>OX345699.1:0-10000000 GCA_947044815.1 Apomyelois bistriatella | reverse complement strand
CATCATTTCAGCCGCAGGCCGTCTGGACGTAGGCCTCCCCCAAGGATTTCCAGAACGACCGGTTGGAAGCAGCCCGCATTCAGCGTCTGCCTGCGACCTTCTTTAGGTCATCTGACCATCTGGACGGTGGATGTCCGACGCTGCGCTTGCCGGTGCGTGGTCGCCATTCGAGAACCTTTCTGCCCCATCGGCCATCGGTTCGTCGCGCTATGTGCCCTGCCCCACTGCCACTTCAAAGAGCTAATCCGCTGGGCTATGTCGGCAACCTTTGTTCTCCTACGGATCACCTCATTTGCAAAAAGCGTAAACTCAACTAAATGTACCTACCACTGATGGTAACATTTTCCAACTCCGTCACCATTTCACACTGCACTTCCTTATCCTCACTCTTGCTAGCCGGCACGCTCTCAGATGAGCATGAAGAGCTGGAGAACGCAATCAGCGTCTGCTCCTGTTTGGGAACCTTCAGTTTCTTCAACTTCTCCGATGGGCACAGGTTAGGGCAAGCAGTGGATGTGGAGGGGGCAGATTCGCTGAGTACGTCGATAATGTTGAAAGGAGTGCTCGGAGACTCGACAGGTTTGCTTGTCGAGTCCAGGACAGGAGTGAAGTCCATGCATTGGGACTCTTCTGTTGAAAAAAAAATGGAACATCTCTTAATACCCTCGATCAATTATGTCTAGATTCTTCGAGCCAAATGATCAATTAAAAAAACCATCATTTATTGAAAGCCTAATAATACATGATATATCATCGAAATCCGACCACTTACTAAAGAAAATTTGGCTTTTACTAAGGAAAATTTGGCACATTATATGTGTTAAATAAAATTGAAATTAATCAGGCAACTGTGGTTTTTACTTATTATCTCAAAAATTTTGGAATTAAATTTTATTAACAAAAGTAACTTTTATCACCACTACACAATAAACTATTTTTACGCAAAATTCATGCTTTATTGTTTGTATTACACTTAAGACATGTTTCAGTTGTCCATACCCAATTTCCCTATAGCAAGGTTGAAATCCGTAATGAGATACGTATACTCCTCCAACTGGTGCATACATGACAAGAATCGCTCCTTCAACTCGGACGGCTCACAGTTCAGATGTTGCACAAAACCCTGGGCCTGCAAAATTACCAAGGCGGTTACTACCGTCTTTTAAAACAATGCAAGATCCAGTGAGTAAGCGAGACAGCGCGATACAAGATGTAATGCGACATCTCCCTTACTCACTGGATCTTGCATGGTTTTAATCCATATCCATACTAATCCATACTAATATTATAAATGCGAAAGTCTGTCTGTCTGTCTGTCTGTCTGTCACCTCTTCACGGCTAAACTGCTGGACCGATTGGGATGAAATTTGGTAGGGATGTAGTTAAAGACCTGAGGTCAAACATAGGCTACTTTTGGGTGCGATATAACCAAGTCCCACGCGGGGCGAAGCCGCGGGGAACAGCTAGTATATAAATATATAGCAGCTATAACAATAAAACTTCTATAGTGTTTTCAAAAACGTCTGCGAACGTGTTAAGAGATGGTGGTAAGCTACCAAAATTAAATCATAATTGAACAGAATCTCAATTCATTTACCATAGACACACAAACTCAGATGTTGATTTTGTACTGCTTGGGTAGGTACCTCACGCTCACCTACTATGGTTAATACCTGTGTCGCAGCATCCAACAGGGTCCTTGAGTGTAGAGTAATTACATTATATCTACTCTATAGTGTAATACAATCTGCATGTAATTTAAGGTGCATTAAAGTGTTGAGTATTAATACTCTGTTACAACTATATAAATAAAGTTGAGCGTGAGATGTATCATAATTAATTGATCCCTTAGTCACCTGTTATGCTAATATTTCTACTGATCTTCGATGTACGAGTACAAATATCAAAATTGCCCTCTCCCAAAATGATTGATTACTAATATAATTTGAAAATGTCAGAAATAAAAATGTTTTTAGTAAATGTGTTAAAAATTTCAAGTTAATAATGCAACTAAAACTTGATTTATGCAATGATAAACATTTCTTATGATGTAATAAATAACCATATTCTAGTATTGATATTTGAGGTCGTCATATTACTGCACTGACATCTGATTTGTTTACATATAATATAATACTCATATTGCAATCCATTGGTCAAATTTCTGGATGGTGTGTTTTGCAATGTATTTTCTTTATCTGGCTAATACCATCTCTTAAAACCATGCAAGATCCAGTGAGTAAGGGAGATGTCGCCTTACATCATGTATTGCGCTCTCTCGCTTACTCACTGGATCTTGCGTGGTTTTAAGAGATAGTGGTAAATCACCTGAGTGTTTCTTTGTTGCATCTCAAGCTCACGTTTTAGTCTAGTGTATGCTATTAATCATGATTCAGATTTGAGGGTAGTGGATAATAAAATGGAGAGACTGCAATCTGATCCCGGTAACCCTTTCACAGGGAAACCAGACCATTAAGAGCATGATTTGGGTGTGTTAGGGAAACCAGACCAACAGGAACATGATTTGGGTGTGTTATTGGCCACTGACAGATGTTTAACACCACCTTAGAGCATCTGACACTAATAAAAAAATAAAAATAAAAATCTTTTATTTCAGATAACTGGATCCATAATAATGTTAGTTTAACTTAACCTATGTTAGTAATACTTAAGTTACTTGCTTTAAATACTCATTTATAATTTGGAGTGAGTTCTAAATATCACCCTCCTTACAAAAGACGCCCATAAGGGAGAAGTATAGCGATCAGCTAACGTCATCAGGATGCTATTGGGACTAGCCCGCACTCTGTTTAAAAGCGATGCGGTTTTCTTGCGAAGAATCGCAGCAAAGCCATCAATTTGGTACTCCGCAAACATCGCAGATGCGCTACAAAAACGAGGTAGCCCCAGCATCATCCTGAAGACGTCATTATATTGTATTCGCAAGGTATCCAGCGATTTTTTGGTATAGTTGACCCACAAATTACCCGTGTACATATTCTGGCAATAGGCTTTAAAAAGCGTGACCTTTACTTCTTCGGTACATCGGGTGAATCGGCGAGCCAACATGTTGCCCCTCACTGCAAGCGCCCTACGTTCTCTCTCAATATCTTCATCATCTTTAAGGTCGTCGGTTATGATGTGCCCAAGATATTTAAATTTTTTAACTAATTTAATATTTGCTCCGTTAAGGATAATATTTATATTATTTTTGGTACAGTTTCCGGCGACCTTAAAGACCATATATTCTGTCTTCTTAATGTTGTATATAAGCCCATGTTCTCTGGCATAGGTCTCACATACTCCCAACATTTCATTAAGGCCCCCTGCCGTCGGGCAAAGCAGTACCATGTCGTCTGCGTAATTAATATTGTTCACACTTATACCATCAATCCGGCATCCGACACGCATACTGCTCAGCTCGACAATAAGGTCGTTAACATATATGTTGAAGAGTGTGGGAGAAGTCAAGCCACCCTGTCTTACTCCACCCTCCAACCTATATGCTTCTGAGAACGTGTCTGCCCATTTAACAAAATTTGTTTGGTTAGCATACCAGAACATAAAAACGTTAATAATTTCCACAGGAACCCCCCTATCCCTCAGCTTTCCCCATAGCTTATTGTACGCTACCAGGTCAAAAGCAGTCGAGTAATCAAGGAAACACCCATACACCTGCGTTCCGCGACTGGTATAGTATTGAACAGTGTGCTTAAGGCTTACAATTGCGCTCTCAGTGGACAATCCTGATCGAAATCCGAACTGTGCGTCGTGTATATTGGCATATTTTTCTATAAAATTATTAAGCACACTGTCAAACACCTTAGCTATTGTTGTAGCCAAAGAAATAGGACGGTAATTAGCTCCATCCGACACATCACCCGTTCTATTTTTCACAATGGGTACCACAATAGTTTTCAACATATCCTGTGGTAGATAAGAATGGCTGATACACATTGTGAAAAACAGAGCCAGAACCCTAGGGAGATGGACACCCGCATGTTTCAGATGTTCCACACTAATTCCGTCATGGCCCGGGGATTTTCCTCCACTCATATTTTTTAAGGCAACTCTTACCTGGTCTGCACTGCCTAATGACTGCCATCTAGTGATAACAGCTGTAACCACGCTTGTGAACCATGGACCATGCCTTGTTAGACTATCTAGCAATTAGTCAAGTAAACAATATTTTGTAATGTATAATTTGCAATTGTGTCATTCTAAGTTCATTTGTTGATCTCAGATGCCATCTGGTGGTTTTTATGGAAATCACAACAGGTAGAAATTAAAATTAAATTATGTAAGTAATCTGTCAGCACATTCCACATAACACACTTATGTAAATGAAACTATTAAAACAGCTTTCACTATTGCAATGTAGAGTTTGTTCTATTACTTAATTATTTGTTAGTTTGTTTATAAAATCTTTATTGTTTTAAAATACACAATAAAAAGGTACAGTGGGCTGCAGAGAAATCTGACCCCCTTTCAATAGCAATACTTGTGGCATGGGGGTCAGATTTCTCTGCAGGCAACTGTACCATATTATTAAAATCAGAAGACAATAGCAGACCAGGAAGGGATTGCTTACAGTCAATCGGCGCATGACGAAATTATTTATTATACCTAGTTATATATCTATCATAAGCCGGTATTTGTTAAAAAAAAGCACAGAAGTATGTTTTTTTTTTTTTTAATAGTTTTTACGGCCATGGAATCTAGTCCTTTAAGGCCTTTCTTGAATTTATTAATCTTCTTCAGTCCTACTTAAGTCAGTCGAGTCAAAAATAAGTCAATAGTCAAGTCCAGTCAAGTAAGTAAGTCTAGTCTGAGTCAGATGGCTAAGTGAAGCGGTGGAAAAATTTCACTTAGCTATATCATGGAGATTTTGGTGACAAAGATAAAAAGTCACGTAATCGACACTGTATCACTTCCCAACACTCACGCTTGTTCACGAACACTTTGCGAATAATAATCCACCAATATTATGCACAAACACTCGAAAAAACCTAAGTTTTGGAAATTAAATACAGCGCGGACATAGCGATAGTTTACTTTCCCTCCAAAAACCCACAGAAGTATGTACTTTTACAGAGTCAGGCATTTTTTTTTAAATCTATGGCTTAAAGTATAACAAAAACAACTTGACTACAGTGGGTTGGTTAGGTTCTTTGGGATTCCTTGTGACCACACCACGAGCGACCGAGGAGTCAAGCTTAGGGTGAAAGTAACAGGGTTATATTGTCTTATACCCAAACCTTTGGGTTCTTTTGTAAATAACAGGGTGTTTTCTATAATTAATATTATTATCTTGAGAATGGTGCATCAGATGATATCAATATATGGGACATTTATTGCTCGTCAGCCATCCCTATAGCCATTCCTATTCAAAAAGGGGGTTATGAGGGGTAAAAAATTCTGTCCGGGACTGTCTTTTGTACACCCTGACCTTATTTCAACTTTTATTATTTATGTTTCATATAAAATCAAAGAAGTGTGTTTGAATCTATTTTGAGTCAATATGTTTATTATTTACATGAAGGTAGTACACACAAAATGTGCTTACACAGTGAGAAGGTAAGACATACCTGCATTTCTAATTTTTTGATTTCCTTGATAGCATGGCCACTTTTTTCAAGAAAACAGTTTATTCGAGCTTCCAATTCATTTCGTCGGTGAACAGTCAGGGTCGCCAAATCCACAAAACTCCTGTTTATAACAAAAACATTATTGCTTTTTCTTGAAATTGTAAAAAATACAATATACTTTACAAATCAAGTTTTGTCAAAATCAAATAAACATAATAATTACTTACATTTTTGTAGAATTTAATTGCAGCGTTCCGACCATAAATATGTGCTGCTTTTGAAATTTCTAGCTCTTCAAGAAGTTTTTGCCTAACCTTTTAAACAAACAACTTCATTAGTTTTTTTTGTTAATGTTTGACAGCAGCAGACAGCAAGCGCTAAGCATGGCACATAGACCTATTAAATGTATGGACGGGAAATACCTACAAAAAAAACGTGTATACCTACAACCAAAGTGTAATATAAAATGGAGTCGTATATAGGGATGCCCAAAAAAACGTCGATATATCGCTATCGAGACACCGACTATAGTTCCGTAAACAACTTACAACCATTTTGATTGATAAAAATTGTTAATTTCATAAAAGTAGATACTCAAAAACTAAAAACATTCCCCTTCTCTATATTTATAGTGTTATTGCTTTGTCAAATAAAATCTAGGGGGTTAAATAACATCTCTTAAAACCATGCAAGAACGATTGAGTAAGCGCGATGTCGCTATACATCATGTACTGCGCCATCTCGCTTACTCACTCGTTTTAAGGTGGTGTTTAGAGATGATATTAAACACCGGACATTGTGAGAAGAAACGTTTTAATTTTAAGATACACCTGTCACTTTCTTAAAATATTTTCGGGAAGTTAGTTAATAGTTTTAGTGAGTTATTTTACCCCGTCATGCCCCGGTGTCAAAATTACATACACAACGGGTAAGATACAGTTATCTTGGCACGGACTTCAGGAGATCAGTAGGAGGTATCTAGTAAAATTAACAGATAATCTGCAGGTGCTACAGTTATAATAATAATCATTTATTTCAGGTAACAACATTAATACAAAATAAAATAAGTAATGCCTATAAATAAAAAACTAATGCCATATTAATGCTTTACGAATAGCCATCTCATCTATAACTAAGGCGCAAACCAGTGGATAAAGACTTTGCTCAGCTTTTCTTTTTAAAGTATCAAATGCTTCTTGAGTAAAGCCTGGTTCCGCATTAACATTTTGGTACCACTTGCTTAGAGTGCGGACGTGAGGTAAACACGTGTTATATTTTTGCGCTTCTTCATTATTTACTAGTTTTACTTTTTAGCTCTTGAATAATGTCAGTCAAAACAGCTACTTTTTCATCGCGCCTGCGAACTTTTTCATTAAGCCGTTTGATTATTTTTCTTTGTTCGGAACATTTTTTTTTCAATGCATCCATTTTTTCTCGAGTTTTTGCACTTTCAGTTTGAATCTGAAAAAGAAAAATATCATTAAAGTTTCTAGGTTATAGATGGGTACATAGATGTACCTAAAACCTTATAAGGTACTTTTTATTCATTCTATATCTATCTATACTTCCATATTCATACTAATTCATAGTAATATTATAAATGCGAAAGTCTGCCTGTCCGTCTATCTGTGACAGTGTAACAGATATGTTACGCTTTCACAGCTGGATTGATTTTGATGAAATTTGGTATGGATATAGTTATACCCAAGGTCCAACACAGGCTACTTATAGCCGCAGGCGGAGCCGCGGGCCACAGCTAGAAGATAATATTTTAGCAATTAGCAACATACCGAAGAAGTACTTGGCAATAGCAGTGGTTGTACACTGGTGTTTTGATTGAGAGCTGCATGTTCGACCTGTAAGTAAAATATTATTCATAACTATTCCCGTTGTAATTTAATTAAACTAATAGGTAATAAAAATTCAAAAATAACTTACCAAAGAAGGCAGCGGTTTTAAAATTGTGTCTTGAACTGGAACCTTAATCTGAAAAAGTACAAAATTGTTTATATTTAAATAGCCTTTATTAAATTTAAAATTGAGTTTAAAATATTTAAAATCTAATCTTACTGGGACATCAGGGGATTTAATTGCAGCGACTTCGGCGGGAGTAGAAACTTTCAACTGAAAAAAATCAAGTATAAAGTATTTAATTTTATTTATTTCTACAATAATTATGTTACAAATACTGTATTTAATAAGTATAGTAAACGGAAATAACAAAATGGTAGAATTAATTATAATTTAAAAATTATTCTTTCTTAGTTTCTTTAGATGAACTACATTAAACATTGGTGAGCCGGATATGTGAGATATGGATGGATAAAGAAATATATTCTATTTGATGATGTATTTTATTTATATACCTGCTAAACATTCAAACAAGGCATTTTTGGCCAAATAATAAATTATTAATATGTTAATTAATAAATTATAAATTACGTACTGCAAGAGATGGTGAAGGCATTGCTCCATCACGTAATCTTATTACGTCCAGGGTTTTATTGAAGCAAGCTTCTTCAAAATGTAGGGAACAGACGAATATTTTTTTAATGCTTGGGTTAATATTTTCCGTCCCTATTATATCAAGCCATTTCTTTTTCATTGCTTCATTACTAGGTAACCTATAATAATATAAAAAAAAAATTAGACCTTGTATAAATTAGAGCAATCAATGTCAATTCTTATTTATTACACTCTTTGGTCTCTCCGAAGTTATAAGTTTGCACAATACAATACATTATTTTATGTATTGTTTATCGATATCAGCTGTGCTTGATTACACATCACTACGTTTATGCAGTTTGTATGTACCTAAACCTTTATTATGAAAACAAACAAGAAACCAACCTGGAAACATATGATGAACTAAAATATGTATTCTATAATATTAACTACTAGTAACGACGACTAGTAACATAACATTTAAACAGATTGACGAAATAATAAAAATAAACCACAAAAACAGGCAACTTACTTGTGTTAATGTGAGTTGAGGGCGATTTCTATTTTTTCTCGCACTGCACCACTTTATACAACACTTTGTCATAATGTATAACAGATATGTGGGTCCAAGTGTTCAAAAATAGATTGTTATCTAAACAAAACACGACCAATCGCTAAATTTCACTTTCGACAAACATTCGTTTGACAGCATATGTACCAAAGACTAGTGTGAAATAAAATGGCGGAGAAGGCACGCGCGGCCAAATTCATGACGTCATGCCAAAATATAGCCAGAAACTAGAAAACATTAAATATATCCATCTCATTCTTCGAACGGCAATATCAATTTGATAAAATGAGACAAACATATACTTTATATTGTTATGTCGAAAATCATAATATTTATATAATCTATTGTAGCTATAGAACAATAGTTCTTGTCCATACATTTAGTAGGTCTATGGCATGGCATCAGCGAATCAGCGAACGAAAGAATGAAAGAAAGAATGCATGCATTAATCAAGAAAAAAATAAAATGAATGTATTATCAAAAGTCAAAAAGCAAATCAAAAGCAGATCAAAGCAGTTTATTCTAGCTATGCTACTAACCGCTAGATGTCGACACTGTAAATAGTGCTAGTACTTCTACTAGACGGTAGATGTCGCTTCTATATCTAGTGTCTTGTAGACTACTACTTGATTTACGATAGATGGCAGTGGTGTATGTATAATTATTTATTGGTTTTGAAATAAATCTATGTACGTTAAAATTTACTTTACGGATCAGAAGGTTATGGAAGCTAAATGTCCTTGGGTGCATGCATGCCCATAACAACTTGACTATGACGAGCGCAGTACAAATGCTTAGTGAAAAATTTCGGGTAGCAACCATTATATTTTGTGCCAACCGCAACAGAACAGAAAAATATTTGAATACATTAAGGTGTTGGGTATTTGGCAGCTCGTAATACCTAGCACCAAGTGTCCTAGCACAAATAATAGAATGTTTACTACTTAGGTACTTTAGTCTGTAATCTGTAGTGGAAGGAAAAAGAGCACAACTGGCCCCTTGATCCAAAGCTAATGAATAGGCAACCGATAAGATGAAAGAGAGAAAATCCAGATCAAGGCAATTTAATTGGCCAGGAATTGTTTTTATTCTATTGAAATAAGCAAACAGCGGTCTACGGACCATCATATGAAGGATCTTTCCACGTCCCTCTTGAAGAACCTCCTTTTGTAATGTAGCAAAAGCAGAAAATGCAATACTTACCTAGCAGGCAGATTGATGGCAAAATCAATATAGATAGGTAGGTACTTCATTTTACTGGATCATTTATTGTGATAGTGCATCTGGATCTGACATGGTAAACGGTGCTCAAAAGGCCCGAAGTATGGCTAGTTCGTCTTTATTTACAGTTGACATGAAAATTAAACAAAGTTTTCATGGGACTTCAGTAAAATAGAGCCACAATTTTATTAGAGGGTTAAACTGAAACGATCCCAAAGCAGCAGTGCTCATTAGCCGGGCAGCGGCCGCGAGTTACGCACTACGTTTCAATTAAAAAGACCAGCAAACTAAACAAGAGCCGCGTAATAAATTCAGGATACTCCGGTCCCGCTCTACTAATTGGATTCACGGGTCCGAACAAGCAATTAGAGGGAGCGAGACAAGCAGTGTTACTGGCCAGCTTATGGCCAGCTACAAATTACAAAGAATTTTGTTCATAGAAGTTTGTTGACAAATTCTAACTTTGAACTTTCGAATTGTTATTTTTATTGTTCGGTTGGTATTTACCTACAGCATATTTAGTGCCTTGCAACTATGTTTTCAGGTTGTGGCAAATATAGGTAGGTACTCTTGTTTGTGTATTGTAAAGCCAGCCATATTGGAGCTAGCGGCGTCGTCGTCGGCGAACTATTATTACTGTCGCGGGCGAATCGCGCCAGGCGGGGCGTTTAACTTAATTTGAAGTAATGCCCCGGACAGATACTTACGCTGATCGATGCTAATAGCTTTTATTGATATAGGGTAGGTGTTATTAGTTTACTAGCAGAGCTATCCAGCAGCAGTTAAGGGTCATAAATTGCGCTAATATCTCCATTTGACGCGGTCGTGAGGCCGTCAAATTGCTGGTTGTTCGTTATTTTGAGTTATTCGACATAGTACATAATATATCTGTAACTGTTTGGATTGTCTTTTGTGTTTTGAGTTGTATTTCCATATGTAATTATTTGGTTTCTTCGGGAACATTTTACTACAAAACATAGAAACTGCAGAAGGTAGGCAACGCACAGAAAAAACTTAAATTACAATATGTGGTAGTGGGAGTCCCAGAGATTTTGCACAAATAAAAATGTAATAATGGTATTTTTTTTATTAAACTTTTCAATGTACTTCTCACCATGCTCTATATAAAGTTTCATGCGTCTGAACAGATTTTCGAAACACTTTATCCAGTCCGCTGCAGACACCTTCGTATAAAGCTTGCTCAAACACTGACAGCCCAACTTCCGGCGACGAAAACTGTATTAAAAAAACGACGAAAATTACTTGCGGGAATAAAAAGAAATAACACGGCGCTGGATCAAGACTTCAGGCAGTCACATGAATCTGCTAAAGTTTCACACTATGACGAGAACTCACACGAGTGTGTGAGTACAATGTGTGTGTTCAATTCCCATAATAATTGATTGTATTTTATCGTAAGTGTCATTTCGCACTACAACCCCACAAAACGTTACTTGGTTCCAGTAAAAATGTTAAAAAGAAAAATTCGTACAGGCAATTTATTTATTTATTTCATTAATTTATTTATTTTCGACACATCGAAGGGAGTCAAGAGTCAAGTCTCTTCTCTCGTCAAGAGCATTCGCCTTCGCTCCTCCGAGTCATCCAGTAGAACCAAACCTGCACTGGATTGGCTAATCGACATTACACACAGACATTTGAATTTTATTTTTCTGTATAGACTGTATGGATTAAATATAGATAAGTACTTACTTTTCAACACACATCTATATCTATACATACCTAGTATAAAACGAAGTCGCCCGCACCGTGTCTGTGTGTGTGCGTAAAACTTAAAAACTAACAAATGGATTTTCATGCGGTTTTCACTAATAGATCAAGTGATTCCCAGGGAAGGTTTTAGGTAAAATACTTATAGGGTATACTATTATAAAAATACTAATAATTCTAAGGTGTTAAGTACGAAGTTCGCCGAGTCCGCTAGTTTATTATATTTATTTTATCACACAATAGAAGTTTTTGAAAACACAATAGAAGTTTTTTTGTCATAACTGATATAGCAGTCGTGTGTCCGCCAACGTGTTAAGAGAAAGTTAAGGAGTTAACGAGCAGTATCCCTTTATATTCGTTGTGTTGTGTTATTAGCAACATGTCAACTGCTATGAAAAATGGTGCACTACTGTAATTAACAGCAATTTCTTGAAAATTTATGGTCTACCAAGGTGTTGCTGTGACAAAGGTCGTTTGGACACAATAGGCTTACTAACTTTTGCCTGCGGCTCCGTCTGCATGATATTACGTTATATCGTACCAAAAAGCTAATATCATAAACAAAGAAGAAATACGTAATATAATAATAATAAAAAAACAAATAATACCAATACAATATTTTTTAGGAATGATTATAAATCATTTGTAAATGAATATGGCTAATCATTTTATATAGGCTTACTTACATTATTTATTACATACAAATTTTAATAAACGATGTTGGCCACCTATGTCTATATGTCTGTGTTAGTAAGAAAACAAATAATAAGTCTTACACCCTTCCCCAAGAATAGAGCCATCAAATGAAAAGATTTCCCCAAATTCGGCCTGTATCTAGTATACCAGAGTTGTAAAATCTAGCTAATGATTGTATTGTAACCATCTCTTCAAAAATTATGTTATAATCTATACAACATTCAGGATACCAAGCGAAGCGTAATGAGGCTACTCGTATTAATCAAACTGGCAACACATCGTGTTATGTTCCTGGTATTTAATATGTAATTAAACCTTTCTGAAGAACACTTCGGGGCTAATTACGAGCCTAATTTCGATTACGCTGAGAAACGTAAGCGCTGGCTCGCGAAGGCGTCAATACGCCCCTGTCGATGATCGTTTACACTACTTGCTCGATGTTCAGGCGAGTAGAACAATTTCGAATTTAGTCCAATTTCCAGGCTAATTTTATAATCTTCTTTCTTTTCTATTGATTCTTTTTCTTTTCTAGCCTATTCGGAAAGCGGCCCCTGGGCTCCAAAGCAGTCAACTTATGAAGTAATCGAAAAAGCGCTATGCTGAGAGAGAGCATTAAAGGATACTTAGGTACATCTTACTTAGGACAGGTCTTTCGCATCATTGGTTGTGAGACCTATTTAATGCATGCTAGTTATTATACCTTTTTATTTATTACCTACTATATTATACCTTTGTAATTTATCTATGGATCCGCGGGCAACAACTAGTAACAAATATTTGTAATAGTTCAAATTCCATTATACCTTTTTCTAGCAATCGCCATATATGAAAAATAAATAACATAATTTGCCTTGTATTAAAAAAAAAACCAAACGTTTACTAAACCTACCTTACTATAACAAACGAACAAATTTTTATTAATAGTCAATAAATTTACTTCTTATTAGTTTTAACTTATAACATGCTTACCTACAATAAATTTTACTTCTTGAAATTTGACTACTTCAAACGCAGCATCGTTCCAAATCCAAACCATATAAGTGTATAACATATAATTTACATTCAGGCACCTATAATTAAAACATAGTTAAGCTGTGGACGCCTCCGGAGCCTAAATTAATAGAAATGTACTATTACACTTGAATAACGTTATAATATAACGCTGGCGTTGTCGCGTTTTTATGTTGATATGTGAATCGTGATTGATGATACATACATTAAGTCTTCGCTTCATCTTCTTTCGTGTCAATGGCTTTAGCTCATTAGGTGCAACATTCACAGATGAGTCCGATCCTCTTTTAGTAAATTAGGTTTTTTGAAGTGAAAACTTCTTTAGCGACGGCGTTGAGCACTTTTTGGGATAAGAAAAAGCAGGAAAGCAGACCCTGGGCTCCGAAGCAATTAGCTGAGGAAGCAACCGGAAAAGCTATAACATGAGAGAGAGCACTTTTTGGGATGGGTAAAAAATGTTAAACTCACGTCAGGACACGTGACCTGATCAAAAATTCGTAAGATGGAGGGAGAGTAGACCTCGTGGTGGTGGGCCGGTATGAAAATAATATCCCCTTTATTTCAATTAAAATGTATGCCTGCTTCTAGTGCTCCTGTTTTCACTTCTACGGCACTCCCGGAGTCCAACCTGTTTTTTTTATAAGATGTACGTTAGCAACCCTATCTCTCATGGCTTTTACCACGTTGATCGTCGCCAATCTTCGAGATGGGTAAACGGTGACCAGGAAAACCAAGACAATTACTTTGGCTGTCAAGCATACACGTACGGCCCTAGAAAGATGGGCGTCTTTTCAGCGTTAGCCTCTTTATGCTCATGAAATATATGTACTTACTGTCTCTAAAGAGCTGCCAAATGGACCAGGATATTTTGTCATAGTTACAAAACCATATGTATATATATATAAATATCTCTTTACATCTGAAAAAATGCAAAATTTTATTTAATACATTTTGTGTTACTTATTATATACTGACAATGAATATGATTGTTTATAAAGCGCCTGAAAAATCGTTTAGAAGATAAAAATAAATGTTAGTTCGCTTGCTTGAAAGCTGATTACATTTTAATGTCTATATCTATCATATATATGTACCAATGCTTTATTTAACACCATAGATTTAAAAAAAAAGCGAGACCATGCGTGATTTCTTAATTCTATGTTTAACATCAATCAATAAGACATCAACGAAAATAAGTAACGTCTTTTCTTCAGGGGGGTTAATTAACAGTACCTATCGATAGTTCCACACGGTAGGCCACGCACAAATGTAAAAAATATAAAAAAAAAAACATTTTTTTAAAAGTTCAATATCGATTTAAACACCGAACTGCATGTGTGTGTACCTTCTTTCGTTCGGTGAAGAATGCAAGTCATACAATAAGTAGTCATGCACAAACGCCTATAAACACGCCACAGACGAAGGCGTGGCTGTGTTATTAAGATGTCATGTCATTTTGAATGAGATGACAACACAGTTTTTATGAGAATTAGACAGAGAGGGGAGAACCTCTATGAGCGCGAGCTGGCTATTGTTTTGCTGTGTTGTGGATGTGAAACTGTTAACACGTTGACTATGGTGTGGGTGGAGAACACAACGATTTGTTTATGGATTATTGTCCAAAACTACTGCGGCTACTGCAGGGTTTTTTGTGGTTGTAAAGACCGTTTCTGTTGTGTCCTGAGTCTGACTTCTTTGATATTAAGTACAGTCGCCTGCAGAGAAACCTGACCCCCCTGCCTGATAAAAATCAATCAAAGGGGGGTCAGGCTTCTCTGCAGGCGACTGTACTGTACCTATATGAAAGTATATTGTATCATTAGGTTTCATAGTGGCATACGAACTTTGCATATTTTTTATTCCTATCTTAAAAAAATTGATTGACGTGAATGAAGCTTTCTTTTGGTACAAACTTTAGGTTAGTGAAATGATGATATCTCTTTTTGTAACAATTTTCTAAGCGCTATTCCGGTCGCATCCTAAGACATATGGCTTTGGAGCCCATTGAGTTAGCTATAAAACGCAAAGTCTTATTTGCATCATAAGTATTACAAGACATTTACAAGATTCAGCTCTATTTATTGACTGCCAATCTGTCATCGGTAATTTAGAAAAAAAAGTTTGTTTATTAAATAAGAAAAAAAAAAAACAATATTTGTAATATAAATAAAATAAAAATAACAAACAATAACCAAATAAACTAGTATGAGTTTCTATTTCAGTCATTATTGTAGAGTATAATGACGAGTACAGTCAGACCGACAAATCGGTGGACATTACGAGCTGTCAGAGGTGACAGTACTCTCAAATTAATATGGGAACGACCCAGCGATTGACATCCGAAGAATATTATGTAGGAACACCAAGTCTATTGGGACACTAAGGATTTTGAAAAAATAACAATATGTAATTTAAATCGACGTAGACTGCTTCTGGGTATTTAATTATTAATTAAGTACCTTCATCTGTGTAGATATTTATTATCTTTCTATGTATTTATGTAGAGTGTGGTATATAATCTCTACATAGATAAGAACCAAAAAATTAAAAGAAGGACACAAATTAACTACGTAAATTTTAAGGGTTGGTGCAGTCACTATGCTGAACAACTTTTCTAAGGGTCGATTTCACCAAATAAGAGTAAACTTTACTCGAGAGTATACGAGCAGTTACCCCTAGGATAACATATTTTTACGTTTCACCATAGACTTGATCCAAGAATAAACGATTATGTTGGAGTAAATCTCTACTCCGCCAATTTTCAACGAACAGCGAGCTTATACTAAGGATAAGTTCAATATGGCGTCCAAGTGTCATTGTTTCAACAGTTGATTCTCTGGCGCGCTGACATAAAAATAATATTAGGTATAATATAATTTATATATTTTACCTATAGATTAAAAAAAATTGCGTCACTAAAAAAGACCGCACGCGAATCGAACTTCTTTGATTTTACTTTGTAAGAATATCTCGTTTTGACACTTTTGACATAGGTATAACCCTATCGAATATAATAATACGAAATACACTTTATTTATTAGGGGAGAAACGAGCAATTGCATTTGGGCGACTTATACAGTCATTCATTTCAATTATTCGGATTCACTCCCTGTTTGAGTAACTATCCGAGAGTAAATTTAAACTGGTCTGGTTACATACGCGGCTGCAGGGGTGTAAAGTGGTGGAACGTGGACGAAGTTATCCAACAGTTAAATGGAAGAATAAATATATTCCGTGGATAACTATTCTCAAGTTAAATCATGTTTGGTGAAATCGATCCTAAATAAAATTATATCGAAATACATACGAAATAATAATTTTTATTTCCTACTTATTAAATACAAGTTGAGAATCATCTGATCTAGTTTAGTGTGGAAAGTGAAAAAGGTGGTCTGAATTTGCCTTAAAATATTTGCAGTTAATTCGTCACCTTTAAAAGACACCAGCCTGAAAACCAGACGACAGCCTGGAAAAGCTTTTGGTCACTGGCAGAATGGACGGAAGGAGATCCAGAGAAATAGCCCGATACGATGGTCTGACCAAATTAAGCAGCAGCTCAACATCCAGATCTCCAACGCAATCCACGGGGCAAAAGATCGCCATAAATGGAAAGAGATCGTAAAGAAGATAGGTCGGGCACATCACGACGCTCAGTAGTGAGCAAACGACTGGAGGAGGTAACATATCCTAAACACTTCAAGCGACTTGGCTACCCTACACATAATCGTGAGTGAACGAATGAGTGAGCGAATGAGAGGTGTTCTCACGAAGACCATACAAATAGCTTTAATTCAACTTTAATGACCTGTTCGCGTGAATGAAATTGATTTGACGGCTGTGTTGTGACTTTCTTAACTTATACAAGATTATATTGTTACGTTAATAGAGACATGGCGGCGTCTCAAAGTAGATCATTTAAATATGAAATGCCCAACAAATTCGCATGTTAAGTATACAATAGGCTTGAAATAAAGACGCGGTTCCATGGCCTTTTTGTTAAGAGTACTTAACAAGTACATACCTAGTTAAAAGAAAATAAGTAGTATACCTATTCAATTCGATTCATTCATGCAAGATATTTTAATGTCCATTCATCCAAGGAATATGTTAGTTGAGTATAGCTATAGATATGTTGGCGTGTTAATAGTGGTGGTATAGTAGTACCCTGGTAGTACCCAATCTAAATGATGCCTACTTCGTTTCTTGCGGATGTGTGCGTGATATTGCTATGAGATCAATAAAAATAGTCCTACCCCTCCTCCTCCGTGGCGTAACGGTTAACATGCCTGACCGCTACTCAAGAGGTCCCGGGTTCGATCCCCGGTCAGGTCAAGATGAAAAATTGTATTTTTCTGATTGGCCTGGGTCTTGGATGTTTATCTATATATATGTATTCGTTATAAAATATAAGTATCGTTGAGTTAGTATCCAATAACACAAGTCTCGAACTTACTTTGGGCCTAGCTCAATCTGTTTGATTTGTCCCTTTATAAAAAAGGCAACAGCTATTGTTCTTGTTTCACGTTACATTACCCAATATTAAATGTAGACAAGACACCCTTAACAACGACGTCACCCTCGGTTACCCAAAAAACTATATTCGCTAAACAGGGGTAATTTTCTCAAACAGCTCGATTTATTTACGTAAAAACAGTCATTAGCTTGAAAATGACTCAATCTTGGGCAGGTGTTGATCGTTCGCCGACAATTAAGTGAATAAGGCCCAAGGCACACGGGGATTCGCTTCGAAATTATTTGTGTAACTTATTAGTACTCGTTGAGTTAGTGTACCATAACACAAGTTTTTAAAATTTGGGGCTAGCTGTTTTCCTTTTCTCTGCTTTCATCTACTTTTGGCTTTAAGTGGCCATTGGTCGTGACAGAGGCCACAAGTCAAATTTTTACGTCATAATTTATGGAATATAAAGAACTAGCTTTGAATTCCCCTCGGGAACAGTACTTGTTCCCGGGATGAAAGGTACCTACCCTATGTTTTTCTCAACACTTCTAGTTATGTGTGAAATTTCAGGAAGATTGGTTCAGTAGATAGGGCGTGAAGAGGTAACGAACAAACAAAGCAAACTCACTTTCGCATTTATAATATTAGTTGGATTGAGTCAATCCTAGATCCTTCTCAATATATCCAACTATTTGAACAAGAAAGGCGGGTTGTTAGTTTGTAATAAGTATATTTATAGTACTTATTTGACTCCATTTTTCATCTTTTTCTTTCTTTCTGAACCAATTTTAAGTACCTATAACTTAACCTAAATAACTAGTTTATCAAAATTAATCTAGCGGGTTTAATATGACTTCTACAGACGATCGAATAAGAGTAAGTGAGATGTCGTGAGACATTATGTAAGGCGACATCTCCCTTTCAATCGTTTGTGCTTTTTAATGTAGACATCACTACATAGTATAAAACAAAGTCGCTTTCTCTGTGCCTATGTCCCTATGTATGCTTAAATCTTTAAAACTATGCAACGGATTTTGGTGCGGTTTTTTGATTAATAGATAGAGTGATTCAAGAGGAAGGTTTTTATGCCCATGCGAAGCTGGGGCGGGTGGCTAGTATATAATAGTAATAATGCACAGAAGAATGTAAAGTCCCAGCACATGTAGCTTGGGCCTTTTAAGAAGGCGTAGGGTGATTAAAAATGCATTACGAGTATGTCGTGTAGGATGGCGCGCCAAGTGGGTGTTACACAGTGATATTAATAAAGTTAATTTGTAAATTTTGTAAGATCTCTCACTTTGTCCTTAGTTATAAGATATAAGTTTTAGCATTTTAGTGATTTCCTTTTTCTTTCTTTTTTTTTTAACGAGAGAAACAAAAGTTTCCGTTGATTAAATAAGTTGATCCTACCTAACCGTTTGTACTATCATTTATTCTGTGCCATGGGCACTAGTCTAACAGCTGGTCAAATTTGATGAAACAAACTTTGAATGTTTTGCTGAGTTAAAATAAAGCAATTGGTGAAAGTTTTAAGTGAATCGGTTCAGTGCTTCGAAGATAGGCGTGATCATACATATAGATAGACAATATGTCAAAAAAAAATATATATATATATCTATTTTCATAAATTTCTATTGTTCCTTTTGAGTGTCCCTCTGTCCATTTCAATAAAAAGTGCTAGATGTGTAAGAAGAGTAGGTTTTATTATTATGTATAGATAAGAAAGGTGAGATAAACAAAGGGTGAGATATAGCAAGTAATATAAGGTTTTTAGTTTATTAAATTAGCATGTTAAAATAGTTTGTAAAATAATAAGTACGAGAACAACTGCCGACAAACTGTTTCACAGTTTGGCAGACTTTGAATTGATGTATTGTGCTAAATTATTTAAATAAATAAATATAAAAAAAAATAAGTATATGTTTTTCAGTTTGATTAAGACATAACAGGCGGCGGCTAGAGTAGCCTGACTTGATTTTATTGTTATAAATGGTAATTACTTCTATCTTTAGCACTCTGTGCTTCGGAGGGCACCCCTTGGTGCCAGAGTTATTACCGCTAGATGGCAGACATGCCAGTCATTAGGCTGAGTCGAATGCCGATAGGCAGCCTTAAAAATCTAAATCATATCCGGATCATTATTCTATAGCTCTATCCTACTAAGGCTTATTTAAAAACCACATCTAGTATCATCCTGGGACTAATCTAATCTTCGGATTATATTATTTTCGAATTTGACTCGCTTAACCAGGGCCCCTAGTATGAGTTTTTCTAAACGCAGACGCTAGCGACTGCGTTAGCGATTTTGTATGACAAACCTGTACAGCGCCTCTGGCGGATAGTAAAGCAACTAAGAAATTCCATACAAAATCGTTTTTCTTAACGCAGATGCTAGCGACTGCGTTAAGAAAAACTCATACTAGGGGTACAGGCTTATTAACGTACTGTGTTTACTATCGCCTTAGGTACACAAAAAGGCCAGCGCAGCTGACGGATGGTCTATCTCTAGATTTATCAGCATTAATCAGGAAATGAGCCAACCTCATCATGATAAAGAGTGGCATGCGCGTACGCATGCAATGCAAGGCGTCATGTGATTAAAAACACATCAGTAGTACATTCGCTGTGTGTGAAGTGTCACCACAAGATTAACTCTATACTCGTTATCGACTTATATTATCTAGAGTTGGAACATATTAGGCTTATGGTAAGGAGAGAGTAGGTACATTTAAGCAAAATTTTTTTAAATATATATTTGCCGGCTGCTCTACCGAAAACCCGTACAAATAACTCCACTAAAATTTGTCAAGTATCAAGTAAACTTTTGAAAACAAAAAAGAATCAGAATATCTAATGTTACTCACTATTCTTGGACAAGTTTTACTTATAAACCTTAACCTTAAAGACCACAGTTGCCTTATTTTAATCCATTTACTAGCCGTCTTGACTGCAGAGGGCGAACAACAGAAAGACATACGCTGAAAAAAAAAATGTAATTCTAAAACGTGCCTAGGTATCTTCATTATGGGATCCATAATACCTATATAACCACAGATTAGTTCATATATACCCTAAATTAGGGAAACAAATAAAACAAAAGTTTTATTTAAACGAATACTAGAAAATGATTTGAATCTCTTTTATTATTAAAACACAGATAAATTATATTTCTTACAACCGGATAATAAAATTAGGATAAAAGTGGATAACATCATTGATTCGAACGAACGCGACTACGCGAGATTCCAATTTTCGAATTTGGAACGCGTTGCCATATTCCAAATTGCCGCCATAAACGAGATAATTGGATTAGCTCATTCTCATTGGCCAGTAGCTAACTGAAACCAATTTTTAATAGCCTTTTATTATGTTGATTTTAAATTGATGAGTAAAATATGCATAGTGTTTTTTTAATTAAAACACTTTTCTTATAAATTAATAGTGGAATAGACTAAACCGATCAATTTAAAACAGCTTTAAAGCCATGAAGTAGGTAATAAGTCATCGACGCCTTCGCCGTACTAGATCAAGTTTTTTAACTACGTAAATTACAGACTTTGTATGGATGTAAAAGCTCTGCTAATCAATGATTGTATAAATGTTAAGTCGTTCGTAACAGTAATACCGCAAAATAATATTGTCTAAAATGTAAGTAGGTAGGTACCTAATACCCAAATTTCCTATTTCCCCCAGAAACGAGAAAATATACTTAACACCTATTTATTAAATAGTTACTAATACCTATAGATACATTTATAAATTAAATTGACCTAAGGAGCAGTGCATTTCTTAGGCTGGTATACTTTCGAAATAACATCTATATGATTGATTATCCGGTGATTTGTTTAAAACGAGTTAATTATTACCAATTGTTTAACATGCGCAATGAATGCCGACCATAATTAATATTTAAAAATTATAGTGTCTACAAAAGAAAATTTAAACAGCCTAAATCTATTTTTGTTTATAGCTACAATAAATTATGATACTGGCTGCGAGCTCATTTTGTACGGTGTGAAGCCAAAAGGTTCTAAAAAATGAAGCGTTCGAAATTTAATTTATTCAAAATTGAAACGTCACGGCGCACAAAGGAGCGCGGCGCACAATGGAGTCCGCGCTCGGCGAGTGTTAACACGAAAATTAAATGCTGATATCATAATTAATCAAGGGCCATATTAATAATTGGCTATTCACTACGCTGCGAGGTGTCAAATTATATTGCTCAATTAACCGTCCATAGAATAGAATAGGGCATGTTTGGCCTTGTTTATATATAAGGCTTGTTTTTCTTTGTACTCTTTAATTTAATAGGAAAAAAAGGTTTTTGTTGGACGTGGAAAGGAGAATGTTGACTATGTTGTACTGGAATTAATTTAGAATTCATCGATTAATTGAACATGGGCAAGATGGTATTTATTTCTAGTGGCAACCTACATAACGAAGTAGAAGTATTATTTAACATAAAGGTATGTAGTATTAAGATATATATAGTAAATTGTAGTCAAACAAGGCTTTTTCAGGATGAATGAATGAATTGAACAGGGCTTTGCTTCTGTGAAAATTCTAAGGTAAAAATAGCTTATTTATTAATAAACTATTTTAACCAAACCAACACTCCTCTATACTCATCATCATCGTTTCGTGTAGGTGACATGGTCAATCGACCACGCGCACCCTGGTGCCAGAGTTCTTCGGAACCGCTTCTCGGCCTCTGACGTGGTACCTTTAACCACTACCAGATGGTAAGGACCAACGGCTTAACGTGCCTTCCGAATCATCTTTATCAGACAGTCAGGTGATTCAAAACTGCAATGTCCTTTAAACAAACTGGAAACAAATAAACAAAGTATTTTTCCTGTGGGAATCCAGCCCACGACCCCCGGGTCTACAGGAAAACGCCTTAGCTTTAGCTTGGCGTAACTTGACTACGAAGGCAGTTACTTACTATTGTATACAGACGAAAGTGCTAAAATTGGTAGGTTACTAAGGTATGGAAATTTAATTAACTTAAAACTATTTTACAAAGGTAAGAGGTAGACTTAACCCGTAGGTACAAATGTTGAGAGAGTTTAGTTCGTTTACACATTCCTCAGGTCATTAAAGGGTCACAAAAGGTCGTAAGTATCGATTAAAATCGGGGAAAATGATCGGACATAAAAACAGTTTAACGGCTTTGTACGAGAAAGCGTGTCGCCGACCACAATAAAAAGAGTATTTTAATAACGACTAATGTGTTATTAACCGATACATATATTTTAATCTACACAAATGTCTTTATATCCAATCAGCTGTTACCGATTTTAAGCTGTAGTGATGGGATGGGCTCTTCGTTTTATCGATTCGATATTCTGGCTAAAAAATAAAATGATTAAAATAAAATTAAGATTTTACATAGTAACATAATTACTAATTTTATACCGTTCGTTGCTTAGACTCTACATAAACTTATTCGTTATGAACTTTTCGTAGAGTTGCCTTGATTCAGATACGAAATATTTTTATTATTTTATTAGATATAGTTTAATCCAAGCTAGCATAAACAAATCAAATCAACTTTATTTGCAGTAAATGTACGAGTATGTTCCAGGAAAGGATTTTTTCAACGGTAACAAAACTACCAACATGTTTTCAGTGTAGGTAGTGCATAGTGTTTTATTAATAGATGACGATTTCCATTATTTAAAATGTAAGTAAAGAGTTCTTGTAAAATAGAATATTGTATTGCCTTAACTGTGACAAGGGGCGTACTCTTGCAGATGTGCGGCTATATTGCAAAAATGCAAATGTGTCAATTTTAATAGAGTTCAGAATTAAATTACTTAATACAATTAAGTCATTGGGCTGGAGTAAAAATGTGCATTAATACCTAAAAACTTTATGATAAAAGCGAGTGAACGCATAATTAATTCTTTCATTATAAGCTTTACCTACTATAAATTGTCGATACTTTAAAATGGGTCTGCAGTACATCACTATAATAGGGTTTGGACAGGCGGCAATACTGGTGATTATTTATGGTCGATATATTTTTTTGGATTACTGAGAAAATTATTTCATGTGAATATGGCTCCGGATTTACCTTGGTCCGGTAAAGGGTCTAAGCCGATCATCTGGGCAGACGACAGGCCTTTTTTTAGAATACGCCACTGTATACTTCACAATCACTTTGGTTGTTTTTTAATTAAATTTAAAACCACAGACTAGAGAGATACAATCCTATAATACAAAATACAAACTAACCTCTTGCTTTAACGACAATGCGACAAGACTGATTATTATTAAGTACTCAATATCCTGTGTCTGTGTACTGTCTGTCTGTCTGTCTGTCTGTCTGTCTGTCTGTCACCTCTTCACGGCTAAACTGCTGGTCCGATTGTGATGAAATTTGGTAGGGATGTAGTTAACGACCTGAGGTCAAACATAGGCTACTTTTGGGCGCGATATAATCGAGGCCCACACGGGGGGAAGCCGCGGGGAACAGCTAGTTTTATTATAAAAATGCAGTAACTATTCTATCTCTATCTAAAATTAAAAAGCTGTGCTCTTTTCGGTGGAATCTCTTCCAAGTGTCTCTATCTTCCGCTAGCCTTTTCACATCCTGATACACGACTCCCTATTGTACTAACTAAATTAAGACTTAATAATTAAAATGAGCTAGATGCGACGTGATAAATAGCAATAAAGAATTTGCTTACTGCGGCTTTTTGAATGTACCATGTCTGCTAATTAGGGTTCGCTGTACTTTAACATAGGTACTCCCCCTTTAAAACATAATTAAACGGCCGAGGAGGTTTATTGGACACAACATATTTATGTAATCAATTAGTTTGATTGTTTGCAACCTTATCCACATAAACATAGTGCCACGACTTCATACAATAGGCACCTACCAGTTGTTGCCAGCGGCTGAATCATTATAGTTCCACTAAATCGCGTCAAAAATTAGCTTATAAAAATCTATTATTTTTCATCATCATTGTATCCTCTGCTAGTTGCTTTGGAGCTCAGGGTTTTCTGCGTTTTCTGCTTTACTTCGCCCGTAGGTCGATCGCCTATCTCGATTCTCTCCTCTCGTAATGGCTACTTGTATCGCAATCGCCACATTAAGCTCCGCCTAACACACAAAACGCTTAAAAAAATTTTTTTTTTTGTTTTCAATGTCGAATGCGTTGTCACTAATAAAAAAAAATTAATTACGAGAGGAGAGAGGTATCCTTAGTGGTGATTTCTTTTGCACGTATTATCCTGCGCTACGTCAATCCAGCACTGTTTGAGATAATATAGGTTTATTAGAATAAAAATATGGATAAGCAAGCCAATAATCTAAATGAATTTTGATTTAGGACAAGTCCATTTAGTGACATGGAAAGGTAGCGTCTCACGCTATTAAGATAAGATCTATCTCGGGGCCCACGGAAGCGGGCTCAGATTTTTATAGTCGTTAAAAAACATTAGAATTTGCTTTATAGTCTGTTCGCGTGTCTAATTATCGTTAGATATTTTTACGCATTCATTTTCGATGTTTTTTTAAGGTACAGTTGGCCTAAAACTTCAATTAAAAGTTAATAAATAGTAAATTTAATTACTTACATACGCCATGATTTGTCTTGATGACAAAATTGTAGAGAAAATATTTTCAGGTCATGTTATTATGGAAATTGTGAAAATATAAAGTTAAAGAGGCTATAACTCTACTTCAGGCTATACAACTATGGATATTGTAAAGATATAAAGTTAAAGAGATATAACCGCAAGTGGAGTCTCCCGTCAATGGGATTGTACAGTTTAGGTTACTTATTGTTTGTTTATTTTTAATAATTATTATTTTTAAATATAGTTTTAAGGATATAATTAAGAAGTCTAAAAAAGAAGTTATAGAGACTAACTCTATTTCTACCAGAATAATTATGGAATCAGACCTTTTTATTATTTTACTATATTTTTATATAATTTAATCCTGCTTCCCTAAAACTAAACCGTCTCTTCTACTACTTACACGAAAGTGTATTGTTTTATTCTCATGACGTTATGCCCGTTTTAAGCCTAAAAACGTGTTAACGAAAACGTACCTTAAATTCAAAATTTAGTTGTTCAACTGTTGCTATTTAAATTTTTCAATTAAATCTACATAAAGTTTTAATTGATAGAGCAGCCCGATTGTTTATTGGCGCCGAATATTTTAAATTTAATTCTATCTCAGATTTACGACTCGTCTCATGGGAAAATGGCCGTCTGTACTAAAAGTAGAACAGTGTTTAAATATGTTTAAAAATGCACAACTATTCAGTAGCTCAAGCTTTGTTATCAGCGACTGAGATGACATGACTTTTACTGTTTTCTGATATTATTAAGCACTTTTTAACTGCTCTTTTTGGAAAGATTTGCATTGCAAATAGCGTCTAATGTAATTTCATAAATAAATCAGATTTTCATTTTAGCGAAAACATGAGTTCAAAATCATTCGAAAGATCGATTTTAAGTGAGTCAAGGATTAAAAAAATATAACTTCATAATTGACGAGGGAGACTAATAAAGGTATTAGGTATATTAGTCATATGGTCTAAAAAAATTACATATCATAACGAAGACCAAATGAAATTCTTCCAGTACAATAAGGTTTCATTTATAATGGCGTCGTTGGAAGCTATCGGTAACGTATTAATTAATTGAATATTCAGCCTCATTATGAATTTTAACGCGAGCTGTAATGAGCTCCATATCGATTTGTCTTCGTTACGCCGTTTAGATACTGATATTTAATTAAAACTGAATAATTTATGTGTTGTTTAATGGTGATTACGCGGGAAATCATTTTGCGGGTATTTTTATAACGTTGGGAATGGAATTTGAAATTTGATGGTGTGTACCAAAGAACAGAGAAATTATACGAATAGAAATGTTTTGACGCGGATTTAGTTCCAGGAACAGTGTGGCTAACGTATTCTCTCTTCTTACCTTCAATTCATACATGTAAACCACACCACACCTTATAAGAAACTAGCTGTTCCTCGCGGCTTCGCCCCGCGTGGGGCTCGGTTATATCGCGCCCAAAAGTAGCCTATGTTTGACCTCAGGTCGTTAACTACATACCTACCAAATTTCATCACAATCGGTTCAGCAGTTTAGCCGTGAAGAGGTGACAGACAGACAGACAGACAGACAGACAGACAGACTTTCGCATTTATAATATTAGTATGTAAGTATGTATATATGTATATGTATGTACCTATAACGCGGTTTACAACAAAGCCACCTAATATTATCGTCCAATAACAGTGGCAATAAATGACGCAATCAAATTCCCCGCCAATTTTTTCTGTGTGAAACGTTGGCTTGCAAGCCAAACTAGAGACACACTTTTCGTGCGCTACGCCACATCTTGTTAATATTTCTAAATTATGTGGTGTGTACTTTATTTGCAGTTAAATTAAAATACATTAAGACGATACCTCGGAGAACACTAGCGCCACCGTCATTTAAAAATCATTATTCCCTGAAAACAAGTTGCAGCGTTTAGATTTCTCTTTTTCTTCTTCTTCTCTCCTTGCCTTTATCCCTAACACCTTTTTCGCCATATTTGGCGATTTAATGTCATTTCTTGGCTTACCAAACGTTTTAAGCCTCCGGAAATGGAACTCTTTAATAAATTTTTCCTGTTCAAATTTTTTGAAACCTTGACAAAGAGGCTTGCATTCAGCATTTGCCTGCGAACTTATCTGACCATGGTTGGTGGTTGCCCGGGGCTGCGTTTGCCTGTGCTGTTCCTGCTAATGCAATGTCCCATTGTGAACCCTCCGTTAGGTATGCTTGCATAAAATAAGATTTGTCATTATATGACACCAACTTTTCTTAGAATTGCTATAATGTTAATGAAATAAAACCAGAAATACAAGTAAATTGAGTCTCAATCTCTTATTTCCTCCGTTTGGTACAACTCTCTTGGGAATAAAGGGCCACTCCCTTTATTCCCAAGAGAGTTGTACCAAACGGATCTATTATTAAACACAGAAATATGCCTGTACAACATATTTTCACTGTTAAAAAGTAAGAATGTTAGAGAGAGTCTTAAAAAGTTGAAAGAATATTAGATTACAATATTCTCTAAAAACCCACTGATATTCATTTCAAAAAAGTTGACCATTGACCCAAATCAGATCATGGACATAAGAAACAACTTAAAAATTACACGCTGTATGTATCAAAATAAAAAAAAAAAACGAAACCCCACGAGGAGTTACGAGGATTTGACCACTTCACGAATCCAAATACTTCTTTGTACACACACTTGGTAAAAAATCTGCCAAGCGCGAGTTGGACTCACTTAGGAAAAGTTCCCTATAATTATTGCTACTAATATAATGTGTAACGGTTGTACACTAACCTGAATTGACTTTAGTTGCCAGCGTCCACCTTCTGTTAGTCTCAGGATGCCTGCACCAATACATTGAATACATAAACCTTGCGACCAGTTTTAATACACTTTACATTTGACGTATTTACTTATCATCTCTTACCATGGCAGAGCACTAACCCTATTCCTGCCGTTATGCCGTTTAGAAAATAACTGTAGTGGGGATATAATATCTTACACGTCGGGAATCGTTGTTGATGGAACAAAAAACTGTCATCGTTTTAGTCAGCTTTATGACTGATATACGAGCGGACCCAAAGGTCCTTAGATTAATTCGTGTTCATCGTACGGAACCCTAATAACACGATCTACATCACCTCAAGGTGTGACCAGCTCCTCAATTATAAACACAATCGCGTGTATTCAATAGTATTCATATTGAAAGTGATATATTAATAATCCCTGCCGACACAAGAATGGTTTTTGTTATTCGAACTAGCTTGTTCAGCCGGTGTAGCTTGTAATATTTAAATAGGCAATTGAACACTTATTTATTGTGGGTGAATGATGATATTAGGCAATTAGTTTTCTAGTAAACATTTTGATAACCTTTAACTATATAAGTAGATAGTAAAGAGAATAGAACATCAAAAATGTCATTAAAATAATCTTCAAAGCTAGTTACCAAACAGCAAAACAAAAATATTATAAGATCCGATCTCATGTAAGTTTAGTTACGAAAGGGGACGATAGTGTTTATAAATGTGTATATAAAACACATACCCTAATATTGTAGGGAACCGGACCCTGGGTATCCAAACTGGTGAGGATTCAACCGGGAAATCGCAGGATGAGCAAGGCCTCATTTCTGACAGTTCTTCTAAAAAAGGTGCTGAAATCTTACAAATACAATATAACTTCTATATTTTAGAACACTTATGTACAAAAATAAAACCAACCAAGTGCGGGTCGGACTCGCGTCTTTTAAAAAAAATCACGTTGTTGTAGGTATGGGAAATACTTAAATATTTATTTTATTCTGTTGTTATAGCGACAACAGAAATACATCAACTGTGAAAGTTTCAACTGTCTATCTATCACGGTTCATGAGATACAGCCTGTTGACAGACGGACGGACAGCGGAGTCTTAGTAATAGGGTTCCGTTTTTACCCTTTAGGTAACTTTAGAAAAACAAACATATTCACGCCTTACTCTATAGACAAATGAAATAACAGTCTGCTCCAAATTCTATACAAATTCCGATTTTAATGTGTTTAAATGATTTGTTTAAGAACCTCGCATGATATATATCCGTATCTGAATAGATGTCTATATAAATATTAATATGGCCGAACTAGTTGGGGCCATTTTGACCATAGACTATAAATCTTGTAGCACCTTAATTTTGAATAAAAGAAAAGGTATTCAGTAATTTATTTTCGTGGTACTTAGGCCTTTATATTATCGTCGCGATGTCGAACGAAAGTAGAAGTGAGTTTAAATATTGTTATCATCTGCCTTCGTGGTATAGTGGACTAGGCATTCGCCTGGTGATCTTGAGGTTGTGAGTTCAAATACCACGGGAAGGCTTACTTTGTAAAAATTGTAGCGTAGTACAAGCTTGAATAACCTGATTGTCAAAAACATTATTTTCGTTGGAAGGCACTTTATGTCGCTGGACCAACGACCATCAGTTGACAACCTGGATCGGCGCCTGCTGGTCATTAAATAATAGAAACCACGTCATAGGACAACGTGGTTTCGTAGGACTCAAGCTCAGTGTGTGAAACAGACATGAGCCAGGACACTCTGTACCCCTAGTATGAGATTCATAAACGCAGACGCTAGCGACTGCGTTAGGATTTTGTATATGGAATTTCTTAGTTACTTTACTATCTCCCAGGGACGCTGTATAGGATCATCATACAAAATGTCTAACGCAGTTGGGGTACTGATTAAGGCCCAACAGTATAGTTAAGAACATAATTATACGATCAACGTAACAAGAATCTAAATTAAGTATAAATTAATCAGCTATTGGATCGAGTTTCCAACATTCTATTCATTTGACAGCTGGTATTAAATTAAACGCTAAATTAGATATTCAAATTTTAAACGTAAATTGTTATAAATGGCTTCATTTCGTCGGAAATTCGTCTATGGCAAACAATGATTAAAATAAACTGGTTTTTGCAGTAAATATTTTTTTTTAATTCCGTCTTATAATCATCAGAAAGTGCCTCTTATTTACCTATAGATACATAGCATTCTATAATCTGTGCCTATACCTACATACATATAATCACGTCTTTATCCCTTAGCGCGTAGACAGAAATAGAGTCATAAGACCTTAGACAACGTTTAGCATGATGGTAGTTGAACAGATAATCAATAGTGATGGGTACCCGCATCGCCTAAGTCCTGATTCCTGTTGACTTATCGTTTTTTTTTCTCCCACTTCAGTATGGATGATTATTTATTTATCTACATATCTATACATAGATTACTATAATTAGAATATGTTAGCAGATTTAAAGATAATAATTCCTTATAGGAAGCTATATTAGAACAAATATCAGTCTTTAATAATCAATATCATAATTAAATAGTTACAAGATAAATAAGGATGTAGCCGGGAAGCTCAGAAGAACAGGAATTAGATCACATTTTAGTCGCAGACTGTCCACTGCTGGGCATAGGCCTTCCCCAAGGATTTACAGAATGACCGGTCGAAGGTCGCCTTCATCCAGCTCTTGCCTGCGACATTCTTTAGGTCATTTGACAATCTTGTCGGTGGGCGTCCGACTCTGTGCTTGCCGGTGCGTGGTCGACATTCAAGAACCTTTCTGCCCCAACGGCCATCGGTTCTTCAAGCTATTTATATGTATACATAGCGTATGTATATATGAATGGATATGTATAAATAGCGGAATCACAATCGAATATCGAGTCTGAGCTAGCTAGCTTCAGGGCGGACTGACGAAGCTTTACATGATGAGGAAGAGCCAGTACCACCTCGTACCCACTCGGCCTCGAGGATCATGCGGATGCGTCCCTTCGAAATGGAACTCAGCTCTGCACTCTTGCAGCTTAACCGCTGGCTGGGCGGGAACAGAACAGAACAGAACAGATAGCGGAATCACAATCGAATATTGGTTGTTAATTTTAATACAGCCGCGAAGGTAACACTACATACATCGATAAATAATGAAAGCGTATTATTTACAGTCGTTGGTACAAATCGTGTGTCTACGGAACCCTTTGTTACGTTTATAAACCTGTCAATTTTGACTCGTTTCGGGTAAGGGTGATGGCACACCGCACCAAAAAAAATTAAATAATCTTTTATCTGAATTTGTTTGTTTTATCGTAATTTTTTTATTGTACGAACTTATTATACAATATAAATAAATAAAAACACAAGAAACAATAACACAATAGCGGACCTATCCCATTGAGGTTGTTAAATTAGTTTAGAAGACCGTGAATTTTTTTTGCTATGATATTTTACATATGCAGTCATGAAACCATTACGGATTAATGATTATTATAATTAGATTTCCACGTATGATTATATATACGTATATATATGTTATGTATAATTAATATTTACTTTTTATCGTTTTCTTAAATGTGTAATTTTTTACGCCGCAAAGTTTTCTGTTTATTTATTTATTAAAACTTTATTGTTCCATAAGTACAAAATACTTATACAATTGGCGGACTTAATGCTAAAAGCATTCTCTACCAGTCAACCATTGGGAGAAATAGAAAAACTGTGCGGCGCAAAAAAGTTACAAGGGAAAATAGGTACTTACTTAAAAATAAACATATTTACCACGATGGGTGTTTCTCTCGATCTTAAATTTCTTTGCCAACACAGTATAATGTATCACTTGTCAACCAATTGGATAAATCAGAATGTGCAATTTTTAGTTAGTTTCTTTATTATTTTTATTATTTATTACTGACAAACAAAAAATAACAAATATTTTACATTATAGTTCTTATACCATAAACCTCTAGGGTTTTTCCGGATACTTAAGTGATTTTCCGTTTAGATCGTATAGTGAACAAATACTCTTACAACGAGAGCAGATGCGCAAGAGATCATCGTAACTCAGGAAAAAGCTGTAAAAAAGCATCGAAAAACCGCGTTAGGGCCGCTTGCATTAAATTATTATGATTTATGTATGTGGCGTCGAGCCTCTTTAATTATAATTACACGTGGGTTTAAAATGCTGATGGTATGTTTACAATGGATTTCACTAGTTTTGATATTACCTATTCAGTTAGAGAAAAGAGAAGGCGATTAAAATTGACCTTTTTTGGATAGTTAGATAAATATTATAGTGTAATCAAAAGGAAATAAGGAAACTTTTTTGAAATCTGTGATTAAAATCGGTGAGACACAGATTTTGAAAAGTAGCCATAACTCTGGACTCGCCCTTTGCAGTCGGAAATTTACGTTGCTCTATGAGTAAAATATATTTTTACCATTTTTGTAGTGCCTATTCGATGAAAACAAGTAAACAATCAAATGTTTCCTCCTAATAATATTAGTATAGACGAATGAACTAACTTTTATCACCATTTATATCTCTTCTTAGAACAATGAGAACAGATTAAGACGTGTTTTGGTTATAGATGCTGGATTTAAATTAAATTATTTCAACAAACAAAAGCCGCGGGCGGAATCTAACTCATTTGTAAACTCTTGTTTTATAACATAGCTTTTCCACACCTTACGCAATTTCCGGCTCAGAGCTATCCACACACGGACAAATTACATCACATTATTATATGTAAATGCATGTGCTCTAAGTAAAATGTGATAATAATAACCTTCTTAGCTGTCAATCTAATTCGCCACAGCACAATCACGTGGAAATGTTGAATAGACTACAAGATTTATTGACCTTAACACCGACAACACAAACCAAACTTTATAAGAAACTATTAAAGCTGAAATTCCTTTGTGTTTCTTGAAATTTTTTTCATAGGAAATGGAACCTAAAGTGTTTCGTGTTAAAGTTGAAAATTGATAATCTAAGTGCAAGTTAGATAGAAATCTCTCCGAGTGTACAAGCGACCGCATGTTATAATGACGATGGCGGCAAAGAAGTCATTATTCATTTTTTTAATACAGTGTTTTGTTCAAACGACATTTTCACTGGTGTAATCACGCCCGAGCAATATATCAGGTGTAAAGGCCCGACGCCGCTGATCGTTTCAATTTGATGTCTTCATCGGGTTTAATAGACACTTCTGCTCGATGAGGGAATAAAGATGTTTCTAGTAAAGTTGATAATGATTAAATTTACTTTTTGAATGTGAAGATAAAGAAAAAATATTAAAATGAGGCGTCTTAGTGTGTAGATCATAGAATTAGGCATCGCGCGCGGTTCGACGCCAGGCAATTTTTTTTAAAACGTGTTAGTGCATAGTGTAGGATATAGTAAGTTTCTCGTAATAAAAAATGGCGATAAATGTCTTTGCACGTCACTAATATCTATGTAAGTGGGTATTAAGTCTTGTCATACTTTGTTTGAAAATATATATTTTTTTAATTACTTTGGGGTTAGAAACAATTGACCATAAAATAAATAAATAAAATAAAAATAAAATAAGTCGCGTAGTGTATATTTTCTTTGCCATAAGTTTCAAAATTTTAAAATAAAGTCAAAACAATTTGAAAAGTTGCTGGACTCCAGTTATATAATAATACCAATTATGTATTATTTAATTCAGCAAGTTAAGGATAAGAAGCATAATAATCATAGAATTTAGAAAACGCGTGCGGTTTGACGCGAGGGTATTTTTTTTTTATCTATGATAAAAATGTATATTTTTTTCTGACATAAGACATTATTATTACAAAATTTATTTGCCCAAATTATCTCAGAAAATATAATAAACATAGGTTTATTTTAAGACATTTTTGTATTAAAAGAATACCAGACATGGCGCGAACCATTACGTCAGTGAACTTCATTGAAGTCACAAACAATGAAAATTCAAAAAATCGCAAAACAACGTGAATAGTGCAAAAACTGCATCGTAACTCAAAATACAATGTGCGCTGCAACCGCAACTAATAACAGCCTTCGACTTTACGCGGGTTACGACGCATACTTCAGACTAGGGAAGAGATTTTACCGGGAATTGTCTGATTACCGGTAATAATCGGAGGGTATCGAAAGTTTTTACCTAAATGTATCGGAAGTAGACGATTATATTTTGAAAGTGTTTATTTATTTACTAGTTTATTGAACATAGTCAACACAGGATTTTCCGTTAAAAAGAACATGAACATAAGGGTGCCTTTATTTCTGAAAAAATATCTTCCAAGTGGAGGGAGAAATCGAGATGTAAATATATTTCTTTAGAATATTCTGTACTTTAAACGGCTTGATGGATTTTCATTATATCCATCCATTATCATACTTCTATCCTAATATTATAAATGAAAAATCTATCTGTCTGTTACACTGTCATGACTATACTGCTGGACCGATTTTGATAAAATTTGGTATGGATAATCGAGTGGTAAAAACTTATTTTCGATTTAAATATTTAAAGCTGATACTACTTCTACCCACAATTTAGTAGCAAATCATATTCGAAATATCACTAATCAATAAGTGTAAAATAAATACAGAAATTACCCTGTAAAAAATAAGCACTTTTGAACTAAGATTTTCTAAATTAAATTTCTGATCTATTTATTTGATATAATATACTTATACACTTACTTAAAATAAGTAAATAATAAAGAGTTCCGATCTTTCAGAACCAAAACCAAATAACATCCCTAATTCAAAACACTTACTTTGTATGCATACAAGAAATTTGAACTTCATCTCTTAGGTTTTAAGTCTATTTTGCTTATGTTCAATGAAATGTATAAAGTTAAGTTGTAAACCGGCAGAGATGGTGCGAATGATGGGTCAATCAGTGCAGGCGAGGCCGCAATGCGATGCTAGTCTCAACAATTTGTTACGCTGTCTTGCAATGTTACTATAACTAGAAATTCTTGAATATGTTTTGTGTGAAGTGATTTTTTTTCTATTATTTTGACAAAATTACCACATAATTTTAATCGAAACTTTTGTTTGTTGTATATCAACAGCCAGTTCGGGCAGCACCAGTTCATCAACATCCAGTTTGAGCAGCACCAGTTCATCAACATCCAGTTTAGGCAGAACCAGTTACTCAGTTCACCAACAGCCAGTTCAGGCCGCACCAGTTCACCAACAGCCAGTTCAGGCCGCACCAGTTCACCAACAGCCAGTTCAGGCCGCACAAATTCACCAACAGCCAGTTCAGGCCGCACAAGTTCACCAACAGCCAGTTCAGGCCGTATCAGTTCACCAACAGCCAGTTCAGGCCGCACAAGTTCACCAACATCCAGTTCGGGCAGCACCAGTTCATCAACATCCAGTTCGGGTAGCACCAGTTCATCAACATCCAGTTCGGGCAGCACCAGTTCATCAACATCCAGTTTGGGCAGCACCAGTTAGTCAGTGGGTTGTTCACAGTATGTCGAGTTCCATCACGTCGACAGAGCAATAAAGAACAAATCGAGTACTTCCCATAAAGTCGAAACCCATCACGCCGCCTTCAAATGACGTAGGATTAAATGTGTACAGTGGTAATCAAAGATGTAAATTTAGATATTTCAACGGATCAATGATCTTTGTGTGGGTTCACCAACAGACAGTTCAGGCCGCATCAGTTCATCTACAGCCAGCTCGGGCCGATGATGTATGAAATTTGTCTGTCTGTGTTAGTTGTCTTTTTCAATATATATGTCTGAGTAATTATTAAATTTGACATAAAATGGTACTTCTGTACTCTAAATGAATTTGTATTCTTCTTAGATATAAAAATCAATTGCTGTTCGTTTGGAAAATGGCTGGATCGATTTGGTTAATTAGGGTCATGCAATATTTGTGGAAGTGAAGGGAAGGTTTAAACGGCGAGAAAAACGGTACGGAGTGCGGGGTGCGGGTCAGCTAGTGTAATATGTACCTAAATTAAATCTTCCTCTAAAAAAAAAACAAAAAAAAAACTGAGCCGCAAAGATTTTAGAAGCTACCGGAAGATGATGATGAATATGATGTGATGAGTGATGAGGATTGGTAGACCTTGGGTTCCGAAACATTGTAGCTTCAGACTTGGATTAACTAGGTAGTATTTATTCTTCATAGTGCCGCCGGTCAAAAGAAAATAATCTTTATGTAAAGAGTAAACATTTTGATTGGCTAGTAAAAAAAGGCAAAATATAGAACCGCGTTTATCAAAATCGGCAAAAAGCAATGCGAAAATAATATCTCACTCCGGTTTATAGTCTTTATTTAAAATCCTTTGCATGTTTTTACCGCAGTTTATTCTGCGCGAGAGTGGATAGTCAGCTGTGAAATGATTATAGCTAATAGAGTGGCGAACGATGTCTTACTTTAACTTTGAGGTACTCGTCTCTGTTATTGGCTTTTTGATAGAAACAATATTCAATAAAAAAAAAATTCTTCACCTTTTCTTGGCTTCTTGTCAGAAATTTTCGTTAAGAAACCTATCTGTAGCTGGCATTATCAATACATATAATAAGACACTAAAATGCGAGTGTCTGTACATTAAATATTTTTCAAAAAGACTGATTGAGTGCGATTAAAAAAGAGTAACAGAAACCAAAAAGACAGTTTTTGGAATTTTTGTCTGTCTGTATGTATGTATGTATGTATGTATGTCTGTCTGGTACGTTATAACTTCGAAAATACTCAACGGATTTAAACGCGGTTTTTACAGTTGGATTATATATAATTAGGAGCGTTGTCAAAACTTTGTTTCGTCAAAATCGGTTAAGGGAAAAAGAAATTATGGTCGATTGAAAATTTACTTCAAACACTGCAAGTTGCGTACCTATAGACAAAACCCATTTGAAATTTCGGCAGTAACAAGCAAAGCATGTTGGCCTATCGGTAGAGGTCGCAGATCATTTCTTTAAGTAGAGGGTTCGAATCCTGGTAGACATTACTTCTTTTGTTTTTACCCTTTTTTTGTTTTGTATTAATTTTTTAGAAGTCTATTTTTTTAAATATTTTAGTAAAGAAATGTTTCTAGAAAGTAGCTGGATCGAATCCTGCCATAAACAATAATTTTCTGTTTTCGTTTTTTATTTGTTTTCTAGAATTATTTTCTTACTTAGAGAAAGCTCTTAGCGCTAACTCCGTTAATATAAAAGTATTTTGTACTTATCTATCTATACATATAATAAGACAGTAAAAATCGAGTGTCTGTACATTAAATATTTTTCTAAAAAACCTCTACGGGGCAATTAAAGAAGAGTAATAAAAACCAAAAAAACAATTTTTGTCTGTCTGTCTTTCTGTCTGTGTGGTGCGTTATAATTTCAAAACTACTCAACAGATTTGAACGCTGTTTTCACAGGTGAATTACATATAATTAGGAGCGTTGTAAAATCTTTGTTTCATCAAAATCGGTTAAGGGAAATAGAAGTTATGGTCATTTAAAGTTTACTACAAGCACTGCTTTCAAAACTTTTAAACAGTTGAATGCGATTTACATAAACGTATTTAATTTAGATAAAGCTAAAATTTCTACTTATATCAATAAAGACAAAAACACACTGCAGTCTCTATTAAATTTTAATAAAATAATAACACATTGAATGTTTGTGGGCGTATGATTTAGTTACATAAAATACCAATAGATGGCGCTGACTTTATTTTAATAGCAGATTGAAATTTTTCCTTATTTAAAAAAAATTTGGTTGTTGATTTAGTACTATTGGTTGGTTTGTTTATCGGTCGTTTGTTGTGTTGTATTGTAAGCTATTTGAATTGATTGGTTGGTTTGGGTTGGCTTTGGTTTAAAAAATAATCAAATCAGTGTTTCAAGGAACAAACGGTCGTGTCGTAAGGACGAATTTATCTGACTTATCACTATTTATTGAGATTTTCTCCACTTTACACGCCCACTAAAACTTTGGGAGTGGATTTTAGGTCCTAATGACTCTGTAATAGGCTGCGTCTACTCTTTTAGAGACAAAGATTGATAGTATGAATGTTAAGAGCTCCTTCTTCTGAAGGTCCGTTGTTCGTAAGCCGCGTAGTCGCGGCGCTCACTCATTTTGTAGGCATTTAGACATCATATTTGGGAAAATAACACTACAAAATCTACTTCAGCGATTTTCACTATATAAATACTTTATCTAAAGGCTATAACATAAAAGCAGGACAATAAGTTCATTATTTTAGGCATAGTATTGAAAATAAACTTCCAAAGGAGGCAACTTTGATTTTTCTATCGAGCGAATTTTGTCTGATATTGTTACTGTTACTGTAAGCGAATTTCACTCTGCTAGATCCTCAACTAAAAACATATATTTTTTTCAGAATTTTACGACTGTTTAATACTGATTCCTATTGATTTTAAAAACGGTATTTGAGAAAAAAGTGGCCCTAATATTTAACGATATCGTAGCAATGTAATGGCTTTATAAAATTGGCACGAGAAAAGGATACAATAGAATTAACTATAGGTCTGGATAGTTGTAGTTTCCACAGGTTTCGCGAAAAGTGACCTACACGCGGGCGGAGCCGCGGGCAACAGCTAGTTATAACAATAACTCTAAATTTATATAATACTAGCGACCCGAACCGGCTTCGCGTGGGCATAAAAACCTTCCTCTTGAATTACTCTATCTATTAAAAAAACCGCATCAAAATCCGTTGCGTGTTTAAAGATTTAAGCATACAAAGGGACATAGGGACAGAGAAAGCGACTTTGTTTTATACTATGTAGTGATATAATCTAATTTATTATTATATAAACATACTCTAAACGTAGTCTTTAATGGCCACTAGAAAGACAAAATAATAGCATTTTGATTGCGTCTTGAGGCGCCAACCACCAACCAAAGAGTTGAGGTCTAATTTCTGTAAAAATATCATTTCTTTTCATTTCCCTACCCTAACCCTACGTGTTTTTCAAAACCTAAAACTTATAAACTACTCCTCGTACTCATTTTATTATTAACTTATAAATACATGTACATACTATAACTAATATAAATAATGATTAATGATAGTTAGATTACCGTTAGTATTTATTTAAATAATGTTAACAGCAGCATGCCGTGTACATAATGACAAGTTCATAAAAAGAAATTACTTCAGACTCATAAAACAGCTGCACCATTTCTCAATATTGTATTCGTTCAGAAACTAAAACCAAAAATAGGTCGAATACAACCATTCATCCCAAAGATTATGCAAATTATGAATGTCAATAAGTGCACGCACTGCGCGTGATGTTAAAAGGCAAAATTAAGTTAAGCATTCATTAAAATCTTATTATTTATGACATACAAAACTGTGCAAATTGTTAGGGGTTAATCACGTACTTAAGAATTCACTAGCCGGGTATTCGGAGATATTATTTCATTGCCACGCCAAGATGCACGTTTTTCATATAAGGGCTACCAGTATTATGGGTAATATTAGCATTTTTATCATAATGAGTAAACTAATTTGATATAATAAGAATTCTAGTAGCCGCATCTAGTATTAGTAATAAAAACTTAAACCAATAAATAGTACTTAGACATAAAAGCGGGTTTGTTTTTCTTACTACTGAACTGATTTTGATAAATGTGATGTGAATTGTTCTTGGAGATCTTGGTACCAAAATGAGTTTTTATTATTAGTTATTTGTATCTATGATAATATGTAAGGCTCCTGCAAAAATCCATTCAGTATATGTAAGACTTAAGATTTTGAGGCAGGCTTGATTTGAAGTGCCATGTAACGGGACCCAAAATAACTAATCTTCTGAAATCTTGACATGAAAAAATAGCCACATTTCGCTTTGTTTTTTTAATTGTTTAAAGCAAAATATATTTTTAATTAAGAAAAAAAAAATTACCACCTCGATATCCTTCACAAACAATGGCTCATTTTTAGAGTTAAAAAACCGATATACGACAGGTGTCCGCAACGGGATCGTTTACCCGATTCTCAGCGGGGTCGCTCCGCGGGGCGCCTCGTTATTAGCACCTCAGAGCTCAAAGCACGCCGCCCCAGTATGGGAGATGCGAGCGTTCTATCATACGAAACACTGTCAGTCTGTCTGTCCACTCGAACTAAGTGAAATTTTAAATATAAAATTGAAATTGTGCCCAACTCAAACATTATATGGTTTCTTTGTTATGTTGGCGCGTCGCGTATATTAAAAAGAGAACACGTATGATTTTATTTTGAGAAAATGTGATCCTATTCGTGTTAATGTTGGATGTTGTGTTCACTTTCTTTTGAAATATAGTCAGAATGTTTATCTTGTCTTTTTGGATATTTCTGACTATAATAAAGGCATCGTAATCTAATGCCACACTGAAGTACTTTCTTATTAAGATCTCTACATTAATTCATATTCTAGGTATTATATTGATGATTAAGAGGTATCTTTAGGTATCTTTGGTTATTCTATTGATGATTGGGAAACTGAAAAAGTCTGACAATTGAACTTGTTGATTTTTAACTTAATACATATAATTCGATTACTCAGCAATTTTACACAGGAATTTTTATAGAAATTGTTCTTAAAAACAAAGCTATTGCATATCTTTCCGCTAAATCTCTTTTAGTTGATAGTTTAGTTTTAGTTGATTGACGTTATATATAGTTTGCAAAATCAAAGTATACGATATATTTTTATACGTATGACAGATTCTTTCTTAATTAAAAATTGCAAGATGGTCTAATTTCAAACTTCTTTACTGAATATCTACAAATAGATCAATTTTTCAGTATTGAAAACACTTAATTCATTCATATACTGTGTATTACAAGATCAATTGACCCTTTGCACACCCTGGTGTTAAAGTCTTTCTAAACCGTCTCTCGGCCTTTGATGTGGCGTTAAAAACTAAAAAAAAAATCCTAGTGAAAATGTGTAATTTTCATTCCGGCACAGGTGCGTATTGTGTAGAGTCGTTAAAAATAATTAAGTAAGTACAATAGGTAAGTACTTTCAATGATTGCACTAGACCGCAGCTGCAGTAATAAAATTAAATTCCCATTTGTATCGCAAGCTATTTTTATCATCACATTGACGCTTGAAACATAAATATTTTATTTATTTATACAAAAAAACCTTAAGTTTAAAATAAGTTTGTCACCTTTAAGGTTTTTGTTTGATTGACTATCATACGTAATAAACTTTAAATAGTTTTTAATTAATAAATACAATACCTTACTAAAATAAATCAAAAAGTGAAGATACTGTTTTCCTTACTAGCTGTGATCGACGGGTTCACCCGTTGGTGATGTGTATGGTGTAGGACAGGCCTATACTTTACGTACACAATTAATAAATAAACACCCATCAATGCCTTTGTATTTTATTGCAAATAATTATAATATATTAATACGGCACTAATATGAAGAGCAAGATAGGGGGTAAAAGGGAGAACATTGTCGTATCAGGAAGAGAAAAGGCTAGCGGATGATAGAAGCACCTGGAAGAGACTCAAATTTAATTTCAAATACATTAAAAGGCAATTTAGGTAAGTATCAGTTTATTAACAATTCATAAATGTGCAACTAAGCTCAATGTTGCAAAATGCATCACATCAATCTAGCCCACGCTACGCATACTAAACTATTTCCTCATTACCGGTAGAATGCGGCCCTGGCGAATGCGCGCGCGCCGATTGGTCGCGCTCGTCCGCCCCCGGGCCGGGCCTAAACAATGACTGTTCTAAGCTTCTAATATTCCAAAGCTTTTAATTAAGATTGGATCGGTAACGTGATATTTGAAAAATTAAAATATTTAACTTTCTGATGCAAGTATCTGATTGTTATAATTGCAGTTATAATTTGATATTACTACTTTTCTATCAAAATTAAAGTTGTAAGAGTTTAAAAAAATTGATGTTAAATTTTTTTAGATATTTACTCTATGGACAAAAAATGGAAATCGCAAAACATTGAGCAAATTAATGAACGATAAGTACACAGACAAATAAACTATTGTTAAAATTAATAGCAATCTTGCAAATATCACTGTAAATTTTAATAAACCATAAATACTTAGAATAATGATTAAAAAAGAACATGTTAATAATGACCATTTTACAAAAATTGTAAAAGACCCAACACAAATAGAAAAAAATACAATTGCATAACAAAGGAAACGAGCTATTTAAATGCCATCTTTAATAGCTAATAGCACAACAATATATGTTTGACATCGAGGCAACCCTAATCCGCACACACACAAGTAAATTAGTTATTAACACAACGGAGTAGAGTCAGCCACATACGTTTTTTAAATTTGATTCTTAAGTTAAAGTTAGTGAGGTGTATTATTATATACAGTTTGTATGTGGACTAAAGTCGTTAGTTGTATAAACGGGGCTCTGAAAATGATTATTTAGTTGGTTAATAATGGAGTCATCATTTCGCCGTGACAGCTTCACACCTTGAGACCCGACGGCCGAAATTGACTCTCTTTATTATGCTCGGGGCTGGTTCGTGTTTTTATTTTCACGTTCGGGTTTACGAGCGCCTTTGGAGCGGCCGCCTGGTTAATCGTGAGGTGCTAAACAGACTCCGATGTACGAAGATAATCTCTCTTGTGCTGTATTTAATTGTTTCGAAATAATTAGCAAAAAATTTGAACCGAGCTGTGAGAGACTGGTAATATAAATGGTCAAATTAAGATTTACGAGAGTTGCGATAATATCTTTATACATTTTTGATGTATGTAAAGTAAGTCTTAAACACACACAAAAATTATTCGAGTTCAAAAAATATTTATGTTTAAGAGGGATATGAAACCACTACCTAATAAGTTGTTAGTGTAATTTTGACAAGATAACGACCTATTTTAGTGGATAGCAGCCAGCAACAGGATCAGAGGGATGAGGATGCAACAGGGATCATTTTAAATTTATTTACCATGTTTGGTATTTTTATCAAACTGACTCTTTGCCGCTACAGAATGAATGATACCCATTATTGAAAATATGTTTTTCTGTTTTGTTTTGAAAAATAAACATTGTTTTAGTAATGAGTTAAATATTATTTATAGTAATAGATTTTATTCTCAACACTAAATATACTTTATAGAAGTCTTAAATCCTTATATCAGTTAGATTTTTTTCCAAGTCAAAAGTGGGGTTGGGAAGTCCGCCCATAAATGTACTTTCCATCATGTGGGCCATTTAGACCTAATTGCTTACTTAGTAGTATAAAAAACTATATAAATATAGAAAAAAACATATTAAAATATCCTCTAGCAATCACATCCAAAAATCACAGGGCTGGACTCTGCCGAAAGCGGCTAATCGGGCCGATTGTCCGAATCAATAAGGCACTGCAAGCTATCTCTCCAATCATTACATCTCATTGTTGTCCGAGCCGACAGACGTTTCTTTATCAATATTTTATTAATCATTCCATTCTCGCCAACTAACAACTTCGTGAAACCGATTTCTTAGCTCTGATATAGCTGTTTTATATTACAATTGAACTGTTAACGAGTATTACTATACATTGAAATAGTCATTTGATAAAATTAATAATTAAAAATAAAAATATTTACACATATTTACACTTACCTTCAAAATTGTTATTTTATCCGCACCGCCTATTGGTTAAGGGTAGAAAACGCCCTCGCCTTTAAGTCTAAAATAAATCAAAGGTTTTAAAAAAATACTGTCCCACCGGTCTCAGACCTACTAACATAGGGTTCGCGGTCCAACTATTAAAAAAAAATAACACAACTAAAAAATTTATATCTTTTACAAAGTCTGCATAAAGAATTTTTTTATTATTATTATTTAGAGTCAATATACTGGTAAAATGTTGTCAAAATGTTTATTAGGTATGTCGCTACAGTTAATTAAGTAGTTAAATAATTTGACATAAAGGTAATGTATACCTACTTACACGTGACAACGAAATATGATAACTTACTTAACATAATACGCAAAAAAACTATAAAATAGTTGATATTATGCGGATTATTTTACTGACAGCTTACAAACCGACAAAGGACTAACTAATTAGCAATAAATTTAATATTCAATTACTAGTTAAAACTAATTAAGTCGTGAGCAAAGGCAATTCAATTATAAATGCCAGAGGTTGCCACGGACATCAATTCGACAGTGTTGCCGACATTGTACAGAACGTTTTTGCCGCGAAGACAATCCTGGACGAAGGAAACGTCGTAAATAATTCTGAGTTTGTTTTTTTTTATTGCACACACGCAATGGTCAATTTTCCTAGTGACGTTAAGGTGCTAAAAGTTAACGTTCGTGACCAGAAGCGAAATAGTCGTTACGATGTTAACATGTTTGAATTTTTTTGTAGCAAAAAGTATCGCGCTAAACTGTCTTGACAATCAACTTCTCTAGATTATTATTACGTATAACTTTTTAGTAAAATACCCTGATGATATTTTTGAAATTTGTGGTTTTTTTGAGCTTCTTTGATAAAAAAATAGAGGCCCTAGAATTTGAGCTTTTTTATACACAAATTAATTTGAGTAATTCTGTAATTCGTTGAGAGTTTAAGCAATTGGTTTACTTCTCTTTAAAATGAGGGTTCCCCCATAAACGTTACCTGGTAATTCTGCTAGCCTTCTGAGCATACTACCTTAGGATAATGATTTGAAGGGAGGTTTATTATTTCCTAACATGTACAGTGAGCTGCAGAAAAACCTTTCAATAGTGATACTTGTGGCATGGAGGTCAGATTTCTCTGCAGCCGACTGTACACCTTAATTGAAAATTTAAATTAAATATCAAAAATTATAAGTCAACAAGGCAACACTTCAACATACAAGCGAAATTTTAAATTAAATTTTTTAATGTAAAGCGTATAGTCAGTATAATCATTGAACATTTCAAATGCGCGCTTGTGAATAAATGCGGGTAATAACTCTGATTATTTTAAAGCCGAGGGAGGTGAGCGTTTAATTAATAACAGAAATACTAATTATTGTAAAAAATGACGTATTGTAATTGTATGGGACGGTCGACGCTTGGTGCGGCACGTTCGATGGCAATCGTAAAAACTCTCCCCGCCCCGCCCTGCAAGCACCATACCGACATTTGCAAGGAAAGGATTTGGAGTTATTTCAAATAATTAATTCATTATATTAATACAAGTGTGTAAAATTAATTAGTATTGTTGTTGACTATAACTTTAGTCTTCATATAAAAACAATAGATATAGTGAAAAATTCTAAAGAACTGTATTTTCTAAAATTTTCCAAAAATTTTCACAACCAATCAAAAGGAGCGGGAAATGCAATAATGTTACAGACTTCTTTTTTTTAAGAGAACAACCTTTGTTTTTTAATATATTTTTATCTTTTCAAGAATTACATGCGGCCAATGTTTTTAAATTAAGAAGCTTTTCTACATAATCCGCCGCGTATATGAAGTACAATTGACTTGTTTGATTTATTCTAGTTTAATAATTTAATAATATTTTATAAAAAAGTAAAAAAAAATAATAGTAAATCATATTTATCACCTTGATTTGAGGAGTTTTTGGAGGGAAAGTAAACTGTCGCTATGTCCGCGCTGTATTTAATTTCCAAAACTTAGGTTTTTTCGAGTATTTGTGCTTAATATTGGTGGATTATTATTCACAAAGTGTTCGGGAACAAGCGTGAGTGTTGGGAAGTGGTACAGTGTCGATTACGTGACTTTTTATCTTTGTCACCAAAATCTCCATGTTATAGCTAAGTGAAATTTTTCCACCGCTTCACTTAGCCATCTGACTCTGACTAGACTTACTTACTTGACTGGACTAGACTACTGACTTGACTTTTTGACTTGATTGACTTAAGTAGGACTGAAGAAGATTAATAAATTCAAGGAAGGCCTTAAAGGACTAGTTTCCATGGCCGTAAAAGTATTCTAAAAAAAAAAACCTTGATTTGATTTATTTCATCAGATCCGATTAGTCGTAAGAAGCTGAGAGGTGGTTCCCAAAAAGACGCTATAAATGTATGATATTTGCTTTCACACGTAATGGATTCTATTAAATACTCTAGATATTTTCTTCCAAATGTAGTTTTAAAAAAAGCTATAAATCGTTCTAAGTTATTCAAACTGTATTATGAAATCTAGCTACAAAATAGAACTAAGGATATTTTGTTTGTAGTTTAAAAAATAAATAAATAAATAAGCAATTTTTTTTTCTGTATTTTCCTCAGCCGGCCCTGGCTCACGGCTTTGGCCAATTACACAAAAGCGTTACATTTGCCGCTTCAAGTGTTATATTACGAGAGTTGACCTGCAACCTGGGTTAAGGAATTGGCTTATAGAATATGTTTAAAGGTATTTCATGTAATAAAGAATAGTTGAGACCTGTGTCTTATATTAATACGTTACGCATCTTGTTTTGCTTAAATTCACACTTTTAACTAAAAATATTAAATAATACTTAATATTGTAGGTTTAAATTTTATTTTTTCACTATTTTTTGATCTAACCATCTGATATACAATACATTATTAATAAAATATTTATTTGTTGAGACTTTCATACTAATATTATATATGCGACAGTCTGTCTGTCTGTTACTCTTTACGCTAAATCACTGAACCGATTTGGATGAAATTTGGTATGATTTAGTTATGGAACAGGGGTCAAACATAGGCTAAACTTATAATACTAATCGTATAAAGTACATAGGCTTTAAAAACTTAGAATTTTTCCTAAAAAATGGATCATTAAACCATTAAAGTTACCAAAAAGCAGGCAGCATTTATACAAATCATAATTATAGAGCCATGAATCTCATTCTTTAATTGTATGTTAGTAGTGTATATTTCTAGATAATTGCTGGCTCCCATTATCCTTATCTCGGCATTTCCATTTGATGTGGTTATTCTTTCGGAGATAATATTAGATATTACACAGACAGACAGGTAATTTTATGTTCTATAATTAAATAATAAGAAATTAAGTAATTAATGCGTAATCCCGTAAGTAATTCTATTGTTTGTGTGAATTACTGTCTATGCCAATGGTTAGAGTGACAGAATTATAAAATATTAACAAGAAGTGGCAAAGCGCACGAAAAACGTCACTAGTTTGGCTTGCAAGCCAACGTTTCCCACAGAAAAAATGGGCGGGGAATTTGATTGCGTCATTTATTGCCACTGTTATTGGTCGACAATATTAGGTGGCTTTGTTGTAAACTACGTAATACATTTCTAATAAAGTGTGGTGTGGCTTACATGGGTTTACATGTATTAATTGAAGATAATAAGAGAGAATACGCTGCCACACTGATCCTGGAACTAAATACGCGTCATAATATTTTTATTCGGATAACTTCTCTGTTCTGTGGTTAGAGTATTTTTTATTAGTTGGTATTTTTATTTTTTTATAATTACTCAGTTTACAGACGTACTGAATGTTCATAAGACCTGGAGCGAAATAAATAAATATTTACAGACAAATCACACAGATTAAGCTAGCCCCAGAGTAAACTCAAGACTGGTATACTAACTCAACGATAATATATTTTTTAACAAATCCATACTTCCATCCTAATATTATAAATGCGAAAGTCTGTCTGTCGGTCTGCCTGTCACCTCTTCACGGCTAAACTGCTGGACCGATTGTGATGAAATTTGGCAGGGATGTAGTTAACGACCTGAGGTCAAACATAGGCTACATTTGGGGGCGATATAACCGAGTCCCACGCGGGGCGAAGCCGCGGGGAACAGCTAGTAGGTACATATATAGATAAACATCCAAGACCCAGGCCAATTAGAAAAATCTGACCGGGGATCGAACCCGGGACCTCCTGAGCAGTGGACAGGCATGTTAACCAACACCACGGAATAAAACGTGAAGCGCAAGAAAGATCGAATAATGATGAAAGAAAGATGAAATTCCACAATGACTCTCCATTATTGTGTAATTGTGGTGTGGATTCTGCCGATAGTTGATAAAGGACTAATAAGTCAAATTAAGTCAAGTCCAGCGGCTAGTATGTCGATGATTATTAGAATAGTTGCTTGGCAACAACTGGATTGTGGTGGTTCAGAGTAGGGATGTATGGCGTAGACAGAGGAAAGCTTATACTTAACAGTGGGTTCTAGACAGCCGATGATGATAATAAAAGGTTAATTACGAAACTTTAATTAAAACCTAGTGAGATCGTAGTTTTTATTCATTCAAGTTGTGTTGGTTTCAAGGCAAATTGACCTTGCACAATCTAGTATCAGTTTTTCAGTAATAACCTAGCTTTCGTTGTGGTTTCTTCGAAACGGTTATAGATGACAGTATGCATGGAACCATCTTTCTTATCAGATATATCTGATGTATCAAGCCTGCAATTGTCTATAAGACTGAAAACAACATAACCCAAAGTGTGATTTCCTTGAAGTTCACGCACCCACCCACGACCTTAGAATCATAATTTCAGCCACAGGTTGTCCACTGCTGGACATAGGCCTAACTCAAGGATTTTACAAAACGAGTTGGAAGCGGCTTGCATCCACGCCTGCCTACGACCTTCTTCAGGTTATCTGACCATCTTCCAATCCAAACGTTGTTTGAAAAAACACAGCAACTTTATCACACATGAATTGAAAGGCACGAAAACATATTTGGTTTCAGACTTTGATTATTTAATTCAGATGCTGATTTGGTAAGCTTTATCTAATTTATGTAAACCTTAAGAGTAGCCTTTTAAATACTGAGATCAAAAACCGGGTATCAGCCACAGGGTATATAATGAATCTAGTTTGCTACCAGCTACCACCAATTATTGTGTAATTCATCATTACCACATTATGTCGTTTCCTTATACCAATGATAACATATTTCATAAACACATTAATATCATATTTTTATATCCTCACATTTCAGAACAACGGCTGGAAACATGTATTTTTAAGAGCCAAAAATAACGGTATTTAACCTGGTAAGTTATATATCGGTCGATTTTGGGGTTATAAATACCTGAGTAAGATTATTATTTTTGGTGAAATACTATTTATTGGTCACTGCAAAAATGTAAAGCCAAAAGAATGAGCTGAAGAAGAAAAAAACAAAAATACACAAATTTCTCCAAAAATATGAACGCGTTGATGTCTTATCTACAAGATTACTTTAATAATCCTAACGAACTACCTATTTTTATTATGAACTTGAAAGTTTATGCTGAAGGAGGTATATTGTTACATATGTACATGATAATTGATATGGCTGGGTATTTGTGTATAACATTATGCCATGTGTTTAAAAATTGAGACTTACAAAGTAAAGTATAAAGTAAGATTGAAATTGAAATTGAAGATATAGTCATCAATTATTTTTAGATGCACTTTGGGTAATGGATATCTTCTAAATGATTGAAAAAATAAATCAATTTGAAGTTTATGTTATTCATGATTATTTTGGCGAGAAAAGGGTAAGAATTATGAAAATACGTATTTGAAAAAAAAACTGATGTAGTGCTCTATTTTAAAATGTTATCGGATTTAGACTCACAGTGGATACATTACGACGGCGTTAATTTAATATGTCTCAGTATGGGAAGGAAGGACACTAAAAATCGGCGCATGTCTTGGTATGGCGGTTGAATATCTGGTGGCCTATTATTATCTCTAAAAACCATGCAAGTTCCAGTGAGTAAGCGAGACAGCGCAATACATGATGTAAGGCGACATCTCCCTTACTCAATCGTTCTTGGATGGTTCTAAGAGATGGTGGTAGGCCACCTGTACTAATATAGTAGTATTCTATACTCTGTGGTTTAATGTATGGTCCTTTAGATATGTTATAGGGTCGATTTCACCAAATAAGAGTAAATTTTACTCGAGAGTATACGAGCAGTTACCCCTAGGATAACATATTTTTACGTTTCACCATAGATTTGATCCAAGAGTAAACGATTATGCTGGAGTAAATCTCTACTCCGCCAATTTTCAACGAACAGCGAGCTTATACTAAGGATAAGTTCAATATGGCGTCCAAGTGTCATTGTTTCAACAGCTGATTCTCTGGCGCGCTGACATAAAAATAATATTAGGTATAATATATATTTTTTTTTTTATAATACTTTTTACGGCCATGGAAACTAGTCCTTTAAGGCCTTTCTTCATTTTATTAATCTTCTTCAGTCCTACTTTAGTCAAGTCAAGTCAAAAAGTCAAGTCAGTTGTCTAGTCAAGTAAGTCAGAGTCAGATGGCTAAGTGAAACGGTGGAAAATTTTCACTTAGCTATAACTTGGAGATTTTGGTGACAAAGATAAAAGTCACGTAATCGACACTTCCCAACACTCACGCTTGTTCACGAACACTTTGCGAATAATAATCCACCAATATTAAGCACAAATACTCGATAAAACCTAAGTTTTGGAAATTAAATACAGCGCGGACATAGCGACAATTTACTTTCCCTCCAAAAACTCATAATATTTATATATTTTACCCATAGATTAAAAAAAAAAATTGCGTCACTAAAAAAGACCGCACGCGAATCGAACTTCTTTGATTTTACTTTGTAAGAAAGTTTTGACACTTTTGACATAGGTATAACCCTATCGAATATAACAATACGAAATACACTTTATTTACTAAAGGAGAAACGAGCAATTGTATTTGGGCGATTTATACAGTCATTCATTTCAATCATTCGGATTCACTCCCTGTCAGAGAGTAACTATCCGAGAGTAAATTTAATCTGGTGTAAAGTGGTGGAACGTGGACGAAGTTATCCAAGAGTTAAATGGAAGAATAAATATATTCCGTGGATAACTATTCTCAAGTTAAGTCATGTTTGGTGAAATCGACCCTAAAAGTATTAAGTTGTGTTCTCTATTTAATTATGCGGTCTATGGCTTGAATACTAGACTAGCCACGATAGATTACAGGCGGGACTATAGTTTGATCTGCGTTAAGATAACAAGCTCTTGTTCTTTTAAGTATCACTTAGCTCACCCGGGCACTTATGGTGTATGCGTCATTTATTTCTTGAGTGAAAATTTTATAAACGCTTTTTTTTATTTTTACTGGTCAGTTACAATTTCTTATTACGAAAAAAATATGTATAAGATTGTTTTCCAGTAATAAGTATTACAGCGATACAAGCTTTATCGTAAGTATTTCCAAAGTAGGTCAGGCACCAAAGAAAACATTAGATTTACTTAGATAGATTAGTACTTAGAATAACCATGGACTGTTAAACATATTTATTTAGAATGCAACCGGGAAAACGCTGAGACGATGAAATCTATGAAACTAACATAATAAATGCAAAAGTCTGTCTGTCTGTTACGCTTTCACGTCTAAACCCTGGACTGATTTTGATGAAATTTAGTATGAATATAGTTAAAGACCGCGGGTGAAATATAGGCTATGCGGGTGGAGCCGCGGGCATCAATCAACTTGTTTGACATAAACAGGTTTGTGTTAGTGACTAAAAATAGCATTTCAAACCAAATGATTATAGAAATACGTGTAAAACAGCGAAAAACTCGAATCAGCTGGTTTTATCAAAATAATAAGGCTTAAGTACGGCCTTTAATAGTTTGTTAAGCGCTATAACGTCGGCATAATAAGCGAGGCCCACAAAATGGCGGCAGTAACAATAACAATGAAAAATAATAACCGCCAGATAGCGCGGACTCTTTTAAAAGTAAATGCCTTTTTCTGGACTCTTACTGGGATAATCGTTCAATTATAAGAACGGGTAAAGTTGGTCTAGGCACAGATTACAGAATACTATATTTGTACAGATATTCAACCGCCATACAAAGACACGCGTCGATTTTTAATGTATTAATATCGAGAGTCCTCGAGCTCCGAATTGTTTTCCGAATTACCCAACTCTGTTCCCTATACTGAGACTGATTGACTTGCCTCTAACAAAATTTTACACTACACAGCTAAATATATCGAAGCGTATTCTTAAATCCAAAAATGATGATCTTATTAATTAATTTTTTTAAATCCTTATAGCGCCAACTATTAGCAAGAAGTCTGTTGAAAAGGAACTAAATATTTCTCTTAGGCAATGGCATTACATTGTCTAGGCCATAGACTTATGTTATTTTCTTTGCTTGACCTATCTGATCTTAAACGGTATTAAAATTCCTATTTTATATTTTTTTATCACTTTACTCAAGTATAGCCAAACGTTATAAGCCGTAAGCTGAAGATGTAACTGGGAATCACGTTCAAATGATGACGTATATAATGACATCATTTTCTATCTCATTCAGGTGCCTCCAGGCGACCTTACTTACATTTAAACACTCAATATTACTTGCTCTACCATGTTGCAAATGTGCGCAAACCACACTATCAGCCTTAAGGATTATTAATTTTAATTTATCTCACTAAATAATAGTTAAGAGCCGGAGCGGCGCGGGCGCAGGGCAGACAAATGACGGGGCGTCTTCGGCAGCGAAGTCTTCGATCGGAGATATGCTGCTCTCTGCTTAAATAAATCGGGGTCAAAACACTTTATATTCCGTATAATAAGCTGTACTATCTATGTATGTATGTAGAAACTGCCTTCGTGGTCCAGTGGTTAAGGCGTTTGCCTGAGACCCGGGGGTCGTGGGTTCGATTCTCACGGGAAGTATACTTTGTTTTGTTGTTTCCAGTTTGGTTAGGACATGTTACCCGCGGCTCTGTCCGCATGGAGAGTAGCCTATGTCATACCAAATTTCATTATCACACACACAATCGGTTCAGCGGTTTAGCCATAAAAGCGTCTTATTTATAATGTTAGTATACATATAAGTATGGAAGAATCCATATTCTATGCAGTTTCTACATAAGAAGCTATGAAAAAAGGAAGGTCTCATACTACTGCTTGTGGCGCTGCTGCCACTACCTACTCCTGCAGCCCTGACCAGCCATCCCTCATCGCCTCCCGAGTGCCCTATAAATGGCTTGACTGGTAGTTGATCGTTCTCTTTCGCTTGACATCTGCCAGTTGAGTACTTTACTGTTTTCTTTAGTCCCCAACTTTGTGCTTGAACTATTCACGACCCTAACTTTAATTGTATCACTCTTGAAACAAATATACCAGTGTTATATTTATATTTGACATTTTTTATTTATCTCATATTGTCTTGTACTCCAACGTTATATGCTCATTTTTTACTTATCTTCCATCTTCGACCGGTTACTATTCGTAGCACTGATTGATAATAAAATAATCGAGTTGGTCTATCTTTAGTGGAATAAATCATTCGATTACTGCCGCCCGAGGGGTATTTACCTCTCAATAAAGTTGCATAATTTATAACAAGCTATAACAATGTATGCTGTATCGGAGGGGTAATTTCTCAAAAGCACACCTCGCCTGTAGCGGCGGCTATCAAATTAAATGTAGGTACGCAAGTTTAAGGAGTATTCACACGGAGACAGCGCAATTACGCCAGTTCATCCAATCAATTCAGCGAATCAGCTACAGTATGAAAAAAACGTTCCAAAAAACTCCTGTTAATTTTATTGATTTTAATTTTAGACCCTAAATAGTTACTTCTTAGTTTTAAATCGCAAACATTTTTTTTAACATCATTTTTTCGCAGTTGGCAGTCTGCTTTTGGATATAGAAAGGCCTTTCCGAGGATTGGAATTTATTATTTGGTATTCATTAGTATGAAGAAATTAGTAAAATGGTGTATATATTCGATAAATGATAGATAAAAGAAAAACCCTTTTCAAAGAAACAGCCGGGAAGAAGGTGAAGTAAAAGGAAACCAAGGAACAAAGTACTGAGTGTAATGTCTGGTTGGACCTCTTCATTTAACTGTTTAATTTTAGTATTATATATAAATATTAAACTTGTAATAATGCACTTTATTATTATTACAAGTTTGATATTTATATAAAAAACCTTGTTTAAATAAATCTTTTTTTTTTTAAAGTAATACATTAAGAAATGAAGTAAGATAGAAAAAGATTACACATGTACAATGTATATTCGTATAGTACATACGAGTACATTTTGTCTATTAGACAAGTTTTGTAAAATGGAAGTCTCCATGTAAATAGTCCTTTAAAGAACACGAGCTAAGCGCAACACTAGAACTATTCTTATTAAATGATAAGCTGTTTATTATACTTCTTTATACTCGTATTATAAAAGGTCTGAGGATTGTTTAGGAATTTACTCTGGATTGTTTGGTCAAGTATGTCATGTTGGGAAAGTATTACAGCAAGTTTGGTTAATAATATATTTTTTATGAAGAGCTATGTCAGATAAAAGAATTAAGTAAGTTTAGTTAGTTAGTTAGATTATACAAATTAAATATTAATACGATGGATAAATTAGCATATACAGATGTACCTATACTAACTACTGTGGACTGGAATAAAATCTGTAATTTATGTAATATATAATAATTGATCTAATATATAATACTCACATTAATATACAGTATAATATTAATATACTTAATAGTATATACTATAAGGATCCATCATCTGACTTAAGGGGCCCTTTGGTAGCTAAAATTCGACGTCATGATCATTTTTCCCCTTGATGAGGCATCTAAGATATTTTACGATTTGGCATCATTCTTATAACCTGCCTGACGTCTGTATGTTTGGGTATATCAATGGTCGAATCAAGTAATTTATAAGAATAATATAAGATAAACATACTATAAGATAAACCAAATTCAATAATAAAATAAATATAACACTAAGTTGATTTACAAAGATTCAAGATGTTGAAATGAAATTGAAATGAGACGGCCTATGTTGTACGACATACCAACTTTATCCTTTCTTTAAAACGTCAGATGAAAAATAATATTGATGACTAAATTATAGTTAATCTATAACTAATGGACATTTCACACGCTTAAAAGATGATCCAAAATGAAGTCTAAATTATATTTGTGCACCTGCAACAAATTAAAGCACAACGTTTAATCTGTGCTCGCAGTGATAATTAAAAATAAGATTAAAACATAAACGAAATCAATTAGGAACATCTGAGAACAAAACGCTATTAAGGCGCTCACAAGGCGAACAAATATCAAAAAGGTATTAAAGAAAAAGGTAAAAACTCGAGGCGAATACCTGGCCAGCACCTCCTGGCAAATTGAAAAGGATGCGCTTGCTCTCCAAGGTAATAATAAATTTTCAAATATTAATAATTCATAAATAATAGTCGTGAAGGAAACAAAATAAAAATATTCTACACGTCGAAATAAAAAAGGATTCGCCCCGAGCAAGGCGCACACGGGGAGATTTCGGCACGTTCGGCAAAACGAATTTATTTTGAGACCTGTAGAAAATTATCTTACGACATTTTATGAATTTGGTACTACTTAGTTGTTGAATTAGTTTTGCATTCTGTGTATCATTAGCTATTTCTTTATTTCTTGGTACGACACGACGTTTGTTCTCTCTTTAGAAAAAAAAAATGAAAGATGGAGTCTAATAAGTATATTAGACACCATCTTTTATTTATTAAATTTATATACAAATATTGCTCGTTTAATAGTATACGATATATAGATGGAAAGATAAAATAACCAATGAAGAAGTTTTAAAACGTATAGGAGAAAAAAGATTCCTTTATTAAATTTCTATATTAAATATAAGAGGGAAAATGTACGGCACGACGACTTTATGAAAAACATTATGGAAGGCAAGATAGCAGGAAGACCGGGAAGAGGTAGACCAAGAAGTAGTTTTATAGAACAAATAAGGGAAAAAGTGTTAGTCGTGTCATATTAGGTGAAAAGGCTATCGGAAAATAGAAACACCTGGAAGATACTCCATCGACAAGAGCACAGCTCTTAAATTTAGATAGATAGATAGATACGGAAAGAAAAAGAACAAGAGATAGAATCGCACATTGGCATATTCAATTATTAATAATGAAGGTAAGATGATAAGTAAATATAACTAAACAAATGGTTACAGGATACCACCCTTTCGATTTTTTGAAATGAACCTCTGGACGTTCCTTTGATCAACTTTCAAATTTGAACAATTAAGCAGCTGGCACATTCTAAGTTTTTATGGTTTTTGTAGTCCGAAGGTTGGATCATATATATCTGGCTATTGGTTATAAATTTCTAGTCTAAACTAATAATTTCTACCGTCCTATAAGTATTGGATTGTATATACGAGTAGGTACAAATATTAGGTACCTAATATCACAGAATATTATATTGTACTTACCTCAGTAATCTATTGTATTGTAACTTGACGATTGTACAATTTCGACCTTCATCCTTGACCATGGTAAGATAAAATGGTCGTAAAAATTACATTGCTGCATTATCATTTTGTTCACTATTATCATCTCATAAAATAGTTATGACATGTTTATTGCGTTAAGATTATTATTTTTAATTCAGTATATTTTCGGTCGTCTTTATTTGCATTATGCATAACGCTTTCACGGCTAAACCGCTGAACCGATTATGATGACATTTAATATGGATAAAGAAAAGGACCATAGGCTACTTTTGAGTGCGATAGGTATAACTGAGTCCCTCGCTAGCGGAGCCGCGGCAACAGCTAGTCTTTTATACATGTAAAAATGTCCTGTGATTTATCTATCTTAGGTATATACTTCCTCAAGTATCAGACTACCATATTATTTGTAGGATGGAAAGAATAAACACTTTCTCTTTTCTCATGAATTTTCTTTCGTCATTCGCCGGTTGACTGTAAGAGATTCCTTCCTGGGATAAGTCCGCCATTGTCTTCTGATTTTAATAATATGTATTTTAAAGCAATGAAGATTTTACAAACAAGACTGAACGTTACGAAAAAACGAGAAGGCATTTTCATGTTATGACATAAATGCAAGATGATGTGAGGAACATTATTTAAAAAAAAAAGAAAAAATGAAAGATGGAGTCTAATATACTTATTAGAAAAAAAAAAAAAAAGTTAATATACTTATTAGACTCCATCTTTCATTTTTTAGTTTTTTTTTATATAATGTTCCTCACATCATCTTGCATTTATGTCATAACATGTCTCCTCTTCTGTACTCAATAAATTTTGCAAACGAAAATGCCTTCTCGTTTTTTCGTACTTATCATCTTACCTTCATTATTAATAATTGAATATGCCAATGTGCGATTCTATCTCTTGTTCTTTTTCTTTCCGTATCTATCTATCTATCTATCTAAATTTAAGAGCTGTGCTCTTGTCGATGGAGTATCTTCCAGGTGTTTCTATTTTCCGATAGCCTTTTCACCTAATATGACACGACTAACACTTTTTCCCTTATTTGTTCTATAAAACTACTTCTTGGTCTACCTCTTCCCGGTCTTCCCGCTATCTTGCCTTCCGTAATGTTTTTCATAAAGTCGTTGTGCCGTATATTTTCCCTCTTATGTTTTCAATTTCCTTTTTTATATTTAATATAGAAATTTAATAATAAAGGAATCTTTTTTCTCCTATACGTTTTAAAACTTCTTCATTGGTTATTTTATCTTTCCATCTATATATCGTATACTTTAAACGAGCAATATTTGTATATAAATTTATTTGTACTCGCGTTTTCGAAAACGGCTCTAACGATTTCTTTCAAATGTTCTTACATAGTCAAAAAGATAATTTAGCTGGGTTCCATGTTTGGGAAAATTAATTTTACCCATATTTTCGCGCAAAAAAATTTTCTGCATAAAACGAGCGAAGCTTGGTCGCCCGTACTCTTTATCTTTCTAAGTTTTTTTTCCCTCATTATTATGTTAATCTTAGTAAGAATAAAATATAACTCATTAGTTTGGATATATGGATTTAATAAACAAAGATGAACACAAAATCATCCCGTGTGCTCGCCGGCCGTCGGACATAAAATTGTTTTTTGAGGCAACAGCTATAATTATGCGATACGTTACGTTTTTGTTTGGCCCACATTTCCCGATCCTCTAATTTTTGTGTTTTTTGCCGCTCCTTTTGTAGTCGTTAATATGATTACACCGTTGGGATGATGGCTTCATACGTGTTTTAGGTTATAACTTAATTTGTTCGGGTTACTTATTTGTTTTTTTATTGTGCTCGACTTCCTGAGCGCGTCTGTCGTAAGTTTTTTGCGGCCGGTCGTTAGGCTGATGTGATTGAATGTGATGGCGGGAATCGGTGGTTGGTGGCGTCTATGCGCTCGTCACGTACGCGGCTCGATTTCGAATTAATTCTAATGTTGATTTTGGGATTTCTATCTTAGCTTTTTGTCATAGATACCTATCTATCTATCTCTACATAGTTTAATAATGTTGAATTCTTTATATTCTTCTCGTCTAACCCAGGCTACATGCTACATATGACAATTTCTTTTACAATTTCATTTACAACGTCAGTTTTGAGTTAAAGAACAAATAATCAATTTATTTATTATTTACCAAATAAATTTTTATGCCATACAAGAATATTTATATAGAGACAGGCAAATTTATGATATAGCGTTAATTGAAATATCGGGAATAGATAGGACGGATCGGATGAATCTAAATATAAATAAACATACATAAAGTATTTAGAGATAAAATTATTCTTGAATTTACTCATTACATGATTATATCAGGTAGTACTAACATCTCCAATTCTTCACTAAATCCCAACCAATATTATAAATGCGAAAGTGAGTTTGTATATTTGTTTGTTTGTTTGTTACCTCTTCACGCTTTATCTACTGAACCAATCTGCTTGAAACTTTGCATACACATAGGAGTACTGAGAAGGACATAGCGTTCCTTTCATCCCAGAAAAAAGCACTGTTCCCAAAATTCACCCGGGTGAAGCCGCGGGCGAGAGCTAATCATCTATAAGGACAATAACCCCAAGATTTTTTTATATTGGCAAAAAATACTAAATTGATTTGCAATTTGGCCGGCGTGTTAGGCTGCGACGTCTTAATAACCAGGGCCGGGTTGACAAGGAAATTGTGAAGAGGAGACGTGCAAATTACCTGCGCCCGGCCCTGGCGAGGGAAGCACGCGAGGTGTGGAGGATTTCGCTAGTGATATCGTGTTTTAATTAAGTATGATAGCTACAAATCACAAGTGAAGACAGACTATTGTCTTTTTAAAAAAAATAGGATCATAGCCATTAGATACAAAACTACCAGTGTTGTCTAATAAATTAAGAGGATTGATTAATAGTTGGACTGATACTAATTGAATTCATAGTTTAAAAAAAATCCTGTCAGCTGGCAGTGTTTTTGAAATTCTTCAAGACTATGCATTTATTAATTAATTAAAACAGTAAGTGAAGGAGGCTTAAAGGTGTGTTAAACCTAAATAAAGAAAATTGCGAGCTCTGAAAGGCTACGGAAGCCTTTCAGCTACTAATTACGAGTTGTGGGTATGAGGAATAGTCAAAGCTCACTCGTTGAGCTACTATCAGTTTACTTACTCCGCTTGCTCAGCAATCCGAAGTAGATCTTAGTCTTCAGCAATAACTGGGGAGGCCAACTGTCAATCTTCTTGATATCTTTCTCAGATAAGCTGCTTTGAGGCAATTATACTTTCTCATTCTTTCAAGATATTCATAAGGGAACTAGCATCTTAGGCACAGCGTAGTCGCTGCGATTTAAGCCCAATAAATTCGGCCTTTGACTCCATCTCCAAGTTTTTCCGTACGTTCAGTTGCCTAAAAAATTACGTTCATTTGAAGTAGCCCCGCTACTTACCATTAAATATCACATCAACCTCCACTCAACCTCAAACTCAACGTAGGTGTAACAATTACACGTATTGCTCTCAGTATCTAAATCAATTTTATTGGCCACATCACCGGTCGCTTGTTAAATAATTACATTTCAACCACTCATCATCGAACTACCATTTCACACAAAGACTATACGAAAAATATGAAAAATGTTCCACCAACAGCTCTGGGTATATTGGACGATTCGATTTTAGTCTGTATGATAATTTTTAAATCGGTCTTCGGGAATGAAAAATTGATTTCAACTGATACGCTTTTGATTATATGGCGGGCAGTTGTTAGATAATTATTTGAAAACAGAATGGACGCCGAAATTGTTTCAAACAATCGAGTTATTGACTGACGGCCATTGTGACGCGGAGTCAGTAAAGCAATTCAGATTTTTTATCGTGGACTTTTTGTCGATTACTTTTTGTGTAGGTTTAGGAAATTATGTTTACAAATATGGAATCTGGTTGGGTGTTTGTGTGGTGTATTTTGAATTTATTTCGCAACGATATTGTTTAATTGACTACTGCCAAGTAATAATAAAAATTAAGTGTATCCTTAAATATATTTTTAAGATTTAAAATTATATAAAACCATGAAAAATGACATGTTGCACTATAAGTAAATAAAATTAGCTTGTATGATGTATCTTTTATTAAATTTGTAAAAATTTGAAGAAAATTATAAATATTTAGTTACTTTAACATAAAACCGAAACTCTTCTAAATATTACCTCTGGGACGTGATGCGTTCATGTTGAACGCTCGCTTTTATTAAGATACTCAATCTAATGAAATTTTTCTACTTCAAAATTTCACAAATCTGGTCGCATGCTTGTTTAGCACCTACAACAATCAAGCTTCATGCTGTGATCTCAACATTCCCTCAATAGTTCCAGCAATAAACGGCCAGTAATAAATAGTAATAAATAATAATAAATATGAAGCCCAGCGCGGAATCAGATCTCGGCAACTTGCACGCCCACTTTGTAAGTGTCAGACAAGTGTGGGAGAAACTTTACGAACGAGTTAAGGTAAGTGCAGACTTGTACCTTCATAACTCAAAAATACCATTCCTGTGCCCCTAGCATGAGGTTTAGGATTTCGTATGGAATTTCTTAGTTGCCTTACTATCCGTCAGAGGCGCTTTACAGGTCTGCCGTACAATATCGCTAACGCAGTCGCTAGCGTCTGCGAAAAACTCACACACACACTGTATGCTCACCATATATATTCTTCTATCTTGTTTCATTAAGTACAAGCAAACTATGTAATACTAGTTCAAAGTCGTTCAAACAAACAAACAAACAAAACTCTTCAGCTATATAATATTAGTATTAGTATAGATTTTATTCATAAATCACTTTTTTATCGAGTTGGCTGCAAAATAACATTTTACAGATTCTGGTGTCATAGATAAATATTAGAACCGTATCATAGTTACATTAGGAGGATTCTATATGGATCACTTACTGTATTTATTGTTATTATTATAATTCTGTGTATGTTGTAGCAATACATTATAAACAAACACAGGGTTAATCGACTTTACAGATCCTGGTGTCAGATATATTTTTTTAAATAAAGTGTTTTAAAAATCCTCAGAAATTCCACATCCGATCAGATATATCTAATCTAAACTATGTACTAACTTATAAAAATATAATTGTGTTTTAATAATACACTCTTTTTTTGGCAAAAATAAGTGTGATCTTAACTAAATTATATTTTTTCAATCTTTGTAGTGCCACCTATTAGCAAGAATAATAACTAATTATTTTTCTTAGGCAATAGGACCATATAATGCAGCTAAATAACTCCTGCGATGTTGGACATAATTTATTTTATTTTTATTTATATTATAAAACATAGCATAAACAAACAGCATTAGCATCTTGGTTTTTTTTCATGTCTATATCTCTAAGTATAATGGAGTGAATTCCTATTTCAATTCTAATTTCGTGCCAACAAGCTGAAGCTGAAATTCCATTAATAAAGTTGCATTTATCGTGATTTCATTATGTTTAACATAATTTCCATTACCGTGCCGTTTTTATGGCAAGTGAAATGTGCGCAGTGGTGTGAAGTGACGTAATCACTTCATTATAACTACGCCAGTTCTACTGACCCGGTCGAGGGGTGACCAACTTTTACTATTCTTTTGAAATCCTGGGATTGATATCCTATCCTAATTTCACGAGGAGTGACCAACTCTTATTCTAGATATCTAGATTCCAGAATATTAGCACGCAGCACGCACACGTTTATACGTTCGCCCGTTCGTGTCCAAAGTTTTGGCAATAATCATGGTAAAGATATAAAGGAGATCCAACCCCGCTCCTATCACTGGGACTCAGGCTGAAACGTACCAGTCGCTCGTATCCGCATCTTATATAGTTGTATACAGTAACACTATGAACACATATTATTATCAAAAAGTGCAATTCAAATACTATTTGAACCACTCGTCTGCACAGCTTGCCAAGCTCAAGGAAAAGATACTACATACCACCTACATCTTACCTACCTTACCTTACCTAGGTACTATATAACCACCATACCACCAATCAATACGGACTCACCGTGCCTATGTGACTTTAGCCATAACCTTGCGCTAACTGATAATTACAAGTATACATATATGTTCTTCATCATTTTGATGGAAGAGGATAGGAAAGATTCCATCATATCTATCAACCAAACGTTTGTCAATCTATAGCACAAAAAAGTGACCACATAACTCTTTGTAATATGTAACCAAACTTTTCACTTCGTTAATATCTTGTCAAACTTTGATTATTTCTCAAATAGAAGAAGTAGGTAAAATATTTTTTTCAGTGTAGCACAAGATGTGCTTGCTAGTTTCAGACCTTTTGACAAAAGTTAAAACGAGTGTATAGCTTCAGCACAGGCCAGAAAAAATCCTGAAAAGAGATAGGTCAAAATATGTCAAAATTTTATTAACTTTTTCGTGGATACCAAGACATAAATGGCAGTATAGTATAATCGTTTCTACATCGAGAGGCATTAGTGTCCACAATATAACTAATTAAACAATATATCCACATTAAATTATTCGAATAATTTTAAAAAGTAATAAATAAAGTCAATGAACCGTTGTCACCCTACCCTAAACTAAGTGTGGTAATAAAAAATGAAGAAAACGTGAAAAATTACTGGTAGTTATGTGTAAGCGAGATCGTAGTCCCGATATACAGGAATTTCAGGCGCTAATCATTTATGGTTTGGTTTACTAACCCAAATCTTTTTAAAACACAGGAATAATATGTTTAATTTGCCTTATCTCCTTATGGGATCCTAGGTTATAGGAAGCACGTCGAACCTTTGGGTCCTTTTGTACTTACCCCATACCTTACTCATCCACACTGGGATTTCCGAAGAAGGACCGCATGAGCTTCAGAACATCACCTGGTGCGAAGTGCCTATAGTCCTCCAGGTCAGGATACGCTGCTCCAAAGAGGTCCATTCGCTTGTTGGCCAGTGAGTCACAGCAGCACAAAATATGGCTCATGGACTCCTCTGCTGTTGCACATGCCCTGCATTCGGGGCTTTAGACAAGAGAGGGGGATAATACTTCCTCTCCTACGCCGCGCCGGCGGCGGTCTACTCTTCCTTCGTCTTAAGGGGTTCTTTCTTAAATACCGTTTTTAAAATTAATAGGAATCAGTATTAAACAGTCGTAAAATTCTCTCTCACTGCACGTTGTGCGGAGCGCGCTCCTGCGCACCCAGAGACCCGCCTTGATCCTTCTGACCAAGGCGTATCGTTCGACAAGTGACAAGTACTGCCGCTCTACCAGTATTGGCTGGTGTTCTGCCGGCCGACATCGAGGTGGGCTGGTAGGTTAGGGGAAGCACGCGAATCCGCGGTTACCCGGGAGGAGCTACAGCGCGCGAAACGTAGCATTGCGGAGACCGCACTGGCCACATGGCAATCGCGTTGGGACGCGTCGACTGATGGTAGGGAAACATATCGATTTTTCCCGGACGTGGCGGGTCGGCTGAAGGCAACTTGGGTCGAACCGGACTATGAGACCTCTCAGATCTTGTCCGGACACGGCTGCTTCAGGGGTAGGCTCCATCGCATGAAGCTTTCAGACACCTCAGCCTGCTTCTGCGAGTAAGCGGTCACTGAGGACGTCCATCACGTACTTTGGGAATGCCCGATTTATGAGGAAGCGCGTAGGGAACTATTAGATAATGTTGTCCCGCTCGGGGTGGGCCCGGTCTACTATTGCTATCTCGTGGGATCTGAGGCGAATTTTAAGCGGCTAAAAGAATTCTCGCATCGGTGGCATAAAATTCGAAGCGGCCTCGAGAGGGGCATAACTTGAAAAGTAGGAGCACATCATGAATACTGCTACAAGAAGACAAAGAAGACGAAGAGAAATACTGAAACTGAGATAAACTCAAAGACCTAGAAGACAGAAGCTGGCCTCTGGCCGAAATTCGGTCGATAGAAAAAAAAAATCTAAGTTGCCTCCTTTTGAAGATTTTCAATTCTATGCCTAAAATAATAAACTTATTGACCTGATTTTTATACCACCCTTAGGAAAAAGTATTTAAATAATGAAAATCGCTGAAGTAGTTAAATATAGAGCTGTTATGAAACCCATCTATTTATTTAATAACATCCTGCCATAATTAAATATATATATATATATCTTTTGTGTCTTAGTATACAAGGAAACGTTGGTGGAATGCAGGCCTATTTTAGCAGAGCTTTACAAAAAAAAAGAAAACGACACTACAGGAGTACCGATAAAAGTGAAAACTTGAACAATTACGTGTGTATTTTTTGAGATGTCGGTTACTTGATGGTTTTTCCTATCCACAAAATCTCAAAGCGCCTAAAGAAGTTTTCACCAAAGAATGTTTAAAATAGCCGCTATCAGAAAATAGCTCTCCCAAAACGCCCTGTTATTGTATATTGGAAGCATAGCAATTGCTATGCTTCCAATATTCCAGGTTATTCAATCGTATGCAGGCGCATGCTAGCGTGCTGAGTAACGACGCGACGCGCGACGGCAACACGCGAAGAAAATGTTTTCACGGGTTTATTTAATTAGACTCATTTGAATTTTAAACATTTGTGCTTTGTCACAGCTTTGTGTTGTTCGTCTTTGTTTTGTTGTTGTTTATAAAGGTGACATCGATATACTTCTGAAGTTTCGACAAAAATGAACACTAGTCGTCAAAAACGTTTTTGATGAGAAACATAGATCTAAAAAAATGCCTGCCGCGCGCGATTCCAAATTCTTTGATGAGAAATGTTGTGTGTGATATTTTATATGGTAATTTGATTACATTTAAAAAGAGAACTTCATCAGTTTGTCTTTCAAAGTCTTCGACTGCCTGAAGACATCGGAATCAGCTAACTGACCGCCATCGAACCATTAGTCCTATCGGCTTTGACGTCCTTTAAAGGCTCGGCGGTACTCATGATTATGCTCTTTGTTGCTTAACGTGCATTAACATCATGAAGGTATACTTATCACCAGACTATTGAGCCCCAACATTATCTCTACTTTTCATTTTCAAAATGATAAAAGTATCATTTAATTTTAAATGTTGGTATATCGATCAACGCAATCCATAAAATACATAAAAAGCTATTACATAATAGAGTCATCAACGACGTCATTAAAACATAACGTTTCGTTTCCCCTAATGTGCGCTTCGTGGTTTCTAAATCAGATAAGGCTAGATCACAGTGCGATGGAGGCTCGAAGGGCCGATCCTGCAATTATAAAGGAATTAGCCCAAAAACTGCGCCTTCAATGGACACAAATTGATATAATAAAAGTGGCGCGGTTAACGCAGCGCGGAAGTAGGGTTGCCACAAGATAAAAATTCCAAAATAAATAGAATTAAAAAAAAAACTCTGTTTTACCCCGACATAGTCACCTTGGTGTTCTATAAGCAACAATGGAAAATTCTGTTTTTTGAGATACATGTCTATATTACTATAATCTAGATAATTTGTATCAAGAAATTAATTATTAGAGTCTATATTATTGTATATATAGTATAGTATAGTATTGTAAACTGTAATTAGATTTGAATAAAATATAATTAAATAAATAATACTTTTTGTTTTGTAACTCAATAAAAATTGTAAAATTTATGATAGTAAGTAATATCGACAAAACTTATGGCCTCATTATTATCTTTTTAGCTGAAATGGTCAAAAGTGCTCAACTGGATATTACTCATAGTTCTACATTTTAGCTGATTGCATATCATCTTATTGATTGTTACAAATAATTTATGTCAACTGGTTACTTACCTGTTAATATATAAAATATTTTTTTAACTTCAGTTTACAGCGAAATGAAAATCTTTCTCCTTATCAAAATTATATTTCACAATATATATTTATTTCGCCGTCAGTGGCAGCCCTACGCAAGTAGAACCTTAAGGTGTCGCCCAATAATTAAGTGATTACGTTAGGAACGCGTGTCGGTACGATTTGTATCACTGTACTTACACTGCAGAACACTGACATACATACATGCTGGATAGTCTACTAGCAAATAGAAAAACCACAAAGGAACAACATCAGAGGCTGAGAGGCGGTTCCGAAGAACTCTGACCCCAGGGTGTGCACGGTCGGTTGACCATGACACCTACAGGAAATAAATGAATAAATCGAAAAATGAAATAAGTTTGTCGTTGAAAGCCCATCACGGGTGCACCATCATGTCAAGGTTCATAAGAATGTATTGCTATCAGAATTATAGCCGCATTAAAAAAAAACATATTTGTGGTGTTAACCGCTGAGGAGTTCCTTCGTTAGGATCCGTTTCTGGGTGTACCATCAGGTCATGCTTGTTATAATAATGCTACTTATAGCATATAGATATGTGTACTATAGTACAGCGAGAGCTTGTAAAATGACTGAATGGATGGTCTATTTATTTTTTATAACTTTAATTTATTCATTTATATGAATAAATTAAAGTTTACCAAGGCTTTACCATGACCATTTAAGTACCTATGCATTTTTAGATATCTATCTCAATTATGCCCTTGTTTCATCCTTTTTAGACACCACGTAGTCGGGTTATAGTTTTTTAACTTAATTTTTATTAATAAGTACGAAATTTATAGTAAGAGCATTCTCTACTAGCCAACTAATGGAAAAAACAGAGTGCGCGGTGCAAAAATGTTACAAGGAAACATACTACTTTTACTTTAATTACTAACAAAATTACTACGACTATTAAATATGTTTTTAAAGACATGCAATTATCATCTTATTAAAAAAAAACAAATTCTGTCCAGGAAATATTAATAGAGATCCTTGCTAACATTGGCTGACTTGTGCAATCGCTGGCAATTTCAAAATATGAAGTTAGAAATCATTTAAAAGTATTTTTTCAAAAGAGCTTTGCACAATGGTAGAAAAAAATAAGCACAAACTATTATTTATAATGGCTACATTTTTTAAAGTACTTATAGAAGAACAGCGCTTAAACCCATTTAGTAGAGTCTAGAATTTGTAGTTTTTGATTTTGGATTTGTTTTGAGAATAGTAAGTTAAATTATAATTCTCTCATCATAGCGATTTCCAGGATACCTAACTTTTTTTTACTTCGGCGCCTGTTTAAATGCACTAAGTTTAAATTAAGAATAGAACATAGAAGTACCTAAGACGTTGGCATTATTTTAATGACGGTCTTTTGTCCTTTAGAAAAAAGAAAATTCTGAGTCTAGTGGAATCAGTCTTCTGTCAGAGAGAGCCATTGTTCCTTCAGCAACCTTAAGTGTGTTTGCCGTAATAGTAGATTGTTATACAAGGGAGAAAAGGAATAATTTCCGTGCGAAGCATTTAAGTCATTATAGTCCAAGCAGGAACTATTCCTTTTACCCGTGTTAAACACTACTTTTCATTTCGAATATAAGAAAAGTAAAAAAATAAAATTTTCTAAAATTAATAATAGTAAAAACATGAGTACATAGTGCCTTCTTAAATGATATTGTGTTGGTAATTCAGATTTAAATTTTAAATATAGAAAATACCGCGCGCTTCATGGGGGCTTCTCCGTTCAGCTTAAGATCAGCGCACACCAAGAGCATTGCAAAGGGGTTAGCATCAACTGTTTTAGAGAGTTTAGCTTTAACAAAAAAATTAAAATGAGAAATTAAATAACGTGATGTTCAGGACCGTCGCGTTATTGTGTTTATTTTTCACTGTATGCCCGTATATTTATATGTATACTAGTTGTTCCCCGCGGCTTCGCCCCGCGTGGGACTTTGTTATATCGCGCCCAAAAGTAGCCTATGTTTGACCTCAGGTCGTTAACTACATCCCTACCAAATTTCATCACAATTGGTCCAGCAGTTTAGCCGTGAAGAGGTGACAGACAGACAGACAGACAGACAGACAGACAGACAGACAGACTTTCGCATTTATAATATTAGTATGGAAGTATGGATTCATGACGTTAATATTTTAGTGTTATCAGAAAATGCTTTGCTCTTGGTGAGTGCTGACCCTAATAAGTATTTTTTAAATTAACACTGGCTGTTTATACTTCCACACGTTTTATGTTGAAATTTTTTTTGCCGATTTCTTTCCAAATTCACAGGCAAAATTATGTTCTAATTTTGAAATTTCTTTCCGGCCCTAAGGAAGAAAGTGATTACTATGGGTTTTTTCGGCCCGTGGGAGGGCATGAAGCGTTTTCCACCCTATACTCAGATCAGGAAAACACTACTTTGCGAGTATGAGAAATGAAAACTACTTTTTCCATCACTTCATAGTATATAACAAAGTCGCTTTCTCTACCCCTATATCCTTTTGTATGATTAAAACTATGCAAGGGATTTTGATGCGGTTTTTTTTTATAAATAGAGTGATTCAAAAGGAAGATATCAAGCCCATGCGAAGCCGGGGCGGGTCGCAAGTTTTAGATAAAAAAATGACAATATAAATAAAGCTTCACAACAGCCAAGAGCCAATAAAAATGTGTGCAATATGATCAAAAGGCTGACACCATTGTCACATTCAAAGTCAATGCTGTGGGTCTAAAAACGCCACTGAGCAATTCATCGGATCGAATTCATATTACGAATTCCTTAGCAATTCTTTAGCAATTCCTATTTCTTTCAATTTTTTGAAGAGGAATTGCAATGTTTAGTTGGCCATTTTACAAAAAATAGAGGAATTGCTACAGAATTGCTAAGGAATTCGTAATATGAATCGGTTCGATGAATTGCTTAAAGTGGCCTTTTTAGACCCCCTGATTATAAATGAAAGAGATGTTGAAATGAACGTCTCAGGATGATAAGTGTAACGAGTCAAAAATAAAACAAACAAAAAGGAGACTGAAACGAATGCATCACGAAATGTCTAGGTCTAGGCATTATTTATATCATGGCTACGATGACGCTCCAAACCTCCGCGCACATCTGTCATCTCCGCCAAGCTCTAGAGATGCCCATCGTGCTAAGCTACATGGCTATTTTATTACTATGCCGGCTCAACAACAACTGATCATTACACAAACTGACATTAATTGCACTAAGAGCTATGCTATCGCCACGCCTGCCGAGAAGAGAATGAAGAACTATTCTAACGCCTCCACTGACCAATAAAGACAAGTCCCCACTTTTACTAACGGTCCCCACTTAACTATGCTTTATAGACTTTTCTTGAACTACCCCCACCATACCCCCACTTATTGTGACCAATATTATTGCCAGTAATTAACGGTCGTTACATAAGTTAAAAGATGACATGTCACTATACCACGTCCCGGTTGCTTAACATGCATTAGAGCTAAGAAAAAAAACCGCTACGATCGAGTTAATCCCTATAACATAGACGTCAACATGGTATGCACAAAATAAATATTAATTAAGTATTTCCAATCTCGAGATTACAAAAGTAATTCATATAAAAATTTCTGAATCGTTGCATTATTTAAATAAAATTGTGCCTATACAGACGTATATTAATAGTATTCCAAGTTGTAAAGATAAATGTGTTTTGATAAAGTGACTAAATGAAAACCAGCTAGCTAAGAGTAATCATAAATATATAGAGCGCTCATATGAGCCGTGAGCCGTACAAGCATAAAGCTATTCAGAACACAGTCGACCTTTTATTATTATTATTATACTCTTGTTTTTTTTAAATGATATTATATATAATTATTTGCTGGGACTGGACTTTTTGTAAGGCTTTTTATTATAGGTTTTAATTTTTTTCTTTAAGTTCAAGTAGTTTAAGATTTTTAATTGTGTAAATATTTTTTTACTAATTTACTAACTATATATAAATAAAAATAAATAATATTTTTAATTATATTTAATGCTGTTAAATATTTATAACCAATAAATGATTTAAAAAGTATTGAATATATAAACGTATTGAATTCATCAATTCATTCCTATCTAAGTTAAAAATTCAGGTCAGATATCTAATGATGCTCAGCCAAAGTTTGCAGACATTGGTTTTATTTTATCAATCAGTAGCTTAATAAAAATGCGTCTAAAATTTATAAATCTATCCTGCTATACTTTCATAGTTCGCGTACCTGCCAGTTACAAAAGAGGTTGGAAATAGGTTTTTTGCGCTATTGAGTGCAAAGAGGCCTGCGGCGTATCTGATGGAACATGGTTATACATATGACATATGGACATATGGACTCCTGCAACACAGAAGTAAGGTTGCCATTCTGCGTCATCCGGAGACATAAGATAACACTATGTTTACTGGTCGAGAGCTCTAATAATATGCTAAAGATATACTTACTCTAGACCGCAAGGAATTGAATCATTTGGAAATGAATGCTCTCATTTGCATAAGGCTTAATTAGTTAGTAATTCATGCTTTTGGTGCACGAATAGTTGGAAAGTGTTTTGAAGCACATTAATTTCCGAAAATTTATAAGGGATGGTATGAAGAAGTTACATTTTAGGACGCACGTTCAGGATAGGTACCTAATACAATTGGCTAGTTGACTTGTATTATATTTTTGTTTAAAAATTATTTTATGTAAGTATTTGTTTAAATTGAAACAATTTTTCCAAGCCCTCTAATGCAGCAAAACTTTATTTCAAAAGTTCACTTTTATAATCCTATCGAAAACCCGTCGGCCATTTTTGCAGTTTTGTGACGTAATCATTCTGTAAGGTGCTATTTTTAAATCGGATTCTCGCCAAGAACCACAGAGTCGCATGAAAATCATGCAATTCCACAGTTTTGTCGAATGAAAATCATTCGTATTACTGACTTTGAACGAATGACAGAAGTCGAAAATCTGGTCTGAACGACAGTTTACCAAAATAGTTGTGTCACGTCATGGCAGATGATAGCCGGTCCGCGTTTTGAATTAAAATGCCATCTTGCATTTTTCTTTGCGGAGATCGATATATTTCAGTTTCGTGGGTCAAATATTGTAAGAAATAAACATTTGTTGCATCAAAATTGATATGAGTCACGTAGCCTATTGTCCCATCCATATCCATACTAATATTATAAATGCGAAAGTCTGTCTGTCTGTCACGGCTTCACGGCTAAACTGCTGGACCGATTGTGATGAAGTTTGGTTGGGATGTAGTTAACGACCTGAGGTCAAACATAGGCTACTTTTGGGCGCGATATAACCGAGTCCTACGCGGGGCGAAACCGCGGGGAACAGCTAGTAATAATATATTTTCAATTGTGTCTGGATTCGACGAACCAATTGATTAACTACATTATATATATTACTATATTTTCTAGAGTATGTATTTTTACACTATTAAGTAGGTAAACAGGCGTACGGTCCACTTGATTAGGAATCAATCACATATTTATGTCCTGCTATTAAGAATATAAACCTAAATTATACATAGTGTAGCTTTAGAAAGAGCATTATTTATGTTCTTTTGAAAAGATAAGAAATAAAGACGTTTTTAAATTAAGTGTTTTTAAAGGAAATCAAGGGCACACAGGGTAAGTCAAATCAAGGCTTTTCGGCGTTGCAAAATAATTAGATACCTAAACACAACAATGAAATTACAAAAGTGGTCCCAAATCCTTTAATCTACATTAAAAAATAACTACGAATGTTTTTGGTTGGATATCACACATATTAGTCAAATATCATTGACTCGACTTCTAGAGTCAACTGCTTTAATTTCTCTGTAAATAATAACCTGAAAAAAGTAATAAAGAAAAAAGAAAAGAAGAAAATATTTCTTCTTTTCTTTTGTATTCTAAATATGGAAATGATAGATATATTTTATACTCATTGTATTTGTCGAATTGTACACTTTATTACATTTTGAACATCGATTTACTATGTGTACAATCGGGGGCAAATAAACCTGACCTCCCCAAATTTTTATAGTTGGTACCCTACCAACTATAAAAATTTGGCTAACCATATTATTTTCCCCCGACTCTACATTGACGAACAGTTCATTAAAACCAAACCAGAATATCAAAAGCCATCTTTAAAGACCCCTTTTAAATGGACATGCACTTTTGGGCAACTTGCTTGCGATACAGTCTTTTCTATATTGCCCTTTAGGTTCTTGTTTATATTTCTCAATTAGTGAATGGGGCAATCCTTTATATGATGGATAATTCAGCTTTTTAGCTACAGTTAAGCCAATCATGTTTAAATAGTCGTATCCGATTAATGGACGCACCATTATTTTAGTGGAATCGTAGTCGTCAAAGTCAATGGCCGACGATTTTGTCAAAACAATACATAACAAGAAACAAATCAATAAAGAGTTTTTAGAGGTCATTGCAGAGAGTGGCACCTGATTTTTTCGGTACAACACACTACTGTCTTTTGTTTATCGCAATAGGCAGTTACTTCAAGTAAATTGTGTCGTTCTTCTTAGGTCACTTGATGTTGTAGGTTTATATTATGATGTCATCTTCATTATTAGGTTAGTAATAGCTTATTTCTTGTAAAAAGAAACATTTAGGTAGCTATTTTTCACTTTTAACTGAGATCTTCAACTGGATTGTTTACATATATTTTCTATCTGGAAATATACGGATATTTTATAGTAGCACCAATATATACGGCTTCACTGGTCAGCTAATAAAGACTAAATATTAGAGATGCAAAAAATGACAGATTATTTTCCAATTTGATAAATATCCAATTTTTTAAACAGTCTGTACGATGTTCATAAACATTATTAGATATGACTTGCGTGTTAAATTCATGCATGTCTATGTCTAACACAATGCAACAAGTTAATATTAAATCCGTATGATTATTCATTTTAGAATTTTTACTATTCTGTATTATGGCAATGGAAATTTATTTTTAAATTATGTTTTTATTTACCTTTTCAATTTCAGTATTGTGAATTGAGAAGCAATGTACGAATTAGTCGAAAAATGTAGATATTTAATGTCGTTGTAATTATATATTTCTTTTGTATTGACAACATTTATTATATTGCTTCAATACCATTAGAAATGGTTGGATTGCTTCTTTACAATCTGACGGTTTTCCTAAGTCAGAACTGCACAATTTTTCCTTTAAATCTGAGAGTCCAATTGCCTGTAGATAATCATAGCCAATTAACGGCATTTCGTTAGACTGCAAAGAGTCGAAGTCGAGAGATATAGCAGCTTTGCTGAGAACAAATGAAAACACAATAAACAAGGCAAAAAATAATAATAAATATTTAAAGGTCATAGCAGAAGGTGACAAATGACTATTCTGTAACTTTAAGTAATTTGACAAAGAGTGATTATTTGAACGTTTTTCTTCTGACACTTGCTGACTATCTAATATTTTTATTGACGTAAATTACTAAAAAATTGCCTACAATGTTGTCGATATTGTTTTATTAATTTTGAATTACTTTTATTCGTCTACCGCGAAATTAAGATTGTTAAATATTGCAAAACTTGTAGTCAATAAACGGTAACATGAATGTGTGAAAATTGATTATTCGTAATGAGCATTGTTTCTTATTTTATGGCAAAGCTGGAGGTTAGCTTAGATTAGCTGTGCTCCACAATTTCAAAGCCTATAACTTTTTTCAAGCATTGGGCTATCAAATGCAATAAATATTATTTAGTATGCCTGTTTTCCAGCCCAATATTGTAAATGCGAAAGTCTGTCTGTCTGTCTATCTATCTGTCTGTTTGTCTGTTACGCTTTCACGGCTAAACCACTCTGGACCTATTTGGTATGGATTCAAAGAACAGGGGTCAAACATAGGCTACTTTTGAGCGCGATATAACAGAGTCCCAAAAGCTAGATTACTAATAAATAATAAAGTAGCTTATTTGGATTCAGTGCAGTCTTTCAACTCATCAATAACCAAACCAACACAATATCAGACAAAAGTTTATGTTCTAGTACTAATATACTGGGTACTACTTTAAGCGATAAATAGGTTTTAAATAAAACAATACCTAGTTCCAGGTAAATTATAATGCATATTACTGTACATCATTCACATATTGCAGAGTAATGTTTACTAAAAAAAAAAACAAATATTGCGTCTAAATAATTCTAATTGCGACCTTTTGTGATAAAAAGGATGTTACTCTTTGATAGCTACGCTACGCTACGCTGAAGTCAACAGAATGTGGTTGGCGACCGAGTTCATGTTTTTGTTGACAAAGAGCCTCTCGTATCATCTCCACGTAAAGATAGCCTCTTTGTTTTCTATCTAGGTTTTAAGACATTTCTGAGTTGATTCGTCGGCACAGTTTTGGTATCGTAATTTCGTTCGTTGGCTAAAATCCCACTTCCTCCTACACTTAGTTTTGCCTTTTTTTATTGCATTTGACAAAGGATGGAATATGTAAATTAACTATTTTTCCAGGTTTTTTCAAGGCTAAAGTCTATATTCTATAATAGAGACCATATTTCTTAATAATCCCTATTAAGTGAAAGCAAAAACAATCACGTATATAAAATAATATCACATGATTGATCTACCTAGGTCTTTATAAACCGCTACCATCAGCAAGTACTCAGCATTTTCTGGCCTGTCAAGATTTTTAAGGAAAAACAGATTATTAGACAGATAGATAAATTGTCATGAATTGGCCTTACTTAGCTTAACTTAGCACATATTCTGAGATAAGCTCTTGGGTGTAACCCCAAGACAAGTGGAAAGTTGGCCGTCCCGAGCAGATCGGCTAGCGCCCGATTTTAGTTCAAAACCATTAGGCTGACCTGTGGCTTACTACTATCTCTTAAAACCATGCAAGAACAATTGAGTAAGGAAGATGTCGCCTTACATCATGTATTGCGCTGTCTCGCTTACTCACTCGTTCTTGCATGATTTTTAAAGATGGTGGTAAACCAACTGGTCCGAAGTGAAACGCATGGTCCAAGAACAATGGAAATGAAGAATCCCTCTAGTCAGCAGGGGGCTTTGGGATAAGGAATCAAAGAAAAATTACAAAAAAATATATTAAATTTATTATTCTAATCGTGTAATTCATAATTAATATAATTTATTACTGAAAAAATGCGCTCGATATTTTCACTTAATTATAATACTACTTAACATTCATTAGTGAATACCTGTTTTGCGACAATACTTGTTTTTCTTTAAGACACAATCATGATAGTATTGCCAGTTTGACGGTTTCTTTTTCTTTGGAAACGGTGTTTGAGACGATTCTGTGAGTTTAGAAAGAGGTAACTTTAATTCTAGAAGTCCACTTGCATAAATATAATCAAATCCTATATCATCTGCCATCCAGCATTTGATGAAAACCAAAAGTAACCACCCAAAAATGACGAGTAAACATTTCAAAGTCATTACGAAAAGTAGCTATATGTATTTTTTTATTTTACTTTCAAAACAATAATTCTGAGTTTTCGAATTTGTTGAGAGCAAGACTATTATTACTGATGCTGGCTTATCTTTAGTAGTAATTTATTCACTTGTGTTTGTAGTGTTTTGTCCGTTTGTTGTTATTATTGTTGAACAGTTAATGAGAAATTAGTAATAGTGCACCTATTATCGCCGCCGAGTGTTTTACACGACTGACCAAAAGGATTTTTATTTATTGCTGCAATTTTCAAACAAGTGCGTAATAATATTTTTCTTTTATAATAAATGTTTTTGCCTGCAAAATATTGCTTTATTGTATACTAGCTTTTGCCTGCCACTTTGTCCGCTTAAATTTCGAACTGAATATAATTATGTAAAATAAATTAATATAAGTACAAATCATATTAATGTATGAAATAAGTACTTACTTAAATAGTGACCATACCGAATAAAACATTTTTAGTCAATAAAGCAATATTTTGAGGTAAACTAAAGTCAATACAAAAAGCAATTCACTTTAAATAATCCAGAATATGAATATCAATAATATATTGCTGGTTTATTCTAAGAATTAAAAATCTAAATACCGTTTGGCACAGAAACACAAATCAATACTAATTTAAGTTTTTGCTTTTTAAATCAATACGGCTACACAGAGAGTATAAAATTTCCTTAAATTGTTATTGTTAATAAATAAAAACAGGCTACACAGAAACCTTATTGTACTCGTAGTAGTGTAGGTAGGGATATTTTAAACATCGCTTTAGCGGACCTCAAAATTCAAAGCCAATGCTTAGATGATGACTAAATAATTACATAATGTATAGTTAAAATTGTATTCATATTTATATATTATTTTTGCTGCCTTATTTATATACAAAATCAAGTTAAATTATAAATACACACAAATAACAAAATGCTATAATAGCATATAAAAAAAAATAAATAAATTGAAATATGTTTATAAAATTAATGTATGTTACTCTTATCAAAATAAAATTTGACATAAATTTTGCTACTTTTTAAACTTATATAAGTAACAAGTAAAACAATGGGTTTCTTTCTTAAACTACTTCAGTGTTACCAGCATCAGTGCTATACATTTTCAAATTATCACTTGCAACCTTTTGCGATGACCTCCAAGATTTGGATATTGACCGCAACTATGGTGTTTGTTCTTCTACACACAAAGGCAACTCCAGTCGTCAACTTAGATTATTACAATTGTGCCGAATTAATAGAAATAGTAAAATACATTTGGGAATTATATGAAACTAAAAAAAAAGTCGGAAAAATGCGCAGTGGAATATTGGCCGCACCATGAAGGAAATGTTTAAACCATGCAGTGATAATTATTTATTAGAATGGGAATTTAGTTCATAAATAGCTAAAAACGTATCAGATGAGCGCGACACCAACGGAAGGAAAGTGAAAATTTGTGTTTGAAATAATATAATTTAATGTAATTTCTACATCATTTAAATATAATCTTGATGCATCTTTATTTTTATCTCAATGTAATTTTTTTTTATAAGTAAAATGATGAAAAATAAAATAAGTTGTTTAGGTATCTCTCTCATCTTAACGCTTCCTCAAATGGCTTCTTCCGAGCCCAGGTTCCGCTTTCCTACTTTTAGTTTCGTCATAGACTTGATAGCCTGAGAACTGTCCTCTTGTTTTTCTTCGAAACTCTCTTCATCATCATTTCGTATAGGTGACACGGTCAATCAACCATGTACACCCTGACGGGCACGGAATCATCTTTATTATCAGACAGTCAGGTGATCACAATGTCCCAACCAAACTGGAAACATAAATAAAGTATGCTTCCCGTGGGAATCGAATCCACGACCCCGGGTGTGTAGGCAAACGCCTTAACCACTGAAGCAGGCTGTCAGTTTCTAAACTTTTTAAAATATTTAAGCAATAAGGTAATATTCGTCAAACAATATATTATCACCGACGGCCATAATATTCGCCTTTAACTCCACCCACGGGAAGAGATGGAGTGATGTATCTTAAGAAAGCATCGACTACATCATCTAAACCCTACGTAATATATCATTTCACTAGTATTTTACTATTAGCAATACTTACACCCATATTCTTTTAATGTTGCCTTATAGGTCGCCTCCACTCAACCTCATTCGGGGACGCCTCAAGGAAGTCCTCCAACTTTCCTTGAAAATGGTATTCTTGATTGATTTGGAAACTCCAGTGAGGATGAGTCAAGGAATGACGTCCCGATTCATTTCTGTATTTCATTTCACATCTGGCCATTTCTTAATTATATGAGTGTATCAGAGGGCTTAGCTAAAGCCACAATGTCAAAACATTAACGAAGTTCGACAAGAACAAAATCTATTGGATTGACACAAGCCACGTACGAGGTCAATCGTAAGTCAATCCTGATATTTTTCTTCCTGTCGTCTGTAACTTTAGCCCCAGATACTAGAATCTTCAACATCCCGACAATACTTGCACCAAAATAAAACAATAAAGCGAATTAATGTTCATACAATTTTATGATTTAAACTCACACGAGCATTGGCATTCATTATGAATTCGAGGCAAATGTCACGCGCAAGCCGGATTCGAAGGCGTGTCAAAAAGCCGGTCATTATTCGGGTATCGGATATCAAAGCCGAGCACAACTGCACCGAAACATTACCGGAAAATTATTCGAGTATTTAAATTTATTTTAGTATTAATGACTTAATTTTGGTCGTTATTTTAGACGGGATGGCAATTTTTATGACTTTGTACTTAGACTCTTGAATTTAAAAAATACTATCTGAAATTAAATACGTAAAATTTCATAGGAGTTGGCCTTTGATAATGGTAGGCAAGGACTACGAATTTCCCATGGTTAATTTAATTTACAGATTTCTAATTTCCCTATGGGATACAGGAGTGATAATATTGTATGTAAACAACTATTGCAACTGTTTAAACACATCACATGTACTTCTTGTATCATTGTTGTAGAGAATGCGTTTAGTGGTCGTCGACAGGAGAAACATAACTATTCTATCTGAATAGAGACATAGCGCTACGAACCGATGGCCGATGGGGCAGAAAGGTTTTCTAATGGCGATCACGCACCGACAAGCGCAGCATCGGACACCCACCGACCAGGTCGAATGACCTGGGGAATGTCGCAAACAGGTACTGGATGCAGGCCGCTTCCAACTGGTCATTTTGGAAACCCTTGGGGAAGGCCTACGTCCAGCAAAGGACAGTCTGCGGCTGAAATGATGATGATGATGATTCTATCTGAATTCCTGTTTAAAGCAGAGATATGATTTCTAGAACTCAACTTCAAGGTGTGTAGAATGTCAGCACACTTAATATGAAGGAACTATTCACCTACTAATTTAACAATGAGGGATAAGATAATCTAAACCTCTACTTCGTGCTGTACATTCTTGTGTCATATCTAATTTAGAACATTTTATAGTTTTTGTACCAATAAATTATTCGACTCAGGCAAAAATGGCAGCAAGAACTCACAGATGGTGAAAATACATAGGAAAATAAAGCACCGTATTGTATTTAATTGTGTTATATTTTGATTCAATAAATTACTCACATAACATACTATTTACAACTTACACAATGTGATTATCAATTTACAAAAATCTCACCTCCTTTCATATAAATTAACTTAATTTGTACCTATTTAATTCAGCCTATATAAATTTACAAATAATTTAGCTGCAAAAAATAAACATATAAATTTACATGACAGTATACTTAATTATTAAAATTCGTTCGATTCAAATGATAAAAATGATCATAAAAAATCTTGTACTTATATTTTTTTTATATTTTCCTTTCGATTTCTTAGAAATGTTGCTCATTTTACGAAATAATTTTCTGCGTATACGATTATTATTACCACTCTGTACCTACATATGTTCACTATATACGAGTTAAATTCAGATATGGTTTATATTTTTTTTATTACAGAATAATCATGAGAGACAATAAATACAACAACATTTACAACAAAAACAGCATTATAATTTTTTTGAATATATGTATAAAAGAAAAAAAATCTAAATGATATAAACAAAAAAAAAGAAGTCTATTAATACCCAGAAAAAAAAATACAGAGAAGATATTCTGATGATAAGCTGACGTGTCTGCTCTATAAACATAGAGCAAACATGTCAGCTAAGTAAGAAATTCCCATGTAAACAAGGATAGCTCCTGGAGGCCGAATTACTGTTGCAGATGACGTTAGTTGCTGTTTTAGTAGTCAACTACAAAACCACAATGGACATACTTCAATTCTTCCATCCATACTAATAATATAAATGTGAAAGTCTGTCTGTTACGCTTTCACGTTTAAACCACTGGATCGATATTAAATGAAATTTGGTATGGATATAGTTTAAGACCGGGGGTCAAATATGGGCCACTTTTTGATGCGATACCACGCGAGCGGATTCGTGGGCAACAACTAAGTAGTTTATTATAATGAAGTATTTAAATTTAACATTGGATTGCATTAATACATTCAAAGTATGCTTTTTTTCCATTATCGGCCCATGTCCAATCGCGTTTACGTACACAACGCAACCGAAGTAAATAAAAAAAGCAATAACCGACCATATAGTTACTACTAATTGGCTGGCTTATCTCTTCGCGTTATACATCCATTAATTGTTGTTATTTAACGAGCCGAGATTGTGTTTCTTTTGCCAATAGCAATAATTGTATTTACGCAGAAATTTTATAAAAATAAATTGATAGCGCGAGAACTAAACATATGACATAGGTAATTATGGAAGTGTTACTGTATGTATTTCGCATGTAAAGCTGTTTTTAAAACATAGATTTAAAAAAAAGAGAGACCGCGCGCGATTCGATATTCTTTGTTTTATAATATGAATTTGATAGGTATTTACTTAAACTGGATTGGGCTTAAATAAGAGAAGTTAGTAAAATAGAGATCTTAAATCCGTCTAAAAAGATGACAAAAGGTGACTGACAACGCAGAAAAACCCTATAATAAAAAATTCTCGCGTCGGAGGCCTCCTCCTCCAAAATCCTATTTGGGTTGATGAGCTATCGAAGTTAATAAATAAAAAGAAAAACCTACTGATATAATTATCGAAATTGAATAAAATACAACTGAAAGCTGGATGTTACATATATTTAGATATTTATGTAACATTCTGGCAAAGTCTTTACTGTGGGTATCTTAAGAAAAAAAAAATAAGATAGGCAGCCTCATTATGATTAAAAGAATAATTGACTATTTTTTAATACATGCAGTGTAATCCTGACAAACAATAATTATAATGTCATTATGTTTGTAACTTTATCGGCTACTGAGACAAATTGTAATAAAATAATGAAAATAACAAAGTAATTAATTTTAATGGTTTTGTGAGCAGATAAGTTACTACAAAAGAACGTCCTATTTAGGCTGAAGAGAGCGAATCGATTAAAAAAAATGTCTGTTGAAGACCAACATCCAAAGCGTCCATATTTTTCCTTTTATAATTTGGACAGTTTAACTTTAATTTTCAATATAAATAATTATTTAACTTCTATCCAAAAACTAGAATTCTTGATTTTTGTCGGTAGAAGTTTTCAGACACGTAAATATAAATTTTAAATAAAGTGAAGAACTTACATGCTTTGTAGGTACATAATTTACTTGGTTTTGACCTGAACAAAGACTCCAAAACTTAACAATAATACTTTTTAATAAAGATATCTCAGTCTACAAAAACATTTTTATAGGTGTCATCAAAATTGTTTTTTTCTTTTCTCGCTGATTATTTTAATAGCTGTATAATAGTTGAACTTGTAGAAGCACTGATAGTGTTATCTTTATGGATGTTCATATTTCATTATGAAGGTTGCACCAAACGAGATAGTAAAACTAAAAATAATTCGATCAATGAAGTCAGCTTGCACTTCACCTACACTCGATTTGGCAAGTTTCAAGTCAATTGTGTAACAATAAAATTTGAAAGTAGCAAAAAAATAAAATATTATCATCAACAAAAAAAAACTTATAAATTATTGCCCCATTAAGTAACATTAAAAATAAATACGATGTCGACTATATACACTACTATCTATATAATACAATCTAATTTACTATTCACACGGGATATGTTACGGTATAAGTCTTTTACTGAAGCCGATTAACTAATGATAAAGATTAGACGTAAAACAAAGGAACATCTTGAAGAATATTCACGTCACTGAATAGTACTGGTATCCTAAAGCCTCTAGGCTGCCACTTTCACGTGTTAAGCAGGGACTCTATACTGAATGGATTGTGTTTCCGTGGTCCATTCTTTGAAAGGTCCTGTTCTGAGGCCGTGCCCCCACTACTGAGATCTAAGGACACGGCTCTGCTCGGATCGAATTCGAATTTTTCAAAATGGCTCCCTGCTCCGAATTGTTTGAAAAAAGAATGTTGGGGATCAGGGATCGGACTGAAGTTGCGTCCGGAATGCGCGTCTGAAGTTGAACTGTCGGAGTTGTTGATTCCGTCGGCTCCAGATGGGGCACGAAGTCGTCCAGAGAGAGAGAAGTCTTCTGGACCAGAGTCGTGGCACGAATCTCCTCCTACGACATCTATCATGCACTCTTCCCCTTCAGCATCTCCATCAGAATCTGAGTAGAGGCCTGTATTCCTGTGCTGAGCCAGATACTCGGCCTTCAAAGCCTCAAGGTCCACGGCGATGCCTTTCGCTCTCAGTTTCCTCGCTTGCCGATCTAACGCTTTTGCCAGCTTCTTTCTTCTTCTCGCCCTGTTGATAAATCATTAGGGCACAATTAGTATAGAACCTTATAGCAAGCTGTCAGAAATAGATGGAAATGTTTAAAAATGGGGAGTTATCAAAAGTGAAAGGTATAAAGTCTTCTTTTATGACCAACATTAAACTAATGCTAAATGTGTGGCATGAAGTGCTATTAGCGGTACCATAAATCATTAGTGCCGCATCAAGGAATGGAAATCCATATCCAATACTTCCATACTAAATTATAAATGCAAAAGTCTGTCTGTCTATCTGTCTGTCTGTCTATTATGCTTTCACGGCTAAAGTGCTGTACATATTTTAATGAAATTTGGTATGGATATAGTTGAGGACCAAGGGACCATGCTACGGGCGCGATATAACAGAGCTCCACTCGGCAACAGCTAGTATGTTATACTCTCGTATATAGTTCATTCCGTATCATATCGCATCGCAGCTTAATGGGTTTTTGTGGACCAAAAGATGCTTCCATTAAATATTTCCATGTTAATTTAAGTGAAGCATCGCCAGGCTAGTTGGCCTAAATCAATATTCAGTCAGACAATTTTTTTAGGTATATGTATATATTTTTTATGTTTATTACCAAATATATCTTATCTGGAGATACTTTTAATAGAGTGAGTATTAATAAATCTGATAAACTACGAGTTGTAGTCTTGACCTGACTTTTTATTAGCTTCAAAATAAATTCCTATCAGGCTCGGTTGTATGATGAAATATTATTTTTAATTGAATAAATTCATAATGTTATTTTATTTTGTCAATTTTTTTTTAATTTTCTTGAGTACATTGGTACTGTAGGTATAATAAACTTGTATCACCTGTATTATATAAGGTGGACACAAATCAAATGCAAATATTTTAAGGGCAGATTCAGACCACTACACCTAACAACTTTTCCAAATAAACTAATATCGAAATACGATTTTTTTTCACCACATACTAAACTAGTTTAGATGACTCTTAATTTGTATGGGAGTTCAAAAATATTTTTTGTATTTCGATATAAGTTTATTTGGAAAAGTTGTTTAGACTAGCGGCACAGAATTAGTAATAGTACTACGTACTAGCAGCGGTCTGAATTTCCCCTTATAATATTTGCACATTTTATACTGAAATACCTTGAATATCGGTTCAATGCCTATACTCATCGCTCACAGATTAATACTTCCTTCTCTTTCATTCGCATACAATACAGAAACATTGCAGAACAATTTTATTGCAAGTTTTGTCAAAAGATCAATGATATTCAGGTTTAGTTATATTCTATTAGTTGAACCGACGAAGTCCGTACCACCTGAACGCACTTTCCTCATCGTTTAAACATTTCCTGAACTTCCAAAAATATTTCAAGAACAAAATTAGCCAAATCGACCCAGTTATTCACGAGTTTTAGCCAGACTAACGAACAGCAATAGATTTTTATACATATAGATCATTAGTAAAGTGTTAAGAGTTGTATGAGATGGTTTATAGAGCACTTCTGTATGTATATAACCAAAGGACAGCTACTGACACAAAAACGGGTTTGGTTTGTAAGTTCCTCACCTTTCGCGGGCTCGGAGCTCGTGTGGCGGGATGGGTTCCCCTGAGCAGGACTGGGGGTGGGCGTTGTGTGCCGGCCGCCCAGGGCCCTTCTTCGTGTGCTCCTTCTTACGCCACTTGGCTCGACGGTTCTGGAACCAGACCTGTTGGCAATGGAAAGGTGTCATTTTTGTGGTTTAAATCTGAATATATTGTCTTGTTCAAGCACCGAGCACTTAATAGTACTGTGCAAGTTGGTATTGAAACAATAAAGAGGAAAATAAATTCAAATCTGAGGTAGGAAATTGTAAGTTTGTTTTTATATCGTTAACTAGCTGACCCGGCGAACTTCGTACCACCTGAACGCAATTTTCTTACCGTTTAAACCTTCCCTGAACTTCCACAAATATTTCATAACCAAAATTAGCCATTTGGGCCCAGGTATTCTCGAGTTTTAGCAATTGATTTTATTATATAGAAGACTAACGAACCGCCTCGGCTTCGCATGGGCATAAAAACCTTCCTCTTGAATCACTCTATCTATTAAAAAAAAACCGCATCAAAATCCGTTGCGTAATTTTAAAGATTTAAGCATACACAGGGATATAGGGACAGAGAAAGCGACTTTGTTTTATACTATGTAGTGATATTGATAGAGCGTTGCCAAATCTGTGAATAAATTTTTCAAACTGCAAGAACTGAGCGATCATCTAATAATGCCTGCCGGGATTCCAAAACAAAGCACTGTGGCATAAAAGTCTAGAACACAACTTGACAACGCGCGAGTGCCACCCGCAACCATACTTTTAGGCCATTTCAAAAATTCATCAATATAAACCATGTTAAAGGAAACCACGTCAGAGGTCGAGAAGCAGTTCAGAAAAACTCTGACACCACGGTATACATGGTCGATTGACCGTGTCACAACACGAAATAAGACCAAAAATATACTATCATTATCTTCAACATCACCAGACGCCATTCAATCTCGAACAGTATACTTGAATTCAATTTTAAAACTTTAACGATTTTTCTCCGAACGATCGAAAGGAGACGATTAAACACTTACAGCCTTCTTACAGCTGTCAATAAAACGCGGAGAGGCATCTCGGTGTCTGTTCAAAGGCATGCGCTTGCGCAGTGCCAGCCGGCCATGCTGGATTGAGACGTTAAATTTCAATGCCCGTATGTATGCAAATTCAAGGGGCGTGCGGACGCATTCGATGCTTGATATGCAACACACAGTAAGTAAAACGTGTACGTGTATATACGTACTTACATATGCATAGACCTGGAGTTTATAAAAGGTGAACTCAAATCAACTGCAAATATTTTAAGGGTAGATTTAGACCACTATACTGAACAACTTTTCCAAATAAACTTATATCAAAATATGAAATTATTTTTTTCACTCTCCATACTTAACTAGATCAGTTGGTTTTTTTTTTTTAATATTTTGTACGGCCACTGAAACTAGTCCTATAAGGCCTTTCTTGAATTTATTAATCTTCTTCAGTACTACTTTAGTCAGTCAAGTCAAAAAGTCCAGTCAGTAGTCTAGTTCAGCCAAGAATTTGTATGGGAAGTTAAATATTTTTTTCTTATTTTGACATAAGTTAATTTAATAAGTTGTTCAGTTTAATGGTTTGAATCTGCCCTTAAAATATTTGCAGTTGATGTGAGTCCACCTTTTATATGTATTTTGACCATAAAGTTTAAATTATTTTCTGTAATTAGTCTGATAAAATTTAGATGCGGGTGTTTATTACATTTACTTATTGATCAGATTAGAAAATGATGTAGCTACATCAAGGACATAGGGCACTTCCAAAATACTTCGTAGATACCTACTTTTTTCCGTAAATTGTTGTTTATTTATTTGTTATCAGTAGTTTATTTTAGGGTAATCTCAATCTCTAAAATCAGCTAAAATCTATCAAAATTACTGATCTAAGCAAAATTATAATGTAACTAATGAGTAAATTTTATACAAATCATTTGCAGAGAACTTAAATTTTTATAATTATTGAAACTGTACTAAAAAATTTTAGTTAATTCGATTTTTAATTATGTTTTATCATTATGTTGCAGATTATCCCCATAACGTTTTATTACAGGTTCAGATTACGAAATATATCTGTCTTTATCACACCATTAGATCAAAAGCGGGACAGCATACCCAACATTTGGCTAACAGATACGGACTCAGGTATTATACGGGTCAGTTTTACGACTCCCATCGACTTTTATGGCGAAAAATGTGTTTAACCCGGATTAATTTGGATTAATTTAATAAAATTAATTTAACGCCTCTGCCGAATGTAATTATCCGTCTGTTATAATATCCGACAATTATTACCTACATGTTGTTTTATTTATCGGTCCAAAAAAGTCAACCCCACAATTTAGCTTTGATGCATTTAAAAAATTTAACCGATTTTTGTTAAACGTAAGTTATTCATGATTTGTGACTAGAATTTACAGATTACAAGGTCAATAGACCTTGCACTACCAATTTTGTCTAGAAGCGTCTACCTAAATAGCACCAGGGAGCAACGACTTAACGTTCAGAAATCATCGTTAGTATCGGCACAGAATTAGTAATAGCACTACGTAGTATCGGTCAGTCAAGTGATTCAAGCCACATTTATTTCCAAAAACTCTCGTGAATAGCGTAGGCACAATTAATTAACCTTATAATCCATGTGAAGTTAATGAATAAGTGAAAATAAGGTGTAAATAATAATTAGCTGTAAAGATTTTTATTTAAATATTTGAATACAAATAATTAATGTACCGCATATACCAAATGTCTCATATTAAAAGGCAATACTTATTAGTTTTCTGATAAAGTAAATATCAGTATTTCTAAGTCGGGAACAATGGCGGCGGTTCGAATCGACAATAAGCTTTAATTATTATCGTTTATTTTATATCGTAACGCAAATGTTATAAATCATAGTTATTTATTTAAAGTGTGACCGCTCATTTAATTATAATATTTCATTTAATAATAAACGAATATTAGCTATAGGTATACATTCAAGAATAAATTTATGTTTACCTACCAAAACTCCTATTTTTTTATATACCTATAATGAATTTATTATAATATTCCTATCATTGTTGATTGATTATCTGGTAATTCCAGTCATCACCACAGATGTGACACCATGAAGAAAGAAATAAAGAAAATACAGGTATCCTTAATCCCTTAGTCACATTTCATGAAATTTATGAGAGACGATGTAGTTTATTTTTAAGCCTCGAGCCTTAAAATCAAATATTAATACACAAACGATAATATATATATATATCTTTGGTGTCCTTTATAGTGGCTGATATAGCTGATGTAAGCATTAAAAGTAGGCCTACGCCAGCAAAGCAGTAAGCCTACTTACACTAGTGGGCATAAATATATACGATGGCAACAGGCAGGCAAAACTCTTAATGTTAGGTTCTTTTCTCATCAATTTCTTCTTGCCATTTCAAAATCGATTCCCTTTCCGTGCACTAAGTAACGAAATTCTTTTCACCGAGCTGTCATATTCTCGCATTAAGTGGGTTCAATGTTACTCGTAAAAAGACGGACGAAAAGGAAGAGGCATATGTCCAGCAGTGGACAATATGCTAAGAAGAAGAACAAATCTCTAAAATCAACTTGTATACATATAGATAATTTAATAAAAATATTTACACATTTAATTATATATGTAATTATAAGCATCCTCTCTGTCACTCGCTGGTTGACTGTAAGAGACCCGTTTCTGGGATAAGTCCGCCATTGTACTTTTGTTTTATTATCTATGCTTTTGTATTCACTTTTGTTTTAGTACAATAAAGTTATAACAAACAAACGGACAAACAAAAATAAAACAATATTTGTAAAACAGCAGTACAAAAAACAATTCCACCTAACACATAAAAGTTTTATGAGACAACACATAGAAAATGATTGAACCATTTTAATTAAAACTCGGTTTCTCTAATCGAAATACATTGATAACGGAATAGAATTGGAATGGCCCTGGGTAACGACCGTCTGTGGGTTGTTCCCGGGTCCCTCTTAATGAGGCACGTAGAGCCACCCCCTCCCTGCGGTCATTAATACGACTCCGGAGGGAGCGTCCATGTTGTTTGGCCTTTTTCTGGATATATTTGAAAGCCTACATTTTCCTGTTAAATATATTTATTTTGGGATTTTGTAAATAGATTTTTGGCTAAATCTCGTGCTGATTTTTATAGTTATAAGTACTATACAAAACTTAAAAACAGGTAAACAATACCAGCAAAATGTTTATACACTTGTAAAAACTAGGAGGAAAAATACATACTTAGAATACTTTTGATTTTCAAGAAATGAAGCGTAAGCAAAACCCAGAGGAATGATATTTCATATGCCATCTAGGTAAGTAATTTATTTTTTTGCAAAATATCTCAAACATGAAATACCTCCGCATTCTATGTTAAACAATACTTATTTTTAGTACTAATTACTAATTAGGATTAGATAGGGTAGAGCTACAACAGTGGTGGTAGAATAACCATAGAACCAGTTGAAAATAACAGTTGAACCACAGGTAAGGAGGTGGCTTTTATTTTTTGGTCAAAAAAGTATATTTCAGTGTTTTCAGATAGTTTCCACAAAGATTTATTACTTTCAATTACTATCAATTTCTGAAAATAAAATAGTAATTCAAAGCTCTACCAAATACCTATAACACCACAAGATAATATTTATACATGCTCCTGAAAAGCCATATTAATAAAATAACAAAACCAAATATAGTATGTTATGCGAAAAAATAGATCTCTACGTAAATAAATCGCCCGAAAAACATAAACGTCCTTTACCATATTATTTACCGAACCAAAAATTACCAATGTAATGTCATTATCGAAGCAAACAGTGGAAAATCCCTCCCCGGGATAAACAAACCGACAAACGGCGTTCATACGAAAGCCATTTGTGGAAATCGTATCCCTCAATTGACGCCTTTTCCCCTCCCTAACCTGAGCCAATAAGGGGAGACGCATTGACTGCTGTATTTCTTTTCGGAAAACCATTTTGCTGGATTCGTTTTAAATTTTGGTGTAGGCATATATTTAGGAAATGACATCTTGGGCGAGCCGCCGAGATTACATAATTATATAGGTTTAGGTATGGTCCAATTGATAACATGGCAGTTTTGCAAATGGACCTTTTTTCAATTGACGTGTGGAACCAGTTTTAAATTTAAAGTATGTATGGAAGAAACAACTTTTAAAGTCTTTAGACCATCTACATTTTTTCCTGGTAATCAGTACCTCTCATCTGGAATTCAATAATATTATTTGAATCATCAAACATTACTTGCGTCAAAGTTACCGCATGAACACGTAGTCCAACATGGCTATTTTGTTTTTCCAACGACGTCATTGCGCAAAAATGTGCAGTTCAATTCAAAAAGGAGGCTGACAAGAAATATATTATTTTTAAAATCGTTTGTCAGTTTTATAGCTGCCACAAATTGCGTAGCTTGAAGCGCTATTTTACAACGGGGGCGATTACGCTGTCTCTTTTGTTTCACCGAACAAATTGATATCGGAAAGCTGTGTGATAGAGATAGATATAAATTTCACGCGTTCATCTTATCTACCAGATCGCTAAGTTAGCATAGTTATGTAGGGCTGACAATTATGCAGAATTTGAAGATATAGTTGCAGATTATGAGAAAAAAACTTCAAAAACAGACAGGTATTGAGGTACTCTACAGGTACCGTGTGGTATAAATATGTATACAATACACACCTACTTAGCTTACAATAAGGTTTATAAAATAATAGTTTCTAACAAAATATTACTTATAATTCTCAGGTTGCTAATAATGAGTTGTGTCGATGACAGGTATCAAAACTACGAGTATGTACAATGTCTCATGAAAATCTTGCGGATTAATCCTGGTAATCAAATTGGTGTCACTATATTACAAGTTTTGGCAGTTGGGTAAAGTTCTTGGGAAATGAAAATGACATCATATCTAAAAAAATCTAATATTGCTGTATATTGTGACACCGATACGGTTATTAAAATCCTGAGTCACGACTCCTGTTAAATATCATTCAGATCATAATTGCTTTCCTCATTTTAACTTGTTTCAGACCGAGAATATTATCCATGCGCGAATAATTTGCTGCCTCAGGAGCAGCCCTACGAACAGCCTTCATGTCTATCTTTTACCGCTAAGCCTAGGGCAGTAAAGTCGGCTCATGTTTGATAGCACGCGCGAAACGAGACGGCGAGAGGGGAAACACAGCAGACAAATAGGGATGCCAGACATTCTTATATTTTATATTCTATCCGCATTTTGTCGCCTAAGCGTTCCATTTAGTGTTCCATATTTAAACCTCGCGTCATTCTTTTTTCTTCTCAGCCAAGCGGGGAATGTAAGGTGATTTTCTATTTTTTTTTTTTACTTTTCGGGGTTGTATCCAGCCAACGCTGGTTGTGTGCAGAATACTGATGTGTGCGCCCGACCGCCGACGCCCTGTTAGGGAATGAAATTGGCATATAAATGTAAATTTTATGCTATGAATTTTAAAATGAAGTCGATACTTCCGCGCTTATGGAGGAGCGAGTGAGCCGTTTTCGCAAGTTTTGTACGGACCGGGGATGAAATTAGATAAGAATACATCAGTTTTGAAAAAGAATGGGATTTTAAGGGCTTTCGCAGTAATTTTGATTCATGACCTCTCTCTCTCATCTTAGCGCTGTCCCGGTTGCTTTCTCAGCCGATTGCTTTAGAGCAAAGAGTCCGCTTTTTGATTCATGACTATCCCATAGATAAATGTTTCTTGTAAGTTCATGAACAACGATTCATACCTAAAACAGCTGGGAACGTAGGTATTAAATTTTTAATAAGCCTTCAATAATTTCAATAGCAAGTGAAGTTTATTACATATAATAAAATTTCTTTAGTAATATACGAGTTTCAATGAGATTTCTAACATATTAATCAAATAATTTATATTGATACGCTTTCAAGTCACAAAAGACTGGCGACATCGTTTCGCCGCAATATTGTGTTCAGTTCAGACCCGAAGATTACGATCTACGGCGAACGAAAATAGAGAAATCAAAGAACAGGAAAAAATCCACTTTACAGACGCAAACAAGTCACTTTAACTTTATTGAGCTGTAATCGAATTGTGACGTCCCTGCGAGCCGCGGTGCGCCGAGGTCGGAGCCGCAGGATCTGTAGCCATCCTTATCTGACCCGCCCATTTAAATCTATGCTATTCAATCGTGCCGTCTCGCTCGCGTCCCAGGGGTGCCGCCGAGATTGCAATCTTTTGATTTATACCAACTATTAGGAGTGGTGCGGGATAGTCTGTCTCTCAGAACAAGATCCGGCGATAACCGCCTGATAGTATCGACGTTAGTACTCATTACATAAATGAAATTACCTATATCTTTCTTCTATTTTACCATTATTAATGTCTAATGTTTATTACTTTTTGCTGCATGATTGTCAATGCTCAAAATTAATCCGGTATTGTGACAGATCTTTATGGGGACTTCTCTCTATTTTCTTTCCTTCTGTACTTATTGCCCAAAGTTCTGACTCTATTTAATTAATACTACTACTACTACAGCATCTTTGATTCACTTACTTAAAATACTTGAAAAGTGGTAAAGTACATAACCTTGTGAAGCTCATTAGTGGGCAACTACTTACACAGTGTGGCCAGATTCGTGGAATTTCTGGTATATACTCTAACGATAGGTAAAATGATAGAAAAGACATAATATTGCTACTAGCCTACATACATATATATGGTAGAATGTACCAGGAACTCTGCAGCATAACTTTAACCCTGTAACTTTTTTATAAGTGTTTGTACTTATGGAACAATAAAGTTTTAATGAATAAATAACTGTTACAATCAATTATTAGCCAAAATCATTGCCGAGTTGAGAAAAAATACAAATGTGTTATGCAAATACACGAAAAACGGTTCAGAAACAAATCCCTGACATTTAAACATGGGAAATCCTTATCAATCCATCTCTTGGAAACGGGGGCCATACAAAACGGGCATTATCATGCTTTCTTTCGTGGCTACAAAAAGTTGAGCGGTGCCGGCCAGTCCCCAATGGCCGCTTAGCCCATAAGGCCCCGGGAAATGGGGAAAATCGGCCCTCATTTATATTGAAAGGATACCTTCACCTTTACGCTTATGCTGCCCTGGTCAGTCAGATGGGATTTTCAAATAAAAGTTTTGATCAAAGTTATGTTGACTTGGCAAATTTGATTAAAACGTATATATACTAAGTCCTATATTTGGTTGGTTGCCTGTAAGAAATTGCTTTAGCGATAAGGCCGCCATTGTACAACACTGCTTTGAGTACTTTCTTTTACTGTATTTTATTTCTTGGTGCAATAAAGAGTTTGTTGTTGTTGTTGTTGTGAGTACCTACTAGGTACATATTAGTAAATAATCAAAGGTATAAATACTTATACGTTTTACTCATACAACTGTTTCAGTTTTAATGAAGCTGCAATAGAACCACACAGTTTTGTATGTATTCAAATTAATAATCTGTAAAATTCAGAATTTATCTAAGTGCTGGGGAGTCTAACATCAAAGCTAAACAGTCTCAGTCACTAAATATGAAAGCTCAAAATTACCCGACCTATACAAAATGCAACAAGCCTTTTGCTTTTGGTATTTTACACAAATTTAATACAACTAAAAGGTTAGGTACTTACTTTGGTTTTATTAACGTTATAAACTTGTGATCATTAACGGATTTAGGTACAAATTTCAATCGAATGTTAAGGTAATATAGGGAAGGTAGCCTAAAAATTAGCGTAAACTCAAGTTTCAAACCAAGTATAAACTGTCTAAAGTAATAACCAATGTCACGGACTATTCACACGTCTCCCCTTTGTAATAATGTAACTGCAAAGAAATTAAGACGTTAAGCGTGAAAACCTGTGCCCTTGCTGGCTAAATATATCTTAACAAAGGACTAGTTTAACTGCCGTAGATAATTCTACCGTAATATTGTAGTTTTGATATACGTTTCCTGTCTTGTCAATATTTTGAGTTAACAGTCGACAAAGTGTTACTGTTTATGGCGTAAAATTAGGTAGTGTGTTCCGCACACGCAGTTCCTAATTTTATGGTAGAGGTGTACTCATAAAGGGCGTTTTAATCAGTTTAAGTTTTTCTGTAACTTGGAGTGTTGAATCTAATTCAATTTTGTTGTCAACTTTGCCTCTAGAATGAGCTTTAGCAAACGCAGTTTCTAATTATTTTGTGTGGAAGGTAAAAGTTACCTCTCTATCATCAGGCTCTACCCAATATTATTTGTAATATTAGTGGAGAACTCTACAGTTCTTAAGTTTGCTCTAGGATTTTGTAAATACGAATGACTATTTATCACTAACGAGCTAAAGCCTTATTTTATATTCCGTCTCGATATAATTCTGATTTTCTTAAATACTTGCTGTAAAATTTCTTATCAGCACACACATCATTGGAGAAGACTCTGCAACTGGTGCAGTGCTTCAGAGTTCCGCTAAAAAGAGATTTCTGTGAAGATAGTTAATGGCATTTACAAAATACTTTCAATTTTTTGTACTTACCGCGACTCTGCTCTCTTTCAGATCCAGCCTCATGGCCAGAGCCTCTCTCATGAACACGTCAGGGTAATGGGATGCCAAGAACGCTCGCTCCAGCTCCTCCAGCTGCCAGGAGTTAAAGTTGGTCCGCGAGCGTCTCCGCTTGCCGCTATCGCCATCGTCGTCACCGACACCACCTGGAAATAATGGAGATTTAAAACATGAGAAAATTCTGGGCCCACGGAGAAAGGAGGATGGTGAATGGAGAATTAAGAAATAGAGGAGCATATACAGGAACCTAACATTATAATATAAGATGAAACCAAGGCTTCGATGACTCGGGAACGTAAAGAAGATGGGAGAGGATCGGACAGTCAAGATAGCATACACTGGACAACCATGTGGATACCGACCAGTCGGTCGTCCTAGATACAGAGTGATAAAGTAAAAGATAAGTAAAAGGACCTGAAAGCCGTACAAAGCCGACTGGCAGAAGGTGGCGCTGAGCGAAGGAACAGTGGAGAGCTCTATTGTCGGAGGCCAAGATCCACTTTGGGTCGCTGAGTCATCGCAGCATAGTAAAACCAGGGACAATTCTTCCTAGCATTTGTTATTAGTTTGGAGTCTAAATATTAAAGTGTTCGGGATTATACAATGCTGAATATATAACCATATCATCATCATCAGCCACTAGGTTTTTCTCCGATTGGGGTCCGCCCTCCGTAACTCTTCGTTTCTTTTCTTCCTAATTAAAACCGTTTAGGAGTTACTTCCATCGTCTCTATATGCTTTCTGTATAATTTTCAACTTTTATTACTGCAATATTTCACCCATGCGCATAAGAAATGCGACACTGAATTCATATAAATAATGTACCGTACCGAAAGCGTACGTACTAACTTTTACGTAGCATTCTGTTGTTGGAAAAATATATATAGATAGATATACTCTATAGTGAACCATTAACATAAAAACTAACTATACATGTCGATACAAATACAAACAATGTGTACAAAGACGGACTTATCGCTAATGCAATGAATAGGAACAACGTGGAAAAAATGGTAAAAAAAGTTATGAAGAAAATTATTTTAGAATAAAACAACAAAATAATAAACCTTCTTATCGTTATTACATTTAATTGATTTAAGCTATATTCATACACTCGCTTCAATGCTTCAATATTGCCTCTCCTATACAAAAGCAAAATTTACTACTGAACGAAACACAATCACACAAGAATCCAATAGCAATATCCATCAAGTGAAACTCAAATGTCTTCATCTCCACACGCATTCTTCTCCAAACCACAGGAGCGAAAACGAAAATGACGGACTTAAATTTCCCAATCGCAAAGAACCGCAGGATTGAAATGAATAAGACATAACCGTAAAAGACAGAGGCAAAGCGGAGTCAATTTAGACAATTCCTGGGCCGTTAAAACAAACCCGCAACTCGGGGCTCATAAAAAAGAGATAATCCCCAACAAAGCGTCAGAACAAGTTTTTGGAAATAGAATATAATTTCTAATTTTCTCCCTGTGATTTTAATTAAAAATGGTCCCGAGCGAGATGGTGGGATGTTGTCGGGTTGGGTTAGAGCGGGATGGAGATAAATAACGCGGGTACCCTCAGAGGGCTAAATAAATTAGAAGTGATTAAGAGGAACGCGCTCCCGGACACAAAACACATTTTGGTCAGAAACAAAGTTTGTAAATTATTTATAACACATTTTAAAACAGTTTTACAATGACATTTTGTTACTTTTTATTTTTAGGTTTATTTATATGATGGTTTAAAATATCATCTTAAGAAAATAAAACTAAAAAAAATTAGAGGAAATATTTTAGTCAAATGTGTAAACATCAAATATAATAAAATAAATAATATTTGTGTGTGAACTGAGTTTGGTTGTTGGTTGCACATACTGGTTTGCACGCAAAAGACTAGTTAACAACTTTAGCAGCGTTATTTCTGTACTCTGAATGTTTTCTGCCCCCAGTGTGGCAAACATGTCGTTATACCAGCTGTTATAATTTGGTAAAAGCGAGATTTACTTAATTGTGACGTCACAACATTGAGTGGAATACTTATCTCAGCTAAATATATGAGTGTTTTGACTTTTAGAAAATAATGAAATATTTCCGCGGGGAAATTAGTTTTTTCTCGAAGCAGGAAGGGTTTTTTTTTTAGATTGAAATAGCTTTTCCGTTTAAATTGAGTTTCATTTTAAACTAAGTTTCATACACATTTTTTTTATACGCTAGATTTTTTTAAACAATGAAAATTACCTATTAGTATTGTACTTCAGTTGTTTTAATTTTAATTAATATTAAAAATGGAAATAATTTCAGTAGTTAATTTACATATGTTATGATGCTAGTTGAAAATAAAAAAAGAAGTCTGATCTGTTCTTATGAAATCTAGTTTATCTAGTTTATGTTTGAATCTACGGCCTGCCATTTGCCGTATAAAGAAGACCGACAATGCTGTAAACCTACTTGACTAATACGTAGAAAAAAACAATCAAACGTGTAAAGAAATTAGTCAAGATAATAATAGACCTCAAAGGTTATTTTGTCTCCTTAAGGGAAAATGCCAAATTCTATGCCAAATTCTACTAGCTACATATAGCTCATAATGGACGAGTCAAAAGCGAGTAAATAGATAGATAGATAGATAGATATACTCTTTATTGTACCATTATCATACAAATTATACATGTTGAATACAAATACAAACAATGTGTACAAAGGCGGACTTATCGCTGATGCAATTTCTTCCAGCCAACCTTAGGGTGGATAGGAACAACGTGGAAAAAATGCGGTAGGCGGTACCAAAACAAATATGAAATAAATAATATAATAAACTATGAATGAAAAAAAAAAACATACACGAATAATCATACACAAATACATATACATACATAAATGCATATACATACATATACATACATACATATACATAAATATTTATATAAAAATGTACCATTATATTATAGAACCTAGTGAATGAAAATACTACTATCAGTGACCAGCTTCCACTAATGAGAGATAGTGATTTTTTACCTGATTTTAAAGGATGATATTGTCTGAGCCTTACAAATTTCAACAGGCAGTGCATTCCACAAACGAACAGCCTGAACGGTAAAGGAATTGGAATAGAACTGGGTAACATGAGCAGGGGTAACGAGACGGAGGGAGACAGTACTACGCAACTCACGACTATTAACCTCACCGAAAAACCTGAAACGTTCTCTAAGGTAACCAGGAGAAAAAGGAATAAATAGGATTGTATATAAAAGCGAGAGAATATGTAAATTACGACGATATCTAATGGGGAGCCACTTGAGTTGAGAGCGAAAAGAGGAAACGTGATCATATTTACGTAAACCGAATATAAATCTGATACAGAAGTTTTGAAGACGCTCAAGTTTATTTAGTTGCTCCTCAGTGAGGTCTAAATAGCAGGAGTCAGCATAGTCCAGAATAGGATGAAGCAAAGATTGTGCAAGCGTGATTTTGGTCTTAATCGGCAAAAAATTCCTTATTCTTCTCATAGCTCCAGCCGCAGTAAATAAGACAAGCTTAAGAAATTTTTTTGTAATAAGTATTTCACTATCGCTACATAGTATAAAACAAAGTCGCTTTCTCTGTCCCTTTGTATGCTTAAATCTTTAAAACTACGCAACGGATTTTGATGCGGTTTTTTATAGATAGAGTGATTCAAGAGGAAGGTTTTTATGCCCATGCGAAGCCGGGGCGGGTCGCTAGTACGCTATAAGATGAAAAAATTGTATTAACATATCTGTTTTTTAATATACATTTTATTTCTTAACAATAACTGTTACTACTAGTAATACGGTTATAAACCAAACGCAAATTTCAGCGTCCTACTCGATGACAAAATTTCTTGCGATTTCGTACTCGCTAATCCACTTAAACTCTATGACCAATGGCGAGGTTTCCGTAACAGAAAGAAACTATGTCCATGTTTCTGCTGTTTTGCTTCATTTTTGTTTAAAATGTTCTTATTTTAATCTGTCATTCGGATTCTCACCCGATCATTTGAATTCTCAGACACTACGCACCTGACTACTCGACTCGCCATCAACTCGATCAATGCAAACCTCGTCTTACGCAAAGTGATAGAGATAGCTTCATATGGCTAATTGGAAGAGTGAGTGAGATGAGTGAGGTTATTGTATTAAAACAAACGACCGCCTTGGGCTTCCAGACAACAGTTTTGGCGAGGTTTAATTTAGTCTCCTCAATGTTTTAATGTCACCGGGGAACGAGGTGGGGGAGGATTTACTAAGTATCTATTTGAGGGTTGTATAATGTTGTTAATAAATTCGTATAGGTCATAATTTCTATTTGAGCAAATATTCATGGAGCAGTACAAATGAGAGACAATTTTTATTTAAACAGTGTATGTATATATATATGTTATATATATACATGTATTTGTTATAAAATATAGTATCGTTGAGTTAGTATCCCATAACACAAGTCTCGAACTTACTTTGGGGCTAGCTCAATCTGTGTGATTTGTCCCTATATATTTATTATTATTTATTATATATATCAAAAATATGAAAATACCTACGTTCAAATCAATAATATGAAAATACGTATATAATATACAAAAAAAATAATTACAGTATCAAACAAACAACACAGCACGGCTCGTATGTTTCCCGCCTTAAAAGAATCAGACATAGACAAGGAGTAGGTAATATTTTTATTTTATGCATAGACCATCGACGCTATCGCATCTCAACATCGCCAGCCAGCATTAAGTGCTTGTATTCAATAAAGGAGTTTCTATTTACGATATTTTTATATTTCTATTATGGCAAGCGTAAGGGGAATCGATGAGACACTATAGCGGGCTTCCTATAGAATTATGGACAAATTTATTGCTGATATTCGCCGATACCATCTTTATTATTGTGTTGTCTGATTGCAGTTTTATTAACTGCCGGATGAAATTGGATTCTTATGTCTTATTTACGGCTGTATTTCGACTAAACTTTGTTCATGAATGCCGCGGAGTATAAAGATAGACATTTCGGATTTGTATGAATAGAAATCATTTATTGTTTCAATATCATATTTAGTTATTAAATGGTGATATTAAATTGGTAATAGCTAAATGTAATAAAATTTTCTATAAGCATCACAAGGGATATTAATAAATTATTCAGTACAAGTATAAAAGCATATGATTATCTATTTTAAAAAAAATAATACAACATAATAATAAAAGTTTGCAAAAAAGTTGTGTCCTAAAATTATACTATTTTGACTCCTTTTATATAAACCTACTGCGTACTTTACTTATTACACCCAATCCGTTTCATCAATTAACCAATTATAAAACGCACTTTTACATCCTTTAAAGTACCTAAGTATGCCTATTTTAATGATTTCCAAAAATCGGCACAGAGTCGATAGTGTGAACAAGACGTGAAATTTCTCAAAATTACAGACCCGAATCGTCATTAGGTGCCTGCAACGGGACATTACGCCCGAATTCACCAATTTTTCTTACAGATACGCCCAGAATTTTCAATTGATTCTCAGAATACAGCACATGGTTTGATTACACGTAATTTTATTACACACCCTGAAACGATTTGATTACAAAATATTGTCAGTACAGAAGTATAAAGTACCTGTAAAAGTTTAATATATAAAATATTTAACAACTGTTATTATTATATAATTATTAATTTTAAGGGTGTCGGAAATCCCATTATTTGACGCTATTTTTGTCCCTACATGTTTTGGGAAACTGTAAATATAGTAGTCAGTAGCTTGAAAATATAAAATACTAAATCATATTTTTTTTTTATTTTAGTAAGTTTACGGTTTATTATGTAAAAAAAACTACAAACTAAAATAATTAATGACCTGACCCTGATACACCTACTTATGTTAAAAAATGAAAGATCCGTGAAACTTCTGGCTCTGGCATACCTATATAATTGCGGCAGTGCAAAATAACTAACTAGGCGTACCTAGGTCATATAATACGAGTACTTACTAGTATATTATATGTAGTAACATAATCCATGATACATCTGTACTCTGATTATTCTATAACAGCTGTCTGTACGTTCGTTATCGATCATGCAGATTAAATACCTTTATTTTAATTTAAAGAGATAACTTGAATATTTACACTAAAGTTTTATAACTAACAACTACGAATGCCCGATGCATGAGATGCATACTAATGTTTTATTCGTAAAATAATTACTGCTTATCTTAGACGTTCATACAGTTATTATATCCAATTCAGCAGGCAAGCATATTGTCCTAATCTGATGGTAAGTGGTCACCGTAGCCATCTAATAAACATCTGCAATACCAGGAGAGTCGCGTGCGTAATACCGACCAACAGACAAAAGTTAAGTGCGCTTATATAAATTCGTTTAAGTTGGAATCAGTGAAAAATAGCAAAGGACGATAAGTACATACCTAGAGCTAAGTACTCTTTCCATAACCTTATGACAAGTTATCAAAACGTGATAGCTACTACACCTCAAAAGATAATAACTTCATACATCCATACCGTGTACAATTTCGCAAAAAACGTGTACGAAATCACCAGGATATTATAAAAGCAAAGAGAGCATTTTTCACTGGAAAGCTGTGCTGTCGCCGCGCCCCTGCTTGCCATCTGTAATTTCGACGATCCCCAGAAATTAATTTCGGAAATCACTGCCAATAATAAATTTTGAACCGCGCTACGTACCTGCTCGCGCTTGCAGATATTTTGTATGTGGACCGGATTTAGGTAAAAAAACTATTTTGTTTTTAACATCGATTAAATAATTTGCCGATACCAAATTCTTTAACGTCAAAGTATATATCAAAGAATTTGGGATCGCGCGCGGTATTGACGCGAGGAAAATTCTTTAATCTATGATATATTTTATAGCTGATGACAATTTGGAAATATGAGAAACCCTGAGTTTTTGGACGGAAAGTAAACTGTCGCTATGTCCGCGCTGTATTTAATTTCCAAAACTTAGGTTTTTTCGAGTGTTTGTGCATAATATTGGTGGTTTATTATTCGCAAAGTGTTCGTGAACAAGCGTGAGTGTTGGGAAGTGATACAGTGTCGATTACGTGACTTTTTATCTTTGTCACCAAAATCTCCATGATATAGCTAAGTGAAATTTTTCCACCGCTTCACTTAGCCATCTGACTCAGACTAGACTTACTTACTTGACTGGACTTGACTATTGACTTGAATTTTTGACTCGACTGACTTAAGTAGGACTGAAGAAGATTAATAAATTCAAGAAAGGCCTTAAAGGACTAGATTCCATGGCCGTATAAACTATTCAAAAAAAAAAGAAACCCATATACTTGAGTATTTATGAAATTAATTTCAACTTAATACGTTTATGCGTTCCTCAGAAACAAACAAACTGACGGAAAAAAAAGATATTATAAGGGTGTTTGTCTTTTGTGGTACGGATACCTTAAAAAATATAAAAAGTTTCAGGGCTTGATTTTTTTTACATTGTTACTTTATGTGACAAAATTATGGGTCTAAAACTCTAGCCTTACCTTAAAAAAAATATAAGTTATGAACTCTATGTACTAAATCATCGACACTGCAGTTGAAAGAATTTATTTTCAATTCCCGATCAATAGCTTATTTATTTCTTTTTTGCTGTTTTTTTAAATAATACTTAGGGAGCTGAATATGTTATGAAACATACAAGTAAAGTTTGTACCATCGCGATTATAGTAAGGTTGTCATTAATTTGTCATTTACATTGAATAATTGTAACTTTATACAACGGTTACCAAGGTAATGTAATTTACATTAAAGTGCTTTTAATCAATCTCAATTTATAGTACAAAATCATAAAAACGGAAGGAAATTATATTTCAATTAACATTTACATTAGCCTATTAAGTGTAATCGTTGAACTTCAATGCATTAGTAGAAAAAGTGTAAGTACCTACTGTCTATGATCGTAACTATTCTATGGGAATCTCTTAACAACTTTTAATCATTATCATGTCAGCTCCAATGATTTACTGTTGTTATAACTAACGTCTTTGTTTCTATGGCAATTTGTACCGTTAAAACCAGACCAATCCATAATTTTCGCAAAAGATGTTTTAAAAGAAAAAAAAAAGGGGAATTTGGTATCATTAAAATAGTATTGCCTGATAAATCATAATTTAACTAAGTAATAGCAATACATTTTTAATCGATGGTGTAGTTGACTCGTTGACTTATATATATATATATGTTCATGATTATCTGATAAATCTTAACTTGCTTAATAGTACTTTTTATAAATACCAAAGTATGTTTATAAGTTTGGAATGAATTAAGACGCGACAAAACCACCATCCAATGCAGCCTTAGAACTTAAAAATCAAACTGAAATAAAACAATAATTTCAACAAATCAAACACATGTTTGTTCTTTTTAGTTGACATATAAGTAAGTTGCGATGGTTTACATACGAAAAAGACACTTTAAAAATCTTAAATTTCCTTTCTTAATCTTGCGGATACTTCTTAAACAAACATCAACACACTAGGTCTGTGTCGTAAATAATTAACAAATCCATACTTCCATACTAATATTATAAATGCGAAAGTCTGTCTGTCGGTCTGTCACCTCTTCACGGCTAAACTGCTGGACCGATTTTAATGAAATTTGGTAGGTATGTAGTTAACGACCTGAGGTCAAACATAGGCTACTTTTGGGTGCGATATAACCGAGTCCCACGCGGGGCGAAGCCGCGGGGAACAGCTAGTATAAAAATAAATCTGCAGTTCAGCACTATGTACACTTACGACTTTTTCGTGTAATTCTTTTTATGGGCAATTATTAACAGTTTTTTTTGCGTCGACATTTCTGAATGCGTGCCTGGCTGTCTCGATGAAGACATCGGTTGCGAAAAGTGGCTTCATTAAGAAAACGGTTCGCGGGCGATTCCGCGAAATGCGCATTATGTCGGCTCGCACAACAAATTGAATTTGTATGGGTCGCCGTAAAATGCCACATCAGTCATTACAAGAAATGTCCGTAAATGGAAATTCGAGAAATCGGGAATTGGTTTTTATACGGAATACTAGTTGTTCCCCGAGTCTGCTCACGTGGGAATAAAAACAATAAAGTAAAAGACGTAGGGATCTTTGTTATTCCTTGGTAGGTGCGGAGTGAGGGGTGTTAGGTTTGTTTATGTTAGGTTCAATAGCTTAATAAAAATAAAAATAAATATCAACTTATGCAATCAGTACGAATGCTCGACCGAGCTACATGGTAGGCGGGGAGTACATGGATGATGTTAGGTTTTATTTTCGTTACGAAAATTCTTGATTCGCTCGCCGCGCTCAAAACCGGCGATAAAAGCTATGCAATAGCTTAAAAAAACCACATCATGTAATAGACTATTTGTCAATACGCAACGAGTAAATAGTCATGACAGTATGAACAGATTAATGGAACTGAAATGGTCAGTTTTTAATACGGCGAAATTCGTGTTATAGCCACTACATGTTAATAGACTACTTAGCAGGCTGCTCGGTATAATTATCAGTTACCCACATAATGGCGGATTATTAGAGGAAGTTTTGAAATTATTAGCAATATACATATCATTTGGATACATTAGCGAGTAAAATATCTCTTAGGATATTTTTCAATTCTTTTGTATTTTTTTTTTATTATTGCATAAGCAAACTTCATTATGTCAGTGTTTTATATGCCTAGCTTAGACAACAAATATTTTTCTGGTAGATAAAGGTGTCTAAACGCGATATTTTAGGTTAAATTTAAGGTACTTGCCTGTAATGATAGTTTTAGGTAGGAGTAAAAATTTATTTATTAAAATATCTGTAAGTATGTCAACCGACTGCACCGGGTTTAGACGATGTCTAAAAGTCTATATGATATGCACGCTACTATTAGTGTACTGTGTTACACATTATCATTGTTGGGAATCAGATATTTGAACTTTAAAATCAAGTGTCAAAAGATACTAAATTAGACAATTACTTTTAGACAATGCTAGGAGCATTAAACCCGCCTATTGTGAAAGTAATAAATTTAAGATAAACTAAGCGCCCTTCAGTTTTTCATTCTATTTTAATATTTTGAAGCTTTTAGGTAAACATCCTTTGGATATCAATTTAGAACCATATTCTTGAAGCTGGTAAGTTTGTTATTATTTTCAATTGTATCTGTATTGTGTGATATGAAATAATTAATAAACACAAATAAATCAATTGATAGATAATAAGAACTTGTATATATATCGAGAATTAAATAAAAATAAACTAGAAACCAACCACCTCTAACAGAAACCGCAAACGTGCCGTCTTTCATAATTTTACATCAATTTGAACAAGTACCGGTACGTGCTTCTGCTTATAGCAAATGGCTATCATGTTTAATAACTATAGGGTCTACATATTACTTGCGTTTTGCGATTTAATAAAAAATACAATATTATTCTTGAATTTATTTTGGTGTTAGTTTTATGATAATCGTTTTTTCTCACCTTTTTTCTGTTGTTAATCACACTAATATTTTAAAGGCTAAAGTTTGTGAGTGTGTATGTTTGTTAGTTTTTTACAGGAAAACGGCTGTACCGATTGAGCTGAAATTTATGATGGAGATTGCTTAGACCCTGGAATAGATATAGGCTTTTTATCCCGGAATTCCCATGTGAGCGGAGCCCTGGACAACAGCTAGTAATTAATATATCTTCTTCACTGTTCTGCTGTCTGTCTCTTATCGTCTGGTCTACACTTTTATCATAACCTCTTACATCCATCTAGTCATCATCAATTAAACTAATATTATACACTAGCGACCCACCCCGGCTTCGCATGGGCATAAAAACCTTTCTCTTGAATCCCTCTATCTATTAAAAAAAACCGTATCAAAATCCGTTGCGTAGTTTTAAAGATTTAAGCATACATAAGGATATAGGGACAGAGAAAGCGACATTGTTTTATGTAGTGATGCGAAGTGAGTTTTTTTTGTTTGTTCATTTCTTTGTTTGTTATGCTTTCACGCCCTATCTAATAAATGAAAATCTACATCTCGGTCTTCTTGCGTTGGGGACATTTATCTAATACGTAGAAACCCTATGGTGATGATAATTGATAGGTACTTAATTTAAATTATTATTATAGTTTAATGAAAAAAATAGTTATTATATTATTATGTTAGAAATGCATATTTTTATTAATAAAATCGTTATCCAAAATCAAAGAATAAACCAGCAAAGCCGTGTGCATAACGCTAAATACATTGTAATGCACATATTTTGTCTTAAAAACTACATAATAAACTATTCTTTCTTATTGCAAATTATCAGCTATTACTCTGACATAGAGTTCTATATTATAGAGCAACTGATCTGATGTATGTACAGTGGGCCACAAAGAGAAGTATACAAGTCTATCATTCCATTTTTACTGAAATTTGATAACTTTTTAATACGGCCTACTGTACTTTATCGTTTTGCCGACGGCCTCCAAGCAGATTGAGTCATGATATTAAGCCGGCATTTTTGCCAGCAACTTTACAGAATGAGGTGTAATAAAATTTTAATATTTTACCAAAACAATATTGATCGCTTCGCCCTTGGACGGTTAAACACTGGCAATTGTCTTTAATGTGAGTCTTACAAAATGGTTTTAAAAGTGTAGTGTGGTGGCGTGTATATCAACTTTTGTCATGTTTTTACACGAGTCTTATTAATGGGCATATCATTAATTTTCAAGAATATCAGTCGCGAGTAAGCGAGTAATGTGGCAACCGCGTAGTGTTGGAATGAATATGCTTGTAATATTTACTTATATAATTCTTTCGTTAACACGAATTACAAATTAATTGAAATTTTACTTTTGACCAATTTTACAAAGATAATTATGACTACACACGTATCTACAGATAAAACTGAATACATTTTTTGAAAGCATTTAAAAATATTTTTGATGATAACAAGGATAACACGTAAATTAAATGCATCGCAAAAGATGGGCATATTTCTACAGAGGAATGGAGATGAGCGAAGAAAGAGAGGAAGACCTGCGAGAACGAGATGGACGGATGATCTGAAGGATTTTGAAGACTGGAGGGTAACATTACAAATAGAGAGGAATGGAAACAAAAAGGCTTTTGCCCTGCAGTACCTACATCTATACTAATATAATAAAGCTAAAGAGTTTGTTTGTTTGAACGCTTATAACTTGAAAACTACTGGTCGGGTTTGCAAAATTCTTTTTGTATATTAAAACCTGATTCTTGGGGAAGGTTATAGACTACAGTACATACACACTCATGGCGCGTGAAACCGCGGGAAACAGCTAGTAGCTAATAAAAAATAAGGATAATCACTCGAAAATCTTAAACCTTGTTTATATAGCCTTATAACATCTTAGTATCAATAATAATGCAGTATTAGAATTAGAACCATATAAACCGTAGATTGTTCATACATCTATATCCTTCTAACATTATCTTGGCGTTACACTGCGCAATAATTATTAGGGGATTACTCCCATGTGGATTTCTATCATCTGACTCCATTGTGCGGCTTTAGTGTTGTGCTTTATTGGTTTATCGAACTATCTAAGTTGCCAAATATAAATTTATAAGTCGGCCAAATACTCAACAGTTTTGATATAGTTATAACGCATAGATATCTCGGGCCTACTGATTACTAGCCCTTAAAAATAAAATAAAATAAAAAAATATGGTTTTGATTTCCAGTTAATGGTATTATTTCAAATATTTACCAACTTATTTCATATATTTAATTATCATTTTTAAAATGTAACAATACCTGCAATTCTGAGTAAGGTTCTACGGTTTCATAGAAATTGAATGTTTGTGTCCGAGTAAAAAAAAGATTGGATCATTGTGTTTTAATAAAATTATACTAGTAATTATATTAGTTATTTCAATTTTTTATGGTATTAAAATTCGGTATGCTCCCACTTGCACCTATTTATTTTATAGATTAAAGATTTATACTTACTCGTGAGAAATCCTTAATATGGTTTGAAAAAAGAAAAATGTAAAATTAAATAAAACTTGACTTGTAAATAGTTTCATTTCTTTCTACGACGTCAGTTTGATATTTTTGGAGGATAGTTTTTTTGTGAATACATCGATAGCATAACTGTGTCCCGTGCTCCCGTGTCTAGCTCCCAAGGAAACGATAACTCAGATGTTTGTGGAGATGTTGCGTCGCTTGTTTCGATTCTTACAGAACCATTTAATCATATCATATGTAATGTATTTGAAGAGGTGAAGTTCTTTTGTTCTAAAAATACTGTTTTTCTCTAATATGCAAAAAAAATCACCTTAAAAAGGAGAAAATTGATAAGGATAATATAATAATACTCATAATGATGTTCAGAGGATTAAATTCACCAATTGGATAAGGTTTTTATTTATTTAATTATCTAAAACGAACCATAGGTTCCGAAACAACTAACATCACCCAAATAAATAATATAGAGACAAAAACCCTCTAATACACAATGTAAAGTTTGAAGAAAAAAACACTCTTAGTCTAAGGGCTTAGTTAGAAAATAATTTCATTCTCTCGTATGCTCTAGTAGAGTCTATAATATCATGTAGGTATCCAACATTAGAATTAGTACAAAATTCGATCTTCATTACCAATTATCACACCCCTTTTACAGTACACCAAAAAATCGCTACCAAATCACAAGAGTTAATGAACACAAATGTTTGTTTCAGACATGTCGAGCAGATAATCTATTGTCGACCTTATAATAAACAGCAGAAGAGTCCCAGGGGAGCGATAACTCAACAAGCTACTGCGGTTGCTCGACTCTACCCGACAGATGTGCAGAATTACACTTAAATGTAGGGATTTTTACACTTTATCATGTTCCCTTAAGGTTGGTTTTTGAATTGAATGTGTGGGCTTATCTCCGTCAAAAATTCATAGTGTTGCAGAAATATGTTAGAAGTTTTGAGCGCATGACGTTTAATTAAAAATAAATGTTATGTTTTGTTGTCTTGTACCTTAACAGACTTATTTGATGGTTGTCTTTTTGTAGTTTTGGTCAGTTCAAAAAACAATCACTATCATTACAATATTATTATTATATAGTATAAAACATTCGCTTTCTCTGTCCCTATATCCCTATGTAAGCTTAAATCTGTAAAACTACGCAACGGTATATATTTTGATGCGTTTTTTTTTCATAGATAGTGATTCAAAAGGAAGGTTTTTATGCTCATGCCAAGCCGGGACGGGTCGCTAGTTTAATAATAAACGACGTGACAATATGATGCGTAATAAAATAAGACAATGAATATTGAGATCAATCAAAAACATCACAATAGATACAATTTCCGTTGAAACCGTATCAATGAAATCAAACTAAGGAGAACGTGGAATATACACTTTTAACTACCATACATTTTTACCGCAGCTGAATATCACTTGCATTTTGCCTTTTTTTATTATTAAGTATTTTGTTTTTTTATTATAGAAGTTAACTCAGTCACTACATCAGAGAATTCCCTGATTTATGGTTACGTATTAAGAATTGTTTTAATATTAGCCTTTTTACCTATCTCCGGTTGGCAGGAAGCCATCTCTTTAAGGGGTAAGTTCGCCGTTGCATTTATCTAAATTGTACTTGTTTTTTTTTGTGCATTAAAGTTTTTACAATCAAACAAGAATTAATGTCATATTTCAGCGTGAAAATAATACGAGAATTTAGTCCCAAGTCCCAAACATATCTTATTAACGAGTCGTTGGTCTATTTTTAAATATAACAAAAATATTAACCTAACCGTTAAAATTTAGTAAAATACTTTGAAATTTATAGTTACACTTCTATACACTCGTTATTTCCAAAACAGATGCCGCTAGCAAAGGACCGCTATCTCGACCACTTAGATTTATTGCCGCTATCAGTAGAGGGCATTTGAGGAAGTCGATCGAATGACATTGTTTGCATCATACGAGATGTATGAATGAAGTTATTGGTTCCGATAGCAAAACAATTTGGGGTAAAACAAATTTCATTTACATAATTATATTTTGAATTATGCCACAAACAACATTTACTAAAATAGCATAGTATTCCTCCTGCTTATCAATATTATTGATAGACTGAAAAATTGAACAAGTATTGAACTAAGTAACTCTCGCAAAGAATTTTTTGACAGCTCTGGATACAAAGTCCTTTAAGGCTAAATAAATAAAGACCCATACGTCCATATCTTTATCTAATAATAAAAATACGAAAGTCTGTCTGTCTGTTACGCTTTCACGGCTAAATCACTGGACCGATTTTGATGAAATTCGGTTTGGATATAATTTAAGGAACAGGGGCCCAACATAATCTAGTCCCACGTGGGCAGAGCCACAGGAAAAAGCTAGTGTATAATAAATACGGACATACATGTAATTCTCATCAAAATCACTTCAATATAGTCAGAGACAGACACCTCTGCCATAGGTTTTTTGTAGTAGGTATTTGAGTTATTCGTGTTTAAGTCAAATAGTAACTTCACAGAAATTTAGTCGCACTCGGTTTGAACTTATTTTTATCTAGTGTTCAAAAGCAACGATAGTCTCACCTTCCCAATAATAAACGTTAACCCTCTGCTAACATCACAAGAAAATTGACCAAAAATCCGGCCGGTATGTCGACCCCCTACCGGCCTAAACACGGCGTACTTAAAACATTGGGCGCATGACGCGTGACGCTCGGATTAATTTTATGCTACATTAATACTGCGAGGGCTGCCACTTTTTAATAGGGTTAGTTATGGGTCTCTCAGACCCCGCATTCTCAGGATTTGCAATATGTTATGGGTCGGATTGTGTAGGATTATCGGGTGTGTATTAAACCCAATTAATTCGAGCTAAATGTTATCTGTTTGATAGCGATGCTGCTGAATTATGGGATTTATTGACTCGTGAGAAATTACGAAATTATATTATGTTAATATTTATGATATTATTGTCAACTTATTACAGTGAGTACAAGTTCTTTTAAATCTAGTCCTCAATAAAAGCACCTAATTTTCGTTAAACGAAACGTTCGAGACTTCTTTAAGGTACCTCTCGACCTACCTTATATTTGACAGTTCGTTCCTCACCTCCATTGAGTAATTTCCTTAAGGTGAGGAAGCTAGTGAATACCATTGAGGTGGAGTGAGGATGAGTGGAGTTTGAGGAAACGTTTGAGAATATGGGTGTAAGTCTACTGCTTTAGGAAAAAAGATGTAAATTCCATTTTCAACCTATAATACTACTTGTGTATAAAAATAATGTTTTAGCAATAGGACCTTCATGATCTAACAATTCCATAATATATTCCAAATACTTAATGGTAATAAAACAAACTACATCTTGTTAACACCATTGCGAGAAAAAAATAATCTCATATTAGCACACAGGAAAAAACTGCATCAGTTTAATTTATTCGTCCCCAAACAAGGCGTTAAATTAGTTGTTTGTTTTTTTATGCCGAAAAAAACGTGGGTGGCAGTTTTTTCCTTTGATCCCACACAGCAAACGTTCTAATTTATTTATAACCTAAATCGATTAGTTACAATCTGCCAAAAAACAAAGCATTTGATCAATGAAAATTCCCTCCAAATCGAAATTTATTACAGAGAAGAGATTTTAGAACTTAATTATATATGATTAGATTTAAGTCAGTTAAAAAACATTAGAACTGAACTTAATTGTATGATTAAATTTAAATGTTAAATAATCATCACAAGTATACACCCAAATACTGTCTTGGATTATCGTTCTTCAATTTAAATTAATTATAGCAACAATCAACAACAACAAAAAACTCTGGGTTTCGAAGCAAGTTGAGATATTGGTGATGGAGTCGAGACACATATGGGTAAAGCCGTAAACAATTGTACCTAACATAAAATACTCAACTTTCATCTGATTAAGTTTGATCTGATAAAATTCTGACCTTCAATATCTTACAAAATTTAACGTTTTCATAAAATTAATTTGTAAATTGTTCTTAAAATTTTGCATGCTGGAAACAGTTAAGTGTATTTATTGCACTTATGCAAAATATAAATGTTTTGCTTTGACTTGATAAGCAGCTAAATTTTACCTAACAAAGTATTATGCATTACTATATATTAAACTTGAAACCAAAAGCAATCTTCCTATTAACTCAAACTCAACGAAGCTTACAAGAAAATAGTCCCAAGGCCCCAATACAAAACCAATACCAACCAATACTAAATAAGTAAAACTTCGGGACATATTGGCGCGAAATCCACGTCTCCCGTGGCTAATCGAAAGGGGTGAGATCCAAACGGGACACATCAAAAAGCAAATAGTAAAAAAGCGTGTCAAAATTGACTAATGCGTGTTTTGGGCACGCGACAGGGCGATTTGACACGCGGTGCGCGTGCGCCGCCGTAATGCGGCTAGTCATCTAAGCAGGGTTAAGATGTCTTTCATAGTCATAGTAGACACAAAATTATTAGAGAAAGTCACTTATATATCCTAGCTCTATATATTCTTATAATCATATTTCTTTTTATTTTTACAGTTTAAAAACATTTTCTTCGGTTGATTTCTCTAAAACTGTCAAATACTACGTAATTTAAATTAAATTTTGTTTTACATGAAGAGACGAATTCAGATTATCAGCTCATAGAGTTGGTCATCAAAAAATAATGTGTTTGTGAATTTACTAATTGATCTCAGCGTTTTTTCATCCTTGTATTAAGGCTACAAGATTCTGGAAAACATTTCTATAGAGGTTTTTTTTTTTTTTTTTTTTTTTTTTTTTTTTTTTTTTTTTTTTTTTTTTTTTTTTTAGGTTGTACATATTATGATTTTTTAATATGTACTGATTAATTTATTCCTGCTATTTGATACAGGAATGGAAAAGTAACTATGTGATGACTTATGACAACCTATATGATAATGAATATATATCGTTTAGCACAGAATATGTTTGTATATCATAAATATAATTATATCTAGGTTGAGTTAAACTCTTTAAGTCTACTGACAATCGTCGTTATATGTTCTATTAAGCTGTTGATTGTAGATACTTTGTTACAAATTGTGGTGAAGTTATATGGTTCAATATTAAAATTGTTCGCTATACATTCGTGGTTATATCGTGTCTGTTGAAATTTAGGGCAGTATTTAATTAAGTGATCAAAAGTTTGTGTAGTAACGTTATCGCAGGGGCACTCATCGTTATCTATAATCTTAAACCGTTTCAGATACTGTTTGTGGTAGCCATGGTTAGTTAAAAATTGTGTAATTTCAAATGAGGGGGGTGCATGTGTAATGAATTTGTGTAATGTATCTAAGTCTGGGAATATTGTGTGGATGTGGTGATTTAGAGACTCTGCGGCGTATTCTCTCCTCCATGTGTCCATCGTTTTCCTTTTTATCTCCCTTTTGGCATATGAGATAGGAAAATCATGTGTTGTTGTAGTCCTACATGCCGCTGCCTGTTTGGCTAGAACGTCAGCATGTTCATTTCCAGTGATTCCAACGTGTGCTTTAACCCAAATAAATTTAAATGTGGTGTTAAGCTGAGTAGTGAGAGTGTGTAGTTTTCGATGTATGGAGTGAACTGTGGGGTCAGTGTTATTTCTGTCTTGTAAAGCTTTAAGAGCCGATTGACTGTCTGAGGCGATTGTGATGAGAGGTGACGTTATGTGAGGGCGGTGTTGATCGACCCATGCAAGGGCCATTTCTATAGCTGAAAGTTCAGCGATGAATACCGTAGCTGTGCTGTTTAATTTTAGTTTTTTGGTGATAGATTTGCCGTCTATGTAGATGAGTGCTCCTGCGCCAGTATCTCCATTATCCTGCTTGCTGCCGTCTGTAAATATATTTATGCTCGAATCTTTCATTAAATGATCTATTTCGTTTTGTGTTGTTGCTTCGGTAAAGGTGATAGTTTGTCTTTGTGCTGGATGGAGCATGTCCTTGGCATGTGTTCTTTTCCTCAGTTTGAAGTCATCTGGTAATCCGGTATATCGTTCTGTGATTTTAACTAGGTGGATCTGCCTAAACTCTTCTATTTTTAGGTGGAGGGGGGTAAAGTTGGCCAGTGCTATTGTAGTTAAACCTGGAGCTGTTCTAAAGGCTCTTGTTGTACGGATGGCAAAATTTCTTTGCAGTGATCTCAAAATCTTCTTCACGCATTTGAACTTCGTGGCACTTCCCCATATTCCAGCAGCATATGTGAACATAGGTTCGATAACACTATTGTAAATTGTAGCAACATTTTGTGGATGAATGCCCCAAGTGGGTTTGATTAATGAGGCTAGTTTCTTGTACAGCCTGTGGGCTTTAATTGCGACTTGTCTGCAGTGAGATATAAAGGAAAGACGGTGGTCTATAATGACTCCAAGAAGTTTTATTTCGCGGGAAAATTGTATTTGAGTGTCTTGCATTCTTATGGATGCGGTTTTTGATTTGGGAGTGAAAGCTATTGCTTGAGTTTTTGACGGCCCAAAGGACAGTTTAGTTTTCATGCCCCAGTGGGAAATAATATTGAGGGATTGTTCAGTGGTTTGCTCGATTATTCTAGGGTTCTTTCCTTCTACTAGAAGCAGAACGTCATCAGCGAAGGCTTGCAGGCGAGTGTTTGGTGGTAATGGGGTATCTAAAAGTTCATCCAGAATTAAATTCCAAAATATGGGTCCACATACCGAGCCTTGTACGCATCCTTTGCTAAGTGTTTTATTAGCCACAGAGTCACCATAGTTCAGTGTAACAGTTCTATCTTGTAGGTAACTTATTATTAAGTTAAATATATTTTTAGGGCATGTAGTAGTATGAAGTCTGTGTATTAAGTAAGGCCACCATGCATTATCAAAGGCTGCTTTAATATCTAGTGAAACTGCTATGACTTGATGCTTTCGGGATTTTGCTTCTTTTATAAAATTTAAAGCGTGTTGTAGAGCGTCTGTTGTTGAGGTCTGCTCTCTGAACCCATATTGGCGTTGGTTGCTGAGGCCTGACGATTCCAAATGATGAATTAGTCTTTTAGCTATTAGTTTCTCAAGAAGTTTTCCGAAAACCTTTATAAGGCCAATTGGGCGGTAGGATGTCATATCTTCGGGGTTGTCTTTATTGGGTTTGGGTATAATTTGTACGAAAGCTTCCTTCCAAGTTGTTGGAAAATACCCGATTGTTAGGCATCTATTTAAGAGTTTTGTGAAATGAGTTGGTATGAGTTCAAAAACTTTAAGACATATGTCCGATGACAGTTTATCTAATCCAGGTGCTTTTTTTGGGTTCATAGTGGCCAGGTAATCTCTTATTTCGTCTTCAGTAAAAGGGATGTCATTGGGCGTATTGATGTTTTGATTTGCTTTTTGTCTGATGGCTAAGTGTTCGGCTGTTTCATTAGTCATATCGTCTTCTGGGTAGAAATGATTAAGAAGGGCTTTTGCTGTATCGTGGGAGCTGGTGGTGTGAGTATTGTTGATTTTTAGTGTTTGTGGTGGTTTCCTTTGTGTCGTAACTTTAATTATTTTATTAGTGACAGCCCACACGTCTTCCTTACCTTGCGCCTGACAAAATTTTCTAAAGTGCTGAGTTGAGGCATCTGAAAGAGCTTGTGCATATTTTGTCTTTAGATCCTTGTATGGATATAAACTAAGATCACCGTGCTCTATTTTACTAGCCATGCTTGATGGTGCCAGTCACATAAAAAATTGTTTAATGTGGAGGGTACATCATTGAACTGATGTGTAGAGCATGAAAGTTATAAGTAGATAACATGGAGAGTCCGAACAACCATATTTTCTTTGGCACAACGTTAGAAGTTCTACGATAATGGTGTTAATTTTGTTTTGCCCCTTTTAATTATTGGATGACAGAGAAAATTGTAAAAAAAGAGATAGTTAGCAAGCAGCGAGGATCAAAAGATTCATAAAAACAAAAAAAACACAAATTAAAGTTATTTCTTTTTCGTGGCGCTGCTTATTGTCTTAACCACAGATTAAATAATATCTATTTTAAACTACACAAAATACTTGTTTATATTGATATTACACTGCCAATAAAAACGTAAAATAAAACAAATAAACAAGAGCGAGGGCTTATAACAATAACAAAGTTAAATGGCTAATAAACGCGAATCGCGACTAGTCAAAAGAACATCAGTGGGGGGCCGTTGAGGGGTTCGGCGGTAACAGACCAACATAAATTGGAACAAGCCCTCCCTTCGAAATAGGATGCCGTTAGAGGCACCTTAAAACGCAATAACTTAAAAAGGTATCGTTATATTTTTTTTATTTAAATTTAACGTGTATGACGAGAGTGATGAGTGTGGAGGAAGTGAAGGAGGTCTGTAAGGATCGTAGATGATTTTATTTATTTTTTACGTGTATAATGAGAGTGATGAACGTATAGGAAGTGAGGTAGACCTGTTAAGGATCAAAGTCTCTTGTCTCTGCCTACCTCTGCGGGAGACAGGCATGATGATAAGATAGAATGTCAGAAAAAAATAATTTCCAATTTGATTAGATTTTACTTAAAAAATGGATTAAAGCTTATATATAGCTTTAAATAAGCATATTTTTGTCACAGAAAAAAAGTTGAGCTTAATAAGTAAGTAGTTCATAAGATGAAATGTCAAAATTCCCACAAAAGGACAATATTCCAAGTTTAAAAGTCCTGGATTCTGAATTTCAGGTATAAATATTTTCAAGATTATATGAAAAGGTTTTCAGAGATATTTATCATAAAATACAAAGTTACAGCATCTTCTAGTACATACATCGATGCTATAATTATTATGCATCTGGCATAATATACTATAAATAGATCCCCAAGAATATCCATAATAAACACTATCTTATTACAGATAATAAAATGAAATGTCACGAAGCCAAAACATATAACACTAGGGAAGAGGCCAAAAATGAGGATAATAAGGCCTATTAGTCAAGAGGCAAGGTGCACAAGACCGGCTGTACGCAATTTCAAGCCTCATTTCCCCACACGCCCGCGCTGTACACTGTTTAAGGCTTCTTTTCCAGAACAGACGTGCTATGCAGCTAAGCTGCGAGGATGTAAAAGCTAAGTTATCATTCAACTATGTGACCATTTCCACTAATACAAAGCTTTATAGCGAAGCGAGTGGTGTGCTATGAAGATGAGCTGCCGCAAAGTAGTTGAACAAGGAAGATACAGGTCGCGTCGTATAAAAAGAACGCTGGAAGAGAGAGGAGGGTAGTAGGTAAACTTGCGCAACACGGGGAGCCAACGAACCAATCGCGTGCGCCGGACGACACCCGCCCGCACCGCGATTTCATCGATAAATCGTATCGCCTACTGCGCAGCTCAATAGCCAGCGTTCTTTTTAAATGACGCGACCTATAATAGAAAAGCAGCGAAGCGCTCCTTGCATTGCTACTCGCGACAATCCATAACAAGCGTCTTTCCGTATTAAAACAAAATAATAGACATTTGAACAATAACATAGCAGGTTATACATGTTATATTATAGATACATAAATCAATGGCCAAGAATTTTGCACTAAGTGAAAAACTCTTGTTAATATTTTCTTAGCTTAGCTCTCTTTCCTAGTCCTTTCCTAGGTTTGCTGGAAGAAATTAGCGCAACAAGTCCGCCTTTGTAGGTATAAAGGCGCTTAATTTCTTATTATTACCGATCCTGTACAATTTAATGTCGTATTTTGTAAGTGGTGCAATTAAGTGTTCATTAATTATGCTATGTGGATAAGTGAATATGATTAGTGAATATCAAACGCATTCATAGCAACATAGCATAGCACATCATTGGTGGAAAAGCAGACTAAAACTGAGATGTCTGTAGTTGGCTCACAGCTGTTCAAGTGTTATTTTGCACCTCTATAAAGTTGTTAGGTCGCTTAATTTTACTCGTGCTTGTCAATTTTTGTTTGGTTTTAATCGGTTCTGGTTTGTTGATATTTTGAAAAAACAAAGGTTCACACTAATTATCTATTAAGTCTGTCTTTTGTTTTACAAATTGAAAATTGAGCTGTACTGTAATAAGAACATTTATTAACATTGATTAAGTTAATAAAGTAATATTTACTATGATACTCATTTATATATACCAATACTCTATACTTGATACACCTATAGTCAAAATTGATTGAAATGAAACCTATACCTAGTGAAAATTCTGAAAAATCGAAACATGATTATAATCATTTAACTACTTCAAAGAAAAATAAGAGAAAGTTGACGGATATTACTTTTTTTTAACTAGAGCCTACATTTTCAACGCCCAAATCAATAGGAAAAAGAAAACAATAATAAAATTAAAAAGTCAGCGGCCATAGACAATTAGTTCCCCGAGTTTCTAAACTAGACTTCTAACAGATATATTTTTACCGTATCTGTAATAGATATAAACGAAAATCGACTTTAAAACACAAAACGTAGACTTCATTTAATTATTCCAATCATAAATAATGACAATTAATAAAATTTAGATGTTGTAGTCTATGCAATAAAGTCTTATTTTTATCGCTTCATTTAAACTTTTCCTAGAATTGTCTACAGTTTTCAGTTCAAGCGCCGTTTGCCAAGGAACCAATTGATTTGTGTCCGTTAGCGACAGTTCTGACTGGATCTATTGTTTTTATTTACATAATAAATGTAAATAAACGTCTAAGCATTCTTACGCTTGCGTTTTGTTTACCAGCATTCAATGTATTGGTTGACTGCCGGCGGGAAAACGACGCCCTACTTCGGGAAAAGCAACGATGTCGACGAAAGGACCGACGACGGCGACGGCTTGAAACGTTTCTATTTTGTTGCGTAGTAGTAATAAAAAGTTGTTTTTTTTATGCTACTTATATACTTCTTTTTTATATCCAGATAGGTATGATTGAAACATGGTACTAGCTATAGCGGTACTGCTTATTACAATGGAGCGTTTGAGTTTTTTATTTTGTATTTCACAACTAAGTATTAAAAATAAAAATAGTCTTTGTGCTTATTAAATATATACCTTTACGGTGAAAGCGTAACAGACAGACATATAAACACAGACTTTTCATTTATAATATTAGTATGGATTACAGGTGGTTTTAGACGTGTTTTGAACAACATTTCAATTTCAATTTATTTATTGCATTCACATTGTACAATAACAGTTATAACTTCCTAGTTCCATAATGTTTGTTCCTACAAACATTATGGAGCCTAACTTGGACGCAACATCGTTTAGTAGAAATTTTACCAGCACCTTAGTAGACACCCCAGTATTTATTCAAGCAAGGGGTACACTTTTATTTCTACCTTGTTAAAAGTTTAAGATTGACTGTGAGATAGATTCAAAGAAAAAATACTTAGTTACCGCCTTGAAAAACACTTTACCACTTTTATACTTTTAAATCGTCTTAAGTACAGCATTTCAAAGAACTCTGACATCAGGGTATGCATGGTCGTTTGACCGTGTCACCTACACGAAATAATGATAATGAGTTTGTTTGGTATGTAGATTTTTTTTTGCAATGATTAGTAAAGTATATATAGTACTATAATCGCAGAAATATAGTATCCATACTTCCATACTAATATTATAAATGCGAAAGTCTGCCTGTCTGTCTGTCTGTCACCTCTTCACGGCTAAACTGCTGGACCGATTGTGATGAAATTTGGTAGGGATGTAGTTAACGACCTGAGGTCACACATAGGCTACTTTTGGGCGCGATATAACCGAGTCCCACGCGGGCGGAGCCACGGGGAACAGCTAGTTATACTTATAAAAATAAGAGTACAAGTATAGTTAATAATTTAGAGTTAAAAAAATTAAGTAGAAATGACTAATACATAAAAATAAATCAAATAATTACACCTTATTAAGTTAAAAACATTAAGGAAAGGTACTTGATTTCGATGTTCTGATTAATACAAAAGATGGAACGACTGCCGTCTGACCTCCGACATGTACATTATTTAAGTATCATTGATGAATGTCTCAGCATCCAAGTGGCCACTGGTGACCGTGTTACGTTATGGGTTAGGTATACTCAACCCTCCGGTAGATTTGGAATACTCTTCCTATAACTTTTACTTGACTTCATCATTTAATCATCATTTCAGCCGCAGGCTGTCCACTGCTGGACATAGGCCTTCCCTGAGGATTTCTAAAATGACCGCTGTTGGAAGCAGACCGCATTCGGCGCTTTCCTGCGATCTTCTTCAGGTCATCTGACCATCTGGTCAGTGGGTGTCCGAGACTGCGCTTACCGGTGCGTGTTCGCCATTCGAGAACCTTTCTGCCCCATCAGCCATCGGCATCACTTCACTTACAAAAACTATATTAAAAAAATAATTACAAGACTCAATTCATTCATTCATTTCGTGTAGGTGTCATGGTCAATTGACCATGCACACCCTGGTGTCAGAGTTCTTCGGAACCGCCTCTCGGCCTCTGACATGGTTCCTTTAACGACTACCAGATGGCAGCCGGGACCAACGGCTTAACGTGCCTTCCGAAGCACGAAATCATCTTTTTTGTCAGACAATCAGGTGATTCAAGCCTGCAATGTCCTAACCAAACTGGAAACAACTAAACAAAGTATGCTTCCCGTGGGAATTGAACCCTCGACCCCCGGGTCTACAGGCAAACGCCTTAACCACTGGACCACGGAGGCAGTTACAAGACTCAATTAAATCAGTAAATAGAGAAATAAACCGAGAAATAAACCATTGTCTATTACAAAAGCAATAACAATAAAGTGTTATCATTAACTCAAGGGCCAGCATTGATGTGCCGCTTGTAAACACACAAATTAATCAATGAACGAATGATTGGACAGTCTCATTGTGATTTTAATTAGTTGTGTTACACGCGGAAGTAAAATTTAATCGCAACAGTCTATTTTGTGAATTAATCATTGACCAACATATAGTCTGGTAAATGAGTGCTCAAAAAGTGTGGATGGAAAAGTCGAAAGCAGAAAATTTGACTTTGGAACTTTGTTTGTTAGGAGATAAACATAGGTACTAAATGTCCTTACTAGGAGGTCCCGTTTTTTGTTTTTTTATTTGCTTATATCTTGAAAACGGTGCGTCGTACATAATGAAACCTGATAAAATTCTTTACAACTTTGCCTTTCACACTTTTTATCTATCTTCAATATATGCATGCATTGCTGCAGTGCATGTTTGCTTTATAACTGATTCACATGGAGAGTTCAGACTTATCTAAGTGTAAGAATAATTGGAATGATTTGTTCAATAAACAAAAATTTAATGTGTATGAACTTGATTAATTTGACTACGTATTTTTATTCTATGCCTAAATTATGCACAAATAACTCAAAGTAGTTTTTTAATGCATAAGGTAGATTTTAGAGATGTACAGTTAATTAGACACACAATTTCATCAATGGTACAATCATAGTTAAAAATAATTAAATAGAAATAGATCATATCTTTAAAATAAAGTGGGTACCTAAGCAACCAAGAAAAATACATAGTCTACACGATACAGCCCACTTAGTTTACTTGGAAGAAACAAGTTGCCAACACACACAACGCTGAATCATTTCACACGTCACTGCATCGTAACATACAAGTGAATAAATAAGCAATTGATATTTCTATTATAGTTACAAAAAATCCCCGCACAACAATAAGACGAAAGGTGCCTGCGGCCATGCGTCATCCACAAAACATTTAACATCTTAATTTCGTGGGTAACACCTCAGCGCTAGTGCCGACAAAGAGTCGATAAAAATCAGATACCGACATCGACATCGAGCACGGCACGGCTCTCGCAGCAGGGGGCCGCGCCCTGCGACTAATAACTTACATTTGGATTATGCTCGTTAGCCTCTTCGCACCTTGCCTTAACTTTATTTTTTATTAATACGAAATTTATTCAAAGTCAACTCGAGAATTTCGGGAATAATGCGTTAATGTTATTAAAGCAATAAGTTATGGCCTAGAAGGATAAGTATGTCAGTCGATTAATCGAGCAGTTATTTATTTTATTTGTGCTTTATAATCTTCATTGAATGGTCCCTAGTTAGTTCGTCACAAGAATTTTAACTTTAAGAGCATACTATAGCATAGGTTTAGTGAGAAAACTAGTCATCAAAAGAAAGGGGGCGAAATGTAGGTAACATGATAGGTAGAAATTTAATTTGATTTAAGTATTTATTTTAATACACACGGTTTTAAAATAGGTAAATAAATTTATTAAAATTGGATACCATTAACCTATACATCTAATATGTTACTTAGTAATTAGTATACCTACTAGTACATAACGTGGTTTGATACAATTATAAACATACTTTTAAATTTAACCTCGCCCTAGTCAATCATAATTGTAGGTATGTAGGCGGTTGAAAAGCAGAAATTCAAATATTATCGATGTTTTGGATATCAATATGTATTTAATACTTACCTAAAAGCATATCTAGAGTTGAAAAATAGATAATAGGTAGGATATGAAATCTTTTGAAACCTTAAAAAAAAGTACCAACATGTATTTTTTTGGACTCCAAATAATTTTGTAATAAAAAATTCGATTTCTATGTATTCTATTCTTTAAAAGGAGTCTTCATTGAAACAAGAAAAGAATATGCGTATAGTTTAGAAAACTTTTACATGACATAAGTAATTTTTTAATTCTCTAATTATTACAGTATTGTAGTATAGTGAATTATAGCCTCCTAACGGACGGGACGGATAGCAAAAGCTAAGAAATTGGGCCTTTATTTACATTCTGTGTACACAACCTTAAAAATCATTGATCGAGACAATGATACCATAATTTAAATAACATGAAAACATGAATAACAATAACAGCAATCCAAGTCATAAGCGAGAGATTATAGTTATTATAATTTATACGGTCTTTTAATCATCTTAAGGTCAAGAATTTCAAGTTGAAAACCAACACGTGAATGCTTAGTGTAGGCGTCTCGTTTATTGGATTATAGTCGCCATTTTAAAAAGATTAATCGGCCTTGCCGCTTGATTACAATTTTGAAAGCATTAAATATAAGAAGGTGTCATAAATCCATCTAATTTTGACGGCATTCGCGCGGAGTTAATTTCTACACTTGAAATGTTTAGCAACAGTTAGAAATTTGTTTACAATGAAAAAAGCGTGATTATAATTTTGTCGTGCTTGTTGCTCAAGCAATATGATATTAAGCTTATAATTTTGAACTAGCAATAATTGTACTTACATAAATTTATTATGATATCAATTTAAATTTTTAACGTATTTGGTTTTAGTGTAGATATATTACCTATTAGAAACAAGGGAAATGTTCTACTGTAGGTCTAGTATATAATTTTATATTTATTTATCCTTTTTTTTCAGACTTACATAAATTACCTATTTACTGGTAAAAAATAAATAAGTATTTATAAGCTTAAAATTTAACTTAAAAAAAATTAATTTGTGTAACATTGCATTTTTTTATCAATAATATTTAATGTTTATATTGTGTTATTTATCTTTTTGTGCAATTAAGGTTTTAGTTTGTCTATAGAATATAATGCTTAGGTATTTTTATAAATAATAAGAGAAACACAGTTACCTATATTAACAAAACAGCTCTTAATTAAAAATATTTAAATTAAAATTATAGATTTTGATAATTATTTAAAGCACGCTGCTTTAGCTTCATTTTCAACATTATCAACACCATATTCCAATAATTACTTACATAACATTGAACAAGATAACAAAATTAATTTGCAGTAAATTTCCTTCAGTTATCAGTTTTCTTGACTTTTGTCTTGTAAATCTTGTAATCAGAGTGCGTTAACGACAGGACATATAATGTCACCTCATCATGTTTTATCTCAGCTACAAGTTGTTAACATGAGCCTGTATTTATAATTGCATTGCATTATTATTGTTATTTATTGAAAACTCAATCGACTTATCAATGGAGCTTTATTGAGAACACATTAATCAAATAGATGAATGGAGAATCTGATGAAACAAATGTTGCCTAAAATGCCGTCACGATTTGTTCTTAACGTACAATCTTCGAGTAAATATAATGAAAATTTTGTAATAAAAATAAATAAATAAAAAAAAGTAAAATAACGGAAATTTCCTTTATTTTACTTTTTTTTATATTTATATAAAAAATATCGGGGTTAGCCAAAGATCGGGGCTTAGCCAAAGTCACAATTTCAAAACGTCTACTAATGTCGTCATGAACAAAATGTATGGGATTGACATAAGCTGCACTAAATCACGTGCATCTTATGTCAATAGCATACATTTTGTTCTTGTCGTACTTCGTTAACGTTATGAGATTGTGACTTTGGCTAAGCCCTCTGATCAGTCAACTGTTTTATTTAAGTACGCAAACTTTGTTTTGATTCAATTAAATACTCGTATGTTCGTCCAGCGCACCCTGGCTAACAATCTGCATGGACTTGGTAGACTGGAAGAGGTTTTTAGCGATAAGTCAGCCTTAGCATTAGCGATAAGTCAGCCTCTGTACCTAACCTAGTTTTAAAAATTATGTATTCATTTCTTGGTTCAATAAAGAGTTTTTCTATTCATGGACAGGACAATCTAGTCGGGAATGCGGACTGACTGATTATTTCAATACAAAACAGCTATAAATTCCATATAACTTTTATGACTCGAAAAGAAGTAGTAGGTACAATTAATTAATGATAGTGGCCAATTTCTTTATTTTTATTAACCTATGTACTGTTATAGGCGAACATTCTTACAGCATATGTTGAAAAGCGTGAATCGTAGCTTAGTCTTAAATATGCAAATATGAATAAATATTGTTTTAAAAAATTTAACACTTACACAACAAAAAATAAATATCACATAGTAATTATTAGTTAACTTGAATACTGATAGTAAGTATATTTTACGTTAATGGCGGAAGTATTAAGTTAATGACAGTTTTTTTTAATTTTTTAAAGTATTTATTAATTTATTTGAGGCAACAAAATTAAAATTTACAATTTTCTTAAAAACCCAACCCCGAAAGTATATCGTATATATATTTTTATTACATTTCAAGCAACTAAATAATTAAAATTTATTTCATATGTAAGTACTTGGTTAGAACTTTAAAAACATTATTAAAGATGCGCAGGAAATCAAGTAGTTCTGAGTTTTGTATTAAAAATCACCGAAAAAGCACCGAAAGAAGTCACGCGGGCAAAAGCTAGTAATTTATAATAATTATATGTAATATGCAATTCTTCATAAAGTAGGTATTTAAATATTCCCCACATATTTTTAACAATGGTTACATTTTTGAACTAAATTATATTCTGCGATGTAGGTCCTATTTCTTTATTTAATAAATAAAATAACGAATGTATTTGTAGCTATTAACATATCGATATGAGTATGTAGAATAATCTAAAATTTAAGATTTGGGATCTCGTCTTTTTCAGGTCAGCTAGTTATAAATAAATAAAAAACATTTCAATTTCAGCTCACTGGGGTGGGTCCAGTACCTATTTTTCTTACAGTTTTTACTTGTAATTGGTTACATTGTGTAATAATATAACCATTTTAATTATGCCTTTTAAATATCGGGAGTTTAACTTTTTTGATTGCATAATTTATTATTATATTTCTAAAGTTAATAGGTAGGTAGGTATAACTTGTCTAGTTGCGTTAAATATAAAAACGCTAGATTATTGGTAGGACATATTATCAATTGTAAGTATATAGGTATGGCCATAATATAAGACCACAATTTCCTTATTTTAAACGTGTTTAAATTCAATATAAGTAGAAACCTTATTAAAACAAAAACATACCTTTACTGCTGCCACCATCCTCATTAGAATCTTCACTAGGAGGACCATGTGGTGCTCTATTAGGTAAGGGATGCGGCAATCGCGGCCTAGCAAGAAAAGGCGGAGGGACTCCAAAAAACGGCAGGAAAGGTGGCCAAGCGGGCCGTGGGGCCAGCTGCGCCGCCGCCGCCGCGTACAGTTGCAGCGGCGCCGGCAACCCGCCCTCCAGCACCATGCCGCCTGCGCCGCTGCTGCCTCGATTCCCGCTCGATATTTTGAATATCGACAACAACCACAACACTACGCCGTTCACCGACGGCGCGCGGCGCGCATCGCATTTTCAACTGTCATTTTTGGTACAATCACTAACAAACTGTTTTCATTAGTCACTTTTTTTTATAGTTTAACCACAAACCACTTTGTTTGTTTTTATTAAGTTGTTCTCTCACTCCGTCCGTCGGTAAATCACTTCGCACACATCCCGGCCGTGGTGTCGGTCGTGGCTGGTGCGCTCGCGTGGCTCATCGGGCCCACTGTATGGAGATGGCGCGGTGAGGCTGGGCGGAGCTTCGGGCCCTCTACCCCCACCCACGCACAAATTAATTCCCCGCCTCTTTCATATTATAGATTTATTCCTCCAACCGTACAGCTGGCAGTGCGCTAAACCGTTTTAAACCTTATGCTGTAAACTTACAGATCGGTGTTGAATAGCGGGTAATAAATTAAGATGGGTATACATTGAATTAACGGAAACATGGTAGACGGGTGTTTGTAAGTTGAAATAAACTTCAGTTGGAGCAACATAAAGTTTGTTATCGCTCAGCGAATGGGTGTACATCGGATTTATAGGGTTGTCGTACATTTACACGGGGCTGTGGGCTGTCATAATCTTTTTTAGCTGCATGGCGCGCCGCCACAAACAGAATTGTAGAGAAAATCGTCGAGGAGTTATGATATGAAACGTAACCACAGACGTTTACGTTGCGGTTACTCGCTTTGGTATAATGGGATTATGTTATTTTTAAAAGGTAAACGAAATGACATTTCTGATTTGTTTTTAGTAAATATGTGATTTTTTAAAGTACCTACTTACATAAGTTACGAACATTTATCGTAAGTTAAATGGCTTATGTTGATATACAAATTTGTAGAGATGATTCTCTTTTACTATCTATATTACTTATTTAGCTATGAATGTCATGTTATTTTAGAAGTTAACATAGAGACGTAGTTTTCTACGTCTAAAAGTTTTAAGAGAAAGTCTACGGAACTAACGGAAGGCTATTAAAGATCAAAGGAATGGTTAAATTAGCTTCTAATTTCACCGGTGCATTACTTTTGACAGGTGACAGACAAAAGCCTGATGGGCAATCAGCGGCAAAGCGGTACAAGGAAGAGGCTCTATTAGGCCTTAACAATGGAGCGTTGCGTAAAACTAGATTATGCCGGTCAGTATCCAATAACTCTAACGACGGACAAACTATCAATCATACAAAATTAACACGTTTCAGATTATATTTTTGACAGTGATGAATCATAAGCGGCCGAAAGGCAATCAATTTCACAACCAATTCCTTATTCCATTAAACAAAAAAGTAATAACCTAATTGACATAAATAATAATAAAATATGTCAAGACAGCGTAACGACCGCTCGGACGCGACTTGACAGCTCTATCAGAAATCTTGCACTGACTGTACTTTTCTCCCCGCCTCCTCTTTGTGGAAAAGCCGCTGCGAGTGCCGATTGGTCGATGGAGGGGGAGAGGGGGAAGAGGTGGAGCCTGCAGTAGGGGGGTGTACGGAAAGCTTAGTGTTGCATGAATTTAATTAGTGTGAGGAGCACCTCAGGCGCATTAGGAGTCGCGATGGGCGAAGCAATAAAAGATATAAAGGAATGAGTATAAATTAAAAGTTAAATAGAGAGCGGTGTAGGAGGGAGAGGTAGGGGTGCCTCTCTGTCTGGAGCGAGGATGAGCCGCTCGTAATTGTTTGACGATCTTATTAGTATCAGTTAAATGTCGTGCTGTCTTTTTCTCTCGTGAATTTAATTACTTTTTAATTAAGGCGCGCTTAATGAGAGTTTTCAGGATTCGCTCCGAGCGTTTTTCGAGTTTTCATTTTGGTAAATTGCTCTATTGTTATTGATACAAATATATATACTTATGTTTTTAGTTGCGGGCGAGTATCTTTCAGTTTCAGTGTTTATCGATTAACTCTTTAGATAAATATTTAGGTAGAGAGCTCTCTTATCGTGTTCTCTTTAAGCACTGTCAAGCAAATTCTCTTTTTTCACTTTGTAAAAACTTATATTTTAGACTCTACTTAAATTATGAACAATAACAAACAATATATAGAGAACTATATATAAAGAACTATTAACTAAATCAGACAGACTTTGTATTCAATAGGTATACACGAGCCATGAATTCTACTTATTTTAAACATGATAAGTTAGAGCTTAACTTGCAGCTTGCGAATGACAATTAAAATAATATATAAGTAGATAAGTTACCTACTTATATATTATTTTAATACTTAAGTACTTATTATTTTAATACCCACTGCAATGATTTTCCCTATAGAGATTACTAACCAAAACATCTCTATTATGGAAATCGCATGAAAATGATTTAAGGTAGAATATATTTACATCAAATATGTTATAGGAATAAGAACAAAAAAATACTTTTGTAAGTAAGCACCATGTACTTTTTTTTCTTTGGTTTACAGATTGACCGGAAGAGATATTCTTACTAGTAGAGTCACTTCCAGGTTTCTTTATCTTTCGCAACGTATAGCTTTTTTTTTCACAAAAAACAATGTATACTTACCATAAATTTTTTTTTAGATATTTATGTCTCACTGCTGGGTAAAAGCCTCCGCACTAACTTATTTTAAAATATCTATAATCTGGCTAAAAAGTTTGTTTGTTTGAACGCACACTGGTCTGGTTTGAAAAAATATATTTGTATATGATAGCCTGATTCTTGATGACAAACAGCATCAAACAAAATATTGAAGTGGATGGGTGTTCATTACAATATGTCGGGGAGTAGGTACTATGTAGGCCAGATAGCCTTCGGTAACAGGCATAATTGAGAATTCTAACGTCGCATCGAAACCGCCTTGAAGAGCTTCTGGTCTATTCATCTATCGTGTTAATGGCTAAAAACTATATAAATTTTGCCCAGTAAGATTCAACATTCACGGCTGAGTCAGAGCAGAGGCCACAGCCAGGTCACCCTTCGTACAGTGGACTGCAGAGAAATCTGACCCCCATGCCACAAATATCGCTATTGAAAGGGGGTCAGATTTCTCTGCAGCCCACTGTACATGAGAAAAACTGGGTCACGACAGCAGGTGGTCCATAAGCATATTTAGCGTTGAGATAAAGATTTTTGGGTGACCGACCAATTCTGACGTCAGAATGGCCGGTCACACAAACTTCCAGGCAGAAATTCTATACTAATTGAAAGCAAATGGCAATAATAGGGAAGTAATGTTTGGGCTTAACAACGCTAACTATGCTTAGTGACCGGTTATTCTGACGAATAAAAAGCAGGGCTCGGAAACCTTAAAATACCCAGCTCGTTTTTCTGCCCATACATTTTTACAGCGAACGCTAAGCATTACGGTTCCGCTGACTTCCGCTAAACCGGTATTTCCCAAAAAATTACGGTCTTAACCAGGTTTTAGGACTTATACTTATTTACCAGTTTAAAGACACCGTTATTTTTGGGTATTTAAAATACCGGTTCCGAACCCTGATAAAAAGTAACATTCCATTGTGTCTTAAAATAGATCTCATAGATTAAAAAAAAATTGCCGCGCTCGATTCGAAATTCAATAATGCACCCATTTCTTACGTATGGTGCGCAGACGGCTTAGTCCCATCTCTAAAAACCAAGCAAGAACGAGTGAGTAATCAAGACAGAGCAATACATGGTGTAAGACGACATCTCTCTTACTCAATTGTTCTTGCAAGGTTTTAGGTTACAGTAGATCGAAAATCCCCTCCGATGAGAGGCTTTTGTAGGGATATAAATTCAACGTAAAGGTATAGATGGAGATTCTTAATTCAGCTCAAGTCGGAAAGCTTTCTTGGACTAGATATACAATTAGTAGATCAAAATTAATAAAACAATTTAATAATCAGGGGGCTCAGCCAAAGTCACAATCGCAAAACGTTAACGAGGTACGACAATAACAAAATGTATGGGATTTACATAAGATTGACCACGTGATTTACCGCAGCTAATGTCAATCCCATACATTTTGTCCTTGTCGACATTCGTTAGCGTTTTGAAATTGAAACTTGGCTACGGGTGCAGGGCTAACTCAATCAGTGTAATTTGTCCCTATATTTTATTTATTTATATATTTTAAAACATAAATATTCTGTTACAATAAAATACAAAGAAGAAACTCGCTAAGCTATATGCGCACAATAGCCTGTACTTCAGGATATTGCCTCTTCTTCTGACACAAGGGTCGTGTACAGCGCCATCTCCCTCTAGCACATTAGGCGGGCGATACACGCGCGGGCCGTTATTCCTCATTACGTCCACGACTTGGTATCGGAATGGGATGCTTTCCTTGTTTTATTGATGTTCTTTTTCTGTGTTTCAATATAGAGAATAAGATTTTTATTGACTTACAGTAAAATATTGATGCAAATATTTTAATAAACCACTAAGTAAACCATTGAAAAAAAAAACTCTACTTACTGCATTTTCATTATGTCTTGTGTTTATGAATTAATATTTTTTGCATGCATTAGAGACAGTACAAATGATTAAACAAAATATTTTTCAAGCTGTTGTCTAAAAAACTTTTTTAAAATGTATTTATTTGATCCATACTTCCATACTTCCATACTAATATTATAAATGCGAAAGTCTGTCTGTCTGTCTGTCACCTCTTCACGGCTAAACTGCTGGACCGATTGTGATGAAATTTGGTAGGGATGTAGTTAACGACCTGAGGTCAAACATAAGCTACTTTTTGGGCGCGATATAACCGAGTACCACGCGGGGCGAAGCCGCGGGAAACAGCTAGTATCTTATAAATATAAAGGACACGACCTTCTTATTGCAATTTCTTTTTATTTACTTCTGTTAACCCTTTTATTGTAATTGATCTACAATGCTCCGGACACAAACGAAGAATTTAATTTTTATTATGTTCATAGGTATTATACCTACTTCGTAGGACCTTACTTAGTTATAAGTATAATACTAGGATAGTATTGTACGTACTTACTGCGATGTGGTGACACCAAGGTACAGGATCAATTAACCTTGTAATTTACACGATATTAATGAACTGTGGTTATATCAAATTTAGATATAAGCTGATACAATCTTAGTTTAGTACGCTCTACATATAAATCTACTAATGAAAATAAATAGCTTCCACAAAAAATCTTGATGGTATATCAGCAATACTAAGTTATCGTTTGTAGCTCCAGTAATACAGGATTGGGGGGAAGGAAGCCATCAAGAGGGGGGCGGGGGGAGGTTTGATTGATGATGCTCGCCGCCGCGCTGTTTTGTTTCTAACGTGCTCCATTTCGCTACTGCTTTGGCAACACGTTCCTTGTGACCAAAGTATAGTTATAGGAATCCTGTATCAAATAGCAGGACCAAAAATTGTAACTATTAAAATAAGATTTATAATATTCCAAATCAAAATAATGATTGCTTGTAAGAAATATATTGCACAAAATAAAAATAAAAATATATAATTCATACTAACATTATAAATGCGAAGGTCTGTCTGTCTGTTACGCTTTTACGGTTAAACAGCTTGGCCGATTTTGATGAAATTTTTTATGGATGTTGTTCAGGACCAGGGGGTTAAACTTTTAGACGCGATATAACCGAGTCCCACGCGGGCGGTATAAATAAATGCAACGGCGGTCATATTGATTCTCAAGAGAGCGGTACTGGTAGCAACGACTAGTTACAAAAAAACGCTTATATAAAACATATCACGAAAAATCCCATCCCACGTTCCAAAACTGAAATTAGCACCCGATCTCATTTCCTGCCTGTCACATTTAACCCGTTAATGTTTTATAAATATTGATAACACAAGATGGATGAAGGGCACGCGCGACAATTGATTCGCATTAAATAGAAAATGTCCCATAATGTCCTATGATTGATGACGTTTGACGTCACGCCCGCGTCACAGGGTTAACGGGTTTTGATGCCGAACCAATTTCTTGGGTCCCGGACTCCGAGTGGGTTTAAACTCATTTGAATAAATGGATAATCTGAATCTTTCAACCTATATAGCTGCACTTGCTCTACCAATGTTCTTTTCTTTGGACATCCTTAGTTATACCTTCTTCTTCGAAGCGTGTTTTTCCGGTCGCATCTTCAGCGACGCTTCAAAGTCCAGGGTACGCTATTAATTAATGGTCCTGATTTGGCGTCTTACTGGTTATTACAATGGTGTGACTACCGTCTGAACTCCGTAACCCTTTTATACAGGGAGACCAGACCAACAGGAACATGATCCGAGTGTGTTAATGGCGAACACTGTCAGATTTTTCAGACTGCCTAAAGGTATCTGACATAGCCTAACGACTGCCATCTACCGATAGCATCCCAGCGGCTTAACGTACCTTCAGAAGTACGGAGGAGCCTAAGATAGAAAAGCGCTAGACTATCGAGCTCCTCATCCCTAGTTATTACTAGAGTATTTACGCTTGCATCCCAAGTTGGATAAGTTCTGAACTTCAACTTCAAACTCACCGTGTTGACTAAGAAATCCAATTTTTTTACTACAAATTAATTAAAGAACTTTAACCATTTTGATTTAACTTTAATATCTGGACGGACACATAGCAAAATACACACTTTAATTGTATGCTATTTTATCAGGCTTTGTCTACACCGTTAAACATATAGACATAAGAAATATAATGCTACTCAAACATGCAAAACATATAAGCTACTTATGCATGAGGAAGCTTGTTCAAATGTAGAGATGTTCAAATTCATATTCAAGAGAGTAATTTGTGCTGTGGCAATTGTTGGTATTTACAATTATCATTAGCAAAAGAGCGTCTTAATACAAATTAAGGAGAGAACAAAAGGGTAAAACATGTTTCAGACTTATCCTTAGTAATGCGAAAGAGTGTATTTATATTTTTTTGTTTTGTTACCTTTTTAAGCTATACTACGCAAGTCTACTTAAAATTCATATACCTACACATAGTAAGAAATACTGGAAAAGGCATAGCGTTTTAAGCACGAGAGGAGATATAAGAGATTGCTGAAATGTAGAGATTGTATTTATTTCTAAAATAACAAACATTACGACTCTACCAAATTTATTTATCAAGACAGTTTTTTGCTATGTACTATATAATCCATATCATGTATATCATATCCATAATAGACAACAATTTAATTCATCATAATCATTCATTTATTTGGATTTTTAATGCTTACATAGAACATATATGTTCGTAATTTTGTACAAAAATTACTAAACTACTTCATTTTGGAGGTTAGGAAGTTTTTTTTTTACAATTTATTTTGATCTCTATTTACTAACTGTGGTACTGACCTTTTTTCATTGTGCAATCTGACTTTAGAAAATACTCCTTCCAATTTATCACAGAGCGCAATCAATAAAAAAAACGTATCACAATGATAGCAAATGACATTCTTTTATATATCATCATAGAGTATATAATATTAATAACTGATATTGTGCAATATATGCCTAAGAAGATATGATGAGTTGAAGTGTCTATTCTCAACACTTTTTATTTGTAGTTTTAATCCCTTGAAGGTTCTACAAGCGGCACAGAGAATTACATACATTACATGACAGAGTTTTCAACGCACAGTTTAATATGCAGACTGCTACTTAGGTAAAGAAGTGGCCATATTGAAGAAAACTTGCTAGGAGGATGGAAATAAAAAAACATTTTTGTCTAATTTACCTCAAAGACAAAATGAAGTAAGTACATCAATTTTACTACAGAACTTTATAACAGATTAGTATATAAACATTTACTGTACCTACATATATGACTGTAGGTATATTTTTATTTTTTTTATCTATTTGTGTTCTTCAGTAAAATAAGTTTGACAAACAAAGTGACCTTATAAGGGTTCCTTTTTGCCTTATTAGGTACGGTACCCTAAAAATTGTCAAAAAAAAGCTATACAACTATGAACCAACTGAACATGTAACTTGGGAGTCAATTAACTATTTACGTTTGCTACAAAGTGCAAATAAAACCATATCGTAGCTATTGTAGAGCGTCTACGCTACGCAACTATGTGAAGCGATATAGCGTAGACGTACTACGAACTTTTTTTATCAAGTGCCTAAATTCTTCTTATTTTAATATGGTAGAGAGAAAGAGAACTAGAAAAGAATTTACTTTATTTTTGTACTTTGTAATCATTTTTGTATTGTATATAACATACAATTATATAATACAAATGATCAACTTTCTAAATTGAAACTGCTTTTTAATTATATTTTCATTTTGTGCTTGCTATTATTTTTTTTTTGTTATTGATAATGCTTTAAATACTAAATATGAACTATAACATGAAAATAGGCCTGTATATTAGTGAGATTAAGGAAGGTACTCAAGATAGACGACATTTATAAGTACAAATATCTTCTCCGATTAACCTTCTATTACCTATGTATGTAACCTTGTATTAAGTATCTATGTTTGTAATTTCCTTATTGAATATATTTACTGGTGCAATAAAGAATTTCTGTCTTGTCTTGTCTTCTAGGAAAGTCGCACTTAGTCTTAACACTTACACACTTATTCACACTGTAGACGCACCTTTAGAACGGTTAGTGTACGCCAAAAAGCGGCCAGCTTCATAATCTTGTTAGCACTCAAATTTGCATTAATTAAGGCGGAGGCCTCACAGTTGTCTCTAAACTCTGGTGGGAGTGACGGGGAGTCAGATAATATTCAAATGGTACATGTAACGACGCTTGGAACCCAAGTTTGCCACCCGCAAGCAATATAGAAGGTACAAATGCAGAGAAAAGTGGAAAATGAAGTTTATTGGAAAGGTATTACTTAGTTTTTTTAGTATAGAATTTGGTGGTAAGTTCCTGTCTGTTGATATTGTAGTTCTCTAGGAATTTTAGCCACGTTCTGCTATAGCGACCACTTTGGACTCTAAACCGTTAGAGAGAGTCACAAACGGATGTTGGATGGATATGTTTTTTCTGGTACTAGTAGGATAAACCTGTGTCATTTGTACCATCAATGGTAATGCCGAATGATGGTACTGGTAGTCCAGCGGGAAATGAACTTCATGATGATGAAGTAATTTTTCAGTCGCTTTTAAAGCAGGGAGACATAAGAAAAGGCCTAAAGCCTCATTTCTCATTTGAGCATAGCATGATCATTCTATAATATGTGGTAAAAGTAGAAATAGGTACCTATTAATTAAATCCTAAAAAGCATTTTGTCGCCGACTGTACTACTCTCAGAGCATCGAGGGTGCGCTCGACAATTTCCTCTTCGGGTAATTCACTAGGATTTAATTTAAATTAGTTTTGGCTCGGCTTAATAGCTTCCCCCCGTCGGGCTGGGGTGGGGGTGGGGGTGGGCTGTGGTTGTCTCGCCGCGAAATATTTTACCACTTTTTGCGCCCAATCGTTTGGTTTTTGCTAATTTGTTTAGGTTGCTGTAATATATGGACGGGAATTTATTTTAAATGTTGAGATTTAATGTATCTTAAAGTCGCTTAACCATTTGTTTAAATTAATGTTTTAATACAACTACAACTTGACTACCATCAACTAGCATTTTTAGTAATTCTGGTGAACTAGTGTACCATTTGCCCCGAACGCTTAGTGGACAGATGCGCCAGTTACCATTATGGCACGTCTGGGATTCGACGCCGTCTCCGGGGCCCAGTCGTTGTATCATCACAGATTACATTCTATCACTGACTTATTTATTAGTTCCAACATGCGATGTTGTAGTTATGGTGCATTTTTATTGAATTATATTTGGTTTATCTATAATAAAATAAAAACTATTTACCGTACAGTTCTCCAATACCAAGTCTATATATAGCTCTTATTTATGACTATAGCACAGAATAAATAATGACGATTAGTTAAAAGTGTCTGCTTTCGAGTAAAGACTAATCTTCGACTAAGGTGTTCCTGATTGCATCTTTAGCTTACGGTTCAGAGTCCAGAGTATGCTTTTAATCATGGTCCTGGTTATTATAATAGAGCCACTGTCGTCTGACCTTCGTAGCTCTTTAGAAAACCAGATTAATAGAAACATGATCCGGGTGTGTTAGTGTCTGACGCTGTCCAATTTTTCAGGCTGCCTAACTAACTAATATATGTAGGTATTTTTTTTGTTTTAGTTGCAAGCAGTAACTGAATATTTATACATAGAGCACGAGTAATGAAGAAAAAAGTCTATGGGACCACTAGAACTATTTTTTTCTTCGTTCGAATACATTTATAGTTGTGTAAAAATCGTAATATCTAGACGTCATTAACCTTTACTTTGATTATAAAATATTTAGAATTTGGATTACGAGCAATTTTAATATAACATCTACATCTAAATAGCACAGATTATCGACTGGTATCACTACATAGTATAAAATAAAGTCGCTTTCTCTGTCACTATGTCCCTTTGTATGCTTAAATCTTTAAAACTACGCAACGGAGAGAGAGAGGACTAGCAACGGATGTTGATGCGGTTTTTTAATAGATAGAGTGATTCAAGAGGAAGGTTTTTATGCCCATGCGAAGCCGGGGCGGGTCGCTAGTATTAGCATAAATAGTAGAAGAAAAGACCGGTTTAGAATATAACAAGGGTAGTCTTTTTTAAGACAAAGTTTATTATATCCACACGATTATTTCCGATACATTTAGATGGACTGTTACATTAGTACGAGATTATTATCATATATTGCCCGCGGCTTCGTTCGCGTGATATTCCCTAGGAAACAGTGCTTTTACCAAGGATGAAAGGTACCCTATGTCCTTTTCCTAGTTCTAAGCTACCTCACTACCAATTTCAGTTCAGCCGTTCTTGAGTTATAAAATGTGTAACTAACACGACTTTCTTTTATATGATATTGATTAGATGAATCCATACTTCCATACTAATATTATAAATGCGAAAGTCTGTCTGTCTGTCTGTCTGTCTGTTTGTCTGTCTGTTTGTCTGTCTGTCTGTCAACTCTTCAATGCTAAACGGCTGGACCGATTGTGATGAAATTTGGTAGGGATGTAGTTAATGACCTGAGGTCAAACATAGGCTACTTTTGGGCGCGATATAACCGAGTCCCACGCGTGGCGGAGCCGCGGGGAACAGCTAGTATATAATATATTCAGTAACTGATGTGCATCTTTCGAGATCACGTTCTATAGGTAAGATACCTGAAAATCCCCAAAACTTAATTTATTGAAAAGTCAGATTAAAATCATCAATTAAATCACAATGGTCAATAACCACAGTTCAAAGTCAAACAGCGAAACAAATGTTTCCTTACATGAGACATATGCTCAGCGGAATAAATAATAGAAGGAGAGTCCATCCAGTATTGACAAATTAAGCTACTTTATTTATAAAGTTAATTCTATGAAAAAATTCGAAAAACAGTTGTCAATTCATAATATTTTTCATATGACACCTACTATTATACTTAACTAGCTTTTGCCCGCGGCAAGCCAAACTAGTGACCCGTTTTTCGTGCGCTATGCCACTTCTTATTAATATTTCTAAACTCTGTGATCGACGGGGACAATGAGTAACAGAAACATAACAATGTCATGATGTGGTGTTGACACCGTTCCACTTATTAAGCACCATTCGTGCATCAACTCTACTATTAATATTATTAAGAAAGGACTCTCCTTCTGGTAATTTTATTCTAAGTAACATAAACAGTTAATAAAGAATGGCCTCACAATCGGATACATTTTATGATCGATTCATCACGTTATCAGCGATCGCGTTGCTCCAAAAGGCGGAACTAACTATATTTGACATTAAGTACATATATAATGTGAGTACAATGACTAGAGATAGACTAACACATAGTATTTTATACGTCAGTTGGTTGTTAGTTTGTTTTTGATATAAATCATCTATTAGCAGCTTGGGTGTCTCGTCTCGAATGCCGTGATAGCCTATTTTCAAATCTAAGTTTATTTTTAATTGCTCACTTTTGTAATACAAAATTGTATTTATTAGGGTTGGCTTGGGAGCGCGCTAGTGATACTCTAAAGATATCTTGAGCGTTAATATCATATAGAGCCTGGTGTTAGCGTCCATTGGTTACGGTAACCCCTTTCCATCAAGTGTGGTACAAAAGTAGACTACGGGGACTTGTGCATGATTTCCAAAGTAAATTGTATTAAAAAAACACAGTGGCACTCTATAAAAGCCGACAGAAGTTTAAAAAATTTCGAGTGTCTTTTTGGTACTATTTGAGGTGACTGTGCCGCGAGTTCAATGTTTTTTTTTCATCTCAATGTCACAAAATGTCAATGTCAATGCACCTCGAGAAATTTTCAATTCAATATTTTAAATCATCATGGTCATTAAGTAAACCATCAAAATATTCAACAATACATCGTAATCGTCGCATATTTTGCAACTACTTAACCACAGATAAAACATCTGTATATCAATGGACAGGTGTCATTTAACAGCTTATATTACGTGCAAGATAAGGCGGTGTACACACGAATAGTGCTATAAATGAAATCCATGTTCTGTCTGTCACAACAGCATAACGTGTCATTTGACACCGCGACACATGTTTCAATTATCCTTATCAGCTATCTCTTGCGGTACTTTAGTGTATATAAAAATTCTAATGTGTACAGTTGACAACAATATCGTAATTTTGCTTCCATCATAAATAATAATTCTAATGTTTATCTGTAAAGCCGACTATATAAGTAGACTTATGTAGTGTTTCTTTTTCAATTTTAAATCAATAGACATGTATAATATTAATAACCTATTTTTCATTTTTAAAGGCGGTGTTGAGTAATAAATTTCAGACTCCTAGAAAAATTCGTCCATTAATAAATACTCTATTGCATATAATTATACTAGCCACCCGCCCCGGCTTCGCATGGACATAAAAACCTTCCTCTTGAATCACTCTATCTACTAAAAAACCGCATCAAAATCCGTTGCGTAGTTTTAAAGATTTAAGCATAGAAAGGGACAAAGGGACAGAGAAAGCGACTTTGTTTTATACTATGCAGTGATTTATTCCTTTTCTATTAATTTAAATTTAGAACATAGTACAGGGGGCTTAGCCAAAGTCACAATTGCAAAACGTTAACGACGTACGAACATAACAAAATGTATGGGATTGACATAAGATTGACTGAGTGATTTACCGCAGCTTATGTCAATCCCATACATTTTTGATCATGTCGACATTCGTTAGCGTTTAGAAATTGTCACTTGGCTAAGCCCCCTGATGTTAAATTTTTTAAGCAAATAATATATTCCAAATGCAAATATCTTTTAAACTATTTTAAAGACGATTGTACGGGGCATCTCTCTTGACGAAATATTTCGAGTGGCGACAACCAGGGGTGTATGAATGGAGTTAAAAGATTATCTATGGTATCCGCCGCAATCGAGACCGACTCTGTTGTAAATGTTGTAATTGTCCCATCTGCCAAAATAGTCGAGGGTCGCGAGTCAAGGGTTGACGTTTTATTGTATTGTATTGCATTATGTGCATTCAGTTTGTTTTTACTATTCTGCGCTTTAAAATCTAGTTTAGTCTATGAAATCCTTATATGTAAATATCTATACATTATTATACCTACAATACATTTTTCTTTAGACGCTACTTCATCACTTAAGGTTGGCTGTCAGCTCCTTGATTCTTATTTGGAAGTGGTGGTAAACTTAAAATAAGTAACAATTGATATACTATATTAAAAATAAACAATTTGAATTTGAATTTTATCTATAGCAATCCTTATGTACAATAAAATTTAATGCACTACTTTCTATGATACAATAGAATGAGCTTACTACTTTCCACTATTTTAAATCTCCATTTTCAAATCATGTGCTGTGATCTGTATACTTAGTTAAGTCATAGTTAAGTATTAAGTATGCTTTGTAAAACATAGTTTAATTAAAATCAGCAGTCAAATCGCATACATTATCTTGTTAGTTTCTGTTGCACTTCAAATGTTATCTACTTATATTTCAGTCTTGCTGTCAAAATCATCATTCTATGTTGTATAGATAATATTTAGATGAATATTTTATTTTTGCTTTAAAAATCGAATAAACACACCAAGTTTCAGATGAAAATAAACACAACTTACATTATAACATATATAGAAACATTGTAGAATCCAATCTAAATTCAGGACAGGCAGTTCTCTTCTAGAGCGACGTAGCGCGTAAAAAATAATATATTGCCGGGAAAGCGCGGGAAAATCATGAAATATGGCGGCGGCTGCCGCCCGATTCGCGCCTCGTCCAGTGGTGTCATTAGAAACAGTAAATTTTATCCCAAAAGCGCGGTAAAATACGACCATCTCCTTTATCATTATTATGTAACCTAATGTTAGCATCGTTGCAAAAAAAAAAAAAATGATTCAAGAGACATTTGTGTTGAAAGAAATGGAACTTGTGATAGCAATAAGAATATGAAAAGGCTAGCTTTTGCTCGTGTTTATTTTCAATGGATTTTTATTTTGGATTAGTTTTTTTCTGTTATAATTATTCTTATTGGTCTAGATCATCCTAGGTTCGCCAAAACGCGGTGCCTTAAGCCTTTTGTTCACACGCCGTGAAAATCTACGGTTAATTAGCCGTCTATGGTCCATATAAAATCAACTGTCGTCACTGTTGTATGGAGCAACATTGAAAGCTTGTTGACATGTACGGCAAAGCTACGGTACTGCGCGGTGCCTTAATTAATCTTCCTCTCATGAGGTACTTAGAACGTTTTCAAACTGTCTTACGTCAATTTTCTAGGATATTATACATAACACATACATCTATACTATCCATACTTCTATACTAATATTATAAATGCTAAAGTCTGTCTGTCTGTCTGCCACCTCTTCACGGCTAAACTGCTGGACCGATTGTGATGAAATTTGGTATGGATATAGTTATGCACTAGGAGTCAAACATAGCCTACTTTCGGGCGAGATATAACCGAGACGCACGCGGGCGGAGCCGCGGGCAACAGCTAGTATATTATATATACACTTTATTACGAATACTAACTATCGCTTATGTTCGCTCTTAAGCATTTTTTTCTATCAATTCAGTGGGAGAATCTTATTTGCTATTCGATTGCTTATTCGAATAATTTGTGATGTTTGTCATCGTTTTTTTATTCACACTCTACAATCTTGTTTATTGAGAAATTCAAGTAAAATCAGCGGCAATCCCTCGGAGGGGGAGTACTAAGTGGCTTTTCATTTTCCCGCCGCGCCGCTCCCGCGCCATTTTTATTTATTTTTCATCGCTCGCGGCTCCTCCGAAATTATATCGACCATTTTGTTTATTTTTATTGCAACTATGTTCAAATGCATCTATTTTTTTTATAGATTACACAATAACAATGTATTTTAATCGCAGTTTCTTTTGGGCTTAGCTTTTTTCATTTTTGTATTTATTAGAAATATCACTTACTTACTCACCTAATTATCAGTCTTCTGCACGAAACCTTCCTTTAAAGCCTCTATCGAAGTTCATAAATGAAATAAAAAAAAAATAAACAAAAAAAAACACTTAATAATGAAAAAAAAAAATTTTTTTTTCAAATAAAAAAAAAACTCGCTATTGCACATTATTTAACAGCTAAGCATTGATCGTAGTCCGTCAAAGACACTGTAAACTCCGTAGAGAAGTCAGGTCTTGCCAAATCAGCTGCTGGCATACAACACATAAAACAAAATTGAATCGCGCAGGTTGGCTGACATTGCGACTTGTTTACTGTTTTCCTATTACTCTCGTGTAGTTTTGTGGTGTTGGAACGGTGTTATGGGAGATGTGACAATCTAAACTAATCTTGTTACACATATAAATATCCTCCCAATCCTGGTTGACCGGAAGAGATTCCTTTTTGGGATAATAAAATATATAATACTAGCTTTTGCCCGCGGCTTCGCCCGCGTGGGCTTCCCGGGATAAAAAGTATCCTATGTCCTTCTCCTGGCTCTAAACTACCTCCCTGACAATTTTCAGCTAAATCGGTTCAGCCGTTCTTGAGTTATAAGTGGAGTAACTAACACGACTTTCTTTTATATATATATAAGTGAAAAAACTACCGATTGCGAACCTCCTCCATTTTGAAATTTTTCAGATTTAATTTAATGTGTGTATTTTAGGATTTTATTATATTACTAAACATTTTGAAGCATGAAGACGTAACAAACAATTTGACATCTCCAGGGATTATGTAAAATTTTCTTATTTCTCTGAGACATATCCAAATCCATACCTGCTTACTTACATAATATTACAAATGCAAAAGTCGCTCTGTCTGTTTGTCTGTTACGGCTGAACCGCTGAACCGATTTTGATAAAATTTGGTATCGATATAGTTAAGGACCAGGGGTCAAACATAAATTTGTGCGCGATACAACTGAGTCCCAGACGGGCGGAGCCGTGGGAAACAGCTAGTATAAATAAAATGATACATTTTAGAAACTGTTCCCATATCGACTTAAGCATTCAGAATTGTTTTCAATGGCTCTATCGTGCATAAAACCTTCCATCTGTTTCGTTTAGTCACCGAATATTTATACATTGGGTAAGTCACGACATGGAACATCAAAACAGTGTCCAATTTACTCATACGCTGCATGCTCAGATTGACAATGAATTTTGACATCATCTCTACTTTCTGTATCAAATCCATTGCGGGTCTTGGCCGTTTCACTAGTTTATTCAGCTTATAGCAACATAAGTACATACCGTTACCAATTTTGTGTGCCCCTTCTTTAAATCAACCACTTCATTAGATCCATTTCTTTCTTTTCTACCTTCATTTCTACCTGCGGCGTACATACATTATTTTTGGGGGTTCTTCCATCCAAATCAAATTGCCAAATCGGACGATGTTTCCGTTAGCCTTTTGTATCGAGTCACTTAATTCTATTTGTAAGTATAAATTTGCAAAAAATCCAAATTCCTGTCGAGTCCCCTGAGGAAACAAAAAAACAACAAATTATATTCAAATCCCTAATCCCTGTTGTCTAATTTACGAGCCTTTGATAGTGCTATCAAACGGATCAATCAGTAATTAAAATATCATGCTGACTCTACTGGCGCAAGCACAGATCCATGCCTAAATAGACGATGCAAGTGTACATTTGTTAAATTAGCTAAACTATATATATTTCATAAATTAATAATTAACTACTAAAAATTAACAATTAAACTAAAACTAATATTTACAGATTATAAAACAAACAAAAAACATACTAAAATTCGAAAACTTTGAGCTCTTGCCCGTGAAGCATGGTAGCAAGAACACTGGCTGCATTCCCCCTCTAGATAGCTATGCTAATCCTTTGGGCGAATAAGCAGCCAGCCCTCTTGACACCAGCGGCGGAGATCAGTCGCGGTTAGCTTAACTGCTTATATGGACAAAGTTAAAACAAAACACAAAAATGGCTATACAGGAAACATGGACAGGTTCTATTTAGGTGCGTAATCACTTAATTCCATGTTTTGGAAACTTTATTCCATGTGGCGTGACGGTTGACATGCCTGACCGCTACTCAAGAGGTCCCGGGTTCGATCCCCGGTCAGGTCAATGTGAAAAATGGTATTTTTCTGATTGGCCTGGGTCTTGGATGTTTATCTATATAAGTACCTATTTGTTATAAAATATAGTATCGTTGAGTTAATACCCATAACACAAGTCTCGAACTTACTTTGCGGCTAGCTCAATCTGTGTGATTTGTTCGTATATATATATTTATTTATATTACACAATAAAATACCTAAACCTATTGTATATAACTAGGCATCTAGAAATATTAAAATACCCTAGAACTCCTTATTTCACCTATTGTAAAGCAGTTAATCCAACAACAAATTCTTTCAAACACTTTCAAAAACTTATAAAATATTTGCTCTATATTCTTCAATATCACTGTACAGTCAGGACGTAAAGTGCTAATCCCTGTTCGCAAACATACAAGCGTGGCCGCCACACTCCGGCCGCGTGGCGCGCTATTACGGGGACATTAAGGAGATATCCCACTATTACCGGACCGTTATCCTGTTATCTTCGGTGTCGGATCATCCTGGGATTTGTATCTGTGGGAATACTCGTTTGTAACGTATGCAATTAGATTTGCATTAATATATAATCTATCTAAGACTGTTTTATCTAAGACTCTAATCTGGTCGAGATTCCATTCAATGAAGTGTAATAAATATTTATTAATTAAAATATTTATAAGAACTAAAGTGGCTTTGCCATGATGACAATAATCTTCAAAGAAATGTGTTCAATAAACTTAACGACTCACGACTTATTGCATTTAAAAACTCGAGTACACTACTATTGCGAAGCTAAGGTAGGCAGTTAATAAGAACCAAGTAATAACCGTCATATAACTTGAATGAACCATGGATAAAAGTTTTAAAAAATAAAATAAAGAATAGTTGAAAAACAAACAAATAATCTTATCATCATCGTAAAGAAAACGGAAAAGTTTTTGGCGTGAATAAAAGTGATAAATATTTTATTTATAACAAATTAATATTAAAGAAGGAAAATCTTACCAAGGCCAATAAAAATGACAGTCATAACACCACTTTAATAAGAAACATTGCTTCCGATCCCTGGCACCATCAAATTACAACAGCCTAGGGGGACGACTCACTTAAATATGAATCATTTCATTATAATGCCGTATTCAATCCATGTAAACCTCACTCCATGTTGTTATTACAAGGGGGACGGGCAAACATAAAAATGTATTTGCGCTGTAAGCTCCGTGGAGACGATAACTGACACTTAATACCATAGAGCGTGACCGCATTACTCTGTGATCTATGGTCCGCCAGATCCGTGCTATTTTATCTATGAATCGGTGGCGCGTCTGTCAAAATTGGAGGGAAAACCTTTTGCACACGAAAGTACACGATAACTTAAAAACTACAAGGCATTTTGTACCTTTTGCTGATGTAGCAGAAAACTTATTTAAGTAAGTTTTAATTTGAACAAAAAGAAATATGATAAAATACTTATTGCTGAATAAATAGGACTTAGAATTGAATGTTGTGATTTTTCGGAGGGTGACTGAGGTTTTATGGGAACTCCGAATCAGGCACGTGTCAAGCGATGGAATTAGCTCTAATACTTGCATTAATAAAGTGTGAAATTGCCACCGGCGGTGTTTGTTATAATTCTCTATTAGGCTTTTTTGAGCGTTCTCCCCTACTTTACTCAATTTCAGATGAATTGGATTGCTCTTTTGCGAATTAGTGGGCTTGATGGTTTCTACGTACTTATAAAGTGCAGTCATTGTAATTTTTTCCCGGTTTCAATGCTGGGAAGCTTTTTTACATTATATTAATTTGGCCTGTTCCAACGTTTCTTTTCTATCGATTTTAATGACAAGATATTACAGAATAAAATTTAATAATTATTCAGTGCACCCTAAAGTAAGATTTTCAACACCGTCTCTTGGTCGCTGACGTAGTTAACTGACCATTAGCTGGTAGTCCGAGGTAGTCGGGCCAACAGCTTTACTTGACTTTCGAAGTACAGAATCATCTAAATATTAAACTTCCTTAATATGGTAAGATAATCACAGGCAGATCGCTTTCAAATGGCTATTTGTAGGCTTTCATTGGGAAGATAAGTTATTTAACCTTTTTGATGAAATAGTAGGTATCTCTTTTGACTCAATAAATAATCTAAAAAAACATAGTTCGATAGCCCTTTCTTCATTGGCGCTACCGAGTCTACCGACTCCGATCAATCAACTTTAAAGTGACATCAATGAAATCTAAGTTTTAATTAGAGCAGTAAACCAGTGGCGCGTAACAAGGTACCTGTCCACAATAGACTCGGAGTTGTATTTAATTCTGACTTGGTTTCCGTCACAGTATTTATTGATTGCCCGGCCAGTCATCCGCGTCGCACTGGAATGGTTAAACAAGGGCTAAAAAAATTATAAAAATCGAAATGGCCGCTGTAGCACCGCCCCCTGCTGGGCACTCGGCTACCGTTTCCAAATGTCATTCTTCACGAGTTGCAGTGATGCTGGAATACCTTTTCAATTTATCGATATTCCCTTATCGATATCGATAAATGTTGGGCTCAACGTTGTCTATGTCGCTTAAGTGACAAATTTTTGCATGAAGACATAAATTAGGTTTTACTTTTTATAATGCTAATGATTTATCAAATTGCGCATAACAATCATAACTTTTATTGGTTCGTTGAGCTTTCACAACTTTTTCTTTTTATATTAGACCCTAGCTAGATGATTGTAGTATTATACATATCTAAAACTAAAAATTAAAAAATAAACTATTATAATATAATTGGTTAATAATTGTTTGTTTTCCAATTTATTTTTCTTATTAAGAAGTATCGATAACACACCTAAGCTAGCCCTTCGATTTACAGCAAAGTATCCAACCAAACCAACCGGTGCAGTAAAAATCGATCGATTTTTTTCCATCAATCGGCATTCAATCCGAACTTGGTGATATCGAGTTATTCAATTTCGGAAGGTATCTCATTTGTCGTGGCTTGATCATTTCCTTCGAGTTTTTATGGTTTATCGATGTCGATAGAACGACCGATTCGTTCCGCGCATTCCAAGCGTTTTCATTGAAAGCCGGTGGTTATAGAATTTATTTAGTCTGTAAACCTAAAACGTAGCATTTTCAATCGTTTTATATATGCCTAAATATCTTATCAATTTTCTTTTAAAGAGAATTAAATGCCTATGACGTGTGACTAATCGGTAACCTACATAATTCGTTAGAAACTTATTTGATTCTTACCTGAAACAAAAAAAAATACACTACGCGAACCTGAAGTGAATGCTCGTCGTAATGAGGCTTAAAAATATGACAAACCAACTTAATAAATAAAAAACTAAATGAACCGTAGATACAGTTTGATATTGGCTTATCAAACGTGATTTTGTTATTCGGGAAAACAAACAAATACACGTGTATTGTGACAAATTTACGAAAATTAAGAAAAATGCATGAATCAGCCCTCTCACATTTTCTATTTGAAAATATTCAAATACATATATTTTTTAAAGCAGCCAGCCACTACATTTTCACCTGTTATAGTTTTCTTGTAAAAGTGTAACTTTTTTACCTATAATATATTTTTATAATTAACGAGTTTCAATCATTCCTAGGTTTTGAGTGCTAAAAAACATGTTCAAGGACGATCATTATTAGGACAATTGACCCACTTACCGGGCGTCCTGTGGAGTTCCAATATTCTGAATATTTCCTGAGTCATGGTCGTATTAATTAGAAGTCTGAAGTCCCGCGGTGACGAATTCTAAGCATTCTATGAGGCAAATACCGAGATACCTATAATTACGTCCTTGGAGATAGAGTGACCATATGCCAAACTTAAAACTGAATTAAACAAAAAAATGCTCTACAAAGTGTAAATTAATGTCTCTATTCGCGTACGAACTTTCTTCTATCTTCGATGGTTTATAATATAAATGAATCCTACGTAAGTAAGAACTATTAACTATTTTGTCTCTGTGAAAACGAGAAAGATCACTTTAAATTTTTTCGTCAGTACCTCGTCATCATCCAATCGTGTTTTGCCTATGAAAGGGCTCTACATTCACTTTTTAGGGGGGTACCTACTTCTACTGGTTACTGAAATGGAGCGACTACCGTCTGACCTCTTTCTACCTACTCTGGTACCCTCTTTGTACCAGACTAATGAGATAATGATCCGGGTGTATGTGACCAATTATAGACAACGGCACAGTATCTTAGTCATACTACTTGGTAAACAAAAATAATTTAGTCGAAGAGCAAAACTAGAAAAATACTAATAAAAAATACGATTTAGTCGCCCTATTCAAGAACCTTTTATTCACAATCCAACAAATTGATTTAGAATTCCACATCCGAATCGAATCGCATTGTGTGTGTGACTGTTCGCTCGTCATCGTATCGTTCTGTTTGTCTGTTTGTTGGAATGTCGGTGTTGTGAAGTTAGTAATGTATGGTAACATTTGTTACGTTTTTGTATTGAAAACGATTATAAATTTTAGTTTTTTATCCTTTCATACAAAAAAATTGTAAATATTAGTCGAATAGTTCGAAATAAAAATCTTAATAAAATCTTAAAAACTAATATTAATCTAAAACAGGACTTCTGGGCTGAGTTCCCACTACCAATCGTATATATGCGAGAGTAGATTCTCTTTGTCTTACTACCTCTATAACCCTTGACAACCGGGCGGTACCCGGATACCGTATAATAATAGTTTTTCTATTGTGTTTGAATGTCTCGGTAGTCGAGGGATACAAGATTTGGTTTTTTGTGGCGGGCGTGACGTCAGAGAAGAACGCTAAAATGATAAAATTATATATATACGTGCGTACTTTAGGTAATTTTATAAACAAATCAGTACTATCATCAAAGTGATCCTAAATAAAAACTTCATAAGCATACAACTCATATCATTACTTGAAGAGATATTGAACACTTTTATTAGTAAACCACGATGGTGATGAGAAGTAATTTATATTTGTGCTATCATCGTAAGGAAATTGTCCAATGACATGCAGAAATCAAATTGGTAGAGCGAAATGCACAGTTAACTAAGCTGTGGCGTTTTATGCCCAGTCCCTTATGTCATCCTTAAAATGTGCCCAGATTACATAAAAATGCTTAACACTAAAAATGTCAGTGAAAAAAATGAAAATGATAAGTGTGTTTCATCAAGCTCTACATTTGCTCATATTTAAATGAATAGTTTGTTTGTTAAAATCAGTGTGTTTAAGTATAGATGTAGGAATGAGGAAAACTTTAAAGTTATATAAATCTGCCTTTTTATTTAAAAGCTTAAAAAATAAAAACAAAAGAAATAAATAGTAGGCACTAAAAAAGCGAAAACATATTCGCTAGTCTATAAGGTATTTTATTCTATGGCGAATGATATTTTAAAAGATATTTTCTATCATAAAATAAATTATTTAATTATTGAAATGGGAAGTTTATCTGAAGCAGTTTCCAAATCTAAAATACTAAAATAAAAAGACTTACCCAATGATAATTAATGATTGTAGAATACTTAACTAAGCAATAGTATTTTATAATCAATGTCCATAGTTTGCTATCAAATTCACTTGTCACTTGCCTCACCTCAGTTATGTTATGCCGCACTCGACAAATGTAAATTTAACATAAGGAAATTATCCAATGACTCAGTCAGACTGATTGATGGTCGGTGACAGTCGCAAGCGCATAATGGGTTTGTGGTTATGCCCCACTGGGAGCTACTTAGAAAATATTATCATTAAGTACAAGTTTTTCCTCCTCAGTTTTAATTATAATTTAATCAATTTTGACTTAATTATTTTTAACAAATGATCTTTACTACAAAATGATGACTTATCGCTTTATCATAGTCTCAATCAGATCTTTATTCTTAGATACAAGAAATAGATCTTTTTAATTTTTTTAAGAGAGTTTATTGAAGTCTTTACAACAGATTCCGGACCCAGGTCGGCCTAAGCAAGCACAGCATGTATAGATGGGGCTACACCTCAGAGGATACCTGTAGGTGTGGTGTCTCTCTCCAAATCATGGCACATCTTTTCTCTTGCCCTGCATGCCCAGCCACCTGCACGCTCGGGGACCTACGAAGCCACTGACAACGCCTCGTCGCTGGCGGAGTTCACAAATATAAATTTTTTGAGTCGACTCGCTACGAAAAAGAAGACTAGGTATACTAATATAATAAAGCTGAATAGTTAAATTTGAAAAATTATTTCTACATATGACAGCCTAACTCTTGAGTAAGGTCCGGTACATACGCACTGCAGGCGAGTGACACCGCGGGGAACAGGTAGTTTTAAATAAGAATAAGATATCTCAGACAATATCTTTCAGTGGACACACACCCTATCCATTCACGACAAAAATTACCGTTCGCCATTATTAAGCCGTAATAACCCTGTCTGTACTGTACCCAATATACTAATGAAATATTGCTATTTTTCTCGCCTGAGAATGCTTACTCACATATCATGTTGGGAACAGTTAATTATAATTGAGACTTTCACGTGAATTTATTATGTTTATTGTGATAAATAACACTAATTTGACTAATTCAAATAAGGTTTGACTTTCGTTTTATTATATTATATACCTATGTGATAATGGTCTTAAAGACCTAATCAAAACATATATAAATAAATATCCTCTAAATCTGTAAACTAAACCTGTCTCTTAAATAGTAAATTTTGTCACAATTCCATTAAAATCTATTATTAAAATGTTTATTTTGAAGCATAAAAGATATTAGAAACAAACAAACAAATCCATACATATTTCAGAAGGGATTTAAACTTTAAAAAACCTCATTGCTAGTCAGTGAGTGTTAATGAGCTTTTCCTGCCACTACGCTGAATAATAAGTACTTAAACAATTATTAAACTCATTTTTTGTAACTGATATCATGTGCCAGTACCAACATGAAATTGTGATCTCATTTTCTCCTCACTCAACTCAACATAGTTTCAAAAAACTCAGCCCCGAGACAGAGATAGACGACTTAAGATTCCATAAATCACGTGGTCAATTGTAATACAATATTGTCATACATACTAAATAAACAATTTATTAAATAATAAAAAAATAATATAAGACATACTATACATACATGTAAGACATACTATGCCAAACTCATACAAATTGTTCTTGTCGACATTCGTTAGGAAAGGGCATTCCTTGGAAAATCATGTTACGGCAATGACGAAGAAAATTCATCAATAAACATTACTTATATATTTCAACTAAGAAACACAGTTCAAAATAAATCTAACAATTTAGTAGCAATTTCGCATACAATCAAACAACAACTAATTAACTGATAAGTTATCAGAATTTTCAATGAGTGTGTTTTTGAATGATTCAACGGACCATTTGAAGCATAGATCAATGGAACGGAAATCGCTAGGGTCGTAGGCCGAATGCACAAAATAGGACAATATAATTTCGTACGATTCTAAACGTTAAGTTGCAGTGATTAAGTTCAAAATTTAATGTTTAATACTATCGGTTTATTTAATTGAGATACAATGCAATATGCTAAGAACTCTGCTGTAGCATATTACATATAAAACATATCACAATTAAGCCTAAACAATTTTTAAACTTAACACTATACTATCGTAAGAAAAGAAATGTATAAACTTTTGATTGTAGTTTTACTATCTGTTTTAGTATGGGTTTCAATAAACTGAAATAAATTATTTTTTTTACTTAATCACTACATAGTATAAAACAAAGTCGCTTTCTCTGTCCCTATGTCCCTTTGTATGCTTAAATCTTTAAAACTACGCAACGGATATTAATTCGGTTTTTTTTTAATAGATAGAGTGATTCAAGAGGAAAGTTTTTATGCCCATGCGAAACCGGGGCTGGTCGCTAGTTTATACTAAATACGAATATATACTACTCTATTCTGTGCTTCGGTATAGCGCACATTTGTGTTGGATCCACCAACCATAGTTTTACTTTACCTAGTTACTAGAGTTATAGGACTCCTAACTACGTGTCAGTCTCAGCTGCCTTTTATTGATTCATTCTTCGTTTGTCCCACTGAGTTCTGTCCCACTAATAAATTTCTTAGTTAGTCCCAAACATTATGCTTCCTTCGTCCCGATGTACAATTTTTATTATTTTATTCCTAGTTGGTCCCACTTTGCATTCCTTGTTCGACCCGTTGTTTTTTATAAGTAATTTTCTTTCTAAATAATATAGGTTTTTGTTTGTTATTCGTTCATAATACTTTTTTGTTAGCTGTACCTTTAAAGTACCTTCTTGTGAACTGGGACAAACCGGGAATATAAAAGTGACTGGGACAAACGAATCATTTTTTGAAATGTGGGACAAAATTTCAGGACGAACGAAGAATAAACCCTTTTATTATATCCACGGAAATTCTCCTGGTGGCCTACTACCAAAATTACCATCTCTTAAAACCATGCAAGAACGATTGAGTAAGGGAGATGTCGCCTTAAATCATGTATTGCGTTTTATTACTTACTCACTCGTTCTTGCATGGTTTGAAGAAGAAGAAGTAAGCCTACTGGTCATATATAGGCTACGTTAAGGTAATTACTTTACATCAGGGGTTCATATGCCTACTAAATGGTTTTAAAAGGGAGGTAGAGTGCTAGCAGTTTTGTCGGTTTCGTCTATTGTGTCGGACATTCCTAACTTTATAATCAAAGATTCCTAATTACACTTAGAGAAAATGAGAAAATGTACTATAATGTATTGAAATATGTCAATAAAGATTTTTATTATTATTTATTATTATTAAACATCCACGTCAGACTAGTAGTCACACTCACACAGATCAGTTACACCAGTCAGAGTCTTAATAACTTTTTATTCTATAGAGTGAGGGCCAGTAACCACACAGACAAACAATAAACTCAAACACGGCCCCTTGGACATGATCGATATTCTATAACGATTTTTATCGCAAAATAAATGGTCGGTAGCGAGTGGTCATTAATCATTCGTTAATTAACGTACACACACCATTCGCACTTCCAATTAACATGAAGATCTATAAAGATAAAATGCAAATTTTCACCTACGGAACCGTACTTCACTCCTTCGAGCTACCCTTCTCTTTTATTATTTTACTCGACGTATATTGATATCCCTTTCTTCCATATTTGACTTTGCCAGTATTTCCGAAATGAATTTGACATTGGCGTTTATCTCTTTCACACTGTACCCTTTACACAAAACTGCTTTTCTTTTGTTTTTTGATAAGTTCACATTATTCCAGCAAGAATGTGATAATATTAAATCGATGTGACTTATATCGAGTGGACTGCAAAAACAATCAACTAATAAGTACACACTGATGTTAAAGTTTTCCGAAACCACCTTTTAAGAAATGTCTAAAATTAGAAATAAATAACCTATAAAAAAGTTCAAGTAAACAAAATAAAAGGGCGGTAAAATAAAATGTAAAGTTCTGTGAACATAGATAACTCTTTCATCTACAATATCAATTATTAGCTCATCTGCATCTCTAATTACCCTAGATGATTTTGATTATTGATAGATGATGATTATTATTTTACCCCGGCAAAATGCTAGATTATTACGGATTCCAGTCCAGTAACTGTTACAATGTGAACCAAGCAAGATATCATAATAAATATGTTTCCCATTTTTTATTTACGAAGCGATGGAGTTATTATTTTTGTAAAGAGTTAATCGATTTAATTATTCTTTGTAGCATTTAAATGGCACTTGCTTGCATAATTTTTGTATTAACACGTCTGTAGAATGTTAATGGAAATAACAATGTTTTAATTTGTCATTTATTTCATTAGTTGACGTGTTTCTTTATTGTATATTTTTACTATATCGTTGCAACAATTTTTATGTTGATTTATTTACTACTAAGTACGGTTGTAATACTCAAATAGTTTCATAGAAGTTATAGAATCGTAGACCCATGTAATTAAACATTATCTAGGTTTTTTATATACAGTATCTTAATAACTCTATCTAAAAAAAAACTAATGAACCGATTGACAAAACATGCATACCTATTTCTATAAGTTGGACTATACTTTGTTTAACTATATACTTATGAAAATAGGCACACCTTACGATATAAAAAAACTGCAATTCAGAAAATTTTGTACCAGTTCGAATTGATACTTTCATTTTTAGGATTCCGTAGTTTAGAAGTTAATCAAAACCACTCTTAGTTGAACTCGGAATAGTTTCAATGCTAGTCTAGAGAGTGCTAGATAAGAATATAGGTCGAAATTGCATATGAATGGCGGTTTACAATGAAATAAGTACTTCATTTATCAATGAATTAGGTACCACTTATCACTTTGCTATCACAAGTAAGACCGATGACCATAATAGGGCCGATGCTCCATTATATTTGAGTGTAACTTGATTTATCACCTTTATGCAGAAATAAGAACGAAACATAATTTCTAAAAAAATTACAAAGTACCTAATATAAATATTATACAAAACTTTATTATATACGTTAAACTAGCTACCCGCCCCGGCTTCGCATGGGCATAAAAACCTTCCTCTTTAATCACACTATCTATTAAAAAAAACCGCATCAAAATCCGTTTCGTAGTTTTAAAGATTTAGGCATACAAGGGACATAGGGACAGAGAAAGCAACTTTGTTTTATACTATGTAGTGATATTGAATAGGCGAATGGGGGAATCATGATAATGACGGTGCGGCTAGCAACCCATCACTATAGATTTCCGGGGTCAACTACCATAATTCTAAACGTGGTAAGGTCATCCTCCCTCAACTTACGCTTCGAAAAAGGTGCGCTTTTATCATATTCTTGGTGTTACTGTTACAATGGCGCGGTTACTGTCTCTTCACCATAAGCATAACCCTTTTTACAGGGAAACCAGACCAATAGGAACATGATCCGTGTGTATTAGTGGCCAACATTGTCACAGCATTTAGGCTGTCTAAAGGTTCCAGTGGCTTAACTTGTCTTATAATGCACGGAGAAGATCAAGATAAAAATGTCGCCTAGTGAAGACCAATAGAAGTCAGGTCACCCTTGCTGGCCCAGTTAGGCTGTCGAGTACCTCATAATGACCTGTTTAATTCATCAAACAAATCCACCAATGAGTTAAGAAATGATAATATGATTCTTAGGCACCGATGTAAAATGAATTAAAATGGACTTCGCAGTACCGATATTAAGGTGGACACAAATAAACTGCGAATATTTTAAAGGCTGATTCAGACCGATATTCTGGACAACTTCTCCAAATAAACTTTAACAGAAATACGAATTTTTTTACACCCCATATAAATTGAGATACATCTGATCCAGTTTAGTAAAAATTTTAAAAAAATATGTCGTATTTCGATAACTTTATTTGAAACAGTTGTATGAATCTGCCCTTAAAATATTTGCCATTGATTTGTGTTGTATTTGTATATAATGCATAAAGCCATCCAGGCGCATCTCGAACAAACATATCTTAATTGTATATGTTACATCTTAATTTTGTACATCTCGCAATAGGTTATCTACCAGTCATCCACTCGCCGCGCCGCTGCATCCGCTTGATAGCTTATCTGAAAGCAGTAAATATAACACACCTAACTTGCTCAGAAATTGAAAATACCTAACTTAGCATATCACGATCCTATTGGTCCATAATTTAAAAAAAATTGCGAGACCGCGCGCGATTCGTAATTCTTTGTATTGGTCTGGTTTCCTTGTAAAAATGATGCCAGATAACACATAGTATTTAACTACTCTACTTTAAAATAACATACAAATAAATACCAAACTTAATATCTAAAAAATGATAATTAAAAATTAACCTTAATTAAATTATATGCTAAGTAACAATAACAAAATATAAAATTATAGTTAAAATATATATAATTAAAAGGAGTCCCTATTTAACTTAGGTAATATGTTACAAGCGTAAGGCCTATTTTTCTCAGCTTGTGATAGTCGCATTCGTCTACCATTTTGGTTATTTAAGTTGCAATTTCATGGTGTCCCAAAAATGCCTCGTCATTTAATAAAAGGATTTTTTTTTACATCAAACTTTGTATGATGTCATCGGTGAACTTTTTTTGTTTAATTAGAGAATTGTATCTTGAATTGAAACATTGCATAGGTGCATAGACATAGGGATTTTTATAATATACCTAAATTTTCTACAATTAATAGAAATTATCACATTTATGAACTTCGAAATAGTAACTTTATTTCCTTTGCACAGTCACCAGAAGACACTATAAAACTATCTAAGTATTGGTGTAATTCTGTGCAGTAAATCATCTTTTATGGCCCATTCCGCCGAAACATTCGCCCAATTTGGTGAAATATCACGACTTATATGTTTGTAATGTTCTTGTTGGCGTTGTTTTATATGTTTCACTAAAAGTTAAAGGTGAATTAGAAATATTGTATCCGAAAAATTAGATTCTATTATATACAGGGTGCTTCGTTATTGACGGATTTTAATTCGAATGACCAACTATGCCGATGACGATATATGAAAACGTTGGGCATAAGCTCCTATATATAATAATGCAAAATCATCCAAAATTTCGAAAAAGTAATAGCAAATAGACAACCAGAGTAGAAGGAGGTTTACTTCGTGCAAGAAAACATAAAAATTTACAGGTCTTTTTTCGAATAAAATTAACGTGAAGACGAAAAAACAGTTTGTGAATTGCATTTAAATCTGTCGCAGATACATAAACGTTTGGGTCGTGTATCAGCGCGGGCCGGCCATTGGGGACCAATAACTTAGCGGACGCCAGATCACACAGCCCGGGGTCACGGCGCCAAATTTATATAGGGACTGAGATACGGTATAGTAGGGAATAATGACCCAATGGATATGGATTTTTAAAACTGTATTTACTATTGCTTGCTGATTGCTTTTACAATTGTGTTATCATTGTCATTATAGCGTTTAGGATTTGCATTTTATATAATATCCTTTGATTAATATTAAATAGCGTATAATAGGGGTCACGGCGCCAAATTTATATAGGGACTGAGATACGGTATAGTAGGGAATAATGACCCGATGGATATGGATTTTTAATACTGTATTTACTATTGCTTTCTGATTGCTTTTACACTTGTGTTATCATTGTCATTTTAGCGTTTAGGATTTGCATTTTATATAATATCCTTTGATTAATATTAAATAGCGTATAATATCACACAGCCCAGGGTCACGGCGCCAGATTTATAGGGACTGAGATACGGTGTAGTGGGGAATAATTACCCGACGTATATTGTTTTTTTTATAGACTGTGTATGTTACACTTACTCGCTGATTGCTTTTACTCTTCTGTTATCATTGCAATTCTAGCGTTTCGGGTCGGCATCCTTAATCGTAATTATGGTTTCAGAAGCCAAGGTATTTTTAAAGTAAAAATGTATAATGAGCTGATGGATATGGATTTAAATAGACTGTGTAGTTACACTTACTCGCTGATTGAGAATAGCAACAAAAAGAAAACAAGTGTAAAAGCACATTACACTTGTTTTCTTTTTGTTGCTTATTCAGAGCTTAGGGTATTTTTTTTTTAATAAACAGCAGTAAAAACAGTTACATAAATATTATTTCACATAGCCCGTGTTTTTAAAACTGCTAGTTTGCGAATTACGAGCATTTTTTAAACTTGTCTTAGATATATAAATGTTTGGTTTATGTATGCGGCGAAGCGAATTTTATTTATGAAAATGGTATATATAGAAGGTAGGTACTCTAGAAACCTACTCTAGATGCACATTAAAAATAATATCACTGTTTTTTTGGTCCATTGTTTTAACTTTGATGTTGTTTATCTCTCCGAAACAAATTAAAAAGGTGACCCAATCCCGCTCCAGACATACAACCTCATTTCTAATTGCGTCTCTTATAAACATTCAATAAATAAATTTATCATTGGCGGTCACTTGAAACAAAAAAATTTACTTTGTTCATTGGCCTTTGATAACCTCTAGTACCTACACGGACCGACAAACTAATTTGTGTAAGACATATGACGCAAATTAAATAGATAAAAAAAGCATGCTTGGTGTCAAATTCAGACATACAAACAAATCACGCCAATGATCATCAACAATATTTATTTCTCTTTAATTAAGAACTCGGCTTAGGATAGTATCATATTAAAATATAAATTAATTTAAAAACTGATAAGCCAGAGCTTGTATTGTATACGTACGTTAGATGTAAAAACACCATATTTTTTATCAAAGTAAACCATAGAGCAAGGCGGCTTTAGCGCGTTACTCTGCCTGTACTCGGCCTATTATGTGGGGTGTGATAAAGCGGTTGAAACAAAGTTGAATCCGCTTCTTTCTGGAATAAGAAGATTTCACATGTACTTATCATCTATAACGTTAGTGTTATACAGTAGAACGAGATAAATAAAAGATGTGAATTAGAAATATAACACTGGTGTTTATTTCGAGAGTGATACAATTAAAGTTAGGGTCGTGGATACTTCAAGCACAAATAAAATGATCAACCTTTTTTTTTTGAATGACCTACAATATTGGCTTCTAAGAGCTTTAATATTTACAGCGAACTTTGTGAATGACCTAACGATCAACCACTAGTCGAATCCTTTTAAAGGGCACAGGCGGTGACGGGATGGTCCGGGCTGCAAGAGTAGGTATTCCTACTATATACCAATATAATATATATAACCAATCTTTTTTTCAGTGTAGTGGCAGCAGCGCCACACATCGACACAAAATAAGAGTAATAGAGTTTGCAGGTCCTGGCCAAAATTAAAAACGAAATCATGTATGAGATCACAACTCTGAGCAAACTGAGCAACTTTGCTAGATAAAAGGATAATAAAAAATATCAGAGTTTTTAAAACAACCTGCAAGCGCAAATCTTTAATCATACAAAAATTACTCCTTATTATCTTGTTCGTGGGAGTCTAAATTTTTATTAGAAACTAAAATAGAAACTTAAGAATCAATTCATGACCCCCGAGGTCGACGCAGATCGTTCAGATATCGCTAAACGGACTATAGTTTGGAACGAGAAATTTCCTGTAATCGCCCATCACGCCAGCATTACCAATAAATTCGTTGTTATGCTCCTCAGTACCAATAACTGACGTGGTCTTAGACGCTCGCCGTTTTAAAGCTAACTTAATATGGAAAAATATAAAATGTTAAAATAATTAATTTTATTCATTGATCTTATTACATTTTAAGAAAAGCTAGTATTTAAGAAAAGCTAGTAATATTTTTTTTATTTCGACGTTTAATACCAAAAACGGAAACTGCCAACTCTACGTAAAATTTTAAATACTCATACTACCACATCCGTGAAATAATAACTTCGCGAAACATCTCCAATGCTTTACGGGAAATACCAATATCATTTTACCATAGAGCAACAAAGTCTTCCGTATTCGATAGACTTTCGACTCGCCGAGGCCATCATGCTCTGTGTAACTTATGATGATGTATTACATTACAATGCACTTGTAGTAATAGTGAGTCGGGAAGCTAAGTCAAAGGAAAAAATAAAGAAAAGAAAGGAAGAGAGTAATCTTATCAATATGTCTAATAATATGGGAGGAACTGCACAATGCTTAATAGGTGAACTAAATTTTATTCGCAATTTCGCATTCTCTTTCAGCTATGCGGCAATTTAGGACATGGCCTTATTAGGTGACTATTTATGCCTATATTTTCATTCCTTAGTTAATATGTGGGATCATGTGACTATATGATCTATATTTAAGATGAAGATTACATCCGACCTATTTATCTGCGTTGCGGGAACTTAGTGTTGTGGAGATCTATGGGTTACGGCAAACACCTACCATCAAGTGGTCCGTATGCCTGTTTTTCTACTCAATTTAAAAAAGTCCATCTCCGTATATCTGTCGATCCATAGACAACGTCTTGTAATGAAGACATATTGTACCTTGGAACGCCTCCTCCCCTAAGCGGGTAATTGAGTCATTATAGTTGCGCGCATACGGCACTATCTACGATCGACCATCGACCGATGGTCGATCGCATCGACAAGCCCCGGGTCCTATAGGGAATGCACGGTTATGAGAACCTGAATTAATCGTTTATTCCATGTTTGGTGGTCAGGCACTTGGGAGATGCTAGATCACTGATTAGCTAACTTTTTACAATTTTATGAGTTTGATTCGAATCCATGAGAATTTATAGTTATTTCAAGGTTGATGGCACTGTTCTAATAATAAAAATATTAACATTCTCGAAAACAAACGCAAATCCTCCTAAGTGTGGAACCTCAGACAGAAACAGAAACACGCTTGTACGATATGACTACATTCAGAAAGCACAGCTGACTAAAACCTCTATTCGTAGAGAGCACGTTTTGCCTAAAACTTTGTTGATAGAAAACACTGTAGTAGATATCTCGGTTTCTAGGAAACGCTACTTTGCATTGTCGAATTAACAACTTTAGATCAGTATTCCAGTGAATATGACGTACTATGGTCCAATCCGATGATATTATTTAGGGGGCAGGAACACGCAGAATGAGTTCCGCCTTAGATCGGTTTAGTTGGAAAACTATGAGGGCTTGTGTGCATGTGCAGCAGTACGTCACGAGTTTATGCGGAAAACATGATGTTACGAGATGCTAAAAACTAGTTAAACAATTCAGCAATTTTTTTTACTACTGTGTAGGCAATCAGGCCTACGGCCCACCTGATGGGAAGTGGTTTACGTACCTGTATACGATTTCAATACCGTCACTTGAGCCTGCTGACCCTAAAAAATTATTATCATACGCTTCTTGAAGGACTTTTAAGTAGTGTTAAAATTGAGTACAGAATTTTATTCCTATTTATTCTGTACTTATCCATACTTTTTTCAACCCAGTATTAGATGACACAAAATTAAAAACCATCCTGCTACCTAACCACTTAATACCACGCAACCAATAAAAACATAGTTGCAATTTAAACAATCCCCAAAAACACCACAAAATGTCCATCCCTAATCGTAACACGATTGTAACACGTCCGTCTTTTTTACACCCTGCTCAATTCGCGCCATATTGCATCCCACCCTATCTAAATGATAATTCGGAACCTTTCTTACAATCAAAATTATTGTGTCCAGTTTATTTTATTACGCTTTGTATTGTGTTCCAATGTCTATAGATAAAAGATCTTCGGGATCATTGATTCAAGATTCAACCTTACACCCTTTCGCTGAAGGGTTAAAGATTTTGGTGTGAAAGAATTCTAAGTTGTGGGTCGTTTTCGCCAAATAGACAGAGATTTGCGCCTTTACCCTTTGACTGACCAATTCGGTTACGATTGACTATTTGCATTTAAGAAGGGGTTTGTGACGAAAATCTTCGTGGTTGTAGCTTTTTTTGTTTTGGTATTTATTTCGCTACTCGAGTAAAAGATGTTGGATTTACATGGCAATGTTCATTGTCTAACAAATATTATTAGAGGAGGTATAAAGTGAGTGGAGGAAGGCATAAAATTTTGTAAAAACTTATTAGTGTTACATATTATTTATATGAAAAAAAAGAGTTTAAAAAATATTGTTCTTTAGAATGATTAATTAATCGCATTCTACAGAGGCTTCCTAAAATCCTGACTGAAATAATTTTATTAAGTGAAAAAAGTAAAGGTATCGTCTTAACTGCTATATACTTATGGCTCATCTTGGCGAGGGCACTCCTGTGCCCCCAAATACAAACCTAGGCTTTAAAATACACACTATTGCAACTCATCAACTCGTAAAAATATAATTACATAGCAAATGCAGTAGCAACTGCAGTAATAATCAACCACAAGACAAAGCCACCCCATTGTTATCTCCCTTTCAGATCGCAATCATTGCCGCCATGTTTGATGCCATTATGAATCAAATTCCCGCCTTTATTCTTTTTCCATTCTAGGCATAAAGCTTAGAGTAATTGCTAAACATAGCGAGCGACTTGTAACCGTGGTGAATAACCATAATAGTTTATTAGAAAAAACCTTTCTCTCCTCTCGATCAACACACTCGTATACCAACCAAGAGATGTTTTCTTTAAATATTTATTCAATATTTTACTCTCACGTCATTGTGTGTCATATAGGTGGTTTACGTTTACAAAGACCGCTATTTTCAATATTTTCATACATCCCTGGAATCATAAAGGAATTTGTATTTAATTTGTGCAAAAGTACCAGCAAGATCAGCGTGAAACCTTATTTATTTTATCGATACCAATTTACCTGCGTTGCTCATCGTACTATTTATATGTCTCTTTTTCTATATTTTTGTTTCTAAGTTTCCACAATACAATGTATTTCATTTTATCGGTATAGTCAAACGGTCAAATGCAATAGTCGGACGAAAAAAAATAATGCTACGCGCGCTCTACAAAACAAAAAGTCATTCTTACCCTGGCACCGGGCGTCAGATCTCACAGCCGATAAGTTCTTTATTATCCTGGATGATTTTTTAATCTATGCAACTTATGGTGAGGTTCGTATTAGCACATTGTGTTGTAACGACGTCCCAGAATAATGGCTCCATGAACAATGCGTATGGAGTTACTGCTGTACCTACTTAATTTACTGTGACATATACTTAAACGAGTACTTGTCTTCGTGTTATTAACTTTGTCATATTCATAAAATATGTGTTTTTATTAAATGTTTTTAAGAGACTCTATTAGACTTAAAATCTTACATGAAAAAAATTGCCTTTCCTAATTCTGTGATTATCTAGAGACCGCGCGCTTTTTAATTAATTATTTGCTTAAAATGTACTTTCACTTCCTTATTTAATTTTTTTCTATGATGAAAAGTCTTATATAACTACCTCTATAGTTTGTTTCTACTACTCCGCTGCTGGTTCAGTAACCCGAAGTGGATCTTGGCCTCCGAAACGAGGGAGCGCCACAGTTTTTTATTCTGCGATGGTTCGCCAGTTTACAGCGCCCATCTCACGCAGGTCAGCCTGCACTGCATCCCTCCAGCGATATCTGATATCTGTCCCAGATTGGCTGCTTTCACTCAACGTTCCTCTCCCAACTCTCTTAACTCTAGATCTTTCTTAACCTAAGCGGGTCACAGTAGGCTCTTTCTATAGGTATTAGGTTATTTATTTTAAATAAAATATTTTGTGGCTAAAAATTATAAAGACATTTGTTTTATTTCTCTAATTCCAAAATGATTATAGTGGGCCACAAAGTAATAGTATACTACCTAATACGGTGTAATAAACGTAAATGGTATACTTTTCCGTGTGGCCCACTGTACATAATCCCCTCGAGGAACGCTGGAAAATAATGTCAAGAAAACCTCAGCACTAAAGTTTTCATCTAAGTAGATTTTCCAATTTGAAACTCGTTACATGGAGACGTCCGCTACTTGGAACTCTTGGTAGAACCTTTTCACTTTCTCCAGCACACAATTTATTGTCAAAGTTCCTCGGAAGACATGTCGGAACTTGGGCAGACGGGACGGATGGAAATTGTCAACACGAGTTATTTATTAAGACCAGCTTTAACTGTTTTTGATAAGTTTCGAATCGTTAAAAAATACGTGACTGGTTATAATAGTTTAAGCACTATGTCAAAAAAATACTTCTGCATTGTACTAATACCAAGCACACATCAATTATAAGTTCATCTGAAGGTGATACCTCGGTGAACACTAGCGCCACCATCGACTAAAAATCATTATTCACTGAAAACACAAGTTATCAAAAATCCGTGTTATGTAATTGAGGTTCTGGATCTGAAGTTAATTTTAAACATATCTAGTTATAAAATTATAGTTCCATATAGTTACAAATTAAGTGAGTAATGAATTTTAAATGACGGTGGCGCTAGTGTTCACCGAGGTATGACCTGAAGACAAAAAATTAAGAAATACTTACTTATAATCTTCTATTCGGTCCGCTAGATTTTTTTCAGAACGATTTCTTGTAGGTTCTTAATAAGGTGACTTTGATGTAAAGGTACAGATTACAGAATGCTATAAATAGATGTTTAATCCCGAACGAAAAAATACGCGCCAAATTTTAGTGTACATGTCAATCAATAGTTAATTATGTTCCTACAGAACCATAATAATTGTCAAAGAGCAGGATTTATTTTAATTTGTTCTTGTAATAGGTACTTTTTAAGGCCCTGGAAATGAGTGCTTCTTGAATTTATTAATCTTCTTTAATCTTACTTTAGTAAAGTCAAACACGTCAAGTTAGTCTTGGTCAGTCAGTCAAGTAAGTCTAGTCAGAGGGCTAAGGGAAGCGTTGAAAAAATTTCACTCAGCAATAACTTTTAGATTGGTTTTCGCGGGAAGATAGAAGTCACAATATTGCGCTGTATATTTATTTTCCAAAATTTATGTTATTTCAACTATTTGTGCATAACAATGGTGGATTATTATACGCTAAGTGTTCGAGAACAAGCATGAGTGTTGGGAGTGGTACAATGTCGTTTAAGTGACTTTAATCCTTGTCACCCAAAATCTCCAAGATCCAAAATCTCTAAGTGAAATTCTTCCGCCGCTTCACTTAGTCCTCTGACTTGACTAATTTGACTAGCATGACTGTCAACTGAAATGACTTGACTAAATGAAGAAATTGAAGAACATTTAAATAAACCTTGAAACTAGCAAAAATAAGCTATAAGTTTGATTGCCATGGGTTAATATAGCACTACGGACTACGTCTCGATATGACTACATAGCCGGTACAACTAAATCAATATAATCGCAATTGGACCAAATCTCCATTGATTTCGTGGATTAATGCCAACACAAAGAAAAAAAAAAGAAAAAAAACTTGGAGATTTTGGTGACCGGATTAAAGTCACGTAATTGACACTGTACTACTTCCCAACACTCACGCTTGTTCACGAACACTTAACAAATACAATTTCACCATTGTTATGCACAAATACTTGAAAATAATAAATTTTGGAAATTAAATACAGCGAAGACAGTTTACTTCCCTCCAAAAACTCCTTTAATTTATTACGAAAGTTATAAGACTTCTAGAAATGAAAAGAAAACATTATCTTTTCAAATTCTAATTCAAATACATACATATCACATTTAAGTAAAAAAATATTTTATGTAATTATTTGAGCAGCACTAAATCGTAATGGCGTCGCTTCCGGCGCGCCCGCCATTAGTGGCCATTTCCTTTCAACTTCCGCCTCTCTTAACACCCTGCGCCCTCTCGCGGCATTTCCGTAAAACTAAAAATAAAAGTTTACATCAATTTATTGTAAGTTTACAAGTCATTCAGTTTCTTTATAAGTTAATTGTCATTATCCGTTTATTATCGAATCCCCTTTTTTTAAAGTAAACAAAGAAATTCAGCTGCATTAATTATTACACGACATATAACTAATATAGTTTTATTTTTAATAAGTTTGTATTTGTTTATTTAGTTATTTAATAATATTTGTATTTGTATTAAACATGTATAATTTGTATGATAATGGTACAATAAAGAGTATATCTATCTATTTCTTTTTTAACCTAAAAAAAAATTTCAGCTAGTATTCTGTTGGTATAACCTAACTCTATGTATATTACATATTTAGTTATAAATGAATAAATCTCCAAACATCACATTTTAAAACATACCTATAAAAAAAAATCTAATATTCAATTATTTTCTATAAATGACGACTTAAAGAAAATGGAAAAAAGATATACATCCGGGCCCCCGGGTTCATTAGGAACATCAAAGTCACTATTTTAAATTAATGATATAACTAAACTATTTTTCATTAAATCTACCACACTAAAATATCTTTCTTTCCTTTTTAATATTTAAGTCATCTTTAATCATGGTCATTTTCGAATCTTCCCAAATCTCGTGTAAATTGAGTACTATTCCCAATGATTGAACCAAATAATAAAAGTAGTTCATATTTGTTCACTATTAAATCTCAGTTCGTCACTAGGCGGTATCAACTTTGCTAATGGCAAGCAAACACTTCCAAAATCGGAAGTTCCTGTTGGCACGCGCCTGATCTATCACTCGGGAGTGACTGGCTGGTATCGCGTTTCTTTTTCCTGGGTTGAAAAAAAAAAACAAAATACATTTTTAAAACAAGAATAAGCCTAACTTTGTTTAAACTTAATACTCAGTTACGACTTACTCAAAAAGAGCGGAAAGGCCAAGATGATGTTATCGTTTCGGGTAGAGTCCATAGAGCAATGCTCTAGCACCCTAACAATTAATGATTTTTTACCCCTTTACTTGTAAGCAAGTAGATTTGTAAATTTAAATATCAAAACAAACTTTCAAATAATATTCATCGACTTCAGTCAAGTTGAAAAAAATAAAAAGCATGTCTGCCCCAGGCGCGCGCAATCGCCCGATGGAATGGCGGGAGATGCGCGGAATTTTAAAAGGTTCGCGGTATTTTTTTATTATATTATCAAGCTCTCGTTTGAGCGTGATTTGTGAGAAATCATTCATAAAACACTCGTACCCGTAACGGCACTCGCATTTAAATTTGATGCGATCTCATTAATGAGATGTGACTTTGATAAATTTACAAATCGTGGTATCTATAAAAAAATACGTGGTACGAAACAGGAAACCTGAGAGAACGTAAAAGGTAAGTATATGTAAGGTACCTACCTTACATATAAGGTACTAGCTGTTCCCCGCGGCTTCGTCCCGCGTGGGACTCGGTTATATCGCGCCCAAAAGTAGCCTTTGTTTGACCTCAGGTCGTTAACTACATCCCTACCAAATTTCATCACAATCGGTCCAGCAGTTTAGCCGTGAAGAGGTGACAGACAGACAGACAGACTTTCGCATTTATAATATTAGTATGGAAGTATGGATTCCTCCTAAGATAAGTTTCAAATTCAAAAGGTGGTAGTAGGTACTACACGATCAGGCCTTCCACGTTCATAGATACCAACATAAGGTTTTTGTTACACTATTTAAGTAGGTAATAGAATAAAGTATTTCTACGGCACAGATAGGACACGGATTAGGTACGAGTACCTAAGCACATTTACAATTATTATTCCTCTTATAAATATAATTAGCTTGAAATAATTCGCGATAAATCCGCATGTAACAATGTAATAACGTCATAATCCCGCCAAATGACGGCCTCGCCGCGTTATATCATTTTTTATGTCCGTTTATCGCCCGATAATATAATAATCATATCACGCTTACAATAATGCCATGCTAAATAAAATATACCAACCCTGTATTATACATGCAAGGAAAATATTATAAAAAGCAGTTTTGACAAATCAACCAATAAATAAAATTTAAGTCTAAAAGATTCTAAGCGTAGAATTCAAAATTGGAATCACAGTGATGTCTTTTATTACATTTTCGATCGTCAAAAATAACCGATGTTCCAAAAACAACGTTTACAAATTGGGTGAAGTTCGGAGCGCGCGGGAAAGCAATATGTTTTTATTTCTTTTTAATTTCCGGTTCGTTTTAATGGCGTCGAAATCAATATAATGGTGAAGCGGCCAGCGCCATTTTCGCATTTTGTGGTTTTGCTCATTTAAGGTCATTGAGCATGCTTAAACTGTGGGGGTGAGCAGCTAACGAGTTGTCATTACTTCTGTTGTTGGTCATTTACACTTTTTTGTGTTATTCTGTTAATTTTTATAAATTAAAAATGTTATTTTGTTTGCGTTTGCAAAAGCTAATGGTAGATGCCCTACTGATCAATCTATTTTTATCAGCCCATAGATACGCGACGACACTGAAGAATATATAACACCATTATCTGATAAAAATGTAATGGAATATTGTAGCTATTAAAATCAATCGTTTCCCTGGGTCTCGTACCAATTAGTGCCTCTCCATTTTAACATTCAAGTTATTTTTTGCATTAATAATACCTTTGGCTATAGGAATTTATTAAAACAGAATACTTAAAGACCAAGATCTACGTAGTTTGCATATTTATTTTTTTACATATCTATCTATACTAATATTTTTATTATTAAAAATATTATTGTTTGAACGCTTATAACTTTAGAACAGGGGGGTTACTACCGTCTCTTAAAACCATGCAAGATCCAGTGAGTAAGCGGGACATCTCCCTTACTCACTGGATCTTAAGATCACACAAGGTTTAAAGAGATGGTGGTAAGCCACCTGTGCCCCTAGTATGAGTTTTTCTTAACGCAGACGCTAGCGACTGCGTTAGTGATTTAGTATGGCATACCTGTACACCGCCTCTGGCGAATAGTAAGGCAACTAAGAAATTCCATACATAATCCTAACGCAGTCGCTAGCGTCTGCGTTAAGAAAAACTCATACTAGGGGCACTGTTCTAAAGTTATAAGTCGGTCGGTCGTATTTGAAACTTCTTTCAGTGATGTGCATGGTTAACGATGATGTTAATACTTTACGTAGTTCTAATAAAATACTTAATCAAGCTTGGCGAAACGAACTCAACCCTTTTCCATGGAATGGGCGCTAGTTACTATCGTATCACTTTAGGGAGATTACGTTGAAGTGAAGTGGCGAAGTTCAAAGAGCTATTATGATATGCGGCATGGCAAAAACACATAAAACGCATTAATACAACAAATATTGGTAATGGACACTAATTAAACGCAAATTCGAAGAGTGCCTGCCTGATAAAGTAGCTAATTTGAAAAAATATATAGGTAAGTAGATAGCTCAGGCTTTAAGTCAGCCGTAGACCATTCATTTGTATAGAGTTAATTAAATACCTGTCCAGTCTAATAGCCCAAAGTAGCCTATGGTACAGGAGACACTTTACCCCTAGTATGAGTATTTCTAAACGCAGACGTTAGGCGCACCCTAGACGCTTATGCATGCATGGTGGAAAATCATCAAATAAATGGATGGTACTCGAAATGTGAATTGAATCGACTGATTTCCAAACAAATCATCTATATTTTTTTCAATTTAAATCAAGAATTTCGCGATGATTTGTTTGGAAATCAGTTGATTCAATTGTTCCATCGTAAATTATCTCAAAATTTAGATGATTTTTTTGGAAATCAGTCGATTCAATTCACCTTTCCAGTAACATCCCTTTGTTTGATGGAAAACCATCATGCGTGCATAAGCGTTTAATGTGTGCCTAAGGTTTTTTAATTGAATTTCTTAGTTGCCTTACTATCCGCCAGAGGCGCTGTACAGGTTTGTCATACAAAATCGCTAACGCAGTCGCTCGCTAGCATCTGCGTTTAGATAAAACTCATACTAGACGTACTACTATATCCATACCTTTTAATAAATCGGTCCTGAGGCGGTTTAGCTGCAAAAGCTAAACAGACAGACGAATAGACAGACAGACTAGCATTTACAATATTATATATCAGAGACCGAGAGGTGGTTCCGAAGAACTGTGACACCAGGGTGTGCATGGCCGATTTACCGTGACACCTACACGAAATTATGATGGTGAATATTTTAAAAGATATATGAAATAAGATATATAAGAAATATTTAAGAAATATCTAATAGTGATTCACCAAATAGAGCTTTGAAGAGGCATATATGATCAGTGTTTCCAAAAGAGACTCAATCCGAATGAAGACAGCCACAACAAATAATAAAACTAAATATAATGCGACATTTAGGTCTTTGAAGTCATAGTAGGCGAGGCGCATAGAGCAGTACCCCTAGTATGAGTTTTTCTTAACGCAGTCGCTAGCGTCTGCGTTTTTTATGGAATTTCTTAGTAGCCTTACTATCCGCCAGAGGCGCTGTACAGGTTTGTCATACAAAATCGCTAATGCAGTCACTAGCGTGCGTTTACAAAAACTCATACTAGGGGTACAGTGAACGGATGGCTGATGGGGTAGGGATCTCGAGTGGTGGCGATTGGCTGTAGGCTGTGTCAGATTAGGCCCTTAGGCAGCTTACAAAATCTGAATAGTAGGTACGAAATGCACGTATTTTATTTTCATTTTAGGTAAGTACGTGGTGAGTACCTATAAAACAATATATTAAAGGTCAAGCGTTTTATTTTCTTTTTGTTTTTTAACGAACTTATTCGTAAGTAATTTCTTGTTTGTAATATCTTTATTGCTTTAAAATACATAGTAAAAGGAACATTATTAAAATAAGAAGACAATGGAAAATAAATATAAAAGTTTAATAAATTACACTTACCTAAGTAGATTGAAAAAGTTCGCCACACCACATTTTCATTCTGCTGCCATCTTTTATTAAATAGTGAGTGACATCTCTTTTAATTCAGCTATTTGACAATAGGTGTCGCACACAACTATACAATTAGTATTTTTTTTATTTAAATCGTCTAGATGGCGTTATAAGTAATAACATAAAAGAATCATTCGTTCATTAAAAATATAAGGTTGGCAATTGGCATTGGCATCACGTTGGCATTCATAGGATTTCTCGTCTGCGGTTTGTTATATAATCGAGTAAGGGAACTTGGAGCAAACAAACAATTCACTCGTTCCGAGAGCAAAAGCGTTCGCTTTAACCCCCCTGTAAATAGCTATGCTATATAATAGCAACATTACTCCAGCAGTATCTAGGACATGCCAACCTATTCAAATAAATTGTCAACGTCAATGTCATACTGCCCGTGTACAGCACAACAAGCAAAGCGGACACACACACACACACAAATCAAATTCAAATCAGCAGAAAGAAAGTTGTGTTGTGGTTGTGCGTGCATGTGTTTGTAGTTCGTCCAGCCAGCTGTTATTTATTTCCAAATTATTTTTGGACTGATTGCAAAAGTTTAGTGTTAAAAAGTAAATAAGTATACATAGTGAAAATAAATATGACTATTGTAAAAGTGAATTTAGAGGGGACGAAAAACGGATGTCCAAAACTTTCCCATTGATAATATTTGCGAAGTTTGCGGAAACGTTTTTAAAATGATATAATAAATGGAACTTACAATAAGTTATCATCAACATCTTCTTTAAACCTGATAAAATGACTACGGACAGATTTCACAAGTAAGTACAGAGAGAATTGATAAGATTAAGTTTGTGACACTTAAAATGACAATGTTAAGTTGATATGTTATTCGCCTTTTGTTTTGCTATAAGTACAATATTTTTTTTTGGTCACTAAATTTTAGGTGTATGCAATCTTTCATCATCCTAGCAATTTAGCATTTACCACTAAGTAGAGATATGTACTTAATTGATTAAAAGCTGCATATTCGTACCACTAAGCAACCTCAGCACCAGTTTCAAAGGTGCCACAGTATGTCAACATATTATGTTGCATACCACACAGAAGCCTTCTGACTATTCAAGAAACGAGCTGTTGCCTGGGCCTCCATTCCCGTGGGTATTCGGGGATAAAATATAGTCTATGTGTTGTTCTAGGGTGGAAGCAATCTGCATTCAAAATTTCAACTAAATCGGTTCAGCTGTTTTCCTGTGAAAGAGAAACAATCATCCATAGAAACTGTGGTGTTTATAATATTAGTAGGAGTAGTATGAATGTATGGCACACTTGTCTCATCATTGCGGACTACACTTTAAAGTTTTATGACAATGTTGGTGGCAAGAGCCCATTTGATTAAACCTTGAGAGGCAGGAGGTAGCCTTTTTCCTCTTCGTCCAAGCGTGTTGCCTGGTTTTATCTTCAGCTTACGCTTCCGAGCCCACGGTACTATTATCATGGTCCTGATTTGGAGGTACTGATTATTACAATGAAGCGACTGCCATCAGAGGCAGGTGGTAGCCTATCAGCACTATCAGCAAGTGACAGTGAAATGGGAAGACCATGGAGTCCAAACTGTTCAATAGCAATATTCCAGTGTTATTGAGATGATGGAGTAGACCCATGACGGGATTCCTTTGAGCGTACAAAATTGCAAATAATAAAAAGTTATTACAACACAACACACATAAGAAATTATTGCACTATTTTATAAGATTCTTAAATCTATACAATAATAAAGAACCCTTTTAAACTTATCAACTTGAATGTGCCAACCCATATTGGATTTGAAAAAAAATTCAGTCATATTTTAAAATATTGATACAAGTTATGTACTAAGTGTGTATTATGTAGGTATTATCTGTATCTGTCTGTATGTAGTATGTTACATGATACATACAGACAATTTGTATATATACAAATTTGTACATGTACTACTTATACAAATTGCAGGGATTATAAACTCAAAGAATACTTTGAAACAACACATTTAAATTTAGTTCAATTTCAATGTAGGTAAATGCCATGCCATTTATAATACTTGAATAGATTCACTCACTGACCAGTTTAGGTAAAACTAGGTAGATACCAGATAATAATCACGCACACAGAATATTTAGAATACAGAAGTGTATTCAATTGAGCCAAAGGCCAAACTATTAAATTACCTGTGTCTAATGTGTGTGTTATTTTACTCAAGAATCAGGCTAGCATATACAGAAAGAATATCTCAATCTGACAGTAGTTCAAAAGTTTGCGTTTAGACAAACAAACTCTTCAGCTTTATAATATATACCAAAATAATAAATATAAATATTAAGTATTATGGACTAGCTGCAGTGCTACCCGCGGCTTTTCATACACAGCAACGCCACTTAATAAAGTGTCATTTTTTGGCCAAACCTACGGGAATCGCGTAGGTACTTTTGGGGATCAAAAGTAACCTTCCTTTGTGCTAAACCTGGGTTTCAGCTACCTCCATACCAAATTTCATAAAAAATGGCCCAGCCCTTTGAGCGTGAAGTAACAGACATACAAACTGTCGCCTTTACTTATATGTATAAAGATTTTTTTGTTGCGAGGGCGAGGTGCTACTTCTGTGTTCTCTTTATTTGTGGTGCTAATGAGTTCTGTCACCGCGAAGCAGGACATTGAACCATTTGGGCAGTCCGCGGAGCGTGTCTCCTACATTCACACAAGCACACGCAGTTTTATGCTTAGATTATAATTAAGTCATATACTTACCTGCCTACACTTCATTGGTTCAGGTGTTAGAGTACAGATTTTTAGGACCTAGCCTTAGGACCTAGCTGGGTAGAAAAAAGAGCTAAGTAGTTTATTAGAAGAAGAGACCCTGGCATAAAGCAACCATCTGAGGATGGAACCGTAAAAATGACCTGAGTTGCCTGAAAGGGTATTTAGACAAATAGCGATTGTCGACTACGTTTTAATATGTATCTGTCGCAGTATGATAGATAAAGCCGTAATATAGTTATAACCCTAGGTATATGATTATATGCCGGAACATAGTTATACGAATGCAATTCATGACTATCTTACTAGGAACATAATTATAATACGGTTCTAGTTTAGTGATATGGTTATATTACTGGATTAAGTTTAGTAAAATTGGAATTTCAGTTGGTATTCTGAAAGATTGGTCACCCAGAAATGCAATACGGCTAACAAATATTACTTTGAATGATCAGATCATATACCAAATAAAGAGTTGTCGCTGAGATAAATATGCCAAAAATTATTGCCATTTGGTAAAAACCAATACACTACTAAAAGACAAGCCTGTAAGTTTCTGTTGGGAGCTGCAACTGCTTAAAGTTGTGGACCAATATGACTTCTTGGGTCAGTTCATCCAGGCTGACAACTCCAGCTTCAAGGATGAGGTCTCTCGTCGAATCCGACTCAGATGGGCAGCATTCGGGAAATTCCACAATGTCTTCTTGTCCAAAATACCTCAATGCTTTAAAACTAAGGTCTTCGACCAGTGTCTGTTACTAGTAATGACATATGGGTTCGAAACGTGGTCCCTTATTATGTGCTTCATAAGAAAGCTCAAGGTCGCCCAAAGAGCCACGGGGAGAACAAAGGTTGCTGACATAGCCCAGCGGATTAGCTCTTTGAAGTGGCAGTGGGCGGGGCACATAGCGCGACGGACCGATGGCCGATGGGGCAGAAAAGATCTTGAATGGCGACCATGGTGCGCTTACCGGTGCGTGCACGCACTGGTAAGCGCACCATCAAGAAAAAGTTTGTTATAAAAATAAAAACCAATAAGTATCTTCTTTTTTTATTCTCTGGCAGATTCATAATCATCTCACTAGATTAGTTTAGTCAGATAAACATGTTACTAGATTGCAACCGTATTATAATTATATTCCTAGTGAGATAGTAATTAATCTCTTTCGTATAACTATGTTACGGTATATAATTATATCTCTAGAGATATAACTATATCACGGCTTTAGCTATCGTACTGCGACATATCGATGTTGACCTATGCTGGACACGAAAGTGGGGAGCAACAGGAATGATCGATATTTTCCGATTAACAAAAAGTCGCGAATAATAAATTCTAATACTTTTACGCGTTAAAAAGCACTTCAGTTTGGTTGCATTTTTACTCGCTTATCGTTTTGCCTTCATGGGCCAATGCACACGATCATAAGGGTGCTGCAATCTAAGCCATACATTTCTATTCTCTATCACGTACGGGTTAAGGACTAAGTTACCTTGGCACATCACTGACCATTGACACGTGCCTGCAAGGTTGCCCTGGTGACCAACCACCGTTTCACCACACCGTACAATACTGTATCCATCAGTTCAATGACATAGGCTCTTTCCTGGTTTTGAATATAACGTAGTGATTATATCCTCTTTGGGTTTGACCTTTTATAATACTCAGCAGGCAAAGTATTTTGAATTTTGGGTACTTTCTTCGTAGAAACTGGTTTTTTAAAAGGCCGGAGCTGCTTATTATGTTACAAGTTGACAGCGCTCGTATCACCCTTAAGTTTTTACGAGTTTCACAGGCAAACTGGTTAAAGAACTTGGACTTGGACATGGAAATGGAGATGGTGATGAATGCTAACGCAATGAAGATGATAATAAGCTAGGGTAACCATGCTTATATCTTACATCAGCAGTATCCTCAATCACCTACTGTTTCGGCCTCAGCCTGGACCTGAGAACACCGGCCCACAACACTATTTTCTCAGTGGTATAGGTTTAGAGCAACCATACCAGTTGTATGGCCGGTGATATGACAGGTTTTCAATGGACATTGCGCTGCAGTGCATAGCACAAAAGAACACTCAGAGCAGCCGACAGATATACAGCAGCGGCCATCAAAATTCAACTTCCATCTTTCGTCTTAGATCCTTTTAAATGACTTCGCTATCTACAAATCTGTTATTCTATACATAGTACATACTTACAGTCCACCAAAATAAGCACATAAAGCATTAGGCTCACCAGCTACCTAATTGTATTCAAATATTTAGTAGGTAGGTCTTCTATAGCATCTGGGGCTGGGACCGAGAAAAAAGACACAATTGTTTACAAACATTATGTAAACATGCGATTGTGTCATATAAAAATACATGTGTTAGCTGCTTCTCACCCCGGGTAGGTACATCGTGAAAACCAAAGGGCTACTTAGCACCATGCCTGCATATTCTTGGGACTCCTTTTCCATATAAGCCCATTTAAAGGAAACATTTTATATCATTATCATTTTGGTGGTGTCAGAGTTCTTCGGAACCGCCTCTCGGCCTCTGACGTAGTTTCTTTAACTTTTACCTGATGCCAGACGGAATCATCTTTATTATCAGACAGTCAGTAGATTCAAGCCTGCAATGTCTTAACTAAACTGGAAACAATTCCTTCCTGTACCGTAGGTAGTTATGAAACTAAAGGACGCATTAAGATAATAAAATTTTCATATAATAGATGATTCTTGAGGAAAGCTATAGGTAGGATTTAGATCATAAGGTAGGCTTATAGGTTTAGTACAAACACATTACGGGAGAGTGAATCCGCGGGGACCACCTAAAACTAATAATTCTCTTAGAAAATGATTTTTTCATAAATTAATAACCCAATCTAACCAAACCCGATTCTAAATGTAGCAATTGGTCTAGAAAAATTCTAATCACCATGTTTAAAACTACAGTGGCGTCATAAGTGATATATTATAGTAGAATTTATAACACCAATAAAACAAAATAAATTTTATTTGCATTATAAACGTGCCCAGCTGTATATTCTGACGCTTATTTCACATTCGTATTGATAAAATACCATTTAGATATGTCTGTATCGATTATACTGATTATTGTCACCATTAGATAAAATGTGAACTTGATTCTTTGTAATCGCCGCATTTAGAAAAAAATGTAATCATTGGTCAAAATCACAAAGTCACAAACTATTCAGTAACCTTGGCCATAGCGTTAGTAGGTACTTTTATTTATTCTGTGGTCATAGGGTCTCTACTACTAACACAAAATAACACAAAATGAACCTAGTCCGCCTATTTTATTTGTACCCCGAGGTCACAAAATACAATAGCAAAGCGGTTACATCCACCCGTTTATCTATACTAATATAATAAATCTGAAGAGTTTGTTTGTTTGTTTGTTTGAACGCTTACTACTGGTCGGATTTGCAAAAATTTTCTTTTTGTATATGAAAGCCGGATTCTTGGGGAAGAATATAGTATATCACACTTATGGCGAGTGAAACTGCGGGAAACAGCTAGTACTATAAGCCCTTTATGGGTCAGGCTATACAAATACACATACAGTTTTATTGAAATAAATCCAGCTCTAAATTAAAGTCCAGATAACTATGACAGCTTGAAAATCTAACACTGCTGTTTAGGTCACACTTAAAGAAAGATATAGACAAAAAGAAAAAATATATCCTTCTTTTTCAGAGCAGCCAAAGACGGCCTCCTCGAGGTGCTACGCGAGGCCACAAGGAAGGAATGTAACAACAAGGACGAGTCGGGTATGACCCCGACGCTATGGGCGGCTTTCGAAGGACATATTGAGGCGCTGCGGTTGCTGTGTGGAAGAGGGTGAGTGTTTGAAGTGACAGTACACCCGCATAAGGATCGTATTGGTCTTATTTCTGCTCAATAAAGGTTACGGATGTCAGACGACAACGTTTCCTAACATACGTGACCAAATAAAATATCAACCCAATAAATAAGATTACAAATATCGTGCAATATTATCGTAGGTACAAAACATTAATAAATAGCGGGCATATAATCAGATAAGAGACATTATCACGCCTTCCGTTGTTCGATTAGAAGTAATCATCCACAATGAGGTATCACTTCGCACTCTCGTTTATGCATTGTTCTTATGTATGAGAAATTTAGGTCTCGAGCCCAATCATCGTTTGCAACTCATTGCGGGTAATTGTTTGAGCTACGTACAAACTTTTCTAAATAATTGATACGCGGTACAATGACACTTACTTTTAAACCATACGTAAAAGGAGCGTACTTAAGTATATTTTTTGTCAAATTAATGAAAAAAAAATGTGATTATAGACTCAAAATCGTATTGTAGTACTTATAAGATTTTAAAGAGTGAAACTTTCATCTTTTTTTGTACAATCTTGTACAACAAAGTATCACACTAAGTACTTAGTAAATATGTAAGTTCGCCATTTAGTGTACTTAAGTTGAAGAAATAAGTAAATATGTTATATGATGAAGTTATTAGCGACTGCCCATTGATGTACTTTAAGAATAATTACTGAATATTTTTCATAGTCAGCAGAGTTAGCAACTCGCTAACACCAAGTATATTATAAGAAATTAAATTATCATTTTGTCATTTTATTTTCGGTACAGTGGTGGTAGATCCCAGGCAATGAGTTGCCAGCGTGAGAACAACATCCTCAATAATATTATTAAGCGTCAACTAATACACAGAAAATATAATTCTTTATTAAAGTAACCGTCTGCCAATCTAGAACTGTCCGTATGATTGACTAATCGCATAAAAACAGATAGATTACACCTACCAAAGTCGAGTGGGTGCCGCCTCCCCCGGGGCCTAGTAGAAGGGGCAAACCTAAAACGTGCTGGCTTGACGTCGTGGTGCGGGATATGCGTGCAAACGGACTCACCGCCAAGGATGCCGAAAACCGAGCGAAGTGGAGTAGAAAAAGTAGGAAAGCGGACCCTGGGCTCCGAGGCAACCGGCTGAGGATGCAACCGTTAAAACGATGATGATAAAAGTCGAGTGGGTGCAATATGGAAACTGAGAGTCTTTGCTCACGGTTCGCTCTACTTACTGATTTGTCAATTGTTCTCGTGGCAAGCTAACGTCGGCGGCCGGGCAAATGATGCCATTATTATATCACTTTCGGTGACACTGAACCGAATAGAAAAGAAATACCAATGAAATTCGTGCATTTCTTTGTAATTTTCTAGATAGATAGTCGATGTGGTTGTCAACCCACCACTAATTGATTTCCTGTTTTTACTAACATCATGCTAAACGTGGTCTAAGGTTGTATAACCCTAGGCTCTGTCTAGCCGGTATGGGATAAAGACGTGATTTTATTATGTGTTTATAGAAAAGGCGCCAGTTTCTATATCATGAGTTTTTGCTAACTAAAGTTCTACGTCTGTATTTAGGATTTCGTATGAAACACCCCTGGAATTAGTACCGAAACTCGGGATTTCTGTACAAAATTCTAACCAGAAGTCACCAATCTGAGAGAATTACAAATAAAATTGACCTTTGTTTCATTTTTAATTCTCATTTTATAACATCTATATAAATTAGTCTGGAAGTGAAACTGTACATAAAATTCGCATTTCATCATAATCATATACTTTTTTGACGGAATTAACGTTAGTTAACGAAACAGTCGTTAGGCTTGCTTGCGACCTGCGTCCATATTCAGGAGTGCTATTTTTGAAATGTATGACTCACCCAAAACCGGTGAGTCGAATGATTATCGTTCGTTTTCGAATAATTTTCATGCGACATAACCGGTGACTCGGACGATAATCGTTCGACTCACTGGTTTTGGGTAAGTCATACATTTCAAAAATAGCACTCCTGAATATGGACGCAGGTCGCAAGCAAGCCTAACGACTGTTTCACGATAACAATCGGGACCAATGGCTTTACGTGCCTTACGAAGCTCGGAGGAGCCCGAGATAGAAATGTCTTTAGTGGCGACCAATCCAAGCTACACTTGACACTCCCGATCGTTACAAATCCTCATTAAGTAGTCGTCGTTAATTCCGTCAAAAAAGTATATGATTATTATGAAAAAATAGCATTCCTGGTCATTCGACTAATGAGGTCCGTAAACGTCCGACGCTGCGCTTGCGTGGTCGCCATTCGATCAAGATCCTACTGGTTTGGTATCGTTTCCCCTTAGTCCATAGATTAAAAAAAATACCTGGCATCAAAGCCCGCGCGCGATTTGATATAAGTATTCCTACTAATGCGTTTCCTGATAAAAAGGATTACGGGGGTCAAAAGTCGATTACTATGCCCATGACTAAAGCGTGCCAGTTCTAAAGAGTAAACTGAGAACACGCTCTTATGATGACTTAGTTGAGGTACCTACCATAAACAACATTTGAGGTAAAAATTGGTCGCGTCGTTGCCTTGTCGTCACGGTACGGAATTGCGGATATCGCACACTTTCACTGAGTTGAGCAACGCCGGCCAATGTTTAATTAGCTCGGAAGCTGTTTAAGTGGAGACCGCTGTAATTGTGGTTGCGGTACGCGACAACATTAAGGCGTTCTTATGATAAATAAACACATAATGTTTCATTTAATCGTCTCAATAAAAATACATTATTCTTTTTTTTTATATATATATATAGGTTGGCATTTAACAGTTGAGTGGAAATAGACCATGTCTCTTTGAATGTGGCCGGTAATAAAATAATTCCTTGAGTAGAAACCTGACCAAGAGGGGAAAATACTGAGATATAGTTTTGTCCGAACTCAAGCTATCTGTTTGTCCTATTCTAAAGGTACCCTGGAATAGATTGCACTATATATCTTGTCAAATAAACTGTAATTCCACTTTTTTTATGGAGCAATATAGCCGTTTAACTTACTCCCTCAGTTTCTAAGGTACTCAAGATACATATTTACTATTGTCTACCAACTTTATTATAACACTGAGATATTTTGGTTGAAGCATATACATACTTACAATAATATATACAAAGAACAATACAAAAAACGAACGGGAAAAAAAAAAAAAAACAAATAAATCTTGCCCGCGAGCCATGTTAGCGAGAACGCTGGCCGTATTTCCCCGCTGGATAGCAATACTTATCCGTATATATATACTTAATTTGGACCTGGATGCTATTCCTGATCTACGAAATCGTACCTATATAGTGTAACATGTTTAATTATTCCAACTTATCTACACAATTATGTTTATTAAGTGCCTTGTTTAAATAAAGTACTAGGAACTGTGTGAATGTCTGCTGATTACAATTAATTATATCAGGTAATCATTATTTTCTTGATAATCTGGTCTTAAAATATTCTTTCTACAGTCTATATTACTAAAATAACTATCTCCTCTTACTCTGTAAAAAATGTCGAGGATATAAGCACCGCTCATGATTGGCTCAAAGGACAACCTTTGTGCTGTTGAAGTTGAAGACCCTGTGGCCTAGGTTAGGTGGTCATTAGCGTTGTGTAACTCGCTCTTTTTTATTGAGGATGAGGGAGGACCTCATTTGACCTCGCGAGGGTCTTGTAAGGCACACCTCATTAGAGGCGAGGCGAAGAGAAAAATAAACGTAGACCACAGTGTGTAGTGAGAGAGCCGTGCGTATCTTTGCCATTTCGCACGGAATGACTCCCTCCCTCATTCATCGTGAGGTATCGATATCGACTCACTCACTATTCTGTTGCATGTGGCACATGCATCTGTGCCTCACGAATCGCAACAACGCGACGCCTCGAAAAAAAAGTAAGGAGCTAAATGAGGTGGTTCAAGTTATAAAACGAGGCGTTCCTCATTTTGTAGTGACAAGTACCTCAAATGAGGTACCTCATGAGTGAGGGACTCATTTCTAGTGGTTAGCGTGCCAAGCTATCACACCGGAGGTCCCTGGTTCGATCCCTGTTCAAGTCAAGATGGAAAATGATCTTATTCAGATTGATTTTTTTCGTGCCTGGTCTCTTCGAAATCACCCCTATTAAAACAAACTGACTCCCCTTTGACACAATCCGTCTAAGAGTCCAGAGACCTCGCTACCCCTCTTGCTAAGTCACAGTGACATGTCCTGTCTTTTTCTTATAATTTCCCGAACCATCGAGTCATGAATCAAAGTTCAGTAGTAACGAATCAAGGTATTTTGACCCTTATGCCAATACACATTCGATTCATCACGATAAAATTGCCCTAGCGATTGTTCCAATGCGGAAATTACAACGGTGCAACAAGCTTCCGCTGTCAGAGCAGCTCAATCAATGTAGTTACAAACTATGGGACCAGATTTTTAAATTCGGTACTTTAAATGTTTTATTGTCTATGGTTACAGAGGCGAACCAGACAAAGCAGATTACTTCGGCAACACAGCCCTGCATTTTGCGGCGGCCCGAGGGCATAAGGAGTGCGTCACGTTTCTGGTTAATTTTGGCGCTAACGTGTTCGCCATTGACGTGGACGGCCATACTGCGCAGGAGTTGGCCGCCATTAACGGCAGAGATGATATATTAAGGTTCTTGGACCAGGCCACTGCTAAGCTTGAGAATAATGACAAGTGAGTACCTTAGTCTATCAATACGTTAACTTTAGGGTAGGATTCCTATGTAAGAAAGTGTAAAACGGCTAACCTCGAGTCATTGAAATATTCTCCGCTTTAGAAACCTTTAGAAAAAGTGTCAAAGGCGGCCGTTTTTAGTAATTTATACAAAGGAAACTAAATTTAATACTAACTAAACATAATCTTAACTATGATATTACCTTTTTACAGGAAAAAGGCTAAAGCACTCAAAGACAAAGCCAGAAAAGACTTCGAGAAATATCAGAAACAGTATCAGAAGAGGCAGAGCAAAGCCGAGGTGTTGGCGGAGAAGGAACTAAAGAAGTTGGCCAAAGAGTGGGAGCAGGGGTACAACGAGGATGTGGCCCCCATGCCGCACCGGCCCAGCAACGTGCTCATAGCTCTCAAACAGAAGATGATCAGGTCTACCAGTCAAGGTACTGTGGGTCTAAAAACGCCACTTTGAGCCATTCATCGAATCGAATTCATATTACGAATTCTATAGCAATTCTCTAGCATTTACTATTTCTTTCAATTTTTTTTTGAAGAGAATTGCAAAGTTTAGTTGGCCATTTTACAAAAAATAGAGGAATTGCTACAGAATTGTTAAGGAATTCGTAATATGAATCGATTCGATGAATTGCTCAAAGTGGCGTTTTTAGACCCCCTATTATTGACATCTACATACATCAATCCTAACTAATATCCCAACTAATCCTAACTAATATTATAAATGCGAAAGTGAGTTTGTTGGTTTGTTTGTTCGTTAACGCTTTCACGTCCTATCTACTAAACCAATCTTCCTGAAATTTTGCATACACATAGCTAGAAGTATTGAGAAGGACATAGGCTACCTTTCATCCTTTTGTCCCGAGGGAAATATAATAATTAAATAATTATTATATTTCGCCCGCATATAAATTTAAATATATATAATTATTTATTATATAATTATGTGTGTGTATATTTTTATTTATATATGTATGTATTATAATTTATATATATAAATATGTGCCTGACAATAAAGAATTTTATTAATAAAAAAATAATAATAATAAATATGAAGAGTTTGTGAGCTGTGCTAAAGCTCCTCTGGAACTTCTTGTAGATGATAGCTTGATTCTTAAGGCGCTGTGCATCAGGGGAATACCGTAGAACGTCTATTTTTTCGTCGCGCAGTTAGCTTTATTCTTCATGGAATACAAGCATGAAAAAAATATGAAGTATAGTTCAAAGATCAAAATAAATGGATACATAAAAATATTTAAAAAAAAATAATTAAAATCTAGCTAAATAAAATAGCAAAAAAGCTATATCCAGAAAAGGTTTCGTCGCGAATTACTTGATATCTTCAGCGACAACTACCAATTTTTTTACGTCTATAAAAAGAATAACATAATGACCCAGAGGGATACCTAAAAAAAATTAATATTTAGTCATAATTATTGAAATATTAAATTAAAACTGAAAAATTTCACCCGAAATGGCATTGAACGGAGACTAATGACAGGCCAACCCAGTATCGCCATTTTCAACGTTATTTCATTACGAGTACGTACTATAATCGCACTTCACCCCTCTCAAATACCTAAGGGTTGGGGATACAGCGCCTTAAAATTCTTAGGAGTGTGTGTGTTGTATTTTAGTACTTACATAGAAATATGGGAAGATGGAACCACGGGACACAACTATTAATAAATAAAAAAGATAATAGATTGTGCATTCTCGAACAGTTATGAATATTGTGTTCTCGAAGCCTTGTTTTCTACTTAAGACTTGTTCTTGGTTGTATTTGTTTTTTAATAATTTTGTTATATCTAAAGCTAAAGTGATGTAGCCATATTCTTTACCCCAGCCAGTGTCTTGATTCTGTAAGCTTTTATTTTAAACTTCGAATCTTAATCCGCTGTGAGTATCTTGATTGGCATTCTCGGTTGATAATTCGAATCTATACTAGCGCTGCCCTTGCGAGCGTGTCAGCGAAATGAACTAGATTGGACGTGAGATTTTGTATGAGATGACGTAAGATGTGGCATTCAGGGGCCCGATTCTCACGCAATCGAAGTTCACTTCACCGATTTTTTCCAATTTTTTTCAAAAGCTTATCACGGTTTCCACTTTTTCATAAAATCACAATTGAAAAAGTCCAATCGAACGCATCGATCGATCGAAATTTTTCGATTGTGAGTTGGCTTAAACTCATCGAAAAAGATTGAAAAAAATCGGTGAAGTGAACTTCGACTGCGTGAGAATTGGGCCCCTGTAAGGTAATTTCCCCGTCACTTCGAAGCTCACTTCTCATTTGTCATTTTGAACCTTATGTGAAGTATGAGTGATAGCGACGTAAGAAGCGAGTTGTTGTTTGAAATTTATAGAATCGACAGGCAGGTAATAATTTGTCAGGAATATCTATATTTTCAAATATATTTTTCTCAGGTAACTTACTAGCAGAAGAACAGCCCCGTCCCACATACAGTGCCCTAGTGGGGACAGTGAACTCGGCGGCGAGGGGCCGAGGCGCGGTCTACAAGAAGGCTTTGGCCAGCAAACTCAAAAACAGCACTGTCGGCAGAACCGGACCTAATGATGATTTCAAGGTATTTCTGGGTTTCGTGTTCTAATACTCATTATTTGATAAGTTTCTCAGTTGCATTATATAGCTTACGCTACAGAACCCAGATAAGTGTTTAATCATGGTCCTAGATTTGGCAATACTGATTATTACTCATTATCACTCTGTAATATCTCTTAAAACATTCATTAAATAAAATTAATCTGAATTGAAGAAGAATTTTATTTTCACTTATTGGTTATAATTGAAAAGGTCGGCGAAGTGGAAACGACGGGCCGTCGGTCAGTGACGTCATTGTCCGGTCTTCGGCGAGACTCTGAGGTGATGTACGTGGGGACATTCGGCGCGGGGCCGCAGCAGCGCGGGAACGTCGCGGACGTGTTCGCCGACAAGGACAAGGAGCCCAGGGACAAACCGGCCTTGACACGGTAACACTTAGGCTGGGTTGCACCAACCTACTTTAACAATAACTGTGTAGTTAAAGTACCGGTTAGGTGAAAAGTGGGTTGCACCATTTTGTCAATCGTCAAAATACGTCTTAATATATCAAAATAATAATACGTCAAAATAAGTCATCGTCTTTTACGCTAACCGTAACCGCCCAAACTTGACCATGTACCTTGCTACTATCTATAAAAACCATGCAAGAACGATTCAACAAGGGAGATGTCGCCTTACATCATGTATTGCACTGTACCGCTTACTGGCCTAATCGCCATACAACGAAACGCGGGCACAGAACATCGGCAAGGTGAAAGCTAAGCCGTGGCTTTTTTCAAAATTAGATAATAAGTTAAGTATTATTTTGGAGTTAAAAGTACCCTACACTGCGATTAAGTACAAAATCTTACTTTTAATCATATTGTTACCACTTATGTCGCACTTTGTTATTTAAGCAGTTTTCTATTTGTGAGGACCTCTTATTGGCAATCAGTAGCTTATTTAAATTAACAATGTGTATATATATGCTGTTGATCTTTCTTTTAAATAAATAAATAAACTATATACATATTATTAATGTAGCAACAAATAAAAATCAACGTTAAAGTTTTAAAATAGAACGGTGACTTAGTTTCGAATAGGTATATCTATTCTGAGCATAGATAAAAAAAAATTGTGTAGGGAGACCCCGCGCGATTCGAACTTCTTTGATTCTGAGAAAATGGGCTATCACCCGAATCCTCAAAAGCTACACAATTTCACTGCTCAAGTATCATGCTGTCGCGCTGAACGTCAACGATATGACAGTGACAGCATGATACTTGAACAGCTCTCAAAATTGAGTAGCGTTTGGGTATTCGGGCATATTGTTACTTGTGCCTATTTAAAATGTTATTATTTTTGTGACATTTTTAACAGACTTCAAAAAAAAGAAGGAGGTTCTCAATTCGTCGGAATGTTTTATTTCTATAGAATACATACATACATATAATCACGTCTTTATCCCATACGGGGTAGACAGAGCCTAGGGCTTTAAGACCTTAGGCCACGTTTAGCGTAATGGCAGTTGAAACAGGAAATCAATAGTGATGGGTTAGCAACCCATCACTATTGATTTCCACATAGCCTATATATATTCTCCTATATATATTCTATAGAATAAAAACATCATATAAATAGAAGAAAAAAAATTGCAGATCGGCCAGCCAGCCAGATTTCACGGCAGCACCTGGGGAAGACAGCGGCATCGGCCAGGAGGTGCTGCTGCAGGAGCCCGCCAGCATCTTCGACAGGCCCGGCTTCGGCAGCGTCGCCTTTAGGTAAATATATCTGCTTATATTACCAATTGTACGGTTTCACCTACAGAATTTAAAAATATTAACAAGAAGTGGCATAGCGCACGGAGAAACTAGTCACTAGTTTGGCTTGCAAGAACTTTCACAGAAAAAATGGGCGGGGAATTTGATTGCGTCATTTGTTGCCACTGTTATTGGTCGATAATATTAGGTGGCTTTGTTGTTAACTACGTAATACATTTCTATTAAGGTGTGGTGTGATTTACATGGGTTTACATGTATTAATTGAAGATAGGAAGAGAGAATACGCTGCCACACTCATCCTGGAACTATTCCGCGTCAAAACAGTTCTATTCGCATAATCTCTGTTCTGTGTTTTCATCGCACATGTCACGATAGCGCCACGACAAATCCATACTTTCATACTATCAATCAATCATTTATTCGTATAAAATGTATGTATATAAAAGATGGTCATTTTTACATTTAGTAGCCCATATACATTTTACCTCTTGCGCTATTACTAAAAAACTAAAACTATAAATGCAAAGTCTGTCTGTCTTTTACGCTTTGACCAAAAACAATAGACGACAAAACATAATACTTTTTTTATTATTGTCGTCATGGTGATTTTATGCTGTTGTCTTGTTATAATGTTTTCATGGAGAAAGTCAGCTGAACATTCAATAATAGGGTATTGTTAAGATATGGGTTCAAATCAAACTATTTATCCAAGAGTATCCATTGTGCAAGAAGGGTAAATACATGGTTTGGAAACATAATTATTCTTACCACTTCTTTCTATGTCTATTGTGGATCACGGGTTTAAGCACCTCAGATTTTTGAGTGGCTTGCTCGGGGATTCTCATACAACATGTAAGCCCTTCGGATACGTTGATATTATGCAATGCTCTTGCTTCAGTGCTCGGCTATATCAATTTATGATAATATCCATATATCACCTTTTCATTAGACCCTTAATTGACAGAATTATCTACTATACCAGCCATTGCCTACATGAAGCTTAAAATCAGTGTGGAAATATAGAGTATATCCACTCGGATCGCGCGATTCGTTGCAAGTGGAATCTGATATCGCTCAAATCCTTTCTTTTCTATGAATTGGAGACAAATACAAACTCCGACATAGACATCTTCAGAACCAAACATCCAGGCTGTCTTCCATTTGTGATTTTACACGAGTGATTTTTATCGTGTTTACTGTACACCTCATATATCGATGGCCAAATTTGGGCCACCCTTATAGCCCCACACTTGGCATTTCGCGTATTTGCCAAAATTTTCGACGAATAGACAAATAGCGCAACTAGCATGGACACATAGAGGCAAATACCAAATATTCATACATGGTAAGCCGTATTCGGTATTTACCCTATTTGCCGAATAGGCAAATAACGCAAAAGTTTTGGCAAATATACCGTTCACACATTATTTGTCAAATAGGCAAATACAAGCGTCTATTCCCGGTTATATAGCCAAGTATGGTACCAGCATTACAACATTATTAATAGCCCTATACAAGTCATTAAGTGCGGGTAAACGGGCACAAAAAATCAGCCTGCTTATGACGTGCTCTTTATAATATACTAGCTACCCGTCCGGCTTCGCCTGGGCATAAAAACCTTCCTCTTGAATCACTCTATCAAAAAATACAGCATCAAAATCCATTGTGTAGTTTTAAAGATTTAAGCATACAAAGGGATATAGGGACAGAGAAAGCGACTATGTACTGATGATAGTTATTAGTGATTTATGGTCCCACCTCGTCAAATATAATAATTTGTATTCCAGACGGTCTATAACGGCCACTCTGAGCGCTCTTCCGGTGGTGTCTCCCGGTGAAGACCTGTCTATAGGATCTGCAGGGTCGCTCGCCGCTCGCCACGCGTACCAACCTAACGAGTGGAACTCTGCACACTCAGGTAATGATATCGTTTTAAATATTTACTGTTATTTAATAACAAAACATTTTAACTAATATATAAATATGTAAGGACAAATCACACATATTGAGTTAGCCCCAAATTTGTGTTATGGGCTATGGGATACTAACTCAACGATACTATATTTTATAACAAATAAATATATATATATATAGATAAACATCCAAACCCCAGGTCAATCAGAAAAAGATTATTTTTCATCTTGACCTGACCGGGGATCGAACCCGGGACCTCCTAATTAGCGGTCAGACATGTTAACCATTACGCCACGGAGGTCGTCTTTTGCTTTGCTACTTTCTCTCTTACCAATATTTAACGCGAAAAAACCGAATCAAATACTTTTTGGTAATTTTTTTTATGAATAAGGGATAGGTTTATTGTTTAAATGGGCTTCTGTACATTGATTAAAGGCTTATATCCTATGATTTTTTTGCCAGGTGTGCTATTTTTGATATGTATGACTCACCGATTTTGCTATGTCCACACATTTCCACAAATAGTACTTCTATAACTTCGAAAATAATGAGGGAGAGTAATTTATTGTCTTATTCCTTTAATTATTTCTATAATTATTTTGTTTAATTTGAGATCCTCGCAACAATTCCTTCATTCGATATATATAAGACAGTACAGTTTTAATGTCCACTTCATAAAATTTTCAATACACCTTTTTAGAGAGTTCAACAATAACGTCCGACGAAGAAGGCGAGACTGAAGAGTCTGGTTACGCATCCCTCGAGCGATTCCTAACGGCTTGGGGTCTTGCACAATACGTACAGAAGTTCAAAGACGAACAGATAGACTTAGACGCCCTAATGCTCTTAACAGAGGCCGATATGAAGTCCCTAGGCCTCCCATTAGGGCCTTACAGGAAATTGGTGACAGCTGTGCAGGAAAGGAAGCAGGCTTTGGCACACCCTGGCGTTATAGTGGACTCCGCGATATGATTTGGTGGTTAGTAAATGTTTTTATGTGTTGATTTACGTAGATGCTAGTTTGAGTCGTGTTTTTTTTTACATACGAGTAATACCACAGTTTATAAATTACCAGTAGAAATTAAAACCATTGTGACGTTTTGATCATACAGGTGATATAAGTGAGTCGACTTTTTTTTATATATTTATACATTTTGTCATGATTAAGACTAATCATATCTTGAATTCGGTCCAGTTATAGGCTACAGAAGGCGACGAATTTACGCTCGAAAACCGTAAACCCTCGACTTGGGTGAAAATAATATTTCTAGCTAAACTCAAACCTGGAAGTGGAGATACTCAAACTTGAAAATAGGGATATTTTAACAAAAGCCAAGACCCACTTTTCGTCATCGCCATTTAGTGAACTATAGTTTTAGCTGTCGTCGATGAAACTGTAAGACTTAGCCTAAATCTTTTATCAAAAACTAGCTGTTCCCCGCGGTTTCACTAGCCATAAGTGTCTATGTACTTACTATAGCCTATAACCTTCCCCAAGAATGAGGCTTTCATATACAAAAATAATTTTGCAAATCAGACCAGTAGTTTTCAAGTTATAAGCGTTCAAACAAACAAATTCTTCAGCTTTATTATATTAGTATAGATAAATTAAATGCAGATTTTTTTTAATTTGACTGGCACAGCTCAAACAAACATAACCATATGACTATATTTTTACGTTTAAGATTTGTGTGTTATATTGTAATTGATAAGATTTTGCTCAGGTTGAACAGTGTGATATATTTTTGCTCATTTCATCTTCAGTAGTAATAAGGAGGGCTTTAATTTACAACTTAAGCTTCTTACTATGCAGGTAAAGTTATTACCTTACTTCATAAAAGGAGGGTATTCTTCTATGTATTTCCGCCGTAAGTCCGTTTTGTGCCCATTTTCATGTTTTTGTTTTTTCTTTGTGTTGATCAGTAGGTAGCTGGAAATCTTCGTTAAATTTATAACGCTTATAGATTTTTGTAGTCTCATACCAATGTAATTAAAATGAGTCTTGAAATTTTATGAAGTCAGCCGTCTTGTTTATTTTAATGATTAATGTGATTGAAGATGACTTTTTTATAAATATGAACATTTTTTTCTATGACGTTTGTTGCAATAAATTAATGTAATAATATCTATGTATCAAATTAAGTTTAATCACAGAACCATAATTTGACATTGATTATACCTAATCATGATCTGGTTTCCCTGTAAAAAGGGTTACGGAGGTCAGACGGCAGTCGCTCCATTGTAATAACCAGTACTTAACGCCAAATCAGGACCATGATTCGCACTATGCGTAGTCATAACGCGACTAAGTCCATTTATATTTTAGATACATCAGTTTCAAACGTTAATAGCGTACCCTGGGTATACTGCAATGCGTGAAATTTACTAAATTGTATAATACAATTCATACATGTATCGTGGAGGAGTGGTTTGGCTATATCAGCATTAGAAACTAAGTTTTACTGTGCTGTTCCAAAGTATTATTTATGAGATTTTCAATTCTAATATTAATATTTATATTCAATAAGATTTATATCTCTATAAATAAATGTATTAAAAAGTATTCACGATAGATAAGTAGACAATTTTGTCTTGTTTGACTATTTAAATTACAAATAATGTGCCGCTGGGAATTAACAAAGTTAACGGGAATTTCACCACTGTTTAGCAGAATAATTCCAAAGGTACCAATAAACTTTGGTGACTCTGGGAATATTTCCGATATTCCCTGAAGAGCCTAAAATTTCCGGGAACTGTACATCACTATAGAAGCGTTATATAATACTAGCTACTTGCTCCGGCTCCGCATGGGCATAAAAACCTTCCTCTTGAATCGCTCTATCTATTACAAAAAACCGCATCAAAATCCGGTGCGTAGTTTTAAAGATTTAAGCACACAAAGGGACATACGTTATTTGTATAATATAACGCTTCTTTCATATATAAGATAGATAGATGCACGATCTCATACAAATTAAACACGACATCCGTGTTTTGTTTATGTTTTTATATTGTTTTATTTCTGTTTACATAATTTTTTATTATTTACAGCTATATATAAGATTACTGTTCCGCTCAACCAGTACCTATATACCTCAAAATAACAGCTTGTTTAATAGGTCAAACACGTTCTCAACTAACGTCTCCAACTTAAATATTTTGGGTTTTAAAAATACCGCGTTTCATCCCTTGTAAGGCAGACTAAGCGACTGAGAGAGAAACATGTTGTGGCTCCACTTCTAAAACAGCTATCTTGCATCTACATTTAATATATGACCGTAGATATAACGTTATTATGTTTTGAACACACCTCAAGTGCCTTGACGATAATTTTCCAGTGTTTTAATGTCTGAATGTACTTATTTTAATTTATAGATAATAATTACCTTTTCAAATGTGATAATGTTATCCATTCCATCCGTGTAACGTCCAGTATAGCCATATTAAGTATTTTGTGTAATTTATATTCAATATACATTTTGTAACATTTTTAAATGGAGTTTTCTTTATGGTTCGATCAAAAAGGAGGATTTATGCTAAATGTACAGTTTGTCCTAGACTGAATTCGACTGGCAATTATAATTTTCTTTATACAAATCGTCCATATTAAATGTATTGATCTGAATTGGCGAATTAAATGGCGCCGCGCCCCATTTTACCAAGACTTTTTGACGGTATTGAATGTAATTAATATATTAATTTGTTCTTAATAGTTCATGAATTAAAAAAATTGCCTCGCGACCACGCGCAATTCCAAATTCTTTGTTATATTTACTATTCTCTTATTTAATTTTATACATCGTGTATGACCAAAACATCTTCTCATTCTGTGATACTGACCAACTTTCTCCAGGCAACATAGTATTATTACGAGTCACCGGTTATGTCGCATGAAAATAATTCGAAAACGGGCGATAATCATTCGACACAGATTTTGCTATGTCATACATTTCAAAAATAGCACTCCAGGCCTTTTGTGGTCTTACACCCTTTCTTTCTTTTTTTCTCCCAACATAACATAATCAAGCAATAATAAATGGAATTAAATTAGAATTTCAATATGTCGACTAAAACAAAACAAAATAACAAATTTAGTTTTACAATTTTTATTCCGAAAAATTTTAGATACATTTGTATTGTAATGAAAAAATATTGTGAAAACCTCCATACAGAGATTGACATAATCCGAATTCATAAACAACATTTATTTGAAGTACATTTACAAAACCCAACCGGGACTAACTACCTAGTTCTACGTGTATTCTGACTAATTATTTTCTTTACGTTATCTGTGAGAAATTATGCTTTACATAAATCTCACACAGGACGGCCTATCAGTCGCTTCGTAATCTAACTAGAAAATACTTGAAAGAAATATTAATATATCAATCAGACATATATATCGTATTTCTTTTCCATTTGTATATTATTGCGTTCTTATTATATATAAAATAGTATACATATGAAAAAATATTGAACTACAAAATTATAATTTACTTACTGATATGTAATTCTAAATTTCCATTTATAAAATGAGCATTTTGATTATTTAAAGGATAAAGGCACAATGTTACAATTATTATGGAATTTGTTCATAAATATCATCCTAAATTCAGTTAAAGAATTATTACATCTTATAATCTTAAAACTATATATTTTGTTGGATCGCGATCTCTTATGGCGGAGTCACTCTACCTACTTACTAACTGTGGGTATCTCACACGATAAGTACACCTTGTATTTATTTTATTACTAAATTCGATAGATACATTTGTCTCGAAGAGGCGTACGCTCCCATAATCTAAAGACAATTACTAATCTGTATCCACGTTACCAATGTCAAGCCAAACTGAGCACTCGCACAATGACATAGAGCTCCATTTTACTTAATATTAATTCGTGAATACAGACTATATGCTTGTGATTTGTTAGTGTACGCCCAAGTGGTGTCAGAGTTTCGTAAAGCCGTGCTCAGATGTCGCTGGGGTTCATTCCAAGTCGGTCGTCATTTGTTTAAGGTATCTCATAGACTTCCCGAATGAACCCAACCGCAACAGTTTAATGTGCCAATAGTAACAGATTAATCTATCAACCAGATTCGGGCCACCCATCGAAAGGTAGTGTATGATTGTTTAGAGAAGTTTGGAAAAAATGGGTCGTGGCGTCATACACTGTAACGGCGTTTGATCGAAACTCGTAACCATCGCGATCGTTCTGATTACTTTCATTTCACCCGCGCAACCTAATACATAAACGCTAGATACAAATTGTTGTGTTTGGAGGACTTTTTCTTCCGTCTCCACCGTCGAGGGTCCAATCGGCAGCCGTCGTTTCTAAATACGTCCGGATAGGCGATGTACGCGCCGGTCGCGGGGTCTATCGGCACCATGATCGGCAGATCCGACATCGAGACCGGTCGGTCGTAAGACGAAGCGGAGTCGTAGCGCTCGGGCTCGGCGTACTGCGGACTGCCGCTCTCCACCTGGTCCTCCATCTCCTGGCTCTGATTGCAGACGGGCACGCTGCGACTGGTGTCCGCGGAGATGTTGGACCGGGAGCGGAGTATCGGCCGCGTCGACGAGAAATCCGTCGAATGCTGAAGGCTCCTAGACCTCGGTCTGACCTGTTGCGGCGCCTCGTCGATCCTGGACAGCGTGTGTCGGCGGACGGGGCGGTAGACCTTCCTGTCGCCCAGTTTGGGCCGCCTGGTCCCGCGGTGGGAGTTGTACGTGTGTCGGGAGTGGTGGGAGTGGTGGGAGTGCTGCGAGGGTTGCGGGGGGGAGGCGTTGCGCGCGGGCGCCTGCGGGGCGGGGGGGTTGCGCGCCACTCGGTCCGTCATCTGGTCGCGGGATCAGTAGTTGTAGGGCCCGTACTGCGAGCCGTGGTAGTACGGCCCGGGGTACGCGGCCGGCGGGTAGCCCGCGTACGCGTACTGCTGCTTTTGCGGGTACACTGCGCACACGAATTTATTCGTTAATTTCTTTGAATGGTATTAATAAAAAGTGTTTTTGACTTCGATTATGAAAGAAAGTTCAAACAGTATTTTCAACTGAATAAGTGACGCCTAATGTCTTAACTGAGAAATGACTAACTATAATAACATCGACAACGTATATATTTTTAAAATTAACTTCTTAGATAGATTAATATTTGAATATATTCGTTAATTCCACACCATAACTTTCACACCCATGCTTTCAAGCGATAATTCCAGAAAGTATATTTACAATAGTTTTCATGTTTCTTAAAACCTTCCATCATTCATTATCACGAACAAATTAATTACTAACCTATATGTAAATTTCCACCCTGTGATTGTCATTTAAAATTCATTGTAATATATATACCATAGGTACCTAAAATCTGCTATACTCATTTTAGTAACCCATTTTTCTATGCATTAAAAACTAAATGAAAGCTTTACCGGGCATGAGGTACTGCATGTTAAGCGCCTCCTCCCGCTCCCGCTCGCCGCGCAAGCAAATGGCCGCCGACGAAAACAAGATGGCGGACACTAGTGACAGCCCCACGCCGCACCATGCGACCATGTACGACCAATCGTATCTTATGCGCGCGAATTTACGCAATATCTGGTTTATACCATTTGAAACACAAATTTTCATTTTGTATGTACAAATTTGATGTATTTTTTAACATTTCATTTAGGTACATCATAGATAAGTGTTGAATAATGTCAAGTAAGATATATTTTTATTGTTTTGGACGTCACATATATATGTACAAATTCGGTTCGAATATTATTTTTATGTTATTGATAGCACCCGTTATGTTATATTTTGGAAGCGTGTTAGTATTGCGTTTGGCGTAAACCAGATATTAAGAGCGCATTGCGTTAAATCGGTCGCCATGTCGCAAACGCGGTAGCCAAGTTTCATAGAAACATGAAAAGAAAGAGAAAAGCATTTTGTTAGTATGAGATAATTACATGAGATACTTATATCTACGTTATGGTTGGGGTGATTTATGAAGATATTGGTATCTTACATTAAATTAATGTAAGTACCAATTTGAACGGATAGATATAGATAGTTATATAAATAAATGATAAATAAAATATATTATAATATCAACTAAAGCCGAGAGGCCGATTTGTACGATTGATATACTTTTAAATACATAAACAATTCTTATATGACATTAATAGATACAAAATAATACAAATAAGTAATGCCTTAATGAAAAACGTTATCCTTAATTTGGTAAGTATCTGAAAAATATACAAAATAACTTCGCATCAACCGCTCAAAAACTCCATAACCGCCAAGCGTTAATCAAGATGGCTGCCGTCACAAAATGGCGGCTAACCTGGCATGATGTACTGCACGTTATTCTGCTGTTCTCGCTGTTTCTCCTTGGTGAGGCAGATGGCGGCGGAGAAGAAGAGGATGGAGCTCCCGAAGGAGACAACGACGGCGCTCCACGCCAGCATGTACGACCAGTCGTACCATATCGACGAGTAGCTTTTTAGCACCTGTCGGCGGATAGGCGTCAGAACTTTGTTCATGTGCACTACTGTATAGATTTCCTCATCACCATCATTTCGAGTAGGCGTCACTGTCAATCGACTATGCACACCCTGGTGTCAAAGTTCTTCGGAACCGCCCCATGGCCTCTGTCGTGGTTTCTTTAAAGACTACCAGATGGCAGCCGGGACCAACGGCTTAACGTGCCTTCTGATGCACGGAATCATCTTTGTTATCAGACAATCAGGTGATTTAAGCCTGCAATGTCCTAACCAAACGGTAAACAACTAAACAAAGTATGCTTCCCGTGGGAATTGAACCCCGGGTCTACAGGCAAACGCCTTAAAACTGGACCACGGAGGCAGTTGTTTATAGATAGATTTCGTAGTTGAATGCTATGAGGCTTGTTAGTTACGTCACGGGTGCCTCATTCATTTGCGTGTTATAAGAATTTGGAAATAAAGACCGCCTAGTCTACTAACCTAGAGAGTTTTATGCACATTTTACATACTGATACTTCACAGACAGATACAAATACTTTCCGAAATCTTTATTTCTTTGTTCGCAATAGGCATTAGGCTTGTCGTAAAAATATTTACTCCATTAAAGATTTTCATTTAATCAAACTTAGATATCAGAGTAAGTCTCATTTTTACTTAGGTATTTCTGATTTCTGGAGTTTGAATTTTTGTCTGATGTCTTTGGGGCTGGTCGTCAACCCTTAATACTAGTTTGACCCCTATTTAATCTGGTTTCCGATCACCTTTAGGCAAGGTTAATACTTGCTTCAATAATACAAAGTATTGTAAGTAAATCTTTCAAAATGTCGTCCGTACCTCAGGCCACTGCTGGTAGTACTCCTCTCCGACGACCTTCTCTCGTTCGTAGAACTCCACGCCGTGCCATAAGGCCATAGCTCCCGCTGCTAACAGACCTGGAACATATGGTATTCGATTCTAAAAGTGTGCTCCCTTAACTATTGATAAATTAAATGATATCGGAACTCTGTCTGTCACCTCTTCACGTTTAAACCGCTCCTGATTTAGTTGAAATGTGTTTTTTTTTATTTGGTTCACAAATTGATTGTTACAAAACTTTGTGAAATGAATGTCGCTTATAACAAGATACAGTAAATTTGTACAACCTTCTGAGTGTCCCCGGAAAGGACATAGCAGCCAGTTAGTGATAATAGTAAACACTCATTAGCTTTTTATATGAAGGCTGTGGCATGCTATCGCATTCTTGTTGTTAAGCTTAATCAGATGCATTTTTAATTCGAATTGGTTGGTATACAATCTTTATCTAGGCAGAAATACCTATTTCTCACCTGAGTAAGTACCCAAATGATCTTTTTACAGAAATCTACCTTCGCTAAAAGTAATGATGTAAGTCTGATACCACAGATTATATTCTTATTCTTCTTTTCGAGTCATAATGGCTAAAATTCCTAGTATGTACAATACCATTTAAACAATATACCTATATGGCTATATGGACTCTATATTGACTTTGCCCAGTACTTGGCCACCTCCACCGGTCCGGTCGTCAGATTATATTTCAAACGGGTGTTTAAATACTCATTGCAAATTACAAGCGTCAAATTCAAACAACAGCGGTCAAGGTGATATAGCTGCGCGTAACCGCCAGCCTTAAGAATGGGCCAAATTACCTTAGGTCTTTTTAGGTATGACCTCACCGCTCGCTCATCATCTCCAGTTTACGTCATGATTATTATCTTATAATATATTACATCACTTACTATACAACCAAATAATTCATTAGTGAATCCTTCTATCTACTGCCTGGTAAAATAGGTAAGCCAGACATGACATCAAGATATTTAAGGCATTGTGAACAGTGAAGAAAATTAATAAAAATATTAGTGAAGATCTATAAATCCATAAATATTCCATTGGCATTGTGATAATAAATGGGAAAAATAGAAACATTTTACCATCAATTAAACTAATAGCGTTTGAGCCAGTCTGATCCGGCTCGAAGGACCATTATGGGTATATATGTTTCTAAGCTTTGTGGTTGGTCTCAACGGCCATCTGCCAGATGGCATCTGGTAATTGTTGAAGAAACCAATTGTGGCCGAGACGCGGTTACCTATTAGTAACCCACACGATATGAATAATGATCTACTAGTCTGGTCAGAGACACGTGTTGGTTCATAATCCTAAGAATATATTATTTACAATTAACTATAACCTATTTGACTCAATTATCTCTGTCCTAAATGTATCTAAAATCCATATCCATACTATAATATAAATGTGAAAGTCTGTCGGTATGTCCGTCTGTCGGTCTGTCGGTTAGTCTGTATACTTTTACTGTTAAGCCGTTGGACCAAGTTTAATAAAATTTGGTATGGATATAGTTAATGACTGTGTGTGAGTTTGTTTGTTTATTTATTTGTTTGTTAAGCTTTCACGCCCTATCTACTGAACCAATCTTCCTGAAATTACGCATACACATAGAACTATTGATAAGGACATACCTTTCAGCCCGAGAAAAAGCAATGTTCCCGTGGAAAATTCACGCGGGCGAAGCTAGTTGTAAACACTTACATGTGACTAGCATGAGAATGGCGGTCGCTGTGATGTTCCCAGGACTGCGTTTCCAACAGCCCACCACCCCGGTCCAGAACGCTATGAAGAGGAACAGGAATGCCACGATAAACAGGGCTACTGTTGATCGCGCCATATGCAGCCTGAAATTACAAACATTCAATGAATATTAAGGTATATTAGTTAACATAAAGTAATAATATATTAATTGACTAGCTGTTGCCCGCGGCTCCGCCCGCGTGTAGTTCGCTTTTCGCTTTACCTGTGGAAACTACAACTATCCAGACCTATAGTTAAATCTATAAGTAGTATCCTATTCCCGTGCCAATTTTATTAAGCCATTACATTGCTACGATATCAAACTGAAAATATTAACATTCATACTATCACATCTTTGTCTCTAAAAGAGTAGACGCAGCCTATTTACAGGGTCATTTGAACCTAAAAGCCATCTCTTAAAGTTATAGTGGGCGTGAAAAGTGGAGAAAATCTCAATAAATACTGATAAGTTAGTTAAATTAGACCTTACGACACGACCGTATGTTCCGTCGAACAACAACTGAACTGACTTGCTGATTTGATTATTTTGTAAACCAAAGCCAAACCAACCAACCAATCAACTCAAATAGCTTACAATACAACACAACAAACGACCGATAAACAAACCAACCAATAGAACTAAATCAACAACCAAATTTTTTTTTAAATAATTAGAATTGATTGCTGGGAAAAAATCAATCTGCTATACCATATGCGAAAAAATAATTAAAATGAATTCAGCGCCATTTATTGATATTTTATGTAACCTAATTAATTATACGCCCACACACATTTAATGTGTTAATTTTTTAAAATTTAATAGAGATTGCAGTGTGTTTTTGTCTTTATTGATTTCGATAAAACAAAGTAGAAATTGTAGCTTTATCTATATTAAATACGTTTATGTAAACCGCATTCAACTCTGTTTAAAAGTATTGAAACAGTGCTAGAAGTAAACTTCAATTGACCATAACTTCTTTTTCCCTCAACCGATTTTGACGAAACAAAGTTTTGACAACGCTCCTAAGTATATGTAATCCAACTGTGAAAACCGCGTTCAAATCTGTTGAGTAGTTTTGAAGTTATAATGTACCAGACATACAGAAAGACAGACAGACAAAAATTCCAAAAAAATTTTTTTTGGTTTCTTTTACTCTTCTTTAATCGCCCCGTATCAGTTTTTTAGAAAAATATTTAATGTACAGACACTCGATTTTGACTGTCCTATTATATGTATATGTATAGATAGATTAGATAAGTACAAAATCCAATAATCCATATCCATATAATCAATACTAATCGTGATAGTAATATTATAAATGCGAAAGTCTGTCTGTGGACCGATTGTGATGAAATTTGGTAGGGATGTAGTTATCGACCGGAGGTCAAACATAGGCTACTTTTGGCCGCGATATAACCGAGTCCCACGTGGGGCGAAGCCGCGGGGAACAGCTAGTCCTGAAATAAATTTGCAAATGAATTTATTTGTTTCTTTTCAAAATTATAAAAAAGTAAGAAAATAATTCTAGAAAACAATTAAAACCGAAATCAGAAAATTATTGTTTGTGATAGGATTCGATCCAGCTACTTCCAGCTACTTTCTTAAAACATTTCTTTACTAAAGTATTAAAAAATTCTTAAAAATTAATACAAAACGAAAAAAAGTAAGTAAAAAAAGTCATGTCTAGCAGGATTCGAACCCTCGACTTAAAAATATGATCTGCGACCTCTACCGATATGCCAACATACGTTGCTAAGAACTGGCGAAATTTCAAATGGGATTTGTCTATAGGTACGCAAATTCATCCTTTTTTTGGACTAAGGGTTGAAATTGTGAACAACCCTCTCTTATGTGGGCAGTATATAGTATAATGAAGACACTATCCAAATTTCACGTTTATAGCTTTTATAGTTTCGATTTTGTGATGATAAATTAGTTTACCTCCCCCTTTTTACTACTAAATTTACGATCAAATTCAATGTGTTATTTTATTAAAATTAATAGGTGCAGTGCGTGTTTTCGGCTTTATTGATATGGATAATATAAAGTAGAAATCCTAGCCTTATCTAAATTAAGTAAACGCATTAAAAGTTTTGAAGCGGTGTTTGAAGTAAATTTTCAATCGACCATAACTTCTTTTTCCCTTAACCGATTTTGACGAAACAAAGTTTTGACAACGCTCCTAATTATATGTAATCCAACTGTGAAAACCGCGTTCAAATCCGTTGAGTATTTTCGAAGTTATAACGTACCAGACAGACATACATACATACATACATACAGACAGACAAAAATTCCAAAAACTGTCTTTTTGGTTTCTGTTACTCTTTTTTAATCGCACTAAATCAGTTTTTTTGAAAAATATTAAATGTACAGACACTTGCATTTTAGTGTCTTATTATATGTATTGATATATAAACTTATACCTTACAAAAATAAAACTAAAAAAATAAAACTAAAATCAAACCTCTTAATTTAAGTAAAAAATACAGCCCAAGTCACTGTCATCACATGGTAAAGTACCCAAAATTAAGAAAAGTAATTTAATTTTGGTCCAATGAATTAAGTAATTTTGACTAAATGGGACATATGCACTAACCCACAAATATTATAAGATTGTAAACCCATATTTACTGCAAATAAAAGTGATTTGATTTAAAAGCACATACCCAACTAATATTATAAATGCGAAAGTGAGTTTGTATATTTGTTTGTTTGTTGTTTGTTACCTCTTCATGCCCTATCTACTGAAGGAATCTTCCTGAAATGTCGCATACACAAAGCTAAGAGTATTGAGAAGGATATAGGGTACCTTGTATCCCGGGAAAAAGCACTGTTCCCAAGGGAAATTCCGATGCCACGGGCGAAAGCTAGTTTTAAATAATGCGAAAGTTTGTAAAATTAGAGGCCTTGTAGAGTTAGGGTGTATAGAGTTAAAAATCTTGACTACATAAGGATATGATAACTTTTTGACTGTGCGAGTCATTATGGTCTCGTCGTGGCTAAATTTTACTTGAAAATGTTTTTTCTTGAATCATATTTTCACAACAAAGTATATATAAATATTTACACTAGCTGTTGCTCCCGTGGGAATCCTAAGCAATCTACATTTCAAATTTCAGCTAAATCGGTTCAGCCGTTTTACTTTAAAAGAGTAACAAACATCCATACAAACTTTTTTAAATACTTAATAGTAGGATTTGCATTTTGATTCAAAAAATAAAAATAAACTTAATGTACACTTTTGTTTATATTAAACTAGCTTTCGCCCGCGGCGTCGCCCGCTTGTACCTCCCTCGGGATCTTTTTCCCGGGATCAAAGGTACCCTATGTCCTTCTCCTGGTTCTAAGCTACCTTCCCACAAATTTTCAGCCAAATCAGTTCAGCCGTTCTTGAGTTATAAGTGGAGTAACTAACACGACTTTCTTTTATATATATAGATATTAGATGTTTGGTATTCACGATCAGTTTAATTTGAATAAATACTTAAGAACACAAATATTTTGCAACACGTTACGCAGATTCTCATACAACAATTATTAATGAATACCTACTCATTGACATTGAAACATGAGATCATGCACTAACATCCGCACGACAGCCTACATACATATGCAGGAGAAAAAGCAAATACACACGTATGTAACTGTACTTATCTTATACTTACATTGTTCATGGTTCAGTCCCCAGTCCATTTTTGTTTACATTAAAATATACGTATTATATGAATACATACATACAAATTGAGGATGTTATTACATAAAAGAAAATAAGTACATAATATAAGACTAATGAAAACAGTTTAACGCTAAACCTTCCACCTTCTTTTCACAGCCATTTTGCTTCTACTGGTGTAAGACCAGGCAATATTCTATCCTTATTATTTCATGAAAGTGATATGAAATTGAACATCTTTTCGTGTCAATGACAAATGTTTCTGAATATGTAACTAATTATAGCAGGTAAATATCGTCGCGTTAGTGTTTTGTCACCAAAGTATATTTGTCCTATTTAAGAGTACCATTCGTCAAGTTTTACAAGACAAACGATTTTTGCTCTAATTTGTTAACAAAGTTGTACTTTGAAGATTTGAAACTATTTCCTAATACACAGTTACCTTTGAATTAATTGTGACTTTAATAAAAGAGCTAAACCGCTTCTTTAAAAATTGTAGATAGGACAAACAAGCACTGAGACGACGGTTTGATACTAATCTATGGGGCAACCAATTTTACGACGCTATAAATAATTTAACATCAGTAAAACAATGACTCGATTGGTGTATCGATTTGAATCTCGGTGATTGGTTGGCGACCCACTTGTCAAAATGTGGTACAAGGCTGCCGGTACGCGAACAAATGTTAACTATGCCAATTGTCTAAATGGAGACAAGCACCATTCGACGCAGTAAGACGCAGTACTAACACCAACACCTTTGCACAAACGTTACTTTATTTACATATGCTTTTATCCATGTGGTTTCACTCCCTCTTGACTAGAATAGATCCACGAGGATGTCTTAAAACTGAAGTAAACCCTACTACTTACAGATATAATCTGTGACTAAGAGCTCAATTTTCTCATGCCTTCTATCGACAACTGCTACATCATTCTCGGGCAGGGATTGCCATAAGGCTGGTTGTAAAAAATATTTTTTTTAATCAGATGCAGTCTGATGATAATTCGGCAATTTTCCTTTGTGTTATTGGCAAGCATTATCAGATTTTGTGCCTTCCGAAGCACAAAAGAGCTCACGATAAGATGCCACTACTTAATGACGGCAACGAATCCAAGGCCAGTGGTCAGTGTGGTCACCCCTTTCAACAACTTTGGCGCATCAACGTTAAAAGGACAAGCATTCCATCGAAGGTGAGGATGTGATGAAGAACCGTTCTTTAAAAATAACTTGTAAATATGATGTAATATTCACCTGTTCATCGCATCATCTGATAGCCCTTTGGTCTCGTTGTTTTCGTCCGGTATGAAGTAGTCGACATTGCTGCAGTGTGTCTCCACTGGCGACAGGTAGATCTCAACTGGAAAAACAGAAAGAATTGCGTCAAAAAATATGTAATGTGCCCGACAAACTGCTAAATCTAATACAAGTATTGTCACCTATCCACTTGTCGAACTTTCTCATCCAGTGTTTCTAACACCATTTCTTTGCTTGAATATCCTAAAAGCTTTTAAGAAACAGTGTTTTCTTGTAGTTATTTACCTATGTAGACGTTTCTTTCATCAGAAGAAAATAATTAACAACTTATTCGTGGTCATAAAAAGGTGCAAAATGATATGTGCTAATATCTAATGTGCCTAGGCACAGTATACAGTCTTTCATATGAAAGTCATTTCATTTCGCAGACTTCGAAAATAGCCACAACTTTATGTACGGCTCTTTCTCAACCGGGAAAATAAGAAGATGGAAATAGTTTGACTTATTACATTAAGGGCTCTTCTGAAGGTCCAACGTAACGGTCCCAACATACTATTTTTTCTGAATTTGACGACTGTATAATACTGATTCCTATTGATTTTTAAAACGGTATTTGAGAAAGAAGGAGCCCTTAACACAAGCGAATCTTAAAAGACAGACATCTTAAAAGGTACCACCATCCCAAGCCTAGGAAGAACCGAATAAACCCACAGATAAAACTTTAATTATCAGCTTCCAATGAACCAGGAAATATGCAACAATGGCGGCACGCCCGCTGCTCCCATTGCCATTGTCTTCTTGATTCGCAGTGTTTATTTATGATATCATCAGTGGCTCATCCGACGTTGAACGATAATTAAAAGTTATGTGAATCCAAGGATATATTTTAGTATTTAAAAACACAGTACTTATGCTTCCGAGTACTGCGTGCACAACTCTACGTAAGTATTTTTACTTATAGATCTTCATATTTGAAGGCGCGCTCTATATCTTTTAACCCGTAGTTTAGGGCCTGCTCTATATTTTATTACTTAGATGTAATATTGATAAAATTATTTCATTGCGTGCTCTACATCTTTTTGCTTAGGTCTCAGTCTCTGATTATTACTACTTTCGCAGACAGTATAACAATGGCAGCGACGAGAGGCGTTACTGTCAGCGAAAGTGTTTAATAATCAAAGGTCTCTGTATTTCAAGGCGGCCCACTCTACACTCTTACTAAATCTTATTTTCGGGCACGCTCTTCTCTTTTTACTTTAAACTTCTTATTTTAGGTCCCGTCAGGTTTAAAGACACTTTTTTTAAGTAACTTACTTAGTTGTTTTATTTTTATTTAAGTACCTATTGGTATCAGTTGGAAAAGACGTAAGTACTTTTACTTAAGTGTAAACATAGTTTAAGAGAAATTCATTTAGAAAACTATAATTAGCTTTATATCTACAATTCATGGTAATTTACTTGGCAGGTTTTCTAGATCTGGTAAGTATAGCAATCTAGGTTTGCCTATAAACGTTTAATTACCTTGCTAGAAATGTTTGAGCAAATTGCAGATTGCAGGACTGTATAGATCTTTATTCGAAAATCCAAATCTCTATAGTCAAGTGTCTATTTCACCAGATCGCCAAAGCATACAAATTCTTAGTTCTTTGCCACAGTATAACAAATCAGTGTTAGTTTTCCTAACCAAAGTCAAAACAATCAAAGCTTAAACAAGTTTAGTCACGTCACACAGCACATCCCAAAAACCTAGTTTAAAGCAGCATGCCTAAAGATGATTAAAAGATAAAACCACATATAATAACACTGTCTATTGTAACCAGCCTGAGTTCCCACAAGCCCATTCACTTAAGGTTGTATCCCTTTCTAATGTCACACAGGCTCTTAAGAAGGAAAGTGACAGAAGTTGTTTCTGTGATTACGACGTCAAACCACGGCCGAGATTCGATTTCACTGGAAAAAATGTTGGCAAAATGATACCTGTTCATTGAATACGATTGAATCATGTGTTTGATGAGAATGTTTATAGATAAGTACAAGCAATAATATCTAGATAAAAAACAGATCCTGACAAACAAAGAGAAGTTATAACTAAAAACAACTGTAGCCACCTACGTGAGCAATTGTCTCAACAAAACTTCGCGTATTGTATACCTACTTGCCTATTTTATTTGACAAAGCCGAGCCAATATTTACTCAGCCTCCGTTAGGTACGACGGAATCAATAAATAACTATGGACCACATTTGACATAACAAAAAGAATGTAAGTATAGATATTTGGTACCGATTTACATAGTAGATATGTATTTCATTCAGTAAACCACATTATAAGTCAGTACCCACTTTCGACAGGCCGTGGGACTCTAGACTAGGTTAACCTAAATGCTGCTAAAGTTACAAGTGGTCTTACCTTAGTCTTTATCTAAACTCGTAGTTACTACAAAGGTTGTCTAACATTAGAAGGCGCGACTGTCAACATTTCTAATGAATATGCAATAAGCACAGAAGCGCATTGTTCCGCCTACACCGACGATTGTGGTATGCAGTAATAATCACCAGCTGGACGATTAAATTCAATTTTGGCAGGAACGAAAGTTATAACCTCAAGCGGTTTCACTCTAGATTGACTAAGTCTAAATTGTAATATGAAAACGTAATTCTAGTTATATTGCCATAGGATTTTGTTATTTTTGATTATGTTCTGAAATTTGAGATTTAACCCAATGAAGTTGAATGTATATGATTTAAATGACGACATTTCATGTCTACTTAGCGATTGTAACAGAAATCATCTAGATAGTGACCTAAATGATGATCTCATTATCATCATCGTCAGCTGTCTACAACCCACTGCAGCGCATAAGCCTCCCACTGTCTACGACAATCAAATGACAATTATTTTTTCAGTTCTTAAAAGCATCACTAATAAACAAACATTTTCTTGACGAGTCAAAATGGCTTAACACTTGGCCACATCTATTGCCCTAAACACAACATCCAGCAATATAAAACCGCTGCTCTTTTATTTTAAGCCACAATACAACCATGGCCAAATATGACATGGACGTTAATAATTATTATCATAAATTGCACTTGGAACATATGGGTAACCCGGTCTGTGACATTTCAATGTAAGGCCTTTGGAGAAAGTGGCGGTCCATAGTAAGTCGAAGATTTCGCAAACTGATTACTAATAGGTTGGACAGACAAATATTTGGGTCGACATCGTAATTAATCATAAAGAAAGTGTACTGTTGGTAAACTACTACTTTTACGAATCATAAGAACATGTTGAATAAAGGATCATTCGTGTAAACTAGAATTATGAAACGATAAAAAATAATTTAGATTTACATTTTGATTCATAAAGTTCAATTTTCCAATATAGAAATTAAAGAAAAAGTTTAAAAGGCATTTCAACGTAATCTATTTGGTTTACTTTATCCGTACCACAAAATAAATATGCTAGTAACTTCTGTGGCGAAACATAATGATAATGCGCGTGAGTATAAATATATTTACCTCTATCGTTCTACATAAGTGACTGATTTAATACACTGGACATTTCAAGTACCTATCTCTTAATCTCTTCTCTTACTTAAACTTAGTCTTACTCAATTTAACACAAGTGAAAAAATTGTGCATTCCTATCCTAATACAGATGCTTTACATAATACAGTGTAGAGATTACACTTTGATATAATCAGTCTCTACGATAATTTTTCCAACAAGAGACTGCTACTTTATCTATGCCACAGAACAGTAGATAATAGTATTTACCTATGCCTAATTTAATTAGATATCATTATTGACTGCTCAATGTACTTGATTATGAAACCAATAAAAATGAAGTAAAATTTCGGCCAATGAACCTACTCGTAGTTTTCCCTCTTTGCAGTTTCACTTTCTCGACAGTTTTCCAATCTCATACACACCGATATGTTTGTATATAAATATTACGACCGACAGTATTTAAATATTGGGACAACACCTCATATTTTATATTTAAATAATCAATTATTTAGCTTCGTTAACTGAAATTTAATAGTTTAGTGAAAGTTAATTCACGTGCACTGAGCACACGCAAATCGAATAAGAAGTTTTAATATCTATTAGTTGACAACAATAAACCTGAATTCAAACAAAACCATTTTATTTTTAGCTTTTGAGAAGATCAGACTGTGGAAATATAATATAACATAATATAAAACGGAGCTTACTGTATACGTAATATCAATATAAATATGGGAACAGTAATAAAATATAAAACAGTAGTTAGATATGTTTGTAAACATATCTAACTACTGTTTTAATAATTAGCCTCTTAAAATTCATGTCAAATACGTGCATTCCGCAAGGACCAGTTTTGGGGCCGCTATTGTTAACACATTGTGTCGTCCACGGCACGTCTTAAAGATCGTGATTTTGTTATTATCACTGGTGTTACTTTGGAACTCAAGTAAGTAAATAGTAAGTAGGTACGCGTCACGCATTCATTGATACGTAACCAGGTTAGCGTGATCGGCGGCCGTGCACCAGGCGCATGCGTTTATCTGTTCATGGTGCACGTTAGGAAGGTAGGTGGGACGTTAGTGCAACAGGTGCGAAATCACTTCATATGGAAGTAGCTAATGTCGGAATAACTATGACATATATGTACAGTCGGCCACAGAGAATATTATACTATTTTACCCTAACACGTCTAGGGTGGTAGGTATACTTTTCTAATTATGTTAATATGTTTATTGGAATTTAAATTTTGTTACAATTAAACTCGAGAACAAGAAAGTGGCACATAGTAGTATATTTTGTGATCATATAATTGTTTATCAATACAACTAGATAAAAGTTTTCAGCCATTCTCAATTTCTCTTTTGTAAGTCCTAAAATAGCAACTCGTATGAACTGACGACAACATAGTGTTCATTCAAATATTTATCTATCGTAATATATTCCTCATGCTTAGAAATGTAAATATACTTTCACCAATTGGTCACTAGCGGTTAGGGTTACTATACCATTCATATATTTGCTGCACCTTCTTAAACGATAAAAACCCATCCAAACACTCAAAATATTTTTCTAAATTAGTAGAACTTATCTTTGAATAAGAGCAGTCGCACATGAAACGGACTACCTACCATCTAAACCTATGCACGAGTATAATCATCATCACTACCTCCATCTTCTTTGTCAACGCCAACCTTTATCTTATGTATTCTTATAACTATGCAACTTTCATTTTGGCTAGTGTGAGTTATTGTGTAAAAAAAATATCAGCTCCAACAGAAGTGACACTTCCTTAAATTTTAAAATTCGATTAAATACCAAATGGGACAGCGTGTAAACAAAGCCTTATAACTAAATGGACATCCTACTTGCCATTGCGTCGTGGTGAGCACGCACGGTCATCCAACGGTATTGGCGCATACCAGCCAGCACATGTGTGATGTGACGAGTTGTTAACGACTTCGGGAGCATTAAGGTGACTATCCATTACTACGCATGAACGCAAGCTATGCATCTGTATGATGAAGATATTTAGCAGGAAAGCGGACGAAGCAACCAGCTATGGATGCAACCGGGAAAATGCTTAGAATGAGAGGTGAACAATTTCAATAAACAATATTGTTAAATATAATGTGAAGATGCTTATTTTATTAGCAATAGCAAGACAGGTGGTCGTATTTATCACAATTTCTTATGATACCTACGAAAATCTACTAATTTCAGACGAGATTAAAATAAGTGAGTTTTTCTTTTTTGCTTAAGTCAAAAAGATCTTTGCGTAAAGTTTCAATAAGGTGTTATAAGCCAGACGGACCATGCAAAAGTAGCTCTAGCAACGCAAAGCTTAGCACAGCTGCGCAACTATGGACTTATGGCCTTAAGTACTGCACAATGATAATAAATCTACAGCTAATAATGACACGATGAAACAACATGTATTTTCCGCGAGTGATTTTCACGGACTAAGTACAACATAATAACTTTAATTTTGTCCGTTAAATAATTTTACTTTTGATTAAATATAACTACTTTTAGTCGGATATTGTGTTTTATTATTAAAAAATACTCCAACACTTACGACAACCTACGTTCCTGAAGGTAGAAGAATAGAGATGCAGACCGTACAAACAATGGCGGAATAACCTGGACAACTTTTACAGTGGAAGACAAAAGTTTTAGTTCAGTTTAGATTTTTAGCAATCTACCAACATTTAAAAGTTTACAAAACGAGTAAATACAAAGTTCTTACCTAAGTACGTATTTATATTTATATTCTTTGTGCCATTTTCTTAAAGTTTATAACACGTACGTCAAAGTAGACATTTCTAATATCAAGCTCACCACACAATTTACAACGTAACGCATTTTACCAGACCATTTCATATACACTACCTAGTATGTGGTAACTAGTGTGGTAAATTACTAGTGAGCCTGTCTATATAGGCACATTCAAAGTCTATAAAACTTTAAGTAGTCATGAATGTCAAAAGTATAGGTACCTGTACTTACTTTCCGGCAGGGGTGCTATACCGGAATGTCATACAAAATCGCTAACGCAGTCGCTAGCGTCTGCGTTTATAAAAACTCATACTAGAGGTACTGTACTAAATATTAATTGCGATAGGAATAGGTCTGCAATACTCCTAACATTGTTATTTTTATTTTTTTAGTTTATGGTTCCAAAAGCACAAAATTCGTAACAATTGACATAAGTACTTAATGCTAAAAGCATTCTCTACCAGCCAATCATTAGAAGAAACATAAAATCTGAGTGTGCGAGTGATTGTAGAGTAATCTTATGTTAATAAATAATCAATAATAGAATTATTAGAGTGTAGTATCTTCCAACAGTTCCAACACTATTTGAAGTCATCCGAAAGAAGTCACATTCCTTCACGGTGCGGTGGAGCTTGCAAAACTGCAGATAATATATAGTTTTAGAATTCTTACGAAACTGGCCACGGTCCGTGCCCAACAGTTTTATGTTTGAATGCATGGAAGGATGTTCAGCGCAATTGTTGATACTTGATAATAAGATTGTATCGTTGTTATCATCAAACTATAAATTTGGTCGTCCTTGGCACAGTGAGAGTAGTAACTAAACGCTTAGCTTTATGAGGCGTGCAGTGCAATGCTTAGATAATACACAAGGGGCTTAGCCAAAGTCACAATCGCATAACGTTGAAGTACGACAAAAACAAAATGTATGGGATTGACATAAGATTGACCACGTGATTTACCGCACCTTATTTCAATCCCATACATTTTATTTTTGTCGACTTTCGTTAGCGTTTTGAAATTATTGTCACTTGTCTACGGGTGCTGGTTGTTAACCTCAGTTGTCATGGTGGCCGAAAGGATTTTAACAATCGGTCCATTCATTTATGAAAGTGTAAGGCCACAAAGGTTAGGTACTTATTATTCTCAAAACAACTACCCTGTGAATTTTAAATACTAATTACCATAGTAACAAAAATCCTAGACCTATATTAAGTAGTCCCTGACACGACTACTCAACCAAATTATTTTAAAAAGATGGGTGATCCATACAGTACACAGTCGTGGCACAAATCCGAGTTTCTATGAGATTTTTCTTTGAGGAGTAGAAATTTTCCATAGGAAAATTTGTGCAAGATTCAGTAATTGAGTCAACGATTTTAAATTATTTTTGCAAACGGAAATCAAGTCGGTTTTGTGTGCTGTGTGTCAAACATGTTTAAATTAGCTTGTATCTGAGCAATTTCCATGACTCACTTTTCAGTGATATACTAGAGCTCTTAAATCACCTTAATTTTATTACAAAACAGAATAACAATTGCAAATATCCCCGAGATCGGGCTAAACCGTTAATTACCGCTAGATTATTACGTGCCATTAGTTCGCGCGATATGCTCGCCTGAACAAACAAACAACCATATCATCTGTATGACATCATTTTCATTGCCACATACTAGTGAGATACCATGACTTAGTAAATATAACTTTTATGTTAAGTGCATGATCGCTGGCAGAAGATAGAAGACCTTGGTAGGTAAGGGACTCCAACGACAAAGGCGTATATATTTTTAACTACTAACTAATATGTTACTAACATGTCCTCCATTTTTTGGCTATCCTATAATAGACACGATAATATTTAGAACTATATGTATAAGTACTAATTTTTTTTTTCAGTCGGTAAGTATATAGAATAAGCATATAAATAATGGCAATCCATTCAACGTGGCAATGCTACCAGCCTTTTGGGAACATTACCCAATGGCAATGATTTGCGGGACATATTTTATTTATAAGTATTTTTTTGTTAGGGCCTTTAGTTTATAGTTTACTTAAGTTTGTTGTTTTTAGGTTTATTTTTAATATTTTAAATAAAAAGAATATAAGTACTAAATTGATCTCCACAATCTAATTATTACACAAGGATTGTTAATGGAAAACTATTAAATGGCTTATACATATTTTTATTGAATAAACGTTTTTGCGGGAATAATCGACCTTGTATTTATTACCTACTAGCGACCTGGCTCGGCTTCGTATGGGAATAAAAACCTTCCTCTTGAATCTATCTATTAAAAAAAATTAATTTTTAAAACTCATTAAAATCCGTTGCGTAGTTTTAAAGATTTAAGCATACAAAGGGATAAAGGAACAGAGAAAGCGACTTTGTGATTGTTTGTTTTTATTTTTACGTTATTTTAGTTATAAATTTCTCAAAACAAAAAAACTTTATTTTTATCTTATGTTATAAAGGACGATTTCTAGTGTGTAGTGATAAGTAGTGCCGTTTTAGACAATAATGGAATTTGTAACTTGTTTAGCAGAACACAAGATATTAGGTATATTATAGGTGACTTATTCGGTTTAAAATTAGTATGAACAACGTTTGCATATATTAACAGATGCATGGTACATAATAAACAATGAATGATTAGTATTTAAGATGTCGTCATCTTGAATCGCGATGGCGTGGTTGTATTGTAAGTAGGTAACAACATGGGGCATAATTAACATTAATTTAAGTACAAGGGCATGTGTTATTATTAAAATAATTTTCTACACATTATCATACACACACACATGCACAAACGTACACACACACGTTTGCTCGCAGAATCCAGACACGATTGATAACTTTTGGTATGTGACGTAATGGAAGACCTCCGTGGCGTAATGGTTAAATTGCGCATGTAAAGTAAATAAAATAAGGATGGATTTCAATTTCGGCACTAACTACCTTATTAAAAAAGATAGTTGTTAGGTCTTGATAAGTCAGGAGAATGTTTCAAACATTATTTAATTTAAAGTAGTACATTAGACATGTGGATATGCATATATAAGGGAATTCAACTACGTGCATAAATAATAATCTAACCTCCATCTGACGACCTCCGTGGCGTAATGGTTAACATGCCAGTCCGCTACTCGGGAGGTCCAGGGTTCGATCCCCGGTCAGGTCAAGATGAAAAATCATCTTTTCTGATTGGCTTGAGTCTTGGACGTTTATCTATATATGCATTTGTTATAAAATATAGTATCGTTGAATTAGTATCCCATAACACAAGTCTCGAACTTACTTTGAGACTAACTCAATCTGTGTGATATATCCGTATGCTTTATTTATTAATAAATATAAATAAATACCATACTAACTACTAATACTAAATACTAAACTAAATACTTCACATTTTCACTATCTACCTAAGTATTTAGTATTTTATCATTAGAACTAACAAAGTATCTCGTTGGTCTCGTACAAAGCCCGATTGCGGAATGTAAGTCCGAATGTTTTACTTTTGACTCATAGTTATTGCACTAAGATTATAGAATGCCATATTATTGCACCTGAATGGTCAAAATAATGACTAAACGTATTGTTCCTACATCTATTGAAAAACAAATATTTATCACAAGGATGATTATTCTCATGAACCATTAGGTAAGTACTAATTTGATGTAAGATGCGTGGGTACGATCTGTCATGAGAGAATTTTATCAAATTTGTCAGTAAACTCCTCTTCGAATATGTTAACCACGGAGGATATATGGAGTACCTACTTATGTAATTTCTCTTTGATGTCAACAACTTTGGATTTTTTTTAGCTTTTTATGTCCCACTGCTAACGGCAGAAGGCAGAAGCCTCCCCACTAACCTGCCATTAATAACTTTGGCATTAAGAAAATGAAATAATTTATGTATTACTTTTTTAAAAATAATTTATATTAATCAAAGATTTGTTAAGTACTTACCTATATTTAAGTTTACTATGGTGCATAGCACAAAAGCGCATGTGAATAAGAAATGGCGCCACAAACTCCATCTAGGTTTTGGAAAAAAATGCTGCAGGCTTTCATTTATATTTTTCCAAAATCCTTAATTTATGGTTGACGAAATGTTATGATATGATTTTAAGCGAAACTATCCAAAGTGTGCAGTCACTTTCCCATTAATAAATATTAGACAATTAGATTTAACACGTCAGGGGACACACGACTGCTAGTACAGCAGTTATAAAGCTTTCATTGAGTTTTCAAAAACGTCCGCGAACGTGTTATAAAGAATATTAACAGCGCCAGATCACACACATCCTCTTAAATGATGAATTTGAGTATGTTCACCCATTTCATTAGAGCCGCCGAGTGGCAAGACCGGTTCTATCTGGCACGGACCACGGAGATTTCACCTGCTTGTGGCATCCGCCACCGGACTCGTCGTAAAACTTTACTTAGCTATCGAGAAAGTAAACGGACCCAATGCTTGTAGAAAATGACAGTTTTTGCATTTACACGTTGGTAACCTAAAGCACAGGTGGCTTACCACCATCTAATACCATGCAAGATCGATTGAGTAAGGGAGATGTCGCCTTATAACATGTTTTGTGCTGTCTCGCTTACTCACTCGTTTTTGCATGGTTTACACCCTGATTACAGCTACCTGATAACAGAATACTATATACTAGTACATATATTCAACCGTCATACAAAGAAACGCGCCGATTTTAGTGTACCAATAGTCCTCCCCATACTGAGACATATTAACGCCATCTATCGCTAACTTGATACACTGTGACTCTTAATCCGATACCACATTGTATGATAGGAACACCTTTAAACGAACATTGTTTGCATACACTATACAGTGGGTGCGACCACGGCTTTACCATGACCATTTTTGTTACCTATGCATTTCTGGCTTTCTATCTCAATTATTTCCTTGTTTCATACTTTTTAATTAAACACCTTCCTCTTGAATCACTATCTTTAAAAAAACGCATCAAAATCTTTAAAGATTTAAGTTTTAAAGATTTAAGCATACAAAGGGACATAAGGACAGAGAAAGCTACTTTGTTTTATACTATGTGGTGATAGTGATTAAACATAGCTTCCATCATTTCAAGGTAAAACGATCAAAATTATTGAAAACTAAACGTTAACTTTTCTTTAGTCGTGTAATTCAACCAAATGCAAACTAATAAATATTTTGCAAGAAACATATGATAATTCGCTTGTCAATGAAGCCTTGTCCTTACCACAAAGCCTTGATCTCAAGAACTTTTATAACCGCGCAAACGTCAAACTATTTGGTTGCATGTCGCATATCTATTATTGTGGTTATGTTATGGCTAATGGTTGCCCAATTTTTGGCACACAATTGGTCATATAACATATACCTTAAAATGATTCGTTTTACTTGTGTAACTTTGCTATTTAAAAATTATGCTATATTCGCTCATTTTTGATGGATTGCTATGCAAATACAAGAAAACCATATATAATTACAGGTGCAATTAGTTGTTCCGTTTCTTTTCGTTCAGTTATTAATAGAAATGCAGCAATTATGTGGTAAAAACTGCCAACTGGTTCTGCACGATTGATATTGTTATAGTCAGTCGTTTAGTGCTTCTTTGTACCTACTATTATCTTTTCTGTGCATCCAATGTGGGACAAAGGATTCGGATTCTTCCATTTCTTTATCTAGAATCTATTTATTTCAACCTGTTGTCACAAAAGTAGCCACATTGCAAATAAAAGAAAACTCATCATCTCAATGTTATGGAAAAGATTAAGGTGATACCTCGGTGAACACTAGCGCCACCGTCATTTAAAAATCAATACTCACTGAAAACACAAGTTATCAAAAATCCTTCTGCTGTAATTATTGTTCTTGATCTGAAGTTAATTTTAATCATATTCAATTATTAAATTATAGTTCCATATAGTTACAAATTGCAAAACTGCTAAAAGTGGCCGTTTTAAGCAATAATGCAATTTATAACTATAGGGAATTATAATTAAGTAATTTAATATGTTTAAAAATAACTTCAGATCCAGAACCTTAATTACAGCAGAGGGATTTTTGATAACTTTTGTTTTCAGGGAGTACCTAATGATTTTTAAATGACGGTGGCGCTAGTGTTCACCGAGTAGGTAGATGATATTGTTAAACATATGTATACAGCTTAACAATTAGATTTTTATAGTTAATAATGAACTTATATCAATGATGAAATATAAAATGAAAAAGAGAATCATGGAAGTGATAGATAAGCAGTAATAAGCACTTTTATTCAGTAGGTACTTTTTTCATCCATTAATGCATATAAAATGTTTAGCTGAGAAAAGACATTGTGGTAATGATATGTCTTTTTGATCTTAGTATAGCTATAACGCAAAATACCCAAAATTTCATGGTTGGTTTTTTTCGTATATGGTATTAAACGTCGAAAGTAAGCTGTGGTTGTAGCATATGCTTAGGTGTACTAAAAGATGTGTCATGTACTACCGCACGCTATGCTGTGTCAGTAAGGAAGGATAAACAATCCAGTACACCCATTAATAGTTTCGCATATCACTCTCTAAAGGTATTGTTAGTCTCCGCTCAGTTGATCACTGAATTACCACCAAGGCTACATCATTACCGGCACGAAACGTGACATCATAAACAATGTGTTAATTGTACCATAAATATTGTCTATAAGGAAACACAATGTCACATGGAAGGTTAAGATTAGATGTCAATAATTAAAATGAGCGGGAAAAATCCGTTCCTAATTTATCGCTACCCTAAATACCTAATCCTTAATCGACGCACGTTAATTTTTGAATTGGATTCGAATAACAAAACTAAAATAAAATTACACAATTTTTTTTTAATAGCACCCCAAGAATACAGTTGTCAAATGCAACAATGATTTTTAATTTTTCGTAATGTACCTACATATTTATGTATATACACATAACAAGAGCTTTCATCTCCTATGAATTAACTGTGACTGACAGTGAAATTAAATAATAAGAACTAAACAAATTATCCTTTCAATCATCATGCTCTACTATCTTCAGGTCAAGATCATAAGCCTCATACATCTGGCCCACTTAGAGATATCAACAAATTATTCAGATTACATGGTTTTAAAAACCGTGGAGGTCAGGGTCGTTGGCTTCCGAATCCGAACGGTAGCCGACGACCTCTGGTTCCGTCGCCATTGTCGATTGGCCACAATCGATGACATTGGACATGGGTACTATGGGTAGGCTTTGTTGGGAACAGCATCTTTCCAAACATTGTTAGTAGTTAGCCTTACGATTTCTTGTTTGATTAGTAATTTATTCGTACTTTGATTTCGTCTCTTATATCAAAGATTATGTGATAGATACAATGATAAAGATGAATAAGACCAATGGTTATTTTTCAACAAAATTATTATTGAAATGGACTTAATGAATTTATCTACACTACTAGACTAAATTAAATGTTTAGTAATCATATAAACATCATATTTTACTGGTACCTAATAAAGAACATTAATATTGCCAGAAAACTAATCTAGTACTAATGATATACCTAATGAACTGCAATTGTTATCTAGTAGATAATCAATGAAATTATCAATATTTTTGTCTTTTGAACGTTGAAAGTTTATGTTAATTTGCGTAAACTTCACCAGAAGTGTCGGATGAATTAAACATACATTGAATTAATATTGGAAGTTTATTCAAGGAAAAATCTCACCGCAAGTCTATTTCCGAGAACAAATAAACATTCCGATCACTTACAAACAGTATTTTGCATATCTAGAAAGTATTTTTTGCAACAAAAAAGTAAGTATTTTTATGCTAGTCGTTTTTACGGTCTCTTCGATAAACCAAATGCATCTAATTGTTTTATCAATAAAACTGCCCAAAAACATACGTAACTTAAGACAATGTTTATTTGAATACTTTTAAAAAGATAGGTAAAGATTGACTAAGTGTAATATACTTCCTAGAGCCATTGTCTAAAAACTTTATCTTTTAAACAGAACATATACGAGTAATCATTTCTCCTTTATTTATCTAAGCCTATGCGTGAGAGGACGCAATACGTGCCCTGTATGATAACAAGAGTATGTGACAAGACTGGTTATTGCGGAGATATAACACGTAAGTAATTATCAGACTAGACTGGATATGCTAACATAGATAGAACTTCCAACAGAGATAGGTCAGCTCAGGCTGTGTAGTTTTTTAATATCATATTGGATAAAATCCAAACACTAGATTGTTTTCATACTAAAAAGAAGTTAATAACTAACTAAGAGGGCATAGTGACTCAAATGGAGTCTTTTCCTCCGATGATAAGGAACTTTCTCAGTCCGCATGAAATCTTAAATCTGTTTGACCACTGTAAATAAGAAGAAAGCTTGTCAGGTGAGGTTTACCCCAGACAATAAAAACATTTGAAAGCAGTCCGTCCAACGCATCAAATACAACCCCAAACTTTGCAGAGCTATTTGATACTCCTGTTTGTCCACAGGAAGAAATTCTAAAGTTTCTAACTGAAAGCAAACCAAGTATTGAAACCTAGAATACAAATTAGTTAAATTAACTTTGCTAAGCCCACGTTCGTCCTAGACCTTGATTGGTTCCATATCCGCACCCAAAATCATGCTTATCGCCAATGTTGGCCAAATATGGCTTGGGGCAAGTACCTATTGAATTGATGATTAGACCTGATGACTTTCGACTTAGTAGGGAATCGAGTGAAGAGCCACCTGTGCAGGGAGTGTTGACCATGTCAACGGTCCGAAGAATCCTGAACATAGTAGACAAGAACAAAACTAGTCAAAACTCGATGTCGATAGTGTAAAAATAAATTCTTTATAGAGGTGAATTCGCCGAATATCTGTTTCTGGATAAAACACCTAAATCTGCACTAAGCTAATAAGCTAAATACTTAAGTTTAGTTTTTTCATTTAGTTCGTACTTTTTCACTTGTCATTTTTTGCATTCTCGGCATATAATGTTAAAACCGGTACAGAATTCGGATCAAAAGAAAGCCTGTGTTTTGTCTGTCATTTAGACCACTAAACTTGTGTAGACTGGGCCAGCTTTGGAGGCCAGTGCTGAACGTACAGTGATTATGATTGATTTCGCTCTCATACGAGTAAGTTCAAGAACAAACTAAGGATGTGGGAGAAAATTTTCCGCATACACGCTGTAATCGGTGGACCGTATCTCAGTTCATTATTGTGCTCATTTCATTCATACAGGGTACTTTACAGAGCATATACACACATATATTCGTACTTAAGTTTGTTAATAAAAGTCCAAAAATTTAATTGACACGGAAATATGAGACATACATCACTACATAAAACAAAGTCGCTTTCTCTGTCCTTATATCCCAATTTATGCTTGAATCTTTGAAACTACGCAACGATTTAGATGCGTTTTTTTTTAATAGATAGAGTGATTCAAGAGGATTTTTTATTAGCCCATGCGAAGCCGGGGTGGGTCGCTAGTTATCAATAAATTTAATAAGACACTATTTACAAATATAAGAAACTTAAAAAAAGAAGTTCATAAACAATTTACATTTGTTTTATCTTAAGAATCTAATAAAGTAAACTACAGATAGAGAATTGTAAATTAAGACAACTTTTTATGTGTTTAGAAAGTAAAATAATTTGCTCGTTACAAGACGTACCATTCTGTAATATCGTTGTTTTACGAGTGGATCCACACCCAAATGTAACGCTATGAATAAATCATAATGTAAGACCACCACGCCTTAATTTCGAAGTGAAATTTCAATACAAGTTTTAATTCAATGTAGCACATCCATATCCACAGTAACTTTGATCACACAGCATATATATTAATAAATATTTAAAAATGCGAAAGAAAAATAAAAGGTTCTGGGTATACCTTTCTATATATATTTTTTTATTTAAGATAGTTATGGAAAGCTCTATATAGAAGGTTATAATAAGTGGCTAGTTTGTATTCTAGTTTGAACAACCTGAGACACTGCAATGTCGTTCTTACGTACAGTGGGCCACATAGATAGATATATACCCCATGTAAGGGTAAAGATTAACTAAGTAATTAAAGCTTTTATCTGGTGTACGTACATATCTATGTGGCCCACTGTACATACATCATTGTGAAATGTGGACATTTGTCCACCTCTTACATACATCAAAGAATGAACGTATTCTACGCGATTTCTGTATATCTTTCTTAATTATAGTCAACATCTCCATCATATCGTGTAGGCGTCACGGTCATTCGACCATGCACACCCTGGTGTCAGAGTTCTTTGGAACCGCCTCTTGGCCTTTGTCGTGGCGCCTTTAACGAGTACCAGATGGCAGCCGGGACCAAAGGCTTAACGTGCCTTCCGAAGCACGGAGTCATCTTTATTATCAAACAATCAGGTGATTCAAGCCTGTAATGTCCTAACTAAACTGGAAACAACTAAACTATGCTTCCCGTGGAAATCGAACCCATGAACCCCGGGTCTACAGCTAAACGTCTTATCCACTGGACCACGGAGGCAGTTATTAATTAAAGTGTATGTCGATAAACCGTTTCTCGTGACGGAAGATTTCATTGGCGATGGATTTCCCATTGACTTTCTTTGGCATTGTCGCCGAGCAATTACCGGGAAAGCCGACTTTTATACTAAGTAGTGAGTGGGTATTAACTCTACACGAGTATGAGGGAAATAAATTGCTAATTCGTGAGTTGAGCACCCTGAATGTTACCCACGACTTTCACGAAATTGTTCTTCGTCTGGTGTGTTCGTAAATATATATGTATTGCTTGGGTCACCCTTTTCTTAAGTGGAAATAGAGATCTTAATATTTCTTTCCAAGAAATTCACCTGTACTTTAAATATACTTACAAATAAAGGATAAAGGAAAATATTAGAGGTTGTAATAGGTACCAATTGGTATAACTCATAAAAATAAGAGGTAAGATACACAGAAGTTCACTTCTTATAGTTATTTGTTGTGGCTGAATTTATGACCACGATAGCACAGAATTTTTAATGTTACTTACAATGATAGTTTGCTATAAGAATCATGTTAATTAAAAATACTTATTATTCGTGGTTTTATACTTTAACTACAAAATAAATTATGGCAATATTAAATAGCATCAAGTCTAAACCCCAATTTGAACGTCAATTGTCAAAAGAAACTACCAGAGCACGGACTGACAGGGCACTGATGACCACGAAAGATTAGCTGTTCTCCTTAAGGTGATATCTCGGTGAACACTAGCGCCACCATCATTTAAAAATCATTATTCACTGAAAACACAAGTTATCAAAAATCCGTGTAATTAAGGTTCTGGATCTGAAGTTAATTTCAAACATATTAAAATTTTAAATTATAGTTCCCTATAGTTACTAATTGCAATAATGCTTAAAACGGCCACTTTTAGCAGTTTTACAATTTGTAACTATATGGAACTATAATTTAATATGACTAAAATAAACTTCAGATCCAGAACCTTAATTACAGAACAGGGATTTTTGATAACTTGTGTTTTCAGTGAATAATGATTTTTAGTTGATGGTGGCGCTAGTGTTCACCGATGTCTCGTCTTAAAGAAGCTGGTGTTACGTTAAAGAAGCCTCAACGCGATCATACATCCACAAACATGTATGGTATGGGCGCATGCAGACACTTGATTAGTATGTATGTATTTATTAGTGATGCTACAGTAAGCATTTATCATAACAATTATACCAAAACAAACAGTTAGGCACCTGTCGGAATTATGTACCGTACGCACTGACCATTCTTTCTAATTTGGACCATATAATTTCTCTAATTGGATTGATTATCCCGTGGCACAGTTCTATGCGTCGCTCCAATAGTTTGTTGCAATCAGAAGTAGGATTAATTAGAGTGAGCATCAACTATGTTATATGAGAAGTGATTTAACGCATAATCAAGTAACGTCTACCGCGAGGTGTGCTAATCAGGGCGCTAATTGTATTCATAAAGAGAATTATAGCTCTTCACCATATTTCGTATCAATCATTCTAGAACCAACAAATCATGTTGATAGTCAGTCTTAAAAATTATTTTCGAATGCTAATCTATCGTGTAATTTATTCATTATTTTATTTATACCTAGGTCTTATATAAAGTACCTATCATTCGGAAAAATAGCGATCAGTCAATAGGTAGTATATGCATTACTTTTATTACCGCAAATAAATAAGTATTTAAGATAGTTCTTCGGTAAAACCAGTTTGATCACGTTCAGTAAGACATTGTATTACATTTTTGAAATTCTGTTGATAATCTTATCTTAAATATTTAGAATTTTGAAATAAATATTTAAATAGGAACACACATTTTTAACAAGATTTTATAGAACATAAATTAGAGGACAGTTCCTACGCGACGGAAACGTCTAAAGTTTATCTGAAGGAATACTTTCAGTCCGAGACATCGCAAGACCGCATAATCTGACCAAATTACAAAGACTTGCATTTTACCTAATTACTTATAGGTTGTAAGGTACTTATAGGTATACATATTTGAATTGGCGACAGTCGACAACTTTTACAAGACCGCAAGTAGATGGCGTTTCGGACGCCAAGATCCACTTTGGCCCAATGCACCACTGCAAATATAGGCTGTTACTTGTCTTCGTAATTTAGTCTGACTATGCCTTGTTTTTCGGTATCCACCTAATAGACAGATACCGGATTTCGAGGCCAGACTTAGGAGTTTTTGGAGGGAAAGTAAACTGTCGCTATGTCCGCGCTGTATTTAATTTCCAAAACTTAGGTTTTTTCGAGTATTTGTGCTTAATATTGGTGGATTATTATTCGCAAAGTGTTCGTGAACAAGCGTGAGTATTGGAAAGTGGTACATTGTCGATTACGTGACTTTTATCATTGTCACCAAAATCTCCAAGTTACAGCTAAGTGAAATTTTTACACCGCTTCACTTAGCTATCTGACTCTGACTCACTTGACTAAACTAGAGTACTGACTTGACTTTTTGGCTTGACTTGACTTAAGTAGGGCTGAACAAGATTAATAAATTGAAGAAAGGCCTTAAAGGACTAGTTTCCATGGCCGTAAAAAGTTAAAAAAAAGAGGCCAGACTTACCTGTTGGAGGTCGCTCCTTAGGATAGCAGATCCTGAAGAGGCCGCGCGTCCTCGTATAAAAGTAGTACTTGTTGTTCAAGTTCTCCAACACCTGGGAATTCCCGGTGGAGCTCTTTGTTGCGTATTCCTGTAACAATCGATCATTTTGTTATTAAATATAATGCCACTATTCATACAATATACACAAATAACAAATATTATGAAAATGTTTAATTAAACAAAGCCAAAACAGTTAAACAGAACCAAAAACTTGGTTCCGCTGGAGGAGGTTTCTTTAGAAATAATGTAGGTACCAATGTTCTTTATTCTATGTTGTATCCTTTGTACCTTACCTAGTTTTTAACAAAATTATGTATACATTTGTTTGGTGCAATAAAGAGTTTTTCTATTCTATTCTATTCTATCCTGTATTATATGTTTTTTCTGTGTACTTACTTATATTTAATAAAGACCAATATCCGAAATAAACATTTATTTTATTTTTATTTATAACAGTCTTAAAGTACCTACCTAATGAAGGGAAAATTAAGACATCGGGCTTTACCTGAGCTCCGACTCCTGAAGCCGAAGGGCTTGGGATGCCAAAGAAAACGCTTACATTATAGTAAAAAAAACTATTTTAGAATAAGTAAGTTATATTTATCAAAGATACTACCTTTTTTATCATATAAATAAGGAAACTATATACCTCGGAAATTTTTACATATTTTCCCTTACAAAAGACATCAACGTCGCGTTGATGTCTTTTGTAAGGGAAAAAATGTATCGATTGAAAATCATCATGTGTTTTCTGTTTAATTCTAGTTTTAGTATTGTTTCGGGTATTTGTACAATAAATTGTTAGATTTGCAGTTAAATCATCAGCATTGCGCAATTTTTAATGAGATTGTTGAACATAAAAACTCAATACTAAAATTATTTTTATATTTTATAATGTGTATTAGTTCTAAATTCTTTATTTTAAATGTATGTTAGACTTTAAAGTATTTATTAATATGGGCCAATTGTGTAAATTTTGTTGCCTGAAATAAATGAATAAATAAATAAATACAATATATTTAGTTTTAGTTTTTATTTATCTAGTCTAACACATATATTTATTCTGATTGTCAATAATTCACTCAGTTAAAGTACAAAAAAATTCAATAAATCGTTAGCATTCTTATATATTTGCAATTATATAAAATCACTAATTAGGAACAATTAAAAATCATGATCATCTTTGAATAATATCATTAAACTGCAATTTAAAGTGCTTTCACAAGTCGCGATATAATGGGTTTACTACTCAGTTGAAAAATAGGGCAAGTGTACAAGTGACACTACATGTATGTTATGAGGTATAAGCACAGAGAAATTACATAGAAGAGGTGAATTAACCCAAGAAGTAATGCGTCAAAATAGGTAATTAAATTGTATTTTTGTGTTATATATACATGTGTATATTTTGAATAAATGGTTTAAAAAGATTCCTTTTTTAAAATTGATTGACAAAAAGAAATCGGGTGACGAAAGTGATCATAAACGTATTTGAACTACTATTGTCTTCATTCACGGTGTACGCGCTCAAGTTATCCCTATGTACTTACGTTATTTGTGACAGCGATCTAGCCGGTGGCGGCGGCAACGGCGGCGGCGTGACAAAGGCCCTTTATTACGGAGACCGGTCCAACATTCTTCGGCCCTACCCGACCGTGAATGTTAGCCACTCAACAACAGGTAGGTAGATATGAAGAACCATTCTGTACTTACTTTATGCATTAAAGGAAACGGATGAACGGAGTTTTTGGAGGGAAAGAAAATTGTCACTATGTTCGTGCTGTATTTAATTTCCAAAACAGGTTTTTTCGAGTATTTGTGCATAATATTGGTGGATTATTATTCGCAAAATGTTCGCGAACAAGCGTGAGTGTTGGGAAGTGGTACAGTGTTGATTACGTGACTTTGTCACCAAAATCTCCAAGTTACAGCTAAGTGTAATTTTTCCACCGCTTCGCTTAGCCATCTGACTCTGACTAGACTTACTGACTTGACTTTTTGACTTGAATGACTGAAGTAGGACTGAAGAAGATTAATATATTCAAGAAAGGCCTTAAAGAACTAGCTTTCATGGCCGTAAAAAGTATATAAAAAAATCGGATGAACATTGACAGTTTATTTAATACTCATGTCCGGTTGTCCGGGCGTTTCAACACTCTTTATTACTCATTGACTTGGTGTCATTTCTTTCCTTAGTTTATTCTCAAAACCAAAATTTTGATAACTACCTATAAAAAAATGTAGTTTCAGGACTAGCTATAAACATTATTGTCGTATAACTAGGTTATGTATCACTAATATCGGTAAAATTTTATGGTAGGTTTGCATTTATATGGACATTTAAACAACTCAGTTTCAGGTCATAATCAAAGTAAAAATTAAGGATTTCTTCACTTACTTTTTGAATATTTCAAGTAAAACCATTATTACCAAGTTTTTGGAGTAAGGAAATATAATTCACCTATTTTAGTGGCAATACACAACTCGTTATACAATTCGACACTGTTACCGATTCGGTGGAATTCATGTCAACATTTTATACGATAGCACAGAATTAGTAATAGTACTACGTAACGATAGTTAGTACGAAGTACACACCACAAATTTAAAAAAAAACAGCATTTTACATAAAGTAGGTATTATTAACCTAGCCATTTATGAAGCATTGAAAATTAGAATTTAAATTTAACTATACACTTAATTTTTTTTACAAGATTTAACTTTATGTTTAAATGGGGTAATGTCTCTAATTTTAATTGAATATATTTTTAAGTCTTATGAGGTCGATTCGCTTTGCGACCATCTAAGCGATAAATGTATCTTCGAAATGCATATGTTTTCAATATAATTTCAAATAATTCAAGAAATGTGCCATCTAATTGTAGCAAAAAACCGGCTTTATTTCCGGTATTTTATATGTTTTATTATATTTTATAAATTAATTTCAAATGACAAAGTAATTAATTTAATGGACCAAATTGACCGAAATTTCCAAAAGGTTTATCTATTGGTACTGCATTAAGTTCCACCAATCTTTTGCCTAATTACGCTACACTCTTCAATTTATTAGTTGCTTACTTGCTCTAATTTGTTTAATTAATTTTTTTGAGGCCTATGTCTAGCATTAAGCAGCCTGCGGCTGAAATGATGACGATGTCACATGGTAATAAAAATTAAAACTTTAGTTCAAGAATTACCTTATTTCTTTGTCAGATATAAAAGGTAGATAGCTAATTATGTGTGCTGCAATAGAACTAAACACATAATACTAATTCGAATAGTTTTGTGGCCGATCATTGACATAAAACTATCAATCGTACAAACTAACAAAGTAACAAAACAGCGGAATCTCGTAAATCTATAGACTGTACAAACACAATGGCTGTGCATTGTCTTGAATTGCATTCAACCTGGACCATTATACCAGGAATGTTCAACCTGTGGCACGCCAATAATTTATATTTAGTAAATACGAACATACCTACATAATAATATGTATATCACAAAAATACAAAATGGTTAACTTATACATATGATAATCAGTTATTATTAAAAAAAATAGTTTTTTTTTAATTTTGAGCATATTAATGATATGAATGACATGCATGACTCCAGGGGGGTTACTACCGTCTCTTAAATCCATGCAAGATCCGGTGAGTAAGCGAGACAGCGCAATACATGATGTAAGGCGACATCTCCCTTACTCAATCGTTCTTGCATGGTTTTAAGAGATGGTGTAAAGCCACCAGCGCTAGCGTTCTCAAAAAAATTAATGTTTTGCATAATTTGTGATAATTTTATGTACCTACTGACTTAGCTTTACTTACTTCATTTTATTAAGTTAACAAAAATAAACGTAACAATCGCCTCAAGAGTGGAATATATTGTTTTTTTTTTGATGTGGATATAATCCACAATATGGCAATCAAACATATAGCTTATTTTTGCAAGTATCAAGTTTTAGATATAAATGTTCTTCATTTTGTCGAGTCACAGTCAAGTCAAGTCAGTAGTCAAGTTAGTCAAGGGCTAAATGAAGCGGTGGAAGCTTCACTTAGCTTTATCTTGGGAGATTTTGGTGACAAGGATTAAAGTCACTTATACGACATTGTACCACTTCCCAACACTCACGCTTGTTCACGAACACTTAGCGAATAATAATCCACCTTCATTATGCACAAATACTCGAAAAAAACACATATATTAGAAAATAAATACAATGACGATAACTGAGCGACTTTAGCTTGGCGCCAAAACTCGAGTGGAATATTATTTTAGAAGTTTTGTATTTAATCCACAGATTTGTTATCAATTTCAGGTCCTTAGTTGGTACTATTTTTTATTCTGTGAGTATTTCATTTATAAAGCACGTAATTATAACCATGTTCAACAATAAAATAAAAATAAAAGGTTCACAATCTCTGCACAAAAGTTAAGTTTCGTCGCCAAAGACACCGGTTTCTCGGAAGGTGCGCCGAACTCCGCCTACACAGAAATCTGCTATTTCTATGTTATTAGGTCGTCGCGTCGTCGCTTAGTTCTGAGTGCATTTAAATACTTAACCTTGCATTTTTTGTTTGCCATTGCAACACGATACTATCTGCAGTTGAATCTGAATTGTGTGAATTTATTTTGATGTCTGAGATCTTAGTAGCAATTAATAAGAAATATATTTTTGACTAGCTTATGCTCGTAGGTTCGCCTGCGTGCGGTTCCCTCGGGAATTTTTCCCGGGATGAAAAGTACCCTATGTCCTTTTCAATACTTCTAACTACATATACAAAATTTCAAGAAGAATGATTCAGTAGATAGTCCGTGAAAGCGTAATAAACAAACAAATTCACTTTCGCATTTGTATGTATGTAAAAACTTTATATACATACAAACAACAACATTTTGTACAGAAAGAACATTGATGACACAACATAGAACACAACAAAAGGCGGACTTATCACTAACAGGGATCTCTTCCAGCCAACCTGATTATGATATTAAGTTGGATTAAATGGAAGGTGGATTTTAAAGCTATACGATAGCCCTCTATCATAGATAATAGACGACGAATGTAGGTACCTACCATAGTGAGATAATCACAATAACAAGTAAGTATATGCAAACTTGGAATCTAATTAAATTTAAAAATTAACAGGCTTTTTTGTTGCTGTAACGCTTAGATTATATCTGTAAAGTTTCTTTGGATTCCCAGACAGACAAACTGCTTAGGTAATTTACAAAACCAGTTAAACAATGTCAAAAGTATCGTAATTCAATTCGGACTAAATATTAATACCTATACCTATAGATTTTCAAGCAGTACCTAAGTCGATTACAAAAGTCCTGTGTTACAAACCTAATTCCTCGATATAAGTAATGATTGAAGCACAATGATACGCAATTGTGTTTAATTGGAACTTAACGACATGACACGACACCTGTGGATGATTTCAACATCTACCTATAAGAACCGATCGCATTCCCACGAAACGAATAAATGCGATAAACTATATAACAAACTTTTATGCATACGTCTTAGAGAATGTTTTAGATTGTGTAATAGCGAAGAATAAATCGTATAGGTAAAGCATCGATACCCGATTTATCGAAGCGCGACGTTCCTTCAACTCGAGTTCATCGCTTGTCGTTTTTCTTTGGATCTACTCTGATGATTATTGATGGGAAAGTGTGAATAAAGTGTGGTATGGTTTATGAAAACGAATTAGTAACGAACTTAAAATTAGTAAATACAGAAATTTAAATGGATATGTATAGGCCGCTTGCTTTAAACGACGTAAAAAATATAGAAATAAAAACACGGTTTTTGAGTTTTCCCAAGAATATATCCTCACTACCTACCTTAAGATAGACAATAGCATCCGGGTACTTTGTAGAAACTTTAAAGGAATTTACACAACGACTTTCGTGTAAGATTGAAAATCGCGCGTACGTCTGCATTTTGCAAAATAAATAATATACAAGCATTCACTAACAAAACACCTTAATCACAAAATGGCACTGAACTATTACCACCTAGTATTACCAACTTAATGGTCGCAAATAGCAATCATAACCAATTTTGTTCGGACAGGTGCGTCCTCACCACACACGGTCAATTTGGGCTACTTTCCCCATCTCACGATCATGAGCACAGCAATTACACTGCCCATTGTCTGAAGACTTTCGCCCAACTCGACAGAATTCTTCCATTTGTTTCAATGTTGACAATGTGCAACGTGTTTCAAGACTTTTTTTTGAAAATAAGTCTATTCCATTCCGATAGGGTTTAGTGAGCATTCTATTGTCATCCTACATGGTCTGTACCTATGCGTTTTTAAAAGTGCTGTAATCAGCGATATAAATAAATATACTTCAGTAACATATTCGGCTGCTCTTGTAGTCCGCAGTTTACTAGTGTACACTATCAAAAAAATAATCAACTTAAGAAATAACTTTTACGTGAATCAAACGTAGCACGTCTGTTGACACAATGCAGTGCCCTTAGGAACTGTTTAGGTAATATATCTAATTCACAACCACGATTGGAAAATTTTATTATAAGATTTTGGGTTTCAGGTAATTTTAAAGTATTCTTCTTCTGTTACAATTTTTCAAAACTAGTAACATATATTATGTCAATGTCCTGTTCTGAGTGCCTGTCCATTTCTCAACCGACGTACCTAGCACCGTGTAAGTACGCATACAAAGAAAATAGGTAGTGGTAGGTATAGTAAAGTACACAATAAGCGGTCAGGAACCGGCCCATCTCGCTCACCTTGCAATGTCGAGAGCAAGCTGCAGCCACTCACCCGGGTCGGGAATGCTTGCGTACGTTTGTGTGTGTGTCAAAGTCATTGCACACGAATGCATATGTGCGGAAGATGATCAGTGCCTTTGTAAAAGTTGTGGCAATTTCATCGACGATTTCGTATTTTTTTAATACCTAAGTTGAATATTAAAAAAGGATGAGTGGTGTCGTGGAAGACGGCAGATGTTTGCTATTATAAACAGAATTTTTATTGTCGTAATACATACAATCGCGCACTATCTACCTACATGCATAAAGATACAAAGGAGAGTGTCCTTCTATCCACCAAATGCACGATAAGGAAGTGAGCTTTAAAGATTACGAAAGTTTGACGTGCCTTCTGAATCACAGTAATAAAGAGACATACATTCCTATCCAATTCTAAATTAATTAGCTACTACTCCCTCTAGGTATTAATAATAGAATGTTACTAATTTTTCAACTATAAGCTGTGCAGTGAGCTATTACACCAAATATTTTAAGTAGGTATTTAGACGACTTCTTGAACGAAACCACAACTACCAAAAAGTGCCAACAGGAACCGGCCATGCGACTTTAGGTAAACAATTCAAATTCTTGTACGAATATACACACATTCAATCAAAATTTATTTAAACTTAATAATGTTATTTACCTACTCGATTGTGTGACTGAATGAGTATTCATACGAGATTCTTAAACATGTATACAGGCATTCTTGTTAACCTTGACTGTGCAAAAACATTGCTGCTCTTGTGATTTTTTTGTCTTTATTTATTCCCGTGAGATTTTCTCTGCATTTATAATAAAAGACTTCGTTGCATTTTGCATTGATCTAAGTACTCATTATATTTATCATTAAAACCTTTAGTTTTGAACTCCTCAATTATGAATGCAAGTTTACATTTGTTTGGTGCAATAAAGTGTTTTTCTATTCCATTCAGCACCCGTTAAATTATGAATGTCACTGCAAATCTTATAATCCGACATAATTTATGATTTTATTCATTTGTTTGTTTTTTCTATACTATGTAGTGATATAGTAATAGCTAAGTAGCTGTAATGACAGATACTATCTGCCACTGCGACTGAGAGCTTACAATATATAATTTAATAGAAGTATCTGCAAATTTCTTCACATTCTTTGAGAGCCCTAGAGTAGAGACAGTAATTTAAGATATAAGATGCTTATTCATTTATATTATTATCAGTACTGGTGACAAACAAACAGAAAAGAATGATGCTGCCTGTAGGTATTAATTTCTAGTTATTGCAGTCGTCTACAAGGTTCAGCACCAATTGAAAGTTAGGACACCTGCGCTAGAGTCATCAATAAAAAACCGTCTCGCAATTACTCTGCCAACGCCGCGGAGCCTCCCAGGATGACCTTCAAAGTTTTCATTGTACCTAGCACAATTAATTGAGCTATCGCAGTATCATTATGGAGATCACTGGCAGATGCGAGTCAGGTGTGTACTATTTTGATATTTGTAAGTTTGATGCTTCAGTAAGAAAATAAATCATAAGTACCTAGATCTACAGCCTCTGAGAAAACTCTTTGAATTTATTTAATACTAGCTGTTCCCCGCGGTTTCACTCGCCCATGGTGTGTTTGTACTTATAGCCTATAACCTTCCCCATGAATCAAGCTATCATATGCAGAAAGAATTTTTCAAATCCGACCAGTAGTTCCCAAGTTACAAGCGTCAAACAAACAAATAAACTCTTCAGCTTTATAATATTAGTATAGATTCACTTAGCTTTAATGTTCACTTCTTCTTTCTGAATGCTTAAGAAACCAATGTGACTGGTATTCTGGCATTGAATATGACTGACTATATGACAAACAGTTTGACTACAAAATGATGCTGCTAATGTTTCTGTGTCGCTGTGATAACTGTACAGTACACATACATAATTGCCTCCGTCTACTATAGTATGAATTGTATGATGACGCAAATAAATTTTCCTAAATTCGTACCTTACGTTAACACTGCATAAATTAAAAATTTGTTTGGAGGAGTTAGTAAGTAGGTATATCTGATGTAAGTTCAAGGTTAATAATGTTCCATCGTAATATCATTAGCACAGAAAATTATAAAAGGAAGCATTAGCACTACAACTATTATGATGACATTCTGTCCTATGAAACGTCACGCCATTTTTCCGGTTGCATCCTTTGATCAGTTTTTTCCCCCATTGCAACTGGTTTTTAGTTGGGACTTGGGCACAGAATTAGTAATAGTATGACTTGGGGCTAGTATCTTTTCTTTAGTCTGGAGTCTCATGAGTAGCTTATTCCTATTTCTCCATTAATTCTTTCTTACACTGTTGTCACTCACACACTACTGTTGACGTCAGGTAGGTCATTTCGTGGTCATTCAAGTCCTTACAGCTTATTAATTGACTAGCTGTTGCCCGCGGCTCCGCCCGCGTGCGCCTCGGTTATATCGCGCCCGAAAGTAGGCTATGTTTGACTCCTAGTTCATAACTATATCCATACCAAATTTCATCACAATCGGTCCAGCAGTTTAGCCGTGAAGAGACAGACAGACAGACAGACTGACAGACAGACCGACAGACAGACAGACTTTCGCATTTATAATATTAGTATGGAAGTATGGAAGTATGGAAGTATGGAAGTATGGAAGTATGGAAGTATGGAAGTATGGAAGTATGGAAGTATGGAAGTATGGAAGTATGGAAGTATGGAAGTATGGAAGTATGGAAGTATGGAAGTATGGAAGTATGGAAGTATGGAAGTATGGAAGTATGGAAGTATGGAAGTATGGAAGTATGGAAGTATGGAAGTATGGAAGTATGGAAGTATGGAAGTATGGAAGTATGGAAGTATGGAAGTATGGAAGTATGGAAGTATGGAAGTATGGAAGTATGGAAGTATGGAAGTATGGAAGTATGGAAGTATGGAAGTATGGAAGTATGGAAGTATGGAAGTATGGAAGTATGGAAGTATGGAAGTATGGAAGTATGGAAGTATGGAAGTATGGAAGTATGGAAGTATGGAAGTATGGAAGTATGGAAGTATGGAAGTATGGAAGTATGGAAGTATGGAAGTATGGAAGTATGGAAGTATGGAAGTATGGAAGTATGGAAGTATGGAAGTATGGAAGTATGGAAGTATGGAAGTATGGAAGTATGGAAGTATGGAAGTATGGAAGTATGGAAGTATGGAAGTATGGAAGTATGGAAGTATGGAAGTATGGAAGTATGGAAGTATGGAAGTATGGAAGTATGGAAGTATGGAAGTATGGAAGTATGGAAGTATGGAAGTATGGAAGTATGGAAGTATGGAAGTATGGAAGTATGGAAGTATGGAAGTATGGAAGTATGGAAGTATGGAAGTATGGAAGTATGGAAGTATGGAAGTATGGAAGTATGGAAGTATGGAAGTATGGAAGTATGGAAGTATGGAAGTATGGAAGTATGGAAGTATGGAAGTATGGAAGTATGGAAGTATGGAAGTATGGAAGTATGGAAGTATGGAAGTATGGAAGTATTGAAGTATGGAAGTATGGAAGTATTGAAGTATGGAAGTATGGAAGTATGGAAGTATGGAAGTATGGAAGTATGGAAGTATGGAAGTATGGAAGTATGGAAGTATGGAAGTATGGAAGTATGGAAGTATGGAAGTATGGAAGTATGGAAGTATGGAAGTATGGAAGTATGGAAGTATGGAAGTATGGAAGTATGGAAGTATGGAAGTATGGAAGTATGGAAGTATGGAAGTATGGAAGTATGGAAGTATGGAAGTATGGAAGTATGGAAGTATGGAAGTATGGAAGTATGGAAGTATGGAAGTATGGAAGTATGGAAGTATGGAAGTATGGAAGTATGGAAGTATGGAAGTATGGAAGTATGGAAGTATGGAAGTATGGAAGTATGGAAGTATGGAAGTATGGAAGTATGGAAGTATGGAAGTATGGAAGTATGGAAGTATGGAAGTATGGAAGTATGGAAGTATGGAAGTATGGAAGTATGGAAGTATGGAAGTATGGAAGTATGGAAGTATGGAAGTATGGAAGTATGGAAGTATGGAAGTATGGAAGTATGGAAGTATGGAAGTATGGAAGTATGGAAGTATGGAAGTATGGAAGTATGGAAGTATGGAAGTATGGAAGTATGGAAGTATGGAAGTATGGAAGTATGGAAGTATGGAAGTATGGAAGTATGGAAGTATGGAAGTATGGAAGTATGGAAGTATGGAAGTATGGAAGTATGGAAGTATGGAAGTATGGAAGTATGGAAGTATGGAAGTATTGAAGTATGGAAGTATGGAAGTATGGAAGTATGGAAGTATGGAAGTATGGAAGTATGGAAGTATGGAAGTATGGAAGTATGGAAGTATGGAAGTATTGAAGTATGAAGTATGGATATGGATATTTCCCTGACCTCAGTCACACAGTAGGATGGGAATGATGAAGAACACTAGTGTAACGGTTATATAAGTAAAACCACCATTTGGATGCACGTCATTGTTAGAACCACGTAACAAAACAAACCTAAAATCTGGGAAAGTGTGCATAATCTGCTGCTATACTCCGCGGTTATTTATTCACCTTTCACGTAGAACAATATTTTAGTTACCGCACCTTTCACTAATGGTTTTTGAAATTATTGATTTCCTTACTATTAATTACTGCAGCTATCAATCACTACATAGTATAAAACAAAGTCGCTTTCGCATACAAAGTATAAAAAGTGCACCTTCTCTATTATAAGGTCTAATACATTTCTACAGAATATTTACTGAAAGAAACTTTTTCTTTTCCCATTTCCGTATGGGGTTAATATTGAGATTGTATCTCTTTGACATTTGTATCTCTTTGTAAACTTCATAAAAAGGAAATAAATTTTAGGTACGACGATATTGATAGACAAGGTACTTAACAGTAATAAAGCGACGCAGTCATCTAAGGGAGAAGCTCCTTTTCAAGTCTTTCGGTTGAGCCTTTCTTTAGCACGGTTAGCCTTTTGAAGATTAGCTTCTTTCAGGTCTTTTTTACCATTATCAGTCACTAGCATATTGGCAAAGTGTTTTTTTTTTTCTCCAAACCGATTGCGCTATCTGGCCATTACCCACCTATTAAAAGTTGCAATGACGCATGTCTGCAACGTCCGCGCGTGCATTCTTGTGCAAGTGTTTAATTGCATAATTTAGCGCACATCATCAATATGTCATTATATTGGACTATTTTCGATGTAGATATATACTTAGCCATTTTGATTTTCTCTGTTTTGGCCTTAATTGTTATCACCTATTGTATATAGTTACTCTTACTTCATGAGGAAGGTTAAAGAGACAACTCGTGACCAGAATGCTGGCTTATATCTTGGACAAAAAATTAGTATTGCGATCCAGCGAGGGAATGCTGCCAGCATTTTGGGCACGTTGGCTCAAATTGTAGATATTTTTTAGTTTATTCTTTAGACTAGGTTTTTTTTATTATTTTGTTTCAATTTATTGTATAACTAGCTGTTGCCCGCGGCTCCGCCCGCGTGCGCTACGGTTATATCGCGCCCAAAAGTAGTCTAAGTTTGACTCCTAGTGCATAACTATATCCATACTTATCAAATTTCATCACAATTGGTTCAGCAGTTTAGCCGTGAAGAGGTGACAGACAGACAGACAGACTACCGCATTTATAATATTAGTATGGATATTAGTATGGAAGTATGGATTATAGTAACAAAATTTTACTTCACAGATGTGAAAAGTTATTCTTGTAGAAAAATGAAGGTTTTTGTGTGGAAGAATTTATGCTGATGGAGATGAATGATGATGATGCTAAGGTAAATGTAAGCACACATGGTAAAGCACCAATATATAAAATGCTTCGACTATTAAGTGCACGAACGCAATATGCAATGATTATGTGCTAAGGTGTATCGTAAACTGATGAAGCTATTTTTCAATTATGCATCCGTGTAATGTTTATTAATTATTGGGCGATTCATATTATGATACTTCTAGACCTTTTAAATTTAATCAGGTGATAAAATATTTCTTCAAGATTGTCATAAAACTTTTTATTCACAAAAATTTAATCAAATCAATAGAAAATTAGAAATCAATAATTATTAATAGCTGTTTTCTGTCAAACCATGAAAGCGGAATGAAACACTCGTGCGGTTGCGGAAGTCGTGAGAAACTTTGATCGTATGGAAAGCAGGCGGCAGCAACAATCGACTATTGTTGATGGTGATATGCCCACGTTTCCTACCTAAGAAAAAGTGCGTGTTGGATCTCGAATAGTCAAGCATGAAACCCCTAGGATTGCTATTATTGAAATCTTTGTCTCACCCAACATGGGTCGTTGGATTTCGAATGATTTTTATTCATTAAAACAGGTGAGTCGAATGGTTTGAGTAAGTCCTAGATTTCAAAAATAGAGCCTCAGATATCTCCGGATGCTCAAGAGAGCTCGTTTCAAATTTGCGTGTAAAAGAAAACACCCACGCTGACGGATATCCCGGCGACAAATAAGTCCTACTAGTTAGTCCAAAGAGCTCACTCGCAGATGATCGATTGATTGCGAAAATACTATTGAGTTTGTAGTAAATCTGTAGAAGGCTAATCCCACAGCATCGAATGCACGGTAAAATTATCTTATCTTGATTCCAGCCTTTAATTATATATCTAAGAATATTCTCAAAGTGTACCTACAGCATTATGCAATTCCGATCAACTATTTAGGAATTAGGATATCTTTCTCATTCGCATTCTGAAACAAAACAAGTAAATGATAACCTGAAATGTCTTTTTGCAATTCATAAGAAATAATAGATCTAAAATGAAGTATACCACCACAGCACTAAACTAACTGGAATACGTTTCTATAGAAGAATTTAGTCGTATCATTGCAGTGCAATTTAGAAACAGGTGAACCTAGTTAAACAAAACTCTTCTAAAAATTATTCTTATAAAAATATTCATCATAAATTTTTAGCATAAAATTAACTTTTACTTATTACTTAAATATATATTGTTAAAATTCGTATATCGTCATAAAAGTAAATTTATCTTTAGACTTAGTAGAAGGACCAGCGTATGAATGAAGTTTGATCAAAGATATGCGTGTTATTATTAACGGAATAAACAAACAGAGCATCCGGTCTCACAGGTAACCAAATCCATGTTCCAAAACTCATTTCCTGCTTAAAACTGATGTTGGTTGACGTTTAGGAAACCAGTTCGATGCTTTGAAACTGGAATCTCTGGCGGCCATTACGGTTAATGAGCATTGGAATTTTGAATATTTCAACAGTTCTGTTAGCCAATTAGTATGAAGGTAAAATCAATTTTGGGAATTCCTGAAGCCGTGATTCGATTTTGATTGGATTTTTGAAAATTTACTAATTCATTTAATAATGCAATGATCAGGACTATTCAGGAATTCCTAGAGCATAGGTGTACTGATCGGGGGAAAAAAGAGCCAGATTTATCTGTCCCCGACCCCCGACTGCGTACATGCAAGCTGGTTTCTTTCATCATCATCATCATTTCAGCCGCCGGCTGTCCACTGCTGGACATAGGCCTCCAGGATTTCCAGAACGACCGGTTGGAAGCGGCCTGGCCTGCATCCAGCGTCTGCCTACGACCTTCGTGAGGTAATCTGACCATTTGGTCGGTGGGTATTCGACACTGCGCTTGCCGGTTCGTGGGTTCTAGTTTCTTTGTTATTCTATAGAAGCATAGAATTTTTTTTTAAATATAATAAATGGCTGATGGATATGCTCGTATATATTTCAAATGTTTCCTGATGGAGGTGATTTGCATTAAAAAAATATATAAAAAATATTGTCTTCTCCATTCATACCCACAGTATGTTGGTAAATAAAATAAAACATGGTTTTACTAATTTTTTGTCATATTGTGTTGTGGTTCGTTTGCAACCTTCAAGTAAATACATTAAAATTCATCGTCTTGTGTTATATTATATCTGACATCCATTTAAAAGGTAGTAAGTAAGTATTACAGGTAATAAAATAAACCATAACGGAAAGATCTTCTTAGGACTAGATTATTTTCTATCATCTCATTGTTTCCTGGCGTCCTCGACCTATATTATTATCTTCTTGTCTATTAGTCTGGATGAACTGAATTCCATGAAACCTCGGTTTCCTTGACGGCCGAAGGAACCAGTAACGTAAGTATAAATTGCTTACTACTAGACGTTTCATATTACAATATATCAAGCTTTTTCAACTTGAGTACCTCCTTTCAGATTTTTAAACTTGATTATTTCTTCGTCAAAACGGAAACCTCATGGTGCCTAAAAGAAAGTTGAACCTCATCTGTAGTAATTTGTCACACATGGTGGGCATTTACCTAAAACTCATCGTTACGAAGCAGAAACTTGTTTGCGTAACAAATGCATTTGCTTGCATTTTAGACATTTTCAACTGATGATGTTTAAGTATACAGACTTCGTCACTTTCACGATCGATTTCTCTTATGCGTCTATGACCAGTGTTGTCTGACACACGGGTCAGGTAATAGATCTGTGGTATGTGTGTGTTACTCAGCGTGTCGAGGTGGTGTTAAGTAATTGGTCAACAATGTTGCTCACCAAAGTCACCAACAACAAATACCTAAGCTCTTATCCATGTTGGATAAGGTTCAAGTTATACCAATTAAGATTTTTTTCATATATACGTAAGTACCTAAACCTTTATTCTGTGGTGTAGGTATAACCAAACACCACAGCCACATCAGTGTTTTTACGGATAATATGAAGCAAAAGCGGAGCTTGAATTAAGTCAGCTCAGTCATCGAGTAGGAGACGAACTACTACAGAAATCTTAAAAAATTCTTCGGGCTGGACAATTAGTCAGTTACTTGTTTTGATAACATTCATTTTGTAGCTTTTCATTTAAAGACATGAAAAAATAGCCACTTGGACTAGTGCAGATGCAGATTAGTGCAGAAAGTCATTCTGAAATAGACTTTATTAAATAGACCGAAAGGGGTTATTTTTAAACAATTAATACTATTCTTAGTGTCTCAGGCATCATATTCCTTGTAAATTAATGGTCTTTTTATAGGGGAATAACAGTTTATGGAATATTCCACCCACCCAACCGACAGGTGCGGCTAGATAGTACCTACCTATGTATATTTATGTAATAAGAAATATTAAAAGTAAATACCTATTCTACGTGTATTCTATAAGAGTACCAATGTCACAAAGCGAAAAGCCGTGTCCTTTTTATTAAAAGGCAGTTCAAAATGAAAACATTGTTGTAGACACGTCTGGCTTAAATTTTCTGCTTGATAAATACCAGACACGTACAGACAGCGTCTTTAACCAACCCTTGTAGAGAAAAAGAAAAAATACAGGTAGAAACCCAGTCGTGTCCAAACAAGTGTCTGGCAAAAAACGTGACCCGCCTGGCGATTACTGGTGAAAAGAAACAGAACCTGTCGAGCAAAAACTGCGGCGCATGTATCCAACAAATTAACCGTGAAATGTTCCAGATTTTGTAATCTATGAAGTCGTTTCTGAAATACGGCTGTCTGTTTGTAGCAAAGAATTTATATATAACACTAGAATGCTTACGGAGGACAAAAGCCGTTCCCGAAATTATACCTAAAGTTTGTAGGTATCTCTTTCTAGTAAGTTGTATAATATTCAAGAGGAAAAAGGACACCTACAAACTTTGGACCTTTTTCTGGAACGTTAGGTATTTGTATGTAGGCTTTAAAGAAAAATCAACTTTGCAGTAGAGTAATAAGGATTAATTTTGAATGTTGTTTTTTGCGATTATTATTATTCGTAAGCATTCTAGTGTTGTATATAAATTCTTTGGTTTGTAGCTGCCTGTAACTAAAGAAAATACACACTGCGCGAAACTTCTGTAACTGTGTATGCTAAAAGAGGCTAAGTAAGTATAACTATAGTAGCGACTTCATAACAGATAATGGTAATTAAGCATAGAGGAAGACTTTTTTTTACTGGTCAGTTTTTTTATTGCACATACGAATGAACATGAACAGGAGCCTCGATGCTGTACAGTTAACCCTCTTTGAGTTGGCCGCACATTTGCTGTGTGCATATTAATTCGTACGACTATTTCGTAATTCTTACCATGCATCATAAAGGTGGTACATGGGAGCAAAGACAATAGTCTATATCCTGGGCGTCGATTCTGCTAACGTTAAGTTACAATCGTGTCAAAATCGTGTTTCAATGGAAGTGCTTTTTTACACACTAGTTACAAGAAATTTATATTTTTTTATATCACTGCTGATGGTCACACCCCTCACTACATTCACGTCACATCATACTGTCATAATTCTTGCAAATAGTGTGTAAAAAGCACTACAATTGAAACACTATTTTGACGCGATTTTGACTTAACTTTAGCAGAATCGACGCCCGTGGTCTAAAGCATAGCAAACAGAAAATACTGATTGATAAGGATTCACTTTCCTAATACCTTTACTAGAACAATTTTATTTTGACAGAAATTTGTTACCAAGATCTATGATAACATTTTTTTGGAAGTTATTTTGATAAGAAGGAAATGGGGTTTTCGGTTCTTCTTGTTTAACGCATGGGTTGCCAGTTGCAAAATCAATTGACTATAATAATATTTGGGCGGAGTTACATACCAAGGATATACCTAAGCATTTTTTTACCAATAGTAATAGGTAATTATAATCCAGATTGGTACTTGTGATTTTATTTTTACACGATATACGAATTTACCTCCTGTATTATTAACTAGTTGTGTAAACTTGTGTGAAAGGTGAAGTTGACAACATTTTTTTAGTATGTTTTGAACTTTTTACCGAATGTGCACAATTTTCTTTATTTATTTTTTATGATTTTCATGATTTCTTTTTAATTTTGGAATTAGGCCAGTTTTTAATTTTTGTCATAGAAGTACGAAATCGCGGGTGAGTACCATAGACTAATAATTTAAAACTTGTTTTTTTAAACCGGAACCTTTAAATGTGTGTTTTTATACAATTTAACTAGTATGTATTAAAATAATAAATAGGCATACGGCCCACCTGATGTTAAGTGGTTACCGAAGCCCGTGGAAAACTGCAACACCACGAGTGTCACTGTACTAATTTATGTATCCCGTTTTGGTATTTTTTGTGTAGGTAATTATTAATGTGGGTGGAAATTATTCAGAGAAAAAAATAATAATTATGAACTCACCTCAATAATTTTACTGCGTTTGACTTCGATATAAACCCAGTTGTCTGTTGAGAATGCTATAGCCATTAGAGCTGCAGCCACGATTGCTGTAATGGTCGCTATAGACAAAGTAACCGCAGAGCAAGGCATTTTTACAAGTTTCTAGATAAGTAAGGGATAATACAGCTAAGATATAAATATCACAATCACAACACTTGATCCTCGATTGTTCACCTATGCAGCATTTTCGTAACACTCAACGGTACGAAGAACACGACAGCTCACTCACATTAATATAAAAACGCATATGAATGCGGTCATCGCCTGCAGCGTGTCGGGTTCGCGCGCGCGACTTTGCTCGCCTACTTCGCCTCTCCTTGCCTTGCCGCTCTCTTGCGGATGTGAAACTTTCGAAAGCGAGGCAACTCCTCCAAGTGGCGGGAATGTAAATTAAAAAACCGGTTCTTGGGTTGCCAGTAAATAAAAATTGTGATTTAAAGTACTTAGTATACTTACCATTACCATAAGTAAACTTGTGGCAAGACATGAAATAAAATAATAATAATTTTTGGATCACAAAGAAAAATACACTGCATTTTAGGGTTAAATTCAAGGAAAAATTATTAACAGAATGATATGTAAAGAAAAAAAAATCTAATCGTCAATGTCAACTTGTTTAACCTAATGTCATTGTCGAGTGCAAGAAGCGTATGTCAATAATAAATATCAATCAATCATCAAATCAACAACACCACAAGAAACGAAAAATCAAACATTCTTTGTTGTTTTCATAAATTTAAATACCTTTACATGTGTTCATTATTTCAAAATTATAATTGATCTATAACAACTTACGTGCCTCCAAAATGAGCGAGTCGTTAAATAAATATGATGATGTTTTAACATCCATTTTGGTTAATGAAAAGTCTATACTAGGTTTCCTTTCAGCAATATTCAATTTTTTAGCAAGACGGTAAGTGTAACAATCATATACTTATTTTCTAACATAATGTTTATGTCACAGACTTGCCTGTGGTCTCTGGACATGCGTAGTTAAATAAATAATTTTATAGGGACAAATCACACAGATTTATATAGCCTCAAAGTAAGTGCGACACTTGTGTTATGATATACTATATTCTCAAACGTTTCCTCATAGGTCGCCTCCACTCAACCTCATTCGAGGACGCCTCAAGGAAGTCCTCCAACTTTCCTTGAAAATGGTATTCTTGATTGTTTCTTTTATTTATTTATTTATTTGAAACACAAAACAAATTGCCACCAATTAATAAACATATATAAGAAACCAAACTTATAATCTAGGTAACAATTCTAAGCATGTGTTTACATAATTACCAAATTATGAGAATATACTCGTACAGAGAGCTTCAGAGAGTTCCTTGAGGAAACCAGTGAGGATGAGTCAAGGAATGACGTACCGTTTCATTTCTGTATGTTGGTAAACTGCCTAACTTTTTGACGTAAAGTGAGTTTTTTGACAGTTTCTTTTTCAATTTGAGCTTACTAGCATAGATTTATTATAAAACAACAAAATACCTACTTAATACACAAATTAAATTTTTACAGTAGGTACACAAGTACAAGTGTACAAGTTTTTTTTAAATCTGATCCTCAATAAAAGCACTTACTTTTCATTAAACGAAATGTTTGAGGCTTCCTTAAAGTAACTCTCGTTTTACCTTATATTTGACACCTTATGTTCGTCACCTCCATTGAGTTATTTCCTTATGGTGAGTAAGCTAGTGTCAACTATGAGTACCATTGAGGTCGAGTTTGAGGAAACGTATGAGAATATGAGTGTAAGTTAACGATCCTAAATTTTTCTAATTCTATCTATGGAGAATTTTTGGTTGTCTTTTTATCATGTACTTAAGTTATATTTTACTCATGTAAAAGCTGCAAGTCTTCATGAAACTGAATAAAAAATAACAAATACATATATAGATAAAGATTCAAGACCCAGGCCAATCACAGAGAAAATTTATCATCTTGACATAAGACATGACCGCGGGGATCGAACCTAGAACCTGAGCAGCAAACAGGCATGTATACCAAAACAAAGGTTGTCAAATACATATCAATTATGTTTTTACACAGTGCATTTTTAGCTTTAAATTTTTGTAGGTATAACACATACCCTAGAGCCTATTTACAGAGATCAGATGTCAGTCATTCTATTGTCATAACAAATGCTGCCCCACTATTTTTCAGGACTGACTTCTACATAGTACCTAATGGACCTTATGAAAATATAGGATTTCCTCCAGGAGTAGCCGAAGAGCTAGTACTAAAAGTGCTGCGAAAATGTGACCCAAAAAATTATGCAGGCAATGGTGCGAGAAAACCCGAGCACAACATGGAATTGAACAATGAAATAATGTGTTCAACAGTAGCTCAAGAAGTTGAAGTAGTTGCTGAGGAACATGAAGAAGATTCTGTTCAAAATCCTGTAGAGCACATCATTGAAGAACCTTCTATGGCGAATATTAAAACAGATGTGACAAAGAAGGAAGAAAATTTGGATGATCCTTCTGAGTCATATACTCCTCCAGTCATACCTACACAAAGAAACAGTGAGACTTACAATGGTGCTGAAAGAGAGAACTATTGCTGGGCACAGACTATCATGGATCTTGGTATGTTCTTTTATTACTAGACTAGCTGCACCCTAGCAGTATTATCATAAACAGCAGCACCATCTACTTTATAAAGTGTAACTGACTATCACACATTTTGACTAAACTTATGGGAATCACATTTTCAGGATTAAGTGTCAATCCAAAGTATCAGCTACTGCCATACCAGAATTCATTAAAATTGGCCCAGCCGTTTGCGTGTGAAGAAATAACAAACATACTTATAAACTTTCGCCTTTATAATATTAGTGGGATGGAGTGGGATAAACAAACAGAAAATTGGCTTATCAAGTTATTGCCAGCTTTAGTTATTCATTATTCAACAGCATATCATAGCCAAATTGTCAAGTTGCATTAGCACCCCATCATTTCTCCAGAGTATGTCATAATTTTTTATTTAAATTAATAAAAAAGTGAATAATATGTATGTATGTATAAAGTATTTATGCATTGAAATATCTGTATTTTGGCTGCCTCATAAATAAAGAAAATGTATACTTAACTATTTCATAAAAAAATAATAAAATACTGTTTCTTAAGTATAAATATGTTTTACATAATTTAAAGTTGTTTGAGCCTTCTTTAAAGCAAAAAACGTGCTTGTGCCAGGACACTTTCATACCGATTTTTTTTTTATGATGAATTATAATTTGGCATTTGCTTAGCAACTGTTTTTTTTATTTTGTTAATTTTCAGACGTAACAATAAGACTACCTCCCGATGTAAAATCGTCTAAGGATCTTAAAGTCACAATAAATGCCAACGATATTTGTGTGGCTCGTCGGAATGGAGATGTGATCATCAAAGATACTCTACCATTTAAAATCAAAGCCATTGACAGCTTCTGGAGCATCAGTGAAGGGAAGTTGCTCATACATTTAGGTAAGTATATAATTTCAATTGTTAAAGAAAGTTTGAAATTGTTTACATTCAAGCACATACTCGTAATAGTCACATAATATGACCTGTCAGATACTGATTATAAAATGGCACCTCAAAGTTAAATTAAAAAAATATTGTTTTGTCTTAGTACATATTTTACGCAACAGTATGAAGTATTTTATGAAACCATTCTTACAGAAAAAGTTCAAGAGCGCTGGTGGAACAAATTTTTAAATAATGAAGAAGCTATTGATCTGTCCAAAATTGACTGTTCTCGGCCTTTAGATGAGCTTCCGGAAGACCACATAGCCAAGGTAATATTTTTTTTCATATATTCACATAGCATCAGCATAACAGCTATTATAAACTAAGTGTTGCAATAACTACTGTAAATTTATACAGAAACTTCTTATTTTTATTATTTATTTTACAAAAATGAGCTGCTAGCTGAATTGAGAACCTTCTCCTTTTTTGGAAGTCAGTTGAAAATAATAGTTATTGTGTAGTATTATAACGTTTTGTTAAATATTTTTAGGTCCGAGAACTACAATGGAATCAGGAACAGAAACTAAAGGGGTTACCAACTAGTGATGAGATACGAAACATTGAAGTCCTCAAGAAGGCCTGGAACGCCCCAGGATCGCCATTCCAGGGTCAAAAGTTTGACCCAAACGTGCTTACTCAGACCATACCGCCAATTCAGAAACAGTAAATAAAGATAGGTAATTTTATTTGTTATTTTATTTACATTAACATGTCACACTATTACTAGTACAATTTTGTGGCCTGAAACAACACTGAAAATGAATTTTGAGAAATTGTATTATATTAGTATACATGTATTAGTATTTGCCATCTCTCTCTGCATCCGGCGCACTCTGAGCAACAGTCTGCGAGGACGGCAAGTCTGTAACGCAGAATGACGGATCCTTCCAGATTCAATAGCGAATTAGCCAAAATTGACTCGCTAGGAAGAAAAAGTATTTACCATACCGAGAATCAATTTCATCAAAGCCAGTTTCTGCAAAGTGGGCGGACCAACGTACACCACACATAATCGTTTAACAGCATTATTGCAAATAGACTTTTCAAATAAAACCAGGTGTAACGGCACAGAGCCTCAGATTTATGCGTTTAAAAATAAAAATACAAATAACTCTACAGCATTTTATATTTTAGTACATAGTCGACAAGAACATGCTATACTGTTAAAATCATTTTATTCATCAACAAGTTTTATGAATGCTAGCTGCACCCGCGGGGTTACCCATGGTTTATCACGAACAGCAGCTCCATCTTCTTAAAGTGCCATTATTTAACCAAACCTATGGGATTCGCGTACTTTTCGAAATAATAAGTCTGCTATGTGTGCTTAATTATCAGCTATGGTGAAATGGGAAAGTAGGATATGTAAAAAAATCTAAAATCCGGATAATACCAGTTTTCCAATCATGCTCTTGCTCTCTAACAGCCTGTGGGCTTCTTTCAAATTGGCAGCATTGATAGGCGTCATTACTCTGTTTAGTGTGCATTTCAATTCTCCGGTCTCCAGTTTTTTTGACACTATTTTCAAAATCTCGTGTTGTCTGAAGAGATCTTCAGTTTCATAAATGATCCTTGTCGCCATCATTTCTGATGACAAAGTAAGGCTCTTCTCCTTCAATGGCCTTAAATCAACTAAACCACTGCTGTCTACAACAAGACAGATCCGACCTTGAGGTTTGGTAGCTTTCATTATCGTATCCCAATATGGATAAGGATCATAATTGACCATAACAAAATCGACTCCTTTTTCATACCCGTGAGACTGTAACTGCGGTAGTAGATCTTGAGTGTGATTTAAAACTATATCGGCACCATGTTGTCGAGAATATTCTACTGTCTCTGGCCGAGAAGCAGTTCCAATGACTTTCAGCCCTAAATTTTTTGCAAGCTGTGAAGCGACAGACCCGACACCACCAGCACTATTTATAATCAATAGAGTTTTTCCCTTATCTTTCTCGCTTAGGACCAATCTGTCGAAAAGAGTCTCGTAGGCGGTCACTGAAGTCAAGGGCATAGCTGCAGCTTGCTCAAATGTCAAATTCTTCGGTTTTAATCCAACCAGTACTTCATTCAATGCAACGTATTGCGCGTTTGTTCCATTTTTCCTTATGTCTCCAGTGAAAAACACTTCGTCTCCCACTTTGAATATATTAGCACCATCTCCTTTAGCAACTACGACGCCGGATCCATCCCAACCGAGTATTCTAGGGCTGGCCTCAACTTTAGGTTTAGGAGCTCTTATCTTAGTGTCGATAGGGTTCACCGCAACTGCTTTCACTTCGATCAAAACATCAGTCTTCTGTAACGTCGGCATGCTTACCTCCATATCAATGAGGCTATCCGCTTCGGATATTGGTAAATATTTATATAGGCCCACGGCCTTCATAGTTTTCGGCAAATTTTTAGCCATATTATCACTACTTGTGTCTTGAGACGTACCTCTCTCGAGAAAGCAAAACGTTATCAGAAAAAGACGCGCAAACATTGATATTTATTTGTGTTATCGAGTGTAATGATATAGTTATCTCTGAGTATAGTTACATAACATTTACACGGTTACACCATACATCCAATTATTGCGGTATTTATGGTTACACGATTGTTTTATGTGGTGTTTTTGTTCTCAACGTCTCACAACGTCTGTCAATTGATATGTTCGCTCTCTGAAGTATTTTTTTATGATTTTGGTTGTAACTATAAATAGAAAACAGAAAGCCACATAACTAGGTAAAGGTCGCATCTCAACGCGTATGGCGACCTCTATGCTTTTTATTAGAAACCCAAATAAAAACTTGTTTTCGTTGCCGGTCGTGCGTTTATTTTTTACATATTGTAGGTTTCCTCTGAAATTGTAAGATGGCGTTACGGACCAAGTAATAAGATGCTAATAGGTACCGTAGAAATGCTGTTATGATATTCTTTCAAGTCGTGTTCCTCATAGATGAGGGTCGTGACCACCATAATCCAAGCTGGCAGTTAGTATCCTCCAGTCATATCTATTCTGGGCCCGGTGAATGGCCTCTTGGGTGTTATATTTCAATGCTGCAAGGAGAGGGTCGGTCCAGCGCGTTGGTGGTTTGCCCCTAGATCGCGATCCCGCTATACGGCCAACCATAATAAGAACTTTAAGACTGTTCGGTTGACGTCGCGCAACTTGACCAAAAAAGGCGAGAGTTCGTTGGAGACATATCACAGACAGGCGTGTACAGACATTGAGTTGTCCTAATATTGACGCATTAGTGCGGTGTTCTGTCCTTGTCGTAGTTTTGATATAACAACCATAAAAAATAAAGAAGTTACATAAAAAATCGTCATCTGATCTAAATATGTGGAATAGATAAAAAACAAGTAAGATAAAAATAAGTAAATTTTAAACAAGTTCTTACATAGTCAAAAAGATAATCTAGTTAGGGTCCATGTCTGGGATTATTCATTTTACCCACAGAATTTAGAAAATTTCTCTGTTCTGTGATTTTACCTATATTTTCACGCAAAAAGATTTCGCGTGAAAATATAGGTAAAATCGGATCAGTCGCCCAGGTACTACATAATAATAAGTACATGTACATACTCTCGAAAAACATAATCCTCTAGCTGGCGCAGTCGGGTAAAAATAAAACAAGGCAGTAATTGCTCGCACATTTATTTCTATTAAGATATGACTATTTATATATTTTCCACTCATTATCTTTTACACAATATTTTATAATACAAGCAGATCGGTATATCACAGTACGCGTACAAATTCACAATATGCGAAAATAAACTATCGTATTCACAAAATGCTAACTATTTTGAACATATAAATCTAATTATATTATTTTTTATGCAAGTCTGACAAAATTCGCTCGGGATTATATTTTGTAGCAGAACGCAAGCGAGCAAAGTACGCGACCTTTTATTTATACCTCAAATATTTTAGTGAATCATATGTTCCCAAAATAAACTTAGAAAAAAAAATAGTTTTTTTTTAATTAAATTTTTTATTTTGCAAACTTTGCCAGACTTTTTTGGGTAAGTAAATGTATATTTTATATCAAGACAATTTCGTATTTTGCATATAATATGGATAAAGTACATTCATATACAAAAAATAATAAAAATAGCAGAAAGGTCATAACAATGAAAATAATCAGCGTGAAGGTGTCCAAAAGGCTTTTATACCTCTTTATGAATTTATTGAAAATGAACAACATTATTTTGTATGCACTTATTACAGCGGAGTCGTATGTTGTCGTGGTATTTTGACGTGGGCCCTTGAGTCCACAAATTTCAACTAAGTAAGTATGCTTACTGTTGCTTGACATCTTTGTTGAAATTAGGGCTAAAGTATGTATATAGTTGCATTAGCAGTTCAAGCGCTATTCTAAACTATATAAACAAAACTATAGGGTATTCATAAGTCATAATAGTAACAAACACAAAACTAAACCTCGTTTAATACTAATCAATTCGGTGCTTCTAGAATATTTCTCGATGTAGGTAGTTGCAGATTTTATTTAAAATATATATTTATGTTTTGAGAATTATATCGAATGAATTAAAAAAAAAAAGAATTGAAATAAAATTAACTAACGCCATGGCGCTATGTAGTTATTTTGAAACTAAGTATGGCTCAATCTGCAGCTTTTAAAAAATTAAGGTCCGTGGGATCATAAATACTAAGCCTTTTTTATTTAATTTTTTTATTTTTTATGTAATTGCCGGCTATGGTAAAAGCGCGACCACCCGACGTATTAGTTTGACTGTACCTCATGTGTATAAAATATTACATGTCATAAGTATACTCGAATAAACAGGTACTTAGTTACGTAATGTGTCAATTGAACACGATCTATCGATATGCGATAACACTTTTTTTGCATTAACATGGCATCATTTAAAAGAAGTATTTACGATCGTTATATTTCTAATAACATTTTATTATAGACAGTTGTCTTTACATATTTAACAAATAACACAATAATTTAACTCTGATATGTTGATATTTAAAAATAAAATTATACAAACCACCCTTTCACCGCAAGACTATATTTAGGGTGTGCCCAGCGCCATTAAAGTAAAAATGGTTAAATCTTGGTCGTAAATATACGACAAAGGTGGCAAAATAGACACAAAAATGTTGCTGGATCACAAATCAAATCAATAGTTGTGTCTACACAAAAATACGTATTTACTGACCTTACTTTCATTTGTCCATTATCTTTTCTCATTCATGTCATTCAATATTGTTTTATTTTGTATTTAAATAATTAATAACACCAATATCTATTTGGTTAAAATAATACTGTCCATATTTGTACTAAGATTAATACATGTGCCAAATAAGGTATATAATTATTTAGTTTGTACGTTAAATATTGGCCAATATTACCATGCTGACCCATACTATATTTGTCCCAAAATTTCAATTTAAACTTTCTTTAATTTATTTTTGTTTTCAAAAATTTAACAGAATCCAAATAAATTACAAAGGTCTGAGACTTAAACCTGTTCCAGCAGCGTTTTAATACAAATACCCACTTTGCGTATTGCCGAAGAAAGCATATCATTACATTAATAAATGTGATGATTTAATAATAATTGTCATTCTATGGCGGCGCGTTTTATATTCAAACTATTTTGCCCACACCTGATGACATAAAAACAAACCCATTCCGTTGAAAGTGAACAATTTAATGCGTCTTTCTTTTAAAACTTCACCGGAAATATGTACATACTCCTTCCTCATTTACAATTTCAATTTATAAGCCACTAGCTTTCGCCCGCGTGAATTTCCCTCGAAAACAGTGCCTTTTCCGGGATGAATGGTACCCTATGTCCTTCTCAATACGTCTAACTACGTGTATGCGAAATTTCAGAAAGATTGGTTTAGTACACTGAAAAAAATATTTACTTATACACAACCAAACTTTCGTTAATCTACAGCACAAAAGAATGACCACATAACCCTGCAATATGTAACCAAACCATGTCTTTTTTTTGTAAAACACTTTTGTTTAATAAAGTTAACTCCATTACTATCTTATCAAACTTTGTTTTTTTTTTCAAATAGCCGCAATAGTAGAGAGAATATATTTTTCAGTGTAAACACATCGTGAAAGCGTAACAAACAAACTCACTTTCGCATTTATAATATTAGTTAGGATTATGATAGGACATTCTTATCCGTCAAAGACCAAATCAACCAAATAAAGCGTATATAAAACCAGATGTTGATATTCTTATCCGTCAAAGAACAAATCAACCAAATAAAGCCTATATATAAAATCAGATGTTACTGCACGGCATACTGGCATATATTATGAGCCCCGGTGCACTCCACGCTGGGCCTGTGAGTGGAGTCCCAGATGCCGGGCCCGCAGCGCTGGCACATCCCCGCCAGGGCGCAGGGCACGCGGGCCAGCTGCCGGAATTGGTGCAGGAGGCCGCGAGCCTTGCGCAGTATTAGACGCCCGTCCATGTACATCGCTGAAGTTGGAGACATCAATTTGATTGTAGTAATTAAACAAAAAAAAGAACATCATTTGGGGGGTTACTACCAACTCTTAAAACCATGCAAGATCCAGTAAGGGAGATGTCGCTTTACATCATGTATTGCGCTATCTCGCTTACTAACTGGAACTTGCATGGTTTTTAGAGATGATAGTAGGCCACCTGATTGTCTGTTAATAAGATGATTCCGTGCTTCGGAAGGCACGTTAAGCCGTTGGTCCCGGCTGCCATCTGGTAGTTAAAGGAACCATGTCAAAGGCTTCGGCCTCTATTTCTAAAAACTCTGACACAAGGGTGTGCATAGTCGATTGACTGTGTCGCCTACACGAAATTATGATGAGCGGCGATTAGGCGAGTGGAGAGCTCTTGTGCCTGAGGCCAGGATTCACTTCGGGTCGTTTAGCCATCGCAGTTAGTAGGTAAGTTCAATATCTCAAAAAAGGATATCTTATAGCCATAACCAGCTAGTGACAGAGGATGTATGCTACGGCTAATGCTAAAATAAAAAAAAATTTTTTTGATGATTTGTTGATTGTTTTTGGCAGTATCTGAGATAAAGAAAGATGTCATTACGATATCATACATCTAGTTGATCAATCTAAGCAGAAGCTAAAAACTTAGATAGCAAAGTAATTCAGTAAAGATGAATTTATAAACTTTATCAACATTTTCTTAGAAACGACTGCATCATTATAATGACATATTGTAGAGTTTTAAGTTTCTCTTACCTAAGGAGCTGAAATGCAGCAGCATCTCATCGGTATTAAGGTCCTGTGCGATAACATCATCAGCGTATACAGCAATGATGGCTAAGCACAGGAATAGGTGAAAGTAGTCTGTCTGGTAGTTCGCCCAGCACGCCTCCCACATGCGAAGGGCTACAGCCTCGGTAAATTCGCGTTTGAAACATCTGAAGAGATAAAATAAGTAGCTTATACCATCATCACAACTGCGGATTTCGTTTATATAAATACGAGAAAAGCCTGAAGAAGGTCGCAGACAGGCGCTGGATGCAAGCCGCTTCCAACCGGTCGTTCTGGAAATCCTTGGGGAAATCTTATGTCCAGCAGTAGGCAGCCTGCGGCTGACATGATAATGATGAAATACAAGAACTCACTTGCGGTCATACATTTCAGTATTTTTAACTTTTTCAAACATGAAGTCTTTCGTGGGAGCGAAGCCCGGGCGGTCGAAGTAGCGGGCGATAGCTAGTAATTTCTATAACATAATTTCGATACTTACAACAGTATCCAACGATGGCAGAACAGCAGCTCCATGGCGTCCACATGCTTCTCAAGATGCTTGTAAAAGTGAGGCAGCATCAGCCTTATCAATTCGCGCAGGTAACTCTGCAATTCATTCAAAAAACATCTACTTACCTATCTTACAATGTCAAATACCACCCAAATTCGAATTTTAAATCTACTTTTTTTTGTGGCATAAATTGACGAAATGGCAACCAAACTTATAACATATTTTTGCCAGTATCAAGTTTTTTTTAATGAATGAATGAATGAAGTAGTCAGTCATGTCTAGTCAAGTTAGTCAAATCAGAGGGTTAAGTGAAGCGGTGGAAGAATTTCACTTAGCATTATCTTGGAGATTTTGGTGACAAGGATTAAAGTCACTTAAACGACATTGTACCACTTCACTTCCCAACAATCATGCTTGTTCACGAACACTTAGCGAAAAATCCACCATTATTATGCACAAATACTCGAAAAAACATAAATTTTGGAAAATAAATACACAGCGCAATGTTCTATCTTCCCGCCAAAATTCCACAACTCTACTTAGTACTGTTACTAATTCTGTGACATACATACATATAATCACGTCTTTATCCCATGCGGGGTAGACAGAGCCTAGGGCCATAAGACCTTAGGCCACGCTTAGCATAATGGTAGTTGAAACAGGAAATCAATAGTGATGGGTTGCTAGCCGCATCGCCTATGACATGATTTCCCCATTCGGCGATTCCCTCAGACGACTTTTACGGCTTGCGCGGGAAGAGAAGCAGCTGGTACATTCTATGTTTTTCTTTTCTCCCAGACCAGCATGGAAGAAATAATAATTCTGTGACTCTACATCAATTCTATTTTTAACTCTCATTGGTATTAACTTTCTAATCAATCATTTAAGTAAGCGAATCTCTAGCTTTTACTTAATTTGCGCTTGTGTCATAAAACTCTCGCACACTATATTGTTCTTTACCTTTTTTGTTGGTAAAATTATGTAAATGAAGTCCGTAACAAAACTTTTGCAATTTTAATAACGCGCTGTGTGTGTAATGGGATGTCCTTGAACCAACAAAATCCTAATGGTCGTTTCATTATGTATCCCCAGAGAAATTTAAATATGTACTCAACAAACATTTTAATAAGAATGTGAGGGACAACTGAATACGTATTTTCACATTAACATTCAAAAACTGCGGGTACATGTCACCAAATCAAAGGAGATCGTTTCAACCCTTTCTTACATTTTCGGTCACACAATTCTATTGACGGCTTTTGTTAGTCGGCTTTAACTTTCTTTTACTAACTACTGTAAGATTTGCAACATACGGTTTCCCTGGCTATTATACTAACAATAGCCACGACCTGAAATCATTGTTTGTATGACAGATAGACTGACCGGCTAAAAGCAGTCATGGATGGCTAAAAGAATTGACTCACCAAGCAGTCGAGAAGACTGCTTGGTGACGAATTGGTACTAATCCTTTCATTTGCACAATGGTCTATGCTAAGGCCTTGTTCAACATGATATTTTCTACAATTGCTTTGGACTATTTATTTGCACTTTTAATTAGGCATACTTTCATCTGTGATGAAGGTGGGATCATAGCATCACAAGAACAACCTTTGAACTTTGCCTCTTTAGAAGTATTTTTCCTTAAGACTGTTGAAGTCTTCCATGATTTATGACCTAGATCTATCCTAAAGATAGATTTCTCACATCTTCGTCGGTGTTGTGTTCGTGAAACCATTTGAATTTTAATTGCTAACTAAATTCCGCTACCAATTGCTCTATAGTATCGAATCCGTATATACTTACAAGATTGTTATCCATGTCATTGTCGGTTGGTGTGCACACGAAGATAGCTCTCTGCATCAGTCCCACGAAGCACCAGAACGCTTCCGCCTCGCATTGTATTTCACATAACACGGGTGCTAGTAGGTCGCTCATGCCCTGGGTATACCTGCAGAGGAAGGAAAGCGTTCATATAAGTCATTCATCAGTGTAAAATGAAACCGAATCTATTCAGCGTTTTATTCAAATCATTATGATTTCTTTTAGCGTATAGTGTCTGCCAACTGGAGTACTTATGTTGAATGAATTGAATATTATGAAGAAATTGAATATTTAGTATTCTTTCCGATCCTAAGTGGATACTCAAAAACGTAGTGCCCGTTTTATCATTGATTTATTAGTCTTATTAGATCAGTATATTTTTAGCAGCTCAATGTTATTGATTGCTGTTGCCGACAACTAAATCGATTAATTTATATTTAATCTCGCCCACTGCTATACATAAATTTGCTCAGAACTTAGAAAATAAAGCGAATCCTACACATGCCTGGTCGAAATATGCCAAAATAGCTTGTCGAACGAAATTACACTTAGTGCTACATGGTGCTACATAGTCTACGACCGTGCTTACATTTCATAACAAATCAATTAACTTATAGACATCATCGTCACAAAATTAGTTACTCACCCCAAAACCGGATTATAAACTGCATAATTCAACAAAATATTTTTCATTATTTCTATATTGTAATTGTTTTCGCCGGCAAAGAACGGATTCCCTCTATCAGTCCTCACGACATCCTTCTCTATAACGCACTGAACTGTCTTCCAAAATACCGCATGTTGTTCTGGTGTCATCTTCTCCAACCTTCGTCGTGTTATTTCCTCATACTCTCTCGTTCTCATCTGAAGGATTATTTCCCTCTCATCATATGTAGAATTATACGGGTAGCAGTGCAGCAAAAATGGCCACACTTCCCTCCTCAACTCCCTATCGAGACCTCCAAAAAACACACACTTCCTCAGAAATAGATCGTCCTCTATGACTCCTTTTCCGTTCATGATTTTTCCGTAGAACAATTCGGGAGTGATTTTCGGAGGTTTGCCTTCTTCGGGATGTTGTTCTGATTTTTGTACCTCAGGGCGGCAGACCATGAAGTGGCGATATGGTAGGTTTGGTTCTTCTGACCCTGGAAACATATTATAGAAGGTAAGGTAGGCCCTTATTGATTTCCAATCCAACCGAGTAAAGCGGCCGCATCCGGCGTCTTTCTGGGAACTGAATAATCTGATGGCTGAATGATGGAATTTTAATGACGAAACGAACGCAGATTCCTCAAAGAACACCTTCCATTTCTTCTCTTGGCATAAGGTAACCTCTTATTATAGCCATTGCGACTGGTAAAGAAGAAGAAGCTTTAGGCAAAGACCTCCAGGATCAATATTAATCATTATAACCTTCGTGATGGAACAACCGATAGTCTTATAAATAGACTCGACGTACCAGGTGTCAATTTGATGTTATGCAGCAGGGAATGCCACCGATGCAGTACTTGCGCCAGGTGGTCTAACCCTCCGTGGTGGAAGTGCAGGATCTTGTACTGCGACTCCCGCGACGCCACCACCAACTGGCCACAGGTGCAGTTGTCGTCGTTGAAAAATAGCCGCAGGGAACGCATTTGGCTCAGGTCCACGGAAAACCTGAAACGCCAAGGTTTATTGTATCATTTTTATTCGATTTTAGCGACACGTCCCGGCTTCGCATAGCCATAAAAAACTTCCTCTTGAATCGCTCTATCTATTAAAAAAACCGCATCAAAACTGCCGTTGCGTAGTTTTAAAGATTTAAGCATACAGAGACATAAGGACAGTAAAATCGACATTGTTTTATACTATGTAGTGATATAGTGGATTTGAGAGGAGTTGAAAAGAATCAAGAGGAGATAACAGTAACCAGGTATGCATGTGAAGCCGTGGATCTAAGCAGACGGAGGGTTTATGACGATTCAGTAGCATTTTTTTTCTTTCAGCAGCATACAAGGCGCATGCAATAATACAAGAAACATTTTCATCCAATGTAAACAAGTGCAATACGTCCTTTGTAACGTATTCTTATTTACAAACAAGATAGATCATCATCCTGTTTTAACACTATTTGTCTTTCTACATGCATCCATACTAATATCCATACTTCCATTCTAATATTATAAATGCGAAAGTCTGTCTGTCTGTCTGTCTGTCTGTCACCTCTTCACGGCTAAACTGCTGGACCGATTGTGATGAAATTTGGTAGGGATGTAGTTAACGACCTGAGGTCAAACATAGGCTACTTTTGGGCGCGATATAACCGAGTCCCACGCGGGGCGAAGCCGCGGGGAACAGCTAGTTTTATATATTTCTTTTATTCTACCCATGAGTGGCTAAAACATAGAATACTTAATCTATACATATAATAAGACACTAAAATGCGAGTGTCTGTACATTTAATATTTTTCAAAAAAACTGATTGAGTGCGGTTTAAAAAGAGTAACAGAAACCAAAAAGACAGTTTTTGGAATTTTTGTCTGTCTGTATGTATGTATGTATGTCTGTCTGGTACGTTATAACTTCGAAAATACTCAATGGATTTAAACGCGGTTTTCACAGTTGGATTACATATAATTAGGAGCGTTGTCAAAACTTTGTTTCGTCAAAATCGGTTAAGGGAAAAAGAAGTTATGGTCGATTGAAAATTTACTTCAAACACTGCTTAAAACTGTTAATGCGTTTACTTAAGTTTAATTTAATTTAGATAAGGCTAGGATTTCTACTTTCTATTATCCATATCAATAAAGACGAAAACACGCACTGCACCTATTAATTTTAATAAAATAACACATTGAATTTGATCGTAAATTTAGTAACATGAAATCTCAATAGATGGCGCTTACTTACTTAACAACTCGCTATGGTTTCGCATTATGGTATAGCAGATTAAAATTAACCCTAGCAAATTAAAAAAATTGTTGGGCTTTGTCTTTGTGGTTCTTTTGATTTGGTTCTTTGGTTGTTGTGTATTGATTGGTTTTTTCCTATTTCGACATAAGTTTGTTTATTTAGGAAAGTTGTTCAGTTGAGTGGTCTGAATCTGCCCTTAAAATATTTGCATTGCAGTTGATTTAAATTCACCTTTTATAAAGAACTAGCTATTCCCCGCGGCTTCGCCCCGCGTGGGAGTGACTCGGTTATATCGCGCCCAAAAGTGGCTTATGTTTGACCTCAGGTCGTTAACTACATCCCTACCAAATTTCATCACAATCGGTCCAGCAGTTTAGCCATGAAGAGGTGACAGACAGACAGACAGACAGACTTTCGCATTTATAATATTAGTATGGATATGGAAGTATGGATTTTAATTATTTTAAATAATGCCTAGGAGGAAACGATCTAATCTGTCGCATTATTCCAGAATAGCTAAAAGCAGAAGGTTAGCTAGATCTCAAGAATCGAATGCGGATAGACAGATGCGACTCGATGAAGATAGGCAACGCCATGCATTGTCTCGGTCTTTACTTCTGACAGAGAGTCTCGGTTGTCCGCTGACCGCGAGCGTCATGCGTCATCTCGGGCTTCGGAAACGTTTACCGAAACTCAAGGTGAAGATGAAGTGATTTACACTTCATATAACAGTGTTGTGCATCAGGATGATGCTACCACCTACCCTATCGATTTTCATTGGCTGCAAGTGGTCTTCCTGCTCATAACATTACCCTTAAAGTCGGCGTTCCCATTATGCTCCTAAGAAATCTTTCTCCGCCTAAACTATGCAACGAGACCCGACTCAAAGTAACGGTTTTGCAGCGCAACTTAATACAGGCCGAAATTCTCACAGGGTGTGGTTCAGGCGAAACGGTGTACATACCTCGAATACCACTCATCCCCAACAATTACCCCTTTCAATTTAAACGCACCCAGTTTCCAGTTGCTGTATGCTTTGCCATGACGATAAATAAGTCGCAGGGACAAACCGTAAAAGCAGCTGGCATCGACCTAAGAACAAGTCAACAAGACGTTTCTCGCATGGACAACTGTATGTGGCTTGCTCGCGGGTCAGTAGCGCCGAAAATCTATTTTTATTAGCCTCTGAGGGAAGAACTGCTAATGTTGTCTACAAAGAGATTCTTTGAACTTAACTCTGAAACATGATATTTGTTTATATTTGAATAATGTCCTGGCTACTTCGATTGCGTCATTTCATTTCAATGTAACACAGGTTACGCGAAAAGCGACCTACACGCGGGCGGAGCCGCGGGTAACAGCTAGTAGTATAATAAAATTATACTGGGTACGAATATTGTCTCCCCGAAATATATACCTACCCGAAGTTTAACTTAGGAGGATTGGCTCTTATCTAGGTAGTAGAAATGTGAAATTGTTAAAGATTTTTCATATTACATAAAGGTCTATGAAAATGCAAGGTCACCTAACCCCTTTAATATTCTAAAACCGCACACCAATTAAACTACGAAACGGGAGTCAAGCGGGAGCTATAATGGCATTCCAGTGTCGTAAAAACTCAAGAAATGTCGATTGAGCCCTCTTTTGAGTTTAGCGTCAAGAGTGATCCTTTAACAATTGGCAAGTAATAGAACAGCTAATTGATCTGTCTATATTTTAAATGAAATCCTTCCATGTTACTATTGTTGTTTCATTTTGTTAGTTAATGCTTATAGTCGCCGTTTCTTTAGGATGTAGATTTTCAAAAAGAGAAGCAATAAGAAAGATGCCTTATCGTACAAGATCACTAGATGTTAATAAACCATAAAATAGGGCATGGTATGTACAGAACACAGGTTCACAATAAAATGTTCTTGCGCTATCTCTACAATACAACTCTACATTTTGCTCGAAAAGTTTGGCTTAGCTACACAATAGACCATGAACTAGGTTTACATAGGAACATACTATAATCGTTTACTAATTTTTAGGATTTGGCAGTTTCATTTAGTGTAACTATTGCGTGACTTAATATACTGTCCATAAGAATCAATTAGTAAAATTCAACACCCAAGCCCTTCTTTTAACCATTACATTTTATAGGGGTTTTCATAGCAGAATGAATTTGTAAAAGTACCTACAATGAAAATGTATTAATGTAAAAATCTTGTGCTATTTGGTTAAAACTTTGACATCCCGTGGGTGGAGTGAGATGCAGAGAGCAGTGGAGTACAAATCGATGCTCAGCTAGGCTTCGTCCTACTTGGTCATAGAATAACTACCTAACTAAGCTGGCGCAGCGAGTGCAGGGACCCAAAGTGAGTCTCGGCCTCCAATAATAAGGATCTCTATTTCGATCTATCCTGCGCTATTTATCGAGCTTTTAAAAGCATTCAGAATTTGCTTGGTAACTTGCTTTAGTTAAAATCAGTTTGGTTGTATTATGTATTTTGTGCCTCTATATTCTACAATGTACCTCTAATTTATGAAGGAAAATAGAATTTCTGACAAGCGTAACAAATATGCATGCTGGTCTGGGAGAACAAGAAAAACACAGAATGTACCAGCTGCTTCTCTTCCCGCGCAAGCCGTAAAAGTCGTCTGAGGGAATCGCCGAATGGCGAAATCATGACAAAGGCGATGCGGCTAGCAACCCATCACTATTGATTTCCTGTTTCAACTACCATTATGCTAAACGTGGCCTAAGGTCTTATGGCTCTAGGCTCTGTCTACCCCGTAAGGGATATAGACGTGATTATATGTATGTGACAAATATGTAAACAGTAAACGATTACTGGCGTAATCTTAATTAACAACAAAACGTGTATTGTAACTTATCATGCAGTGGTACCCAGTGGTAATATTAACTGTATGTTATTAGCGTTTCCGACTCTAATGTAATGACCTACTGACTGAGTAAATAGTTAATGTCATGTATTTACTTAGTAGGTACCTGTGTGTCATAACATAAGCACGGAGGATATTTAATTTATCTGTGTTATGGTATACCTAGCTACTATTATCTACTGTGACCTAGCCAGGTAGGATTTTCTCTGACCTTTTCCTTTTCTCTGACCCAGGTAACGGTTTTATATCTATCTATATGGAGTAAGTTGTTAAGAAATATTTTCATGAAATCAAGTACCTACCTGAGCGGGAATATTAGACCACAAGAAGAATATGGCTTCATAAGTTATGTATATTTATTCAAACTTGCTTATAGGTCACCGGATGGAAAATGGCTACTGCAGCCAATGGACTGCAAATGCAACATCAGGAGGGATTCCTCGTGTTACTCAACCTGATAAAATCCTTTTACGCCCTAGACTTGTATGCTCTGAATCTATTTGTGCATTATAGTTGATATTTTTAAATATTGCTAAGAAAAAAAGAGGAAAAATATTTTAGTTATAATGTGCTTAACAAACGTTTGCTAATTTTATGAATGAGAGGGGGAAGGATTTCCCAAAAATGCACTGCGATTTTGAGAAAATCATGTTGGTTTGTAGAAGTACTAATTGAAACAAGGAGCTAAGTAAATATCTAATTATGTAAACGAAGAAGATCATAATCCAAACTTTATGCGACTGTGATCGCCAAGTCTAGTAATTATCACAAACATTTTTGATGAGGGCTCACACATCCATAGATATCGAAACTAAAAAATTGTGAAGTGGTGAAACTGCTTCCAAATATATTGTACGATCCGAAAAGCTTATCGGTGAAGAATAAATTGATGACCATGGTACCGTAAATAAAATTCATGCATTAGCATGTAAGGTTAGTCCAGTTTGTGGCATCCAAAGATAAGAAAAAGCTGAACGGCAACACGATAAGAAGTAGTAACATTAACTAATGTCGATAGATAGGCAAATATGATGACTTCGTTAGTTAGAAATTCTAACAAGTATGTATAGATACCTACTTAGGAATACAGTGTTTACCTTCGACATTTCATAGGCCCTCGTCGCTGCGGTACTGGCGAGCTATGCACGCTATCCGGAAACACCAGGTTATGCTTCAAAGCCAGGAATTCTGGGGTGCTCATCCAGTTAGGGTTGCCCTCATCGCAAGAACTCATCGATAGTGACCTTATGAACCTGTCTCCCGAAATAGAATCGGGAGTGAGGTCCACGTTCTCAATATTTGGGTTGGCGATAGTAATATTTACAGAAGTCATAGATTGTGAGCGCACATGTTTGTCATTGAACACTTCGTCTTTAGACTCGTCCTTTTCAAAGCTGCTGAATACATTATCTTTTGTGGAGTCAATTGATTTCACGGTTGGTTTTGAGCTCGACGATAATTCGTCCTGTGTCGTATCATTCTGCGTGTATCTAGTATCGGACGATTTTACACTTATTTTATCAGAGTTGGAATTTAAACTCGTAGTTTCTGATGAGTCAGAAAATGCATTTTCATTGTTAGCATCCTTTGTAGCTTTGACATTTTTACCAGTTTTTGGTATTTCTTTAGTGTTAGCAGAGTTCACAGCGCATACAATTTCGTCGCTAGGACTAGTTTCTACTGCTGAAGGATATCTCCGTAGCGTCGAATTAGGTATCCAATTTAGAAATAGCGTTGGTCGTTTAGTGTTATTATGTTGATCAGTGAATACCTTCGTGGTCACCGTCAAGTAGCCAGGGTGATGAATGATGTCTAGTTCGTGTCGAGCGATGGTTGGGGGATGTACGCACACGTTGTTCTTACAAAACAATATTTCGTTATCGACATAGTCAGGTGGTTCCTCGTTCTCGTCGAACTCCAACCCGAGGAAGTAGCTGGAGGCTCTCTTGAGAAGTTCAGGCAGCGGCATGTTCACTGCACGTTCACATATCTTTTTATAGTTTGTTTTGGGTTTATTTTGGCGTCGTTCCGCGTGCGACAGCCTCGGAGGAGCGCTGTGCGTGCACTACGCGCATGTAAACACCTACTCTGTGATAACGAGTATTGATCCGCGGCCGAGTGCCGGTACGACGTCACAGCTGTGCCGTGCCACACTGAACGCTTGTTTTACATTTCTATGTACTTCTTTTTCAGGATCGATATGCTAACAAAGCCTGTTTTCTGCTTATGTTATTAGGTACATTACATGTCTATGACTATCGTTGCATTTGATAAAACTGTACCTAAAACATTCATAAATAAAATTAAATTGTTTTCTTTACCTTTGAATGTACCTTTACCTACTGCCACCGGGACTGCCTCTAACTCTTACTATTTATTACCAACTCTTTATCATTACATTACAACGTTTTCACGGCTTTCTATCTGAATTCGCTCCGGAGCCCGGGAATATAATAATAATACAAAGGAAATATAAATGGCACAATTTTGATTACTAGGTAGGTACTACTACAGCCTATTCCTTCCCAAAGGATTATTGAAATTTTATAATACATACTCGTATGAACAATGATATGATACGCAGCGCTATATGTTTTATCATCACTTCTGTTGTTAAGATCAACAACATAGAAGTTCACGTCTAGATATAGTTCTCCTCCACCTTCCTCCAAATGCACACGAGGGATCACATGAAATTTGAAATCGGAAGCGGTCTGCTACCAGCACGGGCTAGCAGACCGACCCGCAACGGCTACAACCTTTACCGACCTAATAGGTGACAGTAGTAACTTCAACCGAACGTATTTCCTAGTTGCATCTTTAACGTATGCTTCAGAGCCTAGGGTACGCTTTAAATCATAGAAATGGCAATAAGTAGTGATTAATTATTACTATTACAATGGAGCGACTGCCGTCTGAGCTACGTAACCCTTTTGCAGGGAAAGCCATTTGGCAAAAACCCGATGACTCTACCTGATGTCAATTGGAACCTTAGTCTTAAGGTTCCAATTCCTGAGGTGAGGTGCCTAGGTCTCTAGGTAACCCTAGATTCTGGGTCAATTCTATACTCTAGTCTACCTACCCTGCCGATCGTACCATTGGTGATACTATATTGTCCAAACAAATTAAAATATCGATGATTTTGGTTGCGAGAGTGAAAGGGCGATTAAGTACGTTCACCACTAGCTTTATATTAGCATATAATCAGGGCGTCGATTCTGCTAACGTTAAGACAAAATCGTATCAAAATAGTGTTTCAATAGTAGTGCTTTTTACACACTATTTACAAGAGTTATGACAGTATGATGTGATGTGAATTTAGTGTGTGGTGTGATCATCAGAAGTGATATAAAAAAATATACATTTCTTGTAACTAGTGTGTAAAAAAGCACTACCATTGAAACACTATTTTGACACGATTGTGATTTAACGTTAGCAGAATCGACACCCAGGTGGTAAGCACAAATTAAAAATATATGCCTAAAGATGATGGTTATATTTCTGGTTAGTGTTAACACAGATTACAGAATAAGTAAGTACTACTACTAGACTACTACCTATATCTATCTACTAGCAGCAGTTTGCTTTTACGGAAACCGGCAAGTTACGTTGGGAACTAGTGCCTGCCATGCTTTTTTTTATTCCTAAATTGTCCCCCTAAAATGACGCTTATTTAAAAAAATATATTTATTTACTTTGCACATCTGTGTTTGGGTCACAGGATTACTCCATCCTACCAAATTTTATCTGTTTTGGTCCAGTAGATTCGCCGAAAATTGGCTGTGACAGACGGACGAGTGATCCTATAAGGGTTCCGTTTTTATATTTTCATACGGAACCCTAAAAAGCAGGATAGAAGACTAGACGAAACAGTCAGCCCAAGAAGCAACCGGGAAAGCGCTTAGATGAGAGAGGAGAATATGGCGTTGCCTATATTTTTAATAATCTGTGTTTATTATATGCTCCATAAGGAGTCAACAGATATAGTAGTGTGTAGCGTTTATAGCTTTACTTACTTATTAATAGGGTTCGTTCATGTTTTTTTAACCCCCGACGCAAGATGCAAGAGGGGTGTAATAAGTTTGACGTGTCTGTCTGTCTCTGGCTCCCGAACGGATGAAGCGATTTCAATTTAGTTTTTTTCGTATTTAAGGTGACTTACGGGCGAGTGTTCTTAGACATGTTTGATGAAAATCGGTTGAGCCGTATAGAAGTTGTGGGGGTGAAAGTGGGGAAGAACAACCAAATGTCTGCAAATATACTTGAGTGGGGTCTCAAATGAAAGCGCATCACGTGCACATTACAAAATAATATAAAAATAAAAATAATTTATTTTCAGACTATTTATGTTTAATGAAAATTGGTTGAGCTGTTACAAAGCTCTGGGGGTGTACGTGGGGAAAATACCTAATGTCTGCAAATAATAATGTGGGGATAAATCAGTAGACCGTCACCACTAAAGAGAATTTGTGTCGTGGTTTTTTTTTATTTTAAAATAGCTGACCCGGCAGACGTTGTCCTGCCCTTTTTTCTACCTCTACCCTACCCAACACCTACCCTACACCTACAGTACACCTACCCTACACCTACAGTACACCTACCCTACTTTACACCTACCTTACACCCTAGTTACAGCCCACGGACATTTTGTATGGGAAAATGTTTTCTTTTATTTTTATTTTTTTCATCTTTTTCCAATGTTTTTAAGATGTATTCTGCTATTCGGGGCGGAGACAAATCCAACGAATCAATAACCATGAAAATTGGTTCAGCAGATCTCGAAATAAGTTATGTAACAAACCCGTCTTTGTTTTATATATATAGATTTAATGTTATTAGGTATCTTATTTGGCTATACGTATACGTACGTTTCACAGACTAGGGAGGAGATACTATACTAGGTACGTTTTGATCAAGTTTTGATATGGAAATTACAGACGTTTTGTTTTGAACTTTTGACATTATGCACAACGACAATGAAATTTGAAATTCGCGCGCGGACGGAGGCAATTTTTTTTTAATCTATGCACTGCTATGCACAACGAAGTCACAGAGCCACCTTGTCAAGACTAAGTTATCAATAGAAAAAATGGAAGGTTGTGTAAATGGTAGAAATTAAGAATTACAACAGGGACAGTGAGATTATAATCATTTATTGCGCTACTCACTTGTTTCGGGCTAGCTGAAACAGGGGGGTTACTATTGTCTCTTAAAACCATGCAAGATCCAGTGAGTAAGTGAGACAGCACGATACATGATGTAAGGTGAGATCTCCCTTACTCACTGGATCTTGCATGTTTTTAAGCGACGGTAGTAAGTAACCCCCCAGTAGGTATGTATCCGCTGTGACAAAACGTTTTCTTATAGGCCCTAATTTATATATTAATAGGTAGTTTACACTTAGTATATTTTTGTTTTGTGCATACATCAAAGAATTTTGAATCGCGCGCTGTCGAGCCAAATTTTTTTTTTTATCTATGGCATTCATACATATAATAAATACACAAATGCGTGCTGATACTGACGAGCTATTTTCTTATTTTCTATGAATGTTTATTATCTTACTAGCTGTTCTGACTGACTCGGTTATATCGCGCCCAAAAGTAGCCTATGTTTGACCTCAGGTCGTTAACTATATCCCTACCAAATTTCATCACAATCGGTCCAGCAGTTTAGCCGTGAAGAGTGACAGACAGACAGACAGACTTTCGCATTTATAATATTAGTATGGATGAATATTAACTATGAATATAAAAATTATCTTTCATGCTGGTCTGGGAGAAAAAAAACGACATAGAATGTACCAGCTGCTTCTCTTCCCGCGCAAGCCGTAAAAGTTGTCTGGAGGCTTACCACCATCTCTTAAAACCATGCAAGATCCAGTGAGTAAGGGGGATGTCGCCTTACATCATGTATCGCGCTGTCTCGCTTACTCACTGGAACTTGCATGGTTTTAAGAGACGGTAGTAACCCCCCTGAGGGAATCGCCGAATGGGGAACATAGGCGATGCGGCTAGCAAACCATCACCTATTTAATTGATTTTATGTTTCAACTACCATTATGTTAAACGTGGCTTAAGGTCTTATGGCTCTAGGCTCTGTCTACCCCGTATGGGATAAAGGCATGATTATATGTATATATGTTTAAAACATTATATTTTATAAAATAACTAGCTGTTGCCCGCGGCTTCGCCCCGCGTGGGACTCGGTTATATCGCGTTCAAAAGTAGCCTATGTTTGACCTCAGGTTGTTAACTACATCCCTACCAAATTTCATCACAATCGATCCAGCAGTTCAGCCGTGAAGAGGTGACAGACAGACAGACAGACAGAAAGACAGACAGACAGACTTTCGCATTTATAATATTATATGGATATATGGAAGTATGGATACCCTACGTTCCATTTCCTAAACAATGTAACAGACAGACAGACAGAATCTGTGGACAGAATTGACAGCCGTAAGATGGCGTTTCCGTTGCATTTTTATTTTATTTGACGCATGCGCCACACATTGCAATCAGCTGTCAGAAAGAACATAATCACGAAAAAACAAAATTATTTGTGTCTAGTTAATTCCCGTCAATATGGCGGGGCAAAATCCAGGATCGCCGACCGACTTTCAATACTTTTACGAGGATGAAGTGTTTAAAATCAACAACCGCGGGCAAGTCGTCTTCGGGCTCGTACTCGAGAACTACGAAGGCATCTCCAGTGATCAAGAGAGTGACATTGAGGCAGCGGTACAAAAAGGCGAAATTCGTGTTGTGTGGCACCCTTCCGGCACGGAAAGGGTGATATCTGAAAAGTCCGTAAGTATCAGTTTGTCCATAATGCTGACACTCTCAACTGACATGTTCTTCTGAGTAGTAAGTAAATCATGTCAAAACTCATAGAAGTGCATCAACCCTTAGCCTTGAGGTTAGTGGGGTGGGTCTTATTCAATAATGCAGAACATGTGACTTAGCTTTATTAGGGGTAGCAGTGAAAAATCATTATTCTTTGTAAAATACCCACATACCACAATCAATAGGCCAAACCCTTGTATTCAGCATATTCATATCTTGACATATTGCCAATTTATATTAGCTTAACTGTTAATATTATGATGATATAGTATCAATTAATCTCATCAGAATAAAAATTGGTGTAATTTTATTGAATAAAATTTTCTACTATGTTACTATTAATTTATATAGTTCACTGCAATTTTATTTTGTAAACACTAATTTCCTATACAAATTTAAAAGCTTAATGTTGTTGATGGAGGCTACCATTGTAGTTTTTGTTAATTTAAGATAATCTAGTGGTATCTTTAATAATTCATAAAAATAATTTTAAATGAGGGTAATACTTCAGTTCATAAAATACATGTCATTCTGTATCACCACAATCTCATCCTCAGTTAAATCCTATATAAAATGATTGATATTGTAATACCTGATTGTTGCATAAGAAAATCTTTTTTATTCTATAAAATTTATTTAATTCTATACTGTTCCCCAATATAGTTAGTATAACCCATGTTTCTCTACAACCTGGATATGCCCCCTTACTTAATCCAATCCAACTAATATTATAAATGCAAAAGTGTTTGTTTGTTATGCTTTCACACCCTATCTACGGAACGGATCTTCCTGAAATTTCACATACACATTGTTAGAAGTATTGAGAAGGACATTTTATCCCAGGAAAAGTATTGTTCCCAAGGGCAAAGCCGCGGGCAAAAGCTAGTTATATGATAAAGGATCCATCCTGGTCCTTCCAACAGCTTATTGACGTTTTTTATAATATTTTTACATCCAATACAGGTTGGATTGGCAGATCGCTCATTGATGCCAGGCGATGTGGTCCGTCGACTCATAGCTGGCAAGGACACCCAGAGAGGCTACTGTAGGGATATTGTCATGACGGCTGCTCTACAGATCGTTGGCACCAAGCATGTTATTCCAAGTGTGGCAAGTGAGAGACTGCAACCTTTGGAAGAGTTCACACCTGATTTGGCTGTATGTCTTGACTCATGGGTTGGGACATCTAAGGTAAGTTTATCAGAAATAATGTTGTTTAAATAATAAGTCAATGCGGGGGGTCTAAAAATTGCCACATTAAGCAATTCCTCTTCAAAAAATTGAAAGAAATAGGAATTGCTAAGGAATTCGTAATATGAATTCGATTTGATGAATTGCTCAAAGTCGCTTTTTTAGACCCACAGTATATGCGCAGCTGATGTATGTGTGTACTGTATTTTAAAAAGATGCTCAATCCTTAATCTAAATTTATATCAAAGTCTAATGTTGGATGCCTAACCAACCTAAAATCAAATTTAACCTTTCAACCACCAGACTTAACATTAGTTGCCGTGTGCCCAGTGTGAGGACAAGTTAAAATGTATTGTTTTTGATTGGAAATATCCAACGCCCGCAAAATGCACATATATACGAGTTCGCAGTGAAGGTTTTAGTTATAGTTTTTTTTTCATGTGAAATTTTCCAATCTAGACACGCGGCAGCGTGTCAAGCCAAGTTCAAGCAAAGGAACTGGCTAGCCAGCGCCGAGTGTAATATTACACGAACCACTTGGTGCCACTTTTGACCCTTCTATAACTCGAAACCTCTTTAATGTAAACACATAAAACTACGTGTGTTTAATAAGATCCATCAGGACATGTAGAAGCCCAAATTTCATGAAGCTAGCTCAAACGGTTATTATGAAGGTCAAAAAGTTGTAAATTTTAGCACTGACTGACTGACTTATAGTACCTAAACCTAACCTACTTCCAGATGACCTAGAAGGATGAAATTTGGAATCCAGCTCGGAAATTGTGTGTAAGCGTAGGAAAAAAATCAAAAAATAAAAAAAAGTCAAAAAATAAGTGGTGTCCCCATACAAAAAACTTGTAATACCTACGCGCTAAACAACCGGCCAACAACGGTGTGTCGTCAGCGGCGCACGGCAGCACACCAGCCAATCAGCGTCACGCTCTGACTTATGGTACAAAATTATAAGCGGTAGCGACTTCTTAAAATTTAGGGGGTCGGTTGGTTTATACCTGCATAGTAGTCATCTTATAGTCCACGGCTCACTAAATTAACAAAGATCAGTGCCCAAGGTTCGTTTCTCTGATTTCTTTTGAAAATAAGGAATAATATTTTAAGGTATAAATTTGTTAGTTCGAACTCTTTGTACCCTAAAAGAAACTCCAATGTGTATGTATACCAAGGTCAAGGCAATAGCGAAGTCTTATTGGTACCGATATATGTATGTATTGACTAGTCTAAGAATGCTGCTTGAACTCGCTCGCGCCTTGCACTTGTGCGCGGCTCACAGCGCTATACGACTTAAAATGCGAACGAACCAAAGTATGCTCTTAGCGGCGCTCATTCGCGCCAGCGTCCTCGTTATGTCCGGTTGTTTAGCGGAAACCCACCTATTAGATTGCGTTTAATGCTGCGTCGTTCGACTAAATTTATTTGAGTTATAGCTGGAATAGTCCAGATATAAATTATTCCTTTTTAGTATTGTACTTTAACAGCATTTGTGAGTTATTTAATATTACGTAAATTGTTTCTTTCAAAACCTCATTTGTTTGTAGCTCTTTTAGGTTAATTTGTCATGCAAAAAAAAACATTAAATAGGAATACTTGCCTAGTTTTCTTTACAAAAAGTAATGATATCCCACCAAAAACATAAATGTAAAAAACGAGAGCCAAGTTCAATACAAAAATTATGCTTGGCGGTGAGCTTCGCCGCAAAAAGAATGGCGATCTAAATGAGTGCCAAGTTCTATGCAAAATCGAAATATGTTTTTATAGGAACAAAATAACATTATGAACAAGTATTAAACTCTATTTCTTTGCTTTATTAGATACCTATAACAATTGCTGTTAACACAATTAAAATGTTGAATAACCTATAAAATGACTTATGTAATGAAAACTGGCCAAGACAAATCTAACCTACTTCAAGATCTCACATTTTTAAATAACAGCAATTGTTATAGGTATCTAATAATGCAAAGAAATAGAGTTTAATACTTGTTCATAATGTTATTTTGTTCCTATAAAAACATATTTCGATTTTGCATAGAACTTGGCACTCATTTAGATCGCCATTCTTTTTGCGGCGAAGCTCACCGCCAAGCATAATTTTTGTATTGAACTTGGCTCTCGTTTTTTACATTTATGTTTTTGGTGGGATCTTGTTTTTCTGGTAAAAACACAAGTTTTGTAAATAACAGTTATTGTGATTATCTTTTCTGTATATCTCGAAGCACCCTTAAACGGCTACTGCTACTTATGCAGTAGGTGATCAAGTTTTTTGACGACCTCCATGGCGTAATGGTTAACATGGCTGACCGCTACTCAGTTCGATCCCCCGGTCAGTTCAAGATGAAAAACAATAATTTTCTGATTGATCTAGGTCTTGGATGTTTATCTATATATGTATTTATTATAATAAAATATAGTATCGTTGAGTTAGTATCCCATAACACAAGTCTCGAACTTACTTTGGGGCTAACTCAATCTGTGTGTACATTTATATGTATAGGGACAAGTCACACAGATTGAGTTTTCTTCTTTCCCTACTACAACAACTACAATATTGTGTATTCATGTGGTGATATTTTAAGACAAGGAATACCACAAGTCTTTTTTATACCTTTTTTCCACAGGCAGTTCATAGCAAACTTCGTTTAGTATCTGCTGATGGCTCGCGTCTAGAGTACCCAGACCTAGAGAACTGTCCACTTGAAGATTACTCAATGCGCCGCCGTCGCTCCACTCCCTATTCCTCTTCAGAATTCTACCCAGGCCAGGTTGTCTATGGCCCACTTGGCTCGCTAGATAGTGCCAACTGGCTCCATGTTACAAAGGAGATGAAGGCAGCCAGGAAACACAAGATGCATGATCATAAGGTATTATTTTTATAATTTCTGTTGATGCTTCTATATTCTGCTATTGGCTGTTCTATTTTTAACTTTTCAGGGCCTTAAAGAGGAGAAAATCAGCTAACAGAAACACAGTGACCCACTGTGTTTCTGTTAGCTGATTTTCTCCTCTTAAAATTTCGTACAGATATATGTATAACTTGTGTGACATATCAAATATAAAGGGTTATTATGGGGATGTTAATTGCAAGTTCATTGAAATGTAACTTGGAAAATATTTAAGGAAAAAACAAAAAACAATTTAAATGGACATTGTATTGAACTAAGATGTAATTGCCTGTAATTAAATCTATAAAAACCTAAATGCTAACAAAATGTTCATCCACCAGTTCACTGTGGAAGCGGTAGTGACGGAGAGTGTGAGCGTTCACTGGCAGTGCCGCGCGTTGTGCACTCACCCCACTGATGTGGAATCACCACAACAGCCCAAGTTTCTTGTCGAAGGTTAGTCAATATTTTTAGGAACCTATAGCTTTCTTATTCATCCAAGGGCGTTTCCTAGTTGCATCTTCAGCTTACGCTTGAAAGCCCAGAGCTTTTAATCAGATTTCTGTACTGGTTATTACAATCAAGCAACTGCCATCTGACTTCTGTAACTTTTTTTAAAGGGAAACAAGACCAATCTTACTAATATTATAAACGCGTTTTGTATGGATGGATTTTTGTTACTCTCGCAGGAAAACGGCTGAACTGATTTGGCTGAAATTTGGAATGGACATTGCTTAGACGCTGGAACAACACACAGGCTATATTTTATCCCGGAATTTCCACGGGAGCGGAGACCTGGATAACAGCTAGTAGAAACATAACCCGGTTGTGTTAGTTGCTAACACTGTCAGATTTCAGGCTGCCTAAAGGCATCTAAGACAGCCTAACGGCTTAACATGACTTCCGAAGCACGTAGGAGTTTAAGATGGAAAAATGCCGCCTTGGCCGTCGCTTGTCATGCGCTATCATTACGAACGCCAGCAAGGCTTTCAAGTACCTCAGGGCCCTCACGGCTATTACTGCATTAAGCAGATACAGCCTTCTATTTGAGAGCAAGAGCCGAGCTCTTGCTCTCAAACAGAAGAATTATATCCAAATTCGCTAGTCCAAAAAAATATGATAGTATTTTTTTGTTTTTTTTCGATAAAATAGACCATTTTAAAGATACAATTTGAAAGAATAAAATTCTTAAAATTGCAAATATTTTTCTATTTAATTTTAAAGATACATACATCGATGACGTCATTCCGCGTTGAAACAAAGTATTTAGGTTATTTTTACTAGAATAAAAATATGTCAATGACAGATTAGGACGATTCGACTGGCTTGTGCTTGCAGTACTTCCAAGCAAAGAGTATATAATCCCTATGCTGCCAACTGGCAAAAATTGGACTAGCCAATTCTTCATCATTTCCAATTTATACTGCAGTCTAAATTGTCTGAAAATTTATATTAATTCAAAATGCACCTTCAGTCTGCACGGCAGGATTTTGTATTATTGAACTTGTTTTGTTTTTTTAATGGAGTGATTCATGACAAAGGTTTGTGTGTAAGTATAATTTATTGAGGTGCGCCCCAATCAATTATACATGAATGAATATAAAATCTCGCAGTGTAGACTTTAGGTGCATCTTGAGCCAAGGTGAACCTCGCCCTATACTTTGTAGTCTTAAATATTTTGTTATTTGCTTAGTTTTATATTATGAATTTAGCTGTGTTTCTGACATATGCATGTATGCTACCACAGTTGGTACCTAGCTAGTGTGTGCGTCTACCAAGATATTTCATAAACGCAGACGATTGCGGCTGTTTTAAGATTTTGTATGGAATTTCTTAGTTAGTTACGTTATTATTCGCCAGGGGGCCTGTACAGGTTTATCATACATAATCTCTGAAGTTCTGTACCTGCAATATATTCTAAACTGTTATTACTTAAATAGATATACTCAATTCTGTTAAATTTGTTCTGGTTGGTTTTAAGTGTGTTGATGGCCAACAACGATGTCAGACTTTTCAAAATCCGGCTTAACTTTTAACTGCCATCTAACGGTGGCAGCCAGGTCCAACAATTTTACGTGCCTTCCGAAGCACTAAAGATAGCATGGTAATGGCGACGACCGATCCGGGTCACGACCAGGCCCAGTATTGATTAACGTGCAATAACGTTATCAAAGCACTCATACCACCAAACTATCTAACTCGTATGTTACTAAAGCTCGTATTCCTTGCAGGCGAAGATCTGAAGAACTTAAAACTGCTGAATGTGTTTGAACCTTGCACCCTGCAAGTTGGAGACCGGAACTTCTTAACTATCGGTCCTGATGACACATTCATCAGCAAGAAGCAATGGAGAAAACAGCAGAGTAAGTGAAGGTTTTTTTTTTTATAGATTGTTCCATATTATACTTAATATTATAAATGCGAAAGTATCTCTTTATGTCTGTCTGCTAAGCTTTCACAGCTAAATCACTGGACAGATTATGATGTTTTTTTTTTTAAGTATGGATAAAGTTAAGATTGTTAAAAACTAAGCGTCAAACATTTGGGCCCGATATAACCGAGCCACGGGCAAAAGCTAGTAGTCTCATATATACAGATGTAATCTTTTTTGTTGGCTTTTGTTTTTAACCAACTGTGATGAAGCCAAAACGTTATGGATATGGATTTGACCTATATGTATGTACGTACGTACATCCATCTCTTTTTCCTCGTAACTAAATTAGATTTTTTAGATATTTGTTAGATTTTCTTTTTCGATTAAGTGTCACATTAAAATTTTAAAAAAATCCTTTATAGTAGATTTTTGGCTCCAAAAAGATAATGCCTATTTTTTCCCCCTAAATCAATTGAGGGTGGTATCAATACAGGGAAACTGAGGTGAAAAAACATCCTTTTTTTAAGTCGGTTAGTATATATACACTTAAGTCTTTATTTACTTAGGAGAGCTTATTTCAATAATTTTCTTGTTTTAAATAATTTTTATATATAAATAGTTTTTTTTAAGACTATTAAATTATAGTTCCATATAGTTACAAATTGCAAAACTACTAAAAGTGGCCGGCCGTTTTAAACATTACTGCAATATGTAACTATAGGGAACTATAATTTAATATGTTTAAAATTAACTTCAGATCCACCTTAATTACAGAAGACGGATTTTTGATAACCCAGAACCTTAATTACAGAAGACGGATTTTTGATAACTTGTGTTTTCAAGGCATAATGATTTTTAAATGACAGTGGCGTTAATGTACACCAAGGTATCTCCTTAAATGATGTATGTTTATTTCACCAGGTAAACTGTATCGCAGCCTGCGCAAGCAAACCCGACCGGTGAAGAAGCCGTCCAAATCGGACACAAACTCGTCAGACCACGTTCCCTCGCGGCCCAAGAAACGGGCTTCATCTCACAGAAAGCTCAAGTCTGTAGATGTGAGTATTACTTTCAAACTACTCTTCTTCAAGTCATTATGGCTATATGGCAGTGGCTTGCATATTATGAAAAAAAAACGTTTAGATACACTTTGCCGTATGGTGTCAGTAGTTATCCTAAATGTGGAGATTACCCCCACATTAAGAAATGTTTGTTAAGCCTATTTTAGCTTTTTTTAATGGGTTCTTAATATGGGGGTTATAGACTTTATGGACTGTCGTTTGCTTCCCTCAGTTCCTACTTCTTCATCAACATAAAACCGTGTTTTAGATCGAAATGGAAGTGGATCCAGCTGACGATAAGCTGGAATCTCTTGACGAAGCATTGAAAAAGGAAGCGAGCTGTCCTCGTATTAAAATTGAGCCGAGTGGTGATACATGCCTGCCCGTGGCTAGCAGCCAGGAGGATACTGCTGCTGAGGAGAAGAACGACTCGGGGATCAGGTGAGATGATGTCACGTTCTTAAATAGCTGGTTTATATCCGGCTCGAAGGGCCAATGTTTGAAAGGTATGGAGTGTATAGAGTTAAGAGTAGATAAATTCGAGTGGCGATACATGCCTGCCCGTCGCTAGCAGCCAGGAGGATAGTGCTGCTGAGGAGAAGAAAGACTTGAGGATCAGGTGAGATGACGTCACAATCGTAAATAGCTGGTTTATATCCGCCTCGGAAGGACCAATGTTTGAAAAGTAGAATATTGAAACGTGCCTGCCCATGGCTAGCAGCCAGAAAAATGCTGCTGCAAAGAAGAACCGCTAGAAAATCAGATTGAACTCAATAATCGGGCTCGAAGGACCAATCTTCAAAAAGTGCGATGAGTATTGATATTGATAAGAGCAAAGGTGACGTTATAGACACTTTATTTTCACGTGACAATTTTTTATTAATAAAAGATGTTGGAAATGAACGAATAAAACTGTTACGGGTGTGGTCGCAACGAACGTGTCACGTCAGAGTCTTTGCTATAATTGAGTGACGAGGTCTAACGCCATTCTTCGTTTACGCCAAAACATCCAAATTTTTAGAATCCACTATACATCCAAAAAAAAGTTGCGACGATTGAAAAAAAAAGTATAATATTTTCTTGTAGTAAATAGCAAAGTGGAATATTTTATAAAAGTTAATATACGAAATCCTAAGTATTAATTTGTTCTTATTTGCATGAGCGATAAGGACGCCTATCTTATTATATTATCTAATGTTTGTAATTTCCTAATTGTATATTTTTATTGGTACAATAAATTTTTTTTTGTCCTTTGTCATGATGATGAATATGCGTCATTGAATTTGTCAAATACCTATATTGAATTGTTATTTGCCCACAGCCCGGAGCCAACGCGCGAAGACAGCTCGCTTCTCAACGGAGACAGCAAGTCTGAGCGAAACGACTCAGACTCTGACAACTGGGAGAACACTAGTAGTGACAGTGATACTGATAGGTGAGTGATTAATCACTATCTCTCTCATCAATATCATTACATAGCATAAAACAAAGTAGGTTTTTCTGTCCCTATGTCCCTATGTATGCTTAAATCCTTAAAACTACGCAATGGATTTTGTTAATAGATAGAGTGATTCAAGAGGAAGGTTTTTATGCCCATGCGAAGCCAGGGCGGGTCGCTAGTAGATTATAAACTTTTGAGGGATTAGTTGCAAGTCGTCATAACCGCAACTTTACGCTCTCGCTACTAATCCCTTTTGAGGTACCTCAGATATGATGTCAAGAAGTATTGCACATTTCCAATAAACTAGAGTTAATTATTTTTACCCAGCCAGCAGCATTATAAGCAGCTGTTGCCCGCAAAAAGTTTAAAGTTCCCCTTTCGCAATCATCATAGATATATGTAGTATACCGATAATAGTGTATATGTATCTAAGTATATATTTAAAATATTTTTATTTATGTTTATTAACATATGTTATCTAATAACCATTCCTGCCACAATTTTATGGACGTGAAAGTAGAGGTGATTAATAGAGACTGGCGTTCTACTTCTATTAATCACCTCTACTCTCACGGGTCTACTGAAAGACATTTCTAATTAAATAAGTAGTACCTTTGTACTTATTGTGTTTTATATTGTATCATATATTCGTATTTTTGTGTACATCCATACTTCCAACTATCCATACTTCTATACTAATAATATAAATGCGAAAGTCTGTCTGTCACCTCTTCACGGCTTAACTGCTGGACCGATTGTGATGAAATTTGGTATGGATATAGTTATGCACTAGGAGTCAAACATAGCCTACTTTCGGGCGCGATATAACCGAGGCGCACTAAATTCATACTAATATTATAAATGCGAAAGTCTGTCTGTCTGTCTGTCTGTCACCTCTTTACGGCTAAACTGCTGGACCGATTGTGATGAAATTTGGTAGGGATGTAGTTAACGACCTGAGGTCAAACATAGGCTAATTTTGGGCGCTATATAACCGAGACCCACGCGGGGCGAAGCCGCTGGGAACAGCTAGTAAATAAATAAGAAAACATTACCAGCGGTGCGACATGGTCGTCCCGCTGCTCGTCGGCGGCCTCGCAGCGCGGCAAGCGGTCACCGCAGCTGGCGGTGCGGCTGCTGCGCGGCAAGCGGCTGAAGAGGACGGTGCGCCGCGCGCCGCCCGCGCCGCCCCCGCGCCGCGGCGACCGCGTCGTCGTCGAGACCCTGCACACCACCAGCCGCGCCAACGTCGTGTGGCAGGTAATGTACACCCTGATGGTGAGACGTTAAGGATGAAGTTTCTTTGCAGTGTGTTATAACAGTTGTTTATTTATTTATTTATTTAACTTTATTGTAAAAATACAATAGGCGGACTTAATGCTAAAAGCATTATCTAACAGTCAACCTTTGGGTCAAGCAGAGAACAGTTTGTTGTAGGACCCCGACCCTGGTGTGGTGGAAAGATTGCATACTACAAGCCGAGCTAACGTCTTGTGGCAGGTAATATACTCCCTGATGGTGAGACGTTAAGGATGAAGTTTCTTTGCAGTGTGTAATAACAGTTGTTTTAGATCCTCTTAGATCCCCGATCCTTAAGTGGTGGAAAGATTGCAACTACCAGCCGAGCTAACGTCGTGTGGCAGGTAATATACTCCCTGATGGTGAGACGTTAAGGATGAAGTTTCTTTGCAGTGTGTAATAACAGTTGTTTTAGATCCTCTTAGATCCGCGTTCCCTAAGTGGTGGAAAGATTGCAACTACCAGCCGGGCTAACTTCGTGTGGCAGGTAATGTACACCTAATGGTAAGAAGTTAGGGATGACATTCCTTTGCAGTGTGTTATAGTTGTTGTAGGACCCCGACCCTGTTGTGGTGGAAAGATTGCATACTACCAGCCGGGCTAACGTGCGGCAGGTAATATACACCCTAATGGGATGACGTTAAGATTGAAATATCTTTGCAGTGTGTAACATTAGTTTTATATCCACACCGCATTGTTGTAGACACGTTGCATACTATCAGCCGGGTCAAAGTCAGACGTGTGGCAATTAATACATATAGAACTTATGACCTAATGGGATGACGTTAAGGATGTTTTTTTTTGCAGTGTAGTAACAGTTGTTTCAGGTCCCATGTCTAACAATGTTCTAATTTCAAGCAAGCTATTTGGTCGAAAGCTTGGGTATTTTTGATACGATATAGCTTTGCTCTTCGTAGGCATCGCTATGTCTATATTACTAGCGGAGCTAATGTCGTGTTAAAGAGACCTCAAGAGTGTATTAAATATCCCTACGGGGCGTGTGTATTTGTTAGGTACCTAACCTTTATGTACTTACACACAATAACTATAACTCTAAAGATAGACATAAATAAAACCTTTTAATTTTATTTAATGATGAGTTGGTCACAAAGCATGTTTTGTACAGTGGGTTCCAGAGAAATCTGACTCCCTTTCAATAGCGATACTTATGGCATGGGGGTCAGATTTCTCTGCAGCCGACTGTACAAAATTTTCCGACATCGCTCGATCCTTAACTTTTGAGCTTGATTGAATTACATAAAAAATATAGCACACAATTATGTTAAACAGGATGGCACTATAGAAATGGGCATTCCTTCAACACAACTGTACCCAATTCATCATCTGGACGGCCAAGAGTGCTTCCCGGGAGACTTCGTAGTCAGTGGCGCCGCCAACGTGGAAGAAAACCAACAGGTGAGATACTATACAGTTGAACAAACTTATCTAAGCCGGTCGTAATGGCGCCACAATCTGTCTTTAGCACAAATCTGTATGAAGTTAGTTCAGTTTTAAGCCACCGAAACAGAAAACTTTGCTGCATTTTGTGTTACGGATAAGTAAATTTTACGAACCAAAATCGTTTTAGTACTGTTTAAATATGACAATTTCATTTTCCTCGGTAGCAAAAAGCCTTCTAATATGCTTTAAATTAGCAGTTGAACATTCCCAATAAAAAAATAATTGGCCTTTTACTATTAATATTTTTTCTCGAAAAGGTCGACTAATTTTTTTTTTAATAGCTTACTTTTAATTTGTCCCACTGCTGGGCAAAGGATTTATTCATTATCTAAATACCTATGTGTTTATCGTATATGTTGTTTCGGCTCATCGTCTCGTTGTATCGTCAACTAGTGAGGTGTTTTTGAATCTAATATAGTAAAGCTGAAGAGTTTGTTTGTTTGAACGCTTATAACTTGAAAACTACTGGTCGGATTTGCAAAATTCTTTTTGTATTTGAAAGCCTGATTCTTGGGGAAGGTTATAGGCTAAAGTACATACACACTAAATGGCGAGTGAAACCGCGGGGAACAGCTAGTAACTGTTAAAAATAAATTAAGGGAACTAATTTTTTGAGCTGTTATTTAAATATTCGAGATGTTATTATGATCACTTCCCTCCACCTCCCATGGCTCTACCAACCTCTCGGTTATACGAGCCGAATCTCGGGAGAGTGCGCTGTACTAGCATTTCGCATCTCTTTCCAGTCGCACCTGCTTGATCTCCCTACAAGTTCTCTATAGTGTCGCCTATCTATGCAATCATTGCATTTTAATAACTCTCCCCCATCCTTAGGGGGCTTACGTTCACAAGTACGCCTCGCTTGCCTTCTCGGCCAGAGGCCAGCTTCTGTCTTCTAGGTCTTTGAGTTTGTTACAGTTTCAGTTTTTCTCTTCGTCTTCTTTGTCTGCTTGTGGCAGTATTCTTGATGTGCTCCTACTTTTCAAGTTATGCCCCTCTCGAGGCCGCTTCGAATTTTATGCCACCGATGCGAGAATTCTTTTAGCCGCTTAAAGTTCGCCTCAGATCCCACGAGATCGCAATAGTAGACCGGGCCCACCCCGAGCGGAACAACATTATTTAATAGTTCCCTACGCGCCTCCTCATAAATCGGGCATTCCCAAAGTACGTGATGGACGTCCTCATGTTATTATGATCAGTTGAAAAACGTATTGAGCAGTTATTATCTATCTATATATATAAAAGAAAGTCGTGTTAGTTACTCCACTTATAACTCAAGAACGGCTGAACCGATTTAGCTGAAAATTGTCAGGGAGGTAGTTTAGAGCCAGGAGAAGGACATAGGATACTTTTTATCCCGGGAAAATGATCCCGAGGGAAGTTCACGCGGGCGAAGCCGCGGGCAAAAGCTAGTATTTAATAAAATTAAGCGGTTGATTAATTATTGCGACAGTAAAACATGGACAGTAATAAAAAATCAATTGGTCGATTTATCATACAATGCCAATTCTAAAAATATTTATTTAACAACATCAATATTTATTTATTTATTTACTAGCTGTTCCCCGCGGCTCCTCCCGCGTGGGACTCGGTTATATCGCGCCCAAAAGTAGCCTATGTTTGACCTCAGGTCTTTAACTACATCCCTACCAAATTTCATCACAATCGGTCCAGCAGTTTAGCCGTGAAGAGGTGACAGACAGACAGACAGACTTTCGCATTTATAATATTAGTATGGATATTAGTATGGATTTATTAGTATTTATTTATTTATAAATAATTATTAAATAATTGTTTTTAACAGCTGAAGCATCGGGAATACGGCGTAGTGCAGCGCGTAGATCACCACGGACGCACCGCCATCGTACATTGGTATCGCACTTACACCAGCGCAGACGAACCTGTGTGAGTTTATTTATATCTTTACAATGAGGAAAGATTTTATTGTCTGTTTGTATAGAATAGGCTTCGAAACTAATGGACCGATTTGAAATATTCTTTCACCTTTGGAAACTTTGCTACACTAACCCCGAGTGACATAGGTTATGTATGCACCACGGGCGAACGCTAGTATACTCATAAAAAAGCTAAATGCTTTACGTTAACTGCCGGCCAACTTTGGGACATTTATATATATATTTTTCAAGCAAAATATCACTGTTAGACAAGCTCAAAATTCCCACAGGAATGGTAATGGGATTCCTGGAAGGTTATAAATTCCGGTAGTTTTTGTTATTAAATAAATTTAAACTACAAATTTATAATTATAATACTACTCACTCACATATGTGTAATTTTAGATTCATGTGTCTGTTTTTTTATATAATACTTTTTAAGGCCATGGAAACTAGTCCTTTAAGGCCTTTCTTGAATTTAATCTTCAATTTAATTTCTTGAATTTAATTTAGTAATCTTCTTCAGTCCTACTTTGGTCAAGTCAAGTCAAAAAGTCAAGTTAGTAGTCTAGTCAAGTAAGTAAGTCTAGTCAGAGTCAGATGGCTAAGTGAAGCGGTGGAAAAATTTCACTTAGCTATAACATGGAGATTTTGGTGACAAAGATAAAAAGTCACGTAATCGACACTGTACCACTTCCCAACACTCACGCTTGTTCACGAACACTTTGCGAATCCGCCAATATTATGCAAAAATACTCGAAAAACCTAAGTTTCGGAAATTAAATACAGCGCGGATATAGCGTTTACTTTCCCTCTAAAAACTCCATGTGAATGTTTTTATTTATTAGAGACGTCAGATAACGGATTTGCCGAAATTTAATGGGAATGGGGAACGGCAGTGGATGTCCTAGATCTACCCACTGCTGAAAATCTTAAGCCTATATTTACAACAAATTGTACATTACATATTTAAAAGAGTGTTCAAAGTTTTAATTGGCATGCCAGCATGGCAATGCCAATATGTAATGCCGACTGAAATACACATAAAGGTTCTCGAATGGCGACCACGCACCGGTAAGCGCAGCATCGGACACCCACCGACCAGATGGTCAGATGACCTAAGGAAGGTCGCAGGCAGGCGCTGGATGCAGGCCGCTTCCAACTGGTCATTTTGGAAATTGGGGGAGGCCTATGTCCAGCAGTGGACAGCCTGCGGCTGAAATGAAATGATGATGAATGCCGACTGCCTATTTATATTAGCTTTTAAAATATTAAGGTTCAAAATACTATTCCATACATACATATAATCACGTCTTTATCCCATGCGGGGTAGACAGAGCCTAGGGCCATAAGACCTTTGGCCACGTTTAGCATAATGGTAGTTGAAACAGGAAATCAATAGTGATGGGTTGCTAGCCGCATCGCCTATGTCATGATTTCCCCATTCGGCGAATCCCTCAGACGACTTTTACGGCTTGCGCGGGAAGAGAAGCAGCTGGTACATTCTATGTTTTTCTTTTTCTCCCAGACCAGCATGGAAGATTAGATAGATACTGTTCCAATTATACTAATACATTGAACAGTCCTCAGATGCTGCACGAGAGCGAGATGAGCGTGTACGATCTGAAGGACCACCCCGACTTCCAGTACAGGCCCGGCACCGTCGTCATCCGCGTTGCCAACTTTACAGGCGAGGACGCCAACTGTACCGCCGGCCAGGTTGGTACTACCTCACTGCCTTGTTTGCGAAAAAATAATAAACTAGTGTAATTTATGAATTACTTTAACTAAAAGGTTAAATGAGACATAATAGGCTACTTGACTCTTTGATGCAACAAATGTTCGAAATGACGCACCCTAATTTGAAACTGACACTAGGTGGCTTACCATCATCTCTTAAAAGCATCCAAGAACGATCGAGTAAAGGAGATGTCGCCTTACATCATGTATTGCGCCGTCTCGTTTACTCACTAGTTTTTGTATGGTTTTAAGAGAAGTAAGACACCTGGTGTCAATCGGAAAACAATAGTAAACTTAAATGCTCATAAATGTGCTAATTTCATAGATGGTAATCCTGTACCAAGGCAACATTAAATATCACTGTGATAAGTTATGTAATTAAAATATTCAAAATATGTTATCTGTCAATAATTCATACCGATTGACAAGGTGGACACAAATCAACTGCAAATATTTTAAGGGCAGATACAGACCACTATACTGAACAACTTTTCCAAATAAACTTACATCGAAATATGAAATTTTATTTTTCACTGTCCACACTAAACTAGATCTTTCGTATTTCGACATAAGTTTATTTAGGAAAGTTCTGTTCTGTTTAGTGGTCTGAATCTGCCCTTAAAATATTTGCAGTTGATTTAAATTCACCTTACATAAATAAACATGTGTTTACAGGTTATCGACAACTTCCCGACGGGCCGCGTAAAGGTTTGGTGGGTGGATGGACACACCAGTATGTGCTGGCCACAGGACCTGTACAAGGTAATAATGCGATAAGGACACTTAAAAAAAAATTTGTATTTGACAAAGTAAAAAAACTTAGTCTTTTAATTTTAACAACCTACAAAGGTCAACCCCAATCACCGATTTTGAAACACTACTTGCCAAATTTACCACATTATGCTTCCAATTAACTCCAATGTAGGCATTGGAAAAATCACAAAATGTCTAGATTTTTTGATTCAACATTGACAAAAAAAGCCGAATTGAGAACGTCCTTAAAATGTAAACGGAATTTAATACGATACCTTAGTGAACACTAGCGCCACCATCATTTAAAACTAGTTAGTAAAACTAGCTAGTTATCCAAAATCCGTCTTATGTAATTTAGGTTCTGGATCTGAAGTTAATTTTAAACGTATTAAAATATTAAATTTTGATACCTATATCTATTGCCCTTGGGCCTAACACAGTTGTACTACCTACCATGTTTTCGCAAAATAAATATTTCTACAGTTCCCCATAGCAACAAATTGCATAACTGTTAAAAGTGGCCGTTTTAAGCAATATTGCAATTTGTAACTATAGGGAACTATAATTTAATGTTTAAAATTACCTTCAGCTCCAGAACCTTAATTACATATCACGGATATTTAATAACTTGTGTTTTCAGTGAATAATGATTTTTACATGATGGTGGCGCTAGTGTTAACCAAGGTATCGTCTTAAGGATAGGTAATATGTTTTGTAGGTGGGAGAGTACGATTCAGAAGAAGGTGAACTTTGGGCCTCTGACGGTTCAGGGTCTGAAGACTCGTGGGAGACTCAGAGCTCTGCACATGACGACCGGGACCAACCAGCTTTGACTGCGGCGGACACACCACAACAAGGTATGTGCGTCTGTCTGTCTGTTCAATACAATACTCCTTGTTTTCGTCGATTCATGGAGTGAACTTCGGGCGTCTGACGGAAGACTCTTGCGAGACTCGGAACTTCGCGCACGAAGAATCGAAGTTCACTTCACCGATTTTCTCCAATTTTTTTCGATGAGTTTAAGCCAATACACAATAAGTTTGGATCGATCGATACGTTCGATTGAACTTTTTCAATGGTAATTTTTTGATATAGCAGGAACCGTGATAAACCTTTGAAAAAAATTGGAGAAAATCGGTGAAGTGAACTTCGATTGCGCGAGAATCAGGCCCCAGAGCTTGATGTTTTGTACCTCCAGCATATGCTGAGTCGGGGCCTAAATCTCTCTCGATACAACGGCATCCCGCGGCATCATTTTGAAGCAAAGCAATTGATGTCGTATTGCTATAATCTCCAAACTATAGCTAAAAATTGATCATATGTACATTCAGTACATTATTATTATTTTTATTATATCATGACATCTTTTATTACTTGACATTTTTATTAAACTATTTCAATAATCCTCAATATTTAATAATTTAATAATAAACTTATTGTAATTATAAAAATATTCAAATGTAAACTCGTCTGATTTGAGTCAAATTTTGTGAATTGACGTTTTTGAAGAAAATGCTGCTGTGGAGTTTGTGGCGCCACTTCTTCTCCACTTGCGCTTTGGAAGTGGTGGTAAACTTAAAATAAGTAACAATTGACGTCAATTAGTGATTAGAATATCCTATATTGGAAATAAACAATTTGAATTTGAATTTTGAATTTGGTTGAACGTCTGTTGGTAAAAAAAAAAATCACTTGCCATGCCGCCGCCCCGTTGGTCGACCGCCTATCTCGATTCTCCTCTCGTAATGGCTACTTGTATCGCTATCGCCACATTTCGCTCCGCCTAACACACAAAACGAATCTCAACTGAAAAACTTTCTTATCACTACATTGTATAAAACAAAGTCGCTTTCTCTGTCCCTATGTCCCTTTGTATGCTTAAATCTTTAAAACTACGCAACGGATTTTGATGCGGCATTTTTTAATAGATACGAGTGATTCAAGAGGAAGTTTTTTTATGCCCACGCGAAACCGGGGCAGGTCGCTAGTAGATTATAAACTTTTGAGGGATTAGTTGCAAGTCGTCATAAACGCCTCTACGCTCTCGCTACTAATCCCTTTTGAGGTACCTCAGACATGATGTCAAGAAGTGTTGCGTCGCTAGTTGTTTATACGACATGAAATTTCCAGTGATTGTGAACCCGATGTCGCAAGAAGCGGCACTGGAAACGGCCAGCGTCGCCAACGCCCCGACGACGACGGCCCCCTCGGCGCAGCGGAGTGCGCCGCCGCCGGCCGTGCCGCGGCTGCTGGAGCCGCGCGTGGCGGCCCATTTGGAAAGGGGCAGGGTCGCCATGAGGCAGTTGGAGGAGATGTTCGCCAAGCACCCCACGCTGCAGAGTCAGGAGGTGATGCTCTTTAATTTTTTTTAATTTTTAATAGTTTCTACGGCCGTGGAAACTAGTCTTTTAAGGCCTTTCTTGAATTCATTAATCTTCTTCAGTCCTACTTTAGTCAGTCAAGTCATTAGTCTAGTCCAGTGAAGTAAGTCGGTCTAGACAGAGTCAGTGGCTAAGTAAAGCGGTGGAAAAAATTTACTTAGCTATAACTTGGAGATTTTGGTGACAAAGATAAAAGTAACGTAATCGACACTGTACCACTTCCCAACACTCACGCTTATTTTCAAACTTTGCGAATAATATTTTTTTTTTTTTACAGATCATGCGCAAACTATTAAATCTTTACAAGGAATGTCGATTCTTAGATCGTCTGATGGGCACATCATTTTTCCATGAAGACCACTTTTTGGTAAGTTTTGTTTTGAAATTGTTTTTTAACTAAGTTATTGACTTTTAGTTTATTTAGTATTTTATATTTTAATTCAACTGTCCTGAAGATGGAAATACAATATTGAAATAATCTTTTCGACTAGTCGCGATTAGCCGTTAGTCTGATTTATTCCCAAAAAGTGACTAGAACCTTATTAACGGCTGACGGACATTTACCAATAATGACAAATCTTATATCACCCTTTTTTGTGTTTAATGTAGGGAAGATATGATAATGCCTTATGGCATTAAGTCCACCTATTTTTATTTTTTTTTGAGTCCGATAAAGTTTAAATAAATAAGGTTATTATCGAAAAAGAACTGTGCTACAGCACAACTTTTGCTAAAAATAGCAAAATTATAACATTAACTTTGTATAAACAGGGTCTGTTAGAACGTGTTCGCGAACGAGGCGCGAGCACGCCGCGAGCGGGCGAACGTCGCGTTCACGAACAACTGGCGAGATTGTTCTCACCGAACGAAGCTGAGGTGTCTGCACCAGTGGTAGGGGATGACGTCTCTACAATCGCGGCCAACGTCACTGCGGAGCCCATGGAGGTAACTGTGTTTGTATCGTAGAGACAAACTAAGCTGCGATGTCTGCAACAATGGTAGGGCATGACGCGGCTAACGTCACTATATCATAAACGAACGAAGTTGAACTACTAGAAGTTACTTAAAGCCAAGAGCATATAATATACGAGTTATTTAAATCATCAATAATATAAATATGTAAATAGAACTCTATTAGTAGAACATTAAGTAGAAAATTGTTATAATTTTCTAAGAAACAGTTTTATACTTTGGGCAGTGCTAATAAGTATCTATTTTCAGTTAAGTCAACACAGTGCTCCACCTTTTTTCTGTCCGTATACTGCGTAAAATTTGACACACCAATTACATTGCACTAAAATTTAATTTCCAATGTATTTCACTAGTGTATTTGAATAAATAATAATAGAAATAGTGTATTTGAAGGAATAATCATCATCATCATCATTTCGAGTAGGCGTCACGGTCAATCGACCATGCACACCCTGGTGTTAGAGTTCTTCGGAAGAAATAATGAAAGAAATACATGAATACAAATTAATTAACAGGTAGAAAACACTTCGCCCAAGAAACAATTACACTTGAATTTGGAGTCCGCGCAGCCCTCGGGCTCCGGATTGGCGCCTGCGCAGGACAACGGCACCGGTGAAAATCGTAAGTAATTTAACACAAACCCTTGTTTTTTTTTTTCAACCAGCTTTTGCCCGCGGTTTAATTTGTGTATATCCCACGGGAATAGTACATTTTTCGGGGTTGAAAGGTACCCTATGTCCTTCTTAGTACTTTTCAAGAAGATTGGCTCAGTAAATAAACTTGAAGAGGTAACAAACAAATACACAAACTCACTATCGCTTTATATATCACAAATCTTAAATAATTGTGTACCTAGATAAAGAGGAAAAAGAGAGTTAACTAAATGTGTAATTAATATTCAAATAACAAAAAAAAAACACACGATTGGTTTAGCCCCAAATTATAATTGGATAAAACACAATCTCAAGGTAATATCTCAATTATTATAGTATAAAAACATTTTGATAAAACCACGCAACACCCAGGATAATTTGGCCTTTTCCTACATGTTCTGACCGGAGATCGTATTCAGAGGGGCGGACCAGTATTACTATTACTGCAAGAGAGCTAATTTTTATCTAATCCAGCTAATTTTTATCGAATAATTTGACAAATTTTAGCAAACGAATAAAAATCTTGTATGGCCATCACTATGTCAATTTTCTACGTCTACAGCTTCGTTGGAGTGCGTGTGCGGTGCATCGCAAAACGTCTGCTACAAGCTCTGCTCGCTTATCCACAAGCAACTCATGAAAGCGCACGAGGAAATCAACCTGTATGTATATACCTTTATTTTGCCTTATTTAGCCTCTCAGTACACTGGACAACGCATATCTTAGATATCTGGGGGCTTAGCCAAAGTCACAATCGCAAAACTTTAACGAGATACGACAGGAATAAAATGTATGGGATTGACATTAGATTGACCACGTGATTTAGCACAGCTTATGTCAATTCCATACATTTTGTTCTTGTCGACATTCGTTAGCGTTTTGAAGTTATCACTTGGCTACGGGTGCAGATGATTTTAATTTCCAAGCGAGTCATGGCATAGACTATGACAATACAAAATGGCGGCGACGCCTGTGTGTGTAACCGTATTTTTATTACTGTACTCGGAAGAATAACAAGCCAGGGACAAAGAGAATTGGAGGAAGCTGGGAGAGGCCTACGCCAGAGAGGCGACTATCACAAATAAATATAATGCATGATATATTTAAATACAAAATATGCATTTATATTTTATATCAAATAATTTATAAATAATATGACAAGATAATAAGAATAACCTGGTTCCTAATATATTTTATGACGACACTGTAATTTGAATTTGAATTAACTGACATTTTATTGTTTGTGATAGAATAAAAGCTATTTACAATTTACTAGCGACCCGCCCTGACTTCGCATGGGCATAAAAACTTTCCTCTTGAATCACTCTATCTATTAAAAAAAACCGCATCAAAATCCGTTGCGTAGTTTTAAAGATTTAAGCATACAAAGGGACATAGGGACAGAGAAAACGACTTTGTTTTATGTAGTGATTTATCGCTCGAAGACTAATGTATCGAAGATTTACGTTGTCTTGTGTACGAAAAGGCTTAGTGAGTTTCACAGATGTGAAAAATGTTACATCTGCTTCATTTTATACGTCTGCGGTGAAGCTAAACCAACGCATTGAATTATTTTACCACCAGACGGCGCTAGTGTGACTGTCCAAGCGATTGATGGTACAAACTGTCAGTTCAATTTGATAACCAAAAGAAGTGTCACACTGTATATCAAACACACTACAATGTATTTTGGTTGGGATGAAATCGGAACAATTTCTATAAAGATTGTCATCTGTTTTGTATACTAATAAATGTATAAGTGCACTATCATTGACCAACCATCTGACAATTTCATTGCGTTGTCAAATTATTGAGAACTTACGAATTGCGCTCGTTTAGCGACAATAGCGTTGGTTTTGCTTGAAGTTGCCATATTTATTCAACAGTTTATTATGTATTTTTTATAATCTACAGTCTTCATTTCACAGATTTTTTTTTTAAATGAATTGGTCAAGGTTCCATTATTTTGATCAGTTAATTTAACAGGGTTCATCCGTTCAAAATTTTATATACTTATCTTATTTTAGTGATCCGATTATATAGCGGGTTATTAGTATTTTTCTGCAAAAATATTTTGTAGCAAATTTACTAAAGAAAACTTAAGTAATACAATAATTTAAAAAAAAAAAGGATTTAAGCAGTTCAAATTTTTATTAATTTATACAAAGAATTTTATGTTATATATCAGCAGTTTGAGAATAAAATTAACAAGTAATGTCTTTATTTTCATAAGATCTTGTGTTTTGTCTTGCCAAGTTTGATTGAAATAATGGACCATTGACTTTTAGTGTCTTTAGACGGGGTATTGGCATACATGTGTTAAAATTCGAGAATATAAAAAAAAAATCTTATTAAAAAAAAAAAATACACGGTTTTAAAAGTCATGGTTTCTTGCAGGAGAAAGCCTATAGAGCTGGCCGAATTCCTAAACAGCTTAATGAGAAATCAAAAAACGCCCGATGAGAAGTTACCGTACCACTTTCAAATGTGAGCCTCTTTTGTTTTATTACGTTGTATTTACCCCATTTTGGATTTTGTTCTCGATTTAATATAGTAGTTTTTTTTAAAGACTTTTCCTTACTATAACTGTAGCTTTTTAAATGTATATTTTTGCATACTACAATCTTGAACGAAATCCTTTATTATTATTTATTCATCATATTTTATTTTTATTTTTCTGCATATTACTCGTCTTATCTGCCAATGATTTTACATTCCCCATTTGAAATTTCCCCCCAAAATTTGATTTTCCCTAAAATAATTTTTATTTATATAAACGGGTATCAGTGTAGCTTATCAATGTTTCGTATTGGTGTTGGTATAAGTGTGTATGAATTATATAAAAAAAAAGTATATACCTGTCTTATTTGTGTAATTGTTTTGGTTCTCGTTCACACTGGTCTAAGCAAGATATCGCTTATTCGATGGTCGCAAAAAATCTGTTAGTTCTTTTATAGAATCATCGTACAAAATAAACAATCATTGTTGAATTAAAATATAGTGCTAAGAAATTAACTGCCGAAAAGCACGGTATATGAACTTCGTCTCATCTACGTGCTTTGTGTTGTGCCCTATTTACAATACAATCTTATACCTACCATATAGTCACTTTATGTAAGATCATGTACATCATTTCAAAAATTTCAAGTTCTAAAAAATTTTGTGTACAATACAATAAAAATATTCTTTATTGCACCACAAAATAATAAAATTACATAAAACAGCTTAACTTAAGAGAATGAGGCACAAAGGCAAAAGGTGTAATTGGTGAATGTCGAGTTATTTTTTTCCCAACGCCATTCAGTGAAATCATATTTTTGAATTTTTATGTATTAAACTGGTGTGAACAAGGTTATCTGAACAATCGCACCCTTGCTACAAATTCATTTCTATACCAAATATAAATTAATTCGTATTATTTAAAAAAAATATAACAGTATTATTACGAGTGTCGCAATACTTGTATTAAACAAAATATAACCCACTCAATACTATCAATCCGTTCCTCATTTTGTTTTGAGTTTTTTCGGGATATGCCATACTTCCTCTCATATACCATCCATCGCTCGCAAAACTCATTGGCCCTTGGTCACACACAGTTTTTCGCGTGTCACGGCGCGTTGGCTGATCTAGGTGCCGTATATGTCAACAAGTTTCCAAAGTGACCCAATATACCATACTGACTACCGTGCCTACTCATGGCGAATAGGCTACTTACATCAATTTTGATGCAACAAATGTTCATTTCTTACAGTATTTGACCCAAGAAACCAAAATATATCAATTTCGGCTAAGAAAAATGCAAGATGGCATTATAATTTCAAATTAAGGTACTTAAAATTCGGAACTGTCAAAACGCGGGCCGGCCATCAACCGCCATGGCGTGACGCAACTATTCTGGTAAACTGACGTTCAGACCTATTTTTGACTTCTGTCATTCGTTCATTAATTCGAATGATTTTCATTCGACAAAACTGTGGAATCGCATGATTTTCATGCGACTGTGGTTCTTGGCGAAAATCAGGTTTCAAAAATAGCACCTTACACAATAATGACATCACAAAACTCTGCAAAAATGGCCGACGGTGTTTTTGATGGAATTCTAAAAGTAAACGTGTGAAATAAAATTTTGCTGTCTTAGAGGGCTCAGAAAAATATGGAAAAAATGGTTTCAATCTAAACAAATAAAGAATAAAAGAAAAACCAAAACAAAATACAAGTCAACTAGCCTATTAAACGGAGATTTTCATGGCGAAAAATCGTGTGTGGACAAAAGCGTTATCCCTGCTTAATCCTAAGAGGAGTCCCCACACTTACTGAAGCGGAATCGGCTTCAGCCGATCAGAAAGATCTTTATACCAACACTATAAAGGTGTGTGTGAGTGCCATTCGCATCGGCTAAGCACGTCTGAGCAGAGCCGCAAATGGCATAAAATTGGACCTTACACCGTCGAATTAAAGTATTTTTAAACCGACTGAAGCAGACTCCGCATCGACAAGTATAAGGACTCCCTAAACTGTGTTTATTCATTTTTATTTTCACTTGAGATGTTTATAAAATTTGGCATTATTTTTATGACCTGTCAGTTGTTATTTGGGAATACTTTTGAAACAGCATTATTGGTATGTACAGTGGGCTGCAGAGAAATCTGACCCCCATGCCACAAGTATCGCTATTGAAAGGGGGTCAGATTTCTCTACAGCCCACTGTAAGAAATGTTAACTGAGATTTTGTGTTGGACATTGTTTCGTTTGCCACTCTACTTTTACATTGCTATAATTATTGAGTTTCATTATTAAGTGCTTACTACGAAATAAATACCAATTTAAGAATTGATTTAAATTTACATTTGTAATATCAAACATGTAGCACTTACTTGCATTTTACATGTAGGTATATATGATTGTAAATTTAGATGATATAAACAAAGTTGTTCTTCTAACTTTGGACAAAAATGTAAAAAATTGAGACATTTTTAAAAGAGCATTATTTATTAACATATGGTATTTTAATTTTGTTAACTTTAATTTTGCATGAAAACACAGTAAATTTACTTCAACACTGTTATTTTAATTTTCAAACTTAAAACTCTACACAGTCCCCTAGCACTCTCATTAGTGGCATATCCCTACTTATTTTATTTTAATTTTCACATAGTTTACTGTAAGAAGTGGTAACTTAATTTCTCTATTTTCCAAATCGTTAGTATCTAACCTTGCCGTTTAGTACCCGCGTAGTGTTGTTTAACATTTGTTTAATGTAAGTTTGCGTAAAACCGTTGTGTTAACTCTTAAACCCCTGGTTAAAGAAGTGTTGTGTGCATGGTATCTTTTAAGTTATAATGTATTTTCGCATTCACTTCAACTGTTTTTCTTATATAAATATTAGAAGCTGATTTAAAATCTGAATTTGTCTTTTACCAGCATTCAATTTCAGGTTTAATTACTATACAAATAATACAGAAAGTTCTCCTTTCAAGGACCAATAACATACCTATGTATATATGTACAGTCGGGAGCAGATAAACCTGAAACCATGTTCTGTACACTACTATATATGCCACCGACTGTACATAAAAACAAGAATGGTAAGAAGATGTGAAAATACCGTTAATTTGACTTAACCATTTGACCGCCGGGCTTCAAGTGCCTCGCAGACCATATGCCAACCTTATATATACAGGGTGGTAGGGTAAACATCGTTGTCATTCAAATAGTGAATAGATAACTACGTAATAAAAATATCAGATCAAATAAAAAATGAAAAATCTAATCTGTTATTTTTTTTTTTTTTTTATTCCTAAATTTTATTTAAAAATATCACCTAACTATTACAATACACGCAGCTGCGCGTGCGGCGAGATCTATGTACGCAGGCGCACTTGTTATTGGTATGGTGTTGGTGAATGTAAGTTTTCGTGAAGGCGGATTTTTTTAAAATAATTTACTAAATAATTAAATAAATAATTAATAATTTAATGTTATTATTTTATATTTATTTTCAAATGTATTCATGTTACTAAACCTCTACTATCAAGGATAACGGTGTCAACCCTGCCATTCTGTATAATAAAAACTAAACTTACCGATATTGCAATAAAACGAATTGAAATAAAAACATTACATTTGACAGTCAATACGGCTCGCTAGTTGTCACCCTGGCTGAGGAGGAGAAAGAAGATAAGCCAACGGAAGAAGTGAAGGAAACAGTCAGCGCAGACTCTGCCACAGACAAGACGGACGTGGCTGGTGAGTGGCATATGTATATACGATGATATGAAATCTTAAACTTGCCTGTTTTAATTCTTCTTTGTCCCTTTTTTCTTCTTTTTCTTTTTTCCTTAGGGCAATAAATCAACCGGAGTTGCCAAACGTACTGATTTCTACGTAATAGTCTGCCACTGCGCAAAGGGAAGGTGGGGGGGGGGGGTCGCCTGTCAGTGGCCTCCGGTTGATTTTCTAAAATATTGTCTATGCAATTAGCCATGTTTAACTACAAATACACCTTAAATATTTTAGCTCCAGTTCCAACCGAAACGGCGCCATTAGCCACAGCGGAACCAGCAGACGAGCCGGAACCGGAAGTGCCGCCAGAGGACACGGAACAAGAAGGAGGGGAAGGGTTCAGCATACTGGAATCAGCTCCCGCCGCCCATCGCTTCCGGCTGTCCATGTTACAACCTTCGGAGCCGAGGAGTTTCTACTCGGCCGTGAAGAGAGAGATCAAGTTGCTCAAGAGCGATCTACCTCCAGGGGTAAGTTGGGCTAACTTAGAAGTAAGATGCAGGGTGATAGGTAACTTTAGTTCTTTAATCAGTTCCTGACTGCTTCCGGCTGTCCATGTTACAACCTTTCTTCTAAATGTTTTTTATTTGTTTATGTATTTATAATGCGCTAACGCTTTTTACTGATAATTTTCCATCCACCCTAAGGTTGACTGGAAGAGATTGCTTTAGCGATAAGTCCGCCTTTGCGCCTCATTCTTTTAGTTAAGTTGTTTTATGTAATTTTATTATTTTGTGGTACAAAAAAGAGAGTATTTGTATTGTATTGTACCTTCGACATTCGACATCGAGGAGTTTTGATCTTGAGATTAGAGAATGATCAAGTTACTCAAGAACTATTTAACTAATGGGGAATGTAGAGCGCTTATATTTTACAAACTTCGTAAGGCAAGATAACTTCTTCTTAAAATGTGCATTTACTCGCATTATTTGCAAAAAATAATGCTTTATAAACTACTTATAAAATCGTTAATTTACATTATCATGTGCAGGTGTGGGTGCGCGGTTTCATGGACCGCATCGACCTGCTATCAGTGATGATTGCTGGACCCAGCAAGACTCCTTACGAAGGCGGGTTGTTCGTGTTCGACGTGCAACTTGGTGGGGAGTATCCTCGAGCACCACCGCTCTGCCACTACCACTCGTACTGCACTGACAGGCTGAACCCCAACTTGTATGAAGACGGCAAGGTACGTAACGTACTTTCGAATCGAGAGCAACATCTCTCTGCCACTACTACTGCTTAGTAATTTGGTGGGGAGTATGTATCGCGGGCCTTTTTTATATAAACTATACTACTCCCCACCTATGTAGGGCAAGTACGTCACATGCAATTGTTACAAGCTCCTCTTCCTTCTGTTTTGTGACGTGACATATACAATCAGATAGTCAATAAATATTTACTTAATTTCATAAAGGTATGCGTATCCCTATTGGGTACGTGGTCGGGGCGCGGCGTGGAGGTTTGGGGCAAAGACAGCTCGCTGCTGCAAGTGATCGTGTCGCTACAGGGGCTGATCCTCAACTCGGAGCCCTATTTCAACGAGGCCGGTTACGAGAAACAGAAGGGTGAGTTCTTTAAACTTATTGTATTTTGTAATAAAACCGTTTTTTGAGGCATTTTAACTCAAAGTTTGAAGATGATTTTTTTTTTCATATGCCATTTCAATTGAGTGATCAGTTGATGTGACTTTAATTTCATCACGGCCTTAGGAACTGTAGAAAGCAATTTCAGTAAATCAAAGCCGTCTTGACATGAATCTGGTTGAACACGATTAATATTCGAAGTAATTCCAAAACAAAAAAGAAAGTATTTCATTTTAGCAATATCTTTAAATGATTCAATAAGTACTACACCACCAACAGGCACCCAGCAAGGCAGAGAGAACTCGCGCATGTACAACGAGATGGTATTACTGAAGCTGGTGCAGTCCATGACGAGAATGGTGATGAACCCGCCCGAGCCGTTCCAGCAGGAGATCGCGTCGCACATGCGCGCGCACGCGGCGCCGCTCTGCCGCAGACTGGAGGCGCTGGTGGCGCTGTCCGGCGGCCGCGCGCCCGCCGACGCGCTGCCGCCCGAGTTCCCCCTCGTGCCCGCGTCGCGCGGGTTCTGCCTCACCCTGCGCTCCTCGCTCGACTCGTTCCGCGCCGCGCTGTGCCGCAACGACATCGCGGTCCCCCCCTCCACTTTATAGCCTCTCTAGCACGCGTCTAGATAGTGATTAACTAATCTTTGTATTGTTAAATCTCGGCCCGCGTCGAACGGTCATCTTTACACAAATTATTTAAAAAATAAATATATTTGTAGTTATAGTATTTATTGTGATGTACTTTTCGACTATAGGAATATTTCAGAACGGTCGGACCGGGCGTTTGGTATTAATATTGTTTTTTTTTTCTCACTCTTACACACACAAAGTTTGTATTCCGATTGCGCGTCTCGTCGAATGCATGAAGGCGGATTCGTTGTTTCATATTCTTAGATAATATGGAAGTAACCGTTCCATCTTTAAATTAATACTGAATCAAATTCTAAATGGAAAATTTGTTCTTATGCGAATAATTAATAGATTTATTGATTAATAGATTAATAATATTATTTATTTGTTAAAAAGTAATGTCTACTTTAATTCTGCATCCATTGTTAACGTCTAGGTTTACGAGTACTTATCGATAAATTACGTATTATTTTATCAGTTGGTATCCCTTCACACAATTTTTTTAGCTATTTAAAAATTAACAAAAAAATAATAAGATTTCGCCCTCGTGTTCATCCTTTAAAAATAATGCAAAATTCATTTGCCTATTTTCTGTTAAAAATATTTAATATTTTACGTCGTAAAAAAATAGAATATTTTGTAGTATTGACATTTACTTCGATCTCAGCTAATAAAATAGCACGTTTGGTTTTGAAGTAGAAGCTTTTGCTACACAAAAATAAAAATACACAAAGACACGTATAAAATAAATTAAGTACCTACCTACTCAAAAGTTCTTAATACTATCTTTGTGAACTGCCGCTAGGTAGCACTTTTGTTTTCATTTTGACAGAATTTGTATAGGGAATGTCTGTATGTTTGTTTTGGAGACAGGCTGCAGTATTGCATATTCGCCAAGTTTATAATAAAATTAAAAATAAATAACTGACTCTTTTCATTGAAGTTTTTGGGCAAATGTCATTCAAAAAATCAATAGCTTTCTGGAATTCCATTAACAGTTATCCCTTTAATTTTTTTTCTCTGATATTAGCTTTTGCAAACGTAGTCATAAGCGTCTCTGAGAAATTTGTAAGGAAATTCTCTTACAGTGACGGATAGTACAGATAACTAAGGATTTCCATTCAAAATCTTAACTTAGACGCTACCGACTACGTTAATAACTGCTTATAGGAGAGGCACTTGTCTCTGTCGCTCTCACGTAATTATACAGCTATCTCGTTCTGACATAGACGGTCAATATTTGCGTGCTAACTATGAGATTAGTTATAAGGTAGGACACCTGATACCAAACGCTATTTCTATCTATTTGGCGGATAAACATAACTGCGGTTTGCTCGACGTTAATATTGGTGAGTGCCGACTAGAAGAAGTAGCAGCAGGGGGCTTAGTATGACCTCCTCAAACGATCCAAAAACGAGTAAGCGAGATGGCGCAATACATGATATAAGGCGACATCTCCCTTAATCGATTTTTGCTTTGAAATGATACTAAGCCCCCAGGGCCTCTATATATATGAGATTTTGTACACGCATTCGCTATCAACTAGGTACGTTAGGATTTTGTATGAAAATTTTTAGTTATCTTTCCGTCAGGGGCGCTATACAGGTTTTTCATATAATAACTAAATATTACTTCGTTTGTGAATTCGTTTACGAAATCTTATGGTAGATGAAAAGATAGCATTCGAAAACATAACGCACTTGGAGTAAAATTAGCTTGAAGCTATTTTGTCCGTAGGCGCTTGCCTTATATTTACACGGTCACAATTAATTTTTTTGTTAAAATTTATCGGATTTATTTTGTATTATTTTTTAATATTTGTAAATTTCTCCTAGTTCCACGTCAGTACATATAATTTAGAATAGTTATTAATTGCTAAATTTAGATTGAATTGGCTTTAGTTGTCATACGGTTCTCAAAAATTTCTCATTAAAATTTAAATAATGTAAAATTTTGTCGGTCGTAACTAGCTAAAGTAAGGCAGTCCTATTCTGTGATTACTATTACGTGATAAGTGCAGGTCAGATTATAAGGTTGATTTACATTTTACCGCGATTTGCATACTTATTTTACTAATGCAACTGTTTATGGGTTTAACGCAAAATGTCCACTTCTCTTGTCGAATCCTTAAACAATAACTACTTACAGACAATAAGGATGTGCTTCAGTCTTAAGGTCAATTCACACCGGTATGGGAAAATTCACTTTCAGTGTAAAATAAGTTACGTATTTATCTACGTGCTATATACTAGTATCGATTGATAAGCTAGAAATGATCGCGCGCTGTTACTAATGTATAGATAAAGTTTAAAATATTTTACACTAGAGTACAACAGCCGTAATTTTCCGGCCGCTAAATCCATTTTTGAATTGAGACTAAATACAACATTACACATAATAACATGACCGCAAATAATGTTTGATATAAGTACTATTATGTCCTGAACCATATTAGACTGGGATGACCGTAGTTCATAAAGTTTACCGCTGATAAAGCCTCGTGACCACTAAGCAATAGTGACGCGCGATGTCTTGTCTCACTCACTGTTACTAAGTGAAATGTCGTATTTCTCATTGGTGAAGTATGCCACCTGAAAGTGCGAAATATAGCGCGTCAAACCGATGTACGAAAATGACACGACAGATGTCATCACTCAAGCTTCAGGTTCAGATCTGTTGCGATTGGTTAATAATTTGACAATCCAGTTGTCAAATCATCTGTATCACTCATGAACCCCTGGTCTCACTAGCCCCATCTGTTGGTAGAAAAAAATATTAAACATTCTAAATTGTGGTCTCCATAGCTTAAAGAAATGCACATTCTGCGTCGATACCATTCCATCGTTTGCATCAAGTAAATTGTAATTAAACAAGTTAGTTTTATTTTGAATTCCAGCTTGTATGGTATGTGAAGGGATCTCGAGAGCTCGCTTAGAATGGCAGGCGTTTCCGCCACCGCACAAATACAATGTAACTTCATGCCAAAGTCAATTGAGCTATGAAAGGCTTCTGTCGCTTGTGTATGCAAGATAAGTGACATGTATAATGATAAAATAAATAATTCTTCAACCTTCTTGTGTGTTTTAATTAACAGACGTATTAAATATTTTCCTGTAGATTTTATTTTATCTCATAAATCTGTACGTAATTTAAGTCGTCATTGTCTAGATAAATGAGACCCTCGCCATTCCGTAGAAGATGGCACTTGGAATGCAATTCTTTTTATTGCATACTACCTTTATAATAATGAGAAAATTAAAAATGATCAACTTCTTCAATAAATACTAATTGCAAAAGAAACTCAGCAATACAACGCCATCTAGCGGGAAGTCTTAAATGGACAGCCCTATGCATTCAACTTTAATTCCTACCATGCTGGAAGTGCTTTGTCAATGTGTATCAAACACGAATAATTTAAAAGAAAAACCTTATGTATCAAATCACTGAGTTAACATCGGCCCTAGGTACAGCATTATTTTCTTCTAGCCTATTGATTTTGTGTCCCATTGCTGCTCAAAGGTATCTCTGATGTTTCCACTATTTTCTCTTCAAATCAATATCTGTCCTTTCCAATAATTAGCTTAACAGGTAACATACCATTTATGAGGAAGGAAAGAAATCACATCTTCAAATAACGATTGATGAATTTGATGATTAATGAATTCGTGACTGGAACATCTTTGAATCTGCAGCCTTGCACGAACTACCTATACATTGTGTTGGTCGTATGAGTAATCCATACTAATATTATAAATGCGAAAGTCTGTCTGTCTGTCTGTCTTTCTGTCTGTCTGTCTGTCTGTCTGTCACCTCTTCACGGCTAAACTGCTGGACCGATTGTGATGAAATTTGGTAGGGATGTAGTTAACGACCTGAGGTCAAACATAGGCTACTTTTGGGCGCGATATAACCGAGTCCCACGCGGGCGGAGCCGCGGGCAACAGCTAGTTTTAAATAATTTAAGCACTTCTGTGTTCTCATAATTCAGGAATTCCAAATTGGAATATCCAAATGATGTCACGAAATTAGTTAAGTACCTCGGTAATGACGTAACTATGTATGTATATTCCATAGATTTCGATAAATCAATGGCATATTTACACCTTTGATTATTTATTGATTCACACATATTATTATATACCTACTGAGAAACTGCATATAATGACACCATAAGGTGTAAACTCGCACACTCTCACTCGGCGAAGACAATTGAAATTTGTGCGAGTTTACACCTAAGGCATTATTCCTACTGCTGGGCATTGAGCTTCTATTCATGAGCCAAGTTAGTACACATTTAAAGAAGACACTGCTAAATGTCTAGTAATAATTGCATCATTGATATTCGCAGGCGCAGTGAAAGTGACTGTTGAGGTCGCTAGAGTTCAATAACTTCAGTTGTTTGTGGTGACACAGATTACAGATGCTAACTACAAGGAAATATATACATACCTCTACATATATCTCATACATTGTTTGTATTGTATTCAACATGTTATAATTTGTATGATAATGGTACAATAAAGAGTATATATATCTATCTATCTACCTCTAGGCGTAAGTAATACGTTGGACGCGTATATCCATCATATCTTTTGACACTACGCAAATTTTACATTCATACCTATATGAAATGGAATAGTTTGATCATAGATTTATTATAATACCTACTGTAGTTTGTTTACCTATATAATAAATAGGAGTTTAACAGTGATTCGCATAAAACCTAAACCTTTTCTCTGTCCTGTTATTTACTTATGTGCAAAATGTTTTTTTTCTTTTATTCATTCTCTCTTTCTGAAAATGTAGCACAAACTTCTACCACGTGTCTGATAAGGTGTTAAATTAGCTGATGTTTTGGGTAGGTAAATATTTACCCTAGTTTACTCTAGTCCAATTGGCCAGTTATCGTTGAACTAGAGGCTTTTTTTATTCCAGGCAGGCAGTAAATAATGCCAAATCGTGTAATCATAATAATCGTATCTTCGAGTAACGGGCAATAATTCACGAAAGACAGGCATTCGTTAATTTCCATAACTATTTACTTGGTAACATCTGGGCATGTAGAAATGTGGGCGTAGTTCCGTTAAACTTCGCAGGTGGCGCTTTATTTGTTGCCAGAGCAGAGACCGGAATCCTGGTTTATTCATATAGAAATCTATATTTCCCTAAATATAACGGGCTTAACCAGGTATTTACGATCCGATCGACCGCTATTTTTATTATTCTAGTAAAAAACCGTTATTTTTGTGTTTTAAAAATACCGGGATTCCATGTTTGTTGCCTTTTCCTTTCTCGTTTGAGTTTAAGGCGCGGTAAATAAAAACAACGGTTAAATTAAATATATTTATTCTTAAAATACTCTCAAATACATTTTGTAAATAATACTAAAACATGGCAGTAGCAAGGGCCAAGTCCATATATTTAACAAGAAAATACAACTACCAACATAATTATAGATATTGCATATTTGATTCGTTATAAGAATGAAAAGGGCCCATCTAAAGTCACTTTATGATAAATTGATTAGATACTTACTAGAAAACAACATTTTAAAAGACATCTAAATATTTCGCGTTGTGTACCAATGATCAACAATTGTAAAAGCATTTAAGCTGGAAACAATTTTTTTAACATCATTATTTAACAAAGTACTGATTTTCCAAACAATTTGATTTGATTTGAAGATATTATGCAACTTATGTGAACCTATTTACGTATCGCGAATAATTACTTGTGCCAAATTCACTGTACTTACCTAGATTTTAAATTCACCGAGATACTAAAACCATGCGCCTACTCAGCTAGTGATATGTTACAGCTTTGCCTAGCGAACAAATAGAAAGTAATTAATAGCGTATTTATTGAGTGCGATAAATATTTAAATGCATTTGAAAAATAATGCTGTATGTTCCCTGGGGAAAGTTGTTCAGGATCACAGACTGAGTCTATGGTTTTCTTTTCTTAAAGATTTAATCAATTATATGTACTATTTAAAGCAGAAGTATTTTTGAACTTAGAAATATCACTGAATCCAAAACAACGTGTCTTGGCCGAATTATGACCCGAATTTTTATCTTTTTAATCTCAACAATTTAACTGCAAAAACAGTTTAGGAATTTTCAATAGGAAAATAAAATAATAGTAAATAATACCTTTGCTAATTTAATAAAACTTAACACTAACTGATTTACTTAAATTCAAATAAAGATATAAAAATTTAATTAAAAAAAATATTTTGAGCGGATAAATTTAAAATATTTTCTTATTAATTAGCAATATAGTCGACCAGTTTTTAACTTTATATTACAGAAATAAAAAGTACCAAACTTACGAAAAAAATAAATATCAGTGTGGTTTCTTCAGAAAAAATATAATATCATTTGCCGCTGTGCTCGTCTGATAAACGATTTCTGTCATACGAATCGAGCTTTTACAGTGAGCAGCGCGTGTGAGTACGCCTATATTTCAGTGTATTCAAACAAACCCACGCAAACCTACACGATATTATGGAAACTACCCCTCCCCTGTCCGTTAACTACTCATATGCCTTGGCAAATTTTCATTTTCTGTTCTTCTACGCGATAACAATTCGTGTTGTGATACAATTGCTGCTTTGGGAACATTGATTTTTTTTAAACATTCCGCTGATACTGTTCCTTTGATCGTGAATTTGAGAAGCACTTGGACAATTTTGTTATTACAATTCGACTGCCTAACGCGAAACCTCCTTGCGAATGCTGAGGTGTTCCGCCACCTGTCAAAATACTTTGGACATTAGACGCCTTACACCACGGCCTTATCACGGAATTGGTGTATCCTCCAATCGAAGCACACTGTGGCTAGGGTTGCCAGGTGTTAGGATAAAGCAGGACATACGTAGGATTTTTGATTGCTTGTCCGGCCAAAATAAGCGGCATCCGGCCGAATGTTAGGACAAAAAATAATTAGTTTCACACTTTTTATAAAAAAATGGACAAAAAAAACAAGATGTCCGGATTTTTTACCCAAATGTCAGGACAAACTCACTGGTCTGTCCGGCTTTTGCGTCTGAGGACCTGGCAACCCTAACTGTGGCTAACTTAACAACCAACCTATATAGCACACTATACCGTGATTTAAGTTTTAAAATACATAGTAAAATAAGTTAAAAACCGGTCAAGACGCTCAATAGTCAAGCACTTTTTAAGTGGCTAAGTTTTTGTGACTAAGTTTAAGTACTTTAGTACAAATTTTAAAAAATAAACGTAGGAACTTAGAAGTAATATTCGTCGTCGTATCGTAGTTAAAGACTTGAATACACAATTATATTTATAAATACAATAATATGTAAAATATCTAATAATCATAATCATTTCATATAAAATAAATTATTATAGATTGGGAAAATGCAACAAAGTACATAATACAAGTTTAATATACATACATATACACCATGAATACAATCAATAAATTAATTCACAGATTCTATTGAATCACTCTCCTTAGGCATAAAAATCGACCTTGTATAGGAGCATAAGTTGCCCAGTTTGATAGGATGTTCATACTAAATGTTCCTTGGAGAAAGTTGTTCAGTATCACATACTGAGACAATGGTTTTATATTCACAGCTATCAAAAAACACATGGTGTATAAAATATGTCCTTTATAGATATTTTCTTAAATTACTAATACAGTCCTTAAAACTAAACAAGAGTATAAAAATATAATTATTTTCTTACATCTAATGTATACCTGATGGTAAGTAGTAGTAAAAAAATGTGAGAATGTTTTCAGCCTCACGCATAAATTGTATGGCTCGAGTTTCTCAGGTATTCGAGGTGTGAGTAAATAAGTATAGATATTCTGGTAATTCATATTAAAAAACATTGTTTAGCCCATTTTAACTTAACTATGTTTTGTTTCTTTTACAATTTGTTTAATTAACTAACGATGATGTTATGTATTTGTTATAAAATGGACTTAAACATTTGTTAATTTTTATAAATAGGAAGATCTACTAAGTAGATAAACTGGTTCGATAACATATGGTTATTGTAATTTTGATTATTTCTGTTTTATTTTCTTACCTTTTTATTATTTCTTACTTATCTAGGTACTTGTCTGGTTTCCTTAATCAACAGGTTACCTGCAAAAAAGTAATTATTTAGTAAATGTTAGTGTTATTTACCAAAATAAAGAACAGGATATGTTTTCAAACGTATTTATATCTATTTTGTTCTAACCCTCTGTCGTTGATGTACTTACGGTACCTACACTCTTCTTCGTCCGAGTGTTTCCCGGTTGCATCTTCAGCTTACGCTTCAGAGCCCAGGTTACGCTATTAATCATGGTCCTGATTTGGCGGAACTGGTACAATGGAGCGACTGCCGTCTGACCTCCGTAACCCTTTTTTAAAGGGAAACCAGACCCACAGGATCATGATCCGGGTGTGTTAGTGGCCAACACTCAGATTTTTCAGGCTGCCTTAAGGCATCTAACATAGCCTAACGACTGCCATCTAGCGATAACAGCCGTAGCAACGGCTTATCGTGCCTTCCGAAGCACGGAAGGCACGATAAGCCAGCTCATGATATGCCACTCATTGGCGACCAAATCAAACATGGCCGCATACTCGCCGTCGCCGTCGCTTGACGCGCACTATCGTTACGATAATGCGCACCGCGCTAGGCTATCGAGCTCCTCTTACTTACAATACACTATAAGTAAATAATGTTTAAAAATTATTATTTTCTTGTTGTATCTATATATATAAAAGCGAAAAACACTCACTCACTCATCACGAAATCTCCAAAACTGCTGAGCCGATGAAGATGAAATTTGGCAGGAAGGTAGATTGTGACTAAGAGACGTCCGCTAAGAAAGGACTTTTGGGAATTTTATCCCTAAAGGGGTGAAAAAGGGGTTGCCAGTTTGTATGAAACTTCGTCATTTTTGAAGTGAGATACATGAAATTATTAACATACATTTGAAGTTGGTAAAAAATAATAATGCACCAATTAGATTTTGAAAATAACATCCCTATAGGGGTGAAATAGGGGTTGCCAGTTTGTATGAAACTTTGTCATTTTTGAAGTTAGATACATGGAATTAAAATTGAAAATGTCTTTTGGTATAATATTTTGTATTGAATTGTATTGTATGTACACAACATATTGTAATAGGATACAATACATAATAGAAGATAGAGTGCAAAGGTTTTATTTATTTGTTAATATTATGAGTTCAGTAATGTGTCAATAGATGACGCCACCATACATTTTAAAAGTCGATATGGTTTGTCGTTCGCATTTAATCATCATGTCATTGTGTAGTAATTGAGATTTCAAAATAAATAAAATATTTTTTTTTTGCTTTTCTAACGGTTTGATTGTGTGTTTAGACGATTTGGTACCTGCTTAATATAAAATAATAAAATTAAATTGGAATTGATTGGAGTATGGAGTGGTAATTGCGGCATTATATTGTACTAGCTGTTCCCCGCGGCTTCGCCCCGCGTGGGACTCGGTTATATCGCGCCCAAAAGTAGCCTATGTTTGACCTCAGGTTGTTAACTACATCCCTACCAAATTTCATCACAATCGGTCCAGCAGTTTAGCCGTGAAGAGGTGACAGACAGACAGACAGACAGATTTTCGCATTTATAATATTAGTATGGATGTATAGTTTAATGTCTGCGTTTTGGGCTACTCATTGATTCGTTTAATTTAAGTTTGAAAAGTATTTTTCCGGATTCCGGATTCCGGATTTCGAATAGTAGTTTGTTTGTTTGTTTGTAATATCTTTATTGCTTTAAAATACATAGAAAAGAAGTAATTGAGTAAGAGTAACCGAAACCAAAAAAAAAAAACAATTTTTGGAATTTTTGTCTCTCTGGTACGTTATAACTTCAAAACTACTCAACAGATTTGAACGCGGTTTTCACATAGTCCGGTCAAATTAGACCAAAAAATTAGTAAACCCACGACAAATTCAGGGAAAGCTGAAAATTCTTACAATTGTTTAAATTATAATTATAAACATTGTCTTAAAAGTCCCAATCGACCCCATGTAAGGAAAAAAATTTAGCGGGGTAAAAAGGTCCAAAAAATGGGTTTTTTGCGATTTTCTTGAAAACGGTGAGTTTTATCGCAAAATTACCTCAGACATAATTTGTAGATCAGAATTTTTTTCCTTACATGGGATCGATTGGGACTTTTAAGACAATGTTTATAAGTATGATTTATACATATGATTAGGAGCGTTGTCAAAACTTTGTTTCGTCAAAATCGGTTAAGGGAAAAAGAAGTTATGGTCAGTTGAAGTTTACTTCTAGCACTGCTTCAAAACTTTTAAACAGAGTTGAATGCGGTTTACATAAACGTATTTAATTTAGATAAAGCTAGAATTTCTACTTCGTTTTATCGATATCAATAAAGAGAAAAACACACTGCAGTCTCTATTAAATTTTAATAAAATAACACATTGAATGTGTGTGGGCGTATAATTTAGTTACATAAAATATCAATAGATAGCGCTGACTTTATTTTAATTATTTTTTTCGCATATGGTATAGCAGATTGAAAATTTTCTTACGGCAATTAATTTAAATTATTTAAAAAAAATTTTGGTTGTAGATTTAGTTCTATTGGTTGGTTTGTTTATCGGTCGTGTTGTATTGTAAGCTATTTGAATTGATTGGTTGGTTTGGTTTGGCTTTGGTTTAAAAAATAATGAAATCGGCAAGTCAGTTTAGTTATTGTTTGACGGAACATACGGTCGTGTCGTTAGGTTTAATTTAACTAACTTGTCACTTTTTATTGAGATTTTCTCCACTTTTCACGCCCACTATAACTTTAGAAGTGGCTTTTAGGTCCAAATGACCCTGTAATAGGCTGCGTCTACTCTTTTAGAGACAAAGATGTGATAGTATGAATGTTAATATTTTCAGTTTGATATCGTAGCAATGTAATCGTATAAAATTGGCACGGGAATAGGATACTATAGATTTAACTATAGGTCTGGATAGTTGTAGTTTCCATAGGTTACGCGAAAAGCGACTTACACGCGGGCGGAGCCGCGGGCAATAGCTAGTTAGTAATAAAATTCAATCTGTCAATAGTTCGTTATTTTTGTATTATTTTGCCCAGTAGTGGGACACATTAATAAATGGCTAAAAATATTGCATTATGATAATTGGCCTATTCTCATTTTTAGCAAATAAAACGTGACATCATTATCAGGAGGAAGTAAGACGATATCAGTTTTTATTAATTAATCAATCAGCATTATAGTTTTATTGTACTTTGATAATTAATACTCTTATAATCATGGTAGTCATGAGATTAACACAATATTATGTTATCTTAGATTGTAAAATTTTTGTATATTGTGTCTCTCTCACACATTAATGGTATCGAAACTATTTTTGGGCAATAGAAACAAAGCATTAACTTAATTATGTATAATGGCAAAAATGTACAATAGCCATACCATAAATATACCACCATAAATACAAAAGACAATGTTGCAATTCAAGATACTCAATTTTTATTCATACTTATAAGTAATTATAAGTATGAATAAAAATTAAGTATAATACATTCCAATAACCCCCCTTTACAATTATACCCTAATCTATCTATCTATATATATATAAAAATGAAACCCGTTTTCCGGTGTCACGACATGAGAACGGCTTGATCGATTTGGCTGTTTTTTTTTGTAGTTTTCTAATACTCTGTACAAGGTTCTTACGGAAAAAAATATTAAGAAAGGCGGTATGAAGTTCGCCGGGTCAGCTAGTTAACTATAAAGTTGGAAAAGTATTTTGACAGTCTTTTTTACTCTGGAAATAGAGACAAAAAAATATTTTTACATAATGATGGCCTGATTTATAAGGTTTTAATTTTTTAATTTACAGACAGACAGACAGACTTTCGCATTTATTATATTAGTATGGATATGGATTGCATACATGTTAGCATAAGGTTGGTAGGATGGTAACTACACACACATCATGGTGGACTAACGGCACAGTTACTTAGTATCCAAATAATAAAAATCATTATACTCACAAATATGATTCTATGGCATGGTTTGGCTACCTTGCAGTCTTAAACTACTTGCTCTTCCCAGCTTCTTGCCAATCGTCTGCACATGGAACCCTATACTCAGCAACTTCTCATGATTCAAGATCTTTCTACCATCAAACATGTACGCGGGCTTCATCATCATATTGTAGATTTTCTGATAATCTAACTCCTTAAACTCGTCCCATTCTGTACATAAAACTATTGCATGCGCTCCTGATACGGCTGAATATGCTGAATTGTGAATCTTTACATTTGTCTTCACTTTCTCAGGATCGGATGTTACATAGGGATTGGTTAGTTCATGTAAAATCTGTTCGTGCTCAACTTTTGGGTCATAAATGTGCAGTTTTGCCCCTTCATCAAGCAATGTGCTAGATACACATATTGCGGGAGACTCTCGAGTATCGCCAGTGTTTTTCTTAAAAGAAAAGCCAAGTATAGCTATTTTTTTATCACTTACTGTGTTGAATAATCCTTCTATAACTTGACGAGTGAACCTTGTCTTTTGGTACTCATTTAAATTGACAACTTGCTGCCAATAGGCAGCCACTTCGGGAAGATGTAGGCTTTCACATAAATAAATCAAATTAAGAATGTCTTTCTGGAAACAACTCCCTCCAAAACCAATTGATGCTTCGAGGAATTTGGGACCAATACGAGAGTCTCTGCCGACAGCTCGTGCAACTTCAGACACATCAGCACCAGTACCTTCGCACACAGCTGACAAAGAATTAATACTAGATATTCTCTGAGCTAAAAATGCATTTGCAGCCAACTTAGACAACTCGGAGCTCCAGGTGTTAGTTTTGATGATATTTTTGGCTGGTATCCAGTGTTCATATACCCAGCATAACTCTTCAATAGCTTTATGACCTTCCAGCGTGTCTTCACCACCGATCAACACCCTTTCTGCTTCTATGAGGTCAACTATAGCAGTGCCTTCAGCCAAAAATTCTGGATTAGACAGAATTTCATATTGAACACCTGGCCTCGTATTGGCACGGAGTATTTTCATAATTATTTCAGCAGATTTGACAGGAACAGTACTCTTTTCGACTACTATTTTGTTGTTTGTAGCGATATCGGCTATCATTCTGGCGGCTCCTTCAATGAACTTCAAATCCGCCGCCCTACCCTTCCCGTTACCAATCGTTTTAGTGGGCGTGTTCACTGAAATGAATATCAAATCCGCTTCCTGTATACCTGTCACTATATCTGTTGAAAAAAATAAGTTTTTACCTCGACACTGTCTTACAACATCGTCTAACCCCGGTTCATAAATGGGCAATTTATCCGAATTCCACTGCCGTATTCTTTCTTCACTTTTATCACATACAGTTACTTTAATATTCGGGCACTTCAACGCTATAACGCTGCACGTAGGACCGCCGACGTAGCCAGCTCCTAGGCAGCATATTTTATGTATCACCATTGCAAATGCAATCAACTTTAAATACTTACTTACTTTTAGTCTTGTTTCACAATGTGTTTTAGCGATGTACAATCTGAGATGATTTTGAGATCTAAGTTCTACGAAAACAAGTAACAACACGAACGAAACCACGAATTAATAAACCTGTGTCGAAGGAATTCTGTGTCGACTACTGTGTGTCGAACTGTCGAGCTCGACTCTCCGACCGAGCAGCGGCAGTAAACTCCATACAAAAAAAGGGAAATATTTAAGTTTAAGGATATTAAATTAGAAATGTAGTCTAACTTGCTGCTTTTTTCATATGATGTGAGACCATTGTAATTTAGTCGCGTAATACAATTTTAAATATAATTAACAGATGGCAATACAAGTATTACAACAACTAAAAAGTTTGATGAATATGCCATAGATGTCACTAAGAACTCACAAGCAAGGTACAGAGATACCAGTTTAGTCATAGTTTCAAAAATGGTAGATTACAACTAAAATAAAAAAAAAATGAACACGTATTACATTATAAACATTTGTGAAACATCTAAAAATATATTTTAAAAAATAAGTTACGTAAGTTGCGTAGTATGTTCATTAAAAAGAATAGATAAAAGAAAAGAAAAACAATCTTTCAGTAAGATTATCCTGTAACTTAATGGCAACACTGAGATCAAATCTACTCTTCAACTCCATGATTTCCACCATGTTTTTTTGCCCTTTGCTTTTCACAAGCTTGACGACTTTTAATATTCTCGTTAGTATATGTTATGGTGTTTTGAATTTCCGTTGAGTTGAGCAAAGTTGCTCCGGCTTAAATGACATGATGAACAAAGAGTGAAGATTTGTGAGATAGGACTTCTATGACTATTTTGGTATCGTAGTTATTATATTTGTGAAATATGAGGACCTCTGCGATTGTTGTGGTGTTTGTGAGATAGGTAGGACTGAGACTTTATCAGCGGAGATGGAAAAATATTTGTAAATGTTGTTTGAAAATAAATTTGATGGAATTTTATAATTATTTTTACTTTACTAGGTTATATCACAATGTCTATGTTAATGTTTATAGTAATAGTTAAATAAAATTTTCTAGGATTGATTTAGTTTCTTGGCAACTATAAAGACATTGTAAATAATAACAAAATATCCTCTTAAAACAAAATTAAATTTACTGCCCGATATAGTACATCACACACACATACACAAACCACACACACAGCTAGCACATCTCTACATGCATAAAAGTTGAGAATACGAAATTCAGATGGCGCTAGTTTCTATGTCAAATTTTTATTTCCCGTTTTTGCAGCGAAGATTGGTCTCTATTTCATATAAATTCTTTGATTTCAATTATACAAAAGTACTCTGTTTTTCACAAAAGAAATTATGAAGCGGGCTTTTCATTCGCGCCGCACAACATTCAACACCCGCGAACGCCACGAACCGTGAATCAACCGTTTTTTTTTAATACTTTTTACGGCCATGGAATAAATAAATAAATAAAATAAATATATAGGGACAAGTCACACAGATCAAGTTAGCCCCAAAGTAAGTTCAAGACTTTTGTTATGGGATACTAACTCAACGATACTATATTTTATAACAAATACGTATATAGATAAACATCCAAGACCCAGGCCAATCAGAAAAAGATTATTTTTCATCTTGACCTGACCGGGGATCGAACCCGGGACCTCATAAGTAGCGGTCAGGCATGTTAACCATTACGCCACGGAGGTCGTCATAATGGAAACTAGTCTTTTAAGGCCTTTCTTCAATTTATTAATCTTCTTCAGTCCTACTTTAGTCAAGTCAAGTCAAAAAGTCAAGTCAGTATTCTAGTCTAGTCAAGTGAGTCAGTCAGATGGCTAAGTGAAGCGGTGGAAAAGTTTCACTTAGCTATAACTTGGAGATTTTGGTGACAAAGATAAAAGTCACGTAATCGACACTGTACCACTTCCCAACACTCACGCTTGTTCACGAACACTTTGCGAATAATAATCCACCAATATTAAGCACAAATACTCGAAAATCCTAAGTTTTGGAAATTAATACAGCGCGGACATAGCGACAGTTTACATTCCTGCCAAAAACTCCGTGAATCAACCGTGAATGTGGATGGCTTTCATTTCACCTCAGTTTTACCTATTTTGTGATGGTCACCCTGACCATCACAAAATAGGTAAAACTGAACCTAAAAACAACAAAATAGGTAAAATTAAACCCGACACACTAAAAAAAAACCTGCAACAAGTCGGACTCCAAGGGGGTTACTTACTACTATCTCTCAAAACCATGCAAGATCCAGTGAGTAAGGGGGATGTCACCTTACATCATGTATTTCGCTGTCTCGCTTACGCACTGGAACTTGCATGGTTTTTAGAGATGATAGTAGGCCACCAGAAAATGAATAAGAGATCATGGGGGTTACTACCGTCTCTTAAAACCATGCAAGGTCCAGTGAGTAAGGGAGATGTCGCTTTACATCATGTATCGCGCTGTCTCGCTTACTCACTGGATCTTGCATGGTTTTAAGAGACGGTAGTAAACCCCCCAGACTGTAGGTGTAGTATTTATTTACTCATCGTTTTGACGAAAATTACACGATTATGCCACACTATGCATTGCTCAAAGAATTTATATACAACACTAGAATGCTTACGAATAATAATAATCGCAAAAAACAACATTTAAAATTAATGCTTATTACTCTACTGCAAAGTTGATTTTTCTTTAAAGCCTACATACAAATACCTAACGTTCCAGAAAAAGGTCCAAAATTTGTAGGTGTCCCTTTTCCTCTTGAATATTATACAACCTACTAGAAAGAGATATCTACAAACTTTAGGTTTTATTTCGGAACGGCTTTTGTCCTACGTAAGCATTCTAGTGTTATATATAAATTCTTTGGCATTGCTTTATTGTGTGCTATTACTACACTGCGGAGTTTTTGGAGGGAAAGTAAACTGTCGCTATGTCCGCGCTGTATTTAATTTCCAAAACTTAGGTTTTATCGAGTGTTTGTGCATAATATTGGTGGATTATTATTTGCAGTGTTCGTGAACAAACGTGAGTGTTGGGAAGTGATACAGTGTCGATTACGTGACTTTTTATCTTTGTCACCAAAATCTCCATGATATAGCTAAGTGAAATTTTTCCACCGCTTCACTTAGCCATCTGACTCAGACTAGACTTACTTACTTGACTGGACTTGACTATTGACTTGAATTTTTGACTCGACTGGCTTAAGTAGGACTGAAGAAGATTAATAAATTCAAGAAAGGCCTTAAAGGACTAGATTCCATGGCCGTATAAACTATAAAAAAAAAAAAATTACTACACTGCATAGCGCGCTTTCCCGCTTACTCTTTTCCATCGAAATTTTATCAAATAGTAGTTTGGTTTTATAATCAACATAACTTGTTTAACACAAGTGTTTTGAAACGCCTTCACAGTAACCCTACACACTGTAGTGTCAGTGCTCAATCGACCCTGTAGGCCTTGGTATAATTGTTTCAAATATGGCACTGCCATTGTTATCGTTTATTTGTTAGTCTATTGGAGTACTAGGTCAACTGCACACCTAGGTTCGTTCAAGTTGGGCCCAGTATCAGATGGAAGTCTGTTTATGTTTTTTAATTAAATGATAATACAAAACAATATGAACACACATAGTAAACAACATTTATTATAAAAAAATATTATTATCACTTCAGTCGTTCGTTTTTTCAACACTCTTATCCACAGAAATATACTTAATTACATGCAACTGGTACATACAATCACAAGCTGTAGCCTAGTGAGATTTTATAAACGCAGACGCCAGCGACTGCGTTAGGATTTTATATGGAATTTCTTAGTTGCCTTACTACCCGCCAGGGGCGCTGTACACGTTTGTTTTACAAAATCGCTAATGCAGTCGCTAGCGTCTGCGTTTATAAAATCTCTGGTATATTAAGTAAGATACATGATTACACAAGTTAAAACAAAAATCAAAATCAGTCGAATAAAAAACTGACTGACCCTGTTTCAAGAATTTCTTATATAAAATTACATAAACACTTTACTGACATATCTCCAGCTCCAGTCTCCACTGGGTTTGTTTTTTCAAATTCTCGCTTCCGGTTGGGAAACTTATATGCACACTTATATTTAAAAGCCCTTTTGCTCTATATTAATTATCTATATCCCAAGTAAGGATCACCCTACTGATCTGGTAGGGATTGGCTTAATTTTTTTTCTATACATCGGTACCAGCAAATATTACAGAATACTCTACTAGTACATATATTCAACCGCCATACAATGATCGCGCCGATTTTAATTGTAAAAGTCCTCTCCATACTAAGACATATCAACGCCATCTATCGATCACTTGAGACACTGTGATTCTAAGTCCGATAACTTATTAAATAAAGCACTTAATCAGTTTGTGGTAGGATGACGACACTTAAAACTAAATATTTTTCTTAGACAATGGGATCACGTAGTACCAGCAAACATGTATGGAAATAGTATTATTAATTACTAGAAACAACGAAACTTTAAAGATCACAAGAACATATTTTGTGCATTTGGCAAAATTAGTTGTTCACCTCTTCAGAATAATATACCTAGTAATACCCTACCTACCTACCTAGGATTAATTTTGTATTCATTCCTTCCATTCGTTCAACTAGCTAGATGTGAGCTATACATATGCTATGTGGACAGGAGAGTTCAAAATTAAATTTTTAGTAAAATTATTTAAAAAGGAAATATATTACATGCACATATACATATAATTTATAATACAATAATTATTGCAGTATGCCGTATTTTTTTTTTTAATTAAATTCTGTACTTATACATGCATAACATATTTAGGGAAGATTTATTTGTGAAAGAAGTGGCATTTTGAGCGTCAATGTGCAAAAATATGTTTAACCAATAGCCAAGGTGAATAATGCATTAAGTACCTTACTTATTATTAAAAATACTGCAGGCAAAATAAATAATAACGAATCAACATGACTTTTTTCGCCGATTGTATGTATCGCCATCACGAACTATCGATAAAACCTTTGCGCGTGTGTGATTGTAGGTAAAATTTAATTAGTTTGGCAATTTCATATGTATTTCAAACATACTTTCATACATGCAACATAATAGTTAAAAATAATAAAACAATACTGTATAAGTAACTAAATTAACTTGTATGAAGGAGGAATACTGTTGCACTTTGATAACTGATCACAGCAGAATATATACTCAATGAGTATAAAACCTCTATACATATTTTGAAGTATAAAATCCTCGAAATTCATTGTTCCTTCGGCTTTCGTATTCGGCTTCAAGTCAAGGTCAACATGATACTTAACTCATTGCTTAATATGAGTGATACTTACGATATAAAATTGAAAAGAAATTTAAAACAGAAGTAGAAAAAACTGGGAACAAATTTTGACATAGTTACTAAAACGTAGTGATTATATAGTCTTTGATAGTTACTACAAAAACTAGTTCTGTGCAAAATGTTGGAATAAAGTGAAGCCTGTTTAGTTCTAAGGCTATTTCGGAGTAACTAGTACTCAGGCATTAAGTGAACTATCATTATATCCAAACTTTAAACAAATTGACTACATTTGTGAAATACATTGTTAACATTTACACAGCTGATTAAACCAAGTATAACGTCACGTATCTTGTTATCAATTAATTTAAGATGGCACTCCATCAAATTATAAATAGAACATATTGTTTCATACAAAACCAACGATAACCAATAAAATATGCATCATAACTTAATAAATAATTGGAATCCTATAAACATTAATAATAATCTATACAAATCTAAATGTATAGATTTATGCAAATTAAATAATCATAAAATATTATATAAAAAGCCTTATATCTACACGTACGACCGTACTATTAAATAAAAATAAATTATCAGCTAATATAAAATCTGCGCACTGGTGAAAACATCTGTATAAAATACTACAAATTACAAAAAAAAAAAACTTAAATTTCTCATTCTGAGGCTACACCTTTATATTTTATTCGACTTATTTGTCCTGGATAGCAACTTTAATATTCTTCTTCGCATATTATTTTTAAGTAACTAGTACCTTGACATCATTATAATAACAGTTATTGTATTATTAGCCTTATAACATGCATCTGTTTTGTTGTGTTGTTATTTTAATTTTAATACAAAACAAAAATATCTTGTGGCGGCATGTGCCTAATACTATATAGTATACTGTATAATATTATTTTCTATCTAGGAGAAATACACAACGATCCTGGACATTGAACTACCAGCATCAGAATATAAATTAATATTGTTCCATATATTACAACATTAATATTTGGCATTCAATAAAATTCTAAACATAAAAAAAAATATATATTAAAAATTTCAGTCACAACGTCATGACTTCTCGAAGAAATGTACAGAGACGAGTATTAAGCACATCGCAGACCAGAGCACCACAAATATAGCCCAAGCAATGTTGGCAAAAGGGCTCTTGTACCCATTAGAAACTCCTAAACCTAACAAGTTGGCGCAATGCCTTCTAGCTGACACTACCAAAAACGTTGGTATCAAGTACTGAATACCCGTGCCGGCGTACGAACCAGTGAACTCTATTAACTTACTAATATCCTCTAAGAAGTAGGTCAACAAAAGAGGTGGTACAACGGTCAGTATTGGGAAAAAGAGCTTCCTCAACACAAAATTGTATGTTTGTATACGAGTTGAATCCAAGAATAAGCTCTGCAAATTATTCCTTAAAGTAATGGCGATGATAGGAAAAGTGGTCGACAAAGTAAATACTGGAAAGAGTGTCAGGAAATATTCGACTATTTTGAAGAATAAATTATCACTGTCTGTTGGCACGAAATTCAAGGTGTAAAGGTCGTTCAGATGGGCGAATGCGTACGCTCCTGTATACGCTAGAAGGAGATAGAAGATACTTATAAGGCCGTAGTCGAGAGCGAGATGGCAGCCAAGTTTTCTCTTGCCGCGAATGGGGCTGATGAGGCCTGGTAGGGAATGGTGGCACATGAAGGAGTAGACACAGGCTCCGAATAGAGTGGGCATGCCTGTGACGTCGAAGGCCGGGGGATGGCCCTGTGGCCCGTCGCTCACTAGCAGGTGGATCGCAATTGAGATCATTATGGCGAATGCTGGAAAAAAAAATTAAAATCTGTTTTATACATTTACAGTTTCTCCACACAAACATTTTATATTACTTTTTCCCGTATTATTTATTTAAGACATCTTTTCTAAGTGACACTAGTGTTCAACAATGGCCTACCTGGTGGCAGCAATAAATGATCATCATCCATGCATTTTTTCCCAGTTACATCAACAGCTTATATTGCAGAGTCAAGGGTACGCTATAGTCGTAATTCTAGATTTGGCGGTACCGATTATAACAATAAAGTAACTGCCATCTGACCTTCGTTACTTTCTACACAGATAAACCAGACAAATTCAACATGATTGAGATGTGTTAGCAGTCGACAATGTCAGATTTTTCATCAGGCTACATAAAGGCACCTGACACATCTTAACAACTGCAAAGTTAGTTGTGCAAACGAGGTGAGTGACAGAAAGAATGATGGTTAAGCAATAAATAAAATATTTCTTTATAGTTATTTTCCGTGGTTTTACCCGACCAACAACTATATAAATAAATTTATAATGATAAAAATATTACTATCACTACATAGTATGAAACAAGCTATTCTAAATAAAGGACCAGTAGTAGCGGTTGGTTATGCAGATGACATTGCCATCCTTATTAATGGTAAAGTTCCTAATACGGTAAAGGATATAATCATCGATAAAATATTACTAAAGTATAGATGGCTACTCACGTACATTGAATCTGTACCTCGCCAAATTCGGCTTATTTCTAGATGGCGCTACTGAGAAGTGTTTGTTATAGGTTTCCATAAAAATTCCGTAAAAATGAAAAGTGTCGCTGCAGTCGTAACTTGAATAACATACGAGTTAGTTTATTTCCAGAAACCATAGATGGCACCACTATCTCACGCTTCGTCTGCGGCTTGCGCACCGTAACTACTCCCACATACACAAACCGACTAACCACCTCAAAGAAATTGAACTATACGCAAACCACCACTAACCACGTCCACGCACACGCATCGACTATTATTTTTCTCTAGCGACATCTAGTTAATCAAGGAGAAAGTAAAATTCAGGCACACTTTGATGTATGGAGGATAACCATCTATACTTTAGTAATATTTTATCGATGATATAATGAATAAAGCTTTGGTGGATGTACAGAAATGGTGCTTAGAAAATCACCTGAGTATAAACCCGAGCAAAACAACAGTAATACCCTTTACAAGGCTCCGGAATCTGACGGGACTAAACAACCTCAGGATGAATGGTACGGAGATCACATTGACCAAGGAGGTTAAGTATCTAGGTGTAACACTGGACAAAGAACTGACTTGGAACACACACGTTAACAATATTATAACAAAGGCCACAAGAGTATTTGGCATGTGTAGAAGTACATATGGTAAAACATGGGGACTTAAACCGTATATTGTACGATGGCTGTACGATATGATGGTGAGGCCTATTCTGACCTACGGAGCACTAGTATGGTGGCCGAAGGTCCAACAGGTGACATGTATAAATGCCCTTAGAAAGCTACAGCGGATGGCCTGCTGTGCTATCTCTGGTGCGTTTACTACTACACCAACGGTATCCATGGAAATTATCCTAGGAATGCCGCCACTACATCTATATATAGAAAGCGAAGCCTGTAAAGCACTCTACCGGCTGTCTACAGCTGGCGTGTGGAACAGGAACGCACCAAGGACAAGGCATTTGCAAATGGAGACCACACAAGAACTCGACAGGATGTTAAACATGGGAAGCGACAAGATACTACCCGTGTATAACTTCAAAAGAAACTACAAAACATATGTCCCATCAAGGGAAGAATGGAAGGGAGAATTTAGACCTTTAGAGAAAGACTGCCTTACCTGGTACACGGACGGGTCAAAAACCAACCATGGAACAGGAGCAGGCATCTTTTCCGAGGACAGGCAACTGTATCAGAGCATGGGACGGTTATCCACCGTTTTTCAATCAGAAACGTATGCGATTACTGTATGTGCGAAATTGAATCTAGAGAAAGGCCTAAAAAACCAATCTATCTACATTCTTACCGATAGCCAGTCGGCTCTTGCTGCTCTCAGCTCAGACAGGATTGATTCTGGACTAGTCTTGGACTGTGTGAATTCCCTTAATAAATTGGGAAGACACAACAGGCTGAGACTGGTTTGGGTGCCCGGTCATGTTGGGGTTGAGGGGAACGAGAAAGCCGATAAACTGGCAAGGGAAGGATCCAGTAATCCTTTAATAGGACCTGAGCCCTTCGTAGGGCTGGCATATGGAACGGCAATTACAGCTGTCAAAGAAAATGTCGAGAGGAGACAAAAGGCGGAATGGAATACACTGAGTGGACTCGCACACTCGAAGGCGACGATTGGTGCCAATGGCACCTGGTGGCATAGGAAGGTCTGTAGGTATAACAGAACACAGACAAGAACAATAATAGGAGCTCTGACCGGACATTTTGAAAACCGCAGTCACCTCTTTAAACTGAAACTTGTCGAAAGCCCCGAATGTAGGGCATGTGCAAAAGCAGAGGAGTCCATGAGCCACATTTTGTGTTGCTGTGACTCACTGGCCAGCAAGCGAATGAACCTCTTTGGAGCAGCTTACCCTGACCTGGAGGACTATAGGCACTTCGCACCAGGTGATGTTCTGAAGCTCATGCAGTCCTTCTTCAGAAATCCCTGTGTGGGTGAGTAAAGGATGGGGTAAGTACAAAAGGACCCAAAGGTTCGACGTGCTTCCTTTAATTTAGGACCCATATTTAAGATAAGATAAGATAGTATGAAACAAAGTCACTTTCTCTGTCCCTATGTCCCTTTGTATACTTTTAATCTTTAAAACTATGCAACAGATTTTGATGCGGTTTTTTTAAATAGATAGAAGCCAGGTTGGGTCGCTCGTAATTATATTAATGTATCTTTAATTGTTTTACATCAATAAAAATCTCTTACCAAGCCATCTCATGCCTGAAGTAAAGAGCTGCAAATACTTCGTCTTCTGAACGTTGAAGAACACAAATGGCCCCATGGCACCCACAAACGTTAACAATGCAACTCTGTAGCATTGCAGCCGGGTGTAAGACTCTGTGTTCCCCGTCACGTTAAAACAGGGCAGCATGTCCCAGTCGGCCGAGTCCATTGTTGTTATGTTATGAGGGCCTGATGAGCTGATGGGAGTGAACAGAGCATTAATTTTATTCTTTTACTATTCCTTGTTGAAAGAAAAAGAAGACCAAGTAAAAAAGTGCTCTTCAATGAGACCTTAACAATAATCAAGTACCAACAAGTAAGTTATTATTGAACTTGTACTGGAAAAAAACCAGCATTACAAGAATAAAATCCTGTCGAATTCAAATCAAGCAACATAAAGCAGCAAATATAAATGTGCTTGTGAATTGTTTGACAGCACTACCTACTACCGTTACACTTACCATACGACATCCATCACCGATTTGGCAACCGCCGCGGCGTATATAGACAGGTCTCCATACAAGTATACACATAGCGTCACATAGAACATAGTCCGCCCAGTCTTATTTAGGAACAGGTCTGCCATCTCTCCCAGTTCCACCCGACGGTCAAGGCTGTAGTACCGAGACGGTATGGACTCTCCGCACACTAGAGGCTCTTCAAGGTCGCCATTTTGGTGGAAGGTTGATGGCTCTTCGTCAGAGTCATGCTCATGCTCTTGGATCTGTAAAATTGTTCCATGAATACAAGAAACCAATTTGTCTCAGCTTTTATTTACTTATGTACCATACCATGGTGTGTATTCTGAATAGGCACCCTGGGCCTGTAGGTCGACAGCCTATCTCGATTCTCTCCTCTCGTAATGGCTACTCGTATCGCTTTCGCCACATTTCGCACCGTCTAACGCACAAAATGCAAAAAAAAATTTTTTTTGGCAACATTGGTAGATTAACTACTAATATGTAAAAAATCCTTTGTGGTTTATTATGAATCAGGCAGTTTATAAATTAACCCGCGTAAATTTCGGGAACACTGCATTTTCCGGGGACGAAAGGTTTCCTATGTCCTTCTAAGTTCTCCTATGTGAATGCAAAGTTTCAAGCAGAGTGGTTCAGTAGATAAAGAGTGAAGAGCTAACAAACAAATATACAAACTCACTTTCGCATTTATAATATTAGTTGGGATTGTTAATAGTGCTGATTCCAGAATCGAGATGTATATTAATAAGTTCCTAAAAAAAGTTTTAAAAAGTTTCAAGATATATTTTTTGTGCACTTTTGTGATTACCTTTTAAAAAATTAATAAATAGTTAAGAAAAAAAAAAATTCAGATTCTTACGCTGTCCCTTTTAAATGCCTGCAATCTCCTCCACTTGTAGACAGCATTAGCACATGCCATAGTCTCAATGACATATGTCGCATTCATGAAGCTCATGAATGCTAGGAATATGAGGGAGCCAGTGCTAAGTCCCCAGCCTGCTCGAGCAAACGCCGCCGGCAGGGTGAGGGCTCCAGTGCCCACTATTAAGTTGAAGATGTATATTAGCCCCACCTAAAATATTAATACATAAACTTCTTTCCATCTTTCTTTTTTTAAATTATGGCTTCCACCGATATTACGGTGATTCTGCCAATGTCATGGTTTGAAGAGATAAGTTGAAAACTATAAGAATGTAGGTATGCTCTCACTTAAAATTAAGGTCAATGGAACAAAACAAGACAAAGAAAAACATTACACTGGGGACCTTCTTGCCATGTTTTGTTGGTTTAAAAACAATAAAATATTGTCCCTAAACATTTTCTTACCCATACTGAATATTGATCTCCGCTTTCTGAAAGAGGCATCTTTCCAAATTTTCTTAAAATCCGGATTCCACGCAGCATTTTAACGCTTTTATACACAACATAGCTGATTGATAACCAGCAGACTATATAAAGTTGGTTGACTAGTAATTAAACATGTATTCTGATACTAATAGGCGATAAAAATTGTATAGTCTGATTGCTACTGAACACTGAAATAAATCCCAGTTTTAATTTTAATATAAAACAAAACAATAGCTTGAATCGAACACAACACAACACAACACATCACCCATCATCCAACAATGGTAATCTCTATGAATTGAATGGTACGGTACTGTACTGGCTGTACTGTCTGTCTGTCTGTTATATTACAATGACAATCAATAACAATAATAATGACAATGACAGACCTGCCTGACAGATGACAACTGATGTGATGAAATGACCAAAGAGGAGTTTTTGGAGGGAAAGTGAACTGTCGCTATGTCCGCGCTGTATTTAATTTACAAAACTTAAGTTTTTTCGAGTATTTGTGCTTAATATTGGTGGATTATTATTCGCAGTGTTCGGGAACAAGCGTGAGTGTTGGAAAGTGGTACAGTGTCGATTACGTGACTTTTTATCTTTGTCACCAAAATCAGCGCCACCAACTTATCTGTGAAACGGCCAAAATAGGAACTATAGGCGCCATGTTGAAATGTCATTCAATTGTCAGTGTCTACAACCGAAGTGCTTGTGTGTTATTTATTGCGATATTTCGTCATTTTTAAACGTTAAATAAGCCAAAAGCTATAAAAAGTGATGCCCGGAATATTATTCTCAAAGTGAAATCATTTTTTGAAGAAGAAGCTCGACAGCAGGCTCCAATCATTCCATATAATCAAATATACAAACGGATTTCGGCCGCTACAGGTTAGTGTTGCAGTTATCATTACTAAAATACGCAATAATAATTAATTCTTTGTTTTATTAAATAATACTCAACTACGTTTTCATGACTTTTACTTAGTAAATAATACTTTTATTTAGTAAATAATCCAACTTTCATTCCAGGTGTCAGTCAAGGGCTAATTTCAAAAATTGTCAAGGAGGGGCGCAAAGCAGACGAAACCGGTACTGTTATACGTACCCCAGGCAAGGAAAGGAAACGAAGAAGTGGATTTGTTCATGTCGACGATTTTGACATGGGAGTTATCAGGCGTAAAATCCATGAATTTTATTCCGTTAAGAAGGAGGTACCAACTATTAAAAAGCTTTTAGAAATCTTAAAGATGGAAATAAATTATACAGGTCAACGAGAAACTCTTCGAAAGCTGCTCCACAAGATGGGGTTTTGTTTTAAAAAAACCCAATCTAATCGTAAAATTCTGATGGAGCGTAATGAAGTTTCAGCTTGGAGAGCAAGATATCTGCAAGCAATAGAAAAGAATAACAAGTCCCCCAACCCTCGCCCTCTAATTTATTTAGATGAGACTTATATTCATTCGTCCCACACAGCTGGCAAATGTTGGCAAGGAGAGGGTGTAGATGGAGTATTAGAGCCTGTATCAAAAGGGCAAAGGTATATTATTGTGCATGCTGGCGGGGTTACTGGATTTGTAAATAATGCACTCTTAGTATTTAAGTCGAACACAAAAAGTGGAGACTATCATGACGACATGAATAGCACCAATTTTAAAAAGTGGATTGTTGAAAAACTTGTGCCTAACCTACAAGAGCCATCCATTATCGTAATGGATAATGCGCCCTATCACCGTGTTTGTGTGAATAAGGCCCCAAATACAAACACACTAAAAAGGGATATGCAGTCTTGGCTAACACAAAATAATATTGAATATGAAGAGGATTTGACTAAACCTCAGCTCTTAGAAATAATTAAAAGAAATAAGCCTAATCCAATATATGAAATTGAAAAGATTTTAGAAGACAATGGACACAGGTGCTTATATTTACCACCATATCATTGTGATCTAAATCCAATCGAATTGATATGGAGCACAATGAAAAGAAATGTGGCTAATGTTAATATTGACCATAAAAATGATAAGATTCCGCAACTAGTCAAAGAAGCCTTTGCAGCTATTTCAGTTAACGAGTGGTCACAACATTGTAAACATGTTCGTAGATTAGAAGAGGAGTATCTGAAACATGATTCATATTTAGACGAACCTTTTATAATCAATGTGGAAAGTGATAGTGAAACCGAAAGTGATTCAGATAGTGATGATTGTTGCATGGAAAAAGACGGAGTACGGCCTCTCGATCAGGATAATTTTGCTGGTTATTTGTGTTCTAGAACTGTGGTTGACCACAATTACTGCAAACCTGGTTTTCAATAAATTTTAAATATATATTCTTGTTTTTTTTTTCCTGCTGCAGCACTAAATCCTTGGTGGGTGGCTTTTTAAACTACAGTGAGAACTATGCATTGCAATTTGATTGCTATCCCACAATAATTCGATACATTTATGGACTGCAGTTTTCATAGATATTTTATATTTTCATACAATCCAACATTCATGAATATGAATTTATTATTATTTTAATAACATTACTTAACAAATTTTCCCATATTTGTTACATTTTAAATTTGAATGGCAACACTGAAACGACAATGACGCCACCATTCAGTTCACAGATAAGTTGGTGACACCATAAGTGAAATTTTTCCATCGTTTCACTTAGCCATCTGACTCTGACTAGACTTACTAACTTGACTGGACTAGACTACTGACTTGACTTTTTGACTTGAGTAACTTAAGTAGGACTGAAGAAGATTAATAAATTCAAGGAAGGCCTTAAAGGACTAGTTTCCATGGCCGTAAAAGTAATAAAAAAAAAATGACCAAAGAATTTATATACAACCAAAGAATTTATATACAACACTAGAATGCTTACATTCAAAATAAATCTTTATTACTCTACTGCAAAGTTGATTTTTCTTTAAAGCCTACATACAAATACCTAACGTTCCAGAAAAGGTCCAAAATTTGTAGGTGTCCCTTTTCCTCTTGAATATTATACAACTTACTAGAAAGAGATACCTACAAACTTTAGGTGTTATTTCGGGAACGGCTTTTGTCCTCCGTAAGCATTCTAGTCCATACTTCCATATCCATACTAATATTATAAATGCGAAAGTCTGTCTGTCTGTCTGTCTGTCACCTCTTCACCGCTAAACTGCTGGACCGATTGTGATGAAATTTGGTAGGGATGTAGTTAACGACCTGAGGTCAAACATAGGCTACTTTTGAGCGCGATATACCCGAGTCCCACGCGGGGCGAAGCCGCTGGGAACAGCTAGTATGTATATATTAGCTATCCGACCGAATTATCCATTCGTGTCCAAGCTTTGGCACTAATCACTGTAAAGATAGGAGCACCAATCCCGCTCCTATCACTGGGATCCAGCCTGAAGCGTACCAATCCCTCGTCCGTGCCTACCTATGTTAATCTACAGTTACATTTGAACACATTAAAATTATCAACAGCAATATCATATCAATATCAAATACTAATAAAGGCCATGTTAAATCACTAGAGCACAATACACGTCTGCACCGCTCGGCGAACCCAAGGAGAAGAGAGCGTTACACTCATACTCACCCCGACACTACTACTGACAAGAGGGGTTTACCTGTAGTGGGGCGATACCTGTCACGTGATGTTACCGGGCGCTAACATATATAATTCAAATTGTTTAAGTTATAATATAGGTAGAAATGTTTAAAATGCATTTGTAAATTTCACGCAGTTCAGTCATTTCCGTTCGTTCATTATAAATGGATTATAGGAACACCTTTAAACGAACATTGTACAGTGGGTGCGACCACGGCTTTACCATGACCATTTTGAACCTATGTATTTCTGGATTTCTATCTCAATTATTTCCTTGTTTCATCCTTTTTAGACACCACGTATTCGGGTTATAGTTTTTTAACTCAATTTTTATGTAGATCCCAGAGAAATTACTTTACGACATACTTGACCCTTGACAACACGGATGAAGTATATGTATTGTATAGAGGTACACTGATTTAGTCACTTAAAATGTTACTTTGTTATCATATATATTTGTATGGGATTACAAAATTAAGTATGCAGTTGGTGTATCTAGAGAACTGGGACAAAATCGTATCAAAATAGTGTTTCAATAGTAGTGCTTTTTACACACTATTTACAAGAGTTATGACAGTATGATGGGATGTGAATTTAGTGTGTGGTGTGATCATCAGAAGTGATATAAAAAAATATACATGTCTTGTAACTAGTGTGTAAAAAAGCACTACCATTGAAACACTATTTTGACACGATTGTGATTTAAAGTTAGCAGAATCGACACCCTGGACTGAAATTGCAAAATATTTTAGTTTTCCCTTGAGGTATACATTAAACACTAATTGCTTTCTACATTTTAAGCTTCTATGTCTGTTAGAAGTGCCTTAGAATTTTGATGATCGGTTAGTCAGTGAGTGACAAAATTAAGAAACTTTGAAGGGTTATTATTTTTAAACTACTGGATCAAACTGAATGAATTTTAAAATATATCGTGTTCTAATAAAACCTAATTGGTTATTGAAAATTCAGGCTCCTAGTTCGATTTACAACGAAGTTATAGGGGGTCGAAAATGGCCTGAACTGCTTCGAAAAAAGTATGTTACGGCCGTGCTCCTTTTTTTAAACGGTTTGCTCGACTTGCGGATGAGTTTGATTGCCACTTCGTTGATTAACGCCACAACAAAGAAAAAAAAGGTAGGTACCTAGTAAGCGAGTTTTGGCGGAAAGATAGAAGTCACAATATTGCGCTGTGTATTAATTTTCCAAAATTTACGTTTTTTCGAGTATTTGTGCATAATAATGGTGGATTATTATTCGCTCACTGTTCGTGAACAAGCATGAGTGTTGGGAAGTGGTACAATGTCGTTTAAGTGACTTTAACCCGTGCTTTAACCCTTGTCACCAAAATCACCAAGATAATGCTAAGTGAAATTCTTCCACCGCTTCACTTAGCCCTCTGACTTGACTAACTTAACTTGACTACTGTCTTGACTTGACTCTGTGACTTGACCAAATGAAAAAGTTGAAGAATATTCAAAATAAACTTGATACTGGCAAAAATCCATATCCATACTAATATTATAAATGCGAAAGTCTGTCCGTCTGTCTGTCTGTCTGTCTGTCACCTCTTCACGGCTAAACTGCTGAACTGATTGTGATGAAATTTGGTAGGGATGTAGTTAATGTCCTGAGGTCAAACATAGGCTACTTTTGGGCGCGATATAACCGAGTCCTACGCGGGCGGAGCCGCGGGGAACAGCTAGTAAGCTATAAGTTTGATTGCCTTTCGTGGATTACCGCCACAACAAAAAAAATCTCTTCCAGACAACCTAAATACCCTAAATACAAAGTGAAAGGACAAGACAAGTGAAAGTCAGTAAATTATACTTCTTCATTCGAGCGTGTTTCCCGGTTGCATCTTCAGCTTACGCTTCAGAGCCCAGGATACGCTATTACTCCCCTTGAAGAGATTGTATTAGCGATAAGGCCGCCTATTGTATTATCCATGGTTGTAATATCCTTATTGTATATTTTTACTGGTGCAATAAAGAATTTTTGTCTTTGTCCTTTTTTACTAATAAGGGACCTAACACCTAACTCAAAAAGTGCCCTAAAAATCGGGTGAGTAGTGTCTAGGGTTGCCACCTTTTTTTTTGCAGTTAAAGTACATTGGTTATAATAGGTAAGAAAAAAAAAGTACATACTATCAAAATAAAGTATAATTTATTTTTTATTTTTCTTTATTATTATGTCTAAAAACATATTTTTTATTGCTTTTTGCAATTTGTATCAAATTAGCATCTTTACTAAACAATTGCACAGCATCTTTACATTCTATATTTAAATTAAAATAAATAAGTAATTCATTTTTTATCAAATTCAGAGACGCTTTGTTTCGTCTCGCCATTTGCTATTCATCACAGAAAAAACTCTTTCTGTGAATGCTGACGTGGCGAGTGGCGACATCGATTCAGCACTAAATCACCAATCTATAAATTTCGTTTAACAAATTCATCGACTAAACTTTTCAAAATCTCAAAGAAATCATGTCATGCGAAATAAAGTATTTTTGTGAACTTTATTGTTCTCATAAAGTGTAGAGTACAATTATCTGAAATGACGTAAAAAACTTTATATTAAAGTACGGGTGGCAACCCTAGTAGTGTCTAATCGCTGCAACTATTAAAAATTCTGTGTCGCTGCTTTAGGTTGTCCAATACAGACGTAGTTTCCGGTTCAATAATATTGATTCAATGATATTGAAGGTATCCCTCCGCGGGTGTCGTAAAACCTAAAAAGCTAAAAGGCGATCAAGGGAGATGTATAAATAATGAGGCCTTGTATTGTACTCTTTTTCGATAGGTGGAGAATTCTACGGACAACAATAATGCGAAATGAGGTGAACGTCAGGCAGGCGGACAGTCATGATGATAACCGTATAGGTACCTACTAAGGTAGGAAATAAATACAAAACAAATAGGTAAAACAATAAAAACCCATAGGTAGGTAGGTAGGTACATACCTTTTCTATTAATGTTTATCGAGTTAGGTACCTACTTACCTAAGTATAGTGAGTTGTGCATTGCATACACTACACTTCTCAGCTGAAGCCTGAAATGAAATGACTTATCTAATGTTAAGTAGGTTTGTACCTACCTTTGCTCTGATTTTATTGCTACCAATATATTTAAAATAAAGTAACTACGCATAGTACAGTACCTACATTATATTTATGTTTACCGATGCGATGTTGCCGTTGCCGCTAAAGATAATGCTACCTAGGTAGGTAGGTACCTTATGATATAATATTATAGATACAAACATACATAAATAAGTATCACCTACCTATAGAGAATTAATGCATATAACCCGACTTTAAACAAATGGTACGCAATCCCGTCTTCTACGCTTGTCAGGCATGTTCAACTTTATTTATGTCGTTTCCTAGTTCTTCGTGCGAACCCCGACGACGAAATCATTCCATCCAGCCGTCGAAGCCGTGTTCTCGGGGGTTTGGGATTGTGATTTTGTAAAAATCTGTAAAGTTAATGTGCCAACAACTATACAAAACAAAGGTATGCATTATAAAACCTATTGTGAAAAATTGTGGCGATAAAACAGAGATGTCAAAAGCTATAAGCATTTATGGCATCGCTTTCTCGGGCGTATGTTTTGTCTCGCTCTAGTGAAGGGAACGCTACCAACACTTTATTTTCTATCTCACTCATTCAAGTAATATAACACCGTTGTGCTCGGTCGTGTCACGTAAGATTTTTTTATATTTTGTTAGCAAAATAATCAATTTTTGGAAAAGTTTTTTGTAAATCCTTTTGTTTATGTGTTAGTGATTTTGTTACTACATTTTGTTATAATATAACTTATTGGAAACCTTTGAAATAGGTCGTGCTAACTTTCACTAGATATAGATAGGCGCTGTGGATGATATACTATAGATACATGTATCGAGGCTGTAGATATTCAACATCGAGTCGTCGAGACTCAAGGCCGAAATACACAAATACCTATATACCTACTTGATGTAAGATATTGAATATTATTTTCTAAATAGAAATGTGAAAAAAATTAAGTGAGAAGTTTTATTTTGTTCATGTAGTGCAAGAGTGATTGGGTTCTCTTTGGTAAGCTTGCTTGCAAGTAGGTACCTACTTGCGTTTGCGGAATGGCGTAGGTCTCGAGAATCGCAGTCTCTGTTCTCTGCCAATTTGATTGCTTATACCTATTTTTGTGTTCAAATGTACATCCTTGTATTAGGTAGGGTTTATTTAAACCGTTATGGATGATATTGTTTATTATATTGTTTTATATAGTCCTTGAGATAACCTCAAAAATGGCAGATTTATTCTATGTTGCATTTGATAACTGCCTGTGTATCAGTAGCAGATACCCATAGATAGCATTATGTACAATACCAAATCACTCATTTATTATTATTATTTTTGTTGAATTATTTTTATAGTCATTAAAAAGGATTGTTTCCAATTGAATTTCTTGTAAGGATTCCAACTCCATATCACTATGTTATAATAATATGCTCTTTACATTTGTCATATCAAATTCTTTGTCTCCAGATTCGAAACGAGCTGACTGCAAAGCTGCAACAAGGATCTGCCAAGCCCGCATTATCTGTGATATACAGCTCAGCCTCTCGTCCGTCCTATAAGGTAAGCAAAATTTTTTTAAAATATCTAGACTATTAATATTTTCTTATTTGCTGACAAATCTTTCAGATAATCCTTTTTAAATAATGCTTATTAATATGATGATTAAAAAAAATTTTTAGGCCTATTTGATATAAATACCTACAAGTTATTACAAGAACACAATACATGATAGGATCTTGTTCTTGTAATAACTTTAACCAAATAAAATATTTTGTATTATTAAACAAGTTTCAGAAAGATGCAACAGCTAAGACCAAAGAATTAGACTTGGAAAAGTATTAGGATTCTTCTCTGGTGTATTTAATTAATTTTACTTAACCCTTTGGTGGACACTAAACATGACACAATAACAGTGTAAAAGAGAGGGATAGCAAATTAATTTGGAATTTACTCTTAAAGTTTTGATAGAAGAGTTTTTGAGCAAAAAATTGATGTAACTAGGTCTTATCTATGGGTAAATATAAACAATCTAGCAAAGCTTTTGTCACTGAAGCTATGTCAAGATGTTATATTTATATCCACTTTGTTTACGCACACATTCTTATTTAGAAATATAGTTCCAATTAAAACAGGTTTTCCTTCAGTGCATATTAATTTATTTTATATTATTCAATATGCATACAATAAAACATGTATAAATATAAATAATCCTAAACTCAATTATGATTAATAAAGCATAAGTATAAGTAATTAATGAAAAAAAATGACATATTTATTTAATTGTCAAAATTAATTGGTCAAGTTTCTATTCGTATTGGATTTTTGTTAACTATAAATTGTTTATTAGTGTTAAACAAATGGTAATAAGTAATGTGGTGTAATTAACTTATTGCTATAGCAATTAGTCATGATCGTCAGATAATAATAAATCATTCTATTGGACATCAGATTTGTTTTAGTCTCTGTTACTTAGGTACTTGCAATATATGCTGAATATATTTTGTAAGTTTTTTTTACTTATTTTGTAGTAGATGAGACTTTAATTAGTTGATTGATCAGATAGTAAATCTATGCTTTTTGTACACCAGTTAAATTATTGTTGTGATAAAAAACAAACTATTCAGTCCTTTTTAAACGATATAAAAAAGTCTCGTGAAAATAAATAATGGACCTTGTTGATAACAATATACAATAACAAATGTTAATGAGATAAAATAATGCTTTTTGTACCTGAAATGATTGTCATTAAACAGAGATTTTTTTTCTGAGGAAAACAGTGTCTCCTTTTAATATTATTTAATATTCGTACTTAATTAAGTGGAATAAAAATTAGTACATTTACCAATAACCTTTGTAATTGTCACCATTGTTTTTTAACCAAACAAAACTACCAAAAAATGGTGGTTATTCCTTTTTTTTAATTACATTTCTTCTCATAACTGTATTTAGGATATAACTTTCAAATTGGTCATTAATAGCAATTTCACCAAAATCAGTTTAGTAGTTTTGTATTAAAATCAAAATTACTAGACATGTTATGGAATATTTTTGGATATTTCACTTCTTTATGCCATTAAACATTTTCAGGTTTTTTGTTTTTTTAAGTTAGTCCCTCTTAGCGAATGGTAGTTCATTTTTTTTTTGGTTTTTGGCAAAATACATGCTTAAATTATTTATACAAATTGTCATTACAAATCAAGCAAATTATGCTCTTATCGGATTTTTATATCACCTTCAGGCCATGTTCGTTTTATATACTAAATCTATAGAGAGTAACCATTGCATATTTGGTTTGTTGCAGGGCTGGGCCAATCGGGGCAAGCAGGCGAGTCCTCAGCAGCTTCCAGTGGTGACCTCCCCCGCCCTCTGCTACAGAGGCAATAACACTGCTACCTGCTTTATTGACTGCATCACTACGAACCATTGTTACTTAGTCTATAATTGAAACAATATGCAATCTGTGAAAATAAGTATAATGTTAGGTGGATATTGTAGAAAATTATTCTATTTATAATAATTGTCTGATGTCTAATGTTTCTGTAATATTATGTGTTCCACATCTAATTAAGGATAATTGTTACTCCAATATTGATACTGTTACCGTACCAATGCAATGTAATTACTCCACCTCCAAGTTGGCGGTGAACACAAATAAATTTGGTGCTTTTGAGCGAGTCGATGACGAGAATGAAAGTCAGCGAGTTAGTGTAAAAATGATAGATAATAATATTTATAATGTAGAATTTGTTGATAGTACCCAACAAAACCAAATGATTGGCGATACGCCTACCTACTGCATTCCTTTAATGATTAACGCCATAACAGTCCAGGGTATCTCATACAGTGACCCGTATTTCAGTAGCTTTAACTTAAAGTATAAGATGGCGTTTGGAGCGCCAGAGTATATGAACAAGTCTGATTACGCTTTTAAATCTTCAGTTTGTATTATACGAGATGAGCCTTGCGAGTCGAAACTATTAAACGAAAAGTCTGCTCATAATATTATATGCAAAACGAAAACTCGAATGATCACTTACGACGAAAAGTTAAGTACACATCATGACAATAACGGAGTTGGCAACAGAGCCTCATCTTTGAGAGAGTTTGCTGACAAAGATCTCACTTTGGACGCTATGTTGGAGCTGACCAAGAACGAAGAGCGAATGACTAAAGCGATGAGAAGGGACGAACTAGACAGTTGGGGTGTTCCGCGAAGACTGCGCCTCTGTGGCGGCGGCGAGACCTCGCTCAATGCTGCCACCGGATGGGGCAGCCCACCAGCCTCCAATAACAGCGGTAATTTTTAAACCATTTTTCCTTGGTTTATTCTTCGTTCGTCCTGAAATTTTGTCCCACATTTCAAAAAATGATTCGTTTGTCCCAGTCACTTTTATATTCCCGGTTTGTCCCAGTTCACAAGAAGGTACTTTAAGGGTACAGCTAACAGAGAAGTATTTTGAAGGAATAACAAACAAAAACCTATATTTTTTAGAAAGAAAATTACTTATAAAAAACAACGGGTCGAACAAGGAATGCAAAGTGGGACCAACTAGGAATAAAATAATAAAAATTGTACATCGGGACGAAGGAAGCATAATGTTTGGGACTAACTAAGAAATTTATTAGTGGGACAAACTCAGTGGGACAAACGAAGAATGAATCTTTTCCTTTAATTATTTTTATATATTTATTTTTACTTTCCTTCTAAAACAATTTATTTATCCTGTAGCTGGAAATTGGGGCGGAAACTCCGGCGGTCAAACAAATAATGGATCTAACAATACTCAACAATGGAATAACACGGCTCAACGCCCGCCTACTTCCCAAGCCGATAGTAAGTGTTAAAATCTAAATTAACTATGTCGTCATTCGATTCGCTATTCTTTACCAGAATCATTTGCATAATAATGTTCAATACTAAAGTTTCTTTATAGTTTTTATTCAATGTGTCTAGGTGTTTGAGTGTTGGGATTATTTTTTTTCTAGTGAACAGCAATAAAGGGAACGGTAACCAAATACCACCTACTAGTGCAGCCTCGGGGCAGAATTGGCAAAGCTCCCCACCAAATATGCCAAATTCGCAGCCCAACAACAACGGTGCGCCCGCAAATAACGGTTAGTCTATGCAATTAACTTGATTAATGACCGTAAAGATTGTAGCTTGCACGGCACGGTAAAATATAAACAATCAAATATTGGTAGAACTCAAGTTGAACTCTTTCTTCTATCTTCAGACACACTTTCGACTTTATATTTATAAACGGTTTTATTAAGTTTAATTATAATTTTGACATTGAAAAATTTACTTGCGACACTTGGTGAACTAGGTCTTGTGTTGTATAAATAAAATAATAGTTTTAGGATCATCATCATTATTTCGTGTACACGGCCAATCGACCATGCACATCCTGGTGTCAGAGTTCTCCGGAACCGCCTCTCTGTCTCATACGTGGTTTCTTTACCGACTACCAAAGCAGCCGGGACCAACGGCTTAACGTGCCTTCCGAAGCATGTCCTAACCAAACTGAAAACAACTAAACAAAGTAGGTATGCTTTCCGTGGGAATCTAATCTACGACCATCATAAACGACACACGCCTTAACCACAGGACCACGGAGGCAGTTTTAGGATAGAAACCTATGATTAGCACTTGTCTTCTGTAGTTTATTAAGTCATTTATATAGAATGTGTAACTAAGTCAACGAACCTGAACACTCTTGTGTCATGAGTTTTTATTTTTATAAACGGCCTCCGTCTCTTACGTGTTGGTGGCAGCCGGGACTAACAGTTTCGCATGCCTTATGAACCACAGAAATATTTGCTATCTTTCGAAACAATCTTGATATTTTTAATTAGATGAGACCAAATCTACAAGATCTTAATCAAACTGGAATCAAAGTAGTTTGCACATGGTATTCGTACCCCATGACCTCTGGCAGGTGACGAGAGGGACAAGATAGACAATTTTATGATAAATGTTATTGTACTATGAAAGTACAATTATAGTAAAGTATCTATGAAAATTTAAAATCACTACATAGTATAAAACAAAGTCGCTTTTTCTGTCCCTATGTCCCTTTGTATGCTTAAATCTTTCAAACTACGCAACGGATTTTGATGCGGTTTTTTTAATAGATAGTGATGGGTCGCTATTTTAATATAAAATAAAGTCCGCACTGTCTGTCTGTGAGCGCAATACTTAAAAACTAACTAAAGATGTTCGAGTGTTTCCCAGTATAATATAAATTAGTGAAATATAATAAGTTGAAGTTTTACGTGTTCGCATTGCGTACCTATTTTGGCGCCGCGTATTATCATTGTTTTTTTTTTAATTGTTGGTCGTTCCTGGCTCTCTTTTGGGGGCTTAGTTTACCATGGCCTCTTAAGGCGGAACGAAGTTCGCCGGGTCCGCTAGTAAAAAAAGTAATGGCAGTGTCGAAAGTTTAAAGAAAATTGTCATTGGTTAATATTACTGTACATTTAGTTCTTTCCTGTTTAAAACATGATAGAGTCGAAAGTGAAAGAAAACCTTAAACTGTATTAAGCCATAAAACTTGTAGTGTAGGGTATATTCTTTTTGTCTGGGCGCACCCACGGAGGATAGATAGAGATTTCCCTGTGGGCGCAGCAAACAAGCTGTTTAAGAATCCTTTTTATACAAATTGAATTAAAGTTGTTATTTTAGGCACCAGCAATGGTGGAAATGGAAACAATGGAGGTGCAAATCAGCCGAATGCAGCTGGAAACGCAAACGGGCCATCGCCTAATGGGAACAATGGCAACTCTATCAATGCTTCATCTGCCAAGATTGAGCAACTCAATTCTATGAGGGAGATTTTGTACAGTCAAGATGGATGGGGAGGAGTAAGTATTTTAATACATGTTCATAATCAATTTTGGTTTAAAAAGAACAGTGATTAACCCGTGACGCGAACGAAGTCGCCTAGCATCAATTACTGGAAATGTCAAAAACTAAGCAAATTTTCCCGATTTTCCGCGGAAAAACTGAATTTGTGCCTAAAATGTATAATTATATTTTATGATTTGTATACGTAAAAAAAGGTAAAGAGACGCGCTTGAAGATAAAAGTAAAATAATGTACTAATAAATACCGGATAATACTTTATGGACTCCAATCTTTTGAAATCGATGTTTTTCTTGGCGCCATTCACGTATTACACATCAATTTGCACTAAATTCACACACACTTCACTTAAACCATTTTCAATATCATAAAGTCTAATAAATTACGCGACGAATAAGTATAATAACAATACTCAACCACAAACTATCACTCAACAATTATCTTTTTAATTAAACCGCTAAATTTGACGCGTTCGAAAAAATGGCCGCGATGTGCCGTGTCGCGCGGATAGACTGACCTTGAAACCGACGCAGGTGTTTCGCGCGCGACGTTGGCGCGAAGCGCAAGGATAGTACAGTTAGCAACAAAAATTTAAGAATGAATATTATCCAAGTTCCTTTACTGGGTAAATGTTTAAGATAAATGTTATTATTAATAACAAATATATATTTTATATTCGATACTTATAATATAATTACACGTGTTAGTAAATCTGTATGTATTAAAATAATAAATAAATATATAAATGTTCAAAGAGATATAATTCGTAGATATAATCTACGAAATAGACTTTATGAGCTAAAGTAGTTCAATACCTTAATACCTACCCATTATATCTCATATCCACTTTGTAAAAACAATCATTTGGATAAAATATAATCATATAAAAATTATATTAGAACTAGCTTTCGCCCGCGGCTTCGCCCGCAAGAATTTCCCTCGAGAACTGTGTTTTTCCCGAAATGAAAGGTAAATAAAATATAATCGCTCACTTCGGCACACTCACACTTACACACCAAGACACAGCACCAAGTATAATATCTATGTTCCCACCTCTTTTTAACCGATTTTCAAAACGGAAGTAGTCAGGTGAATCTGTATATGTGCATTTATTTTTCCCACCATTATTTCACGTTTGGCTGAATTGATATTGATGCGGTTTTTCTAAAAGTATTTATTACATTTAGAAGAAGGTCCTTTATTATTTAATTGACTTCAAAAAAGGAGGTTTATTTATCAAAAAGTTCATTGTCTCGCAAGTAAATAATCATCATTTGGGGGTTACCACCACCACACATACTTACACACACACAAGATAAACCTAACACCTCTTTTATGTCAGGTGGTTTATAAAATTTCGCTACAAAAAGAATTTTCAGTTTAGTAAAATCGTCTGGGATCATCTGGGAGCTACCACTATTACATAACTATATATAGACACGATAACTCATAACACCCCTTTTTTGGCAAGGGTAAAAAAAATGGTGAATCGTTACAATATTTCAATCAAGTATTTATTTATTTTAACTAGACAAAGGCATAAATTAGTACTACGGTATTTATCGTATAGCTACGTTAGTACTATTTTCTGTGGTATAGCAATATTTAGGATAGGTAGGTATATTGATAAAACATTTTTATTTATTATGAACACATAATCCCTAAAAATTGATAAAATAAAAAAATTAAAACATATTCTCCAATTAGTATTTATGCAAAAAAAAAAAATTGTGTCAACATGGCACAATTTTGTTGTCATCTGTACAAACTATGCAACCGCTACCAAATTGTAAGGTCAATGTCCTGGCATCGAACAATATGATCGGAAAGTATTAGATTACTACGAATTTATGTGGAATTTTATAAAGTTTCAACAAAATGATTATGACACAGTTACAATATACATTCTTCAGTAAATTTACAATGAATATAAATAGTTTTCATGATATTTTATTGTTTTTAAAATTAAAATATCGGAGTATAAAATGAAATCAAAAGATTGACGATCTTAGTTTGTGAAAGTTAAGTCGTTTTTTCAACACATTTTTTTACAATTGGGCTAAAACAAATACATTTAACAAATAGGTTACTTAATTAGCTTTAATTTGATATATAATACATGAAACAAATACTTTTCTGTTAAAAGATTTGGACATATTTCCGATTTCAAGGCACGCGCGTATTCGCACAACGAAAACAAAAATGGCGGGCTTTTTCTTGTGGCGCGGTTTACTCACGAATTTACTCTCATTGGGCAAAGGTTTCTCGATTTTTATTGGCTCAAAAAATACCAATCAACAGAAGGAGAGTTCCTTTTGGTATTCATATAAATTTTAAATGGACCAATCAATTCAAACCATAGAAAAAAAATGTCAAAGAGTACGGAATGCGTTACGGCCTCGGTTAGGCTCTTGGACGCTGCGCGCAACTTTTGCGTTATGGCCTCGGTTAGGACTTTGGACGCGTCACGGGTTAATATTCCATTTTGCATTTTCAACAGCAACATGTGAATCAAGACACCAACTGGGATGTACCTGGATCACCAGAACCAGGGTCAAAAGTTGAGCCAACAGCCGGTGCACCGGCATGGAAACCGAACGTTAACACTGGTGCTTTTCTCGGCACGGATCTGTGGGAGGCAAATCTTAGGAACGGGGGCCAACCGCCTCCTCAGCCGGCCGCTAAGACTCCATGGGGACACACGCCCACTACAAACATTGGCGGTACTTGGGGCGAAGACGACGACGCTGCTGATTCAGCTAACGTATGGACCGGGCCGTCTCCGCAACAGCAATGGCCCGCGGGACCGCCTCAGCACGCCCAGCAATGGGGAGTGCCCAAGAAAGACGATTGGAATGCTTGGGGCGAACCCCATCGGCCCGCCGACCCGCGGATGGACCCTCACCGTACGCCCGACCTACGTCAGCAGTCTTCCGACCCCCGCCACGACCTGCGCGGAGGAATCTCTGGCCGCCTCAACGGAGACATGTGGAACCAGCATCACCAGCACGCCGCCGGTCCCAACAAGATGATGCCCGCCGGCGCTGTCAACCAGTGGGGAGCTCAGGTTTGTTCGAAATTTAAAAGTTTTGTGGTGTGGTCTAACTTTTTCGAATCTGACATTTTATCCGACTTTTATTCAATATCTCATGTTATAATGGTACTTTTATCAATAGGGCCCCAAAGACACCATGAAAGGTTCAGGCTGGGAAGAGCCGTCGCCTCCGGCGGCGCGGCGCACCGCCGGCGGTTTCGACGACGGCACCGCTCTGTGGCAGCGCAGCGGCATGCCGGGCATGGCCGGCCGCGGGGCGCCGCAAGGCCCGCCCGTGGCGCAGCGCATACCGCCCACGCCGACCAAACCCGACGGCGTCTGGGGCGGCGCCCACGGACAAAGGAATGGCACATGGGAGGAGCCGCACGCTCCCGCATGGCCCGAACGCGACGCGGCTCCCGGGTGGCCCGACGCCGCGGCCGGACCCGGTCTGTGGTCCATGCCCAAACAGAAGCCCGGACCCGGCGGCTGGCCGGACGATATCGGGGAGTGGGGAGGGCCCAAACCGCCGCAGAGTGGCCCGCTTGGGAAGCAAATTCCGAAGGAACTCATCTGGAACAGCAAGCAGTTTAGGTAAATATTGCATATGTTGAGTTTGTGAGAATTGACGTACCTAAAGTGGCCCCCAACTATTATTTACTTACATATAATTTCCTAAATAACAATAATATTCACTACAGAGTACTCGTGGAGATGGGTTTCAAGAAGGAAGAGGCCGAAGCGGCGCTGCGTAGCCGCGACATGAACGCCGAGGAAGCGTTGGAGATCCTAACGAGCGCCCGTGGAGAGCAATGGCGTCGCGACGAACAATTCCCGGGACACCACGCGCCTTTCCAGCAGCCGCCGTCGGTGCCCGCCGTCTCGCAGGCCGTCGTGCAGAAACTGCTCAATCAACCCCCACCACAGACTGTGCAACATCATCACTCGTATCCTAACAGGTATGTGGATCAGATCTACCCTACCTAGACGTTACACAACTTAGCTATGTTGTGCGTCAACATAGGTCCTAACTGAAGAACAGCGCTGGCGATATAATGCTGAGTTAGGACCTATTTCGGGAGTTAGTTTCCAATTTTTTTTTTACTTACCTGTAATTTTTTTTTTCATGCTGTGTCCCAGGATTAATTAAATACATACATACAATAGATATTTACAGTTTCACGTATTTGGAAACTTGAGATTTCAGTTGTCTTTCTCTTTGTCATCAAAGCAGCATTATTTTTTTATTGCAATTTGACATCTGCAAGATAAGAAAGAGATCGAGATATTTTGACAGGACATGCCATTTCTAGTGTTTAATTGACTCACAATCTTTTTCTCGTAAATTGCGTTCTTTTGTATTCACTTTTGTTTAGTGCCTTATACATGTTGCTGCCGTTCCTTTATCAAAATAAGACCCAATGTAGAACTGAAACTGATTATTCTAGTGGCACGGGAAGCGGCCAACCCAGTGCAGCACAGCTCCGCATGCTAGTCCAACAAATACAAATGGCGGTGTCTGCCGGGTACCTCAATCATCAGATACTGAACCAGCCACTCGCTTCGCAGACTCTGGTGCTACTCAACCAGTTATTGCAGCAGGTAAATATGGTTAATTTTAATATATACTACTAGCTGTTGTCCGGGGCTCCGCTCCCGTGGGAATTCTGGGATAAAATATAGCCTATGTGTTGTTCTAGGGTCTAAGTAATCTTCATTCTAAATTTCAGCCAAATCGGTTCAGCCGTTTTCCTGTGAAAGAGTAACAAATGTCCATTATAAACTTTCGTGTTTTTGGTATTAGTAGGACTTGGACCAGGAACTCTGACAGAAATGTTAAAAATAATGGAGGAGGCTTTTGTCAATGGTCATAATTAGTGGCCGAAATAAAGGGTTTTATATATACTAGCTTTTGTCCACGGCTCTGCCAGCGTGATACTCTGTCGCGCCAAAAGCAGTTTCTGTCCTGCCTAGAGACTTAAACTATGTACATACTAAAATACATCTCAATTAGGAGAGTATTCTGCGAAAGCATAACTAACGACTGAAATGTATTTTTTACGCCATAAAGCATTTGGAAACCTAATTTTTGCATTGGACTGACCTACTCTTAAGGAAGGTTATAGGTTTAGCTAACAGTGCAAGTAAATAGTATATAGTACTTTGACTTTTTGTGAATCTTAAAATTCTATTGATATCGTAAATTAGGCCTTGTTATCACTGAAGTCTGATAAGATAATTTAAATGTGTACATAAAAAATTGTAATGAGTTTCTATACAAATAAATAAAATTGAAGCTACGGTTTGTAATACCAAAATAATAAACAGCTTTTGCTAATTGCATATGGTTATTTTTGCCTGTTATGGGGCTAATCTAGGAAAATCAGTCAAATTGGAACTATTTTTCCGAGATTTTAAATGGAAGATGGCTGATGTTAGGAGTAACTTGCTACTTGAAAAGTAGTTATAATAAATACAATGTTAGCGCAAGCCGTGAAAAATAACTAACAGAATGTTAATCCCTTAAACAATTTCTGCATCCATACTAATATTATAAATGCGAAAGTCTGTGTCTGTCTGTCTGTCTGTCTGTCTGTCTGTCTATCTGTCTGTCTATCTGTCTGTCACCTCTTCACGGCTAAACTGCTGGACCGATTGTGATGAAATTTGGTAGGGATGTAGTTAACAACCTGAGGTCAAACATAGGCTACTTTTGGGCGCGATATAACCGAGTCCCACGCGGGGCGAATCCGCGGGGAACAGCTAGTACATTAATAAATGTGTAAAGGGCGTATATTTCATTCCTGTATCCCACAAGGGTAGGCATTGATTTGATTTCGACTTGCTACGATCCTTACAGACCTTCCTCGCTTCCTCTACACTCGTTATACATGCTCGCCTTTTTCGGGTACTCTTAATATCTCCCGTTACCAAGTCTGCGAATTTGAAAAAAAAAACATAAACTGGACTCTGGCTCCAAATTAACAAACTAAAGACGCAACAGACAAAGCGCTAATGTGTGAAAAAGAGACTAACCCCCGTATTAAGAAACGTTTGTTTAGCCCATGTTAGCTAAAATGTGTTGCGTCTCGTTCTTTCACATGAAGTGTCAGGTAAGAGAAAAAGAGGCAAAATATATTTTAGTTAAAATGGGCTTAACAAACGTTTGTTAATACGAGGGTAAATAAATATAACAAAACAATTTCTACACAAAACACTTGATCAACATTCATAACATAACTGCCTCTGTGGTCCAGTGGTTAAGGCGTTTGCCTGTAGATACGGGGGTCGTGGGCTCGATTCCCACGGGAAGCATACTTTGTTTAGTTGTTTCCAGTTTGGTTACGACATTGCAGGTTTGAATCACCTGATTGTCTGATGATAATAAAGATGATTCCATGCTTTGGAAGGCATGTTAAGCCGTTGGTCCCGGCTGCCATCTTGTAGTCATGAAAGAAACCACGTCAGAGGCCGAGAGGCGTTTCCGAAGAACTTTGACACCAGGGTGTGCAATAGTGTGCATGGTTGATTGACCCTGTTATCTACACGAAATGATAATAATGAACATTAATAAAATTAAAAAAAAAACATATTTCGGACCTTGTCCATAAATTGTTAGTAAATACAATCTTACGTTCTATGTATTAATAATAACATATTTTTCAGATCAAAGTACTGCACCAGCTGACACAGAGCTCTCTGACGATGTCCAAAGGCAACACGTCCCTCGCCTTGCAATACACGATGCAAATAACCAAAGCCAAGCAACAAATTGCAGCTTTACAGGTAATAGGTCTAATATTCTTCTCCGTTCCCTCGATTTTGCATACATTTTGATGAACATATATGCAGATAGTGATTTCAATTTACTAAGATTTAGAAGAAATGTGAAGACTATGTGAAATTTAGTTAGTTGATTATTTATTGTAACAAAAATAAAATCTAAAAAAGTGGACTTCATTTATTTACATTATAACATAGGAAAACAAACAGCATAAGCCTATAGTTATCCTGTTCAGTTTACATTTTGATTTGATAGACTAAACACCTGATAAAGATCTTTTTTTTAGGTAAATACCAATTTGAACCGTTAGGATAATGGTTGCTGTAAAAATGTATGGGCAAAAAAAAAATTATCATGTTTTATTTCCTGTACTAGACAAACATATCAAACTATGTATTATTGCACTAGGGCATTCTTTATCCGATAAGAAAACAAAGGGATTTCAAAATGTTTCAGAATCAAATAGCAACCCAGCAAGCTCTATTCATGAAGCAACAGTCCAGCGGCGGCGGAGATATCTTCAAGCAGAGTCATGACCCGCTTGCGCAATTGCAGAACAACTTTAGCGACATGAGCATCGCTAAGGATTCTCAAGCGGTGAGTGATTTAAGTCTCGTAGAATCAGGGTGTTTAGGATAAAAAGACCTTGTTACCTATATCATAATTTACATATACTATTTCGGAATCTGTACAAAGTGTTTCTAAATGTCACACTGAGTGTTGCTACGGCCCATGATTGTTGATAAGGGCATACTTTTAGTATTGTGTGGTACGATATCCTCAGGGCGTGAGTACGACTAACATTTGGCCATTTTATAAAATAAATGTTGTCCAGGCTTATGGTGCCAGCGGCAACCAGCAGTCGCGCCTCAACCAGTGGAAACTCCCATCGTTGGACAAGGATGGCGAAGGCTCGGAGTTCAGCCGCGCGCCCGGCACCGCCAAGTCTACCACCAGCCCGCAGCTCAACCAGTTGGGGTTGCAGCCCGACTCGTGAGTATTTATAAGTAAAACTAGGTTTCCTTTTATTAAATCTACAATACGCACCATCGCATACACATCGGCAGCTATTTTGAGCATCACTGTTGATTCGACTAGGAGTCTTAAAGTTTTTTTTTTAACTCTGTGCTGGTTTACTATTATAACCAGGTTTCTGAACGCTGCCTGACCAAAGTAAACATTATTCATTTTTCCAGCACATGGGGAGTGGGCCGCAACGAGGGCTGGGGTGACAGCGGCGCCGACGTGGCGGATGGCAAGGACGCCTGGCCCGCACATCCAGCACACCAGCCAGTGTACGACCTAGTGCCGGAGTTCGAGCCGGGCAAGCCCTGGAAGGTGAGTGCGGAGAGTTCCCGCCATTCTTTCTAGAAAAATCACAAGAGTTCTCTACAACTACAGCCAGCCAGCATCTTTAGCTTGTTGGTTTGGAGCACAGGGTTTGATATCCTGCTTTTTCTCCTGCACTTCAATTGGTCGTGAAAAAATATGCAGCGCAGAGTTCGTGAGTGTTTCAAAGATTGTCCACAACAACTGGTCGGAAACGGCCTGTAACCTGTAACCCAGCGATCTGGGGGTTACGATCATCAATCTTAGCAGGTGCGAAACGATTAAGCGAGATGACGCAATACATGATGTAAGTTGACATCTCCCTCACTCAATCGTTTTTGCATGGTTTTGAGAGATGATGGTTAACCCCCCTGTGTTACTTTTTTGTTCGTTAGGCCGTTTGATAGTTCCGTATACCCGTATCCGTATCCGTTCGATATTTCACTCTGCGCTTGAAGATATATGTGGTTACACTTATAGAAACTGGCCAAACTGCTGTCCGTTTTACAAATTAACAAACCATTTTTGAAATTATGGAATAAAAGCTATCTCAGATGAAGATCATTTGGCAATAAATAAAAAAAAAATGTTCTTCATCTCTTAGGGTAACCAGATGAAGAGTGCTGAGGATGATCCAGCGATGACGCCGGGCTCGGTGGTGCGGTCACCGCTTTCCCTGGCCGCGATCAAGGACACGGACATGCTCGGCGGGAAGACTTCGCCCCCCGGCGAGAGGCTCCTGTCTTCGTCCACTTGGAGCTACGCCCCGCCCGCGACCAGTGCTGGTAAGTTATTAATTCAATATGGTCATTTTTAGAAGAAAACATTTTTATTAATTAGTAATTCAAAATGATTCATTTTCTTTCTGGTAATAAGGAACCCTATATTCCTACTAAAATATAAAAAATCACGAACTTTACGTGATATTTCTTCCAAAAGATCAAGTTTGATATTTAAGTCGCGCTTGCTCTCGTTTGTTGCGAGTTTGCGAGTTTTTACCCACCAAAAGCATTTTTTTTCTTCTGTTAAAAATGGTATTTGGGACATGATTGTCTAATAGGGCTAGTCATAAGAAAACACAATTTATACGCACATATTTGTGAATGAAGGTCCCGGAGCGGCCGTGGGAGCAGGTTCTGCGTTGAAGCCTCCAGCAGACGCGTGGGGCGGAGCCAAGCCCAGGCCTGCGCCGCCCGGCCTTAATAAGGCGTGGCCGCAACACCACGCGCCGCAACAGCGCGTGCCCAGCTGGCAGGCCTCCACCTGGCTCTTGTTGAAGAACCTCACTGCTCAGGTAATATCAGAAATATATTAATTACTTATATTAGTTGTACATATTTTATATGAGTAGATCAGTTAGGTGCTAATTTTGATGCTCGTAGACGTTTTCACAATTATCTACATAAAACCGCGTCATTATTAAATCTAGTTCTAAAAATTTTAATCCAAAGTTATCATATTCTCATCGTTTGTATTCATTCTCGCGTGATTAAGATTGTTATATTGATTTTGTACTTTATTTTGTAGATCGACGGATCCACGTTGAAGACGCTCTGCGTTCAACACGGCCCACTCCAGAACTTCCATTTGTACTTGAACCAGGGCTTTGCCCTCGCTCGTTACTCCACTCGTGAGGAAGCTGCTAAAGTGAGTGATCATACCTATCATATATTCTATGTAACTTCATGAGCTCAACTCTATCACAGCTTATTGTAATTTTGAAGTGTTAGTTTTGTAATCAATAGGAAACAATTATGTGGTCACGATCCTCAGCAGGTTAACGGAGAGAGATAGATAGATAAGAAGTAGAAGAAGAAAAGTAAATGGGCTATCTTACTAAACTGGTTTAGATTTCTATTTAGTTTTCAAATTTATTAAGCCCTAGCGGCCATATAACCTTCCCTAAGAATCAGGCTTTCATATACAAAAAGAATTTTGCAAATCCGACCGATAAATTTCAAGTTACAAGCATTCAAACAAACAAACCAACTCTTAGTATGGATTCAACGGTCGGACAATGTGAATCCGCGTTTCCAGGCCCAAATGGCGCTGAACAACTGCGTGCTGAGCAACACGACCATCTTCGCGGAGTCCCCGGCCGAGTCGGAAGTGCAGATGATCCTGCAGCACCTCGGCAACGGCGGCGGCGGCGGCTGGCGCGCCGGCGGCAAGGACTGGGCCTTCCCGGCGCTGTGGCCCGAGCACGACCAGCGGGCCACGCCCTCCTCGCTCAACTCCTTCCTGCCGCCGGACCTGCTCGGCGGGGAGTCCATCTAGACTAGTCCCGCTACTCCCGCTACTCCCGCTACTCCCGCTACTCCCGCGACACGGTAACCTGTTTGCCTGACATTCTCGATGTATAGGTTGTATCGCGTCGGCTGCGGAACTATTGTGTGTAGTGCGCACTCGTTTCACCGAGTTGAGGCCGTTCGAGGTTACAGTTGTTTGTTTTTCCTATGGATATTTCATTTGATGAACCGGCAGTTATGTGAATTGTCGCGAAGTGAACGACGCGAGAACTCCGACGCGCCTCGGCTTCGGGATCGGATCTCGGCCGAGCCGTGACGAGTGGGCGCTACGAGCGAGATGGCCGAGTTCGCTGCGCGTGTAGCGTGTATATTTGTAATTACGCTTTACGCCCCCCGGGGCAGACTAATTTTATTCGCCTACTAGTCAGATCGTGCCGGCCGCGCCGCCCCGCACTCGGCGCGGCGCGGCCGCAGTAGCCAACTGTCCACAATACTATTATCTACTGTGTTGTAAGTGTTCATGTAGAATATTTAGTGTACATAAGAATTATACATATACAAGCAGACATATAATGTATCGACAGCTATTTGAAGTGAGTCGCGGCGGCGTCGCCGAGTGAGACCCGCTTCGTCGCCGCGGCCGTAGGATATCATTCGACGATCGCGGGCTCTCGCGAGCTCCTGTATCTACCAAATAACGTAGGTAGTTGTAGAGTATTGCGTCGCGGGCTACCTCAGTCACTCGTCCCGTGGCCTTATTTTAGTGTGTATTTATTTTGTTGCGCTCCAGGGCTGTTGCTGTTTCGCCCGACGAGCTGTTGCGTTCCGAGTTTCTTTCGTGTTCGTTTTTTTTTTAATATTTTCTCGTTTTATCCATACTGAACGTATTTTAATTATTATTTATTCTATTTTTGAATTCTCACTCGCGTTAAGCTTTCGGTTTCCAATAGTGATATTTTTATCCAGCAATAAACGTGTAAGTGCATTTCACTAACAAAACGTTTTATAATTAGTTTGTAATTTTTATAAAGTTAACAAAATTTTGAAATTATGAGATTCGAAGTGCATTCTTGTAGTGGTAAATTCCTTTTAAGCCGTATAGTCTGAGATGGAAATGAGTATAATAGGTGGGAAGGGCGCCGGCAGGCTGACCTGTGATGCTAGTATCTTGCCTAATGTAAGGATAATCTATTTTGTTGAGCGACGCGGCCGCCGGTGGTCTCCGCCGACCTGAAATTTCCCCAAATTATTTCCAGTATTTGTGATTCAAGTGCCACTTTATGTTTAATATATGAATCGATTATCTAGAATATACGATTAATATAAGGGTAACCTAATATATTAAATTGAAAATTGTTTTATCATTTTATATTACATACATTTGTGAAAAGTGTTATAATAAAAGTACTATGACAGTAATTTAAAATATTACACTTTTGTGTATAGGTAAGGATAAAGTTCTAACTTAAATTTAGCCATATCAATATCTATTTAATAAAAGATTTGTGGTATTTTCTATAGGCTCAATTTGAACGTTATTCAAAGTGACATATGCTTTAGATATTCTGTTAATAATATACTTGTAGTCGTAGGATCTGTGTCGGTATTACATCATTGTAGAGATAAGTTTAGAGTTTAAGCCCTATCGTAGGTTTCTATAAGCATACTGCTGATATTTACGGCAACGATCGCACGTTAAATGTTCGAAAGTTTATTTACATTTTTATTTACTTTTTAATTTATTAATGGTGTGCCACAGAGATACTCTGCCAAACTATATCATTACCAATATATTCGGGATTAGCTAGGAAGCTAGGCCCGCGCCCTGACGAGACTTCCGTCACTGACGGACCCCGCTTTCGGTCGCCGCGATCGATTACAAAAAGCGAATGACTATAATTATATAATGTACATTATATCTGTATTTCATGCATCTTCCAGTGATCTTACGATTAAACATAACGATTTAGTGCTAAGTTAGGTGTAAGTAATCGCTGTACCTTGTCGGGCCTCGCGCTCGGAAACTCTTCACAAACTAATGGATTAAGGTAGGATCGCGATGTTGGATATATTCGTGTGTTATCATCTCTGATAGCTTTGGACCTGTAGTAGTTCTAGTGTTAACTAAATGTTTCGATGTATGATGTGTTCATTTAGAAACAAAATTAGCATTCGTCATTACTACCTTACGCCTATAGGGACCGAGTCTATTCTATTTGCATGAATTGCATATTCTCCGTTGCCTAAGCATGAAGTACGTCAACCACGGATTTTGTTCAACGCGGGACTTTTACTTTTTCTATACCAAATTTCGTATCACAATAGCGAAATGGCACAATATATAATCACACCAACTTAATTTCGCCTTTCGACGGGGCCATAATAATTATTGATGTTAGATTGCCAAAGAGTGTGTATCAAAGATAGATGTCAGGAACAGCATACATCTGTGCTTAAGGGCGTTTCTTCCAAATTATTGAAATTAGTTTCGCGGTACGGGTTTTTGATCTGATGTTCCTATCATTCGTGTTTATGCAACAAAAGCGCACGCAAAGAAACAGGCAATGTCAATTCTATTGTTGTCGAGCTCAATTTATGTGAGGGTGTTTCTTTTTACCTGTTTAATAAACTTAAATAAAATAAATAAAAAAAAAAATGAAAAAAAAAAGTTATTTTTAAAATGATATTGTTCTGTCCACCTCTACACCGATATTTCGAAATGCCTCGATTTCAGTAGTTTACTGGTAAATATGTGAATTTAATGCAGCAATAAGTATAATTTAATTTTTATATAAATTTTCCATTTTTAAAGTTAGACAAGCCGAGTAAACGGAAAGTATAATGATCCAGTGCCCTGTAGAATATGTTGTCCAATAGAATAAAGACGAAAGAAGTCATGCCTTGAAATTTTAGTCAGTTAATGTAAACAGTACTTAAATAATGGATATATTATTGTAAAATGGACATAATGTTTAGGCGTTGTGGTATAGTGGTGTTAGGTCTTGTAAGGAGCGGCGAGCGAGTCGTGTGCGTTAGCGCTTGCGTTGCCTTTGATTGCAGGCGCTTTGGTTTCATACTAGCGTATGCGTCAGCACCATAAAAATTATCAAACTGTTAAACCCATTTTAACTAGATTTTGTCCCTTTCTGTCTTTTCGATAATATGTGGAAGGACGTGCCAAAACATATTTTAGTCAAAATGGACTTAACAAGCTGTAATTTTTTATGAATGAGGGGTTTTATCATTGGGAACGTGAGTGTTAGCGCATGCGCGGACGCGCCACAAGCTCTTGGCCGCGGCCGGAAGGACAGCAAGGTTGTGAGAGGCGGCGTGCTCGCGCCGCCGCGTTTTCTGAATCTCCTCTCGGTTCAATGACTGCATCATTTCCTGCACACAGTTGCGCCACGTGCAATTTAGTCTGTGTTATTATTATGTTGTTGTATATTTATATCCTACGTCTATTCTGTAATATGTATATATTGTGAAATTTATATTCGTAAAAGATTTAAATACGCTTCATGCTTCACTTTTAACATTTTTTCGTGACTTGTTTCTGTTATTTAGAATAAATTTACGTACCTAAAAGTAATTATAATAATTATCATAGGTGTAAATGTAAGAAAAATAATAAAAAATATAAAATAAAATAAATAAAAAAAACGAAAAAAAAGAAAAGCAATTAAAATAAACCAATGATTGTGCCTCAATGAACTGTGGTACGTTACCGTAACCGATGGCAGGTTTAATCGTTTCCTTCAAAAGTTTATGATAATGAATTGTGCGCTAGGCACCGCTCGTCGCTCGTACGTGACTATCTGTAGACAATATAAGGCTGCGAGCAGCGGGGCCTGGGCCCTCGCCTTGTGTAATCATTAATGAGCTTAGCTATGTTTTACTTTTATTGTAAGTGTTATGTCATCAATCAGCATTTTATATATATACCAACATATGTGTAAATAATTTTATATATTTTTGGTTTTCATGAAGTTTACCCGAATTTAACGTTTTACTTGAGTTGATTGCTTTTTCTTGTCAGGTATGTTATATAAATCACGTTGGTTCTTAATTATTCCATAACACTTGAATGCCAAAGTCGATGTCTATGCCATTAAACGACTATTAATGTTCTTAGATAATCTGCGTGGATCTCGGACATCACAACAAAATATTGATCGTACAAATGGGAGCCATTTATTTTAAAAACAGCCACCGCGGAGGTCGTTGTTTCTATCCAAGCTGCTCTGGTACTTAGCTCAAGTATTCAAATAGTAGTTTGCTCATAATATTGTTGTTAATTTAAATTTTTTTATTACCTTAAGGCAGCGACACGCGATCGCAGTACGCGCGACAGTTACAAATCTCACACTAACTCATTAATATAATATCTAACAGCATTTTAACTGCAAAAGTACAAGCATCATCGATTGTACTGCACTCGTGAGTCGCGCTCTGTGTTCTCCTTCAATGTGGAATAAAAATTTCGAAAATTATTTTAAGTCAATTAGCATATATTCTTGTAACGGACCATTACTACGTCTTATTGGCGAATGACAGCGTTATGTGCTGTTGTGATACTTCCAAGTTCTAATCTTGTTTGTACAGCATATCTCGCAGTTGTTGTCACCCTACTTTGTGTTCATCTAAAATTCCATTTCTTAATACAGACCATATTATTGATACATAAATTTACTGACAACGATTTTATACTAATTCCAGTAAATGTAGTAGGGTGAGCAAAACTATAGATAATTTTATAGCGTATTATGTTGATGTTTATTTTAATATATTCAGAAACGCACTGTACTTTACAACCGGCACATGTTACTTATTTCTAAACTACACTCGGATTTAGGGACCAAAAAGTATGGCTTATAATTTATCTCGATTCATGCTAAAAGACATTCTCATTTTCCATTGTTAATATTTTTCCGTCGCATAAATCTTAATGACGAAGTTGTATAACTGTAGTGATAGTGAGTGTACATACAATATCAGGATGGCCTTTTAATTTTATAAGGTTAAAGTTTTGCTTGTTGTCTTTATTTATATATATTTTTGTACGTTGCGTCGTTGGCGTAGTGCGTACTGATACAATAGCGCGTTAGGTGATATCGACAAAGAAACTAGTCTTCCTTATGAGGGATCGTGATCGTGGCGGAGATGCGACGTCGGCACAAGAGGCAATCATTCCTCTAGTCTTGTTATGTGGTGCGTTAAGTGAATACCAAATATAAAATAACGAAGGCTTACGTAGTGTAGAGGTTATGATAGACCGCCCGAGCAGCTTGGACCCTGTCGAATGTTACAAGGGAATGGTTGGTTAGTATTATTATAATGCATTTATTTCTCTTTTTATCATAGTCACTCAAGCATATATTTTTAATTAATTGAGCTAATGCCTAAAATTGGAATATCAGAGTTTATTTAGGATGTTTAATATTTTACATTTTAGTGTTTAAATATCTAAAATTTACCTTAATTATAGTGAATGGATTTTTGTATTATTGGTATATAGCTGTAAGTCAAAGGGTGTTCTTGATAACACAAACAACTAATTAACTGATTAATACAAAATAAAAAAAAAAAATGTACTGAGTGACTTTACGTGTAAACAGAGGGCCATTGATAAAATGTTGAACTAAGCTAAATTCTCTATATGGTAATTTAACTAAATGTGATTGCTGAAAATATTTTTAACTGCTATATGTATAGTAATAGACAGTAAGTCGCCATTTATTCGTTAGCCAGCCGAGCGGCACCCAGAGGCGCATTATGTGACCGATGTTGCTATGCGCCTTCGGGCCGCCGGCCACGGCAACCTTCTGAACAAGTAAACAATTCAGTGTAACCGCATTTGATCCGGTCTATCAGTATATAGTTATGTATATATGTATGTGTATCAGGGCCAACCCCCCACCCGATATGACAGTTAATTGATGCAGTAGACTCCACTGCTCACTAACTACAACACTGCTTCTCTAGTCTCTCTCGCATTCAACCATTGCTTTAATAAGCTATGTTGACGAGCATAATTAACAATCATATCCTAATGACTCTAGTTTATATTCGTATTATTCTTTCATTAGATCTCTGTTGTACCTGTGTGAAATTTGTTATAATCAATGTTCATGTACTATAAGAGAAGTGAACTGGTCTGACTCGACGTCACCATGCTTGTATTGATATACGTAATCGCGTAGTACTATACTAATGACCAAATTGTTCCGTTCAAAAACGAAAACCTCTCAATATAGATATCGTTGTCTATTGGCGTCAAAAATACTCTGCGGTCTTAAATTAGTCACTTTTGTACCTTGATTGTACTTGAATAATAACCTAGTAAGTGAGTAACGACTAATCCAATTCTGAAATATACTTAATTTAAATTTTGACAGACTGATATCTGTGATTAAGAAAATATTTTTAATATTGTCCAGTGAATCGGATAAATATTTATTTTATTAGAGATTTCCTACTGCCACCGGCACATGCTGTATGTGACGAGACACAATGCTTCGTGTATTTTTTTAACTTTAGTAGTGTATCGATGGAATACAATTTCAGAGAGCACGTACCTGTAGACAACTGCTACCTTTGTATTGGTTTAGGTTGTGCAGAGTTGTGTTTGCAGCCCACTATGTCGATTTAGCTGCCTAACCCAATAAACGGAAGTAGTTTGTATACGGTAGTACCACGTTTATAAGTAGAATGACGTTACCTTGCCGACTATAACAAATGATATCGTAACTACAGAGTTTATTACTTTATAGCAACATTTTTATTATAAGAACTACAGATTCTTTTGCTATCTCGCTCATTATATTTGCGCACACACGGCAGAGGCTCCAGATGTGAGCTTACGCAACAACCATATCAGACGAGCAAATTTACTCGTACATTTGTAATTTTTTTACCATTGACTGTGAGCGCCATTCAAAAATAACACTTCCGCGCAACGTAACTTTTAAATGTGATACTACCGTTATTGTAACGTGTTACAACTACCTTCGCGTTCAGAGACTGACATTATTAATAATAAAATTGTTAACTATACCACCGAAGTCATCTGAAAATTGTTTTCCTTAAATATTTGATCTTGAACGTTGCATATCGACTACATTTCTAATTCGAATTATTTTGTTGTATTCATATCCGTAATTCCCATATGAGTTAAGTTATCTATACAAATCTTAAGTTATATCATAATAATTGAAACTAAATTGAATGCCTGTAGTGTCGTAGCGAGTGACATCTCTAAATAAAATAGAGAATTACAAAATTGGCGTTGTTATATAAAAGTAATATTTTTGGTACCACCTTTGAGTTAAAGTACAACGTAGTTATAAAGCGTGTTTCATTGACGTATGTATTCATTGTAACAATATCAGGATAATGCTAATTGATAAGTTAGAGTAGACTTAAGCTGTCTCGTCTCACATTACACCAATTAATAATTATTCTCCTCGATATTTGTATTGGAACACTTATGTAATAGGCAGATACTAAATTATTCATAATTATATCAATAGGCTAAAATTAATAAAAGTTTTTCTGTGCAACTGTGATGGGAAAATTTTATTCTAGAAAACTAGTATTATCTGAGCTGGAGGGTCGCACGTACTGGTTTCTCGCCGTTGTGGAAGATACTGCTAACAAATACTCAATAGTATATCTTTTGCTAACGAACGAGGAATGAGGTCTTATGGTACTATATTATGGGACCCGAGGTTCATTGTGACTTTAAAAGTTGAACTTTTCAGTCTTTTCGCGCAAAGGGTTGTGTATTATTTTTATGTAGTACAAATGTGTTCGCAATTTGATTGCTGCTGTAGTGTTCCTTATGTTCTTATTCAAATTATCTTTGTTGGGTATTTATTTGAAAGGATAAAAAAATAGTATTTTCAAAGTCTAAATTGTATGTGTGTAATAATAATGGTCTTAATATGAGGCATGCGTAACATTTGTCATAATTTTGTATGAGCTGCCTTAATAGTAATACGTGTATCAATCTGTAACCATCCTTTACGTAAGTTCCGTGGGCGTTTCTCTGTAGAATCGCCTGTGATCTGTCACGTACCAAATAATAGAGTAGCAGGGTGAGGCGCCGCGGCGAATCGGCGTAGAAACCGGTGAGCGCTACACATTGGACCGTTACGTTTTTTGGGTAAAACCTCAAAATACGTAATCAGCACATAAAAAGGAAAAATCACGCGTTCAATAAAGACTTGATTTATATTGAGAAGACTTCAGAAGTCGTTGATATCTAATATCCAGTGTGGCGTATGTTTTCCTGACAATGTTGGTCCTGCGAGCCGGATCGGATCACTGACAGCCGCGGCGCCAATGGCCGTCGGCAGCGGTTCAAGTTCTTTATCTATATTACCTCATTCATTAACCTCACATAGTGTCTCCTATATCAGACTATATATCGTCTTTCCGTACTTATCACACACTGCACTGTTATTTGGTACACATTAAATTCTCTTTTAAGTTAATTTAAGGTATTTATCGTGAATTTTATCAGTGTATCAAATAGTCCATATATTTTCCTGTTATTTTTCTGATACTAAAAGCAATGTATTTTACAAACAAAACAGGAGAACAATAATTATTATGTAAGTGTAACAGTTAGTGAATTTAAGTGTGCTATTTTTCATTCCAGAACTCAACGATATCAATGTTCTTTGTAATACTTATGTTCGGGTTTTAAAAGATGTTATTATTGTATAATTAAACTAAACCTTATGTGATTGAAATGCAATGTTTAGAAGTATTTTATTCTTTATTTTTTACCATTAATTAATAAATAGTTAGTAGAGATCTATTTGAGAGTCTAATGTATCAATTATTTGTAAAGTTGGCTGTAACTAATTAGAAGTTACAATAAGTAGACATATTTTAATATAAAACATTTGGAGCAAATTTTATGTAGATGACAATTAATAGTTGTTTTGATCATTATGTGAAGTGTTGTATCGTATTGTATCGTATCGTTAGCGCAATGTGTACGCACAACGGTGAGGCAGGTCGAGGCGCACGCGCACGGGCGACCGTGCGCCCTCTGCCGTCTCGGCCGGTAGACCCTCGACACTCACTGCACAGCACTGCTAGACTAATTCAGTTATTGCGTAAGGATATTTTTCTTACATCTCGATAAGAATAATGTTTATAGTATAGGCAATAAATAATATTTAACAAAAAGTCCCTATGTAATCGAACTGACGACAGAAACGCATGTTATATTTGTGGCCTCTTTATGAATAAGATCTAAGTTACATGTTAAAGAAAATTAATTTTGCTATGCACAGAAATGATACTCAATTAATTGCCAAAAAGTTATATGTATATTCATAGTTCAACAATATTTCTTTTGGGCATATTTACTTTGAATTTATGCAAAAATTAGATTATGAATAAGTAGGTTGTAGAATTATATGTAGAGTGGGTTGCATATTATATCTATATATTTAACGTAAGGTGAATTTGAGAGCTATCAATTTCTTGTATTGTTCATAAGTTTAGATAATAAATGGGTTTAGCCATACTTCGGCTGGTTTGATATGTATGTTATCTGATTAATTGTAAAAAAAAATAAAAAAAATCAATAAAACAGTTTGTTTTATTTTACTCCATTTAAAATCCCCTTTTGTTTCTTTTTGAATATAAATATTAAATAGTGATTTCGATTGAACATACTAACAGCCCTGTAGGTCCATATTTCTTTGACAGGTTCTGTAGGGAGGACCTTAGAGCTAAAGAAATTCAGGAATCTTGGCCATTTTTTTCATCGATAGCACTTACCATACCACACGGGTCTTTCAGCTAAGAAAAATATTTAGTTTTTTCTTGCTAAAATAGGTGGCGTTCCATAGATAAAAAATAAATTAGTTAAAATTCCGCTTATTTTTTGCGAAAGTGTGAAATATAAAAAAAACGATCATAGTATAGGTCTAAAGTATAGCCATTCGATATCACAAACTATTTGTGCTTTATTTAATAGTCTCAAGTCACAAGTGATCGATAGATAGCGTTAATATGTCTCAATATGGTACTAATAGAACACTAACAATTTTGCTAACAATCGGCAGCGTGTTTCTTTGTATGGCGGTTGAATATCTGTAGGTAGGTACTAGTATTTTGCTTTGATCGAAGGAACAACCATAGGGCATTGTAGCCAGGTATTATACTTCCCTTTTCTTTGATGTGGTAATGTTCTATAGGGCAAGTTCGTTCACTCGTACTCACGCTCGGCTGCACACGTGATGTCCGCTACGGTTTGTTGGTGCACGTGGTTAGAGCCGGATCGATACAGTCTGAACTTGGATTTTGCTTGTCTCCGACTTCCAAATACTTGAACTGAGCTTTGAATAATTTTAGACAAGTTTCCTTTTTTTACTAAGGTACCTTTTATTTGAAATGAATTTTATAACAATCTAGAATCAAAGCAATGTAGGTACTTTTCCTGTTACGGCTTTCCACAAACTTACAGAAAACTATAAATCCCTATCTTTATATCCTTACTTCTTTCTGAAATTACAGGAAAACTGGAAATCATACCAGTGTGATATTTGTGAATAAAAAAGATTGTAATATATAAAAATCTTTATTTACAATTAAATAATATATCCCCATACACACGTCGCTGAAATGGAAGAATCGCATAGTATTATAATATATCTGGTGGTTTCTAATTAAAATAGATCTTAATAATTACATCATTGATTGTAAGTATATAATATTGAACGATAAACATCAAAAAAGTAAGTATAGTTTATTTAAGGTGATACCTCGGTGAACACTAGCGCCACCGTCATTTAAAAATCATTACTCACTGAAAACACAAGTTATCAAAAATCCCTCTGCTGTAATTATGGTTCTGGATCTGAAGTTAATTTTAATCATATTCGATTATTAAATTATAGTTCCATATAGTTACAAATTGCGAAATTGCTAAAAGTGGCCGTATTAAGCAATAATGCAAGTTGTAACTATAGGGAATTATAATCTAATATGTTTAAAATTAACTTCAGATCCAGAACCTTAATTACAGCAGAGGGATTTTACCTTAGTAGATATCTACTTCTTGTATCATTGGGCATAGCTATTTAAAGGCAAATGCCTGAATTTAACGGTTTTATAGGGTTGTCGAATATAAAAGATATATTGCCCAAAACAATATATTACTATGTTAGTTACACATAAAAATTTCAAAGAATAGAACATTAGATAATTAATAATAAGTATGTGCTTAAATAGATGAGTGATAGAATAATTTCCACATTATCGTTATAATGCCAACTAAAAATATTTATATCAACACCTATCTAAGTATTTATAGATACTTGAAGAATAGGTTTAGGTAGATTGCATCCTATACCTACTGACATAAAATTTATATCAACAATCTTTTTAATAGGCGCATCTTAGACGCTTATTCATGCATGATGGTTTTCCATCAATCATAGAGATGGACTCGAAAGGTGAATTGAATCGACTGATTTCCAAACAAGTCAAATTGCTATTCCGAATAAATACTTGATTTAAATTAAAACATATACGATGGAACAATTGAATCGACCGATTGTCAAACAATCATCGCAAAATTCTTGATTTAAATTAAAAAACTTAAGATGATTTGTTTGGGGTCTAAAAACGCCACTTTGAGCAATTTATCCAATCGATTCATATTACGAATTCCTTAGCAATTCTGTAGCAATTCCTCTATTTTTTGTAATTTGGCCAACTAAACTTTGCAATTCCTCTTCAAAAAATTCCTTAGAATTGCTAAGGAATTCGTAATATGAATTCGATTCGATGAATTGCTCAAAGTGGCGTTTTTAGACCCACAGTCGATTCAATTTCACCTTTAGAGTTTCATCCCTATGTTTCATGGAAAACCATCATGCATGAATAAGCGTGTAAGGTGCGCCATAGGGTTTAACAATGGTAGGTATCAAATTATTGGAATTACACTTGAATGAGTAGTTATAGGTTATATAATTTAAAGTAATAGATATGGCAATGGGGAGAATGAAATCTCAATGTCAACTCAAGCGTACATATCTTGCAAAATTCATAGTAGCATCGATCAAATATTAATAAAGTTAATAAATCAAATATTACTTTATTAATATTTTATCGATGATAGTAGAGAACGCCTCTCGAGTACTCTTGACGTATATAGAGTTATGATAATACGTAATAGCTAGCTAGTTTGACCGTAACAACAAATATAAGTAGGTACCTACCTATTATTTCTTTATTTCATACAATAATGAGTCATCTGCATAAAAGTATCTAGGTAATATATTTTTAATTTCTAATATTTGATACGTCTATGATATAGATGTAAAATTCACCTATAGATATTTATATATAATTTATGCAACATATGGTCAGCCTAAATGTACAAAATATTCCTTTCTCAAAATGTTTTTTTTTTTAATATCAAATTTTGCAAAAAAATATTGCTGATAAAGTTATCGACACATAACAACACTGACATTTTGAGAAATTAACAATGTCCTTTATATAGTTTCCTATACCTATGGCTGTTATCTTCCCTCAGAGTTTAAGCCGACGAATATATGCTTGTACCAGAAGTCTACGGTCTTCCCCCACGCCGCCAGCGTGGCATTGTCTAGTTTCAGAACCTCGATATACATTTTCACTATAACATCCTTCAGTTCCTGCAAACAAAAACGTAAGATCATCAGTTGACCTTTCATTTCTTGGTGACACCATGATTTCAAAATGTCGATTTCTTCTTCTCGAGGCATAATGACTAAATGGATAACCAATATTGACCTTGATTTGGCCACGGCCAATGACAAACTTATAAATTTGGCCCAGTACGAGGTACCATTCACGAGGAGGTTCAGTTGGACAGGACAGTTAGGGCACGATAGCAGATGGCACATCGTTTGCATTGCGCCACAGACACAGCAATCACCATTTTTACCATACATCTACCAAAATTGAAATAAACTTATATGTATAGCCAGCAAATTAGCTAGTATGTTAGTATGAAAGTTATAACTTCTAAAGATTCTACAGATGGGATAGAAAAACAATCTCCGACATCGTGGGCTCGGAACCACGGTCCCCCAAAACATAACACCCAGCATGGCAGGAAGATTCGCCCTTTGTAGCGGACGAGCATGACGACCTCTCCCGCCTGTCTAGATAAGAGGCACGGTTACTTATAATTATAGGATTATCTAAGTAATTGGACTTACGTGGAAGTTTTGTTCCTTAATATATCTTTTAGCATGAGAATCCCCGAGCTTCACCATCATGGCAGCCACCACTTCAGGTTGGTCTAGATGTTTCACTGCCAGGTTAAGAGAGGACATAAGGTTGACGACGTGAGCCTTAAACTGGATGTTTTCGGCGAACTTCTCTTCAGGGGTTTTGGTTAACATTTTGAAGTAGTTTTTATTATCTGGGTAAGCCCGGAAAAATCTGAAAGAAAAAGAGCCTTGTTTTAACACAGATATTCCAATATGACCTATTATGTTGTTTTGCCTTGATTTGGTGTTTTCAGTCAATGACACATGACTGGCCAGAAAGGGATTTAAAAGTATAAAATCAGATCAAGCATATCATTCACACGATCATAAATAAGATGTGACATCTTTAGTGTCTATACCTACTGAATTTAATATAGTCATTCATCTGTTTCATCTCAGAAACTAGTTATAAAAGCGTTGATCGTAAAATGCAACAGACTACTAAAGATTCCATTTAACTAGAATGTTTTGTCGCACGCAGAGATTTAAATTGGTTTTGGGAATTAATAAATTTTGTGCTAACTTCAGATCAAGGAAGAAAGGAAATTGTGCAGTCCCTACGTATAAATTACACGACATTGACAGACTTGCATGATCAGAAGTATCATATAAAACGCAAATCTAAGAAGTAATTAGAAAAAAAGTGATAACAGTGCTTGTAAGTAAATTATACAGTCAATACAGTCATGTGTGTGGTTACCGGCCATCAAAAAATCTACCCATGTATGACGTAAAAGTCGACCTGGGCATCTAGAATAACCATCCATAAAAGCGGACGTTGGACTCAGATCCGAAGCAACCATGTGAGGATCTAAGTGAGAAATCGCTTAGATGAGAAGTTATGCTAAGTTTTTGACGTTGTTTAGTTGATATGATTAATCATAGATTTAAAAAAAAGCCTGGCGTCAAACCGCGCGCGATATCCAAATTCTGTGATTAATGAAAGAAACACGTCTTTATTTATTCAGTGACGTGAATGAATAAAAACGCGTAGACGCCATGTGTTCAACTGTCAGCCTCATTTGTTAAATCAATATTAGATGTGTAAATAAACGGAAATCTATTGCCAATAACTATGGTCTAGTATATTGAGTTTGATTACATTCATACATTGTGTGCAAATTACTTTGGCAGCTGTTCTGCCTGTTTATGAGTAGGAATCTCGGCGCCATGCATATAGAAATTAAATGTTATGTGGTTTTCAATGTATATTGGTTTGGTTCTACATATAGATTGGCTTTATCGTTCTATGAGGTTTTATTCGTGGTTGGTTTACTAATTAAAGCCACGTTTTTAACGTTATTAATATGGCTTCTTATCGGTTATTTTCGTTACCAATCGTCTAACTAAATTTTATGCAAGTATTAATAAATACTGTATTGTTTTATGATGGTAGGTACTTTTCAGGCTGGATTCCAGCGTAATTATTGCCAAATCTTGGATTTGAATGGGTAAAGGTTAAGTTAATCGCTACATAGTATAAAATAAAGTCGCTTTTTCTGTCCCTATATCCCTATGTATGATTAAATCTTTATAAATACGCAACGGATTTTGATGCGGTTTTTTTTAAAGATAGTGATTCAAGATGAGGGGCCCATGCGAAGCCGGGGCGGGTCGCTAATTTATAATTAGCTAACTAACTACTAAGCTGGTATTTTTTTCAAATTTTCTATCGTAACTGGAATGAAACATTTTTCGGTAAGAAAGTTACCGTACCGGAAGCGCCGTGTTTCGTATAGCACAGAATAGATAGTACTAAGTTAAAGTAAGTATACGTACCTACTATTAAATAAAATAACATCGTTCAGTGTTTTTTAAATCATTAGAATTCGAACATTTATAACAAAATTATAAAAATAAAAATGCGAGTACCTCTTATACACCTACATGAGAAACATTACCAAAGGTTTATTTAAAATATCCGGATAAAAATGTCGAATTTACTCGGGTCTTAATAAGTTGGATAACCAATTCTTTTGTAGATTTAGCGGCGGGGAAAAATGGGAAAACAAAGGATTTACGAACAAAGAGAAAAAAGTACTTTGTCTCTCCCATGTCGGGATTAGAAATTAGGCCACACCTTACTATTTTTCGTGGTTTTATAAATCACTCATGCTGATAAACAGGGCACCTGGTTGAAATAAACCGGCTCGTTTTCCTGTTCGTAAATTTTAATCATTTTGTCCATAAAGGTGTTTAGGAAAAGCGTCGGACAACCACCGACCGATAGATGGTCAGATGACCTGAAGAAGATCGCAGGCAGGCAATGGATGCAGGCCGCTTCCAACCGGTCGTTCTGGAAATCCTTGGGGGAGGCCTATGTCTATTTATTTATTTATTTATTTATAGACAGGCAGCTGTTACAGCTGATGCGTCTATATCAAGCAGTGTTCACAGTCAATCACTGAACAGTCGGTTGTTCAATTTTGAACCAGAGACACTTCGTTTACTTGTATCCATTTGTCTAGTCGGTTTTTAAAGAAGATCACTGATGGTGCCGAGATCACTTCCTCGGGCAATCTATTCCAGTTGTAGACCACTCGATTGCTTAAAAAGTGGTGTGCAGTGTTGGTTTTTGCTAGGGAGCGGGATATCTTGCAGTTGTGTCCTCTTGACGATTTCAAATTCTCCTTCAGGTGGAATATTGATTGCAGGTCAGGTTGTCTGTAAGCACCCGTCAGAATTTTGTATGTCTCGATGAGGTCACCACGGTGGCGTCTTTCCTCTAAGGTAGTGAGGCGAAGTGCGCGAAGTCTCTCTTTGTATGATTTGCGACGGAGAGCTTGAGGTATTTTGGTGGCTCTTCGTTGTACGCCTTCAAGCAGATCAATGTCCTTCTGAAAGTATGGGCTCCAGATCTGGAAGGCATATTCAAGTAGAGGGCGTATGTATGTTTTATAAATTTTCTTGAACGTGTCCACAGTCATGACCTGAAATGCTCTTCGAATGACATATACAAAGGCATTCGCCTTTTTGACTATTGAAGACACATGCTCAGCCCACTTAAGATCTGGTGCAATGAGTACGCCAAGATCCTTCTGCTGATTTACAGCTTGTAAAGTTTGTCCATCAATATTGTAACTGGTTTTAGGGTTGTTATTCCCTAGATGAAGGACGGCACATTTCGATGTGTTCAGTGAAATAACCCAGTCCCTGGCCCACTCCTGTATACGGTTTAGATCGTCTTGAAGGTGGCCACTGTCAGTTATCGGGTTAGCAAAAAACTTTCCATCATCAGCGAAGAAGACAGACTGAGCCTGTATTGATTCAATAAGGTCTGTTATGTATATTCCAAAGAGATGAGCAGAGAGCACCGAACCTTGCGGGACTCCACTCAACACCTGTCTGGTTTGAGATAAAGAGTTTCCAACTCTCACCTGAAATGTCCTGCCATCCAGATAGTTCTTGATCCAATTGAGCAGGGCTCCACGTATTCCATAGTGCTCGAGCTTCATCAAAAGGCGCTGGTGAGGAACTCTGTCAAAAGCGCGTTCAAAATCTAGATAGCAAACATCAACAGGATTGTGATTGTCAACTTCTGTGGTCCAAGAGTACATACATTGTAAGAGGTTAGTTATGGTAGACCTCTTTTCAACAAAACCGTGTTGCTTAGTTGAAATAATGGACTCATTGTTTAGAAAGATTGTTAAATGCAGGCTTATAATTTTTTCCATTATCTTGACAATGAAACTAGTCAGACTGATGGGCCGGAAGTTACTGGGCAGAGTTTTATCTCCCTTTTTGTAGATTGGTGTCACCAAAGCATGCTATAATATAATAGCAATGCAATTAGCATGTTTCGGATAAAACATTCATCAGACAAATATATATTCACGTTGAATTTACTCGATTCGGATAATCGACAAGTGTTAGTTTTGGTACAACACTACCGGGTTTGGACGCGCGTGGCGCCATGACAGTAAGTCTTATTACCCGCACGGCCGCGGTTAGATGCATTTTTTTGTTTATTACTTGTGAAGTCTCGGGATAGACTATTCTAATACGATTTGCGTTCAATCTTCGGGAATAATTGCGCATTGATATCGTGAGTGAGGCCCGGTTGCCTAGTGGATAAAAGTTTGAAGTTTATTGACAATTGAACACTCGTCAGTGAAATAACCTGTGTGAAGACCTCTGTTCTACCCTGAATTCGCCGTGCTTCGCCGGATCGACACCGAATTAATAGGGGATGTGTAGGAATCTCATGAGAAGGGGCTTAAACGGGTTTAATTCGGATTAATAAGCAAGTCACGCCCAAGCGCGTAAGGTACTTTTCTTTTGTTTATTTTTAGTGTTCAGACTAACTTTTCTATCATACACGCTTCCACTGTCAAATTTAAACATTCTGGTAGCAGAGTTGGCTGAAACAATATTGTTTCGCTAGTTTAGCTAAAATATGCTAATTGGGCAGATATCCACACGCAAATGATAAATTCATCAGTTGGGCAAGAGCAGGAGCAAGTGTTGTGGCGCAGTTCTTAAGAATGCAGCATGGTATTTTGTCAGGGCCTGGGGCTGACTGTTCCTTTAGGCTTGACATCACCTTAAGTACGTCCTCTGTGGTGAATGTAATATCACATAAGCTGTTTTCAATACGGGTGACGTTGGTGATTTTTGTTTGTTGGTTCAATGCGGGTTCAATAGTAAAGGCCTTTTGGAATTCCTCAGCAAATATGTTTGCAATATCCTCTGGATTTGATCTTGATTTGTCTAGCAGTGGACAGCCTGCGGCTGTAGTTATGGTAATGAATGATGATCGTAAAATCGACCGCTTTGTTATTTACCAGGGTGAACGTTATTTTGGTTCCTTAAAATACCGGTTTCCATTCTTGTTTGTCAATTGTGCCGGATTCCACTAACAGTGTTTTTTGTGTTCTTTGACATGTCATTATGGATGGAGTATTTCTACTAATATTACCTAAGCGAAAATTTGTATGGATGTTTCTTACTCTTTCACAGGAAAACGGCTGAACCGATTTGGCTGAAATTTGGAATGGAGATTACTTTGACCCTGGAACAACACATTCATACTTTCATACTAATATTATAAATGCGAAAGTCTGTCTGTCTATCTTTCTATCTGTCTATCTGTCTGTCTGTCTGTCTGTCTGTCACCTCTTCACGGCTAAACTGCTGGACCGATTGTGATGAAATTTGGTAGGGATGTAGTTAACGACCCGAGGTCAAACATAGGCTACTTTTGGGCGCGATATAACCGAGTACCACGCGGGGCGAAGCCGCGGGGAACAGCTAGTAGGCTATATATTATGCCGGAATTTCCACGGGAGCGGAGCCCCGGGCCACAGCTAGTTATCAATACATCAATATACCTAAATATAGTGTGTGGGCTTCAAGTGCGGCCAATTCTGGCTGTAATGATCATTAATGATTTCGAATTGGTTAATGACAAAATTATCGTTTTTATGCTGATCTCTTTAATGCCACGGGTTTACCTAATGCTGAAGATGAATTATAATTTTTTATAATAGAAGTGAGTGAAATTTTCCGCGGTATATTTTCTTATCAGTTTTGTCACACTTTCACGGTATTTCTTATCAGGGTTTATAGATTGATGTGTGATGCGACGAAATAGAGATAGAAAAGCGAACATAGTTTAAAAAAGAAAGAATGCTTGATTGACTCTACCAAACTTAGCATAGGTAATGGCCTTGAAGTTCTTGGGATAAAGTAACACAACAGTTAACAGTTTATATATTTTTTTCTTTCTACCTATGGATGTCGTGAAATGAAATTTAGGGATCAACCAAGAAGTCTTATTTGTATCTCGCCATTTGGTGGAGGATTCCATCAACAATAAAATGAAGAGTTGACTGTTAGGCATGCGGTCACTCATAAAAACTCGAATGTCCTTAATATTCTGCGCTAAACCGACGGCAATTGGTATCGAGCCCGAAAAAAATATTTAATTAAAAAGAAAATGTAAGTAAACATATTTTTTTTTATGTTATATTCCCGCGTGTAACGTGCCTGTAACATACAGTTTTATTTAGTTACGCACAGTAACACGGTATTTGAATAGTATCCAGAGGGATACTATTAAATAAGAGTATTTAGCTCTTAATTTGTATAAGTACCTACTCATTTTATGCAAATATGATTTGAATTTGAATTTATTAAAAAATGTATTTTGTAATAAAAACTATGGAATGCTATAGGTACCTACTAATACGACAGTAATAATCAGTGGTATTAGCAAGTAAATAGAATTTTGGACCACTTTGGTGTCATACAAATCGTCACTATCTACCGTATATATTCAGTGGCTATATCGCCGTCAATATGCTTTATTCCAATATGGAGCAATCAAATCAAATTGAATTTACATTCAAACCAGCCAGTCTTGTTCAATTGACCACTGAGCCATAACTATCACCGATTTCATGACTCGTGTATATTGTTGTTGTGTTGATAAACGTCTATCAATAGACGTAATATTTGTTACTAGCGACCCGCCCCGGCTTCGCAAAGACATAAAAATCTTCCTCTTGAATCACTCTATCTATTAAAAAAACCGGAACAAAATCCGTTGCGTAGTTTTAAAGATTAAGGTAAACAAAGGGACAGAGACTGCGACTTTGTTTTATACTATGTAGTGATTGAAACTATGCGTTTTCAACTCTACCTAGGTACTTTTTGGCACGATATGCCCGAGTGCCACGATAGCGAAATCGCGGGCAACAGCTAGTTTCTAACGTATAATTAAACAGCCATTTATCATAATACTTATTCAAAACTATTAAACACTAGAAACCGATCTGCAATTTATTTAAACCGTAATTTGACCTGACAAATGAGGCATGGGACAAACATATTGATTTACACGTTTTGTTATTCATAGCTCGAACTCCATTACATAAATGTGTTGCGCTAAGTCGACTGTTGCGACCGGCATCGATAATCGAGACCAATTTATTCGATTCAATTTACTCGATTGAGAGGAAAGGTTTTATGCACGTGTTCGTACCTAATAGATTGTGAATCTTAAATTGCCTATTTTGGTTTTGGAGGGAAAGTTGTAGAATCGTGTTGTCGATGCTGTATTTATTATAGAAAATTTTTGTCTTTCAAAGTGTTTTGTTTATATTAGTGTTTGTAAAAGCATGAGTATTTGGATGTGGTACAGTGTTCAATTAAGTACTTACTTAACTTCTTTCTATGTCAACAAAATCTCTAAGAAAATGCTAAGTGCGATGCAATTATTCCGCACCTTCAATTACCCATCTGACTAAAAAATTTAAACTTGGTTAGTTACATGACTGTTTAAAACTAGTTTTAGACTGGAATTGATTAACACTAACATTTTATTTAGCTATATATGACGAGTTTGATACAAAAACTAGACTGCTCTACAACACAAAAAAACTGTAAATTCTACCCAAGAATAAGTATATTATGTTACAAAGAGGTTTAAAATGTGAAAAAATGTCACGTCATGAGCATTTTTCTTCCGCGTATGTTGGGAATAGGGATTAAATCGGATAGGTACTTACCTGCAATTATTTTAACAAGCGACTATTCATGACAGGGCGTTCTTTACTGTCGGTGATACCCTTATTAGGGGAGGTATAGTCATGTCAAAGAATATATACTTAAAATCTGTGTGAAGTAATGGATAAAAGCCGCTCAAGACAGACAGCTTTATCCCCAAGGTGTATGTATAGTTACTCTATATAACTTCTGCGAGATAATAAAGATGCTCATGATTGGGGTCAATTAATATGAATTATTTTATTATTTATTTATATTCTTAAACACACTAGCAGCATATGATGCGTGCGCATCTTAAGTTTGGAGATTTTATACGTTGCCTAATCTATTTTTAAAGTGCAGCGATGATACTCTCGGGGAGCCTGTTCCAGTCCGCGACCACACGGTTAGATAAAAAAGGTTTTTTTTTTTGGCTTTCTTTTAGTGCTAGTATAGCATTCTATAATCTGTGCTTTTAGCTATTGTGAGATACAGTTTTAAAGAATGTCCTCTCAAGAACAGCGGAGCGAGCGAAGCGAGCGGAGCTTCGAACTGTGCCAAAAAAAGTAAGGATAGATTAGGTTCGGACCGATGTCAACAAAATCTAGTAGTTCATGCAAAATGTGAATAAGTAGATTTAGGTTTTTTCACACTAGGCTACAATATTTTATTTAACATCAATTTTTTTTTTCTAATTTCGGGTTTTGTTTCTAATTTCGCTTCGCCGAAATAGGGTTAGACAAATATATTTTGTTTTATTATTGTTATATAAATATGAATTGGTAACCCACTGGGCTAAAAGCGCAGCAGGGGGTGCAGGGGGGGTCGGGGGGCGATAGCCCCTCGCAGTGAAAAAACCTAGGGATCACAAATCTTACTGGGTAGGTTCGTTAGGTTACTTGCGATGATACCACAGCGGAGCGAGCGAAGCGAGCGGAGCTCCGAACTATGCCAAAAAAGTTAAGATAGATTAGGTTGGGTCAGATGTCAACAAAAGCTAGTAGTTTGTGCAAAATGTTAATAAGTAGATTAAGTTTTTACACATTAGGGTAAAATTTTTATTTAACATGAAATTCGGATTACTTTTCATTCGGATAAGTGATGAATATAGAAATAAATATTAGCTTTTATAAATATTATTGATTGCGATATTTATCACGCACAAATTTATAACATTTTATGTTTCGAGAATTCAACTTTAGGGCTTTTATATTATGTGACATTGATATCGGGCTAAGCACCATTAGGACACAAGACGATTATGGAAAAAACAATTATTCCACCTTAGATTATAGTGAAAATATTTAGGATACCCGATAGAGAACCAGTGGCCTTATATATGTTTTGTAAAGCTTGATAAATGTTTTAGATGACAGATTTGCAAACGATTTACGAACTAAATACAGTATAGAGTTTGCCTTCTTAACAGTGTTGATTATGTAAGTTTCTCACTTCAAATTAGAGGTGATTGTTATACCAAGGTCTTTTTGTGACTCTACCGGGGTCAGCTGCTGATTGCCAAGATGGTAAGTCTTACGAGGATTTTCTTCCCTATATGAAGGACGGTACGTTTGTCTGTATGAAATAAATTAAATAAATTAAATAAATTAAATAAATTAAATAAATTATTAAAAATTAAATTAATAAAAAAAACATTTACTAGACAAGCTATTATAGAAAATATAATACCATGACACCTTCTAGACAATGATTCCCGAGACCGCACTTGGAAACTTATATAGAGTAAAACCCTTGAAATTGGCGCTTGATTTAAAGTAGATTAAAAAACAAATTAAGGTTAAGTAGAGTACAGAACATTACCTTTTTAATAATTCAGTTCCATTAGCTACAGGGTTGGCGTACACAGGTGCCCACGATTTCTGTACAGCATATATCTCTCTCTTGGTGAGACCTGATATGGGATCACAGGCGTCCGGGTCACCGCCCCACCACACGTAGCTGAACCACCCACCCATTGTATTCTGGAATTAAGAAATTTCACTTATTTATAGTGAATTTATTTGAGCCGCATGGTGCTGAAACAGTCGGTATAAAGCCCTGCCCACAAATTTTATGAAAACTTTAAGCAAAAGACTGATCTTTTCTTTGCAAAAAGAACAAGCATTGCTTTCAAACGTCGAAATGCTGCCAACCTTTTGGAAACATTTCCGGATAATAATCCTTTGCATTATGTAGATTTATTTAATTTAATTAAATGAATATATTTATTGTAAGAATGAACTTTCTGTGCAATTGCCCGAATTACATTCAGTCTATCAATTTAAAAAACATAGCATTAGAAAAACGCGGCCCCCGCGATTTCATATTAATATGATCAAAATAAAAGTATTGTTAGTCGGTATGTAGTAACAATGTAGGCAGATTGACAATGAAATTAAATATAATAAATTTTACAAAAGAAAAAATTAAACGTATAGGGTTGGCGTATGAAATGATACCCACGATGTACGAAAGTAATGTTTATTGTATGTCTCACATAGCTTAGTACATGTGCATACATATAATACTTATGGCATACAATCGCGTACAAATCGTATTTCATACGGTAACCTATTTAGGATCCTGGGTAGGACGCGGAGCATCGCAACCCTAATATCCTCCTAGCTAGCTGTAACTTGATGACGCGGGGCATCGATCAAGTCAAGCACTGAGCTCTGAGCAGACTACGGGAGCAATCGTACTCGGAGCTGTCTAGCGAACGACTGACTGCTTGAACAGCGGCGCGCCTTTTATATGCGCGCCGTGTGACGCGTGACTGGTGGGAGGCCGCCGGTGACGTACCTATTCATAGTGAACTCGTATTCATAGTAAACGTCGTGTTACAGTCTCCCCCTCTGGTACTCTGAAGTCGTCCCGACAGGAGTACCAGAAGATGTATTCTTGCGAGGTCTTCCTCTGCGGCGAATGGGATTGATAGGTTCGGGTACCTTATCTTTTCTTTTTTTCAAACGTAAGTGCTGCTGTGTGATATTTCCCAATTACTTTGTCTGGTGAATCAGGATGAGCCACTTCGTAAGTAGAGGTTCCATTTACCATTTAAGGGGCTGATGATCGATTATAGTAAAACAAATTTGTTCCTTCTATGTAACCACAGAAGAGTGATATCATACAACAGCTAGGGTTTTCTTTTTTGTAACAGTATAATTTATATTCGGCAGGAGTGAGCAGTCTCCTTGCGTGTTCTTCAGGTTGTTCGTTTTCTCCCTCCCCCTGCACCAAAGCTGCTCCAATACTGACTTGCTTGTTTTAATACTGGTGCCGTGGTTAAAGTAATTTTTAATTTATTAAATGCTTCTTGGATTTTTATTTATAGTGGGGGTAGTTATGAGTCGTCCCTGTTGGGCGCCAATATAGGGTTGGCGTATGAAATGATACCCACGATGTACGAAAGTAATGTTTATTGTATGTCTCACATAGCTTAGTACATGTGCATACATATAATACTTATGGCATACAATCGCGTACAAATCGTATTTCATACGGTAACCTATTTAGGATCCTGGGTAGGACGCGGAGCATCGCAACCCTAATATCCTCCTAGCTAGCTGTAACTTGATGACGCGGGGCATCGATCAAGTCAAGCACTGAGCTCTGAGCAGACTACGGGAGCAATCGTACTCGGAGCTGTCTAGCGAACGACTGACTGCTTGAACAGCGGCGCGCCTTTTATATGCGCGCCGTGTGACGCGTGACTGGTGGGAGGCCGCCGGTGACGTACCTATTCATAGTGAACTCGTATTCATAGTAAACGTCGTGTTACAAACGTAAATATATTTAATCACAGGACACCATTTTATTTTACTTATTCCTCCTCCTTATTACTCCTTACTATAGACGACCTTCGTGGCGTAATGGTTAACATGCCTGACCGCTACTCAGGAGGTCCCGGGTTCGATCCCCGATCAGGTCAAGATGAAAAATGATCTTTTTCTGATTGACCTGGGTCTTGGATGTTTATCTATATATGTATTTGTTATATATTTGTTATATAGTATTGTTGAGTTAATATCCCATAACACAAGTCTCGTACTTACTTTGGGGCTAACTCAATCTGTGTAATTTGTCTCTATATAGTTATTTATTAGTTATTTAGTTATTCATCAATTTCTAAGTACCTAGTGGTCATATATATATATATATATATATATATATATATATATATATATATATATATATATATATTAGTGCCATGAATCTTTTAGAACAAATGTTTGCCAACTTTCGGGATGTTTTTATTTCAATAAATAAAATGTTACATACCCTAATATAGAAAAAATAGGAAGGTAAGTATATATTTTTATGAAATTATAAGTATAAAGTACCTTCGGTAGATAGAGTCGGTAAACCATAGTCAAAAGGTAGCGACAAAAGTAATAATAATAATAATATTTATTTTACAACAGCAGTTACACTTTAATACAAAAATAAGTGAATACAATATAATATAATTACATACAATATAATATTGGTAAACAAACAACTTATGGGAGCAAAAATATACAAATCTGAAACAAAACTCAAAAATGACAGCTAACGCGAAAATAGAAAAATACAATGATTACAAGATCTGCACGAGGAAGACGAATCGCACGCCCACCACCGCCGCCCGTCTCGTCAAGCTCCACGTCGTCGGAGGAGCAGTATGCCACACCTCCGACCTCCGCCGTGTCGAGCGACGAGGACGAGCCGCTGCCGCCCCCGTCGCCACCGAGACCTGTGCGACGTAGAGGGCGGCCCCCACGACCGGCCGGCTTGGGACCTACGGGGCACCCTGCCCCACGACAGGCCCCCGCTGCCGGTGGTGTAGTGCGACGTATGACGTGGACTAATTCTATGAATGAGAACGTCATGCGCGCCTACTTCGGGGCGACTGAGGGGGGAACTAATCTCAGTGCGTACCGTGTTCGAATGCTTTCTGTATTTCAGATGCTCGAACCGACTGTCACCGTATCGGCACAACGTCTCTCGGATCAGGTGCGGGCCATCCAGCGTTGTCGAATGTTGGACACGCCTACACTTGAGCGGCTACGTCGGGAAGCGCAACCTGCTCCTACTATCATTGACGCAAGACAGACCCGACCTGTTCCCGCTGCGAGGGCGAATTTACAAGATTCGTCACCGTTACGGGCAGGTGGCGTACCTGTGCAAAATGATCGTGAGAATATTAGCGTGAGTACAACTCAGAATTATGAGCAATTGAGGAGCACATTGGAAAGTGTGATTAGTGAGTATCGTTCAGTCCCTATAACACAAAAACCACGTCTACCTCGTTTGCCTATGCACAAACGAAACATTTTGCTTATGGGAGCCCTAGATAACTTGCTAGATCCTTATTTAGAATCCAGCCAAGACCTGGCTGATACGCACTCAATTCTTTATTGTGCGGCCATTGCCGCCTGTCGTGTGGCCCGAGTAAAATTTCCAGAATCTGATCGGATCCCTCGGCGGGCGGGTGATGTACCAGAATGGCAATTGAGAATTGAGAGTCGTATTACTAGAGCTAGGGCTCTCATAGGTAAACTTTACTGCTTTAGGTCAGGCAATAACCGCCCAAGGGTAATGCGCTTTGTGCACCAAGCGTTTTCTGGGACCAATGTTCGTCCCCAGGACTATATACATTGGGTCACGGAGCGCATTGACTTACTTAAGCAGAAGATTTGTGCATGGGCGAACAGGATTCGACGTTTCCGGGAGCGGGCTGAGAGATTTCACCTAAATCGCATTTTCGAATGTGATCAAAGGAAGGTATACCGAAACTGGGAGAAGTCCACTAATAATTTAATTTAATTTAATTTTAGCATTAACTTAAATATAACATTAAAAAAAAAAAAAGAATATGTGTGGAACTATGTTTTCAAATGCATGTCATGTTGTGTGTACACGTTTTAGGGTTACAATCTGGCCCAGAACTATATTTTTTTTTAAATTCTGTATTGTGTTATTTTTGATTGTAATCTGTTGTGTATACCTAAATAAATAAATAAATAAATAAAATAAATAGAGTGGTTAATGGACAGCTTCCAAGTGATGAAGCCATGTCTAGTTTTTGGCGAAATATTTGGTCGGTGCCTGTTAACCACACCGAGGGATCTTGGATGAGTGCGATTGAGGGAGCGTGTGACTCGATTGAAGCCATGGAGGCTATAAACATAGACACTCAAGATATCAGTAGTGCAATCCGTTCAGCACATAACTGGAAAACTCCAGGCCCGGATGGATTGCACAACTTTTGGCTTAAATGGTTTCGTCGGTCACATGCTGTCTTGGCAGCGCAATTTCAAAATGCCCTCGTGGGTGGATATCTTCCAGCTTTCATGACAACTGGTATTACCTTTCAGCTCTTTAAGGGTGGTAGTACCACGGAAGCTAAAAACTTTCGACCCATAACATGCTTACCAACATTATACAAGCTCCTTACATCCATTCTTACATCAAAAATTACTCAGCACATAGATGCGCAAAATATTCTGGCAACTGTACAGAATGGGTGTAGGGCTGGGTCCCGTGGTACAAAAGAGCTTCTCCTCATTGACAGGACCATATGCCAACAGGTCCGTCAAAACAGGAAAAATTTTTCCGTTGCCTGGATTGACTACAAAAAGGCCTATGATTCGGTGCCTCATTCATGGCTGAGACGGGTACTGGAGTTGTACAAAATAGACTCAACTCTACGTTCCTTTCTCAGCACTTGTATGGGACAGTGGACCACGGTCCTTTGTAAACCAGGTGACGGGATTTCTCCTGGTTCGATGAACCCAATACGGATACAACGTGGTATTTTCCAGGGTGACAGTCTGAGTCCTTTGTGGTTTTGTCTGGCTCTGAATCCGCTTAGCACTTTGTTAAAGGATTCAGGGCTAGGTATACGTCTTCGGAGAGGGGGTGAGATCATTTCTCATCTGTTATACATGGATGACCTCAAGTTGTTTGCACCAAAAAAACCAGATCTTGTGAAGTTGCTGAAAGTAACTGAAACTTTTAGCAACGCCATTTGTATGGAGTTTGGTGTTGACAAATGTGCGGTCATGCATGTGGAACGGGGTAGAGTTGTAAACTCTGACAGATTGCAACTCTCCGAGAATATGATTCTCAATTCCCTTTCCGAGGCAGAAACATACAAATACCTTGGTATGTCAGAGTCTCTCGGTATATCTGATAGAGACATAAAACAATCAGTAACGGAACGTTTCTTTGGCCGGCTGAAAAAAGTACTGAAAAGTCTTTTATCGGGTGGCAATAAGGTTCGTGCTTTCAACGGTTGGGTTATGCCTTTACTTATATACACCTTTGGCATATTAAGGTGGACTCAGACTGAACTAGACGCCCTGGACGTAAAGGTCAGAAAAATGCTTACGACGTATCGCATGTATCATCCACGATCATCGGTGATGAGATTGTACATCCCACGGAAGTGTGGAGGGCGTGGCTTTCTTAATGCCAAAAACCTACACAACCGAGAGGTGTGCAATCTCAGGAAATATTTCCAACAACGTGAAAGTGGATTACATTGCGACGTCGTAGCAGTTGACAATGGCTTGACACCACTATCCATGGCGAACAGGAACTGGCGCATACCACAGGTGTTTACTACCCAGAGTCGCATGGACGTATGGAAGAGTAAAGAGCTACACGGGCGGTTCTACAAGGCCCTTCATGGACCTGATGTAGATCTGCTCGCGTCGGTGGCCTGGCTACGTTTTGGTGATCTCTTTGGAGAAACCGAAGGTTTTGTCTGTGCAATTATGGACGAAGTTATCAAGACGAATAACTATCGGAAATATATCCTGAAGGACGGTACGGTCGACATATGTCGCGCATGCCACCGTCCCGGAGAGTCACTCAGGCATATAGTTTCCGGTTGTTCTCATCTTGCTAACGGCGAGTACTTGCATAGGCATAATCAAGTAGCTAGGATTATACATCAGCAACTTGCTCTTAAATACGGCCTTGTGAACTCTGAGGTACCGTACTATAAGTACGCACCAGCGCCGGTTCTTGAGAATGGTCATGTCACGCTCTACTGGGACCGGTCTATTATCACAGACAGGACTATAATAGCCAATAGACCTGATATTGTGATTATAGACCGGGAGACACGCCGTGCAATTCTAGTTGATGTTACCATTCCGCATGACGAGAACCTCGTAAAGGCCGAGAAAGATAAACTTTCCAAGTACTTAGACTTGGCCCACGAGGTTACCGCCATGTGGCATGTTGACTCAACGGTAATTGTTCCAATTGTCGTGAGCACGAACGGACTTATAGCGAAGAGTCTCGACCGTCACCTAGAGAGACTCTCGCTTGGCAGTTGGGTCAAGACACAAATACAGAAGGCAGTACTTCTGGATACGGCCCGCATTGTGAGAAGATTCCTCACTCTGGAGCCCTGACCACCGGCAGCTTGGGTCTTCACTCCGCTGCCGATGGGTGCCCCTTTTTTTATATTTTTAAATGTTTTTCTTTATAATTAATATTTAAAAATGTAAAAAAATGAGACAAAGATGAATAAAGGATATAATAATAATAAGTTTATTGCTCACCAAAATCAATTACAGTTTAGTTAATATGAACAGTATAAAAGCTTATTACTAAGTTAATAGGTAAGAAACAATTCTTATTCGTATTTAAGTGTTAGGCTAATAAAACTGTTATTTCTGGAGAGTCATGGTAAGAATATTAATAAAGTGAAAATTTTCACTAGTATCATGGTTTGAACATAGATGAAGAAGAACTAAGATAGGATTGCCTATGATAAGTACCTACGGACAAATCCCTCAAAAACGACCATTATTTTTGTTAAATTTTTACTATTCACCGAAAATATAAACTTCATTACCTTAGAGCCTACCTTACGCCTCTTCAAAACTAACACACCAACAATCAAAAGGAAAATTGATGACAAATAAATAGATATTAACATTTTGAACACTATGTTAAATGTAGCAAATGGAATGACTTACTTGGACGCACTGGGGCCGACTTACCTCACTCTGTTTTGTATATATTTGAGTAAAACATATTTACATTTATAGAAAATTATCAGTCACAAGACAAAAGTAAATGTTTTAAGTAACTAAAGTTGTGTAAATAGGACTTCCATTTCGTAACATTTAGGATTTTGGTGCAAACATATGACCCATTGTATTTCAATTTGTTTGTGTATTATGCGAAATCACGAGACCTGTTGAACAATTTTTAATGCTGATATCTTTTCTATCGCTAACTTGCTATCTGTGGTAGTGATTTAAAAAATAATAATGTCCAAGATGGGACGGGGAGCCCCCAAACTATGGTTGCCATACGTCCGGGTGTCCCCGGAATTGTCCTATAGAGCGTCCGCGAAGCAAATTGGGCGATCTTCATTTTTTTTTAAATCTTGATCTTTAGACAACTGATTCGCTAAGTACTCAAAAAAATTCTTGCAACTTAAATGATGTTGATAGATGATAACTAACATCTTCAACAGAATATGTAATTGTGTATCCAAACATTGTCTCTACCTCAAACTGTATTGTATTTACTATTTGCAGTCTGGGGCATTGAACTGAGCGCAAACCTTGCAGTAATTGTTATATTAAGAGCAGTGTTATTTATGACTTAATTTCTGTTATATAATATTTGAAAAAAGAACACAATAAAAACAGAAGCTCGCTATTTCGTCTCTTCATTATAGTGCTTCCGGAGCCCCCCCCCCCCCATCTCTCTCCAAACCTCCCTTTATTAAGCCACATCTAGCCATTTGCTCTCGAACTTTCTCAGGTCGTAACTCCAGTGCATCCGTGGTCTTTCTCTCTTTCACAAACATTTAGTGGTGCTGTGTGTTGGTGCCATTTAGTGGCAACTAGAGCCCAACGGTTGTTATTCTTGCGGCGGACATCACCCGCTTAATTCTATTGAAGTTTGGCAGCATTAATTACGTCCCACATCGGCGATTCCCGTCTTGGAACGAAGTGATGTGTTGCTAAACCTGTCTCTCCTAGTGACACCTAGTATACTTCGCTCCACAGCTCTCTGGCAAATCCTGAGTCTGAACTTCAGAACCGTTTGAGCACCATAGCTACTCCACGCACTTGCTATGCGGCGGTTTATTTTCTGTTCTTGCTATTTGTTAACTACAAAATTTTATCTCGTGGTCGAAGGACCATTTTGGGCAAAATGCCTGTACCAGGATTTCCACTCTTTCGTATATGGTTGACTTTTACATACATCTAGATATATTTAATAGTGAAATGTATAATACCATTACAGACTTAAAAAATTCAAATGTCTAAAAGAAGGACACCTCACATTAAAAATTAAACCTGCTGCGGTATTTGCTATTATAATACTAGATACCTATGTATGGAACACAACAATGAAAGTGCATCTAATTGGCGGCAGAAGTTATTGTACATCAAAGACACATTATATTAATTAATTGGAAACATGTGTTCTGATAAACTATTTACGAATAATTGAGTTTTTTAATTAATACACTTGTTTGTCAGTTTGAACCGAAGCTGAGTTCTGGATGTTCAGAACTTAGCGCAAAAATCAGAAATATAAGTACTTATCTCATTGACCCCATATGTGACAGTGGTAGTATTTAACTATTTAAAACCATTTCCATTATCCAGTTATGTCACTGACTCTATCTCCCTTCAAACGATTCGGCACACATTAATACAAGCACATAGCGTAGTTTTTTTTTAATTATTTTATTTTCCACGGACTTAAGTTGTCAAAAACTATATCGATGGTTAATTTAGTCTTGGCATTCAACCAAACGTGACACTTTCTGAGAAGCTTTTTATTTATCAAACAAACAATAACATTTAACGACCGCGCCTGTTGATATTTTTGTCAATGGTTATTTTTTTCGCGCTTACAAAGGTAGACAATATAATGTTTATCAAGACAACTTCATATTTTTACTAATAAAGAACTATAATAATTGACAAGAAAAGAAAAAAATGTGGAGACATTTGTTGCGGTATGATTTATGAAAAATATTATAGAAGGAAAGACGGAGAAGAGAAAGATCAAGAAAGAGTTACGTAGAACAAATAAAGAAAAAAAGTTAGAGCCGTGTCGTATCAGGATGTGAATAGGCTAGAGGAAAATTCTTCAGCTCTTAGTTTAAGATAGATAGAACTATGATAAAGGTAACATTATAACTCGTCACAAAAATAAACTAGAAAAACAATAATGCTACAACAATCCCATAGCACAAAAGACCATAAGGAAGACCTAGAGAGCGATGGAACGATTTTTTTGAGAACTTAACTTTGCGAGAAAATATCATGGAGATGAGAGACAAGTGATCTAAAAATTAAAAAAAGTTAAAGTTAGGTGAGGTGAAATTGAGGAGGGCCGACACCCATGAAGAGATGTAGCGTCCAGGAAAAGAAAGCAAGTTAAAAACAATAAACGTCATAATAACTGAACACAAAAATGAACTAACAGTTTAATTACTACAAATTGTGGCTTACTGATATGACAATATCTATCAGTCAACAATAGGCAATAAACAGAAATTGTGTTTATAATACATTTTCCTGTTTATCTGCGTTTAGGTTTATGCACAATGATGTTTTCATTTTAACTACGATAACCCTTAAGTTATATCTTTTTGGATCATATTTTTGTTTGGGATAAGTAAGGTTATCAAAGAAAAATAATCAGTAAGTAAATATAGAAAAACTCACTCGAATTGAAATAATTATGAAATCAATGTAAAGAAAACATGAATAGGTCGAGTCCTAAGTCAGATAAATTAGAGGTCACAGTTGATGCAGCAGATTTGACTTTTGACATATAGATATAAGCGGAATCACATGACTTTTGAATAATAAAAACAATGTGATGAGCGGGTCGACCTTATATTTTCCACCAGAGGCGCTTCTAACTTCCATGCAGCCCTAGTTGCTGTTAGAAAAAATATGTTCGAGAAAAAAAAAACCAAAGGTAGACTTTGAACACTTTGATTATTTATAATCAAAGTTTGTCAAAGGTAGTCTGCTTCAGTACTTCTCATAGCTATTTCTGCCGTTGAATAGCAGTTTTTTCTTTTATTTATAAACAAATAGCGTTACAATTTCTATAATTATCACAACGTAAAACAATAATGGTTTACTCAAATTGTAGAAAAAAATCCAGTTTTGATTGTAATTATGAAGTTATGTAATTATATAACTTTTAAATAATCAAAGGAATATAAGTATTATGTATGACTTTAGGTAGTGAGAAACATCCTAACTCATTTTCTATGCATTTTAATGATTATTGTTTCAGTTTTTTGAAAAGTGAAATAGGTCCAGTTCAAGCAGTGTTGTGTTTCGGCTTGAAGGATCAGTGATATTACTAGGCTCTGTGGCGTAAGCTCCTCCTACGTCATGTGTAGGCAGCGAGCTAGTGGAAGCACAGACTAAATAAATCAATACTTATCAATAAATATACTTCTTTTAATCAAAGATATACAGATAGAAAACTGGTGTCAGAAACAGGTGACAGAGAGGAACCTAGGCAGACTAATAGGTCCTTCCTCATACCTGCCTCTTTTTGATCAGCAATATTGAAAGACGTAAGTTTATTTTCGTTTTTTCCCAACCACTATTAAATTTACTGATCAAAATCATTTTTTAATGAGTATGTACGCAAAGAGGATTGCGGCCAAATAAGGGATCATTGTAGAGCTACCTATTACTCTAAAACGGTCTCGGGTGTGAATCTATTGAATCCCCTAATTTATCGTTTCCAGTTTGTTACAAAGTTTGTAACATTAGATTTAATTGAATGGACCAAATAGTTCCTGTTATAAACATTAAGGTCAATTAAACAATGTACAACGTTTAAAATGTTGCTGTTTTCGTTGTATTTTGGCTTTCAACTCCATCCGTCCCAGTTGAAGCTAAAATTATATGATCGTAATATAAACATCGAGGAGCGCGCTCGATAGCCTAGCGTTTACTTTTGTTATAGGGCTGGCTCATTCCTGGCACAGAGAATTGCAATTGCAATTCAGCGCGGGAATGCAGCCAGTGTTTTTGGTACCATGCCTCACGGGCACCACCCAACTTTAAATTTGGATTAGCTTTAGATTTCAGTTTATTTATATTTTAAGTTCTTTTTATGGTTTGTTATATTAATAAAATGGTAAATGAAATAATAATAATAATACATAAATAAAAATAAAAAACTTTAGTTATTGTATATTTCAATTTAACTAATTTAAACTTGTCTTTACTCTATTACTTATATTTACAGGAAAAGTGTCCCCGAATTTGAATAAATTTGAATAAACAAAGCATTTGTAAATTGATATTAATAGTTTTATTTGTCAGTAACGTGCAAATTTAATTATCAACCAACTTGTAAATGTATTTAAAAAAAAGATGCAACATCACTCTAACGCTAGTTGTAGGTTTGCATTTTTGTTTCTTCGTAATTATTTCATATCTTGGTCGTATAGGTACGTTTTTGAAGAAAATGTTGCAATGGAGTTTGTGGCGCCGCTTCTTCTCCACTTGCGTTTTGGAAGGAGTAATGAATGTCGTCAAGAATTGATAAGAATATCCTTAATCTGTTTTCTATTATAAATAGATAGAAAACAGATACTATATCTAAGATGATAACTATATCTAATAAAAATCAATTTTTGTTCGTTAGTCTGGCTAAAACTCAAGAATTTTTCATTTTGATCAATTTTGATGATTTTATTCTAGAGATATTTGAAAAAGTTCAGGGTAGGTTTAAACGGTTTACATTATTAACATACCTATTAGGTACGTAAGGTGATTTTATCGTAAAAATACTTACGCTCTACCAAAATGCTCTACATTATAAAGAGGATGTGTTTATCTATAAAATAATATCTAAAATGCTGATAGAAAATACAAGTTACCTACAACTTACAAGAATAGGAGACACATAGACAACTTGTAGGGAGATCAAGCAGGTGCAACTGGAAAAACCAAAAGTTTGGTAGAGTGAATGGGAGGCAGAAGGGTCGCTGTTTATGGAGACAACAGTCAGAAAGAGTTTTCTATTCAAAAACAAATGGCAGAGGCAAGAGTAACGGGACTCGGAGTAAAATCGGCTTTTAAAGAGAGAGATGCAGTGATTACTGGGTGCGATGGTGAAATCTCCTAGCTCGAGGGTAAGACATTGACTGCGTGGCCATTTTTGGGGACAGTAGGTAATGATCGACTACCAATATTATCGTATTAAAAATATCTGTTCGAAGGAATTATGTATAAATTAATGGTTGTAACTTATATGCTCATCATCATCATTCTTTTGATTTGTCTTGGTTTTGTTTTTCATCCACCCTAAGGTTGACTGAAAGAGATTGCATTAGCGATAAGTCCGCCTTTGTACCTTACCTAGTTTTTAACAAAATTATGTATACATTTGTTTGGTGCAATAAAGAGTTTTTCTATTCTATTCTATCATCATCATCATTTCGTGAAGGTAACATGGTTAATCGACCATACACATCCTGGTGTCAGAGCTCTTTCGAAATCACCCCTCGGCCTCTGACGTGATTCCTTTAAGGAGTACCAGATGGCAGCAAGACTGGGACGTTTTAACGTGCCTTCCGAAGCACCATGATTTCATCTTTATTATCAGACAATCAGGTGATTCAAGCTTGCAATGTCCCAACCAAACTGGAAACAACTAAACAAATTATGCTTCCCGTGGGAATCGAACTCACGACCCCCGGGTGGGCAGGCAAATGCCTTAACCACTGTATATATGCACATTGCACATGGCTCATATTATTGATATAATTTATAATAATTGCAAAAATAACGGAACTAGCATTATGTATTTCATTTTATAATACAAAGATATGTTATCGTCAGCTGATTGACACTCAACTTCATTATTTATTTATCAATTTAGCGTGTTATCTGCACAAATAAGTAAATAACGCGCAAATGCCCATTTTATATTCAGGTTTTTTATCCACTCAAAAATTAGGAGGTTAATTTGATAGTTCTTTAATTGTTTACTAGCGACCCGCCCCGGCTTCGCATGGGCATAAAAACTTGATTTACTCTATTTAAAAAAACCGCATCAAAATCCGTTGCGTAGTTTTAAAGATTTAAGCATACAAAGGGACATAGGGACAGAGAAAGCGACTTTGTTTTTTACACTATGTAGGGATTCTCACTACATAACCGTCTATTCTGAACTGATTTTGAATTTGAATGTTTTTTTGTTTGAAAGTACTTACCATAAACTATTAAACGAGCAATATTTGTATATTAATTTATTTGTACTCACGTTTTTGAAAACGGTTCTAACGATTGCTTTGAAATTTTGAACATAGTTCTTGCATACTCAAAAAGATAATCTAGCTAGGTTCCATGTCTGGGAAAATTCATTTTACCCATATTTTCAAGCAAAGAAATCTTCTGCATTAAACGAGCGAAATTCGGTCGCCTTTTAATTTAGTCTCAAATTGAATTAAAATCGATACAGTCTATAGTAAAACCAAAATAACGAATGTATAATATTTCAACCAAATAGACTAAAAGTAGGTAGTATATTTTTTTTGCATATTTCATATCATACGTTCATATGTCTGTCCGTCTATTTGTTCTCTGTATATGTTCCCTGATTCGTAATATGTAGACTTCTTATTTAATATAAATAAAAACTATCTGTAGTTTTATTTTATTACAGCAAATAATGAAACTTAAATAAAATCAGGGCTACCAGAAAAAAAACCCGGCCAAGTGTGAGTCGGACTTACGTACTTACCAAAAATTATTAAAAATGGTTTAAAAATTAATAGGACTGTCTCCTAACTATCTTGGTCCTGGATGTTTATCTATTATGTATTTGTTATAAAATATAGTAAGTATCAACGATACTTACTATATATATATATAATATAGATAAGTATCAACGATACTTACTATATTTTATAACAAATACATAATAGATTTATATATATATATATTTATTGTTGTATATGTAGTTATAGATATACTTATTTTGGGCCTCCTTTTTTGAAGTCGGTTAATATTCCAAAACCTTCTTCTAAATTGCTTCAGCCAAACACGAGAAAATTGCAGAAAAACATGTTAACATACTAAGAACCACTTTTTTGAATCTGATTAATAAAGAAAACATGAAAAAAAAATTTCGTAAAGATACCGCGCGCGATTCGAAATTCTTTGAATGAAAATAACCTCTGTTACTTTATCTTAACTACTGCTTTAAAATTTTCTTTATACTGCCATCTATCGGTCGCCTAATGTTCATCAGGGACTTGGGTTACGTTACGAGAACCATTTTACTAATGTCTCTTAATATTTTATAATGAAATGGCGCTAGTAGTTTAGGCTTTATGTTAGTTTAGGTTTTAAATTAATTACGAGAGTTTGGAATCTTAATAAAGGTATTGACTTACGAAAAATCATGTTGATTGTATGGAAGTCTCATTCAATTGGGAAAAAAGTATTTATTGTTTTACGCTCCTCTTTTCGGTTAATGAGATGAAGCCAAACAAACGGATGGACGGACAAATAAGTGATCAGTTATACTCGGTCCCGTATAACTTTTAGAAATTAATGTAGAGTCTTGAGTTAAGACTCGCTTATCTCTTGTTAAGAAACACAACTAAGAATTTTTATATACATAGTAGTTAGACTTTCTTATTAAAAAGTTTTCCTAATTGCATCCTCAGAAACAGATTGTACAGTGAGCTACAAATAAAGGGTCACAATTTTATGCACACGTCAGTCTGCCTCTTTTAATCAACTCTACTTTCACGTGTACTGGAAGCGATTATTATTTTAATAGTAGTACCTATGTACTTATAGTGTTTTACATTATATCCTTATGTGTTCTTATCCTATATTTATTTTTGTGACTAAAAATAAATAAATAAAGGTATATCATTTTACCCTTACACTTACACTATAGGTGATAATCACTTTTCTATGTGGTCAACTATACTTAAATTCAATACAATAGAACTACTATAGATATTGGCTTATTGCGGTACCTTTTAAAGTAATAAAGTGATTAGTTATTCTTACACTATTATATATTGACATAAATTATTGACATAAATTAAATACCTACCAATCAATGCAAAATATATACCCGCAGTTTAAATTAGTGTGTACATTTTTTAAGTAAATAGTATTAATGATTAAGAACAAACAGACAGTTTTTTAAACAAAACAAAACTCGCCTTAAATTATAGTTTAAAAAACTAAGAACACCTAAAGTGAATATAAATTGTTCCTTTCCTGAAAGGTAAAGTTATTAAATCCTTCTAAACACACCGGTATCGCAAGAGTACCGGCGTTGCCAAGCACAAACATGAATCTTTCATGTCGACCGTACTCACCTAGAGTACGGTTAGAACAACAATCACTGAACGTACTTACTAGTCACTAACGTGGTTGATGTTTAACGTAAGTTTCCCGCGCAATTCTCTTCAAATTGTCACCAAATTGTGACTAAAACGTGTGAGTTAGAGGCGACACGTGCGCCATACGCGGAGATTGTAGAGGTACTAAACTTGTTTACTACTGTCACCCGCCACCCGCCCGCCCTACGCTGCCCTATCAGACTACGGGTGATAAAGGGGTGACTTCACAATTGGCGAGGTTAAGTATTTTTAAGCCAGGTTTTTAAAGAAACCTAGTTATATTTCACTTCATAGTTATGTATCGTGGCACACTTCTATCTTGAGCTCCTTTGTGCTTCGAAAGTGTGTTTCGATGTTATCGTTGGCAGTTGTTAAACTTTTACCCCCTTATTCATAAAAAGTTACAAACTTTTGTTAAGCCCATTTTAACAAAAAAATTGTTTAGGCCCATTTTCTCTTATCAAAATTTACCGTGAAAGAAAGAGCCAAAACACATTTTAGTTAAAACGGGCTTAACAAACGTTCGATATTTTTTATGAATAAGGGGGTTAAAAGTTAACTCTTTAACATGCGAATGAATTTTTGAATGCGAAAAGCGATCACAGATTATAGAATCCTATACTAGCACAGATATTCAACCGCCATACAAAAAATATTTAGCCAAATTCAAAACATATTCCTTATTTGGAAGTTTGTCAATTATAGTGTCACTTCACAGTTTATTTAAATGATCTGCTGACTGACGAACTGTACTTCAATACCAATATTTTTTTAATTGTCTTTTATTGTTAGTGTTGACACAGTGTATAACACAAACCAGACAAAGCTAGGTATATGTATGTATAAAAAAAGAAATAATGTCAGTTTAAATAATACTTATCCTCCACTTTTACCGCAGTTGGAAAACTCTTCTCGTTCTTGCGTGGAAAAGTTTCAGCGTCCTGAAATGTAGGTTATGTGACTTGAATTTGGGAGAAAGCATATTATCATCACCTCGCTTAATTACATAAGGACTTACTTAATGAAAACGATTATTTTTCGTCTTATTTGCTGCAACATACGCTTCATGATCACAAAGATGATCTTATATGGATTTCCGTCCATCCATCCGTAGCAGCCTCTATGATATCCTTTTTAGGACGTAGGCCTCCTCGATAAATTTCCATTTCTGCCTCATAAGAGCCACAATCCACATGAAGCATTAAGTTAATCAGGTCTTAAGGAAGAAGGTACATCATCACTATCACTGTCACTACATAGTATAAAACAGTCGCTTTCTCTGTCCCTATATCCCTTTGTATGCTTAAATCTTTAAAACTACGCAACGGATTTTGATGCGGTTTTTTTTTATAGATAGATTGATTCAAGAAGAAGGTTTTAATGCCCATGCGAAGCCGGGGCGGGTCGCTAGTTCGTTATATTTATTTATTTAATCACATAGCCCATTGATGGTTAGTCTTCATCTATTATATAAAAAGTTAATAAGTAATTAGTTTATTTTTATAGTAGGTACTTACCTAGTATTTATTCCTGAGAAAAAAACCGGAAATTGTATGTATAGATACTTGGAAGTTTTAATGAATGAAATATAATACGTTAAAATTAAACACCTAGTCTAAAATATAATAAAACTTGACTTAAAATAAAACTAAATAAAAAACTACCTTATTAACAAAACATGTGTTTATTTATTTAATAATATGAAATAAGTGCCTGCGTGTGTGTACCTTTAAATTAACAAGTTTCTGAATTATTTGAAAAACTTTGTTTTAGCGGGATATAATTAATTTTCTAATGTTACCTAAATTCCTGTTTACCACATATTTCAAGTACTTAATGTTTTTCTTAAAATATATATATAGTTCTTATTTCAATTGCGTAATAACACCAAAACAGCAAAACATTTACCGCCAAATTGGCAGCTAATCGATGATAAGCATCGACTAATGAGCTATTGTCCTTGTCCATAACATCGGTAATCTATTCTCGATTCAACACGAGTATTCGAGTCGTCGCGTCGCCACGAATACTGATTTGGGTGCGAATTCTGATAGAGGTCTAAATCAATTTCGACACGATAAACCAAAACATCCGGGTCATATTGCTTTAATAATGTATATAAATAAAAAAATACACACACAATCACTATCATTATTTAGGGTGTGAAAAATACTGACATGTAAGTTAATTATGGGCAAGGATCCATCAAATAGTAACTATTAAATATTTAAAAGATATTATTGCAACATGATTAATACATATTAGTCGTACATAATAATAATATATCCCAGACTGCTGCATAGTTGCGTATTTTGCGGGGAATGTAGCGTGCGTAGGTCATAGATTTAAAAAAAAAAAATGCGTCTCTTTTCCTAGTTCTATGGCGTAGGTACTAGTCTAACTAATTTGACAAGTGAGCCATTTCGACTTATAACAAGAAGAAGAATAAAATGTATAATAGGTACGTACCTACCTAAGTTTGTGGTCATTTCACAACCTGTATAGTGTAGATAGACCACAGGACTCTGTGGTCCAACTATCTATGTTTTTTTAAACCTTATTACACAATTGTAAACGGCCAAGCAAAAACAATCTAAAAAGGCTTTACTCTCTTCTCTCATGGTATTTTTCAAAGTCTAGCTGCTTCTTCTTCCGATACGACTAGCAACTTACCATAAAAGAAAAAAAATCCTTTTAAAGAATTCATGCTCACATTATCCTTGCTACAATAGAGTTTTATCATAATTTTTTGTAAATTGATCAAATTTAATTTCGATAACTTCTAGAATAATACACTGCCACATGAAGTCGTTGAACTTAGTTCGAGTACTGGAGTGTTTATGGGGCATAATATGATAATGTTAGGATTCCGTACGACTACAGTTGTTTATCAATGAAGCTAAAGGTAGGTATTGTCCAAATAGATGTAAATGTAAGTACAGTTGGGTGCAGGTTTATATCTGCAGAGGCTGCACCACAGAATAAAGGACGTGATAAGGTAGCTATTGAGCTTCTTAAAAAACACCTCTTATATTAAAAAGTCTCTTACATCACCTCAGTGGAAGGTATATTAAGCCCTGTGGTCTGTTCTTAAGAGGATAGACTACCTACGTTTTCTCATACGACGTAGGTATTACCCTGATTTCCTTCTGGGATAAGTCTCGTAAGTTTTTGTTTAAAAAATAATCTCAATACAATTTGTTACGGCATGCCTACAGGCATGCCGTAACAAATTGTTTTCCTTTTAATAAGTAACTATTTACCAATAAATATAAAAAACCTTGATGTAATTTAGGGACCCAAGTTTAAGATAATACGCAATATGACCTTTCAAAATCCTAAAATAATTACTGTTTTTACCGCCATTATCAAACGGGAACAACACATATTTAAAAAAAATTATATAATAGGATTACGTACGAGTATGATCTATTATTTCAAGTAAATTTGTAATAAACAATTATAATAGTATCAATTGATGATTTTTATATAAATTCATAATCAAAAGTTGTATCACAAAATAAATAGTTGGTAAATAATTTTCCGACCATGTGCTTCTACTTACCTCGAGTTCTCACTCGTTAAATCATTTTTATTAACTTATTTGTGTAAGTAAGTAGTCATTGAATGATGGTAAAAAGTGCTTATATAAGTGCTCTTTTGACAATTGTAATTTGTATCTATGTATATAATCTACTGACGGATTCCCCCGGGTTTTCTTGATTTGATGAGATGAAGTACATATATCTAGACAAAAACACAAAATTAATTTTAAGTTCAATTTTAAGTTACTATAATAACGATAATAAGTACCATTATATATTTTTTATTGATTTAGCAAACACAACAAGAAAATGTCATAAAACAGAATATTTACGAGCTATTTAATCAAAGCTATTCTTTTGTTATGAGAACTTCACTGGGTTTTCATTTAATATAGGTAGGTTACGTGCATATGTCGCAGTATGATAGATAAAGCCGTAATATAGTTATAACCCTAGGTATATGATTATATGCCGTAACATAGTTATACGAAAGCAATACATGACTATCTTACTAGGAACATAATTATAATACGATTCTAGTTTAGTGATATGATTATATTACTGGATTAAGTTTAGTAAAATTGGAACTTCAGTTGATATTTTAATAGATTGGTTACCCAGAAATGCAATACAGCTTTCAAACATTACTTTGAATGATCCTGTACCAAATGAAGAGATGTCGCTGAGAGAAATATGCTAAAATTTATTACCATTTGGTGGCCAAGGTGATTTAAAAAAGACGCGCCTGAAAGTAGCATTCAGTAATTACTCTTTTTTAATGTTTAATGTCCATGTTATACCGTCGCCGGTTTCTGATGGGAGCTGCACCCTTGGACCAATATGTCTACTTGGGTCTGTTGATCCAGGCTGACAGTTCAAGCTTCAAGGATGAGGTCTCTCGTCGAATCAGACTCGGATGGGCAGCATTCGAGAAGCTCCACAATGTTTTCTTGTCCAAAATAGCTCAGTGCCTTAAAACTAAGGTCTTCGACCATTGTCTGTTACCAGTGATGACATATAGATTCGAAACGTGGTCCCTTACTATGGGCCTCATAAGAAAGCTCAAGGTCGCCCAAAGAGCCACGGAGAGGGCTATGCTCGGTGTTTCCCTACGAGATCGAATCTGAAAAGAGTGGATACGTAGGAGAACAAAGGTTGCTGGCATAACCCAGCGGATTAGCTCTTTGAAGTGGCAGTGGGCGGGGCACATAGCGCGACGGACCGATGGCCGATGGGGCAGTTCTTGAATGGTGATACGGTAAGCGCAGCAACGGAAAAAGTTTATTATAAAAATAAAAACCGATATATACTCGTAAGTATCGTTTTCTTTGATTCTCTGGCAGAATTATAATCATCTCACTAGATTAGTTTAGTCAGATAAACATATTACTAGATTGCAACCGTATTATAATTATATTCCTAGTAAGATAGTAATTAATCTCTTTCGTATAACTATGTTACGGTATATAATTATATCCCTAGGGATATAACTATATCACGGCTTTATCTATCGTACTGCGACACATAAGTATATTGATTATGGTAGAACTTCTCAATCACTGTTTAGTGTGTTTTAAATAAACAATGGTTAGGTATTTTAACACTTATTACTACGATAAAAGTCACACGTGTCTGTTTATGGAAAATGTTTGTTTTTCACCCTTATGTCCCAGAGGGAGGGTTATGATTTTCGAGTACATTTATAAGTATTGAACTTATCGAATTTGCTGTTATTATAAACTAAGGAAAAATTATAAACTAAGGGGTTGGTAAAATAATACGAAAAAGGGTTTTAGGTTCTTTTTAATATTCAAGTTATTAACATTTTTACTTCATGCACGAACTGTTTACCACTTATCAAAAAGATAAAATCTTCAGAAAAAAGAAATTTCAGTCTTCATTTAATAAAAAAAAAAATTGTGACACATTTCTACAAGTAAAATTGTTCTAACATTTTATTGGTTATACTTAAGTAGGTATAAAGTATAAATTGTAATTATTACAAGTAGGTAAGTATATAATTACATTAACCACTTCTAGGTCAAAGACCTAGACTAACTAAAGACCTAGATAAAATGGTTTACCAGAAATAAATCTATACATATAATAAGACACTAAAAATCGAGTGTCTGTACATTTAATATTTTTCAAAAAAACTGATTGAGTGCGATTAAAAAAGAGTAACAGAAATCAAAAAGACAGTTTTTGGAATTTTTGTCTGTCTGTATGTATGTCTGTCTGGTACGTTATAACTTCGAAAATACTCAACGGATTTAAACGCGGTTTTTACAGTTGGATTACATATAATTAGGAGCGTTGTCAAAACTTTGTTTCGTCAAAATCGGTTAAGGGAAAAAGAAGTTATGGTCGATTGAAAATTTACTTCAAACACTGCTTTAAAACTTTTAATGCGTTAATTTGCGTACCTATAGACAAAACCCTTTTGAAATTTCGGCAGTAACAAGCAAAGCATTTTGGCCTATCGGTAGAGGTCGCGGATAGTTTTTTTAAGTAGAGGGTTCGAATCCTGCTAGACATCACTTCTTTTGTTTTTCCCTTTTATTGTTTTGTATTAATTTTTTAGAGGTCTATTTTTTTTAAATATTTTAGTAAAGAAATGTTTCTAGAAAGTAGCTGGATCGAATTCTGCCACAAACAATAATTTTCTGTTTTCGTTTTTTATTTGTTTTCTAGAATTATTTTCTTACTTAGAGAAAGCTCTTAGCGTTAATTCCGTTAATATAAAAGTATTTTGTACTTATCTATCTATACATATAATAAGACAGTAAAAATCGAGTGTCTGTACATTAAATATTTTTCTAAAAAACCTCTACGGGGCAATTAAAGAAGAGTAATAAAAACAAAAAAAAATCATTTTTTGCAATTTTTGTCTGTCTGTCTTTCTGTCTGTGTGGTGCGTTATAATTTCAAAACTACTCAACAGATTTGAACGCTGTTTTCACAGGTGAATTACATATAATTAGGAGCGTTGTAAAATCTTTGTTTCATCAAAATCGGTTAAGGGAAATATAAGTTATGGTCATTTAAAGTTTTCTACAAGCACTGCTTCAAAACTTTTAAACAGTTGAATGCGATTTACATAAACGTATTTAATTTAGATAAAGCTAGAATTTCTACTTATATCAATAAAGACAAAAACACACTGCAGTCTCTATTAAATTTTAATAAAATAACACATTGAATGTTTGTGGGCGTATGATTTAGTTACATAAAATATCAATAGATGGCGCTGACTTTATTTTAATAGCAGATTGAATTTTTTCCTTACGGCAGCAATTAATTTTAATTATTTAAAAACAAATTTGGCTGTTGATTTAGTACTATTGGTTGGTTTGTTTATCGGTCGTTTGTTGTGTTGTATTGTAAGCTATTTGAATTGATTGGTTGGTTTGGTTTGTCTTTGGTTTAAAAAATAATCAAATCAGTGTTTGACGGAACATACGGTCGTGTCGTAAGGACTAATTTATCTGACTTATCACTATTTATTGAGATTTTCTCCACTTTTCACGCCCACTAAAACTTTGGGAGTGGATTTTAGGTCCTAATGACTCTGTAATAGGCTGCGTCTACTCTTTTAGAGACAAAGATTGATAGGTAGTATGAATGTTAAGGGCTCCTTCTTCTGAAGGTCCGTTGTCCGTAAGCCGCGTAGTCGCGGCGCTCACTCATTTTGAAGGCATTTAGACATCATATTTGGGAAAATAACACTACAAAATCTACTTCAGCGATTTTCACTATATAAATACTTTATCTAAAGGCTGGTATAAAAAGCAGGACAATAAGTTTATTATTTTAGGCATAGTATTGAAAATAAACTTCCAAAGGAGGTAACTTAGATTTTTCTATCGAGCGAATTTTGTCTGATATTGTTACTGTTACTGTAAGCGAATTTCACTCTGCTAGATCCTCAACTAAAAACATATTTTTTTCAGAATTTTACGACTGTTTAATACTGATTCCTATTGATTTTAAAAACGGTATTTGAGACAGAAGTGGCCCTAATATTTAATGATATCGTAGCAATGTAATGGCTTTATAAAATTGGCACGGGAAATGGATACAATAGAATTAACTATAGGTCTGGATAGTTGTAGTTTCCACAGGTTACGCGAAAAGCGACCTACACGCGGGCGGAGCCGCGGGCAACAGCTAGTTAAATAATAAATATTATGTACAATGAAAAATACAGTTACACAAATTACCTCATGGTTAAACCCATAGTGGGATGGCACCAAAGCATTTTAAAATAAATTATTTTTTAATGTCGCAACATGCTTCGTTACATATTAGTTGATTTTACAATGTATACATCATTACATGGTAAAACAGTGCTCCGTTTTACATTAAGTACCTACAAAGAAACTTTGTTCCGAATACAAAACTTACTCGTTTTTTTTAATATGAGGAGAATCTACTCTTCAGCTAGACTTTCAAACATTGGTTTGTAAATGAATGTCATGAATCTCGTCCACGAAGCTGTGACGTCATCGCTTGCATGCAGAGATGTCTTCAACGTTTCCACCAGTATTTCTGTAAATAACTACAAAAAAAACTGTTTCAGATACAATTTATTTATTATGAATCCATACTAATATTATAAATGCGAAAGTCTGTCTGTCTGTCTGTCACCTCTTCACGGCTAAACTGCTGGACCGATTGTGATGAAATTTGGTATGGATATAGTTATGCACTAGGAGTCAAACATAGTCTACTTTTGGGCGCGATATAACCGAGGCGGACGCAGGTGGAGCCGCGGGCAACAGCTAGTATCCTATATTGAAAATAAACATTTTGAATTTGAATTTTGAATTTGAATTGATTGATTAAGTAGGTATGTAAAAAATGTTTGTAGATGCGTCACACTCGATTATGTATTCAAAATTGGTATAGACATTACCTATTTGTTTGCGGTATAATAACACTATTATTCCTGTTATCTAGAATGACACAGCAGTTACTTTTAATACAAACAAAATACTCATTTACTTTAGTGCATGGACACATTGCAGTAAAAAATATAAATTATTTAGACAGTCAAGCATAAGCCCCGCCATGGATTGGTCGCCATGACGCCACAAGTGGCATTTTTGAGTCCTCCGAGCCATGGTTGAGGCTGTTATCACTAGATAGCAGTCGTTAGTTGTGCCAGAGGCATAAAGTAGCCCGAAAAAATCGTTATGTTTGTCACTAATAAATAAACCGGAAATTGATCCGGTAAAAAAAGTCACGGAGGTCAGACAGCAGTTGCTCAGTGGCCCTATACCTTACCTATCTATAATCTAGGGCCATGATTAAAGAGTAACCTAAGCTTTGACCGTAAGCTGTGGATGCAACTGGGAAGCACGTTCAGATGATGATGATTGATCTAATCACAATGTTCTCTTGTTTAACCTTAATGAGATACCTACTATACTCGCAATAATCGATATGCGTGCTAATAGATTCACAACTAAGGATGCAGAAGACCTGGCGAAGTGGAGGAGAAAAAGCAAGAAAGCGGACCCTGGGCTCCGACGCAATAAGCATAAATAATAAAATAAAGAAGCACAATTGCTTCTTAGATAAAGATATGAGAGAGAGTTACTTTTTCAGAAATAGAATAAGGAAGTTCGTCGCGCACGCAGTTCCTAATAAGTATCCCTCCATAATTCTATGATTTCAGACATAATTCGGCATTATTTTTATGCCAACCGTTTACTTGACTTCCACCCTCCTTGTGAATGCTGGTTATGGTTGATCCGCCACCATGCAGACAGCTGTAAAGGTAGATACTCACTTGAAAATGATTGTGACGTCGCGCATTCTCCTACGGCGGTCCTTCCTCGCTGCCCCGCACCGCATCACCCCGAGGGCCATATATAAGGCTGCGCGCGTCCAGTGGAAGACCTCTTTCGGCTGACCTCACCATCTCAAGTTAAGTGGCTGGCTATTTCATAGCGGCTGCCTGACTGGATTTCGTGCCTACTTTGATCTCACGACCCCTATAATCTCTCATTAACGGTTATCTTTAAGAGTCTAACCTTTTGTAAAGTACAAATAATAAATATTGTGCGATTCGCTGAAACCTGGATTTATCTTCTCTCCTCACACATACCTTAAGTAATTAGTAAATTCCACCTACGTTATACTGGCGCCCATCAAAAATAAAGGCTAGGCACGAGGTCTGGTGAGTGTAAGCCCTAATTTACTGTGTTTCTTTTTCTGTGTTTTTTTTTCCCAGTTCAAAAGGTGCGTAAGTGTTTTTTTTACTTAGTGGAAGTGCCTTCCGTAATTAAATTATACCGAGCACGCGCATGTACGGACTCGCCACGCGTCTCGGGTGTGGTCTATGTGCATTTTATGCTGTGGCTATAATAATTTTTTTTTTTGCTATACCTACCTACTGTAATAGGCTTTCGGCTGCTATTGTTATCTTACTAAAGCTATTCTAGTTTAATTTCTTACTGCACCTTTTGAACGGTATTCTTAACTTTGTATTTTTTTTCTCGTGTGGGTGATTACTCTTGCGCCGTTTGGTTGGTTATAATGCCGTATACTATTAAATTTTCCTTATTAAATAAAGCTGAACTTGAGTATGAAATCCAAATACGTAACGGCAATATTTCTCAAACCACAACGGTAGAGGAATTACGTAAACAGATTTTAAAACTTTCGTCCGATTCTCCTTCTGAGGATATCCTAACGTCCGTCTTTTCTCCCGATGAGGATATAGCCGCGGTTAGTAACTCCCTGCTCCGTGTTTCCAATAACGTCAAAGTATTACAGTCTAAATTTGAGAAAAATCTATTTTCTAGAACTAATTCTATTCTTAACCATGTTTTTTATAGGCTATCTCGTATTGATGTTGCTTCATTAGTCGATAAAAACCCACTTAACCTAGTATGGAACGACTTTCACGCAAATCATAAAACCCTATCACTATTGTCTCAACCGATGTCTTCGCGCGGGGTCGAGCCACAGAACATTCCCGAACCTTCTTCTGAGTCAATTCTTTGCGATCGTAAATTGTTTGCGGAATTAAATAAATTTAAATTTAATGGTAAAACTTGTGTGCGTTCATTCATTCAGAGAGTAAATGAATTTATGTCGAGTAGGAATATACCTGAAACTAAAATACTTTCTTTTGCTTTTGAAATATTTTCACATGATGCGTTGCATTGGTACCGTGCGATTAAAGATAGTGTTGGATCTTGGTTCGATCTTTGTCGTTTACTTAAACGTGATTTTAGTCCGCATAATTATGACTATAAACTCACATCGGAAATAAGGCTTCGTACACAGGGGGAAAAGGAGAACATAACCTTATACATCGCTAAAATGCAAGGATTATTTTCTCTTTTAGACGTACCTATGAACGAGTCTTCCAAACTAGAAATTCTATTAAATAACATTCGGCCTTGCTATACAAATGCTCTTCTAACAGCTGATGTTGTGGATATTTCTTCCTTGGTTAGCGTCTGTAGGGACTTTGAAAAATATGACAGTCGTAGCCGAGAATTTTCTGAACCACCCAAGGTTACTTCCAATACTTTGGCTCCCGAATTGGCTTACACTACTTCAAATAAAACTTTCAATAAAAATTATAATTTTTATAAAAATAATAACTACCCACAAAATTTTTATAAAAATTATATCACCAAACCATCACCTATTAACGAAGTCGAGTTGGAACAACAAATTTGTGCTATTGAAAATGCTTCGATTCGTAATAATTCTAAACAATATTGCCCGAGATGTCGTACGGATTCGCATTCTTTAGGTACTTGTCGGCAACCTCGTTATCTCATCTGTTTTAAATGTGGTTCTAAGGGCTTTAAGTCCACTAATTGTCCTAAATGTAATAAAATAAATAATAGTCAACTTCAAAAAAACTAGTAAAGGCCGATCAAGGGAAATCTATGATTAATAAAACTAAAACAAATAAAACTGAGTGGCATAATTGGCTACATTATGTTGCCAATTTTTTTAATACAAAAAAACTCTCCTCGATCGGCAGTACAAACAATTATACTCCTTATATTCCTGTCACATTGAACGGTAAAAATACTATTGGTTTGCTCGATTCTGGTTCTTGTTTAACCATTCTGGGTAATAATTCCCATGATCTCTTCTTAAAAGGTTTAAAACTCGATATTTCGAAACCTTTAGAATTTATCACTGCTGGCGGCGATAAATATTCGTCGCTCGGCTCGGTGCTTCTTCCTTTTGTATTCCAGAATAAATCTATTTCTCTGGTTACTCATATTGTACCAGGAATAAAAAATTCTTTGATCCTGGGTATGGACTTCTGGAAGGGTTTCGGTTTGTTTCCGGACCACATAGTGACGGTTTCGCCACCGAGTAAACTTGGTACTAGTGTCGCGGAATCACAATCCGGCGCCGCTAGTAAATTGGTTTCTTTTGATAGTCTGACAGAGGATCAGAGGGCTGTCGCTAACAATATTATTTCTCAATTTACCGATATTTCCTATCAGAAAAGGGGTCTTGGTCGTACTTCGCTCATTACTCATTCGATCGATACGGGTGACAGTCCTCCAATTCGTCAGCGTTACTATAGGATGTCCCCCGAAAAACAGCGTATTTTGATAGAACATGTCGATGAAATGCTTAAGGAGGATGTAATTGAGCCTTCGGAAAGTCCTTGGTCTAATCCCATAATACTTACTCCTAAAAAAAATGGCGAATTGCGTTTTTGTTTGGACAGTCGCAAATTAAATTCAGTAACAAAAAAAGATGCCTATAAATTGCCATATATTTCTGAGATTTTGGATAATTTAAGGGATGCTAAATACCTATCTAGCTTGGACATTTCAAAATGTTTTTGGCAGACTTTAATAAAAAAAGAGGACCGTTGCAAGACTGCTTTTTATGTTCCTTCTCGTGGTACATTCCAGTTCAAGTCTATGCCCTTTGGTTTAACAAATGCACCTGCGACTCAGCAGCGTTTAGCTGATATTTTATTTTACGGTCCAGAGTTCGAAAATAAAGTTTTTTGCTTCGTAGATGACATAATTTGCATTTCTAATTCATTTAGTAACCATATTTCACTTTTAACAAAAATATTAAATAAATTAAAGCAGGCAAACTTAACTATTAATCTTGATAAATGTAACTTCTTTAGAAATAAACTTAAGTACTTGGGCTATATAGTGGATTCAGACGGTCTTCACGCCGATCCCGATAAGGTTAATTCAATCACGAATTACCCTGTACCGACTAACAAAAAAGAGGTTCGTCGTTTTCTTGGCGCGGCGTCATGGTATAGAAGGTTTATACCTAACTTTAGTTCCTTAGCGGCGCCCCTTAATAAACTAACTTCTAACAGCAAAAAGTCGCCAGCGTTTTCTTGGTCTCAGGAGGCGGATTTGGCCTTTACTAAATTAAAGAGCTGTTTAGCTTCCTCTTCGGTGTTGTCTTGTCCAGATTACACCCAACCTTTTGAAATACACGCTGATAGCAGTGACTTTGGTATAGGGGCAGTTCTTTGCCAGATATTAAATGGGGAGGAAAGAGTCATAGCCTTCTACAGTAAATCCCTATCGGATCAAGAACGTAACTATAGTGCTACTGAGCGCGAGGCGCTTGCCGTTCTATCTGCTATCGAACACTGGCGTTGTTACGTAGAAAATGGGCTAAAATTCGTGGTGTATACGGATCACGCCGCGCTTAAGTGGTTCCTCACTCTTAATAATCCTACTGGCCGACTGGCCAGATGGGGTGTTCGTCTATCTGCTTATAACTTCGAAATAAGGCATCGTCGGGGTTCTGATAACTTAGTTCCAGATTTTCTTTCCCGTAATCCTAATATTATGTCCACAACATTTAACGTAAACTCTAATATAACAGCTATTTCCACTAACGATCCTTGGTACTTGAATATTTTTAATGGCTGTACAAAATCTCCCACTTCTTATATAGACTATCAAATAATAAATAACAAACTATATCGTTTCAAAAAAAGTCTTAATCCTTTAACTAGAGAGTTTCAATGGAAAGAAGTTGTTCCGGCCGAGCAAAGATCACAGATAATAAAACAAAACCATTCTTTGCCCACTGCTGGTCACCTCGGTATATTCAAAACCTTTAAGCGTCTATCTCTTACCTATTATTGGCCAGGCATGTACTCGGATGTTGTTAGCGCGGTTAATTCGTGTGATGAATGTATCGCTCATAAACATCAAAATCACTCAACTCTGGGTCTTATGGGTGGACCTAAGTCTTGTTCTAAACCATTTCAGGTCATAAGTATCGATTTGATAGGTCCATTACCTCCTACTAGAAAACAAAATAATTTTATTTTTGTGGTCTGTTGTTGTTTTTCTAAGTATTGTTTGCTATTCCCTATAAAACGAGCCACAGCCGAAGTAATAACAAAAATCCTCGAAGAAAATGTTTTCTTAGTACATGGCATTCCTTCAACTGTCATACTAGATAACGGTAAGCAATTTATTAGTACACAATTTAAAAACTTAATATCTAAATATAAAATTCCCAATTTACACTACACTCCATTTTATACGCCCCATGTTAACACCGTAGAACGATATAATAAAACTATAACTACAGCTATTTCCACATTTATTGATAAAGACCACAGGGTGTGGGACACAATAATACCTCAAATACAATTTGCAATGAATTGTGCCGTTAACGAAGTAACCGGTTTCACACCATCATTTCTTGTTTACGGTCGTGAACTGATAACGTGCGGATCTCGATATGTTGTGTCAGATCAGAATATGGTACATGAGCCTATAGATTGTTATGCTGAATCGCTTGGTCATTTATCTAATATCTTCGAGAAAGTACAGGCGGCTCTTTTGTCGGCTCATCAACGTAATTGTCAGTCGTATAATCTTCGCCGTAAGCCGGCAGAATTTAATGTTGGTGATGTTGTTTGGAGGCGAACATTCTACCTAAGTGATAAGGATAAATATTTCTCAAAAAAATTAGCACCTAAATTTATTAAATGTAAAATCGTAGCAAAAAAATCTCCCTTAGTATATAAACTTTCAGATATGTCGGGTAAGCCGCTGGGCGAATGGCATATCAAAGACATTAAACTAATCAACTATAAACAATAATTACAACTAAAAATAATTCAATCTTCTTAAATAGTTACAAAAACCTCGTACGTTCAGCCGTACATTATAGTTTGTATGAATTGTTGTGCTGTTGACTGTACTCGAGTCTAGTTCCTGCGTTCGATTAATATTGTAGTAGTATCACCTGTTTGTGTTGCGATCATGTTATGTAACTAGGTACTTAACATTCCTTTGTTCTCTGCTAGACTGCTCGCGCACCGGTGGCGCTGTCTGCGCTTATTTTGTTTTATGTAGTTATGCATTAATACATCAATCCTTATTAATACCAATTTTTTTTTGCAAATTACTTTAACCTGTTCGGCTCGATTCTGTTCGCTGGCTAGTACCGTATCCTCCTGTTAGTTAGCCACCTACATGCACTTATTAGTATATATACTATACTGGAACTTCTCCAATTTCAGGGTTCCGGCCAGCCGTCTACCAGCTGCCTGCCAGCGCCGGCCAGCTGTCTGCTCCAGCACCATCTACTGACGGCGAGCAGTCGAATTTCCCGGCTAAGGGAAATTCTGGTCTAACGGGGGGGGTGTGTGACGTCGCGCATTCTCCTACGGCGGTCCTTCCTCGCTGCCCCGCACCGCATCACCCCGAGGGCCATATATAAGGCTGCGCGCGTCCAGTGGAAGACCTCTTTCGGCTGACCTCACCATCTCAAGTTAAGTGGCTGGCTATTTCATAGCGGCTGCCTGACTGGATTTCGTGCCTACTTTGATCTCACGACCCCTATAATCTCTCATTAACGGTTATCTTTAAGAGTCTAACCTTTTGTAAAGTACAAATAATAAATATTGTGCGATTCGCTGAAACCTGGATTTATCTTCTCTCCTCACACATACCTTAAGTAATTAGTAAATTCCACCTACGTTATATGATGCGGAAGAACCATCCTATGAGACTTTCCAAGTTTGTACATGAGAGGTATCACAACCTCGGGCTGATTGAGATTTGTCACCGCAAGGTTCAGATGAGACATGAAGTTAAGCACATGGGCTTTGAATTGGTTCTTCATGGTGAACTTCGCTTCAGGCAGGCCTTTGATGGTTGCGAAGAAGTTCTGTGTTTCGGGTGCTGCGCGAAAGAGCCTGAGAATAAAGGAAATTTTGTGTTGCTACCGGTGGGAAGGACAACTTAAACCCTTTTTTATATGGAGAGGTGAAACGTTTTTGATGTGAAACATCTTTTGGCACACCTTGGTGGTAAAATCGAATGACGTAATCGATAATTGGTGTGACGCTGTCTTGCCAGGCTGCCCAACTTCGCTCTCGACTGTTTTGTGTGTGCGCGCGTTGTAGATTTTTCAAAGAACTTATAATAGATACTTACCTACTTACTTTACTTCTGTACGTAATAATAAGCTGATTCAAAGATTTTGAATTTCCACTACCGTAGCTGATCGATTATGTTACACATTTTCGGGGCGTCCCGTAATCGTTATGGGACGCTCCACACGGCGTAACGGAAAAAAAATTGTTTTATACTGTTCAGTTAGCGAACATATACGGCCTTGATAACAATCTCACTATACAGCCACTATAATAATTTTATATCTCTGAATTGTGTTTGTTACATCTCTGTTTCTTTACTTTACAAAAAGTCCCATTCCATTGGTGATGGGGTCTGCATAGAGCTGCTGCCAAGTCCTCTTGATGGCGAATACATCTCGCCTCGAGAGGCCGGTCACACTGTCTAGCTGGTCAGGGTCCCCTCCCCACCATATGTAGTTGAAGATGGCTGTCATGCTTTCTGTAGAAATATATTTTTTGATACTTTACTTATAAAGACTTTATATTAATGACTGGTGGTAATTATCCATGGGAATGAGAGTCATAACGTCACGCAGGCGGTTATTCAAAAATTAATGGCGATTCTTATAAAGGGATACTTGAGATACCTACAACCGGAAAAACGCTGAAATGTTAATGATGATTGAAAAGATTAGCCGAATGCTTCCGGCATAATAGAATTTATTACCATTAGACCTCTTCCATTCTCTGTATTATATATTATATGGATGGCTTAAAAGGCGAATAACTATGTAACTAGCGCAGAGATCTTCAATATACCTCTTTCTAAAAGATGGAGGAGCCTATCAACAACAACCCCTTAGTATCTTAAATCAAAAGTACCTACATGAGTGAAGTAAAACATTGCAATGCAAAACGGCCTACAATGCAACCAGAAAAACGATTTGATGAGAGACTGTTCTCAAGAAGATCCACAACCTGCCGTGAGAGTTTTTATTTTAACTAACGACAAAGACTCTCTTTTTTAAAGAGGTTCGGTCGTAGTATGTTTTGTAGAGTCAGTCAGGCTCTACAGGTTAACTCTGTTTTGCAGATTTATACCATAAGTGATTTTTTTTTTCATACATAATGCATTAACTGTGTGTATATATAATGCATAATGCAGTAACATTTGAACTCTAATACAGATGCTTTATATCTTTTTATTTATTACATACATAAATACACCTTATTTAGTGGTGGCGAAAAACCTAAAATACTGGCTAAATACGAAGCCCGTAAAAACCATTAGTAATACTTAAAAATAGAAGTTTTTGAGTACCTATATGGTATGTAAGAAGAGCATAAAATTTTTTAGTTTATTTTGAGGAGATTCCCTTGCATGTCTGTCGCGATGTCTCTGGCGGCTCTATATTACAAAATCGTAAGGTGTGTGAAAAGGGATTACACGCCAGGCAATTTTTTTTGTCTATGGGATTACATAGTTTTTAACTAAACGTAGTGATTACATACTCTTTGTTTTTAACCTTCCGACTAAACACACAATAAGATCATAATTAGTGTGTCTTTGTATTGTTAAACTTTTAATTTTTGTATTATTATTATGTTATAAATATAAATAAGAATAAATAATAATAATAAGAATAAAAAAAAAACAAAATTAAAGTATGTGTTGATCAGTGGTTGATTGTCATTGCACAACTAACTATTGCACTTTTAAATAAACATTTCAGCCATCGACATATTATTTCAGTACATTTGGCAATAATATTAAATTTCAATTTAAACTTGGGTTGGTAAGTTCTGTTTAAGGTAAATGCACCAATTATGGACAGTATAAGAAAAAAAATTGCGTTTTTCATTTGTAATTTGTAAATTTTACAATACACGTTCCCAGGGGTTTGAAGATAAATAAAGAGCCTTTTAATTAATGATTATTCAATGTTTAAAATAAGATAAATACTAGCTGCTTTTATGGACAAGCAAAATCTAGTTATGAACCCCCAACTATGGACATTATCCAAATATGAACAGCTAGTTATGGACATTTTAGCTGGGTAATAAATGTTCAATGGTTCTTTAATAATCAGCCAAGTTGTACTTGTTTAAGCCCAAATAGTATATAATGATAGGTCTATACAGTTTGGGAGAATGATATTAACAGCAATATACTTTTACATTAGAAAATTTGTCGTTTAAAATAGTGAACCAGTTTTGAACACCTAATTATGAACAGAATTGACAAAGTTTTAATTTGCTGCAGATTTTATTACAAAAGGTAATGTTAAATGATTGTATTGTAGTATATGATGTCAATGTAACATAACGAAAAATCACTTTATAGACATTTTGTCCATATATGGGCACAAGATGAAAAAAATTCCAATTATAAACATTGATAAATTTAAAGGGTAAAATTTATATGATATTTTTAGTCAAGTTGCATAAATAATTTTTTGCTATCAATGATTCAATAAATAATAAGATTTTTAGCAAAAACCTTACAACTGTCGAAAAAAAAGACAGTAAATATACCTACTCGCATTAAGATTCTTATAAGAAGTTCGGATTTTCGACACGAAGAAACACTGCGTGAGTGAAACACTGTTAGGGCTGAAAACTTAAAGGCTGATTGCTATCAAAAATGGTTTATACAATGTCTGGAATGATTGAAAAATTTATTAGTGCAGTCATTTGGAAAAAAACATTTAAGAGTTTCCCAATTTTGGAGGTTTTATTAAAAACTGTCCATAATTAGACCGTGTTCATAATAGGTGCCTTTACCTTATTTAAAACTTATTCCCGCGAGTTACACTACAGACAAAACAAAAAAAAAAGAAATCCAATTAAGTAGCTGACTCTTCACGAATTTTCATATATTTTACCTATACAGGTAGATATAATCATAAAAAAAAACATAATACCTGAATCATCGCCTGGATAATTGACGTTAGCATTAGTTCTGATGTTGCGTAGTTCGTAATCCAAAACAAACTCGTGCTCACTACGCTCGTCCGAAGTAGTATGTGAGTCGAATGAGCGACCAAGGATTGATAAAACAAATAGGTACTTAAGTACTTATTATTGACATAAAATCCACGTTGAATATACGCTGGTCCGACACTGTCGTACTATTTACTCCATAGGATGGTCTCATCTTTCTTCTTTATAATACTAATAATTTAGGTAAGTTTAATAGCTGTGTCGTTAGATTTTGCCCATTTTTATGAAACAAATCCTTAACCTTCAAGTGTTGGGCAAAAAAGGCTTCATTATTGCCCCTTTGTCGCCTTTTACATCATTTATTTATTTATTTATTTATTAAAACTTTATTGTTCCATAAGTACAAAATACTTATACAATTGGCGGACTTAATGCTAAAAGCATTCTCTACCAGTCAACCATTGGGAGAAACAGAAAAACTGTGCGGTGCAAAAAAGTTACAAGGGAAAATAGGTACTTAAAAATAAACAAATTTACCACGATGGGTATTTTAATGCATATCATATTAAACTACGTAACATACATACACAATACATAAATATACATACTTATACCCTTACTTATATATCTACACTAGCTGTTCCCCGCGGCTTCGCCCCGCGTGGTACTCGGTTATATCGCGCCCAAAAGTAGCCTATGTTTGACCTCAGGTTGTTAACTACATCTCTACCAAATTTCATCACAATCGGTTCAGCAGTTTAGCCGTGAAGAGGTGACAGACAGACAGACAGACAGACAGACAGACAGACAGACTTTCGCATTTATAATATTAGTATGGATGGATATGGATATATTAAATATATATATATATATATATATATATATATGCACATACATACGAGTATATAAATATACATTATATAAGCCTACATACATACTTTTACGAAAACTTTCACAAAGAACTTTCACACGCAGAAGTGAGCATGAACTCTTTTTTTAAAGGTAAATTTAGAAGAAATTTCTTTAAATATATCGGCAGGCAAAGCATTCCAGAGTCGGATGGATTGTAATGTGTAGGAATTTGCCATAAAACTACTGCGAAATAACGGAATAAACAGCAAATGAGAGTTAGAAGAACGAAGCTGTCGGTCGTGAGAGTCTGCAAGAAATTTGAACTTACATTTTAAGTATTCAGGTGACTGAGGATTCGTAATAATCGAAAAAAGTGTACACAGAAGCCTTAGTTGTCTACGTTGACGAATTTGCAGCCATCTAAGCTCGGAACGATAAGACGATATGTGGTCATATTTACGGAGGCAAAAGATGAAGCGAATACAATTATTAATGAGACGGTCTAGCTTATTGAGGAGAGGTCCGGATAACATACATCAGCATAGTCCAGAATAGGGAAAACTAACGTTTGGATTAATAGAATCTTAGTCTTGATGGGTAAGAAGTTTCTGAGCCGATTCAGTTGCTGGAGAGTAATATTTATAGAGCGACTGATTTCAGTGACATGAGCGGTCCAACTGAGAGTGGAATCAATATAAAGGCCAATATTTTTTACAGAATTATGGAAAGGGATAACGTTGCCATTATAGGTGATTGATGAAATAGAACTAAGATCAAGCTGATTAATTTGTCTACTACTACCGATAATTATTGCCTGACATTTGGTGGGGTTGACACTGATTCCAAAGTCAGCGGACCACGATGAGACAGCTAACAGCGCTGAGTTCATCCTGGCGATTGCCAGATCAATATCCTCAACTGAAGACTGTGTGTAAACTTGTAGATCGTCAGCATAGAAATGGTAAGAACAGCCAATGAGAGAAGAAAGAAGGTTTATAAAAATAGAGAAAAGTAAAGGCGAGAGAATGCCACCTTGCGGTACACCGGTAGAGAGGGTATTCCAGTCTGACAATTCACGGTCCATGCGAACTGCTTGTTGGCGGCCACGGAGGTAATCAGAAAACCAATTTACTACACAGGGAGAGAATCGCAGATGTTGAAGAATAGCAAGAAGAATATCGTGATCAACCATATTGAAAGCGTTCGAGAAATCAATTAAAACAAGTATGGTGACCATCGTACTCTCCATTCCTAAACGGATATCTTCAGTGACTTTGAGCAGTGCAGTAGCAGTGCTGTGACCAGGACGAAAGCCAGACTGAAAAGGAGTAAGAAGAGAGTTAGAAAAAATAAATGAAGATATTTGAGCATGCACTACGGCTTCTTGAACTTTGGAAAGAAAAGGGAGAATGGAAATAGGCCTGAAATTATTTAAAGCTTGAGGGGATGAAATTTTAGGAAGAGGGATAACAATCATCCACAGGAAGAAGTTTTTAATGAGGCGGAAACTAAACACACCCAAAAAGTTTTAGGTAGGTACAGAACTGTACCTACCTAATACTTTTTTTTTACCTAATACTTACCTAACCTAACTTTAGGTATCGGTTTCTGGTGGCTTACTACCATCTCTTAAATCCATGCAAAATCCAGCGAGATAGCGCAATACATGATGTAAGGCGACATCTTACTCAATCGTTCTTGCATGGTTTTAAGAGATGGTAGTAAGACCCCAGGGTGGTGGCCACACTTGGATCGCGCACGATTGCGCCACATAATAATCGTTTTTCGTTGAGTAAGCGAGATGGCGCAATTATTTATTTATTGAAAACTAAATACAATGGTTTTTTTATACCAATTACAGTACTTAGAAGGCTGAAACTTATAACTAAATATACCTATACCTATTAATCGTTTTTGAATGGTTTAAGTGATGATGGTAAGCCTGGCTAAATAATAGCCTGTAAAAGCCATTTAAAAAAATCAATCTGACAGACTACGAAACAACTGACAATCTTGACATTGACATTGACAATTAAAGCGCATGCATGTGTGTTGTGTTGAATTGAAAACATTACGTTCTGTTTATTTATGTATAAAATAATTATTAATTATTAGAACCATTCAAACAATGGCAGAAGTTAGTGAATACATAGTTCAAAATATAGGCAAGGTTTTAAATGACCCAAAGAGGCCTATGAAGGAGCGTTTCCGTGCTCTTTTCACACTAAGAAACTTAGGTGGGAACACCGCTATAGAATGCATCAGTCAATGTTTTGGGGACGAATCCGTGCTCTTAAAACACGAACTGGCATACTGTTTGGGACAAATGCAGGATAAAACAGCTATTCCTATACTCCGGAGTGTATTAGAAGACAAAAACCAGGATCCCATCGTTCGCCACGAGGCTGGTAAGATATTCATTTATATGAAGTGTTTTATCATCAGCACGTACACGATAAGATGATAAAGGTGTTTTATGATTAGATCATAGTAATTACTCACAATATTGTCAAGTTTTGACTAACCTTTAGGCGCTCTTATAAAATTAATGTACACTTTTTAGAACTTAACCTTTACAGACACATAAACAAATCGTTACCTTTGCGAAAAAAAAATTGTTTACTTGATATGAAAATGATAATTTCTATCATACATACATGTTTCTTTGATTCGATGAAAAGTACAGTTTTTTTATAAAAATTTTATTTGAAAAGATTTACCACTTCATTTATAAAACTTAACAAACATTTGATTCCCATTGTATAATGCACTCTTCTTTGTTACTGGTAATCAGTGCCGTAAATGTGCCACCGGTGCCCAGGCACAGGACGTAAATTTTGGGGGGCGCAAAAATGGCCAGACCAGGCAGGAGTCAGGACTATAAGAGGGTGCAGTTATAGAAGCTCCGCTAGGGCGCAGAAAAGGTTATTTACTAGAGTGCAGAAAAATTGTATTATCTAAGAAAAAGAAGGTCGCAACTATAGAAGCTCGCACAGGGCGCAGAAAAGGTTATTTACGGCACTGCTGGTAATTACAAATAGGAATGAAAGAATGTGACAAAATACATTTTAATTAAAATGGGCTTAACAAGCATTTTAAAGTGCATAATTCTCCCAGGTTATTGACTATACTTGGATGTTTTTAAGTTTACATACAAGACAGTGATTAAAATATTTGAAATATAACTTTTCAGGGGAAGCCTTAGGTGCTATTGGTGACCCTGACCTCAGATCACTCTTGGAAAAATACAAAAATGATCCAGCAATCGAAGTAGCTGAGACGTGTCAAATTGCTCTAGAGAGGCTTAATTGGGTTGCTTCTGACAACAGCAAGGAAAGCCTATCAAAGAGTCCGTATTCCTCTGTGGACCCAGCACCACCAAGTACTGATGTTGACGTCAACAAGTTGAGTGACATTTTGATGGATGAAAACAGGCCGTTGTATGAGAGGTACAGGGCTATGTTCAGTTTGCGTAACCTCAGGACTACAGAGAGCATTAATGCATTAGGAAAAGGTATATATTTTTTATTCTTTTTTATTATTATAGTCCAGGCTTATTTGGACAGTGGATGGCAACAAGCGGTGAGCGACTGAGACGCATAGAAGACAAGAGGGAAGGCCTTTGCCCAGAGGTGGGACAATAAAGGCTATATTTTTTTATTAGCCTATAGGCTATATATATGTCGCAGTACGATAGATAAAGCCGTGATATAGTTATATCCCTAGGGATATAATTATATTCCGTAACATAGTTATACGAAAGAGATTAATTACTATCTTACTAGGAATATAATTATAATACGGTTGCAATCTAGTAATATGTTTATCTGACTAAACTAATCTAGTGAGATGATTATAATTCTGCCAGAGAATCAAAGAAAACGATACTTACGAGTATATATCGGTTTTTATTTTTATAATAAACTTTTTCCGTTGCTGCGCTTACCGTATCACCATTCAAGAACTGCCCCATCGGCCATCGGTCCGTCGCGCTATGTGCCCCGCCCACTGCCACTTCAAAGAGCTAATCCGCTGTGCTATGCCAGCAACCTTTGTTCTCCTAGGTATCCACTCTTTTCTGATTCGATCTCGTAGGGAAACACCGAAGCATGCCCTCTCCGTGGGTCTTTGAGCGACCTTGAGCTTTCTTATGAGGCCCATAGTCCTGGGACCACGTTTCGAATCCATATGTCATCACTGGTAACAGACAATGGTCGAAGACCTTAATTTGATTCATTCTTCGTTTGTCCCACTGAGTTTTGTCCCACTAATAAATTTCTTAGTTAGTCCCAAACATTATGCTTCCTTCGTCCCGATGTACAATTTTTATTATTTTATTCCTAGTTGGTCCCACTTTGCATTCCTTGTTCGACCCGTTGTTTTTTATAAGTAATTTTCTTTCTAAATAATATAGGTTTTGTTTGTTATTCGTTCAAAATACTTTTTTGTTAGCTGTACCTTTGAAGTACCTTCTTGTGAACTGGGACAAACCGGGAATATAAAAGTGACTGGGACAAACGAATAATTTTTTGAAATGTGGGACAAAATTTCAGGACGAACGAAGAATAAACCCTTAATTTTAAGGCACTGAGGTATTTTGGACAAGAAAACATTGTGGAGCTTCTCGAATGCTGCCCATCCGAGTCTGATTCGACGAGAGACCTCATCCTTGAAGCTTGAACTGTCAGCCTGGATCAACTGACCCAAGTAGACATATTGGTCCAAGGGTGCAGCTCCCTTCAGAAACCGGCGACGGTATAACATGGACATTAAACATTAAAAAAGAGTAATTACTGAATGGTACTTTCAGGCGCGTCTTTTTTAAATCACCTTGGCCACCAAATGGTAATAAATTTTAGCATATTTCTCTCAGCGACATCTCTTCATTTGGTACAGGATCATTCAAAGTAATGTTTGAAAGCTGTATTGCATTTCTGGGTAACCAATCTATTAAAATATCAACTGAAGTTCCAATTTTACTAAACTTAATCCAGTAATATAATCATATCACTAAAGTAGAATCGTATTATAATTATGTTCCTAGTAAGATAGTCATGTATTGCTTTCGTATAACTATGTTACGGCATATAATCATATACCTAGGGTTATAACTATATTACGGCTTTATCTATCATACTGTGACATATATATATATTACAAATGCGTTGATCATGACTTTGGCCGACTAGCCGATAACCGTTAAACAGAAAAAAGTTTTTTTTTTTAAAGATTTATGCCGAATATTCGGCAGTTTTTGCAGTAGATTAAACACAAGTACAAGGCAGGAAGAACTTAGATAAGATAATCCAACAACATGGCCTCTTGTAATATGTGTGTCAATTTGGCACAATAAAGTGAGGTTCAATGCTCAGTAGTGGGCAAAGGGCAGCAATGGATCAAATGTGAAAATGTATTTAATATTTGCATTAAACATTTTTTTATGATGAGCTAGATACGGCCTATAATATTATGCATTGTTCAAGATTATTCGCAAGAATTGCTAAGCTAAACAAAATTCTTACAAAAATTGCAGGGTTTAAAGCACGCAGCGCCCTCTTTAGACACGAAGTAGCATTTGTATTTGGTCAAATGCAGGACGAGAGAAGTGTACCATTCTTGAAACAGACTTTAGAAGATGTTGCAGAACACGAGATGGTTAGGCATGAAGCAGCCGAGGCACTTGGTTCTATCGCGACTGATGAGTGTACTGAAGTTTTGAAAAAGTAAATTTTCCATGTTATATTTTTTAGTAGAACTAGATTGGTAATTTCTAGGTATTATCTCTGTATAACTTTTTGGTTTGTAATCTGCCTTTTGGTAAATATTTTTTTAATCTTACCACTGCGGGATGCAATTAACTTAATGTGCCTTGAGAAGTATTACTTCTACCATAGAATATATAGATAGAACTCTTCTTCGTCTGAGCGTGTTTTATCATTTCATCTTCGGCTTATGCTTCACAGCCCAGGGTACGCTATTATACATGGTCCTGATTTGGCAGTGAGTGGTTATTACAATGGAATGACTGCCATCAGACCTCTGCACCCCTTTTTACAGAGAAAACCAGACCAATTATTATGATTCGGGTGTGTAAATGATCAATACTGTCATCTACCAATAACAGCCGGGACCAATGGCTTAACGTGCCTTCCGAAGCATGAAGTAGCTCAAGATAGAAATGTCACTAATGGCGACCGATCCGAGCATGGCTGTGCACTCTCTGTCGCTTAACGCGCGCTATCGTTACGAACACGCACGCCCCTGTAGATATAGAGCTTCTTATTATTACTAGCTATTATGATCATATTCTTTACAATAATATTGTTTTTCAGATACTTGAACGACCCACGCCCTGTGGTCCGAGAGAGCTGCGAAGTTGCTCTAGACATGTCTGAATATGAGAACAGTCCTGAATTCCAGTATGCTAATACTCTGGTCACCATACAAGGATGAAACCCCTTGCCATTATGAAACAAGTATTATTAAAATAATCGACTGCATTGAAATACCTTAAATTTGAACGCCAAACATTTAAATTTGGCAAAAATTCGCTATTTTATTTTGATATATCAAGTGTCACTCACAGTAAATACGAATCTAAAGACACCGCTCTAAAATGCATCAAGCCATTCAGGTTGCAGATACATCAGTCAAGTAAAAAAAGGGAAGCATCATTTGCTACAGAAATTTCACTGTCATGAATGTTTAATAATGAACTTGGGTCTAAAAAATAACGATTATTTTATTCGTATATGTACGAAGAGTTGCACTAATAGTTTGGTAGTTCACCCATAAGCGAATATTTTCATAATTCACCCATCATTGATAACGATTAGTTTTTGTATCAAAATTTGTTTTGATTGATGACTTTCTCGACGAATATTGTATTAGTAGTTACTTAAAATAATTTAATTTTGTAATGAAATTATTAGTTTTGAATATAAATTTTAATATGTTAGTTTTTCTTGTTTTTTTTTTCGGTGTCAAAATTCCAATTCAAATATACTGTTGAAGTATTTTTGAATCCTCTGGATTTACGATTTATCTTTAGTAGATATTCTGAAGCTGTTTCACGGTCTAATCTAACTGGGTCATACCAGCTCATCTATTTTGAATATGAAGAATAGTACCCTCGCACCTCTTTACATGTATTGATCCTTTGGACCAGCAGCGAGCGAGCAAAGCGTGCAAATTTTATATTGTTTTGCAATAGAATAAGCCATTTCGTTTATCTACACAAAATAATACACGGTCAGTTAACCACCACTGTATTGTCAAGCATAAACTTAGTTCCCACTAGATCTGTTCGCAACATTTTCCCTTTTTACATCAGCTCGTGTAATAATAACGTATCTTTTCATAACCCTATACTCAGAATATGCCGTGAATACAACCTTCTATACCAAAAGTATGATTCTGAACAAGTACCTGACATCTATTGCCTATCATTGAATAGTTTTAAGCACAGAATTCGAAGATTAACTTCCTGATATAATATATATAAATAAGTGTATATTTTGTGATCTTATATATGTATTTATGTATATTATGATTGTATATATTTATGTGTGTACCTATATTCTGTGATTTTATTTCAATATTATATATTTTATGTATTTGTGCTCATTTGTTATTTGTTTTTTATTTGTCTCTTTTATTTTTGTTATTCAAAATTGTTGAAATTTTGATGCAAGTGACTACTACTTATAACTCGCTAGTGTCATATAGTGTTTCTTCCAACCAATTTTTATTAAGTTTGTTTGTCAGTAATTGTTTATCAAAGTAATTTATCAAAAAAAAAGTATTTTATCAAAGTCATATTGTTAGAAAAATATGTTTCTGTTTCTTGTTGAAACTCATTAGCATGCTGTGTGCACTGTCTGCTTGGTTCTTCAACCAGTCATTGTAAGTTTATTGTGTAAAATATTTTGAAATGTATTAGTTGTAAAACTGTTTTGTGCACCAATAAATAAATAAATAAATTTCGACTTGCAAGTTGAAATGGTTATTGGTTTTCGGAAACATTTTTATGTACTCTTTTGCAATTTAATATTTATAAGCTATTGATATCAAGCCATGTAAAAGTGAAATACCAAAACATATTTTTGTGAATTATGGACAAGTTATGAATTGGTTTTTAGTGATATGCCTATTATTTGCAGTATCCGCCTCGGTGAGATCATTTTTGAACTTAAAAAATCCTTTTTAATTGCAAATAGGTATCCAATGTCGTGTCCCAGTAGCTACTTTATACACTAGGACGTGCCATGAACTTTTATGTAATGTGTAGCGCGCCGCCTTCACACATTTTCCAAATATAATATGATGTATTGTATAAATCTAACTAATAAACCAAACGTCGAACCAAGCAGACGTTTCACTGACTACGTCCTTACATGGCGACCCTGCCAGGATCACAGCATATGGTTGAACAGTGAAATGATAGAAGAGTTGCTTAATTTCTACCGAGATTTATTCAACAAATCAGTCAGAATAAATAAATAAGTTAATAATTATTTATCACAGGGCTTGATTTACATTTAGGTACCTGATTTGGAAATTTCCTTTTAAGCGAAAAATCCCTTTCTTTCTCGTGCTCTTACTATAGCTTATTGGTTTTATTTTATAAGGGCTTCACATCATACCTCTATGGTAATTTTGTTGGCTAGCGGAAGCCAAGAAGTTCGGATAGCGGTGTCATAAAATTGAGTTTCTATTATTTCCATATATTGTTGTACGGAAATAAGTGTCTATGTAGCTAACCCATTCTACATATTGCTACCTACAGTACCTACTATTATGTAAAACTATCACAGAGAGGAAATGACCTAAGCCTCTCTTTGTTTTCGCCAACCTTCTCTATATAATAAACTAATATTATATTCAATGTCAATTTAATGTAAGAATATTTATTTTAGCTTGCTGACGAATTAGACAAAGAACGCGAGTCGTTCATCGGTCTCGCTCGCGTGGTGCCCATCAGTCAATCTATACAAGAGATAGTCCGAGTGCTCACTGAGGACGTATTCAAGCAAGATGTGGGGGACAGAGAAGTGGCGAGATACTTCGATAGATATGATACGCCGTTTGTGCAAACATAAAAGAAAACAATTGAACTTACAGAGGTTGCTCTAATGTCCACTGTGTACACTTTTTAGACAAACCGATAAAAAAATAAGGTGCAATTTTTATTTGCTTTTTCCATAGACGAGAAAAATCAACTATCACCCATTTTCAGATGTTGAAAATTACCTTTCGGCTTAGCAATTAGTTTATTATTACACCCATCAGTATTGATTTACCGTTTCAACTACCATGATGGGCAATGTGGTTCCCGAAGATCATCTTCGTTGTACAATTTTTTTTAAAACCTTGCCCTAAGGTTTTTATTAGGGTTAATTGGCCTTGTAATCTAATCTATCTCGATAGTGAGTGAGAGATATGGGTTCAATAATCAAATTCTGCTCATAACCGCATAGCACCGCTGATTAGGTTTTCTTTTTATTAACACGCTTTTATTAGCTTCACCTGTATGTTTGCTTGCTTGTTTGTTTGTTTGTTTCTAACCGACTTCTTTGAACTTAATTTTGACCCACTTTGAACGGTTTAGTATTTAGTTTTTTTTTAACTATATTTATTTTGAATAAAAATGGTACACAGATTTTGCCTACGACATTGTAAAAATAAACTATTTCTCATAAGTTTAAATTAAAAATTTACTCGTGCAGCAGCATGCGTGATTGACGATCATGCCGATCGTGCGTGTCAAGCGACGGCGATCGCGCCTAGCTTGGATTGGCGCCTTGTGATATATTTGTATGGTTGTCTTAAACTGCGATCATAAATTAATTAAACCTGATCATTAAGGAGTTCATAAATCGTGCTGTAGTCGCCGGCAATGCTTGGCAATGAGCCCATTGTGTGTAAACATGATTAGAGCTAGTCTGTCTTTGGGCTGCTTGTTGGATGGCTTGATGGTGCAATGCTATATCATTGTAGACACGTAAATAGATATAGATAGGTTAGGTATGTATAGATACAAGCATAGATTTCGAATCTAGATGACAAGAAAATTATTAAAAAACTAAATGCCCCACTGCACTTAAATAGGTACCCAATGTAACTGATAGTAAGTACACATCGAAGTCCGAGTCGGTCTGGCCGCAGAGCGTGGCAAACATTTGAATTTGGCGCCAATAATCGACCATTTTGTTTTTTTCTTTTTGATATAGGTATCCAGTGCCATTCTCACAGTAAATACGAATCTGACGACAATCGACACCTCTCAAGCTAAAGTCCATCGAGCCGTTCAAGCTGCCCAACAATTATAAATAGGTACCGTCTATGATAGGTACATACTCTTAAAAACATAACTCTCATTCTGGCGCAGTAGGGTAAAGATATATAGGCGTTGACGCATTTATTTTATGACACCGCGGACAGCATGTCATTGGCAATGAAATTTCTGGGTTGGGTACTGTCACAGAATTAGTAATAAACCTTGGTACTGTGACATAATATCTTAAGAGATGGCAATATGCTAAGTAACTAGTTTCAACCCAAGGTGCCCTAAGTGTAAATATAGGCTGGTAGCTTTGTGAGTATGTTTGTCGCTTTGTGACACTCAAACGGCAGGGTCAATTTTAATGAAATTTGGTATGGAGGTAGCTTATACCTTGGATTATCACACAGGGTAGGGACCTACCTAAAATAAGTACTTTTTTATCCCAAAAATTACGCGATATTCGCAGGTAAAAGTATACGGTTAATAAGTCCCTTGGCGCTTTATAAAGTAGAATATTATCCAGTTCTGTGGATGAACCCATAGATTTAATAATCTTAGGTTCGCTTAGTGTATATTTTTTTTAACTTACATATATAATAGTTGGTAAGAAAAAACGTAAAACAGCATTGGCACGTGTTAACGCCATTCGTAATTCATGAACTGGGGTTTGAATTCACTCCGTTCGGGAGCATCGATTTTATAGCACTTTTTCCAATACGGTGTTTAAAGTAAGACTCCGTGTTCTTGGCGTAATCCAATCTTTTATTTATATGTTCCCTCTTCGGAGAAACCCTGTGTTAGACAAGATGGCAGCCGTCTATTACACCGAAAATATTGGAACAAGGACAAACATTGTAGTTCATATATCGTGTAATAAAAACTTATTTTAAAAAGAGAACAAATACAATGATAAAAAAAAAATGTTTGAGATCTTAGACCACCTAAAAATATACCATCCGAAAAAAATATTATAAACCCCAAAAGAAGAAAACCTAAATTTACAACTGTACCACCTATTTTAAGTAACGATTACCACCACCAATTTACTTTATATATTTAAATTAAAAAAATTAACAAAGAAAATTAATTTTTAAAAACAATTTAATAGAAAGTCTTAAATAGGACATTATGATATAAGTGCGTTAAGTTAAATTATAATTTATCTCTCAAAGCTAATTTTAATAATGTTGACCATTTTTCTGACATAAAAACTCTTTGCTACAATTTAAAAAGGACCGTTTGTTGATAGAATGAGCGCGTTTTACATCGTGAGTATAACGCACAAGTACTTACGTAATGAGATACAATACGATATTAAAATTGGTGGAAATGAGACCCTTTACGAGGAAATATGTTGTAAAAGTCTAATACACACTTAAAATAAACTGGTAAGTCTTAGTATTGCGTGTTGGTAGGGAACCCTCATGGCATTTGTCCAACTCGCACTTGACCGATTTATAAATAGTTGTAACGTGATTGTTACACTACTTAAATTTAGACTGTTTGTTTTGCAAAGAAAATAAAAATTAAATACTTCTATTTCAGAGACTTTTCTTCAAAAACCTTCTCAGGCGGGATTATTCGGTGTGATAAGCGCTGAGTTTTGCGAAAAATACACAATAATGCTAGCAATTGGCAGCCGATATAAAATGCAGCCTCAGCGGCTTCCGATCCTGAAACCTTGGATTTTATCTGTTATGAGGCTTATTCTATTTAATATTGTTTGTATAAAATACTTCTGTGTACATAAACTTTGATTGTATAACATCTTTTTGGCATGTTTTTTGATGCGGATGTGTATGATATGTAGACCTTCTAAATAATAAAAAAATAATAATTATAATGTATTTATATTACATATCCTAGATATATGGACAATTCTGTTTGACATAAACAACATATTTTGTTTTATTTTTAGTTTTTGAAAAAAAGTAGGCTCAAGAGTACCTAAATTAAAACTAACCTCAGTTCAAAATACCTACTTAAATTGTACTTAACACATAAAGTTTGCATAGGTAAGTATACTTGTTCATTTTGGAACTTTGAATGTTTTTATCGTTTAGTGTTTTAATTTTAGGTGTATTGTGTTTCGGAGTTCTAGTGTAAACTTACAGAGAAATTAAAACTACGTAAAAAGCTGAGAGGCGGTTTCTTAAAATTCTGACAACCTGTATTGTCGTTGTAACCCATTCGATATGAATTAATTACTATGAGCAAACCTACTAGTTAAATAAATCTGCTGTCTACTAAATTCGCGTCACTTTCCGCGTCGCATTCCGCTCTACCAAAATTAGTGGCATGGGCAGGGCACATAGTGCGACGAACCAATGGCCACTGGGGCAGAAAGGTTCGAATGGCGACCACGCACTGGCTAGCGCAGCATTGGACACCCACCGACCAGATGGTCAGATGACCTGAAAAAGGTCGCAGGTAGTCGTTGGCTGCAGGCCGCTTCAAACCGATCGTTCTGGAAATCCTTGGGGGAGGCCTATGTCCAGCAGTGGACAGCCTGCGGCTGAAATGATGATAAAAATTAGTGTTCCAAGCGGTCAAAAACGAGCGGGTCGCAATCGCAAGTGAGTTTATAAAGAGCCAATATTTAACGTACTACCCTCTTTATTTATTTGTGCATTTTCTATTTTTGGATGAAGAAAATGTAACTTTTTCCTTGTCTTTGTTTAATCCTCCCCTGTTTCCTTAGGCGTCACATCATTACAACCTCTTCGTGCGGCCGCATTTTCCTTACGAGATCAAATCGAGATACTGAGGGTATTTTTTGTTAGCTGTGGCTTTGTTGAATTTCTTTAATTATTAATTTATATAGGTCACTTAATAGTGACTGCGATACGAGAATTAATAATCAAAGGATACAAGATACTTCTCGCACGACTTGCAAAATGCTTTTAGAACAATTTCTATAAATGATGATGAAAACCGCATACGAATCCGTTGTGTAGATTGGACGTAAATAAAATATACGGACAAATCACACAGACTGAGTTAGCCCGAAGTAGTTTTTGAAACTTGTGTTATGAAATCCCAACTAGGTAATATTATAAATGCAAAAGTGAGTTGGTTTATTGTTTTTATTTTGTTTGTTACGCTTTAAACACCTTTCAACTGAACTAATCTTCTTGAAATTTTGTATACACAACACAAAGTTCGAAGTATTGAAAGGGCAAAAAAAAAAGGAAAGTTCCCGAGGGAAATACACGCGGACAAAAGCTACTAGTATCTAACTCAACGGTATTATATTTAGAACACCCAAGACAACTTGACAAAATCTATTAACCAACTCGCTCTATCTGAAGATCTAACCCTGTACCCCTAGTATGAGTCTATAAACGCAGACGCTAGCGACTGCATTAGGAATTTGTATGGAATTTCTTAGTTGCCAGGGGCGTCGTACAGGTTTGTCATACAAAATCGGTAACGCAGTCGCTAGCGTCTGCGTTTGTAAAAACTTATACTAGAGGTACAGAACATCCAGATTGGCGAAATAGCGTGTTGATCATTGATTGATCACGGACGTCGTGAGTCGTCAGGAGAAAACTTGAGTTTATGCTATGCATTGATATCGATTGCTTCAGTTGAGCTTTAGTATGCTAAAGCTAAACTTCCTTCCTTCCTTCCGTCTTTAAAATAGTACTTGTTATAAACTAGTTTTTGCGCGGGACTCTATTCTCGTGAGAATTACGGTATGAAAAGTTTTCCCATGGACACTGGTTTTAAAGAAAGTAAGTACCTATTTCATAAGTTATTCCCGGTCTAAGAGTTCTATTGCTTCTAAAGGAGAGAAATATCCTCGCAAAGAGAGGTCGAGTCTTAATAAAGGTCCTAACTTCTAATAAAGACCATGGTATGGAATTTATATTCGCACATAATACCTATAGTGAATGCATAAGTGTTATTATCCTATATAACAAAATTACTGCAGTTAAGTATTTAATTACTGGAATATTGAGAACCTTTCGAGCGAAACTAGGCTTAAATGAGAACTTGTTGGACCCTTAGAAATGAGGTGTTATGGAATTAAATGCCTATAAGGTTTATACGGCAATATTTAAACTAAAATGGGTTCTATGTAGTTATTAGAAAATTTGGTTTTATGTAGGCTATCCGACCTCACTCAACTTTGGTTGGAAAAATAAACCTTCTTGGGATATTAAGTTTAATCAATAGGACTACGTACATTTTTTTTCCATTTTCCACCTACACGCCCACCATGCTAAACAAACGTGTTCCTTTGTTTTTGTGAACCTAGGCTCTGTCTACCCGCAAGGCAAAAAGACGTGACACTATGTACGTATGTCCTACAAAAATATATAATTCAACTATCAAAATGGTGTAATATACGATTTTACGGAATTTTAAAGTACGAATCACGAAAGAGCGACGTCATTGAATTGAAATTCATTTGTCTCTCTGAAGACATCATAATAATAACTGTGAATAAGAATATATTTCTCATATCGAGAGTAAAGCCCTGAAAACTATTTCGTTTAATATTGCTGACAATGTCATAACATAAAAAAAGTCAATTGCAAAGAAAATATTGCTCATTTTACAAGAAATTAAAAGCCTAGACGGACGGCAATATTCGGAGAGATGCGATTCAACTTTGGGGATGGAAATTATTTACCTAAAAGTGGTTATAGAATTTAATTTCAGCTTCTTTAAACCCTCGAATATTGCTTATTAAATATTTCATTATTCAAATACAGTTCGCTGAAATTTTAAGTCTGAATTTTTTAGAGGGTGAGCTTAAAGATCTATAAAAATGTATACTTACATTTTTCGTCGTCGCATAGCTATTTTCACCCGTAAAGGGAAATGGAATATCATTATCATCCCGGCTTCACCCGTGGTACATAATTAGTCTTTACCATTCGGGGATAGTGTGGCGTTCTAACATTGAAAGAATTATTTCAAATCGGTTCATTACTTTGGAAGCCTATTTGATGCAAGCAAACCAACAACCAATTAAATATTTCCTCTTAATAATATTGTTATATTGTTGTGTTAATTATAACATTAAAAATTATAACATTTTTAGTACACTTCTTAACTACTAAGGTTTAATAACAAGCAGACAATATGACAGGTAAACCTAAACAAAGCTTGCTGAGGAGATACTTACAGAAACTTTCCCTAGATCGTTAACAAGTTCGCGCTGTAAAAATAAAACTGTTTCAAGAACTAAGAAAACGGAAGTTTTAAACGCTGTGTCGGGTATGTAGCTGATAACAAACGAAACAAGGGATGTTTCACTAGTTACAATAAAATAAATGTATAAAGGATTTTTTGGAACGTTCAGACTTGTGTTTCGCAACCAGCGTGGTAGTAAATTGGATTGGTCGCCGTCCGTTTTCAAATTACCTGTTAAAGCGAAAATAGTAACTTGAAGTATTGTTTGGTGGTACGGAACGCTCAGAGTGCGAGCCGCATTTGGCAGGTTTATTTTAAACTAGCTGTTGCCCGCGGCTCCGCCCGCGTGTAAGTCACTTTTCGCGTAATTTGTGGAAACTACAACTATCCAGACCTATAGTTAAATCTATAGTATCCTATTCCCGTGCCAATTTTATAAAGCCATTACATTGCTACGATATCAAACAGAAAATATTAACATTCATACTATCAGATCTTTGTCTCTAAAAGAGTAGACGCAGCCTATTACAGGGACATTAGGACCTAAAATCCACTCCTAAAGTTAAAGTGGGCGTGAAAAGTGGAGAAAATCTCAATAAATAGTGATAAGTTAGTTAAATTAGACCTTACGATACGACCGTATGTTCCGTCAAACAGATTTGATTATTTTTTAAACCAAAGCCAAACCAAATCGATAAACAATAGAAGTAAATCAACTTTTTTTTTAACAATTTGAATTAATTGCCGTAAGGAAAAATTTCAATCTGCTATGGTACCATATGCGAAAAAAATAATTAAAATAAAGTCAGCGCCATCTATTGATATTTTATGTAACTAAATTATATGCCCATACACATTCAATGTTTTATTTTATTAAAATTTAATAGAGACTGCATAGTGTGTTTAGTCTTTATTTATATCGATAAAACAAAGTAGAAATTCAAGCTTTATCTAAATGAAATACGTTTATGTAAACCGCTTTCAACTCTGTTTAAAAGTTTTAAAGCAGTGCTAGAAGTAACTTCAATTGACCATAACTTCTTTTTCCCTTAACCGATTTTGACGAAACAAAGTTTTGACAACGGTCCTAATTATATGTAATCCATCTGTGAAAACCGCCTTTAAATCTGTTGAGTAGTTTTGAAGTTATAACGTACCAGACAGACAGAAAGACAGATAGCAGACAGAACAAAAAATGTTTTTTGGTTTCTGTTACTCTTCTTTAATCAGTTTTTTTTTTTAAATATTTAATGTACAGACACTCGATTTTTTACTGTCCTAATACCTAATACATGACTTAACGCTAAGAGTGTCTCTTCTCTACCAGTCAACCATTTGGTTAATCTTCTTCTTCAATGTCGTCAATGACAAACTATTAGATATGATTTTATTGGGGTTGCGATATCATTTATCCGGTAATAAATTTGCAAATGAATTTATTCGTTTCTTTTCAAAATAAAAAAAAGTAAGAAAATAATTCTAGAAAACAAATAAAAAACGAAAACAGAAAATATATATTTGTGGCAGGTTCGATCCAGCTACTTTCTTGAAACATTTCTATACTACAATATTTAAAAAAAAATTATAATTCTAAAAAAACTAATACAAAACGAAAAAAAAACTAAGTAAAAAAAGTCATATCTAGCAGGATTCGAACCCTCTACTTAAAAAAATGATCGTCGACCTCTACCTATAGGCCAACATGCGTTGCAAGTGACTGGCGAAATTTCAAATCGGATTTGTCTTTAGGTACGCAAATTCACCCTTTTTTTTTGATGTAAGGGTTTAAATTGTAAACAACTCAACATGCCGAAATACGAAAAAAATTTTTTGACTTCCCATACAAATAGAGAATCAGCTGATCTAGTTTAGTATGGAGAGTGAAAAATAAAATTTCGTATTTTGATATGTTTATTTGGAAAAGTTGTTCTGTATAGTGGTCTGTATCTGCCCTTAAAATATTTGCAGTTGATTTGTGTCCACCTTATATACGACACGATCGTATGTTCCGTCAAACAACAAATTCAATTTTCAATTCAAGCAAGACAACTAACAATAGCGAACCGAACCGTCCATTTACCAAACCAATCAATAGACAACAACCAAAGAACCAAACCAAAAGAACCACAAAGACAAAGACCATCACATTTTTTTATTTGCTAGGGTTAATTTCAATCTGCTATATCATAATGCGAAAACGTAACCATAGCGAGTTGTAAAGTAAGTCAGCGCCATCTATTGAGATTTTATGTTACTAAATTTACGATCAAATTTAATGTGTTATTTTAATAAAATTAATAGGTGCAGTGCGTGTTTTCGTCTTTATTGATATGGATAATATAAAGTAGAAATCCTAGCCTTATCTAAATTAAATTAAACGTAAGTAAACGCATTAAAAGTTTTGAAGCAGTGTTTGAAGTAAATTTTCAATCGACCATAACTTATTTTTCCCTTAACCGATTTTGACGAAACAAAGTTTTGACAACGCTCCTAATTATATGTAATCCAACTGTGAAAACCGCGTTTAAAACCGTTGAGTATTTTCGAAGTTATAACGTACCAGACAGACATATATACATACAGACATACAGACAGACAAAAATTCCAAAAACTGTCTTTTTGGTTTCTGTTACTCATTTTTAATCGCACTCAATCAGTTTTTTTGAAAAATATTAAATGTACAGACACTCGCATTTTAGTGTCTTATTATATGTATTGATTGATATTGCATAACACTGCCCTATTGGATATTGAAGTAGGTTGATTGATGGCGACGACGGTAAGACTAGAATTTTGACATTATTCTTACGGTGTAACGTTGGTATAATGGTTAAATTAGACAGGCGGCGACGCAGTTGTTTGATTTTTTTGCGACCTGGGGTATCATTTTTTTTTAATAAACGAAAAAGTTTCAAGAAGTATCCACAGAAGCAGATATTATTAGTTATTTGAATGGGGACTGATCCTATATGAAGTTGTTTCCCTAAAATACCTACTCCGCTGACTCAGCGACCCAAAGTGGATATTGGCCTTCGAAACGAATATAAAATTGTGGTTTTATAATCTGCGCGATGTTTCGCTAATTTATCCAAAATAAAAGTTTAAATTTTAATCCTCAAAAACATTTTAAGTATTTTGGAATTTTTTACCTAAAAATAATAAGTTAAAAAAAGCAATGGTTTAATCCCTCGAACGAATTTTTCATTATTAGAATATTTTACTTAAGTAAATACTTTAAAAATGATTTTTGCATTATATTTTACTCGCCATAATTAGAACCATGTTTCATTTCCATTGTTTTCAAGACACGCTGATAAAGGTTTTTTATGATTAATTAGGAAAAACATATTTAGTAATTACATTTAATTAAATTAAACAAAATAATAAGAAAACCTAGAAAATAATTACCTAAAAATATCTACAATTTGTGGCAACGTGCCCATAATGCTAGCCGCATTCCCTCGCTGGATCGCAATATCTTTTATCTTTTGTCCAAGATATATAAATAATATTAGTAATTAATTGACAAACTTAATACACAAAGGTAAATAAATAAAAACAAATAAAAAAAATCTTAGTTTCTGAACATTTTTATAGGCTTTAAAGTAGAAATAAAATTTGAAGAAACATGTTTATTATTACTGCAAGAAGAATATTTATTTTTATTGTAGATATAAATATTGTTGACTCTATTAATCTTTTCAAAAAAGGAAGACATTTTTTGTATTTAATACACAATTCAAGGTATATCTTCTTTCTACTTTAAGCCTTTTTCCTATAAAATTTGGCATCGCGCGCGGCGCCAGGCAAATTTTTTAATCTATGCTTTTTTCAAATACGCAACTAATCTCCTTTGCTGGCAGTTCAAAGTAAAGTTCCTTCCCTAACATTCGTGTGACAATATTTTGCAAAGATACTGAGCGTATAAAAATAAGTTTATCTCCGGCCAACTACGAAAAAAAATATGCCTTTGTATTTTATTTTATCCCCGGAATATCTATATGCAATTATTATCTTGGGTAAGAAAATATAGGATAAAAATATTAATTTGTTATACACGAGAGCGAGACAAGATAGAGTTTGTAGCGTTACATTGGACTTAATGTTTTATTCCCTTTGTGTCTTTAAAATTAAGATATCTCTATTTTAAAGAAAGTTTTATTAAGAATAAAAGGTACATAGTTTATAGGTTATGTAATGTTAAAAAATACATACATGTGTAAATAAGTCTGATAATATTCCTGTGATGTATTTGCTCTAAATTTGTATAATATTGTGTACTATAAAGTGTGATTAAAGTATTGTTAAAAATTCATTCCCCATACTATAAGGCCCGGAAGTGTGAAGTAGATTTACAGGTACTTTTTGACAGATAGGACATAAAAAATTACTACGCCGACGAAGTGGCGGGAGACTGTTAGTGTTACGATAAAAAAGAACTCCATATCATCATTCACAAGCAATGAGATGAGAGTATAGAAAACCATAGAAATAGAAAATCGCGCGGGGTTTTGACGCCAGGAAAATTATATTTTTTAATTTCTGATAGTCCATATCTACTTCATGTAGAAATCTATCGAGATTACGAACATATGTCATGTAGCCTCACTCCAGTCACAATCGCAAAACGCCAACGAGGTACGAAAATAACAAAATGTATGGGATTGATGTGAGTGATTTACCGCAGCTTATGTCAATCCCATACATTTTGTTCTTGTCGACATTCGTTAGCGTTGTGAAATTGTCTACGGGTGGGATAGCAAACTAGGCAGAGTCTAGTGAACCAATCAAAAGGGTATGCATGGTCGATTGACAGTGACACCTACACGAAATAATAATAATGATCCAGTGGAGGCCTTTAGACGAACCTCATCCCGAAGACACAGAGGGAACACACCGTCGCCGTTTATCAGCGTGAGGCAGAAAGCGAATTTGCCAGTCTTTATTACGGGATTACATCGTAATTACGTGCCAGCCCAGTAGATACGGAGACATTTCTTTTTATTAGGGTTTCCTATGTTAGGTACCTACTTCTTACCTCTTGGAAAATGGCATTGTAACCGACATTAAAAAAAATTGTAAAATATGATATTGTATTTTTATTTTTTAGGGTTCCGTACTTCTAAGACGAAACCCTTATAAGATCACTCTGTTGTCCGTTTGTTTGTCAAACTTGTATTTTCTGAGGAACGAATGAACGTAGCATACCGTACCGACCGTAGGCCGGAGTATACGCAATGTGAAATTCATTGCGTATACTCCGGCCTACGGTCTTTTTTGGCTGTAAAAATAACTTATGCGTCAACACAATAAAAAGATATGACCGTAAAAGTTGACAATTTTTGAAAGTTTGCGATTTCAAATGGAATCAAAACTTATAAGGTAACTAGAATAACTAGTGTAACTAGAATCGTGAAATTTGGTATTTACCCGTTGACGTTAGACGCGCGAGCACTTTTTACTTTCTTATTTACTTGTAACTAGTAAAATATCTACCACTACCTATTGGTGGCAATGGCAACCACCCATAAAAATATGCTGAATCTGTAAGTCTGTGATTCCACAAATTTTATCTAAAGTATCTTATAACCGGACACATAGGTACGACGTTTTATCGGATGCGGACTCCGAAGCCATACATACGGCTCAGGCTGCAACCGGAAAAGCGCTTTGAAAAACTAGAAAATATTGTGGCGAATTCGTATGATTACCAAATAATATCATCCTATATTCTATTACTAGCTGTAGCCCGCGACTTCGTGCGCATGGGCTTCGTTCCCGTTATCGTGAGAATTTCAGGAATCGCTCCCGAAATTTTCGCGGCTGTTGCCCGGGAATCCCCCTTTTCTTTTTTACAAAGTTTGTCATGACAATGACCAATACAAAAAAAGAATTATCCGTTATCGCTAGTGAGTGACACCCGCAAGATATCAAATACACTTTCTTGCACCAGAAAAAAAAGTAGGAGCAAAGTATCCAAGTCTAAATAGACATCGTACAAATTTCGATTTGTACCCTAAGAATATTGTTATTAAACTAAAAGGCTATTTTATTTATTAATTTTAATATGGTAAAAAGAAATATGTTCCCGGAGCTTCCGACACAGCACAACTGAAAAAAAAAACTCATAATAAAATGCGGGCTTCGCAAAGCTTAATGAGGTTCCACAAATGAGGCTGAGGGAATTCAATACGGATATGGTTTAATGAGCAGATAAATCCTATGGAAACTGGAACTACGCAATCGGTCTTATCTTACAAATGGCCGGCTTATTGCTTACTAGCGAATCGTTAGTAGTGACTGGCCCCGGTTTCGCATCGGTTTTGAGACAAATCGGAATATACACTTTCGCGAGAATTTCTCCAAAAGATTGTGAAACCCGCATATAACTTCATTTTGTGGTTATGAAGGCTTATACTTACATAAATATTGACTTTCAATAATTTTATGAACTACAATACAATACAAAAACATATTGGTATTCTTATCCATTCTAGGTACCTATGTTTTTTATACCATTTAGAAGCGGTTACTGAAGTCTATGGACGACTGAAACACCAGGTGTGTCACGTGATAAGATTAAGAAATCTTTCCACGCCCTTTTTGAAAAATCCCATGTTTTAGTGCCTAAGATTCGCTATGTAAAATTTAGGTCTCTCAAATCTAGGAGATTATAGTGTGTTTCAACTTTCAAAGCCTAAATCATCGCTTTTAAAAGGTTCATCTTTGGTAAAAACTGCAAATGAAAGAAGATGAAAATGGAACAATTATTTTGTCGTGAATTCGTGATAGAAATCGGTCGCGCCTTGTCCGGGGGACAACAAACAGTTTTTTCCCTCCTTTGTCATTCTATCTGACCTAGAGTTACCAAACTTCATGAATAGTATGGATTTGTCAAGATTTTATAAGCTGTTTGTATTTTATATACAATTTTTACACAGGCTTTGTATAAGTTTGACTGGTGGCGGATTATATCAAAAATAGTATGTCTAGAAGAGTTGATGTCGCGTGTAAGCGCCTAATGGACTCTTAATAAACGATTTAGGGGCGTTTTTTAAATACTTGTAATTTTGAACTATACTTATAAAAAAATAGTAAAAATATTTTGTCTGTATATTTTGTGTAATTTTGAATGAAATGGATAGAGGGACATTTAATTTTCAATTTAATAACAGAATTTTCTGTCTGTCTGTCTGTCTATCTGTCTGTCCGCCTGTCTCTCTGTATGTATGTACACGCTTATCTCCAAAAATACTGCACCGATTTGCTTAAAACTTTCATCAATTGTTTTGTTTTAACTCGAAAGAACATCTAAAGTTTGTTTTCATTTCTCATACTTGGAAAGTAGTGTTTCTGAGTATAGGGTGGATTCATGCTTTATGCCTCCCACGGGCCGAAAAAACCCATAGTAATCACTTTCTTCCTTAGGGCGGGAATGAAATTTCAAATTAGAACAATATTTTGTCTGTGATTTTGATAAAAAAACGGCAAAAAAATTTTCAACAAAAAAAAAAAACGTGGAAATATAAACAGCCAGTGATAACTTAAATACCTCGCACGGGAATTATTCCTTTCCTCCCTTGTATAAAAATCTACTATTCCTCAAAATTGGCTCATTACCGTAAAAGTTATCGTCATTTGAATGAGCTCAAAGCATTTTTGATTTTGAACGAATGCACCAAATCTTTTTATTGGGTTGGTTATTGTCATGACAATCTTTGTATAAAAGAAAAGGGGGATTCCCGGGCAATGCCCACGGTAACAAGAACAAAGCCCACGCGCACGAAGTCGCGGGCTACAGCTAAGTTAAGTATATGTATTATAGATGTCGCCCATAAATTACATCTATTAATACTAGTGGTTCTGTGAACAGTAGACCTCGCGAACCTCCTCCGTTAATCTCCTTTCCCTTTTTTTCATAACTCTATAGAAAGTATAGGTATTTCCCATTCTGTTAATTATTTTTCCTCATCTATTCTTAAGAGAGGGATATTTCCTATTGTTACTACCAAAAAAAAAAAAATTTTTTTTTAATTTTTATAAGAATGAAAAAGATCTCGACAAAAAAATTGCAAAAAAAAATCAAGGAACACGTGTGCTAAGTTTCATAAGGATCCGTTCGTCAACAATGTCACAGAAAACTTTCCCCCCTTTTTCCCCCATTTTCCCTCTAATCAAAAAAATCTCTCGACAAAAAATTGCAAATAAATCAAGGAACACGTGTGCCAAGTTTCATTAGGATCCGTTAAGAAATGGGACCTCTAGCCCGGAACAAACAGACAGACAGACATCCGGACAAAAGCAAAATTTGCCAGTCTCGAAATGGAGATATAATTATTAATATGAATACTTCAGGAAGTTGATGTAGTATCGAGTCTAAAACCTACCGAAGGGAACAATAGAATCTAAAACGTTACGGTGCCTTCAGTTTCAAAATCCCTTCATTAAAAATATATCTACTCATAGACAGGACAGGAATTTTCAACTTGACATCTGGTAACCCTATTCCTACCTTTCGGTCCGATATTAAAGCTTCAAAGACGTGATCATTTTGTTTTGATGGACTAAGTATTTATATCGGTTTAATCGCATTTGGCACAATTCGCGAAATGCGTAATGTATCGTATATGGGCTATTTTCAGATAGATAAATTCTTATATTCGCAGATTTCAAGGTAAGAACCTAAATGTATCATAGATTGCTCGTTGCTTGTATTTATTCCTCTCTGTAATTTAATATTGTTGTTTAATAATGTGTATTTTTAAGACTGTTTTTCGGTAAAAAAATATATAAATAATAAACAAACAAGGTACCAGTAAAAACCCATTAAGCACGTTATTTTAAATGGACGTAAAGCGATCTGACTGAACTTTTTTTAAATTAGATATTTTGAGAATTGGCCCATTTTCGACTCTGAAGCCCTTTTTGCGAATTATGCCAAATGCTACCAAACTTTTATTTCAAATACTTTGGGATCGGTTTTTCCTAGAATTTTCTCAGATTTCGTTTATTATATAAGAAGATCAGTTACATACACATATTTTTCGAAATGTCTGCTCTTCAAATAAAATAATCTGGTGAAATTACTTTTGATATTATAAGAAAAAACAAGGAATTTTTTTTAGGTATTTGGTGTATTCCATAATAATTTGATCTCAAATGATTAGTTTTATCTACATAAATTTATAACATTTTATAATAATAGAATATTTGAAAAATGGTCAAGCTTAAATAAAAATAAAGAAAGAAGGCCTGTTATGCGGGCTGTATGCTTGGCTATCAGCCTAATATTTTTAAATATACTTAAAAATATATCTATTGTAAATTATAAAGCAATCAAAAGTTATCATAAATCGAAAAGACGCAAGGCCTATACAGTTTTATTTATCTGTCCTAATAAGTATAATATGTAAGAGTAATAAACCCACAGTAAAGCACAGAGCTTCTACTCTAAAACTAGGTACGATAAAGATACGATATCGTCAAAACGTTTTGGAAAAAACAAAAATTTATTCTAAACGGTAAATAATGTTTGCGGGTTTATAAAATAGTCATATCTTGTGGTAACCTCATAAAAATAATAATAAGACATTATTACCTACAAAACTTGCGTTTTTCTGATTTTTTTCAGGAAAACGCTATGGTAAAGCTACATATTACTACTACTCTGTAACATCCTGTTGTTCCATGTTTTATTTAAATAAATAATTTCATTTCATTTACTAGATAAATCGTCTATTTCTCTTGGTAGAGATCTCTTAGTTCTTTGTAATAACGTAACCTAGTAAGACAAAACTGCATGCCCCTATTAAAGTCGACTGGCAAGAGGAGCTGGGGCTCCTCAGAGGAGTAGATATCATTAGAAGCTTTGGTGACGGAGGCCAAGATCTATTCTTTGGGTCGCTGAGCCATCGCAGTAAGTAACTTGGAAAAAATAAAGAAGGGCCTGGGAACAAAATGTATTTTAAGATAGATTTCCGAAAAAGCGACATCGAACCAGGATTATAGTAAAGATATCTTTAGATTTTTGATAGTACAGTCCCAGAACTTGTATATGTAAGATTACTGTAGCAATAAATTCTCCCGAGCAATAAGTATTGTGCCCCTCGTCAATGGCGGGAAGCACACAAAAGGAAATTATTTACGGGATTGCCGCAGAAAGCTAACTTCTTTCAAATTGCTACAATTTAAATTGAAATGGGGACTGATGTTGCTTTGTGTAATTTAATTCGCATCGCAAATAATAATCTTAAGGGTGTAATACTTTGTAAGAGGGGAGCTACATTTATTGCAAAAAATATGGCTTGGAAGCTTGCAGGAATTATTTTAACGTGAGACGCCATGCCCACTTCTGTTGTGCAGTGGTTAGGGTGTTTACCTGAAGACCTGGTTTCCTCTGGGAATCAAACCCACAACGTTTGATTCTGATATGTATGCGTTTAAAGAATTATACCTACCTGTATATACCTGTGTGTGTATTAAATTTGTTTTATACGCGTGTGCGCTGCGCCGCCACGCGACGCCACCTATCGCCATAAACCAGTGTGCAACAGACTCGCTAGTTTGATTGACGTATCGCTCTTTCCGAATACTTAACAGATTCCCAGGGGAATTATACTTTGTCTAGTTGTTTTCAGTTTCAAAATCACCTGATTGTCTGAAAATAAATGATTCCGAGCATCGGCAGGCACACTAAGGATGGGTTGCACCAAAGTACCAGTTATCGTAACAGTAACATTACTGCTAACTATAACCGTTGTAGCGACATAGGTTGCACCGACGTATTTTGTAGCATAGTTAGTTACCAGGGTTACAAGTATAATGACGTCCGTGGAGGTTATTCGACCCGTCTGGCAGATAAGTTGACAATAACAATAGCGCTAACCGGTCAAGTTTGGGCGGTTACGGTTAGCGTAAAAGTTATGACGTATTTTGACGATTGACAAAATGGTGCAACACATTTTTCACCTAACCGGTACTTTGACTACACAGTTATTGTTGTAGTAAGTTGGTGCAACCCAGCCTAAGTCGTTGGTCCAGGCGGCTGCTGCTATCTGTTAGTTAAAAGGAATACGTTAAAGAAAGAGAGGTTGTTTCGAAAACTTATATTACTTTGGGGCTAACTCAATCCATGTGATTTGTCCCTATATATTTATTTATTTATCAAATCGCTAAGTAGTAAAGCGAAAGAAATCTGGAATATGGAGGGGATTGCTACTATAAATTCCAAGTAGACGTGGCTTGATCCCTGAACCCCTTTGAGAACGAATGTCCGTCTTGTCAACGGGGCGTCGTAAACATGTAAATAGCATATAAAATAACACAACCCCATTTGACCCCTACTAAACTTTATGCACAATAATTTTGCTCTTCTTTAGGAAGGAAATATACTTGTACTTGAAGGATAGGTTGTAATCTTTATAACAGACGTTTGTATTATATGATCAACTACAAAATAGGTATATTAAGTATTGAAGAATAAAAATAAAATATATAAAGAATTTGGAACCGCGCTCGGTATCAAGGCATTTTTTTTTAAATCTATGGTATTTATAGATACGTCGTCAGCTACATAGTGAACAAATTAAAGGAAAGCATATGAAAAGTTGTAAGTACAGTCGGGGATAGATAAAGCTGATACCCTGGTCATTACAGTAGATACGGTAGGGGGGTTAGGTTTTTTTGTCCCCGACTGTACGTACGTAACCATTAGTGCTATTTTGTATAGCATTCTATTATCATCATCATAATTTCGTGTAGGTGACACGGTCAGTCGACCACGCACTGGTGTCAGAGTTCTTTGAACCCCCTCTCCGCATGGTGATTCACAGCATTATTTAATCTGTTTGTAACTGTGGTAGTAATCCTACTTTCAGTGTTGTTTCAGTTAGTACGGAATTCTCGTCAAAGAAATATATACTATGCCCTCGCGGAACGAATTGTCGGAGTCGGACTCACACTTGCCATAATTAATCCGCTGTCATAGTTAAGTCTGAAACATGAAAAAAATGTTTATATTGTCGAGCTCTTCCCAACTAGGTATAATGAACTTTTTCATTTTACTAACAGCTATATTGTTATATCTATACATATAATAAAACAGTAAAAATATTTTGTCTGTACATTTAGTAATTTTGACTAAAATGGATATTTAAAATGAATAAAAGAAAGAAATTTTATTTTTATTTTTTTGTCTGTCTATGTATAATCACGCTTATCTCCGAAAGTACTGAACCGATTGCTTAAAACTATCACCAATCTTTGCTTAAACTCTGAAGAACATCTAAAGTTTGTTTTATCAAAATCGGTTCATAAAAAATTAAGTTATCGTCAATTGAATAAACCCAAGGCATGTTTGCCTGCAATAGCAATTTCGAACGAATGAACCAAATTGGATAATTCTTTTTTGTGTTGGTTATTGTCATGACAAACTTTGTATAAAAAAAAGAGGTATGCCCCGGGTAACTCCCACGATAACGGGAACGAAGCCCACGCGCACGAAGTCGCTGGCTACAGCTAGTTATATATATATATATATAAATAAGTATTTTCTCCATGTTATCCCAACGCCGAAATAACAGACAAAATTTCCACAATCGCTTGCTCGGTGTTTTTGATTTTTTCCTTACCATGTTACGAGTCTATTTGTTTGATAATTTACTGTCTTTGAGCAATCGGCAAAGGAATTTATGTTTATACCGATATATTTTGTAGCGACTTTTTTGATGTCATTGCTTGAGGCTGTGCTATTGGAATATACTAACAAAAAATATTTTAGCGTTGTTTTCATAAAGATGTTTGGGTGATATCGACGATATACGCTTATTATATGTTATACCGATTTTATAAATTAGAAAGTAACACTTGTTTGTGAAACAAGTCCTTTAAGGCCTTGTCAGAGTTCTCCGGAATCGCCTTTTCTCGGCCTTTGACGTGGTCCCCTTTCACGACTATCAACTGGTAGCCGGGTCCAATCAACGGCTTGTCTAATTATAATCAATTTTATTGTTTGTTTGTTGTTGTAATATCTTTATTGCTTTAAAATACACAGTTAATACAAAATTGTTAAATTCAAAATACAATGGCGAACTTATACTAGGATATACATTATTATTAGTCAGTCAGATTAACGCCGGCAGTTATTTTTTACTTTATTTATGCTTGTAAATGTTCTTCGCCGGAAAAGCTGGTCAAATAATTTTTGGTACTATTATATTTGCTAGTTAAAAACTGATTAGACTGATGAGGTAAGTATAGTTTTTTTTGGCTCATGCGGCATGGCCAGTCATTTGTTCCTCACGTAACTCGCCAGTTTCCGTAAGACGTGATCAGAACCATTGTAGGCAATTCTCCTGCTGTTAATTCGCTATCTTACTGACATAAAAGCAGTCGGTTTTAAGGCAACTTCTTACGCGGTCCTCGGACAAAAAGCTGTTATTTTTAACTGTCTCCTGTTCTTTTGTCTAAAAATGATGAGGAAAAAAGAAGTTCCTGCAAGTTTTGCACTATAAAGATATCACTTCTTCTTTCCGAGTCATAATATAACTCTATATTGACTATGCCCAGTACTTGGCCTCGTTCAAGTCTCCAATTGTGCAGGAGACGACAGCTAGGGCACGATAGAAGGCGACCCATAGGTTAATATAATTGGAAAAATACAATGCAGGCTGATTTTTTATACTATTGAGTAGGCAAACAAGCATGCAACTCTTTTGATGGAAATTGACATCAGGGTATGCATGGTCAATTGACCCTTTAACCCACAAGATATGATGATGATGGCCTGATGGAAAGTTATGAAACGGTTAAGCTATTGATTGGCAAGCTAGTGCAAAATTGGATTATCTGGCGTTCTCTCATTTCGGACGCCAAAAACTAAGGGCTTAGCCAAACTCACAATCTCAATTTCAACGTTGACAAAGTAGGATAAGAACAAAATGTATGGGGTTGACATAAAATTGACCACGTGATTTAGTGCAGCTTATGTAAATCCCACACATTTTGTTCTTGTCGACATTTGTAAACGTTTTGAAATTGTGACTTTGGTCCCCAGCTCACTAAGCCAACGGACTACTTAATTCGTTGGTGGACACTAACGGCTATCGACGTAGATAACAATCAAACTGTTATTGTTATTTTTTAGGGTCCACCAAAGAGTTAAGTAATTATTGCAAAACCGTTTTAACGGCTTACTAAAATCAAAGTCTCAATTTAAGAAAGTATTTAACATCATTTGCCAATTTTTTGAATTCATTAGTAATTATTCATCATATTATTAAACTTTCGGATATATCTTAAAACACGGGAAATCCTCTCCAAAACTGATATGATTTTGTTTGGTACACGATCAGCTCATACATGAGATTACTTATGCCTAAACCGATAAGACAGAATACAAAATGCAATTTCTCTAATGCACTGAGATTTTACCGGGGAAAATTTTCTTAGAAATGTTTTGTAAGATTTTCAGTTTACTCAAAACCAATATACTCGTTTAAGTCATTTTATAAGACGTTATACTTTTTTCTTTTTAGTTTAGTTAGTAGCCAAACTTTGATTAAAAAAAAACGAAACCGACTCCGATTCCTCAACTAAAAAGCATAAAATAATTAATACATTATTGTTTAAATATGCTTTATATCAAACATTTAAATGAATCTTCGAGTAATCCGGTAACATACATAAAAAACATTCCCACGAATTAAAACCGCCTCCTTTTTTGAAGTCGGTTAAAAAGTAGCCAAAAGCATGTGGTCCCATTGCTTAAGAAAAAGATTTAGTTCCTTTTCTTGTTGATAGTTGGCGGTTCAAGAATTGAAAAAAAAAAATAGTTAAGAACACGTTTGTTTTTGGCGAAAAAAGAGTGTCAAGTATCGTCATCCTACCTATCCTACTACAGCTTATTAAGTGCTTTTTTAATAACTTATCGGTTTTAGAATCACAGTTTCTCAAGTGATCTATAGATGGCGTTAATATCACAGTATGGGCAGGACTATTGGTTCACAAAAAATCGACGCGTGTATTTTGTATGGCGGTTCCCTTATGGAGTAGCTTGTAAGCTGACGTTGGATTAGTCATTTTCATATTGTCATTACAATAACTTTGCATGGAGGAGGTCGCAAAGGCAAGCCTAAGGCTGCCTTTTGTATACTTTAGTTCTGTATTTAAATTGTCTTTGCATGAAGGAGGTCGCAAAGGCAAGCCTAAGGCTGCCTTTTGTATACTTTAGTTCGGTATTTAAATTGTCTTTGCATGGAGGAGGTCGCAAAGGCAAGCCTAAGGCTGCCTTTTGTATACTTTAGTTCGGTATTTAAATTGTCTTTGCATGGAGGAGGTCGCAAAGTTTAAATTGTAATAAATGTAAAAATGTAATTGTAATAATGTATTAAAATTATGCAAGAAATTATGATAAATAAATAAATTGCTCAAATTATTGTGCAATATTAATTATTTCTGTTAGAAGTGCCTCCACTAAATCTTATTCTCTACATATATCGCGCTACTACGCCCTTATCTTAATTACACATTATTTAATCTTCTACCGTTTAAGTTACATACAAAGCATCGAAACCGTTTCCCCAAAAGCTCCAGAAGCTCTATGCGGGTGGTTTTGAGAAGATAATAATATGAATGTGTTAATTAAATTAACCGTTCCTTTGTTCGTTGATAAATTAGCTGTACGCATCTGGAAGGTTTATATTTTTGTCGTCTAAAGTTGCTATAGAAATACGAATATAGACACAGTGGTAAAAATTAAATCAATAAAACCGAATCTTACAGAAAGTGGATATGGTCATGCAGGCTTTAATGCAGGAATGATACCACACGCACACATTGACACATTTTTTATTATTATCAAACTAGCGTGTGAGTAGCCAGAACGGAGCTAATAGTTGTTTTTTGTTTACCTACCGACCTTTGTACGCGTCCACTGAATGTAATATTTTTAAGTTCTCATTATAAGTGAATTTGTAGATTCTTTTATGAGAATAAAGTTCTTTAACCATACCATAATGCTCTTTACTAAGTAATCTCAGCGATATCACTGACAAAATCTATACCTATATAGAAAAGAAAGTTGTGTTAGTTACACTATTTATAGCTCAAAAACGGTTGAACTGATTTGGCTGAAAATTGGTGGGGAGGTAGCTTAGAACCAGAAGAATGACATAGGGAGGACATAACCAGAAAAAGCACTATTCCTGAGGGACGTTCAACAGGGCGAAGACGCAGGCGAAAGCTAGTATAATATAAGGAAGCGTGTGACGTTCCAACAAAGAAGTAAAAAATTCGCGCGCGGTCTCCAAGCAAATTTTTTTTTAAATCTATACGTTCCAAATATATAGTCTCGCTTCATCTTATACCTATTGCTTGCATGAAGGTAGCACCTTAATTAAATGTTATTGCTTTTGCGACTTGTATATGAACAGTTGCTGCTTATTCCGTCGAATTTTGCTTAAAATATTGAAAATTGCTTCTTAAAATATTAATTGCCCCTTTATAAAACGGAAAATGTAATTATATTATCGATTTGTACTAGCTGCTCGTATGACAATACTTTGTCTCTCTCTCGACGGTGCTACATATTCACTTATTATGTTTCCATTTGAAGACAGCCTCAATTTTTTTCCCGACTACAGCAAAGCCAAATGAAATGTTATGATTTTGGCAGTCTATGTATGTATGTAGCGCCTAAACCTCTGGACCAATTTAATGAATGTGGTGTAAAGAGTTATGAATTGAATAAAAATTTTATCTTACGAAATTTTAATATTAGATTCTAACCTAAAATAACATTAAACTGGGATTATCATTACTATTTTTGTATAAAAATAAGGTTTTGGCTAGCACATTACAAATATGAATATAAATCATACTGCTTAAGTAAAAATATAGGTAGGTATATTTAAAATACACTAGCAAAATGGTACATTTCCCGCAGACCAGTCATTTCCGTTCGGGAAACGGAAAAGTATTAAATAAAAATTAAGTTAAAACTTTAACCCGACTTCTTCGAAAGGCACGTTAAGTAGTTCAATCCGGCTGCCATCTGGTAGTCGTTGAAGGAACCACGTCAGAGGCCGAGAGGCGGTTCCGATGAACTCTGACACTTTATCAAGGTTATATAAAACTTTAGTTGACAAATCTAACATCTTCTATCCGCCGATTAAGAGGTAATGGTCAAGAGCTGCAGCTGTGGGGAAATTCAATTAAGACTGCGAGAACTATTCAGTGTAACGAATATCTATAGAGCGCTCAAGCTCAGATAATAGAATGCTATACTAGCACAGATATTCAACCGCCATACAAAGAAGCGCGCCCATACTGAGACTTTCTAACGCCATCTGATAACTTTTTGTGATAGGATGATGATACTTGAAATAATTCACACTCTTTTTCGCCAAAAACAAGCGGGATCTTAGCTAAATTCGATTTTTTTCAATTCTTGTAGCGCCAACTATTGGCAATAAAAGGAACTAAATCTTTTTATTAGACAATGGAACCACATGGCTCAAGTATTATAATGTGATGTACTTATTAATTTAAGATTTTACTTGTGCAAAAATTACGTCATAAAAACAGTAAATAAAATATGCAAAACATTAATTAATATTTAGAGTAGATTTAATTTTAGTTTTATTTTTGTCATAAGTTTATATATAAATAATATTTGTAAAAAGATATTTTCCATAAATAAATTAATATTTTTTTTCTTTTTTTTTTGTATGCTCGCGCTCTACTTCAAACAACGATAGCTATTCTAACTCTACTCGCCAGGAAAACGGTCACTTAAGAGTCTATTCACCGTTTTAATAGGTTTTGAGCTGATCGCTTTGATGTATTCGGGTGTTAGATTGATTGATAATTGGTCTGTTTGATTAATTCAAACTCCAGAATTGATTCGTTGGATGGAGTACAATTAATTTCTTTACCAAATGCTTTATTGAAGCGAAACAAACAATGTTTCAAAGGTAAAACGTTTGTCCGAGTTCCCGCTTACTAAAAATATTTATTTTTAATATTTTTATCAAAAAGCCAATATTATTTTTTAAGTAAAAATTGTACTGTACACCAAAAAATACAAACTGAGAAATATTGGAAACAACAAAAGAGATTGAATATGGCACCTTTTAAGAAAAAAATGTATAAATGTCTTTCTGAAAATGACTTTTATAGTATTGAAGATTTCTTTCATTTATATTTGCATGTTATTTTAATAGCAAAACATGATTGTTCCCTATGTAACCATATCATCATTGTTATGTATATTATTAACAGTGTTTTTTTACGCAAATAAATATATAGTTATTTATATAAAGTGAATATAAATCAACTGCAAATATTTTAAGGGCAGATTCAGACCACTCAACTGAACAACTTTCCTAAATAAACTTGTCGAAAAAAAATTTTTGACCTCCCATACAAATTGAGAATCAGCTGATCTAGTTTAGTATGGAGAGTGAAAAATAAAATTTCATATTTCGATATAAGTTTATTTGGAAAAGTTGTTCAGTATAGCGGTCTGTATCTGCCCTTAAAATATTTGCAGTTGATTTGTGTCCACCTTGTATATTTTATATCTTTAACAAAAGATAATGATAACACCAAAAGGATACCGATTTAAGTCATTCATCATCATCATTAGCATTTTAGCCGCAGAATGTCCACTGCTGGATATAGGTCTCCTCCAAGGATTTCCAGATTTGCATCCAATGCCTGCCTGCGACCTTCATCAGATCATCTGACCATATTGTCGGTGGGTGTCCAATGCTGTGCTTGTCGGTGCGTGGTCTCTATTAGAGAATCTTTCTGCCTAATCGGCCATAGGTTCTTCGCGTTTTGTGTCTTTTTTTTATTTACTAATTTAGGTAATTTATGTTTCTTAATCCTTGAATTCGAAGAAGTTTCTTTTTTTAGAAATAGGAAAAAAAAATTCTTAACACGAAATTCGTGTTTTATGAATTCGCGAGTGTAAACCCGGTGAAACGCTAGTATAAAATATATCTCAGGATTATATTTATATCTGTACTTCTGTACTTAATATTATAAATGCAAGTGTGTCTGTCTGTCTGTCTGTTACGCTTTCACGACTAAACCCTTAAAGCGATTTTGATGAAATTTGGTATGGATATAGTTTAAGAACAAAGGTAAAACATAGTACTTTTGAGGCGACCTTCATCAGATCATCTGACCATATGGTCGGTGGGTGTCCAATGCTGTGCTTGTCGGTGCGTGGTCTCTATTAGAGAATCTTTCTGCCTAATCGGCCATAGGTTCTTCGCGTTTTGTGTCTTTTTTTTATTTACTAATTTAGGTAATTTATGTTTCTTAATCCTTGAATTCGAAGAAGTTTCTTGTTTTAGAAATAGGAAAAAAAAATTCTTAACACGAAATTCGTGTTTTATGAATTCGCGAGTGTAAACCCGGTGAAACGCTAGTATAAAATATATCTCAGGATTATATTTATATCTGTACTTCTGTACTTAATATTATAAATGCAAGTGTGTCTGTCTGTCTGTCTGTTACGCTTTCACGACTAAACCCTTAAAGCGATTTTGATGAAATTTGGTATGGATATAGTTTAAGAACAAAGGTAAAACATAGTACTTTTGAGGCCCACGCGGGCGGAGCTCCGGGCTACAACTAGTACTTTATAACTCACAGTGGTAAGGAGTAAAGTAAGTTATAACGTATATAACGACATTTCAGTTCACGCAGACCGCTTTACATAATAACGTAATCGATTTACCGTAGGATCTTGCGTACTAACGTAATATGAAATAAATTACAATTTCTCTAGTCTTCACATAAATGTGCGTATTATATTCATGAACGAACAGCCTCGTACATTATAATGAATATATATATCTCTCTCTTTTAGTATTCTATTATACATAAATAATCCTTTTTAGGGTTCCGTATGGTCGTAGGGGTCCGTTGGAATGCAGCTGGGGTTCTTGGCACCATGCCGCAAGAGCACCAATTTTTTGATTTTTAAGTTTTATTTATAATTTTAGTAAGTTTTAGTTTTAATTTTATAAATAAGTAAATATTAATATTTTTTTAGTTTGTAGTTTTGTTAAAATAGTAATTTGTTTAATTTATCTACAGTAATTTTTTTATACTATATATAAATATGATAAATATATATAATGAATAGATGTAGTTATCAAATGTATTCATATATCAAGATACTTTATAAAGTTTACAAAAATAAACAGGTAGCATGTAGGTGATTGAAGATATATTAGAAATAATAATTTTAATTAAAATAATATCCAGGCAATAAAATCTGTCCATATTTTGAATTTCCCTTTTAAAGCTTAAAATCCCAATGGAGCTGTAAACATTTTACTATGTCGTTATTATTTATGTACGATGTTGGTACACAATAAAATGTGTGCAGAATAAACACCATACTCCATATTATAGGAATATTCCTATATTTCTATTGATATGTCTCCAATGATAGGGATCATTATATTGCTTTATATCACAGTTTTTTATTGTAATATTAAAACTGCCGTTGGTTTTCCTCATCATTTATTCATGATGACATAGGCCTTCATGATAACATAGGCCTTCCCCATGGATTTCCAAAATGACCGGTTAAAGCGATCTGTATCCAGCGTCTGCCTGCCGATTGCTTTGGAGCCCTGGGTCCGTATTCCTGCTTTGTCTCCTCCTCCTCGCCCGGTCTTCGGCATCCATGACGACCAATCCAATTTAGGCCGCGCTCGTCGTTACTTCACACATGCTATCGTAACGAACACGCCAACCTCGCTTGGTTATCGAGCTCTTCCTTGGGTTAACCTTCTACACTCTTTTTATTTTCAGTTGTAGGTGCGTCGCCGTAAAACCGTGAGCTATATTTTACGAGACACTGATCCATTGGTAGAAGTTTGAAGTATGCCCGAAACGCTTAGTTTTGCAATAACCTTATCTATACACCAGTTTAACTGAAAGTAGCGTATATGGGTATTCCCAAGAAAAATATTCTGCGTTTAGTATGGATTTTTTTTTGTTATTTAACATATTTTTTTAATATTTCGTTATTTTAGCTACGCGTTTAATGATTAAAAAGTTCAAAACTAGTTTCATTTATCTTAAAGTCAAAAATAGCTATAGATTATTATTTTTGAACTGGTGGGTTACTTTACTACCATCTCTTAAAACCATGCAAGACCGATTGAGTGAGGGAGATGTCGCCTTACATCATGTATTGCGCTGTCTCGCTTACTTACTGGATCTTGCATGGTTTTAAGAAACGGTAGTAACCCCCCTGAACCGGTGGGCTAAAATTGGCCAGTTCTTAGCGCGATATAACCAAATATCACGCGCGCTGTAGCAAAACTTAAGGCCTTCGTAGGTACGAAGCACTCCTAACCTACCTCACTTCGCATGTTGCACCGCGTAGCAACCTCGTAGCTTAGCGTAGCACCGCGTAGCAACCTCGTAGCATTTCCTTTGGCTCAGTGTAGCACCGCATAGCAACCTCGTAGCTCAGCGTAGCACCTCGTAGCACTATTACCATCTGGTAGCACATTGTAAAAGCCACTGATGGTAGGTAATGTGCAATATTTTGAAATGCACTTTGTAATATACACATGATATGAAATACTTTTTGAGAAACAGTCCATTTTATATAGAATAAAATTTCTTCATTTATGGGGCAAACTTATTTTCTTATTTTGGCTTCTTCTCTTCAAAACTTAGGCTTACTAAACGCGGGAGAAAATAAATTTCTTGACTATTCTCACAAAATAGGTACCTACTTGATGAATTGTATTATCTAATCACTATTTTAATTGTAGGGTCATAAAATATTATTCATATTTAGAGAATCATAATCAAATAAATAGTCCTGAAAATACGAAATTAATTAAGATGTACGTATTTTCTTTGGCAATCAATTAGCGAAATCATCAGGGGCCAGCCCGGCTCGGTAAATATCTAATAAAAGGAGGCCTGAATCGGCTGTTTTATGTTCTAAGACGAAAATCTATTTTCCCCATTGTGCCTTCGGTAGGAAGCATTTTACGAGTAAAAGTTTGTCATGGCCTTTTATTCCTGTAAGATTTTGGAGACCACAAACAAACATGTTTAATAAGTGTTGTCATTTTTTTACTGAAACAAATTTGTTTGCTATTTTAAGGTGATACCTCGGTGAACACTAGCGCCACCGTCATTTAAAAATCATTACTCACTGAAAACACAAGTTACCAAAAATCCCTCTGCTGTAATTATGGTTTTCAATCTGAAGTTAATTTTAATCATATTCAATTATTAAACTATAGTTCCATATAGTTACAAATTTCAAAACTGCTAAAAGTGGCCGTTTTAAGCAATAATGCAATTTGTTACTATAGGGAATTATAATTTAATATGTTTAAAATTAACTTCAGAACCACAACCATAATTACAGCAGAGGGATTTTTGATAACTTGTGTTTTTAGTGAGTAATGATTTTTAAATGACGGTGGCGCTAGTGTTCACCGAGGTATCACCTCAACCTTAAACCCATAAGAGTCAATAAAAATTAAATTCAATTTAACAAAATTTTACATAGTCGTAACATTTCGTGTGTTTAATCTATACATATACTTGATAAAATATGTAAAATATACATATAACAAAATAGTAAAAATATTTTGTCTGTAATGTCAAACTTTCGTATTTAGAGGTATAATAGTACCTATTTCCTAAATATTTTTGTTGGATTCTATTACATTATGATAGTGAAAGCAAACGTTTTTGATCTTTGTATATAATCAAGGAAATGGCACAAAATAAATGAGACGAGGCCGCCGCAGGTGGTCTTTCAAATGCTCCCAGGGGAGCCTTACACTCTGATTGGAAAGATCACACGAATTTTATCCTGAAAATCTCACTTAAGGTGATACCTCGGTGAACACTAGCGCCACCATTATTTAAAAATCATTATTCATTGAAAACACAAGTTATCAAAAATCCGTATTTTGAAATGAGGTTCTGGATCTGAAGTTAATTTTAATCATATTAAATTATAATATTACAGTTTAATATAGTTACAAATTGCAAAACTGCTAAAAGTGGCCGTTTTAAGCAATATTGCAATTTATAACTATAGGGAACTATATTATAATAATTTAATATGTTTAAAATTAACTTCAGATCCAGAACTTTAATTACATAACTTGTGTTTTCAGTGAATAATGATTTTTAAATGATGGTGGCGCTAGTGTTCACCAAGGTATCGTCTTAAAATTAACCTTGATACATTCCCGGCGTACAATTGACGTCAATAAGTGATAAGAATATCCTATATTGAAAATAAACAATTTGAATTTATTTCAAATTTATTATACCTAACCTTATTCTTTATAACGGCTTTAATTTGTATATTCTTTTTGCCAAATAAAAACAAACCCCTGAGATTTCCCTGAGAACATACATAACATTGATTTACCTTGACATTTCTTTTGAAACTGTTTCAATGTTATACATTTTTTGCTTTTTCTGTAATCAAAAGACAAACGAAATCAGAACTGGGAAACAAATTTACATACGTTTGATCATTACGTGAGTTTTTCTAAGGTCCTCTGTTCTTTTATCTATTTGTTGCTATTTTATCTGTGCCCGAATTTCTACATCATTATTTTATTAGTTTTTCCTCAGGCATATTCTGAAATGAACCTACCTATATAAAATTAAGATGTGCTTTCTTGTTGATGATGTCCCTTTATATTTATTTATTTAGATGAAGTTCTTTTCAATTTCAAAATAAAATAGATTTCAAAGGAGTTATAAATAAGTAGCCTAGAGCAGGTCATAGGCTCCAATGAAACTAGCTGAGAACGCAACCGGGAAAACGCTGAGATGAAAGATAGAAGATATATAAGAAAAACAAATAGAAAAAAGTGGGCGACGCGACGTGTATTATATAGTACAAGTTTATGCGTTTATTTGTTACGCCAATCTTAGGAACTGAAAAACCGATTTCAAAAATTATTTCTGTACTTTGATAGCCTGAATCTAATAAGAGATATATAGATAAGGGGGGTATAAGTTATGTACATATACACCTCAGGCGCGGGTGTAACCGTAGAGAATAACTAGTGTATAATAAAATAAGTGAAAGTATTTACTCCAAGCGGCTATTATTTTATTCCATATTTACAAAAACTTACAGAAGAAAGTTTACCTTTCTTCTTATAATTGAATTCTCTCAGAACCGATACACAGACTTACATAAAGACCCAACTCTTTTGCAGTTACAGGGAAACAGGAATGGAGCAAAACTTTCAATTCACTTCAAAGTTAATTTTAAATCGAAACTAGAAGTTTTAACTTAGTGTTCTGATATAAATAATATTTACAATGAAAAGATTCGACCTTATTTTGAAAGTCGAAGTGGGATTGGATTTTTGTGTAGTTTTTACGCGATCCTTAAGAGGTTAACTCACATTTTTTAAAATTTGGCTTTGCGAATGTATAAACAAATCAAATATTATTTTTTGCATAAAGGTTGTTATAATTTTGGTAGAAACACATTAGGCTAAAAAAGGCATGCAAATTTATCATTTTAAACATTATAGATTAGGTTGTGTCATTTTTTAATTTAAGTATCTTGATCTTGTTGTTCCAGAAATTCACTAACAGTGAACAAACATTTATTACATAACCATGCCTTGAGCTCTTTTGAATACCTCACTTCGCATGTTGCACCGCGTAGCAACCTCGTAGCTTAGCGTAGCACCGCGTAGCAACCTCGTAGCATTTTCTTTGGCTCAGTGTAGCACCGCATAGCAACGTCGTAGCTCAGCGTAGCACCTCGTAGCACTATTACCATCTGGTAGCACATTGTAAAAGCCACTGATGGTAGGTAATGTGTAATATTTTGAAATGCACTTTGTAATATACACATGATATGAAATACTTTTTGAGAAACAGTCCATTTTATATAGAATAAAATTTCTTCATTTATGGGGTAAACTTATTTTGACTTCTTCTCTTCAAAACTTACGCTTACTAAACTTTCCTTGAGCTCTTTTGAATTGCAATTAGATAATAGTATAGTATATTTAATGTCTGAGCTAGGATAGTAATTAATTTTATGTTTCAGACAGTAATATATACCAATAGAATGTTTAAACTATACGAGTATATACCAATAGGGCATTGAAGAGAACGTATATGAGAGGACCATCTGGAAAACATACTTTACCTGGTGGTCTACTATCATCTCTAAAATCCATGCAAGTTCCAGTGAGTAAGCGAGACAGCGCAATACATAATGTAAGGCGACACCTCTCTTACTCACTGGAACTTGCGTGGTTTTAAGAGATGGTAGTAACCCCCCTGGCTAAATGAAGTATTTAGAACCCTGGAAACCCTCCAAAGTGCTGACTGGCAAGAGGTGGCGCAGAATAGGTAGGAGTGGAGAATAATTTGGGGCACCGATGAAAAACTAGGTTTCGTTTTTTTTTTGTTTTTGTTGTGTTATTCTTCGTATAACCTGCCTATGTAATGCGCTTAAATACATACATACATATATATAATCACGTCTTTATCCCATGCGGGGTAGACAGAGCCTAGGGTCATAAGACCTTAGGCCACGTTTAGCAATAATAGTAGTTGAAACAGGAAATTAATAAGTGATGGGTTGCTAGCCGCATCGCCTATGTCATGATTTTCCCATTCGGCGATTCCCTCGATTTAATTGTAATGCGCTGACAATTAAATTTATTTCTCATACGACCCTGATTTTTCATGAGATCGTGTTTAATTCTCTATAAAAGATACTCGTACTTATAAAGTTTAAAAATATAGTGAGGATATCTATCAGTAAGGAATAGCTACTAACTGTTTCCCGCGTATGTATGTATGTTTGTAATATATATAACCATTTCTTTATAAATACTGCCTATGTAATGGTCTTACAATTTAATTTATTTGTCATACGACCCTGATATTTCATTAGATCGTGTTTAATTCTCCGAAAAGATACTTGTAAAGTTTTAAAATATAGTAAGGAAATCTATCAGTTGGAAACAACTGCTTCCCGCGGTTACCTCTGACATTAGTAGGTATATATATAATAAATATAACCTTCTCCAAGAATCAGGCTCATCACAGAAAGAAAGTTTAAATCCGACCAGTAGTTATAAAGTTTGTTTGTTCGTTTGTAATATCATTATTGTATAAAAAAAAACATATAAAAACATGGAAAGTTAAAACAATATACAATGGCGGACTTATCCCATATAGGAAAGTTATAAGCGTTCAAACAGACAAACTCTTCAACTTTATTATATTAGTATAAAAGTATAGACATAAGCTAAAACCTTGTGCAGTCTCCTTTAACCCGACGATCGAGGATTATCACCCACGAGTTTTATTTGAAGAGGATATAAAATGTCAGAAGGGCTCACGATGACGTCTTTTAAAAATTCTTCTACTAAAGGGTATTAAGTAAAGCTTACTTTGAATCTAGGCATACAGTATGCAAACCAAGTTGGAAAAATATAAAACAGATTTATACTCGTAATACATAACCATTTTTTTATATTATTTATATAATTAAACACGAAGATTCGACGCGACAACTATATCAAATGCGTCAATGTATGTTTATATGTAGGATGTATACATCCCGCCTATACTTTTTTTTAAATCATATTCTTCTAAGACATAATGAGAACATGAGTCGACTTAGTCCATCGACTGGAGACTATCCTATTACTTCATCCATTTTTGTTTAAAAGGTCAATCATAAAAAATCAAATAATTAAAAATCGTATTTATTTAACTCGACAGCACACTTAAATTATATTCATTACCTACCTAAAATTACTTTTCATCCTATGTAGAAGATGAATATTTATCCTGAATATTAACAAATACACGCTCTATCTCCAGTACCATCCCACAAATAACAAATAAAAATTACATCATGTTAAAATGAAGGGTAATAATATTAATGATGCCTTCATAATCATTACGGAAGACTGACTCTTGGACAATGGTGATTGTTTAGACTATGTCAACACAAAATCATAAAACGAGCTCATTTGGCGCTTCTCAGAGGTTAATCTCATTTACTCCGTGCCAACGTAAAATACGGTAATGTCTCCTGATTTCACTGCGGGAAATTCAGGAGAAAAGACGGGATGAGTTCGAGGAATCCGAAGCATTGTATCATTAAACGTGATTAATAATCCACAGACTAAGTGCCTTTAATAAAATATGTCGCGACCGCGGTGTAAGAAGGGCGAAAATTTTTCGTATCTCTCGTGGGCGTTAATTAATCCAAGGGCGTTGTATCTAGTTAGTTTTTACCGAATATTAAAAAAATAGTACCTATGCTGGAAGTCAGCCAGATCTATTGTAATAGTAAAATATCGGTAAGGCTACTCTCTTCCGGTACGGAAGCCTTGTTGCTCGAAGCCTGTAGGTTACAAAGTCCATTGATTTTATTCACTATTCTCTTGTTTTGGGTCCTGTAGTTGGTTTGAATGCGTTATGGCATTAAGTCATAGTTATGTTAATAATATAAAAAAAAATTCTTACTAGGTATATTCTTTTTTTTTTTTTTTTTAATACAGAACCCCTGTGTGAAACCGAATTAATTCTATAATAAAAGCAGCTCATGTCCCTCTGCGCAACCGTTCTGGATAATACATTCTCTTTGCGTGTTTGCCGAGTAAATGTGGTTGTACAAATTGTACTTAGCTTACAACAGAAATTAATCACACATAATTAGCCATTTATTTTGATTCTAGGAAAATGTGGATCTTTTGTCTCTGCCTTTTTAGGGTTTCGAAAAATTAAGTATAATTATGAAGCAGAAAACTTTGAAGATCTGTAAATGACCAAGTCACGTATATTATTTTCACTAAGGTTTCGAGTTAGAAGTTTGGCTTTACATAAGATTTGATAACTTTTTGACAGTGTGATTCATATGGTCTCGTCTTGGTATCCTTTTAAATGAAAATATTTTTAGTGGAATGACTTTATAAAAATAATTGTGTTTACATCATAGAATTGTCATGCATTTTTTTTATCTATTGTTTACATAAAAACGTGCGTAAGGGAAAAAGGGAGACTAAAATATCACAAAATAGGTCTAGACTTTTTCTCATTGCTAAAATATGTACACCTCGTTCGTATCGTAAGGTCGTCATAGAGTCAAAACTATATTCGATGGTTTCATAAGCAAATGAGTCTACGGAGTCTACAATAATTAGCACGATTCTATATTTTACGGTATCATAGAAAAACGATATTAGAGTTGATAATATTTTTGGTGGAGTATCGAGAATATTGCTCCATGGTTATATATTTTTTTCCATGGACCCGATGATATATACTTTTACCCTTTCGGCCGCCGTAACAACTGAGTTTAACAACCAGTTGTGAAAAAGGAATTTTTATTCTTATTTGGTAACTGGTTTAATAAAAAAAATATTTTTACGCAACTGGACTGTTTGAGAAGTTTGTTTCTAGTTGGCATTAATAAAAAACATTCTTCCCTCGCAAATAGTTGCCAAGTGAGAATATAAATTCCGTTTTCACAACTAGTTGTGAAACTCAGTTACCATGGTGGCCGAATGGACTTTTACGATTTCAGAACCGCGAAATTATCGTGCAGTGCTGTCAGAGGCCAAACCTCTTAGCATATTCATATGAACAGAACACACATCCTGTGCATTGCAGATCCGTTTGTATCATTGAATCCCCAAACCGGATATCCGACTAAAGCAATTGTAATGTTTATTGACAGATAATTGAATTATTGACTGAATATATCATGATTTTTAAATTATTTGAGAAACTATAAGACATTAGGTGAGTCTGTTACTAAAAAGAAATTCAAGTAGGTCAGTAATAGCGTCCCATTATCACCTTTTGAATATGGAACCCTAAACCGATTAACTACCTAAATTACCCTGTATACCATGCTCTTACAGTATATTCACACATCAAACGTTTTTAATTAATACACATAAAATGTAAAAGCCCAAATGTAGATTATGACCAAAAAAATGTTTGGGGCTACGCTACGGAGAATTTTTAGCTGTGAATTAATCTTTATTAAACAAAATTGATTCCGATGTTTATAAAAAAATTATTTAAAAAATTTTCTGTAAGTATTTTTACACAGATTAATAATACAACTAGTTATGATCCTTGGTTTTACCTACTACACTACAACATATCTATTTATTTTTATAACAATGATTTTTTTATACCATTTAGTAGGCAAATAAGCACGTGGCCCATGGACGCCTGCAATACTAGGAGTGTCACGTGCGTGTTGTCAACCATTAAAAAAAAACTTTTTACGCACTTTTTGAAAAGCCACATGTTGTGAGTCCTTGTTTAGTGAATTGGTAAATTAAAACAGCTTATTTTATTGATTTTGTGAATTGTTCGTATATATATATTATTTATATTTTAGTTCTATGAATTTTATAACACCGTCTATACCATGTACCTATATTCTAGTAAAATGATTCTGATTCGCAGACTAAATACTCAGTTGGCGACTAGCTTTCAACCAATTCATGAATAAAAACTTGAATAAGCAGGCTCAATAAAATTCTCGTTTTCCTCCATAATACGTACAAATAGACATCACGTACGCACATTATTATTATTCAGATCAGCCCACCCAGGAACTTTTTCCTTTCACCGTGTATCCATTCCTTTCCACCAAATTACTTTAGGCGATCCCTCCCATTCCGAGTTTGGCATTTTTTTGCCTATCCAAAAACTTTTGAGTCATTACGCTGGGAACGTTTTTTCGAAATTTATCCAGTGGCATTTATTTCGTAATTGACGAAGGATCAATTTAAATGAGGAAAAATCGAAATCGTCTTAGTATTTAGATGTAAAGGTTGTGAGGGTGGATGGATGATTGGATGTCAATTTAATACTCTGTTTATCTTCCATGATTCAAAAATCTTTAACAGTACCGAGGTAAACATGCCAGTTCGCTAAATTGGAGGTTCTGAGTAGAATCTCCAGTCGCGAAAGATGTAACACGGGCTTTTTCAAATTGTTCTGAATATTGGGTGTTTGTTTATGTTAGTATATGCTTTTTCATTTTAAACCATATGTCCCATAACACAAGATTCAAAATTTATTTGGGGCTAACTTAATTTGTGTGATTTGTTCTTACAAATTATATTATGTAATAAACAATTTTTGTAATGAAGAGATCCCTCCATGAGATAAGTCCGGCATTGTATTTATTGTTTCTTATGCAAATGTAATTGTATTTTTATATTAACTACAATAAAAATATAACAGACAAGATAGGCAGTTATTAAGAAAGATTACAGAATATACTTAAGTATCTACATAAAATATAAGGTACGCGTGATAACCATACCTATAACATTATCGCGCACATAAAAATAATAAATAAAAACAGGAAGCTTCCGAGATCATTACTGAAGTCATTTTTTATATTAACTACGTTAGCAGCATTCTGCCAAAGTTGGGAAATAAAACAAATAAAACAGACATTGAACAAGTTACTACGAGCTCCAGTTTCTTAGTTCCGAACATGTTTTAGCATAACTTACGGAACGAATTCCTACTGGACCACAGATATGCGTGTTTATGATATATCAGAGTTGTTGATAAAAGTTTTTCGTTGTCTGATTATTATTAACTAACCTACGTCCGCGGCTTTGCCAGTGTGAATTTCCCTCGGGAACAGTGCTATTTCCCTGGATGAAAGGCTACGTCCTTCTCAATACTTCTAGCTATGTGTATGCAAAATTTCAGGAAGATTGGTTTAGTCAATAATCAAGTGGGGCAACTAGTCGGGATGTGATTAAAAGGCCGCAATTCTTCTTGGACAGAATTATTTACTTGGAATTACAAGACGTTACAAAATATACTTTTCAAAAATTAATATTTAAAATAAAAATATATTTTTAAAATAAATGTGTGACAAAGAACACTTGGTGTTGCTTCAGGATAGAATGAATCGTGAAACCAAGGGTTTCATCTTTTATACATGCTGATAAGAGCAGAGATTTGGTGGTGGAAGTCGTAAAATATTTTATGGGTTTTTACTAGAAAATGAAATGGAAACTGATATTGCTTAATAGGCGTGACAGGAGATTAGCCACGGCTACTAATCATATCTGAGTTTCGTCATGTTTATTATTAACCCAAATACGGTTGGGAAAGTGATTTCACCTAAACCGTGAGAAAATAATATGAAAATTCTGTACCATATAACTCCTCCCCCTTTAAGAATGAAATTACAGCTAAATGATCTTAGTTCAAGGTCATTTTAGTGTAATTTTATTAATCCATGAACTATCGTTTCTTTGCCATACATTACAAATTATGATTATAACATTTAAAACAATTTGATGTTTCTTAAATTACAACTTAGTACATAACCCTACTACCCGTTCTTAGAACTATTGTTATATCTTATTATATAGTTTACAATTTATTGCATACGTAAGTTAAGTACTAAGTAAGTAGTAACAAGGTTCAGCTTTACTTATACTGTCGATTTCAATTACTTTCGTTTTTACACAGAATAGGAATATTTCTACCGTGACATTTATAAGTAATAAAATTTATTATAATACAATTTTGTAAGTTTTGACATTAACATTTCTGGTTTGGATCTCAATTTTATGACCCTTTAAAGAAATTGAAAGTGTTTGGTTGAAAGCTGTACCATTAATCTAAAATATCATAATAGTAATAAAAATATACCGTCACCTTACATAGGGTTGACAAAAATTAAAACTAATTTTGTACTTGAACACAGGTATACCACGATTACATTTATATAGTTTAAATATAAAGTACATGTAAATAATATGTATAATTTTTATTGTATTTCTTACCAATTATACCCGAATAATTTACCAATTTTTTGTATAGGTTTATAGGGGTCTGGCTTTTTATTACGTGTACGATGGCGAAGCTCTTTTGGCTCTTGTGTGTCTGATAGAATATTACCAGGCATGTTTGATGCTGGTTTCTTATCAGATTTATTTTCTGGTACTTTACTTGGACCAGGTTCAATGTTTGGCTCTTGCCTACTCTGAGGCTTTGGCACTTGAATCATAGGCTTACATTGCTTTGGCTCAAGCCTTTCAGTATTAATTTTATTAGGTTCTGGCACTATGGGCTCTGACCTTTCAATATTAATTAAATTAGGTTCTGGCTCTGTGGGCTCTGACCTTTCAATATTAATTTCATTAGGATCTGGCTCTGTGGGCTCTGGCCTTTCAATATTAATTTTATTAGGCTCTGGCTCTGTGAGCTCTGGCCTTTCAATATTAATTTTATTAGGCTCTGGCTCTGTGGGCTCTGGCCTTTCAATATTAATTTTATTAGGCTCTGGCTCTGTGGGCTCTGGCCTTTCAATATTAATTTTATTATACTCATTTTCAGGCGCATTAATTAGCTCTGATTTTTTATCATTTTTATATTGCTTAGTGGGTCTTTTTATGTTCTTTACCGGTACTTTAGTTTCACGTTGTCCTATTTTTATCGGTACAACATTTCTATTTATTGGCCCTATAATTTCCGCCTTTTCATAACGAGGCTTATCCTTTCCTTTACGTTTATTAACTAATTTAGTAAAGATATGATCTCCAGTTTGAAAATCTATTTCCTCTCCCTTTTTATTACGACTTATTTTGTCATCGAGTATTTTTTTAGAAACATGTTCGTATAAATACTTTGTTCGTTTTGCATGTTCTTTGATTAATTGTTGGATATAATTCTTTTCGAAATCCACATTAAAAATAGAATTTAAATCTGTATGTCCGAAAACTATTTCAAATGGAGTTAATTTCGTTACTGAATGAATAGTATTATTATATGCCATAATTGCATATTGCATAACTGAGGCTGCATCCGTAATTTTTTGTTCGTATTTAGCTATTCTATAGATTTCAATAATTGTGGAATGAAATCTTTCAACTATTCCCATTGAATTTGGGTTATTAGGAGTGCCTATGTGTAAATCAATTTTGAAAAATGATAATGTTTCTTTCATTAAACTATTATTAAATTCGGATCCTGGATCACAATTAATTTTAATTGGTGTTCCATAGAATGAAAAATATTTAATTAAAGCTCTAACCGTTTCAGGTGTTGATTTGTTTTGGACTTCAATTGCTTGTCCTAATTTTGAAAAAGCATCAACTATTGTTAAATAAGTCTTTCCTTCAATTGAAAAAAGATCAATAAACAATTCTTGAAAAGGTTTGGTTTGAAGTTGAGTTAATTGTAATTTAGGTTTTAATGGTTTTCTATCATATTTCATTTTTTTGCATAAATCACATGCATTTATTACAGTTGCAACACTTTGTTCTAAATTATCCCAAAAGTAATTTCTTTTTATTCTCGAGACTGTTTCTCTAATTCCTCTATGACAAGTTTTTCCTTCATGGTAATTTTTTATTAAAGAAATTTGCTCATCCTCGTTTTCAACATAAATAACTCGTTCTGTACATTCAAAAATTTGTATGGGATTGTTTTTGAAAAGTTCTAATATTAATTTTGAAAAAGATTTGCGAAATTCCTTATTATCAAAGTAAATAAATATGCGATGTCCTTGCGTTACATGTTCTTTTAGAAATTCTTTTATAAGTTCCTCATTATTTAATGGTAAATATACATTAAATATTTTTTGTTTAGAACGCGATTTGTCTTGAATTTTAATTTCATTTTTAAACCAGTGATTTATTATAATTTGATAATTTTTTGTATCAATTGCTTCATTAAGTATAGGTAATGGATTTAGATCTGAATTCACAGAATAATAATCGTTTTCTGAAGCTGTTAACGTTTCTTCGAAATCATTATCTTCAGAGGCAGTTAATGTTTCTTCATCATCAAGAACTGATCTTACTTCGTCATCATCTATAATAGCGATATTAGACGTATTATCGTCTTGATCATTTAAAGTCGTTACATTAATGTTAATTCGAGATAAAGCGTCTGCATTCGAATTTTGCTTGCCACTTCTGTACAATATTTCAAAATCATATTCCTGTAATCTTAATCTCCATCTCGTTAACTTACTGTTTGGTTCTTGTAAAGAGTATAACCAAACTAAAGGTCTATGATCAGTATAAATTTGGAACTTGTGTCCATATAAATATGGTCGAAAATGTTTTGTAGCCCATACTACAGCGAGTAACTCTTTTTCTATAGTACTATATTTAGTTTCTGAACTGTTCAAAGTTCTACTTGCGTAGGCGATTGGCTTATCTTGGCCTATTGTGCCTTGTGATAAAACTGCGCCTAAAGCATAGTTTGAAGCATCTGTAGTTAAGATAAAAGGCTTCGAAAAATTTGGAAATTGAAGCAAAGGAGCATTCATTAATAATTCTTTACAAGTTTCAAAAGCTTTTATATAATTATCATCTATTTTTAATGAATTATTTTTCTTAAGCGCATTAGTTAATGGTTTCGTTATTTTTGAAAAATCTTTTATAAATCTCCTATAATAACCAATTAGTCCTAAAAATCTTTGAATTTGTTTAATTGTTTTAGGGATTGGATAGTTTATTATTGCTTTAATTTTGTCTTCGTTGGGTTTTAGTCCGTCTTTAGTAATTGTATGCCCTAAATATAAAACTTCCTTCTTTAAGAATTCCGACTTATCCAATTGGACTTTAAGGTTGGCTTTTCTCAGGGTTGTGAAAATATTTCTAAGTTTATCTATATGACTATCAAATGTACTTGAAAATACTATTAAATCATCTAAATAAATCATACATTGTTGCCCTTGTAAGCCACGTAGTACATGATCCATTGTTCGTTGAAAAGTTGCAGGTGCGGTTTTCAAACCAAAAGGCATGCGTTTAAATTCATAATGTCCGAACTGTGTAGAGAAAGCAGTTTTCGCTTGATCTCTTTCATTAATTTCAATTTGATGATAGCCACTTGCTAAATCGATTGTCGAGAAGTAAGTGCTATTACCTAATTTATCAAAAAGATCATTTATGTTTGGTATAGGATATTTATCGTCGATAGTTATTTCATTTAACTTTCTGTAGTCTACTACCATGCGATATTTTTGTTCACCTGATGCATCTAGTTTTTTTGGTACAAGATGTACAGGGGCGCTCCAAGGAGAAAAACTAGGTTTTATTACATTATCAGCTAATAATTTTTCAACTTGATTTTTTATTTCTGCAGCTTGTGCTGGGGGTTGCCTATAAGGTTTAATATATATTGGATCATCATTTTTTGTTCTGATTTCGTGTTTAATTTCGTTAGTAAATGACAAAGGTATTCCTTCGCAATAGAATATGTCGCGAAATTCATAACATAAATTATAAATTTTTTCTCTCTCCTGGGGTTTCATGTGATCTAAACGTAATTTATTTAAGTTTTGTATTATCATTTTATTTTTATTTGAATTATCCAAATAATTACATGGAATTGATATTTCATGGTAATCTTGAATGTCAAATGGCGTTTTAATAAGTAAGATAATTCTTTTATCCGTATTATTTATTAAATGCGCATTGGCAAAGCCCTGCTTACACATCACTACTGTGCACGGCATTGTTACGTTCGTAGTAAATTCTTGGAACTGAAGTACGCCTTGCCCATTGAAAACGTCCGTAGGAATTTTAACTGTCCTTTCACTGAACGGTTTCATTTTTATTTCCGTTTGTTTAAAGTTAGGATGAAATTTTATTGTTTTGGCTACCGATTTTACATAGAATTTAAATTTTTGCATATCGATTAATGCACCGAATCGTGACATAAAATCACTTCCAATTAGACCGTCATATTCACTAGATATATTGTATATATAAAATTTATGAACATCATTTATGCCAAAAATGTCTTTTAATGATACTAAGACATATCCATTATGCTTACTGCAAGCATGTGTGCTTACAATTTCAAATTCTTCCTCCTTAATTTGGTTTGGGAAAAATTTATTAACAATTTCACTACTCAAAAATGATTTTGTTGAACCCGTATCGATCATTAAATATGCGTTTAGTTTTTCTACTTCTATATACGGTAATTTTGGTATAATGTTCACTTCTGCGTGGAAGTTGAGGCTACTATCGAAAAATTTCGTTTTTTATTTATTGGTTTGTCGATTTCGTCAACGCCTTCCATGTAGTGGATGGGCTGTTGTTCAACTTCCCTTATTTGCTCTATTTGCCTAGACGGGAATGAATTACTTGGGGTCATTGGATTGTGCACCCACCGCCTATTGTGAAAAATATTACGCGATTGAGACCTCTGAGGAACATTATCGTTTCGGAAAGAAATTCTATAATTATTATTCATTGGTTTGTTTTGTGGATTATTTTGCTGATGGTTTTGTGGATAACCACCTTGTAATTTTTGAGGTAGAACTGGTTGTATAGTTCTAAATTTTTGAAAATTATTAGAAATAAAATTTTTATTAAAATGATTGAAAGGTTTATTATTATTTATTTTCGTGACACGCATTTTATGTCGCATTTCGAATTGTTTTTCGAAATTTTCCTCTTCCATAACAATTTCCAACGCGTCTTCAAGAGTTTCGGGTCCCCTTAATTTAACTAAGCGAACTAAATCTCTGGACAAATTATATAGAAAAACGTTCATAGCCATTTTGTTGTAGAGTTTCATTTTACTTTCTTTTACTCCTTCATCATCTAAAACATTTAGCTTGGAAAATAAATGTGACCGCAAACTTTGTATTCTGTTACAAAATTCTTTGTGCGTCTCTTTAGGCCTGATTTCTAAAGTATCTAATTTCATCGCGATACATTCTTCTGATCGCGGATCACCAAAGTGCTGGTAAAGAAGCTCTTTTAAACTTTCCCACGTTTGTACATCTTCCCGCTCGCTAACTAGGGCGGCAGCTTTGCCCGTTAAACGGCTGGTTATTACATGTAAATTATAGGTATCCTGCTTTGGATTCCTATCATTATAGTTTGAAAGAATATATTCACATTTTTTTATATATAAATTAAGCGTTCTATAATCCCCATCGAATAATGGAATTATTTTAACCATTTCACCCGAAATTGCCACAATGTCGTCCATTTTTAGTACAATACAATTTTACAAATAATAATTCGCTTTATCAAATAATATTAAATTCGCTAATCGTGTAAAACAAATAAAATAAAATATAAGAATGCGCAATACTTCGCTATGTGTCAAAAATTAATTCACAAAACACAATTTTTATCTAAAAAGGATGTTGGTGTGACCTGCTGAATGTCACGTTAAATTCAAGATGCTGCAATAGCTGTATATAATGCTGATATAATTCGTGCAATTTCTTTAATATGCCCTGCAGTAGACAAAGTACTGCCCTTATAATTGTTCTTTGATCCTCTGGTAAATGTGGCGGGTTTCTCGGCATTTAAGTGCTTATAACATTGAATATGAAAATTCTTAAATAGTAATAATAAGGAAGGATGCGACGGAGTCCGTTCTTCTTAAATCCTCCCGATTCTACCCCGATTATCACACACACATATAAGTTCAAAAAGTTTTCATACCAATTTGCGATTAATTCACTGCTCACCACTGGACTGCCCGTAGACCTTCTCTCAGATTGCTGCCTGTCGTCTGGAGTCTGGCTGGCGTCGTGAGTTGAGTCTGGAATCGTCGTCTCCCGGCTGGTCTTCACCCGATTTATTTATTTTTTGTTGTGGCTCGCGTAAATCGTTGAAACGAACCAGTGTGACTTTTATATGGTCACAGAGTCGCGAAATCCTACCGTGACTGCGCCAATCAAGTGGGGCAACTAGTCGGGATGTGATTAAAAGGCCGCAATTCTTCTTGGACAGAATTATTTACTTGGAATTACAAGACGTTACAAAATATACTTTTCAAAAATTAATATTTAAAATAAAAATATATTTTTAAAATAAATGTGTGACAAAGAACACTTGGTGTTGCTTCAGGATAGAATGAATCGTGAAACCAAGGGTTTCATCTTTTATACATGCTGATAAGAGCAGAGATTTGGTGGTGGAAGTCGTAAAATATTTTATGGGTTTTTACTAGAAAATGAAATGGAAACTGATATTGCTTAATAGGCGTGACAGGAGATTAGCCACGGCTACTAATCATATCTGAGTTTCGTCATGTTTATTATTAACCCAAATACGGTTGGGAAAGTGATTTCACCTAAACCGTGAGAAAATAATATGAAAATTCTGTACCATATAACTAGATAGGGCGTGAAAGCATAACAAATAAACGAACGAACAAACAAACAAATAAATATACAAACAAACAAACTTTCGCGAATTTATAGTATTAGTTGGATTGGATGGATGGATTCGATTTTATATGGTGTCGGACCAAAACTCCGCCACTCTTATTGCATTATCTGTGCCCTGTACAAGGTACTCGAAGGTTTACCTCACGTCGGACACTGCAACAGTTCCGACATCGTCTGCAGTGGATGACAACTTACCACGTCACTTTTACGGCGGCCGATCTGGCGGCCACAGCAAAGGTAGAAGAAAAGATAATAGTGGCCTTAGTCATAGGTTCTAACACTATGTACGGAGTACTTTAGTACGGGAAATAACATTAGGTTAGAAAAGCCCAAACTCCTGACCCAAGCAATATAGGTGAGGAAATCTGACTAAAATAAGATCCTGCGCCTCTTTACTTCCCATTCCTAGTTCTATTTCGACCTACAATTCAAAACTGACCTTATAACTGACATTAATATAAATTTTAAACGTCGGTATCAGGCATGCCCCATTTCTATAATGGGGTGAGTGGCCAGAACAGAGCCTTAAATTGGGATAGCTGCCAGAATATTAGCGGCATCGCCAAAACACGGGTGTTGAGATCCGGGAACTCTACCTATACAAATTTGACTCAAAGTTTAGAGTTTTGTACAAATAGACTCAAAGATTTCGGCGAACAAAAGGAGAATATCAACCATGTGGTGGTTCACGTGGCTCTATATTTTTAATAATTACATTTTATTATTGGCCACTCCACAATCCAACCATTTAAAAAATATATCATGTTCGTTTTTATGTAATTTAAATTTTAATTCTACTACAATATATTTTAAATAGTGTCTAAAACCTTTTCAACACGTAATTTTATATTACTAAATAAACCTTAAAAACTATACTTAAAAAGAAATTAAAATAAATATAAATCTAAAACTAATCTAAATTTAAAATTAGGTGGTGTCCGTGAGGCATGGTGCCAAAAACACTGGCTGCATTCACGCGCTGAATTGCAATTGCAATTCTCTGTGCAAGGAATGAGCCAGCCCTATAATAATAGTAAAATAATACAATTACATAGTGTAGAATGCTGATTTCAAAATTGAGCGGCAGAATTCAAAAATCGAACCCATATATAGATTTTGTATGTCGCTTTACGTCGAAATTTATTGAGAAATACATATATTTAAAAAAAAATTGTATACCGCGCGCGATTTGAACTTATAATTATATAATAAGGAATTGTACCCCACATACCCATGGTCTGATCATAGTTATAGATATTTCTAAGTATGACTCATAAGCCAATAATAAATTACTATCAGAAAAACACCTCTCCCCTAGGGCTTATTAGATGTGATTAATAGCCAACCTTTGTCTTCGAACTAATGTGATTTTGATACAAATATTTATGGACAATTAATTATATTTATTGCTTATCTTACATTAAGCACTAAAATAATAAATTGATTAGAAACATTAATAAGAAACTACAATAAATATCTTGCGATCATTTTCATACTATACAATAATATTTTTCCATTGTTGATGAAAATCAAAGAAAAATAGTAAAGTGCGTTGCAAAAAAGTATACTTGCGATATATGAAGACACAACAAATTCTTCTTTTTTATTTTTTAGTGGGACATATATTTATTTACAATAGTATACCATCTGTCTGTTACCATGTATCCCGAACTATAATAGGAAAAACCTTAAAATTTTCGAAGATTATGTATTTATGTAATTAGTTAATAAACTTCAAGGTTGGCTTTGAACTACATTTAGCAGTACTTCATAAAAAAAATCCCGTTGTTATGTACCTTTTTATCATGTACCTATTTTATTTTATTTTTAACTGCAGTCTTGCTTTTATTTTTTTATAGAGAGAGGCACCCAGAGCACGATAGCAGATGCGTCATATTTTAAGAAAAGAAACACACTAATAAAGCATTGAATCGAAGCAATGTCGGCATAATTAATAAGTAGCAGTAAATCTCTATAATATTCACGTTCAGCGCAATCCGATCGGACATACCTGATCACGGTTAAATAGAGGTCAAGTATTAATGCCAATACGAACAAATTATCTGGCTTGTTTCGTGTCACGGATAATTTGCGAGATTCAGAAGCGATATGCTGTTTTAAAGTAATTAATCATAACATAATTTATCACTTAATTACTAAAAGCATCTATCCGATCGGAGTAGCAACTGATAAGCGAGGTGACGTGTCTGCCAAAAGCATGGCTGACATACTGCGTGTATTTTTTTTTGCTTTTTTTTTGGGTAATTCTGTCAACAAGTGTGCATAGCGACGTTTAAATAATGTATTAGTGTATATTGTGTGTGCAACCTCACCTCACGCGCATACTGCTGGCAGACTTATTGCAAAGAAATAATTGATAGATAGTGACTTTTCTAAAGTGAATTTAGATTTTGCAAAAGGTGGCTTAGGGATTAATAGAGGTTTAAAATAAAACTCACTCTTGGTGGTGGATTCCGACAAATAAAACATTCTTAGGGAGGGCTTACGCCAGGTGGCCCGTCATGTATATAATGCCAAATTGCAATAAGAATAAATTAATGTCTACCTAATGAAGGGAAAAATACTTAATCAACGTATTTTAACGACCCAGATATATTCAAATAACTTTAATACAGTCGGGTAAGTGCTGAGATATAATAATTATGATTGAGTAGTATATCACTTACTCAAGTACACGTGTATTTTGTTTCTAAGTCGAAAATGTTATTTTCAATTCAGCCATTACAATAATTCTGAACGATTTAATTAAAACGGTTCAATGTAACATAATTAAACAGAAAATTGTAGGTTTCCCGAAGCTTTACATATTATTTGAACTCACCACTTTTGATTGTATTGTATTATTTACAACCTAATGAAGAATGAAGCAGTTGTATTTTTTATTATTTGTTGCAGAAGCAATGTAGTACTTACGAACGGCAAGCAACTTTAAATATAAATTTTAAATGTGTTCCATTTTTCTTCTTTTTAATTTTAAGAGCAATCTAAACTTGTATGTATGTAAATACTTGCTCTTTTTATTTATATTTATGCAGTCATCATAAGTCATAGTAAAGATGTATTGGTTATCACAAAAGGCAAATCTATGACAAGTCAAATTTTTTTACTGATACTAATAAAAAAAACGGAGGTTAATATTCTTTTGCTACCCAAAGGTTGACTGGAAGAGATTGCTTAATTAGCAATAAGTCCGCCTGTTCTATATTAAAATACAAAATGTAAATTAAATATTGTTTTTTCCCAGATGTAGACAATAAAAATATATTGTATAGTATTGTTAATTTTCGAGATGTAAACGAGTCATCTACAAGAGTTGCTTTTTTTATGTAAGTTCTCTAAACATCATAAATGCATGTTTACTTATTTTGTACTAACTATTCTTTGTGTTTATATTTGTTTATTTTTGTCTTCCTTAGCAACAATTCAACGTTTTTCCATTTTTTATGCCATATATTTTCCTTTATCGGTTCAGTAAGTAGGAATTTCTCTCTCATAACGCTTGTTTAAAAGACATGAATCACCAGGAAAATGAAACCAAAACTGAGATTTATAAACAAAAGAGAATTTAAGGTAATAGGAGGCGTCGTAAAAACCTTTAAGCTGCAAATCCATTGCTGCTTCATCATCCGAGCATTTCCCAGTTGTTACTCTGTTTAAGTAATAGTATAGTATTTTGTAACCTGTGGTTTAAGTAAAGTTTCTGAGCCTATGCGTACTTTAATCGTAGTCTTAGATATGAGCGTTACCTGTTATTTAATGAAGCGACTGCCGTCTGATCTCTGAGAATAATAGAAACCAATTTTTTTTTTGCTTTCTTTTACTCGTTAGAGGGACATTTAGTCCCTCTAACCATTTCAATCAAAATTGCTAAATGTACAGACAAAATATTTATTAAATATATAAATAATAGAAACAACGACCGGTAATGTCAGAATTAAAAGATTAAGAGACTCCTATTTTATGTTATTTTCCAATATTATACTATCCTCAAGGCAGGCCTAAAGATCGGAAGACGATGATGAGATACAAAAAGTTAACCGAAACGACAAGTAAACAATATACTTAGTTTAATTGATATCTACATCACTATGCGTATTGTCATCGAAATGGTTAAGTAGGTATTTGTGCGTCCGGAGCTATGAAACTGCACCTTTATTGTATTTATTCCCTCACTGAGATACAAGTCTGATTATTTATAGCAGGACCTTCTCGTTTGACCCTCACGATTGCGCCTGATAGGGGTTGTAGTAAATCACATTACATGCTTCTTTTATTTGTTCCGACGCCATTCTTTACACCGCAATTGAATACAAAGTCAGAAGTAGTATCAAAATTTATCAGCTGGTTAATTTATGTAATGGTAATTTGGCCTTTGTTTTATTGGTTTTGGTTCATTATCATCAGAGCGATCTCTTTTGCAATCCAAGTTGTAAAGTTTAAGACCCCGTGGTCTACTAAAAACGAGATTCTTATACATAAACTATTTTCTAACGTCCGAGTGCCAAATTGCCGGCTAAGAGTTTAAGTGATCGCCATGGCCGGAATCGGATAAAGAGAACATTATCAAGATACCAGTCTTTTGTCTAAAGTCAACCCTCCTTGAAAATTCTATTATTTGAAGAATTAGAAGGCTTTTTAGGGTTTCGTACTTCAAAAGGCAAAAGAGAAACCTCAAACTTTTTTTCTGAAGATCGCGTAAACGTATCATGTTGAAATAAATAACATATACTCACGTCTATGGTCTCTTTTAGCTGTAAAATAATCAAAATTATGTGTTACCGACTCGCACTTGGCCGGTTTTTTTTTCACTTTTTATCGACAAACGAAGCGGAATGATTTTTCTAACGAATAAATCCCTATACGCCTCAGAGCCCAGGGTTCACTTTGAATAGTCCTGGATTGACTGCACTGGTTATTTATTACAATGAAGCGCCTGCTATTTGACCCTCCGCAGCCTATTTTACAGGGAAATCAGACCAAAAGGAATATGATCCGGGTGTGTTAGCAGCCTACATATTCAGAGTTTGAAATAAGAGAAAAAACATGTAAACTAGAATTGATCAACGTTAAGATATGCGCCTCAGAAAGTGGCGTTTATTTATATACATTTTTATTACAAAACGATAAGTTTTACTTTCGTCATTTTTAATATTGCATAAACAAATTTTGGTTTTTCTGAACACTTTGATCGCAGTCAGTCATTTGTCAAACATGTTAACAAATCTTAAACATCAAATAATTTTTTATTTGCTAATTTTATGTACACAGATAAATATACAGGTTAAAATATGGAATAGAGAAAATTAGTACCAGCTTTTATAAGCAGCACTTAGCAGCATTAGATATCTGAAGACATCTTTTCCAGCAAACCTAGTAGAAGAATCGAAAAGCAATTTAGTTGTGTTTTCACATGCCTGTTACCATTAAATTAATGGTAACAGGCATGTGAAAACACAACTAGTAATACCATAAGAACCTAATGATCCACATGTTCGAAATTGCCAAGATATGGAGATTCTGCACTGCACCGTCATCTAAGATTTCTGTTAATGTATGGAGTTCAAATTACCACGCTTATGTTTGCGAAGAGTAATGACAGCTTAATGACTTAGTTATCGCCTTATGGCTTTCATTAGTCGGTAGCTCACTGGCTACAGAGAGCAAGAACATATAAATGAATTCATGGGCCCTGTGATTAAATATTACCCCTGGGTTCAAAGGTGCAACAGCTGAAAATGCTAATGGAAAAACGCTAACTCTCATCCTCATTTTTAGTTAAGTAATTGCCTCTGTGGTTTAGTGGTTAAGGCGTTGGACTGGAGACTCGGAGGTCATGGGTTACCACAGGAAGAAAGCATACTTTGATAAGTTGTTTCCATTTTTGTTAGGATATTACAGGCTTAAATCACCTGTTTGTCAGATGATTTAGTATATTCAGCCACTACTCTTAGCTACCCAAGAGGTGGTTTTAAAAGACGCTGACTCCGTAATGTAAACAGTATTTTTTTTCGAAATCTACGATAGTTATTAACACTTTTTTCACCTTAAACAAAATATAATAGTTTGTGCCTTAAGGCATTCTTTGCCAGTCAAACTTTAGGACCAAACAGAGTGGTGAGAGTACAGAGTGCTGCCATGAAAAAATAATCACAAATAAAAATAAATAATCCTAGAGGTAACTTCCAACCGGTCATTCTGGGAATCTTTGGGGGAGGCCTATGCCCAGCTATGGACAGCCTGCGGCTGAAATGGTGATGATAATCCTAGAGAGAAAGATTAGTTTCATTTACGACCTCCGCGGCGTAATGGTTAACATGCCTGACCGCTACTCAGGAGGTCCCGGGTTTGATCCCCGGTTAGGTCAAGATGAAAAATGATCTTTTTCTGATTGACCTGTGTCTTGGATGTTTATATGTTTTTGTTATAAATTATAGAATCGTTGAGTTAGTATCCCATAACAAAAGTCTTGAACTTACTTTGGGGCTAACTCAATCTGTGTGATTTGTCCCTATATATTTATTTATTTATTATTTATTATTTTAACTCTTTAGATAAAGCTTCTTAAACATATCAAAGACCTATTTTTTGTGTTTGAGTGAACATGCATTAAATAAATAAAATAAATTAAGACATGCAAACATAGATGTGTAAAATCGCGCGCGGTCTCTCTGCAGGCAGTTTAATTTAATCTATGCACGCAATTGTCATAAACTATTAAATAATATTCTTCTTCTTCTTGTCAAGTCGAATAAAATAATATTACAACCAAGGTATGCGTGTATACATACTCGTAAATATTGCAGTAAGTCACCATGTTACCCGAATTTCGTAAAGTACACTGACATTGTTTTTATATACTCGTGCTGGACAGTCGACTTTTGTCAATAAATTAAGCTTCATTGAGTTAGTTTTATTTTTATAGAATTGACGTCAACTCTCCGTGGGAATGCCACCACCAATCGGAAGTTACAAGAATATTTATACTTCTGTACCCTTAGTATGAGATTTAAAAATGCAGGGTTACTGTTTGTCCCTTAGCCTCCCTTCCACGAGAAGGAAAGAATGATCTATACGATTTTATCAATATATAAGGAATGAAAATTCAATAAATCCTGACGTTCTGCACGTTTATATTCGGACATATCAGACGAGCATCTTCAGCAGAGTTTTTGGTAATCCATATTCATTACACGTATAAAGATACACACGTCTACCATACATTCTATCCAGTCATTTATACGTCAATGCCTAAGTGAGAGAAACAGCGGACTCCGGCAATATATCAGCTAAGCTGCTCCCTCATTATAGCCGTTACGTTAATGCTCGCCACTAGGTGGCACTGCATTTTTTATTTATCTCCCTTTTCAAATTAGCGTGGACTTTTGCTAGGAGTCTTAGTGGTTTTATGGTCATGTAAGCACTGTTTTAAGGTCAAATTTGCTTCGATTGACAGATTAGACCATATTGTTTAATGTCTTGCTTTATGTAGAGCGAATTGGTATTATCTTCTAAGCCATATCTATCTACCTTATTAACTCGCATTTAAAAAGTATTTGGTAATCTTCTATATAAATAAATATGAATCGCTAAATGTGTTTCTAAGTGCTAGAATTGCTGAATCGATTAAGCTGGTTTTAAAATTAATAATCTCTAGGAAAATGTTCTTACGATGAGAAAAATTGAGGAAATGCAAGAAAAATAATTCTCTTTCCATAATTATCACATGCTACATATTGTTAACTTTCGCGCAGCAGTTTATTTATTTATTATAATTCAATTTTTGGATAAAAAGACTTCATTTCAAAATATGTAAATGGCGGACTTAATGCATTGGGCTTTTTCTACTAGTCAATCAACTGGCTCTATTCTGTGCCAACAGGCGATGTTGAAAAAGTCTTAAGCAACAGTAAGTGCAAAAAAGATAGTATATTTTACTTTAAATAAACTTGTTTTATTTATTATTTAGTGCTTTAGCAGGTTCAGAACATAAAAGTGACGTGGGAAAATATTGTTGCGGCGACAAAATGCTGCAGTGACAAATGAAGCCACTCGAGATAGCCACAGACTAAATAATATTAACTTGTTACACTATTTTTGTTTCTGTTTGAATTATTAGTTTTTTTCAATTGAAGTTTTGTTGGTATAAACAGTTAGTTTCATGATTTTGGTACCTAATACGCTACATTCTATATGTAGGTATGTAAAACATTATTGTACACTCAGTACCTACATTGAATACACAACATATTCACAAAAGGCGTACTTGTCTTCCTATCTCTTCCTAGTTAACATGTTGCATTGTAATAACCAGCACTGTCAAATCTATCTTTTTACACTACTTATTGAGTGGGCAACCAAGCCTACGGCTCACCTGTAATTTAGTGAATTTAAGATCTTATGAAAGTTATTAGGCTGATAAATGTGAACAAATTGTAGTTTCCTTGAAATGTATTAGCGGAAAATACAATCAATCTAAGTCGTAACTAAAATACAATTTTACTCGTGTACGTGAATATATTTCCTAAAAGCGGATAAAATTATGCAATTACTTTCTGCACTTGCCGCAACTAAACTAAAACTAAGTGTAATAAAAGCGAACTAAAGTTCACATTATGAATTTATTACAGCCGTCTCGGAAATCAACCTGGATGGGATAGAATACATTTTATATCAGACTTCCTAATAAAACGTAACAACGGAGTTTATCGACACTGAGACCTCAATTTACTAGATTGAGCCTTTATGACGATGTTTTTATTTTTTATAGAACATTTTCTAAGTGAATCATAGTGTTGGACATTAAACATTTCAACCAACATTTCATATTGTGAAGGTAGTTTTTCCCATCATACTTATAACCTGGGAGTACTCCGGGCAAGTCGAAGCTAAGAGAAACAAGGGAACTGCCTTAATATATTTTCTGAAAACTTTCAAAGGATTTTTGTTTTTCTAGTACTTAGAAATAGGAAATCGCGTGCCCAGGCAAACTATGTAGTAGAGACTTCCTTTTCATTAGTTGGACTTCATGCATTATCATCATAAAACTCTGTTCATGTATGCCATATAAATATTTCGTGTCCTTCTTGCTCTGAGTGCTACAAAAAGTCTTCGTATCAATCTGGCATAGAAAAGGTAGGATTATGGCGTCAACAAAATTAACATAAAAAAGATATATACTTTCAGAAGAGAAGTTAGCCTTAAAATGTCACATTTCCAACAGATTAAGATTAACATACAAATTTTGTACAGAAATATACACATGCACATCATACCTTGGTTTTGAGTTACCCTCGAAAAGCAACTTCTACCATAAACCCGAACTAAACATTATATCTAATCATGTCATCATGTTGATACTAAAGCAAGTTATGATCTTATTCGAAATTTTACAATATACTACTACAATAAAGGTACAATAATGTACCTTTATTGTAGTAGTACTGAGAAGAGCAAATAGCCAGCTTTATCAGCAGCCATAAAGTTACCAATGGTGACCAGTATGTATACTTCCTATATAGCACCTTTATTGTGTTAAATATAAATTTTATATCATTCTATAAGACACATACTATTTATTGCACCCATAAAATAATCAGAAACAAATAAAATTTACTCAAAACAATGAGGCACAAAGGCTACTACATTTTTTAATTACCAAATACATTCACAATTTGGGTAATATTACGATTCAATACAGAACGACATACTATAGCGATAATCATTCGACTCACCGATTTTGGGTTTGTCATACATTTCAAAAATATGTTTAATTTTCTTATTAAACTAGCGGGACCCGGAGCTCTGCTCCTGTTCCCGTAGATAGGAGTGTCATAAAATCCTATTTTGCCTTACCGAAACATACTGAAGCTATACATCTAAACTAGCTTTCACCCGCGCCTTCGCCCTTATGAATTTCCCTCGGGATCAGTGATTTTTCCCGAGATGAAACGTACCCTATGTCCTCCTCAATACTTCTAGCTATGTGTACGCGAAATTTTCGGAAGATTGGTGCAGTTGATAGGGCGTGAAGAGGTATATACAAACTCACTTTCGAATTTATAATATTAGTTGGGCTAGTTGGGATGGGATTTCAGCTTCATAGCTGCAGTAGTATTGTTGATTACGTGTTTACTATTTAACTAAGTCAGTGACCTTTCGCTTAACAGATTGAAAACAGAAATTATAGCATTATTTAGCACTGTCACTCGTACGAGTAAAGAAAAGTATCCAGCTGTCATTAAACTTTGAAGGTAGATAAAACACTAAAAATGACCTTTAGCCTGCAAGAGGCTTTGTGTTGGAAAACTGATCAATCATGCCATTGTGGATGCTTCAAAACGACATAATCCATAGCCATTCAGCGAGCCAAGTTCCGTGATCGTTAAAACCATCGTTAAAACTTCCAACGTTCACGATTTTTATAATGCCTTTTAATACCGAGTCATTACGGGCAGATATTTAATTTTACATCTGAAATCTTCAAAAAATGTAGCTTCTAGACCACACATTTTAAGTGGAATATTAAGTAAAGAATACATAACAATGTTACTATGTCTGTTGAACTCCTTGTCTAAATCTTCCTAATTAAGGGTGGTATGGTATAAGTGTTATGAAGTAGGTACTTACCAAATACTTTGCGTGCTTCCGCCACCACGTTAGTTCATGGACACTACTGTCGGCCGGCGCCCACCTTCTACTGTTAGTCCCAGCATGCCCATTGCAATCGCCCACCACTATTAGTTTGTCAAGTTGTTAATTGTATGACGCATAAGCGACGAATGACACAAACCCAACATCTCATCGCTGCCCAGGGGATTACTACCGTCTCTTAAAACCATGCAAGATCCAGTGAGTAAGCGAGACAGCGCGATACATGATGTAAGGTGACATCTTCCTTACTCACTGGATCTTGCATGGTTTTAAGAGATGGTAGTTACCTCCCAGTGCCCATCCTCTAACATTTTAAACATACGGTGGGGATCAACTTCAGAAGTTAAGTTTAGGAGAAAAAAATAAAAAAATCCAATTGCCTATTATACTCGTATTATCTCTGTTTAGTATTTTTTGTATTGTATAGAATTTTCGTCGTATTTCCAAAGTATCGCAACTGATCGCGACTTAGAGATACGGTCACAGATGTGGGTCATTTGTCTTTCGTAGTTGAAGCGGAGTATGAACAGGCAGTTGTGTGTTATGGTAGGTATATAAGTTTTGTCACGTAAATGTATGCCTTGGCAATAAAATCTACATGAAAGCTATCGACATGAAGTTGTAATGCTGTGCCTCAGGGGAATTCAACTTGCAGTTTATGTATTCCGAACGCCCCTCAAACGACAGTAGGTTTGCTGAGCCGCAGGTAGACACCGCGGCTCATGATTCGCGCCTTGCGCGCGTGAATAAAGGGTTGTAACGTATTCATCATAATATGACGTCTCCTTCCATTTCTTTACTCATTCCAAACTAGTAAGCCAAATTCATCCTATCACATTATTTTTAGATCTCATTTTTTATAGATAAATATACTCTCTTAACTTATTTTTCCAAACATTCTTTTCTTTTCAGTCTGTAGATAAAGAGAGCAGAGTCGCCGTCAACTGCAATAGTAATAATAATTACTATCTGTATGTGATTATGAGGGTTGTTGATTATTGGGAGTCAAAGAGAACTGAGCTTATTTAAAAAGATAAGACTCCTTTAAACTCGCCAGATCCAAAAGCCTCGTTTACTTCAAATAATGAACAGCTAAGTAAGCAGATAGATAAATAAGCAAACTTTTAAGAACAGCCATTATTATGAAACTGCTTATAAATTAAATTTATCGGTATTTCATTACATTTCGCGTCTCCGCGTCCGCAAACATTAAGACTTGGCCATTAACGCTGTGATTAAAATAAAATTAATTGATAAGCTCCCAACATTACTAAGTTTTACTGGGAGCCGGAACAATGATAAATGTACCATAACATAAAAAGTTTAGAAGGTTAACTCTTATTAAGTAGTTTATTATTAATTAACTAGCGACCCGCCCCGGCTTCGCATGGGCATAAAAACATTCCTTTTGAATCACTGTATCTATTAAAAAAACTGCATCAAAATCCGTTACATAGTTTCGAAGATTTAAGCATACATAGGGACAGACAGCGGTTGGTATTCGATACAAAAACGAAACAAAACGATACGATACGCGATGTATTTTTCCCTTTTTGAAAGATTCTGCATATTTTTATGATTTGCGCGCCGCCGTCTGCCTGACATTAATTAGAAATGGCGTTTTAATAGAATCCGCTACCAGTCAAGTCTTTTGACGATTCCTTAGTTGCTTTTCCTATATCCACGTGAACAATAGGATTGGTCTATTTGAATTCAGATACATTTTCTCTATTAACATACCTATACCGAATTTCAAACACGTTTTTTTCTAATTTTAAAGAAATTGGAGGCATTATACTCTGAGCCAAATGCATGCTCATCTGTTATATAATATAGTATGAAGTTCATACTATATCCGGACTGCGCCAGACCTGCCTAGGGTGTATATATATATATATATATATATATATATATATATATATATATATATATATATCTCTTCACAAGCCGCTGTGAATCAACATTCCTCGTGTTTACACTTCAAGTCAAAGCTACGCTGTCAGCCAATCAATACCATTCTAGTTAGGGTATCTAGTTGTCTTCAAGTTTGTACAAATACATAGTATATACTCGTATAGTCATTATTGAAGATCTCTGTGGCCTAGTGGTCATCTAGCCAGGCTGCTACACTGAAAGTCCCGGGTTCGATCCCATGTCAGGTCAAGATGAGAAATGATCTTATTCAGATTGACCTGAATCTTGGAGGTTTAAGGCGGATTTAATCGTTTATGCATCTTTCTGTTAATCATAAATTTATTATATATTATCTATGGGGTGGTTACAAAGTTAAGGCACATAGACAATATTGTGATTCTTACTTTTTGTTAACTTATTCATTCATCTTCTGCCGCGCCTTGTCCCTTTATTTGTCCTCTCGAAACTTTTTGACAAATTATCCCCCGATCATAATTTCACATTTTTTAATAAAATAATGTACACTTGCGGACTTATTATGGTAGAATTACGTATAAAAGGAAAAATTTAATTGTTTACAAAGAACTACCGAAGAGAAAAAAAAATTAAGTTAGGTATACTACTATGGAGCATAACTAGATCTGTAAACTCACTAAGAATTGGTAATTATAATGATGTAAAATGTAAAAGTAGTATATGATAAATAATATTAATACTTGAAGCAGCATCAGATTGAGACCTAGGAAATAGGATCATAGGTACAATTGTTTTTTACATCAACAAAAAACTATTTTACCTTTTAAAAAATATATATATTTTGTTAAGACTAATGCGACTCGCGAGATATTCTGTTCCGCAAGACTTATTTGTCGTCGGTAGTCTAGGCAAGAAAATTACTAAAATTTTAATAATCCTGTACAAGATTCTATTTAGGAATCCGCATGACTCATTATATTTGTGCCATGTTTAAAAATAATAATTTATTCATTAATCTCTTCAGTCATTCATAATTACTAGCAGACTCCGGGCTCTGAAACCTGAGGATTGACGATGCAAGATATGATGAAATAATGTCTGGTGTTTAACCATGTTACACAATTTAACAAAAAGATGATTATGCGTTTATTTGTTCTTTTATACTAGTGTTACTTGTCTCGGATACGCAAGCGTCGTTATTAATGAGTATATTTAAGTACGGAACCCTAAAAAAATTAGTTAAAATCTTTCAAAGACTATTAGTCGTACTAAGAAGTCAAATTTTGAAACAATCTTTAAATACTTTCATTGCTAAAGTACAGTATGCCGCATAATATAAAAGTATACCACTTTTACCTTTACACTTACCTAAGGTGATATACATGTGAACTACTACTATACCATAGTTTCGTGACTAGAGTACAACGTCAGTAACTTTGAAATTTGGCTAAGGAAATTAGGCTGGGAATCCATATCCATACTATCCATATCCATACTAATATCCATACTTCCATACTTATATTATAAATACGAAAGTCTGTCTGTCTGTCTGTCTGTCTGTCACCTCTTCACGGCTAAACTGCTGGACCGATTGTGATGAAATTTGGTAGGGATGTAGTTAACGACCTGAGGTCAAACATAGGCTACTTTTGGGCGCGATATAACCGAGTCCCACGCGGGGCGAAGCCGCAGGGAACAGCTAGTCTTGTATATTCGAACCGGTTCGGACTTGACCGGTTCATTTAGTTTCGTTTCTTTTTGCGCTGGCTGACTGTGGCTTTATGTATCGAAATATTTTTACTGCGTTTCTTTGAACGACTCTCTTACTCTCTTAGGTATTATATCTAACATTTTTATCCATAATAGAATAATCGAAATTTAATTTAAATAAAAAGTATTGTCGCACGAAATACAAATTTCAATGGTAAAAATCCTCAAGAAAAGTCGTGGCTTTTGATGCTTAAAATGTTCCTTTTTTCTAACTTTAAATTTTTGCCTAATAACTGCGTAATAGAAGCTTTTACCTTGATTCCATTTTTTACCCTTGCTATGATCAGATTTCGTGTACGGCTGCAGAGAAATCTGACCCCAATGCCACAAGTAGGTATCACTATTGAAAGGGGGTCATATTTCTCTATAATATATATTGCAAAAAATATAGGCACACAAGAAGTTATGTGCGTGTGTTTTTTTGCTAGTGTTTGATAATTTTAATATATATGTAAAGAAAAGAGTATTGAATCTTTTCTTTAAATACTTTTTAGTAGATACCATAGATTGGACTTGATTGACAGTATGCAGAAAACATGTCAGAGTAAAACAAAATAAGTAAATGGTGAAAATTGTATTTTATTTATATTATTCAAAGAAACTAGAGAGAAGGATATAATGAACGTAAATGTTGTTTCTTTGTTTAATTTCAGGTATGTTGTACATACAAAATAATAGTCATTTTATTTAAACAATGTATTTTGTACTTTTCTTACATACTGAATAAATCTTTGTTTAATTTCAGAGCAACACATGCGTTTGTGTAATTCATTTATAATTTGATTCATCTTATAAAACAACATTTTGTTTATTATTGAAATGGAGAAACTTCGATTCGAATTCACATTATTACCAGGAAGTGATGGTAAGTCCAACATTTATTCTATTACTTCCATATCTACTCCGGATGAAAAAACATATGTTGTACCGGAAGAACTTCAAGCGGCTGGGTATCATAAAGAAATAATAAAAACGAATACTTACAACCAGATTAAGAGTAGTCTAAAGAAAAGATATCAGATTAGAAGAGTGTGGATAAAAATGACAGATGAATTAGCTAAAATTTACTTTGACGAAGAGGGTAATTTACAATTTGGCGATCAATATCTAGAAGAATTAACGGAAAAGCCGACACGGCAGCAGTGTGAAACAGGAACTTTGGAAAAATTATTCGAGAAGTTGGTAGAGAATACCAATGAAAATAAATTTCAAAATTTAAAACAAATATCTGAAAAATTTGTCATTGAGAAATTCACATCTAAAAATTCTAATGCTAGTCTATGGATTGATATTTTTGAAAAAGAGTGTCTACGTTTTAATGTGACGACAGATGACAAAAAAATTGAAATTTTAAGATTATTTATGGATAAAAGTTGCATGGATTGGTACAGTTCTATGATAATAAAATTGACACTGAATTCTGAATGGGCTACATGGAAACAAAAATTCTGTGAAACTTTTGCGAATAAGGGATGGAACCCAGTCACTTATGCACTGTTATTCAAATACAAAGACGGCTCTTTGCTAGATTATGCAATAAAAAAAAAAAGACTTTTACTTGAAATGAGATCCGAAATTGATACAGGTACTTTGGTAGACCTTATCGCAACAGGCTTACCAGGTTTCATATTGAATAGAATTGATCGTGAAACATTGAAAGATACTACGGATTTATTTAATGAAGTAAACAAGTATGAACATTTGGTAAACAAACAAAGTTTTCTGTCTAGAAGTTATTATAAAAACAAGAAGACTTATGGCAAAAATGAAGAAAAGATTGCATGTAAAATATGTGAAAACTTAAGCAAAGGCCAACGTTATCACCCTGAATCTTTGTGCTGGTTCAAACCAAATGAAAATAATAATATGACAAAGAAAAATGTAATAAGACATGTCAATAATTCGGTTATAGAAGCAGAATTAAATGAAACAGATCAAAAAAACTAATAGTAACACCATTAATCACTGTGAAGCTTCTATTAAACGATCAATTACAAGTAAATGGAATTTATGATTCAGGTTCAAACGTTTCTTTGATAAATTCCAAATTGTTAAAACTTCAGAAAAAGGAAAATAATATTAACGAAGCAAATTTAATCACGATTAATGGTGTTAAAAAAACGAGTGGATTAACAAATTTGAAAATAAGGATATTCGAACTAGAAAAACAAGCCGATGTTTTCATTATTGACGAAGAAAACTTTTGCTATGATTTTTTGATCGGATTGGATCTTATTAAACAATTCAAATTAATACAAACTGAAAATTTGGAAATTAAGCAGAAAATATGCTTAAATAATAAGATAGGAATTACTCCAAATATAGTAAATGAAAAGAATGACACTTTAAAAAATAAAATTAAAGAGAACTACACATTAAAAAAATATGAGGTAAATTTCAATGAACATGTCAAAGCAGGTGACTTTGAGATTCAAATAGATAATTTAGAAGGATATGAAAAAGAGCAAATAATTGGACTAATTGATGAATATAAATCAGTTTTTGCAAAGGACAAATACGACATTGGGACAGTAAATGGGTATGAAGCTAGAATAGATTTGTTAGTAGATAGATATTGCTGTAAAAGACCTTATAGGTGCACAGTGGAAGATAAGAAAGAAATAGAATCAACCCTTTTCCACATTACTAAACTTATTCCAGTTCTCACATAAGATGATGAAGATAGCAGAAATAATTATAATGAAACTTTTTATGAAAATTTTCTTCCCTATGGGGGGAGATGTAAAGAAAAGAGTATTGAATCTTTTCTTTAAATACTTTTTAGTAGATACCATAGATTGGACTTGATTGACAGTATGCAGAAAACATGTCAGAGTAAAACAAAATAAGTAAATGGTGAAAATTGTATTTTATTTATATTATTCAAAGAAACTAGAGAGAAGGATATAATGAACGTAAATGTTGTTTCTTTGTTTAATTTCAGGTATGTTGTACATACAAAATAATAGTCATTTTATTTAAACAATGTATTTTGTACTTTTCTTACATACTGAATAAATCTTTGTTTAATTTCAGAGCAACACATGCGTTTGTGTAATTCATTTATAATTTGATTCATCCATACTAATATTATAAATGCGAAAGTCTGTCTGTCTGTCTTTCTGTCTGTCTGTCTGTCTGTCTGTCTGTCACCTCTTCACGGTTAAACTGCTGGACCGATTGTGATGAAATTTGGTAGGGATGTAGTTAATGACCTGAGGTCAAACATAGGCTACTTTTGGGCGCGATATAACCGAGTACCACGCGGGGCGAAGCCGCGGGGCACAGCTAGTCTTATATATATAAGTGAGCGCGTCGTCTAAGGGTTTTACAATACTCTGAAGGGAAAAAAGGACATTTTTAAAGCTAGTTAATTCCTTTAAAAAACTGTTGTCCGCGCTTCTTTCTCAAGCAAATATTTTTAGTATGCCCGGATCTCCCGTACTTGTCGTTTTGCTGCGAAACACGATTAAACTAGTCAAGGTTTTTAATTAATGTTATCCAGTTAAGTTTTCTTGGAATTACTTACCTGCTTTTTCAAGTTCTGTTTGCTTGCCGGCTTCCGTTGAAGAGAATTTCAACTTCTTCGTATTGTATTATTAAATAAATTAATAATTCCTTCCGACTTGTATTGTATTAGCATTGCTTGGGACGAAGTCCTCTCCTGTGGGATTTTTGGGAAATTTGGCCGTATTCGTAAAGTAATCGCAGTTATTAAAGAAAGTTTGGGGGTACTTGTTTGGCCGCTGACGTGTTTCATTAATAATGGATGTGATTTTTGTGTTTTATGTATATATCTATTATTTATAAATACATTTTGTAGCTTGTTGCACGTGAATCTGTGGCAATGAATTGACCAACAAAACTAACTCAGCAGATAATAAGATATTATAATCTGCGGAATTCATTTTTTGGTCGATTAAGACCTGATTGTGCTATAATGTAATCGTCACATATTACAAAGAACACTTATAGCCTTCCAAAAATTGAATAAATAAATATAACGCTTGCAGGCATCAGAATCAGCTTAAGTTTGTCATCATTCATCATCATCATCATAATTTCAGCTGCAGGCTGTCCACTGCAGGTTATAGGACTCCCCCAAGGATTTTGGACAAGTTTGTCATCTAAAGCATCAATTGGTGCCCTCAAAAATCACTTACCCCGAATATGAGAAAATCAATTACAACTTAAAACAGGTACAAAAAAAGAGAATGCTTCATCTTACACTCAAAAGCGAAAAATTCAGTTGCAAATTGGAGCACCTTCAAAAGTTCTTAGTCTCAAAGTTCGCCACTCTCAGGTCAAAGCGGTGCCAAGTTTGCTTGCTTTTGTTATTTAGTCTATTGATCGACTCGTTAATTATTGAGTGGCGAAATTGTGGTCTTCGGACTTGGGTAAGTACATTTTGAGAAGTTTTGAGATGCGGGAGGCGCCAATGTAGAGTCACCTGCAAAAGTTTATATATATTTGAACATAAAAAGTATCGCATCATATGATCGCACACACAGCTAAGCTGTGTAAATTGACTATTGGTTTTTAGTAAGCCTAGTAGTTAGGATATACTTACTAACCTGATATTTCACTCGATATGTACTATTTTGTCCGTATTCCAAAGTGCGTGTTCATAAATAATTTTTTTTTAGCAAGTACTAAATAAATCGAGATTTTTTTAGAAATTTAATAAATACCACCTCACGTAGTAGTAAAAGAAAAAATGTTGTTAACCAAATAAAAATTTAATGAACATCCAAGTTCTGCAGCAAACATGTGAATATATCAGTTCCATTTAAATGCTAAAACGAGTGCAGAACGAAAAATAAATTAAGCCATGTTTACACGAGCGGGGCGGAGCGGCGGCGTCGCGAAGCACTCGGCCGGAAATCGCGGGATGAAGTTTACATTACGGTAGCACTAATTTGATGGCTGAACCCGTGAGAGTTGAATCCACATTTTTGTGGCCAAATATAATTTATATTTCTAAGGGCCTGCTAGAGGCAATATTATAGTTATAACGCTCGATAAAGGGTCTCTTTTGTAGTTCTTATGACTGTTACAAATATTGTATTAATATCCGCTTATATCTTTGCATTAAAGTTTAAAAAATATATGGCGACATTAACCGACAACAGAATCTTACGCGCACAATAAAATATGTTAAAGAGTTAAAAGCGAGAATCGCTGCATGTAATTAATGAAGCCTAAATTGAGCTTGCGAAGTTTCTACGTATTGGAGATTTAGGTTTTCAATAATCTCCGACAAGACATCGTCGGAGCCGCGGTTCACAGACTTCCCAGCCTGGCGAAAAGATCTTCCCTTTGTGGCAGTCAAACAAAAGCAATCTCTCCCGCTATAGATAATCACCAAACGTCATAGAGTATCGAAGACCAGAAAGATATTTATTATTATTTATTTTTTGCTAGTATAAAATCAATAAACCATTTGAGAAGTTTTATTACTAAAACGAAAGGTATAGTTTGGAAGGTTTCACGAAATGGCAATTCAAACGGAATTAGTAAATGGTTAATTTTAAACTTAGTCACGGGCTAGTGTCGAAAGCGAAAAAGTTATGCGTTTTGAAATACATTATTCTAATGCATAAAATATTATAAAAAATCTCCTTATGATGAAAAATATTCTGTGTACCTATGTGATTTTTGTAAATAAATGGAATAAAAATAAAGTAAAGCATGAAATGGCAAATGTAAACGAAAAGCTCAACAGGTGTGGGAAGTGTATTGGTATTATATAACGAAGGATATTGCGATACCTGAAAATAGGGGAAAGGTGAGAGTCAGTAAAATTACAAATAAGGTAATAATTAACTATAAGGTACTGCGGCAAAAAATCCTAGGCAAATAATAGTTGATAGTGCGTAAGTGATACCCTTAAGGTGTCACAGCGTCAATAGGCTTCTGCAACCGCGCGCTCTCATTTAACGCAAATGTTTCTGCCAATTTCATCGTATAGAAATGAAGAATGTCCCGTTGTACACTTACTTAGGGGTGAGCCCTGCGTGATACAAGGCACACTATATATACGTTTTAAATATACAAAATCATAGAAAATGATTAGGTTATAGCAACCATGTTTATAGTGCATAAAAGCTGTAAATTTATGGAAATCTTAAACTATGCCATTTAATACTACCCGTGGCAGGATGGGATTGTATGTGAAGTGTTTAATAAATGTTACAAACCAGGTGCTTCTTTGAAACTAAGCTATTAAATTTAATAGAAGATTGCAGTTATATTGCAAATAATATATGTTTAGTGAGGGTAGTTTCTCGCCAGCGCAAACAATTAAAACTTACGATAAGGGTAAAATATATTTAGACGATTTATCTCTTTAAACAACGTCTAAAAATATGGCTATTAATTTGGCCTATATGTATTTAGTATTGTATCAGATGGTTATCTGTGTCCGTTTTGTAACAATATGTAATTGTATGCCGACTGGCAAAAGGTGGCAAAGGTGGATTGCATAGAACTTGTAGAGAGATCAAGCAGCTGCGACTGGAAAGAGATGCGAAATACAAGTACAGCGCTCTCTTCCGAGATTCGGCTCGTATAACCGAGAGGTTGGTAGAGCCATGGGAGGTGGAGGGAGTGGCAAAAATAAAAAAAATAAAAAATAAATAAAAATAAAAAAAAATAAAAATCATTTATTTTCAGACTATTTGAATCCATAATAAAGAGCTACAAAACAAAAGAATACATATACACCACACTACCACTCCACAAAATTTATACACTGCAAAGGGTATGGACCGTGCACCAGAAGATTCACTACATAGGTATTATGTAACTTTTATGACATGCAGTTCAGTGAACCTTCTGAAGACCGCCCCATCCATTCTATCCGCTATCATCTTCAGCACTGCATTCCTGCCACACCTCACCCTACTTGTGAGAGATAAAATCTTCTTTCGCATAACTGCATGAAAGTCATCGATTGCAGAGTCAGCAAACATGCCGGAGGCACTGCAGAAAGGGGGGAGCCTGAATAGAGCCCTAAAGATATTGTTGTACTGTACACGCAGAGCACTGTACGATGCACGTGTAAAACTGGACCATAGAGCACATGAGTAAAAGTTTTGGCAAAAAGCTCTAAACAATGTACGTTTCACCTCTGCAGTACAACGCCTGAATCTATGTGCCAGCATATTCCCACGAATCGACAGTGCCCTGCGTTCTCTTTCAATATCCTGATCATCTTTTAGACTTTCCGTAACAATGTGACCAAGATATTTAAAATTTTTAACACGAGTGAGAGGGATTCCATTTAACTTAATTATAGGAACATTCAGTGGTTCTTTAAGCCTACCTTTAAACAACAAAAACTCACTCTTTTTCTCATTATATTTTAATCCATGAGTCACAGCATACCTCTCACAGACACTAAGAAGCTTTCTCAAGCCACTAATCGAGGGGCTGAGCAACACCATGTCGTCTGCATATGAGATATTATTGACATTTACATTGTCTATGCAACATCCTACATGCATGTTGCTCAGCTCCTCGACCAAACCATTGATGTATATATTAAAAAGCCTAGGCGAGGTTAATCCTCCCTGTCTCACACCACATTGCAGTACATATTCATTAGACTGAGCATTCGCCCATTTAACAACATTCCTCTGATTACAATACCAATGCGAGAAAATATTAATTACTTCAGATGAAATACCTGCATCTTTCAATTTTAACCAAAGTAAGTCATAGTCATTTTATGTGAATATGGATCTTTGTTATTCGAAATAAATGAATTTTAATTTTAATTTTTAATTTAATAGGACACCCGGTCGAAGGCTTGGGAAAAGTCCAAGAAACATGCATATACTGGAGTCTGCCTCTTCACATAATAATCTACTGTATATTTCAAGGCCACAATAGCACTTTCAGTTGACAAACCCTCCCTGAAACCGTACTGCAAGTCATGCAGCTGTAAACGACTACTAAGATGAGTATCCAATATTCTATCTAAGACTTTAGCTATCACTGTAGCCAGAGAAATTGGTCTGTAGTTAGATTTGTCAGCTGCATCACCCGCACGGTTCTTAATAAGAGGAATAACCACAGTCTTCATCAAATCAGGTGGCAAGTAAGTATGTCTTATACAAAAATTAAACAATAAAGATAAAACTCTGTTAATATGAGGCCCCGCATGGTGTAGGTGCTCAATACTGAGGCCGTCATGACCTGGAGATTTACCTCTTTTCCCATTGTCAATAGCTAGCTTTACATCTTTAGCTGTAATATAAATGGGCTTCTCCTCACAACAGGACTCAGTATAAGTCACCGCTGAACCAGGTAGCAATGGTTCCACCATAAAATGTTCCTTAAAAGCATCAGCAATAATTTTTGGGTCATTTGCACCATCAATACTAGAAGGTAATACAACTTTCCCACCCATATTTTTCGTACCTTTCCAAAATTTATCAAATTTTTTGGATGCATGCTGTGACGCCAGGATATCCAGCTTAATCTTTTCCTCATTTTGTTGACAGTATCGGAGTTTTGATTTAAAAATTTTACGACTTAAACTCATTTTTTCAAAAATTGGTCCACTTTGTGGCTTACCATATAACAAATACGTTTGAAAATCCAAGCGAGCCTGTTTATGTGCCACTGCAACATGCTTGTTCCAACCTACCACAGACTTATATTTTTTCTGACTCTTTGAACTATGAGAACGGCTAGAAATTGAAGCTTGTACAAGTATAGAGATAATATTACCATACAACTTATCTATAACCTCTCTGTGAGTGACATCATTACACATTTTATCAGCACAGTGTTGAAATTGACAAGGAAAATCAATCAGTTTTAACTGAGAATTACAAAGTTTTGAAAATTTCTCGATTTCTTCAGGTGACCTCATACCCCACCTGACCCTATTTGATTCTTCATACACTATAGTAGGCCTAGACTGAACTAAACTAAGGTTACAAATAATAACAAGCGGATAGTGATCCGACCAGAAAACATCATACATCACACTAGTACTAATAATTGATGGCCGTGCAGCTTGGCTGGTTAAGCAATGATCCAACCATCTCTCACTCCCAGAGGCAGGGCAAACAAATGTGTGTGTGTCTGGCACATCAACAAGGTTCTCCTTATCTACGCAGCACCATTGCCTTGCACCACAAAATGACATCAGCTCCCTATCAAACAGTGTCGAAGTATGTGCATTAAAATCACCTAAAATATAAACATAGTCTATATTACAGTCTTCTAGAATAGCTATAATGTCTGCTAAACACTCCGTAAATATAGGCAAGTTTTCAGGTTTATTTACAGGCATATACACACATACAAACACTGCCTCCAGCTCACCCGATATCACTTTTATTGCCACAACCCGATCATTTTTACACGAGATCACTGACACTTTTTGGAAAGCCTCTTTTCGCCACAGCAATGCCACTCCACCATACGGCCGACCTCGTATAACTCCAGCACCAGGATCCATACTTGATTTTGCAGTGTAGGAAAATTGTTGATCAATCTCGTTAAGAAAGGTTAAATCTTGCGGCAGCAGCCAGTGCTCCTGCAACGCCACGACATCAGACTGTTTGCACAGCGATCTAACACATTCTAGACTACGTTTAATATTTTTACAATTATAGGTTATTACTTTACTGGTTCTTTGTACGTCCATCAAGTTGTTGAATTAGCGATCCCCAGGCCATTTGCCAGTTGAGCCGGCCTCTTTCCTCCTCTTAAATGCACAAACCTGCGGAACTTTATACCGTCCGGCCATAGGTGATCGTTAAGAAAAGCGTTTAGCTTGTGTTTAGGCACAAACATTTTGAAAGCGTTGTAAAGTTTTTCCTTCTTCATATTGACCTTTTCAACACTAACGTTCACCTGTGTCTTTGCGAAAATGTAGTCACATATATTTTGCTCGGTTACTTGCTTATTCACGTTTGAGACAAACAATGGTGTTCTCAAGTCTGCAGCTTTGAAGGAGGTATTCGTTTCCGTGGCCGCCTTCCCTGTTTTACCAATGAATCTATTCCTCAAACGCTTCCGCTGCACTTTAATCCACTCTTCATTAGCTTCCTCTTTTCGCCATTCACCCTTTTCCCGTATCACACTTGCCATATTTCTATTTAATCCCTGATTCTCTTCTCGAGGCAAAACTAAAACATTGGTTGGCGAACCGGCGTCTTCCATATTTTTTTCAGATTTAGTCATTTCCATAGACTTTGACATTGACAGTTCCTGACTTGGCGCCATAACAATGTTTGACTTACATTGCTGTTTTGATGTACATTGCTGTATTGCGCCGGATTCGGATACCATAGATTTTGGCTGCGGCCCTGTTATTCTCTGTGCCTTGATCGACTCAGCACGTGCCACAGGTGTAAGCGAGACAGCTTGTTGAGAAATTTCATACCCACTCCGGATGTTTGAGCAAGACAGCAATGGCTCTGGCACCTGGCTGACGTTGTCATCTGCACTTCCGCTGTCAACTATAAACTCAGACATATTACCCTCATCTGAGGCCGAGTTGTCCACTATATGAGACAATCCTATAGGTCCACTGTCCATTATGTACCCTCCTCGCTTCTTCATATTAATGTTATTCATGCCACTACTAAAATTGCTGGACATATTAGCTGACTTGATGCACTCAATCTCTTTTTGTACACTTCGTAGCTGTTCTACAGTAGCATATTGTTCTATAATAGTGCCTACTTTGTTTTTTAGTGCTATGACATCTTTTAACATCGTAACTGCATCGATGTGATCTATCGATATCGGCGGAATCTTGCTTAAATCAAAGGCGACAAACATTGGTAGTAACTCTGGTTCAACCTCCTTGATAATATTGATTATATCTTCCAAGTTTTTCTTCGATTTTCCCTCTTTCCGTCGTTTAATATTATTTCGGTCAACCTTCACGGATTCAAAAAGTAACCCCTTAGCCTCCTCAATTTCTTTTTCAGAAAACGTAGCTTCACACATTTTTATTAGGCTCACATTATCCATTACATCATGTTTATGATGTATGTACGATAACAACTCGGACACAACTATGTTGCAACTATTGCACTTTATTTTTTTACACTCAGCCATTTTGACACTCGGAAACACCCGTACGTACTCGCCGTTCGAGCGGAAAAAGGTAGCGTCGGAAGCCAGGATCCTTTTTGGATCGCTGGGCCATCGCAGTATAAAGTATGTAAAATTGTAAGGGTGTAAAAATTATGTAACTGGATACTAGATTCAAAACATGTGCCAAATTTTGTTAGTATATGTACCTTTATACATCAGTATATCTCCCAAACCATAAATCAGATTGAAAACTCGTATAGTCTAACTTAAGATCTAAGTTTTGTAGAAAGCAGTTCAGAAGGCTTAGTCAAAGTTACGTCGCTTCTTAGCGAGACGATGTCGAAAATTGTCACCATTTTCTAAAAACACTCAAAAACTGAAACTACAAATATGAGGACAGTGCAAAATTAAACACATGCACAAACGCCATCGTATTGAGAATTACGTTTAGAAGTTAATTTAATTTTGCACTGTATGTTAATAACTAAAAAGCTAGTATTTCGGTGTGAAACAGCTGACAAATTTCGATATTGTTTCGCTAAGAAACTGTAACTTTGGCTAAGCCTTTTGTAAGTAATATAAAAAAATATATTAAATTTTTATATTTTAGGTTAATTCGCAACTTTTTCTATTTTTTTTCTTAAATTTGTATTTAGTTGCTTAGGTATCAATTTTTTCCATTTATTCTCATTTTTATCATAATAAACCTCCTGAAAGCTCCTAGACTCCTTACATTACTTGCTATGAGGAATTAAGTTTAATCTGCAAGCTTGAACACTTAATTTTTTCTGCCGTCTTGCGTCGCAGAAAATTTAATAAATTCTACTTGAGAAGACTAGGAGTAGGGAAATACAATTACAATATATTCTTCTTTGAATAATCTCTTAAACAGCTTCAGGACATTTGTACTCATATCTATTCATCTATAGGTATAGATATAAAATAAAATATGTGTCTATTTGAATGTCAAAATATAAGCTTTTTACTTTAGCTTTTTACTAATAAATGCATAATGACAGTGTACACCATGGTAAGATTCGGTAATTAAGACGTTTCTCTGTAGACCCAGGGGTCATAGGTTCAATTCCTACGGGAAACATACTTTGTTGTTTCCAGTTTGTTAAGGACATGCGTTAATCGACGCTGATAATTCGCCTGAAATAAACAAATTTTATTTTATTTTTTTATTTTTATTTTTAAAAAGATGATTCCGTGCTTGGGAAGCACCTTAAGCCATTGGTACCGGTTGCCTTCTGGTAGTCGTTAAAGGAACCAGGTCAGACACCAGGGTGTGTATGGTTGATTGACCGTGTCATCTACACGATAATAATGATCTAATAGCATACTCCCTAAGTGTAAGTGTTAGGGTAAAGTAGTAGAATTTCTGTGACACACTATACCTAAATAACCACTTGGCTCCCAAAATTGTCGCATAATGGATGCCATAACAGAAAAGCTCCTAAAAAGACTTAAAAAAAGTAGAACAATTGATTGGAGGAGGATCTAATGAGACTAGGCAAGAAAACATTTTGGAGATAGAATGCGAGAGAGCGAAAAGAAAGAAGACTGTGAAATTAAGTGAAAATAATACATACTTACCTAAGTGTGGACCACAAACATTGTGTGTTCAAATCATACAAAGACACTGTTATTAAAGAAACAAATGACATATTTTCATATTCACTTTCATATACTATTATATTTTCAGCCAGTATTTGTGTCAATAAAATTATTTCAGACCGTCGCGTCGCGCGCGTCAGTTCTTGTATTCTATTCAGCAATCTAGTTTAATAGAATTTACGTTTGCCATGACGAACCGAGATGAATGGGACCCGTGGCATTGCCACAGAGTTTTAATCCGTTTTTGCGCTACCTGCCTCGGGCAATTTGTTTTCGAAACTTGAGTTGAAATTTATCAAAGGAATTGACAATGTTTTCGTGAATTACCTTTAAGGGATTTAGGACAATCTGGAAAAATACTAGATATCAAAATAACTGTAACCTGATATTAATAAGAGAGAAAATTTAAGAGATGTTATATTAACTAGTATAAAAATGATGACATATAAAAGTTTAGCGTAGGTGTTCATTTATGCTTATCAAATGCTATAAGTAGCTTTATAGGTGAGTATTATGTCTAAAAAAAACTTAAAAACATGCTTTACTCAACGCAACAAATTTTAACTTAGTACCTAATACAGTTTCAGATTATTAATTGCAATCGATTTTAGGCAGCCCTAGAGGGTCTGAATAATAATATCTGGATATAAATACTTATTGAGCCAGGATAAACTTAAAATATTATTTTCTATCTTGACTTTGTCCATCGAACTTTGTAATGGCGACGGAAATATTACTACTGCATCACAAAGACATAAAAACTGTTTTATAACTGTGCAAGTTCAGCGACTTCAACTGAAGGATTTTATTGCCAGAATCGCGAAGAAAAACCAATAAAAAACAGACAGCTACAATTATTTTACTAAATTGTCGTCTCTTAAAAATAACTCAATGCTTCCAGTTGAATGCTAACAGACAGAAATAAATATGAGACGGCTAATCTCGTTTCTAGGTTGTGACGAGGCTCGGCAAACGATATGCCTCGGAATATTCGAATGAAAATTAGGAGTGCGTTTGAAGGTAGTAAGTTTGTAATATATGTTGAACGGATGAATTGTACAAAATTTGCTATTAATCTTTACCCCCTTATTAAGAAACGATTGTTAATCAATTTTAGCTAAAACGTGTTTCGTTTCGTTCTTTCACGAGAAATGTCGGTAAAAGTAAATATGATACTCCAGTATCAAAGTATCAGAAATAGACCTCAAAATAAGTATAAAATAATAACCTAAGTAAGAAAATTTATCTAAAAAATCCACTTGCGCAAAAACACAGTCACAAATACCATGCCATACCCATAGGTACATAGATCTTGTTGCCGCGCGTATGAAAAAGAATAGTATGGTGACCACACTTTTAACTAACTGTCCGGGAATCTTACTTTTATTATTTTTTAATCTTAATTTTATTATTAAACTAATTCGATTTAACATTTTTTATTTAATCAAATATTTTTATTATGTAGTTATCTATTCACTATTTGAATGATAACGGTGTAAATAAATTATTATTTTGAATTTTAATTGTAACTTACATATTGTGATCGGATAAGGGTTTGAAAAAATGCGGAAATAAAGAAGAGAGGTATACTTCCATAATCATATGTAACAATTTGAAAATCACGCCACGGATCCCTATTCTAACAAATGAAGATGGAGACGTTTCACATTTACATTATTTCTTTAAAGGTACGATGTAATAATTTATGTGCATTTAATTCCGTGTTTGCCGAGTTTTTCCGAGAACAAATTCCATCAGACGTAAATCATTTATATTTTTCCGTTTACCTTAATTCTCAGAAAAGTTTGAAGTCCTTTTTATTGTTAAAACACATCCTTGTTGTTGTTTACACTTTTTAGCAACCATTTAATCAATGAATAGGAAACCTTTTGACAAATCGTTAATGTAAATTAAAAAATACTTGTAAATCATTTTGTTATTTGGTTTACTTTCCAGAATGCTTCGTACGGAATAGTTTAAATATTCTTTGGTACGGATTTATTACTAGTACTAGCTGTTCCCTGCGGCTTCGCCCCGCGTGGGACTCGGTTATATCGCGCCCAAACGTAGCCTATGTTTGACCTCAGGTCGTTAACTACATCCCTACGAAATTTCATCACAATCAGTCCAGCAGTTTAGCCGTGAAGAGGTGACAGACAGACAGACAGACAGACTTTCGCATTTATAATATTAGTATGGATATGGATTAGTATGGATTTGTAAGTTTTTTGAATCTATGTACCTAAACAAGAAAATTACGCGGTAAAGTAAGACTTCGCTTGGACTTCACCACTCATAATCAAGTGATCAATGAGTGGATGAATTACTTAAGATAAAAAATTGACACGAAAATAAGAAGATGTCTCATTGACCTCCTTAACATATTATGAGCAGACCGTAACCTATAACTACTTAGTTTATAACTTAGATTCTTTCATGCTTACTTCCATACTAATATTGTAAATGCGAAACTCTGTTACGGCTAAATCGCTGGATCGATTTTGATGAAATTTGGTTTGGTTAAAGTTAAGAACCAGGGTCAAATATAGGATACGTTTGGGCGCGATATAGCTGAGGCCCACGCGGGTGGAGCCGCGGGCAATAGCTAGTTTATTATAACTTTTTTTATATTAAATACTATTTTACAGTAGGAGTACTTAGACCGCTTTACCTTTACAGTAACGATTTAGCTGGAATACTTTTCTTTGTACTACACTGTACACTGTACGTCATCTTTAGCTATTTGTATTTTAAGTTATTTTTAAGTATAGTTTTTAAGGTTTATTCATTAAGTTTGTTGTATTAATGCCTGTAAGTTATTCATTCAATAAAAAAATGTCAGTTTGAGTAAATAGAAAAGCTGTTTGTTATAGTCTGAAACCTTTTTCTGAAACAATGAAAGATACAATTCTCCATTCAAATATATATATATAAAAAAGTTCCGTTTTCGTTTGTATAAAAACAAACCATTTCATCCCCTTCATCTCCTCAATATCCCTACAAATATAAATTGTCATATTTACAGGGGCAAAGTTTGACAACTTATTATTTGATTTGACAAAGTATGAAAGTTGAGGCGACTTGATAGTTCGATGATGAGGGATAATCCCTTTGTTCAGTTTGTTTTGTTCTCACTATTTGTATTGTTATTGAAATGATAATACTAATCACAGATAACAGTTATATCTAAGTGTTAGTGAAAAGCTATGAATTTATTATTGAGAAAATAAATTTTAAATATTTTACCAGTAGATAGTAGATAGCAAAACGTTAAAAACAAGCTCTTCAGCTGTATTATTCTAAAGAAGATTAATTTAAAATTACTCGACCAATGTAATATTTAACTAGTGTAATAAGAAGATTTTTTTTTATTGTAACTCTTTTTTTATTTTCTTTACTTTTATAATTCGCTGGCTAAGTGACCCGAAGTGGATCTTGTCATATAAAATGAGACGGAGAACGGCACAGTGTTATTTTTATATTTATTTATTAAACTTTTTTACAAATTATGTAAAGGGCGACAAGATTTGCATATTCGACTCTTGAATTAATATTAAATTTATGAATTAGTACAGTGAGCTGCAGAGAAATATGACCCCCTTTCAATAGTGATACTTGTGGCATGGGGACAAAATTTATCTGCAGCCGACTGTACATTACAGTACAACTTGACCAAGCTTATAAAACGTTTGCCCTTTATAAAAATGAATAAATTTAAAACTACATTGTTTTCTTCCTTGCTTACTTTCTTTGTTTTCCTTCGTTTATACATTTACTTGACAATAATCTATTTCAATCGAGAGCTCCACTGTGATGTAGGTTTCACCTTAAGTCTCAGTTATCTTAATGTATACGCTGATAAACTTCGACTATGGGATTCCCGTTTAGCCATGGATAAAGACGTTGTTTATGTACCTCTTAAATTGTGTAAACCTCACGGGATAGACGGGATAATAGATTTTAAGTCCAAAGCCTATTGAATAAGGTGAGAATAATACATCAAGTTCTATTAGATTTCTTGTATCATTATCGCTTTTTAAAATATAAACAAAGCAATGTTTTCTGTATAGTGTGTATATTTAAAAATATCTATTTATAATGAAGATTTGGATTAGCTAGATAATTGATTATGAAATTAATTAAGTATGGAAGGACCTATATTGATTATTAGGTAATACAAATATTATATAAGGTGGACACAAATCAACTGCAAATATTTTAAGGGCAGATACAGATCACTATACTGAACAACTTTTTCAAATAAACTTATATCAAAATACGATTTTTTTTTCACTCTCTACACTAAACTAGATCAGCTGACTCTCAATTTGTATGGGAGGTCAAAAAAATTTTTTCGTATTCGACATAATTTTATTGGGGACAGTTGTTCAGTTTAGTGGTCTTAATCTGCCCTTAAATTTTTTGCAGTTGATTTAAATTCACCTTATAGATTGAGGCATGACTGCATGTTGGTTAATAATGTAAAGTGGCATAAATTTTGATGGTTTTTAAAAGAAAAAGACACAAAATTCAATACAAAAAAAGGAAACTAATAACATCAGAAGGAAGGCTCAAAAACAAAAGAGAATTTCTAAAGTAAAAAAATATATTTTTTTAAAAAGGTTTGTTAGAATACCTATTTCTTTTTCTTCATCCTACCGCTTTCTTTTTTGCTTTCTCAGCCGGCTGTTTCGGAGCCCAGGGTCGACTTTCCTACTTTTTCTACTCCACTTCTCCCACATCAACCCTCTTCGGGAATGCTGTTGATGGATCAGCCACTAGGCAGTTAGTTATACAAGTAGCACTCTGTTAATTCCTTAAGTGTCACTAATGACAACCCCAGAAAAAAAAATCAACTATTCTGCAATTTTTAAAAAGTTGTCATGAATATAATAAAAACAAACAGTTGTTTGTTGTATCAGTGCTGTCACAGAGAGTAATACTACTAGAGAATACTACACAACGTCAGTAGTTATAATAGAAACATTTATCACAAGCAATTTTAGTAGAAAAGTTCTAGACAAATAGTCTCCATAAATAAAATCTAGAACTCTGAAGTACGTGACTTCCGAAGTCTTTTTACAAACTATGTTATACTTAATGTGCAGTGATTTTTCGAATCTGACATAACGTTTTGTCAGCAATTTTTAAATGCGATTGAAAATACTACAACAAAGAATTTCTTATATATCGGCAACGCGCTCGTGACACTTCTGGTGAAGTAGGTCTATAGTAAGCTAAAGGTAAGGTTAGCTGTGGTAACCACTTTCTATGAGATGTGCCGTAAGCCTGATTGTCTATTCAGTAGCATTTATAAAAGAAGGTCATAAGAAAATAGACCGCTTTTTGATCTTCCTTGGCAGAGAGAAAGCTGTGGATTAGCTCGAAAAGGACCTAAAGAAATTAGGCAAGAAAAGATAATGGTGAAGGAAGGCCAAGGATAGAGCAAATTTTAATGGAAGAAGATTTTGAAGAAGGCCAAGACCCATATTGGACGGCAGCGCCCAGGAACTAAGATTTGAATTGTATCTATTTAATAGTATTAACATTGTTGACCACATATTGATGATATGTTACATTGTAGGTACAGCCTAGGTACATTGTAGTACCTAGTTCCTTTAAATAATATAGTCTATGTGAAATTGTATTTAAAATGTACTTCATAATTTGGTTCGTATAATCCAGACAATAGAAAAAATATCAGCTTAACTATTTTAAGCACAATTTGAATATTCGTTTAGACATGATAACATCCGCAGTCTTCAGTAAAATTCCTGAAGGAAGGATGAAATGTCAACGCAAAGGATGTTGGTTATTTTGTTTTGATAAAATATTCACTCTAGGAAAGCAGAATGATTCTGAATTCCTTGGACCCATTGAATCAACCCCTGTTTGCCAATCTTTATTCCAACTAAGTATTCGTTTATGTGGTCATGTAGGTTACAAGGTTTATTCACCCTAAATATTCAGATCGCAGCCTTTTTTAAACCGGCTCTCAGCCTTTTATGTATTTTTTTAACGACCACCCAAATGTTTTCCGTGGTATTCAAAACTACAATCTCCGGATTTTAGGCAGGACTACGCCACAAGATTATGAAGGCAGTTACGAGTAAGTAAAGTATATCTTTAGTTAAATTAAAAAAATTACATCACCTTATCGATTTTTATCTAACAAATTGATTTAAAATTTGCATGTTTGGAGTCCATTGAACGGTGTTAAGATAGGCAGTTTCTGAATTCGCCAATTTCCTTTTTTGCCAGTTTCACCAAGTTGTCAATTTCCATATTAGGTTGGCTTCTTGGTTCGCAAGTTTCCTTGTTCGTCAGTTAGTTTATATTGTCAGATTTTCTATTTCATCATGTCCGTCCGCTACTCAGGGAGGTCCCGAGTTATATTATGTACTAGCGACCCGCTTCGGCTTCTCACTGGAGCAATATTTGATCTATATCGTAGGGTTATTATACTTACTATTACCGTTATAATTAATAAATCAATGGATTACATAGTACCTACGGTAATAGTATTTCCCTTAACCAGCAGGCGGTCCTTGCGGAGACCACATTAATAGTTTTTCTATTGTATGTGCATTCTCAGTAGTCGAGGAATAAAAGTAAATCTATGTTAAAAATTAGGTACATTTAGAATATACTTAGTCCACGGTCATGTCAATTTATATTTAATCATATCTTGCCTAGCTTCGATTCACCTATTCATATAGAGATAAACCGTTCTAGGTATTGCGCAACTGACAAATAATGAAACTGGAGAATCGCAATACTAGCAAATTCGCGAAACTGACATCCTAGCAAAAGTAGCGAAGGAAAAAACTGACGAATCAGGAAAATGACTAACTAGCGAAATTGACAATCTACTGAAAGTGTTTAGTAAGTAAACTGGTGAATTAGTGAAAATGACTAGCAAGGAAACTGGCCGGTGGTACGCTAACTCACGGTGTTGGTGTCATACGGAGTCCATCCAGAGAGCCAATGGGAGCATACCATTGTTCTAGGAATTTCGGCTGTCCTCTCATTGCATTCTACGATGAATGAAATAATATTTTAACGGAAAAAATAGTGTTGGGATACACGTAATACGATACAGAGTTAGTTAATTATATAAGCCTTTATTGTATGATTAGTGTGAAAGTGGAATGTAAAATCATACGTGGAGATAAGTTCATAATAATTATCTACCCCTCTCAACAGATATCTCATTATATTCGCGGATAAATTAAGTTTTCAAGTAAGTTTAGTTTACACAGGTACCCAAATAATTAAGGAGTGTTCATTATAGACAGATCGATGTCATACCATGGTAACTAAAATTATAATGTGTATAGATGAAGCGTGGTATATATACCTATGTGTAATACAACACTCTAGCGCTTTCTCATCTCGTCTCGGAGGCCAAAATACACGTAGATATACCTACGTAAGTAAGTAAATCTCACTTTTATAATTCAAATCAAAATATAAATAAAAATTTGTCAAAACTAATTTTTTGTTTCATTATTTGCGCAAAATAGTTAGTACGAAGCCTATGGTTCAAAGATGATAATATGAACTAATTAGATGCTGTAAGGTAGAGTTAATTATACTACCTAAGCAAGAATACTTATCTTCTTTGATTTTATCCTACAATATGATTTAATTTTTAATCTACCTAATTCTAATCTAAACGATAATAAACTAAAATTTTTAAATTATTCGTTCATTTTAAAAATACGAGCAACAAAATGAGGAAACTGAAGGCTCTCAAACAAACAAAAGGCGTATGCTTACTCTATTGAGATACATTTATGGAGCTAAGCCTCTCACTACAATTTCATTAGAGTAATAACAGATAAGCACCTGCTTCCTCTGGCGCGTGTATTCTGCCTTAATTTATTAGCCCAGTATAAATAACATGCGCTTACATCACTATACGGTTATGGTGACACTTTATTGCTTATCTGTACATAAGAAATGAAAAAAAAAAAAGTAAGAAAACAATTTTTTAGCGCCCGGTAACATCACGTGACAGGTATTTCCCCAATACAGGTAGACCCCTCTTGGCAGTGGGAGAGTCGGGGTCAGTATCAGTATTACGCTTTCTTTTACTTGGTTCGGTCAAGCTGTGTGGAAGTGTGTTTTTGTTCTAGTGTTTTAACATTGCTTAATTAAACTGCTGTTGGTGTTAAGAAAATGTGTTCATATAGTGTAACTGTAGGTAACATAGTTAGGCACGGATGAGGGATTGGTATGCTACAGGCTGGATCCCAGTGATAGGAATGGGGTTGGTGGTGAGCTCTCAGTCATTTTGATAGGGTGCTTTTCAGTTTTAAATACACCAATCATAAATATGTCGTTCAATTTCTGTTTTTTATTTACTATTGTTTCCAAAAGTCATCAGCGTAAACAGTGCGTAAAAATATCACAAAATTACTGCCACGAAAATAATTCAATTCATTTATTCGCATACATGTATATTGTATAAGCATACACACAAAAATAAAAAGTGCAGTTATACATGCACCTAAGTTCGGCATCATCTTTCATCATCATTATAGCCGCAAGCTGTCCACCGTTGGACATAGAGTTCCCCCAAAGATTTATAGAATAAATTGGAAACTGTCTGCATCCAGCGCTTGCGACTTACCCAGTTTGGGTATAAAAAATTTAGGTATTGATGTTGTTACTTAAAAAAAAAAAATTCTTACCTTTTTTTGCGACGCACTGAACAAGAGATTTTTTCCAATTAATTTGTAGCGCTAATTAATCATCTAAGGTTTTACTGCTATAGCTCCAAGCAATTAAGGCATCTTACCGTTGTTTTGCTATTTACTTTGCTTTACTCTGCTCCTACACTATATGGTATAAGTGTCCCTGTGTTCGGCTTTACGTCTCGGACACGAGTATGCACTTAGCTTGTGCAATCTGTAAATTCTCGAAACGAACATAAAGAAGTGTGACGTTTAACACGTCTTTATTAGTTAGTATCTTTGGTAAACACCATTCGAAAAATAACTCTTTTCTTTTTAAATAAAAATGTAAAAAAATAAAATAGAAAAAGGGCAACATAAAAAGGAGCTCCTAAATAACATCTCTATTTTAGCCCATCAGTTACCTTTATTCGCATAATACCAGATTTTTAAATTATCAGATTTACCCAATTATGAGCGTAGGCACTTGGCAATATACGCCATTTTTCCTCAGTCTTTTGATTTTCTCGTCAAACTTCTGCTGGCAATCTTTATTAGGTTTATCTGGTATCTCTCATTTTTCCAGTTGATTCATCAGTGTCTGCTTCGGAGCTCAGAGTCCCATTTCCTACTTTTTTCTTCCACTTCGCATAGTTCAAGCAGAACGGTGTTAGAATCTATATATTGTTAAATCAGTATACCAGAGCACATGGGATAATGTAGCAATATCAATTTTAAAGTATGAACGACTTATGAAAATGCCCATTTTCTTATATACCTAATACCAAGAAAATGCTTCGATGTCACTGCATTATGCACCCTCGCCTCGGGCACAAAATAAAAATACTACTGATGTGTCACTCTCTCATTAAAGCGATTTTCTGGTAATACTAAGCTATTTTGAACCCGGAATCTGCTAAAATACAATTTTTTATTATTTCTTTCATACTTTTGTTATCATACCTATTTGTAAGCTTTTTTTTGAGTGTTAATAATCGAAGAGCTACTGATCAAGGAATGTCACCACGCCACTAGGCGCAATTAAAAAGTGCTGGCTTATCTTTACATTAAATGATTTGCCTGTAATTTATCCATATTTATATAGAATCTAAGTCGCACTTGGCCGTTTTTTGTTTTATATAATTCATCTATTATAGTTTGAAAATAGAATACTGTTTCCTAATTGCATATAAAAAAGAAAGGAAAATCCTGTTCTCTCATTATTCCATACATCGGTACTGCAAATACCATTTCCTGATCTTCAGAAACACTCTGTAAAATTGACATGCTTAAGCCGTTGACAATAGGTTGGGATTTATGGAAAGAAAATACGAGTAAATTGAAGGAAAAATCTGCCAGATTTTCAGATTTAAAATCCTATAAAATAGTTTTTACCTGGGGTAATGTAATATTGTATAATTAATTATATAATTGGGAAGTACTGGGAAAAGGTCATGTATTTAGAAGTTTAGTTATTTCAAAATAGTAGTAAAAAACAATACAGTAGGTGGACTTAATGCCATAAGACGTTCTCTGCCAGTCAAACCTTTAGACCAAACAGAAAATCGTCAAGGGTGGTGCTATGAAAAAGAAAGAAACACGAGACTGCGGGAAGAAATAAAATACCTACTTAACTAAATATCACATTCACTAATTATGGAATATATGTTGAGTTTTGTTTGTTTATACAATAGAATCATATAAATAAATAAAAAATGTACACCATAATGATGGGCTACTGTTGGAGTCAGATATACTTAATTCTAATTGATACGACCTTGAAACAGTTGTGTGTTAATCCTAATTGCCCCTTTTCACATTCTAATCTGGGGCTTCGCAAACTTCATGAATATGTATTATTATAGAAATCAAAATATGTTAATCCAAGCTAAAACCTAAATGGTAACCGAAGGAATCGCGATTTCATGATAACAAAAGGTTAAGTATTTTGCTTTACATTTAGTTGAATACGGCCTCAGGGCTGTGAAAACAACTCGTAGCAATATTTTGTTTGGTATAATACAACAGTATATCAAAAATAATATATTAATCTTTATTTATTGTATATTTGTGGCTGTTTTTTGTCTGAGAACTAGCCACAATAGTTGAAAGTTAAGTACTTTAAAATCTTTTAAACTTTCTATAAATAATAGTACATTAATGATTGTCTCAACATTTAAATCAACTAGTTGTCAGTGTTTTTAACAACGTAACTTCAATTCATTATGATTTTAACGCTATCCTGTTTGCATCAACAACGATACATGAATCGTAAGCACGGATTGACACAATTATGTAAGTAATGTAACTTAATATCTTAGCATACACAGAATAGAATAGAAAATAGAACGGTAGGCCCTTATCTTCTTATATATAAAAATCAATTGCAATTCATTAGTCTGTCATGTACGATTTCATTCGCTGCCTAATAAATAACATTGTGTAATATCCAAATAGATAATAACATAAAATAGTTTATATAAGCGACTAGCTGATCCGGCGAACTCCGTATCGCCCGAACGCTTGTTTCTCACCTTTTAAACCTGTAAACTTCCACAAAAATTTCAAGACCAAAATTAGTCAAATCGACCCAGCCATTCTCGGGTTCTCCCCAGTGCCCCTAGTATGGGTTTTTCTTAACGCAGACGTTAGCGACTGCGTTAGGATTTTGTATGGAATTTCTTAGTTGCCTTACTATCCACCAGAGGCGCTATACAGGTTTGCCATACTAAATCGCTGATAAGTGAAGTCGAAACATTTTGGCTCCAAGCCCAGCTTAAGTCACAACGTTGCTACCAAACCCTTTTGGCAATAGTGAGGCTTAGATATCAAAACTACTTTTGTGAGCGAGAGTGTTATTAAAAGGCCGAGCATATTCAATGATATTTTAGCCGAGGCTTGTATAGTACTTTTTGCAATAAATGAATTGAAATTGAAATAGTACTTTTCTTACTCTTTCGAGGAAATGACGTTCTTTTTATTGAATAATGAAGCTATTTCCGAGCTAGTGAAAGGAAAGATATTGTGTAAATAGTCTTATTATTTTTATCCTCTGCATCATTTAGATTCCACACCGCCAGTTTATATTCGCATTCGTGCGGCATCCAGCCCCGTGACAGTGTGACTGTGATGTATGTGCGTTTATTTCGCACTTTGCACAATCTGGAACAGCGATGTTTTGGTAGAGAAGTTAAACTTTTGTACGAAACTGTGTTTCAAATTGAAAAAAATATTTAAATACATATTCTTACAAAGTAATGCCCGCCTGTTTTCTTCAGGGGTAAGCAGAAACTAACGGTTTCCACTTTGAGACTTTCTTGCAGAATCCTTACAGACTTCATACTTAAACACTGGTATTTTTGGGTATTTATTTATTTATTAAAACTATTGATCCATTAGTACAAAATACCAGTCAACCATTGGGAGAAACAGAAAAACTGTGCGGCGCAAAAAAGTTACAGGTTGGGTATCTACTATGATCCTAAATATCTCTGAAAATATTATTATATTATGCTGGCTATCCTCCGCTAAACAGCAACATACCATATGTCAATTTAATCTGAAAATTCCGTTATTGAAACTAACTATGTTATGAAATTGCCAACTAAAATTTTTGCATGCGAGAGGTGTGAAAATGCGGATTTTCGCGCATACATTTAAATTTTAACAGTTTGTAAATAAAGCACCCCACTTGTTTTTCTATACGCTTGTTTGTTCTATCGTTTAGGCAAACTGAAATTTTGAATGGAATTTGAATTTATATAACAGAATGTATAATAAATTTTGGACTACTTAAGAAACTAAAAATCTAAAAAAGCTCCGTTTCGCAGCAAACTAGCTTTGTCCCTATGCCCCTTTGTATGCTTAAATATTTAAAACTACGCAACGGATTTTAATGCGGCTTTTTTTTAATAGATAGTGATTCAAGAGGAAGGTTTTTATACCCATGCGAAAACGGGGCGGGTCGCAAGTATGATATAAAGTAAACACATCTTAATTTACCAGAATTCAATTAGAATATTATTATTAAGTTATAATGTAATTATGATTCCGTCACACAAATAAGGCAGGTGACGTTACAGAGAAGAAATTGCGCTCCATTCTACGTAATTGCGGAAGGCACAGCTGAAGCATCCAAATGTTGGTTTTAATAACGTTAAATCGAGTTGAAAATCAGGCTCGCTGCTCGTGTGTATTTTAATCGATTAGGTAAATTGTTTGCTGTTTATGCCCGGGGCTTCATTTCCGTACACATTTAGCCAAGAAAAATATTCTTTGAAAGGTATTTACTTATTATGAGTATATTTCTCTTTTATTTATTCAAAGCTATATAAAAAAAAACTGACTGAGAATCCTCTTTTCTCCAACAGGGTTGCTGAGTAATAGAAGTAAGTAAGCAAACCTACGAAATTTTTTACACACCCAGCCGCACAGGTTTTCGGTTTTTAAGTCCGCTAGTTATATAAGTATTTTGTACTCATGGAATGATATAGTTTTAATAAATACCTTAAGGAGAAATCTATAAGCTATAGAATTTTTTTATTTGAATACACTGATCTCTGAAACTATTGATCCTATTACAGATTAACAATATTTCGTTTTAGATGATTTTTAATGACAGTAAGCAGTACAGACGCATCTCGGATAGTTGAAATCGTACAGCACAAGTAGTAAATCCATATTATAGTGATTTATTTATACGTGTATTGCATTTTGATGAAGCCGCAAATAAATCTGGAACACACCAATAATATGTTAATGCATTCGCGTATTCCCGATGTATTGAAAACGTACACATTGGGCGAGTTAACTCGGACAAAAGCTATTATCATCATAACTCATTTATTTCGTCTATCATAGGTTTAAGTATGTTACATAAAATATATTAAAAATCACATATTATTATTAGCATTTTTAGCCCCGGCTACATTAATTGATAGTATCTGTCCACTACAGGTAAACTCTTCATGATGGATCGGTAAATCCTGGTTACTAGCAATGTTTAATTTTATTTATGTAACATTATCTCTGGTTGCGAAAAACTGTGTGGATGGTGTACCTAATATGGCCATTTTACATATAAGTATATACCGCTGTTTTCTCGTAGTCCCATTGTTGTGTACAATCCTGTTTATAAAAGTACTTACATAGTATGAACATTGTGGACGAGATAAAACTCAGCTTCAGGCTGGGTCACAGTAGATCGTACAAAAACAGTAGTGTAATATAGATAATAAGAGAAATGTAGAGTAAATAAGGGTAATGCTGATTTGTATTTGTATGTATACCACCATGTAAATTGTGTTCCTGGCTGTTACTCAATAAGCGCTCCTTCCGCAATAGTCCGTTTCACATTTCATACATTACATTTTCGCTGTCGGTAGTAAAAGTGTGACATTGCAACGCCTAACGATTCTATTATGAACGAACTAATATTCCACTAAGCGTGCTAATAACAGCATGTTCAAAAATAACTAAAGTACTTGATCAATGTGATCTATGGCGTTTGGGACGCAGGGCGTGTTCACGTTGAGCGATGTGTGATCACCAACACAGGTGACGACGGAGCGTATCGAAATTTAATCATATTGAAACGTCACGTAACTTTATCAAGATTTCGTTATCGCTAAAGTTTTACTGCCATATTTGTAAATCACGATACAAAATGCGATATGATTAAATAACTGGTAAACTTCGTTGATACGGGGAAAATTAAACAGACTTTCAAAACAGTTTTTAATTTGGTGGTTTTTATTTAGGTTTGTAATCCGTAACCTTGTTTGTTTGTTTAGTTTTATACAACAAATTATAAAAGGTTTTCAAATCAAACAAATTATAATATTTATTTAAAGAGAAGCTTATGGTAATTTCAGATTAAATGCAGTTACTTATATAAATGCTAGTTTTTTAAAATAATAATGATATTTAATAAACAAATATAGTTGATAAGTGCTTAAAAAGAATATATTATAAAATATTTTTTTAAATTAATTTATCATATCGTAAAAAGGTATATATTTTTCTAATGTACGGTCAATATTTTCGAAGTATCTCGAGCAGTCTCGTAGCTGACAAATGGGGCTTTCTTAGCCGTTTCAGTTGTACCTGAAAGCTCTAAAACATTTAGTAACATTTTGTTAGCTCTCTCGTGCTATTATTGTAAAATAGTGTCCTTTTCAATTAAGGAAAGGGTCAATTATTGCTATGTGTGATGTAAATAATTACCTTTCGATGATACAGAAATAGTCTTCAATATTCTTAAATCTTATTTATTTATATTCTTAAACACACTAGCAGCTTATGAAGCTCCGTGTGCTCTTCACCATGTAACTTAGTAATGAGTCAAAAAATATCAAAAATTAACATTTCTATCATCATTTCAGCCGCAGGCTGTCCATTGCTGGACATAGGACCATCTCGGATGATACACTTGCATGGTCACCATTCGAGAACCTTTCTTTCCCATCGGCCATCGGTTCTTCGCGCTATGTGTCTGTGGTTTATTAATTCAATTGAACTGTAAAAAATTTACAATATAATGACTTGCTTAAAGAATGAATAACTGAAAAATTCATACTAATTCTGTGAAGTCTTCTCATTTTTGTTTTCAAATATTTGATTCTAATCAGATATTGTGTCTACGCGATCAAAGCCTTATTATGTCCCTTAAATTCAAATCGTTTAATTTCAATATTAAACGATTTGAATTAAACACCACTTCCAAAGTGCAAGTGGAGAAGAAGCAGCGCCTCAAACTCCACTGCAGCATTTTCTTCAAAAACGTCAATTAATAAAATTTGAGTCAAAACAGACGAGTAGACGAGTTAACATTTGAATATTTTTATAATTAGATTTAGTTTAATATTTAATATTGAAAATTATTTAAATATAGTTTAATAAAAATGTCAAGTAATAAAAGATGTCATTGATGATATTATAAAATAAAATATTTATATAATAATAATAACAATGTACTGCATGTACATATGATCAATTAATTTTAGTGATAGATATGAGGACTCCGCACCAAGCTTAAGTTACACATCCTTGTCATTGAGATCCTTATGTTTTTATGTAATAGAACCAGTTAGTAGAAGAGATCAAGGTCAGGTTTTGCATGTAAAATGCCTCACAAAATGCTAACAGCATCTTTATTATATGCAAGAAAATTATTTTACAATTTAACTTAATAAATAAAAATAAACAAATAATAATAATAAAAAGGACCTAATCGAGCAGACCATCACGCCGCAACGTATCATGAACGAATGCTAACTAAAACCACTTAGCAACACAGTAGCACATAGTAGCACACAGTAGCACATAGTAGCACATAGTAGCACATAGTAGCACATAGTAGCACATAGTAGCACATAGTAGCACATAGTAGCACATAGTAGCACATAGTAGCACATAGTAGCACACAGTAGCACATAGTAGCGGGTTATCGTAAACTTGCCACATAGTTAATTCGTCACGTTTTTAAAACTCCATACATTCAAAGTTAATTCGTCACATGCATAAAAAAGTATTAGTTAACTCGTCACAGGTAGGTATGCGTTATAGTTAATTTGCCACAATTAGCAAAGTACCGACAGCAAGCAAAGTGATTTATTTATTTAGTGGTTTAAATCTACGCTAATATGAAAAATGCCGAAGAGTTTGTTTATTTGGTTTTATGACATGACGACAGGTTAGATTTACAAAAAAAAACCACTCTTGTAAAGATGAAGGTATGTACCATGGGCGGAACTGAAGCGGACAACAAGTTAAATACATTTATTTACTACAAATGTCTAAAGTATTCAACTACATACAGGGGTTTATTTATTTGAATTTAATGATGGCCAAATTATATAATTTAATTTTCTATATTACTCAATTTTATTTTTCTATTGTCATGTGATCTATGTATTGGAATGCAATGTATGAATTATTATTGAATAAATTAATGATCACTTGATCAATTCAAATAGGACATCATTTTTTTTTTAGCTGCAAAATGTTGATAGTTATCTTGAGTTCATTCATACCCTAGGAGGCTGTTGGTGCTTTTTAAATAATCCTTTATATGAGGATGAGAAAATTTACAATCAGACAGCTAGGTAGCACTCCTGCACATGCTTTTATCTCTCTCGCTCGCTGCAACTATCTCTTTCTAAATGTAACAACTAACCCTTTCGGTCAATGCATTCTTGTTATCAGTCCAGTGACTCACATGACCTTGCGAGAGGGTGGTGACGTGTTTTGCAAAATTACTGTGCAATTTTAAATGTTGTAATTTGTGCATCTTTGAAAAAATGGATAATCAGCCGGGAACAAGTACGGGAGGACATGGTGTAAGTATTTTTAAATTTAATTCTATACAAAAAAAAATATGTGCTATTTGTTTATTATTTTATCTCTCAAATGCTCTTATATAAAAGGAGTTCGATTTTAATAACAGTTATTAAACAATGATTTTATTTAATTTAACTTTAGATAGCCTATGGTTTTAAAACAAAATTAATACTTAACTGACCCCTCATTATTTTCACAGCAATGTCAATTTAATCAAGTGTTTATTTAATTGATTCTAGTAATTATAATCTGCAAGTTAAACTGCACTAGATCTAATACGAACTATTAATTATAATTAAATAAATATTTGAATAAAAGAGTCACATTTCTTATTTTATTTATTAGCAAAGGTACAGTTTAAAACTTTAGATATAATTTTAAATCATACCGTTTTATGCTGCTTGTCTTAACTAGACATGACGCATGACAAACTTTAAACAAAATGGCCGACGGCTCAGACGCCAGCGGTGGTGTGATTAATCATACATTGTGAAATTTGACATGTATTATGCTTATTGTTTTCTGTAGACAAACACAGTTACAAATTTCTATACTATACCCGTTTAGTTTTAAAGCATGTAGTAATTTTTATGGTGATTTTATAAAATGCTGACTATTTCCCGTGACTTCAATTGCGGCATTTATTTCCGTTGTTGTTAAGAGTAAAGAGTATTCTTATATTGAAAGAGTTATCAAATTCCGTCCAGTAGCTTTTTTTCCTCTTTATAGTATTAAGTATAGATAAATTTATGATACTATTTCAACACCTTTTCAGGTCACATTTACGAAAACTGAAAGGGGACGGAGAATGCTTGTGAGAGGTGGTTATATGTACACCTTTCATCGGGAAACTAAGCTTGGAACTGTTTGGAGATGTACGAATCGTGCATGCAGTGCAAGTATAAAAATTTCGGAGAATCATAGCGTTCGAGTTTTGCATGAAGCGGCTCATAAGTGTAAACCAAATGTAGTGAAAACAGAGATTATCAAGACAAAGAATCTTTGTAAAGAAGCAGCAGCAAACACCAGCACACCTATGCCTCAACTATTTGAAGAAGTTTTTCAACCAAAAAAAGACGCGGGTTACGATTTATTAAGTGCCTTACCGAAATTTAAACACTTTTCAAGATCACTTTATATCGTAAGGAATCGTGAATTAAACGTACCCAAAACACATTTTGCTAAATGTGAAGATGTAATAATCCCGTTCAAATATACAGATTGTTTTTTATTATTTGACGACGACAGTGATCCTGAGAACAGAATAATAGCTTTCTGTACTGAGACAGCTCGTGAAGCTGTAAGAAATATTCGAACATATTTTTCGGATGGAACTTTTTCAAGCTGCTGTAAACCATTTTATCAGCTTTACTGCATACATGGTGATGTGAGAAGTGACGAAAACTTTACAAACGTAGTTCCTCTCATATACGTTCTAATGCCTAATAAGCAAGAACGGTCTTATGAGCGACTTTTTATTGCTCTCAAGAAAAATTTGCCATATTGGAACCCGGTGACAATGATTGTCGATTTTGAAATTGCAGTTATCAACGTCATAAAAAAAATGTTTCCACATATTAAACTACAAGGATGTAACTTCCACTTCAAACAAGCATTGGCTAAAAAAGCTCACGCCTTAAATATGAACAGCATCAACGAAAAGAGACACTTGGCTTTGTGTGCTGCATTGGCGCATGTAAAGCTAGAAGACATTGAAGACGGTTGGTTGTGGATTATGGAAGATGCGCCACAGAGTGAAACAGTAACAACATTTAATGATTATTTCGTATCCCAGTGGTTAGAAAATAAAAATATACAATTTATTTGGAATATACATGGTTCTCGTCATAGGACAATAAATCTCGCAGAAGCATGGCATAAGCGTTTGAACAATATGATGCCTCAAAAAAAACCTAGAATGCTTCAGTTTCTGGAAACACTCAAAAAGGAAGCTGATTATGTAGATACTAAAATAAAAAAATTGAATCTAGCCATACCATCAAACTTAAGAACGCGCAGGTCAATTGCATATGACAGGGAGTTAAAAACTCTTTTAGAAAATTATAATAACATGCCCCTGTCTGAATTTATATTGAAAATTTCTTATATGCAGCATTTTAAAGAAATGTAACATGGATGTAGTTAATTCTACATTTAAGATTTAAATTAATAATTTTAATGTATGATTTCAAAGGAAAACTAATGTTATAAACAAAAAGCAATATCTTTACTTTATATAATAAAAGTTCTTTTTACTATTGTTTTATTGTAGGTTGTTCTAATTTGTTACATAGATGTAGTTAATCCTATACTTAAGTTTTAAATTACGACTTTAATCTTTGATTTTAGGGGAAGGCAAGTGATGAATTATGACAAAAAATACTGTGATTTTATCTGTGATTCATTAAGTAGATATATTTTGTTTTTTTTTTATGTTATACACGTAAGGTATATCAATAAGGTAGGTAGGTAGTAGGTAGGTTGTGCATGTTACCTAGGCAAATCAGCCGCTTTCTATTTATAAAGAGAACTGTGATTTTTACAAATTGTTACATAATATTTTAAATAAAACAGCTGTAAATTTTGAGAACCTTCCTAGAAATTAACAGCAAATTTATTTTTGTTTGCTTCTTCTTTGGTTATATTTGTACGTAATATTTAAGTAAATCATTCAGATAGAACTGTGATTTTTGTAATAGATGTAGGTAAGGTTAATATCCCAAAACTGTGATGAAAGAAATAAATGTTGTTATTTAAATTTTTGTTTAATTTTCTTGCTGTCTGTACAAAAATAATCAGTGTGACGAATTTACTATACTAAATATTAGACTGTGACGAATTAACTATAAAAAAATAAAAGTGTGGCAAGTTTACGCATACTTTTTTTCGTGACGAATTAACTTTGTGGCAAGTTTACGATAACCCATAGTAGCACATAGTAGCACATAGTAGCACATAGTAGCACATAGTAGGCACTATCATCCTCTTCCGAATTGCTAACATCAGCATTTGCATTTATATTTTGGCCATTATAAGTTCAGCAACGGGTAATGTTAAGAATAGATTACAAAATGATAAAAACTTAGTTAATGAAAAAAGAACATATTAGTTTGAAGTTAGTATTAGGTAATAATGTACGGTACACGCGGAAGATCATCGTCGATCACACATGCTGAGTGAGGGCCTTAGTAAATGTTTGTAGTTAATATGTTATGAGCCAAAAATATATTTTTATTTCTTTATTCATTCTTTTTTTTCTTAAGTTTTTTTTGTAATCAGTTTGGGTTAGTAGTCGTAATACCAATAATTCTAGTGCGATCACTGTTAATGCCTTAAAGTAATCTCACACAATCAGAAAGTATGTAATTTTGTTTGTGTTTACCTACAAAGAGTTTTGTTTTTTAAATAGAAATGAAACCTTTACACATAAACAAGCCTTATAACCGCTTTTTAACTAAGTCCAAAGTTGAAAGGTACATCCCAAACAAAATATTAAAACTTAAATTAATAACAACGTGATTGATGGTTTTTTTAATAGTTTTTCATTTTAGTATTTAAAGAAAATATTATTCGGTTTTGAATACAAAGAAAAACTAAAGTAGGAAAAAAAGAGAAATTGAAAATCCTTTTGCTTGCAAGTAGGAAAAAAGGGAAATTAAAATAACTTTGCTTGCAAGTTGCCCTTGGCTAATATTTGACCTCTTAACAAAAATAGAAGTGACCTTTACTCTTGGCATGAACGAAACATTTCTTTACCAATGTTATTTTTAACAAAAATCTCTAGTCTCTGCCTACCCCTACGAGAGACAGGCGTGATGATATGCTTGTACGTATGTAATATGTATGTATTTTAACACATCTCTAAGCAATCAATCAAATCATTTATTAGCATGACACATTTTATACTGTCAAAGACTGCCGCGTGTTTTATGAATCAGTTTTAGTTTAAACAAAATTTCTTCATAGTCCTAAGATATTTTATAAAATAATCGAATTTTATACTTTCATTTATATAATGTTTACTCTTAAATTAACTAAGCTTTTACTTAGACTTCTATTATCTATTAATTTACCTAGTCTATGTAAACAGGAGGCCATCGGGGAAAAAATATCCATTAAAGCGGTGTTGGCCATGAATTTATGAATAGGAAATGCCGAGTGGCAACCCCAAATGGGGCCATTTGTGTCCCCATTATCACATTTCTTTAAAGGCTGTGTAATCGCTCAGCAATCTTGATTAACCTTTGAGCCTTTTAATAACTTAATTTAGTGTTAGCGGGCGTCTGGGTTTCAATTTTTAAATTTAAAAACAACTTGTTGCCTCAATCCAACCACAGCAGCCTCTATGGTATCCTTTATAGGCTGAAGATAAGATAAAAAAAGATAAAAGATAAAAATATATTTATTATTCTCCAACAATCTGTATGACAGTCCAACAGTTTGTATAAGTATGACATAATTAATGTGTCGGAACAGATTGGAGGAGACTGGAGCCTGAAGAAGGCAGGGCCTGTGGTACAGATCTCCAGTGCTTCCAGTTCTGATGAACACAAGTGAGAAAATACACATAACCAAGGAGCAATGAACTTGGTAGTAAACTAAACTATATTAAGTATATAACTAATAATTAAAATCATTTTTTTTTAAATATATATAACATCAACAAAATCTTACCATCTCTATCTAAAATCTTGAAGACCTCCATAAACTTTCATTTCTGTCTCTCCTGTGCCACATAGGTACATCCAGTGGGGCCTGCGTGGAGCTTGATCATTTTCCCACCGTAATGCAGGATGGCCTCTACCTCGCGTGTTTGCCCATGGTCGCCACTTCATGACCTTTCTGGTCCATCATTCTCGATTTATCCTTGTTATATATCCTGCCCACTTTCATTTCTGCCTCTTTACTGTATGTATAACATCCCTAACATTAATGTCTTGATTAAATAGATTCAAATGATACAAAATCAAGCAATCGTAGCATTAGGACATACTTACTAGATCGTCCATCGACATCAAAGTAGTTAGTAGAGGTTTTTTGGCAACTCGGCATTCTGGAAAATCAAAATAAAATCATCTTAAAGATAAAATTAAACAAAATAAAAACAATTAAAGAAATTATATTAAATTAATTTCTTCTGTGGCTCTTAAATTTAAAACTAAGTATGAAGAACTAACTGTTCCACTATTATCTTTGATATGGACATTAAATGATTTTTATTAATTACTGTATTTTTCTGAATATAATATTTCTGCGTACTATTCTCAAATCTGTCCATCATGAAACACATGTGACTTTTGCAAATATGTCGTACTTTATTAAAGTAATAGTGAATCCTAAAATGTCTCTTGTTTATGAAAAATACTTATAGTATTCTTAGTTTCTGTATTATCTTTAAAGAAGGTTCCAGTATCCACATTAAAGGCAAATATTAATGAAATAAAAAATAAAATAATTTCCATCTTCGAATTTTACGTAACAATCAGACAATTTACCCGTATTAAGGACGAATTGCCACAAAACGTAACAAAACGCTGAAAATCTGAGCCCCAGTCGAGCCTCTTTATTCTTTACATAATAGTACAGTCGCTTCCCTCCTTTCAGAGCAAATTGCGTATCTCAAATGATACGCGTACATTCGCGAATACGCCCAACAAATATAATAAAGTTTGTATTGTTGATATGGAAGATTAATTTCGTTGTGTGGTCGACGGTTGTAGATCAACTCGAGTTCAGAATTATCCATCAGCATATGCTGAGTCAGAATCAATAGGTATTTGAGAAATATTGCATGCTATATCTATCTTAAATTTAAGTTTATTTGTTTTGACGGTAGGATGTGAAAAGGCTTTATCTGTCAAGACACGACTCCTACTTTTTCCTTTTCTTGTTGTACATCTACACATATGTTTTTATATGGGTTTCTAGGCTTTTTTTCATAAATCTTGGGTAATGATGAAATATCGATATATTTAAACAATACGAGTGACAAAGAGAGAATTAACAAAGCACCTATAACACCTTAAAAGCTTGCAAAAACAAGTTCCCTTTGCCAATATCATAAACACGTCTGGCACTTCACTCCTGTACATAATCATTTTGCGACTAACAAATAAATAATGTTCCGACACGAATTAGATTACATTTCGTGCCGACATTATTAAATTGTCGAAATTAACGAGCCATCCCTTTTCTAAAACAAACAAACTTTCATTCATCAAGACGGGGAAAATAATTTCTATTTCTTCCCGTCGAGTTCTTCGCAAACAAGGGTGGTACTTTCTGAAGAGGGGATCATTAAAATATATCTCAAAGAGTGTTTAGCAATATTTCCTATAAATTATATTTCAAAAAGGTTCCGAGGTTCCTAACTCGTGTTGTTAAAGGTATACATATATATATGGGAAAGTAATTACCGAACCACATTCCTTAGATGTAACTTCGCCCACTTAAAATGTGGATTAGATTACTCACACAACACCTCTGTATGGGCCAGAATACTTCCTATCTTCTTAACTCGACTTGACGACCGTCGTGGCGTAATGGAACATGCCTTCCCGCTAATCAAGAGATCCTGGGTTCGACAAACGTTATTTTTCTGATTGGCCTGGGTATTGGATGTTTATCTGCATATGTATTTGTTATAAAATATCATTGAGTTAGTATCCCACAACACAAGTCGCGAACTTACTTTGAGGCTAACTCAATCTGTGTGGTTTAAGACGATTCTTTGCTTCGGGAGGCTCGTTAAGCCGTTGGTTCCGGCTGATATCTGGAAGTCGTTAAAGATCACGACATCACGTCAGAGGCCGGGAGGCGGTTCCGAAGAACTTTGACTTTAGGGTGTGCATGGTCGATTGTCCGTATCACCTACATGAAATAATGTTGATGTACTAATATTTTCTGTAATAAATAAGACATAAAATAATATTTGGTGTTAGTTTCAAGACCAGCCTCTTGCCTGGCAGCTGTTTTCCTTGGGAATGATGTTGGTGGATTTCTTACCAATTGGCAGACATTTAAGGTTTAAACCTCTATTTTCATTGCTCCAAAATAATCAATCAATAGATCTAAGTGGAAGGAACCCTAGCTGCCCTGTCTCCTACACATTCGGGGACTATCGAGGTGAACAACCAGGTGAAGGTGGAAAAGTACTGGGCAAAGTCAATATAGAGTCCATATAGCCAATCTTACTCGAAAAGAAGAAGTGTAAGGATCACTAGAGGTTTGCCATGTCCTGCGTCACACCTTGAATTGAATTATTAAATGTATGAAATTTTGATAATTATTTTAGTCTGTTGTTCTTAAATGATCGTAATAATCGTAAATTTAATTAAACTGTTACCGTTATCCGTGATGGCAGTTCCCGCTGTTTTTTTATTTTATTGTTATATATATAAGTACCTCTTTAGGCTCAAGTTGATTTGAAATGATCTTGAAATTATCTCACTTCAAAGTAATAAAAACGATAATTTAGATCTGTATGATTTGTTTATATACAAGGTGGACACAAATCAACTGCACATATTTTAAGGGCAGATACAGACCACTATAATGATTTTTTCCAAATAAAATTATATCGAAATACGAAATTTTATTTATCACTTTCCATACTAAACTAGATCAGCTGATTCTCAATTTGTATGGGAGATCAAAATTTTGTTTTCATATTTCGACATAAGTTTATTTGGAAAAGTTGTTTAGTTTAGTGGTCTGAATCTGCCCTTAAAATATTTGCAGTTGATTTAAATTCACCTTATATATTTGTTTATCTTTTATTGTTTTAGTTCGCAGGTTCACTCTCGTTAATCGAATATTAAGAGATAAATCTAACGAAAAACTAGCAGTGCCCTGCGGGTCCACCCTCTTGAGCCAGGCCCAAGCGGGTGGACCCGCAGAGCACTAACGGATGTATAAAACCGGTTTTACACATCCGTTCTAGAGGAAAAGGAATATCAACAAACATACTGACAAACCAATTCCTAATTTTAATTATGATATGGCTTCTCAATTATTTATAGCGTGGAACTTGGCCTCCCACACAAGAGTTCTCCATAAATCCCTATTTTGCGCCACCTGTTGCCTGTCAGTTGTACTGAATCACTACATAGTATAAAACAAAGTCACTTTTTCTGTCCCTATATACCTATGTATGCTTAAATCTTTAAAACTACGCAACGGATTTTGATGCGGTTTTTTCAATAGATAGAGTGATTCAAGAAGAAGGTTTTTATGCCTATGCGAAGCCGGGGCGGGTCGCTTGTATTTAATAATAACAACAAAAATAATATGTAAATAAAAAGATTAAAAAATCCTTTTTATAAAAGAAAAAACTTCATGGGCACATATATTATTTTATTTTTTACATTTGCTCATATACACCTTTTGATATCGATGATGATGTATATGATTACCAAAGGCCAAAAATTGGCAACTTCCTCATCTGATTCTGGTCAAAAGTCACAACACTAGCATATTTAAAAGTCACCCCATCACCATACCTTATTTAGCTTCTTAAATAATATGTTACTCTAATTTTGGTTTTCTATTTTAGTTACAATGCTAATTGACATAAAGACAGCCCTAAAGTAACTGTTGTCACAGTCCCTAAATGTTAAGGTGCGATTCCATTTGCCGATTACGAAAAAGTACCTAAATTAGCCAAAATAAAATAAAAAACATTAAGAAATTTGGTTTATTAAATTATTAAAACATTGATCTACTATTAAACAATTACAATGTAAATGCTGTTAATTAATGATACTTACCTGTAAATAACATATTTGATATTAGACGAAAATCTGGGGGCACTGCAGTGCTCCTGCCATTCGAGCGCGCCATGCTGCCGTACCACTACCAACCAACCTTTACTGAAACCGTTTCGGCGTAATTTCGAAATTTTAGAACGCTGAAATTATCGTCAACGGCCAAGTCACATAAAATCCAACTATACTAATGAAGAAATCGTAGTAAAGAAACCTTAGACTTGACTTGGCTTGTAAAATGTTAAAGAAGATGTAAATAGTTAGTTTAAATAGTTTATTTTTTTAATTTATATTTATTTATTTTTTATATATTTTTTTACTTAGCTTTGCTTTGCTTAGAGATATCATTACTTTTTATAGAGAAATAAGCAGCTCCATAGAGACTTGGCTAGTTTTTACAGGATGTTTTTGGTGGGATCATCATTACATTTTAGATAACTTAATATTCATTCTGTTTGAATGTACGAAACACATTAATAAAAAAATGGAAACTATTGGAATACCTAGCTTTTTATCTAAAATGGTTTTTCGTTTGATTGTTAGCATAAGAATTTCCTTACATTTTCTCTTACAGTTGGCGAATGACACCTAAAATTAGCAGTTAATTCGCAAGTAATTTTGGCTGGCAGACAGTAATAAAAATAGAGACGGCTTGTCATAATAATTACGGGCAAACAAGACGTTTTAGCTGTATTGCACCTATCACGTGATAAATTAAATATAAAAAAAATATTGAATTTATTTATTTATTTGAACATTATTCCACAAAATACTTTTTGTATAGAACAAAAGGCAAACTTGATGCTAGGAGCATTAACAAACAGTCATTTAGGTTAATCAGAGATCGGTTTGTGTAATATACAATTAAAGGAATTCTTCTTCTTGTCGAGTCGAAATGGCTTGACAAAACCATTTCATGGTGAAAGGATTAGCCAATCTGCGAAAGGAATTATACTCACTTGATAGAAAATAAATACATATAGATATACAATACCTAACAAATAATTAAATAAATATGCTACATAATATATAATATAATAATAATATCCATTATCAAGATGAATCAGAAATTATAGCACTTTCTATTCTCCTTTGTGAAGATTGCGGCGTTTCTTTACAAACCTGCATAAACTACTTACGATTTCGTTATATGTAGTTTTTGTAGGTATCGGGTAGATAGGTTATGTGATACAATGACTATATTGTACAACGCAGTAGAATTGCGGTTTTAATGAACAAAATTCAAGTCTAGTTAGCATTGTTGGCTATTCTGGGATTCATTTAAAATTAACTTGACCTTTCGAGAGGCCAAGTTAAGTTACAGTCTGGAAAAAATATAACGGGATAATCTCATTCACTCTGCTTGACAGACTAAACAAAACGGCTTTAAATATATATATGTAATAAAACTGTTGTGTTTACATAAAATTTATATTTAAAATATTACTAACTACCGAGTGAAAAATGAACGCAAATAATTAGACCGTCTAGATAAAGTCTGATGATCAATAAATTTGAAAGGTAATCTATTCCAAGTTTGAAATCAACGTTGCTAGAAAAACTTAATAAATGTCAGATAAATTAAGAACAATTCAAAAAAAGAAACAATTCTTAATTTTCTGTGAAACATGAAACATGAAACAATTAAAAAGAAAAGTTCATGACTGCCAGCACCACGCGGTGCAATACGAGCGCTCAAATGAGAACTCCTTTATTTCTCTAGCACTCTGAATTATCGACAGTGCAGTGCAGATTAAACGTGCTTGACTTTTATTGAATTCATATCAAATGTTGCGAGAAAGCTTGTGTTCCGAACAATAAGGAATCTAGAGGTTAAAATAAATACCAAATCATAAAGCTAAATGAAAATTGCGGTGTGTATAAATAGCTTTGGTAACGAGTAAAACAAATTGAGAGGATCTTAGAGAAAAACTATTTTCTGCTTAGCTTAACTATATAGTTATGTAATATAGTTATTTATTTAAATTAGAATTTATTAAGAGTATAAATACAAAATTGAAATAAAAATTAATATTGTTCCTAATACAAGTAAACAATAAAACACTGATCCTACTTTAGAATTAACTGTGTTGTAAAATCCACTCTAAATATAATTTGAGTATAAATTAGCCTTCTTTGTTCCTACCAAAATAGGCATACGATAATTTTCTATTAAATCAATAGTCCCACATTTAATAAGTGCTCGCACAAGTTTCACATAATAGGAACCATTAATAACTATCAGACACTAATATTTGAAACAATTAATTTCTGAAGGGTCCAGCCTGCCTCTGATTTTCATTCAACTAAGGGTCGCCAAACTCCCCATTGTGATGCAGGGTGTTTAGGAAACGGCTGAACGATTAACTAAATGTTTTATGATGGGTTTATCTCAACCATGTTTGAAGTCTTATGTTATGAAAGGGCCAAAACGGTTGGTAATGTTAGTCTTTTGTTATAGTATCTACATTTGATTCTATTTCATCTTCATAAGACGCGTATATATTTATTAGTCGTACAACATAACTAATTACTATAATTTAAAGTACTAAAGACCATAGACTAAATGCAATTATTAATTGAATGACATACCTAGTATGTGTAGTCATCTTTTAGGTTTTTTGTAGGACCTCGATAGCTTAGCGCAGCGCGCGTATTCGCAACGATAGCGCGCGTCAAGCGACGGCGAGTGCGTGGCCATGTTTGGATTGGTCGCCATTAGTGGCATTTCTATCTTAAGCTCCTCCGCGCTTCGGTGGGCACATTAAGCCGCAAATTGAGACACACAATGATAAAAACCCTATTATCACAGATCACAGAATGCTATTACTAACATATAAAGCGTAGAAACACACTTCACTATCACTATCATAAAACAAAGTCGCTTTCTCTGTCCCTATGTCCCTTTGTATGCTTAATCTTTAAAACTACGCAACGGATTTTGATGCGGTTTTTTAAATATATAGAGTGATTCAAGAGGAAGGTTTTTATACCCATGCGAAGCTGGGGCGGGTCGCTAGTAAGTATATAAGTTCCAGTAAGTTGATTTCCAGTACCTTCCATATATACCTACTGTGGGCATACCACGCAGACAGTAAGCCCTTGACACACGCTTGTTTGTATAAAGCACAGTCGTTGGGAGTTTTACGAGCGCAGCCGAGCCAAATGGGATCATGAAAAAGAAATCCCGGCTCGATACGAGGAATATGTAAATGATTTTCTTTTATTAATACTGTGTTGATTATTGGATGAGAGGAATTGGTATGGATTGCTGCGTTGACTTTCAGTGTTGTCTATTTTATAAGTTACTAGCTGTTCCCCGCGGCTTCGCCCCGCGTGGGACTCGGTTATATCGCGCCCAAAAGTAGCTTATGTTTGACCTCAGGTCATTAACTACATCCCTACCAAATTTCATTACAATCGGTCCAGCAGTTTAGTCGTGAAGAGGTGACGACAGACAGACAAATGGACAGACAGACAGACTTTCGCATTTATAATATTAGTATGGAAGTATGGATATAAATATGGAAGTATGGATTTTCTTAATAGAATATTAAAGTCATCTGACGATCTTATTCTTGGCCTTCCTCTCGTTGTTATACCCACCCGCTGGGACCGTTGTTAGTAATCCAGCCCATCTCTCCGGATGCATGCGGCACACGTGACCCGTCCAATTCCATGGAAGAAAACAGGGGAGGCTTTTGCCCAGCAGTGGGAAACATACAGCCAGGAAAAAAAAGAATATTGAAGAAAGTGTTGATCTTTCAGTCATTCTAGCCTAGGTTGACAGCATCGTCATAATTTTTTTTTATTAAAAAGTGGGAATTTCGGAATGCTGAGTTAAGGTGATACCTCGGTGAACACTAGCGCCACCGTCATTTAAAAATCATTACTTACTGAAAACTCAAGTTATCAAAAATCCCTCTGCTGTAAATATGATTCTGGATCTGAAGTTAATTTTAATCATATTCAATTATTAAATTGTAGTACCATATAGTTACCAATTGCAAAACTGCTAAAAGTGGCCGTTTTAAGCAACTAACTAACTTAACTTCAGATCCAAAACCTTAATTACATAACAACAAATACATAACAATTTTTGATAACTTGTGTTTTCAGTGAGTAATGATTTTTAAATGACTGTGGCGCTAGTGTTCACCGAGGTATCACCTTAAAACAAAACATTTGGTGAAAGTTTAAAGTAAATCAGTTTAGAAATACTTTAAAAAATAAGCGTGATCATACATACCTAGAGACAGTCAAAAAAATCAATTTTTTTTTGCTTTCTATTATTTTTTTTAAGTACACATAATATAATTTTTAACTGTTTTATTATATGTAAAGATAAATACTTTTGATAAGTTTTCTATTAGTATGGTATCATCCAAATATCATTACAATAACAATCCGGAATTGCGTAGGTTCAATCGCAAGCGACGCAGGAATGCAATTTGACCAACGTGTCACTTTATTGCTTTTGGTGGCATGCAATATTCACTGTGTGATTGTACCATTGTCATTTCTAGCATTAATTCTTTAGGCATTGTCTTTCTGTTTACATCCCCGTTCCAGACAGTTAATATTATAAAGGCGAAAAATGGTGAGTATGTTTGTTTCTTCTTCACGCTCAAACGACTAGGCCATTTTTTATGAAATTTGTTATGGAGGTAGCTCATACCTTGAATTAACACATAGGTTACTTTATTTTTATACCGAAAAGTTAAATAATAAATAAATATTTAGGGACAAATCACACAGATTGATTTAGCCTCAAAGTAAGTTTGAGACTTGTGTTATAGGATACTAACTCAATGATTATATATTTTTATAACAAATACATATATAGATAAACATCCAAGAACCAGGTCAATCAGAAAAAGATCGTTTTTCATCTTGACCTCACCGGGGATCAAACCCGGGACCTCCTGAGTAGCGGTCAAGCATGTTAACCATTACGCCACGGAGGTAGTCAGCAAAAAAAAGCAAAGAAAGCGATAACTTTAGTAAGGTTTGTAAAATCTGATAGTTAATGGCTCTCTAAACAGTAGATGGCGCTGCTGTATATCACCGTGGGTAACACCGCGGGGTGCGGCTAGTGTGTAGTACACCACTTCCTCTCTTTCCATAATAATGGATTTTATTTATAATACGGCAACCTCTTATCTTCGCTTTTCCATTTATTTAATTGTTTTCATACAAATTACGTGGAGATAAGAAGAACTGTTCTTAAAAATAAAAATGTCATTTTATGTTTTACATCCACGGATTTGAAGAGCGTCTAGACGAATTATTGGTGTCATTTGTCACATAAATAATTTTTTGGCTGAAATTTTCCACTTTCGAAATCGAATTAAATTTCAATCTTAATTTTCTCGTCTTGTCGCCATGATTTATTTTAAATGGTTAGAATTTTATAGGATTTTTTGATATTTGAAGCTCTTTTGATGTTTACAATTTATTTGTTTATTTAGTAAAAATTTGAGTCCATCCACCCTTTAAACATTAGATTGATTTATCAACGTTATTTTTTTAAAAGTACAAATGTGGCCTGGAAAAGATCATAGATTTTTTTTACGTATGTGTACTCTGTGTATTTTTTAAATGTTGGTCATGTGAAGTAAAGCGCGAAATGATTTTATTTAGGTTAGGTATCAATTCAGTATTTATATTTTATGAATTTATACAGAATATTTTTTATTGAATAAGTCAAATTTAACTAAACTAAAAGTATCTGAATAGAAATAAAAAAAAACTAGATCTAATGTATCTGCTAAGTTTAATGTGTCTTCCGAAGCACGGAATCATCTTCATTATCAGACAATCAATGTGCCTAAACTGGAAACAACTAAACAAAGTACCTATGCTTCGCGTGGAAATCAAACCCACGACCCTCAGGTCTACATGCAAACGCCACTAGACCATGGATTACGAGCGATTAAAAGTTTATTATATTAAAAATTTGCTTTTACAACGCGGTCAAAGAATTTATATCAGTAACTTTTCAACAACGCTGACATATTTGAACTCCACATGAAAATTCCGAAACTGAAAGACAACACAAAATATTCGTGTACATTGTTTGTCATAAATTAAATTTTTCATATTTTTAATCATCAACCAAGCTTTGTGAAAAAACTTTTTTTGTTTATTTATAAAACCAATAATTTGTACACTGCGTTCTTGTCACAGTGACGTTAGTAAGTACTTTATGGAGGTATATTTTGTGGCAGGGGGCTTTACAGTACGCGCAAAATAACTTGGCGGCTCGGAAGTCGGCTGCAAGTGACATTTCGCCCCCGCACCGTCCATGCATCGTCCCCGCGCACACCTTTATTCGTCTACTGCGCAGCGTTCCGCACGAAGTTTAGAGCCGCCGAGTTATTTTGCGCGTACTGTACTATTGTATTATTCTTATACACGAATTAAGAGATTTAAATAAGTCTAGCCTGACTGAAGCGGTACGAAGTTCACTGGATCAGCTTTGAAAGAAAAATAATATTTGTACCAATAAATACAATTTAATTCCTTTCAAAGCTAAAGCGCAGAACACATATAAACATTATGCCACCATTCTTAAATGTTTGGTTTAGACATATAGAGAGGATGGATGAAAAAAGACACACAAAAGGTATATACCACGGAGTGTTGATTAGGAGAGTCGGTCAATAGATTCAGGCGTTACTTTGCGGAAGTCAGTTACAAGTACCTACCTACTTATCAAATTACTTTGCGTGTTTCCTCCACCAGTTCACGCAAACTACTGCTAGTTGGCACCCACTCACTACTGTTAGTCTTACTTAACATACCGGCCACCATTAGTTTGTACACCATTCCTTGCAACACGTGGTTTACCTCTACACGGGGAGTAGTTTGCATACTTACTGTACTGATGTACTTACCACTTTGTAAGGAGATATTTTAGGAGTACCCTTATTCAGCGAGCGTGAATTAGGAAGCGAAGGCGGTCTAAAATCTTTAGATTTTATTCCACTAGTCTGATAAAAAATCGGCTGAAACTATACAAATACAAAAAATACGAAAGCGAAGCCCCGGGAGAAAGCTACCAAATATTTAAATATTACCCAGCCTACGCCCACGACTGCAGGCTACCAAAATGTATTATCAAAAACATGCTGTCAACGACAATATAGGAGGTATCTGATTTGATAAATGGGATCTCACTGTTTATGTAAGCAGTAGATATAGGGTCAATAGACCTACTTCCATTGGTCGGCATTCGCATTCTGGATAATGCAGTTTTATTCGATCCTTTTGACTTTTACTTAATTAAATTATTTCTGGAGATTTTTAGTCAACTACCTAAGTATATTTAAAACACAACAGATTTTTAATATTGATATGACACTATAAGATATTGTTAGGTCAGTTTATTACGTAATTATCGAAGACAGGAGGTCCCTTAAGAAGGAATTGAATAAATTAACCTTAAGACTTGATATTACATGGATCTCACAACTTTTAATGGTACAATGACTAAGCGAGACTTGGATTTTTCACAAGTTTTGTTTTTGATGGCATTACATTTTATTCGCTTCTTTTGACGTCCACTGGAAGAATATGAGTGGTTTTTTAAGTCAGTACCCCTAATACCTATGAGATTTTACAAACGCAGACGCTAGCGATTGCGTTAGCAATTTTGTATCACAAACCTGTATAGCGCCCCTAGTGGATAGTAAGACATCTAAGAAATTCCATACAAAATCCTAACGCAGTCGCTAGGATCTGCGTTTATAAAATCTCATACTAGCGGTATAGGAACAACAACATAATGATCTTATTCTAGAGGTCCATAGGCTCCATACATGCTGATCGTAACTGAGAAAAACTTTGAGGTGAAAGGTAGCTAATACATTGTAGTCAACGAGAATTCAGATTCGGTAGTATTGGGTTGTGAAATACGAATATCTCGAGCGGATTGTTTCTATCTCCAAGGGACCAAAATCAAACAATGCTTTGCATACGCCCAATGGAGACGGCTAAGTTGAATATTATCTTTAGGCGGATTCGCTAGTTTTAGTATATACTGCTTCTCTTTATATCTTGAATTTTTGTATAAGTATCTGTGTAAGGCAGATTTTAATAGTTTATTTCATAGTAATAACGTCAACGATCAAGATAGCGAAATATTTATAAAAAAATTGAAAGATTTCAATTTTTTTATTTCAAATCTTTGCATGGAAATCTTAATATACAATAATTTACAAAAAAAAAAAAATTAAACTAAAGTAAATATTATGAATTTTAAAACTTTTTTTTTAGTCGGGCACTCTTGGCAGAGTGGTCGTGGCTGTAGATGAACAGAGTTGCGGCTCGCCGTCGCCGCTCACTTTCAGGGCTGCAGCCGCAGCACGTCTTGCGATGTCCCTCCATCTCTGCCGGTTTTCCGCATTACGAGCAAATTGCACGATAGTCGTTCCGGTAGTTGTTTTAATAAGGTCGATCCAACGGATTGGGGATCGACCGAACGATAAAAATCAACGGCACTGCGCAAGGAAAAAATCTTTTAGCTAACCTAGATTTGATTTATAAAAAAAAATTTGATCAATAATATGTTCGACGATTTAAATTATGGTTCGACGACAATTAGGTATATGTCTGGAAATATAAAATCTTTGACATAATAAAAAATACATTTGTTTTAGTATTGCTGTACATGAAAAATGTGCTTTTTATCGAGTAGTCAAGACTCCTTACAATAGGACCGTCTAGGCTACACAAAATGCAATATCACAAAGCATTACTTGTAAAACATGCCAGTTTTCTAGTCTCCCGCGTTTTTTCCTTCCAATACCTCTAACGAGCGCTTTGTCTTAAGAAATGTACTGTTTCTTTTTAATAACTGTCTTTGAAGACTGGAGTAATCGTTCTTTTGTAACAACTGTAGAAATAGTGAACGGTAAATTGGTTGCAACGCAACTAGTATAAGACCACTACTAAGACCAGTGTCAAGAAAATTATAAGCTGTTAAATGCGGTTTAATTTTTTTTAGGTGGTTTTTATTCCAAGTAATTCCATCCTGATACTGCTGTAATATTACAGTGAGAATTACAAGTGAGAAAAGATTGAAGAAATTAGGTTCGTTTCGAAACATCGTCATATGGTTTGGAAATCAGGAGGCTTAGCCAAAAAGTCACAATCGCAAAACGTTAACGTGGTATGACAAGAACAAAATGTATGGGATTGACATAAGATTGACCACGTGATTTACCGCAGCTTATGTCAATCTCATACATTTTATTCTTGTCGACATTCGTTAGCGTTTTGAAATTGTCATTTGGTGCTGCACAAACGACAGTTCATGTAAATAGGTTGATTCTTGAAATTTTAATAATTTGGAGACACACAATGGAACATCGACAATGGTGCTAGTCTGTTATGAGGTCATATGTCCAATTACGGAGTCTGTATACAGACAGGATATTCTGGAGGTACAGTCGACTTTAACGTTACTTTATCAATTTGATCACCATACCTTTAGTAGATTTTAGCAACTATTTACTTTTTTTATGACATCGTTAGATATGTAAAATGTGTAAAAAAAGTTAAAAGGTTTATACGTAACTGAGTTGACACACTAGAAAATCTACTAACTAGTAGTAGGAAGATCTATATTAACATGCTTGGTGAAAATGGTGTCACTCATTCTGCAAGATGTTGCAAAAGAAACAAGGCACCCGGTTCAAAACCAGATTAGGATGTAACCAGAAAAACATAAGATCATTGACAAAATGAATACAAATAAATAAAAAGTTACAAATAAATTTTAGGCCCAGACACTAAGAATCCTATTCCATCTTTGCGGATTTTTTTTGTCTGTTAGCAGTTTGCCACCTTATAGAAGCTTTATTTCTAATCCAACTTTATTTTACAAAATTTCTTCCCCAACTTCTGGAATTCGAAACTCAAATTCAATATTTCCGATTTGACTGTACTCGTGAACTGATATGTGCTTCGTGTGTACATCTCCAGTTGTATTAGCCTATTGGAGAGCGGCTTGATTAACGTGGCTCAAGACCAGCTTTGTGAAGGCCGCTTTGATCACACAGATTCAACGGATGTCGGTGAAACGGGTTCAATGTTGTTACGCCACCGATATATAAGCATTCGTTCTTTTTAGGGGTCTTTTGCAATTTCGGTTCGGAACCCAAAGATATACTTACATTACTATTACCATACTTGTATACCTACTAGGTTTACGTTTGCTTAAGTAATCATTAAACGATTGACCGCGGCTGTTAATTATTATCGAAGATTGCATTGTCAGTCTACTTTTCGGCGAAAAATGTCAAAAATTTTATGCATAATTTTTAAATCCCATATAATTCAAAGAAATATCTCATACTAATAAAATAAGTATCTCTCTGACTGATACATACATATACTTATATATTATCATGCTTGTCTCCCGCAAGGGTAGGCAGAGACTAGAGATTTTCATTGGCTATGATCCTAACAGACCTCCCTCTCTTACCTCTGACTATGAATCAATTTTAATATGGCTAAAGATCAAATAATATTGGAATTCGATTTAAAACTACATTTTTATCAATAAAATATCATTCATCAATTCACTTTTCATTCAATTGATGTCGTACTAAACTATTGTATGATGCTGATGCTGCTTAAACCAATTTCTAGTCTACAGACCAACTGATGTAGAGCTAGAGACAGCACAAAACTTACAGGACGAGCACAAATAAATCCTTTAGTGGAACGGTTCGGCGGCGACGAGTCGAAATGTAGGTTCCGTTTGAACCTTAACCTTTGGTCCCAATTGTCAAAGATTCTAGCCGCCAAATCATTTCAGTCAATTCCCATTAGGTTAGGAAATTTGGTGAGTAGGTATATGTGTGAATAATTAGTGAAAACTGGTGCACGTACTACCGTTTGAGTAGTATGAATAAAAATAATCTTTATGCATGTCGCAAAAAAGTCAAATAGCCTTTCAGTGTAAACCTTCCATTATTTCAAAATTCTTTATTCGTAATAACTTCATTGCACAAAATAAACTTATATGTATACTCAAACAAACATGAGATTAAGGATTTAAAAAACAAAAAAGGGGGTAAGTGTTGTGCAAATAACACTAAAATACACTGCATGTACCTAAATGCTACATAAATATTTATACATTACATTATTACCAATACATTTAATATAAAAGAGAGTGCTGAATTCTATAACGATAGATAGATTTGATTAATATTTTTTGTCAGCTTTTAAAACAATAAAATTAGCGACCCTCCTCGGCTGCGCATGGGCATAAAAACCATCCTTTTGAATCACTCTATCTATTAAAAAAAACCGCATCAAAATCCGTTGCGTAGTTTTAAAGATACAAATATATAGGGACAGAGAAAGCGACTTTGTTTTATACTATGTAGTGATATTAAATCATCATCAAATTGAATTGATTTTAAATTTTACAAAATAATACCAAAAGAATAAAAAATAAAATAAAACGAGGACAAAGCTAACAGTACAATGAGTAACAAAAGTTAAAAACAGCAAACAATAGAACTTCATAGTACGTTATTTCGAGGGAAATGCAGAATCGCTGTTTATCCGATAAATAAAAGTTTTAATGATAAACAAGTTTAAGATAGGAAAACCATTACCGACGCAAATGAACTGAAACTGAATTAACGGTTAATGAGGTGCACAAGTTATGTAGCTATATTATCGTTGGTGCACAAAAGCGATACGAGAAATGCAAATATTATTTCAGCACTTATTTTTAGTTATGGTTCAAAATTTTGGATATTTTCAATGCAAAATTTTGACCAAAATAAGTTTAATTTTAATAAAGTCTTTATCCGCGTTTCTTAAGTAGGAGTCAATACTGGTGATGACCTATGTAGTCAAGTTGGTTATAGTGCCATGCTAACACTAGAGGTCCCAAGTTCGGTCCCCGGTTAGAACAAAATGGAAGAATGAATGTTTTAAAATTCATTCAATATATCCAGATAAAAGTCACGCACTAAATAACATTTCTCCAGTACAATTTTCTTTTTGTATTAAATGTATGAGTGAAAATATAAGTCTTTATTTAGAAATCAAGGTATTTACGTGAATTTCACAAGCGTAAATAACATAAATTAATCCTCTTATCAATACAAAGCCGTTGAATGTCTAATTAAAGTTACTTAACAGTAGGTAGGTATTATTATAAAATGGAGCAAATGGAAATGATATGTTTTTCTTTTAACGAGCAGTCAAGATGTTTATTTTTTATTCAGTTCCGAAACATTATTATTTTTAAACGATTTACAAAAAAGGAGCTTGCAAAATTAAGTTCTACGTTCCTGTACGCAATATTTATTTTACTTAAGACATTAAGGGACATTTTTCATATCATCCCTCAACCCTCCTTATGAATAGGTACTTTTGTTGGTGGATGCTGCCACCAGTCCTGAGGTACAACTAATTTGAACCTCTGATATCCCTCCAGTTGCCTCTACGCCACCTACCACGAGATCTACATCATAAAATGTAGATTATAAGATCAATTGACCATGCCCAGCTTGGTTATTATTATTGACGTGTAGGTGTCACGGTCGATCGATTATGCACTTGCCTAGCTTGGTGTCAGTGTTCTTTAGAACCACCTCTCGGCCTCCACCATGTGATATAAGACCACACAAGGAAAAACTTTGTGTCAAACTATATATTTAACAAATATATTACTAGATTTAATTCGATCTAGAGTCCCTTATTTATTAAACCAAACCGCAAGCTCTATGACAATGTCAAGAAAACGTTAAGTGACTCATAGGAAATACTATATTTTTCCATGATTCCGAACACAAACTCCAAATTGTACAATGTGGAAGCTAATTGTAAATCTCAGATAATCCCAGCGCAGAAGCACATTAAGCACACTCTAGCTCTTTAATATCAGTGATTGCAGTACGTTAGATAATTTAGTTAAGCGCTTGTTTTGCTTCAGATAACATGCTATAAGCGCAAATGGCCCATTCTAGAAACACCAGATCAGTTTCTGTGTGCACGTTATTAATCTGTTTTGTGATAGCGAGTTTATTGCATTACATGCATGCATTGTGCTTGATACAAGTGCATTTGAAGTCTTAGTTTACTTCTATTTCTGTTAGATTTTTGGCAGATTACACCAAAGACAGTATTTTTGAGAAGTTGTTTAAAAATTCTGAGATCTAACGATTATACGGTATAGCGAATATACCAATATTCTTTTTGAGGTTTTCGATAGTATTTAAAGTGAACTTCAATAATTAAATTTTGCTGTTTTAGAGGACTCAGAAAAATATGGAAAAAAAAATATTTCCATAAATCCATACTTCCATATCCATACTTCCATACTTCCATATCCATACTTCCCTACTTTTATATCCATACTTCCATGTCCATGCTAATATTATAAATGCAAAAATCTGTCTGTCTGTCTGTCTGTCACCTCTTCACGGCCAAACTGCTGGACCAATTGTGATGAAATTTGGTAGGGATGTAGTAAACGACCTGAGGTCAAACATAGGCTACTTTTGGGCGCGATATAACCGAGTCCCACGCGGGGCGGAGCCGCGGGGAACAGCTAGTATACAATACTAGTATACAATATATTAAATATTGTATATTTATGGAAATATTTTAAACAAATACAATATACAAGTCAACTAGCTTATTGTGCCTAGTTTACCACCATACCCCCAAAACACAAAGGTGTATTGGATTATTACAGATTACTTCTGTACAGATATTAAATTTAGATAGATAGAAAACTATCGACTACTTAATATCAACTACTACGAGTATAAATCTAGTAACTTATATGGCGATAGATCTAAATAATTATCTTTGAAGCTTACAATATCACCTCTAGCAACCCAAACATAAAGTATGTATTTGTTTAAGCATAGCTATAGAGCTTCATAATTATTATCTGATAGCTTTATTGCCTTGGAAGTAAACTCAGAATGTTGAGTAGGGTCTCAAGTCCCAAATCATAGCTATATAATACCGAATTGGCTACTAAAGATGACATCAAACCGTTCATAGCATAACTTGTATGACCAAGATACGTTGGATGGTTTTGTCTATTGTCTATGATACAATAGGTTTGTTAAATCCATAATCTCATATAACATCTTATACCGACCTATATATTTAATAAATTTTATTAACCGAGTATTCTCGTAGTATGTGTATAGTAACTAGAATATTATTATTTGATATCTGTGTAAATACACAATTAAAAACTTAACATCGTCATAGATAGATAAACTTCATTGCACCAAACAAATGTATACATATATTTTTTTTTAAATAGGTAAGGTACAAAGGCGGACATCGCTAATGTAATCTTTCAGTCAACTTCGGCCATAATAACCTGTGGGTTACAGTATCAATTGGTTATGAATACCTAGGTGTCAGAGTTTTTAAAAACCGTCCCTCGGCGTCAGATGCGTTTTCTTTAGCGACTAGGTATATGGCAGCCGGGACCAATAACTAAGTTCGTTTTTTTCATCGACCTCCGTCTCTACGAATAGATATTTCAATAGGTTCTGATTTATGTATATGGATAGGTAGTTCAAACGTGTTTCTATAAGGAGGACTCAAATCAACTGCATATAATTTAAGGTCAGATTCAGACAGATCAGATATATCGAAATATGAAATTATTTTTTTCACTCTCCATACTTAACTCGGTCAGAAGATTCTTTATATGTATGGGAGGTAAAATTTTTTTTGGAATTTCAATATACGATTATTAATTAATTAAAACGAAATAAGGCTTCAAACTCTTTTATTATCAAACAGTCATTAAATAGAAACAATTCTGTAAGATAACACTCCAATTTTCGCTGTAACACGTGTTTTCTCACGACTCGTAAAGGAGCAAAGTTTGTTAATAACGTTATATGCAAATGATAAGGTCGGTGTGAGGATTGTTTGAGAGTTTGGTTAGAAGGTTGACTTGCTCATTAATATGCATTACTCCGTACATCACAGAAATTAAATTTGTTCATCGTGTTAAATTGATCGTCGTTAACATGAATGTGAAGTCAAAATATCTTCTGATTATGTGAAATATTACAAGTGAGATTTAATGGTTTTTCTTCGTGGAATCTGTTCAAAGGCCAAATCTTTTTGCAAATAGGTATGTTTTCCTAAGAGTTTGGGGAATCGTTTCATATATTTACTAGCGACCTGTCCCGGCTTCGCATGGGCAAATAAAAACTTCCTTTTGAATCACTCTATCTATTAAAAAAAACCGCATCATCAATCCGTTGCGCAGTTTTAAAGATTTAAGCATACATAGGGATAATGGGAGAGCAAAAGCGACTTTGTTATAAATTATGTAGTGATAGTGATATTAAAATACTTTCGACTGAGAAAAAACATGATAGTTCTTCCTTTTATAATAGAAATACTAAGTTGATTACTTCTTGTATGGTATCAAAGTCCTACCTACAGTATCTGCATTTAAAGAGATCGAGGCATCCATAAATGTCGGAGTCAACCAATTTCCTGACTTTACAAATATTTTTTATACTGTACCTACTTAGAATTTTTTACTTTTAGGTATTTTTATAATGTGCTTTAGTCGCCAAAGGGCTTTGAATTTGATTCAGCATTATTTGTGTTTAAAGCATAGATAAAAAAATGCCTCCGCGCGTGGTTTTCAAATTTTATGGTTTAACGAATCAAAATTTAAAACATCAATTTTATTAAATGAAGTCATAAAATTGATGCCGTCATCTGCTCAAAGGCCCAAGGGTTTCCATGTTAAATTACACTTGAAAACATCTTATTACCGAAATAAATAAACCAGCAATTACTTGAGAACACCCAAAACGACCCGACATTTTTCAGTTTGACTTATCGGCACAATAAAAAAGATAGGTCAGAAGTAAACAAAGTGGCTGGCATCACTTCCTCATCCCCAGCGGGTCGTTAAACGTTAACCCAACGTAATCGTGTTAGCCGTAAACCGCTTTGCTGGAACCACAAACAAATTAACCCATTTTATTGCTAATAAATGGATGCTATAAACATTGCATCTATAGATTCCTGAAGGCAAATGGAAAAGAATAAATAAATAGGGGACGTATCAGGGTGTGATGCATCAGCATTCGAAAGTCTTTGTGGAGTCATTGATTCTCATACATACATATAATCACGTCTTTATCTCATACAGGGTAGACAGAGCCTAGGGCCAAAAGACCACATTTAGCATAATGGTAGTTGAAATAGGAAATCAATAGTGATGGGTTGCTAGCCGCATCGCCTATGTCACGATTTCCCCATTCGACGATTCCCTCAGACGACTTTTACGGCTTGCGCGGGAAGAGAAACAGCTGGTTCATTCTATGTTTTTCTTTTTCTCCCAGACCAGCGTGGAAGAAATATAAATTTAATAATAATTAATATACTAAATAATATATAAATAATTAATAATATATAAATAAATATTATTAATTGTTAAATGGTTTGCACAAAACATTACCTAACAAAACATCTGTAACCTAAACATTTTTGAACGAATATCAAAATTATACAGAATAAATATTAAATTTTAGAATGTTCATTGCTTAGATCATATTGTAATAGCAATAATCATGTTGATTCGGAAGTAGAGAAATTCCTAGCATTAATTTGTGCTTTGTAAGCAAACACTCGAGTAGGAACAGAGATAATAATAATTTGTAGAGCGGGCACGATGGCCTGGCGGCTGACAGCTAAAACTACATTATGACTAGCTTAGCGTGTACTGCTCTATTGGTATGACAATTTTAAATTACTTTCATTCATTCATTTCGTGTAGATGTCATGGTCAATCGACCATGCACAACCCTGGTGTCAGAATTCTTCGGAACCGCCTCTCGGCCTCTGACGTGGTTCCTTTAACGACTACCAGATGGCAGCCGGGACCAACGGCTTAACGTGCCTTCCAAAGCACGGAATCTTCTTTTTAGTCAGACAATAAGATGATTCAAGCCTGCAATGTCCTAACCAAACTGGAAACAACTAAACAAAGTATGCTTCCCGTAGGAATCGAACCCTCGAACAGGTCTACAGGAAAACGCCTTAACCACTGGACCACGGAGGAGAATTACTGAATAATTAGTTGCGCGAGCTTCAAAAAATAAAAGAATAGAAACCGAAATTCTCGAGACGTAAAAATACTTTAGAAAAAGAAATGGAGTTCAATTTTGGGAAATACTACACATATTTTGTCTATAAAGTGATCAACACAATTATAATAAACAATGTCGTGTAAAAAGTATAGTAATAAAATTTAACGACACCAGTGGATTTTGTATGGAATTTCTTAGTTGCCTTACTATCCACCAGAGGCGCTGTACAGTCTGCGTTAGGAAAAACTCATACTAGGGGCACAATAAGCAAAAAAAATTTTCTTACTGCGAGTTTACCAGCCCGTCTCCAAGCTATCATTATTGAGAAATTTTTTTTTTTTAAATTTGACCAGTTGCTGTAAAAATCGTTCAAACAAACATGTACTCTTCAGCTTTATTATATTTGTATACATAAACCTATCTCTAGTTTTTTTCAATATCTATGTGCGCAGTTGGTATTAATTTCCTGTGTACACAACAGATAATATTCACACAAACTAATTGACATAACAATTCTGTAATCAGAACGAGAAATTGGAACTGCCTCTTGGTAAGTTTGTTTATCCTCATTCTGCATCCTTCATCTTTATTTTTATTATTTTACAACAAGATTTAAAAAAAAACAATGAATATATCAGTAATATTAATTTAATTGTTTTATTTTTCTAAAGTTTTGTTTATTTTATCATTATAGCACAGAATAATATAGTAGGTAGAATATTTATAATTTAATATAGGTAATATTTTCGTGAGCAGAGCAGGAAACAGTGGAATGCTTTGGTGTCGGAGGCCAAGATTCTTTTTGGGTCGCTGAGACATCGCAGTTAGTACTTTGTACAAATCAGGGATCGCACACCTGGGTTTAAATAATTAACCAGATCATTTTTCTCCTCATGAATTTTTAAAAGATTTTTTCTACGCCTGTATTAGTCTTGTGTTTACTCAAAAATAACCATCTTTAGGTACCAGATATTTAGTTCTTTTTTTAGTGTTTTAAATACCTAACCATTCGCACATGCATTTCCATTTAGCAGATTATTTTTGAATCTTGACAATATTGGTTTCAAAAACTGATTATTGCTAATTTTGATGATGTAAAGGCTAAGCTAGGCTAAGTATTGCTTATGAAATCCTTTCAATTACAAAAAAGTCATGATCAATTAAGGAATCATGCGTCCAAAATCCGAATTTACGATTATTTTCAATTCAGACCTTACGTTAATTGCCGTTTCGTTTCCGACACAACGCATTTTTAAATTGAAAGGTTAATTAAATGACAGCGCGATTGATAATATTGTTATTCGTTTAAAATCCAATTCCGGGTTTATGGCACCCGAATTAACAAGCGTTCTGCAATCAGCTTCTCGTAAATAATTTTATCTGGATCTGCATGGAATTAATCTGTATTTACATTCTGCTGTGAAAACGCACAATATGGTTGTTAAAAATAATAAATTTATTTTGTCAGATGATATTCAAAGAGAGAATTTTTAACATATTAAAATACTTTGTTCAATAACATCAATTTTTTTACAAATTTAGTTAAAAAATGATTGACTACTAAATATAAGAGGATGAAGCTTACATACTGTGCCGACTGAACATAAATAAATATTATACGGACAAATCACACAGATTGAGCTAGCCCCAAAGTAAGTTCGAGACATGGCGTTATGGGACACTAACCCAGCGATACTATATTTTATAACAAATACATATATAGATAAACATCTAAGATACAGGCCAATCAGAAAAACTATTTTTCATCTTGACCCGACCGAGAATCGAACCCGGGACCTCTTGAGTAGCGGACAGGCATGTTAAAACCATTACGCCACGGAGGACGGGCCAAGGTAACAAAATAGGGTTGTTGTCGATTTGTCCCAAAGTTGGTTCATCACATTTTTGGAACTCCATACATTGAAATTCGTCACACTCAATATAGGTACCATCACGAATTATACTAGTCCCTCAAAGGCTTAAGTAAGTTTGAGTAAGAGGCAAAATGCTATAGCTGCATGGCCTCACAATAGATATTCTCTTTGCTACATACGGATTTTGGAGCGATTGATAATACTGCTGTTTAAGTAAATGGGTATCTATATAAGGAATTTATTATGTCGCAGTTTTGAATCCGACTTACGAATATAGGCACCACTTCCCTTTTATTCTGTGGATGTCGTAAAATGAGACTTAATTTTATACTTTTCAGCGACTATTGAAAGATTCCTACAATAATGGAATTTTAACTTTTTTCCAAATTTATTTATGCTGACCAAGATTTTGTTTATTTTTTAATAATTTAATCCGCTCACCAATCCAATAAAAAAAGCCACTTCTTCACTTACCCTGCACACATCTTACTATTGCACTTACACTTTAGGTAAGCAGAAGTATATTTTTTATATGTGGCCTGTACTCACACGACTCGCAAAAACTAAACAAATATCGCCAGATATCTGTTACGTCCTTCCAATACTTCCTAGTGGATGGCCCATTCAGCGTGACCCGTATTTTTATTTACGTTTTAGCGATATGAATCCGAGATCTATAAACGCCGTCAATATCTGCAGGCGGAATCTGAATGCCAATGTACTATTTGCAATAGGGTTGCATAGATTTCAAATGTTCGCTGCTGGTCTTGATTACATATCGTATGAATGAGACCACGAAAGAGAGTGTTTTTCACGGATGAAGATACTGCGTAGAAGTCGTGTCACGGAAAGACCACATTTTTGGCAGACCGTCCGGGATATATAAGAGAACTAGCGACCCGCTCCAGCTTCGTATGGGCATATAAACCTTCCTCTTGAATCACTCTATCTATTAAAAAAAACCGAATCAAAATCCGTTGCGTAGTTTTAAAGATTTAAGCATACATAGGGACAGAGAAAGCGACTTTGTTTTATACTACATAGTGATAGTGAAGTAAAGAGTCTAGGTTATTTGTTCATGCCTTCAGGTTACGTGGTAAGAAACATTTGGCTATGCCGCCTCAGCCAGATTATATAGGCATATCCAAAAAGGGATGGATTGACGTCGTTGTGTATGACCACCATCAACGAATAAAGGAAAACAAATGGAAAAACAGAACAAACAGCAAAGCAACTGGCAGCAATAACTTTGGGATAAAACTTGAATCCTACTTGTAACAAATCCCTACTATACAATTTAAATTTAAATTTCATACTACAATTTTCTCTGAATTGCCAGTACGAAATTGTTAATATGCCCCCAGAAATAACTTGCACGGATGAATGAACTAACCAAAAGTAATTTCAAACGCATTTCGTAATAAATAATTATTCACGTCACTTGGCATCATGATAATATTTTGCTGAAATATTGGATGCAAAACCCTATTTCTCCCGCTAGTATCCACAACATTTCGTCTATGCTCGGTTGAACTCCATGCTCGTAACTCAAAGCGTTCAGTTTTATGAATGTTAAAATTTATAGGTGCTTACAAAATGGTGGATATTTTTTTTCCGAGACATGAATCGAATTATTGGCTCGTTTGTCTGAAATTATCTGTTGAAGTTATTGCATTCTTTACGAATTGGGACTTTCTTTATTTTATGCTTTTTTGAATTCGTCGAAACGAATAAAAACAATGTATTAACTCAATAAGTAGTAGGTAGGTGCATATTATTATGTACATCCTCTTATAGGCATTAATAGTACATTACTGTCGAGGCCAGAAATGAAGCCATTTACGGCCGAGTTATATTGCGCAGCTGAGGCCTTGCCAAGTGCTTTTAAAAGGACGAGGCGAAGCCGAGGCCTTTAAAAAATACGAGGACGTTAATTGCAATTTCGGCCGAGGCTTGTATAGTACTTTACTTTCTCTCAAATCCTCTTGAGAAGAAACAACATCGTATCAAATTTTAAAATGGCGTCAACAACAAGCCAGCATTCGCTGTGTTCTTTTTTAAAACTTTTTGAAATGTTCATACATATTTTTAAACGATAAAAGAATTAATGGTTAGTATCAACTTAACAAAAGTGTCCAGCAATTTCCATTAACGACCGCTAGAATAGTATTTTTTTGGTAGGTGGTCTTTGCGGTTTCAAATTTAAAAAATAGAAAGAAGTGGTACTTAAATAAGTGTCTTAGGCCTCTTGTCCATACGCCGCGAAAATATACGGTTGATGGGGCGGTGTTCATACCACACTGGCTGACACATACATGGCGAAAAACCGTGTGTGGACAAGATGCCATAGAGGTTAGCATCCGTCATCTATCGATAACAGGCATGGAAGTAACAAGTACCACACACAAGCAAACACGTACTTAAAAAAATCAGCCAAATACTTTTTTACTATGTAATAGAATACATGGGACATATGGCTACAGTTCGTATTTTTTTTAGCTTTTTTGGCAGCAGATTAGTTAACTATATCAAAGGACGATCCGGATTCGGCGTTTTACATTTCTTTACGTTCTTTTGTATCAACTTCAGTCTGTACCGAGTTGTCTGAAAAGTTGACCATATTATTATTATGTTTATAACAACCGTTAAAATCTGTGTATACTCTCGCAAGTGGTCAGAGTAACCGTCATCCCGCAATCCTAAGCAGGGCTATTAAAAGATAACAACGGTCCATCCTTTATGTGATACCCGTAATAATGCGGTTTAGTGATTGTATAGCCATGAATGTAGTCACAGAAGGAGTTCCAAATTTGAAGTTTGAGCGAAATTGATTTTTAAGGATTCTTTATTGTAATGTAGACCTTGAGATCTCTTCTCTTTTAAGTGAATTTGAAGAAAAAAATACACTGGCCGCGTCCCGGATGATATCGCTAGATGGCAGTCGTTAGACTGTGTCAAAAACAAAGAAATTCGAATCGCGCATAAGCCAGTTTTTTTAAAATCTATGGCCAAAAACCATAATGCGGTCTGAAACATCTGATAGTATTGGCTCATCAACACTCACTCGAATCATGATCCTAATGGTCAGACCGCAGATGTTTCATTGTAATACCTAATCTGTGCCAAATATCTAAGACCATGATTAAACATACACTGGACTCTGAAGCGTAATCTGAGATTAGAATTGGGAAATATAATATACCTGGATTAACTTTTGTGTTAATTTTTTTTTTGCTGAATCTACTACGCTACTCATTTTTAAACACAAAAAAATCATTCGATTGACCTATACCTGAGAAATTCTTCTCTATATAGCTATATATTTTTTTAATTATTTTACCAATATTTAAATTCATCGTCTGGGATGTAAATTAGAGACAAAGTTTTTAATCTGAATCGACATTTCCGCGTTCATTTCTTATTTTCTGAGTTAGCAAAGGTCTGCACTTTCTCCGCGAGACGTTTTTTTGATTTACAACGATTCTTAAATGTAATGTAAATTCTAACATTTTCCAGCAAAGAAAAATGATTCTAAATTATATTAGCGGAAAGTTTAAGATCGTATGGTTAAAGTTGAAGTTTCTGTGCGGTGCTGAGGTGATATATTATGCACCTGCAGTTTAGACAGGCTATTAGTCATAGCGTTATAAAAATTAAAGTAGTTGGTTTTAACTTGAAAGCCGCAAAACGGGATGAGGTTTTTTGTATAAGCGTAGTGTCGTATTAGTTCATTCTTAGAGAAAGAAAAATAATTCTAGTTATTATGCAACTACTCGAGACAAATTAGGAAGTGAAAAGGTTGCAACTATATGACTTTGGGGCATGATACGACAGTAGCTCTAGATAGCTCTATAGAGCCAGCAGGCTTGTTGTTTGACTAGCTAAAAAAAGAAGCATTAATAAAAATACAGTATTACAATACAGTATGCGTGTTCTTAATGAGATCGTGCACGTCAAGCAAGGGCGGACTGACTGGCATTGGTCGCCACTAGTTCTCCACTCATTTCAATTAGAAGAATTCCCTGCTTCGGAAGCCGTCATAGAAGCCGAGTTAAGCCGACTGTTATCGATAGGTCGGATAGACCGGGTCGCGAGCGGGCGGCACAGACCGCCCAGTAATATTATTAATGGTACGGAATACGCACAAGGTTATGCTGAGGATGTGGACGGGGCCATGCACGGTCTCATGTGTGCGCTGAACCCGGATGACGACGTGTCTAAGGACTCCGCGTACCACAGACAGGTGCGTCGTGTGGCTTCGTTCATACCGTCAGGAGAAGATGCGCCTTCGCCATCGGATGAGGACATAGGGGACATAGTTAGAGAACTTCCCAGCACTGCTCCGGGGATCGATGGGATCAGCGCACGTATTATCCAGCATGTCTGGAAAGCCGCGTCCGTAGAGTTCTCGGAAATGTATAGGCGATGTGTCAAGGAGGGCTGCTTTCCGAACGTATGGAAGGACGGTAGGCTAATTGTCTTGCCCAAGGGCAACGGCAAGCGGCTTACCGACCCGAAAGCGTACCGCCCCATCGCGCTGTTGCCGATTCTAGGTAAGGTTTTAGAACGTATCTTGATAAAATGCGCTCCGCAGATGACCAGAGGTCTTTCAGAATGTCAGCATGGCTTCACGCGAGGTCGGTCGACGGTAACCGCGCTAAATTCCATCTTTGGCGCGGCTCGGGATAGCTCGTCTAAGTACGTTCAAGTGATCTTCTTAGACATCTCTGGTGCCTTTGACAACGCCTGGTGGCCGATGATCCTGCTGAAGGCAAAAAGGGGAGGGTGCCCACCAAACATCTATAAGATGCTGGTGGACTACTTCACTGGACGCCGTATCGGCATGTTCGTTGGAGGAAGGGCCTTGTGGAAGACATCAACAATGGGTTGCCCGCAGGGATCGGTGCTGGGGCCTATGTTATGGAACCTGCTCATGGACGACTTGCTTCGGCTCCCGCTTCCGGCGGGGGTTAGGATTGTGGCGTATGCCGACGACGTGACCATCTTGATCGAAGCTCAATCCCGAGCGAGCATAGAGACCTCTGCCTCTGCTACTTTGAAGCTCGTTGGCCAATGGGGGGAGAGGAACCGACTGGAGTTCTCGTCGAGTAAGTCCGCCACTATGACAATCAAGGGGAAATTCCAGCGGCCACCTGTCATCAGGTTCGGTGGAGCTTCTATCAAGAACGTCACGTCGGCTACGGTCTTGGGAGTGGTGGTCGACTCGAGTCTCTCGTTCGCGCAGCATGCGTTGTCGATAGGGATGCGCGCGGCAAATTGCTTCGGCAAGATGTCACGGGTATCGGCAACCTCATGGGGTATTCGGTACAGGGCACTCCGGGTCCTGTACAAAGGCACTTACATCGCCACGGTAACGTATGCTGCGGCGAGCTGGTTCCATCGTGCGTCACTGCACGTTGTGCGGAGCGCGCTCCTGCGCACCCAGAGACCCGCCTTGATCCTTCTGACCAAGGCGTATCGTTCGACAAGTAGTGCCGCTCTACCAGTATTGGCTGGTGTTCTGCCGGCCGACATCGAGGTGGGCCGTGCTGGTAGGTTAGGGGAAGCACGCGAATCCGCGGTTACCCGGGAGGAGCTACAGCGCGCGAAACGTAGCATTGCGGAGACCGCACTGGCCACATGGCAATCGCGTTGGGACGCGTCGACCGATGGTAGGGAAACATATCGATTTTTCCCGGATGTGGCGGGTCGGCTCAAGGCAACTTGGGTCGAACCGGACTATGAGACCTCTCAGATCTTGTCCGGACACGGCTGTTTCAGGGGTAGGCTCCATCGCATGAAGCTTTCGGACACCTCAGCCTGCTTCTGCGAGGAAGCGGTCACTGAGGACGTCCATCACGTACTTTGGGAATGCCCGATTTATGAGGAGGCGCGTAGGGAACTATTAAATAATGTTGTTCCGCTCGGGGTGGGCCCAGTCTACTATTGCGATCTCGTGGGATCTGAGGCGAACTTTAAGCGGCTAAAAGAATTCTCGCATCGGTGGCATAAAATTCGAAGCGGCCTCGAGAGGGGCATAACTTGAAAAGTAGGAGCACATTAAGAATACTGCCACAAGCAGACAAAGAAGACGAAGAGAAAAACTGAAACTGTGACAAACTCAAAGACCTAGAAGACAGAAGCTGGCCTCTGGCCGAGAAGGCAAGCGAGGCGTACTTGTGAACGTAAGCCCCCTAAGGATGGGGGAGAGTTATTAAAATGCAATGATTACATAGATAGGCGACACTATAGAGAACTTGTAGGGAGATCAAGCAGGTGCGACTGGAAAGAGATGCGAAATGCTAGTACAGCGCACTCTCCCGAGATTCGGCTCGTATAACCGAGAGGTTGGTAGAGCCATGGGAGGTGGAGGGAAGTGTTATCGATAGGTATCAATTGTTAGGTTATGTCAGATTCCTTAAGTCAATCAGCAAATTTTAACAAAGCCTGGCCATTAACACTCGGATCTTGCTCTGGTTTCTCGGTAAAGAGGGTTAAAGATGTTCAACGTTCCTTTGACATAATTAGTGCCGCCATATCTAGAATCACGTTAAAGTGAACCCTAGGCTTTAAAGGATGTAACTCAGCTCAGGATGTTAGGCAAATACTCTCAGATGATGATATTATGTCAGTTTTTTTAGTCCTTATCTAAACTTTCTTTCAAATGCATTCTGTATCTTTTGATGATATATAAACGATTTCTCAAAAAACAAAAACTGACTTTCATTGGTTTACTTAGCTAGGTGTGGAGGGTCAATCGACATAGTTATTTATCTAATAGGCTAATTTCATTGAAAACCTTATCCTTATTTGGAAGTTGGTTGAAAATAGTTTGATAAATGTTATGACGGCCTAATAATCTACCTGCATATATTCTATACTGCGAGATATAGACACTTACTTGCTTTTTAACATTGTTATGTCACTTTTGCTTAACTCGGCAACTGCACTGTTTTCACTTGGCTGCCCTCGCTGTACTCAAAGAGATATACTTCTACTAATTCTATGCACCGCATAAATTATATTTCCTAGAGTTTTTAGCTCACCGGAATACTTACATGTGGAAATTCTTGAGTGCTTTATTCAATTGTCATATTGTTTTCTTTGTTGTAAGTAATCATATCAGAGTAAATGTAAAATAGGGTCTCATAATTTTTAAAGCCAAAAGCTTACAAAACAAATTTAGAGTAAAGGTAGAGTCCAAAATAGCTTACTCTTTTTAGCGTGCCGAAGGTCGTTTATAAAGTTCTAATTAATAATTTAGATATTTTAATGTAGGTATAAATAAATCGTTTATGCGATTTATTAATAAATAAATACATTAGAATTTTATTAAGTTAAGATTCTGTTGACGTAACCTTTTCTTTTAGTGAATGTTTTTTCTAATAAATATTGCCACCAAAAATACTTGTAAAAAATCCAAGTCTCGCTTAGTTGTTCTACTGCCAAAAGTAGTGAGATCCATGTAATACCAAGTCGGTTAATTCTTCAGTCCCTTGTTAAGGGACCTCCTGTCTTCGGTTCTTTCGTAATAAGCTAACCTAACAACATCTCATAGTGGCCGTATCAATATCGTAAAAATCTGTAATGTTTTAAATAAACAGTTATGACGTGGCACAGCCTAGCACGGCTCTCCTGACATCTTCAAACACGCCGATGATGGGGAATAACAACACTTCTACTTCTCATAAATTTCAATTTATAATAATAAAATATGAAAATTGTTTAATTGTCTAAGTTCTTTAGCTTGATGTCGAATTACTTGTTTACCGTTTACTTTTCAAAACCATCTCGGAAAATAAGCCTAACAAGATGGGCTGTACGTAAAGTCGTCGGCAATCAGGTTGCCTGAAAAATCCGCCAGATCTAACTTCATACCCAGACGAATGTAAACGACACCAATAACGTCAATATCACTGCGAATGCTGTTCGAGTTTTAAACGTATTTTTTTTTCGTACGTATCGACAGACTCAAACTGATTTTGCATGTTCCAACATTCAACCAATTCTTTTTTAAAGCTACTCTAGATATTAAAACTAAATACTGAAAATAAGGCAAGTGGAAATTTTGGCGGGAAAGTCAAATGTCATGTATGTGCGTGTTATTGTCCGAAAGATGAGAAATAAGTTTTTTAGAGCATTTGTGCATAATAATGGTGGACTATTATTCGCGTGTTATGTGTTCAAGTGATCATGATATGCCAATCAAGTAACTTATCTTTGTCACCAAAATCTCCAAGATAATGTTAAGTAAAATTTTTCCACCGCTTCACTTACACTATGACTATCCTTACTTGACTGACTAGACTTATCTACAGACATGAATTTTTTGACTTGACTAAATGAAGATTAATAAATTGAATTAAACGAAAACTCGACACTCGCAAAAATAAGTTTTAAGAAGAAGTTTGATTGCGACAAAGAAGAAAAAAAGAAGCCTAGTGGCTTTTTGTTTAAGGGTCGATTTCACCAAACATGACTTAACTTGAGAATAGTTATCCGCGGAATATATTTATTCTTCCATTTAGCTCTTGGTTAACTTCGTCCACGTTCCACCACTTTACATCAGATTAAATTTACTCTCGGATAGTTACTCTGTGACAGGGAGTGAAACCGAATGATTGAAATTAATGACTGCATAAGTCGCCCAAATGCAATTGCTCGTTTCTCCTTTAATAAATAAAGTGTATTTTGTATTATTATATTCGATAGGGTTATACCTATGTCAAAAGTGTCAAAACGAGATATTCTTACAAAGTAAAATCAAAGAAGTTTGATTCGCGTGCGGTCTTTTTTAGTGACGCAACATTTTTTAATCCATGGGTAAAATATATAAATATTATACCTAATATTATTTTTATGTCATCGCGCCAGAGAATCATCTGTTGAAACAATGACACTTGGACGCCATATTGAACTTATCCTTAGTATAAGCACGCTGTTCGTTGAAAATTGGCGGAGTAGAGATTTACTCCAGCATAATCGTTTATTCTTGGATCAAGTCTATGGTGAAACGTAAAAATATGTTATCCTAGGGGTAACTGCTCGTATACTCTCGAGTAAAATTTACTCTTATTTGGTGAAATCGACCCTAAGTAAACTAAGAATCTGTAATCTTTTCAACTTTCAATGTTTATAATGTTTGTTTTATACAATAAAGATATAACAAACAAACAAACAAAAATCTTTATGAGAATCAAAAATTAGGTGCAGAATGGTAAACCAGTGTTTTTATATTTGACATTTATAATATTAAAAATGCGAATGTGTGTTTCATTGTGATGTTGATACGCGTAAACTACTCAAAGGATTTAGTTTAAATTTGCTATGGTATTACATCAAACACATCAAACAAATAAACGGCTAAAAGCTAGTATTAAAAGATAAATATTCATAAATAAAAGTTAATATAAATACACTATATTTCACCAGAAAAAAAATACAGGAAAATTTTTACTCAAAACAGTGAAATGTCTATTATTTTCAGTAAAATCGAATGAAAACCTTATGTAAACCACTTTGTTAGTTTTATACTTTTACAAATTGACAGTTCTATATTTTATAAGTCATTTTTTCAATAAATAATATAAAGCTAGTACCTAGTAGAAATACGGCACCATATTTCTTCTAAAATCATTACATTTTTTAAAATTAATATCAAATTATTTATTTACACTCGCTAATATCAAAAACACAGTAATCCGTTCAATAATCTAAATACATAATCTCATAAACAGAGAGTTCTATTTGCGGTTAAAATAACCTATTTTCATACAAATTAGTATTGGGAATGAATGATATGGACTTATATTCTGCAAATCAAATTGAGCTGAATTGTGTGTTTTGATGTGGAAATTATAGTTGATGAGAACAGATATTTACCCATATTCCATATATTCTTTTCTTGGTGTTTTTTTTTTAAGTGAAACTTCATTTAAACTAAGACGTATTGACATTTTTGAGGTGGGGAAAATTCATTGAACTCGCAACACCCTTACCGTAATCGACACGTCAAAATATAAGTAGCTACAATGTTCAAATTTTCACCTAACGGAGTGCCATTTTTTTTGTTTTGTTTTTCGCTGATTGTTACTGGTTATGTAGTATATAAATAACCTTCTGCTTGATTAACTAGAGACTACATTTCCGCGAAAATTTTAGATTGATTTGAAATCACCTTATTTAAGTATACCGTTCCTCACTAAACATGATGGTACTTGTAAATGAGAGATGGAAAAACCCACCGACAAAAGCACAGCTCTTAAATTTTTGATAAATAACTAAACATGCTATAGTTGTTTTGTGCTTTAAGTTACCAAAGTTTAGGCTTATGAACATATGATAAATGTTTTACATTCTGATTATTTTCTATAATAAATGGCGATTCATATTTAGTGTAGTATCTCTTGATTTTTCTATCGCCATCTTTATGTATCTTCACTTGTTTTTCTAGTTTCACCACTATGGCCGCTGTTGATGTACTGTAAATTAAAATAATAGTTACAAACACATTTAATGTCATTTCAGCAGCAGGCTGTTCACTGCTGGACATAGGCCTATCTCTAAGATTTACAAAATGACCGGTTGGAAGCGGCCTGCATCCAGCGCCTACCTACGACCTTCTTATTCATTAGGGGGTTTTGCCATACTGGCCATCGCTTGGTAGGTGGGTTGGCGAGCATAGTTTCTGCGGCTTATAGCATTTCCGACGCTGCTGCCCATCGAAAGTGTTTTTAAGCTAGGTAAGAGTAGAATCTGGTTGGAATAGGGGATAGGAGAGAGTTTTTGGATACTACTGACTCGTACGGATAGGGGTTGAGTGAGTAGCTCGGGAAGCCGGGTTCGCGTATTGGACAGATACTAATAATAGAATTAAGTATTAATAATAGATTATAATAATTATTAATAATAGAATTGAGTATGAACACCCCTGACTTATTCATACATTAAGTCGACGAGTAACATGTAGCTACCACAAATATCATTATCATTCTCAGCATTAATTATTTTTAATTCTCAATTCACCTTATGCTCACTGGACTCATGTGCTCTAAAAACGTGATTGTGTCGTTAAATAAGGCTTTCGTCCCGTGCAATACTATCTGAAAGCAAACAATAAGAAAATATTGTAGACTAGCTGTTCCCCGCGGCTTCGCCCCGCGTGGGACTCGGTTATATCGCGCCCAAAAGCAGCCTATGTTTGACCTCAGGTCGTTAACTACATCCCTACCAAATTTCATCACAATCGGTCCAGCAGTTCAGCCGTGAAGAGGTGACAGACAGACAGACAGACAGACAGACAGACAGACAGACAGACTTTCGCATTTATAATATTAGTATGGAAGTATGGATTCTTCTTTTCAAATCAGTCAAAAAAAAAATACTCCAGAAGTTTTCCAGTTCAATCTCTCTCTGCCATGAGGTCTTGTTTAGTACAGTTCACAGAGGAAAATGGGCACGAGCATGACAAGAGATGGGAGTGGTTTTTAAAAGGATGGCCACTGGTACTGGATCTCAGCCCCAGAATGCTAGATAGAAGGAATGGAAGGCATCATATGGGGGCGACAACAAGTGCAACCCAAGTGGAAGCGGACTCACAAAGTTTAAGTAATATCTACATGAATAAAAAAATAGATTGATTGCCGTCAAAGAATATACGAGTATATAGGACTCTACTTTAGAATTTATTATATATTTTAAATAAATTATACCTATTTATTAATGCTTATATAAGGTGGCAGGTAAGCGCTGCATGCGGGGACGCTTTCAACTGATCATTGTGGAAATCCTTGGGGGAGGCCTATTTCCAGCAGTGGACAGCCTGCGGCTAAAATGATGATAATGAATGCCTACAAATCTCTTTTAAAATTTATCTTGCATCAAAATTGCCACCTTATACCTACCGTATCTTTAATTACCTGAAAAACAAAACGACGACCCAGTCCGCATTCAAGATGATCGCCAAATCAAGGACCTTGAGCAAAAGCGTACCCTGGGTTCTGAAGCGAGATGCAACCAACAATGATGATTATAGCTATATCACGTTTTTGCTTCCCAATGTCAATTTAAGGCAATTCTAGCAAGTACAAATGTACAAAAGAAGGTGATTTCAAGGCAACACAAAAAAATCCTGTTCTCGATAAATATATCACGTTTTTGGATGATAGCTACGTGAGATAGTTTCCTGATAAATCGTAGGATTTATCACTAACTGTCGAATATTGAACGCTATAAAATATAAAACAAATACATTTTTTTTTAGTATGTTTATAATTTACGAGTTATAGATGCAATTTTGTCTATGGTCCATATCATTCAAACAAAAGCATGCACGCAGAACAAAAAAAAAAAAAAAAACTAAAACACAAAAGTTTAAATTCAAATATCTCCCAAAATGGCGCCTTTTGATCACAATAATAGTAAGTCAATTTTTTTTAAAGAATACCTAAATAATTACTATTTTAATATCCTAATCTACATGCTCATAAAACTATTCCACGAGGATAGTAAACAAGTTGATAGTGAAAAATAAATAAAATATTACTTACCATCAATAAAATTACTGTGAGTCTCTGTGTTTTCTTCATTGTGAAAGCATGCGATTGTGTAGTTTCTCAATTTTATTACATGTAGAAATTTTATTTGTGTTTTATTACTATTTTCAAGCGACGTCGCTGAATAAAATATGTGAATATGTTTTCATTTTGCTTATCAAGAGTTTCAAGTTAGTTCGAGTACGCTTTAGAAATATATAACTTGATTTGTTAGAATTCACGAAATTGGAAATTCCACACTAATATTATAAAAGCGAAAGTTTGTCTATTTGTCTCTCTGTCTGTTACGCTTTCACGGCTAAACGGCTGGACGGATTTTGATGAAATTTGGCATGGATCGAACATATGTTACTTTTAGCGCGATATAACAGTCCCACGCGGGCGGAGCCGCGGGCAAAAGTTAGTAGAATTGAATGCCAGAAATAAGTTAGGTTTTGACTTTTACTTTATGAGTATGAACTACGAGTATGAATAGAGTTCCGTGTAACCGATTTCATATAAACTATATTTTGGGTGAAATCGCGGGGAAAGGCTAGTTATATAATTAATCTAGTTAAACACTTCTGTTTACATCGAAAATATTGTAAACATCTCACCCAGAATAAATTATATGAAAGGTCGGAACGCTGACCTTAAAAGAGCCGAGTTCGAAGAAATTGAATCTGCCCAAAATATTTACACAGGTCATTTACATACCAGGAAGTGAAACTATGGGGTCATGTTTTAACTTTTCTAACTAATGTTATCGTTGCTAATATGAGTTTGTTTATGTATTACTAGCGGCTTTTTATTAGAAAGGACATACTTTCAATTTGGTCCAATTTAAATTTTATGCTCTTTATCGACCCTATATACCATAGTATTATCGTTTCAAAAATAGGGCACTGTCATTGTTAACGTTTATTTATAGTCTACTGGAGTACTAGATCAATTGACCACACCTAGGGTGTCTGAATTAATAGTTGCATGAGAAAAGCCCATGCAAGACCGGGAGGAACGGCGTGTATTGCTAGATGCCTACACTCTACTGAGTATAGGCAACGTAGGTGTGGGTGACGATGAGCTGAAGAAAGGAAGGAAGGAAGGTTGTCTGACTTGTTTTAATCCGACGAAGTTCATTCAAGTTGGCGCCAGTAATACCTACAATGAAAGTCGGTTTAGTCACTAGTCTGAAATCTTCACGGCTTTATTATTAGTATAGATTATAGAATGCAATCTTCTTCTTCATCGTGTCGATGTCTGATTATTTGCATATAGTGTCGGAACAAAACTTGGGGAGCTCGATAGCCTAGCGCGGCGCGTGTATTCGTAACGATAGCACGCGTCAAGCGACGGCGAGTGCGCGGCCATGTTTGGATTGGTCGCCATTAGTGGCATTTATATCTTGAATTCCTCCGTGCTTCGGAAGGCACGTTAAGCCGTTGGTCCCGGCTGTTATCGGTAGATGGCAGTCGTTAGGCTATGTCAGGTGCCTTTAGGCAGCCTGAAAAATCTGAGAGTGTTAGCCACTAACACACCCGGGTCATGTTCCTGTGGGTCTGGTTTTCCTGTAAAAAGGGTTACGGAGGTCAGACGGCAGCCGCTCCAATGTAATAACCAGTTTCGCCAAATCACGACCATGATTAATAGCGTACCCTGGGCTTTGAAGCGTAAGCTGAAGATGCAACCGGGAAAAAACGCTCGGACGAAGAAGAAGGTGTCGGACCAAAACTCCGCCACGCTAATTGCATTATCCGTGCCCTGCACAAGGTCCTTGAAGGTACACCTGTGAGGGCACGACGGACACTGCAACAAATGCTCCATCGTCTGCAGAGGATGACCACATAGGCAATGGGTGCCAGTAGGGTTCTGTGCAAAACCCACCATGTCACCTTTACAGCGGCCGATCTGGGTTCTCAGTCTCAAGGACTTCCGTGAGACTGGCCAGGGCAATCCTCCAATAGGCGGGAGCATAGAAACGCAAAGATTGCAATGACTTCTTCTTATTTTAAAACGAACTCGTACAGCGATTACTAAAGAGAAACAAAAAAAAACCCAACCCGGCTTCGCATTGGCATAAACCTTCCTCTTGAATCACTCTATCTGTTAAAAAAAACCGCATCAAAGTCCTTTGCGTAGTTACATACATACATACATATAGTCACGTCTTTATCCCTTACGGGGTAGACAGAGCCTAGGGCCATAAGACCTTAGACCACGTTTAGCATGATGACAGTTGAAACAGGAAATCAATAGTGATGGGTTGCTAGCCGCATCGCCTTTGTTATGATTCCCCCATTCGCCGATTCCCTCAGTCGACTTTTACGGCTTGCACGGGAAGAGAAGCATCTGGTACATTCTATGTTTTTCTTTTTCTCCCAGACCAGCATGAAAGGTTGCGTAGATTTAAAGATTTAATCATAAATATGGATATAGGGACAGAAAAAGCGGGTCGCTGTAGTTTCCTTTGTAAAAATTACTAAAAACGACCACTTTTGTCACTTTTTGTAAAGGTTTCTAGAGCGGATAGTATTTCAATGACTTTCGAGGTTCTAATGTAAGTTAAGGATACTAGCGAAAAACGTTGCGGGAGGATTTCTGATAAGCTCACTTACAGAAAGTGAAATTATTTTATTTGGGAAGTGGGGCTAGTGAAACCTATGGAGAAGCCTTAACGATGCGTTGTTGATGTGAGCGCCCGGTAACATACCGTGACAAGTTTCTTCCCACTACAGATTAACCCAGTTGCAATGTTAAGCGTGCTCCACTTGGATCCGTTTAGCTTATATTAAAAGATCACATTTAGCGAAATTGCAACCGGAAAAAGGTGAGAATATGTCGATGATAGAAATCTTTAATGATAGATTCGAAGTTCGAATAAAACAAAGTAAGATAAATCAACTTTTAATACGTATATATACAAAAATCTGTGCGTAATCCTCACTCGGGTGATATCAATTTTGAATTATTTATGAGAGTTGATTTTCATAACCAAAATAACAACGAAACTTGTTCGAACTTTGGGCATATGCGACTGTTTATTCAAAATAATTATTGGCTAGCCGAATGGCTTGTTATTGTACTGCGGTTTTAAATTACGATACTGCGGCTGAAAAATCAAAACGTAAATTGGATAAATTTGAAGACATATATTGACTCAAAATTTACGTATTTTTAACATTATAATGTAATTTGAAAGTTGCTGCAAGTCAGTCTTTTTTAAAAAGTAATTGAGAATATTATATCTTCTTGTTCGTCGTTCGTCTTGTGTGCGTTACAAGGCCAATCAACCCTGCACGGCCTAGTGTAAAAGTTTATCAAAACCGCCTCTCGTCTTCTGACGTGGTTTCTTTAACGACATCAGACGTCGAGAGTTATCTCAAATATGGAGAAGAGGGTGAGAGATAGAGATTAATTTGAATTAAAATAAACTTGTGTTTAGTATGCAATGACAAGTACTTACAAAAGGGTGATAAATCAATAAACGACAAAAAAATACATGATAAAAGAACTAGTAAAAAGGTTTTACCGCATAAAAGATTCAAACAAAGTAGTTCGTAAATTAACATCATGTCAGCTTTGGAATCCAAACTCAGTAGCAGCGTTGCCAGAAAAGTTATCTCACTCGACTGGAACTTAGTGACTGATTCATTAAGACTCGCGGTACAACAACGGGATTAGACGCTGAATTTATTGCGCGGTCCTTCGCAAATGAGGATTCCATTGTTGAAATTACTGGGTCATTGTAAGGGACTTATTTCGGCTTGTAAGTGTGTGTTTAGGTATTCACTCTTATTCGTCGGCCGTTGTAGAGATAAGGTTGTTTAGTTGTAATTTATAAAATGACAATTAAATTTACCCTGGGAATCCATACTAATATTATAAATGCGAAAGTCTGTCTGTCTGTCACCTCTTCACGGCTAAACGGATGGACCGATTGTGATGAAATTTGGTAGGGATGTAGTTAACGACCTGAGGTCAAACATACTTTTGGGCGCGATATAACCGAGTCCCACGCGGGCGGAGCCGCGGGGAACAGCTAGTTGTAATATATGTTCATAAAATAGTGTTACGCTTATAACGTTACGATACTAATTATCGGATACCAAGACTCACTTTGGGCTACTTTGCCATCCTTATTCCTTAGTTATTAATATTTTTTTTTACATTTAAGAGCTATATACGTCATTTCGGTGGTGTTCCTATTTTCCTATTCTTATTTATTTATTTAATTCATATACACTTCAAATACAAACAAAGAACACTTAAAATTAGAAAATTTAGTACAAGGTGCTACTTATTTCTATAGAAATTTCTTCCAGCGATAGGAAATTAAAAACAAAAAGGCAGTTGGCATGTACTTGTCTAATTAGCGACTTTATTTAGATATTTCTTGATGAAATGACGTTTACTTTTGCCTTTATTTGCTTCATGATAACAATGTTTTTTTTTATGATGCTGTTTTTTTTTTCTTTCAAATGTTTCTCATAAGATCATAGTGTTGTATCAAATGTTCTTACATGTTTCCTCTTGCTTCCAATCACTTTTAAGATACATCTCTTTTCTCCTGTAGTAATAATAGTTATTCCTCCTCTAATAATAATAGTTATTAAACTTATCCATATCCATACTAATATTATAAATGCGAAAGTCTGTCTGTCTGTCTGTCTGTCACCTCTTCACGGCTAAACTGCTGGACCGATTGTGATGAAATTTGGTAGGGATGTAGTTAACGACCTGAGGTCAACTTTTGGGCGCGATATAACCGAGTCCCACGCGGGGCGAAGCCGCGGGGAATAGCTAGTTGCTTTATAAATGTAACATAAACAGGATATCTTTTCTAATATTTAAGAATTGTAGTTATCTATTCATTCGCACACTGGAAACCACGCAGCGAAGAGCTAATTAATAAATAACTAAATCCTACATTTCAAGACAGTCGAAGTTTAATTAAAGTCTATATAAAGTTTAAATTTCAAATTATTCAGCCATCAATTCAGTTAAACCTTGTAATTAACATAAAACCATTTGGCTATGCTAATATTTGGTGGGATTGCAAACATTTGGAAGTCTTATTGAATAGTAAATAATATTATTATTCGTATTTTCTTACGCATCAATGGCTTAAAACTATACAATGGTACCATATTTTATTATACCATTCGGTTTTATATATTTTATAGGTATAAATGCTTCTATTATTATATGTGCAGAAGGGGCAGATTAATCTAACTAATAACATAGTAATCACCGGTTACTATGGTAAGTGCGGGGGTCACTTTTTTCTGCCCCTGAGATTTTTTATCGTCATCATCATTTCAGCCGCAGGCTGTCCACTGCTGGACATAGGCCTCCCCCTAGTATTTTCAGAACGACCGGTTCGGAGCGGCCTGCATCCAGCGTCTGCCTGCGACCTTCTTTAGGTCATCTGACCATCTGGTCGGTGGAGATTATTATTGTTGCAATATCATTTTTATGCAATAAAGAAACAAATATTATCATTATTTTAACAAATATAAAAATATTTGGATATATTAAATAGGATAGGGGATATCAGCATACTATATCGATTGCACTATATTTTTAAACACATTGGATCATTGAAATTGAAAACAATATCAAAATAACTGGAGGTAAACATTTATAGAAAGGTCATGTGCTTTGGTGCTTGCCTCAATCCCACCAATTTCTGCCACCAAATAGCTCGACTTGCAATAACCAACGTAATGGTAAAAATATGATTGCTTTGCCTCATTATACCCATGACATATTTACGCTCAATATACACCATATAATAAGGTAACAATACACTTATTCGTCAGCATCATGTCGTCAAGAGTGACAAATGACCGGGTTGGCAGAAAGGGCATTCTACTAGGAGCGTTTTCGTGTAATTTTTTATTGCTTTATGTCTAACGCGTTCGTGTAACAGAGCCTTTATTAAAACGACTTTTTATGCATTAGTCTGTTTCCTATTCATAGAAATTGCTTTTAGGATTGTGGGTTTATATAAAAAACAATATAGGTATTTAATTATGGCTGTTAAAAACTTTTAGAATTAACATCGCCTATTGCACTTTACATTTTGTACTTTAACGGTTAAATCCCAACTAATATTATAAATGCGAAAGTGAGTTAATTTGTTTATTTGTTTATTTCCTCTTCATGCTTTATCTACTGAACCAATCTACTTAAAACTTCGCATACATATAGTTAGGAGTACTGAGAAGGACATAGGGTGCTTTACATCCCGGGAAAAACACTGTTCTCGATATTAACGTGGGTAAAGCCGCGGGCGAAAGCTAGTAATTAAATAAATTGCTTAGATATCGCCATAGTAGAAGCATGTAAATGTACAAGTTTTATTTTACTTTGCGTCACGTAAACACAAACAGACACAAACGAAAACCGCCACTTTCAAGCACCTGGAAAACATAAATTTTAAATAAAAAAATCAAATGAGGACTTAATTATAAAGCCATAAAATTCAATTATAGCTAATAGATATAAACTTATGGCTAGTAAATATAACATAGAACTCTCAAAAACTTTCCTTTTATAATAAAAAAGGCAGGAACTTAAAATAAAAAAAAATTAATCATCTGTGCAAAAACGCATTTTAACTGGATGCATTCTTTTGAAAGAGCGTCATTAAATTCTGGCGGCAGATAATGATGATGGCTCAGTAATAACTTCACGTGCCTGACTGATAGTACATGTATTTTTTTATATTCGGTTTTTATACCATGAAATATATAAAAAAATCTTTTTCCTCATTTAGTTACTTATTTGTTATTATTTTAAACTGTTTGAATAAATCCACTAGTACAATTGTTGGTTGAGTAAAAAGTGTCATGTAGAATAATATAGACATTTATTCATTTACCATAATTAGGTACTTTTTTAATATAAACAATAAACATGTAATGTTTATGTAAGTATTCTTTGTTTGTTTTTGTTGCGAAAAATCCATATATTACACAAAAACTCGAAGAACTCAGAAAATATGACTTAGAAAACAATCTTCCTTCAATTTTTGCACCGTCAAAGAATTTTCATAGGCAAAGCCGGTCATTTTCAAAAGCATTTCACGTCTCTGTTTAAAACTCCGTTTAATTTTTCAATTTTTGCTGTCGCGTGAACATGTAGGCAGAACCTACGAATTTATTGGAAAATTCTTCTACAAGAGAGTTAATACGGATGGATAAGTATTTGCACGACTTGTGCTTATAATAGTTTGTTATAATTGAAATGAATTAATGTAAATATTAATTAACCGAAACCAGATGGCGGTTGGTCCTGGCTGCCATCTGTATTCATCTTATTATCAGACAATCAGGTGATTAAAGCCTGCAATGTCCTAACCAAACAAATTTCCGTGGGAATCGAATCCACGACTGGGTCTGCAGGCAAACGCCTTTACCACTGGACCACGGAGGCAATGCGAGAATATTAATTAATACTACGGTATTATGATAAATCCCAAACATGAATGATAAAGACAGCCGTCCGTCCATATATTCTCAAAATATATCAAGGAAATGGTATATTTATTCATCCTGGCAGTGTTATGGCTGGCGATGATGCGTTACCGACATGATTAATGGGATATTGGAACCCTTGGGCGGGTAAATAGCTAAATTGAAATATTTGAATGCACGTTTTTCTAATAAGTAAAAACGTAATTTTGGACTTTGTTATTCCTTTGTATTAACCTTTCATTTAACGTCTAAGTCGTCCAGCGGTTAGATGGGTCGATGATATTAGGAAGGTGGCTTAGAGTAGGGATGCATGGCGTAGACAGAGGGAGGTTTATGCCCAGTAGTGAGTTGTAAACAGCTGATGATGGTGATGATGATGATGATTAACTTTAGTCAAAGAAAATATATGCTTTAATGTCAGAGGGATGTACAAACTCAACACAAAGTTAAAAAACATTACCTGGCGGGCGATTACGTGATTCTACGACTCATTATGTGATGGCCTAACCGAACTTATTAACCTACCAAAGCTGTCTAAGGAATACCATTCCGTGACCATTTCGGGTAGGTGACACGGTCAATCGACCATGCATATCCTGCTGTCAGAGTTCTTCGGAACCGCCCCTCGGTCTCTGACGTATGGTTCCTTTACCGACTACCAGCTGGCAGCCGGGACCAATGACTTAACGTGCCTTCCAAACCACGCCTGCAATGTCCTAACCAAACTGGAAAAAAACTAAACAAAGTATGCTACCTGTGGGAATCGAATCCACACCCCGCAGTGTATACAGGCAAATAATGCCTTAACCACTTGACCAAGGAGGCTGTTAGTAAACTGGTGAATTAGTGAAATCGACTAGTGATATGGTAAGGTCAAGGTTTCAATTAGATCATTAGATTCATTAAAAATATGTAAACAAAATTTGAGTTTGTCGCCAAAAAACCTCCATTTTGTTTTCTTTTTATTATTATACTGTTATACCCATTAACTAGTGTCACTCTTACAGTAAATAAAATGTTAACGACGCCTTTCAAGCTAAAATCCATCGATCCGTTCAGGCTGCAGAGCGTGCAAAACAAGTCTTGAAAAACATAACCCTCCTTCTGGCACAGTCGGGTAAAAATATATTTTTGTGTTTAATCTTATGCCTTAGACCCATTTATTTATTTTCTTACATACAGTACACAAAATGTATAAAATGAACAAAAAAAATCGTAATAATATGATACCAAGTTAAATTATTACTATTGTCTGATGATCATCATTCATAGCAAACAATGACACATATCCAGTTAGTTAGGTCATATAATTCAATATTCCTGACAAGTTCCTCATTTCGAAGTAATGAAGCGTAATTTCCCTAGGGTCAATCTGGAAATGGGCACTAATAAAATATATCGGCCCGAAAATGTAGTTAATTTAATTTATTGTTCCCGTTTTGTTGAATTAAAACGATTAAACTTTATAAATATTTTTAGGGCAGTTCTTAAAAATTTCCGAGTAAATAAATGTTTTGAAGAACGAAAATAATTGAATACAATCTAATGTGAATGTTTTAATAGCACCTGTGTATGTATTCTCGGACTTCCCACTAATATTACAGTTATATTTTGAAGCACAGTGTAGATCATCTCTTCTATCACCGTTAGACTGCGAACTAGTAAGGCATTCCGTTTAAAACACGGAACTCCGAAAAACAATTCGGACCTGATTCAATATTCAGTAACATTGATTCAAACCAGAAAATATTATAACATTTTTAGCAGCCATTCCTGGTAAAGAAGCATATTTCCCGCGAGGCTATCTGGATGACAACATGTAAAATGCAACAGCGCGCACGTTACCGGATTCGTTTCGTTCCATTTTCAAAATGTTTGTGACACTTTTTCTTGTTTGTGATATGCATAGATTAAAAAAATTGCCTGGAGACCGCGCGTGATTTCCTATTTCAATGTTGACGACCTCCGTGGCGTAATGGTTGACATGCCTGACCGCTACTCAGGAGGTCCCGGGTTTGATCCCCGGTCAGGTCAAGATGAAAAATAATACTTTCCTAATCGGCCTGGGTCTTGGATGTTTATCTATATATGTATTTGTTATAAAATATAGTATCAGGGAGTTAGTATCCCATAACATAAGTCTTGAACTTACTTTGAGGCTAACTTAATCTGTTTGACTTGTCCCTATATATTTAATATTTATTCCCTATATATTTATTTATTTATTTAAACTTTATTGTACAAAATACAGTTGTATAGCACAATAGGCGAACTTAATGCTAAAAGCATTATCTAACAGTCAACCTTTAGGTCAAGCAGAGATCGTAATGTGGGTTTAATATAATAGTAATATAAATTTACATAAACTTACATACATATACCTAGATATATAAATACATAAATAACAATATACATATATATTTAAATGTTGATATGCTACTTTAGAAATTATGTATTTGTAAGCAATTTTAAAAATTAATTCCTTGGCACATTTTACATGAAAATAATATTAGTACTGTAGCGCCTAAATACCGGGAGGTTTGTCTAGGCGTCTAGGTGTTGGTCATCGCACATATTATTCTCAAATAAGTATTTGTGTTGACATGAAATGTAACAGGAATAATTGAGCCTGCCACAGTATGACAGGGCGGTTATATAAGGGGTACCAGCTCTACATTCATAGAGACATTGTTGGTTTTATTTCACACCATCATCCAAAAATAAATTAACGTCAACCTAAAAAAAACATAAAGAAATTCAATATTAATAAATCCAGTAATCAACTAAAAGTATTTTCTTGCTACATATTTAAAGCGCAGTTTAGAGCAGTCTCATAAAACCTCATCCCTCTGGGTCTCGCAAATGCAAGGACTTGTCTAGACAGCCAGCCAGACACACACCTGTCAACAACCTACAAATTCACATGTCTGGAATCTGATAAGGAAAGTATCTACAACCCATCCTGTTTATGTACAGTGGGAGTAATGAAAATCCATCCATAGGTAAAAATCCATAGGTAAAATCGGTCCAGGGGTTTAGCTATATGAAAGAGAAAAATATGAGAAAAGACAGGCAGACTTTCCCATATATATCCAAAGATAAATATAATATTTTTTATGACGTGACAAGGCATCTACCTCGTGAATAAGATATCGAAATAAAAAAGAAACGTAATTTATTTTGTATTCTGCGAGACAATGAACTTCTAAAACTCAAGCGTAAAATTGTACGATTTTCATTGTGCTATTTGTGATCCATTCAAAATAGGGTTGGTTGGACATTAGAGAAAAGTAAAAAAGAAATGTGGAAATAATATATTTTTTTTTTAAATATAAATGCTACAGTTATTTTTTGAGACTAAACCATATATGACATCGTTTGGTTTTCGCCTACGGAACAGATTACTACATCTATTCCTGTGAATATGAGTATTTTTGTTTGTCTTTTAACAGATGACAAATTGATTAACTTTAAAATACGTATAATTTATTAAATCTACAATCTGCAATAAAATATAAAATATCCATAAAATAGCCAGAAAGCTCCATCATATATAATCTAAATTTAACATCAGGGGGAATAGTAATAGCCGATCGACATTATGAGGAAAAAAATTTAAGTGTTCTGCACCGTAGCCAAGTGACAATTTCAAAACGCTAACGAATGTAGACAAGAATAAAATGTATGGGATTGACATAGGCTGCGGTAAATCACGTGGTCAATCTTATGTCAATCCCATACAATTTGTTCTTGTCGTTCGTCGTTAACGTTTTGCGATTGTGACTTTGGCTAAGACTTTGGTTTCAACTAGATAGTTACTAAATTGAAGTGTTGAAATTTAAAGTGAAACTATATCTTCTTGTTTTTGTAATCTAGAAAACGAGAGGCGGCAGAAACGTGATGACGCGTCGAACCCAGGGATCAAGTGAGCTGTACAATATATAGGTAGATAATACCTATATATGTATCAAAAAACCGAGGCTAAACACAGTCCGGTCATTACTCTTGTACATTCAAAATGTTAATTGACTTAGGTACTTACAAATAATCCACGTGTGCGTGGACTGCATTATATTTGCCGCCTCAAGCTGTTCTCGTCACGCTGTCCAGCCATAATATCTCACTGAATATTTTCCTTTGGCGCGTTTTCCCTCTAAATAGAAAAAATTAATAAACAAATTTAAGTTTTAAAAAGTGTTTTGTAAGACGCAAAGAGATGAGATGGGAAATATTTAAAGGGACAGACCAAAAAGACAGATTTTAAGTTCGATATTCTATCCACAAATACAAACGGTTTGGACATATTTCGAAAAAAAAAAAATCATAGACATCGTCTATGAAGCCACAAAAACGTTTAACTACTATCAGGTAGACCTAATCTTAATGGAAATTTCGCCTTAAATTATAATATTGTTATGGTTCATTATCGAAAAGCTTTTAGTACATTAGCGTCAAACCAAACCTAATTTGAATAACGGCCCTTTAGAAATAGCATACGAAGTTACACATAGCTATACCTGAATACATTGCTAACATAGTTTTCGTCGTACTTTTATTAGAATATGTATATATTTCTTATGTTGGTAGATTTCGTCGGCCTGGTATGCATATGGCTCCATTTTTTACAAGTTTTTAAAACGCCTTTAAAGATGTGTCAACTTTGTATAAATATTTTTTGTCCTAAAATCCTTAACGAAACAAAGTTGTTGTAAATTATAAATACTAACAATAATCTTCTTCTCGCTGATTCTTTTAAATAAAACAAAATTTTTTCCATTAAGAAAAGGTTTGTTTTGTCCTAGGTCTTTATATAAGGGAACTTGACTTATTTGACCTAATAAACATTCAATAAGGATCTAGATAGGTATTTAGAACTTTCTCAAATAATTGCTTCTATTAACTTATTCTGTACTAGCTGTTGCCCGCGGCTCCGCCCGCGTGTAGGTCACTTTTCGCGAAACCTGTGGAAACTACAACTATCCAGACCTATAGTTAATTCTATTGTATCCTTTTCCCGTGCCAATTTTATAAAGCCATTACATTGCTACGATATCGTTAAATATTAGGGCCCACTTCTTTCTCAAATACCGTTTTTAAAATCAATAGGAATCAGTATTAAACAGTCGTAAAATTCTGAAAAAAATATATGTTTTTAGTTGAGGATCTAGCAGAGTGAAATTCGCTTACAGTACCAGTAACAATATCAGACAAAATTCGCTCGATAGAAAAATCAAAGTTGCCTCCTTTGGAAGTTTATTTTCAATACTATGCCTAAAATAATGAACTTATTGTCCTGCTTTTATGTTATAGCCTTTAGATAAAGTATTTATATAGTGAAAATCGCTGAAGTAGATTTTGTAGTGTTATTTTCCCAAATATGATGTCTAAATGCCTACAAAATGAGTGAGCGCCGCGACTACGCGGCTTACGGACAACGGACCTTCAGAAGAAGGAGCTCTTAACATTCATCTATCAATCTTTGTCTCTAAAAGAGTAGACGTAGCCTATTACAGAGTCATTAGGACCTAAAATCCACTCCCAAAGTTTTAGTGGGCGTGTAAAGTGGAGAAAATCTCAATAAATAGTGATAAGTCAGATAAATTCGTCCTTACGACACGACCGTATGTTCCGTGAAACACTGATTTGATTATTTTTTAAACCAAAGCCAACCCAAACCAACCAATCAATTCAAATAGCTTACAATACAACACAACAAACGACCGATAAACAAACCAACCAATAGTACTAAATCAACAACCAAATTTTTTTTAAATAAGGAAAAATTTCAATCTGCTATTAAAATAAAGTCAGCGCCATCTATTGGTATTTTATGTAACTAAATCATACGCCCACAAACATTAAATGTGTTATTTTGTTAAAATTTAATAGAGACTGCAGTGTGTTTCTGTCTTTATTGATATAAGTAGAAATTTTAGCTTTATCTAAATTAAATACGTTTATGTAAATCGCATTCAACTGTTTAAAAGTTTTGAAGCAGTGCTTGTAGTAAACTTTAAATGACCATAACTTCTATTTCCCTTAACCGATTTTGATGAAACAAAGATTTTACAACGCTCCTAATTATATGTAATTCACCTGTGAAAACAAAAATTGTTTTTTTGGTTTTTATTACTCTTCTTTAATTGCCCCGTAGAGGTTTTTTAGAAAAATATTTAATGTACAGACACTCGATTTTTACTGTCTTATTATATGTATAGATAGATAAGTACAAAATACTTTTATATTAACGGAGTTAACGCTAAGAGCTTTCTCTAAGTAAGAAAATAAATCTAGAAAACAAATAAAAAACGAAAACAGAAAATTATTGTTTATGGCAGGATTCGATCCAGCTACTTTCTAGAAACATTTCTTTACTAAAATATTTAAATAAATAGACTTCTAAAAAATTAATACAATACAAAAAAAGGGTAAAAACAAAAGAAGTAATGTCTAGCAGGATTCGAACCCTCTACTTAAAGAAATGATCCGCGACCTCTACCGATAGGCCAACATGCTTTGCTTGTTACTGCCGAAATTTCAAATGGGTTTTGTCTATAGGTACGCAACTTGCAGTGTTTGAAGTAAATTTTCAATCGACCATAACTTCTTTTTCCCTTAACCGATTTTGACGAAACAAAGTTTTGACAACGCTCCTAACTATATGTAATCCAACTGTGAAAACCGCGTTTAAATCCGTTGAGTATTTCCGAAGTTATAACGTACCAGACAGACATACATACATACATACATACATACAGACAGACAAAAATTCCAAAAACTGTCTTTTTGGTTTCTGTTACTCTTTTTTAATCGCAATCTATCAGTTTTTTTGAAAAATATCAAATGTACAGACACTCGGATTTTAGTGTCTTATTATATGTATTGATGAAACATAAGAGATGCCTTGCCCTTTTTTATTTGCGGCAATATTTATAATAACCAGTTAGAATTGAACATTATGTTACCATGAAGCGATGCCAAAACTGCTAACCATTTCGGAATATTTACGAGATAAGATAACTTATTATTCCAATTAAATTTTATAGTTCTAAATAAAACCCGCTCGCGATTAGTAAATATGAATAATTATAGTTTTTTATATTTACTATTCAAAAGTCGCTTATTTTCGTCTCTTTTGTAGTGTGCGTGCGTACACATAAGTAGTAGAGATTAGCGATTATACCAAGCCTTCTCTTTGTCGCTTCTTATGGCGATTATGGTAAAAACAGATGTCTTATTTGACTTAGACAAGATTTGTACCTCTGTCCAACTGATGAAGGATTTCACTAATTGAGAGAGACACTAATCGATGTGGAAGGGCTTCAGCCAGTTACACAAACCTTTACCAGAGATATTCTTATTACTTTGACATTAGTGGGAGAGGATGTGAGGAATCCATAAAATATTAAAAAGGAGGTGTAAGTATTTATCAAACAAGCTTTATCCATGGCTTTACACGCGTGGTTATGAAGAGGTTTCAATGAGTTGTCACATCACTAATACTATACCGAATTCAAGTGAATGAACAAAGTTACTAGCCTAAAACAAACTAATCAGACACATAGTCGGATTTTATATATTTTGTCCTGCAAAATCGGAAATTTAAGCTATGTTCCATCAAGGGTAACAGGTCGACAATTTTTTACCTAGACGATCTTGTTAAGGAATTGTTAATTTATTTATTTATTTAATCTGAACATATAGTGGCATAATATTGTGTCCTGCTAAATTTGAAATTTCAGCTATGTTCCACCATAGGAGAATAACAATTCCTTAACAAGGACACAAGTCACATTTCGCACCAAGTTTGGTTTGACACAATCAACTAATATTGCAACTCCAAGATTTGCATAGACGTGCGAAATGAGACCCCGACGGCATAACAGGAATAATTGATGTGCCTTGTATGCCTGACCGCATCTGGGGAACTTATTTGCATGTCGTAATGCTCGCTGTGCCGAGATTTTGAGGAAACAGCACGTGTATTGATTTTACGAAGAAAATTAGTAAGGTGTTGTGGTAAAGAGTTTTTACCTGATTTAAAACTTTGTGGTACCAACCTTATAACTACACAGTGGTTTAGGTAAATTGTTTATTGATCCCCTTTTTTGTCGTCTTATAACAACGCTTTAATATATATATAGTCCGATGACCTGAAGAAGGTTGCAGGCAGGCGCTGGATACAGGCCGCTTCCAACCGGTCATTTTGGAAATGCTTGAGGAGATGTCCTGCAGTGGACAGCCTGCGGTGATGATGAATTGTTGTTTCAGATTCAGCTTTCCTTCATATTCCATTTAACCTTCGGCGTGTTCTTTTTTAGCGGTTTGAAATACTAGCGAGAAAACAATGAGATGAGCTGTTTATGTTTATTGTTCGTTGTTGTTAATATAAATAACTTGACCAAGGTGCCTTAGTGCCTGAGGATGCCTCGTGTAGAAGTGACACGTTTTGCAAGGAATATGTGTTCATACTAATGGTGGTGGGCATTAGTTTGGAGGACGCCGCCGGCTGGCTGTAGATTCCATGAACTGGCGGCATGGCGGAAGCACGCAAACTATCATTATCATATTTTAGTTTAAATATCATTATCATAATATTTGGTTGACAGGTAGATAAAGCCTAAGGCTTTAAGTCCGTCACTTACAATTGTATAATAAAATTAAATAAATAAGCTACTTTGGAAAGCGGTTTGATATACCAGCAAAAATCATTGAGATGATGATAGTGATGAATATTTTCCCAAAATGTTCATAAGAGCGATGAAAGGAAGTCTCGAATTCGACATTAAACGTTTAACTGCCACGATTAACTGTAAAATAATTTTAATGAAAAGCAATACAGTCAGTAACATTTCCTGGTTTTTTGGGTATAACGCGGGTGAACTGCCATAAAAACGCGTCGCCCAAATAAAAAACCTTTTTAATTCAGTTTGTTTACGCCGTATAACATAATAATGGCGTCGTTAAGTTTAAAATATCATTAAAGCAAGCTAAGTTCATAAATGAAAGGCTTAAGCGAACGTGTATTAAATGAACAGGGTAATTTTCGGAACCGCAGCTGTAAAAAAATAAACAGGTTGGTTTTTATAAATTAGAATCTAGCTACGAAATGGGACTAAGGGGTGAGTTCGTTATGATCCTATGTGTTCAAAGATGGTAAGCGTGATGACTTGGATGGTTTTCATTAACCAACTTTGATGATTTATAAGAGAAATAGTACACATTTGTTTTATGACACTTCCGTGAGGAGATTGATACAAACAAAAAATAAAATGTGTATGCAATTATATACCTATAGAATACATTCAGTTAATATTTCCATATTTTTTATTTTCGTTTAGCCTTTAAATTAATAACCGTTTAAATTCTTATCAAATAATGAAAATTAACGCGTTTATTGTTGAATGGTATTTAATGTTATAATGGAATTTTTCCTTTTACCAAAAAATTCTATGTCCCATGGTTTTATGTTCTGTTAAGTACAATCAGGTGCAAAATTTGGATTTTTATTGCACTTAAAATATAACTGATAATACTTATCGTCAAGTGCGACTTTTGCAAATTTACCAGATATGTATACATAAATTATTTGTAAATTTTAAAGTTCTACGCATGAAATTAAATTTTGCAATCTATTATCGAAAATATTGTTTCTCGACTTAACTTAAAAATAAGTTACTACAAAATAAGAACGATGTGACAATTTCATTACCCTATTTGTTTTATTTTATTTAATTTAATTTTTAGTTTTGGCGGGAAAATCAAAGTTTTTTTTGTTTTAGCTGTATGTATTTTTTAAAATGTGTGTTTTATTTCAGCACTTGTGCATAATTATGATGGATTATTATTCTCAACATGTTCATGTGTTGGGAAGTGGTACAGTGCCGATTAAGTGACTTTTTTGTCACCAAAATATCCAAGAATCCTAAGCGAAATTTTCCCACCACTTCACTTAGCTTTCTAATTACACTGAATACTGACTTTACTGGTTTGGCTTGAATACAGGAAGATTCATAAATTAAATTACAAGAAACAGCACAACGATAAAAATAAACCATATATTTTATTTAGACAGTTTTTTTGTACCTCAATATTAACTTTATTGTAACTAAAATTAAATTTAGGAATACCAGCAATTTTATGTAATTTTTACCTATTTTGCCAAGTGTAGCTAAATAGTACTCTTAATTTTCACTTGAAAGATTCTAATTACGAATCCATAAAATTAATTTAATTCCCGGAAATTGAGCGAGTGTTATTTTTTTGCACGCGAGTGTACTTATAGACGCGATGTTTACTTTGACAACAGGAAGAAATTATCTGGTACGTTTCATTTTACGCAAAATTATTATCCAGTTTACGTGAAATGAAATGTTTTTATAAATTCTTCAGGGCTCATTAGTAGGTACGCTGATTTGAACTAATTGTATTAATATTATTGTTAAATCGGCGAGCTAGCAAATTATACACATACATCTACATAATTTCTTTGTTTACTCTATATGGACTTTTGCTCATACCTGTACCTAATAATTTACCTAACATCATATTTAGTTGCCTAACTTAAACAACAACAACAACAAAGCGCCCAAACTCTAAATATTCAAGTACAAAGTTGAGAGATAATGTCAATAGTTGTAAAACTTGTAGGCTCCGCCACTAAACTCGAGTCCACTAACAATATGAAGTTTGACCTGCTAATGTCGAACCGAGGTAGATGGAGGGAATTTTCATTAAAATACTCATTAGTTTAGACAATACGGCCGCGCAGGTCATATCTAACTTCTTATAGCATATCAATGTCTTATAATTATATGAATTTAGCCCTTTAAGATGATACCTCGGTGAACACTAGCGCCACCATCATTTAAAAATCATTATTTACTGAAAACACAAGTTATCAAAAATCCGTGTTACAATTAAGGCTTAAAACGGCTACTTTTAGCAGTTTTGCAATTTGTAACTATACGGAACTATAATTTAATATGATTAAAACTAACTTCAGATCCAGAACCATAATTACAAAAGAAGGACTTTTGTTAACATGTGTTTTCAGGGAATAATGTTTTTTAAATGACGGTGGCGCTAGTGCTAACCGAGGCATCGTCTTAAGACAACCATGCCATCGACACGGCCGACTCAGCAGAGGATATAGCCGAATCTCCCTTTGTACAGTGCCCATTTTACCCTTACATCCAAGTGTATACTTTTCTATGCAGCACACTGTACACGACAAAGATAAGCTGGAGTACAACAGCATCCTCTATCATTTACACAGCGCCACAGATAGTGTAGGTAACCATTACCATCTCTTGTTCTCCATGCATCCTCCTACGCATTTTATGTACTTTTACCATTGATTACTAAACACATTTTGTTGACTAAACTATTACCTACTAATTCATTACTACTACCCACGAAGCAAATTCGTGCTACTACCTAACACGCACGATTTCGCATTATTCTAATGACTCGACTCGCCACAAGCCTTGTGTCAGTCCTCCATGGGACTGCTTTTCTTATTATTGGTGGAATCCAACCAGTCGGACGAGGTGCTTATAAGTGAATTAAGCCATTTGACATTCCCTTAGGGAGGCCTCACACTTATCGACGAGGAAACTGCTTTAGATTTACCGGTCAGAAAAACCTGTGTCAACCTAAGGGGCCGTCCATTAATAACGTGATCAATTTTTTAAGCATTTTTTAACCCCCCCTCCCCCTTGGTGATATATGGTGAGGATGAGGACTACCCCCACCCCCCACCCAACATCACGTGTATTTTTAGTATGTACATTTTTTTTACTTTTTAGATTAGGTATTATATAGTATTTTTGAATGAATATATAGACTTTTTTTTTAACTTTTAGTCTGTTGTATGTATTATCACGATTATTTCCGAAAGTACTGAACCGATTTCCTTAACTTTCACCAATTGCTTTGTTTTAACTCAGCAAAACATTTAAAGTTTGTTACATCTCCATGGGTTCATTAAAAAAAAAAGTTATCGTTATTTGAATGAACTCAAGACAAGATATATTGCTATATATTTGTCTGCAAATATATATCATCTTGCAGATCAGTTGTTGAAGATCAACGTCAGTTTCATCAAACCACTCGGTGACACAACGCAGAGAATCTCTCTCGATCTACCGATCGATCGTCGCGTGCATCTCTTAACTTTCGGTTTATAAATCGCGCGTTTAAATAAATAATGAAAAAATAAATAAGTACACGTGATATCTTACTACACCCCCCCTCCCCCCTTGTGATATTTTGTGATTTTTGTGTCTCTCCCCCCCCTTTCAAGCCTCACGTGATTAATGGACGGCCCCTAATAAGAGTTTCACTAATGACATTACGAAGAAAGATAGAAGAAAGAAAGATTTATTTGTCTTATAAAAATCTATACTTATATTATAAAGCTGTTGGATTTGAATAATTCTTTCTGCATATGATAGCCTGATTTTTAAGGGAAGGTTTTAGGCTATAGTATATATATATATATATATATATGTCGCAGAATGAAGTACTAAACGTAAGGTCTTTATCAATCTGAAAGCAACTTAACTATAGTGGTGACACTATGCGGTTGGCAACATCAAATGACATTGTCAAATGTCAATGTCATAGAAGTAGCGGTTGGGAATCGAAATGAACGTTCTTTTTGAATATGGCGTTGGGCGTGTGCACTTGTGAGGTTATCCCTACTTTTGTAACGGTGAAAGTGATTGCAATGGCAGTTGAGAACAGAATCGATCGGGCCGAGTTCGAATGTAGACGCGCGGCAGTGCACTGCAGTAGCTACGAAATAGTATCGTGATTAGTTGATGTTAATTGTTTTAAGTGTTAGCGCGTGTGTGTGACCCGATATGTTTAGATGTGTCCTGAGAGCTAGCTATCCCTTGTTGACCTATGGGCGAGAAGCCTAGTGTTCAGAAGTCTCGTGATGAGGCGCCTAGATGCGCGAGTGTCTGTGTACCCTTGACCCTTGATTTCACCAATTGCTGTTGGTTATCAGTTGTGTTAGCACGGAGGAAATCGAGAAGAGTCTTGGTTGTGAGATTACTATCGTGTGCGTGTGTGGGGCACCGATCTAAGCCGTGATTTGGGTTGCTGTCCCTCTATCGGGACAATTATGCCCTCGCTTGACCTTTGTAAGATTGTGTAAAGATACCCTGTTAGTTAACTGTCACTCTGCTTTAAAGAGTTGCTCACGAAAGCCATCCTATGACCCTATGATTGATGCTCGGAGCCATCCATCCTGACTTCCACTTGGCCCCCTTACACCTCTATCTCCGACATCAGAATTGGGATGGTGAACCCGATAGTTTTTAGTTTTCTGACACACTTGTTTTTGATTCATGGCTATAATCTTGTAATAACTCTACGCGTATAAAACTACCTACTTATGCGGAAAATAATGCGGTTAGTACATGTTTCTGAAAAATAACGGTTTCGTGTTTAGTACAGTGTAAGTACCAATACGTTTGTTTTGTTGCAGTAACCGGGGTAAGTCTTTTGACATTTTTCTTAACCTGATTTTTTGAAATTTTATGCGTTTATCATCAATTGAGTAATTTTATTTTCAGTGGTAAATTGTTTGATATTTGAAGGTAGTTATGATTAGATAAAAATAACTGACAATATCGTCTTTGATATCAATTTAGCTACCACAGGTTTTTAAAAACGTTGTCGATTACATTAATATAGTGCGATTATAATGTTTCATTACATTGTGCATTTTATTTAGTCAGAAAATAATCGATTGTATTTAAACGATTGCGATGTTGAATTATTTAAAAAAAAATGATATTTCACTTTTGTTATTGAACATTTTCGCATACATAAAAACACACTGTGGTTACGAGATATTTGGGGTAGTTCGAGAAAAATCTTAAATCACATGGACAAAGTTAATTTTAAATTGTAATTTTCGGTACCTAAAGTTTAGGTAGTGAATTTAAATTGCGAAAACGACGTTGACTGGTTAATTCAGTTGATTGATTAATCTGTTTAAAATGTTTTATTGTCAGTAATGATTTAACGTTCGTTTACGCGTAATAAAAAAAAATGCTTAACGGTTTATTGAATCTACATTTTTGAGGGTTTAATAACGGCGAAGTTATTATGAATTAATTTTTTGTAAGCGTGCTTGTAAAGCGTAACTTGTGATTTTTGGTGATACGCTAGAAGCAAAAGAGATCATTGAAGAATCCGATAGTTAACTTTCATAGTGTAATAGTTGAATTTCTAAATTGCGTTGTTTGATATTATTTGTGTTTTGACTATGCTGGAGTCCGAGTCTTAGCCGTACCTCGAGAAAAATCGGTTTCTGCCTTGTGTAGTCCGTGAGTAGGCGATATGCGGTTGACTCTGGTGGAGGTCGGGTTTCTGAGGAAACCGTAGGGTCAGTTGGACCCGGTGATCACAGGCGTGGTACGCGTATTTGTGGTATTATTGAGATTGCGCAATTTTGGATTTTGTGTTGACATTAATTGCCATCAAGATATTGAGTTATTGATTAAGGTGATTCAGTGATCTCTGAGTTCTCATTTTGTAATCGGGATTTATTGATTTAAAGTAACTGTAAATTTCGTGAAAAAAATAATTGATATACGTCAAAGGCGGAAATGGACCGGTTGTTCATAATGTGCGGTTTACTGATTTGATTCGTTGAATAAAATTGATTAGACAATGATGTTTTGTGTGCTTGTTAAACAGAACCCAGTTTATTATTTTGAGAAATTACTGCAATTTTGGAAGTTATGAGAAGTTTTGCATTGCTTAGTGGTAATCGCCAGTATAAATATGCTCACGATCGATTCAGGAAAATGCCAGATCCTAATTCTCCCTCAGAATTTGATAACAATGTAGTATCTGAGGATGAAACAATTAGTCCTTAAGAGTAGAGGCCGAAAGTATTGTGATTCTTTACAATTGCTGAAAGTACATTTTACGTTGATTTAAGTTTATTACTATGTGCCGGTGTGTGTAGTGCTGGTTAAGCGCTGCTCGGTTAAGGGATAGTACTCGGTTATCACCGGTTAAGTGTTAGTGTGTGTGTAGCGCTGGTTAAGCTCTACGATTTTGCTTTGCTGGTTAAGCATTGCGGTTTAGTGCTGGTTAAGTACTAGACGGTGTGTGACACTGGTTAAGTGCCACGATTTTGCCTTGCTGGTTAAGCATCGCGGTTGGGCTGAGTGCTGGTTAAGTGCTCAGTGATAAGTAGTGCTGGTTAAGTGCTACGGTTTTGCTGTGCTGGTTAAGCATTGCGTTGTACTGCATAGTTTTTACTGATGGCTGGCTGGTGATAACGCTGTTTGAAATTCAAAATAAATTATAGCAGAACAAACTTTTTGTAAAATGTTACTTTTGGCAATATAATATTTTAAGTTGTTGTTTGTAACAGTGATAATTTCACTGGGCTCACTTGATACCGTAATTTTTCCAAATGGGTCAGGGACGACCGAGCGGTTAAATTTTACTGTGTTTAATTTCGTTTAGATTATCGCTTTTTTAAAACCATCATTTGGTAGAAAGTAAAATTACATTCATGATAATATCGGGAAGATGTTTAAGAGTAAAGTACCTATTGAGTTTGTAAAGTAAGATGACGTAAAAGCGGTAGATTGATTGATTGATTTGGTTATAGATTCGGGGCTAGGAGACTGTACCAATATATCGTAGACGTAGCCTGGTAGAAATTGGTGTTATCTCCTTGAAATGAGATGACCCTGGGTAAGCGGTAGGTGGTAGTACGTAGATCGTAGAGTCGCGGTCTGACTCGGGATTCCCATGGGGAAGTCCGCAAAATAAAAGGTTTTGGTGCTCCATACCTTTTGAGCTATTGTGTTGTGATAGCTATAGGCCACAAATGCCATAACAGATGTGAGACTGTAATAAATTCTAAATCGGTCAAAATTATTTTGTTTTGAAAAAGTGTAATGTGATAGTGTAACTCAGTGGTACTGGGACTCGGTAGTCCTGGGACTCGGTAGTCTATTTGGTTATGATGTAGAGGAAAGTGTAAGCCCATTGAACACTATTCAATCAAGTAACTAAGTTGTTATTTGTTTTCTCTGGGGGGCAACGTGGTTATCGTCACTTGGTGAGGGTGGCAAGGTTATCGTCACTGCGAAAGTGGCATGATCTGATACCGCTCGATTTAGGTAGTAGTGACGCCTTGAGAGATCGTCACTGGAGGTGGCATGAGTCCTATTGCTCGAATTAGGCGATAGAGACGACCGTAATCGGTAGTCGATATGAGCGATTTAGTAGAGCAAGTAGAGTCTTACTTCAAAGTATGTGGTTGAGTCAATAATGGCCATTGGTCAGTTTATAATTAGAAGTAGTTTGTGATTATCCCTAGTAATGATGTAAGCTAAATTATTTGAAAATAAACTTTGAATTACTATGAGAGTTCGTTTGAAGCCCTGTTCCGACTTGTCTAATCAGGATAGGCCGAGTCGAGACAGTCTGATGCAGCAGAATTTAATTCTTGTCAGATTACTACGTCATCAAATGTCACACAGGGACGTGTGACTTGTCAGAGATGGCCGTGTCGCAGAATGAAGTACTAAACGTAAGGTCTTTATCAATCTGAAAGCAACTTAACTATAGTGGTGACACTATGCGGTTGGCAACATCAAATGACATTGTCAAATGTCAATGTCATAGAAGTAGCGGTTGGGAATCGAAATGAACGTTCTTTTTGAATATGGCGTTGGGCGTGTGCACTTGTGAGGTTATCCCTACTTTTGTAACGGTGAAAGTGATTGCAATGGCAGTTGAGAACAGAATCGATCGGGCCGAGTTCGAATGTAGACGCGCGGCAGTGCACTGCAGTAGCTACGAAATAGTATCGTGATTAGTTGATGTTAATTGTTTTAAGTGTTAGCGCGTGTGTGTGACCCGATATGTTTAGATGTGTCCTGAGAGCTAGCTATCCCTTGTTGACCTATGGGCGAGAAGCCTAGTGTTCAGAAGTCTCGTGATGAGGCGCCTAGATGCGCGAGTGTCTGTGTACCCTTGACCCTTGATTTCACCAATTGCTGTTGGTTATCAGTTGTGTTAGCACGGAGGAAATCGAGAAGAGTCTTGGTTGTGAGATTACTATCGTGTGCGTGTGTGGGGCACCGATCTAAGCCGTGATTTGGGTTGCTGTCCCTCTATCGGGACAATTATGCCCTCGCTTGACCTTTGTAAGATTGTGTAAAGATACCCTGTTAGTTAACTGTCACTCTGCTTTAAAGAGTTGCTCACGAAAGCCATCCTATGACCCTATGATTGATGCTCGGAGCCATCCATCCTGACTTCCACTTGGCCCCCTTACACCTCTATCTCCGACATATATATATTTACATACACGCCAAGGGCGAGTGAAACCGCGGGAAAAAGCTAGTCCATACTAATATTATAAATGCGAAAGTCTGTCTGTCTGTCTGTCTATCTGTCTGCCTGTCACCTCTTCACGGCTAAACTGCTGGACCGATTGTAATGAAATTTGGTAGGGATGTAGTTAACGACCTGAGGTCAAACATAGGCTACTTTTGGGCGCGATATAACCGAGTCCCACGCGGGGCGAAGCCGCGGGGATCAGCTAGTAATTTATATGTGTGAAATACATCATTATATTATATGAGATCTTAACAATTTATGTAGTCAGCCTGCAAGCAAGCGTACAAATGTCTTTATCTAATGATTAATGTAAGTAATTTACAATAGGTTGTTCCTATCAGCTGAAATTGATTCCGCGTTGATAAGTGTGGGGACTCCCGAAGTCGATTCTTACGACACTTATCGGTCGATTAGGCCTGCCTAACATGTCCTAATACCAAACTGGAGATAGTAAGTTAGTAGGAAGATAAGTTTCCCGAATAAGAATCGAAAAACAAATAAAAGACTTGGCTGACAAGACTCCCTAAACAAACTAAAAAGAGAAACATTTAAAAATAAATTAAAGCTTGTAAAAAAGTCTTATATATGTAAGCAGCTTTACTTTCAAAGACGATAACATGAATACGGATTTAAATGCACAGCGACTGAGAAATGCTCGAATGGCTTAAAATCTTTTAGCTTAGTTCTTTGCTGAGCTACTTTCATGGATTTTTTCTGCCTTTAGGGAATGGTTGGAGTTTCAAAAAGGCTTAGTAAGGCTTTGACTTATACTACCTTAGTTAGTGGTTGATGTGGTCTAGAGGTTTGAGCATTTGCCTAACGACCCGGGTTCGAACCTCTCGGGAAATATACCTAGTGAAATTGGTTCTAGTTTGAATATTACGGTCTTGGCTTCGTAGTCATTCTAGAAATTTTCTACTCCTGGCCATTAGGTTTGCACGCTATGTTCCCCGCAACGCTATTTCCACTTTAAGGAACTGATTAGCTGGGCTATGTATGTGGCTCCTGTTCTTCCTGATACTCAATATGACCTCGAAGAGAATCTCCAAGCCTAGCCCTCTCCATAAAACTTTGAGTGAAATTGAGTCTTACTATGCTGCTAATACAGCATACATGGTACAAGGTAGAAAGGACTGGAGATTTCCATTGGCTTCGACCCTTACATAGTAATATAAAGAAAAAGTTTGACGATCATCATATCAAACACAAATAATAAACAAAAAGACATTAGTTGGAAACGGCATTTACAAAGTTCCAACAGAAGCAAAGCTCGTGGCGTCCGCTAGTCTAATAAACTTAATCTAAGAACATCACATTTTGAGGGAAAATATCGCGGTAATCCGATTCTAGTCTTCCAAATTTTGCTGACAAATTGAAGGGGAAGAAAACAATTTCCTTAAAATGCCGAGTATTAGAGCAAATGCGAGTCTTTAGGGTCATTTTACAGATTTCAGTATTTTTTATACTAATGTATGAAAAGACGAAAAATCAAGGTTTTTATTAAGCATATTTTTATAGGTAAGAGTGATGGAGGAAGCGAGGGTGATCAGTAAGGGTGGTAGCAAGTCTTTCTCTTTAGTCTCTCCCTGTCTCTGTGAGGAATAGATGTGATGGTTATGTTTTACGAGCATTCGCCCGCGGCTTCACCCGCATGGATATCGCGGGCGAACATATGCTAGATTGCATTCAAATCCGTCGCTCTGTTTCGACCAAACCAATACCTGTTATTACCACGTAATAATTATTTAATAAAATATTAATAATTCAATTTAAGACATTTCATCATGATCAAGGCGCTAGCCCCAAGTGGGCCTGAGCCTGGTCAAGTAAATTTCTCCAGATCTTCCGATTTTGGGCTTTTCGTTGCCAGCTGCTGATACCGATGTTTCCAAGGTCTTTCTCTACTCCATTCAACCATATCAGCCTGGGTCTACCCTGACCTCTGCGACCCTTTATTTAGCCTCTTATAAAAATATTTTATTAAAGCAAGACCAAAATCAATTTCAAATTTATATAACAAACAATAACAAAGAAATTCGTTTCCACGCAATTACTTACCATTATTTCTTCCCAATAGTCAGAAATAGTTGGAAATGTACCAAAATTTATCCCACAAATGACAGACCTATTGTTGTTTATTATAACAAGAAAAAACTGACGATAAATCACTGGGTATCTGCATAGGGCTTCAATCTTAGAGTCTGTGAGACACGGATGTTAAGAATGGCTAACGATATAATGTTTGTCACTCATCTTAGCGTTTTACCGGTGGCATTTTTAGTTAATTGTAGGTTGGAGCCTTGGGTTTGCTTTTGCTTTTCCGTTTTGTTAATGCGTATGTTCTGTATGTTTCATCCTCCTTTAATTTGAAGTTGGTTAATTATTATAGTGCTATGTTTCATATCAAACTAAGTGTATAAAATAATTAAAAAGGACTGATTAATCATCATTTTGAATTGTGGAATTGTCAGGTAATTAATATTGTATAAATTTATACTAATATATTTTCCTTCATTTTTTTACTCGTAGTTAATCGTCGTCGTCGTTAATCCAAATTTTATGAAAGTCATGTAAATAATAGCTTTCTTAGGTAAAAACAAAAACAGAAAATAGCTATTTGTAAGGGTTTCTTTATACATTTTAAAAGCTAATGACGTGTTTATTTACACAAAACTAATAAATAGTCAAAAATAGTGAATGGAAAATCTAATAAAACTCCGAATTGGTGAAATGTATCACAAATCGACGTGGGAGTTTACCCTTTTCGTAGCAACGCTGCAGGCTATTCCGAATTTCCATAATACCCTTTGTGAACGAATTTTGGCTTTATAAGCCCTTACAAAACATATTCGTATTTATTCTCCTAATGTGTGTTGTAGGATGTTTATTGAGAATGTTTACTTTAAAATGATTAAATCTTTATAACCCGAATTACTTCATTATTTTCTTTTTGTACGTCGGATTCTGTAAAATGCACTAAAAGGAAGTAGGTGTAGAAAGAATTTTCATCGGTGAGGTAGAATAGAATAGAATAGAATAGAAAAACTCTTTATTGCACCATAAAAATGTATACATAATTTTGTTAAAAACTAGGTAAGGTACAAAGGCGGACTTATCGCTAATGCAATCTCTTCCAGTCAACCTTAGGGTGGATGGAAAACAAAACCAAGACAAATCAAAAGGCGAAGGCGCAGTATATATACGTAAATAAATATACACACACAAAGATATAAATATAAAATAATATAATATAACCTACACATACTAAAAAAAAAAAAAATAAAAACAAATAAAACAAACATAAATACATACATATATATATATATATATATATATAAATATAAATATATATAATACATATAAATAAAAGCATACTTAAATATCTCAATAAATAACTGAGCAGATACAAAGCAAATTAGGACAAGGCAGAAAGGTAATGGGATTTGACGAGATTTTTGAACCCGGTCAGAGTCTAAGCTTTCCGGATTTCAAGCGGGAGGGCGTTCCAGAGGAGAACTGCTTGGACGGAGAAAGAGTTAAAGAAAAATTTGGTGTTTTGCATTGGTACTCTAAGTCTAAGAGAGACAGAACTACGTAAATTACGGTCAGCATGCACATCATGGAGATAAATGAAACGATCCTTCAGATAAGGTGGAAAAGATGGATTGAATAGAACGGAATATAGTAAAGACAAGATATGAAGGTTGCGACGAAGGCGAATAGGAAGCCAATTAAGTTGGGAGCGGAAGTGGGAAATATGGTCATATTTACGAACTCCAAATATGAACCTAATAGACAGATTCTGAAGACGTTCTAGTTTATTTAGCTGTTCCTCGGTGAGATTAATAAAACATGAGTCAGCATAATCAAGAAGAGGGAGTAGAAGGGACTGTGTCAGCGCAATTTTGGTATCAAATGGTAAGAAATTCCGGAGTCTTCTCAGAGAACCAAAAGCAGCAAATGTTTTTCTACTTATTTCTTTAATGTGGTGTGACCAAGAAAGAGTTTTGTCAAATACCACTCCCAGATTTTTCACCGAATCACTAAAAGGAATAAGCTCATTATTGAAAATAAGGGAAGGTAAAGTACTCCAGTCAATACGAGAAACGAAATAAGGACTACCAATAATAATAGCCTGAGTCTTGGAAGGATTAACCCTTATACCATAAGATCTACTCCAATCAGATATGCGCTGCAGATCATCGTTAACGGTAGCGATCGCAGATGGCAAATCAGAGATAGTAGCGTGGAAATAAATTTGTAGATCATCTGCATACAGGTGGTAGGATGACTGAAGGTTATCGGTGATGTGATTAATGAAAAGAGCAAACAATAATGGAGAGAGGACACCGCCTTGAGGTACCCCAGCTGAGATGTAGCTCCACGAAGATAGGTTATCTTCTATGCGTACACACTGCCGACGGCCGCCAAGGTACGAACCAAACCAATTAATAGCCGATGGAGATATATTCAGGGTGTGCATAAGACTCAAGAGAACGTCATGATCGACAGAATTAAACGCATTGGTGAAATCTAACAATGTGAGGATAGTTAATTGTAAATTGTCCATGGCAAGACGAATATCATCTGTAATAGTGATAAGAGCAGAGGTTGTACTGTGTCCAGTACGAAATTATATAAATAGCACTCAATATAATATAATAGGTAATTAAATAAATAGCACTCAATGTATTCTAATAGCTTAAATTCAATGAAAATAGGCTAACAAATGCAAAATGGAATTTTACATATCAGCGTTCCAACAAACAAATTGTTCCGTACCAATCAATAGTTATAACTGTTATTACGACTTGCTACCTGCCTTGATTTTCTAAAAATAAATGTAATGAAAAACATTTTAAACTCAAAAGAATAATACATTTGTTTTATTTTCATTATATATGAGTTTCTCAATAAAATATTACCTATCAACAAATTAGTGTTAGTCCAAGAAAATCTTTTTATACATTATTCAAATCCGCACGAGTTGCTTGCGCTACAAAACAAATTTATTTAATACAAGCAAAACCAACTAAAGAGAAACCATAACAAAAACTGCTTGCCTCGGTTTTACCAAGTAACGTAAACTTCAAAAAGAGAATGCGTAGGAAACACCGAAAAGAGTTCGGAATTCGAAAAACGTCAGCAGTTTTCTTTTTCGATTCTCCGCAGTGTTAGCAGTGGAATGAAACGCGAAATGGATTTTTAGAACATTTAATTATTTCAGTGCAATGGGATTTTTGAGACGACCTGAGAAGGGTGTTAAGATTACTATTTTTGAAGTCTTTTATCATTTCACTAGTTAAATAATTAAAAAAATTTTCATCTCAATAGCATAGGTTGTTTTTCAAATTTTAATTTGTTTACTAAAATATAGTTTTGAACGATGAAAAATAGTTTTGAACGGTGAAATAGAGATGTCATTTTTACAAAGATACCTTTGGTAGAATTCAAATGTCACAAAAAGTAGTATAGTAGTTTTGTGTTGCCAAAAACAGGTTGGTAATTCTAAAAGTCAGTATTGTACAGTCAGCAACGTAAAAACTTGAAGACGCACGCATTCTGCGGCGACGGTTACAAATAACGGACATTTTTCACGCGCATCTGATTAAAGTCCGCCCAAGATTTACAATAAGATGGGACGACTGCCTACCGCAAGATATGTAATGGAGAATGACCTGGAGGAAGGTTTGGGAATGTCATTGGTATCATTTTCAACGTTCCTGTTTTTTTCTTCGAGCTAACATGTCTAGATTTTTGTATGATTCAGAGAAGACCATTATTTGTGTGTTATTTTATTTTTGATTTTATTTATATTTACGTATCTTTCTGGAAGCCATTCAAGGCATTCCAATAAGTATTGTTGAACAAATAAAGTAATATGAAAGTAAAATGTACAAATAATGCACTTAGGTCAGTCTTTCTCAGTAGCCCACTGTGCATCTAAAAACCTATTTACCAGTAATCCTTTTTAGAAACGAGTAGAAAAATTTCTAAATACACGTGGGTATTATATGCCCGGTGAAACATAGTGGAAACTATCCAAGCGTAACTCAGATATGTCGGCCTTCAGGTGATATACTGGTGCTTCACAAATGTATGACGTCATAACTAAATCCTAGATTCTAGGCTCTATGCTATACTCATATATATAGAGTTCCGCAGTAAAAATTTTCCTTTTTCATGTACATTTGTAAGTTCCACTGTAACTATTTAACTTGGGAACCCTATATAGCTATTGATTTTATTGTAACGTATATTCACTACTAAACAAAAAATTAATATTTACGAGGCAAAGGGGCTTCACTCTGTCAAAAGTAAAATTATATTAGAGTACACGCAATTTGTTTTAACGAAGACCTATCTAACACCAACCCAAAAAAAATACAAGTAGGTTAAATACCCAAAAAGTTCATAGATTTTATTTTACCGTTTTCAACTTTGTAGCAGTCCTTAGTAGTAAAAAGTGAAAAATGGTATCATTTTACATTTGAAAGGTAAGGTTTTCTAATCTAGGCCATCGCCACACTCTGCTTCTGGGTTTTAGGGTTCCTTATTGACTACGCCATCCTGCGTATAGCGTAATAGTCCACAGCGTTGCTACGAACAGGTTAATTTCCCATGTCGATTTGTGATACATTTCACCAATTCGGAGTTATATTAGATTTTCCATTCACTATTTTTGACTATATTTTTAAGTTTTGTGTAAACACATATAACTACTTAAAGTCCAAGTCAGGTGCACCAATATGCGACTTTTTCTAAATATTACCTTTATTTTCTTGGGACAGTCGTACAGTAAATAGTTTAGTATAGTCATGCGAACCACAATCAGGGAAAAGGTCTTCTATTCAGTGTCAATAAACGGTCGAGAGATAGTCGGGAAGGGACTGATGTCAACGATCGCGCATTGTGGGCCACCCAAATATTATAATATGGAAATAGGTTAACTCCACCCATACACAATTTCGGTCCAGTTCGAGGCAGTTGGTATATAACCGCGGCTGGGAGCCCGCGTATGTATTGTACCTGTAACTTTTTCTTTTTATATTTTCTTGTGCATGTTACTGGCCTAAAATCAATAGAAACCACCTATTATTTCTTTATATGCAAAGAAGTTTGATTCACGCGTGACGTAATTTTTTTTAAATCTATGTTTATATGTTATTGTTATTGTCTGAGGGCATGGCACCGATTTCCAATTTTTAAACATTTTGATAATTAAGCATATTTAAACCACAATTTATTTATTACTAGCTGTCCCCCGCGGCTTCGCCCCGCGTGGGACTCAGTTATATCGCGCCCAAAAGTAGCCTATGTTTGACCTCAGGTCGTTAACTACATCCCTACCAAATTTCATCACAATCGGTCCAGCAGTTTAGCCGTGAAGAGGTGACAGACAGACTTTCGCATTTATAATATTAGTATGGAAGTATGGATTTCTTCCTTGCTATTTGAGTGACGAGTTTTTTTTTAAAGATATATATTACAATAGTTTTTTAGTAAACCAAAGTTTGATCTATCATTATTTACCGATCACGGACCACGTAATGGCAGAGCGACATCTTTCCATGTAATCCCGTCAGGTCGGTCTGACGTTCTGGTAAAATTTCAGGATTACTAGAATTACTACTCGTATGGGGAAAGTCTATCTCCTGCGGCTTACAGCTTTTGGATAATATCAAGATGATCATCATTTGGAGAGGGTATGATGAAATGCGGGATACCCAAATAACAACCACGTTGTCAGGCCAACTATCCTTTCACTATAATGGAGACGGCGCAAAATATAATAGAGATAACACAATGTCAAAACTGCCAAAGTTTGTAGAAGTACAATCAACAAAGATAATTAAAAGTAGGCAATTTAATATAATTTTAAGTCAAGTCTTATTTGTTCAATTATAATTCATGTTATATTCAGAAAGTTTTAGTTTTCTAAGCGTCTTAAAATTATTATATTGCCATTTGAAATATTATAAAGCATTATTCATTAAAATTTCAAATAGAGGTAAATGACAAAGAAGCTCGTTAGTCAGGGTATATTATTAAGTCGTCTAATTTTGTGTATTATCAAGTAATTGTGTTTGGCATAATAAATTGTGAAATTTTGGGCATATTTCTTTTTTATCATTCGTGTAGGTAACACGGTCAATCTACCATGTATCCTAGTGTCAGAGTACCAGATAGCAGCTTGGACCAACGTCTTAACATACCTGCGAAGTACAAAATCATCTTTATTATCAGACAATCAGGTGATTTAAGTCTGCAACTAAATAAAGTTTGCTGCACCGTGGGAATTGAATCTATGTACCCTAGGTCTACAGGCAAACGCCTTAACCACTGGACCATAGAGGCAGTTTTATTGATTTTTTGAATTTATTTAATACTTTTTACAGTCTTACTTTCCTATAAAATGTACGGGCAAAAATAAGTGTGTTTGTTATTTTAACCAGGCCTTCGAATCTAATCGCATCATGTAATATAGCGCTTAGTATGACCAACTATTATATTATTGCATTCTCTACTTGATATAGCCTTTTTGGAACTGATGAACTTTTAAACAACCTGTAAAGTTTGCGGAACCAATGCATAAAATTTGTTTTTGGATTACGTAAATTTGACCATGTTTCCGAATTTCATAACAGACTAAATTGGTCAGTCAGGATTCGTAGAAACATTCACATTCTGTCTTTGCTCTTCAACGTTCTCTTCAATTCTACTTCTCCTATGTACCTCCAATGTAAATTTTCTTTCTGCTAGGTGGATAGCCGTTTACGCCTTTCTTCTTTTTTCATTCATTTCTTTTCGTCATTCGCCGGTTGCCTGTAAGAGATCCCTTCCTGGGATAAGTCCGCCATTTTCTTCTGTTTTTAATAATATTGTATTTTAAAGCAATATATAACAAACAAACAAACCAACTCTCGTAGTAAAAAACAAGACCAAGAGTAACAATTTTAATTCTAACACACTTAATACCCTTAACTATGAAATTTAGTAGAAATATAATAAATGCATGTTAGCTTGTTTTGTTTGCTCCAGTTGATTCTAAGTTATTAAATTATAATTGAAATCGTTCAGACTAGTGCACAAATAAGCGATGAAGCTATGAATGCCTCGGATTACCATATAGAATACTTTTATCAGAAAATGCACTTTACCATCGAAACATTGAATTGATACATTAACCAAGAACAGACAACATTAAGTCTTAGATTAATTTTCAAATACATCATGTCTTGTTACCAAAATCAAAATTCGTTATACTGATACAAATACACTTTATTAAACAAAAAATAATAAATTACAGTGATCAGTTTTCTTAAGAAAAATACAGTAAAAATATGGGGTTTTCATACTAAAGCAATGAGGTTTTTTTTTTTTATATTACTCTGAATTTATTTTAGTAAAAGGTGAATTCAATTTTGCAGTTAGGTACCTAATTAAAATTATACGGTATGCACATACTTCTTATTCTTACCAAAGTTATAACCTTGATGAATTGAAACATCGGATAAACATTAATTTATTTTTTTATTGGGAGGTATTTTTGAACTAACTTTGTTATAGAATTGATATATAATGATATTACATGCACTGGCAAGCGCAGCGTCGGACATCCACCGACCTGATGGTCAGATGACAAAAGAAGGTCGCAGGCAGACGCTGGATGCAGGCCGCTTCCAACCGGTCGTTCTGGAAATCCTTGGGGAAGGCCTACGTCCTGCAGTGGACGACCTGCGGCTGAAATGATGATAATTATATTATTACTGTACTATATTTTTGTCGAAAAAAATAAATAAAAGACACATTGACGGCTCTATGCAAAATAATCTCGTTCTATACAGCAGATTGAAGCAAATCTCAATATTGTATGTCCGCGAGGTACAATCAATGAAATGCATTCGTTCATATATCTAATGCAAGTGGAATTTTCATGCATTTTTTTGGGCGTTGTCGTGGCAACCTTTTTGATAGAGCAATAACTTACCTATAGTCAAATTTGTCACTTCATAACTGAAATTTGATCGTCAATATAAATCTTCTGTTTCCACTAATAAGCGTGTTGACTTGTGTGTTACTTTGTTGGCGGTTTCAGCCCATTTATTGATTTGCTGTTAAAAAATGGTACATGATAAGTTGAAGCTCATATTGATCGTGTTTTGAAACGCTTTGTTGTACTAAACAAAAGTGAATACAAAAGCATAGAAATAAAAAAGTACAATGGTAGACTTATCCCAGAAAGGGATCTCTTACAGTGAACCAGCGAAAGACAGAACGTGTTTATTCCACTTTCCGATTTTAGGCGGATTGCAATATTTTTTTTTGACATAACAACGTACTCGTAGTTTACCATCATCTCTTATAACTGTGCAAGAACGATTAAGTAACTGAGATGTCGCCTTACATCATGTATTGCGCTGTCTCGCTTTTGAGTCCAACGAAAACGAAAATTAAGATTGCATTGAGACAACATCTGATATCTTTTTATATGGTCCGTGATCCCTACTGTACCGCAGGCCAAATTAGCACTGGAGGATTTTACATTAAATAGCTGGAATTATGTTATAGAAGCATAATATATTTAGACTAACTAACCCTATGTCCTCACTCGAGCTATTCTTGTCCGCAGTCACAGCTGCACAGTAACTCGGCAGAATGCCTCGCATTTTAACTGTAATGCATAGTACTCAATCTGCAAAGTGCACGTGGTAGAGTGAAAACAATGGGTAACTTGATCATTATAATGAGGCATTTTTATGAATTTTAATTAATATCCAATGCTTTGCACTTTGTGTTAAGTTCGGGGAGATAATCGATGGTTTTTACAGAAAATCATTTTATTAATAACTTTTTTTTTTTTTTTTTTTATTCCCCGGTAGCCGCTACATAGAGATAAGTTATTAAAACATTCTTCTTCGTTCGGGCCTCTTTCAGTGTTGCATCTTTAGCTTATGCTTTAGAGCCCAGACAGTACTGCTTAATACAATGTAGCGGCTGTCGTCTGACCTCCGTAACCTTTTCTTCAAGGGAAACTAGACCAATGAAAACATTATCTAAGTGTGTTAGTGGCCAAAAAGTGTAGTTATTTATACATTCAACCAGGTTCATACGAAAGCTATTGAGCCTACATATATCAGGCAGATTCAAAAATACTACTAAAAATTATATGAATCCTCCGGGACTACGGAGGAGTTAGTATGATAGATTCCCAAGGAAGCATTACTTTGTTTTTTTGTTTCCAATCTGGTTAGGACATTGCAGGCTTGAATCACCTGATTGTCTGATAATAAAGATGCGTCTGATGATCTGGTAGTCGTTAAAGCAACCACGTTAATGGCCGAGATGTGGTTCGAAAGAACTCTGACACCAGGGTGTGCATGGTCGATTGACCATGAAACCTACGCGAAATGATGATGATATAAATCATATATCAGGAAACTCTACAAAACTTATGAAAATTCCTAAATATTGACACTATTTTTATCTATGGTCTGTGTGGTCTATGCTTTAGATACAATTATGCAGGATAAATTTAGGTCCCCAGTGTAGCTAACATCTGGGCAATGTCTTTAAGCAAGTTCCTTTTTAGAGCTAACGGTTTTGATATTTTTAATTGAATAAATTTAACTTGTAAAATTCCAAGTATTCTGCCTTATTAATAGAAAAGCCGTATATTATTATCTATACTTTCATACTAATATTATAAATGCGAAAGTCTCTCTGTCTGTACGCTTTTACAATTAAACTGCTGGACCGATTTTATGAAATTTGGTATGGATATAGTTAAGTACCAGGGGTCAAACAGGCTTCTTTTTGGTGCGATATAACCGAGTCCCAGGCGGACGAGCCGCGGGCAACAGCTAGTATAATATATACTAAATAAATATGACGACGGAAAGTAAATGATGACGGCGAGTGAATATTAGCAAAGTTGACGACATCCTTAGGACAGATCCAGCTTTTAAAAATGTAGAAAAATAATTTGGTAAATAAAGTAACTCATAAATTTTTACAAAAACTTTATACAATATTAGCGACCTGACCCCCGCTTCGCATGGGCATAAAAACCTTCCTCTTGACTCACTCTATCTATTAAAAAAACCGCATCAAAATCCGTTGCGTAGTTTTAAAGATTTAAGCATAGAAAGGGACAGAGAAAGCTACTTTGTATACTATGTAGTGATAGTGATACCTTAGTGAATATTTCTGTAGTGGTGTGTAAATATACAGATAGATAAAAAGTAGTACCTAAGTTGTAAGGGTAAAGTGGTATTGGTAGTGGTAGTGGTACTTTATTTTACAAACACATTCTGGCTCCCTACTTTACTCAAAGTTATGTTAGATATGCTTTTTGCATTTTTCCGCATATTGTGTTTTACATTTTAATTTTGTACAATAAAGATTAAATAAATAATCCATACTTCCATACTATACTAATATTATAAATGCGAAAGTCTGTCTGTCTGTCTGTCATCTCTTCACGGCTAAACTGCTGTACCGATTGTGATGAAATTTGGTAGGGATGTAGTTAACGACCTGAGGTCAAACATAGGCTACTTTTGGGCGCGATATAACCGAGTCCCACGCGGGGCGAAGCCGCGGGGAACCTCTAGTAAATAAATATAATTCTGTATTTGGCACACGATACAGTAATGGTACAGTGGCTAACAGATGAAAGTAGACCCCTTCACCCTTATACTTACACCTATGGTTGTATACTATGTATATGGCACACTGTACAAGCATCTTTTGAAAGTATAAAAATGAGACATTATAAAAATTAAAATAAATGTCTCGATCGGCATTCGCCATAAATCGCTTCCATTTCACATTCTTTGATCATTTAATGGGGATGTTTTCCATAAATCTATATTCTTTTTGTGGATTCTCTTTGATGAAAAGTAAGTATTAATTCTTAATGGGATTGTTATTGTGTATAAACATGGAAATAAACATTATAAATATTATGCCATGAGCTACACAGGGATTTCGGAAGGCATGTAAAGAATGCAGCAAAATAAAATTAAAGTTTGATCTTCTTTTTTGACCGTTCATATTACAAGTGTTTTGTCATCGCCCATCGGTTGTCTGTGATGTGTCCATGATTACTCAAAAGGTGACGGCTGAAAATCAGTGCAAGACATAATGTCTAGCTTGTGTAATATTGAGCCGCCACCTATTGAGATATTTGTCACATTTCATGTATGTTTGTTTGTTAATTTTGTCCTTTGTTGATTTGTATGTGTGATGAATGTCTATTCTATTATATTCAAGTGGTTATAATTAAGCAACCAAATTAAGCAGCAGCCCAACATCCAAATCTCCAACGCAATCCACAGGGCAAAAGATCGCCATAAATTGAAAGAGTTCGCAAAGAAGATATGTCGGGCATATCACGACTGGCGGAGGAGGAGGTTATAACTAACATAATTAAATGATTCCATGCTTCAGAAGGTAGGTACGCCTTTTGGCAATAATCTAGTGTTTAAAAGGCGGAGTAGCGGTTTTGCTTTTGTACAATAGGCGGCCTTATTGCTGGTGTAATCTCTTCTAGGCATTTTTTAGAATAGAGCAAATTAATAGACTTTCTATTTATTTATTTATTTTTCCAACTAAACAAAGTCATTTCAATCAGTATCAATGCAACAGTTTTGCACGTCTAAACATGCAACTATAATGCATTATAAATACTTACATAACAAGCATCTATCTACTTTAATCAACAGGTTGATTGCTAGATTTAACTAGTGTAGTTTTGGCGTTCCCGTTATCTCAACACATAATTTGTATCTATATGTGAAGACCTATTATTGGCTTTTTGTTATAAAATCTGTTACCTATGTAAATTTATTTGATGTTGGTCATCCAAATGTATAAAATAAATAAAATAAAAAAAATAAAACAGAGTCAGCATACAGATTAAAAGTAAGTAGGTAAGTCTTTACAGTAATATTTCAGAGCTACGTCTGCAAATTTCATCAAAGAATAGGTGAATAAGTCAAAGTATATGCATTCTTGGCATATCTTGTTTAAAATGCTAGCAGCCCTGGTCAGCGGTGCTCGATTATGAAGTTTAAAAAATAGTAACTTAGCTAGTAGTAAGTACATTGGAAGCTAAACCATAAAATTAAAATAAAAGAAAAAATATAAACAGCAAAATAAAGATAAATACAAGCCATACATACAAATACAATGATATTACAAAAATAAAATATTTATAAAATATTCAAGATTCAATAAAAACTTTACTTAGTTACCTACCAAACATTTTCAGGCCTAAAATGGAGATCATTAAATTTGAAAACTCCTATAACTCTACATCCTTTAAATCATAAGATCCTTTTCATAAAGTTTATTAATTAGTGTTTACAGCGCCGCGTCGAATTCGGAGATTTGCTAATTTACTTTAAAAGGAAGGATCGTAGCTCTTAGGCTGGGAAGCGGTATTTTGAAGACCCAAAAATAACCTGGTAATTTAAGAAAGCACTGTAAACATTTAGCTAGAGTTAAAATAAATACATACTGAAACAATGTAAACTTTACAGCCGTAACGTACACTGTAACAAAAGTGATGGTCGGATACTTTTTCACGTACAACTTTTATCCACAAAATGTGCGATAAGAAACTTTGTTTCAAAAATGAATATTTCAACGTTGGCTTGGTTGTAACAATAAAATAAAAACCGTAATACTGCCCAGATTATGACTGTATTGCAATGTTCGCTCCTGAAAACTATAGTCATTGTCAGGGGAAATAAAGTGCGTCAAACAGAGAGTTAACCCGTGATGAGTGTACCGCACTTGGTCGTACTGAAATTTACATAGAACAAACCCTACCTAGACTGAAGACTAGATTTTTTTTTCGAGTGTGTTAGTTGCTAACACTAGCGTCGTATTTTCAAACTGTCTGTAGAGTTAGAACTTGCTTAATATAATATACCGACAAATTCCACAGCCTAATCACTTAACTGGTATCTATCGAAAGCAATAGGGGCAACGGGGCGTTACATAGTTTAAGATGTTCTGAAAACATGCCACTTGTGACCACTCAATAGTTTGCAAGTGTAGTGGCGTAACTTTTCCACTTACATACTAAGATACTGCTAGTTCTTAGTAAATGATTATTCTATAAGTCGGTTTGTGACCATTATCGCATTTTACTAAAATCTATCTATTATTTAAGAACATTGTTCTTGTCAGTGGCGTCAGTTACAATGTCTCTCTGTCTTACCTTCTATGTTTGTAATAACCTAATTGTATATTTTTACTGGTTCAGTACACAATTTTTGTCATATCTTCTGTTTCACATGTCTATACGTCACGACCTCAGCCTAGCCAGCCCAGCACAACCCTATTTCACGATTTATGCTACAAGATATAATCCGTTTATAGGGGCTCTTTTTTCCTACAATGAATTTAGAAAAAATTGAAAGAAATAAGCATCGTATAGAGCCACCTTTATCTTTTATTTGGTCTAAGTATGTATGCCCCTCCCTGGTTTTCTTTCCTACTTTTTGCTTCTTTCTCCTTACTTCCTACTTTACTAATATAATATTTTAAAGAAGACTCAGTTTTTATAAATGGAAACCATCGATACAGTGCAACTAATGCGCGTTGTTATATATTATAAATTTAGTAGCCGTATGTTTTGCGGTATCCATTTAGATTAAGGTCTATGTAAGTTTTCGTGAACACGTTAATATTACGAAACTGCGCATTTTGGTACATTGTTGGTGGTTGAATAAAAACAACGTTCTTTTCAATTCTGTTGAATCTGTTGGCGGTCGGAATGTATTTTTTAGAACTGGGTTAAAAAGCTTTATCAAACTAAGAATTAAATACTTTGCTTACAATCAATCGAAGTTATTTCTAAAGCTCCCAATTTAAAATTATGCATTTTCTGACGCCATAAGGTGGTTTTTAAACAAACCACTTTAAAGGTCGTGAGAACATTTAGAAACTAGGTATCACGTCAAACAGATTTATCTTAAAACGGACTTAATTAGCATGAGATAACAATTAATACCTACTTAATTAGTGTAAATTTAAAAACTTAGCTATTAGCATCTGTTAGGTAACTTCTTCTAAATCATAAATGTGTTTTGATGCAACTTTTATAATCCATACTTCGATATTAATATTATAAATGTAAGTATGTATGTTTGTCTGTCTTTCACGTTGAAACGGATCGACGGGTTTGAATAAAATTTGACACAGTGATACCTTGAACCACAAGGATGGACGTATGCTACTTTTGGCCGCAATAACCGACATTCACGCGGGCGAAACCACGGGTGGAAGCTAGTCATTTTCCGGATATTTGATACTCATTATCGTCATTTCGTGTAGATGTCACGGTCATGCACACCCTGGTGTCAGAGTTCTTCGGAACCGCCTCTCGGTCTTTGATGTGATACCCATGTGGAGTCGGGACAAGTCGCCAATTGTGAGTAAATGCTTTTAGATCCAACTTTTACAAATATTTAGAAAGTAAAGTTGAATAATTATTTTTAATAGCGACTCCTCATTTGTGTTTCTAAATTATGCTGTATTTGGGATATACTAGCTAAAACTAATTTATGGCATTGCGTCCAGTTGAATTAAATTAATTGGGTCAAACACCATTTCAATATTTCACTTTGCTACATTGATAAATACTGCGTAACTCATGTATAACACTGTATGAAGAAGGTATTTTTACCCGACTACGGTGAAACATTTTATTGCCATTTCATTTGCTACCTACCCCTACAGGAGACAGGCGTGATGATATGTATGTAGATATGTATAAAAAATACATACCTACTCAATATTACTTTCACGCATTGTTATACAATAACTAATACTCAATACTTTCATATCTCTATTTACAACGAGGTAGATAGAGCTTCAATTTGTTGAACCAACAAACCCACCGATCCAAAAATCTCCCGAAAAAAAAATCTGCAAAACAGAATAACCAAGAAAGAGGGTAAAGATTTTGTTTTGGACATCTGTTTTATTTTCGTTTTCAATTTCGGTTATGTGTATGAAAAAGTGGAACAAAAGCGGCAGTGTCTTATTCCGCTTTGTTTTATTCGTTTTTGCGTTAAGGCGTGTCAGTTTCGTTTCTAATTACTTAAAGCGATGTTGTCGGTAGTTCTTACTATGGAATTAATATACATAACTTTTATTTACTTACATACCTAAAGTTTCTGCGTGATACTGTTCCTGTAATGTTATACCTAATGTAATGACTAACACACCTATTTGATAAATTTTGTATGCCTTATGGCGAAACATAGAGAAACCCGCTTTTGTATATCTATTTGTTTTGTACTACCTATGTTCACGAAATAAATAAATTTGAATTTGAACTACGACCGTTTATTGCGATCCAAAAACTAATGAGTAAGCGAGATGAATTTATTGCTCTTTACATCATGTATTGCGCCGTCCCTCATACTCATTGGTTTCGAGCCTTTGTCGCCCAAAGTTAATTAATTTTATCATTAGATTTTCCTGGTGGTATATTTTAGTTTTATATATATATATATATATATATATATATATATATATATATATATATATATATATATACATATATATATATGTAGTGATGAGTGTAGCTAATGAAAATTTCTAGTCTCTGCCTACCCCTACGGGAGACAGGCGTGATGATATGTATGTATGTATGTATGTGTCGGTTGTGTCTTACTTAATTTTTAAGTTGTGTTGCAGTGGAAAATATGTGATAGCTCGGTGAAAAAAACGTGAGTTTCCATAGTAAGCACGGTGGTGTCTGTTTTCTCTTAATTACAAGGCACGGAAGGGTCGACGCTGGTGTGAATCACGTCTTCAGGACGTGGTTTTGGACTGCCATTATGGCCAACACAAACAAATAGTATGCTAAAATCGGATTATTTTAATAGTAACAAACAGGTGATTTTAGAGGCATTTTTGAAAAGGTACTCTAATACTCTGAAAATGCAGTGTTTGCATTGTGGTATATACCTAAAAGAGGAAGGCAATATAACGAAAACACCTACCACCAAGGCAACATTGACCACGCTGCATATGAACCTAACTAGCTGACCCGGCGAACTCCGTACCGCCTGCCGTACGCACTTTTCGCACCGTTTAAAACTGAACTTCCACAAGTATTTCTAGAACAAAATTAATCAAACCGGCCCAGCCATTCTCGAGTTTTAGCGAGACTAAAACAGCAATTGATTTTAATATATAAGAAGTAGAAGAAAAGGCCAAATCAAAGTTGTCATCCGTCATGATTTTAAATTGGATTCTTATTTAAGCGTCGTATAAAGGCGAGGGGAATATTACATTATCATACTACAATGATAATTTCATGTCTAGTTTAGTGAAATAATTATTAAGTATCGGAAACAAAATATCATTTTATGGAAAATAAATCTTCATTTAAAATAATCATAGTTTCTTTTGTATTTTTTACCAGCATGTTCTTACAGCAAGTCACATACCTAAACATGAGACTCAAGGCCGCTATTGAAATCACTCATCGATTAAATAAAACATCGAAAGCACAGAGTTCATGTTATCAAAAGAACAACAAAAGCGACTACAAAAATACATAGGTAACCTATTAACATTTCCTATTAGTCCATTAAGGTTCAAGATGAGCGCTAGTGGTTGTGTATCATCCTTTAAATAGGAACTCTAAAATCTCAAAACAAAATTAAATAACAATAATAATGCAAATTTATGAATTGCTTTAATACATTTATAAGATTTTCTTGCTGAATACTGCGATGATATTCTGAAGTACAGTTGACAAGGTACACGAAATATTTTGTGACTGTTGTCGTCTGTTTGATCCTATGGTTAACTCGTAGTGAATGTCATATAGGCCACTATTCTATTTTTTTATAATTTGTGCAATAATGTTTAAAATAAATTAAAAAAGTGACATGGTATTTCCGGCATTATTTTCATACTTTCGATGTTCTGTGTCCATTGAGACAACTGTTCGATGCCCGCAGATCACTTTCCTCGTGTAAATTGAATTAGACCCAAACACAATTTCCTCCGAACCGGAAACTTGGTAAAATACGAGCCGAGAAAAATGCTAGATATATATCAGTGGATATTGTCCTTCAAAGTTTTCATGTTAAGCTAAGCTGTGTCAAATACAAAGTAACAATATTAGTTTTTGTCTTTCTAAAAGAAGAGTCATTACTTGATCTTTACATCTTTTATTATTTATCAGAAAACAAAACATGAAAATTATGAAAGTGTCAGAAGAAGATAAAGTCTAAGGAAAGATGCAGAAAATTATATGAGAAAAAAATAATAGAACAATGTTATTAAAAATATTTTATTTAACTTTACGGCCTACCAACAGCCTTAATATGAAGGGACCAATGTTTGAGCCAATCTTCATTGATTATACTTACAGGTAGATTAAAGATGTCGTAATCAATCAATCTATTAAGACGAGAAAAAAAGATTTGATTATGATTTGTTTTTTAAAAGTTGAATTGCAAATAGAAATAATTTATTTGCCAAAAGATATACAAACACATTCATGCATTAAGACACAAAGAGTGTTGAACAGCAAAAATCGCTAAAAGAAATACAATCTTAGAACAACAATCACACCAGGATAAAGATCACATCAGTAATAACTGAGAAAGGTCATTCGTCAGACTCCGACTATATTTGCGTGTTTTGGCATAAATACGACAGTCAAGGGCATAGTTTATTTCCCAACCATAGACTTCAACAAAAATAAGGTCATAGAATGGAATAAAGAAAATTTAGCTTTGAACTTGTATTGAAAATCCTTTCTGTAAAATACAGTAATAAAACAGAAATGTGATACAAACAAAAACCGCCGAAACTGTGCAAGTGATTTTTTTGTCTGCATATTTGTTTGAAAATTTTCTATTTTGTAATTTTGGTTTTATTTTTGATTCTATGTCATATAACTTCATGGTTCATGTAAAAAGTCACTTACAATTATATTTCAATTTAGTTTTGTTATTGCGATTAATTTTAATTTCATTATGATATCATACTGCATAATTTTTCGTTTTTCGTGGGCTATGCCAATTCTTGTTAATATTTCTAAATTCTGTGGTCGTACTGCTAGATTACATTCTGCGACATCATCGAAAACTACTTAATTTGGAATTATTTATTTTATTAGTAGGTATAGGTTGAAATCATGCATAAGTTGAACTCTCTTTCATCATAATGCTTTCCCGGTTGCATTCTCAGCTAATTGCTTTGGAGCGCAGGGCTCGCATTCCTTCCTTTTCTGATTTACTTCGATACCTATGGTTGTGACCTCTCTCTGTGACGTCTCGTAGACGTAAGATGAACCTTTTTATAATCGTAAAGCAGAGATTCAAATGAATGATGTCGTTTTTTTTTTATTTTCAGTTTCTGCCTTCTGTATATGTTTAAGCGCTTCTTACTCATTAAAATTTTACTAAGACGCACAGATCTTAAATTAACGATTATGTCTAGTAATTTAAGTTATTTGGACAGGTTCTTGATTTTACCAAAGTCAATGTTATTTGGGAATTACATCCGTAACCTTCATTGAAATTTGGCAGGCTGCCGGAGACGCGACTCCATTCATCCCCTGTCGATAGTTCACGCGTCATAACTTTTTTATTATGAGGGGGATGATTGAGATACTGAATGATTTGTCGGATAATTCAAATGAAATTTTATTTTTATTGTATTTGTGCTGGCAATTTATTTTGTCAATATAGGGACGCAAAACGAAAAACTTGATATCGTGACAGGGCGTGTGTGTGCGGAATGATCATACGTGTAAAGCGATGCCCAACGCAGCTTGACTAAGATTGGTTTGCTAGTGGAAATTGACATATTTATCTTATTTTTGCACGTCAAATCATTAGTCAGGGCTCATTTAACATTTCACATCACAAATCACATGTTTCAGTAAAGTCTCGAAAAAATAATGTTCCTCAACTGTAAATGGTAAATCCAGATAGACACATACCGTAGCGTGAGGTCTCAAAGAAAATAAATAAAATGGAATTTCCCACCTAACCGTACTCACACGAAACTCCTAAGAGCAAGAAACAACTCGAGCTTACAGACACGAGAATTCACCAAATGGGGGCAGGCAATTCATTTGCAGGTGATATCCCAAATGCCAAAGCAAATCGAACTTTCGAACTAGATCTTAGGTTACATTTTCAATTGAAAGATGTTTTTATTCTATATTTATAGCAATTCGTGATCGACAGGCATTGGTTCAAGTATTACCTTTACCTGAGAAAACCATCTGTTTATTGGAAAAAGCTTCGCTGAAACTGAGAGTGACGTGCGAAAATCTGATTTGACATTTCGCCACGAAATTCGATTCAATGCGTAATAACAAGGCGAGAATTTACGAACCGAGAGACTTTCAGAGAAATTTAGAAAAGAAAAAAATAATCGACTGAGTGAGGAGCTCGATAGCAAAGATATGCGTATTCGTAACGATAGAACGTGTCAAGCGACGACGAGCGTGGTCTGACTTGGATTAATCGCCACTAGTGGCATTTATATTTTATAGTTAGTCATATTTTCAAAACGTTAGCGAATAACGACATAAGATCGACCACGTGAATTAGCGTAGCTTATGTCAATCCCATACATTTTCTTGTCGACATTCGTTAGCGTTTTGAAATCATAACGTTGGCTAAGCCCCCAGAACAACTCGGTTATTTCGCGACAGAAATAGGTAAGAGTGATGTAGTTATCTCTTCTCCATCATCATAGAGTGAGTAGTAATGTTATATCTTTCCATTCCACTATCTCTCTCTCTCATCAAACTTTTTTCCTCTGTAGTATTACCATTATAATCACTTACCTGTCTATGGTCCCAATTGTTCTAGTTATAATTGTTCAAATAAACAAATAATCTCATCAATTTTATCGTATTAGTGTAGACGTATATGAAAGTTTGACAATACGTAGTAGAAATAATATTAAGCTGGTATAAGGGGTGGAGATAGAAGAAGAAGACGAAGAAAACTATTTGACATATTTGTAGCCAAAGGATTTCAAATCGCGCGCGGTCTTTTTTTTTTAAATCTATGCTTGTAGTAGTAACAAGCGCTTACCAAATTACTTTGACTTCCGCAAAGTAACACCTGCATCTATTAAATAACTTGTAGTGATTTTCAAAGATTGATTTATATCTTAAACAGAATGAAGACTGTCTAGAAAATATAACCGGGATTAAGGCTAGCGGGTACTTGAAGAGCCATGTCAAGTACTTAGTTAGACTCAGGATAATGACCCCGGTTTATTATCTGCAGTTAACGTGCTACTTCCATTTTATTTTCTGAGACTTTTATATTAACCGGATTTTATCTGTATTATAAAACAAAGTATACGACGACGCATATTTATAACGAGTACTTATTATACCTATAATAGGTACTCGTTAACACTTACGAGATGCGTTGTAATTGACATTCGTGCAAGCATATTATTTTCCATATTGTACCTATGACAATATTTTTGTTGTGCACTCGGAGACCGAACTCAAATATCCTTTCGTTTTTGGCGCAGTCGGGTAACTAGAGGTACAATCCTAATAACATTTACCGATACATAAATAGAACATTAAAGTCATTTCCAAGAACAATAAGCATAAAACCCCGAAATAAAATATTTACGAATCAACATCTGTAGAGACAATTTTATGAACAAATCGTTCCGCTGTGATGTTAAAACAAAATCATATTTAGGCAATTTTTTATAAGGACGGTGAATTTGACTTTGAAATTCAATGTTACATATACATTATTTTTAAGTGTTAGTTGACTGTGTGATTATTATTCGATCTTTATCAGATAAACGCACCGGCAAGCGCAGCATCGGACTCCCACCTACAGGATGACCGGCCGATCAGACGACCTAAAGAAGGTCGCAGGCAGGCGCTGGATGCAGGCCGTTCCATCCGATCTTTTTGGAAATCCTTGGGGGAGACATATGTATGTAAATATGAGTATAAACTTTTACCGCGGCTGATTGAGCTTGCAAAATATTCAGCCGACTTGAGAACCTCCTTTTGGAAATTGATTGAAAAAGAACAAAAACTTAAGTTCTTTAAAAAAATAAAAAAACTTTAAAAATGGTATCATCTCACCAATAGTTCCGCTCTTCTATGACATTCTAAGATCTATAGTATGGTTCAACAATCGGATCACGTAAATGTACCAGAATAAAGTTATAAAAACAAAAGCGTTTCGATCAAGTGATAACGTTATAATAAAGTCTCTATGGAGGATCGGAAGCAAAAACTGAAGGGCCCTGAGCGCCAATAAAAATGGACGAAAAACTCACGTAATCTTGCTTTATTTTTCGCATTGATGTATAAACAAGGAAACAAAATACTGCTCTTTACAAATTTAAATATAATGCATTGTATTTTGATTAAAAGATTTTTGTTTTCTTCACCCACTGCTGAGTGGGCCTGCATTCGCCATCCATTGTGGTCTTAAGTCTTTCTCCAAGTCTTGCCCAACACTCGCGATATGTCGTCTGCCTATAAGTGTCCATCTTGTTTGGTGGTTTTCCCAGCAACAGCTGACCTATCTCGGTCTCCATTCGGCCACATTTATTGCTCCATCTCCCATTATCTCTTATACAAATGTGGCCTCCAAATTTTCACTTTAGCCAGGCATTTTTATCAGCGCTGTGTCGCAGTAAAAAACAATGGATTTGATTGGACCTTTGCTGGTACATGAAATAAACAAATAAATAAATAAATATTTTTCTTTGATTTACAAGTTTACAGTAAATCACACACGTACTCAAGTATCACACACAGATCACAGAGAACCGTAAAATTAAACCCATTTGTGAACGACCGGAACAATGCAAAGCTTTAAGGATAGTTTCGTGTAGTTCAAAGGATGCTTAGGTAGATTGGCCTTGTTTTCGGTTAACGGACCTCCAGAGTAAGTTTCTAATAAAATTACCTATATGTGGGAATGTAAAATGAGAGTATGTTGTTTCTGAATTTATTGTTATTTGCTAGTTTCCACTAAAATGGATTTGTGTTCAACAGATTTTGTTTCAAGAACAGGATCTCTTGGGTATCTTAATTTAGTTGTTCCTCAGTTGAGCGGGCAATTTCATTAACGAGAGCATTTCTAAGAAGGATTGGCATGAGGCAGCGACAAGTCAGTTTATTCAAATTTAGCATATAATTTTCAACAAATCAAGATCTTGAGCAATTTACCTAAAATGACCAGAAATTTCCTCAATCGCGAACATCCCAGAACACATGCAGAATTATCGTCAGCTGGTTTTAATGTATCCATTAGTGTGGATCTGGATGTTTAAGATCCTAGCTTTTAGTATTTTAACGTACAGTATAGTACACTTACAAAAATGCGAACCACAATTTTTTAAAAATTGGTAATGCCTGAATCTATTAAATATCTTAAAAAAATTAGGACAATACATGTTTAAGGCGTTAAAACAAAATCATTGAACAAGATCGACTTACGTTAAATCGAATGTGATGTGCGATGGAGTCTAGCGATGCTGAAAATTCTATTTTTAAAGTCATGTTAGACGACCCGAATATTTTTATACGTTTTCGTAAAGTTGGAAAATCTGCAGAATGTAAGACGACCGTTACAAAAAAAGAATATTTTATTTGTACAAGAAAAAAAGATGTTATATTATTGAACTCGAAAGGAAAAATAACTTGTAACACTGATGATATAATCTCTATAATCAAAGACTATAATTAACATTATGTTATGTTTTGTATCTGATGGTCGTTAATGGAACCACATCAGAGGCTGAGAGGCCGAGAGGTGGTTCCGAAAAATTCTGACACCAGAGTGCGGGTCGATTGACTGTGATAACCTATATAGGTAATCACCTTTATTAGGTTCATTATATTTATAATGATGATGATGATAAAATAAACTTGTAATCCTAATACCTAATAACCCTAATACCTAATCACCAACGTAAAATAAATAATCGATTTCATTTCTATGAAAAAGCAATTTAATTTTCTCTCTGAATAATACGCTTGAAACATATTTACATTGCAAGGTACATGAGAAAAAGTGTTTGTTTTCAAACATAACACATCAGGTCCATCCACACCCACAAAATATCACGTAACACATTTCCGGACTTTTCATTTACAAATGGAAATTTGAATTGAACGATAGTCAATTTGTTTACATTTGGATCGAATGACGCATTTGCTAATCGAGAATGTATGATAAACATTTAGGTCAGTGTTTGATCGCTCATTTTCAGAAATTTATAGGAATCATAGAGTAAGTTGGACAAGAGAGTACGTTTCTATATTTTTGAAAAATATGGGCAGGGAACTTGAAATTCTGAAAATGGTAAAAGATAGGAAACTGGACCACATAATGTACAATAACACAAGAATTATGTTAAAAAACTATAATTCGACTACGTTAATAAAATCAAATATACGCGGATGAAGTCACGGGCAACAGCTAGTCATATACATTTTTGTAATGTGCTCGCCAAGACCTTTCTTTTCATACCAAACACGTGATGCTAATCTCAGTTTAATTTTTTTGAGGTCAGAATCAGATTTTTAATTTCCGTCATTTAAAATTTTGATACAATTTATACAGCCTATGTTACCCGCGCTATTTTTACGAATCTTTTGACACCTCATTCATTAAAATCGGTCCAGCAGTTTAGCCGCTACGATGGAACATACATACATACATATAAACATACATACACATACATACACATACATACATAAATATATATACCCTCCTTTTGGCTTCGCCGTAGTCGGGTAAAAAAGTAACTCCTTTGATTGCAAGAAAAGATCCAAGGCAGAAGGAGGCGCTAAGACAAAGGAGAATTCCTTGGTTGAAAAACTTCTGCCAATGGTACAATAGAAGTACGCGACTTCTATTCCGAATGGCTGTCTCAAGTGCAGGTCGCATTGATGGTTGCTGACCTTCGATGAAGATAGCACCACGAGATGAGAAAGAAATGGCTATATAGCATGTGTCTGTGCTATAGTTAAATAAGAGCTGTCAGGCATACCCCACTCACTTCTATTAAGTAAGAACACAATTGTCTTATTCACACTCTCCGTTATAAATTTAGTTAATATCTGTCTAATATAATAATATCGAATACCTATAATAATATCTAATATAATCATAGAACTAGGAACGCTTTTTTTTTAAATCTATGAATATAATAATAGATATCTGTTCTCTAAATTAACTTACTCCCGAGTACCACAAAGTTACCCAAAAATATAGATATCTGTGAACAGAATTATTTATAAAATAATCAGTTGTAAAGTGTTTTTCCACAACTTTTTCTTATCTATGCAGGAAAAGTAATTCTACCAGTAACCCATCACTTTCCAAACTTCTACTTTCCGCTGCCTCAGACCACATTTTTTCGTTATTTTTATTTACTGTTTATTATATACAGTAAATGGCTATTGTAAAATAAGTTTAACTTAATGCTAGGTTTTCTCATTGTCATTTTTATTTATCATAATTTAATAGACCTTATTTTAACTTTTCGACATAGATTAAACTGGGATTGAATATATATTTATAACAAAATCCAGATTCAGATATTTTCAAAATTGTTTTATTGACAAAAATAATTTTGAGATAAGAATAAAATAAATATATGACAGGTAACACAGACATAATTTGAAAGAAGAACGATTCACAAATACAATTCAAATAAATAATATATAGAAAAAAATATACAAAATAGATTTTGTACATAAAAAGATAGTATTTAACATATTTTCCCAAAAACGTTTCAAGGTAAACTTGTTTTATTCAGAGGGCGATACATTTTTACGGTAAGTGCCACTCTTCTCTAAGATCTCTTTTTGAGGGAAGGAAATAACGGTTAATAGTGTCATGGAATTTTATAAACACCCTTATGTTATCATGTTCAGACTGCGAATGGGGATGTTTCATAAAAATGAGACTAACTACGAAATATCATAGCGATTTTGGAGAACAGTTAGCAGATAGGCAAAGAATCGTTGCTGTGTTCTTGAAATTTTCATAAATTTCGTAAATATGACTACTAGATAGATATTTTGTACCAATGACATACAAATTAGACATGTACAAATTCAAATAAAGTGGACTTATCGCTAATGTATTTTTTTCCAGCCAAACTTAATGTCGATAGGATAGGATCAAAATGGAAAAAGGTAGAGATGGTATCTTTGTACCTATTTCTCTCTGAAGGGTTCCAACTTGGCGTTATATCAGGCAGGCTGGTATGAAAATAATGTCATGTGGTCTTAAATTCCTCAATATTTGAAGTACTTCATAAGAATTTGATGACTGTTTGTGTATCTGATGTCAACCCTCCTTAGGAATGCTAATTTTGGCGGAATCAGACAACAGTCTAGAGATAAATAATTAAGTCTTTTGTCATCGTATGTCATATAGCTATTACTCGATAATAACATCCTCTAAAAGATAGGACTTATTAGATTGTCCAAGTAATTCCACAGTATAGTTATATTATTCTAAAATCTACTTGAATCGTGATTTAAGGCCTCACATATTATACTGAAAAAAAAAAAACTATTGCATTTAAATTCTGTTGTGAAACACAAAAAGGTTATAAAACAGATTGCATTGGAATTTCAGAGTATAGTGACTAAATTTTTGATTCATACTTCCTTCAAAAACATTCAACATTGATCATTGGATCATTTGCACACACGTAAATGTGAATTTTCTAGTCTTCGGAAACAGAGATTAAAATGAGAACCTATTTATCAATAGCTAGCTTTTCCCCGCGACTACGCCCCGGCGAACTTCCCTCGGGAACAGTGCTTTTCTCGGGATGATAAGTACCATAAGTCCGTCTCCTGATTCAAAGCTACCTCCCTTTGTATCCCTATTGAAATCCGATCATAACAGACATCTCTAAATTATCCTACCTTATGATAATATTAAATTATCCTAAGGTTGGCTGGAAGAAATTGCATTATTGATAAGCTCGCCTTTGTACACATTATTACTATTTGTATCAACATTTATAATTTGTATGTAAATGGTACAATAAAGAGTATATCTATCTATCAATCTCTAAATTATGAAATGAACTACTGAGATTTTCAGTTTTTGAAATTTCGTATTAAATTTAGTTGACCAACCATTCCGTCTGTGTGTATTTTTCCATGTCACATACTTCGAATGCAAAGTATTTATCCAACAAGAAGCCAGGAATTTTATAAACGCTGACTCCGTTGCTCTCATCCGTTAACTTGCTTGAAGAATGCCCAGTTATTCATAGTTCATTATGAATGTTCACGAGTTATGCTGTGAAAAACAGCATGAATTAAAGTTTTTAACTTTATTGCTTTTAGTATGTTCAGGGCATAGTATTGTATACTTCATATTCAATACATTAATCTCTGTCAGGGAACTTTACTTACTGCATTGCTATGCAAATATATATTCTTATATTCATTTGGGCCATCATTAGCTTTTGCACGGGCCCCGCTCCCGTGTATTATTTGGGATAAATGTAGCCACGTGGCATAACACAGGAAAATTATGTATGAGAAAATGTTTTGTCTTTTTTTCGTTTTTCCAGTGTTTTTATATTTTCTGTTATCGTTCCAAACGATAACAACTCCAATAAATAAAAAAAACAATGAAATTCAGCAGTTGAATTACATAAGTGTGGCTTTGTTTTATATAATTATTAAGATAATTATTAGTTAAATCGCAAGAAGGTTTTTAAATTTATATTTATTTATGTTTTAATCTTTTTCTAAGAACAAGAGACGTAATAAAATAAATAAAAAACACTAACTACAACATGGGGGTCTTCAAGAAGGGCGTAAAAAGATTCCTCCAGGGTCGGCAACGCACTCACAATGCTCCTGGTATTGCAGGCGTCTCATAGGCTGCGGTTACCGCTTCCCATCAGGTGGGCCGTACGCCTGTTTGCTTACTTAATAGTATAAAAAAAACTAACGCAAAACTTATACCCGAATCATCTAGGTAAATTTGCCCACAAGACTTCGGAACCAAGTTTTTAAAGAGCCCATTCCGCATTGACTTTCATTTTACCCGTTCTTCTAAACTAGTGATTTATTATTTTCCATTCCCGTTTGACAGGCTATGTCGGCGTGAAGAATTGGTTGGATTGTACCTAAATCTTTGCGAATTCTAGGATGAATATGTGGGATGTATGGTACATGCATACGTCAGCATGTTGGAAAAATATGTTCTCATTTGTATTTTCACAGGGTGTTTAAGATTTAGGTGAATTTATCTAATTTGCGACGTGGAAGTGTCTACAAATTTAACTTAGTGTAAAAATAAACTAGATATAGAGTAGTACTATTAGGTATATATTTTATAAGGAAGATTTATTTAGTAACAAACATCGGAGAATTGTGATAAAGTATAGACAAGTGTATTTTTTTTTTTGGTGTAAAGCAATTTTGTACCTTTTCTTTGATTTTTAGGGTTCCGTACATAATGTAAAAACGGAACCCTTATAGGATCACTCGTGGTCTGTCCGTCCGTCCGTCGTCACAGCCAATTTCCTCCGAACCTACTGGACTAAAACAGATGAAATTTGGTAGGATGGCGTGATCCTGTGACCCATACACAGATGTGCAAAGTAAATATTTTTTTTAAATAAAATAAATACCATTTTCGGGGGACAAATTAGGAATTTAAAAAATAAAGTTTAGCAAACCTTACTGTGTAATAAATATATCAAAATAAAGGGCTCGTTATGAGGATTTCAAATATATTTTTGTTATTATTGTAACATAAATAGTCTTGATTTTATTCATACAAGAAGACGAAAATTGACCATTTCTCCCCTGATCTCCGAAACTACTGGGCCTTAAATTTGAAAAAAAAAATACTAAATATATACTTGATTACCTGTAGATTACAGGAAAACCTACAAGAACTCTGTCAATTAACAATTAAGTGGTAAATTCAATATAAAACGTGTTAGTTCACTAAAACACCACTAGATGGCGATAGTAGTAGTTAGTTGAAATACCAGAATTGAATCAAGAACTGACATTGGCATTGTACGGAATCCTCTCCACGTGAGTTCAACTCGCACTTGACCGGTGTTTATTTTATTGCACACAACAGGACGGGTAACCTTATCAATATGGTCATAAATAATATATTTAATCTTGAAAAAAAAAATCAGAAAATCCTATTTTATTTTCGAATATTAATTCCAATATATCATTGTAAGAAATCTCAGAACATATCTATTTAAAGTTCTCATAGTAACATTGTTCTCATAGATATGTTGACATGATTTTCACCAAATTTTGTATCGTGTTCTTCTACTGCACCCTGTACCAATAATTCATTATTTTTCATTGCCGTCACACAGGCCATGTCAGTGTAAGGATTTGTTCGGATTGTACTAAATCTTTGAGATTGGCATTGCTATTTCTGTATGAATATAAACGAATACGCATGTCAGTCTTATTTCACCTTAACTCAATATTCCATTTTTTGCTCTATTTGGAACGTAGCAGAATATTTATTATTTATACAAAATGCTTTAACGCCAATTTTTCCTAAAAGGCCTCAATTCAAATGTCTAAATTTTATTCAATCTTTATTGCACAAAATACAATGTATCGCACAATAAGTAAACTATACTAAAGTATTGTCTATCAGTCAACCTTTGGATTGAGACGAGTAATATTATCTATTCTGTAATATACTAATATACCTACAAAAAATATGCTTGTTTGTATTGTCATATGAGAGAGTCATAGCTTTGAATCGGTAAACAACCAAGCATATTTAAGAAGTGCTCTATATGAGAGTAGAACTTTTATTATTGGATGTCTATTGTTTAAGTGTAAAGTTAATGTATTGTATATTGTGTGTTGTAGAGAGCAAATGTTTATTTTATCTATCTACTCTATTATCACATTGTTCTGATTGCTTAAAATATTTCATATCATGTACTAAAACATTTATATATCCCTTTTTACTGAATAAAAATGTCATTTGAATTCACGCACAACCTCAACATTTAACACTTCGTTCCCAACGCAACAAAATAAAAGTACAAAATAAACTTGACAATCCACTGTGACACGGAATGACACGGCACGCTGCATTTCAAATGTCACCTTGTCACCGTCTCTATATGCGTCACATCGCCACATCTGTTTCAGCTTAAAGTCGTTTATATTGTGCTCATAAATGGGCCTTTTTATTTATTAATTTCCATCATAAACTGGGCGTTTTCTCATTGACCTGGTAACGGACACGCGATATCTTTATTTTTCCTTTTATGATAGCTTTTTTCCGCGGCTTCGTCCACATCCGTTCTATGTCCTTCTCAATACTCCTTGCTACGTGTATGCGAAATTTCAGGAAGATTGGTTCAGTAAATAGAGATAACAAACAAACAAATACACAAACTCACTTTCGCATTTATAATATCAGTTGGATGGATTTAATTTTGGCATTTGATCGGTGACCTTTCTATAGTATAGACACATGTACACTCAAATACAAACATAGGAATACTCAAATACAAAATGATTGCACGGTATGGTACATAAAGCTTAGTGAAGAGCAGGCGAAAGCCACGGATTATATTTCAGTTAATGGTTACAGTTTCTGTAGTCCAATTGTTCTTGTTTTTTGTTTGGATTCAATAAAATGTTATTTTAATTTAATGTACAATACTACCAGCATTCCGAGGCTCTATTCCAGTTATTGTAGAAATTGTGCAAAATTCATTGGCAAAATTTTGGCTTCATAAATCTAGTGGTTTTTAAGGATTCGTGATTACAAATGAGACCTTTTATACAGGTAAATAATATATTATCCTTGTTACTAGAAGATATCTCTTCATGGGATAAGTCCGCTGCTGCATTTATCACTATTGAAGAATTGAATTTATCATTATTTAATGAAGTTATTACAACAAAAAAAAAAAAAGATATACAGATTAATATAAAGAAAATGGTTTTAGTTTGTTATTATTTGCTTATCAGTTAATTACAATGAATAATTATTTAAATCCTGCAAAAGGGCTTACCCTATATTTAGAACAATCATACGGCAGTCGTAAGCTTTTATTTTATGCATTAGTTTACTGTTTTCTGTGAGCTTTTGAGAACTCGGTCCAACACGAGGGTAATGATATTATCTTTTTTGCCCGGGTGTTCTGACGTGAACACATAAATTTGATTTTAGGAAGGTATGAATAGATGTCTCGTATGTAGATTTTTAGTACATCTATTTTTGTTGCAGTCAAGTGTATTTTTAAAAGATTACTTAATTTATTATTAGCTTTTAGCATTTTTATGAGGTAGCTCTACAAAATTTGAAATATTAACGGTAACTCGATATTAAAGTCATTTTTGTTACTAAGTACTTACATAAAATTACACCAAATAGTATGTTTTGCGTGATAAATACTTATGTTGTTTGTTTAATCTCAGTACCACTCAGTACTACTAAATAAGTAGACTACACCTACATGTGCAATGTGTATACGTAAAAATAAAATTAGGTAAGGTTGTAGACCAACAAACATACTGGTTCATATACCAGGTCGTATGACCTAGGTGATCAAATTGGAATGAACCAAAACATATGGTCCATCTGATATGGTGGTGATGAGATGAGATAACATTATACGAGTAAGTACCACCGCACTAACATCTCTATACTAAAGGATTTGCGTATTAAGAAAAGGCTTTCGTCGATTGTGCAGCTACTAATCCTGAAATTCTTCGGCCATGTCACCCGCAAAGAAGTCTCTATGGAGCGTTTGGTGATCCAGGGTTGTATCGAAGGCAAGCGTTCACGCGGTCGGTCTCCAACGAGGTGGCTAGATCTTGTCAAAGCTGTAACACAGTGCCCAGCAACAATATGCTCTAAGAAAGCCGCAGACAGAGATATGTGGAGAACAATCGCAAGAACCGCGGTCATAGAGCAACCCAATCTATAATCACGACCACGCTGCCAAGAGTGTACTACTAAGAAAAGAGATACTTACCATAGTTTTATTACGTCCTCTATCTAGAGGCTGGAGGGTCTATTATATTATGTGTAGATATATCTTTTAAATTCATGCAAATATTATATTACCTAATGGATCTCTAAACTATAGTGCTATATTATAATGGTCACTTTGAGCAATTAAATCATCTAGACATCCTAAATACACTTAGCTTTGAAGCTTGAGTGTTTGATTATCAAAGTAATTTGACATGTTAATTATATCAACAAAATTGTAATTGCACTGTAAGCTTCATGTTTATTGACTTTATACAAATAAATAAAATCACCAACTACTTAATACCTGATAATATTTTTTTACTTGTCTACTTCTGGGCCTTAGGATTCAGAAGCACGTTGAACTATTGGGTCCTTTTAAATACAAAGGGACCTAAAAGTTCTACATGTTTCCTTTAATTTAGGACCCATTAGGATCCGGAGGTGTTGTGATCATTAACAGCAAGCATACTTTGTACTAACTGTTTCATAAAAATACATTGAGCTTACACTGACCGACATTTACAAAGTACATGAATAGATCATTCTAAACTTCATATCCTAAGTGACCATTATTCACAAGAAAAATAATCATGTCATCAATAAATTCATCGGGTCAATTGATCAGGTACACCCTGGTTTCATCTTCTTAACCAGCTCTTTATTGACTACCAGAGTGAAGCTGGAAGCTTATCGTGTCTTTCGGAGCCCGGAATCATCTTTATTATCAGACAACCAAGTCATTCAAACCTGCAATGTCCTAACCAAATTAGAAATAGCGACCTCGTGGCGTAATAGTTAACATGTCTGACCGCTAATTAGGAGGTCCCGGGGTCGGTCCTCGTTCAGATCAAGATAAAAAATGTTCTTTTTCTGATTGACCTGGGTCTGGGATGTTTATCTAAGTATATATGTATTTGTTGTAAAATATAGTGGTAAGTTAGTATCCCATAACACAATTTTCACGTTTCGAATTTACTTTGAGGCTAACTCAATATGAATACTATTTATTTATTTAACTAATCAAAGAATCCTATGGGAATCAAAACCATGAAGTCCAGGAATAAAGGCATTTACCAGTTACACAGCAGATTCACTAAGATTCTATCTCGTGGATTGGTGCAATTTTATTTCACTCTTAAGGAGAAGGTAAATAAAAATAGTACAACAGCAAACGAGTTAGCTTCGAGTGCAATTTGCAAACTACTTTTATGATTGAACAGCTAAAAAACAGTAGGCGCCCGGCGAGGCACTTTGCCAAATGCTCAAAGCGCAAGCATAAAATAAAGACACACAGATGAGAATTCATATCTGCTGAGGATAATATTTGCGTAAATGCAGGATCGATAAACCTAATATGTTAGAAGCTGCCTGATGTTAATGGCAGCTCATAAATATGCTAGCTTGGTCGGAATAGTACCACGCTCTAACAGAAAACCGCCGTCAAATAGAAGAATTATTATTATTCGGTTTCGTTAGATGCTGGTTGCAATGCTGTAGGTAAGACAGTTTTCTTATTATCTTTTCCTCATCAATGCATGTTTTTGACTTAACATTATAATTTGTATAGTTGACTGTTTATTCAGTTTATCCGCCTACTTATTAAGTATAAAATTAATTTGTGACATTTAAAACTTCTTAATTTTTTAAACAGAAAAAAATATTTATCATATTTATTTATCATATATATTTTTATACCATTAGATTATTTTTATATACGATTAAATGATAGTTTGAGAGCGTCACTATCGCCCTGCCAAGTCATGGACCAATTATTTCAAATTCCACAAATATCCATTAGCGTAAATTTTTGTCTTTAGCTCAGATCTACACGAATGGTCTTGGTTGCCTAGTAAAAAAAGCCGGCTTTATGTCCGCCCTTTAAATTATTGTAATGGAGTTAAATAAATTAATAAATCAGTTCATTAGGTTTTTGTCAGTCTAGCTACATATTCTTCTGCTCTCTAGTTATTTTAAAGCACAGGTGTCTCTCTATAAAGGTTATGTTGTAAAGCTTTACTTGATTCAGGTATCCCTCGTATACTCAGATAACTGTGTATGTAAAATTTACGACAAGAGTGTCGGTTTCAGCCTTCAAGAGAACAGGGCTCCTTTAATAGGCTTATCATGGGTTATCGCAATCAATATCAATTAATTAATAGAGTATTTTTCACAATAAAATATTGTTATTATAGAAATCTATTTTATTATATTTCCTGTGAATTTATCTATTATTTTGTAGTCCTGCAATGCACGATAAAATTATTTTGCTGGTTGAATCCTCAATCATAATAAAAAGCTAAGAAATTAAGGCCTCTCTGTTTATCCCTTAGCCGTCTTTTACGTGATCCACAAAATAAAAGGAAAAAGGAAACTCTCAAGTCTCTAATCTGATGGCATAACTTAAAATAGGGAAAGTACTATACATCGATTGATGAAAGAAATTTAAATTAAATAAATAATGAACAGATTTACAGAACCCTCGAACCACTATATACTAGAATCTACATCAGATATACATAATCGGGATTAATTAAATCATAATGAAATCAAGTTGACCCCTACCCTTGTAATCCCCCAGGAATAACTGAAACTGGGCGATGTTAGTACATACATCAGAACAAGTTTCTCAATTCACGGTCTATTGTTTTAATTAACATTTCTAATTTTGAATATTGTTTTGTAGAATCTGATTTTTAAGTGAGGCAAATGAACAAAAGATTATCTGCTAATCGGTACCTCCTCCTTTTATTTAAGTTGGTTAATTAAACTCTACTTTTCGTTCAAAACAAAAAAGCCCTGACAGCAGCCTATATGACTGCGGCGCGGTGTAGTCGATGGCTCACTTTCTGTCATGCCCTAGCTGCCCTGTCTCCTGCACAATGGGGTACTTGAACTAGAAGAACGACCGGGCATTGGAGGTGGCCAAGTACTGGGCAAAGTCAATATAGATTTTAATATAGCCATAACGAATTGGAGAATTATAGAAGAAGAGTATTATTAAAAAGAAGCCGCACGCCTATCTTTCGTAGGTATCTTTCTATTTTTATTCTCATTAATTAGAAAGCTGCTGAACTCCGTAACCATTCCAAGAACTTTTCTTTTTTCTATTAATTCTCATTTCCTCATTATATTTGAAAGTAAAATTCTTGTCGAAACTATCAAAAGTCATAAAATAGGCTATTAATTTTATCAAATGGCTATATAATATCAGTGTTTCTCAACTTAGGTAATTATGTTTGATCTAATCTTGTTATTTATTAGGTGTTTTAGTTTCTACATTATTTGACAAATTATTAACTACTTACATTTTAGTTAACAAGCATTCAATATCTAGTTAAAAAGGGTATACTAATATATTTTTAATGAAGTAATTTTTTTTTAATGCAAGTCTCACGGAAAATGTTTTTATCCAAATCATTTACCTGGTCATGCTGCCTCTGCGGGGCTTATTAGATTCGGGCAAACCTAGTTTGATGATGTTTTAGATGACTGTAGACAAATGACCCTACAACCAAGCTTGTGAAGACTGAGCGAAGTGATGAAGAAAAACTGACTTTTTTATCTAAGCATACAGGTCTATTCATATCCTCAGTTAAACTGCTTGTCTTGACTTAAGTAACTACCTGACATTTTCTAAAAAGGGTAGTGGTCAAGTCGAGTTCTCGGCTCATGGTCGTGTAACCGCACCTTTTTAAAACAGATATGGTCGAGTCGTCTAAACTAACTAACTAACTAGTAAATCTCGTCTCGTTTAGGTCAATGCTCTGAAAAATTATTTAATAGTTTAGTATCTAAACAAACTCCTTAATGACTAATAAAAATGTGTTTAATAAGGCCATTTTAACTATAAGATATTTCGTCACTTACTTAAAAATCGAAAGAAACAAAATATTTCCATCATACACATTCGCGTGGCAAAAATTTATATCCACAAAACTAGAATTTGCCTCCTCTCTGACCAACATTATGGATGCAGGATTTGTGCCTGGCATATTGCGGTCCACCAGAACGTATGGTAAAATATAATAGTACAGAATCAACATGTAATGAGTTTACATAAGGGAAATAAAATTTCTTACAAACTATTTATTTGTTGAGTGAAAATTTTTTTTTACTGCATATTAGCACTTTTAGGCATAACTGTGTAATTCTAAAAAAAGTACTTGAATCCAATTCACCACGTTTGACGATGACATTGTCTTAAATATGTTACTCCAATTGGTAATTCAAAAAGAGTCAATCTCTCATAGTCAATGCCTACCCCAAAAACAACACAAGTTACTCTTCTAGTTCATAGTTTTTTGTACTCTCTAGGACAGACCCACTATTTAAGGCGCTGTATCCCCAACCCTTAGGTATTTAAGAAGAGTGAAGTGCGATTATAGTACGTACGCGTAATGAAATAAGGTTGAAAGTGGCGATACTGGGTTGGCCTGTCACTAGTCTCCGTTCAATGCCATTTCGGGTGAAATTTTCCAGTTTTAATTTAATATTTCAATAATTATGACTAAATATTGTAATTTTTTTAGTTATCCATCTGGGTCATTATGTTATTCTTTTTATAGACGTAAAAAAATTGGTAGTTGTCGCTGAAGATATCAAGTAATTCGCGACGAAACCTTTTATGGATACAGCATTTTTGCTATTTTATTTTGCTAGGTTTTAATTATTATTTTTTAAATATTTTGATGTAATCATTTATTTTGATCTCTGAACTATACTTCATATTATTTTCATGCTTGTATTCAATGAAGAATAAAGCTAACTGCGCGACGAAAAAATAGACGTTTTACGGTATTCCCCTGATGCACAGCGCCTTAATGATTTTTGTTGATAGGTACTCCCTTCCCAAGGGTCCGGACAATTTACCTGCTGAATCCTGACCACAAAGTCGTTATTGGACGTTTACTGGGTACCTGCTATCATATTGAATACTACGACGTAGGAGCCTTATTTAATTATATTACTTGGGAACAGATTTATTAAATAGTTTCTCATTCAAAGTAAGTTTTTGGCTTTCCGAGAAATATTACTTCAGTTAAGAAATCTAAAAGAAACTATTTCATGGTGATTGCTCCTATTTAAAGAATATTCTAGGAGAAAGCAAAATATGTTCTTTTACTAGCTAGGTTGATAGGTTAATAGGTGCATAAGAAATCCTACATTTATAGTATCAATCTTTCTGCCAAGAGTATGCAGAGAATTGATTTGAATAAAAGTCGGTGATCACAACAACAGTATCATGTAATAGAACACAGAACAAAGTTAGTATTTTTTTTTGCCCTAATTGTCCCAACTGCCCTTTCTCATGCCCAAAGGGTAATCTGGCATTGGCCTATGGCTCAGCCGTGAATGTTGCATCCTAATTGGCCAAATGTATATAATTACTTATTTCTTTTTTATTAGTCATAGCCATTGACACGATAAAAGAAGTGTTTTTAAAGAACCTCTTCTAAATGTATCGGAAAATTAAAATCTGATGAAATATTACAAATCTCCTTTAGTAAATACTTACCGGCATTTATTAACCCTACATTTTTATAATACCACGTTTCCTTTTCGTCAAAACATTTTTATTTGATATCTTCTTAATCTATTCATGTATCAAATTTGGAGGGCCAACCGACGATGAATAAATAATAACAAAAACCCAAACTTTATGAACGTTTCCACTTCGTTACCTACATTTCCTTAGCACATCTACATATTTAAATTAAAACTCCCGCTTGGCATGTTATTCACAAAAGTGCCAGTTGGTCGTTTCGATAAACTATGGAGTTGACAGAAGTGAAACTCAGTCCTGGGGGCTTAGCCAAAGTCACAATTGCAAAATGTTAACGACATAAGATTGACCACGAAATTTACCGCAGCTTATGTCAATCCCATACATTTTGTTCTTGTCGATATTCGCCAGCGTTTTGGAATTGTCACTTGGCTACGGGTGACGGTGGTGACGGGAATTGTTCCCGAGATTCCAGCGGGAGTTGCCCGGGAATCCCACTTTTCTTTTCTACAAAATTTGTCATGACAATAATAAACACAACAAAAAAAAAGAATTATCCAATTGGATGCATTCGTTCGAAATCAAACATGCCTTGAGTTCACTCGAATAACGATAACTGTTTTTAATAAACCGATTTTGATGAAATAAACTTTATAAGTTCTTACGAGTTAAAAAAATCAATTTGTGAGTTTTAAGCAAATCGGCTCAGTACTTTCGAAGATAAGCGTGATCAAACCGATAGGCAGCCAAAAAATGCAAAATTTTTTGCTTTCTATTATTCATTTTAAACGTCCCTCTATCCATTTCAGTCAAAACTACTAAATGTACTAACAAAATATTTTTACTATTTTATTATATGTAAGTAAGTAAGAAAGCATTCAACTACATTTTACAGGTTGCCTTTTTTTTATACTTTTATCGTGGTCGTTTTCATTCGTACAGCTTATAAATATTATGTATGACTAGTACATTTTTTTGTATTTTCTGCTGGCTCGACGTCGCAGTAAACGATATGCGCGCAAATGGTGTCACAACTAGTGTGTAGAAGTGGAGGAGAAAAAGCAGGAAAGCGGACCCTGGGCTCCGAAGCAATCAGCTAAGGAAGCAACCGGCAAGGCGTTAAGATGAGAGAGAGAGAGTACATTTTTTTTTTGTATCCATTCTCATCATATTGAATCTATATGACAGATTAGTCTTGTTTATGAGTTAGTTGTGACAATAAAACTTGTTTCATTTTATTTGCATACCTTTAATCCGACATCGAAACTGCTGGTTCGTAAATTGTTGAGAAAAAAAAGATTTGTCATTGCATAAAGTCACTATTCTGTAATGAATGTAATTTATGTCATAGCTTAATGAAATATAAACAAAAAGTGGGACTTTTCTGCTAAATAAACTCATGCTGGCTTGATTTATGTTTTAGACAATTTGCTGGTTCTGACGGTATAATAATGAGGAAGTTTTAATTAAAATGCTATAAAATTTTCTACTCGGTTGCCTTACAAATAATTTGGGTTAGATTAATTTAATACAAATCTAGGTATATCGTTTGTTCATCTCCAGACTTTTAACTTCAATGCAGGCTGTAATTACTCACCTTTAGGTTCCTACCTACCTACACTACTAAGCTACGAATATTATGAGTAAGTATTAAAAAGGAATAGTTAATAATTAAAACAAAACAATCCAATGTGCATTTACTTTATTAAATCGATGTACCACATAAAAAGTTACCTGTACACAGATAAATTTATTTTATAATTAAAATACAAACTAATGTGATTTGGATAGGCGCGTAGTCAGTCATTTAGAATTTATTGTATTAACTAGGTCATGTTGACTGTCTTCACATTATTTTCCCCCTCTCTTTGTCCCTGATCAAAGCATTACCCGAGTTTTTAATAACCATTCAGTAGGCTAGCAAACAATGATTTTTTTTTATTGTAAGAACAGATTTTATTTAAGTTAAATGTTAAGAATGTTATGAAAGTTCGATTACTGAACTTACAACACAAATAATAATAATTTACTGAAAGATTTGAAAAAATTGCGTCAACCCAAACTCATGCGCAGGCAATACAGTAAAGGGAGTCCTTCAACTTCAGCCGGTATGAAAAACCTTTATGTGAACGTAATACTATTGCCATTTGGATTTGTATCGGCTCGGACAACGCGTCGCTCGCGACACTAGCCGACGGAGAAACGATCTTATTACGTTGACATTAGGGTTTTTCTTATCATAAAGGGATTTTGCCATACTAGGACATCCACCTACTAGATGGTCTGATGACCTAATTAATGTCGCAGAAAGATGATGGATGCGGGCAGCTTTTAATGGGTCCGATTAGGAATTTATGAGTAAGGCCTATAATATGTCCAGGAGTAGACTACTTGTGGCTAATATGATGATAATGAAGGTATTTTTGACCGTCTGAAGCCGATTCTGCGTGTCGATAAGTGTGGGGACTCCCTAATTCTAAAATACACTTTCCTATATCGTTTACATAATTTAATACCGACAGATGGCGCTGGAGCAAAAGCACACCGAGCTGACTAAAAATTGGCTAGATTATAGATATTTTTATATAGGATGTATTTCTTAGGTACCTATTTATCTATTTTTAAACAATTCCAACAAGAGAGTCAACACGACATAGTATATTTCTGTTATAATAAAATAATTTAAAATCTATAACACTATCATTCAACCAATCATAAATTATTTCCCAACATTTTAACTTCTATACGTAGGTATTTTAATTTATATTTAGACTGAAGGGCACTGCGTTACTGTATTTGTAATGTTTTTGCTTATATTAATAAGTATTCATTTAACATAAGATATTATTTTTAACCTACTTCAAAAAAGGAGTTATTTTTCATTTGAACGTACGATGATGTTATATATTGCCAACAATCAATTAGTGTATCTGTATGTATTAATTTGTATATCCTAGAAATTAAAGTCAAAATCATGAAATATTTAATAAAAACCTACTCGACGTTTTTTTTCAACTTATTAAATCATATAATTTCATATCATACCACATGCAATGCATAGTCATTATTAGTCAATAAAGAACTTTAAACCTAGGTCTCTTGTTCTAGAAGCATATAACAAAGATGCACAAAAGCTCATATTCAAATCATTTACATATTAGAACAAATTTGGTTAAAGATATTACTGTAACATTTCTCGGTCACTTTAGACTTTGAACAATTTGCAAAACGATCTCCAACGAGCAAAACTTTTGTGGCAGTAAGCGACGTAACTTTCTTAGACCAGTCAACGGTCTAAAGTTCTATCCTACGTTTCAGAAATCCATTTCTCAACTTTAAAAGTTTGCATCTGTCGGACATCTTTCAAAATAATAGTTTCTTATACATAGGTGTTTTGATTTAAAATTCGCAAAGTAGTTTTGATATTTTTATATTAATCTTGTAACAAGAACATTGATTTCAATACTGACGACGTATATCTATCAACTTTTTCAGAATGACAGTAACGTGAAGCGCTATTCAATGAATCTTATCGGAAAATGTATTTACCATTGACCTTAAATGTAGCGAAAAGTCTGCTAGTTACTAGCTTCTGAATCTAGATACATTTTATGGTACGTGGACAAAACCATCTCTTTTTTAGTATTAAAATTCTTGTTTAATTCCAGTCAATAAATTTTACTATTCAATTCATTATCTAGTTTAAAAATTGTAGATAAATCAAATGCTTGATTATACTTCAAAAGATGCATTTAGTTCAATAAGTCATGCTAATCCAATATATTAATTTCGATTCCAAGTAATTTATCAAGTTTGCTGGTAAACTTTATTTACTTGTGAAAGATAAAGTAATATTGTTAAATTATACAATAGAACTTCAAATTGCTAGTTCAGCAGAACAATCTACTAATCTACCCGGTCGGGTTTCAGAGAGCAAATAAAATTATACACAGTGCCGCTCCGTGTCTAAAGTTCTAAAACTGCTCGCAGTACAATAGGAAAATTTCAATTAATATCACAGTTTCCATATTTAAAAGTAGGACAATACGACTCCTAGTCCTGTGAACTATTTACACTTCTACTATCTAGAAACAATAAGTCCTCGTTACGTCCGAACACTGTCCTTTCTGCTCTTGTCACCCGAAGTAGTACTGCGCATTTGAATATCGATATAAACTCCTCGTGTTAGGGTCTGTTTCATTTTGCATTTGTACTCGAGGCAACGTTTTTACTGCCACTCCGCGACCTAGGGTTCCATGAGGCATTGTCCGAAGCGGCATTTCTATAGGGAATTCAGCGACTTGTCCGTACATATTGGTACTGACGTGGGGGTAAGTGTTTGGCACGGGTCGACCGACGTATCGATTTATCTTGGGACTAAGAGCTACATTTGTGAATTGCATTTCAGGCTTCATTCCTGAGTCTACTGAGTCGACTGGTCCGGAAAGACTTGTGATATTGATGTCGTTGTCAACTTCTGATATGCTGTCGTTGAAACCGTTTGGGATTTCGGTGGTGGCTGATACGTCAGGACCTTTCGGCTGTTCGTTGTTCTGCTTGTGCATAACACATCGGACAATGATAACGATGATGCAGAGTATAATGGACAGCGTCACAGCAGCGATGATGTACAAGTACATCATATCGAATTGATCTGTAGGCAAAAATGTATGTTCTATTAATTTAGTCACTAATTTGGAAAACGCTCATTAGTGTTTAAGAATAATATTTAAAGTAATTTGTTTTGGCTAAATACTTTTAAGTAATAAAATGAATCAAATGCAGGTAGTAATTCAGGAGAAAATGCAATCAGCTATTGTAAAAGGCTTTTTCCTAGAATACTGACCTAATTGAAGACTTGGCCTAATTAAATCAAGGAATTGAATTTCAATACTCAAACGCGAGGAAAATTGGCAGCTAGAATAAACTACTAGTACGAGTACCTTGTTTAACATAAAATTCATGTAATCACTTATAAGTTTTGCCAAGGTTGTATTAACTCAACTTAACTTTTGACAAACACAGCCCAAAAAATACCTAAAAATCGGTCTAGTTTCAAGATAAATAGATTTGCGTTAGATCTACATCCAAAAATAGTATTAAAATTTACTTGATAGTAGCAATAAGTAGAAAAAAAAATACTTAAAAAAATATACAAACTTTAGAGCGATTAACATATCGTAATGCATTGAAATAGAATTTGTGTACATCGTTTGCTAAAAAGAAATTACCATCTTTAGCCAAATGGTGTTTTGGAGGTGACGCAGCGGGGACATCTCGGGTGCTACTAGCGTTTATACTGGTAGACATGGAAGGTCTTTGAGGCGGCACAGCGGCAACGGCTGGGGCTGGAGGCACGGCTGACTCCACCCACCAACGGTCGCTAGACTCGTCTGAAACAAATATGCCAGGATTAAATTTGAAATTAGAACTTTCTTTAGTTTTGTTAAAAACTTAAAAATGTTTTTATTTATTTATTTATTTTCATTTATTATATATCGATCTTAACATAATTGTTAATCTAGAAAATAGATGACATAAAAGAAGAATCTTCCAGATGTCTTTCGTTCCTGACCAACTTTTATTTTTCATTTAATGCCTTTGTGCTCTCTAAGAGACTTCAAGAGCTCTCAAGAGAGAAGACTAAAAACTGTTAGTTTTTAGTCATCTTTCTTCAAAAATATTTTGATTTTTACCTGGTCTGAATTAGTATTGACGTGTTAAATCGGTTGACTCGTCAAATTTTAAAAATAAGACTATTATGTAATCTTTTAAATTGTGATATTTCTATTAGGTTATATTTCATACAGCAGATGAGCTCAGGCTTAAATGAAAATTAACTTAACTACGAGCGATTCAACCATAATCCCATCAAACGCTTCCAAATCCATCTTCATGGCGGCTTTCACAACGTCGCAAAATACTAATAACATTACTAATAGAGTTAGAATATGAGCCGTCACGAATCCGCCTTAAGGAAAGCAGAGCTCTTATCCAATAATCCGTTTTTACACTGACAAAGCAAAGGACCTTTCCAACACGACGCAAAACGGCAAACAAATCCTTGTAGATTGCAAGCATAAAATATTTAAGTTACAGAAAGAACTCAAATTGATTACAGCCTAAGTATATTTTGTTTAGCAATACTGTTTCAATATACGAGACGTGACGTAAACACAACAAAGCTAAGAAGATTTTCGGACCTTGGAGTAAGTTTGATTTTATTTTAACCTGAAATTAAAATCATACTTACTACTATCAGAGTTGAAATATTTAATTTTGGCATGTTTTTCCTAGTTTATAGTTCACTCAACTAAACACAAGGTTGATTTTTCCAATATTATTACTAGTCTTTTATTAAGTCACATCATTAGACGATATCTTATAGGCGGGCGATGCGTACACCAATATGCAAATTTAGCTCTATTCTATCCATTCATTTCAGCTTTTATTATTTTCATTAAAATAATGTCATAGCATTAGGAATTCACGACCGATCTACTGATCTTTTGTGTCTTTCTAAAAGTATTCTTTCCGAATCTCTATTGAAATAGGACAACTTTCACACTAAATATTTTTTTAATTTAACTTAGTCGGACAATTCATCAATCAAGTTTCATTTCTGTTAGTCACTTTAATTTGTATTGTAGTCCAAAATTAAGAGTGGATTAAGACAATTTCCGTATCTTCTGTATGATTGAAACGTATTTTAAATCTGCACACACACGTTCGTTCGAAATTTCCCGTTTATCTTACGGGAACATTTAAAATACTTGTAATTAAATTGCTTTTGTCGAGATATTTCATGAGTTTTGTACGGAAGAAACTTTTATTAAATTTACGAGGAACGAGACGGGTACATTTGTATAATGTTTGTTTATTGTCATTAAATCTTTATTTTTTGGTGAGTTCACTATTCAATGGTTAAATTTTAAAGCATACAAAAATTAAATTAATTTAAAATATTATTTGTCAGATTTTAAAATATGTATTCCACGAAACTTACAACATTTTATAACATCAAGTTTGAGAAAAACACCATTATACCGTAACTTTCCTCACGTGGAATATAAGCTTGAAAATTATTAGGATTAAAATATACATGGAACTCAAAAACTTTCACTTTTATCAATATTTTTTTATCGATTGAGTTGAACAAGTCAGAACTTGCGTTTGAACTTTTTGCAAAAGTTTAGTAATTTAAAATAGGTACCTTCTTCCTTTAAAACCGTCGGCAAGTTTAAAATCCTTTAAACGGAACCTTTACGAGCTACTTGTAGAAAAATGTTAGGTATTACAAACTTGATGATTTTTTGAAGGGCACATTGTAACATTAGTACCCACTTCTATTTGTTTTTTTTTTCTCTTCTCTTTTATATTTGTACGCCACATTGGCAAAATACAGAGCATACAATTATAAATTTTCCTATCACCATTATATCTACTTAGTTTTACCTGTATTTACAAATAAATATATTTTGATTTGATTTGATTTCAAAGTGTGCGACTTTGAAATCTTCTCACTATGCATAGTTACTCGGTTCATCTGAAATTTGGCGACTCGTTTACAGCGCTACTTTACAACCTTAAATTACTACGTACTCCAAAGGTTAACCCGAAACGCGATCCATACAGCACCTTTACAGCACCCTCATAAAACTGGCTTCCCATTCGTTGGATTGTTACATCCTTTGTAGTTTCCACAGCTATTGGGATGTTCTTTTATACAACTGTGATTACTATCGCAATTACTAGATCTGATTTATGTCAGTCGTAATCTCAAATCATATTGGTCGAGTCGAATGGCGAGTTCTTATGGGTGAGTTAGACAACAAATCAGGTTTTAGATTATTATTAATTAGGATCAACTTTTTTTTACGAATGATAGATAAATATTTTTATAAACAGCCGTATTTTAATATGTCACACACACGTCGGCGTAGAGAGGTAAAAAAAAGTTTTAACTTGTGATGAATCCATACCCAACTAACATTTTGGTTATAAGAATAAGTGCTACATGAGCTGCTTAAGAGAATTTTCAGAACCCAAGGTTCTGCAAAGGCACTAACCATTTGGCGATAAAGCGTGCTATATCTCTCTTATAAACCTTATTTGGGCCTATTCCTGCTATAACTTGAAGTGACAATGGTTATAGAGTAGTGATAAATGAGTGATAAAGCAGAAATAGAACGGTGCTATTGAAGCAGTGATTACGACTTCAAGTGTTTTATAAGCTATACACAGGTTATATCTACAAACTAAAGTAGCAAACGAGTTATGGAAACCACTTTAATGACTCTTTTGGTTACATATGGTTACTTCGTGTAACCAATAAATAACTTAAGAATATAATCGGACTTCTTTGGTAGCAACTAATATCACCGAAAGCAGTATTATTTAAACTATATTCATACATTTTAACATTCTTAGTGATTATGATAATTTTGCAATAAGTATTTTCATGGTGGTGAGCGGTGTTGTATGTAATAAAATAATTAATGTAAGTCAAGTGTTTTAGGTAACTGGGTGTTATATTACCTATGCATTAAATCTCAAGCGGAGGTAACTTTACGGTAGCAATATATACTAGTTTTCATCTCAGTTTTGAAGCGCTCTAAAAATAAACTACTTCTGATGATAAAATGATGTAAAAATTATGCTCAACAATTATTTTTTTCTTCATTTATCATATTCTGGTGGTACACTTTTAAACATTTGAATTAAAAAATATGAACAACGTGAGTAAATAAGTGGACCAGTAACATTTAATAAGCTTTTTCTTTCACATTTTTTTATAGGTTATCTTACTTAAATGGCGTCTTAGTTCTTATTACCTAAGGATCCTGATAACTCTTTTAGTCCTCCCATAGTGATAAAGTTCTAAAAGTAAGCACTTCCATGGCACTTGAAGTGCTAAAACATGTTTATAAAAGTGAAAAATAACAGAGTTTATAGATTTAACTTGTATAATAGTTGTACGTGGAACTGTAAGCTGATCATATTTGGAGATCTAACTCTTGTTGAAGCTAGCTCTATAGGACTTATAATCAACACTTTAATGTCAATTCAAGCTTTCTTACTAACTCTTAATGATCGAAAAAGCTTGTTTTTTTGGTACAAAGTATTTATCTGACTCTTTTTTACAATACTAGTAGATAGTAAGTTTTAGTACACACCTGACTATCACTTACAGCGTTTAATACTTCTTAAAGTTATTAGGGTAAGCCTTAAGGTGTTACAAGACATCTTGCTACCTCAATAATAGAATATCAGCAGTTAGTAAGTGTTAATAGACACCTTACAATTGCCTTTATTGGTTGATGTCTCTTAAAGCTGTAAGAATCATTTATACAATGGTTTCGATAAACTCCATGCTACCGCCTTAAGTTATATTTTTTTCCTTTATTACTGTTTACACATATACATTTATTCATTTATTTTATGTCAGACATGGGTACATTTAAGGGTGTTAGTATTAAATTAGTTACTGTGCGCCATGCTGCGCCGTCAGGCATACAAAATTGGTATTAATTTTATAAAAAAATGGTATACTAGTAAATAACATTCATGCAATTCATGTCAATTAAATTATCGAATTAAGTTAATTATCATAATGTCAGTCATTTCAAATTTACATTATTTCCATTTTTTATGTCAGGATTAATAATCTATGTAGATGATAATAAATGTATGTCAAATTATACACTGGAATACAAATATATAAATTACTATTAATTAAAATAAAATTACTAAGTACCTATGCAAAATATTATATAAAATTATCATTTAAGTATTCATTTACATGATAATAAGCTTTGTCTACTAATAAATTATATAGCATTCGCTTAAAATGACAAAATTCTTTGCATTTTCTAATGTGTGAGGGTAGCTTATTATATAGTTTAGGGGCCATTGCATATATACTTTTGTGTAAAAATGCTGTGTTTGTTGTTACGAGGTGAAGTGTATCAGAGCGACGTTGACTTTCAACTGGCTTAAACATGTTATAATTGTTTTTAACAAAAATGCATACTTCGTAGATATACATGGAGGGAAATGTAAGTAATTTTTGTTTTTGAAAATGTGGTTTACTTGTTTCTCTTTGTTTTAGTTTGCATATGGCTCTAATACATTTTTTTTGTGCTATAAGGACATCTTGACTATTAGTGGCGTTACCCCAGAATATTATTCCGTATCTTAGTGTTGATGCCGCGTACCCGTGATAAGCCGTTAGTTGTGCTGATTGGTTGGCGACTTTACCAAGCATATGCAGCGCATATGAGAAATTATTAAGCTTATTACAAACATGGTTTATTTGTGTTTGCCATGACATGTTATTGTCAATGAGCAACCCCAAGAATTTTGTGCTATTTGTTTCTTCAAGTGTAATGTCATTGTATTTTACTTTTATTTTATTTGGTTTATTCTGTCTAATTTTGAAAGTCATTATTTTTGTTTTAGGTAAATTAATTTTTAGGTTATTATTATTTAACCAGTCAATTGTTTTTGTCAAATTGTTTTTTATGTCCATATTAATAAAGTCTAAATTTCCTTTGTCAAATATTATTGCGCTGTCATCGGCAAACAAAGACATTTGATTATTTGTGATTTTAGGGAGGTCATTTATATAAATTAGGAATAGAAGGGGAGCCAAAACCCCGCCTTGAGGTACTCCGTAGCATACTTTTTCAGCATCAGATGAGTATACTTCTAATGTCTTAGTTTTAGGATTGATCTTATCAATTTGCGTTATTTGTACTCTGTCCTCTAGGTATGATTTTATTAAATCAAATGCATTACCCCTGATTCCATATACGTATAGTTTATGCAATAGTACTTCGTGATCTACATAATCAAATGCTTTAGTCATGTCCATGCACATTGCTGCACTTGGTTTACTTTTGTCCATGTTTATATGTATTTTTTCGAGAAAATTATATATTGCTGTGTTTATTGTTTTGTTTTTTCTGAAGGCCATTTGTTCTTTACATAGAATATTGTTTCTTTCAAAGTAGTTATAAAGATTATTATGAATAAATTTTTCGAAGATCTTAGAGAATACCGACAATAGTGTTAATGGTCTATAGTTAGTTACCTCTTTTCGATCATCTTTTTTATGCAAGGGTTTTACGATGCTAATTTTTATTTTTTTCTGTTATCCCTCTGGGAGGTTTAATTATTTATAGTTAACCCCACTTTAGAGTCAGATGTTGCTTTCGGACTTCTTATATATCATATATAATACTAAAAGTTCTTAAAAAAGGTTGCCGTTAGCACTATTTTGTTTGTTGGGTAGTTTCCTTTTATAATACCTATGAACAGCAATCTAATTATTCATAACTCAAAAGTCTTTCAATCTAATAATGTTTTGCAACACTGTCTACTTCTTACTACTTAAAAATATTTGCTTTATAAAAATTACACAGTTTAATTCAAAATATAAAATGACATTTTTAAACATTTCTAAGTGTAATTGAAATTTTGAAAATTAATGCACTGTTTTTATTTAACTCATCCTTTTTTAGCAATATTCTCTACTTTACCCAATACCCAACTGTTGCTTGCTTGCATCGCATGCTTTTAACATTCAGTTCGCCTTTTGTTCTTTGCAGTTTGTATTTTGTACAAGCTTAATAAATATGTATACGATACAATAGTAATATTTACTTTTACCTACTTGTCTAGTTAGATCGTCCATTGTGAACCATAAGTTAGATTCAGAAGTCTCGGGATAAGGACTTCCAGAGGAAGCGATGGGAATAATGGTTTAGTCATTGTTTCTTTGTTTCGATACATTTTCCTTTTCTTGTATTTGCTTTTGCCAAATATAATAGATACCTATATTCACATATAAGTAAGTATGGGTTAAGATATCAGCAAACGAGAATGATAATTTTTATTTTAATTAACCCATAGTAGTAATTTGCGTTTTTTTTAAGAAAATTATATTTAAATAAATTAAGGTAGGTAAATTTATTTAATAAAATCCACCGCGAAACTTGAACTGCAAGCTTTTAATTATACTGTACTAGCTGTTGCTCGCGGCTCCACCCTTAACTTAACTATAACGTGCTTAAAAGTAGCCTTTGTTTGAACCCCTGTCTTAAATTACATCCACCAAATATCATCAGAATTGATCTAGCGGTTTAGCCGTGAAAGCGTAACAGACAAACAAAGAGACTTTCGAACTTTATAATATTAGTATGGAAATGGTATGGATTGATGTAGTATTTTGTGTTTATTGTTCATCTCATCATGTATCCAAAGTATCTACATATTATAATTCGACCACAGAGAATCCTCATGCGGTATCCTTAGTAGTATCATATGTATTGACCACAGCGATCCAGAAATTCAAATTCAGATAGTCAAGTCAGGTAATAGCACTGACCGCAAGGGAAATACAACTGCGCTTCGATTTCCAGTCCCGACTACCTATTCCACGAAAAGACTGTTTAGACATGTGTACTAGATTAGAATACACGAACGATTCTAGAAGGTTTGTTAGTTTTTAAGTGAATAATTTCCTTTAATTTCTTTGCTATTGGGTGGCAAAATAACCCAAAATGTCACGCGGCTACCAGTGACTGTTTCAGTGCTGACGCATCTCATTAAGGCAATAAGCTTGATCTTTTTATTCATTTTTACATTTACTTTGCTTAGGTGGCGTGACTCGATTCTAGGGCCGAACAAGAAACCACAGTGTGGTAATTAAATCACAACATCGGTTTTAAAAATCTTAAAGAAATAAACTTTCTCTTGGTAGGGTAAACTTAACCAATGAAAAAAAAAAGAAAAATGCAATAATGCAAAACCAACTCACCAACATCATCATGTTCAAGATCAGATACGTCGTGAGCAACCTCATCCTCTTCAGGCGCACTTTCATACTTCTCCTTAAGCACCGTCCGGGGCACTGCAACAAAAAAGACACTTTATTAAGATAGCCATTGGCAACGTTTTATAATACCTCCAATCCCCTCAACTTCAACTGCTCTGTATAAACGATTGTAACGGAAACGTGCTATAAGAATTAAGTCATAAAACTGATTTTCGGAGAACAGAATTTCAAGTGCTCTTAAGTGTAGCTCATTAAGGCAATGCTCTCAAGTATAAATTTAGATTTTAGGATACTGTGTTTTTGTTGTTGAGTGTACGCTTACGTTTTATGACAAAGAACAGTTTCGGCGTTACGTGACTTGTCGGTTGGTTGGTTTTTTGCCGAGTGAGCGCTTTTCGATGTCGGGATTTTGATGGTATTTTTAGTCTGACAGGGAGTGGCAAGTTCAAATGATCGGCTTGTTTTAATCTTTTGGTTGATTCCAGAGACAATAGAAAAACTATTATATTATGTGACGATTGTTTTCACTATCTGAACCACGGAATACCTAATAAAACTACCGAACGAGGGTTTACTGTTAATTGTTTTCACTTACATTGTATACCTAATATTCCTGCAATATTTAAGATTAATAAAATCATCCAAATAATTGTTTACACCTAACATAGATTAAAAAAAATTGCCTGTGCGCGATTCGTAATTCTTTGGTTTATAATAATCAATTTCTACAAGTTATTAAATCAGATACATTTATAGTATATGAAGTGAAATTAAAATTTGAGTAAAAATCATGAGTGTAAATCAAATTTAAAATAAAGAAAGCTTGCTATAAAGAAACTACATTTTGGGGGTCAAGGTAAGGACGCTGTGTGTATTGAAAATGTCAAATCACTATTGTTTATTAAAAGTGTTAAAGTATATTCTATTCTTTTTATAAGTTTATTTTAACAATTTATTTTTACTTTTAATAATTTATTTCATGAAAAAACAAAACACCAATTGAAATATCAATAAAATCATGTTAATAATATCAAATGCTTATCAAGGATCTTGAGTAAAGATATTTAAAAAGTCACACCAAAAATGAAAATAAAATAGGTATGTATATATGAATGAATGAATGAATGAATGAATGAATGATACTTTATTGCTTAAAATGTGGTACATAACAATGTTGGAAAATATAATAATCATTTGTTTCACACATTAGTCATTTCTGACATGCAATAGACAATACAATGTCAAATATAGTTATAATGAGTAATGTTGCTCAGTGCGCTGTATTAGTATTATTAGGCATTATTCGTTCTGTGCTATAACATGCATACAAATTGATTACTTTTTAAAATAGTCGTTAATACTGTAAAAACATTTTTGGACCAACCAGTTGAATAAATTACGTTTGAATGATGTAAATTTATGTATTTCCTTAATTTCTTTTGGTAAGTTATTATAAATTCTTATTGCCATGGCATAACAGTTTGTGCTAAACATGTGGGTTCTCATAGAAGGTACCAGCAGCCTTTGGGGATTTCTCCTAGTATATTTACTTGGCAAGTCACCACTGGTTTTAAACAAGTCAGGGTTCGATTTAACAAATATACACATTTCATATATGTACATACATGGTAAGGTTAGCAAATTCAGCTTTTGAAACAACGGTCTGCAACTTGTTAAGGATGATACTCCAAAGATTGCGCGTACACATTGCTTTTGTGATATGAAAGCCTTGTTAATTGTAGAGGCGTTACCCCATAAGGGTAAACCATACCTTAGACGGGATGCCACATAACCATGATACGCAAGAATGGCCGTTTTCTTGTTTGCTACTTCTGTCAACCTTCTAAGTGCGTACGAAAACCTATTTATTCTATTACAAACACTTTCAATATGGTTATTCCAAGAACAGTTGTTGTCTAAATTTATTCCCAAAAAAGTTATACACTTTGTTTCGTCAATGATTTCGTCTTTATATGTTACATTTAAATTTCTTTTACAATTACTACGTATATTATGGAATTGAATAAATTTTGTTTTAGCGATATTAAATTTTAAATTGTTATTTGTCAACCAATCTATTATGTCATTAACAGTATCATTTACGTCCTTATTATATCTATTCAAATCATTACTTTTGTCAGAGATTATTACAGCTATATCATCTGCAAAGAGTGTACAATAAAAATTGGTGACTTTAGGTAAATCATTTATATAAATCAAGAAAAGCATTGGACCCAGAATACTTCCCTGAGGGACACCAACTCTATTTATTTGAGACCTCGATTTGTAGATTGCTTCATGTTTATTTTCGTCAATTTTATGTATCTCTACATGTTGAGATCTATTATGAAGAAAAGAACGTAGCCAAATCAAAGCCTGTCCTCGGATTCCGTATTTTTCGCATTTTTCTAACAACTTATCATGAGGAACAAAATCGAAAGCACTGGTCATGTCGAAAAACACTCCCGTGGTGGGCCTCTTTTTATCTAAGTTTTCCAATATACTACTAATTAATTTAAAAGCTGCCAGAGTAGTTGATTTTCCTTTTTGGAATCCATTTTGTTCTTGGACTATTATATTATGTTTTGTTAAAAAAGATAAAATTCTGGTATACATAGCTTTTTCATATATCTTAGACAAAATAGGTATCAATGATATGGGTCGGTAGTTTTCAATACGTAGTTTGTCTCCTTTTTTATAAATTGGTTTTATTATAGATACCTTTAATGCATCTGGGAATATACCTTGAGAAAACGATGCATTTATAAGGTAACTGATGACTGGAGCTATGATTTTTGATGTTGATTTTATTAACTTTGTAGGAATTTCGTCATATCCTACAGAGTTTGTATCATTTAGAGATTGAATTATTTTTTCTGTTTCACTAGAATCTGTGGGATATAAAAATATGCTATTTATGTTGTTCTTTATCATGTCAGATTTATTTTTTAGCAGTTTCCGCCTAGGCGAGTTATTTGTCAGGTTTATAAAATAGTCATTGAATATATTTGCTATGTCAATTGAATTATTATATGATTTATTATTATGAATAATTTTGTCAACTGTTTCTTTCGGTTTGTTACATTGTGTGTTTGCTTTAATAACGTCCCATGAAGCCTTGCATATATTTTTTGATTTATGTATATGCTTTGAATTTTCTAGTTTTCTTGCAGCATTAACACATTTTTTAAATATTCTACTATATTTCCTATACAAAGTCTTATTTTTTGAGCTTTTGTTTTTATAGTATGAGAACCTTAAATATCTTTTGGTAACAGAAGCTTTTCTAATACCGTTTGTAACCCATGTAGAGTGCTTTTTATTTTTGGATACTTTTTTGATATAAATCGGACAGCAAAGATTGAAAAACAATAGTAAAGTCTCGTGAAATTTATTAAAAGCCTTATTTGCGTCTTTTTCTTCATAAACTTCAGTCCAGGTTAAGTTTCTTAAACATTCGTGGAATTTTAAAATGTTATCTATGTTGAGGGACCTACATTTTTTGTACCAGTAATTTGGTGTAGTACGTTTTCTTTTGATGGGTATTGTAACACTTTGAGCAGTGTCGTGGTCGGAGAGAAAAAGTTTATGTATTTCACCCCTGCTGTCCGGCATGTTACTTATTATTAAGTCTAAACAAGAGTCTTTTCTCGTAGGTTCGTTTATATGCTGATAATAGTTATATGTTTGCAGTATTTTTTTAAGCTCCGAAGCTTTTTCGCTTTTTTTTAAAGTATTGATGTTCCAATCGCCTAATAAGACGACCTTTTTATTTAGTTTAGATCGAAGTTTGGTTAAAAGTGTGTCTAGATGAGATAAAAAGATAAGAGGATCCGACAAATTTTTGTCATCTGGGATTCTATAAATACATATAATTATTACTTGGTATTGGATCAGTTCTATCCCACAACATTCAAATACAAAATCTTGTGCCATTTCTTTTAAGAAGGGAATCGGTTTATATTCTAAGTTATCTCTACATAATATACAAGAGCCACCACGTTTTTTGGATTTTCTAGAATAATTGTCCGCAAGTGTAAAGCCTTCCATCTTTATATTTGCTTCGGTACCAGACTTTATGAAAGTTTCTGTTAAGCAGATTACATCAAATTTTTTTTTATAACATTCTGATAGCTCATTTATACCAAGTTGTAGAAAGTCCTGTTTCTTTAGAAAGCCAGCAATGTTTTGGTGAAAAATAGATAGGTTATTTACGAAAAAACGAGTTGTTTTGGTTAGTAGCGCTAACGTCAGAAGTTATATTTTTAGTATTTATTTTATAGTCATGTTTTGTTTTATAGTTATATTTTGTTTTATTTCGTTTATAAAGTATGGGAAAGTAGTCTAAAATATTTTTTTGTTTATAGTTTTGTTGTAAAGGTCGCATATACAAAATTGATGATAAAATACTGACGAAAGATTTCCTGATTTTTGTGCGCAGAATCCGAATTCGTTTTCGAAGTGAGACAAGCGGAATGATTTGTATCCAATGGCCTAAAATTCGGTATTTCGCGTCCATTCAGTTTGTGTTTTGTCGCATACATAATAGTTTTCCGCTGAAATAATATATGTTTTGTGTAGTTACTTTCTCTATTGTGATATCTTCATAAAAACTATGTAATAAATAATTCGGCCAAGAGTTAGTCGGACTTACGCACTGAGGGTTCCGTACCACCACACAATACTAGAAGTATGCCATAATCAATAAATGAAAAAAAGTTGGAGGAGCTCGATAGCCTAGCGCGGCACGCGTGTTCGTAACCATAGCGCGCGTCAAGCGACGGTGATTGCGCGGCCATGTTTGGATTGGTCGCCATTAGTGGCATTTTTTACCTTGAGCTCCTCCGTGCTTCGGAAGGCATGTTAAGCCGTTGGTCCCGGCTTTTATCGGTAGATGTCTTCGAGACGTTAGGCTATGTCAGATGCCTTTAGGCAGCCTGAAAAATCTGACAGTGTTGGCCACTAACACACCCGGGTCATGTTCCTGTTGGTCTGATTTCCCTGTATAAAAGGGTTACGGAGGTCAGACGGCAGTCGCTCCATTGTAATAACCAGTACCGCCATATCAAGACCATGGCCTAATAGCGTACCCTGGGCTCTGAAGCGTAAGCTGAAGATGCAACCGGGAAACACGCTTGGACGAAGAATAAAAGAAAAAAAGTAGCCTAAATTGGATTTCTAAGATTAGATTAAAAAGACGATGTTATTTTAGTGTCTCGTTCAGATCCCCTCATTAAGATAGTCAGTAGGCGTGTTGATTCGTATACATATCGTATAACATAGACTAAATATAAATACTCTTGAGGTAACATCAAAGTCTATTTAAAATTCTTTTGAGATCATTTATCCCTTTATAATGGACCACCAGCTGTTGAATACTGAGTAAGTAGGTATATCTCACAATATTATAAATGCGATAGTGAGTTTGTTTGTTTGTTTATTTATTTGTTTGTTACGCTTTCACGTCATATCTACACTAAACTAATCTTCCTAAAACTTTGCATGAAGGGTTCCTTTCGTCTCGGAAAAAAGCACTGTTCCCAAGGGAAATACACACAGGCGAAGCCGCGAGCAAAAGCTGCTCATATACAAAAGGCTTAGAACGTAAATGAAACGTTAGGATACTGATGACCTCCAGAACTAAGATATAATAACAGAAGCCGTAGGTCGACCGCCAATCTCGATTCTCTCCTCTCGTAATGGCTACTTGTATCGCTATCGCCACATTTCGCTCCGCCTAACACACAAAACGCTTTAAAAAATAAGTTTTATTGTTTACATTGTTGAATGCGTTGTCAGAAACAAAAAAAAATTTTTAAAGCGTTTTGTGTGTTAGGCGGAGCGAAATGTGGCGATAGCGATACAAGTAGCCATTACGAGAGGAGAGAATCGAGATAGGCGGTCGACCTACCGCTGCCACCACCGCTTTCCCTACGCTATCGTGTTTGACAATAAAACGTTGCACTATAAAAATTCACAGGAAAAGCTGTATAGTTTATTTTAGTATTACAACAGTTAGATTGGAAAAACATGCTCGTTAAGCTCAAGCGCTATATCCTATTTTTTATTTGAAAATATACAGCTTTTAATACGGCAAAACCTTGGCAAAACCTACCACATTTTATTTCCAATATCGCTCAATTGATACATGTACTCAAACAAATAGGAACCTATATACATTATGCATTTCAGTAACGATTACATATCACTTGAGCAATTAAATTAAATGCTTTTATTTCAACTCAATGGAACCAATTCGGGTGGCAAAAAGTTTTTAAATGCAAAAGCATTGAGAAATTTGTGTATCAATTTATTTTAAACTGGGTTTTCAATCTATCAACTCAAAAGTATAATAGTATTTGTTACTTAATACTTTCTTTACAATTCTAAGCGAAGTCTTGAAATCTTGAGGCTTTTTAAACTAGTCCTTTAAATAAGTGACGCAGACAAAGGTAACCCATTTAACCCTTTGACCGCCAGACTTGACATTACAGGACAAAAATTCTTAATTGCACCAGTAGAAATATACAATTAAGAAATTACAAACATAGATAATAAAATAGGCGGCCTTATCGCTAATGCAATCTCTTTCAGACAAGCTAAATATAAAGTGATTGTTGACAAAGAATAGATGTTGTAGAAAATTTTGTATACAGAGAAAAGGAGACTTACTATCATCTCTAAAAACCATGCAAGAACGATTGTGTAAGGGAGAGGTTGCCTTAAATCATGTATTGCGCTGTCCCGCTTACTCACTGGATCTTGGATGGTTTAAAGAGATGGTAATAAAAAAGGTCGAATCGTGCAATGCAGACTTGATATAAGTTGTCGTGCCCCCACCTGCTCGCGAAATAGGCACAAAAATGATTGTCGGATATATATCTGAAGTTTGCGGTTGACGAGTAGTATTAATCCCACCAAAAACTTACTTCTTAAAAGGGGGGCCAAATTCCTATCGCCTAAATGTTCGCCTAAATAAGGGTTGAAATCCAATACAATGCCAAGTTTAGTTGCACTTTAAAATCGACCATGATCATCTTCATCAACAGCCTGATCCACAATATTAAGATTTATTAAGATAAATTGAACTTGGCAGGTCATCGTCAAGAAGGCGATAGATGTCAACTGAAAACTTCCCATGTAATACCAAACTGTTACCTTAGTTGTAACATTTGCATACGAGAAATCGACAATTCGTTGCATACTAAATGCATTCGATATCCAGCAGAGGCGGCAAGTCTAATTGAATTTGTGAGTTGCCTTCATCTCAACTTAGTTGTATTGACATAATTTTCTGAACAAGACAATCATGTTTCTACAGTTCTACTAAGTTTGTCTCAGGTAGCTTTGGCGCTTCGACGTTAGTGTGTGTGTGTGAAATAGCAATAGCTACCTAATCCCTACTAATATTATAAATGCGAGAGTGATTTTGTATATTTGTTTGTTAATTTATTACCTCTTCACACGTTATCTACTGGTCCAATCTTCCTGAAATTTTGCGTTCACATAGAAGTATTGAGAACGTCATAGGTTACCTTTTATTCCGGGAAAAAGCACTGTTCCTGAGGGAAATTCACGCGGGCGAAAGCTAGTTAGAAGATAAATCGAAGAATCCGATTCTTCTTAATCCCGTATACTTAATCCCTGCATACATCCATAAATGCAAATGTCTGTCTGTGTATTATGCTTTCACGGTTATAAACAGCTGGACTGATTTTGATAATATTTGGTATGGATGTAGTTAAGAACCGAGAGTCAAAGATACTACTACTTTTGCCTACTTTGGAGTACAAAATAACTGAGCTCCACACCAGCGGAGCCGCGGGCAACAGCTAGTACTCCATAATTTCATTGCATCCCTGCTGTACTGGCATCCCCTACATTATTAAACAACAATGCAAATTTGATGATGTTAGCATTAAAATTACATTTTGATTCAAATTAGGTTTAAAATGACTTTTATCTCACTATATTGGCTACAGTCATACGTAACAATAAAAACTTATTAATATTATGCTACTTATCGGATAAAATAGTTATTTAGTAATAATTTTATTCATCCATATTATGAATTGATATTGAAGGTAATGGAACTGATTTTATGGTATTACAGATAGTATTAAATTATTATTATTTTGAAACAGTAACATTATCTGATGAAATCATTATGATAAACGATCTGAGCAATAACTAACATAAATTTAAAAACAAGAAAGTGTAATTTTTTAATCTGACTGAACTAAATATTACCGATTTCCTAGGAACGATTTTACACGTGGATGGTAAACATATTGTTTACACTTCAACCAATGTATTCGATACCAAATAAGGTATTTTTAATAATTCAGTATTGATTGAATTGGGATGTGAAATACATGGTAATTGGGGTAGAAAGTGTGAGTCAAACATGTACTGGCAGCCGAAAGGGGAACAAATAGATTTTGCTTCATGAATGTCGATTATGTAACCAATCATTATTTTAGCTAACTATTATTGATAGTAATTTAAACTTTATACCTAATATAATAAAGCCTAATAAATTTATCAAATAAGATCTATATTCAAATCAAGTTTTTTAAATTTAATAAAATTGTTGTTTGTGTTAAATGAACGACACGGCTATAAAATTAAAAATAATAATTGTTTATTCTCAATATAGGATATTCTTTTATAACTTGTTGGCGTCAATTATTACTTAAATTAAGTTTACCACTATTTCCAAAGTGCAAGTGGAGAAGAAGCGGCACCAAAAACTGCAGCATTTTCACCAAAAACTTAAATTTACAAAATTTTAGTCAAAAAAGATGAATTCATAACTATATAATATCCATGAAATTTTACAATTATACTTTGATGATGAACACACTAAATCGACTTGAATATAAGACAAACCTACTTATAAATACTATATCTATATATATAAAAGAAAGTCGTGTTAGTTACTCCACTTATAACTCAAGAATGGCTAAACCGATTTAGCTGAAAATTGTCAGGGTGGTAGTTTAGAGCCAGGAGAAGGACATAGGATACTTTTTATCCCGGGAAGCCCACGCGGGCGAAGCCGTGGGCAAAAGCTAGTAAATAACTAAAAATACCTGAATAAAAATATAATTTATAAGTTGTATTATTTTCTTGTAATTTATAATTACAATAAATTAATTATTGCTATTGTCTTTGAAAGGATTCGTTACTTTGAAGATTTAAACAATTTATTACTTACTAGCTGTTACCCGCGGCTCGGCCCGCGTGTATGTCGCTTTTCGAGTAACCTGTGTTACATTAAAATGAAATGACGCAATCGAAGTAGCCAGGACATTATTCAAATATAAACAAATATCATGTTTCAGAGTTAAGTTCAAAGAATCTCTTTGTAGACAACATCAGCAGTTCTTCCCTCAGAGGCTAATAAAAATAGATTTTCGGCGCTACTGACCCGCGAGCATGCCATATACAGTTGTCCATGCGAGAAACATCTTGTTCTTAGGTCGATGCCAGCTGCTTTTAGGGTTTGTCCCTGCGACTTATTTATCGTCATGGCAAAGAATACAGCAACTGGAAACTGGGTGCGTTTAAATTGAAAGGGGTGATTGTTGGGGATGAGTGGTATTCGAGGTATGTACACCGTTTCGACTGAACCACACCCTGTGAGAATTTCGGTTGCGCTGCAAAACCGTTACTTTGAGTCGGGTCCCGTAAAGTTCCGTTGCATAGTTTAGGCGGAGAAAGATTTCTTAGAAGCATAATGGGAACGCCGACTTCAAGGGTAATGTTATGAGCAGGAAGACCACTTGCAGCAAATGAACTGAAAAACTCGATAGGGTAGATGGTAGCATCATCCTAATGCACAACACTGTAATATGACGTGTAAATCACTTCATCCCCGACAATTTCCGCCAAAACCTTGAGTTTCGGTAAACGTGTCCGAAGCCCGAGATGACGCATGACGCTCGCGGTCAGCGGACAACCGACTCTCTGTCAGAAGAATTTTCTAAAGACCGAGACAATGCATGGCGTTGCCTATCTTCATCGAGTCGCATCTGTCTATCCGAATTCGATTCTTGAGATCTAGCTAACCTTATGCTTTTAGCTATTTAGGAATGATGCGACAGATTAGATCGTTTCCTCCTAGGCATTATGTAAAATAATTAAAATTCTTTATATAAGGTGAATTTAAATCAACTGCAAATATTTTAAGGGCAGATTCAGACCACTCAACTGAACAACTTTCCTAAATAAACTTATGACCTTCCATACAAATTGAGAATCAGCTGATCTAGTTTAGTATGGAGAGTGAAAAATATAATTTCGTATTTCGATAGAAGTTTATTTGGAAAAGTTGTTATAGTGGTTTGTATCTGCCCTTAAAATATTTGCAGTTGATTTAAATTCACCTTATATACGACACGATCGTATGTTACGTCAAACAACAAATTCAATTTAAATTCAAGCAAGTCAACTAACAATAGCGAACCCAACTGTCCATTTACCAAACCAAACAAGACAATACATACATACATATAATCATGTCTTTATCCCATACGGGGTAGACAGAGCCTAGAGCCATAAGACCTTAGGCCACGTTTAGCATAATGGTAGTTGAAACAGGAAATCAATAGTGATGGGTTGCTAGCCGCATCGCCTTTGTCATGATTTCCTCATTCGGCGATTCCCTCAGACGACTTTTACGGCTTGCGCGGGAAGAGAAGCAGCTGGTACATTCTATGTTTTTCTTTTTCTCCCAGACCAGCATGGAAGAAACAACATTAGACAAAAACCAAAGAACCAAACCAAAAGAACCACAAAGACAAAATCCATCAATTTTTTTTAGTTCCTAGGGTTTATTTCAATCTGCTATACCATAATGCGAAAACGTAACCATAGCGAGTTGTAAAGTAAGTCAGCGCCATCTATTGAGATTTTATGTTACTAAATTTACGATCAAATTCAATGTGTTATTTTATTAAAATTAATAGGTGCAGTGCGTGTTTTCGTCTTTATTGATATAGATAATATAAAGTAGAAATCCTGGCCTTATCTAAATTAAATTAAACGTTGGTAAACACATTAAAAGTTTTGAAGCTGTGTTTGAAGTAAATTTTTAATCGACCATAACTTCTTTTTCCCTGAACCGATTTTGACGAAACAAAATTTTGACAACGCTCCTATATGTAATCCAACTGTGAAACCGCGTTTAAATCCGTTGAGTATTTTCGAAGTTATAACGTACCAGACAAACATACATACACAGACAAAAATTCCAAAAACAGTCTTTTTGGTTTCTGTTACTCTTTTTTAATCGCACTCTATCATTTTTTTTTTTAAATATTTAATGTACAGACACTCGTATTTTAGTGTCTTATTATATGTATTGATTTATGGAATTTAAAATTATTTTGACTTTTTAAAGGACATATTTCTTCTTACAGACAATTGAATTACATCAAATAATAAATCAACTTTGTGGAACTGAAACCAATATTTTGGTCATTACCATTACGCCTCAGTGGAAGAGCGTACACAAAATAAATGTTTGTTTAAATCTTCAAAGTAAAGAATCCTTTCAAAGAAATCCATTTCGTGTACAAAAGAAAGGCACGATTGGTAGACATTAATAAAAATATCGAGAAGCAGGCGTATAAATAACATTTGACAAGCAAAACATCGAAGAAAACAAAATAATAAAAACAAGAAAGTGTACTATGAAGTTTTTGACTGATTGGCAGCGAACACAGCAAAATGAAACGAAGTTTTTTTTTTTACTTTATTGACTGTTTCTTTATGAAGATTTGTATGTAGATAAGATCTTCTATATTTTTATCTACTGACATAAGAAAGCGAATATCAATATAATGTAAAAGTAAATGAAAAAAGCAAATAATTATCTACTTGAAGATAGATATTTTTTTAATTCTTTTTACGGCCCTGGAAACTACCTAGTCCTTAAAGGCCTTTCTTGGAATTATTAATAATTTATAGTTAATTCAAAGTACGTACACTAGAGACTTTGAGCATAGTACGAAATTTTCTTAAAAAGCCTGCTAGTGCTGACATAAAAAGTGTAATATGTATAGCGCTTCTCTCCGGCTTGAAATAGTATGAATAATATATTTGATAGAGTAACAAACGAGAGATAGGTTAGGGTGATAATTTGTAGACGTGTCATGAATTTTTTATGACGCTAGGTATTCATTCAGCTTCATAGACAGATAAACATGCTGATATCGGTTACATTAACAGTGACAGTTCTCTTTTTACTTGTAAATAATAATACGCATAACATCGCATTGGCATGTAAGCTGTAAAGGTGTTATTGTTTCTTTATTAAAATAAATAAATAAAATAAGAATCTGTTTGTCTGATTGTGGATACTAACAACGTCAGCATATTCTGGTAGAGTCGACGTCACGGAAGCTGGTCATGACAAAACGTTTAATCTTAGAAATAACTTAAGTTATAGGGCATGAAGGAATGAAAAATTAGACCTAGTATTTTGAGAAATACCGGGTTCCAAAGTCAACGTTTTTGATGCGATCTGGATTTTGATCTTCTTTTTTTTCTTCGTGTCTCATCGATTTCTGATGTTTGATCGATAATGGAAATTGTGTAAAGTGTGCACAAGTTTAAAGTTTATGAACACAAGACTATTTTTGTTTTTCAGTCGAGTCAGTTTGTACCCGTCTGTGTGTTACATACTCATGCACCAAAGCATAAAAAGTAACTTACCACAAGTGTAGACGACTTTGAGGTATGTCCTGCTTCCCGGCCGACACGGCTTCCCAAACATATTGCTATCTGCTGACAGCACGCAGCGCCGCTTCCCGTGACACTCTCTCATCGCTGTTTCTGTGGCGTACGGCTCCAAGCATGCTGGTAAGAAAATAATAGTCATTTTTGAACAAACTCTTCCATTTGTTTAACAGCTAGGTAAGTTGTTTATGAGCAAATTAATAAAATCTGACACAATTGTCAGTACACAAGATAAAAAATAATGACAGATATTTACTGCAATTAAGTTGACTAATGACTGAATGCTACCGATGGCCGGTATTCATACAAATTTTAAAGTGCAGAACACGTTTGAGTTCAAGTTATTTGTCGGGAATCATAAGCCCAGAGTATCTGGTTTACTATCACAAGTCATTTATTTAATTTCTATCTCTTTATTTTCATGTCCTGTTTTTTTATAAAGAGCGGTTTCTCTAGTAATTTAATCCGTGAGGCTCAGGATTATAAAAATAAATCCTTTTAAAAAATTTGTCTAGGAGGAGTAACGCCGATTTAGATTAAGACCGAGCAACGTGGAAGAAACGAATAAGGAAGGCCGACCTCAAGTAGATAGGATGAGTTCATAGCGAAAAAGAAGAAAACAATGAGACTTGCAAAAAAATGAACCTGACCCTCCATATAAGATAATCAGAAATTTAACAGAGCAAGTGCTAAGATGAGATTGTTACTCTTGAACATGCAAACAAGCAGAAGGCCAATTAGATGCAAAGTTATTACTTCAACATTATGAAATTTCAAATGAACATGTTCTCGGAAAAACCTATGAAAATACACTTCAAACCTATTAAGCGATTCCCCGCCGAATACAACATTTCTAGGTAGCGTATACTGTACGTAAAATATTAACAGTATAACGCTACGTACGGAAGAAAGATACAAATTAAATGGAGGCATAACCGCAGGCACAAGTCGTGAGATATTAATTTTGTTTCGTTTCTAAGGCCCGCAATATGTAATATTTTGTACGAAAGCGCACATTAAAACAAAATATTAAGATTTTAGTTTCTACAGAGGCGGAGGAATTTCTATGGAAATGAGTTCTTTAGAATTACTCTTAATGTTATACGTTTACATTCTTCGTGTTACCCAGTTACATCCTCTGATTATACTTCAAAGTCCTGAATTAGCTTTAATCATGGTTCTACAATTGCTACGTTAGTTGAGATGAGTGATAAGAGTGACAAAAAACTATACCAATAAAAAAACGACCGTCTGAACGACATCCAAGTTTTCAATAAAAACTGAAGATTGGTACGGGAAAATCTAAAGTCCTAACAATATCCATTTGACAAATACTCAATTTGATTCGTATTCTAATAAAACTTGTTTTCACGACTTTGTCCTTTAAAAGCACCGGGAGTTCGGGACATAAACAAATTTATTCAATAAACAGGCGTCAATAGGTTGTTTTGCATGTCGAAATGAAGTTAACAATATCGCGTTTTGGTCTTCTACGCAAAATGTGTCTACATTTAAACAATATTTTCTAACCACGTTTATTTATGACCTATAATGAACAAAGTAAATGAAAAATGTGCGATTGGTGAACTTAACTCCATATGGCATTCTCTACGCTCATTATCATTTCATAAAGCATTCATCTCTTCGCAACTTGTGGCGGTAGGTGTAAGATTCCTTCATAAATCGCTATCCCATGTTATCTTTTTTTCTTCAAAATATCGTTAAAGGTGTTGAGGGGATGGTCAACATTCATTGTAGGTCTCTATTCGACTGGTTCACGGATTTCACCAACGAAATTTTGTCAAAGTTAGACCTAATAATTAATCAACCGATTTTTATTAAAAGATAAAATAAATATAGCTCCCGGCATGTAAGTTGGCAATAAACTGAAGTGACCTTGAATGCGCAGTTGCCTATTTTCATACAAATTTTAACGTACGCAGCCTCTCGCACGTCCCGTTTGTGGCCAAGTTATTATGTGTCGGGTATTATGTGTCGGGTATTACCGCGTTTAAATAGACCCTGGACTCCAAAGCCGTGATATTGAAATCATCCATATAAATAGTCAACTAACAAGTGTTTTACTTAATCTTCACTAGTATGAGGATTTGTTCAATAGTCTGTCCTGCTACTGTATTCTTGTTTGAATAAAGATCACAGAGTCAAGTTGTTTAGGTAATTCTCAGTTTTGAAATTAAATGCCTTGATGTGAAGTGATATACTGCAAAATTTATGACAGAAAATATTGGGCCATTGATATTTCTTTCTTATATGGATTATATTTACTTGAAATCATTGGTCATCGCATTAAGTGACCTATGGCTGTAAAGTCATACGGATTGCCATGCAACCCGGAAAATGCTAGAATTATGAAAAAGAAAGAATTTTGCAAAGTAATTAAAGATTGACATTTCCTTGTCTATCCTAATTACAGTGGCTCTCAAACTTCAAACAGTTAACGTTATCTTCACTGTTTTGCGACGAAAATAGACCAAAGATCAACTTATATACACCTACCTTTTTGTAACTTTTAAAAGAAACCTTTAAAAGTTCTATAAGCAATTCCAAAATCAATCATTTGATATGTATAAAATATATAGGTAGTGGTGATTCTAGTAAGTAAGATAGGTATGTAAGATTTTATTTATATCGTTGCGTAGAAGCAAGTAAAGTAATATTAGTTTTGTCCATACAAACACTTTCTAATTAGGCAAATACATAAATAGCGAACCAATTATCTGATCAAACCTGCTGAATTTGAAGGCAAAGTTTCATTGCACAGTTGTTACAAGTGCAAAATGCACTTAGTAGTTCTAAACTCCGTTATTTCTGTGAGTCAAGGTTGGTTTTAATGTAGAACTTATTAAGCATCAAGTTCGTTATTTGATGCAGCATTTAGCTGGTACGTTTGTTTTACAACTATAGAATACTAAGCAAATTGATGATGTTGAATCCTCGGATTTTGATGAAAGTTTATTTATTACTTTACTACAGTTATATCTATTCTCAACAGCTAACTTAGAATCCCTCCGGCCACTTTGGTAACTAAATTTACCTAATCAGTAACAAAAGAAGAATTATGCTATGCCGGCACTATACGTTCCCATCTATGCTTATCAGCTATAACTATTTATTTATTTATATTCTTAAGGTGATACCTCGGTGAACACTAGCGCCACCATTATTTAAAAATCATTACTTACTGAAAACACAAGTTATCAAAAATCCCTCTGCTGTAATTATGGTTCTGGATCTGAAGTTAATTTTAATCATATTCAATTATTATACTATAGTTCCATATAGTTACAAATTTCAAAACTGCTAAAAGTGGCCGTTTAAAGCAATAATGCAATTTGTAACTATAGGGAATTATAATTTTATAATTTAATATGTTTAAAATTAACTTCAGATCCAGAACCATAATTACAGCAGAGGGATTTTTGATAACTTGTATTTTCAGTGAGTAATGATTTTTAAATGACGGTGGCGCTAGTGTTCACCGAGGTATACCTTAAACACACTAGCAGCATATGAAGCTGATGCGTGTGCATCTTAAGTTTGGAGATTTAATTTAATTTTTTTCCTATGCCTGCATTATTAGTTCCATAATACTTTTATTATTATTTTTTTCGACTCTTTCTTTCTCACTAAGAATAGTCTTGACAACTTATATCTCAAGCCTTATTTCTTTGGAACACAAAAGGTCGATGTAGCACTAAAAGTATAAAAGAAGATTATTTATGTTTTGAACACATCTATTTTATATAGTCGAGTATATCCCTACAAATATTATAAATGAGAAAGTGAGTTTGTAGGTATATTTGTTTATTACCTCTTCATGCCTTATCCACTGAACCAATCTTCCTGAAATTTCGCATACACATAGCTAGGAGTATTGAAAAGGACATAGGGCACCTTTCATCCCGGGAAAAAGCACTATACTCTAGGGAAATTCACGCGGGTGAAGCCGCACGCAAAAGCTAGTAATACTTATAATAAAGCTTAATCTTTGTTTGTTTGAACTCTTATAACTTTAGAACTACGAGTCAAATTTTAAAGTTTTTCTGCATAATAATATGATAGCCTGATTATTGGGGAAAAATATAGGTTATAGTACATATACCACTGTTGAATAAAACCGAAGGGGACAGCCTAGGTACATATAATATACTAGCCGCCCTCCTTTTTTCTAAAATTATCTTATGAATAAAGGAAAAATGTGATCCAATTTTATATATATAGATCCACGAAGACGGTCAACGCACTTTTAATATGAAAATTTCCATGGAACTTTTGGCGATAGAACATGACAGGAGAATACCTAAGGGTGAGGTTACCCTAAAGCGACGTGTCGGAATGAGTCTTATGAATTTAGATGAGCCAGTCAGGTGGCTGAATCTAAATAGAATGAGAAAATATGTACGCTTATAAGAATATTTTATAATACTTTGTTCGCGTCTAAGTGAGTTAAAATGTAATGTTTTTAAGAACTCACCCTTGGAATTCATCTTGATTATTTTTATAATGATGAAAGAAATAGTGATTATGTTTCATCATATTTACATTATTCTTTGACATAATATAGTAAGTATATATAAAAACATTTAATCTCATCACCATTAACCAAGCGTGTTTCCCAGTTTAATTATAGTCCAAGACATGCTGACACTGTTTTAGAAGATTGCATCAAGAATCAAATTCAATAATTTTTAATATATAATTAAATTAATATTTATTAAACTTATTGTAATTATAAAAATATGCAAATGTCTGAACTCGTCTGTTTTCACTCAAATTTTGTGAATTGACGCATTTGAAGAAAATGTTGCAGTGGAGTTTGTGGCGCCGCTTCTTTTCTACTTGCGCTTTGGAAGTGATGATAAACTTAAAATAAGTAACAATTGACGTCAATAAGTGATAAGAATATCCTAATATTGAAAATAAACGATTTGAATTTGAATCTAAACCGTGATTACATAAAGTTCACAATATATTAACATTTTCATTTCTCAACACAATTCTTTATTGTCTTTAACGGAAAAACTTTTTTCATCCGTTTCCTCATTATGTCCCACTTACTATTTTATAATACCAGTTAAGTAGATAGGTATGAATAAAAAAATATACATTCTAAAATGTTAGAATAAAATTTTCCTAAGTTCACAATGATATCCTTATCAAAGTGTACGTTGTCAAAAAATAATGGAGTTCTTTTTAAAAAATAACATAAAATTTAAATATTCAAGTTTCAACGGATACAAAAGACATCTCAGAGGTTAACCTTTGTAATAAACTGAGACAATGTAGCTTTTATTAACCTTGTTATACCTTTGCGTCACTAAAACGTCTTCGTAAATAAGTTTAAGGAAACTCGACAATATCCCAAGAAAGGAAAAGGTAATTTTGATCATTATCTTGATGTCTTCATCCCTTAGTATCTTACATTTCTGACGCGTTTCTTCATATGATTTGATAATAATGATAAGAAATATAATATCGTTGAGGTCTAAAGCTCTATGAAGTTTAATTATGTATTATTATAGAGATGAGATATTATCATAATTAAGATAGATTGTCGCAATTATATTTTTCTAGCTGTTACCTGCGGCTCCGCCCACGTGGGACTGGGTCATCCCGTTTTGAACGGGACTGTCCCTTTTTATAGTTACGAGGCCCAAAATGAACTGTGGGACGCAAAATTGTCCCGTTTTATTCTTACTTGAAACCTTAAAACTTTTCTTTAAGCTCATCAACTATTATAAAGCAAAGTTCCTCTGATAAATATACATAGAGACTCGAGTATAGCTATAGCTAGCTAAGTATAATTTCGTAACTTTTAAGTTACTTAACTTAAAAAAGTAGTGTATATCACACCCAAAAGTAGTATATGTTTATTTGACCCCTGGTCCTAAACTAATTCCATACAAAACTTTATTCTTATCTTTTAGTAAATATTTTTGTTGAATTAATGGTTATAGAGCGTAAATCAAACTAATTGATTTGTAGGAACTTATATATCCCAATACGTCTGACACCTAGAACAGTGAACACGAGAAGCGGAGATATAACAACCGTTTTGTACGAAGTGAATGAACTGAATGAAAAAATATGATGGTTCGATTTCAAAATCAAATCAACGGTTTTATCGAAACAAAGATTGATTTTTGCAACTCAAATCAAATATACCAACATGATTTTTCAAAATTTAGTGTAACAATAAGGAATGACAAAGAAGTTCGAATCACGCGCGGTCTCTCTACCAAATTTTTTTTTTAATCTATGTGGAATGATGCCTATATTCAATAGACGAAACTTCGAAGTCACGATTATAGCAGAACATTTTGTGCTTTGAATACAAATGGTAATGCTTCCAGTTCATGGGACCATTTAATTACCCACAGCCCAAACTTTTTGCTTTCTGCGTATTCAAGAACTTATTATTTATATTGATCTTTATTTATATTTACAGCATGTTTTACAGGAGTAAAGTATCATTAAAAGCCAGCTACTTTCCGGAGACTGGATCAATTATAACTTAAGTTTTTAGGTTTAGTTTAATTTGTTTCTTTTTTTTTTAACTTATTTCATAATGCAAAAAGTTAATCTTTTTTTATTATGAAATAAGTAACAAATTAATTTTTAGTAATGTTATTATCATTTACTACCTAAGGACATTAATAAACATTGTCTAACAACTTATATCTGGCGACAACTGCCGGAACAACCAGTTAAGAATGAAACCGGAAAAGCGCATAGATGAATGCAAAAGTCAGCAGAATAATATTGCTATTGTTAAATCTACGGAATACAAGTTTGATAAAGAAGTTTTATCTATATTTTCATACAAAACATTGACATAAATTGTCCAATTTCCATTGAAAGGTTTGGAGTAGTCATTGTGTTCTGAAAATACGAAATGGTTCGTTTTGTATTTTGTATTCAAGTGAAACACTCGAGTGTCAAAATCGGAACACAGTACACGAATGAAACATGTTCGGGTACACATTTTATATGTTTATAAACTAGTTTTTAATATTGCGTGCCTCACGTATTTAAATTTTGGAATAAAAGAGTTACTTTAACCAATTTTATTGAAGTAGTTTACCAATTATCTGAAACACATTTCCAATGGTAAACTAATGTAAAAGAATGAGAATGATAGAGGAAAGATGAGGAAGAGAGAAGCAACGAGGAGGCAAATGAAGGAATAAGTGCGAGTTGAATGACGTCTCGTACCAAGATGTAATAGGCTGATGATGGTGATCTTTCTGACCGGTTTTGGCTATGGGGACTGTTTAAAGTCCTAGCTAGCACTTTAGTTTGTGCGCCTGTAGATGGTTTACGCAACCTATCTTTGAAGTAAAGTTTCGTGCGCTTTGACGGCATGTAAGTACGTAGCCTTCATAGTAATAATCAATGCTAATAACTTTGATTAAATAATCAAAGGATAATAATAATGTAATAGACTAGCTAAAGATAGACTCTACCGACTTGGAAAGAACTTTACCGACGAAAGAGCATCTCCTAAATTATGGATAGAAACGTGGCATTATAAAGTTTTTAATTATAAAAGCAATGGTGTTAGTATTTAAACATCATCATTATAATTTCAGCCACAGGTAGCCCACTACTGAACATTGGCCTCCCCCAAAGATTTCCACAATTATCGAACTAATCAGTCATGATGGAATATGTGATTAGAATAATTATATACTTACTTAAACAACAAAAGTACCTATTTTCCCCTGTAATTTTTTTGCGCCGCACAGTTTTTCTGTTTCTCCCAATGGTTGACTGATAGAGAATGCTTTTAGCATTAAGTCTGCCAATTATATAAGTATTTTGTACTTATGGAACAATAAATGTTTTAATAAATAAATAAATAAAAATAGTGTGTGTTGTAACTACTGACTCCGGCGGATTTTCGAAACCAATTTCCGTTGAAACAATTAGAACAAATACGTTTCAGACATAAATTTCAGTAATATTTGCATTTATATTAACCACTGTACACATTAACTTAGTAGCTCAATGCATTTCCACTACAATAGAATTGTGTATTTTATTGGTTTGTTGATTATTGGAAATTCAACAATTTAGTAAATAACGCTTCTGTAAAAGTTTTTAATCCTTTTTTGCAATTGTTAAACTCATTACAAAATGCTTATTTATCTAGCTGAATGCTTATTATTGCCTTAAGTAACAATACAATATCTTATCTATCTAATAATATCTTTAATGTAGAATATTGTAGGTATATTATTTAAAAATAAAACTAATTTAAGCCGCTAAATTTCTCTCGTTTCGGAGACCAATATCCACTTACTGTCCCTGAACCAGCGGAGTAAGTAAAATATTAACCTTATAGTGAGAGTTGTAATAAAGGGTTAAAAAAGATTATAAATACTCACTCTCCTCTTTGATGCCTCGCGGCTGCGGACACTGAATTGAATACTCTGTTCTTCCATACTGCGCAGAGTATATCGCGACTCTCGAGTGAGGGTTACAACTCAGATGAAGGACGTCGTTTTCACAACCAACTTTGCTGCGAAACTCATCTGTGAAAAAAGAATTTTATAAATGGTACTGGAATTTAGGTGTGCGTATGCTTCTTATAAAAAATCTTGAAAATGCCAGTATTTGATAAAGGTTTTAGATCCATTGGATCGGCCGGCTTTGCTAGCCGGGTCTACTGAGGGCGAAGCCGACGGCAATAAGCTCGGCAGCTTATTTTGTTCAACGACCAATAAGTATAAATTAACTGAATGCAGTAAAAATTGGCGTTAATTTAATTTCTCTACATAAAACGGTAAAGGGGCCATCTATAAAAAGATCGGACGACCAAGTAGGTTATAAAAATATATTGACCTGAAGGTCATGTCCGACCAGTAAGTCTAAGCTGCGGAAGAAGTTCTCCAGTAGTAAGCTGATTGATGATAAAGTTGTATGTTTCTTATCTGTAGCAATTTTGATAGTGCGATTTAGTCGTTCATAGATACGGTTTTCGACGTCATGTAAGCGATTTAGTGATTTCTGATAAAGCGCCATGCATCTTTATGTCTCTTGTAGTAGTGCGATTATGTCGCCAACCAGGTATACACGTTTTAATTATTAGTTCTATTACTTAAAATAAAAAGAGATGGATCTTGAGTGAACTTACAAGGACGGCACTTGTAGGCTACTTCGACGAACCTCCTAGACCCAGGGCAAGGGTCTACCCCAAAGGCCTTGGGGCTCGTGTGGAACTTGCACGTTCGCTTCTTTTGACACGCCTCTACGACTGTCTGTAACAAGGAATACTAAGAAATTTAATTAGCATGCCAGTTCTGGTCCTATTTTTAAAACTATAATTGATTTAAGTAAAGCTAAAAAATTTGGTTGTTAGCAAATTTGTGATGGGGAAACTCAAAAACTACTGCCATCATTCAAAATTCTTTCATCAATTACATTATTTCTTCATTATTTACGACTTATTTGACCTTTTATCATTAATGTATTGGGCATACATGTACAATTTATGAATATTTAATTTCATATGAAGGAACCCAAGGCTTGGATTGCTCGCTGCGGCTAGCGAAAAATAATTAGCTCATTCATGCTTCTGATGCGAAAGCCAAGCACGGTTACCATAGTTAGATGGTTGTCAAGTAGCTAAGGATCCCTAAGGCAGCTTCATAAATCTGACACCAGTGGTTAAGAAAAAAAATAGATTAAACGTCATATTTTGTCGTCCAATAGCGTAATTTCTTTCAATACCACTGAAGGCCTGTTAAGTTACTAGATATTAAAAGAGAACAGTAGTAATCTACAAGTTTTCTGGGTTCTGAAGCAGTAAAAAGTGACATAAACAGATGTTGAAGAATGTGTTATTTTCTATAGCGGGGATTAGAGGGGATGACATAAACATCGGCAGCAAGCGATAAAACCCTTATTGCCTAAACATATCAGAAAACGTGCCATAAAAGTCAACCAGAAATAAGAAAGATGCTTTGAGAAATCATCTGTTCTGTGTATACTTTGGTAGAGGATAAAACTTAAGTTTATTTTTCTTTTTTATTTTACAAGAAGAGTCATATAGATTTAAAGAAATGAAATTAGAAAAAAATGTGTTAGATACCGTTTCATAAAACTATGGTCAATGTTTAAACATAGATTAGGTCTAGCTTAATTTTTATTTATTTATAAAACTTTATTCCTTAAATACAGTTGTATGGCACAACAACCAAACTTCATGGTAAGAGCATTATCTAACAGTCAATCTTTGGGTCAAGCAGAGATCGTAATGTGGGTGTAACAGATAGTAATAACAATAAACTTACATGGACTACATTAATAATATACCTATACACTAGATAATTAAGATGATTCAGTGCTTCGGAAGGCACGTTAAACCGTTGGTCCCGGCTGCCATTTGGTAGTCGTTAAAGGAACCACATCAGAGGCCTAGAGGCGATTCCGAAGAACTCTGACACCAGGGTGTGCATGGTCGATTGATCATGACACCTACACGAAATGATGATGAGTCATAACATTTGACGGCACTGGCTATTACAATATAAAGCTACTGCCGCCTGTCGTCCATAACCCTTTTTTACAGGTAACCAGACCAATTGAAACATGATCCGTTAGGTCGACCGCCTAACTCGATTCTCTCCTCTCGTAATGGCTACTTGTATCGCTATCGCCACATTTCGCTCCGTATAACGCACAAAACGCTTAAAAAAATGTTTTTGTTAACATTGGCATAGGTATTTTTATTTTTTAAGCGTTTTGTACGTAAAACGAAGCGAAATGTGGTGAAAGCGATACAAGTAGCCATTACGAGAGGAGAGAATCGAGATAGGCGGTCGACCTACGGGTGTGTTAGTGACTAAACTGTCAGATTTTTCAAACTGCCTTAATAAAAAGCATCTGACATAGCCATTTAGCGACAACAGCCGGGACCAACGGCCTAACGTGCCGTTCGAAGCATTGAGGAGCTTATATAGAAATCCAAGCTCGCCAAAGCTTGACGCGCGTTATCGTTACGAAGACACCAGCCACGCTATAGACTATCGAGCTCCTCAGATCCTTGATAAATATCAAGGATCTGAGGTCTGTATAAATATACAGACCCCTAAAGCATATTTAATACTTGAAACTAGTCTTTTATATCACAAAACCTTCTTCTCCAGCCCATTGTCACCCAATGCTGAGTTCGACGACCTCCGTGGCGTAATAGTTAACATGCCTGACCGCTACTCAGAAGGTCCCGGGTTCGATCCTCGGTCAGGTCAAGATGAAAAATGATCTTTTTCTGTTAGGCCTGGGTCTTGGATGTTTATCTATTTATGTATTTGTTATAAAATATAGTATCGTTGAGTTAGTATCCCATAACACAAGACTTGAACTTACTTTGGGGCTAACTTGATCTGTGTGACTTGTCCCTATATATTTTTTATTATTATATTTATTTATGAGTGTAGGCATATAGCAATGCACGCCATTCCTCTCGGTGTTGTGCTTTCATTATCAAACTTCTTCCGGCAACTTTGACCAGGTCATCGGTCCATCTGGTATTAGGTGTACATTTCTTCGTCCGGTTCTGGGTCCCCTCTAAAGCACTAACTTTCCCCAACGATCATCTCTTGTGCGTCATATGTGACCTGCCCATTGCCACTTTTTTCCGCTACCACTTTGGCCATGACGGTGAGTCTCGTAGTTTTCGTATTTGTGTTTCGGATCACAAAACCTTATTGTTTCGCAAACAAATGCCTCGCTAGGTTATTAGCTCCTCGTTATTGAAATTAAATAATGTACCACAGTAATGAACCTACTCATACGACAACCTATACCTATATAATTTCTAACAGAGCTTCACAACTTAGTATTAATTATTCTAATAATAATAGCTAGGCAACGTTACAAGGGAGTGATTGATTACACCTCGAGAAGCTGTTGCAATTTGACGTATTAATATTGTATGAGTCTGTTATATGTATATAACGTTTTCACATTAACTAACATCGCAACCGAAGAATCTAATTGTAAATTCTGGCAAAATTTGCTTGCTTCACTAAGATCATATACTTACGTAATGGTTTGTGTTTTAAGTTTTTTTCAAAAAAACTTTATTATAAAAATAACTGACCCGCAGTTGTTTTTGTAAACGTCCTATCTTTACTTGCATTATTTTAATAATTTAAAGAGATATTGTATCTACTATGAAAAATAAATTTTGTGTAGTTCTAAAGTTATAAATAAGTTAAAGATGTAATTAGCTACATGGGTTTATTATAAGTTCCATAAGTTCATACATTCAACAAATCGTATTGGATTTCCTCAAAAAAGCGATCATCATCATTTCGAGTAGGCGTCACGGTCAATCGACCATGCAAACCCTGGCGTCAGAGTTCTTCAGAACCGCCTCTAGGCCTCTGACGTGGTTCCTTTAACGACTACCAGATGGCAGCCGGAATGTAACGTACCAATAAGCACGGAATTATCTTTATTCAGACAATCAGGTGATTCAAGCCTGCAATGTCCTAACCAAACTAGAAAAAAACGATTTTAAATTAGTGGTAACCTTCCAGTTTGGGTATGATAAATAACATATTCCACACTTGCGGCAAGAGCGACTCATGGTTCTGACATTGTTTTGAACCTCGTTCATGTACCGTGTACACGATACTCACATGCTCTGATGAACATAAAATCGAAGCGCTTCGTTTCGTTCAATAACATAACAGGAGCACATGTATAATCTCATGCTTTTTACTGCTCGCTTAACTACATAAACCGTCGTCCGAAAAACGATTTTCTGAACGGTCAGATGGTTTTTGTAATCTTACTATTTAAGTTTTAACGCGTAGGTGAAAGTGACAATATTAGGGTGTTGTATTTATTTTCCAAAATGTATGTTTTTCAAGTATTTGTGCATAATAAAGGTGGATTATTATTCGCTACGTATTCGTGAACAAGCGTGAGTGTTGGGAAGTGGTACAATGCCAATAGGAATTTGATCTGGATGCTGTAAGTATGGTCAGTATCAGATTTTTCAGAGAACCGCTTCCGTGGTTCAATGTTTATGGTGTGCCTTTAGACCTGGGGGTCATGGGTTTGATTCCCACGGGAAGCTTACTTAGTTGTTTTCATTTTGGTTAGGACATTATAGGTATACAACCCGGAGTAGAAATCTCTGGCGCAAATACACGAGGAGACCTTACCTCAGATGAACTGGAATAAGGGGTGGACAAAGAAAGAAAGATTGCAGGTATGAATTATCTGATGCTTTATATAAATGATAATTCCGTGCTTCAGAAGGCACGTTAAACCGTTGGTCCCGGCTGTCATCTGGCAGTCGTTAAAGGAACCACGTCGGAGGCCAAGAGGAGGTTCCAAAGAACTCTGAAACCAGGAGTGCATATTTATCCGGATAGTAGACCGATTGTACCGGAGGGGTTTGATTGACTGTGTCACCTACACGAAATGAGATGAAATCAAATATTTCACTGTCAAAAAAATATCAAAAAACTTTAATCTATCTAACCTGTAAAGCACTTGGCCAAGAACAGGACGTGTCTCCGATAACTTCCACTGCCACTGGCTGGTACTCCGCCAGTTCTGACGTGCATGAGGCCTGTGACGCTGATGCTCCGTACTGTGCCACTTGTATGCTGATGGTTGTGCCTCTGGGGCAGATCAGCGTCACCATCTCCTCGTCGCAAGCCGCCTTTTGATGTGTGCGTAGCGTGCCAAGAAGTAGTTCTGCGGACAATAACATGTTCCAGTTTGAAAATTAAATGTTGGCAAATTTTAACGTAACTTTGTCTATTTGTTCCCTCTTTACCTTAAAAATGACGAAATTATTGGCGAGGAAGGTAGTATGTATCCGTGGAATGACTTCAAGAGGTTACTTTTTAGTGAGATATAATCAAGTGCTACGAGAGTAGAGCGACGGGAAACAGCAGCTAATATTTAACAATGGCTGCAACCACAATAGGTATGCTAGTTCGCTAATCTGGAGGCGCTAGGTTCAATTTTTAGTTGAAAAAAAGTATATCGTACGAGTATATAGAAATATAATATTACTTATTTATTTATTCTTTATTGTACAAAATCGCAAAGGTTATAATCCCATAATACAATTTTCAATCTTTCTTTGTTTCTACCAATAAGTGCTCCTACAAATATTTATTTATATCTTTATTTAGCTATAAAAAGTACCATTAAAGTGAAGTAGGTTTTCATTGGTTCATAATTTATCTCACAGTTAAAAATCTAATAAACGATAAAAATTCTGTTTATAACACAATTAATCAAACAATCTGTTGGACATAATAAATCTGAAGGGATTATATCATAAACAACCACTTTGTTTAACATCTGTTACAGTTTAACTACGGCAATCAATGTTGATATGTTTACATTACAATACAATTTTACAATACTCGGACCACACACTTCAGTTAGCTATGCTTGAATAGAGATAAAAATATTTAGAGTGGACGTTTTTAAGCATACAACACAAAGGTTGGTTTAATTTTGAGTGTTAAAAAATTTTGAAGCGGCATTTTCATGTTATTGGACTAGAATGGTAATATTTTTTATACTTGTATCAAAGTACACATTAAATTTTTTTTATTAGCATTTTTTATTTGCAAATTTTACACAAGGTTCAACTTATTAGCAACTAGTACCTACGAGTAGATATATTAGCCAACCCTACTTAAAAGTACCGACTGCAATATGAAAAAGCTACTTTACAACATTTTTATGATTTTTACGTCAAGACAAGGAAATAAATTTATACTTATATTTTTTATTTAATTTTAAGCAATGAAACAGTAAAAGCAAATTAATAAAAAACATATACCAGTGTTCATTAATGTAGAGATAAAAGCATTCAGAGTGGACTACCCGGATTATGGCTCTTAACAAGGGGTCATTAAGGACTATAAATAAACCTATCATATTTCATGTATGACGAGAGGCGTAATAGCTCGCACGTGGGTAAGATGGGGGAGTTTGGTATTGGTAAGAGGAGGCAGCGGTAGCGGTTATAGATATAGGATAAAAGATCAAATCAAATCTTTTATTCGGGCAAAAAGATAGAACATACATTACATTGAATTTAATTTAAGGTATATCATCTAATATATGATATATTTAATTAAATATATATTTCAACGTAGGGCCCATTTACATTCAACATAATCCAAGGACTTTGTTAAGATCGCTGGAAGACGCTCAATTCAGCTTGATAGGGATGAGAGAATGGTTTCTTTTGAGGTAGTAGACATACAAAGGTGGTCAGCTGTGAGACGTTATTATTATGTTATTACTAAGTACTGTGACGAAATATGATCAACACTATAAGGTATCACGAGTTTAAATAGGTTATGGTGCCTGCGAGCCGTATGAATTACTACCAACTTAATCGAATAAAAAGGCGAAAACAGCAGATTTCATTACGATATATAATAATATATATCGTATTATTATATATCGTAATGAAAACTGCTGTTTTTCGCCTTTATATACGTGAGGTTTTTAATACGTTTACGTTGGCATTTTAATATTTTTATTGCAACATCATATGACTGACATCAAAGAACAAAGAAGAATTCAAACTCCTGCAGCGCCGGCGGCGGTTGCTTTTTCAATGCGTTATATTTAAAAAAATTAAATTTTCACTTTCAATTAAGTTGGAGCATAAAAGTAAATGCTGTAAACTGGCGAGCAATAGCGCAGAAGATAAAACTGTGACGCTCGAAAGCCATGATCCACTTTGGGTCACAGACCCGGCGTAGCGAGTAACTACCTTAGTAAAAGTAAACGATAGCATTGGTATTATTTTGTATTCAAAATATATGACTGATGTACTATCTATTACTTTTATTATGAATACTTAGTTATGATTAAAAGTTGGAGTGTAAAAGTAAATCACATTGTTGCTATCAAATATGTTTATAGTAAAAATACAATATTTTAACAAAATTTACCAATGACGCATTGGCCTCAAATGTGGAGAAAAATAATAAATTATTAGAAAAAAAAACATGATGTACGCGCCCCCTGGGAAATATGTTGATTCTAATCTTTCACAGACTTTACTTTTTGTTTTTGCGCACGTGATAAGTATAAAAATAATATAAATTAAAAAAAAAACCTGTTCGATTTTCAAAATTAAAACTTGTACCAGCCAGCATCTGTTCTGCTGCGGTTAACATGCACCTCCTTAAGGGGAAGTACTCACATAATGAGACCCGAAACGATAGAGACACGGTTAGCAGGCCATCCATCTCTGTCACGTAATGTTGGATGGCATTTTCGCTTGGGGAAGTTCAGTTGTTGAGTGATTTTATAAGAAAGGTATGCGGGTTACTTTTCTTATGGAAGATTCTTGTCAAAGGGTGGTGTTTGCTACATTTGTGTCCTTTGTACTTGTGTACTTAGGTTCTTAATAACTCACCACTCACGTAGGTGTATCATTATTATTATTTTACTTCGTTTACGAGGAATACTCCAAACTAATAGATACCTATATAATATAAAATTGCATTGAGTTTTTTTATCGTCTCATTGCCAAGGATCCGGAAGATCTGCTGATGTGGGAAAAAAGTATCTCAAATAATTTCAATGTAATAAGTAAAAAGAGAAATCATAAGATATGATTGTAAGCTGACAACTACATAAAACAGTATGTACAAATAAATACATAAATCAAGGGCACTATGTAAATAGTATTGCAGGATGTCCCCATAAAACACATATCAGAGAACAAATAAAACTCTTGCCCACAAAAAGAACGCCATGCGGCAAAGCAATATAAAACATTTTTTTTCTTAAGGAATTATTTTTGGGTTCAGTATCATAGTTAGGTTGTTGAGTGGCCATAAAGATTTATTTTAAGCTTTCAATTATTTTCTCCTATTAAGTAACATTAGGGTTGACACAGTGTAGAGCCTAGAGAAAACTCCTTTATGAGTTCTGTTTGTAATTTTTAAGTACGAAACCCTAAAGAGTAAAAACCAAATCACTCTTTTCTTCATTATAAAAAAAATCCATACATGTTCTCATGTAGGACCATAATGTGATTATGCAATAAAAATGCGACGGCTTATTAGAATGTTTTGTCAATTTTATCAAAAAATATGTGGAACCCTTGTCTATTATTCCGTCGCGTCCTTAGACAGTTTTTTTTTTCGACGACTTGGCAGCTGGCTGGCGTTAGCCCAAGACTGCATCCACCCACCCTCCTGGTAAAGCGTGTACTTCACACTATTTTTAGACTAACATTCCTCTTAAACACTCCAACATTGTCTTTGAAAAGCACCGAGTCCATTTATTTTTAAAATACCCCTTAAGGTTTTATTCTTAGAAACAATTAAAACTATTGTGTGGATAAAATGCATGTGTCTGTGTTTGTTTCGTGTTTTATATTATGATTGGATGCGGTGGAACATCTGTACCGGAAGTGTCTGAAATTCAGTAAGTAAATACAATATCAAAATATTGTCAGTAATTAAATGTACAAATATGCGGCCTTATCACACATGCTATCTCTTACAGATTGTTTATATTACTTTATTGAACCACAAGAGAAAAAACTTTTACAATTTTGGTTTACTCACTATTCCAAATACAATTTCTACAACAAATAAATATACAGTATAGGTAGATCCTTTTTCAACAGCAAAGCAGGAGGCCGGTCATAAAAATAAGCAGAAGCTTATGTGCCTTGATCTTAATACTCCAAGGAGGAAAAAAATTGACTTGTCTTAGCTGACTCTGGGTTCCGAAGCTATATTGCTTGGAATGCCACCAGCAAAATGCTTATTATGATCGCAAATCGTCCTGTTTTTCAGTTACATCCTCAGTTTACGCTTCAGAGCCTAGGGTAAAAACATTCTAACATAGTCCTAGATTTGAATCACTGTCAGATTTATCAGGCTACCTAAAGTCATCGAACACAGCCCGCAACATCTAGCAACGACAACTGGGACATTTTTCGAAGCATGGATGAGCTCAAGATAGAAATGCTTCTAATTGTGGCTACCAATCCAAGTCAGCCCGTGCGAGCCGTAGCTTGTTACGAACACACATGCTCCACTAGGATTTCAAACTCCTTATCATACTAACAGATAATCTTTATATATTTTTTATGACCTTTAAACTTTGATTAATAAATAATCAAAGCTTGTATATAAAAATTTAAATACTATTATAATATAAGAGTACAATTAACCTTAATTATCATTTTTTTTTAATACTGTATTGTTCTGTGAAAAAATTGCGTAAAAATTTTCAACGGATCCTTTCAATGAGGTGCCCATTAAAAAGCAATTGTAATTTGACAAATAATTAATCTGTGATTGAGGAAAACCGCTGGGGGAAGCATTTTATGAATAGAAGCGAAAATAATGGCGCGGTTTGTAACGCCTTGATTCTGAGAAATGTCTCGTTACTCTCGCTATGCGTATTTTTTGAACGTACGACTAATGGAAAAATCCGGTCAAGTGTGAGTTGGTATTGCGCACAAAGAGCTGACTATGTACTATAAGTACCAGCTTTTGGAAATAATATTTTTTTTTATTTGAAATAAACTGTATTTAGGTCAGATTTAACACAGGTTAATCATTGGACCAATTGTGTTGTTAAATGATATAGGTACCTTTTATAATAATCTTTAAGTTTATCATAAGTATATGAATAGCTATTTGCATTCTAAATTTTATTATTTTACATTATTATTTACTACATTATTTCTTTTTATTACCTATTAAGTGAAAGAACTCCCCATAAACAAGATTTAATGTTATTTATCAATTATCAAAGATTTACTTGAAAACTTTTGTTAAAAATTAAATATTTATTTGTTGATAAATATTTATTTTTTAACAAAAGTTAAGTTTAAATTTTAATAATTAATATTTATTTTACTGTAACATCTTATTCGTTTTAGCTCGTTATCTATAAGTTTCTAGCGACATCACAATTCTAAGAATTACTTACTTGTTATTTCTATCAATGTTTTACTAACACTCCCAGAAATGGATCAAAGGACCCTATTACTTAAAATTGTTGTTACAATTTCCATTTCAAGTCAACTTTATTAATGTTCCGAGAATCACTCAAAGTTGCTTTACGATTGAAAAAATATCTTCACATACAAAATGTCTATGCGTGTGTCTGCTTTTATGTCTTTAGTATGTTTGGCCCATGTGTCCCATCAAAACATTTTTACGACTATGCGGAGGAAATAAGGGTCTTGCTACACTCTACACTCGTAAAATATTTTTTTTTTTCGATTTTAAAGACGAATCCTGGATGATTCGTAAAGATAAGATTTGAAATGTGGTGCCTGTTTCACTTATTTTTATTACAGTGTTATAATTATTTAGATTTTAATTATTTTAAATCTTGACCAAACTGAAATCTACAAAGGTATGACTTAATACTAAACCATTTTCTACGTCAACAGAAATCTTATAATAGTGTTAAAAAAATGCAATTTATTACTACCTGTAGTGTAGGTACTTATATTCGTAAGTTTTAAAAAGGAAAGAGGAAAAAAAGAGAGTAAAAAAAGTATTTACCAATAATAATTGACGACAGGAAAACTGGATATAAAAACCATAATTTTAGATATTTAACTACTAAAGTTTTGCTCACGAATAATGGCAAATTTACACCAATTATTCTAAGTTGTAATGTAAGGTATTGTATCGGAGGGTAAAAAAATTACATTAGTTAAGCTCCCAACTGTTGTGTTTGTAACCGTGAAAATGCTATGATGCTAAATGTTTGCATCATATCATTATTATTATTATTTGATTAATAAATTTGAAACTTTTTTTATTATTATTATAAATTATTATTTTGTTTTTACATATTATCGAAAAGATGTTTGTTGTTACGAATACATCAAACACAACCAAAACAAAAATACATTACCTATTTTTACTGTCCATTATACGAAGATTTTAAATCCTGACGTTTACTGCCACAATCTTGGTCAATAGTAAAAATCCTTCAAAGTGACAGATTTAGGGTTCTACTGTGAATAAAAAGTACTGCGGACACATTTAGTAGAAATGGGATGCGATGTGTTAACTTTATGAAGTGGAAATAGTTAAAGGAAATTCAATATTCTCGATGTAAAAGATCTACTTTTGCTACATAACGGAGTCATAAGAACTTAATATAAAGTAAAGGTGAATATCACAAATTGCCAGCTGCCCTGGTTTACTTTTTTCCCTCCCTTTTTAAAACTATAGTTATAAATTAAATGAAAGAAAAAATCTTCAGTGAAATCATCATCATTAATAAGTCCGCCTTTGTACACATTGTTTATGTTTGTATCAACATGTATAATTTATTTGTTAATGGTACAATAAAGAGTATATCTATCTATCTATCATTTTCATATCAAATTAACGACCCTTAAAAATACCCTTTATAAACAGACCCTTTTATTGGTTATTAAGATACGTTTTTATTAAATTAAAAATGGTAAAGCGTTACGGTCTTTATTTTTCTTGATTTTAAACATTAATTTGCACATACAGTACAATTTTGGAAAGGTTAAACAAATCGGTAAATTAATTGACTTTTTTATTTACAAATACGATATATATACTTTAATTAAAATGTACAATACTAAAAAAGAGATACAATCACATTAGATGCCAGATTTCTCAGCAAAATTACAATGCTGACGGGACATAACTTTGAAGAACACAAAACGCTGTATCTCATATTAAGTTAGTGGACGTGTCCTGAAAGGTAATGTATACCTTTATGTTTTAAGCCCTGACCCTTCGACCTTATGTCCTTAATGTCTATACATACAAATGGATAGATCCAGTTAGATAGATTGATTGTAACTTATGTTTGTAATTACAATAGCACATTGAGATACCTTTACAGAACATTTATCCTATTCTTTGACTAAGATGTAGAGTTTGTTAAGTGAGGCCTTCTAGAGAAGCTTAGCTCTACATGAGATCTTATCTTTTTTGGTCTCATATTGGCAAACATTTTATATACAAAAAAAAAATTTGGCGAATTTTTTTTATAAAAACTTAGAATAGTTTTGTTTTTGTCACCAGAATCTTTTATAGACTGAAATATCATTCAATAAAAATAATTTCAATGATCTTAGAACACGTATTATTATACGAATTCCCTTTTCGGTAAAATGTATCCCAACTAATATTATAAATGTTGTTGAGTTTCTATATTTGTGTGTTACCTCTTCACGCCCTATCTACTGAACTGAAATTTTGCATACACATAGCTAGGAGTATTAAGAAGGAAATAGAGTAACTTTCATCTTGGGGAAAAAAAACACTCTTCCCGAGGGAAATTCTTGTGGGCGAAAGCTATTATTTATAAAAAAAAAAACTGGTGGCAAAACAAATTCATTGTATGTTTTGTTAAAAAGAAAAAAAAAATAGAGTATATTCTCAGCGTAATAATGGCTTTAAGGTATTTACTAAAGGTATACAAGCAACGATAGATCGAAACACTCTTTTTCTTTTAGACATTTATCTAGTACGTTTATATTCTTCCATTTTGCATATCTCGCCATTTTGGACTTGGTCCGTATAATTTATGTCTCAGCTTCTTTGCGTGGTTACCATAAATTTGCGTTTTGAAACAATGTTTTGTAGTACTTTGTCATAAATTGCTTTGCACTACTTTATCCATTGCTGATGCATTTTACGGGTAGTGTTACGTGATTTGTGTTACTTTTATATTCTTAAGTTGTTTGTTTTTGTTTGTCATAATTTCACCAAACAAAAATGATTTATTTGTGCAATTTTTTTTGTAAACAATTTTTTTCATGTCTCTTTGGTTTAGGGTCGGCTCTGTATGACAACTAATAATTTACTATTATTCTGTATCAAACATTTTTTATCTAAGTCTGTTGTAGAAAAAACCGACATGGTAAATGACTTTAAATACTTATATATTACTTTTATGTTACCTTTCAAATATCTCTCTAATCAAATTGAAAAAAAATGGGGGACCTTTGCCCAACAGTGGTATGAAATAGTATTAATAAAAAATAAGTTTATTTATCAAAAGCTATATGCTCATGAATTTTATTCTATTAATATTTTGTGATGATAGGTTACTTCTATAACAACTCGGCCTGATACGTCGCCTTTTATGCTTATAAGGTTATTTAACTTTACGGTTCGAAAGATCTCTTAGGGTTTTACTATGGCGTTACAAAAAGAAATATTTGATAAATCTACAACTGAGCACTTCGGACAAAGGCTAAGTTTAGCTATGCAGCGTGGTAATGCCGCCAGCCTCTTGGATACCTTACCCTGTGATGGCAGCGATTTAGGTTCTATATTTTATTTAATTTAGAGTATTTTTTATTATTTACCTTTAGAATATTATTACATATAAGTTAATATTAGTTTTTTTAAGTTTGTAGTTTTGTAAATATATTAATTTGTTTAGTTTATAACTAAAAAAAATATGACTAACAATACATTTCCTTACCACCAACCTAAACGAAAATATTGAAAAACGTCCCCTGAGTAGGTAGTTACAGCTATTTTGAATGCATCTGAAGGAACTAGATGATAAGGTTCTTTCTATTCTAACTTTTTTTTTATAGATATTTCTTAAAAATCTTCGTTGGCTACCAACAATTACATTGAACCGAACCGTTAGATATATTCTGTGACCGAACTATGAAGATAATCAAATGAAAAAACGAATTTCGGACAGTTAATGAAAAATTATATTCTAATAAATTTCAAATTCGATCTTTATATTATCAACGGACTTCCAACTTTTTTATGTTTGTTATATGTACCATACGAGTATATCCGTTATTTTGGATTGACCCTACACACACTGTAGTTTCAGAGCAGTCAATCGACCCCGTATGCCTAGGAGACTGAGTTTTTTCTAATCTAGTTGGTTAGTACAGCAATAAACAAATGGAACCTTTTTTAAAATATTTATTAAAAGGATACAAGCACCGGTATGCTGCTTTGACGTTTTTATTACTGTTGTCTCGTAAATACGATAAAAGAGAGAGAGATCGAGGAATAAAAATGAACAGAAGATGGACAGTAAAAGCTAATTTTATTTATATTATAAAAGAATATCGACTCAAGTGAGGCCCATAAACATGCATATGACAGGTTGACACAGGGACACAAAATAAACACTTTGACAAGCGAATCAATAAAATTTCCTTTCATATAAAAATACTTTCGGTGTCCCTTTTATAGCCATGCCTTTTTATGTGAAAGCTTGAGTGAAGCGGTTGTAGTATGAAAAATTGCTTAAAATATTTCTTTGATAACTACTTACATAATTTTAGCTTTTTCGATATAACTAGCTTTTACCCGAGGCTCCGCCTGCGTAGTACTCAGTTTAATCGCACCAAAAAGGTTGTATGTTTGACCGATCTTTAACTATATTCATACCAAATTTCATTTTAGCATTAAGTCCACCAATTGTATAAGTATTTTGTACTTATGGAACAATAAAGTTTTAATAAATAAATAAATACCATATTTCATCAAAAACGTTCCAGTGGTTTAGCCGTGAAAGCGTATTACACAGACACACGGACACAACAGACAGACGGACAGAAGATAGACTTTTGCATTTATAGTATACCAGAAGAAATATTTCTTCTTTTAAAAAAAATTGCGATGTTACGGATAGACCCTTACGGAATAAAAATAAATTATATCTCCCATCATATCGGCTAAGTAGAGTTAATGACTCATTTTTGGGTAACTGTATACACTATTACAATAAGCTTCCAGAGTCGGTCCTTAGTTTGCCTGACCGAAAATTCAAAGCACATGTTAAGAATTTACTTTGTAAAAAAGCCTATTATAGCGCTCGTGATTTTCTCAATGACAAGGATGTGTAACTTAAGCTTGGTGGGGAGTCCTCCAAACTATAGCTAAAATTGATCATATGTACATTCAGTACATTATTAGTATTTTTTTATTATTCTATCGTGACATCTTTTATTACTTGACATTTTTGTTAAACTATTTCAATAATCCTCAATATTTAATAATAAACTTATGGTAATTATAAAAATATTCAAATGTAAACTCGTCTGATTTGACTCAAATTTTGTGAATTGACGTTTTTGAAGAAAATGCTGCTGTGGAGTTTGTGGCGCCACTTCTTCTCCACTTGCGCTTTGGAAGTGGTGGTAAACTTAAAATAAGTAACAATTGACGTCAATAAGTGATAAGAATATCCTATATTGAAAATAAACAATTTGAATTTGAATTTATAGTATCAATATATTAGTTTTGATGGAAACTATAAAGTTGATCCGTACCAATCAACACAGAGCAAGAAATATTTATTCCTAGATGTCTACACTCAGCATTGGGCGACGTAAAGAAGGAATACCTATTCATATTGCTCGCGCCAGCACTTTCTCCGTGCTCTGAGCAAAAAAACAGCAAAACGATAATATGTAGTTCATATGGGTATTCATAGATTAGATACATTTTTATTTTAATCCTTTTATTTTCGTGGACCTAATTTCTAGAAAAGAGCTTTTCGTAGAGAACTCTAAAAGCACTATAGCTTTAAGCTTAAAGACGAACAGAGCGACAGGACGCCTTTCGCAGCTTAGAAAGCTCGAGAGAAGTCCTAAGTAGAACCTGTTCAAGAACAACGAACACAAATTGTATTCTTTTTGAAAGCTTTTTAGTTTCACCTAGCGTATGTTTGTATCTTACAAAATATATAATCTGAAGATTAAATACTCGCTTGAACATAAGTACCTATATTATTATACGACATGTTATGAACCTGATGATTTAGCCATATACCATATAAGACCTTTGTGTTTCTAATACCAGATTTCATAACGCAGACGCTAGCAAATGCGTTAGGATTCTTACTATTCGCTGTGGGCGCTGTATTTGACATACAAAATAGCTAACAAAAAACTATGAAAATGCATATATACCTATATATTTTATTATTTATGTGCATTGAAATTATTAAAGTTAATTCAAATTTTTTGTCTATTTAATCTGTTTTTCAAATAGCTAAAATATAATCCGTCATCCGTCACTATTTTAAATATTGTGAGTTTGGATACACGTTAAGGTGTCAGTTGCCAAATTATTGACATACAGACAGAAAGACTGTATTTATTCAGGCATAAGTAAAATGTAAACTGGAACTTGAAACCAATCTAAATGTATCTGTATTTTCCACTCTGAGGAGTAAATAGGTCTCAACTCAAGTCCATTGAGGCATGTCTTATATACGGAGATAAAAATATACCTCTACATTATCGCTTCATATTCTTTAATATAATATAACACTTTTATACAATCTTAGTAATTTTATATACACTACTTTATATTCTAGCAATCTACTCAGGCTTTGCCCGTGGTACAAACATAGCCTATGTCATAAGGGGATAGTCTAGATTTTCAACAGTAATAGAATTTTTGAAATCAGTCAGTAGTTTCGAAGCTTTTCGATGCAAACAAATCTTTCCTCTATATAAATTTAATATAGAACACTTTGTGAGTACTAATGAATGCTAGGAACATTGATGTTTAGGCAAACAAGTAAGGTAACACCTCAGGGTAACACAAACTTATTTTGTCTCAAATTCGGTTTTTACACTTTTGTTCAATGTTATCACACCACTACTTTAACATAACTATTTTTTAAAGAAAATGTAAAAATTAGAATAAACAAAAAGCTTCCACAGTGTCAAAGACACATAAGTAACAAAAACATAATCCCAACACGTTTAGAATGTTGCGTGCCATAAATCAGTGTACTCAATCACGCGCCTTCGCTAAATAGGTTATAAATAGCGCACCACAGCATAATCAGAAGTAAGATTTTGATCGACGAGCCATGAAGTTCGTGCATTTTGTGGTACGGCATTCTCATAAAACATGATAAAGAATATTTTACATACTGGCTGTGCCCGCCACTTTGTCCGCGTGGAATTTAATACAAAGTATTGTTCAGTTCACAGTTAGCGAAAACATTAGAAAAATTAAAGTAGCCTAAGTTACTCCTTATTACATCAGCCATCTGCCAGTGTAAATCCCGTCGAAATCGGTCCAGCCGTTCCAGAGTTTACCCGGAACAATAAGACCGACCGAAACAGACAGACAGACACTCCGATTTTAAATCAAATCTCCAATCTCCCTAATCTCTCCAATCAAAAAAAAAACTCGACAAAAATTGCAAATAAATCAAGGAACACGTGTGCCAAGTTTTATAAGGATCCGTTCAGAAATGCGAACTTAGCCCAGAACAAACAGACAACCGGACAAAAGCAAAATTTGCCAGTCTCGAAATGGATACTCTCGCTCGCTTCACTCGCTCGGTCAATAAAAAATGACCTGATTTTTCATAAAATCTTATATTGTATGATATAGTTGACTCGACAAAAATAAGTACATGAAACTAAACGTCTTTTTATTCTCTAAACATCCATATGAATGAGTCCTTGAGAACCCTTAAACCTTCCAATGGGCTGTTTTGGGAACTATTGTCGAAATGTCGAGTGCAAATTTGTGTTTTTCCGAAATAAGAGGGTTTTATTTTGTTTGGTAAATTGATTGCGACTCTGAATAAGGGAAATTCAATGAGCCTTTTAGAAACCTATTTATAACACTGATTTATTTTTAACTGACTTCAAAAAAAACGAGGAGGTTCTCAATTCACCGGAATGTTTTACTTTTTCATTTGACAATGTACCTAACACTTTTTTTTCAAGATTTTTTTTCACTATTTGAATGTTTTTTCATACATATGTAATGGCATACCAATGTTCTTTAGATGATAAATCTACAACAATAATTACAAAAGTAAGAATTTATTAAACTTTAATCAACCATAGTGCTAGTGCTTACTCTTTTTTTAGGCTTTTTTATATAAAAAACAGTACACGAATTTTACATTTGGTGTGATGATAGAAAGATAGCAAAATACAATTTCATCTTGTAATATTTGAAATTCATTAGTATTCGAAATGGGCATGGAGTCCCGCCCTCTTCAGTGCATTTTACAAAGATACAAACTTGAATATTTACTGAATTCTGTGTGAAATGTGTGTAGTATGAAATGAAGTGTTCTTTGGGCAGCTGAAAAAACTAATTTTGTAAAGTTTGTACTTTTAAAATAGCATATAACATTCCCTATCCTGCTTCTTTTATTGGTTTTATTACTTGTGTCATATAGAGATGAAAAATGGATAGTTTAAGACAGAGAGACATGGAAATCACTCCATCAACAAGAACAATTATGTTCTTAAATAATAGAAAAATATTCAGAATTAAGTTTTTATTTAACTTCACTATCACTATCACTACATAGTATAAAACAAAAGTCGCTTTCTCTGTTCCTATATCTCTTTGTATGCCTTAATCTTTAAAACTACGCAACGGATTTTGATTTTATTAATATTTAATGTTTTATTATACAAAAAAATAATATCACGAAACTACTGCTATACTACTTAAATGTATTTTTACTATTCTATCTCTAGCCGACATAAAATTTCTTATTTGTAGGGATCTTAACAAAAAAATATATATAACAGTAAGTAATTCCCTTGATTTTATGGGTACTAAAACAAAATTCGATTCGTTCTGAGTTCTGAAGTAATGAAAGTCGTGGTTAAGGGGAGTTTTAGTCGAGTTAGGAAGAAAAGTGAGATTTTTTATGTTGAAATGATATAAAAATCCGAGGAGATTGGAGGACGTCCCCAAAAGATAGGGAAGAAAAAACATCCTTTATTTTCGTCTCTTTGTTAAAGACTATCCTCGTTTAGTTGGTTTTATTAGGTGTTGCAATGGAATTCGAATAAAATTTTTATTTAAACCCAATATTTATTTGTTGGGTTTAATGGAAAATTTTATTCGACTTATGATGAAAAAAGATTATAGTTATGATGATAAATCACTATCACCTACATAGTACAAAACAGTCGCTTTCTCTGTCCCTATATCCCTTTGTATGCTTAAATCTTTAAAACTACGCAGCGAACTTAGATGCGGTTTTTTAATAGATAGTGATTCAAGAGGAAGGTTCTTATGCTCATATTGCGAAGCTGGGGCGGGTCGCTAGTTAATTAATAAATTAATAAATGCATATAGTTTTACAACCGGAATTTGTGATTTAAATATCAAGAATGTGTTGCTTAGTATAAACTTGCCTTCTATCTACCATTCTAAATTCGTCGTGAATACCCAACTCTTAGAATAGAGGAGCTTATTCTAGGGAGGTACCAGTTATAATTATGTCAATTTTGGCAACACTGCTCCCGGAGATATGATTAAAGTTAGGCGAGGTTATCGACCCTACATATTGCGGGTGCTAGCAGAATAGTAAAGGGTTAACCGCGTAATGTATTGAGGGTTAGTTCCTATACTATGTTACTAATGGTGTCGTGATTCGGGATATACTTAAGTATACTATTAATGATGACACTAAAGAAGTAATTATCCACTTAAAAGAAATTTCCCTTATCTGTTTCTTTTCTCCAAAATTGTTTTTCATATATTTCTTTTTTTATATAAATTTCTTGTTCTTTATTCTTTATTTCGCTTTCATGCATACATTTGATGGGAAAAAATACATGTACCCTTGTAGGGTGTTGCGAAGTCAATAGTGTAGTCTTGTGAGGGCACACAAATATAAAAAATAGCATTTTAATGTCATAAAAAAATAAAAATAAAGATAATAATATTAATTTACAAAACATGTCAAACTGCAAACATAAGATTATAATATCTTCCTACTCTATTATTACAGAAATGTCAAATGAATTAAGAATAAAAGTTTTAAATGTCGGATGAAATAGTTGTCATAAAAATAAATTAAATAATAAAGTATATAATATCAATAAAAGGAGATTGAAGATATATTAATCAAATTTATCATTAAGGTATTCTTCGACCATATAATAACCCTTTTTAAGCAATAATAATTTTAATTTTGCAAAGAAGTTTTTCTTGTTTTCTTCCATTCTTAACTCTTTCGGCAGTTTATTATATATTTTAATTGCGCTCACGTAAGGGCCATTGCTAAACATATTTTTAATCTTCCGTTTCCCCGTACTCACTTTCTTGCCTAACTTAAAAGATTAAGTAACTAACACGTTAAGCCGTTGGTCGCGGCTCAGTTAGGCTCTGCCAACTCAGCGATACATTTACATAACAAAAACATGATATCTTACCGAGAATCATTTAAAAATTCTATTTTTTTATTTGTCCTGACTAGGGATTGAACCCAAAACCTCCAGATATGAAGACTAGCGTGGTGACCATTACGCCAAAGATATATGGAAGGGTTTCTTTTGCTAATGCCTCTAGAGCACTAAATGTACTTAAATAATAAGTAACAGTATATAAATTATATAAGAAAACTTACCTAAATTGTCTGCTCGATGTAGTGGAAATAAAGCCACGCAGAAAATGAACAGCAGGCTCGTCTTCGCCATGACACTGCACGTATTCCACAAACTTAGTATAAATGTCTGTACATTGAAAACAAGATTCGAAGCACTTCTAATTTCATAATTTAGAGATCAAAATATGTTCTGCAATTATAATGCTTCTAGCGATATTAAATTTCTGTTTTGAACATGATTCACACTACACTTACTTAATATTTAATTACCATCATAATTCAAAACAATCATTTGAAATAATTACTTTTTTTAAAAAGTGGTAGCAAAAAATCATAAGGATCTGGCAACGTGTAATTTGAACATATTTAGAATGAAAAAATAAAAAGGTTTTTTTTAGTCAATAAAAAAAGCCAGACTATTCTTTAAATACTCTATAAAGTTATCTTCATTGGTTAATCTGATTCGTGGAGATGATACCTGTAAAGAAGAAATGCATAAATTAAATTCTTGAAGAAATACTTTACTTTTTAAAATAAAATTATATTTTCTAAAAAAATTACAAGTTTATTATATTTTGCCTATATTATAACATAAAAATTACGTAATTTGTGTTACCAAGTGAAAAAAAAAAAATATATCTTCAGGTTTACTCGGGCTGTCAGTTAGCTTTTGATTTGAAAATTAATACGTTTTTTTTATTTGGAATTTAATGGAGGATTTGGAAAGGTTTTTTTATTGAAACAAATGTTATTCTAATTAATGAACGACGGACAGGACAAAAAGATTTGTTCTTCATAATGAAAACATTGTTCATGTTACAAACGGTTGGAGAAATATTTTTATAAATAAATACTATTTGTCCAAGCTAACAATAATATGTGAACTTAAATTACTTTGACATAAAATAATATAATAAGCTATTTTAGTTCAGTTTACTTAGTATTCTCGTTGCTGTATTAAAACATATACTTTAAAAAAAATGCATGACAAAATATTTAGAACTTAGTTGACAAAAGAAGGCCTTATCGCTTTTGCGATATCTTTTAGGCAACCAATGTAATAAGAAGAAATTAAAAATCACTTCACTACATCATCACTACATAGTATATTATTGTTTTTGCCAAAAAAACGAAACCGACTTCAATTCCTCAACTAAAAAGGATGAAATAATTAATACATTGTTGTTTAAATATGCTCCATATCAAACATTTCAATAAATCAGTCTTCCTGTAATCCGGTAACATACATAAAAAATAAAATTCCGACGAATTGAGAACCTCCTCCTTTTTTGAAGTCGGTTAAAAACAAAGTCCCTATATACCTTTGTATGATTAAATCTTTAAAACTACACAACGGATTTAAATGCGGTCTTATTTTAATAGATAGTTAGTTATTCAAAACGAAGGTTTTTATGCTCATGCGAAGCCGCGGGGCGGGTCACTAGTATAAAATATATTCTAAATGCATTACCATACAGTACATAGCATACACAACTTAAGTAGGCAATACATACACATAACACATACATATATAAGTACACACAAACATTATCAATACAAGTATAAAATGTCACACACGAAAATAATTTGAACTAGGAAGATGAGAAGAAACAAAGATAAAAGAAACAGAAAAGTACCTAAAGAAAAAAGGACGTTACGATATTTTACTTGACACTTAAAGCAAGTTAGCATTACTCAGATGGAAAAAAGTGACATATTACCAACTTACAGAATTTCTTTAGACTCGATAGTTTCGTAAAAATATGGTAATTATGAGTATATATTTGTCTACTTTCTCATAACTACTTCTTTGACATAAATGTTTTATGTCAAACCTAGGGTAATGTATGTATGTAAAGTGACTTCTTCTGAATTGATGTACTTATTGGTTTGATTAGAATTCTTATGTTAAAGATAAGTAAGGTAAAATAAAAATATTAAAAACATAAACAATGAAAACAAAAAGTATACGGAATTACTACATTTTGCAAGTTTGTAAAAAAGTAGATCTTATGCGCTGACGCTACATTACTCCTTAGTTTAGGTAAAAAGCAGTTAACTACCCGCATAAAACAATGTCTTCTACGAAGCTGACTTAGCTAATGACTTTTAAGTTAGCAAGAAAATGTGTGTGCAGGACAGACCATTTATTCTTCCACTTAAACAGTGGTTGGTTAAAACGTTTCAAACCACAGGCTTTAAATGGGCTATAGTTTGAGCGTAATGGCTGAGTACGAATTTTGTTATTTAACTTTTTATATTTCTTAAATTACTTATGTTTAGCAGGGAATCCATATGAATATAATAGAGCTAAAGATTAAGTCTGTTTAATTGTATGCTAGACTAAAATGTTAATATACTATGTGCCAAAAATGTTGTAAAATGTATTTTGTAACCTAAGTAAGATTTATTATTATATGAACGCCTTAATTCAATTCTAAAAATTATTTATGAATATAGTAGCTTGATTCTTAGAAGCATATATTTGGCGGGTGAAAGAATTCGCGGGGCATAGATAGTTTAGACCCAGAATTTATTAATACCCGTGATTCATTCATCTTAGGTGTTAGACTTTTTTGAAACCACTTTCTGGAATCTGACGTAACAAATTTTTGTCATTAATCAATAATCATTTATTTTTTGTAAACATGTGAAAATAAGGATGGTACATAAATATTATAGAACATACATGTTTGGCCTATCTGGCATACAAAAACGAAGTCAGCGGTGTAACCCGTTATCTCATGTTATTATGGATATTAATACTAATTAATAAAAAAAAAACCAGTCAAGTAAGAACAATGCATGCGTAGGTACAGAAATAAATCAATCAACACAAATTCAATTTTCAATATGTCAAAGCATAGGTAACATAATGTCAAAAATTGCCAAATTATATCTACTACGGGAAAAAAACTTAAATGGTTATATCAGTGTCAGCAAAAAATTCATGCATATTATAATAACATCTCGTTGTCAACAAATTCTTGAGATTTCCTTTGAATTTAATCTTCTGTAATTCTAAAGCTCATAAAAGCTACAAACAAAACACTAAAATAGAGCCGCCTGTTTATTTATAACTATTGTTTTTCATTCGCCTCCACTGGTCGGGAAATCAAGTGATTTACTGTCCAAATATATCCTATAACACTCATTGTTTACGCGTAGCGCACGTAAATAGAGGGGCTAAGTAGTGTGGAATAAAAGAGTGGGTAGTTTGAAGGATTTCCTTGTTTATCGTTTGGCTCGCAATCTCTTTTGGTAGTTACGAAGATACGAATCCACTTTATGTGCAATGGAATGTAGTATACTCATATTTGAGTTTGTTAGTTGGTTATTCCGGCGGGAAATATAAGACATTTTTTTATCTTATTTAATTTTAGTATTTATGTTAAACAAAACAGACAGCTTAAAATGCAAATAAAATATATCGTTTGATGTTATCATAATTTAGAAGATACACGACACGAAACAATAATATTTTGAGATTCAATAATATTTACAAATTTTCAAATCGCCAGTCTACTCGCCACGACGAAGATTATTATTTTCATTTTTTGTTTATCAGTACTAAAGCTTTTGTACGTAGACTCTATCTATGCAATTCTCTGTACAAGTCTCTTCGTCCGAGCGTATTTCCCGGTAACATCTTCAGCTTGCGCTTCAGAGCCCAGGATACGCTATTAATCATGGACCTGATTTGGCGGAACTAGTTATTACAAGTTTAAAGTAAGTTACTAGTTTGACCTCCGTAACCCTTTTTACTGGAAAACCACAGGAACATGACCCGGGTGTGTTAGTGGGCAATACTGTCAGATTTTTTCAAGTTGGTAGTCTTAAAAAATCTGACAGTATTGGCCACCAACACTGAATAAGCCTAACGACTGCCATCTACCGATAACAGCCGTGACCAACAGCTTTACGTGGTATCCGCAGCACGGAAGAGCTCAAGATAGAAATGCCACTAATGGCGACCAATCCAAACATGGCCGCGCACTCGCCGTCGCAGTCGTTTGACGCGCATTATCGTTAAGAACACGCGCGCCGCGCTAGGCTATCGAGCTCCTCAAGTAAATTTCTGTACAAGTATCTATCTATGTCAAGGACGTCGTGAAATACCACACACTGGTAATAGACAGCAATACCTACTTTAACTTTCATATTAATATTTATTATATTACTAGCTGTTCCCCGCGGCTTCGCCCCGCGTGGGACTCGGTTATATCGCGCCCAAAAGTAGCCTATGTTTGACCTCAGATCGTTAACTACATCCCTACCAAATTTCATCACAATCGATCCAGCAGTTTAGCCGTGAAGAGGTGACAGACAGACAGACAGACAGACTTTCGCATTTATAATATTAGTATGGATATGGAAGTATGGAAGTATGGATATATTTGTTTTTTTAAATCAAAAAATCTTAAATGGGCCAAAAGTGTAGCTATAGGGGCGCTTAGTGCTTACGCCGTTGTTTCGTTTCGTTTCTCCTTAAATAACTGTGCCTTTATTTCTAACGCACTTTTTTATAATAATTATTTTTAACCATATACCAAGCAAACTGCACCTATGGTCAGTACTTCTATGCATGTATGCTGTATGGTGATAAGCAAATATGAGTCAAACCATAAAATCACGACATGACTTATGAACACAGTTCTTAAAAGATAAGGATTTTATTCCGTTTCTACTGAACAAGTTAAATTCTTAAAAGTTTATACTTATGCAGAATTTTAAAATTGGTTACATGTTTGGGAATTATATTTAAAATATGCCTACTTATATCCAATTTAAATACATTTTAGTTTAACCTTCATGACCTTAAACCATGTCAGGACTTTATGATTTGTTGCGTTTTAACGTAGTCACACAATGTAGTGCCTATTGCTAGGTAATACCTATACCTTTATAGTTCACTTATAACACTGATATTACCTTTATTCCTCTCAGTCACGACCCTGTCCACTGACTGTCGGGAGTAAAATGCAAAGAGTTTACGAAAAGAGAAACATTGTTAACACGCTTTTATTACATTTTTATATTCAACTGTATGTTTGCTTGCTTGTCAGTTTGTCACCGACTTCTTTGAACTTGGTTTTAACCCACTTTGAACGGTCAGATTTAATTGAAACTTTGTAGAATTATCAAGGACCGATGAAAATACAATAATTAGATAATTTTATCTCTAAAAAGTGGAAAATAAATGTAATTTAGTAAAAACTAATAAACACGCTTTAATGAGCAACCGAATCAAAAAACTAAAAATAAATTTAAGTAAAAAGCGTATGGGGTGCTTGTGCCATATTTTTCGACATTTTTGTTTAAAAACCTACAGTGTGTTGACGTAATTCGACTTTCATATAAACATAAGAAATTTCTTTGCGTTTAGTAGGTACTGTAACTATGTATACTCTATACTTGCTTATTGATATCATAAGTCTGTCTGTTTGTTACGCTTTACCGAGTACCACGCGGGTGGGGCTGCCGGTAACAGCTAGTCATATTTTATTTGGAATCGGATTGTGAAAGTTGCGTGTAGTCTATGAACAGAACAGCCATCTCTTAGAATCTTAAATTCAACACTATGAAGAACAAATCTAATTGTTATATCTTTGTTTCTTTAGACATATTATAAATATATGTTTTTTTTTTTTAGCATAAAATTTAATTTAGGTTAGTTTTTAATTATTATTTTTTTATTACTTAACTAGCTGTTACCCGCGGCTCCGCCCGCCAGGTCGCTTTTTGCGTAACCTGTGTTACATTGAAATGACGCAATCGAAGTAGCCAGGACATTATTCAAATATAAACAATTATCATGTTTCAGAGTTAAGTTCAAAGAATCTCTTTGTAGACATCATTAGCAGTTCTTCCCTCAGAGGCTAATAAAAATAGATTTTCACACCACTTGCCATATACAGTTGTCCATGCGAGAAACATCTTGTTCTTAGGTCGATGCCAGCTGCTTTTAGGGTTTGTCCCTGCGACTTATTTATCGTCATGGCAAAGCATACAGCAACTGGAAACTGGGTGCGTTTAAATTGAAAGGGGTAATTGTTGGGGATGAGTGGTATTCGAGGTATGTACACCGTTTCGCCTGAACCACACCCTGTGAGAATTTCGGACTGTATTAAGTTGCGCTGCAAAACCGTTACTTTGAGTCGGGTCCCGTTGCATAGTTTAGGCGGAGAAATATTTCTTAGGAGCATAATGGGAACGCCGACTTTAAGGGTAATGTTATGAGCAGGAAGACCACTTGCAGCCAATGAACTCAAAAACTCGATAGGGTAGGTGGTAGCATCATCCTGATGCACAACACTGTTATGACGTGTAAATCACTTCATTCCGCCAAATCCTTGAGTTTCGGTAAACGTTTCCGAAGCCCGAGATGAAGCATGACGCTCGCGGTCAGCGGACAACCGAGACTCTCTGTCAGAAGAAGTTTCTAAAGACCGAGACAATGCATGGCGTTGCCTATCTTCATCGAGTCGCATCTGTCTATCCGCATTCGATTCTTGAGATCTAGCTAACCTTCTGCTTTTAGCTATTCTGGAATGATGCAACAGATTAGATCGTTTCCTCCTAGGCATTATTTAAAATAATTAAAATTCTTTATATAAGGTGAATTTAAATCAACTGCAAATATTTTAAGGGCAGATTCAGACCACAAAACTTTCCCAAATAAACTTATGTCGTTACAAAAAAAATTTTTGACCTCCCATACAAATTGAGAATCAGCTGATCAAGTATAGTATGGAGAGTGAAAAATAAAATTTCGTATTTCAATATAAGTTTATTTGGAAAAGTTGTTCAGTATAGTGGTCTGTGTCTGCCCTTAAAATATTTGCAGTTGATTTGTGTCCACCTTGTATACGATACGACACGATCGTATGTTCCGTCAAACAACAAATTCAATTTTCAATTCAAGCAAGACAACTAACAATAGATAGCGAACCGAACCGTCCATTTACCAAACCAATCAATAGACAACACCAAAGAATCAAACCAAAAGAACCACAAAGACAAAGACCATCAAATTTTTTAATTTGCTGGGGTTAATTTCAATCTGCTATACCATAATGCGAAAACGTAACCATAGCGAGTTGTAAAGTAAGCGCCATCTATTGAGATTTTATGTAACTAAATTTACGATCAAATTCAATGTGTTATTTTATTAAAATTAATAGGTGCAGTGCGTGTTTTCGTCTTTATTGATATGGATAATATAAAGTAGAAATCCTAGCCTTATCTAAATTAAATTAAACGTAAGTAAACGCATTAAAAGTTTTGAAGCAGTGTTTGAAGTAAATTTTCAATCGACCATAACTTCTTTTTCCCTTAACCGATTTTGACGAAACAAAGTTTTGACAACGCTCCTAATTATATGTAATCCAACTGTGAAAACCGCGTTCAAATCCGTTGAGTATTTTCGAAGTTATAACGTACCAGACAGACATACATACATACATACAGACAGACAAAAATTCCAAAAACTGTTTTTTTGGTTTCTTTTACTCTTTTTTAATCGCACTCTATCAGTTTTTTTGAAAAATATTAAATGTACAGACACTTGCATTTTTGTGTCTTATTATATGTATTGATTAATATACTAAGATAAGATTGGACACAGACAAGGTTGTACGTAACAAAACCACAAGGACAGTTAAAATAGGCACACATGTTATTTTTAATCTGTCTGGTCAAAAAAGAACATTGTATCAGCCTGAAATACAGAGTAATCACAGTCATAAAAAAAAATGTTTTTATAAAAGCTAAGCTAAAATTAAAAACCCGCCACAGCAGGAGCTCAGTCTAAGGCCAGACAAAATGATCCTTAGATAAATATAAAAAGGATGATTCATCTTGAAACCGTAATTACGTACAAGCTACTAGTAAAAATTAGGTTTTAGCATAGATTAAAAAAAAAAATTGCGTCACGAGAGACAGCGCGATTCGAACTTCTTTGGAGACAGCGCGATTCAAACTTCTTTGGGTTTTAGGGTTTCATATATAATAAGGAAACTTAAAATATTTGCTATAGTAAAAAATGACACTTTGTCACAATTTTTGTCCATTACGATCATAGATTTAAAAAAAATTCCTGGCGTCAAACACCGCGGGCGTTTTCCTAATTCTATTATTACGATGTATTTGTAGAATTTAATCCCGCATATTTCATGTATTCTGTATTCTCAGATGTGAGTAGGAAACGTGAAAAATAGACCAAATTCACTGAACATGTATTCTCTTAAAAGCAAATATATTTGCAGGGACAAATGTACGAAATAAATGCGTTATAATATAATATTGTTCATTTGTTATTCTACACGACCAAAACCTATTTAAAAGCTGAAAGCTTTCATATTTATTTAGGGCTAGCAAACTTTCCACATAATTTGCTTTTAAAATCTACAAAAAATTAAATTGACAGTGTAATGATACTTAAAGGTACAAATAAGCCTGCCATACTTACAAGTAAATTGGGTGTGATTTGATCTATCTTCTTCCTCTTAACGAATCAATGGTCTATTTAAATGGCCCAAAATTGGTTTGATCTTTTTGCTTACTTGCTTTTATGGATTTGTTATTTTTATAGGCCTTGTGTAGTCTATTCCAAGTCAAAGTTCCCATGGACCTGATCCTAATTCTTTGTTTAGAAAATTTGGCACTTATTTTAAAAAGGAAAATAATTTAAGCGGAAAACAGGCTAGGTACATTTATGTTTTTCTTACAGTAGAGTTAAAAAAAAAGAACTTAAAAGGGCCAAGGAAAATTATATTGACATAGTCCTTTTTTCAGACGATGTAGAACTCAAAACTGTTTTAATGAGATCTATCATTTTTTCTCAGCAGTGGTCATTCCGAAGCGCTAGTTGGTAGCTTGTATAATAAGCTACATCATCTATATATAATGGAGAGTTTCTGCATAAAGTAATTTCATTTCATTTGCCAGTTTCGAACCCCTTACGACCTCTGACGTGGTTTTTTCCACTACTAATTAAAATTTACTCATAAAAGGAAATTTTTGTTTTCGGCTGGCTTCAATTAAATACATCCCAGTTGTTATTTTACAAACATTGTACAGCCAAGTCATTAATGTGAATAATCATTTGTTCTTAAGTCGATATAATAAGATTTAAATTTTAATACAGATGTAAGTATGCATAATAATGCTCTTGACTCTATACTGAGTTAGTCAATTATCTTTGTTATGTTTTATCGTTTTATTTTTGTGTTTTTTATTTTATTGTCTGCGCTTTACGGATGTGACGTCATATTATTGCGTATATTAACAAAACCCGCGTAAATTTTATTCGAACTGATTGGACATGGACAGATACCGACCAAAAGTAACTCCATAAACCGAACAACGAAATTAGGTAAAGGTAAATAACGTCCATAAATTTTACATCACTGAAAATAACTCCTAGCACAAAAATAATAGAAGTACAATTTGAATAAGAGTTTCAATGTCCTTGAATTGATAACTCTTGGGTGCCATTTATAAGCCTCTGATTCTATAAGTCAAAATAAAATTGTCTCACAAGACACTCTCTTTCTCTTTCTCTCTCTAATTTTCGCCACCAATAATGCCTAATCTTTTAGGAAAATAAATTAAGCTAATGCTAAATTCAATATAAAATGTAATAGTTGAACACGCTACAAAAACCAAGTAACATTAAAAAAAAGAATTCTGGATGCACAACGTGGTAAATGGTTAGTCAATTAACACAATAGTGACATCAACAAAGAAGACCACGTCGTTGACAGGAATTTGATAATGACTGAAATTTGATTCGCTCCCTTTGCAATCAGCTCACAATTTCCTTGAAAACACAATGCTATTATTATCTTTAGGTATTGGATATGGGAACAACAGATTTTAAGATAAATCACGAAAAGACATCTTCAATAAAGCTCAACCTGATATTTGAACTGAACAATGAAAGCATTTATTTCATCATAATATTGTTTAATTATTATGAAGTTGTAGATATTTTAACAGTACGATGACGTCTATGGCAAAAAAAAAATAGTTTAAAAAATTATGGTATCGATTCATGTAATTATTATCATTTCGTGAAGGTATCATAGTCAATTGCCCATGCACACCCTGGTGTCATAATTCTTCAGAGCCTCTCGGCTTCTGACGTGGTTTCTTTAATGAATTTCAGATGGCAGCCGGGTACCTTCTTGAAGCACAGACACATCTTTATTATCAGAAAATCAGGTGATTCACGCCTGCAATGTCCTAAACAAACTGGACACTACTAAACAAAGAATGCTTCCCGTGGGAAAAAGGCAGTCAAATAATAAAGACAATTTGATTTTAAATAGTGATTATTTATGGTGGATGTCCAGTTGTCCAGCAAAGGCTTAGAAATATGGTCACTTTTTACATTTCGTGTACGAAACCCTAATAATGTAGTGCACGACGTTTTTGGCTTATTTCCAAAAAAACTTTGCTTACCCCTATCTTATAATCAGTGGTTGGGGACGTTACTCTGTACTGTTTCTGACGATTTCCTAGCGAGCTTTTCGGGAATTTCTTTATCGCGTGTTTCGTGGTTCCTTTTCAAATCTGGGATCAAAAGTTTTTGATTGGTACTATTTTATTACTTATACATAAAATAAGGTTTAAAATTGTATACAGATTAAATTAATTTAAAAAATATGTATACACGTACAAATCACACAGATTGAGGCTTTAAGTCCGCTGTTTACAATTGTGTAATAAAGTTTAATAAATAAAAATTAAGTTAGCCCAAAGTGAGTTCGAGACTTATGATATGAGATACTAACTCTAAGACCCAGGCGAATAAGAAAAATAGAATTTTTCATCTTGACCTGACCAGGAATCGAACCTGGGACCTCTTGAGTAGCGGACAGCAAATGCAAATCAGGGATTAAAAGTTTTTTATAGGTACCATTTATTTCACCTTATAAACAATTTTACAAATTGTGTCTGAAATTTTTTACAATAAAAACAATGAGATGTATTGGAATTAACAGATTATAATTACTAGCAGACCCAGCTGACCGGTGGTACGCTAACTCCAAACGTTGTATGTCAAAAAATAAAACATTCCGACGAATTGAGAACCTCTTCCTTTTTTTTTAAGTCGGTTAATAAAAATGAAGTGGTGTGCCACCCTGATTCACATTAGCAGTGTAAATATAGTTTAAGACCTATTTTCAGACATCCAATATTTTGTGTGTAAATCATACACAAAAAAAATCATAAAAATCCGTAAATTGATTGGCATACAGCCGTTTCGAAAGAGTTTGGTTACAATATCGCGAGACGAGAATTTCAGATATAAAAATACTTGTTCAATATTTGCTTACTACTATAGAAACTGCCGTTTGTCGTGTCATGCCTGCATCCCTCAACTTAGCGCTTTTCCGGTCGCATCCTCAATAGGTTGCTTCAGAGCCTATGGTCCGCAGAAAAGCAAAAAGTTCGCAATCTAATTTTCGGTTTCAGAATAGATATCTTCTACTTTTCTTTCTATAGATGTTGTAGAATACTTAATTTAAAACAAAAATCGTACACATCACTACATTTTGTGAATATTTTTGAACTTAAAAGTGTCACCAGACCAGTCTCTATAGATTTTATAAACACAGCATATGAACTTGGTGATAATTTCAATCTTAATTGCTTTATGTGCCTCCATCACCACAACGCCTAAACTAATTAGACAAAACGTTTCTAACTTTGATTTCGGCACAGTAACGCCTGAGCCAATTTATTTCGAATACCTATAGCTAAATAACAGAGTTAACGTACACAGTACGTATCGTAACAGAGGTAACGTTAGAGAGAACCTATAGTTAAACAAACTGATAATTTGTTTCTTCTAATAAACAAGCAAAACATACATTAAATAAATCGGCAAAGTGCAAGTCGGACTCGCGCCCTGAGGATTCCGTCCACCATACAATACTAAAAGACTTCACAGGTAATTTTAAAATATTTTTTGTAAAATATAACTTTATTTATTTTGTTTAGAATGTTTGACTAACAGACAGACGGACAACAAAGTGATCTCATAAGGGTTTAGTTTTTGATTTTGAGGTACGGAACCCTAAAAAGATTCCAACAAAAATATGCTCGACCCAAAGGTTAGTAGATAATATTTTATCAGTAAGTTCGCTTATTATGCTATATTATATATTGTGTAATATAATTTGAATAATTAAACATGGTGTGTCCTTAGTAAATGTGTGAGTTGCAACACCAGGGGTAGGTCCTTATACAAAGCTCTTTTGCTTAGGTACTACACTCTTACTTATTTCTACAGCCCAACAACAGTGCTCGTACTGTGTCTACTGGTTTGAAAGGTGAGAGAGACAGTGAAAAAATTTATAATAAAATTAAAAGTTAGATAGGCCATTAAAAAATTAAATAATAATGATCTCGGCCGTCTTTGACCATAACGACTCACGTAGTCTACCCACAATCTCCAACGCAATCCACGGGGCAAAAGATCGCCATAAATGGAAAGAGATCGCAAAGAAGATAGGTCGGGCACATCACGACGCTCAGTAGTGAGCAAACGACTGGAGGAGGGAGGATGAGTCTACCCAAATAGTAATAATCAATGGCAGCAGATTCACGGGCTTTCAGCTCATCACGCTTGGCGCCAAGACTAGCTTTGCGCAGCTCCTCATACCAGAGCACCTGGTTTTTCACTGTCCTTCGCCATTCTGAGCGTTGTAGTACTGCTTTACGTTTCCATTGAGAAATGGCTCAATGTTGAATCTCTACAAGTGTCGCTTTTGGACATCTTTGTATCTGAGGAGCTATCCATCTTGTTTCTTTATCCTACTCTAATTGAGATTAAAAATAATATATAAATAAATAAATATAAATATATAGAGACAAATCACACAGATTGAGTTAGCCCCAAAGTAAGTTCGAGACTTGTGTTATGGGATACTAACTCAACGATACTATATTTTATAACAAATACATATATAAATAAACATCCAAGACCCAGGTCAATCAGAAAAAGTTCATTTTTCATCTTGACCTGACCGGGGATCGAACCCGGGACCTTTTGAGTGGCGGTCAGGCATGTTAACCATTACGCCACGGAGGTCGTCAAATATTTGGATCCGAAACGATTGCAAACTCTTACGCTGTAGCTCAATCTATACTTAATTAACAGAGATGTAGAGTTCGTTTTTTAACTCTGAAACTTACTGGTCGCAATTCGAAATTATTTTTGCATTTTGATTTTGATATCCATAATTAAGTAGGAAGTAAAGGGCTTGTAGATACACACCACTAGTGTAAAACTGCGAAACAAGCTTGTATTTATATTCATATTATATTGCGAAAATAAATAAGAAATTCGCTTTATATTTAATTGAAAACGACGGCATGCATAAATTACAGGCATTTCTTAGTGACATTTCATAGTAAGAAACGAGTGAATTGCGTGTTTTACAAATAAAACCAGTCATGTGTACGGTGTAATTAAAAACTTGATTCATTAGGGTAGACTTCAGGTCGTACTGCAATTATCTAAATAGAATAATGTCCAATATCAGCATCTGTTTTTATACTAGTTACTTATTAAAGTTTCAGACACGATTGTATAATTGTTTATGAAGTAAAAGAAATAAAATAAAATAATTATGACATTTATCTTAGAAAAATTAAAACTAAACTTTCAACTTATTTCTGTTTAGCCGTTCTTTAGTCAAAGGAGCGAATGTCACTCGCATTGACTTGGGTTTTTTTAACATATTTTTATAGTTAGTTTTTCAAGTAGGTACAAGAACTGTTTAAAATTTATCCCTCCAAAAATATGTATATATGTGTCTATTTACTTAATTTTTGGATAAAAAAGCTATTTGTATCGCGGTAAGGGAGAAAGTAAAATTCTATACAATCAACTGCATTCTGAAAATGAGTGAAGCAGTTAATAACTAAATTATTTGAAAATATCTTTTATTACTTAATTAATAAGTTTAACATCGTGCTCGTTGAAATTTCCTTTGAAATAAAATTGTGCGTGTTCCAGTCTCTTAATATTTTTTAAAGATTAAAACCAATATGAAAGCTGAGTTATAATTTGTTTAAGATTTGCATCCATGATACTAAAAAGAAAATCCTTTAGTACTTCACAGTATTTAAATATAAAACTATTATTTATAATTATGTATGTATATCCTTAATCATATTTCTATTTTAAAAATTCAAACTTTATTTAATCCTAAAACACAAAGTTATTTTCAGACTGATATAACCCAAAAAATAAATATCATGAACAGCACACAATAAATTAAAAACACAAAAACTCCACAAAATTCTTCATAATCCCCCAAATTTGTAACCACGGCATGTTATTCAATTAACATCAAAACAAACTTACATCGAATTCCTCGTATATCCAAAGCAAAGCGTCACAATTCAATTAAAAGTGAAAACATCCTACGCATCCAAAACAACGCACACACAAATCAAAGTTTCACACACGAATTCCTCACACAAAATAAGCACGAGACGTGCGGAATACGGTTATCCGCACGGCGGGATGACGCGTCCGTCTCTCCCGAAAACGCGCGGGTGACTGAAATGAAAGGACTGACTGAAACCAATTCAGATGTTCCGCGGTCTTGCCTGCACAGAACATCTCCCGAACTCTCCCGTACTGCGCAAATCTCCTTTATATCCTATCAATGTTGCTTTCCATTATAAACATGGGGTGTTGATTTAGAAAGTATAATGGCTGCTTAATTAAATCAAAATAACGTTTATTATAGGCTCGGGATTTTAGTTTGTTTTAAATCATACTCGTGTTATGAAATAGGATTTGGGATTTCTTGTTCGCTAAGTAATATGATTCATGTAAAAGCTGTGTTGTTAGATTAGGTACCAAATTTCGACTAAATGAAATACATTTTTAAACTAGGTTTTGCCTGAAGCAAGGAGGGATTGAAATAATGGTTTATGTATCATATTTAATTCAGATCGAAACATACTTGTGAACTGAAATAAATACATCAAGCCTTAATATAATACTTAGTTAAATAATTACAAATACAAAAATTCACAATAACCTCGTATTAAATAACAAATCAGATAACAAATAAACTACTACTATACTGCAAATAAACCGTAAGTTAGCCAAAATCTTGATTTGAAACGATTTTACACATAGTACATAACATAGGTTTTTACACGGCGATTTTTTTTAATGATGCGTTGAAAATGACCAAAAACTGATTTATTCATTCGTCATTCGAAACGTTGAAATTCACACGACTGATTTTGATAGCTTATACAGAATTTTTGGTCAATCGTGTTGAGAAATATTGTCCAAGAATGCATACCACGTTAAACGGAAATCTGACATAAGTTTGATTTAAAGCGTTGTCATTGTAATAAAACAAACAGGACGCGACTCGAGCCCTTGCCAAGATTCACTTTAGTTTTCTGGGCGTATTTTGTGATGTGTAGTGTACATGGGGCACACTTAAAGTTTTGCACTTCTAGCTAATCGGAACTATTTGAATTTCGAATGTTATATTTTTTAAAGGTCTTTCAACCTTCTTAGTAATAAAAAAAATTGGGGAAAAATCGTTTGTCAATTGTTTTTTATCACATATCAAAGTTCTACATACGCAACGAAAATGGAATTAAGTTGAAAAGATTTTAGAGCCAAGGTTTTTATGGTTTTAAAAGTTCTCTCTCTCCGTTAGACTGTACCGCTCGTCTTCAAAATGCTTTTGGAAGAAAGACACCTTGTTTGACCACCGTGAGGCGATGGTTTACTGAATTTGTGAGAGGTCGGGTTTCTCTACATGACGAATTTTAGACTAGATAGCTTACTAAATCATATGCCTTGAAGCCTGAAAAAACAAACACAAGTGTTGACCATTAAAAACCCGTTGTATTCAAAGAATAATGCTTAAATATTTATCTTATCTAATTTTCCTCATTGAGGTACCTAATGAATAAATTGATTATTAGCTTTAAATAATAAATAACCGGCCACCTGTCTGACGTTAACTTTTCTAATGAACACTTTTGTTCGCTGAATCGGCTGCTCTTGGAAATTTAAAGTAAGATTTTAATTTACTTAGCTCCTAATCATCTACGTGAAAAAGTATGTTTTAATTAGTTAGATACCACAAGACTATTTCATGTATTTAAATTAATTAATTTAGCTTCGAAAACAATTATTTTTATTAAATATCATTATCACTATTACTACATAGTATAGGTATTTGATGCGGTTTTTTTTAAATAGATAGAGTGATTTAAGAGGAAGGTTTTTATGCCCATGCGAAGCCTGGGTCCGGTCGCTAGTTAAGTATAAATTTTCATCATAAAGAATTTATTTTTAACAATAAACTGTACTGCATTACGTAGTCACGAATTTTGAACATTAGAGACGTGCAATGGAGTTGTTGTATAGACGTTATTATTGAGGTCAGTGGCTTTCAAAGTGCTCAAATATTTTGAAAAATCAACTATGTGTTACTTGGATTTTCGTACCAAAACTTATGTACCACTATGAGAATACAATAAAAGCATTTTTGTATAAAAAAGTTCTCCAGACTTGAAATATTTTTACAGCATTACATTGCGAAAGCTTTAAGTTACCTCCTCTTACTTGCAACGGATTTTCGATTATCGTTCGATCAATACAGTTAGATGTATGGTGCACTATCGATGTGTTTATTATTATCGTCAATATCGTACACTTTCGACGCTTTATACTCTATGCTCTTTTGATGATAAAAATTCCATACAGAATGTCAATGGTGATTCAGCGAATGTTGATATAGTTTCTGACGATATCTCAATTTACTTGTACCTTTATTGACTAGTGGATTCCACTAATAACAGCATTCAAAACGAGAGTTAAAAGTCCATATTATTATGGCTTTACCTTTAGAAGGTTCCTACTTAAGACAAAATTTTTATGTCTTACGTAGGTCTTATGGAGGAGGTAAAACTAATATTTGTTTTTGACTGGCAGAAAATTTCTTAAGGCATTAATTCCACTTATTGTATTTTTTTAAGTACGAAAAAAATTAAATAAAAAAAAAACATGATATATCACATTTATGCGAACTCCAGGCTACGAAGAAGGCTTTAGAGGCAACCGGGAAAAAAGCTACGATGAAAAATGAATTGGTGGATGTGTGTCATTAGGGTGGTAGATTATGAGACATCAAAGTTTGAGAACCACTGTTGTTCAGAACATTAATCATGTTATGCAAGCCTTTATGTGCATCCGGCGCCGCACCTCCGAACAGGCCTCACGACACTGTCCGCCTTCTGGAAGCTCCTCATGAATGCTAATAAAATTGTTATAGATGACAACAGAGTTGGAGTAAATTAAACCATAATACAGATTTTTTAATTAACAGTATCGCTTATTAAGGGGAATGATTAAAAACGTAACAAGGGGGCTTAGCCAATGTAATATTTTCAAAACGTTGACGAATGTTGACAAGAAAAAAAATCTATGGGATAAGTGATTTACCGCAGCTTATGTCAATTCCATATATTTTGTTCTTACTTATTCGTTAGCGTTATGAAATGTATGGGATTGACATAGGCAGCGGTAAATCAATCTTATGTCAATCCCATACATTTTGTTCTTGTCGTACGTCGTTAACGTTTTGCGATTGTGACTTTGGCTGAGCCCCTGGGCTCTAAAGCCGCTGAAGATGCAATACTCTAATTCTACAGGTGACTGTACTAGACAGTAAAAAGAAATACATTTCCAAAATTAAAAATCTTTTTTACTTGCCAGGATTTTTGGAATAATCTTAATAAATTATAACACTTGGGAAGAAAGTTGGAGCTTAATCTTTTGTGTAAAACTTTTTAGAGTGAAAGTTTTATAGAACATTATTCTATAGGAACTAAAATAAATATACGAAAGGCAGGCTGAATTTATTTATGAAAATAAAGAACTGACAATAGAAATCAAAATGAAATTATAAAAAAACTTTAGAATAAGTTTTAACTATTTTAGACAGTTTTCGGTAGTGTTTTCTTTTAAAATACTAAAATAAAATTAGATGAAAGTAAAACTTTGAATAATAAAGTTCTTATGAAAAGAATCAACATTTTTTTTTTATTCTTCATCCGAACGTGTTTGCCAGTTGTATTTTAAGTTAAATGCGTGATTTTTGAAACTACACAACGGATTTTCATGCATTTTTTTTTAACAGCTAGATCGATTCAAGAATAAGTTATATAATATAATACATGCATTATATAGCTTTGCAACCATGCAAAGCTGGGGCGAATAGCTTGTATTTTTTATAAAATAGCATAAGGTAGGGCCACAATGAGACCGATACTGAAATTAAACATCATTACATCGGTTGACGGAAATTAGTTTTCGTTGACATCCAATGCGATTTCGTGGTATTACATTGTATGACTAAAGCGATTGCATTTCGTTAATTGGATTGAAAATTTGTATTACAAGGTGTAAATGTCGAATGAGCTCAATTGTTAGGGTTTTGCGGTCATTATAATGACTAATTTATCTCTCCTATCACTCCAACATTATTTTTTTTTGCATTCATGGTGCACTACACACTAAATAATATATCTATTACAATATTGTATTTCCTCCTCAATGAGTTAGTACAGTTAAGAAGATAAAGTGTTCGTGTATTTGATGTTTGTATTTGAGTGTACATGAATCATGCCATGATGTACTTGTTGAAAATAAATTTCATACATAAAACACTTACACCCTTCATTAATGAATCATTTTCGGTATTACAGCTTTGAAACTTAGCTGTAATGAAAGCAGGTCATCTGGAAGAGTTGATAAGAACCTCCTCTCATTACGGCTGCGACGGACTGTCAAATAAATCAATTTGTATTTAGGGGTTTAACACCTTCGTCCATAGATTCCTTGAAGTCGTGTCCTTTGTCAGTGCTAAAACCGACTTAAATGCTGTGACTTAAAGATCAAAATTCCAGCCCATTTTTTAATATATATTAAACATTTTATTTCTACTTTATTGAAAATACTTGACAATTATAGTATTGTTTTCATGTCTCTTGATGCATATAAATATACAAGCTGTTACCCGCGGCTCCGCCCGCGTGTAGGTCGCTTTTCGCGTAACCTGTGTTACATTGAAATGAAATGACAGGACATTATTCAAATATAAACAAATATCATGTTTCAGAGTTAAGTTCAAAGAATCTCTTTGTAGACAACATTAGCAGTTCTTCCCTCTGAGGCTAATAAAAATAGATTTTCGGCGCTACTGACCCGCGAGCAAGCCACATACAGTTAGGTCGATGCCAGCTGCATTTAGGGTTTGTCCCTGCGACTTAATCGTCATGGCAAAGCATACAGCAACTGGAAACTGGGTGCGTTTAAATTGAAAGGGGTAATTGTTGGGGATGAGTGGTATTCGAGGTTTGTACACCGTTTCGCCTGAACCACACCCTGTGAGAATTTCGGCCTGTATTAAGTTGCGCTGCAAAACCGTTACTTTGAGTCGGGTCCCGTTGCATAGTTTAGGCGGAGAAAGATTTCTTAGGAGCATAATGGGAACGCCGACTTTAAGGGTAATGTTATGAGCAGGAAGACCACTTGCAGCCAATGAACTCAAAAACTCGATAGGGTAGGTGGTAGCATCATCCTGATGCACAACACTGTTATATGACGTGTAAATCACTACATCCCCGACAATTTCCGCCAAAACCTTGAGTTACGGTAAACGTTTCCGAAGCCCTAGATGACGTATGACGCTCGCGGTCAGCGGACAATCGAGACTCTCTGTCAGAAGAAGTTTCTAAAGACCGAGACAATGCGTGGCGTTGCCTATCAATGTGTTATTTTATTAAAATTAATAGGTGCAGTGCGTGTTTTCGTCTTTATTGATATGGATAATATAAAGTAGAAATCCTAGCCTTATCTAAATTAAATTAAAGTAAACGCATTAAAAGTTTTGAAGCAGTGTTTGAAGTAAATTTTCAATCGACTATAACTTCTTTTTCCTTAAGCGATTTTGACGTAACAAAGTTTTGACAACGCTCCTAATCATATGTAATCCAACTGTGAAAACCGCGTTTAAATCCGTTGAGTATTTTCGAAGTTATAACGTACCAGACAGACATACATACATACATACAGACAGACAAAAATTCCAAAAACTGTTTTTTTGGTTTCTGTTACTCTTTTTTAATCGCACTCAATCAGTTTTTTTGAAAAATATTAAATGTACAGACACTCGCATTTTAGTGTCTTATTATATGTATTGATTAATACACGTTATAACAGTGCCCCTAGTATGAGTTTTTCTTAACGCAGACGCTAGCGACTGCGTTAGCGATTTAGTATGGCAAACCGGTACAGCGCCTCTGGCGGATAGTAAGGCAACTAAGAAATTCCATACAAAATCCTAACGCAGTCGCTAGCGTCTGCGTTAAGAAAAACTCATACTAGGGGCACAGTGCTATATGTAAACGTTACTTACTAAATGAACGTCACACTATTGTAACCTGCATCTCTTTCTCGATTAGTCACGTGTATGAGAGTTACTTCCTTTTCTAACTGTTCATTGATCATAAATATATTTGAAATTCAATATAATAATTTTCTTTATATATATTCCGAAGAAGGTTGGTAGTAAAGCATACTGTGTGGTCACCTTAGCCTATATTAATGCTAAATGTCAATCAATTTCCGTACCAATCTATTGAAATCCTAATTACAGCCCTAGGACATTAAATTTAAATTAGGTTAATCACGGGGCCTTTATCACTTGCTAATAAGTCGACGAGAATACTGTTTAATTAATTCCATCTAAAAACATCGGAAATATGTTAAACAGTGATGTTATTTTACTTAAACTTCGTTAATTAATGATGTTATTTAAGGTACTTGTTAAAATAATCGATCAATAAAACAACAGAAGTTGAATGATTGATTTGAATGCAGTCTTGTTTGTTTGTTTTTAATAACTTTATCGCACAAAATTAACAAAAATACAATTACAAGATAAATGCAACGGCGGAATTATCCCAGTTTTCTTCTTGTCGAGTCGAAATGGCTTGACTCTTATATTATTTTTAACCAGTATGTAGCTACGTTGGTTGCATTTGAATGCAGTGGGCCACATAAATAAGTACCTAGGTATACCATTATACCTACTTGCAACTAAGATGGTATATTTTAATGTAACCCATGTTATATTTCAAGTTCAATAAATATTTTTTTTTATATTTCTTCTATATAGGTAATGCACTATACTCACTTGTCATCGGATTCTTCGATTTTTTTGTTTGAATGCACTAATATCGAATATTGACTACCTAAATTACATCACGAGCTTAAAAATACCGAATCTCTTTGTATCATAAGTACCTTACGGAGAAATATATCGGCCAAGTGCGAGTCAGACTCGCGTCCGGAGGGTTTCGTACCACTATACAATACTTAAAGACTTAACAGGACATTTTAAGATTTTTGCTTTTAAAAACTTATTTTTTTATTATCTTTATATAAGTGCCGTATGATATTGCTTCAGCGGGAAGTACCCCATATTGTTTGATTCCCATCTGGAATCGTAAAATTAACATCATTTACGGACATATCTTTTGATTGCGTTGACGTACAATTTTGATTATTTTACAGCTAAAAGAAACCATATGTGTTATGAATTTTAACTTAATACGATCATGCATTCCTCAGAAAAGTTTATTTTTTTTCCTTTTGTGATACGGAACCCTAAGAACAATACAAAAAAGATTGACAACCCAGGCTTAGAACCATAGCTTTAAAAACTTGACTTGTGAAGCTGTGTGGGATGTAATCAGGAAATATAAGGTTCTTAATATTATTTTCGAAAAGCATACTGCGACCAAATCGCAGACCTTTTGAAAAAGGGAGACATTAGAAGTACTCGAAATCGGCGAGCGTGTATGATGTAAGTGATGAGTGTGGAGGAAGCGAGAGAGGTATGTAAGGATCATAGCCAATGGAAATATCTAGTCTGTGCCTACTCCTACGGGAGACAGGCGTGATGATATGTATGTATGTTTCACTTTAAGTTTTTATTTACTCAGTAGGTATAATATAACTCTTTAGATAAATTTTTTGTTTATATGTATTTAATAGTTCATACAAATTATATTAAACTTAAAATAAAAGGCCCTAATGATCTATCATAAATAAAATAAATTACAATCTACGAGGGTATAATTTTAATCACTGGCTTACACATATTTTTATACCTGCATGCAGATAAATTCACGCCAGCAGAACTGTCGACCCTTATCTGGCAAGTATCTAGCGGAATTAAGACTTGAACACATTAAGCTTTTATATTTGCATATGTTTATTATATTATTATGTGATGTTATCGTTTCTTTATTTAAAAAATAATAATAATAATAAAAAAATTGCGTAATTTTCATATCATATTTATTTAGTTTGACTTCATATAACGCATCTATAAATCGTAAAGGTTTTGATGGAAAATAACATACATTTACAGTCTCATCTTTGCGTTTTCTGTCCATTTGTCTGTTTCTAGCTCTATTTATCTATATTTTTAATATAAATCGTAGTTACTATATTGCCATGACAATAACGTAGGTATATATTAATTATTCTAAATTTTATGATGAAGTCAAATCATTGACGTTGTCTCAAGCTGAGATTCACGTTTATTTATTTTCTCTGTCTTCATCTTATTTTTGAGTCATAATGTCTATATGGACTCTATATTGACTTGGCCCAGTACTTGGCCACCTCTACCCGGTCGTTTGACTTGTTCAAGCCCCCCATTGGACAGGGGACAGGGCAGCTAGGGCATTGTTCTCTGTCAATAAATACTTACTTAAACTTCGATGTTTTTTTTTAACTTTTTAGAGGCAAATCTAGAAATTGTATTTTTATTTTATATTTTTTTGTCGGGTTGTCTATTGTCATTGTACCCACTCCAGTGAACAAGCTCCTTTAGGACCCAATGTTAAATGCTTGTGAATCATAATCAGAGGTCACTCCCATAATTTATTGATAATCTCGAGCGTAATAAATTTTAAGTAAAACGTATGTCCTTTTTGTTACTTTTTAAGGTATTCAGTCAAATAATTAATAGGTATGTTTTACTCTTAAACACATAAGACATAACATAATTTTTGTATATTTTTTCCAAAACAAAATGGTGTGAACTTGTAATAAGCAAAATATCAATAAAAACATTGCATTTGATTTTATGCAGTAGCTAGTTTTTTGCGCTTAAACAAACATGCACAGAAAAATTTAATAAAAAAAGTTTTTGTAACTGATTTTGTCTGTACTTAGATATTCCAGATTTATTATATGTATACATAGTTCTATTTTTATCTCTCGCGCATCTTAGTACTTTTCGGTTTGCGTGAACGCAGCAACTAGCTGAATAAGCATAGTTGCTGCGGAGCCTAGGGTCCACTTTCCTGCTTTTTCACTCGATATTTCGCATCCTTGATTTTTAGGCCATTAGTCTCCGTGGTTACGGCGTTCGCCTGTAGACCCGGGGGTCGAGGGTTGGATGAGATGATGGGAAGCATACTTTGTTTAGTTGTTTCCAGTTTGGTTAGGACATAGCAGGCTTGAATCACCTGATTGTCTGACAAAAAAGATGATTCTGTGCTTCGGAAGACATGTTAATCCGTTAGTCCCGGCTGCCATCTGGTAGTCGTTAAAGGAACCACGTCAGAGGCCGGGAGACGGTTCTGAAAACTCTGATAGGGTGTGCATGGTCGATTGACCATGACACCTACACGAAATGAATGAGGCCATTAGCACGCATATCTTCCATTGCGACGCGGACGTCGAGTCAGCACTTTTAGTGCTTGTCTCTTCTAACACCCGGAACCCCGTGACCAAAGCGGCATGGCTAGACACCTGCAGTGCCGTAAACAGAGCGGTGCCATCGGTGCCCAGGATTAGGGCGAAGTCTTGGGGGGGGGGGGGGCGCAGGAATGGCCAGACCAGGCAGGACTATTATTTTTCCCGGTTTGCTTCTGATAAGTTCCCATTTCGCCCCTCTTAATTCCAACACATACTAACTAATGCGAATTTTGTGTCAATCATAGAAGCTCGCATATGCCGCAGGAAATTTTGGTTTTTCTAAAAAAAAACAAACAGTTATAGAAGCTCGCACAGGTCTGATCAGGCTAATAACGGCACTGGACTCTTGTTTTCCGCGTAATTTTCAGATTTCCGTCTCCAGAAGTTTGTCCGCCGCTATGTACGAACATGAAGGCATGTATATATTACACTTAATATACTATTTTAGAATATTTAACACCTATTTTTAGCAAAAATAGGATTAGAATTAGATTTTTGAAAATAAACAATAACATCACCCTAAAAAATTAAAATATTCAGATCATACATTTTCCGGCTAGCGAAGCGTATAGAAATACCGCAAACATGAAATGTTAATATTTGTATTTTTTTAATATAAATATTGAACTTTACTACAATACATTTAAGGTTCAAAAACGAAAAAAGATACTTACACATGTTTTTAGATGTCATTGTGATGGTGCATAAAATTTTTAAAGGCTCGTAAAAAATTCTTGGTTTTTATTTCTCGCGTCAACTTTTAAATAATTTTAATATTGAACACCCGTTTGATGACAGCTCCATTTATTTATTTTTAATAAAAAGCACATTCGTAATGGATTTGGTATGTAGCTGTTTACAAAAAATACCGAGTATTTTTGATAGTTTATTTTAATAAACTATCAAAAATACTCGGTATTTTTTGTTACAATTTTTTATTTATTTATTGTGAAATTCAAGTGAAAAGTTGTGTAACTTATAAAAAATAGATCAATGAATCAATATTGGGAGCTATTTTTCAAAGTAAACTTTCAAATAGAGAAGGAGATGTGCATTTTGGTGGCAGAATTGAGTGTCACAAAAAGTTACTGAATATCTCTTCACCTTTTTTGTTTTTGCGATATTTATTGTTTTGTGAGAATTATGTTATTTGTAGTTCTGGATGATTTTTAGGATATATTTAACAATTATGTTTTTTATAAATTATTTCTTTACAGAATAGGAGCAGCATTAGACGGCATATTACAAACTAACTTTAATTTTAATATTATAATTGATTAATTGATAGTGTCGTCCATTCACAATTGTGTTTTTCAGGTATCACTAAGCATTTTAGTATTCACGACAATTCTGCCAATCCATGCAGTGCGACTTAACACCCTATTTCAATATCTTGATGGCTTCAAATCCGATTACCACCTCGAAGGTTGGTTACATGTTGGTAACAACTATGCTGTTTTTTTACGGAAACCCAACTCTCACGACAAACATCTAACTTATGAGTTATACGAAGTAAAGAACCTTGAAGATATCAACGAAAATGGACCAAGACTTCTGGCAATATCAAAGATCCCCGTGGAGTATATAAAGGAGCAGTTAAAAACATATGGGACGGAGTTGTATAATGTTAAGTACCAAGATCCCTATTTAGTGCCTGGAACTCAAGTAAGAACCCTAAGAGAGTGGCAGATATCAAAGGCATTGAATATACAGAAAGAAAAAAATGTTTTACAATCAAAGCCAAAGGTTTTGAGGACGCGGTTAGATTGAAAAATAAATTGACACTTTTGATATTATTTTTCACCACTCCATTTTTAAATCAACTTAGCATTGCTAGATTATTATACTTAAATTTATTGATACCACTAGCTCTGTTTAATTTTAAAAACCAATGACAGTCGCAGTTGCACCCTTAGCTTATACCAGGGTACGCTTCATAATGATCCCAGTTTTGAATAAATGAAACAATTGCCATCTGACCTTAGCTACCCTTTTTACAATGAAACCAGGCCAATTGAAACATGATCCGGGTGTGTTATTGGTCAATACTGGTTTCTGCCTAAGGTTGTTATTACCTAAAGTCTGTCTTATAACAATAACAGCCGTGACTATTGGTTTATCGTACCTTCAGATTACTTTTTTAGATTATAAGTAGTGGAAGGAGCTAAAGATAGAAGTGCAACTAATCTAAACCATGCCACACTCGATATCGCTTGACACACACTATCGCGCAAGCCCCGCTGAGTTATCCGGCTATTTTATTTAACACAATGTCGCGTGCAAATGAAATTTTAGTGGTATTATACGAATCTCAAATCTTCTCTTGAAGGCTGAAACCTTGTTTGCTGCTTTGTTATTTTAAAATAAATATCAAAAAGGCACTATAGTACTGTGTACATTATAGAAGAAATGTAAAATTTTCTATTGTTTTGCAAACCTCTTCAAAGTAGGTTAAAACACAAATCACCAATCTTTCCACAGGTAAAACCGGGGTCAACGGATCGCATAAATCAGTCAAATGGTATCTCTGCGAAGTATTCATTGTGTCTGATCATTTGTATCCTGAGTGCGGCCAGTGCCTTCATTATGCCGTAATTTATGGCCAGAAAAGGGGTTCATCTGGTTCTAATATGACAGTGGAAAAAAAAACCTTATAAATCTTAGAATATTTGACTGAAAAATGAATAATCTAACTGAAAATGTTTTTTGTTTTTTTCTTTGGACAGGACATGAGCTCTTTAGACTAGATATCAGAAAAGATGGAAAGCGGCGGCGACGACAGTTATAAGTATACAATACAATTTTATTAATCAATTATAGAGATATGGGTTAAACTAAATAAGCACTTTAATATTAATAGTTAATCTATTAATTAACTATTAACATTGTACTGCACTATCACTATATAGTATAAAACAAAGTCGCTTTATCTGTTCCTATGTCCCTTTGTATGCTTAAATCTTTAAAACTACGCAACGGATTTTGATGCGGTTTTTTTTAATAGATAGAGTGACTCAAGTGGAAGGTTTTTATGCCCATGCGAAACCAGGGCGGGTCGCTAGTAATAAAATAAACTAAAAAAATAGAAATCCTCGCCGCAAATGCACGAGGAGACCCGATCCCAGATGAACTGGGATATGGTGTGGACAAAGAAAGAAGATTGTACTTCATAAAATCTGCAAAATAAACAAAACTCGACAGAGTAGATGACACAGCGTTTGACCTATGTACTTCTTTTTTACATGAAAACTAGATCAATAGGATGTGTGAGTGGCCAACACTGTCAGATTTTACAGGCCTAAAGGCATCTGACTTAGCATAACGACTGCCATCTGTCAAAAACAGCCGGGACCAACGGCTTAACGTGCCTTCGAAAACACGAAGGAGCTTAAGATCAAAATGACACTATAGGTGACAGTCCAAACATGGCCGCGCACTCGCCGTCGCTTGACGGGCGCTATCGTTAGAAACACGCCTGCCCCGCTAGACTATTGAGCTCCATAGATCCTTGATTATATACAAACTGGTAAAGCATACTCAATTCTTAAAACGAGCCTTTTATATCACAAAACCTCTACATTAATGCACTTATTGGCAACCAGCTTTTTCCAGTAAAATCCGGATTTTTTCAATAGATGTTTTTCCCGGCAAAGACGTGATTCCATAAGATGGTGCAAAATATAGTCAGGACCAACGGATAACTTATCTGTTCTGATCTTGTAAGGAATACAAATGTTCATCAAGGTCATCATCATTACACTCCGTACAATTTTTCTGAACCAGGCTTAATTAAACACTTACTTTTAACCATTTTAAAAATGCCGTACTGATTTACTTGTTACAGTTCAGACAGGTGTACAAAAAATTTAGAGCTCTTTAAGCACACAGTAAAATTTAACAATTTATCATTATGATAAAACTACATCCCTACAAACTACAACAGTTATTCTGTGTTATATTTGAAATTTTTGTGTGTCTGGTCCCATTAGATTTTTTAGGTACTTACCTATAGTATCTCTGTGGCCTGTGTGTCACACAAAAACTCAGAAAATTTGCGATCTCTTCACTATCACTACATGCATTGTATAAAACATAGTCGCTTTCTCTGTCCCTATGTCTCTTTGTATGCTCTTTTGAACTACGCAACGAAATGCGAAGCCAGGGCGGGTCGTTAGTTTAAAAATAAATTCAGATTTCAATATAGTCGTTTATAAACATAGATTAAAAAAAAAATGCCTGCCCGCGCGTTTCAAAATTCTTTGTTTATAACGTGTCAGTCCTGTGTCCTCTATAATCTGATGAGGCGTTAAGTAGACAAATAGCTCACAAAATATTTTTCTCTCCCTTTGTTTTTGATGAGTTCCCTGCCATTTATTCAAGGAAATTTCAGTTTGATATTGTTTTGGGGATAACAGGCTTTTGCGAATTATTCAAAGATAATTTATCTGCTTCAATGTCACTAGTTTTCTCTAGCAAATTGGTTGCAGTTTGTACTATTTTAAATTAAATTAAGAATCCGGTAAAGGAGATAATTTTTAAATTTTTGGGATAATTTGCTAGTTAGATTTATTACCACAACTATTTCTTCACACAATACTTAGCATGAAATTTTTACTTTTTCTTAGTAATTTGCTTTTACTTGGTAGAGTGAGAAGACAGGAGTGTTAAATAAATAAATTCAGATTAAGGAATTGATGATATAAGTACAGTAAACCCAACTTTAAATGATTTCCTATTAAAACTTATCAGATTTGGATTTGGCATTGTTTTCATGACATTGTGTGTAACGTTAGCCTTCTAGGCTGGCAATAAATAACCCTTAGTTCCAATTCGTAGTTAGATTTCCTAGCTAGCTAATGGTTTCCGTAAGGATTCAAACCCAGGACTTTCTGATCGTAAGACAAATTTACTCGACGGCTTTAGTCGTAGTAAAATCAAACAAAAACATAACAATGAAATATCCCAGAACAGAAAGTAAACACAAACTCTTGCAAGTGCTTAGTTCAGCCCATCAATCTTTACTTGGAAACAGTTTCAAAGCATCCAACTTCCGATCGGGGTCTTTACTACCCGCATTATAATAATAGGTTGCTACTTAAATATAAACTATTATTATCATCCGTACTTCCGTACTAATATTATAAATGCGAAAGTCTGTCTGTCTGTCTGCCTGTCTGTCATCTCTTCATGGCTAAACTGCTGGACCGATTGTGATGAAATTTGGTAGGGATGTAGTTAACGACCTGAGGTCAAAAATAGGCTACTTTTGGGCGCGATATAACCGAGTCCCACGCGGGGCGAAGCCGCGGGGAACAGCTAGTCTGTATATATATTTCTATATGGTACCGAAGAACTCTGACACCAGGATGTGCATGGTCGATTGACCGTGACGCCTACTCAAAATGATGATGATCATCTGTATAATCTGATGTAAATTATACGGATAAGAATTTGAAAACCACTGAGTTTTGAATAAGAATGGTAAATTTAATGCGTATCGGCCATCCTATTTTGTAAATGTGTTTATACAACTAAGACGGCGTACTTACTAGCCGTCAAGACACACTAATGATTTTTTTGCATTAAAAGGAGTCACTACAGCTAGGTAAGTACATAAAGCTTGATAAAGAAAGATAGAATACATATATCATACATATTTAATACATTTATACATAACAATAAGTCTACAAGCACGATACCGGCTAGAAAATGATTATGTCACCATAGCTGTCACCCTGCCCCTATAGAATTAGAAACTGCTTCAATAGACAAGCTTTATAATTCTATGGCCGCATTTGATACAAATACTACTAACAATACCGATTTTGAAACAATAAAAGCTAACAAACACGTTACCTGTACAGTTACCATGATGGTATCAAAGGTAAGAGTTAACATTAGACTACGGACAGAGAATAAATATTACATAGTTTCGTAACAAGCACCCTATCTATAGGAAAATTACGGTTATCTAAATACGTAACAGGTACATAATAAGTACTTATAAATAGGTAGTCAATACATCATAAATAGGTAGAGTACATTTCATTTGTGTAAACTTGTGTCATGTCATGCACAACACAGTGGTATTTTTTGCGCACACATCCAAAAGCAGAGCGTAGCGCAATCATCGGACAAATTCGTGTACCAATAGGATCAAATACTGCAGCAGCAGATGTTCTTTATGTACAAATAAAAGAATATGAAAATACAGGAGCAGTTACTTGCTTTGATATCTCGGTTTCAATATTGGCTTTCGTTGATTTTGCCCTTAGAAGCGCTATTGCATCATACTATTTTAATACGTCGTGTCTACAGCCTTAAATATATTACATGAGTTATGACTTTACGAATTCTATTATCGGCTCAGTATTTGTTTCATGATTCAAATAGCCGATACGGATAGAGAAAGAAAAACAATCCTCCTTTCTACCTTACAATATACTTAAATGTCATGTATCCTAAGACATTGTTTTACTTGCATTAACCTTCCGTGTTTTTACTAAAACATCACAACATAATATGATTACAAGAACCAAACGGTTTTTAAGCGACTGGTTACGTATTACGGTTTGTAACTGACGTGGCTCTCTGAATCTAGACACATTAGAAAAATGAGGGTTATGTGACATATTTCTGCACGATCCAAGCAGAAGCATTAAGTCAGTCGTTAGGATCGGTAATAAGCGCATTATGCACACTAACGATGTAATGCTTACTTTTGCAATGACTTAGCAGTTACAGTTGATGTAATGAATTAATGCAAGTACATTATTAATATTTAAGTAGTTATTAATTTTTGTGTTATAAAGATGATTAGAATTTGTTAAGGTTTGTAAATTAAATATACTTAAAATACAGATACTGTAACCACTTGCCATCAAATGGACAAAAAAATATCGATATTAAAAAAATATATATGTACGAGTTCGACTGACATTACAATTAGAACGTTAGCCAAGCGAAATTTTATTTTCTAGATAAATAAAATTCTCCTTTGATATTTTATATCAATCATTATCCTCTCGAGCTTGTTCTAATTTAATAAAAGACGTCCCCGTCTTGTTATTTTTTTGTTTACGAGAAAAGAGACATGCTTTTTTACTAACAGCTATCAAAATATTAAGAAATACGTATTCTGTAAAGTTGAACAAAAAACAAAATGTCAGCTATGTCATTATTATTTTTGTAACTTAAACTTAGAAACTAAGCTAGGTTAAAAAAAAGCTTTGCCGTTTTTAAATAAAGGATATATTGTGCGAAAATTAGCTAATTTTTTTACCCTGATCTTTAACTATATCCATATTTCATAAAAATCGGACCACCGCTTTAGCTGTGAAAACCGTAACAAACAAACAGAGACTTTCGCTGATGATGAGATAATATTAAAATGGATACTCTCAAAAATAAAAAATTCTTCGAAATAGACTTTTGTCGCTAAACCAAGACATCTTCATTTGCTGATATGTTCGAATTCCGTGTGTCGAATCAGAAAATACTCTATATTAATAATCCAGTAAATTTATCCTTAATCCTGATACAAAAAGACGCTGGGTGTAGTCAAGTCGGGAATAACAAAGATGGCTGTACAATAATTTACTGTTGAGGAGCGTGAAACAAAGCCATTTGTCTTACGGTTTACGTCTTGCTGTGCTACCAACCCAATTTAATTAGAAGTACGGATATTACAAAATCATGCTTGCTTTTTAATGAAATTGTCTCAAATAAAAATGTTTTGTATTGTTTATAATTATATGAAATTATTTCAAATGAACCAAAATTAATCGAATAAACAATAGAAATCAAATTATTACCCAAGTGTGTTTTCCAGTTTAATCCTCATATAAGTAACTAGCGACCCGCTCCGACTTCGCATGGGCATAAAAACCTTCCTCTTGAATCACTCTATCTATTTAAAATACCGCATCAAAATCCGTTGCGTAGTTTTAAAGATTTAAGCATACAAAGGGATATAGGGACAGAGAAAGCGACTTTGTTTTGTACTATGTAGTGATAGTGATTATTTAGAGCCTACGTTTTAATCTTTGGTCCTAAATTTGGCGATACTTGTTATTTCAATGGAGCTACTACCGTTTGACGTCCATAACTATAATTACAAGAAAACCAACAAAAGGAACACGGTCGCTCCCGGGATTTTTGTTAATTTTCCTGGGAACTTTGGAAATATTGAGAAATATTCCGTGGATTGCCAAATGACTTTGACTACGTTGGGAAAGTTTTAAAAGTCCTTGGTACGGGAATATTCCCGTTTCCAGCGGGCACACCACTAAACACATAGATTTAAAGAAATTGCCTGCGCGCAATTTCCTAAATCTATGACTTAACTGGATCCGAGTGAGTTAGTGACTAACACTCTCTGATTTTTCAGTCTGCGTAGGCATTTAATACAAATTGACTGGACCAACGGACTAACGTGTCTCTCATGTGTAACTCTCCGAAGCATGGAGGAGCTCAAGATAGACATGCCATTAGTGGCGACCAATCCAAGTATGGCCTATTTGTTTTGGTTTGAGAGCTTAGAGCATTAAACTAACCAGAGACGCTACGTACAATTATTTCTTAGTAAAAAAATCTGCCATTTTTTTGCGCACGGGGTGACTAACACATTCAATAACTATTAACACTAACGCATTATTCTAATATGTCACTACGCAAACACTTGACAATATATGCAACACAAGCATAAAAATACACGCTCACAAGTATAAGCAGTATGACCGGCAGTCTTATACTTTATCCTGTCAGTATCCGCTCTTACAATGTGAATGCAATAAATAAATTGAATTGAATTAAATTGAATTGAAACTCAAAAAAACGCACGACCGTTACAAACATGCAAGTATAATTGAGTCAAATTCAAATTCAAATTGTTTATTTTCAATATAGGATATTCTTATCACTTATTGACGTCAATTGTTACTTATTTTAAGTTTACCACCACTTCCAAAGCGCTTATGTGTTGTATGACTAATACGACTATACTTTGAAAAATGATCTTAATTTAATAATTGTTACAATACAGTAAACTATAATAATTAATTGTATTGTCTTATCAAAAGTTGAAACACCATATTTACTTATACAAAATGAAACTGATAAAAAAATCTAAAAACATATGATGCAGGGTAAAATAGTGGCGACATTTATCACAGAGCTCGAGTCACTTGCGAAAAATCAGACCAATATTTCTGAGGTGGCTTGAAAAATCGTGATACGTGTCAGGACAGTATTACATATAGAGTAAAATTCCTTTATATCCCTTTCCACAATTTATATTGAAAAATTTTGAGGTGAATTTTATTACATTTATATGCTCGCATTTCTGATAACAGACGTGGAAATTGCCGGGTTAAGACTTTTCTTAAAACATACATTGTTAAGGTTAGAACATTGCATCTGGTAAGAAAATATGATCCCGTGTTTAGGAACGACACGTTTAGCGGTTGGTCATGCATAAACGCCAATATTGTTGGTTGAAAAATAAAACACGTCAGAGGCAGAGGCAGGGAATTTGTATCGAAAATTGTTTGACTAGATATACAGTTTTCGTAGTACCGTGTGTCTTTCACATGCTATTCATTTGGCAGCCTCGTCTATGGCCATTGAAAAACATAAATTAATTTTTATCAAGTTTTTGAATGAATGTAAATAAAAATATGTATAATAAGAAAATAACAGAAAAGCATTGAAACATTTACTGCTCACAATCACATATCTCTGTATAAAGATTAGGTTCTTTATTTTTCTTCCATTCTTTGTTTTTTATTAGTTTAAATAATAACATTTCCCATCCCAAGAGTAAGTATACAGAAGTAACGAACGCCTTGGATTTGGACATTATTCTCGATAAGAATCACAAAATTCCTAAAAAATTTAATGTATATTCAACAATATAGCTACCGCATTTTACATTACCTTTTTTTCTGTGTCTTTTCAAATTCGCTTCATTAGCAACAAATGAATCGAAATCAATCTTGCCTTTAATGAAGCTAGATATCCTATTAATTTTATTAGCCTCATAAAATAATTCGGCATAGCATGACCGGAAATAATATCGAAACGCATAAAACAAAGGGAAAATAATGGCACCCATTCTTTTAGCAATATTGGGATTTTGCGAGGTGTGGCTCACAAATAAAGCTTGTTTTATACTGTGACGAATGCTATATGCTACTTTAGATACTGAAGGTAGAAAATAAACGATCTTTTAAAATTATTTCAGTCTAGTTACCTACTTTTGTATAATCTATTCAACTTCCAACTATTATTATAAATGCGAAAGTGAATTTGTTGGTTTGTTACGCTTTCACGCCCTATCTACTGAACCAATCTTACTGAAATTTTAATACACATAGTCAAAAGTATTGGGAAGCACATAGAGTACCTTTAATCCCGGGAAAAGGACAGTTCCCGAAGGAAGTTGGCGAAGCTGTGGGTAAAAAGCTCAGAAATGTTTTGAAAAAATAAGTTCAGGGTTAAAAATAAGTTCGTATGAACTTATCTGACAAAGCCAACAGCCATTTAAGACTTCTAAACTGACAAAATTTACCGCTATCGGAACCCAGAGAAGTTAATATTTATTTGTTAAACAAATCTAATTTCTTTAAAAACTATGCTTTCATAATTAACACTATTTTCAAACTTTATTAAAAATAAATGGACTAAATGTCCATTTATTCGTCATAAAATATTATGACTTTTATTAAATTAATGAAAGAATATAATAATTTAAAGGTATAAAGTTATGAATGAACTTCGAGCAATATAGCTTCCGTACCCCTAACACGAAGGCCGTGTTGCTAAAAGTAAATAAAAATAAAGGTCAGGTCAGGTTATATATTATGTCATAGGGATAATAATAAGATCAAGAGTCCTGTAATGGCAAAGATAATGATGTTAGCTTATCTTGAACTGTAACTTATACTTTAGTCCAAAACTCTGGGATCGTGGCAGGAATATTATGGCCGTATTAAATTAGCAAGCAATTTTATTTTTAATCAACTGGAGTAGATAAAGTGATTTGGGATCGAATGATTGGATTCTAAATTGTGGTGACGGCTGCGAAAAATGAATGAGTAATGATTAAGGATCGGCCACATGTCAAAATTGTCAGGTTGGGAATGGTCTGAAAATTGGTTTGGATTAAAATCCGATTTAATTCTTCGCTCAATTTCACTAAAGAATATCTTCTTTTAATTTTTTTCTTGTATAATATAAATCTTAATTTGAAGTTTATCCACTAGAATTATTTCGTCTTTTTCATTTGTGGTCTCTTAAAGAATGCAATAACATTAGGTTATACTTTGATACCAAAATAAAGCTGGCCAAAGTACATATACCACGCTCACACAGAAGTCAGCGTCGAAAACGTCGCGTGACCGTATCGTCGACGTTGGATCGGGAGCAACGCAGCTACAATGTATAGGAAGTATAGACAGTAATCGTTCACTATCAAGTGGGAGGTAAGACGTTTGCCTACACTCTCGCAAACTCTAGTGAGGAAAGGGGCTTTAACACACGGCTCTTCATAAAATAAACACTGACCACTAGGAGGTAAATATCAGGTTGCACTTCTATACAAAAATCTTACCCTCCCATATGGACCACTGTCCATAAATTTACCGTGGCCAATAACCGCACCGGTCAAGCGACATCTAACGCCTGTTATTGGGCGAACCAGGTGTTGTTATATTTTAGGGACAGCCTGAAATATTATCCGGGTCTGGTTATTCGGATTAACGGTACCCATGGTTTTTTATTATTATTTATACTCGTGTTTCGATAAATGAGGCTGATATGAACACTGAAAAATACTTTATTGTGAGAATAAAATTGTTTTTGAATTTTGTTCATAAAATTCTGGCAAATACATAAAAGTATTTATTGTTTCAATTATTTTGTTTATTTATATATTTTGTATAACCATTTTTTAGCACTGCTCGGACACAGGAATTTCCTCGTCTGTTCTCAATCACTTTTAAATATATAGGTACCTACCTACCACATTATATTTGAATTTTCTTAAGTTAAAATGAAACATATTAACATCTACTAACCAAGGCAACAAACTTCCACATTTTTGTTATAAATAGAATCTCTTAGAATGACACTTGCATTTCACATGACGCCATCTTGATTTCAATTTCGTCTTTAGTAGCCAGGGCGCTAAATAGTTCTGCAGTTTCACTGTTCCGCGAATGAAGTAGACTGCTAAAAGTTAGTATCGTTATAAATAGATTTAGTTGTTAACTTTCAGAACTTGAATTCCGGGCTGCAACTTAGTGAAACCATTAGCTGTTTCATAAAGACGAGATTTTCTGCACTTCTTGGATAATTCCTTGAATATTTATTACAATTAAATTAGACACTACTATATAAAAAAATAAATGAGGCGTAAATTTTAGTTCAACAGATTAATCTATTTTCTAGATTTTTTTATATAGTTTACAGTGTACGTATCGTCCATTTGGCGGAAACCTTGGCTACAATCTTTTATTTCTTATCATTATGTATATTCTTATATTATAACATGTGTCAAATTTTTACTTAAGTTAATTTTGTGCTCTCATTTCTATTATTAGTTCAACTATTGATTGTGCTTATACATAGGTTTTATTTAATTCATTTGAGAGATAGATTTGAGCAATAAAATTATTTAAACATTTGCTACATATTTAATTGTAATAACTAAAGGTCAAATAACACCGAGCCTTTTTAATAAAACAAAAATGACCAGATATTTAAAGAAAAACAAAACAAAAATCTTCCTATTTCAAATGTTTGAAAATAGAAAAAAAAAGTTCACTACAGATATCTTCAATTATCGCTTGACGAACTAAAAATAGCCAACCGTAAAAAAGACGCATCACCCCACTACAGAATGCCATCCGTCAACGCGGAGAGTTTTATTACACCGAAACTTGCCTCGCCTCGTGTCCCTTAATTATTCCTTTTCGTTTTGTGACAAAAAAATACCCGCGTTCGAGCATCAGATTTTGTGCTATATTTATTTTATTTTCAGGGTGACTGTATTTTGGTTGTATTTTAAACGACGCTCTTTAATGCTATTCATTTGTGGAATTTGATTAAATCAACTGTTTTCTGTTTACCTCTTCTTTAATTTTGCATTCAGGCAACAAGTATAAATTCCATCATTACCATTACAAAGTAAACTTATGAAGTTATATATAGATATGTAATGTAATTTTGAAACTTAGTATCTAGAAATAGTAGGTACCTACTAAGCTGCGAGTACATTTCCTTGAAATCGGAGCGCTCGGAACTTCGTTTGAAACAAACAACGCTGCGAATCCACGCAACTTTGAGTATAATATAAAATCGCTGAAAGCTTTATTCAATGAAAATTTTTTACGCCCCTAATTACGTTCTTTAATCATATTATATAGTGTTATATTTACATTAAAAACAAAATGTTTCTATTAAATGGCTTGGATTTTTTAACTCACGATGTTATAAATCACTTATCGTCATTTGAAAACATTTTACGTAATTTTTATATGATCAATGAAAATTGTATATTTCAAAGCTGATAATTCAGTAAATTTTATCAATTTTTTCCAAGTTTTATTAACGAAGCGATAAATTAAAGTGCATACGATTACATCAAAATCCTAATTTTACTTGGAAGTTTAACGGTCCAAGTTAAATTACAGATAATGGACGCACTTGGGGAATGAAATTTTCGCCCACCGAAGCATTTAGTGGTTGGGACACTTACCTTTGACGTAGTCGACTTGCTTTAGATTTTCATAAGATTTTCGAAACTTCCATCACTATCAGTATCACTACATAGTATAAAACAAAGTCGCTTTCTCTGTCACTATGTCCCTTGTATGCTTAAATCTTTAAAACTACGCACCGGATTTTGATGCGGTTTTTTTAATAGATAGTGATTCATGAGGTAGCTTTTTATGCCCATGCGAAGCTGGGGCGGGTCGCTAGTACCTTATATGTTATTCATTTTGATTAATTCAACATTGCTGAAGACCTAAGTTTACAAACATACATACATACATATAATCACGTCTTTATCCCATACGGGTTAGACAGAGCCTAGAGCCATAAGACCTTAGGCCACGTTTAGCATAATGGTAGTTGAAACAGGAAATCAATAGTGATGGGTTGCTAGCCGCATCGCCTATACCGCATTGAATATTACTTAAGCCCCTTAAACCATTTTTTATTTAAAACCTAAACTTCTAACGATTTCATAAGATGCGTAACGTTATCAACCAAGCTAAAAATATGAGGGGTATATCTATTTGTTAGTTAATCCATATCCATACTTTCATACTAATATTATAAATGCTAAAGTCTGTCAGTCTGTCAATCAGTCTGTATACCTATTACGTTTTCACGGCAAAACTGAACGATTTTGATGAAATTGGTGTGTAAGTGTTTGTAAAATTAAGATCGGGGATATAAACGTACATAAGCTAATTTCGGCGCGGGCGGAGCCAAGGGCAACAGCTAGTATTCAATGTTACGTAGTGTAAAAAGTACAAAAAAATATATATAAATTTGGCTTTCTAGTATAATATAACAAAAAAACCTTCCATGCTGGTCTAGGAGCAAAAGAAAAACATAGAATGTTACCAGCTGCTTCTCTTCCCGTGCAAGCCGAAAAAGTCGACTGAGGGAATCGCCGAATGGGGGAATCATATCATAACATAGGCGATTCGGCTAGCAACCCATCACTATTTATTTCCTGTTTCAACTGTCATCATGCTAAACGTGGTCTAAGGTCTTATGGCCCTAGGCTCTGTCTACCCCGTATGGGATAAAGACGAGACTATATGATATGTATGTATGTATGTATAATAAAAAAAATACCTTCTAACCATAATATTTTTCAGATGATATTCAGTTTCTGTTTCTATAAACAATCGGTAGTATACTACGCATATTCAGTTGCCCTTAGCATTGTGTCATATGTTATTACGCGATTTATCGGGACGCTCTAATGGATTGTTTACTCTGATCAGGATAAGGACATAGTAGAAATAAGATAAAGGTTATTTTCATTAACACTTTTAGAAAAGGAAGGTGCGGAATGAAACCCTTTTTTCCTAAGAAACCAAATATTAGGCAGTTTACTTACAAAACACATTTGCTGCATACTTACCTGTTTTTTTTCTAAATGATTTTATTATTATTTAAATTTACTAGCAAACCAAATGCATAGGTCACTACTCTAACGGATGTCTTCCAAATATAAATCACCCTGTTTTGCACATTAGGATTTTGTACTATGTACTACATAAGTGAGTAAATGGTAGAGAGTTTTTGGACATCAAATTACACTTACACCCACTTCAGCAACGGCGCGGACACAACTGGAAAACTACACAGATGAGAAAGAGAGAGAGATTACTGCCTTGTTTTTCATGGATGGCGTAAAATGCGACAAAGACTTCTTTGGTCCTAAAAATAAACAACATTACAAAAACATAGTCAACAAAATTTATTAATTCGCGAGTGTATTATTATTTTCTGTTATTCTTTCTAATTAACTCACACGGCATGTCTCCTTTCTAAAGTGGTTTAGCACAGTATAAATGAACGACTATTAATTTCTTTGAGGTAAGTAAAAGGAAAAATAATCTTTTGGAAGAGAGATTGCAATCTCTCTACCAAAAGAATTTTTTTCCTAATATAATAGAAAAAGCTTGATTAAACGACTTATTATCAAGAAAAACGTCGACCTTCTTTTTATAAGAATCCAAAGACTTTTGAAAATAACAGTTTGATTTTTTTAATTAGTGTAGTTAATTAACTAGTACCTTTAACAATTTCAATCATATTTTTTTATGATTTGCAATGTAAATCAAGATGCTGTAATATCTGTTTATTTTTCTAGCCAACTACGATATCCAGCAACAAAATAGGGACTAAGGGATCAATTTTACTGCAATTACTAAAAACAAAAAATCGAAATATTTATATTTTTAAAATGGTTGAATAAATGACCTGGAACTGAAAATATATTATTTAAGTATCACCTGGAAGGTAAGTAGTTATAAAAATATAACCTCTAGCGTTATTAGTTGTCCTGTCCTTCAATTACCAACCCAATTACGAAACTAGCTCAAATTCGCACTTCAAAGGTTGAAAATTGACCTAACTGATGCCTAAGGGATCAGTTTGAGGTGAAGTTAGGTCAGGTCATTCTCTACTTTCCATAGGTATCACACATAATATCAGGACTAATTAATTTCTCGAAGAAACTGTAAATAGTTTGATTCTTATCTTATCCCTTAACCATTTCAGTCAAAATTACTAAATGTACAGACAAAATATTTTTACTGTTTTATTATATGTATACAGATATAAAGATTAATATGATTGCTATAATAAGAAAATATATATATAATGAATGAAACTGAACTACTACAACAAAATTCAAGACGACTGCAATTCGCCGATGAAATAATTTGTGTTACCGCTCTCTCAATAGCGACTGGGGAGGGGGGCGATCTCCTGAAAGTTTCAGAAGAGTCTTATGACCTGGACTTGGTAGAACGTAACCTTATTTTCCTCTTTTTATCACAATAACACCGTGGCCTTAAAAAATCTTGTCACCTCTTCTATATATTTACCTATTATTCCTGTTATGTCAAACAAAGAAGCTATTATCAGTATTGGATATCATTGACATTGATGGCGGTACAGGAAGATGGAAGTTACAAAAATAACAAACAATATCCGCATTGTTAACTATCCCACTTTTATTATTATTTGAAACTATTTTTTGTCCGCAGATTTGCTCGCGTGGAACTACTTACTTCTTTCTTCTTCATCGGTCCCTCAATGCCGAGGATCTTGACCACATATGTGTTTTCAAAGTGCGCGATCGGCAGTACTACCTACCGCATTAATTAAAAATAGAAAAAGAACTAGATTTCAATTACTGTGTACAAATAAACCACGATGGTTTTCCACCGTGGTTTATTTTATAGTTATTATATTAAACAACTAATTGATTCCAAATTAAAAAATTGTATATCTGTCTGTTAACACACAGCTAAACCGCTGAACAGGTTTTAATGAAATTTAATATGGATATAGTTAAGGATCAGGAGTCAATAATAGGTCACATCTGTACTCAATATAACAGAATCCCATGCGGGCGGAGCCGTGGGCAATAAAAAGTTCATAATATAGGGATTCGAATTTATGCTTTTTAGCTGAAAGCAGCAAAATATTATTACACAAATGTTTATCAAATATTACAACACGGTAACGAGGTCCCATTCTATGCAGACCAACTAGCAAACAAACTCGAGGCAATTTATTTCAAGCATTCGCTAACAATGTCTGTTGTGACTATTCAATAGAATTTTGTTCAAATTCGAATGAAACTCGGCGAGAAAACTTATTGGAACTTTCATGCTATGTTATAGAAAATAATTTAATTTATAATCTTTGCGTTACGGTGCTAGCTTCAACTTTCAATGTTTCATCATTTCATAGCTGTCCTCTGTGCACATAGGACTCCCAAGGATTTCCAGAACGACCGCTTGGAAGCAGCCTGCATCCAGTGACCTTCTATAGGTCTTCTCATCGGTGGGTTTCCGACGCTGCGCTTGCCGGTGCGTGGTCGCTATCTGGGAACCTTTCTTCCCCATCGGCCGTCGGTTCGTCACGCTGTGTCCTGCCCACTGCCACTTCAAAGAACTAAACTGCTGGGCTATGTCAGCAATCTTTGGCGATCTCCTCATTTCTGATTCGGCCTCGAAGGGAAACACCGAGCATAGCTCTCCTTAGCTCTTTGGGCGACCTTGAGCTTTCTTATAGGCTCATAGTAAGGGACCACGTTTCGGACCCATATGTTTCATTGTTTACTAGTTCTAAATGTCAGCTCTATGGATCCAGGACACCTGGAACTGATATGACGCTAACAATGATAGTGCGCTAGTGAGGCCCTTTGTTTCTAAAAGTGCTACAGTAATTAGGGCTAACGCGGACTTGCTTGTCAAATATGATCACAAACCATTAATTAGAAATTCTATAAAATATTTATAAAATGATTTTTGAAACATTAGATAATGAGATATCGTTAATCAACAGCTGACGAAGCTAAAAATCGTATACCTATTAAATATGATTAATAGTTGGTAATTTTATAATTATGAATCAGGTGATTTAATTAATCAATTAATATCTAAAATTTTATTTATGCAATTAATATATTTCAAGCCAAATAAATCAAGGAAATTAAACAAGACGAAGTAGGCGGGCGTTGATGCTTTGCTTCACTGGATTAAAGTTATTATACGAATCGCCATTTTTGAACTTCATATCATGTTATACAATACTACATATTTTTTCTTATGTGTAGAGATAGGTGTAGAGTTTGTAAAGTAAGGCCTTGTATAGTCAGAGCATGTAGAGAAGCTTAGCTCTACATAAGATCTAATAACTTTTTGACAGTACAAGTCATATGGTCTCTTCTATAGAAAATCTTTTTGGTTGAATCTTGATTACAATTACTTCCTTGATTTATCACAGCTTTCACACAAAAAAATTCACAGGGCACAATGATAAATCATCCATTTTATAAATCATTTTCACCCTAATATAGGAACCACATCAGAAGCCGAGAGGCGGTTCCAAAGAACTCTGATACCAGGGTGTGCATGGTCGATTGACCATGACACCTACACTAAATTAATAAATGACCCTAATATATACTTCATCCGTAATAATCCACGGAAACTTTGAGTTCAATTAGGCCCAGTACTTGGCCCATTGCCCAGCCAATAGCTCAATGTATAAAATAGAAAAATTTATCGGCCAAAGTGCGTTATAGCGTTATACAATAAAGAATATTCAAATGTATTTGCAGTAGAAAAGCTTCATATTTGTATGAAACATTATGAAAGTATCTTATATTGGTCGAAACTGATCAGGAAATAATTAAAAAGTATATTCTTTCAAATCTTCTTTTCAGCTTTTCTTTGCCAAATAATTGGTGTAGGACTGTAGGCCTTTTTCAGTCACCGCCATTTATCTTTGTCCTGGGCAATAAGGTTACTACTTGCTAACTTTTAGAATATTCATTTACTTATTTTTCATGGAATTTATGGAATACAGAATGAAATATTTGCAGTAAAGTTGCTATAGAAATAAGTCGCACCCTTGTACTAAATTTCCTAATTTTAAGTGTCCTATGTTTGTATTTGAGTGTACATGAATAAAATAAATAAAATAATTAAGCATGCTACTTATTTCACAAAAAAACTCTTACAGTAAACTTGAGAGGATCATCATCGTGATCATATATTACCCTTCTAACTCAATTGAAGTCCTCCTCTGAAACGTTTTTCATCTAGCTCTCACAGAAGAGAGAAACATAAAATAATTAATTTGTAATAGACCCTCTTCCTTAGCGGAATAAGTTCAAATTAAAATTAAACTTTTGTACAAGTGCAGTCAGTTTAATTTCCTTGCTCGTATTGTAAATCGTATATTATCGGGCCTTAACTGCGATAGCAATCAGTCTACCACCACCTGCACTTGTTCATTACCGCTGACATTTGTAACAATTACCGATTGCGAGACCGACCCAGGGCAAATTGGAAACGGTTTTACTATTAGCCCTTGTTAACGAACGGTATTCATTATAGGACCTTCAATTAGATTTCAACTTGATGGAAATTTGGTTAGTTTTATTAATGACTTTAACTGTTAGATAGTATTTAATTTGACTTGGATTCGATTTGACTATAGAAGACTACGATGTGGTCCTTCTGAATGGTATCGATGCTGCGGTAACCATTTTTCGTCAGATACCGAAAACTTACAAACACATTAAATTGACATGTCAACTTACTTTGCCGTGTGGTAAAAGTAACAAAAGTAACTTAAATTTCTCGATTTTTTTTTCAGCATAGGTAACGGATCCACACAATCAGCCACAAAATCCCTTAAGATGGTTTGGCGACTTATTTTCATAACTTTAAAAAAATTGCAATCTTATTTTTTTCTTTTTCATCGTGATCATCAAACGTTTTATCCACAGTTGGTTGTTTCGGAGCCCAAGGTCTGTTTACTTTTTATATTCCTTAACATGAGTAACAGTACTATCGTAAGCTGATAATTCATTTAGCTACAAACTGACATAATATGAATGATAGCATTTTGTGATAGCTATTAAAAATATATTTATATCACGCTGAGCACAAATTGAGTCGCAAAATTTTCGCGAAATTAATAAATTTTAAACATAAAACAACGCTCAGACATTTTACGTGCTAAAATAAAAAGGCTTATGAAAGTGTCTACGTAGCGTAAACGCGAAATTGTTCCCTAATGTTCACAGAAGATTACTCAGCAATTTTGCGAGACATTTAGTCAAAGCTTGAATGAGCAGTCTGTCTTATTTTAATATAAAATTTTAATTTTTTCATTTTTGTTTATTTATATACGTCATTACATATAAATGTAAATGACGGATTTAAAGCCATAGGTTTATTATACGGGCTCGTTTTTAGTCAACAATATTGATATCTAATTATACTATATTTTAAGGTTGAAAACTATTTGGCAACGTGGGCAGTTTTCAAGCAACACGGTTTCCGCTCTTGTACTGTTTCGGAAGCCGTGTTGAATTTTTAAAGTAAATAAGTTAATTAATTGGAAATATAATGTATAGTTAACATAGAATCACGAATCGGGCGCGGTGTCAAGTAAATTGTATCTTATCTAGGGGCTATTAACTATCACTAATATTAAATTTATCTTTTCAAATATACTTGCATTATTGCGATAGCTCAGCAAAAAGGATCTTGGCCTCCGACATCAGAGCTCTCCACTGTTCCATGCTCAGCGCTCCTCTTGCCAGTGGGCTTTTTAAAGAGCATTCAGGTCCTTTTCAACTTCATCACTTCAGCGGTATATTTTCTAATCTATATATATAAAAGAAAGTTGTGTTAGTTACACAATTTATAACTCAAGAACGACTAAAGTGATTTGGTTAAAAATTGGTGGAATAGCTTTCGGTAACCAAGAGTTGTGGTTGGAACTAAAAGTAAATACGAGTAATTACATACCTTTTTGGTCAGCTTCATATTTCGACAGTCTTATTAAAAATACAGTCATATATTTTTTTGTTATAGTCAGTATTTACATGGAGGTTAGGTTACGTGTAGTTACCTAAACTTTTTTATATAATTGGGGATGAGGGTAGACAGAAGTGGCATATTAAATTATGCGGCCTGAAAGAGGTAAGCAGGGATAAGCCTGCAAAGTTCCGCTTCTTTATTTGACATGAGCATGGGTTAAGCCGCTCGTTTTTTCGACGCACGCCTCCAAAGAAAAATAAAATGGGTTTTTAAGCCCAATTAACTTTGATAAAGCACGTTATATATTAGTTAACCCTTCTTATAAGAACAGTTAAACCTTAAAAATTAGTATACAAACTCAGAGCGCAAAACTATATTACCTAAACTGTATAAACTGCAACTGATTTTAATCGTATGAAATGTGCAAATGTGCCAGCTGTCTCTTGCCTACACCATAGTAAATGATAACTGTGGTGTAGACAGGAAGAAAGCAAGGAATGTATTATTAAAGAGTCCAAAAATGAGAGACCATATTTGTTTCAGCCAACTCTGCTACCAGAATGTTTAAATTTGACAGTGGAAGCGTGTATGATAGAAAAGTTAGGCTGAACACTAAAAATAAACAAAAGAAAAGTACCTTACGCGCTTGGGCGTGACTTGCTTATTAATCCGAATTAATTAAACCCGTTTAAGCCCCTTCTCATGAGATTCCTACACATCCCCTATTAATTCGGTGTCGATCCGGCGAAGCACGGCGAATTCGGGTAGAATGGAGGTCTCCACACAGGTTATTTCACTACCGAGTGTTCAATTGTCAATAAGCTTTAAACTTTTATCCACTAGGCAACCGGGCGTCACTCACGATATCAATGCGCAATTATTCCCGAAGATTGAACGCGAATCGTATTAGAATAGTCTATCCCGAGACTTCACAAGTAATAAACAAAGAGAATGCATCTAACCGCGGCCGCGCGGGTAAGCAGACTGCTAACTGTCATGGCGCCACGCGCGTCCAAACCCGCTAGGGATGTACCAAAACCGAAACTTGTCGACTATCCGAATCGAGTAAATTCAACGTGAATATATATTTGTCTGATGAATGTTTTATCCGAAACAATATTAATTATACAAATAAACAATTTGATCAATATCACAACATTTGCAAAAACAAATTCGAATCTGCCTATCATGTTGAAAATCCGTTACTGTCACTCTTCGAGTTTCCCGCCCAGAAAGCACCTCAATGGTGGGGTTGCCTCTGCATGATGTGCCTCTCTTTCAATAATCCTCAATATTTATTTAATATATAATTTTATTAATAATTATAAAAATATTCAAATGTAAACTCGTCTGATTTGACTCAAATTTTGTGAATTGACGTTTTTGAAGAAAATGCTGCTGTGGAGTTTGTGGCGCCACTTCTTCTCCACTTGCGCTTTGGAAGTGGTGGTAAACTTAAAATAAGTAACAATTGACGTCAATAAGTGATAAGAATATCCTATATTGAAAATAAACAATTTGATTTGATTTTGATTTGATGACTTCTTAATCTTATTCTATATATAAAAGAAAGTCGTGTTAGTTACACAATTTATAACTCAAGAACGGTTAAACTGATTTGGCTGAAAATTGGTGGGGAGGAAAAACCGCTGCTCCCGGGGAAGTTCACGCGGGTGAAGCCGCGGGATAAGCCAGTAGTATATACTTGTAAACTTTTACTTTATGTTGCTTTATAAAAAACAAATGTTTCGTATAATTCATGTAGTACCTCATAGAATGACTTGTTAGAGCTTGTCTCCTAATTATTACTCAAGCAAGGCTAAAGTTATCTGGATGATTGATTAGTCTGTAATGTAATATCTTGTACTTCTGTATAGCATATGATACGGTATAATACTAAGTACAGACCACTGCAGTGAAATCTGATGATCGCTTGTCACAGCCATGACAAGGTAGGTAAGTAGGGCTTGAAAGCATTATCCAATGCGCTGGAGTAGCCGCAAGTGTTGTTACTAAGAGGGCGTTAGATTTCTCTCTAGCCGTCTCTCAGTTCCACGCAAGTGAAGCCGCAGTCTATATCTAATATAACATAAATCAGATGACGGGTAAAGTTCAAGGCGTCAGCTAGTTGTGCAATAAATTTAGCTTGACCTCTCTTGGCAGAAGTGGCGTAGATTGATATAGAGCTGAAATTACGCTGAAATATCTGACAAAGAGGGGATTTATTGATGGCTGAATATAGCGGTTTATATTATTTGGTAATTTTGGAATAGAAATTGGCTAGTCAACTTTTCAATTAAAAGTTCTAATTCGCATACCAATTCAAGGAATAGGCTCTTAGTTTGAAATAAACAGGGTTTGAATAAGCCTGTTTTTGTAGCGATATTAATGATAACATTCCATTGCAATTTGTTTTCGAAATAGTTTAGGTATATATTCAGCAGTGACAATTTTAGGGAGATTCATTTTGTTGGCAACTTGGTTGGTAGCTAATTGGCAGTCACTAAACTGTTATTATGTTGGCTGCCATTATTTTTGTCATGGCATATGGCAAGCATGTGGAAATAACATTTTTACGTAAAGTTCTAAAAACGCCGTGAATAAGAATTTTGTGAGTTTGGTTTGTATTTGTTTGTACTGGAAAAAACTATTAAAAACAGTTGGTATTAAAGAATACCCAGTGCTGTACGTGCCATCGTGTAACTTTACGTGTAACTTAATCATCATCTTAGTTTTTTTAAACAGTCCCAAACCTTTCCCTCTATGAATTACTTAAGATATAAGTTACTAGTGACCCGCCCCGGCTTCGCATGGGCATAAAAACCTTCCTCTAGAATCACTTTATCTATTAGAAAAACCCGATTCAAAATCCATTTCGTAGTTTTAAAGATTTAAGCATACAAAGTGATATAGGAACAGAGAAAGCAATTGTTTAAACTATATAGTGAAGATAATGCATTATTTTTTCAGCCTCTGCCTACCTTACCTCCTTTTAAAATGAAAAGTTAGTGAAATCAGCCAATACTCAGACAGAGGTTTAAACAAATTATTAGAAATCTCTGTTCATTCCCCTAGTCGCCTCTTACAACACTATGACAAAAGATGGTCTATTTTAAAGCCAAAGAACACACTTCGGACTTCGAACTTCGAACACAGTTCGGTCTTACATTTTTTGAAATGTTTTTAAGCTATGTATATCAAACTCCTGGGCAAAAGTCTCCAACTCATCTTCCATGAATCTCTCTCTAGCCATAGCGGGCCTCGCAAGATTCTTGTCGTTTTAAATATTTTCTGACAAATCAAGCGAGTGAACACGCGACTTTTCAGCCAGCATATTTTCTCTGACATAACGAATCTGACGTGTTTAGCCTGACGCCGCTGTACAAGCTTGCTGAGATTTTGCAAAATGTACACGCAATTTGAATTTTAAATGAGTGACTTGTTCTGATACAATTTTGATCTAATTTTAACGTCAACAGCATATTTACATGGCTAAACTGACAAGATTTAAAATAAAATATATAGGGACAATTCATACAGATTTAGTTAGTCCCAAAGTAAGTTTGAAACTTGTATTATGGGATACTAACTCAAAGATACTATATTTTATAATATATACATATATAGATAAACAATTAAGACTCAGGGCAAGTAATTATGTTAATTATAAAAATTATATATTATCAGTGCCGTAAGAGTTCGTACCTCAGAGTGACTCATGCCTTTTAACATAGTTTTAAACCCAGATCATCCTCCAAAATAAGGTCAAATAGGTAAGAGTGTTGTATTATAGTATACATGAACTACGCGTACGGTAGACAATCGACCTCCTTTGCCATTAAAGAGCAAAATATCGTCGGCTTGTCATACAAATATAGTCAAACAGTTTGAGCAAGGTTTGTAGCAATCAAATATTGTTTTTAATATTTCATGTAGACACCCTTAGGCCAATGTTAAGTTTAAAGCCGACTTTGGTAAGATACCGCTTTCGTCAGAATAATTTATGGGATGATTGCCTTTCCTCTTCCAAAAGTCATTAAGTAGGTAATCTTATCAATAAAAATTTTGTTGCCGAGTTTTGTTAACGAGTTTCGTTATTTTGTTATCTTAAATTATAATTCTCAGCAGTAAAAAAATATCAAACTTATGTTTATTATAAAATTTACAAAAATGATCGAGTTTTTAAAAAAAGTTAAATTTGTTAACTAAATAGCATCATCGGACCAACTCATTGGAATTCGGAACGTCTTCCATTTATCCTTTATTATTATAAAATTGAGACTCGTTCAAAGTTTTCTAATAACTTACCTCCTACACCAGTCCCTCGTTTAAATTCCAGAAGATTCCAGGTAAAAGTAGCAGATCTCAATCAAAGTTGGTCGCTTGGCGCGAAAGTTTGCCAAACACCTTCGACTAATGCATAAACGTGTCTTGACGTTTCGACTTATCTGCTTCTGATCGATACCTAAATTTAAATCTTATTTGTTTCGTTAAGATCTACATTTTATTGGTGGTAGGATTTATCATGCTCTCTTTGTCTCATTAGTTACATTATCATCATCCGAGTGTTTTTTCTTTTCTTTTCATTTACATCTTTCCCTTTACGCTTCAAATCTCAGGGTACTCTTTTAATCATAGGCTGAGATATGGCGGTACCAGTTTTGCGATAGATGATGACATTAATGATGCGACCTTCGTAATCATGTTTATAAGAAAATCTGAGCAAGACAATACTTATTTGATCCTATTGGCCACTTACACCCAGATCATTTGTCCGTTTTCCTTGTGAAAAGAATTATAAAATTCACACGTTATTCTATTGAGCCGCGTTGCCATAGGACCATATTATTTAAAACGTTCCCTGGGATTCGAATGTGCTAAGGAATCTAGAATGATGATGAAGAGAGAGCTGTTCCACATTGTTTCAATGTAATATATAATCTTCCCGTAAATTTTCACTATCAATTAAACATTCGTCTTATTATTTTAATTGCTTTCGCAGTAATGAGTGAGCCGCCCGACGATGCCCCAATTTCCTATCTTCTTCATTTTCGAAATTAAAACTTTCACAATTTTAATACATTTGTAAGTACGGTTTTTAGTGGGATAAATTTTAATATCGCGTAAATCTCTACTGTTCTTATTTATATAACTATCACTACATAGTATAAAACAAAGTCGCTTTCTCTGTATATATCCCAACGTATGCTTAAATCTTTAGAACTAAGCAACGGATTTTGATGCGGTTTTTTTTATAGATAGATTTTATGGATTTTGATTCAAGAGAAAGGTTTTTTATGCCCATGCGAAGCCGGGGCGGGTCGCTAGTATAATTATATAGTTGTCTTTAGTATAGTAGTAATCTGCAATCAGTAAATATATTACAGGTAAGAAGTAGGGTGTAGGCGTGGAAAGAACCTTGAACGATGAAAAAGTATCTACATTTCAGCTGGGCATAAAACTCTCGAAAAATTCCAAAGCTGTTTTTTTTGTTGTTGTTTATTCAGCTAGAAACTTTAGGCCAGTTGACTGATGAATGAATGAATAAACACTTTATGGCACCAATTACATAAATACATCATTGGATTGTACAGGATCGAAGATGAAAATTAGTACAAAGGCAGACATATCGTGAATGCAATTAAACATAATATAATATTGATATAGACAAAATTTAACCATTATAGATTCCAGAAAAACACATAAGCTAATTTTTGGTCCAATGTCACTATGTTTAAGCGCCTCATTTAAAATCTCAAATTTGTTTTCTTCAGATGAAATTAATATAGAACTCTTCTTCTTTGCCCTAGCGTGATTTTCCCTATTGCATCTTCAGCTTATACTTCAGAGCCCAGGGTGCATAATTAATATATATTATTAGAAGTTCATATAAAGCTCTGATTCCAGTTAAACCTAACACGATTTCTCAAATAACTTCGCTTTCAGCCAAGTAGATGTTAATAGTCTTCTTAGCGATAAAAGCTGGAGCGAATATGTATATAAATATACAATTATCGAATATGTTCATGCTAGAACATCTTGAATTAGCCTAAATAGTACTTCTACTAAAAACTTAACATACAAAATTCACACAAGCCTCACTATCTAGGAAGAACTTAGTCTCTACCACTAAAGTTGTGAGATCTTATGTAAAATCAAGCCCCAAGTACTGCCGTGCCCCAAATTGCAAGAAGATTCCACGTCACTTTACCTAGAGAATTAGTGTACTATTTGTACATTTCAATTGAAGTCGAAACCCGCAGATTATCCAAATTCTTGCATTGCTAATCTGGCCAAGATACGCATCAATTAAGTCAAACTCTAAATCTTCAACTTAAGGTCGCATTAAACAAATCCCTTTGTACGCAGTCTCAGAATTTCAAGGCAAAAATTACCATTGAGTTTTATTCATAGAGACGATTTGGGAAGCAAAAAAATAAAAAATATGCCGCTTATTGTAATAACTTGTATGATTTGGGGAGTATCCAAGATATTATATTAGGTACGCGAAGAACAAAATTATATCATCAAAGAATTAACTTACATGTTAATCCATTACAAGCAATTACTTTCCTATTTTAGAACCCTGACTATGTCCTGTATTACTCAGATAGATAGATAGATATACTCTTTATTGTACCATTATCAAACAAATTATACATGTTGAATACAAATACAAACAATGTTCACAAAGGCGGACTCAGTAATGGGTCTATTGTTCCTTTGGGTTTATTTTTTCATAAAAGTGCATTTATTACTTGTCATTATCTACAATATGAAAATTAAGAGTATGAGTTTGTATATTGTGTAAGTATGATGCACTTCGTGCTATACGTACTGTACGTTATAATAATAGTTTACTATCGTAAATTATATACTCATGGAAAACTAGTCTAGCTATTTTATTAATATTGTTGATTATTTTATTTTAATCAATTTTTATATCGAGAACATTGTAACATAATCATTAAATACATACAACAGGAGAGTTGCCATAATTATAGTAGTCGCTTCTATTTACACAACTTCAATATTTTACCCCAAACGCATCGCAACTACATATCCAACATCACTGAGCTGCGATCGCCTTAAGTAACCCCCTTTTTATCTCCAGGTTTAGTAAGATCGGAGGAAGGGAGAGGTGTCTGTCTTATTTGGTCAAGATAAACATCCTAGTGTACTAATCCCTGGGTAAATTGAAACGTAACTCTGCGGATTCGCGTCACAAACTTCTGTGACGATTCCTTACAAATTTTCTGTTTATTGAGACAACTGTATGCATTTGGGAGGTACATAAAACAGATTGCATTGGTATAAGTTTTCTTGATTGAGTTTTAGTTATCCGTGTTTATTATATTGGGTCTATAAGTTCTATTGATCAAGATTTCGTTATCATTTTGTTGTTATTTTGTGAGAGCTCGCTAACATGAATTGACTCCTCACCGTAGTGCATCGCTTCCCGTCAAATTTTATTTTTTATTTTAAAATCATTTTTTTTTCATTGAAACCATTCTTGTAAAACTGAAAGCTCTATTTTGTCTTTTCTAAAAGCAAATTGAAAGTTATTTTATTATTTTTTTGCATGTGTTCTCATTCATCATCATTCTCGCATTGAAACCGGAACAGCAAAACTGTGGTGTGTCACTATGTTGTCTATGCAGACTTTGTACAGAGGAACTTAATGTCTGATTGGAATTTAGTTTTAAAAGTCACTAAAGTGTATCCACTTTATTTACATGGCAACAAGATATCGCTGGAGCGACACGTTGCAGGCTGCGTACAAGGAAATTATCAATGGGTAAGTTACAGGCGTTACAGTGCAGAATATAAAATACTGGCGCTCTCTCGTTTCATCATTCCAGTAGCAGGCTATCCGCTGCTAGATATAGGCCACCCGGTTGGAAGCGGCCTGCATCCAGTGCCTGCCTGCGACGTTCACTTTCGAGTATATGGCCTATCTCCACGGCTGTGCTGCCCCGCACTGGTAGATCATTAAGTTTACGTGCCTTTTATATTGTCTTTTATCATACATACTACTGACAAAAAAGTGATGTGGCGTGAAGTAGATGTCATCAAAACAATAAATTACGCGATGCATATTGTTCTTCTCTTTTGAAGTCAGATAAAACGGGAAAGTTTGGAAGGAAAGTATGTCGCGGAAAATGATATTGAAAATTTCATTTACCGTTAAGTTGAGCTCATTAATTCGCTTTCTGAAACATTCAATTATAAGATGAGAAAACACTTTAAAGTACTTCTCAAGTTTCTGATGAAATGACAAAAAATATTATGAAGAATTTAATTCGAGCCTTTTTCTTCGTAACGTTATATTTTAAGAAGGTAAGAGCTCTTCACCTAGAATTTGATCTTTATTTTTAATTCGACTATAAATGTTAGGTACATCATAATTAACAGTAGCTAAAGACAGACAAGATTTATTTTTGTCATAAATGTGTTAACAATCACTGTTTAATAAATCTTCTATATTATACAGACGCTTAACGATGACGACAATATAAATCTACGCATTTTAGTACAAATAATTCGTTCTATTGCGGCCGCGTCAATATAACCCATTGCGTATATAATAATCATAGGTACAACCAAAGCATTGAAGCCGTGAAATGCGGCCTTCCACTATGAGGAATCCTTGGGCCAATGATTGATGCTCTGAACATTAATTAATCTTGCTCAAGCTTCGACCCTGTTTCCCTTGATTACGTCTTACCTACTTGAAATATTTGTCGCTTACTTAGGGCATTAGCACATTACGTTAACTCCAGTGCAGTTTAATCAAATATACCGAAGTCATTAAGTCGTGCTTCGAAGATGCTAATTCTGAAGTCGTGGACGAAAGCAAAGAAAAGTTATGCGAATGAAAAAAGCGTCTGTTTGATGAATACAACCACGTAAAAGTTGAATGGTGTTATTGATAATCTAATAAAAAACTAAAACCCGACTACGTGGTGTCTAAAAAGGATGAAACAAGGAAATTATTGAGATAGAAATCCAGAAATGCATAGGTACAAAATGGTCATTGTAAAGCCGTTATCGCACCACGTAGTCGGGTTTTAGTTTTCTAACTTAATTTTTATTTAATACTTTTCCGTTTCCCGAACGGAAATAAATGGACCGCGTGAAATATACCTACCACTTTACCAATGCATTTTAAACATTTCTACCTATATTTTAATTTAACCAATATGAATTATATACATATTTGTGATGTGCTCGCCAAGACCTTTCCTTTGATACCAATTTGACGAGAATGCAGTCTTGACCAGTATGTCGTAAATCACACGTGATGCTTATCTCAGTTTAATTTTATTCGAGGTTAGAATCTGAGGTTTAAATTCCGTCTGTTAAAATTTTGATACAATTTATATAGCCTATGTTACCCGCGCTATTTTTACGAATCTTTTGACACCTCATTCATTAAAATCTGTTTAGTAGTTTAGGCGCTACGGTGGAACATACATACATACATACTAACATATACATACATACTTACATACATACATACATAGACTGCCAAAGTCATTACCCTTCCTTTTGGCTTCGCCGTAGTCGGGTAAAAATCAATTGATGTTCGTTAGTCTCGCTAAAACTTAAGAACGACTGGGCCGATTTGGCTGATTTTGGTCTTGAAATATTTGTAGATTTTTATGGAAGGTTGAAACGGTGAAAAAGTGCGTTCATTCGGTACCGAGTTCGCCGGGTCAGTTGTAGGCAATTAAAAAATTTTGGTTGAAAAAATCCGTTAATTCATAGAATTTTTGATGCTGATGGTGTAATGATATCACAATGGTACCTTATAGGTATTATATACTCCTGACCACCCAATATAATTTGCCTCATTCTTCAAGTTTTTATAAATGACCATCTTGCTTAGATCTTCTCCTAAACAGTCCATCCATCTCTTCTTTGGCCTGCCTCTGGCTTGTTTCTAAAGCGTCGTCCATTTCGACAAAACTAACCATTTAAAAGTTGAAACATTTATACGCTTTTTTATACAATTTGGTAGGCAAGATTAACTTATTGTGATATTCAGTCACGCAATTATAGTGTCTCAGTGAAACATTGCCCTTAGCTACCGATAGTGAAAAGCATACGGAAATAGACCTCAATTCCGAGACGGTACCATTAATTTTGTGTAATTAACTACCTATCTGAGTATATTTGGAATACAATACATTTTGGGTGAGTGCCGATTTGTAATCTTTCATGGGCTGTGAACTTAATGAATTAATGGTGATAGTATTTGAGTTATTGTTCTGATTTAGCCTGTTTGCTTCGAATTGGGTCATCGTGGGTTCAGTAGAAATGAAAATGTTTAAAGGTGAAAATATATTTACTTTTTAGTGACTTTTACTGTAAAATTCTAAAAAGGCGACTAGGGAAATACGTTCTTTATTTTAAAAATTACTATCTGACAAATAGAGGTCTTAATTGCCTTTTACTAATATATATAATATACTTCATAATTCATTCTCAAATTTAGACAAGTTCATACTTGTATCATTATTTCAAAAGATATTTTTTTTTAAGTTATGTCTATTTTTCTATCAATTTGAATATTGTGGGACTTTAATAATGTATTATCATTTTGTCAGGTAGCGGATTCCACCAGAACCTACTCTAAAAATATACTGGATTTTATCCATAGACAGGTAGTACAAAGCCCGGTTAAGTCCGGTAAACAACTCATGCGTAATAAGTACCCGACTCTTTTATTCAATGAAGTTACGCGTATATTCTAAGGGCTTAGTATATAGCATATTTATTTTTTTACATATCATATTTTAGCAAGATTTTTTAAAAATGTTTAAAATTAAACTATAAAAGAGATCAAGATTCTTTTAAAAATAGAGATCATAATAAAGTTTGTGCTACAAAATAGTTTAAAATTATTTATGTGTACTTATTTGTTTTTCCCTTAGTAGCTTTTCACGACATCTATGTGAAAATACGGAACCACCTCGAAACTAAACACTTCCGTCTTATTTTTTTTTCTATCTTTTCGTCTTAAACTTGTTGCATCCTCATCTAGCCAACTAAGAGCTAAGCAAGCCCTCACTTTTTGATGATACCAAGCATATAGTTTTTCAAGAAATAAATCGACAATCACGTTAACTCACTTGTAAATTTTAAATACTTATTTAAATAAGAACACTTTAAAAATTCACACAGGATCATATTATAATGCAGTGAATAAAAACACCAAAGATCTCGGCAACTGAACCAAAAAAAAAACAACCACAATTAAATTTCTGGAACAAAGAATCTGCAATTAATTGCATCTGGCTTTTATCGGTTTTTGCCATTGAATTATTCCGAAACCGATTATCAGTGTTAAAAAGTTGTTTTTTTTTTTATTGTTCCAGTTATTTTTCATCATAGTAACGTAGGTATGAAAGGTGTATTCCGCTTGTGGTTTTCGATAACAAAATAGGACATCGTTGTATATATATACTTGAGTAAAATAAAAAGATGACTGTTTAAATCATTTGGTTCCTAATATCCAGGCACAATAGACAAACTAGTGTAATGTATACCCAAACGGTATTAAGATGATAGACGACCGACGTTTTTTGCAAACTAACGTTTACCACTCACACATTGAAAGCGTTTGGTGCTTGTGGTCCTTAGTTCACCTAGGTGGGCCACCGCGCTGGGGTTGCGGAGCATGAAGAAGCACACGGCCCCAGCAAGTAGCGGTTTTGATGTTGGCACCGTGTGGTTTTTAGTGGGTTCAAGTCCCACATAACCACCCAGCTTCCCGTTCATTGGCTGGGTGGTAGGCGAAGGCCTTTTCCACACGTTAAAAAAAAAAAAAAAAAATATGATGTATGTTAATGGTAGGTACGTAAAAAAGTATATCTAATCTATCTATCTCATGCACTGCCAAGTCGTGGTCTATGGGATGTTGATGACGATTAGCCGTTTTAAACGAATGGTAATCACAAAACCCAAAAATATCATCATCATAAATTTAAGAGCTAGGTCTTGTCGGTGGAGTTCCAAAAATATAAAACTAATAAATACAAAAGCAATAGTTATTAACCAATCATCGTATTTGTAACTTCAAGAGGCCATTCTAAAATAACACATAAAGGAAAATAACATGAATCTGTATAATAATTTCAAAAAAACATATAAATGATAATACGTACATCGGAAAAACTACGGGTCGCGATCATTCTGGTAATATAAGAGGTCGATTTTATGGCAACCCTAAGTGCTTTCTGACCTCCATTTTCTTTTTCAATCCCTCTCAACTGCCCCCTAAGGCCAGCGGACACCTGCGCTCTTGATATCTGAAATGTTCGATGTAATTTCTGTTCAATAAGTTTGGAAATGACGAGGAAATCGAAAAGGGTTACGAGTCAAACTTATTTCACGATTATTCGAAACTTTCAACCACGCTACATTGATTTTGACGATCAATAATAGCATAATGTTATTAACTATGTAGGTATCAACCATGTGTCACAGTTGCAATTACGATTTGCACACCTCGTAAAGGTAAAATGTATAAGGGAATCTAAATTGTAACAATAAATTGTACCACCTACATTTTATGCAAATAAAGGATATTGGTTGATTGATTGAGTTATACAAAACCCTCTTTTCGATGTGGTTCTTTTAACGACTACTAAGTAGATGAAAGCCGGAACTACCGCCTTCATGAGGGTAGGTCACATTAATACTTTTTAAATGAATATAATGTAACCCTTTACCTGTGTTCAACAATAAAGATATTTGTATATCAAAGTCATCTTTATTTTCTTCAAATCAGGTAATTCACGCCTGTAATATCCTAACCAAACTGAAAACAACAAGACAAAGTATTCTTCCCGTGGGAATTTAACCCATGGAGCCAGGATCAACAGGCAAAATTCTTGTCCACTGGGCCACGCACGGAAGCAGTCAGTTACTTATTTCGACTTTTCGACACAAGCTATGCAGCATCTCTCTTCTCAAAATAGTTATCGCCAAATACTGTAATATATTTATGTTTGCTTACTAAAATAATGTTCGTGTCCTTTTGAACCATACATGCGTCGCGACGCTGACACAACATGGACAGGTTAACGCGGTACGATCATCAGATTGGGAGCTTGTTAACAAGGATACCTAAATACTAGAATCACTAAAATTGTGTTTTAAAAATGAAATCTCTGTTGTATGTTAACAAATAGGCCATTTGAGTTTATTTGATTATAATAAGTCTTTTATTTTTTGAAGTACCTCACTAAATATACAATGGAAAGAAATATAAGGTGCTAGCGGTTCCAGGCGACCAGTTTATTTATTTATTTAACTTTATTATACAATTGTAAACGGCGGACTTAAAGCCTTAAAGCCACTTCTTCGCAAGTTGTAAACTTTCAAACAAATAAACTTTTTAACTTTATTATATTAGTGTTGACATGGATATACCGGTTGATCTGAAACGTAATAATAAAGGTAGTTGTAAAAATATATGATCAGAAAAATCTGCTGGTTATTATCAAAAACAGATTTTTGATCCCTGAAAAAAATATAATTCAACTTTCAAATTAAAAAAAATCGCATTGAAATGGGCCTATTCGTATAGACAAGTCAAGTTTATTCCCTTTATTTTTATAGGTGGTGAAAAATATACATAACAGTTGACATCTTTGTGTAAGTTTCATACAATCTTTTAAACCTCTTTTTACCCCCTTAGAGGTCAAGTGCATTTTATGTTTCTAGGCCTAATAGTTTTGGCTGTGCGTTATCTATCAGTCACTCTACTGAGTGATGGATCGACCACGAGGTTTTGTGCCTTCCACACGGCCTTGCACTACAAGAGCATCGAGTCCTCATTCCTAGAGATGTGTGATTACTAACATGTTATGAACTTAAGTCTCTATAAAGAAGATGTATTATTATTTAAAAATTATTTATTTAGTTTACCAACGGTTAATACAATGTTTACTTACATTAGTTACATAAAGATGACTGTATAAAGATGATGATATTAACGCTAACAAATTGCTTAACCAATTATAGGTAAACCCAGCATGCAATGGGACACAATCGTGTTTTGATATCTATTATCACAAAATTTAAAATGAAATTTTAGAAATAAAATTTAGAAAAAATAATTAGCAAAATAATTACAATGAAAATGGGGAAACACTTTTTAGTTAAATAGATACGGGTTAATACAATGTTTACTTACATTAGTTACATAAAGATGACTGTATAAAGATGATTATATTAACGCTAACAAATTGCTTAACCAATTATAGGTAAACCCAGCATGCAATGGGACACAATTGTGTTGTGATATCTATTATCACAAAATTTAAAATGAAATTTTAGAAATAAAATTTAGAAAAAATAATTAGCAAAATAATTACAATGAATATGGGGAAACACTTTTTAGTTAAATAGATACGGGTTAATACAATGTTTACTTACATTAGTTACATAAAGATGACTGTATAAAGATGATGATATTAACGCTAACAAATTGCTTAACCAATTATAGGTAAACCCAGCATGCAATGGGACACAATTGTGTTGTGATATCTATTATCACAAAATTTAAAATGAAATTTTAGAAAAAATAATTAGCAAAATAATTACAATGAAAATGGGGCAACACTTTTTAGTTAAATAGATACGGGAGATAAATACTCCCGTATCTATATAATTAAAAAGTGTTTCATAATTGTTGTATGGTACATCGAGTAACTAAATATCAGGGATAGTTTGATTGATGGTGTGGCGTATCAGCAGCGTTGCCAGGTCATCGTCGGCGTGATTGATTACTTACCCTTCGACGTCTTCTGCCAAGTTACAACTCCAGCTTTAGAAGACCAGTGCCAAAACTTGGCATTTCAAAGGAGTCGGACAAATGGACTGTATCTATTGCTGTATTATGTTTTGTTGAGATATATTAATAATTAACCCATTACTAGTGGAATTTCATTATTTAACAAGTTTAACACCGATTTATTTAAATTATATAACTAAATACTTAACGTAGAATATAAGTACTAACACAAGTAGATTTAAGTTTACTTACAAAAATGGATCTAGTTGTCCGAAAATTTTTATTTTTTATTATTTAACAACAAATATCACTAATTTAATAGTGGAATTACTATCATCAGCTCCTTTGCTTCGGAAGGCACGTTAGGCCTTGGTCCCAGCTATCATCGCTAGATAGCAGCCTTAAGCTTTACCCTGGGCTTGAAACATTAGATGCACATGCAACAAGGAAATACGCTCGGACGATAATGATTGTGTCTAACCCCCGTATTAAGAAACGTTTGTTAAGCCCATTTTAACTAAAATATGTTTTGCCTCTTTTTCTCTTACCTGACACTTCATTTGAAAGAACGAGACGCAACACATTTTAGCTAACATGGGCTTAACAAACGTTTCTTAATACGGGGGTAAGTGTCTATTGCTCTTAGAAAGTCACAGTTTAGTATTTTAGAGTAGTGGTAAATGAATACAACTGCTAAATTGTTGTTAATATAACTACGAGTCTGAAGTAAAATTTTACCTTTTATTTCTACTACAATTTCTCTTCAATAAGATTTTGAACAAATCCCACTAAAGCCCCATACTTTGCACCGTTCAAAGCTCTTAATGTCATCCTTTTCAAATTGTATTAGGCGATAATAGATTTTTGGACAGAAATGGATTCAAATAAGAATATGTATATTGCAATAAAATTGGTGACCTCTTTATATTGTCTTTTTCAAATGTTTAATTTATACAGGCAAATAACTAGATTTGGTCAACTTGTATTCATCATCATAAATTTAAGAGCTAGACTCTTGTCGGTAGAGTTCCTTCCATTTTTGTCTATCCCTTGCCAGTTCCTTTATTTCTTGACACGACACGACATTTGTTTTCTGCTTTATCTGTTTCATATAACTATGCCTTGATCTACCTGGACCCCATTCTTCCATCTATCTTTCCTTCAATTATGTTTTTCATCAAATCATCGTGTCGTATCAAGTATCCCAACATGTAGTAACAACTTGTATTAACAAGGTAAGTAATATAGAAAAATAGGTCAAAGCTGTAATCATTTTAAGGACAAGAATTTGTTTCGAATTATAAAAGATTGAGGAATAGGAATACCAGCCAATGCAGCATGAGTGGTCCTTCTACCAGATGCCAAAAATAAAAGGAAAATGCTTGATGCTATTTCCTTCGAGTAAGTCGAAAATCCTATTAATATTACTAACGCAAAAGTTTGTATGGATGTTTGTTACTCTTTTACAGGAAAATGGCTGAACAGATTTGGCTAAAATTTGGTATGAAGATTGCTTAGACCCTGGATCAACACATAGGCTATATTTTATTCCAGAATTCTCACGGCGGAGAGCGGAGCGGAACTAAACTATATAGAGATCTTTGCGGAATGCCCTACATACTACTACTAGTACTAATACTACTAACGATCTTTTTGATGATTATTATGTCATCAATAAAATAAAATTACCTACATACGTAAATTAACGCTCCATTATCCAAACATTACGCATTCCCTTTACGTGGCCGGTAAAAGGATTGATCCGGCTCCATCCGAAGTGGGTTTAATTCTAGTTCATTAAACATCGGAGACGAGAGCACTTGATTTGGGCTAAGCTGCAAAAAGGTCGTTCGAATTCTATTTGGCAGGACATCGGTGAACGAATGATGGTATGAATTTTCTAGTATTATTTGAGATGTGATTAAACTGTATTGGTTATTAAGTACCTACTATGTCATGTATGTATTAAAGGACACAAGTGTGTGCATGGGGTATTGACTGTGACACCAACGCGAAATGATGAGTGATGAAGTAAGTACCTATATAATATGAAAAACGAAAAGTATGGGATATCTAAAACCCTGAAGTGATACAATATCTGACATTTGAGTCATTATCCTGCAACCATTTTTTAAGATTTCATTCTAAACCATGACTACGGAGACTGGGGTCTATATAAAACACTATAATTCGTATTTTCTCATTTTATTAAGTCCTTAGATAATATCTTTGACTAATAATAAATGCTATAAGATTCGGCATCTATAATGTACAGTGATAATATTACAAGAAGACATGTACCTAAACCTGAACCTCCATACAATTGAAGATGAAGCAGTTGATAAAGGAGCCTAATACATACCATAGTTGGATATTTAAATACATACCATGCATACAAAACAGTCGTCCAAACATGGACCAACAGTTCATTTCACAGTAAGCGTTCAATTCCGTTTCCTTCCGTACCATTATTTATTGTTATCGTACCCATTCCATGGTAAAACTTTGGCCACTACTTTTATTGAATCTTCTTTGAACTCTTGGTTTGACCCCCAAAAAGGTTTTTTTATGTTCTTTATTCATATAACATATGATAATGTACCCTTGAAGGATCAATCTTGTGGTTATTTGTCAATTTTATACAGTCAATGGTCTATAATTATCAGCGATTAACTAAAATTCAAACTTAAATATCTATATATATATCGCAAAATTCAACGTGCTTTCTTCTTATAGAATTAAACCGAACGCTTTCTTCAATTAATTACTTTTCTCAAAGAAGTTAGAATCGCGCGCGGTCTCTAATTTTTTTTTAAATCTATGACCCTTCTGTATGCATACGATAAACCAAATTGATTTTATTACGTACCAAAAAGGCAGCCAGGACTTTGAACAAGACCTTTCAGTTAGAGTTACGTGTGTAGACCACACACGCAACTCTAACTGAACGAGCATATTTTTTTTTATGATCAAATAAGCTTAAGACGATACCTTGATGAACACAAGCGCCACTATCATTTAAAAATCATAATTCACGGAAAACACTAGTTACCAAAAAACCGTATTATGTAATTTATTTAGGGTCTGAAATTAATTTTTAACATATTAAATTATAGTTTCCTATAGTAACAAACTGCAAAACTGCTAAAAGTGGCCGTTTTAAGCAATCTGGGGGTCTAAAAACGCCACTTTGAGCAATTCATCGAATCGATTCATATTACGAATTCCTTAGCAATTCTGTAGCAATTCCTCCATTTTTAAAATGGCCAACTTAACTTTGCAATTCCTCTCCAAAAAAGTTGTAAGAAATAGGAATTGCTATAGAATTGCTAAGGAATTCGTAATATGAATTCGATTCGATGAATTGCTCAAAGTGGCGTTTTTAGACCCACTGAACAGAACATAATTATAAATAAAATAAATAAACTCCCACTTTCGCACAAGCAGGGTCGACAAAGTAAAGCCTAAAGGAAATACATCCTCGTTTCGTTTCGATTGCCTGGCCGTTGTTTATTTTAGTTAAGGCATAATATTTGACAGTTATTTGGGACAAGCTCTGAATCTCTTGGTAATATTGGTCCTATTGAGTCGGATCCTGGTATGATGTATGTATATTGTTTTATTTATTTGATATTGGGTGAATTTGACCGAACTATTCTTGAGATCTATTAAATTAGATTTTCTGCTTAAAATTCAGATTATTTATACACTGCTTAGTATTAAAATCTATTTTGTATCACTGTGTTTATTGTTACACTTTTTTACAAATTATTATTATAATAAAGTTATAAAGCCTACGTATACACATAAATTAGACTATAAAGACGCAGTACCAATCGGATTGATTGGACAACAGCAGACTAAAAATTATTTTTGCGTAAAAACAAAAACAAACTGAATAAACATTAAAAAATGTAATCAAACGAACATGTTATTAACCCAAATTATATAAAGTACTTGGACTGTATTCTACACGCATATGACGTACAAAAATCATAAATTTAACATGTAGAGATCAACCGACAACGAAAATGGGGGGCAGGCTGGCTCCCTTTGCTCTAAATTCATATAAAAAACGTGAGATGCCTACTAACAATGAAAGGTATGGAATTGATATAGTATGTCTGGATAAGGCCTCGAGTTTGCGTTTCAGGATCTTAATTTCATTACAAGTAATTTTGTTCTTGTTTTTGTTGCAAGATGGCAGCCGTTAGGTTGTGTCAGATGCTTAGGCATCCATAGAAATGTGTATTTGCTGCTAACACACCCTGATATGATTCTATTGATCTAGTTTCATAAGAGTTTTGGAGATCAGACGCCAGTCTTTTAATTGTAATAACCAGTGCCACTATACGGGCTCTTAAGAGAAAGCTAAGGACGCAACTGAGAAAACGCTCGGATGAAATAAAATTACCTAAAAATAACTAACATACAAGTAATTATTACTAAAACAACTGACTGCTTCGGAGCTCAGGGTCCGCTTACGTGCTTTTTCTCCTCCACTTCGCCCAGTCTTCAGCAGCCTTAGTTGTAAGATCATTAGCACGCATATCGATACATTATAAGGTTTTTGTATTATATTTTCTGGAACCTTTATACTTTAATAAAATCACACGAAAAATATTAAAGCACAGTACAGTTCTGTCACTTCATTATTTTCTTATTCTGTTTCACTTTCACCTCGTCTGATGAATGGTGAAGGTCAAACAGGAGTACTTACGCTTAGAAACTGTAATTTCGAGACTCCTCATAAATAGGGCCTAACTGCTGATGCCTCAATTCAAACGAGTTTATTTTAATCTTGTATTTTCGGGATAAAGTCGAAGGTACATTCAAGCGAGCATTGGTGATCACATAACTTGGAAGCACATTTTGTGGTCACGATCCTCAGCAGTGAGGATAGAAGAACTAGATGAAAGATGCTACACAATATCAACGAGATGCAACATTTTGACAAGATATAAATGGGTATCATTATTAATGTTTTTATCTTTTTCTAGGGAAACACAGCATTTATCTGCATATAATAATATTAGCTGATGCCCAGAACTCCACTCCTGTGGGAATTCTGAACTCTATAATCAAAAATCCACAGAATGTGAATGAATAGGACCGTAATAATATAATAAAAAAAATTCAACACACCTAATACTTTACACGAACCAAGTCACATAACAGTTTACCCTAATTAATTTCTATGAAATTAATACCCTACCTTTATTCAACAATAATTTGTCATATATCGATCTCCTCATACCCGACAAATCTCTTCTACTTCATCAAAACGCTATCTCCCGACCACAATAACGATAGCAGGGTCGTAATTCACAGTTATAAATTTAGGGTTAAGGTGACAAATGGGTTACCATAAACCCGTAGATGAAGGGTGCCATACAAACCCATAAAATGTTACTTACATTCTGTTACAGCTTACTTTACGACGTCTCTGAAGGTGTCCGACCATTAACACCATAATAAAAGTAAGAATTATTTGCATGAAAGGTAATTTGCGCTTGACAGTATATGGAATGTTGATGGAACATAGTGTTACATTAAATCTATGTTTTAGTATGCACTTTAACTGCCTACTATATTACCTTAAATTTTTAACACAAAATAATGTTTTGGGTAAATGTAGAGAGGATGGATGAAAAGAGACTTAAAAAATACAAAGCAGAGTTGACTGGGGAGAGTCCCTTAGGCCACGTGGTTAAAGACGCCCTTGAAAAACTGGCTATGTCTATACATAGCAAGTTTTTCAAGGAACCGTCAAAGCAATTTCTTCCAGCCAACCTTAGGGTAGAGAGAAAAAGAAAACATTGGAGCGCGAGCGATGAAAAAATTTAATTAATAAATATGACTAAATAAAGACCTACCTAATAACTACATTTATAGACAGACACATTAATAAACCTATTAAATAAACGTATTAAATATACATACATACCACCTATACTTAAATTTCCATTCAACGTGGCAATGCTACCTGCCTTTTGGGATCATTTCCCGATGGCAATGATTTGCGGGACATTTTTATTTATAAGTATTATTTTTTTGGGCTTTTATTTTATAATTTAGTTTAGAGTTTTGTTATGGTTTTTGTTTTTAAGGGTTATTTTCATATAATGTGTTAAATAATAAATACTACTAACGATTTTTAATTTAATCTACCAGTAAATCAGTAAGAATCCCCACGTGATCCATCCGGCTCGGCCGATCGTTTTTTGTTTTTGATCGTTTGATCGAACTCTTAAGTTTACACCATAGAATTAGGAAATCGCAAGCGGACAATTCTTTTTTAATCTATGGTTTACGCAGTTCGGATGTCGATCTAGCAGGAAATCTTAATTTTCTTGTAATCGATCGGACGAAGAGAATGGAATCCGTGAAGCCTTTACTATATACACGGATCACGTGGGGATTCTAACTGGTTTACTGGTAGATTAAATCAAAAATCGTTATTAGGATTTATTTATGTATATGTAGGTGGTATGTATGTATATTTAATACGTTTATTTAAGTAGGCTTAATATGTCTGTCTACAAATGTGGTTATTAGGTCTATATTTAGTCATATTTATAAATTAACTTTCTGCATTTCCTTTTCCTCTCTACCCTAAGGCTGGCTGGAAGAAATTGTTTTGGTGATACGTCGGCATTTGTACTAATTTCATTTTCGATTCGCAGTCAAATTGGTGCAATAAAGTGTTTATTCAATCATTTATTCAACTCAATGTCAAAAGGCCTACCAACTAGACGAAAACAATTTTCGTTCAAAAATGTTTGCCAAAATATGCACGATAATTAACTGGTTTTCCATTCAAATATTATTATAACACATTAATTACTATCAGAACATTGATAAACTCCAATAATTCATACAAAGTTTCTATAGATTAGCGATTACGAGCGGAGTTCGAGATTCCTAATTACACGTTTGACCGAATCCGAGCATACTAAGGTATACTCAATAAGAAAAGTTATATTACTTTTGTTTGATTTCGTCGTGATTCCAAATTACTGACTATTATATAGATACTTTAGCCGCAATTCCATAGGCTGCAACAGATATTGAGTGTTGATCGATTTGCCTTTCTTAGTTTTCTATTGTATCAATAATTAGATTTGTAAAAATACATTTAAAGAACAACCTTCTGAGTGGTAGTGTTTTTTTTTTCCATAAAATATTACCAATTTTATTTTAAAAGCGTTTAGGAGAAACTAGTGACGAGTGAGAGTTCTGTCGTGAAAAATATAGTAAAATTTTGGCGAGGGACTTAATTAGATAAACAATAATTAATATAGTTAGCACGGTATTCTAATCTAATTGTGCTTATTTATTTATCGTGGTCCTGATTTGGTGGTACAATACATAACAGCGACTGTCGGTTTTAGGTATTAGTAATTACAGTGAAGCGACTGCTTTCTGACATCTGGCTTCCTAACCCTTTTCACAGGGAAACCAGATCAATAGAAACATGATTCGCGTGTGTTAGTGGCCTTTACTGTCAGATTTCACATACTGCCTAAAGGGCATCTGACAAAGCCTAACGACTGATATTTATCGATAACATAATTTGTTATTTCTAGTTTGGTTACGATATTACAGGCTTGATTCACCTGATTGTCTGATATTACCTAAAGATGATTCCGTGCTATTGAAAGCACGTTAAGTCGTTAAAGGAAACACGTCAGAAACCGAGAGGTGGTTCCCAAGAACTCCGGCATCAGGGTGTACATGGTCGATTGACCCTGACACCTATACGAAATGATGATAACAGCCATGTCCAAAGGCTTATGTGTCTTCCGAAGATAAAGAAGGCGAATACCACTGATGGCGACCAATCCAAGCATGGCCACGCACTAAGCGCGCGATCATTACGAATTTATGTATTTGCCGTATCGTAAAGCTGGTTACACGTGCAATGGGTTTTCACCTTAAACTTTATAGAGATGTTTTCACTTTTAACCTCCGCAAGTTTTAATGAGAAGCTTTACACTCGAAACTTTCGATTTTGATGAGCGTTTCCTCTTTAAACTTCTAGGTTTTTGTAGAATTAATTGGAGCACGAACCAGCATTGTCAAATTTTAATTAATTGCCCCCAGTTTGCTACATCGGTTCTGATCAAACGATTTACCTGTAATTGTAGTGAAGTTATAATTATGTTTTAATTAACCTTGATAAAAAGTCAAGGAAAATAACTTTCTAAAATAAATTTTTAAAATAATCTGCATGCTATTAAAAACACCGTGTGGCACCGTATCCGGGATAGCCCCAACAGCCTCCTGGCAGGTATAGCGAGTCGCAATTGCTGCCCTATCCTGAGGCACCTGGAACCAGACGCACAAGGGTTCAAGACCTGCGCTGGTTAACGTTAAATAATTTAAAATTAATTTTGTTTTCTTGTACTAACCCGAGCCTTAAGTAAATTGTATTTAATAACCTATCTATGGAATTTTTATTCTGAAATAAATTATTATAATTAATATAATATGAAAGGGCTAGCAGAAAATAACTAAAAAGAGAGACACAAGACCCCCAGGGCTTAAAGAAAACCATTTCTTTTAAATTCTACTCTTACCTTAAAACTCATCAGTCTATATTATACCTACTAGACTGTAATATGTTATGTACTATTTTTTATATTATCTTTATTGCTTCAAAATACACAGTACTTACTTGACTTAATACACAAAATGTCTACATTCTACAAAGCCAAAAATCTGCAAATTTTTATACTGATTTTAATTGAATAAACCATCGTTAGATGGTTTATTTTATGCATATATGGCCTTTTTAAATCTATTTTTGAATTGAATCAAAAACTATTAAAACCATAGATTAAAAAAGAAATTTGCATTTAGAGCCGCGCACGACTCCAAATTCTATGATTAAAACCATTTTTAGTAGAAGAATCTTGATCAGAATACTGATGATTTCATAAAACAAACAACACGTTAAATCATAACTTAATAACATGAACATTTATTTGTTAGACACCTTACACAAGGAACCACAGAGTGGCTACGATCATTTCAGTAGTACGTGCACGAAGTGAGTGGATACCTCGAAAGCCTTTTCTGATATCACATCTTTGCACCAAGTCTCGTAAGGACTCGCTAATAACAGTTTATGGGTAGGAACAAACCAAAGACGTGACAGTCTGCTAGCTCCAATGTGGCGTGATTTCTAATCAAGAGACGAAAAGAAAATAGAAGTTGTAAAGTTGTTCGCTATTGAATAGAAAAGTAATTATATCACGGCTAGGATGACGCTCCATACCTCCGCGAACGTCTGTCATCTCCGCCAAGCTTAAAAGATGCCCACCGTGCTAAGCTACATGGCTATTTTATTACTACGCCGGCTCAACAATAACTGATCATTAAATCAACTGTTATTATTTGCACTAAAAGCTATACTATTGTCACGCCTGTCGGGAAGAGAATAGTTCTAACAACTACTATGCTATCACCTCGACTGACACACAAAGACTGGTCCCCACTTTTAATAACGGGTATTCTTTATAGACTTTTCTAGTACTTCTCCCACTTATATCCGATATTATTATCGGTCATTACATTGACGGTAAAAACAGCTAATTGAAATCAGCTGAAATTTTATAGATCGGTATTAAACCGAAATTGACAGCTGTCTTTGTACAATTATTATATTATACAATACGGCTAGTGTCGTTTAATATGGCTCAAATACCTATTACTAAGTCAAACATGTGAGCAACGCATATAATACATTCTTGTGGCTTCTAGTATCGATATATTGAGCTTTCAACTAGTCCACTAAACTGCAGTAATTCCTGCTCAAGATCAAATAGAAGTCCAATGTTACAAGCTATAATGCTATAAAGCATTTATCACTAGATTGATTGAAAAACGGTGATCCAACTTTTGATATCTTACTTATGGAACATTTAGAAGTTGTGTATGTAACATTGAAAAAAGTACATAATACTATGGTAGGTAAATCTATTTTTTTTTCCTTTTTTTCACGAATTTATTTAAAAACTTGAAACGATTAAATATTTTTGTAATTTTGTAAGTAGCTGCCAGTGCCCGAAGATCCACCCTAATCCACCTATACTTTATACATAAGCAATGGTTATTATAACCAGGTAAGTATTATTCTTTAGTTTTAATCTTTCACCTAAGCATTCCCCTCAGAGACCAGGGGTCTACTATTTTATTCCATTTTTGTACATATTAATGTTCAATTTTGATTGTGTTGATGCCTAATCTATTTATATACTATACTAGCTGTTCCCCGCGGCTTCGCCCCGCGTGGGACTCGGTTATATCGCGCCCAAAAGTAGCCTATGTATGACCTCAGGTCGTTAACTACATCCTTACCAAATTTCATCACAATCGGTCCAGCAGTTTAGCTGTGAAGAGATGACAGGCAGATAGACAGACTTTCGCATTTATAATATTAGTATGGATATGGAACGGAAGCGCCGTGTTGCTTGAAGTGCTAAATAGTCAAAGAACAGTTTCAAAGGCAACACTGGCTTTTAAAGATTTAAAATGGTAGCTCGTTGATTGGTCGCTTAATTGTGGTACATGTATTTTTATCTATATTCCCAAAGAATTTGCAATCCGCGCGCTGTTTGATGCCAGGCAATTTTTTTTTAAACTATATATTCCATATATGCAAATAAACCATAGATTAAACAATATTTTTCATGCCTGCGATTTTGTAACCACATCTAAAATGTTTAAAGTAGCACAGTGCTTAATTTCTGACATATTTTTGAATGGTGCGAACGAATTACATTTCAAGATTGCCAAAATCGAAATTGTTTGTCTGGCAGACGATGAAACCAATACCCGGAGGGCGGATGGAATAAATGCTAAAAACCGAGGAAAAATTACAATAAATCACGATTTTTTTACGGCACCATTCCGCGTTGAGTGCGTGTTTTACACAGATATAAAGAAAAAATGGATATCCGCAAATTGCCAGTATTAACTTAGATAGATACCGATTTGCGTTTAAGATACAACGGCAAGAGAAGCACCACCCCGTTGCTATATCACTGAGAAACCTAGCCTATGTTGTTCATTGTTGAATACACTATTCACGTATTATTATCACAAAATTTACACTGACATGGTAGAAAAAGGGGTATTTAGAATACTTGTGAGAATAATAATAATAATGTGTCTTCAATGTTTCAAAAAAAGAAGAAGTGCCTTTCCATAACTACAAAGAAAAAAAGGAGGGGCAGGCTGCAAACGACCAGGGCGTCGATTCTGCTAACGTTAAGTCAAAATCGTATCAAAATAGTGTTTAAATGGTAGTGCTTTTTACACACTATTTACAAGAGTTATGACAGTATGATGTGATGTGAATGTAGTGTGTGGTGTGACATAAAAAAAATATACATTTCTTGTAACTAGTGTGTAAAAAAGCACTTCAATACAGGTTCTCTGGATACCTAGCACGGACACCAGTTCTCCACAATCGTAGTTTTATATATTTTTTTGCTGCCTTATATTAATGTTTCTATGTATTACTTTGTTATATTTATTGTACCTATATTGTGGAAATAAATAAATATACGTTATTATTATTACAATTGAAATACTATTTTGACACGATTGTAATTTAACGTTAGCAGAATCGACACCCTGGTTGACGAAGGTTCAAAGGGACATGAGGAATCTCGGCCTGAACACTGACAACACTTTCGACCGATGCAAGTTGCGCCGCATCATTGGGAAAGCCAATCCCCCTTTTGCAGTAATAGAAAGTGACAAATATGAAGGCAATGTTTAAAAAAAAAAGTACAAGTGTCAGTCAAGCAAACAAATAACAGGTCTAAATAATGGGCAGTGATTACCGCAGCTTCCAACACCAATGATATCATAGTAATGCATCACTCTTTGAACTAATACGTATGTCATGATTTTTATGGTTATGCCTATTTATATTATATATTTTATGATTTACTACGCAATGATGGTGATAATAGGCTTAAATAATAACAACCGTGGCGCCATCTTACGAGAGTCTGTCATTGGTTGATCAACTCCCCGCTTTGACACCACAAGCATAGCGGTGGGGAGGCAGTGGAGATGGTACTAACAAGAAGGGATCGAGGGACATTCTTGGTTAGAGTCTCAGACTGAGCGGACGGTTACTTGACTACCGACAGCACCAGTACAGAATTCATTACATTTCAGAAGTGCTCTTATCTCGCCCGCAGAAGTGGAAAAAAGATAGAAATTGTAAGTACTTTAATGTTTTAAATAAATATAATGAGTTTTTGCTTACAAGCTTTACAGATAGAAGTTAAAATTCAGACTTTTTTTATTTTTACTAAGTTATAATAATATGTGTGTCGCGTTAATGTTTTTATTTCAAGCCATCAGTACAGGCTGACAAGTTATATTTTTGTTTTGCTTCATGATTAGATTTGTTGTTAATGATTGCTACCCTCAGTTTTGTTAGTACGTCCTACCTACATTTACTTGTTTTGAAGCCTTAATGGTGGAACCTTGTTTCTATTCTTCTGAACTGATAATAGTGAGATTGGTTAGCTTAAAGATTAGTAAAGTGCAAATTTATTGATGATAGTGTTTTAATCATGTGTTAGTTAACGTATGTTTATCACAAGAAAAAAAAAAAAATCTTGTTCGAATTGCCCAGTCGTGTGGTTGCGGTAAGCCCTTTTTATTAAAGAGTGGTTTCGTTATTTTGATGGAATAATTATTCTAATTTTACATTTATGTAGTGTAAAGTTTAATTTAATAAATTTAAGTTAATTATTAATACAGTAAAAATAATTTTAAAAAAGTAAAGGTTTTTATAATTGTCGAATTTAAACTTATCGTACTTTTTAAGTAGACATTGTTAAAGTGTCGCTTTTGTGTGAAATAATGAAATACTCACATCATACATACATCACATGAATTGTGACTAAGGTTGCGTGGCCAGCCAGCCAGCCAGGCCTGCTTCTGGCCGGGCCCACAGAACACACTCATTTTATTATGCTTGTTTTTCTGCTTTCATTTCATTCTTGCTAATACATTGTGGTTAAAATATTAATTTGCTTAGCCTTTATTTTTTTATTGTTTTTATTATTTGTTGTACAAGGGGCGTTACTTTTATGAAAATTTAGTTTTGTAAGGCCAGATATGATGCTTATAGATCGTATCGATGATAATGATGATGATGGCTTTCCCCAGTAATCATGCTATCATGAACAAAAGGATTTTTCATGTCCGACCGAATAAAGTAGTGAGCGGTTAATATGGTTGATTTAAGATTGTTAGTGGTTTATAATATTATTGGTAAAATTGATAACTAGCTGTAGCCCATGACTTCGTGCGTTTGATTATGTTAGATGTGAGAGTGCATCTTTTGAGTTCTGTAATAACGTGAGCGTGCGTTTGATTATGTTGGATGTGAGAGTGCATCTTTTTGAGTTCTGTAATAACGTGAGCGTGCGTTTGATTATGTTGGATGTGAGAGTGCATCTTTTTGAGTTCTGTAATAACGTGAGCGTGCGTTTGATTATGTTGGATGTGAGAGTGCATCTTTTTGAGTTCTGTAATAACGTGAGCGTGCGTTTGATTATGTTGGATGTGAGAGTGCATCTTTTTGAGTTCTGTAATAACGTGAGCGTGCGTTTGATTATGTTGGATGTGAGAGTGCATCTTTTGAGTTCTGTAATAACGTGAGCGTGCGTTTGATTATGTTGGATGTGAGAGTGCATCTTTTGAGTTCTGTAATAACGTGAGCGTGCGTTTGATTATGTTGGATGTGAGAGTGCATCTTTTGAGTCATGTACTAACGTGAGCGTGCGTTAGATTATATTAGATGAAAGTTAGCATCCTTTAAGTTCGTTATTAGCGCGAGCGTGCGCTAGATCATGTTAGATGTTAATGTGCATCTTTTGAGTTTGCTATTAGCAAGAGCGTGCTTTATTTTATATATAGATGGAATCGTACATCCTTAAAGTTCTGACGAGCTGCATGTTAAAAGTTATGGGTAAAAATGTCTTGTAATGTACAGATGAAGTCCATCTAATTAATTATATTTATGAAATTAGTGAAAAGAGCTAATGTATTTTCTTATGCATACATTTTTTTTCTGGTTTTATCTACAATCAGTTCTCTGGACTATGAGCCTTGACGATGAGCAATAAGATAAAAATATGTGTCCCTTGTAAAGGCTCAGTTGAAGTAGCCTTCTCTTAGAATCTTGAAGCGAGTCCTTGAATATCATATCATAATTTATAAGATTAAGTGCCAGCTCATTTGGGAGGTTCAAGAATCGATTTCTGTAGTTTCCTAAGTGTTGATCTGCAGTGTGTCGTGGATTTTAGCATTGGTGAGGAACCATGATGGTTATGTTTGTATTACAAGCACTGCCCCACAATTGGAGGCAGTATGTTCAAATGAGTTTCAAGATTGTTTTGTATATGAGGAGCTTGTTATCTATAAATAGAACAGAGTTGCGTGCCATCAGCCAGTCCTCGATACTGGAGATAGATGTCATCTTTTTTTGTTTTGATGTGCTTCTTCCATGTTAGTTTGCGATCCAAATGCATTCCGAGATACTTGACGGAGTCATTCTGTGGTAAGCTCATGTCCCTTAGTTTGATGGTGGGCAGTTTCTCTTTTTTAAGCAAAGATAATATGGGTACAATTTTGAGTCACTTGCTATGATCGCCATTTGTGGAGCTTTTCATCAATCTTATCAAGGCAATCTTGTGATGCCAATAGTTGACGCCAAACCTGGATTTTTGTTACCTGCTAATATAGCCGTAACATCGGCAAATTTAGTAACGGTGGTTGGTGATATTATCGGCTTCAGGGAGATCAGATATATAGATCGTGAACAATTTGGGACCTAAGGCTAATCCCTTAGAAACATCGCTTTAATTTCATAGAAGTCTGATGTCTCTTCATCTATTTGAACCTGGAATAATGTATTTAGGCTATGCATCCACTAGCAAAAAGTTACTGTGAGGATACACTTTCCTGATTTTGTAAAGTAGTTCTTGTGCCACACTTTGTAAAATGCCCGCTAATTGTCCAAGAAAGCTGCTTAGTAGATTTTCTAATAGTATCGCATACTCTGTGAACCTGTTATATTGTAGAGTGATATTTACTAAAGCCCAATTGGTGTTTTGGTATTGCATCAGGTTCCGAGAGGATACGCAAAATTCTAATTAGAAATCTTTCGGAAGATTTTAGACAAGATTGGTAAGAAACGAATTAACTGTAAGAGCTTGCAGAATGAGGTGGTTTGCCTGCCTCGTAGAGCATTGTTATAACTGATACTTTTCACAGGCATAGAATGAATTGGACTCTCAATATTCTGTTGAATAGAGTAGTGAGATAGACTATGGCCTTTCTTGCTGACTATTATTGTGTTGCCTCTAAATTGAGATATGGTATACTTTTTTGGGGAAATGCTGCAACGATACACATTCTGCTGCACATTTAGGGTACAAAAAAATGTATCCGAGCCATGTTTAGAGACAACAAAGAGATTTGTGTATCAGATTTTAGAAAATTGAACTTAGACTTTACCCTCCCTGTTCATTTTTGAGGCATGATTGTATGTGAGGCAAAATATAAATAGTTTTAAGCAAATTGTTAATAGACGACCAAAACCAACAAGAATTATGGTACAAATACTTCCTCAACATGAATTAATGAATGAATAAACACTTTGTTGCATCAATTAATGAATACATCATTGGATTGTATATGAATCTAATCTTGCGTCGTAAAGTAGGACAATATATGTTTTGGAACCGAAATTATTTAACAAATTACCTGACAGTATGTAAGAGTTAAGATATAGAGCATTTAAAGAAAAGTTACGAACACTGCTAATAGATAAACATTTATTTTACTAACACATTATGACTACTCAGATTATTATACTTTTATTGGAATCATTGCAAGTTGGAAATTATGATAAAATACCATGTTGACTATATCTTTTTAAATTTGACATTGTTTTAAATGGTGTATCTTTATAATTGAGTATTTTTAGACATGATATATTTGCACGCCTTACTAAGGTAAAATGTATTCGCACATTCATATTTTTACACCATCATTTTGTACATACATTCATGCAAATAAAGAGATTTGATTTGATTAACTCTTCTAGAACTTCTTTGATGATCAAGTCAAAACCAAGTGACTTATGTCTTTGGAAATTAGAGATGACCTGTTTAACTTTTTGTACTATCACTGGGTTAAGTGGAACAGATAGTTGGAAGACTTGGTTCAGCTCTTCTATCTATTTCAGTTTCCACGTCTTCATAGCCTTCATTTGGTGCAAACACGTCAGCTAAATGTCTTGCAAATATATCAGCTTTCTCTTTTCCAGTATGTGTCCACCCAGTATTAGTTTTAAATGGAAACTTCATGCCTGTGGTTTAAATGGACCTTTAGTAGTTTTCCACAGTGAATAGTTGGTGGATGGTATCGCAGTAAGGTATTCTAGCTGGTGTCCAATTGTTTTGTTCTGGACGTCTTTCACAGCAATCAATCAAATTTTGATCATTTAAACAATCACCGTCTCTGTACTATATTTCATTATAGCAGATAATAGTGGAACTAATTGTCAACAGTATAGGGCTATGATCAGAGCCGCTATCATAGCAAGTTTCTGCTTTCAGATAGTGTACTTCTGGCCCTTTTGCAAAAAAAAAAAAAAAAATATATTCAGAGAATTTTAACATATCGCCAGTATGTTGGTTCACAAGTCGTGATTACATTAAGATTGTTATTGCCAAGACACAGTTTGAGCAGTGTACCTTTGGTTGAGGTCAACCTTAATCCCCAGAATGTTTGGCACCCCAATCTCCACTTGAAATAAGTCTGCCTCCTAGTGTCAAAACGTACTTACTGTAAGTAGAACAGTTACTCTTGTGCCTTGGATGACATTAAACTGCAGACAGATTAAGACTTCCAAGCTTACCTTTAATAGCTATGGTGGTTGCTAGGATTCGGAGTGTTTATACTCTGGCAGCAGGTAATGCTTATGGACTTACATGACTCATTCCATCAGGGTGGTGTGTGATATAAGTGTTGTAGTCCTTGATGGAACGTTACTTTGCTTGATGCAGTGTGCTTTTGAGATTAAGGTCACATCTAGTTTGTGAGTTGCAATAAGTACTTCAAGTTCAGATTTATTTGGAGCTAGCCATTTATGTTCCAGGTAGTAATTCTTAATGTCTTCTAATTCTTAATCAGTAGTCATTTTATTCTTCTGACAATTAAGTAGAGCGAAGAGGCTTATAAAGTGCACTCATATGTTGTAGGAGCATGTCTAATTATTGAGGTTGATGCTTTAAGCAGTTTTTTTTTTATTTATTCTTCAATTTTATTGGTTAACTTAGATGACACTTCAGTATTGCCTTTTAGGATTTTGGCATAGAAAGTTCTTTTTTTTTAATATCATGTGTAAAAAGTTTAGTTTCATTTGAGTAGCATCTGATGAAATCAGTGTTAGATTTTTGTATAATATATGCATTTGAAGTTTTCGTTGGGCATTCAAGCCTTATTGGTTTGGCTTTCGACTTGCTAGAATCTCCTTGTAAACACTACATTCCTAGTAGTTGCAGGATGCTCACCTTGGAAAAGGGCGCATAGTGCTGGTGTACTACTGTCTTTTTTTTTTGCATTCTGAAGCTTGATGACCTTGAGCACATTTCACACACTGATATAGTAAAATTAAAACTTATTACTAATTAATTGACAATGACAAAGTTTACTATAGTAACGAGGAATTAATGGACTGATATTAGTTTTATTGTACAAAAGGTACGATGTACATTAATGTAGTAATATTTCAGTATTAATGATGTCAGTGTATCAATTTTTGATTTATTTCTCATTTTTAATTTTTATTTTGAATTTGACTGCTGCTATTTGACTTGATGTTAATTATTATCATTATTTTTATTAATCTATTGTATTGACGGGTAAAAATAAATGAGTATTATGAGTATTTTTTTTGAATGACAAAGTTGTTGGCATCTTTGACACTAAGGAATTGTATGCCTCGTTTGAGGACCTTTTATTTTTACTGCTTGGTGGTGAATTTTCGTTATTTTTAACTGCACTATTGCTAGGACCTGGAGCAATATTTACAAAAAAAAAGTTGACGTTGGTTTTCTTTCTAGTCCAAATTTCACATTGATAATTTATCCTTGAATGATGTTTCCGGTTTTTTCTATCTCTGCTTCAATTGCTTTGGAAGGTGCTGTGTAGATTTTTTTTAAATAACGATTCTGTAGCATCGTTGATCTTCTTGGATGAATTTATACCCAATCCAACCATGTCGAGTAGATATTTTTTTTATAAGTTTCTATACCGGCACTGATTACTTGAAGTTGATTTTTATTTATTATCCTTAGGGTGAAACTATCCGCACTGCCAGATGAACGAAGTAGTTCTGCCAGCTTATTGACTTCCTGTACACCTTATAAGAGTAATGGTGGTTTACTTGGTCATTTTACTATTAGCTGATCTTCAGATTCTTCATCTGTAGGGTGTATGGGTAATCCACTAAAGCTGTTCTGCGTGTTGATTGAATCTGGACATGGTGATTCAGATAGAATATACATTTAAATAATAACAAACAAAAAACAACCGAATGTCATGATATGATTTTATTGTGTTTGATTTAGTTTATACTTGAAAAAAGATTTGTTCATTTGATTTGGCTTATTATTTAAAAGGTTTAGAGGAAATAATTGTAAATATTTAAATTTTGATATTATTGTGTTCTATGTTAATAATACTTATATATCTTTGTCACACTATGTAAATAGACTCAGATATGTTTTAAAAGGTGAATAAGGTATATTTTGTATTGATCATCCAATTGTACAATTTTTGTAACGTGCGCCGGAGTCTGCACGTTGTCCGATGGCCGAATGTCATGATTTTTATGGTTATGCTTATTTATATTATATATTTTATGATTTACTACGCAATGATGGTGATAATAGGCTTAAATAATAACAACCGTGGCGCCATCTTACGAGAGTCTGTCATTGGTTGATCAACTCCCCGCTTTGACACCACAAGCATAGCGGTGGGGAGGCAGTGGAGATGGTACTAACAAGAAGGGATCGAGGGACATTCTTGGTTAGAGTCTCAGACTGAGCGGACGGTTACTTGACTACCGACAGCACCAGTACAGAATTCATTACACGTACGGCATCTAGGTTCCTGCTTTCCATGTTTACTTATGTCGATACTTCATAAAAATATAATGACAAATGACTTTCCGTTTTATGCTGGTATCCCATTTCTTCGTGAGGCTGTTTCGTGATGTGTGGAAATGAGAAAAGCATTATCGTATCCCAAATTTCTTCGAACATATACCTATTCAAATATATTTACATTTCGAACTTTAAGAAAATATTTAATTGTTGTATCTTCATGATATCTAGGGTTGGTGATCTTGCAACCTACTTGAAAAACAAACTATCCCCCCTATCCCCTACTAAATTTTACCTTTACCCTATCTATACCTTATAATATCTATACCGGTACCTTACAATTGGCGGACTCATATATCTATTTCTACTAATTCATTCATTCATTTTGTGTAGGTGTCATGGTCAATCGACCATGCACACCCTGGTGTCAGAGTTCTTCGGAACCGCCTCTCGGCCTCTGAAGTATTTCTACCAATTAACCAAATTAAGAAACGGAAAAAATGTGCGATGCAAACCTTTCATTATCTCAGCCACTTATTAGGTCTATTTAAAGTCTAGTTCGAAAGGTAATTTTAACTGTTATTCCAATAATATTGACAGTTGGTATTACTTACCAGCATCAGCCATTTAGCCAATCTTCGCAAACACCTAATTTGATAGATTGACTACTTACTGTTTTTGATCTCCACATACCACTATCACTATCATCACTATCACTATCATCACTATCATCACTATCATCACTATCGCTATCATCACTATCACTATCATCACTATCACTCTCATTACATAGTATAAAACAAATTCACTTTATCTGTCCCCTATGTCCCTTTTTATGCATAAATTTTTAAAACTACGCAACGGATTTTGATGCAGCTTTTTTAAATAGATAGAGTGATTCAAGAGGAAGGTTTTTATGCCCATGCGAAGCCGGGGCGGGTCTCTAGTAATTTATAAATCTTTGATGTTTAGTTTAGTCCAGGTAAGGAAACCCAAAGTTAAATATACAGACAATTTGCTTCCTTTGTTTTTTGATATCTGCTTCGCTAAACAGCTTCCAGTTTAACTGTTCACAATATCGGATCCCTGAATACATTATGCTAAACGGGCACCTTCGATAGGTTTAATCTTCGATTTTTTTCGATATAAAAAACGCATTAAGTCCGTTCGAAGTTACTGTAGCATTACTTAGCATGAATTTTGCCATGCCTTTTGTTTTTAGGATATCCTTGTAGAGTTAAGAAACACAGAGGAATGCGTTTATTGTAGTTTCAAGTCAAATTTAATTAAGAAATGCTAAGTAGAAACTGTAACGTTTTATAAGTTGTTAGCTAACTTAAGCACTGGATTTTTTTTATGTTAAGCTGAATGCGAAAAATAGTGTTAAGACGCCTTTTAGAACTTGGCTATTGATAAATATTGAGAAATGCCATGACCATAAAGCCAAGCTAACTCTATACTTAATTAAAGAGCATCAACTTCAAAGGCCAACGACTGTTATAACGTTTAGATTTATGACACGGTTTTACCTATACCCAAAAGTAAATTAAATTATTTATATTTTGTATAAATAAAGCATCAAATGCTTTATTTATACAAAATATAAATAATTTAATTTTTAAAATATATCCCCACAACTCATATGTTTAAAAGAACGTGTTTTGGCACATAATCTTAAATTATTTTGCACTTCTGCGGGTCGGTTTTTGATTATTTCGTTCCAATAGAGTTTCAATACTCTAATAATGATGAATGTTGGTATTTGTGTCTCCTTAAATAAGTATCCCGATATGTACCATACGCTTGACATACCACATACCAAGCGTATAATTTCTTTGCCTATATATTGTAGAGACCTCTAAAGTTTGAAGTATTGGTCACGGCGACAAAGATCGTCAACTTTTCCAAAGTTGCCAGCTTATGAGTTTGCTGGCTTTGAAAACGTGCTATGAATAATGTTGCAGTCTTCAGATGTCTACTTAAATAACTTGACTTTTTTTTCTTTTCAACATTTTCCAAAATAAATAAGGGAAAACAATTACAATACAGCAAAAGTTACGTGTATTTAATTGAATTTTCATAACAAGTCTTAAACTTTATAGTATCAACTCAATATGTGTGATTTCCCAGTATAAGTATATTAATAAAAAAAAAGTGAAATAGACTCACCAAAACTTCAATATTCTTTAAGTATACAATTTTCGATGATAACCACCACCACCACCTTTATTTATGTCAACAATCACTTTATATTTAGGTTGTCTGAAAGAAATTGCATTAGCTATAAGTATGTTTGTAATTTCCTCATTGTATATTTTTTCTGATGCAATGAATAATTTTTGTATTATATTGTGTTGTATATTTTTAATTATTCTGTGCCTAACACTAAACGCTGTGCCGGTTGTTGTCGTGTTGATTATGTATGCGAGCGTACATCTACCGAATATAATATGATCGAAGAGTGCTCGCGTTTTAATGCATACGCCTTCTATTTTTCTAGCAAAAAGGACACTCAAAGAAAAATCACTTGCAAAAGGGGGATATTGATCAGCGCAAATAGAGATGGACAAAAACAGGGTCCCTAAGGGGAGGTAGCTAAAAAGCGAATGGTAGCAATAACAATAAATTATTCGCTAACGACATGGGCGAGTCGCAATGGACTGGATTTGAATCGCTTAGTTCTTACTCACGTATCTTTGATTTCTGTTTTTATAGCTAATAAATTGATTTTCGCTTTGGTTAGTGATAGACATTTTTTTTATCGATGTAGGATTTTTCGTTTGTTAGAAAAAAAATGTAAGTATGTTGTTAGCATTATTGGTACGCCTTTATTTTTTTATTCTGTACATAATATGTTTAAATATACGTATACGTATACTATATACATACAAATAGATAAAATTTAATTTTAAAGCACATTTAACTGAGTTAATGATACTTTCACTAAGAAAAAACTTAAGGCCAGTAACACTAACACCATCTATTGAGAGTAATGAGAAAAAAAGCAGAGCTCCGTATTTTTTGTAAAAGGTGGGAGTCCCATTTATTTCAAGTCCTGTCTTCCGCATTTTTTATTTGTTTTTAATAACTCGAAAAGGTACTTAATAAAAAGTTAAAATATATAACTACTAGCGATCCGTCCCCGCTTCGCATGGGCTAAAAAACCTTCCTATTGAATCACTCTATCTATTAAAAAAAACCGCATCAAAATCCGTAAGCATACAAAGGGACATAGGGACAGAGAAAGCGACTTTGTTTTATACTATGTAGTGATAGTGATAGTAATAGCGATTAACTATAAAAACATTAAACTAGAAAAAGTCAATGTTTTTTGTAGGTATGTTTCTAGGGAATTTGTTCAACATAATTATAACGAACAGTTTAGTTTCTTAAAGAAATGAATTATCACGACCAAATACTAGTCAAACCAGCTCAAGAAGAGTTCCATAGCATTGTACAAATATTTGACTCTAGGTATGCACTTTTCAAATACGTTTCGCGAGTAGAATAAAGTTGAAGCACTTTCATTTTAAATTTTGTTTATTTTGTGTTTCTATTTTGTTTCTTTTGGGAAAATATTTTCATCAATCAACATAATTTTATCTATGAGAGTTTACTCTTAAGTGGTTTGCCTGTAAATCTGACCGGGGATCCCCTGAGTAGCGGCAAAAATGTTTACCATGCCACGGATAACTTAATATGTTCCAACAGTCCACACTAATTTCATATTCAAATGTACGTGTCAGAATTAAATGCCTGTAATCTGCCTTAGGACGTAAGATGTTGATCGCTGCTATCTGGTTGTAATAAAAAAAAACCTTGGCAGAAACCGAGAGGGTAATACAAAACACAAGGCCAAATTTTACTTTCTTTATTTCATCACTAGCTGTTCCCCGCGGCTCCGCCCCGCGTGGGACTCGGTTATATCGCGACCAAAAGTAGCTTATGTTTGACCTCAGGTCGTTAGCTACATCCCTACCAAATTTCATCACAATCGGTCCAGCAGTTTAGCCGTGAAGAGGTGACAGACAGACAGACAGACTTTCGCATTTATAATATTAGTATGGATTTCAGCAGCCTGTCCACTGCTGTACATAAACCTTCCCTAAGAATTTCTAGAATGAGCTGTTTGAAGCGGCCTGCATCCAGCGCCTACCTTCGACCATCTGGTCGTTTTTTCTTTCTTACTAAGTATATCATTTTGACGGACATACAAATCGCAGCTTAACAATAGGTCTCCATTTCTTTTGGATACGAGATAACCGTATTTTTATACAAAAATACTTCGGCCATTATCAAAATGGACTTCAATAGTGAAATAAATAAAACTCGATGAAAAGATCACGTATGGCATCCAGAACGGGATAGTTACGTACGACTAACTGAATTGCTCGGCTTCACTGTATCGCTGCAGAAATCCTTCGAACACTAAAGAAATCCCGTGAAAAGATTTGAAACATTTTTCCAATCGTTTTAAAGTTTTTAGTATCCAATTTCCTTACTTTCCAAAACTCATTACGAACTTTTAAGAGATTTGATTCTTAAAGGGATCTTTTTAAGTGTCCATTGATTTATAGTTAATTTCATTGATTATGAATAGGTATACCTTTATATTTTTTTTACGAACATGTTTGGATAGATTTCTTATCTAACCAGTTTTTATTAGGTATATTAAAATTGTTCAGATTGGAAATCTATGAAAGAGGCCTATGTCCAACTTTAGACTTAATAAATAATCAATCCATATGTAATATTATAAACATGAAAATCTATCTGTTACGCTCTCACGGCTAAAATGATCGATTCTAATAAAAGTTGGTATAAGTATAGTTAAAGACCGGGGGTCAAACATAGATTACTTTTGGCGCGATATAACAGACCACGTGGGCTATAAAAAAATCGTGATTTGTGTAACTTAAGACGATTCTTTGAAACATCCTCTACTTATATTTTTATATAAACTATAGCTGTAGCTCGCGACTTCGTGCGCGTGGGCTTCATTCCAGTTATCGTGGAAATTTCGGGAATTGTTTAGAAATTCCCGCGGGAATTGCCTGAATCCCCTTTTCTCTTATACAAAGTTTGTCATGACAATAACCAACACAAAAAAGCATTATCCAATGTTCGAAATTGCTATATATTTGCAGGACATGTCTTGAATTCATTCAAATGACGATAACTTTTTTTAATGCACCGATTTTGATGAAACAAGTTTTAGATGTTCTTCATAGTAACAAAACAATTGGTGAAAGTTCTAAGCAAATCGATTCAGTACTTTCTTAGATAAGCGTGATCATACATAGAAAAAGACAGACAAAAAATTAAAAAAAAAATTTTTTTTTTGCTTTCTGTTATTCCTTTTAAATGTCCCTCTATCTATTTCAGTCAAAATTACTAAATGTACAGACAAAATATTTCTACTATATTATTTATACTTTGTCTTAGGTATGCATACAAAATAAGATCTATTTCCGGAAAAAAATAGTCGGCAGTGCGCTGGTGAAACTTTCAAGGTCTATAGGCTACGGTGACAGGCTGAATATAAATAAGTTACTTACTTTTGTACTCATTGTAATCTATGTTTGTTTTTAAATATTTTTACTATTTTAATATAAACGACGACATTTCTCAGGAACACATTACATTCAAACTTTAATCCAAACCCCTAAGTTAAGTTGTTATTCTACGGTATTATTCTAGGAAGTTGGTACATTATTGAATTCATTAACGAAGGACCAAAGCGTAGGAGTATTAGTTGACTTTGATCGAGATTACGTTTTAAGTCCTAAGTCCATGATTTCAGAGTACCCATAGGTACTTATATAATTATACTAGCGGTCCGCCCCGGCTTCGCTCGGCTATAAAAATCTTCCTCTTGAATCAGTCTTCTATTAAAAAAGCCGCATCAAAATCCGTTGCGTAATTTCGAAGATCTAAGCATACATGGCAGACAGTGGCGACTTTACTTTATATACTATGTAAAGATATAGAAGATAAAGATTAAAGCTAATAGGAAACAATATTGTTAGCACAGGATTATTATAATTAGTTACTGAGTAATAAAATTTACCAAAAAGTCCTCTATTGGCTTCCCCGAACAGGAAAACGAAGCGTGGTCAAGCCGTCGATCAATCAACCGAAGCAGCCATGATAGGTCTGATATGAACCAGAAACGCCGCAATAAGAGCTGAATGGAGAGCAATGGAAAAGGCATATGTCCAGCAGTGGGCGCATATATACTATACTGAAGAAGAAGGTAGGCTTACCGTATGGAAGATTATCCCCCCCCCCTTTCTGACATAAAGCGACTGACGAAATCAGACAAAATTAGCACTTTGTCATGTGTTACCATTTTAGCTAGCTTAGCTAGTAATTATTTCACGTGTAATAGATAGTTTTCCTAAAACTAAATAAATAAAGGGATATCTCACTTCCCACTCTCCGACTTTTGTCTAATTCTACCACCAAATGAATTCCCAAAGCAGTTAGCTGGCCTTTAAAATAATAGGTACCTAATAATATAAATGAAAGTATTGGTTATTAATTTGGAAGAATGGAGGTTTTAGTAACTTATCATAATTGTGTACAAATTTTAAGTGTAAACTTATTTAATGCAACGTATTATTTGTTTTCATATTACAATTTAGACAAAATATGTATCTAACTATTCCAACGTTATATTGCTTAACTACCATCTCGATGCGATATAGAAATACAGCAACAGGTCCCATCATTCCGGGAATTGAGAGCCGGATGGGCGCGTGAGTGATCGCCGTAATAATTCCCTGTCGCCACTGATTTAATAAACTACCCCTCCCTGAGCTATTGGATCGAATAACGATGCAACGGTGAATAAAATCCTTCATCAATAAAAAAAGAATTAGTTTGTCATCAGACTATCAGAGAGTGTCATTGCACCTTCAGTCAACACCTTACATTATCAATAGTAGGTACCTGGGCGTAATATATTACATAGGTATCCAAACTTAAGATGCACACGCATCAGCTTCATTGCTTCTAGTATGTTCAAAAATATAATAATAACATATAGCAGTATTAATTAAAAGTTTCCATTATTTCCGGTAACATGAAGTTACCGGAAATAATGGAACCTTTATTTGTTTACCAACCAGCAAAATGAAACACAAATTTGAATATTTTTTATTAAAAAAATTGTAACAAAATTCTTTTACAATTTTAAAATTAATTATTGACGTAAATACAAAGCCGTGCGGTTTCGATCTCTTAAAAAGTACCAATCCAACTGTGTTTAGTAATTAGTAAAAGTGGGACTAAGATTGTTGGCCCAGTATTTCTGTAATAGAACTTATGAACATTTGAAATTGCTCACCATTTTGTAAATGGAAAAAAAATAAAAGAATTGTTTAAGCATTATGTATGCTCAATTCTTTCCAATTTTTTTTATAATGAAAACCCTATTTTTGCCCACATACACACACAGTTAAGTAGTTTTATACATTTAACTAGCAACCTGCCTCGGCTTCGCATGGGCATAAAAACCTTCCTCTTGAATCACTCTATCTATAAAAAAAACCGCAACAAAATCCGTTGCGTAGTATTAAAGATTTAAACATACATAGGGGTATAGGGACAGAGAAAGCGACTTTGTTTTATACTATGTAGTGATAGTGAAGTGGAGTTAGCTTAACGCTATGATGGCGAGTGCATGTTGGCAAGTTTTTCCTATGTAATATAAATATACCAGATTTAATATTGTTAAATTTACTTCCAAATTAATGTGTAAGTAAGTCATTAAACAACAATAGACATCATATTTTTACATCAACATTACAAAGATATACCTAGTATGTCAAACGGGTATTATGGAATATTTTCGCAACCGTTCTTAGTTTTAATATAGTAATACATAAATTACAAGCTTATTTATAAATATTTACAGATAAATTTCGTATTTTAATCACAGATTCTTGTATTTTATTATAAGTATTTTCTGATTTATTTTTATTTTGTTAGAGTACAAAGTTAAATTGATAGAATAGGTACGATATGTGTTTTAAACATCTAGTGCAAGAGATGATTAATTGTGCTTTCTTGTTATTATGAAATTTCATATTTCCTCCAAACGTAATACTGACTAAACATAACGTCATTTTATTTTATTTGGAATAACGACATAATTTTTGAAATATTAAGGTTTTTTTTAATAGTAAAAACCTGTAATAAATTACCTGTTTATTGAGTCAGTTTTATAGAAAACTGACTCAATAAACAGGTAATTTTTATACCAATTATGTATTTCACCAAAAAGTTGTATATGAAAATTTATTTATTGATCAATATTGAAATCTTATATAATGAGACATTAATTGTTGGTAGTGATGAACAAAAACGGTAGATTTTTTACCGTGGTTTATGTGATTTATAGTAAACATCGGTAGAAAAGGTTGAAAAATAGTTTTCTACCATTTTCGCACATCACTAATTGTCGGATATCCTTATAGAACATTAACCTATGTTAATTACATAATTTAAAACAGCCCCATTGTAATCGAAAAATTAAGGTAATTATCAACTCAAAATTAAATACCTCCATGTAAGTATCTATTCGATTCCTATACAAAGACAATTATATATAAGGTAAATGGTAACTCTTTATCATAAACATACGTTTTGTCATAAAATCTCACCACGGCTTTATTAATCCCTCATCATCATAAGTAATTGTCAAAAAAAGATTGCCAATAATAAAATTCACAACAAAATCCACCTATTTGAAATATTATACTTCTACACACAATGCTCATAGCCTTTGCAGTCAAAATACTTTACTAGCTTTACAAGCAGTTCTTAATCTAGTCACTGACAGTCTAATCACTAGAAACAGTAAGTTCTCGAGGCGTCATCCTGGCCGCCTGCAGCCCTCCGTCAGCCATAGTAAAACTGCGAATTTGAATAGTTCCCTAAACTTCTTGGACTAACCATACTTTCAGGCTCTTCATCCTGACTTTTATACTTAACTTCTCTAGCTTGTGGTACATAATCTACATTCCCATACATACTTGCCCCAGCACAAGGATAAATCGTTGACAGAGGCCTCATTGCTCGTATAGTACCCTTACTTCCATTTGCTTCCCTATATAGAATCATATCTGGATGTACAGGATCATAGAATGTTCCAGATATATGACTAACATCTATGTCATTGTCAATATCAGAGTTCGCATCATTGAAAATATTTGGAGCTTCTGTTGTAAACATGTCTCCAGTTTTTGAATCTTCTGATGACTTGCGAATTATGTAACATCGAACTGCTATAAGTAGAAGAATTAAAATTATGAAAATAAAAATCCCTGCGCCAACGTAAACTAGCAGCTTCATTTTATTATCTGATTGAGATTCTGAAAAAAGAACAATTTAGTGTTAGTATATGGATTGATCAACTACGTTAGTATTAGAAGATTAAAAATTTTTTAAAGACCAGCCGCCTGAGTAAAACCTACTGAAGTCACAATCTGTGAGAAACTGATAAGAACTTACAACAAATGCGAGGTCTCTTTTTATAACTAAGGTTTGTTCCACTACATTTGCAGGATGGTCATTGAAAACGACGTGGCCTTTCCTGAGGAACATCACACAGTTCAATATTACGTGTTCGATCACCATATTGACAGTTTTAAGAAGTAGCTGATGTCCAGAGTTATCCTAAGATCTTTTTAATTATCTATACACACATAGTTACTATTATATCTTGCGTTTTATGATACGTAATCGTCATTTTATGATGTTCTCATCAAACAGAACTTTTAATATGTCCTATTGAATGAATTGTCATCTATGTCTAATTTTAAAGCCAAACATAAATACCTACCCATATTACCATTATCACTGTTTGGTTGAATAGTGGGCTCTTTAGTCTTTTCTGTTGTCGGTGGTGTAGTGATGACATCCTCAGAGGGTGGAACAGGGTTGGCCACTGCTGGGACAGCGTTGGTTTCACCCCAACGTTCACTTGCTCCCTCTGAATAATAATTAAGAATATAACTGACGTATCGATGACCTCCGGAGCGTCCACTATTCTGAAGGTTCTGGGTTCGATCCTCGGTAAGGGTAAGTTAGAACATAGCCTGTTCCCTATTGTTGTAGCTAAGGGTGAGTTGAAATTCATAACACAAGTTGATGAACTTACTTTTTACTACCATTCGTACATTTAGAGCTACAAATACAAACAACTCTATTACACCACAAAAATAAATATAACAGAAACAACTTTGCTCAAAACAGTGAGGCTCAACTACCTTTGTCTGATCAAAGAACTGCTTATGTTGCAGTTTTCGCGTACGTAGATATTGCTAAGGAATACGGGATCAATTTTATAAATGAAATAAATATAACTACTTTTAAAATTACTTACGAATGAAAAGTAGGTACTTATTTAAAAAAATATTAAATTACCTGAATCGTCGAAAAAATTTTGCTCCTGATTGTCAGTTTTCGTGATAATTTCGTCAGTTTCAGCGGCACTCTCGTATCTCTCGATTAAAACTCCCAAAGGAACTGTCAACAGTAAATATTTGTGAAATGATTCCAACAGACAAATATATTTATTAAACTTTTAACATTTTTTTGCAATTGTTAATCAAAATATTTCGAAGGGACGTTAAAACAGTATGTGCAATACAAGCAGAGTACATCCGATAATACCTAATCCCCTAAATTTTAAGTAAGTATTCAAACGGTGTAATTAAATTTATTTTATTTTTATTCATTCAGATAACAATAATCCACAGTGTTAGTAACAATTTAACTTAAAACTATGTTAGTAATTGGCACACACATGAAAATACAAAAATCTTCTTTATGTCATTTGAAGTTTGCTCCAAGATGACATAGCGAGTTATCAAATTGTAATGAAGATAGATATTATATTGCACATCACCACCATCTTAACGTTTTTCAGGTGGCGTATCATGCCATTTGGCTTCAAATCAGGGTCTACTCAAACGCAATCTTCTTCTTCGTCCGAACGTGTTTCCCGATTGCATCTTCAACTTACGCTTCAGAGCCCAGGGTACGCCATTAATCATGGTCCTGCATGCCCGACGTCGATCCTCCATAGTAATGCTGTTGTTAGTGGAATCAGCTACCAGTCTGACTAAGGTAGGCATTGATTTGAACCTTGGTATCTCCTAGATCTAATTACAACACCCAATGGTAGAAAAAAAGTGGCCTATTCTTAAGCCAGGAACCACACAACCTTATGCTATAAAGGAAAGGTATTAAAGATTCTATTCGAGTGCAGAATTCCTGATTGAATTTCCCAACCATTAGTTCTATAAATCTCAACTTTGTATTTTCAAGAGATTTAAAAAATCTCATTGTAACGATTGTCAAGCAATCAAAAATACATTTAAAATAATAATGATTTAAAAACGTTTCATACATTTATGTAATTACTGGGTTTATACGTGTCATGATGTTACTTTTAAAAATAAATTAGTTGTCATTCTGACACGGTAGTATTGATTTCATTACATGGTGACAGCGGTGAAAATGTTTGATAAATACGATTAAAACTGTTCTAGTATTATTTTAAACTCGATAAAAGTAATAGTTATAGTGTAATTCGTTGTTATCAATAATGGAACACGCGCGACCACCACCGGAATTGTGTTTGGATGGCAGCCCCGTCGGCCGGGCTGACGCATGGAAGCGTTGGAAAACGCAGTTTAGCTTGTTTCTTAAAGCATCTGGGGTGCATAAAGAAGAAGGAGGAGTGCAAGCTAGTTTACTCATCAATTTAATTGGACCGGAAGGATTCGACGTATATCAGACTTTTATATTTCAACAGGATAGCGAAAAGGACGATGTCTGTATATTATTAAAAAAATTCGATGAATATTTTGGTGTCAAACCTAATATAACATTAGCGAGATATAATTTTTTTACTAGAAATCAAGAAGCCGGCGAATCCATCAACCAATATGTTACCGCTTTAAAACTTTTGAGTAAAAAATGTGAATTCGGTCCTTTGGAGGAGGAATTAATTCGTGATCGTATAGTTTGCGGTATAAATAGTACGATAGTCCGGGATCGCTTGTTGAGAACGGAAGATTTAACTTTGGATAAGGCAATAAAAATCGGACAGGCCAACGAGATTTCGCACGATAGTAGCCGGGTGTTGGACAGCCGCGCGGCCGGTCCGGGACCGGTGCTAGTGGACGCGGTCGGTGTGCGCGGAGGCGGACGAGGCCGAGCGCGCGGCTGGCGAGGCCGCCGCGGCCGAGCGCCGCTGCCCGCCGCCGCCGCCGCGCCCGCCCAGCGCGCCGCCGGGTCCTCCTGTCTGCGGTGCGGAGGGCAATGCGCTGATCCTGCTGGGTGCCCTGCTATATCTGTGCAGTGTTATATTTGTGAAAATTATGGTCATTTTGCTAGAATGTGCAAGGTAAAGAAAGGTGTTAAAAAGTTATACGATATTGGTGTGCAGGAAGAAAAGTCGGATTCTGGAGATGACTGTGAGTCGTTTTATGTTTCTATATTATGTAATATATCTGGGATAAACAAGATATCCGAAGATTGGTTTGAGACCCTTAAAGGGGACTTTGGAATAGAAAAATTTAAATTAGATTCCGGAGCAGATATTAATGTTATGTCAATGAAACGTTTTATACAATTAGGATATAACCCGAGCATTATTAATTCTAATTTTAAAATAAAACTGCAATCATATAGTGGTGAATGCATACCTATAAAAGGCATTTGTATTTTGAAATGGTCATATAAAAATATTGAACATGATTTAAGATTTGCAATTGCCACTATTGATTGCCAAAGTGTGTTAGGACTGGAAGCATGTTTGAGTTTAGGATTAATAAAAAGAATTTACGAATTAAACATGTCAGATAATGCAGATTTGTTTCAAGGGTTAGGTTGTTTACCCGGAGAATATCATATTGTAGTTGACAAAAATGTGACACCAGTAGTGTCTGCTCCTCGAAAAGTACCGTTAGGGTTACGCGATAAATTGCAAGAAGAATTAAATAGAATGATACAATTGGGTGTTATCAGAAAGGTGACTCATCCGACGTCATGGGTCAATGCGCTAGTTATAGTAGCTAAAAAGAACGGTACTTTACGCATATGTTTAGACCCCCGACCGCTGAATGCTGCTATTCAGCGAGCTCATTTTCAACTGCCAACGATTAATGAATTGACTACCAAACTTAAAGGTGCGAAGTATTTTTCAGTTTTGGACGCAACTTCTGGTTTTTGGTCAGTCAAACTAGATAATGAGAGTGCTGATTTGTGTACCTTTAACACTCCGTTTGGGCGATACCAATTTTTGAGGTTGCCTTTTGGGCTTAATTGCGCACCCGAAGTTTTTCACGCTAAGATCAAACAATTGCTAGAAGGCCTAGAGGGAGTTGATTCATTTATTGATGATGTGATATGCTGGGGATCTACTAAACAAGAACACGATATAAGATTAAAGGAATTATTTAAAAGAGCTAGGGATATTAATTTAAAATTTAACAAAAGCAAATGTCGAATTTGTGTAAATGAGGTCACTTATTTGGGTCACATTTTTAACAAAGACGGTATGAAAGTTGATACAGAAAAAGTAAGGGCTATTGTTAGTATGCCGGAACCTATAGACAGAAAAAGTTTAGAAAGATTTTTAGGTATGGTCAATTATTTATCTAAATTCATACCAAATTATTCAGATACTATTTTTCCGTTAACGAGACTGTTAAAAAAAGATGTTACGTGGTGCTGGGAAATGGGACACAAAGATGCTTTTGATAGACTTAAAAACTTAATTAGTAATGCACCAGTTTTAGCTCTGTATGATGTTGGTAGTGAGGTGCTTATATCTGTGGACGCGAGCAGTGTTGCACTAGGGGCGGTATTAATGCAGGGCGGGCGTCCAGTTGAATATGCCTCTCGAACACTTACAGATGTCCAGCAAAGATATGCCCAAATCGAAAAAGAGATGCTTGCTATTGTTTTTGCCTGTGAGAAGTTTCACCAATATATTTATGGTAGAAAGAATATTGTTATTGAGTCTGATCATAAGCCACTTGAAAGCATTTTTAAAAAGCCGTTAAATTCTTTTCCAGCACGATTGCAGCGTATGTTGTTAAAACTACAAGGCTATGACATATTAATAATTTACAAGCCCGGTAAATTTATGTTTATACCTGATACCTTGTCACGTGCGCCTCTTCCAGATTTATATGATGACAAAATTAGCACTGCAGTATTAAATCAACTGAAAATGGTTATTGATAATTTGCCTATGTCTCAAAATAAACTTACTTTGGTAAAGAAGGAAACTGCAAAAGATAAAATGTTATGCCAATTGTTATTGTATATCAAAGAAGGCTGGCCTAACCATAAGTTTAGTGTACAAAGTAACTTAAAATACTTTTGGTCTATTAGAGATGAGCTGTACTCTGTGGATGGGATAATTTTTAAGGAAAAACAAGTTTTAATTCCAACTTCTTTGCAAAGTGAAATGTTAAAATTAATACATGACGGTCACTTAGGAATAGACCGTTGCAAAAGACGAGCACGAAAGGTTTTGTTTTGGCCTGGAATATCTAAAGACATAGAAAAATATGTTCAGAAATGCCAAGTATGTCAGGAGAATTTAAATAAACCTAGCAAACAACCAATGATACCGGTGTCTATTCCAAGTCTGCCTTGGAATAAAATTGGTACAGATTTATTTGAATATGCAAAGAAAAATTATTTAATTTTAGTTGATTATTATTCCGGTTTTGTTGAAGTAGCTTATTTAAGAGACACGTCTTCGCATTCAATCATTAATATTATGAAAGAAAATTTTGCTAGATATGGCATACCTACCACAGTTGTAAGTGATAATGGCCCACAATATTCCAGTCGTCAATTTCATAAATTTGCCAAAGAATGGGGTTTTAATCATATAACTTCATCACCGTATTACGCTCAATCAAACGGTAAGAGTGAAAGGGCTGTGCAAACGATTAAAAAAATACTGAAGAAATCTATCGACAGTCAAACTGATTTCTACTTAAACTTGTTGAGTTACAGAAATACACCGCGGGAAAATTTAAGTTCTCCAGCGTTACTTATGATGGGACGTCGATTGAATTGTAGATTACCAGTTCATCCGAAACTTTTGATTCCGAATGAGTGTGATCATGAAAAAGAGCATAAAAGTTTACTAGATCAACAAATGAAAAATAAAATGTATTATGATCAACATTCAAAATTGCTTCCTGAATTAAGTGTTGGTGATGATGTAATTATGATAGAAAACAATAACAAACGAATTCGTGGAAAAGTAATAAGAAAGGCAGCGGCTCCGCGATCATATATTATAAAAAATAAAAAAGGTATATTTCGCCGCAATCGCCGACACTTAATTAAAAATATGTCTAGTAATGAGCAGTGTTCTCAAAAGTTTAATACAAATAGAACTGATGATGATAATGTAATTCCGCAAGATGATTTTTCAGAAATATATATGTCAGGTGAGGAAGGAGATGAGGACTATGAACCAAGTAGAGCTATACCTACTATGGCACAGTATTCACCTCCTCTTACTCGCAGTCGTTCTAAAAATAAATAGATGAGCCAATTTTGTAAGCTTTAGGTTTAAGTTACTTTTATTTTAGTTACTCTAAGTTCTTTTCTTGTTTTTGTAAAAGGGAAAGATGTCATGATGTTACTTTTAAAAATAAATTAGTTGTCATTCTGACACGGTAGTATTGATTTCATTACAATACGAATATCAAATTGTACGAGGAAATGCGGTTTAATAAAAGTTTTACAATGTAAATGTATTTAATTGCAATTCGTTTTCGTCAATTTTCTCAATAACAAAAGCTGACAGTACACACAAAAATTTTCGATAAATTTAATATCAATTACTGTCAATTACATAAAAGCCATGCAAAAATGATGAATTTACATAAAATTTCAAATCAATTATTTCAATGCAAATATTAAAATCTACTGACCAGATACATGCTCGCATTATTAACCTTCTTCGTCCGAGAGTATTTCCCGGTTGCATCTTCAGCTTATGCTTCAGAGCTCAGAGTACGCTATTAATCATGGTCCTGATTTGGCAGAACTGGTTATTACAATGGAGCGACTGCCGTCTGACCTCCGTTACCCTTTTTACAGGGAAAACAGACCCACAGGACCATGACTCGGACAACACTGTCAGATTTTTCAAGCTGCCTAAAGGCATCTGAGATAGCCTAACGACTGCCATCTACCGATAACAGCCGGGACCAACGGCTTAACGTGCTTTCCGAAGCACGGAGGAGCTCAAAATAGAAATGCCACTAATTATTATTTCACATTATTATCCATTTCAACAAAATTACTAGTGAATGCAAATGAACGTTGCAAATTGTTATTAGTTCTTATTCACCGTTTATATTGCTCCATGAATATAACACTCACAATGGATCACTTGTATAATTGTATTTAAAAATCTGCACTTGGCTAATTCAATACAAAGGAATATTCTGTACTTTATGAACGTCAAATTAAATAGAACAAGTGGCGCCTTATCTACCTCGGACTATTATGAAAAACGTACTCCGGCTCTGAAACGTAGCTAGAGTACTCGCTCAGTAGAAAAAGACTATAGCAAACTTAAGTCAGCAGCTTCAATATTTTCAGTGGTTAGCCAAAATAAAAACCTTTTACTACTTGATTGTAACGATATTTAAAATTATGTTTCTGGTTACAAAAATATAAACAATAAATAAAAATTTGGTAACTACCAAGCAGTTAAAGAAAAATATTCTCTTATAACTGGTTAGGTAAATTTGGCTACTAAAGTGGACGAAGGGGTTTTACCTGTTTATGTACAGTGGGCTGCAGAGAAATCTGACCCCCATGCCACAAGTATCGCTATTAAAAGGGGGTCAGATTTCTCTATAACCAACTGTACTTAGTGCTGCTATACCAGTAGCAGAGATAACCTTATGGAGCGACAACAAAGCATTCCAAGTGGCAGCAAACTGGGCACCAAATTCATCTACACTTAGAAGAAGAAGACACTTGATGAGAAAAAGAACTCACCACAAGCATAGACGACTTTCAGATACGATCTAGACATGTTCTTGCAAGGAGTGCCAAAGGTTTTGCTGTTTGCCTCCACTAGGCACCGTCGCTTGCCATGGCAGATCTGCATCACGATATCGGTCCCGTGAGGCGTGGTACAAGCTGTTACAAAAATGTTAATAAGTTGCTTATTATTAAACCATAATTACATTAAAAATTAACATCAAGGTGTGCAAGAATCTATTGACTTAAAACATATGAATGAATGAATTGAAGTGAGATTTGGTAACAAAATCTAATCAGATACCTCGGCAATTTGGAAAAAATCGAACCGTCAAATGATTGTACACATTTTCCAATATTAGGCTTTGTAAGTAGGTTGACTTATCAAAATGTTTATTCATAAGCTCGCGTTGCCTAAAGTATACTTATACTGCACGTTTCATCATCATCATCAGCTGTCTACAACCCACTGCTGGGCATAAGCCTCCCTCTGTCTACGCCATGCATCCCTACTCTGAGCCATCGCAATCCGGTTGTTTCCAGCAACATTCCTAATATCATCGACCCATCTAGCGCTTTACTGCGCGTTTACCGTAGCCCATTAACACTATGATACCTTGAGGGAGTCACTCGCACTCTGCCAACTCTAATCTCATAGTGTGGATTGACCTTGCAGCCATCTCGATCAAAATTCAATGCTTTAAAGCTCTATAGTCATAGATGTGGGATATGTATGTATTAAATGAAGATGCTAGTAGTTAAAGCTGACATGACCAGTTGACTGTTCGTACCTTCTCTTACCTTAGCGTTTTCTCTGGTTTATCCTTAGTTCAATAATCCAGAGCTTGTTATTTGCTTATTACAACTGCATCACTATCACTACATAGTATAAAACAAAGTCGTTTCCCGCTGTCTGTCCCTATGTATGCTTAGATCTCTGATACTACGCAACGGATTTAGATGCGTTTTTTTTTAAATAGATAGGGATTCAAGAGAAAGGTTCATATGTATGATATATGCATTGCACCCGTGCAAAGCCGGGTCGCTAGTTACAATTAAGTACAATAGTCTAATGTTGACATTCTGAGGTAAACACACATTAAAAAAAACCACTCGTAATGGACTTAAAACAAATGCTTTGCATCTATAAACAAAAAGCAATTTATAAGGCTCAGTTCGCCAGCATCGGCCTGACTTATTTTGAATAGAAATAAAAATAAAATGTCTAGACGAGAGCCCTATTTTCGCGACGAGGTCAGTTATATTTTTACCAAATAAATGCGTGCCATTACTATTTAAGTTGTTTATATTTATATTATTTTTGATATATAGGGTAGAAAGACGTTATTATATTTGTAGTAGAGGTATTAAGTGGTTTTTTTTACTCTTTTTATTATGGGTCCTACTGATGGACTACAGGCGAACTACTTTTGATAACAACTCGATAAAAACTCCATGGCTGGGGATACATGGGAGGTCAGTGGGGAGGCTATTGCCCAGCCAAAAAAAAAGCTGTAGCAAATATCCCGTGTCCATATAGGCAAATTCTCGGTCTTGTTAATAGTTGGCAGAACACTCATAGGTACTTGTTGATTTTTTATTCCATTCACCTTTAAATATTGCTTTGGTTTGAACAATTCTGATTTCGACACACAATTCTAAATTTTCGTATTTTTACGACCTCTTGTGCTTTAAAGCAAAGAGCTTCTTTTCACCTACTTTCAAAGTTTTATCAGAAACAATAACAATTAAAAATAGTAATCCTAAACTGAACTAAAGTTAGTTCAAGGAATAGTTCTCTCTCAGGTTATTACTAAAGTTTTCGGCAATAAAAGTTAGTTCCAGTGCCAAGTCGTTTGCATTCACTATAAAATTTTAAAATTGTGCTGGATGTCTTAAGTAATCTATCTTTATATATAAAAATCAATTGCTGGTCGTTAGTTTGGCTAAAACTCGAGAATGACTGGACCGATTTGGTTCATTTGGGTCTTGAAATGGGTTTGTGGAAGTTCAGGGAAGGTTTTACGGTCACCATTTAACGGTGAGAAAAGTGCGTTCAGGCGGTACGGAGTTCGCCTGGAGCAGTTAGTTAGTAACATAAGAGTTATTGTTTTGTATAAATTGAGAGTAAAAAACCATAGATATGTATTTATAATAATAAAAGTAATAAACTGATTATAAACTTACATTCATCATTTAGTCCCAGTGTTTGAGGACAAGTGATGGACTCAAAAATAGTCCTTCCGTACTGGGCTTCAAAGATGGCGATCCTGGAGTGAGGGTTGCAGCTCAGCTTGATGACGTCACCCTCACAACATGTCCGACTCCGGAACGTTGCTGTGAAAATATTCAGCAAATTAAATTTTTCCTGAATTAGGTTTTTCTATCGCGATATAAACGTATTGGAAAAAATCCCGTTTATAAAAAATACTTTGCATGTTGTTGTATATAGAAATAGCTGTTTTTATTAGATTCTTTTATTAAATTTCTGCGAACCACCCACCTAAAATATCAAGTTCATTTTCCAGTAACAGATACCGGTCGATGGTTATCCACTAGAGAACTAAAGAAGTAATAAGTAATACCGTCCTGTACTCGATAAAACGCCATCTATCATAACCACGGTGAACTATTTTGTAATTCCCTTCGGGAAAACCATTTATGTATGGCCTATTTGATAAAAGACGAGCGGTTCATTTGATATATTTCTTTTTGTCGCTGTTATAAAAATAAACAAAATAATCGTAGTTTCAGTCACTTTCAATATGTAAGACGTTTCAAAAGAATCAAAAGAGAAAATAAATATCGGGTCTGCTGGAAGAAATTTCTATAGAAATAAGTAGCACCCTTGTACTAAAGTTCCTATTTTTTTAATTTCCTATTTGTACATGAATTAAATAAAAAAATCATCTTACGGGATGTATGGTTGTTTGCCAAACTACTCATTAAAAAGACTCCTGTTTACCTCTATTGTTGTATTTTACTACATCCAAGATAAAAGAAAGTGCATTTATAAGTCAGAAACCGCGCGAATGCATTTTATATTGAAATTATATTGGTACTACGACAAAGTATTCGAGGCCACGAGATGGCCACGTGGCTCTTTTCAACCGACTTCCAAAAAAAAGCGGAGTTTCTCAATTCGGCTGAATATTTTATTTTATGTTAGTTACCTCTTATTTTCATTTTTTTTGTTTGAAAGGACATACTTTTAATTTGGACCAATTGAAATTTTATCAAAAACAGTGTGGTGGTTTGGTTTTAAATATACATACTCGAGTAGTATATAGGTACTATCAGAGAAAGCTATGTATTTTACTGATACTCGTAAATCAATATATTGCGTAGTAATAAAATTGTTATAACATGGCCCATAAAGCTATTTAATTACACTGGTATGTCATTAGTTCGGTAATATTACAACGACAACGCCCTCTATAAGCAACCCAGTTAACAGACCAAACCCTTTCTTTACCCATTAAGAGAAATATGAAACTGCTTTATAAAGGTTGAAATGATATTTAATCTAATTATACTGTGTTACTTTGAAGGTATGAGGAAAGAAAAAAATCTAAATTAAATGTAATTACTACAAGAATTATAGTTTCACAGGTAAAAGTAATAAATAAATAAAAATAAAAATCATTTATTGCAGGCATAGCCCATAAAGTGTTAGTAACAGAGGAACTTATAACTATGTTAGTAAATCTACATTAAAGTTTTTTGACGGTGTAGTGTCTTTGGCTAGATGAACGCGAGTCCAGTGTTTCATAATAGCACTGTCCACGTCCAATCTAGCCGCCACCGTCTTCACCAGAATGTTGGTGCTGCTCCGCACTCGGTGAATCAGGGAAGCTGTGCGTTTTCTTATAATGGCTGACAGACTGTCAATTCCAGCCTCCGCCAGCATCCCCGAGGCACTGCAAGGACGGCGCATCCCCAACAGCACTCTTAGCGCATTATTATACTGAGTGCGCAGAGCCCTGTATGCCACTTGAGTGTAATGAGTCCAAAGGCTGCACATGTACAGGGAGTTACAGAAAGCTTTGAAAAGCGTTATTTTCACCTGCTTGGTACAGCGTGCAAATCTTCGGATAATCATATTAGCCCTAACACACAAGGCTCTCCGCTCTCTCTCCATGTCCAACTCATCTCTGAGTGAGTCCGTAACCCAGTGTCCCAGATACGTAATGAACGGTGAATAGATTTTTCTATTACGCCTATGTAAAAGTAGCGAAATGACCAAGCCACAAATACGGCCTCCGTGGTCCAGTGGTTATGGCGTTTGCCCGGAGACCCAGTAGTGGGTTTGATTCCCATAGGGAGCATACTTTGTTTAGTTTTCAGTTTGGTTAGGACTTTGCAGGCTTGAATCACCTGATTGTCTGATAATAGATGATTCCGACCTTCGGAAGGCACGTTAAGCCGTCGTCGGTATCGGCTGCCAGCTGGTAGTCGTTAAAGGAACCACGTCAGAGGCCGAAAGGCGGTTCCAAAGAAACTCTGACACCAGGGTGTACATGGTCGATTGACTATGTCACCTATACGAAATGATGATGATGATGACCAAGCCTTATATTTGAATGATTTGAACTAAGGTATTTATGTAGAAATAGAGTTAGAAGTTTTGCTCTACATGAGATCCCATAACTTTTTGACAGTGCGACTCATTGGCAACATTTTACATAAAAATGTTTTTGGTGAGATACCTTTATTATAAGAACACATCGCTAAAGATGCAGTCAAGAAAAAGCTATAAAACAAATGATGCGTTTAAAAAGTAAATAGTGGTCTAAATAAACGCTCGTGTACTCGAACGTAATATGAACATAGCGTTATTAATTTAAAAATGAGCACTTTATCTTACACCACTCATAGTTCACAAAGTCAACACAGCTACCTACCCTTATTTAGTTTCAACTTACAACATCTCCTTCTGTTTCATCTGATTATATATCAAAGTCAACACACTCAGCATCAAATGTAAGATATTTTTTAAATGTTAGCCAAGCCTCCGCGATTTCATAATTCTGTGAGTAGTATACATAGGTATATAATCTCACGTTTTTTTTTCGACAAAAATAGCTTTAGTTGAAATATCTCGCAACGCGACCAAGCCAACTCCATTTTTTACATAGGAAGCTTAGAAAGACAATGAAAAAGCAATATCGAAGGGTAATTCATTTGTTTTATTCAAAATTTCAAACAACCAGGGGAAAACGTTCTGCATTTGTGATATCCGTGGCTTAAAATAACACGTGGGTATGATATTTTACTCGCAAAATAATTTAGCTTTCTATTGTTCTAGTATCTTATTAAGTAGGAAACGGAGAAAAACCAACTTTGTAGAACACATTTTTATATTAAAACTGGTACAATTAGATTATCAGTATGGTATACGGTGGCTCATCCTTTTATGTTCATAAGTAATAGACTATACAGATGATACATTAATGGAATAAATAAGGATGAATTAACGGATATATTATATTCGTTACTTCTTCATAGTCTGAACATAGTGAACTAAAATTCTTTTCATGGGTAACTAAGACCTAAGTTAAGAATAATTTACTGTTATTCCGACATTGCTATTGAAATGAAACTCCGGACGAAGCTAATAATATTAAAAATATCTGTCAACATAAACTGACTTAGAAAACCGTACTTATTTCAAAGTTACTCGTAATGTCTATCAATTTTTCTTAAAACAGTGACGTCGCTCTTGGAACACAAATTTGCCTATCATGTATTCGTTATACTGTCACAACCCCATATAATGTTCCGACGTCTCAACCGCAGCGTTTCGCCCGCCCGTCTACACTTACAACCGCACCCATTAGCCGCTCCTGCACTTCCACTCCCACGTCCGTTGACCCCATCCAGGAATTTATTAACACGGAATAAATCAGAATAACCCTCGTAATCGTGACGTCACGCGATGCCTGGATGCGATTCACCCTATTGTTTCATTGGTCGTTATGATGACTGCAACTTTTTGTTATGAGTATACAAAGTGAATAAAGCGAGCCCCTTTACTTTTTTTATCGATATAGTCTCTTTAAAATACAACACTTTTTTTGTGTTTTATTCGTTTATTAGTTTATAACTGTTCTTTTCCGTTCTTCCCCTTTTTTCTTTGGGTACATTTGAAATTCTCAAATGCATATTATGATAGCAGTAACAAATTATTAAATGCTATTTCCTTGTAATAAGGTTTTAGAAAGCAGTCGGATACTGTTCCATTGTACAGTACATAGTACCGTCAAATTTAGGACTATGAAAGCGTACCCTATCCCTAGACTGAAGCGAAAGCTGAAGATGCTACTGGAAAACAAGATCAAAAAACGAAAATTGCTGTCAACAACGAGTTTAAAGTTTTTTTTTACTATTATGTATTTTTTATTGTACCATGTTTTTGTTGTGAAGTATATTTATAAGTGAATCACTTCAAAGTTTAACAGGACAGCGACTTGAATCACATACAATAATAGGCTTTGTCTTACCCTCTTGCTTAAAGTCTGGACTATTATTTTAATAGCAAAAATTACCTAATAAAGGGCCGGAGCCATAAATTTAAAGAAAATAAAAATTGCCTCGCGCGCGCTATTCGAAATTCTTTGGCCGGCGCACATATTCATTCATTTTCCATTGTCAGACTAGTATCGGCTTTGTTGCCTTAAAAAAAAATATCCAAAATCGATTAAGACAATGCTTAATTCCGAAGCGCATCGAAGTGACTAAAAGACAACAAAGCGGATAATAGTTTGACAGTGGAAAATGCTCTACATTATATAGACAACCAAGAGACCACCCTGCATAAACCTCTACAGTCCGTTAGTAACATTTAAAAATTCAATTTTCAGGCCATAGAAAAAGTTATAATTCTTTTTTCAAATGTGCTATAAATCTTGAAAACTACAACCATAGTGGTCCAGTAACCTTGTTAAAAACCAACGATAAGGCCACACCTGAATTACACTGCATATGAACAAAGTGGCGTGATGAAATGGAATTGACCCGGTTAACCAGCCACGTAGTTACGTCTAATGTATATTAATTAACTCGCCCGGTCCCTTTACGATCTCAAACTTTTCCAGCATGATGCCAAAGTGTCGCATATGATGTAGTACAGGACATAAAAATGCATATAATACAAAAAAAAAATTAGGTTTTACACAAACATATTTTCACGAAAATTATCAGGACCTGCCTGGGCCTTTACCAAAAGAGTTTGATAACGAAATCGTTCACACATTCGTTAACGATTTTATCTGACAAATTTGTGTAGTATAATTACGTGCCTAAGAATTTTTATACCAAATCCTAACGCAGTCGATAGCAAATGTGTTTACAAAATCTCATTTGAAGGTACTGTAAAAAATAAGAAATAAATTCTTAATTTTTCATAATCGGAAGGCATGTATAGACGAAAGCCCGACTGCTTTCGCACTACAGCTAAATTTCTGGACACAACGCCCCCCCCCCCCTCTCATCCCTCTGAAATACTCTGAATAATGATTTCTCGGAGGTCTTACTTTATCCTTTTGAAGTTAAAATTCGACAAGTAAAGGTAGTTTAGTTAGCAGCCGTCTGCTAATGTCCAACAGCACGGCGGTTTAACTTTACCAAAACAGATGGCAGTATAGTTCGCGGCAAATAAGTTAGCAACAACCTGAAATGAGCGCAATAGCCGATTTTCATGCAAATTTTAACGTGCGCAGGCCCCGCATGTCCCGTTTTTGGCCAAGTTATGTACCGGGTATTATACCTACCTAGTAGTACAAGATCACGAGGACTAATATCTGTTTCAATTTTAGACTTTATTGCATTATCATGGTAAAATCTCAATTTAGCCATAATTCTAAATATTTACTTCAAAAGAAATCTAGAATGCAGGGTTATAATGGCAATCGCTTTGAAAGGCTATTAATCACGCGACTCGCTAAAAATACACTCAAAAACACTCCGTTCGACGACAGCAGACATGTTTGAAATTTGTAAGGTCTTTGTGATTAATTACTGCTTTCCCACTGAAGAGATTGCTTATTGATCGAGACCGCGAGATCAATCAACCTTGTGCACGAGTTTTAGTACAAATGAGCACAGTCCATGTAGCATTATGAGCGTAATAGGGGAGGATGTGCGATCTTTCATGAACTGTATGTATGATTGCTGTCTCAGAAAGTGAAAAAAACCTTTATGTCAACGTAATAAGGGTGTCATTCCATTCGCATTGGATGGCGCTAACGTTACTCTTCTTAGATTGACATAATATTCATCTGATTCCGCGTCGATAAGTGTGGATACTACCTTCTATATATAGTATAAAATGAAGTCGGGATACTCACCTGTGAGCCCAAAACTAACAAATGGATTTCAATGCAGTTTTCACTTTGGTCTTAGATATATAATACATATAGGGTTTCATATAAATATCAATATTTTTAAGGTGATATACGAAGTTCGCCGAGCCCGCTAGTTAGTCGATGAAAAAGAGACTAACGATTTCTAATTCGATTTGTTTCGTGTCGCCCAACAGATGTCGCTACTAAACTAGCCGTGAAACTGTCATTATTTTCAGAGACTGGTCTAAGTTGCATTAATTCTATTTGTTACATGCCGTATTAACTTCATTGCAACTGTGCCTTGTCACGACCTAGATATTCCATGTTGTAAGGGCAATCGGGTATATATTTAGCTTTGAATATGGTCCAAGAGGATAGGGTGAATATCTCATTATGGACAGCCTTCAGGGGGGTTACTACCTTCTTTTAAAACCATAGATTTAAAAAAAATGCGTAGAGAGACCGCGCGCAATTCGAAATTGCTTAAAACCATAGATTTAAAAAAAATGCGTCGCGTCAAACCGCGCTCAATTCGAAATTCTTTGCTTAAAACCATGCAAGATCCAGTGACTAAGCGAGACAGCGCCATACATGATGTAAGGCGCCATCTCCCTCAGTCGTTGGATCTTGCATGGTTTTAAGAGATGGTGGTAAGCCACCTGATTCTTCAAGCGAGTTAGAGGCCAAGAGGCGGTTTTGGAAAACTGGCGTAAATACACGTATATGCATGGACCTTGTTACCCACAAAATCAGTCATTTTAGTAGTAATAAATCTTCTAATGCTTCACTTAGGTATAGATCTTTGTTTTGAGCGGCCTGCATCCAGCGTGTTCATACTACTTTAACCATTAGTTTCAAACCGTTAAATTATAAATTGGTTTATTAGATTCGTGTACTCGTAGGAATTTAAACTATTTACCTCTTATGTTCAATAAGAATTGCGTAGGTTCACGCGTAAAATTATTTGAACGTTATGTAAAATAAGGTAAGTTACTTTGGTTTTAATCGACATGTCTCAAATGAGATGGTTTCTAATGAATACAATTTTTTTTATGATCAACGTTACGATAAAAAATAAAAAAATATTGAAAGTGACTTTATGAAGTTCTCTATAAAGACATTATTAATATATTTTTTAGAATTTTTGTAATACAGTGAGTAAAAAAATATTTTACTAGTGGTGGACTTTATGCTTAAAATATTACTCACAGTTTACCATGAAAAAAAAAAAAAAGAAAATGTTATCCATTTTATTGGGATGCTTATTAATTTTAATGGGAATCATTTATTATAAAAAAATAGTATTCATTCGAAACATCTCATTTGAGACATGTCGATAAATTTCAAAGTACCTTATTTCAGATAATGCCTTAAGTTAAGCTCAAAGCTATGCATAGTTTAGATTATCTCAATGGATGAGATAATTTGCATATAGAATAGACAACTCGATACGCGGTAACATAGACACTTAACAGAAAGCCTTTGATGAATACACAAAGTTAATATTTTTTCATAAACAACCTTAACAAAATTAGTGGTACCCGAAATCGGCGACCGTGTATGATGAGAGTGATAAAAGTACTTGTTCTCGCAAATCAAATCATTTATTGCTTCCTTAATGTACAATACAGATGCTGTCATAAAAATAGAAACAATTAAGGCCCCTGACGGGCGCTGCAATGGGAGAAGGGCCATTTTGTACCAAAATTTTATAATTTACTATATTATATTGAACTTATATTTATTTAATTATATATTATCTCTGTTTGTTCGTTCGTTCTTCTGTACTCCGTTCTTGTGGTACAAATCGAGACCATCACAAATAGGTACAAAGATGTTTGACCTTAGTCGCCATTACTGAGAAAAAAGAAGTATATCTCAAATGTGTGTTGTGCCTGAAACACACCGTAGAGTACTATACTGCCAGAAAAACACCAGTGTATGGTTGTTTCTTAGATTTTAGTAAGGCTTTTGATTTGGTGCAGTATGATTTATTATGGTACTACTTGAAAAATGTAATTTCCCTAAGGAACTTGTTTTGATACTTAAATATTGGTATGGTAGTCAGACTAATGCTGTTCGATGGGGAGATGAGCTGTCGGAATCCTTTGGACTCGAATGTGGAGTGAGACAGGGGGGACTGACCTCTCCTACTCTCTTTAATCTTTATATCAATGATTTGATTGGTGAGCTTAGCAGCACGCATGTTGGCTGTCATATTGACGGAGTATGTGTCAACAATATAAGTTATGCAGACGATATGGTGCTGCTGAGCCCATCAGTCAGCAGCTTAAGAAGGCTGATCGGTATATGCGAGACATATGCTGCTAAGCATGGATTATAATATAACACAGCCAAAAGTGAATTTATAGTTTTTAAGGCTGGCAATAGGGGTCCCCTAGATATACCAATAACCCTTAATGGCATTAATCTAAATAAGGTATCCTCTTACAAGTACTAAGGGCACATTGTAACGGAGAGTCTAAAAGACGATGCGGATATAGAGAGGGAACGGAGGGCACGGTCGGTCAGGGCCAATATGATAGTTCACAGAGCTGAGCAGAGTTGCTGAGCATCTCCTGAGATGCTCAGCACAGGTAAAAGTAACACTATTTAGAGCGTACTGCACATCCCTGTACACCTGTAGTTTGTGGACTGACTATGGAAGAGATCGATCAGTGCCCTCAGTGTTCAATATAATAATATGTATAAATAATGCGTTTAGGGCACTGTTGGGGTTGCCGCGATGGTGCAGTGCATCTGGTATGTTTGCAGATGCTCATGTAGATGGCTTTAATGCAGTGCTCCGCAAACGGAGTGCGGCGACACTGCGCCGACTGCGTGGCAGCACCAACACTATCCTAAGCATGATAGCAGATAGGCTGGACAGTCGCTTTACAAAGCACAGGATCAACTAGCACCTTAGTATAGGTTCCTACTAACATAGATTTTAAGATACCTTAAGTTTTAAGATTACCTGTTACTAACCAATTATGGACTTAAATGGTCTGAAATAAAAGATTTTTATTTATTTTCATTATTTAAATGTCATGACAATGACAGACCTGTTTTAGACTGCCACTTACATAGAATTTGGAATCGCGCGCGGCTCTAAGTTTCTTTTTTAATCTATGACCACTAAGCATTAGGCTTTCCTTTTACGTGCCAGATTGGAGGATTCTAGATGTATTATATTAGTCTCTAAATGATACCCCGGTTGAATACTTCCCAAGCCGTGGCTTTGTATGTACAATAATAAAATACTATCATATCATATAAAATACATATCCGAATAAAAAAACCATTCATATAATATCTAATACCAATAAGATGACAAGACATTATCCCTTAGAAATCACCAACCGTAAAATCACCAGGGCAGATCCCAAACACCATGTAACAATTTTTTACATCCCGCCAAAGGCATTAACTTTGAATAACTGCCTTGATATTCCCATAAGAGAGAAGTCACTAGCACAAATTATAGAGAATACAAAAGGATACAAGTTTCAGGCGACCGCCTGACTGCTTTTGTAGGTCAGTAAACGCGCAATCACCTTTACGTTTCTAAGTATTTTAGTCATAGAATTTTAGTCATAAAATCGCGGCTGCCATTTTATAGCACATCAGTTGTGATATGCTATAAAAGGTGTAGAATTAAGTACGATCAGGTCGCTTTTTGTCAATTATTGTGTAAATATTTTTGTTTTGATGCATTAAAGAAACTAAACGTAGCTTGAATATATAAATCAAAATGAAGCAAAAGATAAATATTTCGTAAACATATATACCTTTTATATATTCTTAAGTCATATGGGCGTAAAGAAAAATTATTTTAATACGATATTCATTTCATTCATTTGCGTAAAAGTTTTAAAAGTTCGCAAATAAAACTATCTATAATAAAAAAAAAACATCATAGCTCACTCTTACATACGTTTTTTTGGTAATTTCTTGTTATTATACCCCACTATAGAAATTATTTTTTTATTTTTACATTTCCACATTTCAAGTCTTCCTTAAACTAAATTTACTAGGGAATTAAAGCAATAAAAAATAATTAATTCATTTTTTGGATCTTCGATCATTTAGGTGAGATTGTATTAAAATTATCTTACAAAATATTCGTAGTTCAGTCCATTTCTACACTCTCCTTATTTTATATCAGAGACCAGTCACCGGGCATTATCGGTAAGTTATTGAGGCCACACTTTGTTTTACTTACCCGGTTATATCCGGATATTTTTGTTCCATTCGCTTTGCTCTTATTAAAATATGAGAATTTTATTCATAGATACCATAAATATAGCATAGCAATTTTCAGAATAAATCTTGCGTTTTGTTAAGCCAACGAACTTGTTATGTTCAAAATTTTATGAGATAACAGTTTTAACTAGGAATAATAAATAACTTATGGTACCTAAGGTATAAGAAACGTGCACCGAATTTATCTACAGAATTCAATTTAAATACAATGACATGAAGTGCACTTTCTTGAGGTGCATTGTGGATCAAAATGTTAACATTCCTGGTTTGAAAAGAATTTTACAGGAATGGAAGTAGTCAACTAGCCAAATATAGAGTCGATTATGTTATACTTCGTTATATTTCTAGGCAATTTAGGTTTATTTTAGTATAAACTAGCTAAATCCCGCAGCGCTATCTACTTTATATAGCTCCACTTTTGATTAAATCTGCAGATCTAAAAAGTACCGTGTTATTCTAAGCTTCCTCCATACTAACATTCATAAAAATTGGCCCAGCTATTTGAGCGTGAAGAAATAACAAATATATAAACTTTCGCCTTTATAACATACGTGGGATATTGGAACTAGCGATCTGCCACTGATTTCCACTTCAGTTTGACTTAATCTTCTAAAACGTTAAACAAAACAAAGTATTTCAGACAAAGGAAGATTGAGTCTTCAAATGTAAAACTTACATGGTCTGCACTTGTACGCCACTTCAACGAACTTCCTTGTGTTTGGACAAGGGTCCACCAGCCCTGACTTCGGCTTGGTGCTGAACTTGCATTGTGGTTTCTTCTGACACGCCTCCACCACCGTTTGGAGAAGAGAGTACTGTAGACAAATATGGTTTTAATTCATCTTCATTTTAGAAATGAAACTCTGTTGCTTTGGAGCACAGGGTTCATTTTTCAACTTTTTTTTCTCCTTTGTTATTTATTAAAATCACACAGATCAAGCTAGCCCTACACTACAGCGATTTCAAAACTTGTGTTGTGACATTCTAACAGAAATTATATAAATATCCTCTTACTGGGCTACTTTACTCTCATTGGGGATCGAACCCAGAACCTCTCTAGATAAGCGGTTTCATATAAATTTTCTTAAAAAAGTTAAAAATAAACGCACCATAGTGTTACCTAAAGTTTTATTACGATATTTCTCTCCTATTAATATTTGACGTGAAAAACAAGAAAAAACTTATTTTAGTTGAAATAGGCTTAGCAAACGTTAATTATATTTTATGGTTAAAAGATAAACCGAAACCCGGAACTAACTATTGCTTGGCCATAAGCTCTTGATTTTAACAATCCGTTTATGTCAACCCTTATCTCATTTTACTGCAAGACTTTCTATCTAAGACGATATTTTCCACCGTTTTAAGAATTCAGTCTTGAAATCTAAGTTAAGATTTATTATGGTATTCACTGATATCTGCGACAGTTCAGCTATTAGAAAGAGAATTGGCTCGAACGATAAATTTTAGTTTTTGAATTTTCCACCATCTGAATCTAAACTTTTAAGATATATTTAATTTGATAAACACGGTCGTGTTGTAACGGTCGCAATGTTTCCGGCTTTAGACTACATAAGTATATCAATCCATACTAGCTATCCGCTTTAGAAACCTTCAACGCTTTAGACAAAAATCAAAAGTGGCCGTTATAGTAATTTTTACAAAGGATACTACAGCAGATATTATTTCAATGACTTTCGAGGTTCTAATGTAAGTTGAGGATACTTGAAAAAAGTTGCGCGAGGATTTCTGATAAGCTCACTTACAGAAAGAGAAATTTGTTTTTTTGGGAAGTGGTGCTAGTCAGGCCGAAGGAACAGCCTTAAGGCAAAGTCCTTTTGACACACATACATGTAGAGACCCATGTTATAGCAGTTATTTACTTACCCAACGTGACCCAATATCATAGACTTAATAAAATATCATAGGGTTAAGTACACGGAATACACCGCATGGATAATCTGTAAGCGTAATGACGCGGCAGGTAATGGATGCGCGGTTAATATGCCAATCGATTAAATTCAGATTGCTTCTGTATGTTCATATTGTATACTAGCTGTTCCCCGCGGCTTCGCCCCGCGTGGGACTCGGTTATATCGCGCCCAAAAGTAGCCTATGTTTGACCTCAGGTCGTTAACTACATCCCTACCAAATTTCATCACAATCGGTCCAGCAGTTCAGCCGTGAAGACAGACAGACAGACTTTTGCATTTATTATATTAGTATGGATATGGAAGTATGGATTTGTACATAATATTACTATAGGCAACAGTGTGGATTTAGCCAAGTCTTGGGAAAGAAGTAAGATTATGATACACGAAAGACATCGAAATATGGAATGAATTGGAAGGATTGAGCGATCTAAGTAATTTTCTTCTTGTTTTTCTCTCTTAGATCTGCTAAAAGAGATTTCTTTATAAATAATGCATATACCACGTTTTCATCCTGTTTCATTTTTCCTTTTAGGCTGGACTCCAGTGATAGGAGCGGGTTGATGCTCCTATCTTTACCGTGATCAGTGCCACAAACGGGTAAATCCGTCTAAGATGATAGCACTAGAAACTCTCTTAAAGTAAAAGCTCTACTTGCCTGCATTGTATTTGGCCACAAACACTCCTCGCCCACTACCTCCACGTCAACTCCCTGCGGTGCCTGCGCAATACAGCTGTGACCTTCCCCAGTCGCTTTCCCGTACTGTGCCACTTGGATACTTATGGCGGTTCCTCTGGGACATGCCAGGGAAACCATCTCGTCGTCGCAGGATGCACGCTGCATCATTTTCAGGGTGCCCAGAAGGAGAGCTGTAATAGGAAGAAAAATATGTGTCACTGGCAGTTTGTGATGATGACTGAGCGGAGAAATTGGTCATAACTTATGACTCATAAGTTTACGCCTTGGTCTTACTTACACGAGTAAACTTGATTTGGAATTTGGTTTAAATGCCCAAAAGTTTATAGGAGGGTAGGGCCATAGGCTTGACGTGCATTCGAAAAACAACATCATCTTATTAGAGAATGAGGTGATTAAAACGTGCAATATCCTAACCAAACTATAGAAAAAGCAGGTACTTTGTTAACATAGGTATTTCCCATTGGATTCGAATCTTCAGAGAGAAGTTTTAACAAAACAATGCAAGTATAAACATTATGATGTTCAAAGGACGAAAATAAATAATTCTGAAATCAATATTTTTACCTAATAACTATTGTGATTAAACCATTCAATTTTAACCTCTACAATTTGTGATCTAAACATACAAACAAGCACATGCATGGAACCGCATTCAAATATTAAATAAGTATATCAATGGCATGCACTTATTGGACCCGGCCATCGAATGCATGTCCCTGCGGAGTTGCCGAAGAACATTATTATGCGACGCGAGGGTCATACAGTGCGCCTACGTTCCTTGTTCCTTAACCCAAAGGTTAACTGTTAGGCAATGCTCTTAGCATTAAGTCCGCCTATTGTGCGATGCTTTGCATTTTATGCAATAAAGATAAATAAATAATATCAACAGAGTAAGATCAATAGGTAAAATATCCGACAAATCATTGATTAAGTGTACAGGTGGCTTACCACCAGCTCTTAAAACCATGCAAGTGCCAGTGAGTAAGGGAGATGTCGCCTTACATCATGTGTTGCGCTGTCTCGCTTACTCACTGGATCTGGCATGGTTTTAAAAGACGGTAGTAACGTTTGCTTCTTTGTTTGATTGTACAAAAATAAAAGTAAATACAAAAACATAGAATTAGAAATAAACTAGACCTTGTTTTTAAACCTATATTATCATAGATATAAACACGTTTAGACACAGTCCTTATGGTATTACCATATCAGTGTGTTCCGGGATCCTTCATGCAGTATCAGTTGAAAACTTAACAAAAACAAACAAACGGGGAGAGTTTATCTTAAAAAATCCCCCGTCCCCGCTTACACGCCATCCATTGCTCGCTATCTACTGCTATCCCACACTGAGCCATCAATTTCCCGTTTTAAGGAGCATTTACATTAAACTGTGAATATCATCATAGATTAAATAATATACAATCTGCGAATGTCAATAACACGAAAGAAATTCTCTGTTGGTAGTCTTAACGTTCAACTGCAAAACCGACTAAAACAAATTTATTTCTGTCCATAGACACCCTTCGTCTACTTTGGTAACTAAATTTACCTAACCAGTTAAAAGAGAAGATTTTTTTAACTGTTTGGAGACAGAGCTTTAGTCCTGGGGGTCCTGGGGCAGGTCCAGAGGAATCGAGATGGCAAAATACATGTAGTAAGGTGCCTTTTACCTCAATCAATCTTTTTGTCTCAATTTTAGAGATCATAATAAGTTCTCTGGGAAAGGACATAAACTGCTTTCATGTGATAAAACTGAACTCTAGCCTCAGTATATACAGCTAGTTTAACATACGCAGCTACTAGGCGATTTCTAGGGCCTTGTGACGTATACATTATACCATCCCCTTTATGATATCTCTCGGGAACTCTACAAACACCTTTTATTCGCATTATCTGTCTGCTATTGTTTCACACGATTTCCCTCATGACGTCATCTGCGTCAGATGTGATGGCCTGTCCTTTGTCTCCTTGCTATTGTCGCTCGTGAAAAACATACGTGTTTATGTTGATACTATGTTCTTGTTTCAAGGTTACGGTTTGTTTATTATACGTAACAGGATTATTGAGGAAGTAGATGAATTTGATTGATTTATATCTTATTTTCATATATAAACTAGCTGTTGCCCGGGGCTCCGCTCCCGTGAGAATTCCGGGATATTTAGCCTATATTTTGTTCCAGGGTCTAAGAAATCTCCATTCCAAATTTCAGCCAAATCCGTTCAGCCGTTCTTGAGTTATAAATTGTGTAACTAACACGACTTTCTTATTATATAAAGATTTATATATAGATAGATATGCGAATAATGATGGGCACAAAAAGAAGACAAAAAACTTGCTAATAGGAGTAAGAGTGATGGCTAGAAACGAATCTACTCGACGGTGACATAGGCTCTTAAAGAACAAAAAAAGATGGTATATCGCAAAGCATAATGCAAAGAATAATCAACTGTACGTAATTAACATCACAGAATTTAACCGAAATCAAGTATCATTACACTACAAGAATCCGTCATAACAACATGTCAATAATATTATTATTAGACTCACTAATTAATGAAAGAGAAATTGCTCACTCCATATACCTATACAATTTGCAGAGAAATTCTTATAATTAATACTGATACTGTAAGAAGACGAAAAAAGTATAGAGACAGCGAGACCATTAGAGCTGCATGAAAACCAAATAGTTATAGTACACAGAAAGATTCTTAATAGAGATCACAATCCCCGACGGTGAGAATTTTGATGAAAATTTATATTATATGTCTTAGTTATATGTATAGTAATGGACCACAATGTGGTAGCACAAATCAATTCAATAAAATTATATAATTGAATTGCTCAAAATTTTACCAAAATCAAGTATCTATACACTACAAGAACCCATCATAATAACATATCAACAATTTAATTATTAGACTTACTAATTAATGAAACGGAAATTACTCACTTCCAATAGTATACAATTTACGCAGAAATTCGTATAATTAATACTAAGACCGTGAGATCATTTACTTAATTAATTTAATTAGAGCAATGAGAATTTTGGAAATATTATCAACGTTTGTTTCGGCTTTCATGTTTTCCCTCAAATTAACGGTATGACATCGCGTCCCATTGACTGATGGAGTTTTTATCTGATGTCCTCAAATATTATGATGAGGGGTCTCGGAAATGGAATTTTGACAACTGGTGTTACCTGCGGCATTCTAAGTGTGTTTGATGCTGATTTTTCTTCACCTTTATAGGTACTACAACCAAAATTTTCTTGAAATTTTACCTCAAAACTTTTCCTACTCTTAAAAAAAACTATAGTCCCAGCCCGATGGACAGACTATCCAAATACGAGAATAAACCGTATCAAACCTTGTGGGTTTAGATTTAAAACCCAATTTTGAATGGTGATTCAGGCTTATTGAAATATTTTAAGATAAATACTTTTTGTACACAAGTAAGTTACACTGATGTTAAGCTTAATTTGTTTAGTTAATTTATATTACAGTAGTTATTCTTAATTTAATAAAAATGACGTTTATATTCAAAAACAACATGTCATTTTACGAGTATATTCTATTTTATATTGAAACTCGCTAGTTTCAATATAAGATTTCAAGAGGAAGGTTTTTATGCCCATGTGAAGCCGGGGCAGGTCGCTACCTGCCCCGGCTTCACATGGGCATAAAAACCTTCCTCTTGAATCTTTATCTATTAAAAAAACCCGTAGTTTTAAAGATTTTAGCATACAAAGGGACATAGGGACAGAGAAAGCGGCTTTGTTTAATACTAATTAGTGATGAGGATGCAATTGGGAAAAAAGCTTGGTGATTAAAAACACAACAACTGATAAAACTCGGAGGCGTTCTGTTTCATCAAAGTGCCATTTAAAACAACACAAGTGAAGTAAAGTTGAGCACGGCTCACCTGTTGACGGAATGAACACTGCAAAACAATGCTTAATCAATCTGGCGTGGTGTTACAAAGCGAATCGTTCATCGCTCTGATAAATAATTGTTGTACCAAACAATATTCATATTAATGTGATCTGTGGTTGTCAAGGGTCTGGAATTATCTGAACCAGGGTCTTGTATTAATATATTAGTTGTGATGTCTTGAACTTTCTATTTTGAGAAACTAAAATTTTGCGTTAATTGAGTGAATAAACATACATACTTTATTTTACTAATATCACGGGTCTGCTGGAAGAAATTTCTATAGAAATAAGTAGCGCTCTTGTACTAAATTTCCTAGTTTTAAGTTTCCTATTGTTGTATTTGAGTGTACATAAATTAAATAAATAAATAATTACAAAAGTATTTTATTTAGATTGAAGGTTGCAAATAAATATTCTAAGTTTATTAAGTTTCCTCCGAGGTAAGCAGACGGTTTTTTATAGCACATGCTTTTATTTACTTATTTTTAAAATTAAGGTCCTAAACATTTTAGATTAAAAAAAGATTAAATCTGTATTGGATAAACACAAACCAAACAATTAATTTAATCGCAGAAATAAGGTTGCGAGCAAAAGCTAGTACACTTAGCTAGAAATCCAGCTGATAACTGAAGAAATATATATGCCTAAAAAAACAAACGGTCAATCATCACTTACATATTCTTCCCCAAATAAGAACGAAAAAAAAAATTAGACAGAATCACATTAATAAAAAAACACAAAAATAAAATTACAACACGAAAGAGACATTTGGATAGCACGAACTTTTACTATTTTTATATTTGCACCAATATAGCAAGTAATATTCAAATTCGCCGAAAAATTTTAATTGCTGTTGCTAAATTACGGTTATATCAAAACTTTTCCTACTCTTAAAAAAAAATATAGCCCCAGCCCGACGGACAGACTATCCAAATACAAGAATAAACCGTATCAAACCTTGTGGGTTTAGATTTAAGACCCAATTTTGAATGGTGATTCAGGCTTATTGAAATATTTTATTGCAGCACAAATATGAAGTTTAAAACATTTTTCTAGAATAGCTCTGATGTACATTTTATTGCTCGAATGTAGTTTGAATATTACTTTCACAATATGGATATTGGAGTGCCAATAGTTTTTATTTTTTTTTTTCCAATTTCGAACTGCCAGCTTAAAAAAACTATTAAGAATGCTTTTTGTATAAAATACTAGGGTATCGTATCGTGTATCTGACTTACAGTTTTTACATCTTTATTTTGACCTGCGGCCCAGCTGGAATATGGGTGGAAATTGATTTGCATTCTGTTATCTATGATAACTACTTGTCACGGGTTGACTATTAATTAATGCTATGTACAATTGTACATGTACAAAGCCCACAAAAATTTCATCTTTATTTTTTTATTTTGTTTTATTACATATGTAAATGGCGGACCGCCTTAAATTTTATTTTCGATTGGCTGCACGCTGCCCGTTAGTATTTGCTAAATACATATTGGCAAAAACCAAAAAATTTCGAATCGCGCGCGGTCTCAAGGCTAAATTTTTTTTTATAAATCAATGGTAAAAACAATATCAAACAAAAAATAGAGAAAATTAAAAATCTGATGCAAATTTCATAACACTGCCTTTTTACGCCGTGATGAAAAATGAAAACATCGAATAAATTTCATTTAACTTAATGAATGGCTTAAGGAAATGTGAGAGTAGCAGTTTATTTAGGTGGTTTAGGGTAAATTTGATACTCGTGACGATCTTTGAAATTAAAAATATTTTACAATATTTTTTTTAACGAGCAAAATATACAGAATTTACAACTATTTTTCAGTTTATCTTTCTATTATTAGATTTGTTTATGTGTAAGTGACACAGTAAGCCTTTTGGGAACATTCCCGGAAGGAAATAATTTGCGGGGCATTTTTTATTTGTAGTTAATTTTATTTTTAAGTTTAGTTTTTATTTTAGTTTTAATTTTAGATTTAAATACTAATATTATTCAGTTAAGTTTGTCTGTTGGAAAATAAATGTATTACTCTTAGTGACACTAGTTATATTAAAATAGAGACGACAAAACTACTACTTACTCGTTTTTGTATGCTAAATATGGTATACACAAGAATACAAATAATGTTTATAAATAAAAGACTGCCCTTTGATACATCTGAAATTAAAGCGATATATTTGTATTTTCATACGTTGATATTGTAAAACATTATAAAATAAAATTTACGTATATATTTTACAAAAAGGTTTCTAAGTGAATAAAATATCCTCATAATATTTTTGTTACTAAAAAACCCCATGTTATCTTAACACTTTTACATAGAAAACGGATTTTAAGACGCGTGTTTGGAAAAGTGGGATTTTCCTAAGCCAAACATAATGTTTGCGGCAAATATTTTTTCCTTGTAGTGTAAGGCACCCTCGTCCCTAACATGTCGGCCCAATATGTTAGGTTAAACCTTGATGGACGACCTGCCCCATCGGATATTGCTATTTATCGCCAAGATTTATAGATTTACTTTGTTTATAGTATACTGTCGTTGCTTTTTAATTAATTTTTCAGAAAAAATCCGAATTTATAAAATCATAATATTATAAAAACATTGAGTGGTTTAAAAAAATCATTTTTCATCGAAACGCTTAAAGTAGAAAAATTCAAAGAGCAAGTTTAGTATGTAGAGCGTGCATAGGTACCTATTGATATAAATCTTTTGCAATTTTACTGTCTAAAATCTACGTATAAAAAATAACTCATCGTTAGCAAAAATGCTTTATTTTTCACTAGCGACCCGCCCCAGCTTTGCACGGGTGCAATATTATGAGTTTTATTAACATTAAGACCTTCCTCTTGAATCACTATCTATTAAAAAAAAAACAGCATTAAAATCCGTTGCGTAGTTTCGAAGATTTAAGCATACATAGGGACAAACAGAGACAAGCGACTTTGTTTTATACTATGTAATAAAGATAAAGAAGATTACGTTGGCTTTAACACAGGGATTTAAAAAAAAAAAAAGATATTTTTCAATATTAACCCGTTCAACTAGAAATTCGCTGTAATCTTCCCAAAACAAGCACAAAAATATTTTTTTCAAAATATTTTTATAGCTTAATAAAAACAGTAATCAGTAGATAAATAAAAAAATATAATATGTCACACATTACTGTAGTTTACTACGATGCACACTCTAAAGTTATTAGTTACTCTATATGCACATTAAATCACGGGAAAATTTACTAGGAAACTAATGATAATAGCGTCTCTCCATTATTCCGGTACACACGCTCAGTTCCAAAATAACCACTTTATGTTTTCCCAGCACATAAGGGTGGGCACACAATAGTGAAGCCGCTCGGGTCATCCATATAAAAATAACATGGTACGTGACTTTGCGTTATACAATAGTGGTATAGGAATTTTAAGTTTGGAACAGTGATTTGTTTACAACCGACAACGAGAAAATGTTTATATTTTTTCATGATTTTTCCTCTCGTTATACATGACCTACTGCTGAAAAAAAACCTCTCTCTTTGTTTTCACATGACTTGGTCTTGGACAGCTTTCTTAGAGGTACATTTAGAAAAAGATGGACAAAATTATAAAAAAGTCAAAATAAGATTTTTAAAACGGCATTAATTATACTTTTTGTAAAATTTAAGATAGAATACCCAGTCTAATGCAAAAAAGGAAAAGCACACACCATATTGAATACAAGAAACTAAATAAAGTCCCAATGTTCTGGCAATATGTAGCAAAGGTACATATGTTATATGTTCTGGCAATATGTACAAAGGTGTATAGCTTTATGGGGGCAATAACAGGTGCAGTCCAAGTGGCAGCAGACTGGGCACCGGAAATAGAGGTCATCGACACGAAGAAGAAGACTTCATCACTTGAACTTTATAACGTGGAGAAAATTTACTACTTAAGGTATGTGTGATGAGAGAAGATAAATCCAGGTTTCAGCAAATCGCACAATATTTATTATTTCTACTTTACAAACTTTAGACTCTTAAGGATACACGTTAATAAGAAATATAGACAGGGGTCGTGAGATCGAAGTAGGCACGAGATTCAGTCAGGCAGCCGCTATGAAATAGCCAGCCACTTAACTTTGAGATGACGAGATGATCCGCAAGAGGTCTTCTGGTGGACGCGCGCAGATTTATATATGGCCCTCGGGGTGATGCGGAGCGGGGAAGCGAGGAAGGACAGCCGTTTGAGAATGCGCGACGTCACAACTTCCTGGCTGGACATGAAAAGGCAACATACGTAAACAGAATCAGAATTGTTTAATTTGCCAGAATACAATGTATAAACGGTCTTACAATATCAGTCAATCCAGTGTTATACTCAGTCTACCTTGCAGACGTGCAATATTTACAGTTCATTTTACACACGTGACACTTCTATCTTTGAAGACCTCATAGAGGGGAGGAAGATGTATGCTTAGTTAATAATAGGTAAACCGAGCGAGAGGCTAAAAATATTTCGAAATGGAGAATTAAATGTGATGTCATCAGCTCCAGACTAATAAGGATTTAACGGGGCAAAAAAAAAGATTATATACTCCTCGTTATACCATTTACAAGAAGGAAATTTCCACCAAAACTTACAGAACGATATCAATATCGGCGATTATCAAAATATTAATCTGAATAACCCATACCGACATAAATTTAAAATTTAGAATTAGGAACAGAGACGAACTATTTTCAAGTCTATGATTTTGAAACATCTCCATTCTGCAACGGACATTTACGATCTGCGCAGGAGCAGATACAGCTGCAACGTAATAATTTTACTCTCAAATCAGACTAAAGATTATACAGATTTACTGCAGAACTTTTGAATACCGGCCAATCTATACAGTATTTTCATAAAACTACTAAAACCAATTAATTTTGAAGTGAAAACCGAGAAAGATTTTACTAGGGCTTGTATGTAACTTGTATTGTCAACATTTTATTTTCGTATTTTTATTTTATTTTTATATTAATATAGAAAGTGACTAGAGGGTTTTTGGCGGCAAATAATACAATCGATTTTGATGGTGAATTTATTTATTTACATTATGCACATTTTTCGAAGAATTTGTGCTTAATAATGGTGGATTATTCGACAAGTGTTTACTAACAATCGTTTATTTTGGGAACTGTTCAGGGTGCGATTTAATGAATTGACTTCATTCTAGTATTACCGAACCGAACCGTTGTAGATTTAATAGAAAAAGATCATACTCTCGATAGGCCTACCGATACTACTTCATTCTTTGACACAGAAATCTTTAAGATAGTTACTAACCCCTGTATTAAAAAAACGTTTGTTAAGCCCATTTTAGCTAAAATGGGTTTCGTCTTGTTCTTTCACGTGAAATATCGGTAAGAGAAAAAGAGTATAACGTAGGTAGAATTTACTAATTACTTAAGGTATGTGTGAGGAGAGAAGATAAATCCAGGTTTCAGCGAATCGCACAATATTTATGATTTGTACTTTACAACAGGTTAGACTCAGGATAACCATTAATGAGAGATTATAGGGGTCGTGAGATCAAAGTAGGCACGAGATCCAGTCAGGCAGCCGCTATGAAATAGCCAGCCACTTAACTTGAGATGGTGAGATCAGCCGAAAGAGGTCTTCCAGCGGACGTGCGCAGCCTTATATATGGCCCTCGGGATGATGCGGTGCGGGGCAGCGAGGAAGGACCGCCGTAGGAGAATGCGCGACGTCACAAGAGACAAAACATATTTTAGTTAAAATGGGCTTATCAAACGTTTCTTAATACGGGGGTAATTGAAATTCTTTTATGGCTTAACTTATCCAAAGAAATTATAAAACTGATATGGTTATGATTGAATTTAATATCACCTAATTTTGAATTACATATGCGTCGGACATCCACCGACCAGATGGTCAGATGACCTAAAGAATGTCGCAGGCAGGCGCTGGATGCAGGCCGCTTCCAACCGGTCGTTCTGGAAATCCTTGGGGGAGGCCTACGTCCAGCAGTGGACGACCTGCGGCTGAAATGATGAATTTTTAATTTAGTTTATAGGGTAATCAAGTATTCAAGGTGTGCATAGCCTGTACACAACCTTAGTGGCTCAGTGCTCAGCGTTAATTGATGAATTTCACATAAACGCGGGACAAAGAGGTCGTGCGTGAAGCTCGAAGCCTCGCCCCTCTCGTATATTAATTAAAAACGTGACAACCGCGAATTTGGCCCTTTTATGCGGCGACGGAGTTCAGTTGGAGGCCACAGGGCTCGTAATGTATGAAGTTTAAAAGGATCTAAATATTACAGTGATAGTATTATCATTCGTGTTTGAGTAACTAACACGGGTGACAAGTAATTTCTCGTCATGCTTTGTCTCTTTCTACTTGCATTTCAAATAAGTACAATGATTTATGTATAAGACAAAAAATTTAATTATTTGATGTGTCAGTTAATTTACAATTTATCGAGAATTTTGCCATTATTCCTGCTGCCTGCTCAGCGTCATCTGCTCTTTGAAATATTGTTACTTTTTTTAAACTTGCCATTATTATCTCGCCAAATTTATTGAGTAATTTTATATTATTGTATGCTTAGCGTTGCCACTTGTTTAAAATACTTAGTGTTGCTCTCTGAAATTCCATTATTAGCTTGCTATTTAAAGATAAACGCCGAGGCATATCATGTATCTCAAAGAATTACCCAGACTTAGTGTATATTTTCTTTGCCAGAGTAGTAACCTAGCTAATCACTTTGCTTGATATCGAGTGCATAATAATTTTTCCACGCGGTATAACGGTTGTCCTTGTAAGTTGAGAACATTTTTTGACTATTATAAAGGCAAATGTATGCAATGTACATATTAATAAAAGTTATACAACTTAGTACTCTGAACTGATGGTATCAGAGTTACTTAGCATAGCATTACTCAAATGAATAAAATATTAGCATGATAAACTCAGCTCCCTCCCACATATTTTAGGCAGACACCTGATTGCTAACACCTTTGAATCAATACAGAGAATGACTTAACCTCTAGTCCTAAATTGGTATTTAAAAAAAACATTATCCTCGTGTTTTGCGGGAGTAGGGCAAAAGGTCTAGAACGAATCGTGCTATGATTAACAGCTATCGGCAAAATTTTTAGAGCTCATAAAACGCATTTTTCAATAAAAACATTGACCACATCATATGAAATTTCTGTTTGAAAGCACAACAAAGCGTTCTGTTATTTCATACCTAATGGGATTAACAGAATGAACTTTACACGTGACTTGTCAATATCCTGATGCTTTTGTTGAATAAAAATATCAGCATTTCTAACAGGGAAATAAAATATTGACCATCATTCAACAATACTTCGGGGCGATCTGAAAAACTACAATTCAGTTGAGCTGAGGTGAACTAGAAATACCTTTCTACTGGAATGGAAGCCGAGATCGCATCGGAAATAGAATCATTCGATACAAAACGAAACTCGACACGACTGAACACTTTTGCACTGCGCTGTCTTTGTTTAAAATTTCATTTTTAAGAGCTAGGAAAATGACATTGTCGCTGTATAAAAGTATGCCATTATTTTTACCTTGTTATGTTTATTGCATGCAATAATTCTTACAGACTTCGTTTTATTATCAACACGCAATATTGATACATTTTATTTTAATTTATTATGTTGCTAAAATCTATAGCCCCATATGCCTAACAAATCGCATTCAATATTATCCCTATAGTTTTCTACTATAAACCTGACTATTTTCTCTTTCTGTTCTCGTAAATGTCGTTAAAGGCGACTAAATATTCTTGTGTATAGACTTACTCCCTTATTCAAAAATAATAATTTAACTAATACTTAACTAATTCTTATTTAAAAATTAAAAAACTTTTGTTAACCCCATGTTAACTAAAATGTGTTTTGGCCCTTTCTCTCTTATCGAAATTTATCATGAATGAAAGAGCCGAAACACATTTTAGTTAAAATGCGCTTAACAAACGTTTGTTAATTTTTATGAATAAGGGGGTTATTATCTACCAACAATAGCATTAACAAATACACCACTAAGTTTTCGAGCTACTGCTGATTTTTTTAGTTCGTAGTTTTATCATACTTAGAATAAGTAGAGTACCATTTCCTAAGAATCGAACTAAAGTGCAGACGATATGCCTTCTTGCGAGAATGGAATCGAAAATACAGCACAATACAAAGCTACACACTTGACTAAACAGTTTTGCATTACTTTGACTACTTCATTGACATAGACTCAAGAGATCTTTTATTTATTTCATGAAAATAATTCTCATAATTTCTCATTATTAAAAGTCTCGAGAATTAAGAGATCAAGACATAAATAAAACAGATAATGTTAAGTACATAAAACAGTGGAATGTCTATGTAATCACCGTATAGAAATCAAATATCTAACAAGAATTCACAAATCTTAGTGAATACGACCTCTTTCAAGTTTATCTATTCAAGCATAAAAAGGTCTTCAGGGAAGAAATCTCGGCAAACAATCACTAAGTACCTACAAACTTGTAATATTGGTCCATTATCAATACCCGGTGGAGTATTTAGGATTCTATATCATTGGTTAAATAATCCGCTTTATATCCCGAATTCCTCCCTGGACGCGTATTCGTTGTTTTCCAAATAAGGTTGATTAATGAATGTGTGCATGTGGTTCGAGTCCGGCCCTGATCATGATAGGTGTGGTGTCCCTAGTGGGCATCTGTTGACCTGTAAAAGGGGTATGCAGTCATTCTGAACTTTTTCGCAGGTCACGTGGAGACGTGGTGGAAAAGTTTGGAATGATCATACTGTCTGTAAACTTAAATAAATTAGTTCAGTTTCACAGTCCTAAACTAATTAATGCCTATTCTAAAAACCTTAATAATTCAAAGTCAATTTATATTGAAACAAAAGTAATCTAAATACTATTATCAACTTATAAATAACTAAACCCAAAAAAAAACTGGAGTTCTTTCATAGTGGAAATAAAAGTAGGAAACTCTCCGAAGTAACGCAATAGTCATAGGAATATTACCATATTCACATGAGAGATAAAGTAGGAGTACGAGAGATAGAAAAGGAAGAAATCTGACGATAAAGGGATAGAGGAGGTTTGTCGGATGTGACTTCACATACTGCACTTGTCCTTAAAAAGTTAGTATTCTAGAACCTTGAAGCCTCAAAGGCAATTGGTTTTGTTGTTTGTTTTGGTAGTCAGTTGAAAAATTAAATATTTATTTATTTACCACATTTACAATGTCATTACAGTTTGAACCAATGCGACAGAGTAAACATAAAGATTAAAAGTAATTAATTACATCTTAGGACAATATCTCAGAGCAACATCTGCGAACTTCATCAAAGAACAAGTGAACAAGTCAAAGTCTATGCATTCTTCTCATATATTAAATAACATGAATAACAATGCTTAGATTAATATTTAGATCGTTTTTATTTTTATTGGTTTTAGTTTTTTAGTCTAGTTTTGAGTATTTTTTAAAATAATATTGCCAATTTTTGCTTTGATCGTACAAATTACCAAATAAATAATACTTTTATTGTAAAATAAGTCAATTAAAGACGTTACGTCATGACAATCTTCAACTGACTTTTACTTCGTTAATTAAACAAAAACACGATGTAATAGTACCAAAAAAGCTTTCATTATTTCGAAACCTCTGCTCAACATTCTTTTCTGAACACTAAAAAATACTTAAGAAAAATCCTTATAGATCAATTTAAAAATACCTCCTCTGAGTTTGATTTTATAGCGGGCTTCTTTATAACGTTGTACAAAAGTTTAATTAAGCCTGCAGTGTTCTACCAATGTAAAACATCTATTGGGTTCTTCGATCAAAGTTGAACCTCTGCTTTAAACCTCCGCCTTGGGAAACAATAACCGTTGGGTGCTACTTTTCTTTTTGCCCAGTATTCATTGGCGCACATTCTTCATTCTACCTTTTTTTATATAAATTATGATACTTTTCCTTACTCAACTGTTAAACATATCAAATAATAAAATTGGAATACATAACTATGAGATTAGTACTTAAGATGAGTACATAACTATAACTCAATAATTATTTTGTTGGTTTCAATGTAACTTAATTACTATCATGATGAGAATATAGCTTAGTCGATAAACTTCCACTTAAAATTAAAAAAAAAACTGGTCACTAATAGCATTGATGTTATATACAAAACATGTATGTATGTAGTAAAATTGCCTAGGGCAAGTCAGTGCTTAAAAAAATGGATCGCTTTTGTAGTGGCAAAATTAAAACTTTTACTAAACGCATAAATATTATTTAAATCCTTATACTTTGCACTTCTTTTTTTTATTTCATACTAATGAAGTCTAAAAATAATGTTTATTAAAGTTAAAAGAAAATAGTTCAGAACAAGTGAACCAAGCAACTTGTGCAAAAATATTTTTCACTTTTTTGTAACTACGCGCTTCGTGTACTACGACGTAGGTTATTATTCGAGTCTCGTAGCGTCAAGTCTACGGAGTGCTACGCCGGTATGATTTTCTTGTTCCTCCTGTATTAGCACACAAAGACTTGACTAGTTCCATTTAACTCCTAGTGATTTTTTTTTTTATATTAGATTTTTATTCTTCTTATCTTATCTCTTCAACTTTTGTTAAGGCTCTATCGTATGCCTTAGAAATAATCAAACATTTTAACTTGTTAGTTATTTGTGGTAATGCGACTAGACATAAACTCAAATAGTAAAATTTTTTATATAGTATTTTTACTTTCACTACAATTATATTCCAGCAGCTAGCAGGTTGTCTAGCCAATATTTTAAATATTATCAAACTGCGTTTGAATAAATTGATACAAACAATAAATACGTAATGAATCAAATAAGTATCAACTGAGAAAGCCTCAAAATGCACGAATCAATTCAAAACTTTAAATATCTACGCCGCGTCAGAATGTGCCACGGCGTAGCATTATCATTCAGGTCTTGTAGCACCGGTCTACAGTTCGCTACGCCGATCCTGTCGCCTGATTCTCTCTGACATAATACTCTTTGATAGAATAGACAAACAATGGAGTTAGTGTATGTTTGTGGGGAAAGTTGCAAACTCGTACCGCATGTTTGTTCTTAGGTCTTTGCATACACATAATAAAATGTTGGATGTAGTCAAAGACAAATATTTATAAAAAGGAGTAGGTAATTATTTTATTTATTTTTTGTCCGAGCTGAATGCCGCTAATCCACAACAAAACAAATTACAATTAAGATTCTTATCATCATAGGCCAAGATTCACCTTAGATAATTACGCTATCTTATTATTTTTTAGGATTCCGTATCTAAAGAGAAACGCTGTCAGAAGAAAGCACGTCTTGTTACGGACTACAACGCAGAGCACGTTACAGCTCTTAATTTTACATAGAAAAATCCAAATGTGGAAAACGGAATTCTATTACTACGCGTATATTTTTATTACAGGGTTATATCATACAAACCATTTAAACTAAAAGATGCTGTTTCAATAAAACAAACCATTAAAAAATAATAGTCTAAAATAGTTCAAATTCAATGCTTAACTTTGGCTCACAGTTAAGATTTTAGAAAGCTAATCCATATCCTACATATTTTTTAAATGCAAAAGTATGTCTGTCTTTCCATCTGCCTGTCTGTTTCGCTTTAAGAGCTAAACTACTTTAGCGATTTTGATGAAATTTGGTATGGATGTATTTAAAGACTGGAGGTCGTAATGACTACTTTTTGACACGATGCCACGCGGGCGGAGCCGCGGGTAACAACTAATATGAAATAAAAACTTGTTTACCTCGTATTTCTCTGTTTCTTTGTCTCTTCTGTCTCGTGTTTGGCAATCTGGTAAACTAATTAACTATTACGTAAACAACACACCCTTTTAGTAACATTATTTTGAAACTTTAGACCATAAAATTACACTTTAAATGAGGATATTAATCTACTTATATGATTTGAGGGTATCTATAATGTTATCTCAGTTTACATGAGGTATTTGTTACGTCTTCCATGCTGATCTGGAAGAAAAATAAAAACAGAGAATGTACCAGTTGCTTCTCTTCCCGTGTAGGTAAAAGTCAAGAAAGGGAATCAGCAAATAGGTGAATCATAAACAGTGATACGGTTAGCATCCCAATCACTATTGATTTTCCGTTTCAACTATCATGCTAAATGTGCAAAAAAGGCGTGATTATTATGTATGTATATATTTGTTGTATGAATTACCAACTACTTGCGCCACCTGGGACTAATCTCACTTGGAATTTTTCTGATCATCTAAAACTATTCAGCTGTATATTTTCGGAATTAAGAATAGACCTCTCTATCCCTACTTATCATAATTAGTAGGTATAGCAAGTAATCAGTAAACAATATTATATCAGTTTTCTTTGAACTGTAGATGACATAGACCTTTCAGCCTATCAACTTCCGTGTCTGATAAGTAAAGGTTAGCATTCTTTCTGCAAACATTAATTATATAGATACCTACACAACTATACATTGCACAACACAGCACAGAGAACTAAGATTAAGTGATGATGGGCGGAGTTATAGCGCGCAAAACTGGTGGCCGTTGGGACAAAAAGATTTTCGAATGACGACTACGTATTAGCAAATGCAGCGTCAGCATCCACTATCACAATACCAACAACCAGATGGTCCAAAAATAATATTTATATTGTAGGAAGATGCTGTATACGGGCCTCTTTTATCGGTCAAACTAGAATATAGGGAATACCTATGTCCAGCTGTGAACGTCTTGTAGGAAAAATTATAAGAATGACATTATGAGCATGGAACGGTTCTTACTTTATTGACATCAACACCATTTAATATGAAATGAAGAAGTATTAATACAAAACAAATATAATAAAACATCATATTATTATTTGAATATCATAAGAAACGACTACACGAGAATTGAATTTCATAAAAATTTCATCACTCTCTACACAATATAAAACAAAGTCGCTTTCTCTGTCCCTATGTCCGTATGTATGCTTAAATCTTTAAAACTACGCAACGGATTTTGATGCGGTTTTTTTAATAGATAGAGTGATTCAAAATTCAGGAAGGCATTAGAAGAAGAGACGAGTGATCGTCCTTCCAAAGTCTTTTAGTTCTTGTCTTAAACAGAATCATAATAAAACATCTCTTTAAACAAACAAAGTGCGCCTCTATCGAATCCCCAGCGTATCAAACTTTTGTTCAAAGTACTTTACGACCTCTTTCAAGCTCGAACTTATAAAAGCTCTAAGTGACAAAACCACAAGCCACCGCAGCAGTATAGTAGTATTAAAGATCTAAGTCCACACTTGACACACTGCGTTAAAAGGCTGCATTTTTATATATACTATACTGCCTGCGTCATAGAATTAAATTATAGCAATTAACTGGAGCAAAGTTGTGGTATGCTATTTTCCTATGAAAGAAAGAAAAACATTTCTTGTGTACAGTGGGCTACTTTATAAAGTATACTTCCTAAGGTGTAAGTGTAAAGTAAAGCGTGGTACTTTTCAATTTGGCCCACTGTACTTTTTGAAGCAATAAAACATAAATTAAAGATTTCTGTCGGATGTTCCTTGGAGATACTCAGAGAAATAGAATCTTATTTAATTATATTAATAAATATATAATAATCTTACTTAATCAACTTAAAATTTTAACGCATTTTGACGCACTGATTATCTCTTTTAATTAATTGTTTGATATGTCTAAAGGTGATAGGTTTAAAGACAGCTTAAAAAAATACCATATATAAAATCAACATAATATCATTCATTAATTCATTCAATTAATTATATTAAGTAAAATACTATATTGGACTAAAATGTGCTAAAAAATCTTTACATTAAGTCATAAAAACATACCTACAATCCCTATTTTACTTTAACTAAAATTATTAATTCAAACGTTATTATGAAAAGAGATTAAAAAATAATAAGTTTCAAAAATATTAACACAAGATAAAAAGGATGCATTACTTATTTGGCTAAAATAGGTATTAATATAATATTATAATTGATGACTATATTAAATCTCCATCAAAATACAACAGCAACTACACAAAAATATCTAAATACTTAATAAAGCCATGCTTAAACGCATCAATTAATTGCTAATCCTATAACATATCCAAAACCACGAACACGGCCATGAGTGTTATTAAGTTAACGCCATTAGCCGTAAGTCGAAGCCCTCGGTAATTATGTTTGTAATAAATCGTCCACAGACCTATATTATCTGAGTTGCTGCAGGAAGGGCCCGGGAGTAACAGGAAGCCGAATACGAGCGCGAACATTACTCCATACATCTTCCCAAAAGTCCGGTATCCAAGGAGGAAACAATAAAAAGTTTTAAAAAGTTACTGGCACAAAACAAAAACACTTTTAAAAGTAAACAACGATAGTTTTGAAAATCGAAAAGTGAGCGTTAATTTCCATAAATATCATTCCGATAGCGATCGGCCTGTCTATTTATGTGTCGTATTCGAATTTCGAACGCCCGAGCACGTGACATGTGTCACATGGTGATAACATTGAACCGCGTGTCAACTCGCTTCGGGGAAGCAGGGGCGTGTGGCCACAATGACTCCGGACGTTCGACTGACGCGGCGAGTTACAAACGCCATACGACTATTGGTCACGACTCAAGTGAGCCCATCAATTTAACTTGACGTTTCAATGAAAACCCTCCCCTTTTTTCCCCAGGAGAGAAATTACAAAGTTTTGTCGTTTATAATTAAAAATGTATCGATGCCGAAGCTTATCAAACTCAAGTTTTGGCTTAGGATGGAGTTAAATAGTCATTAAGTTTATGGAAGCTTATGAGCCTTCAATTCTTTTTTCAGTAATCGCAAATACTTAAGTACAGCATAAGTCTGTACTTTTAGCTTCACAGAAGCCATTACTAGCGCTTCCCTTGCATGGCACTAGCACCAAAAAATACCCAAATTACACCTAAACAGACCCATTGACTTTAAAAGGGAGCAGACTGAACTGTATATAGGATAGGGACTTGTATAAATTTACACACGCACATTTATTAAGAACTTACTAAAGTTGCATATCGATTGTTAAATGCGAAAAACAAACATTTCAGCGAAACGTTCACCCATATCAATTTTCCTAAACGTAGCTTCTAATTCGGTTAATTTATGCAAATAACGGTCAACTCCGAAACAAATTTGATTCCTCAACAATAACGAATTCACCATCGGTTGATTTATAAACCTAATACGGTTGAATGCATTTGAATAAATCACGTAGAAAAAAATCCGCGTCACGTACGCTCATAACCAGACAAAGGTGGGACTAGTGATGTGCAAAATTAGCCTTGAGTCTAAATTTCCCAGTTTCAGCTAAAGAGTCTTCTTGATAAAATTAATAGTGACGATGTAAAATTGAACCCTTGACCTCGAACTATAACATTTTTTCACAATTTTTTTTCATTATTTAAAGTACTCAAACTCTCTCTCTCTCTTCTTAGCGCTTTTCCAGTTGCATCCTCAGCTGGTTGTTTCGGAGCCCAAAGTCAGTTTTCCTGCTTTTTCTCCTCCACTTCGATTGTTCGTCGGCATCCTCCTTCGACTTAAACCCACAAACTATTCAATATAAAGTAGTAAAATACTATGTCGTTTTAAGGAAAATTCAAAGTATTTTTAGGTGGAAAAAAATAAATATCTGATTAATTAAATATGAAATAAATAAAATAAGATTCAGTAATTCCTAATCCTAAATATAAATAACATTGGCATGTTTACAAGTTAATTTCTGAATTAAGTCGTAAAAACCAAATACAGGCTAAAAAAAAAATAATAACCAACGAAAATATATACAACGGCTAGGGTGTTCCTTCGCGCATCACCCGTTCACTAGTTGACCCTTCACCTTACTTGACGTCCAGCCGCATACTAAGTAGAAACAGAGGAGGCTTATAAAACTCGAGACTTTTACAACACTAGGGACCCCTTTTACTAAAGGTATTGATTTCTCCGCCCGAATTGTTGAGATCAAATAGACGTTGTGAAAATACCAAATACATAACATTACGTTCAGTGTTATGGTTCCACCATATTCTTCGAATATGACATTGCGAAGTCTTTTATAACTCCGATACACTCTTTTTGAGAAACTTCAGACTGTTTCAAAGGGGCGCTCGGTAGTTTACTGAATAAAATTGTTTGTCTTCGTCTCCTTTCTGCGTTCGGGAAAAGCAAAGGTTGATAATGACGTCCTTCCTCTTTTATCGCAAAAAGACCACTTAATTTTTATCTCCGAGCTCGACCTCGTTCGGATTTATTACAGATGTTTTCTGAAATGAAATTCGAATTGTATTTATATTTGCAATCCATTAGGCAATATTAAAACATATTTCAATAAATTGTTTATGAGATAGCTTATTAAGTATTCCTTTGTTTTACTGAATTATTGGTATTTTAATCGCGTGGTTATTTTATTAAGCGTTATTATATTACGTTTGTAGAATTTGGCTACGACCGCTAACAAAATTAAATGGCGTAGCTCACTTGCGCGGACGCAACGGATTTTAATGCGGTTTTTTTAATAGATAGAGAGATTCAAGAGAAAGGTTTTTATGCCCATGCGAAGCCGGGGCGGGTCGCTAGTAGTTTATATGTCTTAATTATTAGATTTATGAGAAAGTTTCATTTAAAATGTACAGTCTAGGGCAGATAAAAGTGACTCCTTACCGTACTTACCAGAGTCACAGAATTAGTAATAGTACTACCCAGAGTAACAGAGGAGTAAGATTTATCTACCCCGGCCCTATAAAAATAAGTATTCTAATAAATGTCTTCTTTATCCATGTGTTTCCAGAATATTCTTTTGAATGGTTCTAGATAGAGAAGTCGAGATTTAGATAGAGAAGAAGATATATCTTTATCACGATCGTAGAAGAAATGTTTTTGCAAATAAAGAATAAAGATAAAAAACATTTATAAGTAAAGGACACTACCCACAACTTTAATGAAATTACGCCAGTGACCTCATAAATTATTTCAAAATCGATTTTTCCTTTCGCAAAATAATACTAAGCCCAATTTGCTCCCTTGAGTGTGAAGCCAAACAACATTTTGTCACAACATATTAAAATTCATAATGTCATTAATTAGGAAAGGATAATTGAAATTTACAAAATTCATCAGTCGAGTAATTAAAGTAGACTAGACGGCTGTAATAATATATTAATGGACCATAGGACCAAGTTAGAAAATGGTTTTACTCGTAACTAGCGGTTTGTTTTACCTTCGAACTGGAGTTATCATCATCTCTCATAAAAGCTATCTCCAAGCTTGAAGCTGAAAGTAATCGTAATACTGTGGTAATATGTATTATATTGATACTGAAAATTCCTTTATATTATACTTAATAAACATTAAATTTCGTCGCACATAAATTTAATAGAAATCAGTGCATATGGCAGGAAATGAGAGACGAGGTGAAGTGTACACCGTTATTCTCTCGATTTTTACGAAATAACATAACTATATATTATACTAAATTAAGACTTAGTTCAACAGACGTGATGCGATGAATTTGCAACTACGATTTGACTACAATTTATATACAGGGTGATTGGCAGATGAGCGCAAAGCTTCAAAACAGAGTTAGTATAGACCATTTAAAACCTTTTGACCGAAACTTGTCTTCTATGAAAAGTGGCTAGTGTTTTTTATTTAAGTTTTAAGTTTTTGTTGAAAAAACACAGATTTTTGCAATACGTTTCAAATAAGGGCCATTTGAAAGATAAAGAGATTTGCTGCGGTAACCACTTGCCATCAAGTTGTCTATGCCTGTTTTTCTGCTCAATTGTATTGAGATGAATTTCAATATTCTCGCTAGTCTTCGGGCGCGAAATCGCTGAAAATCAAGGGTGCTGACAAATATGTCTACGGATGCCAGTACAATCGTTACCCTTTGAGAACATGTCGAAACGAATGAAAATTCCCTAGAAAGGTAAAACATTTAACGTAAACTGGTGGATTTTATACGTCACGATCACGACGTGAAACAAGTATGTTTTTTATTTAGAAATATCACCGTCACATTATTTTGAGCAAGGCAAGTTGAGCCTTTAACGGAACAATATACGTTGTAGTGATTTTTATTGTTTCTTTTTTTGTATTTTGTTTGTAAAGCCATACCATTAATTACAGAATAAAAAAAATTTCGAAATTTCGCAAATGGTTTGTAGTAAATAATAGTTGTAGAAAGCTGTATTTTTCCATCTGAACAAAAAAAAATATTTAAACAAAGACGCCTGACATTCACTAATGTATTATCTTGGATAGAAACTATGCTAGGTCAAACAAGACGTGGTGGTGGTAAAGTTGCAAGCCCACTGTGGGAAAGATACGCTCAAAACCGAAACGACTGGCGAAAAAAAAATGACTGACCTACAGTGGACGAATTAGGCGGAAAAAGAAAGAAAAGAAGTACAGTCGAGAGCAGAAGCTACATTACTACAGCCCTTTTAACATATTTTCATTATACTATTTTAAATAACCTATGCAGGCTCTGAACCGAAAACTGAATGCAACTAGCAATATGGTGTAGACTTCTTATAGTCACATGTCCGACAAAAAACATCGTACTTTTAAAAATACACGATAAAATATGTTATTCTTCAGTCAGAAAACTTTCTGAAATCTTAAAAAGTATACACAAGTTCTGAAATGATAACATCGCAGAAAAATACGAAAGCTGATACGTTTGTACGTATCGTGTAAATACAAGTAAGAAATTGGACATACTCGTATTCTACAATACGGTATGTATCAAAGGTTAAAGGTTATGGAAAATTGAGATAGTAACATGACTGTTTTACCCTAACAAAACCTTTGTCTTTTAATCTTTTAGTAATCTATCTTTCTATATATAAAATAAAGTCGTGTTAGTTACTCTATTTGTAACTCAAGAACGGCTGAACTGATTCGGCTGAAAATTGGTGCTGAAATTTGGGAGGTAACTTAGAACCAGGAGAAGGACATAGGAATGGTCTAAGGACCTTTTATCTCGGGAAAAGCATTGTTTCCGAAGGAAGTTCACCGGGCAAAAGCTAGTTGTTTCTATTGTTTACTTATTTGTCTATTATTCTAAAATTAATTTACGTCGCGTCGAGTTATGTGAGGATTATGTGTCTAGCCATACCACCTCTGGTGCCCCGTTGTAGGAGAAAACACAAAAAATGCTGGATGAACTACTTGATATCGCTATAGAGATCAAATTAACTCGCAACCAAGGATGAAGACCGTGTTAAGCGGAGAAGAAAAAGAAAGAAAGCAGACCCTGGGCTCTGAAAGTACAGCAAAAAATGAAGCCAGGAAAATGCTAAAGTAAGAGAGAAAATTCGTTGCTAGACTTTAGTTAGATACAATCAAAACATAAAATATACTCTTTATTGTACCATTAAAATACAAATTACCCATACATGTTGATACAAATTTAAATAATGTGTACAAAGGCGAACTGCAATTTCTTCCAGTCAACCTAAAGGTAGCTAGGAACAACGTGGAAATAAAACTATGCTTTTATAAAAGCAACAAACAAATAATAAAAAGCCTTCATAAAGCCATGCGCCACCCCATAACGCTTTATCGAGGGAATATTACCAAGGGCCTACTAAATATTGGAATACGGCTTAAACTTCGCGGGATTACGTTACTTTATGAAATTGTTATAAATATCAAACTGGTAGAATTCCGATGTTAATCGCAATACTCCGAGTTCACCGCAGTGTCAACAACTCGCTTCAAAATTGCTACCTTATATTGGAGTTTGGAATTAGACGAGTTTGGAGCTCCCAACTTCGTCTATTCGATGGATCAAGTAACACTATTACCGAGCTATCACAGCAGTAGATTATGCAACACCTAATGCTGTCAAAAGAACTTAAAAACGGATTTCTAACTGATAGATGAGCTAGAAATTTCTTAAAATAATGTTCAAAGCCTACCTGGTTTTTCATTTTAATACCTTCCTCAGCATGGTCATATGGTTACCCGCGGATCCATTCTTTAGGAATATTGGTGCTATTATGAGTCAACTAAACTAAAGGAATATAAGGATAAAAATATCGCGTTAAATGAAAAATATTTTATACAATCAATATTTATCTTTAACTTATATATTCTGGGTACATTCTTTAGCAAGAGCCTTAAATAAAACAATGTGAAAAGCATCTCATCCACAAATTAAAAATGTAGTCTATTGCGAATAACAGTAATAATGCATTGCATATCGATATTTTCACAGATTGATATGTTAGATAGAAAACGATCAAATATAAAATTTATTCATAATTCATTTATTTTTCCTATTTTAATGTGGTGTGAAGAGTGGGTATCATAATTGTTTATAAATGTCTTTTTAAAACATGATCGCAAAATAGAAATAGGTCCCCATATATGAGAAGACAATGCTTGACCCACAAAACTTATTCCACTCCTGTTTACCACTTGACTTATCGATATTTGACTAGCTCTACACTGGACTGCATTTGCATGATTACCTACCGTAGCTTTTGAAAGCAACAGTCAGAAATCTTCTCACTGGTAATTGTGTAACTAGGTATATGGTTATATATGTGCACGAGTGTTTTTTCACTTTGGACACTGTCTTAAAAAATTTGTTAGAGAAGCGTCGGCATTATGATATTTAGGATTTATTTAGCTAATATTTTAAATCCCAACAGCTAATGTTATTTTTTTAATTTTCGCTTCTTTTTTTACGCTGCATGCGGCAAAAAAAAAACAAAATTCATATTTGTGAACACATACAACTTTTTAAGGCTATAATGTCAGTAAATGAGTTTATCACTATCTCTACATACGTAAATGTACATTATTTGACCATAGTATTAGGCATGATGCGAACGCTTGGGTGAACGTTATCAAGCGCAGGCTCCTACTGGATGCAGGTGGTATGAGAGATAATTTTATTAAAGATACCTACGTCCTAAAAAGAATATTTAAAGCTCTGCTATTGATGGATACGATATTAAAATGATAAAATAAAGACAGATTTTTTTATGTTATGATCATACAAGAATTTTACGACTTTCTCCAAGATCACTTTGACATTCCATAAATAAAATTTCTGAATGGCGTAGGGGACCCCTTTGACAGTATCTTCGAATCGAAGTTGGTAGATGTACTGTCAATTCTACGATATGCATCTTCTTAGTTTTTTTAGATATCAGTTTAACCCTAAAAATTAGACAACATAAAGTTCCACGTTCACAACCCATCGCAAACATACGCGTGACGCAAAAGCATTATTTAATAAAAAATACAAAGTGACGTTAATATGACTCGCCCTGTTAGAGTCTGTAGATTACCTATAGAGTGCTCACTTTATGTGTGCACTTATATGCTGGACATATTCATAACAAAGCACGCAAATGTAAATGTCTTTTATTTCATGTGATTAAATTTATTTGACGCGTCACAATAATATCAATTTAGATATTCATAATTATAATCTGACGATTAAAAAAACATAGGCTTTTTATATTTCTATTTGTAAATGGTACATTGGAATATTAAATACAAATCACAGAATATTTAGTAAAGCCTTGTTATTAGTACTTATAGTTTTGTATTTAAATAAAATTTTATAATTAGTTATCATGATAGTGTAATACTGTCGAGACAAATACATGAAGATATGTATAAATTCATGTTAAGTCATGAAAATTGAATTGGCATAATTATGAGAATTGCCTGGCAGAATTGTACATTAAAAACATAATCATGGCTAATTATTAATTTTCGATGCGTCATATTTACAAACTACTTACGTTAAAAATTTTCCGCACTCTACGAAATAAAATGACACATAGTTACTCTATATTTGCCCTCTTTAGTTGGGGTCATGCGATGGGGAAATGAATATGATGTTCCCCTGTTTTATGTGATTAATGATTCAGATTAGTTGCGCTCTAGTAATGATACAATGCTAGGTAATAATGTTAAAATGTATATTAAAACAGATTTAAATCGGGGAAGCACGAGTATAAGCATCTAGTTTTTCTTTTTATTTATATTTTTTATTTTTTTCATTTCTTTCTTGCGATAAAGAAGCTTACATACAAATATCAAAATTATTTATTTACCTTATTTATTAATGGTAGCAAGTTAGTATTTCCACGTAGTTTTTTATTTATCGAAAAATGGAAATTACTAATTAATTTTAATGACTAGCTGCTGTTATATCGTGTCCAAAAGTAGCGTATGTTTGACCCCTTATTCTTTACTATATCCTTACCAAATTTCATCAAAAACTGCCTAGCGGTTCAATCGTAAAAGTTAACAGTTAGACAGACAGATAGATAGACAGACTTTCGTGTTTATAATAAATATGTATCAAAAAATGTATGTAAAATTTACTCATTTTCTCTTATTGTCCTAAATGTAACACTAACCTGTCAAATTGAAATGGAGGTCTATAAAAGTAAACTAAATATTTAGTAAAGACCGTTATTTTTCTGTAAACACAGGTCGTGCGAAGCCGTAAGAATTAAGGTCGCTGTAAGCATGGGCTGAAAAGGGTTTTATTTTTAGCTGGTTTCCGACCCTAAGTATGAAAGAATGTTGAATTCTGAATGGCGTTTCAGTGAATCCCAGCTACAAGTTTGCAGTTGGCGAGGTGAGCATTTGAACCTTCCTAAACAAGCGTATAAATTACCTAACTTCCAGAACCCCCTTTATAACTTACTAGTTTCAAAGTTATGTTTAGTTTCAGTGCTAACTCGTTGAAGAAGAATATTTGAGTGAATCGGAATGTTGGAACCGCACGTACGTAAATAGATAATAAATAAATGAATGACGATTAAAGTATTCATGTCGTGTGAAACCCCGCACATCTTGGTGTCAGAGTTTTGTTTGGGCTTTCTATCTTATAAACTGGATCATATTTGGGTTTAAAGAAACTTTATTTCTGAAAGGAACAAAGTTCACTTAATAAGATTAAAAATGTGTATAATCATGGTTTATAATTAAGCTCACTAGCTTCTCTAGAACAGAGTGAAAACAAAAAGTACTGTATTATAGGTTTTGATAGAAATATTTAGTTATACACACTTAATAGAGCAGAATATCAGGTTTCAAACATAAACAACAGATTTTTTTTACACAACTAGGTAAAAAGGAGTATTATGTTTTTAGGATTCATGTATGTATGTAAGATTCTTTTTGTAGGTTGGTAAATTGGTAGTCAAGACATGCTTAAGGCCCGCGGAATATGGGTAAGCTGTCCCCTTAGCCTATAGCCTATTTACGCTCATAACATCTTAAGGGTGTAAGTAGCACGCTGCCAGCTAGTGGCCTAAGTGGTTTTACGACAATATCGAGTAACTTTGCCTCTGTTATTCTACATACCTCAACACAATAGTCAAAGCACCAAAAAAATATAAATATATTATGTAGAGAAGTATAGTTATCCTATAACAACAGTGATTAAAAAAATTCGAGAAAATGTTGACGTCATAATAAGATATAGGTACCATAATTTCCTGTGATGTGTCTATATAAGTTTGTTATGCCGGAAATGATAAGACTGCAATAACCAGCGGATAATCCAATGCATCACAATAAATACATTGTATAATCACTTTAACAAGTGACATGAAAATATAGGCTGGTGCTTAAAAGTCACCATTAAGAGTTAATAGCATAGCGGAACATGCGTTTTCAGAATGATCGTGTATGTCAAGTGAAGGGAAGCGTGGCCTGTCTTTTTCTTCTATCTTGAGTTCCTACAAGCTTCGGAATGCATGAAAAGAACTGACGGGCTCAGGTTATTATCGCTAGGTGTCTGTCGTTTGGCTACGTCAAAGGCCTATATACAATACAGCCTGATAAATAACAGTGTTGGCCAAGAACACACTGAAATTATGATAACATTAGGCTGGTTTTTCACTGAAAAGTGTGTTAGATGGCAGTAGCTCCTTTTATTTATAACCAGCACCGCAATATCTATGACCATGATTTAAGGACATATCGCCTTTGATGTCATGGTCACGTCTTGTGGAAACCGGCAATCTACGTTAGGAACAAGTATCTGGCCATGCCGCCTCCCCCGGGGCCTGGTAGTAGGGGCAAACCCAAAACGTGCTGGCTTGACTGCTTGGCGCGGGATATGCGTGCAAATGGACTCACCAACAAGGATGCCGAAAACCGGGTGAAGTGGAGTAGAAAAAGTAGGAAAGCGGACCATGGTCTCCGAGGCAGCTAGCTGAGGATGCAACCAGGAAAACGGTAGGATGATGATGATAAAAGCGTCTCCTGGGTTTGGAAACGTAAGCCGAAAACCTAGACTTAAACAGGTAAGGATAAAATGAGCTTAAAAATTCATTATGTGCATACATACATTTCACATTATTTTCTTTTTTTGAAAAAACATAACATATCAAAAATTACTTGCACTATCTAGACTTAAACAGGTAAGGATAAAATGAGCTTAAAAATTCATTATGTGTACACATAAAATGGATAAAATGAGCTTAAAAATTCATTATGTATACACATAATGAATTTTTAAGCTCATTTTATCCTTACCTGTTTAAGTCTAGATAGTGCAAGTAATTTTTGATATGTTATGTTTTTTCAAAAAAAGAAAATAATGTGAAATGTGAAAGTTAATGTGAAAGAACGAGACGAAATACACACTACACTATACACTAGCTTTACGTTTGTTAATTTTTATTAATAAAAATCTTTAGAAAAGTTCATTTCTAACCGCATGCATTTCAAATCCTCATTTTGAACAAAGAATTCCGTATACGAGTATATAAACAGTGCTGAGAAAATAAAAGGTCGAGAGCTTAATTAACGAAAATCAGAGCGTGTTTTGTTCCGTAGCCATATTTATTTGGGTTTATTTATTTACCGAGATCCAGTTAATCCAGCAGACTTTAATTCAAAGTCATTCTTTGATGTCAAATTGACGTGATGAGTTTTGGCCGTTTATTTTGGAAGAACAATTTCAACATCATTTTAATTATTCAGTGAAATCTGTCAGTTATTTATGTACGGTGTCAAATTCTATTTTATTGCGAACTAATAAAGAATATTGTCGTTTCACGTCTTGTTTTGCTTAGGTTTGTTTGTTATGTTTATTTTCCAAGATTTCTTTTGGAAACTGGCATTTATTTCGAGATTAAATGTAGCCTTTTGGCTTGAATGCCTACATATCTTTTTAAATATAGACTAACTAGCTCCGCCTTTTTCCATGAAAGTACACTGTGATGTTTGTGACCTTCTCAGGCCTTACTATGTGTATGAAGAGTTTCGTGTAAGAATAAGTAAAGCGTGAAAAGGTTCAACAAACAAATAAACAAAGTTACTTTCCCATTTACAATAATTTCAATTGGGATTTTCGTAATCAAATCATGGACTGAACGTGTAAATTATAGTATTTAAATGTGATAACCAGTTATAAGTACATTTAAATCCACAACATGACACTTGGACGTGTGAAAGGACAACAAGCAACAGATCCCGACCAGACAACTATTTTGTATACATTTTGTGCACTCAGAGAAATATACGGTGTGTTTTATTATGTGGTTGACAAATGTGAGTGGAAGTACTTCGCGTCTACATTTCAGTTTTAAAATGGAGGACAAAGTTGACATAACACTGGATTTGCGTGAATACAGCTCGTGTTTATTTAACTTTACGAATTTTGTTTTAATATGATTTTCCATCATTGTAAATATCAGTACTTACAAAATTTTATAAGAACACATTAGAGAGCTGTGTCATATTACCTCACGCAAGTCAAAGTCACTCACAAATCAAATGCAACAATTTTATCAAACTTAACCAATCATTTCGGGATTAAAACTTTATTTAAAGGTATTTATTTTTTGGTTACAATTAAACTTTTTGCACCGTACAAATTTTGTGTTAGTCTTTATGGTTGACTGATAGAAAATGTTTTTAGAATTAAGCCCACATTAGGTATATAAGTATGTGTATTAGGTATATAAGTATGTGTATTTACTTTATTACATTTTAATAAATAAATAAAGTTGGTCAGATATCTCTTTAGTTGTTTTATATGAGAATAGATTTTAAACGGTTGAAAATAAGATAAAAATTCTTCATTGTTGACTTTTCTACCTGTCCCGTCCAAACCAAGTTAGGTTATTAAATTTATCGTTTCCATGAATACGTTTAATGATTTTAGGTCCTAAACAAACAATTTGATCGCAAAAGCAATTTCCACGCAGGATGGCAGTGTGTCATACATCTGGCCAATATAAGGATGATCTGATAAATAGAGCGCCCAATCTCTTCAACATAAATATAAATAAATACATAGAAACAAATCAATCAGATTGAGTTAGCCCCAAAGTAAGTTCAAGTCTTGCGTTATGGTATACTAACTCAACGATACTATATTTTATAACAATTACATATAAAGATAAATATCCAAGACAATCAGAAATAGATTTGTATGATCATTAACTGGGAACAACCGCTTAACATGCGAAATAAATTAATAATATCAACTTTCAATCGTATTGAGTATATTATACATAGAATTAGGGAATCGCGCTCGGTCTCTGACGCCAGGCAATTTTTTTTTTAATCTATGATATTACAGTAACTTTATCTGTCAGAGATTATCAAGTCATAAAATGTTAAGCTAGCATGACATACGAGAATTCCAGTCGCATCTGGCAAATCCTCCTCAGCAAACATCTGCAAAGATTAAGGTGGGCTACATTTGCCATTCACGAGTTTTATTTCTATTGTACTTAAGTTTAAAACCCCCAAATTCTTTATTTTTACTCAGGTCATAGAGCTCTTTTATATAAATGAACATATTCTTTTAAAATAAGCCGAAGTCACAAAATTCTATTTGGTATAATATCTCATGATCAGCTCCCCCAAAATCTTCATTAGAGCGTATTTTTCCATCGTCAGCTTTCGCATCAGAGTCTGGAGTTCTCTTTAAATCAGCGTTCTAGATTTGGCAGTTCAGATTACAACAATAGAGCGACTGTAGGTGAAAATTTCCATGTAGTGATCCAGAAACACATTTGATGTATGTTAATTCAGTTAGAAAGGAAGTAAAATTAATTATTAACATCATTTCACAAAAAAATTGTAAAGTCATACTTAAGCTGAGTAACAAATAGTTGAATCCATTTTTTTTAAATAGGCGCAACATTCTCTTCACTCTCTAAAGCCACCAGCTGTGAACGGAACCGAGAAAACCCTAAGATAAAAACGAAAGATCTCACGTAAGATTATATTTTACTGCTCAAAAAAACAGCCTTTGTGTTCCTTTCAAAAGATCAAATCAGTTCAGTAGTTTCTAAGTAGGTAAATTTTATAGGTAGTCTCATTTCAAAGGAATAAGAATAAAGCGGCAGAGGCTTAAAGGCAAGAGGAACACACCAGACTATTTGTTTACTCCTCCTTGCCACGTCGACATTGTCCTGTATATTGTTAAAATATTTACTTGTTTAACCACACAGGTTTACTTAGGATGAGTAGTTTCTGTCAGCCATTTTGGTGACCATTCACCGAGCAATTTCATCTACCCATACATTGACATCTAGCCGGATCAAAATGAAATAGATTCTGTTGCGATTGAATTAGGTTCAAATTTGTATATTGTGGTTAATCTTTAAATATTCACTCGGTAAATTATCAAGCTTTATAGTCCATAAATGACACCCGTAATCTATCGAAAGTTATAGCACTTAGTCGAATTTGGTCATGTAAGATATATCGCGTTCATTTAATTATATATACTTATTTTATATATACTTAACTGTTTTAATTATTCACTCAATGAATGTATGACTGTTTTTATAAAATTTTTCAGGTTTACATAGCTTTCAGCTCACGAATTCGAAAATAGACTTATATCTTGCCTTATTTTAATCAATATAAATCTTATCTTTTCCCAATTATCTTGCCTTGAATATATTTATTAAGGCGATCATTGGCTAGCTGATGTCAAAGAAAATAATAAGTTTCCGAACATATAATCAATATTATCAATAGAAAAATAATTAGAGTTTATCGTATTTCTGTATAGTATTTACAAATCTATTAATAATAAAAATAGAGACTAAAGAAATAATTTTATTAGTGTCAAACATTACACATGCCGTACGGTCTCCAGACTTAGAATTTATCACCTCTCTCTCTCTTCCAATGGAAGTTGGAAGAGAGATGACACATCATAAATTAAAGAGTTAGGCTCTCATCGGTAGAGTTCCTAAGAGATGTCAATGAAATTGTGCCTCTAACCGACTGGCGGCGGATTCTGCCAATAAAAGCATACCCTAGAAAGGCTGACGATTAAATAAATAATCGAATACTAACTCAAGCTTCGTCTCAAGTCTTTATGCCTTGAGTGTTTAAGGCTCGCACGTCTATATGACTTGAACCTTAAGAGAGAACCTTAAGAATTCGAGCCTTCAAAGCTCGCAAAAGTTAGGGGCTCATTGGCTACGGACTCGGAGCTAATTTATTACAATAGATACTACTTGTAATACAACCAAGATTGTACAAATATTAATTGATATAAACAATTACAGGAAATTAATTAATCGAACATAACTCAATTATAATCCTAGATTTGCTGCAGGTCAAGTATGTAATGTGCACAAATGCGTCACTAATGTAACATGGGCCACAGAGCACGCTAGCTCCACTCCACACACGCTTGTCACAACAAGTTCGTATTCAAACATTTCAAAGCCATTCCTTAGTATTCACTCATCTTAAAGAATGAAACCTGTATAAATAGAGATTTCTGCTTTGTGATTCAGTTTCTACAGGGGCTCACAGGGCTTAATTTTCTCGTTTAGTAAAAGGCTAATTTGTGAAAGATATACTTACCGAGTTTCTGCGGACAACAAGGAGCGCGTTGTCAGGGTTGAAAGTTTAAAGCTTTAAGAAGTATAGCAAATAACTATTTTTGATAAAAATCGTTGCTAACATAAAGCGTATAGTTGCATATCGTATTGTCACAAAAAAGTTTTGGTCCACTCAAATTTAATAAGCAAGTCTTATTTTTTTAAATATTGTTTTTATTTTATAAAAATAATAAAATCCCTTTTTTCCTGTTTTAATTAGTTTTCCAAACATAAATATTAAGTTTAAACCAATTATGTATTCTATGTTTAAACACAAATATATTTCACTAAGATTAGTGCAAACATAATTAAGTTTATTTGTACAAAGAAAGCGCAACATGTTGGTTTAGTTATTAATTAATAATTTAGTTGAAAATTTTGTTTTAATTAATACCAGACATCCTTTTGAGTAATATTGTTCATGAATTTGAATTATGAAATTCACCGTCCAACAAAAGATACTAAAGCCACATCGACGTGCGAAAACTGACCTACATGTGCTCTATTCGGAGAATTTTATTTCTCAAAACGAGTCAGACTGGCTGGCTGCACTCGCCCAAAATGAAGCTCTTTTGTGCGAATAAAGATGAACGCGTACTCTTTCTTGTTAGTCTATTAGATAGAAGAGAGAGTCACATGAGTAAATAGTTTTATAAAGAGAAAGGTATATACAACTGCGCTGATTTGTGACGGTAAGCGTGAGGAAAACACTCGCTGCGCACTGACCAGCACGTCGCTTTAGAAGAGACACAAATAAACGATGTGTGCCTCATGCTTGTGTAATTGTAACTCTATTTTCATTTATAGCTTTTTACTGTTCTGTTATTTTATCAATTTAAGATAGGTGAGATTTTTTGTCTTAATGTAGCTATCAGGGATTTTTTTCGTGTAAGTAGTACTAATATACGCCTAGACAAGCCTCTTCAAGCGTAAAAGTAATTCATGAATTTTCATGTTTAAATTACGAATGTAAATAAATTTGTTAATGTATAAAGATGAATTTATTCTGTGATTTACTCATGTGGAGAGGTTGTCACTCGGAGTTTGCGACTAACTTTGATACAGTTGATTCGTCAGCCCTTTGGTTTGTCTTTTTGTAAAGGCGCGGTGGCGCGTGCCTTGTTTGCTTACACCAAAGTGGATTTGCCTCTCTGATGTATTTGAGTTAAAGGATGTTGAGACTTTCAACAAGTTCAAAGTCTATGCTGGCTTTTTCAAAGTAATAAATCTATTTTCATTACAAAATATATTTTTGTTGTATATTTCAAGAAATTTAAGTAGTGAATTAAAGGAGATCCAATGAAAAGTCTAAATCTTAAAATAGCCTGGACAATCTTTCAGTATTGCGGGTACAGAACCCTCAGTGCGCGAGTTGAACTCGCACTTGTATGTTCTCAAGTTAAGAAAAGGCGTGATAAGCTATATTGAAGAAGTGTTATCTATAAATACACAAGCTAATCCCATCCTCTTCATTTGTCGATTTAGGCACAAGTTCGTCAATCTACCTGATTTTTCCTTCAACAAAGAAAAGATTTAACGCGGCTTCATCTAATCTAGATTAATCGTGGGCGGAAATTGCTTGATCTTCTCAATCCGAGGTCCGTAACTTGTTTCTCTCACGCCGTGTCAGGAATATCTAACATCGGACTAGTGTGATCACAGAAAACCAATGGCTGATTACATGTGCAATGTTTTAATCGCAAAAAGTCAAGACAATATATAGTCGTTAAATTTACATATCTCAACCTAATATGCGAAAGTGAGTTTGTTTTTTGGTTTGTTTGTTACGCTTAAACGCTCTATTTACTGAACTGACAATCTTCCTGAAATTTCGCATACACATAGTTAAAAGTATTGAAAAGGACATAGGGTACCTTTCATCCTGGAAAAAACACTGTTTTCGAGATAAATTCACGCGGGTGAAGCCATAGGCAAAAGCTAGTAGTCGTTAAATTTACATCATGTCTCAACTTTATAAATGCGAAAGTGAATTTGTTTTTTGTTTTTGTTTTATCTACTGAATCAATCTTTCTGAAATTTCGCATAAGTACCCATAGTTAGAAGTAGACATGGGGTACCTTTCATCGCGGGAAAAATCACTGTTCCCGAGGGAAATTCACGTGGTCAAAGCCGCGGGCGAAAGCTAGTTAAGTATATAATATATAAAATATATGTAAACCTCTATGGCCTAGAGTTCATACCAGGCTACCACACCGAAAGTTCCTGGTTCGAAGCAGGTCAGGTCATTATTATGTCTTGGATGTTTATCTCTGTATGTATTTAATTTATCATAAAATATGTAACAAAAGTCTGACTAACTACGATTTGTCCGTATAAGGTTATCATTTTTTTTCGCATTTAATTTATCAATCCTTCTCTCTCTTTATCAATGTGTCTAATGTGAAAACGGGCTTAGACGTGTTTTACATTTCTTATTATTTTAATTTTATTGTTTTGAAAAATTACCTTAGTAGTTACTAAGGTAATTTTTCGAATATTATATGCATAGATAAACTAAAGAAACACAATTCATGGGTAAAAGAAGATGGGATAAATTTAAGCACTTTTTTTATTAACGTCTATTCTCATTAGCCTAAATTCAAGGAAACTCATCGCACCAATAAAGCAAGTTTAACTGCGCTGCCTAACGATGTGTTTTAAACTTCTTGCATTTAATAACTTCGCGAATCACCGCCATTTGCAATGAAAAGAACTGGAGTAATGATTGTTCTAGTTTGATTTTTTGGCGCGTGAAAAATGCTTAATGTATAGGTTTTGTACTACTAACCGCATCTACGAGTAAGTATATCTCCAAACGTATCGACATTTCGTGTAGGTGTCACGGTCCATGCTCACCCTGGTGTCAGTTTTTCGGAACCGCCTGTCGGCCTCTGACGGTGGCAGCCGAGACCAACGGCTAAACGTGCTTTCCAAAGTACGGAATCATTTTTATAGTCAAACAATCACCTGATTGTTCATATTGCAGGCTTAAATGCCCTGATTTAAACCTGCAACATGGATACCAAACTTGAAACAACTTAACATAGTTTGCTTCCCATGGGAATCGAACCCATGACCCCTGGGTCTACAAGCAAACGCCTTAACACGTTAGCGGACACACGACTGCTATAGCAGTTATAGCAATGAAACTTCTATTGTGTTTACAAAAACGTCCGTGAACGTGTGTTAACCACTAGTACTAGTACAATGGTGGCAGTAAAAATCCATATTACGCCGGCTATTTTCTAGACTTTAACATAATTGTATAAAAAAGTGTGATGTAAAGCCCATCTTTAAATATTATATCAAAGCTAAGATCACATCGCTAAGAGACGCAATTCACTCATCACCTTGAATTCTCACCTTTGCTGAAATTACAGTTAATGTTATTCACTCAACGCTTTAAATTCGTAGCATAATGAAATCCAATTCTTCGCATAGGTACTGGCTTTAAGTAATGTCTACCTTAGTACTTATATAACTGACTGTTGACTGGTAGATATGGAATGCCACTTGGGGCTTGGCATTTAGTCCACCATTTGTGTACAATTTTTTTGATATTCACAAACGTTTTTAAAGCACAATAATAATTTTAATTATATTGTTTTATCTACTATGCAGTCGTGGGTCCCTACCCTAGAATTAATATGATTAGTTCATTCATTACCTGCCTTCGTCCTCCGTGGTTCAGTGGTTAAGGCATTTGCCTGTAGACCCGGCGGTCAAGGTTTCGATTCCCACGAGAAGCATACTTTGTTTAGTTGTTTAAAGTTTGGTTAGAATATTGCAAGCTTGAATCAACTGATTGTCTGATAAATAAAGATGATTCTGTGCTTCGGAAGACGAGGTAATCCGTTAGTTCCGGCTGCCCTTGGGTAGGAACCACATCAGAGGCCGAGTACCTGTGACACCACTGTATGCGTGGTCTATTGACCGAGTCACCTACATCAAATGATGATATCGATTCATTAATAAAAACATACTAAGAAAGAATGTCGTATTTATGGAAGTAGATTTTTTTTCCTAAAATCTCACATGACACCGCCCTAGTATTGTAGACATCCATAGACTATGGTAAACACTTTCCATCAAGTAGGCTGTGTGCCTGTTGGCTTATAAATGGAAAAGAAATAACTAATACATGTCATATGTAACTGAAAATCACAATATCATACACTCCACAGATAAAAAAAAAATGTGTTAGTGACCGCGATTTCGTGATTCTATAATACATTCCTTTTTCCATAAAGTGAAATATATTCTCTCGTGAGTTTGACATTAATTTAGATTAGGAGGAGGTAAAAAGGGCATAATATATGAAGGTTTTGAATATAAATGTAAGTGAGCTCTATTCAAAAAGTAGTTAAATTATATTTTGGCCAGTTAATCAAAGTTAATGATGATACTTGTATAAGAGGTTGGTAAGTACTTACATATTTTGATTTGCTGAAAACAACTTTTTATAAACACGTGATCTTAGTCTAATTTATATTCCTGTAAAAAAGAACTCCAAGTGTTGTAAGAGCCATTAAAAATACAATGTTTGTTCGTGAAGTAGGTATCTCTCTATCAGCCTCACGTTACCTCTGTTTGGTGTTAGAGCTCCAATTTTATTTTCATTGCATCGAATGAGTACTCAACGGAATCCTTCAATCACCATGATTAATTCATTAATAGGTATGCGTCGAATTCATCAGCGGAGAGAGGTTTGTGGTTACTGAAATCCATGCTAAATACAATCGCATTGATTTCACCATGAAACTGTGTAATTTGTTATTACGTATAAGATATTATATATGGCTCATTTATGTACTTTATATTAAAGAAATTAAATTCGTTGAAAACTTTGATTCTAATTTCACTACAGGTCGTAAGATTAGAATTAGTTTAACGTCAAACTAGCTTCTATCTTGACCTACCATAACTGTATTTGTTGTTGTTGTTGCCAAAAGAAAGATATTGGTGATTTCGCATAGTCGATTTCAACAACGCCAAGTACCTTATCTAAGAAAGAAGAAAATTAAGACTGCGTGTAAAACATACCAAACGTCTCCTAAACGATGAAGCAGCTGCACCTTCACAGCTGGAAATAAGAGAAAAAGACTTCATTTTCCTTCTGCTCTTTTCTCAATTAATCTGGGGTCGAGCCCTTGATTGTTTGGAACTAGAAGTTTTTTGAGTCTTGATTAATGTATGACCACCAGTAAGTAAAGGAAAAACCTTGGCCTAAATGAAAAGAGAGACTTGATAAAAGTAAAAAAAGTAAAATGTTTATATTTTCTTCCACAAAGTTACAAAGATTATGTAATCTGACCAAAGATATATGATAATCTTCTTCTTCTTCTTCTTCTTAGCGTGTCGGCGTTAATCTTATATACCCTTGGATGACCAAAATTGGGCCACCCTTACAACGTTCTCTGTAGCCTTGTATAAATCCTCCAGCGTTCAGGTATCGGGGCACGCCCGGCACTTCAAAAGGTTTTGTGTTAATGTAAATGAATGAATGAATAAGTTAGGGTTTATTTTAAGTAACAGTGACTCATTATGTTAGTAAAAAACTTATGTCTAAGGTTAGTATAAAACAACGAGAACATTTATTTATTAAAAAGGCCATTTCTGCACCATCCCCCCAGCTATGGCACAGCAATGGTTAACATGGAGGCTGTCCAGTCTTCTCGCGATCATATTCAGGATGCTGTTGCCGCTCCCCCGCACCCTGCGTACCAGAGACGCGCATCTCTTCCTCATGGTTGCGTAGAAGCAATCCACTCGGGCTTCCGCGAACATCCCTGACGCGCTACAGAAGCGTGGCAGCCCCAGCAGCACCCTGAATGCGTTGTTGAACTGTACACGAAGGGCGCTATAAGCTTTTTGAGTGTATCTAGCCCACAGGCTGCACGTGTAAAACGATGTACAAAAAGCTCTGAATAAGGTTATTTTAACCTCTCGTGAACAGCGAGCAAACCTGCGAGCCAGCATACATGCTCTCACTGACAACGCCCTCCGTTCCCTCTCAATGTCATTATCGTCCTTGAGGTCGGGAGTCAACACATTCTTAAATATATAACAAATTGTGGATCACTTGATAAAGAAAACCAGTTTTCTTGCTAATTACAAATTTGAAATTGCATGTAATGAAAATCAAGTTCGTACGGTTTACATAACTGCAGAAATGTCCTTTCTAAATGGATTTTAGTAGTAGTACCGTGGGTGCGGTTGATATCGTGCCTAAACGCTGTTAGAGCTTACCTCCAGACTTTGCTCAGGCAGCGTAAACAGCCTGGCTGTGTAGTCATGAGCAGGGTGCGCCAGGATTTTAGGCTAAGGGTCGACACTTTTTATTTTTGTTTGTTTGTAATAACTTTATTGTACTAAACAAAAGTAAATATAAAAGCATAGAAATAGAACAAAAATATAATCGCAGACTTATCTCAGAAAAGGATCTCTTACAATCCACCAGAGAGTGACAGAGAGGATGCTTATAAGGCTACTACCTTATAAGCATCCTCTCTGTCACTCGCTAGAAGGTAAAAATACAATACAATACTTACATAATACACATACATGTATAAATAAATATTTTTTTTTTTTTATTTATGTTCACTACTCTACGTTTGTTAACATCTGGTTAATTGCCTCTGTGGTCCAGTTTAGTTGTTTTTACTTTGGTTGGGACATCACAGGCTTGAATCACCCGATTGTTGACAACAAAGATGATTCCATTCTTCGGTGGGCAAGTTCAGCCGTTGGTCCCGGCTGTTATCTGGTAGTCGTTAAAGGAACCTCGTCAGAAGCCGTGGGTGACATTTTGACACCAGTGGGTGCATGGTTGATTGACCGTGACACCTACACGAAATGAATGAATGAATGAATATGTTAGCTTTTTAAAATGAAACCTGTAAGGAAATTACCCATATCAAACTCATTAACATGATAACTTACTGTTATTTTATAAATATATCTTAATAATTTATTAATTTTAGATGAACCATTTTGACGTTGATTTATAATTGCTCATTTACATTTATATTATTACTTATCCATCTATCTATTAGTTACTATCTCTTATTAGAGTAAAGCATTAAAATAATTTTATTTGAAATAATAATATTAAAACAGCTAGGAAGGAATATTTAATGATATCAGGTACCTATAAGAAATATCCATATCTTACATAAGCTTAAACAAACGAATTGGTTACGTACGAGTACGTTTAATATGGAACTGGCTTAATCATTTGATGCACAAATTGTATCGTCCTAGCCCCTAGACTATGGGCGTTTCCTCAATTTAGAGCGTCACATTTGTACGAACGAGGTGTGTTTCGCGAAACCATTAAGTAATTGAACAACCTCCATACCCATTCTCCAATTTTCCAACAATGTTCAGTAAATATTTACGAGTTTACAACGTCACTAAATATATTATAGAGTAATACTGTGAATTCTGATATATTTTCATCGAAAAGGTTATCATTGTTGCATATGGCATCCATTTACGTGGAAATCTTTGCATTCAAGTTTTTTTTATTCGTTTATTTTGTGATTGAAAAGCATATCTAAATAAGTAGGTATATCATACGTTCTATTTTCAAGACCTATTTACTAGTGTTGCCCAAATGCAAGAACAAGACGAGACTTAGCCAGTCTTGGTCTTGCGCCAATACACCTGGTCTTGGTCTTGGTCTTGGTCTTGCGCTCCCAGTCTTGGTCTTGGTCTTGGTCTTGCAGCAAGAGTCTTGCAAGTCTTGCAATTACCTATTAGTCTATTACTATTTATTAAAGTTTACTTTAAATCTTAGAAAAACGTATTAGAATTGGAACAATGTGGCTTGAATTAACATAGCCATAGTAAAGATCAAGCAGATTAAGAAATAACTGAAGATTTGATAAGAAATTCGAAAAATCAACTGACCTATATGTCGTTTTCCATGGAAGTAACTGTTTCTTAATAAACACTAGCTTTTTGCCCGCGGCTTCGCCCGCGTGAACTTCCCTCGGGAACAGTTAAGCGGGATGAAATGTACCCTATGTCCTTCTCCTGGCTCTAAACTACCTCCCTGACAATTTTCAGCTAAATCGGTTCAGCCGTTCTTGAGTTATAAGTGGAGTAACTAACACGACTTTCTTTTATATATATAGATTTATGATTTATAAGCTTACATTTGCTAAAACATGTAAAAAAACAAATTAATTACAATAACTTGACTGTATTTTAAAGAACAATACTTATCTGCTAGAATGAGATTGAACCCTCAACTTATAAGAAATTTAATAAAAGAGTTTTACGATTTATCATTTATTTGAATAAAAAATAAAATACAACACAAATCAACAGCTTTATCATTAGGTTATGATACTTTATATCAATTCTTTTGACCAAGAATTAATACAAAGTAACCATCTGGCTGACTCATCACTTAACCTATTTCTATGTTTTCTAATTACTAATGATGCTTTAGAAAATAACCTGTCAGCAGGTACTGAAGTTGCAGGTATTGAAAGAAAATCACGGGCCATTTTCGATAAAATCGGATACTCTGTCTCATGCGTCCTCCACCAATCTAAAATGTCTTCCGAGCTGGCAGTTCTTGGTTTTCTCAGGTACTCCTCCAACTCGTCTATCACTAAGCCTTGAAGACAAGATCCAGATGACGTCGAGGGACATTCATAGAGTTTATCAAAGTCTAGTCAAATTATTTTGCATGAATAGTGTCAAATGTTATGATTTCGGCGCGGCGGCAACGATTGTTTTAGATTTCAAAAGAAGCCGCCGGCGCGTGTATCATAACCATGTACTTCCGAAAAGCGGCAAATTTCTTTGAGAAGTAAGTACAAAACCTTTGATGCCGCATTATCAAAGATGGTTAAAACATAACTATGCATGCACTCAGTTTGATTTTAATAGATATTTTTTTATTTGCTATGTTTATGGTATTAGTCGTAATGCGCATAGGTCCAGTTTTTCATATTCTTTGATATAGTTTTTTGCGTCTCATAGAATTCCTAAGCGTACCTACCTATACACCGAACTGTTACACCTAACTACTCCGTGAAATAGCGCTAAGTCCTAGCTGCAAGACGCAAGAGTCTTGCAGGCTATGTCTTGTTCTTGCTCAAGTCTTGCACGGTCAGTCTTGGTCTTGGTCTTGCTAAAAATACGCGGTCTTGTTCTTGGTCTTGGTCTTGCAAAAACGCAAGAACAAGACCAAGACTGCAAGACCAAGACTGAATTTGGGCAACACTACTATTTACGATGTAGTTACTTTTTCAAATGCAGTTTTTCATAGTACCTACTTGATGAATTTAAGTTCTAACCTAAGACACTAACACGCCCGGATCATGATTTTATTCATTAAGTTTTCTAACTATAAGGATTTACGGAGATCAGAAAGTAGTCGCTCTGTGTAAATAACCAGTTACCGCCAAATCTAGGATCATAATTATAACGTACCCTGGACTCTGAAGCGTAAGCTGAGGATGCAACAATAAAACATACCCGAATAAAGATTACAAATTAAAAAAAGTATATTTTAAATTTAAAGAAAAAAATAAACAATACGACTTCAAAGTAAAGTCGATACCTACCTTCAAGTGGATTGAAAACTATAAAGTTTCGCTTCAAATTGAATTTGAAAACCTCCTCGACTTGACACAAGTTAGCCTCGGAAACTTACTACGCGACTCCTGTGTTGAGGTCTAACAGTTAACAACACGATTTGTAAGTGAAATGTAATCTAATTGAAATACATTTGGGGTCATCTCTTTTCAAACTAACGAACTGTTCTAAAGATATGTAAGAATAATAGGTTTAAGCGTTACCTTGCTACATCCAACGTTTCTCATCATACGTCATTTGAGCGATTTTCCTAGAAGTAACATCTTTAGCCCACGCTTTAAAGCCTGAGCTGTTTAACTATTCTTTTAAGAAATATTCATTTTCTTTCTCATTTTTCTGCAACGTTTATAAGCTGGATTTAAAAATGTTTGTCTTACAAGTTAAATTTTAATATTACAGGTAAAAATAGTTTTCAATAAACTTCGTCTTCCTCTCTTCCTTTGAATATCGTCAAAACCGACAAATAGAACTCATGGTATTTAAGTATTTGTACCTTTGTCCGACTAGTGACAGATTCAACGGACATAGGAGTTAATTAGGTTTGTCAAACGGTCATAAATGTCATCACGCTCCTTGACTCTATTTCTTTTAGGATATATGAATTAAACAAACTTGGCATAAGTAAAGAGTAATGCTCGGCAGAGCGCAAAATCGAGCTGTTGTATAAAAAGTGACCTGATTACGAAGGAAAGGTATGATGATGCAGATGATGAAAGAAATGAGCACTTAGCAACACTGAAAAGCATCATATAGCGAGACAACAGCTATAAGTAACTTTAGAGTTAGCTGACCTTATATTCCCGAGGGCTTTAAGACATTATAAATTTTACTATTTTATGAGGAGCGTCGTTAAATCACAAAGCTACACTCATTTAGTATGAATATTATCTAGGGATTTTGTATCAGCTTACTCCAAAACATAGGTAGTTATTATGTATAAAATTCAAGTAAAATGACATCATAAAAGGGAAAATAGCAACGTTGCCACATTTTTGTTTGTTGCGAGTCCCTATCAATGTATTACATAAGCATTAAAATTATGAAAATTCATTGAGAATGTTATTAAAGTCCTTTGTTTCGACACAAAATCAAAAAACCGAAATAATGTTTTTAATTTCGCATTTATTTTGCAATTTCGACATACTCGTTGGAACAAAAATAGATTCAAATTTCAAAATCTTAATTTTGATGTCTTTATATAATCAATTTAACTCGGACCTTTGTTTTTAAAAAATTCTAAGAATTTTTCTGCAATAGAAGTCACGGGAAACTTTAGGCCTTCTTAAGGGCCTGCAATTTGTCAAGGCAATTATTCAGACAGCTTGTTGAAAAGGGTGTCTCTTTTCTCGACTTTTTTGTATATACAATTCACAATATCTTTCTTGCTTTTGGTTAGCTCGCCCTATACTGAAAGTGAATACGCTTTTTTCGTTTTACCTAAGAACATTGACTCGGTCTAGTCAGATTCGCGCACCTTAATTACCTTAAATGTGGAATTCAACTTAGCATAAAAAAATATATTTAAGGTGTAAAAATTCTTGTTGTTTTTTAATGGGCTTCTATTTTAAAAGTTTATTTTTATATAATTTCATTTTAATATAATTTCTTGCTCTAGCGGCAAAAAGATACACGTGTGATAATCTCAGTGCTGTTTAAATGTATTTACAACTTAAAATTTTTAAATCTCTATCTAAGTATATATGGTTCATGAGATAAAGCCCTTTACAGACAGGTGAACGGTGATAAAATAATACTCGTATTTAACGCAGTTTAGTTGTTTGGCAGTCAAACTAATTTTTAATCTTAACACGTTGGCGGACGGTTTTGAAAACACAATAGAAGTTTAATTGTTATAACGTCTATAGACGTCGTGCGTCTGCTAGGTAACATGTTACAACATAATTTGCAATCTAAAATTCGTATAAAATTTAGTTACTGTCATATCCCAAACTAGTGAAACATGAGCAACTCTACTAAAGTCTAAACCATGTTAGCTCAAACATTGCTCAGAAAGGACCGGCAGACTTTCAAAACGGTTTTGTTCCAAGCTTTTGCAAAGTTCATGAACTATGGTAGGAAGTGTACTTTGTTCACCCAAGTTTTGTTTATGTGACACATAGAGTTCACTTAGATGGAGATGACAACGATATTTTTCTTTAAATTATTTTAAAAAACTCAAGTGTTTCGGAAGGCACGTCCATTGGTCACGGCCGGTAGATGGCAGATGTTAGGCTGAAATATCTAACAGTATTCGCCAACGACAGACCTGGATCATGATGCAATAGCAAATACTAACTAATCGATAGATCACAACGTAGGGTCCTAACCACTAGCACTATTGATTGCATAGATAGGCGACACTATAGAGAACTTGTAGGGTCAAGCAGGTGCGACTGGAAAGAGATGCGAAATGCAAGTACAGCGCACTCTCCCGAGATTCGGCTCGTATAACCGAGAGGTTGGTAGAGCCTAGCCTCCCTCCACCTCCCATGAGGTGGAGGGAGTGATCACGAAGTCGGTCCATTATAATAATCAGTGCTATCATACCTAAGAGTATAAAAAAACCTGGATTTCGAATCGTAGCCTGGGATCCGTTTAAACGTATTTTTATATTGGTATCGCACTAATCCTAACTAAATCTTGCACATATGCTTGAAATCGCTTATTCTGAAAACGTCAAATATTTCGCATAACCAATGTAAAGAAATGACATGTCATACTTTATCAATTCTTGTCATATATTTCAAAGTGCACATACACCTACAATACATCAGGACCCACGCTCATAAAATTGTTCAAAACCCTCTAGGCATGCGTTACAAGTTTATAATGTTGTGATGCATTTTACAACTATGTGATAGTGCAGAAATGACCTCGTAGGCATGGACGGACATGCAAAATGAATTATGATAAAAAAAGAATAGAATTTTGTGAAAATGCCCTTGTTCTTTGTCGCACTGATGAAACAATTTTGAAAACTAAAAAAATATGGATGATGGAGCTGGGAGGTGTTCAAATGAACTCCTAGATTCCGTGTTTGGGATCATTTGATTTGTCTTGGCAAGATCTTACGTAGTACATGATATCCAGGGTCTGATGGTGGAGCTGGAATGTGTCCAAAGAAACTCTTAAACTAAACAACGTTCACCGTGTTCGGGCTTGGATAGCGCCATCTAGGCAATACGTAGGCAACTAAATTGTGTTATAAATGTCAAAATCAGACTAAGCAAGCAGTTGTAGATGAATTCTAATTAAAAGTAAATAAACGCTAATACAACGCAAATACTTAATACTCGGTAGGGTCTAAGTTCGCGGCGAACTACTAGTTTTACAGACCCTAAGCAATACATATTATATCATCATAAATTTAAGAACACTCGTCATTGGAGTTTATTCCAACTTACTAATGAAAGCGAACTAATGTACATGTAACATAAAATGCTACAAAAATATGTAACTCTTTTTTGTTTTTTTGGACAATGTTATAGCATTTATTATTTTATAAAAATACAATGCAACAACTTCAAATATTACCATCACAAAGAGAATAAAATGATATTGAAATGCAAAAACTACTGAACGGACTCGAGGCGTTACATTATTCAGGAATGAAACTATTCTAGAACGAGCGTTTCATTTGTTAGGAACATACCGTTTCCAACACCGTGTGGTATAATTTCCAGCAAACTATTTACTTCAATTTTTTGATGCTGCGAAGACACTTCTTTGGGGGTCTCAATCTCACGCTTAAATGCAAAAAGCAAGGTTCAGGGTTCAAACTCGGCCATTCAGAACAAGTTGAATTTTTTTTTTTTCAATCGATATTCTGTGTTAACTTTACTAGTTGAAGGTATGAATTTCATTTAGATTTCTGGCAGTGTCCAAGTATTGACCGGCATTTTATACTTCTTTTTCTTATTGCAGGTCCTAAATTAAGTTTACAAACATTTAGTTGCTTCAGTATATCGGAGTGAAAAGACTGTTTTTCTATCAGACAATCAAGTCTTAAATGCCCTCATTGAACTGGAAACAAAAATATAGTATGCTTCTCGTTTAACACAAGTCCACGTCTGAGTCTGACCATTAGGAAAATGCCTTAACCAACTGGACCACAAATGCAATTTTTATTTGATGCGATTCTATGTAGACAAAACTCGTTTAAGATCCACACCAAGCTGTGAATGTGGTTCTAAATGCTTATAGGATCCCTTTATGACCATTGCGTTACGTTTGAATTTGTTATAGGTTGGCTTTACAAGACAAGGCATGACAAAAATTCTTTTGCAGTTTTTCAGTAAAAATATACAGTAACTTTAGATTTTAATTACTACATCTGAGTCATCAAATGGTCTACTTACCATTTTAGTAACAGAAACTTGTAGTAAGCTTTGATTATTTAGAATAAATAATCGACTGTGAATATAATGAATAATAAGTAAATAGATAGAATTGTTTATTTAGCAACAAGCTGATGCACGCGGCTCCTTAACCCTGTACACACACAAAATACTTATACACAACCAAACTTACGTTAATCTATAGCTATATATATATTAGGTATGTAACCATACCTTTTGTATTTATTTGTAAATCACTTTTGTTTATTCAAGTTTACTTCATTATTATCTTGCCTAACTTTGGTTATTTCTCAAATAGCCGAAGTTGTTAAATAAAACATTTTTTTCAGTGTAAGTACTTAGTTATATCGCGCCAAAAAGTGTTTGACCTCTGGTCTACATTATTTACATGCCTTTCATCAAAATCAATCATATGGCAAACAGATAGACAAACTTTCTTATTTATAATATCAGTATGAATAATAAGGACATTATGTATTGTTAGAGTCGTCATCATCCCAGCGCTTTCCCGTTGATGTCTCAAACCCTATATTTATAAAGTTGTTGATTTCTTACTTCACTTTTTAGTTATTTACGACATCCATTGGTGGATTTACTTTCAAACTTTCGCACTTCATACATATGTGATAAAATTACAGAATTAATGGAGTGTTACTAATTTGACATCAAAAGAGACAAGACAGATCGACGTAGAGTATTACGGGATGTCACTGTATGCCCTCTGTCCCAGATAGGACTGACCGACTATGACTAACATCTCAAGTCAAAGGGGTTAATATCTATAGGACTACTACGTCTCGACATGACTAGATAGCCGGTACGACTTAATCGCACTTGGACCAAATCTCCATTAGACTTGATCTCGATTGGACTGGTTCGCTATTTGACCAAATATCAGAATGACTAGATATCAGATTGACTACTTATCAAAGCCTGCATACATTTGACAGTTATTGTACGTTACAACCGCCCTACATCGGCCGTGGTTGCGGAACAACTTACTGACTCGATAATCTTGCAGCTACATATGCTTAGCAAGAACCTCCGTGGCGTAAAGGTTAACACGCTAGACCCCTAATATAGAGGTTCTGGGTTCAATCCCAAGCCAGTACAAGTTCGTAAATGCCATTTTTGGTCCTGGGACTTCAGTGTTAATCTATATTATGTAATTTTTGTATCATTGAGATAGTATCCCAAAACACAAGTTACCTACTAACTTTCTATGGGACTAGTTCAATCTATTATTATTATTAGTATTATTTTTTCTTATATATTTATTTTTATTTAATGTTCTTTCAAAAGTATATTGTCCATAGCGCAATAAAGTTTTTCACCTTATTTATAATTAAAAAAAAAGAAGACGGAAAATTACTGTGCTTTTATTCTAAAGCCGGAAAACACCGCAAAAGCTAGTCTTATAAAGACAAGGTACAATACTCCGTAGTGCTAATCAGTGAATGAGCTTCTAAGTGTTCAGAGAATCCCTTTACGACCGTTGTGGTTTGACGGCACTCCACTACATGTTGGGTTGAAGTGAATCTTGTCTACGGTCTAGGCGGAATTTTTACGACTACTTTAGTTTTGTATGGATATCGTTAGTTATCATACTATAAACCTCGCGCTTCGTCTTCTACTTAGCAAGTAGCAAACACTGCACACACCTTAATTAAGACTGTTTACGTAACACAGTTGCTAAGGACTGCGTTTGCAAGAACTGATGGTCCTTTTCGAGTAACTTCACTTTTATATTTGCATCGAAACAGCAGTGTCTACGTCGTTGTGTTTCGCTTTGAAAAAAAGATTTATTATTTTTGTTACTGTACTAATGGTTTAATAATTGAAAGTAGTAAGTAAGTAGTAAAACGAAGTGAAAGACCCTATACAAAATGCTACAAATTTGCAAGGCGTGAGTGTTATGAGCAACTTAAGGGGACGGTAACTGCGCAGTACTGCGCACTTTATAAATAAAATAAAAATTGACACCTACATGGTATCTTCCGACGTGAAATTGACAACAAAACGCTACATTATGTAGCAGGGTAGCCTGTACTACCATGAGATATTTCGAACAAAATCGGTAGCTAGTTTATAAAATCTCATGGTAGGGCTTCTCAGATTTATTGTAACAACCGCGAGAAGCCCAACATCTACATATAAACAACTCCTAGTTTAAGACGTTGCCCTGCGGATCCCTAATTTATGAGTCAGATTGTTTGCATAATTATGCTTCTGAAGTTACCGCCTCTATTAGTAATCTGATTGTAATTTAGCCGTAGGGTACTCGCATAATATAATATAATGCAATATAGAAATACACCAGTGCCCGCGAAAAATTTGTGCCGTGTATGTACGTTTTTATCCATAATCCACCCATATTCATTTTAATTTAGTAAAAAGCAGTTATTTTTATATTACAAACAGACACTATAATTTTATTTTTTATAAAGATGTTCCTATAGATTTATGGATGTGCTAATATTACACTCACAAATTATTTGTAGTAGATAGTCCTTTAAGGGACCACGTCAGAGGACCAGATCCCGGTACCGAAGAGCTCTGACACGAGGGTGTGCATGGTTGATTGACCGTGACACCTACACGAAATGAATGAATGACTAATTGCTTCCAAGGTTTGAAACAGCAAAAATAGCGGCCAATCAGCGACCGCTTGGAAATCAAAGCTTTTCTCACTTTCCTTTTATGTCACTTGCGCGCGGTCGTTCCAAGCTTGCGCTGGTATTCTCGCATTCTTTGATTTTGTGTTCCATATTACTGTACTGCTGACTTTATCTGACACTAGCTGTTCCCCGCGGTTTCACTCGCCATTAGCGTCTATTCCCGGTTGTCACCACTGGGGGTACTATAACCTTCCCCAAGAATCAGGCTTTCATATACAAAAAGAATTTTGCAAATCCGACAAGTCGTTTTCAAGTTATAAGCGTTCAAACAAACAAATAAACACTTCAGCTTTATTGAACTCATATCATGCAGAAACTAAGTACATAATCTGTTATGTCAAGTACATAAAAATATAAATTAGGGAAATAAATTATTAAAATAGTAAATAAATTAACTAATTATTCAAATGATAAATAAAGGTAAATATCTATATACAGAAAAAGGAGCTGGTTAATTATTCTAACCTGGTTCTCCATCCAAAAGATCTACCCTTTGAGGCATAACGCCATTGCTCCCGCATCTCCGAACTGCACATAAATCCCAAGTTATTCTAAACGTGCCTACGGCGGGCATGACAGGAATCATTGTCGGAATTTGGGCAGTTTATCACTTTATTGTGGGCATCAGCACTCGCCCAGTCAGCACGGCCCGTTTTATTGCCCAACTTTCCACTTGAAGGCGATATATCAACCTTCTTCATTGGTATCGATTTTATTAGTCAGTGTTATTCTTGTACTTACCAAAATATAGCGACATCTGGTATGATGTACGCATGAGCATATAATGTGTTCGTGACGATCGTGCATGTTAAGCAACGTGGGGAGTGGCCCGATTTTGATTGGTTAGCACTAGTAACATATATACCTATAGCTCTTCTTCCCTTTGGAAGAGAGTTCAATTATTGGCCACGAACTTACGGCATTTGCTCCATTATATTAACTCGAACCGCCATATCTTGGACCATCAAAACGTGCCTAAGCTCTGAAGCGTAACCTGAAAATGCACCTTGGAAACACGTTCGGATGAAAAAGAAGACTCACTCTAAGGTCGACTGGAAGAGGTTTCTTTAGCGATAAGTCCTTTGTACCTTAATCTTACCTTGTTTTTATGAGTTTCCTGTAAGATCTTTAATTTGGTGCTATTATCCTCTTCGAATGCTATAGTTATCTATAGCTCAAAATATAGTAAGTATTTACACCACAATTGGTATTATAATGAGAAACAATAGTCGAGGCGCTCGGCGGCTGCTCCCTGCTCCCGCGGTCACGTGGTCTATCAGTTTAATTAAACGTTCGAACTTAACGGTCCAACTACCGAAACTGCTAAAACTAGGATCTTCAAATCTGGAAAGGACAAGATATTTTTCACATAAAGCGTTCTTTGTATAATGAATCATGCGGAAAGTCAAAAAGAAAACTTAATAAGTTTACTTTTTAACAGACTTAAAAAAAAGGAGTTATGTTTAGTATTATTCCTAAGCAGTTCAATAATTAACATGCAGCTTCTTACTTACAATAGCATCACTCTCGAAACGAACGCACATTGGGGAATGCTGGGACATGAAAGATAGGAGGTTTCTCAATTCGACCGTATATATTTTTAGTACCTCTCTTTCCCGATTGCCTTCTCACCTGATTGTTTCAGAATTCCGTTTTCGTGCTTTTTCTTCTCCACTAGTCTTCAGTTTCAGTTGAGTATCTCTAACAAAAACATAAATTATCAATGTTGCTGCTTATCGTTTCGGCCGCCATGGCAACTGAGTTTCACACCCAGGTGGCCTGTCATCATCTCTTAAAACCATGCAAGAACGATTAAGGGAGATGTCGCCTTACATCATGTATTGCGCTGTCTCGCTTACTCACTGGATCTTGCATGGTTTTAAAAGATGATAGTAGGCCACCAGTTGTGAAAACGGAATTTATATTATGTACGTGTGTGTGCTTTTTTACGGAAAAGGGAATAAATGAGTTTTTGAAAAACAAATTGCAACAGCAGCCATTTACTACTACCAACCCAGCTCTTTTTTTACTATAATTATAATTAAATATTATAATTATAATTAATCTATACCTCGTAACTAAATATAGATATCTTATCTAGAAGCTATATTGTGGGCAAATGTTACAAGTTATGCTATTAGTACTCGTCAATGGAACAAATAAAGTTTTATTTGCCTGGAATAGTTATTCTCCGATATCGGTAATTATAAGTTTTCTATACTGTGGTTAACTAAGCCTAAATAGTTTTACATGGATTTGGTTTCAAACGATTTGTGTTATTAGATAATATAATAATAATATAATGTTTCTACTTTTCATAACATTTATGCTGATATGGCCTAGCGTGACTCGTTCTTGCATGGTTTTAAGTGATAGTAGTAAGCCACCTGGTTGCCCGAACGTCTGCACCCTGAATAATATGTGACGACTGACAAAGCGTTGAGGTCGCTTCTCACTGAGCTGAGAAGATTTACAAGTACTTACCAAATTAGTTTCCTTGCTTCCGCCACCAGTAATACTATATGATGACGATATTCACATCAGGATGATATTATCATATAAAACGAAGCTATAGCGCTGCTTTACGTATAGTTTGCCAACAAACGCTGTACAAACAGTGAGCAGCGTGAAGCATATTGTTAAATAAACTGAAATTCGCTTACGTTAAGTTCAATATCCAGCGCTATGTTTTAATATTCTTTGTTAGCTTGTTTAAACACTACCTACTTTATACAAATTTCGAACATAAAGATAATGTTAGGTTTATGTAAGCCTATAAAACCTATCCTGTCAAAGTACTAATAAGTAAGTTTTCTCGGGAATCTAATCATTAATATCAACGTCACAGAATACTTATAGTACTTACGAGTACTTACTACCCACGAAAAACAATACATCTGCACCCGTAGCCAAGTGATAATTTCAAAACACTAACGAATGTCGACAAGAACAAAATGTATGGGATTGACATAAGCTGCGGTAAATCACGTGGTCATTCTTATGTCAATCCCATACATTTTGTTCTTGTTGACGTTTTGCGATTGTGACTGGCTAAACTTTTAATTCAATATTATTATTCTCATCGAGTTAGTATCTTATAACACAAGTCTCGAACTTACTTTGGGGCTTACTGTCCCTGTTTTTATTTTTTTATTTTATTTTGACTATCCGAGTGGATGTTAAAGGCCGTTTCTTTATAAAAGGTGTTTCAAACAATCTATTTGCATTTAATAAAGCTTTCCGGATTTAATTATTTATCGAAGGTAGAATCCTTTCAAAAGTCGACTGAATTATTAATAAAATAGAGGGCGTTAAATTGATATTTTGTTTAGGTTTGCTCTTAATAAACTACCTCGCCTTTGTAAGAATTAAACTTAGATTTTGGATTTTATTACTGTAAGCCGCTACTTTGCCTGCGTAAAACTTTTAAGTTTATGGCTTATTTTTACGAGGCTAATTAAATTTTAAATTATATGCTGTGCTTGATTTTGTATAAGATCGTACATCTACCTAATATATGATCAAATCCTCAAGTAGTAAATACACGAAGCTGACATTTTAGAAGGCATTTAAGTACACTGGACCACATAGAAAAGTATACCATTCTGTCATCATCATCATCATCATTTCGTGTAAGTGACACGGTCAATCGACCATGCATACCCTGGTGTCAGAGTTCTTCGGAACCACCTCTCGGCTTCTCCGTGTGAGGTGTAAGTTCAAAGTTGAAATTGTTGCCCACTTTACTTCAAAATTTTTCAAAATATCTATTTCGAAAAATCTGGAAGGAACCTTGGGCAGCTATCATAACACTACACGTGTTTTAATCACTAATGAACCCGTTCTTAGAAGCCATACTGATACAACAAAAGGTAAAGAAGACGGATTTACCCAGACTTTACATCTACGTCGCCTTTTTTACGTAGCTATATTATTATAGAAATAACCCATTTACTAATTTAATTGTATGTTATTTTATTTGTTTGTATTTTATTTATTTATTTAAACAGTTTCTTCTTCAGTGGTCCCTCGATGATCAAGTTGCCACATTTGTGTTTCTAGAGTGCGCGATCGATTTAAACATTACATACAACACAAATTAAAATAATAAGTATATGAGTATAAGATAGCGCATTGATTTCAACAGCAGCTGTTTCAAATTTTCTACGAATTGTACCTTTCAACATTTTAAAACCACTCATCGTGGAAATGTCATGCCATTATGAATCACCTATAAAAAGCGATGTGATAATATTATTAAAAAAAGATGTTAACGTTTATAATTCATAGCACTATAAGTATACTTATATTCCCAATGAAGGTTAACGTAACTAAGGTGGCTGGTTAAAACAAAGTCTAATAATCTTAAAAGAATCTTACAATGTGTCTTAAGTAAAGGTGATGACGATATCCTCATTATCGGCTTAGGACATCATCGTCAGAAATAAATACTATCGATTGTGGCTAGCAAAGCCAAATAAGGTCAAAATTGTGTTTGTTTGTTTGTACCTAATAACTTTATTGCACAATATTGCCAAAAAAAAAATACATTACACAAGACAAATGCAACGGCGGACTTATCCCATGAAGATATCTCTTCCAGCCAACCGGAGGCATCTAACAAGAATACAATTTTATGTGATTAAAAGGAATCTCTAATATCATATACCACCTCTACAATTTATTTTTATATCAAAGGGTTTATCTCAAAAACTTGATAAGTTGTACCTATAAAATCTTTTTGCAAATCCGAGTAATAAATAAACACGTTATTTAACACCACCTGAAACATTTTCTGGAACTTAACCCCGTTCTCAGCTGCACGAGCCGCAGAGCGTATTATAAGCAAGAACTTTTTAAAAGTATTCCCGAAGACGCTGACAAATTGCGTGCTCCATATTTCACCGACATTGTGCAATATATTATCCCTTTAACCTACTACAAAAGACAGGGTTCTTTATACTCGGCTAGTTTAAGTTTGTCAATTTCTTTATGAAAAATCACATGAGATACTTCATAAGTGTGGTCACTTTATCATAATTTCACAACATGGAACGAAAAATAAAATAAAGTGTTTTCATTTTAAAAACACCCTTTTTTATTTTTCATCTCTTCCTTGCTTCGCTTAAGGTTTTACTTACATTTACCTAGCCCATCCTCCTAACTTTTAAATACTTAACCACCTTTAGGCTTTAAGAAAAATACGTAACATAAAGAGACCCTTTCGGCACCCTGATACGTCTGAATAATTTATTGAGAAGACCTAAACAAAGAGCTCGAAGGTTTTATAGACCTGTTTAATTTAACTATAAAGTTTGGAAACGATAGGTAATGCAGTTTTCTATTGTTGGTTTATTCGATTGCAAAAATCAATATTTATTTTGATAAAACCGTCGGTTTGATTTTGAAATCGAACCATCATATTTGTTCATTCAGTTCGTTCACTTCGTACAAAATGGTGTTATATCTCTCCCTCTCGTGTTCACTGTGCTAGGTGTTTAAAGGAAATAAGAATTTAAGTTCCTACAAATTTATTAGTGTGATTTACGCCCTAACCATTAATTCAACATCTATAAATATATCTATAATATATGATAAAGAGAAAAGACTTGTTAGTATTTTTGTACTTTTGTGTGTATGTTTGTACCGAATAAACTCAAAAACTACTGTACCGATTTCACAAATCTTTTACCATTGGGAAGCTTAATTCACCCTGAATGACATAGAAAAACTAACATTCTCAAAAATAGGCTTCGACTCAGCATATGCTGGAGGTCTACTCGTATAACATCCAGCGCTGGTCTTCCATCGGGACCTCTTTCTGAATGACTTCACGCACTGGTGCGCACTATATTTACTGTTTGGTTAGTAGTTAGTATTCTTTAATCACCTATTTGTCTTATAATAAAGATGATCTAGCGTCTGGTTAAAGAAACACGTCGTAGATCGAGAGGTGGTTTGGACCAGGGTATGCTTAGTCAATCCACCTTGACAAAAACAAGATATTATGATAATTACTCAAACAAACTAATTTTATTTTATTTTTTTCTATTGTTTACCATTATCACATTAACCATTCGTGTTTCAATGCTCCGGATTCTACGTTTAATGGATTGTTAGATCCGAATGATTAGGTTGTAGCTTCAAGCCATGTGTTAATGGAAACAGTTGCTTTTGATTAAGTTCATTTACAAATGGATTTTAGAATTTCTTTATTCATCCGATTCAGAGATATTTATTATATTCATCCTATTTTTTTCTCTCAGAATCGTTACTTTGTGATTTAACTGCAGTAGATCATTATATGTTGCTGCTTACCTATTAATAAAATTGAGTTAATAAATCTTGTACATCGTATATATATACATCCTATTGTCAGCGTTCGGAGAAATAAATTTATCTATGTATGTTTCAAAAAATAATCATTGCCGTCATAAGCGATTCTCATACTATAAATATATTAGTATTTTCGCCCTAATAATAGTATCGTTAGCGATATAAGTATGGAAAAATAATAGTAAATTCACCTCCATTTTTCAAATTTAAAAGTATTTACATTTTTTGAAAAATAATAAAATTCAAAAACATTGCACGACCACTAAGATAAACAAAACATTTCACCTCCTTATTTTTTCAAATTTAAAAGTATTTACATTTTTTGAAGTCGGTTAAAAATAATAAAAATCAAAAACATTGCACGACCACCAAGATAAACAAAACATTTCGCCTCCTTATTTATATTTAGAGCTGACTGAGGACAATTTATCAAACCTGTTACCGAAGTGCCAATCACACTTTATTGTAATGCCCCTTATCAAAGCTGTCCGCACCACACCTCGGATTATTCCAGCAAATAACCGATTATTATCTGAACGTTTTTACAAATATTTTCTCAAAATATTAAAGCTGTATTTCTAAATTCGTCTACCTTTGTGGTTTAAACGTTTGTCTCAGCAACCGGAAGTCGTGGCTTCGAATCCCAAGGGAAACTACAAAAGTTACATTCTATATTCTATGTACTATCTACAAAAGTTTCCAGCCTGAAAAATATTACCTTTCATAACAGATTTAGGCCACCACCTAAATATCTGTTATGAAGTCAATACAAGAGAAATATCAGTTAAAGTAAATAAATAACTTCATAAGTCCCAGCTGTAATTTAGTAGTAAAAGAAAACTACGATAAGGACTGAGTGAAAATTTCGAAATAACTTAACACCAAGGTGTTAAGGATCGATTGACTTATCTGATCTATACGATTAGAATAAATGAAATCAATGCTTAAGACAATAATTATTCCCTAAATAGCCAATACTCAAGGGATCACCGTTTTGAATGACCACTCCATCTCTTCTCATGGATGTTGTAATAGGTGAGTTTTTACTTTGTCAAAACAAATATTTCTTGATTTAAAGAGACGGCTGTCAAATCGCACACATTTTCTTAAATCAGTAATGTTCATAGATTAAAAAAAAAGCGCGCGATTCCAAATTCTTTGGTAATCTTACTTTTGTTTTAATATTTAAATTGAGCACAAGTGGACCCGGGATTCCGAAACCATACAACTTATTGAGTGTATTTGGTGTTTCTATTCGAATTACGCTTTATAATTTGTAACTTTCAATTTATCGCATAACTGTAAAAACAAATAAACCACATTTATTTACACGCGAAGATAATCCGATCAAACTCATTCGTGCCCATCGAATTCACAAAATAGATGGCAAAATCCTTTGATATCATTGAAAATTTATGGTTTCGTTTAGTTCATATGATCACATTTGCGGAAATAACGTTAAATACCTGACAATACTTGCTTTGCTACAAGGGTTTTTGTATGTTGCTTTAATAGACCTACCAAGAATTTTCTTTAGAAATATTATCAGAAAAACATTTGTACATCGTTTTTTTTCTGTGGAAAATTGTGTGTTAAAATAATTATTTACATGAATTTGGTAAATAACTAATAATATATTTCAGTCAGAAATTTTCCTATAAGTTTGCCCCATACAATTACAGTGCACCTATCGCTACTAAAAATAATCCCTTATCTAATTATTTGTTTCCAGTATGGTTAGGACATTGCAGGCTTGAATCACCTGATTGTCTGATAAAAAAAATGATTCCGTGCTTGGGAAGGCACGTCAAGCCGTTGGTCCCGGCTGCCATCTGGTATTCGTTACAAGAATCACGCCAGAGGCAGAGAGGCGGTTCCGAAAAACTCTGACACCAGGGTGTGCATGGTCGATCGACCGTGATGCCTACTCGAAATGATGATGATGACTAATTTTCCTTCAGTTTTTCTTATCATCATCATCAAGCATATAATTTAAAAACTATTTTGAGAAACAAACTTTTTTGACGACCTCCGTGTTGTTATAGTAGGAAGAAAATACAAAGGAAAGTAGGGGAAAAACGCTTATATCCTGGTTTGCCCTCATGAGCATTTTCTCATCAAGCTTATTTGCCAATTCATATGGCTAAATAGGTCATTTTTAAGCCTAGTATTTACAAATTATGTATTTCATATTTCAATCTCTAGGATTCCAACATTAAATACTTACCTGACTTACGTTCGTGTTCGTAAATTTAATTCACTATTCAATATTAGTATATAAATTATTTACTTTATAATAAGCCTTCGTGAAGTGTGTTACACTAGGTTTTATGTCAGCAAAATAACGAGAATAACAACCTTTTTCCCCAAAAAACAATAACCGACTTCCATATCGTTTACAAGGGGCAACCTAAAAACACCTAAGCACGCGGGTTTTAACGTCAAATTGGAAAAATCTCAGACACCTAGGTATGCATGATTGATTGCCCGTGTTACCATAAACAATACATACTACAAGTAATTTACTGCATGTAGCAAGATCTACAACTGCCTTATCGCTGCTGCAATCTATTACAGGCTACCTCGAGAGTCAGAATTAATAACTATTTGAATTAAGTACCTTTAAGAGTTATTTCTTCTGTTGGTTCCATATTTCGTTATGGAAATAAGGTCGAATTAATATGGACGTAGTAGCGTACTTACGCATCTAAAATAGCCGGGTAAACAGTAAATAGCCTACATACAGAAATCTAATCACAGTTAGGTCTTGTGCAGCAATGTTGACTTAATAATAGTATCCTAACTATTTTAGTTCGGAGTCTGCTTTAATTATTTTCAGACCAGAAGGTATTGAAGATATTAGGTTTATCTTCTATTAAAAGTAAAATTGGCAATATTTTTACCTTTTACAACTTACATCTGCAGTATTTTTGTTATTAAAAGTACATTTAATAAAATATTCATTTAAAGTAAAAATTTGAAAGTAGTTAAATAGAAGATCAAATTATTATTGTTTTTATGGGTAGTAACATTGGTAATAATCCATACTATCCATACTAATATTATAAATGCGAAAGTCTGTCTGTCTGTCTGTCTGTCACCTCTTCACGGCTAAACTGCTGGACCGATTGTGATGAAATTTGGTAGGGATGTAGTTAACGACCTGAGGTCAAACATAGGCTACTTTTGGGCGCGACATAACCGAGTCCCACGCGGGGCGGAGCCGCGGGGAACAGCTAGTAAATAATAAACAAAAGATTTATGATTTATTAATATAGTATTAATAAATATGCTCTTTGACATTTTGAGCTTGTATTTTAGTGTTACTCTGGCATCAAAACTGTATATTTTTGGTAATACTAATAATATTATAATCGCGAAAGTTTATATGGATGTTTTAATAAACATCCATACAGCCGCATAACAACATAACGGCTGGATGTGGAATATAGATTGCTAAGACCCCGGAACAATACATAGGCTATATTTTATTCTGGAATTCCTACGGGAGTATGAGCACCGGGAAACAGCTAGTTAGTTAAAATATAGGTAGCATGTCTAATATGTTTATTGTCTAAATCTAGATTTTTTTAAATAAACAGGTCAATATGGCTGTATGGAGAAGTATCTTCTCTTAAAGATTATACATGTAATTAATGTATATAATAAATGTATAAATAATATATATGTAATGAAGATAAATAAATAAATAAAAATGTGAAAAAGAAAATGAACTAACTATACATATTGATAATGCATTCTAAAACTTGGTGTAAATGGTAATCAGTACTTCACATAAAGTGAGACGTGGCACTCAGGAACTCGAAGCCATTGGCTTTCCGGCTTAACTTAGTTAGGAAATACTTCTCGAGCTCAAAGAGCAGTGCGTAAATGTTAATTTATGAATGAATTAACTGTTTACGCTTATAACACAGTTTTGAGTGTGTTATCTATAGGCACATATAATAAAACAGTAGAAATATTTTGTCTGTACATTTAGTAATTTTGACTGAAATGGATAGACACTACAGAAAAGTAGAAAGCAAAAAAAAATTTTTTTTCTCTCTGTCTGTCTGTATGGTCACGCTTATCTCCGAAGGTACTGAACTGATTTGCATAAAACTTTTACTAATTGTGTGTTTTAACTCGGAAGAACATCTAAAGTATTTTTCATCATCAAAATCTGTTCATTAAAAAAAAAATATCGTCATTATAGCAATTTCGAATGAATGAACCAAATTGGATAATTTCTTTTTTGTGTTTTTTATTGTCATGATAAACTTTGTATAAAAGAAAATTGGGCAATTCCCGAGGGAATTTCGGGTGCACTTCCCGAAATTTCCACGATAACGGAAACACTACACAGGGTATTTGATAGTGCTAAAAATATAAGTAATTATATAAATATCTATAAAAACTTCCATTTTCTTTAATTATTGGATATTTTTAAATGTCAAAAAACGCAACGATTATGACAATAAAACAAAATTGAAGTAATTTTTTAAGCTCTTGACCACGTGATTTAAAACGCTCCGCCATATTTGATGACGTAATATAGCTAGTCACAAAACTGTCAGTCAAGTGTATGTAGAAAAAAGTAAACAAAAGATGGATGACATTTATAAAATATTCCGTTTCACTCTATAGAAGTCAGACCGTTATTTAATAAAAATTGTGAATTTAGTCAAGCAAGACCATTAAACCATTGCCATTAGTAACTTACATTGTTATTTTATTTATTTTTGTCACTCCTAATAACATTTTAATTATAAACATAGTAATATTTTTATTGAAAATCTCATTGTGAAAACAAGAATGTGTTTTTAATGTACATCATAGCAGTATGGCTTTTAGTGACGGCTGTCGTCGTCTTTGCGAAAGCTGGTGACTTCTACCATCTCTTAAAACCATGCAAGAACGATTGAGTAAGGGAGATGTCGCATTACATCATGTATTACGCTGTCTCGCTTACTCACTCGTTTTTGCATGTTTTTTTTAAACATAGTAGAAAGGCACCTGAAAGTCAAGCCCGCAAGTAAAAAAAACTACCTATATTACGTCACGGGGTTCTCATTGCAATGTAATGAGTATTTATGCGGTAAAATTATTATTTTGAACTTTTCTTTCGATTTTAAATTAAAATACTGAAAATAAATCAAAAATATAAACATTGTTAGCTTTGTAGTAACATAATAAACAATTTTAGATAGGTTTTCAAAAACAGTCAAATACCCTATTATGGTTACGTCACACACCAAGCGTTTAATGAGTAGCAAGTAGTTTAGAAGAACTATATGAGTAACATGATTTATTTTTTGTACTTATGTATAAATACGTGGGAGAATCAGAAAATTTCATAATCAAGATGTACAACGATGTCCCATGGTAAATGATTTCAATATATATATATTTACATAAATTGTTTTATTAAATAGTTTAGTTTTTGGTTTAAAATAAAATTACAAATTTTTTTATAAAATTTATCATCTCTCAACTAAAGAAACTCAAGCAAAATTGGTCTGAAATGTCCAAGAATCCGAAGCATAAAAACATACTGTTTGTGCAACTAGAATAAATTTAACTACCTTTATTCAATGGTACTAAAAGCAAACATTATTTTTTCTTTAGAGGTCTATTGAACGAATATAAGCAGCGAAACCCTTCTTTCTGGTTGCTTACACAAGTTTCTGTTCCGAGTTTTACTAGGATTTTATCTATCCCACGGGATAAAACGCTCAGTTTCCCGAGGACAGGCGTTCAGACAATTTTAAAAGGTTTTATGATAATATCAGGTTCTCCGCTAGAAATGTTTTTGTAACAATTCGTATATATGAATGAATTTTATTTATTTGTATTTTTTTATACGAAATAAAATTAAGTCCGTTTATCTTAGATAAAATTGGGTAATGAGAATATTTTTAAGTGTATTCCCAATACTTGCATAAGCCAACTGAAAATACAGTATCGCTATCATTACGTAGTATAAAACATTCGCTTTCTCTGTCTCTATAAGCTTATGTATGCTTAAATCCTTAAAACTACGCAACGGATTTTGATGCGGTTTTTTTTAATAGATAGAGTGATTCAAGAGGAAGGTTTTTATGCCCATGCAAAGCCGGGGCGGGTCGCTAGTAAATAACTAATCTACTGGTGAGTAGAGATTGAGTCAAATTCGTAACAAACGAATTATTTGTTTACTTGTTTCCATTTCATTTAATTATTTACCGGTGCTTAGCTCCCGTGCTGATTTGAGATAAAAATATTCTCATCCTAAGTATTAGTACCTAGTAGTAGTACAAAAAATAATGACACTTCATGTATGACTCTATGACTAACATAGATTAAAAAAAAAATGCGTCACTTAAAGAGACAGCGCGATTCGAACTTCTTTGATGATCATAGATTAAAAAAAAAATTTGCGTCACGAGACATTATTGCACATCTTTGCAATCCAATTGGGTCCTTTAATTCCCTAATTATGGCATAGACAGGCTATTTGTAAATAGTGTATTTAGTAGTATGTAATATATATTGTATTAAGTAATATGTAATACGATTGGATAATGGTGTATATTTGTTTAAATAAATCATACTTAATGATTAACTGGTATATTTTCGTAACGATTTACCTGTCTGAACCTTATCTTTTCTGACCCGCATATTCGATTTGAACGATTCACGTCTATACATAAATGATTTAAGTAAAGTTCTTGAACTCACCAACATTGTCACATTTCTATTGTGATTTTGAAAACTCGTGCCAAATAATAATTACATTCGCTCAAAACGAGCAAGTTGTTTAGATTCAAGCGAGCAACACAAAGCTGGGGAGAATTAATGAGAGGCGAAAATTAATAAATGAGATTACAAAAGATCTTATTACGGTCATTTCCCACAGCAACGCCACCGAAGGGCAATAATTAGCGAAAGAAATTGCCGGGAAGATCGGTGGGGTTTGAGAAAGGAATTTGTGTTACAGTTCAAAATGGCCGGACCCACAAATTAAAGAGGCTAATAAAGCCTTAAAGGTTATTGCATCGTGCTATGTGGGCCGACTCCTTTATATTTCTACCAAAATTATCCGATTTCGGAATCTGAGTGAGTATACAATGGACATTAATAAAAAAAATATGCGATGGAAGATGTAAGTGTACACCATCCAATTATATATAGTAAATAGATTATGATATGTAGTTGTAATAAAATTAAAATTAATATATTATATAAGGAGTATATATTTGTAGTTTCAAAAAGTGGACCGAATGTATGAAATAAAATATATAAAACATTTTTTTAAATAAATAAATAAGAATTATAAATAGGACGACAAACACAAAATTTGTCTAAAATAAAAAGAACTTTAAATATTTTATCTGTCTACATTTTTTTATGATTGAGTATAAGTAGAGCCCGCTAACAGCTGAACTCTACACGAGTACCTACCTACGCTTATTGATAGTCCCAATGTCTCTTTTGGGTACTTCCGTACCCAGAATATATCTCGGGTCTATGTTAAATTTATTACTTGCACGTTATAAAAGGTTAATTAACTGAGAAGCCTTAACAAGATTTTAACGTTCGTATCACTTGAAAATGATTTGCTTTGTCTCAGGCGTAAATTAACGAATATAGAGAATAAATTGTCATGCTCATAGAACTCGTGCTTAAATTATTATTATTTTCTAAATTGTTTTGTCTTGTTTATTTAGCACCGATACTTATGTAGCACACATTGAATATACTTACGTGACGTTAGCGTTTGAGTATTCGGGTGTAAGTTACGTCCGAATACTCAAACGCTACTCAATTTTTTGAGCTGCTCAAGAATTATGCTGTCGCGCTTAACGTCGACGATATGATAGAGACAGCATGATACTTGAACAGCTCTCAAAATTGAGTAGACGTTTGAGTATTCGGGCATTATATTGTAACATTTGTAACCTATTATATATGATCTAAGCCATTATTAAGTAATTTCTTTTTTTTAATATAAAAAAATATATGATTATAAACTTTTTCTTATATTGTGCCATAATTTACCCAAGTAATAATTACTTTGTTATGTGTATGTTTTCTTTACATATCATCATTCGAGCCTCATCCCTATAGTCATTTGGCTTTGGTGCTCATACACCCCTTTGTGCCCCTTGACATCAATTTCTCAATTTGTTCCCCTTTATCATTTATCTGACGATGACATGATGATTCATTTTATAATTTTCACCCACAAACTGTCCACTGCTAGACGTAGGCTTCCCCCAATGCCCTTCATGAGGAACTATAATTAACAATATATATGTCTGCTCTACATCTGAACTGTCGTTATTTTGGGACCCCGAACAAAACAGATAGAAGCGACATCCATCTTCAAAAGTGGTAATTTATTCATCCACAACCACACATGACCTAATTTGTTTCTGGCTTTGATATTCTGCAGAAGTTTTTGTGGATCGATATCTCATTAAGTAATGAAGATTGAGAAATTATGGCACAAGGAACGCTATTAAAAAGGCACAGAGTGGAAGACATATCTCTCTCTAGTTTAAAGATGCTGTTCTGTTAGACAAGTATAATTGAATTTCAAGCAAAGATTTTTAAAAAAAATTTGGTAGAGCCGCGCGCGATTCCTAGTTCTATGATTTCAATTGTCTTGATGCAAATGTAAGTTGTTAGTTTCGTACTTATGTTTTCAGTCCATGGTATCGTTCAACCTTCACAATTGTGATTTTTCTATATGTAATGGACGAGATTACAATCTCTAAAACGTGTTTTTAAGCAAGCTAATTGTACTTACATATGACGTCATACGTTCATACATACTTGCTAGAAAAAATATTACAAAAGCAAACGTACACTCTTAGCTGTCAATTAGGCTCTTTTCTAGCGAAAATTAATACCAAGCCTAATAATATAACTGACATGACAGGATTTCACTAAGTACTCGAGCTCAATCGACAGCATTCTACTTCCAATTCCAACCAGCCACAATTCTCTAACAATTGGTAACCCAATTGAATTATAAAATCGACCAGTTAAGGATCTCACAGCGAATATTAAAGTTGGATAGCGGCGAATTGCATAGATTTGCAAGAAGAATTTCATAATGATAGATTTAATTTCATTCGCATATCATTCGAATTTTGAATTTTTAAACGTAGCAAAAGCTCTTTTCTTCTCGTTTCCTGTCTTGGGTCTGCTGCAAGAGATTTCTTTAGAAATAAGCAGCACCCTTGTACTAACGTTATATTTTCTATGTTTTTTTCTTTTGTATATTTTTCTATGTACATTAATTTGAAAATAAGTAAATAGATTCTAAACAAAATTTTATAAATGCCTGTTTGTATTATCATATAATATAGTATCATTATTACTCAGTAGTAGAGTGAAACTAGTGCCATTATTGTGACGCTAGTGACTTTGGTTAGTTGCCACTAGCAGCATATTACCATGAGCTAGTTCGTACTTTGAAAAGTGCAATATTATCGGTCTCAATTAGATAGCTTTATTGAGCTTAAAATACTCAACCTCAACCACTGTGCTCTATGATGCGTACAAATTTTTTATTTTATTTTTTTGTTTATAAGCTATTGCAGTTCTTTTATTACGAGCTTTGAGCACAGCGACCGAATCAAGAAATTCCGTAACGAAAATAAAACCTTACCCTGCTCTCCGAAGACCAAGAAGCTCGGCCGAGCGTTCGTAGTTATGGCATAAGTTGATAAAAAATGCTATGCAATAGCTTTACCGAGGCACTCCCCGAGTGCCGCACGTTTTTTTTTTTCATACTACATACTAGTTGGATAATTAATTCATGAAAAGAAAGTCACAAGAAATTTAGTTATTATAAATACTAACAAATAAAATCCTTCATTGTGTAATATAATATGTAAAGTTTTAAGACAATGTCAGCAACTGTTTTATCTTACAATAATAAGAAGTGAAAATGTATTTCAATTGAATTCAGAAGAGACACAGCAATGCAGCCTTGTTATTTCTGTGCATCACGTGTAAAGTAGAGAAAACTAAAGAATTTCAAGATATAAGTGGATTGATGACAATATTAATAAATACTTTAAAAACCTGTTTGGTTTAATTATAAGTAAACAGATATCCCGGTAGTATTTATTCTAAAATCTATGGTGCTAATCCTTATCTCACCAAGGATTCCTAAGACCGGGCGAAGTGGAGTGAAAAAAAGTAGGAATGCGAACCCTGGGCTCCGAATCAAGCAACCTTAAGATGCAACCAAAAAAAAACCACTAATATTGTGAGAAAGAGAGAAACAACTTTTCCCAGAGTAAAAAGTGTGTAATGTTCTGGCCACTTATCATCATCATTTCAGCCGCAGGACAGCGGTTGGAAGCGGCCTGCATCCAGCGTCTGCCTGTGCCCCTTTTCAGTTACAACTTATCATCACTACATAGTATAAAACAAAGTCGCTTTCTTTGTCCCTATATCCCTTTGTATGCTTAAATCTTTAAAACTACGCAACGTATTTTGATGCGGTTTTTTTAAATAGATGGAGTGATTCAAGAGTAAGGTTTTTATGCCCATGCGAAGCCGGGCGGGTCGCTAGTTACGTACATACAAAAAGAATGCCACAATCAAACGTTACCGTTTGATTGTGGCATTGAAGTGTTTAAATACAAGTAACTTAACACAAATTCATTCGGGGATACACATAGTTTAACCAGAGCGGCTGTCGATCCCGTCGCTCGCCAATTGAGTTCCGCTGTACCGTGGACTCGATGGAAATGCAGATCGCCCCTCGTTAGCTCGCTGGACGAGATAGATACACAGACAGCTAAACTCAGATGTTTCAACTTTGTATAAAGGTTATAGATTTAAAAAAAATTGCCCTACCGCGCGCGATTCGAAATCACTAATAGTATGAAACAAAGTCGCTTCCTCTGTCGCTATGTCCCTTTGTATGCTTAAATCTTTAAACTACGCAACGGATTTTGATTCGGTTTTGTTAAATAGATACAGTGATTCAAGAGGAAGGTTTTTATGCCCATGCGAAGCCAGGGCGGGTCGCTAGTTCTTTGATAAAAGGTTGTATTTTCTGTGATAGTGCCATAGATAAAAATAAATGCCTGGCGGCGCACGATTTCCTATTTCTGTGGTTCGTGCCAATCAATATAAACCCATATATTCTAAAATGATCAGCATAGCTACATGCGATGTTTGATGAGTTGAAATCAATTGAAGCCGCGGACAGTTTTAGATTGATTTCTAAATTTAAAAATTAAAAGTTTATGTTTATAAAAGTACCTAATAGGTTAATTGAACTCGTAAGTAATTCGTTTTTTAGCTTTAGATTTTTTAGTAGCGTTAAAATACTAACGATTGAGTTAAATACTATATTCTTCTTCAACTATAAGAAGAATTTTATTTAAAACGCCAAGTCGAAGCCATTGTCTTTCCTAAATCGCATTTTTTACTCGATATTTATCAGCGTGTGCTGAATAAATTTCGTTCAGCCAGTGTACATATCTGGGACCTCCTACAGTCTAAGGTTCTATCTCAGTAACATTGTGGTGCTCTCTCGTTTCGAAGACCAAGATCCAAGAAGAAAAAAATAAGTTATAATAACACAGATTGCTTCACAGGTGGCCATCGACTCGTTAAGAAAAAGATGTTATGTTTAACACTTTACTCGGTTGGCTTAAGCAGATCATCTCGGCTGACGCGGTCTGTGGCGACCGCCATCTTTCCCATTTACTTAATAAATATTTATGTTAAAACAAAGAGTATAATTTCCATCCCTCTTACAAGTACCTATATTACGCTAAAAATGCAGATTGCAAGTCGTTAGTTCGAGACTGTGCACCGTTCTTACAACAATGAATTAATATTTTTTATTTGTGAAAACTTCTTGAGAAAGATTTAAATTTTTAGAGAAATACACCAGTAACTGAATTTAATTCTAAGCAAAAGTATTGAATACCTTTGTTTAATATGACTTATGATTATCAGACAGACGATTCACTATTGCTATGTTCCACCTAAACTGAAATTAACAAAGTATGCTCCCGTAAATATCCAGACTGTTTGTTATATGTATTATCGTGGGAATTGAAACCACAAACTTTTGGCAGAGGCAGTTATCAGAATACCGTCCGTCACTTTCTTTTATCTTCAAAGCGAACTCATACACTCATATTAGACAGTAGAGGTGCAATACACCACATAGCCCTCGTCAGTGAGTTAACCCCGAGCACCTGTCGCGTGCCAATTGAGTTCCGCTCTACACGTTATGCAGATCGGCGTTCGTTCCAGCCCCGTTCAAATAGTGCTGCTGAATTTAAGGTGGTATACCTTTTGGGTACTTTTATTAAGTCTTGTAGTATTTCTTAAGCTAGATACTACAAGACTTAATATTATTTTAGCCAATTACATCCCACTTCTTCTTCTATCGTGTCAATGGCTAAAAACTATAGAGAAATGTAACACTCCAATGCCATGACCAACGCTTCGCTAACTCTCTACAGTTTTGTCTCTTATCCACAGAGCAAGCCATCATATCGCTCTCCAAACTTTTCCATGCTCTGCTCTAAATGTGCTAATTCTAAATGTGACGTTAGAAATATGACATCGCGTTTTATCGAACTACACGCTCTGTACCCCTAGTATAGCCAATATTTATTATCTCCAAAAAGAAATTAAATAAATGAAACAAAGGTCAGTATTTATAGTCCTTTGATTATAAATAATCAAAGTTATAGACTAAAAAAAGGTTACCGAAGCGCCTTATCGGTCACATTGTATTTTCACGATATGAACACTCCCTAGGGGCAGCAGAATCCCTAAATGGCGGTCTACCGAGTTCGTGGTCCATATTTTTTAGATATGGAAGGAACGTGACGACCCGTGATGTAAAAAGTTTGCTTTTGTAAGGTCCTCAAATAAAAGGATCCATTGGATTTGAAACAAATATTGGGACTAGAGAAAACGTTTGATCTATCTGCATGATCAAGCGCCACTCCAATTCAATTTTGCCGTTGGTTCTGATCGGGTTCGATAATGGATTATTTTTTTCATTGAGTTAGGATTTATTTCGACTAGCTGTTGCACGTGGCATAGTGCTTATTGAACGTAATTTCTATCACACATTTTTTCCCCATATCGGTACACTAGCGACCCGCCCGGCTTCGCATGGGCATTAAAACCTTCCTCTTGAATCTCTCTATCTATTAAAAAAACCGCATCAAAATTAGTTGCGTAGTTTTAAAGATTTAAGCATACAAAGGGACATGGGGACAGAGAAAGCGACTTTGTTTTATACTATGCAGTGATATAACGGACTTTAACAGTTTAAGTCTCATATCACGTTGCATCTTTCAGCAGTTTAGGCATAAAATGTACAGGCATAGAGGCTGAGGGATAGAATTACTTTAACAGTAATAAAATTTCCAAGTAGAGAAACCATTATATACAGTCTACTAGCTTTCGCCCGCGGTTTCGCCCGCATGAATTTCCCTCGGGAACAGTTCTTTTTCCCGGCATAAAAGGTCCCTATGTCCTTCTCAATACTCCTAGCTATGTATATGCGAAATTTCAGTAAGATTGGTTCAGTAGATAGGGCGCGAAGAGATAACAAACAAACAAATATACAAACTTTCGCATTTATAATATTAGTTGGGATGGCATTTTGTTGTCCATGGAACTTATTTTTGGAACTGGTTAAAGCTTGAGATTAAGAAATCCCCCCATCACCTTCAAATTTATAAAGAACTAGCTGTTGCACGGGGCTCCGCTCCCGTGGGAATTCCGAGATAAAATATAGCCTATGTGTTGTTCCAGGGTCTAAGCAATCTCCAATATAAAATTTCAGCCAAATCCGTTCAGCCGTTCTTGAGTTATAAATTGTGTAACTAGCACGACTTTCTTTTATATATATAGATGAATTTTGTTTGACAGCATGTATTGTAAGGTTAAATTTATGTTGAATAAATACTTACCTGATTAAAAAAAAAAAAAAAACAATATAAACTTCATGTTTATATTAAATATAGGTTAAATGTCCAAAACAAAGGCTGTAAGTTATAATAAGCTTTTATTGAGCCTGTTCCGCCCGGAACCGTTTGTTTAAAACAATTAAAATATATTTCGCGGCAAAAGGCACAACTTCGGCAGTGGTACAAAAATAAAAATTATATAGTTTTTTTTTTCTTGTTTTCGTATAAATGTACATTACATAACACTGTATATGCGATACATTCCGAAAAGGTCTTAAACTTTGAGCAACACGGCCTCCTTCTGGTACGGAAGCCGTGTTACTCGAAAGTCTTAAATAATAAGCAACAAAATATTTATTAATTTAGAGATCTTATATTCATCCCATTCTTTTAATTCGGCTATTTGGAGAACATCCAGGGCTTTCAGAACATCTACCCATCGGTACCAAGATCACTCAAAGAGGGTTGTCGCTAAGACATTGCCACTATCATAAAACTGTACTGTGTGTTTGATTGAACTTTCTAACTCTACAGATGAGAAAATATATATATTTATGATATTCTGATTCTTGAGCAAGGTATTGGTCATAACATAGAATTGGAAAATCGCGCTCGTTTTCTTTTTTTTTAAATCTATGGGACATAATTACATACACGTCACGGTCGCCCGTTCGGGTGAAACTTCGAAGCGCAGATAGTCATATATAAAATTAACATAAAATCGCTTGTCACTTGTACTGCTGTCTAAAGGCTTTGTCTGATGTCTGCCGGTGGTCCGTAGGTAATTATATTCCATTATTGGACACAGTATTTCGCATTAATAAAATGATTATACCCTCTCTTATTCTCCCTTACAATGAAATTGAATGATCCTCATATTATTTATATACCTTATAAATGAGGTGGAATTACTCCCTCCTTATGGTACTACGTTCTGCTACCATATAAAATCTTGTTAATGAATACGTAGTAAAAATAATATTATATTTGATTAAGAGCAAATATGTTCACAAAATATATTTCTTGACAGAAGTTGTTTTATTGGATAGAACCCTCAGATAGAACCATAGCAACCAAATATCCAAAGCATTATAATCGTGCGCGGCTCTGACGCAAAGCAATTTTTTTAATCTATGCAAATATCCAATGAGGAAGGTTCACCATACTTAACATCCTCCGAAGTTAAAAAAGTAAACAATATACTTCACATGTACCTTTTTGTTGATAATGTGAAAAATGGATGTTGTTACTCAATTAATTTGAATTTCTAAAAATGCAGTTTATAATGTAAGTATTAATTTTTAGTTTCCCATAAAATAAAACCTATATCTAAGGCCCTATATGTTGGCCTTTGTCATAGCTAATTTGAGGGCTGACAGTTATCGCCTATTCTAATGCCTGATCAATAGTGGTAAATTCTTACATATATACAAATACATATTATGTCATTATCACAATTTAATTACGTGAAGGTGTCACGGTCGGTCGACCATGCACAACCTGGTGTCAGAATTCATCGGAACCGCCTCTCGGCCTCTGACGTGGTTCCTTTAACGACTACCAGATGGCAGCCAGGACCAACGGCCATCCGAAACACGAAATCATCCTTATTATCAGAAAATCATGTGATTCAAACCTAAAATGTCCTAACCAATCTGGAAAAACAAAAAAAAATATATAATAAATTTTCGACGACTTAGCTGTAAGTTTTATGTTTAATTGCACGGAACTAGTATAAGCACTATAATAAAATAAAAACAAAAGAAAAAAAGTACGGACCACGAGTTCGTAGTTGTAAGTTTCAATTATATAAAAAAAAAAAAAAAAACAAATCTGGAAACAACTAAACAAAGCATGCTTCCCATGGAAGCGAATCCATGATCCCCGGGTCTACAGGCAAAAGCCTTAACTACTGGACTACGGAGGCAGTTTACAAATGTGAAATATAATCAAATGGCTTTGCTCCGCGGTTCCTCCCACGCGTGATCGCTGTTTTCTCGTGGTCCCAGGATTTGTATATGTGTTTAATAAAACTTCCTCGGGATTCAAATCCGTGTATTAGAAAACAGCGTGCGGAAACGATCAGACTTTGTATACCTTTACTATTAGTAATGGTCTTTGTGTAAAGTACACAGAACAGAAAAATATTTTCTAAATTCTGTAGTAAAGTATATAGAGGATAAAGATCACATACTTTGTAACTAAGTAAGTATACTTAATGCGCATTCCTGTCTCTTTCATTGGAGACCGATTTTCCGATTATAATCCTTCCTACGAAGCAAAAATTGGAATACTCTTGTTTTCCTGCAGTTGCCTAATACGTGTTCGCTTGTCTCAGCTGAAAATGGACCAATTCAATTACTCCTTATTGAATTTTCTTCCTCGAGCAGCGAACACGACCTGGATAGAAAGCTGGCACTGGTGCTAAATACTTTCAATGCCGAAACACTAATCTAATATATATTTCTTCAATAAATTGTTGATCCAATTGTTGTTGGCTAAAATAAAGAAAATTTACAATTTTTTTGTTCGCAAAAACTGAATATAGGTCCCCCACGGTTTTCCACAAATCATAAAGCGTCTTTCTGCGATCCCTACTAGATCACGGAACCTAAACGTTATCTTTTGCAAATAGGTACATTGGGCTGCAGAGAAATCTGACCCCCTTTCAATAGCGATACTCGTGGCATGGGGGTCAGATTTCTCTGCAGCCCACCCGTTCCGATATTCGGATCAACAAGACCATAGAGGAATTTTAATTTGTTCACAGAGAACAGAAATTGCTTTTGCAGCTCCGCTACGTCTTTGGAACGAGAGTGTGGTGCAAATGCGGGGTAATGAAATATCCTCATTAAACAGCTGTCTTCTGAAGATAGATTACAGTGTGCTCTTTGAAAGAAAAATTAATGACATCTTACAATCCATAATTGTAAGATGTCGTTAATTTTTCTTTATTCTAAGTAGACGCAAAAATGTAAAAATTTTGTATTAGATTGGGCGCACATAAAGTCTAAAGTCTGGTCTACCCTCCTCGATTCCCGAGATATTGTGATCCAAGCGTTATCCTGATTGTATCACAAGCCGTATGGATTCAAACCTACCAATAAAAATCGTTCTCATGTTTATCTAAAAATTGTAGGCACAGTAAATTTATCACAAGATTTTTCACACTATTATTTTTTCCATTAATGTGCTACTTAAGACAAACTACTTTAGGGTTGGCATTAACTTTAAAAGCGGTCAACCCTCCTCGAAGATAGTATTGTTGATGTGATTCGCCAAAGAAACATTAGATTTTAAAATAAAAGAGAGACAATCTCTGCCCCTCTTTACAGTCTTTACAGTCCAAATTTAGAATACTTTGTATCACTTTTCTGCTTATACTGAAAATTCTGATAAATTTGAGTAGGTAATAAAATAGTTTCGATTCCATATGTCCGTTCTTTGCAACTCCGATATTAGATTCCGTTGTCAGTGCAACTAGTTCGAACATGATGGTGAATTGCATAAGGCCATAGCTTGGGCTTACTTTTAAAATATTTTCATGCTACTAAAATGGTCTAGCTATGTTGCGTCCTAATATGTACACATTTTTTCGTATTCTTTGGCAGTCCAGCATTCGCTAACGTATTTAAAACCATAATTACATACAAGGATTGTTGACGTCAGATAGCAGCAGCAGATCATAAAAAAATGCCGAAACTTATAAAGAACCTTAAAGATGTAATCTTAAACTTCATAGGGAATGAACGATTTAATAAAAGTAGACCTCTTAAGAAGTGGACAAGATGATAAAGTTCACAACTTAAAAAGTGAAAGATAGGAGAGTGGGTAACATAGAAAAGTGAATATTTATATGTGGACAAAACATGAAAATTGATCACTTTGTTCTAAAGGGTAGAAATTACTACCAATCGGAAAGTGGTAACTATTATAGCAATTCAAAATTTTTGATAATAATTTTTTGCGCGAAACCATTTTTTCCAAAGATTTAATGGTGGATGCACGATTTTACCTATTAGTAGTTTCTTAAGTAGGATTTCCTTGTGGTGCAATAAAGTTTATGATAAATATTTTCCAAATCGTTAATCCGCTGTTGAAACGACTGCAGCCTTCGTACGTTATTCGAAGTCATTGATATCAGAACTCGTATATAAATTTTTTAAAAGTCCAATATCATTCCATATTGATATGCTGCATACTCAACTTTTGCATAAAAAGCTTATTAGTAACAATAGTGAGTTGCATATTTTCTGTGTATGTATCTGCCTTTGTTGTAATAAATGTTTTTTTGTTTAAACCGCGTAGTAGTCTTGCGTTATTCATAAGACCTCACAATATATTATGTCCAAGATACAGCTTATCAATATGTCCAACGAGAGCATGTCCTTTAAATTATACTAAATTTCCATTCAATCTTCATCGTTTTACTTCAGGAACAGCTAGTTAGGCAGTTTTATCTCAAGTTGAAGGATAATCCCGGTTAACACTGGCTTACGGTGCTTAACAAGGAAACCTCCCTAATGAATATTCCACAAAGAAGCTAAGTATGTACTATTTTTATACGAGTTATTTGTCCTTCACAATTATCTACACAACAATTGATAAAATTGTGTTTAAAAATAAGTTAACTTACATCTAGTCTATACGCAAATGGATTCTCACAATAACTTGACAAAACAAATAAACTTTAATTAGAAACGCTAGCCTTTTGGCCACATTAGAATAGAATAGAATAGAAAAACTCTTTATTGCACCAAACAAATGTATACATAATTTTGTTAAAAACTAGGTAAGGTACAAAGGCGGACTTATCGCTAATGCAACCTCTTCCAGTCAACCTTAGGGTGGATGGAAAACAAAACCAAGACAAATCAAAAGGCGAAGGCGCAGTATATATACGTAAATAAATATACACACAACGATATAAATAAAATAAAGATGTAAATATAAAATAATATAATATAACCTACACATACTAAATAAAAATAAAAATAAACAAATAAAACAAACATAAATACATACATAAAAAAATATATATATATTCATATAATACATATAAATAAGAGCATACTTAAATATCTCAATAAATAACCGAGCAGATACAAAGCAAATTAGGACAAGGCAGAAAGGTAATGGGATTTGACGAGATTTTTGAACCCGGTCAGAGTCTGAGCATTACCACGATATGTAACGACTTGCAGCTTACAAACTTACTTACAACAAAAAAAACCTCTTTCCAAATAATATTGAAATCCCATAGCAGTGCGAAGTGAGAATTGACATTCTCAATTTTGACAATTATAACGACAGAGTATCAATTTCGAAAAACAAAAGTTCGTAACATAGAATTTTGAATCGCGCGCGGCGAGGCAATTTTTTTTTTTATTTATGGTTCGAAATAATTGCTTTGACAGAACATATATTCGAGTAGGATTAGTCCATCAGAATATGATTAACAACACACATTTTAGAAAACCATTATTTCAACGAATCCTTCTTCGCTTTGCACTTATTCAGCTGATCTCTTTTTAGACAGAACAACTTAAATCTTACCTAAGATTGCAGCCATTTGCTTGTTTGCAGGTAAATAATAGAATAAACTGACCCGAGTCTTCCTGCAATATAACTCACTTCAGGATGCATTCATATTATGCTGACATGCCGCCGTAGTTCAGTGGTAAGGCGTTTGCCTGCACCCCGAGGGTCATAAGTTCGATTATCGTCCCGTGGTCCATTGACCGTGATGCCTACACGAACTCATGATGAGGATAGTAAACATCAGTTGAGTCAAATGTGAAATGGTTTTTACAACCATGACAAAAAATACAGCAGTTATTTGACTTAGGTACAAAATCTTGAACCGAATTATAACCCTTCTGATTTTGTTATTTAACAAAAAAGTTCAATTTATCAACAAGTTATCGTCGAAAACAAAATGTTTTGTGAAGTGTTTTGATTTTGTACAAGCTAATTCAATTAGCACTTGTTTCGACAAAATTCGTGGTGAATATTTGAATCGCAAACGATATTAATTGTTTTATATTGAATCGTTAACAAAATATACATTTAATACAAAAAAAAACTTAATTTGATGTTCTTTTGTAGACAAACAAGGCAATAATAAACAGTTCTATTATATGGCAATAACCAACCGGCCAAAACAGACAAGCTGCAAGAATTTAGAACCTAGTTGCAGATGCATCGATAGTATATTATTCTATTAACTTTGCTTTTTCTTATGCAGTTTCTTTAAAGTAAATTACCAGTTCAACACAAAGTTAAGTTACTTTTCCACTTCCAAAATTTCGCAGGGTTAAAAAACACACATGCCATTACCCTTGTTCCCGCAGAGGTAGGCTGGGACTTAAGAATTTAGGGCAGAACAAAACTAGGTACGCACGACAATTAATGTAATAAAATATTCGGTAAATACTACAGGTATTAGTAGCAAGCATTTTTTGATATATCTTATTTTCCAAATCAAACAATACTTGGAAATAAGGATGAACGAACGACGCATGAATTTTCATAATTAACATTTCCAAAAGAGTCATAATTAGAGAGGAGCGACTTAACAAAATTCCTGTTAATCCAATGAGCAAGGATCCCAAGTGAGAGGGATTAAATCGCAGATATAATCACGAACTTCACGGAAAGCCGAAGGATACACCCTACCAAATTTATCAGGTGGCTTATTGGTGCCTTTAAACGTCACTTGATTAATTATGTTTTTTTTTTGTTTTGTTGTTTTGTTAATTACAACAAAGATTACTTTGAGTTACAAGATCTTGGTTAGGACTTCGGTTGCTTGTTGTAGTATGTAATAATGCTTCTTTTTAAAATAAAATTGGCTTAAGCTTCTACTTTAATTATGAGCTAAGTATCTGTCATTGAATACCACTCGTTGCTATTAAATAAATAAAAATTATTTGGTTTACCATAGATAACTAGCTGTTGCCCGCAGCTCCGCCCGCGTGGGACTTGGTTACATCGCGCTCAAAAGTAGCCTATTTTTGACCCCTGGTCCTTAACTACAAAATTACATAAAAATCGGCCCAACAGTTTAGCTGTGATAGCGACAAACAGATAAACAGACATTTAGACTTTCGTATTTATAATAATAGTAAGTATAGATTTTAATTACATGCACATTGCACATGTGTAAAAGCTGTTATTTCGAAACTACAAACAGAATATTAAATTTATTATTACCTACACATAAATTTTAATTTAGTGATGCTTTTGTGTGTTTAATACGGTTAGTACGGTAATTTTAAATTTCCAAGCTCCAATTAAATAGTACTAACTTTGCTAACAAATTCATATTACCCCTATCTAATCTATTAATTTTTAAAAACTACTTGACATTGTTTATTAGAGTAGATAAGTCATCCATTAATATTATTCTGTTTTATTCTCTCGCCTTCCTTGTAATGACATACCATGCCATAGTTTAATCACTATTACTACAAAAAAAGTAGCTTTCTCTGTCCCTTTATCCCTATGTATGCTAATCTTTAAAACAACGCAAAGGATTTTGATGCGGTTTTTTTAATAGATAGAGTGATTCAAGAGGAAGGTTTTTATGCCCATGCGAAACCGGGGCAGGTCGCTAGTGAGTAGATATAAGCTACAATAACCGCTTATCTGACAGGTAGTTTGAGTCTGAGTAGTAATCAGTAGTTGACAGTTTTCCAAATTCCAATTAAGGATAAATAGATTCTCTGAATCTGCAAAAATATGTAGAATATTTAAAAAATAGTTGTGTAATTTACCGCCGTTGAAATCAAATAGTTCAATTCTTTACAGCCATTATTTTACATTTCAGTAATTATTCAAAGAATTTAAATCATTTCCGATTAATCAATATCTATATATATAAAAGAAAGTCGTGTTAGTTACTCCACTTATAACTCAAGAACGGCTGAACCGATTTAGCTGAAAATTGTCAGGGAGGTAGTTTAGAGCCAGGAGAAGGACATAGGATACTTTTTATCCCGGGAAGCCCACGCGGGCGAAGCCGCGGGCAAAAGCTAGTATTATATATTAATTATTTAAAATAATGTTTTAACTTCACAAAAAAATCCACATCGTCTATCCCAATGACATAGCATAGATTATAGAATGCTATCATCAAAGCCAAATGAACACTTCATTTTCGGTGTAACGTACTCCTATGTTATTATAATAATAGAATAAGCCTGCTATAGCACACAATCTTCAAGACGGCGTCTAAATCCATCATTTGAATTTAAAATTAGTCACTCCAATTTACACAACAAAGGCACAAACATTATATATTGCCCCTATAATTCAGGGTATTATAATAGACCCAAGTGTACGTATTCGTACTTACCAAATTCTGTTACAGCAACTTTTCGCCTTCGTTTGTACGAATGAGTTATGTGTTTGAAGATTAAAAACTTTATACCGGTTCGTGTTTCTGAAACTAATGGAAAATTTTAATAAGACTGACATATTGTAGTAGATACTACGACGCTCAAATTAAGTAAGATAAAAGACTTTATGAATTCCAAAATCACAATAATGCGTTTTCGCCAAATATATTTTATCTGATTTTCACCCGCGTACCCATTTGTATTACGCTTTTCGCGTTATTGATTGGCAAATACTAAAACAAAACTCATTCTCAGTCTTTTCAAGGTTTCTTTTCTAAAAACGGGACCCTATTACTAACACTTCGCTGTCCGTCCGTCTATCACCAGGCTAACCGTCTATCAGCAGGCTGCTACGGTGCTATAAGAAAATAAACTTCAATAGCATGAACTTACTCGTCTCGTAATGGTAAACAGTATGGTGTAAAATCTTCTCTTGGAACTGGTTAGGTAAATTCAGTTACCAAAGTGGATGAAGGGTAATTAATGACACACAAAGTATGGAAATCGGCAGCACCAATTCACTTTTGACGGTAGAGTTCAAAAGCCTAGCGTATGAATACATGTTCGTAAATAAGCAACGGCGAACGCGGCCTAGTTTGGATTGGTTGCCACTATAGTGACATTTCTATCTAGAAGCTCCGTGCTTACAAGGTCTATTTAACTTCTTGCAGATTACTACCTCGCTCTACCACTATGGTTGTGGATTCTAAATATTTTTATTTATTTCACGTCCATCTTATAAACTGTCATGATGTAGTTATTGGGAAAACCAACTTTTAAATTTAGAAGTTAAATCGCCTACACACTTATTCCTCCTTCCCCCACTAATAATCCAACGGAAGATAGATGAAAAAATACATTTCTATTCGGATAACTTCTCTGTTCTGTGGTAGGAACACATACCTACTAGTATCGGCTGTGTAATACAGACAGGGAATGACACGTGCCGACTTACGATATTAGGGAGGCAGGAATTCGAAATTGAATATTTTGTCGTATGCGGGCTACAATTCGGTTAGTTGCCATTTTGCAAGCCTATGTGTTATATTGGGAGGTTTGCCTTTATGATACAATTATTATTACATCGATAATGTATTAAGTACTTAAACAATTTAATACTTCACATTTTGATTCATTTATATCGTATAGAGTCCACATAGCCATTATGACTGGAAAAGAAACAGTACCTATAAGTTAACCGCCTGTCGGCTGGATCTGTGGAAAATCAGGTACCTACAAACAAACATATTGGAGCAAACCCGGTCAGACCAGACAGAAGAGGAGTAATCCATCTGTCACTGCATATATCTGTCCCTATTATATGCTTAGATCTTTAAAACTACCCAACAGATTATGATGTGGTTTTTTTTAATAGATTAAGATTTTTAATAGATAAGTAAAGTGTTTTAAGGTTTTATAACCCATATACAGCCGTGCGAAGCCAGGACGGGTCGCTAGTTGAAAATAATATGATATGCTGATCTCTGGAAATAGTCTACATTAGTACAATCACTATCACTATAGTATAAAACAAACTCGCTTTCTCTGTCCCTATGTCCCTTTGTATGCTTAAATCTTTAAAACTACGCAACGGATTTTGATGGGGTTTTTTTTTAATAGATAGTGATTCAAGAGGAAGGCTTTTATGCCCATGCGAAGCCGGGCGGGTCGCTAGTAACCTATGTCAAGACCGCACGCGCCCCGCGGGTCACAGTTACTAGTGGGCCAGTATACCACCTTAGATGTGGGTGTTAGGGTAAAGCGGTTTACTTTTCTCTGTGGCCCACTGTACAAAATAAACTCGTCCCGTCCATCGAAGTGGATTGCGATCGCTCTAGTCAAGCACACTCTGTTGTTTGTCCAGCCCAGTGCCACTCGCCGTCAACATGGACGAGTGCTAATGCTGACCGATCGTTTTCCTACGTTTATGGACGGAATTATATAGACCACATAGTAATTTGTTTATTTATCCATATCTATCTTATATTGATATTAATAAAAATTAAGTTAAAAAAACTATAACCCGACTACGTGGTGTCTAAAAAGGATGAAACAAGGATTGAGATAGAAATCCAGAAATGCATAGGTACAAAATGGTCATGATAAAGCCGTGGTCGCTCATTATAAATGGATGGATAGGAACACCAAAACAACTGGACCGATACATAGACTGCCAAAATCATTACCCTTCCTTTTGGCCTCGCCATAGTCGGGTTATAAAAATGGCGCCTACACTAGGACGAATTTTAGTTCAGAAAAAAAACTGTAAATGCTATAAGTGTCTCTAATCAATAAATAAATAAATGTAAAGGTACTTATGCTATCAATGATACACAAACGCTCCGTTTGACACCGATGAGCGATGTCACATCGACACCCGTATTGGAAATGCAATAATGCAGTAATGAGCTCATTACATGCGGCATTCAAGCGTTGAAAATATAAGTTTCTCAAACTGCATAGATTGGAACATCTTTTATAATTTAGTCACGACGGTGTGACGGTGAGTCCGTCGCAGGATTTCATCTTGTACCTTAGCTACGTCGCCTTTTGACTTATTTATATTTTGTTTTTCCATTCACCTTAAGGTTGACTGCAAGAGATTGCATTAGCGATAAGTCCGCCTTTGTACCTTATCTAGTTTAAAAAATATATGTATACATTTGTTTGGTGAAATTAAAGAGTTTTTCAATTCTATTCTACGTCCGCCGGTACTGACACGAAACAATCTTCAATACTTACACTGTCTCACTTCTAACTAAATAAAAGCACCTGACACAATTGAGTCCTATTTTGAGGAAAATAATATACTATTAATTTCCACAATAATGTTGATATTCGTCTAAATGTTTTTAGTAAAACAAGAAAAAATGAATTATCAATTTATCCGGATGTACTGTATAGATATTTTGCATTGCGATTTCTTTCCAGAAAATAAAAGGACAGTTCAAGGACATACTCCATTTGTTAATTTGACATCAATAGTTTTTATATTGCTGAATCCTCCTCATAATCTTGTTTATTTTTATGGCAATCGTAAACAGGACCAAGAAAACATCCTCTGTAATAAAAATGTAGATGTCCAACGATATTTAGTTGTTTATTCAATCTCGCCAAAAGGATTAATAGGATTTCGCATAGTGATACACTTAAAATTTTTACATTCTTCAGGCTTGATTTTAATTAAGGATGCACTAGAATTTAGATTATCACAGATGCGATGTGACGAAATTCTGTTAGAATTAATATCAAAATAATAATTCTGCTTTTTGGAACCACTAGCGCCATCTGTTGTTAACTATGTAAGGTGCAACAACATTAAGAAAATAAAAGTCAGTCTGTGACCTACCGCAGTACACGTGTTTTATTATATTCCATGTAAGTTCTTATTCCTTTTACTTCGGTATTCTAATTTTTACAACCTTTCTCAATATAGTTAGACACTTAGAATAATACAAAAGTATAAAGACGCTTGTGCCCGCTATGGCCTACAAACATTTTAGGGCCGTGCCATATTGACGCAACACATACTTACTTACAGTGTAAAATAGGAAAAAGAGGAAATTCGACGAGTGTAATGGGTACCTTTGAGCCAGGTATCATCAGGGGCGGAATTTTTGACTGAATTTAATATTTTAATGACTTGTGTTTTGAGAATGATTAAAGAATTGTAATTATCTAAATCTACTCTATCTACGATATCAACTCCACGTGCTCAAAGTACTAAACGATTGGTAGGAATTGTCGATGGCCAGTGAACGCGGTCAAAGCGACTCGATTCTTGCTCGATTTACGATCTCCTTTGTTTCGTTCAACTGAATCGATGAAAACTATCCTACGCTGGCTTGGCGTCCGGTTTGGTGAGCAAAAACACACGACGCAATATTTTGAGTAACGCAGTCGATCCATGAATAACGTTATTTTAAACACTACTAAGAATGGAAGTATGAGATTATATCTAATTATTCAAATTATGCCATGCACTTCAGCCCTGTGCCGTACGCAACCATTGGTGACCCGTGATTTTTCTGAAAGATGAAACGTTGTTTACGTAATTTTAAATTAAAAATTATTGGAGTCTTCTTCTTATATCGTGTCAATGGTTAAAATTTGTCCCAGTAGATGCAACATTCATGGCTGAGTCAGAGGTCACAGTTAGATCACCCTTTGTACATGATAATTTTTTGGGGTAATTCCACTAAATGAATGTCAATTTTGACAACCTCCGATGCGAAATAGGTGCAATAAATAGTCACGTAACGGCTATGCAGGCACAATTTTCTAGGTAACAAAGGGCCACACAAGGAAACAAGGAATCTCGTATGTGTCGCTTTTTTGGTAAAAAAAACTGTCAAACATTCATAAACTTTGGACGTTGTTTGGCGATAAATGGTGTCTGCTCAGTACAACCGGTGGTGGGTCGCAGAAAAAAAAAGTACTTTATTTACTCGAATAGGTCACAAACAGTAAGTACAGTAGTATATACCTACTCGAAAAGGCTAATAGCTGGTACTTTAAATCTTATAAGTACATATCAGCGGCAGTAAACTCCATACAAAAAAAAGGGAAATAATTAAGTTTAAGGATATTAAATTAGAAATGTAGTCTAACTTGTATTACAACAACTAAAAAGTTTGATAAATATTCCATAGATGTCACTAAGAACTCACAAGCAAGGTACAGAGATACCAGTTTAGTCATAGTTTCGAAAATGGTAGATTAAAACTAAAATTAAAAAAAAAAATATGATCACGTATTACATTATAAACATTTGTGAAACATCTAAAAATATTTAATAAATAAGTTGCGTTAGTTGCGTAGTATGTTCATTAAAAAGAATAGATAAAAGTAAAGAAAAACACAATCTTTCAGTTAGATTATCCTGTAACTTAATGGCAACACTGAGATCAAATCTACTCTTCAAATCCAAAATTTCCACCATGTTTTTTGCCTTTTGCTTTTCACAATCTTGACGACTTAATATTCTCGTTAGTATGTGTTATGGTGTTTTGAATTTCCGTTGAGTTGAGCCAAGTTGCTCCGGCTTAAATGATATGATGAACAAAGTGAAGATTTGTGAGATAGGACTCCTATGACTATTTTGATATCGTAGTTATTATATTTGTGAGATAGGACTTCTGCGATTGTTGTGTTGTTTGTAAGATAGGTAGGACTCAGACTTTATCAGCGGAGATGGAAAAATATTTGTAAATGTTATTTGAAAATAAATTTGATGGAATTTTATAATTATTTTTACTTCATGAGGTTATATCACAATGTCTATGTTAATGTTTATAGGTATAGAGTTAAATAAAATTTCCATGATTGATTTAGTTTATTGGCAACTATAAAGACAATGTGAATAATAACAAAATATCCTCCTAAACAAAATTAAATTAACTGCCCGATGTAGTACATCACACACACACACACATACCCACACCACACACACATCTTAACTAGTACATCTATACATGCATAAAAGTTGAGAATACGAAATTTAGATGGCGTTTGTCAAATTTTTATTTCCCGTTTTTGCATCGAAGATTGGTCTCTATTTCCTATTATACAAAAGTACTCTGTGGTACATATTCAAATACATGCATAACAAAAAAATAAGTTCTTTTAAAAAATTACATTTTTTATTTATATGCGAACCTGTATTTATATAAAAAATACTTATAGTTAAAAAAAGCTCTTCTCTGAAAAAAATTAGTTAAAACCTCTTTTACCTGCGATAAAGCTAGTCCTCGTTCATACACTATAGAAAATTTACTGCAGGGTACAGAGGTACCTACATAGTGTCGCCGCTTCATAAAATATTAACAGGCGAGGGAGATTTATTGCAAGGCTCTTTGGCAAGTATAGCACCTGCTTTCCAAAGCCTGCTTTTCAAAGTTAATATAGTAGCTGGAGCCTTTGCCGAGCCTCTACAAATAAGCATTTTTCAGTTCTTTTTTACTGATCTGGGGTCCAGTGGTTAAGGTTTTCGCGAAGGTTCGAAAGTCATATGTTCGATTCCTATGGGAAGCAAAAATTTTATCCAGTCTGGTTGGGACATCACAGCTTTGCATCACCTGAGGGCTTAGTCAAAGTCACAATTTCAAAACGTTAAAGAATGTCGACAAGAACATACGCCGCGGTAAATCACACGGTCAATCTTATGTCAAACCCATACATTTTGTTCTTGTCGACATTCGTAAAGTAATACATAATTTAAAAATTCTATATTAGTTATTTTTGTAAATTTACTGCACAATTTTATATAACCGTAAATATCTTCTACAAAGAATTATATGACGAATAAAACGTCATATCATTTATCGAAATCGGTTAAACATAGCATCTACTTGTCGTCTAACATCACTAAGTGGCACTCTGCACCTAAGTCTAAGAAGTACTTATAAAATGTTGTATTTTTTTGGAATTTATATATTTTTACCAATTTATAGAACACACCGCTGACTAGCACCTTAAATACCTCGACTTACAAGAAGACTACGCAACAAATAGAATAATATCGAATAATAATCGATAACATGGATAGGCGACATCTTAGTGAATGGCTTTATAGAAGATCATATGATTGTTAAAAAGAAAATTAGACCGTCTGCCGTCATTGCCGTGTTAGTAATCATTATTTTTATAACAACTTAAATATGTTACTCCGAGTCTTAATTAATATTTGATAACGTGTCTGATACCTATTGAAAAGTTGTCATAGGAAGTGTTCACATAATATATTATTATTATTTATACATACACATTGATAATTAACTATGAAAATATTTTTATAAAGGTTATTAATAGTTTTTGCTATATAAGAGTTTTTTATAAACCTCAATGTTTTGAAGATTATTTTTTTCTCTTCATTATGAATTCTTTGAAAGTTCTGTTTTTATTAGCGCCGGCAGGTTCAACACTATTAATTGTATACCCACCTGGAATATTAATAATATGATGAGATGAATAATTCATAATTATAATTTTAATATTTTTGTTCTACTTTCATGTGACAGTTTATTTCATTAATTCATTGTATTATACCTACGTAATTAACTTTCTAATAATCGTTGACAATAGTCACTACTACATGATATCCACTGAATCATGTAAGTCAAGATGGCGGGACTACATGAGTATATTTGAAATTCATGTAAATAGGATTCCACTATCACCTAAAAATAGCAATAAAGCCGCCTTACAAGTCATGTTTATTAAGTGTATTATTGTTTATTTTTACTGATGCAATAATAATTTTTAGTAAGTATTGTTGTATTAAAACTCTTACGTCCTCAAATCAAAGGTCAAAAATTGCTTACATCTCTTTCATACTACAGGGCTTATACGTAGATAGTACCGTGACAATTGCCTTAAAGATTCCATATATAGATTTATCAACTTTTGACATCCAATTAGCGAAGTGTCACCAGCACACGCACTAATTACGAGCATATTAATTGTTGGGACCGCAGCCTAGCCTAGCGATTTGTCTTGTAGACGGTTTAATAAGTCCGCGACGAAGCCCACAAAGTGAAATTGCCCCGAGGAGCGTCTTATAGTCGTAGCGTAGGCAATATAATATAATCTGTGTCATTTATTTTGAGGTTTTTATCTAGTTTCTTTTTTCGAATATCATATGGCCAATGTTTGGATTAGAACATTACGTCTTTAATTTAAAATAATATATATTGTTAAAATAAAATTTTAGTTTCACGTATGTATTGTAAAAATGCTATTTATAACGCTATCAAATAACATTTCTAATAAAAATGCTTGCCCTCAAGAAATTCCCGCTCTCCCCAAAGATTCCAGCAATTACGGGCTTATCTTCTATGCGAATTTTCTGAGCGACTTTAAATAGCTATCATTTTCCCAGGCGGCTTCGGAACCGCCAAATGATTCGGGTTATACTCAACTGTTGTAAAGGCCATTATGTTTATATAGGTACGTTTCTCCCAAACGTGTCATTAGGCGTTGAATAGCCCTCGTTGAGAAGATATTGCAATGTAAACGGTAAAAGTTAGAAAAATTTTGATCTGCTATTTTAAAGACTTGAGCCGGTGCTTATGGATATGTGGTGTTAGATGGCATTTGTAGCGTCCATGGCCATCGGTTTCAACATCAAGCGAAAATGCGAGTAACTGTAGCATAGTCGTGATGTAGATATTTGTGTCACCCACAAATGTATACTTGCTTACTCTCCTTCTTCATGTTAGAGAGGTGTGGCATGTGCTTGAGAGACAAAAGAATAGATAGACATTTATTAAGACATTCATATCAACAAAGGGCAAAGAAACAAACAAACATACATGAAACACAAGAAGAAACTGCGTATCGTGGAAATGAAGTTTGAAGAATCGTAGAGCCTGCATTTAGGGCAGCCTTTATATCCATGACAACGCAATAGAGTCTCAACAAATGTCTTGCTATGTTGTCTCCACATAGGGCTCTGCTCTCTCTCCCAAAACCCAAAGAGTGATGGGACATGTCTAAAATCAAGTAGGTGTTGAGTTATCGGTTTGGAAACCTATTTATTTTAAAAAATACATTTTGTTGCAGTATCTTATCTTAAATATGGGTCCTAAATTAAAGGAAGCACGTCGAACCTTTGGGTCCTTGTTGTTGCAGTAAGTAAACATATAACATACAATTTTTTATAATAAACACCACAATAATAAGCACCAAATAACATTAAGTTTTCCAAGGGCCGTGCTGAATCAATATCACCGAGCAAGCTTCTCAAACGTCCAAGGTATGTTTTGTATACATACATATACCTATATGTGATTAATATTTAACCTCTCTTGTAATCGCACACGGTTGCACGAGGTCTATAATTTATCAATGTCTATTCAAATATTCAAATTCTCATTAAGCGGGTAGAGAGTTAACAAGATAAACGACGATATAAAATTCTCTCTTAGTTTTAATGAAGTTATAGCAGCACCAACATTCGGAAGGATGTGAGCCATAGACACAGATAGTAATAGACTTCTGAAATCAAAATGAAACCTAAAATTTCATTCCTATTTTTTTATCAGCTTAAAGCTGATAAATCTGATTCTTCGTATTGGGTAAAAGTCTACTGTTTTATTAACGTAGGCGCTTTTATATGCCTAGGGTATACAATATAGAACCTCACCTATTATAGAACCTAATTTTCTACGAATTTTTCTTGCTCCAACTTCGTGTATTCTTTTATTCTCAGGATCATGAATTTATAATTTCAATCACGTGCTGTAATGTAATACTCGAAGTATCGAAACTACTCTAGCATATTATTTTACCTGCCATCAACTAGTCTAACATAAACGTTAAGCTTAACTTGTGCAGAACTGAGAGAAGTTTAGTTTCAATTCAACTATAACGAAATATGTCATACCTTACTAGCATTTGCCAGTGGCGTCATCTACATGAATGTAGGAGTTTTTTTTATGTTCTATCAACGGTTTTGTTAGAGTCCATCGTTTGCACTGCACCACAGAACAGGATAATATTAGACCCATATTTTTGATAGATACCACTTTTTCCTGATCTCCATGCATTTCCTACATCTGATCGCAGTCTATTTGATCGATTTCGAGACGATCTATATAGTAGGTATCGTATCCTATGATGGCAAGGGGAACTGTAAAGTCGTAACTATGAGTATTTAGATAAATTACAATATATCTTATAAAATGCCCATATCCAATCGGACATCAAAGCTACACAATAGTCTAAGGAACAACGTCTGCTCATAAGTTTCTTTGTGAGTAGGGAATGTTTGCGAGGTGGTTGTATACATCTGTTCTTGTCTTCCACAGCAGCACAGGCTCTCGTTGTTCAAGTACCCATCACTCTAGCTGTGTTGCCTCTTTAAATGACAATGGCCTAAGCAAGGACAACATGTACAAATGGGATTACACCTCAGAGTAAACCTGCAGGTGTGGTGTCTCACCCCAGACCATGGCACATCTTCTATCTTGCTCTGCGTGCCAAGTCTATACGAAGCCACTGACGACGCCTTGTCAGTGACGTTCTCGCCCTCACAAATATAAATTAGCGAAAGACGACTCGTAAGAGGAAGAATGGCAATGGGTTATGAATGGGGCTATAGTCGCGTAGGCTTCAGAGCACGCTTTTCGTTGGGTGGTCGAGCACGAGTAGGTTAATTTATGATACCATTTAGTAGGCAAACAGGCGTACGGCCCACCTTATAGGAAGCGGTTACGATATGAAGCAACAGGGATGTCACGTGCGCGTTGCGTTGCGATGTTGTCGGTAAACATTGGTCATTCATTCATTCATTTCGTGTAGGTGTCATGGTCAATCGACCATGCACACCCTGGTGCCAGAGTTTTTCGAAACCGCCTCTTGGCCTCTGACGTGGTTCCTTAACGACTACCAGATGGCAGCCGGGACCAACGGCTTTACGTGCCTTCCGAAGCACGGAATCATTTTTTTTTTGTCAAACAATGCAGGTGATTCAAGCCTGCAATGTCCTAACCAAAATGGAAACAACTAAACAAAGTATGTTTCCCATGGGAATCGAACCCTCGACCTCCGGGTCAACAGGTAAACGCCTTAACCAATGGACCACGGAGGTCAACATTGGTGCAATAAAAATATATTTAATAAAGATATCGATTAATGTGGAAGCCTATAAGGAAAAATCAAGGCTCGTCAGTACTACTGGCTCGCTGCTTGTTTATTTATTCCGAACGAGTGCCCCCGGAAATAAGTCTGGATGGAGTCCTCATTTCTTTTTGCACAGTGATTTAATATCTAGTAGAAGGAATGCGACGTTTCCTTTGTGTCTATGATATTGAAGTCTAAAAGTTTAATATCAGTCTCTTGCTGCGTTGAAAGTCTCTTGTAACTTTTTTCAGTGCCCAAGTAGATGTGACATTTTTTTAATAAGTAGATAGCAAAAATAGCTATAAAAAACTACTTTTATTCTTTTTAAATAGGGCAGTTAGTTTTTAGGGTTCCGTACAAAAATGTACAAACGGAACCCTTATAGGATCACTCGTGCGTCTGTCTGTCCGTCCGTCCGTCTGTCACAGCCAATTTTCTCCGAACCTACTGGACTAAAACAGATGAAATTTGGTAGAATTGCGTGATCCTGTGACCCAAACACAGATGTGCAAAGTAAATATTTTTTTTTTTATAAAATAAGTACCATTTTCGGGGGACAAATTAGGAATTTAAAAAATAAAGTTCAGCAAAACTTATCGTGTTATATATCAAAAGAAAGGGCTCGTTATGAGGATTTCAAATATATTTTTGTTATTATTGTAACATAAATAGTCTTGATGTTATTTATGAAAGAAGACAAAAATTGACCATTGATCTGATCTTCGAAACATATCACATTTACTACTAACATTTGTGTGTCTAAAGTGCTAAACTTTAATAAAGAAAGTCGTATATCTGTACAAAATCTTTAATCTATGCCCCAACAGCGACGCAAAAGATTAGTGTTTACCAAGCTTCGCGAGCCCGGATTAAGGCGACCGCCGATTAGGTACATTAACTACGGCAGACTATCCAATTTTTTACTGTTGACGACGGATTAACGTAAATTCATGTTGGATACATGTACCCAACCAATATTGGTTAAGAAAAGCACAACGTTGTTATAAGATTTTTACTACATAGTATAAAACAAAGTCGCTTTCTCTGTCCCTATATCCCGATGTATGCTTAAATCTTCAAAACTACACAACGGATTTGGATGCGGTTTTTTTCAATAGATAGAGTGATTCAAGAGGTAGGTTTTTATGCCCATGCGAAGCCGGGGAGGGTTGCTAGTTATAAATAAATAAACAAGTCAAACACATAAGATTTTCTGTTTCTCTTGACCGGTAGAGAATTTAGCATTTGCAAATATAAACAACCAGTCTCTTTTTTAGCTTCTGGGATATCTCATTTATATCATACTCCCATTCTACCTGTAGGTGTCACAAAGGGCGAGTAAGGGATTAACACAGTTAGAAGTGTCTTTAAACAAATTTTACTGATAGCTGATTTTACTAACAATAGTCTATTCAAGGATCGTCACACAGCCATAGGTGAAAAAAAATTGCCGGCGCGATTCCAAAGGTCACAGCATTTCATAAAATCCATCTATAGTGCAAATGAGTTTTTTGCAGACCGGCTCGTTTTCCAACTAAACTAACCAAAGGAAAAGATTGCTTAGAGCTTAGTCCGCCTTTGCTCCATATATATATTAAAAAAAGAAATTTAATTGTAATATTAACGTGGGCAATTTTGTATTTGTATTGTTGCCTATTTGTGGACATAAGTAACGACGCAATAAGAAAATAAATTAAAATCCCGATATAAAAGACTTACACTTGAAGCAACAGCGCGTTGATAAATACGCCATATTTATTTCGAGCGTTTCCCTCATATTTTATTACTTTTTGTAGCTCTTTTGTCAAGGATCCCGCAAGAACCACATCTTCTTGTATTTTCATATAAGTAAAGCACAGAAATAAATTTATGTAAAAAACATTTCAGGTATCTACATTTTATTGATCAAATTCTTCTGATTATAGCGTTTTACCGATTACGGCCCAAACCGCGATAAATTTATTTCATGGGATGCTCAATCATCAGTATGACTTCTGTTACGCATTTTACAGGAAAACCAGACCAAGAGAATCATGACCCGGGTGTGTTAATTGCAAATATTTTCAGGTTAATTAGGCTGCCCAAAATGCATATACTACAGATTAATGACTGCCAACTTGCGATAATAGACAAAATGCCTTTCGAAGCATGGAGGTTACTGATAGAAACTTTTGATGTTGGAGGTGGCCAAGTTACCGGCCAAAGACAATATAGAGTCCATATAGCCATTAAGACTCGAAAAGAAGAAGAATGATAGAAACGCCAATAGAGGCGTCCACTCCGAGTCAGAAGTTGAAGTCGCGATACGCTTTAGCCTAAAATAACATGATAATCAATTCCTTCTTTTTCCCCTTCTTACAACAAGACAGTAAGTAATCTTAATCGTATCTTCAAAGAATTTCCCTCGCTCGACTCCTATTTGCTAACGGAAACAGAACCAGTATGTTTGTTGACTCAAATTTTATATTTCTGCCAATCACTGATAAAATATTTATTATTTATTTATTATACATTTGACTCTTTGAACTTTTTTGATATATAAATATCTCTAGAAAATGTATAAGAACCCTTTAAGTATTTCCTATAAATATTATATAAAAAGTTAGAATCGTAAAAGATGTCTTATTTCAAACACAAGTAAGTATATATGTATTTACTTATATTTTTTCTCGTATAAACTTCTGTATCTAGTATGAGATTTTATAAACCCAGACGCTAGCGACTACGTTGAGATTTTGTATGGAATTTCTTAATTGCCTTACAATCCGCCAGGGGCGCTAAAGTAGTGTAGTATAGCTGTGTGTAGGTTTGTCATACAAAATCCCTAAAGCAGTCGCTAGCGTCTGCGTTTATAAAATCTGATACTAGGGGTACTAGATGGAAAGTATCAATTAATATTGAGATTGTATGTCCACCGTAAACCTTACAAATCATGCAGCAACTTTTGTGAAACTCATCACAAACTCTATACTTACTTACATCCTATAACACAAGTCTCGAACTTACTTTGGTGCTAACTCAATCTGTGTGATTTGTCCCTTTATTTTTATTTATATAGGTATAAACATGTAAAAAAAAATATTTTTACCTGCGATCTAAACGTGACGTCGTAGGACATGCAAAAAATTTAATTTAATTTAATTTCTTGTCTTGTTTTTTTTTCCAGTAATCATCGTTCACCGTTGTTACTACGTTAGCTAAATATATAACATTTGAATTTATAGTTATAAAAACAAAATCATGCATATTCTCTATTAACTTTTCCTTCTAAATTTTAACCTGATTTATTATACAGGTTGACTGGAAGAGATCCCTGTTAGGGATAAGTCCGCCTTTTGTTGTGTTCTATGTTGTATCATCAATGTTCTTTCTGTACAATAAAGTTTTTACATACATACATACATACATACATACTAACCTAACCTAACCTAACAATAAAAAACATAAACCTTCTTTCATTCGTTTGTTCGTCATGGCTAATTTCAATATTATTTTGTGGAGGAGTAAAACATGTTTTAGTAAAAAATTTGTTAATTTTTATCATGTTTAAATGTTAATACCTTAAAGTAAAGAGCGTATGTATTTGAATAATCCTCTTAGATACGAACTTCGAACCGACAGACTCGCAATAAACAAGATTATAAATACGAAAGCACACGTCCGCATATTGGGGAACAAGGTTATAACTTGATCGTTGCAGTGCGCAGTCAAAGGGAATACCGGGGATGCCAATCAGCTTACTTAGTGCAGTTTTTGCACTATATAGTAGTTGTTTCTATCCACCTTAAGGTTGGCTAGAAGAAATTGCATTAGCGATAAGTCCGCCTTTGTACACATTTTTTGAATTTGTATCAACATGTATATTTTGTTTATTAATAGTATAATAAAGAGTTTATTTACCTATCTATAGTAAACAAGGTGTTGTCCCCTGAACCGCCGCCGGAGTTTTATTCGCTTATATCGCGCCAAATAATATCCTATGTTTGACCCCTGACTTTAATAACCGTACCAAATTTTATCAAAATCGGTCCAGTGGCTTAGCAGTTAAAGCGTAAACAGACAGACATACTTTCGCATTTACAATATTATTATGGATAGTATGGAAGTATGGATATGGATGTACTATTAGACATAAATGCTGAATGTATTTTAAGTAAGTGCAAGTGTAATGAGAAATTAGTGAAGAGGGATCTGGTATATTTAAATTGTCATGATATAAGTCTGGCCTAATCAATTCTATAAGACGTTAATCTATTGAATGGAGATTAGCTTGATCGCTACAAAGGGACTCCAGCAGCCTGCGGGAGTCTCCCACAGACTGTGATGCCTGGGGGACTGCGGTTTCAACGAATCATATCGGAAGTTGTATGTATACCTTAAATTTAATACAACTAGTATTGAATGATTTAAGTTATTCGATATTCGATATACGAGTATTCTGCAATCTTTAAAAATATTGCAAGCGCCATTTTAATTTGCATGCAATATTTGCAAGTGCTATTTAGCTTTCCAAGACATCATGTAGGTGATGCAGTAGTTCTCTCATTTAGCGCCATTATGCTGTGTCGTGTAGTAAGCAGATTCGGCGCGATGCTGGCGTCGATACTAGGATACGATTGTACTAACATTCCTTAAGGATAAAGGTCCTTAAAAAAAGACCAACCTTCTGATACTAGTTCTAAATCATAGTTCATTACTTGTCACACTTAATTGTGGAGGCCCAAGCATCCCTAAAGCATACACTTTTAGACCTATTTTCTCCCTGGGTGTCAATTATTAAGATGAAGTACCCCACAGTTGTACTGGCAACAACAACATTTCTAATAGGTTACTTACCTCTTTGTACTTGCAATGCAGAATGAATGCATTACTTACTTACAGGAGCAGTATGCCAAAAATAAAAAGATAACAGAACTGTAACAAATGTTTATTTTAGTGGTTACTGTCTACAAAACCGTGAAACGGGTGAAAAGGTAAACGCATCGCGCAATTGCATTAGCGATAAGTCCACCTTTGTACAAACTAGGATACTAGTTTAAAAAAAATATGTAAACTGATTCAACCGGGATACCGTTTAAATGAGGATGATAAGTTCCTTCCTTTATATACAGCGTGTCAGTTACAACCTGTATATAGTTGAAACTTACTACAATGTCACAAAAAATAAACATATGTGACGGGATAACCATCGAATAATGTGTTACAGTTTACATTGGAAAAGTAGTGTACACCGCACGGATACAGCAAACCCTCCCGAAATTCGAGTGGTATAACCAAAAGGTTTGTAGAGCCATGGGATATGCAGTACCATTCTGTACTATATTTATTTTCTGCCGTGTACCTGCATTTCATCTCCAAAAGCATTGTGTTGTTGTGACGTTCATAAATACGATACGAATGCGTTTACCTTTTTCTGGGGCGTTGCTCTCGCGCTCTGCCACTTATTTACGTAACCATTGTCATGTTAAAACACTCGAGGGTATAAAGACATAATTTCTGCTAATGTGACACCCGCTGAGCATAATAATGGTAAAAAAGAACTTATTTTGGCTGACGGTAATGTAAAAATTCTATACAAATCCTACCACACTCGCGAAACGTTTGCAAGCGCTTATGGTACAGTACACAGAGCTTCTTGAGAACACCATGTTAAGCATAAAACACGAAAGATAAAAAAGAATACATTTTGTCTTAGTTTCTCAATAGTTATACTCTTACCTGACTGGGGATCAAACCTATACTAATCCAGATTAGCGGATTACGCCACAGAGCTCGTCAATATACGTCAACAGTTTTAAGTGTATCAATATTGTTTTCTGCTTACGTGTACTCCTTCCTGAGTTTATTTTGGGAATTTGATTTATAATAATATCATCACCAAATTGTTTTTCTAGCTATTTAGGGCCCCCTGCTGGGCAAAAGTCTCCCCTTTTGGCTTGCATGCCTTACGATTCCTTAATGTTACCCACCAGTCTTTACCAAAATCCCTCAGATACGGATGACCTGAGATGGACGGGTCCATCTCTTCCAAGTAATCATCATAAATTTATCATCATATACCTAATCTGTCTCCATAAAAAATATATAAAATGAAACAATCAATGGAACATGAAATTTGATTTCGGTATAGGTAATCGAATAAAAATAGTAGTTTGAATCTATTTAAATATTACCTTGCTCAAAGGATTAGCATTGCCATTCAATATGGCAATGCCGCCAGCCTTCTTGGCACATTACCGCAAGTGGAGCCTTTAACGGGACTGTACAATTTAAGTTAATAATTTATTTGTTTATTTTTTATTATTATTATTTTTAAGTATATGTATAGTCATAAATGCATTAAGAATAGAAATTTAAATATTTTACATAAATTTTAATTAAACATTAGCTATACAACTTCCGGAGAGTGGATCATTTATAACTTAAGATTTTAACCTAGGTTTAGTTATGTTTCTTTCTTTTTTATATATCTATTTTTGTCATGAATTAATTATTGAATTAATACTTACATTAATCAATAAAATAATTTCATGAACTGATTAAGTATGAAGGGATAAGTAAAACAGTCACAGAAATTTGACTGACTGACCGATCTGAATTATTTTTGTGATTTAGCGAAAATTCCTACAACATGATGTCATCCTACTGGAAACTTTTAGTTTTATACCGCAGCCAAATGAGATTGAATCTTGCTGTAACAAAGTTCTGGACCAAATAAAGTTACCATGGACGAAGTTCCTCTATGCACGAATGGACAATCACCCGATGGACTGCTGGACGGCCGCGAATCAGGTCACCTAGTGAGGGAATTTGTTCAACGCTGATGACATAACTTGATGTATGAAAGGGGATTTAAGTACCATTGAGATATAAGTAGGTAAGTATATTAAATATAGTCAGTTAAAAAAAAATCATATTTTTAAGAAAGGGAATAAAAATTTTACCGGCAGTTTCTCACCTTTCTGCTATTTAAATTTCAGTTTAAAATCTATAAGAATCTGTTTATGTAAAAATAATTAAGACATTTCGTTCAAGCGAACCACGGGCTTTGATAGTTACTACTTGGGATGCGACCGGGAAAACTCTAGGATGTTGATAATTGTTTTAAGTAATACATACATACATATAGTCACATCTTTATCCCATATGGGATAGACTGAGCCTAGGGCCATAAGACCTTAGACCACGTTTAGCATGATGACAGTTGAAACAGGAAATCAATAGTGATGGGTTGCTAGCCGCATCGCCTATGTTATGACTCCCCCATTCGCCGATTCCCTCAGTCGACATTTACGGCTTGCACGGGAAAAGAAGCAGCTGGTACATTCTATGTTTTTCTTTTTTTCCCAGACCAGCATGTTAAGTAATGCAAACATAATAGCACAAAAACGAGGTTCAATAAGTTTTGGGTAACATTGGAAATTAACGTGAAAATTTGCGCTCTCATTGGGATAATTTTGTTACGAAGAACAGCCACAAGTTTTCATAGGAAATTTTCTTATAAAACGGCAAGTAATTTGCATTTTTCGCGCCAAAACTTTGGCTAAGGGTTTACTTCTCAAGTTGCCGATCGTTAGGAAATATTCTTTTTACTTTAATATTTTGATTGAACAAAGTTTAATGCAAGAATTTTATCTGATATCTGAAATATTACTGTGTCCAATAATTTATTTAATTTTTTTATGCTTCAGGACTTTTATGTGATAAAAATATCGCGTCAATGTGTAGATCAAAAATCATAAATGTGTTAGAATTTTCTTATTGACCAGAAGGAATTCGTAAAATATACTTAAATTTTAACATCAATTTAAGATTCTACAGTAACATGTCAAATCTCGAATTCGCAGTCCTAATTAAATATGTCTTATATTGTGTAGCCTCTCTATGAAGATGTGTGTATATCAGTACCTAACTAAGAAAACATATTTTGATAACAGCGTATTCTATAAAAACAAGCCATTATGCCCTAAGCGCTAGGCATAAATAAATAATGTAATGTAACTTTGTTTATTTTGTGCAATAAAGTTATTACAAACATAGAAACTAAGAAATAAATAAATCTTTATTTCAGACAATCATATTAATAAATTATAAATGCATACAATATTCAAATTTAGAATCATCAATTTTCTATACGGTTCGTTCGTTCGTCAGTATGGTGTGGGTTACAAGGCCAACCGACCCTGTATACCCTAGTGTCAGAGTTCTTCAATACCGTCTATGGTTACAAGGGGGTTGGTTACCATGATGGATTTAAGCAGTTCCGAAACGAGTGAGTAAGCAAGATTTAGCGACGGAGCGTATTTAACGATATCTTGGCACCAAACCGGGACCAATGTTATTTAGTTCCCTACTAGTATTTTCATATTAAACGATACGAAAAATTCATGATGATGTGATCATATATATATCTAAATCTGAAACCGCTTCTGAATGAAAGATGTTTACCAGAAGTTTCATGTTTTTTCAATACTACATTCCATCGCCAGAAGCTATCAGGCGACCTTCGCCACATCGGCTCACGATAATTGGGTTTGCAAGAAATAATATCCAAGAAAAATAAATGTCCCAGAGGTCCCAGATGATTTCCTCTTCTCGGGAAAATATACCTAACAGGCGGCTGTCGTTCATTCGGAACGGAAATTTGGTAATTTGTACTGGAACCTATACCTTGTTCCAGTATTTTGTTTGGTGAGGAGGATATTAAATTATGCTAGTCTATTTTATTAGTCCCGCGTCTCCGCCCGCGTGGGACTCTGTTATATCGCGCCGAAAAGGCCTATATTTGACCCCTGGTCCTTAACTACAGACATACATATAGACACACAGGCTCGTATTTATAATATTAGTATGGAGGTATGGATATATGAAGTTTATAGCCTTGAACGGACGAAGGATAATATTTTGTAAGTGTAAATTAATGTTTCAATAGGTTTAAATCTCTCATTATAATCAAAGGTTTTTTAAATTGATATTAATATGTGTAACGTTGTCTTGCCGCTTAAATGATCGCGTTTATTCTATAACTAAACGCCAATAGTCTACTGAAGCAGTTTAGTATAACCATAGACTACGCAAAACGCATTAGATTACAATTTAAAATCCTATTTCTTTTTATTATCTAATAAATAACACTTACGAAAATCCTTTCTTACATAGCCTTAGTCAACATTCTTTATAGCCCGATAAATGGCCGAATATCGATTTATCAGGCGATAAACAAAACGCTAAGAAAAACATATTCTTTGTAGCTACCCTTCCGGGACTCTGAATAAAATCACGCTAAGGATATAAAATAGCGTGGGTAATTTTGCACAGAACTATCACATTACAATGTGTTCACTGTAATCCACATTTCTGATGCCGAAGACTGGACGAAATGGTGAAGGAGAAGGCAGGAGAGTAAATCCTGGGCTTCAAAGGAAAACTGTAAAGGCTTCCATGTTAGCGCTTAGATGAGAGAGAATGTGTTCAATGTAAAAAACTGTGGGGAAATAAAAAATAATGCATGTTAATATAGAGAATGTTCATTTTTTTGCTTGAATAAAAATTTGGTTTGATATGATTAGAAGCTCGAGAGCCTAAATCATTCGGCATTCGGTGTTGAGAAATAAACTGGCGCATAATTTTGAAGTGGTTTGACAATGTAAAAACATATAAATTGTTTTTGTGTTGGGAAATAAATGAATTTAAAAAATCGATTTTAAGCTTTTCCGTTTTCACGGTAAGCCGTTGGTTCTGGCTGTTTTCGCCAGATTGTTGATTTATTTATTTGATTATAGCAATCAGTGCAGGCAATGAATCTGACAACTTGGAATTACCAGACGTAAATTTGTGATTCTTCTTTACGCTCCATACTTCGAACAAAGGCCGATTCCTCACTATTTTATAGGGCGTGCGTTCCGCCCAGTCAAATATATGGCAAGCGGACTATTGGTGTGCGGACAACACCAATTTGTTTTCCTTTTCGAAAACCCTGTTTAATATAGCTTTTCCGATGTGTGCATATAAATAACTATATTAGATTTGTAACTTAATATATTAAATATTATTTTATTTCATTTCGTACTTTTATCTATTTATTTATTTCAAACGTAATATACCTAATGGTTCAAATGCTAAAGCACTATCTTCTAGTCAAGCTTATTCTGTGCACCAGCGTTTACGCGTAAGCTTACTTCAAACTCTAGGCTTGAGTATTATTATTTATTTTGTGCTTTGGGCTTTAGATTTATCTTGTATATTGTCTGATTCTGCTAAAGAAAATATACTCTACGCCTTCTGCTCCGTCAAACACTTTTCTTTCCATAGACCCCACTTTTTCGGTCCGCAAAATAGTTTGCTCGCGAAATATTGTGTTCTCCATGTAATAGTGTTTGAACAGGTCAAATATGTCAAGTAGTCGCAACTCTATATAAAATAAACATCGGCTTACAACAACAAACAAGTGGAAAATCGAGAGGTTTCGACAAATATCTTCAAGGGGTTTGGTCTGCTTGGAGGAAAAAGATAACTCCATTACTTAGAAAAGTTTCGGTTTACTTTCTAGACCATGCTCGACGAAGACTTTCCAAAAATCAATGTGCAATATGTAAAATCGTATACTGTCAGATTTATTATTTTTTTTACTTGGGACTAGGGTTACCAGATGACAGGATTTTTTCATACAAGTCCGGAATTTCAGCTGTCTGCCAGGGAAACAAGCAAGTTGCGACACCGTGGCTTGCAAAATACATTCCGCAGCTCCGTAACGATTTCTCAAAATAAAGGTAACCGCATCAAAATCTACACATATAGTGTGGTTTCGAAAAAGTAGCAAACAGACAGATACGCATAACGATGGATTGAACAGGCAATGACTTCAAGAGAATCGAATTAGAAAGGATCTTAATTGTTTTTTTTTTTGGTCTGATAGGACCAGGGCAACTAGCCGGAATTCTGGTTGAAAATCCTAACTTCCTAATATTATAAATGCGAAAGTGAGTTTGTTTGTTACGCTTTCACGCCCTATCTATCTACTGCACCAATCTTTCTAAAATTTCGCATACACATAGATAGAAGCATTGAGAAGGAGATAGGATACCTTTCACCCCAGGAAAAAGCACTGCTTCCGTGGGATCTGCACGCGGGCGAAGCCGCGGGCGAAAGCTGGTATAATATGTCCAGGCGAGCCGAGACAACCTAGTTTAACTTCTACGAGTAAAGTACACAACTACTCTACGTGACTCCAATCCTTAAGATTTCCTTACTAATAAATATAGATAACCTTATGCTGAGCCTCTTGGTTTGGGTCAACCGCATTTAGAATAAGTTTGTGTATGCGTTCAGCAGTGGACATACTTGATATTAATAATAATAATAATAATAATAGCGATGGTGAAACCGGTGCCGCACCTCTCGACACCCTTAGCCGCTCATTCCAATGTTGCCCCTCTGTTGCCAAATTCGGTGACTGATTTGGGGGGCCCATCCACTGAGTGGCAAGTCACCGCCTACCACAGAAAGTCAGTAATCATGATTATGGCAGGTGTCCGATTATGTATGACAATAGCCCAGTTTCTATCCATCCAAACTTCATTTCCATAACCCATATTTCCTTTTCAATCATTAGAAATAGTTCCTCCTCCTGCCGAGACCTGTTCATGGATATATCATCTATTGATATAGCCGGGAACGGGTTTCGGTAGGAGCACCACATAACATCAACTTCTCCAAAGGGCCTCTACGCGTTGGATCAATATCCCCGCGCAAGCCTCTCAAAAGTCCGGGGTGAATAGACCCGTGATCCTCAAAGGAGATACAAATAATAATAATAATAATAATAAGTTTCTTTATTATATCAACCAGGGATCAATTTATTTGTTAGTAACACAGAAAACCTTATAAATCTAATGTTAGTAGATCAATATAAAATAAAACATAGATTATAGGTTGCGTCACATTTGTCTGTTCCTCAGTACGTGAACCATTGAGCAATGGTTCACATACCGAAGATCAGTTCGTGACGCAAACATACTCAGGATGCTGTTGGTGCTAGCCCGCAGCCTGCCCGCCAGGGACGTGCACCGTTTGCGCATGGTTGTGTAAAAACAATCCACGCGCGCCTCAGCGAACATCCCCGACGCGCTGCAGCGTCGGGACAGCCCCACCAACATCCTGAAGGCATCATTATACTGGACCCGCAGGGCGCTAAACTGCTTCTGCGTATAATTAACCCAAAGGCTGCTCGTGTAGAAAGATGAGCAGTACGCTCTAAACAGTGTTATTTTTACTTGTTTAGTACAATGAGCAAACCTACGGGCTATCATGTTAGCACGTACAGACAGCGCCCTGCGTTCCCTTTCAATGTCTGTATTGTCTTTCAGGTCAGAGGTTAACCAATGGCCAAGATATTTGAATTTGTTCACCCTTTGCAAGGATGAACCATTTAATTTGATGGGTGGAATGGTATCCGGACATTTCGTGCCGGCCTGAAAGACCATACACTCACTCTTTTTTACGTTATACTTCAGGCCGTGACTGGAGGCATATCTCTCGCACACTCCCAACAGCCTGTCGAGACCACAAACAGAGGCACTCAGGAGAGCCATGTCGTCTGCGTAACTTATATTATTCAGACATACACCATCAATGTGGCAGCCGACATGCAAGCTACTGAGCTCCTCTATCAGCGCATTAATGTACAGGTTGAAGAGTTTAGGCGAGGATAGGCCCCCCTGCCTTACTCCGCACTCCAACCTATATGGTTCTGAGAAGGCATTCGACCATTTGACCATATTGACTTGGTTGAGATACCAGAACTTAAAGATGTTACACAGTTCTGGTGGAACCTTCAGCTCCCCTAACTTCTGCCACAGTGTATCATAACTGACCAGGTCGAACGCCTGCGACAGATCCAAAAAGCAGCCATACACGGGGGTTTTACGCTCTGTGTAGTACCTAACAGTCTGCTTCAAACACAATATTGCAGTCTCCGTAGATAGTCCAGGTCTGAAACCAAACTGGTTTTCGTGTAGTTTAATAAAACTATTTAATTGTGCATTAAGCAGACTATCAAGCACTTTCGATATTACCGTAGCCAGCGAAATCGGCCTGTAACTAATATTGAACCATAATAACAATTGTACCTTCTAGACTAATTCTAAGATAAGACGCTACTTTTTACTTCTTTTGTCTTCATTTTTGTTAAAAAGTTCGCAAATTTTCTATATAAAGGACGGTTCCTATCTATTTGATAAATGTCGAGAGAAGATAATTAATGAAATAGTCTTTTGTTAATAATTAGTTATACAATATTATTTAAAAATTAATTTTAAAATAAAAAATCATAAAAAATACTTTAATAAAATTATATCGCTGTCCGTTGATGACAAGGTACCTACCTACGGCAGCATTGCCACTTCGAATGGCAATGCTGATACTCGTCCTTTCCCCACCAGCCCTTTGGTCAGGCAATGATTAAGCGCTTGCTGAAATCGTCCTTTACTAAGTTCGTTGTCATTGGCCACAACCACAAGTAAATACATACACATGTCGGGCGCGAGTGAAACCGCTATCTGTATGTAAATTGATATATTCGCTTCAATCATATTATGCGCATCTGTTTTTTTCTATTTATCGGCTTATTTGATTTAAACCTTGCAAGGGAATAAAAGCAATTCTTCCGAATGGTCACACTATATAATTTCTAACTGCTTTTGTAATCTCTAGAGGGTTCTATTCTCACAAGAAGCTAACTTTGTTAAGTTTTTTCCAGTTTGGTTGGGACATTGCAGATTTGAATCACCTGATTTTCTTATAATAAAGATGGTCCCGGCTGCCATCTAGCTGTCGTTGACAGAAACTATCTCGAAGGCCGAGAAACGGTATTAAAGAACACTGACACCCGGGTGTCCATGGTCAATTAGCTCTGTTACTACACGAAATGATGATGACGACCCTAATTGGTCGTTAGATAAATAGATGCTATTATTTTTTAATGTTTGTTCGCTATTAATTCTATTATAAATAATAGTAACACCCTCACGTTCTGGTAGAACTCTGCTTAAATTTGTACATGGTAGTATACGATGTGGTATGTATTAGATAGGTACCGGTAGCAACCGGTAAACGGAGAAATTGACAGACTTTTTAAGGTTGTTCTGTTCATTTGTCATCATAGTTACTCGTAATTCGGCAAACAAACATCTGTATGGTCCGTACATTTAAAGTTTATTCGTCAATAATATTATGTAAATTCTTCATTGGTAATTTATACATAATGTAAATGAGAAATCAGAATTGTGATACTTATGTTTTTATTACCCGTAAAAAAGCTAGTTAAAAATAAAGTAATTAATTGGCGCAGCTTTGCAAGACAGGCTCTCAAGAAGGCTCTTCTGAAAGCGCGTCAAAGCAAACGTTAAGCCGTGTCTTCACCAGCCGCACTAGTGACGACAAAGTGGCGCTTCGACGTTAAGCTTAGTTCACAACATCGGAAGATGCAGGGCGTAATAAAATTCTAGCGTCTGGTCACAGAATATGTGTCTGGTGTTGCCAGTTTAAACTCTCCGGATATCTAACCACGTGTCAGTTTGTGAGTCTTTATTAACTTGCCGCTTTTGTGTGACAACTGAAGTACATAAGTGACCATATTCTGGTGTAAGTGAAATATTAAATCTAAAACATGATAATAGTGTAATTTGTATAGAATTTCGATGCCTATATTCTTTTTAATTGTGATTATTTTGTAATTAAGTTCCTGATATGCTAATTTTCCTAAATTAGTAATAAATTTCCCCGTCGTACCGTATGCACCATTGACTTGCACCATCAATTCTCAAGCATGGAAACATGATCATGTAAAAAGTACAACAAAAATCCATATTTACAGTTCACATCGGTAAAATACAGGCTGCTTCAAATTTCAACACAGGAACCAACCACCATAAAATGGGATTACCTCGTTATGCGTGGTCATTTTAACGCGTCAATGCTGTCGTTATCCCGGCCCATCTGACGGCGGCCGGAACTAACCTCCGTGGAACAAACAAAACTAATAATAACTTCCATTATCACTCATCCAGTTAACTATACGCACACTCAAGGGCTTACCGAGGGGCTTACTCAAAATAGTAACATTCTGTATATTAAAATTGAAGAAGTTACTACCCTATCTAAATAATTTGTCGTTTTATACCTACGTTTATTGTTTACTAGCTGTTCCCCGCGGCTCCGCTCGCGTGGGACTCAGTTATATCGCGCCCAAAAGTAGCCTATGTTTGACCTCAGGTCGTTAACTACATCCCTACCAAATTTCATCACAATCGGTCCATCCGTTTAGCCGCGAAGAGGTGACAGACAGACAGACAGACAGACAGACAGACAGACAGACAGACTTTCGCATTTATAATATTAGTATGGATTAGTTTTTGCCCAGAATAACTCATACGAAATCACATATGATTCTATCTCTGTGACCCGCAGTTTGACGTATGTGTAGTTTGCCCACACTTGGTCTTACTGTCCCGGACGCCAATTGAGGACTTTCTTTTTATTTTATTTTTTATATATTTATATTTTATATAGCTGGAAGAAACTAGGTACCATTTGGATGATTTGGATGATGTAGGGCTTTGATGAAGATAATAACTTGGTACAGATGGATACGTCAATGTAATACAGGGTACTAAAGAAATAAAAAAATACTTTGTTTTAAATAAAAATTGTACAAGAAAGTAAAACCCCAATAGTGTAAAACAATTCTTCATTTAAAGTAGTAAATACGTATTACCACTAGTTTAAAGTCCTTATAATTAACTAGCTGTTCCCCGCGGCTTCGCCCCGAGTGGGACTTGGTTATATCGCACCCAAAAGTAGCCTATGTTTGACCTCAGGTCTTTAACTACATCCCTACCAAATTTCATCCCAATCGGTCCAGCAGTTTAGCCGTGAAGAGGTGACAGACAGACAGACAGACAGAACAGACTTTCGCATTTATAATATTAGTATGGATAGTATGGATTATCTATGTAACAAAATAACCCAACAAAATTTAGTTATTTGAATTAAGAATTTGAATTTAAACAGGTTTAAAATATTCCAGCGGCCGTGATTGCGTAAAAAAAGGGAAAAACGGAAAAACTCAAATGGGAAACGTGCGATGGCAGAAATTAGCCCCAGGTACAGGTCTCTTCCAATAAATAGCTAGAGATTGTTTGGATATTCATAAAAAATATATAAGTATTATTATCAAAGCTAGTTCTATTGTACAAACAAAAGGTGACAATATCTTTCCAATATATTCTCATATCAAAGCATTGCTAGTATAAACTGGCGTCTATTTTTCTAGTTTCTAGTTTGTTCGATCATGCTGTTTATACAGAAAGAGATGTATTCAAATCACGACGCAACCGCACTCTGTGCAACTAGAGGTAAATTGAATTCAGCTGGTATGTACGGAGAAATTTTCGAATCTTCTATACTACCAGCATAGAAAAAAAAAATTGAGAGAGCGCGCGAATTTAATACTTCTATGACTACCAGATATTTTAAAAAAACAAAATGAAATTGTAATGTCCTCTTCGACTTAGCATGCCCGCACGAATTGTGTAAAGTTTGTGTCATTTGAAATTATAATTTTTTTCTTTTCCCAATTTTTTTTCTTTCCAAAAGAATCCTCTACAAAATATTATTAAACAATTTTAAAACATATAGATAATATCAACTTATTACGTGACCAAAGGAAATAGAGATTTATTTTTATTTACCTACTCGTACATATAAGTATATAGATTTTAACTGTATTTTCGATGTATTTCCAGACTATTTCTTTTTAAGAATAATTACCTTGATATGAATGACTATAGACTTAGACGACTATAGAATTTAGCCACTATGGATGTAAAGTCTTGATATAAACAATGATTTTTTTTGTGATAAAGTACTTAACTTGAGCTAGAATTTGTTTTGTTTGTCGGTCATGGACATGCAGACAAATTTTACAATCCCATTTTGATTTTGCGAAATAGATACTCTTAGCTTATACTTCTACTTTACTTACTTACTCTAGTCATAATGGCTTTATGGACTGCTCTAGGTATGTTGACTTTGACCAGAACTTGGCCACTTCCACCACCCGGTAGTTTGCCTCTAAAACTAAACTTGCAGGATTTATCAAAGCGGACACCAAGCGAGCTCAAAATAAATAGAGTTGAGCTATGGCTGAGGCTGTAACCAAAAATACACTAGATTCATCTTCATCATGCCATGTGGGTCAATTGACCCTTCAACCCTTGTGTCAGCATACACTAAGAACGAGAAAAAGAGAGATTCTAGCTGTTGCAAGCGCATCCTCTTCTTGGTACTCCGTTAATACTTATTGCACCAAAAACACACATACATGTTTTATCCCGGGACTTAAATATCTCAATACCTAATTTAATCTAAATTTATCCAACAATTTAAGCATTAAGTAAATTGCAAAGCAATGTTTTTTATTGTTCCTGTAAAAATATAAAACACAGATATACAGATTTTTTTTTACATTTATACATATTTTTAGGAAAGTAAGATGAGGAGCATATGTCTTAAATAAAACGTTCAAATAAATAAAACATATGAGTTACAGAATTTAATCATTGATTTAATCACAGTATTTTCTATTAATTAAGAAAATATTAAATAGTTAATTTGAAAATGGATTGTCTTATTCCAGGGTATATTTGAGATGAATCCAAAATTATCTATAACAATGCCTGTTTTTACACATTTTTTTGATCTAAGTACCTTTATGGGGAGTCAATAAGGTACCTAAAAGTTCAAAAAGATAAATTTTGTTTTTATTTTTTTAAACCAATATCGGATTTTACAATACTTTGGTTTTTTCTTCGACTTGGCTGAAATACAACCGTACTCCCAAATAAGTATGTAGGAAAAGAAGGATCCAAAAATACGATTAAGTAAACAATGCCTTCATTTTCTTTTTATTTATTTACTAAGAGCTGTTTATAGAGATCGGTTTGTTTATTAAGAATAAGGCTTAACAAATATTTCAATATAAATAATTATTTATTGGATTTTTTGGAACTCTTACAAATAATGTGAACTAAATTTCAAATATATAAAAACACTACCTACTTCCATTCGAATGGAAGTTTTTATAAGCTGTGGCTTTGTATAGACCGTAGGTATATCTACACACGATTTCCAGTGTTTGGTAAGCAGACTATGCTATTCAGTTTGTCTCTATGGCGAAGCGATATAGTTCTTATCCTTGAACCACAACCTTCCTCATTCGATCCAATACCGGTCACGGTGGAAATTATATTTTTCACAGGCACACTGTACCAAATTTCAACAAAATTTATTTATCTGTTGATGTGACTCGCAAAAGCTAACAACCAAACAACTCACCATTGCACTTATAAGCAAAATTATAATAGGTATTATACCGTATATTTTCGTATCATTATGTATTTTTTTGTAAAAGTCGACTCAGGGAATCTGAGAATGAGGGAATCATGGCATAGGTGATGCAGCTAGCAACCCATCACTATTGATTTCCTGTTTCATCTACAATTATGCTAAACATGGGCTAAGGGCTTATGGCCCTAGTCTCTGCCTACCCCTTATGGGATAAAGACGTGATTATATGTATGTATGTAATACATTTCTTTCTTGTTTATTTCTTGTTCTCCAACATCGGCTTCATTTCCGTGATGTTGTCAACAACAACAGTAGTCGCGTTGGACACGTCGCCATCATCATAGTACTTGCCTTGTATTAATACCTGAATTTCTCCTAAAGACTTTCCTTTAGTTTCAGGCATGACAAAATATGAAAATATAACAAAAGCGAAAGATATTGCACTAAAAAAGCAGAACACTCCAAACGATCCTGATGCATCTTTCAACTGTTGATATGTTTTCGTGACTAAAAAGTTGAATGACCCTCCGAGTATATTTAAGCTGGTCATAGCAATGGACTTAACGTTTAAAGGAAATATTTCTCCTAATATAGCATAGCTAATTGAGCCATATCCTAGAGTGGAGATCACACTGGAAAGAACTACTCCTATAAATACAATGACAGCATAGGAACTAAGGTTATCTTGATCTATGAGGAGTATTTCTTGGCAGAAAAAATAGGTAGCTACAAGACATAGAGACAGGCCTGTGCCCAAGAAGGAGTATATGAGAAGCGGACGACGACCCACTCTGTCTGCTATTACTGATGACATCACACCTGGAAAGAGTAAAAAAGTCGAAATCTTTACATGTCTTTGGTTGAATATTGATGTAGGGTTGGCATTTCCTAATTTGTAAAGTCGCAATACAGCTTTTATGTAAGAATAGTGTAAGTATATATTTAATAAATAAATATTTCAGGCTAATAAAGAAGTTAGTGAAGATTAAGAGGGTTTTTTTCTGGATCCCTGGCTCCGTAAAATATGAGATGGTTAGTTATTTCACGCAGACAAATCGTTGGCTGACTTACAGCTTAACAATCTTTTTCAGACAAATATAAATGACCAAAAGTGACCTGTCCAAAACTCACAGCTGTAGCAACAAACTATACGTTTTTACTAAGTAACTAAATGTTTTCAATCAATCAATCAATATGCATTATTTGCATAAAATTAATTTTCATGAATTGATCCCTTGAAAATGATTTGTTTGCCATCTTCTGAGATTGTCATTAAGAAATTTTTATCTACTATTAGGTACATATAGACCTTTTAAGAGAGCTGTTAAGTAAATAGTGATTTCTCAGAAAGATAACAAATAAAAGTGAGCTCACAAATAAAACACAAACTTACACACCCGTTAGAAATCTAAGAGCTCCAAAAATGATGAACACCGTCGCTAAGTCGATTGTGTATCGGCTATCTTGTATGATGCGGCCCAGGTAGTGCTGGATCACTATGGTGCCACTCATCACTTGACCGATTTTCAGGCCTGAAATAAGTAAGACGTACGACATTGGTTAGACTATTTCAATGAACTTATATCATATCCTACAAAATAATAGATAGTGAAAATTATAGTAGTTTTTTACAGCAAAGCAGTCAATAAAAATTTGCAGTTGAACAAAAAAAGCTTGTTTAACATGCTATATATTCGAACATTTCCATTCATCCGCATTTGTACAAAGCCATCTAGCGGGTTGTATCTGCAACTTTACTTTGAACAAAAGCACTTATTATTAGCTGTTACTGATTCCTAAATTGCAAGGTTATTAACTCAATTTTCCACAGACGTAAAGATGTCAGGCTTTGTAAACAAGGTTTAAGTTTTCAAACGAGTATCTCTGACACGAACTCTCCGTTCGGCTTTTTTGTAACCATTTGTTCCAACCATAAATTTTGGCTGATCTACGTAAGCAAGTTGACTAATGCTATCTTAGTCAAAAAAGTGAACCCACCTATACCAATAAGCAATGCTTTCCGATACTGTTTCCCTGTGAACAGTTCTTTGGCCGAGCTGGAGTGTCTCATTTCTTTCGTCACGTCCGACCGCATTACTGATAAATCATCCTCCAATGCCTAAAATTACAGAGAAATAATGCAGTTCACATTTTCTACTATTTTCTATAATAATCAATACAATAACATGGTAATTGCGTTCTTCAAATATAAATATGCCTGATGTATATTAGTGAGGTGAGTATTTCGAAGCTATAACTAATCAGCCAGATAAATTGTAAAGCAAAACACGCTGCCAGACACAAAAAACACTTGTACTACACTGTATGAAAATTTTAATGTAACATCCTGTATAACATATATTTTAAGCAAATTAATTGATTGATTGGTTAAAATTGTATCTGTGAATTAGCGGTTCGAAACTTTAAACAACTTAGCTTTTATATTGGTTTAAGGTACCGATACTACAAAATACGATAGGGGTTGTCCTTCAATAAATAAATTTGTCTTATTGCTTCCGATTTGACTCTACATTTTCGCATATTGATTGAGATAAGTAAAAACCAAATATTTTAAAATAAAACGTAAGAAAATTTAAAATGAAATAAAAAAAGACAGGAGAAAGTATATAAAGTGAACTTCAGTCGTGTATTAGAGTTGACACACACAAGCATTATTATTTCTTGCAAGACAACACAAATTAAGTGTTGTAGTTGAATAATAAGTAGATCTTTATTGGCGTGAAATTGAATCATTTAAATAAACACTGAATTTTAGAGCATTTCGTGCATATTTCGACATCTTTGAAATCTAAGCCGGACATATCACCGATAAGATTATCATTCTTGTGTCTGTGACCTTATGATAGCACTATCTAGCACCTGTCCACTCACGGACTGTATTATAATTTTATATTGGATTGCATAATATTCAGTAATGTCGGTATTACAAAACGATTAGAAAATTTTGGTAATAGATGCCTATCCGCGTTCGGCAACCATTTAGCATTTAGACCCTTCTGAAGAAGCATACTAACTACATGTTATACATAATTAATTAGTATTTAATAATGTTGTTTAAGATACACTGGGGCTGCGCTAACATCTGAGGCCCAAAGAAAACCCACCGTTTGTCTGTTTGTTAATAAGATTTGAGCTTTCGTGTAATTTCCAAATTATCAAATATTATTGAATGTCCTAATTTATCATCTCAGCAAGTAAAAAGAAGGTTCCCAAAACTCACCTTCTCATCCTGATGTCCTCTTAGCCTTATTAAGGCTTTCCTTGCTTCATTCACTTTTCCCTCTTTTAAATAAAAATATGGCGATTCCGGAACTAATGAGCAGGATACAAAATAACAGACGGGCAGACTCAAGATCATATAGTTCAAAGTGTAGTACGATACGAAAGGGCCAATGACCAAGGTCAGGAAGCTGCCAAAGTTAAGCATAAACCGACTTTGTACCGATAAAGAACCTCTTATCTCTTTATCGGCGATTTCTGCTAAATAAATCGCTGACACCTGAAACAATGATTAATGTTAAGTCACTCATATAAAAATATACTTGTAAGATGTGGCTAAAAGCAGATAATTAAGTGGTAAAGTGATATTCATTTATGACAATCTGGTCATCATTAAAGGACTGCTAGAAAAGGGCCTCTATCTTCTTCTTCTTTACCGTATCCCACTTTCCTATGAAGGGTCAGCACAGTATGTAAGTTTCCTTCATTTAGATCTTACAAGTGCATCTATCTATAATAGAGACTTAATGCTAAGACCGCCAATGTATAACTATTTTACTTAAGAAACAATAGTTTTAAAATAAATAAAATAAAGCCACGGGACAATACTAGTGTCTTAAAATAAGTTATCTAAAGTTAAAAAAAGACCGTGTGAACGGTGAATGACCTGTGTCGACCGCTAACGTCAAAGAGGTCGCTAAATATTTATTATTGTGGATATTTGTATTTATCATTGTAGTGTCATTATACACATCATAGACGACCTGGCCGGCACTAGCGACACCTTATTCGAGAGCGACACCATCATTAATAAGCATCAATAATTATGGGGAATCTAACTAGTCCCTTATACCTTTATTATATAGCTACTTGTCTATCCATGAAAAAAGTATATCTATATTTTCTTTTTTCGTAGTTTTATTATTTATTAAACATGTTATTTTAAAATAAGGGAAGGTACTTACAGTTCCACTCATCCCGGCACCGACGCCCCACAAAAACCTGGTGGTGCAGAGTAGCCACACATTCGATGTACAAATCATGATTATCTAAAAAGGTGAGATGACACATTTATTTCAAACTTTTTTTTATGTACTTAATAATAAATAGAGCACGCTGGTTTCTTGTCTTTCTTCATTTTATAGAGCGATATTCTTAAATTTAACTTGAGCTGCTTAAGCCTCATTTTATGTGTATAAGCTAATAGGCTCGATATGTACTGAAAAGGTCATGAAAGTAAGAATGGTACATTTTGTCCTATGTTATGTTTTGTACGCCAGCTGCCCTTTCTCGTGTACAAAGGCTGATTTGGCTGTGGATTTTAATACAACCGTGAATGTTGTAGCCTACTGGGTTTAATTTGTATAGTTTTTATCACGATAGACCTCCATGCTACTGCGATCAGTTGCCGCCATCGGACAGTCGGCTATCTTACTAGACGCACATAAAACATTTCCATTGTAAAAATTGCTAACTTATTTCTATGTACCGGCAGTGGGCCTTGCCCTTGCCACACAGTATGCTTTTTAAATTAAAATACCCCTTAAAAATGTGTAGTTATCTCATTTAACCGGCAGGAAACCTAGTAATGTAGGCGTTGCGTTGCGTGATGGTCCTTCGAGTCGGACTAAAAAGCGCACGTATAAAGAGTACACTGAAAAAAATACTTGCATATACACAACCAAACTTTTGTCAATCTATAGAACATAACTCTTTGCAGTATGTAACCAAACCTTTTGTTTTTGTTTTTTTTTTTTGTAAATTACTTTTGTTAAATCAAGTTAACTTCATTAGGATCTTGCCAAACTTTGGTTATTTCTCAAATAGCCGGAGTAGTTAGGTAAAACATTTCTTTCAGTGTATTACTCTAGTGATTAGGTAACTAACATAGAATAGGTAGATACATACTGTGCCAATCGCCATCGGGAGCGCGCTGCCTTGCAGTGTGGCTCTCCTCCCAAACTTGTCGGAGACAAACCTACAGGCCAGGCTGCCCACCATGAAGCCTGGCGACGATATCGCTGCGATCCATGATATTTCAGACTGCCAATGCAAACATTTATAGTAATGAGAGTGGCATAGATTTAAAAAAAAATGCCTGGCGAGACCGCGCGCGATTTCATACTTCTATGGAGAGTGTATTTTTTTAAGCCACCAGCTCGTTTAAGCAATCTAGCTACGAAATGGGAGTAGAAATCCACAACGCTAGTATGCTAAGTTCTTAATTAAAGTAAATAGGGATGCATCTAGTAATGAGTTACTTCACTGTTATGTGTCAGGAAATAAAATAAAAACAGTAATTTTCGAGACATAATGGCCATGAAACAATAAGTCAAATGGGACAATACATGCATATTTTTCCAATAACAAGACAAAACATGTAGTAATTGAAATTATCTGTTCGTCTGTGACGGCAAATTTATGTAATGTTGGATACTAAGTATGTGCTATGAATTTACAATGACGCTGTACAAAACCGTTTCATGTGAATATTTATTGTTTATAATTATTACGGCTTTTCCGTAAAATACTTACGCTTAATTACTTTTGTCAACAATAAGTAAGAGTAGACTTTCAATGACGAAATAGTCATTAAAGATGTGATCTTGTCTATGCATATAATAAAACAGCAAAAATATTAAGTTTGTACATTTAGTATTTTTGACTGAAATTAAGAGACAGACACTTACATAAAAAGAATAATAGAAAACAAACAATTTTTTTTTTTTTAGTTTTTCTGTCTGCCTGTCTATCTGTATATTTGATCACTCTTATCTCCGAAAGTACTGAACCGATTTACTTCAAAATTTCACCAATTGCATTGTTTTAACGCAGCAAAACATTGTTATGTATGTCATATGTTTCTTCAAAATCGGTTAATAAAAAAAGTTATCGTCATTTAAATGAACTCAAAGCGTGAGCTTGCCTGCATATTTATAGCAATTTCGAAATTGCTATGATTTCGAAATTGCTATAGAAGAACGATGGCACAAATTGGATAATTCTTTTTTTGTATTGGTTATTCTCATGAAAAACTGAGATTTCTTAATCCCCGCGGAGAACGGGAGCGAAGCCCACGCGCACGAAGTCGTGGGCAACAGCTATTATCTACAATAATCATAGATACAAGATCATAGTTCATCACCTCAGCTGCAAATAGTTCTCTGCTGGACATAACACATCCCCCACATTCAACACCGACCTGTCGGTCGACTGCCGATCTCGATTTTCTCCTCTCGCAATGGCTACTTCACAAAAAATCTTTAAAAAAATTAATTTTTTTTGTTAGTGACACCACTGACAACGCATTCTACAATGTAAACAAAAAAAATTTATAGAGAATCGAGATCGGCGGTCGACCTACGGATGATCTGTCCTGCAACCATGTCTGTACATCTACCTACAGAGTATTATATTTGTCTAGCATCTGCTTGGTGTAATTTGAATGCATTATAATAATTTGCCTCGAATTGCTCAGTTATTTAAAGCCCAATTTTCCGGGAAAAAACCCGCTATAAACGAGTTCAGATTATACAATTTATCATAATAGCCCATAGTTTTAGGTATTGAAGAGGGACGCAGTTCCTGATTCTATGTAATTGTAACAGCCTGATTTTGTCTATTAGGTATGTCTTTGGTTCACCCAGTCTTGCTCAAAACTCACGAGTAACAAAAAAAAATTACGATGTTGTTGGAACTGAAAGAAAGAAGAGCTGCAGGAAACCAAAGCTATCTAATAGTGAAAAATGCACAACGTGTGTGCATACCAGTTGGTCCATAAGGAAAACGTCGCATTGAGAATGTCACAAGTTAACTCAACTAAGTAGATAAGCTTAAATTAAACAAGCACTAAGTATTTTTAAGTATCTTTGACTAACATAATTAATTTATATGGATTGTATAACTGAAATAAAGATTATTATAACTGAACAAAATTCAGCTATTATTTTCAGTCATCCCTTGTATTTAATTAAATATCACGACTGTTATAGAATAGACTGACTAGACTCTAGAGAAAGGTCATATAGGCATACATATCACGAGCGGGTGAGATCGCGGGCACCAATATTAGCTAGTCTCGTATTTATATTTTTTATTATCATCGTAGGCATTGATAGTATCGTAGTGCGATACCATGTCAGATTTTATCTATTTGTCTATTGGTCTTGAAATCAAGGGCATTCGAATTAACCGAAGAATTTGGTTTGTGCGAGGCAATTTTTTTTTTAATCTATGTCATTAACAAATCTATTTTATCTTGTGACTATATAGTTTAGTTTGTTATTTTCGTTTACTTTTCAATAACAGATAAAGAGGTTAAGACTTTCGGATATAATGTAATGTAGATTTTGTAGGATGGCGTTTTACGCAAAGTTATTATTAATAACACTCGACACAAAGAGGGATGTTATTTTGAGTGTTTATTTATCAATGTGTCTATAAGATCGTAGCTTCTAAACGAATGGGATGATTTTGATGCGGTTTTTTCTATTATCTAGATGGTTTTAAGCTACAACTTATGAAGATCTGCTCATTAATTTGAAGATTATCTATCAATCAGCTCATTTCTTAGACCTGCATGCTCGGAAACCTGTACAGTGTACAAAGCCAACTCTTATCAGTAGAGGAGTTTTATTAACACAAACATAATAAGTAAGAATTGACTCGCTAAGATATATCAAAATGTAAATAATAATAAATTATCCAAAATACAATGTCACGACCTTCTCACTATTGGTCATTGTACGAACTCAACAGATTAAATGTCTATAAAAAGCTTAAAAAACAGTGATAGATAGATTGGTTTGTCTCTTCTCTCACGACATGATTAACTGTAATCTGTGGTCAGGGTTTGGATTTAGGACGATAAGCTAGCAACCGGAGGAAGAAAACTCCTTTCCATTTCTTTCTTAGATATGGAGATGGCTTTCCACTGTTTTCCTCGATCGATGATCAGAACTCTCAGCCAGGGCTGGAAATCAGTATTTTAAAGACCCAAAAATAACCTGGTAATTTAAAACACCGGTCGATGTAAGCGTCCTAAATACCTGGTTAAGACCATTATTTTTGGGCATATACCGGTTGAGCGAAACCGTTATGCTATGGGTCGCTGTATAAATGTATGGACAGACAAATGAACGGGTTTATGATTCTAACCTGGTTCCCGAGCCCTGCCTCAGGTCTAAAGGTTCCCACCAACCACCACAATCTACCAACCACCACCATCCACTTTCGCCCTATATTGAGTTTATCCGTGTCATGTAACACGACTCCGATTCTATAGTTATATAGGACAGCTATTGGTGACACCAAACCCTTCCCCGTCACTGTGATGCACCAGGGCTCCATTCTCAGTCCCTGCCTGTTCAGTGGTATATGATGAAGTGAAAAATAGCAGTGGGATACCCGAGCAACCTCCGTGGTTGCTCATATATTCTGACCATATCGCAATGACGTAAAAGGACAAGATGGGACTGGTGCGACGTGTAATGAAATGGTATACCTTCGTAAATGTGGAAGACTGAGTGATATGAAGAAGAAAAGCATGGAAGCGGTAGACTGTTATATATGGAAAACGTTAAGATGGCAGAGAGGGAGAGATGTACTCTCACTAACTACTTAGATCCTTTTCTCTGGGGTCAAATTCATACTTTATACTAATACTAGCTTTTTCCCGCGGCTTCGCCAGCCTGATCTTCCCTCGGGAACTTTTCCCGGAATGAAAGGTACCCTATGTCTTTCTCGTAGTTCTAAGCTACCTCCCCACCAATTTTCAGCAAAATCAGTTTAGCCGTTCTAATGTTATAAATAGTGTAACTAACACGACTTTCTTTTATAGGTATATATAAGATATTAGAACATTATAAATAGGAAAGACTGTTTGTATGTTACGCTTTCACGGCGAAACCGCTGGACAGATTTTGATTGAATTGTACCTATTTAGATTTAAGGACTAGGGGTCAAACATAAGCTACTTTTGCGGACGGAGCCGCGTGCAATACCTAGTATTAGAATAATACGTACTTACGTCTGATAATTGAAAGCCTGTCTGGTTGTCGTGAAACTTAGGTATCACAGATGTAGTCCACGTCAGGGTCACACCTGATGTGACTGCCGCCAGAGACACTGGTAGGTATACAACAATAAAACCGATTAATTTACACTTTTTGTACACATTTTATACAAATAGGTAATTTCTTTCTTTAAGTTTCGTACTTTAAATAGCTACTGTTTTAACTTTAACTCTCTTTCATCTTAGCGTTTTACAGGTTGCATCCTCCATTAGTAACTCCAAAATTCGGTGTACGCGCTTTTCAGTGAAGTTTTGTGGCGCCGCTTCTTCTCCAATACCACTTTGGAAGTGGTGGTAAACTGAATATAATTAATGGGTGACGTCAATAAAAGTGTAAAAAATATCCTATTTTGAAAATAAACAATTTCATTACATTATCTATCAAGTATGCACAGTTGTATTGCACTTTATAAAACTACAATAGGTGGACTTAATGCCATAATAAGGCACAACTAAAGAAGATAAATGCGTGCGCGCAGAAAAAGAGAAAAATTCAAAGTTTATCTTACTAATTGATATAAACATAAAAAGAACTAACCTGCTAAAGCAACAAAATATTGCACTGTCTTATTGTTTGCCTTCATCTCCGAAACACAGGAAAAACTGAATTCAAATTTGAATAATGAAAACTAAACGACGTCGTTTGGGTCAATTTTCCGACGTGCTGAACCATTTAACTAAGTTTGAATATTTCCACAAATTCACTACACATACGTCATCCTTACATGATCTCCTCACGTACTCTGTTATTGGAATAGTGTTGTCACATTAGTGTCATCACTATCGATAGTATTGTCAATAGTATCGTGCGTGACCTTGAAAAAATTGTCACAATATCGATAGCCAATAGTTTGAGATACTATCAACACAAACAAAACTAACAATACCATCGATGTTTTATCTATTCGACATGGTTAAAACGATTGGTTTTATTGGTAGATCGATTGTACACGAGAAAAAGATTAATAGATCTAAGAAGATTAAAAAATTTAAAAAAGAAATTCATAATCGATTTTAATTCAAGCTTATATAGGTACACTTACGATAGTTTACACATCAATGTTATCGATGGGCTTATAATTATAACTATTGTTATATCTACAGTCAACCTATCGATAGTTCTGCAACACTATATTGGACAGCACCCAGAGGTATAACACAAACATTGCGCGATGCGATTCGTACTCTTACTAGTCAGTATTATCACGCTCAGTTTTAATTTGAACTATGGCTTAGATCATGATAACGTTGGTTTATCGTTTAGAAGAAATGACGAAATACAATAAAACATTGTTAACATTGACCATGTAACCACTCACAATTGACCATTTTGGTTTAAGTACCAACATTAATTAACTAATTGGATTATTGTTACTGGGATAAGGGATGGACAAAACTGAAGTTTAACTAACTTATTGAAATCAGCAACAAGCTCACCCCGCATCATTCCTAGCCCAAAAATAATAATATAATAAAACTTAAAAAACAATACAAATTTTTACATAAATAAAACCGGTCAAGTGCTAGTTGGATTTGTGCATCATATGTTTTATATTTCGGATTCGTGTACCGTATGTATCCATCTAGTATGGTTATTTGGCTTAGAGATAATATCACAGGTAAGGTAACTGAACGATTTCTTCCTTTATTGTTGTTGTTCTTATATGACTATTGTAGTAACTTTATTGTACAAAATACTTTTGTAGAGATACCACAACATGCAAAAGCATTACCGCAGTTAACCTTTGGGTCAAAGTTGTCTTAATGTGGGTTCAAAAAAAGTCTAGTTTTAGATTTTGTATTATATTACAACTTATGTTATGTTTATGTTTTCTTTCTTACAATAAAGATTAAAAAATTAAATCTTCCTTGCAGTCGGGTAATTATAAGCAAACTTATTACAACATAGTATGTTTGTAACCCATGTCAGTTTAGTCAGAAAAGCTACAACAACGAAACCTTATAAAGCGAAGTTTTATAAGGTTTCGTATAGAAATTAAATAAAATCCACTTTAAATTATCTTGGAATTATTTTAATTTTTGTGAAGTTTATTAATTCATTCATTTCGTGTAGGTGTCATGGTCAATCGACCATGCACACCCTGGTGTCAGAGTTCTTCGGAACCGCCTTTCGGCCTCTGACGTGGTTCCTTTAACAACTACCAGATGGCAGCCGGTGTTCTGAAGTAAGTTCCACCCAAACACCCAGATGGAGTCAAATTTCTAATGACATCTATTAACCCATAGAGTTTGGAAACGCGCGCGGGCAAATTTCGTTTATTTTTTTTTTTAATTTTTTAATTAATTTATGTATTAACCCTTGGATTAAAAAAAATTTGCCCGCGCTCGATTTGTTTATTTATTTCTCTCTTACATTTTGAATTTCCAAACTCTATGTATTAACACTTTTGCTGACACACGCTTGTTGACGTAAATAATATAAACTGGTTTTGTTTTATAGTGTAGTATCAGTGAAAGTGTTAAGTAAATAGTATGGCTACATAGCTTCACAAAAAGTGGAAATAATAAGTACAACCTTCAGTATATAAGGTGAATTTAAATCAACTGCAAATATTTTAAGGGCAGATTCAGATCACTAAACTGAACAACTTTCCCAAATAAACTTTATGTCGAAATACAAAAAAATTTTTTGTTCAAGTTTAGTATAGAGAGTGAGAAATAATATTTCGTATTTCGATATAAGTTTATTTGGAAAAGTTGTTCAGTATAGTGGTCAATATCTGCCCTTAAAAAATATTTTAAGGGCAGACACTGACCACTGTTTATTTTGCATTTGATTTGTGTCCACCTTTTATATTGTATATAACATCACGTAGACACCCAAAAGTAATTATTTATTAGACAAAGAAACAATCGCCATTATTGTCAAAAATGGATATAAAAAAAACAACTTCTAAAGTTTATTGCTTTTTTTTTTTAATTGTCTTTACGGCCATGGAATCTAGTCCTTTAAGGCCTTTCTTGAATTTATTAATCTTCTTCAGTCCTACTTAAGTAAGTCGAGTCAAAAATTCAAGTCAATAGTCAAGTAAGTAAGTCTAGTCTGCTGAGTCAGATGGCTAAGTGAAGCGGTGGAAAAATTTCACTTAGCTATATCATGGAGATTTTGGTGACAAAGATAAAAAGTCACGTAATCGACACTGTATCACTTCCCAACACTCACGCTTGTTCACGAACACTTTGCGAATAATAAACCACCAATATTATGCACAAACATTCGAAAAAACCTAGGTTTTGGAAATTAAATACAGCGCGGACATGGCGACAGTTTACTTTCCCTCCAAAAACTCCAAAAGTTTATTGCAAGTTCGGAACATAGATAATATTGTACAAAATGTAATGTTAATTAAATTATTATTATATTTACAAACTTTGTAAAGGATAAAAACTAAAATACTGATTGACTTAATAATTTACCACTATTTACTAATCATTATATTCACATTATGTCCATAATATGTAGCACATAACATTTGTGTAGACGAGATCTTCAAGTTAATAAATGCATCCATTGTAAAAGTTCAGTGGGCCACAGAGAAAACTATACCATCTTTGTTGGAACATAGAATCCTTTTTTATTATGATTATTAAAATTTTTTTTTTCTTACTAGGTCAGGTTTAGGAAAATAATTACCTACCAAAAAGAATTTCTTACATTTTTTTTTAATGTATTTATGATAATTTTTTTTTTTTCTTACTAGGTCAGGTTTAGGAAAATAATTATCTAAGAGTTTCTTACATTTTTTAATTGAATGTATTTATTTTGAGTCAAACACTGTTAAATTTAATGTCAAATATAATAATAACGGGAACATGTATGACGGTAAGTGTGAGAAATTACTGGGAATAGGCCGTTTAATTTTAAAAATAATACCCCGTTTTTTAAACTTAATAATATTGCCTACTTACTTGTTATTACAACCCTAATATCAATACAGAATCTTATTTAGATGATAGATATAAAATATTATATCTATAATTTAAGTTATTCGTATAATAATATAAATAACTTCTATAAATAACTTATTAAAAGATGGAAACTACTCACACAATTTTTTTATTCGAGAAGTATAATAATAATTAAACTTTCTTCTATTCGGTTCAATTAAATTGAGCATATGATTTTTCGTATGTGTTTTGTCAGTTTACTTGTTTGATCATAAAGTAACGACTCTGAATTCATTGTCTAAAGTCATAGAACTAGGAACGCGGTTCTAATAGAAGTAGCATGACAAGCTAAACTGTCTTACCACTCATACACGATATTTACGTGTATGCCATCCTGGGGTTCACAGTCTACTAATGTCTATTGCGGAGTATATACAAGGACAACAAAAAAAATCATATTTGGGTATTAATGCCGATTTATGCCTTCACAATATGTAAAAATAATTGTATAAATCCAAATATGAGTTCTCCTGATACTTCTTTTTACGTTTTATACAAGTTAAAGCCTTATATTATGTAAAATACTACAGCACATTAAACGCCATTTTGAATGAAAAAAATATTATTCAGTCAAAAGCATGTGCTAAGCATAGTGTTGTTGCTCTTACGTTTCTTTCGTCAATAAACGAAGTTAGGAGGCGAGTTTGGAGCAAAATTCGGGATTGATTATAAACATAATTCTTGTAGGTAAATGTCAACGGGAAATGAATGAAGATACCAGTTTCCGAAATTGCTAGTGTTACCATAAAATTCCGGAAGATGCCAATTATTCTTGTTTGTAACGTCTTACTAAAAATGTTTACATATTATATGACACTCTTCGGGATCGAAAAGAAAAGACGAAATGTCTGGTTTTCTTATTTCCATGTGACATCTGATGAAGTAAAACTAGACGTGGGGTTTAACGTCAAACCCAGAGAGATGGTTAAGAAAAATCAGATAATTGGATTTTCAAGGTCCAATAGACTACAAAATCATAACAGTGGCATTCACGCTATTTTTAACCCAAAAAGAGGGGTATTATAAGTTTGACGTGTCTGTCTGTGGTAATGGATAAAGCGATTTCAGTTTAGTTTTTTTTTGTACTAATGGTGACTTATGTGCGAGTGTTTTAGATATATGTTTGGTGAAAATCGGTTGAGCCGTTTGTAACTTGTGGGGGTGAAAGGGGAAAAGAATAACCGCATGCCTGCAAATATATACTTGAGTGGAGTCTGAAATTAAAACGCATCACGTCCACAGTACAAAATAAAATGTTCAATGAAAATAGGTTAAGCTGTAAAAAAGCTCTAGGGGTATTAGTGGGGAAAATACCTAATGCCTGGAAAATATATGGGTGAGGGGGAGAGGGGGAGAAATAAGTCGAACTATAGACAAAATTGATATATAATAAAAAAAAATATCAAAACAATGATGCCAGACCTTAGCGGGTCCAATGACCTCTGTGACGCAAGAGTGTGCAGGGTGAATTGAGCTTTTACCCACTTGATATGAATTAATAATCAAAAAGGGAAACGGACGCAATATAAAACATTACAGCAGCTATTAAACATTAGTTCTACAGTATATTAGGTCGATTGACTTTAGAAGGTACTAATACATTATGCAAGCAACTTGAAAACGTTAATACAAGCATGACTAATAATGCACCACGACGTCAAGCTGGCACGTCTTGGGTTTGCCCCTTCCACCATACCAAGCCCCGTGGGAGGTGGCATGGTCAAGACACCTGTTTCCACGAGACGTGATCGTACCACCGCAGGCCACTCTTTTGAAGCTTATCTATCTGCTATGTTATGGATATGAAGGCTGTCCCGAACGTGGTGGGAGTTTCTAACGCGGTCTTTTCGCGATATTTCACACATCCAGCTCAGCGGACAGTTCTAATGATGGTTATATAGACCTGACCCTTGAGCCTGACCGGCATTCTGGAATCACAAGTGAAACCAGTCATCTCAGGCCATTATGCTCATGATCCTGTTTGCTTCGACTTCTGGTTATTTTTTCATATTGTTGCATGATATACTTATCGTATCGAGTCTGGCTAATGACCACCACCGCCAGATGCATTGTTTGTGACTTAATAGTTTTATAAATAGTATTCTTCATGTCAGACCATGCTAGCCCATACAGATATAAACAGTAAATTATGATTAAATTTAAAAAGTATAATAAAATCAAATATTAATAAAAACCAATAAAAAAATAACAATAATAATTCAACGTAATCTCGATATATCGATGCTACGCGAATCTGTTACTTCACTAATTTTGCCTGCTGTCATGTCAAAATGGCAACAAATAGACGTAATAATTATACAAATGGAATGAGTATTACTTTTTAGAGTGACGATAAGCATTGAACATCGTGTCTCTGTCACTCTGAAAAATATATATATGGCCATCACGTGAAAACACATTATTATCTCACTAATGATACAAACCTATTAATTATAATGAATTAGATGGTTTCGTGCGATTGGCAAGTCGTCCTGGTTATTTAGAAGATTAGAAGATGTTTTTAAGTTAGCTTATTACGCAACAAGCGACCCGCCCCGGCTTTGCATGGGCATAATAACCTTGCTCTTAAATCACTCTATCTATAAAAAAAACCGCATCAAAATCCGTTGCGTAGTTTTAAAGATTTAAGCATACAAAGGAATATAGGGACAGAGAAAGCGAATTTGTTTTATACTATGTAGTGATAACCGAAGACAAGAGGTCCGCTTAAGAAGGGACTGAATAAATTAACCGGCTTGGTATTACATTGATCTTTTGGAGAATGTGACGGGAGCGATAGTGTTATGCTCGACCGCCACAAAGGGAAGATCTTCCCACCAGGCTAGGTTGTTATGCCTGGGGAACCGCGGCTCCGACGATGTCTTGTCGGAGGTTGTATTTATGCTCCAATCCGTAGAAACTGCAAGCGCGATTTAGACTTTTTATAGTAATTTGGCCATCTTGTATGCAATTCTGAGATTGTTGCTTTTAACGCCATCTGTGGTGCGTCTTTTGTAGATATTTGTTGTGGCGCTAGTGTCGCCACAGGACTCCCTTCCAAGACCGAAGGTCTAATAAATCTTCATGTGCAGTCTGTGCTTATGATGTTAGCTTGCAAGTGCAGTTGCTTGACTTTGACGTCCCAGTGAGTCGGGTACGTTGTTGCTGCTTGCTCGTAGTCTGCGGTGAGTCGAGACTGTAGTGAGCGATGACTTGTTGGCGCCGGTAGATGTCCTGCAGAACTGCCACGCTGGTGCGGTTGGCCGGCCGATGAATACCAGACGTGGGCTGCGGTGGATGGCCGGTCGCTGAAGTCTTGAAGTGAGGGTGGTTTCAGGACCAGGAAGCTCGGTGCGTCGGCTGCGTTGGACCTGTAGATACCCCATTGTTGTTGGCTTGCTGTAAGACTGCTGGCTGCTTAGGCTTGAGAGGTAGCGAGATGATGGATCGGAGAATGTTGATAGAGAAGGCTGCTTCCAATCACGTCGGGGTCACCAGTTTGGAGTGTGTGACGGGAGCTATAGTGTTATGCTCGACCGCCACAAAGGGAAGATCTTCCCGCCAGGCTAGGGTGTTATGCCTGGGGAACCGCGGCTCCAACGATGTCTTGTCGGAGGTTGTATTTATGCTCCAATCCGTAGAAACTTTGCAAGCGCGATTTAGACTTTTTATAGTAATTTTGCCATCTTGTATGCAATTCTGAGATTGTTGCTTTTAACGCCATCTGTGGTGCGTCTTTTGTAGATATTTGTTGTGGCGCTAGTGTCGCCACAATCTCACAACTTTTGACGGTAGAACAACTAAGCGAGACTTGGAATTTTTATAAGTTTTGTTTTTGATGGCATCTCATTTCATTTTTTAGATTACAGAGAACTACTTTACGACATACATATTGCCTCTTGATAACGCGGGTGAAGTATAAGTATGCAGGTACACTGGTTCGTTCACTGCGAATGTAACTTTGTTATCCTATATATTTATATGGGATTACAAAGTTATTTATGCAGTTGGTGTATCTAGAAAACTGGACCGAAATTGCAAAATATTTTAGTTTTCCCTTGGGTTATACACTAAACATTAATTACATTCTAAATTTGAAATTTATGTATATGCTGCAGTGCTACTACCGCGCTCCAAGATTCTTGCTCTGACTGCAACAACGCAATTATCTGATATAACTGCAAATCTATTAACAGATTTAGTACTTAACATTTGGTCATAGCCTAGAGGACCTATGGATACCAGCTCATTAAGATTAGTTCAGTTTATCATATTCAGTGCTGTTATTTGAAAGAGCGAGTAAAATTAATTTTATAATGTTGCTCTAGTTTATGGAACTTAAGTAAACTGTGACTAATAGAGAAGACATATATCGGGCATTAATGCATACAAATTTTCCAATCAGAATTTCAAAAGAGAATTTTATTGTAAGGACACTCATCTATAAGTAGGTACATATAAATTCGATAATGAAATGGCTTCGTTTTCCTGTCTATCTATTTAATTAGATCATGTATTCAAACCTAACAATAAATAATAGTACTTACTAGTAATATCACGCTAGTGACACTCCAGGTATCAGTACTGTTATCTATTCTGTGGTATTACGAGCGTAAATAGGCTAAAGTAACTGTGCGCTCATCTTTCCCGGCCTTATTTTATATTATGATTATATACTATATATCTATTTATATGTCTTCGCTCTAGCGTGTTTTTCCCGGTTGCATCTTCAGCTTACGTTTCAGAGCTCAGGGTACGCTATTAATCATGGTTCAATGGAGCGATTGACGTCTGACCTTTGTATCCTATTTATTTATATAATTTAGTAATTATAAATAAAAAAATAGTATGTACATACATACATACATATAATCACGTCTTTATCCCATACGGGGTAGACAGAGCCTAGAGCCATAAGACCTTAGGCCACGCTTAGCATAATGGTAGTTGAAACAGGAAATCAATAGTGATGGGTTGCTAGCCGCATCGCCTATGTCATGATTTCCCCATTCGGCGATTCCCTTAGTCGACTTTTACGGCTTGCGCGGGAAGAGAGGCAGCTGGTACATTCTATGTTTTTCTTTTTCTCCCAGACCAGCGTGGAAGATAAAAATAGTATGTACTTGGTAAATAACAGCCGTATTGAGAACGAGAAGGTATCTTTATCTCCAGACCAGAACAAAACCTACGCTCAAACATTACAAACGGCAATACCGTACGTACACTTCGAACTTTTTTACGAATGAGAAATTTAATTATTTCCTGCTCAGACTCATCATCTTTTTGTGTAGGTAAGACGGTCAATCGACCATGTACACCCTGGTGTCAGAGTTCGTCGGAAGCCTCTTCCGGCCTTTAAAATGGTTCCTTTAACGACTACCAGATGGCAGCCGGGACCAACGGCTTAACGTGCATTCCGAAGCACAGAATCATCTTTATTATCAGACAGTCAGGTGAATCAGGCCTGCAATGTCCTAACCAAACTGGAAACAACTAAATAAGCTCTCACGACCCCTGGGTCTACTTGGCTCAGACTGCTTAGTTGGTCGGAGTGGAAATACAGTGCATTTGTACTAAGCCTTAATCCTGTAACATAAAGTCATTTTTGTTTGATTTTGCAATAAGAATAGTTTGTGAACTCATTCCATAATGTGTGTATTTGGTGACGGACCCCCCCTCCAACCCTCCTTTACCTCAGCCCTTACCCCCCGCAAACGGCGCGGCCGGTTCCCATACATTTAGTGTCATATGTTATATCTATTTTAAGTGACGCAAATTTTTTTTTTTAATCTGTCCAAAGTAAATATATGAAATAGTGGCTTTTGATAATTTGTGTGAATTTTAATAATAATTCAAATTATAAAAGGGTAACACAGATCACCAACGTTTAAGTTAAGTATGTCTTAAGTTTTGAGGTCCTCCAGTTTGATTTATTAAATAAATTTTTATTCCGATCTTTTAGTTTTCTCCAACATTGGCTTCATTTCCGTGCCATTGTCAACAACAACCGTGGTCGCGGTCGATACGTCACTATCATCATAATATTTTCCTTGTACTAAAACTTGAATTTCTCCTAAAGACTTTCCTTTAGTTTCAGGTATGATTAAATACGAAAATATAGCAAAGGAGAAAGAAATTGCACTAAAAAAGCAAAACACTCCGAACGATCCCGTCGCGTCTTTTAACTGTTGATATGATTTCGTGACGAAAAAATTGAATAACCCTCCAAGTATATTTAAGCTGGTCATAGCAATGGACTTAACGTTTATAGGAAATATTTCTCCTAGTATAGCATAATTAATTGAGCTGTATCCTAGAGAAGATACTACACTTGAAAGGACTACACCTATGAATACAATAACAGCATAGGAACTAAGATCATCTTGATTTATGAGAATTATTTCTTGGCAGAAGAAATAGGCAGCTACTAAGCACAGAGATAGTCCTGTGCCTAAGTAGGAGAATATGAGAAGTGGACGACGCCCCAATCTGTCTGCTAACACTGATGACACCACACCTGGAAAGATGAAGAAAGTCGCTTATTAATGGGTATTCTATGGAAACAAATGGTCAAGAGATTGGAAGGCAATTAAATTCTGAGATGTATTAACGATACAATACTTACTTGAGTTGATCATTATCATATTACATTTATTTGCTTTTTTAGTTTCATGCTTTTTCAGTTAACAAGTTCTTACAAAGAAAAATGAGTTTACCAATGAAATACAAAGACATTATTATTTACCCGTCAGAAATTTAAGAGCTCCAAAAGTAATGAATACTGTCGCTAATTCGATTGTGTACTGGCTGTCTTGTATGATGCGACCCAAGTAGTGCTGGATTACTATAGTGCCAGTCATCACTTGGCCGGTTTTTAGCCCTGTAAATAGTAAAAAACACGAAATCGGTAATACTAAAAAGATATATGAAATAACATTTCTAAATGAGTCTGATACGCATTGAGAACTTACTTCTTATACTATCTTACATTAAAACAAGTAGGTGGATAGGTAAAATTTCAGGAAGACTTTTTATATACTACAAAGCAGAAAAATTTACTAAGTGGCATAGCATGTGAATCCTATCGATAAATAATAAAAAGCTATCATAATAAAGTGACACAGTAAGGAGATAGAAATGGTTCTACCATTTTTTATAATTAAATTTGTCTACTTTTTGTATATTGCACTTTGATTATTGCATAATGGTAATTTTTCAAATGTTTATCATCAAAAACGTGACGCATTATCGAGCTTTTCGTCAAAAAGCCTACGCGGCTACGGCTGAGACCCGAATCGAAAGTTGTTGCTCTGCTTGTGGCAAACATATAAATATATATCATAAGATAGGAAAGGTTATAACTAACATACAACAAACTAATAAAAAAGTTAAACCCACCTATACCAATAAGCAATGCTTTCCGATACTGTTTTCCCGTGAACAGTTCTTTGGCCGAGCTGGAGTGTCGCATTTCTCTCGTCACGTCCGATCGCATCACTGATAAATCATCTTCCAACGCCTGCAAAATAATTGTAAAAATTACGTAGAGAAAAGTAAAACTTTGAGAAATAGACTTTAAACTAGAAAATCGACCTGCGTTCTTCGTATTTATTGATTCTAGCCACCCCGGCTCGCCTCAACTATGGAATGCGCTAGGTATTTGAACCCAAAACCATTCGGAGAGCCTCTAACGACGATGGTTTTAAAACTATGGTATTCTTGATCAGCTTATAACGTAAATTACGTTATATGTGTTTATTCATTGTTATTTATTTGCATTAGGTACACTTAATATTTATATGAACTTTGGGCCTATGCAGCACTGGACTACTTGTTATACTTATCCCTGTCTAGCTGTCCAATTGACGCTTTCCAACTCTATAAAATAATACAGACCAATCTCGCATCTGTTAGTATATGTACGTATTTAGAACTCACCTTCTCATTCTGATGTCTTCTTAACCTTATCAAAGCTTTCCTTGCTTCATTTATTTTTCCCTCTTTTAAATAAAAATATGGCGATTCCGGTATCAACGAGCAGGTGATCAAATAGCAGACAGGCAGACATAAGATCATATAGTTTAACGTGTAGTATGACACGAAAGGACCAATGAGCAATGTCAGGAAGCTGCCAAAGTTCAGCATGTACCGACTCTGCACAGACAGAGATCCTCTAATTTCTTTATCGGCAATTTCTGCTAAATAAATCGCCGACACCTAAAATAATAATAAAAATAAATTATAGATATAGCTAACACTATTTTATGGTAAAATTCCGCAAAATGAATCATTTAGTATATAATGACAATGTGGTTGCTTTTATTTATTAGGTAGTTATTAAGTCTATTTGAATTCTTTTATACATAGACAGAAATAAAGTGTTGTGAATCTCGCTAAATATTTTTTTTTATCCTATAACAAACGAAAGAGTAAAGGCGTTATGGGAATCCGTGTTTCTCACGTGTGACATGCTGGGGTCTTTGATTATTACAAGATGAAAAATCAGGTCAGGTTAAGATGAAAAATGATCTTTTTCTGATTGACCTGGGTCTTGGATGTTTATCTATATATATGTATTTGTTATAAAATATAGTATCGGTTGAGTTAGTATCCCAGAACACAAGTCTCGAACTTACTTTGGGGCTAACTCAATCTGTGATTTGTCCCCTTTATATACATTATACATTACATTAATAAAAAGCTGGGGTTTCTTGTAGGGTCGATTAGCCGTGTCACCTACAAGAAATGATGATGATTTAAAAATCTATATAGCTCTATACTTTTAGACTGGCTGTACTACACATCGGTGATAACCTTTTTTCAATAATAAGGTTTTAAAATTCAAATTATCTGTGATTTAATTTTTTTTTCCAACCTTTCTTTGAAAACAATCAAGGCCCAGAATTAAAGAAGTTAAAAACTAAGCATTTTTTTTAGCTAGCCAATTTTTTATTATATTTTACAATATAGAGAGCTTTATATAATATCTGTTTAATTAAAGAGAGGTAAATACTTACTGTCACATTCATTCCAGCACCAGCTCCCCACAAAAACTTCGTAATGCAGAGTAGCCATACATTCGACATACAAATCATTAATATCTGAAATATAATGAAAATTAAATTATTTAAATTACTTAATTTATTTTACTGTATGTTACTCCTAGATAAATAAAATACCTTTATAACCAACTTTAAAAAAAAAACAGATGAAAAAAAAAGATGGTTTCAAAATAAACATTATCCATACTAATATTATAAATGCGAAAGTCTGTCTGTCTGTCTTTCTGTCTGTCTGTCTGTCTGTCTGTCACCTCTTCACGGCTAAACTGCTGGACCGATTGTGATGAAATTTGGTAGGGATGTAGTTAACGACCTGAGGTCAAACATAGGCTACTTTTGGGCGCGATATAACCGAGTCCCACGCGGGCGGAGCCGCGGGCAACAGCTAGTGCTTAATAAAATAAAAAACCTTTTTGAGCATAATGTTTATTTTGAAATCATCTTTATGCTTGAACTCAATTCAAGCCTATTCATCGACATCTCTTTTCGTCAGGAAAGTTAATAAAAACCAGAGATTAAAAAAAAAATAACGCGCGCGATTTCCAAATTCTATGATAAAACCACAGATTATAGAATAGTAAAAAGTTTAACCGAACGAAAGATAGACATATGTACCTACTGAAAAGAGTATGTTTTCATGTGTAAGTCACAGAAATCGAAAACCTGGTGAAAATCATAAACCAGCTCATTGCTAGTTGACATGTTTTTTTTTTTACTTTTACCGTTATACTATCTTTATACACATTATTTCGGCCATTCTCAGAAGGCTTAATTTAGAGCGTCCAATGCAAAATTTTCATGTAATCATAATAATATTATGTGCTGTTTTTTTGTAAAGTAGCTAACAACTATTTCTATGTGTTGCACTTTAAAAAATATCTCTATATTGCATAGTATAACAGATTAAATTAAACTATTTTATACGGTTTTCTATCGCGTTTATTGCTTACTTATTTATAAAATAGTTTAATTTAATGTCTAACAATCGCGAAAACATAAGAAATCATTAGTATAACAGAATTATTTTTTCAAAACATTGTTCTTAAATTACCACGACGCGTCCACACGCTCTCCCAATTTGGAAACTTGTCTAATACTTATTCAGAGAAAGAGTTTTAGTTATTTTAAATGGTTTTTTATATTAAGAAATGTATATTTAACAACATATCAAAAATACAACAAGTTACTAGTACTTTCTTAGTCAAAATTATCAAATGAAGACGTGTCCGACCTTGGACAATAATTGCCAAAACCACTTGCAATCGAGGGCGCACATCCCTAAATAAGAATCTCACATCACTATAGCACAGGTCCCGAGCCGCCTGTGTTGTCGAGGTACTCGTCGAGTGTGGTTGTGCGCTGTGTCGAGTAATCGCCAATTAGACACCTAAGTATCCAATTGCCATGACTTTGGTTTTCGATTTTTCTAATTCATGTAGCCTTGATTAAAAACTTATGAGTTATTGTTAACTTATTCTTGTTTATTGAAAATAAAGCAGATTTCTGGGCTCTATGGATTATGATGTGTCTTTATGAGAATTCTGTTTATTAAGTAGCTTTTTTTTTTGGAAAATCATGTTTCTCTCTAAGAGCCACGACGCTTATTGCCACAACTTTTCTAATTGCCATCGCTGCTGTTGTTTAAAAATAAGTATATAACAGCTGTTATTTAAGGTGATACCTCGGTGAACACTAGCGCCACCGTCAATTAAAAACCAAAACAGCTGTTATTTCCGTTAGATTTAAACAATTATAAACTAATTATAATGTTGAATTGTTGCGTTTTATATGATAGTTTCTTAACAAAATTAATATATAATATGTAAATATCTTCTTTAAATACATAAGCGGTCATTATTCAATATACTTATATGGAAAAATTCAAGTTTCTAATTACCGAGACGAGGTAAAATTATAATTTCTAATTGTCACAACCATCAAATATTTTAGATACCGATAACTTGGATACTACATAAGCTAAATAAATGCCAATACGATTAAATTCACAATTGATTCATATTCATTCTCTCTACAGTCATATTTCATGAATAAGTTCAAAAAATTAAAAGGATTGTGGTAATTAGACTAAGAATGCCAAAATTGAGAATGGCCGATTTATAATATGAATGACCTCTGGGGGCCAAGCGGACCATTGTGGTAACCATTACAGTTACCACAATGGTCCGGTAAACTGGAGGTTCTTTGTTTCGGTACATACCGAGCCAATAGCCATCGGGAAAGCGCTGACTTGAAGAGTAGTTCTCCTCCCAAGCCTGTCTGACACGAACCTGCAGGCCAGGCTGCCCACCATGAAGCCTGGCGACGATATCGAAGTGATCCATGATATTTCAGACTGCCAATGTAAAAATTTATTGTAAGATACATATATGCCAAATCAAGTTGTACTAAAAATTAGGACCGATGACTAATGGGGCAGAAAAGTCAAATGGCGACCACGCAAGCGTAGCATCGGACACCCATCGACCATAATGGTCAGGTAGCTTACCACCATCTTTTAAAACCATGCAAGATCCAGTGAGTAAGCGAGACAGCACATTACAATATGTAAGGCGACATCTCCCTTACTCACTGGATCTTGCATGGTTTTATGAGATGGTTAAGCCACCAGATGACCTGAAGTATGTTGCAGGCAGGCGCTGAATACAGGCCGCTTCCAACCGATCATTCCGGAAATTCTTGGGAAAGCTTGTAAAGCAGTGTGAAATGATGATAAAATTATATTGATTAACTATGTACTGTCCATGGTTTCTAGCTATCAAAAGCAAAGAAATTGGAAATGTATAATTAGGTAGAATATATATATATATATATAGGTGTATCGGCCGAAGTAGGTATATTGTCCATGACTATATATCCTTTCTTCTTTTCGAGTCATAATGGCTATATGGACTCTATATTGACTTTGCCCTGTACTTGGCCACCTCCACCTCCTTGGTCGTTTGCCTAAATAGATAAAAAGATATCCTTAAAACTGAAATACCTCTCTCTCACACTATTGTTTTCCCCGGTTAGCCCAGGTAACAGGTATCACCCCACTACAAGTGCTGTGCCAGGACTATCGGACTATCTCATTCCAGCGCCAAATCTCTATGTCAGCTTTGCATCAACCCTTTGACACACCGAGTACCGCTTCAGATACACCAGTGATATAAACCATAGTATATGTTAGATGAAGGAAATTATTGGCTGTATGTCTGTGCCAACGCATTTTTTAATAGATGGCTAAAGTTTTTAAGCGATTAGTAGGCATAAAATTAACGAAGACTTTCTACTTTGACGAAAGTTGACGCCGCCGCCGCGTTGTTCGAAGTCGTATGGATTCCGTTCAAGATGGACGAGAAGACGGTGTTGTGTAAGACAATTTTTTTTAATTGTTGTATTTATGTTAATAGTGCGTCGCTAATCTTTTTTTAGGGGTCAAATATTTAATAAAAAATACGTACTTACGTCTGATAATTGAAAGCCTGTCTGGTTGTCGTGAAACTTAGGTATCACAGATGTGGTCCACGTCAGGGTCACACCTGATGTGACTGCCGCCAGAGACACTGGAATAACACATATCTAGTTAAAATTGTTCAAGCGGTAAACTTTGAACAAGATAGTAATTAAATAAAAAGTATTCCAACTAAGCATCAAATAAAAGGGCTTTTTAAGGATTATCAACATATATATTTATTATATCAGTATTTTTGGAGAAATAACAAAATTACCATCTACGCTTTGTGACACTACCATTCATTTATTTTGTTTAAAAAAAAAAGTTTATGATATATTTCTTACAAAATTGTCAATGCAGTTGACGCTAGTGTGACTTTGTTTGAAATCTCTCATGATGGTACAGTAGACTGCTCTCCAAAGTCACTAAGTATGCCTAAAAGTGGTGATTATTTTAGCAAGTTTCGGTAAAAATACTTCTAGTTTCGGTACCAAATTCGGTTTGGGCAGAAAATCTACCGAACCTTCATTCGGGGGCACTTTGCTTTTGTTATCGTTAGAACAACTTCGAGAGAAATCGTATTTAATAATAAATATCTACTATCTCTTCTTAAAATTTAAGAATTATAATAATTTTGTCGTGTTTCAAATTTTTCTTATAAATACTTTAAAACCTTTGATTAATAATCAAAGTTTAACACTTATCAAATGTCAGTGTGTCTAAACCAAATTTAAAAGGAAAAAGCAAATTTTTATCATGACCACATATGGTTCAGTTACCGAAACATACCAAAGATTTGGTAGAGAATTATTTTTCATTATAAGTGCGCCAATTGTATTAGTATTACTTTTAAAAAAATAATAAAGTCCCGTTTCGTATGGACCTGCCTCAACCTAAGACCTAATAGAAAACCTAAAAGAAAGAATTCAATTTCTATAATTTATGCTTCAATGTAGGTGCAGTCAAAGGGGTTCCGCTTCCGCCTCCCTCCCATACGCGAGACCTACTCGTACTGCATGCATTTTTTTTTTTAATTTCAATCCCCACATCTTTGCTTGACACTATTGGATGCACTATTAGGTAGGTACTTTGGTATATAGATAGATAGATATACTCTTTATTGTACCATTATCATACAAATTATACATGTTGAATACAAATACAAACAATGTGTACAAAGGCGGACTTATCGCTGATGCAATTTCTTCCAGCCAACCTTAGGGTGGATAGGAACAACGTGGAAAAAATGTGGTAGGCGGTACCAAAACAAATATGAAATAAATAATATAATAAACTATGAATGAAAAAAAAAACATACACGAATAATCATACATAAATACATATACATACATAAATGCATATACATACATATACATCTATATATATAAAAGCGAAAAACACTCACTCACTCATCACGAAATCTCCAAAACTGCTGAGCCGATGAAGATGAAATTTGGCAGGAAGGTAGATTGTGACTAAGAGACGTCCGCTAAGAAAGGACTTTTGGGAATTTTATCCCTAAAGGGGTGAAAAAGGGGTTGCCAGTTTGTATGAAACTTCGTCATTTTTGAAGTGAGATACATGAAATTATTAATTTACATTTGAAGTTGGTAAAAAATAATAATGCACCAATCAGATTTTGAAAATTACATCCCTAAAGGGGTGAAATAGGGGTTGCCATTTTGTATGAAACTTTGTCATTATTGAAGTGAGACACATGAAATTTTTAATTTGAATTTGTAATTGGTAAAAAATAATAATGCATCAATCTGATTTTGAAAATTACATCCCGATAGGGGTGAAATAGGGGTTGCCAGTTTGTATGAAACTTTGTCATTTTTGAAGTGAGATACATGAAATTATTAATTTACATTTGAAGTTGGTAAAAAATAATAATGCACCAATCAGATTTTGAAAATTACATCCCTAAAGGGGTGAAATAGGGGTTGCCATTTTGTATGAAACTTTGTCATTTTTGAAGTGAGATAAATGGAATTAAAATTGAAAATGTCTTTTGGTATAATATTTTGTATTGAATTGTATTGTATGTACACAACATATTGTAAAAGGATACAATACATAATAGAAGATGAAGAGGTTTTATTTATTTGTTAATATTTTGAGTTCAGTAATGTGTCAATAGATGGCGCCACCATACATTTTAAAAGTCGATATGGTTTGTCGCTCGCATTTAATCATCATGTGTAGTAATTGAAATTTCAAAATTCATAATTAATAAATCAATTTTTTTTTTGCTTTCCTAACGATTTGATTGTGTGTTTAGACGATTTGGTACCTGCTAAATATAAAATAATAAAATTAAATTGGAATTGTTTGGAGTATGGAGTGGTAATTGCGGCATTATAATGTATGTATGTAGTTTAATGTCTGCGTTTTGGACTACTCATTGATTCGTTTAATTTAAGTTTGAAAAGTATTTTTCCGAAAAATATTTTGAAAAATTTTTTTTTTTTTATTTAATTGAGGGCAAAGTTTGTATGAAAAAAATTAAAATCTTCACTGATGTACTTGAAACTTGGCAAGAATGCTTCTCAACAAAAATTACTAATAGCGTGTTTCAGCGTTTTTTGAAACTCAACCTCTAAAGGGGTAAAAAGGGGGAGGTTAACTAATTTATCATCACAAAACCGAAACTATACAAGCCATAAACGTGAAATTTGGTTAGTGTCTTCATTATACTATATACTGCCCACATAAGAAAGGGTTGTTCACAATTCCAACTCTTACATCCAAAAAAGGGGTGAATTTGCGTACCTATAGACAAATTCCATTTGAAATTTCGCCAATTACTAACAACGCATGTTGGCCTATCGGTAGAGGTCGCGGATTATTTTTTTGAGTAGAGGGTTCTAATCCTGCTAAACATGACTTTTTTTTACTTACTTTTTTTCGTTGTGTATTAGTTTTTAGAATTCTATATTTTTGCTTTTAATATTTTAGTAAAGAAATGTTTCAAGAAATAGCTGGGTCGAATCCTGCCACAAACAATAATTTTCTGTTTTAGTTTTTTATTTGTTTTCTAGAATATAAGAGAAAAAAAATCATACTTTGGAATTTTTGTCTCTCTGGTACGTTATAACTTCAAAACTACTCAACAAATTTTGAACGCGGTTTTCACAGGTGGATTACATATAATTAGGAGCGTTGTCAAAACTTTGTTTCGTCAAAATCGGTTTAGGGAAAAAGAAATTATGGTCAGTTGAAGTTTACTTCTAGCACTGCTTCAAAACTTTTAAACAGAGTTGAATGCGGTTTACATAAACGTATTTAATTTAGATAAAGCTAGAATTTCTACTTCGTTTTATCGATATCAATAAAGAGAAAAACACACTGCAGTCTTTATTAAATTTTAATAAAATAACACATTGAATGTGTGTGGGCGTATAATTTAGTTACATAAATATGAGTAGATGGCGCTGACTTTATTTTAATTATTTTTTCGCATATGGTATAGCAGATTGAAAATTTTCCTTACGGCAATTAATTTGAATTATTTAAAAAAAATTTTTATTGTTGATTTAGTTCTATTGGTTGGTTTGTTTATCAGTCGTGTTGTATTGTAAGCTATTTGAATTGATTGGTTGGTTTGGTTTGGCTTTGGTTTAAAAAATAATCAAATCGGCAAGTCAGTTCAGTTATTATTTGACGGAACATACGGTCGTGTCGTAAGGTTTAATTTAACTGACTTATCACTTTTTATTGAGATTTTCTCCACTTTTCACGCCCACTATAACTTTAGGAGTGGCTTTTAGGTCCAAATGACCCTGGAATAGGCTGCGTCTACTCTTTTAGAGACAAAGATGTGATAGTATGAATGTTAATATTTTCAGTTTGATATCGTAGCAATGTTATAAAATTGGCACGGGAATAGGATACTATAGATTTAACTATAGGTCTGGATGGTTGTAGTTTCCACAGGTTACGCGAAAAGCGACCTACACGCGGGCGGAGCCGCGGGCAACAGCTAGTACATACATAAACATAAATATTTATATAAAAATTAACCAGTATATATAATATAGAACCTAGTGAATGAAAATACTACTATCAGTGACCAGCTTCTACTAATGAGAGATAATGATTTTTTACCTGATTTTTAAAGGATAGTGATAGTTTTAATCCAAAAATTCCCAAGGCAGTGACTAATTTAATACCCAGCCATACGGTCCACCGTCCCCGGTTGCTAAGTGATAAGAGCAGCCTAATACACCTACAACCATGGAGCTTACAACACCAGAAGTGACACAGACAATTCTTATCCATTTAAACTTTTAACTCTCTTTAACTAACTCTTCTAACTTCTTTCTCTCTCTCTTATCTTAAAGTTTTCCCGGTTGCGTCCTTGGTTACTTTGGACCCGGGTTCGCTTTCCTGATTTTATCTTCCACTTCGGACAGTATAAATCTTTTAAAAATAAATGAACTTTAAGTAATCTAATTAGTTACTTCAAATGTGACTCCGACGTCCGCAAGTTTATAAAAAGATACGAAGTCTCTTCACTTTTTATAAACATTAAAAACTAACCTGCTAAAGCAACAAAATACTGCATTGCCCTATTGTCTGCCATCTCCGAAACACAGGATAACTGTATTGAAATTTGACTCAAAACTTCTGACGTTACGAACCATTTAATTTAACTTGTTTGAAATATTTCCACAAATTCACTACAAATACGTCATCCTTATATGATGTCCGCGCGGACTCTGTTATTGGACATCGGCCAATGTATAACCGGTATAACAAACATGTACTTACGTCAGACGAGACGACTGAGTGTGCGACGACGATTAGATTCGCACGCGGTGCGAATCGCGAGCACGGTCGCGAGTGTTACCACACCCAATTTGAATTCTAACTGTTATTATCTATTCTGTGCCTAGATCGTGATAAGGTTTAGCTGATTCATTTGGTGATGAAGAAATACATTAACATTGTGTCATCTTGTCTACAAAAGTAGCATGCGACATACGACATACCCTAAGCAGATGGTCCAGCGAGCAGGAAGAGGCTGGACTGGATGCAGCCGCTTTACATCGATCGAATTGGAAATCTTTAAGGAAGTCCTTTTAGGATGTCATGCAGCTGAAATGATAATGTTTTCATTATCGCCATTCTAGCTTTTCTTCGGTTGCACGAGTTGCATCCCTAAAATTTAATGAATTACTTCATAATATAAATTTGAAGTATTTAAGAAAAAAAAATAGTTAGCTGGAGTATTGCCGTGGTAAGCGTTGTCAGCTGGTGCCACTGGTGCCCTTTTCTACGGGAGGGAAGGGTTCGTTTGCGCCTCATAACCACAGGTTTCAACAAATGCATACAAAAGTATATAATGTCGACTCTACAAACTACCTACTAAGATAACAACTTTATTATGGAAAGTAATGTAGAGAGAGAAAGATACTCGTAGTGGGAAGAGATTATTTTTATTGAGCGTTGTAAGGTACGGGTAGAGCTTTAGGGTAAATGAAAAGACTTATTTTTGGTTGAATTCGATTTTTCCCCGACTGTACATTTTAACGCTATGTAGAGAGTAGAGACCCATCGGCCATTTCGGCTTTCAATAACTTTAATCATAGAGTTACCAGCGCTTTCACAAGATCCATTTAATGGCTGTTACTTATGACTTCTTAGCATGTCGACGTTTACCATATAAAAACCCTTGGATACCAAAACTGGGCCACCTTTACAGCGTTCTTTGTAGTCTGTAGTACAGGTATCGGGGCACGCCGGGTGAAAAGGTGGTCCATCTTCTGGGGGGATGCACCTCACTCTTGGTGGTATTTTCATTAAAGACCTTATGGTCAGGTTGTTATTGTGGACTACTTGGGTTCTAAGCCTATTTAGGCGTTTCTGTAGGCAATACAATCCAGATGGCAATTTTTCTGCCGGTTTTTATTATTTCTCAGATTAAAATAAGTACACTTACCTAGTAACACAAAGAAACAATGATATAGAAAGTGGATCGTGTTAGGCGGTCCTTATTCTAAAGTGAATTGCAGTTCGCTTCGGCGAATGATAGTCAAAGGTGCCGAATTAGGTGATCTTATTCTAAGTTTGTTGGAAAGTTGGACCTAAGCAACTCCAATAAGGCACTGACACACTCATACATTTTTATTTCAAGGGTTACTTTATTGTTCCCCTTGTATATACATTGACATAACGCCATCTTTGTTTTATATGCTACATTGCGATGACACGATTAATAAGCATGGTTTTCAAACTGTATCATCTTGCATACCGTCCTCTTGGTTCTGTTAAACCAACACAGAGGGCGGGCTTGTCGGTGACGTAGGTAAATCATTATCATAGCCAAATCCACACAGATTAAAATAATTTGCCTGCGTGCGATTCTAAATTCTTTGCAATTCCACTACTTAAGAATATTAATTAGGTCTCCCTACCTTAAAACATCGTAATTTTTACACACTGACCACCGGAGTTATTTAGTTTAATTTCTCAGATTGTAACTGAAAATTTACGGCGTGATTAAAGACGTATTATAAGTACCTAGTTTAAGTTCATACATTCAATAACAATGTCATTAACACTTTCGCGTACAGTAATTGAGATAACAAAAACAGTTAGGTAATTATTGTCATCTACGTCGAGAGGCGTTACTGTCAGCGCAGTGTTAATTAAACATATTAAATAGCATAGATTAAAAAAAAAATATTTGCCTCGCGTAAAACCGTGCGCGATTCGAAATTCTTTGTAAAATAGTGATGAATACATGGGAAGATTGTGAAACATTGTAGGATCTCCCTTATCACCCAAAATTTGCCAATTTATAAGATTACGGGAATCCCTAAGAAACTTATTTGCTTATCGTGAATGTTACAAGTTACAATGTTAAAGGTCTAGCAATGCGAGTCGACCCTCGCTCGACCCGCGGCGGTACAGACCTCCAAAATAAATAAACATTATCAAGTCTGTTTTTCAATTATTCAAACATGTGAGTGAGAATGGAGATAATGATTTTAAAATTAGTAAAAAGTAAGTACTAGCGACCCGCCCCGGCTTCGCATGGGCATAAAAAGCTTCCTCTTGAATCAATCTATCTATTTAAAAAAAAACGCATCAAAATCCGTTGCGTAGTTTTAAAGATTTAAGCATACAAAGGGACATAGGGACAGAGAAAGCGACTTTGGTTTATACTAACTATGTATTGATGATGAAGTGATAGTGATAGAGATAGTAATGAAATCGATTGGTAGTTCAGTAGACGCTCGGACCACCGAGTGTTTCCTGGTTGCATCTTCAGTTTCGCTACAGAACCCGAGGTAGATCCGCTTTTAATTAAAGTCCTGACTTTTTCGCAATAAAACGTGACGAGAAGTAGGTACCTACTCGCCAACACTGGCCAGCATGAACCTGGTGTTTTATGGCTAACTCCTCTTTGAATATGAATACTTACAAATTTCGCCAATTTGGCACCTACCAACATGAAAGGAGTTACTCAATAGTGGCCACTAAGGGCTGATATGATGATGTTAGAACAACCGGAACAAGTAATCGCAGTATAGGATATGCGTGCTAATGGTCTCACAACAAAGGATGCCGAAGAAAGGCCGGAGTGAAGGAGAAAGGGTAAGTGGACTATGGGCTCCGTAACAGCCAGCTTAGGAAGCATCCGAGAAAACGCTAAGATGTGAGAAATATTATAGCTATAGCTGTCTGCCATTGTAAACTGTGATACCTACCTACCTAGTAACTTTATCGCAACAATGTAGGGGTCGGAAAAATGTCGAAAGATATGATCTCGATTCTAGTGGGAAGAACCTTATGTTAACTTGTGATGATTGAAAGTCCCGAATGCCGAAGCGACTACTGATATAAATTCAAGCAACGTGGTGGAATTTATTATTTCACTTGTTTTGTTGTGGCACTTGTTTTGGTTGTGGGCTGTGCTGTGGCTCTGCAAGACAGGAAGACAAACATACCTACATTCTGTTCTATTTGCTTTGCAAAATTGCCAACTTCAGTTCAGTCGCGTCTCGATACGCGTTCCTATTCGACGTGTATGGTGTAAGATTATATCAAAAAAAATTGTTTACAAACAAATGTGATTTCAATAATAACATTGCTGTACTTTTTTAATAAGAACTTATAATATTAACCATTAATTGTTTTAGTTCACTCGTAACAATTTATATGTACCTACGTGCTTGTAATAAAACTGAGGTTATGTGAAGAAAATCTAGACGAAGTTAATTAGGATATTTGACTTATCACCTGCAGCGGTGATAAGCTTTGGTAAGTACCTACCTTAATTATTTTAATGTGAAAAATGATAAAATAATACAGTGTTATTTTTTTTTAATTTGTTTTATAGTTCTCATCATAGCGTTTTTCTAAATAAGTAGGTACATATCTATTTTGTTTATTGCACTGAACTATTGTCGTTTACTCGTACCACCTCGTACATAAGTAGTAAGTAATTAGTACTTTTCTGTGCTATTGTTGTAGGTACAATCAGAGTAAAATTTACTCAGTAAATGTTTGCTTCTATCTCTTAAGAATTTGAAAGGGGGTTGAACCAAATTTAAATATTTTTCTATTTAAGAGTAAGTATAGTTGTTCAATCATATTATTCCAATCCCATCCCAAATCCTAACTAATTAATAAAAATTATAGAAATACTTTTGTCCGTTCGTCTATCCATCAAAATGCTTATAAAGTAATATTTTATCAATGCTTATAGGTAACTCTTGAACTGAAATATAGAAACTTGATAGGTATATTTTTATTTTTGATTGATTTTTATATTAAGTAAGTATTTAATTTTGTCTAGATAATGGAACGAGGCAACAGAAAAGTCCAGTATCTTATAGTGGCAGCAGGTAAGCTACTAAACACTTTGACTAAACATTTAAATTATATTTATCATACACGAGGGAAAACAATAAGCCCCGTATTAAGAATCGTTTGTTAAGCCAATGTTAGCTAAAATGTGTTGCGTCTCGTGCTTTTGCATGAAGTGCCAGGCTGTAAGAGAAAAAGACGCAAAACATATTTTAGTTAAAATGGGCTTAACAAACGTGGGACAAAACTCAGTGGGACAAACGAAGAATGAATCGTTTCTTAATACGGGGGTTAGAGTAACTGCTGATTCCGGTCTCTGAAACCAGGCCCTACCTCTGTATGAAACCGGGACTGTAGGTATCGTCAGCTTACGCTTCAGAGCCCAGGGTATGATTTAATCATGGTCTAAGATTTGGCGCTTCTGGTTATTACCTACAATGGAGCGACTGCTGTCTGACCTCCGTGACCCTTTTTACAAATTAGACCAAAAGGAAGATAATTTTGGTCTGGTGAGATTTTTCAGGGTGCCCAAAGGCATCTGACACATCCAACTGCTGTATAGCGATAACAGCCGGGACCAACGGCTTATCGTGCCCTCTGAAACACATTCGTGTTTCAGAGGGCACGATAAGCCGTAGGTAGGTACCTCGAGATAGAATTCTCCATAATGGCAAGTGTGGCAACCCATCCAAGTCATGCCGCGCTTGCTTCACAAGCTATATCGTTTCGAACATGTATTGCCTACTTGACCATCGAGCTCCTAGAGATGTAGGTAGTAGAGTAACCTGCAATTCATGAATGCATTTGATTCTCAATACAATATTCTTACGTACAGTCGCGGTGGGATAAACCTGACCCTCCTACCGTATCTACCGTAATGACCGAGGGTCAGCTTTATCTGTCCCCGACTGTACAATACAACTCTTTATTGCACCCAATTGGAGTTCTTACAAAATCATTAAAATAGACAATATATTAGGTACAAAGTCTAGTATTTAATCTCTTTCCGTCTCTGTAAAGTATTTCAATCTACAATGATTTTTTTTAACCTAACTAGGTACTTTGGCTATTTGCGATATCACCAGAGTTTCGCAAGATACTAATGAAGTCAACTTGATTTAACAAAAGTGATTTACAAAAAAAAGACAAGGTTTGATTTCACTTTTTCGTACTATAGATTGACGAAAGTTTGGTTGTGTATAGGTAAGTAATTATTTTTTTCAGTGAAGTTAAGCTACAGCTGCACTAAACATCCTTAGTCAAAAAGGGGTTATTTGTTTAGACTAAATACAATTTGGTACAAGTACCTCCTACATGTATTTATATTCTGACTGTAAACAGTTTCTAGGTCAAAGCTGGTAATAATTGAAGCATTGTTAATGTACGGCAGGAAGAAGGCGGGTGTAAGTTTTCAGGGCACGTAGCGCAGTATTCTTAGAAAATATAATATCAGGTCGGCAACGTATGCGTTAACCACTTACTAACAAGTGAGCCATAGGCTCGTATGCCTGTCTCATATTTTTTATACTAGACTAGGCTTTTGCTTATTCAATAGTACAGAATCTTCATATAATATATAATAGTTGTCAATAGTAAAAAATTATGTCGGTAATGAATGACACAGAATACATAATAGGTAAGTAATGACATGAACATGACTCTCCCAAACACTGAAGTTGTAATATCTGTGCTCCCAAAGTTCTTCATTCTTGAAAAGTTCATTAAATTATTCATTCAAGTGGCACCTATATATTCTTCCACATAGTTATATGAATGATAACTACACATTGTTAAATAATAATTGTAGATATTTAACAATGGCTTGTACTATTTGTTAACAATGGGTGATTTGCATCCGCACCAAAGTCGCTGACTACCAGAATCAGAAAGCAGTTATCGTTACAAATAATTCTTAGAATATACAGTAGGCAACTGGGCAATAAGTACAGTGGGCCACAGAGAAAAGTATACTACTTTAAACCAACACTCACACGTAAGGTGGTATACTTTTATATGTAGCCAACTGTACATTGCTACGTATAGGCATAGAAAACCACACTACGCGAATAGGAACCCATCAAAAATCAAACAAATACCTACAACCCAGTACAGACAGACTGGCGCAGACGCACAGAATTATTGCCAACTAGCTGTTCCCCGCGGCTTCGCCCCGCGTGGGACTCGGTTATATCGCGCCCAAAAGTAGCCTATGTTTGACCTCAGGTCGTTAACTACATCCCTACCAAATTTCATCACAATCGGTCCAGCAGTTTAGCCGTGAAGAGGTGACAGACAGACAGACTTTCGCATTTATAATATTAGTATGGATAAGTATATAAGTATAATTATAAGTATACATATAAGTATGGATTTCTTTGCGCAAACGTACAAAGAAATTGAACTATTTAGTATATGCACAGACGTCCAGAAGACACAACTCCAAATAAAATAAAATAAAATAAAATAAAATAGATTCAAAATTTGAAATTGCTTGACATTGAATTCAAGATGTAACGACGCGACCAAGAACTTATACTTGTATGCCGTAACGGTTAGGCATGTTTGTTTCTAATAGTGATTTGTAAAACCTTACTGTACAACATGTATACAAGTAATAAATGAATTTGAATTTAAAAAGAACAATCACGGAAGAAAAAGAAAAAACCAGACGTCAAAATAAATTACGTTGCGGTAAATCCCAAAAAGTTCGGAATTCGGAAAGAAAACGTAGAGTTGGCTGAGTAGGTTGGTACGTGGGCTGCAGTGAAATCTGACCCCCTTTCAATAGCAATACTTGTGGCATGGGGTTCAGATTTCTCTGCAGCCGACTGTACTTGTTTTTCAGGTGTTTCTAACGCAATAATCTACCTACCTATTTTTTGTTTGTAACTTTATATTATATTTTCAGTGTCACTGGCCACTGTAACGATGGGGGTGTCTTCGGCATGGCCTACCCCAGTTTTAGTAAAATTTCACAACAACGAGACTGACATTCATATAAATGATGTAAGTGCCAATTATATCAGTAAGTAGGTATTTGTAGTCTATTTTTACCCTATTTTGGCAGGATTATTGGGTTGAAATTTTCGATCAGAATTCATTTTGCTATTAACTATGACAACCACTAAGACTACCTAAGTTATTTCTGTTCATAGTAGGTACTAATAATTGTTTACGTTTCTACGCAAACAAAACTTTACTGAATCAAAAATTTCGCCCGCGGCTTCGCTTGTGTGAATTTCTCTCGGAAACAATGCCTTTTTCCGGGATGAAAGGTTATCTTTCCCAATAATTTTAGCTGTGTGTATGCGAAATTTAAGGAAGATTTCAGTAAAACCGTAATAAACAAACACTCACTTTCGCATTTACTTGTAATTTGATCGATGTCTGTATACTCAAATTTGAATACCACGACAGAAGCTGAGAGGCGGTTTCGAAAAGCCCTGACAGCACGGTGTACATGGTCAATTGACCGTGTTACCCACATAATATTATGGTGATACCTTACATCAAATCAATTATTAAATTAAATTGTTAATAAAATTGAATTTATTGCTAACAGTTAGTTTAAGGACAAATTGTTACTAATACTACTAACAAACAAAATACATTGTCTGATATAAAATTTATTAAGTATAATTGTTACAGAACCAAATCTCGTGGATGGTAGCTTTGAACGCTCCTGGGTTTATAGTGGGCAGTTTGGCGACGGGGTTCATCAGTGAACAATTTGGAAGACGCAGTTGTATTATATTCAGCGCCCTGCCTATAGCTGCAGGAACGGTGAGTGTCTTGGTTGGACAACAACCAATTATTTGATTCCTCCAACGATCCATGTTTCAAGTCGTTTGACCATAATCCAAATTGGCTTCTAGTATCTTTCAGTCAGATATATTCTCCCCTATGTGTATGGCCTCTTGGGTGTTGCATTTCAAAGCTGCAAAAAGAGGGTCGGTTCAGTAGAGCAAAACATGCTGGTACTTACTTATTAATAAATTACATATTTTTAGGTTTTTGTGGCATTCTCGGTGAACGTATGGTTATTGTACATCGCTCGGTTCTTGTGGGGATTTGGCACCGGAATGATCAGTACAGTAAGTACCATCAATTTTATCTATTTATGTCATATTTATCCACACTCATGTTAATAGATACAAAAATATTAGTACCGTAAAACTTGGCGGCTTTGCCTATTGGATCTGACTTTGCCCAGTCAAGTGTTTTTGTTTTGTATTCGGAAAACATCGGAAATATTTAACATTTGTTTTTCTTTTATTTAATGGTATATAAAAGATTATGTTTCTGGCAAAACTAAGTTACGGACCAATTACTACGGCACGTCAGTTGCTTGACAGAGAGCGTCAAAGTAAGTTGTTTATTTTGCGGGCCAAATCTATGGTGAAAAACTTTGTTTCAAACTCGTTGTTGTCGTAGCAGCAAATAAGTAATTTTTTAACCATTGTTAGCTAGTAAAAGGTGAACAATATTGATCGCAAATATAACGAGAAATCGCTCCTAGATTCGGAGTTATGATGGTGGGCAATGTAACCATAGCATGTATGAAGCACTACTTGGCGACTTTGCCCATCTCAGTATTACTGTTAGGGTTGTCACTAAAATAATATATAGTATTTTATTTAATCATTTCGTTTCTTTCGTGGTTTCATTTTTACTGGTATTCTGGCTTTCTTACTCATTATTGTCTTTGCTATTACAGTAATAAAAACTGTTTTTACTTATAAAATTGTTTTATTAATCCTACCTAACAAATAACTTAACTATATTATAAAAGCGAAAGTGTCTAAGTCGGAGTCTCGGGGGATCGACATAAACGCGGGCGAAGCCGCGGCAAAAGCTAGTCATATTGATATGCGGTACAAACAAATCACATAAAGAGCGACATCCCTAGTTGATTAATTAATTTGTATGAAAAATGCCAAATGCAGCCTGACGACTTTGCCCACTCGATTTTAGGTCCTTATATAAAAACATTGAAGTGCTAAAATCTAATTTTGGGTGTCATTGCCCAGTTTAATAACAAAGTCTTTATGTCCAATGAATATGATCGACAATAGCTGAGTTTCAAAACTAAAGTGATAAATGGGCAATTTCGCCAATTGGTCTTAGTTTTTGGCCCACACTCGATAGTTATTTTATTTTCAAATAAATATTGTTTTTTCGCACTTGTTCTTTAATCATGCGAAATAATCAAAAATTAATCTTATTGTAGTGAAAACAAACTGTTAAAATACATTAATACTTTAATAAATATTTCACCGAACTTAAAAAAGAAAGAAAGAAGTGGGCAAAGTTGCCACGTTTTACGGTATTAGTTCTGTCTACAAATTAATTTGCATGCAGAAATAATACTGCTACTAGTACAATCGGTAATAAAAATTCCAACATTATAATAAGTGCGAAATTATTGACGTCAATCGAATCTGCGATCAAACCAAGAAGTGGTTCAATTTAATTTGTTATATTTGATCAGACAACACATGCGCTTGCCTACTCCGACCACATACACCGAAACACGTGCGTAAATTACAGAAATATTTAAAAAATTCGAGCTCACAGATCTTGTGCCTACCTCATAATGTTGAAATTCGTTCAGCCGTTTAGGCTAGACAGTAAGTATTAAGCTAGACGGCGACATAGAATAGAAGTAGATACGTCCCCATTTGTATAACACAACACAAATAGTATGTCTTTGATTATTTATAATCAAAGAGGAATGTATGTCTTTTTCTATGTCGCTCACATAACCCTCCTTGGGGTTGAAAAACAAACTTCAGCTCATTGTATTTTTGTATTGCAACAGGTTGTAAATATGTACGTAGCGGAGATAGCAGACAAGGAAATCCGCGGCGAACTATCAATAGCCACAAAATTCATGTTTAACTTTGGCAATCTTCTCGTAATGGTGACCGGCCACTACGTCTCATACACCACCCTGAACTACATGATGTTGATACTGCCGCTTGCGTACTTCTTCGCTTGTTGCTTTATACCAGAGACGCCATATTTTTACTTGAAGGAGGGAAAGGTAGCAGACGCTAAGAGGGTACTCATGATTCTTCGGAAATACAAGGATAAAGAGGTTTGTAGTACTTGAATTTTTAAAGATTCGTCCACAAAATTGAGAACTGGAGTCAATCAGCCTCCGCAGAAGAGACTTTAAAATCTCACATAATATACTTCTGTTTCCGATATGAAATCAAATACTACCACGACAGAGGCCGAAAGGCGCTTCCAAAGAACTGACACCAGGGTGGTGGTCCATTGACTGTGTCACCCACTTTAAATGATGATGATGACAGCAAATACTAAAAATGAAATTTAGGGCCTCTACACAACAAACATTCTCTTTCTGTGGAAGTACCGCTTACAGGATAATTACATACATTCTTTTAAACCATTTTTAAACTCGGACTTTCATAAATTCTCCCTAATATTTTATTGTTGTAATTACATAAAAATCCAATAAATTTCGGTGATGTGTATAATTCTTAACTAAAATACATAAAATTATGTAATACTAGTATACACTCCCGACCTGTGGTCCACCGCTCACCTAGTTGTACCTACCACGGAAAGTTACTCTACCCATCTCCAGCTTTCAGAAACAGAATACCATTTTTTCTTTTGTTATAATCTATGGTACAAATGGGTTTTTAATATTTCAGGAATTGGAAAAGCACTTAACATCGCTACAGGCAGATGTTAAAAACGAGACGCGTCGATCGGGCTCCTTGGTAGAGCTGTTCACAGGAAAACAGTATCGCAAGGCTATTTATATCTCATTCTGTAAGTATTTAAACTAAACATTCAGCCACTCTCGTGTGGCATTTTAATCGAAGCATATTTATAACTGCATTGTTTAATCAAAAAAACTAAATTTTTACTTAAAATAGCGACCCGCCCCGGCTTCGCACGGGTGCAACCAAACAAATTGCGAAAAGCTTTTTTTCCACAACACCCTAAATATGATTGCCCAATTTTTTTAAGTTTTTTGATTTTATAAATATTAATTGCCTAGTTTTAGTTTGATATTCAATGTTTGTTTATAAGTTTGTATCAAATCATCAACTCTGTATCAACACCCTGAATTACGTATCCAATTGAAAGGCTTGTTAGCTATAATTTATTTATATCCAGGTGATGTACTCAGGTTATTGTAAAATTTTCAATTTTATTATTCTATATACCTTGTTTAAAGGCATTTATCGGATAAGAGAAGTATTTTTGCATAATATGATAATAACACCTGATTATTGTCTGTCTTAAAGAACTTAAAATTTTGGTAAGTAAATATTTTAATGAGACAGTAATAAAAACGATTTTACTTAAATAAACAACAAATACATAGGTATGTAAGTACCTATTTGATTTGGTTCTGCCAAGAATTTTTCAATAATCTAGCCAGACGATTTAAATCCATGCCTTATCTAAGAGCACACTTGCAAAATATCAATCCTTGCGCCTATATTATGTAGTGCGAATACCTACTCGTATTAGCAGCGTTAGCAGCGTAACAACCCTTATCTGTTCCGGTCATAGATAAAGAATTGGCGTTGTAAGTACGTTAGTCTGTACGTTAGCAAAATTTTATTTACATACATGTTAGATGTTTCCTGCGGTTTAACACGCCGGTCGATAATTTTATATTTTGCTGTATCCGAACTAATATTTTAAATGCGAAAGTGAGTGTATATTTGTTGGTTTGTTTGTTACCTCTTCACGCCCTATCTACTGAACCAATCTTCCTGAAATTTCGCATACGCATAGCTAAGACTATTGAGAAGGACATTATCTTTCATCCCGAGATAAAGCACTGTTCCCGAGAAAAATTCATGCGGGCGAAGCCGCGGGCGATAGCTAGTCTTGTATGTATTTAACGTGAACGAACTAGAGAAAACAAATTTATTTAAAATAAGCACATCATAACAAAAGTTTTTTTTTTTTATAATACCTAAAATTAAATTCTAAAGCATAAGTAAGAATATAAATAAGTATGTATGTAGAAAAAAACTATCCGTGTGTTTTATTTTTTCTTTCCGAGGATTTTCACCATTATTAGAAGAAAATCTTTCGGCTGTTATTAAGTTTCTTTAATTTATATAATTTAAGGCGGTGTTCTGTAGAGTTCACACTTGTCATAATCATTTTTATTTTCTTTGTTGTGACAAAGCTAAGCTCAGGAAGCTAAAAGGGCTAAGCTTCCTTAGCTTAGCTTAGCGTTGTGCGGTAAACATACTGTCGAGCATGAAACTTTTTTTTTTCAGGGTTGAAACTGGCACTAATATTGACTGGAGGAGTAACTACCCGCAACTACTTGGGCCGTATCATGCAAGACGGCAATTGGCCTCTGGGGCTTGATATAATACTTATAGTTTTTGGAGCAATCTCTTTTGGTGTCGGTAAGTAAGAATTTTCACTTTCATTAATAAGAATTTTCATTTCTTTTTTTTTAACTTTATTGCAAAAATACAATAGGCGGACTTAAGACGATACCACTGCTAAACAAGGTGGTCTTTAACATCATTTATCTCGCAAAGTTCTTTTACTATGGGTTTCAAATCTTAGTATATGATTTTTGAGTATTTTATCTCCTTATGTATAAGATGGGAAACACGTTTTGATAAAATTTTCTCGATAGAAATATTTTTTGAAAAATAGTATTCGCTTACCGATATTTCTAAATTATAGATCGACGATTCAGTTTAAAAAAATGATTTTTAAACTAAAATATAGGTCGTTAGTGATTCATCATAAGAGGTATAATAAAATGTAATAAACTGGTCTGTTTTTTTATAAATTAATAAAAACAAATTTGGCGCTTACGCCCTATTTGTTTGAGCGCCTCGAGACTATACCTGTCTCATCGTTCACGGGCTTTACCGCCAAGCGCTATCCCTTGCGCGCTCTCCCGGCCAGTCTGCGTCTGCATTTGCCGAGCAAAAGACGCGCGCATTTTTTATTAAAAATCAAATCTCGCGAGTTTTTATGGCATTTTATAATATATATTCAAATTTATTGTTAAAATTTATATCCCAACCTAGTTTTTATTTTAGTGTTTTTCTTGACTGTAAATAGTATTTGTTATGTAAAATAGTGTAATATTAGCTATGGTTTTGTTACGTAACTGTGATTTTTTTTATATTCGTATTATCATAGGTAATTGAGCAAAAAAACTAAAAGAGTACCCGATTACAAGGAGAAAGCCTAGCTAATGAGAGTAAACAGATGGTAAGTACCTACCCATCTATCCTATCATAATTAGTCTTATTTAGTCTACCAAGTGCCTCCGTAAAATAAATTTTATTTGTTATGGAAAACTAGTACTGATCGATCATTCTATACATAGGTACCTATATATTTATTTAATATTTATATCAAATTGGATACCTAGGTATCTAAGTACTTTGGCTTTGAAACGAATTCGCCATTTTTATACAAACAATTTGATAGGTTGGTATAGGTAAGTGTGGAAGTAACAATTTACATATAAGATAAATATAAAATGGCTAATATCAAAATACCTATTGTTTTCAGGACCAACAACAATTTGAGGTCTTTGTGTCCACGCTGCCGCCGCCGCTGCTGTTGCGACTGCCAGAACAGGGAGGTGTAACAAATATGGAGTCGGATTTACAAACTTTTGTTTTGAATGGACAAAATATTATACCGCCAGCATCACGAAATGTAAAACGGTTAGTACCTAATATGATTGTACTAGCTATTGCCCACGACATGTTATTATGTTTGATCTTCTGGTCTTTAATGAAATATGTTTAACGATCTTACATTAAAAATCTGAAGACATATTCGATTATATACGTATGGGATTGTTTCAGGTGGAACCAAATGCTGATGTTACTGGGCACCGTATTGTCGATATCAACAACTTTTTCAAGAAACAAAAAAGTCCTAATTTAATTATTTCAGTGTGGAATATTTTTTTTATATTTTAAATATTATGTCAAAGAAATGTTCTGGATTCTAAGCAGATTCAATGAATTTACAAAATGGATCATAATCAAACCTAAAGATTATTTTTGTTTTGGCAGTATCAAGTTTTATTGGAATGCTCTTTTTTTAGTGTATTTCTGGAACGACAAGATCAAGATATTTAAATAAGATAGTTAGAAAATGACAAGACATAATTTAAAATGTTTACAATGATTAATTTGCATGCCTTAATTAGGCTAATGTGTTTGTTCCAAATTTATTATAACAACCTTTGTAACCACATTTACGCAAATAAAATGATTTGATTTGATTTGATTTGATTAGTCATATCTAGTCAAGTGAATCGGTGAAAGGTTTCTTATAGCATTAAGTATCTCAGAAATTTTAGTAACAAGGATTAAAGTCACTTATTCGACACTGTACTACGAGAGGGGTAATGGTCAATTTTCGTCTTTTTTCATGAATAAAATCAAAACTTTTTATGTTACAATAATAACAAAAATATATTTGAAATCCTCTTAACAAGCACTTTCATATGATATATAACACGGTAAGGTTGCAAAACTCCTCAGTTGTCCACCGAAAATAAACCTTTTTAAAAAAATATTTACTTTGCACATCTGTGTTTGGGTCACAGGATTACGCCATCCTACCGAATTTCATCTGTTTTGGTACAATAGGTTCGGAGGAAATTGACTGTGACAGACGGACGGTCGGACAGACAGACGCACGAGTGATCCTATAAGGGTTTCTTTTTTGAATTTTTGTACGGAACCTTTATAGGATCACTCGTGCGTTTGTCTGTCCGTCCGTCCGTCTGTCACAGCCAATTTTCTCCGAACGTACTGGACTAAAACAGATGGAATTTGGTAGGATGGCGTAATCCTGTGGCCCAAATACAGATGTGCAAAGTAAATAAATATTTTTTTAAATTACCATTTTCGGGTGACAAATTAAGAATAAAAAAAAGTTTTGCAACCCTTACCATGTTATATATCAAACTAGCGACCCGCCCCGACGTTGCATAGGCATAAAAACCTTCCTCTTAAATCACTCTATCCATTAAAAAAAACCGCATCAAAATCCGTTGCGTAGTTTTAAAGATTTAAGCATACATAGGGATATAAGGAAAGAGAAAGCTACTTTCTTTTATACTATGTAGTGGTGATAAAAGGGCTCGTTATGAGGATCTCAAATATATTTTCGTTATTATTGTAACATAAATGATTTTGATTTAATTACGTATGTATATATGTATGTAAAAACTTTATTGTACAGAAAGAATATTTATGATACAACATAGAACACAAAAAAGGCGGACTTATCCCTAACAGGGATCTCTTCCAGTCACCTGTATAAAAAAGGAAAAAGAGTACATGGGCATTAAAGAGGGTACATCGCAAAGATACACATATGAAATTATAAACTAATTACAACACAAGAGTTACTTATCCTATACTATAAATCAACTCGAGTCCGAACGCTCGAAGTATTCCCTAACCCTAAAGAAGGAATGTAATAAGGACGACGTCTTATCCTCCAATTAATTTATTTATTAATGTAAGAAGACGAAAATTGATCATCCCGCCTCATTTACAAAACTACTGAGCCAAAAATTTTGAAAAAAATATAAAAAAATCATTTACAGGAAAACCTACAAGAATTCTATCAATTAACGATTAAGTGGTAAATCCATACTAATATTATAAATGCGAAAATCTGTCTGTCTGTCTGTCACCTTTTCACGGCTAAACTGCTGGACCGATTGTGATGAAATTTGGTATGGATATAGTTATGCACTAGGAGTCAAACATAACCTACTTTCGGGCGCGATATAGCTGAGGCGCACGTGGACTTTACTTTATTTTACTTACGGAAAATATTTCATTAAAACACCACTAGATAGCGATAGATACTTCCATGCTGGTCTGGGAGAAAAAGAAAAACATAGAATGTACCAGCTGCTTTTCTTCCCGCGCAAGCCGTAAAAGTCGTCTGAGGGATTCGCCGAATGGGGAAATCATGACATAGGCGATGCGGCTAGCAACCCATCACTATTGATTTCCCGTTTCAACTACCATTATGCTAAACGTGGCCTTAGGTCTTATGACCCTAGGCTCTGTCTACCCCGCATGGGATAAAGACGTGATTATATGTATGTAGATAGCGATAGTAGTAGTTAAAAGGACAAAGAGACAGTTGAAAGAAATAGTAGATTAAAAATTCACATTAACATACGACAATTGAATATAAAAACTGACATTGTCATTGTGCGGAACCCTCTGCTTTTTTGTTCTATTGTGATTTCACACTTTTTTTTAAGTTAAAATAAAGTTTAAAAAAATATTTTGTCTTTTAAATTACTAATATTTCCCATTACATATTCAAATATAAAAATATCTGAAATTATAATACATAACGTAAGAAGAGAAAATAATGGCATGCAAACTCCATGCATTCTAACCTCCGGAACGAGATCACGTGGCAATTGTAAATGTTGCAGAATATTATAAATCGCTGTGCGTGGAATCGCGCGTAAACAGTCAGAGGGGCGGCGGGGGCGCCGGGGACTGACACCCCGCGCCTGGGGTCTAGCGCCGCCCATTTACTAGGTACATAACATTTGAGGTATCGCCTTAATGCTAAAAGCATTATCTAACAGTCCACCTTTGAGTCAAGCCGAGAACAGTTTCTTCTACGAGTATGTTGTTATTATTACTATTTCATACACAATATTTAGGCAAGTATTTCAATCCCGAGTTTTTGTAGTGTTTTATTTGTAACTTTTTGTTTCAAAACTTTCAATCATCTTTTTTTTATTAATTGTTTTTTTTTCGCCGCTCGTACCTTATGCAAAAATTAAATATACCTAAACTAGAGAATGTTATTCGCAAATAATTTGGAATCGCGCGCGGTCTCTACCACGAAGCAAATACAAAGAGGAGCTGGCCTATTACTCATTCCCTTAGAAACACAGGGTCTCCTAGTTACGGGGGGTCGGGGTCGGAAATCTGCCATAATATCCCCAAATATCATTTGGAGAGCCATCTATTACTGAATAGACGAACTAAAATAAACAGGCTGCTATCATAAAGGTCGTTATCGATAATAGTTCTGCCTCTCGTTACTAGATGTCAAGGCCAGGATCGTATTTAAGTATGTTATAAAAATAATTAAACGAATTTAAAACTTCTAAAAAAGGTTATCAGTTGAACCTGTACGTGTGCAATATTGTAAAAATAACTCAATTTCGAACCAAATTCTGAGAAAGAGGTTTTTTATCAATGATAATCAAACAGTGTTAAAAATGTTTCTACTCGCCGCTAGATAGCGCATTACAAAATTTTGGCTGTCACTCCATGCCACAGTAACATAAAATTATAAAATGCAAATTATTAATTACTTACAAATGAAAAAATAATCTTTTAGCTTCAGTCAGTTTAGGTTTACACGTATAGCTTTTACACCTGATAACACAACACTTCATTTTGTCAACCAATGTATTATTTTTGATTTATTATATAGTTGAGCAAAACACGTGTTAGAACGACGTCGAAAAGTTTTGTACTGATTTTGGCGACACTGGTGGCGAGAAGCTGAAACTTTTAACGTGACGTCAGAGGCCCCTTTGATACATACTCAACCTGATTGCTTAATTCATCTCCTCTGTGTATTTGCTTCGTCGTCTTTTTTCTACTAAGAACCTCTTTTTTTGTTCAGGTATCATGTCGTCCATACTGTCTGACAGGCTGGGGCGTCGACCTTTACTGATCTACTCATTTCTCGGAACTGGAATCTCACTGGGGCTCGTGGCGGCATACTTCTTCTGCCAGGAAGTTCTTCTTATCCAACATCAAACATTACGTCACTACTCTTGGATCCCTTTCTTAGGCATTATCTTATCGACTATAATCTCAACATTAGGTTACAATTCTATAGCGTTCCTTATATCAGCTGAAACTTTTCCATTAAATGTTAAGTCTACGGCTCTCACATGTCTGAATGTGTTTGGAGGTATTTTAGGATTCGGTGTAGCAAAAGGGTATCAAGAAGTTAAGAACGTATCTGGATTGTTTGGAGTTTTTAGTGTTTTCGGCGGTGTTGCCATCGCAGGAACAATATTTTCATACTTCTTTGTACCCGAAACTAAAGGAAAGAGTTTAAAAGAGATACAGCAGTTATTGCAGGGCGAATTGTATGAGAGCAATAGTAATGAGAAACTAGATCAAATAGTTATAAAAGACAACGACGACGACTGTGATGAAGCTACTGAACTAAAGGAAATGATAAAGAAAAAATAATTATTTTTACTCTTTTTAGAGTTCCGTACACAAAGTGTATAAACGGAACCCTATAACTCTGCTGTTTGTCCCTCCGTTCGTTCGTCTGTCTGTCTGTCAGAGGGTTATTTCTTGCTTCCTGTGTCTCTCAAATTGAGAGTATATTTTTATTGTCACACAAAAATACAAAAAAATTGTTCAAGTTTAAAAATTGAAGACTGCGTTTTAAGTCTCCAGGAGACTGCTATTACGGAACCCTTGGTGCGAGAACCCGACCCTTCTAGTCTTAATCCTTAAATTTTGTTTCCCTGCCGAAGCGAATTCAATATGTTTTTTACCATCACAAATTGTATTGTATGCCATCAGAAGCATTTAAATAGGTAGGTACATAAAATAATTTTGGTAGATTAACGCCCGAATACTCAAACGCTACTCAATTTTGAGAGCTATTCAAGTATCATGCTTTCACTGTTATATCGCTGACGTTCAGCGCGACAGCATGATACTTGAGCAGCTCTCAAAATTGAGTAGCATTTTTTCAAGTGTTGTGATTAACTATAAACAGGAGGTTTACCTATTCGACGTATAATAAAACCACAACCAAAAAAATAAAGCAAGAAGTCGCGTTTACTATAATTTAGTCTTTTTATTTAGGTGCATAGCTTAAAGCTTAGTATTTTTTTAAGTAAAACAAATTTAGAAGACTGTTTACAAATTTTTAGTTTAAGTATAAATTGTAGATTGAAGTTGCGCGTACATTGTGACCAGACCGGAATTAGTTGTTTGTATAAATTATGTCTGAAGTATATTTTACACCGATTTAGGTACTTAGGTGCAACAACAAATTTAAAAATTCTTACGTCCGTTCGCTCTGATTCCGACGCAGTGGACGCGTAACTTTACACCGTGAATTTTTGTAACCGGAGAAATAAAACCATAAATTCAGTTGGTAATAGCTCCGTGGATAGGTACCTAGTAGGCTACTAGGTACCTACTACTAGTAGTAGCGAGAGCTTTTATATTGCAAGAAATTTTAAAAGCAAAATTCGGCTATTAATTACTTATTTTTTTCGATTCATAAAGGTAACTAGGTACTTACCTATTTTATTATATGTTCCCGGGGAAGTTGTATAGCATTACGGACTGGGTTTTATTTCTCGGACGTTCACGAGTATAATCTGTAAGTGATACCAAAAAAAAATGTCTTATTTCTTTTATTTTGAAACTTTTGTACACCTTTTTATATGCATTTACTGGTACTTGGTGCGTAAACCCGACATACTTACCTATTTTATAGTATAGTCAGGATAAAAGTTTCTTATCAAATTCATATTCCATAGAGTATGAAAGGAGAGATGGAATTAAGGAAGTAAGTAAGGTAAGAAGTTAGCTAGGTATATTAGTAAGTAAATATTTTTTATGCTGTTAAATCTCGAGAATATTTTTTGTGTAAAATTTTAATACTGTCTCGACATGCAGGTTGGAAAATGATCTTTGTTTTTAAAACAAACGGCAACATTTTAAATTATGATTTAAGTAATTTTTTGAGTAAGTACTTAGTTATGTGTACTTATTTGTGTCTGCTGTAGACAGAAAGGGCTACAGCCCCATAGCATTGTTTTGATAGTTTTTCCAACGTTGTTTTTTTATAATAGATTTGTTTCATCCAAAGCCACTGAAACGCTTTATCAGTGCCGCAGTTTTTGGTCCTCACAAATTTAAATAGCCAATTGACTCGCTAAGAAGAAGATCAAAATCGGTTCAGCCGTATACCTCATTTAAATGTGTCAAATCAGATTTTTGTAAAGACTAACGATTGTAAAATGTTAAATAAATAAATACCTAAACTCCCCGTCTCGCCGCTCTCATACCTCAGGCGCGGTACAGCGGTGTTGGTCAGACTATAGGGAAGTACGTAGACGTACGTAGACTATAGGTAGGTACGTAGTACTATTACTTATTCTGTGCTATAGGTAATAACTTACATTATGTTAGGTTAACCAACAGCTTTGGATAGCTTCTTAATCTGTATTAGGGGTAGCCCATCGTATCATTTAATTTATCAACGAAGCAAGTTGATAAAAATGATTATCTTTTTGTACTTTTTATATTGAAACTTGAATAAAATTTTATGTTTTATATATCCGGCTTTATTTTGTAGATCTGCAATTTCGATATTTAGATACTTTATACAATCTTACTTACTTAAAGACTTTAAATCCACAAGTACAGTGATATAAACGCATCAGCTATAAGCTGCTAGTGTATTAACTAATTAAATAATAATAATAATCGATAGTTTTAGGCTCATCCACTTGCCTTTCACACTGTGGTCCATCGAGATTACTCCAGAGTATGTTAGTTACCTATCTTCTTCATCATTCTTTCATTCAACATCTTCAGGGCTCTTCTGCTTACGTTTAAAAGAGCACAAATAATCATGATCCTGATTTGGCGGTAGACTAGGTACCTACTAGTGATTACAATGAAGCGACTGCCGTCTGACCTCCGTTTTTACTGGGAAACCAGACCAATAGGAACTAGGAACATGGTCGGGATGTGTTAGTGGACAACAAAGTCAGATTTTTTCAGGTTGCCTAAGGTACAAGTAAGGTGCTGACATAGCCTAATGACTGCCATCTATATAACAGATAAAAGATAACAGCCGGGACCAATCCAAGCATGGCCGCGCACTAGCTAACGTCCCTCTACGCTAGGCTATCGTGCTCCTCAAAATACTGTACTGGGATTAGTGATAAATAATAAATGAACATAATTAAATAACAAATAAACTTATGCAATACTTTTTTATGGAGACACTTATGATACTAGTCATCACTACGTTAGAATAACTTTCGTTGATTGTGGGCCTATATTATTCGGCCCCTTTGCTAGGGGGCCTCTTTTAACGGCCTTCGAGCAACACGGCGGCGGCGCTTCCGTACCGGAACTATTTAACCGGAGTTATTATAGCGATCCATAAATCCTTCATGGCTTGTCCTTAAAACACTCGTGTCCTGGGCCGTAAAACACATGGCAAAAAATATATATGAGAATGACAACCAAATGTCAACTGTCCTGTCAATGTCAAGGTTATAACAAGCCTTTTAAAAAAAAGATAGGTGTGATTAGGTGTCGTGTCGTGCTGTCTCGTACTTGTGGCGTTTTCACAATTTATTCATGATTAGTAATATCTAAAATAAAACTTATATTACTATTTGCAAGTCGCGGCGTAATGTCAGAACATGTTTTACCGGCTGAAGAGCCGATTCGGTTCATAGCACCCATAATTCAAGATAACCCTACAGGATGGGGGCCTTGCGAAATGCCGGAGCAATTTCGGGACATGCCCTATCAGCCCTTCAGTAAAGGCGATCGCTTGGGTAAAATCAGTGACTGGACTATGGTACAAGACAAGAAGTATCAAAGTAAGTTAACAAACAAATCCAGTTAATACCTTTCTATAATTTACTATGGGTCAGTAGATGTTTGAGGTTATAACAACTTTCGCTTTAACTTATTCACTGTACCTGACTCTTAGCTACAATGAGTTTTTCCCTCTTTAAAAGAAAAAGTTAGTGAATAAACGGTACTGATATATTGAACTTCTCTGTAATAGATAAGTATGCATCTCAATTTGGCGCTGGATCGTCATATGCTTACTTCCACGATGAGGATGAGAGTACTTTCCACTTGGTGGACACGACGCGCGTGCAGAAGCCGCCGTACCAGCGAGGACGCGCACGCGGACAGCGAGGACGCGGAGCTAGAGGAGCTCGCACTCCAGGTGGCATGACTACTTTGAACAAGGTGAGCCTGTTCCATATATCACTTTGAAGCTTATCCGTTTATGTATATATTTCATATATTATTCAAGTGTCTTTGTTATCGTTGGAGATTGTCCATCAACTTCTCTTAATCTTGTATCAAATTTTCCAATTATTATTGGGAATTCTTAGAAGGGATCAACCAACAAAGCACCACCAGCTTTAACAACTTGTCGGCAGCATCATTTTTCTTATCAGACAGGTAATTATTTGAAAATAATATATATGATGGTATGTGATTGGTGACCATCAAGGGCCTGCAATGTCCTGTCCTGAGGTTGACTGGAAACAACTTGTACAAAGTATTGTTATTTTGGTATTGGATTGTAACCGCCAGACCATTGAGGCAACTAGGAGTTCCGTGGCCTGCCATCTGTTCAGTATGTCATATATAAATAAACTCAGTAGTTTTAAAGAAATAAGCATACAAAGGGATATAGGGACAGAGGAAGCAACTTTATTTTATACTATGAAGAAGAAAATGTGTTGAGACAACACATTTTCTGATCTTTTAACCTGGATGCATAACATGCATAGTTTGTTTCAGGAGTGGTTAGTATAGTACTGTTGTTTATTAAAACCACATTTTTTTTCATAACAAAGAAATATTAACAACAAAAAATTCGAATTACAGCAACGTGACCGCAAGCTTGGCAAGAGGTGGGGTCAGCGAGGTGCTCCAATGAAGATCCGAGATGCATCTGTTACGGTCAGGCCCACTTGGGTTACTATTGAAGACATGGACTTCCCACGTCTTGCTAAATTATCTTTGCCTGGAATTAAGGAAGGTATGACATCCATACTAATATTATAAATGCGAAAGTCTGTCTGTCTGTCTGTCTATCTGTCTGTCTGTCTGTCACCTCTTCACGGCTAAACTGCTGGACCGATTGTGATGAAATTTGGTAGGGATGTAGTTAACGACCTGAGGTCAAACATAGGCTACTTTTGGGCGCGATATAACCGAGTCCCACGCGGGGCGAAGCCGCGGGGAACAGCTAGTAAAAGAATAAAGATAAAAACGTATAGTAAATAAATAAATAAATCATTTATTTGCACGTAAATACAGGAAATTGAGGACAGGAGTAATTTTTATAGATACCATAATGTTTTCTCAAACTTGATTAGCAGAAGCTTGGCATCTAAAAATGCTTAGATGAGGAATTTTTTGTTTTCCCAGTTGCAATATATCTATTGCTTATGCTGCAAATGAAGAAGTGCTAGTGTGAGAACTCTACACATCATTTATTTATTTGTTTGTTTATCGGGTGTCTTACAGCTTAATAAAATACAATCCTGAGCCTAACTAATTATAAATGTGAAAGTGAGTTTGTTTGTTACGCTGTCATGCCCTATCTATTATCTATAGCACCAATCTTCCTGAAATTTCGTATACACATAGATAGAAGTATTGAGAAGGACATAGGATACCTTTCATCCCTTGTTCCTGTGGGAAATTCACGTGGGCCAAGCCGCGGGCAAAAGCTAGTACTTAATAAACTCAACTATTTTGAATAGTAATAACCAAGCAAGGGATGAAGATGGAGGGAATTAGTTGTTAAGTTATAAAATTAGTTTATCAATAATAATTAAATGATAATAATTTCTTACATGCTGGTCTGGGAGAAAAAGAAAAACATAGAATGTACCAGCTGCTTCTCTTCCCGCGCAAGCCGTAATAGTCGTCTGAGGGAATCGCCGAATGGGGAAATCATGACATAGGCGATGCGGCTAGCAACCCATCACTATTGATTTCCTGTTTCAACTACCATTATGCTAAACGTAGCCTAAGGTCTTATGGCTCTAGGCTCTGTCTACCCCGTATGGGATAAAGACGTGATTATATGTATTAAATGATTATTTAAAAATAACTAGCTGTTCCTTGCGGTTTTCTCTGCTCGTGCTATGTACGTACTGCTTATTATATTCCTCAAGTAAAAGGCTATTCATATGCAGAAAGAATTCTTCAAATCTGACCAGTTCTCAAGTTATGAGAACTGGTGATACAATCCAAAAAACTTCAGTTTTATTATATAAGTATGGATTAATATGCACAATATATTAACATTGCAGGTGAAGATATTGTGTGCTGTGGTACTTTGGAGTACTATGACAAGGCGTACGACCGCGTCAATGTGAAGCATGAGAAGCCCCTTCAGCGTATTGATCGTATTTTCCATACGGTAAGAACATTTTGTGAGTCATAACATAGATCTCGTCTTTTACACATAGATGTAGTAATCTATCTAGAAAAAGATCTGAGAGAATTTAAATACAAAGCTTTGGATATAGAAAAGTACTGTTCAAAGTCAATATAACCAATTATAGACTGCATTAACGATTTTATATGGCAAACCTGTACAGCGCCTCTGGCGGATAGTAAGGCAACTAAGAAATTCCATACAAAATCCTAACCCAGTTGCTAGCGTCTGCGTTTAGAAAAACTCATACTAGGGGGCAAGAACATAAAATTTGTGTAGGCGAAATCTTCAGATTTATGAATCACCTATTCAGAGTATTGTTAAAAGTAAAATTGTCATATCTATGTAAATATAATGATTTATTTAAACTGATACATTCATTTTAAATTACAGCCATTACAAAAAAACACGTACCCTATTTGGATTTCCTTTGTCCCTTAAATTTTACTATTTCTTACAGGTTACAACTACTGACGACCCCGTGATCCGTCGCCTTAGTAAGACTACTGGCACCGTTTATGCTACGGATGCTATCTTGGCTACTATCATGTGCTGCACCCGTTCCAACTACTCCTGGGACATTGTCATTGAGAAAATTGGTGAGTGCTTAGTTTTTGTATAATTCTTTTTATACTATTGTGTTGGTCTTAGGCCCAAGTGATGGGAAGCAGTTAAGTTAACCTGTGGATGTCTGTAACACCAAGATTATCACAAGCATGTTGCTGACCTTAAAGGAACCAGGACCTGCCATCTAGCCTTAAGACCTGGGACCAACAGATTGCAATGTAATATGAAACACAGAGCTCAAGATAGAAATGCCACTAGTGTTGACCGATGCGAATTAGGCCACACTCGCTGTCGCTTGACACGCTTGATCAATACTAACGCGCATACAAATTCAAATTGTTTATTTTCAATAGAGGATATTCTTATCACTTATTGACGTCAATTGTTACTTATTTTAAGTTTACCACCACTTCCAAAGCGCAAGTGGAGAAGAAGTGGCGTCACAAACTCCACTGCAGCATTTTCTTCAAAAACGTCAATTTAAAAAATTTTAGTAAAATCAGACGAGTTTACATTTAAATATTTTTATAATTACAATAAGTTTATTATTAAATTATTTAATATTGAGGATTATTGAAATAGTTTTATCAAAATGTCAAGTAATAAAAGATGTCATGATATAATAAAATAATACGCCGCTAATCTAGCGAGTTCCTCAAATTTTCTTTTCTAGATTTGCTGACTGTATGAATATAATAAGCATACAACATGCGTGATATGGGCGCGTCCATCTTTCGGGAACTCTAGTATATTATATTATAGATTGTGACATTTTGAGGGACACTTTTGATCGCTTAATTCTTTATATGCTTGCTTATACTACTGGAGTGATACGAAGTGGTTCTTGGACTTCGAAACAATAGAGCGAGGTGGAAACCATGATGTCCTTCTTTTCTTTATATGCATCCTAAAGTGGTAATACTGTTAGCTCTGTTTGCAATAACCTATGGGTGTATATCTCATCAGGTGACAAGCTGTTCCTGGACAAACGCGACAACACTGAGTTCGACCTGCTGACTGTGAACGAGACGTCGGTGGAGCCGCCGGCCGACGACGGCAACTCCATCAACTCGCCGCGCAACCTCGCGCTAGAGGCCACCTTCATCAACCATAACTTTAGCCAGCAGGTAAAACTCGTGGAAATGTTCTCGCTAAATTTTCAAGCTACCCAAAGGCATCTTATCAGCAAGGATAATAACCGTCCAAAAATAATGCTATGAGGTCGATTTTAGAAAAGTTAGTTAAATAAATTTAAGACCATTCTTTTGTTTAATTTATTTTAAATATGAGTTGAGCGGAAACGTAATGATAAATGTCAGAAAAATGAGCTGGTTTATTATTTTAAACAAGTTTCTGATACTTGCTCATAAGAAAAAATGTTTGTAACTTTTGACTAGATTTTCTTTAAGTTTCCAATGGTTTGTATTCTAACATTATTTTTAACATTGCTAAACAATCGCACTATCAAATTTCAATAGAATTTCTCAATTTCATAGTTCCTATTATAAGCATGTTCGAACACTTCAACTTCAAATTTCACAATGTAATGCCCACAGGTGCTGAAGTCAGGGCCCAATGAGCCCAAGTACAAGTTCCCCGAGTCCAACCCGTTTGTGTCTGAAGAAGAAGAGGGTGAAGTGGCCTCGGTGGGCTACCGCTACCGCAAGTGGAACCTCAACAACGGTGTTGTAAGTACATTTTATGTATACTACTTCTTGTATCATTGTTCTAACTGCTCTACTCATGATCTAATTACAATTTTTTGCGCCATCCATTGTTTTATGGGTACTTGCTTTTTTATCTGAATTGTACAACAAAGGAGAATCAATCTGACCTGTATGTTGGTAAGCATGTGTAGTGTATGTTCCGCATATCTCAAAATTACGAGTTGTAAACTTGTAATGCTTGACATTATAATATATAATAATTTTTTTATGATAAATAAAGTCAGGAAACTAGAAGTTTTATCAAAATCTGTTCTATAATTTTTGAGATTGTTCCGTCATTAAAAAACCCACTGTGTAGGAGTGAATACACAGAATTTAGAAATATTAACAAGAAGTGGCGTAGCGCACAAAAACGTGTCACTAGTTTGGCTTGCAAGCCAACATTTCACACAGAAAAAATGGGCGGGGAATTTGATTGCGTCATTTATTGCCACTGTTATTGGTCGATAATATTAGGTGGCTTTGTTGTAAACTACGTTATACATTTCCAATAAGGTGTGGTGTGGTTTACATGTATTAATTGAAGAAAATACGCTGCCACTGCCACTCTGATCCTGGAACTAAATTCGCGTCAAACATTTCTATTCGGATAATTTCTCTGTTCTGTGAGTAAATATGTTTCTCCCTGAAATATTTCTAAACACATAACTTACCGTCGCAATCGACCTAGATGGTGCCTAAGGCAACATGGAATTGGGACTCTTCCCTTCGCTACATTTAAATTGCGTCATCGTTTCCAGGTTCTGGTGGCTCGCTGCGAGCACGACGCCGTCCTGCAGGGTCCCCAGAACGAGACGCAGTTCCTGACGATCAAGGCGCTCAACGAGTGGGACTCCAAGCTCGCCAACGGCGTGGAGTGGCGCCAGAAGCTGGACACGCAGCGAGGCGCCGTGCTCGCCAACGAGCTGCGGAACAACTCCTGCAAGCTGGCCAAGTGGACCGTGCAGGTCAGTGTGGTGTAGGGCTGCTTTAAGTCTTCTAAGACAAGTGATGTCTTCAGATTCTAATATAATCCGAAATAGAGATTTTTAGATCAATAAAAGTACAAAATGTCGATAAATTCGTCAGTCATTTGTCGTCAGTTTATGTCCAAATCCCGATTTATTTGACTGATCCATATGCTCGACCAAGTATTTGTCTATATGTACAGGTTGGGAATCTGTGATGTAACAGGTCATGTACTCAGTATGTGTATTCTATCGTATATTCCTCAGGCACTGCTGGCCGGCTCGGACCAGATCAAGTTCGGCTACGTGTCTCGCACGCAGGTGCGCGACAACGCTCGCCACGTGATCCTCGGCACGCAGCAGTTCAAGCCGCACGAGTTCGCGGCGCAGATCAACCTGTCCATGGATAACGCGTGGGGAATACTGCGCTGCATCATAGACATCTGCATGAAGCAGAAGGATGGTGAGCTATTATTTAAAAAAATATTACAATTATTACATAGGCGGCAATGCTTTTATTACATTGGAATATTTTTCTGATAATTCTAAACAATTATAAATTTAAGTAGTCTTCCAACGCGCCACAGGCAGACAACGAACCCAGAACACTGGCAGCTATATCTCGCTAAATAAAAAAGCTACTTGTTCTTAATTTATGTTTGCTTTAAATATGTTTGTTCGGTCAAATCTTGCAGCTGAATTTTAAAGCAGTCCGGTTTATGTAATTGAAATTAATTTTACCATTTTTGTTAGCTTAGATGACAATGTATGATTTTTAGTGACTTCACTATTAATCCGATATGGTGGACACTTTTTGTATGTTTTTAAACACTGCCAAGATTTGGGTTTAAATGGGTTTGAGTAATACAATTTAAATCGCTTGTGTACGTTGACATTTAAATAACTGGAATACACTGTTGTTTAAGTCCTATAAATTAAATTACGCTCTCTTCCAATGTGTGTTCCCTAAGTCGGCTCTTGACTTAAGGAAGAACAGGTCTCAAATTAATTTTGTTTACAGGTAAATACCTTATAATGAAGGACCCCAACAAGCCCCTGATCCGTCTTTACGACATTCCCGACAACACGTTCGAGTCGGACGCCTCCGAAGAAAGTGGAGACGAGCAAGCAGATACGCCTTTTGCGCCTTTGTATTCTTACGGAAACGCTAAGAGAATTTAATCCTTATTAATACAGACATACCGTAGGAAATCAGTATATTGTTATTTCATTAGTACTCAGTTTTTTCATACTATATTGTAAAGGTCAGGTTCGTATTTGTAAAGTTCATACAGTGAAGTAAACTTATGTTATACATATTTTTACTCAACAGGAGAATACAATTTTATTGTCACATATTTTGTTTTATTTTATGTTTATTATTCTGAAAAATATATCCTAGATAATTTGTTCACATTTCAGTTTATAATTTATTTAAAAATGCTATAGAAACTTTATGTACTATGTAAAGTATAAATAACAAAAATATCTATAATAAAAATATATATAAATAGGGCTAGTTATTTGCAAATGTTATCTTTTGACTAGGCATCTTTGTTAGGATTTAACTACATTATTAAAAAATAACTGACAAAATTATTTGAGATCTTATTGTTTTTTGTATATTTTTCTTATACTAATTTGTGCTCACATCTTATACTAAGTTATACACTGGTGACAATACTTCTGCCAGACTCTTTTTCAGCCAGAGCGAACACTTCTTATTAGTTGGTTTATCAGATACCATAATCTTGAAGAAAAACCTATATATTTTAAAGCATTTAACAGATATCATCTGTTAACTTGTTTATTTGTCCATTATATATTAATTTATTTATAAAAGAATCGAACGCCTAAGGTAGGTACTGGTGAAATAGCCATGTCATATATCACCTTGGACGGGGACATCACCGCTTCGCAGAGCCTGCTCCTCAGCTGGTCTTGCTTGCAAGTTATCCTGAACCTCCTCCAGCGTCTTGCCCCTCGTCTCAGGCACAAAGAAATACACAAACAGTATACCAAGATATCCAATAATAGCAAAACTCCAAAACACGGTGTAGTGACCGAACATATCTTTCAAGTTCTGGTAACATTTAGTGACCAAGAAACTTAAGACACACGCTAGCATTGTCGCTAGACTGCTCGCTACAGCTTTGACATTTACTGGGAATAATTCGGCCTGCATTACGTAAGGCAGATTCCCCACTCCGCATGAGAAAGCAATGTTAAACACCAACAAGCCGACTAGAGGCAACGGCGACATGGATGTCATGGTCTCCTGGCTCACTTTCACTGCGTCTTGGAGGTAGAAGTACAGCCCGATTGCAGTCATAGACATTGACACGCCGAGGGACGATAACATGAGTAGAATTCGGCGTCCATACCACCGCGTGAGGAATGTAGCTCCAATACCTGCAAGTTATAAATTTATTCCAACTAATATAATAAATGCGAAAGTGAGTTTGTATATTTATTTGTTTGTTACCTCTTCACTCTCTATCTACTAAACCAATCTTCCTGAAATTTCGCATAAACATAACTAGGAGTATTGAGAAGGACCGACTTTCATCCCGGGAAAAAGCACTGTTCCCGAGGGAAATTCATGCGGGCGAAAGCTAGTATTTAGATAATTTTTAAACTTTTTTAAAGTTTTGTTTTTTTGTTAAATAATTAAGTAGGTATTTTTATTTAATTACAGCATATTATAAATAATGACATAGTAAATAATAATATTATTTATATTGAAAATACAAAATAAATTCATTATTCATATAAACAGTGTCATTATCTCAATGTAAAGATAGACAAGTGCCAAGCCTTTAGCCGTTACAATTAGGTCTGGAGTTGATCTGTGCAATCTAAAATACTTATTTATCAAACTCATAAACATGACATGTTGAGTTTTACGGTTTTATCACTTTTTTACATTTCCGTGTAGCTATTTAAACAATCTAACTTAAAATGCCTATAATTCAGTTATCGTGATGACATAAGACGAGATAAAAATATAAGTATGTAATGTAAGTGTGTATGTGTGTACCTATCATATTTACAGTCTACGAGATATGCTATCTCGATCTTTATGTGCACTGTGTGTACGCAACTCGTCTGACGGGCATTCTGCTTGATAAGGTATTGAGTTGAAAGGGTTGTCATTCTACCCTGTAAAATATTGTGGTAGAAATTCATAGGTATGAGACAGGTAAAAGCGATTGTAGGTCGTATGTGCTATTATCATAGATTACAGAATGCTATTACGCATAATTTATTTTTAGTATTACAGCTCTTGATGGCATTAGGTATTCTTAAGTGTGTTTACAGGCAAAGTACAGTCGGATGCAGATAATCCTATCACTACGGTGCTTAAACCGTAAGAGAGCATGGGGTCACTTTTATCGGCCCTTTACTGTACATTGTATTGTGAATGCATGCAGGCATGCAAATATTTATTACCTATCTGGAGGCACGGTAGTGACTCCGCCAAGACGAGCCAAAGAATAGGACCTAGTTTTTTCTCTTTGGAAGACAGAGACAGGGCATGCGGTGAGTCCAGTAAGATGTACAAGTACCACATAAAATATAAATCTAGATCTACCAGAACTTCTAGTATTCTAGTAAAGTATGTATACTCACCAGCAGTTAGCTGGACAAATCCATAGACGATGCTCACATGGGGGCCAGATATCGACACGCTTTGTCTGAATATCACTTCAAGGTAGGATTGTATAACGAGCACACCGGTCATATACTGCAGGATCTTTAGACCTGAAACAAGCAAGTCGGATTATACCTGACTTAGTTTACACTAACTGCCTTATTTTTTACTAGCTGTTACCCGCGGCTCCGCCCGCGTGTAGGTCGCTTTTCGCGTAACCTGTGTTACATTGAAATTAAATGACGCAATCGAAGTAGCCAGGACATTATCCATACTAATATTATAAATGCGAAAGTCTGTCTGTCTGTCTGTCACCTCTTCACGGCTAAACTGCTGGACCGATTGTGATGAAATTTGGTAGGGATGTAGTTAACGACCTGAGGTCAAACATAGGCTACTTTTGGGCGCGATATAACCGAGTCCCACGCGGGCGGAGCCGCGGGGAACAGCTAGTTCAAATATAAACAAATATCATGTTTCAGAGTTAAGTTCAAAGAATCTCTTTGTAGACAACATTAGCAGTTCTTCCCTCAGAGGCTAATAAAAATAGATTTTCGGCGCTACTGACCCGCGAGCAAGCCACATACAGTTGTCCATGCGAGAAACATCTTGTTCTTAGGTCGATGCCAGCTGCTTTTAGGGTTTGTCTCTGCGACTTATTTATCGTCATGATAAAGCATACAGCAACTGGAAACTGGGTGCGTTTAAATTGAAAGGGGTAATTGTTGGAGATGAGTGGTATTCGAGGTATGTACACCGTTTCGCCTGAACCACACCCTGTGAGAATTTCGGCCTGTATTAAGTTGCGCTGCAAAACCGTTACTTTGAGTCAGGTCCCGTTGCATAGTTTAGGCGGAGAAAGATTTCTTAGGAGCATAATGGGAACGCCGACTTTAAGGGTAATGTTATGAGCAGGAAGACCACTTGCAGCCAATGAACTCAAAAACTCGATAGGGTAGGTGGTAGCATCATCCTGATGCCCAACACTGTTATGACGTGTAAATCACTTTATTCCGCCAAAACCTTGAATTTCGGTAAACGTTTCCGAAGCCCGAGATGAAGCATGACGCTTGCGGTCAGCGGACAACCGAGACTCTCTGTCAAAAGAAGTTTCTAAAGACCGAGACAATGCATGGCGTTGCCTATCTTCATCGAGTCGCATCTGTCTATCCGCATTCGATTCTTGAGATCTAGCTAACCTTCTGCTTTTAGCTATTCTGGAATGATGCAACAGATTAGATCGTTTATATAAGGTGAATTTAAATCAACTGCAAATATTTTAAGGGCAGATTCAGACCACTAAACTTTCCCAAATAAACTTATGTCGAAATACGAAAAAAAATTTTTGACCTCCCATACTAATTGAGAATTAGCTGTGCCCCTAGTATGAGTTTTTCTTAACGCAGACGTTAGCGACTGCGTTAGCGATTTAGTATGGCAAACCTGTACAGCGCCTCTGGCGGATAGTAAGGCAACTAAGAAATTCCATACAAAATCCTAACGCAGTCGCTAGCGTCTGCGTTAAGAAAAACTCATACTAGGGGCACTGATCGAGTATAGTATGGAGAGTGAAAAATAAAATTTCGTATTTCAATATAAGTTTATTTGGAAAAGTTGTTCAGTATAGTGGTTTGTATCTGCCCTTAAAATTGTTGCAGTTGATTTGTGTCCACCTTGTATACGATACGACACGATCGTATGTTCCGTCAAACAACAAATTCAATTTTTAATTCAAGCAAGACAACTAACAATAGATAGCGAACCGAACCGTCCATTTACTAAACCAATCAATAGACAACACCAAAGAATCAAACCAAAAGAACCACAAAGACAAAGACCATCAAATTTTTTAATTTGCTGGGGTTAATTTCAATCTGCTATACCATAATGCGAAAACGTAACCATAGCGAGTTGTAAAGTAAGCGCCATCTATTGAGATTTTATGTAACTAAATTTACAATCAAATTCAATGTGTTATTTTATTAAAATTAATAGGTGCAGTGCGTGTTTTCGTCTTTATTGATATGGATAATATAAAGTAGAAATCCTAGCCTTATCTAAATTAAATTAAACGTAAGTCAACGCATTAAAAGTTTTGAAGCAGTGTTTGAAGTAAATTTTCAATCGACCATAACTTCTTTTTCCCTTAACCGATTTTGACGAAACAAAGTTTTGACAACGCTCCTAATTATATGTAATCCAACTGTGAAAACCGCGTTCAAATCTGTTGAGTATTTTCGAAGTTATAACGTACCAGACAGACATACATACATACAGACAGACAAAAATTCCAAAAACTGTTTTTTTGGTTTCTGTTATTCTTTTTTAATCGCACACTAACAGTTTTTTTGAAAAATATTAAATGTACAGACACTCGCATTTTTGTGTCTTATTATATGTATTGATATACGATATTGCACAGAATACAGAATTGAGCTTTTGGAGTATTCGCACAGTTTTGGGATACTTTAGCGTAGACCGTGGAAGTGGGCTTTCACTAATACTAGGATATAAACGAAATTATATACTTGCCTATGACTATGTAAATGGTTTTCCTGTATTTTACATTTGAGAGAAGTTCTTTGGCTGTCGTCCTATTTTCCATACTTTCTCTTACATGAGCACGCATAATCGCCAATTGGTCATCTATCCACTGAAACACGTTATTTGTAAAAAATTGATCACCGATGAAAAATAATATTCCAAGTCGGCAAACTGAATATGCTAGAAGTGAAAAATGTCCACTTTCTGCTAGTATCAGTAAGGTTCTCCATCCACCCTTAGGTTGACTGGAAGAAATTGCTTAAGCGATAAGTCCGCCTTTGTGCCTCATTGTTTTAAGTAAGCCTATTTTATGTAATTTTATTTTTGTGGCGCAATAAAGAGTATTTGTATTGTATTGTTCTCTATCACTAGCAAAAAATATATCAGATTTTGGTAATGAGCTAGGTAAGTAATTACTAACATAATTTAAAAATATTTTTATACGCCTAAAATTGTCATATAACGGCTGTACCGGTATCTTTTTGCCTTGTTCGCATGTCCGCGCTATTGCCAAAGCGATATAGAATAAATTAAATAAATAATAGTACTCTGTCTAAGGTAGTCTATCTTCCGTTTTGGCTGTTGAACATGCTTGCATGCATGCTTTTCAGTTTTAAAGCGATTAAACTAGATCATGTTGTGAGTGGCTCAGATTAAGAAATAGTTTTTTTTTTCATGGCACCACTTTGTACTATTTTCTGTGTAGGAGGTTTGACTGGCAGAGAATGCAAAGCCTTATGGCATTAATTCCACCTATTGTAGTTTTTAAGTGCAATAAAGTTAAATAAAATAAATAATTAGTAAAGAGAAAGATTAGTATAAAACACTTAATATTTTATGGTATAAGGTAATAAATAATTACCTTTTCATCTCTTCGTCCTTTTATATAAATAAATACTTTTCTGGCTTCTTCAGTCCTACCATCTTTCAGATGATAGTAGGGAGATTCTGGAATCCATAGACAAGACAGACCATAGACAATCGGTATAGTTACGATGATAGAGTTCAATACTGTATAGGATACGAAAGGGCCGATGCCGTAAATTAGAAGGCATCCTAAATTGTTCATCACTTGGATCAGCATCCCAAGCGAAGCTCTTATTTCTTTGTCTGCTATTTCTGTCACGTAAATCATTGCCACCTGCAACATTCCAAGTAAATAATACTATGGACTTAGATTAATAATTGGGAATTAGTAATCCAAGACTATGTACCTACTTATATATATATATATATATATATATATATATATATATATATATATATATATATATATATATATATACGGTAAATATATATATATATATATATATATATATACGGTAAATATATATATATATATGTGTACCGTAATGGCATTGACTCACTGATATACATCTGATTTGTCAAATATTATATACCCGCGACTTTGATCGCGTGGTAATCTGTTTTATTTTTTCTATACTAATTTAATAAAGCTGAAGAGTTTGTTTGTTTGTTTGAACGCTTATAACTTGAAAACTACCTACTGGTCGCATTTGCAAAATTCTTTTTGTATATAAAAGACTGATTCTTGGGGAAGGTTAGGCTATATCCATACTTCCATACTAATATTATAAATGCGAAAGTCTGTCTGTCTGTCTGTCTGTCTGTCACCTCTTCACGGCTAAGCTGCTGGACCGATTGTGATGAAATTTGGTAGGGATGTAGTTAACGACCTGAAGTCAAACATAGGCTACTTGTGGGCGCGATATAATCGAGTCCCACGCGGGGCGAAGCCGCGGGGAACAGCTACTAATATATATAAGTAATGTTGTGGAAAACTTTATGGACTCTGTCCGAAATAAAGGAATTTATAGTTCATACACACTAATGGCGAGTGAAACCGCGGGAAAAGCATAGTATAAGTATTATAATAAAAAATTATTGAATACAGAAAATCAATTAAGTATCCGGAGAAACTCAAGTGGTTTATGTATACTATAATGTAAAATATTCGTTATTTTTTGTTTGTCAGTAATAAATAAAAAAGAGAGAAGTGACCTGCACAGATTTACATTCATCAATCCTCATCCCAGCGTTTTCCCAGTTGTCTGTCTTATTATTAATTTTTGGATTAACTACTTTTAAATACTTCATTATTTATTTTTGCTTTATTATTAACTGGTATCTAAAATAATCTAATAATATTTTTTCAACTTACCACAGCAACTGTTCCTGTTGTCATTCCGATCATGAATCTCGCCACATACATTAATTCTGGCCATTTTGTAAATAAAATTATACACTGAAAAACAATAAACGGTACCTTGTAGATGCGTGTATTTCTATAATATATTAGTCAAGTATATACAAACATTTACTTAAAGATAAGACAGATACCTAAGTAGTAGGTACTCACTCCACCTAGAAGTCCCGGTCCTGAGGAAATTAAAATAGTTCGACGGCGGCCTACTTTATCGTTGAGGACTTGGCCCATGTAACAGCCAAGCAGCGCGCCTACCGACAGCAGCGAAACCACCCATGATGTTTGTGCCTGCAAAAAGATTGTGTAACTAGTTAGCTGTGCGGATCAGCCCAAAGAATAGACCACGCTCTCTCTTCCATTAGGAACTTAAGACAAATGAGATTTAGCATTATTTTTATGACGGCTTACCAACCTGACGTTAACTCTCCTTTGATATTCCGTTGGTATCGGCCACCTATCGGATATAGGTACAAGTAAATTTTAAAGCCTCCCCACATAAAGCACAAGGATGGTATATTTCGTCTATTTTCAAGCCGGCCTCATAATGTTGAGGAATCCTCGACAAAAGTACAAAACATCAGTGCAACGCTCCGCCATTGCAAGCTAAACGAGCGTGTAAGGTGATTACTGTAATCACTCATTTCATATTGTAATTTAATAACCGAAAAATGTATGCATGAAATGCTTCGATCGACCGATACTATACCGAGGTATATTTATTTATATCTAGACACTAATACAAGATAACGTTTATCGATTCATGGACCGTAACCATCAGTCAGTTGATATTGTTTATCTAGTATGAAAACTTACATTCCATCAGAGGATATTTTTAAAGGTGCCCGACTGTGTACTTTCTGAGACAGATCTGCTAAATAAATCTAGGTAAGTCAAAGGTACTTAGTCTGTTTATTGCACCAAAACAAAATAGGTACATATACCTAAATGAGTCGGGATCGGGACCATTTATTGCACAAAAATACCTAAGTGCTTATATAAAAAAAGGCGGCCTTATCGCATATCGGAAGATTAATCGTGAACTCGTGATGAAAATAAAATAACATCATCCAACTGAAACCACTCGGAAACAATACTTTATTAAATTCTATAAGTAGGTATCTACTTAAGTATTTTGCAGTGTAGCTAGAAACTTGTATGAATAAGGTAGTACCTACACCTGTTTATTTACTAAATAAACAAGTACTATTTATTTAATTTGGTAGTTAGTATGTACTAACTACTGTAGACTGATATGTATCAGTCTTGTTTATTTTGTATGGTAAACAAAATATGTACCTACATTGTTGTTTCAGAGTCGTTGTGTGCTATTAAATCTCATTATACATATAGGTAATTAAGTACTAAGTACTACTAGTAGGATTGTAGTCTGTGGTACTAGTACTACTTATAAATGTGGAAATTTGTCATCATGTATACGAGGTTCATATTATGTTTGCATGTTTATGGCATGTTTGTTATTCAATTTTGATCATATATTGTAATCATTCAAGGATAAACACAATAGCGCCCTCTTCCTCTAGCATAACAGGGGAAATATGCGCCTACCCTCATTAAAATCTCTGCTCGCATATATAACATGTCTAGTATTGTCTAGGTAACTACACACTCAATTGATTTATTCTTGTGAATTGTACATACGTCGGTTATTTCCAAATTAGCTTCGCCGTTCTTGAACTTCGGAATCGCCGGGGACGGCCAGGACAGCGTGGCGCCGGTAAATGTGAACGTGAGGGACGCTAAAAAACAAAGTGAGTTGTTTTCAAAAATTATTGGCATAAACAGTGGCCGTCCTATTTTCATCCTATGCTGTACAAACACGTATCTCCAAAACACTACACTGATTTCGATGTAACTTCCACAGTTGTATCGTATCTAGTCCAGATAAAAATGAATTTTTGCAATCCGACGAATATCTTTTCAAATTGATAACCTTTTTTATAATTCGGTTAAAAATATATTGACTTATGTCATGGAGGCAAATAAACTGACCCCTCTTTGCAGTAGGTACCTTACCTACTGGGTTTATTTATTAGCCACCGACTGTACACAAAATATAAAAATAAACACCCTGTACCGCAAATAGCTGTCATGAAGAAGTACGTCTCATAACGTCTCGCTGTTCCCAATGGTAAACAAATATTCAACGCGCTGAAAGTGGGAATCGAACCCATTGTAAATTTATATGTTTCAATCTAAGAAATAGTAGCTGGACTGCTTGCCATTTAAATTTTCCCGCCAATTTACTTACCGCAGAATCCCGCCAAGTATTGCACTTTCCTATTTATTTTGGCACTCATGTTATTTCGTTGAAAAACAACATTTATTTAAATTAATATATTGGCCAATGACCTTTTTTGTTAATCAATACATGTATTCAGAAGTTTTATCAACAAGTTCAATAACATTCCGGCGCGGGCGCACTCACTCGCACAGTAGTTTAAAGAAAAACTTGCCCGGCAATTCGACACTTGTTCATTGTACGAGACCACAAAGTACACTAAATAAGTGAATGGATGGAACGACTACAACGACTACGTACGTTCTATGTATGACGTATACATAAGAGTGTTAACGCATGATATTCAAACTCAGGCGGGCAGGACAAGATTGCTATCAAAACTCATAGCAATCTTCTAAAATAAATATAAAAACGTCAGTAACTGATGCCTGCGGCTCCGCTGGCGTGTGACTAGTTACGTTTTTACATTGTCGCAATCACAAGCGTCTGCATTTTTACAAAAACTGATGGTAGATGACGAGATTGAATTGAACCGCTCTGGCATGATTGAGTAGCAACTTATTTTTTCACTTTCCCATTTATAATATACTCGTAAGCTAGCATAGAATAAATATAAATAGTAATTCTAAATCTATAACATTACATCCAATATGCCTCCTTGCACGGCAACCTTTATGATTATGGTTCTACTATGATGGTATTTACACAAAAATAATTTAATGCCCTAAAATCAAGCAATATTTTTATTTACAAGTTAAAGACCATTGTTTTGAGTCTTTAAAACTACTAGCTTTCATCCAGAAATGAAACCAAATGATTATTAGAACAGAATTGCATTATATAAATAGAAAGAACAAGGGTGAAAGTGTCTCAGGATATTTACCCTGCATTCCACACAAGACCAACAAAAAAAATATTACCCAGATGCAATTAAAGTGCACCTGTTGTAGTGGTACAGAATAGGTTACTACTTAAGTGGGTTCAATCAATACATAGTATAAAACAAAGTCACTTTCTCTGTCCCTATGTCCCTTTGTATGCTAAAACTTTAAAACTACGCAACAGATTTTGATGCAGTTTTTTTTAATAGATTAAGTGATTCAAGAGGAAGGTTTTTATGCTCATGCGAAGCCGAGGTGGGTCGCTAGTAAAAAATTGAAATAAGCTAAACAATTAAAACATATTTATTATATAAAAGTATTTACCATACATATCTAAGGGGTCAGACCACTAACTGGTAGTCTGATTTAAATGAAAATCTTGTGGCATTTTCTCTATGATTTTGTTCATTTGCATCGCTACCATTGGATTAGTTGTACAAATATCTGCAACAGTATATGGAGGTAGGAGGCTAGCATCACCAAATACTATCTTATCTTCCGATTCAGATACAGGTATTAAATTTTCCTTGAGCCAAGCCATAATTTTAGCCTTTCTTTCGGTGATGTCTATGTCTAGTATAGGCTGTTGGTTGTCTGGCGGTTTAAGATGTGGTGCAGGTGTTAACTCCGAGATACTTATAACTGCATGGCCCGGTATTATACTTGTTTGAATTGAATCTTTACATGTGATCGACAAAATTATACTGAAATTGAAACAAAAAAACATTTGTTTTAAAAGTGTTTTAATTAAATTTTATATTTTTGAATGTACAAACACAATTCAGTTCATTTTACGATGCAATCATAATCTTTTACAAGATTTACCTTTACTACATTTTTGTTTAAGCCAATTTAACTCTGGAACAGTCAGACGAAATAGAAAAATATATATTTTTTTATATATTATATTATCATATGATTCTTGAGGAAGATTATTGGCAGTATATACACATCATAGGAGAGTGAAACCGCGGTGTACAGCTACTGCAGTCTTTCCCAAAGTGGGCGATAACGCCCCCTTGTGGGCGCTGCAGGTTTCAAAGGGGGTAAGAGACCCAGAAAGAAAATGGGGGCGTTGTGTAAAATAACCCGAATTGTGCATTCCTGTATCAGTCGGCTGATTCATTAAATACTTATTCGAAACTGATATCAACAAACTTATTAAACAGCATCAGATTCATCCTTCACATTAGTTTTTTTATGAGGATTGATTATTTTAGTTATATTTTTAATAAAAGATACTCTGTTTTAATACTATAAAGTTGCGTTTCAATAATCATTCTTATTGGCAGGTGGAGCCCGTAAGAGTTAACTTGAGACCTAAGCGCCGTTGTATGTTACCTACTGCGCTCAGGTTTCAAGTAGCGGGTTATAGTAAAAGTTTCGTTTTTCTCCGTTAATATACATATATAGATCACAAAAAATTATTAATTTAATTTGAAGTTAGTGGTTTTTAAATAGGTGAAAAAATGGGGGCGCTAAAAAAATATTTATACTCAAAGTGGGCAGTAGACAAAATAAGTTTGGGAATCACTGAGCTACTGTATAATCATGACAAAGAATATATTTACATGCAATTTTCTCACCTGTTTGTGACTGGGTCGATAGCCTGTACATATCCTTGCAAAACGCAATTCTTAACAAGGCGTACTTCAATAAATTTATTCATAAGCAATAGTAATGTTTCAGGTTTTCCTACAATATCAGCGTACACGTAGCTGTTGAAAGATACCTCCGATAAATTGACATTCATTGTACTAAATTTTGGTAAGACGTGTGTAGGTATACTCTCTATTTTATTTTAATCATCAATTCTTTAATTAAGTAATAATTAAAACATTAAAACAATATAAATAAAACAGTGACCAAAATAAACAGTCAAGCAAGCGTCAAGGTGCGTTTTTTTTTTTTTTAATAGTTTATACGGCCATGGAATCTAGTCCTTTAAGGCCTTTCTTGAATTTATTAATCTTCTTCAGTCCTACTTAAGTCAGTCGAGTCAAAAATTCAAGTCAATAGTCAAGTCCAGTCAAGTAAGTAAGTCTAGTCTGAGTCAGATGGCTAAGTGAAGCGGTGGAAAAATTTCACTTAGCAATATCATGGAGATTTTGGTAACAAAGATAAAAAATCACGTAATCGACACTGTATCACTTCCCAACACTCACGCTTGTTCACGAACACTTTGCGAATAATAAACCACCAATATTATGCACAAACACTCGAAAAAACCTAAGTTTTGGAAATTAAATACAGCGCGGACATAGCGACAGTTTACTTTCCCTCCAAAAACTCCTCAAGGTGCGTGACACCGTGACACTGACAATGACTTATGATACAATGACATCATTGACAACTCTTTTTTATTTTATAAATTCTGGCAACACTTCTAATAAATTCTAGGAATAACCTCATGATATTTTTTTTGCATTGACTGAAACTACTGAGTCTTCTTGAAGTTCCTTAAAACAAGGACGTAGGGTTCAAAATTAGGATTTATTGTTACTAGTTGGTTTGGGATTGTATAGGTAGGTAAGTAAGTACATACTCAAATCCATGAAATCGGAGATAGGTGGTGTAACTGGTGTAGACTGTGTAGAGCACGGGTGGTGTTAGTTTCTTTGTTTGATTTGATAGTCGCGCATGCAGTTCACGTTGCCAACTCAAATCGCTGTTCTTTTTATTATTTGTCTGTTTTCAATTTTAATAATACCTCTATTTGTTCTATCTGTGTTGTGGTTCCAGCACTACCACCCTTCAAAGGTAAGGTAACTAATAACATAGAATTTAAAATATTTGTTGGGATTCCCAACTGATGAAAGGTAGGGATGTAGTTAACGACCTGAGGTCAAGCATAGGCTACTTTTGGGCGCGATATAACTAAGTCCCACGCGGGGCGAAGCCGCGGGGAACAGCTAGTATGCAATATAAATGATAGGCTAATATAAATGAGTTTGTAGGTATATTTGTTTGTTACCTCTTCACGCTCTATCCACTGAACCAATCTTCCTGAAATTTCGCATACACATAGCTAGGAGTATCGAGAAGAACATAGGATACCTTTCATATCGGGAAAAAGCACTGTTCCCGAGGGAAATTCATGCGGGTGAAGCCGCGGGAAAAAGCTAGTTAGATTATATATGTATTTTTATTGTACAGGCCGCCGATGATGTATGTACCTCTGATGCTTGATGACAAGAGATTACTTAACTTATCTAGTACTTACCTAGTTATAGCTATAAGTAGGTACTCTTTGTTTTATTCTCTTGTTAGGAGGTAGACTACTAAGCAGGTAGGTGTATGACTATAATCACAGACTGTTATCTTATTTTACACATACCTATTAATATGATGACTAATATCAGATTTTAACTTGGCTACCTTTCATCAGTTTCCATTTCATAGGGTTTCCTCCACCATTAATAAATACTTAGGTACACCTACATAAGTAAGTACTTATACCGTTATAGGGTCATTACGCCGGCGCCGGTTGGCGGCCTTTTAGTCGCCTTCCCAACTTTGGTCTTTGAAATTAGTATGATATGTCCATAGCTCAAGTTCTGATTGTGTCTGTAGGCATTGCAGATATAATCAAGTTTTTTTACAAAATAAATATTAAAAGAATATTATAACAGTTTTTTTTTTAAATAATTGATTACCTGAAAATAGCTCAAAATGCTAATTGGCGGCCATTTTTTCGATTTGCGGCCACCTTAGTCAATTTGCGGCCGCCAGTTTTACATACAATATTGACGTTTTTATCATATGTATTATCCTAGCATAAATTTCAACATCATTGGGCATATGATCGCGATTATGACTCGAATGCTTTTACTCTTTATAAAACACGTTTCTCCTCAAAATTCGTCCTTTTCTTGTACCTTTACCTAATATTGCACTATTCTAGCATCTCATTTCCACAGGATTTGTTCTTCTATCTGGGGTCACGCATGGTCTTTAATCTCCTATAGCATTTTACCTCATCTTCCCAACTCACCTTCGTCTTTAGTTCTTCCCTCTGATCTTTCTTCTTTTCTTACTCTTCTCTATTTTTATTTCTTACAGAACTCTTAATTATTAATCCATTTATTCATCATCATCATTTCAGGGATTTCCAAAATGACCGGTTAGATAGCCCTCTCCATGGCTCTTTGGGTTCACCTTGAGCTTTCTTATGAGGCCCATAGTAAGGGACCAACCCATATGTCACTGGTAACACATCAGACCTTAGTTTTAAGGCACTGAGGTATTTTGGATGAGAAGACATTGCGGAGCTTTCCGAACGCTGCCCAGCCGAGTCGGATTCGACAATAGACCTCATCCTTGAAGCTGGAACTGTCAGCTTGGATCAACTGACTCAAGTAGACATATTGGTCCACAACTTCAAGGGTACAGCTCCCATCATAAACCGGCGACGGTGGAACATGAACATTGAACATTATCTTTGTTTTTTCTATGTTCATTTTAAGGCCCACCTGTAAACCTTTATTGAGGCCATTAAGCATGGTACTTAAGCTCTCCGGCGATTACGCCATGAAAACAATATCATCAGCAAACCCAAGGTGTGTAATATACTCGCCATTGATATTGATGCCAAGTCCTTCACATTCCAGAAGCTTGAAAGCATCTTCCAGAGCAGTGGTGAACAGTTTCGGATAAATAACGTCTCCCTGTCTCACTCATCTCTGCAGTGGAATAGACCTCGTTCTTTGCTTCTGTACTCGGACTGACATGGTGAAGTTATTGTATAAACACTTCAACACCTCGATGTACCGATGGTCAATGCGGCACCGCTGGAGAGATTGAAGCACAGCCCATATCTCGACCGAATCAAAGGCTTTCTCATAGTCCACAAACCTTTTCGCAAACCGGCATGTTCGGGAGGCTGGAAGGCATCGAACCTGTTCGCGAGACGATTCGTGATCACCCTCGAAAACAACTAGTAGACGTGGCTCAGGAACGTGATGGGTCTATAGTTCTTCACCAGGGTATTGTCACCTTTTTAAAGAACAAGACCAATATGCCTTCGTTCCATGCCTCTGGCGTCACACCCTCGAGCAAATCGAAATTGAAGAGCTTCTGAAGGCTTTCAGTACCGGCGTTCCGCCCGCTTTCAGAAGGTCCGCTGTAATTTCATTGCCAATTCAATGTTTGCAACTCTTGCGAAAACTTTGGAACCCTTGTTCTGTTCTACCGTCTCCTTGATACGCTTAGTATTAAAGGATCTAATATCATGCCGCAAGGATTTCTGGATTTGTTTGTACTTCTCATTTGGGGGGTTGTTGCCATACTCGCCACGCTTGGCAGGCGGGTTGGCGAGCGCAGTTTTTGCTGTTTATAGCTCTTTCGACGCTGCTGCCTATCGGAAGTGTGCTTAAGCTAGGGAAGGGGGGATTTGGTTGGACTTGGGGATAGGAGAGAGGTTGTGGGATACTACTGACTCGGACGGATAGGGGTTGAGTAAGTAGCAGCTCGAGAAGCCAGGTTCGCGTACCGGTCCGACCGTAGTCTTTTATCTGTAATAACAGCAAAACACCAACCCAAGAGTTTGTGTGGAAGAAGTGGCCGTAAACTGACACCTCTATTTTGTATAGTCGGAAAACTCTATTTTTCATACAATTGTCAGACGGCCGCGGGCCAGATTTGTTTGCATGTTTAAGTTTGCGGCCACACTAGCTGTAAATCTGTATAAAATTATATTTTTGCGGCCGTGAACTAACCATAGCATTTAAACCAACCCCAACAATAAAAAAACGTGGCTTTGTGCCACGTTTTTTTATTGTTGGGGTTACAATACTTTATTTACATTAATTATAGAAAAAAAAGCAAACATTTCATGCAGTGAGCTGGCGCCGCGGCCACCCGGCCGTAAACCAACTAAACTAAAAAATAATAGTGTTGGTTGGCCGGCCACCAAATTAAACTAGTTTTAAAGTAATTTACTCCCAAAATAAATGCAATATTAATTAAATCAAATAACTATGATCACTCAAAAAGAATTACAATAGCAGTAAGTTATCGTAAACTTAAAATAGGTACTTACATTTGAAGCACGACCTGTTCGCTATTTTTTGCGTAGTTATGCGTACGTATGCGCGCCAGTGGCGCGGCTGGCAAAATTGACGATTTATTTCCGGCACGTGGATTAGGATAAGCGCCCAATTTTAATAGACATTACATTCTGCAACTATCCTACTTTTTAAAGTGCCATAAAACCTTGGAATGGGCGAGATAGAACTCTTATTATTGCAAAATGTATGCGGTTGGTCGTCAAAAAGGCCGCGAAACAACACAGGGCCGCGATACAGCCTAGTAAGTAGTGGCCCCTCAGTAAGTAGTGTCAGCAAAGCAAAAAGTCACAAAATATATAAAAGTAGTAAGTATTATAATGTGTAGTCGACGGCGACGCTCGCCTCGCGCCCATGCACAGAATTTTGCGATGATTTGTTTGGAAATCAGTTGATTTAATTGTTCCATCGTAAATCATCGCAAAATTCTTGATTTAAACTAAAAATTTAGGATTTTTTATTTGGAAAACGGTCGATTCAATTCAACTTTCGAGTACCATCCTGTGTTTGATGGAAAACCATCATGCGTGTATGAGCATGTAATGTGTGCCTGCGTCTCGGGTGCGCCAAATGCTAGGTATAGGTATACCTACCTACTAGCTCGCGCCAATCGCGCGCGCCCGATACAGTGCCAAGTACCTACTTAGGTAAGTTAAGTAGGTACCTACCTTGTTGTGTGCTTGTGCCTCTAATATAAATAAGATAATTACAAAGAACTCAAAACTATATCCTTAAGGTGATACCTCGGTGAAAACTAGCGCCACCGTCATTTAAAAATCATTAATCACTGAAAAGTTATCAAAAATCCCTCTGCTGTAATTAAGGTTCTGGATCTGAAGTTAATTTTAAACATATTAAATTATAATTCCATATAGTTACAAATTGCATTATTGCTTAAAACGGCCACTTTTAGCAGTTTTGCAATTTGTAACTATATGGAGTGTTAGCAATTCATTCTTGCTCCCACTTACTGCCTATGTTCAGCTCGGTGTTCAAGAGATCGTGTGCGGATTAGTAAGGCGGGTGCCGTGATTTCAACCTTGACGTAAGGATTTATAAAATTACCGGTTAAAGCGGCCTGCTGCATCCCTGTAAAATATTGAGCAGTTTAAGGGAAAAAAAAATAAGACATCATGTGCTTTTCAAAAGGCATGTTTAGCCGTTGATCCCGGCTGCCATCTGGTTGGTAGTCCTTAAAGGAACCACGTCAGAGGCCGAGAGGCAGTTCCAATGAACTCTGACACCAGGGTGTGCATGGTAGATTGACTGTGTCACCTACACGAAATGATGATGCTGAGACATCACTTACTAAGTACGCAGCAAGTACATATAGGTACTTACGAGTAAATGATCTAAGCTATATACCTAGGTACTTAGATACCTACTTACTCGTAAGAAGACATGAAACATCCGATTCTGAAACTTGTCTCCAACTGATTTTGTTTAATTTGCTTGCAGGTACCTACTTAAAATGGCATCAGCGAAAGCCAACAAAAAGTAAGTCACGTACTTATACCTACATATACCTAATAATTTCAATGTATAATAGAAAATTACATTAAAAAAGCCCTGACAAATTTTATCTTCAGCGGCATGGGTCAACTGATTTCATCCCCCACATTATATTTGCAGACATTAGCCTATTTTACATAGAACTAGGAACGCGAAGTGACGCAATTTTTTTTTTAATCTATGCTATTTTAGTTAAAATGTGTTTCGTCTTGTTCTTTCACACTTCACATGAAGTGTCAGGTAAGAGAGAAAGAGCCAAAACATATTTTAGTTAAAATGGGCTTATCAAACGTTTCTTAACACGGCGGATATTTTCCCGACTTGTACCTACCCCCGGAGCTTTGTCACAGCTCAACCGATTTTCATTGAACGTCATTATTTTGTAATGTGCACCTAATGCGCTTTCATTAGAGACCCCACTCGAGTATATTTGCAGACATTCGGTTATTCTTCCCCACTTTCACCCCCACAACTTATAAAGGGCTCAACCGATTTTCATCAAATTCCGGAAGTCACTTATCCCGAATAAGTAGTAAAAGTAGTGTTGGAAGATGTCATGATGTCAAGAGAGTATTTATTTACAGAATTAGTAATACTAATTCTTTGACCCAACCTAGCACGGCTCTCTCCGCAGTCTCTGACAGAAACTGCGGCTCGGTGCAGTTGAAGGCTCACCTCCTGTCGTCGTACTCTAGCTGCACGTCTCTTGCACTATGCGACGAGGAACGAGGCGTACGACATTGAAGTGGCCAAGTACTGGTCAAAGTCAATATAGTCCATATCCAGTAAAACTCATCTCTTTCATATTTAGATTGACGTCGGCAGCAGTTGAGCTACCAGAATGCCCCGTTTGCATGGAAACCATGACGGCGCCAATATTCCAATGCCAGTCGGGACACAGTCTTTGCCACTCATGCACCCAAGTGCTTTCCCCTCCGAACTGCCCTATATGCCGTCAGCCAATGACGCAGATAAGGAACTGGCAACTTGAGGATGTTATTGCTAAGGTAAGTGTTTCTGAAGAGAAAAACCTGTTTCCAGCAACTCCGCCCGCGGGATTGCAGATATCTCGCACTAAAAAGTATCTAGGTCTTAGTTGTATTAAATTTCTTAGTTACCTAACTATACGCCATTTACTGATTTAGCAAACAAATTCGCTTACGCAGTCGCTACGCTAGCGACTACGTTTAGCGATAGGGGCTGTAGGGAGTGAAGACGCGGGCGGAGTTAAAAAAAAATATATTTACAATTGATTTGTTATCACGGAAGTTGTTGATACCATTTTGTTTTAGGCTAAAGTAGGCTGCCCGAATAAGGACAAGGGATGTGTGTACACGATGTTGAACTACGACGTAGACGAACATTTGAAGGAGTGCATCTTCCGAGAAATGGATTGCCCTCTTGGAGTAATATTCGGAAAATGTTTCTGGAAAGGTAACCTTTTAGATGTTGCATTAATGCGTATAGTTTGACGGTAGGAATTCCTAGGTCTTTTTGGGGTCTTAATTTGGGAGGCGTAAAGATTTCATGTCAAGGCCGTGTTGCTTAAAGGTATGAGCGGAATGACTTTGAATTGTCGATTACGATCTTAATAAAAATTCACTTTCACACATTCATCAGCAAATAATTTCCAATTTCAGGTCAATTGAAAATGATGATGGATCACTTCAAGGAGCGCCATCCCACTCACTGTAACATCAGCTCTGACAGCGAAGTGGAGCTAGATAACATTAAAATTACAGACGACGATCGTCACGTGTTCCTTTTTGCTCAAGGAAAGCTGTTATTCATAATCACTATGAAAATAGACACACTCCAGAAGATGGTCTACTGGGCTATTCAACACATTGGTGGTAAGAAGTCTGCTCAACAACATATCTATGAGATACATGTCAGTAGCAAGCAAGATACCCGCAGGAAGACAGTGTTCATGGAACACTGCTTTAACGACGCTATTAAAGCAGATGAAGTATTCCGCATCGGAAAATGCGCTGTTATGCCTTTGGAAATGCTAAGCCATTTTATTAAAGACAAGAAAATGTCATTCCGTTTCTTTATAAAGAGAATGCCACCAGTGCAGAAGGAAAGGTTTAATAAGGGAGACGGAAAGAAAGATGAAAACAAGCCCCCAGGTCCAAGCAAAGGACCGAAGGGGCCAAAACCTGCAGGCCCCCCCAAGGCTGGACCCAAAGGATTCAAAAAACCTACTAAAGCCTAATTTCTTTTTTATTGATTTAACACTCTGTGCTTTGATACTCTTCTTATCTTTCTCTTTATGAATGATCAACGTATTGGGTTGGGTGTCAGTAATTTTTTGCATGTATTTTTTATTAACAACTTATTTTTTAGATAGCTACGTAACTACGTGTGACTAAAAATTTTTATAGCCTTGTGTATCTCTGTGTAGACATTTTGGTAAGTGGTACCTACTTAACTCATATTTTTTTGAGAAAAGTAATTAGATTATAATCTAATAAGTATAATATGAATGAATAACTAACAGGGTACTTCAGACTTATCGTGTAAGTAAGTACAAAGAACTTAGGTACTACTTACCTCCAGAGAGTATAAAAATGTTTTATGAAAATAAGATAAAGTTAATCTGCCTCTTATAAGTTCTATGTTGTATTGTTATATTATGTTTGGGTCAAATTGGTGTAAAACTTAAACCATGTCGTAATATAACACAAATATCGAAAAGACTATGGTTTTCGATCAAATATTTCATTAAAAAAATGTACTTATACCTGCTTTCTAGGTTAATAACTATTCTGTAAACAGTAATTGCAGGTTAATTACTTAAGACGATACCTTAGGGAACACTAGCGCCACCATCATTTAAAAATCATTATTCACTGAGAAAACAAGTTATCAAAAATCCCTACTATGTAATTAAGGTTCTGGATCTGAAGTTAATTTTAATCATATTAAATTGTATTTCCCTATAGTTATAAATTGCAAAACTGCTAAAAGTGGCCGTTTTAAGCAATATTGCAATTTGTAACTATAGGGAACTATTAATTGATATGTTTAAAATAAACTTTAGATCCAGAACCTTAATTACATAATAGGGATTTGTGTTTTTAGTGAACACTAGCGCCGCCTTAAGTAACTACATTTGGTAAATATGTTTGTGTTATGTGATAGAAAAGTTTAAGGTTTTTCTCTTATTATGGACTTAACAATAACATGCAACGTAGTACTCGCACTACCATTATAAGCTAATGCGTATAATACAAGATCCCTGTGATCCCATCGGTAGATGGATTTATAGTAGACAGGAACACCTACCTCAGTACCTCCTATAAACTACTACTTATTGTAGATGTACTGATTAAGTGCCAACCTAGTTAATAGATTACGATGTTTGTAGATTGGTAGTTTCAGGATACATCCTTGTCTCCCTCATCACCTCATATTGTATACCCAGCAGGACCCTGAGCATAATTGAATGAACGAACAGTCCTGAGAGTACCGTTCACGAGCTAATGCCCGTGACTGTACTTACTATACTAATGTGTAATAATGATACTTTAATGATTTTTGGGTTCCGTACAAAAATTAAAAAACGGAACCCTTATTGGTAGGATTGCGTAATCCTGTGACCCAAACACAGATGTCCATATATATATTTTTTAAATAAGGGTCATTTTCGGGGACAAAGTAGGAATTTTCAAATAAGTTTTGCAAACCATTTTGTTTACCGTGTTATACATATATCGAATGAAAGAGCTCGTTCATGAAAGAAGACGAAAATTGACCATACCCCCCCTGATCTCCGAAACTACAGAACCTAAAATTAAAAAAAAAAACAAAATCTTGTTTATTGGTTGGTTGGTCTGGTTTCCCTGCGTATAAAAGGGTTACGGAGGTCAGACGGCAGTCGCCAAATCAGGAGCAGACCATGACTAATAGCGTACCCTGGGCTCTGAAGCGTATGTTGAAGATGCAACCGGGAAAATTGCTTCGACGAAGGAACTTATATTTGGTATAAGTAAAGGTCGTACAAATCTTACATAATATTCTCTAATTTGAGGTATTTAGGGCTACTACTAATGTAAGATTGTTACCGATTCTATTCTACACACTAACGTAAGAGTAGGTACTGAAAATATTCGACTGCTTTCTTCAAAAATGTCTAATTTATGTAAGCTGTGTAGTCATTATGCATATATTTATCGAAGTGTATATGTACCTACTTACTTGTTATTTCGGTTAATAAATGTAACTCAGACTTGGGAGATTTTATGTCTGTGGTACTAAACATTTCTTTTTATTTCTGTTTTCCCTACCCTGACCTATTTATTTATTACTAGCTGTTCCCCGCGGCTCCGCCCGCGTGAGACTCGCTTATATCGCGCCCAAAAGTAGCCTATGTGTGACCTCAGGTCGTTAACTACATCCCTACCAAATTTCATCACAATCGGTCCAGCAGTTTAGCCGTGAAGAGGTGACAGACAGACTTTCGCATTTATAATATTAGTATGGATACGTCCACTCCTACTTCACTAATCACTCACTACATAGTATACAAAAGCTTTCTCTGTCCCTTTGTATGCTTAAATCTTAAAAACTACGCAACGGATTTTGATGCGGTTTTTTAATAGATAGTGATTCAAGAGGAAGGTTTTTATGCCCATGCGAAGCTGGGGCGGGTCGCTAGTATATAATATTAAAAACGCGAAAGTTCAGGTGTTTGTTAGTCTTTCACAGGAAAAAGGCTAAGCAGATTTGTCTAAAATTTGGAATGGAGATTGCTTAGACCCTGGAACAACACATAGGCTATATTTTATCCCGGAATTCCCACGGAAGCAGAGACCCGGGCAACAGCTAGTATAGAACAAAATAGATTATAAACTAAAAATATCGGGCTCTCCTATACAATCTTAAGCTCCTCGAGTTAATACTTTAGGAGTGATAGCCTACTGGGGCATGCATGCGTGGTCGTAACGATAGCGCGTGTCTACAACGGCAGCTCTTTATAGTAGCAGATTATAGAATGCTATACCTAGCACAGATATTCAACCGCCATACAAAGAAGCGCGCCTACTTTTATAGTGTAATAATAATATTTATTTGCCAACTAAGTGTCATTTTGGTAGTCTCCCCATACTGAGACTTACTAACGCCATCTATCGATCACTTGGGAAACTGAGATTCTAACTCCAATAACTTAATAAATAAAGCACTAAATTAGTTTGTGATAGGATGACGATACTTGAAAAAATCATGTTTTAATAATCCAAACTATTTTTTCGCCAAAAACAAGCGGGATTTTAACTAAATTTGATTTTTTTTCAATTCTTGTGGCGCCAACTAATGGCAATAAAAGGATCTTAACCTTTTTATTAGGCAATGGGACCACATGATAGTAGGCAAAGCATAGATTGATCGCCACTAAATGTGGTACTTCTATCTTACCTCCTATACTTCGAAAGGCACATTAAGCCGTTGGCCGGGCTGTTATTGCTAGATAGCAGTCGTTATAGCGAGATCTCTGTGCCAGATGACTAGGAAGCCTGATGAAATCCAATAAGTGTTGGCCACTTACCCTTTTGGTCTGGTTTCCTTGTAAAAAGGTGTCTCAGACACATGTACGATAAAATATTATAAAACTTTTTGTTCAAGAGCTTCACTTTTTAAATCTGTGACTCACTCAAAACCGGTGCTATATATAATTTTCCATTCATGCGAAAATGAGTGGTCTTCACACGTTCACGGACGTTTTTGAAAACAATATAAATTTTATTTTTATAACGCTATAGCAGTCGTGTGTCTGCTAATGTGTTAAATGCAAGTCCTTAATTTATATAAAAACTAGCTGTTCCCCGCGGCTCCGCCCCGCGCGGGACTCGGTTATATCGCGCCCAAAAGAAGCCTATGTTTGACCTCAGGTCGTTAACTACATTCCTACCAAATTTCACCACAATCGGTCCAGCAGTTTAGCCGTGAAGAGGTGACAGACAGACAGACTTTCGTATTTATAATATTAGTATGGATAGTATGGATTAGTATGGAAGTATGGATATAAAACCAATCAAAATTCTTAGGCCCACTTAAAGTTCTTCACAGTTGGTTAAGAAAAAAATAAAAGATTTACTAATTTTAAAGTTTTATTGTCTTACAAGCTAGTTCATTTCTTGGCCTTGGCCTCTCGCGTCGCTTTCCTCTCGGCTGCCCTCGCGAGCTGCTTTGCTGGCTTCAGGTTACCCTTCTTGCAAAACCTTTGATTCCTCAAGAATTTAGGGTCCATCTGCAAAATCAAAATCCCAATATATATCCAATATATATTTAACTAAGCCTCAGCTCTCTGTTAATGGGCTGGGCTATAAACTATATTAGAAACATGATTATACATATAATTTTATTGCTGGTAGTTACAATAAAATAAATTTAAAAATATAAAATTTAAGTAGAAAAACCCATATTTCATTATGTACCTATGTATTCCTAATATTTTATTTTATACTAGCTGTTCCCCGCGGCTTCGCCCCGCGTGGGACTCTGTTATATCGCGCCCAAAAGTAGCCTATGTTTGACCTCAGGTCGTTAACTACATCCCTACCAAATTTCATCACAATCGGTCCAGCAGTTTAGCCGTGAAGAGGTGACAGACAGACAGACAGACTTTCGCATTTATAATATTAGTATGGATTTACCAAACTGTATGTGTGCAACAAATAATATCAGGCTTTTATTTGAAAGGCCAAAGAGGAATAAAATTTCCAAGTTGTACTCATCATTTACACTAACATTTACCTAAACAATATAGGTAGGTTACCTACTATTAATCAAACAAGACTTGGAACTTTTACCAGTGATCATCCAGTAGGTACCTACATGTGGAATTTAAAAATAAGTTTGTTGATATCATGGGTTTTTTATGAGGCTTTTTGAGAGGAAACCTAAATATTTTTCTAATTAGGTACCTAACAAGTCTTTTTCTGCCAGTGGAAACTCAGTGTATCTTACAAAAATAAGACTATTGTCTCTTATTTTGAAATTCGTCCCACAGATTCTACTGAAGGAGTCTGCAAAATATACTCTCAAAAAATAGAAACCCTTTTAGGCAGTCAGGTAAAACAACAGTAGATAAATCAAGTTACTTGAACGTGTGTCTATAAATTTTACAATAAACTTCTCACGCGACAGTAATTTTAAATCATAATCTGTACATACGTATATAAGTTTAAGACTAAAGAATCAAAAACATACCCCTAAAGTAGATTCATGCCTGAACTTAGTCGGCTTTTTGATACCATTCCTGTGGGCTTTGCGATCTGAAAATAAAAATCAGTTATTACTGTACGATGTTCATATCTAACACAGTAACATAATTTAAGTACTTATATATTAAAATTAGCTAATGTATAAGTTAAAACGACAATGTTTACTTACTTTGGTTATGATTTGTGTGGTTCTTAGACTTGGCCATTATGTCCGATTGTCCTCACTGAAATCAAAAATAAAGAAATTATAATACACTCAAGTCAAAAAACTTATGTATTCTAAATTTAATAAAATTTATAGTTGCACGATAATTATTTTATTTTAAGATTTAATATTTAATCAAAACAAAACTAACCTTAACGTAAATTGACAACTCTAGAAAGAAAGAAAAGAAAAGATGGCAAATGGTTAATTATTGTGACATTGACATTTAAAGTTTATATATGAAAATGGCTTTTTTTTTATTTTTCTTTTGGCCATAGAAACTAGTCTTTTAAGGCCTATTTTATTATCTTCTTCAGGGGGCTACTATCGTCTCTTAAAACCATGCAAGATCCAGTGAGTAAGGGAGATGTCGCCTTACATCATGTATTGCACTGTCCCGCTTACTCAATGGATCTTGCATTTTTAAGAGATGATTGTAGGCCACCAGTTTCAATGGCCGTATATAGTATTAAAAAAAAAAGATTGACACTGCGGTTACGTGTCATCGCTACCATCGCTAATCTGACAGCACAGTGTTGTTATTAAAGTATTTCTCACCCAGTTTAAGGTAATTAAATTAGGTTTTAAGGTTGCATTTTATGGCGCACCCTAGACGCTCATGATGGAAAACCATCAAACAGGGAAGGTACTCGAATGATAAATTGAATCGACTGATTTCCAAACAAATCATTATTTTTTAAATTTATATCGAGTGTGCGATGATTTGTTTAGAAATCAGTTGATTTAATTGTTCCATCGTAAATCATCGCAAAATTCTTGATTTAATCTACAAAATTTAGGATTTTTTGTTTGGAAATCAGTCGATTCAATTCCCCTTTCGAGTACCATCCCTTTGTTTGATGGTTTTCCATCATACCAAAGAGTATGTAATCACTACGTTTAAGAGACGGGACTTCCATATAACAAAAATGAATGAAGTTTGAAATTCATTTGCATCGCATTTCATGGACAAATAGATCAGGCTAGTGAGTAAGGTTGATTGGAAATGGTTTATATATTAATTTTTTATCTGTTAGTAAAATGATAGCTGACTGAGAGATCTTAGTGGCCAATTATATACTTTTACAAACAAACAACGCTCTTAGGACTTCCGGAATGGGCCTTGTTCTTTTTTGGGTTATTTAAAAACCAGTTTAGGCAACACTAAAAAAAACTGTCAGCTGTTAAGGCCACCCACTAGCCAGCCTGCCAATCACTTACAATAAGCAAAAAGAACGATTTTTGGCAATATTTCTGGATTTTGTGAATTGTGTCGTGGAAGTGTAATTGGATTTTTTTATTGTTTCATAAAAAATAAGATATGGTGGTGTTAGAAGAAGCAGCTGGAGATGCCAAACCGATTGCCACCGAAGAAAGTGTAAAAGATTCAAAACCGCCAGCTCTACTGAGTTTAGAAAGTATCCTTTAAAAATTTAAGCAAATCATATAATGATATGATATCACAATATTTTATTAGGGTTACTTATATACTCACTAGCCATGGCCCGCGGCTCCGCCCGGGCTGGACTCTTTTATATCGCGATCAAAAGTAGCAACGGATGGACCGATTTTGATGAAATTTGGAGGTCAAACAACCTCCAAATATCATCAAAATCGTTTCAGCGGCTTAGCGGTAAAAGCTAACAGACAGACTTTCGTACTAATAATGTTATTAGTATGCAAAGCTTCGCTCTCGTAAAGTTTAACTGATCTATCAACATAGAATCATTTCATTACTAGATTAAACCTTCACTATCATAAAGTAAGTACAACATTCCTTATGTAGTATTCAGTTTTTCGTCTGACGAAGGATGCACAGCAGCAACATGGTCTTCGCCATGGAGATTACCAGAGATACAGAGGATACTGCTCAAGACGACTTAGGCGTCTCCGGAAAGTGCTTAAAATACCACAGGTTATATTTCTCATTAATACATCTATAACAAACTGTAATGCTGAAAAGTTTATTTACTTATCCACTTATTCATAAAAAATATCAAATGTATGTTATGCCCACTGTTCTGTTTTGTCTCATTGATTCATGTTAAATATTGATAAAGAGAGAAAGGGACTAAAGAAATTTTAGTTAAAATGGGCTCTTAACAAAGGCTTGTATTTGTTATTTTATGAATATAGGCATTATTATACAGTTGTATAGCGAATTACATCTGATTAAATAAATAAATAATAAATTTCATTTCTTAAAATTACTTTCCACTGCGAAAAGATTTTTTTATAATTCCTAAAAATTAATTTCTTAAAATTACTTTTATTCACTAGGGTGACAGGCGTCATTACCGCCGGCGGGATGTAACTACAACACACCTGTCGTCTTCCGGATCGGAGAACCGTCTGCTATGCGTACCGCTGCTACAGGCCGAGCGAGCGTGGGCGCACGCCATGCAACTACGGCAGGAGGCCAACACAGAGCCTCGAAAGAAATTCCACCTAGTCTCGAGACTAAAAAAAGCATACTCCCATGCTCAGACATTGTTGCAACTTTGTGAGGTAAGAAAATGTTTATTTCTATCTGGATGTTAGTTGTGTGTAGCCAAAGTTAATGCTTTTATTTTAGGTTTGCTTAATAACTAGCCCAGAGAAATGTGTACAAGTAATGAGACAGTGAGTCTCAAAACCTGCATCAGCATATCTGATTGAAGCTCTGAAACTGATGGCCGATAGAAATATAAAGAAAAAAAAAAACTTAAGTGTAACGAGCGGTAATTCGGATGGCGCAATTCAAACACTAAAACCTCGATCACTTGTTTATTTCTCAGCGTTGACTTAATTTTTAAACAAAGTAACGGTTGAGATCTCATGAGCGAAAAGAATAATGTCATAATCGAACCTTGGTATTTAACTGTACTGAATTGAATGAGTGAATGAATGAACAGAATGAATGAACTAATCAACATGTTTACTTATTCTATTGCAATGTAAATTAAAGATTTTATAAAAGACAATTATTGGTGCTAATTTATCTTAAAATAAATCAAGTAATAATTAATATATATGTTTAGGCATTCATTTCTTAAATGTACTATATCCGGTCACTGTTGAGTTGGGGTTGCCAGCAGTGGTAGGTAACATTCGGCCATCCTGCATTAGCCGTGTCCCACGGCTCTCGTCCCTTCCTTCTGAAGTTGCATTGGAAGCCTGTAAAAAGAAAAACAGAACAAGCAGTATTTTGCTAGAACAAATAAAACATGTTGCTTATTTGATTCGATTTTGATATTCTGAAAAATAATCGTATTATTATATTTATATATATTTTTTTTTTTTTGACTTGATCACACAGCTGTCATTGATATACATCACACAGTTTATTTTTGCCACACAGTAATTACTATTTTTCCAGGAATTTGATCACACAGCTACTCCAAGGGTTATCACACAGTCACACAGATATACTTGATATGGCAGACTTGATCACACAGCCGTCGTCTGTTTAGTACCACACAGTTTACTTTAATATACTATAGTAATGTTTCGAAGGAGAAATTATAGATAAAAGAATAGGTTCATAAACGTTAAATTATATTATATTTTATATAAAGGAAATAACACAATTGTATACATACAGGTACATTTAGGTTTACAACGAAGCATATAGAATGGTTAACATATAATTGATAACCTGTGTAAACGTTATAAGGGATATAATCTAATTTATTTATTAATTAATCTAATGGAAGAGCTAACATTCTCGATCACAAATTCTGTCATTAACTTTCTAGAAGATCAATTAAATCATCTCTATCTACTTCACGATCACTACCTGAGCTATCACTCCCTGACATGGTTGGCTTATAAGGTCGAAGAGTTTCTCCTCGCACTACTGCACTGAATTTTCTGTACCCCTTCATACCCTTAATGCTAGTGATGGTATAACGATCCAAAGCTTGTTCTGATTTAGTGACTTTATATGGACCTGTGTAAAGGCCATTGAGCTTTTTTGTAACGCCAGTCGTTGCATCCCTAGAAATACCACCTTTCCATAAAACTAACTGACCGGTATTGTATTTTGTACATTTTTTTACGCTTTTTATCGAATTTAGCTTTCATTACTGTCATGTTCCTATCTATGCGAAGCTTCGCAGTATCCCTATTATCTTTCAGTTCATGCATTTGAGTTTCAGAAGTGGAAGGTGCATCAGATGGAAAGGATGGATAACGTAAGTTTTTGTGCCCAAACATGAGGTTAAAGGGAGCAAACCCTGTGGTCACATTCGGAGTGTTATTAATTCCCCAAAGAACGTCATCTAACTTATTATCCCAAGTGCATTCTCTTTCTGTCATTGTGTTCAATCCATTAAGTAAAGATCGGTTTACGCGTTCGACTTGGCCATTCGAACGGGGGCTAGCAATGGCATTCAAAATATGCTTGAACTGCATTTCTTGGGAAAACTCTCTAAAATATCTACTGGTGAAGGCTTTACCTCTATCTGTAATTACTCTGACAGGAAATCCAAATTGCATTATAATTTCTCTAAAATGTTTAATTGTCTCAATCGAGGAACAGTTTTTAGCTGGACGAGCAAATACAAACTTCGTAAAGGCGTCAATAACTACGAGAATATACGAGTTTCCTTTACGAGTTTTAGCAAAAGGACCCAAGTGATCAGCATGCAAAGTATGCATGGGAATTGATGGTTTTTCAATTGGATAAAGTTCTCCTTCTAACCTCCCGTAATTCCCTTTGTTATAGGCACATTGCAGACACGAATTAACATATTTACGTATGAACCTAGTCATGCCCTTAAACCAAAACTGTGCCTTAATTGTTTGTTCACATTTTTCACGACCTGGATGACCAATCTGGTCATGAAGCTTTTGCAACAACCCATACTTACCTAACTTAGGAATTACAAAACGCTCCCCAGAAACTGTTTTTCTGAATAAAATATTGTCCTTGACAATATAATCGGCGGACAGAGTTGTACTACTTTTATCCCGGAGTTGAGAGATTATACTTTGAATGCTTTCGTCTTCCATTTGGAGCGAAATTAACCAGTTAGAATTTTCAATCATAAGAACAGAATTCGTAACCGGGTTTCTACTTAAGGCGTCTACATGCCTCATGCGTTCGCCTGGCCTATATTCTATCTCTAAGTCAAAATCTTGAATTGTGAGCCACCACCTTGCTATGCGTGGAATCAAATCTTTCTTTACTAACGTAGTCCTAAGCGCAGCACAGTCAGTCACAACTTTAACCTTAATACCAATTAAATATATACGAAATCGTTTAAGGGACTCAACAACGGCAAGCGTTTCCAGCTCGTAGCTGTGATAATTTTTCTCTTCGTTGCTAGTTACTCTACTGAAATAGGCTATAGGTTTCAAGGTGCCATCAAGCTGGTATTGCAGGAGAATCCCACCCAAACCTAGTTTGCTTGCGTCTGTATGTAATTCAGTGACGGCATCTTTCTTATATATACCCAAGACTGGTCTAGCGGTTAATCTCCGTTTCAAATTTTTAAAGGCCTCCTCTTGTTCAGGACCCCAACACCATGGAGTGTCCTTTTTTGTAAGTTCAGTCAGAGGCCGTGCTATTTGAGCGAAATTTTGTATAAATTTTCTAAAGTATGATGTTAAGCCAATGAATTGTCGGATTTCGTGGACATTTCGTGGCCGCCTATAATCTGAAACGCATTTAATTTTTGCCTGGCCTGGTTGTATCGTTGACGTAGCATTTCCTCTTCTCCATGTGGTTTTTTGCGTCATATGAGTTGCTTCTACACGTTTGTAATTTTCCAGTGAAGACAAATATCCATAGTACAGTTGTTCCGGGCTGTCGCAAGTATATGCTTTGGCGTTGGCTCGCAACTCAGCCGGTAAGCCACGTATTATGCATGAAATTGCATCTTCACCATCAATATTACATTTCTTCAAAAGCGAAAGTTTGTCGTGGTAATATTTTGTCATTCGTTCGGTATCCTGTTTCGTCCTAGCTAGCATCATCTCTAATCTTTCAACATAATCCGTTGATCTTGGAAAAGCAACATGAAGGGCTCGTTTCCATTCGTCCCAAGAAAGAGCATAATCATCAAGGTCATCATACCATTCTCTGGCTGCACCTCGTAGACGAAGCTGCATAATAAACTGGCGATCTGTGTTGCTCCACCCGTAAATATCACCAAGCTGATCGATTTTATGAAGCCATCCTTTCACATTACTGCTGCTATCCTCTGGCCGAAATTTGGGGATAACTTCCGCATCGGTTGGCGTTACACGTCGCTTCTTGTAAGATGTGCTGTTACATTTCTTCTTCGAAGAAAAAAAAATTTCTTCATTACCTTCATCGGAGTCTGAGCTGGAGGTGTCGCTGCACGCCCTCTTGCGTTGTCCAAGACCTTCGACATATGGTCCCGACATCCCACTTCTGAGATGTAACGAGCGGTAATTCGGATGGCGCAATTCAAACACTAAAACCTCGATCACTTGTTTATTTCTCAGCGTTGACTTAATTTTTAAACAGAGTAACGGTTGAGATCTCATGAGCGAAAAGAATAATGTCATAATCGAACCTTGGTATTTAACTGTACTGAATTGAATGAGTGAATGAATGAACAGAATGAATGAACTAATCAACATGTTTACTTATTCTATTGCAATGTAAATTAAAGATTTTATAAAAGACAATTATTGGTGCTAATTTATCTTAAAATAAATCAAGTAATAATTAATATATATGTTTAGGCATTCATTTCTTAAATGTACTATATCCGGTCACTGTTGAGTTGGGGTTGCCAGCAGGGGTAGGTAACATAAGTTATAAAATTTGGCTCAGTCAGTTTGGAGATTATGAGGAAAAGATTAAATTATAAATTTTTTGGTTTTTATCTTCTTAAACGTTCTTTTTACTGTTATAAATCTCTTACTTTATAATATAATAACAGATTAATGTATTGCTGTCTTATATGTATTGGCATTGTGTCCGTCAGTTGTTTGTGTTCCTGTGAAGCTTCCATCCTACAAATTGTTAAGGTGATACCTCGGTGAACACTAGCGCCACCGTCATTTAAAAATCAATACTCACTGAAAACACAAGTTATCAAAAATCCCTCTGTTGTAATTAAGGTTCTGGATCTGAAGTTAATTTTATACATATTAAATTATAATTCCCTATAGTTACAAATTGCATTATTGCTTAAAATGGCCACTTTTAGCAGTTTTGCAATTTGTAACTATATGGAACTATAATTTAATAATTGAATATGATTAAAATTTACTTCAGATCTAGAACCATAATTACAGCAGAGGGATTTTTGATAACTTGTGTTTTCAGTGAGTAATGATTTTTAAATGACGGTGGCGCTAGTGTTCACCGAGGTATCACCTTAAGGAACTATCTTGTTTGTTTGTTTGTTTGTAATATCTTTATTGCTTTAAAATACATAGTAAATACAATAATATTAAAATCAGAAGACAATGGCGGACTTATCCCAGGATATCTTATATTTGGGGTCCTAAATTATAGAAAGCACGTCGAACCTTCGGGTCCTTTTGAACTTTTCCTAAGAAACTATAAGTGTCAAATGTAATTTGTGAACAGGAGAGTGGCGCTTGCGACGCGCGCACGCAGCTTGAAGCTGGCGCGTACGCAGCGTGGCTGAGCGGGATCCTGCTGGTGGAGCTGCAGCAGTGGCGTGTGGCCGCTGAAGCGCTGCAGCGTGCGCAGCTCGTACTGGACAAGCTGTGTGCAGCGCTGCCCGAAGACGAGCGGCTCGTCTACAAGCAGAAGGTAGTTCACTAATCCTTATCAGTGTGGAATCTCCCTCTCGAAATCCACAGAACAAATTAAAGACAACCACATATATTGCACCAGACGGATTGGTTTCCTGAAGAGGCATTTTCTTCATCTTTTGGGCTAAATGTACCAGATGTTGTCATGTCGAGGTGCTACGTTTTAACATGCCTTCTGAAGAACAAAATAAAAAAAAACGAAGTCAAGGTTTTTGTTTTTTCAATCATAACTATTTTGCGTTTTGCTCTCTCTTAGCTGTAAATGTTAATTTTAGGTAGAGGAACTGAAGCCGAGCCTGCGTTACTGCGCGTACAACATCGGCGACGAGTCTGCCGCCGGCGATCTGGTAGCGATGCGCGGACAGGGACTCATCGAGAACCTCGACTCGCTCATGGCGCAGGCCAAGTGAGTTCACTTACACACTATTGATTATACTATATAGTTTCTTTAAAACCATCCTTACAAGATTTTACCAACAAGTATGTGTCGCGCAAGGAATCTATCTTTTTTATATGATTACATTAGAAGTCAAGCTATGGCGAAAGATGGGTGCGCGGTACCGCAGTCTGTTTATGTTTAGATACTTGGATGATGTCACTAGCTCGCCGCCAACTCGTGGCCAGAATGTTTCGCCACCATCCCCAAGATTTTCTGCTTTATAGTCAGTGTGATGTTAATGTGTATATTTATACAACAGTTACACTGCATTTGATTTTTAGACTGCCTGATCATGTCTCTTTACTCTTGAAACTGTAATAAAATCCAAGCACTGCTGATTGGTTGGCGGCAGAAATAGCTAAGAAAATATTTGTACAAAATTTCAAAGTATTTGTGCTTGGGTGTGCTTTAAACACTTGTTTAGGTTTGTCTTGCAGGCACATGCTTAATGTTGTTGGGCACTTGTCCGCAGGGAGTCTCGTTCGGGCGTGCTGCACGAGGTGGAGTGGCGCGGGCGCCGCGTGTCGGTGCGGCCCGAGAAGGCGCGGCTGTTCCTGCTGGCGCTGCAAGACCTCGACAAGTCGGTGGCGGAGGCCGCCTCGGTGCAGGCCAAGATCGACATCCTCGAGAACATCCTCATGGACTGCAAGGACGCCATATCCGCCATCAAGGACGAGATCAAAAACGATCCCAAACTCAAATCCGCGTCGGAGACCCACATGTCGGGAATCAACTACTTACTGTCCTACATTATGTATGTTCGCCTGATCCGCACGATCGAGAGGAACAACCTGTTGGTCGAGCAGGCCGAGCAGGCGCGCAAGAACAACATTCAGATCGACGGCAAGAAAGTGAGGCCGCACGATCTCACGCGACTGTACGAGATCATCCTCCAGAACTTTACCGAGCTGCAGCAGCTGCCCGGCTTCGAGGATGACGCCACGTATCAGCAGGAAATCGAGCAGCAGATGAAGGCGTACCGCGCCTTCCGCTGCTTCTATATAGCGCAAGTACTCACCGGCCTGCGACGGTTCAGGGAAGCCCTGGCTATGCTGGAGAGGTGTAACACGTACACGGCAGAGTCGTTAGCGAGCAAGCTCGATGATAAGCTGCTCGTTGCAAAGTTGCACACTTTGAAGAAAGACATCGAGAGCTGCAAGTTTGAAGTCCACGCAGATTCAGTTTTAGAAGACGACGAGGATGACGAGGAGAACAAATATACATCCAGTGGAAAGCCTTATAAAGATAAGAAGCCGCTAGTGGACCGTCTGGACGAGTATCGCGAGGATACTCAAGTTCTTACTAAGAATCCCAACATCTACAAACTGCCGCCGCCGATGGAGGCGATACCTTGCAAGCCGCTTTTCTTCGATTTGGCGTGCAATTTCATAGAGTTCCCGAACTTGGACGACAAGACGGGAGCCGCGGACGGCAAGAAGCAGGGCGCCGGGCTCACGGGGCTGGTCAAGGGATTCTTGGGCTGGGGGAAAAGTGACAAGTAGAGTCCAAAATTTATTTATATTGGATTTAAAAAAAAGTCCAAAATCTTCAACAAGTAATTATGTAAAGTTTTTTATCTATTTTAGCTTTCAGTCTTGGTCCAAAAATTTATTGATGTAATCTAAACCTGTCTTTTAATTACAAATATGAGATAGCTAGACTGATTGAAATTAAACCTATATAAAATAGAAAATAAATTATATTCTTGTTTTTAGCATACCGGGATTGTAAGTATAATATATTTTTACTAGCTGTTGCCCATGACTCCACTCGCGTGGTACTCTATCGCGCCAAATAGTAGCCCGTGTTTGACCCCCGGTCACTGGTCTTTAATCAGGTTCAGTGGTTTACCTGTGATAGCGTAACAGACAGACGGACAGACTTTTGCATTTATAATTTTAGTACGGATTCTTTTTGCTCGCAAATAGCTTCATAATTTAGAAAAAAATCAATACATCATTCGCCCATGCAATACACATTCAATAATGAAACCAAATTGTAACATGTATTCAACATAAATATTTTACATTTTCTAATTTATAGTGAAAAGTACAAAAATATAATAATAGCATTTAAATTTGAAACAATATATTTTACATTGTCTAACATTTAGTAACATTCAGGTATTACAAATCACTTTCATCTTAGTTGCGCTACTGTATGAGAATGTATTGGATACATCAGTTTAATCAGAACTATTGGAATTAACAAGAGTAATTCAGTTTTAGAGGATAGACTGCCAAATATAAAATAAAGAGTAATTACAGTTAAAAGCACCTGTATATTTCGTTGACAGCAATTCAATAAAAAAATGGTTGCCTGTAAAGTCGGTTTTACGGGCGAAGATTTTACGTGACAACGTCTTTTTCTCGGTAGAATATTTATTGATATGAATATAATCTGCCGCGCGCGGTCTGCCGCGCGCGGCAGACCGATCATAGTTGAGTGGGAGAGAGACGCAAGGCATTCGGCGGGCCTCTCTCTCGTTCGGTGACTCATCGTAACGTTACCGAGCGTTACACTTTTTCATAAGTGACTCCCAGCCGCAACCTAATTTAAGACGTTGTCACCTCAAAAATAAACAAAAATAAATCATTTTCAATGTGATCATGAAAATTTTCAAGGTATAGAATAAAGTTACCTTTTGCAAATAATTTAAGAGATACAAAAATATTATTTGGGTACAACCTGTACAATCCAAATAAAGATTTTAAATTTCGTCTTTTAGTGACACAATAAGCGATAAAATCTGTCAAATTTCAGTTAAAAATAACACCATATTTTACACTTCTACTAAGATATTTTTACAAAAATGAAACGCATTATGATTATCAGAAGTATGGCAGATAGTCAGAAAAGTTTATTTTAGTCAATAATTTATAATATACTATGAATAGTTCTGTTCTCTTGAGCAAGTTGTTTGATGTTTGAGTAAACGTTCATCACTATTGTATTGAATTGCGTAATCGTGTCGGAATTATCACAAGTTCAGTTAGCGCGCTAGCGGCGGCCAGTGCGCGGCGTCGTGCGCGACGCGGTCGCTCGAGACCAGCAGCTGGCCGCAAGTGGCGCACGTGTCCAACCGGGCACCCGCGTCCCGCCCCACCACCAACTCCTGCTGCTTCGCAATGTCCGGCAAGAGCGCCACCAGCTCCGGAAACACCGATTCCAACTCGGATCCGAGAGCCGTCCGGCAGTGTTCGTAAAACTCGTCGGCGCTTATGATGCCGTCGCGGAACGCCCTCGACGCGACTTTGAAATCCTCGACGGCCGCGGCGCCGCCGAGAGCGACCGCGAACTTGTTCACCAGCGCCCGGTTCCTCCGCTCGAAGTCGCCCGGCGGGACGTAGGCGTGCAGCGGCGCGGAGAACGTCTGTCCGGCCGAGTTGGTGAACGTCATGTGGCAGGCGGCCGGCCGCTCGCGGCGGCACGGCCAGTCGGGCCGCGCGGCGGGCGCGCGCGCGCTCAGCGGCGGGTAGTCGCGCGCCGCCAGCGAGAAGTCGCCGCGCCCGCCGCGCCCGCCGTTCCGCTCGCCCTCGCTCACCGCCGGCGCGGTGTCCACGGTCTTCACCTTCCTCTGGGGCTCCGTGTCGGGGGCGTCGTCCACCCCGAGACCGACGTGCGACATATCCCTGGCGATTTTCTTGTCGATCGCGCCGTTGACGTGGACGTACTCGTTCTGGTTTTCCTTTCTGGCCGAGTTGTTTTGTTTCTTCTTGTCTTTCTTCGATTTGGAGTCTGTTTGTATGACCGGGGCGGGAGCGGGCCGGGCGACCGTCGCGGAGGATTTTTTGGGCTTGACGTTGTTGATCGGCTTGCAGTTGTTGACGGGGAGCGTGGGGAAGTCGGCGACGGGGTTGAAGTGCGGCTGGCGGGGCGGCGGCGCGTCCTCGCGGGGGCGACTGGCGCGCGCCCCCTTGCTGACGGTGATCCACTGCGGGGGCGCGGTGGGCGCCCCGCCCCCGCCCAGCGCGGGGAACGCCTCGCCGCTGGCGGCCGGCTTCCTGCTTTGACAACTCTGATGATTGCTCTTCAGCGCGTTCATTTCTTGACTATTTATCATTGTTACCTGAAATAAAAAAACATCTTAAAATTTCGGTACGAAACTCAAACTGCTTCAAATATAATGCAATGTTCTGTTTACTTGTCCCCGAATGCCGAAAGCCTAGTTCTGAAAACTTGTGACTCAAACGCTACCTTCGGAGGCTGAACGGTCCCCGCGCCGATGCTCGGATGGTCATCTCTGCTTAGAGTTGGGAAGTCATCATCACTGAGCGGCGTTTTCTTCTGATGTTGCGGTATTGAAATGCGGTTACCGCTCGTCTGAGTTAAGCGAAAGTTGCTCGCGCTCGTTGGCTGGCTATGAAGTTGTATTGATAAGCTGGGTTTGGCTGGGAAAAAAGTAGTAGTATTATTATGTGTTATATCAAATGAGGAGCAACTCTGGCAATTTCCATTCTGCCTCACCCTTGCATGCACCCTTGAGGACTAGCGAGCAAATTGGTATACATATTAAATTTAGGGTCTAGCTGTAAAAAGCCACGCTGGCCATTGCATGCTGGCGTTGTTCTTCCTTACAGAATTGCCTGTGTTTAATAATTAAATAGTGTAATCTAAAGAAATGTTCCGCGGGAATTCTTACCTGAAAAGGAGTAGTACAGTTACAGTAGCTTAGTAACTTACAGTTCCTGAGTACAGTAGCGGCAGCGGGCTGCGATGCTGGTCGGGCGGGCGGTCGCGAGCTGCCTGCGCCGTCTAAAGCCGGGAAATTACGCTCGTTGCGGGTCAGCCCGTCCGCTGCTGGAAATGTGAGGGGAACGATACAAACATTATAATATTTAACCTAAAGATCTCTAAAGTTTAGAGCATCTTCGTCTTCATTTGAGCGTGTTTTTCCAGATACATCCTCAACTTACGATAAAGAGTCCAGGTGGCTACTATCATCTCTATAAGCCATGCAAGTTCCAGTGAGTAAGCGAGACAGCGCAATACATGATGTAAGGCGACATCTCCCTTACTCAATCGTTCTTGCATGGTTTTAAGAGACGGTGGCAAGGGGCCAGTTTGTGCGATACAGACGCGATCCTAGTTATGGATTTAATGCTTATTACAATGGAGTCGCTCCATGCCGTCTGACCTCAACCCATTTTAGAAGGAAAGTAGACCATTATGGTTAGTCGATGTGCGGCGAATACGCTGCGGCAATGCAGTAAAAAAACACAAGCATCGAACACTACTCGTACCTTTGTAGTGTTTAATGGTTTTCCAAACACTAGGCTGGACTATGACGCTGAGCGGCGGACAGTCGTTCACTGGAAACTGTTCGTCACTGTTAGTGTCAATGCAGGCCTACGCTCGTTATTATTGAATGCTATTAAAGCACAAGTATCAACAGTACTCACCTAATATTCACATGTATAAATTATTAATTAACTAGCGACCCGCCCCAGCTTCGCATGGGCATAAAAACCTTCCTCTGGAATCACATCTATTTAAAAAAAACCGCATCAAAATTCGTTGCGTAGTTTTAAAGATTTAAGCATACATAAAGACATAGGGAGCGAGACAGCGACTTTGTTTAATACTATGTGGGGATGTAGGCACAAATTGTAGTTTTGGAGGTGGGTGCTGACATCCGCGACAATTTTTTAATTACCAGTATCATCGTTTAACATTGTTTTTTGTCAATTTTATCGGATGTTCCCAATTTTTTATTAAATTTTTGTCACTACACGTTACACTACCTTTGTAGTGTTTGACGGGTCCGCCGAGCACCAGACTGGGCTGAGGCTGAGCGGCGGACAGGCGCGGGAACTGTTCGTCGCTGTGTGTGTCGATGCGCGGCGACGGCGCTGCGGGAGGAGGAGACGGCGGCTCCGGCCTGGGCTCGTTGTTGCTGGCATACAAACAACCTATCAATCCGCATTCAAGTGCGCCAATGTCTTCCTATGATAAAACTACAGTTTTAACACGAATCTTGATTGTGATATGCGAATATCTTTAAAGGTGATCGCGTTCCTTATTGTTGCTAATTTGGTATGATAAACCATTTTCATTAAAATACACATCAATAGTTCACTTATTCTAAATAAATGTCTTGTGATTTTCCCCAATAATGGCCATTTCTATTATGCGAGAATCGGGAAAATACAGCAATTTTAAAGTCTTAAAGAATGATGGCGGAATTTGTACGAATAAAAAATTTAAATATAGAGAACTTAAAATAAATCGCATTAGTAAGAATACTTCACTAGTAACATGTTTACCACCACAAAAAAAATTTAAACCCCGGGGTTATTTTAATATTCCATTTTATAAAAGTCGACCTTTAGTTTCGTTTTCATTCGCCATTTTTAACGCAACTGAAACAATATGTCACCCTGACATTTGTTAGCATTGTCAAAGCGATATTGACAGTTTTTGATTATTGACGATTTATTTAGTACCTGGGGGCTATACCATCTCTTAAAACCATGCAAGATCCAGTGAGTGAATGAGATGTCGCCTTACTTACATGATGTATTGCGCTGTCCCGCTTTCTCACTGGATCTTGCGTGGTTTTAAGAGATGGTAGTAAGCTACCTTGGTCACTATCAACTTTTTAAGTAGCAGGCTCACTATCAAATGGTTTATTACCATCTCTTGAAACCATACATGAACGAGTGAGTAGGCGAGACAGAGTGACACAGTAAGACGTCATCTCCTTTCATCATGTATTACGCTTTAAAACCATGCAAGAACGACTGAGTAAGCGAGATGTCGCCTTACATCATGTATTGCGCTATCTCACTTACTCATTGGATCTGGACAGCGTAATACATGATGTAGGGCGACATTTCGCTTACTCACTGAATCTTGCATGGTTTTAAGAGATGGTGGTAGGCACCCTGGAATGCAGTGACGTGCATATCATAAAGACGTTTAGACGTTGCCTACCCTGTACTTTTGTAATAAATAATAAATATTTTTTTATATAATCAATAAATATAATAATAAATATTTTTCATACAAGATATTGAATTCTTAACAACGCCATCTAGTAATTCGCGCGAACACCCGGCGCGCCGCCGCCGCCCGTTATAGGCGCCGCTAGGCCAGGTCAGCTTTTTAGTAAAACGTCTGCAGTTTACTACTCTCACTAAGAAATCACTATGTGTGGATGTGCTTTTGCTCGTGTATTAGTGCAAGTAAAAAACTTACATGAACAGACACATATGCGCTAAATCACGCCTGTGTGAGTAAATTTTAGACCTCCACTATAGATGAAACAAAATGCTATGAGATGACATTTCGTCTCGCTCTCACTTTTGTTACGGCCAATTAGAATTACGCGTCACACATACTTAAATCTGATTAGTGATTACGATCGATTGCAGCAACATGATAACTGTGTCTATTTGATATTAAACGAGTAATGCTGCAAATTTAAAAACGCATAGACTTGAAGACTTTATGGAAACAAGTTAACATTCCCAATTCCGTAGGGTTATTTCCGTATCGAAATCAACAATATGTTTGCTTTGCTTGCATGCATTTGTTTGTTTTGAATGTTTTATTCGGTTTAATTAATTGATAATTGCAATGTGCATTGTTTACAATGAGGTGAAATATAGAACTTTTATTTTTAACAAATTTACTCAGTTATAGTTTAAAATGTCAAAATTTTCATGTGATTGTTGTAAAAAGAGTGTTTGTTTACAAAAACTATAAAATGATGCGCTAAGAAATGTTCCTTTTGACGAAAAAATGGCAATAATAATAAATGGACGTAATCAACCGGGATTGATTGGATTTAGTTGAAGTGAAGGGTAAGCTAACAAGAACATTATTTAATATTATTTTCGAATTAATATGTTTGCTATGCTTTTCCAAAACTCGTCTCGTAAATATTTTAAGGGCCTAAGTAGGTAGGTACCTACATGATCAATATATTTTAATTTTATTATCTTCTTGTTCGTTACTGTTTTAGTTGTAACTCAAATATACCTAAATTATAAGTATAAATTAAACTAGAAATAGTTCTGGTCTAGGTAGGTTTTTGCCTACCCTAAGGAAAATGTCTGTGCACGTCACTGCTGGAATGTGTTCCTGAGCCACACAATTTATGTAACAAATGCCCTTATCTTTCGTACAAATTCTACTACTTAAAATGAATATTTTTCTGAATACAAAAAATAAATAATTTCCCTGTTAGTTCGGTGTAAGATTTTGTTTGGCGTCGAATTGGCCAAACAAAGAAAAAATTGCCACGTTGACAGAGACAAAAATATAAAAAATATATTTGGTCCTTTTCTTACTTCCCTATTTCGCCATCTCACTTTTTCACCAAGTAAAAATTAATTGCTTAATCACAGGTACAACTACTTAATCTATGAACCTAACCTACCATAATGAACTATCAATACCGTTTTGACAATGCTAACAACTGTCAAGATGACAAAATGTTTCAGTTGCGACAATAATGGCGAATGAAAACGAAGCTAAAGGTCGACTTTAAAAAATGTAATATTAAAGAAACCCCGGGGTTTAAAATTTTTTTGTGGTGGTAAACATGTTACTAGTTATGTATTCTTACCAATTCGATTTATTTTATGTTATCTGTATTTCAATTTTTTATTCGTACAAACGATGTATGGAGTTTCGCCATGACTCTTTTTTTACAATACAAATACATGCACCCCGTCGTCTTCAATGTCCTGGTAAAAAGATTACTCACCGTGGCGTACGATGAGCTACAGGGTGTGGTGTTATGTTAAACTGTAACTCCAGAGTCCTCGCTTGCCTCGCCGCCCCGCGATTCATGCCTCGCCCGTGCACCGTCGCCTTGTGGGCTAAAAAGTTGTTTCTTATATAGGTACAGTAGCTACTAGTACTATATAGATCTACCTATAGTTAATTTTTTGAGAAGACAGTTTACCAACCGGAAAACAAATTTTGTTTGCAAGGTTTTAAAGTAATTCGGTTGATCATACTATAGACAAACACACAAATATACGCGTAAAATGTTTGACCACTTTTAAATCAGGGTTTAAATAATAATAATTAGCAGACTTAAAAATTATTTATTTATAGAACCCATAGGAAAGGGAAAAGACTACATCGCGAAGCAATATTAGATGTATGGGTATGTAGCTGGTATTTTCCAAAATAACAAATACTGTTTTGAAATACGACGGCCGACCGACGGCCGACGGCCAATCAGCCTATTATCCTGCAACCTATATAATTACACAGTATGTTTTTAAATTTTATTTTTAACTAGCGACCTGCCCGGCTTCGCACCGGTATGAAAAACTTCTTCTTGAATCACTCTATATATTTAAAAAAACCTGTTCAAAATCCGTTCCGTTGTTTCAAAGATTAAAACATACTTAGGGACAGACAGCGGAAAACAACTTTGTTTTATACTATGTAATGATAATGAAGAAAAAAAAAAAGAATCTGAAATCTCTTCTGATGAACTAATCAATTAAGGCAATAGACGTTACTAACAGCTATCTACCTTTAAGGTCAATTTCACTCCTGAAAACGGAAGTGAGATGTTGTTCCGCGCACTCCCCCTCCTCGCACAGGTAATGGTCTGTGCGGAAGTGGTGTGCGAGTGCGGCGTGAGACGCGTAGTACAGATTGCGGCCGTCCGCATCGCACAGATGGCAGTAGAGATGCTCCTTGCGAAGGTGCCGATACAACTCGTCCGCATCCATGAAACGTTCTTCACAGAACTCGCATAGTGGGTGCCCTCTGAACAAGTGGGATTCTATTTATGAATCATTCATTATTATTTCGATTTATCGCCGAATGGGGATGACATGACATAGGCGATGCGGCTAGCAACCTATCACTATTGATTTCCTGTTTGAACTACCTTTATGCTAAACGTGGCCTAAGGTCTTACGGCTCTAGGCTCTGTCTACCCCGTATGGGACAAAGACGTGATTATAATATGTATGTATGTCATTATTATTTACTAGGTTTCGTCCAGAAGTTGTGTTTTTAAAAATGTGACTCACTCAAAATCTGTTAGTCAAATGATTTTTATGAGCTTCATTTTAGAATAAAAGTGATGGGGATTTTAGCACACAGACATATGATGCCTGACCTATTTCATAGTATTGTAGGAGAAACTAGATTCAATATTTGAATTCATTCAATGTTCTTTAGTTTTAGTGTGAATAGGTAACAAATACCAGTATCTATACACAAATCAATATCATGTTACCTGTGAGATGTGTCATCTAAATCCCCTTTCCGTCGATGGTGAGCTAGCTCTTGCCTAGTATAACATCTCCGTTCACTTGTAAATATCTAAAAACAACAATTAAATATAGAAAAGGAAAGAAAAATTAATTATATCTTTGAATTTTCCAATATTTACTGCTATGGTTACTGGTTCCTATCAGGTGGGCCATATGCCTGTTGGCCTACTTAATAATAATAAAAAAAAATATTTCAGACAATACATCAATCCATACTAATCCATATCCATACTAATATTATAAATGCGAAAGTCTGTCTGTCTGTCTGTCTGTCTGTCTGTCACCTCTTCACGGCTAAACGGATGGACCGATTGTGATGAAATTTGGTAGGGATGTAGTTAACGACCTGAGGTCAAACATAGGCTACTTTTGGGCGCGATATAACAGAGTCCCACGCGGGCGGAGCCGCGGGGAACAGCTAGTATGCAATATTTTAAACTTTTTTTAGTTAGCAATAAATTAATGTTTTTTTTAATAGGTATATATTCTGAATAAGATTTCCAAAATTAATTTTGCATTTACTCATCTCATCATACCCTGGTTTCAGAGTTCTTTGGAACTGCTTTTCAGTCTCTGACATAGTGGCAGCTGAGACCAACGGCTTAACATGCCTTCCAGTGCATGTAAGCAGCAAAATCATCTTTATTATCAGACAGTCAGGTGATTCACTCCTGCAATGTCCTAACCAAACTGGAAACAACTTAAAAACGTATGTATTTGGAATCAAACCCACGACACCCTAGTCTACAGGCAAATGCCTTAACCACTTGACCATGAAGGCAGTTAAAGGTGGTCAGATTAGAATGATAGTCATAAAGAAGTAGAAATTTTTACATACCCTTAGGTGTTTAACGCAGAGTTCACAGAAAAATCTCTCGTGAACCTTTCTCATGTGGTCACTGAGCATAGCAAATGTCCGAAATGGTGGTATTTTATCACATAGTTTGCAGTGGTTCTCCAGAAGTTTGTCGTATGCATTCTTTATCTCTTGAGTACAAAACCCTATTTTGAACTGTCGCTCAAAGAGTCTATCATTGAACGCCTTGTTACGAAGCTCTTTGTAAGGCAGAACTGTTTCAGTAAACACAACCTGTGAAATAACATATTTGTTAAGAAAATTTTAAATTAGATAAAAAAAAAAGTAGCCGTAAAAGTCGTCTGACGGAATCGCCGAATGGGGAAATCATGACATAGGCGATGTGGCTAGCAACCCATCACTATTGATTTCCTGTTTCAACTACCATTATGCTAAACGTGGCCTAAGGTCTTATGGCCCTAGGCTCTGTCTACCCCGCATGGGATAAAGACGTGATTATATGTGAGTATGTTTTCCTAAGTTAAGAGTTAGTTATCTGTTCTATGATGGAACTACTGAGTATTTTCTTTTAAAAAAAACTAGGCAATCCTATACTATTAAACAAGCAATAAATTTATTTGTACTCGCATTTTCGAAAAACGGCTCTAAAGTTTCTCTAACGGCTTTGAAATTTTAAACGTAAATTCTTATTTAGTCAAAAAGATAATTTAGCTAAATTCCATGTCTGGGAAAATTCATTTTCACGCAAAATGATTTTCTACATTAATTGAGCGAAGCTCAGTCACCCAGGTACTGTAAATTTTTTTTTTATGTAGGGATTTTTTTTTAAAAAGCTTGTCTTGTTCTAAACATTTTTTGACTTTTCCCATGAGCTGGTAGCAAAAGATGGATTTAAATACAAATAATACCAATACAATACCATCAAAATTTATATGGACAAATAGACTATTATTTCCATGTCATATTTAAACTGTAATCCTATCCTATCTATCTATAATTTAAGAACATTTTTCTTATTGGTGGAGTGATTTCCATGTCTTATTTGCTATTGGAATTATACTGTGTAAATTTCCTGATAAATAATCTGAAAATTTGGACAGTATAAAAAACAACTTAGTTTCATCAGTATCATAACATACAATGAAGAATCTAATTATCATATCAATCATAATACAGAACATCTTATACAGACCAACTATATTAACAGATATACTTTATGCTTATTTTGGTTAGAGTACACTTACAGAAAGGAAATATAAAAAATAAGACAGAAATTCATACTGCTACACACTAGATGGTTAAACTGGCAACACTGTCACACATAAGTTGGGGATTTTACCAAATGAAGGTTCTTAATGAATAATTAAAATTATCACAACTCTTTTTTAAGCTGAATTATTGAAGAGGGTATTCCCCTATAAGTATTAAAAAATTACACTGTTAAGATACACATTGCAAATTTTAGGTAATAATGTCACAAACTTATTAGTGACAACTTGTGAAATAGATCAAAGTATTACTCATCAATGTTATTCAATATTATGTATTGTCTGATAAGGTTGATTATTACTGCACTTCTTGTAAGATCATTTAAATGTGTAGGTAGAAATGTATAAGTTGTGATAGTGATAAGATTATTTACCCGTGCCAGATCCTGCCGACATATAGGGCACTCGTTTTGCAGGCAGAGCACACGCATACGGGTTGAACATTCGAAACATACGGGATGATCACACTCTCCAATCGAGTAATACAAGACGTTCTTGAAACACACCACGCAGGTGGAATTGTCGTTGCCTTGAGAATCAGCCATGGCTTCAAACGGTACAAAATGGGGCTCCTAAAATAAAAAATACTTTAAGCACTTCAGCAACCACTAAATTAAAGATGTTTAGATATTATTGAACAGCAACGCACGTAAGAGAAAAATGAAGGACGAGTCGAAGGCGAACGAAAATTTTCTGGGGCTTGCTTTGTATTGAGTGAATTACTGATGACAGCTTTGACAGCTGTCTGAAATGTCATGTTCAAGTGTCAGTGCTTTTTTTTTAATTTTGTTTTACGGCTCGTAATAAGCGTATTTTAAGGTGGGTTACTACCAGGCTGTGGTAGGTTAGATTCATCGATTTAGTACCTGGTGGCCTACTACCATCTCTTAAAACCATGCAAGTTCCAGTGAGTAAACGAGACAACGCAATACATGATGTAAGGCGACATCTCCCTCACCATTGATAGTAGGCCACCTGTAGTTTAAGCAATGAGTTTTCATTTGGTGCAAGTGAGATGGAAAAAAGGAAATTCCATTACAAAGAAAAGGACCAAAAATATTTATGTTTTTGTCAGCATGGCGGTTAGTTTGGCCAACTCGATGCATATTCATTTTAAATAGCATAATAAGTGAAAGTGCACTGGGTGGCTACTACCATCTCTTGCATGGTTTTAAGAGATGGTAGTAAGCCACCCAGTGCACTGCTACTTGAAAAGTTGCTACTAAGTTGCTACTTAAAAAGTTGATGGTAACCCTGGGTTACCATCAACTTTTTAAGTAGCAGGCTTACTATCAGATAGTTTACTACCATCTCTTAAAACCAAACAAGAACGAGTGAGTAGGCGAGACAGAGTAACACAGTAAAACGTCATCTCCTTTCAACATGTACTACCCTTTAAGAGATGGTGATAAGCCACCTGGTGGCTTACTACCATCTCTAATAACCTTGCAAGAACGATTGAGTATGGGAGATGTCGCCTTACATCATGTATTGCGCTGTCTCGCTTACTCACTGGATCTTACATGGTTTTAAGAGACTGTATATAGTAGTAATACATGATGTAAAGCGACATCTGATCTCCCTTACTCAATCGTTCTTGCATGGTTATTAAAGATGGTAGTAAACCACCAGGGGGGTTACTATATCCAGTCTCTTAAAACCATGCAAGATCTAGTGAGTAAGCGAGACAGCGCAATACATGACGTAAGGCGACATCTCTCGTAACAAAATAAATGCCCTTATTTTTTAGATATCTTTCGTACAAATTCTACTACGTAAAATGAATATTTTTCTTAATACAAAAAAAAATATTACTGTTAGTTTGGTGTAGGATTTTGTTTGGCGTCGAGTTGGCCAAACAAAGAAAAAATTGCCACGTTGACAGAGTTTTTTCGAGTATTTGTGTATAATATTGGTGGATTATTATTCACAGTGTTCGTGAACAAACGTGAGTGTTGGGAAGTGGTAATGGTGGCTTACCACCATCTATCTCTTAAAACCATGCAAGGTCCAGTGAGTAAGCGAGACGGCGCAATACATGGTGTAAGGCGACATCTCCCTTACCCACTGGATCTTGCATGGTTTTAAGAGACGGTAGTAACCCCCCAGTGTAGATTACGTGACTTTTATCTTTGTCACCAAAATCTCCAAGTTAAAGCTAAGTGAAATTTTTCCACCGCTTCACTTACCCACCTGCCTATCTAGACTTACTTGACTGGACTAGACTACTGACTTGACTGACTAAAGTAGGTAAGTCTGATAGGACTAGTTTCTATTGCAAAAAAACTAAAAAAAAAAACAAGTTGATTTGACAATTGTCAATGTCTGTGGTTGTCTGTGGCCTGTGGAGTTTTTGGAGGGAAAGTAAACTGTCGCTATGTCCGCGCTGTATTTAATTTCTAAAACTTAGGTTTTTTCGAGAATTTGTGATTAATATTGGTGGATTATTATTCGCAAAGTGTTCGGGAACAAGCGTGAGTGTTGGGAAGTGGTACAGTGTCGATTTTGTGACTTTTACCTTTGTCACCAAAATCTCCAAGTTATAGCTAAGTGAAATTTTTCCACCGCTTCACTTAGCCATTCGATTGACTCATCACTTGACTAGACTACTGACTTGACTTTTTGACTTGACTTGACTAAAGTAGGACTGAAGAAGATTATTATAATGAAGAGAGGCCTTAAAGGACTAGTTTCCATGGCCGTAAAAAGTATTTAAAAAAAAAAAATCTGTGGCCTGTGGTAGTGTGGTGGTCAATTGTCTTGATATTTTTTTGAGAATGTAACGGTTTGGTTTGGTTTGAAAATAAACTGAAATCTTTCTTGTTTTATTGTGATTTTGTGATTGTGTCGTATTACTTTATTAGTTGTATAATTACTTCGTTATCGTTGTAACTGAGCATGTAGGTGATGTTTTGTTAGAATTATTGTACCGAACCATTTTGCTGGAACATGTATTTCGAAGTAAGTGAGATACTGCAAAACTTTTTGAATAAAATCATATCGCTATTGGTAATAAAAATCATATTTTTCGTAGATTGAAAATACTCCAGAACATATCAGACGTAGTCGTCATGTGGAAGCCTCTCAAAAACGATCTCCAAAAGAAGAGTGCCCCCGTCTCATTCTCGCGCCATTCTCCAGACCTCCGCAAGTGGTATTCGACAATGTGCTCGTTGGGTCTTCATGTGAGAGGAATTTGGAAGTTTTCAATCCATCAAAACAAGTGCAACAGGTAACCCTTCTAACATGACACAATGTCAACATATCTGCGGACTTGTTATAGTCATTAATTTATTTCCGGCCGCTTACTTGTCGTCATATCTCTAGAAATTCTCTTGTTTATTGAATCTTCCACCATTTAATAAGCTACCAAGGTTTAAGTTTTTATTTGTCCCTTGTCGCCTTTTACAACCTGTGGAATTATATGGAGTCTGGCACAAGCCCTATTAAGACATTTTATAGAATATAGTGATATAATGACTTAAGAGGCACTCGCATCAGCTTCATAGTTCTTCTAGTTTGTTCAAGAATATAAAAAAATAAATAAATGACATATCAGCAGTGGTCTTCTCGAAACCATAGTGGTGCTTTCTTGGTCTCCATTAACACTAGTAACAAAGGATACTAATTGTATACCTATAATAAGAAAAATTTAAACATCTTTTAGATAACCCTTGGCCGCAATCTTCCTCCGGGTTTGGTCATCCAGCTGCCTGGAGAATGGCTGGTTCTGGAACCAGAAACATGTTACTGTCTAACAATGCTATGGACTCCGAGGCAGCCAACAGCACTGCGCGAGACAATTCGGTTCACTAATGAGAACAGAGGACGTTATGATGTCATTGTAGTATTGAAGTCTGCTTTGGTAAGTTTTCATTCAATTTTTTTTATTTAACTAGTTATCATGGCAAACTCTGTACTACCTGAATGCACTTTTATCACCTTTTAAACCTGAACTTCCTCAAATATTTCTAGACTAAAATTAGCTAAATTGATCCAGCCAATCTTGTTTTTTAGCCAGACTAATTAACAGCAATTGATTTTTATATATAGATAGATAATTTTGCAATAATAAATACATAGTTTTAGTGCAAGATTGCTGCTTATTTAAAACTCTCTTTCAGCAGACGCAAGAGAGAAAACTGAGTAGAAAATCATCTCATGCATTTCATGTTGCATTTCATTTTTAGTTTCTATTGAGTGATATCTGACCTTCATTCATTCATATTGTGTGGGTTACGAGGTCCATTGATACTACACACCCTGGAGTCAGAAACCGCCGCCTGTTGGTGGCACATTAAACAAACTGATTGACGTGCCTGCAGAAGCATGGAATCATCTTGTTCTGTCTTACCTACTAATTAAAGGTACTAATAATGTTATGTGGTGCCCACATAACATTATTAGTTCTATTATTCCCTCCAGTAGTGGCTGAGATAATATTTTACGACTGTAAAAATATCTGGCTTAGCTCTGGGTGAGAAACAAGCAGCCTGTATGTGTAAGCTGGTAAATTCAATGTTTTATTAAATACTAGCTGTTGCCCGCGGCTCCGCCCGCGTGTAGATCGCTTTTCGCTTAACCTGTAGAAACTACAACTATCCAGACCTTATAGTTAAATCTATAAGTAGTATCCTATTCCCGTGCCAATTTTATAAAGCCATTACATTGCTACAATATCAAACTGAAAATATTAACATTCATACTATCACATCTTTGTCTCTAAAAGAGTAGACGCAGCCTATTACAGGGTCATTAGAACCTAAAAGCCACTTCTAAAGATATAGTGGGTGTGAAAAGTGGAGAAAATCTCAATAAATAGTGTTATGTTAGTTAAATTAGACCTTACGACACGACTGTATGTTCCGTCGAACAACAACTGAACTGACTTGCTGATTTGATTATTTTTTAAACCAACCGACCAATCAACTCAAATAGCTTACAATACAACACAACAAACGACCGATAAACAAACTAACCAATAGAACTAAATCAACAACCAAAAATTAAAAGAATTAATTGCTGGAAAAATTTCAATCTGCTACATACCATATGCGAAAAAATAATTAAAATAAATTCAGCGCCATCTATTGATATTTTATGTAACTAAATTATACGCCCACACACATTCAATGTGTTATTTTTTTTTAAATTTAATAGAGACTGCAGTGTGTTTTTGTCCTTATTGATATCGACAAAACAAAGTAGAAGTTGTAGCTTTATCTATATTAAATACGTTTATGTAAACCGCATTCAACTCTGTATAAAAGTTTTGAAACAGTGCTAGAAGTAAACTTCAATTGACCATAACTTATTTTTCCCTTAACCGATTTTGTCGAAACAAAGTTTTGACAATGCTCCTAATTATATGTAATCCGCCTGTGAAAACCACGTTCAAATCTGTTGAGTAGTTTTGAAGTTATAATTATAACGTACCAGACATACAGAAAGACAGACAGACAGTCAAAAATTCCAAAAATTGTTTTTTTGGTTTCTGTTACTCTTCTTTAATCGCCCTGTATCAGTTTTTTGAAAAATATTGAATGTACAAACACTCGATTTTTACTGTCCTATTATATGTATTAGATAGATAGATAAGTACAAAATCCATATCCATACTATCCATACTAATATTATAAATGCGAAAGTCTGTCTGTCTGTCTAAACTAAAACTAAACGGCTAAACTGCTGGACCGATTGTGATGAAATTTGGTAGGGATTTGAAAATATTACCATTGGCCACAGATATTGTTAAAAAGAAAAAAAAAAATATAGGTACATATAGCTCATGCTGGAAACAAAAAATAAGCGGATCCTGGTCTTCGAAGCAATCACCTGAGGAAGTATGAAAGGAGAAATATGCTTAGGCTGGCCAATCGCCAACAAATGTATACAAAGAAAAATTACAAACCCCATGATTTATATTTTTTTTTCATAATATAAGTCTATTAGATCCCTGCAGTAGATGCAACCACAGGAGTGTCACATGCTTTTTGTCAACCATTAGGAAATCTGATTACACCCTTTTTTTAATGTAATCTCTTACTAATGTTAGGTGCTTATCTATTAAAATATGTTTCAGACACTTAAAGGAAAGACTCAACCCAAAGGCTTTAAAACATCTCCTGGAAAAATGAAGAAGAAAGCATCCAAAAGGTCTCCTGTAGGAATCTACAAGAAAAAGTCTGAAATCATTTATAATACCATGAAAATAAAAAAGACTGTAAATGTAGTCCAAACCATGCAACATGCGGTTCTGCAGCCATCTAACAAATTAAATATGATGAATGATTATTCCATTGATTCATATCATGACAAATGTCCTTTTGATTCCCCAACCAGTTTAGATTTTAACTTTGATACTTCTGAAGTATTTTCCAATATGCGGAAAACTAACAATACTAATATGCTGCAACAAACATATGACAAGTCTTATGAAAATAATAAAGAAAATGCAGCTCAAACGCTAAATGTCTTGAAACCATCTAATAAATTGAACAATGCAGATACAGATATATTTGACAATCTCACATTTACACCACTGAAGAGCTTGGCTTCTAAAACTGAAAAACTGAAAAAAGGACCCAAAATAGTTGTTAGTGTCACCTCTGAAAGTGACTTTGATGATAGTTTGGACATGAAGACATCAAACAAAGAAAATGAGACACATTCAATTGTATCTATTACAACCTCTCAACCAAATAAATGGTTGAGTATAAACCATGCTCAAATTGAAAACTGCGAAACCGAAACTCCAACAGCAGTCAACAAGAAGATCCCAAACACTTCATCCCCCAAGGAGCTAAACAGCCCTAATTTCTCAATTAATACAGAATTTTCTCGTATCAGTGACCTGTCATTCTTCCCTCAAAGATTCTCTACTGAGAGAAAAGGTTTGCCAAAAATGAATAATGATACTCATGATATTCTTGACGATCTACATTTGAACATGAAGTTTAATTCAGATACTTATACAAAAGATTCGCCAAATACACCAATGGAGCAACAATTGTACACTGAATCAAGACCACCACATTTCTTCTTGAGAGAGCAACATCCCAGAATGAGGCAGTCTCTGTTCAAGGAATTTCAACAGCAGCAGAGAGATAATTATGATAGAAACTACATGACTCCATTTGAAAACAATGTCTGGCACAATGATTTGCGCAGTGACATCAAATCACCCCCGAGGTCTATAACACCACCTCTTCAGTCTATACCTGAGGAGAGTGCTCAACTTTCAGAGACGCAAGTGCTTGACAAAACTAATAAACAACAGGCAACATTTACTATACATGATCGCACATTTGACAAAGACAGGAATTCTATTTCAACAAGCAGACAATCTTGGTCAAAGAAAGCTGTTATTAAAACTGAACCTGATCTATGGAAAGTGCCGGTATCAGTGCCCAGAAAATCCTTAAAACCTAAAGCAAGTCTTAAGAGCAGAGATTCTCTGGCATCCAATGTTACATTTGACGGAAACAAAAGCAGAAATATAACTATCAGTCAGGTAGACAATGTATATTCACAGGCCTTGACTGTAGACCCGTTTTTATCGTCTACATACTTCTATGATGAGGAAGCGGTTGATAAATTTGAAATAGAGTTCAAAAGGTGGCTGAACTGCATATTAACGCCGCCCGCTGATCTTGATAGCAATATAGAGCAGAAGATTGACTTTGGAAAAGCATGGATTGAGAATAGGAACAAGGAAATTCCACTAGCTCCCACTAAAGAGCAGGTTAGCAGTACATACCACAACAGTCACAGACTAGCGAGCCTCCGGCGCTCAGCGAGGTCGCTGCTTATGAGCCCTGATATTGCTCAAGTGTTTGTCAAGCTCAATGTTCAGATAGAAAAGAAATTGATTGCTATAAGAACTGACAGAAATCTACACTTGGATGTGGGGTTACAGAAAGTCATAATGGAACTGCTCTTATCTTACAATCCACTTTGGCTTCGAATTGGTCTTGAAGCTATCTATGGACTAGTCCTCCCTCTCAAATCAAACAGTGATATTGAAGGTCTAACTTCTTTTATTATACAAAGAATGTTTAAAAATCCTCACCTAAAAAATAAACACTCGAAGTCAACGGCGCCTAACATGCTTTTGCCCGCTTATATGGAGGCCATCAAGAAGTTTACTTTGAAGAAGTTTTTCATGCTTGTCTTCTTTTTGGACCAAGCCAAGCAGAAAAAGTTGATATCCCATGACCCCTGCCTATTTTGTAGGAATGCCATCTGCAAAGAAAGTAGAGAGATAGTCATTCGATTCACGAGAGAACTGATCGCCGGCATCGGCGATATAACAAAGCATTTGCGTCCGCTCGGTTACGTCGTAAGTCATAAGCAATCTTATTTAGATGAATATAAATATGCAGTCCATAATATAGCTACCGATATCAGAGATGGCGTTCGACTGACAAAAGTCATGGAGATAATTTTGATGAAGAATGGTTTGCTGAACCAGCTTCGTACTCCCGCTATTTCACGCTTACAAAAAATACATAACGTACAAGTAGCTCTCAATGCTTTGAAGGAAGCTAATTTTGTGATTGTTGGCGACATCAATGCTAACGACATAGCTGATGGTCACAGAGAGAAAACATTGTCGCTGTTGTGGCAACTTATACACGTGTTCCGCGCTCCGTTGTTTGAGAGAGCCGCCAATGTGATACAGACTTGGTGGAGAAAGAAATATGAGGTGATTGTGGCCAAGAGGAAAGAGGAAGAGCGAATTCTTCAAGAACGGATCAATGCCGCAAGTGTGATACAGTGTTGGTGGCGGCGCATCCAGTACAACCGGCTAGTAGAGTGGAAGATGCAGCAAGTGGTCACCGCAACCATTACCTTGCAGAAGTACTGTCGCATGTGGTTGTGCCGCAGTCATCTACGGCGATATAAAACTAGCGTGCTTACTATTGAGAATTGGTATTCCTCCATCAAACTGATCAGGCAGGCTAAAGAAACTATTATAAAACTGAAGTTAGAAAGAGAAGAAATGAGAAGGAAATCTGCTATTATACTACAAAGTTATGTTCGACGTTGGATTTGTATGAAGCAGTACAGAGTGATACTTAAACAAATTGTAATTATTCAAAGTTTGGTTCGCCGTTTCGTTGCTAAAAAACAGTATCTAAAATTAAGAAATACTGTAATATATGTACAACAAAAATATAGAAGTAAACTGCTTATGAAGAAAGAGATGCGTAGCTTAGCGGAAATTCGTAAATCCGTCGTGGTTATTCAAAGTACCTATAAAATGATCATGCAATACAGGGCCTTCCAGAAATTGAAAAAAACAGTTAAAATAATTGAGAATCGTTATGTAGCAAAAATACGTATGAGAGAGCAAAGGAATAATTACCTGGGACTTAGAAAAAGCATAATTTTACTGCAATCACTGTTTAGAGGTAGAAAATGTCGTTTACAGTTTAAGGAACACAGAAATCAAATTATTCTTTTGCAAAGAAAAATTCGAGCTCACTTACTAATGAAGCAACAGAAATCCGATTATATAAAACTGAAAAATGCGACTGTTTCAATTCAACGTTATATTCGTGCATATCTTGCAATGAAGAAAATACGCACATCTTATACGCTCTTGCGCAAATCGGCAATAATGATTCAAATGTATTTTAGATCATATCTCATCATGAAGTCTCGGAGACAACGTTACATTCAAATCAGAAATGCTACTGTCTCCATCCAAAGACATTACAGAAACATAAAGAAAATGCGAAATGAAAGATCTTCGTTCATGAAACTTAAAAATGCTACACTTTGTATACAGAGGCGATACAGAGCTGAGAGATCAAAGAGGACATGTGAGGAGGAGTTTAAGAGAATCCGCGCGGCTGCCCTAGTCATCCAACGAAAATATAGAGCTCGTAAACTTATGCTTGAGGAAAGATCGAAGTATTTCCAAATAAGGTTGTCTTGTATAAAAATACAAAATACATTCAGGGCGTTGTTGCTAGGGAGACAAAAACGGAAAGATTTCCAGAAGAAGCGAGAAGCTGCATTGACTATCCAGAACTGGTACCGAAGTTGCAGGAAAGGAAAGCAAATACAGCAGGAGTTCCAGCAAACGCGACAGGCATGCATCAGTATTCAGAGGATCTATAAAGCCTTTATAATCGGAAGGAAAGAGAGACAGGAATATGTGAAAATTCGAACATCTACCATTCGCATACAAAATTATTATCGCGCTTACGTCGAAATGAAAACAGTCAGACAGCAGTATATACAACTCAAAGCTTCTACAATAACTATTCAAAGGTTTTATAGATCTCATTTGGAAACTAAAAAGCAAAGGCATTCTTATTTAAAAACTAAAATGGCAGCAATAGTTATTCAGACCTATTATAGACAATATAAGGACAGTAAAATGATAAGGCAGAAGTATTTAGCATTAAGAAATGCAGCTATTTGTGTACAACGTCAATACCGTGGTTTGTGTGCTATGAGACGCGATCGAGACCAATACCAGAAATTGCTGAAGTGTACAAAACTTTTACAGCTGAAGTATAGGGCATTATTAGCAATGAGAATGCAGAGGGAAGCTTATCAGAAAATGCGTTCGGCCGCGATTGTACTCCAAAATAGATTCAGGGCTTTATTGCTGATGAAACAAGAAAGGACCAAATATAGTATCCTGCTAAATGCTTGCGTTACTGTTCAGAGATATTTCAGGGCTTATTCTCAGGGAACAAAACAACGAGAAGGATATTTAAAATTAAGGTGTGCTGCAATAGTAATACAACAGAGGTACAGGGCTTTGCTCGCGATGAAACAGCAAAGGCAGTCATATCTGAAAATGCAATCCTCTGCTATGGTCATTCAGAGAAGATACAGAGCGCATAAATTAATGTTGGACGAAAGATCTACATATCATAGAATATTACAAGCGAGTACTGTAATCCAGAGGGCATATCGAGCGTACCTACTAGGCAAAGAACAGAAGATATATTATTTGAAGTACAAATCTTCTGTGATCCTGATTCAGAGACGTTATAGATTGATAAAGGAAATGCGTAGAATCCGCTCCGAGTATCTAAAACTGAGGAGCGCAGTCATTTTTATACAACGCCGTGTTAGAAATAACAAACTGGCCCGAGATGCTCGACAATTAAAAGCAGCGAAGTTCATACAGAGTTGGTACAGAGCGCAGCGACTACGCATCACTTGTAGAACAGAGTATTTGAAATTAAAATATAATGTCGTCATCATTCAGTCGATTTTCCGCAAGTTCGTAGCTCGTAAGAAATATTTGTTGATGCAGAAGGCCGCTTTGACTATACAGAAGTACTATCGATCTCGAAAATTAACATTAGAAATAAGACGAAAGTACCTGGAAGATAAGCGTTTGGTTATAAAACTACAGGCATGTTATAGAGGGTTCATTGTGAGACAAAATTATAATAAAATTCGCAAGTCTGCATTAACAATACAGCGGGCGTATAGACTTAAAAGACAACGAGACATGGTAAAAGCTAAACGAGAAATGGCTGCGACTTGCATACAGAGTTATTTTAGGCGATATTTCGCGCGGTCAAGGTATCTGGAGTTCAGAAATAAAGTAATAATGATACAAAACTTATGGAGAGGGAAGCTAGTGACAAGACTGCTGCGATGTGAATTCTTACAGAAGAGAGAGGGGATCATTAAGTTGCAGGCTGTTATCAGAGGGTATCTGGTGCGGAGAAAAGTCTCGCTCAAGAGGGAGCATATTCAGAAGGTCAGAGAGGAGAAGAGACAGCATTGGGCTGCGTCTAAAATTCAGGTAAGATATAATTTATTATATTTAGTTTGTACTATAATATAATAAAACAGAAGTTTGTTTGAATGCCTTAACTCTAAAACCACTGGTCAGATTTGAGAAATTATTTTTGCAATGATAGCCAAGTGTGTTACTGTCGCGTGAAAATGTGGAGCGCGTCTAGTATGTCATCTATACTAATATTATGAATGCGAAAGTCTGTCTGTCTGTTTGTCCGTCAGTAACGCTTTCACGGCTAAATTGCTGAACCGATTTTGATGAAGTGAGGTATGGATTTAGTTACAACCAGGGGTCCGAACATAGGCTACTTTCGGACGCGATATAACACGGGCGGAGCCGCGTGCAATTATTTTTTTCTCGGGATGAAAGGTATCCTTTGTCCTTCTCAATACTTATATCTATGTGTATGCGAAATTTCAGAATAATATGGCGTGAAAGTATAACAAACAAACTCACTTTCGCATTTATAATATTAGTTAGGATTATAGTAAATTCACATTACGACCTCTGCTTGACCCAAAGGTTGTCTGTTATATAATGCTTTTAGCATTAAATTCGCCTATTGTGCTATACAACCCCGTATTAAGAAACGTTTGTTAAGCCTATTTTAGCTAAAATGTGTTTCGTCTCGTTCTTTCACGTGAAGTGTCGGGTAAAAGAGAAAGAGCCAAAACATATTTTAGTTAAAATGGGCTCATCAAACGTTTCTTAATACGGGGGTAAATAAATAAATGGATGATATCCTCCGTCAGGCCCATTACCGCGGCTACAAAACCCGCGCCAGCATGTCGAGCGACAGGCGCGTGTCGGAGTGGCGGCGTCGCTGGCGCGCCGGGCCGCTGCGCTCCACGCAGCAGTCGCTGAAGGAGCGCAACGAGGACGCCATGGCCGTGCTGCGGAACATGGCCGACATCGAGACCGTCATCCGGGCGTTCAGGTCGCTAGGTACGGTAGGCTTACGACGACAGTGCCCAGGGGGGCGAAACTTCATACCCCCGTATTAAGAAACGTTTGTTTAGCCTATTTTAGTTAAAATGTGTTTCGTCTCGTTCTTTCACATGAAGTGTCAGGTAAGAGAGAAAGAGCCAAACAAATTTTAGTTAAAATGGGCTTATCAAACGTTTCTTAATACGGCGGATAATAGATAACCCGATGTATGGAGTTTGAACTATATATTAAAATTTTAATTTCAAAGCCCTATTCGCTGACTGGTGTCAGCAAAGTCTGTCCTTCTGACACATAGGCCTCCTCCAGATTATTCTATGGTTCCCTATCTCTAGCTAGTCTGGCCCACAAAAGTCCTGCAGCATGTCTCCAGTTGTCCGACTCTTCCTTTGCCGGCCTCTCTCTTAGCCTTTTTTTTATTTTATTTATTTACATAGGACCACAAACAGGTTTACAATATTGATTCTTAATGTTATCGCTAAAACTAAATATAATTATAAACCCAACAATGATGGTCACATACAATATATATATATATATAAAGTTTTACATGTGCGAAACTAAATTTTGCATACTTAAACAAAAACAACAATACAATAATATGCCAATAATCGATTTTATAAATTGGCTTTAATTTTGAGTATTTAGGTCAGATTGTGATGTGAAAAATTCTAATACAGATTTTTTAAAAGCATTATGTGACAAACCTAATATATCAACGTGGGGTAATTTATCATTATACAACTTCTGTACTCGTTTCAGAGGGACACGAAGACCTGCATTAGTTCGACTTGATTTAATGAAAAACAATTGATGATGACGTGACGGTCTCATCTGGGTTCTAGTTGGCACTCGGTAGAATAATTTAGACGTAATTTCAATACAGTCATATCTTTGATGAACTATATCATGCAGAAGCATAAAACCCAGCTGTGAGCGTCTAAATTTGAGATCTTAAATCTTATAATGCTTCAAAATTTGTTCATAGGGTAGTCGACTACGATGACATTTGTAATAAATACGACGAAGAAACTTTTTTTGTACCATTTCCAGATTACAGACATATTTATCATAAAAGGGATCCCATATTGTCACAGCATACTCTAATTGTGATCTTATAAGAGATTTATAAAGATATAGATATGTAGAACTATTTTTAAACATGCTGCATGTTCTCATGACAAAACCATACATTTTATAAGCTTTATTTATGATATTCTGAATGTGTATGTCAAAATGCAATTCACTATCAATAGTAACACCAAGATCTTTCACTGTTATGTCTTTATTGAGAGGAGTGCCACAAAGGTTATAGCAAAAGTCACTTACAGTTTTCTTTGGGTAGTATTTAAACGCAAATCAATAAAAACAATTTTTGTATGCAAAAATAACCTAAATACATATCAAAATTACTGATTGCACAGCAAAATTTGTTTTGCTTCTGTCACCAAGTCTGACACTCGCTCGCTTCGCTCGCTCGCTCACTGTTAAGGTCACTGTATAACCATAACCTAACCTACCTTCTGTCACAAAGTCGTCTTTTGACCGTTAGTTGCTTCTGTCACCAAGTTTTTAATTTAATTTAAAGTAAAATAATTTATTTGATATACAGAAATTGATGGGTGATTATTTATTTGATGTGCAATTAATAATATCCCGTTTTCTTTTTGGAAAAAGTTATTCGTTTGCATTTATTAATACTAAGTTCGAGTTTATTATTGATGCAGTATTGTGAGAAACGATTGAGATCTTCCTGAAATTGAATGTGATCTTCATCATTATTAATTATTTGATATATTTTTAAATCGTCTGCATATAGTAAAAAGTTACAAAATTTAAAACATTCATTTATATCGTTAATATATAACATAGAGCCTTGAAACATAGAGTCCAGTTAGTCCCTGATACAGTCCACTTCTGTCTCTCATCACGCTGCACGCATCATGTGACCTGTCCATCTCCACTTTAATGTTCTGGTCTTTTAATAATACATATGTTTTATTTTTCTCGTAGAATTACTAACAGAGGTGTTCCCGATGATGTACCACGACAATGCGTCGTCGATCGTGAAACGCGTGTACATCTACATGTCGGTCACCAACCGCTCCATCTCCAGCGTGGAGGTGCTGAAGTCCGCTGCAGCGATGCTCGTCAACCTCACGCGGTACAGGGTTACGGGACCGAAAATTTATGCGGTAAGCTTTTATTTGTATTTAAAACTAGTTGTTCCTCGCGGTGTCACCCACCTGTGGTGTGTATGTACTAAAGACTACAATAACCTACCTCAAGAATCAGGCTATTATTTGCTAAAAGAACTTGTAAATCCGACTAGTAAAGCAAACTATAGTAACTGTATCTGTAACCATTTTTACTGCAAATAAATTTGATTTGATAAAGTGATAAAAAACGAACTCATAAGCTTTATTATATTAGTATAGATATAATAATATATGATTTGTTATCCAGGATCATGTCATGCCACAATACCCAGTTACGCAATATTATCTAGGACAGTGATTGAAACATACCCAGTCTCTGAAATGTAAGCTGACAATGTTACTGGGAAGCAAAAAAATAAAAGGCATGCTGATATACCTCTGTAGGACTCTGCAAAAACAGATCCTAAAATGTGGCTGGCTTTACGTCGCGTAGCTATAAATGACCTCTGTAGGCTCTGCAGAAACAGATCCTAAAATGTGGCTGGCTTTACGTCGCGTAGCTATAAATGACCTCTGTAGGCTCTGCAGAAACAGATCCTAAAATGTGGCTGGCTTTACGTCGCATAGCTATAAATGACCTCTGTAGACTCTGCAGAAACAGATCCTAAAATGTGGCTGGCTTTACGTCGCGTAGCTATAAATGACCTCTGTAGGCTCTGCAGAAACAGATCCTAAAATGTGGCTGGCTTTACGTCGCGTAGCTATAAATGACCTCTGTAGGCTCTGCAGAAACAGATCCTAAAATGTGGCTGGCTTTACGTCGCGTAGCTATAAATGACCTCTGTAGGGCTCTGCAGAAACAGATCCCAAAATGTGGCTGGCTTTACATTGCGTAGTTATAAATGACCTCTGTAGGGCTCTGCAGAAACAGATCCTAAAATGTGGCTGGCTTTACGTCGCGTAGCTCTAAATGATCTCTGTAGGGCTCTGCAGAAACAGATCCTAAAATGTGGCTGGCTTTACGTCGCGTAGCTATAAATGACCTCTGTAGGGCTCTGCAGAAACAGATCCTAAAATGTGGCTGGCTTTACGTCGCGTAGCTATAGATGTCATACGTAGAAATGGGCACAAAACCCATCCGTCAGTCCAGTACAAGTGGCGTGTTGAATGAGAACTGAGATATCATGTTGAAAGAAACTAATTATGTCGATAGATGTCTGCGTTGGACCTTGTTTTTGATATTGCAGTTTGACATAGTCTACATTCCTTTTACAGAGAGATCGCGTGCCGCCTATCCTGAAGTTCATGTGGCGATTCAGTAACAGCGAGACCCAGCTCTTCTGCATACTTTGCACTTACTTGTGGCTATTTGCAAAGTACGATGACGTCAGAGAGGTAAGTTGTTACAGATATTTATATGGGTTTGTCATGCATGACCTATGGAACTTAACTTTTTTGGTGTTTATACATTACAGTATACATATGTACTGTAAATTTAATTCTGAAAATTAGTTGTTGTCAAGGAATAATTCTTTAATCCTCTAACAGGACTTGGCGGACTTCTTACACATTCCCGAAAATCACAAAATGATGGTGACTATCAAAGGAAATGTGGATAGGATGAAGCGAATGGCATCAAACGTGTCCAGAAACAAATACAGCACACCACAACCGACCAAGTTCATTTCCCACTCGAACCAGTCGCTGAACTATAGTATGTGCAGCAATAGTAGTTTGTGTGGCCTTCCGCTGCCGGCTCTGGAGCCCGACTATGGCATTACGAGAGCCGATAAGCCGCGCTACTTTGATGACGCACAGCATGCCATCAACTGTTTGTTCTCCGCTTTCAAGTTATAAATGTGTTAGGGTTTCTATATAGTTTTTTATTATGTAAGTTCTTCAGTTTCTTTGTTTGCGATTAAAGTGTTTAATGGTTTAATTAATACATTTTTAAAGTTAATTAGTATTAACAATATTTATATTATTATTCGGATAATATTCTCAGTAATGTGGTACTACTACTTGCCATTCTCATTTAAAAAGAGGTTTTGGTTATGTAGGCCACTAATAATTATGGTTTTATTGATGCTTTATTATTATAGTTATTATGAATTACTATGATTTTAGATTTATTGTTTTATATATTTAGGAATCTGTTTGAATAATGTACACATGCCAAAAACTTAAATACATTTGTAATAGTTATGGACATTATTCTTATTTTAGATAAATAGTTTGATTGCAACATGTTTTAATGAATAATACAGTTCTTATGAATTTATATAACGAAACTAACACGTGATTTTAGTCATGACATTTTTTTTTAAAGGATAATGTAAATATTCTGCCCGTTATCTTAAAATTCTTACATTTTTTTCAATGGCAATAAATTCATAACAAACAAGTAAACAAAAAAAAAACAATATGCCTAGTGTCAGTGGTGTCAGTTTGACATTATTCAGCCTGTGACATTTGACATATATATTCCCATTGAACATTGAGGTTATGAATTTTGTGTGGTTCAGATTTCTAGTGTTGTTTGAGCATTTATCAGATAAATACAGTGTTTAAACATCTGTAATATGGACGAATTTGTAAATTACATATTGCTCATATTGATTTTGCTGCCTGTTATAATATTCTTCAATCTATGGGCCGGTATTGGTTGGGAACTGTTTGTAAACAACTGAGGAGAATTCACAATTATTTAATTCCCGAAACTAGACAATAGTGGTGTGACAAATTATGTACAAATAACGCGATGTTCTTGAAAAGACTGACTCATCGTAAAAAGAAATGTTTGGTGGCGTTATAGTGACAAGTAATTTGTGTTGTGCCTTTTAACAGGGAAATTAGGTACAATTAAAGTAAAATGTTAATAATATAATAAATATTTTTATTAATAAAATTCTCTTATTCTTAACAATACTTAATTCATCTAAAATTCAAAGTATCACATGTGTCATAATTATAATAATATCTAGAAACATATGTTTAAGACCCCAATATCCACCTGATCAAATATTTTTTACTTGTTTGACATCATTGAGTTTAGGACATATACATGGTGTCAAAATTATATATTTAGGTGGATTTATGGGACTTCAATCATAGCCAACAATGATGACGAGTGGTGGAAAAAAGCCATTCCAAGTGAAAACTCCTGCAAAGACATCTTAAATTCTCCATTACCATGGAAGTGATAAGCTCTGTTATTTTTATTACAAATAAGATATTTTTATCCCCGGCAGAAAAAGAAGTAATGAAATGAATAGGATTAAATGCTGCAAGCATTATGGGGACCTTTGAGCCGGCTACTTTCCGGAGAGTGGATCATTTATAGTTTAGTTTATATTTTAGTTTTAGTTTATATTTTAGTTTTAGTTTATATTTTAGTTTTAGTTTAATTTACACTTACTTTATATATTTCTCTAGGATTAACTGATTCGATTGATTTAAGGAATCGGTTTGATTTCTATTTGATTATATGTATATATAAATACTAAAATCTAGTAATGCATGCAAGGTCAAAATTAATTTATGACCCATCAAAATTTGTGATTTGCTTTTTCATTTCAATGTTTACAATTACATATATTAATAAAAAAATCTTATGTTATACTTAAAAATTATTTCTGCGGGTGTTTAAAGCTCTATTGGCTTAACTTAATAATCAACAAATGTAATTTTAAACATAAGTTAACTACAACAGTTTTTAAGCAATCATTATCATCATTTTGCAATAAAAGCAAAAATTACTATTAAATACAACTAAACTACCAATGCTTTATATATTTGCAGCTGTATTTTTTAAAGTAAATAATATTAATTGAAATAATGCTATAAGTACTTCATAGTTTCTTTTCACCATACATGACACAACAAAAATAATTATTTTTTTCTTTGAGTCAACAGTGATAAATGTGTTACCTATAAGGGCACATGATTATATATCATAAATTGTCATCATATAAAAAATGTCTTACGAATGCTATTGTTTTGAGAATTTGACTACAATATCACACGTTTTTGGCATTATATTTCGCTGGACAACACCAGCTCCTCCATCCCCATGTGGCCGCGGTGCCTCCACACGCGGTACCTGGCAATGTCCTTGCGGGTCACCATCCCTACGACCTGACGAACAGACACATGTTACAAACTTTTAATAAATCATCAAAATAATTTCCATGTTTTCCTATCTTCTTCAGCCATCCGTTTTACATCTCTATATGGTACGACTTTGGCCTTCTCTTTGATTTGGTTTTATGCTATTGTTTAGTTTTTCCTGTTTTTGCTTGTATTTTTCTTCTATTACGTTCTGTAAGTAGCTCACTTACAGTTTTTTTTTTATCAGAAAACCTCGCACAACTTTTTTGCTAGTATCCTTAACTTACATTAGAACCTCAAAAGTAATTGAAATATTATCTTTTTTTATTTTAAATTTTTTATCAGAAAACCTCGCGCAACTTTTTTGCTAGTATCCTTAACTTACATTAGAACCTCAAAAGTCATTGAAATATTATCCGCTTTAGTTTCCTTTACAAAAAGTGTTAAAAGTGGCCATTTTTAGTAATTGTTACAAAGGAAACTAAACCGGATAATATTTCAATGACTCGAGTTTTTTTTTAATGTAAGTCAAGTCAAGATACTAGCAAAGAGCAGGAAAGAGAAGATTTCTCATAAGCTCACTTACAGTTTTTTTTTTATCAAGTGGCGCCAGTGAGACCGTAGGCGGAGCAGAATGTTTGCGTATAGTTCGCGGCATATAAGTTGGCAACAAACTGAAATGACCTTGAATGCGCAGTAGCCGATTTTCATACAATTTTGAACGTGCTCAGCTCCCGTTTGCAGGCAACTAACGTATTGTACCTCATTGACGTCGTTCACTATAGGCAGGTGGCGGAGCCCCAGCGCTCGGCACAGGCGGAACACGCGCGGCAGGGAGGCGCGGTGAGGCAACGTGTACGGCGACGGGTTCATGTACGGACGCAAGTCTATCGTGCATGTCTTCTCCCAGTCGGCGATATCGAGCTATTAAAAAAAATAGACAGTTACTTGTACTATAATGTACATAGGGCCTATACATTATAGTGCTGGTATTTTACATACCTTGTACGTACTATGATCCCTAAAAGCGATCCAAAAATGAGTGTAAGCGAGATGGAGTAATGCATGATGTAAGGCGACATCTTGAATAAATCTCTAGAGATCATGATCACCCCCAATGATCAAAAGGTTTCAACAAACTTATTTTCCATTCGTCCTTCATTTTTTAATAAATTTATTTATTTGATAATTTGGTTGAAATATTTCAGTCAGTCCACCAGGATCCAGGGGATCGCCGTGAATTCAAAATTAATTTTGAAAACGTTTTGCAATTTGGTTCACTTTCAATATTATTCGACGATATACTGCTTTATTTCAGGCCTAGACTAATGTACCATTTATATCTATTCTGTGTTATTAGTAAATATAATAAAACGAGTAACACATTGATTTCAGCAGTGACAAATGGTGGCTATATAAAATCGAATTCCCATACCTCTTCAATAGAAGGAAACCGCGGGTATTCATCTCGGAAGATATTCATGTCGACATCGACATTGGACCACGTCGTGTTCGCGTTTTCGTTGTACAGCTTGTTTTGTATCAAAACAATAAGCTGTGACCTTAGAATCAATCCTCTTAACCGCTTGTATGTTGGAACTTCCGTCTGCAAATAATAAATGCAATAATATCATGAAGTCCGAATATATTCTAGCTGTACCTCGCATATTTAGCTTCCTCTAGCATTGGTTCTATAAACATTTACTAGCGCTTTTAACATCACTAGTTGTGACACATTTCTGGCCAGTAACAGTTTTGAATTTATTTGTGGTCACACAGCGCACAGCATCAACTTACTACATGACATATGACACAATACAAGGAGATCTATAGCCTTAATTTTCTCTGTATAAAAGGGTTACGGAGGTGAAACGGCAGTGGCTCCATTGTAATAATCAGTAACGCCAAATCAGGACCATGAATAGTGTACCGTGGTCTTTGAAACGTAAGCTTAAGATGCAACCGGGAGACAAGCTCGGACGATGAGGACATGAAATAATACATGAAACCTAAATTAGTATGGTAATATCTTTGACAATACATCGTTGGAGCCACACTTCCCCATATAGAAATATAGGTAAAATAGAAAGATGCGAGACATCCATCATTTATTTATTTATGAAGCTTTATTGTACCACAAGTGACAAAATACTTATACAATTGGCGGACTTAATTCTAAAAGCATTCTCTCACAGAACCATTAGGAAAACAAAAAAAATATAGTGCGGCGCAATTTATAGTGTACTAGCGACCCGCCCGGCTTCGCATGGGCATAAAAACCTTTATCTTGAATCACTCATCTATTAAAAAAAACCGCATCAAAATCCGTTGCGTAATTTTAAAGATTTAAGCATACAAAGGGACAGAGAAAGCGACTTTAAATAATAATAAATATATAGGGACAAATCACACAGATTGAGTTGATTGATTAACAAATACATATATAGATAAACATCCAAGACCCAGGTCCATCAGAAAAAGATCATTTTTCATCTTGACCTGACTGGGGATCGAACTAGTAGTAGTAAAATATGATAGTATGGGGTACAACACTAAATACTAAAAGGTCATTGACGTTTCATTGTTTACAAAGTTTTTTTTCCTGATTGGAACAGACTGTAGAAGTAGTGACTACAATATAATCATATTAACATAATGTTGTTCATCAACTCACATCATCAACCAGCGGCGGGTCGACGACCGGGAACCCGTTGTAGGAGACCAGTTTGAGCAGCTCCACGATGTGGCCGACGTTCTCGACGGTGCGCAGTGTGAACACCGGGTGCGACATCACCTCCGACGCGTATATGTTGTGTGTGAGTGGCGGCGGTTCCCACGGGAGGAGGGGGACTGCCGCCAGTTGGATGTAGATGTCGTAGATGCCCTGGTAATGGGATACAACCAGCTTAGGACGCAACCGGGAAAGCGCTAAGATGTGAAAGAAAGATTGGACATCCTATTTTTTTAAATATTATGTACCAACCACTCGTAAACTTGTTTAAATTACATATGTGGGGTATTTGGCAAATACACGGTTGATAGCCAAAAACTAAGAGAGAACTTTTGTATATTTTAATAACATGAAATAAGAACTCATTCATTCATTCATTTCGTGTAGGTGTCATGGTCAATTGACCATGCACACCCTGGTGTCAGAGTTCTTCGGAACCGCCTCTCGGCCTCTGACGTGGTTCCTTTAACGACTACCAGATGACAGCCGGGACCAACGGCTCAACGTGCCTTCCGATCCGAAGCACGGAATCATCTTTTTTGTCAGACAATCAGGTTATTCAAGCCTGAAATGTCCTAACCAAACTGGAAACAACTAAACAAAGTATTGCTTCCCGTGGGAATTGAACCCTCGCCCCCCGGGTCTACATGCAAACGCCTTAACCACTGGACCACGGAGGCAGAGGAGAGAGACTTGAACTGACCTCGTTGAAGAAGTCTCCGACCCACTTGGCGACGACCAGCGTGATGATGATCGGCAGCGCGTTGGAGATCTGGCCCGTGGTCTCGATGATGATGACTGTCAGCGATATGGTCATGCGGACCACGCCGCCCAGCTGCGCCGCTGCGCCTACCAGCGCGTATATGGCCGGGTTTATTCCCTAGTTAGAAATAAAATGGTTTTGGAAAGCAGTCTAATAACAAACATATCACAATGTCAACAATTGACGTCAATAAGTGATTAGAATATCCTATATTGAGAATAAACAATTTAAACTCGAGTCTTCCTTTTTAACCGACTTCAAAAAAAAGAAGAAAGTTCTCATTTTTAATGTTTATACATATTATAAGTACTTAGTTGTCTCGGTTTGCCAACATTTCTTTTATAACTTATTAGTCACAGAAGATCTTTCAAGGTAGAGGGGAAGTCGGCCACGGGCTCCAAAGTTACTAGATGAGGATGCAACCCCAAACTAAAATGAGCTTCTTCAGTAACTTTTATGATACCTACATAAGTTCTATTAAGTAATTTTTAATCCAGATTCCTTTCAACACAATGTAGAGATAAAACTTAATACTCCACTGTACCTAACATAATTTTTTGGAAACCCACTCACTTTCATAATTTATTTTACAATCATACTCAGTTAATTTCTTTGTACTAACATAGCGTAAGATTTACTAACAAATATGGATCATGTTATCTGAAAATAAAAGATTTTTATTATTTTATAATGTCCGAGAGTCAGATTTCTCTGACCCCGATTGTACAACAAAACTCACCATAGCCGGGAACATAATTTGCATCAACAGCGCTAAAAGCCGTCCCCAAGCCGCGCCGGTGAGCAGATTCGGTATGAACAGTCCGCTAGAGACCGCCAGACCAAACGTCCACGTGGACAGCAGGAAGTAGCACACCACGAATATTAGGATCGACGTCGGTTTGTACGAGCCGATCGGATCGTGCAGGAACGACCGCACGGAAGCCTCGGGCGTCTGGAACCATATTGCTGCCATGCCGGAGTATTCGCCATCAGCGCAGAATAGCTGCAAATTCAAAAATTTAATTTAAATTCAAATTATTTTTATTTAACATGAGGTTACAAAAGTTATTAGTCATAATCATCATTTCGCGTAGGGTGTCAAAGTTCTTTGGGACTCTTCGGGACCTTTGACGTGGTCCCTTTAATGATTACCAGATAGCAGCCGGGACCAACGGCTTATGTATGGTGCCTTTCGAAGCACGGAATCATCTTTCTTATGAGACAATCAGGTGATTCACGCATGCAATCCAAGGTAATCAGGTATTTATCCGGATAATACCTCGGGTTAATACCCAATTTGGGTATTAACCCGGTAGGAACCAATCCGTATTCCTGACTGGAAAATATTGTTATTTGGGGATAAACGTTATCCCCACAAACGAACCAGAAGCCGCTGATGTATTAATAATGAAAAAAAAAGAACTATTTTTCTGTGTTGGGAATTGAACCTATTGAGTTCACAGCTTTCTTGTTTAACACATATTATTACAGGAAAACTATGAATTCAATATTTATGATATACTAGCGACCCGCCCCAGCTTCGCATGGGCATAAAAAACCATCCTCTTGCATCACTCTATCTATTAAAAAAACCGCATCAAAATTGCGTAGTTTTAAAGATTTGAGCATACAAAGGGACATAGGGACAGAGAAAGCGACTGTTTTATACTATGTAGTGATGATGATAATCTTATCGATGATTATTAAATACTAGCTTTTGCCCGCGGCTTCGCCCGCGTTTCCTTCGTGAACAGTGCTTTTTCCCGAGATGAAAGGTACCCTATGTCCTTCTTAATACTTCTAGTTATGTGTATGCAAAAGTTCAGAAGGATTGGTTCGGTAGATAGGCGGTGAAGGCGTAACAAATAAACAAACAAACAAATAAACTCACTTCCGCATTTAACATTAGTATGATAGTATGAAGTATGATAGTATGAAGTATGATAGTATGAAGTATGATAGTATGAAGTATGATAGTATGAAGTATGATAGTATGAAGTATGATAGTATGAAGTATGATAGTATGAAGTATGATAGTATGAAGTATGATAGTATGAAGTATGATAGTATGAAGTATGATAGTATGAAGTATGATAGTATGAAGTATAATAGTATGAAGCATGAAAGTATGAAGTATGATGTATGGTGATGTGGTGACCTGCAGCGGCACTTTGGTGGGGTCCTCCCCCAGCGGGCGGCAGCCGTCGACCAGGAACATCATGAGGAACCCGCACGTGGCGCTCGCGCCCGCCACCAGGCACGCCTCCACCACGCGCAGCCACGGCAGGCTTATGTACCTGACAATTACAAAAGGCTACTTGACTCGTATCAATTTTGATGCAATAAATGTTCATTTCTTATGGTGTTTGACCCACGAAACCGAAATATATCGATCTCCGTTAAGAAAAATGCAAGATGGCATTAAAATATCATTTTCAAATTTACTTAATGTCAAAACGCGGGCCGGCCATCAACCGCCATGACGTGACGCAACTATTCTGGTAAACTGACGTTCAGACCTATTTTTGACTTCTGTCATTCGTTCAAAGTCATTAATATGAATGATTTTCATTCGACATAACTGTGGAATCGCATGATTTTTATGTGACCTTGTGGTTCTTGGCGAGAATCAGGTTTCAAAAATACCATAGACAATAATGACGTCACAAAACCCTGCAAAAATGGCCGACGGTGTTTTTGATGGGATTCTAAATGTGAACTTTTGAAATAAAATTTTGCTGAATAAACAAATAGAGAATAATTATTTTAAACAAAAACAAAATACAAGTCAACTAGTCTATTCAACCTGGGAATGCTACCCTAGTAATTAATAATTTCCACGCTTAAGTACCTACCTACTTATTCAGTAACATTACGTATTTCGTGCTATTGCTAAATATTTACCCACTTTTGTTTGTTCCGTGGCAGTGTATAAGACATACATAGTTTTTACATAATATTGTTAAGTTATTCTTAAGTAAATGACTGACTTAAGTATTTCTCTTATTGAGGTCTTTTTGAAAAATAAAGATCTTTTTAAACCTAAGGTTGGCTGGAAGAAATTGCATTTAGCGATAAGTCCGTCTTTGTACACATTGTTTGTATTTGTATCAACATGTATAATTTGTATGTTAATGGTACAATAAAGAGTACTATCTATCTATCTTGTTTTCTGGACACCTTAGCACCAGAAACGCCAGTGAGTGGGTGATCAGTTTCTTTTTCTAGTTTATTATTATTTTTCTTTAGTTTCATTTTTTATTTCAAATGGGTATTAAGTTTGTTAAGTTTTTAATCTCTTAGTTTAGATTATTCTTGTTTGTATTGTTTATGATATTATTTTTTTACATTAAAAAGTTATTATATAGTTAGTAGCCAAGAAGCACACACCACATCTGCTTATAGTCTGATTGACTGATTGCAAATAATACCCAAAAAAAACCTTAAAAAGTTAATGATTGGTAGAGCATTGACGATGCAAACACTTTAAAATGAGACCGAATCAGAAATGAATAGATCCATGGCAGAAAATAAGTAACTTATATAGTCTAGCGGAAGTGGCAATTGGCAGGGCACTCTTAAGGCAATAGCGTATAAAAAGATGCTTTATGGAATTCAGTATACACTTGAACATAAATGTATGTCTAAATCATCATTTACATCCTGGATGTATACCAAACGCAAAGGCATACAATACCTAATCCGAAACACAGCTAATCTATAGTTAATGTAGTTCCACAGCGCACCCAGCATGCCTCCAATAGCGCCAAACAGCATAAAGATCGGCAGCTCGTAGAATTGGAACGGGAAGGGTTCCATTTTGCCCAAGTGAAGGAGACCTGGAATATTGATACACTTAAAAAATTACAGATAGAACATAGTAAAAGGTAAATGCAGTGGCTTAGCTTACGGAAGGCTAGACCTAGACGCTAGATGGTACCGTGTACCGTGCACTAGAGACCCTGAGCTTAAGTCCTACCGACCTTAATCCAGCAAGCTTCGAATTATAAAAATAAACAAACTTTCGCAATGTAAATAAAATTGGTAGCAACACGACTTTTATCATGGGCTAATGCCAAAGTAATGCCTTAATAGAAGAAAAGGAGAACAAAGGTAGCAGTAGCTACTTACAAGTTTTGTAGTATCGACAATATAAAGTGATTCTGCTGCAGAAATAACCAACTAAAATTGGTAGTCTTGTGTTTTTGAAGTAGAGCCCTTTTAATTGTGAAATTGAAACTTGTGTATAAAAGTGCGTACATTAAAAAACCGCAATATTTATCACTATCACTACATAGTATAAAACAAAGTCGCTTTCTCTGTCCCAATGTCCCTTTGTATGCTTAAATATTTAAAACTACGCAACGGATTTTGATGAGGTTTTTTTAATAGTGATTCAAGAGGAAGGTTTTTATGCCCATGCGAAGCGGGGGCGAGTCGCTAGTATATAAAAAAAATAGAAGCTTGCCCCTTCTAACTAGTAAGAATAATATTTTTATTTTATTCTGAAGCTCTACATCGTATTACCTGGATAACTCAAGTCTCCCAAGTGTCCGTGGTACGCTGACAGCACTACGTTGAGCGTGAAGGTGGACACGACCGTGCCGAAGAACGTCCGCCATGTCAGCGCCTGGTTCCAGAAACTGGCACCTTCCTCCAGGGAGAATAGTACTCCACCTGAAAATATTCAAATTAGGATTAGGTGACATTCAAGAAACATTTCAGATCGCAACAACCACTTATTAATGCAACAAACATGCGTTACACAATACTAGCTTTCGCCAGCGGCTTCGCCCGCATGAATTTCCTCCTTATTTACCCGGGGTGAAACCAACCCTATGAAGGATATAAGGTTAGTCAATCAATAAAGTCAATACTTACAAAAAAGTCAATACTCCTAGCTATGTGTACTATGCAAAATTTCAGGAAGATTGGTTCAGTAGATAGGGCGTGAAGAGGTAATAAACAAACAAATATACAAACTCACTTTCGCATTTATTATATTAGATATATTTGACCTTTTACTCTGTTTGAAATTATTCACAACTAGCTGTTGCTCGCGTGTTTCTCGGTTATATTGTGCCAAAATTTTCAACAGGACAGAGACTTTCGCATTTATAATTTTAAGTAACTTAAGTAGAATATAATATTTTTAGCACATAGTGACAGTGTTACCAATAGGCGCTCCAAAAGCGGCCGAGACGCCCGCAGCGGCGCCAGCGGAAACGAAGTCTCGCTTCTCGTGGTCGTCGCGGAAATATTGGAATATCTTGAAATCCTTATTGAAAGTCGTACTCTTCCCTTGAGATATGCCCGCCGCGACCACAGACCCGCTGTGGATCATGGGCCCTTCCTGTAATAACGATGTTATTAATGATTTAAAAACAAACGGTCTTACTACAAAAACATGTCTCTTTAAAACTAAGTTCAGACCATTATCCGCCCAAATCAAGTTGAGACCTAGTAATATCACACTATCTCAACTGTCAATATTAACTATATTTGGGTGGATAATAGTTTAAACCTAGTTTTAAAGTTAAGACATGTTTTTGTAGTAAGACGGATAGTATTTATTAATGCATCACAAGTTAATTTATTGTTACCGACTGAACCTACAAATGAGTCTCAGAATGCCCGCCACCAATAGTTGGAGATACTAATCAAATCAAGATATGTTCAATCTGGCATTTTTGAAGAGAAGCTCGATAGCCTAGCGCGGCGCACGTGTTCGTAACACGCGACGGCGAGTGCCCAGCCATTTTGGATTGGTCGCCATTAGTGGCATTTCTATCTTGACCTCCTCCATGCTCGGAAGGCACGTTAAGCCGTTGGTCCCGGCTGTTATCGGTAGATGGCAGTCGTTAGGCTATGTCAGATGCCTTTAGGCAGCCTGAAAAATCTGACAGTGTTGGCCACTAACACACCCGGCTCATGTTCCTGTGGGTCTGGTTTCCCTGTAAAAAGGGTTACGGAGGTCAGACGGCAGTCGCTCCATTGTAATAACCAGTTCAGGACCATAATTAATAGCGTACCCTGGGCTCTGAATCGTAAGGTAAAAATGTAACCGGGAAACACGCTCGAACGAAGAGCTCAATCTGGCATTTTAAATATGGCAAACTTGTACTTATGTAATTTTTTTTCAAATGACGTCATATAACGAACCTTGCCACCAGCCAAGCCACCAACTACGGCTGTAATAACTCCAATAGCTTTCACTAACAGTGTTTTGAAGCGCACCACTCTTGGCACTTTTACTCCGTTCAAATAGCATTTTACTTGCGGAATGCCACTTCCTGCGGCTACAGGCTAAAATTAAAACATTTATTAATAAGGTAGATAATTGCAAGTTGTTTAGTGCTATCGCTCACACAGGTTTTACTATTGGAAAAATGCGGGTTATATAATACAAGTGAATGCGAAGGAAAAGGATCACTATAGACCCTTCTCTTTCTTATCTAGTTTATTAGTATCCAGTACTGTTGTCAGAGTTTTGAAGCCTGATGTAACTTAGCTTGACGACTGGATTCGAAAGATAGCAGCCGGAGCCAACTATTTTATGTACTTTCTGAAACCCGAAAGAACTGATAATAACACGCCATTTATTTGTGCGACAGTGACCAATATTTATATAAGTAGATATAGTTCAATCACCTTAGAGTATTAAACCAACCGGACTGGAATTTGACAAGCGACCCCCTCTGCCAAAAGTATAAGACCACCGGTCATACTATTTATACTGTGTGCTTGTATTTTTTGGCTAGTGTTGGATAAATTTGTCAAGTGAATGCGTAACGACAAGTTAGAATAATGCATTATATACAATTAGTGTTAATACTTATTGTGTGTGTTACCTCCCCCCGCGCGCAGAATGTGGCAGATTTTTCACGTAGAAATAAGTGCGCGTGTCGTCTTCAGTGGGTTTAATGCTCTAAGCTATTCACACACTTATTTTCCTCGATCATATATTTAATAGTAGGAAAACAGAAATTACACACATATATATTTATGGAATTTGACCTAAATTTAAATGTATTGAAATATAGTATCTATAACATACCTCTACATAAGCGACGAGCATCGATCCAATGAATACTACACACACATTAGATAACACCCACAACAAGTATGGAATGTACAGACTGTCTATCAGCACATACTTATCAACAGCTGGAATGTTAGTTGGTTAAGGAAATATACTATTAATAAATGTAAAAAGTAAAAAATAATGTAAGTAATCATCTAACAACAGTTTTAAATAACGAATAACAAAATCCATATTTCAAATACTGATCCCACAACCTCTCTGAATGTGTCCCTCAGTACTCGAGCAACATCCGGCTGCTATGGTACATTATGAATTCTATTGTTTTTTCCCATTAGTAGCTGAAGGCTTAATAATCTTGTTCCTAGTTATTTTCTTGCATAATATTGGGCAAAAACCCCTCTCTGTTTTATTCATCACTATTATTACTTTTTGACAAAGTGTTGTTTCACTTGTATATATCAGATGAATTCACTAGAAAAATCTTCATTGTGTACAAATAAGCTCTCATGTTATGTAATTTCTTTTGTCAAAATTGCAATAAACTTTGGTGCTCCAAAAAATATAATATCAAAATTGGTAAAGGATACATTTTTTTAATTCTTTGTATTTTATATCTGAAAACTCTTCTATGCAAATATCAATGATGCAGGCAATAAGGGCTGTTATTACACCAATCAATAGTATAATAAACCATCGTGCCATATCCTTATACACAATGTATGGGAATCCACGTTTACGCTCTTCGTCCAGGAGCAAATGATTCTCACATGTGTCATAGTCCAGACTCTGAAAAAAATTGATATCATGCTATTAACAATATTAAATATAAAATGTATATAAAGAATACAGAATTTGTAGACACCCAACAATGCTTTTTAGGCATTTGACAGTTCCAAAAGGCAGTACATACAATGCCTCACTTGATGAACTGCCCTTTGCTACATATAGAAGCGACCATATGGTAGGGACAAAGGTGCGGCACAAGTTTCAGTATACTTAGAGAGTCATTAACATGATGAAGAAGTAGAAAGGATTACTAGCTTTAATATTGATCTTTAAGACGATACCTTGGAGGACACTAGCGCCACCATCATTTAAAAATCATTTTTAAATAAAAAAGTACCTAAGGTTCTTGACTTGAAGTTAATTTTAAACATATTTAATTATAGTTCCCTATAGTAACAAATTGTAATATTGCTTAATCACTTTTAGCAGTTTTGCAATGTGTAAATTATAAAACTTACTTCATATTTAGCTGACAGAACATTCATAGACCCTGGTTCAATTTTCCCAACTGTTTGTCTGCGTCGAACTCCATGACTCCCATGTAATACTTCACCTGAATCCTACAAAAATACATATTGAGTAATGTTTTCTACATAAATTTACTAAGACTTAACAATTAAATATTTGTTGTGCTGTTTTCTAGATTTATAAATAAACTAGCGACCCGCCCCGGCTTCGCATGGGCATAAAAACCTTCCTCTTGAATCACTCTATCTATTAAAAAAAACCACATCAAAATCCATTGTGTAGTTTAAAAGATTTAAGCATACAAAGGGACATAGGGACAGAGAAAGCGACTGTTTTATACTATGTAGTGATTTATCAATATAATAACGCTTTTCAAAGCTTTCTGTAACTCCCTGTACACGTGCAGCCTTTGGACTCATTACACTCAAGTGGCATACAGGGCTCTGCGCACTCAGTATAATAATGCGCTAAGAGTGCTGTTGGGGATGCGCCGTCCTTGCAGTGCCTCGGGGATGCTGGCGGAGGCTGGAATTGACAGTCTGTCAGCCATTATAAGAAAACGCACAGCTTCCCTGATTCACCGAGTGCAGAGCAGCACCAACATTCTGGTGAAGACGGTGGCGGCTAGATTGGACGTGGACAGTGCTATTATGAAACACTGGACTCGCGTTCATCTAGCCAAAGACACTACACCGTCAAAAAACTTTAATGTAGATTTACTAACATAGTTATGTTCCTGTTACTAACACTTTATGGGCTATGCCTGCAATAAATGTTTTTTTTTTTTTTTTTTTTCAACAATATAGACTATTTATTATACTCTGATATAATTTATTAATTGTTTGGTTTGCAGACATTTACTTGTAAGATTTATATGTCACTAAAAAGCACATCGAAGTTTTAGATCCTAAGGTTATCAAGAACTAGACCAAAGAGTTCTTTATAAAATCGAAGTCCAACTCATGTCACATGTCTAAGAAACTATATAGTTACATGTATGTTAGCTGTGTTTGTTAACATTATCAGCAATTAATTTAATGAATTTACATTCTAAAACATGAACTATTGTTGCCTGTTGCCATTATATTATTTGAAAACTAATATTATCATAGGTAACTTTGTTTTCATAAATTGTGTTAAACCAATAAAATATTTCCCACCGGTCACATTGACAACTGAGTCACAACCAGTTGCTAAATAAAATATTTGAATAAATTTTATTTATCTTATTAAATACACTAACAGCTTATGGATAATGCATGATTATCGCTTCACTTGGGGGCTTAAAGTTAAATTTTTAACAATAAATGTTACAAATACGTCTTGATGTTACTGTGTAGGTATAATTTCATAAAATATATTACAACTGTACAATTACTTTCATATCACGGTTTGTACTTACTTCAAAGAAATTCGAAGTCTTGTTTAACTGAGTATACGTAGAAGTGCTAGGTATTTCATTACTAAACAAAGGTGCTGTATCAGAAGTAGTTTCACTAGATGTTACTTCGCCAGCTGATGAAGAAACATTGGAGTTATCCATCATCATGTCATATTATAAAATATATTGTAGGTATCAATGGAATATAGTGCACGAATTAACTTTCTTTAAATCACGTTACTACTATTATAATTAAACGTAAAAAAAAATATATCTTTAAATGCATTTCAACATTTTCGACTTGATAAATTGGTAACAAACACAAAGCAAAATTTCATTCTTGTCACTTGTCAAAGTCAATGTTACCGAAAGTTGTGTTGCTAGTATACAAAAAAATATATTTCTTTTGGGGGGTTACTACGATCTCTTAAAAGCTTAAAACCATGCAAGTTCCAGTGAGTAAGCGAGACAGCGCAATACATGATGTAAGGCGACATCCCCTTTTCTCAATGGATCTTGATAGTAGGCCACGCCACCCGGTGGCCTACTATCAATACTATATTATCTTATAAGATCCAGTGAGTAAGCGAGACAGCGTAATACTTGATGTAAGGCGACATCTCCCTTACTCACTGGATCTTGCATGGTTTTAAGAGATGGTGGTAAGCCTCTAAAATAGATAAAGGTAAAGTAAAGCCTCTTGTTTCTTATCATTTCCCCTAAAAAATTATAACCGCAAAAGAGAACAAGCCTGCAGCACACATGTAAAATTTTCACATAGGTGGTAGATATACAGACAGGGTAGATACAAGTAGTAGGTACCGTAAACAATGGTAGTGTAAATGTGTGTGTAGCTTGCTCGCTCGTTCGTTTGGTTGACAATCGCGATGTGATGTATTCTATCATCGCATGCTGAGTTATATTTTTCAATAAAATCTTTTAATTTTCGTATCAGTTACTCAATTATTTTCTAAATGTTTCCTTTTGTTGTGACCGCCTTTCACTGTTTTGATTTCTAAATATGTGTAATTTGCCGCCGAAGTTCCATTCAGTGTGTCGCCTTTGTTTATCATTCTGTGGCGATAATTGCAGTGATGTTAAACTTCCAATTTTCGATCGTGATAAGGATAAATCTCAACTTTCCGATATGATTAGGACATATTTGTCAATAATGGTAATAATTTTTTTTCTATTTTACATTTTGACTACCAGGAAGATGCTGTTTTCTCGTGTGAAAGTTAAGCGTAAGCGTATGAGATTGTGGATGCTGATAAGCGCCATTAACTTTCTCGCGGGTGTTGGATATTTTCGCATTGTGATATCATATTACGGCCCACGCGTCGAGTGCTCAGGCGTATGACTAATGTCGTTCGGGGAAATGATAGACTGGTGTGTGGCGAGCGCGGTGTATCAGAGGCCGCCGCGTCGCTGATAACAAAGGAGCGCACGGATATCTCGCCCCGCCTCCTCTCCTGCCACTCTCGCGGTCCTTGCACGCCGTCGTCGTCGATCCTGAATCACATCACCCTGCACCTAAACTATTCATAACATTCCTCCCTCCACACTCCTTATTCAAGTTAAACTCCTATTTTAAGATTTCAATATTTGCTATATTTAGATGTTTATTTTAAGGAAATCATTCTGCAGGGGGAGGTATCTTCTCTTTTCAGTGTCCTTATTTCAAAACGAATAAAGGACATTATTTGTTGTCTGTTATCAGATAACCTAGTGATGACTCATCATCTATGATTATGCTTTTTTAAGGTCACTGGCCACATCATCTTTGATATTGATTGCTGCGGTGTAACGCATGTGGCTAACATTGTGAATATCATTTTAGGTGTACCCAGGAGATATACTGCCTCAGGTGGTTTGTGGTAGCTGCGCTCACAAACTGGACGAGTTCCACACATTCAGAGAGCTGACACATAAATCTGAACGTCTACTGGAACAGTTTGTTCAGTATGCAAATTCCTTGACAGGTTCTAAAGAGGTAAGTTAGAAATAAAACTAATACATGGTAAGTTCCACATTTATATTTCCAAACAAATGTATAAGTCAAATCTTATTTATATACAGATTTTAAAAACTACTTAAAGTATACTATGGAAGAATGCAATTCTAAAATTGCCCGTAAAATAATATATTTAGGCGTTGATGGCATCTTCTTTTAAGTTCACATAGCGGATAGACTGATTTTTAATCTTCTTTACATATACAGTTTTAACACCCTTTGCTAACATACCAAGCATCATTCCAACAACCACTATAAGTGCCACCCCAAGAATACTCCATATAATATGCTTTGGTCTCAAGTTGCCGAGGCTAAATCCTCTATTTGGTGTAAAGGTTTTGTCAAAAGCAGGACAGAAGGAAACTGTTATGTTTGTAATAAGGGATCCTGCCAGTCGCATCGGGGCAGCACAGCTGAAAGCAAAATTCTTTGTTAATTTCTTCAAACTATATTCCTTCTTATCCTACTAAAAGCTCAAAAATGTTGTTTGTGACTGTTTTATAGCTAAGCTACTAAACTGATCTTGATAAAATTTTGTGTATAAATAGATACACAAATGCACAGCCATTTTATGTATCATGCCAGTGTAACTGCAGGGCAACTGTCTATTATTACAATGATTTCAAATCTAGTATGCTCAGATGTTATAGAAAAAAGTTGTATGTGTGTTTTGTATGTTAGTGTCATTTATTTACCAACAAATTCATTACATCTTACTGAAAAGTGGTTCTTGTGATTAGCCTTCATTCATTTATAAATCAACTTTTTTCATTTATGAATCTTTGTCGCTTATCATTAAGAATATAATAAGTATATTGGTAAGTACTATAAATTTATTTAAAATTCTCTAATTTTTTTGTTCAGGAGCCAAGCTCTTTTGCATTGTATATGTTCCTTATTCCTGTTCTTCTTCATCCGAGCGTATTTCCATCTTGCATGTTCAGCTTGCGCTCCAGAGCCCAAGTACACTTTTAATCATGATTCTAGATTTGACAGTACCGGTTAAGAACCAGATAGAATGAATGCTGTCTGACATCTGTAACACTTCTCACAAGGAAATCAAACCAAATATAGGATCATGATCCAGGTGTGATAGTGGCTGCCTAAAGGCATCTGACATAGTATAACGACAGCCGTCTAGCGTCAACAGCCGGGACTACGGCTTAACGTGCTTCCAAAAGCACAGAGGAGCTAGAAAAATGCCACTTGTGGCGACCAATACAACCTAAAATAGGTCGCGCTCGCCGTCGCTTGACACGCTCTATCGTTACAAACACGCAAAGCCTGCTTGGCTTATTATTGTTAAATATTAACTTATTAATTATTTGAACAATTATGCTTTTTAGTTCATCAAATACTTTTCACGCCTACCTTTCTCAAATAAAAGATCACTTACTATGGAATTTCCCCTTGCTTGAATTTGGAGCCTGCCCCTTGTGCTGTGATAATGTTCGCCAAGTCACAGTTACACAGCCAGTTGTTGCCGTTCATTCCTATAATTTCCAACTTGCTCCACGGCATCAAGTCTGTTGAAAGCTCACTTAGGTTGTTGTCATCCAAATAAACCTGCAATACATGACTGGTCTCAATGTCAAAAATCTTACATATGCATTTAGTAAAAAGCAGTTATTTTAATATTACAAACAGTCTCCAATTTTATTTATTTGTACCTATAGATACAGATGTATACTCGATTTCATAGATTGGCTTAAAAGGTACACGCAAGCGGTCACCATGCCTATTTATCTTGAGGGTATCACTGGCGCGCTGCCACTGCCGTTTGTCGGCAGAAATCGATGAGAGTGAGGTTTTCAAGCATATTCCTCTGGTTTGGTCTGTTCTCTTCAAAAACTTAGTCAAATCAAATATCTAAAAATACTCGTAATAGTAAAAAGTAAACCAGTAGTGGTAAAGTTGTGTGATAAGGAAAATGGTTTTTTTTTTCTTTGAAGGGAAAATATAAGCGCTTGAGGGGATCGTGGGCAGTTTAAGTCTGAACCCAGGGTGTAAGAGTGTACGGCTGTATTGACCTACCCAATCATCAATTTAAAATCAGTAAAAGTAAATAAGAATGGTAAATACACAAAACAGACTTCTAGCTTCCCATAAACAACATTGTTGACATGAAATACCTATATGTATAGGAAAAGTCATCTTGTTTACGAAACACGTATTAACCGACTAAAGAAATATTCCATCGGCCATTTTGATGGACCCCATATTGTATTTTGGGACCACTATGACAGGGTACTAATTATATAACTTGCATAACCACAGAATACATAATAGTATACAAAAACATAACCACCTACCTAACAGTCTATCCTAAAAGACACTATGGGATTTAGGCAGTGAGTTCTCAATTCTAAACCCTTAGCAAACATTACATAAGACTAATAGGACATAACTTTATCAAATTTAATAATTAAGCTATTTTATGTTTGATGATCTAATTATGGGATAAATTTTGCAATCAGTGTTTGATTGATATCAAAGCACGCACAGCAATGATTAATCAGCTGACCCCGTTTAGTGATTGTCAAGTAAGCAACTCAAAATGTGGGCCAATTTGTATGGCATGTGTTTTGCGATAACTTATGATAATCCGCATGTATATTATATAAAAATGTTAATTTGATGAGCCAAGCTTGCTTTAAAATAACCATAGCTTCTCGTTTATGTCGCAAAAGGCGAGTTAGGGACATCATCTGTTTAATTTTTTATTATAGATAAAGAAAGCTGAAGCGTTTGATTGTTTGAAAGCTTAGAAGTACTGGTTGAAAGTTTAGAAGTACTGCTTGGATTTCTAGTAGCAGACAGCTAGTAGCTTAATATGTGCCAACAAATATATACCAAGGAGTATTGACCTCGTATAATAATTATCTCATGTAGGGATAAGAATTGAATTTCAAAGCAATACGTTATACTCGAATGCAACCGGGAAAGCGCTGAGATGGGAGAGATTCAGATTACAAACAATACAATGTTTTCGTTTACATTGTTATCATTTGATTACTGAGAACAACCTCTAGTTAGCGTTCTGATAAAATATTGCAACCAAATATGTAACTTTGTTCTTATCAGCTTATCGTTATGGCTTGTATGTACAGTGGTCATTGATTGCAGCGCTTTCTGTCAATTTTTCCTTGCCGTATTCTGCACTGGTCGCTCCCCACCACTTTATTGCCCCTGATATTAGGGCCATGTGAGAACGTTTTAGTCCATCAATCCCCGTTAAAATTAGACCAGAAATATTCATTGTCAAATTGTAAAATATTAAAATAACATCGTTCCTTGCATATCTCAAAGACATCTGTTCTCGTTGACTATATTTTTGGTTTAGTTTAGTTCGATTATTGTAGACACATTACTTGTTTGACTAATAAGATGAGATTCCATGGATCGGAAGTCAACCCGGTGATGGTGACCCCAGGACTCCAGACACCACTGCGCCAAACAAACCACGTAACAATCCGTAAGGGAGTAAGAATCTCTCATACATAGAGCTACCTGGGAGTACAGTCAATTGACATTGTAACGCATTTGATAAAAAAAGTTACTACCGTATCTAGTTATAATTAACTATTTACGTGTTATGACTACATTATTGCTCAAGTGGTAGATGAGCACTGAGCACATTAGATCATCCATGATACAATCAGCGACAGGGACGGGTTAATCATATTCATGGTTTTGTTGTGATTACGCTACGCTAAATATATTAAAAACTGGCATGGATAATATTTCTAATCAGATAGTACTAAGTACACTGGTCGTATTCTGTAATCAATGGTAAGGGCACAGGTGACAAAGCAAGAATTACCTTTATTTTTCGCGAGTGCTTAAAACCACGTTATAATTATTTCTTTCTAACATCTATGAATGTATTACTTGCATATGGGTTGCAAAAGCAATCTATCCGGCACGTACTGATGTCAGTGTGGTGCATTTGACGTAGGGCTTACGAGTGTTCCGAAGAACGGAATCATGTTTATTATCAGACGCTTGGAATATGTAATTTCACAACCAACTCAACAAAGTATGTTTCTCGTGGGACTCGAACCCGCGATCTTTTGGTCATTAGACAAACGCCTTAGATACCTCTAAGGCGTTTGTCTAATGACCAAAAGATCGAAGATAAGAATTAAAAAGTAAAAAGTTTCAAGAAACTTCCTTATTTTGGAGTCTGTTAAATATAAAGGATCACCCACCTCTTTCAAGGTCCACTTATCCTTTAGCCCCCGGAAGGCGTTGTGGCTGATATAGCGCAAATTCGTGTTATGACACAGATGCAACACTCTCAGGTTTCTGAGTGGCGTGAACGTGCTCCGGGTCACCTCTTCCAAATAGTCATTTTCGGCGACTTCCAGTTCTATCAAGTTGTTTAAACCTGTAATAGAAGCAGTGTGTTTACTGTTCGATAACGGAGTTACTTGTGCGTTTCATTTAAGGCGTACTAGCTGTTCCCCGCGGCTCCGCCCCGCGTGGGACTCGGTTATATCGCGCCCAAAAGTAGCCTATGTTTGACCTCAGGTCGTTAACTACATCCCTACCAAATTTCATCACAATCGGTCCAGCAGTTTAGCCGTGAAGAGGTAACAGACAGACAGACAGACTTTCGCATTTATAATATTAGTATGGATTTACATGGATGAAATATGGGTATCGTCGAATAATGACAGATTCTTAAAATGTCAGATGAGTTTAAAACGCCAGATTCTAAGAATGCCGGATTCTACAAATACCAGATTCTACAAATGTCAGATTCGATAAACGACATATTCTAAAAACGCCAAGTTCTATAAATGCCAGATTCGACAAATGTCAGATTTTTTAAAATTGTAGCCAATATGTTTATAGTTAATATGTTTGAAAATTGCAAACTATGCCAGCATTAAATTTGTGTGCTGAATTTTTCTATTATTTAAATGTAATAAAATAATTTAAAAATAAACGCGATAAAACCGTATAGAATTGTTTATATACAGCTCATTTTTCTTAATTTTGCGTTAGAAAATTCTTAGAAATATTTTTTGTTTGTTATAAATTTATGTGTCAATTTCCCAAAATTATAAGGGAATTAAAAAACAGTTTTTGGATAATCATTTAATAACAAAGTAATTGTAGAAAGGTACAAAATTACAACATTTTAGTCATTTTTTAATGCAGTCAAAAGAATTGTTTTTTTTTTCTCCATGTTAAGAAAAGAAAATTTAAATTAAAGCAATAATCATATATTATCAATAATCACATAGTAGCATAGGTATGCAATAATCATATAGTAGCATATACTTCAATTTAGTAAAAACGTTCACTTGGAAGTGAAAGTTTTTACTATCATTTAAAATAATTTTTGCGATGATTCTTATTAATGTTATTAAGAGAAGTGATGATCTATCCTAGATTTATTCTTAGTAAAAACTTACACTTCCAAGTGAACGTTTTTACTAAATTGAAGTATATGCTACTATATGATTATTGCATACCTATGCTACTATGTGATTATTGATAATATATGATTATTGCTTTAATTTAAATTTTCTTTTCTTAACATGGAGAAAAAAAAAACAATTCTTTTGACTGCATTTAAAAATGACTAAAATGTTGTAATTTTGTACCTTTCTACAATTACTTTGTTATTAAATGATTATCCAAAAACTGTTTTTTAATGCCCTTATAATTTTGGCAAATTGACACATATAAATTAATAACAAACAAAAAATATTTCTAAGAATTTTCTAACGCAAAATTAAGAAAAATGAGCTGTGTATATAAACAATTCTATACGGTTTTATCGCATTTATTTTTAAATTATTTTATTACATTTAAATAATAGAAAAATTCAGCACACAAATTTAATGCTGGCATAGTTTGCAATTTTCAAACATATTAACTATAAACATATTGGCTACAATTTTAAAAAATCTGACATTTGTCGAATCTGGCATTTATAGAACTTGGCGTTTTTAGAATATGTCGTTTATCGAATCTGACATTTGTAGAATCTGGTATTTGTAGAATCCGGCATTCTTAGAATCTGGCGTTTTAAACTCATCTGACATTTTAAGAATCTGTCATTATTCGACGATACCGAAATATGTCGTAGTCGTTGTCACTATGCGGTCAACATAGTTAATTTTAAAAGACTAAGACATTCAACCATGTCACAGGTTCAATTGCTCTGTCTTAGAATAAGTAATCCATTGTTGGTTAGCAACAAGAAGAAGGTTTAATGCAACCTTTCACCCTGTGCCTGTATGTGTGTTGTACATACCAAAGTTTAATTTATATGTTTAACTAGCTGTCCCCCGCTGTTTCACTCGCCATTAGTGTGTATGTACTATATAGCCTATAACCTTTCTCAATAATCAGGCTTTCATATACAAAAAGAATTTTGCAAATCCGACCAGTAGTTTTCAAGTTATAAGCGTTCAAACAAACTGATAAACAAACAAACTCATCAGCTTTATTATATTAGTATAGATAAAGAGTATTTGTATTTCTATAATTTGCCCCAATGGCAGCAACTCTTTAAAGAAAGCAATTCATGTGCCTAAAAGAGTTTCCCGTAGCTATGGAAGATGTTTGATGTGTCCAACTCGCAATAGTGTGAGGTGCGATGATAGAAAGTAATCGTTGACATTCCTATCTTGCATACGTCATACTTATTTTATATCGCCTATACTTTCCATCCTCGGTTCCGTCCCTTTAAATCATGATTTAAATACACAAAAACATCAATAAGCTAAGGTTGTAAACTTGTAAATAATTACATAGAGCTTGCGAATTCATGAATTTTTAAAATGTGAATCTTTATTGCTAAAGATATCGTCATCAAACAAAATGCGTTAGGTTAGGTTGTTCAAACGTGAAAACGAACACACAAATTAAATTAAGTACTAATATTTTTATTATTAAGTATGTATTATCAAAAGTAGTAAAAGTCCCAATTGGGTCATGGATGTTTACAGACTCTTGAGACGTCTTAATTGCTAATTTCGTAATACACGTAATCTCATTCTAAAACTAGAATGATGCGCTTGTAAAACGTAAGCAAAAGTATATTCCGAAGACAGTGATAAAGTAAAGTTACGGTTTTAGCTGACGAAAAAAGCGGGTTTTGTATTTCGTTTCGTTTTAGAAAAATACTGGTGATTTTTTAATATTTTTTTTTATCTTGTTTGGTATACATAATAATTTCAGAGAATGCAACCTGAATTCTTCTTTCTCTTTTCAAGTAATAAGGACTATATTGACTATTTATTGCCAAAAAATTTTTTGTAGTTTTGTATTTATGTGTAGTTAGGTATTCTGTGATTTTAACGAAGTATATAGGTTGTATGCAAAAAAAAAAGGTTGTGCAATTATTATCGATTATTTTTTTACCTGGACATCAAGGACATTATCATATCATGTAATTAATCAGGAATTTAGGTTAACATGACAATCTTCATGAACGTGATAGGATAGATAGACGTGGTTACGTCCAACTTTAAATGCCAGTAGATTAGTTACTCAATGAAAGTTACCCACAATATTATAACGTTATTTCCGCTTTTCCTAACATTAGATAGATATCAGATTTTTTTTTACCTATAAAACTGTCGTCGTCGAGTTTTACGATAGGATTTTTGTTGAAAGTCAGGTACTTGAGTGTACTTCCTACCAGGCTCAGGCTTTCAGGTACTGTGGTGAACTTATTTTCGGATAGGTCGATATGTTGCAGATTGACCAGGCCTCTGAATGCATCAAGTGGTATAGTGTCAATGTCGGTCTTCGATAAGTCAAGCACCTGAAAAGATAAAATGTAAAGTAACATCCGACAAAAAAGATACCGTCGGTCTATGGAATTTCCGGGGTTCAATCGGTTACTGTCTATCCCAAGCTTGGTTCTGAGCCGTGGTTTCAAGTAGGTATCATTACGCTTAGTCACCTTAATTGGAATTTCTGTTCCTGATAGAAACCGCCACTAATCTAAAGAAATTTTATGTCTCTATGTTGCTTCTTTGACATTTTCAAAATTATAACGTTGGATTTTTTAGTATACAGAAAATTCGTTTCTCTCACTCTTATTTGAAAAGATTATGATGAAGTTATGAGCTCGGTTCAATTATACGAGATCATTTATCATTATCAAGAGCAAACACTTGATTACCCTTTCGATATTATAATCTATTATAACATAAGTACGATATAGAGGTGGTGAAATTTAACAAATAGTATACCTCCAAATTGACGGCACTGGAAAGAGCGAGAACGGTGACGTGGTCGAGCATTTCTATAGGGTTGTTGTTCAGGTACAACCGAGTCAAGTTCGGGGTGTACTGAAACAAGTATCTGTCCAAGGAATGTATTTCATTGAAGCCGAGGTTGAGGGTCTCCAGAGCGATACTGCTATAGACGCCATTGTTGTACGGCCCATGGAAGATTTCACTTCTCAACACCTCACCTGGAATTGATAAGAGGCATTATTTATAATCACAAGTTCACAACGCTTGTACTTTGTGCTGTGACTCAGTGCATTCTCAATAAATATGTACGTGAGAGTGAGAGATAATTTTATCGCGTTGCATTGGTATCAACACTTTACACATATACTTACATCTATTATCTTTATCACGGCTTTGAAAGAAAATGTTTTGAATGTTTTTTTCTTTGTTTGCGTTTTTAGAGGTATCTAGTTCTACTCGCATCTGCTGTATAAACATTTGCTTGTAATTAACTTTATTATATCTGTTATCATCACTAATGGCGAATAAATCCTATCTGTCTTGATTTCATCAAAATCTATTTTATATTACTTAATATCTTTCTCATTACATCATATTTTATCAAGCCAGTTATTCGTCATGCCCTGGGATAAATAATTTTATCACACCTTTATAAACTTTTTGAAAACTAGTTTATTCTACAGGTTTATACTCAATGCCTAAACTATGACGCGTAACAAAAACCCGATGATTGGAAAAAAACTTACATTTTGTTTATTCGAATGATAGTATGGATGCGTAATATGCTCAGATAGATTATACAAAATTAATTCACGGATTTCAATGACGATGACGAGTTGTTTGTTGGAAAATAACGGACGTGAAAGTGGTGCTAACCGCCTTCTACTGATAGCAGCTTCGCATTTATGACTGTGAGCACAAAATAGTTAAATTACAGGTGAATTTTCCCGCAATTTGTCTCTCCATATCTAAGACACGAGTTTGCAAGCCATTCACAGAGTATTTTGCAATTCTCAAATCACCTCAATGAAATTATATCAAACAAGTAACATCTCATTTTGAATGTTCTTATCTTTTTGTATTCTCGATAGTTTGTGTTGTACTGTGAGACTCACGGCTGATTCGAGTTGCGGAAATGACTAAGTCGCTATTCATATAGAGCGAATCGTGACAAATCCCAAATACGATTAATAATGAAATTCCTCTAATTTAATTGTCATGGGGATAACTTTATTATCAATATACCAGGTCAATTTACGAACAAATCAACAATTAAGTAATATCGTGGGCTTCCATTGCATAAGAAGAACGTATTCTCTTTCGTGCTAAAGGTGCTAATAGATGAAGACGCTACAAGAAAAGTAATTAAAATGTTTAAATCGTGTCAATTTCTCTGAAAACCTCTATAAACATTTGAATCTGACAGTATATAGTAGACTATCTTAATAACTTTAATTTTTGTGAATGTTAGTATGAATTGAGATTACTACGAGATAAGACAACAGTGGCTTGAGGAAACTAATATCTTTACAGCTTTGTATTTGCTCGTGTCTGTATTTTTATTGTTCCGTATCCAACCAAAGGGTGAATAGTACTGAAAACGGTAGGATCTCATCGTCTGTCTGTTAGCGGGTTGTGGCCCAACTGATGGGAAGCTGTAACCGTAGTCTTTGAGACGCCTGCAACACCAGGGCATCGATTCTGCTAACGTTGAGTCACAATCGTGCGAAAATAGTGTTTCAATTGTAGCGCTTTCTTTACACCCTAGTTACAAGAAATGTATATTTTTTTATATCACTGCTGATGGTCACACCCAATATTATATTCTAACTAACTAAAACACTATTTTTATACGATTGTGACTTATCGTTAGCAGAATCGAAACCCAGGAGCAGTGGGTGCGCGTGCCGACACTGGCGGAATCTTTTCACGCCCTTCTTCAGCTTGTTTTGTTTATATTTTCACTAGCTGTTTCCCGCGGCTTCGCCCCGCGTGTGACTCGGTTATATCGCGCCCAAAAGTAGCCTATGTTTGACCTCAGGTCGTTAACTACATCCCTACCAAATTTCATCACAATCGGTCCAGCAGTTTGGCCGTGAAGAGGTGACAGACAGACAGACAGACTTTCGTCATAATATTAGTATGGATAATTAAAACAAAAAAGCAAGCTAGCAACAAGGCTAAATAACTTTAAGAATTTATAAAGGTAAGTCTAATAAAAGAAATTGCAATGAACTCATACAATCAGGAAAAAAGTCCATAAATGTATTATCACAATAAGAAGATAGATTGCGGGAGCAACGCGTGGGGTTAAGACGAACAAAGCAATCTCACGATAAGAGATATCACAGCACACTCGACAGCCTTTTGATGGATGCTTATCTAAGTGCGTCCACGCACTTTTTACACAATATTACTACCCTTATTTGTGGGTGATCTAATCACCCCTAGTTTGTCATGGTCCAGTCATTGTCATTTTTCACAGTCTGGTTCCATTATGGTTCCCAGATGCTACTCGGGACCCTGATGTCACTTTGTAATCTTTCTCAATTTATAAAATGAAGCGTGTAGTGAATAGCTTCCTCCTGCTTGAAAATCAGGATGCTTTATAACTGGTAGTGGAAGGAAGTTTTTACCAGTGATGCGGTTGTTGCTCAAGTCGAGGTACACCATGCGCGGTACATTGCTGAAGGCGTCGTCATTTATGTCCACGATCTGGTTGCACTTGAAGCTGATGGCCACATGGCTGCCGCGCACGCCGCCCAGCTCCGTCAGCGTACTGATGCTGTTGTTGAAGAACGTTATCACCACATCTTGCACTGCGAAATTGTTTTATACATGAATTTGATTTAGTACTTTATGTCAAGTGAGTAGGGTAGGTACCTAACAATTTTGGTCTTAGCGGTGGATTGTCATTGTAAGGCTTTTCTTACAGGTTTTGTTACATATTTATTTGTAATTGCCTTTGATTTTGTACTTTATGTCTAGAACAAAAGAGTCGAGACTATAACCACAGATTATAGAATGCTATACTTGCTATTACTTAAAAATTTTGTTCTTATTCTTAGTCATGGATTATCAAAAGGTTTTTCTTACATTCTTTGGTACATATTAATTTAGTTATTGTTATACTAGATCTGGCCTGGTGCGGCCTAGTTTGGCTTCAAATCAAATCAAAATGAGTTTAGTATTCCTTGATAAATAACTCAATAAGATTATTCTTCAAGTGTCAGTTCAGTAGATTTGGAATATGGTTCAAAACTAGTGCAACTAACTAATCCTTTGTCATCCACTCGGCATCATGACTTAATTGTGATTTTTAATATAATTGTTGTTAAGTATATATAATATTCTTCTTCATTTACATCTTGGATCTTTGCCTCATATGTTTATGTAATGGATATTATAATTCGTAAATACTTCTAAAAGTTGGTTATAATCAAACAAATCACAGTTCACTTAAATACGAAGTAAATACTTTTTCCCTTATTTCTTCTTTTTCTCGTCTGTCTATTCTCGTCATATGCATAAAATATTTCTCTCATCTTAGCGTCTTTTTGGTTTGCTTTGTAAGTTAGAGACGTGCCGTTCCCGGGAATTTTGGAAACTTTCCCGGGAACTTGAGATATTGCCGGTAATTTTCCGGGAAATGCCTTTCCAGCGGGCATATCACTGTTTGTAACCCAGGGTATGCTCTCCTGCTTTTTGTTGTTCACTTCACACTGTCTTCGGCATCCTTGATTGTAAGACCATTTGTTTACATGTCTTTCTCTGCGACATAAAGTAGATCAAGACACTTATTGTCATGCCATACGATTTAGATTTATTTTTATGACCAGCCTGACGTCAACTTGAATAAGGAAAAATAATTCTTATTCTTTGATCCAGCAAATAAATTAAAGACTTATTGATCCCTTACCCCCGTATAAAGAAACGTTTGTTAGGTGCATACGGTACGACGGGCCTATTTTAGCTAAAATGTGTTTCGTCTCGTTCTTTCACGTGAAGTGTCAGGTAAGAGAGAAAGAGCCAAAACATATTTTAGTTAAAAATGGGCTTTTCAAACGTTTCTTAATACGGGGGTTAGTCGCTATATACTACATCCACGTAGGAAGGTTTATGTTTTTGTATGTGTCTTGTGATATAAGTCAAATGTGGAGTTAAAATGTTAGTCATTTTACTTATTACTGTACTCACTAAGTATTGCGATTAGCTTCGTTGACTCAGTAGGTAGGTGTACTTCACATCACACGCGCAAACATTATACAAGATTTTTCAAAATCTGGTTCGATTCTATCTTATTATCACAAAGGTCTTGTTGACTACGAAATAAATAATGTTTATGGTTTGTATCGCCGGCAGCTCATCCTTATCGCAACTAAGTAAATTAACATTAACATGTAAGTATTTTATTTACTCAGCCGGTAATGAACAAAGCACATACGATTTTCCTAAAGCGAATAAGTATCTTGAAAATAAATTTGTTACATTGGTTTTGAAGAGGAAGTTATAGATACTTCGATAGATTAGGTCACATGTTCCACAATGAGTCAATGTGTCCTTTATTTTTTTGACTTGTTTTAAATTACTATTAATGCGTAGATATACATAAATATTATAGATTGACACCCATATTGTAGTCCATTGGAGTTCTATATGATGTAAATTGTCAAAAGATAACCGAACCTACTGAGACCTTTGAAGTGTTTGTATTGTTAACGTTATGTTGGGCGTGATAGTGTAGATAAATAATGATGTTGTGACGCACGTTACCTTGCTCTATGTTGTTTATTTGCTCCGGCCAGGTAGGAATCGTGTCGAACTCCCTCCTCGAACAGTTCACCGTGAGGTTCTCGTCTCTCAGCGTAATGTCACACGCCGATACATTTTTTACGTCGTCCACTTGCCCGTAACTCGTTGAAAATAGCACGCTTACTATTACTAACACCTACAACAAAGAAACACCATTACACGCGATTACGTACTTTATATAATAAGTAAAAACCACATAAATACAGCTCCCGGCTCCTTAATACAATACTCACACCGCGTATTCGTTTAAAGTACATTTTTCTTAAGAAAGAAAGGATCCTACTGCAGTTACACCTTAGATCCAACTGTGTTTTATCTTATCAGCAAGCTAGTGATATCACATAAAATGACAGCGTGCGCCTCATTGGCTCTTGTTTATTTATGTTATCGTACAAGTAATATGGAACGACGCTCAATGTTCAAACAATGTTCTTTTATTTTTAGGAGAACCTGAGCGTCACGGCAGCGAAATTGGAGGAGATAATAAAGCCACTGAACGAAAATGAATACGACCACGATTCTAAGATAAAGTACGCGGAAATAGGGTCTCCGGACTCGACGGAAGAAATGAAGAACGCGGAGAGCAGGCAGGCGGCGGTAGCGCTGCTCTCGATCAAGCATTACGATCCCACTAAGTATGTGGTCAAACCGGAGGAGGAACCTCACATAATGTTCAACAGCGTGCCAAGTTTGCCGCCCCCGGAGCGAGCGAGAGAGGTGATGCACTGCAATGCCGTCATCGATATTATAAGCAAAGCTGTGGCGGTCGCGCAGAGAGAAAACGAGGAATCTCAAAAGTACCCTTCAAATTTTACGAGCGTGATAGACAGGACGCACGCGGGCGCGGCACAGCCCTACCCGCCCGAGTACGACGAGCAGTACGCGTACAATGCGCCGCGCGCCAGCCCGCCCAGCGCCGACGACCATGATCACAAAGAGATGGACCTCTCGCTGTACGGGCCCGTCAAAAGCGAACCCGCGGAACTGGCCGATAACGCCGACTTAGACAAAAACGTGTACTTCCATAGAAATATAACTCAGAACCAACCGGGATACGCCGAAGAATATAAGCAACAAACATTCTCTCATTTGTCGAATAAAACTAAAACCTCTAAAGACAATTCCTCAGTATATGATGATTGCAGTCGAAGTAGTAGTGGGTCAGATCCTGACAGACTCCAAATGGATATATCACAGATGTCACAGGTGTGTAAAACGACTTATATATGTATATTGTACTAAAGAGACATTGAATATCATATAAATATTTATAAATTTGTTATGTTATAGGATGATCCAGAGGAAACGCAGTCGGCTCGGTCGACGCAGTCGTCGCCACAGCCGCAGGACGGTGAGAATGACAAGGAATCTTTATGGCAGGCGCTCCACCGACAAAATGGTAATTGCGATAATTATCTCAAATTATCCAACATTCTGTTCAAAGTAATTCGTGCCTTACACTGATTTATGGCACGGTTTGTACGTAATAGCTATTTGCGTGACAATAATTAAATAAACAATTATCTTCAAACGCGTCAACGGTTCATAGGATTTTTGAACGATAAAGTATAAAGTAGGCTTCGTATCGGACGTTTGACGCTTGAAATAGTAAAGCAGCAAGGTAACTCTTTACGTCACTTTTTAATGTTATGAAAGATAAACACGCAAGAACGTGTTTATTTCTTTGTTATTTGTTTATCACGGTCATGGAAAATGTCTAAGATATGTATTATGTGTATTCACGGAGAAAATTAATTTCGGCTACAGGTCGTGGTGGTGAGGCGACGCAACTGTTGCGGCGACTCATCAACAGCAAGCACCTCGGCATGACGGTGTCGCCGCTACGAAGCACCACGTCGCCCCTCCCCTCCACCATGACGCAGCCAATCAACGGATCTGTTTCACCGGTACGTTTGGTTTATGTTCCATTATGTCTGGAGTGTGCTAGGCTGACAAAATAACCTTCAAATAGTTCATCTTTGCCATAGGCAAAGCTTTATGGAAAGAATGTTTGCATGGGTACTGCAATAACACCTCTCTGAGCCAAACAGTACCTGGATGACTTCCTGGAGGCAATTCAAAGTTCAAGTTGGCAGTAGCCGCGCAGCTATCTTACTCAGGCCATATGCTTGTTTAACAACTGTACTCGTAATAAACGGAAATGACACCTTCAGAAAAACAAGTGCACTGTCAGATTTTTCAGGCTGCTTAACACACGCGATAACGTGCCTTGGAGAAGCTCAATATAGAAATGTCAATAGTGGCGACCAATCCAAGCAAAGCCACGTTTGCCGTCGCTTGACACGCGCAATCGTTACTAAAATGCATGCCACGCTAAGCTATTGATATACATACATATCATCACGCCTGTCTCCCGTAGGGGTAGGCAGAGACTAGAGATTTCCATTGGCTGAAATCCTTACATACCTAACTCGCTACCTCCACACTCATCACTCTCGTCATACACGGTCGACGATTTCGGGTACTCCTAATGTCTAAGCTATTAACTCTTCTCTTACGGCGACTTATGCAATAGTGAGTTTAAAACAAAACCAACGTTCTGAATGTACTCGTAGTAATATTCAGACCTGAGTCATCTACTCACCACTATCAGTTATTAGCTACTAATTATATGTATATTATCTACCCGTCTTTTCAACCGAAGGAATTCTATAAATAGACCCAACTAATAAAACAACGTCTTTAATTAAAAATTAGATTTTAATTAACCCCGAGTGATAACAATTTGAACTCACTTGACTCTACCTTAATTAGTAAAATTTTTACTTCAAATAATATCGAATTATACTTGATAAAAACATTCAACTTCAAAATCGGAGTGCGGTTCGAGTTTTTATTTATGCAATTAGTAGACCATTAATACAATTTAATTAATAGATATAGTTTATTTACATAGTTAAAAAATGCGAAACATAATATTCGAATGGAACAGGCGTAAACATAATATTCTTTTCCGGTCTCAGTTCGGGAATAGATCTCTAACCATGTCTGGTCCCTAAATGAATAAGATATGTATTGCTTAAAAAATATTTAAAAAAAATGAGAACTAAAATGTCATCCGATTTCCAAACATGAAGGTCAATAACACTTTATTAAGTTATTATGTAAATTATTACTCACATGTTTAGTTTCTTTCCAAAGTCCAAAATCCATAGCAGTACTAGTTTCTTAGTAGTAAATATCAGTGACTAGAAACAAAAACAAAATATACGCGTGATTTTGCTACTTCTCTCAGTCGTCTTCACAACACTGAGTACAGTAGGGCAGCAGTCGCGAATATCGCACGTAAACCCGCATAAATTAGGTTGTTTATCGTGCGGTGACATTGTTATGTTAATGCTTCTATGAGGTAAACAATATTTTCCTTGAGCCTTTTCCTTGAGGTCATGTTTCCGTAGATATGATACAATTTTTAATCTGATTTGAAGGCTGATACTTTGATGATGCAGTTGACTTGGCAATCATGTCATGTTTTAATAATTTGGGTCGAAAAAAAAAACAAATTATTTTAATTATTTTCTTATATTAATTACCTGAGAAGACATTGTGCGCGTGTGTGATATTACTATTATTTTAAGACTGTGATAAATACTTTTCATCAAGAGATCTCTCTGCATCTTTGTACATTCAATAAGTACTTTAAACGAATTCTTCTTAGCCGGTATCTGGGTGTGTCGAACTCCTAATAATTCACTATCAAATCTTTCTTCTCCCTCCCATTTCAGTGTAATTTCGGTATAGATAGTATTTATGCTTCACAGCGCGGAGCTTTCCTGCTTTTCCTGAGTGTTCTGAGACTGTTATCAACAAACATTGTTACGACCAATATAACAATCAATTTGTATCACAGCAATAGATTTTAAACTCAAATCAATGTTTGAAAGAAAGTGGATTCGGATTTCCAAAAACAATATAAGGTAATAAATATTGTGCATTCTAAACTTGTATAAATCACTTGGTAAATTACCTTTAAGATGATACTTTGGTGAACACTAGCGCAAGCTATCGTCTTAAAAAGTAACGCACAAAAATACTTAGAGTATTATGGTCGACAGTTGTACTTTATATTTATATTCTTCTAATATGAATGAAAATCTTTGACATCAAACAAATAAAAACCAGTCTCCTTTATCTTCGGTAAAATGAGATTGTAAATTTTCACTTGTGTGTCCAGAGATCAATTATGACATTTATTATATTGGTATTTATTATAACGAAATACTAACAAAAACCGCTGATAATACTACAAATGTATTTCTGTTCTAAGAATTCAATACACGACTGTAAAGCCCCATAAATTTTGACGGCGAATTTTCCTCTTGGTACTAATAGATCCTCTTAACTTTTCCTTTCATAAAAACGCCAAATTATTTACGTACACGATATTTTAAAGTATTAGCAACTAGCTGTTTCCCGCGGCTTCGCCCCGCGTGGAATTTGGTTATATCGCGCCCAAAAGTAGCCTATGTTTGACCTCAGGTCTTTAACTACATCTCTACCAAATTTCATCACAATCGGTCCAGCAGTTTAGCCGTGAAGAGGTGACAGACAGACAGACAGACTTTCGCATTTATAATATTAGTATGGATTAGTATGGATAAATGACACATCATTGTATTGTTAGAATAACTTTTCCGATATTCCTACTGTTTCAATAACAATTGAATCTATTGTTTGTTTTACATGTGAATATAATTAAGTTATACGTTTCTATTTATTGATATAACTGACATTTTTTCCTAATATTTTGTAATTTATGTCTTTATTGGTATGTCAGAAATAACTATCATCATTAATTCAAAAATAATTGGGTAACACCTGTCGCGTAATCCATTCATGTTAATTTAAAAGTTTATTAATTGGACCTTAAACCTTGTTCAACAGTTTATTTGATACTAGAACTACTAGTGTGAGTAGTAGATTTCACGAATAAGTGGTAGCGGAAGCACGCAAAGGAATTTCATAACAACAGTGGGCCACATGAACAGTATACCAAAAGTGAATAGTTCGCGGCATATAAGTTGGCAATAAACTGAAATGACCTTGAATGCACAGTAACCGATTTTCATACAAATTTTAACGTGCGCAGCCCCAATTATGTGCCGGGTATTATAAGTGTAAGAGTTTTTTTTTTTGACGGACCTACAATATTAGCTTCGATGAGCTTTAATATTTACAGCGGACTTTTTAGGCAAGGGCTTGACGCCACTCAGCCTTTTCGGCAAAAGCGCAAGGGGCTCCCAGTTGGGCAAGTGTAAGGGTAAAGTTGTGTACTTTATTTTTAAGACCCACTGGGGGGTTGCTACCGTCTCTTATAACCATGCAAGATCCAGTGAGTAAGCGAGACAGCACAACACATGATGTAAGGCGACATCTCCTTTACTCAATCGTTCTTGCATGGACTTACCAAATTATTTTGCGTGCTTCCGCCACCAGTTAGTTCATGCAAATTACTGCCGGCTACTAACTGGTGGCGGAAGCACGCAAAATAATTTGATAAGTGCTTGTAACTTTGACTTCCGCAAAGTAACAGCTGAATCTATTTAAAGTTCTTGCATGGCTTTAAGAGACGGTAGTAACACCCTGTAATGTGTTTCTCTTGTAGAATGGGGAATGGCAAGGTTCTGGACGCGGGTCCTCGGCCGCGGGCACGGCGCGTCGGAAACAGAGCTTCCCGGCACGAGCGCCGCCCGCCGCGCCCGCCGACCCGCCCGGCTGGACGCAGCCCGCCGACACGGTCAGTGCGCACTGCACTTGATTAATCAAATTAATTAATCATAACCACGCAATGTCTTATTCAACTAAAAACTTGTTCAAAGTATGCCTTCTGTAGGATTTCAACCCACGTCTTAATTTGAAGGCACTAGACCACGAATATAGTGAACGATGTTAATAGAGATATCAGGTGGCCTAATATCATCTCTTAAAACTATGCGAGAACGATTGAGGGAGATGTCGCCATACATCATGTATTGCGCTGTCTCGCTTGCTCACTCGTTCTTACATGGTTTTTAGAGATGGTTTAAGCCACCTGATATCTCTATTAACATCGTTCACTATATTTGTGGTCTAGTGCCTTCATATCTAGACGTGGGTTGAAATCCTACAGAAGGCATACTTTGAACAAGTTTTTAGTTGAATAAGACATTGCGTAGTTATGATTAATTAATTTGCATAAATGTAGGTTTGAATTACTTAATTATCGGATAAAAAAGATGATTGCATGCTTTGAAGTGACGTTAGCTGTTGGTCAGTTTTAAAGATACCATGTAAAAAGCTATAAGACAGTGGTATGGTCAGGGACAGGGAAGGAAAGCGGTATTCCAAAGAACAAAAAAAATATGGTTTTGAATTAGGTAGGTATGTAAATATAAATGAAAATCGAATTTAAAGAGAAAGTACCTGGTGAAACCGTTATTTTGGGGTAAATACCAGTCAAGCGGAACTGAAAACATAGTCTTTGTAAATATGTATATGCCGAAAATGAACTGGTTTCACAAGTCCGACATCAGTGTATGCAGGGTCAATTAATCTATTACTTCACACGGTCAATAAATGAAACTGTACTTAATTGAAGTGCGATTATAGCAAGACGCGATGGAGTCCGTGCCGGCTACGGGCGCGGCTGTGGGCGCGGCCGGCACCCGCGGCCCGCGCGTGGAGCTCGCGTGCTCCAACTGCGGCACGCACACCACCACCATCTGGCGGCGCGACGCCCGCGGCGAGATGGTCTGCAACGCCTGCGGGCTCTACTACAAGCTGCACGGCGTGCCGCGCCCCACCGCCATGCGCCGCGACACCATCCACACGCGCCGCCGCCGGCCCAGGCACGACGCCAAGCACAACAGGAACAGTGAGTGCGCGACAACCGTGTGATATCTAGTTGGTAGTCGGCTCTTGCTTGTTTCAGTCTGTAATTTTATACCACTTTGCTGATGCTGTTATTAAGCCTCACTTTGCAGTCGATTTCCCCGAAAACGTCACTAGTACATTACTGTCGAGGCCAGCAATGAAGCAATTTATGGCCGAGTTATATTGCAAGGCCGAAGCGCAGCTGAGGCCGTAAATTGCAATTTCGGTCGAGGCTTGTATAGTACTTTACTTTCTCTGAAATCCTCTTGAGACGAAACAACATCGTATAAAATTTTAAAATGGCATCAACAACAAGCCAGCATTCGCTGTGTTCTTTTTTTGAAACTTTTTGAAATGTTAATTCATATTTTTAAACGATAAAAGAATTAATGGTTAGTACCAACCTAACAAAAGTGTCCAGCAATTTCCATTTACGACCGCTAGAATAGGTTTTTTTTGGCAGGCTGGCCAGAGTGAAACTAAAAACCTAATATATGAAAAGGTGTACATTAAAAAACTTCCATTAGCGGCCAGTAATGAGTCTATTGACGTATTGTTTTTGACGTGACAACGTCTTAAATTAGGTTGCGGCTGGGAGTCACTTATGAAAAAGTGTAACGCTCGGTAACGTTACGATGCGCTCACAATGAGAGCGAGTGAGAGGCACGCGTCCCCTAAGAGCGAGAGAGACAGACTCAAAGTCGTTGTCACGTAAAACTTTCGCCCGTATACCGACTTTACAGGCAACCAATTTTTTTTAAATAATGAAGCTATTTCGGAGCAAGAGGAAGTAAAGTATCATAAATATTGCAGTACCTTTCCGTTAATGAGATAATTGTAATTTCAGAGTCGCGTCGCAGCGGCAGCGGCAGCGGCGGCGGTGGCGGCGGCGGCGGCGGTGGCGGTGGCGGCGGCGGAGCGGCCAGCGTTAGCTCCACGCCGCTGGAGCCGCCGTCGCCGGCCGCCGACTCCGCGCCCGAGGAGGCCGTGCTGGCCGCGCTGCGCAGACAGCTGCAGCCGCACCTGCTGGCCGCGCTGCACGCACACACCACCAGGCCGGCTCGCACGCAGGTACCGCCCGCACACTGACAGGCCGTGCTGGCCGCGCTGCGCAGGCAGCTGCAGCCGCACCTGCTGGCCGCGCTGCACGCACACACCACCAGGCCGGCTCGCACGCAGGTACCGCCCGCACACTGACAGGCCGTGCTGGCCGCGCTGCGCAGGCAGCTGCAGCCGCACCTGCTGGCCGCGCTGCACGCACACACCACCAGGCCGGCTCGCACGCAGGTACCGCCCGCACACTGACAGGCCGTGCTGGCCGCGCTGCGCAGGCAGCTGCAGCCGCACCTGCTGGCCGCGCTGCACGCACACACCACCAGGCCGGCTCGCACGCAGGTACCGCCCGCACACTGACAGGCCGTGCTGGCCGCGCTGCGCAGGCAGCTGCAGCCGCACCTGCTGGCCGCGCTGCACGCACACACCACCAGGCCGGCTCGCACGCAGGTACCGCCCGCACACTGACAGGCCGTGCTGGCCGCGCTGCGCAGACAGCTGCAGCCGCACCTGCTGGCCGCGCTGCACGCACACACCACCAGGCCGGCTCGCACGCAGGTACCGCCCGCACACTGACAGGCCGTGCTGGCCGCGCTGCGCAGGCAGCTGCAGCCGCACCTGCTGGCCGCGCTGCACGCACACACCACCAGGCCGGCTCGCACGCAGGTACCGCCCGCACACTGACAGGCCGTGCTGGCCGCGCTGCGCAGGCAGCTGCAGCCGCACCTGCTGGCCGCGCTGCACGCACACACCACCAGGCCGGCTCGCACGCAGGTACCGCCCGCACACTGACAGGCCGTGCTGGCCGCGCTGCGCAGGCAGCTGCAGCCGCACCTGCTGGCCGCGCTGCACGCACACACCACCAGGCCGGCTCGCACGCAGGTACCGCCCGCACACTGACAGGCCGTGCTGGCCGCGCTGCGCAGGCAGCTGCAGCCGCACCTGCTGGCCGCGCTGCACGCACACACCACCAGGCCGGCTCGCACGCAGGTACCGCCCGCACACTGACAGGCCGTGCTGGCCGCGCTGCGCAGGCAGCTGCAGCCGCACCTGCTGGCCGCGCTGCACGCACACACCACCAGGCCGGCTCGCACGCAGGTACCGCCCGCACACTGACAGGCCGTGCTGGCCGCGCTGCGCAGGCAGCTGCAGCCGCACCTGCTGGCCGCGCTGCACGCACACACCACCAGGCCGGCTCGCACGCAGGTACCGCCCGCACACTGACAGGCCGTGCTGGCCGCGCTGCGCAGGCAGCTGCAGCCGCACCTGCTGGCCGCGCTGCACGCACACACCACCAGGCCGGCTCGCACGCAGGTACCGCCCGCACACTGACAGGCCGTGCTGGCCGCGCTGCGCAGGCAGCTGCAGCCGCACCTGCTGGCCGCGCTGCACGCACACACCACCAGGCCGGCTCGCACGCAGGTACCGCCCGCACACTGACAGGCCGTGCTGGCCGCGCTGCGCAGGCAGCTGCAGCCGCACCTGCTGGCCGCGCTGCACGCACACACCACCAGGCCGGCCCGCACGCAGGTACCGCCCGCACACTGACAGGCCGTGCTGGCCGCGCTGCGCAGGCAGCTGCAGCCGCACCTGCTGTAGGTAGTTCGGCAAATGGTCATATGACATGACGTTTCCCCTTCGGCGGAGGCGGGATGGCTGTTACTTGTTTTAAACTGAACTTGCCGAGACGTGTAGCTGTAGAGTAAAGAGTTAACGTAACAAGAATGTGTAATCGTTCCGCAGGTGGGTCTGAACGCGGCGGAGTACGAGGAGGCGCCGCTGAACCTGGTGGCGAGCCACGTGGCGGCCGCCGAGGAGACGCACTGACCGCTCTGTGATAGCCGATAGCCTACGACCTCACTACCTACCCGTCTACTGATAGAACTTTATATTGATGCGCATGCGCATAACACACTCCGACAATAGGAATTTCCACGAATTTGTTTGCTCCTCATCAGGCTTATATTGAGGCTGTTATATATACACATATATAGTAATATTTCATTATATTATATCTCAACTACCAAAGGAAAAATTTAACCGATAAAGTTACACGGCCACCAGTGACCGCTTGGGTTCTGAAGTTCTTATTATCTTTAACCGCCAAGGATAAACGAAGGTCGGGTGTTTTCGACCTAAAGCAGTATATTTCAACTTCTCTAGCGCTCGGGGCACCATGAACTAAAATAAACTATGGCGGTCCAAGTAGTAACTAATCCTCAAATTATCTGAGCGGAATGAGATAGTAAAGATAGTGGGACTATTAGTGATTGGGTTTACTACAACCTTCAAACCACAAATCATAAAAAATAAATATAAAATTTAGTTTTTTGTACTTTACTGATCGAACAATGTAAGCCTGACTAACTTAACAGCCTTCAGTTAGCAATTACACTAAGGATACTCAAGTATGTCAATAACACTGCAATTTTTATTGACTGCAAGTATAGACAGTTTTTTGTTAGAGAGAGCTAACCCGCTATCGCCGTTTTCTTTATTTAATGCTAACTAATCTTTAATCTAGAAAGAGACAACACGAAAAATGTGATGTGGCCCATTGACTTACTTTTAAAGCTTTGCACAGAATTCCTATGATCGTAAAATCATGAAGAAGTTGTCCTGTTTTTTAGGAGTAAATCTGCACATATATATTATACAGACCAGTAAAAAACAATATAAATGCCAGTTCTAAGTAAATAATCCTAATAGAATATCATAGAAATTGCCTTCCTGTACGTTGTGTTATATTTTATAATGCATTTTTGCAGTACAACTGCTCTCCCTTAATAAGTCTGTGACTTCATGGTTAATTGTAACATAGGACTTTTCATATGCCAGTAGCAACCATTAGATATTAGCAATACGTACAAAATGTTCTAAATGATATTTACTACGGTCAAATTAAAATAACATGTACTCTTTATTATACATTTAGTGATTACGAGGCCAGTGTATAAAAATACGTAATGTATTTTTAAATGACCTACTTAAGATCAAGTTAACTCGTATATTACTTGAGCATTTTTAACGTATGTACCTATTTGGTACATTTTTTTACTAAAGAGCAAACTCGGCCAGTACCTGTAATAATCAGTGTGAGTTTTGAGTTATACTGTGTTACGAGTATTATTTTGATGAATAAAAAAATGGGCATTACTACCATTTTAGATAAGCAATATACGTGGAAATTGTCTTAGTGCCTATTTATTGTATAGAAGTTGGATTCCGGTATAAGTTGTCGGTTAAGACGAGTGTGATTGTATGACCATACATACATGTACACGGGTGTTTGTGTATAATACGTAGAGCAGTGGGTACAGCTGCCTAATCGTGTGCCTATAATGTACGTAGGGCGTCTGAAGTGTCGCACTTTTGCCAATTACTTAGATTGAATCTCATGAAGCTATTTTTACACGAGAAATATTGACTCCAAATCTATAAAAATACATATTAAAGCCGCGATTGTTTATCGATTTTCTTTTTTAAGTTCTTTTTAGATTGCTACATTAGCACTTACTTTACTACATTACTACTTAGTTGCATTACATACTCAGATAGTATTATTCTTTTCAATCATTCTTAGATTTTCCCGACAGCACACTTTTTGCATATAGTATGATAACTGACAGGCAAAACAAAGATAGATAAGAATATTTTCGTGTAAAAGCGGCTTTAGAAACAAGATATTTTTGGGTTTCGTTGAATCCTTGCCTTAAAATGCTCTCTTGATGTTGAAATTATATTTACGGTTACCTATTGCAGGAAGCAAGTATTCATTTAGGTTAAGTTTATTTAAGGTACTGTAAATTTTATTTGATTAGCGGTAACACTTAAAGGTAATTCGTAAAATAGTATTTAATTTATTTCCCATTTCGGTCAGTATTTATTATATAAGTATTTCATTTCTATCGAGTATTGTATTTTCTTAGTTTAAGCTACGAGATGTGGTAAGAAGCAATAATGACAAACAAGTCTACCTTTCAAATAGCAGATACATTAATGAGCAATAATAATGTAATGCAAAAATGGTATTTTATGTCAGTGGAAAAGTATTTTTTATACCACAACTATATCACAAATTATACTAGATTTAGTACATAGACCATAGTACTAATGTTGTTTGGCATTATTAAAATGTAATTTACTTACTACTTATTTATGTACAAGTCTATTACAATCAAATCGGGCATTTTGTTAGTTAAGCATTCGATACATACGTGCATGTTGAATGTCAGATTTATCGGTAACATTGCCGATTCACCTCATTGTGGTCAGTGTTACGTTATATTTACAGCGAAAAGCATTTATATATACATAGTTGGACTCCTGGGCTGTTTTGTTATTGCTTCCGTTCGACTTACGTGAACTTCACCGTCCCTTACTTGTCTTGTCTACTTAATTTAGTGTTAGTTTGTTTTTACCCATGGGCCAGTACACAGCAGTCTATGAGACATTGTGATATGCGAGCCGCCGTTCGCGGCCCGCGTGTGATTTTATTGCAGCTATCTATTCAACTATTTTCACGTCATACTTATTGTATTTTAAAGCTTTAAATTGGAGATTATTTATTCATTGAATTTATTATTGGGAACACACATCGTCGTAGTATTTTTAGTATGTTTACTCCTACACTTCCAAATGGCAGTTAGTATTGACAATAAAAATTCATGTTTAGTACATATATCTCGCGAAATTTTGCTCTCTATTATACCTAACTTTTCATATTGTGTAGGGTAACTCGACGTAGATACTTAATGATAAAATCAAATTACCACTAATATGTGTTATTTTTTTATTATACTCTAAATTTGGATCTGAGAATCATTGTATTCCATTAATTTGTGACTGGAAGTTTCCACTGTGAGATCATTAATAATACTGCTTGCAGCAGTGATACAGTATTATTTTATTAAACTCTACTCTTGTACATTTGCTTAGGTTAATAATTTTTATATTTCTTAGTTTTATCTAGTTGACGTCCGAATTATTGTATATATTTACCGATTGTTTCGCAACGTTAGTGTAGGTACCCTCGTAGCATGGTTTTATGGTTTGAGTATCAGATCACAGCCGCGGCGGCGCGGCATCATTTCCGTGAGGACCATACGTAGCCAGTAGCTATGACCCTCGATCTTCCACTTGGTTATTTATTACTCTTTAGGTTAATCTATAGATATATTGGTATAAAGAGTTGATGAACAATGTATATCGTCGTTTAGCTACTAACAAACCGGTTGTGTTGTGTGTGCTTACGCTCTAACATGCATGTGTTTGTGATTTCGTTTATTGTCTCTTCTAAACAATGCTGCGAACGTCGTACCAATTATGTTTTTGTTTTATTTATAATTTATGCTGAAATATTGGCTTTTTGTGAACGATGTAGATATTGCATTGTAATGTAACGTCATCTCTCTATTATAAAGACTGACAATGACTCAGGTATCTGGTAGTCTTCTGTTGATACGTAACTTGTAGCGGAAACGTTCGAGAACGGTGCGGCATCGCAAAACTAAATGTGATATGAGTTGAGAATGTAGCGTGTTTCTGAAAAGCAATAAACTTTGTGATAAGTGGTGATTATCATTGTACGCGAGAGACAGACATTCTGAATGTTACAGGATGAATATTGTCAATTATGAAATCTATAACTAGTTACGCGGCCGGGCCCACAGCAAGTGTAGCAGATTATATAATATCGACTATATTTGTAAAATTGATAATTTTGATCATTGGACACGCAGATGCTGTGAGCGTAGGCGCGAAACTTTTACTTTCATGTATAAAAATAAACCCCTTTCTGAAAATCTCAACCCAATGTATAGTATAGTAGGCAGAACTTAATTTAAGTTTTAATTCAATGAAAAGGTATGTTATTAATAAAGCAATCATTTCAAATATATAAAGCTTATGGACCATTTGTTATTGTTGTCGTGAAATTACTTAACTATATGTATTAATGATAAGTTTCAGCATAAATTATTCGATTGAGATTTATCGTACGAACGAGACCGGAATACTCATTGTGAAACATTAGATATTGTTGTATAGATGATACATAATGTGACTTACGCAGGGATGGATACTTAAATTATTAAAATTTTAACTGATATTGGCTATGTAGTGAGTAGAATATTTTTTTACAAATAAATTATAGCAGCTACTTACATTTTGTTTTTATTTTTATCTAATAGAATTATAAACATACCTATATCATAACAGTTCGAGAATAATTAAATTATTATTATTATTCTTCAAAACTCCCTAGATAAGTTAACCCAGGTGAATTGAATCTACTGACCTCTGACCCAGCGATAGGTGGCGTTGCAATCGATAAGTTAATAAAAGAAAAACTCATTTAAATTAACAAGTAAGAAATATATTCTCCATATTTATGTAACAGTGATTATCGGTCGTTTGACGGCTTGCCGCGCCCGCCGCTTCTTGTCGCGAGTTCGTCGCGCGGTGTTCGCTTCGCGGAACAGTTGCTCGCTCTCGGCCGCTTCCACTTCGCGACGCATCCAGTGTAAAGCGTGGACGTTATACCCAACCATGTCCTGTGTGAAAAATAAAACATGATGCCAAAAATTTAATAAATAGGCGAGATGTCGCCTCATAGTTGTATCATCTCGTTTACTCCTCGGGTTTGGATTAAAAGCCGTCATAGTTGACCTCCAGCAGTTCTCCCACGCATGAACTACGCGTCAAAGACACCACCTCTCCAGTTCAACAAAGTGAAATTGCTCACATTAAATAAATAGCTATTTACGAGTCCGTTTCAAAGACATAAAATTGTGACCATGTCAGCTACTTCCTAATCATTATCATGGTAAGCGTCACAGTCAATCGACTATGCATACTCTAGTGTCAGAGTTCTTCGGAAACGCCTTTCGGCCTCTAACGTGGACGACTACCAGATGGCAGCCGGGACCAATGGCCTTTCGAAGCACGGAATCATCTTGATTATCAGATTAGGTGATTTTCGCCTGCATTATCCTAACCAAACTGGAAACGTCTAAACAAAGTATGCTTCCCATGGGAATCGAACCCATGACCCCACAGGGGTCTACAGGCAAACGCCTTAACCACTGGACCACGGAGGCAGTTAATCAACTAAGTTAATTAAACTAACTTCCTAATCAAAAGAAGAAAGAAAACGAATATCTCACCCTTAGCTCATTAAGTCTCATAGCAGCCTTAGCCTGTATCTGTATCATATGTTTGAGCAGTGCTTGATTGGCAACTAGCGGGGCGTGGTGCACTTTGAGCAGGAACACGGCCAGTTTGCAGAACAACTCGGCGTGGTCTCCGCGGTCGAGGAGCTTCGGCAGCAGCCGCACGATCTCGCACGCCGTGCTGAATGGAAGAAGCAGTAACGCTTCTTCGAGGTCGCTGGTGGGGCAAGAAACAATTATTTATAAGTTTTACTTGATACACATAATGCTGCATGATAAACTTCATTCGGCTCTCCGTATCTGCTTGCGCCATTACGTGAAACATTTCAAGAATGTTCTGAACTTATTGTGTTCGGACAAGTTAGAAGTACCTGCCTGCCCGTACTTAAGCACCGAGAATTTTTACAACAAAAATTCTTCGTTCAGATATTTTTAATCAAAAGTGAACCGGATGACGGAGAAAATTAAAGAATATAAGGCAGGACAGGAAAAAGGGGTGTTACACATCAATACTCATAAAAATATTACCTGGCGCGGATCTTCCTGACAGTCTCCACAAAGAAGTCCTCTGGCGTGGTACAGTTGTAGGCCGCCATCAGCAGCGGCGGCTGCACGGGCTGCCCGCGGGCCTCCGCCACCTCGCGAAGGTACTCCGCCCCTACCGATAGGCACTCCATTATGGTGTCCGCCTGTACCGAATTCGTTGCTTAATAAGTATTATAATACAGATTATTAATTAATTTAATTCAATAAAAACTAGATTTTGCTGTAATGTAAACGAACCACATGTCAACTTCGTCACGGATTAATTCAACTGTGCGAGCTTGGTGCAACTTATTTAATTTTAATTTGAAAGTATGCAATTATTTCATATTCTCATAAAATAAAACTTATCATTAATTCAGTCAGTTTAAATCTTCTAAATACTTACCGCTTTCTCTGCACCAATTGTTTTCTTTGTGGGTATATTTATTCCGGGCAATCCAGGGACAGGAGCCTGTAATAAAATATACACAATAAATATATATGTTTTGTGCGAGTATCATATTTTAGTCACAAAGAGGATTGTTGTATACAGGGTTTACCTATAAATAATTCTTTATTATTGTATAGCTGCATACGAGTACGTACATGTGTGTCTCCAGTAGCGAGCCCCTCCTCCTGCTCGTCGCTGTCCCCCAGTACGAGCGGCTCGTCAGTCCGCGCGTATAGTGTGAGTGTAGTGTAGCACGATACGAGTACGTACATGCGTGTCTCCAGTAGCGAGCCCCTCCTCCTGCTCGTCGCTGTCCCCCAGTACGAGCGGCTCGTCAGTCCGCGCGTATAGTGTGAGTGTAGTGTAGCACGATACGAGTACGTACATGCGTGTCTCCAGTAGCGAGCCCCTCCTCCTGCTCGTCGCTGTCCCCTAGTACGAGCGGCTCGTCAGTCCGCGCGTATAGTGTGAGTGTAGTGTAGCACGATACGAGTACGTACATGCGTGTCTCCAGTAGCGAGCCCCTCCTCCTGCTCGTCGCTGTCCCCCAGTACGAGCGGCTCGTCAGTCCGCGCGTATAGTGTGAGTGTAGTGTAGCACGATACGAGTACGTACATGCGTGTCTCCAGTAGCGAGCCCCTCCTCCTGCTCGTCGCTGTCCCCCAGTACGAGCGGCTCGTCAGTCCGCGCGTATAGTGTGAGTGTAGTGTAGCACGATACGAGTACGTACATGCGTGTCTCCAGTAGCGAGCCCCTCCTCCTGCTCGTCGCTGTCCCCCAGTACGAGCGGCTCGTCAGTCCGCGCGTATAGTGTGAGTGTAGTGTAGCACGATACGAGTACGTACATGCGTGTCTCCAGTAGCGAGCCCCTCCTCCTGCTCGTCGCTGTCCCCCAGTACGAGCGGCTCGTCAGTCCGCGCGTATAGTGTGAGTGTAGTGTAGCACGATACGAGTACGTACATGCGTGTCTCCAGTAGCGAGCCCCTCCTCCTGCTCGTCGCTGTCCCCCAGTACGAGCGGCTCGTCAGTCCGCGCGTATAGTGTGAGTGTAGTGTAGCACGATACGAGTACGTACATGCGTGTCTCCAGTAGCGAGCCCCTCCTCCTGCTCGTCGCTGTCCCCCAGTACGAGCGGCTCGTCAGTCCGCGCGTATAGTGTGAGTGTAGTGTAGCACGATACGAGTACGTACATGCGTGTCTCCAGTAGCGAGCCCCTCCTCCTGCTCGTCGCTGTCCCCCAGTACGAGCGGCTCGTCAGTCCGCGCGTATAGTGTGAGTGTAGTGTAGCACGATACGAGTACGTACATGCGTGTCTCCAGTAGCGAGCCCCTCCTCCTGCTCGTCGCTGTCCCCCAGTACGAGCGGCTCGTCAGTCCGCGCGTATAGTGTGAGTGTAGTGTAGCACGATACGAGTACGTACATGCGTGTCTCCAGTAGCGAGCCCCTCCTCCTGCTCGTCGCTGTCCCCCAGTACGAGCGGCTCGTCAGTCCGCGCGTACAGTCGGAGCGCGCGGTCGGCTCCACAGGACGCCACGTGCAGGCCTCCTGCGCCCACGCTCAGTCCCCAACACTCGCCATTGTGCCCCTGAAGGTCAAATTTCTCAATATAACAAGAGAAATATATTCAAAATAGGCATTTATATTATGTACGCTTGACACAAACAAAAATCTGTTAAAAATCCTTATAAAAAAACTGAATAGAGTGGCATATGTGCAAATAATAATAATGAAAATTTACTTTTGAAAGATAAATACTTACGTTTAACGTAATAATATTTTCGTAACTGTCCGCATCCCACTGCTTCACTTTTCCATCTTTCGAACACGTAAAGAAATAATGCGTGGACGGCACGAACTGAATTGCAGTTACGGAGTCGTTGTGGGCGAAGATCGACTTGTGGCAATCGCCGAAGTCCATGCCCCATATCTTGACATTGCGGTCGGCAGAACCAGTCACTATTATGTTGGAGTCGTAGCTAATGTCTAAGCATTGAACGGGCAGTTTGTGACCGTAAAGGGAGAGGTAGAACTGAAATTGAAAATACGAATGGACAATTTGAAAATTTTATCTTTATGATTGTAACGTGATTTCCGTTTTTAATTTAATTGTTTTCGCTTACCTTAAATGTGTCTAAAAAGAATATTTTCACCGTAGAATCCAACAATGAAACTGCTATAAATTTGCTATTTGGACTTATTTTTACTGCCAATACTTGTTCTTCCAGCTCTAAAGTTCTTGTGTGTAATAATGACAAGACCTGTTTAAATTAAATTAGTGTGAATTTTTGTAAAAATATACTGATATACATATAAAAAAAATATAGAGCAATAGATATTACCTTTGCTTTGGACTCGCCTGTTGGATCTGGTATAAGTTCGAATTTCCACAATTTTACAGTTTTGTCAGCACCACCAGAGTAACAACCCAGCTGAAAACAATAATCAACATCAAACAAACATCACCTGAATACAAATCTTCTATTTTTTAGCACTAGTGATCGTAGTAACAAGTTTAATAAAGAAATTTAATAACGTTTAATTTTAAACAGTTGACTTGAGCATGATATGGAAAATATGACTTTTTGGCAAGGTCAACACTTTACGCTCTAAATGACAGTCACCGCGTGATGTGCCGGTCTCTAGCGACATCGCGGTCGGTACAACACGAGAGCTCACCATGTCGGGCGTGAGTCCGAGCGCGCTGCACGCGGCCGCGTGCGCGGGCACGCGCTCCAGCAGGCCGGCGGCCGCCACGTCCAGCAGCAGCAGGTGCCGGTCTCTAGCGACATCGCGGTCGGTACAACACGAGAGCTCACCATGTCGGGCGTGAGTCCGAGCGCGCTGCACGCGGCCGCGTGCGCGGGCACGCGCTCCAGCAGGCCGGCGGCCGCCACGTCCAGCAGCAGCAGGCCGCCGTCCGCGGCTCCCACCAGCGCGTGCCGGTCGCCGGGCGCGAAGCACGCGCACGTCGGACGCGTGCCCGCCAGCGGGATCGTGCGTAGGCATGACTGGTTGGGCCTGTAGATATTAGTCAAATGTCAAATCAACTGAAAACCCTTTTTATAAATGCATCAACACCCAAGGACCCTAGATAGAACCGCTACGTCATAAACGAAGGCGGACGAAATCCACATTGGACCACTTTATGCTATGTGTATAATGCTTTTCTTAGAAAATAATGGAGGTATGGACATAAAATAATAAGAAAAGTATATGATCCTTTTTAAACCTGTCAAAAATAAGTTGATGTAAAATACAATCACTAAAAGCATAATAACTGCTTTACAATACCAATAAAAATACACACCTGTTCCAAAGCTTGACAGAATCTGCAGAGGCTGATAAGACGGCTAGATTGTCAGAACTGATGGCCACACATCGAGGCTCTTTCTGGTGGCCAGGTTGTGTTATTTGCTTCAAACATTGCACTGAAATTAAATAATGTATTAATTATAGTCTCATTTGGAGTTTCACTCTTGTGAATATTTATGATATCATGTTTAAATTTCAAATCGACTTTATTTGACCATAAGAAGCCCCATGGTGAATGAACTTATAGGTAGCAATATTTCCATACCTTCACTTCTATCAGCTAGTCTCAAGCTGTGAAGTTCGACGGTATTATTAGCCAGTGTGACGCCCACTCTCAGCTCCCCGGTGGTTCCCAGCAAAAGTGAACTGGACTTTATCTTAGCGTCCAATTTGACGGAAGTGAGCCGCCGCACCTCATCTGTCAGAGTGAGAAGTTCGGCCACTTCGGTTGTCTCAGGGTCAGCTTCCCCACTCTCTTTTAATTTTCTACAAAAAATTTAACTTGGTACAATATCTATACTAATATTTAAAGCTTTTTTAAACATAATTGTTTTGGTACTACCGAACAAAGTCGAAAAATATGTGCAACAAATTTAATATAAACATTGTCTTGGACATTCTTATAGATACTTTTAAAGTGGCAAGAATGGCATGGCGCCTAAACTCTTATATAAACCAGCATTGTCTTGCTGAGCGGTGCAACTAAGTGGAGATAATCAATTTTATAGAGAATATGTAGCACAAAACACGCATTATTAAGATACAAAAACAATTAAAAGTACAATTTATTTAAACTTACGCTAATCTCTTTCTTTGCTTTTTAATCCGTTTGTCCATTCGAGCCTTAGCTTCGTCATCAGTGCAGAACGCAAACAGTTCTAGCAGAGAATCAGTACCATAGCAGGCCAGCACCATCTGACCCGGATCTGTGTGGAGACCAACCACTCGGCCCTTGCCACCACGGATCAATGTGCCTACTTGATGACATTGTAATACCTGCAATCAATATTTACTTTAATATGATGGATCTATCAGGTAAACTAAAGATAGGCTACAAGTTTGTATGAATAAAAAGCAAAATACAGTACTTTAGTAATATTTTATCGATGATACAGTGTATCTGGAAGACATATGTCAATCAGTGAGTAAAAGGTTCAAAAAAATTTGTAACCCTCCTTTATTGGCTTCACTGCAGTCAGGTAAAAATACCAAGTAGACCAAAATGTAAAACATGTTAAAACTATCACTCATGTACACACATCTCAAAAACTGTTTGACATAAAGAAATTAAATTCTGCATGATGTAGGTCGTCGTCAAGTATTTGCTAGTTAGTAACATACAACTAATATGAAACATACTACTAATATAACAACTTAATACAAACAGAGTTATCTTCAATATTTTCTGTTTCCTCAATTTTGACAATCTCCATCTGTCGGACCAGTTTGTCTTCATCCTTCACATCACTGGTCCAGTTGAGCTTCCAAACTCTTAGTTCAGAGTCCATACTACCTGTCACCAAGTACCTTTCCTCTTTCAATAGTGAGGCTGCCCAAACCTAAAAATATTAAAAAATTGTATGTAAGGTTTTAAACAACTATGGTTTGTAATCAAATTGTTCCTTATAAACATTTAGTTTGCCACTGATCTTAATCCTTGAGGAATTTTTTGGGCTACAGTCAAAACACTGAACTGATCAGAAATCAGGTACTTACAGTGCAGTTGTACAACTACATTTAAAATTGTAAGACTATGTCATAGTCTTACAAGATAAATAATAATATTACTTTTTAACCTTTCATCATGAGCCACAATAGACAAATCAGCTGTAACCATTTTCTGTCTAGCAACAAATAAGTGGTTCTTACAGAAATGAACCTTTGTGCCTATACTAGTAATAGCGACTCACCCCGGCTTCACTCTATCTATTAAAAAAAAAACACATCAAAATCCGTTGCATAGTTTTAAAGATTTAAGCATACAAAGGTACATAGGGACAGAGAAAGTGACTTTGTTTTTTACTATGTAGTGATTAATAAAAAATATATGATTTAGTTACCTCCATCTGATGTCCACCTAATGTCTTAAAGCAATGTTTGGTTTCAATATCCCAAAACTTCACAAATGTGTCTTTTGACGAGCTGACAATACAATTCTTGCCATTGATGAAGAGCACGCTGGTCACCGCTCCTTTGTGGCCACTGAATCTGGCCACACCTGTTTCTGACACTACATCCCATAGAATGACCTCTGTGTCCTACAAAATATTAATGATAAGATGAAAACTTAAATTATTGGTTAAACATATCAGCAGACACATGACTGCTATAGCAGTTTACCTCCCAATTAGCCAGAACACGAATGGTATACTATTTTAACTCAGGTCTCTTAATGTTTTCCCTTAGTTCCCGCATGAGTATGTCACACAAACATGTTTGTAAAGGTCATAGCAAATCAATAGATACTTATCATTAATAATAAGCCAGTAATAAAATAACAATATAATTTATATCTATATTTAACACATTTGTCACTGATGACCAGCAGAACAATTGATTTTCATTTTTTCTGTTACCACATTGGGATAGAATACCAGTGAGTAGGAGCCATGGGCAACAGCTAGTACCATATAAATTTGCATCTGCAGAGGCAAAATGTATTTAGCAATAAATTTTACCAACCCCACTACCCCTAAATTTGAAAATGTTGCAGCTCAATTCTATACTTAATCCTTAATTTTACTTACTTTAGATCCAGAAACTAAGCGATGTCCCTGTTCATCATATTGCAGACATGAGACTGCAGACTTGTGACCAGCGAAAACACACACAACCTCATTGTTGACAAGCTCAAAGACATTGATATTTCCGTCAACATAACCCACAGCCATATGGTTTCCTGATGGGCTGGCGCAAATTTGAGACACTACAACATTTTCACCGGGAAGCACTTGCGCCTTTTCTCCAAGCCTCATATCCCATATAATAACATGTTCGCAGGCTCCAACAGCAATATATCTACCACTTATACCATTTAATGAAACGTGTGTGCTGTTGCAATCAGGAGTAGCAATAACGTTGAAAGTTCCACTAGGCGCGTAGCGTAAATATTGCTTTGTCAACCCCATAATATTATATTTTCATATAATTCATAAAATTAAGCAAAAAAATATACAAGCACCAAAAGCACTACACATTTATTAGATGTGTGTGACTACAAATTACTCCATCAAACATTAAACAAAATTATTCACAGAAATTAATTAGAAAGAAAGAGTTCACACACACGTGAGATTGTTATGATTAGTTTTTGTTTGACGTTTGTAACAATTGAAATTGACAACCACTTTTTTTTTATTGGGTTGTCATGGATGTAGAAAAACGGTTGTGTACAGTGGGGTAACCACCGTCTCTTAAAACCATGCAACATCCAGTGAGTAAGCGAGACAGCGCTATACATGATGTAAGGCGACATCTCCCTTACTCACTGGATCTTGCAAGACAAATCCATGGTTTTAAGAGACGGTAGTAACCCCCCAGAATAACCATCAAAACCATCCCACCTTTTACCAGTGTCATTGTCATTTTGTTTACAATCGTGTCAAAACGCTTGCTGTCAGTTTTTGTCTGTGTGATGTGCTTGCTTGCGCCCTCGCCCGCCTCGCACCTTCCTTCGTTCGTTGCTTCGTTTCGTATCGTCGCCGTCGCTGTTGAAATTGTGCTTTTGTATACAATTCTCAATTGATCAAAACGTAAATCATAAAAAAATTAAATTTTTAGCCTTTTTTTCTCTAATATTTCTTTTTTGGTGTAGTACAAATCTGCCAACAGGTTATTATGTTACTCAACAAAACCAGGTTTATTGTTTTTCTTGTTGACCCATCGTGATGCCCCTTTCCTCAATTTACTTAATATAAATTATTCTCAATTTGTCCTTTGAAGCAATTCATCTGTTTGTTATATTGTTACAGGCTTGTGGGTTTCACTAATCGATCACACAAAAGCAACATGGAAGGGAACTCTACGTCGGACATTGTGATTATCAGCGGTAATTCGCATCCAGAATTAGCAGAATTGGTTGCCAAGTAAGTGGTATTTCAATATTTTTTTTTTCTACCTCTTCTTACATCAATCAAGATTAACTGTTTGACCTAATTTTATTTGCACTTACTCTAATTTTAAGAGGTGTTTAAGAGAGAGATTGTTTGGTACCATATGTCTGACACTAGCTCTTAAATGCTGGTATGGTAAATAGTAATAGATTTATCTTTAACTGCATCATAGAAATAAAAACACTGTCAAAGAAACTTGAGCAATATAGAAATTGCAGGCCATGACTAGCTACAAATATAACCATGTGATTGTCCAATAACAAAAGATAATTTGGTATTACTAGACAGTAATCCTGACTAGTCCCTAGGATGTGCTTACTGTATGATTTGATTTAAACTTGCAATTAATGTAATGTAAACATGCATGTTGAATTAGGCAGTAGTAAACTTCTTGTTTAAAATTGTAAATAATTTTTTTAGCCGTCTTGGAGTCCGCAAAGGTGGATGTTCTGTTTACCACAAAACAAACAGGGAGACTATGGTGGAGATTGCTGATTCAATTCGTGGAAAAAACATTTACATTGTTCAAACTGGTACAAAGTAAGCAATTATAATTACCTGTTTATTTATAACACCATACAATTGCACTAACTATAAACATTCAAACAAAAAGGAGCCTAACTTAATATGAATGCTAGTGAATGTAAATATCAGGGATGGAGGGGGGGAACCACTATTTTGAATTACAAAAATAATGGCCTTGAACATATTACTTTATGTTACAGTCCTTAATACCTTGGGTAGAGCATTATTTTATGACCTTTACCGATTGAGCAGATCCATAATGCAGATTGAGCAGATCCATAATGCAATCGCTCACTGTAAAAATGTATGGACGGTTAAATGAGCTGCTTTTTAATTTTAACTAGGTTTCTGATTCCTGGTGAATATGTATGTAATTTGCTGCTATTGTTTATTGTAACAAATACATAAAAACCAAATCCTTTTATTAGTAACTTATATTTGGTGAACATTTTTGTGAAACTCAATATATTCCTGAACTTAATTTACAGTGACACAGATTAAATTAGATATTTGTACAATTTATTTTGTATTTTTTAATTTTTAAGTTTGAATAAATATTTTTCCAGGGATGTGAATAATAATATTATGGAACTTTTGATAATGGCTTATGCTTGTAAGACTTCCTCTGCAAGATCTATTGTAGGGGTGATTCCATATCTGCCATACAGCAAGCAGTGCAAGATGAGGAAACGAGGGTGCATCGTTACAAAACTGTTGGCAAAAATGATGTGCCAGTCTGGGCTGACACATATCATCACCATGGATCTGCATCAGAAAGAAATTCAGGGTTTTTATGAATGTCCAGTTGACAATTTAAGAGCATCTCCATTCCTCTTGCAGTACATTCAAGAAAGTGTAAGTGTATTAATTTAAGTTTATCAACCAGCTACTTGTTTCTAGTCACACTTTGAAATATTTACATGGGATTCCTCTTAAAAGTAAGTTTAAATATTTAAATGCATCATGGAAAGACACTTTAACAAAAGTACTTTCTATATACTCTTTAATTTAAAATTTTACTCACATGTTTAAACAAATCTGCAAATTCACTTCATAATTAAAAATAATGGCTAATGTGTTGTGTAAAATTAGGATGGTAGCAGTAGGGCAGTTAAGTGTGGTAAAAATTTGTGTTGTTTAGGATAGGATTTATATCTACATATAATCATCTGTGTATATTACTAGCTCTTAACACATTGACTCACTCTCAAATATTTATGAATAACACACAAAACACTGTTGAAATTATTTTGAATGCAAGGACTTCAGCAGTTAAGTTTTAAAACAGCAGGTGTATCCATACTAATATTATAAATGCGAAAGTCTGTCTGTCTGTCTGTCTGTCTGTCTGTCTGTCACCTCTTCACGGCTAAACTGCTGGACCGATTGTGATGAAATTTGGTAGGGATGTAGTTAACGACCTGAGGTCAAACATAGGCTACTTTTGGGCGCGATATAACCGAGTCCCACGCGAGGCGAAACCGCGGGGAACAGCTAGTATATATATATAAATGAAACCCGTTTTCCGTTGTCACGACATAGCATAAAAACGGCTTGACCGATTTGGCAGATTTTTTTTTTGTAGTTTTCTAATACTCTAAGGTTCTTCCGGAAAAAATATATTAAGAAAGGCGGTACGAAGTTTGCCGGGTCAGCTAGTTACCTATAAGCTAAGTCATGTTACTAAGCTGGTGAATTCTGTTGATAAAATATGCTTGATTAACCAGTCATCAAAACACAGCTTGACTCACCATATACCATACACCATGTTTAAAGCAAATAAGGTATTGAGTGATTGATTAAAAGGCCTCGAAAACACAACTTGAATGCTGAAGTTTATATGCAGTAGTAATGTGAAGTAGTATAATTCGCGGCATATAAGTTGGCAATAAACAGAAATGACCTTGAATGTGCAGTAGCCGATTTGCATACAAATTTTAACGATTTGCATACAAATTTTAACGTGCGCAGACCCCGCACAACTCGTTTGTGGTCAATTTATGTGCCGGGTAATATACCTCATGAGAACTGTATAGATGTTTTAACTGCTTTCATATTCAGATTCCAGATTACCGGAACTCTGTGATAGTGGCGCGGAACCCGGGGTCGGCAAAGAAGGCCACCTCGTACGCTGAACGACTCCGGTTGGCCATCGCCGTCATACACGGGGAACAAAAGGAGGCCGAAAGTGATGAGGTTGATGGCAGATATTCACCGCCATGTATACCAAGGTTTGTTGTACAGATAGATTTAGAATTCTAGTGTAGTGTAAATGAGGTAGTACAGAACCAGCAAGCTCCATCTTAGTCCAAATAATGTACATTAATCCAATAGTGAAGCATTCAACTGCCTTATGGTGGTAGCAATTACAGGAAGCTATTATGGATGTTTACAATATGGAAATTACAATGGGGGCTCCACCATGATGACTTGTAGCAATCAAAGAATGAACAACATTTCACTGAATCATTTATGGTCATTATATTTTCTTAGGGCCAGTAAATACCTAACTCTATAAAACGTCAATCATTATTAGAAAACGAAAAAAATCTGTTATTACAGATATCTTAACACGTTTGTGAATGTTTCCGAAAGCACAATAGAAGTTTTATTCATCATGTTAACTGTAAGTAAAAAATAAACAACAGCTGGGAAAAGGGAGAAATCCATATCTAATATCTGAATTTCCACATTTATCACAAGAAATAAACCAACCAGACAATAACCAGAACAATAAACAATAACCAGAATGTTTTTGAATTCACCCTGCCTCTAGCTTTAAAAAAATGTGATACTTGTGTTGGCTACCACTATATATTAATTGGACAGGTTACATATTGTATCATACTGAAAATGATCAGTGATTCCTTTAAATTAATACACGTATGTCGAAAGTATGAAATCGAACTAGCATATAAGCATTTAATGTACAAGTGAATCTTCACTGGTGCTTTAGTGTCGACAGGTCTCGCACTATGGACGTGTCTGTAGGAGTGCCGGTGCACCCTGCGAAGGAGAAGCCGCCGATCAACGTGGTCGGTGACGTCGGAGGCAGGATAGCTATCATGGTGGTAAGTACGAATTATGTTACTTACAATTATAGTACATTTGTCTTTCTTATATCAGTGAGAAATACAAGTCATCTATGCTATCTATACTGATAAGTATAATAAAGTTGAATTTGTTTGTTTGTTTGTCTGAATGCTATACTATGGAATGGTTGTCTGATTTGGAAAATTCTTTCTGCATAAGATAGCCTGGTTCCTGGATAAGATTAAAGGTTGTTTTGAATGTATAGTACATACATACCACAGGCGAGTGAAACCGCGGGGAATAGCTTATTGATTGATAATGACATAAGAGCTTTTTCCTAGGTTGCTACTTGTTAATAAAAAAAAAAACCACCTTGGACAAATGCTTAAGCGTCTTTTTTGAAGGACTAGGTTAAGGTCACTTTGTAAAGGCATTACACAATTTCAAATTATTAGCGGGAGGAAATTCATCTCCAATCTTTTACAAAATTGCATATTATTCTGCAGGACGACATGATCGACGACGTGCAATCGTTCGTCGCCGCCGCGGAAGTGCTAAAGGAGTGCGGCGCGTACAAGATATACGTGCTCGCGACGCACGGGCTGCTGTCGTCCGACGCGCCGAGACTCATCGAGGACTCGCCCATCGACGAGGTGGTCGTCACAAACACGGTGCCGCACGAGCTCCAGAAGATGCAGTGCAACAAGATCAAAACCATTGACATATCAGTACTTCTCAGCGAGGCTATTCGCCGCATCCACAACAAGGAATCTATGTCGTATCTATTCAAAAATGTCACCCTGGAAGACTAATTTTCTTATTTCATGTATTATATTTCCATGTCCTTATATGTAAGTATTATTTTTAAGTATTACTATCTTGTGTTAGGAATTTATAATCAATGATAACATTCTATATGTTCAGTTACTATTTTTGTATTAAGAATAGTATTTTTATAGTATTACATACATTTCATGTACTGTGTCTAAGTTTTTCTTTGATTATAAATAATTTTAATTTAAGCAGTTATAATTCCCTGTATTGCATTATTTTATTTTAAGAAGCCAGTTTTATATTTATGGGATCAAAAATTGGGTGAGACTACATTTATACAATGATTAAACATATATTGAAAGCTTTTGTTTCATGTTCTTAGATTGTGCATTTAAAAATGTTGGATGAAGCCAGTCACTCATGTGGTAGTTTGTATGTATTGATTTGGATTTTGGTATTGTTAAGTTGTTATGTGGATGATCTATCAAATGTTTGTTGCTAGCGTTTCAAAGCTTTATTATACAATATTGTTGTAAATAATTCTCACACTGGGTGGCTACTACCATCTCATAAAACCATGCAAGATCTAGTAAGGGAGATGTCGCCTTTCATGGTTCTTGCATGGTTTAAACAGATGGTAGTAGGCCACCTGAGCTATTTACATCTTCAAAAAGCAAATGTATAGTATATAAAAGTAGAAAAGCCATAGAATGTATTTGTATTTAATTAAACAACAAGGATAACGTGTATAATCGTTGTTTGATTCAAGGGTGAAGTTTCAAAGAGTTCCATCATACAATCTCTGGTTTCCTAATACCAATAAGTCGTGTGTTATTTCAGTTTGGTTAGTGTAAATCCTTGCAAACCGTGGATTTTGTACAACGAGATACTAGTTCTGATGTGGACACTTCTCAAAAGTTGGTTCACGCCGGCCAAATAACACGATCCAACAGGTGGCTTACCACCATCTCTAAAAACCATGCAAGATCCAGTGAGTAAGCGAGACAGCGCAATACATAATGTAAGGCGGGCGACATCTCCCTTAATCGTTCTTGTATCAAATAATTAACTTGTTTGGCCTAAGCTTTTGTATGGCGTCGAGTTGGCCAAACGAAGACAATCTTTGGTCTTTATCGTTCTCATGACAAAGAGATTCTCCAGGGTCAAAAAAGTATAATATGTCAATATCATGCATGTTATGCCACATTTACACTCAGCCTTGTAGGGCATGGAAGTGGGCAGCGCGCGAATGTAAATAGGTTACTCGCGTTGTCACTGCCGCTGCCCGGCGATCCCTCGATTGTCTGTTTTTCGCGCGGAAGTCAAAAGGACGGGCAGCGCGAGCGCGAGTGAGTGTTTACATTCAGCTTAAAACCATGCAAGATCCAGTGAGTAAGGGAGATGTCGCCTTACATCATGTATTGCGCTGTCTCGCTTACTCACTGAAACTTGCATGTTTTTAGAGATGATAGTAGGCCACCAGATGAGCAGTATAGAAGTATTAAAGCTGAGTGTGAACGCTCACTCGCGTCGTTATTGCCGCAGAAGTATTTAAGGAAATATTTACGGCAGCGACAGGAGCAGTGGCAGGGGCTGAGTGCAAATGTGGGGTTAGAGATGATAGTAGGCCACCAGTATAGAAATATGAAGGCTGAGTATGAACGCTCACTCGCGTCGATAGAGTCTGGCTAACAAAAGCTGAACCCAGTGATTTTTATTGCAGCAACACTGGCAGTGTAAAAAAAAAGTTTTCATCGTGGCCGCCATCATGGCTGTTTTGTTGTAATCCACAAACTAAATAGAGATACTACGTATCAGACGGGCAAGCTTGAACATTAAAATTGGGCCATAGCAAATTAAATTTCATGGCAACACTGACTGCAAAAATACAAAATGACAAGTATTTTTTTTAATATCGTCGTGGCAGCTATAGTTTTAAAAGAGCGATTTAGGCAAAGGAGAATGAGTTTTAAGTTCTATACAGTATAACCACAGGTATAACCGTTACTTTAATAGGTGATATAATGATATTCCATGTTATCCTTCAGGATCTCCTGAAAGATAACATGGAATATCACCTCTTAATGAAAATGTTGTAATGACATACAAAATAAAAGACCGAATGAGTTTTACACATCATTTAATAAGTATATTATTTCTTAATTTTTTTTAATTTATAAATAAATACCAATAAGTTAAATTCACAACTTGTTTGAGCTTGATGTGTTGCGTTACGAAGGACACTCCCTTTCCATCAATATAGTGAACTGAAAAGGAAAATGTTGAAATTATTAAGGGCATTTGATAATCCCAAAATTAAAAAGTGATGCGATATCATCATGATCATTTGAGCCGCAAGCTGTCCACTGCTGTAAATGGGCTTTTCGCAAGACCAATCAAAAGCGGCTTGCATCCAGTACATGCCTACGATATCAAAATAACATACAATATTAGCTAAAGAGTTTGTTCTAGTACTAAAACAACTTATTTTTGTAGACTATTATTTAATAAAGACTATTTATTGCAACATAAAAGTACAAAGATGAAATTATTGATGGTTGAAAATATACAATAGCAATTCATTCATATCATGTGTTAAAAGGCCAATTGACTTTGTTATCCCCGGGGTGAGAGTTCATTCGGAATGGCCTCTCTGTCTCTGACTTGATTCTTTTAACAACAACCAGAGGGCACCCATTACATGCATTCGAAAGCACATTAAAATATGCTTCCTGTGGGAATTGAACCCACGACCAGTAGGTCAGCCGGCAAACGCCTTAACCACTAGATTATTAAAGCAGTTACTGAAATAAAAGGTTTTCGCTTTTGTAACATTATAAAACTATTTAGGTAACTAGGTACCTACTTAGCATAATTACCATTACATTATCCAACTTACCAAGTCACAGAATGTGCTTGTGCTATGTACCCCAGTGTGTATATCAGTTATAGTAAATAAATTGGGATATGCCGATTGCCGTAGTAACTTGCCATCTTGCCAACATCTCTTAGTGATTGTGACACACATAAATACAGAAGCTCAGGTACAGCTTCTGTAGGTTAGTTAGGTTAGTCGTGCGTGTCCTGCATTGGTTTTAAGAAACTTAGGTATGTACTTAGTAAAACACTATTCCTTTTGCTTTCTTAACAAGGAATACAACACCACCAAAACATTATCAACACAATTTTCAAATATAATAAAGGCACTCTGTGAACACAATGCTATTTTCCAGTCACCACATGGTCCAGTCAGTCAAAAAACATAGAGAATAACGTATGGCGAACAAGGGGGTGAAGAATGAAGTACGGGAGGCAAGACAATTGTCAAAATGTATATTTGCGATTGTCTATGACGTTCTCTATCGATAATTTTTTTTCTTCGAGCTTTATCTGCCGTGGTTGTAATCGGCGTCTCGGTTGTTTTTGTATTTTGAATTTTGTAATTAAATCTTTGAAATATGGGTAAAACTTTAAAGAGTCATGTGCGACAACTGTTATTTACTATGATTAGTAAACATAAAGAAAAACAAGAAGAGCAAACCGCTTTAATCAAACAAATAGAGGATTGTTTACAAATTGCCATCGAGTTCATAGGTTAGTACATTTTATTCACTTTGATACTTGTCATTTAAAAATTAATTATTACCAAAAAACGAGTACTTATTTACCGCAATTTTATAATTTTTACAGAAAATAATTCAAGTCATGAAGGAGCTAGTGCTGCTTTGGAGAATCTGAAGAAAATAAAGGAATTGCATCAGGAAAAGTATCTCACGCAAAATATACATTTTGAAAACATTTCTTCAATGACTGGTAAGTCTATACCTATCTCTAGAATATCTACACTAGTTGTTTGTTAAGGTTTTTGTGTATTTTTCAAACTGTAATATTTGTATGTTGACCTAGACTTAGTACTTGATGTAGACACATTGTTAGTAATTATGTAGGTACTAACCATAGATTAATGATTGGTCTACGCACGCTTTTATTGATCTAAGGTAGGTACTAACTTTTGAGTAGATTTGGTGGCAAGTAATTACGTGTCTATTTAGTGTCCTATTGATTGACTTATTTAAAATTAATAGGTATATATTTTTTTTTCAGATGTTAGTATTTCAACATTGAAAAGAATTAAAAATGAAAGTAAAGGAAACAAAGGGGTTTTCAGTACCCCAGGTAAGAAACGCCCTCACAAAAAAACTGTGTCTAGCCTGGACAGTTTTGACATTCAGGCAATCAGAAATAAAATTAATGAGTACTATGTGGTGAAGAAGCAAGTGCCCACATTAAGAAGCCTTCTGGTAGACTTAAAGAACAGTATTTCTTTCACGGGCTGCAGAGAAACACTACGCCAAATATTATTAGCCAATGGATTTGTTTTCAAACAAAACAAAAATCAACGTTCTGTGCTCATAGAGCGTTATGATATTGCGGCATGGCGGCACAGGTACTTAAGGACTATATCTCTTAAACGACAAGAAGGGAAGAAAATAGTATACTTAGATGAGACTTACATTCACCAAAATTACAAACCCAAGAAATCATGGCAGGGACCTTCGACTCAAGGTGTAATTGACAATATATCTGCGGGAAAAAGGTTTATAATCGTTCATGTGGGGTCGGAAGATGGATTCGTATGTACCTAATGCCTTATTAGTATTTAGCACTAAATCCACAAAAGCTGATTATCACCATGACATGAACGCCTCTAATTTCAATAATTGGCTAAGTGAAAAACTAATACCTAATTTGGCAGAACCAAGCATTATTGTAATGGATAATGCTAGTTATCATACAGTGCAAGTAAACAAGGCACCTAACACCAGCACTCGCAAAGCTGAAATACAAAATTGGCTCTGTAGTAATAATATTCCATTTGAAGAAAGCCTAACTAGAGAGGAATTGCTGTGCTTGGTGGATAAGCACAAACCGGATCCAATTTATGAAGCAGATCAGATGCTCAAAGAACATGGCCATGAGGTCTTGAGACTTCCGCCATACCACTGTGACCTCAATCCCATTGAGCTTATTTGGAGCACAGGAAAGCGAGTGGCTAGCAAAAACCTTTCAAGATCTCTAACTGAAATAGAGAATATAATCAAAGAAAGTTTTGACAGCATAAGTAGAGAGGACTGGAACTAGATGGTTAACCATGTTATTCACCTTGAAGATAAATATAAAGAAAAGGACGGAATTTTAGCAGAGATGGAGAGTTTTATTATTAATGTAACAGATTCGAATGATGAATCCAGCTCTTCCGATTCAGATGAAATGATGGGTGTGGAGTATCTGGAATCAGACTTTGATTATGAGGATTTATAAATGTCTTTCTTTTAATTTTCGTTTTTAAAATTACCATCCATGATCCCCAAAACGATTAATTCTTACTGCTTTATTTACATGTACCGGTGTAAGACCCTGAGCTCCGAACTCACCAACTGAGCCATGGGTGCAAGCTATAGCATATAAGTATCCATATCCATACTAATATTATAAATGCGAAAGTCTGTCTGTCTGTCTGTCACCTCTTCACGGCTAAACTGCTGGACCGATTGTGATGAAATTTGGTAGGGATGTAGTTAACGACCTGAGGTCAAACATAGGCTACTTTTGGGCGCGATATAACCGAGTCCCACGCGGGGCGATGCCGCGGGGAACAGCTAGTAGTATATATATATAGGTAAATGACTGCCATATTAGTGGTATTAGAATGAGTACCAAGATGATTGCTTGCATCAAATAGACTCCGAAACTACCGAACTAATTTGAAAAATCTTTCACTGTTAGGAAGCTACACTATTGCCGGATGTCATACTAAGGCTATATTACACGCGGTATAGTCGCGGCAAAACAATTAAATAGTTTTTTTATATAAAAAGTGTATACATATATAGATATTTAAATTTTAAAATGTATCAAATCGTTTTTTTCCTACTATAGCCGGTGTTACCTTGTTCATAATTTTTAAATTTGCCGCCTTTTGCTAGGTTCAGCTTTTATTTGCCAGACTCTATTACCGCAGAAGTATTTAGGGAAATATTTCCGGCAGCGACAGGAAGCAGTGGCAGGGGCTGAGTGAATGTGGGGTTATACTCATCAGTGTCACTGTCATGTCATTCATTTTAAGTAGGCTGTCGTGTCGTGTCATGTTCAGCTGTTTTGTTTGTGACTGATTTGATTAGGAAGAACAGTGAAACATAATTAATTAAAAAAGTATATAGAATTAAACAAATTCGAAGTGATGTTTTATATTTTTTTAGAAGCTTATTTTGGAAATATAATAAAATAATATTGTAGGTAGTGTAGTTATTCGAGGTTATATTTTATAGTAAAACCTAAACAGAAACTGATAAGATAAACTAAAAAAAAAGAAATGAAACTTCTAAATACACTATTTTATTATTATAAAACATCATGGAGCTGGTCGCTTAGGCGATTCTACACCAACAGGAATATGCTGAAATTAAATGAACGAGGAATGTATCAGGATATGTTTCCTGGTACTGCAGGGTAAGTTTATCAATTGATTATTAGATAGAATCAAGGAAGTGGAATAATATTTTTACTCCATCAATTTATATCTAAACAACTAGGTATTACTAGAATGGAGGTTTTTTATCAATTGGTTGCAGGACAGAAATTATCAATTTACTGAACAAGTCTCCTCAGTGTGTGTATGCCGGATTCGATCCTACAGCTAACAGCCTTCATGTTGGCAATCTCCTAGTCATTATAAATCTCTTGCACTGGCAACGCAGTGGTCACAAGGTTATAGCATTGGTAAGGGAAATTAATTTTCATTTTTAGGTATTTTTATACTATTTTATTAAAGAGGCATTGGATATACCATAATCATAATTTGCAGGTAGGAGGAGCAACCGGTCAGATTGGAGATCCTAGTGGAAGAAGCACTGACCGAGTAGCTTTACAGACAGATGTTATTAATCAGAATATTATGTGCATTAAGAAGAATTTAGGGACTGTGTTTGATAACCATTACAAGTATATTTGGCCGAAAAATGAAGACTACTTGAAACCATTGAAGTATGTTTAAGAGATGTTTCACTATCACTACATAGTATAAAACAAAGTCGCTTTCTCTGTCCCTATATCCCTTTGTATGCTTAAATCTTTTAAACTACTTAACGGATTTTGATGCGTTTTTTAATAGATAGAGTGATTCAAGACGAAGGTTTTTAGCTCATGCGTAGCCGGGCAGGTCACTAGTTATTTATATTTTAACAGATAGACCCCGCAAGTGTGTTGAGTGAAATAGCATTGTCAATATGACTGCCAAACTTCATACTTGAAAGTATATATAAATTCCTCAATTAAATGTTAATAAATAGAAGTGTCCCAGTTTTGTGTATTTGGAAATATCCACAAATTTTAACCAACAACTTATTCTAATTTATTTTTGCACATCCTAAGGCAACTGCAGAGAACACGATTTATCTGTTTGCATGGCTTACTGGATGAGAGCCAACTGTGATGAAATGTCTATAGTTATCTAAGAACAATAGTATATTTCTATCCTTTTCTCTTTTCAGAATAGTCAACAATGAAACTTGGTATAAGGATATGAATGCTATCACATTTGTAAGTGAAATTGGCCGTAACTTCCGAATGGGTACAATGTTATTGAAGCAAAGTGTACAAACTAGGATTAATTCAGATGTGGGAATGAGCTTCACCGAGTTTGCCTATCAGATTTTCCAGTCTTATGATTGGTTACAACTGTTGAAGGAATTTGGTTGTAGGTTTCAGGTGACTGTTTATATTTTTTAAATTATATTCGTTCGCCTGAGTTATTAACGGATCTAGAAAAGGTACACTCTATTACTAAACAACCACTTTTAAATAAATACAGTCCAACATTGTAAGCTTGACACTTGTACAAGTAATTTACAAAAAGCAACAATTACAGTAGCAGACTTCTTTTGGATGCAATAATAATGATATCAAAGTAATTTTCAACATCTCTATTAACAGATTGGTGGTAGCGACCAAATGGGTAATATCAGTGCAGGTCATGAACTCATCAGCAGAACAGCTAAGATACCGGTCTATGGTAATTATTTATATTTATATTATAAAATGAATTCCTCACATTTCAATAAAATTATAATAATTATTACAATTTCCAGGTTTAACACTACCATTAGTGACAACAGAAGAAGGAGATAAGTTTGGAAAATCTGCAGGAAATGCTCTATGGTTGGATCCTGAAAAAACTAGTCCATTTAGTTTATACCAGTATTTTATTAGGGCAAAAGATTCTGATGTGGAACGGCTGCTAAAATTATTTACATTCTATAGTTTAGGAGAAATTAAAGACATAATGTTCAAACACCAACAACATCCAGAAGAAAGGTATCCACAGATGTGTTTAGCTGAGCAACTGACAATACTAGTTCATGGTGGTAAGGATTTGCTTTTGGATCACCTCATATAATAAGATGTTTAAGATTAGCTAATATCACAGAATACTTAATAGTAATAACATACAGAAGTCTCACTCCACAAAGTCATTTAAATAAAAAATGACTCTTCGAGCCACGAAATACGGCCTAATTCAGTTCACACAGCGCTAAGCATCTAGGATTTATATTTACATCTCGATGTCAGACACTGGGAGTAGTCCAGACTTGGAGTCAGACACTGGAAGTAGTCCAGACTTGGAGTCAGACACTGGGTGTACTCTACAGCTCGGAGTCAGACACTGGGTGTGGTCGACATCTCGGAATCAGACACTGGGTGTGGTCGACATCTCGGAATCAGACACTGGTAGTCTATGAATCAGACACTGGGTTTGGTCTACATCTCGGAGTCAGACACTGGGTGTGGTCTACATCTCGGAGTCAGTCAGTGGGTGTGGTTTATATCTACATCTCGGAGTTAGACACTGGGTGTGGCCTACATCACGGAATCAGACATTGGGTGTGGTCTACATCTTAGCGTCAAACACTGGGTGTGATCTACATCTCGGAGTCAGACCACAGAATTAGTAATAGTGTCAGACACTGGGTGTGGTTTACATCTACATCTCGGAGTTAGACACTGGGTGTGGTCTACATCTCGGAGTCAGTCACTATATGTGTGGTCTACACCTCGGAGTCAGACACTGGGTGTGGTCTACATCTCGGAGTCAGACACTGGGTGTGGTCTACATCTATGAGTCAGACACTGGGGGTGGTCTATACACAGACTTTTTATAAAATATATCTGTGGGTCTATATCTCTGTATCAGACACTGCGTGTTCAGTTAATTTGAAAAGGAATGTAATCAGTAATCACGGTTCGTATTTATAAATCACACGAGTCCGCCCGATCGAGCGCGATTGTCAGTACTGAACTGAGATTGGTGGATCTCGGCTCTGCCCATTTCGTAAGTTAATATCTTACGTACCGCGCGGAGTGAGACAGGCCTGCTAATATATTATATTTTCTATTTTTATTTATGAAAATCTTAAATTAAAAACAGTGATCAATTTAAGTCATCATGTTACACTTATCATTGTTAGCAAAACGAATTTGTAACGTAACTTGGTAAAAATTTTCAGAAGAGGGATTGGCGCGGGCTAGACGAGCGACCGATGCGATATACAGCAAGGACGTGAATGCGCTCGTGTCATTGAGCTCTAACGAGCTGGAGCAGGTGTTCAAAGGAGCTCCCATCGTCACGCTGCTGCTGTCTCCCGGCATCACGGTGCTGGATCTCGGCATGCAAGCCAAATGTTTCCCGACTGAGAGTAAGTTTATGTTATCATCAGCCACCGGATGTATCCTACTACTTGTATTGATGGACATACATGATAGAGAAAGATACCTCTTATATCGCATGTCGTTCCTTTTGTAAGGAATTAATTAGATATTGGGAAAACACGCTTGTCCCACAATATAACTCACAGATATCACAAGCGTGTTTCGAGGCTTTTTTTATGTGCGGTTCTTTTAATTCGATTGCATGTTTTAAGTAAAAGTAGCTTAAGTTACATTCTATCTGCCAGTGAAAATCCCGTCAAAATGGGACCCAAAAGAAAAAACGAGTGTTATAGTGAACATACTGCCATTAATAAATTTGATTTCAGGTGATGCTATGAGGATAATCAACGCTGGCGGCTTCTACATAAACCACCAAAGAATAAAGAAAGTAGATGAGGTCATAACAGAATCTGCCCACATTTTGCCCAATCTCACGTCTCTGCTAAGAGTAGGAAAGCGAAACTATTATATTGTCAAATGGCAAACGTAATAAAGACGTTTTAAAATTATAGTTTATTTATTTGGTAAATAGTAAGGTTTTGGTAAAATTAGAATAAAATTAAATAAGTTAAACACAATCTGATTTTGGATAATTGTAATAATATTACTTACAACAGAAGCTTGTATACTTGCAGTATATAATAATAAAATGCGTATCACATAAAACGTCATAAATACTACATAACATACTTAAGCCTAAATATATTCACTGAATCAGCGTGGCTAATAAAATTAATTAATGCACGGTCAAGTTATATCATATTAAAAATATGGCTAATCAAAATACAACTGTTACGTTTGTGCGCCCGCCCACGGCGAGGCCCGTTACGTTCCCTAATATCACAAGGAATCATTGCAAAATCTATATTGTACATTATCAATACTTACACGTCATAATCTTATTGTATGAATAGAATAAACAGCTAACTAAATTGACAAAGTAGCCGATATGTCTTTTTGGAATAAATAGATCACTGAATCCTCAAAAATAAATTTAGTCAGCGATCTTTATCGCAAGTATCTTATATTAATTTACAAAAATAAAGATGTACATAATACTTGTTTCATGCAAATAAACATGCTCTTGTAGCGTATAAACAGCCAATCAATAGGCATAGGCGTGTTCGTAGAAAATACAACATGTCAGTCTCTTTCGATTACAGCTAATCATAGACATTCGCGAACGGCACCGAGGCACGAAACACCCAGAGTAAAATAATACTGACACCACATACATTGTTAGTCCTGAACAAAAGAAACGCTCGTTTAATTTAACAGTTCTACCTTTCCATACTCTGGGTATTTCACAAGATTAATCTCTTAATGAGACAAAAATAGCTTCCAACACGTTTCGCATTTATCAAAATAGTAGAAAACAATTGAGAGCTGTGTATATAGCAACTGAGAGCCTCGACTTACTGACTACATATATGATTTAAGCAAGATATGATCATGATCTTTTGTTATTGTTGACGTCGAGGCTAGTCAATCACGTTACTGCGTTGGTTATTCCACTGACAGTGTTGGAGCCATATAAGTGTCATGGTGTAGTGCGGGCGGGCGCCGCTAGAGGTCGGTGCTCTCGTGAAGCGCGGGCGGCGCGGCCGGCGGCGGCGGCGCGGGCATCTGGAAAATAATCTTTGTAATGTTGGCTGGTAGTGGAAAATTTACAATCTACCTGCTGGTTTTCTTCATATCTTTCACCCAGTCTACATTCCTGCACCATCATTAATGTTATCTATTTGGATTTTCGAGTTGTTATATAAAGAAGAAGGTCATTACTACCAACCTAGTGACAGATACAGTTAAACAAACTTATGAAATTACTCGTGATAGCGCCACAATCTATGATTATCGCACAAAGCTGTTTGAAGTTTACTTAGATTATTCAACAGGATACTCGGCACAGTACATACCTGCGGCCTGGGCGGGCGAGCGGCGGCCGGTCGCGGCGACTGCGGCTCCGGGATGCTGCCCTCGGACTGCGACAGCTGCCGGCTCAGCCCCGGAACACGCTCCTCCAGTTCCGCGTCTTTCCCGCCCGAGCTGTGAGTGCGCTGCACCGTCGCGCGGGGACCGTCCTCTTCTGGCGGCTGGCCCACCTAAGAAAAAAAAAAAGAAATTTTAGAGAATTTTTTCACGCGAAATACGAATTTCAACAACCTTTGACAATCGCTAATATAGGTGTCGTTACGTATACGTTGGCAATTCGTCATTTTAGGTAAGTAATAAAGGCAAAAAAAGATTTAAAAATAGTACCTGTATGACAGTGGGATGTTGTTTATCAACTGTGTAGATGTGCGTGCGCTCCAATACAGTGGGCGTGACGTCAGCGTCTGTGACGGAGCCGCGCGCGCCGCGGAAGCTGTGCGGGCGCAGCGTGGCCGGCCGCTCGGGCACCGCCGGCTTGTGGCGCAGCTGCACGTCGCCCTCGCACTCGGCGGCGGCGAGCGGCGCGGCGAGCGGCGCGGCGTGCGGCGCGGCGAGCGGCGCGGCGAGCGGCGCGGGCAGCACGGTGCGCGGCGCCGCCACCGGCCGGGGCGGCGGCTGCCCGCTCGGCTTCACTATCACCTATTTTAATATATTATACGTACAAATTAAGCCCATTTACATGGTATACAGGATGTTTGGTGGATGGGTGCAAAGCTTTAAAGCAGAGTTAGTATAGACCATTTAGAACCTTTTGAGATAAACTTGTCTCCGAAGAAAAGTGGCTAGGTAGTTTTTTTTTTTATTAAAGTTTTAAATTTTTTTGTTTAAAAAACCCAAAATTTTGCAATAAGTTTCACATAAGGCAGTTTAAAGATAAATGGGTTTGTGTTTTATTGTATTTAAATAAAGTTATGTGTAAACAATGTAATAAAACATGATTAGGGCATCTGTACCATGAAACTTTTATTTTACTGATATTTGAAAATAAAATATATATTTTTTCTTTGCTTTATATTGGTCAAATTTTATTTTAGTCGTAATGTTTATTTTACTAGCAATTATATTATTGACTGTTGCGTGGTAGCTGTATTGACAGATTTTTTCATTTAATTTTATTTTGAATGTTAAATTTGAATAAATTCAAACACATAAAAGATAAATACTTATCGTTTTATGAATAAAGATACGCTACCTGCGAGCGCGGCGCGGGCTTCTCCAGCGACAGCGCCAGCGGCCCGCCCCCCTCCGCCGCCCTCGCCCGCGCCGCCGCCCCCGCCTGCGCCGTCACACTCTTCACCACCACCGTCCCCTCTTTGCTCAGCCCTTCCAGCTTCTCCTTCTCTAGCTCGAGACTCTGTCGTCGGAGATCTAGCAGATTTTCCCGACTACTACTCCGCGCGTCCTCTTTCAACGCTTTACTCTGTCTGTATGTTGATCTGTTTATAGTTTGCACGCCCGATATCACTTTCCCCGTGTCCGATATTGCCGGCCGAGGAGGTTTAGCCGGTTTTTCTAATTCTTTCGGTGCGCTAATTTCTTTCTCCTTGATCGGTTCGGGCACTTGCGTCTGCGTCTGCGCTTCCGACTTTTTATTTTTATCCGGCGTGAAGTTGGGCGGCACCGGCGCTAACGGTTTGTTTTTTCGCCTCAGAATAGGTTTCGGACTTCCGTGGGGTGGACTAGATTGGTCGGATAGTGAGCTATTCGATTGGGCGTTTTTGATATTATTTTCTAACAATATTAAACTAGTATCGTGACTATTGCTCCGCGAGTGTCGACCGGCGGAGTCCGAATTATTTTTTCCGCTGACGTGACTATAATCGAACATGGACTTGCTCATACTGCTGTAATCGCCATTGGATTGTTCCTGAGTGAGAGAGGCGGGCTGCTCGCCGAGAACCCACTCGTGTTCCGGCAGGAGGTCTTCCCTCGTGAAGGAAACAAAGAAATTGATGTCGTCCTTGAAGAACCAGTCGGCGTGTTTGATGAGCAGCTCGACGACGCAGTTGACGACGGTCGTGACGTTCATGTCGAAGGTGCTCTCGTCGGCGGCCCACAGCAGGTTGGGGGCGATCACGATGGCGAGGTTGGAGGGTGTCATTTTGTTGGTGCTTTGATTCTGCGTCAAAGCCGACAAAAACTTGATGAGATAGCGGAGGTTCTGGAAGTTCGCTTCGGGCAGCAAGTGTATGGCTTCCCAGAGAGCGTTGAGCCGGGCCTGTTCCGTGGGATGTCTGGAGGCGGCGATGAAGTGTTCGTAGAGGCGGAAGGTGAGCAGCGGCTCGGGCAGCTCGCGCAGGTAGCTCTTGAGGGCGGACGCCACCACGTGCACGTCGCGGTAGTCGCGCGGCAGCGGCACGCCGAACACGCCCGCGTCCAGAGACAGCTTCAGGCGACGCACTTTTGATGTTCCTGGAATAACGATCAGTGTTAGGGCTCCTCTGCAAAACTGATTAGAGCATTAAATTCTTCTTCATCTTTTAAAATCGAAACGTCTTTGCTATTTAATGTACTTATTATACCAGCACGCCACCACTACATTGTAGGCAGGATAAATAGAAAAAATACAAAGAGCCGTCAGCCGATTCCAATAACTTTACCGCGTATTCACAGCTAGAGGGCGTTAGTTTCGCGCGAGGTGAATTAAGAATCATATTCGATAGTGGCGCCAACTGGTGAGCACAAAAGGCTAATATTGTTGATATAAGCATCACATACCCCCGGCGATCCTGAACAGCCCCTCCTCGTTGAGCGCCCGCTCGTGCAACGTGCACACGCACAGCTCGATGGGGAGCGCTATGGTGCGCCCGGTCACTCGCAGGTGCTCCTCCAGAGGATAGCCGAACACTGGCTTTACGGAACTGTCATCTGCAAATCATTTTCAATTATTTACTGTAACTGCTTAAACAGATTAGTTCTTGGAAATTATATAAGGTGAATTTAAATCAACTGCAAATATTTAAAGGGCAGATTCAGACCACTAAACTGAACAACTTTCCTATATAAACTTACTAGCTGTTCCCCGCGGCTTCGACTCGGTTATATCGCGCCCAAAAGTAGCCTATGTTTGACCTCAGGTCGTTAACTACATCCCTACCAAATTTCATCACAATCGGTCCAGCAGTGTAGCCGTGAAGAGGTGACAGACAGACTTTCGCATTTATAATATTAGTATGGATGTCGAAAAACGAAAAAAATTTTTGACCTCCCATACAAATTGAGAATCAGCTGATCTAGTTTAGTATGGAGAGTGAAAAATAAAAGTTCATATTTCGATATAAGTTTATTTGGAAAAGTTGTTCAGTATAGTGGTCTGTATCTGCCCTTAAAATATTTGCAGTTGATTTGTGTCCACCTTGTATAGAGAAAAATATCGTAAGATTCTAGAATACTCTTCTCCGTCTTGAAGATTGTATAGTTTCAAAATATTTTACGAAACATAGGACTGGTAGACCTTTCAACAAAAGTTGTTTACTTCTGGCGCCGCCGCCGTGCAAATGGCAGTGCTTGTATGTGTTTCGGTTTGAAGGGTGAGAAAGGACGTGAAATGACTATGTGTGTTGAATGGCTACGGTGACCGCGCGCCCACTTTTGCGGGCCGTATGATTGACTGCAACGTAATCGTATAAAAAATTAGCCTGAAATAAATTGACGCTTGAACGTTTAGTTAAATTAGTATTTTTACTTATTTACATATAGTTAAACAACTAAGGATTAGTAAGAGTACTACTGTACCCTTACTGCATCATACAGTTAAGTAGAGCACCGAACCGATTTTGGTTCACATTGTTTTTCATTTCAATAAGATTAATTACAACATTTTAAACTATATTTTACTGCCTGTGCAGAGATACAGTTTGGTGAAGCGTGACCGAGTGACCGTGCCTAACTTGCTCATTGCGAGCCAAGTAAAAGTACGGTGAATCTCTGGAGGTCATCGAACTTCGAAATCGAAATACAATGAATAAAAATCACATTACTTCCCGTTTTGATCGACGATTGATATTCTCAAAACGTTAATATTCTGTCCAATGTTAACTACACAGATGGGCAAGACTGTTTTTTAAAACATCGTAATTATAGAACTGAAGCTCTTGTAATATTTCATGTTTTTGGAAGTACTTATTAATTTAGTCTCTACGATAAAACAAAATATACAGATTACAGCACCTACAATTGGTTTTCTTTTTACACTTTGTTTGTACTCTTCATACACAGACATTATGAAGTTTGTGTTTTCTGAGTAAATATTAAGAAGTTTTGCTTTATTTCTGAACGATCATTAATTTGTGACAACGCGAAGTCATCACTGTGCCTTATGTAGAGACGACAGGAAAAGGAGCATTGTTCAATTAATTAAGGACGGCGCGGTCGTAAACGATTTAGATATGATATTCAAATTGTTTAGCAGACAAACGTTACAATTAGTTTGAAATGCATTCAACTCGCGACTTACAAGTTATTTACATAAGAAACTAAAATAGCTCACCGAATGAATAGACTGGTGCATGTTATCATAAGACCAACGGCTTTGCTTGCTTTTCGAAGTACAGAAGGAAAGTAAAGCCGTCGATCTCAGCTGCTATGCTAAATAATACTCAATATTTATGTAAAGCTAAGTAAAATGCTTTCAGGTAGCTTGAAAAACCTGACACCAGTGTCGGTCACTAACACTAGTAAAGAAGATTAAATAGAAATTAGAAGGACAAGAATCCCTTGTGTTCTCTGAGATTACATATTATAAACAATGTCATAATATGAAGACAGATGACGATGATGCCCTCATCGAATTTCGATGACGACGACCTCAAGACAAAATTTCATCTGAACCAGTGGGCGCGATGACTAGCGAAACCAAGTTTATTTGAGAAAAGTCTACAGCAGCTAGCGCAGTACAAAGCAGCTATCATACGTGTAGGACATACGTTGGTTTCGGTCGGTGTTTTACTGAGCTGGTAGTCAGTGTCCATAGTTAACAAGCGGTTAAATTTTTAATATCCTAAACTGAAAATGCCAATTCTACTAAGTTCATGCACCTATCGTTATATTACCTTATAATTGAATATATCTCTATAAAAAGTTTTTTTTAGAACAGGTTAACTATTTAGATACAATGTAAGCATCAACATTTGTGATGTAAACAAACGACAATAAGAAACAACATTGCTCTGAAGAATTGTCAATTAACAGACAACAAATGTCTTCGTAGTAGTTTCAAGAACTGGGTCAAAAATGACATGACATATCTTAATTAAGTATTTTACATTTACATCACAAACACACACTACCATGGACTCATTGTCTGTACTAGCATGAATAGCATTTTTGGGTTAATGACTAAAGTAACTTGTTTTTTTTTTACATAATATTTCATAACATGCTAATGCGTTGGCCGAGCATTAATTTGACCATAAAAACATTTAACTTGGAAAAAATAGGACTGTGTTAGGTACTTAGTTGTTTATTTGGCACTGTTTTGTGTAGGCTATATCAATTGATTAGATGAATCAAATATACCATCCTATGATTGACATCCTTGCTGATAAACAACTATATCTCTATTATATAATGATAACCTTGATATGATACACAAAACCACAAAGCATCCATCTTGGATGCTGTATAAAGAAATGTAGAAAATAGTTTTTTTTATGTAAAATAGCAACTCTTAAGCAACATAGCTGAGAATCAAACTAGACAAACGCTAAGATCATATCATCATATATTATCTACTAGATTTCGCCCGCGGATTCACCCGCACGAAGTTCCCTCAGGAACAGTTCCTTTTTCATGTACCCTATGTCCTTCTCAATACTCCTAACTATTATAATTTCGCAAACACATGTTTGCGAAATTTCAGGAAGATTGGTTCAGTAGATATTGCATGAAGAGGTAACAAACAAACAAATATACAAACTCACTTTCTCATTTATAATATTACAATACATATGGGACATTTTATTTATAAATTACTAGCTGTTCCCCGCGGCTTCGCCCCGCGTGGGACTCGGTTATATCGCGCCCAAAAGTAGCCTATGTTTGACCTCAGGTCGTTAACTACATCCCTACCAAATTTCATCACAATCGGTCCAGCAGTTTAGCCGTGAAGAGGCGACAGACAGACAGACTTTCGCATTTATAATATTAGTATGGATGGATAGTTGTGTGGGTTGAGCGAAATTTTATCTCACAGCAAATCTTATTTAATTTTCTTCATTACATCTATACATATATCTATATACATATAATAAAATAGTAAAAATATTTTGTCTGTAGAATAGAAATAATTGAACATTGAATGCTTTAAATTTTTATGATTACTAGCTGCCTAACCTAACCTGGCTTCACAGAGAATAGAATAGAAAAACTCTTTTTTGCACCAAACAAATGCTGAAGCTGAAGTAAGTACTCTTTTTTCTTTTCATAATAAACAAAAATCTTTGGAAAAAGATGATGATAAAATCAGTTGTTTTTAAGTCATGGCATGGCAAGAAATGCAAGGACAATGGAAAATCCTTTATAATTAACATAAGTATATGTTAATTTTAGCTACAAAAGTGATTTTAATGGAATTGGAGTGGCAAAAAATATAATAAGTAACGTTACATAGATTGCATAATATTTGTATACTCACTTATAAACCTTTCAAGTTCAGGGACTGTATCTTGCAAGGAATGAAGTGCCGATTCATGGTAGGCCCGTTGTAACTTCACATACTGCAATAATGTGTGCGCCAGTTGAGCCTCTTTGGCGACCAGTGCAAACATGTCTGCTGCCAATGCATCTCGGGCTGCTTCCACACGGATCCCGGCCTCCTCTAGCTCTTCTCTTGCTGCATTTAACTTTGTTGGGTTTTCGTCCCTTTGACGTTCTAAATGCTGTAATAAAAAAGGTGTGTAAAAATGACGGCAGTATTTTTTTTTTAATTTATTTATGTTGCTATTTATTTTAGCCATTTACATAGAAGAATTATCTATCATCATAAAAAATATGTGTTATAGCCAATTCTAAGAGCTATGTTTTTATTATCTAAGAAAGAGAAACGAAAAGTCTGCAGCCCAGAACAAAATTTCCCTGTAAAATACTATTAACCCTCTTTTGTCATGTGCCGATGAGATCCTTGACGAAATCTGCATATTGTCATAGAGATCTAACCTGATACTTGCTGGCCGCTGACTCTTTTTCACTGATAAGCCTGCTGAGCTGTTTCTTAGCTTTCATTATGGCCGGCAAGTCCTGGTCACTGATTGTGGTGAGTGGTGCACACACCAACTGTTCCACCTTCAACTCATGCTCGGCTATTTCGTTTGCGAGGAATTTCTCAGTTTTGCCTAAAACATGGTTTATGATTAACAAATCTGTCTAAACTAAATCTATATAAACAAATATTCAAATTGCTACTTGAGTTTATTCTTTTATGTCTTTTACTGGTACTTCCAATCTGAAAAATTATTATATAAAACTAAATTAGATAACTTTATTGTCTAAGAGGAAGCATATAATAATGATATCCCCATAATCCAGCTATTTAAAAATGCAAAATATAATTGTTTAGTTAACCAATAACTTTTAGATAAAAAACATAGTGAGCTCAGTTGGAAATGGCCAATGTTTAGTTATTATAAATTTCCTCCTGTAAGTTGGTTAAACACTATTGGATGATGATTGTGGCAAGTGATGACCATATTGTCAAGTTCCTAAATCAAAAGGCAACAACAAAGATGAAGAAACACTACTAACCACACTCGTGTAAAATGAACTTCAATATACTGTCATCATCATCGAAGTTACTGGCTTCACACATAGACAGGCCAAGGAGGTACTCTGGCAGTTTTTTAAGCCGCTTCTCTCTCGCTGCCGGATCCTGGCCCTGGGTGCTTCCCGAAGCAGTCGCCAGTCTCTTGCTAATGAGTTGCAGTGCATGGCGGAGATTTTCTACCTTCCTATCTGCAGTTTGCAACTCATCAGTTAAAGCTTCATTTTTTCCTGACCTGATATGGGAAAATTTTATTAATCAATACATTTAAGGATATCTGACCCGGTGAGCTCTGTACTGCCTGAATGCACTTTTCTTATCGTTTTAACCTTCCCTGAAAGACCAAAATATATGAGATAAATCGGCCCAGCCATTGGAGTTTTTTTAACTAATGAACCAGCAATTGATTTTTATAAAGATGAAGATGATAGATGATGCATGAGGATAAATAAATTTCATTATACACACACAGATATAAGATACACCTGATATGTTTTCGATCCGTTCTCGGATAAAATTTGTCACCTAACCATACTTTTATTTGTGTCTGGCTTCTGAGAGCTATGTAGATCTTTATACCACAAATGTATTGTACATTGATATAACGACCATGCACACCCTGGTGACAGAGTTCTTCGGAATCCGATATGTCGATATGACATGACAATGCCATAATATCATGAAGTACCTATATGCCTCGATAAAAGAAAATGTTGCAGAACAACTGACTAGTGGTATTATAAGTATTATAATAACACACATGCCAGTCTGCCTCTGGGCTCTGCAAAGCAACCAGGAAAGGGCTAAGATGAGAGAGTCTGTTTCTATTGATAATTTCTCCTCTCATGGGTCTACTAAATGATATTTCTATTGAAATAATAGCACCCTTGTACTTATTTTATTGTAAACTAACGACCCGCCCCGGCTTCGCTTGGGCATAAAAACCTTCCTCTTGAATGACTCTCTATCAAAAAAAGTTAAAGCATAGTTTTAAAGATTTAAGCATACGGAATACACATAGGGATAAAGGGATAGAGAAAGCGACTTTGTTTTATGCTATGTAACTGTTCAATTTGTCTGGTACATAAATACTTAGTCTTATTAAATATATTTATAACATGTATATCAAAAAAAAAAAAATATTTTATTCCAAAGCTGTGTTTTGGTATTGAGAGATTTCTGAGGGATTTTGAGAGAACAAAAGTACAATACTTACTTAATTAAATAAGAAATCTTACCTTTTATAAAATTGACATTTATTTTTAACTATATATATTTATAAGTATTTTAGTCTAGCTTTGCAGCTTAAGAGTTTTTGGCTAGAGTTCTGTTTTTTTACTGAATTCTAATAATGCTAAATATTTAATACAAAAATAATGTGTTCTTACATTTGTGTTGACTCCAAAATTACACTAAGTTCTCACAAATAATACTGATACAAGCCTTTCTCACAACAAGCATCTTATCTATAAAACTGATAAAAATGTACTCAGTGGATATACCTACCTTGAAAAAGTCTGATCAGCTAGTTGTTTCACTCTGTAAAACTGTTTCTTCATTTTGATTATGAATTTTCGTAGATTTTATTGTAAACTACAAGGTCATTGGACTTTGCCAATTTGCTTAGCAAAATAATAAAACGATTGAGTCAAGATCTCAGTAAAAAGAACGTAATGTCAGCGCGTCAATGAGATCATCCTAGCCAAGAAACTACAGGACAACACAAAACACAGCACATTTATTTATTCCATAAGGCACTACATTCCGAATAATTCCACATAATTTTACTCAGTTCTTGTATGATGTTTGAGAACGAAATACAATAAGAAAATAGGTATTTTTGATTTATGATGAATCAGACAGCAGACAGCCAGGAAAATATTTTTTTTTTTTTTTTTTAATAGTTTTTACGGCCATGTAATCTAGTCCTTTAAGGCCTTTATTGAATTTATTAATCTTCTTCAGTCCTACTTAAGTCAGTCGAGTCAAAAATTCAAGTCGATAGTCTAGTCCAGTCAAGTAAGTAAGTCTAGTCTGAGTCAGATGGCGTAAGTAAAGCGGTGGAAAAATTTCACTTAGCCATATCATGGAGATTTTGGTGACAAAGATAAAAAGTCGCGTTCGACACTGTATCACTTCCCAACACTCACGCTTGTTCACGAACACTTTGCGAATAATAATCCACCAATATTATGCACAAACACTCGAAAAAATCTAAGTTTTGGAAATTAAATACAGCGCGGACATAGCGACAGTTTACTTTCCCTCCAAAAACCATCCCAGGAAAATATTTTTTTTTTTTTAAATATGTTTTACGGCCCTGGAAACAAGTCCAGGAAAATAAAATAACTGACCACAAACAATCAAATAAGTATTTTTTATAGGGGTAGTTAGTGATGTCTCATTTGATTAGTCGATCAAAATAATCGATGATAATCACAACATTGGTGGCCTACTATCAACTCTTAAAACCATGCGTTCCAGTGAGTAAAGGGGATGTCGCCTTACATCATGTATTGCGCTGTCTCGCTTACTCACTGGAACTTGCATGGTTTTTAGAGATGATAGTAGGCCACCTGGTTAACCATTGTCAAGATTCTTTGAATACTTACTGTCAGTGTCATTGAAATGACATTGTCAAGCCTAATCTGACAAGAATTTTGCTATTTTGTTCTGACATTTGACTGCGTTTGACTTGACATAAGATTATTTACGTTTCATGTTTACATTGTACAATTCAACAAAAATGAAAGGATTCTGATAAAAGAGTGGTGCACGCACGGCCTCAACAGGCTGCTTGTTAGTTGAAGTCATAAAGGTGGAAGCGGTTAAGCGAACTGTGCGTGTAGAAGTCCACATAAAGAATTTATTTTTAGAGCAAAAGTGCTTGTGAATTGTTGAGCAGTCTTACTGCATTGTTTTTCAGTGGATATAATTTCTGTAACCCATTCACAATGGAACGAAAATTTGTTAACGTTATCCTACTTGGGTTTGGATTTATGTTCGTGTTTACGGCTTTTCAGACCATGGGAAATATAGAGGTGAGTAAAATTTTATTTGTATCATGTAAGTACTCACATTGCATTAACATCCTATATACTAAAATAACATCCTAAATATGTCTCATTAATGTTTCCGATTGGTTCGCGCACGAATATGTCAATAGTTTTTCTGTTGTTCGGATTCAGCAAGCCAACGGGTTACTCTGTTTTCTTATCGAATGATCATTGTTTCTAAGTACCTACTACAAAATGAGGCCATCTGTTTTTAAAAAAAATTGTCTGATTATATAAACAGTACATCAGTAATATTTTATTTTGTATCCTCATACATATAAAAAAGAGAATGCCCATTTCCAACCCTTAACAGGGTGAAATGAAATTTTGATTGCCTATTATAAATATTAAGTGTTTTCAAAAAAACTATGTTTATAGTGAGAAAGAAAGGTTGGGTCAGAGCACCATATAAAAGTAATTAAACACATTTATTCCAAAATAGTTATAATAGTAAATTAATGATAAAATATACCTCATATTACAAAATTAAAAGTATACACATTTTATTCATATTTATATCATACTTCATGTTACTTTTATCCCTTTATTTCACTTTGCCTAACCATATCATGGTATTATATTGTAGAAGTATATTTAAAAAAAGTAACAAATAATTTAGTAAGTACTTGGGTGAATCAACTTTTCTTTGCCAGAACGTGTCCTTTACAATCAACACGAAATTTCGAATAAACTATAAGGACCACACTATGTTTGTAAGTTCACTTTATTAATCAGAATTATCTCCAAAACATTTAAATATAAATCAATAAAAACTTACTTCTAATATTACGAAAAAAGTAGTGTGACCCAGTAGAAGAAATTGTACTGCCATACAAATTTACGATGTCCCTTGTATGCACTAGTCAAAAAAATTACAGTTTTATGCCTTAATATTACTTGGCGAGCAGAAATTAAAAATGGAAATCAAATACTAGGACACATTACCCTTCCTAATACTCTAATTACAGCTGATTGGAAATCATTTTAGTATATTTACGCGACTTTAATAACTTTGTCCCTGAAGATACAATAAAACTGTTGTCTGCTTACTCACGCCATATAACGTACTAGTTAAAACAACAGAGATAGCCTATAAATGGTGTGACCAATGCGCGCTGTTCTACGAATCATCTGATCGTCTGCATGCCGCTGAGAAAGATCCGGTTGCTCAGCCATTTCTTCCGTAACCCTGAGTGAGGCAGCGTGTTTTTACTGAGGCTCCGCTGGGTGACATCGAATTTTGGTAAATATTTGACCTATTTACGGTATTCGTGTTGTATTTATTTAGGAATGAAGTCTGAAATGCTTTGGGTGCAGTCGCATTAACACATTTTTATTTATTTCTAACATAAAAAGGTATTTAACCATCAAATTTCTCTTGGGTCACAGTTCCACTGAGTCACATTGTTACGTGACCCAAGAGACAATTTTCGTTAGTCAAGAGACATCCTGTGTTTATTATCAAATTTAAAGAATAGAAACGCTTCAAATTTAATACTAACTGGGAGATGAGAAAATTAACAAGCTAATTGCGCCATTTCAACCTTCGTTCTGTTCGATTGTCACGTTTTCTTTCTAATATAATGCTTTTAGTATTGGCTTTGGTGACTGATGAAGAGTATAAAAAGAAGAAACGAGAGGACTATAAAAAGGACTAAAAGAAAAGACTGGTCAAAGATTTGTCAGCGAAAGAAAAAATATAATATATGGGATGCAAAAGAAACAGTTAAGGCAGCGAAAGGAAAACTTAAACTGTATCCTTGGTATCACACCACCCAGCTCTCCTTTAATAGCGCCTCTCAATGAAAACGATATTGAAGATGTTAATTTTGCTAGAGACGATATAGCCCCGCCAGCTCCTAACTATGAATCTAATAAAGCATCACAGGGTTAGAAGAAAATAAGAAGAGACCGTTCAAAATTATATACGACTACAAGAAGAAAATAAAAAATTGAAATAGTAGTAATGAAGGTATAAAAAGCAGAGAATACAGGTAAAAAAGAATAAACCTGAGATAGACCTCCCAAAGAAAATTTCAACTCTTGTAGGCACAAAAAATGTTCACCAAATATTTACGACAGTTCGAGGAGAAATAAAATACAGATATTTAAGTTGTTTCTGTAAGAGAGGAAACTGTGACTGACTATCTCCAAAAATATATCGTCCAGTTGAACCTCAATTTGACAATACGTCAAACACTGTTGATACAGTCGCTGCTGTTTGTGAAGAAGGTAACACTTCCATGAACAAAAGTATCAATGAAGACAATTACACTGGAGATAAATCTACTCACGAAGTAAGCAGCGTGTCCCAAATTCAAGCAGATGTAGAATCTGGACTGGTTTTTTCAAACTCTGATGAGGATCTATCTACCATTTAGTTGTTTTGAAACATCTCAGAAGTCACCGTTGGAAGAAATTGAAATGTCTGACTTATGCCATCCTCGTCAGAAGAACTGGAATAGTATCATTTAGAGAAGGTTCAGATGACGAATACGATAAAGATGCCCCAAATCCTTATGGTTTAGCTCATAGCTCATGTGATAAAGAAATAGGGCAGTTCTACGTGGAGATTATTTTTTTATAAATGTGCCTGCCACGAAAGGGAAGGTTTTTAGTATGTTTGTGTTGTCAATGATTTACATGACGATGGAGAACTAAGAGTCAAATTTTTACGTTATATCAAAGGTAAAAGAGTATATCGACTCGATAAAATGATATATCTGATATTGACTATACAGACATTACAATCTTCCTGAATCTAAAACATATATAAAACGAGGACATCAGTATTTCGAATTTCTTGCTTCTTTTCTTTACCAAAAATTACTTTGCTACTCTTTTTCGCGTTCTTACACGGATTTCCCTTGTTTATTATTTTCTTGCAAAATTTTTTACTTTCAAGATTAAAATATGATCTCTAATCAAGACCGGTTATGATATATTAACTGTAAATGATGAAAAAGTTTGATTATGTCTCTTGAGTCACTAAAAATGTCTCTGGGCTAACGGTTTTGTCCCTCACATCCTCTTAGAATTTTCTTCTTTTTATAATTAATCTTCTTTAAATAAATAAATATTTCAAAACAAATATATTATTTAGTTAGCACCAGTTAGCGCAGAGATTGTATGTTTTATTTTAATTTACCCAAATCAAAATTATGGAGAAATATCGGTTTGATTTTTAATAAAAGTGACCCAAGAGACACAATAGCATTAAGAAAATAATTAATGTTACTTTTTACAGCTTTTTGTCAAAGCATTTATAGTTTAATAACATTTGGTTCTTTAATATAAATATTGATTTTCCTATTATGTGTAGTTTTATTTGCTTAAAAAGCACATATAAAATTGTTACCCAGGGGAATCTGATCAAGCTCCGTTTTATTATTTGTGTGTAATAAGTATTGAAATATTATAAATATTTCGGTGCTGAATCTGCTATAACAAAATTTAATAGTTGCTTTAATAGAATCATTAAGTAATTTTATAAAAATAATAACTTTATTTTTTGAAAAAAAAAATTGAATCCGTGCAAGGAATAGTTGATTCACCCACTTATAAAAAATTACTATTGACAATAGTTTAAAAAATATATTCAATTTTTTTTATTTCATATTTGTATATTTTTACAAATTGATCAAAGGTATCTCACAAAATACCATGAAATGTTTAAGGCTTTCTACTAATTATTTTTGCAAAATAATTTCTTTTAAATATACTTAATATACTTAATTTCTTATATATACATATAGTTATGTGTTATAGTCATTTGTATGACTCAGGTATGTCCATCTCCATCAAACAGGAAGGGGAAATGATATTTATGATATTAACCATGCAATAGTTATTTTTACATTAACAGACCTGTTATCACTATTTTCATGTCATATTGAATTATACAAGACCTCTAGTTTTAATCACTTAGTAATATGATATAGTAAACTTGTGACTGGGGCTGAAAATCAAGTGTCAAAAGCAATAGGTTCAAATTCAAGTTTGAATGGACACTTCACTTTTCATATCCATCCATACTAATATAATTACGAAAATGTCTATCTGTTGGTCTCTTTTCATGCCTAAGCTGCTAAACCTATTTTAATGAAATGATGTATCTATGATGATTAACCACAAAAAATTATAAAATTGTTTAAAAAAAAAACTGGCCCTGCCTGAATGTGAGTTTCTATGCTAATTCTTGCATTAGCATAGAAACTCACATTCAAACAGGGCCAGTTTTTTCTATAACAATTTTATAATTTTTTGTGAACATACATTTTTAATGAATACCTACTACCTACAATTATTTAAGATTTTGACGAAAACCCAATAAAACAGCCGGGACTATGTCTCCCAAAGCGTTGATTCACTTATCAGTTAAGCTCATATTATTAGCTTACATTGTTTCTTGTGCATTCTGGCTGCCTCTGTGCCTCCTTACGTGGTTCTTTCCTTATTATTCGGCAGGATGGACATGTACTAGATACATTCCGATTTACGACAAACAATAATGGAGGCAGGTCCAAAATAAACAATTTTTAATTTCGAACTACCACACTACTGCGTTAGTATTACTATTTTACGAGTATATTCTGTGACACTACGCAGCAATGCGACACAGGACTTAGAATCATAGAAGTACAAAATCGCGCTATGACGCAAAGCAATTTGTTTTAAATCTATGTTTTATAAAAACAATTGGATGCAAAAACAGTATACCTACTTACGAGCTTACGAGTAATTTTAGTTCAGTGATTGAACTATTGGAATTCTTATAACTGACGTTTGATATTTTAAAGGTTGCACTTGTTAGACCTTGGTTTGCTATTTGGGTGCCTTTCTCAAACAACTGGTAGGTACCTATAGGGATAAATGTCAAATGCAATCGAAATCAGTTAAAGAATTCTACGATTTTATTAGATTGCATCGAAATAAGAAGGGTTATGTTTTTCAACTCCATGTAAGTAGGTAAAATAGGTCCTATATAGTGGCGGATTAGTTCATAGCAAGAGTAGCTACAGGTCCTGCGATGGCTGACAAGCCCCATACTTATAAAGAATTTACGAACCAATAGCCAATATTAAAGAATTTGCTGCAGTAGGTATGACTCAATGGATTTTTCTGTGGTATGAGCACGCCCTGTATAAATGTCTATTCTATTATGTAGGTTACGCAACCTATCATCAACATTCCATAATCTGCTGGGTATAAGCAATTCTCCCTCTGTCTACGCCAACCTTCTCCTTTCTGAGCCATCGCGCTCCAGTAGCAACATCACATCGATATATTGAAATTTCAGTTTTTATATTTTTTTAATACGCAAGCAATTGAATTTGCTACTACATAAGTCGTACGTGAACATTTTTAACACGCTTTTATTAGCTTCACCTGTATGTTTGCTTGCTTGTTTGTAACCGACTTCTTTGAACTTAATTTTGACCCACTTTGAACCGTCAGATTTATTTCAAACTTTGTAGAATTATCAAGGACCGATGACAATACAATAATTCGATAAGTTTATCTCTAAAAAGTGGAAAATAAATATAGTTAAAAAAAACTAAAGAAAACAGTAAACGCTTTAATGAGCAATCGAACTAAAAAACGAAAAATAAATTAAACCACAAAGCGTGTGGGGTGCTTGTGCCATATTTTTCATTTGTCGAGCACCTCACACACTTTTTGGTTTAATTTATTTTTCTTTTTTTAGTTCGATTGCTCATTAAAGCGTGTTTTTTTTAACTATATTTTTCTTTGTTTACTTACCAGATTTACAATGTACTTAACTATAGTTACTACCAATATACAGAGTAATAATACAGATTACATTACGTTTGTGAATTTCATTCATGAAAGAACAGATGAATAAGCAAACTATGCATTCCAGTACGTACAGTAGGTAGGTACTCTATATAATACATCCTCTGTGATCTGGATACATCGCATACTGTTAAGAGTAGGTAGGTAGGTACCTACCTGCTGTAGAGAAACTTGTAATTTTATTGAATTCAAAACAAAATAAAAACAACTGGTAGACAGGGTATACCTACTTCACTAATCATTTTAGCAACCAAGCAAGTTTTACAAGTTATGCCTATTAACAATTAATATCGAATGGATTGTAAAATTTGCATCAACATTCACCTTTATTAGACCTCTGCACATTGATAAGAACACTATATTTTTAGAATAATCGAAAAACTACTCATTAGAATCCAATTAAGTATAGGTATAATAGAATTCTTCTTCTGAGGATGGAAACCATAAAATTAAAACGTAGGTAGGTAGGTACGTTAATCTTTTGTGCAGCTAAAGTCAAGTAGGTACGATATAGGTATCTACTTACTAGCTATTTCAAGTAAAGTGGTCTGTAAAATATGCTGCAACAGGATTTAGAAAAGGCTGGTGGGAAACGGAATATTCTCCGCACCTAACAGGGGGTCTAAAAACGCCACTTTGAGCAATTCATCGAATCGAATTCAAATTACGAATTCCTTAGCAATTCTTTAGCAATTCCTTTTTCTTTCAATTCTTTTGAAGAGAAATTGCAGTTTAGTTGGCCATTTTACAAAAAATAGAGGAATTGCTACAGAATTGCTAAGGAATTCGTTATATGAATCAATTCGATGAATTGCTCAAAGTGGCGTTTTTAGACCCCCAGATCCGAGTTTCAAATAAATGAGGTGTGTAGATACATGGTAGACACTGCAGATACATGGTTAACACTGTAATTTTCGATAATACACTGGAAAAATCTTATATCATGAAGTGACAGCAAAGTACTTAATTTAAGTATCAGAACTGCACGGAAGTTTGGTACGGTTTGTTATAATATAACAAGGTTACAGGTTACTAGATCAATGTGGAAAAATAATTAATATAAAGTATCGAATGATACTGGGTAAAGATTAATTTACGACGTCGACAGTACCTAAAAGCAAAGGCTGATTGCACTGTAGGTAGGTACCTACTTTAGTTGCATATGGAAACATTTTAATTTGTGGTTTGGAATCTCATTTCGATAAATCAATCAAATATCTTTATATTGAAACAGGTAAACATTTATACATAAAAAAAATAAATCCATATAAACCAGTGTGAATTAAGGATAGGTACATGGAACAGAAGGTTCTTTCTATCCCCCTTATTCATAAAAAATAATGAACGTTTGATAAGCCCGTTTTATTTAACTAAAATGTGTTTTGGCTCTTTCTTTCACGGTAAATTTTGATAAGAGAAAAAGGGCCAAAACATATTTTAGTTAAAATGGGCTTAACAAACTTTGTAATTTTTTATGAATAAGGGGGTATACTTATATCCCAAGCAGTAGCGAGTTGGAAAAGAAACTACTTATAACCAAGTTACAAAGTATCTATTACCTTTTATGTTTTATGTGCTTCCAGTATCCTTTTTAGTGAGAATATGTCAGTAGGGATCTTATGATAAGGATTATGGGGAAAATGTTTACACTTAGGTACCTACGACTTAAGACTTTTACAATGTTTGTCATTAAATAAAAAGTATCAGGATGTTTTTTACATAAATTGCGGCGCCAGTTTATTGACATCGAAAGATATGTTACGTAATAAGTTATTGAGATCATTGGCCGAGATTTATGATCCGCTAATCGGTTGTGTAACCGGTGGGTTTTGCGCACCTCGCTAACTGGACTATGAGGCCGCGATGTAATAGATGATCATGACAATACAATGGAAATCGTTACGATGTTTACTTATTAGCTTTGGTGTTTAAACTGTCTCTTTCATGTTATCGTTATCCCTATTGTACCCTTATTTATACATTCCTTCGTTACCACAGTAAAATTATAATCCTTGTTCGGTACCAAGTTCTTTCTGCTTTTTTTTATTTTACACTGTTAGTGCGACAGTTCTTCGATTTTTTTTCTTAATTTATTTATTGATTGTTCCATAAGTAAAAAATACTTATACAATTGGCGGACTTAATGCTTAAAGCATCATCTACCAGTCAACCATTGTAAGAAACAGAAAAACTGTGCGGCGCAAAAAAATTACAAAGTTATTTGGCTAAAATTACTACAAGCAACTTCAATTACATTGCTTGAATTACTTAAAACTAGAAACCTAGATCTCTATTTATTTCATATGTACACTGGTGGAAGCATACATTGGAAACTTAACATTAGGAAATATTAAAACAAGGATGCTACTTATTTCTGAAGAAATTTATTCCAGCAGACACACGACAGGATTCTCTTTTATTTAAGTGCTATTGCATCCTCAGCTAGTTTTTTAGGTCCGACCACAGAGTTAGTAATAGTCTGACGTACGATTATGTAGAATCTAGTCTAGTAAAGTATTATTATAATTTGTTATTATTTTAAACTTTGTTCACTAAAGGAATTTACGGATATTGCACGGCCAGTGAGCGTCAGTCATCCATCCTAAAGCACTTTCAAATAAATTTTGATTTGTAATTTTTTGTAGTTTTTAGTAGATATAATTGTAAACAGAAGATGCCAGATGGTTAGGGAACGCTTAAGTTTATGGAATCCGTCACATTACTATTCAAAAACATATTATACATGCGTGTGCGCGGAATATAAGTATTTGACAATCCAAACATTATTATGATGTAAAATGTAAATACAAAACGCTAATAAAAACAAACAAATTATTTTTCATATATTCATTTTGTTTCTTTTTAAAAATTCGATTTGAATAATTAAGTATTTTTATTAAAACCCTGTGCAACTATTCACAGAGTTAGTTTTGTAGCAGTGGTTTTGAACACAATTTGAAACTGATGACCGCATTTATCTGTCTCTCTTCAAATCGATAAGTCCAAGGATTTGTTTTTGTTGTATTTGGGTCAAAACAGATCTACAGGCGATGATATGTTTTCATGGGCATTTTTAATGCAATGTCATGTTCTATATTTGTACACTTGAATAGTCATCTTATCAATTAATAAAATATTAGGAATTTTTTTGACATAGACTGGCACTAGATATACCTCCTCTAAACCTCAAAGAAATTACATATACCTATATCTTCCGTGCCCTAACCCTAATAATCCTCAAACTGGCCCGACGAAGCCTTGTGACCATGTAAGGTGCGTTGGGGTAAGTTCGGACGGTTTTCAGGTCTGCATACAAGAAGACGGCAAAATATTTTTTTCTCGAAAGTTACATTAGTTAGCCGAATAAATTAAAGTGAAAATTGATCATCATTAAATAGCCTATAGATAGAAATGTATGTTATTTAAATATGAATGAAACAACTGTTACTTATCGATTGTTTAAAATACGAATAAAATTTTAATATTCAGGGTAATATCGGACGTTCGCGGGTAAAGACCGGACTACCTTCTAAAATCGCCATAGTGGCTTAGAACACAAAGTTGATAGCAAGAGTATATCCGAGTATATATAATATAGAAAATTGTATATTTTTGAACAAATAATCTGGAAGAGTCACTTTTTTTTTTAAATTGGACGTCCGATCTTACCCCACTAGACCAAATCTCAAATTGCTGTGGCTCTTAAACTTTCTTGTTCGAAAAGTTCCTGATTCTGATGATTTTCCTTTTCATTTGGTCAAATTATTTAACTATTAGCAGACTGAAGATTGGATAGGTTACGTGTTGGAAATATGTATGTATAAATAAAACCTTACAATTGATTGCTAATCATATTTTTATTAAAATGCGTATTTATATTACTTACTTACTAATTAGGCTATTGAGATTTGACATTAAAGTTAAATAATAGCTTTTGTTACCCATATTCCTTCGGGAAAATGGTCTGTTATCACGATGCATATCCTATCCTAGCAGTAACTAATTAAAAGTCAACCTTTAAATAATACATTTTTGGCTTTAAATTTGTACTCTTTAGAAAACATATCTAATTATCTATGTAAAGTAGGCTCAAAATAAACTATCTGTTATCACGATGCATATCCTATCCTAGCAGCAACTAATTAAAAGTCAACCTTTAAATAATAATTTTTTGGCTTTAAATTTGTACTCTTTAGGAAACATATCTAATTATCTATATAAAGTAGGTTCAAAATAAACTATATAAGTAAAAAAAGTAACAGAACGTTCTTGTTTACCTACTAAGTAACAGAAATTGGTACGTAGAGATCTAAACATTTTTAACAAAATTACTCTTCCTTACAAAAAAAAAAATATTCTTCTTAAAAATTATTCTTCTTATTTTAAATAGCATCAGAATATAAAATTTGTTTAACAAAATTACTTTCGCTTACAAAAAAAATTCTTCTTCAAAATTATTCTTATTTTAAATAGCATCAAAATGTAAAATTGTTGATGCTAAGTTCAATATTTTAACATTATTATAATTCTCAGTGTCAAGATTAAATCAAAAAAGTTTGTTTATAAACTAAATGAGTATCAAAAAACCACTTTCATGAAAAAACTTTTAAATACTGTTGAGAAATTAAAAGTAAATCGCGTCTACTTCATCATTCATAAAAGTTAACTCATCCGGCACGCTTATTAGCTAAAAATTTGCAATCAGCAAAAATTGCGCAGCTATCGCGCGATCACCGCGCGATCGATTGCTTATTGCTACAAAAATTCGTATTACGTATGTGATCGCTCGCTGATCGTTCGCTGATGGTTTAAATGCACTGTTTGCTAGTTTTCGCAACGACACTAGCGCCAATAGCAATTTGGTAGCAATTACAAGAACTATTGTTGGAATGTCAATTTCAAACAGATGTTTTCGCGGTATTCCAAGTTTACAAAACAATTACAAGAAAAAACTTATTAGACAAAAAAAAACATTCAGACGAATTGAGAACCTCCTTCTTTTTTTGAAGTCGGTTAGAGCTTAGGTCATTTTCAAGATTTTTAAGTGTTTCAATTTTATTTGTATTCGTGAGCAAATATCTTTAAGAGCTCTCCCAAAGTAAGTACTTACAGTGATGTATGATGGGTACAGTATGAAATAAATTCTATAATGAAGCAAAAGTTTAGTTTGTAAATATACCTACTGTTAGTTTCTCATGTACTAGTGTCAATAACCTTCTCAAAGAAACAGGCTATGTTATATACAGAAATATATATTTTTTTAATCTGACCAGCAGTTCTTAAGTTATAAGCGTTCAAACAAACAGCAAGCTTCATTAGATTAGCATAGATTTAATTTAATTTTAGTGTTTTATTTAGTCAATACAAATTAATTACCAAAATAAATAGCAGGTACAGTGGGTCACAGAAAAGTATACCACCCTAGGTGTAAGATTGAAGTGGTAAGTATACTTTTCTATGTGGCCCCTAGGTGGTAGGTACATAGTTAAGTTTCTGGCCAATCTATGTGTTATGAAAAGAAATAAAAAAGGATATAAATGACATACATATATTTAAATAAAAGGTATTTAACTGTTTTACATATATTTGTTTTCATACATTTGATACTTATAACTACACACAATTTTAATTTGGCCTTATAGACCACCTTGTAAAGCATCCTGCAGAGATTGGGGTATTTGATTTAGTTGATCTCCTTGAGTATCAGTACTTGGGATTGTGGTACTGGCAGTCGATGTTTATTGCAGATATATATTGATGTTGTGCAACCCATCTGGACTGCCAGGTTCAGCATTTACAATTGGTGTTAAAAGCCACCGTCTTAATGGGTATACAGAATCACCTGTAAATTAATAATAGTATTATACATTTCAATTCACATAAAAAGTTAATCAACATTAAACTACTAGTTAGTACTGATACACACCGAGCGACGAAACATCCTTTACGATGAAGATCTTGGATATGCTGTTGAATGCCAGACATTTGCCAAATGTGGCATCATGTGTAGCTTCTCCAAATGTAGCATCTAAATTTATAATATTTAAGTCGCTATCACAAATCTGTAAAAATAAGTAATATATTATTACTGTACACACTTGGCTTAATAATTGGTACATTCATTCAAAATGGATGTTACTAGTACTTACTATTTGCACATTTCTAGAATGGAAATGCTTTCTATTAAAAAATCTCTCCTCGTGTTCTGTTGGCTCTATCAGAGCCACATGAGTACCATCGATGCACCCCAAACACCCAGGAAATATAAATTTGTTGTAGAAACTAAAACAAACAATAACTTTAATATACATTATAAAGAACAACAGACACTATTAGCTTAGTAATCTTGTATGATTTGTATTTCTGAACAACTTAAGCGCCAGTATCATTTCTGGTGGAACATCACATGATTATTTCACTTAGAAATGCCCTTAAAAGTTTATTCCTAACCATTTTATAATGACAATTAGATTCAAATAGTTAAATGAAAATAGTACCTTCTATACTGCAAACCCTAATGCAAACAATATAGTGATCACTCATAATAAGAATTGTATTCTCACCCGTTAATAATGATCTGCCTTCCTTGTGGTGTTTGAAAAAAATGAATGAACTTTTTAAGTATTCTATGCTGATTCAAAGCCCATGTGACTTCTGTCACCGCATTAGAAACACTAGGTTGGCTAAGTCAATGCAAGTAGCTCATACCCACAGGCATCGGATAAAAACCCGTAGCAAAAAATGATAATGCTGTGAGAACCTGTAAATCATAATTGCTGTTAAGACATTATAATATTGTGGAATATTATATTAACCATGTAACAATCAACCTACATAAAAATACTTCTTACCTTATTTTCCAAACTAATTTTTGTTCTTCTCGTTTGATTTCTATAGTGTTTTGTTATTCTATAGTGGGCTATAAACTGAGAGTCTGATAGTTGTAAGGCATTGGCTTGGTCCTAAAGCCTACGCCTCAATTTGTGATGTGTTGTTTATTATACACGTCTTTCTCTTCTCTGCTCAATATTTAAAGCTTCTAATAATAATAAAGCACGCGCCATGTTAATACAAGAGCGTTATTTAACCACAAATTAGAAAGAATATGATTTAACACAGTAATTAACTTAAAAATATACGACGATAGGAAGCAATCTTGAAGCAATCGAAAAAATTTAACCTTTTTTGTAATCGCAATTTGACAGCTCAAATTGTTTGCAGATTGCTGTCGCTTTGCTGTCAAAAGACATAGATAATACGAAAACGCGATCAAGTCGAAGAGATTGAATGCACATATAGTTCACCGATTGTTCGGTAGAGGCAGCACTGTCGATTGCTTTGCTATGGTTTTGTTTTGGTTGTACGTAATACGAATTTGCGAATTTTGTGCAAATATTGTGCGATTTTTGCTATCGCTTTGCTTTTGCAAGATAGGTAATAAGCGTGCGGATTCTCTTTTATTTGAATTAATTCTATTTGCTTTACAATTGAATCTTCAGGCACACGGTCTTGATCCTTACGTTTAGCAGTGGCGTGCATATCATAAAGACGTTTAGACGTTGCCTACCCTGTATTTTTGTAATAAATAATAAATATTTTTTTATATAATCAATAAATATAATAATAAATATTTTTCCTACAAGGTATTTAATTCTTAACAACGCCATCTATGAATTCGCGCGAACACCCGGCGCGCCGGCCCGTAGGCGCCGCTAGGCCAGGCCAGCTTTTTAGTAAAACGTCTGAAGTTTACTACTCTCACTAAGAAATCACTATGTATGGATGTTCTTTTGCTCGTGTAGTAGTGCAAGTAAAAAACTTACATGAACAGACACATATGCGCAAAATCACGCCTGTGTGAGTAAATTTTAGACCTCCACTATAGATGAAACAAAATGCTATGAGATGACATTTCGTCTCGCTCTCACTTTTGTTACGGCCAATTAGAATTACGCGTTACACATACTTAAATCTGATTAGTGATTACGATCGATTGCAGCAACATGATAACTGTGTCTATTGGATATTAAACGAGTAATGCTGCAAATTTAAAAACGCATAGACTTGAAGACTTTATGGAAACAAGTTAACATTCCCAATTCCGTAGGGTTATATTTTTATTTCCGTATCGAAATCAACAATATATTGTTTGCTTTGCTTGCATGCATTTGTTTGTTTTGAATGTTTAATTTGGTTTAATTAATTGATAATTGCAATGTGCATTGTTTACAATGAGGTGAAAAGATACAACTTTTATTTTTAACAAAGTAATAGTTTAAAATGTCAAAATTTTCATGTGATTGTTGTAAACCGAGTGTTTGTTTACAAAAACTATAAAATGATGCGCTAAGTAATTTTTCTTTTGACGAAAAATGGCAATAATAATAAATGGACGTTATCAACCGGGATTGATTGGATTTAGTTGAAGTGAAGGGTAAGCTAACAAGAACATTATTTAATATTATTTTCGAATTAATATGTTTGCTATGCTTTTCCAAAACTCGTCTCGTAAATATTTTAAGGGCCTAAGTAGGTACCTACATGATCAATATATTTTAATTTTATTATCGTCTTGTTCGTTACTGTTTTAGTTGTAACTCAAATATACCTAAATTATAAGTATAAATTAAACTAGAAATAGTTCTGGTCTAGGTAGGTTTTTGCCTACCCTAAGGAAAATGTCTGTGCACGTCACTGACGTTTAGGAACAACAAATTTCACATTATCTTTTTTACCAACGGTTCTGTAATAGCATATCGAATAATATATATTTTTTGTCTCATTATGTATGTCTTCAACCACACCGACGTAGTATTTCCAAAATTTTGTGTAGTAGCGAACCAAAACTGTATCCCCTGTGTTATACATCTTAGTATTACCCAATGATTTTTTTTCATTTCCTGGTTGATAAATGTTTCCCTCTTTGATCTTTGTTTCTGATAGTTTTTTATTTTTATGTATATTTTTCTTTTCTTTCTCTTTAGTTTCTTCTTTAGGATTTCCATCGTTATTCAATCGTCTAGGTATTTTTGGTGATTTATTTTCTTTATTGTTATGTTCGTTTGATTCTATGCGACGTTTGTGTGCTATATCAAAATTCAAATAAATTTTTTTTAACTGCAACTTGCCGATAAAAGCTGTATTTTCAGGTTTGTAACGAACAGACGATAAAATTGTGACTTTCCCTGTTTCAGCTGTTTTGTCTTGTTCAATATTTTCATATTTAGCATTTATTTTTGTGTCTTCTTTTGTGTTCAACTCTTTTCTACTGAAGCTTTCTTTGTGTTAACTTTATTCTTAGGATTCTTTCTTTTCAATCTTTTTAGGAGTTCATCTGACTGCAGCAGTTCGTCTTCTCTCTTATCTGTTTGCGATTCATTCACTCTCTTATCATCCACTTTCCCATCCATCAGCAACTCATCTACTTTCTCATCTGCCTGGAACATTTCCATTCTATCATCATTTTGTAACTCTTTTATTATCTCATTTATCTGCAACTCCTTCATTTCCTGATCTATCTGCAAATTTATCTGGTTCATTTTTAGTGTTCTTGATAATTCTTGTTTAGTCTTTTCATCTTCATAAGTTTCTTTCTCGAAGTCTGAAAAAATATCACTAAGCACATCTGCTATATCTGAGTCGCTGTGGATGCTAATTTCACCACTTTCAGAAGTTGTCGAGACACTGGGGGATGTTTTAATTTGTTTCTTTGTTGTTTTCATGCATGTTGTTTTTGGTATCTGTTGTTTAGGACCGCGTTTGGTTTTAATTTTAGCAGTTTTTTGGAAGCAGGTCTCCGCGTTTTGGTTATTCATATTAGTGCTATTTGATGTATTCTGACATGTTATGTTTTCATATGTATCTTTCCCACAACTTTCGATGGTATTCGTCTAAGTCTGGCTTTCAATTCCAAGCTTAGTTTTTTTGCCCACGCCTTTTCCCTTTTTAGTAATAATTATGTTCTTTGGCTCATTTTTTCCGTTTGTCCTTTTGATCGTCTTATCAACCGTTACTTTCTTGTCTTGAGGTTTAGTTTTTTGAGTTTCTTTTTTTTTCTGTTTTTTATTAGATATGCCAGATGGGCCGGGGTTTTCATTATCGTTGGGTTATTTGGTATTTGGTAAATTATTAAAACCGGCTGGTTTTCACCCAAACCAGGAATGACAATTTTCTCCATGTAATTAAAAAATATGTCCGTCTCCATCCAGCCACGTTTACTGGCGGCATAAGAAATTTCAAAATCATATTTGTCATGTTCACACATCCACTCATTGTACATGTATTTACCTTTGAAAACTATCAAAGGAGACAATTTCGTGCCAACCGCATTGACAGTTGTTAACACTGTAATATTCTCTTTCCCAGAACCTTGTGTAGTCCTTGTGCATGGCAGGCCTTTGCCACCAACAACTTTTGTTTTCGTAGGATCTAGATATACCGATGTCTCATCTAGGTTCCAGATTTGCTCAGGTTTGTGTATACCCAATTCCAATAGTGTCTCTCTCAGTAAGGTAAAATATTCAGCGATAACGAATGGATCTGTCATTCTTTTTCTAAGGTATTCTACGGACTGAGGTTTTTTTATTGACAGTTTGTGTCTTAACCGAAATGAAATGAACCAGTCTGGCCCAGGTCGATTGTCTTTAAAAGGTGTAATAATTTTGTTTGCCCTTATGAACTCTGTGACAATATCTAAGACTTCTGTCCTAGATAAGCCCCAAACCCCATTTTTCCAGAGTTCGAAGACAAGATGCCAGTTTATTCTCCATTTCTATAGAGATTACAGGAGGACGGCCAAGTGTTTGACTTTGTAAGCATGTTTTTCCTTTAACATGATCATGAAGTGTAGAGGTAGGGATACCGTAGAGTTTTGATGCTGCATAATTAGAGAGTTCTCCGCTATTTACTCTTTCTACTGCGGATTTTACATCCTCCTGCGAATACGATGTTGCCCGCAGTGATTTTCTCTCGTATTGACGAGGCATTGTGGCCCTACAAAGAAAATGCTTTATTGAGTACAGATAGACATTTATAAAAGTAGATATCTATATAAAATACACATTACACGACTAGATATTTATATAAAATACATGTTGAGCCCATAAAATGACACCTTAATTAACAGCAATATCTAAATTTATGATTGAAGTATTAAAATATAAATAAATTTATATAATTAATAAAAAAATAAAATACAAAAACCAACTTCATAAGAAAATTTTGTTTATCAACGAGCTCAGTTACATTAGATAGCTACACTATGTAAAATCGGAGGTTGAAGTTCGGATTAAAATAAAGTTTGACAACCACTTGCATTTTCGTTCCAGTTTAAGATCGGATATATTTAGTCCGAACTTTACCTATTAATATCTGCTTGGGGAAAGACCGGATCTCAGCTTACAAGCCTTTTTAGAATATTTTAAACACATATATCAAAAGAGACCACATATCTTGATTACTTAAACATTTATTATTTGTAAAAATAGCCTATACTCACCGAAAAAGCCACCGAGATGTGGCATGGGGTAAATCCGGATCTCAGAAATTATCCTAAAACACGACACTTCCACTATAACGCACATAAAACACAACTGATGCGACGGAACGATCTACGTGGACTGGGACGCGGGGCAATACAAAATGGCGTCTTACGCTTTGTTGCCAGATTAGAAAAATAACTACTAATTTGGAAGATATTTAACAAATACGATCTTTCCCCATTTTCGAACTTACCCCAATGCACCTTACTTTCTAAAAATGCGGATTTCGGGATAAATTTCTGTGTAAAAATATAAATTTAGTTTTATCCGTGGTCCAAAATTCAGTCGATTCCGTTCAGGCTATATAAGATCTATTGAATTGTAATGAAGGAGTAATAAACACTAATCACCCAATAACGTTTTTCTTGTTGTTGTTAAATCTGGAGATTGATTACAGTTCCTAGGTATATACCTAGTTCTTGTTTATTTTCACAATACAAGTTCCCTACACTAAATAATAATAAATAATATATATATATTTATATTACATATTCATTTGTTTATTTTTATTTATCCATACTAATATTATAAATGCGAAAGTTTGTCTGTCTGTCTGTCTGTCACCTCTTCACGGCTAAACTGCTGGACCGATCGCGATGAAATTTGGTAGGGATGTAGTTAACGACCTGAGGTCAAACATAGGCTACTTTTGGCCGCGATATAACCGAGTCCCACGCGGGGCGAAGCCGCGGGGAACAGCTAGTATATATATATACTAGCTGTTACCCGCGGCTCCGCCCGCGTGTAGGTCGCTTTCGCGTAACCTGTGTTACATTGAAATGAAATGACGCAATCGAAGTAGCCAGGACATTATTCAAATATAAACAAATATCATGTTTCAGAGTTAAGTTCAAAGAATCTCTTTGTAGACAACATTAGCAGTTCTTCATTAACATTAGCAAGCCACATACAGTTGTCCATGCGAGAAACATCTTGTTGACTTGTTCTTAGGTCAATGCCAGCTGCTTTTAGGGTTCGTCCCTGCGACTTATTTATCGTCATGGCAAAGCATACAGCAACTGGAAACTGGGTGCGTTTAAATTGAAAGGGGTAATTGTTGGGGATGAGTGGTATTCGAGGTATGTACACCGTTTCGCCTGAACCACACCCTGTGAGAATTTCGGCCTGTATTAAGTTGCGCTGCAAAACCGTTACTTTGAGTCGGGTCCCGTTGCATAGTTTAGGCGGAGAAAGATTTCTTAGGAGCATAATGGGAGCGCCGACTTTAAGGGTAATGTTATGAGCAGGAAGTCCACTTGCAGCCAATGAACTCAAAAACTCGATAGGGTAGGTGGTAGCATCATCCTGATGCACAACACTGTTATATGACGTGTAAATCACTTCATCCCCGACAACTTTCGCCAAAACCTTGAGTTTCGGTAAACGTTTCCGAAGCCCGAGATGACGCATGACGCTCGCGGTCGGAAGAAGTTTCTAAAGACCGAGACAATGCATGGCGTTGCCTATCTTCATCGAGTCGCATCTGTCTATCCGCATTCGATTCTTGAGATCTAGCTAACCTTCTACTTTTAGCTATTCTGGAATGATGCGACAGATTAGATCGTTTCCTCATAGGCATTATTTAAAATAATTAAAATTCTTTATATCAGGTGAATTTAAATCAACTGCAAATATTTTAAGGGCAGATTCAGACAGACCACTCAACCTCAACCGCACAACTTTCCTAAATAAACTTATGTCGAAATACGAAAAACATTTTTTGACCTCCCATACAAATTGAGAATCAGCTGATCTAGTTTAGTATGGAGAGTGAAAAATAAAATTTCGTATTTCGATATAAGTTTGGAAAAGTTGTTCAGTATAGTGGTCTGTATCTGCCCTTAAAATATTTGCAGTTGATTTGTGTGTGTCCACCTTATATACGACACGATCTTATGTTCCGTCAAACAACAAATTCAATTTTCAATTCAAGCAAGACAACTAACATATAGCGAACCGAACCGTCCATTTACCAAACCAATCAATAGACAACAACCAAACAACCAAACCAAAAGAACTACAAAGACAAATACAATACAATCAAATTTCATAATTTACTTGGCTATCTACTATAGCTTAATGCGAAAACGTAACCATAGCGAGTTGTAAAGTGAGTCAGCGCCATCTATTGAGACTTTATGTTACTAAATTTACGATCAAATTCAATGTGTTATTTTATTAAAATTAATAGGTGCAGTGCGTGTTTTCGTCTTTATTGATATGGATAATAAAAAGTAGAAATCCTAGCCTTATCTAAATTAAATTAAACGTAAGTAAACGCATTAAAAGTTTTGAAGCAGTGTTTGAAGTAAATTTTCAATCGACCATAACTTCTTTTTTCCTTAACCGATTTTGACGAAACAAAGTTTTGACAACGCTCCTAATTATATGTAATCTAACTGTGAAAACCGCGTTTAAATCGGTTGAGTATTTTCGAAGTTATAACGTACCAGACAGACATACATACATACATACAGACAGACAAAAATTCCAAAAACTGTCTTTTTGGTTTCTGTTACTCTTTTTTAATCGCACTCTATCAGTTTTTTTTAAAAATATCAAATGTACAGACACTCGCATTTTAGTGTCTTATTATATGTATAGATATATAGATATATATATTTATAGGGATAAGATAAATCACACACTGAAAACCGTTAGGTATTAAAGTGAGTAAAAAATAATAAACATTCAGCGTTTTTGTGAAAGCCCAAAAACAAAACATTTTCGCAACTGCGTTGCAATCTTTTTTATTACCTACTTACTACACCAAAAAATGTTGATTATAAAATAATCTCAAGCCCCTTTTATTATTGTCAATATTTTATTACGCAACATAATGCAGATGTCCATTTATATTGAGCGTTATGTTTCTTGTGTCGCTTTCTGCAGATTTCCAAATATAGCTACAATGTCGCAAATTTTTCCCTGTCTTTTATTTAAATATTAAGTTTTTTTGAGGTCACTGAAAAAGTCAACAATATTTATTTAAAAGAGTTTGCCTTTTGCCTCACATAACATATACAACATAGCTATACAGCTAGCCGCCGTATTAAGAAACGTTTGATAAGCCCATTTTAAGTAAAATATGTTTTAGCTCTTTCTCTCTTACCTGACACTTCATGTGAAAAAACGAGACTAAACACATATTAACTAAAATAGGCTTAGCAAACGTTTCTTAATACGGGGGTAAGCGTTTACTGTATGACCGCTTGCTTCAGTAACATAAAATGCTTCTTGTGTTATCATCAGTTTTGTTTCAGTTTTTTTATTCGTTTAGCTAAATCTTTTTAAACCCCGACGCAAAAAGAGGGGTGTTATAATTATAAGTTTGACGTGTCAGTCTGACTGTCTGTCTCTGGCATCATAGCTCCCAAACGGATGAAGCGATTTCAATTTAGTTTTTTTCGTATTAAAGGGGACTTACGGGCGAGTGTTCTTAGACATGTTTGATGAAAATCGGTTGAGCCGTTTAGAAGTTGTGGGGGTGAAAGTGGGGAAGAACAACCGAATGTCTGCAAATATACTTGAGTGGGGTCTCAAATGACAGCGCATCACGTGCACATTACAAAATAATATCGATTGAGCTGTTACAAAGCTCTGAGGGAATAAGTGGGGAAAATACCTAATGTCTGCAAATAATATGTGGGGGGTAAATCATTCGACCGTGACCAGAACCACTAAAAAGTAAATGTGTCGTGGATTTTTTTAAATTTTAAATTTAATGTTATTGACTTAACCTCTCACTAGCATTCAAAATTTCAACTTAAAAAAATGCTGCTGCATGCGACTTATGTTGTATTAGACATTATACCTGTAATACCCGGCACTTACCTAAGTTGCTGCGTACGTTAAAATTTGTATGAAAATCGGCTACTGCGCATTCAAGGTCATTTCAGTTTATTGCCAACTTAAATATGCCGTGAACTATACGTATTTATTTATATTGAAGACATAGCGTGTATTAGTGTTCAACTTCATGTATCTATTTGTGAGGCCTGGTGGCTCACTTGCTTTATATAAGTTATTTTATTTTTTTATATTAATTAAGTAGCTGTTGGTCTTAAAAATAAACATGTGACATTTGTTTTTATTGCTTGCTCTTTTTGTTGTTTCATGATCACACCATTTACTAGATTTTCTATGTAGTTTCCTTCGAAGCAAAAAGGTAATATTAGCGTGAAACCTTGGTCAACAGGAAGTATATCCTTTAGGTTTGTCTTAAAACTTATCTGGGCTAGTTCTCGTTATCATTATGCTGGAAAAGATAACATTTATGTCATTACAAATTAGATTTGTAATTGTAAAAACGGCAGTCGCATATATACATAAGTATATAAATATATACGCATGGAACACCATTTTACCAAGTACAAAATTATTTTTTTGTGATATTTATTGCATTGCGTAAGAAAGTAAAAATGCGATTACCTCCGTGGTGCAAGGCAACAGTGCAATGGACGCAGCAAGGTTATGTTGTGGTGCAGCGAAATTTACGAACCGGACTTTGCACAAAACTGACTGTTTTCCAATCATTGTTTGTTTTTATTTTTTGATGATTTAATTTTAGGTATCTATGACATTTCTATGAAACTTTTTTTTTATGTTAGATCTGATATATTTAGTCAGAACAACTAAACGAATAGGCATAACATGAAGTGGCTTCAATGTCTTATAAAAAATCATATTTTATGAGACTAGTATGTCTTAAATTAAAGTTAGGCCCGTATGTTTCGTTAAAAAAATGTTTCTAAAATCAGTAGTTATATCGCACGATGCCATTGAAGATATTTAAATCCTTGACTGTCCCTTGACCCATGGTCTTCTCGGAAGTGTCTCAAGGCTCACTGATCTAGAGATGATATCCGCCGCTGTTGTTGCTTTATGTATTTCTTTTTTTCGTGTCAATGATAAATGTTCAATTGTGGCTAACCCAGTTTCTATGCATTTAAATCTTATATTGCGAGTTGATTTTGTGGTTTCAACTACATCTTTCGGTAATCGGATCCTAATTTGAACCCAAGAAACATTCCATATTTATAAAAAAAATTGCGTGTTTATTTTATCTGCTTATTTGGTACTTGTTCGCAGAAAACCATCTTGGACAGCATATCCCAGGATGACAGCTCGTTCACCGGCGACGGCTACACCTCACTGGCCATCATCTACGCGACGCTGGCTATATGCAACTGGATGGCGCCCTCCGTCATCAGTGTCACGGGCCCCCGGGGTGCCATGGTCATTGGAGGAGTCACATATTTGTAAGTAAATGTATTTACTAGGTATTATAGTTGCCAAAAAAAAATTTCTAATGGTTTTAATAATATCCAATGACCTTTGCACGTGTATTATCTATCTTATTTTTATATATAGAGATAGATAAGACCTTTGGGAGATACAATGAAGCTAGTGGGTGGGGTGACTGGGGTACCGCCGACATCACGTTGCTGGTGGATATTTCTCTACCCATTTTTGGTTTTAAAAAAGTAAAACATTGTTTTCATTTGTATTAGTTGGACATTTCTATGGGGACTTAGGAGATTACTTTCACTGACAATTTACATATTAGCATCATACTATTAAAGCCGGTAAGTGCGTCGCTCGTCGTAAACGTAATGGCGCAACATTATCACGGTTATGTGAAGATGTAATTGCCGGCCATCGCTCTGCTACCACTACATATAAACACTGAATTTCACCGCATTATCCAGTAGTCTTGGTGTGTGCTTCAAACAATGCTACTTGGCTTAGTGTGGATGTGTGGATATTGTCTATCCAGTCATGCAGAAGCGAAACGGCAAGTTTGCATCTTGTTCTAGAAAAAAATTCAGATTTCACTATGGCGCAAACTCCGACTTCGCTACAAATTGTGACCAAAAACTAAAAAAAGAATCAAAGTTTTGTTTTTATTCTAAAATGTTTTATTGTATTTGATGAATTATTAATGTAGGTATTTGATTTGATGTCTGGATAAGTATAAAATCATCCATACTAATATTATAAATGCGAAAGTCTGTCTGTCTGTCACCTCTTGACGGCTAAACTGCTGGACCGATTGTGATGAAATTTGGTATGGATATAATTATGCACTAGGAGTCAAACATAGTCTACTTTCGGGCGCGATATAACCGAAGCGCACGCGGGCGGAGCCGCGGGCAACAGCTAGTTAAGTTATAAATCGGTTGTTTATTTGTTTCGACAAATTGTTGCTTTAGAATCTAGAATCTTTATGGTAGTCCTGGACTAAGGCTCGTTCGTTATGTTTTGTTTGATTGGGCTAAGCTAAGCTAAGCTAGGGCTAAGGCTAAGCTAAGTAAAATTACAGCTTTATAAACTGTTTGGATTTGTTGAGCAACTGAATATACAAGAAAATATTAGACTATGAACAAAAATGTACCTACGCTGTGGTAGAGTACACGTATTCACTAGTAGGTAGTTTTACTTGAGTAGGTACGCATCGAATGTCATGCATGCATGCGGGATCCGCTATGAAGACGCTACTGGAATATTAAGTACTTAATAATTCAGATAGTGTGCCCCAGGGTGTAGGCCCCAGGTTGATCAGGTTCTGCTATTTTAGAAATTACAGGTTATGTTGATTTCGTATAAACCACTACAGCATTTTTCGAACCCTGCCCTGTGGTATTTGAAAGGATGAAGTCATCTTTCTTTGCATTTACAAGTTCACTACAAGCTTAGGTAGGTTGGAATTTGGGTTTGATGCCCTTTAGTAGTTTATTATTTTCTTGAGAAATAGAACGTGAAAGTATGCATAGTACAAAAAACATGTTAGTTACATTCTTTGTGTAAAATTTTCTTCGCACTAAGTACCTAGGTACTTACAAACAAACAGAACTTTCTCTTATCTTGAATTAGTAGTAGTAGACTTACCAGATGAACTTCCGCAATAGTGTAGGTAATACTTAGGTATTAATTATGGTGTACCCCAATTCTTCGTTAATATCGTGTCAAGGTACATCTCATTTCATTGTTACCTCACATAATATTAAGCATGCTATATTTTCATAAAATCTTCTAATAGGTAACATATGTAACAATTGGTCGAAGGCGGCACACAACACAAACGCCCACCGTTTTGCTATTATTTATTCTCTAGTGTATCGAAACCTTTACGCCACACTTCAAGGTCCCTACTTTCATTTACAACTATTGTCCTAGATAAAGCTAATGGCAAGCCGTTTATTTTCCTTATATTAGATTGATAGAGTTCGAACAATTAACCTCTTAATTTTTATGGTAATAATAAAATCGATTAGTAAAATATGTAATCGTATTTGCCTACTTTTGAATTAGTTTTTGTGTAAGAAGAACACTAATAAAAATCCATGTTTTCTTTTTTATATAAAATATATAATATAATATATATTTATATATAAAACACCACAGTTGGTATGTTAGTTATACATGGGTTGGCGATGGGTTCTCTTACCAAACACAAATCAAACTCTGTCTGTAGCATATTGACCGAGGTATTAGCTTGAGGGGATACCTTCATTCACTAAAGTTCTACTATGGATGGAAAGAAAGTGGTGAATGTTGCCAAGTTACCAGCCCAAAATCCAAATAACTGTGCCAGATTGTATCTTGTGTAATCGAATACAATATAATATAATAAACTTGATATTTTTATTATTGGATTGTTTTTGATATTTCTTCTTTTGAAATTATATGTCACGGAGACAAATAAAATACAGACAATAACCAAAAAGAGATAATATCATAAAACTTACTGTTGGGTTGGTTGGGTAAGACTGCCTGTCATATAACTTAAACGGCAATACGCAACAGCTACACGCCTTCGGTTTCTTGAAAAATCTGTGCACATAACAATAAAAATCTGAATTGTCGGATGTGTAAAGGAATTAATCTTGTTATTTTATCTTATTCATATGCAGAACAGTTGGCCAATTTTGATTAGGTTTTTTGTTGATAGTTGCATCAAATGCAAAGTTGATATTAGCTATTATATAAGCAGTTGGCACAGAAAGACGTTTGTTTTGGCAGTCAAGACTTTCGGGCTGCCTTAAACAGGCATTCGATAAAAAAGAAATGGTTTATGGAAATATGTTTATCCGGCTGAAGATAATCATCTCATTTTCTACTTGACTACAAGATATCACCAACTTTCACAGATCCATTTGATATTGGATTTACATTCGTAAAGGTCGCATTTCTAAGCAACTTACAGCTGTCCAAAATTAAGAGGTGATAGGTACCTGTCGTGTTTTGAAATTTTTAATTTATACCTTAGCGACGGAAGTTATAAAGCTTCGTGAGAAGTTTTGCAACTGACACTGAAAAGTCAAAGAATTTGGAATCGCGCGCGGTCTCAGCCATTTTTTTTAATTTAAATCTATGGAAAAGGTACATAATAGCTAGCAACATTCTACCCCAGCCCAGACATTTAGACAAAATAGATGATGATGATATAATAATCTCATTGTTTTAGACTGTTATATAAATGCTATTCTTTGGTATCCAATCTTCAATGTTGTTATTTCCTTTATATAAATCTTAATGTTTTATATGGTTGGTTCGACGAGCTGTCACATAATTCAAATAACTATGTTGTATTGTACATACGTTCATCCATTAAGGTTGACTGTATGTTAACAAAGTAAGCAATAACTAATCATTCCCCTAAGGATCATTTGCTAAATATTTATTACTAGCTGTTGCCCGCGGCTTCGCCCCGCGTGGGACTCGGTTATATCGCGCCCAAAAGTAGCCTATGTTTGACCTTAGGTTGTTAACTACATCCCTACCAAATTTCATTACAATCGGTCCAGCAGTTTAACCGTGAAGAGGTGACAGACAGACAGACAGACAGACTTTCGCATTTATAATATTAGTATGGATTAATATTTTTTTGGCGAACTAAGTTACTTATTGGCTTTAAAATTAGCTACATTTATGAAGGCAGCGTCAATAATTTCCGCAACTTATTAGCATTCCTCACCCGTTTCATTAAAAGTTCGCATTTGTTTGTCGCAGGTTCTTCATAGTGTCATTCCTATTTCCGCGCACATGGCTCCTTTACGCGGCCAGCGTGTTGATCGGCGCAGGCGCAGCCGCCATCTGGACAGGGCAGGGGAACTATCTTACCATCAACAGTGACTCGGATACCATATCCAGGAATTCTGGAATCTTCTGGGCTATGTTGCAATGCAGGTATGATGTTAATTAAAGGATTTGGTATTTATATCTAAAACCGATTTTTATCGTCAAGATTGTATCAGCCTAGATAATTATATATAATATAATTATAAACAGTATTTTAATGATCTAACAGGATTTTAAATAGATGAATAGACGCACCCGACTAAGATCGAAATGTACCTACATGACGTATAAATAGATTGTAGGTATATAAGTAAGATTAAGTCTAAAGACAATTTGGTTACATGGACGATTTTCTATCTAGCAGAGAAAAGTACCTCGCATTATCAAACTTAAATAATATTACGATTTCCATGTTTATTATTGATTTATCTTGTAAAGAAAGAGCGAATTTTAAGTGTATCTACTCACTGTAAACACCAATAATTATTTTCTCCTCTTGCAGTCTGTTCTTCGGCAATCTGTTCGTGTTCATAAAATTCCAAGGCAAAAGCCACATAGACCTGGAGACCCGTAATGTGGTGTTCGGCGTGCTGACTGCTATTTGCGCGCTGGGGATCGTGTTTCTGATACTCCTGCGGCCGGTCAGGCGCGTGCCTGAACTTGATGACAAGGAGGTAGGTTTCACTTTTTGAAAATAGCAAAGGTTTATTGGTTGGACAAAGGCTTGATTTTTTTCTAAACGTGGGTTAAAACTTAAACAATTAGTTTTTTCAATACTTTTCAAACAAGATCTGGTTACATATAAATTTTGTACCTGTCCGAATATGTCAAAAAATTACGAGTTCTAAACATTATATTTCAGAATGAAATGTCAACTGAAGCTGAGGGACCGTTGGAAGCTTTCAAAGGAGCGTGTAGACTGTTCTGTACCAAAGATATGATGCTGCTCAGCATAACTTTTATTTACACTGGTAATACTTTAATTCAATATATTTAAAAAAAAACTTATGTCGCTTATTGTTAGGCTGTGTGTAGCCAATAAATATCAACTCAAAAGATCAACCGCGTCGTATAAACAAATAACTTTACTTTTTCCAGGAGTTGAGTTGTCGTTCTTTAGTGGAGTATACAGTCCCAGTATCGGCTTCACCACAGCGATGGGTGAGAACGCAAAGCAACTTGTGGGACTGTCCGGTGTCTTCATCGGTATGGGAGAGGTGCTTGGTGAGTTTACATTGTACAATATTTAGCAGTGAACATAGCATGCTACCTTGCGGTGCGCCTGCCGAGTTTTGAAAAAACTAAGAGTAGCAAATCCTATATGCACATTTATATCATATTGCAAACATAGTTGGAACTTATGTGATAAGTACAAATTAAGATATGGCAAATGAGAACAACTTCACAGAAAAAAAATTACAACTGATAAAGTCCACAGAGTTATATGCAATGTACTGAATCTGGTGATGTAAATACTAGCTCTTAAATCAAACGAAATAGCCTCTGACAGAAGTTAAAAACGTATCATTTGCAACACGCCAATTGGATAAGAAAATATTTAGTAATATTCTTGTCTATAATCACTACGGGAGAGTTACGTGGATCCGTATAGTTCCCACAATAGAAATACGAGGTTCCCATAAGAGAAAGCGATTTCATAGTGTTTATCGAAACATTAGTTTTTCTGAAAAATCCTACTTTCAATAACAGTAATCAAATTACTTTTTTGTCTATATTGTTTTGTATATTTCTTTCCAAACGATTAAACTGTTATAGCAAAAAAAATGTTTACTTCTCCATTGTATGCCAATAAAGTAACTATTATTTATTTCGTGTTATGATAACATCAGACAAGCGAATTGCGTTGTTTAAGATAGCGTTCTGTGCTTAAAGTAAATTCTACATACGTATATTTTTACGCTTTTTACTATGCTACTTCTGATTAGGTATTTAAGTCTGAAGACAATTTGGACGATTTTCTTTTTTTGCTCCTGTTTCTCATGCAAACAAAGCACCATTGACCTAATAAGTAAAAATTAGTATATTAAATATTGAAAGTGGTACATAACGGCAGGCTACCACTTTTGTCGGCCAGGTACCTAGTTCAAGTAGTTCGAGTAATTATGCTCTGACATAAAATCAAGCGTAGAGATGTGGTATTTCCTTTTCTTGTCCTTAGACGGACACTTAAGAATCTAGATGTCTATCAGTTAATTAAAAAATCCTTCTTTTGAGAATAGACGAGGAAAATAATTAACAGAATGGGAAATACCTATCTATAAAGTTATGCAAAAAAGGGAAAGGAGGTTAACGGAGGAGGTTCGCGAGGTCTGCTGTTCACCGAACCACTAGTATAGGTAGGTACAATGTACATATCTGCAATAGTCTCGCATGCAACGTTTACCTATATGTTTTCTTATGGTAACTGTTTATCATCAAAATGGTTGGCCGAAAGCTAGATTACCTCAAGTTATTTTATATATCTCTATTCTCTGCCTATCCCTGCGGTAGACAGGCGTGACAATATGTACTTATGTATATTTTATATATTTACATTGTTAAATAAATGTTTACTTTGAGTTGAGAGTATAGTAACTATCTTTTATCATTAAATCAATAAAAAAACATAATTGGTCTTACTATATCAGATTTATTATTTCTTAATCAAATCATTAAGACTATTGAATGAGTTATCGGTCCTTATATGTTTATTGGGATTAAGCTATCGATTCATATGCAATGCGATATGTCTACACAAGATACGAGTGCTTAAGGATATCAAACGCCTTGACCGTTTTCTTGTTAGTTGTTTATTATTGATATTTTGAAGTGGTCTTATCGGTTTAAGGATAAAGATGTCGCTATAAATATTAAAATTTCCATCAGCATGTAATCTGTACTTATTTGGAATCTATGTCAAATGTTGCAAGAATGTTGCATATGTCTTAATTGTTGATTCTTAACCAAACCTACATTCATAATCATCATTTCGTGTAGGTGTCATGGTAAATCGACCATGCACACTCTGGTGTCACAGTTCTGCGAAACTGCTTCTCGGCCTCAGCTCTAACCTACGTCTTATTCGTTGAAATAACAATTTTTTATTAAACCTCTTATGCACAAAATATAAGCTGTACTTATACTTTTATTACCTACTAGCTGTTCCCCGCGGCTTCGCCCCGCGTGGGACTCGGTTATATCGCGCCCAAAAGTAGCCTATGTTTGACCTCAGGTCGTTAACTACATCCCTACCAAATTTCATCACAATCGGTCCAGCAGTTTACCCGTGAAGAGGTGACAGACAGACAGACAGACAGACTTTCGCATTTATAATATTAGTATGGATGGATAGTATGGAAGTATGGATTACATCTGTAATAGGTAATAATAATAGTATACAGCTTTTGTGATGTACTAAAATTTTTTATTATAAATTACATGCACCAATATCGATAGTGTGTTATATTTATATTATACCTAAACATTGTGAAATAGAACTGAACCTTCAGATAAGTGTGCTCATTCATTGGCGTCATTCCGTTTCCAGGAGGCGCATTATTCGGCATCCTAGGTAACAAGACGACGAGATGGGGCCGGGACCCAATCGTGATCATGGGCTACGTGATCCACCTGCTGAGTTTCTTCCTAATTTTCATCAATCTGCCGGCCGAGGCTCCTTTCGGCGACACCGACAAGACATCTTACATCGACCCGTCGCCATATCTCGCCATGCTGTGCAGTTTCCTCCTGGGTTTCGGAGACGCATGCTTCAACACTCAGATTTACTCGATCTTGGGCGGAAACTACTCTGATAACAGCACGTCGGCGTTTGCTTTGTTCAAGTTCACTCAGGTAAGTTTTCACTGAATGCTATCTCGTTTCTATGTTATTAAATCGCATCGCTTGAAGGCAACTTGGGATTGTGCTTCTCGTGGAAACCGCCACCTATCCAAAAAAGGTGCAAGGAAAATGCGGGCTCATTATATTCATTTGGATGAGTATATCTTTGTACTTATAAATGTTATGAAGTTATCAGTCAAGTGTCGAGTAAATGACTTACATATATGTTACAGCGCTTGACCGACTTCTGTTGTATGCCGTCCTTAAGACACATTGATTAAACCTTTGAATTCCTACCTATTGTTACAAAATCATATGTAGGTATCATAATTTTCGATTGACATTATAGTAATTTGCGTTCAAGGCTATACCTAATATTTTCTTTTCTTTGGAAAACAGTTTTAATACTTATCAGGATAATATTCTATACATAAAATATAATATGGATATTCAATTCCCAATCACAACTCATAACACTAGACTGTTTCCATTTTCCTTTGGTAAGGGATAACACGAACTGGTAACCAGAAAATAAGTATATCTGCGTAACTCGGCCTGTATTCGTTTTTCGCTGACATATTAATCAATATCTATCCGAATACAAACAACGAAATCAGGCATTCATCATCATACCAACGTTTTCGCATACTAATCCTAGACAACCTTTATTTCGCGATGTCTTTTTTTTATCCTGTCCCGTCAAGTTTATTAGTCCACTCTCGCCTTTTACGACTTTCATGGGAAGATATGGAGAGTTTTCCTAGAGCCTTAAAAATAACGCATTTATTTTAATAATATAACTTGAAATTAAAAGAATATCGTTTGTGATATTGCAGTCGCTAGCGGCCGCCGCCTGCTTCTTCTACTCATCAAAGGCGCTGCTGACAGTGCAGCTGGCGATCCTGGGAGTGCTGGCGTCGCTGGGCACGGCCACGTTCTGCCGCGTGGAGTGGTCGGCGCGCGCGCGGTCGCGGGAGGCCGCCGTGTCCGCGCTCGAGGAGAAGGGCTCCAACGCCACGCAAGCGCTGGCCGACAACGCGCTGCACTACGACTGATCCCCGCGAGCGCTCCTGCCGGACGTCCCCGACCGCGCGACCGCGTTCTAAACTCGAATTTTTTTTCGAATTACGAATTTAGTATTGTTGTGTAATTGATTTGGATTTTCGCGAGAAAACGCAACGTTTTCAAAAAATACTCTCGCTAGATGTCGTCACTGAGGCGACAAGTCATTGTGATTGGTTAATGTTTTGACGGTTTCAGTCGTTAAAGCCTGACATAGGTACTATTTGATGGTCTTTGGATCCTAAACCTTGAGCTGTATTTAATTCCGAATACCTTCGTTGAGGCAAAATATGATTTTATTATTGATTCCATAGGCCGCATTTATTTTCAACAATCGTAATGGCAAATGTGATAATGTCTATTTTATTTAACATCTTTTTTAAAAACATAATGAAGTAGAAAAATATGCACATTTGTATTTAAGTGTAGTAAAGCATGTATCTATGCTGTCACTATTGACTGATATATTGATGTTTATTATGAGCAGGGTTTTCATTAAATGTAAACTGAAATTACTGACTATTAGTCTAAAAAAGGTTATATCTATATCTTATTTGTATAGGTGGTACTTACTTACACATATAGAATTAGAATTATTAATAATATAAATTTTATAACGAAAATCCATTAAGTACTCATGTCAAGGTGCAAACAAAACGCCAAAAAAGATTCTTAAGAAATATGGTTTTTCAAAAAAGAAAATGTTGTATTTTTATTTTTTTTAAATGGTATAATTTTAAAATCAATAATCTAGTGTTTTGTTAAAATTATGACATATGTAGTTTATGTGTGGGCGGAAAAGAGGTTATCTCTTGTACCGAAGACAAATTGAAATGGAAAATGCTAGTCACGTCACAAAAAAATGTTACGATTTTTTTTGTATATGTAAATTTTTGAGTATTCATATAAAACGCAGTGTTATTCAAATTAACTCGGTTATGAGGTTATGAAACATTCCAAAACTCGCAAGGCTGCTTCTTAAATATATTTTGATAAAAATTATTTTAATAATTCCTCATTTACTGCTTTGTTAATAAAAAATATATATACTTTATATAGTTGCCATTAATATAGTCTAGTATAATTATATACATATTGAATGAAACTATGTTAAAAATCTTTAATTTAAAAACTGTGCTATTAATAATATTATTAAGATATTATATTGATATTAGATAATATAGAAAAGACACTGAATATAAATAACAGAATAAATATTTTAATAAAATATATACATATATTTTTTCTATTTATCTTTTAACTTCCTAAACTTCTAATAGATTTATCGTGAGTTATAAATTACACAGCTAGTTAATATTATAAAGTGAGGTTATATTGTTTGTTGTTTTTACACCTTTCATATTTAAATGACTCAAAATAATCAGCTGATATATTTAGTGCATTCCAAACTTGTTTTATTGTTAAGGTGAGTGATTTGGCCACAACCCAGACAAAATACAGTGCAATAAACTATGCTTACATCTACCAGGCTTGAGAATATGATTTGAGACATTCAATGGCAGTCTATACTATGATTTAGTATTGATGGTCACACTTCTATCATGTCTTTTTAGTTGCAAGCATCATATCCTCATCATAACAGCTCACTGTTAAGCATTGAGCTTTTCATGTACCTATGTCAAAATGATATACACACTCCAAGAGGAGTTAGCCTTAAACACCACCAGTGCCGTAAATAGGGCGGGGCCACCGGTGCCCAGGCACAGGACGTAGATTTTGGGGGGCGCAAAAATGGCCAGACCAGGCAGGACTATAAGAGGGCGCAGAAAAAAATTTGTATTATCTAAAAAAAACAAGGTCGCAATTATAGAAGCTCGCACAGGGCGCAGAAAAGGTTATTTACGGCACTGAACACCACATTGACCTGTGTGCTGGAGTCCTTCCTGCCATGTTTGCATGAGCTTATCTTTGCATCACTATCTCTTCATAGTATAAAACAAAGTCGCTTTCTCTGTCCCATATCCCTCTTCGTCCGAGCGTGTTTCCCGGTTGCATCTTTAGCTTACGCCTCAGGGCCCAGGGTACGCTTTTAATCATGGTCCTGATTTTGCGGTATTGGTTATTGGACTGGAGCGACTGCCGTCTGACCTTCGTAACCCTTTTACAGGGAAACCAGACCCACAGGAACATGACCCAAGTGTGTTAGTGGCCAACACTGTCCGATTTTTCAGGCTAACGGCATCTGACAAGCGTAACGACTGCCATCTACCGATAGCAGCCAGGACCAACGGCTTAGCGTGCCTTCCGAAGCACGGAGGAGCTTAAGATAGAAAATGCCACTAATGGCGACCAATCCAAACATGGCCGCGCACTCGCCGTCGCTTGACGCGTGCTAACGTTACGAACACGCGCGCCGAGCTAGGCTATCGAGCTCCTCGATGTCCCTATATCCCTATGTATGCTTAAATCTTTAACCCCTGTATTAAGAAACATTTGTTTTCTCTTACCTGACACTTCACTACTATACTACTTTACTAATATGGGCTTAACAAACGTTTCTTAGTACGGGGGTAAAACTACGCAACAGGTTTTGATGCGTTTTTTTTTTACAGATAGAGGAAGGTTTTTATGCCCATGCGAAGCCGGGGCGAGTCGCTATTAGTGTATAATCTATAATAGTGTTTTAGGTGATGGTGATACAACTTCAGAGTCCACACCTCCTAGAACTGCCATCTAGTAAACTGATTTGCAAGAAGTGAAAGCAAATAATTTGGTAACAATAATTTATTTTATAAACTAATAAACCTAAATACTACTTTTATTTATTCTCATTATCAGTGTTGCCAAGTTTGAAGTCCATAGGTTTATCATAACCCATAATTTTAGCATAATGCAATGGGTTTGTAAAATGTCTAGCTTCAATGAAAAGAGGCTTGCCTTTAGCATTCATAGTGGTGAACATTCCTGGTATGTCAGGAACCTCCACATCATCTACTTTGAATTCAATCTGAAACAACAAAGCAGTCAATGACAGCAAAATTAATATGCAATATGAATCGAAGTGCAACCCTCAGACCTATCTTACCTTATAACTTAATGATGACTATGAACTTCAGTTCATAATAATATGTGAAAGAGAGTAAAAATTACATCCAACATGAATTCAGTCCACACTTAATTCTCGATGCCTGATGATAAATGAAAACCAAAAAATCCTGATTGTGCTTTAAATCTACATGACAAAGTGAGACAAGACAATAGCTATTAGTCTCATATAAGCCCCTACTTCTCATCCATGAGTCTGTCCTTTGCTACTTCTTTTCAATCCCTAAGTTAAGTCATTCGACCAAATAAAAACGTATATAAGGAAAATTAAAATTATCGATATTTACTTACGTTTTTCCTGGCAAGAAAAAAGTTTAATGTTGTTGCCTTGTAAGTAGAAGTATCAGGGTCATATTCAATATCTGTCACATATTTTCTTGTTATAATATGCAACAATAAAGGTGTGACAAAAGTGAAGAAGCCCACTACCGAGCATAAGGCTATGAGGAGCGACGTGCTGCCAATAGCAGCAGCTTCTTTTATGATAATCGGCTGAGCCGCCAGTCCGGCAGCGCTCGAACTTATTGAAAACAACTTTACAGCTCTTATTTGAGGAGTGAGTGGACCATAATAGATTTTTTCTATATTCTTTTGATCTTCTTTACTGCAATAATGCCTATTTATTAAGCTTTGAAGAATCGAAACGGATTTTAATACACTTTTTTGGTTATATAGTACTTTTTGCTCGTAAGATGTTTTACTGTGTGACATGGTACGTAAACAAAGTCGAAACATTTTTATTACGTGGTTTTACCGTAATTTATAACAATTAATTGGAAACATATGAAATAAATATTGTGATTGTGATTTTTTGTGAACTTAAGTGAAAAATTTACTTGACATTCATTAGTATTAGTTGACATGATATTATGATTATATGACATTGACAAATTGTCCGTCAACGTCAATCATTAAATGTCAGGCGAATTTTCTTCTTTTTTTGTATTGTAATATATGGCCCTGGATACGCAGTCTTTGACCTTTCTTCATTTTAAGGGTTTTTTTTTTGATGTGGATATAATCCACCATATGGCAATCAAACATAAAGCTTATTTTTGCCAGTATCAAGTGTATAGATAAATGTTCTTCATTTTGTCGAGTCACAGTCAAGCCAAGTTAGTAGTCATGTCTAGTCAAGTTAGTCAAGGGCTAAGTCACTTATACGACATTGTACCACTTCCCAACACACGCTTGTTCACGAACACAGCGAATAATAATCCACCTTTATTATGCACAAATAATCGAAAAAACACAAATATTAGAAAATAAATACAATGACGATAACTCAGCGACTTTAGCTTGGCGCCAAAACTCCCATTTTAAGGATTTATTTATTATTATTTATTTAAAACTTTAATGTACAAATTAAAATAAAGTGAACCAATGGTGGACATAATGCCATATGGCATTCTCTACCAGTCAATTATTAGACCAAGCAGAAAATCTGATTGTCGGCAATTAATGAATTACATACATATTTGATGATACCGTACATATATAGAAAAAAAAATACTAAAATATGTCTACTAAATACATATATTTATAAAAAAATGATATATATATTTAGACTGAATATAGAGGTATACATAGGTATATTTGTGTAGTATCTACATACAATACACATATTATATACTAGCTGTTCTCCGCGGCTTCGCCCCGCGTGGGACTTGGGTATATCGCGCCCAAAAGTAGCCTATGTTTGACCTCAGGTCTTTAACTACATCCCTACCAAATTTCTTCACAATCGGTCCAGCAGTTTAGCCGTGAAGAGGTGACAGACAGACAGATAAACAGACAGACTTTCGCATTTATAATATTAGTATGGATGGATATGGAAGTATGGAAGTATGGATAGTATGGAAGTATGGATAGTATGGAAGTATGGATATGGATTAGATACAAAATACGTAAATATTTGCTGCGAGTTGCGCGATTTGCTGGAGAAACAATCAAGGTATGAACCGGCGCCCGCTTGAAAGCGAAGCGACTGGATAGTTCGTAGTCCACAAGTAAAAAAACCCTTATAGTTTCGCTCTGGTGGCTTACCAGCATCACTTAAAACCATGCAAGATCCAGTGAGTAAGGGAGATTGAATTGATTTAAAACAATGAGCTATGTAAAGTAGGTAAAACCACGGTAAAAAACGTAAAACCTTTCACACATCTATCCATTTTGCTCTGAAGATAAGGGCGAATCCCCGGCCTAAACAAACACAGGTCAATGCGACAAAGCGCTATCTATACCATTGCAAACAACGGCTATTGATTCAGTTTATCTGAGAGTAAACAAAACATGGTCGTACGTATACACATGGATGGATATACTTGGATAATGAGCCTGGCATTAATACACATAGGTTGTTCGTCAAATTTGTATCATAATAGAATAAAATTACTAACTTAGTAGATTGTTATATAAGGGAGGAAATGAATAATTCCTAACCGAGGTACATATTTAGACTTCGGTATTATACACTCTCTACGTTTATTTTAAATTCACACTGGCTGTTTATACTTTCACGTTTTCTTTTTATGAAATTTTTCGTTGTCAATTTCTTTCCAAAGTCATAGAAAAAATTTAGTTCTATTTTTAAATTTCATTCCCGCCTTAGGGAAAAAAGTAATTACTATGAGTTATTTCGGGCCGTGGGAGGGGATGAATTGTTTTCCGCCCTATTCTCAGTTCAAACAAACACTACTTTCCGACTCCGAGTATGAGAAATGAAAAGTTTAGGTATGTTTAGTTGAGTTGGGTTACAAGGTCAATTGACCCTACGCATTTTGACGTCAGAGGTTTTAATCTTTCTTTTGGCGTTTGGCGTGGTTAAAAGACTAACTTGCAGATTGGAAACAACTTGTTCAAACTATTCTTCATGTAAGTAGGATTTTAACCCAGGACCTAAGACCTAAATACTCTGACACGCTAATAGACAGACTGAAAAAAGTAGAGGTGCGTTAGTATTATCTATTGGGTCTGTAGAAGTCCCGTTTTTACCTATCTACATATTGTGTATGAACCCGGAATCTTAAAAAATACCTACTTACATAATGTACCTAATGGTATAACTACATGTAGGATAAGTACCTATGAACCTAATTTCCTAAATAATTTTATTTATTTCGGGAGCAATTCCCGAAATTACCACAATAATGGAAACGAAGCCCACGCGCACGAAGTCGCGGGCTACAGCTAGTAATACATATAGTAAGTATAAAAATTGTTCTGTGTACTAGACACAAACCGCTCTATTTAGGGTTTCAAAATGTTTTTTTTATGCTGAGCGAAACGCGCTGAAAAGCGGTGCATGAAAACCTCATAGATTTTCCATTCCATTCCCGCCAAAAGTTAAAAGCTTATGAAACTTTTGTATGTCAGGCATCTACTTTGGTCCTTATTTCGTGAGGATACTGTTGAAATTGTTTTAATGAGACTGCATCTGTGAGAAAACGAGAAAACGTTATCGGGCCTCGCATTTTGTATAATCGTTTGTATGTTTGTATACTTGTCTCTTTCTTGCTGGAAGTCCTATTGGACGCGAGTTATTTCGATCTCATTCGTTTGCGTTGCGACTCTATGGCGGGCCTATGTATGCTTGCTTTGCTTTCGCGCCAGTAGTAACTTTGTATCGGAGTGGGAATGTTGCTTGCTTTTTCATTTACGTAATTTATTTACAAACAAAAAACTTTTCGATATAAGAAAAATGTAGTTTTTTAAATAATATTTAACTTTCAAGTGATGTGATTTCAAATGCTCGTAGTGTTTTGAGACTTATTTAAATAAAAAGACTTATAAAATGTGTCAAAAGTTGGGGGCTGTGTTTTGGACTTTGATGGTGTTATGGGCTGCGGAGACAGGAGTGATGGGCGACCAATGCGATTGGAATGGCAGGTTTGTGATTACATATTTTAATTTAATTATATTTGAGAACTATAAGAATTTATTCCATACTTATAGACAGATTTATTTTTTTGGGTTATTAGTAGGTAGGTAGGTAGGTACTTTGATTTCTACCCACGTTCCATTTTTTACCGAATTTTTTTTAATAGTTCGGTTTATATAGTTTATACTGAATAAATTATAACAAAAATACGCTAGTGCCGTAGGTTTAGGGTAGACTAGGTAAAATATTACTATTTTTAAATGCCCACATTTTGTTTAGAGTACTTATACAAGTACATATTATCATCACAGAATAAATAATAGTAGGTAGGTACCTACTAATGCACAGTATGTTAGTATACCTACCTATTTTTTTAATGATGAAAATTTTTGAAAAATATACAAATGACCTTATAAATAATATTATCATATAATTTCTATCTAGTTTTAAAACCTCTTGATAATAATAATAAATAATATCATAATATTACTAGACTTGGATGTTACTAGATAGGTTTGTAGGTAGGTACCTACCTAGGTAACTATATTCAATATATTTTCTAAATTAGATAATTTTTGAATTACATAAAAACCAGGCAAATAGGTACCTGCCTGTACTAATATATATTTTACAATTAAAAATGTATAATAAATATCAAGTAGGTAGTTATATGTTAAAATTTATAAAAGTTTCGAGAAAAGAGATATCTACTAACAATTTAATTCACGCCAAGAATACCACAGAATACCTACCTACAATGATGTGATGACCCAGAAGCCCGAGGCGGGCGGCCGTTGGGCTGCAAATTACCAAGTCCTCATCTCCATACCGCCTATAACTAAGTATTTTGTGATCGCGTGCGCAAAATTGTTAACATGATGATTTCTCATTAATCCGAGAAAACCTCTGACATTTCAATGATAATTACCGTTAGCGAGAACCCATTCGATTTTGACTATAGGCCTTGTCGTTGCAGCGGGCGGTGTAGGCTTTGAATTTTTATGGTTACTTATTCTAGAAGAAGTAATATTGTCTATATAGGTTTGGTTACATACCTATAGGTATCATATCGACAGATTAACTTGTATAGCGAAATCATGATAATCCTGGTTGACTGAATAACCCTAAAAAAATTATTGTTAGTTAACGGGGCATCCGGAAATGGGACATTTAATGAGGGTTGATTGTCGATTACGGGCAAAATCAACAAGTTGGGTTTCCATTGAGCGGCAAGGGGTGGCAGCGTGGGAAACCTATGGGAAATGCGTTCTCGTCATCCCCCGCCGCTGTCGCCGTCGCCCGGCACGCGACCCTTCCGGCTGCTACTTTTGTTGTCAATTGTTTATTGATATCATAAAAACATAGACGCTAATTCTTTTCGTTAGTCAATGAGTTGCATTCATAGTTCACTAGTACTACGCCGTATTTTAATAGTATTGTAGGTACGATATTATTGTAGGCGTACAACGGTCCTTGTTTGCGGAATGTTTCCTTCCTGTGACTAACACCTAATGATAATATTAAATCAACAATATTGTTGACAATACCTTACATTAACTATATAAGACATAAGAGCCCTATCTAGAAAGCTGTATGGCCTACGCAAATAAGCATATTGAAGCGATAAGTCGCATTCAGTTAATGAGGCGGACAGACAAAGGAATGCTAAGTAATGTTTGTTAACGACGTCGCCGATTGTCGCCGGGAGATTGATGCTAATCGAGAAAGACCATGAAGACCAAGGCAAGAGCATATCAGTGCAGAGGCTGCAAAAAGCAAATTGAGTGTCAATGTACCAGCATCGTACGTTCATTGTGGGCTGTTCAAGTTCATACATTAATATTTATTAGGGAGGGAGCAACGAGGGGACCGGGATCTGTTTATTATAATATCCTCCTCCTATTATATCTCGTTCGCACTGGAAACTCGGCGACTGATTGATAATACAGTCTGATTTTATTTGTACGTACTACAAGATTTGAATGTTTTTAAGTTTATAAAGTAATACTTAATTAAAAATCAGCCATTTATAGACGCAGAGTTTCGGACCTGCTTTACTTACACACATGATTATTATCTGTAGATTATACTTTATAAGCCATTTAATTATACTAGTTAAAAGTAGCTAATAATAAATGGTAATGAATGTCCCTAATAAATAAAAACAGTTGTACTACCATGTTTTCGCAAAATAAATATTTCTATTTATATTTCTATTTAATGTGTTGTGTGCGGTACGTGTTATTTATTACAATCGAATTTCGGAATAATGTATGTACGAGCAACATAGCCCCTGAACTTACTTTTGTTTGTAAAAAGATTGTGTTCTTTTATTGATGGCTCGATGAATCGTACTGGAAAATTATTCGTATTGTGATTGGAACCCACGAAGCATTCGTGTTGGAACCCACTAATAAAATAAGTACATATATTTTTTGCTAATCCAAAAAAGCACATATACTAGTAAAATTATTGTAATGAAGAAGAAAATGCTTACCTTTTTGATTTATCAGATTTCTAAAAACATTTCGTAAATTACACAATTAACTGAAATATACAACATAGAATATGCAAATACATTAAAATAATGGCAATTATGCGCAGCAACCATTACTGGTATCTAGTTGTTTATTAACAGTTTAATTTAAATAATGCCCGCGGCTTCAGTCTCGTATACATAACCGATATACATTTTCTGATGATTGCAGTCAACGCGAAAGCACATCTTTTCAACTGACTTGAAATAGGTTCCAAATGCGGCATGCGGCTGAATGTAATTATATTTTTTATGTTTTTGACATATCATCACTTTTAATTTGGTCCCACTGAGATTGTATCAAAATAGGTCTACACCTAAGAACAGCACATCACAGAATACCTTATCACAGAATTAGTAATAGTTTGACCTAATAGTACCAACATAGTAGGTACCTACAAGTAGTTTGATTGTAAAATCAAAATACCTAACTGGAATACGTAAATTGACAGTCAAATTAAATGAGCAGTTTGATTTTTCCTATGTTTTCAAGTTCAATAGACCCTGCACTGTTTCAGTAAACTAATGTATAGTCGGTTTTTGTTTTTTGGGAAAAAATCATATTTTAAAATAAGTTTTAATCAAAATGTTTCTCATTTAGGTATTTCGTTTCTTATTATTATTATTATTGACCGAGCGAGCGAAGCGAGCGAGAGTCGCTCCATTTCGAGACTGGCAAATTTTGCTTTTGTACGGATGTCTGTCTGTCTGTTTGTTCCGGGCTAGAGGTCACATTTCTGAACGGATCCTAATGAAACTTGGCACACTTGTTCCTGTTTAGATAATTTACAAAATAAGAATTATAATCAATTTATCGACTAATTGCAATTTAAAGGACAACCTATTGACTGTTCAATTGAAAAGATTAAAGTAAAAAAAAGAAAAAGTTAAATTGCCCCACGCGATATGAAGCGGCGGAAGTGCACAATACTCGTAGCTTGCAATAGCCGCGTTCGCATAAAAAAGTTCAATTTTATATAACAAAAGTTAGGTACATTTTGTTCAATTTTGACCACGAACTTTTAAAATGTTCAGTGATTTTGTCCTTAAGAATGAAAGTAGGTATGTGTAATGTAGTTTATGCAACTTTAGACAAGGCAATTTCTGGCCAAAACTATAAATATCTGTCGGTAAATGAAAATGTTAAGTTATCACCATGTTACTGACAATACCTAGTAACTAAATAGAATCAAGAGACTGTCAGGATGTCTACATGCCGCTGATGCCACCGATTTCCACATTAACCTCCATAATGAGTATGCAATAACTTACAAGCTACTTATTGCAGCTTTCTGTGACGTAGAGCTGGCGCCAATCCGTAACAAAAGGTTGCTGACTACAACAATAGATCCTGTCACCAAAGATTACGCGTAGACGTCCAAAAAACAAAAAGAATCCATGATGTTGCATATTCGAGAAGCTTATTACCATATACATCATTCGTGGTTACATTTCTTTTTTTTTGGCTTTCATTTCTTACACACAACACCAGTTTTTGTCGCTTTCTTGGATTCATGTAAATAGTGTTTTATTTTTCTTTTGTTATAGGAATAAGTTCATATATAGGTACTAATCCTGATGACGCATCATCTAGAGCAACATTGACAATCCCAACCAATTCTTGATTAATTATATATCCCTGTTCTTTATTCCATTTTAGTTCCTATATGCCAATAGTCATGAATTTATGACCAATTTTTGGAAAGAACAGCAGCAATACTGTAGTACCACCGCCGTTTCCAGTAGTGATCATACGTTTAATAATTTTACTAGCACAGGTGCATGTCAAAGGTGGCTGCATATTACATGAGCTTAATATTTTAAAGCGAACCCCCCACATTGTTTAATTAGAGTTCTTACCGAATGACAAAATGAGCAATAGAAATGAAAGAAAACGTACGCGGGGTGCGTGTGAGAATACGCAATTAATGAGCTCGATATCTGAGTAAAGCGGAAGTTTGTTCTGCAGATGACTAAGTCAGATGACGTCGTCGTCATCATATCTTTGACGTAGAACAATCTTATTCAAAGTATTTTTAACTGACCTGTGAAGAATTTAGAAATTCTCTCGATATACGTGACCACCAGACCAATATGAGTTATTTTTCATTTTGACAATTTATTTATTAATTTGTCTTCTGGGAAAATTTTAGTTGCGGTTTTACTTCCTCATCGTGACCCACATCCAGTCCAACATGACCGCTAAATGCGGATGTCAGTATATCAATATTCAGTGGTCGCTGATAAAACAACATCTGCATGAGCTGACGGTATGAACACGACCTTGGTGCCTCGCCAGCCATATGGCAAGCCAGGATCTGCTAGTATAAACTTTACGGACGTCAAGATTTCACGATTTCTTCCAGGAACATGTTCTCCATAATGTACATACGTAGTTAATTAATATCATTAGCGATTCAAAGGCGTTTCGGCGTATGGGATCTCGTCGCCAGGACATTTCACATGGGATGTGACGGTGGGAACTGAGTCCACACTTCGTTACACTAAAAGAAAACAACCATCACATGTTGCGGATGAAATCACGGTTATTTTTAAGCGACGATTGTTTTTATTCGCTCGCCAATTGAGGGCAATCAACGACACGTGTTCTGCTTGAGTCGTAGACGCTCGCCTTAGGCTACTCTATTGAGATTTTTATTTCGTCGAATCATTTGACACCGCTGACGTCGGATACATTTCATATAGTAGTCGCAAATTACCTACATGGTCTTGCATGGTCAGAGTTCCTATTTACCTATTGTTTCTAAACCTACTCTAATAATTAAGCTACTTCATTTTTTTCCATTTTTCTTGTGAAAAGTAGATATGTTCTGTTCGTGTTATAATATTATAAGAAACTCAAAATACCCACCCACTGCTGCCATAGCTTTTTAAATTGATGTTTTAGATTTTCCCATAACACTTGAACATTCCCCTCCAATTCGTCAACATCTTACACATGTATACGTACATCCAGTTGCTATTGCTAGAAATATTTTTACGACGCTCTCAAGCTCCAATCACAAGAGATAGTGTGTCCGTTCGCTGGTCTCTTTATAAAGGGTAATGCGACCCTGGTGACTGGTGACATGTGTCCACTGAGCTACTCGTCTTACAACTAAATGTCTGACTAATGCACGGCGTCTGTACCAGTGGGTAAATGATGTTTATAAGTAAGTACATCAAATATCCAAAGGTACTCGATCACAAGGCAGATGGCCCATAAACCCCCTCCATCGTATTAGTGGTATTAGTTTATATACATGCCCATAAACTCTGTTGTTTTGACAGTAATTTCAACTCATTTGAAAGAATACGTTTGTTGCACATGAAATATGGAGTGAATTGTATCTTTTAGCGCAACGTATACGCAAATGATAGTGTAATAAACTGGTTCTAATAAAGTTTCTTGGTGTTAATTGTAATAAATGAGCGTTGGCCTACTTGGGAGCGCGAGTTCAGTGCCGGCTTGGAATTGGGGTCATTGAAGTGATCATTTAGATTTTCTTGAACATAAGTTCGTCTAGTTGTTGTTAAAATGCTGACAGGTAGGATGCCTAGACTGTATTTAAATTAGCTGTAATTGATTCTTACGCAGTTCCTCGTGCTATGCTTATACCTAAGTACCTACATAAAATGGTTGTTTGTAGACAACATTCTGTAGAAGAACTCGGCCTTCTTTGTAACGAAACTAATTAACAGCGAATTGTGGGTCGGCATTGTGTGGGCTGGCCGGCGAGTCAGATTGAAGGCTTTCTTTGTGTGATTGTTTAGTTTTTCAATTTGTTCCTGGAGGCTCGCTAGCTAATTGCCTTGTATTACAATGATAACTGTTTGTGCAAGCGCCCAGAGTGCAGCGTTTAGTTTCATTGTTCTACCAAATTAAATTATAGACTAAATCATAGTAAATTTTGTGCTATTTGATGTTCCACGTGGAAGTTTTCCTGTGCTTGGACCATCTCATGCTCGAGTGGTGTTTCGAAACTGATCATGACGTCTGTTTCAAAATAACTGAAAATGAAACGGTAATAGGGTCGGGAAACGTTATTCTCTTTTTAAAGCAACTTAGCAGCCAAAGCAAAAGCAGGGCGAGCCGTCATAGTATGAGATAAATTAAAAACTGGTAGTTAGCTTGTAGTACATATGGTTTTTATTCATTAATTTAATATAGGTAACTAGTAGGTAATATAGGCGAAGTTAGAAATAAGACCGTGCTTTCTGATATCGTAGAATTCAATAGGAATAATGAAAATTTCTGATTTTTAAAATATACAAATATAATCTATGGCTTCGAACTTAGTTGCCAAAAAATCCTGAAATTATATAGGAATTTAGGATCAGCGGAATTCAATGAATGAATAATGTAAAAGCCGTCTGGCGGGGTGAGGACGCATCGCGCCGCACCGCACGAGCTCCATACTAAATGCACCCACTCATCGGCACGCTGTCAAATTATAATATTTCATTCCGTGACATTTTTGGAAACAAATAGATTAAAGTTATGATTTATCGACAGTTCGTGTGAAATGTTTCCGTAGAAAAATAAACTTACTGCTTTGGATGTCTTCCAAAGTCACCAATCTAGGTATTTATTTAAATTGATTGTATTATTTTATTTTTTGTGTAGGTATTGGTGTAAAAAAAAAGGTTTAGGTATATTTTGCCATCGCTATTTTATTAATGCAAGCCAGATTGCATGCAAAATTACATGACACAGCGTTGTTAATGAGGTGGCACGGGCCCGACGTGTATGTAACTCGACACGGGACGAGACTCAGCGCAGGCGGAGGCGATGGTCGCCATCGTCTGCTCCACAAAAGTCACGCCACGATAGCCAAATATGATTTGTTCCCTCGATGGCGAGTCGGATGGCCCCTCTCCGTATTGCAACATTTTGGATCATTCTTCTTTAACAATTCCCTACTTAATTAATTTCGAGAAAAAAAACTGTGAAACTCTACAAGGAGAGAGACTGCATTCTTATTCAAATTGACTCCGATTTTGGGAACAATTTTCGTCATCGAGTTTATATACGCTACCTTTGCATTCGTGGTCATGTAGGGCGATCATCGCATCTACAAAGCAAAAAGAAGAGTGCGCGGGGACCAAGCGATTATAATGTAAAAAAGGTTCGCGGTCGTTCCATAACCGATCGCAAATGGCAACCGCCGCAGGCTGCGATGGCCGTTTATAGAGCTTTGCAATCACGGTTGCTAAAAGAATGAGTAAGTATGCATCGATTTTCTTACATAGCTATCTTTTCCTTTCAATTTATAAACGAAGGAAAGAGAACAAATCAGACAAAAAGAGAGAAATTTGGACCCGAGTCTCGGTTTCGATCTCGTATATGCCGTCGTCGGATTGTGCCCCTTTTTAGTACCCTTTTAAATTCGGTGAAAGGACGCCGCTCGGATCACATAGCGACACAATATCTCATTAGATAAAATAATATAGAAATACCTTTTTCATACTCGGACATGTATGTTATATTAGGCTGTAAATCTAGCTTGTTCTTAAAAATCGCTTCTACAATAATTTGGAGAAATTCTTCATTATCTCCAAAAACAAAAATGTATAAACGAACTATTTATTTATTTAGTCCAAATTAAATGTACACAGAAAAATATACAATTAAAAACAAAAAAAAATATAGAACATTAGTATAAGGGTGCTGCTTATTTCTAAAGAAATATTTTCTAGCAGACCCGAGAAAGGTATTTCAAAAGTTTTCACATTTCAAAACATTTCTTTGTTATTTTTTAATTTTTTATCAAACAATAAGTATGTAGTGATCTTTAATTATAAGGTAGTGATATATATGATAATGCTTCATTTTATAAATAAGATGACAAATATATAAATGCTGTCTTATTAAGAATTGTCATACTTTAATATAAACTTGTTTTTTATGTAAAAGCTTTAACGTTTTATGTCTGTTTGTATGTATGTAATTTATGCCGTTCACGAGAAGACGTTAAAGAAAGACGCGACGCAGAGTTACGACCTACCATACAACGTTCTGACCGAGACAAGAATGCCATAAAGTTGTGCTCGAGTCTCATATTATAACTTGTTTTGTTTACGTGCCATTCGGTAGAGCATGGCCCATAACCGTGTCTCTGGCGACATAACAATAGTGGCCACAGTCGCCGTTCCTAGAGATTGTGTCCGATAAAGGGTAAATTGGCTCCTCTGACTTCCTTCTACCATTTATAAAGTGACAATAATTGGCAAAGAAACTAAGGTTGGTTATATCTATAATGAATATAAATGTATAATATTCTGAAGCAATGCTGCAAGAATCCTGGAACTATAAGTTATAATCATTACTTCCTTCGATTTTTTACGGTAAATTACTTAAGTAATTCCACTTGAATAGCGTTTAGGCTGGGCGTATCAAGCGTACGAGGTGTAACTTAATACTGAAACACGCAAAATGCTATTCGATACAGTGCACATAACGGCCGATGCAATAGGTTTTGACATGATGTTTTGTAAATGTTTCAGATTTTACGTTCAATATTTTTTTTAAAACAGTTACGTACAATGCAACATAAATGATTTCAATTCTTTGTTGATATTTTTATATATTAAACGTCACTCTTATATTTCGATAACATTAGAAATAAAAATCTTGATTATATTAAACACTAGCGACCCACCCTGGCTTCGCATGGGCATAAAAAGCTTCCTCTTGAATCACTCTATCTATTAAAAAACCGTATCAAAATCCGTTGCGTAGTTTTAAAGATCTAAGCATACATAGGGTACAGACGTAGGGTACGTAGACATAGGGACAGAGAAAGCGACTTTGTTTTATACTATGTAGTGATAGCGATTATTGTATTTTTATGCGTTGCCTGTATGAATAATTTCAAAATCTAGTTATGTCACTTGGTGCGAAAGTATCAAAATTTTAAAAGATGTAAATAATTATTTGTTTTCTGGTATTTCTCTTTAGGAAATTGATCATTCAGAGTTATGGACAGTTTGGGTAAGCCGCTTATCTTTAGCAGGAGAGCGAGGGATGCAATAAGACGACCACGATCACCTCGGCTTTTCACACCTCCGTGTTTAAGCCGCATGTTAGCGTTCACGCCTGATGTGTGTCTAACCCAAGTTCGCGCCTGTTCCTTTACATATCACCTTTCAATATCTACCTAAATGCATGTCAGTATACTTATACATAACCGAGACATGTAAATTCCTTAAATCCTTCTGAACGATCATGACCAGATTCTTCGAACTGGTTCTATCCCGTAAAATTACACACGGAGTTGGTAGAGTCATTCTTCAGAGTCTAAAAACTGGACCAATTTGCAATATTTCGTCACGTTCGTACTCACACATAAGTGTAACCTTTTTACGAGTCATCAATCAGTCTCATATGTAAGTGGCTTACCCTACCCGGGGCGTAATGTCGATCTTGTTGACTGCGTGACTCGAGGTCGTGCTGCTGAGTACTCGTGAGCGACCATTGTTCGAGTGAAAGTTGACGTTACGACCGATTTGCGTGTTACAAGACCTTATCTTAATGTCATTTACAATGCAGATAGTTAGCTTTATTTGTTTTCTCTTCGGATGATCAAAAGAGAACACGCGCTTTTAATAAGAAATGTAAAAAGAAAGCCTCTACACGTAGACTAACTATTAAATATAGATAATTGACATATTACAAGATATGTCACAATAATTAATAACAACCTGTCATCAAAATGCGCATTACTTTCGCTGGGAGTTAATCAAAATTACATTAGGCGTCATCCGAGGCCTTAGTAGCGCCGATGCTGCCGCCTCGCAGGAAAAACTGTCGAGTGTTCCCGCGTCGCATACCACACGCGCGTATTACCGGCGTAACACCGCCAACCATGATTGATGACTCATTATCGAGCTCCAGACGAACATAACTCAACATGCCGCATAAAAAGATATTAAATATACATCTACTGCGCTTGAGCAAAAATCAATATTATGATTAATCCTAGCCTACGATTGCACCTGCACGCTTGCGTGTCGATACAATGAAGCGTTATGGATATAGTATGGATTGTTCGTGTTTGGTAGGACGTGTCCAATGACTGGCGTGGGCGGTGGGTTTGCTTTGGTATCTCTAACTAGTTATGTAAACAGGGTACCGCTGACCACTACCCGGGCGAACTATTCGTTGGTCCAAAGCGATTTAAAATATATACTTACACATTCCAGGTAGCTAGAAAAACAAACTGAAAGGTGTCAAGACTCCAGCGTTTGGAAAGCCGCGCTCGGTCGGTCTATTATTCAGCTTAATAAGGCAGAATGGGTGCTGTAGCCGTGTAGCCATCACTGCACTGTGATGTAAATTCAATTATTGCAGTTGAGTTTCTTACTAAAACACTACGGGCCTATCCTATCCTATCCTACACTACCTTCTGATATTAGATCGTAAATCTATATCATAGATCGAAAGGAAGCGTTTTAATAGAATATAAAGTACTTATATGCCTATATTTGCCTATACTATACATAAAAGGTTTTCTTTTGCGGTAAGATAGACTTGCTCTTATCTTAGAAAAACGGATATTGACTATAGATTTAAATTTTATTGAAAACGCTCATAGTAACTTATTTGTTTAGGATTCGATAAGAGCCAGTAAGGTTGGGCGCGGTCAAAAAATATTTGCGCGCGTTCTCCAAGCACAAAAGGCTGTTTGTGGTTTGCATTGTGTTGGGTTGGGTTACAGTGGCTTTCAAGATTTTAAAACAAGCGAGCGAACGTGCCTTAGGAAAATCAATGACCTAACTACAAATCAATATAACTTCTTAACCAAAAGCCGACAATCAACCGATAATTTCGACTAAATTGATGTTGGGTTTTAAAAAGAATAACAAGTCTATCGAAGCCATCAAAGCAATAAAACTATTCAAATAATTATTTAACAACATAACGATAATTCAAACATGTAAAATATTAAAGTTTTATCTATTTGTAATTTATGTAAAATTGAATGAATCTACTTATTATTTAATTGAAATGCAATAAAATATGAAATTAGTGCCGAATTTTAAACTCTGAAAGCATTTAAACTCTGCAAGTTCATTACATAGCAATTATATTAATTGCTATCGTGGGCTACATATTTATTTATTTGAATTTGTCCGACTATGATGAACCAGTAAATAGTTTGTAGTGTTGTGCCTTGAAATTAGGAAGGCTGGTGGTTGTGGGGATATAAAATAAGATACTTATTATTTTTGATATAATATTTGATCTTATCAGTAGATAAGTTTAAAATTAAAAATATTGAAGTAATAAAAACCTTGTAGTTTAATTGACACCATTGTAAATATAATTTCCAGTAGAAAGCTACCGTTATTTGGTTTTATGAATAGAGTTATGAAGTAATGGAGGTACATATTTTTTATCTAGAAGACTATTAATTAAATATAATCGTAAACGTTAATTTTACACACAGACGGGACCCTCGAATCAGTATCGGCTGTTACAATTTGCGAGGCTATCCACTGTCATCTGGCTTATTTATGATCTTCAGCGGTCGCCACTCTAATTGGGTCCTTTTCTCCAGCCTCCGCGCCATAACTCAAACGGCACTCATTTGAATAAAATATCACTGTAAACCTTAAAGGCACGAATACAAAGCTTTGGGGATATAGTTCGTATACATATGTTAAGTCACAACGGTCAAGATTTGAATACGGCTGAATGTTAAGACATGGATATTTCTTGAGGGCATTATTTTATTACTATCGTATTCATATCAGGTTTTCGACTCGTGCCGCGGTCGCTGCTTTGTCGGGTGCCAATTTTGAAATTTTATCTTGGACAAAATATCTGTCTAGAATATATAAATTATTGCAAGTATTACTGATTGGTTTATTATGTAAATCGATTTACATTTATGGACAGTAATTATCCGTAAATGTCAATGTACCAAATGTAATCAAGAGTTCAAGTAAAGAAATATACCTATAGCAAGCAGTTAAGGTCTACTACTAAATTTACAGTAATTAAAAACGTATTTATTATTTTTAAGTCTTAAACTCTTTACTTTAGTAAAAGACTAGAGCCTATTTTTATAGGCTCATTCATTTTAAATTATTTAAATTATCAAAAGTGTGATTACTTAATTCGTTTTCATAGAAGAGAGCGTCAAATTACCTTCCTTGCTGGTCTGGAGAAAAAAAAAACATAGAATGTATTAGCTGCTTTTCTTCCCGTGTAAGTCGTAAAAGACGACTGAGGGAATCGGCGAATGGGGGAATCATAACATAGGCGATGCGGCTAGCAAAACCCATCACTATTGATTTCCTGTTTCAACTGTCATCATGCTAAACGTGGTCTAAGCAGGTCTTATGGCCCTAGGCTCTGTTTATCCCGTATGGAATAAAGACGTGACTATATGTATGTATGTAGAGCGTCAAATTTCTTTGTATCTTTTATATAGCCAAAGTATCAACTTTTTGTTGCATAAGAAGATTTAGAAGTTATTACGAAATTTTGCCTAGTTCGTTGTTACATAAAAAAGACATCAACGCGCTAGAAAATTATTTCAGCCAAAAGTGGATTCTAACAAGCTTTTAAATCAATTTCAATAAGTTCTATAAATGGAATTCAATGAAATAATAGGTGAGCCGGGCGCGTGCCACAAGGCCGGTCAACGTAGGAGTCAGATATCCTGGCGCATTCGATCTCGCTCACGCTGCGGGCTCGCCCACTACTGCGCCCGCGCCGCCACCGCCGCACCGCTTGCATAGGTGTGTCGCTCGGCCATTATATGCATAAATGGTGCTCTGACCCGTTCGTCGAATACATATTCGTCATTGCATCTACATTGCTATCTTGTAAATCAACGCATGTGTATTTATAAGGCATAAACCACACATCCGACACAAGACACCGCTAAGACTCTATGCAAATCGCGCGATATAAAAACTAACCTCGCGCCATGTAGAGATCTTCAAGACGCAATTGGTAATGTTACTTATAAGTGTACATTTGCGTCATATATGCATTCAATGCGTGATTTAAGATACCTGTACTAATTTGCATTATGCGCATAAATGAGACCTATTAGAATTTGATGTAGCTTTTAGGTTTTTATTATTTTTCGTGTTATTGGTAAACTCGGCCAGGCCAGCGCGGGTGTATAAAGTTACTTTTCCGTACATTAGCGGGGCTACACTGACGATGGCCGGGGGCGCTGTCTGCCCAGGTTCTGCAGTCCAAGTCCACCGTTAAATAATAACAAGCGTGTACCAATCCGTGGTTCCACTGAGCTATAAATTGTCCGCTGCCGGCGGGCACGCGGCACGCAATCTCAATGCGGAAAATATTATGGTGGTGTAAGCGCTGGCCCTACCAAAGAGTGAGGGGCCAAGAACATAGAGACGCAACGTGAAAATTAAATTATTGTGTTGAAATCAGTTATTATGAAAAGTAACTAACTGCAGTATATAACTTTTTAATACAATACCAAAATATCATTCCTTAAAAATAATAATAAACGACAGTAATTTAGACTCTATATTTTATTTTGTTTAACATAAGTACTTATTTCGTTTTAATATTGATTAGTTTAAATTTTTAGAATAGATATATTGATATTTGTTTTTCCTAATTCTATGTGCCACATAATAGACATAAACATAGATACCTAGTGAAAAAGTTTACTGGTAAATTTTGTACTTAATGTAACTAGATATAAAATAATTATGAAAGCACTGATTGGTATAAGTAGTGACAACCGTTTTAAGATTAAACATGTACCTACATAATGGGAATTTATAAAATAGAATATTTAATTCAATTGTGTTGTAAGATAGGGGGCGCCAGAATCGGATCTTGCTCTGTCCTAAAACTTTCCGCCGGCCGGCTCTCCGCCAATATAGCCAGGGCGGGTTTCGCAGCCGCTGGCGACGTCAAGCCTAGCATTGTTGTGCCCTGTACTTGTAAGTGCACAACCCAGGAACTAGGCATTAACTCTTGGTACACTGCAAAAACTAACTTGGTTCTTATAAGGTAGAGTTGACGGAAAAACTTGTAATTAACATTTAAAGCACTGGTGTTGTTTTATTCAAAGTTCATTGACATATAAGGATAGTTACGGGGCTGGTCTGAATAATAAATATATTACTGCAAATCCCCATTAAGTGCAATTTATATATAGTATCTTAGAACGCTTAATACTAATACTCAACACATAAAAATGAGTAATTTTCATAATTACCTAACTTAAATGTTTACATTGCTATGGAAATGTGAAAAAGCTTCGTATGTAGGAACGTAGGTACTAGACTAAGGTACTAGATGTATCTACTTCAAAAATCTGAATTACAGGAAAGAAATCATAGGACAAGAACAGAACCTTGGTACTTAGTTTATAAGGTTTATAATACTTGAATTTTGATGAAATAGGTATGTGGTGATTAAATATTAAATTGCATGAATTCGTAAATAAAGCATCCTTGAGCAATGTCAACCTTGACTAGGAAGGAATGTTTTTGAATCGGGTGTATAAGAGATTTATTTAGATTTATATGAAATGCCTAATTACTTCTTGTTAATCTGTGCTGCTGCTGTGGAGTTTGTGGCGCCACTTCTTCTCCACTTGCGCTTTGGAAGTGGTGGTAAACTTAAAATAAGTAACAATTGACGTCAATAAGTGATAAGAATATCCTATATTGAAAATAAACAATTTGAATTTTGAATTTGAATTTGAATTTGAATCTGATTTCCTAGATTTATACTGAGAGACTATTATATTTGATTCAGTATAAACTAAAATTCGTAGCACCTATAGTCCCGTTTCTTAGCTTGTACGCGATCGTCCAGGCGGTCGGGTATTCGGTCTCGGCGCATTCCTCTCCATTGTGGAGACCACGCTCCGCCTGTATCGGATTATAGCCTATTTTATTCACTCCGTAATACTCCGGTTACAGTTTTTATACAGTTGGAGGAATTGAGAATTTCGTGATCTATGGGATATGTATCACTGGGTACAATGAAACAGGGTTTAAAATAATTCAAGATCGGTGTTCCGGTTTGTGAATACTTTTTTATTTAAACTTGTATCAGCTCTAGACTAAGTACTTACATGTTGATTAAGATCAAAAGGCTACTTTTGAGGAAGTTATTGTGCTACTGCGGTCTATATTCCGAAAAAGTTATTGATTGTTTTTTCTGACTTTTAAAAATATATATCTAACTACCACAATACCTGCATCGAGGAAATCATCATTAAAATGTAAGTGACAGTGTTAGTATTCTATTTACACCACAAGGCTATTTCTCACGGCTCCTTGCGTATTCCACCAGTGCCTGTGCGTGAGAATTACGATCTCGATGCGGGTGTACACACAGCCTAATCTATTGAAATCTTGAAAAGATTATCAATGCCACTTGAAAATGGACTTTTAGGTATATTGCAATTCGGGATTGAAAAATACTAGCGATCCAAAAATACAACCAATAATTTACAACTTATTTATCATCTACACATCTCTATACTATATCGGTGAGAGACGTGTCGAGCGATAAGAAATCTTAAAATTGTAGCACTATTTTTATCAATCTATGATTTATTAGGTGCGTATGTATATAGATGCGATGACCAGCACAGTATTTAATACAAAGTTTAGAATGTAAAACCAGTTTCCTGCTACCACGGACCTTAGTACCTATATATTGGACAACTGGCTATAAATTAGACTTTCGATTTATATAACAAATGTTGCTCGAGTCGTTTCTAGATCAGTTGCTAGTTTATTTGATTGCATATTCAGTCAGACCGCGATTCTATAGGTCTCGACTGTACCTCTACTTATTTTACTTTAAGTCAAATTCAAATTCAAATTGTTTATTTTCAATATACCTAGGATATTCTTATCACTTATTGACGTCAATTGTTACTTATTTTAAGTTTACCACCACTTCCAAAGCGTAAGTACAATTCAGTTTCAATCTAAATCTAATGACTACATTTATTTTCCTTCACTTCCTCTTTATCTAATTATTAAAAACTTTTGCAGCAGTTTTACTAAACATCACCTAAGCATGTAGAGTATTGTAGAGATCCATAATTTTTCATTATGACTTACCTAATTATGTGCTAATTAGGTGAGATCAGACTTACTAATCACCCTCTTTCATTTTTTCTTTCAAAAAATTAATCAACATAGGTACGTCTGTAAATCTTTTATCAGGTAAGAGATAAAGAAACTAGGCAATATGAGAAGTTGAGAACTCAGTCTGTGATCTCACGCTATGTCGAAAATCATCGGATCGTTGTCCTGTCTAGATTACTCCAGCCAGATACAGGTAGACATGGTGATAAGCGTAGTTCACACGCGTTATCAGCGACTGTCACTTGTCACAGTTGTCACGCCGTGGGTCAGTCAACATGTCGGTATCGTCAAACTGGATACGTCACTGTATTAGAGAAAATAACACACAGCTGAGCAGGTGCCTTACCACCATCTCTTAAAACCATTTAAGAACGATTGAGTAAGGGAGATATCGCATTACATCATGTATTGTGTTGTCTCACTTACTCACTGGATCTTGCATGGTTTTAAGAGACGATAGTAACCCCCCAGATGGTGTTATGTGTTTTTATGGCATATATAGAGCTAGTAAGATCAATTTAAGATTAATTTTGTCTTGTAGAAAATGTAAATTGACCTGATTTGTCAACGCTTTTTAATTTTTTAATTCTATAAATAAGCTATAAATATTTTCCGCCCGCCCGTTATCATTTTATTTTAACACCAAGCAGAAAAGTAGTCTGCCGTAAGACCCACTTTCCAGCCTATAACAAAAAAAACCTTATGCCAACATCAACCCGTCACCGCTCTATTTTAGGATGAAATAAACAAGTACACACTTTTACATTTATATATCTAACAGTATCGTATGGATTTGTGCAATAAAGTTCTAATAAATAATAAATACCTTTTGTGGTCTTATCGAAAATGTATGATTTGGTGGGATCGCTAAAATTATGTAGATCATTGAGCATTCCCACGGCAAAGCTGACGTGAAAGTATGTGATCGCATGTTCAAATCTATCACCTTATCAATCCGTTTTCCCATAAGAAATGTTCTGGGCAACTTTTTTCATGCCTCTGTTATTTGCGTAAAACCGATTAACCGTGTTATCTAACTACACGTAACTGATAGTATTATCGTAAAGTTTACACACTTATTATAAATAAATCTGAATACACAATAATTTAAATCATGCCAATGGTGTTTTTTCATTAACAGTTTTTATTATTAAATAAAATATTTGAATCATGTTTTTTGTTTTCACTTACTCTTACTAGGGAGATAATGTTTGTTTCTGTCACCTCTCATCTTAATCTATTATGAGATACAAATATATAGGTACACATGGATTAAAATCCATCTTTCGTTTTTTGTACATGTCATACTTAAAAATACTTATTTACATCTAGCATCAAAATTGAATGGTGTCGGCATAGCTTTGTAAAGTGTACATGCGCAAGTATTAAGATAACTTGACGCAAAGAATAAGCAATGTCACCATAAGACCCGAGGTAATAACAAGCTGCTTCTAATTGAAGCTGTGCCCGTGCCTAACGACGAACCGTGCGCACCGACGCTACATTGTCTGGCGAATACTTTTTAATGCTAAAGTTCACTAGTTAGCTTTACTTTGAATTTTACGATTTGTTTAATGTTTCGAACTACATAACATGCTTGTTAACATTAACAAGAAACTACTTATAACTTTTATATGTGGTAAAATAAATTACGTTAAAGTTCATATCTAAAATACGTATACAAATGCGTTGTAAAGTTTTCGGCGGCTGCAATTTCCAATCGGAGTTTTAGGGAAATTTCCTTATATTTTTTTTTTATAAAGGGAAAATATACTTACGCGAAATTTCAATGTGTGCCTTACCTGTCTGTGGTACTTATAGTGCCATATGTATAATCTTCCTAATTAATGAGGCTTTCAAAAAGGAATTCACACTAGACTGGTAGTTTTAGAAACTCTTTAGCTTTACATTATGAATAAAGTAACTAAAGTTTAAATTTTGGAAATAACTAATTTATTCACATAAATAAAAGATAAAATAGGTAATTTAATATTCTTAATGTAACTAATTGATGATGTGTTTGGCCACATGTGTTGTTTGCTGGCGCCCAACGCCCACGATGACGTCGGCCGGCGCCGCATATGATGCGCACTCAGCCGAATTTTGTCCCATCAAGACATATATTCATACAGACACACCATAACTTAATTTTTCTTTACCAATATTTATTATATTAATGGCCCTGTTGTAACGAAAAAGAGGAATAAGTAAACCTAAAATGTATATTAGTATTAGCTAAGCAATTTAATTTTTCAAGAAACACTGATGCTTTGAATACTAATTTACCTGCATTCTAAACTTTAGAAAGTCTCTTCAAGTTAAAAAAAAACCTTCTTCCGAATAAAGAACCTCCTTTTTGGAAGTGGGTTAAAAATGCATTTGGGACTAAGTCCAAGTTAATTATTTATAATTTTTTGTGATAAAATTATACACGACATTTACCTTTTAAAATTCTTTAAAAATTCCACCTTTGCACGTGCACATTGTTCTAGAAATAGACTTGCAGTAATCAAGTACCATAGTTGACTGGTGACTTTGCAGCCCACTTCCACTAAGCAAGTAGCTGCGATGAATTAGCAGTGTTGCATGTAGTAATGACCAGCTTAGTCACGCACCGCGGTATGTGCATGCTTCATGCCCATGTCGTGCTGTTTATACAGCAGTTAGCTCTGACACTGATTGGTCCGGTCTGAACGCCTACTGCAGCGAAAAAATTGTTTGCGTACCAAAAGCGTGCACGGTTAGTTGGTTTCACGCTTGCTTCTATGTAAAAGTATTCACAAGTACATAGAAACTCCTCCCTACCTTTGTGTCTGGAATTATCTTCGTTTGGTCCTGGGATAAAAATCGTAATATTCTATAAAATTATACGTAAACACAATAGATAAATCCATAATGTAAAATGAAAGGGTATTTCATTAATATACTCGTACAGCTAAAGTTCGATTCATACTGCGTAGGATTAGTTCCGACCAGTAGTCCATTCAAATATCATCTCGTAGTTCAATTGTGATTCCACTTAAGTTTAAGGTGCGGACTTGTAATTACCTACTCTCAGTCGTTGAAAGAGGGCCGCCCACGCGCCAATTCGTACGTTGTGTCCATTATATACAATCAGACGAGTTGCTACCACCCTACCACAACATTACTACGTTCAAATCAGCATACAGAATTATCAAATATTCTACTCATTAATACTATGTGGTATGCTTGTGGTATATACCATATTATTATGTAGTAATACGTAGTTGAAGTACCAAGAAGAAATCGCAAATGGACTGTCTCTGGTGAAGGTTTTTTCTCAGGTCTAAATTTATCTCCGCTATATATTTGCGGAACTTCTTCTTCACGGATTTTTTTTAACTCGGTATAAAAGTCGCACAACATGATCTTAAATAAAAGATGGCCTTGAGTTTAGTAGTAGGTATTCTGTAATCTGTGGTTTAGCTATGTGGGAGCCATAACTAAACTCACAAAAAACCCGATGCCATAGCACATAGAGCAAGATAGTAGTTATCTTGTTCAGATGCCTTCAGATAGGTTAAAAAATCTCACTCGATTAGAAAGAAATAAAGAAAGTTTCTTTTGATCGCTTGCATCGAGAGGATCGGCAGGCGATATCTCGTCGGGGCTATGTAATTGTGAGGCCGGTTTCGACGACATATGAATACAATGAGGAACGCACGTGCGCCCCGTCGCTCCGCCTGCGCTCAGGCTCAGCCATTGTCCGAACGACCATTGTTTCACGGAAATCCTCCGTATATGGGCTTGACACTTACAACGAACACTGTTTTGGTTTTGGCTACGGGGTACGCTACAGGTATAGCAGTTGTAATTATATTTGATATTCAACTCCTAGATTTACCTTACTAAAACTTTTTCTGAATTGTATACGGCGGTTAGTTGCAGCCTCCAATCAGGTTAATATTCGGTAAATTATATTAAAAATACTTACGTTTTGATTTCTTATGTTTTCGCGATTGTTACACACAACCGGAAAACCGTATAAAATAGTTTAATTTAATACTTACGTTTTACTTAGTATTTTTGAAATTAACATACATTCTATATACAGACAATACAATTGCCCAGTTTTCATCTTCATAAATAAATTGCTTTAAAACTATATTAATTCCCAATCTACCGCGGTACTTAAATGAAGTAACAAAGTGGTCAAAATCAAAATATATCACGGAACAGCTTGCTGGTCTGCAATATCTAGCATCTTGAGTCGGCTGACCTAGAAACGAAAAACATAGCACGACCCACGAGCTGCAGCTGTGTGTGTTGATTGTTGCTACCAGTGCCTATGTGTGGGTGAGCTTGATCGTTGAAAGCTTATAAATCTTGGTTGTGTAGTAGATGTAGTCTTGTGTTATGCTATCTATTCATATGGATGTAGGTTTGTGTCTGGCGACAACGTCCGACGCAACAATAACCCGGACAATATCATATATTACCATAATCTGTCGTGCGCAGAGAACAGATATATGCTGTAGATAGATAGGCATATAAAAACATTTCAGACTTTAGGTAATCAAATTTCTTGAGCTGAACAAAGTTAGAAATCCCCATGGACCAGGGACCAGTTAGGGTAAATAAAATAATAAAATAAATGTATAGGGACAAATCACACAGATTAGAGTTAGCCCCAAAGTAAGTTCGAGACTTGTGTTATGGGATAACACAAGTCTCGAACTTACTTTGTGTAACAAATACCATAATAAACATCCAAGACCCAGGTCAATCAGAAAAATATCATTTTTCATCTTGGCCTGACCGGGGATCGAACCCGAATTTTTTTTTCTTCTATGTGGCAATAAAACTTCATCAACTCATCAACAGTGCCGTTAAGTTTTCTTGTAATCACTATCACTATCACTACATAGTATAAAACAAAGTCGCTTTCTCTGTCCCTATGTCCCTTTGTATGCTTAAATCTTTAAAACTACACAACGGATTTTGATGCGTTTTTTTAATAGATAGTGATTCAAGAGGAAGATTTTTCCGGGGCGGGTCGCTAGTTCAACAATATTATGATGACTTGAAAGTGGTGAGTTATCGTGAAAAGACATGTATTTTTATTTTTGCCTTAATAGGGTTGAATTGAAGCGACTGTTTTTCTACGGTTTCCCTTTTTATTAGTACTTTAAGTCAATATTTTTACAATTGTTGTGATGATAATGATCTCTGAAATCCATGTAGTCTGGTGACACGAGTGTGCGTGGGTTGCGATTACGAGTCTGGGCACAGATTATATCTGTATGTATGGTGGTCCTATGGTTCCAGGGTTGACTAAATTAATAAACCTTCATATGATCCATATAAAATATTTAAGAAATTGCTTTTATATACCTTAACTTTTAACTTAGTTTTTTTTAAAACCTAATTTTTATATGCATGTATAGATGTGTACACACGATATTATGTTAAGAAATGTGTGAAAAATTAAAAAAACTACTGACGTCTATCATTTATTCAGAGCCAGCAAAAAAGAAATCATGATTTTTATTTTACTCAACATGGTTAATTATAATCGCGAGATTACAACGGTTGAATAATGAATATTTAAATAGGTATCAAGAATGTAAAAGTTATGATTCTATTCAGCAACTCTACAAAAAGGAGCCAGCTTATTTATACCGTAATTCCTATTGTAGGTTGTAGAACACAAACGCGGTCAAAAAAAATTAAAACTTACTCGTCTGAGACACAGAATACTTAATAGTCTGAGACGACATTTTTAATGCTCTATCATTTTCCATTTTCACAGCCCTACATTATATAAGATGGCACCTCGGCTTGAGCCGCACGCGACATTGTTATCTGAGATTCGGGAGAGAATAAATAAAACTTCGTAGAAACACATTTTTATTATTCAACCGTTGTAACCTCGCGATAAAGCTTTATGGGACCTGTTATCATCACGCACTAACGAACTTTCTACTTATACAGAATACCAGTTCCATCACTTTTGGGTTTCCATAAAACACGAATTTTTATGTCGTTTGTGGTCATGTTTTGACAAAACTCCATTATCTTATATGATAAAATATGGATAAAATTGTCTGTAGAATAGGTATTTATATTTTTGGATTTAAAAAAATCGTCTTCGACATTTAGCGTAGCTTTGAGGACAACAACTTAAAAATTGACTATTTTTAGAATTAAAATAAAGATAGCAGCTATCTAATAGTTTAGTTAGATCAACTGGATTCTAGTTTTCAAAATGTTTTGTTTTATTTCTGCCCTGGGGAAGAAGACGTATCGCGAGCTGATCTAAAGGTTTTAGGTTTTCGGGTATCTAATAAAATTATTAGTGTAATTGTACCACATATAAACTGTACAACACATTAATATGAACGTTCTGTTTCCACTAATGAGGGAGACAGAATTAGACAATGTAGAGCTAAAAGTCAAGAAGATGCTACGATACCCTCTTTCTCAAGTAAAGGTTACTGTAACCTATTGAAGGGGCACTTGTTACATTTCCCAGGAAGGTATATATAGGTAGCTATAGTATGTAATAGTTCAGGTACATATGTTTTCCTTGGTAATTGATGGTATTGGAGCGAAACAACATGATTATATGAACCGAAATAATAAATACTTATTTTAATGTTTTGTTGCTACATAAATTCAGATACATTAAGTTATACCTACTTTACTATAACTTTTTTCTCCTAACCCGTCGTCGCTTGCAAAAAGCTTTCGGTATTCCTCTTAAAATTATTTGTCATAAATTCAAATATATTAATAAAGGACTGTAGTGGAATGTTACTTAATTGTGGCCATAATCTTCTTTGCTTCATTTATACATCACATTTATTAACACGAATATGTTAAAAGTTAGTAATTTTATTGCATTGCTATAAAACCTTTAAGATTAAATATCGAATGGTGTTTTACGGGCTTTATCACAAGTTGTAAATACTGTCATAAAACTTGTGAACATCTTATTTTGTGTATGTCAAAGGAAAATACCTGCTCGAATTGATTGGTACAATACAATCGAGGTGATTGTCTCGATTCTCGAATAGTATAAAATCAAAGAAGAGAAGAATGTATTAAAAATAAATGCCTAATTTTATTTTTGTTTATTTTCCAACATGAGGCTAATTTGTTTGAGTGCACGATTAAGTTCGTTTGAGATTCCTTGTACCCATTAGTACGAGATAACAGCATTTACAGAGACGTACGCGTGATAGAGACGAAACAAGATTTCCACGGGTGACGTTAGGGTACATTAGCAGCTTTAACCGGCGCGACCGACAATGGCGCCCGCGTCATTAGCCTCGTAATAGTTCGGATTGCCTCAATTTGAATCTGCCGAAGATAGGTAATCTTGGCTTTGTACGTTTTGTAACGCTAATGGATCACGAACGCTGAACTAACGGCCCTAGGCCAGCTCGTGCAAGTACAAAACTTTACTTTATTATTGTTCATTTGCCGCTAAATTCTCAATTGCCTACATTTTAACTAATTACTTATATAATCACGATTATGTTATAAATTACCTAAGTTTATAAATATTGTAGGTTATCTTGTTTTCATTATATTTTAGTGTTAGTCTGTTATTACCTATAGATTTAGAATTCAGTACCTCTATGAGCAATTCTTAATCTTTGAACAGAATGAACAGTATTTTATTTATACCTTTAGATCAAAAATCTTTAATAATTTCATTATCTGTAAATTCCATAATGACAAATGATCGCTATCCATTAACGTTGTTAAAATAGACACAAAAAATCAGAAATAATTAGAATGAAAACAGAGTTTAACGCGGAACCACACGTTATAGTTAACACCCCGTCTAGGTTTTTTTGTCAGTATGTTTGGAAACAAAAAATCAACCTTACGTGGTTTTTATGTTGGCAACATTGTTTTTATGTTTATTTTAGCTCGCGCCGATAATGTCCATGCGCGACTTTCTGGGCTCGACAGGGCTGTTCAGTGCTCGATGAGAATTAATTTGCTCAGTCAAATAATTGGTAGAGTTGTACAGAATACCTACATTGCAATCATCAATGCATCAATAAATCAATTGCATCAATCAAAAATCATCATGTGTTTGTGTGTAGTGGTATGGATGAAAGTAGGTACCTCTACACAACGCAATAAATTTGATTAATCAGAGCAGTAAACTCTTTCTATTAGTCGGTTAAAAAAGGAACAATATTGTAAATAGATTGACACATGTTAATTTATTATTTTTGTTTCATAAAAACTCCTTTATCGATTTGATACGCTTAATTCTAACATCACAAAACCCACAGGGAATTATACCCTACAACTATTAATAAACTTAAATAATACCTTTCCTAAAAGCATAGGGTTCAGGTAGTAAACTAAAAAAAAATAAGTTTGTTCACCCCTGCCGACGGGGTGCCGCAACCTTTGGCCAAGTGTGTGTTGTGGACCACGTGAGCCACACTTGTTACCATTAGTTTGTAATTTAGAATGCACATATATCAACATTTTAAGCCATTAGAGTGGATTAAGGAAGTCCTCGATGACGTGAAAGTAGGATATGACATTTCAAAATACATCTGCCTAATAAATTAGGGGAGTCGAGTTCTTTCTAAGTTGATTAATGTTAACTCGCCATTGACTCTGTTAACATTGCAAAGATTGATGTGAGCGATGGTCTGACAATAGATACTTATATTGTAAGTAGGTATACATATTCAAATGAGGTAATATTAACATGTGAAGTATAAATAAATTGTGAGTGTAAATCGTTTAACCCACAGAGCTTTTACGGTAGTAGCATAATATCAAAAGAATAAAATTAAGTAGAAAATATCAAACCTTATTAGCTGACATTCTATTCAAGGTCAAGTGTGTTCCGTGATTTCGTTTGCATAATTTTGCAATTCAATTATACTTCTATTTAGAATTCAGATAAAAATAATTAGCACCTCGTTAACAGTTAATGGCTACTAATTAATACGTTAATAAACCAAGATTTCCAAAGACGAGATGTTCAAAGCTCAAAGGCGACAAGTTTATTTGAATGCGTAGACGGCAAAGAAAAGCTCGAGCCTAACCGCGGCACAGACAATACATTTTACATAAAAGCTCTGTTGAGCTTTTATTGCTGTGGCTTGATGCCATGTAAAATCTTAACGTGGCATCTTTTATAGTGGTCTGAGTCGTGTATTTTAGTTTTATGTCGTGTGTTTGTGAGCGAGTGGGCCGGGCGTGGGCGCTACTCCAGAATCGCGGCCCACGTGCCTCCGATCGCCGATAGCATTGTCCGCCTGAGGCTGCTTTATGGGACCACTCGAGATACCACTGCGAAATGACACTTCGCGTGCCGCAATCTCGCCGCGCCTTACTGCTTTCGATCTAGATCTCTACCTATAGTCCCTAATAGCCCCGAGCAAAGACACCAAGCTGCCGTATTTCATGCATTATCACAGACATATTTTATGCGATTATGGCAGTGTGGCTCTGATATACTCGTAGGTATACATATAGCGCGTGGTTATAGGTATGTCGTGCTTAGTTATGCCACGGTTTACCGCAGGAATGTTGTCAAGAGCGGTGGCTGTTTGAAAATATTCCGTAATAAGTAATTTATATTGAGTGAAATAAACGTCGGCCGCTTGCCGCGCCGAGCCGGGGACGGAATACTAATAAGCTTTCTTTCGATATTGATGTGTTCGGTAGCCGGCCGCCCCAATCAAACCGTCCAAATATGATTAAACAGCCTTTCGTAATCGTAATGAGAGAACCCTACTAGGACTATCGTAATGAGGCACAGTATATATTCGGCTCTTTCAATTCGGGTGCACTTCTTTTGATTTGCATATATGGTAAAGATTAATTGAGCATTAACGAGGCCATGAACAATAATGTAGCCGCCTATTTAAGACCGCTATGGAACTGTTCGTGACTCAAGACCATATGTATATGTACGTGGTACCTTTACGTTATAGTGTATTCAATACATTTTTAAGCAAACTTATTTGACGCAAAACTGAACTCGAAGCCTGTTCAGTTATTATAGTTGATATTTCATGAAAGCTTTATTTCCAGTGGGCTGACCTCAAACACCGAGCGCGGAGTGACTCCAGTGTACCTGCGCTGCCGAGAAGGCAGCGTCTCCTGGCTGTACCCTCGAGGAGCCCTGCGCCTGCTGTTCAAGCCTCCGATGCCGGCTGACGAGCGCGACTTTAAGGTCTGCGTGAGAGTCATACGGAGACCAGACCCACCGGACTTGTTCCATACTATGCGGTTCAATGATACTGGTAAGTTTATACTAATATGTTTTCGAATACATTCGTCATCTTTATTAACATGTCATTGTCCAAGCTGTGTTAGTGGCTTAATTGACAAAATAGAGACGTGTCGATGTGTAATCATTATCATTACAAACAACCGGTTTCTTAATTGATGTTAATTTACAGTTTTCATTTCAGCACCAGCAGAAAGATTTCCGGCGCGGCTCTTCCTTGAAGGTCCAAGAGCGCTAGTACCCTTATACGCCCCTGACGACGGCGACCCTAGGGAGCTACGATGCTTCCGAAGTAGAAACGGGCATGCGGCATTGTATGTGGAAGCTGAGCCTGACGAGGGACCCAGGCGGCGGGTGGCCACGTTCCGGTACGAAGCGCGGCCGCTCATCAGGCAACACTACGACCCCGCCACGGCTGACTGTCGCCCGTGCTCCGATGAGGAACTTGAGCTCGCTTTTTGCACTAGTGATCTTGGTCAGTATAAATGAACTACTAAGTCTCATATATAGTTAGTTTTTTTTACATTGTAGGTAGTAGGTAGATAGGTATTGTATTTTCGCTCAAAGTTGTCGGTTATTTAAAATTGTCTAACTAAAAACAAGAGGTCATCCGTGACAACAAATATAGCCGTAGCATCTATCACTACCACCGCCGTGTCTGCGTCCCCATATTTTAGCGATCATTACACCACCGCCTCCGTAATAAGCGCGCATAAAAACCAGAAGCGGTTGAATGTTAATAAACTCGAGACGAGCCCGCATGGTAATTTGTCGCCATAATCGAGATTCCCAGAGCTTGGAAATTTATATTAAAATGATTACGCCAGAATTTAATTCTAGTAACTACGGAAAAATATTTGAGTAACGGAGTGTCTTTAATCATTTAAAAGCATTCGTGACTCTGCAAGTATTCGCGCAGTTTACTCTTTCACGCTGCCAAAAAACCTTGCATTGTGGGACTCGCCTTTTGTGGTTTGCTAAGTGGCCACGGAAAAGGTTCTTAGAAGAGATTAAAAACGCGTGCCGTACCGGTTGTTACGGTTTTTGCATATGGGAATGGGAAGACGGCGCCGATAGTCGGGACGAGTTTCAACTTATGCAATAGCTGTAGTTGACAAGTACTCGACTCGATAGACTGGTATTATCATGCGCACGCGCAGCAGGGATCGAATAGAACCTTCTTATTCTTGTTTGATAAATTATAATGGTTGGAAAGTAATGTCACTGCGCGCCCCGCGGGGCGGTGGGCGGCCGGCCGCTATTAGCCGCCTCCGTCGCGTATCATTGAAATTTTTGTTTGTCATGCCATATAATAATTATTGGGCTTTTTATATTCAAAGTCACGAGCGAGGCCGGCATTAGTAGAGATTTAGAAGCCGGCTGTGATTGAGGAATGACATTTTTATGGTGCATTTTATCCACTTGCTCTTTATCAGATATAACATTTATAAATGAGCCAATTATTATTATGCTGAAATTGTGACTCTTGTGAATCTGTTGTGCTTTAGTAATTTTTTGTACATGTCTGTCGTCAACATTTGTTTCATATTTTTACGGCCTAAATGAAGCAAGAAGTGTACACTATAATTTTTTAACTTGCTTGCTTGGAAAGCTAAAACCATAGAATATAAATAATATAATAGACGAAGAATAATCGTAACAAACCGAATTTTCTAATGAAACATATTATTTTAATGTAAAAATATCAATAAAAACTCAATTCAGCAGATTGCTCAACTTAAATTTATTTTGTTTGTTTCCCAGGAAAGTTGCGTCAGTACCGCGGAATAGTTTACCGTTTCAGTTTCTCGTGTACAATATGAGGGACAGATTTTTTTCTTAGGGGGGCTCTACCGTAATCCAAATAAAAAATATTAAATATTTTCCCCATTTAATCGGCTTTATATTATGGGAGCAGCTGAGAGTAGGTACCTACTGTATCTTCAAATAGGTAGAGCTCTTTGATTAAAGGTAGAGCTATAGATAGGTATTTAGGCAAAAACAAAGAGTAAAATAGCTTCCCACTACAACCTATTAATTAAAAGTAACGTAGACAACATGATAGGTCGTTAGTATAATTACAGGCTCTCAGGGTTCGGGTTGATGACCGTTCACCAAAGTCTTCGACTATTCACTTATCTCGTTCAAACAAAAGGCTGTTCAGAAAATTCGGCTACATTTGCGCTTACTCACGACGAAGCAAAAACCCGTTGCGACGCGGACAATGGCGACACAGTGATTAATACTTTAGAATCTATATCTGGTGTCGCTTTTTGTGCCGACAAAAAAGTAGGTGACGTCATGTAAAGAATAGAATGTATAGGAGACAATGGGTGCGGCGTCATGTCAGGCCACATTATATCGATTAATCGTCGATTGATATAATATATCTATAATCGACGATATTTAAAAATAATATCAACCATCACCATCGTGTGTAATTTGGCGGGTAGATAGTAAATTAATTTTCAAACTGCAATGGCATCATACTCTTTCTTTGAGGCTTTCCATAATCTGATCCTTGCCTCTGATGGTTCTGTGTCTAGATGGTCTATTTATGTAGATATTTAGAATAAATAAATATAGGTTTACAATAAGTTTTCTATTGCAGTATCTCGAGGAGTGATCATCAGTAGTGAGCCTCGTGAAGACCTGGACTCGACTCAGCTGACGCTGCGGCTCACAAAGCTGATCCGCGCCACGGGGCACGACGGGGACCCCAGAGGAACTCCCGGCTCCACCGGCGACGACGACTATTATAGGTAACTAGATCATATCAATGTTAATTATTTTTAATGCTTTGTATATAGTTTCGTATTTTTTAGATTAACTTCTAGACATAAATATTAATATTCAGTATTATTCCACACATCTCATGACAAACCTACTTTTTGCCAATATCAAGTTTTGTTTTCAAGTTAAAAGTCTAATCAAAGGGCTAAGTAAATCGATGAAATTTCATTTTAGTATTAACTATCTTTAGAGATATTTGTGACGAGTATTAAAGTCACTTATTCGACACTACCTTTTCCTAACCCTTAATCCTTTACCGTAATTATGAACAAATACTCGAAAAAAAATTTAATATGTATAAATAAATACAACGACAATACTGACTTCCACCTTCCCGCCAAAACTCCCAGCCGTACTTACAAACATTTCGTCAACAGGTACGAGGTAGACAACAGTATAGAGCAGCGCCCGCGCCGCTCGCTGCGCCCGCGCCGCCGCCTCCGCCGCAGCCTGCACGCGCACGTGCACGTGTCGTCGGTGTGCGGCGCGGCGGCCGGCGCGGGGCACTTCCTGCTGATGGCGCGGCGGCGGCTCGGCCGGTACTACCTCGTGTGCGCGCCCAGGCTGCACGACTGGCAGCGCCTGGTGGAGAGGAGGAACGCCGATGGGTTGGCGCACTGTTTGCTGCAACATTGACCTTCTGTTCGCGCCAATGGCTGGGCAGGTTCCTAGTGTGTGCTTCGAAGCTGTGCGTCTGGCAGAGGCTGGTGGAGAGGAACGTTAATGATTTGACGCACTGTTTGCTGCATCAGGGATAGTGTTGTCCTGTCGCCCGTGCAGTACTGATGGCTTGCCATAGTTGCCACCGCCTCGGCAGGTACACAATAGTCACACACACGTGTGCCCGGAGGCTGCACGACTCCAAAGCTGGTTTGGAGTATTATTCACAAACTTCAAACTCAAGTGCTGATCTGTGCCGCGATTGTGGATTTCTAGTATGAAGAAAGATGGTGTCGCTAGTGTTGGAATGGTAGCCGAAATGTATATGATGGTTTGAATTAACGATACGTGTTACTAAAATAAGAGATAGTTATCAAGACATACGTTACTGCGAAGCTAGTTACAATAATGGCGGCAGTCTTGTAATTGGTTGATCGAATCAAAGAACTTTTATGTTCTACTGTTGCCATAAACATAGTTTTGTTCCTTAAAAGATAACAAGAAATAAATGGTGGATTTTGAACCTAGCTGCCCAGATTCCTATTATATATAAATTTATATTTTACTTGCCATAATCTCGCTTGCATGTATATATGTGCAGTGCAAATCACGCACATTTTGTTTGTATATGTAATAAATGTTAATATTTTAAATCATTTAAGTCATGTTAGATAAAAACATGTGGTCCAGAGTGCCAAATTCATAAAGATCTTCATATGTAGATTATAAGGTTGATCTCATCTGTGTACATATAAATATAAGGATAACATTATCATTATAACGTAGCCATATAACTGTAATGTTGATTCAGTGACGAAATTTAAATAAGTCATATGCTTCTCATGAAATTATTCCACTATTAGATTAGTTTTTAGTGCAATCCCACTTTTCATGCTTCCTTTCAAATATATGTATAAATATTACTTAAAACATTAAAAATAAAAAGTTATTCTCTATGTATAAGTACCCCCTTATTCATATAAATTAATAAACGATTTATAAACCCATTTTAACTAAAATATATTTTGGCCCTTTGTCTCTTATCGAAATTTACCGCGAAAGAAAGAGACAAAACACATTTTAGTTAAAACAAACTTTTTTTAATTTTTATGAATAAGGGGTTTTATAAATAATAGAAATACAAAACAAACAAATGTCATTTTATTCGAGGGATATATTTATGGTTAAATTGTTTGTGGATTCATCAACTAATTTGTTATAAAAGATTTTTGCAAATTTTATTAGAGTACCATGGGTGTTTGAAGGTGTGCATTTTTTTCATTTTTAGAACTATCCGCATATGTCCTATTTTCAAGGATAACTAAAAATAGTATCTATAAAGTTACGAGTATTATAAGAATTAATATATTTGTACAAATATTTTATAGTTGTCGATATGTGATATAGATTTACAACGAAAATATTGAGAAGTGCCTTTTAAAATTGTATATATCCAAATATATGTTAAAGTATATTGTAAAAAACAATGTACGATAACAACTTATAGATTGTTGAATAAAACATTCACTATATTATTGTCTTTTATTAATTCCTTAAAACTATAGAGTATTCAGTAAAATATAAAAAAGTATAGCAATTTGTTTATTGAAAAAAATCACAACTGATACCACATAGAAAAACTACTCGGCACGGTTTAACTCTTAACTATATATAATATCACATAAACACTTCATGATTTCATAAACTATGTACATAAACGTTATTCCACATTTGGTATACTGTGAAAATATAAGTCACTAAGTGATCAGTTAAAAAAGAAACAAAAAAAAGATATCATTCAAGTCTACATCAACAGAAATAAAATAAAATTTAAATAAAACAAGGCATGGAAAATCAACAAAATATAGATACTGTATAAGGTCGTTTATAATTAATGCACAGAGCATAAATTACATAACCTAGATAATATAGAAACTTCGTTTACTACAGTACTCCCTGTCTGCGTGTGATTGCTTTCTCCATGAGCTCTATGCGCATTATTTATAGCAACCCTCTTATCGACCATGAAAGTGCTTTATCAATCTTGACAACTTTCAATCTCACGCACGCAAGTATCGCCAAATAACAAGGTTGTTTCCAGCATCTTTGAAATGGTAAAGAACTTTTCAGGTCGCAACATAAATAAATAAGTATATTACATAAGTAGATTAACTTCGACCGAAGCTAATATCTAATAACAACATTTATAATAGCACAACATAAATCATCTTCTACGTCCGATTAAATAAAATGCAGCCACGTCCTGACATCCGGCCTGAATCCAATACTGCAATGTGACGAAAATATAGATAAATCTTATAAAAGATAGGTACCTATTTCGTTATGATTTTATTTAAAATCAAGTTGACATGTAGAAGATGAGAACATTGCTTCTTTAAAAATAAATCTGATAAGACAGGTACTCAATTATTATGATATGTAGTAAAGTGAAATTCGATGAAAATGTTGCAAGTATACTGGTATATACGACAGCAAAATAGTATGTTTACCAACTATCAACAATATTGATCCAAAATATTCATAAGATCTCCGGTAATACATTATCAACATAATAAGTAAAAAAAAAAAAATAACAAGGTTGTAGAAGTACTACGAGTTTTTGGTATTGTGAATTTATAGTGACCAAAAGATTAAAATACAAACAAAATAAAATTTAAAGGACAAAAATAAGCAATTGTAATACAAAATGTGTTTCAATCTATGTATAAAAAGCTTTCAGCTTAAAATTCTTTTAGCACATACAAACCATTTTCCATTGTAAGAAAATAGATACAAAACAATTTCAATGAGCAAGTATCCAAGCATACATCAGCCTTTGATTATATCATCTTCCTTTCCATTGAAAAATACAAATAAAATATTCATATATTACAAACATACTTATAATACAAATAAAATATTCATATTTTTCTGCTACTGCTTTTTTGTAGTCATTAGGGGTGTCATATCGAATGTCCGTTCATACGTATGCATGTATATGTCGTATATGCTCTAATTACCTAAATCGATCGATATATACCACAGGTGCAATAAAATATGAGAAAAAGTTAAATAACTATATCATACGTCCTTTTCATTCTCAGTATATTTAACACCACAATGCGAATTTAATACACGAAATACAAACGTATTAGTAAAACATAAATATTCATAGCTAATTCACAGGGTATTATTTTTAAAAAAATTATTTTTATTTTATTAATAGGATCTGTTTGTTTATGAAAAACTATTGTACTCAACGTAAATGTAAAAATACTTATTTTAAATTATTATTTTTTCATATTAAATCGTGGTTAATTTCCTAATTTTGTTAGTTAATTTTATGTCATGTACTTAGATTTAATTGTGCGATATATTACTATGTGAAATAAAATTATACCGCAACTACAAAATTTTGAATTAAATGTTAAATAAATGGTTAATTATTCGAAATTATTAATCAGGTTAGATTTTTCTACAAAAATATAAATATTTGATACTTTAGAGATGTCGACAATATAACTGTAAAATAGAATTTTCGATATATTTACATTGTTGTATTGAGTTTTATAAAATTTAATATTGGATTACAAATAACAGGTTACGATGGAATTATTGTCAAACCATTAATTACTAACGATAGGAAGCTCATTGACTTAATGTAGGCATACAAAACGTTCACAAAGCCTCCTACAAGCGATTGCCGGACTCAACAAAAAGTAACCCATTGGTCTTAATTAAACTTACTTTTTCTAGGTATGGCTAATGAACCTAAATGCCTAAGCGTCACATCACGGCGAGCAAATCAAAGTATACGATGTCGTTCTGGACATAAGAATAATATTTAGGTCACGTACACTAAACATATTTAGCTAACTAAATTTACAATTCATTTATTGCACCTATTTGCATGGACTGAAGGTATTATCCGCATTTCAAGATAAGTAAAACTAAACTGTCAAAACTATTTCTTACTGCGTTAATTGATCCTCTATGAGACTTATTTTTAAATTATAAAAATGTTGCATAAATTGCAAAAAAAATAATGTGGAGCTTTATATTACGCGCATTAAGTAAATAAAATAAACATATTCAACCTCTACAGCATGACTATTTTTAAAGTATACAACGCTACGTTTCACACTAGGCATTTTTGTACAAAAAAAAAGTTTACATCGCGAAGAAATAAATACATAATATTTACAATTTAAATATAAATGCTAAGTTTTGATAAAAAAATAAAAATATACCTCCTACTTTTCGAAGGTAGAGTTTGCCCTTCGTTGCAAAAGTTTTAAATTTGGCCGCGCTTCTCGTTTAGAACTTTTAAAAATGCCAAATACATAAATATTTATCATAACAACAACACGCAATAGATTCCATTTTTACAGAAAATCTTAGCAATTTTATATGACATCAGTAATATAATTTTATACATATTCAGACTCCAGGATACAGTCAAACTTCCGTTATAATAACAAGACACATATCTTTATGACATAAATTATTATTTCGGATACATTTAAGGATTAACAATGACAAAATTACAGTATCGGAATTTTGTAGAATGATATTGTGATTTGTCAGAAAATAAAAAAAAATATATTATAATAATAAATTCTCGACTATTCTACTTATAAGTAAAACAAATTTTGTGATGATGAAATATTGGCTTCTGAGGATTGAGATACTGTGTTTGTAATTAACAATTTCATTGAACGCAATATATATTTTACCACAGCGTAAAGTTACCTCACTGTACTACCTTACTGTAGACCGATATCAGAACCAACGAGAAAAAAATCCTACTTAAAAAAATATTCAAATGCATTAAATCTCATAATCACATACATCATGAATGAAAAAACCAAAGTTGTACTCATACCTCAGTTTGTTGCGGGTAACGTTACTAAATTTGTAACGGTAAAACAACCCTTGCGGTAAATAGCCGTAACAGAATCACGTTACAAAGGTAAGGCTCACTCGTATTCGACAGGGGTGGGGGTCATGATGTCGACGATGAAGTCCTCCATGTTGGGCAGCACGAGGATCTTTTCGAACTCCTTGCTCAGTTTCTGCTCGATCCAGTTTGAAATGTGAGCGAACCGGAGGGCGCGCGCTCCTACCGCCGGCTTGGCTTTTAGCACCAGTTGGGGATTTGAACGGAACCTGGCAAATTTGATATTCATTCACAACACACCGAAGAACTCTGACACCAGGGTGTGCATGGTCGAATGAACGTGACACCTACACAAACTGGTGATGATGTTGACCCCAATCACAAAATAGAGAATAGTACTTGTCCCAATGTACAAAAAGAAGGTCCTTTGTTCTCATCCCAAATAAATACATATCATAACACTTAAAGCTTACATTTTCCCAGAATAAAGAAATTTGGTACGCTTTTTAATTTAAACAATCGCATGATAAATTAGCGACATGATCGAATAATGCATTATTAATTGTGTGTTTTTTTACCCCGTGCGCAAAATGTAACAGACCGTTTGACGAAGAAATAAGTGTGCGTGGTGTCTCATGCTGGTTGAATGCTCTGCGATATAACTATTGTGACACGAGAAGAGGAAATCATATTTAAAAACTAGCTGTGCCCGCGTCTTCGTCCGCGAGGAATTTAACATAAAGTATTGTTATGTTAACAGTTAAAGAAAAAAATAGTAAAATGAAATTAATCTAATTTCCTAACCTAAGATCCTGTCAAAATCAGCCGTTCCAGTGATTACCCGGCACAAACAGACAGACAGGAAAAAATTGTAAAAAATGTTATTTCGGTATATGTACCGTGTAAGTATCCATAAGCATTTAGTAAAAAGCGGTTATTTAAATATTACAAAGAGACACTCAAATTTTATTAATTTGTATAGATAACTTACCCAATTACACATACACAAATAAATAGGGAACTACCGAATGAGGAAGTCATGACATTGGCGATGCGGCTAGCAACCCATCACTATTGATTTTCTGTTTCAACTACCATTATGCTAAATGTGACCTAAGGTCTTATGGCTCTAGGCTCTGTCTACCTCGTATGGGATAAAGACGTGATTATATGTGTGTATGTATAACTTACCCAATCCACATGCGGTCGTGCGGCGGCGGCGGCATGTTGAGCGTGACTCTCCCTTCCAGCCCCTGCACTTCCACTTGCAGCTTTATATCCGTGTTAGATAGACCCTCCATTGCGCGCTTCACGTACTTGTAGTCCGTTACCTAAAAATATTCAATTTTTTTCATTTGCAAGTTTAAAAAAAAGTTCAAAAAATATCTAATTTTGAGAGCATCAAAGCATACAACAGTTTTATGAGGCATTTTAATAATGAATAAAACAAACCTGCTGGAAATATTTGTTTGTAGCGATTTTATCGACCATCCTTAAAAATTTCTTCTTTGAAGAACCTCCCTCAGCTATGTTTGGCCTGTAAAAGAAAACATTTTATGTAAGAAAAGAAGCAATCAGTTTTCAACAATGGTCTTTACGATTTTATTATAAAATATTTTTTCTTGTCGTTATGATGCTTGCTATTTATCTGCGGCGGACAGTCGTCGCTGCTGACTACTGTACGTACGAGCTCTCAGCGAGCAGCAAGTTGTCGCTGCTGTCTACAGGCTGCACGGGCGGACAGTCGTCGCTGCTGACTACAAACGATCATGACTGTACGTACGAGCTCTCAGCGAGCAGCAAGTTGTCGCTGCTGTCTACAGGCTGCACGGGCGGACAGTCGTCGCTGCTGACTACAAACGATCATGACTGTACGTACGAGCTCTCAGCGAGCAGCAAGTTGTCGCTGCTGTCTACAGGCTGCACGGGCGGACAGTCGTCGCTGCTGACTACAAACGATCATGACTGTACGTACGAGCTCTCAGCGAGCAGCAAGTTGTCGCTGCTGTCTACAGGCTGCACGGGCGGACAGTCGTCGCTGCTGACTACAAACGATCATGACTGTACGTACGAGCTCTCAGCGAGCAGCAAGTTGTCGCTGCTGTCTACAGGCTGCACGGGCGGACAGTCGTCGCTGCTGACTACAAACGATCATGACTGTACGTACGAGCTCTCAGCGAGCAGCAAGTTGTCGCTGCTGTCTACAGGCTGCACGGGCGGACAGTCGTCATCGCTGCTGGACTCGGCCGAGTCCTCCACTTCTGAGTCGTACACGGCCGGCTTGCGTTTCTGCTGCAGGAATAAACGATCGGTCAGTTTTGACAAAGCATATTGCATATCAGGTATTTTTTTTTTTATTATCGCTGTTTTTTTACAACTAATGGACATAGGACACAGTCTGCTTTATGATAAATTTAAGAAACTTAAGTTTAAAATTAAGTTAATTAGTTTTAAGTCTAAAATTGAGGCTATTCATAAAATGCTTATTAAGATTAATAAAATAAAATTACTTACTCGTAGTTTATCACATAACAGGCTACTTGAAGGTCCACTTAATTCATTTTCTAAATATTCGTCAGTCGCCTCCAATATATGATCTTCTAAGGTCACATCTGGAAATATTTTATTGTATTCAATTAGTAAGGGCCTATGTACTTACCATAGATTTGTATTAGCTATGATTTGTCATTTGGTGCAAAAATGAGATGGCGAAATAGGAAAGACAATGAAATCGATAAGGACCAAAGATACATTTTCTGTCTTTGTCAACGTGGCCGTTTTTCAGAGATTCGTTTTAAATATTATGATTAGTACTAGATATTTGGCCGGCGTGAGAGAAATACTCACAAAATTAGGTTTTATTTTCTGTTTCATGTGAGTCCATGTTATAGGTCAATTCTATAGGTATATGATATAAGCTAAGCATTTGGGAAACTTTCCCGAAATTGGCAAAAACATATTTATTGTCGTGATCGTAATGAACAGTGTTGCCACCGAAGTATCAAGCTACCCACCAGAAGCGACCTCTAAAACCACCAGAAATCCACTAACAAAACTCGCGCCAGTTTAAAAAATCGCTAATTTTTCCACCAACTTTATTTTTAGCAAATTTTTGTTCATCTCGAAAGAAAACAATATTTAAAAGATACGTTTATTGGAGAAGTAACATTAAAATTACACATTATGTAATAAAAATAATGAAATTATATTATTAAGTCATCTTCAGATGAGTCGTTTCCGTCCGTATCATTATCGTTAGTCTCCGATTGGTATGACTCTTTGGTGCCAATTAATTTCATAATATTGTTTAGTCGTTGCAGCATTTTCCCGCTATCTTCATTCCGCAGCGTACTCTTAATATAGCAGTTAAAAGATTAAGCCCCATCCTGTTTCTCTGCTTGTTTTTTATTATATTCATACTGCTTAACAGTCTTTCCACATCGGCGTTGGAATGCGGCAATATTAAAAGAGTGATCGATTGATAAATCTTACACTCTTTAATAAAAAATGGGATTCCCCATTTTTTATTAAAGAGTGTTGCTGCACGATAGAATTAAACTCCAAAAACGATACGAGTGGAGTTAATAGTCGTCGTTCCAATGTTTGAGAAAAAAAATATCCTAATTTCTTAAATTCCACTAGACAAATCCACTAGCCACTAAAGTCAATATTTGTCCGCTAAAAAGCAAGCCAAAACCACCAGATTTAGTGGAAAATCCACTATATTGGCAACACTGGTAATGAAGCTATTTTCGAGCAAGTTGAAGAAAAATAACATTTCAATCCAACTAATGCTGTATTTGTAAATAGTTGAATGAGTGAACGAATGAATGAATGATGCTTTCATACATTCAATCATTCATGTAACAAACAGACAGAGAACATACGTTTCTCCTTGAGCTTGAGCAAGTTGATCTGCGTGAGCAGTGTGATGTGCGCGCCGCCGTCGTAGCGGAGGTCGGCGTCGATCCAGACGCCCTGCGAGTCGCAGCGGGGACTCCACACGCGAGTTAGTAGCGGGCATGCGCCGCGCAACGACACCTCGCGCACGCTCAGCGGGGACATGAACGATGGCAGCTGCACGACGACAAACGTTCAATAAGCTAATGAGTTCAAATTCGCCGCTAGAGGCGCTAGTGTTGGGCAAATTGTCAAATGTCAGTATTTAAGGGATAAATGCGTTTTTAATGGTGTCTTTTAGTATGTGTTCGCGAACAAGCTTGTGTTGAAAAATGGTATCTAAATGGTGATAAAAATCTATCAAGAGACTTTAACCTTTGTCACGAAGATCCACAAGACAATTGCAAAGTGCAATTATTTTACCGCTTCACTAAGCCTTCTTAACTAACTTCTGATTAGACTAACATGCGTGACTACTAGATTTGTTACTACTCGGCTAAAGCACGATTAAGACGAAAAAAGGCCTTAAAAGCTCATACCTAGGGCCATAAGTAAAACAATTTGAAAAAAAAAAGTAAATCAATCCAAGCTGATATCGTTTGAAACTGATGAACCTAAAATATACATCACCTTAAGCGTATTAAGCTTCCTCTGAATCCGGTTCTGCAGACGTGCGGTCATGACAGAGTCACACATAACGTCATACATGAGCCGCGCGAGCACTGTGTTCACCCACGACACTTCCGTTGGCAGCATACGGCTGTCACATGACGGCGATTCAGTTTTACTCTGTGAAATTATTGTTTAATAATGTAGTCAAAATGTTATGCGGTGATCTATTAGAAGACCTGATCACGATATTTTGAACGGCAAGGTACGTGAAACGGAGGTGAATAAACTTATATTTGTACATCTTAGTTTGTGTCTCTCATGTGTCTTATGACCGAATACTCAAACGCTACTCAATTTTGAGAGCTGTTCAAGTATCATGCTGTCACTGTCATATAGCTGACATTCAGCGCGACAGCAGACAGATACTTGAGCAGCTCTCAAAATTGAGTAGCGTTTGAGTAATCGGGCGATACAAAATCATAATACTAGTTAACGCGCTGCCATGTTTGGTAGCAGATTCTTTCAATGCGCTTTAACGATGTGATTATATTATACATATCAACATTAAAATTCAGTATGGTTTTATCTGATCAGACTGTAATACGATAACTTTTTTTCCGTTCATACCCTAATGGTCGCCAAATCTAGCATCTATGTATTATTTGCATTTGATATTTACAAAATTGTTTTGGGTATAGTATGTTACGTACATAGTAACATATTTTCTCATACTTTTCTTTTTACATAACTACATCTATTGATAGTTTTACTAAAAGTAAATACACAATTCTTTTTTAATACTATACATAATCTTAAGTTTACTTTGTATCAATTACATACAAAAACATCATACAACTACACAATTTCTACTAAACAATTTATTTTTATATTTGAACTACATCTTTACTTATGACCAAAGTTTTTATGGTAAGGATACAGATACGAGAAAATAGGCTGTTTATCGAAACAAGAAAGCACTTTATTTACCATCGTATTATCTCACTATAGTTTAAGTAATGGGAAGCATATACTCGTACCGCAAATTCAAAAACTACTGTAAGTTATATATACTCGTATATATATCGCAAAGTAACGGCGGAACAAACGTCAGATTTTCTCTTCTTTTTCTGCGAGCGCTGCCTCGGCGAGGGCTCTATCTGACACGTCACCGCCGCGTCAGCTGTTTGTTTGTAAGACTGGTCGTGCGTCTGTTATAAACACTCATTACAAATTATGTGCAGCCATTGAATCTATCTGAGGATTATATCCTCATGCATGGCTCTCATGGTTTGCCAAATGTATGCCATGTGTATAATTTAATTTAATAAAAGTAACTAATTAATATCTTCATAATCGTCACAACAAACATATAATTATATATATTTTATAAATTTTAAGGGCGATACTTTAGTATACATGCAGATAGGCGTTAAAACGCTCTATATTAAATCCAAAATTAATATTATAAATGTGGGTTTGTAATATATGTTCGTCTAGCTTTCAAGCCGAAACGGAGTGACCAATTTGAATGAAATTTTGCATGTCGATAACTTGAACCAAAAGAATGGACATAGGCTACTCTAGCATCCATCCACGCGGGCGGAAGCTAGTTACTCATATAGTTTAGACTTTACTCCAACATAGATAATTGTTCCTAGAAACTACATATATTGTTTGCGTAACAACTACATTTGTTAATGAGTTTACAAATTATGTGAGTTCTTTAACTAAAACAAACAAATTATGTTAAACAGACATTAAGATCTTGACTGCGATTAAGAATCGTTCAGCGAAAGAGATTCGAGAACATCTCGCCCTTTCCCTTTTGACCTAAACCCATTCAAATGCTAAATTATTATAAATTTCTACCACATTTCTTGGTAGATAACCGATAAATTAATAGTTTATCACAATGGTTAACAAGTTTTACATATAAACAAATCACTTTCAACCTTTTCAATCAAAACATTATATGAATTTATTTAAAAATTTTTTGCACTTTTACTTCGCGTAGTTTATATTTTCTTTGCTTGTACAACACCAAACGATGTTCCGACTACATTTTTTTGTGTCTTAAATAAAACAAAATAAAAAGCAAAATAAAGTATTTCAAAACACTTACCTGAATAATTTTCAAGATGTACGGCCAAAAGTTTTTCTCGTGCGTCTCCATGACGGACGGTTTCGGCACAGGCGATGGCGACGTCGATATAGTGACGCCCTCCGACACAGAGTCGTTACTTTTGTTCTGAAAATTTTATCATTACTATCACTATCACCACATAGTATAAAACAGTCGCTTTTTCTGTCCTTATATGCTTAAATCTTTAATACTACGCAACGGATTTTGATGCCTTTTTTTTAATAGATAGAGTGATTCAAGAGGAAGATTTTTATGCCCATGCGAAGCCGGGGCGGGTCGCTAGTTTTTTTAATATAGTTAGTTTCCCACTGCTGGGCTTATCTCTTCACTCGTATTTATCTATCTCTATGTCTACCTCAGCGTAAAAAAAATTAAGTAGGTGTATCGGGTTTTATGAAAAATCGATTTACGAGTTATTAGTTAGCTAAGAATTAGATGATGGCACTCCTACTGACATGCTCAGCGTGCCCTGCCTAAGACCTGTACGCTGAATGATCTATATAAAGCCACAAGAATCGCGTGGCCCAATGAAAATTTCATTTAAATAAACCATCGACTCGTTAAGAAAAAGAAGCAAAGTACCTGCATTTTTTTTAAATATTTATCTTCACAAAATAACATTTAAATGGCGGACATAAAGCCGTAGGCCTTTTTAACCGGTCAACCAACCAGTTGTGTAGAGAGCCATATTAGCCAGTGCTAGCTAGCTCTTCGAAGTGGCAGTGGGTGGGGCACATAGCGCGACGAACCAATGGCCGATGGGGCAGAAAGTTATCGAATGGCGACAACGCACCGATAAGCGCAGCATCGGACACCCACCGACCAGATGGTCGGATGACCTGAAGAAGGTCGCAGGCAGGAGCTGGATGCAGGTCGCTTCTAACCAGTAATTTTGTAAATCCTCTGGGGAGGCCTATGTCCAGCAGTAAAGAGCCTGCGGCTGAAATGATGATGATATGACCTTTCACGTACCGTTTTAGCGAAGGACACCGTGTTGGCCTCTGTGACCTTGTAGACGACGTGTTCCGAGGACTCCTTGTCCGCCGGGTCGCTGGCGCTCTTCTCCTCCGCTGACGATATGTCGGCGGAGGCATTGGCTTCCGATATCGCTGTGGAGAGGCGACGGAACCTAACGAGTTTTAGTTGTTAGACATTTTACGTAATGTTCATGTTTTTTTCATTTTAAAATATTAACTGCTAGCTTTTGCGCGTAAAATTACCACTGAAACTTTTTCTCGCGATGAAAGGTATCCAATGTCCTTCTCAATACTTCTAACTATGTGTATGCGAAGTTTCAGGAAGATTGGTATACTACATAGACCGTGAAAGCGTAACAAACAAACAAACTTACTTTCGCATTTATAATATTAGTAAGGAAGTAAAGATCAAATGTTCTATTATGGACATATATCATGGACGTCAATAAAGTTCATAGGAACGACGACTACTTATTTGTCGAGTTAACTGTCGCAGTTATTAAGACAGAATAAATTTTAAAAAAACTAAAACTTTGGATGTATTCTGATGTGTTTTATGTGAAAAGGTGGTGGACTGAGCCCGATTAGAAAAACAGGCGCTCAAGAGTGTATAGAAAGCGCTAGAGACCGTATGCTGGACCGATTTTAAAATACGCACGAGACGCGTTTTTACCAATTAAAGTAAGAAAACCTGCGGCAGCTACATAACACCCAAATGTTAATATTACGATTGCGAAAGTAAACCTGTCTATAAGTCTTTTTCACGTAAAAACTATAAACCGATATATTTTCAATGGACATTAACTCAATGCTCACCATTCAATCTTGTCTCTGCCGGTGCGAGTGAACAGATACAAAAAGGAATGTTTGTCCTTGGACTGCTTCACGTGCACGCTCCACTCGCCCTCAGCCATGCCTTCGAGGCCCGCTTCAGACTCCTACAACAAAACCAGTTTCCAATAAGCTATTGTCATGTTGAGATAAAGGGGAAATACAACACAATACAAATACTCTTTATTGTACGACAAAATAATAAATATACATAAAACAGCTTTACTTAAAACAATGAGGTACAAAGGCGGACTTATCGCTAAAGCAATCACTTCCAGTCTAGTTCCTTTCAAGATGGAAAATTATGAGAAATGGGGTTCAAACTAATCAAATTAGAATTAACGAATTTTGAAAAACTGATTGATATCAATCAGTCTCATCAATATTGATGAGTACATTTTACTATACTTTTAGACCAAACACATATAAAAAGCATAAAATAAATGTAAATATTATGACTTGTCCCGAATGAACCCTAAAAAAAAAACGAAGATTTGGAAATACCTTTTGCATCCTAAGGACAATATTAATACGTATATACTAAGCATACAAAACAAAAATAATAATACACTCAACATAAATTCTAACAAAAGTAGGTTAGTAAAGCACTTAAATCGCATTTCAATAAATAAATAACCCACCACACTCAGCACCTGAGCCCGTGACGTCACATCCGACATGCAATAAAATCAAGTGCACTTACTTTCTTGTCTACCATGCAGGACTTTTTACTCACAGCTTCTTCGAGGCACTCCTTGATCCTCGACAGTTCAGTCTCATCTAATTCTTCATCCTCTTCCTTCGTGCTCGTCACAGATTTTGTTGATAAATCAGTTTCCGCGTCGTGGAATGACTCTTCGGGTTTTGTCTCCGGCGGGTTGACTTGCATTTGACTTTCCGCTGGCTCTGGTATTATTGGTGTGTTCTCTGCTTTTTTATCTGTGATTAAAAACATACTCGTTCAAGATTTCTTTCGTGTGGCACAAACTGAATTGTAATATATACTTGCTTTTATCCGCACACTTAGTAGGGGGTAGTAATTGAACAAAAGAAAAATATTAAAATATCGATACATCAATGTTACATCATCGCAAGGCATTGTCCTAATAGTTATTAATATTACTGTATGATAGAGTACTTAAGCGTTGAAAACATTATTATTGATGTTATGACAGAACAAAAATTCACGTCACACCGAATTATTTACGCTCTGAATTATTCACACATTTTATAAATTGTGAAATAGGAAGTAACACAATCATGAAAATATCACTTGACAGTGTTCCTAAGCGACCTACAAAATTGACAAGTTTGTTCTCCATGTGCAATCAACTGTTAATTGTTACTGTTTGATCAACTCATCAACGTCCAACCCAAATCCTTGATTAATATCAATGGAAAGCTAGAATTTTTAGCAATGTTCGTTCAATTTACAATAGCTCCGAGTTCATACAAAATCGGTTTACTCTCAGTCACTCCGATCAAATGAATGTATCATTGTAGTAACAAGATACGAATATGATGCATGCGTGATCAATGGTATCAAGTTCTATTAGGACAATGCCTATGTATCGAATTATAGAGGTTAAGAGAAGTATCAAGGGTCATTTACCTCTATGCATTTTTCTAACGAATCTGTGTCGAAGCCCTTCTTTACCTGTTTCACTGTCGGTATGTGTTATACTGAAAATAAAAAGTTTATATGTAATACGCTGTTTATTCAATAAATAAAGAAATCTAAAGGCTAGTTTTTTTACTGACAAATGTTGCTGTCTAACAGCTGGTAGATGTTCTAATGTCCTCAGTAAAAAATGAGAATAAAAAAAGAAATACTACAAATTTGATCGTTTTCACGGTTTTATGCCAGCCGTATGGCCTTTTATATTTTCCGTGGTATAGCTTTGGAACCAGGGGTTTGTTTAAGGTGATACCTCGGTGAACACTAGCGCCACCGTCATTTAAAAATCATTACTCACTGAAAACACAAGTCATCAAAAATCCCTCTGCTGTAATTAAGGTTCTGGATCTGAAGTTAATTTTAAACATATTAAATTTTTAAATTGTAATTCCCTTTATTATCAAAACTATAATAAAATAATTGAATATGATTAAAATTAACTTCAGACCCAGAACCATAATTACAGCAGAGGGTTTTTTGATAACTTGTGTTTTCAGTGAGTAATGGTTTTTAAATGACGGTGGCGCTAGTGTTCACCGAGGTATCACCTTAAGGCGAGGTGAGTTCAGTAATTTAATTAAACTCAGCATTTGAAAAGTTAACATATTTATATTTCTTCCATTTTATTCTATAAAATTAAACATATAAATCTTCATACCTTTCCGCAGATACAAAATATTATATTTTAAACACATTAAGTATTTTTTGCCTCTCATAAAATACCAAACATGAACCAAAAGTGCGCCAAAAACAATTTTAAATAAATAAATGCAGTTAACTACTTACATGAAACGTTTACCAAAAAATTGCGTTATTTTAATCACAAGCATAATCATTTTTTAGGATTCCGTACAACAAATTAAAAAAACGGAATCCTTATAGGATCACTCGTGCGTCCAGCTGTCACAGCCAATTTTCTCCGAATCTACCGGACCAAATCAGGTGAAATTTTGTATTTTTTATTTAATTTATAGCTGTTGTTGGTTCAGCCATTAGTCGGATAAAAGTAGAGGATATTTAGATTGCTGTTTGTCAATTGACAAATATCCCCACTCTAAAAAATCCGGTGTATATGTGATACTCAAAAGACATCACTACATAGTATAATACAAATTAAGTCGCTTTCTCTGTCCCTACGTCCCTTTGTATGCTTAAATCTTTAAAACTACGCAACGGATTTTGATGCGGTTTTTTTAATAGATAGTGATTCAAGAGGAAGGTTTTAATGCCCATGCGAAGCCGGGGCGGGTCGTTAGTATTATATATAATAATAAATACATGCGGGCAAATCACACTGATTGCCCAAAACTTAAGATGTTTTGGGCTTTTTTCATTATTTCGTCAAAATAAAGGATTAATTTTCAATAATGGAAACCTAGTGGTTCAATATCCAGGGCGCAGGCTATAATAAACAATAAAAGTGCCAATTCTATACTTTATTTAGTTAGTAACGCTATTCACCAACCGCACTATAAATACCTATATGTGTCATAGATCACACTTCATAGAATACCTCTGGAACTGTAACAAATATATTGATACGAAAAGTAACCGGTTCTATGTCGTATTAATAAGTAAATTTAATTTAACATTTTGTTTAAAATACACAACACGTAAAATTTAAATAATTCAAAGGATGAAGATGGTATATCTATGATAATTCTATTTATTTTTCTCTGTTAGTAGAAGTACTTAAATAAAACACAATTAACATAAACTCGTGTTTTAGATAATGATGGATTATTATTGCCTAAGTGTTCGTGAATAAGCGTAAGTGTTGGGAAGTGGTACAATGCCGTTTAAGTGACTTTAATCCTTGTCACCAAAATCTCCTCAAAGATAAAGTGAAGTCTCTAAGTGAAATTCTTCCACCACTTCACTTAGTCCTCTGACTAACTTGACTTGACTAGACATGACTACTGACTTGACTTGACTCTGTGACTTAGCTAAATGAAGAAAATTCTAATAAAACTTGATACTGGCAAAAATAAGCTTTATGTTTGATTGCCATATTGTGGATTAATTCCATAAAAAAAAGTTCGTACCTCTTTTCTCTTCGTCTCCAAACGAACTTCCTCTTCTTCTCCGGGCTGGTGTTTGTCTCCGCGGTCTCCATCTCGTGTTGATGTTCCTTATTTTTCTTATCCGTCATGGAATCAGATGCTCTCTTGTCACCCAATCCAGTCTCCTTCTCCAAAACTTGAATCTTCTCACTTTCACTTAGGATTATGCAGATTGGGTATTTTTTACTCCATTGTCTAAAATTTTAGAGGTATATAAGGGCATATCACACATTGTTATAAATAAATCATCAAACTGTTGTGACAGAAGTTATTCTTTAACTTTAATGGTCAAAAATTATCTTACGCGGTAAGTAGGTACGGATGTTAACATAATCCATACTATGTTGCTATTTTGTAAAAATAAATGTAAAAAAAATACCAGAGTAGAAGTTGACAAATCATTTGGGAAAACAAGCAGGCCGTATGCTTGTCTGACTATTTAACAGTATTAATTACTAAATCGATAATGGAATTTGTAAATTTAGATTGTTAAGCAAGTATTTAACTATGTTTGCCTGCAAGTCGGAATTTAAGTTCAACTGTTCATATGTATAAAATTTATTATTAACATCATTAATGCTGGTTTCAGAATTATGTATAACCTTAGAATAGATATTGGTAGCTCATTCATTCTACTGACTGTACAAATTTGAGGGGTAAAATATTTTTTAAATGTATGTTTAAAAAAACCAATGCAAGTTCCGGTGATGACTTTTCATTATATACAAATTTAAAATTAGCCATCTCTCTTCATGATATTATAACAGATGTGTAGATAGGTCATGCAAAGAAGACATCCGACCGAAACCATAAAAGTAATCAGATTAAAATGTTTAAATAATTTTATAGCAACCTGTTTGACATGCGATAAGAGGGTACAAGGTCAACCAGAGCGCCACCAACTTATGTTCACTATTATATAGATATACATATTAATTAACGATAGACGAACGAAGTACAAAATGAGGAACAAGACTTCATGGAATATTTGCTTTAGATTAAAAAGGGCTATCGTATCGGCTAACTTGTGTTCATAAAATGGTTTTTTTGTGTTCATACAAACATAACTACCTTGTATCGTTTCGGCTGTTTAGTATTTTGGACATAAGTAATCATACAATGTTATAGGTTGGTTATCTAATGAATTCTTAGGATTAAAAACGTTAAGAGGATACTTAAAACAAAGATAGATATTTTTAGGGTGCCGAACGAAAAAAATGCCTTGTTAATTTCCGTCCAGCAGTTTACTACTATGTATAAAGAAATCGATCGTCTTTTTGGACCGATTACATACTATTACTAATTCTGTGCCGATTAGATACTCTGTATCTAATCGGTCCAAAAAGACGCTCGATCGCATCGCCTAATCTTGATCGGAGGTCAACAACCTGATTGCAACGGATACCCTGCAAACCCTGATGTCCGAGATTTTCGAGACCGTCTATTGACTCTGACGTGGTTCTTAAACCACAAATCTGGTTGTAGTTAAATAAACCTAATACGATGGCAGTACGATTAAATTTGAATACTTTTTTAATTTATCCTTTTTTGAATATATTCTTTTAACAACTGTTTCCTGCAGGTGCATGTCACCGAGTTTATTAGCCTATGCTACTCTCCGGCCCTATTAACTATCTCTATACAAAAAATCACTTCAATCAGTCGTTGCGTTTCGACGTAAAAGGGCAAACAAACCATCACATTTATAATATTAGTATAGAACTATCAACTTAGCTAACTGAATAAAGTCTTTATTTGTTATAAAATAATTTATGCAAAAACACATGGTAAATGCACTGAAATCAGAGAAGTTTAGTTATACTTATTTGCTTCGCTCTGCTAAACGCTGAAAGTAATAATTGGACCTCTTGTTCTAGTCATTGACCCGTTTTGTTAACGGTTGACTGAATCGCCCCTAACATAGTACTATCAATTATACCTAGATAACGATCTAATTATATCTACCTTTAGACTCGATATTTTAAATCTTTTATTTTGCCTTACAAAATAAAAAGGCAAATCCAATTTTTATAATGTACTAGCGATCCGCCCTGGCTTCGCATGGGCATAAAAACCTTCGCGTAAAATCCGTTGCGTAGTTTAAAGATTTAAGCATACAAAGGGACATAGGGACAGAGAAAGCGACTTTGTTTTATACTATGTAGTGATAGTGATATAGTAAAAAGAAAGTTTTTATATTTGTTTGTTGGTCACCTCTTCACGCTTCATCTACTGCACGTAGGTACTTATACAAAAAATCATATCATTATACTTTACAAATATATTACCTTCTCCGCACAAGTCCTTTCGGTAATAATATTACTCTCGCACCAGTTAAATTGTATAATCTATGTTGGTAAAAAACTACATTTTCTATCTTCTCGTCCCATAGCGCTCGTTTAGACACCTTTGTTCTCGTATAAGATATCCTCAAGTTACAACCTGCAAAGACAAAAGTGTGAGTAGTTTTATAATATAATTTTAAGAAAAACACTACAAACAAGCATAATCAAGTTCTATGCAACAAAACGATCACTACACAAAATAGATTGGAAACTCAATTTAGTAGTTTTTGGTTTTTCTTCACGACACTTTTTATTTACTAATAAAATATTGTAAGTAATTTATTTAAAAACATTAAAGTAATAAAGACATCAAGATAAAATAAAAGTATATTTTTAAAAGGAAATAATACCTTCAAGTTTCATAAATGCCGTTGTTGTTTTAGTGATGGTATATGAACAGGGATCATAATCTGGAAATCTATAATGATTGACCCAGCCCTGAAAAACAAGCAATCAATTGCAAACAAACCCTGTATTTACTTCTATATGTATAAATGTGAATATTCTCTGTTTAAACATGCTCATCTCTGGAACTCATTGAGTAAAATAAAGTTTAGAATCTGCATCCCGCAGTTTCACCAACAGAGATATGGCTACCTATAATAATAAACATACCTCATATTTCTTTATTGGTGTATGTTCTTTGACCGATGGTATTGTGTACATGACAGGAGTCATACTATTCCTCTTTAGCTGAAAGTAACTATTATTGGGACTTTCACTAAAGTAGTTATCCAAGAGCCACTGCTTCAAGTCATTAAAGAAACTAAAAAACCACAGCCCCAGTAGAAAACCATTCCAAATATTTGATTTAGGAAAAAGGATAAAGTTAACAAACACTAGAAACGTTAGTAAATACATAGAGAAATTTAAGAAATAAGTCTTCTGTTCAGGTGATTGTATGGTTTTCAAATTGCTTTTGCTCGGTGGCAGTCCGAAATTTGTTGGAGAGTCTCTAGGAGGTATTGGTGTAGAATTTTTGTCATTATATTGAGGAGTGCTAATGTTCTCGGCCTCTGCATGATTTATATCTGCATAACCATCTAATGTATCTTCCATTGCTTCAACACCAGACTCCACCTCCATCATATTAGTGTCATTATCAAAGTCCTTAGAGATATCAGCTGAGTCACTATGTGCTGCAAACAAAATTGAACTTTAGGATATTAGACATAAATTGTATTATTGTTTAAATATAATATTTTATCAACACACCTAAATTTTTGTGTGTATCGTCACTGGATTCGGAGTTCTTGTTATCAGTGGGAAGACTTGATTCGCGTTCTGTGGCTTTTGCTGTGAGCGGTTGCGTCATATCAGACAAATTCTGAATACTGCTATCTAGTGAAGACACCTAATAAGAAAAAAGCCCATTAAAATTTGAATAACAGTAACACTAATTTAATAGCAATCAAAGATGAAATGTTTGTATTTTTTTAATAGATACAGATATTGCAAAAACGAAGTTAAACTGGTTTGGACACAATTAAATGAGCTGCACAGTTCTCTTAGCTCTTTTTGCTTCTCGACTCTTAAATAGAAACAATATTTCGTTAATCTAGTTGGTTAGTTAGTTTAGTTTAAATAAAGCTTTACTAGTGCTACTTTAAACAAAGCTTTAGCTTTACTACTGCTTTGTTTAAACTAAATTACCACTAATGTAATAATATGATAACATCGCCGTTTTATGTGTAAACAGTTATTTTATTAAATTTAAACATATGTTGGCGAACTCGGGTTTTAGTAAGATGATCTTGCCTTTTTACCCGACTACGGCGAAGCCAAAAGGAAGGGTAATGATTTTGGCAGTCTATGTATGTATGTAAGTATGTATGTATGTATGTATGTAAGTATGTATGTATGTATGTATGTATGTATGTATGTATGTATGTAGGTATGTATGTATGTAGGTATGTATGTATGTATGTATGTATGTTCCATCGTAAACGCCTAAGCTACTGGATCAATTTTAATGAATGAGGTGTCAAAAGATTCGCAAAAATAGCGCGGGTAACATAGGCTATATAAATTGTATAAAAATTTTAACTGACGAAATATAAACCTTTGATTCTAACCTCAAATAAAATTAAACTGAGATTGGCATCACGTGTTTGGTATGAAAAGAAAGGTCTTGGCGAGCACATTACAAAAATGTATGAGACTAGCTGTTGCTCGTGACTTCGTCCGCGTATATTTGATTTTATTAACGTAGTCGGGTTATAGTTTTTTAACTTAATTCTTGTTCTTAATCCCTAATTATCCCGTGGGTTCGATTCCCATGAGAAGCATGCTTTGTTTCCTTTATTATATTATTTCTTCTCAGATTGTTAATCAATATCACAAACTCAAGATTAAAAACAGGTCATTGTCCTAGTCTGACATTGAACATGAAGCCTTGTGTTGTGATTCAGAAAAGCGAGAACACAATAAGATGAAATTACAAATATTATTAATTACAGCATGCCATGTATATATCCAAAACAATGGTATGACATATCTCACCTGATTGTCAGTGTCTCCTACACTCTGCTGGTCCAAATCCTTTACTGCTGAGTTTTCTTCAGAATCAGATGTAGAGTTCTCTCGTGGGACCGACTTTTCTTTAGTTTCTAACAAACATGTACTCAATAAATTTTCTAAAATTATTGTGCGGTGTTAGTATTTCTGCTTTAAGCCAAATTTTTGTGACAGTACATCATATACAAATACGCTTATGGAAAGTTAGACAAAGCTTAAAATTTTATTAGAAACTAGTATCCACTCTGGCTTCGCCCTTGGTACATACATAGCCTATGTCGATCGGGAATAGTGTAGTTTTCCAGCAGTGAAAGAATGTTTCAAATTGGTCCAGTAGTTTCGAAGCTTATTAATATAGAAAATCAAAAACTTAGAATTAATACATATTTGAGTGTGAGTGAAAAAGACCTGAGATTTTTATACATAGTATATACTATTACTATATTGATATACAGGGTTAATTTAAATCAACTGTAAATATTTTAAGGGCAGATTCAGACCACTAAACTGAACAACTTTCCTAAATAAACTTATGTTGAAATACGAAAAAATTTTTTTGACTTCCCATACATGTTGAGAATCAGCTGATCTAGTTAGTTTAGCATGGAAAGTGAAAACTAAAATTTCATATTTCGATATAAGTTTATTTGGAAAAGTTGTTCAGTTTAGTGGTCTGAGTCTGCCCTAAAATATTTGCAGTTGATTTAAATTATCCCTGTATACTACGAAGTCCATTATAAGTAAGTAAGTAAATTTATAATTTATTTTTTGTAGGATTATTACACTGGCTGACTAAAGTAGGAACAGAAATAAAGACAAACATACAATTATAATTATGGAAAGTGAAGGGTACCCAAGCTCTAGCAGGAAGTTCAAGAATTTTATCTACTAAAATTCAAAGATAAAAATGGCTGCTGCAAAGACTGATAGCTTCACTATCTAAGCAGATAAGACTTCTTGAATGAAGACATTATTGAGAATGTTGTTCACTTGTGGGCACATGAAATAATATTAAAATTTATTTCTTACACCAAAACTAATATAATAAAGAGCATAATTTTATGAGTTTAGTAATATTCATAACCACTTTAAATGTATGGTATTCCAAATGGACATTTACTTATTTACCTAACATTTACAACTATCATGGACTATTATTATATAGCAGTACTTAGATGGTGAAGCCAGGAGCAACAGCAAATTATAAAATGTCATTTTTATCTACATTTTTCGCTTCAATATGGCTACAAATAGAGAGAAAATAGCCTCCTCCCTAATCAGATCACACTGCACACATGTCAAACTAACCATGAGAGAAACAGCCTGCATAAAATTTTCACAATGGATTGTTATAAGAATGCTCCATAATGGACAACCATCAGCCATCAGGAGACTCAACACTCATAAAGAACAAAAATTTGAACATTGATAGAATTTCTGAACATAAAAATGCAGCCCCAATGGCCTGTTACTTTATTCATACCTTCAACTGATCGTGTTTTCATGTCTTCCACAGCCTGAGCTATTTTAAACTTAAAATCATGGAATATTTTCCAAGTCTCATTACTATCCTTTTCTTGTGGGACTTCTGAAGTGCTGCGCTTTCCCAGACGATTGAGGTATTCTTTCATAGGTGAAGCTGTTACCTCTTTCTGAGGTACAGTCTTAACCTCATCACTTCCTTTTGTTTCAACATTTTTAGTATCTTCAGATTTCTCTCCTACTTTGTCGGCCCTCATTGACTTAAAATACTTATCTAAAATAGAAGAGGATTTATCACCCCTTTTGGGGCTTGCATTTTCACTTTGGGCACTAGAAGGAGGATCACACTGCGGAGTGGGAGGATCATCATCAGGTACATGATATAATTCTTCTAGTTCTTCATTATTTGCATTGTATCTAAACGATAGAGATGAGTTTGGTGACTTCCCTGTAATAAATTAGTTGATGATAATTGGAGTTCACATACTACAAAATAAAAATAAGGAAGCAATCCAGAGAAATAGGGCTTACTTAAATTTAGTTGCAATATTCAATGTGTATTCGGTCGCAACCTCAAAATCAACTATAAGCAACTACAAAGAATGAAACATCAATTTTCAAGTGCGCAGGAATAGGAATTAGGACTTAAATGTTTGTTAGCATTTGTGTCGTCAAAGAAACGGTTAATACAGTTTTTTTGTATATTATATATGGTTAAAATGAGTATCACGGTTTTAATAAAATATTACACAACATATGTAATGAACAGTTTCTTTGTTATTTTAACAATAAAATTAACGACAACATAAATTCATTGTAAACATACCTGTACCCGAGACTTCCATTGCAAATTTTGTTTGTGAACTTACACTACATACCTACTCTGAGTTTAATACACAATAATTATTTTAAAATAGATGTTCTCACTTAGTATTCAATCACATCAAGTTCAAGGATTTGTTCATGTCACTTTTTCAGCATTTACAAAATTCAATTCCAGCAAGCACAAAAAGTTCGACGATCGACGTGACAGCTGGCTGGCTGACAAGCAAAATGACAACAGAAAATAACATGACAGCAGATGCGACATCTGTTAATTCTGACTTTTGAGCTTTTTCTATTGTTTTTTTTTTTGGAGGGATAGTAAACTGTCGCTATGTCCGCGCTGTATTTAATTTCCAAAACTGTTTTTTTGTGTGTTTGTTCATAATATTGGCGGATGATTATTAGCAGTGTTCGTGAACAAGCGTGCGTGAGTGTTGGGAAGTGGTACATGGGGGTTACTACCGTCTCTTAAAACCATGCAAGATCCAGTGAGTAAGGGAGATGTCGCCTTAAATCATGTATTGCGCTGTCTCGCTTACTCACTCGTTCTTGCATGGTTTTATGAGATGGTAGTAAGCCACCTGGTGGCCTTCTATCATCTCTAAAACCATGCAAGTTCCAGGCGCGCTACTAGTAGGCATTTCTATCTTTCGCATCTCCGTACTTCAAAGAATCCATAGGTCGCTGGTTCGTATCCGGCTCGAAGGACTATGTAAGAAGTAGTACAGGGCAGGGGAGCTGGCGATAATTAGTCCGTGATTACTGCAAGTAGGACCCGTTTGTTGCTCATTTAATTGAAGGGGACAATTGTGTTGCTAATAAAAAACAAAATTGCACATGTTGGGATTACCAACGTCAGGCTGTTGATCCTGTCGAGGTGGTAGATGAAGTCGTTAGGCTGGATTCCAGCTTGAAAAATCTGTCAGTGTTGACCACTAACAGTACTTACTTAGCACACCGATCATATTGTTAGTTTCCCTAAAGAGGTCAGACGGCAATTGCTTCACCATTGTAATAACCAGTCTCTCTCGCTATCTTTCTCTCACTCTCATCTTCGCGTTTTCCTGGTGGCTTGCTCAGCTGGTTGCTGAGCTCAGGTTCCGCTTACCATTGTAATCCATACTAATATCCATATCCATATCCATACTATCCATATCCATACTAATATTATAAATGCGAAAGTCTGTCTGTCTGTCTGTCTGTCTGTCTGTCACCTCTTCACGGCTAAACTGCTGGACCGATTTTGATGAAAGAGTCATGGCGAAACTCCATACATCGTTTGTACGAATAAAAAAATGAAATACAGATAACATAAAATAAATCGAATTAGTAAGAATACATAACTAGTAACATGTTTACCACCACAAAAAAATTTTAAACCCCGGGGTTTCTTTAATATTTAATTTTTTAAAGTAGACCTTTAGCTTCGTTTTCATTCGCCATTATTGTTGCAACTGAAACATTTTGTCATCCTGATAGTTGTTAGCATTGTCAAAACGGTATTGATAGTTCATTATGGTAGGTTAGGTTCATAGATTAAGTAGTTGTACCTGTGATTAAGCAATTAATTTTTACTTGGTGAAAAAGTGAGATGGCGAAATAGGGAAGTCCATGAGTAAGAAAAGGACCAACGATATTTTTTATATTTTTGTCTCTGTCAACGTGGCAATTTTTTCTTTGTTTGGCCAATTCAACGCCAAACAAAATCTTACACCGAACTAACAGGGAAATTATTTATTTTTTGTATTAAGAAAAATATTCATTTTAAGTAGTAGAATTTGTACGAAAGATATACAAAAAATAAGGGCATTTGTTACATAAATTGTGTGGCTCAGGAACTCATTCTAGGGTGCCTACCACCATCTCTTAAAACCATGCAAGATCCAGTGAGTAAGCGAGATGTCGCCTTACATCGTTTATTGCGCTGTCTCACTTACTCATTGGATCTGGACAGCGTAATATATCATATATTACGCTGTCCAGATCCAATGAGTAAGGCGACATCTCTCTTACTCAATCGTTCTTGCATGGTTTTAAGAGATGGTAGTAAGCCCACAGAGGGGTTACTATATACAGTCTCTTAAAACCATGCAAGATCCAGTGAGTAAGTGAGACAGCGCAATACATGATGTAAGGTGACATCTCCCTTACTCAGTCGTTCTTGCATGGTTATTAGAGATGGTGGTAGGCACCATCTCTTAAAGCGTAATACATGATGAAAGGAGATGACGTTTTACTGTGTCACTCTGTCTCGCCTACTCACTCGTTCATGTATGGTTTCAAGAGATGGTAATAAACCATTTGATAGTGAGCCTGCTACTTAAAAAGTTGATGGTAAACCCCCCCCCCCCCCCCCCCCAGGTAGCTTACTACCATCTCTTAAAACCACGCAAGATCCAGTGAGAAAGCGGGACAGCGCAATACATCATGTAAGTAAGGCGACATCTCATTCACTCACTGGATCTTGCATGGTTTTAAGAGATGGTATAGCCCCCCAGGTACTAAATCGATGATGAATATCGCTTTGACAATGCTAACAACTGTCAGGGTGACATAATGTTTCAGTTGCGTTAAAAATGGCGAATGAAAACGAAACTAAAGGTCGACTTTTATAAAATGGAATATTTAAATAACCCCGGGGTTTAAATTTTTTTGGTGGTGGTAAACATGTTACTAGTGAAGTATTCTTACTAATGCGATTTATTTTAAGTTCTCTATATTTAAATTATTTATTCGTACAAATTCCGCCATCATTCTTTTGGACCTTTTTCTGGAACGTTAGGTATTTGTATGTAGGCTTTAAAGAAAAATCAACTTTGCAGCAGAGTAATAAGGATTAATTTTGAATGTTGTTTTTTGCGATTATTATTATTCGTAAGCATTCTAGTGTTGTATATAAATTCTTTGGTACTACACAGATTAAATTAAAGAAAGATCAGGTATTAGGGGCTTTACTTTAGAATGAGAGATAAATTAATAGGCAGCAAACTTATTAATATTGTAAAAAAAAATTCGGATGCATCTAATATTAGTAGGTACCTAAGACACTCACTCAATATGGAACACTATATTGTTGCCTGCGGCTTTGCCCGAGTTAAATATCAACTAGCGACGCACATGGTGAATTGACTTTTATTATACACGGCATAGAGTAGATACCAAAATAATCTCGATGTAGTCGTAGGATAGTTATTGAGACACGATCACCATGGCAACAACCAAAATAAAACAACAAAAATAGTAAACAAAGTCTCTGACACATCGTAAACGAGTATAAAATCACTACTCGAAAATTCGCCAGCGTAAATTGAATAAAAATGCCTCTGTTTAGCAGTAAATTTTCTGCTAAAACAATACCAGTACGACGGCAAGATACTTCTGTGATAAAAAATGAATTCGGTAGCGACTACGCGGCCAAAGAACTTTCGATTGAAATATCTCCTCTGAAACTCAAATTAGGAGATTTTGAAGTGTCGTATGAAGATGGGCAATGGATCCCAGGTATGTGATGTGACAACATCTGGCTGTCCTATTTTTAACCCCCGACGCAAAAAGAGAGGTGTTATAAGTTTGACGTGTCTGTCTGTCTCTGCATCATAGCTCCCGAACGGATGAAGAGATTTATTAAAGGTAAAAAAACCTATGTGCGAGTGTTCTTAGACATGTTTGATGAAAATCGATTGAGCCGTTTAGAAGTTGTGGGGGTGAAAGTGGGGAAGATTAACCGAATGTCTGCAAATATACTTGAGTGGGGTCTCAAATGAAAGCGCATCACGTGCACATTACAAAATAATATGTTCAATGTAAATCGGTTGAGCTGTGAAAAAGCTGGGGAAAATAATAATATGTGGGGAGCGGGAGGAGTAATTAGTCGACCCTCAACACTAAAGGGTTTTTTAATTTTTTTATTATTTTCTACTTAACGCAACCCCATTTTATATCTGAATGCCATGAAGGCCACTAAACTCTTACGTCTGTGGGTAAATAAGTAACTAGTAATGCAAGCAGAACAAAAAAGGAAACTTTAATTTCCTTGCTGCTTTTCAATAATCATCAGATATAAGTTTGCCACCGGCAATATTAGGGAAATAGCACTTGTTTTCTAAATGAGGCGCCACTGTCTCTACCATAACCTTTTGCCAACTAATTCGCTTGCGTCTGTAATAAACATATTGTTCCGTAAACCGCCCCTGACAGTAAGAAAAATGTCTAAGGGTTTTCCATGATCATCAGCTTTCTATAACCCACTGCTAGGCTAGGCATAAGCCTCCATTGTCTACGACAATCTTCCCTGTTCCGAATAACGACAAACCAGCGATTTTCCTAAAATGAAAATATAGTTTTTCATACAAAATCTACAGACAATAGCTGTATTTTTTTATATTTTATAGCATCAGGTAAAGCTGGCGCAGCACACAAGGAAAACATTAAGCTTAAAAAGGAGTTGGATCAACTGGAGGAAGAAAATAACATGTTACGGTTGAAATTTGAAATATTACTGGACATGATGACGGATAAGACAGTGGAGGCTGAACAGCAGGAGTTGCAACGTGCACAGAGCTTGGGAAATTTGAATAAGAGGAGTAAAAAGCGGTGGTAACCTAGACTAGACATGTCACTGCGTTGCTATGTAATAACAAAGTTAAATTGTATTATAGTAATTATAGGTAAATTAAAATAAAATTAATTGAAATAACAAGTTTTAATGTAACATTACCCTTATAAGCTAAATGTAAATTATTATCACAATATCACTACTTAGTAGCATAAAATTAAAAAAATCCCAAGCCATGGATCACTTTGAGGCACAATCCTAAAGTTAGCATAAATACATGTATTTATGTTGACTTTACGGAAAAAGGCGCGCATAACCCATTCGTCTTCTATAAGCCCGCCGGCACTGGGAAAACAGTAGGCTGACATATATGATCAACTGAGCCCCAGGGCAGGACACTTGTTCCTCCTGTGCCCCTCCTGTTTGCAGTGGGAGCACTTCCGAGCTGAGGAGCCCTCGCCGCGGTCGGGGGCGCGCGCCCCGCGACCTCTGCCCCGGCCTCCCCTCGTAGTACTACTGCTACTGGCGCCCCACTCTGAAAAAAATTGCTATGTATACCACCAATGCCCTTTGACAGAATAGATAATAACAGATCGCGTCATGTAAGAACGCTGGCGGTTAAGCTGCACAGTAGGCGATTTATCGTATATCGATATCGATTGGTTCGTTGGCTTCTCGCGTTGCGTAAGTTTACTGTCTCCGCTCTCCTCCAGCGTTATTTTTATATGACGCGATTGTATCACAAAATACATACTAACGTACAAGTCTCACTCCGCAGTCATTCAAATAAAAAGCTACTCTTCATGCAACGAAAAACGGTCTAATTTAGTTCACACAGCTCTAAACACCTACGATTTATATTCGCATCTCTTTCCATCTTGCGTTGTTCCTTTTCATCACTACCTAGGTTTTTCTACTTCGTGTCATGCGACTTAAGAATATACCACTCCTCTATTTTGTGGATATCGTAAAAGGCCTGATAGTCCTGACAACTCTGTTTAAGAGTTCACATGCTGTATCGAGCTTTCATATTGCGTTGGGCACCGCTTATTCCAATCGAAACCTCGAAACCCGTTTCTGTCAGAGCACAAGGTTTCCACTCGCATATTTTTTATAGAACTATTAACCACCCGACGAACTAACGTAAGAGCCGATTAGGCAACCTAACGCCATTCGCCTGCTCGGAAGGCGTTGGAAAATATACCTACGCTATGGAGTACCCCCTGATCACAAATAAGAAACGATTGTAAACACAGGTAAGAAAGTTTTAAAATAAACGTTAGTATGTATCATTATGCTTCGTCCATAAAGGACAGTAAAAAAAATGCTAAAGAAGCAATAGACCATAGCATATCATCCATAGGATGTCAGATTGACCTACAAAACAGTATAGATCAGTAGAGTGAACAACTTGCACATACCATTCTGTACAGCGGCTCCTTCATCACCCCATTGGAAGAAATTGCATCTTAAATTATATTCCTTTGAGCAAGCGTAAAATGTTCGCCCTTTGTTGGGACCTTCTTTGTGTACTGTTAACCTGAAAACAAATTTTCCGGATAAAATAAAATACATATGCGAAAGACTTTCTGACGGTTTATCTGTTTGTTACGCTTTCACGGCAAAACCGCTGGACTGGTAAGTTTATGTGCAATGCAAATAATAAATCATCAAGTTAATCTAAAAATCTCGGGGTTCAAATGTTATGTCTACTCTGTAAAAGAGGACAGCAAAATTATTATTTATAATATTAGTAAGGAAGTTAGGATAGAAGATAGTTTACTAAGCAAATATTAGTGGGTTAGGACTGAGACGAAAGATAATGTAACAAGTGGTTTGTTGTGTGATGCGATAATCAAACTTACTTCTTGCACGGGACCCCGCAATTGCACTTGACATCATCATCATTGGCCGGGAAGCTGTCTCTAGAAGAGGTCGGTGTCAGCCCCCACCCTCTACCAGCGTTGCCGGCAGCTGGCGCTGGCTCGCTGCCGCGGGGGTTGGTCGGCGGCGTGTCGTTGGCGACCGACTCTGGCGCCCACAAAAAGAAATCGCAACCGTTGCCGTCCCGGCCCGCGGAACATTTGTAAAACTTTTTACCTAAAAATTAGATAATTTTACATTTCTGATTCGTTTAAAATTTTATTGTTGACCGTTTTTCTATTCTTGTTCTTCTTCCCGAGTCGAAATGGCTATGCTTTATTTTGTACTAGCTGTTTCCGCGGCTTCGCCTCGCGTGGGACTTGGTTATATCGCGCCCAAAAGTAGCCTATGTTTGACCTCAGGTCGTTAACTACAACCCTACCAAATTTCATCACAATCGGTCCAGCAGTTTAGCCGTGAAGAGGTGACAGACAGACAGAGTTTCGCATTTATAATATTAGTATGGATTTTAAATATGTTTCAACGAGTACGTGGCTATTGATTGTTGATATTAAACAGCCATATGCCATTCGGCAGTTTCAGACTGACAAAATTGTTGATCACCAAAACTAACCTACGCAAGAAAGCCAAAAATGTTATTTTCAGTAATTTAATTTTGTTGGCAGACTACCCCATTTTGTATGCGAATATTCCATTTTGCGACGTGATTACAAAAAAATTTGGCGAAACAATATTACATGCGTTCGAATTAGTTTACAATTTCGTAATATTATTATTTCAGAGCAGTTACATTTGACTGTTTAATTGTTCACTTACCGAAATTGTTATTTTGTTTCTGAACAGTCAGCAAAATAGCTGGTTTGTTGCATCCACATATAACATTGTTATCATCAGGGTCGTTGCCACTTCTCGGCACTGGCATTCTATTATTTTGATTTCTATTCCCTGCAACGGTAGGTGGAAATTGCCTTGGCTGATTGGCACTCGGCCAGTTTCCATTTTGTCTTGCTGTTGTACTATTTTGGCTTCTATTTGTAGGAGGCGGAGGAGCTAATTGCCTTGTTGTATTTATATTAGGCCTTACTGGTACAGTATTTGCTACTGAATTTGTTTGTTGATTGTTATTACTTCTTCCTGAATTTGTATTGGTTTGTGGTTGAGTTTGTTTGACGCTAGATAGATTAATATTGAGGTATTCTAAAAAAGTCGTGTCACAACCTCCAATACAAGCTGTGTATGGGGGCGGGTATATATGGCTTATGGAATTGTTCCTCCACTCGAATTTAATCATTTTGTAGTTCGGGCCACACTGAAAGTAATGAGTATTTTTAATTTATTGTGCTGTATGGACGCGATTCCAAATAGTGAATAAGGCAAGTTTTTTGAGTTCTTATCGTCGTGGGTCTCTTTCCAAATTCCAAAAAACACAGTTGATTATTTCAAAGTAGTACCTACACTTGTTTAAATTTTACTGTGTATTATTTTCTCTGTTTGTATTTTATGTGAAAATATTATGAATCTAATAAATCTATCAAAAATTAGACATGTCAAATTGTTACTTAATTTCCAAGTTATTAACCTAAAAATGGCAACAGCATGCGATTACACAGGCTACGAAAGCTTACCACAGAACAGGTATCTGGCAACACAGTCAATGTCTTCACAACGCTCGGGAGCCATACGGCGTTCTTACAATTGGGATACGATAAGCAGCTGATGTAGAACTCGTCGGCGTTGTTCTTCTTCTGCCGGACCACCATGTCCGACTTACACTTTGGACATTTAAAAACTGAAAAAAAAATTACATAAATAGTTTTTTTAACGGTTACATTGGAAATAAAGCATACAGCATACGCGAAAGATGGGTGCGCACCGTAGTCTAGGATGTTTCGACAAAGTAAACAGTAATTCAACTATATCTCACTGGCTGCTGTACTGCTGTTTGGAAGTAAGGGACAGTGAGAGTGAGGGACCCAAGCAGACGTCTTTGTACAAAGGTGTAGCTCTGATGAATATTGTCTACAACATATATGAAACTCGAATGAACAACGTAAAGATGCAATCAATCAAAAACGATCGGGTGAGTATTTTTATTTTGCTTAAATATTGGTTTAGAAATAAATACTACTGAATGAGTCCCACTGTCATTTAATCTACGAGTATATACTAATATAATAAAGCTGAAGAGTTTGTTTGTTTGTTTGAAGGCTTATAACTTGAAAACGACTGGTCGGATTTGCAAAATTCTTTTTGTATATGAAAGCCTGATTCTTGGGGAAGGTTATAGGCTATAGTACATACACACTAATGGCGAGTGAAACCGCGGGGTACAGCTAGTTAACAATATTGGGAATAAAAAAATAGATGGCTATTTGGCTCACTAATACATACCGGAAGGCAACTGAGCAGGCATCGTCTCTGTGCTTGGCGTATACTGGCTGGGTCTCTCGTTGAATCGCTGCGCCAGCGCGCTGTCTATTTTATTTGCCTCGGCCGTCACTGTAAGATACACTTCTTTATATTTCGCTATCTGAAACAATATAATTGTGTGCTTCCAAGAATTATGGATGTCTTTTTTATAAGACTATTTAAGTGGCGACAACGCCGTGTAAATGTTCATTTTCATTAGCTACTTGACCCACAATTCTGTAATCATATTGTATTAGTCACAAGGTCCATTGACCCTGACCCGGCCTCAGATTGATATTTTGTAAGGAAGGAGTCATCATTATTGTCAGAAAATCAGGTGCAGGTGATTCAAGCAGCAATGTCCTTAACTAACAGAATCTGAATCAACAAAGTATTCTTTCCGAGGGAATCTATGCCATAAACTCTGTCTTTAGGCAACCGTCTGAACCACTGAACCACATGAAAATTAGTTAACGAAAAAGGTAATTTGTAGGTAGAAAATGTCAGCTAAAGAAGAATTCTAGAATAATCCATAAGATCGGAGCTAAAGTGAAGTGAGCGTTAAGGTTAATAAATATATATAGACTAGCTTTCGCCCGCGGCTTTGCCCGCGTGAGATACGTCCTTCTCAATACTCCTATATGTATGCGAATTTCAGGAAGATTGGTTCAGTAGATAAGGCGTGAAGAGGTTTGTTACCTCACACACAAATAAACAACAAATATACAAACTCACTCGCATTTATAATATTTGTTGGATTACCTGTTCCGCCAATACACGCTGTGGTTGACTCCTGCCTTCGCTAATAGCTTTTAAATCAGCTTCCAGCTGAGCTCTCAAATGCGGCTTAGATATGTTGAGGCCCATGGAATCGTATCCTTCAACGAGGCCCATGCCCAGCAATCCTGGTACAAAATGTATGGCGTCCGCGAGGGCGACGTAGGAACGGCTTTTTATCGTCTCGATATGTTCCGCATGCGTCGCGTCGGTACCTGGTGGATTTTATGATACTGAATTTTTGAATTTAATAGATTACTTTGCGTTACTTTTTAACTGGTGGCGAAAGCACGCAAAGTGTAGTAAGTACTGAAATCTTGCTCGAAGGACCAACAATTTAGATTTTTGAGTTTGAGTGCCTAAAACTTTTTCTTTTACCTCGACGATCAGTGCGTCAATATCTGGTGAGTTTATAAAATGTTCTCAATATTTATTCATCTAGTCGCTACCTTTCAACCCATCCGAATTAATCAATACATATAATAAGAAACTAAAATGCGAGTGTCTGTACATTTAATATATTTCAAAAAAACTGATTGACTGCGATTAAAAAAGAGTAACAGAAACCAAAAAGACAGTTTTTGGAATTTTTGTCTGTCTGTATGTATGTATGAATGTATGTCTGTCTGGTACGTTATAACTTCGAAAATACTCAACGGATTTAAACGCGGTTTTTACAGTTGGATTACATATAATTAGGAGCGTTGTCAAAACTTTGTTTCGTCAAAATCGGTTAAGGGAAAAAGAAGTTATGGTCGATTGAAAATTTACTTCAAACACTGCTTTAAAACTTATAGACAAAACCCATTTGAAATTTCGGCAGTAATAAGCAAAGCATGTTGGCCTATCGGTAGAGGTAGCGGATCATATTTTTAAGTAGAGGGTTCGAATCCTGCTAGACATCACTTCTTTTGTTTTTACCCTTTTTTTGTTTTGTATTAATTTTTTAGAAGTCTATTTTTTTTTAATATTTTAGTAAAGAAATGTTTCTAGAAAGTAGCTGGAATTTTCTGTTTTCGTTTTTTATTTGTTTTCTAGAATTATTTTGTTACTTAGAGAAAGCTCTTAGCGTTAATCAATACATATAATAAGACACTAAAATGCGAGTGTCTGTACATTTAATATATTTCAAAAAAACTGATTGAGTGCGATTGAAAAAGAGTAACAGAAACCAAAAAGACAGTTTTTGGAATTTTTGTCTGTCTGTCTTTCTGTCTGTGTGGTGCGTTATAATTTCAAAACTACTCAACAGATTTGAACGCTGTTTTCACAGGTGAATTACATATAATTAGGAGCGTTGTAAAATCTTTGTTTCATCAAAATCGGTTAAGGGAAATAGAAGTTATGGCCATTTAAAGTTTACTACAAGCACTGCTTCAAAACTTTTAAACAGTTGAATGCGATTTACATAAACGTATTTAATTTAGATAAAGCTAGAATTTCTACTTATATCAATAAAGACAAAAACACACTGCAGTCTCTATTAAATTTTAATAAAATAACACATTGAATGTTTGTGGGCGTATGATTTAGTTACATAAAATATCAATAGATGGCGCTGACTTTATTTTAATAGCAGATTGAAATTTTTCCTTACGGCAGCAATTCATTCTAATTATTAAAAAAAAATTTGGCTGTTGATTTAGTACTATTGGTTGGTTTTTTTATCGGTCGTTTGTTGTGTTGTATTGTAAGCTATTTGAATTGATTGGTTGGTTTGGTTTGGCTTTGGTTTAAAAAATAATCAAATCAGTGTTTGATGGAATAATACGGTCGTGTCGTAAGGACAAATTTATCTGACTTATCACTATTTATTGAGCTTTTCTCCAATTTTCACGCCCACTAAAACTTTGGGAGTGAATTTTAGGTCCTAATGACTCTGTAATAGGCTGCGTCTACTCTTTTAGAGACAAAGATTGATAGTATGAATGTTAAGGGCTCCTTCTTCTGAAGGTCCGTTGTCCGTAAGCCGCGTAGTCGCGGCGCTCACTAATTTTGTAGGCATTAAGACATCATATTTGGGAAAATAACACTACAAAATCTACTTCAGCTATTTTCACTATATAAATACTTTATCTAAAGGTTGGTATAAAAAGCAGGACAAAAAGTTTATTATTTTAGGCATAGTATTGAAAATAAACTTCCAAAGGAAGCAACTTAGATTTTTCTATCGAGCGAATTTTGTCTGATATTGGTACTGTTACTGTAAGCGAATTTCACTCTGCTATATCCTCAACTAAAAACATATATTTTTTTCAGAATTTTACGACTGTTTAATACTGATTCCTATTGATTTTAAAAACGGTATTTGAGAAAGAAGTGGCCCTAATATTTAATGATATTGTAGCAATGTAATGGCTTTATAAAATTGGCACGGGAAAAGGATACAATAGAATTAACTATAGGTCTGGATAGTTGTAGTTTCCACAGGTTACGCGAAAAGCGACCTACACGCGGGCGGAGCCGCGGGCAACAGCTAGTTACAAATATTTGTTTGTCGTTTATTTTAATGATAATAGATAAAACTACATTATGGACCAAAATAAATTAGTGAAATCCTGAATAAAACCTCTCTTAGCGATTCAGGTCGCATAATCCCAGGTAGTCGCTGCGGAAATGATTATATAGAAATTATTACCGGCTCCTATGTGAAAGTTATGTATTACCCACAATATTTTATGCGATGATTTTGATTTTAATTAGTGGGTTATTGGATATACCTACCTATTCCATGCTTCTCCATTAGACCAATGAGATCTGCTTCTGTTAGGAGGTTTGGTGGGGACGTACTTCCATCCAACATGTCGATACTTGTTGGGCTGAATGTCTGGCCTGTCTACAGATTAATAAAAGAATTAATATAGTCCATAGTCAAAAAATATACCTGCACTTCAAAACTTTGAAATTCTTAATATCAATATCAGTGTTACATTGATAACGCGAAAATATTTGATTTTATGCATTAAGAGAAACTCTCACCTCCGAAAGTGATTTTCTCTCATTTTTATCTCACCTGATAAACGTGTATTTCCTTAGACGACCATTTGTCATACGGATATACTTCTAGATAGTTCCTTTCCGTTATCATCAAGCCACTTGCATTGAATTTTTCGTTGGCTATGTCGATAGCAACTGTGGTCTCCTGGCCTTGCGCGTCCTTGGAGCAACATGCGAGAAATGAACGCACGATGAACTCATACAAACGCTGTTCGTTTCCAGATAAACCTTAAAAAATATACCAATATTGATATTCTAATAACCGATCTCAAAAACAAGCCTCATCCTACAAAATTCAACAGTTTTTATAAAGATGATCAATAAGGTAACCACAAGGTAACCAACAATATATTAAAAAAAATATATAAACAATGTACCTAATGTTGCTCATAAATATTCGAGAATTTATTTCCTGCATCTGATGTAGGTTTACAAACATTGCACCTCTAAATTTTAAAGATTGTCTTCACATTAAAAACAGGCATCTGTTTGATTAGAGTGTGATATTCCTTTGTGTCGTACGTCAACAAGAATGGAGACATGGAAATGTAAGAGGAAAAAATCAGTATACTTTTTGTTTTGAGTGAAAAGTACTTACTGTTAGTATACTTTGTAGGATGTATGGGAGGATGAGCTTTATCACTCTTGTTGCCCTGCCGCGGCGTCGGCCCCCCGCTGTCCAGTATGCCCTGCGCAAAAGCCCCCCAGTTTGGATCACTGGTCTGCAATCCCACTAGCTGCCCCAGATTCATCTCCTTAGGGTATTCATTGGTCTCAGTACGCGGGTAACTTATGAAACCCTGAGTATACAACTTCTCGGCAATCCGCATAGTCTCCTTTGCATTGATTTTGAGCTTGCGTGAGGCTAGTTTTTCTAATTCCTAGAAAATCTTTAATTAGGTACTTGATCATAAGGATTTTGCTTACTAGAAAATAGTTTTGTCATACTATCCACTCCACTTCATCACTGTGTGATCTTGATCTGATGTATTCTTGTAATCAATAAGTTAGATTACTTCACTCAAAACTTGGTAAAAAATAATTCTGAGTACTTGGGTGTTTCTATTTTATAGTTATCATATCGTGTAAAAATATACAATTTATCATAACTCACCACTGTATCTAATGGCAATGGCCGCCATTTGGACTTGGGTTTTGTTTTGACTTCGCACACTTTGGCTTGTGGGTTCTCTAAACAAATATCATGTAACACCTGACACGCCTCTTGGTCAAATAGTCTTTGGCGCTCCCATGTAAAATCTACGCTCAAGTCATTCAATGTATGATTCACTAGAAAAAATAAGTGATATATAATTGGTAGATTCAAGATCCCTTCTAGGGATAAGACAAAAAAAACTCATGTAAAAATTTATAAGATATTGCAGCTGTTTTGAGAAAGCTGTACATAATGAGTATACAACACATGGTAAAGGTTCGATGGTGATGCAAATTAGTGTCATGAAGCAGAGATTGATCATCTCGAAGTGCTTATTTCATAGAAATAATTAAGTTCGTAAATAGGCTTGTATCCATTAAGAATAAATATAATGGATAGGGGTTTATAATGATTAATTATATAATGGAGAAAATAACAAACAATTTTAATTATTAAAAGCATTTAAGATTAATAATATTTTTTAAAAATAAATTTCGTAAAATGAAACCATTAGTCACGTGACAGTGAACACCAATCAGAAAGCGTTACGTCACGCCGTGCGAAACTCCAATCTTGTCTTTGACGTTTCGAGTATCACTACCGGTTCTTGATAAAATTATGGTTTTAAACAACTAATATCAAGTTGATACAGTTTTTGCTAGTTATAATTTGAAAGAATTAACCATGGAATCTGGATTCAGCAAAGCAGACAGTAATAATTTGCCCAGAATCGATGCCGTTATGCTTGGAAATTTTTTCGCGTCGAACAGTAACTTTTGCTCATCTGAATTTCGCAATGTTAAAACTTCCTTGTAGTATAAAATATTTATTATAAGCTTAAATGCTATGTGATATTTCAGTTCGGTACACAAGAACTTAATGTTGTGACGTACATTTTGCAAGATACTGTTTACTATTTTACTGTTCCCTTCATATGATACTCCATATAATTAGTCATATCATTTGGCAACTAGAATAATAAAAAGAGTATGTTTGTAACATTAATTAGAAAACTAAAATAAAACGTTCACTCCTAAAAGTGAAACAACTTAACCTGAACTCATGTATTTATTATTTAGAAAATAGAGATTCTACAAAACGCATCTAGTTTGCTCGAATTAAGTAATAGATTGTATTGTGTGAAATACTTAATCAAAATGATCTTTACAAAAATACATTCTTGAACCTGTTGATAAAGTTTGTTTGTTTGTAATATCTTTTTTGCTTTAAAATACATAGTAAATAGAACTTTATTAAAATCAGAAGACAATGGCGGACTTATCCCAGGAAGGGATCTCTTAGCATAAAGTATGATCTCTAAAGTATGAGCTTCTTGCAAGTTTAAGCCACTTTTTCCGTATTTCTCCATTGTTTGGAACATATATAAATAACTTGTTTGGCGTTTTCATAGTCGTGCTATCACACTGGGGCACTATACAGTACTTATAATATGAGAAATTTATTTTTAAACGATTAAAACTAGCTATAACGTACGAAGACACGATCGCTCTTTGGTTTGTTTCGCACGGCGTGACGTCATTCAAGACGCCATGACAGTCTTGTGCGTTTTGGAACCAAATTGAAATTGGTTTTTTAAAACGCGAAATTTATAATGTAAACGCTCGATTAAAAATAAATAAACCTTTTCTTTCGATAAAATGCCTAATAAGCTAAAATATTAAGCAGTTATTGAAATTTTGTCAACTAGCCTATTGTACTCATTTATTATGTTATGATTTCCTTATGGGAAATTGTTAATAAATAAATATTATTTTCTCTCCAAATATGGTGAATTCACTTATATATTACTAGCTGTTGCCCGCGGCTCCGCCCGCGTGGGACTCGGTTATATCGCGCCCAAAAGTAGCCTATGTTTGACCTCAGGTCGTTAACTATATCCCTACCGAATTTCATCAGAATCGGTCCAGCAGTTTAGCCGTGAAGAGGTGACAGACAGACAGACAGACAGACAGAAAGACAGACAGACAGACTTTCGCATTTTTAATATTAGTATGGATTCAAGGACTGTTTTGCACAATATTTAGTAAAGGATGATTGGTAACAAATACCTTTAATTTTCCAAAATGGTTCAGCCACAAAGTTTTCAACAGCTCGATATCTCTCCACAACAAAGCCTAGGGTGGGAAACTGACAGGATCCATAACTCACAAGGCTTTCTGCTAGTTTGCTAGGAAATACCTTTTGCAGTCTCAAAGTCTGAAATCTAGTAAATGCTGCACCTGAAATAAGTAAAAAAAAACAAAATGTTCATTACTGGACCTGTGTCCAGTAATAGTAGGCCCTGTGACCTACAGCATAAAACTTAAAACACACTGAATGCTATTTCATAAGCTATTCATGAATTTATATTGTAAAGTCAATGACCCACCACTCCCTAATTTTTATTTTACACAATTGCCTTTCCTGTTGTTACATTTCTCTTCTGACATGAATGCTGTGAAACATTGACAAATATTTACTGTTTATTTAAAATGTCAACATTACCTATCCTTAGATCCAGTTCTTGTCGGACATCAACTGCATCACTGATGTTTTTATTTGGTTCCTCAAGGTTTTGTAATGCTCTTCGAACTGATACAGCAGTGATCTCTGAGAACTTGGCACGGTAAACACGCAAACTAGATTTCACTGCAGTACAAACTTGTATAATTTCAAACCCTATGTTTTCTCCCTCTCTGTCACAATCGGTCCAGATAATCAGACCTTGACAACTTCTAACTTCTCTTTCTAATGTTTTCTGAAATTTTGCAAATATTGCTAATTAACACATTCGCACGCAGAATCCAGACACTATTATTATGTGACAATTTTGTGCACGAATTGATTGGAAACATTAAACTGTAACTTTTTCTTCATCGCGATGTCTGATTGTGACACAGCGCTGTGTAACTGCAATATAGGTTCTTGATTCATAAAAAATTTAAAAAAAAAAATGAAATTTACCTTTATTTTTTCATAGTTTTCGGGGCAGTATTTAAATACTGGAGCATCAAAGAGTGTCAAGGGGTTGCATGACTGCCAACCTTTATAGGCACCAACGAACTCCAGGGCAAGGAGGTGACCAGAAACAGATGTCATCACCATTTGACTCTTCTGTCCCATGACATCTGCTTCGAATTCGTAAATTTTGTTATACTGAGATAGTCCTTCCCGCTAAAAACAAAATAATGGTACAGTTAAACAAACTGTCAATCCACGATTACAAGAGGAAGAAGCATTATGTTAGTCAGGTACTTACTCTTCTGGAAGTGCCCCTAGATAAATGAAAAGCAATGTTTTTAGCTGCGTCATTTTTCTCAGCAACATTTAAATATTTCATGGTTTCGCTTTTTCGTCGGAGTATCAGCAATGAAGGGAAACAAGATAACTTTTGTTTGAGGTTATACCCATAATATCGTACTAAAATAGACATTAATGTGCGGCAACAAAATCAACAAGAACTGTGAAGCGGTTAAAACTTATCTTTCTATAACTTTTGCAAACTATGAAACAAAACATAACATATTAATTATTCAGTAAATTTCACTTTTTGGGCATAGATCCCGCTTTATTCTCACACTTTGGTTTGTTTTGTTTGTTTCTTTGTTTTGATTAGATTGAGTTTGACATTGATAACATCAAAACATAACTGTCGGACAGACACACATTTTTTTAAAATTATTTTTTGGCCCTGGATTTAAAGTCTTTTAAGGCTACTCAAGCCACAACCACCATGATAGATTTCTTTACTTCGTCTGTCACTGTCACAGCTGTCATTGAGTCTATCATAATTCCATTACTGTCAAAGTCAAAATTATAGGGCACGGTACGCGTCAAGCGTCAAACCTTTGTTTTTGAATCTCATTTGCATATATATTTCGTTTCGTGTTTATTTCCCATTTTCTCACTTCGAAACAATTTATTTATGTAAACAATGTTATCGTCGCCTTTATTGGCACGATCACCTTTAAATTATACAAGAATGTGCTTTCTTGTCAATTGTCTCAAAAGGTTGAAAAGCTCTCAACAGTGGTTGAGTAGGCAAAAGGCTGATCCTTATGTAGAAAAAGCAAAAATTTACAACTATAGGTGAGTATTTGATCCACATTGTTTTTTTCCTTTTTGTCAGTTTCTACGCAATTATACCGTAAAGTGACATTAAATACAGCATGACAGATTGCAGACTTCAATCGAGTTTGGTATCATGAGGACAAGCGAAAGCGAGCGCGGCCTAACTTGGAATTGGTCGCCAGTAGTGGCATTTCTATCTTGAATACAAGATAAGCCGGTCGGTGGCCTTGGCTATCATCACCAGATGCAAGTCGTAAGGCCGTCAGATGCCTCTCTAGGCTTCTTCAAAAATCATGATTCTCATCTTATTAGTTTGTTTATCCTGTTTTAAGGGTTATGGAGGTCAGACTACAGAGGCTCTATTGTAACAGCCAGTCTAGATACCAAATCTACAAGTATGAGTAAAAGCATACCCTGGTCTCTGAAGCATAAGCTATGGATGCAATTGGGACACTTGGATGATGACAGCAGAGGCTTAATAAAAGGGTCCTATTACCACCCTTAGAGAACCTATTGATCTTTTTACTTGCATCTGTCTTGTTTATTCTGGCTAATCTGTAAAATGGTAGAATGCAAAGGTACTTTTTATTTGAGAAAGGCAAGCCTGACAGTGTATGTGCATTATACATTTTTCTGATACAGATGTCGAAGTGCATTCAAACTGATAGAGATGAATGATAAAACAAAAATACTGACTCCGGGTCTGTCCGTCATAGACCTAGGAGCATCACCTGGCTCCTGGACTCAAGTTGCTGTGCAGTTAACAAATGCAGATGGAGCAGACAAAACCAAACCCATAGGCTCAGTACTTGCTATAGACAAGCTGCAGATATTTCCAATAGAGGTAAATTTTTATTCAATTTTGCATGGGGAAATAAATGATGTAAAGAAAATTTGTTACCAGTGTCACTTGCATGTGCCTCAGTAATACCTCTTAGGCTAATAATAAAATGGTAACTGAGCTGTCTAAAATTTATATTTGTTATAATAATTAATTATATTTTAAATTTTTGTTTTTAAATAATATTTTTAATTCTTTTGTTAATATTTAAACAATAATTATTAAATTTCTCTGCTGACAAAAATTTGTGATCTTATTCCCAGGGTGCAACAATAATAAACAACATGGACTTTTCAACAATTGAAGCCCAAGATAAAGTGGTGGAGGTATTAAAGGGCAAGCAAGTGGATTTGGTACTTTCTGATATGGCTCCTAGTGCTACGGGTGTGAGGGAGTTAGACAAAGATAGAATTATTGGCCTTTGCTACATGGCCATTAGATTTGCTGCACTGGTCACTAAAATAAATGGAAGTTTATTATTTAAAGTATGGGATGGCAAAGAAGTGCCTATTCTAGAGATGGACTTGGAAAGATTCTATAATAATATCAAGATCTTAAAACCCAGAGCGAGCAGATCAGATTCTTCTGAAAAGTTTATTCTTGCTCGAGGATTCAAAGGAGTGCAGAGACCTTTGCGGAATGGTAGGTGGGGGTAATTAGTTATTATGTTTTATTGTCCAATGTCTTCCAATACAAACATTTAAATATATGCCATTCTATTTTTAGGTAAAACTTTATTATAAGAAGAGTTAGGGTAAGTGTTAATAAAATATAGAAAATTAAATTAAATTTGTTTATTTTTATAGCATTTTCAAGCATAAATTTAACAGCAATATTGAAAATCACAATTTTGTAACTTATTATATTTTTTACTTCAGATAAATAAATCTGAATATTGTCATACAAATTACAGCAGTGCCACTTTTATAAATTGCACCTACAACTATCAAAAAATAATCACTTTTTTGCCAATCAAGATTACTATCGAAGGCCTTAATATATTTGTTTGCTTTTAACATAGCTGCATCAGCATTAGTGTTACTTAGTTTATTTTAAATTTAAACCCTTACTATAAAAATAATCAAAGATTGTTTTATTTCTTTGAAGTTTTATTTGGAACTAGCTGTTACCCGCGGCTCCGCCCGCGTGTAGGTCGCTTTTCGCGTAACCTGTTTTACATTGAAATGAAATCACGCAATCGATGTAGCCAGGACATTATTCAAATATAAACAAATATCATGTTTCAGAGTTAAGTTCAAAGAATCTCTTTGTAGACAACATTAGCAGTTCTTCCCTCAGAGGCTAATAAAAATAGATTTTCGGCGCTACTGACCCGCGAGCAAGCCACATACAGTTGTCCATGCGAGAAACATCTTGTTGACTTGTTCTTAGGTCGATACCAGCTGCTTTTAGGGTTTGTCCCTGCGACATATTTATCGTCATGGCAAAGCATACAGCAACTGGCAACTGGGTGCGTTTCAATCGAAAGGGGTAATTGTTGGGGATGAGTGGTATTCGAGGTATGTACACCGTTTCGCCTGAACCACACCCTGTGAGAGTTTCGGCCTGTATTAAGTTGCGCTGCGAAACCGTTACTTTGAGTCGGGTCCCGTTGCATAGTTTAGGCGGAGAAAGATTTCTTAGGAGCATAATGGAAACGCCGACTTTAAGGGTAATGTTATGAGCAGGAAGACCACTTGCAGCCAATGAACTCAAAAAATCATCCTGATGCACAACACTGTTATATGACGTGTAAATCACTTCATCCCCGACAACTTCCGCCAAAACCTTGAGTTTCGGTAAACGTTTCCGAAGCCCGAGATGACGCATGACGCTCGCGGTCAGCGGACAACCGAGACTCTCTGTCAGAAGAAGTTTCTTAAGACCGAGACAATGCATGGCGTTGCCTATCTTCATCGAGTCGCATCTGTCTATCCGCATTCGATTCTTGAGATCTAGCTAACCTTCTGCTTTTAGCTATTCTGGAATGATGCGACAGATTAGATCGTTTCCTCCTAGGCATTATCTAAAATAATTAAAATTCTTTATATAAGGTGAATTTAAATCAACTGCAAATATTTTAAGGGCAGATTCAGACCACTAAACTTTCCCAAATAAAGTTATGTCGAAATACGAAAAAAATTTTTTGACCTCCCATACAAATTGAGAATCAGTTGATCTAGTATAGTATGGAGAGTGAAAAATAAAATTTCGTATTTCAATATAAGTTTATTTGGAAAAGTTGTTCAGTATAGTGGTCTGTATCTGCCCTTAAAATATTTGCAGTTGATTTGTGTCCACCTTGTATACGATACGACACGATCGTATGTTCCGTCAAACAACAAATTCAATTTTCAATTCAAGCAAGACAACTAACAATAGATAGCGAACCGAACCGTCCATTTACCAAACCAATCAATAGACAACACCAAAGAATCAAATTTTCAATCGACCATAACTTCTTTTTCCCTTAACCGATTTTGACGAAACAAAGTTTTGACAACGCTCCTAATTATATGTAATCCAACTGTGAAAACCGCGTTCAAATCCGTTGAGTATTTTCGAAGTTATAACGTACCAGACAGACATACATACATACAGACAGACAAAAATTCCAAAAACTGTTTTTTTGGTTTCTGTTACTCTTTTTTAATCGCACTCTATCAGTTTTTTTGAAAAATATTTAATGTACAGACACTTGCATTTTTGTGTCTTATTATATGTATTGATTAACTAGGTTAAAGTTAGAGTAGCACTCTTGGAAATGCAACTTATAAAAGAGGTAGAACTTTACACACAAGAAATATATTTGTACAATTTCTGATCGACTCTTGAAAATAAAATATCAAAAAATCATAAAATCATGTTGAGTAGCTGTTAGCATGTAGGTACTTAAAACTATATTTATTGGATATCAAAATTGAAATTATAAAACCTTTTAAGAAATTTCTAAAAAAAAATATAGCATTAGAAGTTATAATAGGCAACAACTATGTTACATTACTTTTTTGCTCTATGTATATTTACATATAAATAAATAGCTGTACATAATAAAAGCATTAAAGTGAACAAGTCACCAGCATAATGTAAAATGAAGCTGGTTTACTATTCGTAAATATATAATTTACATTTCTGACAAAATTATATTGGTATTATTTTGTTAAACAGCTTGTAGAAAACTTGATAGTATTTTTACAATTATTTTTTTTATTTTATTATGCCATTAACGTCATTTATTTATTTAAATTCAATTCAATATGCAATAGGATTTTTTATTTATTTGAACCTCTGTGGTCTAGTCTGCTAGAGGTCCTGACTTTGATTATCAGCATTGGAATAGGCAAATAAATTGTAGCCATTTTCACAGCTATATGTCTGTGTCTAAGTGTATCGCTTTTTTTAATAATATGTCCATTGGACGCAAAATGCAAAATACACGATTTGAGCTTAATCTGTGCCCCTAGTATGAGTTTTTTTTAACGCAGACGCTAGCGACTGCGTTAGGATTTTGTATGGAATTTCTTAGTTGCCTTACTATCCGCCAGAGGCGCTGTACAGGTTTGCCATACTAAATCGCTAACGCAGTCGCTAGCGTCTGCGTTAAGAAAAACTCATACTAGTGCCCCGGGCTATCGAAAGTTGTTCATTTATAACATGACTGAATTTAAAATTATTTCTTTGTTTTTTACATAATTATACCTTTCATATTTAATAATTTGTTTGTACCTTGTACCATACAGTTTTAGGTTTTGCCTTTCGTGTTTTGACTTGCAATAGAAAAAGGCCCTTATTTTTTTACCATTTAGGTTTTTGGTTCAAACAATTTTAGTAAATAAACAATTTTTAAAAATATGAACAATGATATCTCCCTATTGCTCACAAGTGGTACCAGAGATACAAAAGTTAATTGTACTACTGACTCAAAGGGGAACATCAAAGTTATTTGTAATACTCATGTACGAATTCATAGAAATATTTATGATTGGTAATGTACAAATAAACACACAAACTCAATACATTTAAGGTTATGAACTCAGGACCACTGGTATTTATAATATTTTACGAAAACAATTACTTATAAGCAAACGTATTGCAGACAAAGATTAAAAACAAAATAATATAGATAATAAAAAAAACACTAATTGACTTTTTTTTTCAACATTCAACTACATAATATATTTTTCTCTAGTGCCTTTTATATGGTTAAACATCTGAATATTCGCCGGACGGAAGGCTAATGTACGCGTAGTTAGATAGCTATTACGAAACACCAGGAGTACAGAAATAAGGTTCGTTTATATAACATTTGGTTGTTCATGAGAATTTTTATATAAACAAGCCTCGGTATAAACCTACCCTTCACATTAACATATTATCTGCCGTTTGTTTCAGTTTGTCGACTTTTTCACTGCATGGACGCAGCAGGTCATTTGGCCAAGTCTCGCCTTGAATAATAGGCATGGACAAGCTCTACATTTTAGCAATTATAGATGCTTATTACTTATACACAGGTGTTATGTGAGGCGATCGACGCTAGTGAATTCCAAAATGCACAATAACTACTTCACGCAAAATCGTTAGTTTGCAAGACACTTCGTTTCGTTTTCCAGTCGTATTAAGCTTTATTCCTGTACACTCGCTACTTTGTGATAAATAAATACTAGTTGAAGCGTAATTACACGAATTGCGACCGCGTGCCGTGGGATAGTTTGCATAGTTGTGCAGAGGAAAGCAGGCTGGAGTGCGCGGCGTGGTCCAGGAGCAGGAGCCTCTCTCCTCGCTCGTCGCTGGCTGCGCGCGCGCGACAGCGTCCGCTGCCCGTCTCTATCGCGAAACTGCTTACAGCGCAGATGGCGTAGACGAATGTGATCACGAACAGACCACAACCAGAATCTGGAATATTAAAAACAAAAAATATCTTACGCCCAATAATAATATTGCCCAATAATGTTTTTAGGGTTAAGGTGATACCTCGGTGAACACTAGCGCCACCGTCATTTAAAAAGCATTACTCACTGAAAACACAAGTTATCAAAAATCCCTCTGCTGTAATTATGGTTCTGGATCTGAAATTAAATTATATATAGTTGCAAATTGCAAAACTGCTAAAAGTGGCCGTTTTAAGCAATAATGCAATTTGTAACTATAGGGAATTATAATTTAATATGTTTAAATTAACTTCAGATCCAGAAACTTAATTACAGCAGAGGGATTTTTGATAACTTGTGTTTTTCAGTAAGTAATGATTTTTAAATTATGGTGGCGCTAGTGTTCACCGAGGTACCACCTGTGCAATGAAATTGAAGTGTTTGTTTATTTGAACGCCTTTACCACTGTTCAGATTTATACACTGGTCAGATTGCAATTTTTTTTAGAAGGTAGCATCTGAAATCTGAAAGTACCATACTAGTGCCATCTAGCGTTAAAAGACGAAGTCCAATCCGAAGCTCAGAGGAGTTCAAAATCTGTGACTAATCCAAGCTACTCGCTGGGCGTTAAACATGGTAACGTAAAACAACAAACAACGATGGCGCGCATGCCCCGCTAGACTTTCGGGGTCCTCAAACATTGTAGAGTTTATAAAGAAATCACTTACGATACAGATGGTGTCCTCCAAACAAGTTGACGACGTAGGGGTACTCTTCGCCGATGGCGATGGCCACGCAGAGCAGCCCCTCCGCCACGAACGCCGCTACGATCCAAGGCACCACGTACTCCCGCTTGTACTTCACGGCGCCGTATAGAAGCGAGATGCAGCACATCAGGTATATGGATGTCAGTATCGTACTCGTGTACAGAAATATCACTGTCACTGGAAAATAATATTTTGATGTTAAGCCCTTTAAAGTCAAATTTACGACAGTGTTTTAAAATCACGTGAGGCACTGACGCCGACGTCATATGGGCAGTAGATATCAATATACATATAATAAGACATTAAAATGCGAGTCTGTACATTTAATATTTTTCAAAAAAAAAAACTGATAGTGCTATTAAAAATGAGTAACAGAAACCAAAAAGACAGTTTTTAGAATTTTTGTTTGTCTGTATGTATGTCTGTCTTTAAATCAGTTGAGTATTTTCGAAGTTATAACGTATAACTTCGAAAATACTCAACTGATTTAAACGCGGTTTTCACAGTTGGATTACATATAATTAGGAGCATTGTCAAAACTTTGTTTCGTTAAAATCGGTTAAGGGAAAAAGAAGTTATGGTTGATTGAAAATTTACTTCAAACACTGCTTCAAAACTTTTAATGCGTTTACTTACGTTAAATTTAATTTAGATAAGGCTAGAATTTCTACTTTATATTATCCATATCAATAAAGACGAAAACACGCACTGCACCTATTAATTTAAATAAAATAACATGTTGAATTTGATCGTAAATTTAGTAACATAAAATCTTAATAGGTGGCGCTGACTTACTTTACAACTCGCTATGGTTACGTTTTCGCATTATAGTATAGCAGATTGAAATTAACCCTAGCAATTTAAAAAAATTGATGGTATTTGTCTTTGTGGTTCTTTGGTTGTAGTCTATTGATTGGTTTGGTAAATGGACGGTTCGGTTAGCTAATCGCTATTGATAGTTGTCTTGCTTGAATTGAAAATTGAATTTGTTGTAGAGGTGAGACATACTAGGTAAAACGCGGACTGAGTCTTGCGAGTACGCGTCCAGAAAAAGACTAGATCCAAAGACTAGGTCCACGAGTATTTACGAGTACGCGACTCAATGGACTCATTGCGTAACCAAATGATTCCCGTAAATGCGCGTCTTGCGTATATGGGCATTATGGACTAGTTTTACAAGTACGAGTCTTCACACTTCGTATTTTTTTTATCCAATTTTTCTAATAGCTGTTAAAAACTTCCCTTCATACTTTATACAGGCTTAGGACTGTCAGCAGTTTTTATTAAAATTTCAATCAAAAAGTGTATTTAAGTAAAATATATATTAATGAAATAGCATTTTATATACATTGATTATTTTTATTTACATTTTTTTTATATACAAAGTTATTCTTAATCTTTTTTTTTATTTTTTATTTTTTGTTCTCTTGTTTTTTTTCAATACGTTTATAATCAACCTACTGTTTGTTTTTAAAATTGCAAATTTTAAGTAAACAACAAGTATTATTATCACACCAAAACAAATATGCTACCAAAAGAAAATGACCTTATTGTGTTTGTACTAAAAGTGTTATTTGAACAAACAATAACTCGCCGAAATACATCGTTAGGCGGCTCGGTGCGGCAGCGGGCGAGTCGGGCGATCCCGAAGTTTCCCGACAACGTCTTCCGAGTTTTTGAGTTGCGCGTACCGGTGAAGTCGCCGTACTCGTAAATACTCGATACGCTAAAAGACTCGCGTGCGGGAACGCGTACTTACGCGTCCAAGCCAAAACCTATTCCAAAAACCTGTTCCAGTAAATACGTCTCACCTCTAATTTGTTGTTTGTTTGACGGAACATACGATCGTGTCGTATATAAGGTGGACACAAATCAACTGCAAATATTTTAAGGGCAGATACAGACCACTATACTGTACAACTTTTCCAAATAAACTTATATCGAAATACGAAATTTTATTATTCACTCTCCATACTAAACTAGATCAGCTGATTCTCAATTTGTATGGGAGGTCAAAAATTTTTTTCGTATTTCGACATAAGTTTATTTAGGAAAGTTGTTCAGTTGAGTGGTCTGAATCTGCCCTTAAAATATTTGCAGTTGATTTAAATTCACCTGATATAAAGAATTTTAATTATTTTAGATAATGCCTAGGAGGAAACGATCTAATCTGTCGCATCATTCCAGAATAGCTAAAAGCAGAAGGCTAGCTAGATCTCAAGAATCGAATGCGGATAGACAAATGCGACTCGATGAAGATAGGCAACGCCATGCATTGTCTCGGTCTTTAGAAACTTCTTCTGACAGAGAGTCTCGGTTGTCCGCTGACCGCGAGCGTCATGCGTCATCTCGGGCTTCGGAAATGTTTACCGAAACTCAAGATTTTGGCGGAAATTGTCGGGGATGAAGTGATTTACACGTCATATAACAGTGTTGTGCATCAGGATGATGCTACCACCTACCCTATCGAGATTTTGAGTTCATTGGCTGCAAGTGGTCTTCCTGCTCATAACATTACCCTTAAAGTCGGCGTTCCCATTATGCTCCTAAGAAATCTTTCTCCGCCTAAACTAGGTATGCAACGGGACCCGATACAAAGTAACGGTTTTGCAGCACAACTTAATGCCGAAATTCTCACAGGGTATGGTTCAGGCGAAACGGTGTACATACCTCGAATACCACTCATCCCCAACAATTACCCCTTTCAATTTAAACGCACCCAGTTTCCAGTTGCTGTATGCTTTGCCATGACGATAAATAAGTCGCAGGGACAAACCCTAAAAGCAGCTGGCATCGACCTAAGAACAAGAAGTTTCTCGCAAGGACAACTGTATGTGGCTTGCTCGCGGGTCAGTAGCGCCGAAAATCTATTTTTATTAGCCTCTGAGGGAAGAACTGCTAATGTTGTCTACAAAGAGATGCTTTGAACTTAACTCTGAAACATGATATTTGTTTATATTTGAATAATGTCCTCTTCGATTGCATCATTTTATTTCAATGTAACACAGGTTACGCGAAAAGCGACCCACACGCGGGCGGAGCCGCGGGTAACAGCTAGTTTAAAAAATATAATCTGCCTTTCCATTGATGAAAATATGTAAAGGTTTTCAAATATGGCGTGTAGATTGTAGCTGCTGCTGCTGATCTGTACCCCTAGTATGAGAATTTATAAACGCAAACGCTAGCGACAGCGTTAGGATTTTGTACCCATGGTATTTCTTAGTTGCCTTACTATGCGCCAGGAGCGTTGTACAGGTTTGCCATACAAAATCGCTAACGCAGTTTCTAGCGTATGCGTTTATGAAATCTCATACTAGGGGTATTGAACACGCTGACTTGGTTTGGAATGACTGAAATATACTAAGCCTGCATGTGAACGTTCCCGTATAAATATAGGTAGAAATTTTATTTACCTGATGCAAGATGCTGTGCTTTTGCGAACCGCCGTTGATTGATGGTGCTGACGACGTCCCCCTCGTGAAAGGTCAGCTGGTGTCCATACTCCACCTCGTAGAAGCCCCGCCTCTCTGCATCATCCTCCATGTCGTTGTGGAGCATAGACAACATCTCGCCAAGGTGTGATATTCCCACGAGCAGTATTATTAGTACGAAGGATGATAGCGCCTGGTGATTGAAAAAATAATTAATAAAACTATAAGGTGGACACAAATCAACTGCAAATATTTTAAGGGCAGATACAGACCACTATACTGACCAACTTTTATCGAAATACGAAATTTTATTTTTCACTCTCCACACTAAACTAGATCAGCTGATTCTCAATTTGTATGGGAGGTCAAAAATTTTTTTTCATATTTCGACATGTTTATTTGGGAAAGTCCTTAAAATATTTGCAGTTGATTTAAATTCACCTTATATATACGGTCGAATTGAGAAACCTCCTTTTGTTGAATTAAAGAAAACCATAGTAACAGAGGGTACTTTCTTTTCTAAAGTATCACATTGTGTTACTTGTCAGAGGGTACTTCTCTGATCCATACTACTCATCACAAACTAAATAGAGATTGCTACTCATTTAGGAGCTGCTACCGAACTACTAGTCTAGTATATTTCATGTTTTTCACTTGTTTTGAACTTAACGTGGAGAAGACACAGACCTTTAAATTTTCTGATTTTTTATTCTTTGAGAAGAGAGATATGACACACTATAATGTAAGAGTCATTTTCGTGGTAGGGCACTTCTCATACCACAGAATCTTTTCTCTTACATTAACAAACCAAAAAAATTAAGAAAATAATGTTCGTACCTAATATCCCACTTAAATTACACACACATTCCTCGTTAGTACACTTAAATAATTATATTCTGCTGATCTAATTAATTCTTATGTCAGCGCAGTAAATGCTAAAATATAAATCTAGCTAACCTTAATTTGCATTTTTTATATATTGAAACATTTTATAGGCTTTAAATTTATATGGTTAATTAGTTTAAAAAAAAAACTTATTACCATCAATAAGTTCTTTTTTTCAATAAGTGGTCATGCAAAGTTGATTTGTTATATTGGACAAATGGGATAAGAAATAGAAATATTTATTTTGCGAAAATATGGTAGTACAGTTAAGAACAAGAAGTTATCTAATTATTTTGAATCCAAATAAAATTAGTCTTTGTGAATTGGTCGGTTTAGTTGGTCCGAGGACAGGATTAAAATTGTAAGTACTTACGATTTGATGGACGGCAATGAGAATTGTTCCTTGACGTAAATTAAAAATGTACAAAAAATTATTTAGGCGTTTGATCATTTTGTGCGACAGGTTACATTGCTTTGTTCTACCAAACATTTGTATTATTTAGATTACTAGATGATAACGTAAAACAATAAAAACATTGTTTAGCTCTTCATATGACTGAGGTTTGAGGCAGACCTAACGCGCATGTTTCGTCTTATTGATTTATTATTGTTTTTCCGCGCATACCTGCATCTTTCAGCATGTCACTTGGTATGCGGTCTTCGGCGCTCCTTCAACAACTAAAGCACAGATTAAATAATAAAATACTAGTACACGTAACTTAAAAATATATATTTTTTATTTATATGACATCAATTCTGTTATTATTTTAAAGCCGGAGTATTTGTATGTATGATGAATTATAAGCAACGTATATTTCTACTATTAGTTTTCCCTAATTTTTCAATTAGTTAACTTACGTATTCGCAAATTAGATCCATGTACTTGTCTAAGAAATTATAACTTATTGATATGTAACAGTATTAGAAATCTGCGAACAAAGTTAATATTTGCGTTGCACACTTTTATGGTGTAAAATGAAACTTGCCAATTATTTATAAATTAGTTTTATTTTATTTTACAACTTACAATCGTGTAGCAGTAACGTTATGACTGTATCTACCTAACCCAAACTTTTAGCTGGCATTAGTGTATTTGGATTTACATATAAACTAAAGCTATCACAAAATATACGAAAAATATGAAAACAATTATGTACATAAGTTACAAATTAACAGAAGGGATTAATTTGGGCATGCAATTAATTGAAATAGGCAAATGATCACTGTTCTTATTTATACAGTGAACTAGCAACACCCGGGTCTGCCAGAGATTTTCAAATCTACGGGTAAAATTAAGGAATTGCTTTGACTTCAAAAGAGGCAACTAAACTTTAGTTTAAAAAAACGAACAGATATTACGATAATAATTTTCAAAATAAACTTACAATTTTTTTTGCTTACTGAACCCTTACCACCATCTCTTAAAACCATGCAAGATCTAGTGAGTAAGGGAGATGTCGCATTACATCTTGTATCGCGCTGTCTCGCTTACTCACTGGAACTTGCATGGTTTTAAGAGATTGTAGTAACCCCACTGGTTTTTTTTTTGATGCATGAACTGGACAATATTTTTTCATTTTAAAGTGGGAAAAATTGTGCACTTCCATTGTTGCAATTAAGTACTATTAGAATTACATGCAGCGATTTTATTGGGATTCTCTATTAAAAAGAGCGTTCAAGAAATATGATATTTAAATGTACAAGTAGGTTTTAAATTGATAACATAATGTGGTAATGAATGTTAAAAGTTTATATATTGAAAATGTTTAACTGGTCTTGGAGATTTCTGCTATTTTTGTAGGGACGGATTGTATCAATCTATATTTGATTGACACCCTTTGTTTTATAGTGCAATAATAATTGTAATTTTATACTAATTTATACATTATTTATAGACAATGTGACCTGTTATGACACAATGAAACATTAAATGCAAAATAAGCTATTACCTATACGTGTAAATGGTTTCACTAAAACATACACAACCATTATATGAAACATACAATAACTAAAATCGTAATTATACACTTAACAATAATAGTGTATTTAGTAAATTTAAGTTTTCGAAAATAGTCCACATTTGACTTCTATTTACAACAAACTTTTGGTATACAATCATTAATTCCTTGAAACAGTTATAAATATAGCCAAAATATTTACAAATTTCAAGTCGACATCTCATAAAATCTTACATAAATAACTTAATATAGTGGACATGAAGTGATTTTCACAATTCGCTGGCTAATATTTATCAAAGAGCTCCGTTAGATTACGTAATAATGTTAATTGTACTTATCAATGTAAATATGTCGGTCACAGCACACTAAAACATTAATTTTTGCCTTCCTGTTGTATTAATTATTCGCGAGCACGTTTGATTTGTGTCAATTAGATATTTCCGCAACAGGAATTTTTAATACATAAAACGCCTGTTTCCCAAGTGACCTATTTTATGGATTTCCACTTGCATAGACCCTTAAAGATTATTTTTGGTTACGTATTATTTATTTATTAAAAAAAAATTGTAGCGTGTAGATAAGAGTACCCTTTTAAACGTTACTTTCATTCAAGGTTCCAAAATTACTTGATGACAAAACGCGTTCTTGGTACCGTAAAATGTTGCAACTTTGCCAAGAAAGCCCAACTTTGCCTTTTTCGTTTCGATTGTGATATTTCGCGTTTGCTTCGTTTTTTCCTTTTTTTTACCATTTGATAGTAATTTCACATTATTAGGGCAACATATTTTTATTTTTTTACAATAAAAACTCCATTGTTACTCTGTCAGTTGTGCGACAAAAACCGGCCCGTGAGGGTGAAAAATTGTAGTGTCCTGTAACTTTTGCAGTTTTACGAAGAGAAAAGGTGATTTTAATCAGAAATAACGTCCCAAGGTAAGACAACATTGTCTATTTTCCGTATTATTTAATATTTTTATGAAAAGGACACCATTTCATCAAAATAACTTAGTAGGCAATGTTGTGCACTGTTTTGGAAACTTGACTGACACAACTTTGCCTGGGTCTAGGGTTATCACTTGTCGGATTTCATTAATTATAAATTTTTAATGTGATTTCATGGAACTGTATTGTTCACTACATTAATACTATTATATTCTTATTAGGTACTATAATATATGCTATATTTCATAGCTGATATAGTAATTTGGACAAAGCATATTTAAGTATTTTTTTAATATAGCAGTCCGGAGTTTGGAATTGTGCCCGGAATAATATAATAGAGTTCCAATTTATAACCCTGACCCTTCAATCAGGAGTGTAGCCACTAAGTTTCATTTTTTTTGTAGTTATATGAAAAATGGCAAGTATCAAAAAGAGAAGCAGGAGAAAACCAGGAGCTCATTGAAAAATTACTTATAAATTAGTATTGTTACGTTATCTACATAATTAACGTTGTTTTTTATTTTTATTTAATTTAATGACACTCAAGTATTTTGTTTCATTTGTAATTTAAACTTACGCAGCAAACTGTTAAATTTTTGAAAAATATATAAAAATAGTTAAAATATATACTGCTTTTATTTAGGACAACCCTGGAGTCAACGATATTTTTGTATGGAAAGTTTGTGGAACCTGCTACAACTTTGCCTATTAGCTGTGAAAAAAAAAAAAAATTACCTATAGGGCAATAGTGTAACTGCCGAGACCAACAATGTGCCCTCAGTATCCGGATAAAAAAATCCTGCAAATTATCGACATTTTATTTATTGAGATATCCTTCTAGGCAAAGTTGCGTCTTTTACCTACAACTTTGCCTACGACTTTGAGTTCTTGTTATTCAGAAAAACAGCATGTTTTTAACGTATTTGGGCCCTACCTGGCAAGATATAAAGTCTGTTTTCCGTCTTAAACTCATGAAAAGTCGTAATAATAAGAAGGTTCAGTTGTACGAACAAAAAACCTCAAAATCCAGGCAAAGTTGCAGCATTTTACGGTAATCAAAATGTGACTTTAACCTGTCGTACTTATGGTAAGATTTTGTTGCGAAATTTTAATCGCGCGTTTTACAGTAAGTATTGTAACAGAATATAAATTCCGTAGCATAAACATTTACTTAACACATTAGTTTATCTGGAGGTTCTGGGTTTCATCTCCAGCATGAGCAAACTGGAAATGGTGTCAAGTAAAGTATCGTTGAGTTAGTATCCGATACATGTTTCATTTGTTTTCCCTTAGGAGATAACCTAACTGTTAATTCCCACATTTTACGCTCATTCTAAATCGGTGCTAAGTACGGTTATTTACAGAGCGAAACCATTCTTAAAATCACCAGATTACAAAGTTAGTACTAATTTCACCACTAGAAACGTTATTTGTAAGTTAAAGTAGTTTGTATCATTGAAATGGACAAACGAGGAGCTAGTTGCCGTACTACAAAATATTCACATATAATTATAATTAAATAACACTTATTCACATTTTTATATCCGTTAAGTAACAATACTTATTTCTAGTCACAAATCCGTTGTCAGTTACAGCCTGCATGTTATCACTTGACTGCAGAAAACGCGCCTAGAGGGTTTACGTAGATATTGTGCTATGTAAGTACTATTGTATATTTCGGTACTACACATAAAACGTGTGTTTGTTTTACGTCGTACTGTATTTTACGCTGTGAAACACCTTGAAACTTTAATTACCCAAAAAAACTTAAACTATGGACCCTTACAACACAGTACTTACCAACCAGTACCAAAGAAAATACAAAAAAAGTTGGGCCTTCTATGCAAATAGAACTATCAGTTTTTTATGAGAAGTAGACTTTTTTAACATTATATAATTTATATTACCTGAGGAAGTTTGAAATACCTTATCGTGTAGTGTATGAATGGTTTAGGTTCTCTCTGTTATTTATAAAAATATCAAGGTGATTTTTATTGTACCTCCATCATAAAAATAAATAATAGTCTAACGCGTATTACCCACACTGTCGTCGGCCGTAGTATCAACGTTTCACGCGTTAGGCGCGTTTTTTGCAGTGAGTGAATGATGAATGGTTTATAGGTAGCGTGTCTTGTTGGACTTTACTCATACTTTGACACAGTACTATCACACAATAATGTAATTTCATAGATATTTTAAATTTTAAAGTCTATTATAGAATAGTATAATCAACATCGGTACTTACAATTGGCAGTCAGATTAGTGTTGTATTGTATACCTATAACACGAAATAAGTGCGATGTATAAAAATACTTTTAAGGATACATTCTAATACCTGATCCACTATGCATCCATACATGGATATAAAAGATATTGATGGGCATTTGTTAGTATCTTGTATTGAATAACTCATGCTAATGTTCATATTTCTAATACACAGATCTGAATTATGACATTTGGTGTGAATCAAGCTCTTCAAATGTACTGTAATCTAGCACATACTACAGAAATAGAAATCAATTTGAATTTACTTAGCATACTTATACATCTGTACATATTAAATCATACAAAGTTCTTGTATGATTTTTTTGTTCATCATAGAGTTCAGGCTATGGTGCAAGAGTTTCGTCCGGTGCAGTTGAGTCGCGTGTGGTGCGAGTGTTTGGTGGTGCGCGCTCGGTGGCGGCTGGGCGCGGCTGAGATGGCGTAGGATTTCAGGTGGGACTTCAGGGTGGTTGGCAGCGGCAATCGCTCCAGTCCATACACGGATGTCCGAGCCACGATCGCTCGACAACAGAGCTCTTGGAGACTTAGTACTGTTGGCAAAAAGAAAATAATACTTTTTTAATGCCATATACACCTTTTATCGGAAGTTTATTACCTTATCAAGGTCGGAGGTAGACATACTGTGGTTGGAAAAACTTTGTCAGTAGAGTTCTTGTGGCTAAGATGTTGACTATTCCTTATTATATAATATGTCCTAAATTTTTAAATCAATGACTCAGATTATACTAAAAAGTAACAGAACATTGGACTTATGCAGACTAAGCAGAAAAACAAATATAAGGTTTTGCTGTGGGAAACTGGGAAGATTTCAATCACAATCTATTTTTACAAAACCACAAGAGAATTACTGAATAAACTATAAACTGTTGATAAAGAAGCATCAGCTCTAACAGCTGCCGTATATAATTAATTAAATAAACAAAATTAAAAACACTTTCACTGACAGTTAACGAGACAAGAATAGCAGTTCAACTATTATCTAGTTTAAGAGGTGTTAGTATCAGTGAAAGGGTTAAAAATACTTTAAAAGGGGACCAACCTTTATTGCTCCTCCATAATCTCTCCATGCCGTTCCGATGCAGTGCCATTCTGGACAGTTCACAGAAACTTTCCCTAATATTAAAGTCGCACAACGGGCTGACTTCAAAAAACGCCATATGGTTCTTTGCAGCGTAGAGCTCAGCGTCGCGCTCTTGTACTTGTCGTTTAAAAGCTAAATGTAGTCTGTTGCCAACCAGCACTTTGGGTACTCCTGGAGCATGCTGGAAACATGAGAAAGACGTTTAGTAATGATGATAAAAACTATGTCAAAAAAGAAAAGAACGGAGGAAGATCAGGGCGGAGTGGATCTAGTTTTGAAAACTGTGACACTCAAAATTAATAATTTGTATGATTTACATTTGACACACTTGGCTTGAACCATGCTCACCATACTCTTTAATTGGAGTACCTATCATGTTAAATATTTTCAAGTGAATTCTTCATCAAAGTTTAACAGTGTCCTTAATCAATAAAAAAAATAAAGAAATAAATTACAAAAACTTTGAATGATCCTTTAATGTGAACTATAAGAGTATACCCCATGTTTTCAAGCAATGTAACTGAGAATGCAATAGGAAAAGACTGAAATTCTCTATTAATTCCTTGCAGATAAAAGTGAGCTATTTGCAAACTCTCTTTGGTTTTTATTTTATTTTCTTGAAAAAGTTATCCTAACTTTCTTGCTTATATTATAAATGCGATAGTGATTTGATTGTTACCTCTTCTTACTTAATCTACTGAACCAATCCTTCTGAAATTTTGCATAAACATATTTACAAATACAAAAGTACTAAGAATGACATTCGGTATCTGTCATCCCAGGACTTTTCCTGTCTCTGAAGGAAGTTTATATGAATATACAGTTGCCATATTAGCCAATGCTAACGTTTGTTCCCTCAATCGCATTTTAATTTATGATAAACCGAAATCACTACAAAGTATAAAAAAGTCGCTTTCTCTGTCCCTATGTCCCTTTGTATGCTTAAATCTTCAAAACTACACAACGGATTTGATGCGGTTTTTTTATAAGATAGTGATTCAAGAGGAAGGTTTTTATGCCCATGCGAAGCCGGGGCGGGTCGCTATTATATATAATATAGAAGTCAGATATTAACCTTTTCAACTTCCTCAAGCCACCTGTCAATGCTGTCGAAGGACCATTTGTTTGTGATGTCGTATACTAGCAGTATACCCTGCGCTCCTCGCGAGTATGAGCGTATGATGGTGCAGAACCTCCCTTGGCCTGAAGTGTCCCAGAGTTGGAGTTTCACTCTTTTTCCATCAAGGAGAATTGTCGTTGTCTTGTATGCTAAAACATTTTATCATTTATCTTTATATATATAAAAGAAAGTCATGTTAGTTACAACAAATAACTCAAGATCTGAATTTTGTATACACATAGTCAGAAGTATTGTGAAGGACACAGGGTACCTTTCATCCCGGGAAAAAGCACTGTTCCCGAGGAAAAATCGCGCGGACGAAGTCACGGGTACGAGCTAGTTAAATACTAATTAATAAACATCGTAGTTTGCAGCGCAACAGTAGCTCTTTCAAAATAGAGCGAATAGATTTTCGGCCTGAATATTTTACAATTAAAACATTTTTTTATCAAATATTTATGTTGCCACCAAACTAAAATAATGATAATAACATATTTCTTTGTATTGGTTGGCATAATCTATACTAAAATAATAAAGCTGAAGAGTTTGTTTGTTCGAATGCTTATAACTTGAAAACTACTGGTCAGATTTGCAAAATTCTTTTTGTTTATAGCCTGATTCTTGGGGAAGGTTATAGGATATAGTACATATATACTAATGGAAACTGAAACTGCGGGGAACAGCTATATTGGCAAAACCTTTCTTACTTTATTAAGTTTTTACACCAAATGGGGGAAAAAATGAGAAAAATAAAATTAATCTGTTGATCCTCAAAAACAATATTATTTTTCAAGATAAAAAAAAGTAAAATAGTAAAAAGGAAACACTTGAGGAATCCAGGCATACAGTCTTGGAAGAAATTTTATCTATAATAAGGTAGATGAATTATATAAATATTTTTCTACTAACATAGTATAAGGAATATAATTACTAACACTGGTGGCAGTGCATACAACTAAAATCGTTTTTAACTATTGTTTAGTTAGGTATTCTCAAAGAAGTGACTGTATTTGTCTTATCTATAGTATATATATATATATATACTAATATTATAAAGAGGAAAGATTGATTGTTTGTTTGTACAAACAGGCTTCAAAACTACTGGACCGATTTGTAAAATTCTTTCACTGTTGGAAAGCCATACTATCCCCGGGTGACATAGCTATGTAAGAACCACGGGCAAAGCCGGAGTGGACTGCTAGTTGAGAAATGAAGATATTTAAACCTAACAATGACTATAGATTTTGTCCAAAAAAAATATTTATTTATTTATTTTTATTATTCTTACCACTGCCACTACAAAATGGAGAATCAGCAGAACCATCCTCCAAGTCCTGTAGAATCTCCTGTTTGCCGACGTCAGAGTCTCCCACTAATAGGACTTTCAGCAAATAGTCATAGGATTTTGGGGCTGCTGGTGGTCTCCCTGGAATTACAGTTGGTACCTATAGTCTTATCTCTCCTCTATGTAACTAGAAGAGTACTAAAAACTATACTAGCATAGTAATACTCTGCATGTCTGTTGCATTCAATCACATGTCATCCGTTGCTTTTGTTGTTTAATGGAAGAATGCTGTAAGTCCTATTTCATCTAATGTTATAGTACAGAACCATTTAGCCAGTCTGGAATTTTCACGAGTGTTCATTTAATTTCGACAGCTTTCAATAGCAGCTTAAGGGTCTCTGTCGATGGTTTCTTTTTATGGGTTAAAAGATCATACACAGTGGTTATTCCATAAAAGCAAAATAACAGTCATATGCAGGTTCAAGTCCCAACATACAAATTCTATCTGTGATAAATTTCATAATATATATTTTTGCAAACCACCATTCTAAGCAAATACTCTAAGACATGACCATTCAAAACTTGTAATTTATAAAGAATTACCTGTTCTTTGGTGGTGTGAGCGGGGTAAAGTAGTGCTCCCATTCTGAGCGACCGGGCTAATCGCTCCTTGAGATACTGTTGCCGCTCCAGACGTAGGGTACATAGTCATGGTGAATTCTCACTCCCAGTCTCCAGGTGGTCTTTGCCACACACATACGTATACATAATATTGTTCAAACCACTTTATTCCATACTATTTAATCATCACAGTGTCAAAAATACAGAAAATTGATTTAATATAACAAATTATTATTAAATTAATAAGAGAATTCACTTTTTCTTCAGTCCAAGATGAAACGATGTTTTTGGATTTTACAAGGTCGACAAGATTAAGTTTTCAACATAGTTGCAAATTGATTGTTTTCTGATTATGTCTATATGAATTACAAACAATAGCCACTTTATCGAAACAAATGCAATCTTTACTACGTTTTAATTCAATACAAAAACATCTCCGTTTTGCATTTGCAAGAAAGAAAATAAATTATTGAACGAGTGAACGACAGATAAATGACTGAATTATTGAACGAAATTGAATGAAAACTTGAAATGTCAAAATAGTTTGACAGAATTGACAAGATATTTTTTTTTTAAAACCGTTGTTCTTGTTCTTCATATTATACAGCCATGCATGAATTTATTTTTATGAATATACTGCCAAAACCATGGAAGATGTTACATCGAGGCGACATCTCCCTTACTCACTGGGAGTAAGGGAGATGTCGCCGTACATCATGTATTGCGCTGTCACGCTTACTCACTGGATAGTATATCTCTGGATACCAAAGAATTTATATACAACACTAGAATGCTTACGAATAATAATAATCGCAAAAACAACATTCAAAATTATCCTTATTACTCTACTGCAAAGTTGATTTTTCTTTAAAGCCTACATACAAATACCTAACGTTCCAGAAAAAGGTCCAAAATTTGTAGGTGTCCCTTTTCCTCTTGAATATTATACAACCTACTAGAAAGAGATACCTACAAACTTTAGGTTTTATTTCAGAACGGCTTTTGTCCTCCGTAAGCATTCTAGTGTTATATATAAATTCTTTGCTGGATACTATCTGGATAGTTTATACTGGATACTATCTGGATAGTTTATACTGGATACTATCATCTCTTAAAACCATGCAAGATCCAGTGAGTAAGCGTGACAGCGCAATACATGATGTAGGGCGACATCTCCCTCAATCGTTCTTGCATGGTTTTAAGAGATGATCCTTGTCCTACGAGGGTCCAAAACAGTTGATGGTAATAATGTATTGGGCGGAGCACTTACAGTGTAAAGGAATTTAACTTTGTAAACATAATTTATAAGCAATGTCATAGCTTGAATAGCTACTATACTAGGGCTTCCGGCGGCGGCGGCGCTTCGAGCAGTCTCGCAATCAAGCGATACCAGTATATCTCTATTTAGTTTGTGACCAGTATCGCTTGATCGCGAGACTGCTAGAAGGTCTTATAAATCATTATAAAAAGTTCAAAAATTTGTTCACACTGAACCTGAGTCGAAAAAATAAGACGCTGGTATTAAAATTAACGAACTTTATTAAATCAACACACATACAAACGTGTGCAACAAAGGTTTAATATTTTATTTTGGAACTGCAATTTCTTACAATATATCACCATTTACATACACAGCCGTAAAATATGTCTAGCAAAAAATAGGAATAACTTTGACTTACATTTAAATAAGGCACTCAATGTAATCTTACTCGTAATTATAGTAAAACATAATTGAAAGCATTTATCAAATAACTACATTAGAGATTCAGATTAGGTATTCCTAACTAACATGGAATGGAATATGTAAATGAAAAAAATGATTATCATTATAATTTGCGGTAAAGCTATACATAAACGTAATTAGGAATTCAATATGTTTCAAAGCCAGGAAGTGGGAATTTCTGGCTAAATTCTGCAACCTCAGCGTGAAGTTTGTCGATCCTGTTCTTGAAATCCGAGCTCGTATCGATCGCCTTGTTGAATTCTGATATCTTCGGCCCTGATACTTTAATGATATCTTGTGCAATTTTGACAGCTTTGTCAATGTAATCTACTACTCGGTCGATATCAGCTTCTTTCATGCTCCTGGTAGTCAATGCAGGAGTACCTAGAAACAAACGAAATTGTAAAGATTTGAATTATTTTATGTATGATAGATACCTATAACGACTTATATTATACTTGGTGTTACCCGCGGTTTATCATATACAGCAGCGCCATCTACTTTATAAAGCGCCATTGGCTATCATACTTATTGACCAAACTACGGGAATCGCGTTGTGATCGCGGCCTTTTCGGGAAAAAAAATTATGTATTAATCCATGGTATCAGCTACCTCCATACCAAATTTTATAAAAATTCAGAATTGAGCTGTTTGAGCGTGAATAATTTACAAACATTCATCCTTATAATATTAGTGAGATGGGATAGTAGTAGTAGCCTACTACTATACTCTAGTCCCTCCTATATGTATCTAATTTTTTTTAGCAATACTCATTGCAAACCAATGTTTTAATGTATTGTGGGACGATTGTGATCTGTGACAAGTAGGTAGGGCGCAATTCGTGTTGTGGCCATGACTGGGTAAATCGTTTTTACAAAGGCACTGATAAATCCAGTATGGTTTTATTTTTAAGACGAAGAATTAATGAATTAATCAACTAAATTGTAAAATGCGCATTTAATATTTTTGGTTGATATCGATCGGCCAAGATAAATAATGCTTAATAACAAAATGTTGTGGGAAAGCAGTCTTTTGATTGCATTCTAACTTCAAAACCCATCGGTCTAGTCCAACAGGCCATAATGTCATTGGAATTCAATCTGGATGTGTGATTATACCAGTGAAATTTACATATATAGATCTGATCTTGCCATATTAAGTAAATAAAATCTTACCAAGTCGAATACCACTAGGGTTCATGGCGCTTTTGTCGCCTGGAACAGTATTTTTGTTGCAAGCCATGCCGCAGAGTTCCAAAATACGTTCAGAAGGAGCACCAACGAGCCCCATGCTCCTCATGTCCACGAGAACTATGTGAACGTCTGTTCCCCCAGTGGCTATGGTGTAGCCACGGGATATTAAACCTTGACACAAGCGCTGAGCGTTCTTTACCACCTGAAAATGTAATTTAACGAGTTAATTACAGGAGTACATACCATAAACGTGGTTTGGCATTTGTCGACGGTGCAGAATAGTATATCTATTACCGATACAGGCAGAACGAAAACATCAATGGAATATGAAAATGATTACTACTACATAAGAATTAAAACCAAAAATAACAGAACTCGTCCTATCTCGCTCATAATATGGTACTGTCCAATGGTACAGATGGTCTGGCGGGTACTCGATGCTGTAGCGAACCCCATCAATGTTGACTAGTGGTCATGACAAAGAATAATTCCCTCGTCAGAGCATTATACATCATTTAGGAGCACACCTCCAGATGAGATTGATTTGGGCTTTTAATGTTACTAGTGTCAAAAAACTTAATTCCTGCAGTACAGAACGCTGTAAAATCCCATCATATTAGATACATAGTATACTGAACCCTACAACCCTATGTGAACTGAATAAATATTTTTGGACAACTTACTTGCTTCTGATATTCTTTGAACTCGGGAGTCATGGCTTGCTTCATAGCCGTAGCGATAGCTGCTATAGCGTGATTGTGGGGTCCTCCTTGAAGACCAGGGAACACCGCTTGGTTGATTTTGTTCTCCAAATCATACATGACTTTGGTGCCGTTAGCTTTTACAGAACGGACGCCCTTGCGGTAGAAGATGACGCCCGCTCTGGGACCACGGAGTGTTTTGTGCGTAGTTGTGGAGACTACGTCGGCATACTCGAATGGACTTGGAATAATACCTGAAAGTATTTTAATGATTTTTACTAAAAAGTTATTCAAGTGATAGTATCATATCTTTAGTCTTTCTAATTATTGCATTTGGACCTGAGATCACCAACATATTATTATGTTTTAATTTTAAACAACTGTTTACACTTAAAACGGCAGTCTCTTCATATTATTAAACCGTAACCCAACACTGGGACTAAAGAGCATTAGATGCGTTCGATTCCAGTATATGGCGAAAGTGAAGCTGATATCGTTATCGTTAATTATTGAGCGAATTCCTAACCACTTTTTTTAGAAGAAGGTGTCACCAACCTGCAGCCACAAGCCCAGAGACGTGAGCCATATCAGCCATCAGATACGCGCCGTTCTCGTCAGCTATCTCCCTGAACCGCTTGTAGTCGAGACAGCGTGAGTAGCAGCTGATGCCGGCGATGATCATGCGCGGTTTGAACAGCTTCGCAGTCTCAGCTAGCTTGTCGTAATCTATCAGGCCTGTTTTTGGATCAACCTGAGAAAAAAAAGTTTGTTTAAATTTTGATCCAAAAGTTCATTATAAAACCGATTTAATTTAGTGTTATTGGCGATTCTTATTTTTATTTTTTCTCAATTTTAAACTTTGTGTTTTGCTTTGCATGCCAACAAAGGCTAAATGGACAGGATTTAAAAAAAAACTGTTCTACAAGTTCGCACACGTTCTAACTTCTCTAAAAGCTATGGTAAGGTAACCGCTTTCGATGGGGTGGCGGTGAAATCGCCAATTTTTTTTAATGGACAGTGGCTTTTTTTAAATTCTATTTAAAAACGTATTTTGATAAAGGTTATCACATATTTATTAATGTTTGCCAAATAAATCCGAAATAAGTAAGTACAAACAAGTTACGTCATTTATAGAGGGTCAATATTTCAAATAACAGTAATCAGGCCATAGTTACCGATAAGAAGTCATATTTATAATATAGTTGTGTTTATATACAATGTTTGTATGTAGTTTACACAAAGTAATAAGAAAATAAAGTTACGTTATATTGATAAGGTCAATTAAGTAATAAGTCTTAATAACAATACAGGAAAACTAAATGATGAAAGACTGGTCCGTTTTTTTTTTCCCTATAAAATTCTTGGTGTTTGTATTTTGCACTTTTTCAAATTCTTTAATGAATTAGTTTATGTATTTTACATACCAAATCATTAAAAAATTGAAAAGGTTTATGTCAGATCCTATCTATCACTTCTCTATCCTCTATTAAAAGGTCTAAAAAACTTTACCCCCCAAAACTGACCACCAGAGTAGCCCAGTAGATTTGGAGAAAATTAGGTGAGACAGACAGATAAACAGATCCTATATGTGCTTCGTTTTGTCATGTAAGTATGTATATAAATATATAGTAGTTTTGTTCTGTAATGTGATCGCGTTTTAATGCAAAATTTCGTTTCTTACAGTGTCCTAAAAATACAATCAAATTTACCTTGTAAGGCATGCTTTCGAAGAATAAGGCGGTGGCTGATATTTTCTTGGTGGGTGTGAAGAAACCGTGTGTAAGGTGGCCACCGTCGGGTAAATCCAAACCCATGATGCGTCCATGCGGCTCCACAATACCAGTGTACACAGCAAAGTTTGCTGGTGACCCTGTAAGAAATAAATGCATGTATATTGTATACTATAAAACCACTTTAGAAAGTATGATAGAAGGAAGACGAAAACACGACTGCGGCCATTTTTTACTGAGTTTGCAGAGATCTGCTTAGGTGTGGTTCCTTCATTTCAATGCCTTCTCTTTTCGGTAAATTCTACATATTATAGTTATAGTATGAAAAAATTACCGAAACTCTTACAGGAACGGGGTTGAAGCCCTCCCTGTGCAAATACGAGCTTCAGAAAAAAAAAAAAACGCAGCTGCCCAGTTACTTCATTCTACCATAAACTAAGTATCTCTTATTCTGTTTCGATGGTTGTGGTCACACATAAAGAGGATATTTATACCTGAATAAGGTTGTACATTGACTCCCCACTCTTCCTCATTAAGATTATATGCCTGCAAGGCCCGCTTCTGAGCCATTATTTCTATTTCATCAATAAATTCATTTCCACCGTAATATCTGAAAATAGAAATTATAAAATAAATTACTACTCACAGGACTTCGTACTTCTCTACTCTATATAATTTTGCCAACCTATGCCCGACTACTCAAACGCTACTCAATTTTGAGAGCATCATGCTGTTAACAGTGACAGCATGATACTTGAGCAGCTCTCAAAATTGAGTAGCATTTGACTATTCGGGCGTTAGTATACTTTCTAATTCTATGTAATCATTCCCAGTTTCGGAATATACTGCATGTGCGCTAGTTTGCCGCTGTCGTTGTGACTATTTTGGAAATTACATAAAAAGTCAAAAGTAATGATTTAATTTTTATATTTTCACTCTTGGTGTTTTTAGCACGCTATGCCGCTCGTCAACCTATCCTGCGTTGGCTCCTATGTTGTGAAGCAGAAATGGTAGAATCAAACACAACTTTAAGTATTTGGAATTTAGGTCTATACTCAAAGGGCGTAAAAAGATTTCTTCAGGATCAGAAGTGAGTGCAGTGTCTCTCCCTGGTCTTGCAGGCTGGTACATACTTAATTGCTATCAATATGGTGTATTGCTAAATAATGGTTAGAAAAATGTTGCTTGAGAACCAGGAATAGGCTTTAAAACGCCTTAAATAAAAATGAAAAATTCGAGTGGATTTTCGTATTATTATCCTCCTTATTCCAAAGTTAACTGTTTGTTTTCTTTGTGAAGCAGTGGAGTCAAGTCAGTATATTTCCTGGTATTCAGGTGCAATCAGAAAACAGTAAATATACCAAGATATGCTTAGTAAACACTACCAATCATTCCAGTTGCTTTGATAACAAACTCCACATTGTTATTATTATCATCAAAACTGGAGAAGTTTAATAATAATTTGTCAAACTAGCCAGTATGGACTGCATACTGGCTTTTATTTGAGAACCAGTGTCACTATTACAAGATTTTACTCTTTATATTTATACAAAATTTTGAATGAAGTTGCTTATATTATGTTTGCAAAAACTCAACATATGACTAATTATATAGTATTCTGTAATCTGTATAACCATTATGTTGATAGAAAGCCTTTGTACAAAAATTTCTAGTATCAGCAACCAAATACATCTTGTACTATAAACAATTTAACGAGAAGAGTTGGTTTATTTAATAGTGTGAATAAAGAACTCCTATACTAATACATATAATGATTTTAGTACCTTTGATTTGGCATGCCCTCTGAATATTTATTATGTAGACATGAACTGAGGCATTGCAGTACAGGAACAGATGTGAAATTCTCCGAGGCAATCATCTCCAGTCCAGTTTGTTGTCTATGTTTCTCTTTTTTAATAATTTCAAAGAGTTCAGGGTCTGTATCCCACAAGTTTCCATTAAGTTGGCTGTTCATGGTTGAAGTTGTATGGATGCACTTCTTGTCTATCTGTTATAATAAAATAATACTTTAATATTGTACAAGTACACTGCGTAAGTGTACTTCTGCGTAAGAAGTCATATACTAAGCAATTCATAAGTAAATTCATATTAATATAAAGTTCAGTAGTATTGACCTATGGCTGATAGGAATGATAGTGCAATCACAAACAAAAATTGACTGTTACATCACATATTAAGCCACATCACTAGATATTTACAGGGGAATCTTTCCATAATAATATAAATTATGATACTGTACTATTAATAATATAAAAGAAAAGGTTCATGAATGACTGATCATTTGTTCAAACTTGTGTTTTGCACTATGGTATAAATTTCTCGTCACCACATATTGAAGTGAAAACTTCTTTAGCGGTGCTGTGCACTTTTTGTGATGGGAAGAAATGTTAAACTCGCATGAGGGTTATGTGACCGTCAGTTTCTTCAGATTAGAAATTCGTAAGAGGGACATATAAACATTGTCAAATGATCGCAAACTTAGCACTACAAAGTACAAAATGACTATTAAAGCAAAATTATTAAACATTTAAATAGGTTTGAATAAAAAAAATTAGATTCTTATTTCAGCTACCATAAACCTATTGTATCAGTTTAAAGATTGGTGATGATGGTTCTAGTAATGAATATGGTGTAAGTCATTGAAATTATGGATGGAAGTTTTTTGTAAGATAAACCTTGTAATGCTAAATATTTGTAAAGAGTTAATTAAACTATTATTATTATGCAATATAAATTGTTATATTTGTGTACGAAAGTGCAATAAATGAATATTGTATTTGCCACATAAATGATAGTTTTTATAAACTGATAGGTAATTAAGTAATTCGTGCAAATTATTCCCTAGCAATATTAAAATATCAAAAATGCACAATGTTAATATTCAAGTTTTCACTTGCCAGCACTCCCGGAGTGAAATCAATTGCTTTTTTTTTGCATTGAACTATGGCCAAGATATTTTAAAGTTGACATGTTATTGGTGACATTGCAGTGACCATGTTAAAACTACTTACTACATTATGACCACTCAAATAATAATACTTCAAAACAAAAAAAAGAGCACAAACTTAAGTCTGTGATGTAAAATAACAAAAATGTCTGATGGACACAAAGTTAAAATTCATCAAACTCCACTCATCCTTACTCAACCTTAATGGTATTCATAGTTGACACTAGCTTCCTCACCTTAAGGAAATTACTCAATGGAGGTGAGGAACGAACTGTCAAATATAAGGTTGCTCGAGAGGTACCTTAAGGAAGCCTAGAACGTTTCGTTTAACGAAAAGTAGGTGCTTTTATTGAGGACCAGATTTAAAAGAACTTTTACCTACTGTTATAAGTTCTTTGTGTATTAAGTATTTTGCTGTTTTATAATAAATCTATGCCAGTAAGCTAAAATTGAAAAATAAATTTTGTCAAAAACTCTCTTTACGACAAAAAGTTAAACGGTTTATCAACATACAGAAATGAAACGGGACGTCATTACTTGACTCATTCTCACTGGAGTTTTCTAAAGGAAACAATCAAGAATACCATTTTCATGGAAAGTTGGAGGATTTCCTTGAGGCGTCCTCGAATGAGGTTGAGTGGAGGCGACCTATGAGGCAATGTTTAAGAATATGGGTGTTAGTGTTTTTAAGGTTGTTAATGTAATTAGGAGAATAGTAAGAGAAATACCAAAAGCATTAGATATTGTATCCAGAACTTTATTAACATTCAGGTTATGATAAGAGCTTCCCATCACATTGGTCATACACAGTAGTAAGTATAAAAAAATAAGGCAATACTATATAACAGACTTTCGAACCTAGAACCACCCTAGAACATACAATTACACTTACATACATACCTACATAATTTAATACAATCTTCACAAACTTAATGAATTGGCTTGGTGTTGGAATAGTGGTAGGAATCATCTTGTGTTGGATGGTAAGTATTGAATATTTAGCATGATGGTATTAATGGTATTATGAACTGCAGGTAATATCTTGCAGACTAGATTTATACAGACATTTATGATTAGTCTACTTATCATGCTTTTTAATAAAAGTAAAATCTAATAGAAATTATCCTCAGAATTTACTATTCCCTACATCTATCTGTCAGTGTATTATTATCAAAACCTACATAACTTTAGTAACTTTTATGATGAATAGGAAATGTAATAAGAGCTTATCAAGAAAATACTTACTTTATAACCTAATCCCTCTGGGTAAAAACGTGCGTGTGGCCCAGTACCCTCTTGTTTGGTCAGCAATAGCACCGCATGCCACATACATTTTGACTTACAAACTGGAAAACATGCGATAATTGATATATTTTACCTTAAAGTTGAATTTTGTTTGTAAACCTTGCACAGTATTCTTCAAGTCTTGAAATGTAATTCGATGAAATTTATGGTGGCCCTCACATAAAAACGTACGTATAGCTGTCGAACTCATAGTAAAAATAATTGTACACTTTAAATCTTGTCACTGGAGTTCAAGATGAAACCTTTTCATCAAATCATGTATTATTTTATCGAACAAGATAACCCATTCTGAACTTTGTTGACATGCAATCAGAACAGCTGGACCAGCCGGCACCTCACTCACACGCATGCATACAACAAACAACACAGTGTTGGTTAAATAATTTTGAATTTACCCAATTGGTTCTATATACAAACCATGTACGTATTTACGTAGGTACCTAGAACAAACATTTTGTTATGTTATGATGTTGATGACAGATTAAAATACTCCAAAAAATATAAAATGACATACTTAACTATTGTAAAACAGATCTATTGTACATACATATATTATGAAAGGATAAATGAGGGTACTTTCAAAGTAATATTCAAAGTAAATAAATATCGGTAATATCACAGGCAAAAGCTAGATGTCAACACAAATAAGAAAGAATGTCTAAAGATGTACTTAAATAGTTATTTCTTTTCTAAAAGTCCTGGCCTGGCATGTGTCCCTTGAAAATTAATGTAGGTACCTACCTACCCACCCAAGTTCTCCACGCACGAATCACTACGATTAATTTTAATTACCCCATATTTTGGAAAAACTCTATACTGCCAACCCTAGAAGTAGTAACGACTAATTTTTTTTATATTATACTTTTACGGCCATGGAAACTAGTCCTTTAAGGCCTTTCTTGAATTTATTAATCTTCTTCAGTCCTACTTAAGTCAGTCAAGTCATAAAGTCAAGTCAGTAGTCTAGTCCAGTCAAGTAAATAAGTAGTCAGAGTCAGATGGCTAAGTGAAGTGGTGGAAAAATTTCACTTAGCTTTAACATGGAGATTTTGGTGACAAAGATAAAAAGTCACGTAATCGACACTGTATCATTTCCCAACACTCACGCTTGTTCCCGAACACTGCGAATAATAATCCACCAATATTAAGCACCAATACTCGAAAAAACCAAATTTTAATTAAATACAGCGCGGACATAGTGACAATTTTCTTTCCCTCCAAAAACTCTCAGTGACATGACGTGACTCAGAGGACGTGACATAGATTAAGTAAGCCGCATACACCAATCAAACTACATACGATGACTGTAGAATAGACAAATATACGTGATTGATGTAAATTGGCTAGTTAACCCAGGGTGGCTACTACCATCTCTTAAAACCATGCAATATCCAGTCAGTAAGCGAGTCAGCGCAATACATGATGTAAGGCGTAAGATATATATTTATACATGGTAAGCCACTTGGTGGCCTACTATCATCTCTTAAAACCATGCAAGATCTAGTGAGTAAGGGAGATGTCGCCTTACATCATGTATTGCGCTGTCTCGCTTACTCACTGGATCTTGCATGGTTTTAAGAGACAGTAGTTACCCCCCAGTTAGTTCATGCAAACTACTGCCGGCCGGCGGCGCCCTCTCATCTCGCTTACTCACTGGAACAGAAGACATCAGTGATTAAAATTTTAACCCCCTTACCCACGTTACCTCCGCTAGGAGTAATATTGTTCTGTGCACGTTACGTTAGTACTATTACTACTTAATTTTGTGCTTTTGTGCGCTAAACTTCTTGACCACTTCTCGATGTAAATTACAATATAATATTATACTGACAGCAAACGTGTTTATAAACCGTTATTATGTGAAATGTTAGGCTTACTGCCTAAATTACAAAATTACTAAGTCAAGTCGCTTAGCTTAGCTTAGCCACTAAATACTGTCCATAGATCACCAAGCTAGTGAAATTAATGGCCTGTCACATAATAAGAACCCTTTCGCGCCAGACCTGACTGTACTTCTTAGCTTTATTTGTGTATAAACCCAGATTATTTATCCTAATGATTTATTGTATAGGTATACTGTGTAGTGCACTTATTATGTTTAATAAAAAAAAATGTTTGCTGTTAAGTTAAGCAGTAGAAATTCAATTGAAAAATTGTAGTTCTTAGGTATCGGACCCTGACTAGCTAACCTAATGAACTAGCTGTAACCACAAACTAAATAGAGATACTACGTACTGTAACTATGCTGAAATCGGCTGGGATTGACCACTTTTATTTGACTTTAATTTAGAATTTAGACCATACATAACTGCCAATACTGCTACGACGTAGACTTGTTGTAGAGGTTCTACGAACTGACGTAGTTAAAGCGTTGATTATTTTAAGTTAATTATTATAAAAAAAAAATAGAGAAGAGAGCGACAGAGCATATCTTCTATACATTTTTATAAACATACTAGCTGTTCCCCGCGGCTCCGCCCCGCGTGGGACTCGGTTAAATCGCGCCCAAAAGTAGCCTATGTTTGACCTCAGGTCGTTAACTACATCCTACCAAATTTCATCACAATTGGTCCAGCAGTTTAGCCGTGAAGAGGTGACAGACAGACAGACAGACAGACTTTCGCATTTATAATATTAGTATGGAAGTATGGATATGGAAGTATATTAGTATGGATATGGAAGTATATTAGTATGGATAATAAAATAGTAAAAACATTTTGTCTGTACATTTAGTAACTTTGATTAAAATATAAAGCAAAAAAATCTTGTGATTTTTTTGTCTGTTTGTTTGTATGTATGATCACGCTTATTTTCGAAAGTACTGAACCGATTTGCTTAAAACTTTCACCAATTGTTTTGTTCTCGGACGAACATATAAAGTTTGTTGAAGCTGACCCGGCGAACTCCGTACCGCTTGAACGCACTTTTCTCACTGTTTAAAACTTTACTGGGGGGTAACTATCGTCTCTTAAAACCATGCAAGATCCAGAAAGGGAGATGTCGTCTTAAATCATGTATTGCGCTGTCTCGCTTACTCACTGGATCTTGCATGATTTTAAGAGACGATAGTTAGTAGTAGGGTACTAACCCCCCTGAACTTCCACAAATATTTCAATAGCAAAATTAGCCGAATTGGCCCAGCCATTCTCGACTTTTAGCCAGACTAACGAACAGCAATTGATTTTTATTATATAGATTACTAGCGACCCGCCCAGGCTTCGTATGGGCATAAAAACCTTCCTCTTGAATCACTCTATCGATTAAAAAAACCGCATCAAAATCCGTTGCGTAGTTTTAAATTAAAGCATACTTACAAAGGGACATAGGGACAGAGAAAGCGACTTCGTTTTATATGTTGTTACTATGTAGCGATAGTAATTAAGTAATACTATTATTATTTAGTAAAAAAGCTATTTTATTTTATTAAGTAAATTAAGCCTATGCTCTCATAAAAATCGAGGTAGAGTAACTCTACGTCACCTCCATAATGCAGGCATCTATAGAACTCGTTAACCATGCACTTACCGTAAAGTGGCCGTATTTTACATGATAGATTTGCACGCCTAACTAAGGTAGAATGTATTCGCACATTCATATTGTTACAACATCATTTTGTACATACATTCATGCAAATAAAGATATTTGATTTGATTTGGTTAATGGCTCCATTGTTTGAAAAAATGGATTTCAAATAAAGGTTTGGTGAGAATGTTGTTGTACACGTTGTTTGTGTCGATGCTGCGTACTGTATGTATGGTTGTCGATCGAACGGTGCGTTGATTTTTAGTTACGTGACGTTGTTTGAGTTTTTTATTTTTGAGATCGACGACTAATTGGTTATGTTTCAAAAAGTCGGCTCCTAATATTGCTCTTGTTGATTGTGACTTGGTGCGCGTCGTGATGTGCTCCGTGTGTGTTGATAGTGACATCTGACTTGCTGCATGAAATGTGGAAGACGTTGCTCGCTGAGCTGAAGTTGAAGCTGAAGCAATTCTTGTTTCTTGACAATAAATGATACGTTGAACCGTGGTTGAAGTGTCTGCAATGCACGCTGTCTGATTGCTACGTTTCTTTGACAATTAACTCGCCAGCTATTAAATGCTTGACGGCCATTCTCAATTTTGGCATTCTTAGTCTAATTACCACCCCTTTTAATTTCTTGAACTTTTTCATGAAATTTGACTGTAGTGAATTTAATCGTATTGGCATTTATTTAGCTTATGTAGTATCCAAGTTATCGGAATCTAAAATATTTGATGGTTGTGACAATTAGAAATTATAATTTTACCTCGTCCCGGTAATTAGAAACTTGAATTTTTCCATATTAGTATATTGAATAATGATCGCTTATGTATTTAAAGAAGATATTTACATATTATATATTAACTTTGTTAAGAAACTATCATATAAAACGCAACAATTCAACATTATAATTAGTTTATTATTGTTCGAGTTTGCTTAAATCTAACGGAAATAACAGCTGTTTTGGTTTTTAATTGACGGTGGCGCTAGTGTTCACCGAGGTATCACCTTAAATAACAGGTGTTATATACTTATTTTTTAACAACCGCAGCGATGGTAATTAGAAAAGTTGTGGCAATTAGCGTAGTGGCTCTTAGAGAGAAACATAATTTTCCAAAAAAAAAGCTACTTAATAAACAGAATTCTCATAAAGACACATCATAATCCATAGAGCCCAGAAATCTGCTTTATTTTCAATAAACAAGAATAAGTTAACAATAACCCATAAGATTTTAATCAAGGCTACATGAATTAGAAAAATCGAAAACCAAAGTCATGGCCATTAGATACTTAGGTGTCTAATTGGCGCTTACTCGACACAGCGCAGAACCACACTAGACTAGTACCTCGACAACACTGACGGCTCGTGACCTGTGCTATAGTGATGTGCCAGAGATTCTTATTTAGGGATGTGCGCCCTCGATTGCAAGTGGTTTTGGCAATTATTGTCTAAGGTCGGACACGTCTTCATTTGATAATTTTGACAAAGAAAGTACTAGTAACTTCTTGTATTTTTGATATGTTGTTGAATATATATTCCTTAATATAAAAAATCATCTAAAATAACTAAAACTCTTTCTCTGAATTAGTATTAGACAAGTTTCCAAACTGGGAGAGCGCGTGGACGCGTTGTGGTAATTTAAGAACAATGTTTTGAAAAAATAATTCTGTTATACTATGCAATATAGAGATATTTTTTAAATTGCAACACATAGAAATAGTTGTTAGCTACTTTACAAAAAAAACAGCACATAATATTATTTTGTTTACATGAAAATTTTGCACTGGACGCTCTAAATTAAGCCTTCTGAGAATGGCCGTTGAATGGGTGTTGTATTTTCTTTTGCTTATCCTTAAAAAAGTTCTTTTCAGAGCTGGTAATGGTAATCCTTGTACACGTATCACGTGGAGGTAATAGGTATGTATTGGTAATGTACTCTGCTGGTAATGGTAGCCACAAAGGTTATTTGATGTATTTGGTAGGTACTTGTGTAGGGTACAGCTACTATTCACCTATTAAAAGTAATTATTTTATAGCTATGATTCTTATAATAAAAGTATGTGTGTGTTTATAAAAAAAAAAAAATGTGGAATTAAAAATACCACAATGTGGCAATCAAACTTATAGCTCATTTTTGCCAGTATCAAGTTTTATTTGAATTTTCTTCATTTAATCAAGTCATTGAGTCAAGCCAAGTCAGTTATTATGTCTAGTCAAGTCAAGTTATTCAGAGGGCTAAGCGAAGCGGTAGAAGAATTTCACTTAGCATTATCTTGGGAGATTTTGGTGATTAAAGTCACTTATACGGCATTGTACCACTTCCCAACACTCACGCTTGTTCACGGACACTTAGCGAATAATAATCCACCATTATTATGCACAAATATTCGAAAATACATAAATTTTTGGAAACTAAATACAACACCGTAATCTTTTTAGTTACTTTCACCTTCGCGTCAAAACTCCCTATAAAACATAGATTTAAAAAAAAAAAAAAATTGCGTCACTTAAGATAGATGTAACATATGACATTAAATGTATGGGAACCTAGCGCGCCGTTTGCGGGGGGTAAGGGCTGAGGTAAGGGAGGGTAGGAGGGGGGGTTCGTCATCAACTACACACATTATGGAATGAGTTCACAAACTTTTCTTATTGCAAAATCAAACAAAAAAGACTTTATGACACAGGATTAAGGCTTAGTACAAATGATAATAAAGATGACTCTGTGCTTCGGAATGCATGTTAAGCCGTTGGTCCCAGCTACCATTTGGTAGGCGTTAAAGGAACCATGTCAGAGGCCGGGAGAGGCCGAAGAACATTTGACACCAGTGTGGCATGGTTGATTGACCGTGTCACCTACACTAAAAGATGATGAGTCTGAGCAGGAAATAATTAAATTTCCATGTATATTCTCGAGCAATAGAAAAAAGTTCACATTCGTAAAAAAGTTCGAAGTGTATCGTACGGTATTGCCGTTTGTAATGTCTGTTCTGGAGATAAAGATACCTTCTCGTTGTCAATACGACTGTTATTTACCAAGTACATACTATTTTTTATTTATAATTACTAATATATATAAATAAATAGGATACATAGGTCAGACGTCAATCGCTCCATTAAACCATGATTAATAGCGTACCCTGGGCTCTGAAACGTAAGCTGAAGATGCAACCGGGAAAAACACGCTAGAGCGAAGATATAAAAATAAATATATAGTATATAATCATAATATAAAATAAGGCCGGGAAAGATGAGCGCACAGTTACTTTAGCCTATTTACGCTCGTGATACCACATAATAGATAACAGTACTGATACCTGGAGTGTCACTAGCGTGATATTACTAGTAAGTACTATTATTTATTGTTAGGTTTGAATACATGATCCAATTAAATATATAGACAGGAAAACGAAGCCATTTCATCCTCGAATTTATATGTACCTACTTATAGATGAGTGTCCTTACAATAAAATTCTCTTTTGAAATTCTGACTGGAAAATTGGTATGCATTAATGCCCGTTATATGTCTTCTCTATTAGTCACAGTTTACTTAAGTTTTTAACTAGAGCAAAATTATAAAATTAATTTTACTCTCTCTTTCAAATAACAGCACTGAATATGATAAACTGAACTAATCTTAATGAGCTGGTATCCATAGGTCCTCTAGGCTATGACCAAATGTTAAGTACCAAATCTGTTAATAGATTTGCAGTTATATCAGAAAATTGCGTTGTTGCAGTCAGAGCAAGAATCTTGGAGCGCAGTAGTGGCTGCAGTATTTACATAAGCTTCAAAGAGTCATGGCGAAACTCCATACATCGTTTGTACGAATAAAAAATTGAAATACAGATAACATAAAATAAATCGAATTAGTAAGAATACATAACTAGTAACATGTTTACCACCACAAAAAAATTTTAAACCCCGGGGTTTTTTTCATATTTAATTTTTTTAAAGTCGACCTTTAGCTTCGTTTTCATTCGTCATTATTGTCGAAACTGAAATATTATGTCATCCTGACAGTTGTTAGCATTATCAAAACGTTATTGACAGTTCATTATGGTAGGTTAGGTTCATAGATTAAGTAGTTGTACCTGTGATTAAGCAATTAATTTTTATTTGGTGAACAAGTGAGATGGCGAAATAGGGAGGTCCATGAGTAAGAAAAGGACCAACGATATTTTTTATATCTTTGTTTTTGTCAACGTGGCATTTTTTCTTTGTTTGGCCAAACAAAATCTTACACCAAACTAACAGTGAAATTATTTATTTTTTGTACCTATTAAGAAAAATATTCATTTTAAGTAGTAGAATTTGTACGAAAGATAATATTATACAAAAAATAAGGGCATTTGTTTCATAAATTGGTGGCTCAAGAACACATTCCAGGGTGCCTACCACCATCTCTTAAAACCATGCAAGATCCAGTGAGTAAGTGAGACAGCGCAATACATGATGTAAGGCGACATCTCCCTTACTCAGTCATTCTTGCATGGTTATTAGAGATGGTGGAAGGCACCATCTCTTAAAGCGTAATACATGATAAAAGGAGATGACGTCTTACTGTGTTACTCTGTCTCGCCTACTCACTCGTTCTTGTATGGTTTTAAGAGATGGTAGTAAACCATTTGATAGTGAGCCTGCTACTTAAAAAGTTGATGGTAACCCCCCCCAGGTGGCTTACTACCATCTCTTTAAACCACGCAAGATCCTGTGAGTAAGCGGGACAGCGCAATACATCATGTAAGGCGACATCTCATTAACTCACTGGATCTTGCATGGTTTTAAGAGATGGTATAGCCCCCCAGGTACTAAATCGATGAATCTAACCTACCATAATGAACTGTCAATATCGCTTTGACATTGCTAACAACTGTCAGGGTGACATAATGTTTCAGTTGCGTTAAAAATGGCGAATGAAAACGAAGTTAAAGGTCGACTTTTATAAAACGGTATATTAAAATAACCCTGGGGTTTAAATTTTTTTTGTGGTGGTAAACATGTTACTAGTGAAGTATACTTACTAATGCGATTTACTTTAAGTTCTCTATATTTTAATTTTTATTCGTACAAATTTCGCCATCATTCTTTATAATGTAATTAATGTATAGTGTATAACCCAAAGGAAAACTAAAATATTTTGCAATTTCGGTCCAGTTTTCTAGATACACCAACTGCATAAATAACTTTGTAATCCCATATAAATATATAGGATAACAAAGTTACATTCGCAGTGAACGAACCAGTGTACCTGCATACTTATACTTCGCCCGCGTTATCAAGAGGCAATATGTATGTCGTAAAGTAGTTCTCTGTAATCTACAAAAAGAAATGAGATACCATCAAAAACAAAACTTATAAAAATTCCAAGTCTCGCTTAGTTGTTGTTCTACCGTCAAAAGTTGTGAGATCCATGTAATACCAAGCCGGTTAATTTATTCAGTCTCTTGTCTTCGGTTATCACTACATAGTATAAAACAAATTCGCTTTCTCTGTCCCTATATCCCTTTGTATGCTTAAATCTTTAAAACTACGCAACGGATTTTGATGCGGTTTTTTTTTATAGATAGAGTGATTTAAGAGCAAGGTTATTATGCCCATGCAAAGCCGGGGTGGGTCGCTTGTTGCGTAATAAGCTAACTTAAAAACATCTTCTAATCTTCTAAATAACCAGGACGACTTGCCAATCGCACAAAACCATCTAATTCATTATAATTAATAGGTTTGTATCATTAGTGAGATAATAATGTGTTTTCACGCGATGGCCATATATATTTTTTTCAGAGTGACAGAGACACGATGTTCAATGCTTATCGTCACTCTAAAAAGTAATAACTCATTCCATTTGTATAATTATTACGTCTATTTGTTGCCATTTTGACATGACAGTAGGTAAAATTAGTGAAGTAACAGATTCGCGTAGCATCGATATATCGAGAATACGTTGAATTATTATTGTTATTTTTTTATTGTTTTTTATTAATATTTGATTTTATTACACTTTTTAAATTTAATCATAATTTACTGTTTATATCTGTATGGGCTAGCATGGTCTGACATGAAGCATAGTATTTATTAAACTATTAAGTCACAAACAATGCATCTGGCGGTGGTGGTCATTAGCCAGACTCGATACGATAAGTATATCATGAAACAATATGAAAAAATAACCAGAAGTCGAAGCAAACAGGATCATGAGCATAATGGCCTGAGATGACTGGTTTCACCGGTTCAGCCGGTCAGGCTCAAGGGTCAGGTCTATATAATCAGTAGAACTGTCCGCTGCGCTGGATGTGTGAAATATCGCGAAAAGACCGCGTTAGAAACTCCCACCACGTTCGGGACAGCCTTCATATCCATAACATAGCAGATAGATAAGCTTCAAAAGAGTGGCCTGCGGTGGTACGATCACGTCTCGTGGAAACAGGTGTCTTGACTAGAGGTGAAAACTTCCAGGAAAGTTTCCATTTCAAAGGAAGTATTCTTGAAAACTTCCAAAACTTCCGGCAACTTTGGAAGTTTTCAAAAATATTTTTCTATTTACAACTGGCTAGTCCAAAAAATATGATAGTGGTTTTTATGTGTTTTTTCGTTATATATTATCAGACCATTTTAGAGATATCATTTCTAAGAAAAAAATTATGAAATTGTAAATAATTTATAATTTAATTTCTAAAATGCATACAGCGATGACGTCACTCCGCGTGGCTTGTGTTTAAAGTACTTCCAAGCAAAAAGCATATATTAATCCTATGCTGCAAACTTAAAGAAAAAATATTCCCAGATTTTCTAAGTCAATTAATCTATTTTGAAAACTTCCAAAGTTGCCAGAAGTTTTGGAAGTTATGAGGAATACTTCCGGAAGTATTCCTGAAAGATTCCAAAGTTTCGGAAACATTCCGAAGTTTTCACCTCTAGTCTTGACCATGCCACCTCCCACGGGGCTTGGTATGGTGGAAGGGGCAAACCCAAGACGTGCCAGCTTGACGTCGTGGCGCATTATTAGTCATGCTTGATTTAACGTTTTCAAGTTGCTTGCATAATGTATTAGTACCTTCTAAAGTCAATCGACCTAATATACTGTAGAACTAATGTTTAATAGCTGCTGTAATGTTTTATATTGCGTCCGTTTCCCTTTTTGATTATTAATTCATATCAATTGGGTAAAAACTCAATTCACCCTGCACACTCTTGCGTCACAGAGGTCATTGGACCCTCTAAGGCCTGGCATCATTGTTTTGAAAAAAAAAATTATTGAAATGTCAATTTTGTCTGTAGTTCGACTTATTTCTCCCCCTCTCTCCCTCACCCATATATTTTCCAGACATTAGGTATTTTCCCCACTAATACCCCTAGAGCTTTTTCACAGCTTAACCTATTTTTATTGAACATTTTATTTTGTACTGTGGACGTGATGCATTTTCATTTCAGACCCCACTCGAGTATATATTTTTGCAGGCATGCAGTTATTTGTTTCCCCTTTCACCCCCACAAGTTACAAACGGCTCAACCAATTTTCATCAAACATATATCTAAAACACTCGCACATAAGTCACCGTTAATACAAAAAAAAACTTAACTGAAATCGCTTTATCCATTACCACAGACAGACACGTCAAACTTATAATACCCCTCTTTTTGGGTTTTTTTTACATTTTTTGTAAGACGTTACAAACAAGAATAATTGGCATCTTCCGGAATTTTATGGTAACATTAGCAATTTCGGAAACTGGTTTCTTTATTCATTTCCCGTTGACATTTACCTACAAGAATTATGTTGATAATGAAACCCTGAATGAATTTTACTCCAAACTCGCCTCCTAACTTCGTTTATCGATACTTGACGAAAGACATTTCGTCTTTTCTTTTCGATCCCGAAGATTGTCATATAATATGTAAACATTTTTAGTAAGACGTTACAAACAATAATAATTGGCATCTTCCGGAATTTTATGGTAACACTAGCAATTTCAGAAACTGGTTTCTTCATTCATTTTTACCTACAAGAATTATGTTGATAATTAATCCCGAATTTTACTCAAAACTCGCCTCCTAACTTCGTTTATCGATACTTGACGAAAGAAACGTAAGAGCAACAACACTATGCTTAGCACATGCTTTTGACTGAATAATATTTTTTTCATTCAAAATGGCGTTGAATTTGCTGTAGTATTTTACATAATATAAGGCTTTAACTTGTATAAAACGTAAAAAAAAGTATCAGGAGAACTCATATTTGGATTTATACAATTATTTTTACATATTGTGAAGGCATAAATCGGCATTAATACCCAAAATTGATTTTTTTTGTTGTCCTTGTATATACTCCGCAATAGACATTAGTAGACTGTGAACCCCAGGATGGCATACACGTAAATATCGTGTATGAGTGGTAAGACAGTTTAGCTTGTCATGCTACTTCTATTCGAGCCGCGTTCCTATTTCTATGCTATAAAAGTTTTATCTTTAGAAATGATATAACATTCTTCAAAAATATGACAAGGAGAAGTAATTAGGTGAACTTATTTCTTTATGGTTTAAACATTTTATGGTTTCATATTTGTGTTTTTTTTGGCAATCGGCAAGAGGAAGGTAGAACAATTAAAATCTCTTGACCCTTAGCCATCTTTATGTTTAGAGCCTTTACCCCATCCACGGTAAGAGAGAGACTTCGTCTGTTCTTAAGACGAAAACACACGGCTTGGGTAGTTACGGGCCCAGTTTTTAAGGAAATGCTCATTTCTGTGAGATCACGTATATTACGATATTCTGTAGCCTGCTTATTGAGACAGAGATAAATTGAGGGCATCGGGGTGAATCACGTAAGGTACGTGATTCGTCTTCGTCACGTCGCGCTTTGTACTAATGTGAATTACGAGTAATTCACGATGCCACTATAATCATACAAATATTATAAATGCGAAAGTTACGATGTTTGTATGTCTGTGAGTTTGTTCCTCAATCACGCAAAATCTACTGGACGGATTTCGATAAAAATTGGTACAGAGATAGATTATGATCTGGAATAGCACATAGGCTACTTTTTATCCCGATAAGTTTCCCTAGGGACAGGATACAAATTTCAGTAACGCCATCTGTTTTTAAGGAAATATGGCACTCGATGGCGCTCTAAATTATTATGCAGATACATGCAAGTTTTTAATGATGAGACAGATTTTTATGAAATTTAGTACTAAGATGTATATGATAATATGATTTGTATGTATGTATATGATAATATGATCTGGAACAGCACAGGGTACTTTTTATCCCTAAAATACGAATTTCGTGGCCATCGATACCTATTCGATTCAGTAACGACATCTATTTTAATTAAGCGAAACAAACTACATGTAAAACATTTCCAAAATACCAAGAAAGTAATTATTTTATAGTTATGTCATTATGTCACTAGATGGCGCTTTAAAAATTGTAATTACAAAGATGAATGAACTGGAACAGCACAGCCTTTTTATACCTTCAGTATTGTCATGTATTTTAACATATAGCGCTTTAAATAATTATGTGAAAAAAACTACACGTAAAAGCATGTTCAAAATACCAAAAAAATAATTATTCTATAATACCTACTACAAAAAACAAACATTATTTTCTGTGCCTTGAGATATGTATTTTCTTTTAGTCAGAAATAATTTGGCTACATTTTTCCATTCTCAAGAGATAATCAGACCTATTTGTTTTTATTACCAAGAAAGATGTCGTTTAGTGTATATTTTATATTTCTCACTGTTTGTTACTGTTCTCTTTAGATAACGCTCTACTGTGCTTAAGTTTTTTGAATCGCGCTGTTGAGATTTTTTCGTGAATGACGACCTTCTGAGAATTGTTTTTATTATTTTAGTCTCTAGATGGCGCTCTACTGTGTTTTAGATTATTGAAACGCGCTGTTGAGATTTTTTCTTGAAAACAACCTTCCGAGAATTGTTTCTATCGTGTAATATATGTATATATATGTATCTTTCCTGAATAGATCGATGCTAAATAATAAAAATTGCGTTTACCTACATTGTTTGTGAAATTTGTGTATTATATTTTTTCGTTAGACTTATTTGAAATCTTTATTTTTTTTCTTTTTTCTTTCAAGTTTTATTATAGTTTTAAGGAATAAATATTTTGGTTTGAATTTTAAGTTTATTTAGTAGGTGTAGGTTGTTTGTATAATTATAATTAGAAATAAGGGCCAAACCTTAAAAGTGGCAGGCATTCATTTGGGTACTCCGTGTTTTTCACACGGTCAATTATATGTTGCCTGTTCACGTGTGTCAAGTGCCCAGAACCTACAATATGTGTTGGCAGAAAATAATAAAACATTTAATGTTGTTTATAGAACTGTATTAGAATAAATTTTCATCAAAGAGTTACTATGTTTTAATTTTCGATATAAGTGTCATTTTTCATAACCATTACCTAATTAGATTTTATTTGCGGAGTAGAAAAAAATATAGGATATATATAGATCACGATCTTTATTAAGGTTTAAACGATATGCTTTAATAAAAAGTTAAATTTTTACAGCTGAATCAATTTATAAAGTCACCTCAAATGTAAAGAAAATGTAGCTTTCAAGACAGGAAACATAAAATTTTAGTGATCACATATGTTATTATATACATATATTTAATATACGTACTTTATTAAGATTTTAAGCGTACACTTTTATTTTTGAACTAATATTTTCAAAGATATTTAAGAAATAGTTACTAAATCTATACAAAATCAGTTCTATTCTGCCAACGAAGTAGAACAATGCGTTGTGCAAAAAGCCAATCTTATTGCAATGCGTAGATGGCATTAAATGTTAGTTTGTGATTTTTTTGCAGCTCAAGTGCTCCCTTAATTCGCAACCGCTACTTTTTGTACTCTCTGCTCCACTCTACTATTTGCCGCGGGCGAAGCCGCGGGTAACAGCTAGTGTATGATAATTAATACAATACAATGCTGCTATAAAGAAAAGAGAAGAAAAAAAAGAAAAAGTTATTTTATTTTTATTTTATGGAAGCGTTACACAATAAAGTAATATTGTTTGTATGTTGAGCTTGAGGACAGCCTAGTTATATATATACTTACATAAGATCTCGATGTTCAGCCTTTGATCATTTATTCTCATCAAAGCGTTCAGCATAGCGGGTTCAAAGCAAATATGGTATAACAACTCGGGCATGGTATGATTGTTCTTTATTTTAGAACTGGCTTCTGCCCGCGGCTTTGTCCGCGTGGATGTCAAATAGTTCTTTTTCTGGTCAAATGGTATCCCATGTCCTTCTCCGTATTATTAACGTGTGTGAAAAATTTCATAATTATTGTAACAGTGAAAGGATAACAAACAATTTTCGCATTTATATTATTAGTTGGGATTGGGATTTTATAGTTTCGTTGGGGCTGCTATTTTTCGTGCAAGCTAGATCAGTGCAAATCAAGTATTAAGCAGTTTACGGCTACATGTTAACTCATACCTTGTCAGAGTTTTTAAGAAAACTACCTCTCGACCCTCGACAGAGGACGGGATTTGTTGATTTTTTAAATTCTATCATATACTTTAAAAAAATGACTGACTAGCCTTCTAGTCAGTATTTTTTTTTAACAATACATCCTTATTTATTGTTTTAATAAAACTAACTATAACGCTATAATATGGATATTAATAAAATTAACAATAATATCTCGTACGATTTAAAAATTAGAATATAATTTTCGACAAAATAATTTTATTATGGCAGGTGTACATAGTTGATTGACCGTGTTACCTACACGAAATGATGATGACAGAAAATAAAATAAAACTGATCGCCAATTTATTATACTCAAAAACAAACACTGGAAACTAAAACTTAGGAAATTCAGATAGAGTGCTACATATTACCATATAATTTTCTCCCGTTATTAACTATTCTGTGACATAAATCACACATACATACCAATACAATGTTTGCGAGTTCTCATTCAAGAAGCCTTCATGTAGCGATTGCGTTTTATGTAGGTGCGCGGACCCGCTTGACCCAATTTCACGGCGGTCGGAATCCGACATTCACAAGCCTCGGTTTCAATGGAATCACAATCAAACGAAATACCTTAAAAATTACCTGTCTATAAAACTTCCAATATCTATTTGACACAAGATAAGAAAGTTGCTCAATTCGCCGAAATTTCTTCTTATAACTTTTCTTTCTTTGACGTGTTGGAAACTCCTGTAGAAAATTAAACATATATTTGTAGGTCGATCTGTTCTTGACTCAGTGTTATTATCAATACGGCAATTGCCGTAATATCCGGCAATTCATGTTTTTTTTTTTCTGGATTATACGGTATACGGCAGATTTTTCGTTGCCGTATCAAATAATACGGCAATTGAGCTTTCGTTGTAATTTATTTATTTTTACATAATACTCCTAATATCTCTCCAATGTTGCTAGTACAAAATATCATATACTGTAAACACTCATTCTTCAAATGGAAACCGGAAATCCCCTGCAATGACATGCCTAGATTTCCTGCTCCCTTTCTTTCATAGGTTTGGACGAATCAAAGAAATTCGTTCATCGATAACGAACACTTACTTGTACCTTAAACTTGTACTTAAACAAACATTATCGCTTTGACTTGCGCTTTGTTTGTTGGGTTAATTATTTAGTCGCAAACGATAATCTCGTGCTGCTGCTATTGATTTGTGAAATTGACAAATAATAATGTTTATTTAATTTAATTCGTCAGTTTTTTTCTATTTACATTTGTCTTACTTTGTTTTCGTTTTATTAATTTTAGAAGGCATTAATTGTTAGTTTTTAAGCTAGTTTTGTTTTAGTTTAGCATTTATTAAGTATAAGATACACCTGTTAAATAACTTTATTCATTAATTTAATAAAAAATACTTAATACGGCAAGTTTGTTTATTTTCCCTCTAAATACGGCAAATTCATTTTCAGAATACGGCAACTCTTTTTTTTTTTGATAATAACACTGTCTTGACTTAACGCATTGCTCGTCGCACCTTTTCAGTAACGCCCTAATGTACGAATTCACCAAAAACAGTACGTGTCTCGTTTGTATCTGTTAAGCTGCTTGATACTTTCCAAATTTTTGGTTGGGAACTTGGCAATATATGGTTGTTTAAATACGAGTATTTAAAATCGGTTTCCAAATCGTCGTGACTACCATTTACAAACTGATAAGTATTCAATATTTATTTATTTCCACGGCAAATATTATTTAGTAGTAGTGAACCGAAGCCTAAACTAAGATAATCCGATATCAGGGTCAATTCAAATTGGTATTAGTTTCTTAGTCAGAAGCCGAGAGGCGGTCTCAATTAACTGAGTACCAGCATCCAGGGTGCGCAAGGTCAAATTATTCGGAGCGTGCAATGTTTCATTACTTCTTTAAAAGAATTTAAAAACTAGGCATAAACAAAATTTTATAGATTTACCTAATTTGTACTTTATTCTGCTTACTACACAACTCTCGTAGCTGCTACGATGCTCAAACGATGCTACATAACTGTAGCTTCGTAGCGTTGCATCTACGATTTGTAGAGCTACGATGTTCTACGTTGTAGCAGTCTACAGTGCTACCGTATAGGTAATAAATTCAATATTTGACATTACATCACGTAATTTACTGTGTGTGTGTGTTTTATAACATCCTAGCGACACACTGGTAACGCATTGATCTGATTACGTGTACCCTTCTCAGGATTACTGAGAACGGTACAACATTTTTAACATGTAAGTAAAGATTGAATGATGTTTCGTAAGCTAAGCTTCGATATTAGTTGAAGTAAATCCGCTCTTTTTGATACAAAAAGCGATACGTTCCTACCCTATTTTAATTTATCATTTAAAGCTTTTAACAATAATAACGTTACAATATCGTTGATAACGATATTCATCATAATCATCATTACAGCCACTAAAATTCTCGCGCTTGACTGGTTTTACCTATGCGTACTTGGTATTGAATTTCTAAAACATTTATGGATACAATATAGAGTTTCCCAACACCCTTGTGCCCTACGCGCCCCTGTCATCGGTAATGCGACCTACATTAGTGTGACAGATCACAAGGCTATGTATTCCATCATACTAGGTATCTCCTTTCATAACCTCGGAGGGTTATGAATTTTAAAAAAAATGAGCTGACGTTCTTAAATTCATGTATGCCAATGACCCGAGTATTACATTCCATCAATGGCTAATGATGTTCTTCCCTAATTGTATTACTTAGGAGGTACTGTTTGTTTTTTATTCTTCTACTTAGCCAGTCGACCTGGGCTATTTATTAGTATATGTGAGGACCGCTTAAACAGATATATTTGTTATAGACACTATGTAGTTATGTCATAGTTTTGACGACTATATATAGAAAAATATTTTATCAATTAATTTTTACAATATTATCTAAATATCATACAGTTAATAGTATTACAATACAAATAGCAATGTAACTCCCGATCTTATTCGAAATGTATATAATATTTTGTTAGCAGATTTTCGAGCACCTGAATGATTACAAATTGTGCGACAGCGTCAATCAATCAACCACGATCCACGAATGCTGGTCAGAGCCCAGAACATTAGGTAAGCCAATAAATTGACAGTAAAACGTGATATTGCGATGGTTTCACGGAAAATTGACTTTCAGACGGATTTAATAAATAGTACACACCTTTGTACATATTGTTCGTATTTGTATCAACACATATAATTTGTAGGTATGTTAATGGTACAATAAAGAGTATATCTATCTACACACCAAAATATGCTACAGACTTTAGAGAGATATCAGAAATCTGTGGAATATATATATATATAATGCAAGTTTTGTTGTAACAAACGTCTTAATAAAAATATCTTTGCTTGTCTAAGCTGGAAAGAAATCTCTCGATTCACGCTTGACCAGATTTCTTTTAAAGAATATAATTTTTAAATGATTGCATACTTTTTGCATTTTATATACCGAATTCATATTTCAACTTAACTAAATTGACGATATCAAACAAGCAAATGTTGGTCATAAACATAGCAAGCAATTTCTCAGAACAAAGTATGTCATGGCACACACTGCTATGAATATGAAGACACGTATGATCCAATTCAGGTTGAATATCCTTTGCGCTTCGTGTAGATATTTCTGTTCAAAGAACAAAGGAAGCCTATGTACACAAAATTAAATCTTATGGTGAAAAAATACAATTGATTTTTGGGTTCTTGATGACTCGAGAGCTATGAGAAATTTTCCAGTGAATGTTGAAACTCGCCCGATATTTTTTTATATATTACCTAAAAATAGAAAAGACAGATCTTGAACATTTTTCAGTTACATTCCAATCAAATATTATTTTTTTCCTCTAGATCATGAATGAATCTTTTCTGAAATTAATAAATTATTTGAATTTCAATTGAATTTGAACGTATTAAAATGATCGCACCATGACATATTTTAATGTAATTTCTGATGGAAATCGTCATGTCGAAAAGAAATAGAAGTCACTTTTAAGGCATCCAAGACGAGAAATAGAAATCAGATAAAAAAAGCGAACAAAATCCTGCATGTTTAGCATATCTATTGTGAGAACATTCCAAACACACACACATGCGTCGAGTGCTAAGTCAAATGGAGATTAAAATTGTATGTAAACAGGTTCAAAGCACGTACTGCTGAGTTTTGTTTTTTTTTTAATTGTTTTTTATTTACGTAGTTATTTACAGAGTATTTACAGCCCGGATTGGGCTTTTAAGCGTTTTCTACTCGACTTCCCTTTTTTCCTTGAAATATTGAATAAATAAAACAGTGAGGATAGAGGATAGTTTTCTACTTTCTTTATTCAAGTACCCAATACCCTTACCTTATTTTATATAGGTTGTTTAACAGTAAATTTAATTTACACATGTGTACACTGTAAATATTGTCTACAAACACGCAGTGCTAAAGAGCTTTTGTCTTATTTACAGTGACGCTTTGTTGTGCCGTTGCCTTTTGAAGAGAGAAATACATTTTCCAGACAAATAGCTTATGGACTTAGACGACTACGAGACAAGGTCTAAAATTGAATACAATTAGTTTTGTATGATACAATTTTTCCAATTCTAATCAGTCGAATACGCCCGGCGCAACATGGGTTGACATGGCCGCATTAGGCAGTCGGGCGCACCCTAGAGGATACGGCAAGTTAATAGAAAAATCTCGATATCATAATAAAATAGAGCATCGGCGCCGTGTGGCTTGCCTATCCGTCTTTTACAGGTTGCATGTCGGGGAGTGTGCCCAAGAACTGCACGAGTTGATACGACAAGACGCGGTGAAAGCTTCTATCCATATGTTGTTGAAATTCCATCAGTTCGCACAAAACGTTTTGCATCCTCATTTATAATTCGTACGGATAATCGGGGGTAGACGTGGACACATACAATTTGGGTCTTTTCAAGGCTAAAGTGAATAGGCTATTAATGTGCCAGCGAGCTCCATCTTAGACCGCATCTACATTTAACGTCAGGTGGGACCGTGGTCAATCACTGGACATTGAGAATATAAAAAAATGTAAAAGGAAGGAAGTGAAAATATTGGGTACCTGTGGCAAAAATCTTAAGCCACGAATTCGCAGCGTGCTACTAACACTGTATCACAAGTTTAAATTGGGCTAAAAGGGTAAGTAATAATAAGACTGTAAGCTTATTGACTGCCAACGTAATTGTATAAAAATCAAGTGTTCTTGGTAGACAAGATAAATGAAAATAAAATGAGACAAAACATTTGTATATTGAAAACGGAACTAAGTTTTAATGTATGCTAAGTCGTAAATCATTCTCATTCGCATGTAAACTGGCTTCCGCCCAAATCTGTGAACTGGGGCGTCTCTAAGTGGCGTGAAGAGGTTTGGAAGGCAACCATAAAATTGAATGTAATATTTTTAACGTAGATAATTTTATGTGCATTCGTTTCATAAAGTTCAAAGTACAATCTCATACTTCAATGCTGCTGATCCATCACGGAAAAATTTTGGTTGCGAGAATTCACTGTGTTGTGGTAAAGGTTAAACCACTCCATTTCTTATGAAGATTTTGTACACGGGAACTAAGGCAATTTCGATAAAAGCATTGCATAATAAAGACTCCTTGGAGTCTCTCAGCCTTGGAGCCTGAAATTGAGGATGCAAACGGAAGACATCACCATCATTCAAGCGTTATCTTGATTTAACTATTATCCTAACTAGAATACCGTTTGCATCCTCAATTTCAGGCTATACGTAGACCATATATATTTTCTTGTAGTTACAAGAAATTTAAAAGATTCTGCATAACGTAAAACTCTAATATATGACATAAATGGTCTAAGTATATGACTGTCAACTGACGCCACAAATATCCGGCACCAGGCTGAGACAGGTAGACAAGTATATAGTAACCTTCGCTATTCCCATTTTATAAGTCTTCATTCATAAGGGGCACTCTAGACGCTTATTCATGCATGATGGATAACCATCAAACAAAGGGATGGTTGAAATTGAATTGATACTCGAAAGGTGAATTGAATCGACTGATTTCCAAACAAATCATCTTAATTTTCTTAATTTAAATCAAGAATTTGGCGATGATTTGTATGGAAATCAGTTGAGTCAATTGTTCAATCGTAAATCATCGCAAAACGTTTGTTTGATGGTTTTCCATCATGCATGAATAAGCGTCTAGGGTGCGCCTAACGTGGACGGGAAGAAAGGGAGTGGCCCATTCTTTTATTATTTTTAGACAATCAGGATGCAACTAAAATCCATTAATAATTCATAAACATTTATTCTCTATAAAATAATACAGGATAAATACTTGGTCTTTAATGGTTTCGTTTTAAATGTTCTTTTTAGGAATTCGTTTAACGCTAATATAAATACATCATCATACATTTACTAAGTATATACATTTCACAGTTTTCATGTCGTTTACTACTTATTAAATAAGTAGTTTTTAATTACTTAATATATATTATATTTTTATATCTGTTATAAAAATAACAATGTTAAATCAAACATAATGTTACCTTGTAATATAAGGTTTCTAATTAATATTATTGGTAATATTAATATACTTGCATGTGCGTCACATTTTTTAAAAGATGAGTTTTCTACATTTTTTTGTATAAATATGAGTATGATTTTCACAAAATTATTATATTGAGCTATCGGCGTAACATATCTTTTGATATTCACTTCTAGTCCTGTTAATAATAGATTTGGGATTTATAAGTTAAGTACCAAAATCTGACAAAGTTTTTGAACATCAAGTAAAGGTTACCCAACTAATGTTGGCAGATATATATTATGCTTAGATATTATGATACTGACATTCTTGAAAGAACAAGGTTTTTTTGAAAATAGCAGATTTATGTCTTTGGACATATTTCAATCTAAAAGTTGGGTACTTGTATGTTTTAAGGGACGGTGGGTTCGATTTCCACTGGGAGCATACTTTGTCTAGTTGTTTCCAGTTTGGTTAGGACATTGCAGGCGTGAATCACCTGACTGTCTGTTATAAAAATGATTCCGTGCTTCGGAAGGCACGTTAAGCCGTTGGTCGCAGTTGCCATCTGGTAGTGGCAGTCGTTAAAGAAACCACGTCAGAGGTCGAAAGGCGGTTTCGATAATTTCTGACACCAGGGTGTGCATGGTCGATTGACCATGCACACCCTGGTTTTTATTACGTTACCTGTTGCAAAATGTTATGAAGGCGCTGATTTAGTCACTTGCAGTATTATTTTGACACAACAATGATAAGTATATAAATCTGAGGTCGTTCTCAGCTAAAATATTCCACATAGCTACCTTTGCTCTACCGCTATCGTTGCTATGGTTTACCTTCGGTTGTAAATATCTAGTATTTTTTCCCAATAAGCCTGAAGAAACTATCACAGTTTAAATGTTACTCTTAATTTATGTCAGTTCATTCTCAATTTCAATAATAAATTGTAAATTTTAAATTCTTGGTTTTTATAAACTACTTTTTTAATTGTTCGTCTTATTTTTTTGGGGTTCCGTATTTAAGTTTACCATTCACACACATTCTACGTAAGAACCTTATGTACAATAATGTTTTAAAATACCATTTAATTAAAGATACATGACACACATTTCTCTAGCTGGATTTAATTTTTTTAATATTATATAGACACGGACAGATAGAGTATGAACCTCAGGTATGAACATAATATCCATTTTATAACAAGTTATAAATATAAATTAGGAATAAAATTTAACGCTTTTTTATGAACACGAAAAAATCAAAAAGTATTCACGCATTGATGTACACCTCCTCTTTATTCTTGATCGGATAATCTTTAGGCGGTAGCTTATAACTATTTCTTATGTAAGAGAAGCGATGAAAATTGTAGAAATATTCTTTGCCATCGGGAGAGAATTGAGGATACAGGGTGTAAGCAGGGAAGCTGAGGTCGGAGAGGGAGTCTGCGAGCGCATGCTTCGCAAACTCCTGTTTATATCGTCATGATTGCTCTGAGTAGTGGTGCCTTTTAGTGCATTTTTGTTTGAGGATGTAACAGAGAGCAATCGCTATTAGAACGGCTATCGCTATCGCCATACTTATGCTTATCCATATTATTTCTTCGTTGATGCCACTCGTTGATTTACCTGTAAAAGGAAACACAATAGATGACAATTAAGTATATGTTTTTGATAAAACCATTTATTGTGAAAACAAAATAATAAATAAGAGATGGATGAGTAAAGACAATATAGATAAAAAGAAAAACGTTTCTGTCATAATTTTTCTCAACATTTTATCACTTTTTCTAAATACAGACATTTTATTGTATAGTACACAACTAACGCAAATAAAAGTAATATTAAAATACCTACTTAAGTGTAATCTTCTAACAAAGCCCAAATACACCCTTTAATGCTGGCTAAGCCGAAACAACGTGTTTTCGAGGGAATTATTCCAAAAACGTCGCCTCCAATGTTGATATTGGACAACCTTTTATTTCTGAGCAGGGTGTCGACAATTTTCCTTGTATTTTTCTTCCAAAAAGCAATGTTGAAAGTACTTCGCCGTCATGTTATTTGCTCCCCAGAGCTCAACTCGTTCGATTGAACGTCTTATCGACAGTGGGGATAACTTCATCACTTCTTAGTTTACTCAGCACAATAGAAATAAATTTCTTTAATATAAAATGAAGATTTGTTTTGCAGATCTCATTTTTTTTTCATACAGATCTATTCTATTTTAATAAGTCATCATTGTCCAAGCGTTTTTCCGAGTTGCATCTTCAGCTTACGCTTCAGAGTCCAGGGTACGCTTTTAATGTGTGTTCTGAAGCGAAATGGTCCTGAATCGGCAGTACCGATGTTTTTTATGAATAAACCACCCAAAATTCTAGTAAACTTAGCTATGGTATTGATTTTATACATGAAATTACTAATGAAATCGCTAGTGACTGCGTCGAAAAAATTATAGTAGAGACATTTCTTAAGTACTTGGTACCCAGTTTCGTCCGAGTCAGCAGCTTATAGCGACGTCAAGCGTAATTAAATTGCGTCGGATGTTTCTGCGTAAATAGAAAAACAACGTGACGTTTCGATAAAAAAAAATGAAGTAAAGGATGTCAGTAGATGAAAAACTACATGTTTTTGTGTAAGAAAGGGCGAATTAACTTAACCGTTAGTATTTATCGCAAGTTACCTGATTAGCTTCTTGTGGCAGCGTAATTGAACTTCACAAATTATATAGGTATTTCGTATGATAGCACGTAGCTATCTACATAGAGGTTTGTAAATGGATAAGTAGGTATGTGTTATTTGAAAGTTAAAAGATCAAGTAATGATTGGTTAAAGTTTTTAGGTAAATAGTCACGTACAGTCTGCAAAGTTACAACTACATACAAACTGTCAGACATTAATGTATGATATTATAGACAACGAACTCTATATTTATGTGTACAGTGGGGCAGAAAAGTATACTACCAAAGGTGTGTGTTAAGTAAAAAAAGCCAGAAGGTTCGACGTTCTTTATGTGATTTAGGACCCCAAATAAGATCAAGTGTAAGATGGTATACTTTTCTTTATTTTCCACTGTACTGACAAAACACATATGAAATAAATATGCCAACCTCCTTTCTTATTGGAGAAGCCGCCCACTTTGCCGGCGACTCGAGCCGACACCTCTCCTGCGGTTACCAGCACCACAGCGCCAGTCTTCACGCTGATACGTCCTGCACATACCATTATTTACTTCTAACATGCTACTTTCTATCTTTCGTTATATCACAGAATAATTAATCGTACCTACTAGTTTGTTTTTTTATTCATGTAGTGCCGTGAAAAAAAGCTTAGCACATCTATCTATACTAATATAATAAAGCTGAAGAGTTTGTTTGTTTGAACGCTTATAACTTAAACACTACTGGTCGTACTTGCATAATTATTTTTGTATATGAAAGCCTGATTCTTAGGGAAGGTTATAGGCTATGGTACATACATACTAATGGCGAGTGAAACCGCGGGGAACAGCTAGTACAGTATAAAATGTAACCGAAATTTTAAGTTGTATTCTATATCTGCGTTTAGATCGGATTTAAAGTTAGTTAATTTTACGACGGGCCATCTAATTTACGTTAATCCCCCAGTCAATTATGTTGTTAGTAAAATTCGCTATCTTTACAACAGGGACACAGAATTAGTAATAGTACTACGACAGGGGCACAAGTAAATTTACTTATGATGGACTTAGCGATAAGGCCGCCTATTGTATATCTTGTCACAGACTGTAATCCATGAAATCCATGCAATTCTATACTACAAAAAAGTGTTTTTACTTGCTTACTTACTTAATGCCGAGTGGTATTCTGTATCAGTCATCAAATAGGACAAAAAAAATTGTGCTCTCTCTACCTACCTCTATATATCTTCGGTTTTTTTTTAAGATACTTGATAGAGTAGTCTAATCTTAGGCCGAAACCTACATTTGCTGATCTAATATATCTTGTATGTTATTACTTGTGTAACGCATATTAATAATACTTATTTAAATAGAGTGCAGATTTGTTTCTCTTACCTATAACAACGATCTTCATTTTGTCTTTATTTTTCGGGCAAAATCTTGTAGTTTCTTGTGCCCCTCTCAATTAAGGCTTCGGTGTCGTTTTACCTTCATTATTTTGCCGTTCCTGTAACAAATACAAACATCAAAGGATTTTTTTTTGTAAATCAGCATCATTAATTTAGTGTGTACAATGTACAATAAACGCTTACAATGCTTTTTCCCGGGATGAAAGTATGTCCTTCTCAATACTCCTACCTATATGTAAGCGAAATTTCAGGAAGATTCATTCAGTAGATAGGGCGTGAAGTGGTAACAAACAAATAAACAAATATACAAACTCACTTTCGCATTTATAATATTAGTTGGGATAATCATATTTTAAAATTGAACCTTCTAAATTGTATGAGTATTTGTGTAAGGGTTCAGTATCAGTTTTAAAATTATCCCTCCTTTGCTTCAGCGCCCTCAGCCTAATGGCATCAATCTATATAAATGGTCGTCATATCCATTATTTAACAGTTTCCCCTGAGACATATATATCTTACTAGCGACCCGCCCCGGCTTCGCATGGGCATAAAAACTTTCCTCTTGAATCACTCTATCTATTAAAAAACCCGCATCAAAATCCGTTGCGTAGTTTTAAAGATTTAAGCATACAAAGGGACATAGGGACAGAGAAAGCTACTTTGTTTTATACTATGTAGTGATCTACGTTGGTTTTACCAAGCTTTTCGTAGTAGCCCTTAGATATAGGTAAAACTGCTTTTTTCAATAAAATTAACTGCCATGAATGACTTGAGTTTTATATCAAAATACTTGAAATTAATTTTAGTATGATAGGTACACATAGACGCGTTTCTGAGGAAAATGGCCTTGTCATAGGCAGACGATCCTCGTCGTGATGAAAATGCTTCCGTTTCGCCGACTGAGGTACGGAACACTAATAAAAATACTTTAGTAAGCGAAAGCTTATCAGCAAGAAAATGATGCCAAAGAATTATCAGCGGTATTTGTTTGGCTATTTTAAGTAGAAAGATTCAATTTTTATTTTTAAGATTAATCCATCAGCTATCGGATAGAACAATAGAACAGATAATGTTAGGCCACCACTAGTGACCGCTTGGGTGCTGAGGCATAATAGATCAATGCTGACCTGATAACCCATTGAAACTCATAAATTTTAATATTTAAAAGTAGGCCCATGAGAATACACCGATATTAAACTACCTCCATTCCCTCTTTAGGTTGAATTCCTCCGTCTGATTAATAACTGAGGTAGGTACTTACCTAAAAGGTCGTATAAATCGAAACGTTTGCATGTAAATGTAGGTCATTAATTCAAAATATGCTAGTACTTTAATATCGTGTTATATTACGTACTGCGTGGGAAAAAAAGCAACTGGCAAATTGTACGTTTTTCTCATTACCAGTTCAGCAAAAAAATAAAGTCCTCTTGCTTCCTGCTGCTCGAAAATAGGTTCATTATTTAAAAAAATACGTCAATAGAGCCTTGCTGGCCTTGGCAAACAATGTAATTTAAAAAGATAGATTGCCGGCCGTGTATGAAGGTTATGTACACAGTTTCAAACACAAGGTTTTTTAGTTTCATTCTTGCCAGCCACTGTACCTACGCATTTAAAAAAATTGAAAACAGAACTAAGCAAACACTACAATTTGCGACGTTTTTGCGCCAATGTAAAATTTGAAAAGTTGTTTCCTCATTATGAGGAAGTAGGATCGTTCAGTCTCACGTCTCAGTGCCTTAGGTCTTGTATTAAGTTAACCACATAACTCAATTGTCAGCATAAAGGCGCCTGATTAAGCCTAACTAGCTAGTAAGTAATAACAGCCGGGACCAGCAACGGCCTAACCTGCCTTAGATGGCAGATGTAAATGCCAGTGATCATATGTATGGCATTCATCTTGCATGGATCGAACTACTAAGTAGTGGTCTATCAATCCAAATCACACTTAGTTGTGAAAAACACATTTTCTCGCTTGCATATTAGAATAAAACTGTACTGGAAACCAATCTTCGAATCTAATAGACGTATCACTGACGACGCCCTCTCACAAGCTGAGCGTTTGACATTTTTGCCAGATAGGTTGATTTAACTCTACGATCCCTTCACCCTTATTCTTTCCAGATGAATGACCCAGTGCAGTTCAGCGATTTGGTTATGCCTTTATTTATATTAGGTTCTAGCGTATTTCGGCCATTCTCAGAAGGCTTAATTTAGAGCGTCCAGTGCAAAATTTTCATGTAAACATAATAATATTATGTGCTGTTTTTTTTTGTAAAGTAGCTAACAACTATTTCTACGTGTTGCACTTTAAAAAATATCTCTATATTGCATAGTATAACAGAGATATTTTTTCAAAACATTGTTCTTAAATTACCACGACGCGTCCACGCGCTCTCCCAGTTTGGAAACTTGTCTAATACTAATTCAGAGAAAGAGTTTTAGTTATTTTAGATGGTTTTTTATATAATATAATTCAAGTTTCTAATTACCAGGACGAGGTAAAATTCTAATTTCTAATTGTCACAACCATCAAATATTTTAGATACCGATAACTTGGATACTACATAAGCTAAATAAATGCCAATACGATTAAATTCACAATTGATTCATATTCATTCTCTCTAGAGTCATATTTCATAAATAAGTTCAAAAAATTAAAATGGTTGTGGTAATTAGACTAAGAATGCCAAAATTGAGAATGGCCGATTTCCGTTCACAATTTCACATACATCCAAATTTTGGTACTTTTTTATGGCCATCCGTTTGTATCACCGGACCGAGGTACAACGAAAAACTTCCTTTAGTCCATTGGTTACCTTTTGTGACATACACGGGAAGAGTCGGAGTGGTCTATTATAAAAAAGAAAATCACACGTTTGCTTCACTTGCTTCTCTATTCCCAAACATTTCGAACTCCAAAGTATATTATTATGATGCTCATAAAAGGTATTTGAAGTGGCAGTGGGCAGGTCACTTAGCGCGACGAACCGATGGCCGATGGGACAGAAAGATCCTCGAATGGCGACCACATACCGGCAGGCGCAGCGTCGGACACCCACTGACCAGCACATCCTGCGGCTGAAATGATGATGATGATCATATGCTCATATAAATGTGTTCGAACACGCTAGCGGAGTTTCTCTCTAATCTGTGATTACGAGCAATATTTAATCGTGAAAATAATAAATGGAGTAAAATTTTAGATTCAAAATTGATGCTTGAAAATGGATAAAGATTGCTTACGAAGAGCTCAGCGATATTAAATTCTACTTATAGGCTGCATAATATACTTCGATGATGTCACACTAACTCGTAATTGCATTCCTATTTGGAGCGTGTACGAGGAACTAGGCCGCGTTATAATGGTATAGGTATATGAGAAATATTATAATGTAAGTGTAAGAAGAACCTCGTAACCCGTATTTTTCTTCTGCTTTCGTTAGAATTGTCATATATTCCCGTGACTATCTTGGACAACAAATAACGATTGGAATACTCTACAAAAAGTTATATCTTTAAACAGGTTCTACTGCATGGGCAGTCTTAAGTCCGCCTAGAATTCGTCCCTGTTTAGTAGTTAAAATTACCAACAATAAATATACAATTTACAAAAAATACTTCGTATATTAATTTCTAAGAAATTTTGAAAACGATTTAGCCTTAATTATTTATTCTCGTCACAACATCACCGGCAAACATAAAGCGCCAAAATGATTCAGATTTATATAATAAATTTTTGAGGATAGACCTTAGAACAACCTCAAAACAAACATCACTACTTTTATATGTATTGTCCTCCGAAAACTAAAATTTACATTGAGTCTTCACAGAACGAGTTAGTAATGAGATTTATGTTGTAGTTGTCCTCGATAAATTAGCTGAGGCAGACCGCCGTCTAGTGCGGCTCCACTGGGTCGAAGAAAGTTTCAAGTGTCATTGACTTCCGTTTGTCATTTCATACCACGTTAAGTACAACTTTAATGATAATGTAACTCTTTATTGAACAGGATAATAGAAAGGTATAATTTCATAATTATGGTCAAATGTTTATGTTTCATTTCTCGCTAATCCTGATCGGCTTTGACGAAATATTTTCATAAATTGAATTACGCTGACCTTTTCAGAACAAACGAAATAGAGGTTTATTACTGAGCCGTCAGAGTTCTACCTAAATGGGTAAACTATCTATCTAGATAGTTACCTATCTCTTTTAGTGATCTTCTTCTTGTCAAGTCGAAATGGCTTGAATCTTAAATAATTTTTGACTAGTATACGTTACGTTAATTGTTCTATCATTGGCCGCTCCTTGATCCTCATCTGTATAGATGTCAGGGCAGTTGGGTCATATAATGAAATTATCCATAGACTTTTTCTTTTTTTTTTTTTTTTGGTTATGGGTAAATTCATTCTTGCTTATCGAGATTTTTCAAGTTGCCTGTAGAGATCCTACTTAACTTGACGATTGCCATCTAGCGATAGCGATACAGGAAGCTAAAACGCGGGGAAACAGCTGCACAAACACATCGTGGCTGTCGCCCTGTCTTTTAAAGATAATTGGACTACATACATACATACATATAATCACATCTTTATCCCATACGGGGTAGACAGAACTTAGGGTCAGGGACCTTAAACCATGTTTAGCATGAGTAACTGAAACAGGAAATCAATAGTGATGGGTTGCTAACCGCATCGCCTATGTCATGATTCCCCCATTCTACGATTCCCTCGATCGACTTTTCCGCCCTGCGCGGGAAGAGAAGCAGCTGATACGTTCTATGTTTTTCTTTTTCTCCCAGACCAGCATGGAAGTGTGTCATCATCATGGGACTAAACATTAAAATTTCATTTGTAAGCCTTACGACAAACAACGCTAATAATTCTATGCAAAACCCTTATTAGAATATTTATTAATACTTTTGGCACTTTTGAGTACAATGTCCTTCTAAGAATTTAAATAAAAGGTATAGGTTAAATTTCGAATATTTCATAGTTCGAGTACACCAGTCGTGTCGTGCAAAACCACGCTAGTCTATAATTATAAAGTTATAAGTTATAAACTGCATAAGTTCAGCCAGACAGAGCGATTTGACTGACAAGGGCTTAAAATTGAGTGATATTTGCATAACACTTCATGCTCGCACTCTGTGTACGTAACGCTCGTCAGGAAACACGGGAAATCGAACTGGCAATTGGAAAACTGCGGCAAGCCAACGTCCAATTAGCTTACCTATGGTGGACGTTCGGTAACAAACTAATATTTTTAAGCTTCTTGCGTTAGTCATGTGAGAAATACCTATACATTTGTGTAGATCCTAACACGATCTAACTAGTTAGGGGACATAACTTTATTGAGTGACTTCACGGATTTTACTTTTTTTGGAGCAGCGTTCCTTGACGCACTCAGTGTACCAAGATGATGTTTTAAGCTCATGCTGTCTTTCTTCAGAAATTCCAGTGTGGGTGAGTAAGAGATAAAAGTACAAAAGAACCCAAAGGTGCTTCCTTTAAAATCCCAAAGCCTAAATTATTTAAGATAAGATTGGGGACGTCAGACAGGAGTTCCGTTCCTGTGAGAAATTAGGAAAGTCCGTTTTAAGTTGCAACTTCCACGGATTGATAAAAACCTACCTAACTGAACTATCTCAAAGATAAAATAGATTCTGATTTTTATACTTACTTCACTAAGTGTCCTTTAGCTTTTAAACATTAGAGAATCTAATCTCGATAGAAATAATATTCTTCTGTTTCGCTTAATTATCGCATTTCAATATTTGTATGTTAGATTTTTTGTTTATGCATTAAAAATTCTTATTTTATTTACCTTTGTATCCGCTAGAAGTGCTTTTATACAGATTTATACAAAAATGTTAACGTAACACAGCGACAATGAAAAAGATCAATTCGGAGATCAAGGGGGGGAATGGTAAATTTTCGTCTTCTTTCATGAATAAAATCAAAACTATTTATGTTACAATAATAACAAAAATATATTTAAGATCCTCATAACGAGCCCTTTCATTTGATATACCTATAAATAACATGGTAAGCATTGCAAAACTTTTTTTTTTTAATTCTGAAGTTGTCACCCGAAAATGACCGTAATTTAAAAAAATATTTATTTACTTTGCACATCTGTGTTTGGGTCACAGGATTACGTCATCCTACCAAATTTACTTTTACACACACAATTTACATTTACCCTATCTGTTTTGGTCCAGTAGGTTTGGAGAAAAATTGGCTGTGACAGACGGACAGACAGACGCACGAGTGATCCTATATAAGGGTTCCGTTTTTCATTTTTGTACGGAACCCAAAAATTATTCCATTTATAATAAGTAGGTACAGTATACACATTGATATGTTTGTATATTTACATGCGTATGAATTAATAACCGTCTAATATATCTACGCAATACATTTGTGTAAATACATTTGAATTATGAGTAAATAAATATATGCTTTGTTTTTAGAACACTTCCAAGTACATATTTATATTTTAAAAAAATTAAAAATATTTGTAGATACAATTGTTGTTACGGAAAGTCGTATTAATTAACCCTAGCTAACCCATATAGCAGTCCCATCAGATTCATTGCGTGGAAATGAAGCCATGCCATGATGCCGTTTTCTGAGTAAATGAACGCAACTTTGATTTACATTTGTAGTAATAGTGTTATACAAGGGAGTGTTATACAAGGGTGGAAAGTAATACTTCCTGTGCGAGGTATTTAGACGAGAGAGAGAGGCGTATAATGAATACTATGTACCTACCTTAATTTTTTTTTAAATAAAAATATTAGCTTGAGTAGAGACCGCGCGCGATTTTATACTTCTATCTCGATTCTAAAGAATAAATTTTTATCTCTATCTTTTTAATAAAATGAAGACTAATAGGAAGTTTTATGTTTTATCACTTCGATATCACGGAAACTATTAAATTTTATCTAAATGCCTCGTAAAACACTTGGAGTTCGAGTCAGCAGAATCCTTTCAGGCCATAACTGAAAGAAAAAAATAAATTGATCGTAACATGTCACTCACGTATCTTGTGATAACAAACTAATACCTAGTATATATTACTATATATTACATATAGTATTCTGTAATCTGCGTTAGTATCGATCAAAATTTATAAAAAATTAATATGTAAAAGGGCAGAATTAGGTACTTATGTAGGAACGTTTTTTTAATTTCACAATTTGAAAAACTTTATCGGTTTATTATGTTTAAAAGCGACAGAGAGATAGTAAAACCACACACAAAACAAAATAACCGCTTTTTCCTCGTCGATCAACTAGGGAGCACAAACGATGTGAAATTAAGGTGAAGGCTATTAAATTACCAATTATGAGTTGACCCTTCTGTCCCTTTGTATAGTGCCCAGGGTCCCCAGGTCTCCAAGATTTAATTAATGTTCAGTGTAGTGTATGTGTACAGATAAAGGATGGATAAAGACCTCAAAAGTTCCTTTAGTAACGCTGGAAATGGTAACAAAATTTAATTTAAACAACAATAACTCAAAATCAAATTTTTACTCATGCAAAAGAATTTCTGTCTTTTGTCTTGTTTTGTAAAATCACAACTAAACTTGTGCTTTCACAATATTCCTTTACAAACAAAAAATAAAACTTAAAATTTGTAATCACACATGGTACACTTATAATTGGGACCGTAGTCACAGAATTAGTAATAGTACTACCGTAGTTGAGGATATAAATAATAAATAGTGCTTATAGCAGAATGTCGTCACTATGGATTGCAATAAATAAACAATATTATGTAAATATCGTTCTTTCATCGTAGACAAGAAGACTTTTTTCATTTTTAGTTGCAAACACAACAATGGATATTCACGTTCATATTAACTTAAAATATGCAAACTGAAATTAGCAATGAAACGGACCATTTATTATTTTGTGTCTGAAAACCCGCTTCTAAAGCTTAAAGAAAATGTCTACCAAGTTTATTTACCTGAAAGGAATTATTCCGTTCTTCTGTAATAATATGAAAATTATACGAATGTATCTACAAGTATAGCCTTAATCCTATGACTAAGTCTTATTTATACAACTATAGAAATAAAATCAAAATGGCATGCACTTTCAATATATGGAAAGTTATGATTTCAAATATGAATATTTAAGCATAGACTTTGGTATTAAATTGTATATGACGTCATAATTTCCAATGAAATCTGAAAACTTATTCAACAGACTTGACGCTTTTGAAGTTTATAATGCAAGCAGTAAAGTTGTAGAATGCTGGTGCCCGATGCGCAGTCGGCATTAAAAGCAAAGTTTTGATAGTTGTTCGACGCGGTACAATTAATATTAATTCTAAACTGTAACTTAACTATAGAGAACAGAGAGAATTTTCTCGTTGTTTTTTATACCTGTGATCATATTATCTGTGTGTTTAGAGAGAGTGAAATGACTGGATATTGTGGCGAAACATTCTCGGATACATATACCTAGAGGTATATAGAATAAGTGTTGGCAGCGCGCTAGTGGCAGTCACGAGCACGATAGGCACGCATATTTTTAAAAAATATGCGTGCCTACTAAAAAGGTCATCATATCCACAAAAAGTAGCACATTACTATCGAAAAATACGAGGACGTAAATTGCAATTTCGGCCGCGGCTTGTATAGTACTTTACCTTCTCTGAAATCCTCTTGAGACAAAACAAAAACAACATCATATCAAATTTTAAAATAGCGTCAACAACAAGCCAGCATTCGCTATGTTCTTTTTTTGAAACTTTTTGAATTAAGTTCGATTTTGTACGGAACGATAGTTTAAATCCATTTCCATACTTCATATTAAGAACTTACATATATGTTCAATCAGGCACCCTAAACGGTTATTATATGTTGATTTTTAAAATCACATATTTTATCTTAATAATAACGATGAGTTTAGCAGTAGATACAAACAAATATTCTTAATAATAAACGTTTAATATTGTTCCATCAAATATAACGTCACATAATGTGGAAATGTCTCATTACCTAGTGATGAACGCGCTAGCAGAACCAAGCTTTTTTGCCTGTAATTTTATTATGCTTATGGCCTTAGCTAAAAATATATTTAAAATTTGCCTTTTATTAATTTATCTTTTTCAAAACTAAGAATATAATTTAAATAGGCTAGAATAATCGTTGAAGACAGATCTGTCTTAAACTCGCCCCAGGTTTTCAGGTCACGTACAGATATTTCAGGCTTTGTTGTTTTCATGTAATATTTTACAACATTATAAATCGACTGCAGGTTTTTTTTTCGAAAATATTTCATATTTCACTTTTACTACTTGTATGGCATGAGGATTTTCATCGAAAAACCATTTAATTTCGCTCAGCCATTTTAAAGACTTCAATGCGATGGTAAATTTAGCTGACCCTCTATTATTTTCTTTAAATTATAACTATGTGCATATTTTAGCTAATACTAATGTCTTAATTACTTTTTTATAAAGTAGCTCCATCAGCGAGGTAAGTATATTTTATGTCACGTAGCACTTAAATCGCCTACGTCTTTTATTTATCTCTGATTTGCTAACTATTGATTTTTGTGATTTTTTTACAAAAATCAATAGTTTAGTAATTTTGGCCTGAAAAGATACAAAGAGTATTCGTATTTATAATAAGAACCCAATATATACTCGATTTCATTGTAATTCTCTTAATGTTCAGGCTTTAAAACCGTTATTTTCATTTGCAATTGTGTAATAAAGTTAAATAAATAAACTTATCTGGTTTTATGTAACGCATAACAATTTTGTATGAATGCCAGATAAAAAATTAAATAATTATGAACAAAATAAACAAACAAATTTATATTGTACAAATGCCAGCTTCTTTAATCAGATATTGCCATGTTTCTGATTTTGCTATATTAAAAATAGAACCGTATAATATTGTAAAACATACCGCAAAAAGCCCACGCATATCCCGGTAGAGTCATTTTCCCGAACAAGAAAAGTCAGTTACGATTTGTAGCACTCAGTGGATTTTCACTTCACTTCGAAGCTGATCTGTCAAAAATAACATTTCGATACGCCGTCATTGTTACGAGAAGTTCGGTCGAGAGTGAAATCGATCGGCAAGATGTACAGGGTGGTGTTTTTCCGACGCCGTCCGGACGGGTACTGCTCGAAGTCATGCAGCCTCACTCCCGGGAATGCCTCGCCCAGCGCGCCTCCACAACTCATACGATACGAATATAACTTCATTCCATGATTTCAAACACAGCTTTTTTATTCAGCACTCGTAGTACGCGAGGGCAAATGATTTAGCGGAATTTAAACATTTATGTTTTGAAGATGGGGATTTTTATTTTTTATATGGTAAAAGGTAACGTACCTTTTCCCGGTAAGTGATAAAGGAACGGTCATTTATTTCAGTACATTTAAGAAAAAATAATGTTTCGGTTGTTTTCTAATTTTGTTAGTTGTTTTTATGCTTATAACTTTGTGTTTTCATTTCATTATCGGACATTTTGCTAGCCCGAAGCTAAGCGATGCTGCTTTGACAACATGAATAGGTTAAATGACCTCTCTTACTAAATGATTGATGAAATCCCCGTTCTTTGTCCATTTAATGAGTTTAAGCTGCAAAAGGCGCAATTGGCAGCGTCCCATCTCATCTCGACTATAGATTCCGCCAGATTTATGCATTTTGCCAATTTATTGCTTGTTTACAGCTTTTACAGGGATATGTAAAGCTATCTTTGTAGGATAGGTTCGTAGAACTATTAAATATTAATTTCAAAGCTTTTTTTTATATAAGCACATATTTCCAACTGCCTTAGCAGTCAAGCATATGGCGTACATGTGTTTGAACACGCAATACAGAAATTAGTAAGAATCTTAATGAAAGTTTCATTTCTTTGGAATAAATTTATACTTACTCGTAGTAACTTAATATCTACTATGATGATTCAAAAAATATGCAAAATACCAAAATATTCTCCGGAGTATTTATCTAATGATGTGATTAAAGTAGAGAGTATGTGGTACTTATAGAAAATTCAAATTCAAACAAATAAACTTCGTTTAGTATAAAAGTTTAGATACAGATAGATATTTTTGTAACCTACTTAAAGATATTTTCAAATTATGTTTTCTCATTTCAGGAATTTCTTTTTTTTTTGCTCTATAATTTATGTTACAGTTAAAACTCATCGCTCGTACAAAACACGTATAGGCAGGCATGGTTAGTTTTCTTGTAAAACAGTTTTTGTCTGCTGAATAAATAGTAACCGGCTAAAATTATCTTTTTTTTTGCCTGAATGATAATTCCTAATGGTAATCCATGCTCTGCTCTGTAATATATACACACAATATTCATAAAAGTTATAATTTATTGCTCTCATTTTGCGTCGACGCCCACCGTAATTGATTCACGAGTCTTCGTGAAATAAGATTTGATGTCGGCGCAATTCTCATGTTGGTTTTGGTATTTTTTATACAATTTTATAAAATTCGTAACTGGTAGTTTATTCTTTTACTGTTAATTATCTTAAATAAACCAATGTCCCGTTCGGATTCAAAAAATAAATGATCATGTTAAGTAAACAGCATATTAACGAACTTCTGTATTTATATGTAACCATATTAAAAGGTTTGATAATGAAGCTGTTTGGGATTGAACTACTTTTGGGCTCTTGAATTAAAGATGGTAAGTACATATAGTTATTCTTTACTTTGGATAGCCTAATACAAATTTTTCGACTCAAAAATGCACACTGAATTAGGGAATTGTGACGCGGCCTACTCGCACCGGTTTGTTTTCGAGACTAAACTAGGCTGGCCGGCTAGCTGGTCACGGTGGCGTCCGTCTGCCGTCTCCCGCGCCCCGCTCCCGCAATGTACGGCGTAGACATCCTCCCGGGGCTGAAGCTGGCGCTTCTGACGGGCATTCGCTGGTGGCTGGACTGGACAGGACACATATTCGATTTATAGCCCTCCTCACGGATCCTCGGCTCGTTGTTACATCCGCAACTCTCGGCACACCGTCAGGTCCAGGGTATAGTCGGGAGATGCGGCCTAGTCTCCAACAGAGCGGCGGGGCGGCATCATCCTTTATGACGACCAGATCATCAAGTCGTAGGTCCTTGCACCGTTCTCGCCATTTAGTGCGTTGCTGCAGCTCGCTGACGTACTCTGCAGACCATCTCTTCCAAAAGTGTTGTCTTGCTTGTTCCAGCCTCCGGTATCTGTCAAGATTATTTTCATTGTAGTCTAACAGACACGGCGATGGTAATGAAGTGAGTGGCCTGCCTATCAAAAGGTGGCCCGGGGTAAGTGGACACAGATCGTTAGGAGAGGGGCTTAGAGGACATAGAGGTCTACTATTTAGGATAGCTTCTACCTGAACAAATAAGGAACTTAGTTCCTCGAAAGTTAAGTGTGTGTTTTTTAGGACTCGATTGAGATGAAATTTGGCCGACTTGACGCCCGCTTCAAAGAGGCCGCCGAAATAAGGGGCGTATGCCGGGGACAGGCGCCACTCGATGCCCTCGCTTGCCGCAAAGTCAACCAGACCGTTTGTGTGAGCCTTTGATTTAAATAATTTGTTGATTTCTTTAGAGGCTGCGACAAAATTCCTGCCATTATCACAGTATATAATATTGGGCCTTCCTCTACGAGATATAAATCGCTTTAACGTGAGTATAAATGCGTCCATGGTGAGGTCACTGACCGCCTCAAGATGGACGCACTTGAAACAAAAACAAATAAAAATACATAAATAACATTTTTTGATTTTTGCTCCGCGACCCTTGCGGTCCGCGATGTAGAAAGGGCCGGCGAAGTCTGTACCAGTGGTGCAAAACGGATAATTTGGGTGCACACGTTCCATAGGTAAGTTACCCATAATGTTAGTCAAGGTCGTACCCTTTAGGCGGCGACATACCACACACTCTCGAGACGTACGTCTGGCAAGATTGCGGCCTCCTATAGGCCAATAGCGTTCTCTGATGGAGGCGAGCAGAAGCTGAGGACCGGCGTGCATCAAGCGGTGGTGTTCTTGGCGAAACAATAATCTAGTTAAGTCGTGATCTCCTTTTAACACAATAGGGTGTTTTTTGTCGAAAGAATACATAGACGAATCAAGGCGGCCTCCTACACGTAAAATGCCATCTGCATCCAAGAATGGATCAAGAGATATTAACGCGGGCATTTTATTTCTTTGTAATATTCTCCTCAGGTTCTAGGATATGTGGGAAATGAAATTCATCAGTATCTGGCAACCAACCAATACCTAAAGTGCTTGTAGCATTGCTAATCGTAAGTTCTCCCTCTTCTTGATTTACAGAGTCAGACAACACCGCTGGGTGGTTAGTCCTATACTTGCGTAAACGAAAACAACCCTTTGCAAATTCCCTGGAGATGGAGTTTCGAATATAACGCACCTGCTCAATATTGTCAGCCCCTGTAAGTATATCATCGCAATACAAGTCATCTTGAATAATTGATTTTAAGATAGGTTCGTTACACTCTTCACCGATCTGCCAGAGACAGCGTGTGGTTAAAAAGCTAGCACTTGCGAATCCGTACGTTACGGTGTTCAATCGTAATGTTTTAATAGGCTTGCTTTCGTCATCCCGCCATAAAATGAGCTGCAAATTACGGTCCGACTCATTAAGGAGAACCTGGCGAAACATCTTTTCAATATCACCAGTAATGACATACTTATGCTGGCGAAAACGAATTAAAATATTAAAAAGTGGATTTTGGACTGTCGGGCCTACCATTTGCAAGTCATTCACTGACACGCCTGACGTAGAACGCGCGGACGCATCGAAAACGACACGAAGCTTAGTAGACTCACTTCGCTCTCGCAAAACAGGATGATGAGGGAGATAATAATCATTTTTTGAGGGGGGTTCAGTATATTCTGAGAGATGCCCTAGATTTTTATACTCATTTATAAAGTCAACGTAGAGAGCCTTTAGGGCTGGTTGTCTTCTAAACCGAATTTCTAAATTGTAAAATCTTTTTAAAGCTAGGCTGCGCGAGTCGCCTAATAGGCTGGGGCTATCCCGAAGAGGAAGAGCGACGCAAAAGCGACCCTCGCTAGTACGAATTGTGTTAGCCACAAAATGTTGTTCACACAGCTTCTCTTCCATAGTAAGAGCGTTAGATTTAGGAAAGCTCTCGAGCTCCCAGAATCTAGACAGTTCATCGTTTAAACTATTTAAATTGGCTTCCTTTTGGAGAAAGTTACACATTATAGGTGCATTACTAGGCGTGGAACTTTCTTTGATAGAATTAGGTTGCATGGGACCCGCGACGAGCCATCCCAATTTAAAATCATGTAAACGTAGCAATTTAGAATCTAGGCGGTGCTGCTGAGTGCCTATAATTTCCCAGAATAGGTCAGCACCAATAAGCATATCTATCGGTGATGGTTCGTTAAAGCAAGGGTCAGCTAAATCGAATCGGGATAAGTTTAGATGACTTATATCAAAGGCCGTCTTAGGAATGTGACCCGAAATGGTAGGTAAAACTAGACAAGATATTACGGCCTTATACTTGCAAGTTCGTGAATACATAGTGACAATGCAACGTTCGGTTAGGTTAAGTGGTTCATCACCAATGCCAAGGATGTTAGTATTAGTAGGTTGCGGTGACAAATTTAGTTTTAATTTTACCCTTTCTGTGATAAAAGAGCTTTGACTACCACTGTCTAAAATGATTCTTACAGTCATTTCATCATTAGTAATAGGATTAATAATTTTAACCTTTGCAGTGGAAAGGAGAATTTCGGAAGCCGACACTACTTTCATCGCTACAGAACTGTTCAAGTTATCAGTTGGGCCCGACTTATGCAATAAACTGTTGTGACGCTTCTTGCAATGACGACACGACCCTAATAAAGGACAACGATCGGCGGCGTGGCCGCTTCTTAAACAATTTTGGCATAAGTTATTGGTCGTAACGATAGTTAACCTTTGATCCGGGGTCTTCGCCTTGAAAGAAGCGCACTCATAAAGACGATGGTTAGATTTGCATAAAGTGCAGGAATACGAGTTAGGTGAGGTGTCCTTCATAGCCGCAAATGATTTGTAAGTGGAGGGCTTAGAGTTAGCTGGACCTTGTTTTCCCTTATCCTTGTCGTACTTGTGACGATTGACAGTTTCTAATACGTCAGCGCGGCTCTTCAGAAAACCAAAAAAGTCGTTGAGTGATGGTATGTCGCCCAAAGTGTTTCGTGTTTCCTCCCACTTGTAAAGTGTACTAGTGTCTAACTTTGCAGATACAATAAAAATAATCAAAACATCCCATTGAGCGGTAGGTAAGCCGAGCGTGCTGAGAGCCCGTAAGTTTTTGGTAACGTGATCAATTATAAATCGAAGAGACTTATCGGTTTCTCGCACTGCTTCGAAATTAAATAATGACTTTAAGTGGTTGTTAATTAGTTGCCGTTTATTATCGTAACGTTCGCATAAGAGTTTCCAAGCTTGAGAGTAATTTTTATTCGAAACTTCAAAATTTGTCATTACTCTTGCCGCTTCACCTTCTAAATACGAGTTGAGATAGTGAAATTTATGAACATTTTCAATTTTATTATTGTTGTGAATTAGTGAAATAAATGTTTCTTTAAACTCCAACCACTTAGAGTACGTGCCATCGAACTTGGGTATTTGAATTACTGGTAATTTAAAACTAGGCATATGATTATGACAATTACTGTCATGGTGACAGGGAGTAGTGTTCGAATTGCTAACAGTATCATTGTTGTCGGTATTTGCCTTTATAAGGTTTTGGGCTGCAAGAATACAGTGATAAAAGTCTTGTTCAATAATATCCCTGCTTTCAAGTTCGACAGCTTGACTGACTTCGTCACACAAAGTTTCTATCTGAATTTGCAGCTCGTCAAAGTCAACGAATAACGCCTCAAATTTAGATAATTTCATTGTTAGTTTACTAATTTCAAATTCGGATATTTTTTCTAAAGATTCTAAAACTTCAAGACTATTTTTAAATTTAGTTAGGCGTCCCTTAATCGATCCGCGTTTGCTTATTAAATCTTTATATTTCTCACCTAATTGAGACATTTTAAATTATTTTTAAAACAATGAAAATATCTAAATTAAAATATAAACAAAATAAAAATAAGCAGAATATGGCATACGAGTACGTCCCTTATTTCGGCAGCAAGGCAGCGTAGGCGTGGCAGCGGGCGGCAAGCAGTGCAAGGGCAAGCAGAGGTCACCGCCGAGACACGCGGTGCCCAGGCGCACGAAAGCGGGTGAAGGCGGGTGCAGCGAGAGGTGCGTGCCGCGTGGAACCGCGCGATCGAAAGCACTGGAATGTTACGAAAAACTACTAAATACCTAACAAAAATAGGTGAAGTGAAAATTGCGGGGAATCAAATATGAAAGTTAAAAGTAAACTGCTAAAATAGGCTTGCCAAAAATGCTAAAATAATTTGCAATAAAATTAACCTTAATAAGGAAAGAAAATGATTTGTTTACAATGTTTGCAAAAAATAATTACTTGAAACTAGCTTGAAAGGAGTGAAATACTATTTGCTTTAAAATAAAAGAAAGAATAGGTAAATTTAAAGAAATTGCCAGGCAGAAACTCGATTAAGGCTTAGGGCATAGGCATAAACAAGGCATAGGAAGGTTATGTGTTGGAATTTATAGGAACGGGCTCACGAAAATATTAGGCAGGCCGGCAGTGCTCGTTCGACGTGGCGGTGATGATGATGACCACTTGGCTCGAAGCAGGCTAGGCGCTCGGTCTGCAATATATTGTTTCTATTGTTTTGATAACCGTTCTTAGTCCTCTGTTTCTTTATGTATCTGGTAGTCTGCTTGGCTTAAATCCTTCCAGTCTCGACCCGTGCGTGCCGCGCCTTGTTTCCGTGTTCTAGATAGTTCCAGACTGCAGGTCCTGTCACGGTCGCCAGCTTGTTTGGGATTGAACTACTTTTGGGCTCTTGAATTAAAGATGGTAAGTACATATAGTTATTCTTTACTTTGGATAGCCTAATACAAATTTTTCGACTCAAAAATGCACACTGAATTAGGGAATTGTGACGCGGCCTACTCGCACCGGTTTGTTTTCGAGACTAAACTAGGCTGGCCGGCTAGCTGGTCACGGTGGCGTCCGTCTGCCGTCTCCCGCGCCCCGCTCCCGCAATGTACGGCGTAGACAGAAGCATTATTAAACAGCAATTTATTAATATATTTAAAAACATTGGTTTACAAGATCTTAAAAATACAGTCCATAACTAGTAACCTAATTAAATTAAAATCTATGTATGTATGAAGTTAAATAAATAATCTAAATAAATGTGGATAAATATCAGTTAAGGTGATACCTCGGTAAACACTAGCGCCACCGTCATTTAAAAATCATTTCTCACTGAAAACACAAGTTATCAAAAATCCCTCTGGTGTAATTATGGTTCTGGATCTGATGTTAATTTTAATCATATTCAATTATTAAATTATAGTTCCATATAGTTACAAATTGCAAAACTGCTAAAAGTGGCCGTTTTAAGCAATAATGCAATTTGTAACTACAGGGAATTTAAATTTAATAATTTAATATGTTTAAAATTAACTTCAGATCCAGAACCTTAATTACAGCAGAGGGATTTTTGATAACTTGTGTTTTCAGTGAGTAATGATTTTTAAATGACGGTGGCGCTAGTGTTCCCCGAGGTATCACCTTAAGTCTAACCACATGCATAAATAACAAATTCTATAATCATTAAATTATAATCAGAAATAGTTTGTCTACAAAAACAGTGGTTGCATTTAAACCAATCGTTTTAAGAAAAATAGTTTATAGAAGTAAAAAGCACATGTGTACACACAGGTAAAGAAAAAAAACACTAGCGCGTTATATATAACCTTAGCCGGGTTTACGTTACGAAACTAGTGGAAATTATAACTGTGCATTCAATTATGCTAAGGTAACTGCTGCGTATACCTACATGGCTATGTTTAAATACAAGCAAAGCTACTTTGTAGCTAGTTCCTATATCAACAGTAGTGTCATGGGCACTTTTGCATCTGGAACGATTAGAGGTTTGTTTGACGATTTGTCCTTTTTGTGTGTTTCACTCACACGGAAATTATATATCCTCCGTGGTTTCATTTAATGTTATAATTAGTAACACCATGTACAATGTACCCATATTCCGCAAATAAACAAAATGCACTTAAATAAAGTAAATAAATAGTACACATAGCAGTACTGTTTCGTACTCGTAAGAGCACATATCCAAGTGAAAACTGCTACTGTCTTGACTTTCATTCTTGTTAGTATTCAGACTATGTGGATACTTACTGAAAACAATCAATAAATATCATTATAATCTAATATTCGCATAACTTCTCTGTTGATTAGAACATCACCATTCTTAGCAAAAAGATAATCAAAATGGTTGAAAGATGCACATGGAACATGGAATAATTCTATCACATTGGACAATATTTTCATCAATTTATAGATGTCGGCAGCACTTTTCAACCAATCATTATGACTGTAGAAGATAGTTATGGGACAGGTCACTTTATCTAAAGGATAGTGAGGTGGGTTCAATGAGCCATATTTTGCTAAGTTTTTCAAATACCCACAGTCATATCTTCGAAATTTTCCTGACTTTACACCCTGAATATAGTGCAGAGCTTGTTGTGTTGATGCTCCTGCGGGAATATGGCCATAAAAACTGGTAATGCAGTTGTATTGAGTTGTGCATAATTAAATACACATCCCATCATCATAAAAAATTTAAAAAATATTTCAGAAAATTCTGGTGAACCACAAAAGGTAGATGTGACAGCAGTAACAAGCGCATCTCGAGGTAAGAGTTCGTTTACGTTTAGTATTTTAGATAGTATGTCCAACTCATCAACAAACGGAGCTGCAATGTGAAACATGGGACTTCTTACGTGCCCCATATACACTACTGCCGATAGAGATACCATGATCCATATCTTTGCATTGTAATAATCCTAATTCTGGCCGCATTGATGTCATCACAAAAAAGGCTGTACTGCCTTGAGAATGGCCCACGTATGCCAATTTACTTCTGCCGTTATAGCCCCCTATAGTAGCCGTCCATTAATCACGTGATCTTTTTTTAAGCATTTTTTAACATGGTGAGGTTTAAGACTACCCAAAACATAACGTGTGTTTTTTTTTTTTGAATAGTTTATACGGCCATGGAATCTAGTCCTTTAAGGCCTTTCTTGAATTTATTAATCTTCTTCAGTCCTACTTAAGTCAGTCGAGTCAAAAATTCTAGTCAATAGTCAAGTCCAGTCAAGTAATTAAGTCTAGTCTGAGTCAGATGGCTAAGTGAAGCGTTGGAAAAAAATCACTTAGCTATATCATGGAGATTTTAGTGACAAAGATAAAAAGTCACGTAATCGACACTGTATCACTTCCCAACACTCACGCTTGTTCACGAACACTTTGCGAATAATAATCCACCAATATTATGCACAAACACTCGAAAAAACCTAAGTTTTGGAAATTAAATACAGCGCGGACATAGCGACATCACGTGTATTTTTAGTATGTACCTAAAATTTTTTTTTACTTTTTATATTAGGTGTTATATATATAAAATAAAACAATAAAAACATTTTGTCTGTACATTTAGTATTTTTGACTGAATATACATATACACTTTTTTTTTATTTTATGTCTGTCTGTATATATGTATTATTACGAATATCTCCGAAAGTACTGAACTGATTTACTTAACTTTCACCAATTGCTTTGTAACTCAGCAAAACATTTAAAGTTTGTTACATCTCCATGGCTTCATTTAAAAAAGTTAGCAATATATTTGCAGGCAAATATATAGCATCTTGCAGATCAGTTGTTGGAACTGTGCTTTGTAGAAGATCAACGTCAGTTTCATCAAACCACTCGGTGACGTCATTTTCGCGGATAACGCAGAGAATCTCTCTCGATCTACCGATAGATCGACGCGTGAGGATGCGTGATGGACGAACATTGTGCATCTCTTAACTTTTGGTCGCGCGTTTAAAAAAATAATGAAAAAATAAATACACGTGATATCTTACTACACCCCCCTCCCACCTTGATATTTCGCAATTTTTGTCAAACCCCTCCCCCCCCCTTTCAAGCCTCACGTGATTAATGGACGGCCCCTAGCCGGTGCGTGAGAGTACGTAGGCGAGACCGACTTTAATCCCCGCAGTTATAAAATCATCAGAGCTACCAAATACTCCATGCATAAGGAACACCACGCGTGCGCCTGGGTTCGGAATCCGGAATAGCGTGAGACAGTACTTATCTTCAGTCACCACCCGATGTTGCTCCACTGGGTAACCATATTTAGTCACAAGTTGTGTAAAGTTTAAGGAAATGTCTTCGTTCATCTTTCCGAGTTTGAACTGTTCGATAATTTCTTCATAATTTGGTACAGTTGCATTATTGTATACGGGCAAAGGTTCTTTTTGATTGCTTTGAAACTCTTGAATCAATTTCTTGAAGTTGTCTACATCATTTCGAGTGTCTTCAATATATGTCTCAATAGGCGTACATGACATACATAGATTTATTTTACCGAAAATTATAAAAAAAGAGAAAAGGTAAAATAAATTCATTATGTCGCAGCCTTTTTTCCCGACTATAAAAAATAATAAAATGGAAAGTTTTCACAAAACAAAGTACTATCGTATATAAACCGCGCGCAATTTCCAAATTCTATGGTAACATGGATCCATGCTTCTATACTTCATGCAGTATCACTACATAGTATAAAACTAAGTCGCTTTCTCTCTCCCTTGGTATCCTTAAATCTTTAAATTACGCAACGGATTTTGATGCGGTTTTTTTAATAGATAGAGTGATCCAAGAGGAAGGTTTTTATGCCCATGCGAAGCTGGGGCGGGTCTCTAGTAATATATAAGTAATTTTTCACACTTACTTTCACACGTCCCTAATTGATTTTTTTACGCACGTGTGCTTTTCCTTAACCATTTTTTTATATTTACACCGAGAGATTTTTAAGCTACATAACAAATACAACTTTTGCGAACAAATACCCTGTTTTAGCTTCCACATGTTGAATACCTACCTAAATAAATTAAATTATTATGATTTCATCAATTTTTATATCTTTTAATAATGAATACCCTTAATTAATACAATAAATTTAGATTTTTTCTTTTAAAGCTGTTAAATGGATGTATGTGTGTGTGGTTTGTTTATACCTCAAGTCCTTTTGTTGACAATAATAAATAAAACCGCGCGCATACGTATGGCGAAGCGAAGCGAAACAAAAACAAATACTATTTAATTTTGTATAACGATTTATGTTTATAAAATGCCGAAACCATTTGTAAACGGACAATTCATACAAATTGCCTGCGACAGAGATATGGGCTGTGCTGTGCTTCAGTCTCTCCGACGGTGCCGCATCGATCATCGGTACATCGAGGTGTTGAAGGGTCTATTAAGTACAGTAACGCCACCATGTCAGTCTGAATATCAGACCATGAGGGCTATTACTACAAAGAGGAGTGAGACGTCATTCCTCCGTAACTGTTTAGGTACCACTGCTTTGGAAGATGATTTCAAGCTCCTGAAATGGGGAGGACTTGGCATCAATCTTAATAGCGAGTATATATCTCCCACTTCGATTTGCCTATGATATTTTTATCACGGCTGAATCGATGCTGAAAATGACCTCAACGAAGTCTCCCAATAGGTGGGCCTTAAAATGAACATGGACAAAATCAAGAGAATACATAATGAACATGCACAAAAATATATAGAACCTATCATCTGGAACGACATCCGCGAATGGAATCGCGGTATCAGGTATCGTCTATATATATTATATATATATATATATTATATATATATATATAAATAGACTATACCTGATCTATACTATATACTTACATCGTAAAAGGTATGTGCTGGAAATCCAGCAATAGTGCAGAATATTTTAATCAAGAAAACCCGTGTTTGCGCGGTCTCTGCAGGTTTGAAGCTAAATAAAACAACAATGTTGGGAAAATGTTCAAATAGCGAATGCCCTGTTTGTATCATGAAAATAATAATATTTTCGTTTATGTTTTCTTAAGATACATTTTATTTAGACACGACATCGCATGAACAGTAGGCTAGTATATTTGTATTTTGTTTTTGTTTAAAATAATCATTTTCAAATTGGTTAGATTGAAAGAAGTTTTTCCATATTTTATTAACCCTCTAAAACAGCGAAAATAAACAATAGTTCACTTTTTTATGTGGCATTAATCCACAATTGTCGAAAGAAAATCATTCGAATCACCGACTTTGGGCGAACCACATAGGTCAAAAATAGGTCTGAACTGACAGTTTAACACAACGATTGCGTCACATCGTGGCGGATAATGGCCGGCCCGCGTTTTGAAAGTTCCGAAATTAAAAATAATGCCATAAAAATTTGTTTGAAAATCGGCACGTCCCGTTTGTGGCCAACTTACGACTTACGTGCCGGGTATTATACATGGTAAAAATTAAATACTAACACACTGGCGTCCATGGGCTACGGTGACCGCTTACCATCAGGTGGGACATATACCTTTTGTATAAAAAATTCTGTAAATCTAGCCGGTTTTGATCCCTTTTGATTAATATTTCATAGGTCCGCGTTTCGATATGGTACCTTGTCCTCTTTGATTTTGCCCTGTATGATCTATACATATAATAAGACACTAAAATGCGAGTGTCTGTACATTTAATATTTTTCAAAAAAACTGATTGAGTGCGATTAAAAAAGAGTAACAGAAACCAAAAAGACAGTTTTTGGAATTTTTGTCTGTCTGTATGTATGTATGTCTGTCTGGTACGTTATAACTTCGAAAATACTCAATGGATTTAAACGCGGTTTTCACAGTTGGATTACATATAGTTAGGAGCGTTGTCAAAACTTTGTTTCGTCAAAATCGGTTAAGGGAAAAAGAAGTTATGGTCGATTGAAAATTTACTTCAAACACTGCTTAAAACTGTTAATGCGTTTACTTACGTTTAATTTAATTTAGATAAGGCTAGGATTTCTACTTTCTATTATCCATATCAATAAAGACGAAAACACGCACTGCACCTATTTATTTTAATAAAATAACACATTGAATTTGATCGTAAATTTAGTAACATGAAATCTCAATAGATGGCCCTTACTTACTTAACAACTCGCTATGGTTTCGCATTATGGTATAGCAGATTGAAATTAACCCTAGCAAATTAAATTAAAAAATTTGTTGGGCTTTGTCCTTGTGGTTCTTTTGATTTGGTTCTTTGGTTGTTGTCTGTCTATTGATTGGTTTTTTCCTATTTCGACATAAGTTTATTTAGGAAAGTTGTTCAGTTGAGTGGTCTGAATCTGCCCTTAAAATATTTGCATTGCAGTTGATTTAAATTCACCTTATATAAAGAACTAGCTGTTCCCCGCGGCTTCGCCCCGCGTGGGACTCGGTTATATCGCGCCCAAAAGTAGCCTATGTTTGACCTCAGGTCGTTAACTACATCCCTACCAAATTTCATCACAATCGGTCCAGCAGTTTAGCTATGAAGAGGTGACAGACAGACAGACTTTCGCATTTATAATATTAGTATGGATATGGAAGTATGGATTTTAATTATTTTAAATAATGCCTAAACGATCTAATCTGTCGCATCATTCCAGAATAGCTAAAAGCAGAAGGTTAGCTAGATCTCAAGAATCGAATGCGGATAGACAGATGCGACTCGATGAAGATAGGCAACGCCATGCATTGTCTCGGTCTTTACTTCTGACAGAGAGTCTCGGTTGTCCGCTGACCGCGAGCGTCATGCGTCATCTCGGGCTTCGGAAACGTTTACCGAAACTCAAGGTTTTGGCGGAAATTGTCGGGGATGAAGTGATTTACACTTCATATAACAGTGTTGTGCATCAGGATGATGCTACCACCTAAGCTATCGATTTTCATTGGCTGCAAGTGGTCTACCTGCTCATAACATTACCCTTAAAGTCGGCGTTCCCATTATGCTCCTAAGAAATCTTTCTCCGCCTAAACTATGCAACGGGACCCGACTCAAAGTAACGGTTTTGCAGCGCAACTTAATACAGGCCGAAATTCTCACAGGGTGTGGTTCAGGCGAAACGGTGTACATACCTCGAATACCACTCATCCCCAACAATTACTCCTTTCAATTTAAACGCACCCAGTTTCCAGTTGCTGTATGCTTTGCCATGACGATAAATAAGTCGCAGGGACAAACCGTAAAAGCAGCTGGCATCGACCTAAGAACAAGTCAACAAGACATTTCTCGCATGGACAACTGTATGTGGGTTGCTCGGGGGTCAGTAGCGCCGAAATTCTATTTTTATTAGCCTCTGAGGGAAGAACTGCTAATGTTGTCTACAAAGGATTCTTTGAACTTAACTCTGAAACATGATATTTGTTTATATTTGAATAATGTCCTGGCTACTTCGATTGCGTCATTTCATTTCAATGTAACACAGGTTACGCGAAAAGCGACCTACACGCGGGCGGAGCCGCGGGTAACAGCTAGTATCTTATAAAATATCTAAAATATTACAAATGCGAAAGCTATACTATCGCCTGCCTCTGCTGTTCTACTGATGGTGGATTCCACCAACAAGTCTCTCTCTCCTTTTACAACTACATGGGTGTAGGCCTCTTTTAATTTGTTACTATTTTGCCAGTCTCGGCCAATCCACATTCACTTCACACCAGCTATTCTTTTTATGTCGTCTGACCAACGCGTTTTTGGTTTTGCTCCTCATTCTCCACTCCATCAGAGCCTTGCACCATGAACCGTCTTTCTGGAGACATGTCCAGCCCATGGCCACAAGCTTGGCTACACATTCGATGACATCTGACTTTACTACACCAACAACAACAAGAGCTTTACCAAGGAGAGTTGACGTTAGTCATGCCATAAAATAATACCGAATCTTATAAATGTTATCTCCTGAAGAGAGAGACAAAAACTGAGAGAAGAGAGAATCGAGATAGGCGGTCGACCTACCGGAGTGTGGTTGGCGAAGGAGGGGAAGATCACGGATGCGCTGGAGTGACGACCTGAGAAGATTCGAGAGCAAGTGGCTGGAAGTGGCGGAACAGAGAGAGGTTTGGAAGGAGATGGGGGAGACCTTTGTCCAGCAGTGGTACAATATAGGTTAATAAAAAAAACTATCAGATAACTAAATATATATGACAATATTTACCGCACAATATACATTTGATTGAACTAATCGCCGCCCATCAATAACCTTTATCTGAGATTACCCAATATAATACAAATAATTATAAGATTAGGATCGCAAGCTCTCTGATTGTGTTGGTAAACTCGTAATCTGAGTGTTGGTACTTGTGATTTCCAATAAGTTTGTGATCATTAGTTGGATTGGAACACTGCCAATAATTCATACAGATAATATAGATTATTATTAGTAAAGGTTAGGTACCTACCTAATTATTTTAATTCATTAATTCCATTAAAATCCGATAAATATCTTACTTTATGCTACAAAATAAGTTGCAGAAACGGGGTCAAGCTTAGATTTATTATAGAACATAAGTATGAACAAAAAAAACTTTAATAGTATGCCAACAAAGCCTACGGTAGTATAAATTTACCATTTCTACCCAGCTTAATTTAAATTTATATTTTAATCATTTTACCTCTGAAACTTACTTCGGGGTAAACTTTACAACGGAACTTAGACAAAAGCTTGATCATTTGCAATTCAATCTGCCGTCTGAAATTAAGTTTACTGACTATGTACTTATTCTTAGCTAGGTTAAATGATTTAAAATGTATTATTTTGCACTCGTGCGTCTGTCTGTCACAGCCAATTTCCTCCGAACCAACTGGACCAACACAGGTGCCCAATTCTCACGCAATCGAAGTTCACTTCACCGATTTTCTCCAATTTTTTTCAATGGTACATCACGGTTTCTGCTATTTCAAAAAATTACCATTGTAAAAGTTCAATCTAACGCATCGATCGATCGAAACTTATCGATTGTGTATTAGCTTAAACACATCGAAAAAAATTGGAGAAAATCGGTGAAGTGAACTTCGATTGCGTGAGAATTGGGCACCTTAGCCTAAAATTTAAAAAAAAAGCAATATATAGTTTATTGCCTGAAGGTTACAGGAAAACCTACAAGAGTTCTGTCAATTGACAATTATTTTTATATTTTATTTTTTTATCTTTTTATTAAGCTATTGAACCTAACATATAAAAAATCTAACACCCCCCACTCCGCCTACCATGTAGCTCGGCCGAACGTTCGTACTTATTGCATAAGTTTTATTAAAAATGCTATGTAATAGCTTTTTCATTTCTCATACTCTGAAAGTAGTGTTTTCCTGATCTGAGTATAGGGTGGAAAACGCTTCATGGGCACTCCCACGGGCCGAAAACCCCATAGAAATCACATTCTTCCTTAGGGCGGGAATGAAATTTCAAAAAAAATATGGGCATACAGTGCAAAATAAAGACATGTAAAATGTCTTAATACCTCGCACGGGAATTATTCCTTTCTTCCCTAGTGTAACAATCTACTATTTCAAATCTGGCCACTAGCACAGTAAATAACGTACAATGTAGTTGTAGAGTTCACGCGTTTTTAAAGCAACTCTACCAACCGTGAAGTCTTGCTCTATGGTTCAATTCAAATAACCATTTCATTTAGTATTTAGAAATTACCAAGGGTAATGTCATAAAGTAGTTTCTTGTTAGGTAGTTACTTCAATTTAGGTTATACCTATAGTTTTTGGTTTCTATAAAAAATTTTGCGCCTCACATATTTTTTACTTGTCTATGTATTGTTTACTTTTGGAACAATAGTTTTTCTAAATAAATAAAAAAACATGGCATCGCTTATATCAGGAATATTTGGCTAACATTTTAATTTTATTAAGTCTAGCCTCCATTCTCTCCACAATTCATACGATGCCCGCCAAAATAAAGCAAACTGGTTTAAATTGAATTCCTTACAGTCCAGAAATAGAATTCCGATTTTTGTAGGTCTGCCAGCAGAATATTAAAATAAGTTCTTAGATGTATATATATATATAGAACTTTTGTACCAAAGTAGGTACTGCTGGGCCATTATAATGTTTTTAAGTTAAAAAAATGTAAAATATTTTGAAAATTATTGTGAAATGTACTTCTACAGTTGTGTTCAGAATATCTTAGTATATAAAAATCATAAACCCTAGGCCATTTTTTTCGGTCGGATTTTATATTATGCTAGTCTTTTTTATATTTTATAAAGAAACATCGCAAAACTGTGAAATTCAGAGTTGGTTTAAAATATAAATTAGTGGAATAAATGATATGTGCATCTTTTCCAGTAGCTTGTTATTCAATTGCAAAGCAGTATATTTTTTACCGCAGCACATTTCACTCTCATCTGAAAAGACAATAAACTTCGTTATTATACGTACGAAAGTGCTTTGTTATGTCTCTGTGGCGAGACTTACAAAACATACTTAGTCGTATAGCATTCTATAATCTGTAGTCGTACTCATTTTTCTTATGGTGTATTGTCCGACGCCGCTGATTATCAAGGCGCGTGAAGGCATCTGATTTAGTTTCACAACTACCATTTAGACATTAGTCATCACCAACGGTTTTACCGTCTTCAAAACCCGCAGGAACTTAATATAACATGTCTAATGTCGGTGGCCATTCTAATCACGATAAATGCTCTGCCAAAAAGACCCACTTAGGTACTACACGAACAGTTACGGTGTTATGCACGTTTTGTGAGAAAAATATAATACACGTTCTCTAGGCAAACAAAATAAACAATCGCATCATATTCCCTTACTCTATTATTGCTAAATTTATCCGAATAGGGTAAGTACGAGTAATACACTACGAGTTTGTTAACCGTGTAACGTTAACTTCGATATTATTAGGTTTCAACACCAGCTGAGGGCAAAAGATATTGAGTCACAAATTACGATCACTGATGAAAAACCCCAGTGGCGTAACGTTTCCGATATCCAACTGACATAACTGTGAATGGAATTTGTTTTAAGAGTAGTGACGCAAACTGTAGGAGGGATCGATAACGATATATGAGTACCCACTTGGGATCACGAACGACATAGAAATGTCAAATTATATAAATAATTGAAAAGAAAGATAAACAGCAATGTTTATTCATTTATTTATTTATTCAGGAATAACAAACGATGGCAAAGTGTAATATAGATAAATGATGCATGTAAAAAGTGGCGGAGCATCAGTACCTAAACTAGTTTAATATATATATATAGGTATATTTGTTTGGTGCAATGAATAGTTTTTTTAATCTATTCTGTTCTGTTCTAATAAATTATATCAGAAAGAAATGTAGCTGAGTCGTATAATCCGTACTCGTGTGTACCAGAACTCAGAATTTAGTAAAAAGTAGTTAATACCATTTTACGGCTAAACAACTAAATTTTTGATAAAATTTAGGCACAATAAATTATACCAAAAAACGCCCAAACAAGAGCTAAAGATTTATAATAGAACAATAGGAGATTTATTAGATGCGAATGACAGATACAAATGCGTTCCAATCCGAGGGACATAATGTTTATCGTAGATTCCGTATTAAACGGCCGACCCTTTGTGTGTTCGTTATATTATTGCCGTCATCCGATTGGAATTGTTATAGTTGACCTGAAAAGTTAAAACACTGGAAATTTTGCACTCTCTAGTCTCTCCTTAACAAGATCGTATTTCGGAATTTTGTGAAAGAATACTTAATTACAAGCTTTTATTTTATCTCGTCTCGGCCATCGCAAATCGCAACGATAATGAAATTTATTTACATACTAGCTGTTCCCCGCGGCTTCGCCCCGCGTGGGACTCGGTTATATCGCGCCCAAAATTAGCCTATGTTTGACCTCAGGTCGTTAACTACATCCCTACCAAATTTCATCACAATCGGTCCAGCAGTTTAGCCGTGAAGAGATGACAGACAGACAGACAGACAGACAGACAGACAGACTTTCACATTTATAATATTAGTATGGAAGTATGGATATCACTTAGGTACTTACTTATCGATATAGGAAAAAGTTTAAATCATGTTTGTTTGTTGTTAATAACTTTATTGCACAAAATAATAATCATATTGTTGATATATAGGTATACTGTTAACACATAAATCCTTCTTTTTTATGATATTCAGTTCTGAAATCTATGTCGTCGTACACACGATGAATGTTGCAATAACTCTCTTTATTATGTGAAATTAATTGTGTTGATACAGTAATAATTACTGGCTCCATTCCAAACTCAATAATTAATATATTATGTTACTCGTAATTGCTTAACATAATCTCCAGAGCAGATAATAATACACTATCTATATATTTGCATAGATAGACCCTAAACGGCTTATGTAGTGCTATTATACAGCATAACGTCACGTCCGTAATGTAGTTTAGTAATACTTTCGTTCAAATTGAAGTCAAATGGAAGGTATGATATGTGTAACACTTGTTTAGATTGCTCGCACTGGTGGAATCCGCCGTAAGAATGTGGCTAATTGGCTACGCAGTGCAAATAAATTGAGGCTTCTTGTTGCCCTTTAGTTGTTTTTAACAAATTCCAACTTCATATTCATTTATTCCAATAATTTGTCAAATTTACAAATTCACATATTTAAGGCATTGCGGAAATACATTCGTCGTGATTATGTGTGTATACCTATATGTGTGGTATATTCTTAAGTCGGCAGCTAAACTTATATAAAGTTTTATAAATAAATATTCAGAGAAATCAATATTAATTCCGGATGGAAGACAACTTTATACATACGTACCATACAAATGTACCTGATATAATTGAATAAGAGATGAGATTTACTTACTTTTGGTAAGTACATATGTATAATAAACCCAGTTCAGAAAACGACCAATATAACGTAAAATACATAAACGACAGTCGGAAGTGCCGTATTTAATTGGGTTATGAATGACTTTTTACATAATAAGAAGCTGACTCTATCTTGGAACATCAATTTGATTTCAGTCGTTTTCCGAGAAAAGTGTGCTAGCCAAGTTGTTTATATTAAATATTTATATTTTCACATTGCTGAGCATGTAAGATGTCTACAGATTGTAAATAGCATGGATTGAAGAATACTACAATGTGCAGTAATAATCTAGAGCGACCCGATTCCAGCAAGGATAGGACAGAGCTATATCAACATCTTGCACAAGTCTCAATGTTCCTTACAGATTGCAATATCTTGGGATAATATTTTGGGAGATCGAAATAAGTCTCAAGTTTTATGTTTCTCAATTTTCTACACCACCTATTCTTTTGTCAACAATCACTTTATATTTAGGTTTTCTGGAAAAGATCGCATTAGCGATAAGGCCGCCTATTGTGTGTTATCTATGTTTGTGATTTCCACATTGTATATTTTTACTGGTGCAATAAAGAATTTTTGTCTTGTCTTGTCAAGTGCCCCACTACTAAGTAAAAGCCTTCCCTCTTGTCTTCCACGCGTTTCTATCGTTTTCCATCAAATCACTCTTTTAGGTATCCAGACCAGATCATCCCGCCATCTTTTTAAATGTATTATTTCACATAGGTAAATAATGATTTTTTATAATGTATTATTATTCTAACTTATTCTACAAAATAGCATTAAATCGTTCACGCAGCAAATAATATTCACATTGAAACTATATTGCGGGTCTGGTCAAACAATTTACATTTTAATTAATAATTTCGGTGCCAGGGGTAAAGACCCTAATATGGACGTAATATATGCAGCAAGTTAAATATTCAATTTAAGTAGATACAAGTGACTTTTTAAACACCAGCTTTTCAGGTGGTGGTCTCTCGGCCACCTGGGTGGACTAAAGGGACTTCAGTGTGTTCAGTACGAAAAACTCGAATGTTTCCTAAAGAATTTTACGTGTAATATCATAATTGAATTAAATTCCTCGTCAGCTGAAATGTATATTATTAAAGTTGATCCGTTTCAATTGGTCAGTTTAGTTGGTCCGAGTGGCAGGACAGTGTTTTAATGTCGATTTCTTTTTTCTTATTTCACTGCAAATTTCTTTAGAAAGTAGACGAGTCTCACGTATACATTCTAAAAATACGTCATAGTAGATCGCCTACCGATCACATTTCGCTTTCAATTTTATAGATCAATCAAAAGAAAGCCGATTTTCAATAAGTATTATATGTCCCTAGCGTAAAATGGGATTAGATACCTATGTACTTATTTTAATTCTTTCTATAGTAAATTTATTGGATTCAATCTGAATTGCGAATAAAACGATAAAAGGTTTAATGACAGCTAAAACGGCTAATGGAAAATCGATAAGAGCTCTCTTGAATTCATAATTATATTTTTCAATATGAATTATAGAAGGTACCAATAGCAACGTGCTATACAAATACAACGTACTAAAAACGTAATACAAATACTTTATTAAACGGTTTTATTTAGCTCACCCCGTTTGTTTTATTTATTCTTGGGTCAAATTTAGTAATTCAAATTTCACCCTCTTCCTGTCAACCGATTAATCTGAAATTTTGTATACACTTTGGATTTTGGTGACAATACAATTATGTTTATTCATTATCATTATAAATTCAAGATGGCCGCCGCTACAAAATGGCGGATAATTTATGTTTTATTAATCCCATCAATATGGGTATCAAATGAAAGGGCTCAACAAGCAAAATACAATATACTATAAAAATTTAAATCCAAGATGGCGGCCGCTACAAAATGGCGGATAACGTAGGTTTTATCAATCCCATCAATATGGGTATCAAATGTAAGTGCTCAACCAGTAGAATACAATGTACTATATAAAATTAAAATCCAAGATGGCGGCCTCTACATAATGGCGGATAACTTAGGTTTTATCAATCCCATCAACATGGGTATCAAATGAAAGGTCTCAACAAGTAGAATACAATTTAGTATGCAAAATTGAAATCTAAGATGGCCGCCGCTACCAAATGGCTGATAACAATTTTTTATCAATCCCACCAATATGGGTATCAAATAAAAGGGCTTGACAAGAAGAATACAGTGCACTATACAACCTCAATATTTAAGATGGGCGCAGCCACTAAATGGCGTATAATATTAAAATTTAAATTTAGAAATTGAATCTGTAATTTAGGTATCTGATTGGTCCAGCCTGAATCCACCACCAAAGTCAAGATTTTGTATCGTGTTGAGGACTGTGTGGCGTTAGGGTGGCTAAAAATGATACGTCGTTAGCGGTACACCACCCAAGTTAAGGTGAAAGGTGAAAACGCGCCGAGAACTGTATGGCATTAGGGTGGATATAAATGAATTAAACAGAATGCGAAATAAAAACTAAAAACTAGAAAATAAAAATAGGTAAAAAAACTTTTTAAGTTAAACGGTTTTATGTTAAACATACATTTCAATTAAGATAAATGTACTAAAAACCAAAAAATAATAAAATAGATACAGTCGTGGAAATTATAAACATATGCATAGACTAGACTAAAATAAAACCGTGGGGCACGTCAATTGTCTACAAATTATCGACTTAATGTGCGATAGAAGAATCGTTTAATTCGTCGTTAGGCAGTTGGCCCGCAGACGATGAGGAAATTACTTACTATTTTCTTGCTCATGGAAATTCCAATAGTTATACACTCCATGTAAATAAAAGAGATGTTTCAACTAGTTTATCGTTGGACATTCACACTGCTGGCTGGCGAGGAATCGTTTCACTGCTCGTAGTTTGTCTTTAATCGACAAAACATATGATAAAAGTACTACTCGCTCACCACTATGAAACCCTAAAACTCGCTTATAATCGAGCTTGCTAGCTTGTTTCCACATTCTAGCCCTACTTATCACACGTCCATCGTTGTCGGTTGAACAACTGCCTAATTATAGTGTAACATTACAAAACAAACATTTTAATCAACGATTGTAGACAATTGAAGTGCCCCACGGTTATATTTTAGTCTAGTCTATGCATATGTTTATAATTTCCACGACTGTATCTATTTTATATTTTTTTGGTTTTTAGTACATTTATCTTAATTGCAATGTATGTTTAACATAAAACCGTTTAACTTAAAAAGTTTTTTTACCTATTTTTATTTTTACTAAACATTAAGCTGATTTTAACAAATAATGTTTTGACCCTTATTCTCCAAAAAAATTAATTGACTTGTGGTAAAGAAATAAAAGACATTTCAGTTTAAACAAACGGTGGTATTCGAAATCAGTACTTAATGTAAAACTATTTATCTGTCTGTTAAGTTACCTATATTTTAATCAGTGTTACCTCTAAGAAGCTCTTATCAGAACGCAAAAAAAATGGAGAAATACGTCGGTCGTTGCGATCATTAATTTCCATCACTCCTGTCGGCTATCTATGAAAGTAATTAGGAGCACTTTATTTCAATTTATTTTCAGCGAGTGCCAATAAATGAGACAAATTGCAAGAAACGTCTATACCAAGTTTACTAATCGGAGTATATTGCTCCAGAGTGCCGACCCGACGCTCCATTTGTATCTAGTATCCTCCACGTGTCACTGCCACATAAAGCAATATGGCGGCAAAGAGGTCCTTGGAACTATGCGTTTAATATCACTCTAACTCAATACGATTTGTTACAGGTCACATGAAGTTATACAACAGGTAAAGAAACCTTTTATTAAAAAGGAATAAAGGTTCCTTTTGTCTGATAACTGTTAAAATATGCGAAAATAGGTAAATACGTCTATTTATTTGGATAGACACAAACAGTGTCTTGGCATTAAGTTAAAAGCAAACTGTGTTTAATCATATACTTCTGATACCATCAAATGGATGTCAATTAAGTAGGTATTTTTTTTTAATTCTCAACAATAAATAGATTTGGAAAATATGATTGGGAAGCCATTATTCTATGCTACTGGGAATAAATATCGAACTCAGTACATCGAATAATTTTATAGAGATGTAGGTTTTTCATTGTACTTACTCGTTTATCATATATAGTTCTCCCCAGTCTTGCCGATTGCTAATATATTTTTGCCAAATTACAGCATTCTAGTACTAAGGGTTTCTGAGCTGAGCAGAGAGGGGACGTCGGACCGGACGGACAGACGCACGGACAGAGCGAGGCTATCGATAAGAGTTCCTTGTAGACTACGGAACTCTAAAAAGGGATTTTTAGTCATTTGCCATTTCTTGTTAATGGTATGACGGTATTACTTATGCGGTTTAGGCTGGCGATGATGAGTCAGTCTCTAATATCGTAATTTGGTCAGGTGGTGCCAATTGATTTATAAATTATTAAAACATTGGTTAACACCTGAGTTCACAGCATGTTTGACGCAATCCCAATTCAATATTGTCCAAACAAGAAAACATTTAATTAATGAAAAAACAATTGTACCTATACTTACCGAAAATTCAATGCAATAACAAATAATAAAAAAAATACTTAATAAGTTTCCTGTCACTTATTTTTTTTGTCGTTTGCGTACTGAGGCTTTAGAGTAATGAACATTCTTTAGATTTATAACAAACTAGCTTTTGCCCGCGGCTTCGCCCGCGTGGACTTCCCGGGATGAAAGGTACCCTATGTCCTTCTCCTGGTTCTAAGCTACCTCTTCACCAATTTTCAGCCAAATCGGTTCAGCCGTTCTTGAGTTATAAGTGGAGTAACTAACACGACTTTCTTTTATATATATATATATAGATGAAAGGTTGCAGATTAATATGTATGTTTATTAATTAATCACGGCTAAACGACGGTACTGGAGGTAGTGGTCTGGAATAGGACAAACCTAGCTTTTATGCGAACAACAGCCAGTTTTCAATAATTAAATTCACGAAATCATATCATTTTGTAAATAACATTTATATAGTGACTTTATGAGCTACCGACTGTTCCACAAATAAAACTGAACGAGTACCTACTTTGTGGCGCCATGAAAGTGTTTTATGGCTATAGTATAGGGCACTCTGTAACAGGGTGCTAGAAATGTGCTATTTCGTCTTTACTACCCTGATAAATCTCCAGTTCTATATCTAGAATATGCTATCAAAATTTATTTTTAGATCTCCGAATATAATAACACTGTCTTTAACATCTACTTTTCTCCACAAAAGACTTTTCTTAGGCTAAAAAAATCAGTAACTATAGGTCTTTCCTTATATGTTAGGAAAAAAGTAAGAATTTAATTTCCGAATTCCAGCTCAAAGATGACATTTGATATTGGTTGATATTTTGATTTTTACAAAATAATATATGAAATACTATGCAAACAGGTACAAAGGCAAATTTATTATTGTTTATCCCACGAAGCAAATACAAAGGTTTATCCCTCTCCCGATACAAACTTCGCCCAGCCTATTTGTCGAGTAAAGAATAGATTTTTATAATACCAATACAGAAACAATTTTGAAGAACAACAATTTACAAATATTGCCACAGCCTCTAGCTATTTATCAGAACACCAGACAAAATAACAGCAAATATCTCAAAGTGTAATGTAATTGAGAAAGTCGCTGAACTTCGAAAATGTTATCTACGTGTATGAAGTATTGACCACCTCTTAGTTTGTTATAATTAAACTAGAAGTACTAGTAAGTACCGATTCAGTCCCCAGTCAGGGCAGTGAGTTAGTATCCCATAGGTATAACCAAAGATTTAAAAAAATAGACCGCGTGAGTTTGATGCATATTTATAACACAAACAAAATGTCTTGACGGCTTGCTCAATCTGTGTGATATGTCAGTAATTTATTAAAAAGTATTAATGCGTACTAGATTGAATCTCTATTGAATGCTTATTCTCAAAATATTTATATTTTCTTGCCACCCGTATCCATTTAACATTGATCCTTCAATCCTATAGGTGACATGGCCTGCAACACAGTTATTCTGCTAAGAACAAATAAATACAAAGATAAAAATGTACTAAAAAGGCCATCCGCTAAAAGCAACGATTTCGGAGGCAGCCATATCGTATCGTTAACTATGGTGGGATTCTTTCCCTCCCTTTTAAGTGTGCGCTCATCTCATCTTTTCACCCGAAATAAGATTACCAACATAGAATACTTTTTATATCCAAAATATATAGAAAGTGCGACTGTGCTCGAAAATAAGTTAAGCCAGAGTAGGTATAAAAATATTTCATTAACTTAATAAATCTGCTAAGTACATACATTTCTTTAGGTATCAAGCTATACACACTTTTAAGGGCGGGTTTAATCCCTACCGAAATTTTGACAGGTACCGCCTTTGCCGTCCATCATGTCACTCATATGGGCAGATCACAGAGGGCAGATACATAAATATGATAGGCAGTATTATATAATCAAAGTATTAAAACGACCTACAATTAAGAGGGTGTGGTTGTGATACGTTTTTTTTAATTTTCGCTTTCTCACTCGAAATTTGGGATTTTTAGGGATAATGAATTTTATTGGAAATGAAATCAGTACATTTTAAATGTGCGTGTGGAACAGCTGTAAACGGCAACAATAGCCAAACATTTTTTAAGTTTGCAATATTCTGTATTAATTTTCAGTCTTTAAAGGCCGAAACACTATATTAAAACGCGACGCGACCCGATGAAACGCGACGCGTGTTGAGTCAAATCAAATTGTGTTATTTTCTATGATCAGAATCACACTTTCAAAATCCGACATGATGACACGTCGGAGTCGTCGGATTAAAATTTGGAATTTGGGCTTAATATTTGGACGCCTTTTGTTTTAAATTATCCTTCTTGGTGTTATACTTCTATGCTTAGGAACCCTATAAATTCCAGATACGGTTATAGCAACACGCAACTTTCCCGTTTATATCAGTGATGACTGCAGAGATAAACTCCAGAAATATTTATGCGAATACGCCCAGTTTGAGATGAGGCGGAAGTTAGCAACTTTACGACCGATAATTTTTTTAAATTAATTTGCACAGCAGATATTTTTCTGTATTTTTACCCGACTGTGCCAGAAGGATGGTTTTGTTTTTCGAGAATATGTGATACTAACAAAAAGAAAATTCTGCCGAAAGGAAAACAAAATTCAAATGCAAATCGAAGAGACAGTAGTAAAAAACTGAACAACAATACCCTTTTCATTTCTCTGGAGCACACTAACTGTCTGCAATAAAATGAACCTGTTTATTTAGTTAGAACAGTACTCTAGATTATAAAATAGGAAAGGAACTAGTTGGTAAGTAACTCGATGTTTTCTCGGTGTTGAGGCAACACAGACCAAGCTATTGTGAACAAAGTGCTCTTTATCTATAACTACAAAAATAATTGCTGTTCGCGTGAATTAAGAAAACAACATGTGCCTTCATTCGCTTGGGATGTAAATGCACTAAATATTTAAGGTAGCCTAAAAAAAATTAGAATATTACTTATATAAAAAATATTTATGTAGGAATGAAATATTTCTAAACGTAGGATGAATGATATTATGCGTGATTCTGAACGACTGCGAGTGAGTGAGAGACGATTATGGAACGAAAGAGATAGATATAGGGGCAGACGCCATATTACTTTCCAATTTTGAAACCGTGTGTAATGTTAGCTCCGCTGTGTTCTGGAAAATTAAATAAAAGAAGTTTATTCAAGATTGGGTTTTAATCATTCTCCGAGCCACAGTATCCCACATTTATATATATCCACAGAATTTTGTATAGTACCTACTCGTCATCATCTGAGGGGGCTTGCTCGTTGCATTCTTTCCTAACTCTTCAAAGCTGCTTTAATTAATCATGGTCGTTCATTTCTCTAGGACCTGGATTTAAACGTATCATAGGCTCTGAAGCCTAAGCGGAAGCTGCTGTATATTATGATGATATAAGTTCAACGCTCTTGTATATGATACAATATTGACTATTTTCAATTCATCAAGAGGTAATAAATCTTACTAGCGCCCCACACTCAAGGATAGTGCTGCTCTCTGCAGCTCTCGAACTATCGACTTCCTATTCACTCGACTCGTTTGTAGTTAACTAGGCCAACCTTGTAGGAAACATGTAATCACTAGTGCCTATACTACTTATATATAACAGTTTCATAACTATTTTCTAATACAGTTGCTAAGTAATTTCCGAAAGCCGGTGTTGGAAAAAGATTTTAACCCTCCAAAATATCTAGTAATTTGTTAAAAAATTACAAAGGCATATAAATTACCGTACCTGTCACAATTTATTCAAATCATACCGTAAGTTGCCGTAAGACAAATAAGCTCAGGTGAACTTAAATAATAATGACCCTGACAGAAAAGCTCTGAAACTGAGCTTCAAGTTTCCAGGACTACTTTGTCGAATGAAGTTTTAAGCTTATAAGATGAAAATATTCCTCGCCTGTGTAATAGTAGTATATAAATTCTACAACCGAGCGTTTTTCCTAATTGTATCTTCAGTACGCTTCAGAGCCCAGGATAAGCTATTGAGTACACATTGTATTTTTTGAAGTGTAATACAGTATTTTTTATCATGGCTCGTTGGATTTTAGTTTGAATGGTTTCGTTTTATTTGTACTTACTGTTAGTGATACTGGGTATTTAAAAATGCAGTCGAGTATTTTTTTAATAACTTACTTGTGTATATTTTAGTAAATAACAGTTACTATTTTCAATATCCTTTTCTGCTAATTCACCACTAGGTTCAACAACCTGTAGGTCTGTCTACCCCATTAAGTATAAAGGTGTGAAAATAATGAAGTAATACACAAAACAAATTATTTATTTCGGGTGGCAAACCCTCACCTGTGGATTGTTGGCAAGCTGCCAATATCCGTCGGGTCGGCCGCCAGCGGAAATTACAGTTACTTGACCTGTGTGTCTACCATGAGCTTTCATAAACGCAGGGGCTAGCGACTACGTTAGGATTTTGTATGGAATTTCTTAGTCACTATTCGCCCTGTACAGATTTGTTATACAAAATCGCTAAAGCAGTCACTAGAGTCTGAGTTTATAAAATTTCATGGTAGAGCTGATACTAGAAGTAATATTCTGGGCCCAGCGCGCCGATTCATAGATTATCAAAACTTTAAGTAGATTATCACAGATTTAATTTGAACTAAGTAGGAGCTGATGTAAAACCTTGCAAAGATTCTTTGAGTTATGTATTAAATTAAAAGGCTTAACATTCATTCCGAAGCACGAATTGCGACCAACCGAAGCTAGGCCGCGCACTAGTCGTTACTTGACGCGCGTTATCGTGCTCCTCAGTTAATGATATGTCATATAGTATAGAATCTTTACAATATAAAAATTATATGCTCAGAACTGTGACGGTCCATTCAAAGTATGTACACAAAGGCTTCCCTTTTGAGGGCACTCTCTTACGACGTCCGGATTGTAAACAAAGCTGTTTTATATGAAGCGCGAACGAGTTGCCTACTTGTTCGTAGCTTTTCGTTTAATTAAAACTCATATATACTATATTATTATATACCTACTTGTTGTCTTGATTGTTAATTCAATCGTGCTTTGGTGATACAGAATCTTGATAACATACCTACTTATTATGTATACAAAAGAATTAAAACCATAGCCTTGATATACTGAACGCCAACATACAGGCATTTCAGAAAAATTCTATAAAAATGACAATTAAGCAGACATATAAGAATGTTTTCCAGTTCATGCACTGACTATATATAGTTTTATGGTTATAAAAAACATGGTAAGTAGTAGATAAATAGAGTTAGAAAAAAAAAACAAATTAATAAAACTCGATAAGAATGAACGGACTCTTTTCAGCTCATATTTAAAAGGGCTGATTACCGGAAAAAGAAGGACGTATTAAAAAATCTGATCGTTAGTATAAAAGCCTGACAAGATCGAGATTCATGATTAATATACAGCTTTCACAAAAAAGCTTTTCATTTGATTACAAGAATGAAGGTTTAAAAAATAATGTTTTTCATTATATCAGAATCGAAAATTGAAGATAGGCAGGAATATCGTTTTTCTATGTTTTATATAGAGAAATAACATACTCTATATATACTCCGTGATGTTTGGTTATTTTATAGTCAACAATATTAAAAAGGACTGGCCGCGCCACTATGCCAAGACTTTTATTACACAAAAAAGTAGCTTTAAGAAAAAAAAATACCTCAAAAATATGAGGATTAATTTAGCATTAAAAGTGATCCGGCAACAAAGTAGTAATTATACCTCACAATCATCAATTAATTGTCATCATATTGGCTTGTGATGTCAACCCTTCTTAAGAATGCTAATAGATGCTGGAATTTGCTACCAGTGATGGGAGAGTGTCAAGTGAATTGAGACCTCTCTGTTGGTCTCTTCGTCGCTCTTGTCTTAAGACACCCACACAAAGAGGTGGGTAAGATCAGTTCCATTAAGAGCATTTATCTGGTAATTATCAGCAGAAAGCACAATACTGTGCATGTGTTGTAATTAAGTGTTTTTTAAGAAATGTATATGCTACTTTCCCTATAATAATGAATAAACAGATACACGCAACCAACAATATACACCCGAAAATACACAAGTCGCTAGAAAACGATAAATATTTACATTCCTCTACATAACCAGAACGAAAATCGCAATTGAGAGGTTTGTCGAACTCTCGTTGCGCAGTTTAATTATAAATCGGAGCCTTTGAAGAGCAAAGGACATAATTGCTTAAAGCCACAGTTTCACCGCAAGCAGATCACAAACCAAAATTTCACGAATGTCGAGATTAGTACGTAGAAACAAACATTATTGTCAGCCAGACTTCTTAAATATAGGGCATAAATTATTTCGAAAATAATACTTGCATACTTAAGGCGTTAAAAAATCAATAAGGAAATAAGATCCAATTACTCAGTTAGGTACTTAAGTTTGTCAAGATTGGTTTAGGAGATTCGGAATTTAACCAGTGACACAAGATTTCTGTATATAAGAATGGATAGATATACAAGGATATACTTACTAAAATAGTTACCAACAAATGACAACGAAATGAATTTTAGCCCCGATATTTTTTTTGCCGATAGTGAGCTACACCGGCTACGAGATCAGCTACGGCGTAGCATCCTCGTATCTATGCTACGAACTTTGCTACGGTATGGACTTCACACGTCATATAAAATACAATACAACTTAACTTAAATATAAACTTTTTGCCCATTAGAACAAAAATTATGCTGGCTCAAGCGCTAATACTTCCTCTAATTGATTATGGTGATGTGTGTTGTCTGGACTTAACTGAAGAACAGCTGAATAAATTGGAACGTCTTGTAAACAATTGCATCAGATTCATTTTTTGTCTCCGGAAATATGACCATATTTCAGAATATCGTTCTCAGCTTAAATGGCTACCCATCCGTCAACGCAGGAATTTGCATATATTATGCCAACTTTATAATATTCTCTATAATCCACTTGCTCCCGATTATCTCAAAATTGATTTCAAACTTTTAAGTTCGACTCATGAAAGAATCCTGCGTTCTTCCAATACTATGACCCTTGCTACTCCTTCTCACCGTACCGGTTTTCTCTCTAATTCTTTCGCTGTGACGGCTGTCAGACTTTGGAATAAGATTCCAGAATCCATCAGAACAGCCTCTAACCGCGCTAACTTCAAATGGCTTGCCTACAGGTTCTTACTATCACAGAACGCCACAGTTTAAGGAGCAAAATTAGGTAATAATTACGGGTACATTTTGAGTTGCTGCTTTATCTCGTAAATATTTTTGTCATATATATATATATATATATATGTATATTGTTATTTATGTATTTATATATCTAGGTATATATGTAAGTATATGTATGTAAGTTTATGTAAATTTATATTACTATTATATTAAACCCACATTACGATCTCTGCTTGACCTAAAGGTTGACTGTTAGATAATGCTTTTAGCATTAAGTTCGCCTATTGTGCTATACAACTGTATTTTGTACAATAAAGTTTAAATAAATAAATAAATAAATACAAATATTAAACTTATTACTAAATCATGCCATATTTATTAGGTATGTTAAATATTGTAATTGTTACTTTTGCTTAGTAGCTTTGAACTTTTTAAATTGTATTCAAACCTATTTAAATATATCAGTTTTTCTCCCGAGTCTGTTAGTTTCCGAAGCCGACTCGATATTACGACAGGTATCAGATGAGGTTTATTATCTAGCTTGGAAACTAAGCTTCCTATTATACTCTGCGTAACACGATCAATACGTATGCCAGCTTTGAGACCGATGTGGTCTATATACGTATCAATTAATACAATGCAGGTTGGTATTCAGTTCCTTTATCCATTAGGCAATGTCTCAATAGAGTGCCTTTTAATGGCCCATAACAACTAATGACATTTTTAGTTTCACCAATATGGTACCATTTGGCGTGGATGTTTGAATAAGGCTATATTAGAAGTACCTGGAATCACCAAATGCGTATGACGAGAGTGATGACTTTGGAAAAAAACGAAGGATGTCTGTAAAGGTCGCAAGAGAAATTCATAAACCAAATTTAACTCCCTTCAGCATATTTTTTTACATACAGGTTAAAACACAGTTCTTGGAAATATAAATGTTTGAAGCCTTAATGTAATTTAAGAACATTCACGAGAATTGACGAAAACCTTTTACGAAGGTGTGAAAAGGGCACTTTTATGCGATAATAAATTACGACCCTCTGTTGAGTTTGGGACATGTAAGAATTTTGTAGTAAGAGCCTGTCGTTACATTAGAATTCGGAATATTATTTTGTAAGCTTATAAGCGGCTTTTGGAAGTATGCATATATATGACTATCATCTTTTGCTTTTGAAAATATACAGTAATTTAATTTCATGTATGAGTTTTCATATTTTAACTTTACCTTAAAAATAAAGTTAATTTTCATTTAGATGTGTAATTCTTTATAGGTCTTGCCCTATGACCTTTCTGGGGCTTAGGAGCTTATTTTAATCAATTCTTGTAGTAAGTACTTTGCATTCAGACTTATTAGACTACTCTATAGATTTGATATTTTTAGTGGCATTATTAATCGGAAAGAGGTGCTAAGAAATTGAAATGTTGCTTGCCCTTACTCGCTTTTTCCTTAAGACATCCCATAGAAGAGAGTACCTACTTTGAATAATGATGATGGTAAAACACCTATTTCATGATATACTTTTACTGATGCATGTATAAATAGGAAATATATAGAAAACGGAAAAAGTTTATTGTTCCATAGTGTCCCCAAGTGGTGACTTGCCAACTTTCTTCATCTTTTTTATTAATCCAATAAGTACCTACGCCAAAGTTCCAACCGAAGTTAAGTTGTTTGTTATCGAGGACACATATTAAAATACTAGCGGTTGCGCGGGGCTCCGCTCCCGTGGGAATTCCGGAATAAAAATAGCCTGTATGTTGTTCCAGAGTCTAAGCAATCTCCATTCCAAATTTCAGCCAAATAGGTTCAGCCCTTTTTCTGTGAAGGAGTACCTAACCAAAATACACACTCCCAAACTTCCGCCTTATAATATTAATATAATTGAAGAGAGTAAGTACTAGTACTTATAACAAAATATGTAAAAATTTATAAACTTCATTTAATGTTGTTCTTCAATTAAGTGAAATCAACATTTGTTTCTTTGACATGAGAACAACAGTATTTATTTAAGTACTTAAATGTTACTTAACCACTAAGTAGGAATTCATTTCTTTAAGTGCCCAAGACATGCATGCATCCAACCGTTACCGGAATATCCGCCTCGTTGAACAAGATTTTATTTGTTTTAGCGTAATCGTCGCCATGACTTCAGATAGATAAACTATTTTGAATAAATTCCTCCCAAACGCAGTTTATGCAATCTAAAAAAAATTCGTCAGGTCTGAAAGGAATATAAACATCTTGATCAATCAATTTAATTTGGGAGTTTAAAATATATAAAAAAGCTGATCTGTATAAAGCTTATTTCAAAATAAGTAGTCAAAAGTATTCAAAGTCAATTTTTATAGTGATATATAAATAAAATGTAAGCTTAAAATATCAAAAAAATTAAATAAATAACAGGAATAGAATCTAAACAATTCCCTCAAATCTCGACTGGCCGACCGATTTGGAACCTCGCCAAACGCTTGAGAATACGGAAGCCTTTTGCACCTAATTGAAATGGCTAGGATTCTTGACCTGACTTCTATTGATCCAGCACAATCTCCGCCTCGAAGGAGACGTAAGGTTATATCACGTATGTCAGCTCAACAAGCAATACAATTTTTTATGGACATAACGGATTTGACTGCACTTTTTTATATCCGTCTATTTACAACCGGATATCGTCAAAACGACTAAAGCAACTATACTAACTATACTATCTACAATATAGTGATATATATGTTTGCATTTACCTCTCTTCCGACTAATGGTGAATCTCACCATTTCTTATATGGACTGACATCAGGTTGCTGCTCAAAAATTAGGCCTGATCTTATTATTTAAGACATCGCTACTAGCACACCCTTGGCCCGAAGCAATGACAAATAACATTTTTATTATTTAGTCGTTTATATCCAGAGCGGGGAGGATATCAAAAGAGCGATGGAACGTGGCGAGGTGGACCCACCCACCGCATAGTTTTTAGTTCATACAAAGACCCGACAAATTCCTACTCGGAGTAAGTAAAGTTGAATTTCTATTACAAGTTGTGTTGTATATGAGCCTTCGTAGAGTTGCTTTCCGGAAAATAAATAACGTACCTACTGGAAACAAGATGTATGCAATCATCGATTTATTTTGATTGTACACTACAGATTTTCCGCGATCATTGTATTTTCGATTTGTATTCCAATAGAGAGAGAATAGAAGCTACTTGTACTTTTCAACTTTCGTAATTCGGTGAAAATCCAGAACTCCGCCAACAAGAGCTCTTAAACTTATGATGATGATAATGTGTGTATAAGGCTACTAACTCAACGACACCATATTTTATAATGAAAACATATATAAGTAGATAATTAATGATCAAAGATTGGGTCTTTGATAATTAATTTAGGTTATCTAAAATTATCATATTCCATGTTGACCTGACCGGGGATCGAACCCGGTACCTCCAGTGTGACGGCAGTATGATGGCAAAGGTCGTTAATAAATAAATCCTAATCGTTCCATTCATGACGTAGTTATAAGTAGAAAAAATAAAAAAATACAATTGAATTTATAGGTTGGGAGATGGTAGAAAAGAAAACGCTACGCAATTCCAGACAAAAGAGCGCCAAATGAGATAATTTACTATTAGACTAAAAAGGGCGGAGGACAAATCGCGCCATATTCCTACGTGCTTCCGCCCAAATGCAACCCTTGTACAGAAAGGAAATAACGGGTTTAAGGAGATTTACTCCATTCACTTACTACAAATACAAGGAAAATGGAATCGTTATAAGTTGGTGCCATCGTTTCCCCAATACCACATTTGGCAAGCTTGTTTATCGTATCGCAGTAAGTACAAAAAAGGCAAACAAAATTAATAACACAAAAGCAGTCGAGCGCAAATCGGATTTGTATAATGAATGATTCCGTATGCAAAACTTAATTTAAAAGTATAAAATCGCGCTGTCGCCAGGCAATTTTTTTTTATCTATTTTTTAAACATTATGTTTGGAAGCTTTTTATTAGGATTCCATATTCAAGGTATAAAAAAGGACCCAATTTCTCAGGCTCTATATCGACTGTGTCAGTTCATTCGTCACAGAAGGCAAACAAATGTTTAAACTGTTTACATAGATTAAAAAAAATCGTCACTTCAAAGACCGCGCGCGGATTCGAACTTCTTTGACTGTTTACCACAAACATCATATTTGTTGTTTCCTAGAAACGTCAGCAATAACAGAGAATAAGATTAATAACGTAGTATATAATACTATGGAACTCTACCAAGATGGAATGCCGCCAATAGTCATAAGGACTCCATGTCTAGGATATCGTGTATATTTTATTTTTGGCAGATTTATAATACAGCTTTTCAATGAAAATTCCGTGTTCGGTCTATATAATGGCAAAATATTTTAAATTAAAGAGGTACTTATACCTATACACCAAATAAAAAGACCGGGAAAATAAATTGTTTTGTTGGGACCAACGGCTTGACGAGTCTTCCGAAGATGGGAAATTAATGTCAAAATTACTCAATCGTTCTTGCATGGTTTTAAGAGATGGTAGAGCCACCACCAGGCCACCCTCTCCTCGTCTTGATACGCACGATCCTTACAAACACGCGTGCTATTGAGCTTCTCTAAACTTCTGTGCCATCTTTATTGCCATAATATGTTTTATCCATATTCAATTTTGTCATACAGCCTAAATATAAATGAAAAAGTTTTCTCGAAACAAGACCCAAACCCCCGTCAGAGACAAGTTTGGCATATCAAGTTCAAGTCTATCTAACTAAGCGAACCGTCGAAGATGTGATTAAACATTCAGAACATGAAGGGGGAACTACCTACAGATCAACGCCGGTAAACTCGCAAGGAAAAACATAGGTACAAGGTAGTCGCCATCTTGCGAGTATTTTTTCCTTCTTGAAAAATTCTTACTTAATGAAATAGAAACTTTGCCCTCCATTTTAGTCTTGGGAATTCTGGCTAGTCTTATGAATTGTTCCCGAAATAACCACCACGCGCACGAAGACGCGGGCTACAGCTAATAATAAAATAAAAAAACAGATCCCGAAATTTTTGAACGCGCCTTTTGGTTGAAGACAGACGTTATGTATACTTACGTGTGAGCGTGTGCAACAAAAAATGTTAAAGAATGCAAGAAGTGCAAAAAAATTAAGTTTTTATGAAAAAAAATGATGAGTAAAAAATATAAATGTTAGTCTACTTTTTATTCTTTCCTATTAAAATACTATATTTTTTGTACTATTTATATAGCATTTTTTATAAAAGAATACAATAGTCAGACAAAAAAACAATGTTTGCAACCCTTATTACCCTGATACAATTGAAAACAAGCGGTCTGAGCTCAAAATCAAAAGACTGAAGCGAACGAACTGATTCAGCAAACCACAGCCTGTCGTGAGCGCAGCTAATCCTGCAGCAGTAAAGTAAAACCCTACTTTGCTCCAACGAGGGGCATTGAAACGTGAGGGTTCTCAGTTCTTTGTGTTTCGTGCTTGGCAAAGCTGGAAAGAGGCTAGCGAACGTGTCACGGAGCCACCTACTCGCTATTTAACATTGTGAACATGTTCACAATCCTATCCTAAATAGGTTTAAAGATCTTTATTTCTTAACTAGCTGTTGCCCGCGGCTCCGCCCGCGTGTAGGTCGCTTTTCGCGTAACCTGTGGAAACTACAACTATCCAGACCTATAGTTAATTCTATTGTATCCTTTTCCCGTGCCAATTTTATAAAGCCATTACATTGCTACAATATCATTAAATATTAGGGCCACTTCTTTCTCAAATACCGTTTTTAAAATCAATAGGAATCAGTATTAAACAGTCGTAAAATTCTGAAAAAAATATATGTTTTTAGTTGAGGATATAGCAGAGTGAAATTCGCTTACAGTAACAGTACCAATATCAGACAAAATTCGCTCGATAGAAAAATCTAAGTTGCCTCCTTTGGAAGTTTATTTTCAATACTATGCCTAAAATAATAAACTTATTGTCCTGCTTTTTATACCAACCTTTAGATAAAGTATTTATATAGTGAAAATAGCTGAAGTAGATTTTGTAGTGTTATTTTCCCAAATATGATGTCTTAATGCCTACAAAATGAGTGAGCGCCGCGACTACGCGGCTTACGGACAACGGACCTTCAGAAGAAGGAGCCCTTAACATTCATACTATCAATCTTTGTCTCTAAAAGAGTAGACGCAGCCTATTACAGAGTCATTAGGAACTAAAATTCACTCCCAAAGTTTTAGTGGGCGTGAAAATTGGAGAAAAGCTCAATAAATAGTGATAAGTCAGATAAATTTGTCCTTACGACACGACCGTATTATTCCGTCAAACACTGATTTGATTATTTTTTGAACCAAAGCCAAACCAAACCAACCAATCAATTCAAATAGCTTACAATACAACACAACAAACGACCGATAAAAAAAACCAACCAATAGTACTAAATCAACAGCCAAATTTTTTTTTAATAATTAGAATGAATTGCTGCCGTAAGGAAAAATTTCAATCTGCTATTAAAATAAAGTCAGCGCCATCTATTGATATTTTATGTAACTAAATCATACGCCCACAAACATTCAATGTGTTATTTTATTAAAATTTAATAGAGACTGCAGTGTGTTTTTGTCTTTATTGATATAAGTAGAAATTCTAGCTTTATCTAAATTAAATACGTTTATGTAAATCGCATTCAACTGTTTAAAAGTTTTGAAGCAGTGCTTGTAGTAAACTTTAAATGGCCATAACTTCTATTTCCCTTAACCGATTTTGATGAAACAAAGATTTTACAACGCTCCTAATTATATGTAATTCACCTGTGAAAACAGCGTTCAAATCTGTTGAGTAGTTTTGAAATTATAACGCACCACACAGACAGAAAGACAGACAGACAAAAAGTGCAAATATTGTTTTTTTTTTTGTTTTTATTACTCTTCTTTAATTGCCCCGTAGAGGTTTTTTAGAAAAATATTTAATGTACAGACACTCGATTTTTACTGTCTTATTTTATGTATAGATAGATAAGTACAAAATGCTTTTATATTAATGGAATTAACGCTAAGAGCTTTCTCTAAGTAACAAAATAATTCTAGAAAACAAATAAAAAACGAAAACAGAAAATTCCAGCTACTTTCTCGAAACATTTCTTTACTAAAATATTTAAAAAAAATAGACTTCTAAAAAATTAATACAAAACAAAAAAAGGGTAAAAACAAAAGAAGTGATGTCTAGCAGGATTCGAACTCTCTACTTAAAAATATGATCCGCTACCTCTACCGATAGGCCAACATGCTTTGCTTATTACTGCCGAAATTTCAAATGGGTTTTGTCTATAAGTTTTAAAGCAGTGTTTGAAGTAAATTTTCAATCGACCATAACTTCTTTTTCCCTTAACCGATTTTGACGAAACAAAGTTTTGACAACGCTCCTAATTATATGTAATCCAACTGTAAAAACCGCGTTTAAATCCGTTGAGTATTTTCGAAGTTATAACGTACCAGACAGACATACATACATACATACAGACAGACAAAAATTCCAAAAACTGTCTTTTTGGTTTCTGTTACTCTTTTTTAATCGCACTCAATCAGTTTTTTTGAAATATATTAAATGTACAGACACTCGCATTTTAGTGTCTTATTATATGTATTGATAAGATAAATGTGCTATATGGGTAGGTAAGTACATGTTTAGTGATTGTGATGAAAATTTACTTTAAACTTAAGCTTTGGAGTAAAAATAAGACAGATGGAGAATATGAATATTTAATGCAAAACTAGCTGTTACCCGCCGCTTCACCCACGTGGTCACGCGTGGTCACTTATAGCCTCCGAGCAATACGACCTCCTTACCGGAACGTGTTGCTCGAAGCCCATAGTCTATTATGGGCTAGATAATTGACGAACGAAAATAATTTACATTCGTTTGACGTAAAACAAGGTATGCTAACTAGGTACCTACTTATTGGTAGAGTAGAGAATGCTTGTGGCATTAAGTCAGCCATACGAATACCTTTATTTTAATTCTTCAGCTAGGTACCGAAATGAAAACTAAAAACATTCAGGGGTATGCAGTAAAATTTACCTAAATAAATATAAAATAATTACTTGAATCAATCAACCATTATGGAACCTCATCAAAAAATATTTCGAGACAAAATTAAGTTGTTGTGAATAACAATAACAAGTAATGTTACTTATCCACAACAATACCTCAAAGAAAATAACCATATTGTTACCGTTACGTCATTACGTGTGTTCTTATCAAAATACGCAAATTCGCGTACCTGTTTCATTTCGCAAACGACGACGGGTATGCAAATTGTTCTCGTTTCAGATAAGCCCAGTAGCAAAATTAAATTACTCCCTTCTCCATGCGAAGCAGTGGTGCGGTAAACGGTAAATTCAGTAACGAGCTGTTTTCTGTTTTTCTTTCAAAGGATTCCTGTGGCAGGAACTTTGGTAAATTACGTAGGTACGTACATACAAGAAAAAGCGTCCACAAGTATTTTTTCACGCTTGTTTTATTTTTCTAAGTATTTTCTAGATCCAAATAGTTTCTAAAACCTTTACTATACAAGAAAAAGTACTTAAATACTCTTAGGTATAGAAGGTTTTTCCATGTTTATTTATTTAATTACAAATATTTTAATCCGAACTAAATTTAACAATTACATAAATATTAAAATAAAATTAAAACTTAAATAAAACTAAATTAAAACTAAAATAAAGCTAAAATAAAACTAAAATAAAACTAATAAAATACACAACTATTAAAAATCTAATAATTGTCCTTGCGGCATAGTGCCAAGAACTCCGGCTGCATTCCCGCGCTGAATAGCGACTGCTATTCTCTGCGCGAGAAATGAGCCGGCTCTCTTGTCACCTGCGGCGTCGACAAGCTTGGGAGCCAAACATTTGAAAAAATGTTTCATACTTGGTCCCCACGGGCCTAATGTTTCAACGCCAAGCGGAACAAACATATATTCACTTGTCAGAGACTCATATTTACTCATATTACAAATTAATACAAGACTAAGTCTTCCTCTAGATATAACTACAACTTCTAAAACCTATTATTTTGAAACTCTTGTTAATATCATTTATCATACGATATTGCATTTTCAGCAGAGTAATGGTAACGAATATTTCATTAGTCTCGATACGAATACAAGGTCCATTTCGTTCCGCTATAACTTGAGCTTGAGCTTTAGTCTGCTGAATACTAAATAACTCAAGGAAGTAAACCAAGTTGATAGGCCACTTGAGAAATTCGATTGTGCCAAAGAAATGTCCATCATTAGTTTACAATGGCTCAACAAAAACATTTTAATATTGCCGCTAGGTTCACGCACGAATATGCCACATATAATAGTTTTTCTATTGTTCTGGATTCTGCGAGAAAACGACGGGATAATGTTAAACGGTGTCAACTATCAAGACGCATATGCCTCACTCTTTACTGTTCATACGTACGCAGCATTCTGGAATACTGTTCTCAGGTATGGAATCCGCAGTACGACATTTATATCAATAGGATTGAATCCATACAGCGTAGGTTGTTGAGATACATACAGTATAAATGTAATATTTTTATTGATGTTTATGAAAAGAGGTGTAAAAAATATCATCTACTCCCGCTATCACAGAGACGTAAAATAGCACACATCGTGCAACTTGTCAAGATAGCGCAGTCGAAGGTTGATTCGCCGCACCTACTTACAAGAGTAAATTTAAAAGTTCCAAATAGAAATTTACGACACCATATCACACTTTCTATTCCGTACTGCCCTACAAACTACAGAAAAAATTCCTTCTTTTTCCGGTCCTCCGACGCTCTGAACAAATTGATCAATAATACAACTGAATTAGATCTCTTTTATTCAACTATTAATAAATTTAAAAACATATTTTATAAACAATGGTTTGACACGGTTCCTTAAGTTCTGCTTATTTTTTTATAATTTTGTTGTTGTTAAAATGCTGCTTTATACATGAGTACCTACATCATTGCACACTAGTATTAGATACTCATTGTTTGATTACAGGATTGTAAGTTTTTTGAAATCTAGGTAAATGCGAAAACTTGTTGATGGTGTTCTTGTTACCTTGTTATAAATGTATTCAGTCATATTTAAACACTGTAAGTTTTCCAAATAAAATAAAATAAAATAAAATAAAACACTGTCATTTATCAGATTTCATGTGGATCTCATGTAGAGCCAAGCTACTAGCTCTACACGCCTTAAATTTACAAGCCCTAACTTCACCAACTCTACACCTAACTTACAACAAACACCTAACACACCTAACTGTTTTGTAAAATAAATTATGTACTTATAACAAAAAAAAATTGAATAAAAAATATTTCACCTTACGTCCATGTAATAGTCTGGCTGAACGGAAGACATAGAGCAAAGAAGGCTTCAGACTTTTATCGGCGATTTTTGAAGCGTAGGTAAACTTCTTTAGGAGCATTGAGAATTTGTAAGATGGGAAAACCATTAAACTCGAGACACCGTTACCGTGACTGACACCTCAAAAAATACACACACACGTAATTTTTTTACTTCTGTCGGCACTCCCGAAACCATTTTTAGGTCTGTTTTTTCATGTACTAAGATTGCTTCTGTTATTTTCGTGCAATTAAAAAAAGTTTGTGCGAGTACATTGGCGTACCCATCTTAAAAACTGTTTTAGGTAGGATTATAGTGCTATTATTATATATAATATATATTATTATCAGTAGGTAATATAAAAGTCCTAAGTGTTATACACTACTATAGTGTTGTACTGTACACTAGTAAATCTTGTGACACTGAACTATTTCATTAGTAACATCGTCATACGCAAATTGGATTCGATTTCGAAGCATTTCATTTTGGTTCTGTAATACCAGTAGCTTTTTGGAATTCGTCCAAACAAAAAAATATAGCGACTCCAATAGCCGAATAGGCTACGATAACCTCCTATCATCTGCTGGGCCGTAGGCCTATTTTCCTACTTTTCTACTTATCGTTGACACATTATGCTTAACTAATACAAAAAAACTTTAAGACATAATGTAACCGTAGAATCTAATTCCAGATATTTCATACACATTCTAGATATTAGGTCGCAGCTACTAAACAAACATTACTTAACCGACAGTACACACGGCCGGACAAATGCAAACAATATCATATTTAATATCAAGATTACTAAGCTCATTGCAAAAAGGCATCTCTATTCCCGCGTCATAGAGTTGTAAATCGAGAGAAGGTAATTTATATGATGTGACACGAACGTGACGAAGAAAGATTCCTGTTGGGGTTCTAGTGGTTCTATGTTATGAAGACGACAACAGAGCAGAAAATATTTTTACTAAAAAAACCCTTGACCGATCATTCTGACGCACGCCTAGATAATTTTCACGAAATATAAAGGAAGTCGCAAATAATAGACAAAAATGGAGAAACTCCCACGGAGAATATATAAAGTATGTTTTTTTCTCTGTGGGAACTCCACTAACAAGAGTCTGGCTCTTTTTATGATAATAACAAAAAGTGCCCACAATATTTCTGCAAATTAGGTATACCAATATCTTCCTTCATAAAAATGTCACATCCGACTTTTACTTGTCCGATTATTTTGGATTTTTTACTGATTGAATATGATAAAGGACATAACTTTCGTATATTGTGTTATATACTGTATCTCGGTGGACATATTAAGCCGTGGCTTTGTAGAGGAGGATAATGGATGTTCCACAAACAGATGGCACAAACAAAGGCTTACACGTAAACTCTAAATAAACTGGAGATGAATTTTATTTTTAGAGTTTTGGAGACACATCAGATTGTAGCCCTTTGAATAAATTAAAAGGGTAACCCGGCCCATACAAGTACTTATAATAGCATAAAAATAATATTACCTCATAATAAATCTATGTATAAAATCTATATATTATATAATATTATTTATGTTTTCTAATAAATTCACTATTAGTTAGTTAAATAAACCCGTATAAATAGATACCTACTAATTTTTGTTCCATCGTTCTCGGTCCATCCTTGTACTGTAGGTCCTGCCCATTCCATTTCTGCCTCTTGACTTGATATCTGTCTAATCCGGTCGTTTCATTCCCGATCAAGCAGTGTTATTCCTAACTCATAGCACAGGCATGGTCATCTTTCAAGGCCAAAAGTCAGATTCCACTGTAAGGAAAGTTTTCGACCAATGTGTCCTGCCACTCTTCACCTATGGTATGGAAACAACCCTGACTATGAAGTCTGCAGAAAAGCTCCGAGTCTCCCAGAGGGCAATGGAAAGAGCAATTATCCAGTAATAATTAAACAAAAACGGACCATAAATTACTTCAACCTTTAATTTCCAAAGGCAAACTTCAAAATTTTAAGAACATCTTGTTAAAACTAATGATGTTCTCTGATATACTTACCACAAACACAGAAAGTTATTTGGTTTAGCAAACTTCTTAGTAGTTCTCGGCCGGGTGCTGTTTAACTTGCAAACAGTTTCACAGAATCACAATAAGCGACACTTATTTACAACTCGGAAAATAATAAGCAAAAACAAAAATTGTTAATTGTGTCTGTCCATATTACGATCACGAACTGTGAGCTTGCTTCTCGCATATAAATTATTTAGAACGGAACTTATTTGCGGCTTCGACGAGTTAATATTCCCAACACGGTTGGAGATGACTTGGGGCGCGTATCTTAGTCATGAACGATTTACCGGCCGCGATAAAGGGCATCGGGCACCAGGACTAAAAGCCAAAGAAGTTCGAATCGCGCGCGGTCTAAAAGCTAATGAAATTGAAGCTTTTGTTCTTACAAACTACAGGACAAAATTGGGAGGAACATTAGTCATCAATATACTACCTAATACCTATCTTATCATCAATACATATAATAAGACACAAAAATGCGAGTGTCTGTACATTTAATATTTTTCAAAAAAACTGATTGAGTGCGATTAAAAATGAGTAACAGAAACCAAAAAGACAGTTTTTGGAATTTTTGTCTGTCTGTATGTATGTATGTATGTCTGTCTGGTACGTTATAACTTCGAAAATACTCAACGGATTTGAACGCGGTTTTCACAGTTGGATTACATATAATTAGGAGCGTTGTCAAAACTTTGTTTCGTCAAAATCGGTTAAGGGAAAAAGAAGTTATGGTCGATTGAAAATTTACTTCAAACACTGCTTCAAAACTTTTTTTTAATGCTTTTACTTACGTTTAATTTAATTTAGATAAGGCTAGGATTTCTACTTTATATTATCCATATCAATAAAGACGAAAACACGCACTGCACCTATTAATTTTAATAAAATAACACATTGAATTTGATCGTAAATTTAGTTACATAAAATCTCAATAGATGGCGCTTACTTTACAACTCGCTATGGTTACGTTTTCGCATTATGGTATAGCAGATTGAAATTAACCCCAGCAAATTAAAAAAATTGATGGTCTTTGTCTCTGTCTTTGTGGTTCTTTTGGTTTGATTCTTTGGTGTTGTCTATTGATTGGTTTGGTAAATGGACGGTTCGGTTCGCTATCTATTGTTAGTTGTCTTGCTTGAATTGAAAATTGAATATGTTGTTTGACGGAACATACGATCGTGTCGTATCGTATACAAGGTGGACACAAATCAACTGCAAATATTTTAAGGGCCGATACAGACCACTATACTGAACAACTTTTCCAAATAAACTTATATTGAAATACGAAATTTTATTTTTCACTCTCCATACTATACTAGATCAGCTGATTCTCAATTTGTATGGGAGGTCAAAAATTTTTTTTTGTATTTCGACATAAGTTTATTTGGGAAAGTTTAGTGGTCTGAATCTGCCCTTAAAATATTTGCAGTTGATTTAAATTCACCTTATATAAAGAATTTTAATTATTTTAAATAATGCCTAGGAGGAAACGATCTAATCTGTTGCATCATTCCAAAATAGCTAAAAGCAGAAGGTTAGCTAGATCTCAAGAATCGAATGCGGATAGACAGATGCGACTCGATGAAGATAGGCAACGTCATGCATTGTCTCGGTCTTTAGAAACTTCTTCTGACAGAGAGTATCGGTTGTCCGCTGACCGCGAGCGTCATGCTTCATCTCGGGCTTCGGAAACGTTTACCGAAACTCAAGGTTTTGGCGGAATGAAGTGATTTACACGTCATAACAGTGTTGTGCATCAGGATGATGCTACCACCTACTCTATCGAGTTTTTGAGTTCATTGGCTGCAAGTGGTCTTCCTGCTCATAACATTACCCTTAAAGTCGGCGTTCCCATTATGCTCCTAAGAAATCTTTCTCCGCCTAAACTATGCAACGGGACCCGACTCAAAGTAACGATTTTGCAGCGCAACTTAATACAGGCCGAAATTCTCACAGGGTGTGGTTCAGGCGAATTCCCCACAATTACCCCTTTCAATTTAAACGCACCCAGTTTCCAGTTGCTGTATGCTTTGCCATGACGATAAATAAGTCGCAGGGACAAACCCTAATAGCAACTGGCATCGACCTAAGAACAAGATGTTTCTCGCATGGACAACTGTATGTGGCTTGCTCGCGGGTCAGTAGCGCCGAAAATCTATTTTTATTAGCCTCTGAGGGAAGAACTGCTAATGTTGTCTACAAAGAGATTCTTTGAACTTGACTCTGAAACATGATATTTGTTTATATTTGTATAATGTCCTGGCTACTTCGATTGCGTCATTTCATTTCAATGTAACACAGGTTACGCGAAAAGCGACCTACACGCGGGCGGAGCCGCGGGTAACAGCTAGTCTTAAATATGGGTCCTAAATTAAAGGAAGCACGTCGTACCTTTGGGACTTTTTGTACTTACCCCATCTCTTACTCACCCACACTGGGATTTCTGAAGAAGGACTGCATGAGCTTCAGAACATCACCTGGTGCGAAGTGCCTATAGTCCTCCAGGTCAGGGTACGCTGCTCCAAAGAGGTCCATTCGTTTGCTGGCCAGTGAGTCACAGCAACACAAAATGTGACTCATGGACTCCTCTGCTTTTGCACATGCCCTACATTCGGGGCTTTCGACAAGTTTCAGTTTAAAGAGGTGACTACGGTTTTCAAAATGTCCGGTCAGAGCTCCTATTATTGTTCTTGTCTGTGTTCTGTTATACCTACAGACCTTCCTATGCCACCAGGTGCCATTGGCACCAATCGTCGCCTTCGAGTGTGCGAGTCCACTCAGTGTATACAAATATACTACCTAAGTTACAATAGAGTTAAATTAACGCTACTTAGTAGTTGTACTAATTCTGTGGTAAGGTATAATCACTTGAATGACTAAGAAACGAATAACGTGATAATATAAGCCTGCGTTGACGATATTGGAAACGGAGCGATAAGCTAATGGTAAATAGCCCGAACCGAACCCTGCGCAATGTTTGCTGACCTCTCCGGGCCCACTGGGGCCCAAACTTCGATTTCGATTTGTAAGGCGAAGGAAGGACGATTGAGCCATTTGTTTGGTAGAATCTAATTTATCTAAATATTTATACGAGTATGTTTTACACTTAAACGACCTTCTTATAAGTAATATGAGTTCACAACGGATGTAGCTTTACTCGCACATTAAGCCAAGTCGATTTCGGCCGAGACTATTATTTTCTCCACTTCCAAATAAGGAAACAACTCTGAGAAACGCCAACTATCTACTAGACCGTGCATCCATGTCCTTTGCTACTTCTTCCCTATCGAACTCCTTTAGGTCATCAGTCTGTCTTTTTCTTGGCCTTCCTCGACGATAGCCAACAGGAAAATAAATAAATGGAAAAATAAAGAGAGAAACGTAAACAGCAAAATATATCGTGTGGTCCAAGTGAAATATGCTCTCTAATTCCGCAATCGTTTCGATTCAAGAGTTTTGGCGCTAATTACTTTCGGCGCATTCCTGTCCCTGTTGCCGAGGTCGCGATGCCTCCTCTCTAACTAATTAGGGGATGGTTCGTTTCACAGGGATCTAATTTCACTTTGATGTCGTTATCAGACATAAGACATTTGCATGATGATTAATTATTAGTTAGGTAAGCTTGAAAAATATTAGTCACTAGCTGTTCCCCGCGGCTTCGCCCGCGTGGTCAAAGATATGTTCCAAAAGTTTTGCAGCTATTGTAGCAGTATTGAAAAGAAAAAAAGATTTATCAAACGTAGTCGTTTTAATTCATCTAATATAAGGAAATAATAATTATTATACAAGGCATATCATAACTATTGGGTATAATTAAAACTAGGTATATATAATAGGTAGTAATTATAACTTAATGAAATCGAGTTAATTTTCAACTCAACATGATTGATGAACTCAGACTTAAAAGAACTAATAACTAGAGTTTTGTTAAGTCTGTGTACTTGATATAAAAGTGCTCTTAAAAGTATCCAATTCCCTGTTGCGGCTCGTACATTTTCACCTCGTATTTCTTCAGCTCTAACTCCGGCCTAGAAATAAATTTAAATATAGTAATATTTAATAATGGAAGAGACATAAAGACGAAGGTATATTTGTACATGTACACACGGCAGAGAAATCTGACCCTCTCACTAGCGCTGTCTATAGTATTTTAGGGTTTACATTTGTCTGCAACCGTATGTGTGTGTGTGTGTACTAAGCCAATCTATACTTATATCTACAATTCTACACTAATATTTCAAAGCGTGTTTGTTTGAACGCGCTTATCTCTAGATTTGAAGTGGCAGTGGGCAGGGCACATAGCGCGACGAACCGATGGCCGATGGGGTAGAAAGGTTCTCGAATGGCGATCACGCACCGGCAAGCGCAGCGTCGGACATCCACCGACCAGATGGTCAGATGACCTAAAGAAGGTCGCAGGCAGACGCTGGATGCAGGCCGCTTCCAACCGGTCGTTCTGGAAATCCTTGGGGGAGGCCTACGTCCAGCAGTGGACGACCTGCGACTGAAATGATGATGATGATGATGATGATCTCTAGACCTACTCTAGTTCGGTTTTGAATTATGTTTTGGAAAATATTTTTTGTAATTCTTGGGAAAAGTTTATAACTTTCTTTTGTTAAAAGTCGGCTAGAAATAAAAAAAAATAAAATACCGTAACAAAGTTAATGATTAATGACTATCAAAGCGTAAAGTTTCTGTCTCAAGTGACGGGAGTTCAAAGAAATATATTACTTACAATGTCAACTGCACAGTCTGCTGTTGAACTGAAACAAAAATTTAAATAAATATACAATATAGAGACAGTCTATCTACATATTTTATTGTTTTATACGAAAGATTTTTTAATATATAAGTAATTTAAAGTAAACTCTCGCTCTTTCTCATCCTAGCGTTTTCAAGGATTGCATTCTCTGCTGGTTGGTTCGGGCTTCATTTTCCTACTTCTTATTAGCGGTCTAGTAACTCTCACACCATGTTGTAAGGAGACAAGATGCAAATTATATAAATATATAAAAAATAAATACCTAGACAAAACATGTACATATCACACAGCAATATAGGTAAGTAGTTTTATATGTGCAAAAAGAACAAAACAAAATAAATAACAAAAGTCATTTAGCTAGCACAAAGTATTAAACTGTGACTTTACCAGAATCACATAAATAACTAAATTAAGTAAATTTAGCTGGTTTATGGAAAAAGTCTGACACCAGATTAATCTAGGTTCAATCGATCTCGTTATCCACGCGATATGAATGAATTTCATTTTTTCTCTTTCCATTGTTATCAATTGGCGTCAGATTTACAAAACCACCTCAACTACTATTATATAAGGTATATTTTAGCATAACAACATTTTGTTGCCTGTTCCAACAAGAAGTTCAAAAAGTTGTCCGGATTTCTGTCTGTCTGTTTGTTCCGGGCTAGAGGTCGCATTTCTGAACGGATCCTAATGAAACTTGGCACACGTGTTCCTTGGTTTTTTTGAAATTATATGTCTTGCTTCTTTTTTGATTAGGGGAAAGTGGGGGCAAAAATGGGGGCATAAGTGGGGGCAAAAATGGGGGCATAAGTGGGGGCAAAAATGGGGGGTTTGCTATATTGCTTATATCACTGACCGCAAGGTGGTTCTTTTACAAATTAATATGCGCTATGGTTTCGTTATCAGTCATAGATAAGTATTTTTTTATGTTTATTTTTATTTTTTATTTTTATATAGTACTAGCTGTTGCCCGCGGCTCCGCCCGCGTGGGACTCGGTTATCGCGCCCAAAAGTAGCCTATGTTTGACCTCAGGTCGTTAACTACATCCCTACCAAATTTCATCACAATCGGTCCAGCAGTTTAGCCGTGAAGAGGTGACAGACAGACAGACAGACAGACAGACAGACAGACAGACTTTCGCATTTATAATATTAGTATGGATACATATAGTAGACGAGGAAAAAGAATTAACAGAATGGGAAATACCTATCTATAGAGATATGAAAAAAAGGGAAAGGGGGCTAACGGAGAAAGTTCGCGAGGTCTACTGTTCACAGAACCACTAGTTTATAATCTTACCTATCTGCGGCTGCTGTTGTATCATGCCAGTGACATCCGTGAAATACATCGGATGATTTGTCTGCAAGAACTCCTTGTTCTGGTCTATATAGGTGGTGCAGGCGACGGGCACCGGCTGCGTCACCGTCACCTGCTGCACCCGCCACTTGTCACTGTCATCCGTGCACTCCTGAAGTTTCTGAAGCCTCTCCACTTGTTTGTATGTCGGCTCGCCGCCTATGTAGTCCCGCTTGAGGCGATTGTGGTTCTTTATCTCGTGCTTCCGTAGGTCGGATCTAGAAATTGTGTTTAATTGAAATCTAACTGTATAGTACTGTTTAGCTCTACTTGTATATAACAAATAAAGCTAAAGTTTGTTTTTTATAACTCTGACACTACCAGACGATTCGCAATATACTTTTCGTACCTACATGATTCTCAAGAAAGGTTATATGAGCTTAGCATTCTATTATAATCTTTGCTAGTACATAAGTTCTGTAAAATTATCATCCTAAATTAGACACAAAGATAGTGTTTTACATATATAAATATGTTTTCTTTCATAGTTACTTACTGCGATTACACGACGACCCGAAGTGGATCCTGGCCTCCGACAAGAGCTCTCCACTCATCCTAGTCTGCGCTACCTCTTGCCAGTCGGCTTATTTTTCTTTCATACAATAAATATATTACAAACAAAGGTAATACCTATAACAGCTACTTTGTTTACGTACTTGTAACAGAAGTCCCGTCCGCAGAAGACGCACTTGTGCTTAATGTTCATGTGCGTGGCCTCCTGGTGCTCCCGCAGTGCTGTGTTGGTCCGGAATGCTTTCTCGCACAGCATGCACTGTTCACATCACAGGTACAATTTAATTAAGGCTTGCAAATACAGGGGTCTAGGCTCCGAATATGATTTTGTCCCTTTCGGTGTCGAGACCCTTGGTCCGTGGGGTCCTTGAGCTATAAGAGTTTTTAAAGTAATAGCAAAAAGTTTAGTCGCGATGTCGACAACGGGGCGGGTCGCTAGTAATATATATGTATGTATGTATGTAATTTTAGCAAAATTTTACATTTATTTGAAGAATTGAAGACAATCTGTGCTTAGTAATGCTGTGGCTTTAAATCTGACCACCTATCGCAATGACATGTAGATTGTAACCCAAGTCGCAATATGCTGGGAAGCCGGAAAACAACAAGACATTAAAATTTGATCATTGTCAACGAGATAGATTTATTATATTTGTAAGATTCATACCTTAAATTGCTTCTCCTGATGTGTCAGCTTATGTTTATTCAAGTTGGACGGATTGACGAAGGTAGCGGGGCAATGCGGACACTTGTACGGCTTCTCGCCGGTGTGGGTCCTCATGTGCATCACCAGGTAGTACTTGTGTTTGCACTTGTACGGGCACAGGTCGCAGAAGAAGTTGAATGTGTCTGTATGGACTAGCCTGAGAAACAACACGATTTTCATTATTTGTGTACTGTAAATGATTGAAGCTAATTCTTTTTCATTACTTGTGTACCATAAATGATTAAAGCTGTTAATTCTAATTTATGGTTAGTTAATTCGAAGCCCATTCTTAAGATTGCATGGAAATAACAATCTGTGGCTTGCCCGCACACCATAAAACTTAGGATCACGACGATCTCCGTGGCGTAATAGTTAAGATGCCTGCCAACTCTTAGCACTTGTTGGGAAACTGTAAGTGCTTTGAGTATTCTCTATAATATTTATAATAAAGAAATAAATGTTTGTGCATCTACTGTGCCCTTCAGATGTTGTTAGATAGTAATATAATCAACTAGCTTTCGCCCGCGGCTTCGCCCGCATGTATTTCCCTCGGGAACATTGCTTTTTCCTGGGATGAAAGGTACCCTTTGTCCTTCTCAATACTCCTGGCTATGTGTGTGCGAAATTTCAGGAAGATTGGTTCAGTAGATTAAACGTGACGAGGTAACAAACGAACAAATATACAAACTCACATTCGCATTTTTAATATTAGTTGGGATACATACATGTGGTTTTTGAGCCTCGCGATAATAGGGAACTCCTTGCCACAGGTGGGACACTTGTGCGGGATACTCTCCTTGTGCATGTGCCGCATATGCTGCGCGATGCTGAGTACCAGCTGCCCACAGATGTCGCACGCTCTCCGCATGCACTGACGCTCGCGACGATGCTCCATTAATGCGTCCTGATATGATATATTTACTATGACACAAGTTCTCATCGCTTTTTATTATTTACTAGCTGTTCCCCGCGGTTTCACTCGCCCTTGGTGTGTATGTATGTACTATAGCCTACTAGCTATTGCACGTGGCTCCACCCACTAGATGCTCAGTTATATTTAATACTAGCTGTTCCCCACGGTTTCACTCGCCATTAGTGTGTTTGTACTATAGCCTATAACCTTCCTCAAGAATCAGGCTTTCATATGCAAAAAGAATTTTGCAAATCCAACCAGTAGTTTTCAAGTTATAGGAGCATAAACAAACAAACAAAAAAACAAACTCTTCAGCTTAATTATATTAGTATAGATATAAAATTCCCGTCTTACAATGTTAGTTACCTTACTCTACAAATTTTATATGCATATTCAGTAGGTCTGAGAATCGGCTAATATTATTTTTTTATACCCCTAAGTGATAAGGGTTGTTCACCCTTAAAATACCTAGAAATAATTTATATGGAAAAACGATGTTTGTGGGGTCAGCTAGTAGCTTTAAAAAAATGCATATGTCCCTGTCTTTAATTTTTTTCTTTTGCATGATTTTACAAACCTTATTTTGAAATTCCACATCACAGGGTGAACACTTGAACTGCTTTATTTTAGGCTCCTTTTTCTGCTGCAGCCTCTCTTTCTTTATCCGCTGTTTCTGAAGTTTTTCTTCGTATTTCAACCGTTTTAACTTCATTTGATGCAATATCAATTGGAAATCATGCTTAGAATATGGATATGAATGGAATGATGGATCACCTAGAAAATTAAAAGCATTGATTAAAAACACAGTTGCTGATAAAATTATGAACTGAGCAACAGAGACTCTTTTCAGGGCTTTTGTTACATTTTCACCAACTGAACTAAAGTACCAATTCAGCAAAAAACAACAAAAATGTCATTTAAAAAAAGAAAAACGGATTTTTTTTTTTCGAACCCTTTTTAGGTACCTAAATAAAAAAAAAATCTTTTTAATAAAGCTTTTATTAAATAGTTCATAATTATTTCTAATAAGGAACCTTAATATTACTACAATAGCAGTAATTTGTAAATAATAAATAATAATATAGTATATTTGTAAATGATAAAGATAAAAAAATTACCCATTGGATTTAATATTTTTTTGAACTTCCTGTCAGAAGCCTCGCAAGTTTTCTTAAACGCGATTGCAGTCTTTAAAGTGTCCAAACACTCAGTACAAATGAACTTTGGAAGTGAATCATCTATATCAATCTGAAATTAATAGGATCAACATCTTAGCATGCCTTCTGTACCAAGTGTGAAATCATGTATGCAGAATTCATATTAAATCTATATATATAAAAGCGAAAAACACTCACTCACTCATCACGAAATCTCCAAAACTGCTGAGCCGATGAAGATGAAATTTGGCAGGAAGGTAGATTGTGACTAAGAGGCGTCCGCTAAGAAAGGAATTTTGGGAATTTTACCCCTAAAGGGGTGAAAAAGGGGTTGCCAGTTTGTATGAAACTTCGTCATTTTTGAAGTGAGATACATGAAATTATTAATTTACATTTGAAGTTGGTAAAAAATAAGAATGCACCAATCAGATTTTGAAAATTACATCCCTAAAGAGGTGAAATAGGGGTTGCCATTTTGTATGAAACTTTGTCATTATTGAAGTGAGACACATGAAATTTTTAATTTGAATTTGTAATTGGTAAAAAATAATAATGCATCAATCTGATTTTGAAAATTACATCCCTATAGGGGTGAAATAGGGGTTGCCAGTTTGTATGAAACTTTGTCATTTTTGAAGTGAGATACATGGAATTAAAATTAAAAATGTCTTGGTATAATATTTTGTATTGTATTGAATTGTATTGTATGTACACAACATATTGTAATAGGATACAATACATAATAGAAGATAGAGTGCAAAGGTTTTATTTATTTGTTAATATTATGAGTTCAGTAATGTGTCAATAGATGGCACCACCATACATTTTAAAAGTCGATATGGTTTGTCGTTCGCATTTAATCATCATGTGTAAAAATTTAGATTTCAAAATAAAATAAAAATGTTTTTGCTTTTCTAACGATTTGATTGTGTGTTTGGACGATTTGGTATCTGCTAAATCAATACATATAATAAGACACTAAAATGCGAGTGTCTGTACATTTTATATTTTTCAAAAAAACTGATTGAGTGCGATTACAAAAGAGTAACAGAAATCAAAAAGACAGTTTTTGGAATTTTTGTCTGTCTGTATGTATGTATGTCTGTCTGGTACGTTATAACTTCGAAAATACTCAACGGATTTAAACGCGGTTTTTACAGTTGGATTACATATAATTAGGAGCGTTGTCAAAACTTTGTTTCGTCAAAATCGGTTAAGGGGAAATGAAGTTATGGTCGATTGAAAATTTACTTCAAGCACTGCTTTAAAACTTTTAATGCCTTAATTTGCGTACCTATAGACAAAACCCATTTGACATTTCGGCAGTAACAAGCAAAGCATGTTGGCTTATCGGTAGAGGTCGCGGTTCATTTTTTTAAGTAGAGGGTTCGAATCCTGCTAGACATCACTTCTTTTGTTTTTACCCTTTTTTAGTTTTGTATTAATTTTTTAGAAGTATATTTTTTTAAATATTTTAGTAAAGAAATGTTTCTAGAAAGTAGCTGGATCGAATCCTGCAACAAACAATAATTTTCTGTTTTCGTTTTTTATTTGTTTTCTAGAATTATTTTCTTACTTAGAGAAAGCTCTTAGCGTTAATTCCGTTAATAAAAAAGTATTTTGTACTTATCTATCTATACCTATAATAAAACAGTAAAAATCGAGTGTCTGTACATTAAATATTTTTCTAAAAAACGTCTACGGGGCAATTAAAGAAGAGTAATAAAAACCAAAAAACACAATTTTTGCAATTTTTGTCTGTCTGTCTTTCTGTCTGTGTGGTGCGTTATAATTTCAAAACTACTCAACAGATTTGAACGCTGTTTTCACAGGTGAATTACATATAATTAGGAGCGTTGTAAAATCTTTGTTTCATCAAAATCGGTTAAGGGAGTTATGGTCATTTAAAGTTTACTACAAGCACTGCTTCAAAACTTTTAAACAGTTGAATGCGATTTACATAAACGTATTTAATTTAGATAAAACTAGAATTTCTACTTATATCAATAAAGACAAAAACACACTGCAGTCTCTATTAAATTTTAATAAAATAACACATTGAATGTTTGTGGGCGTATGATTTAGTTACATAAAATATCAATAGATGGCGCTGACTTTATTTTAATAGCAGATTGAAATTTTTCCTTACGGCAGCAATTAATTCTAATTATTAAAAAAAAAATTTGGTTGTTGATTTAGTACTATTGGTTGGTTTGTTTATCGGTCGTTTGTTGTGTTGTAGTAAGCTATTTGAATTGATTGGTTGGTTTGGTTTGGCTTTGGTTTAAAAAATAATCAAATCAGTGTTTGACGGAACATACGGTCGTGTCGTAAGGACTAATTTATCTGACTTATCACTATTTATTGAGATTTTCTCTACTTTTCACGCCCACTAAAACTTTGGGAGTGGATTTTAGGTCCTAATGACTCTGTAATGGACTGCGTCTACTCTTTTAGAGACAAAGATTGATAGTATGAATGTTAAGGGCTCCTTCTTCTGAAGGTCCGTTGTCCGTAAGCCGCGTAGTCGCGGCGCTCACTCATTTTGTAGGCATTTAGACATCATATTTGGGAAAATAACACTTCAAAATCTACTTCAGCTATTTTCACTATATAAATACTTTATCTAAAGGCTGGTATAAAAAGTTGGACAGTAAGTTTATTATTTTAGGCATAGCATTGAAAATAAACTTCCATAGGAGGCAACTTAGATTTTTCTATCGAGCGAATTTTGTCTGATATTGTTACTGTTACTGTAAGCAAATTTCACTCTGCTAGATCCTCAACTAAAAACATATATTTTTTTCAGAATTTCACGACTGTTTAATACTGATTCCTATTGATTTTAAAAACGGTATTTGAGAAAGAAGTGGCCCTAATATTTAATGATATCGTAGCAATGTAATGGCTTTATAAAATTGGCACGGGAAAAGGATACAATAGAATTAACTATAGGTCTGGATAGTTGTAGTTTCTACAGGTTACGCGAAAAGCGACCTACACGCGGGCGGAGCCGCGGGCAACAGCTAGTATAAAATAAAGACATTATCTATACTAATATAATAAAGAGGAAAGATTTGATTGTTTGTTTATTTGCATTAAATAGGTTTTGAAACTAGTGGACCATTATTATCAGAGGTCATGTCTCACATTGGATCGCTGCTCCATCTTTGCTAGTTCTTAGGTAAAATGTTCAATTACTTAATAGAAATCAAGACATACAAAACCAACCAATAGAACATAAAGTAAAGTACTAGCAAAGTAAAGTATTCATAAATTATAAAAGAAAAGACTTACAGTCACATTGGTAATACTGCATATGGCACTCATAATGGAATAACCATCCAACTTCTGGCTCAGCGGAGTGCTTCCAGCTTTCGCACAAACCCTGCAGATCATATCAGCTGCCAACCTCCCACTTTTACTGCTGCAAAGAAATAAACGTAAAATCAAAACTTTGTTTTTTTCCACGGTTTCACTCGCCCATGTGTATATGTACAGTCCCCCTATCATTACAGTAAGTATGGGAGTTCAGTTCGGGTTTATCTGCCCCTGACTGTACTAGCCTATACATTACCCTAGACTATGCCTATCATATGCAGAAAGAACTTATTAAATCCAACCTTGTTCTAAAGTTATCAAGATTCATTCACAGTAGTTTAAATATAGATCTTCAAGTGCTCTTTAGTACAGCTTATTACTCCACTTCTCTTGACTAAACATATAGGATTTTAAGTCTTATTTGTCTCAGATGAGACCTCTACATGTAAATTCCCCCTCTTTACACTCATCTTACACTAAATTACCTACCAGTACTTCAGGATTTTTTGATGGATGCTATTATGTGGCAAGTCAAGTGTTTATGTTTCTCTTTTTAATAATATCTTAGATTAGATTAGTATAACTACAATTTAACTAATATCAAAGTATGAGTCAATGAGTATATCAGTATGCTTATTTATGAGTATGATATCTATTCATCGTTTTCGAAGTAAAATTCCAAAAAAAGGTATTACCTTTCCATGAAAAGTTTTTGCCAATGTGAACTACTGCTATCATCATTTGATGATTGGTATCCATAATTTGTTTTGTTCATTTTAGTAAGCATATTCTTAGTCAAATACACTGCCATCTTGATTTAGATTTAAAGTAATGTACAAAGTAGATTATACAACTATTACTTCTCTCATTTTTATGGTTTATGTTTGTCGAATTCTTTACAATTTTATGAAAAAATTGTATAATTAAAAAATGGGCATGAGCAACGCAACAAGATTTATCAAACAAGAAACAACCAATGCAATGCATGCAATGCAATGCAACCAACCAATCAACAAGAAGAATCTTTGCACAACACACACACACACGTTTTTTTTTTTTTTGAATAGTTTATACGGCCATGGAATCTAGTCCTTTAAGGCCTTTCTTGAATTTATTAATCTTCTTCAGTCCTACTTAAGTCAGTCGAGGCAAAAATTCTAGTCAATAGTCAAGTCCAGTCAAGTAAGTAAGTCTAGTCTGAGTCAGATGGCTAAGTGAAGCGGTGGAAAAAATTCACTTAGCTATATCATGGAGATTTTGGTGACAAAGATAAAAAGTCACGTAATCGACACTGTATCACTTACCAACACTCACGCTTGTTCACGAACACTTTGCGAATAAAATACTTTGCGAATAATAATCCACCAATATTATGCACAAACACTCGAAAAAACCTAAATTTTGGAAATTAAATACAGCGCGGACATAGCGACAGTTTACTTTCCCTCCAAAAACTCAAACTCAACTCAAACAGCAATCCACAAACTGACACCCATATTCTTAAACGTTGCCTCATAGGTCTCCTCCACTCAACCTCATTCGAGGACGCCTCAAGGAAGTTCTCCAACTTTCCTTGAAAACGGTATTCTTAATTGTTTCCTTGAGCAAACTCCAGTGAGGATGAGTCAAGGAATGACGTCCCGTTTCATTTCTGTATGTTGGTAAACCGCTTAACTTTTTGACGTAGAGAGAGTTTTTGACAAAGTTTCTTTTTCAATTTTAGCTTACTGGCATAGATTTATTATAAAACAACAAAATACTTAAATACACAAAGAAGTTATTGTAGTAGGTACAAATTCTTTTAAATCTGGTCCTCAATAAAAGCACCTACCTTTCGTTAAACGAAACGTTCGAGGCTTCCTTATATTTGACAGTTCGTTCCTCACCTCCATTAAGTAATTTCCTTAAGGTGAGGAAGCTAGTGTCAACTATGAATACCATTGAGGTCGAGTGAGGATGAGTGGAGTTTGAGGAAACGTTTAAGAATATGGGTGTAAATAGAGCAGCAATCAATGAGTTTTTGGAGGGAAAGTAAACTGTCGCTATGTCCGCTCTGTATTTAATTTCCTTAGGTTTTTTCGAGTGTTTGTGCATAATATTGGTGGTTTATTATTCGCAAAGTGTTCGTGAACAAGCGTGAGTGTTGGGAAGTGATACAGTGTCGGTTATGTGACTTTTTATCTTTGTCACCAAAATCTCCATGATATAGCTAAGTAAAATTTTTCCACCGCTTCACTTAGCCATCTGATTCAGACTAGACTTGACTGGACTTGACTATTGACTTGAATTTTTGACTCAACTGACTTAAGGTGGACTGAAGAAGATTAATAAGAAAGGCCTTAAAAGACTAGATTCCATGGCCGTAAAAACTATTCAAAAAAAAAAAACAGCATTAATGCATCCATCGTGCATCCATTCCATCCATCCATCACATCACAACAAAAATGTATATTCTTTTTTGTGAATAAGTTTGTTTGTTTGTTATTGACTGAACAAGCTATTCTTTCTAATTTGTGTGAACAACATTTCCAATTTTTACATTATTACTTAACAAAACCGATGGTGATGTAAATTGGAAAAGAGTCGCGAGTGAACTTAAATATGACCTCACTTTTATTATTAAAATCTATGTTATTTGCAAATGCTTTAAAGCAGCAACAGTCGCAAATAAAGAAGAAAAACAAGCATACAAAATCGTAAGTGTACCTATGAACCAGTTTACTATACCTTAGGGTTAGTGTTTCAATGATTACTGACAAATACATAGTAGGGTTCCATACATAATGCAAAAGGATTTGTTCACATACTATTAGTAACATTTCAGAGATAATCATATTAATATATTATAGTTGGGAGTCCCAGCAATGATTTCAATTATGCATGGCTCATATAATAACAGTTAGCGTACCACCGGCCAGTTTCCTTGCTAGAGTCATTTTCACTAATTCACCAGTTTACTTACTAGACACTTTCGGTAGGTTGTCAATTTCGCTAGTTAGTCATTTTCCTGATTCGTCAGTTTCTTCCTTCGCTACTTTTGCTAGGATATCAATTTCGCGATATTGCTAGTATTGCGATCCGCCAGTTTCATTATTTCTCAGTTGCGCTAATACATAGGAAGGTTTACGGTTTTCTCGATTTTTTTTTATATTTAATTATTATCATATTGTTTGGATTACAGTTTATAACAGTTTTGAAATCACCTCGTGGCCTCATACGCGTTTTCTTTTAACGAATACCAATTGGCAGCCGGGACCAACGATTTAACGTGCCTTCCAAAGCTTGGCATCATCTTTCCTATCAGACAATCAGGTGATTCAAGCCGGCAAAGTCCTAACCCAACTGGAAACAACTCATGCTTCCCGTGGGAGTCGTAAGTGACCTCCACTCATGACCTCTCGGTCTTCAGGCAATCCTTTTAACCATTAAACCACATAAGGAAAATGACCAGTAGTGGTACATTTCATTCAACCATAGAGAAATTTTAATAAAAAATCCTATACTATGAAAGGAGCAATATTTGTATGTATGTATATTTATATATATATTTTTATATTTGTCTCGCGTTTTCGAAAACGGCTCTAACGATTTCTTTGAAAATTTAAACATAGGTTCTTATAAAGTCAAAAAATTAATCTAGCCATGTTCCATGCCTGGGAAAATTCGTTTTTCCCATATTTTCCAGCAAAAACATTTTCCGTATGAAACTGTAGTTATAGTACAATAATTTCGGCGCTGGCGAGTCTGCTTCGATAGCCCAGTGGATAAGACATCTGCTTTGTACTCTGGTTGTTCCAGGTTCAAATCCCAACTAAAGAAAGTTTTTTCTTTTTTTTTTTGTTTTGGAGTATAAAAGTATTAAATCAGTATAAATCGCGCATATCTATATATATAAAAGAAAGTCGTGTTAGTTACTCCACTTATAACTCAAGAACGGCTGAACCGATTTGGCTGAAAATTGGTGAAGAGGTAGCTTAGAACCAGGAGAAGGACATAGGGTACCTTTCATCCCGGGAAGTCCACGCGGGCGAAGCCGCGGGCAAAAGCTAGTATAATTATTAAATGGCTTGAAAGACGAGCGGAGCTCGGTCGCCCAGGTACTATATATATAATAGTCAAGTATTGCAAACATCCTGAATTGACCCCGAAAGCGTATATGGGTTTATATAAATAGTGGATCGAGAGTCAGTTTGAATTGAGTAGCGAGAAAAGTAACGTTACGGGTTAGGAACATGATGAAATAGAAAATCTGACAATCTAAACTAACTGACGAACAAGGAAACTTGCGAACCAAGAAACCAACCTAATATGGAAATTGACAACTTGGTGAAACTGGCAAAAAAGGAAATTGGCAAATTCAGAAACTGCCTTATAAGTAAACTGGTGAATTAGTGAAAATGACTAGCAAGGAAACTGGCCAGTGGTACGCTAACTCTATTTTATAACAAATCCATATATAGATAAACATCCAAGACCCAGGTCTATCAGAAAAAGATCATTTTTCATCTTGACCTGACGATCCCATGCACTTTTTTTTCTTTCATACTAGTCTGGGAGAAAAAGAATGTACCAGCTGCTTCTCTAAAAGTCGCCTGAGGGAATTGGCAAATGGGGGAATCATGACATAGGTGGTGTGGCTAGCAATCCATCACTATTGATTTCCTGTTTCAACTACCATCATGCTAATCGTGGCCTAAGGTCTTATAGCTCTAGGCTCTGTCTACCCCATACGGGATAAAGACGTGATTATATGTATGTGTATGTATGTATGTACACTTTTTAACAGTTTACTATAACAGGGCATTTTAACACACTATGATGGATGCAATAAGTGGATGACTGTATCACTTTCAGTTTTTACAAACATTTGAGAGCCGAAAGACTGCAATTTTACTTGCTCATTCATAATCTAGTTAAATATATATATGTCGCTGGTGGAGCAAGAACTTAGTTTTAATGTGTATTTGAATAACATGCTCATTCTCTGAACCCTATATTTATAATTGAATTCTGCCTTCTTCCAGCCATTCTCAAAAAGAAAACAAAGTTGTTCTGTGTAGAGTATGCAATGAAGAAAAAGGTGATATACCTATATTTAATAACATGACACAACCAGATATACCTGAGGAAATAAATAACTTTGCTGGGGTCATGGTAAGTGTCTATATTTTGAAGATATGTGTATGTTTTTATCATTATTTGAAAAATATAATGTATCAATACTATAAAATTCAAATTGTTTATATAGGATATCCTTATCACTTATTGACATCAATTGTTACCTATTATAAGGGCCTTTGCTGCGTTAAGCGGGCGCCCGTCGCGGATGCCCGTCGCAGGTGACTGCGCCGTGCGCCCGCCTGCTCCGTCGCGGGCGTCCGCGACGGACTCCCGTCTCTCGCAGCGCCGCCAGTACAATTTCGATCGCATAGGTGTACAGTCGATAATTATGGATTATTTATTGATATATTACTTAGCCAAAAGAAAACGACGTGAACAAAAGCGTTAGCCAAACAACCCATATGTCACGTCTAGATTGTTGTGTGTAGAATTTGAAAAAAGACTGTACAAGCATGGCGCGTGCAGCACGGATAACGCTCAATGATTTTGTAGAAACAGCTCCGCTCGCGTGCTCCGTCGCGCATACAGGCGAGCGTGCCCCGTCGCCCGCGCTGTCCGCTTAACGCAGCGAAGGCCCTAAGTGTACCACCACTTCAACGAGTAGAATGTACTTTTTTCTAACTGTATCAATATTTAATTTACAGATAACAAGTTCTGATAGTTTTTCAAAATATATGTGTCAAAGGTGCCTGGATCTGCTTAATAGCTGCATCACATTCCGTAAAGTTTGCCAAAAGACCAATGAAACATTGCTAGAACTTTCCATCAAAAAAGGTGAACAAACACTCAACTTTTTTTGTATTATTCATTTAACTGGATCTTTATATTTATTATGAAATATAGTATTGTTAATTTCGTATTCCTATCATAACACAAGTCTCAAACTTACTTTGGGGCTAGTTGTTTAGTTATGATAATAAATTAGTGAAAAATTAGGGAAAAACTTAACTTAATTTTTATGTTTCAGAAAAATGTTATGAAGAGAGTGATGTTGTAGAAACTGGAGATTCATATTATACTGACCCCTCTCCGGCTTACTCTGAAGATGAAGACAGTTTGAAAGTATGGAAGTGTTCACATTGCAATAAATATTTCTGTGAACTGGTATGTTATCTACATATGTTTTAAAATCTCCCTCCACATTGGCTTTATACAAACATTTTTAGTTTTACTTTTTTTGTAAATTAAATTTGACCCAATTACCAGTACCAATTTACATGTACATAGGATGACAATGCTATTTTATAACATATTACTTGATGATAATCAGATGGTGTAGCTGGAAGGTGGTTGATGGAGATTCGGCCTTGTCTGATGTCCTGACTAGGACTCTGGTTTGAGATATTTAATATTAGTCATTCATAACAACCTTGTTTTGCCCACTGCCATGTGCTTCCATTCATTGCTTAAGAAAAAGATTTAGTGCTACAAATTACAGTGTCTCAAGTAATCAATAGTTGGTGTTGATAAGTCTGTTTGGGGAGGACATTATTAGTACACTATAAATCGGCGCGTTTTTTTGTCTGACTGTTGAATATCTGTACTTGTTTAGTATTCTGTAATCTGTGCCACTATAATGGCATTGAGCCTATTCTTATATGGCAAATTGGTACACAAACATATTTAATTGTTTATTTTACTTTTAATATTTTGTTTACTTCAAAGAGTAGATTTATTCTTTCCTAATAAAATTAAATACATTTTCAGGTATCTTATAACAATCATTTGTCAAATTGCTGTAACAAGAAAACGGTCTCGGAAAAAAAAAAGTCTCGGAAGCCAAGTCTTTTGCCCCGCGGAAGCAAGATATACAAAAAGAAGTTTCTTTGTGATATTTGTGGCAAAATAGCATTCTCCAATGCTCAACTCTTGCAACATAAGTATGTGGTATTTTAGCTCATGCAATTTTTTCTATATAACTAGTTTGTTTAGTTAAAAATACTCAAGCTAAGATGTGAGTATGCAGCTCTGCACTTGACTTTAATTTTTTACAATCCTATACTATTAAACGAGCAATATTTGTATATAATATTGCTCGTTTAATAGTAGGCTCCAACTATTTCTTTGAAATTTTAAACATATGTTCTTACATAGTCAAAAAGATAATCTAACTAGGTTTCATGTCTGGGAAAATTCATTTTACCCATGTTTCCACGCAAAAAGATTTTCTGCGAAGTCGCCTAGGTACTTATTATAAATACGAAATAACTTTCTGTTGTTATTAACCTGTGAACGCCTAAATTACACATCTTAATTATTAAACAGTAGACACAAAGAGAAAAAATTGACAAGTACAGATATAGACATTAATATTGGGTCTAGACAAATGATACATGGATACTTTTTAGCGCGAACTAATATTTTTTTTATTTTAAAATATAAAACTGTTTTCAGGTCCATACATCAAAACATATTTCCATTTAAATGTGACCTCTGTCCATACCAAGGCCGCACAGTCGACCTGCTGAAGGTTCACAAACGATCTCACTTAGCAGACAAACCATTCAAATGCACCCAGTGCCCGAAAGCCACTACGACGTCAAGTAATCTAGCGAAACATATGCGTCATGTGCATAGCACTAGCAGACCGTATAAGGTAATAACTAAATCTGTACTATTTAATAGTATGTACATTGTAATCGGTAGGGTACAATTATAAAACAAAATTTTTTCAATATCTATCATATTGGTTTCTTTTTCAACAATCCAGATGGAAGCTATCTGGGACATTGTTTTCATGATAAAGATGATGTTGTTTGTTTTTTGTTTATTTTTAAGTATTTTCCCTGTAACTTGTTTGCGCCGCACAGATTTTCTGTTTCTCCCAATGGTTGACTGGTAGAGAATGCTTGTAGCATTATTTCCGCCAATTATTTTGTATTTATGGAACAATAAAGTTTTAATCTAAAAATAAATAAAATACTGCTTATAAGATTTAGGCAAATATTGAGAGTAGTGACCATTTTGCGTTTTGTATATAATGCTCTGAAAGAAATCAAATTATGAGTTTTGATAATTTTCAGTGTTCATACTGCGACAAAGGGTTTACTTATCAACACGCTATGAACAAGCACGTTAGAGACATACATCTGCGGCAAAGCACGGCGGAGTGCGACGTCTGCTTCAAGAAGTTCAATACCAGGTATCCAACTAATATTATTTATTCACCTTACAACTATCATCACAGGAAGATCCCAATACAATAGCTGCGATACAAAAATATAAAAACAATAAAACAAATATAGAATTACATTACTGTCTATAGCAAATAATGTACAATGCTACCTTTGTGAATTCACTCAGAGAACAGGCAGAATTATAAATGGCTGAAAGTTAGTTTATTTGTTTGTATGTTTGTTACGCTTTGACGTCCTATCTACAGAACCACACACATAGCTAGAAGCATTGAGAAGAACATAGGGTACTAGGGACTTTTTATTAATTTACATTTTTTCCCAAAGCTAAGCAGCATTATCACTAAACAAGTTGCACCACGCGGTGTTACCTGCTGTTTATCACACAGCAGCGCCATTTTGTTAACAAACCTACGTGATTCGGCAATGGAAGTCCATAAAATTGCTTAAGTTTTAACTGTTAAATTTATATGTAAATAAATAATATTTATTTAACTTCACTACAATATTGTAAAGGGGGAACTTAAAGCTGAAGGATTTTTCTACCAGTCAACCAAGAGGTATTGTTTTTTTTTTCAGGAAAATATTGCAAGGCCACCGTTCAAAAGTACACAAGATCAAAGGTGAGCGGCAAGGACGCCTACCTTCATATTTACAATGTCAAATGGAAAGCTCTGACAAAGACATGGAATTATACAGTTGTGAAAATAACGAAGAGTCGATGCCAGTATAATAATTGTCATTGTAAATGATGTATTTAGTAAAACTCCAGTATTTCCAAATACTCTTTCTGGGTTATTGAAAACAAGATTATTACTATTCATAAATGTAAGACGGTCCCAAGGAGAGTTGACAAGTTGGAAGTTGAAAATTTAACGATTGAAATAATAAAATAAAAATAAAAATTGTTTATTTCCTTACTACAACGTGGTTTACAAAACATTGTTAGGACTGCCTATTAATATGTCTTAAGTACCAAATGGGAGTAAAAAATGGGACTATGTTTAGCCTGGGCTACGAAGCCGGGAAAACAAGTGATTACCGACTATGTGAGATGAGGAGATCCATAGTAACTGCCGCTGCTTGCTGATTTGTCTGCTGATTGACACTGGAAGGGATACATGGCACGTAGAGCCGATGACCAACATGTTCTGAAAAGGCGACCGCGCACCCGCCAGTTGGACTGGCAGCCTGATTTAAGTCGTACGAAATCTCTGTTGATTCCAAGGAACTTTCAACAGTATGGGTTCACAAGGTCAATTAGCCCTTCACACCCTGGAGTCAGAGTCCAACCTGCCGATGGGTTATTCTATGGGAGCAATTAAATGACGATGATAAATAAATATACATATAGGGCAAATCACCCAGATCAAAGAAAATATACACAAAACCTAGATTATCAGCTCCAAAGTAAGTTCGAGCTCAACAATGTATTATATAACAAATACATATATAGATAAACAATAAAGACCAATGTCAATCGGAAAAAGATCGTTTTTCATCTAGACCTGACCGGAAATCGCATCTGGGACCTCCTGAGTAGCGGTCAGTCATATTAACCGTTACGCCACGGTGGTCGTAGATACATTTTATGAGAAAGTACATGACCTTTCAAGTACATAGGTCAATTTATGGATCTCCCAAAACCTGACGTGCTGATTGAGAACTAAAAGAGAAAAAGCTCGCCCCCGCGAAGCTTTTTGCTAACTGAACATGTAACCACACAGTAGATTTAAACATTTTATTTGCTGTAAGATAAACAATATTCAATATTTTAACTATTGCCTAATGTTAAAGTACATTGAACTCGATAGATAAATATTACTTACGTTTTAAATACCAGAAAGCATTTTCAATAAAATATATTTATTAGCTAATCAATAATGTAGACTGCAGCTATGTATTCTATTAATGATAACTTAAAACAATTATTTTTTATTATCATATAATTGTAAATTATGAGTATCAATATTTTTTAATAATATCATTTATCTCAAAAAAGAACTATTTTTATTCTCGGATTATACATATCTGGTTGGTCAATGATACTATTAAACAACAATTAAAGATAAGTTGTTTGTTGTAAAAAGGGATGTTATTTTTCCATCAGTCTAGAGTAGAATTTAGTCATGAAATTACTGCTTATATTATTTCTGAGAGCGAGCCTAGCGTTCGATCTTCCCCGAGATGGGTGTAACTCGGACTTGAGAATCAACAACGAACACTACAACGCCACGAACACCTACCACGTCGGAGACGCGTTTCCAACGGATGCGCACTATGATGCTTACGGCAATGTCTTCTACGTGGAATCTGGGAGAAATGATGACGGATATTTCTTTAATATCCATAATATGATAAAATTCAAGACTAGTGCTGCTGAAAAAGTAGAAGGTATTTTTTTTAATCATGCGTTTCTTTTATAAGCTTGCTGGTAATTATAATATGTACCTACTCAATTGTTTTTAAAATTATCTTTTTAGTAAGGTAAAGGAGTGGTTCTGCAACTTTATCCACTCACTACCATAGTAGCCCTTTCTTCTCGTGGATGACTTAAAAGGAACTGTCATTAATTAGAGGTATTTTTGTACCCAATATAGCTCTCTCAAATTAGTAGTGGATTTCAGTAACCTTACGGTCGCTGCACAAGCGACGTGAGGGGCGCAGGAGACTATTTGATGATGAGGGGGATTATTTGCCGCACATAGAGTATTACTTGTTTCGAGTGTGACCTTATAGATACAGACCGCTTTTTATTTATTTTCTTCATCCCAATCGTCCCTCAGGTAGCCTATTAGGGTAGCGAAGTAGGAGATTCATAATGGTCCTTCGAGCCGGATCATTGAGAATCTTCTGCTTTGCTGCCCTACCCTAACATGCTTCCTGGAAGACGACTGTTTCAACCTGAGGATTAATTTAAACGTTGTTATTATTTTAAGAAACTTACAATATTTAACTCAGTCGAGTCTCGATTGCTCTTATTCATCGTTCTACGTTTTGGTTTTTATCGGGGTTTTTACTTATGTTTATGTCTGAATCGATTTAGCTGTGTAAACATTATGTGACTTTTACTTTTTTGTATTCTCAGGTTTACCAGAAGGTCTTAGTTACTCAATCGCTGTAGACAACAAAAACAATAGGGTTTATTTCGGCACAGCAAAAGGAATTTATGCTTATGATTACGAAAGTCATACTGCCAGTCCCCTTTCGACAATCGATTTCAAACTGAGTATGATTTTTGTGGACAAAGACGGCAAAAAATACATAACAGAGAATAACAACGGCGTCGAAGAGTTTTATCTTCTCGATGGCGAGAGAAAAATTCGATACGAGTCTCTCGATGCCTTAAACGGAATGACTATCGACGACAAAAACAATTTCTATTACATCAAACAAGACAAACTGTGCATACTAAAGGCTGACATAAAAGAACCTACTTGTGTAGGCCACATTTCTTACAATGGCATGGCCCAGATATCTTTTCACGATGATAAAGTATTTGTAGCAAGCCAAAATTTGTCTTACATTCACACAAATGAGGCTCACAAATTAAAGACCGTAACAAATGCTCCTGGGAAAGTAACAGCCATAGCCTTTGATAAAACCGGTGATTTTATATTAGGAGTCCATGGCAGGCTAATAAAGTATAAGAAGAATGATTGTTATGTTAAAAAAACATGATAACCTTGAATTTAATACCACTACTGACTAATATAATTGCAAAATAATAAAAGAGTGTCAGCATTTTGAAACCTTTTGTTTTAATAATAAAAATAAATTACAGTACATGAATCAAGATACCTGATTACAGCTTATCTAAACCACTACCATAACACAGTAGTAGGTTGTATATCAATATCACACAATGAGATGAAAATAAGAATGCATTATACATTTTTCATACATAAAATTAAGTTACACTTAAGTAGTAAGTCATATACCTACTCGGTGGACTTTTTTTCAGTGGATATGATTCAATTCATAACCACAGTATACATAGTAGTACTATAAATAATGGGTATTATTGGCTTATGTTTGAAATTGTCAATTCTGGTATGGTATAAGTATAAGTAAAAAAAATTGTGTTTCTATATACAGGCATAGGCATATAGAAAAAAAAATTTTTGGACCACATAGGAACATATACCAACTTACATTACCTAACAAAGATGACAGTGAGTTTTCTATGTAGTCCTCTGATATGAAAAGCTATTTTTCGTGAACTTGTTCAAATAATGAAGTGTTCAAATAATTCTACTCTAGACACATGACCTTACTCATGTCACACACTTGTCTTGATAAGAGAATTTTGCATGTGATACCACTAGCTGCTGAACAGTCAGCCTATGTGAAACAATTCTTCTATCTGTCAACATTCACATTTATTATAAGTAATGTTAGCATTTGGTTTATAAAGAACTAGCTGTTGCCCGCGGCTTCGCCCGCGTGTACGTCGCTTTTCGCGTAAACTTTGGAAACTACAACTATCCAGACCTATAGTTAATTCTATTGTATCCTTTTCCCGTGCCAATTTTATAAAGCCATTACATTGCTACGATATCATTAAATATTAGGGCCACTTCTTTCTCAAATACCGTTTTTAAAATCAATAGGAATCAGTATTAAACAGTCGTAAAATTCTGAAAAAAATATATGTTTTTAGTTGAGGATCTAGCAGAGTGAAATTCGCTTACAGTAACAGTAACAATATCAGACAAAATTCGCTCGATAGAAAAATCTAAGTTGCCTCCTTTGGAAGTTTATTTTCAATACTATGCCTAAAATAATAAACTTATTGTCCAGCTTTTTATACCAGCCTTTAGATAAAGTATTTATATAGTGAAAATCGCTGAAGTAGATTTTGTAGTGTTATTTCCCAAATATGATGTCTAAATTCAAATAGCTTACAAAATGAGTGAGCGCCGCGACTACGCGGCTTACGGACAACGGACCTTCAGAAGAAGGAGCCCTTAACATTCATACTATCAATCTTTGTCTCTAAAAGAGTAGACGCAGCCTATTACAGAGTCATTAGGACCTAAAATCCACTCCCAAAGTTTTAGTGGGCGTGAAAAGTGGAGAAAATCTCAATAAATAGTGATAAGTCAGATAAATTAGTCCTTACGACACGACCGTATGTTCCGTCAAACACAGATTTGATTATTTTTTAAACCAAAGCCAAACCAAACCAACCAATCAATTCAAATAGCTTACAATACAACACAACAAACGACCGATAAACAAACCAACCAATAGTACTAAATCAACAGCCAATTCTTTTTTTAAATAATTAGAATTAATTGCTGCCGTAAGGAAAAATTTCAATCTGCTATTAAAATAAAGTCAGCGCCATCTATTGATATTTTATGTAACTAAATCATACGCCCACAAACATTCAATGTGTTATTTTATTAAAATTTAATAGAGACTGCAGTGTGTTTTTGTCTTTATTGATATAAGTAGAAATTCTAGCTTTATCTAAATTAAATACGTTTATGTAAATCGCATTCAACTGTTTAAAAGTTTTGAAGCAGTGCTTGTAGTAAATTTTAAATGACCATAACTTCTATTTCCCTTAACCGATTTTGATGAAACAAAGATTTTACAACGCTCCTAATTATATGTAATTCACCTGTGAAAACAGCGTTCAAATCTGTTGAGTAGTTTTGAAATTATAACGCACCACACAGACAGAAAGACAGACAGACAAAAATTGCAAAAATTGTTTTTTTTTTTGGTTTTTATTACTCTTCTTTAATTACCCCGTAGAGGTTTTTTAGAAAAATATTTAATGTACAGACACTCGATTTTTACTGTCTTATTATATGTATAGATAGATAAGTACAAAATACTTTTATATTAACGGAATTAACGCTAAGAGCTTTCTCTAAGTAAGAAAATAATACTAGTAAACAAATAAAAAACGAAAACAGAAAATTATTGTTTGTGGCAGGATTCGATCCAGCTACTTTCTAGAAACATTTCTTTACTAAAACATTAAAAAAAAATAGTAAATTTTCAATCGACCATAACTTCTTTTTCCCTTAACCGATTTTGACGAAACAAAGTTTTGACAACGCTCCTAATTATATGTAATCCAACTGTAAAAACCGCGTTTAAATCCGTTGAGTATTTTCGAAGTTATAACGTACCAGACAGACATACATACATACATACAGACAGACAAAAATTCCAAAAACTGTCTTTTTGGTTTCTGTTACTCTTTTTTAATCGCACTCAATCAGTTTTTTTGAAAAATATTAAATGTACAGACACTCGCATTTTAGTGTCTTATTATATGTATTGATTATAATCATTACAGTTTACAGTTTAAAAAAATCTACTGCTGTGTTGAAGTATACAACATTTCTTCATTAGATCAAGGTTGTTTGATGATGATTTTTCAATTCATGGCCATGTTTTATCATGTTTATAAAAATATATTATGTTTGAACAATGCTCAAGTTAAACACAAAAATACTGACATTTCTTAACCTCAATAATCAATTTGGGCAATGATAAAAATTAAAAAAGTAAGCCAATCTCACAGCCCTTATTGTATTACTCCATATCAACATGCAAGGCAAAAGTTATGTTATACTAGTCTCCTGTTTGCTCTACTATCTCACTCCAGGCACAGGCATACATAAAATTTGACAGCCTGTCGGCAACAAATTCAGTGAGCGAGCCTTAACTAGAACTAAATATATACAATGGACTATAACATCAAAAATTCTAATCCTATGCATTCATAACAGTAAATAAACTAAGTTACAATTTGTTATTACTTATTGCTTTATTTTTAACCGACTTAAAAAAAAAGGAGGAGGTTCTCAATTCATCGGGAACACCTCTTGATGTAGTAGATAACAACTGCTATTGTTCTTTTTTACTGTCAGTGAATGTGCTAATCAAAACTGTAAAATCTTGGAATAATTTTACATTAACTCTTAACCTATTTGGTTGACATGTTAATGAGGAAGAATGCTCTGTGAAATGATTGGAAATGTTATTGGCTGTGCTTGTGAATTTGGCAATGCCATGGGTTGACTAGTGCTTGAGATTGTTATCTGCTGCGTGGAGGTTTGGTGTACCAGATGCTGAGCTGATGGCACAAGTTGTTGCTGTGCAGATTGCTGCGCTGCCAGTTGCTGTGCGGACTGTTGAGCAACCATTTGTTGTGCCGACTGTTGTGCTGCAGCTGCTAAGTGTTGGGCAGACTGTTGTGCCGCCAGATGTTGGGCAGTCTGCTGAGCTGCTAAATGTTGTGCAGACTGTTGGGCTGCTAAGTGTTGGGCTGATTGTTGAGCAGCCAGTTGAGCAGACTGTTGTGCAGCCAAATGCTGAGCAGATTGCTGAGCTGCCAAATGCTGGGCAGACTGCTGAGCCGCTAGATGTTGAGCTGATTGCTGCGCCGCCAAGTGCTGGGCAGATTGCTGGGCTGCTGCCAGGTGCTGCACTGACTGTTGAGCATACTGTGATGCCTGGTGTTGTGACACCACCTGGGGTTGTAATGCTGACTGTTGCACTAATTGCTGAACTGCTGTCTGAGAAGCATTGCTCATCAACTGCTGAGCTGGTGGTGCTAAAGTCAACTGAGCTGGGACTGCAACAACAGTCTGTCCTCCACCCATCAACGTGCCTGAATCACTGACTTGCATCAGTTGTTGTGCACCCGCACTTGTAACTATCAGAGCACCAGAGTTGCCAACTAGTTGTTGTGTAGTGCTCACGGAGAGCAGCTGTGGAGCAGGTGTCAGCAGCTGAGCTCGTGAGGCAGCTGGAGCCAAAGCCAAGTTTGGTGTGGCAGCAGCAGGGACCAATGCTGGCAATGCTCCTGCTAAACTGACCACTGGGGTCACACTGACTGTTGCTAATGAAACTGGTGCAGATGTGCCATGCCGGGAAGTAATAACACATGTTGATGGCTCACTCCTTACTGTTGCAGTTTGTTCCAGTAGAAACTCGTTCATTGATGTTAACTGTACATTTTTTTCAGTTAAGTCTGCAACTTTCTTCAAGAGAACGCTAATATTGTCATGTAATAGTTTTACCTTATGATCTAGGTTTTCACAATTTGCACACAAATTAGATGCAGTTAACATTTGGTGGTCAAAGCTATCTTCAAATGCAAATCTTCTAAATTTAGCATCTGGTGGAGAGTCATCATCCCTAATGGGTGGTGGTGGTCGACTGTAGTTTGGTGGAGGTGGTGCTGCATTCTTGGGCAGCAATTCATTCCCAACTATATCTGGTGGGTGTATAAGTTGGCAGTCTTGATTAGAGCATGTACCTTGCAGATAAGCTTTACATAAAGGTGTATTTCGAATATCTTTAGGAAAAATACCAGTTACATAGAATTTTTCCTGATCTTCAACAGTACTATGTATAAATTTGCAATTGTTTCTGAAACAACCTTTGTTCTGGAAATCGTGACAGAAACGAAACAATTCTTTTAAACATGTTTTAGGCGGGATTTCATGTATGAATCGGCAATTATCGCGACTGCAGCAACCACGAATATAATCTCTACAAAAGCTGTTGGCTGACTGGACCAATTTCTCTCCATCATCTGACATTGTACCATCTAAATTTGTTGTTCCCTTTCCAATCATGATTTGATTGCAAATAATACTGATGTGAAGGCGTTATCCAACTATAACATTCATAGTTTTGTTAAATAATTTCACAGGATATGTAATTTGAAGTAAATTAAAAAATTAGAGTAGGTATGGTAAATTCACCTTGTAAATTTAGGTGTTTGTTATTATTCTGCGTAATATAATCAATGCATAACACATTAGTACATAATCCAACCTTATTTTTATTTGATCAAACAAATAGAAACAGCTAATATAAAAATCTTTGTGAAAATTGAACACAAATTGAAACTTGTTCACTACACACATTTACACATGAACGAACGCATGCACAAAATTCGTCAGTAGGAGTGTTCACAACGACTATATTTTGCCAACGCGTTATTTCGTTACGTTATTTTTTTTTAACCTAATATTTTTTAAGCTATAATATATTTCGTCGAGCGTCAGTTCAGTTAGTTGCGATAATGTTGACGTTGCGTAACGAGTCGTGTTGAAATATAACTCAATTGAATATTTATTGGAAATATTGATATATTTTATATTAAAATTTCGTCGATCGTTAGTTGACATAATAGTTGACTCGTTACGGTATAGGCTCCTGAATGTTGATGTCAAAGAATTTATATATAACACTAGAATGCTTACGGAGGACAAAAGCCGTTTCCGAAATAATACCTAAAGTTTGTAGGTATCTCTTTCTAGTAAGTTGTATAATATTCCAGAGGAAAAGGGACACCTACAAATTTTGGACCTTTTTCTGGAACGTTAGGTATTTGTATTTAGGCTTTAAAGAAAAATCAACTTTGCAGTAGAGTAATAAGGATTAATTTTGAATGTTGTTTTTTGCGATTATTATTATTCGTAAGCATTCTAGTGTTGTATATAAATTCTTTGGTTGATGTTAACTAATATAGATACGATACAAGGAGTTTCGAACAATTTGGTATATTTTTTTAATAAAAATAAATGAATGCCATTCTAAACATGATTTATTTTTCCAAATTAAATAAACTCAGTGAACTTTTCTTCGTACTTATTAGTATAGGTTTTTTAGTAACAGTAAGCCAGGCGTACTTAAAAGTTCATTGATTTTATATACAATTTGTATTAACATATTTACACCATCCATCCGACATACAGCTTATCTAATCTATTTTATTTTATAAATCAATAAAATTGGATGATTATAAATATTTAAAACGTAAAAACAAGAAAAAATACATTGCACGAAATTAAACAACACACTCTTAGGAACGCATCGAACGAACGAACAACAAAAAGAAATATTAAATTTACTATTATATTTGTATGACAAGGATGCAGTTATAATATTTTTTAAACAGTTCGATATTTATTGCACGAAATGAAACAACACACTCATTACCAACATAACGCATCGAACGAACTGATTGAATATGAAAAAAAATATATTACTAATATATATTTGTATGACAAGGATGCAGTTATAATATTTATTATGACTCTATCTTGCTCTTGTCCATTATCAAAATTTAATTTTACGACAGTAACGACATCTTTTGTGTAATCCATAAACCACTTCATAAGACTAGACGTCTCCAAGTTCAATTTAATGGCTGCCATTGAAATTTTAGATACTAGTTTACGCAAGCTATGATAGATGGCGCTGTTTACATTTAATAAAATAATTGAAATAATATTAAGTACTAATATAGGTTATTTAAATATACTTGATTATTTTAATAAAAAATAAAATTAGTAATATTTATTCTGCTACGTTATATATCGAGCACCCTTATTCGTCAGAGACAAATACGAAACGAACGAATGAAATGAACGATTGATGAACGAACGAGAGAATTGAACCATAGACTAAAAAATGTGGTTATATCGTATAGTTTTTACGGCCATGGAAACTAGAATTTTATTATTTTTATTTATTTTTAATGGAGGATGAAGTGTTTTTTTTATTGTGGTATTAACTTAACCATAATATGTATACCACGGACCACCCATATGCCGCGCACATAAGAGGTGACTTACCACCATCTCGCCCCAAAAGCATTTTGTTTGTGTTGTGAAACTTGTGAACTTGTGATACGACCGGCCCGGCACGCTGTGGCCCGTCAAAGTCTACGCCTTCTATCTTTAATTTAAGCAATCAAATCAAACGGCTTATTTTTGCCTCTAGTCAAGTTATTTGAAGTTTCCAAAGAATATGGATCACGCGCGGTCTCTACAAATTTTTCTTTTTTAATCTATGGAAGTTTCTTTATTTTTTAGTACCACCAAATCGAATACATACTCGAAAAAAATATAAATTAATAAGTTTACTTTCACATCCCACCAAAAACTCCCATCGAAGTTGGATTTGATTTGATTGTCAATGTCAGTTTCTTGAACGGAAGAAAGAAAAATCTACAACAAACAAAACAAACACAAACCACAAACAAAAATAATGGCGTTGTCAAGTCGGGCTGGCCTAAAAACGTAGTATCTCTATTTAGTTTGTGGCCTAAAACAATGTTGATGATTTGAGAATAGCTTGAGAAGAGGATAGGGTTTTAGAAAATTTAGTTTTGAGAGTATTTCAAAGGTTATAAGTAAATTTTGTTACAAATGTATTTCTTTTATAATAAATGTTCCATAATGAGGTAAGGTCGCTGTAATTATGCAAAACAAAAAAAAACCGTGAAAATATTAGTACTTACAATAATTACATTCAGGATTTATGTGTTTTCTTTTTAGTTGATTTCGAAATAAACATGTTCAAGCAACAGTTATCGCCGCGTAGTGTACATCCCTACCAAACAACGGTAGTCCCGCGAAGCGAACAGCAACTTTCTAATGCTGCCCATCAAAGAGCCAAGTTCCCATGGGTTGAAGATATCAATGCTCCAGTGTACCAGGTCACAGGGACAGACAGCTCCACCTCTGATAATGTTTATCAAGTAAGGATTTTTTGGTGGAATCCACCACCAACTAAAATATATGTAAAATTTAAATCATGTATCACAAAAGGCAATAAATTAGCTGGTTTGGTTATTTTGTATTTGTATAGTCGATGGAGTCAAGTCAAATTAAAATCACATTTTGGGTACATTGTTCTTTATTTACTGGATTTCTAATGTGGAAAAACTTATTTATATTTAACTAGCGCCTCCTCCCAGCTTCGTATGGGCATAAAAACCTTACTCTTGAATCACTTATTTATTTAAAAAAACCGCTTCAAAATCCGTTACGTAGTTTTAAAGATTTAAGCATACAAAGGGACAGTGAAAGCGACTGTTTTATACTATGTAGTGAAAGTGAAGTGATGATTGTTTTGGTGCGATAAAAAGTAATACTAAAATAAGAAATAATCTTTTCTAACATTGTACCAATATACCTAACTGATACACATCTTTTCATCAAAATTTTTTCAGTACGAGATTTTACTGTCACATTTTACTTACAGATGCCACAGTACTACAATAGTACTACTGTTAGAGAATATGGGCCATCATCCCCTGTTTATCAGACACCCTATGGAGGGGGAGGTACATGGCGGAGCTATAAGAAAGCTGACAAGGGTCCCATGCATGCACCTGAGATGTACACATTCCCACAATGTGCTTCCGCCTTCTCCCTCCCACTGTGTGATGTTGATCTCCATACACAAGCTGTCAGCCGATCTCCTATTCCTTCCTCTGTGAGCCCCGAGGTGCCTATTATTGGGGCTTGTGGAGGTCACTGCCCTGGATTTGAATATGTGTGCTATTATATTTTACAGGTAATTACTATCATATGGTTTTTTTTGTTATGTTATATTATTTTATGTAAGATAATCACAACATACCTTTCAGAAATACAAGTGCATGCTTCTTTTTGTTAATGTAAACAGAGCTAGCATCTTGTGGTTAATTTTATGAGATACTAGTAACAAGCGAGCCTATGGGAAATTATCAGCTGTGATTGCTCCTAAGTTCCTCAACTTAGTCTAAGGTGCATTGTCCAGAAAACATTATTTTGTTTGGGTAATGTTAGTTAGCCAGCAAAATGAGTTTTTCTTGAAGAACTTAAGCCTATTGTTTGGCTGTAGTCATTAAATGGTAGTTGTTGAAAATTCCTTGTAAAAAGGGTTAAAGAGGACAGCAGTCCTCTTTTTCAATAACCAGTGTACCTGGGCTTGGCACAGGTTGCGGATGTAACTGAGAAACATGATTAGATAAAGAAGTCACAGTTTTAATATATTTTCATTATTTTTTCAGGTTATATTTGTAGTAGGTATATTAACTGGAATTTCCCTATGTATTGCCGGTATAGTTCTGAGACGCACTAATCGCAATGGTGATCTAGGGGTGTTAGTTTATATTGGTGAGTAAGACGCTATTTATTACTAGGTTCAAATTGTTATGTCTTATGTTGCTTAAAATGGTTGCTGTAATAGCCATTAGAGTTCTGTCTTAAATATGGTTTACTATCTGTCGCTCGCGGCTTCGCCCGCATGAATTTCCCTTAGGAACAGTGATTTTTCCCGGGATAAGAGGTACCCTATGCCTTCTCAATACTCCTAGCTAAGTGTACAGAAATTTCAGGAAGATTGGTTCAGTAGATAGGGCGTGAAGAGGTAACAAACAAACAAATATACAACCCACTTTCGCATTTATTGGGATTTATTTATGAACCTATTGGTACAGAAGTTTTGATGCACAAATCTGATTCGCGGTTGATTGGTTAAGATCAGGATTTGACATTAAACAGTATTTTTTGATATATTTTATTTTACCTTTTTAAATTACATCATTGTCCATTTATATATATCCTATCCATTTATTATCCTTAGGATGCCTTTCATCGTGCGTGTGCGCTGTCCTCCTAGGAGTTCAATGCTGCGTGCGCCGCGAGATCCGCCAGAGGAAACTCCGAGCCAATATGCATATACCTATGCAGGCCATTCAGGTATTTAGTTAATCCTCATCATCTTATCAGCCATAATTAGTCTACTGCTGGACATAGGCCTCCCTCATAGACCAATGAGTTTTTAATTAATGAAGCTATTAGTTGTCAGCATTAAAATATTTTGACGTGACAACGTCTTATAAATTGGTTTGCCGGGTGACACTTCAAGAAACTGCGTTACGCTCCGCTCACGTTATGCGCTCACAATGAGAGCGAGTGAGAGGCACGCGTCCCTTCCACTCGGGCATGGTTAGCCCGCCTAAGAGCGAGAGAGACAGACATATAAGAAATCGTTGTCACGTAAAACTTTCGCCCGTATACCGACTTTACAGGCAACCAATTTTTTTTTTTAATTAAAGCACGGAAAAGATAATATCCTAGAGCTCTGAAGTATAGCAGGATTAGAAAAGAAATGAAAGATTGTGTCTACAAATCATACTTCATTGCAATATCTGTGGCAAATTAAAAAGTAATAATTTATTTTCAGGAACCGCCAGCCACAGCTTGCCCTTTATTGACGTCCACATTACCTCATAGTCAAGTGTACAGGTTAGTGCCAAAACTGCATTTGATGAGTGTTTTCCCCTCTGAAGTCGACGGGTAACCAATGTATGAGACAACAGCTGACAGCACAAAACTGTACCTCTCCGCTCACGTGGTTTTCCGTTATCTGACAAAGCTACGTCAAAACATCCACCCAGTTTCGTGATATAACACGAAGCTTTTGAGGTAGTAGAGAACTCTAATTTAAGAGCTAGTTCTTAGCTAATTTAATAATGTAGATATTTTTTACTCCTACTTAAATGATTACTTTTTTTTGCAGGCCCACAGTAAATATTTGCAGCGAAGAGGACGTGACGGGGGTTCCTTGGTGGCGCCGCACCAACAGAGACTGATTAGGTTAAGTTCTTACAAATGTTTTAAGAGAAAATATTTTTTCTTGTACAAAAGTAGGGTTAATTCAATTTTATTTTTAAATATACCTACCTACTTATAACTACAACAGCAGTTTTATTTATCAATTATTATTTTAAAATACTTACTACTCTGGTTTCTAATTCGGTAGGCTAATAAAGTGGCTTGTTTATCGATAGCGCGCGTCAAGCAACGGCGAGTGCGCGGCCTACCTTGGGTTGGTCACTTTAGTTAGTGTCATGGCATTTCTATTATGATGAAAAATCTGACGGTCAACTAAAAAGTATAGACTTTTCAAGACCCGGATCATGTTCCTATTGGTCTGGATTCTTTGTAAAAAGTCAGGTCAGAAGGCAGTCGCTCTATTGTAATAACTAATTGCGCTAAATAAGGACCATGATTAAAAGCGTACAAAACCATTTATTGCACATATGTCACACAAAAAACAAAGTCGCTTTCTCTGTCCCTATGTATGCTTAAATCTTTAAAACTACGCAACGGATTTTGATGCGGTTTTTTTTTAAATAGAGTGAGTCAAGAGTATAGTTTTTATGCCCATGCGAAGCTGGGGCGGGTCGCTAGTATCACTTAAAAAAATTAATAGCGTAGCCTGGGCTCGGAAGCGTAAACTGAAGGACTTTTAATAAGTAAAAATGTGCGAGTGAAACAGATGCCAACGGAAATTAAATCCAGTGAAAGAAGTAAGGTGATTTTGTAGGCTGAAATAAACCAACTTTCAGGAATGACAATTTTATTGTTTGTTAAATATGCCAAGACTGAAAAAAAAAACCACTTAAGTACACACAAAGTTGTCTCTCCTAAAATATGTCTCCAATTTATGCACCATATCTTAAGATACATCAATAAAACAAAATCTGTAAATATTCGCAAACAAAGATACCTTAGTATATAAATCATACTCAGTGGTTAAATTATAAATTATTTATTAAATTACAATAGATAAATAAAATTCGATTCTATCGTTCAAAGAGGATATTTGAAAGCCCTGATAGCAGCATATTTTGATGTTCATTTGCAGCGCTATAGTCTGATGGAGACTATCAAATAGGAAAAACCAAATGTTGGCTAGTAGTGGTTGGTTATTATTCATCTACTAAAATATAAAGCTGAAGAGATTGTTTTTTTTCACGCCTTTAGGTCTGGAATCTGACCAGCAGGATTTGATGGCCCTATTCGTGAAACTTCGGTGGTGTTACATCAATATAACAGTTGCAACCTTTTTAACTAAGAACTGCCAGCGGGAACTGATTTCTGGACACGCCGCTAAACATCACAATAAAATCATGGTTATAATTATTCATAAATGCCATATGTTTCTTTCGACAAGCATTAAAGATGAAAAGCAACATGCATACATTTTCTAAAATGTGGGAATGCAAACATCACATTCGAAACAAGCTTATTGTTCCAGTAATAGGTACACAACTTAAAACTAAAGGACGGTGTTATAAAACATAACAGAAGGGTAAAGAACTTTTAGCAGTTCCTATGACATAAATTGTCACGACCACTCAATCAATACACTGTTACACTGTACTTATTATTTTGTGTGTTATTTTATTATCACTAAAGTTGCCAGATCTGTAAAGAGAGCATCATAATTAAAATAGGTATATTAATTTACGAGTACGGAACTGAGATTATAATCGTAAAATGATGCTATCATTAAAAGCGTCTTATTGTTGAAATAATTATGTGAAATACACAATATATTTATGTATATTGATAACACATATTAATTGAATGAAATACACATGAAGACATTGTAGTAGACAACAATTCTTTGACAGTAATATAATAAGTCAATCCATTTTACAATCAATATTTGTATTTCAATAAAAAATATTTGTCCCTACCCTAAAATAAGTTTTAATTCTTATATCATTTTACTTAATGCCTAATTAAAACTAAAATTGTTACATTTAAAAACTAATCGACAGAGCTGACATGATTTGAGTCAAATATTGAGATATTTAATATCATGATTTAATCGTAATAAGATAAAATATCCACATTTTTTTCTATTCTATAATTCTGGACGATAATTTGGCCACTTGTCTTTACTAATTACTTCTAATAATTAGGACAAATACCAAAGCTTGCACAGTATTGCAACTCAACTTAAGATGACTACACCTATGGCGTGTAAGTAGATAATAGTTTATAACAAGACAGTAAATACGGTTATAATACCTGAACACTTTAAAAATACCTAATTATTTAATGCATACACCTCTTATTTTTTATTATAATTTTATAATCTGTAAATAAATGAGAAAATTGTGCCTCCAAACTATTAAGCCTTTTTCTTTTTTAAAAAATAGCTGTTAACACTTATATGTAGCAGTGTAAAGTTGAAATGCTGCTGACATAATCACAAAAAAACTAATTTGCGTCTTTTTATACTTTTTCAAGGCGCAAGCACCCTGCCTTGCATCGTCTTCACTTTGTACCACAAATGCAATATTTTAATTTTACGCAAACGATTTTAACACGAAATTACGGTGTAAGGATACATTGGGCTTACTCTTTTGAAATTATCATAAAAATAAATTCAGTAGTAACGTTATATCTTACGCCTACGTGTTCACCGTACCGTACTACCACTAACGCGACTTAGTTCCTGGGATACAAGTATAAGCCCAAGCTCGTACTACAAACTGTTTCGATGCACCGCTTACGCCACCGAAGGCCGCCCATCCAGCATCTTGTCGCTCTCTTCAGCGCTGCTCAAACTGAAACGAAACAATACAACATGTATCACGTTATCGTCATAATTTTATAAATAACCGCATTTTATTAATATTACACCAATTTAAACGGTCTACCAAAAAAAACGGTTAAGTGAGAAATATATGATGAAAGGAGAAGGCGTGAAATGTGTTCCATCCGAAGCACTACTGCCAGATAAAACAAGATGCAATCACCATATCGTTTGGGTTACAATGTAAATTGACCATGCACACCCTGTTGTCATAATTCTTCGAAACTGCCTCTCTACCTCTGAAGTAGTTCCTTTAACGACCACCAGATTGCAGCCGGGACTAACAACGGCATGTTTACACGTGTGCCAAATACCGAATTAAAAATATTTCTATAATTAGTTTGGAATGTTTACAGTTTGTATATTAAATATTAAACTCTTGTGTATTGTAAATAAATAAAAAATATGTTACTTCCTTGAACAAATATAAATCAAATTATTTTTATACAAAATGGAGTGAATCACCTCCAGTCATACTTCAAACAGCAGAAATAGCCCGTCACGATTGCAGCGCAGTTAGCAACATTTTGTGCAAACGCGAATAACAAGTACCGCTGCCCCAGTGTCAGTAAATTAACATAACTGTTCGCACGCTGTACGGTCGACCGCAGGTTCGGTATGCACCCTGCCTGCCATGGCTGCCATACACCGATTTATGGCAGGGTGGCTACCGAATTTCGGTGACGGTACCATGGTAACTCGGACATTAATTGCCTTACTGTCTAACTTTTACAGACGTATTACCTAATTCGAAATACAAATAAAAGCCTTAAGCCACCATACAGAAAGAGGCTTCAGTAAGAAGCTTCAAGACTGTTCAGTTAGTAGTTTAGGCGAATTCAGAATCAAGTATCTATTTTATTTTCATTATTCATGCGGTAAAACACACAATATACTTATTTTGCGGACAGCTCAATGTGTGAATCGGATTTTTTTTATAGTAGTAATACACATACGGACTGAGACGTCAGTACTACAAGTTACTTACGTAGTTGGTAAGTAAACATGTGCAGATGGCAGACAATGGTGTCCGTACGTGAACTTAGCTGGCACCTGCCCGCTGTGACAATGGTGTGATTACCGGCGTCATGTAAACAGGTCATAACGCTAATGACATGCGCTAGTAATGTAAGTAAGAACAAGATAGTCTTCTGTTTTTTGAATAATTAATATCAATATCTCGACTATTGTTGTCGTCGTAAGTAGTGAATAACCTTGGTTTCGGTACGTTAGTACTATTATCTGTGGTGTCAGTATGAATAATTATTGTAAGCTCTACAATAATATAAGACGATGATACAAAAGGTGATACCTCGGTGAACACTAGCGCCACCATCATTTAAAAATCATTATTCACTGAAAACACAAGTTATCAAAAATCCGTGTTATGTAATAAAGGATCTGGGTCTAAAGTTTATTTTAAACATATCAAATTATTTAATTATAGTCCCCTATAGTTACAAATTGCCATATTGCTTAAAACGACCACTTTTAGCAGTTTTGCAATTTATGACTATAGGGAACTATAATTTAATATGATTAAAATTAACTTCAGATCCAGAACCTTAATTACATAACAGGGATTTTTGATAACTTGTGTTTTCAGTGAATAGTGATTTTTAAATGATGGTGATGGCGCTAGTATTCACCGAGGTATCGTCTTATGAGTATCCTTGTACTCTTCTTATCGTGTTGAGATCGCTTATAAATACCGCAAAAACTTACCATTCTTTATTGTCCATTAGGTTGCGCATCTCATCATCAGGGGCGGGCGGGGCGTCCCTCACGGGGGCGTACTGGGCAGCTACCAGGGGGTCAGTGGAAGGATTCAGGGCAGTAAGTCCCGCAGCGCCGCCGGTCGGGGCTTCCTTGCCACCTCCCCATCGTGACGACCAGGCCCAGCCTCCAACACCTTTGGATATTTTAAATAATATATAAATACATAGTCTGCTTTTGCTGCTGCCCGCTGTCTCCCACTTCGTATCGCCCATTAGTGGACAACGGAAATAATTTAAAAAGGTCATTTAGAGAACTAAATACTGAAGACACCGAAATTCACAAGTCCCAAGCCTAAGGAGAAAAAAAAACCTATTTGGACGAAAATTTATGGCAAGTTATTAGCCTGGAGCAGAACAAAAAATGCTATGGAAAACGTGACTGAAATAAGTAGGCGTCTCTACTAGTCACGATTCGATACTGTCACAGTTCACAATTTAACGTGACGGCGATGTAACAGAAACTTCGAGTAAATTGCCAAGTTCAAGGAGATGAAACAACTGCGATGTTATGATATGATTATGGTTAAAAATGCTTTTCGAATCAACGAGGGGATTGTAGTAGAGTTGTGTAGAATAGGATGTGTAACTTAAGCTTGGTGCGGAGTCCTCCAAACTCTTGCTTAATGTACAATTCAGTACATTATTATTATTTTTATAGTTTTATTTTTAAATTATAATTATTTTTATAATAATTATCATGACATCTCTTATTATTTGACATTTATAACTATTTTAATAATCTTTGATACAAACATATTTTAATGATAAAAATATTCACGCAAATTTTGTAAATTGACGTTCTGGAGAAAATGCTGCAGTGGAGTTTGTGGCGCCGCTTCTTCTCCACTTGCGCTTTGGTGGTGGTAAACTTAATTTAAGTAATGATTGACGTCAGTAAGTGATAATAATGTCCTATATTGAAAATAAACAATTTGAATTGTAATGGAGAAAATCTTTTACATATGGAATTTTCAAAAATACCAATAGACTATTGCCATTACTAGAGCCTTTAAGTTTTGGTTAATAACAATTAATTGGGGTGTGCCAACAGCAAACGTGAAGCTACAGAGAATAATAAGACACAACCAAGAAATGGTTTGTGTTTATCACATCTAGAGTTTAGACCATCGACTCTGAACGACTAGGCTTCGCACTGGTTAAATCTTTATAAAAATCAAAGGTTAGAACGATGGAACAAACCATGACAATGTGCAATTTATATCATAAATATCCTGTCTCCCTTTTACAAATTCTAATTGCACGTTACACTTATAATTGCTGACCGACCGACTAGCTGGAAATGCATTCATTAAACACAAAGGTCAAGGTGAGGTCTACGCCACCCCTTTTTACCTAGGGTGAGACACAATAAAGATAACAAAATCGAGGGTTAAGTCTGCGATTCATGAGATTGCTTAGATAACGATGTTATTATTAACTTACCAGCAAACAATAATCCAATGCAGAGGATGACGCCACCGGCAATAAGTGTCCCGACACCGCTCTCTGTAGTGTCAGGAGAGTCGGGTGGTGGCGCGTTAGAGTACTGCACACCTCCTGCGATCAGCAGCGCGAGACCTGACAAAATAAAGACAAAAAAATATATATTTCCACTACGTTACTAGCAGTTTTGTATTGGAAACAATGACACAATATAAACACAATAATAAAAATAAAAAAGATTTTATTTAGCACACACAGAGGCGCTTTAAAACAAATTCTTCAGTATTACATTTTAGTCTAAAATCGCCTAGAACTTAGAAATGGCTGTAAGTGCGTCACAACCTCACAACACTATTATTATACAAATACATAGGTATATGACATAACATCTTATCGCAAATTGTGCTGCGCAGAACAGAGTACATGCACATTTGCACACACACTCACATTATGCATTTCCTGAATATCTCTTGATCCTTGTTTCAAGTCAAAAGCTCACCAAATGAAACTTATTTAGTATCATAAACTATATTTAATTCTAGATACTGACCAGTGAACTAACAGATGAAGTGCAAAAGTACAGTACAACAATGATGTTGTAGTACTGTTACTATAAAAAAATACTCTATATTTTTAACATTTCTTTAGAATCATCAATATTGCTACACCGACAAATATATTTCCTCTAATATTAACGACTTCTGGTGATGCTGGTGCCAAACCACAGTGCATTCTTGGCAGAAACACCATTAGGCAGTGTTTAATTTTAATTACAAAAGAATGCGCAAACTCTATATTGCATTCTTTTCCACAGATTAATATTAATTTTTATAATAAAAACAATTTTTCAAAACTTTACCAGATTTCAAGTGTATGAATTAACGTTGTGTGAATGTGAAAGACATTGTCAAGAGCATTGTCATAAAAGAATATGTGTTGTGGAAGTCTTGGCATCTCTGAACTCATAAGATTGTATTTGTAGTATAGTATAGTACCTACCTATATGTATGAATCATGACTTGAATGTATCGTAACTTACTTCATTTGTTACTAAGTACTTATGAAATCATTAGGCGGGCAACTACCTCTGTACAGTATCAGGCCTTATGCTATAGTTTTTTTGTCGTGTTTAGTAAAACCAGTTCGTAACGTTTCATAGCTAAAGAATATCGTTATCAACGCATGGGACTTACGTTTCTACTGTGATCTACATAAAGTTTATAATCAAAAGATCGAAATCGTTCATATATTGTTGATGACGTAACCGATTTGATTTTTATAAAGAACTGTCGATAAGTGCGCATGGATTTATGTAATACCAGTATTCGTAATACCAATCTAGTAAATATTAGTACAAAATGCTTTCTACTAACTCTCCCTCGCAATACGATCACACGTAGAATGGACAAAGTTTCAAGAAAATCCCTTCAGTTGTTAGATCGGTCGCGCCCTTGCACCTTGTCAAAATCGATTAAGAAAGATCCAAACCAAACTAAGCAACTTTATTATAGTATCTTTTCGGATTTTCTTAATGATATTGATCAATACAATATAGAATTACCAATACCGCGACTACGATCTAGTTACCCACGCTAATCAGAAACACGATCTCTGAGGTAATCCGCAAAATATAATATTCTTGGGCAAATATTTTCATCTATACTAATACATATTATGAAGGCACACAAAAGTTCAATCTTGCCTCGTAATTATGTGCTATTTGTTTTTTATTTTATGTAGAGCACGCTCCAACTAACCGAAGACAGGAGAAGTCTTTTTTGCTTTATTTAATTCATCTACACTCAAATACAAACATAGGAAACTTAATATTAGGAAATTTAGTAGGTACAAGGGTGCCATCTTCCAGCAGACCCGCGATAAGCAATGTTTGCAAATTCAGCATAATAATGTTCTGTTATATTTTTAGGGTTCAGTACCTCAGAAGGCAAAAACGGAACACTTATACGATCACTTTGTTGCCTGTCTGTCAACCTTTTTTTTTCTGTGAAGTAGGTACGTGAACTAAGAAATAGATTGAACTAAATTTTATCGAGATACAGACTACAATGCGCGGGAACCGCTGGCAATCAATTATTCATTGATGATATTTTTTTTGTTTTTAATATATTTTTATATAATCTATTAGTACAATTAAGGGTTTTGTATAGTAAGTACTTTTTAAGCCTTGCTGTTCTCGTCAGCTTACAGCTATCATCTATCTCGATGAAATTTTCATCTACTCCAAACTAATACAATTAATCACAGATATCAGAAACAAAACGGGTATCAATGATGTAATTCTAAACACGTAAGTACGTAGCTGGTATGCACACAATAGTCAAGCGTGTCTCAATAGAGTCCAATAGAGTCACTAGTAAGTACCGGAAAACAGCCCACGTGCTGCGGGCACTCGAACCGCCTACTTTGGTTCCCAACGTATGAATAACTCAAGGGTTACCAGCCATTCCTTACGAAATAATACTAAGTAATATCATGGCACTACTTACTATTATTTGGTAAGGCCCACGAACTATTACTAATTCTGTGCCCACGAGTAAGGCGCATGTTCTCTAATGAAAAAATTACGATGTGATAATTGTAATGACAGTTTCAGAATTTTAATTGGAATTGTAGGACGTAACGTAGAATACAATGAATATTTATTGTATTTCTGTGTTAAATAGTCCAAATTTCATCAACATCGTTTGGAGACAGAAACTTTAAGGATGGAATACCCTAAGATAAGAATAATCTACCTCTATACTTTCATATCCATACTTCCATACTAATATTATAAAGGCGAAAGTCTGTCTGTCTGTCATCTCTTCACGGCTAAACTGCTGGACCGATTGTGATGAAATTTGGTATGGATATAGTTATGTTAGAAGTCAAATATAGCCTACTTTCGGGCGCGATATAACCGAGGCGCACGCGGGCGGAGCCGCGGGCAACAGCTAGTATAGACATAAAGAGATACTTTCGCATTAATAAATAGATGGTTATGGATGTCTTTAATTTGTAGTGACTGGTGACCCTATCTGAGTCGGATATATAAATTATGGAACTGATCCGGTCCCGCCTACCTTCATTTCCGCAAACCACAATTATGAAATAAACGAGCTTTCGCCCGCGGCTTCGCCTGCATGAATTTCCCTCGGATACAGTGCTTTTTCCCGGGATGAAAGATAGGCTTCTCAATACTCCTAGTAAGATTGGTTCAGTAGATAGGGCGTGAAGAGGTAACAAACAAATAAATACATACATACAAACTCACTTTCCCATTTATAATATCAGTTGGGATGGGATTGCCGTGTCGTGGATTGTCTGGAATAATGAGGCGAAACAGAAATAACATTAAACTCTAGTAATGTATTTGTTGGCTCATCAACTTTTGTTGCAGGTTAATTCTCAATTCTTAGAGAAAATCTGTAAAAATAGTTAACATAGAACTCTGAATCCAAGTAGACTAACTACAATACAGTAATAACGTCTGTTGCAATGTAGGGTGATTTAGAATGACGCGTGCACATAATTATAGTATAAAAGCATTTATTCATTTTAATATAATAATATGTCACCAGAAAATAAGCATCATGACCAAGCAGGGTTCACCTTGACTGTATTGTGTACACGGAGGATGTGGTTCTGAATATGAAGCTTCTCATTCAAGATTTCTGAATACAATTAGAGGTAATTGCAAAAAGAAATAATCAGACAAAAACATCATCATTGAAACAGATCATATTGATTTTGTTGAAATTTGGTACATAGGTACATAAGGACATTAAATTTTGTAGACGACAAAAAAAGAGCTCCTCAGTCACAGATTACTTTCCTCATCAACAAGCTTTAATAAGTTATAATCACGCACATATACAAAATCACACAAAGAAGAGAGACTAGTTCGGAAAAGCAAATAAAACAATCAAATACAGTGACTTTTTGAAAAAATAAATACTTTTGTGTAATATTATTGTTCAACATTCAACCAACACATCACTCACAACTACGAACTCCAACCATTAGGTCATTACACATTATCCACTGGTGACTGTTAATTTATCATATCCTGTACATCCTACCATACCCTACCGGAAACAAAAGAGTACACTTAGCACTCTTTTATTTCCAGTATGGTAGAATAAAATTATGTAAAGAAGGTACCTAAATACACTGCATTTTATCGTTTACCTTATATATAGATACGTACAGTTAACCTTAATTAGCTAATCAATTAGGCATAATGCTTCCGTTGGGATTGGGACTCGAACCATGACCCCGGGTCTACAAGCAAACGCTAACCACTGGACCACGGAAGCAGTTAGTTGTGAAAAATTGTATTTGACGTAAATTATCTTCATATTTTATGTACTGGTAATGCGTCGCAGCACGGTACCTACGCAATTAATCAAATACATCACTATCACTACATAGTATAAAACAAAAACTTTCTCTGTCCCTATGTCCCTTTGTATGCTTAAATCTTTAAAACTACGTAACGGATTTTAATGCGTTTTTTTAAAATAGATAGTGATTCAAGAGGCAGGTTTTTATGCGAAGCCGGGGCGGGTCGCTAGTTACCTATATACTACACGTGGTTTTACGTTCACATACCTAATTCTAACAAAAAAACACGCAATGGTATAATTTGTTTATTTTTGTCTGACTATTTAATTCTATTCACGTGTTCTAGAGACCATTTAAACATTATTTAGGTTGTACTCTCAGCTCACTGCGAACCTTACAAAAAGTGCGAAGGCTCTATTTTCTAACATTATTATAGGCATTTAGCAACCTCCTCTTAATGTCTTCAAACAATGTATAAACGCGATTAGTATGGATGTTATGCTCTACTATAGAATAATGAAACTTTGATTTATTCAAACTAACCATGTTCACAATCACAAGTCCTAGGCTTATTTGTCTGATCTTCAAGAGGATTATCGACTAACAGTTACAGGTGAGGTATAGCAGAGTGCCCCTAATTTAAAATAAATTATAAAATTGCATAATGTGCCACAAATAGCAGTGACATAAGGTTATCGCGTGGGTATACATAGACTGCATTAATAATGCAGATTGACCGATCGAGGCAGTAGTGTGGCAACTACGTCGTTACTAGTGAAATAAATTATGATGTTGAAGGCAAATAAAACTCCATACATCGTTTGTACGAATAAAACATTGAAAAACAGAGAACATAAAATAAATCGAATTAGTAAGAATACATAATTAGTAACATGTTTACCACCACAAAAAAAATTTAAACCCCGGGGTTCTTTTAATATTTAATTTTTTAAAGTCGACCTTTAGCTTCGTTTTTATTCGCCATTATTGTCTAGTAATGCTAACAACTGTCAGGGTGACATATTGTTTCAGTTGCGTTAAAAATGGCAAATGAAAACGAAACTAAAGGTCGACTTTTATAAAATGGAATATTAAAATAACCCCGGGGTTTAAAATTTTTTTGTTGTGGTAAACATGTTACTAGTGAAGTATTCTTACTAATGCGATTTATTTTAAGTTATCTATATTTAAATTTTTTATTCGTACAAATTCCGCCATCATTCTTTGTATCGTCGCTATTATTATAGCAGCAACGTAGTTACTCACTTCTAAAATATTATTCCCTGCATGCTCGCTACCCATATTTGACAATATGTATTGATTACGTAAATGCGTCATCGAGCAAATTAGTCACTTGTTATTGTTATATTCCATACATTTCGTCAAACTGCTAGTTTTAGATGAATGACTGTTCACGCGAGACGAGTAATCAGAAGGATTCTTTATTTTAAAATTTGGTTACGGAAAACCGATCATAAGAAGCAGGCGCACGCATTGGATCTCTAGTTATTGGATTTTTGATGCTCATTGAAAATCATTTATTCATTACATTTCTCTATAACCTACTGCATGGTCTAGAATGACTTTTAACTAGAAAGAAAGGGTACACAAAGTCTGTTTGTCATGCACGATAAATGTTGGTTCTGCTCCCGAGAGAGCCGACAAAATGGGCCACCACATCGCCGACGGCCAGGTTTCCGGTGCTGCAGGGGCACTCGGCAGTTACATTAGTGATTCATTATCATTAGTCAGCTTTCACTGGCGATGGAACAATAACCACCCACGTAACACAATTTACTATGTAGATAAGTAGATCGTCTATATAAGATTAGACGTAGGCGATTTTATATTCCTCTTACTTTCTGAATTAGAATGAACCAACATTATTTACTCATTTCTTAGAGAAAAGGTTGTTTGTATTAGAAGAAAAACTTCCGATTAAATATAAGTAGGTACTTAGACGTATTTTTGTAATAATTTTCTTATTCTACTACACCAAATAGATAGAATAGGTACAAAGTAGTTTCCCACGGTCTATGAAGTAAGTTTATTTTTTTATTTTACTCTTTCAAAACCAGTGATTAACGTCACCGAAAAAACTTGTTTTGGAATGGAAAGAAAGTTTTGTTCGCGTATTCGCAAAACTTTAAAACATGAAAGTAGTGGTCAAAAGTGACGATGAATCCCTTTTCATACGTTACTTAAGCCATTTAGTCTCTTGCCCAAAAATAAATGGAGTAAGTATCTACACATTAAGATAATGAAGATCGCAGTCGCAGTAGTTTACTGCCAGACCATTACTGTCGATGTTTTATGTATTATCTCAGAGACACAGAGCTAGCGTAACGAAGGGTACATAACAAAGGTATCTCTTGAGCTTTTCTTATAGGCCCACAAAAAATGGAAGTACCTATTTAATTGGCGATTTATCGGCCAGTGAGTCGGCCGTGATGTCATCCGGTGAACAGATTGGATGAGAGGTGTTGCGGAAACATGCCGTGCAGGCTTGAAGGAGTTTGTCGACCTTCGCCAATGCCTGCTCTTATAAACGCGTAGAGCTAAACAATCTATCAGAAATACACATTGTAGGGATAAAACGTTTAATATCCTTTTTTAAAATAAAAACGTTAAAGTAACAACCAGAATCGCGAAAGAGAAAGCTGTTTTATTATTTCATGTGCCTTACTAATTCCAATTATATCTAATCAATTTATGAATAATGGTATGCATATTAATTTAGGTAAATGATATCTGCGATAATAAGAAACACCGGAAGCTTGTTTATCCCCGTGCACTACCGTCTACCCTTCCCATTTATGAAAGCGCGTATTGTATTCCATGTGTACAATATTCATGACACGAACGGTTGATAATTGAAAGATTTTTATTGGCGTGGTCATTTCTACGTCACGTCGAGGTCTATATCCGATTTTGATCAGAACACGTAGTAGCCACCGGATGACTCACACTGCCGCAAGCGCCGCCGCCGCACCGGACACTCGACCCGACGTCGCTACACCATTACGATAAACGTGATACGCACAATCAAATGGTAGGCTGGTGTTGCTAGTGTTGCTACTGTGTACAAATTAGTCATTGTAAACAAAGTATTATTTCCAAAAATACAGACAGCTGCATACGTGACGGATTTTCACACACATGGGACGGGTAGTTTATTAGCTACTAACACGCTAAATAGTCAATAGTAAATCAAAGACAAGGCAAGGCGGTGTGTGAGCTAGACCTAATCTCTAAAACTTCTATTAGCATAGATTGCCTAATAGAGTAAGTAGGTAGAGACGTAACGAAATCTAGAGAAAACCTGACTAGCGAATTTCAACAATAGAATTCGGCAGCAATGTTTCCAAATTGTGAATACAAAAGCATAACAGACCTAGACGAGGTAAAAATAATGCAAAAGTGTATGAAACATTTTTTCTTTTATTTATTAACATTTTGGCAAATAAAACAAATCGCTTTGAGCTTACTTTCTGGATTATCGATGGAGACTTCCATTGGAATATTTGAGGAATATGATGAAAAGATAGATAAATGGTAGTCTTATACACAGGAAGCATACATGTACGCTTTACAATATATGAGTGCAATGGTTTAACGTGCTTCCTAAGAATAGGACCCCATCATAGTTAGATAAGGTATGGCGCTAAAAACGTTAATGGGATAATAATACTTAAGTGCTGGACTATACAGTTATGAAACCTTGCAATGGAGTCGATCGAGTATGTTTGTTTCCGTTCAAGCCTGCATGTGAATCTAAAAGGCTTCGCGGCTGGCAGTGAAACAAGGGGAAACAGGACACTAATAATATTATGTTAAGCTAGTCTAAACTTGCATACTCAGTCTCTGTCCAGCAAATGTGGGAAAGACGACCACAGAGAAGACGACTCAACAATTTTTAAGACGCCGCCGCCGCTCTATAAGTTCGGACAATAGATTTTAGTTAGGTACTTTCAAATAGGTATCGAAAGCCGCTGGTAATCACTTGGCTGACATTGGGCTTGACTATCTTGAAAAGAGAAAAATATTATATTAACTTTATGTGAGTTTATAATATTTTCCCAGTAGATCTTTATAATACCACAAAAACCATAGATTTATTTTGTCAGAGAACTAGATAGATATATTGCCAGTATTTAGCCCAGAATGGGTTAAATCAGAATTGAATTGTGATTCTGTGTAATTATTAATGATATATATAAGTCTACTCAGTATATGTAAAATATATTCAAGCAAAACACGTCTCGTCAAGGTGACCAGATATTGTGCATAGTGAATAGGGCATTTAGTGCCTTGTAAACTTGTATAAGTACGTTGCTTTCCGGAAGTCGACAACCATTCAACAGGGACAGCATTAATGGAAGAGTTTGTTCAGAAAGGAAACAAAGGTTGACGTAGTAAGCTTGTGATCGTGTCGTGTCGTGTGTGACGGTACATAAATTAAATTTAATCGCCGTATTGTCATTCATACTGATATGAGAGTAAAATGTACACAACAGTTCTTTTTCGTAAGATAGGTCTACGCCACTGCAGAACCTATGGCAGGATGATAAAGATTGGGTTAGAAATACTTTGCCTTTTGTTCATAGTGGGGGCACAGTTTAGGCGGTGCGGTGAATGGTCAGTTCAGACCTATTTTTGATTTCAGTGATTCTTTCAAAGTCCGTGATTCGAATGACTTTCATTCGACAGAACTGGGAAATGGTATGTTTTCGTGCGACTCAGCGGTTTTTAAACGAGAATCAGTTTACAAAAAAACAAAAATAGAACCCCATAATTTAATGACGCCACTAAACTGCAAAAATGGCTGACACTGTTTTCGTTAGTATTTTTATTAAAGTAAACTTTTGAAATAAAGTTTTGCTGTTTTATAGGGCTCGGAAAAATATGGGAAAAATTGTTTCAATCTATACAAATAGAAAATAATTAAACAAAAACCAAATTCAAGTTAACTTTCGTATTGTAAAAATAATAAAAGCTAATTTTATAATAACTGCCATAATTTATTATGACAAGGGGTCATAGATACACAACACATTGGTATCAACATGTCTCATGATTTGTTATGTAAAATTTAATTATCTAACAAGTATACTAGACTATTACCATCTGTATGTGTAATTCTTTTTGAATTGAATTGAAATCGCAGCAAATATGTATTTTAAATTTAATTTTTTTATAGCCCAGATTTAACCTACTTACTCCATATGTTTTCATTCAAAATCAAGCAAATAACTACACTATATCCCATACCATAACACAAGTTTCAAACTTTTTTGGGGCTTGGGGCTAGCCTTTGAACTCACAACTCTCATCCCACCATTCATCGCCCGCTGCCAATTTAAGACAATAAAACTTTATACCTACATCAGGAAAAAAAGTTGGCAAAATCCATATCTTTAGTGTGTATTTTCCTAATGAGAAAATTGGTAAAAGGTACAAACAAGTTTAAATAAAAGTACAAATAATAGAATGTTATCAAGTATTCTGATTGGTTCATGCATTAACATGACACATAACAATAGTTTTTCTATTGTGTCTTGTCTAGATTCTGCTAGTCAACGAGTTAAGTAGGCATATGTTGACAAAATGTGAGTAATGCTGGAAACCTGCATCCACATTCACCATTTTTTCCTGATCAGAAACAAGTAGTTTCTACTACAGTCATTTGTTGATTTTTACAATCCTTACTTATGTAAAATTTGCTTTTATAAATATTCATATCAGAAAGTGCTAGTGCAAATGAGATATAACATTGCAGTAATGCTTTAAATAAGTAGGAGTCCTGTTTCCTAGTCACACTACGACATCAACTCTCCTTGGGGTTAACGGTTGGGGACAAACTTAACTTAGTCTACTACTAGTCTTAGTCACCTTTTACCACAGCCATTGTAAACGTAAGGAAATGTAAGAAGTACAAATAATGTGACGTAGGTACTTCACAATCTTTATTATGCAAAACCAACAAATGTCAAATTATAAACTTGTACTTCTAAAATCATATATCCTATGCTATTAAATGAGCAAAATATTAAATTTGTACTTTTGTTTTCGAAAATAGCTCATAACGATTTCTTTGAAATTTTAAACATAAGTCAAAAAGAAAAATCTAGTTAGGTTCCATGTCTGGTGCAATAAAGAATTTTTGTCATTGTCTTTGTTATGTCTGGGAAAATTCATTTTACCCATATTTTTACGCATAAGATTATCTGCATAAAACGAGCAAAGCTCAGTCAACCAGGTACTAAATAAAATTTTTTACTATAATAAAATATATCAAAATGTTTATATATTTTTTTATATATAACTACATTTTGGTGGTACAGTTTTACCACATTTCTTTTTGTCCTTTAACCAACAGTATATGTAGTGTCTGGTTTTGTAAAAGTACATGTGTATGTAAACTTACCAATGATAAAGAGTGTACTCCCCAGAAGGCATAAACCAATTCGTATGCAGATGGCCCGGTTGAAACTACTTGTCACTCGGCGTGAGAAGTAACTCATGGGGCAGTTCCATCTCTGATCACTAGGCTGCTGTTCGTATGTCACTGTTGTTGGTTGATACACAGCACTTGCCGGCATTTTGGCGGTTTCGGTAATGAAAACACTTCACTATTATAATGAAAATAAGTTTTTTAGACCGTTAAATCCTCATAAACAGGAACACATAGCTTTACAAACACAAAGCTCGCGCGATTTTAAAACAGGCCTATGTCGATGAATAAGCGACGCGCGATGCGCAACGAACGGTCGATTCCAAAAGTCTTACACAAACTATAAAAGAAAGATTTATTAAGTATAGTGTGAGTGAATCACTGTATAGGTTCTTTGTAACAATCGAGGACTCGCGGATAGTATTTATTTATCTCGTATCAAAAATCACAACAGTAGCAAGTACACTTGCTACAAGCTGGGAGAGAAAATGAAATGAATGAATGAAATAGTGGAAATAAGAAAGAAAAAGCTCTTGATTGAAGAATGAATGAAATTAACTTTTTTAATGTCAAATTGACAACGACAACCTACTGACGTGCGTCGTCGGAAAAGACAACATCAGTGTTGTCAGCCAGTCAGCTAACAGATTTTTTAAAATATATTTACGGCCCTGGAAACAAGTCTTATAAAGCCTTTTTTGTTTTTATCTTCTTCAGTCCTACTTCAGGTGGCTTACCACCATCTCTTAAAACCATGCAAGATCCAGTGAGTAAGCGGGACAGCGCAATACATGATGTAAGGCGACATCTCCCTTACTCACTGGATCTTACATGGTTTTAAGAAATGATAGTAGGCCAACTGGTGGCTTAACACCATCTCTTAAAACCACCTCAATAGCACGGTAATAATATCCATAGACCTACTAAATGTATGGACAAGAACTATTGTTCTATAGCTACAATAGATTATATAAATATTATGATTTTCGACATAACAATATAAAATATATGTTTGTCTCATTTTATCAAATTGATATTGCCGTTTGAAGAATGAGATGGATATATTTAATGTTTTCTAGTTTCTGGCTATATTTTGGCATGACGTCATGAATTTGGCCGCGCGTGCCTTCTCCGCCATTTTATTTCACACTAGTCTTTGGTACATATGCTGTCAAACGAATGTTTGTCGAAAGTGAAATTTAGCGATTGGTCGTGTTTTGTTTAGATAACAAACTATTTTTGAACACTTGGACCCACATAACTGTTATACATTATGACAAAGTGTTGTATAAAGTGGTGCAGTGCGAGAAAAAATAGAAATCGCCCTCAACTCACATTGCACAAGTAAGTTGCCTGTTTTTGTGGTTTATTTTTATTATTTCGTCAATCTGTTTAAATGTTATGTTACTAGTAGTCGTATTTAATATTATAGAATACATATTTTAGTTCATCATATGTTTCCAGGTTGGTTTCTTGTTTGTTTTCATAAGAAAGGTTTAGGTACATACAAACTGCATAAACGTAGTGATGTGTAATCAAGCACAGCTGATATCGATAAACAATACATAAAATAATGTATTGTATTGTGCAAACTTATAACTTCGGAGAGACCAAAGAGTGTAATAAATAAGAATTGACATTGATTGCTCTAATTTATACAAGGTCTATTTTTTTTTTATATTATTATAGGTTACCTAGTAATGAAGCAATGAAAAAGAAATGGCTTGATATAATAGGGACGGAAAATATTAACCGAAGTATTAAAAAAATATTCGTCTGTTCCCTACATTTTGAAGAAGCTTGCTTCAATAAAACCCTGGACGTAATAAGATTACGTGATGGAGCAATGCCTTCACCATCTCTTGCAGTACGTAATTTATAATTTATTAATTAACGTATTAATAATTTATTATTTGGCCAAAAATGCCTTGTTTGAATGTTTAGCAGGTAAGTATATAAATAAAATACATCATCAAATAGAATATATTTCTTTATCCATACATATCTTACATATCCGGCTCACCAATGTTTAATGTAGTTCATCTAATGAAACTAAGAAAGCATAATTTTTAAATTATAATTAATTCTACCATTTTGTTGTTTCCGTTTACAATACTTATTAAATACAGTATTTGTAACATAATTATTGTAGAAATGAATAAAATTAAATACTTTATACTTGATTTTTTTCAGTTGAAAGTTTCTACTCCCGCCGAAGTCGCTGCAATTAAATCCCCTGATGTCCCAGTAAGATTAGATTTTAAATATTTTAAACTCAATTTTTAATTTAATAAAGGCTATTTAAATATAAACAATTTTGTACTTTTTCAGATTAAGGTTCCAGTTCAAGACACAATTTTAAAACCGCTGCCTTCTTTGGTAAGTTATTTTTGAATTTTTATTACCTATTAGTTTAATTAAATTACAACGGGAATAGTTATGAAAAATATTTTACTTTCAGGTCGAACATGCAGCTCTCAATCAAAACACCAGTGTACAACCACTGCTATTGCCAAGTACTTCTTCGGTATGTTGCTAATAATTGCTAAAATATTGTCTTCTAGCTGTGGCCCGCGGCTCCGCCCGCGGTAATAAGTAGCCTGTGTTGGACCTTGGGTATAACTATATCCATACCAAATTTCATCAAAATCAATCCAGCTGTGAAAGCGTAACATATCTGTTACACTGTCACAGATAGACGGACAGGCAGACTTTCGCATTTATAATATTACTATGAATTAGTATGAATATGGAAGTAAAGATAGATATAGAATGAATGAAAAGTACCTTATAAGGTTTTAGGTACATCTATGTACCCATCTATAACCTAGAAACTTTAATGATATTTTTCTTTTTCAGATTCAAACTGAAAGTGCAAAAACTGAAGAAAAAATGGATGCATTGAAAAAAAAATGTTCCGAACAAAGAAAAATAATCAAACGGCTTAATGAAAAAGTTCGCAGGCGCGATGAAAAAGTAGCTGTTTTGACTGACATTATTCAAGAGCTAGAAAAAGTAAAACTAGTAAATAAGGAGAAGCGCTTCTACTAGAAGAATGTGCAGGTCCCAAAAATTTCCTGAAAAGGCAAATTGCAAAGTCAAGAGGATTGCCTTTAGAGAGGAAATATTCTGAAGAGATAAGGAAGTTTACTCTTACACTTCATTTTTTTTCACCAAAAGCGTATAACTTCGTTAGGCAAAAATATAATACGTGTTTACCTCACGTCCGCACTCTAAGCAAGTGGTACCAAAATGTTAATGCGGAACCAGGCTTTACTCAAGAAGCATTTGATACTTTATAAAGAAAAGCTGAGCAAAGTCCTTATCCACTGGTTTGCGCCTTAGTTATAGATGAGATGGCTATTCGTAAAGCATTAATATGGCATTAGTTTTTTATTTATAGGCATTACTTATTTTATTTTGTATTAATGTTGTTACCTGAAATAAATGATTATTATTATAACTGTAGCACCAGCAGATTATCTGTTAATTTGACTAGATACCTCCTACTGATCTCCTGAAGTCCGTGCCAAGATAACTGTATCTTACCCGTTGTGTATGTAATTTTGACACCGGGGCATGACGGGGTAAAATAACTCACTAAAACTATTAACTAACTTCCCGAAAATATTTTAAGTAAGTGACAGGTGTATCTTAAAATTAAAACGTTTCTTCTCGCAATCTCCGGTGTTTAATATCATCTCTAAACACCACTTTAAAACGAGTGAGTAAGCGAGATGGCGCAGTACATGATGTAAAGCGACATCGCGCTTACTCAATCTTTCTTGCATAGTTTTAAGAGATGTTATTTAACCCCCTAGATTTTATTTGACAAAGCAATAACACTATAAATATAGAGAAGGGGAATGTTTTTAGTTTTTGAGTATCTACTTTTATGAAATTAACAATTTTTATCAATCAAAATGGTTGTAAGTTGTTTACGGAACTATAGTCAGTGTCTCGATATCTCGATAGCGATATATCGACGTTTTTTTGGGCATCCCTATATACGACTCCATTTTATATTACACTTTGGTTGTAGGTATACACGTTTTTTTTGTAGGTATTTCCCGTCCATACATTTAATAGGTCTATGATAATATCATAGTATAACCGTGTCAATAGTAACCACAGATTATACTGTATTTTACTGTATAGTAACTGACCCTAAGACAAGCTACCTACACAGAATTAGTAATAGTACTATTGAAATCTCTCCCGCGCGGCACACGGATTCGTTGCGTTCACGCAGTCAACTAAAAAAAATGTATTTCTTTTGAGACACTTGTATTTTATTAACGACTTGTAATTTGTAACTGAATGAAACTATTGATATTGTGCAAAAATATTGTAATATAATTTTAAATAAACTGAAGTTCGTTACATTACTAATATATAATTTTATATCACTAAACAGTCATTATCTATAAATTACAACTAAAATATACTTAAACAGGTAAAAGGCACATATCCTTGTTATTTTAGTGTTGCACTACTTCTCTTTGGGAAACCCCGGCAAAATGTCATTTTTTTATTAAAATTAACCACAATGAAAAAAAACATTTTAATAATACGCGCGCAATAAGATCATCTTATAAATTGAACAGGAGCGCTGATATGGCTGGCTGCTTTTATTACACCAAGTTATAAATGTAGACATAAAATAAAAAAATAAATTTATCAAGAACACACATTGTCAGATCGTCCACCTACTTAGGATTTTTATTTGTAAAGGTACATTTTGACCGGGTTTCGCACGTTGATAATTGGTTCGCAATGTGTAATAAACTTGTAAATATTAATTTATAAGCAGGTCTCGTTTTAAAATATTTATATACAAATACATCGGTGTACACCGCAAATTATGACAACTCAATAATAATTATAGCGATCAGTCATAATTATAAACAACAAACACAGAACAATATATTCACTTAACATTAAATTCTATATATGGTTGAATATATTTACATAAATGAATTTATTCTTCATAAGGCACCAAGAGTGTGAGCAACTGCTTCAACATTTAAGATTTTACTATAAGGTACCATTTACAAAAACACTGAGATGAAATTGTGGAAAATATTCTTTAGATTTTTTATTCGTTAATAGCGGATAAGTTACGCTACTACACTCGCCAAATATTTGTCAAGCGCGTCGAGTACGGCCAGAACCAGTGCATAATAACCTTGGGAGGCCAGTGCCAGTGTCCAGCAGTGGACTTTTTGTCATAAATAACTGATAATTAGAATCTTTCTGTTGTCAATATATATATATAAGACAAACAACTTGCGAAATTCCAGAACTTAGATAAGCCACTTGCTAGATGACTTTTATTAATGTGTAGTCAATATGTGGTAAACTAACATAAAAATACCTGCAACTGTATGTTTGTTGATTTGTACTAAACCTGACACAAAGTTAAAAAACACACTACAAAAATAATTACAGGTACTCACTCACTATAATCTGTCTATTATATGTAGTATGACCTTTTAAAATACCAGTTTAATTCTAAATATGTATAAGAAATAAAGCAGGCATAAGTTTCGGAAGCACTATTTGAAAGCATAAATCACTGGAATGGAAAATAGTTATTACTTTGAGCGAGAAAACGAGGTAAATCACTATTGGTTCAAGAACTGAATATAGTTCAATGGACATTAATTTTGAGATATGATTTAAATTTACCACCACACCAAAAAACCTTGGAATAAAATATGTGCAACCATTCATACACCTACAAAAAATACACTACTTTTCGGCAGTCATGTGAAATTTTTTGTGTAGAAAGCATATTGACATATCAACCTCAACCATATACTTGTTACATCAATCTGTTTTGTATAGTTTACTACAGATTAGAAAATAAGCTGATTTTGTTCACACTTTTTAACACAAACAAACCAAATACACCACATTACTTAAATACTAAGAACATGCGTAATAATTTGAGCATAATGTACTATACCAATTGATGTTAGTTAGTTACACCTTAGAATGTATTTGAAGCAATGTGCCATTGTTACCTAATATGTGACTAAGATAGGTCAAACAATGATAGGCTAAAATAACATGTTTACAGTAAATACCCAAGCAATAGTGAAGAAAATATACAATATCTATATTTTTGTCATGTGGCTTTTTCCCAAAATCCATCAGTCTCATAACATTTGTCGGGACTAGTTTCAACCATTATATCATGTCAATTTGCCACTAAGCAATGAAATAATTCAATAAATATAATATTTTCAAAAGCTACTGACGAATCATAAAATAGGGTAGACGAAGTAAAATATGTTCATCACCAAATATCACTCGGCACAATTAGAAATTTACCGCACCGCCATTTGAAAAATATTGACGCGTTCAAATAAAGTACTCATAAAAAATTGATTACTACACTATAAATATACATACAAATTGTAAATAAAACTTTACTATTTAATTAGCGCATACATTACGGCGAAAGAATACCGTATAACGCATTTCTATACATTTTATACATGTCGAGCATTATTGAACACAACCTCATCATCATCATTCGACGGCGAACCCGGCCGTCTCGAGCACGGCCTGCCGCAGCTTGTCGTGCAGCCGCTCCTTGGTGGGATAGGGCGGCAGGTCGAGCCGGTTGAAGCACGTGTGCGCCTTCGGCAGCGAGTCCGGCGAGGCGTCCGCCACCACGTGCAGCGTGAACAGGCGCGGGGCGGCCGCGCCCGTGGAGCCCTGCAACGCGCGGAAGCCGGCCAGCGGCACGCGGCGCGAGCCCGTCACGAACTGCAGCAGCCGCGCGCGCATCTCCGCGTCGAACTCGCGCACGATCTCCCAGAACCAGGCCACGAGCGGCGCGTCGGGCGCCACGTGCTTGAGCCGCGTGTGCCGCCGCCAGTCGTCGGGGTCGAGGTCGGCGCGGCCCGCCAGCAGCGGCTGCAGGTCGCGCGGCGACAGCGTGCGCAGCAGCTGCGGCGGGATCACGTCCTCCAGGCCGCGCTTCAGCGCCAGCCACTGCCGCTCGGCGCCGCGCGTGAAGCGGTGCGCCACGTACAGCCGCACGTACTCGCGCTTGTTGTCGTCCGTCACGGGCTCGGCCGCGCCGCCCGCGCGCAACTCCACGCTGCGCACCGCGCCGAACGACGAACACTCCACAGAGAACGTCGTGTCGATCACGCCCGATATGCTGTTCTCGCTGTAATATTACAACAATAACTATTGAAAATAACTAAATTGATTTTTATTATAAGACTTGTCAAGATTTATTTATTAAAAATTTTTTTTTTTCTTTATAAATTCAAATTACTAATATCTATTTTTTTCGTGGAGGTAAGTAATGATGAAAAGATATATGTGTACGTACAGCATCCAGGACAGCGAGCGGTGCAGCTCTGGGTCGACGTCGCGGATGTCTCTGAGTGTGATGCTCCTGCCCAGCAGCTGCTTGTAGAAGGGCGCGGTGAAGGCGGCGTCGAGCTGGTGGCCGTGAAACAGAGCCACGCCGAGGATGCGGCCCGCGAAGTGGAAGTACGACAGGTGCTCCGGGTTCACCTGACAAACAACATTACATAATACATTACAAACCACTGGAAAACAAAGCATGGCTTTAACATTCCATAACTTAAGTTTACTATATACATACATACATAACACATGCCGGATTAGAATAGGTCCTGGTAGAAATAGTATCCCAAAAGCATGCGGAAATCTTATTTGGCAAATGAAGCCAAATAAGATGTCCACATGCGGGTGAAGCCGCGGGCGAAAGCTAGTTTACTATTAATGGCGAGAAAATAAAAATTGCTTTTGTTTGTTAATTAATCATAATAAATTGTTTCACTCACCCCAGAGTCGGCATTAATCTGTAAGGCATATCTATCATCCCCTGAACTGGCATACTGGAACAACCCATACTGCGGGTTGAACAATTCCCTGCCTAATAGATGCAGCCACTCCCGAGCCACGCCTCCATAGTCCAGGCCTTCCTCGCCGCGGAATTTAACGAGCAACCGCTTGCGAAGTTCCTTTGATCGGAGTTTCATCACGAGTCGGTACGATTCTTCAAGTACTTCGTTACGTGATACCTGAAAGATACATTCTAAATTTAGCTGTATGGTTTCCAACTTTTTGATAGTTTATCAGAAGCTTATTTTACTTTTTTCCGTGGGTTATTAGTGGTAAATATTGGATTCAGATTTTTTTAAAGAGGCTTGTTTTGGTTTTGCTTAACAACTACCATCTGGTGATAAAAGCTGAGACCAACGTTGCGTGCCTTCCGTAGCTCTTAACAATATTATCTTTACCAAATATCAATGTATCTGGCTACATTCACTTCTTTTCGAGTCATAATGGCTATATGGATTCTATATTGATTTTGCCCAGTACTCGTTCAAGTTTCAACTTTCTCTTTAAAAACTTTTCATAAAAATTTATGCCAAACATAACATACCTCTATCCTACAATGGCCAGTTTGCGGCTGCAGCGCCTGCAGCTCGGCTCTAAGTGCCCTCGCTTTCGCTGCCAAGTCTCGTTTGTACTTCGGCAAAGTCTCAGGCTCAGAGGGCTCCACGGCCGGACTACCTTGTGTAGGTGACGTCGCTACTGGGGGGCTCGTCTCCGTATTACTTTGCTGAAATATTACATTCTATTTTGATTAATAAATTGGTTGAAAATAGAGAGTTATTTAAGCGATGGTGTTGATCAGATTACAGATTCTCATAGACGCAATACTATTTCATATCTTAACAATATGTTGTTATAATTATATTTCTAGCTTTATTGCGTATCAAAAGACAAACAAAAGTCATCATTTATTGTAGTAATATTCAGGATGTATATGATAGTTGTTCGCAGTTTTGTGCATTTGGAATAATATATTTTTAAACTAGCTGTTCCCCGCGGCTCCGCCCCGCGTGGGACTCTGTTATATCGCGCCCAAAAGTAGCCTATGTTTGACCTCAGGTCATTAACTACATCCCTACCAAATTTCATCACAATCGGTACAGCCGTTTAGCCGTGAAGAGGTGACAGACAGACAGACAGACAGACAGAAGACAGACGGACAGACAGACTTTCACATTTATAATATTAGTATGGAAGTATGGATAAGACTGATATACTAGTTGCAGGTCAGGAAAAATCTAAGTTGTCATATTCCTATTGAAGACGAGAACAGTATGATGATAAATGATGGGAAGTGTAAATATTACATTTACATTTGGTTTGTGTAATTAGACTGTGTAAAGGATGCAAAAAATAAAACGTTGCAATGCAGGCTGGAGAATTTAACTGCAACAGCCTCTACCAATTACTCTTTATGGAAGGCCACAAAAGCTCTAAAAGGTCCCCAAGATCAGAAGTACCCATTAAAAACGGATACTGGATGGACAAAAACCGCTAAGGAGAAAGCAAACATTTTTGCTAGGCATCTAGCTGAAGTGTTCAAGCCAAATGAGAGCACTAGTGTGGAGGTAGAGAGAGAAGTGGATAACTCTCTTGGTCAGGTTTTCCAATTATCACTGCCTCCCAAGCCTGTGACATTTCCTGAGGTGAGAAGAGTGATAAAAGGGCTCAAAAGTCATAAATCCCCTGGATTTGATTTAATCACCAAAGAGATATTAGAACAACTTCCAAAAAAGGCCTTAGTCTATTTGACTACACTTTTCAACGGAATACTCAGAGTACAGTACTTCCCAAGACTTTGGAAAGTATCAATAATAACAATGGTCCATAAAGCAGGCAAACCGCCACAAGACGCGAGCTCGTACAGACCCATCAGCCTTTTGCCTGTACTATCCAAGATTTTTGAAAAAATTCTATTATCAAGAATAATCCCGATACTCACCAACCGTCAAATTATCCCAAAACACCAGTTCGGCTTCCGACAATATCATTCTACTATAGAACAGGTACATCGAGTGTGTGGCACAGTTAGAAAGTCCCTCGAAAATAAAGAGTACTGTTCAGCGGCCTTCCTGGATATCCAACAGGCATTTGACAAGGTCTGGCACAGGGGATTGCTGTGCAAAATTAGGAATTCTCTTCCACATAGCTTCTATTTACTTCTAGAATCCTACCTGTCTGACCGGATATTCCAAGTTAGAGTTGATGGAGAGTCTTCAGAATTCCACAATATAGAGGCTGGAGTTCCCCAGGGGTCTGTGCTGGGTCCTGTCCTCTATACCCTGTATACTTCGGACCTACCTGAAGTTCATAATGTTACCACTGCTACATTTGCAGACGACACTGCCGTACTAGCAACTAGCAAGGAACCTAATATAGCTTCTGCTAAACTACAAAAAAGTCTTGATGAAATAAGTAACTGGCTCCACAAATGGCGTATAAAAGCCAGTTCTTCAAAATCGGTTCACATCACCTTCACCCTAAGAAAAGGGGACTGCCCACCTGTTAGGTTAGGAAACAGCTATCTACCACAGAATGACTGTGTCAAGTACCTAGGAATGCATCTTGACCGCAGGTTGACATGGAAGAATCATATAAAAAAGAAAAGAGATGAATTGAATCTACGATATAGGAGTATGTATTGGCTAATGGCGCGCAACTCGGTCTTGTCCATAGATAACAAGCTACTCATATATAAGGCAATACTCAAGCCAATATGGACATATGGGCTTCAACTGTGGGGAAGTGCATGCAATTCCAACATAACAATCATGCAAAGATTGCAAAATGGCATCCTAAGGAACATAGCCAACACCCCATGGTTTATTACTAACGCCGAAATCCATGACACACTTCAAGTGAACACAGTGAAGGAGGAGATAAGACTGTTGTCTGAACGCTATAAAAATCGACTCGAAAACCACCCTAATGAACTTGCAGCAAATCTGATTAACATCAACTACCATAAACGCTTGAAGCGATTTCACATCCAGGAACTTGACTCCAGAAAATAAGAAAGATTGCTGCCACTGGGAAGCATCTTTTCCATAACATATGCCTGCACCAAATCCGCTTATAGTCAACTGACTGATTGCAGATAAAAAGAGAGGAAAAAAAAAAAAAAAAAAACATTTGGTTTGAACACTGTTCTAACCAAGTGGTAACCAGTTACCATGTAATGTTATGGGTTCTATTGTTCCTGCAACTGTACTGAGGGAAATTTGAAAAATGAAAATTATGAATACTGTAGAGGTATACTCACAGTAACAAATCTAGCTGACAGCGCAAGCCTGGGGTCAGTGAACTGCGTTGTGCGGTTGTTGTGGTCCACGAAATAAGGCCTGCCTGAGGGAGCGTGTCTCATTTCCCAACCAGGCGGCAGTGGGCCAGCGGCGGCGGCGCAGTGTCGCATGTGTTGAGGCACTCGCGGGTCGTGCCAAGTAGACGATCCAGTCATCACGTTGTAGAAGTACACCTGCCCTTGTGTCGTTGTGCGCATTTCTGATAAATGCATTTGGGTATTGTTAATTGTGATAAATATAAAATATTTATTGCAGCCAAAATAATACTACAGAAACATCTTTACTCATAACAATGAAGAGTTTTCTATTGGCCAATGGCAGAAATAGCTTTGACTCTGTATACTACAACTAACTCGGATTCTGACATAGTGAAACTGAAGAAGATGAATGAATTGGATAAGTCTCAAAGGAAAATAATATTAACAACGTGGTAGAATAGTGGACTTATCCCTCAAGCGCAAATCTCTTCCAGTCCCCCCAAGTACACTATACGATGGAGATCTCTATAGGCTACCATACCGCTAACCATCAGGTGAAACTTTATGGCTGTTTGACTATTTAATGAGCATAAAAGATCACAACATTAGCAGAAATATCTCACCGTATCCTGGAGGCAGATCTGTAGCAGCTATAGGCGTGACTGGCGTGGCTGGTGTGGATGGAGTGGTGGGTGAGGACGGCGACGTCGGCGCGGCCACTTGGCGCGACCGGACCGCCGTCTGAGGCTGTGGTTCGGGCCTATAAACAATACAAGTCAACCAAGTTTAGGTCTAGATAATGCTTAAATGTCACATTCAAGAAAAGGACATTATGCTCCGAGACGATATAATATGTTCCTCCTCAAGTTTTTACTTTGATTTTAGTCTTACTCATTCTTATAGCTTGTGACATAAAAGGGAGCAGATACAAACTTCCGACTGGTCAATGCATGCTTTTACTAATTGATCATGTACCTTCCATCTACTACCTAGCTGTCCCTTATATTATTGCGATTGTAAAAGCTATACTGGCTATTTAATAGAACTATTAGTTTAACGCGTTTAAGCAATCTCTTTTTCCACCTACCTCAAGGATATAGAGGTGGCGTGATTGACGTCGGGGTCGGAGACTGGCGAGGCGGGCGAGGCGGGCGAGGCGGGAGAGGCGGGAGAGGCGGGAGAGGCGGGAGAGGCGGGAGAGGTGGGCGAGGTGGGCGAGGCGGGCGAGGTGGAGGGCGAGGCGGCGGGCGACACGCCGTCGGGCGGCGATCCAGACCCCGCCTCGGTCGGCCGCTCCCATTGCGTACGTCGCGACACGTGGTTCACATAATATGGCCTACGACAAAACTCGTTTTTACTAGCGATCACTTATCACCTTCTTCAATCATGTCATATTCTTGTATGAAATTCTTTTTCTCAATTTTCTATTTGAATGTTTATTCATTGCCAAAAAGATTTATATTAGGGGACTAGTTGTTTTGATAATAAAAGTTTGGCACACTTGCTTATGGTATCGCTTGTCCAACCTCTTAGATACAGGGAAAAGGACACTCAATAGTTTGTGATAGAACTTTCTTATTGGGAACTGGATTTAAATGACTTTGCAGTATGCAATCTGCAGTAGGTACTTCAATCACTTACAATATTTTGATTTTAACTGTACCTAAACAAGACAGAGGTAGCGCAAAATAAATCCATACCTGCCAGATGGCGTCAATCTTTCCTCCCAATATTGTGGAAGTGGGCTTTGTGAATGATCATTAACTGGAGGGTCCCTGGGCGAGCGGACGTCTCCCGCCGGCCCGACGACGGCCAACGGGGAACCTTCCCCAGCAGCCGACGCGGGTTCCCCTCGGGCTCCATCACGTGATAGTAAAGAGACTATCACTTGACCCCTGACACCACATGTCTCGCCTGAACCATCCTCACATAGTTCTAAGCATTGATCTGCAAAATACCAATACTTATAACTAACTCACTTTACTATGAATCTAAAAATTTTGATGTGCAAATATATTTTAAAATCCCACATTAAGTATTTTATTATCGCAAATACATACAATGAAATATTTTTTTGTTTTATATCTATCTTAGATGAATCCATTTAATGAATTTAAATGTATCTTCCAGATTTTCTTTAAAAATTTACATAATATGTTACTTACATCCAGTATCTTTTAGCTTGTGCACTGTAGAGGGTTGAATCCTGACACAGCCAAGAAAACCAGAACCTTGCCTTTTATGTATTTTTCGCTGATTCCAAACACTAAAAAAGGAATATTCTGATTATTACAAGACACTGTGTTGACTTTTTATGATATTTAGTGTGAAACAAGCCCAACTCTTCTAAAACTCTTTGGAAATAAGAGTTAAACTAATCCCTCTTGCTCACAAAACATACAAGGAAACAAAGCATAGAAGTTTACAAGTGAGGATATAGGACAGCAAAACGGACCGAGTGGTCTGGAATGCTCTTTGTCCTAGGGATCAGGGATTGGATCTTTTTTTTTTGGAAAGAACATAATTTTATAAAAGCTAAAAGAAAAAACTTAGGCTAACATGTTTGAGTCTTCACATCACGAGGCAATTTTTACACTATGTTTTTTCTTCAAATATTTGTATTGTGCTAGTTTTAATCAATATATTTAATAAACAAAATATTTTTCTTTCCAATTCTCAATAGTCACATATTGTGGAAAGTTTTATATTTTGTGATCTATCAGTTGTTATTATTATATTACTTTCTGTTTATGACTTCATGCCTCTTAAAACGAGATGCTGTGAGACTAATATAACTAATCCGATTATGAATAAAATAACAGACTGGAAACAATGGAAAGTTTACAGCAAACATCAATTTTATTGTTAAGACAAATAAGTACATTTCATATTTGACTGGGAGAAAAAGCTTTAAACTATTTTTTACTTATTGTATAACTTATCATCGACAAAGGAAGAGATTATCGGAAGACCTGAGACATGCTGCAGTACCTCTGTGGGCTAGACTAGCTAGAAAGAAATAGGGAAACATGGAAAAATCTGGATGAGGCCAATGTGTCACAAGGACACGCTGGTATCGGCAAATAGGACTTTGAAGAGTGAACTTGAATGATTTATAATATGAAATGTTATAAAACATTTTTTATATCCGACCCATATGTTCCAAAATATACTTAAATCTATAATGTTTAAAAACCAAAATTTTTTTTTCATTTGTAATAGCAGACCTCTAGGATTAGGTTCGATTTAAATATTTTATGTTATACATACATATTTAACTTTATTGTACAGAAAGAACATTGAATAGGTACACAACAGGTGAAAAATGTCGCCATCCCCTCACCCGTTTTTGGGTCGCCGAAATCGAAAATACGGAAAACCTCGGAAAATAAGTGTCGCACAAAAAATCTTCACATGACCAAAAGTGATGCTAATAATATTGTCTATGACATGGGACAAGAAAAGCGACCAATACGATGTAGGAAACTATCGACCAATTAGCTTATCGTCAAATATCTACAAATTGTTAAGCAAGATAATACTCAAAAGGATTGAAGTACTATTAGATGAGCAACAGCCGATGGAGCAAGCGGGTTTCCGCAAAGGTTTTTCTGTAATAGATCACATACACACAGTGCGCCAGGTCCTGGAGAAGTATGCAGAATACCAGATCAAATATTATATTGCTTTCATCGACTACAGTAAAGCGTTTGAAAGCCTGTTCCATGAAAGGATATGGACAACACTTAAAGATCAAGGGATGGAATGCAAATATATTAGATTGATTCGTAATATTTATAAGCACAGCACTGCATGTGTACAATTAGAAAAGAAAGGAAGGAATTTCAATATAGAAAAAGGTGTAAAGCAAGGTGTTCCTCTGTCTTCGAAATTGTTCTCGGCAGTATTGGAGAGTATCTTTAGGGAACTAGAATGGGACAATTGCGGTATTAACATAGACGGACGCAAACTAACACACTTGAGATTTGCTGACGACATTGTGCTTTTTGCAAAAACATCTGAAGAATTAGCTAGTTTGTTAAATAATCTTGCAGATGAGAGTGAAAAAGTAGGATTAAAACTTAACCCTGAAAAAACTAAAGTGATGACAAACAGTAAAAAAGAGACAATCACAGTAGGAGAGACTTAGATTGACTATACAGAAGAATACTTTTACCTAGGTCAGTTAATTTCACAACAAGAAAATATTGAAAAAGAAATAGAGAGAAGAACATCAAATGGTTGGAAAAGATATTGGAGTATGAAAGAGGTGATGAAGGATAAAAAACTGCATACATCAACCAAAAGAGGCTGTTCAACACCTGTATATTACCTGTCTTGACATATGGGTGCCAAACCTGGCCTTTATCAAAAAATCATGAACACAAAATGATAACATGCCAGCGAGCCATGGAAAGGAGTATGTTAGGAGTTAAAAGATCAGATAGGTTGAGTAGTCTTACCATCAGAGCAAGAACAAAAGTGCATGACATAAATGTAAAGATCAAGAGACTAAAATGGCGATGGGCAGGACACACAATAAGAGGCAAGGACAAATGGAGTAAGATAACCACACAATAGTACCCCAGGAATGGAAAAAGAAAAAGAGGTAAACCACTTAAACAATGGGACGACGAAATAGCACAGGTTGCTGGAAAAACATGGCATAGAGTGGCAAATGACAGACGGGAGTGGAAAAGGTTGGAGGAGTCCTTTGCCGACTGGCAAACAGATTCACAAAAAATTAAGAAAGCAGATATATTAAATTAGGATTTAAGTTAATGTGTAAATCTGAATAAAGGCTATTTTATTATTTTATTTATGACATGGGACAATAAAAAATAGGTGTCAATATGACAAGCTAAATCACTCCAAAAATTTTTTAAGTCCCAAGTCTTGCGCACCCTTTCGTATACTCTAACCTTAATTTGTATTCACGGGACCTAGCCAGTATTTTATGTGTGTGAATATCATATCATTATTAATAATAGAATTTTAGCTACAAGCAGTCTGCCTCTAAAAATAGGCCTTTCCACAGATCTCATTTTTTGGAAATGTTATAACGTAATAATTTAGCTAACTATACATGTTAGTATTGCTACTATTAATTTAAAACATAATTATGGAGCCTTAGCAATAACTACCTGATTGTAATTCCATCACCCTTATTAAGGTAAAGGTCATAATGAGTATTCCATTTTGGATCAAGTGTAGCTTTCACTGCAGTAGTAGAATACACTTGGCCACTGCCGTCTACTGTGATTTTAGCAAAAGGATCGGGTAAACCTGTATAAAATAACAATGTTAATACTTAATTCTCATCAAAATTTAAAATAATAAGGATCTACTTAAAAAATATTCTTATTTTGCATTTCGCTTTTAATCGTGTTTTTTGTTGACATGGTAAATGTATACATACGAAATCTATATAGTTTCATTGGTAAATGCAATGTTGCACATATGCAATTAAACCTTGAAAAAAGTTCCTTGATACGACATACCTACTACTAAGTCTGTAAAGATAACAATCACTGATTGAAGACAAACTTACGAAAAAGATCCCGCCGAACTAAATTTCTCGCACACAGAACTGAAAGAAATAATTTAAGGGATTAGAACGATTACGAGTTGGGAATTGCTATGTAATAATCACAAGTTGAATTAAAACTTTGTAAAATTAAATGTAAATAGCCCACTTGTTAATCTTATTTTCTGTGCTCCATATTTGCGATTCGACCCGGGAGTCGACATTTTAGTATAATTTTCATCACAAAACACAACAAATCATTCTAAATTACACATTTCCGTAGTGTAAACTTCAAGCTACCATTTTTCCACCATTTTTATTTTGTATTAAAAAAATACATTTTACGGCCCTGGAAACGAGTCCTTTAATGGTGGTACCGTACCACACTTGGCTATTTGCTATTCGCGATTGCATATTCGCGTATTTGCCATAATTGCCATTCGACGAATAGGCAAATAGCTCAACTACCACCCTCACATGAAGGACCATGTTCATACACGGTAAAGCCGTATTCGGTATTTGCCGAAAAGCCAAATAACGCAAAAGTTTTTGCAAATATACCGTCCACACATGGAGAAAATAAGCAAAGCGAATACAAATAGCCAAGTGTGTTACAGTGTTACCTAAACACCTTACGGCGTTTCTTCCTCAGGTGGCCTACTAGTCTAGTCTTAACGATACCGTTAAAACTGGGCTATGATATGATAATAAATAATGTATAGTTAGAAAAAACTAAAAAATACACGCTTAAATGATTTATGATTTTTTTTTTAACTATATTTATTTTTCACTTTTTAGAGATAAACTTATCGAATTATTGTATTGTCATCGGTCCTTGATAATTTTACAAAGTTTGAATTAAATCGGACTGTTCAAAGTGGGTCAAAATTAAGTTCAAAGAAGTCGGCTACAAACAAGCAAGCAAACATACAGGTGAAGCTAATAAAAGCGTGTTAAAAAATGGAGACAGACATCGGGTTTTTTGGAGGGAAAGAAAACTGTCACTATGTCCGCGCTCTATTTAATTTCAAAAACTTAAGTTTTTTCGAGTATTAGTGTTTATTATTGGTGGATTATTATTCGCAGTGTTCGTGAACAAGCGTGAGTGTTGGAAAGTGATAAAGTGTCGATTGCGTGACTTTTACCTTTATCACCAAAATCTCTATGTTATAGCTAAGTGTTTCCATCGCTTCACTTAGCCATCTGACTCTGACTAGACATTGTTCTGAGGACTAGACTTACTTACTTGACTGGACTAAACTACTGACTTGACTTTTTGACTTGACTGACAAAAGTAGGACTGAAGAAAATTAATAAAATCAAGAAAGGCCTTAAAAGACTAGATTCCATGGCCGTAAAAACTATTTTAAAAAAATGCGGAATTAAAGATACAAAAAAATATCTATCCTCCCTCCCTAGTCTATGAATTAAAGTGACAAAGTGTCTCCTTGGTGTCACGGCAGATAAAGCTCAAAGAAAAAAAATATCGATAGAGAACGTCATAGACAATCGCAAATATACATTTTGACAATTGTCTTGCCTCCCGTACTTCATTCTTCACCCCCTTGTTCGCCATACGTTATTCTCTATAATTTTTGACTGACTGGACCATGTGGTGACTGGAAAATAGCATTGTGCTCACAGAGTGCCTTTATTATATTTTAAAATTGTGTTGATAATGTTTTGGTGGGGTTGTATTCCTTGTTAAGAAAGCAAAAGGAATAGTGTTTTACTAAGTACATACCTAAGTTTCTTAAAACCAATGCAGGACCCGACTAACCTAACTAACCTTCAGAAGCTGTACCTAAGCTTCTGTATTTATATGTGTCACAATAACTAAGAGATGTTGGCAAGATGGCAAGTTACTACGGCAATCGGCATATCCCAATTTATTTACTATAACTGATATACACACTGGGGTACATAGCACAAGCACATTCTGTGACTTGGTAAGTTGGATAATGTAATCGTAATTATGCTAAGTAGGTACCTAGTTACCTAAATAGTTTTATAATGTTACAAAAGCGAAAACCTTTTATTTCCGTAACTGCTTTAATAATCTAGTGGTTAAGGCGTTTGCCGGCAGACCTACTGGTCGTGGGTTCAATTCCCACAGGAAGCATATTTTAATGTGCTTTCGAATGCATGTAAAGGGTGCCCTCTGGTTGTTGTTAAATGAATCAAGTCAGAGACAGAGGGGTCATTCCGAATGAATTCTCACCCCGGGGATAACAAAGTTAAATTGGCCTTTTAATACATGATATGAATGAATTGCTATTGTATATTTTCAACCATCAATAATTTCATCTTTGTACTTTTATGTTGCAATAAATAGTCTTTATTAAATAATAGTCTACAAAAATAAGTTGTTTTAGTACTATAACAAACTCTTTAGCTAATATTGTAAGTTATTTTGATATCGTAGGCATGTACTGGATGCAAGCCGCTTTTGATTGGTCATGCTGTAAATTCTTGCGAAAAGCCCATTTCCAGCAGTGGACAGCTTGCGGCTCAAATGATCCTGATGATATCGCATCACTTTTTAATTTTGGGATTACCAAATGCCCTTAATAATTTCAACATTTTCCTTTTCAGTTCACTATATTGATGGAAAGGGAGTGTCCTTCGTAACGCAACACATCAAGCTCAAACAAGTTGTGAATTTGACTAATTGGTAATTTTTTATAAATTAGAAAAAATTAAGAAATAATATATTTATTAAATGATGTGTAAAACTCATTCGGTCTTTTATTTTGTATGTCATTACAACATTTTCATTAAGAGGTGATATTCCATGTTATCTTTCAGGAGATCCTGAAGGATAACATGGAATATCACCTATTAAAGTAACGGTTATACCTGTGGTTATACTGTATAAAACTTAAAACTCACTCTCCTTTGCCTAAATAGCTTAACTATAGCTGCCACGACGATATAAAAAAAAATACTTGTCATTTTGTATTTTTGCAGTCAGTGTTGCCATGAAATTTAATTTGCTATGGCCCAATTTTAATGTTAGTAGTTAGCTCTATTTAGTTTGTGCTTGGTGTCTCCTTTTAAAAATCAGAGAATATTATTTTAAACAAATACGTACAATAAAGGTAAACAAACAAATTATTTTCTCTTCTTTTATGATAATTATGATACATACAAATACAAATCCATATTAATATTATACTATAAACTAAAACACTGATTATATGTATTTAGTTCAAACTTTGAAAAAAGTTTTGTTTTTTTCCCTGTGTACTACCTAGTTTCTCTCCAATTTGTGCCTGAGTGTTTATTATTATCTTTGGCCTGAGCGTGCCGACCAAGATAACAAACATTGTTATATCGCCGTTTGTTGTACTTAACAAATTAAACAATATTTAAATCTATTTTTATTTCCTTTACATATATCTTGGATGCGAGTAGATAAATGTGAATAAATATTTATCTTAGCTAATTTATCTATATCATGTATTGTGCTTGTATAGTGATGATATCTTGTTAACCAATATTTGCTGTATTTAAATACTTTGCTCTAGAGAAGCAGTAGTCCGATAAATTCCAAAATTAAGTAATTATGTTTTAATTGTTAGCAGCAGATATGAATCCCATTATTGTTGTTCATGGTGGGGCTGGGGACATCCCAACAAGTAGAGTTCAGGGCAAACTTGATGGAACAAGGGTAGCCGCAAGAATCGGCTACACGATGCTGCAAAAAGGACACTCTGCTTTAGATGCTGTTGAAGCTGCAGTTGTTTCTATGGAAAAAGATGAAAACTTCAATGCAGGTATGATCATATTCCTTAATTTAGTTTTATGTAGGGCACTGCTGTTACCATAATAGCCTTTGTTCTTACTGGCAGCCCAATTTGCCAACACTGTAATAAAAAATAAAAAAATCCTTTTTTATACAAACAGTTCCTTATAAGGCTACTGATACAGATCAGTTTTACATTATTAGTTTATTCATGCACTGATCTCCATTTTTCATTGCAGGATATGGTTCTGTATTAAACTTGAAAGGAGAAGTGGAGATGGAAGCGAGCATAATGAATGGAACTGATCTCAATGTTGGAGGTGTTACTTTAGTGAAGGAGTTTCCACATCCCATAAGCATAGCCCACAAAGTGCTTACAAACTCACCACATTCATTGTTGGGAGGAGAGGGGGCAAAAATGTTTGCATTGGAACAGGTTCTTGTCACTACATCACTTCAATACATAGTATAAAACAAAGTTGCTTTCTCTGCCCCTATGTCCCTTTGTATGCTTAAATCTTTAAAACTACGCAACAGATTCTGATACGGTTTTTTTTAATAGATAGAGTCATTCAAAAGGAAGGTTTTTATGCCCATGCGAAGCCGGGGCGGGTCGCTAGTTCTTTATAAATCAACAGGAATTTAGTGGTTTAAGGCCATTATTAAAATTTGTTTATAACTATACCTACACTACTTTGAGTTGGAACTGTTTCAGGCCCAGTATGTTCAAAATGCGGTTAATTTTTCATCTGATGGCTGAATGTCTATCTATAATGAACAGCTGTACAGAAACATACCAAAATATTCTTTTTCATAAAATAGAAAGAATATAATAGAAAGATAATAAAGTAACAAAAACTTTTTGTTACTTTATTGATGGTATGACAATCTTGAACGCTCCTTTTATTTTGAAGTTGTATAAAAAATAAACAAGGTTAAAAACATAAACCAAAGGTTTAAGAATAAGACACACAAACTTGCAAATGTAGTACTTATGGACAACATAGTTTAGGTTGCAAACAATCTTAGCAATTTTTTTCTTTTTATTCTGACAATAAACTTTAAACCTCATTAGGCATACATACATAAACTTATTTTCGCTTATGATTGTAATCTGTTTTATTTGCTACTAGCTGTTCCCCGCGGCTTCGCCCCGCGTGGGACTCGGTTATATCGCGCCCAAAAGTAGGCTATGTTTGACCTCAGGTCGTTAACTACATCCCTACCAAATTTCATCACAATCGGTCCAGCAGTTTAGCCGTGAAGAGGTGACAGACAGACAGACTTTCGCATTTACTATATTAGTATGGATTAAATAAATAAATAAATTAATCACTAGTTCCACCAGAATTATGTTGAGATTGTTAAAGGCTCATGTTCTGCAGAAGCTGAAATGATCTTGATGACATCAAAGTTATGTTTTTAATTTTTCTATTAATATTTTAGGGCTTTGAAACTGTGGCACCAGAGTCCTTAAAAAGTGAACATGCACAACAAGCTTTAAAAAAATTCCTTGATGATGGTCAATTAGGGATAACTGAAATAGGAAAAGTAGAGGTAGGTACCTTGTCTTTTCTATTATATGCTATTGTGTGAGGTAACAGGCCAAGACCACCTGATAAAAAGCTAATAAAGAATTTAGATGCCTGAAATAAGCTTGAAGGAGTTTCAACCCTAAAGGAATTTTCATGCCCTTCAATTGAAGGCATTTGTTCCCCTAGGGAGTGAAAAATACTGGGTGGTCTGTACTGTAGTAAAACATCTCAAGCCACATGATAGCAGCACACTAGTGAGATCAAAGCGAGTGTACAAAAGCAAACAAGTAAATAGGCCGCGCGCCCGTCTGTCGCCGGGCATATACTATGTTTGTATTAATAAAAAAATATCCTGACCTCGTAGGCTATATCTGTTGTTGTGTTCAGTGTTCGAATAAAAAAAAATAGCCTTTTTTATTTCCTTAACTTTCAAATAGTGTTCAAATACTTTAACTAAATGAAACGCGTGATATAATTTACCAACAAAAGCATTCTCAATGACAATGATGATTTTTATATGGCAGTCCGGTATCGGCACGGTTGGCGCCGTAGCGGTGGATTCTCTAGGACACATAGCAGCAGCCACTAGTACGGGCGGTATGAATGGCAAGGCGGTCGGCCGCATCGGAGACACCCCGCAAATCGGAAGCGGCACATACGCCGATGACTTTATTGGCGGGGTCTCTACTACAGGTGACTAATCTCTTGATGTCAACAGCAAAATATACTATGTGCACGACTACCTATCACAAACACCTATATTAGATGCAGTCAGTACACACCATATCGTATCGTAAGAACAGCATTAGGTTCTCCATCATCAGTAAGGCTGTTGCATTAATGCATTGTATATTAAAAAAAATGTGTATGCTTATGTGATGGGCGCTGTGTAATTTGGCCCCTCCTTTAATTTTAGTGTATGAGGATGAGGTGTATCCTGGGAACTACCTACCTACAAGATGTTTGCAGATACGAATAGATCCAAACCTACGCCGTATTTTTTGAGCTTACTTGATCCATTGCTATTTTTTTACTATAAGACATTCACATCATAAACGTACATGCAATCGGGAAAACGATAGGTTGAAGGTAGATATCCCACTCTGCGCTTACCGGTCGCCATTCCAGACGTTTTCTGCAAAATTGTATTTTGATTTTCAGGACATGGTGAATCAATCTTAAAATACTGTTTGGCTCACAGTATCATAAAGCTGATGGAAAGTGGACTTGACGCCCAAACTGCTACTAAAAATGCTGTAGAAGGTGAGGAATAAAGGACATTAGTTTTACTTCAGTTTTCTATAATGATTAATTATTAAAAATTAACAAAAAATCTAGAGAGGCATCAAGTCTTTATTATTTTAAAAAACACTGTTCACAACAAATTTCTGGTAAGTACTTAATTAGTTAATTATCCTTAGGTACTTACCTGAATGGTGAGAACTTTATTGCGGAATTTTAAACTCCCATACTAGGTATATGCAAAACTAACGGCGCTAGATGGCGTATACTAAAATTACTCAAACAATCGCCCTCCCACTTCACCGCGACTCGGCGACACTGTTTCTAGGGGAAAAAGTGATAGCGCACCTCCTCTCTATATTTCCTCCGTGGTATTTACTCTTTATGCTAAATGCGCTAAGCCGATTTATAGTTGAGTATAGGCTACTTTTTAGCGTGAATAATAAGTCCTATGTGGGCAGAGCTGCAGGCTAAAGCTAGTGTTTCATATTCATACATATACCTGAGTATTCAACCGTAAAATAATTTTTGTTTTAGGCATGACAGAGCGTCTGAAAAACACTGCGGGTGCTATAACAATATCAAAAACAGGCGACGTTGGCGTTCACTTCAGTTCCCAAAGGATGTCTTGGGCTTACATAAAGGACGCACAGGTTTTCTATGGAATCAATCATTTTGAGAAATTACAAGATCCATTTGTAGAAAAGTAGATCACCATACCGAAAAACAAGCCATGCCTGGCCGCCTTTTTCGGTGTACCCAGGCAAAATTTTGTTGAATTAAATAGACCTAATTTGATATAAGTACAAGTGAAAGAAAACCCCCACGGTACGCTTTTAATTTTGGTCCTGAATTGTCGGATCTGGTTATTAGAACCCCCATTCTGCATATGTTACCATAAGTTCTATTGTCGATGTAATGAGAAAAGATAATCTCGCTATGATCGAACTAGTGAGAACAATATAATTATTCATATTTTGGTACTATTGGTACAGGTACTTATAAATCCTGTTGGTTCCCCTGGGGAACTCTGTGCTGTGACCGTCAAAATATTTTAAAAGACTGAAGAAAGAAATATTGTCTGTATTTATCTAATAACTTTGATATGATTTATAAACTATATAAATAAAATTATTTTTAAATATTTTCTTCTTTTCATGATGTCAAAATAAATACGGCTCCTCAAGATAGATTATTCTGAATTGGTAAATGACGCGATAGTCACAGCGCTATGGCTCTATCTTTAACCATTAAATTCATAGACCCGAGTTCACCAAACATGTTTATATATAAAACAACCGTTTTAAATTCAAACATGTTTTGATGCCGTTTTAGTATAAACAGATGTTTTGTTAGTGTCGGGTCTTAGTAGATGATTTATATCAATTAAACTCGTGAAAAGGAAATCATATATTAATCTATTTGTGAAAGTTGTGAAACCCTGTAGTAAATGAGCTAATTTTCTTCAAACAGCTATAAACCATCCCGATCAAAACGGCTTTCAAATAAAGAAACAGGCACGTCAAATTTATTAACACCATTCTTTTTGAACGGGAGTTTAAAATATTAAAGACCCTATAAACAAAGCTGCTCTGAGTTTCTATATTCCCTGAACCTAGGAAAGTTATTCAGTATCAGGAAAACTTACAATTTTAATTTTTCAGGTATTTATAAAGAGTGAATAAAAATGTGGGGTATTTTAAAAGTAGTCCATAAAAAAAAAATCAAAAACACAAAGTTTTGGTACATCAATTTATTCCTCAAATTAAATCCTAAATCAGTGTAGTGTGGGGACCCCCATATAATGCTAAAACTATGACTAACCTAGTACTTAATTATATTTGTAATGTCAAAACAAGAAAAAGCTGATTTTACATTACAAGATACCTATATTTTACATTCATTTTGAAAAAAAAAACAAGGTGTACTGGAATGTAACTCTTCCAATAATTGTTGTAGTAAATAAAATATTCTATTCTCTTTTACGAATATCTTAGTCAATTTATCCATAAATTAATGGTTTCTTCAATGTTCATGTTCTTTTAATACACTGATTGATCACGCATCAAAATTAAAAAATGAATGTTTACTTTTACACCAATTTTTCATAATGAACTTGATTGCAATAAAAGTTTAGCGAGAGTTATAACAGCAATAACATCATAAATCAGAATGGTTCATCTGTAAAGACCGAGCACTGTTTGTTGATGACTACTTGTTAAGATTATTGTTTATCCAGTCTATGTAGAACTTCATTAGTTTTATCCAGTCGTGATCATGATCATCATTGAAAAGAGTTAAATTGACGTCAAGAAATTTGGTTGAAGAGGTAGAATGTTAGCATGCTGTGCTACCCGGAGGCGCAAGCCCAATGTTGAGATGCCGTTGCAGTTACGGATATGCATGAAAAATGGTCTCACAACCGAAAAAGTGGAGGTTATAAATTTGCCTGGACCCTAGGCTTGATTGAAGAACGTAAGCGGGAAAACGTTCAGATGAGAGTGAGTGCTAATTACAAACAGCGCTGGACCAGGGTTAGAGCATGAGGAACGGTCGCTGTAAGCGCCAGGTGAAAAGGGGCGCCAAAATCAAATAAAATATTGCGATACGTTAATTTTAAAAGCAGTGTCGCCAGATCTAATATTTGCAATACAATTTGAACATTTTGGGATTTATTATCAATTTTATCTTAAAACTTTATGTGACGTGAAGTGAAAGTGTCGCCTAAATGGCGCCCAACGACAATCTCGCTCTACCCTCATCAAAGTGTAGTGTGTTACAAACAACAGTTGTTAAACAAGCCTATTGTTAACATGAGCGTGTCACCCGGTAGCCGTGTCCGCTAGTGCCTCTGGTCGCGGCGGTGGTCGCGCTCCCGCTCGTTGGGCGCGGTGTCCCGCTCCCTGCGCTCGCGGTATCGCTCGTCGTAGTAGGGCGCGGCGCGCGTCTTGCTGCTGGCGTCGCCCGCGCCGCTCTCCGCCGCCGGCTCCGCGGGAGACTTGCGCGGCCTGACAGGGCAACAAACAATACAATAGGACTAACACTGGAGTATTTGGAGAGAAATAAAACTGTCACTTTGTCCGCGCTGTATTTAATTTCCAAAACTTAGGTAGTATTTGTGCATAATATTGGCGGATTATTATTCGCAATGTTCGTGAACAAGCGTGAGTGTTGGGAAGTGGTAGTATCCAATTACGTGACTTTTATCTTTGTCACCAAAATCTCAATTATAGCTAAGTGAAATTTTTCCACCGCTTCACTTAGCCATCTGACTCTGACTTACTTACTTGACGGAACTAGACTACTTATTGGACTTTTTGATTTGACTAAAGTAGGACTGAAGACGATTAATAAATTTAAGAAAAGTCTTAAAGGACTAGTTTCCATTCCTGTAAAAAGTATTTGAAAAAATACAATAACACTGCGAGTGTGGTCTGGGTCTGGAGGATTTGTACAAGGCTGCAGAGAACGCTGTAAGGTTGGCCATTTTTTGGCCATCCAAGGGTATTTAAGGTGAACATCGACATACTAAGAAGAAAAAGAATAACGACTTGCTACTTAGATAATTTATTTATGTATTGTATATGGATGTATGAAGACGAAGACAGAAATTACTCCACCGACAGGAACAATGTTCATATGTTTACTGCATAATATACTAACTAAACCATGGAGGATATATAGTGGTTGCGCTATTGCTCTTTTCCTAAGAATTACAGCGTCCCCGAGTTGCATGTATTGTATGTAATGTGACGTAATACAAACGATTAACATATCAGAATAAAAAAGAAAGTTCAAACAAGATATTACCTTTCTTCCCTGCTATGTCCCCTATTGTAATGGTCGGCGCGTTCCCTATCCCGCGACCTGGAGCGATCTCGTTCACGCTCTCTGTAGTCTCTGTAGTATCTGTAACAATGTACACAATTTTTGTAAATACAGTTCATAAACATACGCAGTTGACACACTTTCTTATGTGTTCCAATTTCAAATTGACAGTTTTTATTGGTCTGGGCACACATGCAAGCCCGTCATTGGTTCATATAAACAGGTGTTGTCAGAATAGTGGAAACAGCGCCCTTATACAATGCATGTAAATATAGTCAAAAGGTCACACGGGACGGGATGCTGTACAAATGAATTGCACTTACGCGTCTCGCTCGCGTTCACGATCGCGGTCCCTGGACCTTTCTCTGTACCTGCAACCAAGTAGGTCCGGCTTTAGATTATAAAATATCCATGTCAATTTCTATCAAACACTCGATAAATTTTAAAATAACAAAATAAATTTGGAACCGTAAACGATGCGTAAGCCGAAGCAGTAATTTAAGTTTCTGTATAGTGAAGTTAGTTTGATGTGGTATAGATAGACTAGAGCTAAAGGTAAAGACCGACTTGATTTAATCATGTATTCATCATATTCAATCACGTGACGGACGAAGTTTCATAATAAGTTTCTTTTCTAGACACTGTTCCTGTTTAATTTAATCAAGATGCAACTCAAGTAGAAGAGTTCTGGGCATTCGAAATTTTAGAGTCAACAACAAAGATGACATTGTATTTTGCCTTACGTTGATAGTGTCATTTGTAACGTGTAAGTTTGGCACCACACTGGGACTACATCAATAACAATCCTTTTTTGCCTACTTTTCATCTCTCACGTATGATGCTAAATTAGTATACATAGGTATTGGATAAGGTGTTAGCCATAAAACGCCACACTGGCCAGTGCTTGTTGACTAGTTCTTCCAGCCACGTTTAGTTGACAATAAATAGAGTATAAGACAACTTACTGGTCTTTGTCTTCTCGATCAACTTCTCTCGCGGTACCGACTCGCTCTATCTAGATCACCGCTGCTTGACAGCAGTAGACGTAGTTTGACAACTACGTCTACCCCGCACATCACGCTATATATCAGTTCCATAATTAGACGATCCTAAGAAAAAATGGCTCACCGGTCCCTATCTTCCCTTTCGCGACTTCTCTCGCGGTACCGACTCGGTCTATCTAGATCACCGCTGCTGTAAAACTACGTCCACCCCGCACATCACATTTTTTATACTATTAAGTAGACAAACAGGCGTACGGCCTACCTGATGGGCAGCGGTAACCGCAGCCTATGAGACGCCTGCAATGCCAGGATATTGCGAGCGCGTTGCCGACCCTGGAGGAATCTTTTTACGCCCTTCTTGAAGACCCCCATGTTGTAGTCACTTGGGAAAACCATGGCAGGGATTCCATAATCTCAGAGTACGCGGGATAAAATTTCTCTTAAACCGTACTGTTCGTGATACCTTTGGGTCCAGAATGTGAGGGTGAACTCCCTGACGGTGGCTGGAGGTGCGATGATAGAAGGAAACCTAAGAAAACATGCCTCACCGGTCCCTATCTTCCTTGTCTCACGGTATCGACTCGCTCAATCTAGATCACCGCTGCTGTAATACAACGTCCACCCCGCACATCACGCTATATATCAGTACTATAATTAGACGATCCTAAGAAAAAATGTCTCACCGGTCCCTATCTTGTCGCGACTTCTCTCGCGGTACCGACTGCGCGGATCGCTCTATCCAGATCACCGCTGCTGTAAATCAACGTCCACCCCGCACATCCCGCTATATATCAGTACCATAATTAGACGATCCTAAGAAAAAATGCCTCACCAGTCCCTATCTTCCCTGTCGCGACTTCTCTCGCGGTACCGACTCGCTCTATCTAGATCACCGCTGCTGTCGGGTGTGGTCTATATATCGATGTTTGACCCTGGGTGTGTTCTACATCTCGATGTCAGACACTGGGTGTGGTCAACATCTCGGAGTCAGACACTGGGTGTGAAACTACGTCAACCCCGCACATCACGCTATATAAGGTGAGTTTAAATCAACTGCAAATATTTTAAGGGCAGATTCAGACCACTAAACTGAACAACTTTCCCGAAGAAACTTGTAGAAATACGAAAAAAATTTTTTTTTACCTCCTATACAAATTTAGAATCAGCCGATCTAGTTTAGTATGGAGAGTAAAAAATAAAATTTCGTATTTCAATATAAGTTTATTTGGAAAAGTTGTTCAGTATAGTGGTCTGTATCTTCCCTTAAAATATTTGCAGTTGATTCGTGTCCACCTTATATACCTTAGCTCAATGACCCTAAGAATAGAATGTCTCACCGGTCCCTGTCTTCCCTGTCGCGGCTCCGCTCGCGGTAGCGGCTGGCGGAGCGCTCGCGGCGGCGCGGCGCGCGGTGGTGCGCGCGCGCGTCCCGCTCCCGCGACCGCGAGCGCCGCCGCTCGCCGCTGCTGTACGACTTCGTCTCGACGCCGTGCAGCGTGTCTTGCAGGGACGATATCAGGATCTTGCAGCGGTCGTCGTGAGCCACCTGAGGAACGTTTTCATATGTTAAAGCAATAAACCTATTCAGAGGGCAGCGCGTGTAGCGGATACAAATTCGACAACAAATGAGTTACACTAACGTTAGCTAAGTTAACGCCAAATCTTTTTGAGAAGTTAAACTAGATTTGTATACTGTAAATCCAAAAATGTTGATAATAAGTTATGGCATTTTATCCATTTCATTATACCACCTCTTCTAGTTGTGATTTGTAAAATATTCTGTCACAGATTTATAATGTCAACTGAGGAATTAAAACACATAGAACTAATTAAACGTATATTACTTATCTATGATATAATACCGTACCAAAGAATATATATTAATCACTAAAATACTTACGAAGGACAAAAGCCGTTCCGAAAAAAAAACTAAAGTTTGTAGATGTCTCTTTCTAGTTAGGTTGTATAAAATTCAAGAGGAAAAGGAACACCTACAAATTTTGGACCTCTCACTGAAACTTTAGGTATTTGTATGTAGGCTTTAAAGAAAAATCAACTTTGCAGTAGAGTAAGAAGGATTAATTTTGAATGTTGTTTTTTGAGATTATTATTATTAGTAAGCATTCCAGTGTTTTATATAAATTCTTTGTCCCGTACATATATGCAATGAAATAAACATGCTTACCTTGCTCTGCTTGATGAGCGAAATGGCAGTGACTAGCGTTTCGATGGCGGAGGCGTACTCGCCCGCGGCCGCGTCGCTGACCGCTCGAGCTATCGCGCTTGAAGATACCGTTCTGTTACGGTTCATCACCTAATTGACAATTTATACATTAAATGAAATTTAAAAGAAAAAAAATGTTAATTTCGTAATGTTGAACATTATTCAGTGACTCTAAAATGATTTATTGACATAAGGGACGATTTCAAAAACTGTCCCAATTTTGTCCCTTTCCATTCTCTCATAAAAAAATAAAAAATTATTAATATGTATTTATAAAAATTTAAAAATAGTTTAAAGACGAAAGAAGAAGATATTCAAAGGATATTCTTAATAAAAAAAAAAAAAACAGTAAAAATAAAATACAATAAAAATATTTTAAATTTATTTTAATTATGTCCCAGTTTTTATTTATTTGTGAGACGATTTTGTGTTACGTTGTGTTTTAAAAATTGTAGTCACTGGGCTTTCAAATATGGCATCATAGCTAAGAAGCAAATCATCCTAGAGAGCGCAACCATCGGTATATTGCGGGCCTTTTTTTCTTCAGGTCCAATTTGTGTTCTTGCATGTTGTGACGAAAAAAAAACATTATTTGTAAGAAGTACTGAATGAAATACCAAGGAAATTGGCAAGTTTTTATCAATTTTAGTCTAACTATACTAATGGTGTATTAGTTTTTGTAATATCGGTCAGGCTCATTCATTATCGAAAGTTATTCAAAATTTTAATGTGGTAGATTGTTGTAATATTAAAAGGCATTTGAATTATTAAACCTATGCATACATCCTTACAATTCCTTTGTGTTATGTCACACAAAGCAACACAAAAGAAATGGGCAAATAAATTTATGTATATATGTGTGTATAAATTGGTATTATCGTATGAACTATCCGACTGCAAGTTATACTCGGTTTGGTCAGAAGGCGTGGTAAAAATTTAGATAAAATAAATAAAGAGAGCGTGTCACTTGAATGTGGTTTGAAACGATCGTGGCGTACCTCCTCGAACTCCGCCTCGGAGATGGCGGGCAGCGGCGCGTGCGGCGCGGCGTGCGGCGGCGCGTGCGCGGCCGCGTGCAGGGGCGCGCGCGCCGCCTCCGCCGCCGGGTAACTCTGTGGAATGTCATAGATAGCCCACACTATAGAGAACTTGTAGGGAGATCGAGCAGGTGCGACTGGAAAGAGATGCGAAACGCTAGTACAGCACACTCTCCCGAGATTCGGCTCGTATCACCGAGAGGTTCGTAGAGCCATGGGAGGTGGAGGGAGTGTACGGTCATGTTCATAATTGCGGTAATAGTTTGACAGCTCTAAAAGGTTGAAATACGGTGCACTTTGGTTTGAAAACTATGACTGAAATTATGAACGTGACCGTACATCACACTCGTCTCAACGTCTGGTTTGGAGAATTTGTTTTTGTCCAGTCTGTTCTTAATTGTACATTACTGTCGAGGCCGGAAAGTAATTTACGGCCGTGTAATATGGCAAGGCCGAAGCTGAGGCCTTGCTAAGCGCATTTAAAGGACGAGGCAAAACCGAGGTCTTGTACAGTACTTTTCTTCCTTTGTTTTCCTCGTGAGATAAACAATATCGTGTCATTTTACATTGGCGCCAACAACAAGCTGTCGCTCGCTTTGTCCGGTTTAAATTTTTTTTTTTTAATTATTAATGTATTTATTGCTTAAAATGTGGCGCATACAAAGAAATATTGACGGTTTAAAATATTATTGAATACTTATCGGCATCAAATTTTCATTATATTTTTGCAAACAAGATGGAGGCAAAAATTAATTACCTGTGGCGGTCGGCCATAGGGCTGCCTAGCCCCAGGCGGCGGGCCTTGAGCCGCGGGCGGCGGATGGCCGTATGGGGCTCCTGGACCTATACAAACATTCATAAAATAAATACATATAATATGAAAGAGACGACTACCACCTCAGTAAATCAATAGGTAGCTGGAAAATGAGTTTATTCCATATCAGAATGACCCTTGTTTCACCTCAGTGTAACTCATGAATTTTTATAAGCACGTGTTTAAATGAATATAAATATTATAACTTCAGTCGAACAGTTAAAAGAAAATAAACTTCTATTGATTCTGCCACAAAATTTAATTTGCGTATAAATGATTAAAAAAAAAATTAGTTTTCTTAGTCCGTTGCATTTATCTTGTGTAACGTACTTTTGTTCCTTTAGGCGACAATCAGGAAAAAATACTAAGTATAAAAATGACTGTAACTTGAAATTATCAAAATGGAAAATTGGAGAGATTTATTTTGTGCAATAAGATTATTAAGAACAAACAATCTAAATAATACCATAATCTAATGAAGTGCTTATAAAAAGCGATAGATGGTGTGAAGAATATAAACAAAAAGTTGGATTGTTATTTTTTTTGTTTAGGTTTGTGTATGTGTACAGGTCGCGTCATATAAAATGAACGCTGGAGGAGAGCGGAGACAGTAAACCAATCGCGTGCGATTGGGACGGGACGACACCCGCCCGCACCTCGCATACAGCGATAAATCGCCTACTACGCGACTGAGTAAGAAAGATGTCCTTGCATCATGTTTTGCGCCATCTCGCTTGCACACTCGTTTGTTCGTCAAGTTGTCATCGCTCATCGGTTGTCTGTGATGTGCCGTGATTTCTCAAAAGGTGACGGCTGAAAATCAGTGCTAGACATCCTTGCATGTCTAGTGTAATACTGAGCCGCGAGATATTTGTCACATTTCATGTATTTTTGTTTGTTATCTTTGTCCTTTGTTGATTTGTATGTGTGATGAATGTCTTAATAAATGACTATTCTATTCTACAGCCAGCGTTCAACTTACATGACGCGACCTATACTAGACTAGTATAGTGTGATCATAGTCTGTGGTGGTTACCTGGTGGATGTGGTTGCACGGGTTGCGGGCCGGGCGCGGGCTGCACGGGCGGCTGCTGGTTGAAGAACGCCGGGTTCACGTGCGGCGCCGGAGCCCCGGGGCCCACTCCTGACAAATACAACACAATTTAGTGTTTACAGTTCGGTTGCGACATTGCGGGCTTACAATATCTAATCTAAAAAATACTAGCGACCCGCCCCAGCTTCGCATGGGCATAAAAACTTTCCTCTTGAATCACTCTATCTATAAAAAAAACCGCATTAAAATCCGTTGCGTAGTTTTAAAGATGTAATCATACAAAGGGACATAGAGACAGAGAAAGCGACTTTGTTTTATACTATGTAGTAATTAGTCTGACACTTAGACGGCGTTACCACTGACGGAGATGTGCGGAGCGGAGTCTAAATTAACCAATCACTACGCTGGAATTTTTTAATTGAATATTGTGATTGGTTCGTTTCGCTCCGCGTCAGTGGAAACGCAGCTTTATTACTAGTTGCTTATTAACATCTCTAAAAACCATGCAGGAATGAGTGAGTAGCCGAAACACGCAATGCATGTTGAAGGCGACATCTCCATTACTCAATCGTTCTTGCATGGTTTTTAGGGGGTTTTAGGGGGTAGTAAGCCACCTGTCTGTTTTTCGCCAGATAGGCGGAAAGGAACTTTGTTCTGATAAATATCAAAATATCAGACAATAGGTTCTCTGTACAAATAGCTGAATGTTTTATGATAAAAAATGTAAGTGAGTTTTCTACTAGGACCTTTGTTACAATAATTCTCAACAAATGAATACATTGCAAGCCCAGCGGCCCACCGGTGACCGACAAACAATTGAAAAACTATTTTGTCTGCGATTGCGGCGTTCAAGGTGTTAAACGACTTACCTCCGTATTCAGAAACGTTTGGTTTTGTCTCTTTCTCTCTCACTGACATTTCACATGAAAAAACGAGGTAAAGCATATGTATTTTACAAACGTTTCTTAATACGGGTTTTTAATAGTTAGTTCTCTTTATATAGTTTAGTTGCAAAATTTATGTTTGAAGTATGATAAAAGAGTGTCTAATGACTTATTTTTTTCTAATTGAACGTAAAGATGTATGTGTAACATGTTAAATTGTGTTGTAAACGATGTATGTGCATACCTGGATGTTGTGGCATGGGCGCGGGGCCCCTCGGCGGGCCCTGGTGCGGCAGCGGGTGGTGCGGCGGCGGCAGGCCCTGGCCGGGCGGCTGGAACAAATCCGGAGAGTTCTACGTGGCGGACATAATAATAACCATGTAATGTAACCACAAAATACCCGAAACACATGTCATTTTAAAAAAAAAGCATACAAAGCAGGATTTTGTTAGCTCTACTGCACTGTTAAACTAAAATGTTTTTTATAGATTTTTTCAATCTGACAGATCGATTATTGGATTAGAATATATTACGGGCAATAAAGCGACTTTGGAAGTTCATTTAGTCTTTGCTCGTGACAAATTTCGAAAAATACCCTGATAGAATATAAAAAAAAAATATATAACCAATCCTTATACCTACCAAAATTCAGACGATGCGTAAACCCTACACATTTTTACGTTCTTAGTTTTTATTTTCATCATTTAAAAGGAAATAATAATTTCTAAGAAAGCAATTCTGAAAAAAAAAAAGGTGTGAAACAAAACTGACCGCATGTGGCGGGGGCATCTGATGCGGCGGCAACTGGTGCTGCGGGGGGCCATACTGCGGCTGCGGCATGTGGTGCGGCGCGTGCGGGGGCCCGCGCGGGGCCCACTCGGGGCCCGGCCGGGGGCCCGGACCGCGCTGCATCTGCGGCGGGCCTTGGAACTGTGGGAAATCACGTATTAAATAAACCCGACGATTCACATTAGTGTGGTGCTGTCAATCTTGTTGACAGTATTTATGAAAACCAGGTCAATTTAATGTTTCGACAATTTTTGATATCGCTGAATAGCGCCTCCCGCCGATTCAAACCGAATATAACGCCAATGAAATAACGATATTATTGGTATTTCATAAGGTTTAAAATCTTAAAAAAAATAGAACTTGTGTTATCTCGCTCATATTAATTGGCCGAACACCATGAAGATTATGGGAGTAAGAGTGCATTCCCACTGATGCGAAGTTGAGCGAAGCTGACTGTAAATTAACCAATAACAATATTTGATAAAAAAATTCCAGCATCGTGGTTAATCAATTCAGATTCCGCTCCTCTCATCTCCGCCCAGCTCTGCGGGAACCTCTGAAATGGTCTCTGATAAGGAGAATAAATTCAAAAGGTTTATAACGGATGATGATTGATAATACCTGCATGGGCGGCCTGTGCGGCGGCGGCCCCTGGTGCGGCGGGGGCCCCTGGTGCTGCATGTGGTGCGGCGGGGGCCCCTGGTGCTGCTGCATGTGGTGCGGGGGGCCGTGCGGCGGCCCGTGCGGCATGCCGGGCGGCGGCCCGCGCAGCTGGTGGTGCGGCCCGGGGCCCGCCATCATCATGCGCGGACCGTTCGGACCGGGGCCGTTGGGACCGCCTCCGAAGAAATCTAAACATATACAATAGGAATGCTTCATCTTTTCAGATAGGCAGGTATATTTTTTCTGAAAACTCCGTTTTAAAATTAGAATAAAGTAGCCGGCTCGTGATTGGAGAGGAGCTAACTATCAAAGCCAGTGTCTCCTGTAAATATTATGTTTTACGATTTCAAGCCGCTTTATCACGGATTATTGTGTTACACCTATTTATTTATACGATTGTTTACCTCCTGGGTGCGGTCCTGGCGGGCCCCCTGGATGGCCCGGTCCCCTCATGGGTCCAGGTGGAGTCGATCGCGTCTTGGACTGACTCTCGAATTGGTTCAAAGCCTGTCAAAGATTACGTATGGTATTATATAAAGTAAATTAATGAAAGGCTGACATTTTTGCATTTAAATTGCATTATTCATGGTAAAACTATAAAAAAAATACAAAATTAATGAATAAGATGATCTTTGTACGAATTGATTTGGAATTTTGTCCGCATATTCGAAGGCGTAGCAATACAAAATGTAGATTTTATATTAGGGGTAGAAACGATTGTTGTTCAAACGTGTGCGGTCAGAGTGGAATCATCATTTCGTCTAGGTGCCACGGTCGTTAAGAATGCAATAATTGTTCACGATTGTCGTGTTAACAGTTTAGTAGCATCTTCTTACATCTCAACCGATTAAAACTAGTGACCGACCAAAAGTTTGGTTACGTTGGTGGTAGAAAATCTACCAAACCTTCTTTGCATGACCTGAAACACTGCATTCATGAATTATCGGGAGTCGCTCGCTCGACTTACAAGTTTTCTATCCCGCCATCACCAAGTATCTTTGTTTTTTCATCTACTTTTTGTTGTATTTATAATTTTACACTTTAAAATACAAATTACTTTTGTCTGATGTCCTTAGTTAAAAACAGTTTTGGTTAATTTTCTCGGTCAAAAGTGGTTTTAACGAAGGACGTTGGTCAAAACCACTTTTATTTCGGTACTAATTTATGGGAGATCGGTAGGCGAGATTATGGCTATCTTATGACCCCCATTGTAAGTGAGCGAGCGAGCGTTCGATTTTATTACAGAGAGCTTCACATTGTAAATCAGGTACAATCAACCACTTTTGAATAATTTTTGCGATCGGGTAAGCGGTAACATATTTTGCTAAACTTCAAATTTTTCGGTTTCGTTCGGAACTGAAATTGATATCGAAAAGTTTCGGTCGAAAAACTTGTCTTGCGAACTATTGTAACATGTAAGTATATTTACCTGTTTAGTAGGCATTGTAACAACTGGATGTTGCCCGTGAATTTCTTTCTTGGGCAGGCGGTCTAAAACCATTCGGACTGATTGGTCTGACCCAAGGGAAATGATGCAGAACCCCTTCGACTGACCATTCGCCCTATTCTCGAAGAACTTGACATCTTGGAAGTCGTTCACTCCTACGTCAGCCACGGCATTGGCTATGTCTTGGTCTGTTGCCCACTGGAACATTGTACCGAAAACTCAACTACGGAAAACATGCAAATTTTACAACTTGTACGTAAAGCATGTCATACACGTTGTAAATTTCATTAACACATTACTGCTCTAACAAAATCAACTTTTTATATTTACAGACTTTAACGAAATGAGAAAATTATGTTTCTCTCAAAAACTTGTTAGGTAAATGTTTCCTGTTCTTCAAAAGTTAATTTTGTTAAACTACGCAATACATACGTGATCGGAAAATGGATTTTTCCGTGGCTTGACTTACTTGTATTTTATAAAACACGAAGCGAGTATTTGCAGCTTTCTATCTATGACGAACGCTGTTCTTGTAATCGGAAATTCACACCGGAAAGTTTATGTATGGTATTTTACGTACCTACTCTACTGTTTTTTTTGTTTTCCTAAGCTACTTGTGTATAAATGTAATAACCATAACTAAGAGGAAATAAGTCACTGTCTTTGTTATAAAATATTAATTTCGCGGTAGTAAGATTTTGTTAGGTTTACTGTAAAATATCGCAACCATTCATCATTCATGTCAGACATTCTTTCATTCTGGTATTATGATGTTTTTACTGGTATCCACGACAGGAGAACCGTTTGGGTGAAAGGAAAGAGTTTGTTTCAATACCATCGTTTTATTTTCATCATCACAGGTCTGTTATAAGAATTATTCTATTTAGATATAATTTTAGTAGAGTAGGCAGTCAGGACACTGCCAAACGAAACAAAGGACCCACGTCTCATTAAACAGTAAATACTGGAAACTGTTTGTTAATATTCTTTTACATAATAAATCCTCATATGCCGTTTGAAAAAAAAAACTTTGTTATGATTATGGAAGACAAGATTCATCCATAAGTTACAGTTAGGCACTTAATCTCTTTTATAATAAATCTTAGGTAAGTACACAGGGTTTAATATTTGAAGTGTACATATTATTATAAACACCGCTGCTAACATTTTGATACAAAACATTAATGTGTTTTAACAGCTAACAACGACAAAAAATATGAATATAACGAGTACGCGACATTTCATATTAAAATCCAATAAAAAAAGGCATTGATTAAGTTTTAAATTTAAAAAGATCTTACTATTATTTAATATCCTAGAATAAAACAATTTGTTTGAGTTAATCACAACATGAGTATAGAGAATACTATGATTAACATTTTTTAGTTCAGACCAATGAATAACGTCGGAAACAATACTCATTATTAACCATTGCATAATTTTGTTCGATTAAATAAGTAATATTATACCATACAATGTCTGTTGGTACAAAAATTCGCAACCCAACAAACTAACAGGTTTTAAAATACCGTCATATTAAATATTGAACTTTAAATAACAAAGAAAAAAACAGCGATAATCCGTAATATAACAAGTTATACCTCGAAGTCAATATATCTGTCTGCAAAATGAACAAACAAAAAATGTTGGTAGGTACTTAAAAAATAGAAGACTACAAAAACAAGCATCAAAATCTCTTACCTCGATGAAAACCTGATAATATAGAAAACGATTAAACATCATCAATGATGATTGTTATTTTGTGCAAAGTCCGACAGTGCAGCATCTAAGATACTTTAACAACTTTTTATTTCTGATCTCCACCAATATACATATTACTATTAGGTGCTTGGATGCCCTTACACAGCTTAAAACATTTGATAAATGTACCTTGCTCAGCGCAAGACAGAGACAAGAAATAATAGAGCATGTAATTCTTAGTTGTTAACTACTACACAGATTTGAATTTCTTGTATCAATGAAAAATACTCCGTGAGTGAAATGTCAAATCAAAAACCGACTGTCCAGCATGTCCTTATGGCATTACAATAAGGTTAAGTTTAATTTAATAGGATATTGTTGCTATTCCTAAACTACTTACTATAACACATACCAATCCAAGTTATCTATTTGCAAAACTCAAATTCCAGTCAATCAGATAATGGAATTTTATTATGTTTAAACTATTTCCTTCAACCTAAAGTATACCTTTTGAAAATGTATTTAAGTTGTGACGGGATTGCCTAGGATATGCCTAATGTTTGCGATTTTTTTTTATAAATTGTACTCATAATAATCAAACGGAAGATTTTAAGGGTTAATTCAAACTACATCAGGCAGTCCCATCAAATTTGGTTTTAACTTTCTTATGCTATAAGGTGGTAAGTTTAAAAATACTGAAAAAATTTTGTTTCATCACCTGTAAAATATGTACACAAAGGTAAATATTTTAATTTGAAATCCTGTCAGGCAGCAGGATTTAAAGTGCAATTCATCCAGGGAAAAATAACAATTTATAATTTGTCATGGTTGTCATATGGAACAAAATATAATATGATGTACAATGGGCCACATAAAAAAGTATACCAGATAAGGTGTAAAGGTAACTTACTTAGTTACTTTTACACCTTATCTGGTATACTTTTCTATGTGGACTACTGTCGACTATATAGACCACGTGGTAGAGACTGAAGTATTAATTGTACATGAAATACACATCATGTTATAATATAGTCAATTTTGGTGTGCAAGACTACACAATGTTTTTGTACGATTAAGCAACAGGATCTAGTGAGTTAACACATAGATTTGTGTGGGGAATATAGAGCTTCATGAGCTATATAATATGAAACAAACATGTCATCCATCATCCCATAACATACATCTCCATTACAAACACATGCAATATAATCTAAGTAGCATGATATTTGAAGGCAAATATACGGTCACAAAGTAAAATAGCAAAGAGATATTCACATACAGCAAATTGTTTTATCAAGAAATAGTTAATTAGAATAAATTAATAATTAATAGTTTACATCTTACTTTACACACATTAAAAGTAAATTTTGGTTAAAAATAAATATTGACTTATATCACATGTAAAATTCGAATTTTAAATAATAATGTAAAGAAATATATCCCATACTTATATAATATAGGTAATCTAAATCGATATAATTTTAAGCATTTAAGTGAATTTGACATGAAAATATCTCTTTGTTTTAATGTAATAAACATAAATTTAAATGTTAATAAATACATATTACATGTTGATTTAAAACTTTTATATTTCACTACAAGCAATACTTACATGAAATCTATATTTAATTATTTTGTATGTTCAGTGTTGTTATATATTATATCTTATTTTTTGTGCCGTACAATTTAACGTTTTTAAAAACTTGATCTTTTCATTACCTTGTAATAATAAAAGTAACACAACAAGTATTACACAGCCACGATCCAAAAACCATTGTAAATTATGAAATGACATAAAGTAACTTTATAAAGAAGGTCCTTGTCCAACAATTAAAAAAAGCACCTTAGAATGGAAGACCTTCAGTTTCAGACCCACACAAGCAACATGTTTGTTTGTGCACTGCCTGAACTCTAGTAGAATTACCTCAATCAGGTCACAACGAAAATAAAATAGAAAAGGATACCGCCCCAAATACTCAAACGCTACTCAATTTTGAGAGCTGCTCAAGTATCATGCTGTCGCACTCAACATCAACAATATGACAGTGATAACATGATACTTAAACAGCTCTCAAAATTGAGTAGCGTTTGAGTATTTGAGCAAAAGAGTTACAACACTGTGAAATATGACCAGCTTAAGCTCAGTATGGAATAAATAATAGGTATTATGGAGAAAGTTAATGAATGTCTATTTGAGAAATGGTATTTGTGAATGAAACCAAATTTACAAATACCGTTTTTGTGAATAATATATACTTTTGGAAATATTTCACAGTGCAGGCCTTAACAGAGTAGGTTCTTGCGATATGTTATAGATTTTGTTCTATTTACACACCTTTTTTATAGCAATTCTTGCTTCAGAACTCTACTAAGTTAGGCACTAGACATATATCAATAATTAAATCATAATAATAGGTGTTTCAAATATAAAATATATAAATTAGCTATATCTTTGACCCCATTTCACTATAAAATTTTTGGCTTTATATAGGGCATGACATTTTTTTCTGGTTTTGGTGTCAACCCAAAAACATATGTTCGTGTAACATATGTATTACTCTAGCATTAATATATATATGTTGTTGTCATTTAAATATATTATACAACTGTAGAAATTATGTGCATACATACTATAAATAAACACCATCCTATATACAGCCAAATAGTGTTAATTGTCATAGTACAATACAAAACACTAACCAATATAAATTTCTGACTAACCATTAGTTTCTGAATGTAATTATTTGTATATTTTAGATTTTTATGTGAAAAAGAGTCATTTCACATCATATACAACTATGCGAATGTACAATAACTGTACTTAAATTTGGCAATGCCTAGTTATATATGAACTAATAAATTTGATAACCAAAAGAATATAGCACCAATGTATCAGTTACTTATCAGTTTAGGGCATATTAATCCTTACTTAAACGCAACTTTTAAATCATTATATGTCTTTACATATATGTAAAGACATATTAAGTACTTTGCAGTATCCAGCTCATTTGGTCACAAGTGTTTGGTACAATTTCCTTACATATTTAGGTGCCTAAGAAGCATGTATTTCGAGAAACATTTGACATTACAATGTAGAAATATTTTTAACAATTAACTTTATTCAGAATTTGATTTATTAGTTTTAACATTGTTTTATGAATGTAAGAATCAGTTTTTAAGAATGGTGAATATGAAATCATCTTATTCATTAAAGAAATCAAATAGTTGCTAAACCCATATTGGTTAAAATACTTTTTCAATATTTGAAAGACCGAGATAGCATATTTTAACAAAATCAGGTTCACCAAAAGTTTGTAATTGATTTGAATAATACAGAATTACTTATGTTTGGTAGAACTACTACTATATAGAAAGTACACAAATTCTTTATGTCAATTTTAAAACATTGAAGTAATCAGATTATTATCAATAAAAAAAAATGTAACAACAAAGGCATAATCATATCCAGACAATTATTTATAGCTTGCACAATTAAGACAAAATGGGCTGGATGAAGATTTAATTTGTGAAAGAGAAATTCATTGGGTTATCAAAAAATAAACATGATACTTGCAAATTGTTTGTTTTGATCATCATTTGGTTAATAAATTAGCAAACTCACAGTAATTTTTGGGTAAGTATGTACACATTATGTACCTACTAATAGACATAATAAAGAGAATTTGTACTAAGGTAAAGTGTGCTAGTGTTATATTTTAATTGATACAATCACAGACGATATAAGACGGTAATTATGCACCACACAAATATACAGAACCTGGTACAGAATATATAAACTGGTAATAAACTATACTACACAGATACTTTAAAATGCGCATCACCGATAAGAGATCAAAACTTAAAATATGCAAGTATCAATCAGGAACTACCGATTTTACCACAGAAAATCGATATTCAAACAGTTAATAGAACTTTTAAACCTATTTACACTAAAGGCTAAATGAGACAAAATCTTGTACAAACCCAAGTGAGGTTGCCGACGTAAAGCTGGAAGCGGCGGCCATGATGTCCGTGGCTTGGGCCGTTGTTGTGATAGAGAGCGTTGCCGTTGGCCTCCTCCGGTTGATCATGTTGCGGAGGGCCGGAGTTTGGTGGTCCACTGCCATCCTCGGGTTTCACTGCTGGAGCGGCTATCACGTCGTCGTATAAATCCACATTTTCACCTCCAAATTCATCCTGAAAGAAGCCGCACACACAAACATAAAATAAAAGCTATGACGCTTTGGCCACTGTTGTAGTTCAAATCTCATGATTGATAAGACTGGGTTATTAATTTATTTAATTATATTTACCTGTCTATTAAAATCAGATTCAATATCGTCTGCGTAAAGATCTATATCCACGCCTCCGTCCGCCATTTTTGCGAAATAATCCACAAACCACAAACTAAATAGAGAACACTAGTTCCACAAACTAAATAGAGAATAATCACAGACACAGACTACAGTCACAGAATTAGTAATAGCTAGGGTAGGACGTAAAGTAGTGTTTTTTTTTAATACTTTTTGCGGCCATGGAAACTAGTTCTTTATGGCCTTTTTTCAATTTATTAATCTTCTTCAGTCCTACTTTAGTCAAGTCAGTAGTCTAATCTAGTCAAATGAGTTCTAGTCAGTCAGATGGCTAACACCCATATTCTCAAACGTTTGCTCATAGGTCGTCTCCACTCAACCTCATTCGAGGACGCCTCAAGGAAGTCCTCCAACTTTCCTTGAAAACGGTATTCTTGATTGTTTCCTTGAGGAAACTCCACTGAAGATGAGTCAAGGAATGACGTCCCGTTTCATTTCAGTATGTTGGTAAACCGCTTAACTTTTTGGCGTAAAAAGAGTTTTTGACAGTTTCTTTTTCAATTTTAGCCTACTGGTATAGATTTATTATAAAACAACAAAATACTTAATACACAAAGAACTTATTATAGTAGGTACAAGTTTTTTTAAAATCTGGTCCTCAATAAATGTTCGAGGCTTCCTTAAGGTACCTCTCGACCTACTTTATATTTAACAGTTCGTTCCTCACCTCCATTGAGTAATTTCCTTAAGGTGAGGAAGCTAGTGTCAACTATGAATACCATTGAGGTCGGGTGAGGTTGAGTCGAGTTTGAGGAAACGTTTGAGAATATGGGTGTCAAAAAATATCTTAACGTCAAAAAGTTAAGCGGTTTACCAACATACAGAAATAAAGTAAGATAGCGCAATACATGATGCAAGGTGCATCTCCCTTATTCACTGGAACTAGCATGGTTTTAAGAGATGGTAGTAACCCGCCTGAAGAAGATTAATAAACTTAAGAAAGGCCTTAAAGGACTAGTTTCCACGGCCGTAAAAACTATAAAAAAAAATTTACAAATATTGGAATTGACGCTTGACATTGACATAACAGCAAACATGCGAAAAGAAAAGATTGGACGGATTTCAAGAGTTTCAAGGGATTTAGTAGTAGAGGTGAGACGTACTAGGTAAAACGCGGACTGAGTCTTGCGAGTACGCGTCCAGAAAAAGACTAGATCCAAAGACTAGATCCACGAGTATTTACGAGTACGCGACTCAATGGACTCATAGCGTAACCAAATGATTCCCGTAAATGCGCGTCTTGCGTATATGGACTAAGTAGTTTTACAAGTATTGATTGAATCTTCACACTTCGTATTTTTTTTTATCCAATTTTTTTAATATTGACTTAAAACTTCCCTTCATACTTTATACAGGCTTAGGACTGTCAGCAGTTTTTATTAAAATTTCAATCAAAAAGAGTATTTAAGTAAAATATATATTAGAAGTTTTCAATCGATTTTATATTCATTGATTACTTTTATTTACATTTTTTTTATATACAAAGTGATTCTTAATCTTTTTTTATTTATTATTTTGTTTTCTTGTTTTTTTTTCAATACGTTTATACATAAGTACTTACTTTCATATTGAACTTTCGGCGAAAGCTAACAACTAACAACTGTTTGTTTTTAAAATTGTAAGTAAACAACAAGTACTATTATCACACCAAAAAAAATATGCTACCAAAAGAAAATGACCTTATTGTGTTTGTAATAAAAGTGTTATTTGAATAAACAATAACTCGCCGAAATACATCGCTCGGCGGCTAGGTGCGACAGCGGGCGAGTCGAGCGATCCCGAAGTTTCACGACGACGTCTTCCGAATATAGTCCCGAACGCTCGCATCCTAGTTTTTGAGTTGCGCGTACCGGTGAAGTCGCCGTACTCGTAAATACTCGATACGCTAAAAGACTCGCATGCGGGAACGCGTACTTACGCGTCCAAGCCAAAACCTATTCCAAAAACCTGTTCCAGTAAATACGTCTCACCTCTATTTAGTAGGATTTTAGGATTTATTCATGCATGCATGGCACATATTAAATTAGAAACATTCGTTCTAATTTGTGATTATAAATATACTCTTTCTAGAAACTAGCTAGTATGTCATTCACGGATTGTTGTGTGATGTGATGATGATGATGATGATTAGAATTAATTATAAATTAATTTTGTGAAATAAATGAAACTTTATTTGTTTTATTTGTTCATATGGGATATTTTATAGCGATGACAATCAATGGGAACCTATCGTGCAGATTTAAAGCCATGGAATTACATTATTTCAATTGGCTATACGGTGTAGCTCCGTGCTTTCCAATTAAGGCTTCAAAAATTAACATAATAACAGATCCTTCAAAGTTCTATGATACACTTTGTAAAAGATTCAAGAATGCTAATCGTCGAGTATCTATTGCTAGCTTGTACATCGGAACAGGAGAAATGGAAAAAAAGTTATTACAAGAGACCAAAGAAAATATTATGCAAAAGAAAAATATCAAGTTATGTGTTATTTTAGACTACCAGCGGGGGACGCGTGGAAAAGTGAATTCAAGAAGTTTGTTGCAAGAGTTTCTTGATGTAGTGCCCCAGAAATGTAATATTGCTTTGTACCAAACTCCCCGCTTGTATGGATCTTGGTCCAAAGCTTTGCCTTCTCGGTACAATGAGCTAATTGGTCTTCAGCATATGAAACTGTACATCGCAGACAACTCTGTTCTCTTGAGTGGTGCAAACTGTTCCAATGACTACTTTCAACAGCGCCAGGACAGATATATTGAAATAGTGGATGCAGACCTTGCAAATTTTTACAGTGAACTCATAGGTATGATGACTGTAAGTTGTTAATGATTTTTAGTTTAATTTTTCCTGTATTCTATTATTATATGGCTACATAAAATAAATACTAATCTAGTAAATAAAAGACCTGATAGAAAGAAAATTGATACTAACTGCTATTTTTATTTTGGGGGTCGCAAGATAACCATAACCTAACCTATGACCCTCCATAAAGTCGGATATGTGAAGATTGCCGCCATCCCCTTACCCATTTTTGGGTCTGAAATTAATAATACGGAAAAGCTCGGAAAATAAGCGCCGCACGAAAAATCTTCACATGGCCAAGTGATGCTAATAATGTTGTTTATGACATGGGAAAAGCGAAATCACCCTTTCATATACTCTAACCACTGTTGCTCTTGTTTCAAGTCTATAGTGTGAGCACTATGAAAGTGCAATCATTCATCTGACTAAGTTGTCTGACTTTTGTTTGTAGATGCAGTAAGCGAGTTTAGTAAAAAGTGTGCAAATGATGGCACAATATGCGACAGTCGGTATTCAAAGGAGCAGATGGTGAAACAAATGAATAAAGTTGTGTTGAAACACATTGAGAAATGGACAGTTGCTCAGGAAGCTAAAATAAAGTCAGATAGTAAGTTAAACCCTATTATTATGTAAATACACATTTTGAATTATATCCTTTTTGTAAAGTTCTTTGTTTGTCACCCCTTATCCCAGTTCATCTGGGCTTAGGTCTCTTAAAGAATTTATCTGAGAGGTGTTTACATAGATTGTCTGTATGTTAGATTGGGTATGGTATACATACTTTGAAATTTGAGATAGGATATTTTGTGACTGTAAATGACCATGTCATGGCCATTACCCCAGGTGGAGCCACGGGCTAAATATACATTTAACATTGAGAATATTTAATTAAGATTAAAATGAATAAAGCTTAATTTCAGTTGAAGTGGGCTCAGCTGACACCTGGGTTTTTCCACTTCTGCAAATGGGAGAGTTCAACATCACACAAGATGAGCAAGTGACAAAGAAGCTGCTCGTATCTGCACCACCAGGTTCAAAATTCAAATTAGCAACAGGATATTTTAATTTAACAGAGCAATATGCAAGCACTTTGCTTATAGACTGCAAATCTGATATCAGCCTTTTGATGGCACATCCAAATGTAAGTAGTAAAATAAACGTAGTTAGATTTAAAAGGTTTTATATGAAAAAAATTCTATAAATTGAGTGAGAAGTTTTTTTTTTAACTTGTTCCCCTCTTTCAAGAGGGATAAGGTCATCATAGCAAATGGCATTGATCATGAGAAGATCAAATCTCCATGTCCAAGTTCTTCAGTAAATTTCTGACATTCCACTGAGAAAACAGGGAAGTGGGCATTCATTTACCATGTGGCGGGTTCTTCACAATCACTCTATGATGACTCTCTTAAGCCGCATTTTGGGTAAAGGCGGTGATTCATTTTCCTGTGTTCGGAGTTGGAATGGAATCGTAATAAGTATTTAGTAATTACTAGCAGCCCGGTACGTGCTTCGCTACGTATAAAGTGAAATAATAAAAAAAATTAAGAACCGCTCAACCAATTTTGTGCAAACTTCACATAAACCATCTAATAAATAGTCCGAACAATGTCTAAACATTGTTACACTGTTAAACTGGTTTGGGATAGGTGAGCCCGTACTTAAGTTATAAAATTACAACGAAAATTGGCATTGATTTTTATATAATAAATACGTACCTAATAACAAGTTCAATAGCCAGCAGTGCTCTTGCAATTCTATGTTGGGTTAACTGTTCAGGAGTCAGGACATAATATACATATATGAAACATACACTTTAAACACTTAATGGACATAAATAACCTAATTTTTAATTTATAAAATAAATTTGTTAAAATAATTACTTTTATATTCAAACAAAACAGTTGTTTAACAACACCATATTGATATTTCCAGGCAAATGGTTTTTTGGGAGCTGCCGGTCCAGCTGGGGGAATACCACATGCTTACTCATTGTTGGCTCAAAAGTAAGTTACAACAATAATCTCCTGAACCGCCCTGTCTTCTGATTTTATATGGAGAAATATTAGTACATACTTGTATATTATATTGTTTGTATAGTGAAGCAAAAAGAAAATTATACCACATTAGGCATAAGTAAAGAGTAAGGTTTCTTTTTTCGTTTAAGTACTTTGTGGTCCACTGTAGGGGGAACTGGGGCAGAATGATACAAGGGGAGCATTGATTCACCCATAGTATCTCAAAATCTACGAACACAATCGATGTGGTCACATCACTAAAACGTGTCAGTACGTGCACAAGCGCTGTCATTGTGACCCCGCTCTCCGCCAGTTAGCCGTTTGCATTTGGCGAGGGAAGGCGTGTTTGCAGTGCGTCGAACTAAAAATTTTGGTCGAATGTAGCCGTGTTTTGCCGAGTGTTTACGTACATATAGTATTAATTGAATATTACCAAAGGTAAGTGATTGTATCTATTATGCAGGTTTACTTGTTATTCTTATAAGAGATTTTATGATTTCAACAGAAACTGAGTTTGAAAATAAAACATCCGTTGGGGTACTTTGATACAGAATGGCATGGGGCACTTTTGGTCGTATCAAACTGCCCCTAGTTCGAAGTTATTACAAATTAGTTGCCACCTTCTACTTCCTTTACATTTCACCTTTGTTTCTTTATGGATATTTTACATTATTACTCGTAGCTACTTCCATACCAAATTTTTACCCAAATTTGTTTAACCATTTTATGTACCTATGTTATTTTGGCTAATTATTTCCAGAAAATGGTTCGCACCTATAAACCGAAGACTGATCGAAGTAACATAGATGAGGAGAAGGTTAAAGCAGCCATAGATGACGTTTTGTCACATAAATTATCCATTAGGAAGGCTGCCGACAAACACAACATAAAAGCTGCAACCTTGCAGCATCGTATTGAAAAGTTTCGAAAAACTATGGACCAAAATGACGAGTCATCTTCAATGAGCTATAGCTCCAAATATTCTGTAGCACAAGTATTTTCAAAGGAACAAGAAAAAGTCTTTGCAGAATATCTAATAAATTGCAGTAAAATGCACCATGGGTTAACTTTGCAACAGCTTTTGACTCTTGCGTATCAGTTTGCTGATTTTTCCAACTGCAAGTATCCAGAATCATGGAAAAATAACGGTCGTGCTGGAATAGACTGGGCAGCAGGATTCAGAAAAAGAAATCAGGAGTTAAGCCTTCGTAAACCGGAAAATACCAGCGCTGCAAGAACATTTGCGTTCAACAAAACTGCAGTGGCAGATTTTTTTAATAATTATGAAGAAGTTTTGACACGTTACAAATTTACACCTGATCGAATCATAAATATTGACGAGACGGGAATTACCACTGTTTTATCTGCTCCTAAAGTTTTGGCTCAAAAACAACAAAAGCAGGTTGGACAAATAGTAGCATCTGAACGAGGAGAACTGGTCACATTTTGTGGCATAATTACTGCAATCGGTGGATCTCTTCCTCCTGTGTTTGTTTTTCCGCGCGTTCATTTCAAAGAACATTTTTTGAATGGTGCTCCTGAAGGAAGTCTTGGTTTATCAAACAAAAGTGGCTGGATGACTGCTGCGTTGCATCTAAAAGTTTTAGAGCACATTCAACGCCATACTTTGTGCACTAAGGAGAACCCAATACTCGTCATATGTGACAATCATGAATCCCACATATCTATAGAAGCAGTTAATTATTGTCGCGACCATGGTATTGTCTACTTATCACTTCCACCACATACTTCACATAAACTTCAGCCGTTAGATATCAGCGTTTTTGGTCCTTTTAAAGGAAAACTTAAAGTTGCTTTCAATGACTGGCAGGTCCAAGGAAAGACTGTGTTAATACAAAACGTCGCTATGCTTACAAAATCGGCTTTTATGGAATCTTTTACCCCACGAAACATCACAAGTGGCTTTGCAAAACCAGGGATTTGGCCTTTCAACAGACTTGCATTTAGCGACGACGATTTTGCTCCTGTAGAAATTTACGCAGAATGTTCTCGAGACCAAAGATTTGAACAAGAAAACATATTTACCCAGAATAGACATGAAGCAGTAACAGCCGATTGTGAACAGATGGAAGCACAACAAACTGAAGACGTTTGCGAAGAACCTGTCACATTCGAGCGCCCTGGTAGTCCAATTGAGGCTCCTTATAATATAGATCTAGCAGGTTCTCCGTCAATAATACCACCCCATAATGATGATATTTTTATGGCAAATACTGATGAAGCCCCTCTTGTTGAGGCTCGAAATGAATTTGAAGTCTCTGGGCATAATAACGATGTTCCTACAACTTCTAAACAAATATTTTCACCTGAAGTAGTGCGCCCATATCCAAAGAAGGACAAGACAATAGTGTCATCAAGAAAAGGAAAAGAGAAAGGGAAATCCAGAATATTTACCGATACGCCAGAAAAGGATAGATTACAAGGCTTGCACGATGAAAAAATGAAAAAACAGCAAGATAAGATTATGAGACAGCGAGCTAAAGAGTTAAAAACTGCAAAAAAATTGTTGGGTATAACGGAAAATAAGAAAAAGAAAAAATCTCGTCGCCCTCCAACTCCTTCATCTGAGACTGACTGTAGTCTAAACGATTCAGTAATATTGAGTGACGATAATGAAGAATTTGAAGACTTTGAGCATGAAGAGGAGAATTTTGACGCACTTCCTAACCCTGCAAATATAAAAGTTGGAGATTTCTTGCTTATCAAGTTTGAAAAGAAAACTACAGTTCTTTACTATACCGCCAAAGTTATTTCAAAATATAATTTGACAGAATATCACGTTTCATACCTAAGAAAGAAACCAAGATCTTACGTGTTTGTTTTCCCGAATCCAGAGGATACCGCCAGCGTTGATTTTAAAGATGTAGCCCTTCAGTTACCCCCACCAACTTTTTCAAAAGGTACTACGGCTCGCACAGCATCCATGTATAAGTTTTCTATAGATTTAAGTCAATACAATTTGCAGTAGAAGAAGCTTAATATTTTAGAAGAGTATATTTTTGTAGCAGTTTTTTTTTGTTAAGGCATAAGTGTCAATTTTATTTTTTTATTTTTTTATTTAGTATTTTATTTTTGTTATTAGTGTATTTCCGATTTAAAGTATTCAAAGGATACAGGGTAAAAATATATAAATATAAAAATAATAGATGTTTAAAGAGTGCTTTATGAAAGGTAAAGTTTAGAAAATGATTGTAGTATTAGTTTTGTATTGAATTTTCTGGTTAATGCTCAATTAATGTAACCAAAAAGACTGATTAAACGATCTCTGATAGTTAAACAATGGTTTTATTATTGATACTATTCTAAAACTACAAATACCCTACAATTTCTACATAGTATCAATGTACCCCACACGGTGTATATAAGTGCCCCGTACATGGGGCAGATTGAGTCAAGTCCCATTTTTTAATTAAATCCTTATATTTCAAAAACTATTAGACTTAGTACAATGTATACCTAGTATGATAAAGCTGAATAATTAGGCTTTACAAAACGTACAAATAGTCTTCGAAATGTCTTTAATCAAGCAAGATATTTAAGATTGAATTTTCCTGTACCAAACTGCCCCACTTTCCCCTACCTATTAATGTCTGGATGTTACCATTGGGTGTTGTGGTACACTACTACATAGAATATGATTCTTGTAACTGTTGATCCAAATTGCTGTGTGCGTAGTTTGAAATATAAAGTTTCCAATAGCATATCTTTTGAATTACAGATTTTGGCAAAGAATATTGGAGTTAAACCAGACAGACAGAGTCAAAATGTTGGAGTATGAGCGACCTGGATGGACATTTCATGCCAAAGGACTATGGTAATCTATTCTCAAGTTACATTTTCTTTTTTACATCTCTTTTCTTCTTTTTTAAAGTCATAACTGGTCATAAAAAATAAATTAATATTTATGGTTATATGGCGGCCAGTGTAGCCAGTAGGTTAGCCACTGTCCGTATCGTTCAATATAACTCTTTATGGTTTGCCGATGGGAGCGGTTATTTGGCCAACAGCTTTTAGTAAAAAACCTTTCTTGAGAGTTGAGAGTACTTTTCGTACTCTCAAATGTATAATAATAATAATATTTCTTAAACAGACTAGTAGCTTCGTAAATTTCTGTGGTTGAACTAACAAGCACTCTTCAGTCCCTCTGATATAACAATTTGTTGCATTAGGATTTTGAATGAGAATAGTCATAATTAGTTATACTACTATTCAAACTATAACACTTTCTCAGTTGCATTCTGTTTTTATTTTTGTGGTATTTCAGGGATTACATATGTGGAAAGTTCAGGAGTCAGCTAGTTTTATTAATGTATTTCCGAGGTCCGCTAATACAACATGTATTGCAGGTACTACCCGGCCGGCAGCGGCGTGCCGTGGCTGACGGTGGTGGGCTCGGGCAACCTCGGCGAGCGCTCCGTGCGGCGCGACCTCGAGGCGCAGGCCGCCATCGTCACGACCTCTAAGGATCTACAGGTTACATATCCGATACTATTAAACAAGCAATATTTGTATATGTATAAATTTATTTGTACTCGCGTTTTCAAACACGGCTCTTAAGGATTTCTTTGAAATTTTAGACGTTTTCACAGCATCATCATAAATTTAAGAGCTATGCTCTTGTCGGTAGAGTTCCTTCCATTTTAATTTCAATTCTCACAAAGTCAAAAAAATAATCTAGCTACGTTCCATGTCTGGAGATATTAATTTAACAAAAAGATTTTCTGCATAAAATGGCAAACAATAAGCGAGCGAAGCTCGGTCGCCCAGGTACTTTATGTAAGAAACCACTTGTTAAACTTCGAATCATTATAATCCCATATCATGTCTGGGTTGCTCTATAAATCGTACTATACGATGAGAGATGAACAAACAAGCAATAAAATTATTTTATCTAAACGTGATTGAATCCTTGAATTGAAATTATTGATATGTTTTTTTTTTGTGTTTTATTTTGCTATGTATATATATTTGTTAAATAAATGTATAAAAACTCTCGCTTTACCTTCATTAAGTGGCAAGAATTGTCTGATAACGTCATAAATGACAAGAAGCGAAAGCAAATATAAAAAAAAAAAACATTCAAAACACAACTCACCATATCCGAAATAACAGATAGTGGCTCATAGTTATGCAGTCATCTCATTTATTATATTTTCGTTTCAGGAAAGGCTTCACGAAGAATGTTCAAAGCTCCACAGTTACGCGACAGAGTGTGGCGAAAAATTCCAAACCCGTGAGACTCCCTTATGGGTGCGTGCTACCGTAGGCCTCTTTAGAACTTATTTCTAAAATTCATTTAGATAGCGAATTATACAAATGTCACAGTCAAGATTTAAACTTGATTAATTTATAGTACCTGCAAACTTAAATTTGAATGAAGAAACTGTCAATTAAAAATGCTTACATGTTATAATGTTATGTGAGCAAGAGCTTTATCTATAATCTTTTGGATAATGCATTGCTAAATGTACCTGATACCTTGCTATTTCTATATGCTATAGATCGATTTATACACATTTTATATTTAAATCTTTCTTTTTCAAGGCTGTAAATGAACCAGTTAGTTTCAAGTAGTTATTTGCAGTGCTTTATCCAAGGTGTAAATAAAAGACTAAACAATTAATAATGTATACTTGGATAGCAAGTTGTTAGAATAATAAATATTGTTGAATTTTATCACGTGATTCCAATATTTATTTCATAAAAATAAAACTAGATGGTTATTTGTCTAGTTTATTTTAATCTATTTAGGTTAGTTAGTGTGCAGGTCAGTCGGATATTAATAAAAAAGGACAAAGTTTTCCAATCACTTTTAATCATAATCATTCTTAGTTTTCATTCATATAATCGCATAATTATTATTATTTTGATTCACACTTAAAATAATTTTAAAATAAATTAATGAAAAACACTCTGTAATAATTTATACAAAAATCAGTCGTGACATTATTTGATTAGAATTAAAGTATACATACAATCAAATTTACAATAATAGGAATCAGGCATATTATTAATATAATATCTATTCTAGTGAGTTCCAGATAATTACACATAACTGATTAAAAAATAAAATGTGGTCCAATCTGCAAGGACGAGTATGCATTTCAACTTAAAATCAAATAATACAATTTTTTAATCAAGTCAATCGCCAGGAAAGTAAATCACTTTGAGCATCATCAACAATTAAAAAAATAATTGCAATTGAGCAATCTCCACAATATTTACTTATATTTATCGTGTTAAAATCAATATTGAAGCATACTTATAGTATTTACTCTGAGCAATCATTTAATATCCTTATTGAGAATTAAATCAACTTGAATCAAATATAAAATGTGTGAAAGATAACCATGCCACCATTCAAGCATGGATGGATCACTTTTATCCTAATCTTTGGTGTGCTGGGCTAACTACACTGTCTCTCGAACTAAATGCTATGTGGATTTTCTATAATATATAGAGAACATGTAGAGAAGAAAAGAAAAATATAAGGACACAATAGTGGAGTTCACTAATAATGTATACTGGTACTGTTAATAAATATACCATAACCAGTAACATCGAAAAAGCCATTAAGTAAAAATTATTTTAAATTTTATTATTAGAACTAATATTTTAGATTCTTAATTATTGATATCGCCACGGATTCTTTGAGTGCCAATGTTGAAATAAGATGGAGATCATATCAGGATATTAGATCCCTTTTGATTCAAAACTGATAAATAAATCAACAAAACATTTAGCCGCGAGTTCAGTCCACACGGAACATTACTGTGTTTGTGTCGCGGTTTCGCCATCATCCTAGACTATGGACGCAGACAGTAGGTACAAAAATAGTTCACCTATTAAATACAATTAATACTACTTAACAATTAAGTATCGGAGGAGGCCTCAAACAAACGAAACAGCATACATTTATGCTATGATACAACAAGGCAGAATCAATAAATCCCACAGTAATCGATGCGAGATTCACAATTAAAAAAACAAAGATTCATAAATCTTCTCACTGGAATAGGCATGATACACGATGTGTACAACTGGCTACAAGCCTCCTCTAACTATAACGCTACTTACGCGAATCACACTAAGGTAAATTGACTAGGCGTGGTAGGTCGCAGTGGTTGCGTGAACATTCTGCGCTTACGCTTTGACTACTTATTATTAAATGCTTTTGAAACTGAATTTTTTGATACGTGTAGACTAACTAATACAGAATTATTTGGATTGATTATTTGAAGGCTGGTTTGTGTACCTATACTTGCAGAAATACGCCAACAGCGCACTTATCGGCTCGAAAAAAGTGATTGCTATATAGACTAGACGAAGGCATAATAAACTATTGTTCTAACACCCGTGTGACATTGTTATAATATCAAAAGGTGTTCAAGTTTTCTACCACCAGTGAGACTTCGGGTTCTGGTGACGAAGCTGTCAGTTGAATTCGACACCTGGAACTGGTATATCATTAATCAATCGCAACAGTGTAATTTGTCTCAAGCATGATATCTGGTGTGTAATTTTTGAACACCCTCTTGCTTAATAATCTACTATTCGAGCCGATCAGGGGTTAAATTTTGAAATGTGTGACCTACTCAAAACCGACGAATCGAATGATTTTAATTCGTCTCACCGGTTTTGTCGAATAAAAAATATCACCCCTGTCCATAGATTTAAAAAAAAAAATTGCGTCACTTAAAATAGATATAACATATGACATTAAATGTATGGGAACCGTGCGCGCCTTATGCGGGGGGTAAGGGCTGAGGTAAGGGAGGGTAGGAGGGGGGGTCCGTCACCAAATACACATATTATGGAATGGCATACACGTAAATATCGTGTATGAGTGGTAAGACAGTTTAGCTTGTCATGCTACTTCTATTAGAGCCGCGTTCCTAGTTCTATGCCCCTGTCGTTATTTCCACAAGCGAGCTATAGACGAGAGAAGCCGTAACGTAGATCAAAGCGTAAGTGGTGCAGCGTGTCGGGCGGTCAGAAGCCGGCGACGTCGGGCGGCGGGTCGGGCGGCATGTAGTGCAGCTCGTCGCCGGGCGTGCTGAACACGTTGTACAGCACCGCGAACACCGTGCACGCTGCGTACGCGCCCAGCGCAGCCCACCACAGCAGCCGCTCCCACAGCCGCTGCTGCGCGTGCTTCAGCACCAGCAGGCCGATGGTGAGCCCCGCCAGCGCGCCCGCCACGTGCGCCGCGTACGACACTGGCGGCGCTTCCTGCATACGCAAACATATACGGTTACACACGCGCACATTTGTGTGGAATGTACGGACTGGATTTTACTTGCTAATCCGGCTTAATATAAAACCACTAGTAGAACGACCACGGGGAGCGAATACCCAGGCGGTTTTATTTCTCGTAAGGCTACTAAGAAAATAATAAAAGTATCAGTCTCGGACAAGTGTCCCGAAGACCGACTGGTGGCAGATTCCATCAACAAAAGCGTTCCCAAAGAATGGTAACGTCAAGGAGTCGCCGGTCATAAAAATAATGCCAATTCTTATGTTTTGAGTACAGTCAGATTGAAGCAAAGTGATAGATCATTATAAAAGTTTAAAATTGTATAAATCGACAGTCTTTCTATCTACTAGAATGATGTTAAACTTAGATTAGCTCAAATTTAATCACATTTCTTTACGACCTGGCGATGGTTTGTTTGGCAAGCCGCCGCCGTAACAGCGACCTAATTTATATGTCTACTACTGTATGTGATGTGATGACATAGATTTCAATAATAGACTAGACAATGACCGTCAAATAGCAAACTAAAATAATTTTATTGTCGTATTCTTGGACTGTGTGACGCAAATAATCCTATTGTCAACTATTTATTACACATTATAAATATGTAAAAATATTTTATAAGTATTTTTCACACCTCAGAACATACATACAGGACATATAGATAAACCAGTCGGAGAATATAACATACCAGAATATATAGGCTTCAAAGCCTCCAAAGTGTCCATATTAGTCAATAACGATTAAAGAGTATGTACTCACTCACCTTGGTATATCTAGCATGAATAGCGAAGCCGACATCACACGATGCGACAGCCAGCGCCGCGACGAGTCGCACCGCGCCGTACCGCATCGCATGAAAGTTCAACAGCGCGTTTGCCAAGTGTGCCGCGAGCAGGGCGTACACCCCGCCCGAGGCACCCGCTAGACACACGTCTGGGTCTAATACTGAGGCCGCCAGGGAGCCGCCTAGGACCCCCGCGAGGTAAACCGCGCCGCAACGCAAGGCACCGTGAACCATTTCAAGCGGTAGACCCACCTGTAAATATTTTTTTTATTAGAATGTGAACGTCTTACCCCCGTATTAAGAAACGTTTGTTAAGCCTATTTTAGTTAAAATGTGTTTCGTCTTGTTCTTTCACATGAAGTGTCAGTTAAGAGAGAAAGAGCCAAAACATATTTTAGTTAAAATGGGCTTATCAAACGTTTCTTAATAAGGCGGGCAGGCATTAAAAAAGGTTTTTCTAATACATTGTGACAATCCGTTTACAGTTACATAAATTTGAAATAAAATGGATAGGTAGAGATTATACGGCATACCTAATACAATATGAATTAGGTAAATTATGTATTTTACATGCTGTACGTTTAAATACAGCTGTCATTTTTCTTTTCCTACATTTTAGATAGATAAATCATTTATGTTACAAAATATACGAAACTGATTACTTAACTGAAGGCCTGACCTCTATAAGAGCTATCGATTATAAACTTGAACCATTTGGGTATTTAGATTGTTATTTCCGTACATTGTCTGTAATAAGGCTTTGGCCTTCCTAAAGCAGTAAATTTAATACTAGTAACAGTTAAATAGTAGACATTATAGCTACTTAGCTACATGCATTGGCGACCTACTTATATTAGAGCAGCGTCATGGAAATTACTAAATTGCATATACCTACATTCGCCCCACTACCAAATACAGGCGGAACGTGAAGCCCTTTTTCGCTGAAATTTTCTACTATCATCTAAAAATAGGTTATCTTTGTTAAAAATTTAATGAGGTCAAGCTACTACCTCAGTGAGCTTTCAGATAAAAAATAAGATGATAAGTAATTATTTAGCGGTAGACGTTCGAGTCGACGGTACGAAAGACCACATAAAAAGGAGCGTCATTTAATGGGTGCGTCATAAACTATGAAGCAGATTTGGTGTAACTATAACGCGACTAGGATAGTGTGAACCCAGTTTCAGATCTATGTTCTAGCAACGTTGCAGGCAGACAGTTTTGAATCGGTCAAAATAGATCTATGGCCTATCTCCAACAGAGAGCTCAACTTAGCTGAAATTGAGCAATGATTTTCCTTTCACAGTAACTTAAAAAAATATATTTCAATTTACCGCGAGCTGAACTAGAAGATTAAAGGCGAGGTGGAGCCAGCCGGCGTGCACCACGCTGTAGGTGAAGAACCGCCAGAACTCCCGGCGCCGGTCAGGCCGGTACACGAGCGGGGAGTCCACCGGAACCGGCCCGGCCGCCGCTGCCATCCCGCTCGACCCGGATGCGTACCATGCGAATACTCCCAGCTGGAACAAACATTTACTCTCTTACTCATGAAATCAGACATAATTAAACTAATGATCAAATACGCCCGTAGGGATTCCTAAACATTATTAGATGTATAAACTAATATTATAAAGAGGAAAGATTTGTTCGCTTATATCAAATAGGCTTCAGCCACACTAACCCTGAGTGACATAGGGTATGTATGTACCACGGGCGAAGCCGGTGTGGACTTCTATTAGACAATAATATGACAAATATAACTTGCCGAATCAACTTTGTTCATAAAGAATAAGAAAGGATACCGCTCTGACGAACTATTTTCTTCATATGGCTGGAATGATAAGGTGAAAAATTATCTTTTTTTTACTAGTGTGCGATAGTGACCAACACTTCAAAGATCAGAAGGCATCTGAAGTAGTAGTGTTTTTTTTTGTGCCTAAAAAAATGGTACCTTGTACCTAAGTTACTAAGTCATAATCCTTGTTTGATGTGATCTGAGGTCATAATAGTAACTTTTAATGCAATAAAAATTGCGGAAACCTAAACACTCAATTTTGTAGTTCTATGAATTAATTAGGTACCTACCTACTACTGACGTCAATAAATTTTTCCTCATTACTTGTGAAGTCTGCCTGTGATGCAAGTAAGTTGATTCGTGTACTTAAAGGTACTACCTATTCTTGTTGATTTACTCAGAATAACTGTACTTAGCGTAGCGTAAGCACTTGTTGTTTTCAGTATATTTCGTAGCATCAAGCAATTAATGACGTGTGATTGAATTATTCAAAGGGAAAACCGTTAGTAGTGAGTTGCGTGCGAGTCATCTATAGCGTAGCGGAGCACTAGAGCACTTCGCGAAGTCGTGCGCTTTGCGGTGGATCAATGTGTGGCGGACGGTATCGCCCCAAAATCCAATAATGAAAATCGGCCAGCACCTACCTTTCATTGTACAAGTGTAGTAGCAATCGGCTCTACTTCACACATGTCACACAGTCCTTTCGTCTACTTTGGTAACTAAATTTACCTAACCAGTTACAAGAGAAGATTTTTCTTTCGCTGTTTGGTAACTAGTTGAGAAAGAAGAATTATTTTTTTCACTTTCGTAGAAGTTACCTACGCATCTAAAAAAGGAATTTTAGAGGAACAGGTGTTGCGAGGGTCACTTTGATGAGTTTTTACCAAAATAAGGGTACCTACTTGCATAGCATAACAATATACTTAATTTTGTCTTTTCTATTCTATACCAATGAGACGCTAAAAACGGCCATTCTGGGTAGGGCCGAACCTTCAATTTGTAGGTTTGGGCGGCGTGCGCGGGCGCAGCATGCGTGCGCGTGCGATTGTTATGATTCACGTAAACCGCTTGTTTGCACGGATGTGAAATCCGCTATTAACAATTTTAATTAACTGAGGCAACTAGAGCGGGGATCCAGCGGTTCGTGCAATAGAAAGTGATGTATTCGCCGAACGATTTTAGCATCATATCGATTGTCTAGCTACCTACTTAGGCTTTATTCTCTTGGGTGCATACCTACATTAGGCTTGCTAAGCTACCTTATCGGAGAACAGTGTACATATCATTTACAAAGTATAACCAACAAGTTATATGCGGGGTTATTAAATGTAATATACGTGTATATTATTTGTAAGCGTAATGTACTGATAACGTTAATACTAAAAAATACATACCCAGATAGATAGGTAGTTATTGGTTAGATACAAATGAAATTATACCTAAAAGTTTTGTCTCAACTAACGGAAATGTGCACGGAGGTCTCGGCTTTGACACATGGCTTTACCATTAGGAATAAGACTCCGTTTTCTGGAAATTCCTTTAGGCAAAACATGAAAAACATGAGAAAAAAATATGAGAGAAAGAATACAATACCTCTAAAAGGGTGACACAGATAATGAAGAGCGGCGGCGGGCAGCAAGTGTACCTCTCCTGGTAGTATTTGCGCTCCCGCTCCTCGGGGAGGACCTCCATCGCCACTAGGTGCACCATCCTGTTAAAAAAATAATACAATTTATAAGATTTTTGAATAAGCTAAATTATTTTAACGAATATGTATTCTCTGTCTACCCACACCACACGGCGGGAGAATTGATCTTGCGATAATCTCCCTGCCACTCCTGCGATCCTTCTCCGAGTCTTGTGCGTTGTCTCGTAAGGGTTTGCTTAGTATAAGGCTATAAGGTTGTATCAGGCTATCAATATCATCGTAAGACATTTTTGCAATTATACCAGTACATTTCTTTTTCCACACACAACATGTAGTAGTCTAAAGCCAAATAGGTACACGCCGCAACAGAACCAGGTACCTAAATCGGTATCGAGTCGGTAGTTGTACGTTTTATGTTAAATTTGTTTGTTTACTGGTTTTTACTGGGGTGAGTAAGGTGGGTACACCAGCCGTTGGTCCCCTCGCCAGTGTACAGGGAGACAAATTACCTTGCTACGTCAAAACTGTATGCCACAGAACGGTAAGCAATTAATCAACTTACTTTCACGTTATTTTGGCCGCTTTAAAAGCAATTTTATGATTTTATTGTCAGACAGCACACCACATGTCACTATGACACGACAACATACCTAACATAAAAAATATTTTTGTACACATCAATGGACGAGAGATTGGATTCCAATAATTTAAATAAAAAGACACATTACAATTTTGTTATATTAATAAAATAATCGATGGCCAAGCTATGTTTAGGTATATTTCTTTTAGAATTTGTCGCCTAAAATAATTTCACTGCATTGTGCCTGAATGGTGTGGGTAGGTTACCGAAAAGATAAGGGTTGACAGCAAAGTTACGACATTTCTACCGACTGGATTCTTGAAATAAAGAATGAAAAAAAAAACAAAATGTTTAAGAAATAAGAAAATTTTATCAGTAGTAGTACAAGATTTTAAAAGTAAAAGCTTGTACTACTCCTGATAAAATTTTATTATTACGAAAAAAAAAAAACATAAAATCGCGATAACTTTTTTTCGTTTTCTTCTGAGTAAACTGCAACGGATTTTGTTATATTTTTTTAGAGAAGAGAATTTTTTCTGTCTCATTTAAATACCCAGAAAACGAATCGTTCGACCTGAACATAAACTAAGACATAAAAGCAGACAAGTACATACCTGGCGAATAGTGTGGGGTCTTCGAGCAGCAGATGGAAGTCGTTCTCGGAGCTGACCTCTCGGTCGCGCTGGTGCACTGCGCATCTATAGCTGCGTGTGCGCTTGCCGCTCATCTGCAACAAATATATTAATCCATCAAATAATTTATTTTTAAACCTATATGTAACACAGTATAAAATGTTAGTTTATTTCAGTTTCAGTAACTACATTACATTATTTCTATACCGACATGCTGTCTCTCGAGAATTCGGCCGATGTTGATAGGATTCCCGTTGAACTAGAATCATGAAATTTGGTAAAAAGCAATTATCAAATAGCAATTATTTAGGCATAAACCTAAAAAACTGTAAATTTGTTGTTAAATTTTAAGAGAATAAATAAATACAGAATATTATTTTTTTCAATCAAATTAATGCAAAGCAAAAATCTTAAAATACCATAATTACAAGTTATGTCCGTGCTTTATGTTTGTGTCATTTCTGCGGTCATACTACCATACAACGACTCTACTAGAAACGATCAGGCACCAGGGGTCTACTTCTCAAACTGTCTATTTCTCATTTTGACTACTTTTGTGGAGACAACTTCGCAAAGAATGATGGCGGAATTTTTACGTATAAAAAAAAAATACGGATGAGTTGATTTTTTTTTTACAACATCATAAGAGTCCCAGAAATACATTTCTGTAAATAAAATATTTTTAAACCCCCGGGAAAAAAACTAGATTTTTATTATAAATTATGTTACCAGAACTTAAATATGGCAATGTAGAACGTGAAACATTCGCATAGAGCCACGACTTACAACTGCCAATATCACTGTCATTCAAACTGACTTGAACTCTGTAGATTGCGGTCTACATAAAGAAAGTGCAAACCAATAAATATATTGACTTTCCATATATCCTAACCTAGTACTCTACTATAATCAATTAAATCAACTGTCAATGTCGATTTGACAATGCTAGCAACTGTCAGAGTGACATGATGTTTCAGTTCAGTTGTGGTTGGGTGGGTTTTGTTTTAAATATGGCGATAGAAAATGAAACAAAAGGACGACTTTTAAAAAACGGAATAATTAAAAAACCCCGGGGTTTATAATTATTTAGTGGTGGTAAACGTGTAATTAGTTAAGTGGTCTTGCTAATGCGATTTGTTTCAAGTTATCTATATTTTTTGTTTTTTTTCGTACAAACGATGTATGGGGCTTCGCCAGGATTCTTTCTACTAGAATGTTAGGTCAGTAAAAGTTCTTTGCGCAAACATCAGGTAATTTCAATCTCTTTATTATCAGAAATATTTATTCTTGTCTATTAATTAGTCTGAAATAATGGCATTTATTTTTCATGAAAACTAGATAGTCTTTGATTATCTATTTATAGATAATCAAAGCACATACGGAGTACACAATTCAGCTATTAAGTGGACCGCTGTTAGTAATCATTGTAGACTCTACTAATACAATAATGACCGATAATATAATCTGATGGCTTCCGAAGCAATGATATTCTGTGATGACAAGATACAGAAAGTTCTATCGATTAGTTACCAATTAATTTTGTAAATATTCTGTAAGAAACGACAAGGACTGTCATATTACCTATTTAAAGTGTGTGATTTATATGTCGCGGCGATTTGGCTCGCGGCCAGCGTCTATCGACCAGTCCCCCAGGCCGTCCTTGAGTCACCCCAAGTTGGCTGCTCAGGTTACCTAACAGAACTACCCTAGATCGCAAAGTTTTAACTAAGTAGCTACCTTATTCATTAGCAAAAGTAGGGTATTTGGTATTTAACGTAGAGTTGGCATTTTCCGTATGCTTTTTGAGGCATTTCGACGTTGAGTATTCAACGAGTTAATGTGTGAATGATTCATTATAATTATGTTTGTACTTTAAATAATTAAATAAACCAATCTTGAATTTAGGATGACTGCTACATTATTAGTAGGTATGTATGAACAAAAGTTTTTGTTTAGCACACAAATGAAGGCACGTGATATTATTATCCTTTGATTTATTCCGAGATATAAATATCCGTTTTATCCCTACTGCACCTTCATGCGATCATTTATGTACATCGACGACGGCCAAGACCTAACTAAAGATGTAATTTTAATATTTTAGTGTCATAGAGCCAGGTATAAAATATGGTACAACTATGTAACACACACAACATGCTAATTGATTTCAATAGTTCGTTCTATAAATAATTAAATAAAAAAAGTAAAATTTTTAATCAAACCAATCCTCATGTAAAATTCTTTTTTATTTGATTTTATGACGACTAGCTTTTGCCCGCGGCTTCGCTCGCGTGAATTTCCCTCGGGAACAGTTCTTTTTCCCGGGAAAAGCTATGTGTATGCAAAATTGCATGATTAGTTTAGTAGACAGGACCTGAAGAGGTAATAAACAAACAAATATACAAACGCACTTTCGCATTTATAATATCAGTTGGGATTATGTCTTCAAATAATCTCAAAACTTAAACGAAACCAATGATGGAGTGATTTGTAAAATTGCTGCAGACTTGCTTTGTTAAAATTTCGCACGTATGACAACCCTATGTTGGGGCAACGGCAATCGCGAGGTCTAGCAGCGCGGGTGGGCGTCCACTCCGTAGACTGTCCGCGATAGCAGACAACCGCATTGTCTCTGCAGTCGTTCAACTCGGTTTCCCACGAGACTGCAAAATATCCAATGCCAAAAAATACGAATAGCCTAGACGCGGCGCAGACGTCGGCTAAATCTGACTCGGTAGCACCCGCGGCCCGCCTCTTCGATGTGCTCATTAACACGTTGCGGGAACGTCCGACACTCAAAATAAAGAGTGTATCAATGGAAGGACAACTCAAGATGTAGGTAGTTAGATAGTAAAATAATTATCTTTTTACTGAAAATACAAGTTTTAACGATGGAAAATATATTTTTTTTCACTTCTCCATCATAACTGTTTGCGGGATAAACAGTTTTTGTTTTAGAATCTTATTTTCTTATTTCGTAGAACACTACTGTTTCCAATATTATTACCTAACATAACTGACCACGTGCGAGTCCGACTTGCGCACGAAGGGTTCCGTAACATAATCTAGACAATACGGCAACAAAATCGCGTTTGTAGATGGGAGCGCCATTTAAATATTTATTTTGTTTTTAGTATTTGTTGCTATAGCGGCAACAGAAACACATCATCTGTGAAAATTTCAAACCGTCTAAACTCTGATTTTTTATTCCGTAGAATTCTGACATTTCATAAGTGTTGCTACTAAAAAAGCTCTCCAACTGAAAAGGGAACCTATTTAAGGGCAATAAAAAATAAAATGCTTGATATTTTTTTATGTTTTACCTAGAAAAAGATAAATTATAAACTTTCTGGTATATCTTAAATGTTATAACATTTTTCACATCGAATTATCAAAGTTACATTCTTAAGTTGGCAGTTTATTTTTCTTTAGCTGGCATCACTCCCTACTAAGTCATGTTTAATAAACCTTTTTAGTCAAAGCGTTTCAAAATTATTGTTTTTTATAATTCACAAGGAAGTTTTATATGCTATTTTAATGTCTTTGTTAGTTTGTGATGAAAACGGCTCGCCGTAAATCCTCTTTTGATTTGGAGCACCGCACGTAATAAAATGGTTACATTCACTAACAAGCACAATGTATAGACTCAGATAATCAGACTCGTATTGAAAAAAAATGTGCCTGGCCAAAAAGGTTTGTAATCTCTGACATGTCAAAAAATGACAGCTATCACAGTTCATGAGATACAGTTTGGTGACAGACGGGCGGACGGACGGACGGTCTTGTACGGAACTCTAAAAATGAAGCCAAACCAATAACATGGATTGTAGTGGAAATTGTAGTACTTATGGCTTTTGCCAAATTTACATAATATTATAAAGGGCAAGTACAAATTGCATATAGGTACATAGAATTTCGGTGGTTTTTCTATATTGGTTGTGCCCACCGGTTGTGCCACTAATGCTGCTCGCAACGGACTTTTAAAAAAAAATCTTGATTACTTTTATATTTTATGAAACTTTTTTGAACTATAAACTATTCTTATTCTTTTTATACAGAGAGACTGGACCTTGGGTAGGATTATCGCGATAAAAGAAAAGGACGCAAGCACGTATAATAGGTACCTATATTTAAAAAAAAAATCTTAGTTAATCTGTAAATTATGTTCCTAACTGAGCTTTGGCTATTATGTTTGTGTATGTTATGTATGACGAATGAGTGAGTACTAGGCAATTTTACAATGAGTTTCCATAGGGCGCTCCGCGAGTCAGGCGCCAGTGGGCGCGGTGGCGCTGGCGGGCCAGTGTGGGCGCCGCGTGACTCACGCCGACATCCGACACGTCCGATACGTATCCGGAACCACTAACTAGAAACTATTGCCATTGCCCTGCCCGTCAAACCAGCGGAGCCTACGCGACACAACACAACACTCATTTCAATATCCATCATAATTTATATGTAGTAGTGTTGTCCTCTTTACACATTTCGGCAAAAAAAATATAGTTTCAATTCAAAGAAGCTTTATTCTAATTGTGAAAGAAATATAAAGCTATCAGTCATGTAGATTATGTGGCATTTGGGGGCAATGACAATGAGATGCGTTGCGTGCCTAGGTAGGTACCTACCTAGGTACTACCTTTTTCGATTAACAGCGTCGTGATTATCATCAGACAGAAAATCTCCAGCTGTCACAAGCTCTGAAGCAATATGTAAAAAGGCTGTGCTTGTTAGATTTCATTATATATTTTAACTGATTTAGTATTCTTGTAGTGTTGTAGATCATCATAAGAATATTCACGTACCTACGAGTACATTACACCTATATGGGTGCTGATTTATAGGCGGTGACTCGGACACCTACACTCGGAAACCATTGCGGGTTTATGAATGGATGGAAGTATAATTGATTTCCTGATGGTAGTTCATTCACTTATTATTATTATGTATTACTGAAATGAGCCTTCACAATAAAAATATGCAAATAGATGCGTTAACAGTACCTACTATTTTGTGAAAAGATGTGAACACTCTATTGGACAAAGTTCTAGTGGCACTAGCTCTGATAGTTCCAAGATTGTTCCCTATAAGTTATTGATCCAAATGCGTTTTATAAACCTATCCAACGAATTAAAATTGAAATTTGGTCATAGCAATAGCAAGGTCTTCCAACAAGTGACAAATTACTAAATTTACTTAATGACTAAAATGGCTGTTATCATGTAGGGCATGAACGTCGAAAGTTACAAAAGGCGGACTAACGATTTCGTGACTCCTATTCAGCTTCTAAAATATTAGAAAAAATCACAAGAGAAAAATGTTTATTGCTTTGCTTGTTGCTTTCGCTGCAATGTTATGCGACGAATAATTACTGGTTGGGAGTGGAATGGCGTTAGCCGGCAGGGGGTTTTTTATCTAAATCTAGCATATTAATGTTAGATTTAGTGTGGCGGAGTGATGTGCCGGCACGTGAACGCTGGGAGCGTTCCCACGCACCCACCTCCGCTCCATTATGTTCTAATCTCTTGTAGTCTCTTTCCATTATTACGAAGCCGTGAAAGTACGCCATACGTTTTGCAAGCGGGAAGCTAAGATACATCTATCCTATCTTTGTTTTCTGTCTATTATGTTTTACGGCTAAAAAAAATAATGAGGAAACGAAGGTGTAATTTGTAGGTAGGTAGGTACTACATTAAGTTTTAAGAAAGGATCTAAATTTATAATTTAAACTAAGTTTCCTATCGCGATCACAGCTCTCGGCTTAGCTGCACGATAAAACTTTTGCTATTTGCTATACTTTTCAGCCGATATTGCTATTATCTATATTAAGAGATCGTTCTTTTTTATATACAATTACGTTGGAAGTCAAGCACGGCCCGGGAAAGGTAGCCCGCGCGGTCACAGTAACCTTTATGCTCGTGACACTTGAGTGTCGCTAGCGCGCTGCCAACTCGTAATTTCACAGCCTCTCATGTATGAAACAGTAAAAGATTATTTATAAAATAGGATAGATATTGTAGAAATAAACATAGTTCAAATATATAAGGTGGACTCAAATCAACTGCAAATATTTTAAGGGTAGATTCAGACCACTATACCACGGACTATACTGAACAACTTTTCCAAATAAACTTGTGTCAAAATATGAAATTATTTTTTTTCACTCTCCATACATAAACAGATCAGCTGATTCTCAATTTGTATGGGAGGTCAAAAAATTTTTTTCGTATTTCGACAAGTTTATTTGGAAAAGTTGTTCAGTTGTCTGAATCTGGGTCGGGGTGTACGAAAGAGGGTCCCGGTGCGCAAGTCGAACGCTCGCTCGCTCCGCTCGCTCGCTTATTTTGAGGGTCGCAAGATAACCATAACCTAACCTATGACCCTCCATAAAGTCGGATTTGTGAAAAATTCCGCCATCCCCTCACCACTTTTTGAGTCGTCGAAGTCGAAAATACGGAAAAACTCGGAAAATAAGGAGAACGGTGCGTCGGACGATATCAATCTATAGGACATTTATTGTTTGTCTGCCACCCCTCTAGCCATTCCCAGTAAAAAAAGGGGGGTTAAGGGGGGTAAAAAAAAAAATTTAAAAATTTTTTAAGTCCGGGACCCTCTTTCGTAAACCCTAACCTAGTTAATGTTTGCAGGACAGCTCTTGCCCTTTTTTTATTATAGTTAAGTGTTTGTACCTATTACAGATATTTTTTATGAACCATATAGACAAGTACTTACTTAATTATTTGTCTTAAAATATAGTGAATTTTAACTGCTATAGAAAATAGATTTCCAAATTTAAAAATAGTTTACTCAAATACATTTTTCATTAGCTAATGAATTAAAAAAATTAATAAATTGAAAAATCTAAATTATCTACTATTATTTATGTGTTTATCTTAGGTATACGCCTGGATATCCGCACCTACGGGAATTTCGGAAAATCTAGTAAGTATGTCTATGATTAAGTAGGTACATTGATTATATAAAAATAATTAAAATGCTGTCATGATTATGTGACGATTGTGATGTGATGTGACGTTTTGCATAACAGATCAGTCATGCAAAGAGTACTACTATTTAACAGGCTTAAAATAGAAAAATACCTAAGTAGTTATTTCTTTTTTTATTTACTAATTGAATTTCTGAATATTAATAATTCTAATTCAGATATTTTATTTAAAAAAAACTAATCATCCAGTAAGATTGTATGTTATTAGGATCACATACCTACCTACATTCTTTATTAAATTAAATATATTACAAATATCACCACTATAGGTATTTATTATGGAAAATATCATTTTATGATTTGGTGGCCCCAGTTGAATCATAAAATGATAATAAGTATAAGGACCTTAAGTTTTCAAAAGATATCTAAAAATAATTTTAAGGAAATACATTTATATTAAAATTAATTCCAAATCAATTATTTTTAATAAATATTCGAAACTAATACAATCAAATGTTTCAAAAATCTTTACTTTTACAAGTTGCAAAATTGTATTGTAGGTAGTATAGGTACCTATATCTATCAGTTACTCTTAGATAGACACTTTTTATTGTATCAGCATTATTTACATTTTTTTAACGGTGTTGGCGACTAGCTAAAATAAATTTTATACCACCTTTTTTGTACCAATATTTTTGTAAACCTATTTGCAAAATATATTTTTGAAAACAGTTATAAGAGAACAGTTAAAAGAGGAGTTTTATTTTCTTACAAATGGTACCTGTATGTATAATATTATGTTAACCTAAGTCTATCTTCATGCTTTAAATGTATCCCACAAGTAATGTTATTTCCATTACATACTTTAAAAATTATTACAATTGCCTATTGCAGGATGATGATAAATGAAATTTTTTATTTATGTATTTATTATAAGTAAAATTATAATATACTTTTATGATAACATGGTACCTACCTACCTATATGTAATAAAATTAAGTAGTGCCTACTTAAATCACATTTGGCTGTTGCACCATAATTAAACTAAATGAATGAAATACCTATGTAGGTATTATAGCATTATAATTATAAAGTTGCATTTATACAATCCTTTCCCTCCTCATAAGTACCTACTCTGGATATACCTACCTAACCTCATTTTGACAATGATTAATACAAGTGTAAATTAAATGGGAAAAACAAAAATACTCATGATATTTGATGACGTTTATAAAATAGTTAGACTATTCTTCGTTGATCTACGATTTGGTTATTTGTATTAGCAAACTTACCCATCATTTATGAAGTTTCTAAAATTGACACTGCGATTTATGTTTGTAGGTAGGTACTTGATAAATTAACACTGCACTAAAGTCACTAATATTAATATTACACTGTGTTTTATACGATTCGTAAGTATCTACTTAACTAGAGACACGAATATTATTTCCTAAAAATCGTTATTGAATACGCGAGCGTAAACAGCTGTGCGGAGCGAATGAGTTCAACACACACTTTTCTCTCGGTTGCTCAAAGCAGACTGACGTTTTGTTCCGTTCCGTTCGTTCGTTTTCGCCTCCCGGCGAGCGCGGTTCACGTGCGGCAGTGGTAGCTTTTTTTTGCACCGGGGCTTTGGCTGGGAGCCTGGGGGGCTGATGTGATGAGGGGTAGTATGGTTCCGTTTCCGAAACATCGTGCTACGATTACGACTACGAAGGTGTTGCATTGCATAGCATAACTTATCCTTATTCGCAATTATAGGTACCTTACCAACGCTGCACATATTATTTTTACCTCTACAATTAGGTACCCTTTTAATATTTTATTTTTAACTGCTAATTTAAATGAGAATGACATTTGAAAACAGATTGACTTACTATGTGGTTACCGTCCGAAATCGAAAAAGTCAAAAGGGATAAAAAAAAATCTGACTAATTGGCTGATGCGATGCCACCAACAATAGCAGTCTCTAGGAGGGCAGGGAGGGAGGGAAATACGTAAGGCAGGCAGCGACATAAAAATAATGTCAGAAGCTTGGGAAGGGAAGGAACGTCACGTTTTAGCCAACCCTAGGCTCCAAAGCCATACGGGTTGGGATACAACATCACTATGATGTTAAATAATGGTATTTGGCTACAGAATACTATACTTACAAAAAAACAAATAATATGGACAGTATTCATATTTTAATATCTAAGCAATTTAAGCTAATTAAAACTAATGATAATTTAGAAATAATATCTACTTAATTTGCTTAGCAATTAACTAGGTACCTACTTACTTGCCGAAGTTTATTATCTATAAACTTCTATTTGGGATTGCTGTGCTGAGCCAGCAGCGGAGTAGAGTAGTAAAAATTCGTTTTGCGACATCTTTTACCTAAATCACGCCTTAATATGTACAAATAAATAAATCTCAACTCAAAGTCTACTCATGGAATCAGCGAATGGGGGAATCATGACATAGGCGATGCGGCTAGCAATCCATCACTATTGATTTCCTGTTTCAACTATCATCATGCTAAACTTGGTCTAAGGCCTTATAGTCCTAGGCTCTGTCTACCCCGTATGGGATAAAGACGTGAATTTATGTATTTATATTAAGTACTTACTACCTACATTCCTAACTATTGTAATATTTACAACTTTCTTAAAGTATATGTAAGTAAGTAGTAAGTAATTACATTTCGCTAACAATTGTTTCAAGTCATGACTCATAAATAGATAACTACGGCGTAGACATCTGTTGGCCATGTGTTTGGGTTGGGCATTGTAGGATCATTCTAAATTATCAGTAAGTACCTATTTAACAGGTGTGTCGATATCTGAACAATGCTTTTTTTAACTAAGTACCTCACTTTCTTTAACTAGTATCTATAAAAATATCTAAGTCAGTCCCATGCTTACTAATAATAGAGAAATTTTAATTGTTTTTTTTTTTTTTTCCGAAATCAAAGCCAAATGAAATATAAAACGGGGTCGAAATTAAAATTAGTTATACATACATATAAATTTATTTAGAAAGCACAGCTAGAGCTAAAGCTCACAAAATATAATTGTTTTTGCCAAAAAAACGAAACCGACTCCAATTCCTGAACTAAAAAGGATGAAATAATCAATATAAATTTTTGATATGAAGCATATTTAAACAACAATGTATTGATTATTTCATCCTTTTTAGTTCAGGAATTGGAGTCGGTTTCGTTTTTTTGGCAAAAACAATTATTTTTTACCTTTTAGTTTTGAGTACGCATTACCTTATAACTAAAAAGTTGTAAACTCTTTGCATTTTGGAAAGTCGGGTAAACGTCATCAGCGTCGTCTCACCTTATTGACATGAAATATATCAAAAACGACCCAAATCGCAATAAAACTTGAAGAGTTCCCTCGATAACTCCATGATTCCATCATCAGATCCTGATCTGATGACTATGGAACCATCTCGAAAGTATACCCTTTCTAACAAAAAAAGAATTTTACAAATCGATTCAGTGGTCTTCGAGTAATCGAGCAAGATATATTACAATCAAAAAGTTGTAAATACGTTGCATTTTTGAAAGTGGGTTAAATTTTCGAGCATCGTCTCACCTTCGTCTCACTTTAATAACTTGGAATATATCAAAAAATACCCATGCCCAATACAAAACTTGAAGAGTTCCCTCGATTTCTCCATGATCCCATCATCAGATCCTGAACTACTGAATATGGGACCAACTGGAAAGTAAACCCTCTCGAACAAAAAAAAAAAATTTCAAATCGGTCCAGCCTTCTTCGTGTAATCCGGTAACATACATAAAAAATAAAAAAAATAAAACATACCGACGAATTGAGAACCTCCTCCTTTTTTTTGAAGTCGGTTAAAAATAGTTGATTTTGTTCCACTCTCGGTTTTGGATAATAGATAATTAGCGCTTGCATTATGCATAAATCAAGTAGAACACGGAATCCTGTCGGCCGTCTTTGATCATTGATATGACATTTGACGCCATACGAATCCGACGAGGTCCGTCAACACATGGCGATTAGTATATCAGCAACAAAGGCAGGTGGACAACAGGGGGTCGGCTAATTTGCCCAAATTTATTTGCAACATGGCGCCGTCACTAATCGTTCATCATTACCAACAACATTTGGTGAGGTGGCTCTGGTAATGCGTTTTGCACTTTCCGTGTTTCGACTAATGTTTGAACTGAGGCCAACAAAAAAAACAACGTTTTTTTTATTAAAAGCATAAAAAGAAGAACTTACTAATATGACGATAATAAGATTTGGAGACGTTATAGAACATAATTTAGCATTAAAGGAGGAAAAAGGGAAAATGATAGATTACGATTTAATAATTTTACTCTAGATACCAATCTATTAAATATTTGTGCACAGATGGGAGTAATGTTTGTGTTTATAATATACTTTCTTAGTCTCATTGTCAACTATTGTACAACTGTAGTTTTCTATTTTCACAGATATCTCTCGATGCGCGATTGTTTACTGCCTTTGATGAGCAGGTGGTAGAGTAGACATTGGGTATTCCACCTGTTGTGCAGACCAATTCTTTTTTAAATAATCATCATATTCGAAATTACAATTGCATTTCACCAAGTCGTTGTAAATTCCCTTCGATGAATACAATTTCACCAAAATCGACAATGTGTAACGACCCCAGCATATGGCGCGCGCCAGCCGCGACTGTTGTTATCAAAATTTTATTAATCTACTCAAACCATCCAGTCATCCCGGCTGCCATTTTTCCAAAATACTACCTACACTGTTGGTCATTAGTGGTGAACCATTGTAGTTAAGAAATAATAAGAAATGTTAAGAAAATATGTATATCAAATGTATTAAAATTAATTTTTCACTATTATTTGCATACCTATGAGAGTGGAATAAGAAATTATGTTATTAAATGAAGATCTTTGTATGAACTGTATTCTTGTAAATAAATAATTATGTTATCTTATTTTGTAGATACGATTGTTTTACATTTAAATAAACTTGTTTGATATAAGAGGGAATTTCAATATAGGTAGCAGTTATGAATTTGATAGTCATTGACTATCTCTTATCTATAATGAGAATGAATGAGTCATTATCATTATAGATATGAGATATTTGCACCGGCCTCTGAAGAAACACAGTTGGGGTGCAGCCAGGAATATGCTAAGAGAGAATCATCGAGAACTCATACTACGTATAAGCTAAAAGTTACTCCAAAATTGGTTGAAATTGCCAACAGATATCTTGTATATTAATACATGTAAGTATATTATTGTATATTATGCTTATAAAACAGTTTTTTAGAATAAGCTAACGAACATGTACTTGCAATTGGTAATCGTTTATAGAAAAAAATTATCATAATATCCGTGACATATCTGTTGATCAACGACGCACGTGCTGCGATCCGACGCTTGTCCTTGCAGACCTTGCAGTTCTCCAAAACATCCGCATTCATAGCAAGAAAAGGCTGTAACTCAAAACACATGCACTTAATAAAAATATAGATACTTATCTGCTGATGATGAAAGAAGTCAGATAAAATTTATTTCAGTATAGAAATAGAGACGTTTCGTGCAATGATCTTGATAGTCCAATCCAAATCCAACCATATTGTTAATGAATAGTTATAACACGTCTTGCTAACCGCAAAATAACTTTTTGCTCTTCGAAATCAATATTATTTGCTAAAAGCAATGGTAAATCAATGGGCAGCGTCAGCGGTAAATATTTAAAGAGGATACAAGTACAGCCAACGCGGCATTACCGCCGTTCATAATTTGGACAAATCGATTTAGATCGAGCGGCGCTTTTGTCCGATGATTTAGTAGCACCGACAAATTGGATGTTCCACATCGACCCGTGATCGATACACACACGTAATCTGGATGTAAAGCGGTCAGCAATTACAAGGACTTGAAAAGTAAACGGCCTATAATTTCGTTCAGTTAATTCCGCTCTCCATTATGGTTACTTACAAACTTTTCAAAATATTGAATAGGTAGGTACCTATATAAAGATTGGTTGTGGATTGATTGAGAAAGTATACTTAGATACCAGTTTATCGACTTCCATACCGTCTCAAGGGAATTTGGGTCACGCTGTAACATTCTGAAAGACCTAGTTTTATTTTCTCCCAAAGATGAATGTTTGTGATTCATTTAATCAGATGAGTTCATGAGTCATTGTTCCGCAACTTACGCCACATTACGCGGTAGGCGACGACCTGTAGAAACGTGTCTACGATGTGAGCGACCGACCGGCGACCTTGCCAACATACTATACTATACCCATTGACATATATAGTACTTACCTACTTATTGACCATGTTGTAATAATGTACCTACTAGAACTACCACCTCAGAAGAATTCTAAATGTATATCTATATACTTCTACTGAGGTGGAAGGACTTGATGTTTCGTGCATACCTTCTTACATATGAACGTGCAATAAATCTGATTTAAACCGTAGGTATCTTCTTTATAATGGTAAATTTATGTGCGTTTATGACATGCCATTGTAGTTAATCATTAGGTACCTTCAAATCCGCCCATTCGAAACAAGCGGTAAAATAATATTATGTATAGAAAATATCCTACTTTACAAATGAACTGTAATCTTGCTAATAATGTTGACTAGTTAATTTTAAGGGTAACTAATTACGTTTATTTCGGCAATTATTAGTTAGCCTGATTGCTAATTTATATAACTTACTTGCGGTATAACCCAAAGGTAGAGTGAGTAGAGTTTTGGCGTAGGCGCGTGCGTGACCACGAGGCTCAATAATTTTATCGCTCGGGAATGTTTATTTATGCATTAGGTCGTTAGCCGACTTTGATCGGCGCTGACCCGTGGAATAGGAAAGAGAAATTCAAAGGGTGACAATGATAAAAACGCCTAAATTAGTAGGTAATTGACCTTGTATGTTACTAGAATTAAGAGGCTCTTAACGAAAGTGGGAGATACTTGACTTGAGGGACGTACGTACACATATTTTCATCATTTTCAGAATAAAAATTATAATGGCTTGGATTTTTATTTTTATTTTCATTCTATTTTTGATTTTATTTTAATTGCTGTTGTTATACAAAATATATATTTAAAATTAAAAAAAAAAACTGGAATGCAATCTTAATTTTAAAGACTAAAAGTAAAATATGGATTACGTAATTAAGGTTCTTAGGTGGCTTAAAAACTGACAGCAGTGCTTACACTGTCGAATTAATAACCAAGGAAATTTATAATATCTATCATTAGATAAAAATAAGTAGTTAAAGCTCACGAAGTCTACCTAGAACTACTGGCTCAATCCGAGTACATTAACCACCCGAAAACCTAATTAAGGGGAAGTTCGAATAACATCCCGAGGGTATGTAAAGTGCAATGGTCGCTTGCACGCGATCGGTCAAAATCCTGGTTGTTGCGAATATGAGTTGGAGAAGTACAGTCACAGTTAAAAGTTGATGATCTGCTCTCCTTAAGACAGGTCAGTGATGTGGAATCTAAAAGTTTTTTTTTTGTAGTTATTATTAATAGCCAGTTATTTTAATATGTTTTAATTATTCTAACTGCGCGAGCAGAGAAGCACTTGACCGTAGCAATGCGGATTTTCACAAGTCGCTAGCTCTATGTTGACACGTTCTAAGTGTTTTGTTCATAAAACAAGTGATGCTGGCCAATGTCGTTCAGTTAACTATTTAAACGTAATCCTAGAAATTAGGTGATCATTAGTTAATGTGTTTAACTAAGTTCAATATAACAACATGTACTCATAAGCATCTTGATTGTCTATGACTCTATTGTGTTCCAAGTTCTGACAACGTGCCACAAACTCGTTTAAGTTTTTCCGACACTTGTACAAAAAATAATAATGAATTGATTTCTTTAAATAAAAACTTCATATAACATATGAAGTTTTTATCATCGACTGTAGGACCGTTTTTGTGAAATTTGCATCGGAAATTGGAACGACTGTGGCACGAGCGCCCGGGGCGTCGCTACCGATGCACAATGCACTCAAACTCACCTTCTATCCCCCATATTGGTTTGTAATATCCGTAATTTCTTAACATGCTAATGTGCTCATTTATTGGAACATTATAATAGTACGTTAGAGCAGCCACGGGCAAAAATAAACGCAAAGGAAATCGGTATTTATTTATAACTAGTAGATTATTCGTTTTAAAATCAGACAATCGCGCATACGTTAATGAGGGGTAGATCGGAATCGGATTGCATTTAATCGTAATGATTACAATAATTATCAGCCAACGGTCCATTTGAACTATTCGCACGCGGTATCTTAATGAATAAACAACTACCTAGTAGCTAATGTAAAAACTAGTCGATACATATGGGTGTTATTATGTTTTTATTAAAAAAATAATAACATCTTGCATTTGGGGAGCAGCATTGTAACGTCAATAGAAATCTTACCTACTGTTATCCATTTTAATATTAATATAACAAGTACTGTTACAATAGACTAGAGCTATTAGAATAAAAACAAAATATAACTTTAAAGGATAAATTCCAGTAAGCATTTAGTACTATAGTTAGGGGTCCTCGACCTGTTATTGATTCACCTAGTTGCGAGTATTACTTTCGGCTACAATACTCAACCCGTCTGAATGATATCTCTACCAGCCACGAATTCAATGCCGTTTGTAATACAATCGATCTAAAAAGGTTTGATAAATTACAGAATAAAGGCAAAATAATTGATATAATCAAATTATTTGATAAGGATTATAAATGCATGATTATCATAAGTTTATAATTGTTTTTGGGGCACTATAGAGTTTTTTTATTCTATTGATTTTATTAGGTTTTTGACATTGTCCTGGAGGTAATAAGTTCTCTAACTTTGTAGACAGATTCAGGGATTAGAAAGAAATCAAACAGCAGCTTGTTTTTCTGATCATTATCTTCATCTTCATCATATCTTATCTTCTTTGAACAACTGCTGAACAAGGCTTACATAAGGTTATAACATGGCTGGACCACAATTTGCTAACGATTAATGTCCCCAAAACTAAATTTATCTGTTTTAGGTCTTGTGGTGCTACAAAGCCACCAGTTAATTTTTCCATAAAAGCCCACACAGGAGGATGTACCCAGAATATTAACCCAATATCTGAGTGTGACTGTCTAAATTTAGTTGAAACAGATACACATAAATACCTTGGCATTATTATAGATAAGGACCTAAATTGGCGCCCTCACATTACTGCACTTAGCAAAAGGGTTCGTAAATTGCTGCACGTTTTTAAGAATCTTAGGGAGTCAGCTGACACAAAACTTATAACAAAAATATATTTTGCACTTTGCCAGTCTCTCCTGACCTATTGTATACCTATCTGGGGTGGGGCAGCTACTACTCATCTCCTTGAACTAGAAAGAGCCCAAAGAGCTATCATAAAGGTTATGCTGAACAAGCCTAGAAAATATCCGACGACTAAATTATATGAAGAATCTGGCCTTCTAACAGTTAGACAACTATTTATATTTAACAATGTCCTTCGACATCATAAAAAAATTGACCCCTCAGTCCTTCCTACAAATAAAAGACGTATATGCACTTTCATACCTGAATTCAATATTAACCTTACATGTCACCAAATATATTACACTGGACCAAAGCTCTATAGGAGATTTAATGACCTACATCAAATATATAATATGAACAGGACTTCACTTAAGGATACGCTAAAGAATACTCTAAAGACGTTATCATATGATGAAACTGAAGCCATTCTTAAACGCATTACTTGATCCGTTCACGCATTGCATGCTTCACATTGTTTAAGTATATCTTGGTCATACTCTACAAAAAAATATATAATACAAGACTGTGTATTTATATGTGTGTATGTGTATATATGTATATATAAATATATATGTGTGTATGTGTATATATATATATATGTGTGGGTGTATTCGTGTTCATTCATACATTCATACATGCGTACAGCCTAACTTCACGAATAAGTATGCATGTGTGCATACAGAGGAATGCCTTACACATGTATATGTATAGATAAGTATATAAAACCTACCTTTAACATAACACATGACAAAATAACACAAACAATGCCAATTGCATTACAATTGCATTGTTATCAAAAACGCTCATTTCGCTTCACTTAGACCGCCTCCGGTCGGACGAACAGTGCACATGTATATTGACGCATTATTGTAAACCGAAGTTGATGATAACGGTGCGAGTTCCACGCACGGATCTAACTTTTGTTTTCTTTTTTTTTTATGTTTACCCTCTTTTTATTTTTTATTTTTGTTCGCACACGACGTACTTGTATTTACTTATTGAAACTGTGATTTTAATTTTCACATTAGATCATTTTATTGGGGTGGAGGGTTGATAACCTGAGATACAGGACTAGTCCTAGTTCAGGTATCAATCCACCATGACTCTCCAGAAATAACAGTTTTATTAGCCTAACACTTAAATACGAATAAGAATTGTTTCTTACCTATTAACTTAGTAATAAGCTTTTATACTGTTCATATTAACTAAACTGTAATTGATTTTGGTGAGCAATAAACTTATTATTATTATTATCTTATTATCTTTCTTCTTTTTATAAAAATCATTTGCTGTTCATTAGTCTCGCTAAAACTAGAGAATGACTGGACCGGTTTGGTTAATTTTGGTCTTAAAATATAAATAACGGTCTTAACCACGTATTTCGGGCAATAAAATTGACCGCTATTTTTATTAACCGACTTCAAAAAAAAGGAGGAGGTTCTCAATTCGTCGGAATGTTTTATGTTTTTTTTTATGTATGTTACCGGATTACTCGAAGACGGCTGGACCAATACGAAAAATTTTTTTTTGCCAATTTAACGAATTCGTTGACTAGTTGCTGGCTCGTTAATTATCATATTTTATTAAAATAATCGGCACCGACTTCAGATTTATTAAAATGTTTGATATGTAGCATATTTAAACAACAATGTTTTAATTATTTCATCCTTTTTATTTGAGGAAATGAAGTCGGTTTGGTTTTTTTATTTACAAACAACAATTATTTAAAAGGTTATTTTTCGGTCTTGAAAATAACTGTTTTCATCCCTGGACAGATCTTTCAGTTCGAAAACTATTTGTAGAGCAAGCATAGTTTATCGTAGGCAGTCTACGTAACGCGGCAATTTATCGTCGTCCGCTACGCCGTAGTACTTCTACGCCACGAAACAGTGCGATTATAGTTACCGTACTTTATTAGTTTAAATTGATGTTTCATAAAGCTGAAGAGTTTGATTGTTTGTTTGAACGCTTATAACTTTAGATCGGCTGGACGGATTAAAAAAAATATTTCTGATGATAGCCTAATTCTAGGTGAAGGTTTGAAGGCCATAGTACAGACACATCAAGGGCGAGTGAAACCGCGGGGAACAGCTAGTATTGAATAAAATTGCAAAACAGCGAGTGCTTGTAAAATGACGACGCCGTTTGTAAATTGATTTTGTGACGTGAAGTAGCCTATAGCCGCGGGGTAGGTCGAGCCGAGCGTAGCGAGCCTTCATCTGGAAGGCCTGAAGTCGTGTGATTGCGTGTCTCTTGTAAATTATAAGCGACATGTTTGCGACCCCGGTAATTTAACGAATTTGTTTATAAACAAATCTTTTCTCTTAAACAAGGATGAAGGATCAAAAAAGATGTTCTCAATTCATCTACTTAAACCAATAAATATCTATCTGGCGAAAAAATCATGACATAGAAATAACTGTTATGGTATAAGTACTAAAAAATAAAGAAATTAAAAAGTAAGATCAATATTAAAAGCAATTCTTTGAGTGCGACACGCATAAGTCGCATGCCTTTATCCTATAGGTTAGGCCTACCACAACGGGTTATGTAATAATAATGTGGCAGGAATATATGTAATCAATTTACTGATACTTTTATACCTGCGACTTATTATAGTAGTCGTATGCGAAATGCACATTACTCTCACTGCGCTGCAGTGGCTGCCATCAACATAACGAGGGCATTTGTATCGGAGCGATCGCCTCTCATCACTTTCAAAGTTGCCGCCACACCGCACCTGCTTACACCTAAATATATGCATTATAACCTCTAACTCAATAACTAAACTAGCACTTTTCAGTCATATTACATGATATTAAAATTTAAATTCTAAATTGTTAGTTGTTATATTTAAGACCTTTATTGTTGGTCACTTTCAGCCGCAAACCGCGGAATGTTCGGCGCGCGGACAGGGGAGTTTGCGAGGACTATTTTTTATGCAGCGGATACGTTAACTGATATGTTATTGCTTAAGAAGTTGCAAGTTTCCTTCATTGTGCTATTATAGTTAGTAAGCGAACTCACAATCAGACAGGTTTATCTGAAGATGCTGAAAATCTTAATCTTATCATTTACGTGACTGATGAAGAGCAAAAGCCCGCTCGGAAGATTACTTTAAATGTCAATAAAATTCGCCGAAATTAAATAGGAGGAATGTGTCGTCTGTAATTATGTTTTTGATTCGTGGATTTTATATGGATTATCCGAAAGAGAATATATATAAGCAAAGGTAAGAAATCAATTAATTAGAACAAACGATAATGTAAAGTCTGAATTATTCAGCAAGTAAACCAACCCAACAAAAATACTTCTAACAAGCAAAATAATTGATACGTGTCTTCCATGTTTATCCGGAAGTGAAAGAAAATCGAAAATATTTTTACGATCTTTCTTTCCTCGTAAAAATCGATCAGAGAAATGTTCAAAAAACTATTTTCTGTAGGAGATGGGCTAGCAACCTGTTTAATACGAATTGTTTTTTTTATCACAAAACCAATAGGTGCTAAAAGAGCATTATGAATTTTAAAAACTGTCATTTTACTATTTCTACGAGAAAATATATATAACATACATTTAGTATGATGATTCTTTCGCCACCTGGTTGATATTTAGCTTGTTTCTAATAACTCTAATAAATCTATTGTAATCTTGAACAATCCCGTGTTATGGATGCCTCATGGATGACTAACTAGCTCAGAACTAGTCCAATCCATTCTTCGGTTTGTTCAACAAATATAATTGTTTTAGATAAAGATCATTGTCTCATAGTTTCCAATCATCTAGATCACAAAACTGCAGCTCGAATTACATTGCGTAAAAAATAAAATTTTAGAGGATGTTGCAATTTGTCGCTTTAAAAAAGTACTAAAGCAAAGTGTCATGTCTGTTGGATACTTTTCCCTTGTGGCTTGCAGTTCCCAATCCGCCAAACGAGATATAAAGAAATAAGTTATAAAAATAGAAAGTGTTTATAAATAAAAGCACCGTATACGCATATTTAAAATGATTTACTTTCGAATGTTTTGTAACATTCAGATAAAATCACGCAGTGTGTGTGGATGCAACAAAAGGTCCTTTGTGAAGAAAGGATGAACCTATTTGAATTAATAATGTCTTGCCTTTAGGCTGACTACACATTTGATAAGATTACACGGTATTACATTAAATATTTCAATTTTTCATAATTAAATATCTAATGATCACAAATATTTAAATGTTAAGTAAATTATCACTTAGAACGGAATTTTATTTTTTTAATTTTAATTACATAATAATATATATATATATATATTTGAAACAGTAGATATATTTTTTTGGATTGCTCATGCTTACCATTTTCACATAACTTTACAAAACTAGGAAATAATTATTTTTTATTCAAAAGCTTAATAAAATACTTATGGAAACAGGCTACAATACAATGGATTTTTATATTATGATATTTGCAAAATGAAGCAAAATAATATGTTTAAGTTCAGCTAACAACTAATTGCAACACTTATTAATATTGCAAGTATTAATTTTGTCGTTCTTTCAGTGACCTTTCCACACCAACCATATTATGAAATCTTACAAGTCGCCAGTAGGGTGTGCAGGGCAGCTTTAAAAAATGGTTTCTATGCAAATGTATATCTCGTGCCCGCGACAGGTGACGCGCGGCACCCTTAATTGTTTTTTGTAATAATATTCAAATATTGTGACGTTTTTTTCTTGGGGTTTTTGTGTTTGACACGGGCGCGGGTGGCGTGCCAGGTGGTCTTAAAAAAATATTTTTTATGACGTTGTAACAGCTTGCTGACTGTGCTGTCTATGTAGCACTAAATATCTATTATTATAATTAGCGCACTATAGATTTACTCGTGAATATAAGTAAATATTGACTTAATTATTACGCACTCTACAGTAAAATGTTTAATTTTTAATGAAAAAAAATACTAACTCAATTATTCAATTAAGAATGTCGAAATAACATTTATCGCAATTCGCTCTACATCAGTTATCAGTGCTTTTTTGTTATTGTTGTTTTTCGTGGTAGGTACTTATTAAGAAAATAAGCAGTTCATGTATCTGATACAGCCTTGGGTACTAAAATTATCTGACATTTACTTTTTTTAGAATGCGTCTAAACAGCTATATGAGCTCGGAAGCCCAGGGAACAGCTGTCACCATGTAACTATTTTGGTTCATTTTAAAGGTTCATAGCTCATAACAAGCTGGAAGATTTTACAGGGTTGTACAGGTAGCAGATGTAAGTTGGTAATGTAGTTTGATAATTAGGTAAGTATCTTTTTTAGTATTTAATTTAATTTTATTTGTACTTTATTGTTCCCTAAGTAAGAATATTTTTTATCACTGAACCATTGGTAGTGCTGTGACACTGAAACAAGAAATAAGATACTTTGGTAGCACATTAATACTTTTTCAAATTAATTTATATCATATGCATTTTTTATTTAATTTTTGTTACTTATTATGTTATTTTAGATAATAATATCTTATAATTTTTTCGGTATATTAACTATTGAATTTATTACCTTGGCTATTCTGTTTAGTGATTTTGTATCAATAGAAAGAAAGCTTGGATAAATAAAAATAAGTATCATAATTTGGAGCAATTTAACTGTTAGGTAGTAATGGAGCGGAACAGGAAGTAGCGTGTTTAATTTAACTATTCAATCCTTTGCTCCGGGTTCGATTTAAAGGGCACATTTTACAAGCAAAAACCTTTTGGCGTTATTATTTATCTCTGGCATTGATTTTGGTCTTGGCGTGTGCGGCTAGCGTGCAGCCCTCGTCACTGCACCTGCTTCTCAATTATCTGGTCATTAGCCGGCACGGAACCCGCGGAAACCCAAAATTAGGCAACCCTTGTCGGCCGCGAACTCGGTGCAGTCGGCCAATCTGTTTGCTTACGATTTGCCGCGAGTAGTCAGCATATAGCAAAATATAATACTCTTTATTATACCAAGTTAAAGTTAGAGATTTACTGAAATAAAAAATATAAATTGTTAATAACATACATAGATTTTTAAGCGGACGATACTGCCATCGTCTTTTCAGGCAAAATCTGGGCAGATGTGCATAACAAAGCTTCTACTGGGTTAGTACGGGTATCTACATGGCTAAAAGATAATTTACTAACGCTAAATATTCAAAAGACCAATTATATATGTTTCACTTTATACAACAAGTCACAGCCGGGTACTAGTTTGACTATCAAACTACATGATTGCCCTGTTCCTGATGATCATACATGCAACTGTCCTTCTATCAACAAGGTGTCTCAGACAAAGTACTTGGGCATAATTATTGATCAAAGACTTAGTTGGCATCCGCATTTGGAGGCGTTGATAGGTCGAATAAGGAAACTGATCTGGGTTTTTAAATCCTTGAGATAGGTGATGTCCAGCACTCTTTTAAACAAGATTTATACTGCCCTAGCACAATCTATTATCTCATACTGCATACCAATCTGGGGTGGAGCTACTAAGAGCGACTTCTTAGCCTTGGAACGGGCACAGAGATCTCTCATAAAGGTAATGTACTTTAAACCTCGTAGATTCTCTACACATACTTTATACAACATTAGTAAACTTCTCTCAGTAAGAAAAATCTTTGTCCTTAACCTGATATTAAAGTACCATAAAACATTACCATATAAAGAACCTGTCCAAAATAGGAGAACAAAGGTTAGAATAGCTTGCACTCCTTTTGTACGTACTGCCTCTGCCAAACGTCAATACCCATTCCTATCCGCTTTTCTATATAACATAATTAATGAACACATTGAAATTTATCCTATGCAATCATATAATTGCAAAAAAAGTTTATTACAATACCTGGGCAAACTTACATATGATGATATAGAAAATTTATTTCCTATGTACGTAACGTAATATTTGTCTGTTATTAACTTAAGTATATATCTTTATTTATCATTTTACTAATATTCACACTTTCCGCTATTATTCACACACCAAATCGCTATGCACACCACCTATTTACCACTACTTGCACACTCACACATACTGTCTCACTTTCATTCGAGCCGTCACTTTATTTTTGTTTCTTTATTGTATAAATATATTATTCATCCACATACTAGTAGTCTTTATGTATAACTTTTAAGGAAGTAGCAGGTCATTCCCAACACAAGTATCATTTGATTACTTACTGGAAAGACCTTGCATAACTATTATAACCAAGATTACTGCAATAAATGAATATTTTATTTTAATGATTTCTTATGTTTTCGCGATTGATAGGTATAAATAAGTAAGCAATAAACGCGATAGAAAACCGTATAAAATAGTTTAATTTAATATTTTATTTTATTTTTATTTTATTTTAATACTGTCAAAACAGGAACAGTAGGGATCAATACTGAACTGAGTTTCTTTCTGCGTATTCTCCTGCAATGTTTGTTTCTGAAACGCAGGATGGAATGTAGCTTTAAAAAAAGTTGTAAAATTAATACTGAAATAACTTCTTTTGGGTTTAATATTTTATTTAGTTTAGAGTATTTTTATCATTTAGTTTTTTTTTTATATTAAAATATTTTATATATAACTTAATAAAAGTATTTTTTAGTTTGTAGTTTTTTTATATATTGTTATGTATTAATTTAGTTTATTACTTTCATTAGATTTAACGCGGCACTAAAAAATTTTTTGACTATATAAAAATGCTCAACTTTGGCGTTCTTGTATTTTAGTGTAATTTATTGCATTATGTGACGTTATAAGCGACAAGGCAGTGCATTTGCGTTGTGGTCTGCTCTCAGTAATATTTCTAACTGTTGGTATTTTATAAACATTTAAAAACCTAGGAATTAAGTTACAGCCGTTATCGCTGCGCTGCTGTTGATTTAGTTAACTAGGTATTTCGTAGCATTATCATTGTAGTATACTGTAATATTTTGGATCTAAATTATGTAACTATGTCATCGTTTTAACAAAAACTTAGCCCACCTCGACGACTTATTAATACGGGCTTTGTGACCCGTAAAGTGATTTTTATCTCATAATTGCTAGTCTCGCGTTGAATCCTTCATTAGGGGCGTGCTGTGGAGGGAGGGTAGTAACGATAAATATGAGAGTACAGAAATATAGCTCGACGTTCTTTGTGGCGCAATGTCACTACCGCTTGAACCGCAAAGTCCCCTCTCTACCCCCGGTAGAGTACTCCCTGTCAGGGAAAACTATTGAATTTGGTGAAATTATGTAACATTGTAGAGTTACTACCTACTATGCTTTCGTATATAATCGATTTTTTAAAATTGGTTTGATGTTTTTAAGAATTCAATTTTATTTCCATGTATCATCTCTCTCTCATTTTATTGATTTAACCTGAAATATCAGGTTAAATCCTCTGTTAGTTGGAAGTACATATTACTTACTTCTTTTTCTTTGGTCCATTGTAATTTGTTACATACATTATAAATAGGAATATTTATTCTATGTATGTAATAAATAAAGGGTTTTAGATTTATGGTTCAGGTTCAGGGTTTATAGAATTATGTGGGTGATGTATGATAGAAGATCACGTAGGTGCGTTATTTGCTATTTGTTATTAGTAATTTCTGTATTTTTATTATTTTGGTGTGGTGGTGGTGGTGTGAAGAGTTGGGATACGGGACGGCACACAATGGGCGCCCTGCGGTATTGTGCGCTAATGTATGCGCGTGCGACGGCGACAGCGGCGACGCCACAACACAAACATTTCAACGCATCTAATTTATTGTCATGTCGCACGGCGCTGCACGCAAAAAATATTGTTTTAAGGTACAGCTCTGTTAATAAATACTGAATTTTAAGATCTCAATTGTCTTTCAACTATCCAAAGTTGGTAGATTTCTGACAGTCTCCAAGATAACCAGACAACAATAAAACATTATCTAGGGGCATTTATTAATAAAATTGATTTTAAATCGAACGATATTTACTAATTTAGATGCCTAGCCCAGCCGTGTAGTGTAAGTGGTGTTGCCACCCCTTTCTTTCCTAGGCCGGACAACTCTGTTATTCTCCTTGTCAAATTTTATGCTATCTACCGGCCATAAGTGCTTATTGTATAATTAAAATCATAAATAATAATTTGATATGGTGTGATAAATGATGTTAAAGAGACATCAACGAAATGGCACCTTAAATAAAATTGAATATAAACCCCTTGACGCAGAATGACTCAGTCGCTGAGAGCAATTTTGAATATTATAATATGTTAAATCTTTCTGGCCCTTAGAATAACTGTTATATTTATAGAGCACTCATGAAGAGTTTTGACTCGTAGTCTAAAATGTAAGTATGAGCCCAAGCACAGTTAAGTTATGGGTAGCGTAAGCACTAATAAAAACAGTTTTTATTTAGTTACTTACCCCTTATAATATTTTTTTTGAACAATTCGAGCTTTTGTTTTGTTGTATATTTTATTTCAATTTTAACAGATAAAAATAACAACTTCTATAAACCCCTTTACTTTTAAACTTAATTGTGTAAGACACATAATGGACAAGGTGATAAGTAATATTGATAGCTTCTATTAATTGATGAGGAAAAACGAAATTTTGTATGTGTTATATATGTTAGGCTTTCGCTTGGTAGCGCGTCTTGCGCGTGCTCTACTATAGACAGAGAAAGCCATACCAATTCCTTGTTGCCAGTGCATGTCAGCGTCTGTCTGTATGTTGTTAAGATTTGAGACGGTGTTTCATACAATTAGTGACGTTTATTAGAACAAGCGTGTAGTAGTCCCACGTGACTTACTCAAGTTTATTTAACTACTAACTTGACAGACAGTTGAATAGAAGGTAAATTGTTTCATAATTTATTATTTTATGCTATGACGAAGAATAAGTTTTCATTGGTCAGCGTTGTGTAGCTGTATCATACGTTAAAATTTTACAAGGAAAGTAGTAAACATAAAAAATAGATTTTGGATAATAAGCCATCTTAAGTTTAATTATACAAACAGGATAAGTAGAAGCCTCTACCTCTACATTTTATTTTAACAATGAAGTAATTTCGTTCAAATGATGATGATTATGAGTTTAAATAAAATATACTTAGTACTTTACGTACTTTTACAGTATATACTATTATATTAATATAGTACCTATAGTTTGTTTATAGGTATCCCAGATATATGCGCAATGTGCTTCCGTATTCAGCTGCGCGGATCATAAATCTCTGAGTGCAAATCATACAAGAAGACACAATCGCAACATATAAACAGTGAATTGGTACACATTTTGTTTCCTATTATTTTGTTCAATTTCCTGCATGTGAGTTCGGCCACCCACCGGCCGCGAGATGCGCCTGGTTGTGCTTCAATTGGTAGCTGCAAAAACTGCATTTGCATAGACTCGATGCTTGCCGCGATATAGTGGCCACCGCGCGGCTTCACACGCCACAATGAACAGTGCGATGTGGCAGTGTCGGTAGGAACTAATACTCAAACAAATGTATGTAAATCAACATTTAAATTACTTATATTATTTTTACTGGATTTTGATTTCATTGCATTATCCGAACAAACAAATTATTTGTTTTTTTAATATTTTATTCTGATTGACCTGGGTCTTGGATGTTTTTCTATATATGAATTTGTTATAAAATATAGTATCGTTGAGTTAGTATCCCATATAATGTTTATTAACAAGACAGGAAATCAGACTGCTGTTGTGTATTTAGGACGTTTCGTAAATATATTTTTTATATTCAGGTGGCTATCATTTTTTTTTACGTAAGCGTGGTTTATACCAGTGGAATAGTGATGGTAGACTGCACAACTATTTTCAGCATGCAAAATTATACAATCAATATCTATTTATAAATAAATTAGCTGTTCCCCGCGGCTTCGCCCCGCGTGGGACTCGGTTATATCGCGCCCAAAAGTAGCCTATGTTTGACCTCAGGTCGTTAAATACATCCCTACCAAATTTCATCACAATCGGTCCAGCAGTTTAGCCGTGAAGAGGTGACAGACAGACAGACAGACAGACAGACAGACAGCAGACTTTCGATTTATAATATTAGTATGGATAAGTATATGTTATCAGATCTCTAGAGTATCTTTATCTTCATTTATATGATATCCTATCAACGGGCTGGTGAATTTTGACACAGTCCTTGTTAAACACACATAAAGGTACCTTTTAGCCACTTGTTCTACCTTTTCTGACTCTAACTGTGTGGTTTTACTATCCACGTCTACAACTTTATTATTTTTTCTTAGCCATTCGATAGCCAGTTCACATATTTGTGTCAGAATTGGGTCTTCAGGGCAAGCTGTACACGGCGGCAGTTGTACTAAGTATTATTTGGCTGGAGAGACGCACCGTCTGATTTGTTTTCTTACTTCTTGGTATTTTAGGTAATCTATGAAATAAGTAGACTTATTAGTTATTTTATATGAAAGTCTGCTCAGTATTTCAAAGTGTGCTCTTGGTGCTCGATGCCCTCGGCCGCAGGCGGCGGTGACAAATGTCGATGCCACCCGCACCGCGCAAGACGACCCAATAAATACAACATACATTTTATTTACATATTTTTATTTATTTAATTGAAATTCCACGACGTTGATGTCTCAATTCTATAGCCGAAGTTTTATTTTTTAAAATTTTTGTTAGTGGATGTATCTTTCGGATATATTTAAGTTGAAGTAAAGAGGTTTGAATATTGCTTCGTAACGTGGGGTTTGCTTTACGACTTTGTCTTTTCTTCGTACAATCTCTAGTATCCTTAGTGCTAGTGCCATCAATTTGCTTTTATTTATTTCTTTGAACTTTATATAGATACTTAAAAAATCCATAACAGATTCTAAGACGAACATAAACAGTCATTTATGCAATTAAGATATATAAAACATGAAGTTGACATATTGCAAGAGTCGATTGTAGGACCAATAATGGAGTCCGGCAATATGTTTGTTTGTTTGTTTGTTTGTTTGTTTGTAATATCTTTATTGCTTTAAAATACATAGTAAAAGGAACATTATTAAAATAAGAAGACAATGGCGGACTTATCCCAGGATGGGATCTCTTACAGTCAACCGGCGAATGACGAAATGCTTATATGCTTCCTTTAGTTACCTTATTTTAGAGGTTAAAGCAGTTAACATTCCTGGCGAAGCGCATTTAGATGCAATGTGTTTATTTCGATACCTAATTGGTCGGCCTTTGTAAATTAGAGGAGATATAAAATGTTTCGAGGCCAGAGGACGTCCGAAGATTTGTTTCAAGAGACGAAGGTCGCGCCAACAAAAACTTGAGATGATAATAAGCTGCATTAAAAAATAGGTACCTACTCAAACCTAATCTTAAAAGGCTGAACCTAGAGATTGCAGTGCAATAATCTGCATGTAGCGAAGTCTTGATTCCAAAAAATTACGAATTCAAACAATTTAACTTAGGCACTCATAGAAGATACAAACTTCAAAAAAGAACAATAATACTAATACGAAATATTTTGAGTAGGTACAATAAATCTGTATGAGCCAATTAACATGATTTTGTGTGATCAAAGAATTTCGAATCGCGCGCGGTTAGACGCGACGCAATTTTTTTTTTTAAATCTATGTGTGTGATAGTGGTAGTATTCCTTTAAGTACGTAATTGTAACCTACAAGTGAAAACCTTTTATTGACCAAATGTTATAATTTGCTGTCGGTCATCAAAATGTATAAATTCTCTGTCGTTATTGTTATTGTTCTTACCTTAAACTTAGATAGTGCAAGTATTATATTAACAATGTCAATACCCACAATAGTGTTGCCCAATAGGACGTCGCTGGCCGATCGGCCCAGAATCGACATTAGCATGTTAATGAAGGGGCGTGGTCCCACAAATCATTGGCCCAGGTCCTAATCACAAATTAAAGTGACGATAAATATTTAACACTTCACACCCAAAATATATGATATAAGTATGTAGAGACCTAAAAGACTTCCAAAGAGCCGACTGGCAAATAAGTAGAGAACTCTCGTGTCGGAGGCCAAGATTCACGTTGGTTTGCTAAGGCCATTGCAGTAAGTTACACTCGCACGCACTTAAAAACCCTTTTCATATTAGTATAGCCACGCGGTCAAACTTACTGCATAACTGACTATTTTTAGATAAAGATTGTAAGCAGAAAAAACGTCTATTTCAGCCATCGTTTCTGTTATCCCTCACTAGTTTTTAGCGACACGGTCTTGAAATAAAAAATATCCCTGATTGTTTAAGTTTCATGAACTCAATGTTTCATGAAGTTTTAAGATTTTGAATCTTATCCCTTTGTTGTGTACATAAAAAAACAGTCATTAATCCTTTATCTAAGTACTTATAGTTATTTGTGCAATCTTGAAAAAGAAATACATATGTCTCAAAAAAGGATGGGACTTCTTAAGTTTCGTATACTTATAGGTATGTCTCCGTTAATCGGTAAAATTAAATTCGCAATTTTTGTTTTTATTTCTATGGCCTTAGCATATGAAGTGTTCTGTACTTTGGTCATTTTATACTTAGTCCTGTGTCTCCCACGCGTGATATATGCGCTTTTTAATAACCAATTACTGTACGTCATCGCCGCTTTGTTCTTCAAGTCGACTTTCAATCCTGTGATGATTTTAATGAGAATGTTTGTATGCAAAATTGAACAACTTGTTTCTTTTGGAGATTCTGAAAATTCCATTTCAAATGGAATAACAAGCTACTTTATTGGTACGAACCGAAGGTATAAAAAGTAAGCGTTGAATGACGTCCTATTATAAATTCATGGGTTTATAAAAAAAAGTGAAATAGAACTCGTTGGTTTTTAAATTTGTTTTATTTTTTTATTAAATTGACATAAAATAATTATGGAAAATATGTTAACAAGGAATAGATTAAAAAAACATCCTGCGTCCGCGCGCAATTTGGTACTTCTGTTTTGAGGTGTGTCTTCTAACAGTCCTTCCTACGACTACCTTGATATTACTTAGAGTTATCGTCTCAGTAATTTTCGGTGTTATAATGAAAGGAGATAAAAGGATAAATTCCATAGCAAGCAAGTGTTTGAATATTTTAACAATTAGTCCTAGAATGAGGTTCAGTGTGCTGTAGGTAGCCAGAATTACCATAGTAACGAAGGGGCGGGCCGACCGGTAACTCACGCCTACAATAATTTGACTGCTGGAATGCGCCGGGATAATGGAGCGAGCCGACCGGACGATTGGGATGCAAGCACACACAATTTTTAAGTCCCAAATCATTGATAATTTCATTGCTGGTATGGTATTATATGTGGGTTCAGCACGCACCACAATTTTCCGCAGTTTTTATACGGTCATATCAAGACTGCTCCTGTAAATATTTATCCACTAAGGTAGAGATCCTTAGGTTCTGAGCTCTATTTGATGTATTCTTAAATTAAATATGAGAAATTTTTATATCAATTTACGTGGGTTCCGATATCTAAATAAAGGTTAATTTACTCGTAAATGGGCGTACGCCATACGTACGCATGTGTGTGGTCATGTAAGCGGTGTGAGCGGCGCGGCGGCGGCGCGGGCGGCGGCGGACGGCGCGGCAGACAATGCGTTTGGAGTTCTGTAATGTATGCACGCTGGGGAGGTCTCTCGTGGGAACACGTATCGCGATCTGCTTTGAGTCTTAAAGTTTTCGGGAATACAACTTTTATTTATTAAGACCAATATTTCTGTTTTATAGGTATGGCGAATTAACTTAAACAATAACCCTATGTTCCTATTCTACAGTGCATCTACCATTAGATTTTATAAACGCAGACGCCATCGACTGTGTTAGCGACTTTATATGATAAACCTGTATATGTATATAGTGACCTTAGTAGATAGTAAAGTAACTGAGAAATTTTATACAAAATTTTTGCTGGTGATTAAATTTGTAGAGCCCAGTTGAGACCTAGGCATGGAAATACAACATATTTGTATTGCATCTAACAAAGTAAGTGTATCGTGCTTTACTTTTCTATGTGGATCACACAGCGTTTTTTTCCTCCTAAAGATTCGGCAATTACGAATATGCCACAGATGTGAAAACTTCCACAACGTACACCCAATAATATACACTTGTCAACTGAGGGAATTCAAGAGCTGTTAAACTCGAGTCGGTTGAGCAAACTCATTATGATTACTATTCCCGAATAAAATATAATATCAAACAACTTCAACAAGGGTGTCATGCTACCAGCTACTTAGTTCATGAAAACCACTCTCCTTATATAAGAAATTAATCTAATTTGACACTTGTACAATATATAAAGCATAAAAGTATACACTAACCAACATAAACAAATTGTATTTAATTTTAGTTGTATTTGATTTTAAACTTATTAGATACATATTTATGCTCATGATTGTACAATAAACATACATAATATTTACATCCATTTGAACGTTTTGCGATACATCGACTTGTCGTCGCCTAAGTGCTACGAGCTTGCTACGAGCCGTAGCCGGCACGTAGCGGGCGGCGCGGCCGGCTCGCGTGGCGCCCAAACACGAATTTGCATAAGCTTTTTGTATTTGGTAATAAAGCGGTGCGTATTTTAATTGGCCGCGATTAAATCTTAATAAATCGGTCGTTCCCACACGCGGCTTCGCAATTATACCCGAGTGTTGTAATTTGGAGAACGCCCTGGGCACTGCGAAATTACGCTCTTTCAGCACACGCCTTACGCTCAAATACAATGTAGTTCGTCATTTTTGTATATAAGTATTTGTAATGTTGGTTACCAATATATTTAAAGTACTTTATTTATCTTTATACCTTTCAATAAGTGCAAAAGTCTGTCCGTCTGTCTGTTACGCTTTCACGCCTAACTGATATTGATACAATTTGTTAAGTTAATATAGTGTTAAATATTTAAGGACCAGGTGTCATACATAGGCTACTTTTGAGTGCGATATAACCGATTCCCACGCGGGCGAAGCCGCGGGCAACAGTTAGTTTTGGTATCATTAGAATACAAAAAAGATGACATATAAGCGTTAGATCTTTAACCAAGCATATTTAAATCATTATCTAACACTGCAATACAACATTACAACAGCGTCGTTTGCAATCATACTCCGACATGCAACGCTCCAATTGTGATTAAGGTTTGTGTGCAAAGGTGTTAGCCACTTACACCCCATTCGGCAAACACTGTCATCGTGTAAACGGCCATCGGGGTCGGAGGACAGCGTTTCTCATACTATTTTATTTTTAAATTGCTCCTATAGTTTTATTTCGAGACTAGCAAACTACACAAGTTTGCTACATACAAGTAGACGTACGTGTGTATATTATTCATCCCAATTATACATATAAGTACATGAATTAAATATACCCACGTATTATAAATTGACGTTGACGAAATTGAATTGTAGTATGCGTGTTTGCATTGATCATACGTGATAGCGACGGCAAGCGTATATTTATTTATATTAAGCGCGCCATATTGAAAATTCTATATTCTTCCTCTGGGCTTCGAAAGACAGGTTAAGCCGTTGGTTCTGTCTGTTCGTCCTTTAATAATGGGGCTAAGCAAGTACAGCGAACTGTCCCGAGATTCAGCTCGCATAACCGAAAAGATGGTAGAGCTATGGTAGGCGGAGGTTGGGTCCTGTTTGTTATCGCTCGATGGCCGTCAGTAAGCTGTATCAGATGCCTTTACTGCTTGAAAAATCTGACAATATGACCAGTAACACACTTGAATGATATTCCTATTGGTATAGTTTCTTTGTTAAAAAAGATTTACAGTCAGACGTTACTAGCTTCATTGTATAATCCGTAACACCTGCGTTTCGAAGCGTAAGCTGAGAATGAAATTGGGAAACGCGCTCGGACGACGATGATGTAGGTATCAGAAAAATAATAAATGATACATTCTGATGCTAAAAAGGAGTGATTTAATCTCGAGTGTTTTGGGACATTTTGTAAATTTTTAATATAAAGCTACTTACCGGAAAATAAAAATGGAAAGTTACAACATTCTTTAGGTTATTTTTTGTTGTCTGCCCAACTCGAAAATTTTATAGCTTTGTGCTGAAACCACCAGTTGGGAGACACTGGACTTAAATACTATGCCATTGTGTGTATTACATCAAGGGGCCACAAGTGCGCACATTGCACTGTTCAATTACCCATCGTAAATTCCGAAGCGAGTGCATTAATGATATGTGCGCTGTTATTGACTCGTACGTTTATCTTGCTACTCGGCTATCTTTCTTTATGGTGTGTTTTCTATAGAGGCAAAGGCATTCCGACGCTTTCAACGCGGTGTGAGAATTATTTACTCAAGTTTGTAGTTTATCGTGTTTATTTATTAGATTTACAAAGATTTGATTAAATGAAAAAATCAAACGTCTTTTATTGTCGAATGTAATATAGTTAAACTAATCAATATACCAAAAGCTGTTAGGCTAAGCACCGGCTAATTATCTGAGTTATCCGAAGCCTTCGGTTTCGGCAGAACCACCGTCCAAAACTAATTTATATTGGAATGTGATATACGCGCGGCGGTGGCGGCGGGCGAGCCAGTGCTAAGAGCCCCGGGGCACGCGCTGCCCGACGGTTTTAATCACCTTAACCCTAACTTAACTGCTGTTAAAACACTACCGAAACGAAGCCGCCGACGCAGGCGGCGCCACGCTCCCATCCCATTATAATAACCCGATTTAAGGTTGCCAAACTATATCGAGTGATCAATGTTCCACGATTAAAATTACCAGTTATTATTTTAATCTAAATTTAATCCATCTGTAATCCCATTAAAAGTTTTTAAAGTTAAAGTACCGTAACACCGAACAGGTGTGGACAAGTGTTTATTACTGTGTCACATTGTCCTCTTTTATCTAAAATATTTCTTATTATGAGCACTTACTGTTAAATTAAATTAGCATACAGCTGACAGCCCTAGATGCAAAACAAAGTTCTCATACGTTGCGTGCACCTTGACATATGATACGAAATTAAGAGTGGGTTAATCGGCTAGGTACTCGTAATAGTTAGATCTCTACACGAGTTGTCAACTCGGTTGCATGACAATTGATTTGAGAATTCCCGTGTTATTTTTTGCTCAATACCGCGATCACGGTCACGGTCGAGGTGCCAACGAGTGCGATTCTCACGGAGTCCGCGGCTTCAAGACGGCGCCTGTACGAAACGGGTAAAATAAAAACTTGCTGGAGTTTTTACAAACTGCCATTTTTTCCATAGCAAATCAGGGAAAGTACGGCGAGCAATTATAGTAGTTTTTCCCTGTGGAATTACACCGGAAATCGGCAAAGAATGCAAATGTGACAGCAGAGGCGGCCAATTAAATCAATTAAATGAATCTGTAAAATAAATCTAAGTACCAAGCGTTTATCTTCATAAGTAATTTTTCATATTCATTTTAAAATATTTCGATTTTCAGTAATTATTAGAAAAGTTATGACATAAATACAAGTTTAAAATGATAAAAGATGTACTAGGTAAGCATCCTTTTGCATATAAAAAAACTAAATAGTTAAAACTATTCATTTTATGAATTGTTGTTGATTTTGTGTTTGTTTCTTTGCTAGACAAATTTAATAATATTGTTCTCTAGATTTAAAATAAGGACCAAAAAGGAAAACAGCTCCTATCAACCTTATCGTTGCGCTGTAAGCCTCATCAGCAGGACTACGTATATAAATGGCTATCACAACCACGTACCATCATGTTATATGTTTGTACGTAGTCTCCTTGTCACAAAATTATTAGGATGCAGAAGATAAACTCATGTAAAGTCAAAATGTTAATTTTTTTCGCCAAAAGAAACTGTCCTTGTCGCGATCGTATACCTACCATTCTATCCTTATAATATTATAAATACGTAAGTTTGTATTTTGATTGTGAGATTTGATGTTTGTTATTAATCACGATTAAACCTTTGAGCGAATTTTAATAAAATTTGGTATGGGGATATTTAGAGACCCGAAAAACGACGTAAGCTACTTTTTAATTAGTTACACATTTAGACACCTCTAAGTATAGCTCAAAGATTTGTCATATTTAAATCTTAGCGCTATCACGGTTGCTTTCTCAGTTGCTTACGAGCGGCGAGCCCAGGATCCGCTTCTCTGCTTTTTGTCTTCCACTTCGCCCGGTTGTGACTTGTGACAACTCTGTATTAATTTTATTTTATATCGTTTCGTGGGACGTGTCTGCGGAATGCTGCGGTTTCCGAGACGGAAGCAAAACGCACTCATTATCCACTTCGCGGTGAATAAAGATCGGCTCGTTTGATCTTCGAGACTCAATCGTTCGAATTATTGTCTCGAGACTTTTCGTTGTTAACTGTATTCAGGGATACAGTTAAACGGCTACCAATTCTACTGTAGTAATTTGTCGGTTTTAATATTAATTGTTGAAGATAAATTTCTAATCACGGTACTCGTTATATGTTTTGATACAGATAATTGTGTCTTTATTCCTTCTGAACTCACATTTAATAAAGTAGGCTTTTTGCAGGTTGATGGAATTTCAGGTATAGGTTACAATATAATACAGTTTTTAAAAAGTTTTGTTGTCTATTGCTACTGCTTCTGTGGATGCGTGATATCAATAACTCGTTGACATAAATAGTTGAGAAATAAAAAAACCTTATATTTTTACAGCATAAATTATTTATAAATATATCTTAAAGTCAACATAGACGATATTTCCCACGATTCAACGTGATTCTATAATTTTGTATGTTTATTGAGGGGCCATGCGTGCAAGTATCCAAATTTGGAGGCCAACATACTTATTTGGGTTGTCTGGGTTTGTTCGCCCCCGCATCTATCTACGTGGCCATGGCTTAATGTGTTTAAAAATCTCCTCTATGTATGAACACGTGTGCTATTGCAATTAGACAGTATATATAGGTATAGGCTCGTGTCGATGACCTCTCGTTGAGAAACCTTACACTCGCAGCAGTCTCGAAAGTGGAGTGTTCTGCTACATGATAGGTGCAGGTTAAAATACATACATACATACATACATACATATCATCACGCCTGTCTCCCGTAGGGGTAGGCAGAGACTAGAGATTTGAATTGGCTACGATCCTTACATACCTCTTTCGCTTCCTCCACACTCATCACTCTCGTCATACATGCTCGCCGATTTCGGGTACTCCAATGTATCCCTTTTTCAAAAGGTCTGCGATTTGGTCGCAGTATGTTTTACGAGGCCGACTCTGACCGCCGCCGCTTCCAGCCAAAAAACATAATACTAGTAAATTGTTCACATTCCATAATTCTTTCTTGTACATTTTTCAAAAATATTCTTGCTACTAATACACTTGTGTCACAATATACAAGTTATTATCCACCAATTATCTCCTCGATTAGGTTATGCTTTACCTCTATATTCGACATAAATAATATTAGTTTTTATTTTTATTTTATTTTGGCGTTTGTCAAAACATTTCAAAGTGGGCGCATTCAAGGATTTTTCAATACACTTTAGTATTTAGTTGTAACTATGCAGTAATTCTGATTTAATTACATCGTAGGAAACCATCTGATTAAGAAAGTTATTTACACTTCCTGTCCGCTGACATTAAATCGAGGAAGAACTTACTTCTTCTAAATTACACATTTATTTAATTGACGTTGATTGCATCAAGTATTTAGCATCGAAGCCATCACATAGTCATGAATCTCCAAGGGATGCGCTGTTTTTTACTGCAGACGTAACTAGCAGGTTAATTGATTGTATCGATTAAATATCTCGCATCGATATCAGGTGCTAAGCGAATTGTCAAAACGTATTGGCCGACGACGCGGCAGGTGTGTGCGCACCTGTTCCGATTGTTGCATTCCGATTCAGAGCTCTCGGAGCCGGCTACTCGCAGTCCGCAAGTCGGCTACCGTCCAGAGATTATCAATATCGATTTCCCTTTAATATCTTTAATTTTGTAGAAAAAAACTAGCAAACACTTTGATGGCAATTGCATGCGTCCGTCTGGTGTTATCGCTTAGCGGCATCTAGCAGTTGGTTTCATGTGTTAATTTGTTATTTAATCGCGAAAATATATCAAACTGGCTCTATTTTAACAGTTTACGGATTATAGAAAGATTTGTGTAACTTAACAATTTCCCTGACAAACGTCTCTCGACGTACATAACAATTAACTGTTATTATTATCTCGTTTACTGTCAACGAAAGTGTTAATTTATTATTGTAGCTTTGAACTACTAAGACTACTACTATTTGTTTTAGTAATTGGTTTATTCTCTGAAAAAAAAAATGCGAAAGAGCTTAACTAATAAAGTATACATTCCTATAATATGGTAATATAATACTATTTAGACATCGGTCGCAGCGCAAGGGCATAATTTAGTACCTGCGGTACCTGAAGGTGGAGCTCGTTGCTTATTTCCATACAACTTTGTCTCTGACAATTATGACTGAGGTGTCGGTTGCCCTCTTACTGCAAATTGTTGTGCTTATCATTTTATGTCACCAGTAAAAAGTTGATGGGGGATGCGCACCAGACACGGAAGATGCGGTACAAATGTCTTCCTGTCTAGAAAGTGTATACAGAATGCATTATGCAGTTGCCTGTTTGTCTGTGTCACCAGACAGTGTGAATGAAAAGTGAGCGGTAAACGTCAGACAGGCGGACGTGCAGTTGCTGCGTAGACTGCATACACAACGACGATGCCCGTCAAATTAATTCCACGGCTGCAAATAATTGTTGACTATAATCGGGACTTGCAATTTTACTGCAAGTTTTCACACATTACATTTGATTATTTAATCAGTTGTGTATGGTTAAGTAGCTTAATTTTCACGATATGTATTGGTACCAATTCTAGAGCTGAAAAGCTGCCATGTGACTGCTGCAGTCTCGGCTTCTAACTATGAATTTTCTTACGATATCTTTAGGTACTTGGATTTTCTTTTGCCTGATTAGGAGACTGGGAAGCAGTGTTAGACTTAGACTACAAAATCCAGGAAATGAAACCTGTTATATGAAATTTGAGGTTGATTTAGAAGATCTAAATATATAATTTACCGGTTGAGCGGCGTTAGGGGTAAATATCGCTGTAAAAATTTTTGGGCAGCAAAATGAGCTGATTTATTTTTAACCAGGCTTCCGATCCCTGACAAAGTCTAACACTCTCTAAAACGAAAGCTGGGCTAGACGGATTTCTTTCGCCTTATTTCAACTCATAGCTATTTATGCAACACTTAAGCCGCAACAATGTTCCTTTGTAAATAGCACAGATAATCGGATGCCGTAGAATTCGCACAGTAAATTTAACGGTTGATGTATAAATGTGTTCCTACATTCCAGTCAGTCAGTCAGTCCAGTCAGTTCCTACAGTGCAGCAAATACGCGAAGAGATCAAAGAGATACGGTCATTATGCAGAATATCCGCCAAAGAGTTTGCAAATGTTGCAAATGGGACATGGAAAGCAATAAATATGAAAAAAGTAGTACTTCATCATAAGTATTATGAAGTTTTTATCTTCGAATTTCGAATTAACCGAATCGTCAAAATAAATCCATAGAATTTAGACTAAGAGCCAAATCACACTAATCAAACTTCACACCACGCTAATATATTACTAAGAGGAAAGATTTGATAGTTTGTTTGCATCGAATAAGCTTCGAAATTAAGTACTGAACCGATTTGAAAAATTCTTTAGCTACTAGAAAGCCACAGCCAGGGGCATATGATAGGCTATGTATGTATATGCCACGGGCGAAGCCGGGTTGTACTGCTAGTATTCTATTTTACGCGATAGATATTCCAGCTGATTTTTCACCTATAGATCTTTGTAGGCCGTCAAAAATTATAAGTTTGTTACACAGACACTATACTCAGCTTGATTTCATGATAGATTTTTTCGATGATATTTTGGTCATTATAAAAGATAACTGTACTGCTTTCTGTAACTTGATATAACTTTCTGCCTACATCATGTTTAAAATTTGCAATAGTAGTATATTAAACAATTATTATTAATTGACAAGAATAAAAATGCCCATTGGTTTTTCATAAAAAAAATTCCGAAGAGCGAAAATTTACAAGAGCATATTAAATTGTCATTAAAATACTTTAAGATATAAGAATATAATATAAAATAATGCACTAAATAGATTTACGTTCAAGCATTCCATCCAGATCGTGTTATCAGCCACAGAGGTATTCCCCGTTTGGGTGAACCTTGTGCAAGTGAAGAGGCGGTGGCGCGCGACCCGCCTGTTTGCCGTTCCCAGGCGATAGCAGCTATCTCTTGCAAACATGACGTGTTTGAGCCATCGCCGACACTATTCCACCACTTTACTCCAACAAACAACACCAAATCTCAACTCTAGCTATCAAAAAATAAAGTTCACAAACCTTCTTTCAATATGTTTACTTTATCTGCTAAATATACCTATCCAAAGTTATTCTGCCTTCGTGGGTTCAGACACGCGACTGTTATCTATCGAAATTTTCAAGTGAAGTCGCGCGTCACTCACTGTTTATGTTTACATATCGACAAGTGTCACTGTTGTTCGGTATCGTTTGGTATCGTTTTGACAGAAAAAATATTTGTCTAGCTTCATAAGGCGCGGATTATTGATCAACTGTTAAAAGTTCAGGGGTTTTCTTTTTCATTGGTCCTTCAATGCTAAGGATCGTGACCACATTTGTATTTCCAGAATGCGTGATTAGCAGTACTACGGTCCGCATTATACTCGTATATGCTGCGTCCAGCAGCTTTCCTGACGCTGTCTATCCATCTCGGTATTCATTCATGGATTAACTAAACTAAGTATATAAAATTTTACATAAAATAATATAAAATCGTGTTTTTCGATTATTAACTAACATCCGTATAAATTTTTACCAAATGAGTCAGCTCTACATCACACGTCATACGAATATAATCATATTATGTAAGTAAGAAAACCATTAAATAATGAAATATTTTTAACCGACTTCAAAAAAAGGAGGTTCTCAATTCGTCGGTAAGTTTTTTTTTTTTTTAATGTTACCAGATTACAGGAAAACGGCTGGACCGATTTGAAATTTTTTTTTCGTTCGAGAAGGTATACTTTCCGATTGGTCCCATATTCAGCAGGTCAGGATCTGATGGGATCATGGAGAAATCGAGGGAACTCATTGGGCATGAAGATTTTTTGATATATTCCATGTACGTAAGGTGAGACGTAGATGAGACGATGCTGGAAAATTTAACCCACTTTCAAAAATGCAACGTATTTACAACTTTTTGATTGTAATATATCTTGCTCGATTACTCGAAGACCCCTGAATCGATTTGTAAAATTCTTTTTTTGTTAGAAAGGGTACACTTTCTAGATGATTTCATAGTCATCAGATCAGGATCTGATGATGGAATCATGGAGTTATCGAGGGAACTCTTCAAGTTTTATTGCGATTTGGGTATTTTTTGATATATTCCATGTCAATAGGGTGACACAACGCTGATAAAGTTTACCCAACTTTCCAAAATGAACGTGTTTACAACTTTTTAGTTGTAAGGTATTGCGTATACAAAACTAAAAAGTGCAAATAATTGTTTTTGCCAAAAAAAACGAAACCGACTTCATTTCTCAACTAAAAAGGATGAAATAATTAATACATTGTTGTTTAGATAGGCTTCATATCAAACATTTAAATAAATTTGAAGTTGGTGCCATTACGAATTCGTGACTAGCTGCTGAATCGTTAATTAGCTTATTTTATTAAAAGAATCGGCACCGACTTCAGATTTATTTAAATGTTTGATATGAAGCCTATTTAAAAAACAATGTTTTAATCATTTCATCCTTTTTAGTTGAAGAATTGAAGTCGGTTTCGTTTTTTTGGCAAAAACAATTATCTGGCTAATAAGTTAAGAACAGATAATATTATAATTAATAACAATTTAATGCCTATATATAATAATAATATATGCCTATATATAATAATATATTTCACTCGTCTTAGTATTTGTTGGGGCCTACAATGACAACTGAATAATTTCAATACATTCAGTATCCAGTTAAAGACGTATTTTTGATTGTAAAAATAATTTCAATTGTTGATATTTTATATAATAGTCTTCCTTCGTTAATAATCACTAAACAATAGTAAGCACAGCAAATTACTCGTAGATCTGCTCATCATAAAGATCACCTATAAATACTGTGCTTCGCTTCATTAGGTCACTGTTGAAAAGCTATTTATAAGGTGGTTCATAGTCCACAGGAATGCATTACCAGTTGCATTTGTTGTCTGTGGTACCGGCACCTGCTATCGCATCTGCGTTGCAAGGCCGCACTATAGGTCACAGGGCCGGCCCGCTAGCACGCGCCTGTTCCCAACCAAGGACTGTGGTTTTAGTCAGCTGCATACTGGTTTGCATTTTCCATCTCAATCTAAAGTGATGAAGTGTTCGACTTCTACGGCTGTCGTGTTGAGTTGAAAAATAAACCTTACCGCATGGCTTGATACTAGCTATTAGTAGTAAGTGTAATTAACACGATAAATATACCTACGAGTATCAGAATCGTACGATACATTATGATCATAGTATTAAAATACCGGAGATTAAAGATACCTTTTCATATTTTGCCACGCCTTTGTATACCCAAACGTACCAGCTGAAAAGATGTCATAGCGTGTCTTAAACGGTAGAAATAAAGGAGCTGGTGGAAGTAGCCGTCGACAGATTTAGCAACAGGATTCGCCGTCCGAAGGGCGCTACCATTCCGCCGGCGGCGGCTAAATGCGGTGACATCCGCGTCTTACGCTGATCTTTTTGCAACGTCGCGACGGTTTAAAATGTGTGTAGATCTTCCCGACATGCTATGTTGGTTTTATTTATTTAAACTTTATTGAACTTAAAAAATACAATAGGTGAACTTAATGCCATAAGGCATTCTCTGCCAGTCAAACCTTAGGACCAAATCGTTATCATCGGTGGTGTTTTGAAAAAAAGGAACTCGAGAAAACAAGCCACAGACACTTTACGGATTGAATATTTATACAAAAATTAATAAGAAACCTGAATTTGCTATTTTTTTTGTAAAAATACTAATGTGTACTTTTTTAAAATAATTTATCCATTATTATCTTATTTGGAATGTGTATCAGCTGTTAGTATTGTGCTGTTTATTAGCGCGGCGTTGTAGGCCACGGGCGGTAATTATAACCGGCCCTTGTCGTTCAGAAATAACTGCGGTTTCTGTCACTGCGCACTTGTCGGCTCTGCAAGTGTATCCGCTTGTATTTATAAACAAAACATGCACCTTTGTGTTGATGGACCCTCCATCGTCTAACACACGCTGATTTGTGAAGCGTTTCAACAAATTGTTTTAACAAAGTCAGAGCCTAGCGGATTATTTCTTTTCAATGGTAGTATGCAGAAGACAAGGCGTGTAGAATAAATAGCCGTTGAAGCTTAAAGCACAGGAGTAACTAAAGTGCATAAGATATTATGTATGATATGGTTTGGATTAATGATTAAATGATAATTTAGTTCTCAGAAAAGCACTGGATTAGACTATCGTTTCTAAGTAAAAATATTTGCTCTATATTTTGTTTGAAAGACATTTCTGCGAGTTAATTTGCTGAATAAGTCATAATTTATTAATTTTGCTTTATTACTTCACTAATATTGTGAACTTATTTATCCCAGTCTTTTCCATTATATTTGTTTAGTAAAAACAGCAATAATAGAAGATTTTTTTCTGCAGACTGCGTGCATATACGAGTACGAGTAAGTAGAGGTGGAGATTCTAAATTTTCTTAAAATAATTATTTTTGTCAGATAATTTACGTTATAAATATATCATCTAGAAATTTAGTTCAATGGAATGAAAAGAAAGATTCAATAATGTATAAGTAAACATGTTTGTCCGATGATCTTATTGGTATCGATCAGAACTATACAACACAGGCAATGTCTCGTACCATGTCCGCTATAATTGGACCACGGACATTAAACGAAATGGACTGTTAGTTATGGTTAAGCATACAACCGTAAGCCACGATTAACATTAATGATAGCAGCAGACAATTGACTGCACCCTACATAAATATTAAAGAATCCTTTGCCAAGGGTTTCAACGAAAAGCATTAAGGGAGTGGTTTCACTGACTGCAGGGAAAATATTTCGCCTTTCGTTACGAGTAGGTATACTCATTTTTATATAGGTACTGTCTAAAGGGCATTGTATCCTTAAAAACTTAAAAAGCTCCAAAAAAATTTAACGACTTACGTCTCTAAAATGTTACATTAAAAGCGTCAAGTCGGTCACTCACTGTATTTAATACGAAACCTCAAAAACTACTGGAGCTATGAAAGACTAGTTTGGCTCAGATCATTCTTTCATAGTTTTTATATCAAATCTTTTCATAAAATTCAATCATTAGTTGTAATTATTTCGCGGTCGCTACTCGTACTCGCTGAGAGTGGGACAGTTACCCAAGTAAGACTGATGTGATTCAGGCATGCAGCGATGTATCAGCGGTGGCGTGTCGCACGCTATGATATATTGTCAAATTTTGGAGCAACGAGGGGCGCCGCAATGTCCATGACGGCTTTAATTACAAGCCTTGCAGATTTTGTGCATTCAATCTGATTATGGTTTGTATTTTTTAGTGCATTGTGTAACATATTGAAACTTACTATAGGGCTTTCTGATTGTGATTTATCCATAATTACAGTTGAATGAATGAATTAACACTTTATTGCACCAATTACATAAATACATCATTGGATTGTACAAGAAAGAAGATGAAAATTAATACAAAGGCGGACTATCGCTAATGCAATTTCTTCCATAATTAGAGTTATAAGGCGAAGATAGTTTAGGAACTATACTCAGTTATTTCATAAATGTTCGATATGCTAGGCTGCCTAATTATTATTTTAAAAAAATTGTCATTTTCATCCTTACAGGTCTGCAATATTGTAACAGATAAAAAAATTATAAACGTGAAGACGCGACCAACAGAGCAGAATGTGATTGACCTGACTTACACATATATATTAGGGTCCGTTTTGTAGATAAATACGGTACATTTAGTTCCCATGGCAGCATTCCCATTCTTTTGTTAGTTCTACAGTGACAACAGACAGATAACGTGATCCAGTTCGCTGGCAGGTTGCATCACAAAGAGTTCGGTGATGAATGGATGAGGTATGAGAAGATGCCTAAATTCAGGCCGATCAGACCATGAATTTATCATTATCATCGTAATCTAATTGCCTAATCAAACTGCGTGATGATAATAATTGGATGATGAATAGGGGAGTGTCGAGGACGTATAGTACCTATGTGTTAAAAGCGAATGTGTAAGATGCGGGTATTCTAATAAAAAATACGTGAGCCATTTACCTGTAAGACAGAGAGATTATATCTTTTATCATGTTGCCGGAGCCAAACTAGATAAATTATCAAAATATACTACATTAATATTTCTAATCTAATACGTTATATATAGCAGTTAAATGTATTCAACATTTAACTGCTATAAATAACATATTAGATAATCGACTAGCTGATGTATCACTCGCAATTTTTATTTAATAAATTTTTGGAGAACCCTAAAATTTCTAAATGTAGCTTCTCTCTAAGTATCAGATAACTGCCAGTGAAGTCCTTTTGACGTCGGTAACGTCAAAAAATCCACATACCTATGCATTTCTTTTTATATAGGCCTCTATTCTAAATTTGTAATTCGGGTATTGTTGGTAGTCATACGTTTTTGTGTATTATTAAGTAAAAAAGCCGTTTTTCGCAACTCTATGTGCTGCTGATGAAATTTATGAAAGTAAAAAATATCAGTAATATAAATGTAAATCTGTAATTTTATGACACTGTACTTATATAACTAATATGTAAGTCAAAGCAGTTCGAATCGCGCGCGGTCTCTCTACGCATTTTTTTTTATCTATGATGTAAGTAGCTGCTCTTCATACGAATAGTATTGTTAAAATGATTGTCTCAATTAATTAGTACATGGTACAAAGCAAAGCAGATGAATTCAATGTAATTACATTATGTATCGTGTTCCCAGGCCTCCTACGCATAATTATCGCAGGATTGCTCCACTCGATCCCTCATTGTGGCTGAATGTCTTTTCTAAATCAGGGCTCTATGCGGTGTGTACTTGCCCTATTGTCGCGCGCATTTCACACGCACTCACTAAAATGCTCCCACGATCTGTGTTTTCAACTTAAATGCTGCCTTACGGTTAAGGCTTTAATTGGAGCAGTTGGTCTTAAGGTAATACCTCGGTGAACACTAGCGCCACCGTCATTTAAAAATCATTACTCACTGAAAACACAAGTTATCAAAAATCCCTCTGCTGTAATTAAGGTTCTGGATCTGAAGTTAATTTTAAACATATTCAATTATTAAATTATAATTCCCTATAGTAACAAATTGCATTGTTGCTTAAAACGGCCACTTTTATTTATAGTTTTGCAATTTGTAACTATATGGAACTATAAGTTAATAATTGAATATGATTAAAATCTTACCTTTTTAACCTTAAGAAAAATGTATTCCATCGAATTAAATAAATTTTGCACATTTTATAAATATTCAGTCACAGTTTCGTAAGATTAATCGGCTTTTCATATGTAAGGACCGTAAAATTATCCAAGTGTCTGTCTGACAAACTCATACTAGCATGTCTACGTTACACTGCATTTTCTACCCACGGTTATGAAAATAGTTAAAACGCACTTTGATTTTATTACAATAAAATATAATTTTTAATCTTGTTTCATCTTACATCAAAGTGAAACAATTACTAAATACTTTGATGTTAAGAAAGCGTGACGATAAAAGTTATGAAACGTAATATGCTATACTCGTAATATTCATGAACGCTTAAGTACGATGATACTTTGGATTTTAGTTGGCGTTGTCTGTTTGTCACGTTTTTAGGGCCGATCTACTAAACCGATTTTGATAAAAGAGGTAGGTTTTGATACAGAGATAGATTTGATCTTAGGGCTGGACAAAGGCTGCTTTTGAAGCAATATGACTTAGTACTTTTATATACACGGGTCGTGAGCAACATCTCTAATTTCTTATTACCTGTTACCTACTATAACAATAATTGTAAAGAAATAATAATTATATACTCTACCATACTTTATTAGATCAAGAATGTGGATGGTAGCTGCGTGTGCTTCGGAGATGAGGTATTAAAGCCAACACTTCCCTTAGACATTCCAATCCCTGCTACCGGAAAACAGGACTTGTGTGCAGTATTAATCGGTTGGTGGTTGGAGGGAAAGACAAAAAGTTGCTCGTCAAGTGATGCGATTGCATTTGATCGCGGATGTCCCACGTCTTATTTATGTGTCCGTTCAACGATGGTATGCTCGACAATTCATACTCGTACTTCAACATGGTGAAATACAGAACGTGTTCGAAACAAAGAACACAGTGTATGTGTATCAGTTTTATTCATCACTGTGTACATTTTGGTAGAGTTCCCTTTTTTTGTATAAGTACCTACAGAAAGAATAAATACAGCCTGGTACAAAGATATTGTGGTGTTCTTAAAATCATAATAACAAGATGACAAAGGTACTCGTATCAATGTGTAATAATAAGTACATTGATTCTCAGCCTGAAACTTTATTTCATAAAATCATTCAAATTATGATCATTACAAAATATGATATAACTTGCGAAAAGCACTACATTTGCATATACAATTATCTGTACAATAAAGTTTTTACATACATACAATTATACAGACAGCTCATTGACCCGATATACTTTGCAGCAACTTTTCCCTTTACCCAAAAGCCATAACTAAAGCGTTGGAAAATCGGATCGACGACCATCCAGCATCGACTATAATTAGTACGAATATGTGATGAAGGGTTGGCCTTTATCTGAAGAGTATTGTCAGTTTTATTATTGAAACAGTCGTATTATTTGACGCACGCAGCACGCGTTTCTTGCAGGTTCGCCGCACGTGTCGCTCGGCCGGTCGGACGGGCGCGCAGGTGGACGGCGAAAAACATTCGCTAGGGTTGTCAGTGACAATACTTGTGTAATGAAATTCTTAGGTACGGTGTGTTTATGTACCCAACTACCCAATCGCAGTTTGCTTTGGGTGCAGTATGTCAAGATATTTAATATAAAAGTATACCATGTGCAGCATGCGTGCATTGAGTGTTTATTGCACGTATCGGTCGACCGGCGGTAGAGACGCTACTGTAAAATCTATCTACTACCTAGATTATTGCATATTTAAAATTAAATAATTTTGCATATATCATGAAAATGTTACATATAAGTACCACATTTTATTATTATTCGGTCCTTACATGTGAACTGACATTTTTTGTTTACCTACTACTACTTTACACCTACTTTCTAACATATACCTAGGTATATGTAAACATATCTACGTCACAGCCTACGTTAGTGACAAGCAATCAGCAGCAATGTTAAATTTTTCACTGGTCTATGCCCGCAATGAGTCTTTTGAAGTATTGTTTTTTTTTAAAGTACTCGTACATTATTAAACTGATTCCATGAAAATAGTATGTAGTAATGTAGAAGAAATAATATAACTTATATTTTCAATTTGAAAAAGTATATGACTTTTTTAAAAGTAGTGACCCTAAAATAAACAACATGGGTAGTAAAAACTTTTATGGCATTTATTCTCTTCTTCATTTGCTCAAATGTAATTGATGATAATTTAAAGTAAGTACTTAACAATATCAGTAGTATTATATAAATATAAGTCTGTCGTCATTATGATAGAATGTTTGAGCAGTATGTGATTCCATGTATAGTACTCGTACATATACCTATAAAACAGAATAGATAATAACTTAGAACTAAAACATACTTATATGTAAACATTATGATTAGACAACCTTTTTTTACTAGCTATATGTGTCCTACTACTGAACAATAGCCTCTTATTAAAAATATAAAAAAAATTTAAAGGTTTTCTTGCAAAATGCGCGAGGGCGGGTCGGTCCTCTGTAATTTTAGGTTTCTTGCTACTAGGAAATTATCCAAAATGCATTAATGGCAGACACATCTCAGATATAATAACGCTAATGGAAAAATGATTCATTTACGAATTACGAACTCACATTTAGTTTTTGTGAGAGTACCTACCGGTGTCTTTGATATAGCGATGTTTTACACAGGAGCAATTTTCACAAACATGCATAAATGATTGAGGTTGAAACAAAGATACGATTAGATATTATAGTTTTTGTGTCTGAGAGCCAATTGTGTATGCGTCGTCAAAAAATCAACCAAGTTCAAGTCCGTCCCTGAATTTTGGGGTTCCGTAGCTGAACTTATATTTACATAGTTAATTAATAACGCTCAGCAGTGCCCCTAGTATGAGTTTTTCTTAACGCAGGCGCTAGGGACTGCGTTAAGATTTTGTATGGAATTTCTTAGTTGCCTTACTACCCGCCAGAGGCGCTGTACAGGTTTTCCATACTAAATCTCTAACGCAGTCGCTAGCGTCTGCGTTAGATTCAGATTTAGTATGGAAGAAAAACTCATACTAGGGGCACAGGTACGACCAATGTCAGATAGGTACGTTGTATCTGCATTTTAAGAAGACAGATAAGTAAGTTATTTCAAAATATTATGTCTTCAATAAAACGTGGACTCTGAAGCGCAAGCTGAAGATGTTCTGCATGGGGAACATGATGATTTGGACAAATATACATTGTATCATTTACCCACGGAATTCTAAAAATGATATACCACTGGAAACGTTGTATAATGAAATCGTCGTATTGTATTGTCAATTTGTCGGATACTTTCTTTGAAAGTCCCACGTTTTCTTTGATCGGAAGCTTTCTCGGGCGCGGATTGACAATAACAGCGCAAGTCGAAGAAAGTTTTACACCGGCTCAGCGCTGCGCAATCGCATTATGGCCAGTTTTTATTGCACCTGCAGTGTATTGATGCTGCAAATCAAATCAATTATTATGATCTGTGTGATTTTTCTAATGAATTTTCTTATTTTTTTCTTAGTGAAGCGAAAATAATGTTATATAGGCACTAGTCTGTATAGAACAGTCAACAACAAAGTCTAAACGATTTGGTAACAGCAGAGGCTATATCTATTAAAATTGTGTTTTAAAGTTAAGTATGTAAATAATTAATGAACGAAGTATTGTCCACAGACTACGATAATCAATTTCCATTAGCGCGGGAATGCAGCCGGAGTTCTTGGCACTATGCTGCAAGGATAATTATTAGATCTTTAATAGTTGTGTATTTTATTAGTTTTATTTTAGCTTTATTTTAGTTTTAATTTAGTTTTATTTAAGTTTTAATTTTAGTGTTATTTTAATATTTATGTAATATCGTTTGCTTGTTGACCGTATATCTTAATCACAGTAAGAGTACTTAATACTTAGCAATTCATTAGAGTTAAAACGATCATGTGCTGTGGCATTTGCATGTTAAAGGTAGCAAACAATCGTTTTTCGAACTTTTCATTTAACATTAAATTATATTGATATCTCACAAATTACCATACAACATGTTTTACTAGATAATTATGGTTACAACTTCACATACATCAGAAACCCGCATGACTTAATTAGACACTTCCTGCTGGTACCTACAGGGAAGCTCTAGGCTTATACGAAATATTTATGTGACCGCCAAGACAGATTAGAACCACTAATTATTATCACACTAAAAATGAGGCTAACTGCGCGACGAAAAAAAAGACGTTTTACGGTATTCCTCTGATGCACAGCGCCTTAAAATAATGAAAACGCATTGGCACAGGCTGATTTTTACAAGCTTTTATTTAAATATTGACTGTTACTACATGAAACTCTTTGCAGTGAAATACGTTTTATCCTTATTGCTAACATTGTAAAACTGTGTAGAGGAAGCCAGAGAGGTATGTAAGGATCGTAGCCAATGGAAATCTCTAGTCTTTGCCTGCATGCTATGTATGTATGTAAAACTGTGATTGGTACAATAAAAAACCGTTTTTACATTGGAAAAGTCACCTGTATAAAATACTTTCCTATATGTCAAATTTTTCATTTCTATGTTAGTATACCTCCTACCCATTCAAACAACTGAATTTTTTTTTAATCATTTTGGAAATAAAGCGGTATAGCCTACGAAAACTAGGCGCGCGGTCTCTACCAAATATACTTATTGTGATTTTTTTCTGAAGGAGTAATGTTCGAGGTTATTTAGTAAATTGCCATATTCCTATCACTCCTGGCGCTAAAATATTAGTAGAAAGAGCAAAAAAAGTTTTATTCGCAACCTGCATGCAAATAACTAATGGCTGTATTCCTGATTCTGTTTAAAAAATAGTAAAGCAAAATTGTAAACTATGTGCTAACATAGGTCAGAACATGAACGAAACGCATATCCACGAGTACCTGGCAGTTTAGGTTTAGGTGTAGTAAATGTAAAATTATTTACGCACTAATTTAGCAATAAGTCCGCCAACTGTATAAGTATTTTGTATTTACAAAAGGTCCAGGGTACCGCTGTATGTATCCATACTTCCATACTAATATTATAAATGCGAAAGTCTGTCTGTCTGTCTGTCTGTATGTCTGTCTGTCACCTCTTCACGGCTAAACGGCTGAACCGATTGTGATGAAATTTGGTAGGGATGTAGTTAATGACCTGAGGTCAAACATAGGCTACTTTTGGGCGCGATATAACAGAGTCCCACGCGAGGCGGAGCCGCGGGGAACAGCTAGTTTGTTTATATTTGAATAATGTCCTGGCTACTTCGATTGCGTCATTTCATTTCAATGTAACACAGGTTACGCGAAAAGCGACCTACACGCGGGCGGAGCCGCGGGTAACAGCTATTATATTATAATTCGTGTTTTGTATCAACTCATTTATATGTTTTGGAATAAACTCGACCTTAAACTGTCTGTCAACGTAAGAAGTAGAATTTTACTTCTTAGAGCGTGAGGACTCTAGCAAAGGTTTTCTAGCGAAAACTGTTTGATAGAACATTTACACAGATATTAAAAACACAAAATATATTAAAGTATTTAACGTTTATTATCAAAGGGTCTCACATCAATCGTGTAGTTATCGATACCTCACTCAGCGTTTTCTTAGATTCCCCAGCAGCGCGGCATGGGGTGGAGTATCGGATTGCAATAAATTCGGTAGGCAAAACCACATGAGTAGACATGAAGTAAAGAGAAATTGGTTTCTCATTATTTTTGGAATCGGACGTGACTAGACTCGCTTTTTCACCGGTTTCAGTGCTGTGGTACGGAGTCATATCTCTTCTCCCTGTATCTACTCATGCGGGAGGAGTCAGAAGGCACCCTACCTCCGCCGCCGCCGCCGCCGGCGCGACTATCGTCTTCCGCTTTTGTCTGGTTTCATGACTTTCGTACATGGCACAAACGTAAAGTAGCGATGAAATATTCTGCTTGAAGTTCTCATATTATGGGTTTATGGTCTTAAGTATTAAATTTTAATAAAAAAAACTATTCAGGAAACATATTTTTTATCGGGCTCCTAATAATGTGTACCTACATGTTATATTGTATCGCATTTTTGAGACAAATGGCAACATCAAAACTCTATCTTGTTAGGTTTGCCAGGAAATATTTTAAGTAGAATAGAAAAATAAATGACATATTATTAAAGGCCTTTGTATCTTAAAATGTATTTACTTAGTAAAATATACCGAAGGGTGAACTATAAAGAATTGAATAGTTTGATTGCTACTTCTATTGTTTCACATAATCCCGACGGCGGCGCACTCGAGCGTCTCTATCTACTTTTCATTAGGTTCTTCGGAGCCAGAATTTCTAAGAATCAGTATACAGTTTACTACTACTTTATACTCTATAGTTACTATAAGGTGTATCAGTATATAAAGAAGTTTCATAACGTGATGTGACTATTAGCGCCCGATATTTCATTTTGTCTGTACTTCAGAATTTTTCTTTGCGTCCTGAATATTTTTAGCGTAACATGAACCTCATGTATTATGCATCTACTAGTGAATTGTTGGGAAATGGTCGAGAATGAGGACAAGGGGGCTGGCCCGAGATATTTTGACTTAACCCTCATTTTGGTTGTGGAACATTAGGGGGATATAAACCGAGATCATCCATTTGAAAGTATTGTCTTTAATTAAACCGATGTGAGCTACATTAATGTTAATAAATTAAATTACTTTTATAGTTTGTAAACTAAAAAAAGTATTATGTGTAAATACATGGTCATCAATGAACACGTGATAAGTATTGGTTGAATTACATCACTTGTCCCATTTTCTAAGCTCAACACCCAATGGTAAGTACCAATTTCATTGTGCCCAAGATTTTTTTAATATTGTTATTTTTATAACAATGCAACTAGTCAAAATGATACAGCTTCCAGATGCTTCAGTCTTTTAAATTTACTAAAGACATATCTTCACAAAACGTGCTAATCGAAGTGCTAGGCTGCGCGCTCGTGAGATATTCAATTAACAATTAACTTTCAGAAACTCGTACCCTTGGAAATTTTATGAAGTTGGTAACTGTCGTGAAATTGCCAAAATTTTGATTATTCTTGTTTACTACACAAGTGAATTAGTGACTTTTCGTTCGCTACTTTCACTCAATTATATTTAAATAGGTATATTAACTTTTGTGTATTCACGCTGCTGTTAAAAAACAGACGGTTTCCTATTATTTGTGAAAATGAGAAATGGAACCGAGCTATCACGCAATTAAACCTTTTTAATCCCTATTCAAGAACCGAGTTATAAGCTATTCAAGTAGTCTCCAAATAGCCACTCGAAATGGTCTGCTATTCGAATTGGATATTTTCGTACCGATGAATGCGACACGACCAATTAAATGCGATTACATTTGTATATTCAGCGAGCGGGCACAAAAGGCCGTTTTACGACAAACGGACGAATTTGCGGGTACAACCAAACCGTGTAATCATTAAAGGCACAAATTAAAGTAATTACTTACTTGATTCACTTTTATATAATATTATAATGTTTATGTATACTTAAATTGGTGTTGAAAATTACCAGTTTACATGATTAATGAAGATCGTAATTCCTTTGGATATTTTTTGGTTAAATTCTCGAGAGTACTTTCGATCTTATTTTACCTCTTTTGCCTTAATTGCTTTGATCTGAGCTCTGCCATTCTCTACTGCCTATATAGATCTTTATCTGTAGTACTAATAATTTTTAATTTTCAGTGGTTGGTGTTTTCTATTAATTACTTACTATTAGTTCCGATGGTTATAATAATGCACTTTACTGTCCACGGTCCATTAATATCTTACACCAGTATCGAATTCTTATTTAAAGTTGGCACTGCAAAATTTTTGATATAAAAATCATAGCTAAGCGAAATAATGCTTTCTGGTAAGGGGGCGAAAAATACGGAGCGATTGAGAGCAATACTATGAAATTTTCTATACTCTTATTTCCATTAAAGGTAGTGTGCCGTGAAAACCCATGACGCAGAGGTCGTAACTCGTAAATCGGGAAAGGGGAATCTGACTGCATTACGGGGCAACCGTTTAGGTGGAAGTTACTGCCGCACTAAGGGAATTCAATTATTATTTATGTTTATATCTACGTTTGTTTTGATGTATTTTTTGCCTTTGAATGTAATTAAATTATTTTTGAGTGCGTGTGATAGGAACAAAAAGTCATATAAGTATATAGAAATACGAAAAATTAACTTATAGACCATCACATAAATTGCTACAATATTATTTGCCACTTAGATTGTCAGGGTACAGGAGTATAAATATAGCTGACATTAACAATTTACTAAATTCGCCCAATCAGTGAAAGCCTTCAACCAAAATTTATAACTTTGTAAAATTATTTATAACAAGCTGACCCGGCGAACTCCGTACGCTACTGAACGCCCTTTTCTTACCGTTTAAACGTTCCCCGAACTTCCACAAATATTTCAAAATTAGCGAAATCGGCCCAGCCATTCTTAAGTTTTAGCCAGACTAACGAACAGTAATTGATTTTTATATATAATGTGGACTCAAATCAACTGCAAATATTTTAAGGTCAGATTCAGACGACTAAACTGAACAAGCTTTCCAAATGAACTTATGTGGAAATACGAAAAAAAAAAATTGACCTCCCATACAAATTGAGAATCAGCTTATCTAAGTATAGAGAGTGAAAAAAAAATCATATTTTGATATAAGTTTATTTGGAAAAGTAGTTCAGTATAGTGGTCCGAATCTACCGTTAAAATATTTGCAGTTGATTTGAGTTCAACTTATATATAGATAGAAGACCTAAAACAACCTGGTGAAGGAATAGGAATTCCGTCAAATCACGGCACCCGTCGGTCGGTGGCGGCGTCGCACACCTTTTACAAATTGGCAGTAGCACATGTCTTAGAAAAAACGCATTAACACCCGGCTAATGCACTTATGCGCCAGATTGATGCGGCTCTATGCGGCTATGCAGTATGCACCCCGAGGAGGAAGAGGGAGGGGCAGGGGAAGGTGACCGAGGTGTATAGTATGGTTAGCCGATGGACTAGATTGGAGAACGTATTAGGGTAACAGCGGGTATGTTTATCCTCTGAGTATATTATATTGTGTTTCAAAACACTGTGGACTATTATATTGTTCATATTGTTAATTATCCGTAAAACTAAAACTTTAGACTTGACTAAATATGACTTAGATACGAGCTTTAAACTACGATGACCACGTGCAATTTATTTTCAACTAAGTCGTTAATTTATGATGATGACAAGCTTAATAAATAAAAGAAAATCTCTCAAACTCAACAGTATTTGATGTTACCTATTGATGAGAATCTATTTCGTCAATTATGGACCTCCCATCGGGTAATGTAACAGTCCTGTATCCATTAACATTTGCTCCCTAATCCGGGAGTATGTTGCCAAACACGTGTGGCAAATGACTGACGATACACCTTGCCGTCCAGATGGTATCGAACTGGGGCGCAGATTTCTACTACCTATTGTATTGTTGCAAAATTGATACGTTTGTAAATGGATTACATGTCTTGTAGCTGCGTTCAGGTGGTAGGGGCGATGTTAATTATTTAAGTGCGCTATTCTAAGAGATTATATGCAGTGTTAAAATTAAATTGAATGAATGAAATATGCTTATTATAGTTAATTACTTCTCTCTATAATATCGTAAAAATACACATTACAATCTTGAATCACATGCAATTGTATTCAAACCATGGATCATATAAGAAAAAAATCTTATAGGTAGATCCCAACAAATAGTAAGCAATCATATACAAAGAACTCATAAGGACGACGGCGTCCCGCAAGCACTCGCATATACTTTATGATAACACTTTTTATTAGGTACTTACCAAATAAATAAGTTGGTACAATTTATTCTTTTCATATAGAGATTGTTCAATAGATAAAATCTATGTGTGAAGAAACTTATTATAAGAACGTTATTTTACTAAACATCGCCACTTCCGATAGATCTATTCATCGAAAATTAGCGACATAGATGGCAATAATGTGCAAACCAGATAAGAAGCGAAAAAGATAACTGTATCGAATTTCGTTACAATCTAGATAAGACCATAGGCTCGGAGATACAATGGGATCACACCAAATTACAATGGAGCATAAAATAAAGAGGGTATAGAAAAAATCTGCATGTACGTTCTTAATTGCAGTCATAGTTCGCAAAACAAAAACAAAAGAAAACTATACAGTTAAGAACGTGACCAGTACTGTCCGCGGCGAATGATACTGTACTGTACATTCTATGAATTAGTATATTAAAAACTAGCTGTTCCCCGCGGCTCCGCCCCGCGTGGGACTCGGTTATATCGCGCCCAAAAGTAGCCTATGTTTGACCTCAGGTCATTAACTACATCCCTACCAAATTTCATCACAATCGGTCCAGCCGTTTAGCCGTGAAGAGGTGACAGACAGACAGACAGACAGACTTTCGCATTTATAATATTAGTATGGATATACACTCGAAAACATACAATAGAGCATTGTCACTATAAATAATATCGTATAATTTTTTTTGCTCTGCTATACATATTTATATTTGCTTTTCAGTACCGCATCAGTCAATAAACTTGTCTTCTATACTTTTTTCATTCCATCCTAATACTGAGACGCTAATCTCATTTTACACCAGCTCCTACTACGTAATAAGATTACACAGCTTACGCGGCGCCTACCGCTTGTCCATAAGTTATAACTCCGGTAATTTGACGCTTACCTGCAACAAACAATATTGATCGTTACAATGGGATTACAAGATAAAATTGATCTTGATGAGCTAGATCAACTTTAGTGTTTTATTTGCGATTATGCTGACTTTTCTTTTTGCAGTATACCTATTGTAGTTTACTTGTATTATCGATATACTATGTATTAATTAGTTTAATTATTTTTAAGAATGTTTATAGAATATTATTAATTAGGACATCGCTTAAACGAAAAGGAATTCTATAAAAGAAAATGTAATGATGTTTGTGTACAAAAACTACACGGTTACAGAGCTTATTCTTCTTGTTAAAAGTAAGTCAAATTTTGAAGTGTTGCTTGATTGTTCTCACATTGTTGCATTGAGCAACCTCTAATGGGTGTTTCAACAAAATGTTTAGATAAAAATTGTAAACAAAACATATGTAAAAAAAGTAATAAACGCTCAAGTGCAGTTTGTTTTGGTGGCGTCTTCGCGGTGCGCCGGCGCACGGCCTCTACGTCACGACTGCCAGATGTTATGTCAGTTTTGCGGGGGCCCAAGGGTGCGGGATTTTATCGATATCGATACATAAAAATATTTACTATACACATAATAAATAGCGTCGATTATTATTATTAAAACATCTCAGTCAGGCTTTGTATGAAATAGAGTCTAGAAAGGCTGTCTCTCTACTCTCTGATAGTTTCGCATTCCAGTGATTGCTATCCTGTTTTTTTAATAATCTCTCTGCAATTCTATGAAAAACAGACACCAGTATTGTAAGACATAGGCATTCATTATTAGTAAGAATAGTAAATTAGGTATCGCACCATGTTCAGTAATCGATTAGGTAACAATAAACGTAAAAATGTAACATGTGTTATATAATATGATTGACATACATTTGTATTTCAAAATAAGTAATGTATACAAGATAATCTTATCGAAAAGTGTAATAGAGATTCCATGCCCGACCCGCAGAACTCGTGAGCCGGAAGCAGGTTGGCGGAAGGCGAGCTCTTGTATTTGGGCGCGTGGCTTTTTGTTGCTCATCGGAGGGTTTCGCGGCAGATGGAGGGCTCGCGGTAATCGACTTACAGCTGTTTTGTGCACTCTAAAGACTTCTGAACATAGTGCGGACATGCCCACTTCAAGACTCTTCAATAAGCCTTTGTCCGCGACACAATTTTAACTTTTGTTTATAAACAGTGCAATTGAATGTGTATTTCAAATATAGGTAGGTTTATTGTTAATATTATTTGTCGGAAATCGTCCATTGAACTATTTCTTGATATAGTTTGCGATTATTTTTTGGCAATCTTGATGGACAGAAGGCCTACTTGTAGTATTGATTAATCTTAGTAAAACTTAAGACTAATAACTTTTTTATGAGTAGGTTATGTTACGACTAAGACTTTGCGCACAATAAAACTCCTGCTCAGAGACGCAAAATCAAATCTATACTTAAATTATTGATGTTTCCTGTGCTCTACAGAAGTCTATAAATGGTTCAGGTTTATTAGATTTCCTTCCCTCTGCCGAGAATTAATAAGGATGGGCGGTCACGACTACAAGAGCTATTTGTCAACACGCACATTTGATCATAAAAGCAGCTCTACATTTCTTTAAATCTATTTCCGAGGCAAAAACTGACACATCTGTATGAATTGCTTCCGTCAGCACTGAAAACAATCGTGTAATTATTAATAGCTTTTTATTTTAATAAGTTTATAAAAATATACATCTATTTTTGTTATTGATGTTGCACATGTTTAGACGAAATGTAAAAAATAACCCTACATTCTACTTTTGGCACTTATACCAGCATTAGGGAAATGTTCTTCTCCTTAATTTAGCCTAGCCCCGCTTCTTTACGCGTTAATAACATATGAAACGGATCAGTCCCCCATGCAATAACTATCTAGGGAGATCATTTTTTGTAATCCACGTGATAAATTGATGGAGGTATTTCCCCCGCAAAACTAAAAATAAAGTGTTTTTTATTTCGTCTAAATTATCTCTAATGCAGTTTATGACGATGTATGTAAATATTAATTTGGATTTGATAAACAAAAGAATTTTATTTTTACTGAAGGTACTTATTACATTATATTGATTTTGTTAAAATAAAATAAAAAGTTACATTAAGTAGTAAATTAATATATGTAAGAAGACCTTGTCGTTGAAGTCTATAATACTAACAAGTTGTAAATGGTGAAGCGACACTAACACAAATAGAGAAATTTGAATTTTGGAGCATTTAGAATGTGGCGTTGGCAGAAGTAGAATGGAGAGCATCAGTAATAATAGTCTTTTTTTGTAAACATTGGATGAAAAAGATAAAATAACTAATGAATTGGTTTATAAAAGCGAAGTAGAGAGAATAAGGTTGCAAAATGCAATTGACAATAGAAAATAGAAAATATAGAGACATTTTATTAGGATCAACAACTTAATTGAAACATTGGTGGCAAAGAACAAGATCAAAAGGAAAAAGTAAGAGTCATTGTATTCATCATCATCATCATTTCAGCCACAGGCTGTCCACTGCTGGACTTAGGCTTCCCCAAGGATTTCCAGAACGACTGGTTGGAAGCGGCCTGCATCCAGCGCCTGCCTGCGACCTTCTTCAGGTAATCGTATTTAAAATGTTAAGAAGCTGGCAAACGATAGGATTTAAAAGGGATTCTGCCGACTAGAGCACAGCTGTTTAATAGATACTCAAGTCGGACCAAAGTGTTTGTTCTACCAGATAGAACTGTAGTATTAAGACCACATAGGTGGTTGGAATCTGTACATATCAACGGAAATGACCTATAGATGTTAGGAGCAGCTGCTGCATCGCCAGCTGCCGAATTGCTGCCGAGATCGCGAAACGCGCCTTCCGTTTCCGCCCAATTGTACTCCACTTATTCTTTCAGTTAACTGTACTTGCGCGGACATGATTGACATTACCGCGGTTAGGGGACTTAAAGCTTTAATCCAGTTTTTGTGGGCCTTTGACCATTCACCGTCGCCGCAGGATCAAGAGTGCTTATATACTTGCGAAGTTATATATTTGTGTTGTGTATTGTTGAATAAATTAAAAATAACACGATGCCACACACAATGTGACTTGCCTTTGTTAAGCTATATGATTTGGTTTGGAAATGTTGTTTTTTAATTTTAGAGATTTCTTTTTGATTATTTTGTTATTATTTGTCGCTCGCAAGATTTCTTATGTAGACGTAAATTTCCTTTCGACAGTCTTGACATATCGCTGGTTATTTAAAATGAATGAAATGAAATTTGAAAACTTTATTGTAGTTTACTAAATTCATAGATTTAAAAAAAAATGCGTCGCGCGGTTCGAAATTCTTTGACTGAATTGTATACGATAATGTTTCGCCTCCATTCATAACTAGGAAGAAGATCGAGTTATGCATGCGCATGCGATGGTATAATTAGGTAGACAGGTTCAGTCAGACAGTGGTGTCTGGTGTCGTGGTGTCGCGACATTGTGACAACAAGCTACCACGGTGACTTGCCTGCATTGTGCCTATTGTCTGGTAGCGAACTAGTTATTCCTGAGCCGTGACTTTGTTCACAATAAGGAAACATTCATTAAGTACAGTTTGTCGGTTGGTTTAGGTAGCAACTATTAAATAATCTGTGGCTTAATGCTGTAATTTAAATTTGAGTCATTTGACATTCTTTTGTTATTACATGCATTTGTTTGTTTGTAGTAAAGGGTAATAACGTGTACTCTACAATAAAAAGGTTTTTTTTTATGATTTCCTAATGCGCTAAAAAGGGAAAAGAACACTAACAACATTTAGTTCCCTACAAATATAATAAAGCTTTTTTAGTATAAAGCCAACCAACCGGATATCCGATCATCTCTGAATGCAGCCCGCCCGCCTGCCGCCTCCGAGCACGAGCTTATTTGAGTAGGTATGTGCCTCATCATCCCGTAATGACGGACAAAAACTATTATTATGCGTTTAACATTGTTATCGGAGCGTTAAATAAATTCGAGGAGCAGGTGCGAAGAGACCAGGAACATCATTTCATGTATCAGTAAGCACAATTACTGGCGTTGTAGTAACAAGTTCAATCTGTTACAACTAATATTATAAATGCGAAAGTGAGCTTGTATATTTGATTTTTACCTCTTCAAGCTCTATCGCATACACATTGAGAAAGACATAGGTTTATACCTTTCATCCGGGGAAAAGGCACTGTTCCCGAGGGAAATTCATTCGGGCGAAACTGCGGGCGAAAGTTTCTTTGCTATAAAAATTTCGATCATACTTATTATATGTACTTACGAGGCTCAATGTTTTTTCAAAAATTATGATATTGGTTAAACCATAGATTTACGAATTGCAGCCGCTGCCGGCTGCCATTTCCTATATTTATGGAACGAGACCTTGGTGAACACTAGCGCCACCATCAACTATAAATCATTAATTCATTGATAACTTATGTTTTCAGTGAATAATGATTTTTAACTGATGGTGGCGCTAGTTTTCACCGAGGTATCGTCTTAAACTGTATGGGTTCTTTGTGAAAATGCTGACACATGATATTGCACATCGTCACATTGGATGAATTGACATCAAACTAATATATACCAGTTATGGTTTTCCAACATCCAGTGTACAAATGGAAAATGCACAATGAATTTTAACTAAGTAACTAGCGAAGCGAATAAATGATGGACTTCGTTTACTTAACCTCATACTTAAGAATTTTTTTTCAATGCAATCTGCTACTTAAACGTGGGAACAGACAGTATGTCAGAAGGTAATGTTAGTTTTACATAAATATAGTTTTTAATAGTACTTATCCAACAAGTATTTTAGAGCAATGGAATATGGAATAATGGACCCTTAGCAAAGCATTCTTTGTATCATCCAAATTTGGACATTCAATCTCGCGAGTGCCCCATTCACACATTAACACGCCCGTATAAGTACTTACCGTACTTACAACATATTTTCTTTAATTTTCACTTCGATTTCATTTTGTAGTAACAATGGGAACTTGCTTGGAGGAGATGGGAATTTATGTGATAAACTTTTGCATTCTGCATATAAGTACCTTTTTATACCTATTAATTTAATATACTTACTTAGTTATCTCTGATGTTGCTTGCCTCTACTGCTGGAAATCGATTGCTTTCTATTAGTATTTTTTTTTGTCATAAGTACCTAATTAGTAAATTGTTCTAATTCGTTTTGAGAAATAAATTTCTTAAACTATAAAACATAGAAGAGCCTTATTCCTTTAAAAACAAATCAGTTGTTAAAAGTTTTTATAGTGTACCTTTTCATTAATACCTCAAACATTGTTGATTTCATAACGAAAAACCAATACAAAATGGTAAAATCTAACGCATATTAATTGAAAGCACAAGATTACAGGAAAATTATTCTGTGGCAGCAGGGTTTACTTTTTATATGAAATAAAAACTTAATTACGTCGTACGTTCTCAGTCCCCCAAAGCTTTTTTTATCTTAAAAATCTTATATTTGGTTAATCCATTTGAGAAGCGCCGCCGCTAGGGAGGCGCACGTGCGTCCGCGCACCTGCCGGTGCCGCCCATCCCGACTCCGGCCGGGGTGGAAGTAGATCATTGCTTATCGCCTTGATATGAAAGCGGAACAGTGCAGTCTGATCAAACCTTTGTTTCAGTATCACCTACTTGGTGAGATAACGGGCTTTGTGTTGTAACAAACTTGTCGAATCACAACCGTCGTAGTAACCGAGTTGAAATAGAAAACCCGATCGAAATCGATTGATCGACGCAATGGGCTAGTAATGCGTTGAGACACGTCATTGACTCACATTAATTCACTTTCGGCATTTTATAGATCTTGTGAGTTGTATCCATATATTAAAACAATATTATACATAGATTAAAAAAAATTGCCTGGCGTCAAACCGCGTGCGATTTCCAAATACTATGATATTATAGATAGAAGCTATTATAAAATTACCAAGGCTACATAAAACATGTTCCTACATGTCAATTTCGCCGGTGCTGGTTACTGAGTCTCATTGATATGCCACCAGCGAACGTATTGTTGGGTGCGTTGCGTACGCGCAGGGCTAATAACATATTTAAAGTACAAAAATAAAGTTCTTACCTATAAAATTACATGTGTAAGAACTTGCTATATATATGTATGATGATAAATATTGATGGTTGAAGGTTCGGTCAACAATTGAAAGAGTACTGATAATAAAGGGTAAAGTTTACACACAAACACACTGTGCTTATAAAGCAGAAAAGCTCTCTCTGGGATCAACAGCAGCTACAAACACAGATTAAATACTGAACACTCATGTGTATAAGTGTGTGAGAAAGAAGAATACATAATTTTTAAATTTTTCAATATCTTATCGCAAATATAAATAATTATGGATTAGAGAAAAATATTAAATGTGTTAGAAGCTCTGTAAAGTATAATGATTGCTTAACCATTGCCACTTACTTGTTGAGGCCACTATCACATAATGTACTTGAAGTAGGTACTGTTTAGCTTACCTGCCTATTATTTAACAGCATAATGTTCTATTTCTGGGCTTGCCATTTTGAGTTTAGATTTCATATACGAAATTATGTCTATTTTAATGATATTATGGGTGACAACGCAAGTGCTCAGCTTTTATAGGGCTTACTTTCTGAACTGATGATGTTCTGTAATCATTGCGTAGCATATAGTTAATAACGAGGGGAGGACAATACCGGGCGGAAGTCATGTCCGGCGGATGTCGTCGCATCGATCATTACATCAACTGGTTAGTGGTTACCTACCGCACTCTGATTTAAACTATCATTTAATTGATAATTCACAAGTTCAGAATATAAGTATAACTGATTCGAAGAAAGAACCTTTATTGCATCATAGATTTTATGAACTAGATAAATTACACCGGGTACTTAATAGGTATAGGATATTAGTAATATGGCGAAATTTTAGGCCACAAGTGAGTAGTACTTACATTTTTCTGCTCATACATTTTTACAGCGACCCATAGCATGGTTCCGCTCAATCGGTATTTCCCCCAAAAATAACAGCCTTAAAAAGGTGTTTAGGACTCTAAAATCGAAAATATTTCTCAATTTACCTCAAATAGGTTAAAAACTTCTAGTTTTTACACTATTTTTGGCCTTAAAATACCGATTTCAAACCCTGCCTCAAAGTATCACGGTTACTAGCGTCTAGTGACGATGAGTTCATCGAAGACCGTATTATATTTATCTATAATTTGCTTATTTTTGTAAATACATTAATTATTAATTGTGTTTTATTATTATATTATAATTACACAATAAAAAAATCCAAACTAACATTTATTTAGGTAAATGCAGAGAAACTCTTTAACATGGGGAAGTAAATAGACTTCATATGAAAATGAAGATTGTAAACCTAGCTTGATTGGATTGGAATTGATGCTATCACTTCTATCTACAAAAAGTAACCCTTTGCATTAATGCAAGCTATTTAGTCTGTAACATATAGTATGGCATGTTTCCAGCTGATTGGCTATAATTAATGTTGAGCATAAATTACTTGCATTACATTAAGGTAGATTAATTAAAATAGCAGAAAAAACTAAACAAGCAAAAAGAACAACAGTTAATAGGAGTAGTCGTGAACAAAAAAAGATTGTCTAATTCATCTCAGTACATTCAGACAGGAAGTGAGCGTTAAAACTAAAAACGTACAATTGTGAAATACTTTCCCACGACACCCACAAAATAATAATTGCATTTTCTTAGCCGAAAGTCATTACGTGATTGTATGCAAGTTCGGCAGCTTAGGTGTCTCCGAGTGGGGCCATAGACAGTGTTTATGGCACCTTTTGCTTTAGCCGTCCTCACAATAAAGCGTAAACTTTGTCTGTCGTGTGCCGGCTTTGTCCGGGCACGTAGGGAGCGCCTCGGGATAAAGTTAGTCTTAACAAAATTCTCACGTTCCGCATCCATTGTAAACAACTAAACACTGAACACCAGGGGACGCCGCGGTTACGTTTCGTTTACCGCACTATTGTTCTATACGAGCTTGTGAAATGTAAACAATCAATTTAAGTGACATTTTTTACACTGTTTGAAAAGGTATGGAATGGTCATTGAGAGTTATTGTAGGAACTATTGAATGAATCGTTGTTTTTGCCAGCTATCACGTCCCGATTGCTAACTGCAGTGCAGACCGGTTGTCTGCAACGCTGCATGCCTTTTTCCATTCAAAGCAAATTGATGCTATGAACGGTTTCAAACCATGAATGTGTATAAATAAATAAATATACAGGGACAAATCACACAGATTGAGTTCGCACCAAAGTAAGTTCGAGGCTTGTATTATGGGATACTTACTCAAGGATACTATATTTTATAACAAATTCATATATACTTAGATAAACATCCAAGACCAGGCCAATCAGAAAAATATAATTTTTCATCTTGTCCTGACTGGGGTTTTTATTATTTTAATAACAATTAAAATAAATATGATTTTGCTAAGGATCAAAATTATTCAGATTCAAAATTATCAAGTTCAGAATTATTTTTATCTATAATATAGAATTGTGATAAGGTCTCCCTATTTTAGCACTGGCACTGAGATGACTAATCTGAAAACCATTTAACTTAATTTTCTTTTGATAGTGTGATGATACAAGTATAACTGCATCTCTCACCAACACGGCTCTACCAACAATATTGTCGCAATGAATACCTACGTCACTATACGTTCTCCGCTTCCTGCCCCGGGTTTCCTCTGATTCATTGATCAATGAAATACGACGTCAATAGAGGTCCGTCCGAGCCACAGAATAGTAATACCGGACCTACGGGGGTGCCGTTCGAGTGACTCACGAATGGTGAATGTCGAGTAAGGAAGTGCCGCGCGCCGGCGCATTCCGGATGTCCTATGTTGAGGAATGGTGACAGTGATAGTAATACCTGTTCATAAATTTATTTTATAGTTCCATTGGTCGGCAAGTGACTACAATAGAAACCCAGTGCATATTGAGAGCACATTGAAAGTGTAAAATCAATGTAGGTGAAATATAGGTACTCAAAGAGATGAAATTGATGAAAGGTAATATATTTCTTGCATTAAAGTATGTACCTATCAGCTAGCATCAGCCTTCAAGTGGTCAGGGTCCCTGCTTTCATGGAAACTTTAATTTTTAAAATTTTTGCAGCGGTAATGTATAAACGTACCGTATATCGGTACAACAAAAGATTATAGAATTTTTTGCTGTGACAATTACAACCAATTCGAAAATATGAAATTAAATTTTCTTACTTTAGCTCAATATCTGCATAAGCAGACATCTCACATAGCCGTTGATATGATATCAACCACGTGAAACAATTCGATGTACTTGCGTACGCTGCGCACGCGCACCCATTGTTATTGTTTCGGCCGCCATCAAGGATCTTAGAAACAATTGTAGTTTTCATCTGCAGTGTTAAAAATATAAATATTAATTTAATATAATATTTGAAAATGTTACTTCTGCTGCTAATAACTCAAATACTAAAAATTCTTCTTATAACTAAACATTTTTAAAGATTGTAGCTATTAATTTTTGTTGGTGTTACAAAACCGAACTATTGAAATTGCCATTATTCTTCTGGAAGACAAAGGAAACCAAACCATAAGCATATCATTAAAAGTGATGTCAAAGCGAGCAAACCTCGATGGTTCGAAAAATTTGAGAGACTAGGGTGGGGTTACGATTAAGGATTCTGGGGTCAACCGTGACCCCGAACGTAAGCCCTAAATTAGCCGAAGCCCATAGGAACCACATAGAACAATACGCAAGGAATTTATCGTCTTAATTCAAGGTCAATATAATAATATGAGTCGCCACGCCAAAGGCTTATTTTAATGAAGACGTAAAACCTAAAAATACAATTCAACCCTAGATACAATCTCCATTTGCCCTATAGCTCCTCGAATTCAGCCGCCGCTTTGTCGCCGTGAGTCCATTCACGCACCACATTCACGTCACCGAGTCCATTGATGGTCCCGCATGCGCGGAAGTCATTATTGTAATCGGTGAAGTTTGTCCAGTGTTGACGGTTTACGATTTGGTCTATGTTATTATTTTTTTGTTGACTCTCGAGAGTGGGTTAGATAGGATAGGTGGATAATTTTTATGTACAATTATTTAATTACCTTCGTCATGGCATAAATATCACTTTCTTCATAAACTTACATTAACGATAGCTAGTACAGAATCTGTAATACACAGACTTTGCAAAACATCAGAACCAACAAGATTATTATGGGTAGTTGAAGGTGCTTTAGGAGACACATACGTATACACATGCTATCAAAACTAGGGTTTGTAAAGCCTACTTACAAGTATGTAAGTAAAGTACTTGGTATTCTAATGTAGCAAATTTTGATAAAGTAGATAATTGATAGAGTCAAATCAGTAATTGTCTCAAATATTAAAATAATAGAGACAGCGCTCTACGAAGTCTATTATCACATTTTAAAAGGTGGTGTGCAATGATTATTATCACCGAGTGGCATAATGTTATTATGTTTGCGGTTCGCATCCTTCAGTTCGGGCCGCTCTACTTTCCTAACTGGATGTTCAAACAGCCTTGCCTTGCATTAACATTGCTTACGTCAAGCATAAACGCAATGCAGCTACAGCTTTAATTATAAACTCAACAGGTTTGCATGCAACGTAATTGGGGTAAAAATAGTGGTTAAGTATTGTTTATAGTTGTAAAACTAAATTAGTTTCCTATCGGAAAAAGATAAATGGAAATCTTTGTCTAGTTAACCTTTTCCTCATCCGATTCATACCTTAGGTTGTATCGTTTTTAACAATTCATACGATTGAATGAAACCCTGACTGCGTCTAAGTATTTAAATTACAAAACTGTTGTTTAATAAAACACGTTGATTTCAGACGTCCTTCTTGAAGTCACACAAATATAGATCAGTCCATAAAATAAAAATGGTAACCGTGGGAAGGTTGTCCGATATTTGCGATTCACACCGTTCGGCGCCGGCTACTTCACACCCGGCCGAGGTTTCTGCCGAACTGTCGGTTACCAGCCGGTAATTGCACCTACAAACATTGCTTATTTGTTGCTATTTTACCTTAGTTTCCCATGACCTTTCGATAATTGATATATCTTACAAGAAGATAATGAGTAGGTCGGACCTAAGTGCGGATAATTTTGCGGATCGTAACCCTTATTTCATACTATTTCACCAAAAAGCATCTGGGCATAATTGTTTGTGTTGTGATTGTGAATATATTTTACGATAAATTTATATAAACCATGGGTTATTACAAGTTTACGTCTCTGTCTTGTCTAGGTCTCACAATAACGAAGAGCAACATATGAAAAGTTACAGTTATACCATTAGTTAATAAAGTGAAAATAATGCAAGAACAAGGACACTTTTAAAGCTAGGTACTTGAATTTGAACAAAGAACAAAGAATTCGCGAAATGAAGCAAGAAGTTGGTCAATAGGCAAAAGTAACAAACAATACAAGTAACACTCAGACAAAAGGTAATTAAAACGTTTCGCAATAGGAAGTGCCTGCTTGTGGTGTATCGTCGCGGTTGCTAAGAAATAAGTCTTTATTATACAGGTACAAATAATAAAATAAAAAAGCCATTTATTCTACTACCAAACATGTCAGAAACTTGAAGTACAATGGTATTCATTATTATTATTAATTTAATATTTCTCCAAAAAGGTCCGTCATATTTTATTTCGTCAATTTGAAATACATGTCCAAAATTTCATAAATTAATATAAAGTAATAAGAAAAAATTTGATAATCTAGGTAGTAGTCAGCTCATTGGCGTAGGCCTCCCCCAAAGCCTTCCAATCACTCCTATTACGGGCTTTTTGCATTCAGTCAGGCCCTACCGTACAAACAGGACGGTTTATTTTCCTTCCTATATACCTATATCAGCTCCTATTAATCCATTTTCAGTTCATCTGAAGTTCGCTTGGAGCAATGTCCCACATGATAAAATTTAGCCTTATAGCAATGTTTTCTATGATTCGTTTGAAACCAACTCTCCTTGAATATGTTGTTGGTCAAACACTTTATGGTTATCAATCATTGCAATGCTGTAATATTTAACTGCTAACATAAATGTAGATATATTTTTTTTAATACGAGATAAACATGAACATGTGAAACGTAATACAAGAACAAATGTCACTCGTTTTATGGTTTATTCAAGTGCTTACATAAAACAAGTCTGTTATATACTCAAACAATGTGATCCTGAGGGTGTGATCCGAGAGCTAAGGCCCGTGGGAATCAGCGCCCACTAAATTATTAACAACAATATTTACCCGCTGCCTACTTAAAAGATTTGATCACTGAGTTTGGGCAAACAAATGGGCGGGCGCGGGCGTGTGGACGACTGTTTTTCAAAGTTTGTGGGAAAACTTGGGCTTGAGTCGGGGTGAATCAACATAGCGTGATTTAGGCAACAGACATTGGGCTAGTCATCTGAGCGAGTTGAGCAAAAGCAAGCTTAATCAGACCACAGATCAAAGAATACTCGACAGACACTTTGGTCTTGCTAGATAGTGTCATGGCTATTTTTACAGTTTGCAATGCTCACTCTCAGCCTAGAGATTAGAATAGAGTAGAAAACTATAGAAAACAATTTTTTTAAAGACGGTTACTTACAAAGGCGTACTTATCGCTATTGCAATCTCTTCCTATAAATCTTAGTTACTTATTTATTGGAAGCAATCAGCTCTGATTCATAATATGTAATTTTGATGAAAAAGACAACTCTCCTATTAAAACAGGGGTACTAGTACTACTTGACCAATGTGAAATCATGAACTTTTCTATGAACCGATCTGTTTGGCGATCGGTGTCGAGAGAGGCTGTAGAGCTAGAGGACGTGGAATGTTTGCTGTAAGCGATACTGGCCTCTTCCTTTCCCATTGTACACAGATTTTATTGTAATAGAATTACATCATAAAATTTTGGAACAAAGAAATATTTTTATTTTGTCTTTATATCTTTCTATTAAATTTATTTATTTAATATATATCTATTAAACTTCTACCACGTAAGCAAGCAAATATAAATATAATAGAATTTTTTTTGAAGGAAGTATTATTATAAGAAAGTAAAAAGTTTTTCAATAATTCTGCAACGACGACACTATCTATTAAGGTATTTCGAGCTTGGTTGAAAATTGACTAAGTAAGAGATTAGAATAAAACTATTAGTCAGTTGACTAAGACTAAAGTAGCAACGAAGAACAAGAATCTATTCTCTGCCTTCTCTCGTGAGAAACAGATGCGATAAATTAGCACGTATGTACAAAGCCTACAAATTACATCTTATAATGATATAGTTTAAGTATGATAATAACCGCATCGAATACAAAATGCTTTGTTAATTAGGTGGGTTCACATAGCTTGAACGAAGTGTCTCAAAAATGCGGAAAAACGGTGCACTTCGTTACAAAGGGAATTTGATGGGAAAAACATTGCTAAATACTACTTTCGTCGTTGTCTTTATTTAGGTGCAACTTTATGGTAGATATTTTTGTTCGAAATGCTCGTGATAATCACTTGTCAGTTGGACTTAATTTAGGAACCTACTGAAATTGTAAGAACTTATAATTTTGGTTCAGTAAGGTATAGTACAGTAGATATAACACAGAAATTGTTGTGAATGAAAGTAAAGTGGACTGTATTTTATTATTATTTGATGGGAAATGAATGTTATTAATGAATTTTTAGTATTTTAGTAAAATCAGTGATCTCAAATCAGGAGTCTTATAATTTCTTTTATTTTTACAACTGACAAAGTCAAATATAAACAAATTCAATATAAAAAATAAAACATATCAAAAAGGTTTCTATTAGTTATCAACAGAAATGTTTTAGTTCGTTTTTATATGGTTTTGAAGTTCTAAACTTAAGAACTTCCTTAAATAGTTATTTTAACTTTTTAACTCTAGTTTAACATTTTGTATTTACTTTGTCTTCGATATTTGTTCACATTTTATATTCCCTACTACTTAGGTGAATTATGTTCTGAATTGTTTTAACCTTCATTATCTTCGCAGTAAGAAACTATTCAATTATCATGTTGTTTATATCTTGTTTCTTGGTAAACTAATAAATATATTATTTATTATTAGGTATATTCATTGCTTTGTATCGACATTAGAACACACAGGGTTGTCACTTCATCACGTCTATGTCATAAAATATTTTAGCACAGATTAAAATAAGTTTTGGTGAGTGAATTTGTAATTGTCATTGTTTCAGTTTTAAATGTATAATAAAAGTCAACTGGACCTGTTTTTTATAGAATACTTGCTATAGCCCGCGGCTCCACATATGTGGGACTCGGTTATATTGCACCCACAAGTAGCCTATGTTTGACCCCAGGTTCTTAACTATATCCATACCGAACTTCATCAAAATCGATCAAGCGGTTAAGCCGTGAAAGCGTTATAGACTGACAGGCGGACTTTCGCATTTATATTATGAAGTATGGGAGTAAGGATATGGCAAGTAAAATGAATGTATTAGATACTTAGCATGTTGATATAAACCTTTTTAAATCCCAAAACGGTCCATCTTACAAAATTGAAAGTATGTACGTGAAGCATTAGATAATTAAAGAATGTAAATGATTCTAGTTTTGACTGGCAACCTTACCTGCTACTGTAGGATGTACCCCGGTGTGCGTGAGTTAACTATGACGACTGCCAGCAATCATTCAATTGATCGGGTCGCCGGGAGATTGCCTCATTATCCAATAAACACATTGGCGCCGACGTCAGCCATCTTATGAATAATATCCGCCATAGATACAAAAAATGTAGATAGTATTTCGTAATTACGTAGTTATTCATAATTTTGTTTTTTTGAAGATTAGTATATCACTTGATGACAACTTATTTTCGATTTTTAGCAAGGCAACACAACTTCTTAGGATAATGTGCCGAAATAAGAATAAAATTACTTTTTATTTAAGTATGTTAAAAAATAAAATAAAATTGGGTATAAGTACTTGATAGGATATCTATGTCCCCACAAAGTTTACTTTTTTGACACTAGTTTAGATTATTTTTTAGGAAAACAATGAGTACAATATTGCAAGGCGATAAAGCTTTAGATCTAGTTTATAATACACAGTTAAATAATAGGAAGATAATAAGCAAATGAGTATGTAGTAAGTACCGAACAGAATTGTGTAGTAACATGCATTAATTACAATGTGAAGAGGACGAGCAGAGTGTAAAACAAAGTGCTAATTCCAAGGCTATTTATGTAAGATATTTTTCACATCGTATCACCTCTATTAATTTCTGGATGCATGTGTTGCGCCGCACTGCGCAGTGAAGGCAGCGGAAAGAGCGGACAATTTGCTCATCATTGCGGGCATTTGCGGGGCATCACGTCCCGCCCGTAACGTGTCCTCGCACCTCGTTGTATCTAATAGATAATAGACTATGACTACCCGATGAGTCAATTTCCCCACCGATGAGGCCCGTTCTAGACTACGCTACCTTCAACGTCGAGTTAAGGAGCGCATGAAGGAACTCAGGGACGAAAGGTGGAGCGACTTCCTCTCTGAACTCAACCCGTCACATGTCACTTACTGGCGTGTGGCGCGAAGTCTCAAGTGCGATCAGATCTCATCCACTCCTCCTCTCAACCGACCGGATGGCTCCATCGCCTTCGATGATGACGAAAAAGCTGAATGCCTCGCAGACAGCCTGGAAAGCCAATGCTCTCCTAGTCGTGAGCCAGTAGACCCAGATCACGTACAACGGGTTGAATCGCATGTAGAGAGCGTCGCCGCCTCCGCATCGGCTCCCCCCGCGATCGCACTCCCTCCAACCACGATTGACGAGGTGCAATCGATAATAAAATCCCTAAAACCCCGAAAAGCCGCCGGTGCTGACGGTATATCAAATGGCATATTGAAATGTCTACCCCAGACCCTACTACTGCTGCTAGTGAGCATCTTCAATGCTTGCTTAGCGAATTGTACGTTCCCAGACGCCTGGAAACAAGCAACAGTAATAGGCATCCCAAAACCAGGCAAAGACCTGAAGAACCCGACCTCTTATCGCCCAATCAGCCTCCTCAGCTGCATCGGGAAGATATACGAGAGAATCCTATCGGCCAGACTCAAGATTTATATCGAATCTATGAATCTGATCCCGAACGAACAGATGGGTTTCCGCGCAAAACATTCCTGCGTACACCAACTGCACCGCCTAACAGAGCACATCCTAGACAACCGCCGCCGCGGTCAACCTACTGGAGCGCTCTTCTTCGATGTAGCGAAGGCATTCGACAAAGTCTGGCATGCCGGCTTGGTAGCCAAGCTGGCCATCATGGGCCTGCCAGACAGTCTCGTGCGCATCATGCGAGACTTCTTGTCGAATAGAACCTTCCGCTACAGAGTAGAAGGAACGCTCTCACGCCCCCGACCACTAACAGCAGGAGTCCCTCAAGGCTCTGTGCTCTCACCCATACTATACGCGTTGTACACTAACGACGTACCCCGGACCCCGCACGTGGAGTTGGCTCTCTTCGCTGACGACACTGCACTTTACACATCCAGTAGAAACAAGGACCTTATCTCCAAACGCCTCCAACAAGCAGTCGACGCGCTCGGCGCGTGGTTCAGGAAGTGGCGCATCGAGGTGAATCCGGAAAAGAGCGCAGCAGTGTTCTTCTCCAAAGACTCCCGCGGTGCAACACGACCCCCGGCATGGAGCACACAATCGCTCTTAAAAACGATATCTTTGTTCGGAAAATCCATTCCATGGGTTGACCGCACAAAATATCTGGGCGTTATCTTTGACAGCAAGATGACCTTTGGACCCCACATCCAAAGAGTACGCAACAGAGCAGCCTTCTTCCTAGGCAGACTCTCACCCATGATCAGTAACGTAAAAATGTCGCTTAGAAATAAGTTGACTCTTTACAAGCTGTGCATCCGACCTGTCATGACTTACGCTAGCGTTATTTTCGCACACATAGCACCATCTCTTCTGAATAAATTCCAACTCATTCAGAATAGGTTCGCACGTAGAGCCACGGGAGCACCCCCGGGCCTACGTACCCGCGATCTGCACAAGGATCTTGAGCTTCCAACCATATCGAGATATCTCAAAGAGACGTCCCAACGTTACTTTGAGAAATGCCCCTCTCATCCAAATCCGTTAGTAGTAAAGGCAGCCAACTACAATCCCCTGAAGGATCCCACCTTGCGGTTTCGACGCCCGAGGAATGTTCTCTTGGACCCCGATGACCCCATCACGGTTGCAAATAGGCCGTTCGAAGATCTCGCGTCTCTCAGGAGACCGGGACACTCAACCTGTACACTTATACACCGCACTCGCCGCCCCTTGCGCTTTTGCCGAAAAGGCTGAGTGGCGTCAAGCCCTCGCCTCAAACCGTCCCGCTGTAAATATTAAAGCTCTTAGAAGCTAATATTGTAGGTCCAGTAAAAAAAAAAAAAAAAAATGAAATATGATGAACAAATATTATGATGGCATGGCCAGACCATGCCATCATAATATTTGTAGTTGTGTGCAGTCGATTGTCTATACTACCTCCACCGTTTTCATTGAACGGAAAGTCGGTAAAAACGTTGAATTATTCCCGGCACGGAATGCGATTGCATTATGTTGCAGGACGGCAGTCATTTGTCCGCGCCGGCCATCCCAAGCATTTCCTCATTGTCGCACGCGCCACTTTTTGCGACTTTCGTTAATATACAGAGATATGTGTATTTATGAGAAGCGATGTGTAACGAGCCCAGCTCATGCCACGGCAACATTTTCAACTCAGTTAATAAAAAAAATTCTTATGAGTTCGAAGCATTTTTAACCGACTTCAAAAAGTATGTATTTTTACAACTGAAAAAAAATTCCCGTTGGTTTACTTTATTTAATTTACAATGAAATTCTTGTGTATTATGCCATGAAATTGATTACTTAATAAAAAACCCATGCGTTTTCAATCCAGATAGGCAAATGCATACATATTTTGTGTCGACTTCCCGGTTGATAATCTTTATTGCTCACATATCAAGAAACATAATGTTACAATTGAATATCCCTTCTTTTAAAAAAAACCGATATAAACACAGGAGAAATTCAAATACTTCGAAAGTCATCAATCCTTGCCTGCATTGCGCTAGAGTTATTAGTTCTACCTAGGCTCTACATTCTTGTAATAAACTAATAATTGTCTCGAGGGAGTAGACAGGGGCTGTACCTTTATCTACCCCTGATTAGTGAGCCACATAGAAATATACCATAACAATCTTACACTTAAGAGTAGGTATTTTTGTGGCCAACTGTGTACATATCTCCAGCGTGTCCAGCGATCCCAAATCAGCTGATAACTTTATAGTATAGTGATGGCTAACGGAGCCGAATCTGCATACCAGTGACCAGTGACTGCGAACCGCGTGCGTGGCGCGACGGTGCTTTACTTTACGGTTTTACGGTAAAATACGGTAAATGCAAATGACTCTTGTTAGTTCCGCCACATGCCGCCGGCCATTCTCGCAGCGGCCGCTAAGCTGGATAGTAGGGTTACCAGTATCTTAATTATTTGTTGATAACAAAGTGCGTTACGGTGAGAAAAGGGCTGTCATATAATACACAAGAATCCGAAAGGAAACATAGTAGGAAAGAAAATACGTTGAAGCGTAGCTATTGAGATATTTTGTATGAGTTCACCTGGGTTGATAAGGTAGCAGTCAAGCCTTCAATAAAATCTATAGACATTTAACCTAGATGATGTTGTAACTTGTGACCTAGGTTATACGCCACAGAACTCCAATGGTCCAGTATAGGAAGGCTCGTAAAGAGGTAGTTACCGCTGCCTTGGTTAGATGGCAGTCGAAGCTAAGTCAGGATGTTTTCTAGTAGCTTTCGAAATAAGACACCAAATTTAGCCATTGATTAAAACTGTATCCAGTAATTTTAAAGTGTGGTTACACCAATATTAAATTAATTACCGTTCAGTGCAAATCAGTTAGTCGGCGCTCTTTCAAGAAACGTAACAGATTTTAAGATCAATAATCTCAAAAATCGTGAGACTATTAAAGTTTCCCCTCATATTTCGTTAGAAACCTTCCAGCAGTAGCCCTAGCCGAACCGGACACGCTTGACGACTTCTAACTACTACTGTTTGTTTCCACTTTTTTAATGGACATTGACGCTCGTCATGGATTGCAGTTGTTTAGTAATGATTCGCAATTCGCCAGTTCCTATAATAAAGTGCGAATGAATGGAATGCGTGCAATACAACGTCATCGAGTTTACTCAGAAAACCACTGAACCCATTTGACTATAAGTCGTATTGGTTTTAAATTTATTTTTGAATATCAATGGGAAAACATTAATATATGTTCATGGTGAAAAACAACAGATTACAGAATGCAAGTCTTTCGTACATATAACGAGGTCCAACTCTTATCCTAGTGTAAGTAGACTCTAGGTGATCTATTCATCTGGGGTCGGATCTATTTCATGCATTTGCTCCAGATGTATATAGGCGTTTATTTAGGACTAGCTGACCCGAAGAACTTCGCACCGCCAATAAACTGTTCAACAGGCACAACAAAGAGGCAAATAAAAATGTTGTTTTAATTTCTTTTCTTGCAATTTCTTTCTTTAGATTACCTTCATTGAATTTCTGCAAATATTTCACAACCAAAATTACCCAAATCGGTTAAAACACTTGCTATTGGAAAAAACGAAGGTTGCGCGTAAAAAATTCAATGTGTGTGAAATTATTACTCTATTTGTATTACTTTTTATTGCTTTAAAGAAGTTAAAGACCCGAGCTACATTTTATTGCTATTTAAGTGCAGATACTTCCATTTGTCTGTAGTGTTTGCTAACAAATAAGCAAACAGACATAACGTCAAGCGTAACATGCGTGTAACCCAATTGGTCGCAAAAAGCAGCTGATGCGTTCCGACAGTTATTGCTTCAAATTGCGTATTTGTAAACACTAGTGGAATCACAATAATTCCACACAAAGGCGACCCGGATCTAGCATCTACCTGCGGCTTCCGAATCCGTACGCAAAAAAACACAAAATTGATTCAACAGCCCCGCAAAAAATACATCACAATGTCTCCCCTGTATTTAAAATGCCGATATGAATCGACAAATAAGGTTATATCGCTTGGAAAAAATAGGGATAAGGTTTAGCTGTACGTCCTTGCCAATTGAACGACGGATTGTTGAATAATGGTTGATCTAGTTCACATATGTCGGGCCAATACCTTTTGATTGGCTATCGACCCGATTATCCCAGTTCTGAGAATATGGGTCAGTGTTAGGTATAGCGGCAGGATGGAGGTAATATCTAGTAAATTAGTTGTAGACGGTATCAAGCGACGTGAAGATAAAGGACGGTCACGTCTCTACTAAACTGATAGAAGTGTTGTGTGTGAGTATGCTCGAGTATGGTGACAGTCGCTTAAAATATCAATTGGAAAAGTGGTCTTAAAGTTTTTGGTCCATTTGTATATTCAAAACGTCAAATTACATTCATTAAAACATAAACAGAATAAAAAATACCTATGGGCCACATAGTCTGACCGGATTGATATAAAATCATGGAAGTATGAGCAATGAGTACTTACCTACTATCGTCTAACTACCTCTACCCTCTAGTTTCTTTATTTGCCAATTTATAACCAGCTATTTCCGTCATACTAATAAAGTAAAAAAGTATGGTTTGTGGCCAATATCCCAAACCTAATTAATAAAGTTTCCTCGCGATGGCTCGCTGACTAAGTTAATTGATTATCTGTGAACGTCGATATAAAATAAGGAGAATATAGAATTTATAGATAGTAGTTCAGTAGCAACCAGTTATTTATGAAAAGGGTACAGGTATCTCTAATATATCTAATCGGTGACTTTAAATGGTTTTCTTGGCTTCTCAGTATTTGGTCGGATGACTGGTCGTCTGATTACACATATGTAAAGAATTTAAGTAATAAATTAAATAAAAAGACCCCAGATCACATATTGTATACATACAAACACACATTTTTAAGAGAGCGTTCCATATATCCTCTCTTTATTTGGTAGTCAAGTTTAATCACTGACGCAGGAATCGCGTGAGATCTCAGAATTAGTCTGCCTTACTTTTCATCATTAGCTAATCCTAATGATTTAATTAGGTATTACTAGTACCTAACTTAAGTATGTCGTAGGAAACAAATCAAAACACAAACCGGGAGACTTGAGCTTTATTACTATGACGAGTGTACTACTAACTACTTATGCATATCCACAAGTGGGTATATTATTGAACCAATATTATAAAGAGGAAATGTTTGTTAGTTTATGAGTTTGTGTGTTGGGTATTCATTTATGTCTAATATATGAAAATATTTACATATATATTCTGTAACATCATTATATAGTATAAAACAAAGTCGCTTTCCGCTGTCTGTCTCTATATATGCTTAGAATTTTTTTTTAAAAGATACTGAGATTCAAGAAGAAGGTTTTTAAGTATAACCCATAATATTGCACCCGTGCAAAGCCGTGGCAGGTCGCTTCGATAGTATACTATAAACTATAAAAATGTCAAGTCTCTACCTCTACATTTATATATCTACCTATTATAGTTTGTAACAGAGACCTTAGAAGTTCTTGAACATTTATTAGACGAAATATATTTTATTAAATGATTAAAATAAATATATTTACATACCTCTACACTTTCGGCAAACAAGAATTGCAATCAGATTGCACGCAGTTTGATTACAAAATACGAAATTTCAAATATAACATTCCACTCTCAATAATTTTAGCACATTGACTTCAATTACAAAAAAACATTTAAATTAATAACATCACGCAATCAAGTCAGTAACCTGGAGATATAACTGCAACGGCCATCTTTACCTTTAACGATTGTTATACTTAACACGTGTGTGAAAGTAATTAAAGCTGTGCAAATGAGCAATTTGAGAGCAACTTTATGTGGCCGGGATGAAACATTTGTTTAGATTACCCGCTACACCAAAATAAAGGGAACCTAGAATAGGCGGCCCGTGATATCAAACATTATTCTTATTTCCTTTAAAACTTTATTTTTAAATCTTTTCTACAAGCTTGTTTTCATTAAAATCAATATTGAAAGGTTTAAGTCGAGATTCTTCATAATGAGAGATACTACATAAGTAAATTTAAAGTGGGTGTTAAAAAAGTGGTACTACTGCCATAAATCTTGCTTGAATCCTTTTGGTGGTGAAATCCGTCACCAGTCGGACAGAGATAAAAGTAAATAAGACCTCTACGACACTATTTAGATTCAATACTGCAGGCCATAACAGGATTCGTAATACATGTTTTATAAAAGTCAGTTTGTCTTCATTCTATGAAGCACTGACTGAGATCCTTTTTTGGGATAAGTCCGCGCCATTGCCTTTTGATTATAATAATATGGTCTTTACTGTGGATTATAAAGCATTAAAGATATTACAAACAAACATACAAAAATGCGTTTATCCTGTACTCTTTTTATTTGGAGCTGTTTTCTAATGTGGGAGATTATGCTGCCATTGTTCGGCTTTAATTAATTTCGAAATCGCCGCAAAACGTAGATCTTAAACTTTGTGGAACTCAATCCAAGAATTTTGGTGTATTTTTATAGAGAGCATGATGGATGGCGGCACATTTGTGGTAATGGTAATAGCAGGCAGGTCGATAAAACATAAGTAGGTATGGCTGCTAGTATAGCATTCTATAATCTGTGGTATGGCATAGTGTATTGAAATCGCGCGAGGCATTTTTTTTTTATAAATGGCAATTCTTTTATAATCTTTCTAAGAGAAGGCCTTCAGCATGCCAAAATGAAAACGGGTGACCAACATATTGTTAGTTAATACATTTATATGCATACAAGATAAATACCTCTATATACATACAGGTAGTACAATACAAGACCCGTTATTATTTAGTACCATAGAATTTGGAATCGCGCGAGGAGGCAATTTATTTTTAATCTATGTTTAATACTCCCCTTACCGTGCAATACGGTAAACGGTTACCACGACAATAGATCAAGGCAATCCGCTTCTATATTATCCTGGATTCTAGCGCAAGCTTCCGGATTAAGAGGTTTCACGTAATTTATTGTTTCAATTTACACCAATTCGGAAAATCTACTTGGAGTAATAAATGAAAGTTCCTAAGTTCTTTGTACTCTGTAATAAGATAGATCTATTTACTTACCAATGCCCGGTAGAACTCATAATATCAGGTAATGATTGCATTGTAAAATGAACAAAATTATATTTTTATCTGTATTGTGGGGTAAGAAAATAAATTAAAAAACTGTACTGTACTGTCTGTACATTTGTATACGTTTCGAGTATTATTTTTAGTGGTAGTTAATTGCTAAGCATAAAATCATAAACCAGTGTACTTCTAGGTAAATTACAACTTATTCCTAGTAAAAAATCTTAGGTAAAAAAATATTTTGAAGAGCATGTAGGTTGTATTGTAGCATAGGCCGTAGTGGCCCAAGAGTATTTTTAAACATGTCATAAATTAAGTCTTGGTCATAATTAGGTCAAAAAAGCACAGTTCCACTTCGGCCTCTATTAGCAGGTAGAGTGTGAAAAGGAAAGCGAGATATCAAGTCGTGAGGCAAAAAATACGTAGGTGGTCACCTGGTCAATTATCATCCATCGTTATTGCCGATGGCCTCAAGCAGCAGTGGTAATATTTACTTTGTCTCTTGCGGCACGTTCCTTATAATCCGGAATAACAAATTATGAAATGGATGAAAAACCCCGGTTAAGCTGTCGGCGACCCCTAAACATAATGTTTGATTGTGCCCTAATGACAAGGCGCGGACTTCAAGCCATCTTTTGAGTAATGCCGACTGATATTACCGTAAGCGTCCAAGAAAAAACATTTATTATTAAGGTATTAAGGTCGAGAATGATGGCAGGTAGATTTGCTGTTAGTGTTTCTACTAAGGAGGTCCTGGTAATTGAGCAATCATCTACTCTAGTCTGTTGCGGTGAGCAACGCATCGAAAATAAATGAATTTTCTATTTGTTTTATCTTTTTGTAATGCTTATGTTACGTGTTTGCTTGAAGATGAATGTGTTGTTAGTAATTGGTTTAGAAATAATCTAGGTACTATTTATGTTTATGTAAGTATAATTGCATGCCAATTGTTAGCATAATAATTAGTACAGATTCATTTCATAAAATACTAATACCTAACGACACAATAAGTCCTGTACAAGCAAATGATGTAACACCTATAACTGATATAATTATCTGGATAAAATGCCAATTTCCAAGCACTAGAGATCGTTGCAAAAGGTACAAGTAAGGTGTGCCGATGACTAACCACGAAGAAGTTATTACCTATTATGATGTAATAATGTCGGGCAGGTTTGTGGATTAGCTCATCAAATCAATAACTTGTAAAACGATCGCAAATATTTTGAAATACCTATCTGTATAAAATTTATTAAGATGAACTATATTTATTTATGATGGGTATAGTTCAGCCTGCTGTAACATTAGCTTTCTGGGATGAAAGATACCCTATATCCTTCATTATATCATAACATATTCCTTCTTAAGATTGGTTCAGTAGAGGTAGATAAGGCGTGAAGAGGTAACAAACAAATATACAAACTCAATTTCGCATTTATAATATTAGTTGGGATTTATCTGATAGAATAATTCGTTTTGGGCCGGATAATAGTCATTAATTACTTAATTATTTAGATCAGCTGCCAGCCTGCCAATGTTTTAGCACATGCGAGCAAATCGGCGAACAGACTAAGATATCTTCGAAACAGTTATAAATACAACATCCAATGAAACTTAGACGTGTGACTTGTGCTGTAGTAGCTCTGATTGCTCAGGATCGCGGACCGCCGCTGCTATTCCTGTCTTGTCCCGGACGGTTCTCGGAACCGGCGGAAGTCCCGGCGGATCTCGCGGGCGCTCCTTATTAATGGCCTGTTTAGACGAGCTCCTTTGTTACTCGCTCACGTCCTGCCACTGCCACTTCAGCACGCTAATATAAAATATTGAGACATAGAGGTAAAGCTTCTACAATATCGATATGATGTAGAAAAATATATTCTGTTTAAATGTAGGGCAATTAATGTTCAGTTCACCGCTTTGTTTAACCAGTGTAATTAAACTATACATTCTCTAGACGTTTTGGTTTGAAAGCCGTGTTCTAATTTAAATTAAAAATTAGTCAGTCAAAGAGAGCTATTCAAAAAGCTTTTGTATGAAGGTAATTTAATATCTATGTTATATAAGTAGTATAATATAGGTGCCTTTAACTTAGAGAAAACTTGATTTTTGTACTCTCGACATTGTATGACGCTACCTACTCTCATATAAAGAACATTATACATCGCGCGTGCTATACAAAAGTAATGTCTATAAATAACAACTCAAGCAAACCCTGCAATGTAACATATGCAACTTAAATTAGTCGCCAGAAACGATACGAAGGTGTGCTATTGTTTTCAGCGTCGACTAGTTTAAATTGACATATCCTGTTGTCAAATTTCCTGGCGTTAATCCTGGGGCTCGGGTGTTTAATTTAGTAGTGGGCTCAATGTTTCTTTGATCTTCCAATTGAGTCTGTTATTTTAAAGGAAACGATACTTTTTAACCCTGGATGAAAATAAAGGGTGTTAAATCGCGCCCATTTGAGGTTTACTAGGTCTGCATATATTTTTCATAGCTATATTTTCTACCTTAACCATTGCTCCTGCAAAGCAATCAATAGCCCACTATTGACTGTTTTGATTAATAGAAATGTAATGGGAAATATAAATTGAATTTTAGCGATTATATGAATTTAAATACCTATAAAGTCACCATTTTAGCAATAATCACAGTTAAATTAAAACAATGAACAGAGATTTGGTTTTTGTATCAGTTGAGATAATAATAAATGATAGATGGGTGCGATCTCGGCATTTGGCATGGCTTGACCGTGAATCAAGGGCTTGTATGTGATGAATCAACTACGCGACATTAACAAGGTCGTGCCAACGACCTCAGAGTAACCTATATCCTGCGTGTCACCGAACAATATCGTAACCGACCGTCTAGGCAATGGGATATTATTCATTAGCGTGCTTCACGTAAGCATGCTAATTTTAATTAGGCTCGTTTAGATTACTAAGTAGGTAGGTACATATCACAAAGTGAAAAAAGGGTTAGTTAGCTCGCGCACTAGTTACGAACTATAAAAAAAATGATGCTCAATTTATTTCGATAATTTTATCTATATATGTACTTATACATTTTCAGATAGATTTAAGGGCTTGTTTTTTTTTATTTTTAGTCTTGGAAACCAACTGTAACCTTTTAATTAGCCAAGTTTGGTAGGTCAAGATAAATCATCAATATTAAAGTCAATATCATATCAATTAATATATAAAATATTTTATTATTAATTGATATGATTGTTGAGGCAATGTACTATTTATCGCTTCTGAAATTGAGTTTAACAAATGACTGGCGCATTTGATTGAAAATCGCAATCCGGTGCCTATAATCGAACCGAGGCACCCACGTGCTTGATATACCAACGACCACACCACCCAGCGCCTCTAAGCCGATTCGATTCTACAATAACCGGTACGTTATTAGGTGTTATTAGGTAACTGGGTTACAGTACAGCCGAAGCGGGGGTCACTGCTGTAGGCGGTTAGTCTAGTAACTGGTTTTAGTAGATTATGCAATTCTACTTTTATAAATAAATAAATGGACAACACCCAACGGTCCATTGAAGATGTGTGTGACGATTTAATTATTTCATACTTGAATAACAAAAATATGTCGATGTTAAATAGATCAAGTCTATTTATAATATTTATTCTAGTGCTCTACATATCCCAAAGCAATACTGATAAGCGGTGGCGACATTCTAAAAACATTAATATAAATACAGAATTGACACTTCAAAGCGCCTGAAGGTGCAATCTTTTGAATCCATATGTGCTTTTATTATCACATTTGAAAGAAAGAAACAACAATAAGGAATACACGTCTAAGGTAAAAGAAGACAGATATAGTCAGAAAAGACCACCTTGTTAGAGTATAATCGGTTTACGGGCCTTGTCAAAAAATTAACTTTCAATAAATTTATAAATGGGGTTTTGTAGAGATATACGAGATTACAATTAACTTAAAAAATGATGTTTTATGATTAACCAATTGAATTTTATAAATTAAAAATATATACATTTGAAGACTGATAAGACTGAATCCATTTTCCTTCGGATCATTGTCTTAGGTAAGTAATCACATGCTCTCCTAGCAAGCAGTTATTCTTCAATTATAGGGTAGTTTCTGTAAATAAACCTCAGATATGCCATCTTGCAGAGGACTTTGTAACCCTACCTAATATATTTAGACCATTTATCTAATATAAGTATAAGGCGATTATGTTCAACAGTAACTATTTTGTTACTTTTTATGACGCTCTTTCCAGAAATAATTAGTAAAAATTTCAAATTCAATTGAAATAAATAGGTAACAATTAAAACAGAAAACAAAGTACTCATATCTTGGAAACAAATTCATGATAATTTTTATAAAGGTAGTTTGTATTTAAGATTAAATAAAGCGTGACTGCTTCATATAGCGATAAGAGGCTTAAAGAACCGTCACCTCACTACCCGGCTACCTGCCCCTGATTTTGTGATTTATAAACGGCGAAGGCTTTCGCACTGCGCCTGCGCACTGAATACTGATGTGGCGTGAATAAGATATTTAACTCCTTTTTAGTCATAATCTCTGACAGCCACACGACCGACAATTGTTATTTGAAATACACTGAATAGAGTTCTCACCACGATCGCCGCTGCGATAACGTACATAATTATAAATCGTCACAGCTTTCCGCACGAATTTCCAAATTGATTTTTTGGTAATAGACGTGACCTGACTGGCGTTACGAGATCTAAGTAGCGAGTTATTTGTAAATAATCGATCGAATATCCGATCGCTACCGATCCGGAGCGGAGGAGCATGTTCCCGCGCACCTGTCACGAACTGTGTCTACGGTAGATCACACTGTTTGATCGATGACGAATCGATTCTATTCGTTGACGACTTTATCGGAACTATGTCGCCATACCTATCTGGATGATATAATTTTCTATTACAAAAACGCAGGATCAGCAAAATGTTTTACTGCATCTCGTTTCGATAAGAGTGCCTCTTCTATAAATTGACAGACATGTGATATTCCCAAAGAACACTAACAAAAGGTTTATCTTTATCTGTAGTGAAAGGATTTTTAAATATTATGATCATAATAAAGGGCTAAGTAACATCAATAACGTTATTGAGTCAGAAAAAAATAGAAAATTACTAAATGGGCGGCCGTAACTAGCGGAGATCCTTTATTTGTCCAAGTCCGAACCGAAATGATATATCACGCGCCACCGAGACCGCTCACTGAGTTTTGAGGAGCCGAAAGCTAAGTTAAACATTATCTTTACTATAATTTTATACATTATGCGAAAGTGTGTGTCTCTGGTTGTAATTTTGTCATGACTGTTAGATAAAAATAGGTACAGGTAAGATTATAAGGGTAGATGCTAGGATGCTACTCATACTGTTGGCGGAAAATACTGCAAATGTAAATATTAATTTTGTTTGCTTTTTAAACTGTCATGTTAAACTGCTTAACCAATTTTGATAAAATTTTGTTTTGTTTCAATCTGTCACTGTAGATAAGATCATGTTTTGTATCTTAAAAAATATATTTTTAATTTATTGGTGTGAGGTAGGATCGATAGAATTGAATGTTTAAGTTGAACGATTTTTCACATAAGTGTAGGCAACCGGTGGGGGGCGCCGACAAAGCCCCCAGGGGGTGCCACTGCCGCCCTGCGTGTGCGCATACCACCAGTAATTTGGTAATAACATAACACTTCAGGATCGATTGTGTTATATCTTTATAAGTTTAGATTACCACACGCTGATCTAGTTTGAGTTATTAAATTTTGTATTTATATGGCTTTGGATACCATAATTCTATTACAAAATTGTGATTTATATATATAATAAAATGTATTACTGTTATTATAAATAGGTAGAAAAATGCGTAAAAAATCCATTATATGTATCCATTAAGTTTCGATTACCTCAACATATATCCTAACATTTACTCGGTTTGCTTGCGTCAAAAGAGGTATGGCTTCAGATCCCAGGGTCCGCTTTAAAAATTAACGGTTTATTGTTTTCCGTTAAGATCTGTCTGATCAATCCTCCATGTGAATGGTGGTGGAATCTGCCACCAGTAGGTGAGACAAGTAAATTGAGACCTCTGTTAACTCCCTTAGACGTGCACCCATAAGACGGGGTGGTCTATTCTGCAGTCGGAGACCATACGGCTGTCAGACATTGTTTTAATGTTAAATCCACATCTTGTAAGTAAAGTATTATAAAAAAATAACATAAAAAAGAAAGTTGTACAACGATCAAAACAAGTAATTGTTAACCTGTCATAATATTAACTCAGTAAGTAAGTACTTGAGAAATAAAATATAAAAAATATGTACCGCTTACAATCTACATATTAAAAAGTTATAGCTCTACTCTAAGATGCAGAGATTAGCCTTAGTTCTCAGGGGTGAGTGACCGCAAAATACGCCATAACACAAAAAGAAAACGTTGGTAAATCTGACCCTTTATCTTGATTACTTAGTGCCGAAGCAAGAACACAATGTTAATGAATCAATAAAAACTCCATAATAAAGCAACGTAACACGCACGCAGACTTTGTAGGTTTATAAACAAAATATAACTTACTGAAACACGCATGTATGTAAATTATATATTTATTTGCTTTTATTAAAAAAAAACTATGCTATTTGCTTTAGAATCAGCGAATGGTGCATATAAATATTAACTACATAAGTATATAAAAAACCCAAAAAGTCTTATGAGCAATGAACTTTAAAAGCTTGATATTGAAATAATTAATTAAAAGTACAATAAAATGAAAAAGGTCTTCACAATTCAAAGTAATGTTTGCGAAAAAGTATTGACATACGTCAATTATAATCTAGAAAAAACTAGATTGATCTGGTTTTGGTAGCCCTAGCAGGGGTCAGGGCGGCCGCGTGACCGCGTAGGCTCGCGTTTTGGCCGCCCGCCCACACAGCCGCACATAACCTATTGTCTACCCACATGTACCGGCGCGAGACGACTGGGAGACGTGATGTCACGTCATCTACTGATATAAGTCATTAGAAAATATAATACATCATTGCATTCAACGCTCTTATGACTATTTACTTCAATGTCCAGCAAATACTATTCATCCATACTCCATACTAATATTATAAATGCGAAAGTCTGTCTGTCTGTCTGTCTGTCTGTCTGTCTGTCTGTCTGTCACCTCTTCACGGCTAAACGGATGGACCGATTGTGATGAAATTTGGTAGGGATGTAGTTAACGACCTGAGGTCAAACATAGGCTACTTTTGGGCGCGATATAACAGAGTCCCACGCGGGCGGAGCCGCGGGGAACAGCTAGTGGGACGATAAATTTAAGCAATTACAATATATAATTCTAAGGTGAAATTCAAGACGGCTTATAAAATAATAAACTTTTTATAAATAATCGATAATTACCAACATGATAAAAATAAAAAACCAAAAAACTGATAAAATATGAATGTACCAGCGTATTCATCTACCAAAAATAAAAGCTTTTAAAATTCATAAACTGTCGAATAGCTAATCTGTGGAAGGTTTTTGCATGGAATATCCGCTTCTGCAAGCAAGATTTACAAGTTTTAACGGATTAAGGCCGGACCACACGGTATTTAGCACGCCTTTAGCAAAATACAATTAAAATTACAAGCATCAAAGACATCTATTTCTGTAGCCGTCTTAATGTAGGGTAAACAACACATTATTGGCCAGTAACAATTGTTGTGTCCGGCGTCTGGTGATTATTTGAGACGTTCTCGGTAACTGAGGATTACGAGAGAGGAACTTCTTGTGTGGCGATAGGGTGCGTGCGTGAAGCTTAGTTCCGTTCTCTTTCGCTTGTAAAGCGGTTCCAAATGGTCGCAGACAAGCCGACTACAGGGACAGTTTATTGTATATGTATAGTTGGCCATATATAGGTGTTGTATACGTAAACAGTTTAGATTTTTTTTTTTTATTTAAAGATCACTTCTTTAAGAAATGCGTTTTCTATAGTAAAATTATTCTCCCTAAAGTATATTAACCCCTATAGTCATTGGGGTATAAAAATATGTAAGTTAATAGCAAAAAATTTTTTTTCAGTTTTTTATCTAAAATCTTATTTCAACACCAATCAATATGAGGGATAAGTACGATTATTTAAAATTTATAAAGCCACTAGCTCTTGCCCGCGGCTCCGCCCGCGTGGGACTCGGTTATATCGCGCCCAAAAGTAGCCTATGTTTGACCTCAGGTCGTTAACTACATCCCTACCAAATTTCATCACAATCGGTCCAGCAGTTTAGCCGTGAAGAGGTGACAGACAGACAGACAGACAGACAGACAGACAGACAGACAGACAGAAAGACAGACAGACAGACAGACTTTCGCATTTATAATATTAGTATGGATTCTCGAATTTCTAACTACTAATGATCGTAATAATCTTCTTCTTTCTCATCTTTTTCTAATTCTTATATAAAAAAAATACCATTTTTATATACATACATTTTATGCGAATAAATGATTGATTGATTTAGTCTCAGAAACTCGAGAAATGTTTAAATATGCGTTCAACAAGCGGCACGGAGTCCGCTGGAAATATTTTTTTCAAATTTTCAACATATATAATTTTCCATGGCTATTTTCCATAATATAATCACATATACGACGAAGAGTGCACAAAATGTGAGTAATAAAGTAGAATATCTCTAGGTTAAATATAATTGCAGTTATGAATTTCAATATAAATATATTTCAACAATGGCAGAGAGACTGAGCAATAAAGAAAGGGTCGTGGGCGTGAGAAAGAAGCGCGGGCGGCAGCGCGGGCTCTGTACTAATGTACTAGTCAAACACGTTAGTCTGTCTGTGTGTCTGCTCTAATGTGGGCAGCGTCTGCGGTATCTTCTCAGCTCATTGTACATTTTAGCGATTAAACAGCAAATATTGCGCTTTATTTACAAAAATATAATGTCTTTTGCATCAGTTTAATGGTATTCGTGTTTTAATATCAACATCTCAAAGATGATCTAGAAGGATAATATAACTTTTAATTTTTAATTGAATTTATTTTTTTATATACTTCTATTGTAAAAAACAAAATATAATATAATATTATCAATTATAGAGTATCACGTAATTCATCGTTTTTTAGTAATAAATGTATATTTAGGTACCTATGTATGTTACAGTTATAAAAATACACAGCAACAATAACGAGGCAATAAAGATAATAAGTTGCAAGTTTCTGATATTGGTGCCGGCCCCGATAATGTGTTATTATATGATTTCGCATTGTAGAATGGATAGTTTTAACAGTTTGATTGGTTGACGAACCAGCAAAATAGGGAAGTCCAATCTCAGCAGTGAATTTGATGATAATAACGTTATAAAAATGAGCAGTTCTGTAAACCTCTTACTTTGTTCTCAATGTTGAGAGTAGCTACTGATCCTTATCATGACTCTCTCTACTCTCACGTCTTCTGACTAATTGCTCTTGCTCACCACCCATGAAATTACTCCATTTAAATACTTATATTTCAAAACAATACCCAAGAATACTGATAAAAACTTCAGATTATTTCTTTTAATAACTTTTCAATTTAATTTCTAACGTACTTAATTGTTTTATTATTCCAACATAACTTTCAACAAGTTACAAACCGAAACGGCTTAGTAAGAGTGATTAAGTTCTAGTACTTCTGACAAAATGTTCAAGTGACCGTGACAAATAACTGGCTTCAAAACCATTGCTGTATTATTTCCTAGTGCAGCTGAGCTTGAGTTCCGAAGAACAGTCTTAGGGTCGAGGATCGGTCACCCTGCGCCTGTTAATTGCCAGCTCCCTGAGTACACTAAGTTTAATTGTCAGGTAGGTCGCAGGTATGTTATTATCTAGCGGTCAAATACACGCTAGCGTCAGTATTACGTGCTTTTACCCTATATTTTCACGTAAATATCTATGAATATATAATTCGTTCTGTGTGAGCATTCCCAGTCAATATAACATTGCGATACGATTTAATGAGACTTTCTTTTTTCCTTTTATTTATTCGTATATAATTTTGTTTACAAAAAACACTCGTTTTCCTGGAAACATGATACGTTTCAATTTCCCTGTTTATATCATTATTTCTTATTTGTAATCAGAGTTTATTGTCCGTCTGGCGATATTTTGGTAGTGATCCGCGAGCGGGGCCGTGTTGTGCCTTATCCCGCCTGGGGCAGCATGACGAATCCAATTAACAGCACTAACGAATGCTGTCGGACGTACACTATTTATGTTTCCTTACAGTCGCACTGTAAATATTTAGTTCGGGAGGCGTCTGGCATCGGCCTTGTCTTATCTCATCATCATGTAAGAGAACATTTTCATGGGCAACCCTGTTTGCGGCGCTGACATGTAAATAACTAGAAAGTGGCAACGAGCATCCTCTGAAGAATTCCGTCGGTGTTCTGGGATTTATTTATTTAGTCGATGGTGGATAATAGTCACGTGCTACCAATATTATAGCTCAGAAGATTGCGCCGTTAATCAAGCGGTGCAGTGCAATACAACCAAAGCGCAGAAGGTTACTATGTGTACACAATTATTAACACTAGGTAACTAATTTCCATTTACACCGCTTTAAAGCTTCGGGTTTCAGAGCGGGATTTCTAGCACGTAACTCTCACAAAAATAGAGACACTGTCTGTGATCACTGACAAAGAAAGATTAGTAACTAATAAGTTTCGATATTTGTTTATCAATGTAAACAGTCAATGACAGTGGGTTTCATCACAGCATTAAAGAAAGCTGCAAAACCATAGTAAGATTTTTGGCATTACAGTAGACAAAAATAAGATTATTGGTTTAATTAAATCATGCATTGGCAAACCAAATTTTGAGTGGTAATTTTTATTTTACTTTCAGTTTGACCGTTTTGTATATTTCGTAGCCTTAACTTTTTATTTGTTGTTTTTTACACAACACGTAAGTATATTATAATATATTCTATGACTAATGTTCATTTACTATATTACTATGTTGTTTTTAAATCTGATTAAAGTATCTGTTGTTTCTTTCGTAATAAATGACGTTTAATTATATCTAGATTTTTTTAATTTATGATTACAGTGTCGCTTCCATCTGATACTATCTCTAATTTGAAGCGCGGCGCGAGCGCAGCTCTGGCGCGAGGCGGTTACTCGGGTCGCGTGGGTTTCGACAGGTGATGTTGCTCGATTATCTGCTAATATATACGCGCTCAACTTCTGTTCTCTCATATTATATTATTCATTTCGACACAACACAAACGAGCTCGCTAAATATAGAGAGCGGCATTCCAAGCACAACGCCTTGTTCTTGGATTGTTTTATTGTCCTTTTTCGGTTGCAATTTCTTATTTTAAATGGCACTTGAGTTGGGCCGGCAGCTCCTATTTGGAGCACTGTTTAATGTTATTGGTGATGTCACCAGGCGTGCCATCATCGCAGGGGAATCTTTACGATTTACACCTCCACATATTCGCAGTTCATTCACCGTAGATACGAATGTGTATGCCATTGTCAACTTAGAATTATCTATCGAAATCAGTGGCATCATGCCTTGTTTTATATTCTACAATCATAATTATAATGTATCCAAAAACTAACAAGATCACTAATACATCTGGGTAGTCTATTGATTAAAAATGATGTAAGCAAGCTGACATGACAACAATACTTGATCATCCATGACAGCTCAACAATTAAATTCGAAGCTGTTTACTAAGTCGGACTCATTAATATACACATGATATCATCTTGGTCACTAACTACTGTTTATGATGACATAACCTTAGACCAATCCTTACCTGAAAGATAATAGCTAATTAATATACTATGTAAAATAATGTCAGTGATATTGATATTAAACAACGGAGAGAACTAGTAGAATTAAATATAGGTATACTTATATCCCCTTCGTATACTTTGGTAACTGAATTTACCTAACAGTTACAAAAGAAGATTTGTCTTTGGCTGCTTGGTAACTCTACTAACTAGTATAGAAAGAATATTTTTCACGTTCTAATATACAGATGGCTACCTATATGCCGGCAGCTTCGTCAATTAGTACAAATTATTAAAAATATAGTGTACAAACTGTGGACTTAAGACATTTGGCATTCTCTACCAGGCAACAATATGATCAAATAGAAAGTGTGATTGTTGACGATAAATGTGTACCTATTTGAGGTATGATCTACGTAGCATAACAAATAAGTTTTACGAATGACCAATAGGGCGTGTGAAACTATAACCATAACAGTACGTATGAATACCATGCGTGAAATCAGTGTTTTACTTCGGTGTGGTCTTAGAAAAAATACTGGCACGATTACACAAGCCATCAACCCCTGGCCGATTCGGCACGGGTTCCTCGGGCCATCATCATTTGTCCATCCGATCACTCGCTGCGGAGGGATGCCGCTCTTTTTTGTGTGCCCAAATGTGTGATGCCAGAAGGTAATGTTATGGCAAATTATCACCTTTTACTTTTTTGAGTTTGTGTAATCAAAAGTAAATTGTGCAAATAAACCGAAGAAATAAGTTGCAGAGCTGATTTGCGAGTTAGAAAGGTAACTAAACGACAAATACAATTGTGAAGCCCATTATAATTTTGTTCGTATCGCACCTTCCGAACGTATGTTCTGTAAGATCTTTAATTAGGTGCAATCAAGACTACTGTTGTATATTTTTCAGAAGTATTAAAGTTGTTTATATATGATTAAGAAAGAATACTAAATTAGGGCGATAAGTCTCAAATTATAGAAAAGAAGTTCGAATCGCGCTGTTCAAAGAAGTTCGAATCGCGCTGTCTCTTTTAAGGGACGCAATTTTTTTTTAATCTATGCAAATTATAATATTCAGCGTTTGTCATTTGTCAAAAATAAACCTAATACAAAATCACGTTAACAAACATGTTTTAAAATTAAGTATCTTCCCTTTTGTATGGTAATTTTTATTAAATCATCAATAAGATGACGATCTGGAAAAAATATCCTGCTCGTAAGAAACTACAAAGCCAGGAGCATGACATACCTTGCATTGAACACAAAGAGACAATAGCCGATAGAGATATATTATTGCCTGGATCAATGTCATAAACATTCAGTTTTTCTCCTTAATAATTTTCATTGTTCTACTGTTCCACAAAGCAAACACACATTTTATGACCGAATTTAAAACCTCAAGACAATACAGGAAACATATATATATATAGATATATTCTTAACATAATTGTAAATATAATAAAATAAAGAAAGATGGAACAATGATCATTTGAAAATTGTGTAAAATTTTTTTGCATTGGTTGATCGTGCGTCATTTAAGACTAATAAAATTTAAATTCCCATTTAACTAAACATATTTTAAAAGATTATTTATTGTCGGAAATAGGGCATAAAAGAACTTTATTGTTTAAAATTTGCACGCCTTTATTTCTTCTACACACATAAAGCTAATAAGTCCGAAGATGTCGTATGGCTAAGTACTAAAATTTCTCATTTCTCAATTTAAACAATTCTTCTAGCAACGACTATACTTGAGTGGTATAAAAATCAAAACATCAGGTGCGGGATCAAAGAGGCGGCGGACCGGCGCGGGCGCCAAGATCGCAACGATACCCTCGCTAGAACAGTAATCGTCAATAAAATCTCAATTTAGATGGCACCGATACCGAGTGAGTTACGGACGGACAGTCCGACTACACGAAAACCTACTCGACGATGGAATGCGCCTGTGACAGGACCTGCTAACGAATTAGGTGCTTACACGGAATCCTTTGACGATTTTTTTTGTTTTTGTTAGTTACATTTCAATCAATAAAAATAAACAAACTAGCTATACTGCGTAGTTTAATCCTTCAAATTGTGCTATCAAGTACTTACGAAATAGCGAATCCGGAGATGAGCGTTTAAACAAACAATCTCTACAAGTAGATTAGACGCTTGTCATCAGTCATAGCAAAAGGTTTTGCAAATGACCGATATTCCTTTTGCGATTGAATTTGCGTGACTCGTACCTATATCTAATTCAATTTAAATTATTTGCTAATGATAATTTCAAATTCAATTCAAATCGAAAGAGATTGTGTTTGCATTGTATTGTGTATCTATTGTGTGTTTAAGAAATAATACTTAAATAAAATAAAAATTAAAGACACTTCTACAACAGCGACACACTCGGACACACTACCTATTTAAGAAATTCCATCATCTTTATGCCCCCACCCTGAACAGTCATAGATAAGGACATCGAAGTGGGCATTTAAAAATAAATTTGTCGAAAGTGATAAATGATGGATATAAGTTTTATTATTTTAAATTAAATTAACGATCCAAACGTAGCCTCTACCTTTTCTCACATTAGTGGGATCTTATCTGGAATGATTGCTTCCATTACCTCGGAGAGCGGACACGTTGTTTTGTAGGTGAGGCAAGATAAAGAGATTAATGCGTAAAGCAATTAATTTTGATTGAGGTGTGTTTTATTAAGTAATTGTTTTTGTTCCCAATGAGATTAGAGACGCACCGTGAAGTTTTAATCTGTAGAGCCTTGGTCCTTTATTTGATTACTGAGTATTCCCTGCCTCTACACACACTTAGGTACTTGAGTTAATTTTGTCAATTTGCTCTCATTGGCATGCTATTAGGGTTACTCTTATCTACTGACGGGTCTCAGAGGGGATATAAGTAATCTAGCCTACTTAAATATTTTTTTTATTTCAGTAGGCTAAAGACAGAAAATGTAGAAGAATGGACTCGAACTCCGTATGATCCGATGCAACACCGGGGATACAACACTGAGTTGAGAAAGAATAAACACCGTAACCACTGAAATAGGACTCGCGTCCTAAACCGACGGTTTATTACCACCAACATTGAATGTTATCACTCTTAAGATTTTCAAGATAGAGATACCAAGTCGTAAATGTTATTAAGGTTTAAAATTTAACATTAGGAGAGTAAAGTTTGGCGTGTGTCGTTCCCACACAGCCTTTAATACATTTTCCATGTTCCAGTTAGCGCCCCATAAATTGATTAAGGGCCTGCGGCGCTGCTCAAAAGTTTTTTATGTACGGCACAGGCATAAAATGAGGAGAGCATAGAATTCTCTCTATCACCTAAGCTTGTTCCTGGATTTCTCTGACATATTGCATCAGAGCCTGGAGTTCGCTAAACGTAGTTTTATTTTCTTTCTCTTTTAGCTACCCGTTTGGAACATTGTAGAATATCCAAAATTAACTTCCAATGACAATTTCTGGTTTATTTTTATGTCTTGGTTGTATTTTGCAACTTTTATGAAATAAATTGGTTCGTTATATAAAAAGTATGTCAATCAAATACGTTTCGTGTCACCTATTCTTAGCATCAGATGAATGTTTTGGATGGGCTATTTTCTAATGCAAAATAAATTGATTTGAAAATTATCAAACCTTACTTTTCAGTAAGTAAGTTTGTTTCAGCTGTATCTTTAGTAAGCATATAAATTATAATTTAGCCGAAAAAGGATATCGCACTAAAAGCGATAAGCCAAGGACAAAATCTTGTTTTAATATGAAACAATTCTGTCCACTCGCCGTTTTGTGTAATTTTTTTGTGCGAGACACACGGAGTATCGATAGATAGCGTTTTCAAAACGAAACATTTTATTTATCTGTGCCAACAAAACACGAAGTTTGTTTCGTAACGTTTGATTAAAATTTACTAGGTATTAGCTTCTGAAGAACAGTAGTAGATACCTAATTATAGGGAATTGATTTTTTAATAGCTACAATTCATCGCGTCATTGAGCAAAGGGGGCTATAAGTATAAGTAAAGAGTACGGGGATAATCCTGTGAGAAAAATTGTTTTTATCCTTACTTCTCTACAGAAGTACTTAGCTTCGAAAATGAAAGTGCAGACCTTTTTTGTCTTCATTCCATCAGCTTTCATTAACCTACTAAATAATAAAATAAACTCAGACCAATATCACTAAATTATCTAAAGTAATTAGTTTAGAACCGTAAATTAATTTCAGTAAGTAAACATGAACAGTATTAAACTATATCAGATAGTTAATCTTTATAAGCATTTGGTACCTAAATCAGCGTAATGGAGTGAGCTAATTTCCTGTTAGGAAATTGCTTCACTGAATATGTACGATTTTCCTAAAAGCTTTCTGTTACAGTCATCGTGGCTACATCAATCACTTCCAATGGAATGGACCGATGTAAAAACATATTTTCATTGTTATTATTACTATGTCTTCTATTGTTATAGAAGACATAGTTTTTGTTAGAAAGCCATCATTTGTTGACGATCTTGTGTAGATATTTTGCTATTTAATAATCGCTTAAAATTCGCATAATCTTTATTTTCGACTTCGAGAAAGGAGGAGGTTCTCAATTTGACTCCTTTTTTATGTTTGTTACCGCGCTATTTCTGAAACCAATTTGAAAGTCTTTTCTTAAATTTAGTCTCATAGAAATTTTACCAAATTAGTAAGTACATATCAACAGTTTTAAAATCAAAATAACTGGAATAACTATCTCGTCCAAGAGTAAATTATATTGAGTATTTGTTTTTTATCAAGCTTACTTGATCGTGGCACTAGCTTGCAAATTTAGCTTTTACTCAGTGTGTGCGTTTTCCTTGGGATTAATTCCTATCGTTTGGGTTACTAGGTTAGTATGAGAGGGGTCAATCGATCTTGTACATCTTTGTTCTAAAACTGCCTTGCTGCCTCTGTCTTCGTTTATTTGACTTGCACAACTCTGTGTCTGACCATCTCGACTAATCTCGAGCGTTAGACGCTAAACCACACAACAAACTTCCCAGTGGGTTCTTCTTTTGTCATAGTAAACGAATGTAAGTCCGTTTTTATTTATGGTAAAATTGTACTGACCATTATTTTGTATTAAAGTATAAAATATTGTAGGAAATATTTAAAATATTCTAAATTTAAAATGTTTTCGCGGTCAAATGAAGTCAACCAGCAATTTAGCACGGGAGGTTTGGTAGTCGAACAAAAAGGCGCGAGGTGACAATATAAATAACAATTTGGCCCACCCCGTTCGAATGTGGTTCGTCGGATTAGCATAAGAATGCCGTATCATGGACGCCCACGACTCCACGACCCTATACTGTCCCTCGTAGTCTCTTTATAACGTCGAATTTAATTTTGATTTACGACTGTCAACAATTGTACGCAAAACATTCTTCGGCACTAAGAAAGAAACCTACACCCGAAGACTGCTTTCAACAGCCATTGTGCCGGAAAGTATTGTCACCAATACAAAGTATACTTACTGATGTAGAAGTAGACAAAAGAAGACAACGTAATTTTTAGCTCTTAGTACTTATTTATATAACTAGCTGTTGCCCGCGGCTCCGCCCGCGTGTAGGTCGCTTTTCGCGTAACCTGTGGAAACTACAACTATCCAGACCTATAGTTAATTCTATTGTATCCTTTTCCCGTGCCAATTTTATAAAGCCATTACATTGCTACAATATCATTAAATATTAGGGCCACTTCTTTCTCAAATACCGTTTTTAAAATCAATAGGAATCAGTATTAAACAGTCGTAAAATTCTGAAAAAAATATATGTTTTTAGTTGAGGATATAGCAGAGTGAAATTCGCTTACAGTAACAGTACCAATATCAGACAAAATTCGCTCGATAGAAAAATCTAAGTTGCCTCCTTTGGAAGTTTATTTTCAATACTATGCCTAAAATAATAAACTTATTGTCCTGCTTTTTATACCAACCTTTAGATAAAGTATTTATATAGTGAAAATAGCTGAAGATTTTGTAGTGTTATTTTCCCAAATATGATGTCTTAATGCCTACAAAATGAGTGAGCGCCGCGACTACGCGGCTTACGGACAACGGACCTTCAGAAGAAGGAGCCCTTAACATTCATACTATCAATCTTTGTCTCTAAAAGAGTAGACGCAGCCTATTACAGAGTCATTAGGACCTAAAATTCACTCCCAAAGTTTTAGTGGGCGTGAAAATTGGAGAAAAGCTCAATAAATAGTGATAAGTCAGATAAATTTGTCCTTACGACACGACCGTATTATTCCGTCAAACACTGATTTGATTATTTTTTAAACCAAAGCCAAACCAAACCAACCAATCAATTCAAATAGCTTACAATACAACACAACAAACGACCGATAAAAAAACCAACCAATAGTACTAAATCAACAGCCAAATTTTTTTTTAATAATTAGAATGAATTGCTGCCGTAAGGAAAAATTTCAATCTGCTATTAAAATAAAGTCAGCGCCATCTATTGATATTTTATGTAACTAAATCATACGCCCACAAACATTCAATGTGTTATTTTATTAAAATTTAATAGAGACTGCAGTGTGTTTTTGTCTTTATTGATATAAGTAGAAATTCTAGCTTTATCTAAATTAAATACGTTTATGTAAATCGCATTCAACTGTTTAAAAGTTTTGAAGCAGTGCTTGTAGTAAACTTTAAATGGCCATAACTTCTATTTCCCTTAACCGATTTTGATGAAACAAAGATTTTACAACGCTCCTAATTATATGTAATTCACCTGTGAAAACAGCGTTCAAATCTGTTGAGTAGTTTTGAAATTATAACGCACCACACAGACATAAAGACAGACAGACAAAAAGTGCAAATATTGTTTTTTTTTTTGTTTTTATTACTCTTCTTTAATTGCCCCGTAGAGGTTTTTTAGAAAAATATTTAATGTACAGACACTCGATTTTTACTGTCTTATTATATGTATAGATAGATAAGTACAAAATGCTTTTATATTAATGGAATTAACGCTAAGAGCTTTCTCTAAGTAACAAAATAATTCTAGAAAACAAATAAAAAACGAAAACAGAAAATTCCAGCTACTTTCTAGAAACATTTCTTTACTAAAATATTAAAAAAAAAATAGACTTCTAAAAAATTAATACAAAACAAAAAAAGGGTAAAAACAAAAGAAGTGATGTCTAGCAGGATTCGAACCCTCTACTTAAAAATATGATCCGCTACCTCTACCGATAGGCCAACATGCTTTGCTTGTTACTGCCGAAATTTCAAATGGGTTTTGTCTATAAGTTTTAAAGCAGTGTTTGAAGTAAATTTTCAATCGACCATAACTTCTTTTTCCCTTAACCGATTTTGACGAAACAAAGTTTTGACAACGCTCCTAATTATATGTAATCCAACTGTAAAAACCGCGTTTAAATCCGTTGAGTATTTTCGAAGTTATAACGTACCAGACAGACATACATACATACATACATACATACAGACAGACAAAAATTCCAAAAACTGTCTTTTTGGTTTCTGTTACTCTTTTTTAATCGCACTCAATCAGTTTTTTTGAAATATATTAAATGTACAGACACTCGCATTTTAGTGTCTTATTATATGTATTGATTATTGCCAATAATATGGTCATCACTTCCATAAAACAATAAATAACTTAATTAACAAAGGACGGGTTTCTGTATCATATATCACGACCCGCATTAAAAATCGATACAAAAGTGCTTCTTAAGATCCTTTATGCAAATATCTGTAAAAATATCGGAGTAGGTAACCATATAATTAATTGAGGGTTAACCAGCATTTGGCATGTTCGAGCATTAATGTGATGTATGACGGTTAATTTGATACTTTAGTCTAATTATTTTAAGCAGCCAATAAATTCAGATTATTTTATTTTAAAATCAAATTTTATTTGAGTGACGTTTTAAGAAAACTGATATATTATATTACTAGCTGTTCCCCGCGGCTTCGCCCCGCGTGGGACTCGGTTATATCGCGCCCAAAAGTAGCCTATGTTTGACCTCAGATCATTAACTACCTCCCTAGACTCCCTACCAAATTCCATCACAATCGGTCCAGCAGTTTAGCCGTGAAGAGGTGACAGACAGACAGACAGACAGACAGACAGACAGACAGACAGACTTTCGCATTTATAATATTAGTATGGATAAACGTATTTCGAGTGGTTCATTTGGTCCTAATTCCCTGGTTAAATGTTCTGCCCTAGGTAGGTCGATTAGAACTTAAAACCAACTTAATAATCAAAGAGCTAGGGCTACTCTCATCCTTGCATAATTACACTACGCGAGCTATTTTACTTATTGATTGAACTCAGCTACCGCCTTAATTTGCTAAACAATTATATAATAACTAGCTGTTCCACGCGGCTTCGCCCCGCGTGGGACTCAGTTATATCGCGCCCAAAAGTAGCCTATGTTTGACCTCAGGTCGTTAACTATATCCCTACCAAATTTCATCACAATCGGTCCAGCAGTTTAGCCGTGAAGAGGTGACAGACAGACAGACAGACAGACAGACAGACAGACAGACAGACAGACAGACAGACTTTCGCATTTATAATATTAGTATGGATATGGAAGTATGGATATGGAAGTATGGAAGTATGGATATGGATATAGATAAACGAATCGAGCCTATAGGTATTTATAAGACTATATCTATCATCCCGATTAAAAATATAATATACAGATAAAAAAAAACTAAATAATAAACGATGTGCTCAGTGTTAATACGCATTTAAGATAATATATTTTTACCACACAAAATAAATGTCCACCTAATAAATCGTGCCGGACCTTATCGGTTTTCGAGAGGCGACAGTAAAACCCGATAAGGGCGCAGGTCCTTACGGACCCACAGTTTTGATCGTGTTAACTTTTTCGTTTACGTTCACTTGACCATACATTTTGTTAGTGGGAACTTCAACTACATACGATTGGGTTTAGAGGGTATGGATGCAGCGAGACGCGCGCGACTGGAGCGTAATCGGTGTTGCATCTTAATTTAGTTGTCTTGTATGGTGGGAGGCGGCTCTGTGGGACACAACCTAACCCACTGCGAAGGCTCTCGGTAAAGGACGCCGAGTTTACAAAATATGGACGTTACATTAAAGAAATTTTAGGTGTTAGACAATACTGATTCGACACCAAACCAATAAATTTGTCATAATTTCTCCATTATACACATTATTTACGTTTAAATGTTTATGGTTTAATAAGTCAAATTAAGTAGCTATTATTATAACAATAAGATAGATTTTAAAACGTAAATAACTTTAATTATTTATTCATCAAAACAATATACGCTTGCTGTATCGGATGTGAGGCGAAGCCGTCTCTACCTCGATATCTTTTTAGTTAAAAATAAGGTGATCATCGAAATATACTTAAGCTATGGTTTTGTACTTTCTTTAATTTGCATACCGGGTTCCTGTGCTGCATATATCGTTGTATTTATTATACGTAAGAATAAAAAATAATTTATGGGTTTAATTGGATTGGCATTCCCTTTTAATACAGATATGAATATTGAAACTACCTATTACTCTACTTACCACATTCACGAACTCCTGAAATGTGATCGCGTCGCTCGTCGCACTCCGAGCTTTGTCTAGTAGAATCTGAAAGTAAAATCCATGTTGCATATTCACGAATGTAGATTATTAAATTAAACAACTTAAACATACTAATGAGCATAGATTTAAATTAAGTTGCACTTTTGTTCTGCTCTAAAAACGATCCATTCCTTTTACACTGTAATCATGGTCTTAATTTGGCGCTAATTTCACAGAATATATACTTAATAGTAGGTACTAACGGTATTGTATTACATTAGGTAGTGAAGCTGCATTCTCACCTCCGTAAATGTGTACAGGAAACTAGACGCATAGGACCATGATGAGGAGCCGAACGAATGCCATAGTAGTGATAACAGCATCTTTGATTATTTAACAGCATTAATATATTACTAGCTATATGATGACAAGACTTTCACTGCTAGGCAAAGGTCTCCCTCATAGATTTTCATTAAGGATATCTAATATACCTATTCATATTTATTTTTTCATATCAAAAACGTAGTTACCTCTAATTTGTGAGGAGGCACTTGTGCAATAAAATCTGGATTCTGAAGTGTCTGAAGAAAGTCAGGCCACGGAATCTCACCGAAGCCCTCGGGATCAAACTGCAACAAGGGTTACGCTCAGCATTTCTTAACGGTCACGTACACAAAACATTTATGATATTTAACAAAAAATAATAATATACTTAATAGAAATATTATAATCAACTTTATACGACTTCACACATGTTTAATATTTTCATTTCCAAAAAGACAGGAACAAAAAATGTAAGCGCCCTATCTCCTACCTACCTCGTATTATCTGAATGTGCGCGACGTGACGACACATCGTTTGAAGCGGCGCTACCGCTTCTTTTATCTTCCAAATTTAAAATATTTACACCGCGCTTCTGTACATTTTAATCAGCCAAAAGCTTGGACTATTCCCTGAATTTTGTCTTTTTATAATCATAACACTCGAAACGACAGTTTTTATGATTTAAGGATATTTAACACCACATATAACGGAATGGATCTCACTAATTTTCAAATGCACCTACTGAATTTTAAACAGATATAGTGGGTATAGATACATTTGTTTCGTGACTTGTTTCACAGGCACAGAATAAAGTGGCAAAATAAAAGTTGATCTCAAGCAATTAATACATCCCAATTTTTGTAGGTAGAGAAGTATTTTAACAACTTTTTGTAAACATCTAAGTCTTAGTTAATAAAATTATAATTGATATCGCACACGAAAAAAAAAGGAAAATAACCCTAAAATAAACTGTTGATAAGTGCGCCTTATGTGCGATTTTGTTTGAACGTTTCGAATTTAAATCTATAGATATATATTTAGAGGTCGAAAGGGAAGTCTTGTTAGTTACACAATTTATAACTAAAGAACGGCTGAACTGATTTGGCTGAAAATTGGTGGGGAGGTAGCTTAAAACTAGAAGAAGGGCATACACCTTTTCATCCCGGGAAAAACTGCTCCCGGGGGAAGTTTACGCGGGCGGATCCGCGGGCAAAAGCTAGTTAATAAATAGAACAAGCAGTGTACCGACACATTCGTATTATATAGTTTTTTAAAATAAAAGTAAAATATATATATTACTTACCCTATCGAAAAGGAGGCGCCATTTCTGAAAATAAATAAATAGTTTTTTATCATTGAGTATACAAAATATAGACATATCATAGAAATATATTCGCATACATAGGTAATACCTCTGTACTTTACTATAATTATTCGCACGATTCCTGTGAAGCGTAATTTAAGGTACTTTATTGATAGAGCCGTTAGAATTATTTCATTGATAGATTTTTATTTTTAAATGTACCCTTTTACCCTTTGATCACATAGGGAATAAATATTTTACTTGTAAGATATAAAATATGATTCCAATTTAAGATAAGGGCTATCATAAGTCAACTATCGCCACCAATCATTTTATTTCTTACTTATTTACTCTAAAATCAGGTCAAATTGAAAATATCTAAGAAGGCAGGTCGCTAGTAAATAACTTCTAGTATTTTTGGTATTACTTTTCATCAATTTTTCCCTGGTGGTGACAAGTTGGCTTATGATAGCCCTTATGTAAATGTTATAACTCACATCATGCATCAACTCCCGCCTGATCTCAGCCTCGTCCAACTCCGAGCCGAGGTCTGTGTGGTCTGTGTCGTACAGTGGTTCCGCAGCCCTGGACAGCGACCCCAGCGAGTCCCGGGCCGAGGCGAGAGACCCCGTGACCGTTGGCAGGACTCCAGCCTCGATCCCTGACTCCATGGAGGTGTTCGCCGACAGCAGCGTGGTGGCGGCGGCGGCGGGCGCGCGCAACTCGGCGCCGCCTCCGCACCCACTCCGCACCCAGACTGACATCCCAAAAACACCATCCACCCAGCAATTACCAGTCCTTATAACAATCCCTTCATTCGTTCTTTGTATAGTCAATCATTTGTGCAAGAGCTTCAAAAATACATTATCAAAACTGGACAGATTTTCCTGGACAGCTTTTTTTCAGGACGCCTTTGGACTCTTCGTATTGGACAGAAATATTTTTATGTAATGGCAAGAAATATAGAAAATATAGAGGAAGAATTTAAGGCACGTATGTTTTGACGATTTGTAGAACACCTGAAACAAACAATAGATTATTGAATAGGTTAAGAACAATAAAGTCAAATTAAACCACTTATTACGACCCCTTAGATTTGGCCTAATATTCTAAAAGCATTTGTTCGTCTAAAACGTTCTCTCACAATGATTATTGAAATAATAGACCTAATTTGACAGTTATATGAACGCCCCGGATTCGGCATAGGTACCAACTTACTGAAGGGCGTACCGTGGGTGCCGAAATCCTTTTGTGAAAACTTAGATGAATGTTTAGAGTAGTTCTACGATACTTACTAATGGGTCGTTATAGGACAAAGCATTATGGTTTGGTAGTGTGAAGTCCTTGCGCTTTATGGTTCGTTCATTCATTCATTACGTGTAGGTCTCACGATCAATCGACCACGCACACCCTGGTATCAGAGTTCTTCGGAACCGCCTCTTGGCCTCTGACGTGGTTCCTTTAACGACTACCAGATGACAACCGGGACAACGGCTTTACGTGCAAACGTCAAAGCACGGAAACATCTATCAGACAATCAGGTGATTCAAGTCTGCAATATCCTAACTACTTAAACTGGACACAAACAAACAATATATGCTTCCCGTGCGGGTCGAACCTACGACCCCGGGTCTCCCAGTAGTTAAATTGTAAATTGCATTGCATTTATTTATGGCTTTTGATTGTTTTTCTAATCGTATTTTTTACTTTTATTTACTCGATATTTAACGGGCTTATTACTTACCTAAATCTAATCAATGAGTAGAAAATAGTCTTATTTCGGTTCTCATATAAGGATAAGGCAAATGATTTATTTGATTTTGACTCAAAGAGTTTGATTTAGCATCACAGACCTTTTCAAAATGCATGACATCCCTAGTTGTTTAAAATTATCTTGTTCTGTGGTTTTAAAGATAGAATTAATTTTCCGACCATCCAGGCAACCGTGGGATGGCAAGCAATGGCAAGGACAGCGGCTTGTTTGCCACAGAGGGTTTCAACCCTCTTGACGTAACCATGGCAACACACTTACGCAATTTTATACCCTAAGTAGTTAACTTGGGCTAAGCATATAATTATATTTTACCTTTTTTTTTCAAAATTAGTATATAGCCAGGAATATATGGCTCCCACAGTCCATCTGATGAAAAGCGGTCATCGTAGCCCCTGGATTGACTTGTATGAATAAATTAAAATCTTTTGTTTTTACTTCTTTATCTTTTTAACTTGGGTACCGAAACTACTGAATTTCTCTTATTCGGAATCTATCTATATGCTTGCTATAAGGTTGAAATTGGAAGTTAGGTGTATTTAATGAACCGCAAAAAAATTGTGCAGTATGATTTTGAAAAATAAATTATTAAGGGTAGCACTTCCTACATGTGACTTGTATCACAACACAATACAATGAAACAAAATAATTAAAGACACTCCTCGAAAAACATATCTACTTATCTAAAGAGACCTTTTAGTTAGGGGGATTTGTCATTGTGTTGAGAGGATTGGTCAGCCTAGACACTGCGTTACCGTGTTTACTGTCTAGCTGCTTCCAGGGTGCGCCACGGGAGACTCCTGTAGGCAAATCGGAAAGCCTCGGACTCGCACTGGGCTAATCATATCTGATAGTTTGTCATTGACATGGAAAGAAGAAGACCTACCTACAATTTGTACACAGTAAATTGGTTCAGTAGAAATGATTTAAACTGAACTTTATGATTTTTTAGAGGAGTACAACGCCACAACTTTTAAAAATATTCCCGTTTGCTACCACTACCACTGGTGGACAACGGGAATCATTTGTAATATGTTGTGTCGCTAATATTTCAAAATGTTGTGGCCCATTGGCGGACAATTAACGAAACAAATTATATAAATCATTCCCGTTGCCCACCAGTGGTGGCAATGGGGGATAACGGGAATGATCGCCAAAAATTACATCGAAAATCGATTGAAAAAATTTGTAAGTAGATGAAAAATAAAATCCTTTGCTAGGTAGGTGTTCCAACAATTTTTTCAGTTATTAAATTATATAGGTACCTACAATGACCACTTTTTGGAGGTGGCGTGACGATCTCGACAACTTTTTGTACAAGTGGCCAGAGGTTTCCATGGATAGGGATGAGTGGATAGGGATGAGTGGATAAGGAGGGGGGAGGCCTTTGCCCAGCAGTGGGACACATTAAAAGTAGACTAAAAAAATACATTAGGTATATGTAAGTAGACCGGGCGGTGGAGGTGGCCAAATACTGGGCTATAGCGTCTGAGTACTGCTTAGTGGCGCGGCCAGGAAGTATCACATCAATATATAGTCCATATAGCCATTATGACTCGAAAAGAAGAAGGTAAGTAGATAAGTTATACCATACGAGTATGATGTGTAAAAAATGATCAATATTACACACACAGAGGGTAGTTGCTTTGCTCAGTACCTACTGTATCCAAGGTTTTTAAATAGGTACCTAGGTTCTATAGTTAAACCTCAACCCAATATGAATTTTATCATATTTTAAAATTGTAAGTAAATAAGTTTGTTTGTGTGACAGTAAGTAGGTATATTGTTATAAGTTTAGATACTTACCTAGGTACTTATTTAAATACTTTAGTACCAAGATAACAAATAATTCTCAATTTGATAAACATTGTTTACATTCCAAACAACCAATCAAAGCACGGAACAGCCGATAGAAACATAACCAAAGTGTAGGCCACTTACCTTAGCAATTTGACTAATGTTAAACTTCACTATCATAAGGGGGACTTCACACGGTTCTTCATTACTAAATTATAGTGCATTTCGTGTCGAGAACACATTAGGCCGGCACAGTTTTGGGACATATACACGTCAAAACACGTTGTTTGTATTGCAGTAGAAGTGGGAATGGCGTCAGGGTTTCAGCGCATGCGTCCATGCATAGAATAGCCACGAGGGTGCATGCTTTGAAATATAAATGTGAGCGACCCTTTAGTGGCTCTCGCTAAAACTACTTTAGTGTTAGAATTTACAAATAACGTCGTTGGTATACCTACTTAAGTACACAAATAAAATCCTCCGTGAGGGAATAAACATACTTACTTACTTGTTTACCTTTATATAAGTTTGGTTTGTGATTTCATATCGTAGATACTTAGTTAAGTAGGTACCTATTTACCCAGAAGTCACACACCTATATAAGTAGGTATAGAGTAGTGTAGGTACCTATCTAGATATAAAAATGATTGCTAAAAATTAAATTTCATTCTGTACCTAACTAGGTACTTACGTCTTGCTATCTCAGCTCAGTTTTTCTTAATTAATGTAGGTATATCTTCATCTGTCATCAATATTATAAATCGAATCTGGCCCACGGTTCTAGCCTAAATGATGTTGACTAAATAGGCTGCTCATACCTATAATTCATGTTCATTCGTAGAACCCACGACCTTTGAGTCATCCGACAAACGCCTTTACCACTAGACCATAGAAGCAGTGAATGGCACAATGAATAAATGTGCCTGTTTCATTTTAAAAGATCTACCTACTTATCTCAGTACCTACTAACTTCATTAAATTGGTAAGTATGTACCTAGCTTTTATGCCTAAGTACGTACTAAGAGAGCAATATGATGAAGCATGTGCATCGCGCATGGGCAGTTTCAAAAGTTTTAACTAATTAGGTACTATATTTTAGCTAGAAAATAAATGGCTACACTCTTTCACATGCGCCTGCTTGTTACGTGTAGCAATGTTTCCTTAGCACAGATTTATAAGCATTTTTTCTTAATTTTGTTTACAAAAGGCAACAAACACAAAGTCGCACAAAAGTACCTACCTACAAAACCGTAGAAAGTAGCGATGTGCTAAGGGCAGCGTGCGTTGGAGGAGGCTTAGATCCTGCAGTAGGGGAAATATGCTGCAAAAGAAGAAGACAAAAACATATCATAAGTATCATCTGTGTACTTTAATAGCTTAAAAAACATGGACAGTCTATAAGAAATCCAATGACAACAGCATCATTGATAACTACACATAAAATGCATGATTGAAACTACTGAAAAAAATTTAATACCTACACCGAAACACTATTCTTGTACAGTATCTAAACTTAAATTGGTTCAACAGCTAGTCTCATGCTGGTGGCCTACTATCATCTCTAAAAACCATGCAAGTTCCAGTGAGTAAGCGACAGTGAGACAGCGCAATACATAATGTAAGACGACATCTCACTTACTGGAACTTGCATGGTTTTAAGAGATGGTAGTAACCCCCCTGGTCTTTGACAGACACAGATTGAAATATTATATTAGATACTTATTAACAACACTTTTATTAGTCGTACAAAGTGATGAGAACGTCCATGGTAATGGTAAGTACTTTTACATTTCAAACGATTAGTAAAAATAATTGAAATCGATACATACACTGAATCGATAACGCAATAAAAAAAAACATTACTAGCAACATCCAATAGGAGTGTCAAGTCAACTGTCAAATTATTTCTAATTTCCAATTTGACTTGACTGACATTTAGTACAACAAATCACAAACAAATATAATTTCGTCTACGTAATACATTCTAAATAAATAAAAATCTTTTGGTGAAATATTACTGCTAAATTTAAGAATAATCCATGTTTTGCGCGAAAAATTTCCACTAATTATGCCTACAAGCCGTGCCGCATTGTTGCTGCGGCGTTTGTCGACTGGTGATAACAAATTGAAGAACATAAATTTGAATCAAAACCCAAATAAAGAGCCGCTTGTTGTTCATCCGGTGTGCGTTCATCGTGATATAAGCTTGCCAAAAAGGTATTTATAGCTTATTACACCATGTTTCTATAACTTAACTAGGTATATCATAATAAACATCTGCAAAAAATACGCTTTGTACTAATGGCTTTTATAACAAGCGTGACCTTGTTTTGTTTACATGCCGTTGCCGTATTTATGTACCAAAGAGAAAGGTCTAATAGACGACTTGTCATTAAGTAATTATTCAATGAGGTCTACGAACCTGAAACTCAAGATTGCATAATACTTTCTTATATGGCTTAGGATTTTTTTTAATTAAATTCATACAAATCAACCATTATTCAATAGAATTAGTAAGAAATTCAAATGATTGAAATTACAGCCTTTGTGAAAACACTGCTATTCTATTAAATGTTTATCCATCCATACTAATATTATAAATGCGTAAGTCTGTCTATCTGTCTGTCTGTCTGTCTGTCTGTCACCTCTTCACGGCTAAACTGCTGGACCGATTGTGATGAAATTTGGTAGGGATGTAGTTAACGACCTGAGGTCAAACATAGGGCGAAGCCGCGGGGAACAGCTAGTATTTAATATATTGCTAACTTCTACTACCAATAAAATACTATTATTGTTAACTGTTTTTGTTTTAAGTACTATCTATATAGCTGTTATTGTGAATAATTAAGTTGATAGCTTTATGTTCATCTTTTAAATGTTTTTGTTCCTCTACATTTACTTGAGAATTTGTGGGATTAGGTCACACTTGCATTTCCTTAACTTTGAATTATGCTTTTACTTCAGTCTCCAGTCTCCCTCACATCAGAATTTCACTAATATCTTTTACTGTTTATATTTGTACTGTGTTGGAGAAATAAATACATTTTTACATATATGACAAAATTCTAGTATTTTTTTGTAAAGCAATATTGCGTTACAAATAAATTTATACTAGAATGTTACCCTAAGCTGTATAGCTTAGGAAGCAACCAAGAAGATGAGATGGTGGCAGTCTCACATCTTTGTTTATGCCTTTCACAGATTGTCAACATTTGGCCACAACGCTATCACAATACCACCACTCACTAGGAGCATCAGTGACAATATTTTAAAGATGACAACAACCAGTGCAGAGTCCAGTTCAGCTGAAAAACCAAAGCATACAAATCGTTTGGTATCTGAAAAATCACCATATTTATTACAACATGCACACAACCCTGTGCAATGGTATCCTTGGTGTCAAGAAGCTATAGACAAAGCAAAAACAGAAAATAAACTAATTTTTCTGTCAGTTGGCTATTCTACATGCCATTGGTGCCATGTCATGGAAAAAGAGTCCTTTGAAAATGAAGAGATTGCAAAAGTAATGAATGAGCACTTTGTCAACATTAAAGTGGATCGAGAGGAACGTCCGGATATCGACAGAGTCTACATGTTGTTTGTCATGGCGACAACAGGAAGCGGTGGCTGGCCCATGTCTGTCTTCCTTACCCCTGATTTAAGACCAGTAACTGGAGGCACTTATTTTCCACCAGAAGATAATTGGGGCCGGCCAGGTTTTAAGACAGTTCTATTGTCTCTCGCAAAGAAATGGAAGGAGAACCGTGAACAATTTGTAGATGCTGGTACCAGTATAATAGAAGCACTGAAAAAGATTTCCATTCTAGATCCAGACAGTTCAGCTTCCATACCTGGTGAAGCAACCTGGGATAGATGTGTCAAGAGATACATTACAAACTATGAACCTGATTTTGGTGGTTTTGGTACAGCTCCAAAGTTTCCCCAGGCATCTATATTAAATTTTCTATTTCATTATTATGCACGTGATAAATCTCATCCGGAAGGAAAGAAATGTTTGGAAATGTGTCTATACACATTGACTAAAATTGCCAATGGTGGAATTCATGATCATGTTTCAAGTGGTTTCGCGCGTTATTCTGTCGATAACGACTGGCACGTACCACACTTCGAAAAAATGCTGTATGATCAAGCTCAGCTAGTGGTTGCCTATACTGATGCCTATCTTGCCACAAAAGAGGAATTTTATGCTGAAGTTGTTCGCGACATAATCAAATACGTGAATAGAGATCTGAGACATGAATCTGGTGGCTACTACAGTGCAGAAGATGCTGACTCCTATCCTACATTCGGAGCGCCACACAAAAAAGAAGGAGCGTTTTGTGTATGGGAGTATAGTGAACTAAAGGATCTGTTAAATGATAAAAAAGTAAATGCAATTTCTTATTTGGATGTTTTCTGCGACTATTTTAGTGTGGAAGAAGATGGAAACATTTCTCATGGAAGTGATCCACATGGTGAACTGGAAAATAAGAATGTTTTAATTATTTACGGCAGTAAGAAGGACTCTGCAGAAAAGTTTGGATTGACTATTGAGCAATTTGACCAAGTCATATCAGAATGCATTGACGTGTTGTACAAAGCTCGCCAGAAGAGGCCGCGACCACACCTGGACAGCAAGATCCTGTGTTCTTGGAATGGTCTCATGATCGCTGGTTTGGCGCAAGCAGGTCAAGGTCTGGAAGATAAGAATTATGTTGAGGATGCTATCAAAACTGCTGATTTCATTAGACAACATTTGTATGACGAGTCTACAAAATCTCTTCTGCATTCTTGCTACAGAGACGAAAACGGGTCTATTTCACAAACGTAAGTAATAATTATTACTGAAAATACACAACTGACACTTTGGATGAAAAAAGGTCAGAAATTAAATAGAATTGTAATTAATTTTCATCTTCGTTCCTGTACAATCCAATGATGTTTTTATATAATTGGTGCAATAAAGTGTTTATTCATTCATTCATTCATTCTTCGAATTCATACTTCACCAACACCGCAGACATATAGTTAGCGAAAATAAAAATAATTTAGAACAAATCAAATTACGTTTGCAAAATATTTTATTTAGAACTTTTACCATATTTTTCAGTGAACAACCAATCAAGGGTTTCCTGGACGACTATGCCTTTCTCATCAAGGGTTTGTTAGACCTGTACGAGGCCTCACTGGAACTCCGCTGGCTCGACTGGGCGCGAGAGTTGCAAAATACACAGAACACGCTGTTTTGGGACGCCGAAAGAGGCGGCTACTTCACCTGTTCTACTGACGATGGGACAGTGCTACTGCGACTTAAAGAAGGTAACTGTAATTAAAAATAATAATAATAATGTCGGACATATGACACACCAGTGTGTCTGTCATTTTTTTTTTATTATTATCATCATGGATGATAAAATCGGACGATGCGGTAAATTTGAATTTGTACCAAAAATTCATTCTCTGCTTAAAACAAAGGATGACTATAAGACAATGCTTCTAGAATTGTTACTATCAAGTTCGCCTTTTGTGCGTGCAATACAAATTGTATTTTGTGCACTAAAGGTTAAATAATTGTACAAAAATTTATAAATAACAATTAGGCATTATATGCATTTTGAAGTAAACAAACCATATGTGATATTTCTGTATCTGTCTCGTGGATTTATATCAGCAGGTGACCCGGCATGTCAGCGATTAGTTGCGTAAATAGATTCAACATATTTATCTTCTTAAATTTTCCTTATTTGCCGGTACATTCATAGTTTCATATTCAACGCTGGTGGCGCTGATAAATGTAGGAATTTAAGCATTCTTCCAGATAGATTTAAGCTAGATAGGATAGTCCCTGTAACCTGGCTGAATCACTGGCCAGTGAATTACTCATTTTACCAAACTGAAATAAAGCTGAGAAGTGACTAGTGCTAAAAATGATCAAATAGCTTATTTTTGAATCGTAATGCAACTATTTCGTTTTACATTGAACATGTGTTATATCTTTGGATACATAAATAAATAAACCAAACCATCTTTTATTTTGAGTAGACATCGTAAGGAGCTCTAAATGAAATCATACCTACGCAACTACTTGCCTATTTCAGATCAAGATGGCGCCGAGCCCTCAGGCAATAGCGTGTCATGCCACAACCTTTTGCGCCTAGCCGCGTACGCCGACAAGAGCGCGGATCCTGAGGGTGGCAACCAGGAAAGGGAAATGGCCAAGAAACTGCTGCTAGCTTTTGCAAAGAGATTAAACGAGGCTCCCACGTCGCTGCCGGAAATGATGTCGGCGCTCATGTTCTATAACGACTCTCCTACTCAGGTCTTTATGTTTACTCACTCATGTACATTAAAGGTAACAATTATTCTGGCGGAATCATGAAGTGTGGATGGGGAAAATATACCACAAAATTTGGGATGCAACCTGCAAAATTAGTTGGAAATCACGTACTGCTAAGGGAAAGTTTGAGGCGAACTTTTTTATCTTATTTTTTTTTCATCTTTTTAAAGGGGAGAAATGATCAAAGGCCGAATTTTTATTTTTATTTATTTTTCCAGGTGTTGATAGCGGGCGGGTGCTCGGACCCGCGCACGCTGGAGCTAGTGCGCGTGGTGCGGTCGCGGCTGCTGCCGGGCCGCGTGCTGGCCGTGGCGGACCCCGCCGCCGCCGACGGTATGTCCGACATACGTGAGTCTCGGCTGCTCTCACTCACACAGGTGGCGCTAGCGGCGGGTGCGAGGACCCGCGCACGCTGGAGCTAGTGCGCGTGGTGCGGTCGCGGCTGCTGCCGGGCCGCGTGCTGGCCGTGGCGGACCCCGCCGCCGCCGACGGTATGTCCGACATACGTGAGTCTCGGCTGCTCTCACTCTCACAGGTGGCGCTAGCGGCGGGTGCTCGGACCCGCGCACGCTGGAGCTAGTGCGCGTGGTGCGGTCGCGGCTGCTGCCGGGCCGCGTGCTGGCCGTGGCGGACCCCGCCGCCGCCGACGGTATGTCCGACATACGTGAGTCTCGGCTGCTCTCACTCACACAGGTGGCGCTAGCGGCGGGTGCTCGGACCCGCGCACGCTGGAGCTAGTGCACAGGAGAAAAAAAAATTAAATGCACATACTCTTTCAAACAAAAATAGAACCTAATATGTACACAAGTATCCAAAATGGCCAAGGCTCGCAATGAGTCTATTGACGTGCATTTGGAGTATGTGACGGGAGCGATAGTGTTTATATGCTCGACCGCCACAAAGGGAAGATCTTCCCGCCAGGCTAGGGTGTTATGCCTGGGGAACCGCGGCTCCGACGATGTCTTGTCGGAGGTTGTATTAATGCTCCAATCCGTAGAAACTTTGCAAGCGCGATTTAGACTTTCATAGTAATTTGCCATCTTGTATGCAATTCTGAGATTGTTGCTTTTAACGCCATCTGTGGTGCGGTCTTTGTAGATATTGTTGTGGCGCTAGTGTCGCCACAGGACTCCCTTCCAAGACCGAAGGTCTGATAAATCTTCATGTGCAGTCTGTGCTTATGATGTTAGCTTGCAAGTGCCAGTTGCTTGACTTGACGTCCCAGTGAGTCGGGTACGTTGTTGCTGCTTGCTCGTAGTCTGCGGTGAGTCGAGACTGTAGTGAGCGATGACTTGTTGGCGCCGGTAGATGTCCTGCAGAACTGCCACGCTGGTGCGGTGGCCGGCCGATGAATACCAGGCGTGGGCTGCGGTGGATGGCCGGTCGCTGAAGTCTTGAAGTGAGGGTGGTTTCAGGACCAGGAAGCTCGGTGCGTCGGCTGCGTTGGACCTGTAGATACCCCATCGTAGTTGGCTTGCTGTGAGACTGCTGGCTGCTGAAGCTTGAGAGGTAGCGAAATGATGGATCGGAGAATATTGATGGAGAAGGCTGCTTCCAATCACGTCGGGGTCACCAGTTTGGAGTATGTGACGGGAGCGATAGTGTTTATATGCTCGACCGCCACAAAGGGAAGATCTTCCCGCCAGGCTAGGGTGTTATGCCTGGGGAACCGCGGCTCCGACGATGTCTTGTCGGAGGTTGTATTTATGCTCCAATCCGTAGAAACTTTGCAAGCGCGATTTAGACTTTCATAGTAATTTGCCATCTTGTATGCAATTCTGAGATTGTTGCTTTTAACGCCATCTGTGGTGCGGTCTTTGTAGATATTGTTGTGGCGCTAGTGTCGCCACATGCATATTGTTTATTTTAAATAATGAATCTATTCCGAGCAAGTGGAAGAAAAAACCCATTACCTCGTTTTCTATCTCGATACGGTCAGACACACAACTAAAAATACGTGTTATTGTTATCATCCTTTATCATCTGTTTGGCGGTTTCCAAAATGAACCCAGGGTGTAAGGGTCAATTAACCTCGTAACCCACACTGATATCTTCTATTTGTGCAATAAAGGGTATATTGTTGTTGACTCTACAGCTTAACTCCATAGTTTGAATAAATTTGGAAAAATATTTATATTAAAATTATTCTTGTTCAATATATGCAGTCACGCATTAAGTCAAAATTTTCTAGCGTGATTCTAAGGTCGAAATATGTTGTTTTTCAGTGTTAAGTCGAATCAGGTCTACCAGCGACGTGCCCACAGCGTACGTATGTCGACGGTACGCTTGTTCGCTTCCCGTCACCGACTCCAAGCAGCTCGAGACTCTACTGGATGAACCTACAGCCGTCACGCATAAAAAATAAACGGCAAACAAAAAATGTATGTGATAAAAGTCACAGGATTAAACTATCACTTAATCCTATAACTTGTATCACATTTGAGACAGCTGTCAGTTCGCTTAGTTTGAAAAATCTCGAATGTAGTCTCTGTTACCGAACTTTAATGAAATTTGCATTAAACACATCGTTCTGAGGTATTTTAGTTGTTTTACCTCTAACCATTCAAACATAAAATTCATATTAGGTAAACAAACACATTTAGCCCTTAGATATACCTAAAATAAATATGTATATTCATCAAATTGAGCTATCCATTGGAATAGTCGGGTTTTACTAGTCCTATCTGTCAATTGACCTAAATTAACGCCTAGAGGTAAGATAACTAAAGGGATATTACTGCGTTTTGCAGAACTTACATACGATAAAACATACCTATAAGGTGGTCACAAATTAACTGCAAATATTTTAAGGGCTGTTTCAGTCAGTATACTGAACAACTTTTCTATATAAACTTTATCGAAATACGAAAAAATATTATTGAGCGTTACAAATTGTGATCATTTGATTTAGTTTAGTATAGTATGGAAAGGGAAAATATTAATTCGTATTTCGATATAAATTTATTTGGCAAAGTTGTTCAGTAAGTAGTACGAATCTGCCCTAAAAATATTTGGAATGAGTTAATTTGTATCCACCTTATACATCAGAACAAAAGCAGCTTTAACTGTCAAATTTAACATTGCATGTGTCTTAAGTTATTTCTGTAACATTTACTACATACATTTTTTTAAACTACCGATAAACATAATGACTACTCATGTTTATCGGTAGTTTAAAAAATGTTTGAAATCTGAGCTGTCGACAGCGCAAATTAGATGTTTCAATGTTTAAAATGCTATTTAGCAAATTTTATGAATTAAGTTTTAGTTTCTACAAGAAGTAATGGTAGCTACGATATTATTATCTTTATCCTCCAAAAGGATAAGCTATAGATGCCGTCTAGTAATATACTACTATTATTATTATTGACTAAAAATTGTTGTGTAGTCCCAAATGGATTAACATAGCGGTCACTTATGCTATCTCTGTTATAAATTTGTATAATGTGAATTTGTAGCGTGTTCGTTTAGTGCTGGTACTCGAAATGAGTAGGTAGTCAGTCAGCTGTTCAATATTTTTTGTGTTTAATATTGTGTGTGATCTGTGATTATTATAAAAAAAAGCTTTTATTTGCTTTACAGATATATGTGAGCAGGCCTTAGTTGATAGAATTGTAACAAATACCAGTTGATTAAGTGAGAAATAATATATCAACCATAATCTGAAAACAATTTTTAATACCTGGAAGTGCTTTACAATAAGAGTTATATTGTTTCAGACAATATTCAGTGGCAATATAAAATTAGTCCTAAACTTAAGGTCTATATATAGTCTACAATTTCCTTTTTTTCATTTATCAGCTTTGTTTGAGTATCTAGAGTAAAAAGAAACGTTATTTTAAAATTGAAAAATAAACCCATGTTGTTTGAAGAGATTGGAAAATCATTAGTCTGATTGAGATGTGATAGCTAAATTATTTTTACTTATGAATATCTATGTTGTTATCGTGTAATATGTTTATATAGTGTATGCCATGTGATGGCTTTTATATGTAAAATTTTCACATAATAATTGATCGTTTATGCTATAAGCAAAATCGTTAGTTGGTAATGAATTATGTTTTAATAAAGATATAGTTATTATTTCAATGGTTTTAATAAGCAAATTGACTGCGTACCTAATTTTCTCGGGATCGAGAAGGGTTAAGAGATAAAATAAAATCTATATTTGGGCTGTTAATTAAATATATTTTGTAGATATATCAGTCAAAAATAGGCTTAACGATTCGGAACATATTGACAATTTTTGTACCCCCGCAAATTTTAGTGGACTAAGTGGTCTGTTCGGAAGTTACTTCGCTATATTCTAAGGTATATAAACAAACACTTTACCCTTATTATATTGAAAATTTTAAGATAGATATATGAAACAAAAACGCACAACTATACCGCTAACGATTTATCTGCCTTGTAAATAGGAATATTAAGGGTTTTTAAAAGTGAAATACTGTAATACGATAATAATATTTTTTATTTCTTAAGTCATACACGACATGTATGAATGATATTCAAACTGAAAATAATGATACAGAAATTGCAGGAATTATATAAATTATTTTGAACATATATATAAGGTGGACACAAATCAACTGCAAATATTTTAAGGGGAGATACAGATCACTATACTGAACAACTTTTTCAAATAAACTTATATCGAAATACGAAATTTTATTTTTCACTCTCCATACTAAACTAGATCAGCTGATTCTCAATTTGTATGGGAGGTCAAAAATTTTTTTTCGTATTTCGACATAAGTTTATTTAGGAAAGTTGTTCAGTTTAGTGGTCTGAATCTGCCCCTAAAATATTAAATTCACTTTATATATGATATAAACATGTCGTCGGTCATGTCAGTTTAATAACGACGAATGACAGATATGGGTACGAGTAATATCAGATTGTATTTATTGAATGTATTATTTAAGAGGAATCAAAATCTTATCTCTGAACATTCCACAATTATTTTGTTAACACTGAACAATTAGATATTTATAGTAACATACAGATACGTCCATATTCGCCAAGCGCCGCGTACGCAGTATTTTTATACGTACTTTGATATTGATACACGACATAAATTGACATAAATTAACATTTATCATGATTAATGAAATTTAAATACAACAACAGAATAATTTACAATTGAATACACCTGTATTTTTTTACATTCGTTTATTTATTTTTTTAATTTAAACACCTTTTTATTACCTAAACCTATTTTTTTTTAGAATAGTATACACATAATATTTTCTATTAATTTGATTTAAATCATCGTCTCAAATAAAAATGAAATTACACAATAGCTATAGCTTATCACATTTTTATTATAATAAAATATGGACTAAATAGTCAGATATTTGATTAGGCTCGGATAGAAATTACCAAATTTATTAAATGCAAATAAAATGTGTGACACACGATGGTTACCAGCAAACGGTGATTACAAGACTTATAAAAAAGCACTTGCTAAAACTTGCTTATGTTTTGTAATGTTTTTTGTATATATAAGGAACTAAGGAACTAATTTTGCTGCAAAAAAACCACCAGGGTTACCTACATAAAGGATTTTCACACGACGCATAATGTTTCAAAGTGATCAATTAGTGATGTTAGTTATTATGTACAAACTCACGATAAGAAAACGTGAATTTAGTCGATTATTTGCCGTAAGCCGTCCGAATGGCAGCTTGATTAGTTTCGAATCTTACAGTCTACTAAACCTGTGCATAAATCTATTCTATTTCGTGTCGTGTGCACGCACTATAAGTAATTATCAGGTACAATATAAATAATTTGACGCGAACAAAACAGGTAGACGTGGTCACCATAGCGACTCCACCGTTCGCCAGCACCAAGTCAAAGCATCAAATCAACAAAACTAAAACAATATCCCCAGAAAATGTAAATCGTACAACTAACTACATTTTAATACAATTCATAAATATTAAATATCACATTAAGCTAATTTCAGTTCAGTCATAAGGTTACGATCTACTTAAACTCATCTACGGTACACACGTGAGCTAAAAATAAACAAAATGATTCATTTCTCACACACAACTCACAAGTAAACAAACATCACGGAACTTATTAGTCAACATAAAGTTGAATGACAAATCAAACATAACACAACTACAGCTTAAAAAAATCATTTGTTCTTCATAAAAAACTGTTCAAATATGGCTATATACGAGATCTTTAGTAATACGAAGAGGAATATAACGTTGCCATTATTTTCTGAAGTATATCAATTGTCAGGATGTAATAAAATAAATTACATAAACCATAGACTATCTAGATATAGCTGAATTGATAACATAATTTGTTACAAACATTAAGTTGTGCACTTTTACATTTGCATAATTTAATTTGCTCATAATGCTTTCAAAATATAAAAAAGCAAACGATAATCATTGGTGGGATGTGTTTAAATTTATATTTAGCTCATGTGTATTCCAACCTCACTAAAGTACATTCCAAGCAGAATACACAATAATTCAAACAAATCCATTACTAGGCTTGTGAGAAATGCCAACGAGAGAACAGCGAGGTAGATTGAAACGTTTGATCTGCGCACTAAATAAAACTAAACGCATGGACCCAAAGATGATAACCGGAATGCAATTAGAAACATTATTATATTTTAAGCACTGCTAATAAACTGCATTATTTACTTATTGGTGTAACTTAGCTTTGGGAGGAAAATTGAAATTGTCTTTTTCTTTCTCAAAATTGCTACTGTCGAGTGATAAACATATAGAAAATCACTAATTCTCTGGTTTAGCGATAGTCATCTTTGTAGGTCCATGACTAAAATTTACCTTTTCTAGGAATGAACACGCTCAGAATTTAGATATCAATCAAAATTAGTTAATTAAAAACGATATTTTTACTTTTATGACATAACAATTTGATTTTTGTAAGACTAATCAAATCAAATAAATCAATGTCAATATTTAAAAAAAAACTAGGTACACAAGATTCGTATGCTATGTAGACAACACAATTTTTCGCCATGAAATTTTTTAACCTCTATTTTAGAATCTCGATCCTTAAATCGTTTTCATGCTTAAATGCACATACATAACTTTACACAATATTTGCACCCAAAAAATTGTGCTACCCAAATAGTATCGAGGCTAAAAAAGCGAAAGGGACTCTTGTCAATATTTATATTGTTAAAACATTTCAAACATTTACAATGGAAAGTCTAATTTATAATTACATTAAAGCTTAAAGTCTAACAAATTCGTGAATAATCCCGCGAAAACTCAGACAAGATGATCAGATATCCTTCAAAACTCTACGCACTAATATCACGAGGGAACATGACTTTTCTTACATTTCAATATTTTTTTTTAATAATTTCTACCTACTTAAAAGCAAACCGAAAGACCTGAATATTGTATGAGATAGTAACCAGTTTGTATACTCAGCCATCTTATGATACTTCACACTCGTACTCCAGGACAGTCTTGTGGTAGAAGAGTAGATACCTGTAATATATTTTTTTGTAAATTATGATAATAAATATAATGTAGTCCGGTCAATTTAGACAAAAAAAAAAAATATTTTTATAAATAGTAGAAAATCGCTGGCATACCCAGTAGTGGGTAGTATAAAGTGAAGCTAATGATGTTTTTTTTTCTTTTATCCTAACATATACTGTAGCAGAAATAAATTTTAAAAATTCCGAGGCATTATCAGTAAAATTGATTAATGTCTTTCCATATACATCAGAAATATTATTTTAATTTTTTTTTAGGTTATTAAATGTAAAAATATTTAAATCCATCTGCTAGTTCTAGAGTCGATTGACTGTGACACCTACACCAAATGATGATAATGATAAGTTCTAGTTTTAGGCGTTCAAACAAAAAAACTCCTCAGCTTTACTATATTAGTATAGATGGAGCCCTGCCTCTAACAATGAGTTAGTGACTTACGACTTATGCAATGTTGCTTCTAAACTAAATATTACAATATTTTTCAATACGGGGTTCAATACTCACCCTTCGCTATCTAAAACCTCACGAAGCGAAGCGCGAGTAATCATATGGTCGTCGCACTTGAACCAGCTCCCCTTCATCTGCCGCACGTACGCCGTGTAATGGCCGGCGTCCAGCGAGCCCAGGTGGTTCACTACGGCGAATAGTGAATAGCGATTATCCTCGAATATTCCTTCCGGGGCGTTATTGTTATCTGCAGCACCAACATCGACCGCCCGGCGATGCGACGACATAAATGGAGTCATGTCTAACTCGGCCGGGAACGACACGAACGCTGATATTTTTCTATCGATCTGCGACGAATGCTCGAATCGTTTCAGGTGGAAACTGGCGACTATAGGCAGCGTTTCGAGCGTCAATTGTTTAGTCGACTCCCGGTACGCTCGGCAATTTGAGCACTTTATCTTCGCCCCTGATCCGAGATGTTCAGCTCGAGTGAATCGCTCCAGACATGCTTGTAATGACCCCGGGCCGGCCACATCCAGGCTGATGTCCCAGAACGGGTCTATGGTGGTAGACACCCCGGAGCAGGACGTACAGACGACGTCGCTTTGCAGGCCTCCGGTAAATATCTGGTCGATGATGCAGTTGCATCGGCCGTTTTCTTTCTTTTCTGTGTCTGTGTCGACACCGTTCATGCAGTGCCTGAAATTGTAAGACACAATTATAAATTTTAAAAATTATATCATCATCATCATTTCTTGTAGGTGACACGGTCAATCGACCACGCACAACCCTGGTGTCAGAGTTCAGAACTGCCTCTCGGCCTCTGACGTGGTTTCTTTAACGACTACCAGAAAATTATATGCTGATATATTGTCTCAATAAGCTACAAGTTGTGTATTGACAGTGTACGCTTAGTTCAATGTCATATGTTTCATTGCAGTTGTTATGGTCAAAGAAGTCTGTAAGGATCTTAACTAATGGAAATCTCTAGTCACTATCTATCCCTGGGGGAGACAACCGTGATTATATCATGGTATAATCACTAAACTGAACAGTACCTGTGCAAAACATCTAGAGTTGCGATGAAAAACTCATGCGCATCCTGTTGTTCGTAGCCCGCCAGGTGGCGCGCGTGCGTCCAGATCAGATGCAGCAGGCGGTGCAGAGTTAACGGGGTCTTGGCTCCAGAGTAGAACTCCTGCAGAAAAAAAAATACTTTCAAATTCATGTGTATTTTTTTTAAAGTTACGATATAGTGACTATCTATCTATATCTCGTATAAAGTTACTTTAATCCCTGTCACCAAAATCTTCCTACTTGACTAGATGACTACTGACTTCACTGTGACTCGACTAAATGAAGAACATTCAAATAAAACTTGATTACTGGCAAAAATAAGCTCTATGTTTGATTGCTATATAGTGGATTAATGCCACAACAAAAAAAATGTTCTTTTCAAATAAATTTTATAAGTACCGATAGAGGAGTTTTGGATCAAATTAGTTTTAAGTACTGCGCCAACAAAGCCAAATTTATGTAACTTAAAATATCTTTGTCTAATCTTATTTAAGAAGCAACAGAAAATCTCATTTAAACTTCACTAAAACTAATCTCTATGTGCAATTACGTAACGCAAAACCTACAAAATTATGCTGTATGTTTGTGAAATCATAATATTGACTGTTGTTAAAATACGACGTAATTGTCTATTCCCTGAAAACCTATTACACAAATGAAGTAGTTTGCATATAGAATGACAAAGGAAATATGTCGATATGAAATATCCTCTACATATTCCATAAGTAATTTTATTCCAGTGCTCGAAGCGAAGTAATATTAAAATGGACTTTGTAACCGTCATGCATATCAGAATATGCATACATCTGACGCGGAGTAATACGAACCTAAAGTTAAATACAAAGCGTGAGTACATAGCAAAAGCTCACAAAGTAATCTCGGAAAAGAGATTAGAAAGCATAATAAGGCGACAAACTAGACAAAATACTTGGCGTACGCCAATCTCAAGAAATAGACAGAAAAGCAGCATTTATTTATTTAACTTTATTACACAATTGTAAACGGCGGACTTAAAGCCTGGAGGCTTTATCTACTAGTCAACCAAATGAGTGATGCAGACAAAGGTATTGCAAAATTTTGAATTAAGTAGATTATGAACCATACCAACAGAACCAAGCTAAGGAAGATATTCTTTAAAAGCGTAGCTACATATAATTCTCTTTGTTAGAGAATGCGTTTAGCCTCAAGTCCGCCTATTGCGCTTTACATTTGTATTTTGTATAATAAAGGTGATAAATAATTCAACCTTACTAGATTGCTCTTCTCTTTATCTTAAATTAAATGAATGAGCATGACTTTTGTGGCGAAGGCGTTTTGTGCATCAGATGCACAGGATCAATGGCGTTGCTATGGGTAGGGAGCGCGTGCCGGGCAGCGGGCTGCGGGCCATCCCGCCCCCGCCCCGGGGAGAACATCCACCTGTTGTAAATCCTGATATTTACCCCTCCCCACCCTACGAGCCACCCGCTTTCAAAAGTACGTCATGTTTATTAGTTCAAAGGGACGTTGGTACTCATACTCTGATGCGATATAAAAACCCCATATATTTCACAACAATTGTAAAGGAGAAAACTTTTAAATAAAGTACAAATGAAGTCTTAGGAATTGGTGACAACAACAAAGTTCGGAAATTCGTTCTAATTTGCACAAGTTTCTTATTAAAATAAAATATGATTTTACGACGGGCGATTTTTGTTTTCATAGTAGGTTTTCAGTAAAATATAGGAACAATTTCAGCAAACACTAAACAGAGGTCTTTGAACATATTTGCCGCGCTTAGCAAAGGTGTTGGACGGGAAAAGACGCCTCTTTTTAGCCGATGCCTTCTGTCGATTCGCTTAGAATGGTTATACCGAAGATTAGTCGAATTTTACGTGATCGAAAAGAGATGGAGTGGATTGTAGTAGACACATGCCAATGGGATTAAACAGTTTTATGTAATACCGGGACATGTGTAGGTATTGTAGGTATGTCTTTTTACCATGATTTGTTAATAAACAAATTATTTTCCTTGTAAATGTTTGTTACAAAGATTTGAAAAGGTATATGTAAATAGTTGTTACAAATTCATAGTCTCGTGATGTTAATATAATATTTTAATGAATCGCGGTAAAAACCTTTTTTTTTATTCTACGTAGGTATTTTATATAATATTGTATGATAATTATAAAATGTGCAAGTAACTTTCAATAAAAGCTAGATTTGACACTGGAAAAGTATAACAGCTGCTTCTTGACACGATACAACTGAAATCCACGAGAGTGGAGCCGAAAGCAATAACTAATAAAAATATCAAGCTTTTAGTATGGAACAGGTATTTCCATTGAAATTGATTCCAGTATTTTAACATACATTTTACAGAGAAATTCAATTTCCACGGCCGCTGTACGTCACTGCATCGCCGGGCAAACCTGACGAAGTCGGATCACGTTCCTGTCAATACCATCCGCGTATCTCTTGTATGTTGTTAACTAGTTTAATACCTACTGACGTTAATTAAATGCTGCACTGAATACGGAAATGTAATATTTTAATATAGCTATATTTTACCTTAAACTACATCTATACTAATATTATAAAGCTGAAGAGTTTGTTTGTTTGTTTGTTTGAACGCTTATAACTTGGGAACTACTGGTCGGATTTGAAAAATTATTTCTGCATATGATAGCTTAATTATTGGGGAAGGTTATAGGATATAGTACATACACACCAAGGGCGAGTGAAACCGCGGGAAACAGCTAGTATTCTATAAACTTCCATTACGTTTTCATTTGTCTAACCTATATTCTGAAAATCAAAAGGTACATAAGTCCAGGTACGACCGTTTAATTACAATTAATTAAACAACAACCATTACAAAAGCTAGGGATTTACAGTACGTGTTGATTAATATTTAATAATAAATAATTATTTATTAAGTACAACTTTGTGTTCAAGTAGATCTATCTAACTATCTATCTAAAAAAGAGCTGTACTTTTGTCGGTGGAGTCTCTTCCGGGTGTTTATATTTTCCACTAGCCTTTTCACATCCTGATACGACACGACTCTTTTCGACTTTTTTTAAATATATAGTTAATTTAATAATACATGAAAACCTAGCTGTGAACTAAGTCTTCTATCACATTGAAAGTTGAAACTTACACGTTAGACTGTTAGTCCAAAGCTTACCATATCAACATGTCAATCACTCAGCGTCTAGTTTATTATAGTAAACAAAATTAAGTACTTACTAACGAATAAATTTATAAGTACTGATACAGAGCAAATATTACCGTATCTATATTTTATGTTTGCATTGTCCAATTGACATAAGATTCTTCCAAGAAATAAGCCCGACCCTCTCATTATTGAAATATTATAAATAGTTGATGACTGTTAGGGCGAATCGATACAGCTGGCTATATTTACGTAACGCAATTACCGGGCTAGGTTACCTGGAACAGCTTGGAGACAAACAACTTCATCCCTGCCCTGATTTTCGAGCTTTACGCGCACTTTACATATTTATAACGACTCTCCCACTAGTCAAACGGCAGTCGCTCCATTGTAATAACCAGTTCCGCCATATCAGGACCATGATTAATAAAAGTATCTTGGGCTCTGAAGCGAAGGTGAAGATGTAAAAGGGAAACACGCTCGGACGAAGAACGACTCTCCCACTATTGTTCAAAATCTGAGCAACTACTAAGCTGATCTCGGAACAACCAAGTGGGAAACCAAGGTTGTCCCATTTACCACTAGAGATGAAGTATGTAGGTAGATACATAAAAGCCGTAAGAAACCGATTGGCAAGAGGTGGTTCGGGATACGGAACAGTGGAGTTCTCCTGTCCGAGGCCAATTCTACTTTTGGTCGCTGAGCAATCGCAGTAAGTAGTAGCTATTAATCTGAGCCTGTAATATGGTGAACATGAAGCTAGTGTCGTATGTGATGGTAAAAAAGGTTCGTGTATCTATAAAAGAGCGTACAAGGATAGAACAATAGACTGTCGCCGATGGCTTTGTATACCTCTACAAAGTTAAATGGAACAGGCGTTTTCTGATATCAAAAGCAAAGATTCTCATTAAGTCAATAAGCCAGCGCTCTAATATATTTTTACTTTTTTTCAGAGAAAAACATTTTAAGGGAAAACAGCCAGAGTGCCTATATACCTACCCCATATTATGCTGTTTAGGGAAAATCGATAAAGCTAGCTACTTATAGGAAACCTAATTACCGAGCTAGCTTACCTGGAAAAGCTTGGAAACTTCGCAAACCAGGCACTTGACGGAAACCTGCGCTTTGCATTTGTGCCTCTCTGCCAGGAAGTAGTCTCTCAGCAACGGAGTGTGGATTAATGTCTGCAATAAAAAAATAAATAAGTATTTGTTATACCTAGAGTGGGCTTATAGTCCACAAATGACAATTGAGAGCGAAATTTCTGATTTGAGGATTTCCTGATAAAAATAAATCTCAATTCGAATAAGTGTAGCATTAATGCCACGTGAACATAATAATTTTACGTAATTACTGGTGTGGTGAAAGACACAAGGCCACAAAGTTGGCAGTACCCGAATGTCACCCTCAAGCTCAAGGTGCCACCAAAGTCAATAAGCTACGATGTCTGCGCGGTACGCGAATGATATGCTAGACTTCCAACCTAATTGACCTCTACTTATAAACAATTTGGGATAAACTGGCTTTTAAGGTAGTTATTAGTTAAAACAGAAGGGGTATTATTATCGATTTATGTAAAATTTCAACCTGTTTCACTCGTTGCATTTTTATTCTGTAATCTAATCTTACATCTTAAAACAAAAAACATCTTAAAACAAAAAACATCTTAGCAAACAGCGCAACGATAACAAGAGAAAACAGAAATTAGACCATTATGAGGCAACTGTTATGACGTGAACAAATAGTGAGCTTGATTATAGGTACCTACTTTACTATGCATTTTTGTACTTAATTACACAAATAAATTCTATTAATGTCTGTAAACAATTAGGATTTGCGCGGGGCTTCATTGGTAGAAAAACGAAACCCAGTGAGTGAGTAGGTACAGCAAGTAAATTCTTTAAAAAAAAACTAGGCTAAACTTTAATAGAGGTAGGTACATATGTCAGTCGACAAATCTAATCATACCTCATATGTTTCATACGTCCAGCCGTTTAGGCAACAGAGGATGACAAATACATAGAAATAGACGGCATAGACTGGAAAAACATAACGCTCTTTTGGGCAGTCGGTTAAAAAATAGCCCCTTTTTAGTCCTGGTTTTAATGAAAAATTATCAAAGCCACATTTTGAGAAAGACCGCTGCAATTATCACCGAGCCTCAAATGGAGACAAAATTTGTGCCCCTGGTTTGGTTGAAGTAGACATTATACGAAGCTTACGTAACCGACCTTTCGACTCGACCCACGCTTCAGATTTTGCGCCGAAGAGTCCTAGCAACTAGTATTTAATTTAATATAACGATAACGAGAGTCGAGGGCTTCGATAATAATGAAATAAGCTCTCCACTGAAATGGTTTTGTATTTATTTTCTGAAGAACATTTAATTGTGTTGTTTTAGGTATATAATATGAAAATTATTTTATTGATCATTATCCAAGTTTCAAGTTTCTTTATTAGGATAAATGTAAACCGTGTGCATAATGTATGTACGTGGTTATTGTGTACAGCTTTTAGATACAAGACCTTTACAATGGTATAAAAATCACGTGTTAAAATCGCTTTAAGTTCAACGTCGTTTGAGCGTTTTCCAAGTTGCATCTCAAGCCGCATTGGTTTCGGAGCGGGAGCCGAAGCCCAAGGTGTGCTTAAAATACAAAGTCTTATTTTCCCCCTTCATGGTACTGCTTAAGACATTTATAAGATATGGAACTACTTTTAGGAGAGTGTCTAGCAAAATTTTACGTTTTTAGTCAACGGCAAGTAGCCTGTATAGACTTTGATTCCCTTCCGAAATCGCAAAAATTTTAAAATCTTTCAAAGTTCTTATATTTTGATCGCGTTTACCGTAGTACTGAGTATTTGTTATGAATTTTAACATGTTAGCTAACTTCATACCTTCCTCAGAAAATGTTTGCCAGACAGACAGACGGAAATATGAATATCAGAGTGATCCCGTAAGTGTTTCGTTTTTGCCTTTCGAAGAACAGAACCCTAAAAAGGAACTAAAGTGCCTCATAGCATCTTAAAGAGGGAATAAAAGATATTTTAGCAGACCCCGCGCTAAGAAGTTACACTTAATTAACAACGGAGAAATTGGTATGATAAGAGGTTTTTTTATATATTTTTGTAAAGAAATATAAATATAAGTACCTCTACCAGCAATTAAACATTTAACAAAGATTGACTTTATAATATACCATGTTTTAGTCGTCTTATGATATAAAAAATGAAACGGAACGCGCATTATAATATAAGTACAACAATTTTCTATATTTTTGAAAAGAAATTTCCTACTACCACCCGCGCCTACCTTTCCACCTCCATAAATGTATGACGATGTTATTTATGATCAAAACAACTTTGGCTAAACATATTAGACAGCCTTGATTTTGCGTAAGATTCATGCAGGAAAATATTTACATAAGTTTTCCACAGTAGGTATTAATTTCATGACTAGAGCTCTCTTCAAAAAAGGTAAAATCCCGTGGCGTATTCTTAACATTAATTTTATCTCTATTAACAACTTTCATTCTCGTAAAATATTTGTTAAAAATTTAACTAGATAAATCACGATAATTAATATTACAAAATTAGTGTTTCTTTATAAGTTGCATGCCCTTTTCTTTCATCCCTTCCTTCAACAGCTAAGTCTGTTTGTATTCATATCATATGTATAAACACAAGAACATAGACCAGGCACTTCAGGGTTAATGATTAATAATAAATAATAATAAATAAATATATAAGGACAAGTCACACAGATCAAGTTAGCCCCAAAGTAAGTTCAAGACTTGTGTTATGGGATACTAACTCAACGATACTATATTTTATAACAAATACATATATAGATAAACATCCAAGACCCAGGGCAATAAGAAAAAGATCATTTTTCATCTTGACCTGACCGGGGATCGAACCCGGGACCTCCTGAGTAGCGGTCAGGCATGTTAACCATTACGCCACAGAGGTCGTGGAAATCACGATTTTTTTAAAATATTTGTGACTGATTAACATACGGCATCTTATGTCTTAGTTGTCCAGTAAGCTGTACTTAACAAGACCTTATGTCAGACTCAGAAAAAGGCACAGAAGTGGCAAGTTTCTAGAGTATAATTAGACTGTTGTAGTGTGTAGAAGATGTAACATAATGTCTTGAGCCAATCGAAAAAAAGAAGTGACATAAGATACTTGCCTGCACGATACAGTTCATGAAACAAGTTGATCCAAGGTTCTGCAACCCCCTGAGGCCAATGGTGGTGTGTGGGCTTATGAGGCGACGCTTACGAAGACGGCGAAGAGCCTGAGCCTCGTTCGTGTTGGGCAACCATGGCATAAATGGCACGCTGATTCCTAGAGATCTAAGTAGAATAAAACAAATACACATGGTTTATTAAAATATGTAAAGCCATCAAAAGTACAAGAGCATAGCATATTATAACCGAAAAATATTGTAGAAATTCTTTATCTTGAATATGAAATCTGTTAATGTTATAAATCTGTCACACCATGAGGTATAACAGATGCAAAATAGAATAAAGACAAAATAGAATAGGTATTCCTTATTTGCCTAACTTTTCATTTTAAATACCGGGGAGTCTGAAAAAATTAAACATCAAGTTTTGTGAAGCTTCCAATCTTTATCAAATCCTCTAATATAATTTTTATGATCTGATTTTTATGATAAAAAAAAGTTTTAGCTTTTTTTTCCTTCTTTTTTAATTTGTAGTAGAATAAACCTTGAGTGTAGATGATACATACTTGGCTTGCTGTATTCGGTGGGTCATAGCAATTTCAGTCAATTCTCTATCATAGATGTAATCTTGGCATTGAGTGCAGAAAACATTTCCATAGCCTAAATCAATGTAAAGGAAGTGCTTCTTAGATTTGGAATGCTCCTGAATATGTCCCGCATAACAGGCAAAGAAGATACAATGCAGACAGGAGTGCAGTCGGGGACCTGGTTGTCCGCAGACAAAGCATAGGCATGATGTTGCCTGTAACAAATAAATAAAAATAAGAGAAAAGGAAGATATGGCTAAACTATTGTAACGGTAATTTTAAAATTTTATGTTTCTTAGATGAGTAGTTTTTACTGTGGATTTATGAGCTCATCACCTCTTTTATATATTAGGTTGTTATACTTATCTATACATGTGAAATGCAGCAAGGCAGCATCACAGGATTATTACCTTATAATTGCAGAGACCTTACACCTGCACTACTAGGTTTCATATGGACATAGATTACTAACCATTTTTGTAAAAATGAAGATAACACACATAAAATATCTTGCTGTGCCACAAACAACACATTCAGTATCACAGTTTGACAACAATAGATGATGATCTCGCTGTGCAATTTAACATGCTCAATATGTAAAGGGGGATCAATATTTCAGTCTGTTAACCTACATCTATTTGTTTTATTTATAGTAATTATATTTTGATACCATGGCTATCACTATGATAAAATTATTCAGATGACAAAATGGTCACCTACTTTTGTTGTAATCAAATCAATGTTTAATGCTATTGAACAAATAGTAATTTCCTTAAATGAATAATGCTTTGAGTCCCATGGATGAACATAAAACGTTATATAGGTATTCCTACTATTCAATCGTCATTTCACGAAGGCGTAAGACAATCACGCCATAATGCGAGTGATTGGCTTCGGACGGCGAACAGCTGTTTTATAAGGTCAAAGATAACTAATCAGCTGATTAGTATCACGATCGAGTCCGAAAGTAATTAAAAAGCGCTATAATGTTATCAAATCTATAGCTTCCTTCCATGGATACAATATTATATGCACAATAAAAACGTTCGTAAGCAATCTTACATTCGCTAGTCTCCCGGCTCATGGCAGAAAGGATGGTTCAGGTATTTAAATAAATATTTCAAGCTACATACCTTGTATCTCCTGGCTTCGAAAGATGTGCATGACACAAAAAATGCATGAACAACTTTATATGGATTTGTTCCCTTCGCAGCTTTAAAATTATTCAAGTGTATGCAACCACTGTCATTCATTATTTCGTTTGGAAAAGCAACGCCGGCTATGAACTCAATGCAGGTATTCTGTACAGACAATTAAAACAACAGCATTCTATTAATCGCTACTCATTAAATCCTGTTCACAAAAATAAAACTATTTCAATTGTAATCAAAGTAAACAAGGCAGAAATACAGAAGGGGCGTGTATCGTGTGTGAAAACTTCGCTTTATTTTGTAAGGAGGATCACAGAATTATATGGGCCATAAAATTCAAGAACAAAGCAAGCCTGTTACTAGATTGACTTTAACCAAAACTTGTACCAAAGTAAAACTCGCGCAGCAGCTCACTCAGCGGCACACGCACGAGACGGGCAAAGCAAACCCACAGCCCACAGCCCAAAACCCTAAACCCAAGACAAAGTGAAACGAAATAAATGAAAAATGCCTTTAGTCGATTCTATTCAATTCGAAAAAACACGACCAACTGATAAATAAAATAATCGATTCGATTGCCCGAGTCGTACTCGTGACGTTAGTCGACTCTACTCCACTTCACTCACTCCATTCCATTCCATTCCATAGGCGCACCATAGACGCTTGCGCGCATGATGGAAGGAAAACCATCAATCAAAGGGTATATTCAATTCACCTTTCGAGTACCATACTCGAAAGGTGAATTGAATCGACTGATTTCCAAACAAAAAATCCTAAATATTTTAGTTTAAATCAAGAATTTTGCAATGATTTACGATGGAACAATTAAATCAACTGATTTCCAAACAAATCATCGCAAAATTCTTGATTTAAACTAAAATATTTACACCCATATTCTCAAACGTTTCTCATAGGTCGCCTCCACTCAAACTCATTCGAGGACGCCTCAAGGAAGTTCTCCAACTTTCCTTGAAAATGGTATTCTTGATTGTTTCCTTGAGGAAACTCCAGTGAGGATGAGTCAAGGAATGACGTCCTGTTTAATTTCTGTATGTTGGTAAACCACTTAACTTTTTGACGTAAAGAGACTTTTTGATAAAGTTTCTGGAGTTTTTGGAGGGAAAGTAAACTGTCGCTATGTCCGCGCTGTATTTAATTTCCAAAACTTAGGTTTTTTCGAGTATTTGTGCATAATATTGGTGGATTATTATTCGCAAAGTGTTCGTGAACAAGTGTGAGTGTTGGGAAGTGATACAGTATCGATTACGTGACTTTTTATCTTTGTCACCAAAATCTCCATGATATAGCTATGTGAAATTTTTCCATCTTACTCAGACTAGACTTACTTACTTGACTGGACTTGATTATTTACTTGAATTTTTGACTTGACTGACTTAAGTAGGACTGAAGAAGATTAATAAATTCAAGAAAGGCCTTAAAGGACTAGATTCCATGGCCGTAAAAAATATTCAAAAAAAATGAGAAAGTTTCTTTTTCAATTTTGGCTTACTGGCATAGATTTATTATAAAACATAAAAATACTCAATACACAAAGAAGTTATTACAGTGGGTACAAGTTCTTTTAAATCTGGTCCTCAATAAATGCACCTACTTTCGTTAAACGAAACGTTCGAGGCTTCCTTAAGGTACCTCCATAGACCTATTAAATATATGGACGGGAAATACCTACAAAAAAAACGTGTATACCTACAACCAAAGTGTAATATAAAATGGAGTCGTATATAGGGATGCCCAAAAAAACGTCGATATATCGCTATCGAGACACTGACTATAGTTCCGTAAACAACTTACAACCATTTTGATTGATAAAAATTGTTAATTTCATAAAAATAGATACTCAAAAACTAAAAACATTCCCCTTCTCTATATTTATAGTGTTATTGCTTTGTCAAATAAAATCTAGGGGGTTAAATAACATCTCTTAAAACCATGCAAGAACGATTGAGTAAGCGCGATGTCGCTATACATCATATATTGCGCCATCTCGCTTACTCACTCGTTTTAAGGTGGTGTTTAGAGATGATATTAAACACCGGACATTGTGAGAAGAAACGTTTTAATTTTAAGATACACCTGTCACTTTCTTAAAATATTTTCGGGAAGTTAGTTAATAGTTTTAGTGAGTTATTTTACCCCGTCATGCCCCGGTGTCAAAATTACATACACAACGGGTAAGATACAGTTATCTTGGCACGGACTTCAGGAGATCAGTAGGAGGTATCTAGTCAAATTAACAGATAATCTGCAGGTGCTACAGTTATAATAATAATCATTTATTTCAGGTAACAACATTAATACAAAATAAAATAAGTAATGCCTATAAATAAAAAACTAATGCCATATTTATGCTTTACGAATAGCCATCTCATCTATAACTAAGGCGCAAACCAGTGGATAAGGACTTTGCTCAGCTTTTCTTTTTAAAGTATCAAATGCTTCTTGAGTAAAGCCTGGTTCCGCATTAACATTTTGGTACTACTTGCTTAAAGTGCGGACGTGAGGTAAACACGTATTATATTTTTGCCTAACGAAGTTATACGCTTTTGGTGAAAAAAAATGAAGTGTAAGAGTAAACTTCCTTATCTCTTCAGAATATTTCCTCTCTAAAGGCATTTGACTTTCTTGACTTTGCAATTTGCCTTTTAGGAAATTTTTGGGACCTGCACATTCTTCTAGTAGAAGCTTCTTCATTATTTACTAGTTTTACTTTTTCTAGCTCTTGAATAATGTCAGTCAAAACAGCTATTTTTTCATCGCGCCTGCGAACTTTTTCATTAAGCCGTTTGATTATTTTTCTTTGTTCGGAACATTTTTTTTTCAATGCATCCATTTTTTCTTGAGTTTTTGCACTTTCAGTTTGAATCTGAAAAAGAAAAATATCATTAAAGTTTCTAGGTTATAGATGGGTACATAGATGTACCTAAAACCTTATAAGGTACTTTTCATTAATTCTATATCTACACTTGTATATGTATGTTGTACTTGTATCTTGTATCTATACTTCCATATTCATACTAATTCATAGTAATATTATAAATGCAACAGATATGTTACGCTTTCACAGCTGGATTGATTTTGATGAAATTTGGTATGGATATAGTGATACCCAAGGTCCAACACAGGCTACTTATTGCCACGGGCGGAGCCGCGGGCCACAGCTAGAAGATAATATTTTAGCAATTAGCAACATACCGAAGAAGTTCTTGGCAATAGCAGTGGTTGTACACTGGTGTTTTGATTGAGAGCTGCATGTTCGACCTGAAAGTAAAATATTATTCAAAACTACATATTCCCGTTGTAATTTAATTAAACTAATAGGTAATAAAAATTCAAAAATAACTTACCAAAGAAGGCAGCGGTTTTAAAATTGTGTCTTGAACTGGAACCTTAATCTGAAAAAGTACAAAATTGTTTATATTTAAATAGCCTTTATTAAATTAAAAATTGAGTTTAAAATATTTAAAATCTAATCTTACTGGGACATCAGGGGATTTAATTGCAGCAACTTCGGCGGGAGTAGAAACTTTCAACTGAAAAAAATCAAGTATAAAGTATTTAATTTTATTCATTTCTACAATAATTATGTTACAAATACTGTATTTAATAAGTATTGTAAACGGAAATAACAAAATGGTAAAATTAATTATAATTTAAAAATTATGCTTTCTTAGTTTCATTAGATGAACTACATTAAACATTGGTGAGCCGGATATGTAAGATATGGATGGATAAAGAAATATATTCTATTTGATGATGTATTTTATTTATATACCTGCTAAACATTCAAATCATTCCGTTTCCGGTGTCAAGTGACAAGGACGTGTTGAAAATCGCTCCCGAGATTAAATTCCTAACCAAACGCAAAACTAGTGATACAGTGCTCAAATATACAAAATAGTGTTAGAAAGTGTCTGCAAGTAAACCTCGCGTGGTGATTTTTGGTAGATACAGCCGCCCAATTCGCTCCAAGAGCAAATTGTCGAAACAAATTTTGAGGTTATATTTATCCAAAGACTATAGACTTCCAAAAATAAAGGCCACCATCCATCAGTCATCCAGCACCAACTAAACACTAAACAGACAGTACATAGTCTGTGGACTACGAAGTACATTGCTAGGTACGGACGGTTATTTACCCAACATGACAGCCCAACTGACAGGAGAGATGTCACTACTCTTTGACAGAATGAAAGAAGAGCTAAATAAACAAACAATTCAAATCACAGAAAACGTAACAACAACAGTGATGAAAAAAGTGGACGAAAAAATACAACCAATTATAGCGGAAAATGAAAGACTTAAACGCGAAGTGGAAAACCTAAACAACAAACTGCGCTCTTTGGATACAAATGCCAGGAAAAATAATCTTATTCTGCACGGCATCCCAGAATGTAGCAGCAAGGAGATAGAAGACGTAAATACCTTAGTTTTGAAGACGGTCAAAGAATTGGATGTGGTGATGGAGAAAAGTGAAATCAACAAAGCTTTTCGCCTAGGAAAAAAAGTGGAAAATGGAAAAACAAGACCTATTCTGCTAACAACAACCACTTTACAAAAAAAAATAGATATTCTCCACAATAAAAAGAAAATGAAAGAAAACACGTACATTACTAACGACTACCCTAAAGAAACCATGCTGAAAATCAAGGCGAGAGCAAAGAACTTTCGAGAAAATGAAAAAAGAAAAAGAAACTCTGAGACACCAAGCCCAAATGATAAACCCAATAATTCCACAAAGAAGATCCAACGAAAAGATGCTTTCCAGTTTATGCGCGAGCGCTCATACTCAATGTCCGACAAAAACACCTACCTCAACTAATAACCTGAAACGAAAAACACAACAAGCAAATTACAACATCAAACCTTCTTCAATACGGTTGGTCCCCGCGAAGAAGTATGACCAAAACCCTCCAACCAATAACGAACTTAGACAAAAGAGTCAAAACCAAGCAAAAAGAAAGAAAGATTCTATATACATATGTACATTAAATACAAGAACCCTTCGAACAACTGAAAGTCTTCAAGAACTAGAATTGGCTATTTTAAATATAAAATGGGACATAATAGGAATAAGCGAAATGAGAAGGTATGGCGAAGGTATAGAAGAGTATAAAAACTTCATCATGTTTCACAAAGGGGAAACGCCCGGTCACAAAGGAGTAGGGTTCTTAGTCAACATCAAACACAAAAACAAAATTAAGGGATTTGAGGGAATAAGCGAAAGAATAGCAGTACTTCACATTGATATCCCTAACTACCACAAAATCTGGACAATAATCCAAATCTACGCACCCACAGAACAAGCAAAACAGAGTGATACAGAGTGCTTCTACAACAATCTTACAGAAACAATTAAAAGGCACTCAGGCAATCATGTTATTGTCATGGGGGACTTTAATGCACAAGTTGGAGTCAAAGAAGCAGGAGAAGAATTCATAATGGGAAGATTTGGTTATGGAAAAAGAAGCCCAAATGGACACAAACTAATTAGTTTTTTACTAGAAAACAACCTAACAGTACTGAACACAATCTTTAACAAAAAGCCAAAACAAAATGGACTTGGATATCTCCAGAGATGAAACGCAAAAACGAATTATGTACTTACAAAAATGAAATTGACTATATTATTACAAACAAACCTGGGACTTTCACTGACACAAGTGTAATACAAAGCCTCAATTTCAACACAAATCATCGTATGGTACGCTGCTGCCTACCCAATTATGAGCCAAAAAAACCAAGGCCAAAAATAAACCAGTTAAACTACCTACAAATGTTTAGTAACAATGAGGCGATAAAAGAGGACACTGAATATATGTTGGAAGTTGCAAAATCAAATAAAAATCTAACCGAAAAATACAATACAATAGAAAACAAGCTTAAACAACAATTGAAAATTCAAAAAAGTAAGAAAAAAGAACTGTACCTTAGCGAAGAAACAACAAAACTTATAGAAGATAGAAGAACACTTATAGCAAAAAAGGATAAAAAAAAACACCTTAAAGGTATTTCAAAACTAAGTAAGCAAATCAGGGAATCAATGAGAAAAGACCGAAAGAACCGAAGAATCAAAACACTCGAACACCACATAGCTAAAACTGGAGGCACAAGGAAAGCTTTTAAAGAACTTCGCGAAAAGGGAAAAGAATGGATAACAAAGATAAGAGACAAAGGATCACAAACTACTTCCAGAGGCAAAATCCTAAAATTAGCAACAGAATTTTATAGTACAATGTACTCAAAACAACAAGATCCATCACTACTTAGCATAGGACTAGATCCAGACAACACAAATGACAGCGAAGACATACCGGATATATTAGTAGCAGAGGTGGAAAAGGCTATCAATAGCCAACAAATGGAGAAATCCCCAGGTCCAGATAAAATACCAAACGAACTAATGCGTGGGACAATAGAAGAATTAAGCCCAATACTAACCAATATCTTTAATGAGATACTCAAATCGGGTAACATTCCCGGCCAATGGACAGAATCACACATAATTCTTCTCTACAAGAAAGGCTCAAAAGACGATATTGGGAATTACAGACCCATTTCACTCATTTCGAACATATACAAAGTCTTCGCAAAAGTCATACTTAACAGAATAACAAAAAAAAACTGGATGAAAACCAACCATTAGAACAGGCCGGATTCCGCAAAAACTTCAGCACTATAGACCACATACACACCATTAAACAGCTTATACAAAAATACAATGAATACGAAAAAACTATTTATATTGCATTTATAGACTACTCCAAAGCTTTCGATAGCATCAAACATGAATCAGTATGGGAAAGTTTGGCAAAACAAGGAATAGAAAATGCCTACGTTAAAATTATAAAAAACATCTACAGAGATAGCAAAAGTAGTGTGAAGTTGGAAACCCTGGGCCCCGCATTTCCAATTAACAGGGGAGTCAGGCAAGGTGACCCACTCTCGCCGAAATTGTTCTCTGCGGTGCTGGAGCATGTGTTTAGGAAATTAGATTGGGACAATCTGGGACTGAATATAAATGGAGAGAGGTTGAACCATTTAAGATTTGCCGACGACATAGTCGTACTAGAAGAAAACCCAAAATTGCTGGAATACATGATCCAGACCCTGGCAGATAGAAGTCGGGAAGTGGGCTTAGAAATGAACCCTGATAAGACAAAGGTAATGACAAACTCCACAGTTGCTGACATAACCATAGATGGGAAAAACCTAGAATATGTTACGGAGTATGTATATCTGGGACAGATTATATCACCCAAAGACCAGATGTCCAAAGAAATAAATAAAAGAATTGCAATTGGATGGAAATCTTTCTGGGCACTAAAGGAAGTTATGAAAAGCAAAGAATTAAGCACAAAAATTAAGAAAAAAACTTTCGACACCAGCATTCTACCCTGCATAACCTATGGCTGCGAAACATGGGCCCTTACTAAAAGCCACAGGGACAAGCTATCAAAATGCCAGAAAGCCATGGAGAGGAGTATGTTAGGCGTGAAACTAAAAGATAAAGTCAGAAGTGAACACATTAGAAAGGAAACAAAACTAACAGACATCCTTGAAAGGGTAGATAGTCAGAAGTGGAGATGGACCGGGCACATGCTCAGATGTAAGCTAGAAAAATGGAGCAAACGAGTAACTGTCTGGTACCCGAGAGATGGCAGCAGGAGCCGAGGACGAAAAGTACTAAGATGGGAGGATGACCTAAAAATGACCCTAGGACCCTGCTGGCAGAGAGTGGCAGCAGACAGGGAACAATGGAGGAAGTTGGAGGAGGCCTATGCCGAAAGGCAAACCGTGCTTAGGGATTTTTTATAATCAAAACTCACTTTGTAAACTGTTCAAGCTCGGAAATAAAAGGCTTTATTATTATTATTATTATTATAAACATTCAAAAAGGCATTTTTGGCCAAATAATAAATTATTAATACGTTAATTAATAAATTATAAATTACGTACTGCAAGAGATGATGAAGGCATTGCTCCATCACGTAATCTTATTACGTCCAGGGTTTTATTGAAGGAAGCTACTTCAAAATGTAGGGAACAGACGTATATTTTTTTAATACTTGGGTTAATATTCTCCGTCCCTATTATATCAAGCCATTTCTTTTTCATTGCTTCATTACTAGGTAACCTATAATAATATTTAAAAAAATTAGACCTTGTATAAATTAGAGCAATCAATGTCAATTCTTATTTATTACACTCTTTGGTCTCTCCGAAGTTATAAGTTTGCACAATGTATTGTACATTATTTTATGTATTGTTTATCGATATCAGCTGTGCTTGATTACACATCACTACGTTTATGCAGTTTGTATGTACCTAAACATTTCTTATGAAAACAAACAAGAAACCAACCTGGAAACATATGATGAACTAAAATATGTATTCTATAATATTAAATACGACTACTAGTAACATAACATTTAAACAGATTGACGAAATAATAAAAATAAACCACAAAAACAGGCAACTTACTTGTGCAATGTGAGTTGAGGGCGATTTCTATTTTTTCTCGCACTGCACCACTTTATACAACACTTTGTCATAATGTATAACAGATATGTGGGTCCAAGTGTTCAAAAATAGTTTGTTATCTAAACAAAACACGACCAATCGCTAAATTTCACTTTCGACAAACATTCGTTTGACAGCATATGTACCAAAGACTAGTGTGAAATAAAATGGCGGAGAAGGCACGCGCGGCCAAATTCATGACGTCATGCCAAAATATAGCCAGAAACTAAAAAACATTAAATATATCCATCTCATTCTTCAAACGGCAATATCAATTTGATAAAATGAGACAAACATATATTTTATATTGTTATGTCGAAAACCATAATATTTATATAACCTATTGTAGCTATAGAACAATAGTTCTTGTCCATACATTTAGTAGGTCTATGGTAATTTCCTTTAGGTGAGGAAGCTAATGTCAACTATGAATACCATTGAGGTCGAGTGAGGATGAGTCACTGACATATATAATACAAGTACGCGTACTTGTACTATTCAGGTCAGTGGGATGAGTGGAGTTTGAGGAAACGTTTGAAAATATGGGTGTTAGGATTTTTTGTTTGGAAATCAGTCGATTGCATTGGTATTCATAATCGACACTAGCTTCCTTACCTACCTTAAGGAAATTTCAAATTACTCACTGGAGGTGAGGAACGAACTGTCAAATGTAAGGTAGGTCGAGAGGTAACTTAAAGAAGCCTCGAACGTTTTGTTCAACGAAAAGTAGATGCTTTTATTGAGGACCAGATTTAAAAGAACTTGTACCCACTGTAATAAGTTCTTTGTTTCTTAAAGTATTTTGTTGTTTTATAATAAATCTATGCCAGTAAGCAAAAATTTTAAAAAAGAATATGGGTGAGGGTGAGACGGTATTAACCACAGGTGTGGCCGACCACTATACATGATGTAAGGCGACATCTCTCTTACTCAATCGTTCTTGCATGGTTTTAAGAGATGGTGGTAAGCCACTAGGGGGTTACTACAGGGGGGTTACTACCGTCTCTTAAAACCATGCAAGTACCAGTGCGTAAGGGAGACAGCGCGATACAAGCAAGATGTGATGTGACATCCCCCTTACTCACTGGATCTTACATGGTTTTAAGAGTGGGTGGTAAGCCACCAGTCTCTTAAAACCATAAGTGAGATATTGCCCTACATCATGTATTACGCTGTCTCGCTTACTCACTGAAACTTGCATGATTTTTAAAGATGATAGTAGGCCACCTGGTGCCTTACCACCATCTCTAAAAACCATTCAAGAACGATGGAGTAAGGGAGATGTCACCTTACATCACGTAGCGCGCTACCCCGCTTACTCACTGGATCTTGCATCGTTTAAAGAGACGGTAGTAACCTCCCCAGGTGTGTTACCACCATCTCTTAGAACCATGCAAGATCCTGTGAGTAAGCGAGACAGCGCAATATATGATGTGGCGACATCTTCCTTACTCACTGGATCTTGCATGGTTTAAGAGACGGTAGTAACCCCTCTGTTGTGATATTTGGCCGACTTATGAGAAATATTCACGATCTTCTGTCTCTTGTGCGACCGCGCTATTTAGGAATCTATCTAGTAGTTTATGATCTAAGCTTGGTTAAAACTTCAACTTCACAAGAGAGTTTTTGGAGGGAAAGTAAACTGTCGCTATGTCCGCTCTGTATTTAATTTCCAAAACTTAGGTTTTTTCGAGTGTGGATTATTATTCGCAAAGTGTTCGGGAACAAGCGTGAGTGTTGGGAAGTGGTACAGTGTCGATTACGTGACTTTTTATCTTTGTCACCAAAATCTCCATGTTATAGCTAAGTGAAATTTTTCCACCGCTTCACTTAGCCATCTGACTCTGACTAGACTTACTTACTTGACTGGACTAGACTACTGACTTGACTTTTTGTCTTGACTGACTTAAGTAGGACTGAAGATTAATAAATTCAAGAAAGGCCTTAAAGGACTAGTTTCCATGGCCGTAAAAGTATTATAAAAAAAAAAAAATCAACTTCACAGCAATATTCATTCATTCATTCAACAAATAAATAGTAAATAAATATGGCTGCCGTGACAGCAACAGGAAACGATGTCGACTTTTGTTTGATATAATTTAAACAATATAGCGATGATAAGTGAATTTGAAAACTTGTCCCTTGGAGGAAATACTGCTGCAAGTAATCATGGAGATCCTTTTACTCATGCTGGTAAGATTTAGTATTACTATAATTATGGTTGTAGACGTAGAACAAGTTGTTTTCCAATAATACATGACCTCAATGGCTTGTTTTTACGGTTTGTTTTCAGAGTTAACACCTGAGCAGCAAAAGACTTTAATCGATATACGTCGCCGGAAAACAGAATTGCTGTTGGAAATACAGGTGAGCAATTAGGAATATAAAACGAATTAACCATGCCATCGTGTTAGTAAATTAGGATAAAAAAAGAACTACATCACAATCTGTACTACACTGGCATAAATCACCATTGTAAGTACCTATATTATTTCGTGTTTGTGTGATACTTGTATTCTGATTTATGTTTCATCTAAAATGTCACTCCCCTTGTCTTTTCTCATGATTGAAATGAATATCATTAGCTTACATAGAAATAGTTTAGTTAACTGCATAGATGGTAGGTTAACTGTCAGTAATAGCTGAACTTCTTCCTCATATATAGATCCCACTAGCATTGTCTTGTTACATTAAAAAATTCTAACACAACTTTGTCAACAAATATTCAGGTGTTCCCAACTTTTGAATTAAATACAGTTGTTGTTAAAGTACCACAAAACTTAATATGACAGCGTTTTATCTCTGTAACCTGACCAAGTAAGAAATGCTCATTTATTTATTTATTTATTTATTTATTTCTTTATGTACACAAAAATACAAATATAGGATACAGTGTAAAACACAATAAGTACAAAGGTACTACTTATTTCAATAGAAATCTCTTCCAGTAGACCCGTGAGAGTAGAGGTGATTAATAGAGGTAGACTGGCGTGTGCATAAAATTGTGACAGGAATGATTATTGGATAGAATAATAATATGTTAATAAACATGAATACAAATATTTTAAATATATACTTAGATACATACATACATTATTATCTATATACTACATAATATATACATATATCTATGATGATTGCGAAAGGAAATGGACTTTCACTCGTCTTTTAAAAGAAGAAATAGATATTATATCATTAATTAGATATTATATGTTAAATTGAGTTGATTTAATTTGGTTTCACTACGTAACTTAGTAGAAGTTCACAAAAATAATAAGCTTCAACATGAAGCTTATAATTTTTGTGAACTTTACTATTTTTGCGAACACTTTACATATGGTAATCATACATTCTCAGCCAAGGATTACAGTTATTTAATAATTTGTGCATTCGATGAAGCTACATCTTATAAGATGTCCTCAAGACCAAGCTCATTTTAATTATTATTTGGTTGAAATTATACACAAGGCCCTCACTCATGCAATTTATATAATTATTAAATTTTGGGAAGACACAGCTATTACAAGTTTTTTCGCCTGTGTACCTAGTTGTTAATGCAATCTGTTAAGGTGATATTTGACAAATTTTATGAAAATAAAGATTACATTTGAGGCATACATAAGTTATATGATGTGACATATCTTCATGTATATATGAATATTATGTCTTGTCGTACTTTTTTTTTTTCTAAAATTATGAATGTCTGGAACATCATTATGGATTAAATTAGTAGCCAGTGTTTTTGGTTGTAACCGTAAGCAAGTCATGTACAGTACATTCAAACTTTGTCTTATTATTTTCTTTGTCACTTTTTGATAACAAGATTCCGGTTGAATCTTCATTCGAAACATGCCATGGTGTAGGATTTCACGTTGAAGATAATTAATTGAACACATGTTTATTTTCCACAATAATTTGATAAGAGCATATTTTCTGGAGCTGTGGAACAGTTTAACTTGACCCTGAACCAGGTGAATCCTGTAATTCAGGCCTCCAAGCATTTCATGGTGGGGAAAAAGATGCAATCAACCTAATTTTAAAATTGTAATACTACAGAATGAATTATTTATTTATTTATGTAACAATGACTCATATATGTTTTTTAAACCTGTCTAAGGTGTTTGTCAAAATTATGACAATAATTTTAAAAATTTAGACATATGTAGGATTATTTAAATAAAATCTCAGTTTACAAAAATAATGATTCTTTGTAAGAAACAGAAACACATACTGTATTAAATATTCCATTTTTTTAAATTCTTTTTCGTGGGTTTGTTGCATTGGTGCTGGTAAGTACTATAAGAAAATGTTTCTTTGGGTCGAGACAATCTATACAAGTAAGAATCACATAGACGGTTTCAAACTTGTGTTATGGGCTACTAAAAATCTATACTCTTCATCTGAGCATGTTTCCTAGTTGCATCTTCAGCCTATGCTTCAAAGCCCAAGGTATGCTTTTATTCATGGTCCTGATTTGGCGGCATTGGTTATAATAATAGAGATTGCCATCTTACCACTATAACATTTTTCTTTGAATCCCATAGGAATATTATCACGGTGTGTTAGTGGCAAATATTGTCAGATTTTTCAGGCATTTTAATTGATCATTTGATCTGTGTACATAGCCTTACGACTGCCATCTAGCGATAACAGACTTTAAGTCGTTTGGGCTTAACGTGCCTTCCTAAGCACGGAGCCTAAGATAGAAATGCCACTAGTGGCGAACCATCCAAGCTCGGCGCTGTCTTCATGAACACGCACGCACTGCTAGACGCTCGATAGAATAGCAATAATATATCTATACAAATAAAATTCAAATGAGTGTTTGTGTTTGTTATGTCAAAATTAGAGCTTTGATGGGACTTAAACAGGCTACTTGACTCATCAATTTTGATGCAACAAATGTTCAGTTCTTACAGTATTTGACCCACGAAACCGAAATATATCGATTTCCGCTAAGAAAAATGCAAGATGGCATTATAAATTCAATTTCAAATTTACTTAAAATTCGGAACTGTCTAAACGCGGGCCGGCCATCAACCGCCATGACGTGACGCAACTATTGTGGTAAACTGACGTTCAGACCTTTTTTTGACTTCTGTCATTCGTTCAAAGTCATTCGATAATACTGTAGAATCGCATGATTTTCATGCGAATCTGTGGTTCTTGGCGGGAATCAGGTTTCAAAAATAGCATCTTCCACAATAATGACGTCACAAAACTCTGCAAAAATAGCCGACGGTGTTTTTGATGGGATACTTAGAAAACTTGAAATAAAATTTTGCTGCCTTATAGGGCTCAGAAAAATTTGGAAAAAATGGTTTCAATCTAAACAAATAGAGAATAATTATTTTAAACAAAAACAAAATTCAAGTCAACTAGCCAACTGGCAGATATCTAACATTTAAGCTTTGAGTATTTTAAACCCAAATGTTTTTCACACAGATTTTCTGTTTCTTCCAATCGTTGACTGGGTAAGAAAGAATGCTTTTAGCATTTAGTACGCCAATTATATAAGTATCTTATACTTATGGAACGATGAAAGTTTTAATTAATAAATCCATACTAATATTATAAATGCGAAAGTCTGTCTGTCTGTCTGTCTGTCTGTCTGTCTGTCACCTCTTCACGGCTAAACTGCTGGACCGATTGTGATGAAATTTGGTAGGGATGTAGTTAACGACCTGAGGTCAAACATAGGCTACTTTGGGGCGCGATATAACCGAGTCCCACGCGGGCGGAGCCGCGGGGAACAGCTAGTAATAAATATTTATATGTATTTAGTTGAAAAATATTTGTATTGAAACTCAAGTCCCAGACCAATTTGAAAAAGTTTTTTTTTTACTTTTTCTGACTAGGTATCAAACTCAGAATCTCCAGTTTAGCGGACTACGCCACGGAGGTTGTCAAAAGGAAAGGAAACCAATTGCAATTTTACTTATTGCATTTGTTCTCATTTTGTTTCACACGCACTTCAACTTGCACAATGATTCATTTGTGACTCATCACTTGTGTTGGCATTCAGTGACGAATGTATATTGTTTCCTAATTAAAGTTTTTAGTGCAGTAATGAATTTTAAATATAATTTAGCTCAAATTTCATCCATTAATCCAATCTTAATAGTTCAAATATTTCTTTTTAATCGTGATTGAAATGCAGTCTTAAGTTTTGTGCACGTTAGTTACTAATGGAATTATTTAGAATAATTTGACCGACAGCATCCCTGTTTCGGTATTAATACGTCGTACTGACAACCACCCCTACAATTTCATTCAATACTCGCCAGAGCGGTCTGACGTAAGCCTCCAATGCATACCAGTTACTATAGTAGTAAGACAAGCCAGTCAGTGACGGAGAGTGCGTGGTGCGGGCACGTCGTGTTGCCTGTCACTTCTGCCGGTTTATCACTGAGGACTTGCTTTGAGGAACTTCAGTTATCATATTTTGCAGTGAAGTGATCGTAATCAAATTTAAATAAGAGAAGATCATTTATAGGTTCCTACGTTTCGTTAGTGATAACAGGCGTAAGTTGTCAAATGATAACGCGGATAAGTGGAAATTGCTGTGACTACGTCGTCGATTTAGGGTTTATATGTTTGGTTTCTTAATATTACATAGCGCCTTATATTTTTTCCAGGACGTGATTTTATATCCCATTCTTTCATCTGCTTGTGTTGTTTTTTATTCAGTTCTTGGTTTTTTTGCTACTTATTTTTTGTCATATTTACCATGTTGTTCATAGTAAGAAATCATTTGTATTCTAACTCCAGTTTTATAACCTTTATGAATTGCTAATTGTTGAGTTGAGGTAGGTATCTTTTAGTCATCTATGACAGCAGCTGAATCAACAATATGCATAGACAGATACAGCTAAAGAATTTGAAACTTTTGAAGTTCCTAAATCCTACAAAAAATTGAAAGGTTGGATGAATTTATTATATTGTAATGTTGTACACATAATATGATGTGATTTATTCTTACAAGGAAAATTACCTATGCACATACCAATATTACTGCTACTAGTACTGTAATGTAATGATTCATTTGATATTTAACAACCATTAGATTCCTAAAGTCAGTAACTAATTTATTGTTCTTATCAGTTATTGATAACAGCTTATTTAGAAATATTTATCTTTGTATTAAATGAGCGTGTAAAACTTCTCAAATCTATAGGGTAGAATTTGCTTTTGTTTTTTATATGGACACAAAACTAAGAGGTTGTTGAGGTTTTATATTTAGTCCATGACCTGTGACATTAGTTTCATAATTAATTAGGTACGCACTCCCTTCAAAATTATCTTATCTTCATAAAAAAATTCTATGTTGTTTGGCTTATCAGCCTTGTCTTAGCCTTAAGTCTGTCCATGGAATTTTGTAATTGTTTGGGTCAAATTATTTACTTTGGAAATACATGTTATTGTATGTTAAACATTCCAAGCTGATTTATAACAGCGTATAGGTTTCGTAGGGTTACCGCGACTGGACAAAGTTCGCAATTCACCGGTTTTATCGCGTTTCCTTTGTCGCTTCCGCAGCGTGGCCGCCAACCATTGCTGATAACAAACTGCCGAAGCTCAACAATACATTTTCAATAGCTAATACATCTATATTTTAACTTCTAAAATAAGTATATTGTAGGTAGATGAAATGTCAACCAAAATTTCGGTTTTGATTTGATCCTTATTATGTGTTGCAGTTGTCCATTATATTACATACCTAGTTTTTAGTATACCTACTTACTACAATCTTTAACTTATTTTCTTTACCTAGCTTACTATTAATTATTTGTGTAGATTCTAAAGTGACTAACTACCTATATATCATTCATATATTGCGTTTGACAACCTTGTCAAAATTACAGAAAGATAAAGTAATTTACCTACGTGTGTATGTTATTGTCACCTTGCCAAACAACTCCGCCGGTGCCCGCGCCTATCTTCAGTCGAGTGCGTTCCTTAGTGGGAAGTGTATGGCGCGCGATGTGTTTACATTTTCGGCTGCTGTGTGGTGCTCTGTGGTGGCCGGTGCTGGTGCGATGCGCCCGCGCCGCGCACAACTACGACGACGGCTACGATCAGGTGTGTCATCGATGCAGCTTTTTATGCACTCCTCGTTCGTCCTGTCGTAGCTTCACCTCTCATGGCAAACATATCGGAAGAAATACCTATCTCTGGCGACGGATTGTCATGCATTTTCCACTTTATTTGCATTGTTATCTTCGCTTTTTTATAACCTAATATAAATGTTGTGCGCTTTCTAGGTGTGTGGCACTTAGTTTCATTAATATCGGTATAATCGTGTGGTCGAGAGTCGCGGTGTAGTGTGATGTGCGGTGTACTGGCACTTGTGAAGTAATGTTCATCAAGGGTGGGCCAGGGCCGGCCGAGCCGGAGCGTCGAGGCTCTGTTTCCAACTGGTTCTCATCTCTACGACGCGGGGCCGGCCGTCGCAAGCGTGAAGAATCCGCCGTGCCTGCCAGTTATGGTTCATTAGGCAGGCGGAAGGATGGCACGGCACCACGCGGCAAGACGAGGTCGGCTTGGGACCTTACCACCGTCGCGAGACTGGTCTGTATCCGAATTTCGCCGTAATTATTAACAAAAAACAGTGACATGCTACGCTGGAGACTAAATTTGGCCACCTTCCAAATGCGCTGGATCGATCATACCCTCTGCGTCTGTGCATAGAATTAATAATATGCACATTTTTATAATTTACACTTAAATTATTGAATACTGGCGTCGCGAAATATGGTACCTACCTATTTAGTTTATCTTTAAAATCAACACGCATTATCAGTAGATAGATATTGTGTAACCTGAACTAAATCTCAACGAAAATAAGACTGATTCATTCTTTTGTCTTTTATGATTTTGTTGTTGAATGATAAGGCCTAAATACTCTTAACACCTGCTCAAATATTGGACAAGCAAGTACCTACCTATGTGAGCACAGTTTTAATTGTAAAAGTAAAATAATTTAAAATTACCAATTAATAATCTCTAAAAAAATACATTGATTAAAAATAGTGCCGCATTACAAATTTTATTATTATAGGTGGATAGCTAAATAGGGGAACTCGTGAACTGGCAAACAACGATAAATTATTAGGTTCTAGAAAAAACTAAACAACTGTTATTTCAAACATTTCTTTTTACGTGTAGAAAAGTTTAGTGCGCCGCAAGTTAGTTTTTGTGACAATATTATAAAACACTAGCTAAAGGAACACACCTACTTAGACATTCGGACCGGCACGCTTATTACCTATCTTGCAAAAGCAAAGCGATAGCAAAAATCGCACAATATTTGCACAAAATTCGCAAATTCGTATTACGTACAACCAAAACAAAACCATAGCAAAGCAATCGACAGTGCTGCCACTACCGAACAATCGGTGAACTATATGTGCATTCAATCTCTTCGACTTGATCGCGTTTTCGTATTATCTATGTCTTTTGACAGCAAAGCGACAGCAATCTGCAAACAATTTGAGCTGTCAGATTGCGATTACAAAAAAGGTTAAATTTTTTCGATTGCTTCAAGATTGCTTCCTATTGTCGTATATTTTTAAGTTAATTACTGTGTTAAATCATATTCTTTCTAATTTGTGGTTAAATAACGCTCTTATATTAACATGGCGCGTGCTTTATTGTTATTAGAAGCTTTAAATATTGAGCAGAGAAGAGAAAGACGTGTATAATAAACAACACATCACAAATTGAGGCGTAGGCTTCAGGGCCAAGCCAATGCCTTACAACTATCAGACTCTCAGTTTATAGCCCACTATAGAACAACAAAACACTATAGAAATAAAACGAGAAGAACAAAAATTAGTTTGGAAAATAAGGTAAGAAGTATTTTTATGTAGGTTGATTGTTACATGGTTAATATAATATTCCACAATATTATAATGACTTAACAGCAATTATGATTTACAGGTTCTCACAGCATTATCATTTTTTGCTACGGGTTCTTATCCGATGCCTGTGGGTATGAGCTACTTGCATTGACTTAGCCAACCTAGTGTTTCTAATGCGGTGACAGAAGTCACATGGGCTTTGAATCAGCATAGAATACTTAAAAAGTTCATTCATATTTTTCAAACACCACAAGGAAGGCAGTTCATTATTAACGGGTGAGAATACAATTCTTATTATGAGTGATCACTATATTGTTTGCATTAGGGTTTGCAGTATAGAAGGTACTATTTTCATTTAACTATTTGAATCTAATTGCCATTATAAAATGGTTAGGAATAAACTTTTAAGGGCATTTCTAAGTCAAATAATCATGTGATGTTCCACCAGAAATGATACTGGCGCTTAAGTTGTTCAGAAATACTAATCATACAAGATTACTAAGCTAATAGTGTCTGTTGTTCTTTATGATGTATATTAAAGTTACTGTTTGTTTTAGTTTCTACAACAAATTTATATTTCCTGGGTGTTTGGGGTGCATCGATGGTACCCATGTGGCTCTGATAGAGCCAACAGAACACGAGGAGAGATTTTTTAATAGAAAGCATTTCCATTCTAGAAATGTGCAAATAGTAAGTACTAGTAACATTGATTTTGAATTAATGTACCAATTATTAAGCCAAGTGTGTACAGTAATAATATAATATATTACTTATTTTTACAGATTTCTGATAGCGATTTAAATATTATAAATTTAGATGCTACATTTGAAGGAGCTACACACACAAGATGCCACATTTGGCAAATGACTGGCATTCAACAGCATATCCAAGATATTCATCGTAAAGGATGTTTGGTGGCTCGGTGTGTATCAGTACTAACTAGTAGTTTAATGTTGATTAACTTGTTATATGAATTGAAATGTATAATACTATTATTAATTTACAGGTGATTCTGGATACCCATTAAGACTGTGGCTTTTAACACCAATTGTAAATGCTGAACCTGGCAGTCCAGATGGGTTGCACAACATCAATACATATCTGCAATAAACATCGACTGCCGGTACCACAATCCCAAGTACTGATACTCAAGGAGATCAACTAAATCAAATACCCCAATCTCTGCAGGATGCTTTACAAGGTGGTCTACAAGGCCAAATTAAAATTGTGTGTAGTTATAAGTATTAAATGTATGAAAATATATATATACATATGTAAATCAGTTAAATAAATTTTATTTGATTATATGTATGTCATTTATATACTTTTTAATTTCTTTTCATACCACATAGATTGGCTAGAAACTTAACTATGTACCACATAGGGGCCGCATAGAAAAGTATACCTACTTACCACTTCAATCTTACACCTACTTTCTGTGGCCCACTGTACCTGCTATTTATTTTAGTTATTAATTTTTATTGACTAAATAAAACACTAAAATTAAATTAAATCTATGCTAATCTAATGACTCTTGCTGTATGTTTGAACGCGTATAACTTAAGAAATGCTGGTCAGATAAAAAAAAAATATTTCTGTATATAACATAGCCTGTTTCTTGGAGAAGGTTATTCACACGATACAGTGGGCTGCAGAGAAATCTGACCCCCATGCCACAAGTATCGCTATTGAAAGGGGGTCAGATTTCTCTGCAGCCCACTGTACATGAGAAACTAACAGTAGGTATATACAAACTAAAATTTTGCTTCATTATAGAATTTATATCACACTGTACCCATCATACAGTAAGAACTTACTTTGGGAGAGCTCTTAAAGATATTTGCTCACGAATACAAATAAAATTGAAACACTTAAAAATCTTGAAAAAGACCTAAGCTTTTAACCGACTAAAAAAAAGGAGGAGATTCTCAATTCGTCAGAATGTTTTTTTTTGTCTAAAGTTTTTTCTCATATTTGTTTTGTAAACTTGGAATCCCGCGAAAACAGCTGTTTAAAATTGACATTCCAACAATAGTTCTTGTTATTGCTACCAAATTGCTATTGGCGCTAGTGTCGTTGCGAAAACTAGCAAACAGTGCATTTAAACCATCAGCGAACGATCAGCGAGCGATCACATACGTAATACGAATTTTTGTAGCAATAAGCAATCGATCGCGCAGTGATCGCGCGATAGCTGCGCAATTTTTGCTGATTGCAAATTTTTAGCTAATAAGCGTGCGGATATTTTTCGAACGCTAGGCATGTTCCAACTGAAAAAGAACGGAAGAACTGGAAGCGTTTAAAATGTGGTATACGATTAGACAACAATCATTATAATAAATCTAAAAACTAACAAAGGATTAGACATTCTGCGCCTTTTTTTTAATAAGATAATTTATTACTTGCCGTTTCAGTTTGTTCTAAAGCTAGAAATTGATTCACAGTTACTCTGTGTCCAACACAACAATGAATATTTGTGTGAACTAGTGCACTGTTTGGACTACCTGGACTGTCTGTTGTCGCATGAATAGTTGATAGAACAATGGATCGCGCATGACACCGATATGATGTCGTGACTTTGTTTTATGTAACGTTGTTATCGACAACACCGTTTAGCAATCGATTGCAATTATTCAGAAGGCCATGCTTCAACTATTAACGCACATAAGTGTTATTCCAAAAGATCACTTCTCCTAAACTGCAAATAATTTATAAACCAGCATTATTTTTATTGAAAACTAGCAGACCACCTCGGCTTCGCCCCTGGTAGGTACTAACATAGTCTATGTCACTTAGAGTGAATGTAGCTTTCCAATGGTGAAAGAATGTTTGAAGCCGGCACAGTAGTTTTTGAGTTTATTCATTACAAACACACCTACACACAAAAATCAAAAATACAAATTTTTGCTCTTTATAATATTAGTATTGATTGCGGATCATTGCATACCAATGCCACTTTTACTTTTGAAGTCATGGATTGCCATTCGTATGTGCCATTTGCATGAAAGTGTTTCCGCATTGTTTTCAGCTCAGCGTACGTGACTCATACAATATTTATATTTTTCTAATCTTTACTTACACTGGGGAACATTACGATCGCGTTATTTACCTGAAGTGTTACTAAATCTTTCGGAATTGTAAACACATCCGTTACTGTACGTTCTCCTTGTTTACATTTCTCCTTTTCATACATTTTATGCAGCGTGTTGTGAACTCTTGTGCAGACTTTACACAAAAACAATTTTAAGATTTTTCTTGCTATTATATCGTATAATATACTGAAGATCCCAAACTTTTTTTATAGGCTAAGGGAAAGTTATAACGAGGGTGGGCAAAAAAAGTTCCACAGAGCGTATTCAAATTTAATAGTCTTAATTAATGAAACCCCTAATAGAACGCTATTGTGAAGCGATGAGTGGGTTTTGTATTTGGAATGAAGATATTAATTTTGTCATCCTCAAAATTGGGCAACCACTGCAATGTTTATATCAAATTCGGCTCGCCGGATATAATATACTTAATATTTAAAAAAATGTATTTTATTGTTAATTCGCAAATAAATGCTATCAAATTAACGAACAGTGATATTCAGTGGTATTCTCGTTATGTGACATGGCACGATTCGTTGAAGTTAAGCCTACATAAAATGTCCTTTCATCCATAACACGGCATTGTTATAAGAGTATTCTCTTCGTTTTGCTCTGCTGAAATTTTCAATTTAAAAGCTTGGTTTTATCAAGTCTAAATGATGTGTTTTTTTTTGAACTGATGATACGACATAAAGAATTGATTCCTTATGATGTTATTCTTTTTTACTAACAAAAATAGTTGGAATTTGAGCTATCATAGTTGTTGACAAATATAGCATAAATCTTAATTAATTGGTTTGTAAATTAAACACATGTATTTCATAATATTTAAAACCTAAGGCTTGTTATGTATTTCTCGTGTTTTAAATAAGTTACGGATATTAAGGCTGAATAGTTTTTCTTTTTTCGCACTAGGAAATTGGAAATTCGGTAATTGCTCACATAATAACGTTTCATACCATGATTATCATCGCGGATTAAATAGTGTTAATCAAATATTCGTTGATCCTGGATCACAATGTTTGTTTGTCCCCAGTTCCACATTGCAGTAAGTTCATAGAATACAATAACAAATAGGACATTGCCAAGTTTCTTAGCTATTAAAGGAAGAATAACATCCTTATTGCGCACGAAACTGCAGTAGAATGCCATTGCCTATGTTTGAAATCGTTACGTAAATAACAATTTGCCAGTTGTCTCGATTCCAAACTGTTCCAGTTATAATTTGTAAAGCGTACACAAGCAGGCCATACTAGGATGACTTTTGTGTATAAGGTTTTATTCGTCTTGGAAAATGTTTCCATTGCCTTTTTAGACTTTATGAAAACGGCGGGGTATAGCTAGCTGATATACGTTGCGTGACAATTACTGCTCTATTTTAAAATAAACACCTGTATCAGTGACATTAGACGTGGTTTGTTTAACATATATATTCCTCTACTGTGTCGATAAATGACCTTTACGCATTTACACTTACTTGCCTTGCACAATTCTTAGTTGTACTGATAATGAGCTTTATTAGCTATTCTGTGTCACAGGCACATCACTCTTTGTCACGCATGTGCAAATTCTAATGTTCCACAATTTTGCTAACTTAATGCTTTAATTAGAGCATGCGATATGCGTACTTGTACACTCTATGTAATTACAATTCAATGATATCTTGTCTATCTTGAAAGCATCTTTTAGCAACTTTTGTCTGATTTAGACAATTGTATATTTGTTCATAATTGGATTTCTTAACTCAATTTGTATTATTGTGTCATCACGATTGTCTATTGAATGAAATTTGTATTGGGGCCATAGACCGTTTCTAATTTAGGAGTAATAAATAATATTATACAATCAAAAATATAAAAAGATTTCATTTATATTCATGTAATGTTCATAATACGTGAGTGCTACATAAGAAATCTTTCTGAGTACGAGTATTAAGGATGATGAGTTCCCTACTTGATGGCCAATAATAGACAACAAATCTGAAAAAAAAAGTCTGTGCAAAAAATAGTTTTGATTTCACTCTTTCCTAGAGATCACATCACGAAAATTAAAATTAAAAAGTGCTTGTTATTCAAAATACATTTTGCATACCGATTATATTCAATTTGTACTTCGTGTGTTCTACCAAACATAACACTGCCTTCGTCTGATTAGCTTGCAAATTAAAAAAATATTTCGTTGTTAGTATTCTGGGAACTTTGCAGTTGCGGCGTGAGAGATAATTAACCAACATAAAACCAATCCCTGTCTCAGTTATAGTGGATACATAACGAGTAAACTACAATGGTTATGTTTTGAGTTCAGACATTAAATGTTCCAATATTAAATGTATGGGAATAGCATACATCAAGACGGGGGTTCCTGACCTTGCCAGGGGAACGGAGAGCGAGGAAACCACAAACCCAGCACGGTCACCGACTCGTCTAACTAGTTTTACGTGCATGCTCTTGTGATTGCGCTTTTATCTGCAATGTATTCATCAACATCGGCATTCTCTTTGTGTTTTCCTGCCAATCTGTAAACATTTATAGTAAATTTGCTATTTGTTTTCGAGTCATAATTTCAAGTTCGTTAGCGGTTCGGTAATTACTTAATAGTGTTTATGAATACTTACCATGAAGGTTGGTTGAACATTCACACGCTATATACGATCATGCAAAGTTTCTTTTTTCTTTTTCGTAAATATTTTAGAACTCCATAAGATTATAAGTGATTCTAATCAATCTATTGTTTATAATACATGGCTCTATAAAGATTTGTACAACACTGGAATTGATATATAACTACAAACATTGTTAGAATTTATTTAAGAAAATTCTGCATAAAGTTGAACAAAATATTGATATATGTTTACTTGTTTTAGACTCAAGGAACGCTTTCCAAAATCAGCTTTCGAATGATTTAAATTGCATATACCTACGTAAGTTTTGCTAAAAGGTTGACATACCTACTACATTTGACTTTGTAAGTGATTTCTCATGTAGTTTCCAGTAATAAATGCCGTGGGGAACTGGCTTGTAAGAACACGCGATGGTCAGTGCTACATTATGTTCCGGGAAAAATGTTAGCATCGGCCTTACAAGGTAACGGTTAACAAATTAGACAAAGAGTAGGTCCGTAAAAATTCTGGGTGAAAGTTAGTGTTGTTTGTTCAGATTACATGTAGGTCGAAGCTTTGACCTAAAATGTTGCCTGACTAGGTCCTCATTCTGTTTACATTGTACTTGTTTGCTACCTCGGTTATATACCTCCAGTTTTGAAACTTTAATAATGCTAAGTGCATTTTGTAACAAAAATAAAAAAGAAGAGTATAAATTTCATAAAAACTTACTATGATCTCAATATGATTACAAAGCCAGTTTCGTCTTCTATATTAATAAGCTGCAAGTTTACGCATCAAGTCTCAGCCACAGCACAGCCGCAGCTACTGTCTCCGTACGTGTGTAGAATTTTTATGCAGCTTCTACCTCGTGACGTCGGGTTTGGGGAATATAAGATGATATTATTATTTTACATCGTTGGTACCATTCTCTCGTTTACGGCTATTGTTATCTTATTCTTTTGAAATTGGCTGTAGAATTGCACATTTTTCATACTATGAGTTATCGAGACTGATAATTTTTCTAACGGCTTTTTTTACATTTCTTATCTTAGCGTTTTTCCGAATGCACCTTCAGATAGTAGCTTCAAAGCCCAATTTCACTGCTTTCTAGAACACATTTAATTTGCGTTATGATAACAGGCTTCCCAGCAATGAGAACTGTTTACTGATAATATCCATAAATTACTTTTATAACAAGTGACATTTTCGGCGGAAATTGTTTTCTACGTTCTTGGTGATCAAAGGTCTACATTATTTACGTATGTACATATTATCAAGCCCTGTTTCCCGCTGTTTTCGTTATTTCAAGTCGGTATAACAAGGAGCAGCTTTATATTCTTACTTCAATAAATACTTGTCTGACTGTGACTGGCATAATAAGTAATTTGGGTTTTGGACAATCACTGTTTCGTGTTTTATCTTCGATCAAAATAAGAATATAAATTATAGCAATCACATATCTTGAATGAACGTAAAAAGATAATATTTAACTTTTTTTTTCATTTGTCATTGATAAAAGAATCGATTTGCCAGCCATGCGCAACATAACATCCACTTGAAATGCCAGCTAAGGGTGTAGCGTTAACAAAGTTTACCCAGGGGGTTTACTAATGCCCCGTTGGAACTTTCACTAAATACCTAATTGCGCTTATTTTTTCCAAACTAAGCTTATAAATGTGTTTAGGTATGATGATTTATAGCTCTCCCTTTCTTGCACATTCTACGTGTTTTTTGGTGTATCAAAGTCGAACCACTCGAAGTGATGACTGCTCTCATTTGTATGGCACAGGTAGTTTTAATAGTGTGTATTCCTTTTTTTAACGGATAATTTTTATTTCTTATCTTCTCTCTCCTTTTTTCTAAAATAATTTCGTGTCAGGCTCGTTTCTTAACTTTGTGGGTTTGTAGTAAGTACTAAAACGTATATATTTATTGTTTCTTCATTCTTTACAGTATTTTAGTCCAAGTTTATTATTGTTTCAGTTTTGTCTGCCACTGTACAATGAAAACTTGAATGAATTACTCTGTAAATGTAAGGAGACAAAATGGTACCAAGAAGTTGTATTTAATTTCCTTTTAGGGTTTGTGATTTTGTATTGTTATTGTTTATACATCTAGTCTTTATTTTACCGGAAATGGTTCGCTATTAATTAAAGATTTGCGCATCTATAACATTAATGAAAAAACATTGAAAGAAAGGACATTTTTTTGCCCATTGTAGTACTGGGCAAATTTATTTATTTTACGTCAGTTTCTCATTGAAATTTAGATAAAAAAAATATTTGATTGATTATTGATAACCGTTTTAAAGCCATATTCAAGTTCAAGATTCACGGCCACGGCAGTCCTCGCCAAAGGCAATGAATGGTTACACAACAGATGCCCGGCCTGAGCATGGGCATATGGCTTCCTTATCATATTTTCATAGTACTTGAGAACAACATCTGAATATATAAATAACCTACTATAACGTTTAAATTAGCTTTATCCTGTTTATTGTAACTTAGTTTAAACTTCACACCTCACCGATCTTTGTCTTCTTTTTTCCATCTAGGTGGCACCTATAAGGTCCAAAAGACCGACAAAGAAGTGACCGAATGGATTGGCAGCCTTCCGTTCTCCTTCTAATTTCGCTGCACCATACACAAATAATAATAACTTAATTAGTCATAGGTCATTTTTAATTTAAAACTTTTTGGACACAGAAAAAAAGAACATATTTAAAATTGTAACATGACATGACTGGAGATTTTTATTGGAATAAGTAATACCGTTGTACTCACTCACTGGTGTTTTAAATTTTGTCCTATGTTTGTATTTTTGTGTACATAAAAATGACTAGTTCTATTCCGTAAATCCATAGGGGTTTTTATTAGCGTAACAAATCACATAATGGCGCTGGATTTCAATGTCAATAGCGTTGTTGAATTTCAAGAGGGCGATGGCCGACCGTTCGTTCTCGTGTACTTGCATATGTGAAACACGCGGCCGCTCCCATACAAACTGTCTCATTAGTTCCCGCAGCGAATGTTTTTTTGCTCGTTTTGCATACCGTCTGTTTGACCCTATCTCCATCGATAAATACATACTGAGTACTGACGGTCACTGTAACCACCGATGCTTGGAGATTGAACTGTGTGTCTGTTTGTCAACTGTATGTTTTTCATCGGCATACGGATAGACCATTTTTTTAGTCTATGCTGATTCTGAAACTTGGTTGAAATAATAATAGCTAATTTTTATACCCAAACATATTTATAGCGACCTTTTGTCCTTACGACTCTTCACAAGGTATTTAGTGCCGTGAAATCTCCAATCATCAATACCAGGATAAAACAGTTATTTTTACCCGATTGCAAGAAAGGGTTTTTTGGGTTTTTAAATACTGGTTTCCAATTCAAGTATGAATGCGATCTTACCTATTGAGAATGATCTTAGTTAGGTTTTTAAAACAACGTTTCACACGTCAGTATACTATCGGCTCTTTCTTCAGCTGACATTTGTATTTCATACAGGTCGTTTAGTCGCTTAATTGATATTAATTTGTATGTTTGCTCAGAACTAGTTCTTACCCATGGGATGATGACTTTTTATCTGGTTACTATTACGCCTTTAATTAGTTCTATTAACAAAATGGGATTGGTTAATAAACTCGACGTTACATACTATAGGTACATACGCTAATTAAACAGTTCTAAGTAATTTATAAATAAAAAATGTGTTAACCTCACCTTTCACATTTAAATTTTTAACGCCTTGCGTGTTGTTTCATTATAGTCATAAAGTAGGTAAAGAGACTTCTATTCTTGGTATTAATTTTAAAAGGTTAATGTCGTTAGTTGATGATGAAGTTGACACGACGCCGACAGTACCTACGTCTTGTCTACATAGGTGTACTCAACCAAAGTACAATAGATAGGTGGGTATGGGTACCTATTTGATATTCCATCGACACTTAAGGTGTACGAATGTCCCAAGCGTTTATTTTCTCTAATGTCTCTGTGTTCGCTTTTACATTTTTGGCCGTCTGCCAGACTACAATCGGCCTTAATTTACGCGCGGATTGTTGGAACCTCTGCGGGGTAAAATCTTTGGAACTCAACCAGTACCAGTGCATGACCGCGGGCCGGAAATATGAGCCCATTGTGAGCTTGCTTCATCTTTTTGTGACCGAGTCGTTATTATTATTCTGTGTGATTTTTTTTCATTATCCTTTGCAGTTATATTTCAAAGCCAACTAACAACTTCAAAAAATGTGAATGAGACAAAAGTAATGCACTTTTGTCTCATTCACATTTTTAGAAGTTTTTTATCTCCCTATTTAAATTTTTAGTTGTTACTTTCCATCTTTCCTATTAAAGGTGTATTGTAGTGGTATTTCCTAAATGTTTTCAAGATGACACTCGAAGTTATTGATCCTAAAATACCATACTTCCAATTCATTTAAAATGTCATCATACCAGTAATACCAGTTTTGGTAAAATATTAATGATTGTTTTCTTTTTCCAGGTACGTTTAATCTTATGGCATTAATTCGGCGAGGTGGTATTATATTTTATAAAATTAGTTACGTTACTTTTTCTTCCGTCATTTATTTTTGGTTGGCGAGTGCATGGGCCAAGAATGCTATTGAAGTTTTCGAGCGTCCAAGCAATCATTGCAAATTGATTTAGTTACTACCTATGTATAATTGTTAGAAAACTGGTCTATGTGTGCCTTTACAACTATACTAATATTATATAAATCGAAAATATGTGACCTGTTTGTCTGTGAAGTTTTCACGTCTAAACCGCTGCACTGATTTGGATGAAATTTGCTATGGATATAGGGGTCAAACAGAGGCTACTTTTGGGCGCGATGTAATCGACTCTCACGCGGGCGAAGCCGTGAGTAACAGTAGTATAGTATGTTGTACTTTCGTAACACATACAGTGACTGTTTTCTATTACTATATTAACTGTGCGACAAGTGTAAAATTTTGCATATATACATTTATAATTATTTCAATTTAATATTTTATTTACCCGAATAAATATTATTAAAGAAATAAAGGTTGGTTGAGAAACTACATTTATAATTTTAAAAACAAAAAAATATTGTACTTACAAAAATTCCTGTATTATGAAGTTGCGCGGATTTGTCTTGTTGTATGGCTTTCTTATTGCACAATATATTTAATTGTGCACTAAAACGGTGAACGATATAGGTACCTGTTATATAATAAGCTTGTGTGTGACATCATATGCTTATGTCATTTAGGTACCTATGGAGAATTCAGGTATCGCCCATCACGGTCAAAACATTACGGTTAACTTTATGTTCACTTTAGTAATTCCTTCAGTCATAGAACATGGTGAGATCCTTCGAAAAGTGTATTCAATGTCTTAGTATAAGAAGGGACAACGTTACAAAAAAAATATATCTCCTTTCGGTTGACTTCATGCACGCTAGTGCTGTGCCATTCTTAGAACCATTGAATGTTAGACGGCATCGTCATTTTGTTTGTTGAATCACCATAATTTAAAATGCTTTCTGCATTGCATGACATCACCAAGCTAACCTTTAGGTTTCAATAATGATTTTATATTACCAAGTGGAATAAGGAGTTTTAAATTTTCTTTCATAAAAGGATAATAACATGAATTTCTACTTATATTCTCGATTAGCCCACCACCGCCATTTGATGAGTAAATTAGTTTTTAACAATTTAATGTAACCAACATATATGGATTGTATCCAAAATAAATGAATTATTACTTAATAAATAAAAAACCTTGTAACAAAAATTTCATTTTTCGCGCAAGCTTTTATTGTCAGCAAGTATTGATGCGTTATATGCTTGACAAAAATTTAATTTCCGTGCTTACTTACTTAATTTAAACAGTTAATCGTCGAGGAGTTTCCTCTGAAAGCCTGTCCAGGGTGTACCGTCAGGTCACGGTCGTCATAACAATGAACTTCTACCAAAACTGAAGCAATGTTTAAAATTTTAACACTTGTTTTGTCCTACACAAGCGGACGAAGTTAAATTTCTTGCAAAATTTCACCTGGACCAACAATTTTATTTTGGGTGCAATAAAGAGTTTTTACTTACTTACATTTCGAGTTGCTAGTAACGTCAGAGCTTGTTAAAAGACCTATCATTGTCACTATGGTGTTCATTGACGTTCGTGGTCAGTAGACTAAACGTAGTGATTACATACTCTTTGGCCAGTAGACGCATACCCCTTATACCTGTGATGAAAATAATGATCATGTATTTCTTAAAGATTTTGATAAGTATTAAGTAAGTACATATGTTCTCGTTTAACAAATAATATATAAAGTTTGTATCACGTTTTATTTCAATCATAAAGATAACGACATAAATCAGGAAATTCTTGTAAGGTGACGGCAGCAGGTACTAAATAAATGTTTGTTGTAGTGATTAGGATAGCCTGTCCACTTAGATGTTGTATACAACTGAGCAGGTGTTTATACGAGATTTTAGGTGTAGTTACAATCTTAACTAAGATAAACTCAAAGTTTGTTTTTCCGGAAGAGATTGCGAAAGTTATAACACGACTGGATCTTAAGAAGACGACAGTTTCCTATCATAGTAACTTCTTGATTAAGTTCCTGTATTACTTAGTTAATGCAGAAACTCTTCTCTAACTTCGGACCTACTGAGATCCAAATAAGTAACATCGTTGTTTTAATGTTATGATTGAAGCAACTAATATGAACTTAGCCTTACACTAGCTGTAGCCCGCGACTTCGTGCGCGTGGGCTTCGTTCCCGTTTTCGTGGGAACTTCGGGAATTGCTTCCAAAATTCCTGCGGGAATTGCCCGAGAATCCCCTATTTCATTAATACAAAGTTTGTCATGACAATAACTAACACAAAAAAGAATAGGGAATGAGTGAAATTTTTTAAACTCTTGAATTTTTTTCTGTCTGTAGGAATAAGGTTCCTTAATACCATAAAAAAATATCAGATTTTTAGAATCAGCTAATTAATTTAAATTAAATATTATATTTGAATGACAAATTAATGGCGTCGCTACAGCCTTTTGCGGTCTATTCCTATGCTTTGTTCAGTAAAAAAAAACCAATGTCATTGTCGCATGTTGGTTTTGGTTGTCATGAATGAACCAACCCTTCCGAGTTAAATAAAAACAATTGGAAAAAGTTTTAAGCAAATCGGTTCAGTACTTTCGGAGATAGCGTGATTATACATACATACAGACACAGACAAAAAAATTTTATCTTTCTATTATTCATTTTAAATGTCCCTCTCTCCATTTCAGTCAAAATTACTAAATGTACAGATAAAATATTTTTACTTTTTATTATGTATAGAAGAAGAAGAAGAAAATAGGTAAATATAAATATTTCTTTATGTAGTTAGAGAACGTCATGTTGATAAAAAATTAACAGTAAAAGTAAAGTTTTACGCATACTATAAATTCGTAAAATTGCTGCAGCATAAAATATCTGGCAGTGAGGGTCCCATTTTAAGTGGTCTTTGAAACCCTATAGAAATGATGACCTCCAATAACATGGACGATATCGTAAAAAATACCCTTCATGTTTATGTTTTACTAACTTTTACTCCATACACCGTTCAATTAGGAATTCGCGAAGAAATATTTTAACTTATGCTATATGAAAGATAAAGATAACAAAAGGAAAAATGTCTCAGAATTTCATGTGAAATTGTGGAGTCAGTAATAGCCTTGTTGGCAGACATAGCGCCGCCGTTGCAAATATCACTGGGGCAACAGTAAGACTAAAATACGCTCGGACATACTTGGGAGATAATAATACACATGGTAGCGACAAAAGCTCTTCTACAAAAACTGCGACACGATCTAAACATAAAACGTTTTTGTTAGTTATAACAAAAACGTTGGAAAGGTCAAAAATAAAAAGACATTGTGGCAATTTACTATTTAAACCCATTAAAGTTGACAAAGAACAAATCTCTCTCTTGGAGTTATTTTAAGATTGACAATCAAAACCCTCCATATATATTTGAGAGGGATCGAAGTATTTAAAATGGAGTCTCAAAGATCTTGTCTCAATTTAACCTTTTAATATTCTGCGACCTATGCCGTCATCGGCATTCGAGAATTTACGTCGCATTGCTTTGATACTGAATTCCGAATAGATATTCGTAGTTAAAGTTCATTAACTTACTATGTTTCATAGACAAACATATCAGTTGATTCGATGTCGTATAAGAAGATCTAGATCGACCATGTCTTATCGTAGTCTACAATATTGGCTGCGATATAGGAACAGTAAACAGTAACTATACATCAACTTACCAAAATTAATTGCAAATTAGCTTATCATTGCAGGCAAAGAGGTGTCCATGCGAAGTAGACTGTACTCAAAATAATTGGTGTTTGGGAAGTCTGCCAGCTATTGTTCAATACAATTCAGTTCATAAATACACAGAACCATTTAGGTTGGTTGAATTCTTTTACAATCATCAGTTCCAGTTCATGTCTATTTTTAATTGTAAAAATGATTTCAAGTACACACTATAGGCGGACATTCTCAGTTAAAGATAAATAATATTTTCAAAGTAAAACACTACAACCACAGATCTTAAAATTAAAGTTCGTTAATTGTCCATTGAATATGGGTTTATTCACTACACATGCTACACTGAAGTATTCTAATATACAGTAAGAGCTATAAATATTGATTTTCTATCAACTATATCTACAAAAATAATTGAGTATCATATCATAATATCTTTTATAACTAAAAATAATGATCGGGAAATGGCGAGGCCCTTATAAAGTAGGTTGTATTATTTATAGCTCGGCATACATTAGCCAACCCATTAGGCCGATGGTCTGTCGTTAAAGGCTGAGTAATGACCTGGAACCTATTGTTAGAAATACTTCACACAAGGTTACGTTTCATTTTACCAGATCGCTGAAGTGAAGGGAGGCTTTTCTCAATATCTTTGCTTGTTCACTAAAAATCTAATTTTAACGTGTCGATCGTTCATATTACAATTTTTAAAAGTCAACATAAGGTTAATTTTCCTGTAAAGAACTAACTAGTGGAGCTACAAGAATTAAATCACTTCAATTTAGTTTTTGCACTAGTAAAGTATTCTGTACTCTGTGGTTTCACTTTCTTCACGAGCGAGAACATTGTAACTCTAATTAAAATTAAACGGAACAAAAATCTTGTGTCATATTTTGGAAACGTATGACTTTAACTCTAATCTATGTGACTCACACAAACTGTAAGTTCTATCTAACATCCTTTTATACTATCTTAACATTATAATATCAACATTTTAGGTTTCATAGTTTTTTTTGTTACTTTTATTTGTTGTAGTAGATATTGTATCTATATAAAAGATAAGAGATTTACAGTTTGAGTAGCCAGATTGAAAAAAAATAGTTTGCGGCTAGACCGTATGTTAAAAATTACCAAATATGGTTTATCAAATTGCCGCTCGGCATTTGATTAAAATGAGAAGGAGAGAAAGTAGGAAATGAAAAAAATACTAACAAGAACATAGCTTATAATCTAATGGTTATAAAACCCATATATGTCCACCCAAGCCGGATATAATTCACCCCATTATAAATTACTATAAGGTATAAATAACTTCCCCACTGTATATTCTCATGTTTGTTTACTCAAGAAACAATTTTCGTCGCCTCAAGACGTGTCGGGAAAGTTTGTAAACACGCATCGGCTGAACAATTTTCCATCAAGGGTTCCTATATTTGTTTGTTCACTTGGACGGGCATGTGGTAACTTGAACACTTAATATCGCTTATTTTAAGCTTAGTTTCACTGTCAAGAAACATATTACCCAATTAGGTGTGTCTAATTAATTTCCTTCATAGAGCTCAAGTCCCTGGACTTTCATACAAAATTTTAACGTTTGTCCATAATTTACATACATTTGCTTTCCTTAAATTATATCGAATTTAGGTTACGTTGTGTGAAAAAAAATCATATGGGTACTATAACAATATTAATATATCGTCACAAAGGTCCAACTTTGTGACGATCGTCCAACAGATTTGCGTCTTTAAAAAAAATTCAATATTCCAGTTATATGAGGCCGCTGTGGTGCGCATGCTGATGAAATTGTAATAAAATGAACAGGCACACACGTGCCATTGGTAATCATTCGCATATTGCATGTAAGCTGTCGGACGTTACTGTAAATCTGCAGAATATTTTTGATACCAATTGCAATCAATAATTGAGCATGCGATGCACGCTGTATTTACAATTTATAAACTTGTCTAAGTGCTCCGAACATCTTGATTTAACTGGCATGAAGATAGCTCACTCCTTTAACTTCTCTAATGACACAGGGAAAATGAGTCGTGATTGTAACTTTCTCAGAATTTTGCAAACAGACAACATCACATCATGGAATACCGTCTATTCCGAAGGTGAAATACAACATCGGGAAAGTGAATTAAATAGTGGAAAGTCACAAAGGATTCGCGTGCTCTCTCTATCTCTACGTGCCGGTAATGCCTTATCAAGTAAAGCGCAAAAGTATTTCTAGTTGTTTTAAATCATTTTTCATAAATAAACATGTAACGAATCAATAAAATAAATAACTTTTTATTTTATTCTTGACAAACCCTTATAATTTTTAATGTCTTCTCAATAATTTATAACGTAAGTTAGAAAACCGAGGATGCTGACATAGAATCATTAATATTATCTTACTGTAAATTGGTGCCCATAGATTGCTGTGTTATATTGACTGATTAATTTATCTTTTATTAAATAACTACTCAGATAAAAGGCCAATATAAAATTGGCGATGAAATCGCAAATAGTAGTTTGCAGCTTGAATTGCATGATTGCTTGCTGCAACGTCTTAATGTAGATTTATGGTCCCCTCTCAATAGATGGCCTGAAGGCGATTGTGACTTGTGAGATCAGAGATAGGTTTAAACATCGTATACAATGTTACATGTAAAAATATGCAAAGTTTGTAAAATACATTTGTAAATGACCTTACACTTGAACATAAATTGACATTGAAATGCAACTTTAATGGCTTGCATTCAAGTCAGATAATGGTAAATATACTATAATTGCTCCAGTCCCCTCATACATAGTATGGGGGAATTTACCGCCCTTTAAATATGTGGGTCACGTGCCACGCCAATTTTATCCCCTTGTTTCGTTCACAAAGACTGCCAGTTTTGCTATATTTATATGAAAAGTATTCGTCCTTGGGGTTCCTTAAAATGCATTCAAGGTGCACGTTGCAAGTGTCCGTAGGCTCGGGTAACCACTCTCCGCCATTTTTGCCGGTGGAATTGTTGAATTCATTATGGACAAAGAGCATTGAGTGATAAATATGGTTTTTACTTAATGAAGGTGTCTGGATTTCGTATTTTTGAAATGTTGCAATTTTTATTCTAAGATAAGTTAGTTCATACTAGTTTGATTTAATGTGCTATGCATATGTCTAACGTTATGTTACGTGTTGCTTCTTGAGCAGTTATTTTAATAACTCTCTTTGTAGTCAACAGTCATTATCAGCTCAAGTTACAGTTATAATTAACAGTTTCAAAATAACGCACTATTTTTGGCCTATTGATTACTACACGCATTTGAATAAACTTCACACATACGTAGGATAGATATTAAGTGCTCCACGTGTGGTGTGTGACGTTGTGGTGGCGATATATTTTTGCATCCGTGGGGAATTTCGGAACAAAATGTAGGTATATAGGTGTCTTAAACCTACATGAATTTCCGCTTTTATATAAGTAATATAGTTTGATGATGATTTACTGTAAAAATATTTCCGTCCGCCTATCACAATTCATCATCGTATATATGATTCTTATACTCTTGCTCATTCATTTTATTATTTGTATTTGTAAGCTTTCATGTCAACTTTTGAATTTTTTATCGATTCTATGGGTTAACAATAAGTCATAGATAAAATGCTTTTCTTTGTGCTAAGTAATATCAGTATACATAGTTCCTAAATATTGTATCAGAAGAGTCAATTGTAGTTCACTTTGACCCTTCAATTTAGGGCGAGGGATCTTTTTAACAGTGTATAAAGCGATTGATCGGTCGTCGTTTGTTGCCTTTCTAAATTACTTTTCATTGATCCAAAATTGGAAGAACATAAAATCAGTATCAGTGCTTTGGCTTCAGGTTTAGATTAGACTTATTTTATGAATGAATACGCCTTTGGTGTGTATGCTCGTTTATAATCTTTTCTAAGCACAGGGCTATGAACTGCTAAAAAAAAACCCGACTAGTAGTCACGAAGTTAATGTTGTCCAACAAACAAACAATTATTGCAATAAATTTAACTGCGTATTCACCCTAAGCAATTGCAAAAAAATGAGCCTTCATGTAATCGGATTAGTTTTCTCGAATTACATTACTACACGCTCTTCAGAAATTATGGCGTGAATGTTCCGTTCTGTAACAATCTAATTTATAGAAAGTTTTATTACAAAAAATATTATGTAATGATCAATAGTCGGGTCACACTTTACGGTAAAGTTCATTGTTTATAGCAACGGATATGGCGCAGTGGTCTATTACGAAAATTATTACTTCATCTGAAACTTTTTTGGACAGCCCAAATATAAGCCATATTACTATTATGCAACCTGTGTCTATATTAGTTAAATTTACGTCTTGAAGAACCAACAGTATAACTATTAGTTAATTTATGCTAAGTATAATGTCACTGATTTTACAATCTGCTACAGAGGTGGGCTTAGATGGCAAAATTATCATGTGACGTGATGACGTGTGTTAAAATATGTAAATTTCTTTCGTTTGTGTTTGCCGCTTTATGTCATACCATCTTAGCTAATGACTCGCCGGCCGCCATTATCGTGTCTTACAATTGCATTCAAGTCTACTTTAGCACAACAGAGTCATTATTTAATAGATACAATCCATGTTTTTGTATTTAAGAAATATTTAGATACATAATTTTGTCTTGTTTAACGGAGATATGTCTGAGCATGATCCTAAATTTACCTATTTACTTGAATACTTTATTTTGTTAGAAAAAAGTGAAGTTTATCAAATCGTATCACTATTAATTTCATTCATGGAGTTTGTAGATGAATTCTAATATCTCTTATGTTGAATCAAATGGAATACAAATTAGCAATTAACGAAAGTGCATATTTGCGAGACAGAAGCTATTCCATTACTATGGTGTTACGGTGCGTCGCCTTCACTTCTTGCTTTACGTGGCATCGGTGAAAGGTTCTTTTACAAATGCATAAGCGAAAGTAAATAACGGATTGATATTGATTGGTGTGGTGATAGCTTTTTATCAAACATAAAATTGCAAATCGTATCTTTTTGTATTTATTGAAAATACTACACGTTATATAATTTTGCAGTATCTACATATGATGTCAAGAATTGAGTAAGTAACGCTGAATTGTTATGAAAGTAGATTATAATGTCAGCATTGTTTACTACAAGCTACTGCACAAGTATATAAGTAGTAGATTGAATAAAATTATGTTTAGTTGGAAATGTCGAAACAGTGGGCAGGTAACAGTGCAGCACGGACGGCAGTTGGCGTTGTAATTTTTCTAGGATATTAAGGATAAGATTTTATTTGAAATATGGTATTTTCGCCAATAACAATGAATACTAAACGAAGAATAAAGACTTGGAGCAAAGCTCCGCACAAATATTTATACCAAAAAAGCCGAAATTTTTGTAAATCCTTGAAGTGAACAAAAATACGTAAAAAAATTTCTTTTTTAAAGAGATGTGCATTAATTTGGCCTGATATAGGTACTGGGTAATATCATATTGTCTACAGATATGCGTATCTGCGTCTTTGTGAAAACCAGTCTAGACGGCGGGTCCTGAACGTCACACAGAGCACCTATGTTTGAGAATACTCCAATAATTTAAAACTACTCAAGGGATTGTCGACCTTAGTGCTACTCGTATTATGTGGAGTGCTACTGTACACTTGTAAAACATGTAGGGAGGGTGACATTCCTATTGGGTCGACGTCCGTAATAAGCCTTAGCAATAATTACTGTCGTGCAGGTGCGATGTCATCTTTATTTTATCTGTTTGATATCTATCATCTATCTTCCTAGCTACTGCTGGTTCCAATGAGTTTGTTGTATGTTTTTCTGATGTTACTAGTTCTTAGTTCAAATTCCTAAGGATGTATTTAAATTGCACATACCTAATTATAAGATACATAACATATTTGCTTTACATAATACTTTCTCCAAATCGTATTTCTTTCTCGTACCGGTGTAGCTTTCCATAATCCTCATACATATGATCGTTATCAATAAATTTAAATCCATATTCAATATTGGATAATTGTTTTGTTGGCGATATATCTTTGGGTAGTGAAAGCTAAAACAATCAAATGTAATGTTTCTCTCATTGCTTTGTCTAGACATGTAAAGATTGGTATAAGAGTATCTCATGGGGAATCTGTGGCAGTCTGTAGCGGTCGTAAATAACGTTAGCTCTCATAGACCGTGGAGGCTCACACAACACAACACAGCTACATACATATATATACCTATGTGTGTGCTTGTTTGACCAACCACATCTAACCTAATAACAAGATGTGTTGTTTAGACGATATGCTCTAAGTGGAAAATTGCAACAGGTGATATTTCACACTCATACTGTAACTAAAGTTTATTTCGAATTTCATACGATTGACAGATCGATGAGATGTTAAAGTTGCCTGCAGTAGCTTCGCAAGTTTAATGTATATATATATAGTAATCCTATTGTATATTTGAATATTTTTTGTTTGAATCGGTATGTTACCACGTAGGTTTTGTGCTTGAAATAGATTTGCAGAAGGAAGTCTGTTAATAATCAAAGACTATCAGACTTGAATGTGATATTTTATAAATCATGAATCAATTATGATTGGGATTTCGTTCATAGTAAATTAGTTTATGGAGCGTAGGACCGGTTGTGTTTTGTGGGGTTAATAGCTAGCTAGTAATGTGTGGTATATTAAAAATCCATGCTTCGTTTCACATGCCGCGTATGGCGGCGTAATTAATAATACAATGACCTCACATGTTTGGATCCTAGTGCTTATGATAGAGCTTTTATCAAAACACATTAAAAATGAGTTTTTCTATTTTAGAGAGAGTTCTAAGTCATACCAAGTTTCAGTATAACATCAATTAAAAAATATACTTTAAGTCACCCTCCATGGGACTTGAACTTATTCTACCGTAACCGACAATAACAACATACCTACAAGGTTAATTAAACTTTAACACATAAGTATAATAATTTAGACAGAAAAACGATGCCAATTAGAACATTTAAAATAACATAAAACATAATAGCTTCCGTCCTCTGATGGTAAGCGGTTACTGTACCGTCAACGTGATAATAATTTATTGATGATTAGGGATGGTAAATTTATTTCAAAACAAGTACTAAATTACTAAATGTTGCAAAAGTTTTTATGTTGCTATTGAATTGATGTGACCATTTTATGTAATCCAATATTTATATTAAACTATCATAACGAATTCGTACAATATAAAAAAATATACTTTCTAATTTGTAACATCTAACTTAACTTTGAATTTATCATTATGAAAATCATGTTTCAAGTACAATGTCTCGCTTAGCATTAACCGTTATTCCTAAAGATCACACATAGCATAAACATTGGTCGCATATTAAAAGGTACATGGCGTTATAAATTTATGTGAATTGTTAAACACGCGAATATCATTATAAGCAATCCAACGTTCCAACCAAACGACTTGGGCTACATACTGAATGCACAAGGCGTCGAATTCCTGCGTGACTAGTGCAAAATGCGGTTTGCCTTGTGGTCACTCGTAATAGTAACCTAGACAGAATTTGTATTAGGGAATTCATTTTTAGTCCTATATAGTGTCAACTGCGTTGGGATTGGCGTGCGGAACGTCAGAATTATGAAACTTTATGGCACATAGTACCTACATAGAATATGTGTGATGTTCGTTTATATTTAAATTTATTTTTTGTATCTTACGTATATTTTAGTAAGTCACGCATTTTGCTTACCTTATTTTGTTTCTTCTTTACAGCAACTCAAAGATGAACTCGGAGAGGTGGTGGCCGAATTGGAGGCCCTGGACGGGCAGGAGGAATGCAAGCAGAATAGTAAAGCCAAACAGATGAGCATAGGCAGGAAGAAATTCAACATGGATCCTAAAAAAGGTACTTACATACGTCATCATTACTTTATAATTAGCTGTTATCAATAGTAAGCAGATTCGGTAGATAGATAATAATAAGTATCTAAACAATAAATAGTTGCTTGGACATTTTGTTTCAAATCATAATGTGTCAGCGTTCAGCGAATCAATATGACGTTAACTTTGTGTACGAGTGGGTTGTCATGAAGTTGCATGGTATTCCACGGCAGGTGCTTCATTCCCACGCTATTCAGGCGACAAACTCGATGCGAGGGGTGCCCAATGCCCATTTTTTTAAAAGTAATAAAAATAAATTTATATGTACGAAAGAGCAAACGGCATGAGTTTTGCACTGCAAGTCGTAGAATTCCTGGCCTGTCCAAAGACAAAATATACAGCTCCATAGCTCTGTTCTAACGTAAGTACTTAATTGAAAACAGGATCGAATATGAAATAAATAAATCTTAGATTTGTCTGAATTTCATAATTTCAACATTAGCCTTTTATATGCTAGTGACTTTTTTAATAGCCGGAAAACAAAGAGATGATTTATTGTTTGACCTACGGAATATATTTTGTCTAGATTGGATGCAAATAAGAAATACTTTATGATATTTAATTATACAAATCATGCCTTTTTTATTTTGTTTTTTTGCCAACACTATCTCAATTTATTGCAAATTGCTCTATTCCTGCACATTTATGCACCTGTTATGCAGTTAAATAGACTAACTAAGGAATGCTTAATAAATTGAATTTAAATTAAATAATGAAATAAAGTTCTCTATACGTGAAAGTCTGTCTGTCATTTACGCTTTCACGGCTAAACCGCCGGACCGATTTGAATGAAATTTGGTATGGATATAATTAAGAACCAGGGGTCAAAAATATAACGAGTCCCACGCGGGCATAGCGTGACAGACACAGCTAGACTGGGACTAATCGACAACAACCCTGTGTAATAGCTCGTTAAGGACTTAATTTTACAAAGACAATGATTGTAGAATTCACCATACAGCCAAAAATTACATTCGAGTAATTATTATCTAGTAAATTCGGAACCCACTCCTTCGCTTCACCCATTTCGCCTCCCCTAATTTCTAAATGGTGATGAGAATATAATCACAGTATAAAAATATATGACCCGTGTATGAAGAAATCCTATATTTGGTACCTACCTTGGAATGAATACTTACACCAGTGTATGACAAGCATCACCAGAGTGATAACTATGATGGTCTTTGTTTATCATTAGCGCCTCACACCAGGTAATTGGGTCACGTTGACACTTGGATGTGACTCAAGGGCTTGAGATTCTAGTCGAGATAGAAGTAGCGAGTAGTAGACTAACAATTTCGTATATTAGATAAGACTTGTAAACAAATATATATCTACACAAGCCAGTATATACCTACGCGATATAGTTTTACTCGTAGATGTTAAATTTTGATGAAGTGCCAGCAGCTCCAATAAAAATCTATTACAATTTTTAAATTTATGACTAGTTATAGGAGATTATTCTTTATAAATATGTAGTGTAATTATGAATGGCGTCGTCGGTTCTTTTCTCTTTTGCGAACCCTGGCAACATAATATAATATAGTCTTCGTCTGAGCGTGTTTTCCCGTTTGCATCTTCAGCTTTAGAGACATAATATAGTATAGTCTCGAGAACATAAATGTTTTTGTTTGTTTTTGGAGTGTAGCAAGGTAGCAATACATATACGAAAGCCTGCCTGAACAAGTGCCGTAGCTAGTGAGCTACTCGCTTGAAGAGCCGCTTTATGCAAAAGAACTCGTTGTACCCGTTTCCTAATGATGTCACCCATATATACTTGTATTCTTTTGAAAGGAATATATGGATGCAGTATAAGTACGTTGAATTCACAATAATAAAAAAAGATCATGTAGAACCAGCCTCTTGTTTGCGTTTTTCTTTCAAAGATTTAAGTTTTATTTCTAGCCAAAGTTGCCTTACTTGACTAAGCGCTTGGTAGTGTAGGTATACCTATATGAAATCACACATACGAAATAGGGACGTTATTATGAACATGTCCCGGACATATTGCATAATTCCAACTGAGTCCTTTGCATATGCAATGATCATGCATGCATTATTCAAGTAATACGGCATCTGGCTGAAATTTTTCCTTAATAATACAAAAGTGTCTTCTTACCAATTTGCCGAATTATAAACTGAGATTCAGTGAAGAAGGCAAGGAAGAATTATAGCAATAAAGTTGAAACCTAATTACGTACAGCGTCCAATCTATCGTCATTAATCAAGGCGCACGAGGCTGTTAGTTGTACAAAGCCTGTCAATTTGTTCTACGTGTCGACTACAGGACGGGCGGTCGACTTTCAACGGCCGTGCTAACAAGCTTGTGTTGTCTTTGACGTCAGTATGTTTGGTTGGACTCGACAATATTTATGCTAATCGATCTACTGCAATATACATCCTAATGTGAGCCGTATTCACGTAGTAAAAACAATGCTAATGTTTTCTCGCTATCTTGACTCGCTTGCGAGGAAGATAAATTGCTTATTTTCAAACGTTGATAAAGGATAATGATGCTGCATATTCACGTCATTGTAAAAAGAACTGATGGCAATTCATGGAATGGAGTCTTAAACAACATAACTTGTTGACCCATAATGCAGCTTTCCGAGTAGTTCTTGAGTATAAGCAACAAAAAAAAAACAAGCTACTTAATCATTGAAAAACAAAGAAGCTTTTTCTCAATTCAGGGTTTCGATTGTCCGTTGTTTGCTGGATAGTAAACGTTAGTAAGTAAATATCCCTCTCTCCTAGCTTCTTGTCGAAAAAGAAGCTGGAAGAGATCTCTCCCATCTCTCTCCCAGCTGATGAGTAATATTATCACAACTGGTCTGTCTGATCACTATTATTCTTCTCTGCTGCTCAACCAGATAGGCGGCTCCTATCAAATAGGTACGAGATTTCTACCGTTGCCGCACAGAAAAAATATCAAGTAGAGTAGAGCTTAAGAAGAGGGAAATATAAAAACTCGTTGAGTATGGCTCTACTATTAATAGGTATCTCATCAGATCATTGATCAGTTCTCTAGACAAGGTCACCTTCCGTTCCGTTTCGACGTTTACCTAGGGTTCGTCCTTCATCCCACGCAGCTTGCCATTCAGAAAACGTGGGCGAGTGACGTCCTTGAAGGATGCTCTACCTACGGTATTCGCGCATATTAGTTGACGTAACGATTTCAGTAGCCATTTGTAAGGTAAAGTGCACTGGCCAGCAATAATAGGTTTTGTTGCCGAAGGAATAATTTTAATTCATATTTAAGACACTTTTAATGCCTGAACTGTTGTAGTTACTAATTTTGATGATTATCTGTGAAACGACAAATTAAAACTTACAAAAAAGGGCGGGTTGCATCGAAAACAAATTATTTTGCGCCTTATCTGCTCTATACCGACTCTTGCGGGTTTATTATTAATTGTATTTCTCTCGCTATAAACAGTATTTCTTCCTCGATAATAAACATAAAAAAATGCTTTGGTATCTTTGTAGATACAGAACAGACTTGACGCAACTTCTTGATATGTAAACAGGAAGACTGAATAAAACAATAAATAATGCAATATCAATCGTTTAGCGTTTATATATGATATTAACTTTAATATGCATTTTAATCATTTACGTGGGATGCCTTGTCCACATCTAACAATAGTTCGATGGGGTCTGCATTCCAGTATTTCAGTGGGAAATTGTTTTGTCGCGGTCATCGCCCGCTTTCAGTGCAGTTATATATCGTGCAAGTGCACTTGTCTGAAAGCTCACCTGGGTGGCGCATAAAGTATGCATTTGCGATTTTATATCGATCATTGCATGACAGACACATTTTAAGATACGTCATATTGTCAAGTTTGTAATTTTGTTAGAGTTCTACACTATTTAATATTTCTCTCTTTCGTTGCAGCACTAATATATATAAAGCTAAAAAGTTTATTTATTATGTTTACATGAGTAATTATCTACTCTAATTAATAAATAATCTCAATTTTTTTTAAATTATTTTTCTTACAATTAACAGACTAACTGAAAGATTAATTTTGAAGGATACCTTAGATTACATCCTAATATTTATTAAGTGTCTCCAATTCTCGATGCTTGACTTAACATAATTGGTGGTTTTGCAGGTATCGAGTACCTATACGAGAATGGACTGCTGCAGAGGACGCCGGAAGATGTGGCCCAATTCTTGCACAAAGGAGAAGGACTGAGTAAAACTGCCATCGGGGATTACTTGGGCGAGAGGTCCGATTTCAACGAGGCCGTGCTGAGGGCTTTCGTCGAGCTACACGACTTCACAGATTTGATACTAGTTCAAGCACTTAGGTTCGTTACATTTTAAGATTTTGTTTGTTGTCATTATATTGTCAATCATTCTCGTATCAGCAACCGGTGAAGACCGGTTGCATCCTCAGCTGATTGCTTTTAAGGCCGTCGTCAGTTATCACTACATAGAATACAACAAAGTCGCTTTCTCTGTCCCTATATCCCTTTGTATGCTTAAATCTTTAAAACTACGCCACGGATTTTGATGCGGTTTTTTTAATAGATAGTGATTCAAGAAGAAGTTTTTTGCCCATGCGAAGCCGGTGCGGGTCGCTAGTAAATTATAATCCCAATAGTGTTACATTAATTTGTTACTGTACAAATTGCACTTCGTTCCTATAGCTATCAATATATTATCTAATATTATTCTAATACTATTTCTTTGAATAAGGTAAAAGTAAGAATACTGAACAAAAAATAAATGGAGTTATTCTGAAACGTTTTTTAGAAATGAATGAAATGTATTTTTAGAAATTTTAATCTTATTTACAGTTTCGGTACATTTTCGAGAAAACCTTAATTTAAACTATATAATAGGACAAATATTTTCTAAGAGGATATGATCGCTCTCTTAGATGAATAATAGTATCTTTGATAGTTGAATATTCACGGTTTATGAAGAAATATAGTGATTTGTATGTGCATGTGCAGTAATACATAACAAGCCATTTTTATAAGCACACAAATGCAAATTGATGATACAGTTAATGTTTATTTACTTCCTTGGTTGAATATATCGAATAGAATTATGACAGTAATGTTGGATTTAGATAGATATTTCTTGCATGTACCAATTTATTTATTGGTCATATCAACACAACACACCAACATCATTGATCAAATCATATTTTCATTTCAGCGATATCAAATCAATCAAATAAACGTGGTTTGTGTACTTCATAGTGTTTATAATATAAATTGTATGTTCATATATATAATTATTTATTGTACATAAAAGAAAGTACGATAGTAATGATAAAACAGAAATGTAGAATGTCATATTTCTAAAATAGATAGATTCTTCTAAAAATATTTTTCAGGGAATCAAACTGTTCACATAAAATAACGAAACCATTAATCACTTTCAGACAATTCCTATGGAGCTTCAGATTGCCGGGCGAGGCGCAGAAAATCGACCGAATGATGGAGTGTTTCGCGCAGCGGTACTGCCAACTGAACCCCGACATCTTCACCAACGCGGACACGTGTTACGTGCTCAGCTTTGCCATCATCATGCTCAACACGTCCCTACACAACCCTAGTGTGAAGGAGAAGCCTACGCCCGAGCAGTTTGTCGCAATGAACAGAGGGATCAACAATGGTGGTGACCTGCCTCAGGAGTTGCTCTTGGTGAGTGGTAGTTTTGGTTCATTTAGTTGCCAAACTTGTCAACATTGGCTAAACAAACAGTCGCTAAAAGGGTGCTATAACGACGTTATCGCTATAACAATAACGCCAATTTACTTTTAGCCAATCTTATTACATACTAGCTGTTGCCCGCGGCTCCGCCCGCGTGTAGTTCGCTTTTCGCTTAACCTGTGGAAACTACAACTATCCAGACCTATAGTTAAATCTATAAGTAGTATCCTATTCCCGTGCCAATTTTATAAAGCCATTAGCCATTGCTACGATATCAAACTAAAAATATTAACATTCATACTATCACATCTTTTTCTTTAAAAGAGTAGACGCAGCCTATTACAGGGTCATTAGAACCTAACTCAATAAATATTGTTATGTTAGTTAAATTAGACCTTACGACACGACCGTATGTTCCGTCGAACAACAACTGAACTGACTTACTGGTTTGATTATTTTTTAAACCAAAGCCAAACCAACCAACTAATCAATTCAAATAGCTTACAATACAATACAACAAACGACCGATAAACAAACCAACCAATAGAACTAAATAAACAATCAAAATTTTTTTGAAATAATTAGAATTAATTGCTGGAAAAATTTCAATCTGCTATAATACCATATGAGAAAAAAATAATTAAATTAACTTCAGCGCCATCTATTGATATTTTATGTAACTAAATTATACGCCCACACACATTCAATGTGTTAATTTTTTAAAATTTAATAGAGACTGCAGTGTGTTTTTGTCTTCATTGATATCGATAAAACAAAGTAGAAATTGTAGCTTTATCTATATTAAATACGTTTATGTAAACCGGATTCAACTCTGTAAAAGTTTTGAAACAGTGCTAGAAGTAAACTTCAATTGACCATAACTTCTTTTTCCCTTAACCGATTTTGACGAAACAAAGTTTTGACAAAACTGTTGAACGTATATGTAATCCACCTGTGAAAACCGCGTTCGAATCTGTTGAGTAGTTTTGAAGTTATAACGTACCAGACATACAGAAAGACAGACAGACAAAAATTCCAAAAATTGTTTTTTTTTGGTTTCTGTTATACGTCTTTCTTTAATCGCCCCGTATCAGTTTTTTAGAAAAATATTTAATGTACAGACATTCAATTTTTACTGTCCGATTATATGTAAAGATAGATAGATAAGTACAAAATCCATATCCATACTAATACTATAAATGCGAAAGTCTGTCTGTCTGTAACCTCTTCACGGCTAAACTGCTGGACCGATTGTGATGAAATTTGGTAGGGATGTAGTTAACGACCTGAGGTCAAACATAAACTTTTGGGCGCGATATAACCGATTCCTACGCGGGGTGGAGCCGCGGGGAACAGCTAGTACTTATATATTAACGGACTTAACGCTAAGAGCGTTCTCTACCAGTCAACCATTTAATTAATCTTCTTTTTCAATGTCGTCAATGACAAACTATTAGATATGATTTGTTAGGGGTTGCGATATCGTTTATCCTGAAATAAATTTGCAAATGAATTTATTTGTTTCTCTTCAAAATTATAAAAAAAAGTAAGAAAATAATTCTAGAAAACAAATAAAACACGAAATCATAAAATTATTGTTTGTGACAGGATTCGATCCAGGTACTTTCTTGAAACATTTCTTTACTAAAGTATTAAAAAAATCTTAAAAATTAATACAAAACGAAAAAAAAAGTAAATAAAAAAAAGTAAGTAAAAAAAGCAAGTAAAAAAAAAGTAAGTAAAAAAAAAGTCATCTATAGCAGGATTCGAACCCTCGACTTAAAAATATAATCTACGACCTCTACCGATAGGCCAACATACGTTGCTAGAGATTGGCGAAATTTCAAATGGGATTTGTCTATAGGTACGCAAATTCGCGCCATCTATTGAGATTTTATGTTACTAAATTTACGATCAAATTCAATGTGTTATTTTATTAAAATTAATAGGTGCAGTGCGTGTTTTCGTCTTTATTGATATGGATAATAAAAAGTAGAAATCCTAGCCTTATCTAAATTAAATTAAACGTAAGTAAACGCATTAAAAGTTTAGAAGCAGTGTTTGAAGTAAATTTTCAATCGACCATAACTTCTTTTTCCCTTAACCGATTTTGACGAAACAAAGTTTTGACAACGCTCCTAATCATATGTAATCCAACTGTGAAAACCGCGTTTAAATCCGTTGAGTATTTTCGAAGTTATAACGTACCAGACAGACATACATACATACATACATACATACAGACAGACAAAAATTCCAAAAACTGTTTTTTTGGTTTCTGTTACTCCTTTTTAATCGCACTCAATCAGTTTTTTTGAAAAATATTAAATGTACAGACACTCGCATTTTAGTGTCTTATTATATGTATTGATTTGTAAGGTTGACAAAAATGATTAAGATACCTAGTAAATCGGCTGTAACCTACCTTTTTATGCCTGAACTATTTAAGATATCTCTATTGACATGCAATGTTATAAGGATATTGCTATAAGTTAATACGAAATCAAAGGTTTAAACCACGTAAAAACCTAAGGTAAGTTATGATTGAGCGAGAGCAAAGCGATCTGAGGTCACTGTGACTCATTTAGAAGTTATGCAGTACGTAAATATTCATGAGAGAAAATGTCAATGAAACTTAAAGGAATAATTTACATAAATAACATCGGTAGAAACAAAAAATATTTTAACTGATTATTTTTTTTCTATATTATTTACTAGGCAATATTTACAAATTTTGACAAGTACTTTTGACTACATATTTGACCTCAATTGTTCAAAGCTGAATACCTGGTATCTCTGTCAATGCAAATTCGGCTTGTCCAAATTTAGAAATACAATACACAGTCTTGCAAAATGTATTTTGGAATGTAATGAATTATTTAGGACGTTGTTATTTTGCAATGTATTCGTAGAAATTCAGCATTGTTGACTTGATGATAGCTTATCTGGTTTATATTAGACCAATACTGCAGCGGCTTTTTTAAAACTTTACCTGAGGCAAGGTTTGACTTTTGTAAACAACATTAATATGAGTACACTATTTCGTTTGTTCTTACTCATAATATAGTATTCTAGTTAAACACTGTTTTAAACGGAGACACTATTTTAAAAATACAAAATTGTGTAATATGTTTTGCATGTATGTTTTCTTTGACAGTTACATAAAAGATTTTTTGACCTAAGTCAATACAAATTCGTATGAAGTGATGCAGCAATTTCATGACGTTTTCTTGACGGATAAATCTAATCTAACCGTTTTTATTTATTCTTTTATTTTTACGTTCTTATAAAAACAACAATTTTAAGTTATAGGAAAATATAAAATAGTCATATGAGGTATCAAGTAATATCAATAAAGAAAAAAATATAAGTACGAAGTAGAAGCATCACATTCCAATGTAACTGGTATCACTTTACAAACAACATGAACAGAAGCCGCAAGCGTTATCTACTATGTAACCAATATTATCGAGTGATCCCTGACATCTATGTGTGTCTTCTTCACAAGGCGAGTGTTTTTCACCCTACTTGGTTGTCACTTCGCCTAAAACGTGTTTCAAATTGAAGTTGAAGAGTGAAACTTACTGGTTAAATAATAGTGCTAAATTCCCTTAACAATACAGGAAATCACTTTCGTATTAGGTGAACATTGTAGGCATCTTAAAGTAGCGTTTATCCGCTCCCAACCCGTGAGATATTTACCTGTATAAGGATGAGTCGAGACAAAGGGGGAAGGTCTTTGCCCAACCGTGGGACATAATATTAACAGGCAATTGTGGCAGTTGTGAAAATCTGGTGTTATTTTTTTTTTGTAAAAACAAATAAAATTATTTAGTACATCAGGATGTGTTGAATTGAGTGGAAATATTCCGGTGTGTATTGACATATGAGTAATATATGTCAGTTAATTTGTTTGCAGAACGACGTTGAATGTCTTGAGTGATTGATCTATTGGTGTCATTTACGTTCTTAACAGCTTGATCATTTGATGAGAGTTAGCGGCAAAGGCCTTTTACTCGGTAAAAGTAGTCATATATATATATATATATAATGTGTTTCATCCCATTAAATATCTAATAACACTATACAAAGTGCAGTTGTTGTTTAGGCTACAGTGATCGGTTGACACAGATACTTGTTTGCTAGCTTCATTGTGTTAAATATAACATATCACATAAAGGATATGTATTTGTTGGTATCTTTGAGAGCAGGAATTTTGAGCTAAATACTGATAATTAAAGTTCCTAAATACTTTGAAACAAATAATTGAACCAACATTTTGTATTAATTAAACACCTGCTGAATTGACTCGTATCAATCAAATATGATAACCAATATGTTTCTATTTCCAGTCGTTATACGAGTCTATAAAGACGGAGCCTTTCAAGATCCCTGAGGACGACGGGAACGACTTGATGCATACCTTCTTCAACCCGGACAAAGAGGGCTGGCTCTGGAAGCAAGGTGGCAGGTAAGGAAACTCTGTAGATGTATGTATTTTTGAAACATATTTGTCTTCAAAAAGAGTGTAGTTAACATTCTTGACAAACTTGTCAAGGTATATTTTGTTCATTAGTAGTATCAAAGTGGCACATATAAAGTATTATTGACATGATATTATTAGTGATTGGAATAATGTAAATTATTATTGATTATACAATATACATGAGGGTTTGGAACTGAAATTCAGACATCACATTATAGAGAGTAGTCGCATTGTTTTATTTTAGTGAAGATTCGTGGCTGCATGATTTTGTTCTAAGGGTATAAGGGGCAATTGTGCTTCGGAAGGCAGCCATTTGATCCGGTTGTCATCTGGTAGTCGTTAAGGAACCACGTAAGGAGCTGTGGGATTGCGGGCGGTTTCGAACTTTGACACATAGGGCACACTGTACAGTACGATTATGATTTTGAAGACGCAGTCGAAATAAGAGAGATATTTTGATAACACGTGTTTTCCCTGTACTAGATGAATTATGAAATCGTGGGAAATTCGCGATTTTTTTTTAATGTACAAGCGAAATATGTTCCAACTAAATTACAAAAGGTACTTATCTGTTCCAGGTACAAGTCGTGGAAGAGACGGTGGTTCATATTGAATGACAACTGCCTGTACTACTTCGAATACACGACGGACAAGGAGCCCAGGGGCATCATACCGTTAGAGAATATATCTGTAAGTAATTGCTTAAATCAAATTTCAAATTTAATTACAAATTAAGAGTTGTGACTGTTGTTTGAAGTGTTTATTCAAGTTCATAATATAGTTACGAGCATTAATTAGTAATGTCAACGGTTCTTAAGTCAATGTGATAAACTCTTAAATGAAGCACAGTTATATACATATAAATGCTCGTAACTCTACTATATGACGTCCTTAAAACATAAAAAATTTGGACGATTTATTTGTAGGCTCGTGGACCTGCAACTTTTTCATAAATCTGTTCGTGTTTGCATCTTATTACCATTTGATAGAATCGGTTGTACCTATGTATCAAACTGTATGAAATTTCTATTTAATTTTCATACGATATTAACTAAAATATATTTAACCCCTTTATGTCTTAACAATATTGAACAAAACACATTTTAAAATGGGCTTAATATAAGTTTGTATTTTTTTTTAATAAGACTTAGTTTCCGTAACAATATTTTGGTGTAACATTGTCAGGTGCGCGCGGCCAGCGACCGCCAGCGGCCGCACTGCCTGGAGCTGTACGCGAGCGGCGGCGCCGACCTCATCAAGGCCTGCAAGACCGACTCCGAGGGGAAGGTGGTGGAGGGGAAGCACACCGTATACAGGTGACTGACTACTGCTGAAACATAGTACAAAACAAAGTCGCTTTCTCTGTCCCTATGTCCCTTTGTATGCTTCTTTAAAACTACGCAACAGATTTTGATGCGGTTTTTTTTAATAGATAAGAGTGATTCAAGAGGAAGGTTTAATACCCATGCGAAGCCGGGGCGGATCGCTAGTAACATACATATAGTCACGTCTTTATCTCATATAGGATAGACAGAGCCTGGGACCATAAGACCTTAGACCATGTTTAGCATGATGACAGTTGAAACAGGAAATCAATAGTGATGGGTTGCTAGCCGCATTGCCTATGTCACGATACCCCTATTAGCCGATTCCCTCAGTAGACTTTAACGGCTTGCACGGGAAAAGAAGCAGCTGGTACATTCTATGTTTTTCTTTTTCTCCCTGCATGGAAGGATAGATGGCGCTATAATAATCCTCCTCTTCCCCCAGTCTTACGCCCGAATACTCAAACGCTACTCAATCTTAAGGGTTGCTCAAGTATCATGTTGTCGCGCTGAACGTCAACGATATGACAGTGGCAGCATGATACTTAAACAGTTCTTAAAATTGAGATTTGATTTGATTACTGATTTTACTAGAATCCCTGAGGAGATCCCGTTTTCATTGATATTTGACCAATGGTTCCGAAGTGCTCTAAGTTCTAAGCGAAATAAGAGATTAAAAATACAAAGTTTAAATCATATTTTATATTTGTTTTCAGAATGTCAGCAGCAACAGCGGAAGAGCGAGACGAATGGATCGAGTGTCTCCGTCGCTCCATCAGCCACAACCCATTCTACGACATGCTCGCGCAACGCAAGAAAAAAGCGCAACACAACCTTCACTCCAGCTCGCACTAGTCACACGCCCGGTAAAGGGTTCCCTATACCTAACATACATAAGGCCTTTTTTATTACGTCGTACTAGAAGGCCTTATGCTCAGCGGGCTGTGCCTCTGTATTCAATCTCAAATACAATCGCTAGTATCTGTAGCTAAGATATTCTTTGGAAATCCGTGAAGCGCCTCTTGCGGATAGCAAGGTAATTCAGGATTTCCATTCATAAAAGCAAGAAAAATGACAACCGTCAGCGTTAGTAAATGAATGCAAGAGTCCTATAAATATTAAGCAGTTAAAGGAGACATACGTTTGATTGTGTAAGCATGTCTAGCAGTGGCACCATGGGATATTCACCTTCCAGATTGTCCGACCTAGTTTAAGGTTGCAGGAAGACGCTGGATGTAGGTGAGATCAAGTGGGCAAGGCCTAAGTCCTGTAGTGGACTTGTTATTGGAATAATGAAACCGGTCTTGATTTTGTCCGCTAAATAATATGCATAAAAACATAAGGTACTATCAAAGAGTGGTTTCAAAAATTATATAAATCTGATACTGATATTTGACATTTGGTTAAAGATTTGTCAGATTTGGCTGACAATTCTGTTCAATTCGGTAGTTTTTAGACCCAAGCATAAATAGCGCTTATCTAAGATATCGAAATATCTCATAACTATTCGCCTTCGTCACATTCTTATCAGTAAAACATCACACACGTGTCATTTTGACCAATTATTACATTCATTGCAATTAAAATGCGTTGGTGACGTAGAAAGTGTTTAATTATTGCAACTGTAATTAAACATGAACTTGCTGATAAAGGAATTCATTGCCTTGTACCGAACCTCTAGACTTGAATATTCTAGATTTATCACAACCACAAGTTTTTCTAAAAATGCCTATATAGTAGCGCCATCTGATGGCAGAAGAACTATCGAAAATCCTCATTAGTTCAATTTAATGACTACCTGGGATGAAATTATATGTAGTATGAGGAAAGGGGTCCATTTAAATGAGACGATACGGTTATCAAACCTTGGGATTTTTATCCTGACCTGAAAGCACATGACATCAATGTGATAAGAATTATTACGCGTTTTATATTATGTAAATGAATATTTATTCGTTATAATTATGCATAATTCAGCAGAGTGCTAACCTAATGTACCATCGGGGGCAGATAAAACTGACCCCGCTGCCGTACTTACCATAACGACCGGGGGTTAGGTTTATATTCTCAATATTGCATTGCAAGTAGCCCGTAGTTCCAATTCGGTTCAAAACCATGTTGTCATTGGTGAAAATTGTGACAGTTCTATTTAGGTCAAATTTTGTTTGCCATTTGACAGTGAACCCCAAACCTAACTAGCGCCATTGGCCCATTATAATTATGAAGAAAACCCCTTTTAATCTTATGACTACGATTTACCTAATAGAAGACAGAATCGTAGTTGTACATAATGATTAGCGCTCTTGAATAAGCTGAATAACTATTTGGTATTGTAAGAATTAAAAACACCAAAAATTACGTAACATTAGTTAATTTATAACATCGAAAGCCTCTTAAATATTAATGATTTTTGTCAAGCACAATATGAACTAGGAAATAGATAGCGCCGTGTTCGAGTATGCATTGAATATCGAAAATATTTAATAATATCATAGCCCTCACGGCAGATGTTCATTTACAACAATTTGAACATATTGCAGCGGAAGGTAATGTTCACTCGAGCGTATTCGCTGAACAAGTTAGAACAACGTTTTGTTCGAAATTTAGCGCAACGGACGCGCGTTTACGATCACGATAATATAGACGTCCATCTTATATAATTTGATTTGACTTAGTGATTAGTGGTCAGACTTCAATGAAATGTGATATTTACAGCCATAGGTAACGTGGCAGGTGTCGTGCATGTCACACAATACGTTAATACATCAAGCAGCGGCGGTCGACGTCGCTAATGTCCATGTAAATAAAATGGTAAGACTGAAAAATAATGTACATTTTCATAAATTGTTTTCGATCCGGAGTGGAGAATTCTGTCACACATATTGTTGTTGCGGTACATGAATATGATTATGTTTAATATATACGTATGGTAAAATTTATTATAAACTGATTTGACAGCTCAAGAAAATTAAGAAGGAAAGACAAAAAATGTTTGAAGTTTCTTTCGCCGTAATGTATTAGATTTCCATGGAAGTGAAAAAAGTAATATGAAAAGAACAATCCAATAATCATCACAGACTTCGCCTCATCACCCCAGCAAGAGCCGGCTGTCGCTAAACGTTATGGTAGCTGCCCTCCGGTATAATAAGTTGGCCACTAACGGGACATGCGGGGGGCTGCGCACGTATGAAAATCGGCTACTGCGCATTCAAGGTCATTTCAGTTTATTGCCAACTTATATGCCGCGAACTATAGCTGGGAGATGGGAGAGAAAAATTCGTTGGATCAATGAAAAACAATGATCATAATTTAGATTTTCTTTAGCTGTCAAATAAATTTATTTTTAAGGGGGAGTGAACAAGAATAGTTTAGCGCTTATAACCGATTAGAAATAGTTTGTTTAATGCAAGAAAAAAAACTGTCCACGTAACAACAGTATGTGCGAATGAATGTGTGGTATAGCGTATGATTTGCGAAAACTGCCAAATTTGATTTGCGACGAGTTTAGTCCAATTTTTTTATATTTTTCAATAGCGGCAACTTGCTTGTAGCCTTGACAATAATTACGTTTACTCAATATGTTTTGCCGTTTTGCGGCAAATGTTATTTAAACTCAGTAGATGGTTCGTATTCAATGAAAGTATTAATTTAGTAGAATCGTGTAAAAATATAGTGTAAAGTAATGTAAAAATACCGAAGCTATTGTTAAGTCCATTGCCATTGCTTTTACTTTCTTTCGGAAGTGTGAATATGGCTTTATTAAATTTAAGTAATTGTTTTTGTTTTGTAAGTGGCACTTCAATAATTGAATGATTACATTCCTACATCTGGTCCATAATTTTAATATACTGTATTTATTTTCCTAACGCTCAATAAAATAATACTTATTGATGTATCTTATTATGTCCTGTATATAAAGAATATACTTCATTATTTATTTTATGTTTCATTATCATATTTCTTATTCAAAAATAATAATGTGTCAATGTTTAATCTATTATGTTAATCGTTCATATACAGTTTTAAGGGGAAAATGATAAACTGTCGCAACTACGACAATCGCAAATAAGCCCACGCATATTACAAATTTGCAAATGACATATGTGCGTTTCGTTCTGCACTCTTGATGCGTTCCGTTATAGCAGCTATCAATGATTTTATTAAAGTGGTCCACTATAGCCATTTATAGCATATTGCTATTACTATATACAACAGCCGCAAAAATCAACCCAAACTTCTATTTTATTTCTACAATCAATAATCATAAAAAATACATCATTCGCCATTTTACTGTCACATTTGGGTAAAAGGCTGTTTTTCCTCTCTGATTAAACTGGATTTTGTACTTGAAATATTCGGTTTGCCTTCCACTTGACCGAATAGCAGAATTATTTATACCCCTTATTAGTTAAAGGTGCCTAAAATCGATCTGTAACTAGATTTAGAGCTTTAGTTAGTTTACTTTAATATAATTGAATCGCTGTAAATTCGCCTTGAAATGTTAATTTATCTCATTCGTAATGTTTTATATGACAATGGATATGTGCATAATAATTGTGTTGTAAATAATTTTGTAAGAAAATGAATATACATAAATATCTTTATTTATTGCCTCGTTTTATTCCTTCTGTGATACCTACTTATTTCTATGTTCAATAGAAACTATCGGTCATTGAATGGAGTTATCCTATTAGGTATTTATTGTTTTTCATTTATAATTTATGAAGAATAGATTATAAATAGTGTAGTTTATTTGTTTTGTCTCAATAAATAACCATAATGGGACACGATTATGGAAATAATTGATAGTTACGATAGTTATAGTAATTACATAGTTATCATATGCAAACAATGCATATGCGGAAAATACAGACATACTTATTCATGTATACCTCGTGGTCCCTAATCTCCTGGGTGGTTCAAGTAACAGTAACCACTTTTCATCAGGTTGGATGTACGCATGTTTGCCTGCCTACTTAGTATAAAAAAATTCTACTCTTAACTCCACGAATATTTGTGTAGATAAGAAAGTCGCATAATTAAGTATGATTGTTATGGTATATATAAATGATATTCAAATATTGTATTAGTAGCACTATTACATGTATTTTCAGCGAAGTTTTTTCAATCGACGAAGCGTAACCACGGATCGACTTCCTTTTCCGACGTCGGTGAAACGTAGCCGTTGCGCAAATTATTGCTGCTGAAATTATAATAGCGTAGGTTATTGTGTTGTACGATATCAATCATCTAAGTACCATGCTGTTTCGTAGCTATTTTAATACGATAGAACTCAGGGTCAGCCATGTTTGTATTTTAGAATTAGAACTTCCGGTAAAAATCAAAGAATGTCTATTACTAGCTGTAGCCCGCGACTTCGTGCGCGTGGGCTTCGTTCCCGTTATCGTGGGAATTTCTCCGTTTCTCTTATACAAAGTTTGTCATGTCGACAATAACCGACACAAAAAAAGCATTATTTAATTTGGTGCATTCGTTCGAAATTGCTATATATTTGCAGGCAAACATGCCTTGAGTTCATTCAAATAACGATAACTTTTTTTAATGAACCGATTTTGTTCAAACAAACTTAACATGTTCTCTTTCAGTACTTTCGGAGATAAGCGTGATCAATAATAAATATAAATAATAAATATATAAGGACAAGTCACACAGATCAAGTTAGCCCCAAAGTAACGTGATCATGCATACATACAGATAGATTGACAGACAAAAAATTCAAAAAATATATTTTTGCTTTCTATTATTCTTTTTAAATGTCCCTCTATCCATTTCAATTAAAATTACTAAATGTACAGACAATATATTTTTTCTATTTTATTATATGTATAGATGAAATAATGTTCATTTGTTTTGGTCATGAATTGAATTCAGAGGTTTTATAAATTAATTGTATTGTATCGTCTTTCGAGCTCGGGATCCACTAAAACTTAATGTCTCAGTAATACTGAGACATTAAGTTTTAGTGGTCAGTATTAGCAGAGGAAAACTTAAAAGGTAAGGTATCTACTAAAAAGAAATAAGGTTCGGTATTATTTTTATGATCGGGCGCTTGCCTGACGTCAACCCTCCTTGGACATGCTGTTGGTGGAATTTGCCATATTAAAAATATTCCAATTATGAGTTGGCTATTAAGTAAGTACTACAAAACTCTAATTATTTGCTACTTACTTATTATTATTTAATTATTTTTCAGGCAAATAAGTAACAAGAATATATCATTTGAATTTCAGTTCCTACCTATTTACCACATTTTTATACGTTACCATCTGAGGACTCCAGCTGAACACTCCAAATAAATAGCGACACGTAATGTTTCTTGTGTGGTGGAGAACAAACAGCATATTTCACCACCAGCCCGCGTTTATCGTCTGTTTTCACAGTTTCGAAACGCTGTCTCAACTATCGTTCCACTTGGCAGTTTTGTCAGTCAAATAGGTACTTGCTTACCAAACGTAGGCAATTCAGATATTTTTTCGTCATGGTTGTATTTTCTGCAATGAATAGGTCTAATAACAGAGCTAAGCTAAGAGCACGATCTCTTCAAAACGCGGGCTATTCGTTTTTAAAATTAAGTAATTTGATACTTAGTTACTTCTTGCAAGGTTTAGATCTTATTTTTATGTCTGTCTGAAAACATGACAAAAAAGCCCGCAATCATAAGCTGGCTCCTTTCTTATGAACAATGATGATATGATTGATATAACTTTTATAGTTACCTAAGTACAAATGTACCTCCGTACAACACACTTGCAGCACAGATTACAGAACTTGCAGCTTTCTAACATGTTAGGAGACACAGGACTGCTATAGCAGTTATAACATTAAAAATTCTATTGTGTTTTCAAAAATGTCCGCTAACGTGTTAATACGGCGTGATTGACTAGCACTTCGATGGTCCTGGATTTTAGTTTCATCTGGTGCAAATATTTGTTCAGAATTAGTTAACTTCTGTATAAGAATTGCCCTTTTGGGAAGTGGGCGTTCTGGGAAGTGGATGTTTTGGGAAGTGCTTTTTGGGTCGAAAGAGTTTTGTGTTGGTCGTTTAAGTTTGTGCATCATCCATCAGCCCCACAATCATAACACTACATTACAACACATACTTACTAAAGGATGTGGTTATGCATGTGCTTAACTCAGGCTAAGCTCCATCGGCTCTCATTTGTCAAGGTCTATTTGCGGCTAATATTTACAAATGCGAAAGTTACTTGTTATCTAAGTATGCTTGGTTTTATTTTATTTTTATCTTTCTTTTATGACAATCTATTATCCGAGAACTTCTAACCCACTACCTCTGGCTCTTAAGGCAAGCACTACAGTACCTCTACCAAGACAACTTTTTCTACTTTCTTTTTCTTTTCAAAAGCAGCCATGTCTGAACCTTGGGTCCTAGTATTCTACATGTGACTAAAAATTTTATCAAAATCCATCCTGTGGTTTAGCCGTGAAAGCGTAACAGACAGATAGACTTTCGCATTTTTAATATTAGTATATGGAAGTATATTATGGATGAGTACGCTACAACGAGCATAGGATACCGCTTTACCAATGTTTTCTTTTACCGTTGTTTGTTTGTTTAATTGTAGAAACAACAACAAACAATCGCAACAGGGTTACTTACTGGTCATTATGTATTTACTGGTAAATATTTTTTGGCTTTCTAACATATGATTGCCAATTTTCTGCTTCGGTTACTTTTCGATTGCGTAGTTTTAAGAATACGATGATGCATGGTAAACAGACCAACATAAAGTAAGTATCTAGTTAAATATGTCCTCTATAGAAATCTTATTAGCGATAACCTAGGCAAAATCAATTAAGTCATTTACTTGGAAATTGATCGTCTTTATTGTATTTTTTATTATCTTATTAATCGCAGTGGGCGTTTCTTCGTTACTTATACACAGAGTGAATAAACTGTTTATTTGCTTCATGATCTATTGAAGTAGTTGCAAGTAATATTTTACTTATAAGTGAGCTAGTTGTTACCCATTATTACTAAGTACATTATAACATTAACCTACACTGCTTTAATATCAAGCTAGCCTCAGTAAAGGAATGGAAGACGACTATTGTTTTTTGGTAATATAAAGTGTATTTTTTTAAATTTTGCTTTTAATCCTTTCTATGGCTCTAACATTCCTAAAAATATTGTACCTTATAAAAAAGCACCTTGTATAACAAAGGCCTCGCTATGTAACAATATACCTATATATATGGATGCCTTCAAGATTACGTAGGCACTCCATAACCATGACACACGATTGGTTTCTGACATTATGTAGAGGTAGAGACACTGTGCTCCATTCGAACATTTTCTGTCACAGATTATGTGATTATAATTTACCTGTGACATCCATAATTTTCATAGCCATAATTTTCCTGTGGCATCAAACGCTATAAATATTTGGTCTCGATAAGGTTTTATAAATTAAATGAATAACATTATAAATATATGGGATTTTATGACAGCCTGCCTGGCGACGATTCTTCTTGAGTGATGTTGCTGTTGGTATGCAACTGTCGGAATGAGGTACAATGAAGTTTAAACACATCTAGGTATCTGTTAAGTTTTTACCACATTCACGCATAGAGCCGGAGGTGGTCAATATCATATAAGTAGGTAATTTTATACACGAAAATCCGATCTGTTTGGTCCATTGTTTGAGTGGTAGACCACTTAGCAATCCACCATTTGGACTCATTTGGTATTGATTTAGTGTCAACACAACATCATATGTAATGATGTCCGAACCGGTCTTAGGACGAGGCTTATCATGTAGGTTGCAGGTTCAGAGATGTGTGATGTAACCGTTACAATCCAAGCCAAGGTTGGCTGGTGTGGAGATATCTGTCGCATAATGTGCTTGTTGTCGCGATAGTAAGTATGTGGCCCGGAAGCTTTTTGCACTGAGAAGAGGTAGGTAATTTCATATTAGGCTAAAGTTAAGGATGCGTAGATGTATTTTATTAGGAACTGGTAGGCTCTTCAGTATCAGTAGGTACATAATATAAAACAAAGTAGCTTTCTCTGTCCCTATGTCCCTTTGTATGCTTAAATCTTTATAAGTACGCAACGGATATTGATGTGGTTTTTTAATAGATACAGTGATTCAAGAGGAAGGTTTTTTATGCCCATGCGAAGCCGGGGCGGGTCGCTAGTTTATTTATAGTCTAATATGTTATTGAGTATAAATCTGAGGGTTCTATAAAGTTGATAGAGCTCCTAGAAATTAATATATAACTGTCGACATGTTTTTGTATTTTTTACGTACTTATTTATTTATGTTGCTTTTTTAACGCACTTATAATAAATTTTGAAGTAAAATTTGAAATAAGTCAAAAATGCCACCCCCAATTCTACCTGTCTTAAAGGTTACGTTATGTTTGCCGCATTTCCTCTCAATCGCTAATATAATATTCGCTTGTTTATGTTGACAATAAAACAGTTTTACAATGCCAGGAATTTCACACAGTAATTGTTATAATGTTGTCACATACAACGGTCGCGTGACGCGGCGCATGCGATGCTTTCATACGGACGCGGTGCACCAAGGAACTGCATACATATTTTTTAATACTTATTATTTGATGGGTACATTTACATAGGCACAAGGCATAGGTTTGGTGAACCACAAATGAACTAAGATGATTTCTGTCTCAGCTTTTCAACACCACCCCATAGAAATAATAGTATAGTAGGTACCTAATAAATATATGCAACTTATATATTTTAATAATATATCCTTAGGCAACCTTCAAACGCAAATATTATTACCAAGTATGTGTGTATGTTTTAATAAAAGTAATACTTAAATATTAAATCGATTCTTTTAAAAATTAATAGCTAATTAAAATTACCTACATCTGAATAAATATTAAAATTGCATACCTACCTACATGCTATATAATTTACACGTGCAATAAAATTGGCTAATCACTACATTATTACCAGGTTAAAAAAAAAGATTTTTATAAAAGGCGACTTATGGATCAACCTTATCAGCACAAGTACAGAATAGATTTTAGAATAAACTTAGTACCTCACCAGTCCACCAGTTTCAAATCATCAGTCGTCACTACGACTGATGGCGAACAAAAGCATCTCCGGGAGGTTTGTTTCAGGGCCGGTTACATGGTTGGTAAAATATTTCTTCATTTCCAGAGTTTGCCCCTACCTACCAGAACAACCAAAAATGCTAAAAAATAAAGGGCATCAAAAACCTATGTGTGTTCCTTTAATGTGTGTTCATATAAAATTATTCGTTTTATTTATTAAATATTAAACGATTTTAGTAGATAGTACAATGTACAAGTGTTTTTCATGTATTTGGTAAGTTTTATTACAGCCATAATTATATAGTAAAAGTATTTATATTATTATACTACCACAGATAACAGTATAATAATACTAGCTGCTATATAAATAACTGGAAAACTAAATATGTTTTTGTATAAATTCTCTGACGTAGGATATTTTAGCGCTGATGAGCAATTTGTTAAGGTATTTTGCCGAAACGGTCGGTCGTGGTAGGAATCACCACTCGTTTGGCGAGAACACGAAAACTAACCCCAATTTTCACCCCTTTTAGGAACAAATGACACCTTTTGCCAAATGGTTTGAAATAATAGTACAAGTTTCTCTCTTTTTTATACAAGTTAAACATTCAGCCCTTACATTCGGTCACTGGAGCCTCGTTAACGCTCGTGACTCTTTCAGCGTATCACTCAAGCGCTGCCAATTCGTGGCCTAGGATCTGTCTTATTGTACTCTTGTCTCATTGTAGAGATATAAGAAACGTCTTAGTAACAAACATATAAGCAAGTAAGTATTTAGCATTTCAATGAATAAATAGACAAAGCGCCTTTGTATGTATTAATAGTTACATACATACTTTGGAATTGGAATAAATTAAAATACTGTGCTTCACCTGTTTTAATATTCGTAAGCTAATAACATTAACATAAAAACATCCAGTGACTCACTAGGTGACTTAATACGCTCAATACAAAACCTACACAAAGTAAGTTAATATGTAGGTATGTTAATTTAGAAAATAGTGTGATTTTTTTTATTTTGAACCCTCGTTTAATTGCTATAATTGTAAATACACTACGTTGGCTGAGAGGCCAATAATTTTATTATTAAATTATTAAATATAAAAATTAAATTAATTTTAGCTCTTAGTCACTTAAATTAGAAGTAAAAAATAGTAAAAAAAAAAATGTATATTTTTAATCATATGGACGATGTTTTGACTCTACCTTGTACTGTTCTGTGCTCTTCGGTAGATTCTAAGGCTAGTGAGAGCTCTTCATAATATTCGTTTAACATTCAAAAAGTAATACTGTAAAGTATTAAAATGCATTTCCATAAATTGAAATAAATAATATCTACATGTAATAATTAAGTACATAGAAAACATTAGGAATTTAGGCGCCGCGACAGAACGGACCCAAAGCAGTTGATTGTATGAATAATCTAGTATTTCGGTATTATAAGTATAGGTACCTACGTGAGATTAGTAATTAATTACATTTCCGATACACATTTGTAATATAATATATTTTAAATTAAACTATTTTATACGGTATATTATAATATAATATATTGCTTGCAATATAACTTCCTATCAGAAATTAGTAAAGTAAGTTGCTTAACTTTGTTCGGGTGTAGGGCATATTTATTCAGTAGGTACCTATTTAACGAATTAATAAGATTTAATTCGCAGATTCATTTTTGAACAAAGCGTGCACCCTGTGCTGATGATCTGATTATGAATCCAAGTCAAAAACTACTGAAGCTGGAGTCGTATATATCCAATCTAAGTAGGTACTTTAGAATATTATGACAAGATTGAACACACAGAAAAGTATACAACTTTATCCTTGCACAACTAACGCGTAGGTAACTATACTTTTGTATGTGGTCCACTGTCAATTACAGTAGTTGATAAATCTATTTTAAATAACAATAGATCTTTTTCTCGAACTCTACCTAACCTTTTGTGCCATCATACATTTCCGCAGTCCTAGACTTCTTTGAGATTCCTTGACCTTTAAAATAGGCACTCAATAGGTATCATATCATTCTAGAAAATTTTAGACATATCCTATTTACATTTAAGTAGGAAAATGTTAAATAAAAATAAAAAATAACATATCTAATGGTGTATTTCTAGGAAACTTCCACCTACAACGCGAAAACAGAAAGTAGTAAAATAAGAAAAAACTCAATAGTGACTGTACCTACTTTGCTGTTCGCGTGATGGTTACTACTAACGTAATAAACGTGTAACATGCGATAAAAATACCCTACTTCAATGGCTATTACGAGTATAGTAGAAGCAGGGCCCTGTTATTTTAGGTTGAGTCGATAATGAGACCATTTTGTTAGACTCTAAGAAATGGGGGAAGTACTCCGCTAAAATTGGTACAAAGAAATCATTTATAGTAGCTTTAGCAGCGTTTCATTTTTATTTAGTGTCACAGTTTATAAGACTTTTATTTATTTAAATTGGGGACAGCACTATATCTTCTAAGAACTCTTAATGAAAATATTTAAAGTTGGTACCTCACTGCTAAGAATTATGTGAATTTTCGTAGAATTAAATTGGGCTTTTTCAATTTGTTTCAACAAGTAATAAAGGCCCAGGCCTTTATCAATAAAAATATCGACTTCTCCAAAAATATCTTCTTCGTCCAGACGAAGAAGATATTTTTGGCTAAAAACCTACGTCAATGGTACAATAGAAGTAAGCGCTCCCTTCCGAGCGGGTGTCTCAAAGGTGCAGGTCGTTTTTATGGTTGCCGACCTTCGATGAAGATGTCACCGAAAGATGAAGATGGCGCCAAAATTCTCTGTCAAGTTACCAAATCGTACTATGTCACGCATAGGAAAATTAATCAAGTGATAAAAAATACATAGAATATACCAAGTATGAATATAACTACAAATTTAACTAAGTTACAACTACTAAGTCTTCAGCTTTATTATTATAGACATTAGTATACTGGTCAACCAATCTACTTAGATTGGTTGACAAGTTGCACACAATTATGAATGGCTGTCTCTTCATGCTTCACGGTGGCAATCGGCAAAGTTATACATACAAACTGACTGGACTTTTAGCACACCATGTAATTGGTCGACGACGATTCCTTTATGTTATTCTAGGTTAGTATTTAATTTATTAGGTACGATGTCCGAACAAAATGTTTAATCGATGTTCACCTTTATAAAAAAAATGTACTTAGTGTGTAGTGTACCTACATCAGATAAAAAAAAGAGATCGTAACGTAACGTAACACCTAAATAATATTTTGTCTTCTCGAGTGTTATCAATACATATAATAAGACACTAAAATGCGAGTGTCTGTACATTTAATATTTTTCAAAAAAACTGATTGAGTGCGATTAAAAAGGAGTAACAGAAACCAAAAAAACAGTTTTTGGAATTTTTGTCTGTCTGTATGTATGTATGTATGTATGTATGTCTGTCTGGTACGTTATAACTTCGAAAATACTCAACGGATTTAAACGCGGTTTTCACAGTTGGATTACATATGATTAGGAGCGTTGTCAAAACTTTGTTTCGTCAAAATCGGTTAAGGGAAAAAGAAGTTATGGTCGATTGAAAATTTACTTCAAACACTGCTTCTAAACTTTTAATGCGTTTACTTACGTTTAATTTAATTTTGATAAGGCTAGAATTTCTACTTTTTATTATCCATATCAATAAAGACGAAAACACGCACTGCACCTATTAATTTTAATAAAATAACACATTGAATTTGATCGTAAATTTAGTAACATAAAATCTCAATAGATGGCGCGAATTTGCGTACCTATAGACAAATCCCATGTGAAATTTCGCCAATCTCTAGCAACGTATGTTGGCCTATCGGTAGAGGTCGTAGATCATATTTTTAAGTCGAGGGTTCGAATCCTGCTATAGATGACTTTTTTTTTACTTACTTTTTTTTTACTTACTTTCTTTTACTTGCTTTTTTTACTTACTTTTTTTTATTTACTTTTTTTTTCGTTTTGTATTATTTTTAAGAATTTTTTAATACTTTAGTAAAGAAATGTTTCAAGAAAGTACCGGGATCGAATCCTGTCACAAACAATAATTTTATGATTTCGTGTTTTATTTGTTTTCTAGAATTATTTTCTTACTTTTTTTTATAATTTTGAAAAGAAACAAATAAATTCATTTGCAAATTTATTTCAGGATAAACGATATCGCAACCCCTTACAAATCATATCTAATAGTTTGTCATTGACGACATTGAAAAAGAAGATTAATCAAATGGTTGACTGGTAGAGAACGCTCTTAGCGTTAAGTCCGTTAATATATAAGTACTAGCTGTTCCCCGCGGCTCCGCCCCGCGTGGGAATCGGTTATATCGCGCCCAAAAGTTTATGTTTGACCTCAGGTCGTTAACTACATCCCTACCAAATTTCATCACAATCGGTCCAGCAGTTTAGCCGTGAAGAGGTTACAGACAGACAGACTTTCGCATTTATAGTATTAGTATGGATATGGATTTTGTACTTATCTATCTATCTTTACATATAATCGGACAGTAAAAATTGAATGTCTGTACATTAAATATTTTTCTAAAAAACTAATACGGGGCGATTAAAGAAAGACGTGTAACAGAAACCAAAAAAAACAATTTTTGGAATTTTTGTCTGTCTGTCTTTCTGTATGTCTGGTACGTTATAACTTCAAAACTACTCAACAGATTCGAACGCGGTTTTCACAGGTGGATTACATATACGTTCAACAGTTTTGTCAAAACTTTGTTTCGTCAAAATCGGTTAAGGCAAAGAGAAGTTATGGTCAATTGAAGTTTACTTCTAGCACTGTTTCAAAACTTTTACAGAGTTGAATCCGGTTTACATAAAGGAATTTAATATAGATAAAGCTACAATTTCTACTTTGTTTTATCGATATCAATGAAGACAAAAACACACTGCAGTCTCTATTAAATTTTAAAAAATTAACACATTGAATGTGTGTGGGCGTATAATTTAGTTACATAAAATATCAATAGATGGCGCTGAAGTTAATTTAATTATTTTTTTCTCATAATATGGTATTATAGCAGATTGAAATTTTTCCAGCAATTAATTCTAATTATTTCAAAAAAATTTTGGTTGTTTATTTAGTTCTATTGGTTGGTTTGTTTATCGGTCGTTTGTTGTATTGTATTGTAAGCTATTTGAATTGATTAGTTGGTTGGTTTGGCTTTGGTTTAAAAAATAATCAAACCAGCAAGTCAGTTCAGTTGTTGTTCGACGGAACATACGGTCGTGTCGTAAGGTCTAATTTAACTAACATAACACTATTTATTGGGTTAGGTTCTAATGACCCTGTAATAGGCTGCGTCTACTCTTTTAGAGAAAAAGATGTGATAGTATGAATGTTAATATTTTTAGTTTGATATCGTAGCAATGGCTAATGGCTTTATAAAATTGGCACAGGAATAGGATACTACTTATAGATTTAACTATAGGTCTGGATAGTTGTAGTTTCCACAGGTTAAGCGAAAAGCGAACTACACGCGGGCGGAGCCGCGGGCAACAGCTAGTATCTACATAATACGATAGAATGTTACACTATCTATAGCAGTAATATAATAGTCGGCTGACCGCAGCCAGGGGTACCGGGTATATTACAAGCAAGCCGATATTAGAGGTAAAACCCTAAGTAGAAACCCCACTCATTTGATTGGAATATAACCAGACAGGTAGACACCACACTTATAGGAACTTATTTACTGTATAAAATTCACAGCATGTTTTAATATTTTTTAGGTACTTTTATTCCCTTCCGAAATAGCCGCTATGTAAGAAGTTGTTGACTTGCATAATAGGCCCATGGTTGTGGAGGAAGACTTTTTCATTGTACCTCTTTCTGTGCCCATTTAACGTGAATGACATATCACCGTGAGAATGTGGTTGACGTTGCAACAGAACATAGAAATTGTTGCTCAAGAACACATTAAAATGTTTTGTATTTATATTAATTTACACTAAACTCGGTAGCAAATTGAATGTCATGATGATTGAGTGTGAGAATAGTTTAGCAACACATAAACCTAGTTTTAAATAGATATTCCTTAAAACTTCCATTCCTAATGGAAAAGTAGAGATGAGCAACTAAAAAAAAAATCGAAAACCTTGAATTTGTTGGAAAACATTATTATGACTAAGATAAAGTTATATTTATATTCAATTTTTCCAATACATTTAATATGCACACTGTTATATTATCCATATTTAACTATAACAATTTACTAATCATAATTTATCATGAAGGGCGTCAAAAGAAACTCATCCGGCAATTTTACGAATAATTGAAATGAGTTTCTCTCAAGACCATAATCTTGTAGCTACCTAGAACTATTAATTATTTGTTGACGTACTGGACCATTATAAATAAGATATATTCCTATAACGAAAAATATAACCATATATAAAATAACCTAAAATAGACATCGACAGTACCTAATGTGTGTAAACGAAAATTATACTTAAGCCCATCTTCTGTCGAATCAAAATGCCTGTAGACTACACACTGCACTGTATTGAATTTGCTCAATACTTTGCTATATCATTGGCGGTGACTCACCATAATTAAACTCTCTATAATATAATAGAACAAGAGGTGGGAGTGAGAGAATGGGGCATGACAGAAGCTAGGTGTCATTAATTGCACCGCACTACAGGTGCACAGGTTTTTGCTGTAAAAGCCTCACTCGAGACTCGAGCCCCTAAAAATAGAAAATATTTAGTTTACTATAACCTAAGACTATAACATGATACCACTTGTATAAGTACTAGTTAGGAAGTTCAACAAAACATACGTCAATGTCAATGTCCGCACCTTTAAACACGCGCGACTAATCGCAGTACAATGCGATTTGTCTTGGGACTCCTGCGGCTTGCGACCGAACTCATTGTTTCCAAGTTCGATCCACTCAGGGCTGTAACATCGGCAATTAGGTATTTGTCGCAATTGTCGCGGCAAAAACAACAATAGCTGACATTGAAACAACAATGCCATTGATTTTCACAAGCTCTATAATTTTTTTAACGTTATAAGAGGTTATTTGACAAAAACTTTGTTATTAAAATTAAGATTGATTTGAAGGTGATGTTTTAGGTGGTACTTTAATCAGGAAGTTAATAAAGTAATCCCTTTGAAAATTACTTATGGAGTCTGGTGAAAGTATAGTAAAAATGTTTAGATAGAAGACGATTGTTTTAATAGTAAATGACAATAATCTCACCTATTCCTGCCGCCTGTCAAACAGCAGTGCTTGCATTGTTATGTTCCAGATTGAAGGTTGAAAGAGACAGTATAATTATTGTCGATATTGTGGCGAAACATCTTAGGCCACGAGTTGGCAGCGCTTTAGTGACACTCAAAGTATCACGAGCGTAAATAGAAGTGTCCGTGCGCCTATCTATTGCAGGCCTGCCAACGTGATTGTAGAAACCCTCTTAAGTGACAATAGTTTTTAATGTAACGAGCACTAATTAGAGACATTCACACGTTGAATATATTTATTTATCTAAAATCCTCGACAGCGTGTTTACTCAATTAAAATTATGAGCTAATCTCTTCTTTGAAAGATTATTCTATTCATCTGTAATGTAGTTTATGTAGTGAAGAAAATAAACATACTTAACAATAATCTACTCACGCGATAATTTAACTGAGCATTCAATTCATACTGAGCTATATGTATGTATGTAAAATCAATTTAAATTTTATTTTATCACTAGGAAAATTATGTCTTTCGCATCACAAAGGCGAAAACCGATAATCAGAGCCATATTTCCACTCGGCACATTAGGCTTTTTCTTTCGTTTCGACGGTACTTGTCAAATCTTCTCAGCCCAGAAGCGACCTCAACCGCTGTTCAGACGTCACATTATAGGACATTTAGGATGCAAATATAGTTACATATAGCCATTATGACTCAAAAAGAAGAATGTAGAGCAATGGATATTAAGTTTATTTAAAGTAAAAATTATAGTCCTTATTAACTAGACACTAGTGAATACGAAATGCCATATAAACGTACAAATTATCTTTTTTATACAAAATGTTTTATGTTTTACAAACAAAACTTTTCAAAGAGCATTCTCTCGAAAATTTGCATGAATCCTTTTTGATTATGTTTATTGTATATCGAGCAAGTATATAGATATAGCTATTATAGACATATCGAAGCAAAAAGTGATAAAAGGCAACAACATCATCTGACATTGGCAGAGGTGATTAGCGTAACAGGTGTTTGTTTTCGTACATACTTGAGTATATAGCCAAAGAGTAATAGTCACTAGGTATGTTTTAAGTATAGCATCACGTCTTGTAAATAAAAGGGTATATTAAGATAACTTAATATTTATTTTCTTAGGTTTAACGCACCTAGTGTTAACCTACTCTATCTAACTGATACTTACTTAGCTTACTTGTTGCTCAATTTATTTATCAGAAATGACGAGTTCATCTTTAAAGCCAAATTAGATTAAGTATCTTGTTGATTCAAACTAAGCGTCAATAGGCGATTTTTTACGTAAAGCTAGCTGACTAGGAACATCTTTTTTTACTTATCTTTATTATACTAAGGTACTAGTAGTCTGTAAAATTTTAATACCAAGCGCTAAACTTCTCATTACTTAAATGGCCCAGTATTTTTAACTCGCGATATTCTGTATTTAAAACGCATTATTATTTTTTTAATTTTTATCAGCCTTGAATATATTTTAAATAAAATAATTAGTTGAAATGAAAAATATTCGTTAAATTACCAATTCCTATTGAAATTTTCAAAGGTCTCTTTACATATTACCACGGAATACATATGCTGATGTCATTAGGTATTACTAACAATACTCACATTAACTATGGTGGGTATTTACTACCACAAACGTGCCACAAACATGAAGGTTCCGTAATGATTATAAATTCTAAGCTGACGCTCTTGTACTGACGTAAAGTCAACTAGGTTTGTTGACTACATACAAATCGGCAGTCTTTCTATAGTGCTCAAGGATTGGCTGGTTTACTGAATTATAGCTTATTGCTAGAAAGAAGTTCAACAGGAAATAAGGAATTGTTCAAAGTTTTCTTCTTCTTCATTCCAGCTCCCAGCTGGCTGGTGGCTTTCTCCTGGCGCGCTTTCCTTCAATTATGCCCAAAAATTAAAGTTTTTACAGACAATGCCTATGGGACCGAATGATATATCCGAAAAAACTATAAAGTTTTAAGAAGAAGAAGAAATCAATTACTATAAATATAGTTTATCTTGTGGTTTTTCATATTATTAATAACATGCACACCATGAAGAAAGTAATGATATAATTTTGAATATTTTAATAGAAATAAAGAAACCATGGTCTTCATTTCAGCAGAACAGAGCCATAGTGGTAGTAAAGCACTTCATTTCTTTCTGCCACGCTGCGAACGACTTCTTCCTGTCTGCTTGGCGCTTTCATTTCCAGCAGCCATTAACATTAAACATTCTCTCTCTCTCTCTCTCTCATCAGCGTTTTTGCAGTTGTGTTGTCAGCTGGGTGCTTCAAAGCCCGTTCCGCTTTTCTGCTCTTTTCCCCTACTTCCCTAGGTCTTAAGCATCCGCCGTGAAAACTTTTGCATGCTTAGATATCCTCCAACTCGACGTCGATTTACCTCCTATTACATTGTTCTACACTTACGGTACCTATTGTTACTTTTCTAAATTCTGTGGTTACCTCATTCTCTTCCTTGTCCTGCGCCCTCAGCAGTCAACCAACAAAACTTATATCGTTCTTGATATTAATATAACTCGGTATTCGTGTAATTATTTCACTTCTTTTTTCCTGGATAAAAACTTATCACAGGCATTATCCAAAGGTTCGTCACGCAACAGCTACAACGAAAAAATGTTTCTAATAGAATATACTGAAGGAAAACCAATGTTCCTTTGTGTCACAGAGCAACTTATTAGTAGTCTGTGGGTACGTTGATTTTTAATATCCGGTTAGTATGTAATTAGTTAGTACCTGCCTTATAAAATAATTAGGAGGAAATTTCATTGAATTAACCATGATAAACAATTTTCCTTAAAATGGATTTGTTTGTAAATTAGTTTGTATTAGAATTTTTTTTTGTGTAATTCGATACGCTAGTCAATGACTTCAGAAAAACAAATAAAGAATGGATTTCGTCAAGGATATCTGAATTGTGGCGTTTTCAATTTTAAATAAATACAATATCGTGTGGTATAATATTCGATACTGTGTCTTTAGTTATCATATCATACCAAAGATGAATAAAATCAGTGGTAACAGATACTTTTTTGTGGAGAATCAACAGTGGTACTCATCAAAATGTATTTGAAAGAGTTAATATTATACATTGCCTTGGGCCTGTTTAATGAATAAATAATATCAGTTACAAAATTAAAGTTTTTTTTATTACTCCCCTAGCTCAGCGACCTGAAGTGGATTCTGGTCTTCGAAACAGAAGGGCGCCACGGTTTTCTATTCTGCGTTGATGAATGGAGACTGTCATACGACCGCATATAGTTGCGATGCCTGGACGCACCAGCTTCTGATAGCGGAACCTTAAGAGTGGAATGTAAAATCTTCCGCAAAATCCTCGGTCCGATCAAGAACCCTGATTGTAGCTAGAGAGTCCAAAAAAACTCGAAGATCCGGTCAAAAAAAAAAGGCAGAATATATAAAATTATACCTACGTATAATATATACTCTGCACCACCTCTTGTTTGACTGGTTAGACTGAATTTAAATGTAGAAGGCCTGCCTCCTTTTTGCTTGTAAACAACAAATACTCTGTTAAAGTAAAGAAACATAGTTACGTACAATTTCAAATGCTATAAGAAAATTCCTAGACCTTCACGCGCAAAGACTTCGACCGACTTCATACTCCATCGAGCAAGCACTAAGCAGCTCATAATGATGCCAAACGATCCACTAACGCTTATTTACGGACACAATTAACTTGTCCATTCGCAAGGTCACCTGTAATATTATTTTTTGTTTAAATTCTTTATTTACCAATGTAATTGATACAGTGCGATCATTCCATTCCTAAAAATATTTACTAAAACACTCTATTGCTTCATTGGAAACATTCAAGAAATATAATTTGACTGTAACTTACATAGGTAGTCTGTTGTAAGTATGCTTTTTATCTACCAATTGATCACATGTCCTATAGATCTTTTTTAGAATTATCTTTCTTTTATTTATTTTATTTATTTATGTAACCTTGATTGTACAAAGCACAATAGGCGGACTTAATGCTAAAAGCTACGACTAATTATCTAACAGACAACCTATGAGTAAAGCAGAGAGCTTGAATGTGGATTAATGTATGAACTCTACGAATATATGCCATCTAGTTTAATATACTGTTATTAGTTCCCTGGTAGTGAGCTTTGCTTGAACGTAAGCCTTTATAAGGGATCACTTTTTAAACATCAGCTAAATATTTACAGTTACATTTAAATCTCAACTACTTACTTTTTAAAAAATCCAATAGAAGGATGGAAACGACTTTTCAAATTGAGTGATTAGCAGATGGAAAAAAACACCACCTTAATACGATCTATGCAACAATACATCAATACAACAAAGCTGATCAATATGCATCGACGTTATGACAATAAATAATGCATAGTCCAGTATAGTCACCCATTGTACCTTGAAATAGCACGCTCAAGGAAATGAAGTTTTACTACCGAAAGACAGAACACCACCTACTTCCTTCCTCATCATGGATTAAATAATAATAATGGGTCATCTATGATGTCAACTATTGAGATAAGTACAAATATATTAGTACTTAAATAACCAAAGGAAAGAAGAAATAAAGTAAGGAAGCCATCGGAAAAATGTTCATGATTTTCTACAAAAGCTAGGTATTTTTTTTAAATTACAGTTATCTATGATAACTCGTTTTATGGAATGCTTATTTTGTATTTCATCTGTAACTATCTCACACATGAATATAAGAGAAGTATTTTTCATGACTTTAGATCCGGTTAGGATGCTTACGAAGCATTGTTTGCAGATGACGTTTCTTTATAAATATTTTTATAGGTTGATTCATCACTTAATGATCAATAAAATATTTAGATGCCTTGCAAATTATTATTGTCATCATCATATGAAGTGACTGCCGACTGAACTTCTTATATATATAATCGATATCGATATGTACCCACTCATAAGTCCATACCAAAGTTAAATATAAAACTTAAGTCACTTGAGTCCCTCGTGATGGAATTATCTTTGCAGTAAGTATAAGTAGATTATACTGTTTAACATATACGTGCTAATCACCAAGCCAACACGAGTACTTAGTTTTACATATCTATAGGTTTAGGTTCCTGCATTATTATATACTAGCTGTTCCCCGCGGCTTCGCCTCGCGTGGGACTCGGTTTTATCGCGCCCAAAAGTAGCCTATGTTTGACCTCAGGTCGTTAACTACATCCCTACCAAATTTCATCACAATCGGTCCAGCAGTTTAGCCGTGAAGAGGTGACAGACAGACAGACAGACTTTCGCATTTATAATATTAGTATGGATAGTATGGATTCGTTAATAAAACATTTGTAACTAAATACTGTTTTAAGAACCATCCGGAATACCCGTTTACCAGTGGGATTTCTACGTTGTTGGGCTTATCTTGATAAAGAGATATTGCTAAGCATCCAAGATTCATGATAATTTGAAATACGTAGGTAATATTCTATCTGTCTTGGAATTTCAACCCAGAACCTCCAGATTAGAGAACTATACTAAGCGTGTTATATCTTACGCTACGGAGGTCGTCATCATTACACTTTTCGGTTTTCTTGAATAACTCTTATAAGACTAGTTTGTTATAGTTGACTAAATGACTAAATAGATGTTACTTAACTATATACCTGCTATATACCTTCGATCATCATGCATAATAATTGTTATAACACGATAAACATACACGTCAATTTCTATTTCATTGTGACAGACTAGTTTAATAAATAAAATAAAAAAACTGAAAGTGCAATGATCGGTTTTACTTTCATCCAAAGTATACTTTCTATAGTTATCCCATCGGCAAAACTTCCAGTAAAAATAGTTTGGTTGTCAAAAAACTAGTTCGTCGACCTGACAGTTGACAAGTGGTCCTCAAGTTGTTAATTAATCAGCCATACGTCCAATAAAAAGATTTCCCTTTTTTTGTTGCATTAGAAATGAATTGGCGGGTCATTCTTCATGTTTTTGCTGTGAGTAGTAAGTTAATTCTTTGGGAAAGTTTTTAACTAGCTGGGATTTGAAATACTAGGTTGGAAAAGTGTGTTATTCTTGAATATGGTATAATAAGTACTTTAAATAAGTTTTATTAAATTTAAAACGGCATACTCAGGTTCAAGGATATACATACTTACAATAATATGTACAAAGAAAAATATAAAAAACTAACAGAAAAAATACTAGGTACCTATTTAATATGTTTTCCAACTTAAGTATAATAGTTTGTGAGGATGAATCACAGAGCAAGGAATTTTTACATCGCACGCGAGCAAAATTTTTCCGTACACTGTGGGATGAATGGATGTTTTTTAGGGTCTTACTTGTTATTGCTTTAACTTTGGTACAACGTAGGTAACTATGTTCCCCTTCGTTCTAGAGACTATATAGGATGTCGTGAAATAGGATTGAGTATAGAAATGAGATGTTGTGTGGACTACTCTCAAGTCATAGCACACAGCCAGACACCTATACAAACAAATCTCATGAATGCATCAGATCATCTGTTTATTAATTAGAATCATGGCCAGTCAACTCGAAGCTAATGCGACAACAATGACGCTAAACATACATTATTTATGCTACTGGCCAAATATACACGTGTTTGTTCAAAACAATAGCTACCATTGACATAAAATACATTTTAATTACTGTGCCTCTAGCAGGAGTTTTTGCTTTTTACTCGATTACGAGGAAACAAAAACGAGGGTTATGTGTTTGACCTATGTGTATGTATGTGTGTTTGTCAATTTCTATGTCCCTTGAAACAAAAAAGAAAGAATTAAGTAACGATTTTGATATTATTACTTATATTGTTATTAGCTGTTGTCCACGGCTCCGCCCGCGTGGTACTCGTTTATATATTGCGCCAAAAAGAAGCCTAGCATTTAAATTATTAAGTATGGAAGTATATAGATATATGTATTCGTAGTTTTTGAGCGAGTGCCTTACATCAAATTGTAAAAATCAAATCAAAATAGCGGATTTTCGGTGCCTTTATAATTATTCCAAACTTTGCAGTCAGGTTGTGTATAATCTGCAAAGGGCCAGCTCATGGGGGATACTTAAATAACTAAGGTTCGATATTAAAACTATGTAAATAATTGTAGAGGCACAATTTATACGTTCTAATTAACATACTGCTACATGGATATTTAGATACCTACACTACCTACCACTATTCGCTTTAATATTTTGGGGCAACGGAATTTTTTTAGTTTTTTGTTATTTGACGTAAAAACAAAACGTGTTTTGTCTGTCTGTATTGTAAACTGCTTTAACAAATAGCTAATGCTTTTTTTCATTTGGAAGCTGATTAGAAAGTAAAATAATCTCTTTGAATTTACTCATGATACCCAATTACATGCTACTAGTAGACGCTCACTTTTTATTTATTTTCTTCATGATGTACAAGGCATATAATAGGACTTCGCAACCTTTTGGGGCTTTGCTATGATGTTTGGTTACTTGTTAGACCATCGATGAACCCTCCACCTTTATCTGGGCTTGGGACCGGCAGCAGTGCAGCACTACCGATGTAGCACAGGCGGAGTGTACAAGGCTACCTCTATGATAAGAATTGGCGTGGGATATTCCATTTATGACAGGACGCCTGGCTGACTCATTAAGAATGCTGTTGTTGATGGATTATTTCGGTTGTATTTTTTTCTGCTTGTTTTATTTCGATACTCATTCGTTACTTTCTCGATATCGCGTGTCAAGCAACAGCTAACGTGGCTGTGAATTGGTCGCCCTTAGTGGCATTTCTATCTTGAGTTCCTCCGACCTTATATTATCACAAAATGGCAGTGTATTTTGACTTTTGGAACCTGTAAAAAATGACAATGTTGGCCACTATAACACATGCTTGTATAAAGAATGATGACTTTATCACTCCGTCAGCGTTTTAAACCGATTTTGAAATTAACGGTTCTGTGTGTCTTAATTTAATGTGTACTTTTTAAAATTTGCTCTTATGCCTGGTTCTTAATTATAATTTGTAGAAAGTGCAAATAAATTACTTATCATACTTACCTTGAATCGATGCTGAAATATCATGGAGTTTGCTGAATATTCAAAATCTCAGCAACTTATTTAACATGTATTGGTTTATAGAATTATTTTGAGAGTGTATCGGGGATTTTGTAATATTTTGATTAAAACTTGATTTTGCATTGCATCTTCAAGTTGGTCTCAACTCTCACTGCAAACGAAAGTCGGTCTTTGTTTTTAGAAAAAATATTACGTACCTATGTATGTAACATTGGCTTGCCATATTTATTCAAGACAAAAAATGATGCGCATTTATGTGTGCACTAGAGCTCCAAAATTGTATCAAATAACATGTTGTTTCATTGTTTGGAGTAAAGTCGTAATAAAACCGGATTGACAGACAAAAAGTAAAATGAGTAAAATATATAACTATAAAATATATTTTCTCTAGAAGTATACATGTACAAATAAAAGTATTATCCACTTATGTTTGGCAGTTACGTACTTAGTCCGTGCAATGACAAATTAACTTATTTTATAACAATTTCGTGAAAGAAAGAAAAATTAAATGTTGCTGGTTTATTCATTACTAGCTTTCGACCGCGGCTTCGCCTGCGTTAGATTCCCTCGGGAACAGTGTATTTTCCTGGGATGAAAGGTACCCTATGTCCTTCTCAATACTCCTAACTATGTGTACTTATGCGAAATTTCAGGAAAATTGGTTCAGTAGATAGGACGTGTGAGGTAACAAACAAATATACGAACTTACTTTCGCATTTATAATATTAGTTAGGATTGCTCAATTTATTAAGCAAATGTTTTAACTAAATAATTGTTAACGTGGTTATTATATGGAAAACAAAAGCGTTATAAAATAGAATTTCCAATAAATATACTTTGTATGGAAATTATATACGCAAAAATATAGAAAACAGGGCATTTATCGATTCGACCCATGTACAAAAATAATATAAGAATGTAATAATGCTGCAAAAATGAATCTTAGAAGCATGTAAAGGCAAATAATAGGTAAATCGAGAAATCCTTGACTAAAAGCTTGAGTGTGTTTGTATTCTCAATTGGCAAGGTTTTAGATAAACATCATGACCACCGCTTTAACAAATAAACAAGAGTAATATGATAAACACGTTTATTTAAAACTCAGACACCTCACGTTCACACGTCATCCACACAATTATATCAAGTTAATTTAACAAAGAAAGATAGACGTACCTAAAACTAATCACAAACTACATTGGTAACATGATTCTTAAGTAAGGCTATAAATCAGTCGAGGGCTTTTTTAAACAAAGTTTATAAATTTACAAAAAAAAGTGTAAATTTTTGACGCACATGTTTTCGATTGGACTTTTTACAAGGAACTCCATTGGGACGACTTAACTCATTTTAATTGTAAAGCTTCCTAAAAAGCTCTCGACTGATTTGACATCTTTGCCATTAAATATTATTTTTTGTTACACTTTTATAAGAAAAATAAATAATTACCATTTTTTATATATTCGTTGGTTGTTCAATAGATAAAATCTAAACACTTTTGCTCACAGTAACGCCACTGGAACTGGAAGTAGATAACAATTGAATTGCTATTTAATTTATTTAATTCGTTTACTGGCAGCAAAAGTGTTAATAACAATGTTTTGATGACATTTAAATCGAGAATATCGAACCTCCCATTTTTTAGCTTAACTTAATTTAAATATGATCATAGATAAATATATTAAGTTTCCGATAACTGGCTTAAGTATAATATTCGTACGATGATGCACCTATAAAATCCAGACTTGGAATGTAATTGTTAAAGAGCCGAGGCATTTGGTAAGCGTCCTCGACCTTTCGTCTCGCATGCATTGAACTACCATAGACTCATCTTCACTGCAACTGCAACTTGTGTTAAAAGGTCACATACCTACTCCTTTTCCAGAAATAAACCTAAATATATTAGCATTATCACTTGGTTGACCTACGGTCAAGGTAACTATTATTATATTTGGTTATGTTACGCATCATATCAGTCCGAAGTCGCGTAACTGGTCACTGGCTTTCAGGGTCAGGGCTGAGCCGGGACCGCGACCGAGATGCTCTGTGAGGACTAGGCGAACAGGTTCGCGAACATCACCATAAACAGAGATAAGGCCAAAGTTGGCATCGCCGCCGCGTTGTACTCAGGCTCCGGCGACAGATTGTCACCGAACACGTAACTCTTGGATCCCGTATAGCATCGCAGTATTCTGTAGTTCACTTCACTCATTGACACCTGTTGTTTAACGAAATTGAACAGTCTATTCACGACCACGTATACGTTGCCGCTGCCGTCGAAAGTAAAACGATCTACCCATTGGATGAATGTAGGATCGCGGGCGATAGTACGTTGGCCGACGTGAAAATCATATGTTGAATTCCATTCCGCAATTGTTGAATTACCGATCAATCCGTAAAATAGAACACCTTTGGAATCCATTTTCATACCGTCGGTTTGAGAAGCTTTCGTCCCTACGTCGACTACGTAAGGTCGTAATGCACTGCTATCTCCGTTTGATCCCAGAGATTCGTTACGTAAAACAGAAGCATTAACTGCGTACAGATGAAAACTGGAAAGCGGGCTGTAGTAAACTGTTCTGTCGACCTTGCCGTCGATTGTTCTAAATTGCGGCCCGAGAGCAATGCCGTCGATGTTCACCGGCAGATTCACAGTAGTTCCGTTGATGCGGAACAATGTAGCTTCTGATACCGATGTCATCGAGCGGCTGTCGCGAAGTTTCCACGATTTCTTGTCACTACGGCGAAAAACTATGATGCCAGGGTCGACAGCACTGTTGTCGGTTATATAAGCGTAGTCCCCGTCCCGATTGTCCACTACAAGGTCGTTCAAATAAGTATTATCAATATTTACCGCATCGGGAGAAAATGGTATGCGTTCCATTTTGTTGTCGCCGCTTTTGAGATCAATTAAAACAATGGACGGCGGACACATAGAGTTCGGTTTAGGAGTGAGAGTCCCTACGCGTCCGTTATCTAGGATCCACATGATACCGTTTCGGTCGATTTCAACATTCTGCACAAATTGCAAGGCACTGCAATTTCCGACTGCATTATCGCCCCAGCTAGGAAACGGTTGTAGTTTCGGCGCGGTGCTGGTGGGCCGCACCGGGATCGTCGCCAGGGTCGCCGGCACTCCGTCCAGCATCCTCGGCATCGTCAGGAACAGGTTTTCTCCGTAGAAGTTTATTCCAGATATTAGGACGTTTTGTGGTATGTATCGGCTGGTATTGAGGTAGGCCTCCCGTTCTTCGGGGGATGGCCACTCGTAATCTATGGAGGTCCATTCGTAGATGACGCGGAACTGTTCGCGGCGCGCTAGGGGTGGCGGAGGATCGGTGTCGTTCTGTGCGGCCGCGGCGGCGAGGACGGCGATGATCACTAATGACAACATGGTTTGTGTTCGCGACGGTGTGCGTATGGCACAGACGGCGTGCGCGATGCGACTGCCCCGGAATGCGGCAATGAAAACAGCGGAGCTCTTGCTGCTTCGAAGCCCCTGCTTGGCCTCGGGTGGGGGAGCGCGGAACAGTGCACGCGACCACGTCACTCTTGGAGACGCGAGCAAAACAAACAATCGGCCACGGACACGGCTGTTGTCAATAAACTTCGAGATAAATAAAATACTTTAACAACTACAAAGATAATGTAGACGACATGAAGTGTCGAATAAGAATGAACTTTGTTGTAACCGTGTATAAATTTACACATCGTTATATATTTAAATGTCTGGAAGGGGTGCCCAAGGTCATTGGGTCAACCCCGTCGCCAGACGGAGGGCGCTTCCTGCTACAAAATCGAATACGGTAATTTTTTTGTGTAATACTTAGCTATACAACAATAGCTCCTATTTTTCGGTGCCTTCGGTTTTCTTAATTATTGAGTTTATTATTTCTTAAAAATAAAGAAACCAGAAAAAAATATATAATATGACTTTATGAAAACATAATCTAGTTTAAAAATATGTCATTTACATTATGGATGTCGGTTCAAAATAATTAACTAGCATACAATTTAAGGCAAGCTCGTTTATGTCGTTTCTGAAAACTGCTAATCGACGCGGCGTAGGTACTCTACGGGGGATAGTCGTAGACTCGTAGCAATTGCTACGATATTTTGATTTTATTATTTTGTTCTAACATTTTTGTTACTGTATAATGTTTATAGAGGTATAATCTGTATTTTTGCCTTTCTAATTTGTTTAATACAAATATTCTAGGCGATAAAAATATTACAAGTAGAATATTAAAATCACAGGGAAAACTTTATATTTTACTACCGTGGCCTACGACTTCGCCCGCGTGGGACCCGGTTATGTTTATGTCGCGCCCAAAAGTAGCCTTTGTTTGACCCCTGGTCCTTCACCATTATTATCTTTACCAATTTTCATCAAAAATTTTATATTTAGCCGTGAAAGCGTAACAGAAAGACAGCCAGACTTTACTTTTAAACGTCCATCATCATCCTTACCAATATAAATACATATATACTAATATTATAAAGCCGGAGAGTTTGTTCACATTGTTTGAATGACTTAAACTTTGGAACTTACTGGTCAGCGCCAATTAGAAAGATTATTTTTGCATTTGATTTGATTTTTGGTTGAACCTACTCAGCCAATTAAAATAAAATTTTGTATTTATTTCCGTGTGATGACCTTAAAACTTCAATTCGAAAATGGCACCCCATGATGATGATATGGAGATAGTTTGCTATTCAACAGTTATAATTTATTGACAAAATATACTTAAAAAAATAATTACATTTATCAAACTATAAATAAAAATTCTTCCAACGCCCCTTTTCGCTGGATATTCTTAGCGGTGTGAAAAGTGAAAAAACTATAGAAAATGAAACGATACAAGTAGCGACATCTGGGCTACAATAAGAAAACTATTTCAAATAGCTGAACTGCTGCCATCTGCAGGTCCAGATTATTAACAAGCCAGCAACATTCTGCAACATTAATGGATTAAATAGTTTCGTTTTCTGTCGCTAGTCGAAAAACAAAGAAGGCACAGTGCAGTGCACAGAGTACTTTTGTGGCACAGGTGGCATTGCTATCACATACAAAAGTACTCTGTGGCCATCACAGTCACAGACTAGGGAGGAGATACTATACTAGTATATCGATCACAGTACTTTTGTATTATGGGTGGATTGGGTGGCATCACCATATGGTAGTGCCTGCCTGTGCTTATAGCCCATGGCAAAGAAAATATAAACACTACGCTAAGATATGGCCTAATTGTATATTCTATCTAGTACCTATATGACCACGGATAAATGTAATTTGTCTGTGCTTATGATATATGTCCCTTTTCTACAAATTAAGTGATTTAAAACGAACTGAGTAGGCATTGTTGGTATGGTACCAATGTCTTAGATTAAAGAATTTGCCTCGTTGAGACTACCGCGCGCGATTCCAAATTCTTTGCTGTATGTATAAATACAGTAAAATAAAAATAAAACATTAAATTTCGTATAACAAATGCACATTACTACTATCATATGATACGCACTATCTGTTAGTATATGTTTATTTCATTCAATCTTCTATATCCCGTATGGTCTAGTGGCTAGGATACCTGGCTTTCACCCAGGAGGCTCGGGTTCGATTCCCGGTACGGGAAAGAAACTTTTTCTCATTTTTTTTACTATTACTGCTCAAATATTTTTGTATAATTTACCCGACTGCCCTAAGGTGTGTTATGTTTTACAAGAGTAAGTTTATTTGGTGTTTGGTGTTGGTCTGTTATTTTTATACCGAGTTCGGATTCTGCATCACGTGGCTTAATTGTTCTCCTAACATGTATGTTGTGTAGTCATAATATTTACATTTACTTGTGCTAGTATGGGAGTCTATGAAGCTTTGTTGCTTCTGTTTACTACAATACAAGCACATGATAATATTTTAGACGTAAAAGTAATAACATCAGGTTGCCACTCTAGAAACAGACAACAGTCATACAATCACGTCTTTAATTCTTTATCCCATACGGGGCCTTCAGGTCCGAAACGTTAAATTTGCAAAATGTTGAATTTGGGTAGAGCCTAGGACCAGAAGACCTTAGACCTATAGCCCTAGGCATAGAATCTCAGGTTGTTACCTAACCTAACCTGTTTATATTGCATCGGTTCCTTACTCAAAGAGTGACAACAGGCCCTTATTAAAAAGCTTTCGCTGCCCATCCAAGTAAGCAACCCTAGATGCGCAATTATTTTAATAGGCAGCAGCAAATAAAAGTCAGAAGAACAATCGAAAGTGAATATCTATATGAATAAATCTTTTTCTCAGCTTGTTACTCCGAACCCCTAGCCGTTCCCACTTTTTCTTCTCTACTTAAAGCGAGCTTTCCACAAAGCGAAATGGAGCCTAGGACCCTAATCAAAGCCCTAACACTATTAATGTTGTTATTAATGGTTGGTAATAGGGAAATAGAATTAAAGCCATTTCATTTAGTTGATGTGGATTTTCTGACGAATGTACGAGAAAGACAGGAGACTATACCGTCACCTAACGTGAAGGGAAAAGCCATCGCATACAATTTATCGACAAAAAAGGAAAATCAAAAGCAGTCGAGAAGGTCTAAAATTAAACTTAGACGCTATACCTGTACGTTACCTGATATTTTTTATTGACTCTACGTCTCTACGCACGTTTCTTGGAAGGTCTAGAGGTGAATATTATACATAAGTAAATAATATGGTGACGATTACTCATATAGAAGTAAATAAAATACAAAGTATGAATGCTTTGTAATGTCCCTTTTGTTAGAATCTATCTTTATTTCTTATACTCATAGTAAATAAGGTGATATATTCTTATATTTATTATTTTATACATGTATATATAAAAAAAATTAAGATTCAACATTAAATAAATAATTTATCTATTTTCTCTTTACATGAAGTGTAAGCTAGGTAATAATTATTGCCATCTGGTAGTCGTTAAAGCAACCATGTCAGAGGCCGTGAGGCGGTTTTGAAGAAAACTGATACCAGGGTGTGTATGTATCTCGATTGAACGTGCCATCTACACGAAAATAAATTATTAACAGGGAATCAAATTCTTTATTTGCATATATGGGTACAAAGCATGTAACAAGATTTTTTTAAAGATAACTGTCATATTCTTCTTGCATGCAAATTAATACTTATTACAAGAAATAAAAGTGTAAAGTCAATTAATTATCCATTATAATTACAATGCGATGCCAAATAATGTATTACAATAATAAATATCTACACTTTGTCGTTATTACTTACGTATTGCTAGTTATAATTAAGTTTTATTACTTACTTTTATGGAAGCTTCTTATACGTAAAACAGTTTGTGATCAGTAATTAATCTGTCTTTACGTATAAATAAAAAATTGTTGGTTTTTCTAACAATAAATAAATAAATAACAGCCTCACAAATAGCAAGCCTTCTTACCATTTAAGTTTTGCTAGCTCACGTCATAATAAAATCTCACGTCACGCAGCATAACACAGTATGCTACTGATACTACTGACTACACATACACCTTAAATATATTATTAGTATCTACCTTTTATTTATATTACTTAGTAAAGCACATGAGTCATAGGGTTTTCTTACGTTGTAGTTTTTTCTTCAAACATGAATGAAAGCAAAATGAGTCATACATAGAAAAAAATGATAATTTGTAGAAATATAAATAATACAAAAATGCAAGTGCTATCTAAAAGTTACATGCTTTCAGCATTCAGTAAGTAATGTTTGTTCTAAAAATTAGTATACTTACATGAAAAAATGTGAAGAAATTAATAATTTATTACGCTTAGGAATTTAATCACTAATATAATAATACTTTGATTAATTTATTTTTTCTGCATTACATAACGAAAAAATGTTTGTTTGTGTGATGATTTACAGAGTAACACAATTTTTTTTTTATTAATCCTACCCGTCTATCAGATTTTAGCGATTCCGCAACAAACGTCCATCCATCCTGACCAACTTTCGCGTTTATAATATTATTAGCGACCAGCCCCGGCTTCGTATGGGCATAAAAACCTCTTGAATCACTCTATCTATTAAAAAAACCGTATCAAAATCCGTTTCAAAGATTTAAGAATACAAAGGGACATAGGGACAGAGAAAGCGACTTTGTTTTATACTATGTAGTGATAGTTATACTATACTAGCTAGTAACTATACCTACTACAGTTGTTCTGATAATAATATTATTTTGCTCCTGCAAGACTTAAGCGGTTAATAAGCCCAAATATGCCATTCGCAAAGGTCCGCCGACGCGACGTTGTCGTGGCACGATCATACGGAATGCAGTTGGGCCCAGTTTCTGACGACAACAAACCAAAGTATATTTGCATTAGAATTCAGGACTACCTACATCGATCCTGATTCCGCTATAGTACATCTAGGAGTCTGGCGTCCTTATATACTAGTCTAAGAACTTGTTGGATGTGGGATGATGGGCGAAGCTCAAGCGTTCTAACAGTTACAGAATTTTGTTCTTGCTATCTGGCTTCAGTTTGCTGGAATAGATCTCTTCATGAGATAAGCCCGCTGTTGTATTAATTTTATATAATCATATATCGCGCACAAACAAACAAATATTATAAGGTTAAATGTTATTCGAAAAAATAAGAACTTCAACCGTTATCTCTATTGATATCGGGATTTTCCAATAAAATTTCCATATTGTCCTTTGGTAGATAATAAACACATTTCATATTACAACTAACAATTGCGTAATCTCTGAAAAAACTTTGTATTTAGTTATTCATGAAAAATTCTTAGAAAATAAATATAATAGCAGCTCATATTGTATCATAAATGTAAGTTACGACTTCCTCGCCTTCCATACATCAGCACGACTTCATAAAATGTATGATAAATATATTTTTTATCATACTCTACATTTTAAAGAAATACAAATCAATTTTTTTTTTAGTTTTAGCAAGATAGGGTATATATTTATATATACAGAAACTATCGTCTATGATGTTTTCATGATTAAATTTCAAAAGCTTTTGTTGTTTTTAGTCTTTATCATTTTTTTCTCGTTTCCTCGCTCGCGTCTACTGGAAGAGATATCTTTGGAAATAAAAACATGATCTTTAAAAAACTCCGAGTAAAATGTAATGTGTTAATAAAAAAATAAAAATAAATAAATATTACTATAGGTACTCGTACGAGTACTTATTGGTAAAAAGTATAAATGAATGAGAGTGTATAAGTGCTAAGTACTGTCGACTCTACCATAGCCCACATGACCACATCCAAGAAAATCCGGACAATTTCTTAGCTGGCTTCGATATGGGAAAAAAATCCATTTGCTGGCTGCTACTTGCAAGCTGGTTTCAAATCTATAATTATTCTTCACTACTATACCTATTACGAAAATAAATAATGATTTTTTTTAACCATAGTATTATGACATCGCGGTCTACAATGCATTTTTTAAAATATTATTTTAACTAAGCTATGGATATCTCATATATAACTTTACGTAATTTATGAAAGGAATGTGCTATTAATAACAAGTTAGGTATATAGGCTCTTGATAAAATCTCTAGTTGGCTACAAGATACTCAACTTATATTGTTACTATAGGGAAAATTTATATATAACTTTACCTACTTCGATTCTCAGTATTTTAATATCCTTATAAGCATTTGTAGCGGAATCTTTAAAATTCAGTAAAAAAGAGTCAGTTGATTTATAATAATAAAGGTCGATGCTTGTGCATAAACATGACCCTAAGATAAATTTCTTACTATACTATGTCATTAAAAACGGGTAGTATACCACTCGTACTTGGTCATAGGTGGTCTACCTATAAACTTAATAACTTAATTTTTTATTTTTTTATTTTATTTTTAATACTGGGCACGAATAAATAATATATTATGTAAAATTTAAAAAAAAATACAAAAGCACGTTCAGAGATTAACAAAGGAAGTCCTCGTTCAATGTAGTGCGTGTTTCAATAAATAACAGCTAAGGACTGTGAGTGAAAATCGTGGGCGTGTTCCAGTAGAGAGTTATTTTCGAGCCTTTCGCCACAACACACAGTCACGTTTGTATGTTTGCATGCCTGGAACTCCAATAGGTACTTGTTCTATGAAAGTGGTTATTATCTAAAATTACAGCTCGCACTCATTAAAACAAACTCAATACATTGATATAGTTTAATTCAACTGCCATTTGAAATTAGATGAAAGTGCTTCTAACCGCATTCCATGGATGTCAACGGTTTTATGGTTTGTCACACTCAATTAATGTGCAATTGTGTGTGATATAGTTATTACTGCACCATATAAAGTAAGCCCAAAATTCCTAAGGAAATCACTAATGCAAATTGTAGAGCTGTAATTGTACTGGTAGATTTTTTTACATGTCTCGCGTTTTTTTCTTTTTTACTTGTGTTTCGGTCGCATATTAGATAAGTCTTAATGAAACGTTTCAATAGGCTTCTTCTATCATCATGACACCTCGGTGTAGGTATTTATTTTTTTAACGGCGGCGAATATACAAGTGTAGGATTAGCATCATTCAGCCAGTCACCGTTCGGGCAACGCACAGTCGACATTCGCGCTACGCGCAGCTCGCATATTTTCCCGCCGCGAATTTAAAGCAACGCGCTCCAAGTTTAAAATTTAGATTTTTTTGTAAAATTTTCACTTAAGCCTATTCAAATAATGCCTAAAAAGAAATAATTGTATTTTGGAGTACTTTTCGCGAGAATTCATATTGGAATATGTGCTGAAATTGTGAAATCGTGCTAATGACATTGCGAACTGTCAGCCCACAGTGCCGTTTTCATTAAAAATTCTGTGATAAAAATTGCTGTGAAACTTTTAACTAGTTTTTGACTGTATTATTTTGTCAATTGTTTGTTTCGTGAAATCGGTTTTCGCGAAACGTTTTTATAAATATTCTTTATGATAGGTCCATATATGAAGGTGAGTTCATTGAATATGTATTAATTATTTTGTTTCTGTAATCTATATACTTACATTGGGGATAGGTGTAGCTATGAAATTATTAAATTTTACTAGAGGTAGACCAAAAGCCTCTGCTTAGCGGGTACCTAACTCTCACCAAGTATTTTTGCCGCGAAACTGCATTGTTATGTTTTACTCGTAGTTTGAAGGGTGAGAGAGGCAACGCGCAAGAGTCACCCTCAATGTATCACGAGTATAAAAAGAACTGGAAACTTCGTGAAACTCACATATTTTTTGTATTTGCAGTATAGACGTAGTTATATATCATGCATGACACGACACACCACAAATAATAAATTACTAAATAAAAAATGTTTCTTGTTATTGTAATGAATACTTAGATTGCCTACTTGTACTATTATTACTTACATATTTTAAGATACCGGTTTCATCCGTGCTGCTACGGAGCTCAGGGTCCGCTTTCACAATATTTTTTTTCAATACTATTTGCAAAGATACGGATCAAAAGCCATTACTTATTACATATATAAAAAAACAGTGTTACGAGAGAAAGGTAATGATTTGCGGGTAATTTTTTATTTAAAAGTATTTTTTCATGTTAGGGCTTTTAGTTTACAGTTTAGTTAGGTTTTTAGTTTTTTAGGGTTATTTTTAATATAATCAGAGAAAAGTTAAATACGTAGAATACATACATGGCCGAGTGAAACCACGGGAATAGAGTTTGTTATAAAATATAGTATCGTAGAGTTAGTATTCCAAAACATAAATTCAAAACTAACTTTGGGGCTAGCTCAATCTATATGTTTCCAATAATGTAGTAGTATTTAGTACGAATACTGCTACTACTACATTATTACGAATACGTACTAGGTTATAACCCTAGTATGTATCTTATGTCATCAACTTCAGTTTATCGTTTTTTTGCTTTAGTCATAAAGTATGACTAATATTATATGCACACATCACTGTTTATGTACGTTTCATAGAAGAATATAACACTTAAATATATTTTAGTACCTAATTTGTCAATGACAACATTGTAATATGTACATTAGTATCACTTTTGTACTAAGTTTTCAAGAAACGATCAAACATACATGATTAAGTTTAATATACTTAAAATCACGCTCTTTAAACATCAGAATTGAGTAAATAATATTTCTAAAATTAGGTTTGCTGTTCATAATGTTTCCAAGAAAATATTCAACAGTTTCGGCTCATCTGAATATTCTTTTTCCAAGAACATCATTAAAACTGTTTTATTTTATTTTAGGTAAGTATTTTTATTTGACACCAGCGACCGTCTTACAAGAGCATCAACTTTACTAATTCATCTTTCTCATAAACTTCTTTTTCTATTAGTAAATATGATGTGTAATATGTAGTAAAGTAGTATTAATTAATTTACAAGGGATTTAAGCTACAATAAACGAGAATGTTTTCCCTCTCAAGTTAAGTCATAGAGTAATATCGTCCATAAAAACTAATAAAAATTTATGAATTTTTAAGGCTCATCTGATGGCAGCTCTAAGCCACACATTAGATGCTTATGCACGCATGATGGTTTTCCATCAAACAAAAATTAAAATGATTTGTTTGGAAATCAGTCGATTCAATTCACTTTTCGAGTACCATCCGTTACTCGAAAAGTGAATTGAATCGACTGATTTCCAAACAAATCATTTTAATTTTTTTAAATTTTTATCAAGAATTTTGCGATGATTTGTTTGGAAATCAGTTGATTTAATTGTTCCATCGTAAATAATCGCATAATTCTTGACTTAAACTAAAAAATTTAGGATTTCTTATTTGGAAATCAGTCGATTCAATTCACCTTTCGAGTACCATCCCTTTGTTTGATGGTTTTCCATCATGCACGCATGAGCGTCTAGGGTGCGCCTAAGCATATCTGTAAAAATTTGTATGAATATTCTCCCATGCTGAGAATCGAAATCAGAGTCTCTGGTGTGATGAGTAAGGTTATCACTAAGCCAAAGTGGTCTTTTTTTTATCAAATAAAAAAAAAAAATCATAGGAAATAATTAAAAATTATGAAGAGCAAACTCTCCAACAAATCTAATAGGTTACTCGATATACCTACATACATGTCAAGCATATAACTATTAATCTAAATACTTTATATGATTGTGGTCTCTTAAGCTTAGAAATATTTGCAAAACCAGATATATTCCCTAAATATGCAGAATCATTAATAAAGCTGTTACTGTAGATTAAATTGTGCGTGTTTGTGGCAAAATGAAAATAAGCAATACAAAAACAATTAGCCCAAATTGTATGTGTTTGTACGTTCATGCTGACATCATAATGGTAATATATTGAAAATTTGTTTTGTGTTTATTTTTTTTATTTAAAAATCATTTTAGTTACTTTTGTCACGTGCGTGCCGTTGTGGTAGAGTAGCACCACAGAAATATTAATATATCTAATATACTTATCTGTGAGCAGCACCTTCATGCTTAAATAATCTGTAGGTAATAACGATTATTAATAAACAAAATGAGGGCATACTGGTTTACTGGTGTTCTTAACCCATATTTGTGCTATTTTCGTTTCAGCTGTGCTGATACTAGCTAACTGGTGAGATAAACAAAGGCAGAATAAACTAAATAACAAAGAAATATGCCTTACAGGGTAACGACTCTACATTTAAGTAGATGTCATAGATGTTAATTGTGTAATTAATTCAGCACACTGATTATAGCTGGTATAGATTTACAGCCTTATTATAGCTTTATATTTATATACACTGATTATATGAATATAAAGCTTGGCTCTCGTTTTTTAATAATGAAGAGATTTTTCCGTTAATTTGATGACTGATAGTTTAAGAACGATTACTTAATAAAAGTACAAAAATTTTTTACTGACTCACTTATCTACATACTAAGGTACTTACCCTCAGCATAACCAAGGACAATTTTGACCATTATTATTGTTTAACATAAAATGCATGTAAGTAACTACTAAATGCGTTTCTTAGGAAGCTCTTCTTGTTAGTTTTTAATCAATTATTTATATTTGAAAAATTATTGAATACGTAGTACTTAACAAGTTTTTCTAGTCAGTCACGACTGCAATGACGTCATGTCCTTATTAAAGTCGCGTGTCCATTGTGCGAAGCCCGTAACATATAGGTGCCCATTCACCTCATCCGCAGACCTATGTTCTGAGAAATCCGCAAAATTAACCGCCTGCACGACCAGTTTTTTGGGTGCCTATTGATTTCCGACATAGACGTAATTATAAAGTCACTGGACTTCAACAGTCATATCAAAAATGGTTTCTCAGATTCAAATTAATTGAGGAGCGAAAAGGTAAAATAATAAATGGTGAAAAAATAATTTATTATTCTACCTTTTATTTTATTTATTTATATGTCTAGAAGAAATATAGTACATATACCTCAGTAAACCTACATTTACACAGAGGCTCTCTTAATCTATATGAATTATCCAGGGTTTTGAACAAATTTCATGAAAGCTTTCACACATTAGGGAAAAATGTCAGAAATTAAGATTTAATTGGATTATTGCCAAGAAAATAAATACATATACTATTTTTATAGCCATTCAAATCTATATATTCCATGACATTAGTGTATATATGACGGATGTATATTAAGTTTCAGTTAGTCATTCTGAATCTGCGCGGTAAACATACTACCTATTTCTGTATAACACTTTACTGATATGTTTGATATCCAGCAAATATACTTCTTATAGATCGTTGGTTTCGTTAAAAAATATATTAATTGTGAGTCATCGCCAAATTCGAGAGGTCGGTAACTTAGCCAACCGTCTCGTCTCGTAACGGTGAAATTCCAAGTTTTTACTAAATAGGTACGTCATTTACTGGGACTTAGTTTTAATTTTCCAGTATGAATCATGCATTTATTTCATATTAATCAAGTTATTCCTCTCTATATAAAAGTATTCATTAAGATAATACATTTAAGAGAAAAATAATATTTTCTACGAGTTCAGAGATAATGCATCACAGCTCACTCTGGTTATACGTCAATGCCATATTTATCTATCCATACTAATATTATAGATGCGAAAGTCTGTCTGTCTGTCTGTCTGTCACCTCTTCACGGCTAAACTGCTGGACCGATTGTGATGAAATTCGGTAGGGATGTAGTTAACGACCTGAGATCAAACATAGGCTACTTTTTGGCGCGATATAACCGAATCCCACGCGGGGCGAAGCCGCGGGCAACAGCTAGTGTTTGTATAAAGATGTTATGTTACTATGACATGACTTAGCTGAAAGGTTATGGTCGGGGATTGAATCAGGGCAATGATATCCCCAGTGACGTACGCAGTTTTTAACGTGTCCATGGAATGATAATAAATAAATACTGTAATTTAAAGAGTATGTTCTCTACAGAAAAAAAAATATTGAGAAGGTTAGGCCTGGCTAAGAGTTTCGAGAAATCAGTACCTATTTAGTCGACAACAAACCTACCTGTTTTTTATATATTTCAACCAACTGGTTGAAATATATAAAAAACAGTCTAAATCAAATCAATCAAAAAAACAATCTAAATAACTATTTAGATCTCATCATTGATAAGTAGGTAATTAAGTTTTAAATATTTTATTAATATAAAAACATACTTAACTTTATCCTAATTAATCCTAACTATGCAGTATTTTGTTACTATTTATTATTTTATCTTTATTAATTAAAATTATTCGTTTTAAATGTGATAAGTACCTGTAGGAAAAATTAACTGACGCAGTGCAACATTACTTACATCGCTACAATAAAACAGCAATATGAAGTTCTAAACATATTAAACGTTGAAAAAAAAACATAAAAATTTTACGACTTTTCGCGCCACAAGAAAACAAAACGATCAAAATCAAATCAATCATTCCGTGTGCAAACATAATGAACCGATTAAATGGCGTGGCGTGTGTTTTCCCAGCCTAAGAATAGTAGTACCACTTGTATCAGCACCTGTATACGTTAATAATTATGATTTATTTATTTATTTTATTTCCTAGCCAGTGTTGTGTCTCTCTCCATTCATCTTTTGTCTTGCCCTCCATGCTCAGTCACCTGCAACCATCCGCAAATGTATGTAACCGCCGACAATATCTTGTCAGGGGCGGAGATTGGGCCTGCAAAATAATATAAAAGCCACTGTCCGAAGACGATCCTTGCTTACCAAATAACCCAGTACGAGCCAATGGTAGTACTAATTAAATAAACATCTGAAGTGACCCTGAATTGACGAACTGAGGAGACAAAAATGTTAGATTAAAAATTATTTGACAACACAAAGTTAAGTTCAAAGTTATACTACATTCTTATGGCAGCATAGTCGCACTCAGACGCACCATTTATAAGATAAAGTCAAAAATTATTGCAATACTTATTAACCAATTTGTTGTAAGTTGCACCTGTATCTTCAAATAATAGATTGATAATATAATTCAGATCATCTTTATATTATTACATAACAGAAGGACGACAACAAGCCTTTAACTACGTTGCTAATTATGCCAATCACCAAATATTATGTCATAGTCACTTCGTAGTTTGGTGCTCGACATACTATTCATTGTAAAAAAACATTTGTGACTATGTAATTTAAACGAATGAGCTCTTTTTGAACCATTTACATAAATACAACATTGAACAACATAGATTTATAAACAAAAACAATTTAAATGTGACTATTTCAGTTTAGTACAAACAAAAACAGACCATAGACTTAAATTCTCCGAACAAATTGGCTGCTATTTCTATAAGAACTCGAGCGGCGACGTCAAGGATTCAATTTTGATTGACATTTGTAGCTACTACATTGATGGTAGATAAGTAGTTTAGTTTTTCTTCATAAACAGTTTTATTTATAGCTTTATAATTGATTGGTGGGTAAATAATTGAACATTTTAAATCTTTTCAGATGCTAAATCTTCACAATATTTTTCTTATTTTCATTTAAAGTTCTATGTACATTTAATTGTAAATGGTAATGTTACCCCTTAATACTTTGGTTTAGAAAGACTAAATGGGTACTAATGCTGGGTCTCTGCCATGCCTGAACTCTAGTAGTAAGTAAGTAACCATATAGTATTTACCTGAATTTTTAAATAGATCTCTTTTTTTTGAGAATTTATCTTATAGAGTAAAAAATGATGGAAAGAGCTTTCAGATTGATGAAATGGGAAAATAATAGTTATCTTGCAACAATTTATTGAAGGAACAGATCGTGTAGCATATTATATTTAGAACTGCTCAATAAGAGCCATTTAAAATGAGTTGTTGTATTTAAATCAGGAAAATAGTACGAATACAAAATACATAACATATTCTTGTAAATAAGTACTATGTAAAAATCCACCACATTTAGCGGGGCGTCGTGTTGATTTAATGACAGTATTATTATCTGTGGTCATTGCTCATTCATGCTCACACGCAGATTGAACACGATAATAATAGCGGCTTGTTGACAGAGTTCACTTTGTCATCCAGTATTTGAAACTGGTAGTAATAGAAGTTTTATTTAATTATATTACTATAATTGTAGGCTTTAGCCCTATCTGTTAAGGCCTACATGGAGAGATTGTTTCAAAATGTAGAGGCCTGAATTGAATATAAGAAACAACATATAGGATTTTTAAACTTACCATACCACACAGGAAATAATCGTAGACAGAAGAAGCGCAGAGAAAAGGCTGAAATAATTACAACTCCTGTCTGGCTGAAATACCGCCGCAACTGTTTTGGCCTCAGTAGCGTCTCTGTGTTCAGCAGCTGCATTAAAATAAAAATTACAAAGACATTGTTCCAATCCTCGATTGATAAGGAAATTAAAGGATAACGAGACTTTTTCTATAACGTGGGGTGGAAGTGAGACATAGTCGAAAGCAAATAAGGACACCATAAGGATATTGAACTAAAATGGGCTCTACCAGAGAATAAATGGTGTACTAACGTAAAACTACCTAAGCGCTATAAACTTTATTAGTGGAAAGGCTTGTATTTTTATATTTGTGTTTATAGTATGGAGTAAACTTATGACGTTTACTAGGCGTTTGGGTAGATACTTGTACGTAGAAGGAAAGAAATCAATTTTAATTTATTCAAATTACGGTTAAGGGCCACACACAAAGTCATACGTAACGGACACTTTGACAATCATTACATAAGACATTATGAGTAAGTGTCAACTATTGAGATTCTAATCACGTTTTATGTACAATTGATTGAATATTGTATAACACGCCTCAAAGTTCATCTATTAATCATTTAGGGGCCATGACAGGAAATGAGGTTATCGTCTGTGTATAATTCTGGAAGGTTTACGCATATGGTTTTTATTTGAGCAAAGTTGGATCAAAATTTAAATACATTATTAAATATCATGATTCATGAATTTAATACTTAATTGATGTTATAATAGAAAAAAAATATGGTTACTCTAGTATGGTGCATACAGTACGACGAGTTTTATAGGAGGAATTTAATAAAAATCTAAAATAATATCATTCGTACGCTACGCGGGCGTAGTCACGGCCGTACTTGAAAAAGCTTGGGATACAGTTAAAAAACAAATCCATAATACTAATTAAGCATGTGCTGAATTTATGACACCGCTTTTTACTAAATGATAATTAAAAAAATAAAATTTAAGAGCCTTTGTAAATCCTTATTAGTAACAGCTCTCACTTACTACTAGTATTATGTAAGCGCATTGATTAAATGTAATTACATATTGGTAATACTAGCACGTTGGCAGTACTTAATCCTTGGATTCATTCATTTAGATTCCAATGGTTAGCGGTACCACATAATAATTAGAATACAGAAAGAAAAATACATATGACTATGTATATTTCGCATATATTTTGATTCTTTTTGTTTTAAATAAAAATAACACAGAGCTATTATCTTAAATTAACTGTTATTTTGTTGTGATAACGTGTTTATTCATTAAATTATAAAATGTTGTATGGGTTTTGATAGTTCTGAGGTCTAGCAAGGCAGTAACTACTAAAATGGCTGCAGTTACTTCTTTTTAGTACTTCCTTTAGACAAAGACGCTATATAGTTGCTAGTAACATTTTTATCATAAAGCCCGTTCATAAATGTATCTTGTATATTCCCAGAGCGAATATTTCATTAAGTGGCAATTCTATACTGCCTTTATTTTGTGCTTCTGCTTAGCGACAAAATCGTGCATCCGCACGCACTTAGCAACAGTCGTCGTTCCCGTGGGTGCAAGGTGCAAACACATTGAAAACGAGTAGTCGACCAACAAAACGCAAAGCTAGAGGTTTTATTTTTGTAAATGGACACTGGTAATTTAGAATGTACGTACGGCCATGCGTATTTAGGCATATTCATTAGCATTGTATACGGGATTTACTGATATGGAGTGACGAAGCACGTCATCAATTTGTACGTTTTGCGTGGCCAGTTATACTTAATTGGTTATATATATATATATATCCATACTAATATTATAAATGCGAAAATCTGTCTGTCTGTCTGTCTGTCACCTCTTCACGGCTAAACTGCTGGACCGATTGTGATGAAATTTGGAAGGGATGTAGTTAACGACCTGAGGTCAAACATAGGCTACTTTTGGGCGCGATATAACCGAGTCCCACGCCGGGCGAAGCCGCGGGGAACAGCTAGTATAAATATATTTTATTATATATTTATTCTTAAACTAGCTTTTGCTCGCGGCTTCGCCCGCGTTTCCTTCGGGAACAGTGCTTTTTCCCCGGGATGAAAGTTACCCTATGTCCTTCTCAATACTTCTAGGCATGCAAAATTTCGGTAAGATTGGTTCAGTAGATAGGCCTTGAAGGCGTAACAAACAAACAACTCACTTTCGCATTTATAATATTAGCATATATAATACTAGCTGTTCCCCGCGGCTTCGCCCCGCGTGGGACTTGGTTATATCGCGCCCAAAAGTAGCCTATGTTTGACCTCAGGTCTATAACTACATCCCTACCAAATTTCATCACAATCGGTCCAGCAGTTTAGCCGTGAAGAGGTGACAGACAGACTTTCGCATTTATAATATTAGTATGGAAGTATGGAAGTATGGATGGATAGTATGGATATGGATTAGCATCATTTATTATATGATGATGATATTATACTTCCAAACTTATTAATATTTAATGGTGGGTGAGTGTGTGTGTTTGTGAGAGACGCATTTGAATGGGGATAGACATAGCTACTATTGGATGCCGATATCATAACAAAGCAAGCGCAATAGCATTGAAATTCGGTTACAATTTCGACATTTTGTTTGATCTCTCTCCAATATAATATAAATATAATATAAGATAAACTCAAAGGGCTTCAAAAAGAGATGTGATTGATACTTCTAGGTTCATAAGTGAGCAACATTGATTTAAAACGCAAATACAGTGGCGCCATGATAAGACTACCAGAATGACTTACCTGATAAACTCAACTAATTATTAGTTCCTAATAGGAATAAAGTACGCAGGTACGTGCTTTATCACTAGAAACTAGTATTTATACCCTAGCTGGCACACGGTCGTTCGAGAATAATTACAAATTAGGTCTTAGGTGTACATTATAGTCGAGTCATAGCGTAAAACCGACAAGCCGTCACGAACCTATTGTTCATAAACAGACTTAAGATCAAACCCATCATTAGTACCTACTTATTTATATATTCATACTCATGTATATAAGTAAGAACTAACGACTAGTATTCTTATATAAGTTAATCTGAATGTTCGTTAAGATTTAAATTCTAAATCTTAATAACGTTTTTAATCTTTTTAAAATAGTTACGTTTTATTGATTTCATTTATCAGATATTGTTCTTTAAATTAACAGCAATTATTTTATGATTTTAATTGAAACTTATAAAGTTAGTATCAATACATCAACAATGTATTTTTAACTGTTAAACTAGTGTACTTTAGTTATTTTCATAGCTTAATGTCGTATGGACTATTGCTTTGGGGAAGGGCAAGTGAAATAAAGACTATCTTTATTTTGCAAAAGCGGGCAATTCGTGCCATTTATGGTTTAAGACCAAGGGAGTCGCTTAGGGAGTTGTTTAAGGATATTAATGTTTTAACTCTCGCTTCTCAATATATATTTGAGGTTATTATGTATACCAGGAGAAATATTTCTTCTTTTAAAAAAATTTGCGATGTTACGGATAGACCCTTACGGAATAAAAATAAATTATATCTCCCATCATATCGGCTAAGTAGAGTTAATGACTCATTTTTGGGTAACTGTATACACTAATACAATAAGCTTCCAGAGTCGGTCCTTAGTTTGCCTGACCGAAAATTCAAAGCACATGTTAAGAATTTACTTTGTAAAAAAGCCTATTATAGCGCTCATGATTTTCTCAATGACAAGGATGTGTAACTTAAGCTTGGTGCGGAGTCCTCCAAACTATAGCTAAAAATTGATCATATGTACATTCAGTACATTTTTTTTTTTTTTTTAATTTTATCATGACGTCTTTTATTACTTGACATTTTTATTAAACTATTTCAATAATCCTCAATATTTATTTAATAATAAACTTATGGTAATTATAAAAATATTCAAATGTAAACTCGTCTGATTTGACTCAAATTTTGTGAATTGACGTTTTTGAAGAAAATGCTGCTGTGGAGTTTGTGGCGCCACTTCTTCTCCACTTGCGCTTTGGAAGTGGTGGTAAACTTAAAATAAGTAACAATTGACGTCAATAAGTGATAAGAATATCCTATATTGAAAATAAACAATTTGAATTTTGTGATGAATTTTACAACAGTCAAAACGCTAAGAAGAAGTGCTGATATTAATAACATTTTATAGTCTATGTTAACGTTTTCAAAAATCCCAGATATACACAGATATAAATACGATTTAGACAATATAAAGTCAACACTCGTGCCCCGTCTAGTAAAACGAATCCTCGAGCGAAGTGTGTCAAATGAACAAGGCCACAGTAAGCAAGTTGTATTGTTTAGTTTCCGATTAAAGTCTTCAAGCCGATTCATTGATATTGTATTATATTTGACTAGCAGTTTCCCGGGGTTCTGCTCCCGTTTCCGTGGGAATTTCGGAAAATCCTTTCATAACTGGCGGTTCCTAACAATAAACTATATGGCAAATTTCAAGATCTTAGAACCAGTAGTTTTCGAGTTTTCGTGTTTACTATGACTGAGCCAGTGACCTTTATTGCTCTCTGTCAACTAAGTAGGTCCTCATGTGTCTCTGTTTTCTGAGTAATAAACACTAAAATAGAAAAACTCTTGCTACAAAATGTTCGTGAAAATCATATAACAATATAAAAATAATTACTGCGAATACAGTGAAAAGTTTTCTAATGAAAGATTTAATATTTTGCAACACTCTTACGGCTAAACTATAACTATTACACTTAAGACTATACATAATATAACAAAAATATTTTGATTCAAATGTAAAACAGTTACTCACAAAGTTGCCATCAATTGAACGCATAATTTATTCACATACCATACTTTAAAGTTCATATAATAAACAAACATTTTTCTTATACCAAAATATTTTTAAAACAAGAATGAATAGCTTACTTCTTAAACCACTTTCCGTATTATGAAATCTATGATTATTTTGTTCTTTTGAATAATATAAAAACGCTGATATAGGAATTAAAATCTAAAGTATACAGGAAACACTGAAAATGTGTAGAGAATAGATTGAAATTGACTCGCGAACGACCGAATCGAATTGAAGCGATTGAGTACAGCCATTTATATATGTGAAGTAATTACTGTTTTACACCAAAAACAATAAAACAGCTATCCAACCAATCATGAAAATAACCGTTTAGAATGTGACGGGATCCTGGGGCCCGATGCAATTTACACACGTAGGTATAGTTTAGAAATGTTTATTGATTAACAAAAAAAAAAATTAAATCTACCAGTAAATGAAAACACCCTACAATATGTTATCATTCAACGAATCGTTAGTATAGTGCATTGTGTACACATAAGTAACAACTAAACTAATATATCGTTTTGTTTGGGTATTGCACTACTGACAAAAAGCTGCACTTTTCTTCAAGAGGTCTCAATCGAGACCTGATTTGTCATCTTTTCTCTATGTTATCGTCCCGCTATCTCATTCGTAGTCAACCTCACTGATTACTACCTTCTCGAATCCAATCAGTTGGTAGTGGGCCATTTGGTGGCATGCGGAAAACATGTCTATCATGCTCAAGGCTCAAACTTCTTTTAGCTACAACTCAGTGCATGAGTCTGAACATCGCTATTTCCTGCGAGGCAAATAGATAGTGAGCATATAACATGAATCTACTATTTTAATCAGTTCCTACTTGTACTTATAAAATATTCATCATAAAAAATGCAGAAGAGATTGTTGCAAATAAACTTGTTTGTTTTCTATGTGTCTCCTGTTCTTCATAAATATTTTTCGTTGCCACACAAAAATACCATTTTCTTTTCTTTTTAGAAATTTTATAACCTAACTGTGTGATCGAACGCCAGGCCCCAGGCCAATGTCCTGTTTATCATTTCAACGGCCATTTCGCAAATCCACGGAAATAACCTTAATATTCGGCATTGTTGGCGGGATAAGAAACGGACGAGTACGTGCAATGGTACTACAGTTCGTTGTCTTACTTTTTATTCATTTGTATGTAAGTACGTTGGATTGTTGGTATTGGCATAGACTGTGGTTCTATATTGTAAATTTTATTTTTAGCTGATACTTATTATGCAGATAGTAAGCAAAATTTTTTTGTTATAGAATCAATAAATTTCATAGATAAATGAAGAGTTAACAATTTAGCATAATTTATTAGTTTTATGGGGCATCGATAACATCTTCAATCGCTGTAAATTTTTATTTGCAAATAAAAAAGAGGATGATGTCTGTCCGAAATAGAGTCACGTTTATATTACCGTTAACCGTATCTTATTATGTTGGCTTTTTGTGTATGTATTGAAATACATAGGTACACAAAAAGCCGAAATTGTTATACATTGAAATGGGTTTATCGAACTTATAATATCTACTTACGTTTATATTTTAAGACTAGTTGTACTCCTCAATTTCACACACACAGATCGGTTGATGACCACAGATTACAGGCATTTGACTCGACAAGGAGAAGAGAATAAAACCACACCTCTAAGAAGTAAAAACTGTTAGCAGTAACAACAGTAATAAGTAATTTTGAGTTTTGAGGTAAAAACAATAGAGGTGTAGACATAGTCTTAGGCTAGCTATTAAACAGAACCTGCCACTTGGTCATGAATTAATTGTATGTCATATGCTGAGCACAGATTATTAATTACGACTTCAAGATGAATGAACGTCACGTTGCAAGATACGCGTTGGACACATGAATCTGGATCTTGGAGACTGATAGGTATGTTAATGTGGCCGTAATATCGGATAATTACATCCTCATGGCTCACTGATAATTCTTCTGTAAACAAAGGCGCCTCGACAGCACTATTAATGCTGCACGAATTGCGTCATTTATTTTTTCCTATTGCTTCTTGTGTTTTTCATTTAAAACCACTATTTATCATTATTATTTTTTAATTCATTATTAATGAAAACGGGACCCTCTTATTAGTATAATTTCAAATTTTTTTTAAGTAGCACTAGATAACAAGCAAATATCTGAGGTTTCAGAAGAAAAAACAAAAGAGATAAGAGTATTGTTACAAGTGACCCAAGTTATAATTGAAACAAGAACTATCTTTATTTAAATTTATAAAGTGTTGTTTATTTGAACTCGGCGACCTCGAAATAACACAGTTACTAGAAATAAACTGCAAATGTACTAATAATTACTTACTAACCGCAAAACGATAAAAATACGCTATTCACCTTCATTGTTTAAAATGCAGTAACATTTTACTATTTTAAATACGACTGTGGGTGAACTGATGTTATGAAAAATATTAATATTCATAGAGTTGCAGAGATAGCAACTCGAATAGTACTTAATCATTTTTATAATAAAACTGACCGCCCCGGCTACGCATGGGTACAATATTATGTGTTTTACCTATACATAAAGACTTTCCTCTTGTTTCAATCTATCTATTAAAAAAGCGCATCAAAATCCGTTGCGTAGTTTCGAAGATAGAAGCATACTTATGGACAGACGGCGGAAAGCGACTTTGTTTTATACTATGTAATAAAGAAAGATAAGGATGATAGGTTCATAGATACTATTAGTTGAGTATGACTGAGATACCATTTAGACAGCCATTTATTACAACGTTTTTAGTAAGAACGTAGGAAAGGACTAATTAGTACTGAGGGATCATTTATACTAGATTTCATACTCTGAGAGATTAACAAGTATGAAAGTAAGTTTCCAAGACATTAACTCTAGTGGCAATTTTTTTGCACTAGATGTATAAAATCTTTTATTGTAACTGGTTACAAAAAGTTACAAAAATGGAAAAAAATAATTCTTGTTACACAACTAGTTACAAAACAGCGAAAGAAAAATCTTCTTTTGTAACTGGTTAGGTAAATTCAGTTACCAAAGTGGACGAAGGGAAAAATAGAAATTGAAAACAACTGACAATTAAAAAAAAATAAACGATATAAATCAATTGTATCTCGTTATCATTCGAAACAAACAAAAAGGCTTATGCTTAATTTACAAAAAAATTAAGTTTAGATAGAAAGTATTGTAAAATATGAATTAGTATCTAAATATTACATCTGATTCTGACGAAGTTTCAAGCATCTTTGAATTCATTTCTTGGATTATGAAACCATCAAGGCTATCGCAATCTCTGACAACAGGCCAAAATTCTATTCAAGGGGGTAAGATTTTAAACGTGTCTAGCATTCTATAATCTGTGGTAAAACTATGTATATTATTAGAAGTATGGTAAGTGAAGTCCTAATATCACCTACATACTTAATATATCATATTAATTTGATATTAAAGATTTCAAAGTCAGGAGTCGTAGTTTTTCTGGAGCATTGACCTATATTTGAGCTGGGAGATTTGGCAGACGTGCCGTTTTAAAATACAACGGGCGATATCTGCCCGACAGATAAAGCTACGTATAGAATTACTCCAATTTAACCACGTCTTCCGGTTACTCCCACTGTTCGCATTGCTCAAATACTGATTACAGTTTTTTTTTATATACTGCTGTGGTCGTAGTATGCCTATGTCTTGTTACTAGCGTCCATATCATGCCTGATATGGACGCTCGTAACAAGACGTATTTTTATTTTCTTTTACTTTTCGTGTCAATGAAAAATGACTAAATATGGTTAGCCAGTGCGAGGCCACTCCAATGGACCTCCTTTTTTTCTTGTACTCATAATAAGTAAATATATAGGGACAAATCACACAGATTGAGTTAGCCTCAAAGTAAGTTCGAGACTTGTGTTATGGGATACTAACTCAACGATACTATATTTTATAACAAATACATATATAGATAAACATCCAAGACCCAGGTCAATCAGAAAATTATATTTTTTTCATATTGACCTGACCGGGGGTCGAACCAGGGACCTCCTGAGTAGCGGTCAGGCATGTTAACCATTTCACCACTGAGGTCGTCATAATAATAATAATATTATATATATATATATATATCAGACTAAAGTACTGCAAAGAGAGGTAAATCATACGTTTAAGGTGATACCTCGGTGAACACTAGCGCCACCGTCATATAAAAATCATTACTCACTGAAAACACAAGTTATCAAAAATCCCTCAGCTGTAATTATGGTTCTGGATCTGAAGTTAATTTTAATCATATTCAATTATTAAATTATAGTTCCCTATAGTTACAAATTGCATTATTGCTTAAAACGGCCACTTTTAGCAGTTTTGCAATTTGTAACTATATGGAACCATAATTTAATAATTGAATATGATTAAAATTAACTTCAGATCTAAAACCATAATTACAGCAGAGGAATTTTTGATAACTTGTTTTCAGTGAGTAATGATTTTCAAATGACGGTGGCGCTAGTGTTCATCGAGGTATCACCTTAAGGTGTTTTTTTAATGTCCAGTGATTCACCACGTTCCTCTCTAATGCAGACGACAAAGAATTCACATTTGCTTTAAAAAATCAATTTTAACATATTAAAATAATTTTCTTTTATTTACATTATGATTAATACATTCAGACATAGAAAAATGGTTTCATCAATACATATTCTTAAATAAATGGTTAAAATTATAGGTATATATATTTTCCATTATATTAGGTTCAGTTTCCAACCGCTATTGAATAGTGCGTCCCAAATGGATTTGTTTCACATATTGACCGTGAATACAATAACGTTGGAAATAATATACCTAGTAGTCGCGTAATTAGTCATCAAGTGACATCATGTGCACATGCATATGATGTATTTAATTTATATATTTAAATACCCGCTTTTGCTCGCGGCTTCGCCCGCGTGCATATCCCTTTGGGAACAGTCTTTTTCCCGGGATGAAAGATACCTTTTGTCCTTCTTAATACTTCTGACTATGTGTATGTAAAATTTCAAGAAGATTGGTTTAGTGGATAGGGCGTAGTAAGTAGCGTAACAAACAAATAAATAAACAAACAAACTCACTTTCGCTTTTATAATATTAGTTGGAAAAACAGTCCGATATACTATATTGTAATCCCAACGGGGGTTGGGATTACAATATAGTATATCGGATTGTAATCCCAACGGCAACTTTATGTCTGAAATACGTCATGAAAAAAATTAAGACATTGCGTTTTAGCGGATCCTATTTGTCGAAGAGCATGTCTTGAGAAACAACCGGTAAACGATTATATACAATGGTGATGGGCCTTTTTGTCAACTTTCACCATACACCACACTTTATTTTTAAGAAATCACGTTTTAGTTGGTACATAAATTACTTTCGCGAGAGTAAGTACCATTAAGAGCGATTAAATTCTAGTTAACGGCAATAGAAATAACCGCATGACTATATATGGCCTACAAAGTGAAAACGCATTAGACTTATTACTAGTTGTAGGAAGTTTATGCCTATAGGTTTTCTTTTCTATATTTATTACTGTTCCTTAGTCCATATCACCAATCATTACATACACAAAAATGATTATATATTAACATTCAAACGGAATGGTTCAGTATATACATATGTCTATAATTTCCTTTGAGATTTCAGTCTAATAGGCGGCTAGACAAACGTAATGTCTGTGTATATAATAATTAGGCGTGACTTAATGTGTTTGCAATAGTTTTAGAGCCTAGCTATGATCCTCCTTTCTCTTCAAATAATAGTCGTATTAGATTTATATAAACGAAGATTTTTTTAAAGTCTGTCAGTAACTCAACTGAACTATACCGAGATAGGTACTCTCAACAATCATTTTATTTGTTTAATTTTCTTTTAGAACATCATTTTTCGACAAGTACTTGGGTTGTATTTTAAATTAGATCCATTGTTCGCAATTTCAACGAAGTAAAAAGGTGAAATCTCCGTCGAAAGTAAATTACCTACTTACTTTCAAACAAGCGTTTCGCAATATGATTTTTGCAGTACATAAATTAAACGCCTAAACTAAATTAAAAAGTCGTTACTAACAAGATGATCTTTTTTTCTAAGTTTCCTCCACTTTCTTTATTATTACGTTATCAAGGGGGATAAAATCACTCGTCTCTACTTTCGAAATATATGTACTCTTATATTTATATGATTGATAATATGTTGCTTTTGAACACTTTGCTAATTCACATATTTTCTTTTGTTTCAGTGTCAACATTTTTACCCCAAACATTATGATCTACAAATGGATATTATGATACGAGTGAAGTGTTGCCAAGAAACTAAAAATCCAAAGTGACGAAGTGCCCTGAGGTGTCTGTAGTGCTACGTTCCGTTACATTTAGCTTAATTCTTCAAAATGTCAGACAAGACCTCGTCGTCGGTAGGCCCGAGGAGTTTCGAGACGATATCAGAGGAGGACTTTGCGTCGCCGTTCGAGAAATTGTTGGGAGATGTGTTGCCAGTTGTTCCTACTATAGTTAAGACAAACGCTTCGAGTACCACGGTGTCCAGACTTGGGGATGAGGTGTCCGCGCACCCGCGAGCAGATTTGGAAGCCAACAAGTTAACCCGATCGAAGAGTCTCAACCAGAGAAGGAATAGTAGCAATGGTCTACTCAGCTCCTTTCCTCGGCAGCTGAGGCTTTCCCTTCGAGGTGTCCGCAGCGAACCTTCCAGTGTCAAAGACATACCTACGACTAGGAATGATAGTTCCCTCAACCTTCTTCTTAAGTGAGTATATTTTCTATTTTTAAAATTTTTCATGCATTTGTACCTCGGTACGAGAATGTTTTAGCCAACAAAAGAATGTAATAAGGCTTCGATAGGCTAGGCTTTGCTAAGGCGGCGTCCACCTTATGAAAAGACGTTACATACACAGCATATGGTCACCAGCAACCCTAGTAGGAGTCTCAAGAGTAGGATTTTGGTCAAAGCTACAACTTCCATCTTAATCGTTATTGATTGAAAATAAATAAAGAAGAATAAACAATAGACAATAGATAAAGTGGTAATACTGCTAATTTAAAAATACTTAAACTATTTTCATACTTAACATAGTATAGAGTAATTTTTCGGGATTTTTAAAAGTAGTGTAGCCATCAGTAAGTGAAATGTATGTCAGTTTAACGCCACTATGTTAAATGGAGAATGTGTAAATATATGACTAAACAAAACACATACACCTATTGTAAATTTCCTCGCCAAATGAGGCGTGTCATTAGAGCAGCAATACAGAACGAAGACCTTTCTGTTGCCGACCTCCCGGAGTCTAGCAAATAGCGGAAATGTCCCAGTTTGTCTAATCGAATAACAAAACACGAATGACTCGAATTGTTTTAGAATTACGTATGAATTATTTTCTTGGGATTCTTAGGGAAGAAAAATTAAATCCTTTAAACTTATTTACAAATGTGTATGTGTGTGTTTGTATGTTTGCCCGCCTCGCCTTTAAAACGTCGGCATAGCATATGCATACCATTGGCATGGGGGTTACTTCATAGGTTTTACTAGAACCATACGGATGGCTACTTTTGGTCGCGACAATCGATATCCACGCGAGCGAAGTCGCGGGCGGAAGTTAATATAAATAAATTTTAAACAAAATAAATGTGATAGAACTTGTACCAGTAGTTTAAACAAGGACATTATGAAAATACTTCATAGGTTTTACTAGTAATTAATTCCATATTTCCTATAGGATGAATTTTTAGCGGAGCTTCTTTCTTTCTTATTACTTATAACATTATTTCTTAGTAAATGTATTTATAAAAAAATATTTTTGTATATTTTTCCAACAATTTGAATAATGTAAAGTTTTAATCAATTCTGTCACGCGTCTGACAATTTCTCATAAAAATTCTTATTGGAAAATGTAGAGGTCAAGAACAATGGCGCCCACATGGCTTCATCACTATTGCCTCTAGATGAGACTAGCAATTATCTGCTGTCTAGCCTTCGGAGGGACCTTTGTGATTTAAAACGCATAGATAGGGATTCAATGATCATTACACTGAGCTGAGTGAAAATTGGCACGCAAAATTACTAATTGCACCAACTGACATTATTTAGCTTTTGCTTTGTGTGGGCTTGAAATGTTTGTAACTAAATCTGACGGTACAAAATTAGGAATGTGGAGAGCTGGTCACTTCATTTATTAACTAAATTATAATAGGACTTAGTGCTTACTAAGGCCACATAAAAGATTTAAAGATTACAACTGTTTGGTAACTTTTCTCGACACTATTGATATAAGTACTTATTTAAAATTAATGAAAAAATATTTTTCTTATTGCCGCAGTTTAAATGAGGCTTATCCAAACTATTTGAATTGAACTTTTGTTTTGACTAAAGGATGTAAAAGCTTTATAAAATTTAATATTATATAAAAATCATACAATAATATATTGTATTTATTTTTAATAAACATATATATATATTAAGATATAAATTATACAGCACATAATTCAATAGTATGCAGCATATAAGATCAGTAATGAAATAAGCCACTTTTGTACTCCCTATAATGTGTAAATGGTAAATTCAAATACGTTTGTATCCCTTCTATCGTGCCTGCTGTTTTAACGTTCCTGTAAATATGTCAGTTGTATTCAGAGATACTATTTTGGTACATGATGTTTGAATGTTTGGAAATTGTTGTAACAATTAGACTATTAAATTCATTGCAGTTGATGTTATATGGTTTCAACTTAGTAATCAGAAACCAAAATTGCACAATTTTGATATTTTTTCAGAAGAAATGATATTATGATCAGATTAAATACTAATTAATTTCATCGTACTATCAATGTGTACAGGAATAATTATACCTATATTATAATCATTTACTAGTGTTTCGTTGGGGGCGCTACTTATGCGAGAATAATAGAAAACTTGTTTTTTACCCTTGAAATTACTTTTGATCTTTCTTGCTTGTAACACGAGTATAGAGCACTTTGATGTTTACATAACAAAATAAAAACTTATTTAACTTGTAATGTGTATTCTTGTATAGTAGGTACCTACATTAATTTAACGTGTTGGTATCGTACATGTTTACATTTTAATATATTTATGATTGTTTAGGTCCAATATTTTGGACTTCATAAAGCGTTCCACTCTGCTGCTAGACTTACTGAAAAATAAAATGGTATTAGCGTAAAATTTGACGATATTACATAACACCATCCGCTCGTCGACCGAATACAGCCGGCCACTTTCTCGTCGTAGGTATGCAAAATTCATTTGGAAGGAAACGGACGTCCTTATCGTAATTTGCAGGAAATACGGCGCCCTCCACCGAAACAATGACTTGGTGACAAAGAATAGATGTGCTAATGTCATCCTGTCCGTCTCTAGAATCGATTCGATCCAGCATATCGATAAATCATTGCCCATTAATTATTTCGCTTGCGGTAACGAATACTTATTTGCTTATGATTGTAAAAGGAAGTTCAAATGGATGGTTTTTGGTCATGCTCAAATGGTACCTATATTACAATTAGTTTTTTATAGAACTGAGAATTATTTTAATTAAGAAGTAACGAAATGATAGAATGAAAAGCATAACGAACGAGTCTCTACACTAATCAAACAATCTACAGTTTTTAATGTTATTTTTTTTAGTTTTTATTGATAAAGCATTTGTATTGCAAAATCCAACCGGCCTTTACCTGATGCATGCATAATTTCATGGTCTGAAATCGGAACAAGTACCGCAGAAAATCGTCTTTCTCAATCCTTGTCACCGTTGTCCCGTTCATGAACGCCTCGTTTCTGAGAAAACATTAAATGAAACATGTTTCTTCGAAATTATATTTTATTCATAACTGTTTGACTTTAAACAAGTGCTAAGAATATGCTGGTTATGTGCAGTCTTATGTACTAACATTACTGTAGTAAAAAAAATATTGAACTAGTATAACTGTCTCTTTTGCAGTTGATGATCTAGCACAAATGCCTTAACTATCGATGATCTGACATCAGAAACTAAAAACAGTGTTATTTGCTAGAACCCCGTGTTCGGAAAATATTAAATTTGTAGCTGCATAGAAATTTTGTGTGATAAATCAGGATAAATTAATTTTTAATTCTAAAGTTACATTAACAAATTAAGGGCTGTGAGCAATTTTCATCTAAATTAATATTATAAGTTTTATACGATTTGCTTATTTTACTTTACTATCAACCGTATGGTGCGAAGACATTGTTAAAATAGCTTAGAGAATTTGCACGCACGCTGTTTGCTGTCTATAGGTATAGTTATCAGTGGTGGAAGGCTTCTGTCCAGTAGTCGACTTTTTGTGGATGACATACCCATCATTCAGAAAATAAAAATATATGCACGGCAATTTTATTCACATCTTATATTACTTCATTAGATGAATAACGCTCAAAGTGGAAAGGTAAGTATAGATTTTTTTATATTGTGTTTATTTAATGTGGCCCTGCGGTTCGTGGCTTATCAAAGGTTGATAAGAAAAACTTTGCATGTTGCGGATAACGCGACACAGTTAACGTGTTATGGCTCAAAATTATGAAGCTATACCTTGCTCGTATTATTTTACTTGTCGCGAATATATAAGGCAGGCAGCCTTATAGAATTTAGCCCATTGGTATTCTTTTTTACTGCAAAATGCAATGAAGTTTAAAAAAATGTGTAAATATCCAAAGTATTTTATTATTTAACCAAGTAGACTATAAGTAAAATATACTTTTACTGTTGGCATACTTAAAATGCAAAAAATATTCTTCACCCTGAATCATAATATAAGGGAAACCAGAAAATATTTGTGCAGCAACATAACAAAATAACATACCTAAATACAGATAAAATTGGAGATAAATATGTAGAAATGATGAAACATAATAATAATATTGTTCGTTCAACTTTATTTTGTATACATATAAATGCCATTACATCAAACTTAGGTCAGTTTACATGAGAAAGTCTAGATTAAGTATTAGCGTATATGTGCGATATGTATTCTTTCCACGGAGGCACCAAGTACGCACCGAGGCCAATCACTTCTGATTCATGAAGTCCACGAAGGTGGAGACTATCTACTTAACCTCTTGAATCCGGATGACCTGATATAGGATACAGATAGATATCCAATGTTTTTGTATAAGTGGTGTGGATATAATTACTGAGTTGATATTTAAAAATAAATTTTGTATCTATTAATTTATTTATTTAATCTTTATTGCATAATACTTATTACGGATATTAGTTTCGCACAAAAGACGGACTGGTGGAGCATTGTCTAATAATCAATTTGTTGTTATTTATCATTAATTTAAAAAACTTTTAAGTAAGCATATGAAAAATGTTCCTACAATGATTATTTTGTTTTTTATATATTCAGGCCACGTGAACTACATATATAATACTAGCTGTTCCCCGCGGCTTCGCCCCGCGTGGGACTCGGTTATATCGCGTCCAAAAGTAGCCTATGTTTGACCTCGGGTCGTTAACTACATCCCTACCAAATTTCATCACAATCGGTCTAGCAGTAAAAGAATATAACTCGTTTTTATATGCAGCTTACAAATCAAAAATAAATGTTTTTATATAATATTCTTTAATCAAATATACTATTATCTAGTCTATTTTGCATAGATTTGTATGTTATATCTTATCTTCCCCTCGAAGCGACCTAGTTTTACCTACCTACAGATATTGTATATCTTAGCATGTGTTCCGTCAATGAGTTATTTTAGTATGTGGATCATAAACATACAGCTTACAATACTCATCTGTCTGACGAATGCCGTGGAACACAAATGGAGAAAATCATTTAGAAAGCTTAATTTTTAATAAAACTTACTGTTTACTTACCAAGTACTATTAATAATGTGGTCATGTGGCTACTCATTAAATAAATAAATAGGGGCAAATCACTCAAATTGAATTAGCTCCAAAGTAAGTTCGAGACTTGTGTTACTTAATATTCACACTTTACAAGTTTTATACGTTTAAATGCGTAATACTTCTTTATTACTATGTATTTTGGGAAATTAGGTATTGAAAGTTAGCAGTTGCATGGACACAGGCACAGATGACGTCTTTTGAGAGTTACGAAATGGTGACGTACTTTGTATGGCAGTGGCACCTGAACAAACAGGTTGGGAAGGTATAGCTACATATAAAAGCATCAAATCAAAAGACTGAGGCATCGCTGAGCAATTGAGCATGCCTCAATCCTGGCTTTACTGACCATGCGTCTTCCATCGCGTCTCTGTCTACTGTCTCTACATTCTGATATTTTCAACATTCTGCATTATTTTTAAATTACAATTGACTTATTAAGGTCCTTAAATAATTGCTATAATTAGTTACAACAGTAGATTTTTTAGTACTGAAAAAAAGATAAAAGAATTAAGACATGTACACTTATTTTTATAGATGACATTTTCCACTATTTTATTCTATTGAAATAAAAATACCTACATTATAGAATTTTAATCTGGTTTCATGCTTAATAATGTAGATAAAAGAAAACATCTAAAACTAGATGTTGTACGTTTCTAATGTAGGTACATTCGCTGGGTGTTACAGCACATAGTTAATTAATGCGTATTGTTTATGCCGCCTCTGTGTCAGAATCATGAAATGTTGAAAACAGACGTTTCCGAGATCTGCTAGTGCGAGGCGTGTAGCGAAAAATAGTAATTGGAAATACCATTATATATCCTGTTCCTCAATTAGGTAGTTAAACACTAGACATTTTTATGACGTTTTCATAATATTTATTTTTTTATTGATAAATACTTTTATTACTTACCTACACGTGCACAAAACTGAGTAACTAGTATGATATTCCAGAATTTATTGCTTAGATAGATAGTGAAATATTTTTCTAGGTTATTAAATTATTTGTATAATTGAAATTGTAAGTCTATTAATGACATTCTATAATGAATCATTGAGATATACTTACTTTGGCTTTCTTATAATTACAATGAACTCCTCACTTGTTATTCGTTATTTTATTTTTATTATGTACTCATAATAATATGTAATTGGCATTTGAACTTCATACATAAAAGGAAACGCTGGTCAGAGGTTATGTTATTTAAGAATCTTGTCTCATTTATAAACCAAACTTGTAATTTTCATAATAAGTGGAAATTATGAAGAATGAATTTTCATATAAATATACATATAGTCACATCTTTATCCCATACGAGGTAGACAGAGCCTAGGGCCATAAGACCTTAGACCACGTTAAGCATGATGATAGTTTAAACCAGGAAATCAATAGTGATGGGTTGCTAGCTGCATCGCTTATGTCATGATTCCCCTATTCGTCGATATTCTATTTTTCATACAAATGTAAAAAGTCACGTATAGGTAAGCGTGCGGTTTTAAGCTAAGTCCTTGTCGAAAATACCAATTTAGAGTACATAAGAAAGGCACAATGCACTGAAGCAGACCAAAATAGAATTGTTATGTTTTCTTCGTTCTAGACCATCAATATAGTTTTAGATTCAGACGTCATGTGCATTGTGTGTGTTTGTGTCATTTCGTTGTCCTTAACTCCTTAACTAGTGACCGTGCCGGGGCGTGGCAAATCATTGACTACAATGATCAATAAAGACAGTCGACCGATTATCCTTATCTCGACAGTCTCATGTAGTTTTTGTCTAGGCCAATAAAGCCAGATATATAATGTGTGATTCACAAAGTAATATAATAATTTATCAACAAACTCTCTTTAAAAAAATATTATTTACGAAATTAAGTCTTATGGGAATAATAATAATGGTTAGCATCTAATGAAAATAATATTACAATCTTTTTACTACAAGATCTAATACAAATATTACAAATATTAAACACTTTGTACAATAGACCCAGATGCTTTGTACGCGTTATCTCACAAGCAATTTTATCCAGTCAACCTTTTAGGTTACTAAGACCACGTAGTAGTCTAATACTCAGTCTTTTTATTCTAATATGTCTATGGTTCTCCAATAAATGAAGCTTATTCATGATCGAAAGGCAAAACTTAAAATCTTTGCCAGCATCATATTCACAAACTTGCAAAAGCTGAAAAAGAGAAGAATTAGGTGTTCCAATTTTTTAGGATATTTTTATTTTATTAAAATTCGCTCGCCATAATATATTTTCTAAAAGAGGTTGTTAAAACCTGATAACCTTCACACAACTTTCGGTTAAGTGTTTTTTTTCTCAATGATATCATACCTAAGTCGTTTTTTAACAAATATTTGTAGATTATTAAAAATCGTCATTTCTATTTAATTTTACACTACCGACACGCCCCGGCTTCGCATGGGCATAAAAACCTTCCTGTTGAATTACTATCTATTAAAAAAAAATCCGCATCAAAATTCGTTGCGTAGTTTTAAAGATTTACGCATACAAAGGGACATAGGCACAGAGAAAGCGACTTTGTTTTATACTATGTAGTGATATAAATATAAATGAATATAATACATTATTTCCCATTTCATGATTTAGTGTTCTAAGATTCAGCCCATTGTCTGCTGAACATCGATTTTCCTCATACTTTTCCTTCCTCATGCGTCAATGTACCAAAAGTAAATATATCAAAGTAAACACCTATCTAAAGGTTTATTTAATGTTAAATGAATATTATTTTTTCCGTAAAAATACCTGACTTGCTGTAAAATGGATTTCCCCAAAGCCGAGACATCTACAGAGTAAAAAAGATAAATCTTTATTCTAGAATTTATTCTTAAAATAATAAAGACTACTATTTATTTATGTAGATTTATTTAGTTTTACTTAATAACTTGCTGTAGCCCGCGACAGTGCGCGTGGGCTTCGCTCTCGTTCCCGTGGGTATTTCGAGAATTATTCCCGAAATTCCCGCGGGAATTACCCGGGAATCCCCGTTTTATATAAAGTATGTCATGTCTATAATCAACACACAAAAAGAATTATTCAATTCGGTGCATTCGTTCGATATTGCTATACCTATACATTTACAGGCAAACATGCCTTGACGATAACTTTTTTTAATGAATCTATTTTGATGAAACAAACTTCAGATGGTTCAGTACTTTCAAAAATAAGCGTGATCATACAGACAGACAGACAAACAGACAAAAAATTCCAAAAAAATATTTTTGCTTTGTATTATTATTTTTTATTGTCTCTCTATCCATTTCAGTCAAAATTACTATATGTACAGACAAAATATTTTTAGCAAAATACAGAATTCTTCAAAAAACCAATAGTCGTGTTTTCATCAATCAGTGCTGCCATCTATCCGGGAGTAGTGAAAATAAAACTGAAACAGAATCACCAGGTGGTAGTAACCATCTGTCGCGCGAGTTATTTCGGACGCACGTGTCACAGTCACATGGAGTGACTTGGCAACAACGCTCGACTCTATTTCATTGAGAACGAAGTTCATCCCAAAATTAATATTGCTCATCATTGGCTCAAACGGCCGAATAGTCTAAATTCTTAACAGATTTATTAAATATACTTCTCATTCCATTTCAGAACGGAATTGTAGCGTTAAAATTTGTGAGAATTTCATATTAGGATTAGTCTCGTGTTCTACTAGTAAATCAATGCGTAATAGTTACGTCAGAATCTCAATACCTACGACCTATCATAACCTGACGTCAGTGCATCCTCACGCAGAGTTGACAATCGGAAATAGTGATGTCGTATACATAAGAAGTTGGGGGTAAAAATCGCTCAAGTCCAAAACAGTTTTGGCAACTATAAGGTTGACGTTTTTTTTTATATAAACTTTAAAATAAATATACTTGATAAGCTCTAGTTGTTGATATCGTATCACGGGGCTCGAATCGGGAGACTATGAACATTTAACGAACTCTACAAAACATATCTGCAATTAAATTGACCATGTAGAGAACGTTGCTCACATTTCTATCAATCAAATAAAGGTTGTATCAGTGTTGTTTTGGTGTTGTTGACCAGAGAACAACCAATGTTTTGAGTTATGAGATTTTAAAATGCACTCGTTAGCGACTGCGTTATCAATTTTATATGAAAAACCCGAAAACCGCTGCTGACGCGGTTAGGTAGTACGAGTAAGATACTCGAGGGCTTTGTCAAGTGACATGACATGACTGCGAATAATGACTGAATAATGAATGAGAATAATGCCTGTTTATCACACACAGCAAGATAGATAGATGGATATACTCTTTATTGTATCATTAACATACAAGTTATACTTGTTGATACAAATACGAATTCCAAACGAGCAGTTTTCGACAGCCTGTTGGTGCGCAAATACAAAGATAGTCCTCTTTCGCGGCTATTCGCAGCGGGCACCTTGTCACACACACCAATTTGTCACGACAAAACGAAGACTCAAATGAAGTCGTACATCCGAATCATAAATCTGTTGCAAGTTGAAATGACATTGCGATCTCGAATCAAGTTCATCCTATACTAAATTTACCTTCACATTGAACTTTGTAATAACAAAGAAGATTAATTGGTCTATATATAAATATTGGTTGGTTTAAGTCATATATGATTTATTAAAATATTAAGAAAGTACTACAACAGCTTTAGGTTGGAGCTTTAAAGAAGGACGTGTAAATATAACTTCTGGGTCGGCAATGCGCTCGTGACACTCCTAGTGTTGCAGGCGTCCATAGCTATGGCAACCATTATCTATCAAGGGAGCCGGTTTGCCTAATTAGTACGTAGTATAAAAATCTAAAAGCAGTAAATGCCTTTGAACCTAACATAGTTTCACATCTCACCTAGTCAAGCTTTTTTAACTTTACTTTTTGGTAAAATAATGAGTACTTCTAACCGTCAACATGCACGTGACGTAACACGGTAACCACTTTGCATTAAGTGGGCCCTACGTCTGATTGCCCAACAAAAATATTGTTACCAAGCAACAAAAAATGCACAATATGTAAAAGTTTCAACTATTTTAGTGTGTTTAGTAGATATATATATACACTAGCTGTTCCCCGCGGCTCCGCCCCGCGTGGGACTCTGTTATATCGCGGCCAAAAGTAGCCTATGGTTGACCTCAGGTCATTAACTGCATCCCTACCAAATTTCATCACAATCGGTCCAGCCGTTTAGCCGTGAAGAGGTGACAGACAGACAGACAGACAGACAGACAGACTTTCGCATTTATAATATTAGTATGGATATTTGTATGGATATGGAAGTATGGATAGTATGGATATGGAAGTATGGATATGAGGCGCTGCTGACAGAGAGAAAGATTGGGAGGGCTTAAGGTCCCCCCTGATAACTTAAAAAAATAACAGCAGCAGTACAGCATTGGTACAAAAATTGTTCGAGCGACGAGATGACTGACAGACTAACAATAAATTTCGTTTTTCCTCATTACCTTCGCCCTTGCAGTAAGGCCAGTAGTAATTTTACTTTGTTTCAGTGTCACTCATTAGTGAATTTCCAGAAATAGATAGGTTCAAGTTCACCATTTTACTTTAATCTTGATATATTATTGTATTTTAGTAAGCTAAAAACCTGAGCCTTCGTGCTTAAAAGGGTAACCAAAATTGTAACTTGAAGCTGGATCTTCCCGTCATTGTTACAACATTTTAACCAACTTCAAAAAAAGAGGAGGTTCTCAATTCGTCGGAGTATTTTAATATGTTACAAAATGTGGTGGCAACGGGAATTACCCCAAATACTATTTATAGTTCTGTTCTATCAATATTCACATAATAATAATAAAGAGGCCTTCGAAAAACTGAATTCTATCCACTGCGGTCATACAGATATATCTAGGTCATACAAGTCTTGTAATCTAATGGTCTGTATGTCCGTCTGGAAGCAAGTTTCATTGACAACAGCATTCCCAAGGAGTGTTGATATCAGGCAGGTAGCTGGTCAATAGAAAATGCCAAGTTTTAAATAATAAGATTTTATTTAGAAATTGTTCGTTATAACTATTGAATCATAGATTTAAAAAAAAAATGCGTCCGCGCTCAATTTGAACTTCTTTGTATTGAATTAATAAAGTATGTCCTTTTACTGCACTGCACTCTTAAGAATAATGCTGTCGCAGACTCGACGCCACTTATTTTGCTATGACGTAATTCAACTGGTTTACTAGATAAGTTTTAGGTTAAATAGATAAGCAACTTACTTTAACTGCCTTAGTATATTTATTAAGTCTCTTTGTGCAGAAATGTGTCGGAAATTCAAAATGAATTTGTAGACATGTTCTATTTTGACAATTATCTTGTCATCAAGAGTAATTTGGCTGCGGATGCGGCTCATTGCAGATTAGTTACATACTCATCACTAACCAAAATATATTTTACGAATCTACGGCTTATTGCGTTTACTGACATCACATGTCGATCTATAAGCGGAGATAGGTAAAAAAGGAGCTAGTCTTGGGCTTTATTTAGATCCAAACACCAGTACTTAGGTACTACTAAATACTCGAAATTCTACACATACAGATTCACTCGAATCATCGTCCTAGCGTGTTTCCTAGTTGTACTTTAGCTTAAGCTTCATCAGAGATTTCAGATTCACTACTATTAAGTTTTGTTATTTTCACTTGTAAAGTTTGCTGTTTTCATACACAATATCAATCGAAATTGCTCTGATACTTGCTGCCTGGGTATGCATTATAATATTTATACTGCGGCATACCAAACAGTCTCAACAATGTAAACAATTAAAAGGAATTTCCATCACGTGGCTGGAAAACTATTAAATATCCTAATTTAAAAGAGACCATTACATATCTTTTGGGGGTCAAGCATTTCGATTAGTACAACTGGAAATAGCATCGTTATCTTAATAAGTGTTCTATGTCCAGACACACATATACATATTGGTTTGTATACCTCTATTAGTAGGAGTAAGATTTTTATTCAAAAAATAGACTGTCGGACGTCGCGACGCGCCGCGGCGCCACTATCTCTGTTGGCACAGGACGCTCCGTTGTTTCTGAACGTCTTCTCAAAACATCCGCACGATTCAGTACTGAACTGATTCGCAGAGCTGTCGCCGCGAAGAAAATCCACACACGAAAAGAAATTACGCAGTTTTCAATTCACTATCCCCAAAAACCTTCATTGTGTCTCCGATTCAGGACGACCTTTGGGACGATGTTGCGAAAATTCGTAGTGTTACTTTTTGATATAAAAGAAGTGTTCAGTGAATGTCTTATCAATGTTCTTCTAAAAGACAAAGTGAAGACGATTTTGTAATTGTTAATAATAGTTACGTTTTGTGGGCAGATAATCGTTTGTGATAACTTCTTAATGTAAGGTTAATGCAACATGTGATAGCGCTGGTCTCGCCTTTGTTTTTGATTCCATAGTGATATTGTCTATAAACATTTACATTCTTAATTTAGAAGAGAACAGTTGGAGAACAGTGAATAACATACTTTATATAGAATGACGACAATCAAAAGATGTATAAGTCAGGTTTCAATGTTTATGACTGGAAAGCCGATAAATTCATCAGAGACTGCATGGAGAGAAGAGTTACAGAAGTAAGTGTACAGGTTATTTTGGTCTCTATTAAATAGGGAATAAGGACTGATCTATCGTCATAGATATTCATGACTTTTTTAAAATAAATGTTTAAACTCTCTCAGATGCAGAGTCAAATATTTGGCAAGACGATAAGTTGGAACATTTTTAGTATACGGATTCGTAGAAATGATTATATTGGTTTTAACGTGCGCACTTTGTTTTGTAATCATGATTGATTTCTTCGTCGTTTAAACAAGCTACAAACATGTAGCTGTTTTCTACTACAAAATGAGTCTACTCCTGTTTTTAACTTAACCCATTCCAATTCTTTGTTTACCAGATACCAGATCTATATGACCATCGTTTTATGTATTTATGCAACTTTTTGTTAATAAAATTATTTAAAAAGTTATAAGTTGGTGCATATGATACCTAATACCTTAATTTATATGTATATTATGAGTTTGAATACATTTCATAATTTCGTTTCCTCTTGAGAAAACTTTATAAAAAATTCTTCAAGTCTCGTTATTTTCCTTTCTAAATAAATAGGTTTATGAGAAATTAAATGGTTAGTGCAACCACGCGTTTTCCTTGTTTTACCTTAAGATTGTGTAAGAACATTTTGTTTAATTACTTGAAATTACTCTGAGATTATATATTTATAATCGACTTAGGTACATGCATTAGGAGTGGCGTCATGAATCGATTATGTTAGTCGTTAACATTCCTGCTCTCCACTTGTAATAAATGCCCTATGCAGACTGATATGGTACGGATACCTACAGCAAAATTATTCCAACTAGGTATATCTATATAAAATTTTCCACCTACTGATAAAAAAACCATCCTCAGCTGATCATTCAAATTGTATATGATAGATCGAAAAAACTTTTTCGTATTGTACTGCAAATATCTTTAGAAAGACATCATGAACATCATGAACACGCTGTAAAAGCCCTAGATCCAGTCGTTCTGTATATATAATGTATACATATATAATGTGAATTTAAATCAACTGCAAATATTTTAAGGGCAGATTCAGACCACTAAACTGAGCAACTTTGCCAAATAAACTTATGTTAAATATGAAAAAAAAAATTTGACCTCCCATACAAATTGAGAATCAGCTAATCTAGTCTAGTATGAAGAGTGAAAAATAAAATTTCAATATAAGTTTATTTATAAAAGTTGTTCAGTATAGTGGTCTGTATCTGCCGTTAAAATATTTGCAGTTGATTTGTGTCCACTTTATATATATACTCGTATGAGCAGCTTATATTTATTCAAACACGATATTGCCGTTAAAATTAACAACATGTTTACATGATACATGTTGACACTTCAGCTTCATGTATTTATTGATAGATACTTAGATATTGACAAACATTTATGAGTATGCTCCCATTTATGCTTATCGATAAGTTGAGTCATGCCCACATCTAAATACTGGAACGTGACCTGACCTAGTATCATTAAATTCATCAAACCCCACAGCTGGACTTGTCCAGGCCTTGGCCTGGAATAGGGATTTTGGACAGCTTTTGGTGTTTTGTGAGTTAATCTTAACTTGAGGGATATTGTCATATTTAATGAAATTTGAGTTAATTACCATAATATAACATCGGTTAAAAATAATAAAATTAAAAGTCATTGTAAGAAATAATTGTTTGGTATAGCAAACCGCTTCTTTAAACACGACGGGCCAATTAAGATCTTGATTACTTCAACTAAAAGATTTGTCTCAGTAATAAAATCTTTAATAACTCATGCTAAGCTTGGCCTAAAGTCTTATGACTCTAGGCGCTGACTACCCCGTATGGGATAAAGACGTAATAATATGTAAGTATGTATAAAATCTCTATATATAAAAGTCATAGGCTCTACATAAATGTTAACGTCAGTAACGAATCTCTTAGTAGCAGTAATCGGATTTCTTAGTCTCTATCATTTAATACTGATCTCAGTTCTACATAAATCTTCACAGTTGTAACGAATATCTCAATTGAAGTAATCAGATCTCTCAGTCTCAGTAATCAATGTCATTGTAGGCTCTTCGTAGATCTTCACGGCATTAACGAATTTCTTAGAAGCCAAATCAGATCTCTTAGCCTCAGTAATTCATTTCTTTGTAGGGTCTATATAGATCTTCACGGCTTTAACGAATCTCTTAGTAGCAATATTCAGACTCTTACACCCATATTCTTAAACGTTTCCTCATAGGTCGCCTCCACTCAAACTCATTCGAGGACGCCTCAAGGAAGTCCTCCAACATTCCTTGAAAACGGTATTCTTAATTGTTTCCTTGAGCAAACTCCAGTGAGGATGAGTCAAGGAATGACGTTCCGTTTTATATCTGTATTTTGGTAAACTGCTTAACTTTTTGACGTAAATAGAGTTTTTGCTAAAGTATCTTTTTCAATTTTAGCTAACTAGCATAGATTTATTATAAAACAACAAAATACTTAAATACACAAAGAACTTATTAAAGTAGGTACAAATTCTTTTAAATCTGGTCCTCAATAAAAGCACCTACCTTTCGTTAAACGAAACGTTCGAGGCTTCCTTATATTTGACAGTTCGTTCCTCACCTCCATTGAGTAATTTCCTTAAGGTGAGTAAGCTAGTGTCAACTATGAATACCATTGAGGTCGAGTGAGGATGAGTCGAGTTTGAGTAAACGTTTGAGAATATGGGTGTTAGTCTCATTAATTTATATCTTTGTAGGCTCTATATAGATCTTTACAACTGTAACAAATCTCTTAGTAGCTTTAATCAGATCTCTTTTTTTCAAGTACCTAATCAATATTTTTATAAGCTATAAATACTTCACAATTGCATCGGATTTATTTTAATTTGAGGTACTAGTAAGGTACTTGGTACTAAAAGGGCTGCCGCTTATTTAAACACATACGAGTACATGGCCTTTATCATTTTATCCGACCTTATTATTGATGAGTCTTCGCAAAGATAACTAGGGTTTGAATATAAAAGCATTGATAGCCAGAGTGGGTGGTATTAGGTTTATGAGGTCCCGGCTGATAAAGCAATCTAAAGTGCGGGTTAAACCCCACGCAGCGTGAAAGCTTTTTCGAGAGGATTGAAATGGACTCTTGTTTGCAGGACTAAATTATAAATCTTTCAAAAAAACATATAAAAGAAGCTATGAATTTTAAAGTGTAAAACTGATTTTAACCTGAACTAACCTACTATTGATAAATAAAAGAGAACGAATGTGTCATCAATGCAAAACAAGTGAAAACAGTCAGACATGGTAATACAAATGTATATGTTACCTACTCTGGCGCCTTCTCTTAGGAGGACAAGATGTACTTCGAGTCACTGAGCCGTAGTAGTAGTAGTTACCTAATGAATCCCTTTTCCTCCTGTCACACCGTAACTTGAGAATCACCATACTGATTTCGTGTTTTTTTTTTTAGTTTTGCAATATCTTGGTAGATAAATTAAGTTAATTGCATCGAAGATTTGAATATTTAAAAATAAATTGAAAGTTCCTACACCATCCATGTAAAATATTCTAGAGCGAGCAGTGAAAATAAAAATAAACTTGCAAGAAAAACATAGAAAATTAATGGCGCCATGAACAAAATAAAGTATATCAAGTTAGAACAGATACTGCCACATTATACAGTACTATGTCTGTACTGTATAACGTGCAGTACATTATTATTGTTATCGGTGGCGCAATGGTACAATTTGCAGTTAGGTCAAGATTGATAGTTTGACATCTTTTATGATTATGACATTAATTAATAATAATGATGTTTGCCAGGTTATTGATAATACCTCATATCATGAGTATTTATTTTGTAACCCTTTTCTGTAGCTCCTAAATCGCCTTTTTCGCCTTTCTTATATGTCGTATGATTTAGTTTAGTAAGGGTAGTGGTAACAACCGGGAATAGACGGACTAGACGGGCTATCAATGCGAGTTAATTATTTTGTGTAGTGTACACGTTTCAAACATGAAATATTCAGCATTCCAGTACTAGATTTATAAAAATGTTAAATGGCGTAAAAAAAATGAAATGTTGCATGTCGCTCTTGATAATGATAAATGTTGTTTACGCAAAATTTCGCCGGCAATCACAGTAATTGTAATTTGATTTCGTTTACATTTGTAATTTGAGAACTTATTGCGTTGGACGCGTTTTTTGCTAACGAAAATGTTGTTTTAAAAACGCGAGATTTCTAGAATACTTATAATTTCTTTACGGTGAACTAAAAACTACCACCCAGCCCAAATTTTCTCTATTATAGTGGGCTGGTTGAGAATGCTTTTACCATTAAGTCATAATACAGTTTTAAAAATGAAAGAGCAAAGGACTTAATTTGTATGAAAAACTCATTTTTTATATTCGTTGTCAGACTTTTTTGCGACCAGCGATTGATTACGAACCTACTTGATGTTAGTTGCAGATGTGATCTAAGATTGAGCTTGCTGGTTCATTAATATAAGCTCATTCTCTCCAGCCTTAAAAAGTATAATGGTTTTATAGTTTTTCGGGTAACCAAAAATTAACAGTGGTGATGACAGCGTACAAAAAGTAAGCAAAATAGTAGAGCTTCGAGAAGTAGGTAGTAATCAACCCGTAATTTCAAAATATAATAACCTAATGTATGAAGTTGAAAATTTAGTAATTTCTCATAAGAAGTCGTGAACTAATTAACAAATTTATAAATGAGTAGTTTATTTATTGATAGGTTTAAATTTCCGTAAATAGCGAAATAAATATTTCTCACTTCCTCTCGTACATAAAGCAGATACATTCTAAGTGCCTATCTAAAAGTGCATCTCCTCTTTCACAGATACCGTCAACCCCGTTATGCAGCTCGGCGTGTCAGGAAACGTGTTATATTCAAGCACGGGGACTGTAACGTCGTACAATGGAACGTGGCCAAACGCAGGCGCCGATACCTTCAGGACATCTTCACTACCCTCGTGGACGCTCAGTGGCGCTGGACGCTGCTGGTCTTCGCTCTCTCCTTTATTCTCTCCTGGCTCCTCTTTGCACTCATATGGTGGCTAATTATCTTTACCCATGGTGACCTCAACCCTCAAACAAATCCTAACGTTACCTTCACCCCTTGTCTCAACAATGTCAACACCTTCACCGGATGCTTCTTATTCTCCGTTGAGACCCAACATACGATCGGCTACGGGTCAAGAACCACAAATGAGGAGTGTCCTGAGGCAATCTTCGTTATGTGTATACAGAGTATTGTAGGCGTCTTTATTCAAGCTTTTATGGTAAGTACCTAAATTCACCTCAATTTTTTAGTATAATATTTAGTCTTAACCTTTACTATCTGATGTTATTGCTGAAGCCACGGTGAAACAAACAAAATAACGAATATAAGTGTTCCATTCCCATTACAACGCACAATGCGTAATAATAATAATAAAAAGTATCTTCCTGCTCGGAGCAATATGATAACTTCATCTATACATATAATAATATTGAAATAAACTTGGCAATATTCCAAGCATATTAACGTAACGGACTATATGATCCAGCCAGATGCCCTCTTAAAAATAATTACCACCTTACTATGGCACTTTAAGCTTATAAAAACTAAAGAATATTTGTGCGTCAAATAATTTATTAATGTAAACATGATTGGTTGAGATTGCCTGGGATTGGATGTTTTCCATTATCACCCTACTCTGCGTCTTTCCAGTACATCTGACGACAGAATACTGCAAGGTTGTTCTAATTTTAGGTGGGAATCGTGTTCGCAAAGCTCTCTAGGCCAAAGAAACGCGCCCAGACCCTGTTGTACTCCCGCAACGCCGTCATATGCCTACGAGATGGCCAACTTTGCCTTATGTTTCGAGTTGGTGACATGAGAAAATCGCATATTGTCGAAGCACATATAAGAGCCCAGTTAATCCGCCGCAAGGTACATTATTTCGACAAAACGGAGACTGGTTAGTGATTGGGGATCTCAGACAGCACGCTTACCATACGTATATAGAGTTCGCACTGACTCTACTCTCTGTTCTCTAACTAGGATGTCGGATACTGACTTCGTCTTCAGACTTCGACTTCAACAGTTTTGAAATGCTTGGTTTCAAAACTCGATTCTCTCTTGTCCATAGGTGGGTCTGATATTCGCTAAGCTGGCTCGATCCAAAAAGCGTAACACCACGCTCCTGTTCTCCAGGAATGCGGTGATATGTTTGAGGGACGGGGAATACTGTCTTCTTTTCCGCGTCGGAGATATTCGCAAGTCACATATTCTTGAAGCTCATGTTCGCGCCCAGTTAATTCGTAAAAAGGTATTGCCTGTACATATGTTAAATTGCGTTAATGCATCTTGCAATGTTTGTGCTGTACGTCCTCTGATATGCATATCTGACCCTTCTATGGACTAGAGATACTGACACTTGCACTTACAATGTCATTGCCTCACCTCAGCCATTGCTTTCTGCTTAATCAACCTTAATCTTAGGCTATTTGTTTTAGAACTAGATAATAATTGACTTTGTTTACAAATTAATTCTTTTTTTCTTGGCAATATTTTGAAGCGTAATACTGATGCTACTTTAATAGCTAATAATTGCGTTTGAAATGACGCAATATTTATTTTGTTCAAGAAGTCAGGAAACCATCAAACCATTAGACAATAATGACTCATATAGAATAGCAGCCGCGCTATTTCAATTCAAATAGCCTGGAAGTGTTGTACCATTTTAAAATGTAATGTTCTTTATCTTTAACTATTTATTTCTAATGCTTCGCTACTGTCAGTTTACAATTGCCACTGGGCTGAGAACGCACGTCATAAATAACTATGCATGATATTTTATAAGACAAAGAAACGATTTTTCTAATATTCATACCTTATCAACAAAACAACTAATAATTTATCGATTTGCCTTTTTGACAAAGATCCTTACTTACTTATATAGAGACAAATAAGTATACCTAAGCATGTTGTTTGTGGCAATACTTAATAATGACATTACTTAAAAAAAAGCTTCTGTAATATTATCGCATCATAACAAAATATATGCTTTGTAAAATGGAGTTCAAATTTCAATAAAAAAAAACAATAAATACAATTTTAATGGTACTTAAAGTATCAGAAAATGCCCTTTGTCTATGAATTGAAGAAGAAGAAAAAACAGTATCACAAATAGCAAATATTTTATTTGTTTAGATAACCAGAGAAGGGGAAGTGTTGCCGTTCTACCAGCAGGAGTTGAAGGTGGGAGCTGATGGAGAAGAAGACAGACTGATGTTCATATGGCCGATGACCATAGTGCACAAAATTAATGAGAAGTCTCCACTGTACAATCTTTCTGCCTCGGATATGCTTCGGGAGAGATTTGAAATCGTTGTTATGTTAGGTAAGTAAAACAAATGTATTTAAATATGCTTGTTAAAAACTATTGTGTTTTAATTATCTATATATTTATTTATTAGTACTTTTTTGTACCATAAAACATTCTTATACAATTGGCGGACTTAATGCTAAGAGCATTCTCTACCAATTTACAAAATTTGTAAGTATTCAGATACATCAAATCAAATCAAATCAAATATCTTTATTTGCATCATTATATGTTTGGTCTGTGTTTTTAACTTCACGTGATCTTTAAAATGATTTTCTTTATTTTTAAGAAGACTTTTTTTCTATATTTAAATTGAATAAATAATTTTGTGAAAGACAAACTTTTGTAAGTATAGTCAAATGTAGGCATTAATATAACGTAATCTTACATTATTACATTAAATAATTGTTTATACAATTAGGGCTATAAATGCAAATATAATCTTGTATCTATTACAGATTTATTAGAATAAGTTTTACGTTGATTGCAACATTTTAATTATTAAATATGGCAATACCACATGTTGTTGGCACTTTCAAGACAGCATGTTGGTCGTTTGGCCTGATCATTACGTACGGTATATGCGGTATATTTGCAAATAGATATTGTCAAAAGCGATAATTTTGTGCCAAAATATAAACTTATCGGAATAGGTACTTACAATTGTTTAGGTACACAAAATTTTTGGGAGAACGTCCAACAGTCATATCTATTATGAATCAAGGTTTAAAGAAAACTACATTAGCGTTTTATTTACAACTAGCTATCCGCCCCGGCTTCGCATGGGCATAACAACCTTCCTCTATAATCACTATATCTATTAAAAAAAAAACCGCATCAAAATCTGTTGCGTAGTTTTAAAGATCTAAGCATACAAAGGGATATAGGGACAGAAAAAGCGACTTTGTTTTATACTATGTAGTGATGAAGCTTTATTTTAAAACCAAATGTGGTTGATTTTATGGTTTGTGCGCTACCTCCTGTTATCATTGTTCTTGCAAAAATTAACATGAACTTTTAATCTTAATATTTATTTAGAAATTATATACTTACAGAAGGAGTAATCGAGTCAACAGGCATGACTACACAGGCTAGAAGCAGCTTCCTACCTTCTGAAGTCCTGTGGGGACACCGTTTCGAGACTATGGTCACATTTAGAAAAGAAACAGGAGAATATGAAGTTAGTATAACATTTTCCTTTCTCAAATATGTCTAGGTGTTTCACGGTCTCTCTGGTTCAGTGGTTCTGGTTTGCCTAATCAACCTGGTTAAAATCAGAGAAATATATTTTGTGTAGTTCAATAAAGTAAGGCTACTGTAGACTTTAATCTAAAATATCCTTGATCATATTCTGACTATTACTCAAGGATAAAAACCAATATTCTTAAAAAATAAAAATAACGGTCTTTAAAAATTAAGAAAAATAGAGATCGATTTTAGATAACGAAAATATCTGGTAAAAACCATTTTTAGGAGGTAAGGATAAAGTTCGCTTTTAAAATGTATGGACATAAAAACTGAGCTGGTTATTAATATAACTAAGTTTCCGATCCCTATACTATTGGTCCCAGACACTTGTAAATTAAAACCACTTCAAAGAGGCAGGTCAACTCTTAAAGGATATCTCTAGGACATATCCAGGAAGACCTAAGGGAATGAAAGTCTTACAGATTTACACAAATTTATACATGTCTAAACATCAAAGCTCATCATCATCAGCTTCTACTACCCACTCCTGGCCATAAGCCTCCCTCTGTCTACGCCAATCTTCCCTATTATGAGCCACTGCATAAACAAAGCTACATTTTTTTTACTAGCTGTTCCCCGCATCTTCGCCCTGCGTGAGACTCGGTTATATCGCGTCCAAAAGTAGCCTATGTTTGACCTCAGGTCGTTAACTACATCCCTACCAAATTTCATCACAATCGGTCCAGCAGTTTAGCCGTGAAGAGGTGACAGACAGACAGACAGACAGACTTTCGCATTTATAATATTAGTATGGAAGTATGGATGGATATGGAAGTATGGATATGGATGTGACCCACTGTACACTGTCATATTTGACTCAGGCGTGCGTGATTGTGTAATGTAACACTATAATGATTTATTCGAGTGAAACAACATTGATTTGCATTTATGAGCAATCGTGTTTTTGCCATGTTTTCCTAGGCGTGGGTGGCGTCCGTCAACTACCGCGAATTTCATGATGAAATATTGATCTTATTTATCTCATCAAAATAGGTCATTGAATGCCCGAAATATTTATTTTAACTATTGCGTCGAAACAATTCAAATATATAATACTTAATTGAAACCTAATGAATTTTCATTAACTTTAAAAAAAAACAGTAATATCACCTTAATACAATTTTCAATGTTTCACTTTAAGGTGATACCTCGGTGAACACTAGCGCCACCATCATTTTAAAATCATTACTCACTGAAAACACAAGTTATCAAAAATCCGTGTAATTTTTGATAACTTGTGTTTTTAGTGAATAATGATTTTTAAATGATGGTGGCGGTAGCGCACCGAGGTATCACCTTAAAGTGAAACATTGAAAATTGTATTGTCTTAATCAAATCAAACAAAAAATCTGTAAGTACTTATATTTTTATTGGTAGAGTCTTCTTACAATATTTTTTTTATTCACACGTGACGTCATGATATTATTATTTTGAGAAGCAGCATCTGATAGAAAATAAATTGTTTCTTACTTCAACGTTGATTTCCGATATTTTAGGTGGATTACACCAGATTCAACAACACGTACGAGGTGGACACCCCGCTGTGCTCCGCCAAGCAGCTAGACAACCTGCGCGCCACCGTCTCCACCTCACAAAAACTGGGTAAACACTGCTTGTTTATAAACACTCGACGTTTATTGCTCACGCGACTGTAAACTCGTAAATCTTAGCTTTAAACGTTTGTTGGATTCGACGAGAAACGCAACTATTTGTTGCGTTCGGGAAAATTCCTCAAAGAATAACTAAGCGATACAACATTATTATTTATACATCAAGAATTGTACAGCATTTGAAAAACTTGATTTTGAACTCTTTGTTTACCTAAATTATTATCATAAGGCTTTTTTTAAATGACAAGTTTTTATTTCAATTATAAAAGCGAAACTTTGTTTACTCGTAACTACTTCACGCTAAAACGGCTGGGCCCATTTTTATGAAATTTGGTATAAAGGTAGCTGATAGCTTGGATTAACACATAGGGTAATAAATAAAAAAGTACGAAATTTCCTTAAATTTAGTAAACAATTGGCGCTTTATTTAGTAGATGGCGCTGCTGTGTATAATAAACCGCGGGTAATTTCGCGGGGTACAGCTAATGTTTTATATGTATGTATATAGATAGGTACATTCGGATCAAATAAATATTTATTATTAAGAACACCTAAACAATCACCAATCGTAAATCACTTTCGTCAGTACTCACCTACAAACATTAACATGATGTTAAACTGTGTTTATTTCCTTTCCAGACCGCTTGCTTGGCACCATCCCAAAGACCTTCTCCAATGACACACTAGACATGAGCTCGGTCGATTCCATGTCCATCGACGAACATATCGAGATCAAAATCCCTGAAGCCAGGGCCAGGGAAAATAGACTCATGGCCCAAAATAACTTTGTACAACATATCAATGAGAAATCAAGAAACCCAAGTCACACCCATTTAGCAGTTGAGAATGGTGATAGTATTCCTAAAAACCCGGAAATCAAACAGTCAGAGACGCGAGAAGGCCACATCCATAGAAGTCATAGTCACGCTAGCATGAAGAAAGTCCATGGTCTGACCCCGAACGGCATTAACCACATGGCCAATGGCCATGACCACAAACTTGAGGAGCGCGACCGAATAAAAAAGTAAGTGCTAGGTTTTTTATCAATCCTGATTCATTCATGATTAATTAGGTCATTAACTCATTGTTAAGTTGTAATTGGTAAACTATTCTTTGCAATGTTCAGACTATTTTTAAAGATCTTAAGCTCATCTCAGCTCCAGATTACATCTATCGACCCCTACAAATTTTTAATTGGATCTCGGCCAAGGGTACCTAATTAACTTTTTTATTTTTTCAATATTGTTAGTTACATTTTGTTAGTGTTTGATTCATATTTTAGAAACCTCTAGTTAACTTAGTTTAAAATAAAAGTAATCGTAAATTAATACCTAGTTTTTTTGCACCTTATGTATAAGTACCTATATTAGTTTTAGATAGTCATTCAACCGGCACAATAAAGACTGTTTAATTATCAAGGCCTATGCTTATTTTACAAAGATTATATGGCCCTCTCTTAGCTCGCGTTAAGGAACTGTAAGAACTTAGAGTATACCAATACCAAATAATATTATAAATGCGAAAGTGAGTTTGTATGTTTGTTTGTTACTCTTTGTACTCTTCACGCCCTATCTACTGAATCAATTTTCCTGAAATTTCGCATATATATAGTTAGTACATAGGGTTCTTTTCATCCTGGGAAAAAGCACTGTTCCTGAGGGAAATTCATGCGGGCAAAGGCGCTGGCGAAATCTGGTTTTCTATTATAAAGAAATAAAGGTGAAAATAATGATTTCCAGATCCCCTAGCAGCACGCACATCGAGGACAAGGCGCCGGTGATCCCCATCCTGGTGACGTCGGCGGAGCCCGAGCCGGCCTGACGATGACGTCACACACACGTGCGATTCGCCAACCGCATCGAGAACATGCTTCAGATAGACGAACAGTAGAAACAGGCGATAATTCTGCAGTTTATTTTGAGGTAGCACGGTATCCAGTGAATGTTATAATATTTGCATTAGTTAACCCCTTCGGTCATTTATTAGATAATGCACGCTACCAATATCAAATACAAAATCAAGTATCGAATCTCATTTTTGAACCTGAAACTCTGATAAATTTTATCAACTGAATGTTGGTCAGTTATCGCACGTTTTTTTGCTCAAATCAATGAAAAATTTTTTATGCTTTAAGCATTCGACTTATTTAATGAACTATATTATATGAAAGTTAACTATTCCGCAAGCGAAGGTGTGCATGTTGCATACAAACAATTGTGAACATTTTTTTGTCTTTTTAATGTCATTATTAACATACAAAACATCACTTTTTGCATAACTTTTAATCAACTTAACAAGGAGGAAATAAACAAAAAAATCCTTATTATTTTTTGTTTTGATTATCCCCAGAAGTTTTCTTGAAATAAAGTAAAATAAATAACAATGTGAGAATTTCCTGCTTGCTTCGTTTCTACTGCTTCATCTATTTCTCAAGAAATATCGATGTACCAGATAGGGTTGTATTTAGAACAAGTATTTATTTAGTGGATTAGTTTAGTCTGAGCGGAGACGATGAAACATGAATAAAAGCTTTAAAATTTTCTAGCATTGACATCTCTAATGTAAGAATGTCCAATTTACGTATTGAGAATATACAGTGGGTCACATAGATAATTATACCATCTTAGGTGTCAGTGTAAGAGTAAAGTGGTACACTTTTCTCTGTGGTCCATTGTACTATATACATAAGACAAGTCAACAATTAAAAGTTAGGTAAAAGTATATTAAATTTTCTTTTCAACATTTTGTTGAAATATTCATTAGATTTTTATTTGTGAGTAAATGTTTGACACTTTTCAACCATAAATAAAATAAAAATATTTTCCTCCGCAGGAAATCGAACCCGGGACTATAGTGTTTGCCTTTTTAGATCACAAAAAAGTGTAGGTTGAAAAAATGAGATGATCATGATCGTAATTTTCGATTGTTAAATGTTTGTTTATCCTCCAGTTAAGTATAACTTTATGCATTGAATTTCCTTTGAAAGTGTAGTAAAAATCACTTAAAAGTCAGCGGTGTGCTTTTTGCATAATTGTTATCAGCATATTACACTTTATACTTATTAATAAAACGAATAAGAATATTTCTGACGGACTCTTACCATGACAGTAGATAAAGAAATCCAGTGGGTCCTGTAGTTGCAGAAATTTAAAAAAACTTGACCCATATTAAAATTCTTATAGATATAATTCAGGTATAATGTTACCGCGGGAATTCTCAGGAAATCCGTTCTTAGCTGCCATGTCCTTACTAAACTACCTACTTACCAAATTCAGCTTCAGTAGTTCCCGAAATGTCTTACTAAATAAGTGAGTCAATTTCCTTGCGCTTTTATATACCTACGAGTATATAATTATATATACATTATGTACTTAGTACTTAAATTAGCAAATTTACCATGTGGATAAAAACCAGTGCAAATAAACTGTAATACCTAATATTTTAAGTGTGCCCGTTCGTTTTAGAAATCACCAAAAATATGATTTGCGGTTTCCAATTATCGTTTAGGAACATAAATAAGGCTAATATCATAAGAGCTAATTACCAAACGTTTCCGTAATTAGATAAAACAAGGACCATGCTACAACTTTGAGCTAAGTAACATATGACTAATATAAAGGTCGTTTCTTTATATTAGTCATATGTTTATTTTACCTTTAGAAAACATCCATTATAAGGACATTAAGGTTTCTATAACAATTGAAAATAGCAAAAACGAAAGGTTTTTTCCAATGTCGCAATATACAAAGTATTTTGTCTCTACTTGTCGATATTCATGCTATATAATATTATAAATGCGAAAGTCTGTCTGTCTGTTACGCTTTCACGGCTAAACCGTTGGACCGATTTTGATGAAATTTAGTATGGATATAGTGCATGACCAGGTGTCAAACATAAATAGATAGAGCGATATAATTGAGTCCCACGTAGGCGGAGCTAGTAATTATTATAAATCAATATACAATTAATTCTTTGATGATTTCTAAAAGGAAGTTTTACGTGTTGCGAGTGAAAGATTAATGTAGGTAAGTAGCAAAATAAGTGCCTGATACAATCTTGTATTACGTAGTTGTAAAAGTATTTGGCAAATATTTATTGAAAATGTGATACTGACTGCTATTTAATATTCAATAAATTATTCGGCTTCCAACTAAGCGGCTGCTATAATAAAATATGTTAATTAGTAATATATAAGTAAGCACAATAATGCTTCCGAATTGTTTAATATTTATATACCTTTATATATGAAATACCTTTGATATATAATAAACATTAACCCACTATTAAGGCTAAGTATTTTATTAGTTTGCAAATTTAAGTGTAGTCATCGTACTAAAATTTCGAACTAACAAAAAACGTACCTTATTTATGTAGGTCTCCTTTATAAAAAAACAATATTGTATAAAAGTATATATTATCAATATCTGAATAGCTTTAGTGTGCATTCTTGATCAGCTATTGCCAAGATGATGTGTACCTATTTATCTATTCAACATATCTATTGGCCATTGAGGTAGAATATTCTAGAAAATTGTACTTTATTTCTACCTTCATTGAAGTCACGAATTTAGTAGTCATATAGATATTTATATTATAATAAAAATATGTAGATTAAATAAAAAATAAAGACGCATTGTAATGGATTTTATGAAAATATTTTGTTCCTAGTGCTTTCCGAAGAAGTTTTGTTTTATTGAGATCTGAAGTGGGCCGTAGGCGGCGCGGGCGCTGCTAGTTGGCCGATCTAAAGCTTTGTATTTTCCTAATGAGAACTTGAAAAATAAAAATGTATTTTCGAACCAGTTTTTTTTTTATTTTACAATTCTACATAAGTAAGTACAATTCGCAGTAAATAAGTTTAACTTACAACTGAATTAAGTATATGTATATTAGTGTGTGCAATCTGTATATTATAATCAGGTGACAGTATAAGTTTTGTTTACAGGTATGCAGAACTGTACTTGTGTGTATCCCCCATATAAAAGGCCACTTGGTATTGTAAAATAGCGCTAAGGCTACTCCCTTCCGCTACGGAAGTTGTTGCTCGAAGTTTACACCGCATCCACGGAGTATTTATTTCTCTGTGATAACATCGCTTCTTTTATCGATGTTATGTTAGTGAAGAGTAACATCTATACTTATACTTATACCTTAAAGGTGCACCCATTGAAGCGGAACTGTACTGATATGCGTGGAGGATATTGTAAATTAGCCAATCTCAATATTTGAATAAAAACATTTCAGAGTTGTGATTTTTCAATTCTGACTCCACTACACTTACCTTCTCATAGCCCAGCTGCAAGGTAAACATACCCTCAGAGTAAATACATGTTGTGGAACCGGCAGCGATAAGGCCTGACCACGCGATACAATGATCTCACACTGTAGATTGATATGATGAATTATTTCGTAATAAAGAAAAATATCAATGTAATTTTCATTATCAAATACTCCAATAGATAGTAATGTCCTTATTACATAAAAAAATACTACTTTATGTTGTATATATAGGAAATACTGAGTATGTATTAACGTAAACTCAAATATTCGTATGAAACCATTCTGCGGAAACCAAACTAACTCTTAGCTTTTGCTTCTCGTTTATTATTTCTTACAATACAACTACTCGACAATAGATGGCGCTAGCTGCAATACAGTAAAAAATCAATACTCTTGTATTTGAGAAAAAAGATTATATTAGTATGTACTATTAATTATTTCATAAACATAATATTCATGTTATACTTAATTAATGGTAGAAATCATATACTAAGAATACTTATATTATTTCGATCTTCTTTTAACTTTTTTTGCTTTTTCGTCTTCGCTGGAGGACGACGAATGTTCTTCTGGACCGTTAAAATAATTTGAAGGATATTTGACTATCGAAGGTCTTGGAGTTAGGCTGGACCTTCGTATGGCGTCAGCCAGCAGCCTGTCAGATATTCTACCGAGAGGCGACACAGGTGATTGTGATTTAAAAGATGACCGGAGGATGATTTCGTCTGCTGGAATTGGAGACCCGACTGCCATGTACCCTGAAATTTCCATATGGACAATAAGTATAAATTCGTCTTATAAACTAATAACTAGCTCTCTTTCTTTTACAAAAAAATCTACTTATTTAATTTCATTGCATAGCATTGGGAAGACATATTTTTATTTCTCTCATATATATCAGCGAGTTACCGGGCGCATGCTCATCTATGTTGCGTTGCTTCAGAGCTATCTTTCTTCCTATCGCTAAGTACCTAGGTCTTGAAAATCTTTAGTTTCGAGTCGATAAGCGCATATAGCTGCGTTAGTAGAAAAATGTTTGGCACTTATTCTCATGACTTTCACGAAAGTGCTACAAGTGCTACAACTTTCGTAGCAGTCGTAGGACTTTGTTCTACGAGTTACGCCAAATTCTACCACGCATTTCAGGTATTAAAACGGCATGGCAACTTTTATTATCAGGGCATCATTTATATGTCAATGTATATGTACTTGCTATTTCCCGCAGTTCTGCGCATTTGAGACCCTGTTAATAGCTCTTGAAATTAAATACTATCTACTAATTTCATCAAAACCGGTTTCGTTTAGTTTATTTCGTTGTAAAAAGAACCAGATGGATACCATTACCATTTTAATGGCATTATGGGTATAATTTAGTATTGTTCAGTAGGGACCCATAACAAAAATTTTGGGACTACTTTAATCTATGTGATTAGATCGAAAACTCTCCAGGTACTTGTATTTTTATCTTCATTATGCATAAGATATCCTTACCTTGCCTCCAATCCATCGTTTCACAAAAAAACAGTGCCTTAACCCTTCAAAGCGAACATTTCCTTGACAAAGCGACGTTCACATGACATTCACTACAAACACCGCACACCCATCCATCAAGATAGCAAATGTACCGAGGGACTACAGATCAACCTTGCCAAAAGCAAAGCAATTATAAAGGTCAACACCCACAGAGGCGAGCGGACGTCGACAAGTGGTACCGATTTGATAGACTTTCTATAATGATGCTTGTGGTTTTTTATAAAGTAACTATCACACAAAAAAATGAAACAAAGATTTTTTTGTTTAAGTAACTTAAAAAATTGAATCCACAATGTCATTTATTTTTCGTGTGTTGGCTATAAGTATCAATTGTCACAACATATTCCTGGGTTCCCCTGACCATAATCCTTAAGTTTTTATTCAATATCAGTCAAGTCATACAATAGCGAATAAAACACTTGATAGAAGTTGCAGCTTATCAGATAAGTATATCGTTATTTATTTATTATATATATATAGATTCACACATCTGATTAGCCGCAAATGTTTGTGAAAATATGATCATCCAACTTTAACAATTTAATTTAAGTATACTTTTAGGCATAATTTCGCGCTTTAGTAAACATTCCTTTTATTTGAGGAAATTGGTCTATTCATAGAAAAAATATTTAAGGTCTAATGTAATGCTAGGTATTGTAAATTAAACACTGATTAACGTCACAACATAAATAATTATAATTCAATATTTACATGCAACAGAAGTACCTTACTTAGTAAATAAAATATTCTTAACTTTCTCACAATGTGACCAGACATTTTGTGACAAATAATTCTTTGAAAACATTATTCGATGATTCGGTACGTACATAACCTATCGAGATTCCCAATACACTTATAAGGCAATGTTTTATGTTTATAATAAAATAATTTCGATTTAATGTTGATTACATAGTTCTTTATTTATGGGTACATACGGGTTTAAATTTTGAAGGCTTCGTTTTAATTTAGATTATTTATATTACATAACAACAATTTAATAAATTCTTACCATTATTTCATTTTCCATTTTCACTGTAGCATTGAAATAAATACAGATAAAAAGTCATATTAGAAAATTATTGCCAAAAATTCTCTATCATACTCGTACCCATTTTTTTTAGTGTGCTTTTAAATTGTAATCAGATCTTAGGATAGCCAGTCTGGCTAGAAGTTATACAACTTTGAATCGACTGTACTTTGACTACATTACACTTAACTTGAGACTTGAATATGTAACAACACTTATACATTTTATATTTCACAAATGTTTCTACTGGAATGTTTCGAAGTATTCGAGGGCCACTTTGTGAACAACCTTAGGTTACCTACCTACTTAAGATTAACTATATTGAGATATGTTCAATAGCTGACTAGCTCTAAAACTGGGTTGTTTGAAACTAACAAAATAACAAAAATATGTAAAATCCTTTAGCAAACGTAGTTAGAAGAATTTTTTTAATCGTATACTTTTGAGATATTTATCCTTTGTTTAGTTTAATTCAAAACAAGAATAAAAACAGATCTGGGATTATTATTCACAGAGCAAGGAAAATTTTTGATCAACGCGCGTGCGATGTGCAAATTCCTTGCTTAGTTGTACTGTCCGTGTATGTGTACATAAATTAAATAATTTGACATAACATCATGCATAAAATCATTAATCGACACTTTGATAGCACTGAATTCGAAGTAGACTTATTTTACGAGCTAATAGACTAAATTATAAGGTGACGGTAAAATCGCCGTCTTTCTGCTCCGCTTTGGCCTCGGTTCCGGCTCGCTCCGGGATCTTCAGCACCATCGTCTGCTGACCGTGATCGGTACTCTCTGTGTGACATCACAAACGCAACCATAAATTCATCTAAAACTACCAACTACTATGTTATAAATTAATACAAGCATATTTAAATGTAAATTATCATAAATATTTATATCACTTTACACACCGCCTCGTGCGAGTTTCACTTTTGGTGTTGCAGGCGTCTATAGGTTACGGTAACCACTTTCTATGAGGTGTTCCATAGGTCTGTTTGCCTACTCAGTAGTTTAAAAAAAGAATTTAAATATATTTGTGAATCACCAGGTAAATAGAGGTGGTTAAGTATTGGGCAAAATTCAAAATAGTGCAGTCTATAACCATTTTGACAAAACAAGAAGAACAATTGTAATCCTATGATCATCATTGAACATTTATTGGTGCAACAAAGTGTTCATTCATTTATTTATATTTAAATGATATTTTTTTTATGATAATTTACAATTAAATATTCAGAATCTCAGGAATTTATTTGTCTACATATATTTATGTACATTTCTTATTAGTCTAGGAGTAAGTACTCATCAATCAAGATGATCAAAATTCTAAACATTATGTGACATATTATAAGGCACGTGATGTAAGTGTTAAAAATATAATCAGTGTTATAACTTTATGACCTCCCAATATTGGCAGTAAAAAATTAAATGCAGAAATGAAATTACAATAAAACAATGTTTAAGTGGGATCAGTGCAAGCGAAAGTGCAGTGCATATGTTATTCAAGTTCATGTTAAAACAGTATTGTAACAAATGAATCAATTACTTAATCATCGTGTTAAGTCTTCCGACGATTAAAATAATCGGTCGGATAACGTGTCGTAGGTACCTAATTGTTATTTTTTGGCTCAACCAGCGTTGAGCATCATTGTTAGAGAAAGTATGGCAAATAAAATCTATTTTATGTTGCATAATTTACATCATCATAATTTTAAGAAATATGTTTTATTAGTGAAGTTTATACCATTCATTTTTAGTAATTTAGAAATAAATATTAATTCTAATATTTAAAATGTAATTTATCAATATTAGAATTATCATCATTTTAAAATGATGTAGCAAGTAAACACACAACGAACATCAAACATTACAAATTCTAAGAAATTTTATGACGCGTCAAAAAAGCGCGCATGTGATCGTGTTGTTTGACAAGATATACATGTGCCAACTCATTATTTCGTTAAGTGCATCTTTGAAAGGTAAATATCTACTAAACTAACTACCGGGGTAAAATAGATACAGAAAAATATGTACTTAACAATTAATCATCCTTTGATTTTTGTGCGTGTTTTTCCCGGTTGCCTACGCTTTAAAACCCAGGTAACGCTATTAATCATGGTCCTGATTTGGCGGTACTGGTTATTCAATGGAGCGACTGCCGTCTGACCTCCGTAACCCTTTTTACAGGGAAACCAGACCAATAGGAATATGATCCGGATGTGTTAGTGGCAAACACTGACAGATTTCTCAGGCTGCCTAAAGTCAGTAAACAGTAATGACAACCCATTAAATTTTAAGCTATAAAAATTCACGATAGTAAGCTTGATCTACTTGTAATAATTAAAAATTTACACGATTCTGAATTCATAGAAGTCGTTTAACAGTTCTTTAGTTTATTGGTTTACAAAAACTTATATGACTTGTTTATACTTAAACAGTTGGACGATCGAGCTCAGAGTAGTTTACTTGATTATTAATTACTTAACCAATATTTAAAAATGTATTTATTGTCTTTATATGTACAAATTATGTTTATACCAAAAACGTAACTGACAGTCAGATATGTATTAACTCTTTGATACCATAAAAAATAAATTTGAATAAGTGAAATAATTTCTTCACGTAGATATTTACCTTTGTAAGAGATAAGTAGAGGTTTTGGCGCCAAGCTAGTCACGTGTTTTTTCGAGTATTTGTGCCTAATAAAGGTGGATTATTATTTGCTAAGTATTCGCGAACAACCGTGAGTGTTGGGAAGTTGTACAATGCCGTATAAGTGACTTTAATCCTTGTCACCAAAATCTCCCAAGATAATGCTAAGTGAAATCTTTCCACCGCTTCACTTGGCCCTCTGACTAACTTTACTAAATGAAGAAAATTCAAATAAAACTTGATATTGGCAAAAATAAACTATATGTCTGATTGGCATATTGTGGAAATCCCACAACTTAAAAAAAAATAGAGATAAGTATTAAAATTTTAAACTAAAGATGGCATAGTAATATAAATAATGTGACGTTACTTATGGTACAATAAAAAATATTATCTTTAAAAATGGTTTTATAGGTGCATAGATTAAGAAGAGTGAATTAGTAGATAATAAGATGAATACAAATGTAGAGTTACTGAAGAGAAGAGTATGAAATATTTACATCCGTCAGGTACAGCCAACCTACTATTAAATATTGAAAATAATTAAATAAATGAAATCAATGAAAAAAATATATTTAATTTACAATACCGTTAAGAAAAGTAAACTAATAGTATCTAGACTGTTCAAAGGCTCTACTTTCATTAACTGATAAATCAAAAATTGCATAAAGCTAAAATAACATAACAAGTAAATATAAAATAACATTCTTATCACAATGACTTTTGAAGTTTTTATAGTTTGACTTTATTTACAGCAAAATTATTATTCAACTCAATATAAAGAAAAACCATAAAGTTAAAAAAATCTAAGTATCTATTTATCTCGTAAATTCTTTACAATTACTTTAATATATCTCTACTAATTAATTTTAAATAAATCGTTGATATAAAAAGTTTGCTACTTTTTACTTAATCTTTTCTTTAATCCCCATATACTTGTCATGTGCATTATAAATTGCAAGTATTAATTACCATTTAATATGTAATGTTAAACTCGTGATAACAGGTACATTAATCCCGACCGGGCTATCTACTTCATATAATCAGAACCTTATTGGTTATTCATCACTACATAGTATAAAACAAAGTCGCTTTCTCTGTCCCTATGTATGGTTGAATCTTTAAAACTACGCAACGGATTTTAATGCGGTTTTTTCTAATATATAGAGTGATTCAAGAGCAAGGTTTTTATACCCATGCGAAGCGGGGGCGGGTCGCTAGTGTTAAAATATTTATAAAGTTATTTAAAAGTTGAAACATTGCTTGTCTTAAACGCGCTCCCAGCCTGATTTTTATTTTTTTTTTCATTTGACCGGCCACTAGTTTCTTTGGTAAGATTACCTATACGTTCACATCACAAGTAATATAAATTTAAAAATAAATAAAACAAATACAATCGAAAAGTGAATCATGTTTCAGTTGTACGCCGATTGTATTTATGTAAATCATTGTATGATATTCGAGAAAGGATAACCTGTAGACTAAGTATTTAGTATTAATATGCGGCATTATAGTAAGCAGCATAGGTAATTACACAAATGAGAGCCGCCATCACTCTGATTGTTTCTGCTTAGCACCTAAACAACTCGGGTATAATTGTCGAAAATAGTCTGTTTTGTGACGTCAATGTTCTTGCAATCGCCCAAACAAATGTATCCTGTGTTAAAAAGTGGGGTAGTGCTCTCTAGGATCAATTTGGCAAAATGGTACATCCTGCTGGCATTGATAACCGTTGAATTGGTCTGTCTCGGCGGGCATAACTTATAGATGTGGCCATATAGTACGTACCTAAGTTTGATAATGCGAGAATGCGCATTTCAAGTCAGATTTATGAACTCCTGTTACACAAAAAGGTTTAGAGTTAAAGGGTATGAAAATAATTGAATCTGGACTGTATAACTATTGATTTGTTAAGCTCTGTTTGTGGAATTTGGTTCAATGACAATTGAACCAAATTCTCCAAATCGGAAAGTTTTTTATTTAATTTTTATTGATTTTAACCCTACTAATGTACCCGTTCTTGTATAATCTTTAATTAGTTGGATTAAATATTTCTATGATTCTCTTACGACGAAATATGGAAAATAATATCGATACATAGGCGAAAAAAGTAAACCTATAAGGCACAGAGAAAAAAGTCTTCTACCGACCTTTGGAATTTAATAAAGTTGAAAAAAATTACAATAATGAGAACATATTGATAACTGATAATGTCAATGTATCTGTAAATGTAAATAGATTTGTATAGATCACAGAACTACCGCAAGTGTTTGAGGTTTCACACTATTTTATACTTAGAAGATATGTAAGTACTATTATTTTTTTATGTTGCTATAATTAGTCCCTATTAGAAGTTATTTTGTTTTATTTCCTAATTTATATGTCAAACAAAATTGAAATTTTTAAGTAAGTACCTAAGCTATATCAAACAAAATCTTGATATTTAGGTAAGTACCCACCTACATATTTAATTTCAATTTTTCCTGATATTCGTTTATAGGAAATCTAAAACATAAATGTGACAGGTAGGTAATTTTTCGTGGGAATTATATGCAGATCAAAATCCATTTTATTCGTATGACTAAGAAACGAAATGTTATCAATACAATGTAATACCAGATTAAATTTAAATTGCGTTGTTGTGTATATCAAATAAAATGAGATGTAAATAAAACCTATTGTAAACTATTGTAATAAAATTAATCGCTAATACTTTTACAATCAAATACCCACATATTGTTTTGTAATTTAAGGATATTATGTACGTCTTACACATAATAGTCACTATGCAATTCAATACACCAGTACCTTCTACACAGCTACTGTATGTGACTGGCTTTGTAAGATATCACGTGAAATAAAACAACAAGCTATGAATGACAAATAAACTAGAGACTTAATATTAATTTTAATATTTAGTATATAGTAATATGTTTTCAGCCTTACAACTATTTACACTAAATAGGTTAACAAACTGACGCATCTGATTGCAAGAAATGCTTGGCAATAAATTAGTCTTTATCTTGTATTTATAAACAAAACACTTGCATATTGACCCTAGATAAATATTTGCACACATATTTATAACTCATAAACGGAAATCTAAATTTTCCCGTTAAATTACAATTAAAAGGACATCACAATACGTCACTATAACACTGACAGATTTTTTTATCATGTTTAAAAAATAGTGTCATGATAAAGTTAAACGAAGCGCACTGAATAAAAGCATGATTAGGTTACGTTTTGCACACACAGAGCCAGCCACCACTTGATTTGACTTTGAAAAGAAACTCACCAATGGATCTACGATCAGTTTGGCTGCCGTAGAACTCGTCCAGCTCCTTGGCCGAGCAAAGCGGAGTGTCCACCTGCGTCGTCTCTTCGAATTTAGAGTAATCCACTTCGTATCCTTGTCGTTCACGATTGTATGTCACTAGCGGCACAAACCTATGACCCCACATTATTTCACTAGTCGTATAACTTGACCGTGCTTGCGTGGTCTGCCCCGTCGATTCTATTGTTCCCTCTAATATAACTACAATCTCGAACTTCTCTTGGAGAACGTCTGCTGCCGAAACGCCATAGAAAGGACTTTCGGCATTAATTCTATGCACCATCGTTATAGGCCAAATGAAAAACAGATTGCTGTCACATCCATCTGCGTTGAGATCTAGCTCAGTCTGATAGTGCGATAGTACCTCGCCTTCTTTTGTTGTCCTAGATCTTATCAATTGAGCTCTCACACTGGCTCCGATTATATGGGACTTCCTTAAATCTCCAACTCGGAACATGAGGCAAAGTTCGCCATCTCTCTGGCATATTACTGCATACTTGGAGAACAACAGGGTCTGTGTTCTGTGCTTAGGTCTAGTCATCTTAGCAAACACTATTCCCACCATAAATGCTTGAATCATGACACCGACTATACTTTGGAAGCACATAATAAATATAGCTTCAGGACATTCTTCGGTGGTGGTTCGGGAACCATAACCGATCGTGTGTTGAGTTTCAATACTGAATAGAAAGCATGACGTAAAGTCAAAAATATTAAACACACAAGGCTTCCAATTCGATGACTCTTGCATTGGTGGTAGATGATCAAGTTCCAAGTCTCCATGCGTAAATGCTATTAGCCACCATATTAGAGCAAATCCCAGCCAGGACAAAATAAAGGAGAGTGTAAATACTAGTAAGGTCCACCGCCATTGTGCATCTACAAGGGTAGTGAACATATCCTGGAGAAACCTCAGTCTCCGCTGAGAAATTTTAGATTTGAGAATATTGCACTCTCCATTTTTGAGAATAGCCCGCCGCCTCGTCCTTCTCGTAACTCCGTGTCGGTGTGAGCGGCTCCTGTAAAGAACATACATATTTATATAACAATGCACTACAATATTTCTCATTAGGTAATCATTAGTTCCACACTCCTGTAAGTGCGAATGTCTAGTTCACGCTTGCGTTCGAGCGAAACCGACCTTCGTAATTGTTAATATCGATAATGTATTAAACATAATGATAAATGATTGGAAGACATAGACAAAAGACAGACAAAAGCGAAACAGTACGGTCGGGAATCTGTCGGAGACGGCACAGGGGGGCTGGCTGCGAACCTCTTGCTGCCCGTGGGATAGTAGACTCCCGGTGAGAGGTTGCCGTTGATGGCGGTGGGCTTGACTTTAAGCCACTCATCTGGCAGGAGCTTGGCCTCCTCTCGGCAGACCGGGGACTCGGGGTCGGCATGCATGGTGTCGTGCGCGCGGGTCACTCGCGGCGGACGGTCTGCGGCAGCATCCTCGCCGCCTCCTGAAGCACCGCCCGAGATAATGACGAGATCACGACTGCGGTGTCCGCTGCCCGCCACGCCGCTAAACGTTGTTTGTATCATGAGATTCTATAATGAAAATTATCAGCTGCGGAAAACTAGTTTACACTTCATTTGACGATAGGCATGTATAGGGGGTTCAATAATGGTTTATTGATTTAGGATAAATATCTCATCTCTTTTTTTGTATTGTTGAGTAGGCCAACAGATTTAAGCCCCGGAAAGCTTGAAACTTTCAATTTCTAAACGTATTTTTTTAATTTAACTCCTTGTACCTAACCTGTGTTAATAAAAAATAACTTGGTAGGATATAATAAGAATTTTTTGCACCTACCAACGCGCCATATAAATATAAATGCTAAATGATTGTCCGTTAATTTCTAACAATAGGTAATAAATATGATAGCAGTAAGAACATATAATTTCAGAATGGTACCCAGAATAAAACAAATAAAAAGTGATTATTATTGTGACTATTATAATTTAGTGTTTGTTTGTTAGCAATCTCTTTATTATATAAAACTAGCTTTTGACCGCGGCTTCACCCGCGTGCATTTCTCACGGAAACTGTGCTTTTCCCGGGATGAAAGGTATCCGAGGTTAGCGAAATTTCAGGAAGATTGGTGCAGTAATTAGGGCGTGAAAGCATAACAAACAAACAAATTCACTTTCACATTTATAATATTAATATTTAGGATAGTTAGAATTAGGAGTCCCCTTATCCATTTCAGCCAAAAATACTAAATGTAATACACACAAAATGTTTTTACTGTTTTATTATATGTATAGACAACTGCAAATATTTTAAGGGCAGATTCAGACCGCTGAACATTTTTTACAAATAAAATTATTTCGAATTATATCTACGATTTGTTTTTTCACTGTCCATAATAAACTGGATCAGATGATTCTCAAGTTGTATGAGAGATCAAATTATTTTTTTTCTTATTTCATAATAAGTTTATTTGGAAAAATGTTCAAAAAAGCGTTCTGAATCTGCCCTTAAAATATTTGTAGTTAATTTGTCTCCACCTTATATTTCAGTGACATAGATCCGATTGAATTAACAAATATCTGACACTTTCGGGACGATATGGTATAAAAAATATATTTCATACACACCACCGGCTCTAATATTTTATTCTTAAGCAGGCACAAGAAATTGCCTATCTACAATTTTTAGGCACAATATTAAATAAAAGTATATAAATAAATATATAAGGGGTTCTAAATGTTAAAATGACCATCTTTTATGCATACATTTTATGCGAATAAATAATCGATGATTGATTGATATTCTTTTATTGTCTATCTATTTATATAAATTAGTGAACTAGGCAAGAGAAAAATTTCTCGCGATTTTTAATTAGCGAAAAAAATTTTTTTTTCATAAATCTTTTACTGTATGAACTTCAAAGTCTTCCATTTTCACAACAAGGCTTCCGTAAAAAATACATTTTAAATTGACATTTTAATACAGATAAATGCTAAGGCTTCAGTATTTATTTGTAATTATCTAGACTTATATCTGTTTCTATAAAATTCTAATAAAAATCAACCAACAAATAATTTATTATTATCTAGAATGTTATTACCTAAGTTTATCATATTCGTCAATCACTATTTTCTATAATATTAGTATTTTTGAGAACACCATGTACATGGTACGCTATATATACCAGAACACACCCTCTTTTCATTAAAATAGCTAATTTGTAGCTCAAATCGGAATGATATAATTTGCATCATTTCGAGTACTAATTTGATGGTCCCGCATATTTTCTGATCGAAGGTCGAGGGGAAAATCGCATATAATTAAAATTACAATAGAATTTTTTTTCATCGCGCTTCTCAGTCCGATTTTTTCAAATTTTCCCAAAGCTTTGAAAAGCTTGCAATAAAGACAAAACAGTTTAAAATTCAGTATTTAAACTATGGATATATGTGGCACAGAAAGGTCAGAAATAGAAGTTTATGGAGGAGGCCTACGAAGGATAAAATTAATCTTAAACAGGATATCAAAGGCTGCGATTTATTAATAAAAATTAAGCAGAATATAAATTTATTTTTGCACCAGGATTTTTTAATACATGTCCTATGTATGTACTTACTACATTGGTATATACATGGAAAATTTAAACACCAATGGTTTTAAACCCTTTCCCGGGATTCAAAGTACTTCCATACTCCAAGGGTACCAATTTTCACCTTAAGAGAAAACAGATGAATATACAGACAGACAGTTACATTAAAATTTAGGAATATAGGAATTAGTATTATTAAGAAGGGACTCGCAAGCTAAATTGCTTCAGGCTCAGAAAACTGGACAAAAAAGGTGTAGTTGTAGATTTTTTGGAGGAAAAGATCTGGATGAATTTGTTTTATTCTTAAGTTTTATTTTTCGTAAATCGGTAAATTATTTTTTAACACATGGTTACGCAGATGAATCTACGTCGCCATGACGCCACGCCTTCCTGATAAAATGTTAATGCACGATTTATTTACTGTCATGTAGTAAATAAGACGACATTCGTGATTCTGAAATAAGCACATAAGTGATGATTTTCGCTAATTTTCCGGTCATTTCTAAATTATTTGCGTCTAAAAGTACTTAAAGATTGGTAGTGATCTGATCACGTTTTTAAAAAGCACGAAAATACAAAATATGTATTCTTTAAATAATCAAATGTATTCTTATTGGTAAACGGTCTAAATTTTTGTCATTGTTCCCTTAAAAAATACGACGAACGGATGGCCGATGGGGCAGAAAGGTTCTCGATGGCGACCACGCATCGGCACCCACCGACCAGATGGTCGGATGACCTGAAGAAGGTCGCAGGTAGGCGCTGGATGCAGGCCGGTTCTAACCGGTCATTTTGAAAATTCTTGTGGAAGGCCTATGTCCAGCAGTGGACAGCCTGCAGCTGAAATGATGATGATGATGAAAAAATGGTAAGATACTCAAAAATTATTATATTGATATTCATCTGTCCGTGCGTTTTCTTTATTTATATACCTCTATGAAGGGAAGGCCCGCGAAAAATGCCCTACTTATACTTGTGATACCTTGAGTGAGGGTGACACTAGCGTGCTGCCAACTCGTGGTCTGTGATGTTTGGCCACAGTACCCAGATTTTTTAATGCCTGTGTAAAATTCTCAGTATTAAATAGAGCGCTTTATGTATAGTTTGTTCTTCGTTTTTATTTTCTAACTAATGTAAAATAAGACTTTATTTTTATTTCCTGTCTAGGTATACTTTGCAGTGACAAAATATTGTCGTATTCCAAAGTTCCAACTATATGTCTACAAAGCCTTAATATAAAAAATAAAAATACAAAAATATTTTTGTTGGTACCAACAAAATACACAAACAATTTCGTGACTGGATTCTCCTTTTTACCTGTGTTAGAAGATCCGGCGCATTTCCGCACATTATATCGAATTAGTTAAACTTCATACTGAGAATTTAAAACAGACAGTTATGTAACGAGTGTATGTATGTCTCCTTTAATTTTGTACCTTTTAATATGAAATTCCAAATGGGCACTCAGGGTTACTGTCCCTCTAACAAATAAACAGTTAAGTGGTTGGAACAAATTGCAGTACAAGTGTTACAATGAGCAAATCAGACATCGCCGCGCGTGTCCTGGCTCCTGCTGGCTTGGAGGATGTGAGGGGAAGCACGTGCCGGCCTGATGTAGGTTTTAACTGTATCTGTTTCATGCGTATTTCTAATCTCTTACTACTTACTAAGTTCCGGATTGGAAATAATGTATGTATGTCAATGTAGTAATTCATAACCTTTTAATTTTATAAACACATACATTACATAGGTATCGTGTTTTGGATAGATGTCTTATCACTATCACTACATAATATAAAACAAAGTCGATTTCTCTGTCCCTATGTCCCTTTGTATGCTTAAATCATTAAAACCACGCAACGGATTTTGATGCGGTTTTTTTAAATAGATATAGTAATTCAAGAGGAAGATTTTTATGCCCATGCGAAGCCGGGGCGGGTCGCTAGTCAACAATAAACCTAAAAATAATTTTAAACCTCTTAACAACGCAAATTAAATAATTATAAAAATAAGGTCATAAAGAGATGAATTTACACCAATTTGTATCACGTCAATTATTATACAGCGGTAATCTATATGTAAACTGAATTTTGTTACGTACGAAAGTTTCAAGTACAGTGGAAAGGTGTTCGAGCTGTGATTAATCAAGATTAGAGGACACCTATCAGTGTTGGGATTTGGGGGATTTTCTAGATTAAACCACTATCCTATGGATTTAACTTGTTTGCAAGACGTTTGTTGGGCCTTGAACGTGATGAGAGCATGATCATGGAAGCGAAATGTTGGACATTTTTCCGATTGATAGAAATAGAGGTGGCGGATTCTGCCGATAAAAGTATTTTCAAAGGAGTTGACGTCAAGTATAATATCCTGATAGGGGTCTGATTCTTAATCACCAGGCCAGGCATACATAGTTGCCGCATCGACAACATCTATCGACTAGTTACATTATCACACATTACAAATTACTATACTTAGAACTTTACGATATAGTCGTAGTAGTGTTTCTGGACTGAAAAATTTTAACACCATCGAAGCATAATGAAATAACTATATTTTAATAATAACAATATATATAATAAGTTATTAACAATATATGTACAGGCGCTATTAAACGCTATGGGCGTTTTTTAACAGTTGATTAACAGTTATTAATAATCTCTTTCAATTTTAGTGTGGTTTTTTAATTTTCGTGTCTACAAGAGAAGGCGTATTCAGCAAGGCCGTTTGACTATGAAATATGATAACGTCATAGATTATTATTTCAGACCTATTCCAGTCATAATTATCTTTGAAATTACTGCTACTGCACTTTCCATCAAGTTTGCTTTATGCCTGTAACGTATACTTAGTACTCAGTATAACAAAGAGAGGCCCAAGTGCACAATATTTCGGCGTATAGACATTTTCCTTGTCTGATAAAACGCAGATATGCAGATTGACCAACATAGATAATGCCTTTATGGAATGTAATACTTCAATAGTACGTTTAGGACCTAGAACTCCTTATCACTAATGAGTAGACGCTTGTATATTTTTGTTTACTTACTCATTGATTCATCGGGCCTATCCTGTAAAGACCGGTGAATATATTATAGGCTGTGGTAGAGCTAAAAAAATACATTTCGTATATTTTTATGTTATGGTACGTACGTACTTTTAAATTTATCGTGCATAAAAAGCTTACTTTTCTATTATACCATAATATTGGACAAATAGTCGATAACATCAATCTGGATTTACTAGAAAAGTTACAGTCTCTATTATGAACATTTGCCGAACCCTAAAAGAAATCAAATAAATTTAATATAAGATAAAATTATAACAAAATCAAATTTGAGAAACAACAATCAAAAATTTGTTTTTTGGCTTAATTGCGAAGACAATTATAATTTTAAAAATAGTTTGATATTTAATAAAAAAATAAATTAACTAAATCTAAAATTCAGATTTGGAATAGGATAAAGAAAAATCTTTCTCTATTTAGTTTCATTTCATTATTTGTTTTATTTTTCCAGAAATTTCCATACCATTTACTATTTACTCAATTAATGTACTGGTGCAAGAATTCTCGCACTTTGTTTTACCTTGGCCATAGCAAACTGTTTTATGACAATGTAAAAACTCTGAAACTTTTACAATATCGTTCAATGTTCTTTCAGGAGACAAATAAACAGACATACCTTGTCAGTCTGGTGATTAATTCAAACAAAAGTAGAACAAACTTGATCAACAGTGATAGTGTCTCTCTTATCACTACACTATTTACGCCGACGGCGCATTTTCAAACACCCGTAACCTTCGCCATAATACACAAAATATAACACATAATAAATTTTATAATACGGAATATGAAAGCATCTATATATCGACTAGTAATTCGTACTGGGTCCGATATGCGATTAATTTCTATAGGTATCGATAAGTGACACTTATCGAATGGTGATAAGATATAGTTTCCTTCAAGGATTGAGTCAGCAGTAGCGAGGAGGTATACAGATAGTTTTTACAGATGTGTGATTGCTCTAAACAACTTATATAAAACTAGCTGTTCCCTGCGGCTTCGCCCCGCGTGGGACTCGGTTATATCGCGCCCATAAGTAGCCTATGATGTGACCTCAGGTCGTTAACTACACCCCTACCAAATTTCATCACAATCGGTCCAGCAGTTTAGCCGTGAAGAGGTGACAGACAGACAGACAGACAGACTTTCGCATTTATAATATTAGTATGGAAGTATGGATGCTACCAACTGACTTCCATCTTTCTGCTACCAATGGACGTTGGAAAATGCACTCGCGCCCCTTTAGAAACACCTTTCTTTCACTCCGATACTTACAAATGTAAATGAGTCCATTTCTCCTTTCTATAGATTTCATTCAACGATAACTATTTTTTTTTAACAATATAGTAGACAAACATGCATACGGCTCATCTTGTTTTATTTGTATCAATTTCTAGCGTAGTAGGTATAATAGAGTTCTATACGAGCGGCAATATATTGAGTAATTTTTGTTAGGACCCTGAATATATAAAAGCGAACATTAAAATGAACTATGAGATATTTACCTACAAGTATCCTGTCTATAAATAGTGCTTTGTCCTATGGAGCTGCTGTACGTCGGGATCCGATGCAGACTAACAGACGTCGGCATAGCAGTGGGTCTCAAGTACCCTCCATAGCTCAGCATTGGAGATTCTACAGCAGAACTATCAAAGGCACTGGTCTCATCAGTCTCCTCTTCTATGACTCCAGGTTTATAGAATATCTTCCCAGTAGAAGGAGAAGGCTTGGGCTTCTCTTTCGCACCTTCTTCTCTGGCCTGCATTTCGTAGGCTGGCTCCGTGGCCATTTTTTCGTCACAATATCGTACTGTATTGTAGATTCATGATTACTCTTTCTATTGATGATACTGTAGTTGTGAGTGTGCGCCCCATTTTGCTTTGTTGCATTTTCTGTAAAAAAAAAAAACATTTTTATTGATATTTTAATAGGTGATAGTTTTGTTAATTATAAAATCCTGGCAAAAAAGTTTGTAGAAATGGCACAAAAGTATCTTTTAGGATCCAGGAAAACGCTGTGAGGAGAGAATACAGCTCTCTGCTTTTCCTCTCCTCCATCTAAAATTGATAAATTCCACTAAAAAGAAGCATTTCAAAGTAGATTGATGTAAGACCGACGGCCGGTCATAAAAAATAATGCCAAAACAAACACCTCATGAGAAAGAGATAAAATACTCAGGCTTTATTTACCTAATAAACTTACTTATTATTTCAGGTTTATTTCTACCTACTCGAACGAAAAAAAAATATTCATCTAAGGAGTACTATTATAAATTCTGTGCTTAGTATGCAACAAGAAAAACGCTGTAATGAGAGAGAGAGAGAGAGAGAGAGAGAGAGAGAGAGAAAGAGAGAGTCTAAATTCAATACTGCAAATTTTAATAACAATTATTTATTCCAGTTGAGAAGAGCATGCCGTGTTAGATTCAATTACATCTTGAATACACACAATTTGCCGCGCAATGACTCGCTCTACAAAATTAGCTAATGACACATGGTAATGTGTCCTAGTACATTCTCGTAATTCGATCATTCGTACATTTATTCTAATATACCACTTATTTTTAACGTTTTCCCATATATTTGTTGATAAAATAAAAAGGACCATCTTTCATTTACTTCAAAAGAGTTGTTTTTCCCTAAACGTACTAATAATGCCATCTTTTGAGGAGTAGCTACACTAAAATGTATTTCTGCTATAAAGCGATCAAAGCACTAATATTCGCAATAGATCACTTACAAGCTACCTTAAAATTTAATTTTAGTGTCGCTTACAAAACAATAATTCTATGAGAAATGCTTCTTAGTTATGTACCATAGAAAAGACAATGCGGTGATACGTAGTAGTATACCACATACTTGGTAATAATTAAAACCTAGCGACATCTCTCATCAAGTAGATTTATGGTAATTTCGCAACTGAAAGAAAAGATCCGATAGAAAAGTTCATAACAATCCATAGGATCCACATTGTGAGAGTGGTAGAGATAGATAAATGCAGCACAATTCCAAAGTAATTTACTTAACTATTGTTACAACATTTTAATTTCATTTATTTAATTTTCCGAAGAATAGCCTTGAAGAAATTGCTTATTGCGATAAAAGCCACCATTTGTTTCATTTTTGATAAACGTTTGCTCTAATTATTTAATAAGGTGTTTTGTATAGTATTTAATGCAATTACTTATAGGATAATTTGCTTAAAATGTTTAATAAAATGAATAGTCTAACAAAGTAGTAATATACGTGTATATAAAACTTAATTCCCGTAAGTTATCCAGCCCGCGGGCGATAACTAAAAAAAAAACAAAGAAATAAATATACGCATTAATCTTGCAGTGGAATCTCGACCAGGAATTCCTTCTTTTGTCGAGATCAGAGTTGTCCTTGCTCTCATTAGGATGTCGTCGATCTCCACAGCTAGTTTACTATTTAACACTTGTCGGCCTCTTCCCACGGGAGCTCTGTATTGCGGAAAACCTCATCGGATAATTCCTCGATCGCGCCATTTTATGAGCGTTAGCGCACAAGTTATAGAAATTATAGAACCTGCACACATGTCATGAAAATGATTTTAATTTATACATAATTTAAAGACGTTACTTTTAGCATTTGCCTCGAGCTAGAGTAGACTCTATGGAAGCTTAATACCTAAATAATTGTATGTGAGAAATTGGTAATTTCTACTAAATCATAATTTTTTTTTAAGATTAGTCATAGATCATACACAATATAAAAAACTACTTTTATTCTATAGCTCCAATTTTGTAAAAAATTGATACAAAATATACTTTTATAACACGACAGACGCTAAGTACTTTTATTATTTCATCGTTTTAGGACTTCTCAAGAAATAACAAGACTATTGTTTTTGAGATCCGTTATTATTCTATTGAGAATATTATCATAAGATATTTTAATAGGTCACTAGGCTGCAAGGCGCCAATGTAAGGCGACATTTCTGTATTTTTTTATTTTATTTTAAGCGTTAGCGATTACCGCGAACAGCCAAGATGTCAGCATGTTAACTCTTGGGAATGGTAGAGGAACCTTGTTCACGAGTCTTTAAACTGTTTCCTGAATAATAATGGTACTGTATTTCCCTAGTGTTAAGTAACCCTTCCCTAGTGTTAAATAATCCATGTCATACCAGATTGTTAAGTGCCGACGTGGCTGAAAATATTTCGATATTTAGGGAAAACTCAAGATTTTTTTTGTTTTATTCTTTATATTGGCGATATATTTTTTGACCTGTTATCCATTCTATTTGTAACCTAATGCAAAAATTGGTGAGATCAATTCTTCATGCTCTATCGGCTGAACGGAGTCGGTGAGAATTTTATACATGGGTAGAATTACAATTGTATTACCTAATTAACATCATCAATATTCTCACAGGACTAGTATTCATTCTGAAATTCCATCGGAAACAAAGTCCCGCTTTATTTTATAGTGCGTCCATGATTTGGATTAAAATTTTTGAATCAGGGTAGGATATGGAACTCTTTCAAATGATAGTACTTGATAAAATATAGATTATTGTATATTTATTGTTTCTTGTGCTTGTGTAAGTACAATAAAGTAATTAGAGACAAACTAACAAAACAATAATTTTTAGAGATTTCCTGTATTGTGCAAACAACTTTTCAACAAAATCGTGGACAGAAAAGGACTTGCGTTTTACCTAACCCTCAGCCTCCAAAACAATACAGTTTTAAAAACTTAACAAAAACAGCTCTTTGACTGAAGTGTTTAATTGCGAGTTCATCCCAGCAGTTAAAGTACCTAGTATCTAGACGGACTAGACCACAGTTATCATTATTCTAGCTCAGCATTCTGTCAAACGTATTACGAAGGTCGGTTTCTAATTGCCGGCCAGTAATTAATGAGTTTACGGCAATACTCGACGTTACTCTGTTGCATACCGATTGTATCTGTTACTAGCGACTGTCAGTGGTTTTGCATGCAGATGCACTGAACCAGGACTGTAGGCGCGAAAGTGTACCTACTTACTTATTTTTGTACGCCTAAACTCCGACTTTTTGATTCGAAAATATATTTCACTTTTGAATAAGGTTATAAAATACTGTTTATTTGCTGTCCCTATTTTTTATCAGCTTGGTTAGATCATTATGGTAGAGATGTCATAGATATTTATTATAAGAAACTGACTCTATCTATTGTTCCTACCCTAACTAGATTCCTCTACGCATCCCGGAATCTGATAATTATATTGCGTCCCAATTTTCCTGTCATACTTTGGAAAAATAGTAGAGCATAAACAATATGAAAATAAAGTGGGATAAATAAAGGGTGATCCTTTGTTTATCCCACTTTATTTTCATGATCTTCATCAAACGTAGATATTATTCGCCGTATTTCGATCATAATTATAGAGTAAGAGACAAAACACCATGTAGTTATCTGTGCAGGTGTCAAAGATATATTTTAACATAATACACATCTATTAAATATGCTGTTTTAAATTTTACTAGTTAATAAATGCACTGTATATATGCCATTCACTATCCTCAAGAATTTGGTAATTAAATGCAAAAAACTTTTTACTATGCGCTAAAAGAGAAACGGGAGAGACTATACGTTTAAACAAACAAACGAACAAACCCTACAACTTAATATATTAGTATATAGATATTAGCTAAAATTTATGAGCTTCTGACATTTATCGTGCACCTGGTCTTGCACTTAGTGAATATGTTAGTAGAATTATTGTACGAGTAGGTACTGAATAGGTGTCAATGCGAATTTAATAAGGTTAGTTACTACCTTTTTACGACTTTCGAATCCAGTTTTTTATTAGATTTATTTATAAATAGAACCTATTTACCTATACGGATAGGTTAATAAGACCTATTTTAGTCGTAATGAAGTCTGTGGAGGAAGCAGGGGCGGTCTGTAAGGATCGTAGCCTATGGAAACTTCTAGAGAGAGACAGGCGTGATGATATGTACCTACGTACAGTACATACCTATATATATTATGTCATCTGTATTATATATTTTTTCATCAGTTCCCAGACAAGTATACCTTTACCTCTACATTGAAATTTTGAAAACGTACTCGTAAGTGACTGCATTAGCAATTTTCTTAGATTATATTCAAAGGCAATTTCATATAAAAATCTTGAAACTGGCGGATAGTAATGTATTTGAGAATTTCTATAGAAAATCCTAATGTAGTCTCTAGCGACTAAGTTTAATTAATATATTTCACTGTAAAGGCACTGTGATGTATTAAATTGAGTTATTTGTATCGCGGAATATGCGACTTATTCAAGTTTCTCTTACCGACAGGCGACCCCCTCTTCCCTCCACCACCCATGGCTCTACCAACCTCTCGGTTATACGAGCCGAATCTCGGGAGAGAGCGCTGTACTAGCATTTCGCATCTCTTTCCAGTCGCACCTGCTTGATCTCCCTACAAGTTCTCTATAGTGTCACCTATCTATGCAATCATTGCATTTTAATAACTCTCCCCCATCTTTAGGGGGCTTACGTTCACACGTACGCCTCGCTTGCCTTCTCGGCCAGAGGCCAGCTTCTGTCTTCTAGGCGACCCCCTCTGCCAAAAGTATATGAATGCCCGGGCGCTTTGATCATACCGCTTGTACTTCTCTCTCATCTTAGCGCTTTCCCGGTTGCTTCCTCAGCCGATTGCTTCGGAGCCCAGGGTCCGCTTTCCTACTTTTTCTCCTCTACTTCGCCCGGTCTTCGTCATCCTTGGTTGTGAGAGCATTTGCACGCATACCGTACCTATTTATTTAGCAAATATTTATGTAAGTGTATTATTGTGACTGATTATGTATGTAGTTCTCTATAAATGTTTATGTTCATTTCATATCCTTTGTCTTTGCTAGTCTTTGTTTGCACTTCTACTCTTTTCTTGTGCATTTTCTTTCGTCATTCGCCGGTTGACTGTAAGAGATCCCATCCTGGGATAAGTCCGCCATTGTCTTCTTATTTTAATAATGTTCCTTTTACTATGTATTTTAAAGCAATAAAGATATTACAAACAAACAAACAAACCGTTTACTGTGACGTCGAGCCAGCACTTTTAGTATCCAGTAACATTGATATATAACGAGTAATTGAAATTTCACGGTGCATGGTGCATTTTATTAATTACCGTTTTAACAGGAAATTAGGATTGTTTCAAAACAAGTAAAAGTGTCACGCTTTATGATTTTTTTTTGTACAACAATGGTGAAAAATAAAGTATTTTAAGTATTATTAAATTTCAATAAACCTTTGTAAGCTGGTTATATTTTTAATAATTTCAATGGTACCTATGCTATGTAGTTCTAAAGTTATGGTATCGAAATCCTATTATGAATAGATATTCAATAGATATTCTAAAGAAATACGAGACAGACAAACAAATGTCAAGAAATATTGCATTTGTCGCTGCCCACCATCACAGGTCAATCAGCGCGTGACTCAGTCAAAATTAAACCTCACTAGTCACTAGAGTTCACACTCTGACACTTCACCTACATACCTACAAGCCTGTTATTAAGATGATAACCATAACTATTACTATCACTACATAGTATAAAACAAAGTCACTTTCTCTGTCCTTATGTCCCTTTGTATGCTTAAATCTTTAAAACTACGCAACGGATTTTGATGCGGTTTTTTTAAATATATAGAGTGATTCAAGAGGAAGGTTTTTATGCCCATGCGAAGCCTGTCGCTAGTAATATACATAGTAACAGGTATGAGCCTTTGTACCTTACCTAGTTTTTAACAAAATTATGTATACATTTGTTTGGTGCAATAAAGAGTTTTTCTATTCTATTCTATTCTATGAGCAGATAGGATAAACACTAGTTACATGATGTATGTATAGAAAACAGCGAGTGCACTCTGATCTTTTTTACTACCTGCTAATAATTCTATGACCTGTCTTAAACATTTTATATGATAATTGAAATAAATAAATTGAACTCATCTCCGACTTTTTAAGGTACTTCCGATTCCTAGTCATCATCTTTAAAATGCAAAATTCTATAACAGCACAAATAAAAAAAAAATACCTGGAGAGACCGCGCGCGATTTTCAAATTCTATGTATACTTAATACATAGAATACAAGAGCATTTGTTTAAATAAAATACTACTTGGTTAAATCTAGTATTCTTTGAACCACTATGTTGTCTAGATGTAGAAAATGTATACTGTCAATTATGCAAGTCATTCACAACTATTTACGACGTTATCAATGCATCAATCAGAAATGATTTGATACGAAGGACCTCGGTTTGCTTTATGGTGCTTGCATTTCAATAAATTAAAGTTGTTGAGATGAAGACAAGGTAATTTAATAACTTCCCACTAATCTTTGATTGTTTCAGACCTCTACAAATAATTTCTTCCAACTTAGTTATCAAAATATAACTAGAAGCATATGTTATTAGTAGTCCTCTAAGTTAGAGGACTTTCTCCTGTCTCCTAGTCCTCTAGGTTAGGTAGTTAGAGTATCTAACTCCCTAACCTCTCTACATCATTCAATTTTTTCACTTTCTAAATCTGATTACTGGTCTGGTAACTTTATTGTAATGAGTTAATTTTAAAATTGAATTTTCCATAGCTCGTTTTGACATAGAGTGTCATCAACAACAGACTTTTAAGTAACACTTGTACAATCGTTAAACTAAACAAATATATACACAGAGTAGTTTTTCAACAGTTTTGTGAGAATAACTACAATTCCATATTGAGATATATGTAGTAGATAAGTCGTGAACATTATAACAATCAGCTGGTTGGTTGAAAATATAAACATTATTGTATGTAAAATATCCTTATTTACAATTCAAAAGTGCTACTATTCAATGCAGGTAAGTTTTACTTATCTCATAAAATAGAACCTACCTATTTCTTAATACAAAAGTCAGACAAGATAATAAAAAATTTGCTAAAATAAAAAATATAAATGTAAATCAATTCATAGTTCGCACAGGGAATTCTGAGGTGACTCTACATTTCTTTTCAAAACTCTATTAAAGACGAACACTTCCTAGATAAACTTTGTTATGATATTGTTGCTTCTATTCCTCTACTACTATTCTATTTTATACTAGTCTATTCTTATATCTTAACGATGGGCAATTGCATTGCGTTTCACAAGTGGCCGTTAAAGTAATATAGCAGAAAAACTTTGAATTTAACAATAACATTTCTTTTTTTTCTATCAAATGTGTGTGTGTCTGTAACTTTTGCAATTTTGATACTCTTTAAAAATGGATAGATATGTAAATTAATATGTTTCAAAAAGATTTCTACAAGTATATTTGATTTCAAGCAAATTTAATATGCTAGTGTTATTAATATACAAATTTAATATATAGTATCTGTAGTTGTAGGTAATTCTTGGTGAAATAATGCGATATATTCTTATATAACTTACATTTTTATTAGGTACTTAGATTTAAGTCAGACCAATACCACCCATGAACACTCAAGTAATTTATCAGCCACCAAACTCAACTTACCATAATTATCAACGACGACAATCGACTCGAACACACAACATCACATAAACCATATGCATATTTGCTCAATATTGCTTTCGTAAACTTTGGCAATAGAAAAAATGGAACGTTATCTAGGGTCCAACCCTCAGCGTGTGTGGCCGGGTCGCCAGGATACCGAGGACTGAGGAGCCACTCTTGCGCAGAGGTACGGCTACCTATTCCAATTGTTCCAACTAGCCACGCGCTCGAAACAATTGACTGTATGCTTTTAGCCGTTGCAGATTAGATTTTTACATCCGTCGTGATTATTTATAACTAGTATATTTACATGTACTATTTTAATTTTAATGAGTTGCTTTTTTTTTTTGGTTTGTTTTCTAAACGAGTCGGTCTCTGTGGTGTCGTGAAGGTTCCGGATTTGAATCTTCGTTAGGTCAAACTTAAATATTCTCTTTTTCTGATTGATTTGCACCTTGGATGTTTATCTGAAATATTCAGTTATGATAAATAATATCGTTGATTATAACTAAATACAAGTTAACAAGACCTTTAATTGAAATTCACAAAGTTACAACTTTGAAAAAAATACTTCCCATAATAGGAAAATATCACACTGTAGAACATTCGTAATAAGCATACCCAAATCAATTGCATATACATTAAATAATACAGTAAGCGAGATAACAATAACAGTTAATTGTTATCTACGTCGAGAGGCGTTACTGTCAGCGAAAGTGTTAAGTATTTCAAATAGACCTAGATTTAAGCAAAACTGTTTCTTTTCAATAATCCTGCCAAAGGAGCGCTTGACATGAATACCTGCCATTTTCTAATTAATATGTTCATCACCTTTTCAACATCTACGCCTCTGCACTGTGTTACGCCATTGCACCTTACATTGTTCGACAACCTGTCACAATTTGTCCGCTGTCTGTCTGTCAATCACTCATATACTGTCCAGTTTAAAAAGACCCACATCTCTCCTTTCACAACTTTGTAGAGCAGGACTTTTAGAGTTCAAAATTAAATTGTATGTTTCGAAATATATTTAAACTTATGAGGTCCATTTAATCTCTACTGCTTCGGTTTCAATTATCTTGGATAGACATAGCTACTTAATTTCTCTTTGAGTTTTAATATTAAGTCTTGTATGACAAATTATTATAATTAAGTTTTGCTCTACCATAAGAAAAAAAAGGCTATATTTCTTCTGTAGTGTTCTTGCCGTGATATCAGTCAGGTATTAAAGCTTGAGTAGAAGTGTTGATTTATAGATTAATGATTTTGATTGTAGAGAGACAAAATAGGTAATCTAAGTAGGCATATTCTTAACATTGATAACCCTGCAAAAGGTCATTCTCAAATGTCGCTTTAAATTGTATTGGTGTCCTGTTTTCTTTGTTAGCCAATTGTACCGTAATAGCGTATGTTAGTTTGACAAAACTAGGCTCTCTGACGCTTCCACTGCTTCTGCATGCTTCTAACTAACTTCGGTACAACGTCCATCTAAGTAAAATAAGTTTACATGGAAAGGGGGATGTATCTGCAATCTAAGTCATCATCATCATTTCGTGTAGGTGTCATGATCAAACGACCATGCACATCCTGGTGTCAGAGTTATTCGGAATCGCCTCTCGGCCTCTGACGTGGTTCCTTTTACGACTACCAGATAGCAGCCGGGACCAACGGCTTAACGTGCCTTCCGAAGCACGGAATCATCTTTATTATCAGACAATCAGGTGATTCAAGCCTGCAATGTCTTAACCAAACTGGAAACAACTAAACAAAGTATGGAAATAAATAAATATTCCCGTTGGAATCGAACCCACGATCCCTGGGTCTACAGGCAAACGCCTTAACCACTTGACCACGGAGGCAGTGGCAAACTAAGTAACATTTTATTTGTAAATAAGAGATCCTATACATGGAACTTCTCACTAAGTGCTTGCAAAGGTTGTGTGTGTACAAACTATTGGTTCTGATAGACAAAGCGTACCCAGGGCTCTGAAGTGTAAGCTAAGAATGCAGTTAGAAAACGCGCTTGAATGATGATGTTAAATGTCAGTAATATCTAACCTCCTCCTAATAAACAATTCTAAAATATATTACTAGCTGTTGCCCAGCAGCTTCGCCCGCGTGATTTTCCCTTAATCTAATTGTTTTCATAGTAAATTACACTCTCTATTGCTGTCCTTTAGTGGTTGATTTATAAAAATAAAAGTAGCCTATGTTTGTACCCGAGTATTGAACTATTTCCATACCAAATTTCATCAAAATCAGTCCAGCGGTTTAGCCGTGAAGAGGGAACAGACAGACAGAAAGACAGACCGACAGACTTTCGCATTTATAATATTAAGTAAGTACTAGCTGTTGCCCAGCAGCTTCGCCTGCGTGATTTTCTCTTAATCTAATTGTTTTCATAGTAAATTTCACTCTCTATTGCTGTCCTTTAGGGGTTGATTTATCAAAATAAAAGTAGCCTATGTTTGTACCCGAGTATTTAACTATTTCCATACCAAATTTTGAATAAAATCAGTCCAGCGGTTTAGCCGTGACAACAGACAGACAGAAAGACAGACTTTCGCATTTATAATATTAAGTATGGAGTATGGATATGGATATTGAAGTATGGACACTCAAAAAGCCAAACCAGCAGTAAAAATAAATAACAAAAAAGTAGTAAAGTAAAGCGTAGAGAAAATGTGGAGAAATCGACCTGCACAAAATGTCTTATAAAATATTATAATGTTTGGCCGTATGGCGGGAACACGATCCAGGGGCAAATCACCAACGCGCTGGACAGCCGTCTTTTGCAGCTTTGGAATGTAACACCCAAACACACCAGGCCAAAATAGATCTGACTGAAGAGACTAACTGCTAAAATGGATTATATGGTAACCTAAACCCTCAAATAAGAGGATCACGACTTGAAAGACTAAGCAAATAAATACTAAGCAATACCTCTATTTCCTCGTCGGCTAAAATCACGTTACTCTTCCCTCATTGAGTCATCAACACGACAGTCCTATGACAGATGGTCTGTCAGCAGTGCGCGCGTTCAAGAGCACGACTATTATCGAATTAGCTTCCCTCGTAAGTACAGCTTACTGCCATGGCCATTGCTCTTTCCGTTTTGTGGCTAGAATTGCATCCTATGTCGGATATCCACGTCGTATGATTCTAGGATTTAACTATATCTATTCAGGTGTGTATTCTACCTACCTTGATATGGGTTAAAGTTCCTGAAAATGAAAGTAAATGGAATCTATTATTCTCTCCTGTAGTAGGAAAGATATTAAAACAACTTTTTTTGGATATAGATGTAATCCTTTTGTTATTTTGTTTGTAATAACTTATTGTACTAACAATATTAAAACAAAATTAAAAACAGATTTGTGTGCAATTATGGGTCTTATATTAGTTCTATGTCATCTAGGTATATTGTGTAAACATTTTTATACGAAGTCGTTGTTTTATTTTTTTGTTAACGCTAACGCCATCTAGTATTGAGTAGCAAACAATTGATGGATAAAATTAATCTTCGTTACAAGTTTAAATTAAATGTATGGACGAGTCCCTTTGCAATCACTTTAATCTATTGAAGTTTTAAATAGGATATTTATAATTTACGACAATACTTTTAAAAAGAGAAAAATATTATATGTATATCGAATCATTAAAATAAGTTTCTTTTCTTTTTATTACTTTTTACGGCCATGGAAACTACTTAGTCCTTTAAGGCCTCTCTTCATTTTTTTTTATGTGGATATAATCCACAATATGGCAATCAAATATATAGCTTATTTTTGCCAGTATCAAGTTTTAGCTAAATGTTTTTCATTTTGTCGAGTCACAGTCAAGTCAAGTCAGTAGTCATGTCTAGTCAAGTTACTCAGTCAAGTTAGTTAGGGCTAAGTGAAGCGGTGGAAGTTTCACTTAGCTTTATCTTGGGAGATTTTGGTGACAAGGATTAAAGTCACTTATACGACATTGTACCACTTCCCAACACTCACGCTTGTTCACGAACATTTAGCGAATAATAATCCATCTTTATTATGCACAAATACTCGAAAAAACACAAATATTACAAAATAATACAATGACGATAACTGAGCGACTTTAGCTTGGCGGCAAAACTCCCGTAAGTACTCTCTTCATTTTATTAATCTTCTTCAGTCCTACTTTAGTCAAGTCAAGTCAAAAAGTCAAGTCAGTAGTCTAGTCAAGTGATGAGTTCTGACTCAGATTACTAAGTGAAGAAGTGCGAAAGTCTGTCTGTCTCTTTCTTATTGATACCTGTCTATAAAAACCGCTGGACCGATTTTCATGAATTTTGGTATGGCATAGTTAAAGACCCGGGAACAAACTCAGGGCTCGGAAGCCTGGTTAAAATAAAAAACCAGCTCGTTTTTCTGCCCATCCGCTCAACCGGTATTTCCCCAAAAATAACGGTGCGGTCTTAACCAGGTATTTAGGACCCTAAAATCGACCCTATACTTATTTACCAGGTTAAAAACCGTTATTTTCGGGTCTTAAACTACCAGTTCCGAGCCCTGATCAAACTATAAGTAATGCTATTTTTGGCGCGATATAACCGAGTACCATTGTTTAATTATATATGGCGTTATAGAACATTGTTTTAAATTGCTAATAATGAGCTAGTATTATATTGTCTTATCTTCATATGAAGTCCTAACTTAAGTATATGAAAGAACGTCGAACCCTTGGGTCCTTTTGTACTCACCCCATTCCTTACTTACCCACACCGGTTATCCGAAGAAGGACTGCATGAGCTCGGAACATTACCTTAAAATGTGCTAGTATACCTTTCTATGTATTTCTGTATCTCTCAATTACATGATAGACATGTTACCAAGCCCCCCTAGTGTGACGTATCTACCTATTGTAAAAGTCTGCCTTCCTTTATCAACGCCAGATGATGGAGGCTGCATGTTATCAAATTCTTACACAAATATGATTTACTCATATCTATGAGTATTACCGAATGATGCCGTTCTAAGTACTCAAATTAATACTATTATAACAAAGCATACTTAAAACTAGTTAGTTCGGTCTCTTTTCTCTACAAGAAATAGGAATAAGGTGCCTATATATTGAAGTGATTTATTAATATAATTATGGAATCTTCAGACAAAAACGGAAAACCAGCTCATAACAACAACAATTCAGTGATAAATAATGAGATACTCGTACAAAAAAACGGACAAACCAAGCATCTGTAAGATATTTATATTTATTATTATATCACTTGTATGTAAGAAGTATAAAGCATGCCAGAATGAGTTGGATTATTTTTAAAGCTTCTGTACTATTTGAATAGGATCCTCTCATCATCATTTCATTTTTCCCTTCATGAACTACCACCCCAAGACACAAAAGGACTACATTTTTATGGCATGTAGGTATTTATGGTCTAAATTAATTAAAACAATAGTGAAATTCACATTTTTTTTATTTTAGATGTCCGCGTTATGGAAAAACTTGTAAAACCAAACAAAGAGTGGTCACCAAATCTGGCCTGTTTAACTTGGAGAAAAAAAAAACTTCTACGTTTCATGTGTTCCCCGATATAGTGACCACATTCGTGGAAGCCAGGTGGCGATGGACATTGATCTACTGTCTCATTACTTACATGACAGTTTGGCTTTTCTTCACTGGGATTTATTGGTCCATATTGTACCTTCATGGTGACATGGACCAGGAAAATTTGCCCAAAGTTTCAAATAGCACAATTTGGGAACCTTGCATTCGAGAAATTTATGGTTTCACATCAATTTTTCTCTTCAGTATCGAAGTTCACACCACAGTCGGCTATGGAAACCGTGCCCTCACGATGGAGTGTCCCGAAGCCATGTTCACGATGTGCATTGAAAGCATTATCGGAACTATAGTCCAGTCCTTCATCGTTGGCATCGTATTTGCAAAATTGACGAGACCCAAAAATCGTGCGCAAACAATTTTATTTTCGAAAAACGCAATAATTAACCATAGAGATCGAAACTTATGCTTGTTATTTCGTGTAGGGAACACAAGAAAATCCAGGATCATAGCGTGTAATATCCACGCCTATTTGATAAGGTGTGTCACCACAGAAGATGACGCGGCAAGTAACGAGCAAATCGAATTGAAGTTGAACGTCGACGCTTGTGAAGACTTTTCCTTTATGTTCCCAATTACAGCCTTTCATAAAATTGATGAGAGCAGTCCATTTTATACTTTCTCTGCTCGTCATATACTGAAATCTGAAATAGAAATCCTTGTAGTCTTCGAAGGTGTCATTGAATCGACTGGTCAACCAGTGCAGGCAAAGTCTAGTTATATCACGAATGAAGTGCTCTGGGGTCACCGCTTTGTTCCAGTGGTCGAGTATCGAAAGAGCAAGGGTTACGTGATAGATTATTCAAAGTTTGATGAAACTGTACGAGTCAACACTCCTTTATGTGGCGCAAATAAAATTAAAAACTTTTACAAGCGCTTTCAAAGGATAAAACCTCGGAGTTGATCGGTGCATCAATGATGTTTTTCACCTTTTATACCATCAGAATTTTGATTTGTGGATGTAAAATTTTCAATATTTGCCTCAACTCCATGAGGCCTTGGTACATCGATTTCATCAAAGTCAGTTGTAAATGAATAGATGACGTCAGTAGTTTTACTGACATCAGCTGTTTTTACAAATTTTTATTCGAAGATTAAACTGTGTTATTTTATTTTCTATGTAGTAGGTATTTGAATTCATCTTTAAAATACTGGAGTAGATTTCTCTCATTTTTCTTGTCAAATATAACTTGATTACAAATTTATTGTTTATTTATTTACCTATTGGAACAGTTTTTATACACAACTTTTATCACATTTGCAGCTGAAGTATTACTTATTTCATTTGCTTTATAAATTGTAGGTAAGTAATTATACTTAGTAGTTAGTAGCTTTACTTATCAAAAAGTACTTACTTACTAAATAGTGTCTTTCCGGGGTTTATCTAAAATTATATATACCTAGATACCTACCAACATACCTATATTTGACCACAACATATAAAACAAAATGCCTTTTTTATCAAATATAAATGTACCTACTATCCAAATCCTTAACTGTGTCATCTGTACGAGTAGGTATATATGTACTGTCATTCTTTATTTCATATTATAGAAAGATTACAATAAGAAATCAAATTCTTGATAAATGTACCTAGATGTATAAGTCGAATACACAATCAGGAATACTCACCTCAAACAGCATATCTAAAGAAGCCTAATGCATAATGTATGTACCTAGGTATTATGTAAACATAGGTAATACTTAATATCCATACTTCCATATCCATACTTCCATCCATACTAATATTATAAATGCGAAAGTCTGTCTGTCTGTCACCTCTTCACGGCTAAACTGATGGACCGATTGTGATGAAATTTGGTAGGGATTAGGGCATGCATTTCGAAATTTCGAAACTTCATAATTTCGAAATTTCGGACAATATTTGCTTGCCACGTAATTTCGAAATTTGAAACTTGAATTTCGAAATTTCGAAATATTTTTTTTATAGAAAAAAAGTTTTTTTAGTATTATAAAACGCTTTCATTATAGTTTCACATCATCATCCTAGCGTTTTTAAAGCCCAGGGTCCGGTTTTTGGTATCCTTGTTGATGAGTCCATTTGCACGCATATCCCGCGCCGTTGCACGTATATATCGTTTTGAGTTTGCCCCTTATACCAGGCCTCGGAGAAGACAGCATGGCCTTGTTCACTTGACACTTGTTCCAACGTAGCTTGCCGGTTTGCGCAAGACGTGACCCTACCATCGAAGGCGTGTCCTGAAGCTTATCGACTATGTGACGTACATGAAGGTTGCTTCGGACGCGGGAGTTTCTAATGCGATCTTTCCGAGATACCCCATACATCCACCGCATACGAGCCATGCCTCACTACTGCGACAACGGGGTTTCACACAGCACACCTTCAAGTAGGTTCCAGAATGCCGTTTAATCCGTGACACTGCGATCAACTTGGGGACCTACTATCATCTCCTAAAACCATGTAAGAACGAGTGAGTAAGCGGGACAGTGCGCCACGTGATGTAAGGCGACATCTGTCTTACTCAATCGTTCTTGCATGGTTTTAAGAGATGGTGGTAAGCCACTAGTGGCGCGTAGGCACTTATCAAGTAAGTCGTAACCCCTTCAACAAGCACAGTCAAGTCCATCACTCCCTCCACCTCCCATGGCTCTATCAACCTCTCGGTTATACGAGCCGAATCTCGGGAGAGTGCGCTGTACTTGCATTTCGCATCTCTTTCCAGTCGCACCTGCTTAATCTCACTACAAGTTCTCTATAGTGTCGCCTATCTATGCAACCATTGCATATTAAGTAACTCTCCCCGTACGCCTCGCTTGCCTTTTTCTCGGCCTGAAGCCAGCTTCTGTCTTCTAGATCTTTGAGTTTGTCTGTTTCGGTTTTTCTCTTCGTCTTCTTTGTCTTCTTGTAGCAGTATTCTTGATGTGCTCCTACTTTTCAAGTTATGCCCCTCTCGAGGCCGCTTCAGATTTTATGCCATCGATGCGAGAATTCTTTTAGCTGCTCAAAGTTCGCCTCAGATCCCACGAGATCCCAATAGTAGACCGGGCCCACCCTGAGCGGGACAACATTATCTAATAGTTCCCTACGCGCCTCCTCATAAAGCCGGCTCGTCAAGTCCATCAGTTGGTCTCTGAAGCGTTTCCGCCCTCGATCGTCCGGTTAGCGTGCCAACATTCCACGTGGCGAAGAGGAGCTTTTTGCGTTGGGTTGGGGCTAGCGTCTAAACCGTGCCCTCCCCAAACACGGCAGTCCTTGCCCACATGTCACAGGAGTCAGGCGAAGCTCCTGCGCACTTATTGCGGTGGCGTCCTATTCTTGATAATATTCCTTCTGGTTCTTCTATTCTTCTTATCATTTAGATTTGGCGTTTTTTGCCTTTCCGGAGCAACTGCCATAACTCCTGTCGTCGAAACACTGTACATGTGAATCATTCTGTAGACAAAACCTCGGAAGATGAAAGATTCTGTTGTAGAACAGTCCATAGGAGAAAAGTCATGTCGAGGAAACTCTCAAATGTGAAACATTCTGTTGGTGAACCGTTTATATGAGAAAGATTCCGACGGCGAATTACTCAAAAACGAATCGTCCTGTTGGTGATCAGTCCAAAGGAGAAACAACTGTCGGAGAAAGCTGGTACAATCCTTCAGGCCCAGGCCAGGCCTTAATCGGCAGGCGCACGAGCTTGCAGGTAAGGTTGAATTGGGCCCCAAGGATGCTGATGAGGCCCAAGAACGTTTAAAGTTATAGTTTTACAAACGTTTTCATATTCCATTGCAAAGGTGTTCCTTGAGTTTCGAAATTTCGAAATTTCGAAACTAATCAACCTAATTTCATAAGCCAATTTCGAAATTGAAAATCTATGAAACTGCACGCCCTAGTAGGGATGTAGTTAAGGACCTGAGGTCAAACATAGGCTACTTTTGGGCGCGATATAACCGAGTCCCATGCGGGGCGAAGCCGCGGGGAACAGCTAGTCCATACTAATATTATAAATGCGAAAGTCTGTCTGTCTGTCTGTCTGTCACCTCTTCACGGCTAAACTGCTGGACCGATTGTGATGAAATTTGGTAGGGATGTAGTTAACGACCTGAGGTCAAACATAGGCTACTTTTGGGCGCGATATAACCGAGTCCCATGCGGGGCGAAGCCGCGGGGAACAGCTAGTCCATACTAATATTATAAATGCGAAAGTCTGTCTGTCTGTCTGTCTGTCACCTCTTCACGGCTAAACTGCTGGACCGATTGTGATGAAATTTGGTAGGGATGTAGTTAACGACCTGAGGACCGAGTCCCACGCGGCGCGAAGCCGCGGGGAACAGCTAGTAAGTTTGGAGAGTGTGACGGGAGCGAGAGGTATATGCTCGACCGTCACAAAGGGAAGATCTTCCCTCCAGGCTAGGGTGTTATGCCTGGGGAACCGCGGCTCCAACGATGTCTTGTCGGAGGTTGTTTATGCTCCAATCCGTAGAAACTTTGATAGCGCGATTTAGACTTTCATAGTAATTTTGCTGTTTTTTGTATGCAAGTTCGATTTTCGTGCTTTTAACGCCATCTGTTGTGCGACTTTGGTAGTTTGTTTGTTGTGGCGTTAGTGTCGCCACATAAGTATATAAATAAACCTTTGCCTACCTGGGCTCGCCCATTTCGACGGCGGCGGCGAGACGATGAACTTTGCGGCGGAGCTCTTGTGGATTGTGACTTGGTGCGCGTCGTGACGTGATCCGTGTGTGTGTTGATAGTGACATCTTGACTTGCTGCATGAAGTGTGGAAGACGTTGCTCGCTGAGCTGAAGTTGAAGCTGAAGCAATTCTTGTTTCTTGACAATAAATGATGCGTTGAACCGTGGTTGAAGTGTCTGCAATGCACGCTGTCTGCTTGCTATGTTTCTTTGACAATTAACTCGCCAGCTATTAAATGCTTGAATGGGTGTTGTGTTTTCTTTTGCTTCTCCATAAACATGGTTTTAAGAGGTGGTGGTGAGCCAACAGCACGTAAACCGTTTCCGAACAGGCAATAAAAGCTTGTGTCCACAACCGAAAAAAAATGTGTCAAGGAATTTCTATTATCACTTACCACAATCATTTTTGCATGCCTTAAATTAGGCATGTGTTGTTCTTATTTTTATCAAATTATGCAAATCATTTTTTTTTTTCATTTAAATTACTTCATATTAGCGCCATCTATCGATCTATTGAGACACTGTTTATTGTTTCCTGCGTTTTCATGTATTCTTGTAAAATATAGAATATAGATTTATAATATAGATGTAGCTAATTTGGAAAATCCATGAAAACGACAAGGACCAAAGATACAATGTCTTGTGGCGACACTAGCGCCACAACAAACAAACTACCAAAGACGCACAAGAGATGGCGTTAAGAGCAAGTAAATCGCAATAGGGTATGAGTGTTTATTAAAACGCTTGAATTTTTTTCTGTCGGTAGGCATAAGGTTCCTTGATACCAGAAATAAATATCAGATTTTTTGAATCAGCCAATTATTTTAAATAAAATATTATATTTTAATGACGAATTAATGGCGACGCCATTGATTTCAAAAATTTTCACTCCTACCCTATTGCATACAAAACAGCAAAATAACTATGAAAGTCTAAATCGCGCTTTCAAATTTTTCACGGATTGGAGCTTAAATACAACCTCCGACAAGACATCGTCGGAGCCGCGGTTCCCCAGGCATAACACCCTAGCCTGGCGGAAAGATCTTCCCTTTGTGACGGTCGAGCATAACACTATCGCTCCTGTCACTTTCTCCAGTCTGTATTTGTCAGCGTGCCCGTTTTTCTTTGTTTGGTCCAAAGATTTGTAGTCCTATTCGTATATGATCTAACTAAGGTTTGGCCAACTTGAACGCCGCCATACAAACAAAAACTTAGGCCAAATAAACAGTAAATTCTTTGTTTCTTTATAATATGTGTGTCTAAAACTCGTTTCAAATAGGTAGTATGATTAATATTCGTGCACTGGTGGCCTACTATCATCTCTAAAAACCATGCAAGTTCCAGTTAGTAAGCGAGACAACGCAATACATGATGTAAAACGACATCTCCCTTACTCGTTTTTGCATGGTATTAAGAGGTGGTGGTAGGTGGCCTGGTGGCTTACCACCATCTTTTAAAACCATGCAAGAACGATTGAGTAAGAGAGATGTCACCTAACATCATGTATTGCGCTGTCTCACTTACTCACTGGTTCTTGAATGGTTTTAAGAGATGGTAGTAGGCAACCTTAACATTTTTTACCCAACCAAAAAAGTGCACAACGCTGCCGTCGCCGCCGCTAAAAAAAATTTCTTGTTAATAATCGACTAGCTAACTAAAGTCATTCACATACACAACGTTACAACACTACTTAGCTGGAATGACGTTTGTAATCTGTAGGTATTACCAACATATGGAAAAAAATTAACAAAATTGACAAAGTGAGCTGTCATTTTTCTGTTCATCGAAATCAATCTATTTGATTTTCTAAAACAAAAGTAATTTATACTAGGAAAAAATGTTTCGTGCTAATAATTTTGATAAATTACTCGGTATGTACCATTTTTCGAAATAGTTTTTACGTGAAAATGGTACTATTATGTACTTCTGCAAATAAATTTTATTGAGTCATTACAATAAATTGTAATCACAAGTTTTCTCTGATTAGCATTTACTTTCCTCAGGCGACAGTTCTAAATATAAGCTTTGCTTGATAAATAACTGATACTTATCGAGACTACTCTTGTTTCAAGTGCATCTACATTAGTGTTTAATTATGACGACCTTTGAATGATAATGGTGAAATTACCTTATTTCAGATAAAGCCACCAGTAGCTTGCGCTTAGACCCCGATTGGCCGACGATCTTACAAATTTGTGATTTAATTAGACAAAATGATTGCTCGTAAGTTATAAACTATGATATATATTAAGTATCTACACTAACTTATTTTCATTATTTTTTATAAAGCAATGTAAGAGCATGCCTGTGTATATATAAATATTAAATATTACCTACCAAAGTATATCCTTGATTCCTTTTTATTGTGACCAATATTTTGAATACCAAAGTATAAAGTCAAATTGAATATAGTAAAAATTACCAATACTTTTGGTAACATTGTACTGGTTGATGGAGTAATTTATCAATGTATTCAAAAATTTATCAATGTATTCAAATTCCAGTATAACAACCTAGCATGCATAGTATAAATAACAAATTAACCCTGCAAGTATGAGCCATACTCTTGCATCGAGGGTTCCTATTACCACCACACAATACTGAAAAATAAAACAGGTTATTTTGAGACTGACTTTGCATAGCCTTTGATTCTGCCTCTGTGGTCTTGTGGTAAAGGCATTTGCCTGAAGATCCTGAGGTCGTGGGTTTGATTCCCATGGGAAGCATACTTTGTTGTTTTGAAATGAGGAATAAAATATTAAATTAAGCATATCCTGAGCTGTGAAGCAAAATAATTTGTTATATTTATTGTTACCATGTTGTTGTGCCAAAGCTGTTGATTACAACATTTGTTATTTTCTAGACCAAAGTATGCTGTTACTGCTGTCAAAAAGAAGCTCTATTCCCAAAATCCACATCAAGCCATGTTTGCATTACTTACCTTGGAAAGCATTGTCAAAAATTGTGGTAAGTACACATTTAGAAATCAGCATGACATTTAAGGGTTCTAAGTTCATGACCACAGACCAACAAGGTTTTAGGAAGACACTGGATGCAGAACAATTTGGATTGGTGATCTGTGGGTGATTGAAATGATGATAATATTTCATTAAATCGACAAACCAGCTATTGGATACTAATCAATTTTTAAAGTATATATTAATATTTTAATTTTGTTCCACAATGCTTTTGTAGTTACTTTTGTTTTAGTACAATAAAGTTATAAGAAACAAACAAAAAAACAATATTCTGTTACACTGCACCTGATTTGTGCAGTTTTACAGAATCCGTACATAAAGTATATAACAAACATTAGAAATAAAATTCTAAAAAAAATCTAATCAACTTGCCTTATTCCTAAATTAAACAAATAATTTGTTGTTACATAATAGATAATATTATGTTTTGCGCTTATCTCTCTTATTAATATTTAATGTGAAAGAATGAGACAAATACATTTTAGTAAAAATGGGCTTAAAAAATATTTGTTATTCAAATAAGGAAAGCAAAAAAGATCATTCATCTTTTTCATATTTTTACTTATATATTTAGATTTTTAAATTAAATGTTGAACTTAATACTTGGCAGCTAATTTTTTGGTTATAAAATTACGTAGGCTCCGGAGTTCACGACGAAGTGACATCAAAAGCCTTCTGTGAGATGCTACGAGATCTTGTGAAGTCAACACCACACGAAAATCTGAAGACTAAGATCCTTGAGCTCATACAAGCGTGGGCGTTTGCTTTCCGGAACTCGCCAAAGTATAGGGCTGTGCAGGTTAGTGTTATTGTTTCATATCATTTATCATCACTATTGATTTCCTGTTTCAACTACCATCATGCTAAACGTGGCCTAAGGTCTTATAGCCCTAGGCTCTGTCTACCTCGTATGGAATAAAGACATGTTTTTATGTATGTATGTACCATTTTTAGCTTAGCAACTAATTTTGGATTCATAGGACTTCACCACATTATACTACAATAAATAATTTATTTGTGATCTAATTGTTAACCGGTCAGACAGAGGTAAGATATTCTAGAAAAAATTGAAAAAAAAGATGTAAATTATTGGACAGAGTCAGTTTACTTCAATGTACTATTGTTAAACAGTGCTGATTTTGTGATATGATAATAAATAAATGAATAATTCACTACTATACATTACTATAGAAAATTTATTTACAATACAACCCTTCATTTTACATGTTTATATTAAATCATTCACAAAAATATGTAGTATGGTATATAGTAAATTATGCAGAATGAGAATGCAGGTTTTTTTTAGATCATCCATTCCTTGATTTTCCTAAAAGGAAGCTAAGGGATAAGAGGTCACAATACTTTAAATTGTCTTGCATTTTCTGACAGGTGGGCCAAAGGGACAGACAAAAGATTTAACATTTTTTTCAAGATCAGTCAGATCTTGAAAAAAATGTTAAATCTTTTGTCTTAAGAACATTAAGTTAAATCTGAGTACCTATCAACGCTGTTATCGTATCGGTAGTCTGTATCTGATGTTTTTTAAGCAGCCTAAAAAATCTGACAGTTTCGGACAAACACAACTGGATCATGATCTGTATCTGCATGTAATTTAAGGTGCAATAATACTTTATTAATAGTTGCCACACCAACCAATAGGATCATACTCAATACTTTGAGTATGATCCTATTGGTTGGCGTGGCACTTTTGTACTATAACCAGTACCTCATATTTAGGAGCATGATCAAAAGTGTATGCTGGGTTCTAAAGCGCAAGCTGCGGATGCCATTAGGAAATACCCCGGATATAAGAGTCTGTGGCGTGCAAAGACGCAAGAAAAACAGCTAGTTTTAAAACATAAATGGACAAGCACGTTAGATCTGACATGAATTTCACAGTTCACTGAACTGCCGTCACCCACCTCAAGGTTGGCTGTAGTCTGTCGCGATACTTACTCCTATGTATTGATTTTATCGCATAATTCAATTACAAGATATTTACCCTGTGACTAAATATTAACGTCATAGTGTAGTAGTGTAGTATAGGGTCTGCAGTGAAACAGTAAGCACTCATTATTACATCTAATCAGTAATATGGCGACTTATTACTCTATACTCTTGTAAAGGTCGCGTCAATGCTCTAATTGAATTCAGTCGTAAATGCGACGCGACGTGTGCTAATGCTGACAATAGCTTTGCATTTTCGTCCTATACTACTTTTATAAAACATTTTTACCCGTATGTGATTTACACTTACGGCACAGAATTAGTAATAGTACTACGTACTTACGGGTTAAAACAAAGAACTCTATAAAATAGTCAATAATTTGTCGTTATACTTAGTACTTTTTTGACCAAATGTACGATCTTAAATTAGATCTTCAGTTTGCGTGAAATAGTCATGACGCGGTGGGTTAGATAAGTTTGTTATTAAAAAAGCCTGTAAGTAAAGGCTCGCAACAAGCGTATAACACAGGCTCGTTGCCAACTATTAATAATATTTCGAAGGTAGGCTAGCAGTTACTATAGACAGATATATGTATATATAGTGGGAGAAAGGAAACTTTTCTATATTTTAAATTATATCCATAATACTTATAAAACTCATGATTAACACACGTCAGTTTTCTGTGAGCGCATGGCGCTACGCTCTATGACCTCTACATAGAAAAGTGTTTGAGGACAATGTTCTTAGATGTCTACCTTACTGCTATTTTTCCCGTATTAATTATTTTTAAATGCAATGTTTAAATATCTATTTATTTATTTATTAAAACTTTATTGTTCCATAAGTACAAAATACTTATACAATTGGCGGACTTAATGTTAAAACTATATATAACTGTAATGTATTTCAGACGTGTTTAAAAGGTGTTATTTAAATATGCTTACCTTACCTAAATTCGCATAAAGGCTCTTTAAAAGCATTGAATGGTGTGAATGATAACCATGAACCAATGCCATGAACGACTCATTGTAATGGAAATAGTTTTGCATCTGCATTGGAATACAGAAAAAAAGTTATCATTCTTATTCTTTATTTTCTGTAATTTTGCTACAAACATGGAAGGCATATCAAACTAGAACAAATACGATTTTTATCTTTACATATACGCTGCATACATCTATAATCATGAACGCTATCGTCATCACTACCCAACCTCATCACGCGCTATCAGTCATCTATGACTCACATACAACAAGCCAGTCAAAACACAAACACCTTTGTTACAAGTAGGAATTAAAAATTACAAAATCAGTTTCGGCAATGGTAATGTAATTTAACTCACAATTTAAGTACATAATTAAGTGAATGTAAACTGATATTGATTAGTAATTGTTTCTTGATAGGATACGGTGAATATATTGAAGGCGGAAGGTTTCAAGTTTCCGACGTTGAAGGAGTCTGATGCAATGTTCTCAGCGGACACTGCACCAGAATGGGCTGATGGAGAAGTGTGCCACAGGTTTGTGATATAGTTTGTATTGTCTCAGATTTAGAAATTCTATCTTAAAAGCACAAATATTGCTTCACATAGCAGTTTATGTCAGCAAAAATTACATAGATAATCTAAAATTTTTCCCTTTGATTTAGTTTTAATTGGAACAACTGGAGAAAAATTAACTATGGCCAATAACTTTTTTGCACTACTGAATGGCATTATAAAATGACAGTCATAGAGACTCCTGGTTATTGATAGACCATGGGCCACTTGATTGCAATCCTTACATAATCTTATCTATCTCCCGAGCATTAACTAAGATGACTTAGAAGTGGTAACATTAAGGGGCTTAAGCTACTATTTATATATCAAAATATCCATTATCTTATGGCTTAAATTTGTTAAAAATTCTCATATTTTCTTTGTAGCAAAAATATTCATTTGATTTTAGAAATAACAAATTGTTTGTTACTATGACAGGTGCCGCGTTGCATTTTCTTTGATAGTGCGTCGCCACCACTGTCGTGCCTGTGGACAAGTGTTTTGTCAGCAGTGTAGCTCCAAAACGTCCACCTTACCCAAGTTTGGTATTGAAAAAGAGGTCAGTATTCAATAATTCATTTATCTGTTTTTTTTTAATGGCTGTATAGTGATTAATATAGTAATTTTCTTGTATATCTATTAACAGCTAGCTCATCATACAACAAGTGTTATAAATGTAGTGTATAATTCTGTAACCAAATTTTAATAGGCAAAAAAAAAATGATATTAAGGGATAATAACATATTTCAATGTTTTATTTTATATTGGTTGTTTCCAAATCAGGCAAACCAATAAATCTAGCAAGAATGAATATAAAATATAACAATATGTTTCTTGTGTTTTCTTGTGAACAGGTTAGGGTTTGTGATGCTTGCTTTGACAAAGTGAGCCGTCCACCAAGCTCCACTGCCAAATTGGAGATCATTGATACTTCTAGTGATTATGGACCTACCCAACCACAGGTAAGTCTAAATACCAGCATTAAATTACAGTGGCAGATACATATCACACTGTAGGAAGAAAATATATTATTATCTAGTTTTTGCTTGCATGAATTGCTCTCGAGAACAGTGCTTATTCCCGAGATTAAAGGTACCCTATGTCCTTCTCAATACTTCTAACTATGTGTATGCAAAATTTCAGAAAGATTGATTCAGTAGATAGGACGTGAAAGCGTAACAAACAAACAAATAAAAAAACTAACTAATTTGTTGGAAATTTATTGACATGAGAATATGAACTTGAAAGGTTTGTGACAGTTGTTTCCATAGTTGTGATCTTAAGATACCTCAAGTTTCAATTCTATAATTTCAATGCCCAAAACAATTCAATTTAGGCAAGATTTTAACTTCATACAAAGTGCTAATACTAATTAGCATATATTACAATGGCCAAAGATTAAGCTCAAAGTGTGGGCTATGATTTGGACACATCTACCATTACACTTGCCGTTATAGAACTGTTCCACACTTAAATTGTGTCCAGTGGTTGTCACACTTCTTTGGTTAAGGACAACATAGAATGAAACTTAGTTGCCATGGCGGCCGAAAGGAAATATGTGAGGTATCATCAAGGGTTGCACATTGCTACCCTTTTAAAACCACAAATTCTTACATATTTTTATAAGCGTGATCTATCTAAAAACTATAAAAACTTGGCCAGTTAGATGTAACATCTACTGCTGAATCAGAGGCCACAGCTAAATCACCTTTTGTACATAAGAAATGATAGCTGGGATGGGGCACTACAGGAAATGGTCAGTCATTTTCACTGCTTGCTACACAGACACAGGCTATAACTGATGAATAGATCACACTTCTTTCTTTTCACCTACACCCATTCTGCCTCTATATGTTCATATAAAATTGTTAAACTTTGGAACAGTCCGCATAAAATTTGTGCACTGTCCGCTATTTGATGCCCACTGCTTCTTACTTTCCTAAGTCTTGCGCACCCTTTCGTATACTCTAACCGGATACTTGGGCAACCCTTATTTTCATCTTTTATTCTCAAAACATTCTCCATAACATATGAATTCTAAATTGATGAAAATTAGTACCTATGCAAATTTTGTTGAGGTTATTAATAAACAAATCATTTGTATCAGGTTATGTTATCAGATAAAGACATAAACATAATTCAGTATTATTTATTTTACACTTAAATTAAGCTTAAAGTTACACCTTGTTTACTGTCCATCGTAATTTTCACCCGGCATTTCACCGCCAGGTACCAACATCGCAATGTTGTTTCCATTTAGTAAGATTTGATCTAACTTTGTGATTTTCCTGCCTTCTGGTGTCGATTCATATTCCGTTACATCATCCAGCAACATATTCACGAAATCATCAAAACCTTGCAGAGTTCCCACCATTTCTTTGTCATTTTTCATGATGATGTGAATACGTGAACCTATGCACTTGTCGACAAGTTCAAGGGGTAACAATGTGTTTGGATTTGGTAACGCACCTTGCGCCATTTTATCGTGAAAATAATTTCACTTTTTTGTTCTTTACTGTGAAATCAATTTCTATTTTTTATAACAAAATACAGTCACTCCTTTTCACTTTAGTAATTATATATAGATTATTTTGGGATTATTGTGAATATTGTGATTGTGATCTTTGTCTTTGCATTCTTTTCTGATTTTGACATTGACATTTAAGTGACTATTGTAGTGCCTTCGTTCGGAAATGCTTGATACCTTGCCACAATTTGCTATGTATGCACGTGTGCAAACGTTCATCTCCATTTGACGTTAATGACAATTGACATGTGTTGAATGACAATTTTGTGGGTATTCTCTTTTTGGAAGTTTTTAGCATACGTACACTCCAGCCGTACCGGCATTTTGCCGGATAGAGACAGGTTTGTATGTCGTTGTTTTACGTATCGTTAACTGGTAACGTTGATTTCCAATTGAAAATAACGTTATAATATAATTAACGTTACTTGCTGACAATTTAACGTTAAAACGGGATTGTCTTAATCCGGCAAAATGCCGGTCCGGCTGAAGTGCGCGTTCGCTTTTATATTTGTTGGCAACATTGATCGTTTCTGAACGTGTGATGTGACAGCAGTTACCTGTCATGCATTGTGTTTTCGATATTGACAGAAGTTTAAATTTGAATGAAAGCTTTTCAAAAGTAACGACGCTCTTGGATTTAGGAATTTACTAAAAACAATAGATATAAATCTTTTGAAAATAATGGCTCGAAAATATGTGACAAATTTTCGTGGTGAAATGTATTTTACACCAAATGGTAAACTTCACATAAAAAATGAACCCGCGACGCCAATTGAAGAAGACTTTGGTATTGAAGAAGATTTTGGTGACCACAATACCTTTGATCATTCGTTTGAGAATGGTTTAGGGACGATGAGAAAGTCTTTATCAATGAATGATATTGCTAAACTCAGAGAAGATATGGTTAAGTTGGAACTTGAAGATAAAGAAGACATTTACCAAAGATACCGTCGACCAACTGGTGCACCTCAGGAGTTATCTAAAACAAAGTTTGTATCCATGGCTGAAGCTATTTATCATTACCAAAGAGATACACCCGGCCGTTTTCACACGAAGAAGCCAGAAAGATTTAGATCTCATGGATACAGTGGTCCGACCGGGCTAACTATACCTCAGTCACCAATGCTTCGCTGTAAAACTAGGTCAAGACCTCACCAACACATTCCCACGCAACAAGAACGAGAAGAACAAGAACTTGAAGAGATCAGGAAATTCAAAATCAAAGCCCATCCCATTCCGAAGTCTGTCATTGAAGGAACACATCTACCAGATGTGCCCAGGAAACCTATTACAATTCCCGAACCATTCAACTTGACAGAACATCACAAAAAGATGATGCTATCGCCTGATACTGTGCATAAATTTAAAGCAAGGCCTGCTCCTAAACACATCCTTGAAAAGCCTGACATCCCTGTTAAGCCTCCGGTGCAAGTTACAAAGCCAGTCAGTCCAAAGTTCCATTATAAACGAGGCAAATCATCTGAACAACTCAAATGTGATCATAAAGATCGTCTGTCTTCCAAGTCTGCGGAAAAACTTCCACAGAAGTCACATAGACACGGGCCAGTGCGACCTGAACCATTTTCATTTGAAAAACGTGATGAGGAACTGAGAAAGCGCCGCGAGGAGAGAATCAGACAGCAGATTGAAGAAGAAAAGAAACAAGCTACGCAATTTAAAGCTCAACCTTTACCTGGAGCAGTGAAGAAACGAATGCTAAACCTTGTTAACAAAGGAGGAGCGTCTTCAACTTCTTCAGACAACAAAGAGAATCATGTTAAATTTGAAGCCAAGCCAGCTAAAGTACTATTCAAGGAACCTTTCAAACCAATCCTGTCCCAACAAAAGCCTGTACTACCAGCCCCATTTGCTTTGACGACTGAGAAAAGAGCAGCAGAACGAGAAAAGTTTGACAGGCAGTTGAAAGAAAAGGAGGAAGAACAAGAAAGATTAAGGTTGCAGCGCGAGAAAGAACAACAAGAGGCTGAAGAAAAGGCCAAGGCAGAGTTACGTTCTAAACTTGTTCATCATGCAAAGCCTGTACCTGTCAAGACGCACTTTGTTCCTGAGAAGTCTGTTGCCCCTTTAACAGTTCCTGAAACTCCCAAATTTGTTAGAAGATTACGACAAAATTAGTTTTCATTTGTGACTTACTGCAAAAGAGACTGGCTTTTTGTTTGTTGCGGAAACATGATCATGTTGGACTTAATATTAATTTCTTAGTTATTTACTTAGTATAATGTACTGACATTTTTATTCCATTTGTAGAACATTTTTTATTATGATTATAATATAATTTCCAATACTATGTAATAACTAGTTCATGTTCACTACTTATATGATATTTTAAGCCTTGATATTAAAAATAATGTCAATTATTTTTGGTGTTTTCTTTTTTTTGTGTGTCTTCTCTAGTGTTAAAAATTCCTTTTGTGAGAGTACTTTCTGGGGTATTTGATGCAAGTTAAAACTGCAATAAAAACACAGCAAAAAGATGTCGCATTTATTTGTTTTTTGGAAAATAGTGCAATTAAAATATCTATATCTAGCATAACTTATTTGCGCTCAAAACCTCATTAAGAAAACTATAAAAAAACTAGAATGCCTATCTAGTTTTTTCTGTACATTGTGTAAAATGCCTTGACTAGGCTAGGCTAGGATACTCAAAGGTGAAATGTGGAAGCATAGCATAATAAATAAATAAATTCGCATTTATAATTGTTTAAACAGAAGCGTCCACCCGGAAGTAAGACTGAAGAGGAGCTCAGAGAAGAAGAGGAGTTGCAGTTGGCACTCGCTCTTAGCCAATCCGAAGCAGAGCAGAAAGAGAAGGAGCGGAAGTCTCGCTCGCACATAGCGCCAGATCCCTCTCCACATCATCCTACTTGTAAGAACTCTTTTATTTAATAGCGACTTCTTTAACCGCGTAAAACTCTTATCATCATTATCTTAACATAATGAAATAGTGATTCAAGCCTGCAATATCTTAACCAAATTTGAAACAACTAAACAAAGTATGGTTCCCGAAGGAATGGAACCCATTATCTTCGGGGTCTTCAGGCAAACTTTTTTTCCACAGAGGCAGTTAAAACATAAACCTATTTTCCAGTATCCCCAACGCCGTCGTCAGTAAGCGCATCACCGGATCATAGCGCACAAGCCTCTTCGGAGCTGTCTCGTTACTTGGACCGCAATTATTGGGAGCAGCGGCTGTCTCGAGACGCTGCCGCCGCGCCAACTGCGCCTGCGCCGGCCTCCATCGCCTCGCAGGATAATGATGTTAGTTCTTAGGCTAATTAAGTTCATTCAATTAATAAAATATTGGGGCTTGCTTAAGCTTGGCCCAGAGCTATCTGTAGATATACGGTGAGAACTTTTTTTTTGTCTTATTCATCATCGGTTGATTATTTAAAAAAAATACAGTATTATTTCCAAAGGCTGATGGTACTACAGAACCCTCAGTGTGTGAATCTAACGCTCCGTTTATTCATTTATCTTTATCTATACTAATAATATTATAAAAATGAAAGATTTGATTGTTTGTTTGCATCAATATGCTTTGAAACTACATGACCAATTAGAAAAATTCTTTTACTGCTGGAAAGCCACACTATCCCCAAGTGACATAGGCTACGTATATGCCACGCCACGGGCGAAGCCGGGGTGGACTGATAGTTATAAAGTAAAATCTAAAGATTTACAGTAATAGTATAGTGATGAAGAAATATTATGCTAGAGAAAATGACTTTGTTGATGTTTCTAGTCCGAGTATTCGAAACCCGTCAACAATAAAAACGTTGAAGAGGACGCAGAGGACAAAGAAATAGACGAGTTCGTCGAGAGTCTCAAGTCGCAAATTGAAATATTTGTCAACAGGATGAAAAGTAATTCTTCTCGGTAAGTAACGTCCATTCATTTTCATTCCGAAGTTGACCTTTTAGGAATAGTAGCATACATACATACCATCACGCCTGTCTCCCGTAGATAGGCGTGATGATATAGTAGTAACTTTCTTATATTGCACTTCTTGCCATCAACTGGAAATCTTGTTGTATTTTTTTATGTGCAATATATTTTGAGAAAGCTGGTTTTGGATATTTTTTTTTAATCTTTTTATGTAATATTGGTGTCATCATGTTCTTTCCACTCTCACTAATCAAATTATTATTTGTATTTAAAAAAAGTTTACTTTCCACATACGTTTGCGCCACGGTCACAAAATTTGCGCTCTCTTATATAAAAATTTTGCAAGGAAATAAAACGTTGTGAATAAATATCTCTGCGCTATATTTTATTGATACATATTTTTAAATTCCAGTGGACGTTCCATCGCCAACGACACATCTGTTCAGACTCTCTTCATGAACATCACTGCGATGCACTCACGTTTACTACGGTACATCCAGCAGCAGGACGACAAACGAGTTTATTTGGAAAGTTTACAGGTGATTACACTTATAGTAGCTTTACACACATGCTAAAGTGTCCCGCGAAAGCAGATATAATCCGGCGTAATTAAAAAGGCTTCTATTTCTTTCTTTTTTTTTGTATTATGTCCGTCCGTATATTGCACGGGTTGTATGTTTAAAACTTTAATGACCACCAGATGGCATCTACCTTTCTTTTCAAACAATCATGTGATTTAATCCAGATATATCCTAACGTAACAATTTTAGTCTATATGTAACAAGAACAAGGTAAGATATCCGACTTCAAAGTTTAAAAATAAATAAAAGTGTTTACGTCTTGCCATTGAGTCGTGGTGGAAGGATCGGCCAGTCTGCGTTACCGACTTGCCGTACACAGACTGTTGCCCAGGGTGCGCCGGACGCATAGCACTAAATACGTCACTCGGGGAGGCTCCTATAGCTTTAATATACATTTCAGGACAAAGTGACTCAAGTTCGCGACAGTCGAGCGGCACTAGACACGCTGCGAGCGGAACACGCGGCTCGACTAGCGGCTCAAGCTGAAGCCGTGGAGCGACAGCGGCAGATGCAAATGGCGGCCAAACTACAGGCCATGAGGAAGAAGAAGCACGAGTATCTGCAGTACCAAAGGCAGCTGGCTTTGCAGAGAGTGCAGGTAACTATGATTTATAGAATCACTAGCTGTTCCCCGCGGCTTCGCCCCGCGTGGGACTCGGTTATATCGCGCCCAAAAGTAGCCTATGTTTGACCTTAGGTCGTTAACTACATCCCTACCAAATTTCATCACAATCGGTCCATCCGTTTAGCCGTGAAGAGGTGACAGACAGACAGACAGACAGACAGACAGACAGACAGAAAGACAGACAGACAGACTTTCGCATTTATAATATTAGTATGGATGGATAATGGAGTAAAATTGTCGGATTTGCTTTTTTATGAGAAACGAACATTCAAGAAGTGATCTATCAAAAATCTGTGAATTTCATTGTCAGATGTTTATTTGAATGTAGATAAAATGTCCGCAGTTATCACATTTTATATCAGGCACATTTTATGCAGTGTACATCTACATACATATAAATACATCAGCATTACTAATAATAATGTTTATTTATTTTACCTAATAATTATTGTATTTACTGTTATTTTTCTTTAGAGCTATATAGATATTTGTTTGTAACAAACACATATTACAAAAATATTAAGAAATACAATATTATGTTATTATCTAACAAATAATAATTTTATTTTTATCCTTTCAGGAGCAAGAAAGAGAGATGCAGATGAGGCAAGAACAACAAAAACACCAATACATGATGTCTGCAAATAGCGGTTACTTCATGCCCGGCGTCACCATGTCACAATATCAGCCCGGTTACCAAAACCCACCCATGTATGTCAACCCACAATTCCATCAAATGATGCCGCAGTCCACAACAGATGGCCCCATTTCCATCCCTGGGCAACCTCAAATGTCTCAGGCCAATATGCCAATGAATGTCAATCAAATGGGCGCAATTTCGCAGTCGATGCCACAAATGACAAACACATTCGCCATGACAACATCTGGGATGGCCATCAGCCAAGCTCCAGGGGTCCAGACCATGAACCAAGCTAATAACAGGCCAAATCAATCGCTTCCCATGCAACAACAAATGCTTATGCAGCATATGCATCAAATGAGGATGCCCGTCCAACCAGGAGTGCATCAATTATTAACACAAAATTTGGCCAATGGACTTCCTGGACAAAACATGCCTCAACAGAGTGGGCAGACTAACATGCTAAAGCAAAACCAACCACAACAACCTAATATAGTGCAGTCAGTACCCGGACAACACAACCTGAACCAGCAGATGATGAACCCTGGCAACCCAATGCTAAGCACGCAAATGCAAAACTTGAGGATGTCAATGATACAAGGTAATCAGTCTAATCCTAATCAACAAATACCTGGATACCCAGGCTTGCAGAATCAGCCAAGTGGAATACAACAACAATCCCAGACACTGCCTGGACAGCAGATGTCGTTACCAAATCAGATGACTATGCCAGGATACGCGATACCGACTCAAGCTCAGAGCATCGCCACTCCGAATCACATTCCTTCTTCAAATCAAAATGTTCCGTCTCAAGCACCGCAAGTGACGGCTACTCATAACCAGCACATGCCGCCGCAGTCGCAAGCACAAATGCCCATGCCCGGGCAGGGCATGCAGCCTCCAGGGCAGATGGGGCAGGGCCAACAGATGATGCAGCAAGGCCAGACCATTCCACAACAAAACCAGATGGGTCAAATGCCACAGGCAGCACTGAACCAACTAGCGCTAGGCCAACAGGGTCAACCGATACATGGTCAGGGACCTCATCAAATCCAAGCAGGAATGCAGTCACACACCCCACAAATTCACACACAAGTGCCGATGCCGATAAATGTACCAACGCAACAGATGCAGGGACAAAACATGCCCCAATCAATGCCGCATGGTCAACAGATACCACAAGGTCAGCAACTACCGCAAGGTCAAAACATGGTTCAAGGTCAACAGCTGCCACAAGGTCAACAAATGCTTCAAGGCCAACAAATGCCACAAAATCAACAAATGCCACAAGGTCAACAGATGCCTCAAAATCAACAAATGCCACAAGGTCAACAGATGCCTCAAGGACCACAAATGCCTCAAGGGCAACAAATGCCTCAAAATCAACAAATGCCACAAGGTCAATCAGGACCTCAACCCATGAAATTACAGCATCCTCAGGGATTCGTTAACGGTCCCCAAGGCCCTCAGCAGGCACCCAGCTCGCAAGCACAGCAATCACAGACTCCCGTCAAATCTGAGCATAATAACAACACAGCAGAATTAATAAATTTTGATTGAAATTTGTGTGTACATTATGATAAGAGAGCTCGTTTTATGAAACTGACTGTAAACTTACTTGACTGTAGGTATTGGAAATATTCGCAATAATAATGCAAGTTAGAAATTGTGCAAGTTTTATGAAGTTTTAGGCTCTGACTATGACCACGACAGGCGAGCTTCACGCGTTTTTCAAATGTTGCTTGCTATACTCCAGACAAAGATTTGACCTAAGGCTAGCACATAATAGCGGATCTCGCATCCTGGTCATAGCAGAGGTTTAACCTAAACATTTGTCAGGTATAAAAAATATCTCGAGATTTTTTAATATTAAAGATTATATGCTTTTATTGTCACGAGTGAGTTAACAATTATTTATATTCAACATAATATAACAGTAGATGCAGATCTATATTTAGCCATCATCACATGACATGTTAGGCACATATTTCATTTTCTGTAGTCAATTTAGTTATTGCTATGGTCTCCTCTTTTTGGTCATATTTTGTTAATTTTTTATCAGTTTTCAAACAAACATATTTTTACGCACATTTTGAATTAGGCGTTAACACTATTTATGTAACATCATATTACCTGTTTCTTTTTTTTTACTTCTCTACTGCAACATTTCGTTTATTACTGATGTTAGTAATATTATAAATTCTATGTTATGGCGCTGCTATTAGCAGCGTATTTATTTATCTATGTATACTCCACGCTTCACAGGGGTAAAGTCTGTGACCTCACAGTGGCGAACTGGAACAGATCAATTAGAGGAGCCGATTTAGTTATTGCCTTGTAATCTATGTAAATGCAAAAATGTAAAAATTTCGTCGTTTAGTTTATAATTAGATCGTAATTTATTGAAAGAGATATAAATTCAAATATTTTTTTTATTTTTTTTTTCATTGCTGATAATTGTTAATTTTTTATAAGTTGTATCATTAATGTATGATATCAATAAAGTTTTAAACATAACCGTTGATTTTCATTATATTTGCATCGTAGTCCTAACTTTTCCAGTTGTCATTAAATCTGGATTTTCGCGTGGCAAGGGCGTTACTTCCTCTTAGTCAAACTGGTTTGACCACTAACACCACATAGCCTAAGATCCCACTGCTCTAATCCATATTTATATACATTATCATTAGTAATTTTAAATTGGTTGTATCAAAAAAACTGATACCTGCAGAATCGAGCAATGGGAACCTGTCCTGTCCTAGTAAACAATATTTTCATCATCAATCGGCATCAATTTTAGGCTTGTTTTCGTATGATTCATTATTTATAAAAACGTCTGTCTATCGTCAATATCTATATATCGCATCTCAAAACCATGCAAGATCCAGTGAGAAAGCGAGATGTCGCCTTACATTATGTATTGCGCAGTCTCGCTTACTCACTGGATCTTGCATGGTTTTAAGAGATGATAGTAGTCCACCAGAAGTCATAGTTCCACCTGAAAAACAAAAGCCTCAAATTACTGGTATCCAGGGCTATAAAAACATATTTAAAAAAGTTTTATGTCAACGTCAGTCAAGTGACTTCGACATATGGCAAATGAAAATGGAGGGCTTTTTGTTTTATTGTTTGTGTAAAGTTGTAAACAAAACAAGTTATTTTTGATTTTAAAAGGCTAAATGTGATACAATTTTATAGAAAATAAAATGGAAGACGAGAACCAGGATGGACCATTTACTGTTTGGCAGATGTTTAATGCTCCAACTATGGTTCTTTTTAACAATTTAGACCATGCTGCTGAGGGTCTTGAGAGATTGTTAACTTCAATTTTAAAGTTATCTGGGTAAGTTCTTATCATAATTTATACTAATAAGTAATCCTGCGAAGAAAGCAAAAGTGATTCAAATCATAGAATTGGCCTTTAATTGGGTCTGACTATATCCAGTTATCAACTACCTGTCTAAATGCTTAAACCAGCACGTATGTTGTATAAATTGCTTAATTTTCATATTAAATGTTAACAGACGTAGTCACACATACCTATATGAATATACGAATAATAATCAATGTCTTGTTTTCAGTGATTTTTCAGAAGTTTTGGTACCTCGTATAGGGTCTTCCAAGTATCCAGATATTTATTATAGTGCCTTCAATACATGGCTACTTGGCAGATTATTTTATGTGTGGTCTGTAAAAGAATTACACAGGTAAGTGCTGAATTGTACTTATTTATTGTTAATTCTTTAAACACAAACATATGATTGGAAATCTTTTTCCCTCATGTTGATAGTACTTGTCAAATTTTATCAGCCCAGAAATCCTTGCAAAGCAATTAGAAATGAAATCTTATTAAAAAAAATAAACGGTTCCATTTATTTCATTGGCAGATAAATGAGGTAGGTAAATTATATTTAGATTAGAAATTATAACATCAAAACATATAAATAAAGCAGCGCATAACAGCTAGTATAGGTATCATACTAATATCATAAATGCGAAAGTTTGTATGGATATTTGTTACAGTTTCACAGGAAAATGGCTGAACCGATTTAGCTGAAATTTAGAATGGAGATTATTTAGACCCTGGAACAACACATAGGCTATATTTTATCCCGGTATTTCCACGGCTGTAAAGCCCCGTGCAACCTATTTCATTAATAACAGCTAGTTATTAATGAGAGATAATATATATGTTCTCCACAATCTGCTTTATATTTCAGCGAGATAATATATATGTTCTCCACAATTTGCTTTAAATTTCAGGATACACATATCCAGCAAAGATGCTCAGTTGAAAATACTTAATATATTGTGTGTTAATGGAGCATCCTACTTTGAAAAACTGCATACAAACTACTGTGATGTTTTGAAAAAACTGATTTTCTTCTATAAGGATTATTCAGACAGGGAAAAAGGCGGAAAACCATCAGATTTAATACTTGAGAACTTCAAACCATCAGTTGTGGCCATTCCTAATACAGAGCTTAATTTGCAGCCAATATTTGTAACTGTATCAAATATAGAAACATGTGAAACAATGATCAATTTAGTGTTGAATATTCTTTCTGAAAGCATACCAACAGATTCCTTAAAAATTGACAAATATAGGGAGAAATATGAGGAACTTTTTACTGAAGTTCTTTACATGATTGAAAATTTCAATATACAAATTAAACTGTTCTCCTTACAATTTTTCTCAGATTTGATTAAGAATTATGATGAAGTTTCCAACAGCCGGTTCTGTGAGAAGTTTCCAAACATATTCCGGGAGTTGCTCTTGTGTACAGAAGCTATGTTAAAGTCTTGTAATGTATTTTACACAAATGGAAGTATCAGTGAAACAGAATTGGAGAATTTCATTAAAATAGTAGAACGTTTGATGAAAATTGCTGAAAATAATCTTAGAAAAGAATACAGAGAAGTATTAAAAAATATTTGTACAGTTGTTCTTGAGACAGACAATAAATTTCTAGATGTATCAGATAGTAAACATTTATTAAAGGCAAGGTGTATTGCTTTATGTGAAAAATTGGATTTACCTATAGAATTGATTGATTTAAAGCAAGAGTCATATGTTGATTTAAGTGTGGAGTACTATGTCAAGAATATAACTTCATTTATTAAAAGTTCCCAAACAGCTGGAAAGCCATTTACTTTAAATGAAAATCAATGCTACAATAAATTAATGCTTGTTATTAAAGAAACTAAAATAGCTGAAGAAGGGAGCCCAAGTCTAAATATTAATGACCAATTATCTAATGCTTGTTATTCATTACATATTTTGCTGAATGTTTATATAAAAACTAAAAATATGAAAAGCAATAAAAATGTTCAATTAAATATATTTGACAAGAACAGTCTCACTAGCTTGTGGAACACATTACATACAATAATTGATAAAGGCAGGAATAAATTATACTATGCTGTGGGGTGCTTACAACCATTGCAAAAAATATTTGATACAGTCATAACTGTGACTGTTGCCTCTAACACTGTGAAAGATGGTTCGCCTACATATGATACAAATATAATTTTACGAATATTATGCATAGAAGTACCACCTCAAAAATTTGAAAATACATTTTTAAAAATTGCTGAATTCGTATTGCCAGACATACTCAAATATATAGCATTATCTAAGATGCTTATTACTACTAAAATAAGTGAAGATTGGAATTTAATTACAACAGTGTTGTTAAACTATTTCACTAAGAATAAATCGGTCTACAACTTTAAACAGGTAGGGAGTTCCTATTTAATAAGTCATAATAGAATGGGTACTACCAATCAAGGGCAGTATGGGAGTGACACTCAGAAGCATTAATATGTATAACCATCAGTTTTTAAGTCCATTTAATAAGGTCTATAATTGAATTTAGTTGTATAACTATGCTTGTGACTGGATATCCATCTGACAGTGAGCCTGGCAACCTAGTCTCAAGAAGGTGGTGGACGCATACCACCTCCCCCTTGGGCACTGTGGAGATCTATGTGGGAGGCCTATGTTCTACAAAGAGGGTCTTGAAGGTGAAGTGATAATAAATGAAACTAATTAAGTACGAGTACAATAGTGCAATGTCTTATGAGCAATTTCAAAAAATGCCTACAACTGACTAAAACTGAATGAAAACATCTATTAAATAACAAACTTATTGCTACTTCATAAGATTTATAATCCAAAAAACAATAGATTTCTTGCTATCTTTCTCATAATACTAAGCGTTTTAGCATGGCGCATACGGATTAGGCAATAGCGGATGGGTTTCTTCATATATTGACACTATGACTGGGAGAATTTTTTTCGCGACTTGTAAAAATTTAATTTCTGCATAGAAACTTTGGTGTAACTTATAAAAGTGGTATAGGACGTATCTAACTGCATGATACTTGATTTGGGATAAGTTAAATCTGCATGGTTTGACCATTATTCTTTTCAATCCTATTAATGTTATAAAAAACGAAAGTTTGAATAGATATTTGTTACTCTTTCACAGCAAACAACGGCTGAACCGATTTGACTAAAATTTGGAATGGAGATTGCTTAGACCCTGGAACAACACATAGGCTATTTTATTTCGGGATTCCCACGGCAGCGGGGACTCGGGCAACAGCTAGTTTATAATCTTGTTGATGATTTAGTTTTTTATTTCCATGCTGGAGACTTTGACATTATCCCAATTGTTTTTTAGATTCTACCATTTCTTTCAGGTTGTGCCAATTACTCCCTTGTTTTTTATTACTAAGGCATCGTCAGCTAGCAAGATCATTAGTGACATTCTCATGCCAGCCTTTTTGACAAAAGACGAAGAAGTACAAATGGAAATAACTAAAATACTCCCAGCACTTCTTTGTATGACTTTAGGCTCTTATGAAATTATTATATACCCAAAAGAAAACGAAAAGGGCCATGTTATTTATATGAATGATGCCATATGCATATGTGTTATTTGCTCCAATTGTCATGCATCAGCAAAATATGCAGAATTTGGTATACAATTGGCTTCTGAAAGCAATGTCAAAGCTGTTACTAATTTATCAACTATAACGGGTGTGAAGAATTTATTTGCAAAGTTTGTGAATCCTAAACAGTATGCCCATCTAGAAAACAGTGAATTTTGGAGTCTACTTGAAAGATGTTGTCACCATTTTTATGTTTTCAATTATGGGGTGCACCCTGCTATAGTCACTGTTGAAAACAGTTCGAAAATTTTAAAGGCATTCAAACCTTTTATTAATGGTAATTTGGTAAGTATTTTTTATTTTAATATTTGCAGTATTGTAGTGTGAACAGGGAAAATAAAATGCAAATAAAGAAAGAAATTAGAGAGAGGGAGAGAAAGAAAGTGAGGATAGGTAGGGTATGCTTTCCTTGCAGTGAACATTTTGTAGCAATAACTGTACTGATAAATATAGCCAAATTATTGAAAACAAAATTTCAATCCATGACCATCCATGTTAACTTGATGTAGCTAAAGTGACCAAGATATAATTTTTTCAGGTTGATGTTGATGAGGACTGGAAAGCACAAAGAAATACAGCCTTGAATACTTGCATCAATTTGTTGGTAAAATCTACGAGGATGTGCTTAGAAAGTATGGACTACAACCAACAGACACAAACATTGGATCAAATTGCGGAGCTGGGATTGTGTAAGAATGATAAAGTGATATTACCAGTCACTAAGTTGTTAGTGTACTTTATTATGCACCCACAATGTGCCCTTTCACCAAAAGCTGTAGTTTATCTAAGACAGATATCAGAGTTCCACAATTACACCCCCAATCAAATATATCATAGATACAAAAAGGATTTTTGCAAGCTGTTTGTGGAATGTAGTCTTTATAATGGGAAAGATTTTGCTATATCTCTTCTAAAAGTCGTCCGAGCCTTTGGTTTTGTTGGCTATAGAGATTTCATTTCGAAAGATGTGCACCATTTTTTACCATATCTCATACCTTATGCAGTGACTGTGAAGGAAGTGCCCTCAATGATTGAGGAAATAGCAACATTGGTCCAATGCTCCGTGTCCGACTTTTTGGCCAAGAGATTTCCGCACATTTACGTCCATGTTTATTTAAATGAATCCAAGGATGTGCTAAAGAAGAGTAATGAAATTATTGAGAGGCTGACAAAAACGACAGTCCTGAGTTTAATAAAAAGGCATTTTAGGGTGATTCTTACAGAGTTCTTATTGCAATACTGCTGTAATCCTGAAAAAGTATTGAATGCCTGTAGATACTTGGCATGTCATGATCCCGATGTATCTACACCATCCGGTAGTATGAGTATGAGTACGACACAGATAGCAGATTTCTTGAATCCAAAATTTTTAGGCGTATTGGCATACTTTGATCATAAATTGGTGAATGTCAAAGTGGCATTATCTGTTAAAAGAAAAGCTTTGACAAGCTTCCCTGATATTATGCAATTGATGGGAGTAAAGTATATTACGCCATTGAGATTCAAAGTGTTGGCAACTCTTAGATCAGCCCTGCCATTAGTGAAAGAATTTCCTAAGATTTTAGCCGAAGCGTGGGGAGCCTTCATACATAATATTGACAGTATTTCCTTAGGCCCTCTACTTTCAAATTTAGCTGTTTCTTTACTGCAGCAATTCGAATACGCACCGCAAGAAATAAACAAAATATTCCAGTACCTAATACTTAACAATGAAAATTTGTTAAGCTCTCATATTTCGGATTTATTCTTTTTGGAAGATACAAAAATAACGGAAAAAGTAAAAATGGTAATAAAAAGACATGTAAGAAGAACGCAACCAGAAGGCTTTTTGGATAAAATTAAATGGTACTTGCAACATTTGAATCAAGACATACCTACTATAAAGTCTTATGCGTTTTCTAATTTGGATAAATTATTGAAGAGCAGCAGAACAGAAATCCACAAAGCTATATATGGAGGAAAAAACATTGATCCTATTGTTGTGGAGCTCATTGACTCTTTGCTTCTTGGTAAGTAATATCAACTTAACATATCAGCATTATTCACATATACTAATGTAAACTGGTAAAGGTTTAGAGGTTCAATTCTTTATCTTATTTTACCAATCACGCATATTTTCATACGAACGATGATTCATTACTACCAGAATCTGGCGACAGCATAAAAGGAGAGGAATAAGATCTATAATTGCTACTATATTAAAGCTGAATAGTTTGTTTGTTTTAACGTCTAGACTGTACTGTACATACACATTTTGAGCAGGTAAAATAGCGATGCACAGCTAGTAAAGCTATAAGAAGTATCATTGGATAGATCTTTGTAAATGATATGGAGGTTCCTAAAACAGTTTTTTGATTGTTTCAATATTTTTAAAAACATTCGCTTCTAAAGTCGCAAAAAGTCTGTCCCCCTTACAACTTTATATATATTGTAAAAAAATGGGTAAATGGAATTCAATAAAAACTTCAAACGAAATTTGGTTTAAAAAAAATCGTCCGTTTACGAAATATGGGATAATTTCGATATTACATATTATATTTCGGAATCTGTACAAGGTGTTTCTAGATGGCGCCACACAAAATGTACCATAGTTAGTGAGGGCATTTTATAAGTATTGTGTGATAGTATGGAACCCTCAGGGTGTGAGTCCAATTTTTTTCAGGTTGCAAAGACTCCGACACAAAAGTGAGTTGTACCAGCGGGGCATGTCTCGGACAACTGGGTGCTATAGAGGCGGGCCACTTACCGCGGCAGTATGTGCAACCCGCGCGAGCGCCATTCGCCTTCTCTATAGGAGACAACTGCTTCGCTGCTACGGCCCTTTCCGAGCTCACTAGAGCGTTCCAGTACGAGAAGGATACTATGGTAATATTACACTCTTTATTTAATCAAATAAGTGCTGTTACAAATATCATGTAAGGTACTGAACAGAGACTAGTGAAGAAAGAGGTTAGGTTACTAAGGTAGACTTATTGCTAGGGTAAAATTCTTGACATATAATCTCCTGGCCGTACTCGACGAAAGTGGTTTGATGATTGGACCGGACTTAGATCCAACCAACTGAAAATAGCGGCCCATAGCCGCGAGGGTTTCCTCTATAAGATATTTTACATTAGACAACTAAAAATCGCCATCTTGTAAGTCTGGTATTGATAAAAATAATTCAAATAACATTTCTTTACTCAGTGAATAAATTTTTTATACAAATTTAATTTGAATTACAATTATTTTATTTTGTGTTTCTGTGTGGAGTAATGTAACCACACTAAAGTTCTTGTTTCTATTCCTTCTAGAATATGGATTGCTACGCTCTAACAATACAAGAAATATTGAAGATATATGACATATCTCCAAGCGGCAGTAAGAAGGAGGTGTGGGATAGTTTTCCAGAGCATATGCACCAAATCATGTTCCCGTTGCTCAGTTCAAGGTGTAAATTCCTAACTTGCTATTTCAATAACATTTAGGACGATTGACAAATCAGTAGAAAGATTGTATTTGAAACTTTATTTGAATTGAAATTTCAGGTATACCTTGGCACACTCGTCAGAGCCCAAGAAGGCTCATCCACTTTTTGGTTCCGCTTATGCCACTACATTTTTGGAATGGGCTCACAAGTAAGTAAATTTTGAAGTATTTTCGTTCTTTTTTTTAACTAATCGAACATTCCGTTTTCTGTTGACATTAGTGTGGTGCAGTTATTATTAGAAAGAGACAAAGGCATTACATTTATTACTACCAAGTGTTAAACTGTTTTTTTATTTCCCAGTTGGGCGGGCCAACTTATACCTCTGATAGAATCAGAGAACATTCGAGAATTACTACGCACGGTTCACCCCAGTATGCGGCGTGACGTAAGAACATTATTCCTTTTCCTGCCGTATGCGTTGTTGCACGCTGTCATGTCGAAGACCAATAACCAGTTTATTCAGGAAGAGATGTTGGCTGTTATAGGTAAGTCTTTCTCCTGCCTGTATATAGAAATATATGCATTGATATAGTTTGGTCCAGCACAAAAACGGGTACAATATTGCTGATAATTTTGTGTGTGTAACATAACAAAATTGGGAAATTTTATTTTTGTTTTACAGGTTTAGAGAATTTCGAAAACGACCATGTTGCATCTGAAAGAAATAGGTATAAAATATTGCGGCACATCAGAATGACACCCAGTGTCATATCTGTCCAAACAGAAGAAGGAAATCAGGTTGGTTTTAAACAAGGTATTAAGTTGGCCATTTTTTTATGGAAAAACATTTACGACTGTGTTTGGGTAAATGCAAATGCACTGTTGTCTATTCACATTATCTTGGTAAGGGTATAATGAGATTTGTAGTAGAAGGTTCATAATTCTCGACTCCATTTCAAGAGCCGTGTGTGCATAAGCAGGCCTGTCTCACTCCGCGCGTTACGTAAGATATTTACCTATGAAATCGGCAGAGCCGAGATCCACCAATCTCAGTAGTGACAATCGCTCTCGATCGGCAGACTCGCGTGATTTATAAATACGAAAAGTGATACCTGATAAGATTATTTTCAACTGAACTGAACACCCAGTGTCTCACATCGAGATGTAGACCATACCCAGTGTCTGACTCCGAGAGTTGACCACACCCAGTGTCTGACATCGAGATGTAGACCACATCCAATGTCTAACTCCGAGATGTTGACCACACCCAGTGTCTGACTAAGAGATGTTGACCACACCCAGTGTCTGACTCCGAGATGTTGACCACACCCAGTGTCTCACATCGAGATGTAGACCACACCCAGTGTCTAACTCCGAGATGTAGACCACACCCAGTGTCTGACTCCGAGATGTTGACCACACCCAGTGTCTGACATCGAGATGTTGACCACACCCAGTGTCTCACATCGAGATGTAGACCACACCCAGTGTCTGACATCAAGATGTAGACCACACCCAGTGTCTAACTCCGAGATGTTGACCACACCCAGTTTCTGACTCCGAGATGTTGACCACACCCAGTGTCTCGATGTAGACCACACCCAGTGTCTAACTCCGAGATGTTGACCACACCCAGTGTCTGACTCCGAGATGTTGACCACACCCAGTGTCTCACATCGAGATGTAGACCACACCCAGTGTCTAACTCCGAGATGTTGACCACACCCAGTGTCTGACTCCGAGATGTTGACCACACCCAGTGTCTGACTCCGAGATGTTGACCACACCCAGTGTCTCACATCGAGATGTTGACCACACCCAGTGTCTGGCTCCGAGATGTTGACCACACCCAGTGTCTGACATAGAGATGTAGACCACACCCAGTGTCTGACATCGAGATGTAGACCACACCCATTGTCTAACTCCGAGATGTTGACCACACCCAGTGTCTGACTCCGAGATGTTGACCACACCCAGTGTCTCACATCGAGATGTAGACCACACCCAGTGTCTAACTCCGAGATGTTGACCACACCCAGTGTCTGACTCCGAGATGTTGACCACACCCAGTGTCTGACTCCGAGATGTTGACCACACCCAGTGTCTTACATCGAGATGTAGACCACACCCAGTGTCTGGCTCCGAGATGTTGACCACACCCAGTGTCTGACATAGAGATGTAGACCACACCCAGTGTCTGACATCGAGATGTAGACCACACCCATTGTCTAACTCCGAGATGTTGACCACACCCAGTGTCTGACTCCGAGATGTTGACCACACCCAGTGTCTGACTCCGAGATGTTGACCACACCCAGTGTCTCACATCGAGATGTAGACCACACCCAGTGTCTGACTCCGAGATGTTGACCACACCCAGTGTCTGACATCGAGATGTTGACCACACCCAGTGTCTCACATCGAGATGTAGACCACACCCAGTGTCTGACATCGAGATGTTGACCACACCCAGTGTCTCACATCGAGATGTAGACCACACCCAGTGTCTAACTCCGAGATGTAGACCACACCCAGTGTCTGACACCGAGATGTTGACCACACCCAGTGTCTGACATCGAGATGTTGACCATACCCAGTGTCTGACATCTAGATGTAGACCACACCCAGTGTCTGACTCCGAGATGTAGACCACACCCATTGTCTAACTCCGAGATGTTGACCACACTCAGTGTCTGACTCCGAGATGTTGACCACACCCAGTGTGACTCCGAGATGTTGACCACACCCAGTGTGTCACATTGAGATGTTGACCACACCCACTGTCTGACTCCGAGATGTTGACCACACCCAGTGTCTGACTCCGAGATGTTGACCACACCCAGTGTCTGACTCCGAGATGTTGACCACACCCAGTGTCTCACATCGAGATGTAGACCACACCCAGTGTCTAACTCCGAGATGTAGACCACACCCAGTGTCTGACTCCGAGATGTTGACCACAGCCAGTGTCTGACATCGAGATGTTGACCACACCCAGTGTCTCACATCGAGATGTAGACCACACCCAGTGTCTAACTCCGAGATGTAGACCACACCCAGTGTCTGACTCCGAGATGTTGTTGTAAGATAATATTTAACTTAAAACAAAAAACAACCGGGCGGCCGCCAATCTAACATTAATTCTTACTCATTTGTCCCATTATCGCTTTTTACGATATTGACAGAAAGGAGGATTGTTCTATTCTTAGGCTGCGTAATAAGAAGTAGACTACCCTATGGTAGTGATAAAAAGGGACGGCGCAAGATAGAATGAGATGCAAACATAAATCCTAGGTGCTTAGCGCTGCGTGAACTGAATTAGACCTTATTTCGTGGCTTGAAAAGTCTTTTTTTATATTTTAGATATTTGAATGACTTTGCGGAGAGAGACTTCTGTACGTTAGTACTACTAAGTATTCTGTGGCATAAGTGATTAACTTAATATGTATTGTTTTCCAGAGCAAGTGTAGCAAAACTGTATACACATTATTGGACTTTCTAAACAGATGGCTACTTGAATGGTGCCATTCAAAACAACGACCAATAGAAAATGAAAATTACAAGTAAGTACATATCTCGCCAAGTCATCATGGACAGAGAAGGCATTTACTGCTTGATGCTTTTGATTGGTATTGGCGTATGGTGACGGTGGGAGCTAAAGCGCCTACGGACGCGTAATATACTACTCGTGTATCTCGCTTTCTTCACAGTTTCATGGTGCACATTGTAAGTTAATGTTTTTTCTGTACTTATTGTGTGGTTGCCCGCGGACGGCCCGCGTGGGACTCGGTGATATCGCGCCCAAAAGTAGCCTAAGGTTGACTCTTGGTCCTTAACTATATTCATACCAAATTTCATTAAAATCGGACTTGCGGTTTAGCCGTGAAAGCGTAACAGACACAATATAAAACATTTTATATGGTAGGTATGCATCAAGATGCATTTTGGGACCAAGGGACACACCTACTATTAGTTTTATTTCCAAACCCAAACCGTATATGGTTTTTTAAACTTTGATCGTCCTTTTTTCTTTCCCTACAGGGCAATTTTATCTTTCTTAGAGAAATTCGATAAGCTAACGATAGCACGCGGCAACTTCCTATGCGGTGAACTGGAGCGGGCGTTACAATATCTTGAACTGTATATGGATGAGAATCCGAGCCAAATGCAGGAACAGCTTTCGTTGTTAGCTGAGATATACGCACTGCTCGATGAGCCGGATAGCGTGGCCGGTAAGGAGATCTTTTGAATTAAACTTTTGTCTGAATTTAAATACATCATACATAGGTGCGTGCCAAAACGGCTACGAGGAGTTATCGGCTATTGAGTTCAGCAAAGGCTCTGCTGAATGTATTTCGTTTACAGGGTGGTACAATATTTATATTACATTTTTATTTAAACTTTTATATATTTACATGTTTGTTTGTTTGTAATATTTATTGTTTTAAAATACACAGTAAATACAATATTAAACATATTTGTAAATAGTGCTCTTATTACTTTTACTTTTCTATTTTTTTTTATTACAATTTCTTTTCTTTTGTGCTGATTGAAGTTTGTTAAAATTATGATAACGAAGCATGTAATCCGAATATTTTCGTCAATTTATTTTCAATATTAACGTGTTTTGAATGGTTTTATTAGGAATACTATCAATAAAGAGGTCTGAGCCATCATTAAAAGAGTTAATCTTAGCTCAAGTGGTAACCGGTCGTTTGCAAGACGCCGCCCTCTGCTATGAACGGTTAGCTCAAGAAGCTCAACTCGATAGAAATAGCCTGCAGGTAAGTCGATTGTCATACCAAGTTATTTATTTTACACTCTTTGACATGTGCATTTTGCTAAAGTTTAAGTATATGTTCCATAAGAGGTGTTTGTAAAACTGAAATACTGTGTATTTTTGTGCGATTTAATACATAAACTATTTTAAATATTAAATTTATAAAAAAAAATATAGTTTATTAATTACATTTTGTATTTCTGCAAGAGGTAAATATAAGGGAAGTAAAGTAAAGGAAGGAAACTAAATGTAAAAAGTTACCATCTTTAATACACATTAATTTTAAGGAAATAAATGAATTGATTTAATAATTTTTTTGATTTGTCTGTTTAGTTGTCTTCTAATTTATTTAAGACTAGCTGTTACCCGCGGCTCCGCCCGCGTGTAGGTCGCCTAACCTGTGTTACATTGAAATGAAATGACGCAATCGAAGTAGCCAGGACATTATTCAAATATAAACAAATATCATGTTTCAGAGTTAAGTTCAAAGAATCTCTTTGTAATCAACATTAGCAGTTCTTCCCTCAGAGACTAATAAAAATAGATTTTCGGCGCTACTGACCCGCGAGCAAGCCACATACAGTTGTCCATGCGAGAAACATCTTGTTCTTAGGTCGATGCCAGCTGCTTTTAGGGTTTGTCCCTGCGACTTATTTATCGTCATGGCAAAGCATACAGCAACTGGTAACTGGGTGCGTTTAAATTGAAAGGGGTAATTGTTGGGGATGAGTGGTATTCGAGGTATGTACACCGTTTCGCCTGAACCACACCCTGTGAGAATTTCGGCCTGTATTAAGTTGCGCTGCAAAACCGTTACTTTGAGTCGGGTCCCGTTGCATAGTTTAGGCGGAGAAAGATTTCTTAGGAGCATAATGGGAACGCCGACTTTAAGGGTAATGTTATGAGCAGGAAGACCACTTGCAGCCAAAAACTCGATAGGGTAGGTGGTAGCATCATCCTGATGCACAACACTGTTATATGACGTGTAAATCACTTTATCCCCGACAATTTCCGCCAAAACCTTGAGTTTCGGTTAACGTTTCCGAAGCCTGAGATAATGCATGACGCTCGCGGTCAGCGGACAACCGAGACTCTCTGTCAGAAGAAGTTTCTAAAGACAGAGACAATACATGGCGTTGCCTATCTTCATCGAGTCGCATCTGTCTATCCGCATTCGATTCTTGAGACCTAGCTAACCTTCTGCTTTTAGCTATTCTGGAATGATGCGACAGATTAGATCGTTTCCTTCTAGGCATTATTTAAAATAATTAAAATTCTTTATATACGACACGATCGTATGTTCCGGCAAACAACAAATTCAATTTTCAATTCAAGCAAGACAAAACTAATAATAGCGAACTAAACCGTCAATTTACCAAACCAACCAATCAATAGACAACAACCAAAGAACCAAACCAAAATAGCCACAAAGACAAAGACTATCAAATTTTTTAATTTGCTAGGCTAGGGTTAATTTCAATCTGCTATACCATAATGCGAAAACGTAACCATAGCGAGTTGTAAAGTAAGTCAGCGCCATCTATTGAGATTTTATGTTACTAAATTTACGATTAAATTCAATGTGTTATTTTATTAAAATTAATAGGTGCAGTGCGTGTTTTCGTCTTTATTGATATATATGAATATAAAGTAGAAATTCTAGCCTTATCTAAATTAAATTAAACGTAAGTAAACGCATTAAAAGTTTTGAAGCAGTGTTTGAAGTAAAATTTCAATCGACCATAACTTCTTTTTCCCTTAACCGATTTTGACGAAACAAAGTTTTGACAACGCTCCTAATTATATGTAATCTAACTATGAAAACCGCGTTTAAATCCGTTGAGTATTTTCGAAGTTATAACGTACCAGACAGACATACATACAGACAGACAAAAATTCCAAAAACTGTATTTTTGGTTTCTGTTACTCTTTTTTAATCGCACTCTATCAGTTTTTTTGAAAAATATTAAATGTACAGACACTCGCATTTTAGTGTCTTATTATATGTATTGATTATTTGATAATATTAGCAGTAAGATTCTATGTAACTAACACTCAAGCTATGATCATTTGTTGGACGAAATATTTTTGATTTTATTATTATTATTTCATAGATATTCCCGGCAAGCTCTCGTTTCTGTACAATCGAGTATAGCCAATGTGACTTATAAACGTAATACATTAGAAAGGTTACCCGGAACACGACATAATACACTCATATCTATGGAGCTTTATGATATTGTTCCCAGGGAATGATAGATTGCTACTTGGGATTGGACCAGCCATTCACAGCGTATCGTTTACTCAGTGAGCACGAGTCGGAGGATAGTATGATGGAATTATCAGCGGAACCATTGTGGCGGCTGGGTCGCTTCGAGCAATTAGAGGAGTTGGCGAGTAAACCTGTGGTAAATTGCTGTTAGATTTCTGACATCTTTAATTTTGCATTTTTTTTTGTTCTATGATTGTCTTTGTATAGGTACGCGGTTGAGTGTCATGTCGATCAAAAAAAGGAAGTGGATTTTTACAAGATATACTTATATATTTAAACAAGAGGGTGTCTTGCGCACTTTGATCAAAGTGAATCACTTTAAGTATAACTTACTAATATTATAAATGCAAAAGTCTATCTCTGATACGCTGGTACGCTAAGAGGCTAAAACGATTTTAATGTAATTTTGTATGGATGTAGCTACGGGGCAGGTGTCAAACTTTTTGCGCGATATAACCCGAGTCCCACGCGGGCGGAGTTGCGGTCAACAGCCGGTCCTTTATAATCGAAGGTCAAGACTCACTTTGGGTTACTGCGCCATCTTAGTTTGTTAGATTTATAAACATAACTAGCTTTCGCCCGTGGCTCCGCCCGCGTCAATTTCCCTCGAGAACAGTGCTTTTTCCCGGGATAAAAGGTATCCTATGTCCTTCTCAATACTCCAAGCGATGTGTATGCGAAATTTCAGAAAGATTGGTTCAGTAGATAGGGCGTAAAGAGGTAACAAACAAACAAATATACAAACTCACTTTCGCATTTATAATATTAGTTGGGATTACGCATCAAAATACATTAAGGAACTCAAACCTGTTTACGTCGATAAAAATAATTGATTGACTATCATTATATGAGATTTGATATCAGAAAAATTGGTTTTCAGCCTTCCTGTCGTGAAAATTGGGGCTTGCTAATGGGTCGTATCCTTCTTGCGTATCGTTCGCAAGAACACATAGTCTTCGAGACGTCATGTCGAGATGCCACGAGTAGATTGCTGGCTCAAATGGATGGAGAAAGTAAAGGCGAGAGCGCGCTGCGCAGTGGATACCAAAGTGTGTTAGGCCTTCATATTGTGAGCGAAGCTGGACATGCCGAGGAGGTTTTGAGGAGGTAATTAAAATAAAAACATCATTTCTATTTCACTCTCATTCTTAGAATAGAATAGACATTTATTAAGACATTCATCACATATACAAATCAACAAATATTTATTTACTTATTATTGGACTTATTCTTTTGAAGTATATTTTTATTCAAAGTTCCATTCTATATATATTTTACAGTTTTGCCTTGTCAATATGTACGAGTATACAGATTTTTAATACGTTTTTAAAGTAGAAACTATTATTTTTAAATTTATTATACACAAGAAATTATCATACCTGAAAAATCACTAACATGCTATCCTAAAACCACGAAGGTTTGTCTGGATGCACTGCTATCTTCTTTTGTTATTATATATTTGTTTCTCATAATATTGCTGTACGCAAAATATATTCAAATACACGACTATTAAAGAATAATTACAGTCATGCTTATCATTTAACGTAAAGCCAGTGGCTATATCCTTTAGGTAACTTTAGATTAAGGAGTTTTTATAATCAAACATTATTTTTGTGATTATAAATTCAACTTTTTTTTTAGGCTCAAAGAACTAAACGATGGCGATCACAAAGCCTCGGATATAATCAATCAACTGCTAGACGAATGGCGACAACGTCTGTCTGTCGTACAATCAGACGTAAGAACCATTGAGCCATTGCTCAGGCTGCGAAGGATACTGTTACAACAAACTCAGGTACATATCAAAAATATCAACATAAAAATAGCGATCTATGTAGCACAACGAGCCCGATAGCACTGAGAGTATCTCAACGATTCTCCTAGATTAGTTTTTAGTTTTTTTTTTTAAATATTGTAATGCCATTGATCCAAACCAACTATCTTTCTTTACTTAGGCGTAATAGTCTTATATTGTCAGATACAAACAGTGTGACTAACGTTCAGTAAAGCTAGTCGCAGCAACGCCAAATAGCCATCAATGGAGACGAGTAATTTCAAAAACTATGTTTTTACTTTTTGGAGGACTTATCCATTTACCGACAAAACAAATGTATAAACCATGAGTACAAATTTTGTACTTGTCTTTTTTTTTAAAAAATAATATTTCTATTTTCAAATCATTGAGCACACTATCGCCACAAAAAAGTATGTTATCTTGTTATTTCAGACTTTATTGGAACCTACTCACCCAACAACTTCAAGCAATCTGAAAGCTTGTATCGGTGACCTATGGTTGCAAAGCGCAAAGCACGCTAGAAAAGCGGGCATTTTTCATCAGGTATATGTAAAATGAAGTCCCACTTTTTGTTACTATCTAAATGATTCAGTTTAATATACCATGGTTCGACTTTTAGATGCAAAGTTCGTAAAACAAAATGTTTTTTTTTATTTCAAGCTCTATTTAAGTTATCATCTAGTTTAATTAATTAATATTAAGCAGCTTGAATTAACTTTTTTACTCGTTTACTGTCTAGTAGTCTAGTTATATCGCAGAAACTGCCTCCGTGGCCCAGTGGTTAAGGCGTTTGCCTGTAGACCCGGGGATCGTGGGTTCGAATCCCACGGGAAGCATATTTAGTTGTTTCCAGTTTGGTTAGGACATTGCAGGCTTGAATTACCTGATTGTCTGATAATAAAGATGATTCCGTGCTTCGGAAGGCACGTTAAGCCGTTGGACCCGGCTGCCATCTGGTAGGCGTTAGAGGAACCACGTCAAGGACCGAGAGGCGGTTCCGAAGAACTCTGACACCAGGGTGTGCATGGTCGATTGACCGTGACGCCTACTCGAAATGATGATGATGATCGCAGTTTGAAATTAAAATCTAGTCGTTTTCCTTTCTTGGCGCCAAAAACGCTAATCCAAACCGGTTTTTATTTAACACTACAGTCATACATGTACATATTGAACGCCGAAGAATACCAACCCGAGCAGCTGTTCATAGAAAAAGCTAAGATGTACTGGGCGCGGGGCCAACACGAGCATGCGTTCACGACGCTACGACGCGGGCTCGATGATTCGTATCCAGATATTAAGAACCTTAACAATGAACAGAGGTAAGTCTTTGTTATAGGGTCTGTTAGTATTTTTTTGGAATACTTTTTACGGCTAAGAAAGCATACCTTAAGGCGGCCTTTCTTGAATTAATTACTCTTCTTCAGTCCTACTTTAGTCAAGTCAGTAGTAAAACTTTTTCTTAGCAATAACTTGGATATTTTGGTGACAACACTGTGCCACTTCCCAACACTCACGTTTGTTCACGAAAAGAACGTTAAAGAACATAAGAGTTTAAAATGACTATGCCAAACAAATTTTTATATCTGATACCATTTTACAGGAAAATATGTGCAAAGGCCAAATTGTTAATCGCTAAATACAACGATGAAACAACGAATGTGGACGTAGACGTCAATATAGGCTACTATAAAGAATCCGTCGACATCTTTAAACAATGGGAGAAGAGTTTGGTACGTATTTGAACAGTAATACATTTGGTAATGTTCTTGTTGTTTTTTTTATAAAACCTAACAAAAGTTAATACTAAGGTCTCTAAAAGCCAAGTTTCATGGCACTCCCTGGTGTCAGAGTTTTAAAACCGCTTCTCGGACGAGTTTACAATACAAAAAACAAAATTTCTTATTACAAAAATACCTAGATAGTGTTTATTGCTATTTTCATCGATAAAATATTACTATTATTTTGTAGGTATGTCTTGGAGCTTATTACGAGAAAGTAAGCGGTACCGACAACGTATCGAACATGAACCTAGTATGGTCGCGACGATTGTACGCACTCAACAGCTACGGCAAAGCGTTGCAGTACGGACACAAGTACTTGTACCAGAGCATGCCTAGGATGCTGTCTATTTGGTGAGTATAATCAAAGATATTTAAATATTATGTGAATTTTTTTTCCATTATTAAAATATATTTTTGTAGTTTATGAAGTACTAGCTTTCGCCCGCGGATTCACTTAAGTGAATTTCGGGAACAGTGCTTTTTCCCAGCATGAAAGGTACCCCATGTGTTTTTCAGTACTCCTAACTATGTGTATGCGAAATTTTTAGGAAGATTGGTTCAGTATATAGGGCGTGAAGAGGTTACAAACAAATAAAAAAACTCACTTTCGCATTTATAATATTAAGTTGGGATTTAGGATGTCATTTTGGGAAAATATTGCATTTGCAAAAAGCACTGTTCCCAAGGGAAATTTGTGCGGGCGAAATCTAGTAAACAATATCTCTGTAAAAAATTTAAGTTTTGATTATAGCTAAAATATTAAACTTAATTATAAGACTAACTTGGAAAATATAAGGTTTGTTTATTCCGAACATTATAACAATAAGTAATTATGTCAATATTTGTTTTATTTTCTAGGCTGGACATGGAAGTCACATCTTCGGATACAAGCGCTCATTCAGTCTTAGCGCAAATGACAGAAATTATAAAAACATATTCGGAAAGATTGCCTGTCTATTTATATTTGACAGCTTTCTCACAAATCGTATCGAGAATCTGCCATCCAGTGAAAGAGGTAAGAATATAAAATAATAGTTTATCTTATTGTTAGCGTATATTTACGGCTTCCACCTGGTGGTCGATAAAGGGAGACATGCCAGAGGCCGAAATGGGAGGTCAAAAAACTGTAGACTAAGACACTGGGAATGTGCAAGGTCAATGGACCTTGTAGCCTACACTGTATGAATTAAAAGCGTATGTATTCATTTAATAATAAAAAAATAGGAATTAAAATTAATACATACATATATTCAAACTGATTTAGAAAAATTAAGATGAAAGCAAGTGGTTTTACTTTCCCATCAATGGGAATATGAATGGGAATATGGAACATGCTCAATGTGTGATTTTTATTTCTTTAGGTATATCTCCAACTTAAAGCCATAATCGTTAAGTTGATAATGGCGTATCCACAACACACGCTATGGATGATGATGTGTGTCATAAAGTCCAGCTACCCGCAGCGAATGAAGCGATGCGCTGACGTTTTTTCCGACCCAAGGTTGAAAGAACCACACATGTTGAAACTTGTTAGCGATTTCACACAACTTGCTGAGAAACTTATAGAGCTGTGTAATAAACCTATTGCTGGGAGCGCTTCGGTGAGGTTTTACACGATTTTAATTTCGATTAAGAATGAGTAGTGAAGTGAATAGAGTAGTGCGTTGTCGTTCTTACACTCAAGATATCATATCCTTAGATGTTAAAATCGTTAGCGATATCGCACAACTTGCTGAGAAACTTATAGATGTGTCATAAACCGATTGCTGGCAGTGCTTCAATAAGTTTTAAAAAATATTTTAACTGATAATTTTAATTTGAATGATGAATAAAACAGAGATTTTTATTTAAATTCTTTATTTTACTCTCCCTCTAAACTAATATTCCTACAAGAACGTCTATTTTATATTTATTACAGACAACAACAGTGTCAACACTAGTCCGCACTTTACCACGTCTGCTAGCTAATGAGAGCTTCAGCCACATAATGATGCCCTTCCAAGAGTTCTGTAAGATCGTCCTACCTTCCAAAGCAGCAAGACAAGAGCGTATAGACTTCAACATACCGACAGAACCACCCGTTTACATAGCAGGGATAGAGGAACACATCAGCATACTACCGTCTTTGCAAAAACCTAGGAAAGTTACGCTAAAAGGTTGGTTCGTAATGTTTACTGTGTTAACTATATACTGTGGAATAAGTATATACCTGTTGGAAATCATATGACTACCTGCAACTAGACTACAATTAATTTGAGCTTTTGCCCCGCAGTGGGACACCCATACGTGGCTTAAATATCATAAAATGAGTAGCTTTTTTAGTTTGTGTGGTGTGTGTTGTGGTAGCTCCATAGTACGCATTTAAAAACATTATTAACATTGCGTCTAGATATCCCGAAAGTCCAAAGAGATAAAAATGAACTGTTTAAGTACTCACTTCACCACTCATTTCGGTCCTGCTTAAATAGACCATGGTAACCACCCCAGTTCCCGGAATGTTAGTAGGGAGAGCATTGTTTTTCTATTGTTGACCTATGTAGTCTATTTTCGGTATATTGTTAAAATAATAAAGCATTTCCGAACATGTAGAATATATTTTTAACTTAATTACAAGACTGTTTTTACACACGAATTGTACTTTATCTCTAGGATCCGATGGAAAATCCTACATTATAATGCTAAAGCCGCGAGACGACCTGCGCAAAGACTATCGCCTGATGGAGTTCAACGGCGTCGTGAACAGGTTCCTGCAAGACGCGCCCGAGACCAGGCGTCGGCGACTGTACATCAGAACGTATAATGTACTGCCGTTGAACGAGGAATGCGGACTTATTGAGTGGGTGCCGAATTTGGTCGGATTAAGGCCGATTCTGATGCATATTTATAAGCAGAAAGGTAAGTCCCTACATAGTATTTTCCAGGTAGCATCTTCAGTCGTTGACTGTACATCCTAAAGTATAGTGTACTGCCGTTGAATGAGGAATGCGGGCTTATTGAGTGGGTGCCGAATTTGGTCGGGTTAAGGCCGATTCTGATGCATATTTATAAGCAGAAAGGTTAGTCCTTACATGGTATATTCCCCGGTTGCCTCAGTTGTAGGATAAAGCTGTTGAATGAGGAATGCGGGCTTATTGAGTGGGTGCCGAATTTGGTCGGGTAAGGCCGATTCTGATGCATATTTATAAGCAGAAAGGTTAGTCCTTACATGGTATATTCCCCGGTTGCCTCAGTTGTAGGATTAAGCTGTTGAATGAGGAATGCGGGCTTATTGAGTGGGTGACAAATTTTGTGCAGTCATGGCCGATACTGATGCATATTAGGTCCTTACATGGTTTTTACCTTGGTTGCAACCTCAGTTGTAGACTGTACAATATATTAAGGTGATACCTCGGTGAACACTAGCGCCACCGTCATTAATCCATATAGTTACAATTACAATTGCAATTTGTAACTATATGGAACTATAATTTAATAATTGAATATGATTAAAATTAACTTCAGTTCCAGAACCATAATTACAGCAGAGGGATTTTTGATAACTTGTGTTTTCAGTGAGTAATGATTTTTTAATGACGGTGGCGCTAGTGTTCACCGAGGTATCACCTTAAGACGTAGGTATAGTGTACTGCCGTTGAATAAATAATATTTTTTTTATTGAGAGTATAATTCTCATCTTAACGTTATTATGAACTTTCTCACTAGGAATCCACACAAGTAACCGAGAGTTAAAAGAAATGATGTGTTCTACTAAAGACCCTGTAGAGAAAAAGAGACGGATATACGAAGATCAGCTGCTGCGTCGTCATCCACCGGTCTTCCAAGAGTGGTTCAGGCGTGTGTTTTCGGACCCCTACGGATGGTAAGTGTTTCGGATAAAACATTCATCAGACAAATATATATTCACGTTGAATTTACTCGATTCGGATAGTCGACAAGTTTCGGTTTTGGTACATCCCTACCGGGTTTGGACGCGCGTGGCGCCATGACAGTTATCAGTCTGTCTGCTCACCCGCGCGGCCGCGGTTAGATGCATTCTCTTTGTTTATTACTTGTGAAGTCTCGGGATAGACTATTCTAATACGATTCGCGTTCAATCTTCGGGAATAATTGCGCATTGATATCGTGAGTGAGGCCCGCTTGCCTAGTGGATAAAAGTTTAAAGCTTATTGACAATTGAACACTCGGTAGTGAAATAACCTGTGTGGAGACCTCCATTCTACCCGAATTCGCCGTGCTTCGCCGGATCGACACCGAATTAATAGGGGATGTGTAGGAATCTCATGAGAAGGGGCTTAAACGGGTTTAATTAATTCGGATTAATAAGCAAGTCACGCCCAAGCGCGTAAGGTACTTTTCTTTTGTTTATTTTTAGTGTTCAGCCTAACTTTTCTATCATACACGCTTCCACTGTCAAATTTAAACATTCTGGTAGCAGAGTTGGCTGAAACATATGGTAGCAGAGCGTAGTTTCCGTAGTAAAATCTAGGAATCTACTTTGATAAATAATCTCGCGGGTGAAAGATTAAAAAATTGGCGAAGGTAGGTCGGTGCATCGGAATGCACTAGGGTTGTACCATCATCAAATTCTGATTCTGATTTATCGATTCCGGAACGGATCCGGTACGGATTCCGATACGGGCTCCGATACGGGTTTACAAATTGATATTTTGCTTTCACTTGTTGATAACCGAGTCAAGTAATATTTAATGTTAGTGCATTAATATATTGTTTTGTTTATTTATTTTTTCGGTTTATTTTAAATAAGTGTACCGGTTTGTGACTTGCTGGATTCTGTCATTGCCGTTGTTTATTTGTTTTGCTTTTTGTTATTTTGGTTTCCTTATTGTGTTATTTGGGTACTTGACTCACTGCTGGACATAGCAAAATGGCACCAGCGAAACCAACAACCCTCATCTCGGCTGAACTGAGGTGGTTCAGCTCAGTCAGGACGCTGATAGGACGTGGTGACAGGGAGATCGCGCTCAGGCAGCGCGCCAGCGAGGCTCGGGAACGCCTCGCTCGGGCCGAAGGTGCCCTTCACGTGTTGATGGATGCAGATGACCCAGAATCTGGATCTGATGGGGCCAAGAGGAGAGATCAGGCTGTTGCTGACCTTGATCAGATCATGGAGCTCTACAACGAGGTCATACAGGCTGTCGGGGAACTGGACAGCGGGAGGGCCGAATCAGGAACGTCGGCGTCCCACACGACAGCCGCGGCCCCCACAGGAAAAGGGGTTACAGGCCGCCTCCCCACACTGGACTTGCCGCAATTTAGCGGCAAGGTGGAGGACTGGGTGGCCTTCAAGAATATGTTCACCTCCCTGGTGGAACAACGGGAGGATCTCACAAAGGTCCAGCGGTTGGCCTATTTGTTGACGGCGGTGTGTGGTGAAGCGAAGGCGCTTATCCAGCACCTGCCCCTTGAAGGTGACCAGTACGATACCGCGATGGAGCTGCTGGAATCGCGGTACCAAAACACGCGTCTACTGGCAGACGCGCATGTCAGGCAGCTACTGACACTGCCCAGGGTGACCAGCCGCTCGCAGCTGAGGTCCCAGATACTCCTTCCGGTGAAGGTCGCGACCAACACGTTGCGGCTGCTCGGCCTCCCAGTGGACCAGTGGTCCTATCTGCTCCTGCACTTGGTGCTGGATAAGATTCCAGCCGAGATGCGGGCCCGGTTCGATCGGGAACAAGTGGCTGGGAGTCGGGACCTCCCCACCTTCAACGATCTCCTCCAGTTCCTGGAGTGGGAGGCCAGGGTCGCGGAGACCTCGGTGGAAACGATCCGGAGGACTGCGCCGGAACGCACTCCGCCTGGCTCGGGAACGGGAAGGCCCCAGCAGCGCAGAGGGCCGACGCAGGCCTATGCGGTGACAGCTGGAGCACCAGACACTGGCTGTCTGGGATGTGGGCAGCACCATCGGGAGGTCAACTGCCCACAGTTCATCAAACTGTCCGTAGGACATCGCCGCCGGAGGGCGAGAGAAGGGAGACGCTGCTACGGCTGTCTGGGGGGTCACCAGTACCGGGACTGCCCCAGGGCCACAGCGTGCCCCAGGTGTGGAGGACCACACCATACCCTTCTGTGTAATCGAAGGGACGGCTACCCACCGAGAGTGGAGCGCCCAACGGGTGGGGGCTCCAGAGCATCACCACCTGGAAGTGGTAGGTCATCTGGTCGAGGTTCGCCATGTGCTGCGTGCGCAGACAGGGCGAACGCCCCAACCCAGGTCGACCAGGAGGGGCCGACGACAGCCACCGGATTGGCTGCAGTCCGGACTCCAGCGGCCCAGGCGCCGCAGTTCCGGGTTGTGAAGAGGCCACAATTACCGGCACGGGAGCCGGTGCAGGAGTCAAGGGCGAACCGGTTCTCGCCCCCGCTCCACGAATACCCGAGGCTGGAGTACCACCCCCCGTATCATCGGTACGGGAGGGCGGCGGGATACGCTCCGCCTCAAAGTGCTTATATGTTGCGCACGCCCTACTGGACGGGGCCGCCCTCCCCCGCGGGCCAGTACAACGCGTGACTAGCTTGCCACAGTCACCATAAGGCAACAGAACTCCTTACCGTCCTGTTGCCAACTGCGGCGGTCCGCATTTGGTGCCCTCAGGAGGGCTACGTCCGGATACGAGCCCTTTTGGACACAGGGGCCCAGGGTACACTGGTGTCAACTCGGGTTGCTAAGACACTGGGCCTACCCCGACACTCCGTAGTCACGGGAATGAGCGGAGTCGGAGGTAGTGAGGTACCAGGTGTTACTGGACGAACACACTTCGCATTCTCCGCAGATAGGGATACGAGATGGAGAATTTGGGCTTCGGCGACGGTGCTGGATACCGTCGTGGGCCGTCTCCCTTCTACGGAATTGCCAGCTGGAGCGACCTCTCTCGTAGCAGGCTTGAGACTGGCAGACCCCAATTTTCACGTCCCAGATCAAGTGGACATGATTTTGGGTACGGACGTGCTTGGTTGGATACTCAAGAGTGAGATACGTCGACTGAGATCGAGTTCTCTCATGGCCGTGTCCACGGCATTGGGTCACGCGGTGTTTGGACCGGTCTACACAGGTGAGCTGCCGGATGATGCTCATTCGTTCACAGGAGTATCTATTGCACGGGTAATGCAAAAGTTTTGGGAAGTCGAGGAACCTCCCATGGTGTCACGGCTGGATCCTGACCATGTGGAGTGCGAGAACTTCTATCAGGCACATACGGTTAGGCTGCCATCTGGACGCATACAGACACGCCTACCGTTCATAGATTGCCCACCGGTATTGGGCCAGTCCAGAGTCTTGGCGGAGAAGCGGCTATTGTCTATGGAAAGGCGCATGCAGCGCGACCCCGTATTTCGGAATAAATACGTGGAGTTCATGCGGGAGTATGAGGCTCTTGGACATATGTCTCCGGCTCACGTCGACTGGACCACGACCGACCATTACTTCTTGCCGCATCATGCGGTCTTGAAGCCCCAGTCAGGTAAACTGAGGACAGTGTTCGACGGTTCGGCACCGTCCTCCACTGGGGTGTCACTAAATCAGTGTCTTCACGCCGGGCCTAAACTACAGCGCGATATTGTAGACATAATTTTAAATTTCAGGAGACACCAGGTGGTATTTGGGACAGACATCCGGATGATGTTCCGTCAGACGTTGATCCACCCTGAGGACAGGAGGTTTCAACTCATCTTATGGCGTGAGAGCCCAAATGATCCGGTAACCGTTTACGAGCTCAACACGAACACGTACGGATTAAAGTCGAGTCCGTTCATCGCCATACGCTCCCTTCTGGAATTGGCCGAGCAGGAGAGAAGCCGGTTTCCACGTGCCGCCGCCGTGCTGTCACGTGACTTGTATGTTGATGACGTGTGCACGGGCGGGGCTACAATCGAGGAGGCGATCCGGCTGCGGGACGAGCTCATCGCCCTCCTCGCCACTGGAGGATACGAGTTGCGGAAGTGGGTGTCGAATGACCCACGTCTGTTGAAAGGGATCCCGGATGATCACCAACAGAATCCGCACCTCTTTGAGGATCAGGAAAACCCTGAAATGGTTGCTGTACTCGGGACTCAGTACAAACCTGTGGCAGACATCTTCACCTTCCGAGTTGGATTGGGTCCCCTGAAGGTTTGGACTAAACGGACATGTCTGTCTACTCTGGCTAGGATGTATGACCCCAATGGCTGGATTTGCCCGGTCCTGTTTGCTGTCAAATGCCTGCTACAGAGACTGTGGACATTGGGTGTCTCGTGGGACGAGCCGCTGGATGGCCGCCCGCTTGATGACTGGTTGGGTCTGGTCACAACGATGGGAGAGCTCAATCAGGTGGCCCTGCCGAGGTGCATTTTGCCCCCGGGTAGGTACCGTGCGAGCTTACATGGCTTCTGTGATGCATCAGAGCGCGGGTTTGCAGCAGTCGTGTACTTAAAGACCTCAGACTCGGAGGGCCGAGTACAGGTCAGATTGCTACTGGCTAAAAGCAAGGTGGCTCCCATCAAGGCCAGACTCACAATCCCGAAACTGGAGTTATGCGGGGCTCACTTGTTGGCTCGACTCCTCGGCCACGTGAGCAAAGAACTGGCGGCCACGGTAGACATCAGGGATACCTACGCGTGGTCGGATAGCCAAGTGGCATTGGCATGGATACGGGCGGCGCCACACACTCTGGAGGTGTTTGTGGCAAATCGGGTGGCCCAGATACAGGACCTGGACGTTACAGTAATCTGGAGACATGTGCCCGGTGAGCTCAATCCGGCTGATTGTGCCTCACGCGGCTGCACCGCCCCCGAACTCATACGTCATCATCTCTGGTGGGTACCAGAGTGGTTACTGGAACCAGAGTCGACCTGGCCGAGTACACCTGAGCCAGGCCTGGTTGAGGATTTGCCAGGCGTGTTGGTACACGCAGTGACGGCGCAACCCGCGCTGGATCTTGACTGGCTGCTGCACCGTTACAGCAGCTTGGACAAGCTGTTGGGTGTCACCAGCTGGATGTTGCGGTTCATCCACAATTGTCGCCATCCCCAGCAGAAGAGGCTCGCGCCGGTAGCGACCGCTGAGGATCGGCGCATTGCTATGCGTCATCTGGTTCGCCTAGTCCAGGAGGACAGGTTCAAGTCTGAGCTTCAAACCTTGCACTCGGGACGCGCTAAGTTGAAGGGTGCTGTCGCCAGATTGAACCCATTTATTGATCAGGATGGTCTAATCCGCGTGGGGGGCAGACTCCGGAAGTCGGACCTGTCCTACGGGAGACGCCATCCCTTACTACTTCCCAAGGGCGGGGCCCTTGTCGAGCTCATAATAACACACCGTCATGTTAGCAACGCGCACGCTGGACTAGGTGCGATGTTAGCAATTCTACAAAGGGAATTTTGGATCCTGTCCGCGAGGAGAGCAGTCAGGAGCGTTATATTCAAATGTGTAGCATGCTACCGGACAAAGGCATCTACCATGCAGCCGCAGATGGGTGATCTGCCGGCTGATCGGGTACAATACACGAGGCCGTGGGTAGGGGTCGGCACGGATTTTGCGGGACCCTTTCTGATAAAGTCAGCCGCGGTCAAGAACAGGAAATTGACCAAGGCATACTTGTGTGTGTTTGTGTGCCTCGCGACCAAGGCGGTGCACTTGGAGGTGGTGTCGGGATTGACCACCGAGGCCTTCGTCGCGGCCCTGGATAGATTCGTTTCAAGGCGTGGAGTGCCGTCCTTGATTCGGTCGGACAACGGAACGAACTATCGGGGTGCTGCAAACTATCTGCGTGACGTCACTGAGTTCCTGGAACAACACAGTGACCAAATTGGTCAGGGCTGTGCCCAACGGGGCATAGAATGGCGGTTTTCGGTACCAGCCTGTCCGCACTGGGGCGGAATATTTGAGGCCGCGGTCAAATCGGCCAAGACACACTTACGGCGAGTAGTGGGGGAGACCACTCTTACGTTTGAAGAGTTGGCCACCATATTCTGTAAGGTGGAAGCCGCTTTGAACTCCCGTCCACTATGCCCAGTGTCTCAGGACCCAAATGATATTGACGTGTTGACACCGGGCCATTTCATAATCGGGCAGCCGGTAACTGCCCTCCCAGAGTATCCTTGGCGGGATCAAGGTACTTCTCGGCTATCGCGTTGGCAGATGCTGCAACAGATGAGTCAGGATTTCTGGAGGCGCTGGTCTGCCGAATATCTCCACTTGTTGCAGCAGCGAGTCAAATGGACGGATCATACTAACCCTCCGGTAGAGGGCGACATTGTTTTAATGAAGGAGCCTAATTTGGCCCCCCTGTGCTGGCGGCGAGGCCGCATTTTAAAGTTGATACCAGGCACGGACGGAATCCCTCGAGTTGCCGAGGTTTTGGTAGACGGATCAATTTTGACCCGTGCACTCACTTCATTGGCCCGCCTTCCATCAAACGACTAGTATGGTTTACTAGTGAAATGTCGGGATACATTTCAGGGCGGGGGATGTTTCGGATAAAACATTCATCAGACAAATATATATTCACGTTGAATTTACTCGATTCGGATAGTCGACTAGTTTCGGTTTTGGTACATCCCTACCGGGTTTGGACGCGCATGGCGCCATGACAGTTATCAGTCTGTCTGCTCACCCGCGCGGCCGCGGTTAGATGCATTCTCTTTGTTTATTACTTGTGAAGTCTCGGGATAGACTATTCTAATACGATTCGCGTTCAATCTTCGGGAATAATTGCGCATTGATATCGTGAGTGTGGCCCGCTTGCCTAGTGGATAAAAGTTTAAAGCTTATTGACAATTGAACACTCGGTAGTGAAATAACCTGTGTGGAGACCTCCATTCTACCCGAATTCGCCGTGCTTCGCCGGATCGACACCGAATTAATAGGGGATGTGTAGGAATCTCATGAGAAGGGGCTTAAACGGGTTTAATTAATTCGGATTAATAAGCAAGTCACGCCCAAGCGCGTAAGGTACTTTTCTTTTGTTTATTTTTAGTGTTCAGCCTAACTTTTCTATCATACACGCTTCCACTGTCAAATTTAAACATTCTGGTAGCAGAGTTGGCTGAAACAGTAAGATTTATTTATTTCTTGAAACTTCATTGTCCCACTAGCAAAAAACAAAATACTTTCTATATTATTGACTTTTTAACACAATCTTAACTTGTACAGTACGTGAGACTGGACTATAGTGACTGAAGTGAAACAAAGAATGAATGTCAAACACTTAATTGCACCACTTACTTGTACTGTACAAAAGCCGATGTATTATTTTTCCTGGTACTAGTAGGATAAATCAATGCAATTTGTACCATTCATGGTACTGTCCAATGGTACAAATGGCCCGGTGGGGAAATGAGTACTAAGGCGGACTTATTTCTAATTCTTTTTTTTTTTCAGCCAACTAGGGTAGAGAGAAACAGAAATTTTAGAGCGCGAGCGATTCCAAAAGCTAATAAGGTATAAGTTGAAAGTATAGGTATTTTCGATTTCCAGAAGTCCCGTTCATAAGTCAATATGTATGATGATTAGCAACTCGGAAAATGCTGAAAATTGTTCAGATATTCACTAGTTACGAATTAAGTAACAAGTTTTTAAATTGTTTACATTGGTAATTATATTTTCCAATTCCCCATGAGCCGTGATGAGCCATCAAACCGTATATAAATGGTAAACATTGAAAGACCTTCACAAGTTCACACATATTATTGGTCTGACAATATTTATCTCAAAATTACGACTTGGCGTTTCTATTTTCGTCGGAATTTAATTTACACTCGGCGATCTAGTTATTGACAAATGTAAGGATTTTCCATGTTTTTGAATTTTTACAGGTATCAAGCGAGGTCGGCTTATATTCGGACGACGGCTGTGATGTCCATGGTGGGATATATTTTAGGTATGTTAATATTAATATGTTCACTGTTGTTCTTAAGCCATCCCTCGCAGCGGCAAAGACCTATAGATTCACAATTACCAGAGCATGTTTAAAGGAGCAAATATAAAAATCGTTAAGGGTAGACAGAGGTTTGCCCTCATAAGGAATAAAGATGATGCTTACCTAAGGTTTTTAAAACAGCAGCCGCTGTATAGCATTTATAAGGCTTGTGGAAGGAAAAGTAATTGTTTCTCCTTTTAAAAACATAGAATTTTTATTTTATTTCTACACACAGTCACTGCAAAGTACTGCAAACAATGTCTGAAACACAGGATGTTTTTTTTATCCTAGCTCAGACATCCCTATTTTTGTTAAAAATTTATTAAATAGCTGTTTTTGTAAAAATGTTTATTTGAATTGAATAAATTATTTATAAATTATCAACAGGTCTTGGCGACAGACACGGAGAGAACATATCCTTTGACTCCACGAACGGCGACACAGTTCACGTTGACTTCAACTGCTTGTTTAACAAGGGCGAAGCTTTTGAGTGGCCCGAGAGAGTGCCCTTCCGACTGACACACAATATGGAGGCTGCTATGGGCCCGTTGAAGCATGAGGGCATGTATAGGTAAAAAAATGTGTACAAAAACTTTGTAATTGACATTATTTTGAAAAAATGCCACTAGCAGTTTGTGGCGTGTCTTCTCCACTTGCGCTTTCGAAGTCGTAGTAAATTTAATATGATCCTATTTATAAAATACTAGCGACCCGCCCCGGCATCGCATGGGCATAAAAACCTTCCTCTTGAATCACTCGTATTTATTAAAAAAAAAACCGGATCAAAATCCGTTGCGTAGTTTTTAAGATTTAAGCATACATAGGGATATAGGGACAGAAAAAGCGACTTTGTTTTATACTATGTAGATCACTACATAAACAGGATATAGTCTACCATATATCACGATCAAGTGATATTGATAGTGATATGACTATATTTAAATAATTAAATTTGAAAGAAAGAATTTCATGTAAGATCGAACAAAAACACTGGTTTTATTTTAACTTAAACGAGAGTGACTATTGTTTGGCCTCCCTACCCCAGTAGAAAAACCATCGCATGCCTTTTTTTAACAGTCGCACCAACTGAAAGGTTTCGGATTTAGATGATGGCGGGGAGCGAGGAAGACGACAAAGTTTTCAGGAAAGATCCTCAATACATATAATCACGTCTTTACCCCATACGGGGTAGATAGAGTCAAGAGCCGGCCTTAGTTCACGCTAAGCGTGATGGTGGTTGAAACAGGAAATCAAATCAATAGAGATGGGTTGCTAGCCGCATCGCCTATGTCATGATTCCCCCCCATTCGCTGATTCCCTCAATTTCAAAATTCAAATATCGCCTTGATGTTCAGGAAGAGTTGCGAAGCCGTAATGCGGGCATTGCGGGCTCAGACTGCCGCGTTGATGTCAGTCATTGGCCCGTTCGTGTACGACCCGCTGGTGTCGTGGGGCCGAGCGCGTCCCATTGACGCTGCCGAGCGCACCAACGAGCAGGCGCTTCAGCATCTGCAACACATCAGGCAACGACTTAACGGGATGGTAAGACAAAGCACTTTAGGAATAGAGTTTTTTTCCTATCATGTGTGTCAGTGGTCAATACTAGTGTCAGATTTTTCAAGCTGCTTGAAGGTGACTGACTTACTTTTACAACTGCCATTAAGTCATTAATTTTATGCAAATTACTTATTTTGATTTTGAAAGCAACTCGGTTGCTTTTGAAATCAAATTAATTATTTTGCTCATGCTACAACGGCTTTAAATGTCTTCAGAAGCACGCAAAAGCTTATGATATCATGTCATGTATTATACGAGTGTATGAATTATAGGGTGTGTTTGGTGTTTTAAAATTTAGTCATCGTGTCTTAATAACCTTGAATCTTTTTTGTAATAACGGGCCATTGTTTTGTACGGCCGACTAAGATGAATATTATAGGTAACTATCATTTGTATTCAATGCAGGTACGGACGAAGAACAAACAGCTTTCACTGTCTTTATCTCCGGAAGGTCAAGTGGAACATCTTATAGTCGAAGCTACGAGCGTTCATAATCTCTGCCAAATGTACATCGGGTGGGGGCCGTTTTTGTAATTCTGAGGGTTATACAATCCTCACACTTTTGAAATACCCCAGTAGACCTGTTTGAAGAGCTGCAAGTTAAGGTAGAAGATTCATGTAGTTAGCATTTTAAAACCCCACATGGCAAAACATCAGTGCTCATTATGTTATTCAAGGCCATGTTATCTTTACTTGTTAAACATGTGTTTGATATAATTATGTTCGTGTTACTAAACAATAAAAAGGTACTTACTTATGTTATAAAAATATCTGTATGTTGGTACATTTGTAAAGCTATCAATATTAATGTTATGAAATTATAACTTTTTATTTCTTTGAAACATCACAAGATAATGGCCGTTAATAATAATACGCATATATTGGATAAAGAAGTAATGCTAATAATGATTGTAATGAAGAAAATTGAGGCTGTGTTTAGTTTATAAGTTGTTCTTTTCTAACAAATATCTTAAGTAATAAACAAAGTTTACTTTTATTAAATCAACGTTTTATTTGTTATCTTTAATAACTTTTCAATCGTCTTACTTTAAAATGGCGGGTTTTCCTCCATCTCTTTGCCTCCATGTAGGTGAATCAATTTAGGTAATCCTTCCTGATTTGATTATTCGTTCATCGGTATGGTTGATATCTGTACAAAAAAACATGTCTTATTATCATACAAAACATTGACTAAATAACAGAATATCATATTAAACTGGAGGAAAATTGTTAGAATATTATTGTAGGTGAAAATAGTAAAAATAATCATTTTCATCATGAGGCCAGGAGAGAGAGCGGGTGGGGGCGGGGCCGGTTGGGTGTTCAAGAGTTATTATATTTATACTGTTTTTTATTTACTAAGTAACCAAATATGCATATTGACTGCAAATACTGGGTGAGTTACATAATGTTAGAGAAAGTGTATTCTACCAAAATTCGTTTACGGAAAGTCGAATTGTGTAATGAGATATACCTAATCGGGTTGATCCGGCATCCGTTCTAAAAACCTAGTTTTGGCCGCTCGGATGCTAGCTAAAATGTTTAAAAATTTAAATAAAAATTCTTTATTCAGCTAACTAGAATCTATTTTTATTCATACATAATTTATAAGGACTTTAAGACAAGTGTTAGTACGTACTTACTACTAAAAATGATAAATGTAACAATACATTAGGGGCTTTACATGGTGAATTATAAATGTCACCTGCTTTACTGAAAAAGAAATATTCGATGTATAAGACATAATAATAAACCAAAATTTCAATAATGGCAGTTTTGATTTAGATGTAAAGCAAAGATGACACATTACAGTATAAGGTATTTTCTCATTTATGCTTATTAGTAGCTAGGTTTGGCTGTCTCTGTTTTGGTTGAATATTATATAATTTAGACAAGCGTTGCGGTAAGACGGTAGGACTAGACAATTAGCATAAATAATGGCATTGTTCATGGTTATTCCACAATTTCCACCTAGTTGTTCGCCAACAATGGCGATCCCCTTATTTCCTTCAATTTAAACTCATTATAAAACTAATGGTCTTATATTTAAAAAAATATTTTATATAATAATAATTCAGTTATTTGCTTTTGTTTATTTTCTTTAATATCATGATGACAGCTACTAAAATATCTGCTTCTTAGTCTGTTTCATTTTTTTTTCGTAATAAGTGAATTTCTATTTGTATTTGTATCGGCTAGATTAGCAAAGAAAAATAACAAGCGACAAATAGATTACATTGTAAGTACGTATAGAGCGAGGCAGTAATTTCAGGAAACGCGAATAAATCGGAACATTATGTAGGCAATCATAGCAATCTTGCAAACAATGGCATGATTAGGTATATTATAGATACATATGTGACTGAAGACCACGAGGATATTAGATTAAGTATGGTGGAAACATTACGTTCTGTGAAATTAAGTAAGTAGGTACCTATTATCGTCCTAACAGTTCGTCATCAAAGCATTTTCCTGGTCGCATCCAAAGCCATACTGTTACCACAGATTTTAAAATGCTCCTACTTCCTAGCTGTTACGAAGAATCGTTGAACTATTTTTTTCACTTATTTACCTAAGTAGTTACTTAAATTTACTAAGGGGCATTAGTTTATGTCAACTATCCTTGGGAATGCTTTTGATGATGGAATCCGCCACATCTCGGTATGACCTACAAGCATAGATCTCTGTTTTCCCTTAGTATCCATTTACTACATCCTGGTTAGGCGGAAAGGTGACATTCCAAGCAAGGAACCAATATCTACCTATATTAAAAGGCAAAGTTGTTTTGTTGATTAACATTCAGATACTATTGTTGTGAGATTTCGCGTTTAGACCTTGAAATTTTTTCACGCTCCGCACACCGTTGTCATTTAGTAAAAAACATTTATTAAAATGAACTATCTGCGTTTATTTTAAAGTTCTCTTCAGTCAGGGTCAACTTACTGCCACCGTGGACCAGTGATTAAGGCGTTTGTCTCATGACCCAGAGGTCGTGGGTCGAATCCCATAGAAAAATATACTGCCAGAAATATAGTTTCCAGTTTGGTTAGAATATTGAGGTCTTAAAATATAACTTCCATCGATTAACAAATACGAATAAAAAACAAATAGGTACATATGTTTTCTAAAAACACTATACCGTTGGTCGCGGACCTCGCCTGGCAAAAATAAAATAAACCACATCTTTGGCCTTGAGGTGGTTTAGAAACTGACCTCAGTGCGTACAAGGAACAGGATCAGAAATTCTCGATAAGTAAATCGCATAGACCCTATCTACCCTTATTAATCAATAAGTCAGATGCTTAATTCAGATTAGGAGCAATTAACGTCTAACAAATAAAATAAATCAATGGACTATTCTTCATTGTATTTTTTGTAATAATGGTAAAAATGAATAGAGATAACTAATGCAGTTACACAAGTCACCTTTACTTAAAGTTCGTTAATATTTATTTTTTACAGTGCACTGATCTGAGTACAAAGGTAGGTAGTGGACAGTGAATCCAGTTGTTTCTTTTGTTCATTATGCTACAACAAATAATAACAGATTTTATGTTTTTGTGGTTTGAGCTCTTCACATCAAGAGACGCTTGTATGACTAGGTACTTACTTATCTACTGTGTTACTCCCTGGATAGGCACTAGGGTCTAGTCTAGACCCAAGTACCTAGCGGACGGACACTGTGACTAGACCTAATTGTAACACAAAAGTAGGTAACTATTGTAATATTCATATCAGAAAGTAAAATCTAATTCTTATTTATTATTATTTATAAAACAATAATACTTTCCAGTTAGAGACAATCAATAATACACACACAACAACATAAACACACAACAATATTTCCCTTCGTAGCTTTCCGATAATCATTGGCCAGATGGAACTTGGGTCTCTTAGCCAAAAAGATCAAGGGACCAACACGACTAGCTCTACCCCTTTTGGTACTTAGCGACTTGGTAGCACAGCATGATATCTCAAGAACAAAATCAATACAACCTGTGACTCTACCTTCTTCGTCCGAACGTGTTTCCCGGTTGCATCTTCAGCTTACGCTTCAGAGCCCAGGGTACGCTATTAATCATGGTCCTGTTGGCGAAACTGGTTATTACAATGGAGCGACTGCCGTCTGATCTTCGTAACCCTTTTTACAAGGAAACCAGACCCACAGGAACATGACCCGGGTGTCCAACACTGTCAGATTTTACAGGCTGCCTACGCTGCCTAAAGGCATCTTGCATATCCTAACGACTGCCATCTACCGATAACAGCCGGGACCAAGACCGGGTGCCTTCGGAAGCACGGAAGAGCTCAAGATAGAAATGCCACTAAAGGCAACGAAACATGGCCGCGCACTCGCCGTCGCCGTCGCTTGACGCGTGCTATCGTTACGAACACGCGCGCCGCGCTAGGCTATCGAACTCTGCTCGGTGTGACTCTACCACATAGATTAAAATATAAAAACTGGGCCGCGATTTTTTAATTCAATGCTCTACCATGATACAAAAAATAAAATAAAATATTGATGCCTGTTTACTTTATAAACGCGAGTACGTTTGTATTTTGTATGGAATATTTAGTCACTTTACTATCCGACAGAAGCGGTTTACAAACTGTGTTTCAAATTTCTTTTGGTAGAGCGACTGGTAAGATATTTCTGAGGCAAAAGTGTGAGAAAATCCTATGAAGGTCTTTTTCTTATTAAAGAAGGGTAGACAAAGAATAGTTACCTATGTAATGAGATTTCACAGTTCTTACAGTCATCTAGGCTTCTACAATAAGTTCTTTCCAAGCGGATAGTAAGGTAACTTAGGATTTCAATACAAAATCTTACTATATGTAAACACTCGCGACTGTTTTTAGAATAGGTTTTCAAAAATAAATAATGGTATTGGTAGAGGCCAATTTGTTTTAAAATAAAATTGTCACCGTAAAATAGTGAAAATACCGAACAATAAATATTTCTTCCTAATTATTTGATCGATTTAAAATCAGGGTCAATTATTAATATAGAATAGAATACTCGCTGCGAATGCCTTCTTTTCGCGAATAGGCTGTTCGCTGCTCCAAATAGATTAAATCGCAGCGAGAATCTGCCGCGGTTTGAATTGAACATGTTCAATTTTACCATGGCGGATAGTGAGGCAACTAAGAAATTCCATACAAAATATGCGTTTATAAAATCTCACTACTAGAGGTAGTGCCCTTAGTGCGAGTTTTTCTTAACGCAGACGCTAGCGACTGCGTTAGCGATTTTGTACGGCAGGGCTGTAAAGCGCCTCTGGCGGATAGTAAGGCAACTAAAAAATTCCATACAAAATCCTCACGCAGTCGCTAGCGTCTGCGTTAAGAACAACTCGCACTAAGGGCACAATCTAAAGTACCTATAATCAATCCGATAAAAATGTTTGCCTTCCTCTTACTATTTTGTACGATACCAAGTTGTTATGTTTTACGGACAAAAATAATTTGGATATATTGTACAAGGAAAAATAAAAGCAAGCTAATCGGTGGTTTGTCCTTGACAAGTTTATGTTTCCCTGCCAACTCTTCTACCTACATGTCGTAGTTCAGTAAACTCTTGACATTTCCAAATAAATGCCTCCTTTTTCCTTATTTGTCCAAGTACCAATAAGTTTGGCCGCCTATTTACATCGGGTATTGTAATACAAACTATGAGGGCGAGATCGGACGAAAAGGATGCTGACCGTACTTATCTGGTTCAATTGTGGGTCGGTACGAAATCCACCGGCTTCGAGTTTATGACAAGTGAGCTGGAAACAGGTAAGTTTGGTTTGGAAGTAACCTCAGCATACAGCCTATCGTGGATTTATTTTAATAGTTACTATATGGGAAGTACCCAAAACTAATTTGGCCAATAAAGTTTTGGAAATAACAAACATAACTTGAAATGAGTATCTACGTTTTATCTTAGTTTGGGGTGTGTTATACCTACCTACAGAAATATTTATGCGTGTTGATGCGTATTTGTTTCGACGCTGTCCAATTGTCCATTTTCCAGGTCGCAAAATGTACATTCCCATAACTTTATGTCCAAATAGCAAAAAGTTTTGTAAAATGTTTTACTTAGAAAATGTCTTTGGACAGAAGCTTCTCGTATTCGGATCGGCAAGAGGTGCGCCATCAGCACAGATTTAAAATAAAAATTAAGTTAAAAAACTATAACCCGACTACGTGGTGTCTAAAAAGGATGAAACAAGGAAATTATTGAGATATAAAACCAGAAATGTATAGGTACCAAATGGTCATCGTAATGCCGTGGTCGCACCCACTGTATAAGTAGTGTATAACGACAAAGTTCGTTTAAAGGTGTTCCTATCATCCATTTATACTTAATGGGTGCGACCACGGCTTTACGATGACCATTTAGTACCTATACATTTCTGGTTTTATATCTCAATAATTTCCTTGTTTCATCCTTTTTAGACACCACGTAGTCGGGTTATAGTTTTTTTAATTAATTTTTATTTAATACTTTTCCGTTTCCCGGACGGAAATGACTAGACCGCGTGAAATATACCACTTTACCAATGCATGTTAAACATTTCTACCTATATTTAAACTTAAACAATATGAATTATATACATATTTATAATGTGCTCGTCAAAACCTTTCCTTTGATACCAAACACGTGATGTCAATCTCAGGTTATTTTTTTTTGAGGTTAGAATTTAAGGTTTAAATTCCGTCAGTTAAAAATATTACACAATTTATATAGCCTATGTTACCCGCGCTATTTTCACGAATCATTTGACACCTCATTCATTAAAATCGGTCCAGTAGTTTAGGCGCTACGGTGGAACATACATACATACATACTTACATACATACATACATACATACTTACATACATACATACATACATACATACTTACATACTTACATACTTACATACATACATACCCTTCCTTTTGGCTTCGCCGTAGTCGGGTAAAAAAGTTTCCCTATTACTATAACTATCAGTATGTCACTACTTTTACCTAATTTTTAATATAACTGCCCCCGTTGTCCAGTGGTTAAGGCGTTTGCCTGTACATCCGGGGGTCACGGGTTCGACTCCTATGGGAAGCATACTTTGTTTAGATGTTTCCAGTTTAGTTACGACAATGCAGGCGTGAATCACCCGATTGTCTGATAAAAAAATGATTCCGTGCTTCGGAAGACACGTTAAGCCGTTGGTTCCGGCTGCCATCTGGTTGTCATTAAAGGAACCACGTTAGAGGAAGAGAGGCGGTTCCGAAGAACTCTGAAGAATGTCAAAAAAAGATTTAAAAATTTTGCCGACCGCGTGCTATTTCCTAATTCTTTGAATAAAATGGAGTGTTTACTTAAAACAGGCAACAATATAAAATTAATATTGTTATAAGTTACATATAGATTTTAAAAAAATTGCCTTTCGTAACCGCGCCGTATTTCATATTCTATGTTATAAGGAATAAGGGCTAAGTAATCCATCTATCTGTTCATCTTCTACCTACACATTTAAATAAGTATATCGTAAATAATTGTCATTGTTGTAGATCACGTATGAAGAATATTACATGGTCATAAAGAAAATTGCAGGCATGTTATTTCAATAGATACTTACCTAAGTGGAGACATTTACTTATGAATACGTTGCAACAACATGCTGTTGTTTTGCTAATAGCTAAAAATAGTCCTTAAGTCAACTAGTTTTTAGTGAATCACTTCTTCTAGATCTTATATTCGTAGGATAAACGGTGAAAACTAAACCCTATTAGGTAGATCCCAATTCGTCTATCCTTTTATTAGGAGGCGTAATCTCGTATATGCATTCATACTAATATTGTAAATGCGAAAGTTTGTCCGCTGGACCCATTTTGATGAAATTTGGTATGGATATAGTTGAGGACCTAGATTCAAATATATAGGCTATAGGCGCGATATAACAGAGTCCAAGCGGACGGAGCCGCGGGCAACACCTAGCCTATTAATATAATAAAGAAAACAAGTATAAAAAAATGTTAGATATGTTTTACGAAACTTATTTGAAGACAAAAAATGTACTTACAAGATGCTACTTACTCGTACTGGTATTATACTCTTGGTGTACAAATCCGACTCGCGCATGACCGGTTTTATTCAAATACTAAAGTTCATTGATGTTCTTTAAAATATCAAGTAGTACTAAGTTGACACAGTATAAATAAACATCTTCTAAAAACCTTACAAAAAATGAAATTGGGGTTTTGTCCAGTTAATGCTGACTCATTATGTGAGAACTTGCTTATATACAAAATATTTATTTAGGTGTATCGAATAACAAATATAATATAACATAAAAAAATATATAATAACTTGCTTATATACCAATAACTATTTTAATACTCTGTGCATATAGCCGTCTAACTAATCTCCCTCTGAAATGGGAACTCAATAATGTTATACAAGCACATATTTAGGCACCTATCTAAAGCAGTCCAAATGATATAAGATTTCCGCCGCAACCAGCGTGGCATAATGATGAGTCTATCGACCATACTACAAGTAGTGTTTATAGCTAGGAAGATACACTATGTGCTATTACGTGAACTTATTTGCCCGGACACCGTGCCTCGATGATGTACCACCTACATCCCTCATTGTGGATTCTCCCCGCGGCGACGCGACCCCTATACCCCACGATTGTCCTATAAGCTTTTGCGGATCGCTTATTTTTGTCGACCCTTTATACTCTTATCACGATACTGATTCATAAATAAATTCCCATGTTTGTTTTAAGCTTCGCATACACAGTGTATATTTGATTTATGATGTAACAAGCGCATGCTATTGGAATCGAATGATTCGGTGTATCTTCGTCATAATAATCTGAACTTTGAGAAAACCTTAAACAAATCTTAGCAATTCTTAAAAAAACGAGTTTCTTGCTAGAAAACTTTATCTGTCTATAGAATATAGACTGAAAAAGGTATAGTTGGATACTCACTCTATTTTATTTCTTTTACTTACTTGATGATTAACGGGTTGAAAATATATTTGTTACTTAGTTAATATTTAGAAAGGTTGATGTACAGAAGCCGTATCTAAAATTAAGATAACCGATAGTGGTGTTATCTTTCCTATTATGACTCAGGCGCGCGTTTTCATTTGGTATTAGATGTCGGCTAATCTACTTTTAGTCTTATAAACACCAATATAAACACAAAGTTCGATGACATAGATGATATACTTAGGTACTTCATTACTCACATAAATCTTATGTTGAAATTTTAAATAATTATGTCGTGTATTATTGTGTACAAAAAGTATAAAATTTGTTAAATAAATAAAGGAGTATAATTTTGAATGTAAATAGTACTTCTGTTTTTTTCAAGCAGGGTTACAAACTGTAAAAAAATAAACACTTTTTCTGATACACGTTTTTTAAATTTAATGATTATGGTTTGGAAACAGAGAACTATTCACTCTGTTTCTCTTAAGAAGGTTGCTGATAATTCGGATACAATACCTATATATTCGGACACAGTGTCCGAACGAGTTGACACTTTGAATTGCGTTATTCAATAAAAGTAAAGAGAATTCGTAGCCACAAATTAAAAGAGGATGAAATGAAAAAAAGCCCACGAAACATCCTCAAAGTAATGAAGAGTTTACTTTGTGAAATATAAGAGAAAGAAAAAATATTAAATTTTAATTCATTTTATGACTTAATAAACAATGTTAAATAAGTATGGCGAGAATTTGCAGTACGAGTACCTAAGTAATTTTAAAAATTAAAGTTTGTTTTAGTCTTGCTTGTTTACAAAGAATTTTTAATGACACCCCCGGCCTCTCACGCTTTCATTTTGACTGAAGCTCTTGTTACTTATTGTGTTGTAAATTAAATTTGTAATTAACGTAGGTACCTAGTTCCGGTTTTTGACTTAACGTGTTGTGTATAATCATATTGCGTAATCCATTAGATATTTGTTATAATTAGTTTTTCTTGGCTGATACTGAGTACCCATCTTTTAGTAAGATTTGTTTTTATTTGGAACTTAGAAGGAGTGAATGAGGCATTATCAATACGGTGTGCCATGAATACTTTTTTGCGAATGTCATTCCGCATACAAATACCAAAAGCTGATATTCAACTCAACATCGGGAAATTCAGTGCAAATAATGTAAGCCATGAATAAAGTGACAGTGGAAAACTGTATACCTATCGTTTACCTTGGCTGACCCAGTATCGTAGAGTAGTAGCTAGCGTGTACGTAGCTCGTTTGACAGGCAATATCCGGATGATCCATTGTTCACCTCATTGCGGATTCCGCGCATGGATCCCGGTCTAACCTCTCTTTCATTTAACTTTTACCTCCCTGCGGTCGGGGAGAAGAAAAAAGAAAACTGCAAATAACTAACCAATGATGGAGCGAATGTTTGTGCAGCGACCTTTTTGTTGCATTCTATTATTTGTTCATTCTAGTATGAAGAAACAAAGACGAAAAAATCCGCCTAATGTACATTTTGTGTCATGAGACGGGTTCACTTTGTCATTTCCCAAGAGAATCCTTGATCTGATAGAGCGATAATATTGAACAAATTCGCAAGATGAAAGCTTCTCTCTATCATGCTATAGTTTACTATGGTTTTGTATTGATTGTTCTTGTTTTCTCTACATTAATTTCTCTACTACTAATAGTCTGCTAAATTAATTTCGACAAATATAAAAAACAATTGGTACTTGTAGAAAATTTCTAGGCCTGCTTTTTGTTACGAAAACATACCACGTAGATAAAAACGCCGGTAAAAACTAGTATTAATTATATAAACCAACGAAAAGGTCATAAAATTTTTGATGAACACTTTTTTTCCATTTCAAGTTGAAATGAAATAAATTTTTTGATTGTGGACAATTTTGCTGGCAACTGTGATGATAACCGTAAAGTTGAACCTTCATATTTCTTTTAATTTCCTGCATAGGCGGCGACGGGGTGACGACATAATTTATCATGAAGTTTTCCTCTACAAGCTACCGAAAGTTACAGAGCTTTCATTTTGTGAAAAATTTTGTGTGACATGACCGTCCTGGTCAGTAGTAGAACATTGACTTAAGTTTTTTTTTTCATTAATTTAAGTAAACATTTAAATATCCATCTCTTTTAATTGCGTTCTCCCAATCATATTGAAAGCTTTTTTGTCATCGCAGAAGTAGGTTGGACCATGGGAAAGGCTACTTTATAACTAACAATAACGCAATTGAAAATGATTCCCAGGGTATCAGCAAGGATCAAGAATATGTCTCCAACCACCGAGACTACCTCAGACATATTCTTTAATAATTTTGAGAACTTCCAATAAGGTACATTGTAAGTATCAAAAATGAGATTTCAAAATTATTAGGTTATATTTATTTGATGGATTCTGTTATATTTATTAGATACTAGCTGTTCCCCGCGGCTCCGCCCGCGTGGGACTCGGTTATATCGCGCCCAAAAGTAGCCTATGTTTGACCTCAGGTCGTTAACTACATCTCTACCGAATTTCATCACAATCGGTCCAGCAGTTTAGCCGTGAAGAGGTGACAGACAGACAGACAGACTTTCGCATTTATAATATTAGTATGGATTTATCATATATCACGGGTAAATCCAATTTTTTACAAAGTCTAGAGTTATTCGGCAAATTATCCTTCTCGATCTATAAACAATGTACCATAGCAGATACAATCTGGACAGAAACATAATACCTATGACTATTTATTATTAGCAAAAATGATTTTCTTTCGTTGTTTGAATGTGGTCAATGTAGTAGTTTCTTAAGTACACATATAAAGGTGACATAGTCCCACACTGTGTTCCATGTATTGATGAGTATAGACATCAGAAAATACTAGCTTATTTTGAACTAAGACACAATTTTAAGAGTGCTAGTACAGAATCCTTGATATTAAATGATTTTCTTGTTTTACTGGTTTTGATATGTAGTTGTGATTTTATACACTTTGGTTACGGAACCCTAAAAATAAGACCAAGCCGCGAAGATGTGATAAAGGTATGTTTATAATATTAAAACCTTTTTTAAAGGGAAAAATATGTTTGAAATGTGACATATTACCCTTCATAAATTCTCCAGAGGAACTAGGAAGTTAGAAAGTGGGGAGCGTTTTGTTTAGTTTCTGGGGAACCCTATTAGGGAATACCAGTAAAAAACAGGCTGTGCTGTATGATTTGACTAAAAAACTGAGAAGAACGTACAGTTATATATACAGATCGTAAAAACAAGGTACCAAAAAATATAGGAATGTTGTGTGTTTGTCTTGATTAGTGTTTGTTATTCGAAGTGTGTATGAGTGAATATGCAGCAGTAGCTATTCGTCTAATAATAATATCTAAGACACTCGACTAACTGTGCTAGTGACAATAATTAATCTGTTCTCCTATAAAGCGCCTATTATTAGTAAATACAGTCCACCTAAATTAACGCATCGAGCAATAGCCTCATCAGATGTAAAAATCATGTCCACAATATAGGTTTTTTTTAAATCAATCGTACTTACATACCTAATGAACTAAATATTGACCCGAATTTTTTTAAAGTCCTGGATTACCAATTGCTTAAATCTAGTTCAGTTATATAATACAATAAAGCAAAATCATACAATATACTTACATAAATGCAAGTACGAGTATCTACTGTCTCTGAGCTAGTCTATAGCATCCAAATGACGATAAATTGAGTCTACAGCCTGCCACAGAGGTAAATAGCTTTGTGGAGTGTGCCTAGTGCCTACACGAGATGTACTGGCCTGACTTCTACTATTCTGTGTTTAATAACTACCTATAACAACACCATCTAGCTAGAACTTGCTTTGAGTTGGAAGCATTTTGAACATGCCTTAATTTTTGTAATTAATTGCAAATTGCTTACAAACTCTACCATCATCAGAATATAGCTGTTGGTGTCTTTTCCCGGTAGCAAAGCTGTAGATATCGGAGCCTGGGATAACTCAAATGTTTTATTGGTTTTCTTATTTAGATTAAAATACAACATAGTGTTCATCGATATCCAAATGTATGAACAAACATCGGCTTGTCACAATTTTATTTTTATGTATATATTTATCTACCTTTCTACGAAGATCTCGTATTGACACGTTCTGTTTTGATTTCTACCGTGAAATTTGATACTTATTATATTGATCTAAGCCATTGAAAATGGCCGACGGTGTTTTCGATAGGATTCCAAAAGTGAACGTTTGAAATTAAGTTTTGCTGCCTTGGAGGGCTCGAAAAAATATGTAAAAAATGGTTTCAATCTAGTTTCAATCTAAACAAATAGAGAGAGACTTATTTAAAAACAAAACAAAAAAACAAAATACAAGTCAACTAGCCTATTATGGTAGAGTAAGTAAAAGTCTCGACGCAACGAACAACCCACTAAATTTCTTGACTTAGACAGAACTAATTGATATTTCATAGTTAACAGGTCAGATAGGTACTTATCTCAGTTACAACATTAAAGTTGACCGCGAAATAAATATTTAAATTGCAACACGTTTCAATTGTTTTATCGAAACTTTATAAATTATTCCTTGTAAGTAGTTTAAGTAGTTTCTTTTTTATGTCCAGGTTTTATTATGGTAGGTACTATTGCTATGAAGTGTTTTTGCACTTACAAAATCAATAAAAATGTTACATGGTTTTAGCATTAGGCATAACTACCTATTAGCATTCCGGATTCCAGTTCGATAGAAACAAAAGAAATATTAATTTAATAAGTACTACGCCAAGATCGACAACTCTACTAACAAAAGAATTCACTAACGAGTTTTGACTGTTCTTAAATTTAATTAAATGTAAGAACCTGTCTTGAAGCACATGACAAAGAAAAGGAAGGTAAGAAAACCAGTATATTTAGTGCATTAAAAAGAAGCGATTAACTAAAAACTCTCTTCATAGGTTATTATTATTACTTACCTTTTTTATGTAGGTAATAGATAGGATTCATAAAAGTTGCTGAACTACGACTACGATGATTGTGCTAGATATTCCATGTGAAACTAGTTATATTTATGTTAGTTTATTTATTTGTTTAGTTTATAATTTAGTTTGTTTAATTTGTTTTAATGTAATCTCTAAAATATTATATTGTGTAAGCCTCCTTTAAATAGCAATTAGGTCAATTAATAAAAAAACTATGAAAAGGAAGATGAATTACATCGGTAAAGTGGTTCTCAAGTTGTGGCGTAAAGAAGAAAATTAGTGATTTATTATGGCTCTACCCTCTTAAATAAAATTTATATATAAAGAGTATTGTCTAAAATAAACATATGTGAAACTCGGCAAATATAAAATATATATATTTTTTTAAATATTAACAAAACATAGAAAAGAATTTAAAAAAATGTATGTTAATAATAAATCAAACATGTTTTTCCGTCACTTCTCAGGTAAAGTAGTTCATCAAGCGTGACAGGAAAATAACCAATTGCGAAGTGATTGTTCAGCTGGTTATCATTCTCTGGCAGTACGCGGTAAACAGTTGTCGCATGCACAGGTTAAAAAGTTTACTGAGAATGCGCGGAATCTGTCAAAAAAGGCGGGAGCGCCAAAATCCAAAATCTATCTGATCAAGAGAAAATGTGATTAATTTATAACGTGACGGTGCTGTAATATTTATCTGTGATAGTGTGCAATAATAATGAGTGAAGTGATTTATTAAATAATTTAGATAGTAATGTTGATTTGCTACGAAAATTAGGAATTAAAAAAAACAGTATTTCAAGGATCGTTAATTATATTTAAGATTTTTTTAAGGTAAGTTAACATAAGCTTAGTACTTTTATTTATTTAGGTTGTAGATAGCGCCTTATTTTTTGAAATTAATTAGCACAGATAATAGGCTACTTGACTCATATAAATTTTGATGCAACAAAGGTTAATTTCTTACAGTATTTGACCCACGAAACCGAAATATATCGATTTCCGCTGAGAAAAATGCAAAATGGCATTATAATTTCAATTTCAAATTTACTTAAAAGTCGGAACTGTCAAAACGCAGGCCGGCTATCAACCGCTATGACGTATCGCAAATATTCTGGTAAACTGACGTTCAGACCTATTTTTGACTTTGTCATTCGTTCAGAGTCATTAATTCGAATGATTTTCATTCTACAAAACTGTGGAATCACATGATTTTCATGCGACTCTGTGGTTCTTGGCGAGAATCAGGTTTCAAAAATAGCAACTTACACAATAATGACGTCATAAAACTCTGCAAAAATGGCCGACGGTGTTTTAATGGGATTCTAAAATTAAACTTTTGACATAAAATTTTGTTGCCTTAGAGGGCTCGGAAAAAATTGTTTCAATCTAAACAAATAGAGAATAATTATTTTAAACAAAAACAAAATACAAGTCAACTAGCCTATTGAATTAAGTAGGTATCTGTGGTAGGTACTTACCTACTACAAATAAAGATTTTTTTTGCTATCTGTAAATGAGAACACTCACTCACTCGGTAGGTACCTACTTTATTTTTGTTTCACTTGATTACGTCTACGTAATCAAGGGAGACAAAAAGGGAAGGTATTACCGAAGGTCTATATCCTTGTTGGTCTATATCCTGAGTTATAAAGACTTAGCATGTGTATTAGTAGTACGCCACGTGGTTCGTGGCATAAGAATAGGCTAACACGTTTTTTCCCGCGCATATGTTGTAAGGTGACTAAAGGATATAGAGATGAATTGCCTTGTACTTGTTTTCGATCTACATGGATTTCACCAAATTATTACCAAGGAGGTTTGACTATTATATTACCTACCAGGCAGATCGTCAGTAAATGTTAGATACTTTATTTGTTTGTAATAATATTTTTTATTGTTCCATGATTGCTTCAAAAATACATATCCCTGTTTTATTATTTACGTTATTAATCTTACTTCATTAATTTTTCTTTTTATCTTTTTCATTTTCAATTGATAATATAATTAACTTATGTAACTAACGAAGCGATTTGCGATGATACAAAACATATCATAATCGCTTTGACAATACATTTCAAAATTACGAGCGTACTTAGATAATCTACAATAACTAAGGAATCACTTTGCAAGGGCTGTGATTTCAATTGTTTATTAAAGAACTATAGCTTTCGCCCGCGGCTTCGCCCGCATGAATTTTATCGGGAACAGTGCTTTTTCCCAGGATGAAAGGTACCCTATGCCCTTCTAACTACTCCTAGCTATGTGTATGCGAAATTTAAGGAAGATTTATTTAGTAGATAGAGCGTGAAGAAGTAACAAACAAACAAATATACAAACTTAAATTTTAGACATATGCGCGAGAAAACATAGAAGTTTATAAAAATGTGTACATACTACATAACATACACTTACGAAATTTATGACAAGTGTTTAGAATCAACAATATTCCATATTGGTAACTTCCATATTTTAAATGTCGGTAAAACAATATACACAAGTTTTGGATGAAATGATGAATAGTAAAATTATTTCAAACACTTCCTATAGAGTTTACACGGCAATATGACTAAACCTCTATATAATGTGAGTCCCTAAGCAAACAAGAATATTTCAGTAAAGCAAGCATTCATGAGATCACTTTTGTTAAATTCAGCTAATCAGATACAGTAAATCAACATAAATAAATGTTTCGTTTAAATAATACAACTTTTCTTCTTTCACGTTAGACGTAGTCTAAGTTCAGAAGAAACACAAAGAGCGTGAAGTGTTTTTGTTTTTTAATTTCTTGTCAGCTGGAGTTATTGTTCGAACGGTGTTGCAGGTCAGGTATCCATAGGCTACGGTAACCACTTTACATACTAGTCACTTGTTTGAAATATCGTAAAGGTAAATGATAATAAGTATAGATACAATAAAAATATTTAATTGTTTTTTTTTTTTAAATAACAACGAAGTACGATATTTTTTGCCAGTAGATAAAAAACAAAACTTGTACTGAATAAGGAAGTCAGATTAATTGTTTATCTATAAATAGTAAAAAAATAATATTTAATTACTGACCATGAACTTCTCTGATAGTTTATAATATTCTAGGTTGACACAACAGTGTAGCTCTATGCTAGTAGAGGGTGTGTTTATAATATATAAAGTACATTAACACATTCATACATACATATTCCGAGTAACAATTTGGAATAGGTTCATGTCTTAAAGTTAATTTATTTTATTAAAATTTGCGTTTGTCGTTGCCTATGCATGCATATGCCTGCACTCCTATTTAGCAATGTCATTTAGTTGATTTTAAATTAGCGAAACAACAATCTTCTTTGATTGGTAATCAGGTGATAAAGACGGTCAGTTAGTTATTGTAATTAGCATTACGGTTTTATTAAATGCTTGATATTGAATGATTTTCCGTTTTTATTGATTTTTGGTCATATAAAGATTAGATATAAAATTGCAAAAATATTACTATTTACCCCAAGAATCTTCTTCGTCCGAGCGTGTTTTCAGTTGCATCTTCAGCTTACGCTTCAGAGCCCAGGGTACGCTATTAATCATGGTCCTAATTTGGCGGAACTGGTTATTATAATGGAGCGACTGCCGTCTGACCTCCGTAACTCTTTTTACAGGGAAACCAGACCCCCACCAAGAATATAAGAATAATAAAATAGAAAAGTTAGCATCAAAACCACGTTTTATCAATTTATTTCGTTTGGATTTTGTTAAATATGTATTTTAGGTATATGATGACCAAAATCAAGGTAAACAGGTACTTGATACATTCCCATATTTTGTTTTGTCATGACATGAACCACATTTTTTTACACAAATCAAAGGTTGAAGTGCAAAAATTCATGCTGATTAACACATTTGATTTACAAACTTTAAGAATAGGAATTTTAGAAGCAAAAATATTTATAAATCCGACCTATAGTTCCTGATATTCTTTCATCTGTGTGCGCACTTGACTAATAATAAATCAATATCAACACCTTTTTTGTTTCAGAATGAAACTGCCATTGAACCCATGGCTCTACGCCGGCAAATTGTTCCCCATACTGCGATGGTCTAGAAGTTACAATGGGTCAACAGGGTTAGGAGATCTCATCGCAGGCATCACTGTCGCACTGACCCTGATACCACAATCGATTGCCTATGCATCACTTGCTGGCTTCGAACCACAGGTATTTACATAGGCCTTTACTGTGCACTATATTGACCGATACAATCAAGATAGGGTTACAAATCTTTTTGGGTCTGGAAAATACGAGTTGAGATTGATACTATCATATATATATATCTATATACAATCCCTAATGGAATAACCGACCACGTAGTAGAGTTTACATAACATAAACCGATGAATGGTATGGTTCAGTGGTGTGTGGATTACTCGCATATAATATTCATTTGCATGCCTTAGTAAAATCTTTTAAGTTGTTATTTTTGGTTTGAGGAAAACAAAACATGATATCATAATTTGGTAAACAATTACTAACAGCAAGTGGGCAAGTAGGTAGCGTATATTATATCCATAGCGCATTCCAGTGCCACAAACGATAATTCTCATTTAAATCCAATAAACAGTTAATGCTTTGTGGAACGCAAATTTGCACATTAGAAATAGATCATTTAATTATTGGCGAATTGCTAAAATTCGTTGAATTTCATCCCAATGGATAATGTTGGTTATAGTAATACAAATATTTGGAAACGATGTTTCGACAACGTGGTAGCAATAATAAGCTCATATTATTTCAGCCCCTTATTGTGAATCAAATTTATAAAATACTAGCTTTCACCCGCGGCTTCACCCGTATGAACTTCCCTCGGGAATAGTGTCTTTTTCCGGAGATGTATGACCCTAAGTCCTTCTTAAAACTCCTAGCTATATGTATGCGAAATTTCAGGAAGATTGGTTCTGTAGTTAGGGCGTGAAGAAGTTACAATTTTGCATTTAAAATATTAGTTGGGATGAATTTCATTTTAAAATTCAGATCATGATGATGATGATGAAATAAGTGGCTAACTATCTTTTGCTTCATACTTATAAGGTAGAGTCGCACCCCCCTCTATTCATTATTCTTAAATGCCCTTTTCACAACATGATAAAGTATTAGTGAGTAACATGATTGTCTACCCTCCTCAGTACAAAATAATATAAAGCTTTTAAATAATAAATACTTACTCATTTTGTTTTACGTAATATTGCTCCACACATTTATCTCAATATTTGTACATCCAATTTCTTTTATTTATTCGTTTTCGCTCGCTTTCGTTGAAACATCAATCCATATTTTTTATACAAAATAACAGATCTGTGATAACGGTTATGTGCAGATTCTGCCCTTTATTTTATTTAGGTATATGATATTTTAAAACCAGTGTTAATTGTATAAATAGGATAAATATTTTGATATCGAGACTTTATAAAAAGAAATAAATAGTTCATAATATACTTCCTTGTAGAGTTTGTATCATTTACATATATACCTAACCATTCTCTCATTGTCCCTGTTTATTAACCTGATCCCAATGAGTGCAAACTGACCTTGGATTAAGCAAGCGGCAATGATTTCTCTCCAACGGCCTTCTAGAATGTCACAGTGGAGAATAAATCAACTGACTAGAATATACTTACAGTTTGCTCTCCTCTGTTTTTTCATGAAAAGTACGGCCATTAATGTATCAAAATATCTGTGTTTAAACCAAAGAAATCAATTCTTTTGTCGATTTTTTTAGGTGGTACAAATTAATTTATTCCTGCTATTTGATACAGGATTAGAAAAAGTAACTAAGTATGTGATGAATTATGACAAATTATATGATAATGATGATATCTTGTTTAGCACAAAATATGTTTGTATTATGTTTAGTAAAAAATAGTATAAAATGAATAAAACGTGTAAGGGTTATCGCTTATAATAATAATTACTAAAGGAAATAAATACTGACTCAACTACTTATTATCATTTTTAAATCAACTGTTTGTAACCCTTATTATTAAAACATTGAGTCGACTTCGGTTGTATAGCTATTGATAAAGGCGACGATGTACCATAATAATGATCACTGCACCGAAATGTATACAATGATGTTATTGTCCTTTACTATTTATGATATTGAGGTCACCATGCTATGACATCCGTTTTATTGTTATCGTGTGTAGCAATTTTACGGTTCACAGAGTTAGTATCCTTCAAAGAGACATCGGCCGGGGTAACTTCATTTTTAATCAGATGATAAATGTCCTTAGAAAAACACCCTAATAACTGTGAATCAACTTGTATACCTATTCCCCGTACCAAGTCATTAAGTTTTGTGTATCTTCGGCAGAAGTAGATAAATTTAGTTCCTATGTTAGTTTCGGTTTTAAGTTCAGAAAGTGCACTTAAGAAACACCAGATCTTGTAGCATCGTTTGGTTTACTTACCCAAGCCACCTATTACCGCTAGTAACTATTTCTATCAACGTTAAATATCCTATACAATTATCTGCCTTTGTCATTTATATCGTGAGTTGACTCGTTAATGAGTACATGTTTTAACATAAGTACTATTATTCAAATTGTAAACTTCCTGCATGCAAAAAAAAAGACTATAGTGAGCGAGGATGTCGTTAAGTTTGTAAGTAGGTATTTGATTTTGAATATGAGAAAAAGCCCAAGGAAATATATATACCTACGCTGAAAAGAGATAGGAAGTGTAGAGAGAAAGCTATCGAGTGACATGACAGGAAGTAATGAATACTGCAAGAAAAATTACATAGTAATTAAATGTAATCAATGTAAAGTTTGAGGCTAGATAGACCCTAGTATGGCATGGCTGAAAATATCATAAGTTTTCCGCACTATTTCGTAGTTTTATTTTTATTTCTTAGGGTTTTTGTTTATAATATTGTTTAGTTTACACTCATTACTAAACAAGTCGAATGAAATATTTAACTATTTATTTCAGTTTGGCCTCTACGCATCACTTCTGGGCGGTTTCGTGTATGCGTTGATGGGAACATGTCCTCAGATTAACATAGGGCCCACAGCGCTGCTGTCACTCCTTACCTTCACATACACGAATGGGACCAACTCGGACTTTGCTATTCTGCTATGTTTCATCGCTGGTATAGTTCAGCTCATCGCTGGAATTTCACAATTAGGTAAGATAAGAGTATTTATGCGGGAGGAAATCAGCAATTCTTAGCCAAGTATGGCCAGTAAAGCCATTAATTTGGTTCATTCATTCATTCATATCGCGTGAGTTCCAAATTGTGCCTGAGCCAACATACTCTATTCTATGGTTTCGAAAACAAGAATTTTATGTTAATTTCAATTAATAAAATAGACAGTTTTTTATACTTATTGTATTCGTATATGTCGATTATAATACAAATACAATAATGATATAAAAATATAAGATCAAAGTTTTGTACCGTAATATAGCTACTGAATACAAAACGGTAAATATCTGTATTACAGATATTTAAAAAGGGAAATTGGTGTCATCAACAAAATATCGAAGAAAAAGCGACTTGGAAAATGATGAATGATGATGAATTAATGATGTACTCCCTTATTTAAACGCACCTATAAATAATTGCAGCCACGATATTCAAATTCATTTGACATTTTAATTTTTCAGGGTTTTTAGTAGAATTCGTCTCATTGCCAGTCGTGTCTGGCTTCACGTCAGCTGCGGCTATCACAATCGCATCTTCACAAATCAAGGGTCTTCTTGGACTGCGATTCAGTGCTGAAACATTTATCGCCACCTGGCGTGGAGTGTACCAGCATATAGAAGAGACGAGATTTCCAGACACTATACTCAGCTTGGCGTGCTGCATTGTTTTAATGGGAATGAAGGTAAATTTATAACCTAGCTATTTATTTTACTATTAGAGATTCCCTCGTGGGACTCTACTTTTACTAGAGGGTCTATTTTTGATCTTTAGCTTACCTTTCACGCTTACGCGTACGTTTATAAATAATAATCCTGATTTGGCGGTGCTGATTTTTACAATTGAGTGACTGCCATCTGCCCTTATCTTATAGGGAATGTAGCCCAATAGAAAATATGTATTAGTGGCAAACACTGTCAGTTTTTAGTAGGTATATAATATATCCTAACAACTACCATCTAATTATATAGTAAACAGCCAGGACCAGGCTTAACGGGCTTCCGAAGCAAGGATCCTTGCTCTTGAGAAATGCCACTAAATGCGACCAATCCAAGCATGGCCGCGCTCTCGCCGACGCTTGACGAGCTCTATCGTTAAGAACACGCACGCCTCGCTAGGCTATAATATCACAGACTATGTGAATCAAGTGTTTATTTGTTTGAATATTTACTGTGTATGGAAATCAAGGTATCGAATTTACGGTCCGCTGTTCTTATTTGTTTTGTTATGAATCAGTGATGTATAAATATTGTAATAAGTTGACCGAAGTTAGCTAGTTCATTCAAACAGAACGGTAGATTTGTTGTGGAAACAAATGATTTGTGATAGAGCCTGTTAGTTATCCGAGCGTATTTACTATCTATTCATGTAGGGTAAATCTACAGTAAACCTACGTTTTCTGAAATACATTTATACTTAATTTTTGCTCAGCAAATATAGTAGTAATGCAAAACTATCTATTATTGAAAACGTTTGTATTTTAGAAGAGATTTGTTTATTTTTGTCATTAAGTGGTTGTTTTTTTGCTATTATGATATACTAACTTTCGCCCGTGGCTTCGCCCGCTTGTGTTTTCCACGACAACAGTGCTTTTTCCCGGGATGAAAGTTATCCTATGTCCTTCTGGATATTTTATCTATGTGTATGCGAAATTTCAGGAAGAATGGTGCAGTAGATACGGCGCGATGAAAGCGTAGCAAACACTCAAAACTCACTGTCGCATTTATTATATTAGTTAGGATTTTTTTATTTCTGTGTACAAAGCTAAATATATATAAATACTTATATTGTTTCCATAAGATTATATGCAGTTAGGCAGTCAGTTGTAAGATGCGTGCATTAATGTACCTACATGACACCTTGAGAGTGTTACCCGCGTGCTGCCAACTAGCACAGTATAATAGCAATAAATTGCGAGACATAATATTGTCTTTTGATAGTTAACTAACTAAATGGTTGCACATCTTGCCCTCGTTGCGACTGCGGTCGGGGTGCAGCGCGCAGCAAGTTTCTGCCGCAAAGTAAACTCTAGTTTGATGATGTTCGCCGCCTGCCTCTTTGCTATCTAAGCTAATTGGAAAGCTCAAAATTAATTATCTTTACTAATTTAATAAATGAAATGAAATATTTATTTTGCGAAAACATGGTAGTACAACTGTGTTAGGCCCAAGGGCAATAGATATAGGTATCAACATGTTTCACCATATTCTGGCATGCAATTTTTTTTAATATATCAAATGTCAATTTGTAATGTGTAAAGCTACAGTTTATTTGATATCTGAAAGCATTCATAGCCCTGGGTGATGAAGATTACAGGGTGTAGTACATAAGTTCAGTTATAAGGTCTAATGGTTGACTGGTAGAGAATGCAATATAGCATTAAGTCCACCAATTTTACATATTTGTGCAATTCAGATTTAAATAAACTAATAAATAGCTAGTTGCAAATAAAATGCGTAGATTTGTAACCGACCATAATATTTTTTTGAATGTTGATGAGGCGGAACGACATGACAAAACGCTCGCAAATACTCGCAATGTCCCTTTGATGTGGTCTAATTTTGAAATGGACCAAATGGACAATCAGAATTTGTTAATTAAACCATACAACTCTAGGACCAGGGCCTTGATTCTGTAAGCTTTCATTTTAAACTGCGAATCTGAATCCGCTGTGAGTTTCTTGATTGGCATTCTAAAAACTCGGTTAATAATTCGAACCAATACTAGCGCTACCCTTGCGAGCGTGTCAGCGAGATGAACTAGATTGGACGTGAGATTTTGTATGAGATGACGTAAGATGTGGCATTCTGGGGCCCGATTCTCGCGTAATCGAAGTTCACTTCACCGATTTTTTCCAATTTTTTTCAAAGGTTTATCACGGTTTCTGCTTTTTCAAAAAATCAAAATTGAAAGGGTTCAATCATACGTAGGGTAAATTTTTCGAAATTTCGATTGATCGATGCGATCGATGATACAAAAAAATTGGAGAAAATCGGTGAAGTTGAATTGGGCCCCTGTAGGGTAATTTCTCCGTCACTTCAAAGCTCACTTCTCACTTGTCATTTTGAGCCATACGTGACGTGTGAGTGATAGCGACGTGAGAAGCGAGTTGTTGTTTGAAATTTGCAGAATCGACAGGCTGGACCATATTAATAATGTATACAAAATAATATAACAGTTTAGTATAATACTGTAGTAACTACACTCGTTTGATTTAATTTGTTATTAGTCAAATTGAAAAAGGACAAGACAAGATTTAAAAAGGAAAAACAAGATTTTTTTATATGGTATGGTATAGGGCTTAGCCCATGATAAGTCAGTGTCGGCAAAATGTATATATATTTTTTTGATGATTGACAACTGTCCCTATCAATTAACTGATTGACATTAGAAAAGTTTTTATGAAGCCTACCACATTTCGGCTTTCATTGAAAGCCTCATTTGGTAATTTGGTCACTATAACACGTCAAATCCGTATCCGCGTAGAGCGACTGGCCAGTGGTCATTACTAATTGTGCAATCGGCCAATTTCACGGACTGCCGTGACGTGCCGAAATAATTGGTACGTCCAGGGGGACCCAACATTGACTAAGACAAAGGTAAATGGATTCAACTGCATCCGGTGTGTATGTGTGAATCACTACATCACTACATAGTTTAAAACAAAGTCCCTTTCTCTGTCCCTATATCCCTATATATGCTTAAATCTATAAAACTACGCAACGGATTTTGATGCGGTTTTTTTAATAGATACAGTGATTCAAGAGGAAGGTTTTAATGCCCATGCCAAGCCGGGGCGGGTCGCTAGTGATAGGTAAATCAAAAATAATGGCTTAGTGTTTGTTTGGGCTTTAAGACATCCTCAGAAAACCACTGTCTCATTTGATATTTAATGAGTTATATATCTGATGCAGTGAAATTGAAAAATGTGCTCAATAGTATAACAACCATATTTTTTACCAAACTTACTTTAAGTTCTCAATTAAGTTGCCTTGGTTTTTTGGTTTCATACTTATTGGTTTTAATAAAATGCATATGAAATCAATTTTAAAGTATCCTTTGAAACAAAGACACAACGTTTAAAAAATATATTTAAAATGGTTCCGAAATGACGGAGTTATGAGGTAACAAACATATAGTAGCCAAATTAAGAAATTTCTCTATTTTGGAAGTCCGTTAAAAAATGTACAAATACAAATTTTGTAAGGGCTAAAATCATAAGTAGAACATCAAAGTCGCTGCTGCTCTGCCATTTTTGAAATCTATGGGCAAATGTTTCGAAACGCTCAAGAGAGAAGCATGTTACTAATCCTACTAGTAATATTATAAATGCGAAAGTGAGTTTGTTTGTTACGCTTTCATGTCCTATCTATCGCACTATATGTCCTATCTATATATGTGTATGCGAAATTTCAGGAAAATTGGTGAAGGTACAGGTAGTTGACATATGGCACCTTTTATCCAGGAAATTCACGAGGGCGAAGCCGCGGGCGAAAGCTAGTATGATTATAATTATAACTGATAATTTGATTAGTTTTGATAATACTAAATGATCAAACTAATTAGTTGAGATTGATTAAGTGATCGTTTTGTTAAAAATAGGTTACCTATGCAAATGTGGTAGGCAAATATTTTAAAAATCACTAGTAAGGTATTTATAAAAAAAAGCTCAAATTAGTATCGATAGAAAGAAGGTATAAGTATAGATACTTCTGTACAAAATGTAATTTCCCCTGTTGAAGTAATATAATTAGTTGCCTCACGTGTGTGCGAATAAAAGCGGAAAATGGATCCCAAACAGAATGTTGTTATTCAATTACGCTCCTATTATTTCAGCGTTTGCTCTTTTTCTTGGTCAACGAGGGGAAAATGCCGTCCTTTAAAGGATCTTGCTATAACAGCGATTTAGGTTTTTGTCGAAAATACACTAAGTAGAATTGTTTCTTTTGAACATTTGTGAAGTAGTCAAATACCAAATGGGATCTAATATATATATAATGATATTTTAATGTCCCAAAAATGTGCAACTACTGATTTTTCCCGAAAACATTTATTTTTGAGTCAACTTTAGTATATAGTTAGTGTTCTGATTTTTAGTTAAATCTTGGTTCTCAGAGATTTCAGATCTCTATGCAATTAATTTGCTAACGTTACAGAGGTACTCGTAACATACTACTCTGGGCAATCGAACATTTGAACGATTAGGTACATGACATTACTAATAGTATAAAAAAAGTCGCTTCCCGCTGTCTGTCCCTATGTATGCTTAGATCTTTGAAACTACGCAACGGATATTGATGCGGTTTTTTTAAATAGATAGAGTGATTCAAGGGGAAGGTTTATATGTATAATATAGCATTGCACCCGTGCGAAGCAGGGGCGGTTCGCTAGTTTAACATAATTTCAATAATATTATATATTTTCAGGCACTAAAAGACATTCGGTTGAAAGAATCAGAAGACGAAAAAGATCGCCGCAACGCCATATTCCAGAAGATCTTCTGGTTTGCGGGTGTTGCCAGAAACGCTGTGGTGGTGGTCGTGGCGTCCGTGCTGGCCTTCTTCTTGTACCAGGACAAAGACGATCCGTTCATATTGACTGGTGTGTTTGTCTTTTTGTATGGATGGTTTTTTAACAATTTTCACTAACGTCAGGGGCTGAGAGGCGGTTCCGAAGAACTCTGAAACCAGGGTGTGCATAGTCGATTAACTATTACACCTACACGAAAGGAAGTTAGTAAAAGCATACTTTTTACACAAGTAATAAAAAAATACTTTTGTAATTTTTTTTCAGCTTACCAAGAGAGAATTTGAACTAAGTGCCAGTTTTTAGTGGCGGCCATGTTGGGACTAACATGTTGTTATCCAGTAGTAGTTTGCATAGAACTATTAATGGAAGAAGACAAAGTAATAAATTATCTATACTAATGTAGGTAATAAAGCTGATGAGTTCATATGTTTGAAAGCCTTTTACTCTGGATCTACCCGACGAATTCAAGTTTTTTTTTCTAATGAAACAAAATGGAAGGTAGTACATGGACGGATGAGTGAGTAGCTCAGAAAATGCATATAATTATTTTCCTTTCAGGGAAAATAACTCCAGGCCTGCCCAACCCTGCGCCTCCTCCTTTTTCGAGTTCTGAGGGAAACACGACATACACTGCTGGTGATATGTTTTCTCATTTGGGCACTGGTTTGCTCGTGGTTCCTATTGTCGGCATCATCTCCAATGTCGCAATAGCAAAGGCTTTTGGTGAGTTAACTTTTGTCTATTCCTTCGGGGCCGTGCCTTGACTGACAGCCGAGGTAAAACATTTCCTTTGCCAAACAACAAATGCTAAGAAATTTATTGACAACCTCCGTTGCATAATGGGTAACATATGCCTAGGTACCCACTTCATAAGAGGTAGCGGGTTCGATCCCTGGTCAGGTCAAGAAAAAAAAATGATAATTTTCAACTAAACATACGTATTGAGTTTTCATGTAAGTAAAGAAGCTTTATTAGTAGGTTTTATTCCGAAAAAATAATTTTATGGATAGTTTTACAAATTGATGCTAATAATCAAAAGCTAAGTAAGGTACCTTCATTATACTTACATAAAGCCTAAATTTTATTTAAATATTTAAGCTTATGGTAGATTATTACATTTCTGTTTAAAAATTCTGTTTAATAATTGTGAAGCTGTAACTCTAGTGCTGAAACTGACAATTTTTGGGTAAATAAATAAAATTCGTTAAATGCTTTAACAGTTTCATGCACATACGAGTAGGTATATTAAATCACCACTCTCGGTTTGAAATTCTATTAGGTGCTAAATATTTTATGCAGGTAAATATTATCAGGCATAAGTTTATATTGAAGACAGTGAAGTTCATATCATATATTTTTCAAAATTGCTCCGTGTTTTAGGTTTTAGGAGGCTGTAGAAATAATGTATTAGATAGAGAAGCAGTGTCTCCTGTTAGTGCATCTGCATGACAGGATTTACGACGTCATTTCGTTTCATATCATATCAAACATGGTACATCGTAAACTGAAATTGTGTTTTCCTGTGGTATTTTTAAATATTATATTGTTTAGGTATATACAAGTATAAAGTATTTAGATAAAGACAAATATTTACTATATGACGGACATTTTCATCATCTATTTACACAAATCCATAATAAAACAGTTTCTTATTTTAATTCGTTTTACTGTTTGTGAATTTTCGGAACCACATGAATATTGGTGTAGATATAAAAAAATATTCAACCAGTAGTGATTGAGGGGGATTCTAGAATAGGATTCCTAGTATAATTGTTTATCAGTAATAACAAATAAAGGTACGACAGCGGATTATCTACAAATTAAAAAAGATCTTTTTAGCTGAGATTAGTCACGGTTAAAGAAATAATCATGTAACCATTTGTTGAGAAAACAAATTAAGCGTTTACTAGAAACTACTACTTAGAAATTATCATAATTGTCCTTGCAAATGGGACTATCCAAGTTGTTATGGAATTATTGACTTAGTTTATGCTTTGATTAGCATATTTATTGAAACAAGTAATTTTGTTAACTATCTCCCTAATTTCTAGAAATTCTGAAGTTATTAAGTATTTTGCGCAAAGACAAACTCGAACAAGAAAATGGCACAATCAATAAAAATCACGGAACAAATTCTAATTGTACCTAATGAAAACACATATGCTTACTCTATATACTATACTCCAATGAATGTATTAGTTTTAGAACTGAAAATAAAAATAGACTAATTCTGTAAAACGTCACAAAGTCCCAAAAATTGCCAAAAATAACAATATATCTAATCATTATCAAAATAGTGCGTATATGTTAATCTAGATCAAGACGTAATTAATATTATATAGATCATAAGCTCCTAGGTTAAGGACAATATGCCAGGTATTTGTGTAATGAATTATAGCGCAATATTCCACAGTCGACTGAGTATCAGCGGTGTCATTGAAGGTTTTGTAAATTAGAATTTAAACAAATGTTAACCGGTAATGCTGAATGTAATGTAGGAATCGCGCGCGGCTCTAAGGCTAATATATGCTTTATTGTAATAAATAATTAGTACCGGCCGCTTTATAAGACAATCAAAATATACCCTGGCTCTGAAGCGTAATCTGAGGATATAAACGACTCTTATAGTTTACAAGATACTTAGAAAAAGATGTCGTTATAATTAACTACCAACTAACCTATAACCAAATGGATTTTACTATAATTTATTTAATTTAAAAACTCAGATTCAACCATTTTATGTAAATCATAGATTTAGGAATTGACAGCGGCCACGATTTCATATTGCTGTTATGTAGATAGTGCAACATAGTATTAATTCATTAATTTTCTTACAGCTCGAGGTAGAACTTTAGATGCGACTCAAGAGATAATAGCCCTAGGGGTGTGCAACGTGGCCGGCTCATTCTTCCGGTCATTTCCCGTGAACGGGTCGTTCACTCGGAGCGCGGTCAGCGATGCTTCGGGGGTGCGAACTCCCGCTGCCGGACTCTATACTAGTATGTATCTTAATACCGTTGTAGAGGTGAGACATACTAGGTAAAACGCGGACTGAGTCTTGCGAGTACGCGTCCAGAAAAAGACTAGATCCAAAGACTAGGTCCACGAGTATTTACGAGTGCGCGACTCAATGGACTCATTGCGTAACCAAATGATTCCCGTAAATTCGCGTCTTGCGTATATGGACTAAGTAGTTTTACAAGTATTGAGTCTTCACACTTCGTATTTTTTTTATCCAATTTTTTAAATATTGACTTAAATCTTCCCTTCATACTTTATACAGGCTTAGGACTGTCAGCAGTTTTTATTAAAATTTCAATCAAAAAGTGTATTTAAGTAAAATCTATATTAGAAGTTTTCAATCGATTTTATATACATTGATTACTTTTATTTACATTTTTTTTATATACAAAGTGATTCCTAATCTTTTTTTATTTATTATTTTGTTTTCAATACGTTTATACATAAGTACATACTTTCATATTGAACTTTCGGCGAAAGCTAACAACTGTTTGTTTTTAAAATTGCAAATTGTAAGTAAACAACAAGTATTATTATCACACCAAAACAAATATGTAGCATATTTGTTTTGGTGTGATAAAAAGGTGTGACAAAAGAAAATTATGTTTGTAATAAAAGTGTTATTTGAATAAACAATAACTAGCCGAAATACATCGCTCGGCGGCTAGGTGCGGCAGCGGGCGAGTCGAGCGATCCGAAGTTTCCCGACGACGTCTTCCGAATATAGTCCCGAACGCTCGCATCCTAGTTTTTGATTTGCGCGGACCGGTGAAGTCGCCGTACTCGTAAATACTCGATACGCTAAAAGACTCGCATGCGGGAACGCGTACTTACGCGTCTAAGCCAAAACCTATTCCAAAAACCTGTTCCAGTAAATACGTCTCACCTCTATACCGTTGTAATACGACTGTTATTACTGAAATATCATTCGTAAAAAAAGTTATAGTAGAATGTACTTATTGCTATTATGGTCCAGCGGTTAAGAAATTTTCCTAAAGTTATATCTGTGAGTTATATGTTACAAAGTTATATCACGGGGTTTCCTTTGTAGTTACGAAAGTGAGTAGCAAATCATGTCAAGGTAAATATAATCATACAAGTCTCAAAAAAGTCACAGAATTGATTTTAATTTAATATAGCTTTTGATTTTAGTATTAAAAAGAAAAAAGACATGATTCAACGATCAAAAATATACAAAGTTGGTTTAAAATCAGACTTTTGCAAACCACATTTGCGCTCACAATCATTCCCTGTGAATGGTTATTTTGAAAGGAAGCAAGGGAGCATCCCGCGCGCACGTCTCAATGTAATAATGCATACGAATGAAATTCTGCCCCAGGGAGATCCATAATATTCTTTCCTCCATCTTGCACTGCGAAATGAGGTAAGGTCTAACAAAACAGATTTAAATTCTTTTACTTTCTCTTGCTCGGAAATAGGTTCATTATTTAAAAAAAAAACAATACGTCAATAGACTCATTGCTGGCCTAAGACAACAATGTAATTTTAAAAAAATTAATTGGCGGCCGCTAATGGAGGTTTTTTAATGTACACGTTTTCATACATTAGGTTTTTTAGTTTCACTCTGGCCAGTCTACCAGAAAAACCTATTCTAGCGGTCGTTAATGGAAATTGCTGGACACTTTTGTTAGGTTGGTACTAACCATTAGATCTTTTATTGTTTAAAAATATGTATGAACATTTCAAAAAGTTTGAAATAAGAACAGCGAATGCTGGCTTTTGTTGACGCCATTTTAAAATTTGATACGATGTAGTTTCGGCTCAAGAGGATTTCAGAGAAAGTAAAGTACTATACAAGCCTCGGCCGAAATTGCAATTTACGTCCTCGTTTTTTTATAAGGCATCGGCTTCACCTCGTTCTTTTAAAAGCACTTGACAAGGCCTCAACTGCGCTTCGGCCTTGCAATATGCCTCGGCCGTAAATGGCTTCATTTCTGGCCTCGACAGTAATGTACTATTAAATGCAACATGACTTATATGCATAACCAACAGATCTTTTCATTAAATTTTCCTATTAGGACGTGTTTGTGTGTGTGTATAAAAAGATTTTATATTAATGCCATAACGTACGTCTTTTGCTTTGTACTTTCGAAATTTATTTAGAATAATTATTATAATATAGCCCAGGCTCAAGAAAGCTACTTACTGGCGCATTCATCGAGCAAGTCCACTATGTTATTAGTGCACACGAATGAAACCTTACCCCGGGAGATCCATAACATTCTTTCCAGCAGCTTGCACTACAAAAGAATAAGCGATAGTGATATTTTATCAAAGTTTATTAAAGGAATATTTCTTTCCACGTGCTGTTTTACCAATGATATCAGCAATTTTTTTAAGGGGCTTACACAAAGAATTTTGAATAGCGCTTTGACGCATCGCAATTTTTTTAAAATCTTAGGCTTACATCAGCCAACAGTACCACTAATCATTTTATTTCTTTTATTCTAAAATCAGGTGAAATTGAAAAAATCTAAGACAGCACTTCGTTAGTAAAGTAATATACCAAAAATACTAGAAGATATTTATCTTCTAGTATTTTTGGTATATTACTTTTCATTATTTTATTCTCGATACAAAGAAAAAAAACCTCATAATCGTTATGAGTTTTTTTCTAAATTAACCGAAGAAAAAATTATGAAAAGTAATACCAAAAATACTAGAAGTTATTTACTCGCGAAGTGCTGTCTTAGATTTTTTCAATTTGATCTGATTTTAGAGTAAAAAAAATAAATAAAATGATTGGTGGCGCTAGTTGGCTGATGAAGCCCCTTAAAAGTGATTCGCTACTCTCCTAAATAACAAATTACACGAGCAAAGTACTATTATGGTGTCAACATTGCGGTGTTTACTTCAACAACAGCTGTGCGAATACTCTGCAACAATTTGTTAGATTTCATCGTTATTAAGTCGGCAGGACGACACGCTTTATCAATGTAATGGGGTTGTTTCGCTTTTGATGACGACTTCAGTAATTATTAAAGCAATTTTAGCAGCTGACTCAAAAGCGACCCCGAGTTCGACTCTAATTTGACCAAACTTTGTTGTAACTGGCTGAAGTTTATGTTCCATTTTATGTTCTGATCGAGTTACGCTCCTCGGGATTGTCAGATTTGCATTAGATTTATTCTTTCACGGATCTGCTGATTGTGAATTCTTGTCTTGAAGTCATAGGAGAAATACCTTAGGGTTATATCACTGAGTTAATTTGGAAATGCAATGTTAATTAGATTTAACCGATAAGTGCATATAATTTGTCATATTTATGTTAATGTCTATGACTAGATACTAAATTAATTCTGCTAGCCTGTTCTCAGAAATTATTTAATCATTTGTTCTATCTTAGTCTCTTTATATAGTAATTATCAAAATAGTTTATCTGAAATAATATTTGTACATATGCTTCTGTAATCACCTATTTATTACCTAGGTAATATGTTTACATATTTACTTTACAAATCTCGCAAGAATCTTGCAAAAAATCGTCAGGTTTAAGTTCCAGTTATTTAGTTTCGACTTTTCGACAAGCAGCAGCAAATGGAGGCGAAGACAAATGTACAACTATACCATAAATCATTTCATGTGAGGGCTGGCTAGTCCATAAATCTAAAAGTTTGCATCGGTAGTTTACCGCGCTCAAGTTTCGTGCTGAATTTAAAATTCAAATCTTCTAAATTATAGAAGTTCTAAATCTAATTATAACCGGATATATATAATGCCTAGAAGCAATTTGTAGTCCAATAAATCCGCCTTAGGTATTTTTTACATAATATGTTATCATGTAACGATACATGATGATTACAGTTCGAAAAAGCTGCCTTATGTATCTATTTCTGTTTTAGTTAATTTGTCATGAATACATACTTGTTTTGATGCAATAAAGAGTAAACTTTGTATTGTACCACCCCTGCATTGTGGAAATTTTTCTATACCTATTGGGTATTTTCATTTTGTTTTCGTGGAGTAAACGAAACCAAATCAAAGGCCTAACAGGCATATTGTTAATTTATTTATCATATGCCAAAAGACTTTATTGCAAATTGCAAGTGGAGGCATAGAGCTCGTTTGGCCCATTTGACACGTGTTATATGTAACGTATTTTATACATCTTTATTAAGTAAACTTGACACATTTTTTACAGGTATAATAGTACTATTAACGCTGGCCCTCCTCACCCCATACTTCTTCTTTATACCTCGCGCGGCTCTCGCTGCAGTCATAGTCTGCGCGGTTTTACATATGGTGGATGTGGCTATTATCAAGAAACTTTGGGCCACCAGCAGTGAGTAGTAATCTTTAAGATATATAAAAAAAGTTCCAAAACTACTAATTTTTGCAGCAGCAAATACTATCTAAAAATATTATATGTCCACGAACATTCGTGATTCCAACATACATATGTTGGAATCAGACCCGGGGCTCCGAATCCACCGTCTGTGACATACAATGTGAAAACGTTAGTCATGAGAGAGATAGATATTTACAAACGTTTATCATCTTCCTAGCTAAACTCACTAAATGGTAAACAGGCACATTCGTGGTCAATATTTTAGATAAATTAATACTAGAATCAATGATTAATACTTATTTTTATTTATAGATTTATTAATTATTCAGCATGATTTTTCTAAGCGAAATGTCTAGTTTCAACTTGCCACATTATACCTCTATATTATTATTAAACTGCCGCAGAAGACACTAGTAGATATAAATGTACAACCCATTTTAAAGAAATGTGCAATGGCAAAAGAAAATTCTCAACTAGTGTCATAATTAAAATTGGTATCTCGAAGTAACTAACGTGCATGGTCGTTATTCCGCGAGAATTAAATTAGTTAGAAAACTTTCTACTAACTAAAATTTCGCCGGCGCGTTCGAATTTCGCGGTGCAGACACAAAAAACTTTGAGCAACGAAATTAATAAAATTAATAATCACCGTGAACACTACTAAATTCATTAAATTGAGACAAACTGCTTAATTAGGCTATATGAAGGGAAAAAGAAAGGAAATAATTTCCCGATTCTATAATTTCAAGTCCCTTGACTTATTTTTCTAAGACTATATAGTACATAATCTCTAAATCTAGAACATGTTTTAATGCTTTTAGCATTTAGTCCATAAGTATTTTGTAGTTTGTGTAAGTTCTAATAAATAAATATTCTAAAATAGAAGAACTCTTTGTCAAAGGGATCAATTTAAAATCCGCACATCAAAACGAATTTTAAATAAACGCGCAGTTAGTCAGTCGTTTGGGCAATCCTCTTAATCCCACTAAAGATTATAACAAACAAATCCAATTCCATCAACACGGGTGATGGGCCTCTAAATTATTCCTGCAGGATTGGAGCGTAAGCCGACATGGCTCGCTCGTGTGTAGTATCGAGTAGATACCAAATATGATCCCCATTTTATTATAACAAATTTTTATAACTTCAATTTTTTTACTACTAACTTAGCGTAAGTTTTACTTATAGGTCATGGTAACTTGAATAAATAAACTTTCATTTATTCATACATATCTGTATCATTGCTGTGAAACTTGGCACTTGGTGTGAAGTGGGCGAACCTAAAAGAATGGAGAATTAAAAATTCGTAGTATAAATTGCAAAAGTAATAAAATTACGAAGTGATTAGTACTTACCAATATTTTAGATTCCTAATTGTCACCTATTGTCACAAGTGCTACGTATCAAATAAAATTTAAGTATTATTTATTCAATTCATGCCACTTAAGCGCAATATGGCTGTTAGTGGATTCCACTATAGCGCCACCGCAGGGGATATGTTGTATACTCAAATACAAACATAGCAAACTTAAAATTAGGAAATTTAGTACAAGGGTCCTTCTTATTTCTATATAATATTCTTAAGTATATTCTTATGCATTGAAAAATTCTTTGATAGCATTTTTTCCAACAGGACTAGACATAATCCCTCTCGTGGGTACGTTTCTGTGTTGCCTGGGACTAGGAATAGAAGTGGGGCTGATTTGTGGAGTCGGAGTGGATGTTCTTCTGTTGTTATATTACCATTCCCGCCCACCTTTGGACGTCCAATTCATTGATGTAAGTTTAGAGTTTCAGTATAAGTAGGTACAAAATAACAGACTTGTCTAGTTTGAGAAGCTCAGATCAAATATAAACCAAGCCTGCCACTTGTGAATATTAACCAATTTTAGACCTTTTTAGACTACGTAACCATTCTGGAGAATTTTATGCCCGAGATGCAGACTAACGTCTAGTTTGGGGATAGACTGTTACTGGGTGGGACAAAGGACATACTGTTAACCATTGTAATATTTTATAGTAATTATGGCTGAATAAAGATTTATTTATTTATTATTATTATCCTTAAAGGTATTTATTTTACTGGTCATTCTGAAAATCTTTGAAGAAGGCACACGTCCAGCATTGGACAGAGAAATGATGATGATACCTTTATGCAGTACGTTGCTTAACGTTATTTTATTCTCAATTTATAATTTTATGGATGTAATATTTCAACTAAAATAATGACTTCAACATATATCTACAGGATCCACATTGTCCTCACTATGCAATTCGGCCAGTGGGAGGCTTGCATTTTGCTGGAGCGGAAAGAGTACGATCAAAACTTAGTACTCTGAAAAGAACGAAAATTGTAATGACTTCTGTTCCATTAGAAACATTGACAATAATTCCAGACAATGATACAAGAAGCACAGAATTAACAGGTGCAATTCCAGAGGAGTTCAATAATACTCTTCCAGTACCTAATTCAGTCTCCAATAATGCGACTTCAGTAGTAAGCAACGGTGTTGCCGTGGGAAATCTAAATAATGCAGCTATTACGAGCAATAGAAATAGAGGTTCCGAAAGCGGGATACGATCAACGAGCGTTCTCGTGATATATTGCGATGCCTTGTATAGAATGGATTACACTTTTTTACAGGTCTGTACCATTTTTGCTTTTGTGAAGCTTTACTTTTGTGATTTATGTCGCACGAAGATTGTTCTCGTTATTAATATCATACCTAGTGCGTTTTAAAACCTGGATTTCATATCCGGCTTTGTGTTAATACATTAAAAGGTCTTCCTTGCTTTATTTAAATAAGTAGTAAATAAGAAATATACTTTTGTTGCGTAAGTTAATTATTAATCTTCTTCAAGCTAATAATTAATCTTATGTTACCATATCTTACATTATATACTATACGAAAAGCATAATTAAATACACCAGTTTCTGTTTTATACTGAAAATAAAATAAGAGTTAAATTAGTTATAAACTCTGCGTTAATTTTAACACATCTGAAATCTGTAATAGGTATACTTCCGTTGAATTACACCTTTTATTTCTCATGTAAATCATACACGAATCGAAAATGATCTTTTACATTTGTTTTTGCTAAAACAGACAAAAGAAAAATAAAAGATTAGGTACCTACTAGGTACACAGTACCTAATCGCAAACATAAGTTTAGTAGGTACATAGTCATAAAATATAGAAACTGAAAATCGTTAAAGCAAAGCTCATCGCAATGATATTAGTTAATTTAATATGTAAACCGCTGCATATGCAGCAGGCACAAAGCCACAACGTCAAATCGCATTCAACGTTGATGTGTCAACCGCAACGTTTAGTTTTAATACGTCCGTGATGGTAGGTTTACAAGGGTGATTTTTTAATGGCTAGTCCGCTATTAAATTTTGTATTAAATGAATCCAACCAAAAAAAAACAGCATTATAATCTTTTTTCTTTGAATGCAGTGAATCAAAAAAGGAAAGGTGTGTATTCAAATGCACAGGTAAATCTGTGTTTATGTATGTCCGTCCATCTTTATGTTTCCTCGTAGCTGAAACGACTTGGGTAATTTAATAAAATAAATGATATTTTGTAAGTCTTTATTGCGCCGATTGCGCGAGTGTCTTTGGGCAAATTTAATAACGTTATTAAAAGTCAAAATAATAGGTTCTCGACGTCAAAGCACCTTGTTTTTTTCCCTATCGCTATGAGTTGTTTTAAAAAAGAAATATAAAACTTTATACAACATAAATGTTTGAGGTGTTTTTTTATGATGAAAGTGCCCTTTAATTTCGTACTGCACTCGTGACTTTTTTCTTAAAACAACTCACTCAGCAAGTGGCTAATTATAATAATTACGGAAAATCTCTAAAGTTAAGCGTGCTCATTTCCTTTTTTTACGTGGTTACTACGAAACCGATATACGCGTTACCTGCTCTGTGCATCTAGGTGATTTTATATATTTTCTAGAGCCAAGTTTTGCACATAGAAAATTAAGTGCGATTAAAACCACCACGTGTGTAGCGAGCGAAACTGTAATAGCCTGTACAGAGTAGTCAGACGAGCTTACTTTATTAAAATTAATGTTTGTACGTAAAACATTGTTTTTACAGTAGCGTAACATTGTTTTTACTAATTGTGACACTTTTGGATTTGTGTGCTTTAAACCAACTAACATTACAATGTTTATTTTTTCTTTTCATAACTATAAAAACATCTTGTCGAAATCCAGAACCTTATCAAAAGTCACGATGATTCATTAGCGAGAAATAGCTAAAACTGCACTGATAAAATATGTGCTTATGAGATAAATATACATGTGTGATGAACAGTGAATACCTTAGGAACAAATAAAACAAAACGAATAAACATTTTAATATTTTCATAACATACTAACAAAAAAATCCTATATAAAATTTAGTCACTATATACCTACGTATATATTTAATTTCAGAGTTTGAGAATGCTTGTATTAGAGTGGTCGCGAGGTGGACTAATCGTGTGGTGTGATGCGAGACCCACCGTCAAAGACCAGTTGGATGCGGTGTTACAGGATCCCCTGTACTGTGATAGTCAGCATTTGAACACGCTGCTTGCGGGTAAGAGGGAATTAAGACGACTGTCCTAAAGTAGCTATTGTGTTTAACTAAGACTGTGTTAAAGTAGTTATTGTGTGTAACTAATCATATAGTATGCGAGACCAGCTAGATGCGGTGTTACAGGATCCCATGTACTGTGCCCCTAGTATGAGTTTTTCATAACGCAGACGCTAGCGACTGCGTTAACGATTTTATATGGCAAACCTGTACAGCGCCTCTGGCGGATAGTAAGGCAACTAAGAAATTCCATACAAAATCCTAACGCAGTCGCTAGCGTCCGTGTTAAGAAAAACTCATACTAGGGGTACTGTGATAGCAGCACTGGAACACGCTGCTTGCTGTTAAGAGGGAATTAAGACGACTGTATTAAAGTAGTTATTGTGTGTAACCAATCATAAGTAGTATGCGAGACCAGCTAGATGCGGTGTTACAGGATCCCATGTACTGTGATAGCAGCACTGGAACACGCTGCTTGCTGGTAAGAGGGAATTAAGACGACTGTATTAAAGTAGTTTTTGTGTGTAACTAATCATATAGTATGCGAGACCAGCTAGATGCGGTGTTACAGGATCCCATGTAGTGTGATAGCAGCACTGGAACACGCTGCTTGCTGGTAAGAAAATTAAGACTAGTATGTTAAAGTAGACATGTGGGACTCATCGTCATCAAAATTATAGTGACAAGGTCAATCTATCATGCACATCCTGGTGTCAGAGTTCTTCAGAACTGCCGTAAATTAAATTAAGATGTAAATGTTCGAAACCATTACAGAAATATATTTTTGTTCCAGGTATATCTATAGCAGAACAAGCAGCTGTTACTAGCGATACACAATTGTAGCATAGAGGTTAGTTAGTATGACATAGTACCTAGTCTGTAACTCATCCTCACTGATCCCTACTATTGTGGCATATGACCTGTGATATGGGTATCTATGATTTCGAGGCAGCTATTATACGAATATTTACCTGTGATACACATAACACAATTCAAGACTATTTTTGGAATATATTATGATCGTCACATAAAATACCTAATCATCAAGTTAATACTTAAAAACTTATTCTATTATTCAATAATAGCTACAATGCCTACAATAATTGAAGTACGGGAACTAATTACGAGTATTATTGACTGCCTATTGCGAAATATGCGGCTGTTATTAGTGATACACCATTAGGAATAGCATTTAAGTTTATCAACTGTGTGATATGATCCTAATTAATCCCTACAATCGGGAAATACGAATTCAACCGATAATATCCTAAAGCTTTTGTGTGATGATATAATACCTATATATTAGGTAATAACTATTTAATAGCGAATAGGTACGTTAAAATATTTTAATGCATCTGTCATTCAAAACAATACATATTTTATAATAATTTATTAGTCTTTTATTGTTTACCTACTTACACAATAGTTAATGATAACGTCATCATCTAATTATTATTCTGGTTGCCACCCAAACCTGGACTATATAGACTGCAATTATTATGAAAGGCTACCTGCCTGACCTCAACCCTCCATGAGAATGCTGTTGTTGATGGAATTTTCCACTAGTCTGACAAAGGCACAAGTATAAATTGATGACTCTGTTATTTCTATTGTAGCAACTTAGTAGCCTCTTGTGTCATAAGAGGCTACAAATTACATGCAATGCATTCATTGCAAGAGAAGTCTGTGCATAAGCCGGCATATAATTATTTTATAACGACATAGCCCAGCAAGTTTAGTTTTATCCTCCAAAGTAGCAGTGGGTGGGCCACATGACGCACCGAGCCGATGTTGATCCAGGAAAAGCGGGTATGTTAGGTTACTTAGGTTCTCTACTACTCAGCGACCCGAAATGGATCTTGGCCTCCGAAACGAGAATAGGTATTTACTATACCTACTTAGAATAAAATAAGTCTAGTCTCTAAGGTACCTATATGCGTTGCAAGAGAGCGCCACAGTTTTCTATTCTGCACTAAGAGAAAAGTAGGTAAGTAACAATGATCTAAGGTATGTAATCAAAACTTATTTAGAAGCCTTATGTAAAATACATAAGGCTTCTAAATAAGTTTTGATTACTGGATACTGTAAGAGAACAATGTATTTTCTTATACTGTATCTACCTTGAAATGTAAGAAATTTTCCTTGGCAAGTAAATAAGTAATTATCCGAAAAAGGCGATGTTAATTCGAAGCAACATGGCTTCATTATATTGAAACTTTTAATTAAGCCAAACAGAGTATAATCGCAAAAATAATGTGATACGATCTTGTAACTGCTTGGGGAGACTGTAATAGGGGACAGCGGCCATTTATACGAGACAATAGTCAACCCAAATGTTCAAAATTCTACGTTTGTAAGTACTTTTATTAAGTATATATACGTAGATATTGTGTATTCAAAAATAATATAGGCGGATCGGGTAATTTACGAAAAAGGGTTGCTTATTAGCATGAACGTTGGTAGAAATTATTTTGGAATGGTTGAATACCTACTTATTGGTAAGTAAAAAATATTTATGCTTATATTTGGACTAGTTGGCCAACTAAGAAAATGAGAAGGAAGGTCTGTCCATTAGTACTATGATTGCTTAAGTACCTAGTGGTTTTGAATTGTACCTAAGGCGTTTGCCTGTAGACCCGTGGATTCGATTTCCATGGGAAGCATACTTTGTTGTTTCCAGTTTGGTTGTAATTCACCTGATTGTCTTACAATAAATAAATAAAGATGATTCCGTGCTTCCTTCCTTCTCTTCCCGGTCAGGTCAAGATGAAAAATGATCTTTTTCTGATTAACCTGGGTCTTGGATGTTTATCTATATATGTATTTGTTATAAAATATAGTATTGTTGAGTTAGTATCCCATAACACAAGTCTCGAACTTACTTTGGGGCTAACTCAATCTGTGTGATTTGTCCTTATATATTTATTTATTTATTTATTTATTCCTAAGGCATAGCAGCCGGGACCAACGTTACGTTACGTTACGTTAGCCCCGGCTGCCATGTGGCAGTCGTTAAAGGACGTCAGAGGCCAAAAAGTGGTTATGAAGAACTGACACCAGTATGTGTATGGTCGATTAACCATGAAACCTACACGAAATGTTCTTGTTATCCGATAATAAAGAAATTTGAAATTGAAATGATGATGATACATTAGTCGCTTTCAAGGGTTTTGGAAAAAGAAAAAGTTAATGGATGAACTTCAATAAAGTTTTGTATAGGTAATTCTTTATTTGACCGAAATTTCAGAAAGTTTATTAAAATGTGTAACAAACTAACTCCTGATACCCCATTAAAGAGAAAATTTCCAAAATACCTTCTTCAAAAGGCTCAAGGCACATAAAGAACAACTACAACAACAAATAAAATGGTTTTGTTTCATTCTACAGTTTCGGATACGTTTATAATAAAATTGCGTAATAATGGAACGCGACGCGACAGAAGCTGGGATGTCAATATAATCTGACACTGACAGTGTTGACACATGCGTAATGCGCTACGACGTAGTGACTGCGTAGTTATGCGTAGTGAGTAGTGACTATACACAAACAAACTGCTTAAACTGCATTCCCAGTTTGCGTTAACAAGTAAAGTATAAAATTAGTGCCATATAACGGACCACATATATAAGGTAATGTTTATTACATACCTACTTATTGTCTATTGCATATAAACGGTAAGTAAAAATAATGTCATTGAAGTTGTTTGATTACATCAGTAGGCTGTCCTGCTCTAACTAATATGAAAACTAGAAGAGAGAAGGACAACCTGTTTTATTCAAGCAATAATTAAATAAATACGTAATAAATAAATACGGGGTGGAATCAACCTTTTCTTGTTAACATCGTCGGAAGTTTTTTTTTGACAAATCACATAGGTAGATTGAGCGCTCCAAGAGTGTTATGGGATACCAACTCAACGATACTAGATATATTTTATCACAAATACATATTGCATATTGTTAAATATCCAAGACCCAGGCCACATACTTTGAAAAAGGTTCTTTTTAGGGTTCCGTACTTACCTCATAAGGCAAAAACGAGCCTTTATAAGATCACTTTGTTATCCGTCTGTCTGTCTGTCAAACTTTTATTTATGATGAACGCATGAACCGCATGAACGTATCAAGTTGAAATTTAAATCATGTACGGTTCCTTTCGGCTGTAAAATAATCAAAATTCTACTTCACTGCGATCACAAGACATGATCGTAAATGTTGCATATTTTCTAGATTTTGCGATTTCAGATCAGATTCCCATCTTAACCTAATGGGTACTTCCCGTTGAACTAGAATTATAAAATTTGGTAAAAGCAATATCATACAATACTTAGGAGTTAATCTAAAATCTGTAAAAAATTATACTACTCTGTCAAGAAAGTACCGGTAAAAGATCAATAATACACAAAATGTTTGTTATTCATCCAAATTTATTTTATCACCTTCAAAGTATGCTCCTTCAGAAACGATACACTTACGCCAATGAATAATCCATTCATCAAAACATTTTTTTAACGCTGCTTCCGGAATTGAGCTCAGTTCTCGCCGCGAATGAATATGGTGGTTGCTGGATGGTATTTGTTGAGTGTTTGGTCGAAAAATTCATTCACAATGATGGCCTTATGCGAAGGCGCATTATCGTGGTGCAAAATCCAAGAATTTTCTTTTGATCTGTGCTTTTTCGTCGAATTTGCTCTCTTGAACGCCGCATAACGCTCAAATAATATTCTTTATTTACCGTTAGACCTTCCGGTAAGAATTCAGAGTGCGCAACACCGCGGTAGTCAAAGAAAACAATCAACATGACTTTGACTTTTGATCGACTTTGGCGTGATTTTTTCGGTTTCGGTTCAGTTAAGGTAAAAGGCGCCACTCCGAAGCTTGTTGACTAGTTTGCATGTCAAACTCATAAACCCATGTCTCGTCACCAGAAACAATGCGTTTCTTTAATGTTGGGTCAGAATTGACTCGTTCTAGCATGTCCTCAGCGACTTTCATGCGATTGAGTTTTTGGAGAAAATTCAGATCTTTTGGGACTAGCCGAGCGGCAACATGTTTCATTCCCAAATGATTAGTTCAAATGATACGGATTGACTCGTGAGATACAGAAAGTTTGGCGGCTATCTCTCTCAGAGTTGAATGAGGATTTCAGTCACTATTTCCTTCACTTTCGCGATGTTAACTTCAGTTGCAGACGTTGATGGCCTACCAGAGCGAGGCAAATATTCCATCACATCTCGACCGCTTTTGAACGCTTTGTACCACTCATAAGCACACGTTTTTGATAAAGTGGATTCACCGTAAGCCTTCTGTTACATTTTCAGTAACTGCGAACACGAAATTCCATTGGCGATACAAAATTAAAGACAAACTCTTTGTTCGATATGTTGTCGCAATACACACTAGATATGATATTACTAAAACCAGCACTGTATTTAATATAAATAACAGATGTTACTCAAACTCCGCGCCAAAATGGAAAACAATTGTGCCAATCTCACAACAACAAAAACAAAACAAAAATTTGAATTTGGAACCATGAACAAATCATCCATTCCCGATACTTTTTTTGACTGAATGTATACTAATCCACGTCCACGAAAACATACAGTCATCAACACCATACTAATAATAACAAGTACGCATAGGTATAGTAGATACAGTAGATAGCGCAGCCCCACGTATTTGAATATTAGTAGGGTGTTGTGGGAATAAAACATCTAATTTTTTTATTAAACTACCTAATTAGTTATTTCATTTTTTATTTGTTCAGATATTTTTATTCTGCAGTTAACTTTCCCCATTTTAATGTTAACAGTGTTTACCTTGCCACTACCTCACTGTATTATAAGCGTTATTGTTTTTTGTAGACGCAATGGCTAGTTCTGCACCAAAACAAGATAAAAAAATTTATGATGTCGCCAACGAGGCTCCAGGGTTGTTTGAGCAATTTATGAAGGATCATAACAGGACCTACAGGGATGAAGAGGATAAAAGAATTCATTATGAAGTATTCAAAGCCAATTTGGAAAAAATAAATGAATTGAATGCGAAGGATTCATCCGCGACATTTGGAATTAATAAATTTGCAGATTATACTCCGGAAGAGAGGAAACAGATGTTTGGATTTAGTGAGTGGAACCTTGTTTTCTTTTTGTAGTCAACGATACCACACTTATAAATGCAAAAGTTAGCTTTCACGGCTAAACCGCTGGACCGATTTTGACGCAATTTTGTATGGATATAGGATAAGGATCAGGGGTCAAACATAGACTACTTTCTACAATTGGTCTTACTTTTAGAACATTATTCATGTTTATGTTTTGTTTGTAATTTGGTATTGCGATTGGTTTTGAATATATTAACCACATGTCATGACTACCAGACTAAACATACTTATATTATTCCAATTGAAAATTTATAAAAATATTTAGTAAGTAAGTATTTCTGTACTTAGTTAAACTTTTATAATAATATAACAACTGAACTAAATATTTTTTTTTTTTTACAGAAGCTGTCGTCTAATTGAACTCATTTATTATTGGAATCTTAATTATCCCTAAATAAATGTATATTATATAAATGTATCTTATTACAATTTAATTGAATATTACTAGGGCAAAGAATCTTCATATATGTCTAAACATGTTTGTTTATGCTGATTGTTATGTTAGTTCTGCCCCCAAATTATTGATTGTTGTTATTCCAATACGTAGGGTGGGCCACAGAGACATGTAAACCAGATAAGAAGGGGTAAGAGTAACTAAGCAAGTAAAGTTATTCTTACCCTTTATATGGTGTACGTACATATCTATATGGCCCACTTAACACTTTCGCTGGCAGTAACGCCTCTCGACGTAGATAACAATTTCCTGTTATTGTTATTTAGATTACTGTCCTCGATAGTATTTACTCTGACTTCTCGATCTTCCTCCCTTTACGAGTATATCTTTTTTTTATCGGTTATAATGCTCTTACTTACTAACGAGACTATTTAATGTAGTCTATAAAAGAAAATATTAGTAAGTACAAGGGCCACATACAAGTAGGTATGTACACCAGTAACTTAACTTGCTTAGTTACTCTTATCCCTTCTTATCTGATGTACATATCAATGTGACCCATTGTACACGAACCTAAATTGAAAATTGGATATAAGTTGACGTATTGTTCCAATAAGTTTTGTTTTAGTATTTTAAATTTAGTTTGTAAATAATTCTTAAATAAAATGTAACTTAAATATTGTTCGCTTTATTTATTAAACAAACGAGGCGTTCCTTGGCTTCGCCTGCTAATGAAATACTTTTCCAAGGTTATCTCTCTGTAAAGTCTCTCTCTTTAAATTGTCATTAAATAAAATCGTAAAACGAGATTATTTACCAAGTACTTTCCACAAGACCAAAGCATTTGCACAGTTGACTAAAGTCAGTAGGAAATCACACGTACGGCCCTCTTTACCACCAACAAGACTTAGAATAAATTTGGTAAGTAAATAGCTGAAGCCTTGGAAAAGAACATAAGTCTTTTATATTTTCACACACAAGTAGCGGCGGAAAAGTAAAACAAAGCTCTTAAAACACAGAACTTAAATATGCTTCATCAAAGAACCTTTATTAATCACTACATAGTATAAAACAAAGTCATTTTCTCTGTCCCTATGCCCGGTTTTTTTAATAGATAGAGTGATTCAAGAAGAAGGTTTTTATGCCCATGCGAAGCCGGGGCGGGTCGCTAGTATTGCAATAAAGCAAAACATTGACATTGTGACGAGATGTACCTATTTATTTATTTTTGTGCCAGAAATAAAAATAGGTACCTACATCACGCCACAACATTATATATGATCAACAAGGGCCTCGATAAAACCAGTACATAACCACATATCTAAATATACCTATTGGAGAACAGGAAATAAATATGAAATACTCGTACATATAAACAGTATTGATTGAGTCACTGAAGTTATAAGTGAATAGAGGAGTTGAGTCACCTATTGTTTATTTTCTATCAGAAAAAGCATAATAATAATTATGAACTTGCTATGATTTTTTTTACCGTTATTGCCATGAAGTCTGTAAGTTTACTAATTATCTTGTGACTGCCTATATAAGAAAACAAAACAATTAAAGGAAAGTAAAACATTTAAAATAACCAGTTAAGACTTTAGTATTGTGTAGTGGTACGGAACCCTCAGGGCGAGTTCGACTCGCACTTGGCCGATTTATTTTAACACCGGCTAAGGGTAGTCAAGTTCACGTCCTTTGGCAACATCATTAATACATTGACAGAATATAGGATATCTGTAACAAAAAAATGTTTTTGTCTGTCTGTTTCTTTTGGGTTATTTATCCCAAACTGCAGGATCGATTATGACGGCCTTTACTAGCAGATAGCTAACATTGTATGGCGTTACTTAGGCTACTTTTATTTAAGAAAATTATAATTAGCGTTATTCACAAAAATATATATTTATAAAAAGTGGTGAAGCTCGCGGGTAACAGCTACCCGATTGGTAAATAAAATATTACTAAGTCGCTTTTAACGACTATATAATTTCTGATAATTACGTTTATATTAAAATTGCGTTATAATGGAACGCCATGGAAGTTGGAATGACAATATAATCTGACACTGACAGCACTGCGAGTTTTTTTCGTGTTTGAGCTTATATTTAAAAAAAATGCGTCTGCGACCGCGCGCGATTCGAAATTCTTTGTGTTTGTGTGACTGTGTGCGTAGTGAAACGTACAGTAGTGTAGTGATTGTATCCTCTTTGGTGTAGTGATTAATTATTATAATATTCCTGTTTTCAAGTAGATGAGATGTTGTAATAAATTTAAATCAGTGACCTAATGATAATTAAACGAACACAATAAAGGTACTTACTTAATGTTTGTTTTATTACACTATTGTCTGTAAATGGTTGGTGACAATAATGACATTTAAGTTGTTTGATTACATCAATAGGTTGTCCTGCTCTATCTTATTTGGAAACTTGATGAGAGTAGGACAACCTGTGCCAAACAAGTCACAGATACTATATGCTGTATACCTATTTTAGGATAAATAAATACGAGTACCATGATTCTACTGTCCTAGTTTTACATCGTCAGTACAACAAAGGTGAAGTCTTCAATATGCGTGTAACAATTTTATCAGCGTTTTTGTTATTTATAGTCGCAATGGCTAGTTCTGCACCAACACAAGACAAAATAATTTACGATGTCGCTAACAAGGCTCCAGAGTTGTTTGAACAATTTATGAAAGATCATAACAGGACCTACAAGGATGAAGAGGATAAAAAAATTCATTATGAAGCATTCAAAGCCAATTTGGAAAAAATAAATCAATTGAATTCGAAGGACTCATCTGCGACGTTTGGAATTAATAAATTTGCAGATTATACCCCGGAAGAGAGGAAACAAATGTTTGGATTAGTGAGTTGAACCTTTTTTTTAATCTTCGTGATACATATTTATAAAAATATACACGCACGATAATTAAGCATCACCTAGGGCATATAAATAAGTGGAAACAAAAATCTACTCATAAAAAATCAAATCTGCTGCTTTCATTATTTTATAATTTGTTATTATGTTTCATAATTGTAATATTACAGATTAAGTATTTCGTTTTGTTTAAATTAGAAATATCCTTACATTTTGTATTAAATATAAAAAATTGCTATTGCTGTTACTTTTATGACTTTATGTAACTTTAAATTATTTGTATAATCATGTTTGGTAAGTTTTGCAATTATTCGTCTTTGAATAAATTAACCATACGACCCGACTACGAGGCTAGACATATTTGTGTCATTCCAGTTATATATTTATATAAAATATATAAAATTTAGTAAGTAGGTTTGTAGGTACCTAGTTAAATTTAAATAATAAATAATGAACTTATCTACTTTTTTGCAGAGGCTGCCGTCAAATTGAACTGATCTTACTGGAATCTCAATTTTTTGTTGTCTTACTACTGGGCTAAGAATCGCCATAATATCTCTTCAAACATTCTTGTTTATGCAACTGGTTACTACTATCCCTCAAATTGTTAATTGTTGTTATACTCAATGCTTACTCGGATTTCTTAATTTACCTCTCTTTCTCTCTTTTAAAATGATCTAACGTCAAACCGTCAAAAGACGAACAAGACTATTTATAAATATAGTCATTAATAGTAATTGATAATACTTATATGAACTTGCCTAGCCGAAAGTACACAATATATTACTTACTTATAATAAGTGTGTAATTTTTAAAACTAAGCGATTTTAAAATATAATTTAATTAATAATATTGTTTGCTTTATTCATTTCAATTGGGTAATTTCCCTGGGATCCGCCCACGAAATAAATCGTTTGATACTGTAGTCAGTACTTGTCCAAGATAAAAAAAAACGATTTTGTTTTACGTTAGAAATATAAGTGTTAAACTTGATTATTTTACCAAGTTTTTGTCAAGAGACCAAAGTATAGGTAATGATGCAATCACGCTTACGGTCCACTTTCAGTTTTAGAATTCTTCTTACGGAGTTGATTATTATTTCAAGGAGGCTAATCATCCGAATTAATATAAATTAGAAGTAGATAGCTGAGACCTGAACAAAAAACATAGGTTTTTAATTCATTTCGGTTTTATTACACAAAAATAAGAAATAGTGTTTCATCCAAGAGCCTTTTATAAACTACCAACCTATAGCAATATAGAGAAACATTGACTTTTAATCAACATACAAGATGATAAAACCAGTTATAAACAAGAAATACCACAATATATATTAACAGAATTGAGTCATTGGTGTTATCTGTGAATAGGTACCTATGTAACTTGGTCAGTTCTGCTAATGTAGGTATGCAAGCACTGTCCGGTGATGCCGTCCAATGCAATTAAATAATGAATTCTTAAAGTTTAGTTCATTTGGTCGCAAATCACAGGTTGGCAAAACTGCTCCTAATAAGTTGAGGAAAATCAACATTTAAATATATAAATAAAACAAGAGCAACGTTTTGCATTATAAAGTTTTTGTTTCCACGTGGTTTCTACAAAGTTAAGTTAGCTTTTTGTTTAATATTAAAATGAAAAAAAAAAAACAACAAAACAGGCTAAGTTGTTTCTATTACTGTCTGTTTCAAAGGCTTAGCATCAAAGAAAAATAAAAGAATGCGCTCAGCAGGTGTAGATTGTTTTTTCTTTTCTACCATCGCCAAAGAAGGAAAATAAAGCATTTATGGAATCCTTGGGCACCAGTATTGTGACTACAAGGAAAATTCTTATTCGTATTCTCTTTTTTTGAATTTTGCAATGTTTGTTTATGCATTAAGTACCCATCAATTTATACATACATAGAAATTTAATCTAATAATGAGCAATTATTAAAGTAGGTACATGTAGAGTATTGTAGAGTAGATATGTAATACTTACGAGCAAGTTGGTGGTTTGTCCTACAACTTGATGGACAGTTTACAGATTTCAATGTACCTACCTATTTAAAACTTTATTGATCCAAGTTACAAAATCCACTAAATAAACTTATGCTACAACCTTTCAGAATTACGAGAAGATAGCGTGGTGTGTAGGTGTAAAGTACATAATATTGTAAGTAGTCATGTAAAATATTCAAATGTACCTATGGTAATGAATTCTCAATATAATAATGACCGAATTTCACTTGGAATTTTGTTTGATCGTCTTTTAATTATCTTGTATTTAAAGAGTCAAAAGAAAAAAAGCGACTACAACTTAATCCCATTCAAAAACGCGTTTGTGACTCTCTTGATGTTGCAGGCGTCACAAAGGTCATGGTACGGTATTCTCTTTTAATTTTCTACTTTAATAGTTATAAAAGTAATAAAGACATCTTATATTCAGTTTATCGAATTATGTAATCCAATAAACAATATACGTTATAAGTACATATAACTGAGGAGGCAAGCAGGAAATCGTTAAAATCAGTGATAGCGTAGAATTTTTTGTTGTTTTGCCACATCCCTACTATAAATCACTTTTAAACATTTTTAAAGGTACTGACTGAAAGTATCGTAGTCTCAAACAAAAATAGTTTTCCGCATCTCAAGTAAATCGTACAACAGCAAATGCTTTGTTCAACATGAAATCTAAGGGCCGAGCCATAAAAATAACAACTATCACGCCTGCTGAAATACAAAACGCATCGTTTTATTTCGACGACGGTAAGGGGTAAATTGAAACGCGGGTTGGGGGACTAGAATTGGTAAGTTTGAGTACGGAACCATTTCAGGGATTTGTCCGACCCTCGTAAAACGCTCTTCGGAAACGGCCTAGTTCGGTGGGTTTATCTTGTTTTGAAAATCCCGCTGGAATGATGAGTCAGCATTACTGAAGGCTGAATTATCTGAAACGCGTTATGGAAAATTGTCTGATGCTCTTGGTCTATTAAGTCTGACTCAATAATGGCCCTGGAGTGACGTGGACGATATTGAAGGCGTCTTGTTCGAAGATGTGCTAATGGAAAACATTGGAAGATGTAATTATATTTTATCTGGAGGTTTTCTATTTCTTTTTTGTTCATGTCGGGCATAAAAGTGGTTACTATTTTTATTTCATTATTTAGCCTATTTTGTACAATAAACAGCTGTATATGGTTTTAACCGATGTAATGTAGTGAGATTATAAAAAAATACAATCGTACGTGAAACCAGTCACCTTTCCTGGTTGGTGCAAAAAATAGCTATTTCAATTAATTGATATTTGACTCGGGCTGGTACTACTTGTGAACTGTTAACTAAGAACTGTTTATGTATTATATTTGAATTTTTGACTGTTATGCGAACTTTTATTTACCTATTCTGTGGCAAAACTTAGCATCTATAGTTTAGTTTAACAAAAGCTTTTAAATAAATAATTTATAACTTACTTTGATTTGGTTTCTTATTTAGATTGCTTAGTACTATATATATATATATATATATATATATATACTTATATATACTTATATATTACTATATATATATATATATAGTAAATTTCTTACCTTAAGCTTTGATCATAATAAGTATCTAATGAAATTTATTTATTTATTTATTTGAAACACAAAACAAATTGCCACCAATTAATAAACATATATATGAAACCAAACTTATAATCTAGGTAACAATTCTAAGCATGTGTTTACATAATTACCAAATTATGAGAATATACGAAATTAATTCAAATGAACCGTCATGGAGATGCTTATGGTATCCTACTGAAAATCTCTTATCGGGTGCTTATCGGTATGTATCTTAATATCTTGAGAAATTGTACTAAATATGAAAACAACTCTATTAATCGTTTTTGATTTTTTTTTTTGAATTATCAATTAGGTGATCACATTTCTAATAGGCTACAAGACTAGGTCATAGTTCGAGATACTGTATTCTTTTCCCGAGATAAGTACAACTTTTGTCTCTTGGACAGGCTTTAAATTAACATTTTTTTTTCTAAACGATTTTGTAATAAATCCAGGATTAATTGACCGAAATTGGTTACCGTAGTCGATCACATTGAATAGTTAGGTAACGTTTTTATTTCTCCTAGTGGATACAAATTTTCTAACAAAATAATTTGGTCTAATATACTGCCGTCTACAATCTTAATGACGGCATCTCCTACGTTTTGGCTGGCGAAAATAGTGGCTGTAACATGTTTGTAAAGAGGCGAAATCGCGAATTTATGTAAATTCGAGACAGATGGCGCACCTTCTAAGGAATGTTACTGTATGTGAGCGCTTGCCAACTCCGTGACTAACTTTATTTTAGTACCTATTACAGTATTTGTAATGTTTGATAAAATTTCTTTGCGACAAATTATGGAAATATTTTTACTCTAGCTGTTGCCCGGAGCTCCACTCCCGTTTAAAATCTGGGATAAAATATAGCCTATATGTGTTGTTACAGGGTCAAGTCTCAATATCTATTCCAAATTTCAGAATAGGTTCAGCCGTTTTCCTATGAAAGAAGAACAAACATTCTTACAAACTTTTGCGTTAATAATATTAGTAGGAAGTACATAGATTTAAAAAAAAAAATGCCTCACTTAAAATAGATATAACATATGACACTAAATGTATGGGAACCGGCCGCGCCGTTTGCGGGGGGTAAGGTCTGAGGTAAAGGAGGGTAGGAGGGGGGGTCCATCAGCAAATACACACATTATGGAATGAGTTCACAAACTATTCTTATTGCAAAATCAAACAAAAATGGCTTTATGATACAGGATTAAGGCTTAGTACAAATGCACTGTACTTCCACTCCGACCAACTAAGCAGTCTGAGCCTATTAGACCCAGGGGTCGTGAGAGCTTATTTAGTTGTTTCCAGTTTGGTTAGGACATTGCAGGCCTGATTCACCTGACTGACTGATAATAAAGATGATTCTGTGCTTCGGAATGCACGTTAAGCCGTTGGTCCCGGCTGCCATCTGGTAGTCGTTAAAGGAACCATTTTAAAGGCCGGAAGAGGCTTCCGACGAACTCTGACACCAGGGTGTACATGGTCGATTGACCGTCTCACCTACACAAAAAGATGATGAGTCTGAGCAGGAAATAATTAAATTTCTATGTATATTCTCGAGCAATAGAAAAAAGTTCATATTCGTAAAAAAGTTCGAAGTGTACGTACGGTATTGCCGTTTGTAATGTTTGAGTCTGGAGATAAAGATACCTTCTCGTTCTCAATACGACTGTTATTTACCAAGTACATACTATTTTTTTATTTACAATAACTAATATATATAAATAAATAGGATACATAGGTCAGACGTCAATCGCTCCAATGAACCATGATTAATAGCGTACCCTGGGCTCTGAAACGTAAGCTGAAGATGCAACCGGGAAAAAAACGCTAGAGCGAAGATATAAAAATAAATATATATAATATAAAATAAGGCCGGGAAAGATGAGCGCACAGTTACTTTAGCCTATTTACGCTCGTGATACCACAGAATAGATAACAGTACTGATACCTGGAGTGTCACTAGCGTGATATTACTAGTAAGTACTATTATTTATTGTTAGGTTTGAATACATGATCTAATTAAATAGATAGACAGGAAAACGAAGCCATTTCATCCTCGAATTTATATGTACCTACTTATAGATGAGTGTCTTTACAATAAAATTGTCTTTTGAAATTTTGACTGGAAAATTGGTATGCATTAATGCCCGATATATGTCTTCTCTATTAGTCACAGTTTACTTAAGTTCCATAAACTAGAGCAACATTATAAAATTAATTTTACTCGCTCTTTCAAATAACAGCACTGAATATGATAAACTGAACTAATCTTAATGAGCTGGTATCCATAGGTCCTCTAGGCTATGACCAAATGTTAAGTACCAAATCTGTTAATAGATTTGCAGTTATATCAGAAAATTGCGTTATTGCAGTGAGAGCAAGAATCTTGGAGCGCGGTAGTAGCACTGCAGCATATACGTAAGCTTCAAATTTAGAATGTAATTAATGTTTAGTGTATAACCCAAAGGAAAACTAAAATATTTTGCAATTTCGGTCCAGTTTTCTAGATACACCAACTGCATAAATAACTTTGTAATTCCATATAAATATATAGGATAACAATTATATAAATATATAGGATTCGCCCGCGTTATCAAGAGGCAATATGTATGTCGTAAAGCAGTTCTCTGTAATCTACAAAAAGAAATGAGATACCATCTAAAACAAAACTTATGTCTCGCTTAGTTGTTCTACCGTCAAAAGTTGTGAGATCCATGTAATACCAAGCCGGTTAATTTATTCAGTCCCTTCTTAAGCGGACCTCTTGTCTTCAGTTATCACTACATAGTATAAAACAAATTCGCTTTCTCTGTCCCTATATCCCTTTGTATGCTTAAATCTTTAAAACTACGCAACGGATTTTGATGCGGTTTTTTTTATAGATAGAGTGATTTAAGAGCAAGGTTATTATGCTCATGCAAAGCCGGGGCGGGTCGCTTGTTGCGTAATAAGCTAACTTAAAAACATCTTCTAATCTTCTAAATAACCAGGACGACTTGCCAATCGTACGAAACCATCTAATTCATTATAATTAATAGGTTTTTATCATTAGTGAGATAATAATGTGTTTTCACGCGATGGCCATATATATATTTTTCAGAGTGACAGAGACACGATGTTCAATGCTTATCGTCACTCTAAAAAGCAATAACTCATTCCATTTGTATAATTATTACGTTTATTTGTTGCCATTTTGACATGACAGCAAGCAAAATAAGTGAAGTAACAGATTCGCGTAGCATCGATATATCGAGAATACGTTGAATTATTATTGTTATTTTTTATTGGTTTTTATTACACTTTTAATTTAATCATAATTTACTGTTTATATTTGTATGGGCTAGCATGGTCTGACATGAAGAATACTATTTATTAAACTATTAAGTCACAAACAATGCATCTGGCGGTGGTGGTCATTAGCCAGACTCGATACGATAAGTATACCATGAAACAATATGAAAAAATAACCAAAAGTCGAAGCAAACAGGATCATGAGCATAATGGCCTGAGATGACTGGTTTCACTTTTGATTCCAGAATGCCGGTCAGGCTCAAGGATCAGGTCTATATAACCATCATTAGAACTGTCCGCTGCGCTGGATGTGTGAAATATCGCGAAAAGACCGAGTTATAAACTCCCACCACGTTCGGGACAGCCTTCATATCCATAACATAGCAGATAGATAAGCTTCAAAAGAGTGGCCTGCGGTGGTACGATCACGTCTCGTGGAAACAGGTGTCTTGACCATGCCACCTCCCACGGTGCTTGGTATGGTGGAAGGGGCAAACCCAAGACGTGCCAGCTTGACGTCGTGGCGCATTATTAGTCATGCTTGATTTAACGTTTTCAAGTTGCTTGCATAATGTATTAGTACCTTCTAAAGTCAATCGACCTAATATACTGTAGAACTAATGTTTAATAGCTGCTGTAATGTTTTATATTTCGTCCGTTTCCCTTATTGATTATTAATTCATATCAAGTGGGTAAAAGCTCAATTCACCCTGCACACTCTTGCGTCACAGAGGTCATTGGACCCTATAAGGCTTGGCATCATTGTTTTGATAAAAAAAATAATGAAATGTCAATTTTGTCTGTAGTTCGACTTATTTCTCCCCCTCTCCCCCTCACCCATATATTTTCCAGGCATTAGATATTTTCTCCACTAATACCCCTAGAGCTTTTTCACAACTTAAGCTATTTTCATTGAACATTTTATTTTGTACTGTGGACGTGATGCGTTTTAATTTCAGACCCCATTCGAGTATATATTTGCAGGCATACGGTTATTCTTTTCCCCTTTCACCCCCACAAGTTACAAACGGCTCAACCGATTTTCATCAAACAAATATCTAAAAACACTCGCACATAAGTCACCGTTAGTACAAAAAAAAACTAAACTGAAATCGCTTTATCCATTACCATAGACAGACACGTCAAACTTATAATACCCCTCTTTTTGGGTAAAAAATAGCGTGAATGCCACTGTTATGATTTTATAGTCCATTGGACCTTGAAAATCCAATTATCTGATTTTTCTTAACCATCTCTCCGGGTTTGACGTTAAACCCCACGTCTAGTTTTACTTCATCAGATGTCACAGGGAAATAAGAAAACCAGACATTTCGTCTTTTCTTTTCGATCCCGAAGATTGTCATATAATATGTAAACATTTTTAGTAAGACGTTACAAACAAGAATAATTGGCATCTTCCGGAATTTTATGGTAACACTAGCAATTTCGGAAACTGGTTTCTTCATTCATTTCCCGTTGACATTTACCTACAAGAATTATGTTGATAATTAATCCCGAATTTTACTCCAAACTCGCCTCCTAACTTCGTTTATCGATACTTGACGAAAGAAACGTAAGAGCAACAACACTATACTTAGCACATGCTTTTGACTGAATAATATTTTTTTCATTCAAAATGGCGTTGAATGTGCTGTAGTATTTTACATAATATAAGGCTTTAACTTGTATAAAACGTAAAAAGAAGTATCAGGAGAACTCATATTTGGATTTATACAATTATTTTTACATATTGTGAAGGCATAAATCGGCATTAATACCCAAAATTGATTTTTTTTGTTGTCCTTGTATATACTCCGTAATAGACATTAGTAGACTGTGAACCCCAGGATGGCATACACGTAAATATCGTGTATGAGTGGTAAGACAGTTTAGCTTGTCATGCTACTTCTATTAGAGCCGCGTTCCTAGTTCTATGAGGAAGTAGGATAGGATGTTTCTTTTCTGACGCAGTCAAACTAAGTAAGCTGTACTAAGGTTAGTGTCACTATTATTGTCTATGGCGAAAGGCAAAACCAAGATGCTAGGCTATTATTATAATCATCACTTATTAACAGAACAGTTAATAAAGCAGAGACGTATGGTCACTGGATCGAAGTTTTCTCAATAAGAAAATTTGTCTTAAATAGATTACTAAGGATATTATATGATACCGCTGATATACATACCGATCACTTTTCGAAATTCATTTTTTTGTAGCCGTAAACAAAAATGGTAAAACGTTTAAAAACTTTTACCTGACCTGAAGGTATATTTTGCGCAAAACATATAATCATGTTATGAGTTCCCCATAGCAACTTTAAGATAAAAATTCAGAAGCGGGAATGCTGAAGCATAGCTCGCGGCAATTTGTGAAGGTATTTACTTATATAGAAAGTTCCGGTTAGGACCGCGGGCTTACCGTGACATGTCATGTTTACAACTTTGCTTCTCAGTATCCTTCCTATAAGGTTATTTATCATATATTTACCTAGACTTAAAAATATATAAAAATACTAGCTGTTCCCCGCGGCTTCGCCCCGCGTGGGACTCGGTTATATCGCGCCCAAAAGTAGCCTATGTTTGACCTCAGGTCGTTAACTACATTCCTACCAAATTTCATCACAATCGGTCCAGCAGTTTAGCCGTGAAGAGGTGACAGACAGACAGACAGACAGACTTTCGCATTTATAATATTAGTATGGAAGTATGGATATAAGTGTAGAATTCTTTTAACTTTTATATAAATTACTACATCAACCAGTTTAACCACTTATAAGACAGTACTAAGTAGGTACTATGAATTTTTTGATATATTTTTTTTAGGGTTTCGTAGTTAAATGGCAAAAACGGAACTTTATACCATGTACCAAAACACATTCCACTTACTGCACCAACTAATAATTAGGTTTTCGAAGGGAGGGCCTAGTTACCTGTAGCACAGGTTCCTCATGGGACCTATTTCAGGAACTAGTCTCTTCACAAAGTAATGCCAAAATTGTTAACAATAAATGTTTTGCCTATAGCTTTAAGTTTTACATAAAACTTATTTGTGAAGAGAAAAAAATAAAGAATTTATTTATTTATTTATAGATTCGTCATGTCCGTCTGTCCGTATGTCACAGTAACTTTTTTGTTCTTTCACCTGTCGTTTTCCCTGCTGTAGCTCTCTATTAGCTGTAGTACCTATTTCTTTTTAGTTTTTGGTTTTAACCTTGGTATGTGTAATTATCTGTTTTCTAAGATCTTAGGGCAAAATAGTCACAAACTTTATCTCTGTTAAGTAAAAATTTGCAGAATTTATTTTTAAAATGTTGGCATGTAGGTATTTCGGCAAACTTTCGACCCTGGCAATAACGAAGACGTCGCCGATGAGAGCCGTTTAATTAACTTCAAAATGAGGCTGCGGCTCTTAACTCCCGAGTTCAGGAAGAAATAATAATGAGCCGACAAACGCCGCTGTTGAGCCCGTGTGAAGTAATTCTTCAGTTTCTTTGATCTTTTGCTTGATAAATTAACCCGGTGTTGACTACAATATTAAATTGTAGTGCTTTTGATGTTGGCCTGCAACGTTAAGATGTCAATTTCAAATAAGTCCGTTGGTCATTATGTCGTTTTTACAAGTCCATGAAGGACATAGAATAGATAATGGTACAATGTAGTGGTGAAATAAATTAAGTTAATTCATATTTAAAATTAAAAAACACCAGTATATCTATAGTGTTACGTGTAGTTGTAGACAATATATAGAGAATTACTAAAGGCTATATTTTATTGCAATGATAGTAGAATTCACTTGTGAATTTGGGTTATGAAGTTTTTTTTTGTCAGGTTCAAGACAACATGCTGTATACAAGACAAACCTAAGTATCAATTTTTTTATTTCAGTTCATTCCTATCTAGTCTTTATTTTTTCTATCATAACACTGATTTTTACCTTTGACCATCAATGTATTTTATATCAAATCATCCTATGATGATGAAATTAACAAGAGAGATTTTTTGCAAATCATACCCAAATACTTAATAAGTCGACGTTATTTACATTCGCATTTAATAAAATCACTTTTGTTTTTAAAAATATTGTTGAAAGACCTCGCGTCTTTTTTTCAAACATACAATCAATCATCAGTTTGGAAAAAAGACAGATAAGAAAATATTATTTTGCGCAAAAATATCATTTCAGAAGACGTTTATTTCAAATTCGCGAGGCCTCATCCAATTTTAATTAAAGCACTAACGGCAACTTTATTCGCAGTTTCATTTGATACATCAATGTTAATGTTGCGTCTGTGAGCCAAAAAATCTTACTAAATATTCAAACAGTCGAAATTTCAGCTGAAACGCGATAGTGTTGCCAAAACTTTGTCGTAGTTAAAACTTTATGATAATTAGTAGCGGGCTAATTTGAAAGATCAAGTGCGAGTTTGTGACGTGAGGCTGCCTCGTGGCACTCGAGACATTCGGAGGCGAAGCAGAACAAATAACTTCGGAACAAAATAGCAGACTCTGGGAGTATAACCACGGCAAATCTTTGCGCCACCGCAGCCCGAAATTGTAATGTCGATAGTTTGAAGATTCATCACCGAGACCAACCGAGACGCAATTATTTTAGAAGTTTCATTATTATGCATGTTTGGTCTCATTTGCAGAAATGAGATGGCGCTGACAAATAGCTTAGAATAATAACCTAGAAATCTATCTTTAAGAAAGTAAATATGTTACGAAAGAAATAATTTTTCATTTTCATCTTTCTCTATTTTGATACCTATACATATTGTAATACATTAGTACCTAGGCGACCGATCTTATCGCTCTTTTTATGCAGAAAATCTTTTTGTGTGAAAATATGGGTAAAATGTATTTTCCCAGACATGGAACCTAGCTAGATTATCTTTTTGACTATGTAAGAACTAACATTTGAATCGTTTAATAGTACAGGACATATATAAATTGAAAGATAAAAATGTATTCCGTTAATAGTACTTTAAGTAAGTAAGATCCCATTTAACTTCTCAATTCGATGAAACAAAGAATATAAACACAATAATTCGGTTACGACATATATTTTGCAACAGTTGCAATGAACTATAAGGCACACACACTAAAAATTGTAAAAAATAACCATAAAGTTTGTTAAGAACGTAATTCTTATGCGATTACGGCGCCACTAAATCTTCGGAACTCGTTAATCGAAGTTGCTGGAAGTATTTCCCGTCTGACGCCAACTGCCTTTGGCAGAGTCCCGCCCGCTCCAAGCGACGCCAATTTAAATGATAAAATTCAAATCCCTCAAAGGATAAAATTCAGATTATTCCGCCCCAAAACTAAATTAAAAAAATGTTCTTTTGCAATATTACACAGACTAGCCGTTACAGCAAAATTGACCTCACTCGAGCTTGAAATTTGAATGTTGCCTACATTTTTTGCGAGAACAAAATAAATAATTATAAAAATTGCTCAATTTAATTGAAATGTCTATAATATGATATTTCGGTTGTTTGCACCTTGCAATATTTTAAAGTTTTACTCATAAAAAGTATTTGATTAGATAATATTAAATCAGCAGATAAGTTGGATTCATTTAATCAGTCATAAACTGTTATTAATTATGTTGTTGTTGTCATAGTTGATATTGATTACCTAATTCCACAATCGGTCATGAATATCAATTAGGATGGATGGATAGGAGGATTAAGAAAAAAAAGCTAATGCTAGACACAGCTTTTTTTCTTTATTATCTTCGTACTAACATAAAAATACTTAAAATCTGTTCTGCTTGACCTGAGACGATCATGATAATTTATAGTCAAGTTTGATCTACGAGTATCAATGTACCACCTACCACCAAATCCACTATTAAAGTATTCATTGAAAATAGCAATAAACCTACGCAGTATTTATAACATATTTACTATGTAAGTAATACTAAAGTTTGTTCACAATATTTGTCAAAGTATATCAGCCACTGGACTATCTTCCATGCTGGTCTGGGAGAAAAAGAAAAACATAGAATGTACCAGCTGCTTCTCTTCCCGCGCAAGCCGTAAAAGTCGTCGGAGGGAATCACCGAATGGGGAAATCATGACATAGGCGATGCGGCTAGCAACCCATCACTATTGATTTTCTGTTTCAACTACCATTATGCTAAATGTGGCTTAAGGTCTTATGGCTCTAGGCTCGGTCTACCCCGTATGGGATAAAGACGTGATTATATGTATGTATGGACACTGGACTTCAATATCAATAGTGGTTTGCGTAGTTAATAAATTATTAAATTCACACAGCCTATGTTTAAATTGTTCCAGCGTTGTGACTACTTGATATAAATTAAATCAATTAAATACCATTATCCACCGGACACTTGCCTTTTGGGGTAGAAACTCTCCCTTGGCCCTAGGGTCTTATGTCAAAAAAGCTGATAGACGTATCTCGTGACCAGAAGGCTAGAACCTACCGTGCACAGAGGATTAGCACTGCCATGAGTACAACTCTGCAATGATGCCAGCCTTCTGGGCACACTTCCGCGGTGTAACACATTGGCAGGACTGTATAATTTGTAAATATAGTACCTTATTTAATCATAATGTTAGATATATTTAATTTGTTAGTTTTTCATTTTAATTTGATCAACATATTATTCATTAAAAATTGCATACTCATTTTAATAGCCTGTGAAATGTCATTAAGAATTGCTAGAAGTATTAAAAAGTGAGATGAGTCAGAGTCAGAGATAGTCTGGAATAGACGTAACCAGAAAAAGAAAACGAGTGGCTGCGAACCCAGATTGCAGATATTGATTCGGAGAAGTTTTTCATTCTTATGAGGCGGTGCAGCGATCTCTTTTGTAATGTTTTTTTTTTAATCATGTCTTTAATGGTGAAAATTTCAAGATCCTTAATCTCTACGATTTTTTTATTTCTGTTACTCAATTCGTATTTAAGATATTTTACGTAAAATTTTCCATTTTTCTCTAATTTTTTCACACAAAATCTTTCAAATATTATTATACAAAAATATTAATTACACCTAATATAGATAGATAATTACGCATCAATCTGTTTTGCACAAAGCAATACATTTAGCTATTTATTTTTAGGGTTCCGTAACCAAATAAAGTCTACAGGACTCTCACTATAAGTGTTTCCACTGTTCGTCCGTCTATATAGGCATATTACTTATAAGCAGATTGCTTTGCAGATTTTAACTTGCACTTGTTTAACTAGACTTTTTTTTGTACATACCTGGTACTTAACTATTATAAAATATCTGCAGTGTTTTGATGTGTATTACAAAAATAATTTCAGCGATAATTTAGTAGCAGCACATCTAAAAAATATTAACCCCTAAACTAAACTTTATATCCAATGATTTAAGATGTTTGTTTGGAAAAATAAATGAACCTAGTGTATAATCCTGGCTGTAACAAATGATATCGCATTTTCGGCAACAAAAGCCCGCTCACCGCAAGAAGACTCAGTTCAATCATAATTCGGATCAGTGTCAGAGCGTGCAAATAAAGGATTTTCTCGGCTGTTTGTTCGAACTGGTTAGAACTGGTCTAAAGCAGTTTGAACCGATTCGCGGATTCTTAGGAGATGCTGGAGCGGTGCCAAAGATATGTCCGTAGTATTTGAAGTACGGCGGACACGGACCTGCATTAAACTGGTTTTATTAAAAGCTTCAGAGAGAGGATTCTGTGATAGTATGCTGATATTTAAAAGGGTTTATATTACGGAAAATGTTTCAGATTATCAAATACTGCTGCATAACTTTAGGACTTAGGACTAGATTTATAAAAATATATCTATGTGGCAAGTTTCATAACTTACCTAGATTTTTAGATGAAAAATATTAACTGTGTATGTACTTTATATAACATTTTACTTACTAAACAATTTTGGTAAACCTATATGTACTATTCACATGCTAAGTGTTAATTATTTATGTGTATGTGTCTCTCATCACACTGAAAACATACAAGTGGTCACTAATATTCAAGCAGTTTTTGTTATAGTATTTTTTATTTATTTTTTTAAGTAAAATCTTTAATCGGCTTCTTATTGTCAAAGATGTTATAAAGAAGATGTGATTGCGTAGCTCTATTAATACTGTGTATTTATTTTCGCGAATAAATAAATAACATATATTAACTTTTCACGTACACGTATGATACACCCCATTAGGTAGTATATCGGCGTATAAACAAAAGTCGCTCAAACAGCGTTAAAATGCGCTTTGTAGCAAATATCTTCGAATTAATAAATCAGACCAATAATCCTTACGGAATCATTTAAAGGAAAATTTGGTTACCAAAAGGGTTACCGATATTCTATAGGCATTATTTAGTCCTCACTCTTCTTAGTCTTATTGAAAATTATTCAAATGTTTGAAAATCAATTCAAACACTTTTAAGAAGGGATTGAATCCGAATTTCAAAGTATTTTGTGAGTACATAACAGCCTAACAGGTTTGATTATAAATTTAAATGTAGCCTTTAAGTGAAAAAAATTATCTGGTAATTGGCGGAAGGGGCTTTGGTTTGGAAGTTTATGTACAATTTCTTCGTTCGCTTTATTTATTATTTTTGTTATTGAAAATTTAATATCCTAGGTAAATTTGTAATAGTTAAGTAGTTTTTTTTTGTTAGATACAATATCTTTTTTTTAGACAGGTTTTATAATACTGTCAGGTCCTATAATTTATTAAATCATATGGCTTTGATGTCTGGGCATAAGAACTTACCATTTCTATTCTATGGTCTACCAAATGACGATATTTGATGATCCGACCACATCATCAAATATCGTCATTTGGTTTATTATTGGATATTGCGTTAAGAAGAACTCAAGGCAGAGAGAATTAAACTTACTTCTACAGAAAATGACGAGCCGCATAAGGTGAAATCCAATCATGGAAAATATTCAATCTAAATTAAAATTACATTTATCTCAGATAAAAGCAGTTTTAAGTGAGAAAACACAAGTAAAATCTAATCAATGATTCAAGTTCGAGAGTTGTAACTACAAAATCTATCTATTATCTACCTATATCTTTTGCTTACCTATATCTTTTGCTGTTAATTATTATCTTCATAAATGAAAAAAAATTGTCGGGTTGTTCATTAAAAGAATATAAGAAGATTCTTTTAAAACAGTAAATGAAATAATAAAATAAAATATAATATACAGTAGGTGATACCCATATAGGTAAATATAAAATCATGGACAAGCCGCCATTTTTTAAGTCTGAGGTGGTATCTACTTGAAATGCTGAACTCGGGATTTTTGCGCAATAAATATATTTGGGGGCGCAGAACTTATTAAGTACTTCTATAAAATTTAGAAGCAAAATCTCAGAATAAAAATATTGTAGAGTTATTTACATAAATACATGAAACTCGTCTTGTCGCGGGGCATCGCTCGCTGTAAATGTTGGCGACACGCGGCTGCGCTATGAAATCTGCATAAATTTGCAGTTTTCTTGTTGTTATAGATGATTTATGATGTGGAAAATTGTTGATTTTTAGTTTTTTTTTTTTTAAATTGAATTTAAATAAGACTTTCAAAGAATATAAAAGTCATAGAAATATTATAGTTTAACCAAAACAGCTGTAGTGTCCTTTAATAATAAATAAAATAAAATAAAAATCTTTTATTTTCAATACCTTGTTGTATAATGATAGGCTAAAAAACTAAGAAAAAAATAGGTTACGCGATGTCACACGTATTATTGATATTATTTTAATTTTATGGCAGTATACCTACTTAGAGAGGTGTTTCTACAGTATTAAGGCATTTCTAGATAGTAATTTGACTTAAGACTAAATACTTTGGACAACAGTGATCATATTAGACTTGTTTTAATAAAAAATATCTTTTAATTATCCGTTTTAAACTTATATTAATATATAATGCATACATAAACAGGTTGATTTTGAGCACTTATTTTAATTTAACATTTGGGGTATACATTTGTTGACCCGGGTTGAAATCATACCAAAAAGAATTGAATTTGTTATTATCACGATCTCCATAAACAAATCTTAAGGAAGATTTCTAGTGAAAAAAGCAAAACGACAATAAAATATATATTATTACGTGACACTTACAATACAATATTCAAAAAAGATGAGTCTCCTTCGACCAATAAAAAATAGAACATAGAAACAAGGAAAATTGCATTAATCGACTTTGTTTCTCTTTGATTCCTAAGATAACATTAATGGAGAATATAAAGGAAAATGAAAATCAATTTATACCATATAAATACTATTAATATGATATTATTTTTAAGCTTACGTTTAAATTGGATGATTAGCGTACTCCCCGATAATGAATTAACTAATATTATTTTTGAGAATTGCTTTATAAATAAACCTTAAGTGTTTTAATATTATCTTTTAGCTTAGTTTAACCAGAAATTTTCATTTTTAAGTTAGAAACCGAATGCCACATTTTGAAATCATCAAACACCAAAATTCTGATAAACAATCTCCAGAAATATATACCTTCCTGTTTTCTATCCGCATTAGTTACCTTACCGAGTGTTTCTTTAGTATTATTACAATACTATATAAAAAATTTAACTCACTTTTTAGTTAAAGTGAATTGCTAATTTAACTTAAAAGTCTCATAGTACTTATCAGATAACATAAGAATGAGTGCTAGCAGCTGGGACTAAAACTCTGTCGTCTGTGTCGGTCCGTCTGTAAGTGGACTGTAATATTGCCTATGAACATATATTCATATTATAGAAATATACATTTATATTAGAGATACATACATACATACATATCATCACGCCTGTCTCCCGTAGGGATAGGCAGTGACTATTACTATATTAGAGATAGTTAAGTTATAGCTTTTTAGCAGAGCCCTCCGCTATGACGAGGCATGTATGTAAATGAAATAATATACAAATTGAACTATATAAAAGCATCTAATTAATTACATTAATGCTATACATAACATTTCAATATATTTTGTTACAAGACAACTTCTAAGAATATTTAGACAGATGCCTTCACAAAAGTACAAGCATAAGTGATAATTATGTATACGAGTTTTCTTATGAGCTTAATGATGTTATTCGGCCCTTTTATGCGTGTAATAAAAGAATAATAAGAGCATGAGATAATGTTGTAGGTCGACGGTTATGGTAGTTCTTCGTTACTTAATCTGCTTTGCTTAATTCATAATGTATGGGCTGGTATGGCAGTCTTATTATTGCAAACACTAACAGTTTATATTGCTCTATTACCTAATAGACCATATACCATCTGGTAAATAATATTCGCTTATTATTAACCAGATGATCACATATATATTAGTATTCTAAGTGTGATGGTTTTGAATACCTAGTCATTCAATAGTATTTAGACGTCTGTCTTTCAGTATTATCTTCCCCGAAATTTTGGTGTTTTCATCAGAAATGGGTCTGGCTTTCGCCCAGGATGCGCCGTCAATCGATTCTTTGTCTAAAAGAATTTATTTCAACCTTATCAGTGTTTTTACTCGTCGTAATTATTGTAAAAAGTTCAATTGCGACTCTATATTGAGTTTTTATATGAAGGTAGGTTGAAATATAATTAAAGTCTTTATGAGAGTCTTAAATTTCATAACGAACGCAAGTGAACATTTACAATAAGAAAACATAGTAATTGAATAACTTTCAATGATTAACGATGGCCAAAATACTCGTAATTTAACGAGTTTATCATACTGTACCTCCAATTAATTAGAATTCATTTCTGCCACTTTAGACGCATGCTTATAAATCTAATAAGAACATAAATTGTACGAAACAATATTTGCAGATGCCAATTGTCACGAATTTTGCTGTATTTATTGAGTTATGAGAATCTGAACATGGTGCCATACTGTGTGAGGCGGAACTAAGGTTACCAAGATATGTGATTGTGAAAATATTGGCCATTTTTTATCTACTATTGGTAGTACGAATTTATGTGTTAGTGTTTAAACCAAATTAATCTTTTGATTATAAATGTAATTTTTAAATTTTCCTCTTTACTTTACATCCGTTTGAGATAAAAAAGATTCAACAAAAAACCAGTTATAGCCACATTTTATGAGAACCATTTTCAAGGCTTATGCTCTTAAACTTACAAGACGTGGCAATATTATGCTAAGGCACGTGTGTGGAGATGCTAAATAAAACCGATTTTCTTTTTTTTTTAAGACGCAGTACATTCATTTTTAAACACGTTATTTACGGTCAGAATTATGTTCAAAATGTAGGTGTAATGCTCGTAAGTCCTGCTTACTAAGGCACTTTATGGTTACCCTACGTGAAGCCCATAAATTCGAAGGCGTCTTGTTCAATGATAATTTATGTACGATCAACTCCACTCGCGGTTAAATAATTTTTGAAGGATTTTGCGCTCTATTTGTATTGCATTAAGAACTCTATCATCACTGACCGCATCTATTTTCGATGGATGTATTTGTGTCCTCGATGTTAATCACTTGACTGTGAATTCATAAACGAACGGTAATGGCCAATATCGTTGTAATACGCCAATCGGGTGTATCAGACATCTCAATGGCTGCTCTTTTACTGGCCTTTATTTTCTTATTGGTATTTGTTTAGATATTCATGGCAATAAATTTTATGAGAGCAATAAATAATCTCTTGGGTTTGTGGTGTAATTATGTCGAATGTCATTTCTCTTTGTATTGAGCAATTGATATTTTTGCTATATTTTTATGATTTGCCCAACTTAATCTTTCATTCATGCCTACAGGATGCGATTTGTTATAATGTAACTGCGTAGTCTGTAGAGTTTAACAATATAACATACTATGTAGCTGCTTACCTTTTATTTATAAATAATTGAAATATCAATCAAATAAATAACAAATTTTTTTTGATTCTTTATTGACGATGCAGAAAAAAAATTTTAGTCAGGCAGTCTTCAGACTGCATGCTTGATAAAATAAAATAAAAAATTGTGTGCATATTAAAATTTAAGAGAAAAGCTTATAACAATTTCAAAATTATATGACAACAGACGCGCACAGCCGCACACCCATAGAGTTACAATGTTTACTTATTGTCGACAAGCTACGACGCAAGCTACGAAGCTCGTAGCTTGCTACGAGATTTACCTTTCTTTAGTTAGCTAATTTTAGGGACAACTGGTTAACGCGCCGCGAGTTCCTATATCAGAAGCTTATTTAGAAGATAAATATGTATAAAGTACCTATGTATTTATTCTCATTTCCAAGTATTATGATTATTTTTTGTATGGATATTTTGTTCTACTATATTGATTTAGAACAAAAAAAACCTTGTAGACAGTTGTTGCCTACAAAAATATATCCTGTTTAAACTTTTTTTGCCTTGTTTTTCAGTTAAAATTAATCTTAAAGGCAAAAGCCAGTTCAATATAAAACTAAAGAAAGTATATATTATATAAATATAATTTAAGTTGAATACGGAACATACAAAAAGCAATTAACTCTATTAAATCTCTAATATTATTATTTAATGTTCCTTCCTCTTGTTTTCCACGCGTTTCTGCCATCGACTCAAAGTTGTCCAGGTCATCCGCCATCTTTTCCGTGGTCTGCCCCTTGGTCTACGGTCTTTTGGTCTTTAGGATGATACTAGTCGGGCCCATCTATCTAATGGCATACGGCAAACATAGGCAGCCCATTTCACTTCTGCCGGCGAAATTCTCCTGCGAAAATGTATGTATATATATAATACATTTTCACCGAGCGGTAGAAAGAGAGCCGCGCCGGAAATATAGTACTCTTCCTCCTTACGGAGTTATCGGAGTTACCGGAGTAATCCGGCCTTAGCCAAGTGTCAATGTCGAATGCTCAGAAGCGATTCTAGTTTATGGTTCGCTAATGGTTCGGTCACACATAGCAAATACTCGCTGCGGATAACAGCGGATAATAGTTGCGACAATTCGCTGCCTGCCTGTCACACACAGAGAGTTCCAAACGAGCGTTTTCGACAGTCTGTGCGCAAACTTAAAGATAGTCGTCTGTCGTGGTTACTCGCAGCAAACACCTTGCCACACACAACAAATTATTGCGACGTACGCATTTACAGCGAATAAAATTGTAAATGTTCAATTCATGTCGCGGCAAATTCAACTCGCTGCGATTGAATCTATTTGCAGCGAAAAGCCTGTCACTTAAAGCGAATACTTGCAATTATAGAAGGCATTCGCAGCGAGTATTCTATATGTGTGATGGAAGCTTTCAAACGTGAGCGAAGAATGAAAAAGAATTGCGTTTGACACTTGGCTACGGGCAACAGACGCGAGTATAAAACATTTTTTACCCATTCCAAAAAGTGCACTCTCCGCCTTACGAAATTTTGATCAATTCACGTGTCCTGACGCGAATTTAATTTTTTTTACCCATCATTCATTTAAAAAATCGTTTTCAATACAGAATAAAAAGTAAATGTGTAATCGGTTATTTTTAAAAATGCTTGTAAATGGAAACAGTGGTTATAAAAGAGAGTGGTTGAAAGGGTGACAAAAAATAAAACTCTTATAATTTTAATTAAACTGAGTTTCTGCCGTAAAATGGACGCATTTACAAAGCACCTTTGTGCTTCCGCCCAGTAAAGTACAACCATGGTTATTATTTTTAAATTTATTTTTCTTTTGCCCAGTTGGGTACCCTTTCTCACTGAAAATATAAATTCGTTGGACATAACAATAACTTATACTCTTCGTTTTAGATTTTTTTTTGCGATAGGAAGTGGCTCCTTTGTTGTAAAAAAATGGTTTTCTAGTCAAAAAATAAGCCGCATTTTGGACAACCTTTCTGATGTGCATAGGTTTAATTTTTATTCATGTTCACATAAAATACAATCAAGGGAAAGAGTTTGGTTTCGTCGATAGTGTGTACTTTTTCAAATATTTAGTTAAATAAATGCTAATAAATACGTCATAATATGATGTATTTAAAATATGGTAGTTTTAATAAACATATGATGATCATATGTTTACTATCGAAATATTTATATTTTTTTTATTATATGAAGGATTACTAGTTAAATTTTCATAAAAAACTAATTTGTAATTTCATTTTATAGAAAGACCCAATAAAGGTCCGTTGAAATATATAGGTACTTAATAAAATAATAATTAATAATGTAGTATAATACTAATAAATAAATAACTTCTACATTTGTATTCGTATATAAACGTCCATCGGTGATACCATCCGTTATTATTGTTTACATTCACAGCACTATATTATATTACGAGATAAAGATTGGGAGGTACTGTGATACATTTACTTAATCTTACATAAAAAGGCAAGACAAATTCGTTATAAGTTATCTCACTTTGCAGAATTAAGATACATTATTTTACGGATATGGAGACCTGGAGAGAATGGATGACGCTAGAGCTTCCAAAGTCATCACTCAATGGATACCACAGCAGAAAAAACCCGGGGGAAGACCTAGAAAGCGGTGGAAGGACTGTCTAGAAGAGGACCTGAAGAGGCTGGGTAAGAAAACATCATGGAGACTGGAAGCAAGAGATCGAGCGAAATGGAAGAAGATTGTGGAGGAGGCCAAGACCCATAAAGGGTTGTAGCGCCTAGGAAGAAGAATAAGTTTTTACAGATATTGAATCGTTAAAATAATAGTGTCTACATATTTATAACATATAACGGGTTATCGTAAACTTGCCACATAGTTAATTCGTCACGTTTTTAAAACTCCATACATTCAAAGTTAATTCGTCACATGCATAAAAAAGTATTAGTTAACTCGTCACAGGTAGGTATGCGTTATAGTTAATTTGCCACAATTAGCAAAGTACCGACAGCAAGCAAAGTGATTTATTTATTTAGTGGTTTAAATCTACGCTAATATGAAAAATGCCGAAGAGTTTGTTTATTTGGTTTTATGACATGACGACAGGTTAGATTTACAAAAAAAAACCACTCTTGTAAAGATGAAGGTATGTACCATGGGCGGAACTGAAGCGGACAACAAGTTAAATACATTTATTTACTACAAATGTCTAAAGTATTCAACTACATACAGGGGTTTATTTATTTGAATTTAATGATGGCCAAATTATATAATTTAATTTTCTATATTACTCAATTTTATTTTTCTATTGTCATGTGATCTATGTATTGGAATGCAATGTATGAATTATTATTGAATAAATTAATGATCACTTGATCAATTCAAATAGGACATCATTTTTTTTTTAGCTGCAAAATGTTGATAGTTATCTTGAGTTCATTCATACCCTAGGAGGCTGTTGGTGCTTTTTAAATAATCCTTTATATGAGGATGAGAAAATTTACAATCAGACAGCTAGGTAGCACTCCTGCACATGCTTTTATCTCTCTCATTTAACATTTAATGATTATTTCGTATCCCAGTGGTTAGAAAATAAAAATATACAATTTATTTGGAATATACATGGTTCTCGTCATAGGACAATAAATCTCGCAGAAGCATGGCATAAGCGTTTGAACAATATGATGCCTCAAAAAAAACCTAGAATGCTTCAGTTTCTGGAAACACTCAAAAAGGAAGCTGATTATGTAGATACTAAAATAAAAAAATTGAATCTAGCCATACCATCAAACTTAAGAACGCGCAGGTCAATTGCATATGACAGGGAGTTAAAAACTCTTTTAGAAAATTATAATAACATGCCCCTGTCTGAATTTATATTGAAAATTTCTTATATGCAGCATTTTAAAGAAATGTAACATGGATGTAGTTAATTCTACATTTAAGATTTAAATTAATAATTTTAATGTATGATTTCAAAGGAAAACTAATGTTATAAACAAAAAGCAATATCTTTACTTTATATAATAAAAGTTCTTTTTACTATTGTTTTATTGTAGGTTGTTCTAATTTGTTACATAGATGTAGTTAATCCTATACTTAAGTTTTAAATTACGACTTTAATCTTTGATTTTAGGGGAAGGCAAGTGATGAATTATGACAAAAAATACTGTGATTTTATCTGTGATTCATTAAGTAGATATATTTTGTTTTTTTTTTATGTTATACACGTAAGGTATATCAATAAGGTAGGTAGGTAGTAGGTAGGTTGTGCATGTTACCTAGGCAAATCAGCCGCTTTCTATTTATAAAGAGAACTGTGATTTTTACAAATTGTTACATAATATTTTAAATAAAACAGCTGTAAATTTTGAGAACCTTCCTAGAAATTAACAGCAAATTTATTTTTGTTTGCTTCTTCTTTGGTTATATTTGTACGTAATATTTAAGTAAATCATTCAGATAGAACTGTGATTTTTGTAATAGATGTAGGTAAGGTTAATATCCCAAAACTGTGATGAAAGAAATAAATGTTGTTATTTAAATTTTTGTTTAATTTTCTTGCTGTCTGTACAAAAATAATCAGTGTGACGAATTTACTATACTAAATATTAGACTGTGACGAATTAACTATAAAAAAATAAAAGTGTGGCAAGTTTACGCATACTTTTTTTCGTGACGAATTAACTTTGTGGCAAGTTTACGATAACCCCATATAACTATAGAGTGCCTACACATCGATTGTTCTTTGGTGTGCTTATAAGACGTAGCTAATATTCGGAAATTGAACATTTACATAGTACTTAATAACTGCTTTGTGGTCTAGTGATTAAGATGTTATTCTAAATACCCGGAGGGATCTTGGATTTGATTTCCATGGAAAGCATAGTTTGTTCAAACTGAATAACTTTATCTAGTTTGAAGAGGAGGTAATTGCCGGATTAAATCACCAAATTTTCTAAAAATAAAGAATATTCCGTGCTTTGAAAGGCACGTTAAGCCATTGCTCCCGCCGGCTGCTATCTTGTGATCGTTAAAAAAAACCATATCAGTGAGCGAGAGGTGGTTTCAATGAACTGTAAAACTAGAATTGCCGAGTATTTTTTTCGTATTTGTAGTAGTTTCGTAGTAGTCTCGATCGAACCCTATCAATGTGCATTGATTTCACCTGATTCGGTACAGTCGTTCCTGAGTTAAAAATGAGGTGACTACAGGTGACCATTTAGGGTCGGCAACTCGCTCATAATGCTTCTGATGTTGCAGGCTTCTCATCGACTAAGATTATCGCTTCCCATCAGGTGGGCCTGTTTGACTACTTTTAACACGTTCGGGGACGTTTTCGAACACACAATAGAAGTTTTATTGTTATAACTTATATAGCAGTCGTGTGTCCGCCAATGTCTTAATAGTATAAAAAAATAACTTTGGAGTTATCTGTACTCTCAATGTTTTATGTTGAAATATTGTATACCTAATGCGATTTGTAACTGAAAATACAATCACTTATCACTGAAAATATTATACCGTTTCCTTTGAGATATTGCGTTTAGGTCCACCTTGTTTTTATCGTTAAATTTATTATGTTTTATGCGCCCATTAGCAAATCATTTAAATTCATTAAAATGCTTTTACTTAATGTTGATAACTAATGTGAGGCGCCAGGTTAACTACGTCTACGTCCTCATGTATATTATTATATTTATACTACATCATCATTACATGTAGGTGGCACGATCAATTGGCCATACATGTTCTAAATACCTAGATAATAAATGCTACATTACACAAAATGTATACAAAATGTAAAAATAATATTTGTACTATAATAAAAGAAGAAAAACAACATGTAGTCTTTGATTATTTTAGGATCCGGCTCAGGAATAGACCGCTTCTTTTTTTTCGTAGATAAGGATTAAGACTAAGGTACAAACTGAGATCTGAATGTTTTGGCAAAACTGGTGGTAGACTCTTCTAACGAGGGCATTTCTAAGGAAAGTTGAAGTCAAGAAGGTCAACTCATAAAAAATATGGCGAAACATATTTTGGCTTATGAAATTTTATACATAGAGTACAATTTATATACAAATCTGACCGATATCGATATCAAACCTACCTACCTAATCAGTATTCAACAGATGAGACATTTCATTTTATTTCTAACTTTACTAAATCGGTTCAACCATACTCGAGTTATATGCTTTTTGCAACACACAGCGATTTAATTTTATTTCTGTAGATTAACAAACAAGTACTTATCAAAATCAAATAAACATAAAAAAACTCGAGTGAAAATTAAGCGTATCTAAATAAACTGCAGTAAAAAAATTGAGTAGAAGCCTTTTGACCTACTTGTTTCATATATACTGCGGCCGGACGTAGTGACATTTTAAACGAATTTTTAAATAGTGTGTAACTTCACTCGAAATGAATTCCAATTATTATTATTATGAGTTTTATTTATTATTTTAGTAATTTAAGTTTTAGTTTTAATTTTATTAATATTAGTTATTTTAGTTTGTAGTTTTTTTTACATATAGCTAGTATTAATTATTGTTTCAATTAAGTTTCATTTTGACGATTCCAATTACTACTTGATGAAGAATATATAAACATACTAGCGACCCGCCCCGGCTTCGCATGGGCATAAACACTTTCCTCTTGAATCACTCTATCTATTATAAAACCGCATCAAAATCCGTTGCGTAGTTTTAAAAATTTAAGCATAAATAGGGATATAGGGACAGAAAAATCGACTTTGTTTTATACAATGTAGTGATAGTGAAAGTGATCATGTACATACATACAAATCATAATGTCTGTATTCTGCAGGGGTAGGCAGAGCCTAGAGATTTCCATTGGCTACGGTTACTACATTCCTCCCTCGCTTCCTTCACACTCATCACTTTTGTCATACACGCTCGCCGATTTCTGGTACTCTCCTAAAATGGTCTGCGATTTGGTCGCAGTAAGTTCTTCAAGGCTAAAAATTGCTCTTTTCAGACCGCCTTTTGCGTCCTGATAAGACGTAATGAGTTACGAACCGCATCGCTGCTTTATGATTTTTTCTGAATAACAGAATTTGAAATCGCGCGCCTGGCAATTTTTTTTTATCTATGGGCTAAAAGAAACACTAAACGTTTTTCAGAGTTTGAACTTATGGTCGTTAAAAGTAATACAAACGCTTATTTATGTGAGCGAAAGTCATAATTTTAAATTATTTATATTAAACAGGGTGTAAAAAAGCTGAATAACCTTATGTGAATTCTCCTAATGACAGGAGGAACGCCACGAACGCGGAAGGCTAGTAAAATAACTATTAACTGCTAAATATTATAAATTACAATGCTAGTTATGCGCTGATAAACAAACCAACAAATGATAATGTAATTATACACGAAGATACCGAGAAGTCGGAAGCATCGGCGAGGCAGCCAACAACCCAGCAAATTGTCCTATGTAGGAGATAAGTGAAATTTATGTGTAATGATATCGACTCATGCCCTTTGTATCAGTATGTTTCGATAATGTAAATAGATACCCTTAATTTATGGCGGTTGACAATTTGCACTGGAATCGCGGCCAGTTAAATTATATTTGATTTATCTAAGGATTCAGACTCTGGATATAACATAACCAATTGTTTATATTATTTTTAGATTTGAAGTTATGACTAAACCAATGCTGTTTAATGTATGAGTAAATAGTGCAACTAAGTGTCCATTTGTTCATAGTTTTATGACCAAAACTTACTTACTCCGCTGGGTTAACGATCGGAAGTGGATCTTGGTCTCCGAGACGGAAGAGGGCTTCAGTTTTCTATTCTACACACAAAAAAGCACAAAAACGGCTTGTTACTTTTCACATCTGTCGTGATTCTGTGTTGTTAGTTACACCACCGGTATAATTTAGGCAAATTTTGTATTTCTATATGATAATTTTTTTATAGCTATTTCATAAAAGAGCAAGCCTCCGTGAAAATGCCAATTAAATTATGATGGAATATCTAAAACATATGTACATTATAACTAATACATAAAAGGTTCTTTTTTGTGGTTTTAATGGATGACGTCGTATTTTGAAGTCTGTTTTAAACTAATTAGATTGATTTGCCTTTGTTGGTCTCCATCTATACTTTAGACTATGTATCTATGCGTAGCCGGAACAGGAAGGTATTTCTCTATAAATAACAACAATAATTTATTATTAATCACTAAGATTTACGAGCCGCAGGTGGTAAAGCTGAAACTAATCATCCTTTGATCATAAGTAGCGGGCTCTACGTCGATTACCCCACTAATGGAAGGTTATCGAAGTGCGAAATATTTAGGCAAAATAATCCGGAAGGGTTCCAGTCCAGATCCCAAAAGGAATAACTATTGGTGGATTACTTTATAATTAGTCTCTTATTCTTGTCATAATTTAAGAAAAAGTGTTTTAGGCTTCAGACCGAAAAGTAAGGCTTTTCATAATGGGTTTTATGTAAAGATACATACATACGTGGGATCTTAAATGAAACATTTTTCCTCTTGTGGGCCGTAGGAATTTTTTGGCTATTAAATAGTATGTGAATAATGGCTTCCTAGATACTACAAACTGCTAGTAAAAATATCCATCAACGGATCATTGCAATGGATTTAAGTGGATCGAGGGGCTTTGGTCACCTGTTTCACTTACTCCTTTTCTCCCCAAATCAAGTAACGTGTGTGAAGTAAGTCACTAAAGGCTTAATGGTGAAAGAATACTTAGGTACTAAAGCCGTCTTTTGATATTCGCTTTATATTTTCTTAGCTTTATCTTGTTTTATATACCTAAGTATCAGAGATGGAAGACCAGCGTTGTGGTTCTCACCACAACATTATGCTGAGAGGGGACCATTTTGATATATACACAAATTTGTAATATTTTTTTAATTGTTGTTCACTTTTACCATTGTGTTTTTGTGTAATATCATATAAACATTTTTTCTTTCTTACTTTCTTTCAGATATCTACTAAAAACAATAAAGCAGCTTGCAAGTTTGATTTCCGATAACATGATACGCAATGAGAATTATAAACTTTAAGTATAATTCAATCTCACAAAGTTAGTTATTTCATTATGTAAGCGTCGTCGACGATCAAATGGTATAAAATAACCCTACAATTTAATTAGAGACTGTTTATCAGTGTTATTGGCCTAAAAAACTGAGAAAAATATTAATAAGCCAAACCCGATCAGTCTATAGAAAGTGCTTAGGTACGTGACTGCATTGGGAGTGCAAAACACGCTGACTTAGCTTAGAATAAAATGCACGTACGAGTATCTCACCGCTACTGAAGGATTTCATGCAGAGAAATGGCATGATAGAAATTATTGTTTAAGAGTAGCTATATAGTTGGTTTTAAGGGTTCCTATTCTTTAATTATGGCAATTTTTTTTTCATATAACCAAAACGTAACAGCTTATATGAGGTCATTTTTAGATGATTAAAAATATTTGTTTTTAATTCAAAGAATCTAATTTTTATTTCTTCTAATTATTGCTACTGCTAAGTAATAATAATAGATAGCAGAAGAAAAGATCAAGCATTCCTGTAATTTTCACTTATTGCCTAATTTCAATGCATTTATTTTGATTACGAATGATCATAGGCATTTACCTATTATTAACATACAGTACGTAATATCATAGAATTAAGGACTTCATGCTCGGAACGTACTTACTTGCTATTTGCTTTATTCTAACGCTAAAACAATAGAAAACCAGCGAGCTAAAGCGTGACTTGAGACATTAATACATATAAATCGCGGTCAGAAATCACCTCGGCCGGCCTTAGTGCCATTATATCGTGCTCATACGTTTTGCGGAAACCCACGTGGGGTGTTAATCTCATTAGCTACTGTCGCACTTCAACCACTTGTTTTCATTTATAAGGGAATGGCCGTCATTATGGCATAGAGCGAAGTGCTGTTACCCATTATACCTTAAAACGGGCATTATTCTTGCTTTCTTACGTTTTATTCTAAGTTATGTTGGCGTGGGTATGTTATTTAGATTTGGAGTTTACGAACTGATTTAACCATTAAACTAAATTCGCTTTATAGACTCTCAGGTGAAAGATTTTAAAAACTTCAAATTTATTACCTAGGTTGTTAAAAATTTCTTGTAAGAGGTAGTTTTATATTTACTTCTTTCTGTAAAACTTTGGACATAATATATATTTTAAGAATATCTATAAAATAAAAAAATACATTAGTTTAAAAGCAATATATCAACGTATTATGCGCTTACAACTTCCGTCTTAAAAAATGTTAAATTATTACAAAATCAATATTCTTTTACAGAGTCAGTGTTTGATAACAATTGACCTGGAATATAAAATTAGTTTTATTTACTTTACCGCACATTCAATCTACCATGTATGCACACCCTGGTGTCAGAGTCTTCCTTTAACGACTACCAGATGGCAGCCGGGACCGGAACCGGCTTCACGCGCCTTTCGAAGCACAGCATCATCTTTATTATCAGACAGGTGATTCAAGTCTGCAATGTCCTAACCAATCTGGAATCATTAAGCTTCCCGTGGGAATGGAACCCACAACCCCTGGGTCTAAAGGCAAACTATGGAGCAGTTACAGTACCAACAGTCTAAAACTTAGAATTGAAAATTATTTAAAAGTAAAAGCATTTGTTCTCATTCAGCTAAATGTTTATAATGGTCTTTATGGGAGGGCATTTTCAATAACTCACGTAAAACACGGAAGGTGGATTACTGAGGCAACTTTCAGCCGCTGCGCAGTAATTCAGAGTTAGTGTCACATTATCGTTAGCATAATAAGGGAAACATCTGTGGTCTTGGCCACCTCCGATTTGTACGGAACGGAACAACCAAGATTCTTACACCTAAATAGACTTGTGTTTGAATCCACCATCCAATCAAATTAGGTCCAGGCTGTTATCGGTAAATAGCAGTCGTTAGGCTGAGTCAGATGCCTTTAGGCGGCCTGAAAAATCTGACAGTGTTGGCCACTAGCACACCCGGATCTTGTTCTGATTGGTCTGGTTTCCCTTCCTTTGTAATAACCAGTATCACCAAATCAGGACCATGATTAAAAGCGTTTCCTGGGCTATGCAGAGTAAGCTGAAGATACAATCTAGAAATACGCTCAGAGAAAGAAGAAGACTTGTTTGAAATTATCGCTAAATTCTTAGTCCCACTTGTATAAGATCGAACAGCATGTAAGCTATTGCAAAAAAAATCAGCTAACGTTTCGTCGGTTACATGCCTGATTCCTTCATGTCATGTGGATTCTGATACCAAACTTTTTAGTAACCTCATCTTGGCATCTGACATGGTTCCTCTAAGAACTACCTGACAGGTCAGGTCAGGACTAACGACTTTACGTGTCTTCTGGAACCGAGTATCTTGATTTTTTACCAATCAGTGATTCAAGCTTAGCCTATAACGCCATAAGCTAAAATCAACTAAACACGACTAAAACCAAGTACCTACTTATGGAAAGAACCTTTAACCTCCGGGACTTCAAACAAACGCCTTAACTATTAAACCACAGATTAGTTGCTTGATATTTTTCGTCTTCGATCATTATAGAAACCACGTTTTACATTACGAATGCTGTTGTATTAACATATTTATAAAAAATACTATAAAAATACTGTATTATATTCTTACATAACAAATATTTTTAGGTTATGTTATGAGCCATTTAATTTCAGAAAAAAGATGATCAATATTATGTAAGTATGAAACAAAAATCACCCTGGCAACATTATGCGAGGATTGCAGATCTTTTATCTGGAATGATTATTCTGATTATTTAAAAGAAAATAAAAGCTTGTAAAAAGCTGTAGGTAATCTGGCTGTAATGCTTCATTATTTGTTGGTTTGGACTAGAGAATTCAGAAAAACGGAAGGTGAAAGGTTAACTTTATTACTCTCGCAATTTTCTTGTAAACGGGAACGCGAAATACTTCGGCGATTTCACTAATTTCAACTCATATTTAATTCTGAATGGCAGTAGAACGTGATACAATAAGGTTTAATTGCGGATATTGGTGAAATGAGTTCTTCAAATGAGATTAAATGGAAATAATGAGGGTTAGACTGTAAATAAGTCAAATATTCATTAAAATAACAATATTTAAATTATTACGTAAATAAAATAGTAAATATTTTATACAACATTTATTACTTTACTTTAAAACTTTGTGAAATGTGTAAGATAATTTCTGTAATTGGCATAACTTAAGCGAAAAATATGTGTATGTACGTCTATTTTCTTGTAGCTAAGGTCGGCGCTTTTCGTAAATTTCAAATTTTACCTACTTGTAGGTACCTTATAAAAGGATTGTGAATATTAACAGCACGCGTGTTTAATAGATTAACATTTAAGTTAATTGCAGTTCCCGTCCTTACTTGCTGCAAGCAGCTATAGTAAAACAAAGAAAATACAGAAGAATGTCACGTATATTGAAAAATCATTTCTGCATCACGGTTATGTTTTTCAAGAGTATGAAGGTGTGTCTATTTCTTAGCCATATTTATCCTATCAGCTAGATGGATTGAAACATTTTAAGCTATGTAGTGTATTGTAGGATTCACATTTTCTACCCGTTTCATTTCTTAGATTAGTTTTGTCAGTGATACTGTTTAAAGCTTGAATAAGGCTAGAAATTGATGTATCCGTGTATATGTCTTTTTGTTCTTAGTAAATATGGATTGTTTTTTTTTGTATAAACGAGTACTTATATTCCTATTTTTATCTAAATATAAATGAAATGTACATTTGTAATATTGTAAACTTTATGTACTTTTATGTTGAAAATACTAGCCTATATCATAAATAAATTATACCTAAAGCTTAGTGGTTATAGTTTACCAATTTAAACAGAGTTAATATTTCTATGGAGGTGACTTGACGGAATAATATTTTAGAATAAAGAGCACAAAGTAATAAGCATCACTTTATTAGATATTAACATTCATTGCACACTATATCGCACTATAAATAGAATGTGAATGCACAATAGGCATTGTCTAACAAACAGCCAAGGTTAGCTTAAGGGTTAAGCAGAGAACGTGTGAAGGTTCTATAAATAATATTAATAAATACATATATAGGGACAAATCACACAGATAGAATCCAAAGTAAGTCAATATATTTCTATTATTAATTTAATGTTTTAAAGATACGTGCATATTACCTAGTATTGTGCTACCTCTGTACTTTCTTTATTTTCTGCCAACTCTGTCGCATGCATTGAGTAAAATAAATTTTAAACAACCGCTCGTTTGCCTAATCGTTATCTCCATTAGCTCCGAAATGGATTCTCACCTGGCGTTTTTAATACTCTTTGAAGTACGGCGCGAATTCAGTTTGGTGAATTATATCTTTAAACTAGCAAAATATTGTGATGACCAAAATTTCATTTCTGCGACTTTCTTCAAGTCAACTGACTGCTGGGTGTACGATGCTGCGCTTACCGGTGCGTGGTCGTTATTTGAGAACCTTTCTACTCCGTCAGCCATCCATCGGTTCGCCGCGCTTTGTGCCGGCCACAGCCACTTCAATGAGTTATGTCGGCAACCTTTGTTCCTCTACGGATCTCCAAATTTCTGATTCGGTCTCGTTGGTAAACGCAGAGTATAACCCTCGCCATGGCTCTTTGGGCGACCTTGATCTTTCTTATGAGCTTATTAACTATGTCTACCTTCAATAGTCTAAATCCAAGTTTCCGTCGCACCCCAATGTGTCTTCCATGGGTACCTTGGTTGCGAAAGAAATTTTTAGTTTAATTATTTATCATTAGTTTATCTTAATCATGTTATTATTAAATTATAAAGTCAGTTATTTAATCAATTAATATTAAAAATCTTCAAATTTAATTATATTATTGTTATATATAAAATATTCTTTGATATTCTAGTTTTCATCGTGAAATTTGATTTGACTCATAACTCGAGGCAGACGAGTCCCAAATGTAAATCATAGTAAGCCGATTATTATTCATAATGCGACCAAGACCTTTTGACGATAGATACTAACGATTAAGTATAGGTTTATTGAATAGAGCATATGAATAAGTATGTAACCTAGACTACGCCTGATATGCCGAGTATGTAGCACTTGTACGTTACAACACATATTCTAAGGAATAAATGACTATATTTCAATCTAAAGACATACATTATTTTATAAATATTGAGTTCAAATACCTACCATGCAAATTATACTGATCAACATTCAAAAGCTTTTTTAATATGGATAAATACCAATTGTTAAAAGAACCAATGAATTAAACGAGATAACCACATCTCTATACTTGCACAAAAGAAAACATCGAGATATGCATATCGATACCGTGTTGTGCTATGGCGAGAGTTAAAACCCACTCTTTCCAATAAATTACCCCTCTAATGACCTCTTTGAATGAAACTAAAGTTTTATAAGGGGATGATAAATGAGATTCAAGTTATTGAACACATTACAGGTTAAAAGTTTTATGTGACAGTGAATAATTAATGAGACTGAAGATAAGTGTATTGCTTTCTTCGACTTTCAATAATGGAAAGAAACCATTAATTTATAAATTTTAGTACTTCTAGGTATTACATTAAAGGAGTTTATTCATTATGGTATACAGACACAGTTCTATATAATTTAAATTTACGGCTTTATCTATCAGTCCAACCAGCCAACCCAGTTGCGTAGAGAAGGTTGTGCCGAAAAAAAATGCATATAGGTATCAATTATAATTCAAAGTCGATTGATCTTATATAGTTACATACAAAACCAAGATATGATAATGTATTTTGACATAAAATCCACACTTATTGGTTTTTGAGGGCGACTTTATTAAAATAAATATCGGAGTGATATCAAAAATCATCCCTATTAGTAGCAAACAAAGATCCATGTCCTTTTACAGCCATGCACCACGCCTATTCATCGCTAACGCAGCATGAACCTGCTCACAAAGCTAACGACCTCTAATCTGTCCATGATAGCAAATACAGAGCAAAAACCGAGGTGTCGGATAAGGATTTATGTTCCAATAAAACGGACCGCGCTGGAATCGCTCCAGCCCCCGAATCTATTCGCACATAAAGGGAACTCGCCAGAAATCCCGATTGCCCAAAACTTCACACTCGCCGACTTTACGGCGATCCCACCTGCACTTGGATATTGTGGCACAATACTGCAATTGCATTCTCTGATTCGACTGGGAGGAACTTTTTATGTCCCTAATATCCCGGCGATGCATTCAAAGGAAATAGCTTGGTTTTACTTTTTATTTTTGAACGGTTAAGGTTTTTCTATTTATTTATTGTCGAATACTTAAGTTTATTTGAATGTTAAATCAAACTTCCCTTATTGTTTTACTAAGTTATCATTAGAAACAGTACCTTTAACAAACATATTTTTCTTTACCGTTCATAATTATTTCTTTATTAAACCAAAATCTTTAAACTCAACTTAGATAAGTTTGGGAACCAAGCCAATTATGTTTGCTCACAAGACGTTAAACTACAGCGATAAAAAGGGCGGAAAAGTATTTTAACTATGGAAGAGTAATCCCCTTTGAGTTCTTTTGAAACTTCGCATTAAATTGTAAAGAACTAATCAAAGGGAATGTACGTTCCAAATTAAATTTCAACCCTTGAAGATTTTCTAAGATTTTATAATTTTTTTATTAAAAGTTACATAGGTACATATTGTTCATACTTGAATTCAATCCAACCCTTAAAAAATGATAAAAAACCGCGGGCAACAGCTAGTAAATTATAAAATAAGTCAGTTATGAAACTTGTTAAGGAGCTCATTGAAACAATTGCCAGACGCGGTGAAGTAAAATGAAAAACAAATCCGCGCAAATTGCAATCACTTTGCTAATTGATTTTAACACGCTTATCCCAACAGGGCAGCAAAACGTTTAAAACAGTTGATTCCGTTCCTCCATTTTACCCGACGTCCATTTCTAGTTTCGGTAACTTTTCCCATTTTTGTTTGTTTTCGCGCGGCCGGCTGCGGGGAAAAATGGAAGAGTCACAGGTCACGAGCGCCCAAAGTGCAGATCGCTGTATCCCGTTAACTTGAATGATTTCTGTGTGGTTTGTCCGTGATTTTTCACCTTTACCCCGAGCCTTTATGGCTTATTTCCTCGTTTTTTTTCGCCGGTCTTTTTTTAGTGAGAAATGAATATAGTAGCAACATTTTTTTGTATATCCAACTTAAACGCTCGGTTAGTACGCGTGAATGCTCAATTGAGTCCACAAAGCGATTAGATTACCGAAATAAATGCACACGTTAATCCGCAACTTTTATACTTACCGCTACATTTACTGTGAAAATTGGGTAACTGTCTTGTCTAGACATTAAATACATTGTTGGAAGTTGCCCTACGTAGGCGAAACTTTGTTGGTAACTAGACTGCGCATGCTGGGAAACTGCCAATCTAGTCCACCATATGTCACATATCTTACAGAACAGCAAGGAGAAGTCAGCGACAGTTAATTAACTTTAAAGCTAGGTAGGAAGTTGTTCGTCGGCGGGGTGTGGTGGGAGCGCGGGCCACACATCGCATTATTTGCAGGGAACGCCTCGAGTAAGAGGTCAAATGGGAACTTGGCCTCGTAAGTGTATTGCAAAGTTCACTTCGCCTTGCGACGTTTATATGCCACGCAAAGAACATAGATCTGAATAGAGTTTGGCTACAACTGTTGCCGGCATATCATCCAGGCAAGCCACGTACAATTACATTTAATTTGGTGACAAAAATGAAACATTGCATCTGGATATTTTTATCTGAGAACACAGCGTTAAGTTAACAAAATGGACCGCTTGTGCTTACTGGTTTCTATTAAATAAATTAATAGAATACTCTTGGCACTTAAATAGAGATGATTAATTTTGTAGTTTCTGAACTAAGAAAAGTACAATGCTGAGTAGTAATATGTAAAAAGGTGGAGAAAAGAAACTCTCGTAGATAGGTAATCCCATAAACAAAGCTCTGTTGAATGATGATGGTCGTAATGAAAACTCCATTTGTATCTTAGCTCTTTGCTGCACGTCACAAAGTATACACGTTTGACTGCTCATGCTGTGTCTACGGAAATGTATTTTTTTATTCTTTATTGGAGGAGTGCTTAATGTCGCGAGAGGGGAGTGCTCTCTGGCTAAATTGATGGGTCGTTCCCCCCTTGTTGTTTATATCTTCAGAAATCGTTAGATATTAGTACTCTTAGTTCGTACGGGAATTTTTTTAAAATCATGTAAGAAGCAGACAATATTTTTAGCAATGACATTTTTATTTTATCATCGTCTTTTTAGACACAAAATTTCCCTTGCTGGACATATACAGGTTTCCTTATAGATTTCTAAATTAACCGATTTAATGCGGTCCAACGCCTTGATGTGCCTGCGTTTTATTTTATAGGTTTACTTTTGTAAATTCACATAAGTATGATATTTTTTTTTCCAGTTAGTTCCAGAGATTAGCGCGCTCAAATAAGTCTCGTTTGTTTAAAATGTGGATCAGACAGACAGATTTAGTATCACCTAAGATACTAAAATATAACAACCATGGAAGGAAAACGATATTTTTAAGACACAAAAATAACGATTTTTGACCTGGTTAATTAATACCAGTCGATTTTAAGGTCCTACATAGGTATGCTGTAATACTTGGTGAAATAACGATTTTGCTAAACCTTAATGAAAAGGGTCACCGTAAAATGGAACTGCAGACAAAAGAGCTGGTTGAGTACTTATTTGAAACAGGTTTCCGATCCCTGATAACAACCCCTGTTTAAAAGTTTTAATATCGCATCTCATTCAAATATTTCCTGAATTACTGTACTGGCTTGGGAGTACATATATAGTAAATAGCACATGCAGAGATATCCTCCTTTATTATGTAGGGTGGGCTTGATTAACCCCCAAATTAAAACCGCAACTGAGTTGCGCCTATGTGTACGTATGAAGTCTTTATTACTCACACTAGGTACACAATGGTGGTATACGTGTGGTCTCATTAATAGCATCTTAACTACCTTTTGTCCGCGACTTCGTGTAGTTTTTAATTAACGGCACAATAAGTGTTTTTTTCCAAATAAGCCAATTCGACTCGACAAGAAGAATGTGATTTTTTAGGCTGAGCTGTTAGTTAGGTACGTAGTACTTAAGTAGGCAGTTTACCTCGAATTGTCTTTCAGCGATATATTAAAAATATAACTATAAAAAATAAAGTTTGCAGATCCTAAGCTCTAGTACAACCGAGAAAACGATGTGATGAGAGAGAATATAAAAAAAATGTTTTTCGACAAAATCTATATTGTGATGCAAAGGATATTTTTTACATTTCGTTGAATTACGATCCCAATGACTCAGTGATGCGTCGCCTGAGGCTGACAATAAGCTGGCTATCTATTATTTGGCAGGTGTAACACGTGGGTAGACTCAACAGGCTTACAATTGACGTTGAATGGTTTTAGGATGTGCGATGGAAAATATTTTATGGTATGTCTTATTGACTACAGATCTTATCCGAAAGATTTTTTTTTATAAAATTTAGTAAGAAAATAGGCATACGGCCCAGCTGATTTAGTCTGTCTTATTAATTTAAAAATCCTGATAACTTCGTATTATACTAGTAGTTCGCCAGGAACTTAGATAGCGTTGTATTAGTTTTTTATTATATAAACAAAATATTAAACTGAATAAGTAGGTCCTAAATTCAGTCTAACTAATGGTACTTTTACTTTGTCAGTCTTTTTATATAAGAAGAGAAAAATGATTATTGCTTTAGCTCAGTTGATCCAAATGAGTTTAAATTTTAACCGTCACGCGTCGGCAACATCCGAAGGGGGTTTTACTAGCATACGCTTAAGCAGTACCTATTTGCCCATATAACGTTATCTCAGGATACCCGACATCTTCCGAGTATACCGCTACTGAGCACGCGGCTATAAAATATCGTGGTATAGAAGAATGTCTACATTGTACTATTGGTTGTACCTAATACCTACTCTTACTTAAATACCGCTAAAAATTACGACTGTCATAGTCCTTATTTTACTTTCATTGTTAGTTTACTGTCTCCCTGGTCCACTGGTTAAGGTGTTTGCCTGTAGACCCGGTTTTCGTGGGTTCGATTCCCACGGGAAGCATACTTTGTTAAGTCGTTTCCAGTTTGGTTAGGGTATTGTAGGCTTGAATAACCTGATTGTCTGATAATAAAGATGATTCCGTGCTTCGGAAGGCACGTTAAGCCGTTGGTCCCGGCTGTCATCTGGTAGACGTTAAAGGAACCACGTCAGAGGCCGAGAGGCGGTTCCGAAGAACTCTGACACCAGGGTGTGCATGGTCGACAGATCGTGACGCCTACACGAAATGATGATGATGATTGTTATAAAATAGTATTCCTTTACATATTTATTTTGTTTATATTTAGAGTAATCGTCTAGCTTTAGTAGCCGCAAGTACTCTGCAGGAAGTTGGCAAAAGAGTAAGATATTCTGGAATTACAAATCAACACAACAAAACCTAAAAGTTAGTGTCGGCGCAGATATTATTTTATATCATGGTGACGCACGTAACTACACATATTCTGCGTCATGATGATGCACCAATATAAGTATGGAGTTGAATCATCTTGCTATTTATTACATACTGACAAAGTTCATGTACTCACATAATAAGTTATATATATAGTAATAAGTTGAAACATTTTCATTTAATAAAAATTACCTTTTGACCGAATAACTTACAGATGAGAATGCTGTTGCTAGTCCCTTGTTATTTTGTGTTTTTAGCGGATGTGATCCGTTCGACGCTATCGAGGCTGTAATATTGTCTTGGGGATAATTTGTCTGTTGTATCCACTTGTAGCATTATCTTTCAATATTTGTTGTTTTACAATGTATGAATGGGCACTGTGCTTACTTCGTTTTATTGTTAACGTGTTTTAACTAGTCGAAGAGAGCCTAGTAGGTTTTTTTGTTGTTTTTTTAAGTAAATTGCAAGGTAAAACGAACGAGTAGATCCTAATTTTAGCTGGAACTTGACTGAAGCAGCCATCTGTGACCTTAACCGAGAAATCGCTAAAATGAAAAAAAAAAGTCATCCTAATATCAGACTTTTCGGCAGTACGTTGTTTATTTCACTGCAAGAATGCATTCTTGCGTCTCATATTTTGTTATCGGACATTCAAGGGATAGAATTAAAGCTTACAAAGTCCAAAACAAATAACAGCATCACATCAGATTTGAAGCGACTTCTTTCGGATCATGAGGGAAACGGCTACAATTGGACAAACTCCATATTTCATGTATAGGAACTTTCGAGTGTTGCTAGCTAATTTTGTTTTACGAACCGTATACATAAGTGTATTTGTGTGAAATTATTATGACATGTGTGGAAAATAAATTTTAATCGCTTGCAAATTATATGATTAATCATGTAAATTTATTAGAGTTAAACCCATATCTACTCGTGGACTTAAAAAATCATTGCTGAAAATTCGACTTACTTTCTTCATTTTTTGAATCTTCTTTTTTACTTTCGTAGTTCTTTAAGGATAGGATATCATCGTTTATTTTATTTAATAAAAATATTTAAGTGAAATAAACGTCTTTTGTTGCGACAAACACAACATAACATAACGTACCTTCATGAATGTTTAGGTTTGAAAGGAAAGCTTTTTGGAGAGAGAAATAAAATACAGTTGATAATTTGATTATACAATATAATTGGAATAAATATAAATTAAAATATCTAGTATCTAATTAATTTTTCTTTCCTGTTCTTTATCTAGCAGTCTCTAAAAGGATAGTGACGAAGCCATACATAGTTTATACGGAAAATAGCTTGAAATATAAACTAATAAGTTTTTTTTTTCAGGTAAATCTACATTATTTTAAAACCCAGGCATTTGGAATTATTTATTAAGAAAACATAGGTCCATGTATTTACCAAATCGACACAAAAGTATATCAGTGATATTAAATATCGATACAATTAGATGCAATTTTATTATGTTTTATAAATTTATTTATTTTATCTGGGGTGTAAAAATATAATGAATTTGTCAATTATGTAAAGTGACTATAATTTATTTAAAAAAAGTGTCCATATTTTCGTCTATATTTTTTTTGAAAATCTTCGCTACAAATCTTTTAAATAACTCGAGAAATTTCATTTTTACTTAACTAAAAACGGATTTTATTTTTGTTTAAGGTAGACTAACAATAACTGCTTCCACTGTAGGTGCCTTTTTGTAGGAATAATTATTTAGTCTGAAAAAGTTAACATATAGTTAATACACAAGTATATAGACTTTTTAAGTTAAAGTACTCGTCAAGTAATTTGACAAATAAGTACCTACATTTGTATTACAAATTGAGAAAATCGTTACATACTTCCTTACCTACAACGATTTCAAGTAAGGCGATACCTTAGTGAAAGCTAGCGCCACCATCATTTAAAAGTCATTATTCACTGAAAACGCAATTTATCCAAAATCCGTCTTAAGTAATTAAGGTTCTTAATAATCTAAGGTTTTTTAAACATATTAAATTATAGTTCCCTATAGTAACAAATTGCAGGACTGATCCCATTTCGTAGCTGGCTTGAAATATAGCTACGAAATGGGACTAAGGGGATAAAAGTGGCCGTTTTAAGCATTATTTCAATTTGCAACTATGGGGAACTATATTTTAAACCTTAATTACATAAAACGTATTTTTGATTACTTGGGTTTTCAGTGAATAATGATTTTTAAATGATGGTGGTGATATTAAATTATTAAGTTATTAGTTACAAATTGCATTATTGCTTAAAACGGCCACTTTTAGCAGTTTTGCAATTTGTAACTATATTGAACTATAATTTAATATGATTAAAATTAACTTCAGATCCAGAACCATAATTACAGCAGAGGGATTTTTGATAACTTGTGTTTTCAGTGAGTAATGATTTTAAAATAAAGGTGGCGCTAGTGTTCACCGAGGTATCACCTTAAGGATAAATCATAGCCCAACTTTTATTTAACTTTGGGGGTCAAAATTTATGACGCCTTTCACTAAACAAACATATTGTGGATCATATAATTTGAACATTTAAAAATATGTAATTAGGTAAGTACTTACTGTTTATGCACCTGACTGCTCTCTGGCTGCCAACCAAATAAATGTTGTAATTCTTTATCAGTGTAATCGGCAAATTGATTTATTTCCGCGACATAATTGCTTTCCTCGTGGCTATTGGTATAATTAATTTCAAGCAAAGTCGACACAAACTGTACATAATGGGTGAGTTCATCCTCTTCGTCTCTATAAACCTTCTTATAGTCTTGTTTGAATTTTTGAAAAAGGCGCGGGGCATCGCGTATGTCGTAAATACGCCCCTTAACTGATTTAGGCAATTTGTAGAAATCATCGGCTTTAGATAAGGCGATTACTAATATAATAAAAAAGTTGACACTGTACATTTCATTATATTTAAATTAAATATTGTATTTTAAAAGTGTCTTGATGACTTATTAGTTTCTATTATACCTTTTAAAGTATTTATTGAGTTGAAACTGGTGGTTACGTAAATTGATTTGTGACGCAAATCTGGTAATACATAATTAGTACATAACTCAAAGATTTGCACATTATGCGAAGAAAATCAATTTCATTACGCAAACAAATATTATAGCAGTTTTGCGTTGTACTTTTACCTATAGTTTTACCTTAGAAATAAGGCCCTTTTATCAGTATGTACACGAATTTATAAACTACTACCTGCTATCACATGACCTGGCGCAAGCGTCTGCATTTGCCGTAATTTGGAATGCTAGCCTTTTGTACTGAAAATGATGCCCTCGCTTGCTCTTAAATTATTGTGTTATATACCCTGTTAGTGATTGTCACTGATTAAAAAAATTGTCTACAAAAGCCATCTTTTGTCACTTAATTATTCTCGGAACCATCCATTCTGACAATACCACTCTCCCTATATATATTTTTGTCTGCGATAAGTATATATTTACTTTCAGGTACTATTATTATCGATCGATGTACTTTATGTGGATATACCTATAAATGTTAAAGTGTGTGTATAAAGTGACGCTCCATTTAATTGAATAGATATTGGCGACGTCACATGCCGTAAAAACCGAAGATGAATGTCACATAATAATAACAAGACAAGTCCGACTAGCCGCCATGCTCTGCCAACATTCGTTGACTTTACAACACAATTCCATTATCCTAATCGTAGATAAATGGAAAAGATCGTAAGACTATTTATTGATCTCTTTGGAATTAATGATAATGCAAGATACGATAAATAGAAAAAAATATATATCTAATGTCCACATCATCATACTGGCCTTATTCAAGCTCTTCGCTGCTTTATTCAAAGGTTGACTTTTAGATTATAGTCCTTTTAGCATTAAGTCCACCTACTGTTCTTTACAATTTGTAATTTGTACAATAAAGGCGAAAAATTTCTAAACGAACTTGCAAGTATCAGAATCTTTTGTGCTCACTAATCATTGGATCTCTAATCGTATTAACCAAAGATATTTTCAATATACGATTCCAAAAATAAGAAAAATAAACATATTTCTTGCAGCTTCTCCTTTTATGCCTGAAGATGCCTGGTGTAGAGGTAAAACATGTGTAGCAAATAGTATTAGGCAGAAGTGAGTATAGGTACTTTGTATGAACTAAGTATTTGGTGGCAGAAGCACACATAGTATTTAGTTAGTATGTACATGTCCTTTACATTAGGAAAAAGCCTTATCAATATAGTCGGTTACTGCGATACTGGGATAATGATTTTGCACCCGACACAATTTCACACTGGGGACGTTAGTTTGTACATTTTAGATCTCATTTCCGATAGTCGTTTGTTTGGAAAGCCATTCAGCCACGGAAAATTGCTTGCAAAATACGGTTTTCTTTTTATATATCTGTGTTTAACAAATTTAACAGTTCTCTACTTACTAAAATTTGAACTTAATGCCAACAGAAACGAAGAATATGAGACAAACACTCAAAGACTACAAAAGGTCCACTACTGGACATAGGGAATTCCCTCATATTTCTACATCAGTTTATTCGAGTAAATATAATTTAGGTATATAACACTTAGCTGTTTCCCGCGGCTCTGCCCGCGTAGTAATAAATAAAAACAATTTTTGCACCAAGATTACAGAATACTTAACACTTTCGCGGACAGTAAATGAGATATCAATAACAGTCAATTGTTATCTACGTCGAGAGGCGTTACTGCTAGCGAAAGTGTTAATAGAACTATGAAGCACATATATACAGAATAATGATAAGTAGATGTAGAGATGGACAATAATACCTACTGCATTATAGGGCACCAAAATGTACCCTATATGCCCTTTTGCGCGGGTTTATTTATTTTTATTTGTCATAAAAATATGACTCTTTATCAAATCATATTCTTTTTACCAATAAGTTCTTTGTAAATGCAAATTTAAGTCCAGAATACAAAAATAACAAAATAAATTTTGACCGTAAGATATTCAAGAGGTTACAAATTAAGTAAGCCGATTGATTAGTTAAAATCTTTAACACAATAAGGTATATATAAAAGTAAGCTAAAGATGAAACTAGGAAAAACGATCAAACGAAGAAGGTACTTATTTTATATAAAAAGACTTTATTATATTTTGTGAAAATATAGAAATAGTAAGATATTGTTATTCATTAGAAACGAGAACGTGGATAACCTAACAGTGAATAGGCGTAGAACTCGACGTATTTTTACATCATATCTAAAATCTAGTTTTTATTAGAACCTAATTTTAGCTGATTCTGGGCTCCGAAATAGGTAACAGCCTCAGGAGACAACAGCCTCACTTGAGTTCCAATTTATCGGAGGTAAAGACAAATAAGTTCACCAGATCCGCTTATAGAGGATTCAAAGGAGACCTATGAAAACATTGAGTGTTTTATCAAGTGTCCTTCCGATGATTACGCTCAGGCGAATAGCCGAATTGAATACAAAATAGAAAGCATTGAAATAAGTAGAGAGAAGAAGGCTATTAACATAAAAAGTATGAGAGTAGCTCTTTAAGCAACGATTTCTGACTTCAGCTCAAAGGCCCTGTTGTTCTACGAAGTAGCTACATCTGGATGTGGATGCGCAGCATGGTAATCCGTAGGAACATTAGATGCAAGCTGGAACTAAACTGGTCAAAATTATTAGGACGCAGTTTTGGCAGTTCATTGCAAGGATATCGCCAAAAAAAACTAACATTTAACCTGCATTAATATATATAAATAGTAAAACGGTAGTTAAGTATCTAATTAATTAATCAGGCATATTTTAATATGTCACAATTGTTAAGCTAGAAGCATAAGCTAATATATTTACATAAACAGAAAATATGGATTTCCTCTTGTTACGAACTTAACAGATTTCCTTCGTTTTCTCTTTACTTATCACTCGTAATACACACTCGCCGATTACGGGTATTCCTATCATCCTTTTGCTTTGCAATCTGGATATAGTATGCTCTTCGGGGCCAAGCTTTATAAACGCTTTAAGTCACTTCCACTTTGCTTCAGTATAAGCATACATTTATTAATGATGAGAGAAATTCTAATACCAAATTGAAGGATTGTCATTATTATTATTCTTGCCTGAAAAAGTTGAATATCTTCACTAAAACTCATGTGATTTATGAAATGTTAATGATTGAAATATAAAGCGTAGTGAGTAATTTGTAACAATAGCAATAAACTACTGAGAAAACTCCCAGTAAAGCATTTAGTAATGGCCCAAAATATGTTGTGACGTCATAAAGTCTTCCCCATAAATCCTCCCTTATCTGGCATTTGGAGCAACACACAGCAGCGCTATGAAACGAAGTCAATCTGCATAAATTTGCAGTTGACCCGTTAGAACTACACATCAATTTACACACAAGACATATTTGTATCTAAGTGACAATAATATACTCTATGCAAACCAGATATAAAAAATAGAGAAGTTAAGAACGTGTTAGCTTGTAGGTTTACTACGTTGTCTAGCAACCTATAACCATTTTCAAAACCAAGTATATACATTTCATAATTACATATAGCTTACACAATCAGTTATTTAAATCAACATTTTGTAAAGAATAAAGAAATGTTTATTTTGGGTATTGTAAATTTTGAATTTTATGTCGGATTTCCTGTTTTCTACAAAGAAAAGATATACTTATTCAATTTTGAAAATGGCTTCACTTGCAGCGAGTTATTCAGTTCTCAAGAGACTTATACGACTTTTCTGGATAAAATTGTGTAGTAGTCTCATGTGGTATAAAAAACATACGGTAAAGTAGTTATTTCTTTATAAGCTACGCTCTAGTATAATCAGTTTATAAAATAAAATAAAAAATATTTGTCGAACAATTAATTCTCATTTTTAAAACTACATAACTTACTTAAGTCTAAATAGTTGAAGGATTAATTTTCCGTAAATATTATGACTAAAGAATAAAGGAATTTCCCTAAACATGTCAGTAGAAGCTTAAATATTTATGAAAAAAAATTACCTTTTCATATAATACTCATTGAATTATTAATCACTTAATTCTTTTATTACAATCATTACTTATCGACGTAATTATCCAGATTGGACCCTCCTAAGTTCATCTTTCGTAATCAGCTTTTCATTCACCGCCATCTTTTGTCTTGGTAGAGGTATTTTTAAAAGAACGCGTGCTCCCGACCATTAGAGAGCCAAATTAAGTGGCCTTTTGTTACAAACGCCTGTGTGTAGCAAGCAGTGTAGTAATTTTAGCTATTTTATAATGTAGTGGGCTTTTTAATCATGTAAGACTATGTCCTTATTAATTAACTGTGCGAGTACTGAAACAGTCATCAGCAAATGCATAAAATTAGGAAGTTTGTTGGAGCGTACGCAGTTTCTAATGAAATTGAAGTGTCGCATCCACAAATTAAAAAAATAAATTTTGCGTCACTTAAAGAGAGCGCGATTCGAACTTCTTTGGTCGCATCGCATCTTCGAATCGTGAAATTTTCTGGCGATTCAGCGTATCAGAGTAAATAAAATTCATTGTGAAATTATATTATCGCAAGAGCATCAATTTATATAAAAGAATATAATGAATCATGGTTTCTTTTAAGTAAAGTAAACGATACAATAAATAATTTATCAAAGTTATGGTCTTCCTCTAAATTCTAACTTTTAAACGTAAATTTTCAATTGACGAGCAAACACGTAGGTAAATAAATCACAGCGCACGTACTTCAGGAGATGCATAAAACACTGTGGTGCAGCTAGTGAACAGCTAGTGTGCGGCCTCGTGTATAGTAGGCCACAAAAACAAGTACCTATGTCACAAGGTGCAAGAGTAACTAAGTAAGAAAATTGACGTTGCTTTACGCTTATTTAAAAAAAAAACATCATTTTTTGTATACCACTAGGTAGAGTGTATTGTCAGGGTCTGGAAACAACTAATATGTATGTCTTTGTTTTAAAAGCCTAAGGCAAAACGGACATGGCATATATATTACATACCTACCTATCAAAAGCTTCGGTATATTATTAGGCTGTCTTTCTACGTATGAGAAGCTTTTTACTCGTGCGAATCAGCTATTTCTTATAGAGAGGTTTAGTCATATTGTCTCAGCTAGTTTTTACAAGTTGACCTATTCATAAGCCGGAATTACTGCTATTAAGTAGCATGGGATAGATATCGCTGTGTAGCAATGGAAGCGTACCTTATTCATTTCTAACGCCTTTTACCTTAAAAACATATTTAAATAGGACAAGTTGTATATTTGTGTACCTCGAATTACATTCATGAACGAGTTCCATTAACAGCAGAGTGGTGGGAACTGAGAACATTTTACTAGTTCCTAGTCGGACTCGTTATAAAATGCAGAAAAGGCTTTGAATACTTCATGTTGAGGGTAGTTAAGCAAAGTCCGGATTCGTTTGCTTATTTTTTTGTGCATTAGGTATTTTGAAGTCAAGGACTACCACATTAGTAAATGGCAAAAATATAATTTGGTTTATATCACTATCACTACATAATATAAAACAAAGTCGCTTTCTCTGTCTCTCTGTAATTACGCAACGTATTTTGATGCGGTTTTTTAATAGATAGAGTGATTCAAGAGGAAGGTTTTTATGCCCATGCAAAGCCGGGCGGGTCGCTAGTATTTTTATATAATTGTGACCATACCAGTAGTGCCCAGTCCTATTATGCTTAGCCATTTTTTTGTATATCTACGACTTAGTGATAGGTGTTTCTAATCTTATAAATAGGTACTGCAGATACCTCTTCAATTTAGATCATTTCGTTTGGTCTTATTATTTACTAGCCCGTGATTCGTGCCCTTAGTCCCATCCCTTTTATTTTATACAAAGTTTGTTATGACAATAACCAATACAAAGAAGAATTATCCAATTTTGATGCATTCGTTCGAAATCAAACATGCCTTGAGTTCATTCAAATGACAATAACATTTTTTAATGAACCGATTTTGATGAAACAAACTTTAGATGTTCTTCCAAGTTAAATCAAAATAATTGGTAAAAGTTTCAGTAGCGAATCGGTTCAGTACTTTCGGAGATAAGCGTGATCTGATCATACATATAGACAGGCAGACAGTCAAAAATTAAAAACAAAATATTTTTGCTTACTATTATTCATTTTAAATGCCCCTCTATCCATTTCAGTATAAATTACTAAATGTACGAACAAAATATTTTTACTATTTTATTATTTACCCTTGTTTTCTTTTTAACACGCTTTTATTAGCTTCACCTGTATGTTTGCTTGCTTGTTTGTAACCGACTTCTTTGAACTTAATTTTGACCCACTTTGAACCGTCAGATTTAATTCAAATTTTGTAGAATTATCAAGGACCCATGACAATACAATAATTCGATAAGTTTATCTCTAAAATGTGGAAAATAAATATAGTTGAAAACTAAAAAAAACACGCTTTAAAAAAAAACAAAAAGCGTGTAGGGTGCTTGTGCCATATTTTTCATTTGTCGAGCACCCCACACACTTTATGGTTTAATTTATTTTTCGTTTTTTAGTTCGATTGCTCATTAAAGCGTGTTTTTTTAGATTTTTTAACTATATTTAATTAAATTGATGGGTGTTTTAGAGTACGCTAGAATTTTTTTGTCAAAATAATTCGAATGTACTTCTATTTTGAAGGGTGCCTTCTCCTGTGGCATAACTAAGAATAACTGTAAATATATTCCGGAGCGGTGACCCTGCTGTCTCATAAATCTTCCCGGTGATACCCACTTTCATAATGCGTTTGATATAATTTTACGTGTTTATGAATTAATGGGATCTGAGAAATAACTTTCTGAGCGAAAACACCCCTTTAAGTCCTCTATCTCTCTCTTAGCGCTTGGTTATATTCTAGAGACGATTTCTTTGGAACCCACGGTTCACTCTCTTTTGAACAAATTGCAGTGAAATTGTAAAAAAATTTTTAAAAGCGGTTAAAATAAAATAAGTTAATATATATATTTTTTTTCTTTATTCATTTTTGGGAACGGTCCCACAAGACCGTACTTACTACTACACAAAAAATACATTTAAAGTAAAAAAAAAATTTCCTTATATTCACAATCATGAAGCTTGGATGAAAGCATTAAAAATAGGATATTCAATGAAGATTGTGACAGAATGGTGTCTGAAATTCTGAACTAAGCAGAGTCTTGTTTATCGGTAAACACTTGAAGTAAGAAAATGTATATATAAAATTGTTTTTACCGATTTTGTTATTAGTCTGTAAGAATGGAAAAATATATAAACTGTATTTCAGAACCTAGCCACACACCTTTTGTTGTTAGCCTTTTATAAAAAAAATACATTACGGTTTTAAAATATATGGTTACACGATAACAGAGTTGGTTTAAGTATTTTTAACATATTTTTTCAAAGTTTCAAACCACTCCAGGTGCCTGGCAGCATCATACCAATCGGAACAAAACTAACATCAAGGTGCCTTGCGATCTACGCAAATTATAAAACCATGGCAGAAAGTTTACGGTACAGAACAGTATTTTTATATATTGTATAGTGCATCTTCCATGCTGGTCTGGGAGAAAAAAAAAAATAGAATGTACCAGCTGCTTCTCTTCCCGCGCAAGCCGTAAAAGTCGTCTGAGGGAATCGACGAATGGGGAAATCATGACATAGGCGATGCGGCTAGCAACCCATCACTATTGATTTCCTGTTTCAACTACCACTATGCTAAACGTGGCCTAAGGTCTTATGGCCCTAGGCTCTGTCTACCTCGCATGGGATAAAGACGTGATTATATGTATGTATGTATATGCATACGGATTCACTTTATTCAAATCAATATTTTGTTGTAAGCACTGTTCATTACATAAATACCTAAATCCGGCTAGCTCGAAATGGTTAAATGGCGGCCAGTTTAAAAGGAACTGAATTTCCCAAACTTGCTCGAATCTTATTGAAGGCAACTCGCTTTCGACGAAGTTAGCGTTTTGAAATCGAGTTAAGATCCTTTAACTATTCGCGGTTTAATTTTCTCCGAGATGAGGTTTTAATACCACTCCATTCTAAGTTGTGTTTGGAAATTTTGTAGCTTTTTTTTTATTAGAAAAAGATTTTTGAGAAAAAATATAATTGTCCTTTTTGCTAAATAATTAATTTTAGTTAGTCAAAAGAGATGAAATTAAGTTAATTTGTTATTGGAGACCTTACGAACTCAAGTAGTACTAAAAACATTAAAATTTTGGTAAAATAATAGAATAGATGAAAACGAAATAACTTTTTGTTCGGTGCTGATTTCAATAAAAGCAAAAGTAATACACTTACATAAAATTAATTATTATTGATTTTATGAGGATACGTAGGTACGTTTTCTTTTCATACAATCGTACCTTGGCCTACCCTGTTTTCTTTCTAGATAATGTCTAAATGGTAATTGTTTTTGTTACTTTTAAAGGTTGTTTACTACCCTTTATTTTTATTTACATATAATAAAGTTTTTTTTTAAATAAACTATATTTCTAGGATTAAATAAAATCAATTTAAAAAATACATTTATAGTTTTTTTTAAAGGCGTAAATAATCACGAAGAAGCAATTAAATCATACTTGATTTTTCATGCAAATCAATAAAAATGCTTTATGTTTATTTAAGTCAATATCAATTATTTTCTTATTTGTACCTAAAGTGACAACGATTTACATGCATCCCAACTAATATTATAAATGGGTAAGTGAGTTTGTGTTTTTGTTTGTTTGTTAACTTATCACGCCCTATCTACTTGAGCATTCTTCCTAAATTTTCGCATACACAACTAGGAGTATTAAGAAGGACATAGGGTACCTTTAATCACAGGAAAAAGCACTGTTTCCGAGTGAATCTCACGCGGGCGAAGCCGCTGACGAAGCCGCGGGCGAAAGCTAGTATGTAATATTTGTTACAAATATTTTATTTATCTTTTACTAGAAATTATAGACCCAAGTCAATCTACCTTATATGTGTCGTTCATGCACGGTAAACAAGGGGTAAGGGTAAAGGTAATACAGGATACATTGACAGATTTCACAGATTCAGTTATTACCAAGACAAGAAGGAATCAGTAGACATTTTTTATAAACATTTTTAAAGGTAGTGTTAGAGTTTAGTTTAGAGGATAGACTATTACTACATTTTCTCCATACAAAAGAATAATCGTGATTTTTTTTTCTGAATAATATGTTTAGGTTTGTTTTAAAAAAGCTCAATCTACCTACCGTAGGCTGTCCCTTCGTTTTGTTATTGTATAATAATTTATTACTAAAGAAAATATAATCTTCCAAAATTCATTTCCGCGATCAGACTACTACTACAAATATTTAAAAAAGTTAAAAAAAAGGCACATGCTTTCTTTTATCTCTCTCCATAATGTTTGTTAAGTTAGCCACCAATAGATGTCTACCAAATCATACTGAGCTACCACTCTTTACCAGTTTCAAATTTACACCAAGTTAAATGAAATTAACACACGTAATGGGGTTGAAAGATCTGAGAGCAAACTCAGATGCGTTACGATAAAAACTTTCTCTACATTAACTTACTCTTATTCGTTCTATAGAGTACAATGGAACTGAGTTACTCTTCAACTTAGTACTTCGCAACACACGTTAAACGAGTTTCAGTTTTGTAACGTGAAGCACTAAAGTTTACTTTGCTTTGAAATAACATACAAAAGTCATATTCTAAAAATACTGCAATTTAACAATCAACTCCATTTATTAGAGGAGTTTTAATTGAAGCTGCAGTTTCTGTGTAAAAGCTTTCACAGGAAAAACGAAAAAATACGTTCGGTCTTTGCTGGAGCGGTTAACACATGTTCTCACAAAGCTCCACTTAGCTTAGCGACGACGCTTTTTGACCACACCATCCAGCAACCCTTTAAACGAGCCAACTCAATAGCGACAGTTTAAATGCGAATATGTATAAAGAATTGAAATGATAACTGTAAAGTCAGTAAAAAAAGGGAACACTGTATAGAAAATGTGTAAAAAGTCAGTAAATGTGTTATTTCTAAGTTTCAGGTAGAAATTAAACTAGTTATAAAAGGCAATATATTTATTTTAGTTTATCAAGATATAAACTGGTTATTAACAAATTTATAATCTATGTTTTTTTCTACTTGGGTATGTACAAAAAATGAGTGAAAGACCTTTTACATTTATGTAATGTATCGACTACTTTCATGTGGAATGTTCGATATTATGACGCAGCATCTTCATTCGCATAATTTTTGAGCAATAAGTATTCATTTTTTAACCTTGTAAATTAAAAAAATACTTTTAAGTTTATTTATTTGGGAAGACCTACTGGAAAACGGCCGGTATCGCTGGAAGGATGAAGTACGTGGAGACCTGGAATCCCTCCAAGTGCCGCGTAACCCGCGTAGAATATAGGGAAGTGGAGAAATCTCGTGTCCGAGACCTGAATTTACTTTGGATTACTATACCGTCTTACCGTACCATAGGGACCTGTTTAAAGCATTAATGTGTGAATTAACAACGGAACCTCTAAAAGTTATGAAAATATACTGGAGTCAGCGATAGCCACAGATGAAGGAGGAGTCTAAATCTCAGTAACCGATTCGCATCAATATCAACCAGTTCCCGTATACATTACAAGCATAATCTTATCGGCGATGCTTTCACTCAATCCTCCAGCTTCCCCTCGTCCCAGATCCGAGCGGTTAGGGTTACGTCTCACAATTTACAGGATCACATTTCAGCCGCGTGCAATTTGGCTCAAGCGCCGTCTGACATCCGACTTCCGCTTGTATTTTTAGTAAAAGGAAATTTAGTTTTGTCTGACTATAAATTTTAGTTTTGAAATTTGTGTGTTGTTTGTATCATCTGTTTTGTTTAGACTAAACTTTAGAGTATTTAATAGGAAAATGTGTTTTTCATATAACAGAAAGTTAGGTTGAAACAAGTCACAACAAATGTTCAACAGTTTGTTGGTTATTGTGTAGATAATGTTTTTTTTAAAATATGCATTTACAAAATATTTCATTCGCAAAATATTAAATAACAAACTGTTGAATTTTTAAGAAGCTGTATTTCTTTAGTTCAGCATGTTGAGTTCCAAGAATGTTGACTCCTGAAATGTTGAATTGAAGTTTATGTTTTTTTGATATATTAAATTATAATAACTTGAAAATTTGATAGTTTTTAACATATTGTGATCCTGTCGAGTTGATATGTGATTTATTAATATAAGAAGATTAAATTATATTTTTAAATGACCAAAGTCTAGTCTAAAAGCCAAAGAAAACCATAAATAAAACTAATTATCTCTTAACTTGCAGTTTCACAAATCAAGCTAGCAACTCGTCACGTTTACAGGCATTTTCTGTCAGACCTAAATATAAGCTAAAGTCACTTTTGAATTTCGAATCGGCTCTATTTACCGCCATAAATAATAAAGACGTGGAATATGTGCATGTATGAATTGGCAATAAAACAATGGATGGAAGAGTCTTGACCACGGTTGGTCAATATAGCCAACACACACTTTAAACACCTTGGGGAATTCACTTTCGAACTACCAAAATTATAATTAAGATCTTCAACAACAGACCACGGTAATTTCAATTCTTCTTTCACACTTTAGATAACAGGGCCTTTAAACAAAAGCCTACCTCTTGTACATTATTAAACTTTGCAATGAGTCAAAGAATTAATTAACAGCTAATATTAAAATAACTCCAATTACGTCTAATCCCGCTCTAGTAAACAAAGAGACAGTTCCTTATAATTTATTTAATTAATTCTGTTTACGCCGTGAATTTCAATCGTTGGTGCCGCGAGTTCGCTTAAATTAATTAGCCTTTAGCCTCTTGATTGTGCCAATATTGGTTACCATGTTCGTTAAATCGCTTTGTGGAGTGGAAACGTGCATTAAATTATAGACTTCTCTCTGATGTTTAATAAGCTCGCGAGTTAGATGTGAAGTACTCTGGAAGTTCCATGAACAAGTATGCTATTTGGTAAGACAAATAGTTTAATTAATAGAAACTAGACCAGAAAAGGCTGAAATTTGAAACTATAACTATGCATTTAATTAATTATTTATGAGTGATTAATGATTATTATTAGATATGTTTAACACATATATAATACACATCAATGCGTCTACCACGAGACTTCATTAACCCTGATGCTAGCGACTGCATTAGGATTTTGTATGGACTTTTTTCGACAATTTACTATCAGCCAGAGGTGCTCTGCACCCGTAGCCAAATGATAATTTCAAAACGCTAACGAATGTCGACAAGAACAAAATGTATGGGATTGACATAAGCTGCGGTAAATCACGTGGTCAATCTTATGTCAATCCCATCCATTTTGGTCTTGATGTACCTCGTTTTGCGATTGTGACTTTGGCTAAGCCCTCTGTACGGTTGGTTAAACAAAATCGCTAACGCAATCGCTAGTGTCTGCGTTTCAAAAAATTTGTGGTAGATACACAGGTCAGAATTGATCTGCCTACAAGTAAATAACTGCTAATTTGGTGGTGGACCCTTAGTTTGAAAAAAACTACTTTACAAGAAGAATATAATGTCAACGAAAATTGAGATTGGGTCGGATAAAACAACAAAGAAATTTTAATTTACTAAGAGGTTTTTTTTAAGAATGTCCAAAACGACGTAAGTTTAATAGATATTTAAGGAAAAGTAAAGGTAAATATTTCATTAGAAATAGATGTGATAGTAGGTAGTAAATAATATATCAAAGTGATGTCAACAGGGAGCTGAAAGAGAGAAACACCTTTTTAAGAGATGTGATCGATTCGCGTGTGATTGATGTACGTTTAAGGTGCTTAGCCATTGCTACACCGACGTTCAATAAAGATAATAATGTTGATTCAACAATAAAGAACCAGGTAAGTACTTTCCTTTTTGTTTATTGGTTAAGTGTCCGATGACGGCAAAGTAAATATTTTAGAGACGGATAACACTAGTTAAGTATATATAGAATGACTGAAATTTTACGGTGTGTTTAGTATACCTAAGTTAAAGTCGAATATTTTCTGAAGAAAAATTGTAAATGTATCTACCTAAGAAAGTTTATTAATTTTAAATGAAATTAATGTCAGTAGTGAATGACTATATTAAATTTATGATATGAAATGTAATAATCTAGGAATTGAAAACCAATCGTATTCTTGCCGAATAAATAATTAAAATTCTGGGATTTACAAAATATTTTTTTTAATGATGCCAGCCTGTGTGCCGGCATGCCGTACATTTATACTCAGCAATGAAATTGCCATCTTATTGCCAATACAGGTTGATTGATGAAAGAAATCTGCTAACCACCACCGTGTTTTCGTGACCTTTTACCGACGATGTATTGCTCTTCGATATATTTCACAGTTATTAGGCTGGGTTGCACGAACTTACTATAACAATAACTGTGTAGACAAAGTACCGGTTAGATGAAAAATGGCACCATTTTGTCAATCGTCAAAATACATCATAACTTTTACGTTAAACGTAACCGCCCAAACTTGACCGGTTAAAGCTATTGTTATTGTCAACTTATCTGTCTGACGGGTCGAATAACCTCCACGGACGTCATTATACTTGTAACCCTGGTAATTAACTATGCTATAAAATACTATGGTGCAACCTATGTCGCTGCAACGATTATAGTTAACTGTTACATTTCACTTTAACTGTTACGATATCTGGTACTTTGGTGCAACCCACCCTTAGTGATCCAAATTCTTAATATTGACTTTCCCTACACTTTCAGATAAAAATCAATCATTTACTCTAAGCTGACCGCGACATGCACGGAGTGCCCAAGACTACATGGCGAAAGTTTCAACAATACTCGATGAAACTTCTACCTACTTTGAGACTTGTGACACTAACTAGTTTAACCTTCAACTACATACAATACAGATAAGTATTCGCTATGTGTGACCGAATCTTTAGCGAAGAGTAAATTAGAATCGCTTCTGAGCGTTCGACATTGATACTTGGCTTCCTGTGTAGTGATTCCTGTATGGCCGGTGTCGCAGTTTCTCGACAACGTTTTCCGGCTTAGATGTGGTCTTTAATGACAGCTTAACGTGTCTTCCGAAACACGGAATCATTTTCTTATGAGACAATCAAGCGATTAAAGCCTGCAATATCCTTACCAAACTTAACAAAATATCAATGCTTACGTACGATGGGAATCCAACCCACGAACCCCGGGTGTTCAGGCAAATAAATTAATTACTGAATCACAGAGGCAGTATAAAACGTTGTGAAAAGAGTTAGCAAACTTATTGCCTAACACGCTCTCTAAGTACTTACTAGCCTTAGTCCTTTTAGCAGTCGTCTTGTAAAAAAATCTTCTAATAAAAGAGAATACTATTTACGTTATAAATGCACCGCTATGACTTATTAATCAGGAAAGCAGAACAGCAACTTAAGTCAAAGTGGAAAAGTGTTGTGAATTAACTGTAATTCTGTTAAAAAATAATGAATAAACAAAACTCAGGGAACGAAGATGCTGCTTTCTGGAATTAGAATTAAGGTACATTAGCATTGAGCGTCGAGACTTACATAAATCAGCTTGGCTTGTTTAACCTGGTGTGCTTCTGTTGACATCGTTGATTGGATTTCACTGCTGCGCTCTTGCTTGGCATACTAAAAGAACAGGTTTGAAATTATTGCTTTAGTGTTTTAGAGGACTAGTATTAACTTATGGATTCAGCTAATTTCGAGTTGAGCTTGCGGGCCTGAATAAACGTACGATGTACCTATATGAATTTATATCGTTATCATGTTTATTTAGATATTGTGCACACTTTTGCATGCAATGTTTTTAAGGTTAATTGGAATATATTCTAAGATCATGTATTCTTACCAGACTCATGCCCATCCCATGTTTCCTCGAAACTAAAAAAACTTAACTAATTCAAATTAAATTTATGTTGTATTACTTATACGTTTATTCATTTTATATATATCTTACTCAGGTCGATGAAAGAAAAAGTTTTAGTTGATATTAATAATATCTTGATAAACACTAGCATATTCGCACAATTATAACTATGAAATATATCTTAATTCAAAAGTAGCCAGTTTTATACAACTCCTCATTTTACGGAATAAACAACAGTCGTCAGACTTCTGCCTGACGGTAACAGTTAATTAAGTTAAAATTCCCTGACCTGAAGTTTCGGGTAGGCACAACTTCGTCTTTTCAAAGGATTTACTCAAAGTTCATCTAAAGAGACGTTTTCTTTGCTCAACTCATTAAAAACATATTTCGCAAATCCCCTCGGCATGTGGCATCTACAAAGAAAATAAATTATTTTATTAAATTATTTAAGCCCCAAGTTGTTTTTCTTATTGCATGTTTCATTACAGATTTACATGAATTTAATGTTCTCTGAGATCTTATTTCACAAGTAATTTTCTACCCTTCTATAAATTAAAATTGAATATACTCAAATTTTCTTAAAAATAAAAATAATAAACTAGTTCTAAGTTATATCATAGTTACATAAATATGATGTGTTTCCACCGAAAAGAGGAGAGTTTTTAAAGAAATATGATAATGAAGTCATTTTAACGGTTAAAAAGTAATAGTAACAGATAATAACAGTTGTATCAACTATTTCATCACATTTAATTATCGCAGTGATAATTAAATGTAATCATAGTTCTTCGTAAATGTAATTAATTTCCTACATTGTGCAAAACAAGGCAAATTTAATTTATCTTTTATACGAAAACTTTGTTCAATTTATATTAAGTTTATAGAGAACAAATCAAAGTTTGTAAGTTGGCTAATACATAACTCGGAGAAGTTAACAGACGCCATAAATTTACTAAGTGAAACAAGTATACTTGCATAAGTTTCTCTCATAATATGTCACACTTGTCAGAATGTAGAATGGTGGTTGACTTACGAGGTGCTTGCCCCGTCCCTGCTTTCTATCATAAATTCAGATTTCTACTTCGTTTATCATAGAGGGATGTAGGGTGGGTCTATACTGTTAATGTTCCGTTGTACATTTATTCGAAACGATGGAAACGTTCTTCATTCTTGCGTAGACATCTGAATATTATTCGTATTCACTTTTAGGATTCTGTACTTAACTGATCAAAAGGGGTGTTCGATAATTAAGGTATGAAACTCTTAGTGGGTGGAACCAAACTCGCCGAGTCGACCTTATTAAAAGACAAGGTTGATATGCATTCATATTACGCGAGGTACGGACCTCGCGTAATATGAATGCATATCAACCTTCCTAGCTTAAATAGTTAAATAAGTAGAAAAACTAAAGAATTGACAGCAAAATAAATGTAAAACATTTCGAAAACAAATGCTTTCAAATCGACTAAGTCCCACTGCTATAAGAAACAATGTCACTTAAAAGCAACTTATTTTCTGTTGTAGGTAAGTACTCTACTTAACAGGAAGTATCTTATGTTTAGTTCTCTTCTTATTACATTAAAATAAAGAATGTTCTACTAAATACGATTTAATTAGCTTTTAAGTACTAGCTACTTCTTTACTTATTGTTGTCACTTCATTAGTTGTTTGCAGTGAACAAATAGATTAACTGCTGCCCGTACTTTCTCCCGCAATTTTGGCTTAAGTTTTCTTTTCGAAACTCTGCTTTACCCTCACTTTTCGAAAATGATGCGTAAAATACTTATTTTAATATCATCTATCTAAAAGATCAGTCAAAATCAATCCAAACGTTTGGAAAGTCAGTGGAAGAAACAGTATAAAAAAACATTCTTAATATTTTGGTTATGTTTGTATCATCTTATTTTTATTGTAATTTTCTTTGAATGTACAAAAAACGATTTTATTTATTTATTAAAACTTTATTGTTCAATGGGTACAAAGTACTTATACAATTGGCAGACTTAATGTTAAAAGCATTCTTTACCATTCAACCATTGGGAGAAACAGAAAATCTGTGCGGCGCAAAAAAGTTAAAGGGGAAATTAAAAATAACCCAAATGAAAATTATAGCGAAAATGACTAAAACAAGTTGTATATTTATATATAAAACTAGTTCAAGTAGTTAGCTTTGATCTATTTATGAAAAGGTGTTTTATTCTTAACCGACTTCTTAAATAAGGAGCTTAATTTAATCTATACGTATGTAAGTAATAATTGGCGGCGTGCACATTTGTTAAATAAATGTGTATGTTTGTTTTTATTTAGTTCAGTAAAGGAAAATATGCAAGTTGAATGCCAATCGCTATAGTCATCATTTCAGCCGCAGGTCGTCCACTGCTGGACGTAGGCCTCTCCCCCAAGGATTTCCAGAACGACCGGTTGGAAGCGGCCTGCATCCAGCGTCTGCCTGCGACCTTCTTTTGGTCATCTGACCTGCATATGTGCCCTGCCCACTGCCACTTCAAAGAGCTAATCCGCTGGGCTATGTCGGCAACCTTTGTTCTCCTACGGATCTCCTAATTTTTGATACGGTCTCGAAGGGAAACGCCGAGCATAGCCCTCTCGATAGCTCTTTGGGCGACCTTGAGCTTTCTTATGAGGCCCATAGTAAGGGACCACGTTTCGGACCCATATGTCATCACTGGTAACACACATTGGTTGAAGACCTTAGTTTTAAGGCACTGAGGTATTTTGGACGAGAAGATATTACGGAGCTTCCCGAACGCTGCCCAGCCGAGTCGAATTCGACGAGAGACCTCATCCTTGAAGCTTGAACTGTCAGCCTGGATCGCATTGTAGAATCGCTATAGTGAAATCATCAAATAACATAGCTTACTAAAAACGTGTTGAGACCTAAATATTAATGCATATTGCTTGAATACCATTCTTGTGCCTATGGAAATCAAAGGAATTTTATCATATCTACTACTGAGCTTAAATCATTCTAGTTCCGAAAATTCCATTGACGTAGTTTCTACTCTGCAATCAGAGTTGCAACAAAACCAAAGCCAATCGGCACACCGCTCTCACCTGCAGGCTGCACACAATTAGAGATTGCTCCGGCCGGCAACGGAACAACGTCGGCTAATTACATTTGCCTGTGCTCGAACAAATATTACTACGTACTACCCTGTTCGACTGCGCTAATTGCCGTTAGACACTATTATAGATGTTCCCTTTCTGGGATAAGTCCGCCATTGTACTTTTGTTTTATTTCTATGCATTTGTATTCACTTTTGTTTTAGTACAATAAAGTTATTACAAACTAGCAGTCCATCCTGGCTTCGCTTGTAGTACACAAATAGCTTATATCACTCGGGGATAGAGTGGCTTTCCAACGATGAAATAATTTTTGAAAACTTTTCAGTAGCTTCGAAGCCTCGAACAATCAAATCTTTCCTCTTTATAATATTACTATAGACAAATAAACAAACTTTTCTTAATAAAAGGGATATCAAAAGGAAAGGCAGCGAAACATTATCTGAACCTATTTCCCAGTCCCATCCTTAGTTAACGCTTCTGAGCCGAGGGTACGCTTTAATCATGGTACTCATGGTACCAGATATGGCGGTACTGATTATTACAATAAAACGACTGCCATCTGTCCTTCTAAAACATATTTATAGAGAAACTGGACATATAAGATTATGATTTATATGAGTTAGGGTAACGTACCTTCTGAAGCAAGGAAATTAAAATGGAATTGCCACTAGTGTCGAATAATTCAAGTCAGATCACGCTCTGAAATGATGGTGATAAAATAAAACTTCACTTCGTCATTTAACAGTTCACTCACATTTAACTGCATAAAACCTCAGATTATAAAATGGGGATATGATGCACTATCCAGATTTACTAATAAATATCTTAAATATAACAACAAATAATATTATTATTTGGTCATTTGTCATTGTTTATGTTTGTTATTGACACAAAAAGAAGAAGAAGACTTTGGTTATCAAAACATGACACAATTCAATAATTTATTGATACCAATAAACCGTATTCTTAATTAAAGACCGAAGAAACAACGTCGACTAATTAAGTTTGCCTTTGCTCGAACAAATACAACTGAAATGTGTATATAGAGCTTATTGTGGAAAGTCGCAGCATGAATGGTTGCAACGCGATGTTTTGGAATCCAAAAAATGCAAGTATGGAACCCTGACTCCCAAAAATATATCGGGAGGATCAATTACGGATGGAACCTTCTTTTAACTGGACATTGATTAAGCAGAGGACTTCTACAAAAAAAATATTAACTATCATTAATTATACATGGTGGACTCAAAGCAACTGCAAATATTTTAAGGGCAGATTCAGACCATTAAACTGAACAAATTTTCCCAATAAATTTATAACGAAATACAAAAAAAAATTTTGGACCTCCCTTATATACAAATTAAGAATCAGCTGATCTATTTAAGTATGGAGAGTAAAAAAATATATTTTCATAAGTTTATTTGGAAAAGTTGTTCAATATAGTGGTCTGAATCTACCCTTAAAATATTTGCAATTGATTTGAGTCCACCTAATATATGACGTCACAGAATTATTAGTATTATTTTAAACCTTATTCTTGCATAGTTGAAATCTCTGTAAAATAATCCGACACCAATTTGAATTTTCTCAGTTAATATTGCAAACATCGTGAACTTAATTGCGTACAATTGTATGAACTAAATAGTGTTGTGTGCGCACCTCTATCGAAATAATTGCTTTTAGGGAGTGTTTCAGGAAGCTGTTGTACTGTTGTTACGGAAAGTTAGTTTCGTTTATTTTGTTTGCACATTTATAACACACAAACTTTCGGCCACGGCTTCGCCCGCATGATTTTCCCTCGGGAACAGTGCTTTTTCCCATGATGTATCCTATATCCTTCTCAATACTGCTAGCTATGTGTATGCCATATCTCACGAAATTGGTTCAATAGATAGGGGCGAAAAGGTAACAAAAAAACAATTATACCAACTCACTTTCGCATTTATAATATTAGTTGGGATTTTCAGATCTCAGGGTATTTATATTGTATAAAAATAGTTTAGCTTCTGAATTTTTCAATGCAAATAATATAATAATAGATTTTATCAACTAAATTGCCCAATTTTGCTGGTGTTTAAAGAATTTAAATTTAAATATCCATGTGTCTCTATGAAGATTAATTAACTAATGACATTGTCTAATACTCATTGCCATATCAGAAATTAATAAGTTAGTATTTGTAACATTAAATACAGATTTACGGTATCACAAACAAGAATAAATTAATTCATATTAATAATGTAAATTCGAAAGCCCGTCTGTCTGTAATGCTTTAACGGTTTAACCGCTCGACCGATGTTGATGAAATTTGATATGGATATTGTTAAAGACCGGGGGTCAAACATAGGTTGATTTTGGGCACGATATAATTGAGTCCAGCTAGGGCAGAGCTGCGGACAAAAGCTAGTTTTACCATAATGACGCAGTTACCAAGAACGTACCTACATTTAATTAAATAAAGTTAATAAGCTAAAGTCTATAGCTAGCCAGGCAAAGAATACTTCAGAGTTCAGACAATTACCACGTCCGAACAAAGGAACTACCAACCTCTCTAATTACCTTATTTACCTCTCCCGGGTACGGCCCTATTTTCTATCCCACTGTTTTGCTTTCATAAGTGTCATTAACACAGTTTTAAGGGGGAATATCCACCATAGAAAATTTAATTTCAACGTAGGTACGTATGCATCTAATATAATGATATACCTATTAAAAATGTTTAAAATTGTAATATGCCAACGTGTGTTAGGATTAATGTAATACTTAATTATATTCAGATTATTTATGTACTTTTCTTACCTTATATATTTTTGATAATTTAACGTGAAAATATCTTATGTAATTTAAAATTTGATAAAATTGTATAAAAAAATTAGAAAGGTGAATAATAGTTTAATCAACATTCATAATTTCTATGATGATGATTTCTATAAAAGAAATTAAGCTTGGATACAAGGATAAGATTTGAGTAATGTGATGTTTATGACAAAATGTTGGAATAAAAATGTTAAGAATAAAAAAGAAGTTTTTCGACAAGTAGGCAGTATGTGACCGCCTTTAGAACGGCGCCGTGCCTCAGTGTAGATAGCTAAAATAGAAATCGGGACTGCTTCCCTCTTTGTTTGCCCAGTTATTGTATTACTAGTAGGAATGAGTTGGTTATAGCACAACGAGAACATTGTTTGAACGTTGTTCGGGTTATCGCAAATAACTCCAAGTTTGAGATTCGAAGCTATACCAACTTGATATTTTTGGAACGAATTTTCGAGCCACGTCTACAAGATGCTGAATTTCTACCTAACATTGGGTGACCAATGAATAACTAAGTCATAATGAGGTTATGATGACGGCATTGTTTGCATTGCTGTGTTCCGGATTGGATAGTGAGAGCAGTGTGCACTGTGCACCGTGATACAGTCACTTTCAAAACCTTTATGACGTTACAAATGTGCGTGTACTAACTGACACAATACATGCAAATCGCTCCTAACTCGTGTTCTAAGATATTTCGCAGTACCCAGTAATTTCACTGCCTCCTTCGTCCTTCGGAAAGGTCAACTCCGTTTGTGAGTATCATAGTACACGCACGTCGTAAGTAAGTATATGTTACAAAGAACTAACATTTCCCGGATCTCTTTGATCACTAAGGAAAAATAAAATCAAAGTCAAATATAGGCTGTTTTGCAGTCATGCGATATTTTTCTCACGTACGGTCACTTTTGTATGGCGTTTTCAGAAATCAACTGATTGGAACGATATTATAAACGGATTTGAGGTTCCGTATGTTGTTACGATTCTGTTATACGTAGGTACCTATGTATTTCATAGTAAAATATTTTGTGATGGAATGTTTTTTACGTGCAGTTCAAACAGGAAAAGTATATATTTTTCTTATAGACTTTGGTCTTAGAAGCTATGTGTATTATTCTTGTGTACACCTTTTTTAGATTAATCTTTATCATTTGTCCATAAAATTACGTCTTCCGAGCACTGCAGTTTCCTCAAAAGAGTCTCAAATAAGAAGGAAAAAACATTGCAAACTATTGCAAAAAGATTTATTTGAATAGCGATAGTACGGACTAACTCTATTATTAGCAATCAAGTGATTTAAGCTTGCTAATTGGAAACAACAACAAAAAAGTACAGCATATTTATTTCTTGTTGTTTCCAGTTTCCTAAGGAGATCGATCTCCGGATATTCAGCGAAATGCTATAACCATTGAACTACAAAGCAGTCTATTGACTTACCTACAAAGTTATTTTAGTTATGTCAATATTAACTGGAATTCCCACAAATCACATGTGAGCAAATATAATGTTATAACTTACTATTAATTTAATGTTATGTACAGGGAATCAGCTTTGATTATTTATATCAGTTACATCTTCTCAATAAATGTAGTGGTAAAATCAAAACTACAGATGATGTGTCCAAGCATCTAAATACATTCAGATTTTTGTATTACTAGCGCAAGGACACGACCAATATAGGGAGACCAAATGACACCAGATTTCTGGCCCTAAAAATGTTCGTATTTAAGGCGAAGCAACACTATCGTCAACTAACCGAGGAATATATAGGACATGTAATTTTCAATGTTGAGGAATATATAGGACATGTAATTTTCAATGTTGTAGTACCTTATGAATGCCTTGAGTTATGTATATTAGCTAGGACCGAATTACCCATTCGTGTCTAAGCTTTGGCACTAATCACGGTAAAGATAGGAGCACCAACCCCGCTCCTATCACTGGGATCCAGCCTGAAGCGTACCAATCCCTCGTCCGTGCCTAACTATGTTAATCTACAGTTACATTTGAACACATATTAAAATCATCAACAGCAATATCATATCAAATACTAATAAAGGCCATGTTAAATCACTAGAGCACAATACACGTCTGCACCGCTCGGCGAACCCAAGGAGAAGAAAGCGTTACACTCATACTCACCCCGACACTACTACTGCCAAGAGGGGTTTACCTGAAGTGGGGAGATATCTGTCACGTGATGTTACCGGGCGCTAACATGTAGTATAAGACTACCAAAAATAGACCGTTTGCTTGACTGCCAGTGTATACTAAACTTGAAATAAGATTTTAGTAAGATATCGTTTAATATATTTTTCTTCTAAAGGGGCCAAATGTAGCGGTGGGCCTATCCTTTAGCAATTGGAATCATTGGACTAATATTAAAACCTCGTCCATTTTGAGACTGCGGGTTTAAAATACCCCAGTTGGCTTGCGGTTCAATATTCCATAAATCTGTATAGATGATAAAGTTGGCGAGATAGCTCGGTCTCCCATGGCATAATTGAGTTAAACTTCGGAACATTATTCCAAGTGGGAACAAGGGAAAGCTGCTAATTTTCAATTTTAGTATTTGTTTCTTGGTTGTCATTGTGTTTAGTGATGTATGAAAGAGGTTAATATTTTAATGATTACAAAAAACAAAACAACCACATACCTACCTTTTAAATTAATAATAAATAGTTTACTATTGCCAGCCAGTACAAACAAATAATATTATTTAAATACTAGGATAAGAAGTAGTTGAATTATTTCGGCCCGCTTTAAATAATTTGCAAAGATAAGGCGCAGCCACTAAGCTTCTTAAAGCCCCCTACAGGTGTGCTTTTGCGATTAGTATAAAACTATCTCATTCTAAAATAATAGATTTGTTGAAAATTGCTATAAAAACTATTCCAAAAAGACTGAATTAATTTTATGAGAAAATAATTTAAAAATATTATTTTTTATGAATAACCTATATCTACAATAGTTTACAAAAAGAAAGTAAAATTTGACTCATCATGATGAGATTGAACTAATCTGTATCAACCGCCTTAAGTATCGTTTAAAATCTTAAACAAAAGGTTTTTTCCCGTTTTTATATGATCTTTTGAATTTGAATCATTAAAAAAATTTGCAACAGCCCAGTTTTCATCAATGTTACCGCAAAAACTTCAAGAAATTCTTGATGATCCCCGGTTAACGTGCAGCTTGAAAATACGCCGAACTTGGCACAAAGCCTTCAGTAAACAGTTTCTTTCATAGAAAAATGTAGTCAAATCCTTGGGCGCAGACGTTTTCGTATGCACACAGAGTGCTGCGCTCAATCAGTTCTCAAAGACGTTCCACCGTAAGAGTGTGCGCGGATGGCGGTGAGATCAAAGGCCCACTCGTTCTACCGTACCGTGAGGCAATTCGAACGACGTTCGGGGTCGACATTTCTGTATTCGGACCATTCAGTTTGGTTGATTAATTTCTGAATTGAATTTTGTAAGAATATTCTGAAAGCCTTGCGATTTAGTTCTGTCGTCTTGATTCGAGGAACGGATGAACTCTCAAGTTGCGAGTTTTCCTTGATTATTAATATGAAAAATTTAAACTGTACATACTAAATATGCATTTCAATGGAATGAGTATGAGAATGCTAAGTACTTATTTCAGTTTAATAGAATAAAAAATACTTTAAGACCCGTGTCCTAAAGTATTTTTTTGGTATTTTCAATTTTATAGAGTCTCTTAGAGAGGAAGATAGGAGAGAAGGGGCACGGGCCCCTTCCACGTTACTCTTACCGGCAAATCGTCATCATTCAGAAACTCTTGCTATTTCAAAACGGATGACCGTTGCTGCAATGCAAGCTTTGAGCCTCTGCTGCTGCCTCTGCTCAATATCGATGGAAACGAATTAATTTGTTGTTTAATTTGAATTAAGACTCAAGAATTCAAAAGAAAAGAAAATACAAGTAAATATATAAACAGGGTAATCTACCAGGAAAGTGATATGGAAGCTATTTATCAGTATGTGACAAAGTTGACATTAATCCTCTGTTATCGCGGTTTCGGAGCATGTCCACTAATTATTCTACACTTCACCCCGACTAAAACTGCCTGATGTGAGTTGTTTGTTTACTATCTGCTTTTATCTACCCTCGATTTTATGCTGGTGTCATATTCTAAATAGTTTTTTGTTTATTTTGTATCAGCAGTGATAATCTAAATAAATCATTAAAAAATTGCAAAGGATTAAAAAAAATAACTAATTACTAGATCCTTTTTATCTATCGTCTTGGGAATACGTTAGATAAAAAGGACCTAGTTGAATAGTAAATTTGAATGGTATTTGATAATTGGTATGAAAAGTAATTGCCTCTATGTAATAACGAAACTCTGATACTTAGTTCGAAATAACCTAGCTTGTACACATGTATAAGGGACTACCAGATTTTGCAAATTCGACAAGTCAGGCCCGAGTCTGTTTGATGGCTTCAAAGTGTAGGCTCAAAACATCCATCCGAAGGGACTAACATTGCTGAGTCTAATGAAACCCTCTTGTACATTTTACTTTAATACCTACCTCGGTTTTGGGTACTTCAGCTTAAAAATAAAGAGATTACAAAGTTATAAAACGAAAAAACATATTGTTTGCTATATATATTGGATTCTGTAGTAAAACATGTTCTACCATCTTCTGAGAAGCGATTTTTAGCAGGAATGGATACCGATATTTTAAAACCTAATTATTAGGTATTAATCCGTAGTCTCGGAAAATTCAGACACAATAGAAAAACTATTGTTAGGTATATGACAAATTGTGCGCGAACTGATCTTAAACTGGTAAATGAAAATAGATTTTATGGTCCTAAATACCTGGTTAAGACCGCTATTTTTGGGAAAATACCGCTAAAATAGAACCGTAATGCTTTCGCTGTAAAAATGTATGAGCAGGAAAACGAGCTTGTATTTGATAATATAACCAGGTTTTAAATCCCTGACTTTTAGATCAATCGTATTGTCTTAAACCATAATTGGTTAATATGCAACGACTCTTAGGGTTATTGCAGCTCAGTAGCAAATGTGCACAACGACAACATGCATACACTGCGGTAAACTATTTTCGTTCAAGGAAAACAACAGTCACAACACTTGATTTTTTTTTTGGCAAAGACACTGCACTGGGTAAGTGATCCTTCTGTACCTTAATTATTTAGAATTTTGGCCGCGGGCGACGTTGTCTCTACTTAATGAATGAATTACTGCCAGAATATAGAAACACATTCATGTAACGTAAGTTTGAATATTACTTAAACTTGGCGAGATTATGCTGAATATTCAACAGTAATGATCTTGTACTCTAATTACTCTTAACTCTATGCCGCAGGTGTCAGGTCTCCCACCAGATTTTTTTAATATCATACGAGGCTGTTTATGTAGTAAGAGTAGGATATATCTGAGATACAACACAAATGTATCGAAGTTTTCTGACAATCATGTTAATATAGATCTTATTTCGATTTTTAAATTGTCGGAGGTCAGACTGCGGTCGCTGCATTGAACTTAGAACTGATAAATCTAGGATCATGTTTAAAACAACCATGGATGAACAATTAAACAGGAATTAAGGTAAAACTGCATAGATGATCGAAGACTAGATTGAGATCAGGCTGCTCTTTGCATATTTATAAGACAAAATAGGTAATTATGTGGTTAGTCACCAATTATACTTAAAATGTGTTATTATGATTGTCTTAATATTATGCAATACATAATATTGAAAGTATCAAATTACTTTTTAGCATGAAAATCCTATGCAGACTCTTTGTTTTCTAGTACTTACCTAAATAGTAAGTATGTGCCTGTAGATCCCATAATGTTGTAGGATCAAACTCGTTATGAGGTGCGACGTCACTCAATATTGTGAATCGTGATGTGGATAATAAAAAGTAATGATAAACGAAACATAGCATTGGGAGAGAAATACGCTTTTCGTTTGGGCTACAATGTTCAATGGATTTCGGTATCTACATTATTTCTAGTCCATACTAATATTATAAATGCGAAAGTCTGTCTGTCTGTCTGTCTGTCTGTCACCTCTTCACGGCTAAACTGCTGGACCGATTGTGATGCAATTTGGTAGGGATATAGTTAACGACCTGAGGTCAAACATAGGCTACTTTTGGGCGCGATATAACTGAGTCCCACGCGGGGCGAAGCCGCGGGGAACAGCTAGTATATAATAATTATATGAAGGTTATGCCGTATTAGGAATATTTTGGTTTCTGGAACTCATAAATTTGAAAGTTTGGGTCTACATTCTGTGTATTCATTTTGGTAGGGTTTACATTAATTAATTTTGTTTCTAACTTTGTTAACAACTGGTAAGTCTTCCATTGTAGTGCAATTAACAGTACATTAATAAATAAACAAATAAGTAACAATGTTTTATTGTTGAATCACGAAGAAGAAACTAACGTCCATAAATTTCTCACTCACTTGTACTATAATAGCAAATAGACTAAAGGATATAAATACGGAAATTGAAACACTTATGATATTTACTCTAGAGTTGGTACGAATATTCACACGACCATCTACGACAGAAGATATTAAAGATATTATTACATTTCTAAAGCTCGCCTTTCACTGATATTCATAGAAGCGTTAAAATATATTATTACAGGTATTGTTATAGAGATTCTGAAAGGAAATTTCCTTTTTGCATTTTCCAACTAATAAACAATAATAATGGTGTAAACATGTTATTTCATATCTTCCATAGCAGTTTTTCCCAATGAATTGATATATTGATTCGGAGTCCAGTATTTGTTAAATATGGCTGTATTTGTTACTTTTAAGACGTAACGTAGGTATCTACTCGGTTTTATGATCGACAGGCTAACAGACGTCATTCCTTGAAAATGGAGGGGATGGTAGAGACCAAAATCGACAAAATAGATAAAGAAATTGAGTTATTTTTTCTCGATTTCTATTTATTGAGTCGGGTTTATTGTGATTAAATAAATTTATTTTAATTTTAACATAAAAATTTCCACATCTACCAAAATATACAAAGTATTCCTAAGCTAGAAATAACACATGTTGTGATAATAACACATGTTGTGTTAACACTGTTCAATTTAAAATAATATTTGAATTTAAATTGCGTAAATTATCATCCGACCTGGAATACGGCGCATAGACATTATATAGTCAGAATGCGGAATCTTATGACTTATGACAGATATCCAATATTCCCGGAGGCGCCCGGAGCGAGTGCAGCGGAACACTCATAGAACACAAATCAAGCGCGGAAAAATGAAAGAAAAAGAAGCAAGACAAAGCGGCTGCTCGATCGACAAGAATTTCATTGTGAAATATGTGTTATTTTCGATGAAAAATGTATTCGCCTTTTAACACAATAACCCGCCGTAAGAAGTTTATGCAGAGGAATTTGTCGGCGGCTTTGTGATTTGATATATTCTTAGAAGGAAATTCTGAAGGCTTTCAATTATTTTCCTTAACTCTATATTGTGTTCTAATTATTTCGCTTTCATATAAGGTTTCTGAAGCCATTATAAGGATTTCTCAGTGAGTCGTCCAGTTGCGTGTTTCTAATTTTACAAGTATAGGTACTGTTACTATTGTTCAAAAAAAATCTACAAATACCTATGAGTTTCCTTTAAAATATGCCGCTTTTAAGATTTTAGAATTTTAATAAATTTTTAGTTCAAATTCAAACATTCTTTTTTTTTTTTGTATTTATGTCATTATTATGAAAATAGCTTAACATTAAATTATTTATTTATTTGGTCAAAGTTATTTGTAATTAATATCTAATGTTTTAGTACCTAATTAGATACTTTTCAGTTAGTAGGTAGAATACTTCACGAAATACGTCACGTTTTTTCTTCTTCATAACTTGGTGTGTTTCGAGATATTTAAGTCGTTAGTTCAATTTAAATTATTATATCATGAACTTGATAAGTTATTTAAATTGATATTTTAATACCGCAATTTATTCTAAATATATTTTTTTATGATGATTATGATTGATGCACACAATTTACTTAACTAGATTATGATTTCTTATGTTTTCGCGATTGTTACACATTAAATTAAACTATTTTATACGGTTTTCTATCGCGTTTATTGCTTACTTATTTATACCTAACGTTTCAAGCACTTTACAGAGCTCATGGTCGCAGGCAGACTGAGTTGACATTACATTGCAAGCAATAAACGCGATAGAAAACCGTATAAAATAGTTTAATTTAACTAGATTAAATACGCGGTCGTAGTCGTGGATTTACGCGGACGTATGACCAGGCAAACTCTGTACCGCCTGAACGCTCTTTTCTCACCGTTTAAACCTTCCCTGAACTTTCATTAAAGGTTCAAGCCCAAAATTTACCAAATCGGTCCAGCAATTCTCGAGTGTAAGCCAGACTAACGAACATCAATTGATTTTTATTATATAGGGTTAAGTATAGATTTTTTTTTTAGATTTAAGAATATTTTTCTGGTCGGTGGTGGAGTATGACCCACTCTTTTAAGCCATCTGTTTTACACCTCTTAACGACACGACTTCAACCTTCTCCTAAGTAGATATTTAGCTGTGAAAATATATTTATCACGAGAATAAACCTACTTTAAATATAAGAACATTATTTTATACCTATATCACAGGAGCTAAAAAAACATGAATCTATGCATGACATAAACAGTAAAAGAACTTGGAAAACATATTTTTCTTTGTGTGTTTTCATTTGGAAATGACGATGTTCGCTACTGAAAAGATAACACTGATATGTGACATGACGAATATTTTTATATTTTGAATATAAAGAAGATAGCTATAGTTTACATACCTATATATCACATTTCACAAGGGAAATGTAAAGAGGCAGATAGTGTCATTGCGTACAAATTAGTAAAGCGTTGTATTTTTTTGTTTATCATAAAAAATATCAATACGTAACAAATTATTAGAAATTAGAAATATCTGTTTCATAATGTACCAACAACAAATAAGAAATATTGCTAACCAACGGTTATTTTACCATACAAATAAACAAACATAAACAAGTTTACGCGAATGTGTTTATTCCATTTACCTCATCAAATGAATAACACGGCTTTTGATTCGGTTATAATTTAAGCATACATTGACTATTCGCAGAATTTATTACAAATGGATACTGATCCATAAAATGCATTCTGGATGTGCATTAGGAAAATTAGATCATGTGTCAGCAACATTTGCTATTAACTCTTTTACGATCTAATGCAAGATGGTTTAGTATTTATGGTTGTCTACCGGAAAGAGCTGAAACCTTACGAATAAGCTGGAAATCTTAACTTTATTCATAGCTAAGTCCATGTTCAATGCTCATTTCCTTCATGATAGTGTGTTGTATTGTAAATTACTCAGCTGACTTGTAGTGTGTATAATTAATAAAAAAAGAATAGCGTATAAAAGTAAACCGGCACATTCAGGCGGAAAGAATGACCATAAAATATAATACGAGCATACGGAATGCTTATATTATATTTTTGTAAACTTTATAATGTTTTTGGAAGATGCCATTAGAACTAGAGTTAGATGAGGGTTTTGACTTGCCTGTCTCATTGCGATGTATAGTCTATGGCCCACCTATTAATATAGGTCCCAATTGTCTAGTCTTCACGGTTGAGGATTTGGAAGAGACTAATACGGCAAAGTAAGTGATCGTGGTATGTACCTATTGGTTGAAATTAAAAGACCTGTAAAAAGTCTCAACATACCCATAACAGGTGACTCATTATTATCCCAAGAGCACTCAAGAATTAATAAAAACAGAACCATCGAATTTCCAAAAAGATGACCATGTAGTTCGTTTTACTTGATCGGATCAGAAAAAAAGTGTTGATTTATCATCAGATGTAATGTTAAATGCGATCAAACTGCAGCACTTGTTAAACAGCAATAACGTGAGCCATTAAACGAAAACAATGTCCATTTAGGGAAGAACATGATGATCTATCTGGATTACTCATTGGACATTATTCACTTTGATTAACATTCGAGATCAGGCGATCCATCACTGGTTGGGAAGACAATAAACATTACATCCAGGTTTAATTGAATGTGGATAATGGCGATTGGATAAAACGCGAGCGACATTCGCGGACGTATTTGCAAATAATAAATTGAAAGAGATTTAAATAAGCATTTTGATTAAGAACGTTCATCAGGTCCAGTTGTGCTAAGTCAAATTTTAACAATATTATCTCAATCTCAACCTTTATTATAAATACAAAATGACTTTGCATATTTGTTTGTTTGTTATCTCTTCATGATTTATGTTTGTAGCCAATCTTCTTCAATTTCCGCATACGAGTACGCGTTATGAGTTCTGAAAAGGACATACCTTTCATCCCAGAAGATAACAAAGTTACCGTTCCTATGAGATTTGACCTATTTATTGGAATGTTACTAATACATATCAATTTTGATGGTTAAAATGACAATAGCTACAAAGTAGCATTTTTCGAGCAAATAATAAATAATATAACAATGAATAAAAATTTTCCAAAAATGGTATCTAAAGGTACTATTATATTTTTTTTTGTTTAAAGGATGAATTTAAATAAGAACAAGGCGAAGTTGCCAAGCTATGGTGCTCATGTTGCTGCGGTTAGGAATATACGTCACTCGTAAAAATCACCACAGTCAGAAAAAAGTAAAAGGAAATTGAATATACTGATTCGTGTTTTCTTCCCTATGCTTTTGTGTGTATAAAAGTGAAATCTTCAAAGGGAACAAAATACAAAGGAGTAGAATAAAGTGACATTGGACTTAAAATATAGTTACATCGTGCGCAATATGTTCTCGCGAAACCCGGTATGTGGCATGTAAATGAAGAGACGTGTCCCTTGTACAGCACAGATTAAGAGATTTAAATCCTGTTGTGTACTTCGGAGAAAATGGCTCCCTATGGCATTTGTTACAAGGGCTTTTTATTCTTTCGTACAAAGCAGTTGTAGTCACATTTTTCGGGAAACATAAAACCGCCTAATATTTGCATTTTAATACCATTTTGGGCCGTAGTGTTTGGGCGGGGCGAAATTCTCAGCCTATCACTGGATAAGGATTGCCCTTGACAAATCGAATGCACTTTTTGAGGATGAATATACAAATATAATTCCTAGATTAGTGATACTAAGATTGTCTATATTAATCTATAAAATTAACCTACAAAAACCTTTTACAGAGTTTACTGAACTCCTGTTATTGAATACTGCGATTCGATATGAATATCTAGGTAAGTACTAAGTGCAATAACTTAAATTCTTAAAGCATTAAACTAACCGGAGTGGCGGCTGACAGGCAACCCCCTCTGCCAAATGTACCTATTTGTCAGCCGGTCATACTTCATGTATGTACTTGCGTGCGTGTATTTTTTGTTTGTGTTGGACAATTTCATCAAGTGTGTGCCTCGCCCCGCGTGCATAAAGTGGCACATACCTGTGTGCATGCCTCCTATCCGGTTGGTTTAATATTCTAAGCTTAAAATAGCCACATAAAAACAGGACTTCAAACACAAAAGGAGATATAATTAAGTACTTTTTAATAAAACCAGCCTCTGCGAAAATTATTATAGTAAACTATTTCCCATGTTTTTTCATGTATAGTGGGCCGCATGGTACTTATTACACCTACACCGCTTTACCATTAAACTTACACCGTTGTGGTATACTTTTTTATGTAGCCGACTGTACTAGTAAGAAGTTATAGTCAGAACGTGTGTGTGTCTCCCACCGGAGATCCGTGACGGTGTTAGCAGGAGATTGCTTTGGGAAGCGATAGACAGAGGCGGCTGTAAATTCATAGGTCTTAGTTACTGCTTTATGACTCTCAGGTTAGAGTACTTTATTAAACATTTGGATGAATAAAAACAAAACTATCGGTTCCAAAGTGGGATATAACATCTTTTTATTATGATATTCCAATAGCTTGGAACTTGGTTAAAATGTCACTCCGACTAACCAAATGGACAGAATAAGAGACAAATAAGCACTGGGTAGGCAAAGACAATTAAGTTATACCTTGATACTCCTCTACGATTTCAAAATAAAAAAATGTAAATAAAAAAATAAAAATATGGCAGACATGATCAAGACTGTGAATATAACCATGACTATTGATATTTCAATTTGGAGCTGCATAAAAATAACTGCTAGAGTGCAGATATTTTCTGTTTTAAACAGAGCTGTGCTGAATTTAATTACAAAATTAGATTTATTTTTTAAATTCCTGCGAGTACCTAAATTCGGATAAAATTTTGTACTAAAATATATGGGTGCTTCATCTAACTCTAAATTTTATATGAAGCATTGGCCTCTACGCTGCGAACCAATATGTCGGTGCTTTTAATATTCAAGCCAAGTCAAACAGCCATAACATGGCCAATAGTCGGAAAAACCGTACGTACGATGTTGTTTTATGATAAGGTTACTCTTGCAAAGTTGGTCTTATATCGTTCGTTCAAACATATAAATGTTGATCTCAAATATTATGTTATTTTGATGCTCGTATCATGTCGACAATTTCATATCGACATCGTATTACTTTTTATGGCCTGCAATGCGTATAAAATCAAATGGCTGCTTTTGAGTACTAAGTATGTACAAAATACTCATGAATTATTTAGTATGTATTTAGAACTAAATTAAAATATTTCAGATAGGTTTGTTATTCACGTAGTCGTTTGAGCTCGGATATTAGAAAAAGATAATCATTATTATCTTCCCTATTGTGTAAGCCATTGTTACATAAAGTTTCAGACTATAAATTTCAGTAAATATTTAGTTCCCACCTAGAAATTCCATTTTTGTTCCTATGATTAACTGTTTTCATATAAAAGGAGCGATAGATATATATACATATATATGAAAGTCATTTACCATAAATCTCTTGTTTTAAGCGCGTCCAAGGCTTTTATGTAGTAAGGTTTTTAGCGGCTCCGTAATACGCACTTAATTTGTGCGCGCCAAATTTATTATCGCTTGGGAGCCAACGAACCCACAGAAAGAGTTATTTCGGTAATAAATAATATAAAACGATAATCTGTAAAAGGGATACCATTTACTATGTCAACAATGTCATAAGGGTTTTACTTCATTTGTAGAGTAGCTAAGCGATAATACTATGTTTATTGTATTTTTACGCTATTTAGCTCTGATAAGAAAAATATTTTGTATATTAGTAATAAGTAGTATTTTTTAAAATAAGATATCCTACTTATAATTCAATACAACCCACCGAGATTGACAGCTACATCGATCTGATATAGCACAAATCTTTTCTTAGTTATCTTTTTTCTGTAGCTCTGCACATGCTCATTTTTCATTAATAGGTAAATTAAAAACTAAATATACATACATAAATATCATCACGCCTGTCTCCCGTAGGGGTAGGCAGAAACTAGAGATTTCCATTGGCTACGATCCTTACACACCTCTCTCGCTTTCTTCACACTCTAAAAAAAGTTGCCTTTTGTGGAGAGACAACTTTAAAAAGGATAAGTTGGCAGCTTGTGTTTAGACCCTTGGGTGAACTCAGATCACAAAAACAAGAAACTAGTGGCAAAAAGTAAAGGAGTAATTGAAATTGTGAAGATAAATATATCAAATGTAAAAAAACAACTGAAATAGTGGCCCATAGGCGAGGGCTTCCGTTTGCTGACCTCCAAACAAATTAGAAGAAGGCACCCCATGATGATAATGATGATCCCAACGTTAAATATGTATTTACTCGTATATACTAAAATGAAACTTAAAAATACATTAAGCATCCATGATTATTCCTTTGCATTACTGTCAACCGGAAAAGTTTTCAGAAGACTGGCAGTATTGCCACGCTGTATGGCAATGCAGCCTGAGCCAAATATAAGCCAGCCTACTGTTCACATGAGGCGTCAATTAATCTTTTTGAGAGTTCTTTTTTTAACAAAAATATTGTTACCAAAGATCTGATTTGACAAATTTTAATAAGCCACAGAGGTTTGTAAAGCAATGAAAATGCAATCACATCAAGCAATCACAAATATATCTTTAAATGTAATTTTAAAATATATTTGTCTGCGGTGATTTGGGAATGCTTACATCAGGGAATACATGTTAGATTGACTATGCAACCAACAACCAACCCGTTATACAAACAAGCATGTTCCTATAAAATATACTTACGTAATGTACGGAAGCTGTTGTTTATTAGACAAAGCATTTAAGGGTATAATATCTCAAAACAAAGCTGGTTAGTGTGATCGCTTGTCTTATCAATAATTATTCTAACATTCTTTATGGTATCCGAATTGTCAGTGAAATAAAAATTAAGTTAAAAAACTATAACCCGACGTGGTGTCTAAAAAGGATGAAACAAGGGCATAATTGAGATAGAAATCCAAAAATGCATAGGTACTTAAATGGTCATGGTAAAGCCGTGGTCACAAAACGTTCCGAAAGGCACAAACACAACAACAATGGAAGTAGTAATCTGACAGTCACAGAGTATTTTAATATATATATTTTTTTTAATTTGCTAACCAATCTCTTCATATGGATGTGGCCGAATGAATCTAGTTTCGTTCAGAAATCGTATTTTTACTCTACGGGTCTTGAATACGGCGAAAAAATTGTGTAATGAGCGCGCTCGGTACTGGCAACCAAAGTGGCCAGGGACGTTAGACGGGAAAAAAAATATGGCAACTATAGTTGCCGGGACGTCGGAGTGGTTCGCTTAGGTCAGATTTTCAAAATTCGACAGTTGTAGCATCAGACACGTTTGGCCAGGACCTGGCTAGGACCCGCGCAGTCAGCGGTGTAAGTGTGAACAATACTACAAAGTAACTTTAAAACACAAACCAAATTTTTCACAGTATACTATTAGTACACAAAACTCGACTGCGGTCTATAAAAAAAAAAAATAATATAATTAAAAAAAAAATATATCAGCGTTTGTTGTTCAACTAACAGTTTTTCTTATAAAAGTTAAAAAGCTTAAGCAGTGTTGTAGTTTAAATGTTAACTATTATGTTATTATTCCTTTTTATATACCTTATATATTTACTATTTAACGACAATCTAAATCAATTTTGTTTTCTGATTGCATCAGTGCAGATAATGAAGTTACCTATACATAAACATTAAATGTAGCTCCCATATCAGTTTCAAATCAATAGCCAATTTATTAACAGAACAGTACACAGAAACACCAATAGAAGGACATGTGAGTTTCTCAGCAAATTCCCTGAGCAATTCCGGTATGTAGAGGGTATACCATCAAAGCTAGTTTCTTGTAGTTTAAGTTCAATATCCTTTGTTTTAGAAAACAGTTTAGTGTTCTAGGAACTTTTAGTTGGGACGTGTCTCAGAAACAATGCAATTCGGCAATACCTAACATTACTTCTGCAACTATTCTTAATATTCACGTTATACTTAGTACATGGCTATGTCGCATTTTAGGCAGCCAGGAAGATTTCTCTTAATTATTCTAAAGGTTTTGTGTATGTTTCCTAGTTTGAACAAGCACGAAAATAGCCTTTTTCAAATGGTCTTTTTTTGTGTAATTGTATTTGTTTTGGTGGGTATTAGGTACCCACAAAAAACTCCAAGACAATTACGATTCTCATTCATTCAATACGGCAATGACGAGATCCTTTTCATTACCGTATGAGTTGAGTGGGAATCCATCCTCCATTAAGCGAAACATTTTTAAATGATAGCTGTTTGAATCTACATTATATTTTAATTATCATCATCATAAATTTAAGAGCTAGTCTCTTGTCAGTGGAGTTCCTTTAATTATATCATTATTAAAAATTACGGTTTTTTTTTTCAAAAGGATCAGAATCTGGATAGTGGAATGTCCTCTGGTATCGGTGACTAAGATCTAAGATCCTCTTTAGGTTGGGCCATCCCTCTACATATTTTTATTCTATTAGGTACTTTAATTGTTTCTAAAAAAGTTTATTTACAAATAGACTAGTTCATTTTTACATTATAAATTTTACTAAACACAATTCTTGGACACTATATTCCGGAAATATAGATTACATTCATAGGCTGAAAAAAAGTTTTACCTAACTAACTCGGCTATTTGAGAAATAATCAAATTTTGTCAAGATACTAATGAAGTTAACTTGATTTAACAAAAGTGATTTACAAAAAAAAAGAAAAGATTTGGTTACATAGGTACTGCAAAGAGTTGACGAAAGTTTGGTTGTAAGTATTTTTTTTTCAGTGTAAAGTGCAACAAAACCAATTTGTTATTAGCTTTAAGCGCTTAAATCCATAACTTTGGTACTATCATAGCTAGCACTTAAGTTGTCCACAAGGGCTGAATTCCAGCTCGCAAGGTCCCCAGTGGCCTCTTTGTGCCCCACTGACATCCGAGATTAATGAGCAGAATCTGAAGGCGTGGTCTACCATACTTGCTAATGTTTAATGGTTATACTCCAGTTTGATTTCCTATGTCATTAGTCTTGGTCTTGCTTGAGATAATATTTATCTTAATATAGTAGCAATATACAAAAATAGGTAAGAAAAAGCAGGAAATCAGGCACTAGGCTCCTAAGCAACTAGGTATATTTGGGAAGCGCTCAGATGAGAAACAGTCAGTTAATTAAAATATTTCTTTGTTATTTTTCTGATATTTCAGTTTTATTTATATATATTGATATCGTAACGATCAACCTTCAACCGATACCATAAGCGACCAATATTATCGTTGTGAGCAGCGTAAAATGAGATGCGTGTTTTTATCTGTATTCGGTTTCATGTAAAAGTCGAATTTCTGCCAATAGTGAAAAATATTTTTACTATGTGGCACTATGTTGTATTTGCCTACAAACCGAAAAGTATTATATATACTACAAAATAGGAATTTAAATGTACTTTTTGTAGTAGAAGAAGAAAGAAAAAAATTTCCCAGATAAATTATTGATTAATTCATTCATTCAGGAAAGGAGAAGGCAATTAAATTGGTTAAATCAAAGATGTGGTATTCAATACTTTTACTATAGTTTTGCCTATATGTGGCCTCATTTTGATAGCCAAATATACAATATAAGTACATTTATTGACTCTGCCATTTTATAATATCTTACATGGTCAACTCTATTAAAGAATTTGTTTTCATCATCATTTTATTATTATTCTCTCCTTTATTCGTCTTTTTTCTCACCCAAACATCAAAGGATCATCGGCAGCGGAGAGGACACTCAAGCTGATTATTAATATTATTATTTAATTAGCGCCAATTTCTGGACCTATAGCTACTATCGAATAATTAAACGGCTCGTGTTCTTATTATTATATATTTTATTGACTACACAAATAAAAATAGTTCCAACTCGTACCAACAAACAAACTAACTTATGTGTGTACATAATCGAATATTCTCATACCAGCATCGTACGCTCTTATTACTTTCAATTCCAGCTCTATATTACTTTCCACTTATTGGAAATATTGTCATGAAGATGCCATCACCAATATTGTTTTCGACAAATGGCTCTTAACCATAAATCGGTCCACTGATTGCCGGGGCGATCGCGTCGAGAGATTATTTATTAACGCTCACAAAACCTCTCAATGAGCGTCAGAGCCAATGTGATGAAACTAGGTCAATTAATTGAAATATATCTACGAAAGATATGTTTAAAACTGCTTTTACGATTAATAAAATTGCAATTTCTCTTGGCAAAGTCATTTTGTGAACGAAAAATAGGGATATTAAAACAAAAGAAAAAATGATTTGGATCTATATCGATAACTAATACCTAGAATAAAATGCGATCAACCAAATAAACAAACTTTTCACTTTTATCTTTTCATAGTAAAAAACAAAGTCGCTTTCCGCTGTCTGTTCCTATGTATGCTTAAATCTTTGAAACAACGGAACGAATTTTGAAGCGGTTTTTTAAGGGATACAGTGATTCAAGAACAACAAATGTATACCGATGCAAAGCCGGGGTGGGTCGCTTGTTAATAATAAAAAGGTTTCATTGAAAATCATTCGTTAACTTTATCAATAAATAACGCTAATAAAAATGTAAATATGTCAGGTTGAAAAAAAAAGTAATGTAAGGTAAGTACTTACGTCAAATAATGAAGCCGGAATTTGGCTAGAAGATAATTTAAAAAATCAACGATGCATTCAGTGTCTGATGTAGTACACATTTTCTGATAAATGAAGCTTAAATTTTTCATAGTTTTTAAAATGTATAAAGCTGTAACGCCTGTAACCTTTTTCGCTGAACCCGCGTTGCTTTATTGTATGTTGTTCTATAGTAGAATGGAATAGAAAAAAAATCTTTATTGCACCAAACAAAATGTTATACATCACTACATAGTATAAAACAAAGTCATTTTCTCTGTCCCTGTGTATGCTTAAATCTTTAAAACTGCGCAACGGATTTTGATGCGATTTTTTGAATAGATAGATTCAAGAAGAAGGTTTTTATGCCAATGCGAAGCCGGGGCGGGTCGCTAGTAATATATATAGTAGTTTAGTATAATAACTATTAAAAATGCCTATCGTGGAAAGTTAAATTAACTTAAGATTTGACTTTAAACAGAAAAAGGGCAAGCAAGTGAAATTAATTAAAAGCTTAAACAAAATTCGCTAGTGAGTAAGCCTTTCGAAGTAAAAGTTATGAATTTATGGTCAATTTATTCAATTAAAAACTTCCTTTACGATTTATTTATTTTAAATGCAGAAATATTTGATTCTTCGTGCGACCTTAGTCTGTTATCTTTTTCCACGACTATTTTGGCTATTGTTTGTGTAATATTTTGTGAACATATCTATATAATGGATATTTATTTATTCAACTTAGTAAATATATAATTATAGCAAATTACAAAACTAAAAGTTAATTTTATTGAAAGGAAACATTGACATTAATACATTAAATATTTATTAAGTTGTTAATTAACCGCTTGTCGTTCCACTTTTTCTTATTTTGTACCTATTTTCAGACAGTGACCTGGTATTTAGTTAGAACTATAATGTACAATACGAATTGCAATAAATGAATTGAATTGAAAAAAAAAAAAAAATAGTGTATCTGGTCTTTAGTTACTTTAGAAAAATCTTTACATCAGGCAAATGCGGTTCTTCATCACTTTTGATGACTATCATCATAATCAGAATAACAACCATATTTGTAACCAAATCATTCTTTACGTAACAATATGCCAAGTCGGTATTGATTCGAAGAGGAATTAACCTTGCTTGAAACTAAGACTAACGCTGGTCAATGCGTGTTGGTAAATCTTTTCAGGTTTTTATGTTTATTGACAATAATGATGAAAATGGTCTGGCTCTAGAGTTCAAACTCATAGACCCAGTAGGAACATACCAAAGGATTACTGAGGGAAAATAATCCTCAAACAGATAAAGTAGATAACGATGTTTATTAACAAACGGGTCTCAAAACCATGCTTACGGATGATACAAAGGAATTACACAGAGATTTTACATGTTTCACCCCAATCAGTATGCGAACAGCGTAAAGGCGTCACCGTCGCCCCTCTACCAAATTCAAGAGCTACGAAAGAGTAAATATGAAAGTCGGAACTCTGTAAGTTTGACAGATAAAATGATAAAACGGATTCAGATTGAAATTTGCTTTGAATCAGATTGAGTGAACTCTAAGCTTACTCGTATTATGTGGCATATATGATTAGAAATAATGGCATCAAGTCTACTTATTGTATGGATTTTTTAAAGTACAAAAAGTTAAAATATAATCTGTTTGAAATAAATAGTCTTCTATTTGTCTAAGCTATTTGTATATTTTAAATACATTTACCGCCCATGAAACAGTGAATCGAATTGACTATTGACTATGAAAAATAAGTTTCAAGGAATTATAATAAGCTCAAAAGTAACTCGTTTGTGTTGTCGATGCCAGTCTCGCTTATTTACTTACAAACCGAACAGAGAAATGCAGCCTAGGAACGCCGTGGCGCTTACTTTTTAGTTAGTATATATCTAGCCATAGACTACCGCAAAACAAGTTTTGACCGACTTCATATTGTTTTTTTTATCTATCTAATCGGTGTATAAAATGGTTTGTTTAAATTACTTATCTGCATCATGCTCAGTACAAACTGCTTAAATACATCAAAATTAGACTTAGACTAGAATTAGAAAATTAGATTTGTTTTTCTCTTGATATGCCAGTAAGAATAAGTATTATTTACTTAACAAGAAAATTAATTATATAATGGTTTATATAAAGATGAAGTTCGAGTAAAAGGTTATTGTAACGCACATATGAAAACAAAAATCTCGATAAGAACGATTCGTAACTCCGTGCGCTGAAATCGTACGCAGGTCGCGTACACATAGAGTAGGAGTCGACAGATTACAAATACGAACAAACGTTCTTATTTACACTCTTTTATATACTTATCAGTTTTGATCTGGTCCATTTTATCACAACACTAGTTATCAATTCATAAAGATGCTTTAATTTTTTAATGATTAAAAAAATTATCAGTTTTTTTAGTCATTAGTCAGTTAAGCACTCGTGTCGGTTACGCAATCTCTCATTTAGCCTACAAACTACACGTAATATGAAAACCTATTGGCTATATACAATTGAGATTCCGTGCAAATAGCCAGTCAATTATACAATTGGCGGCTGGGCGCAATTTTAAACGGTGGTCGGCGCATCCATCCGTCGCCTATTAGTCTCTTACTATTTTGATTTATTTTATACCAGACGACACGATTTGAATTCTAATTCTAGTTTAAACTTATTTCGGTAATAATTTTTAAAGATACATTGATTCTAAATGAATTGTTCAAAAATTACTTCACTTGATAGTGTTAGACACTATATTTCATACTATTTATGTCTTAATATGAAAAAAGATAAGTTTGTATGCTCATTGATTTTTTTTATGACTAAAGACATGATGAATTAGAGTCACTTTCTACTGTTATACCTAAGCTGCAATTAAAAAAAACAATTTTTAATAATATAGGTACCAATATTATTTTTATCCGTATATATTTTTTTAGTAAATAACTATTTGCTTTATAAAAGTTTACTTACTTGAAGATAATCTAAAACATTAGAAAGTTTAGTAGGTAAGTCATTGGCACTATACTTTTCTTCTTTATCCGAGTATGTTTCAATCGCATCCTTAGCATACGCTTTAGAGCCTAAAGTACGATACCAGGGTCGTAGTCACTGGCATTATATTATCAAATGGTCATTTCGTAGAACTGTTTTCATTTTGTAACGAGGCGGACGATAAAAACGACTAGATTTCGATTCTTTGACCATTGTTGTGATCGGATCGCCCGCTGTATACATTTCCTCCAAAATACAGGAGGCTGACGCCGACCAACGACCAACGCTGCCCATTCATTTGGCCTTTCCATTAAAAGGGAAGCTTTTAACTAGAGCTAATTTATGCACTGCACGGTTTGCCAGGACAGATTACAGAGTGCCGTGTCTGTTCCTGTACAGTTTGGGCTCGAATCACGCCTGTCGAATGTGTTACGTCTACCGGAAAATTTCCGCTGTTTATTCGATTCGACTGCACATTTGTTTTGTGTGTCGTGCATGTGACTGATTGGGATGAGAATATTAGAGATTGCTTAATCTCAGCGTTTTTTTTAAATATGTGTATGTCGGGTCTCGAATGAGAAAGGCGGACTAGGCTATTATACTGAGATTTTAGATTGAGATTGATCGATAAGATTGTATTAAGATAAAATAATTCCAATTAATCGGTAGTCGGTCACACTGATTTTACAAACTTGGTATAAATATAATATAAGTAATAACTACATGATACAGTATAATAGTTATTAAACTGTATCATGTAGTTAACGGTAAGTATAAATATAATTATCTATGCTATAGATAAGTATACAGGTTTTTTCTCTTTACTTTCACCTGATCTGTAGTCAGTTCTATCGATTCGCCGTACGACTATAGAACTTCATTATGAGGATCGTTGAATGTATTTTCCTATAGCTAAATTATTAAATTAAATTTGAGTTGAATGAGTCATTCACAAATTAATTCCTGCATTTCATGATATGCCATTTATTCCTTTTGTAACAAACATTGCTCGTATCAATTTGAGTTGGTTATATTTATGTTGAATTACAATTCAATTAATAATCACAATGATTGGTAATAAATAAAACAATTACAAAATATGTGGTGTTTAGGTGATTTTAATAATATATTCTAATGTTATAAGACTGAAAAAAAAATTTGTTAAGTTAATCCACTTCCAAAATTCAAATAAACTAACTAGGTAGCTTAATTACCTAACTAACGGATATACAATATGTTTGTACCTGCATTTGATAGCCAAAATCTCCAGAAGTTATAGCTTAGGTTATAGACTAAAATCATAGATTTAAAAAAAAAATTGCGTCACTTAAAATAGATATAACATATGACACTAAATGTATGGGACGGGCCGCGCCGTTTGCGGGGGGTAAGGGCTGAGGTAAGAGAGGGTAGGAGGGGGGGTCCGTCATCAAATACACACATTATGGAATGAGTTCACAAACTATTCTTATTGCAAAATCAAACAAAAATGACTTTATGATACAGGATTAAGGCTTAGTACAAATGCACTGTATTTCCACTCCGACTAACTAAGCAGTCTGAGCCTAGTAGACCCAGGGGTCGTGAGAGCTTATTTAGTTGTTTCCAGTTTGGTTAGGACATTGCAGGCCTGATTCACCTGACTGTCTGATAATAAAGATGATTCTGTGCTTCGGAATGCACGTTAAGCCGTTGGTCCCGGCTGCCATCTGGTAGTCGTTAAAGGAACCATTTTAAAGGCCGGAAGAGGCTTCCAACAAACTCTGACACCAGGGTGTGCATGGCCGATTGACCGTGTCACCTACACGAAAAGAAGAGTCTGAGCAGGAAAAGTTTCCATGTATATAAGTAAAAAAGTTCGAAGTGTACGTACGGTATTGCCGTTTGTTATGTTTGAGCGTAGGTTTTGTTCTGGTCTGAAGATAAAGATACCTTCTCGTTCTCAATACGACTGTTATTTACCAAGTACGTACTATTTTTTTTATTTTTTATTTATAATTACTAATATATATAAATAAATAGTATACAAAGGACAGACGTCAATCGGTCCATTGAACCATGATTAATAGCGTACGCCTGGGCTCTGAAACGTAAGCTGAAGATGCAACCGGAAAAACACGCTAGAGTGAAGACATATAAATAAATATGTAGTATATAATCATAATATAAAATAAGGCCGGGAAAGATGAGCGCACAGTTACTTTAGCCTATTTACGCTCGTGATACCACAGAATAGATAACAGTACTGATACTTGGAGTGTCACTAGCGTGATATTACTAGTAAGTACTATTATTTATTGTTAGGTTTGAATACATGATCTAATTAAATAGATAGACAGGAAAATGAAGCCATTTCATTATCGAATTTATATGTACCTACTTATAGATGAGTGTCCTTACAATAAAATTCTCTTTTGAAATTCAGATTGGAAGATTTGTATGCATTAATGCCCGATATATGTCTTCTCTATTAGTCACAGTTTACTTAGGTTCCATAAACTAGAGCAACATTATAAAATTAATTTTACTTGCTCTTTCAAATAACAGCACTGAATATGATAAACTGAACTAATCTTAATGAGCTGGTATCCATAGATCCTCTAGGCTATGACCAAATGCTAAGTACCAAATCTGTTAATAGATTTGCAGTTATATCAGAAAATTGCGTTGTTGCAGTCAGAGCAAGAATCTTGGAGCGCGGTAGTAGCACTGCAGCATATACATAAGCTTCAAATTTAGAATGTTATTATTGTTTAATGTATAACCCAAGGGAAAACTAAAATATTTTGCAATTTCGGTCCAGTTTTCTAGATACACCAACTGCATAAATAACTTTGTAATCCCATATAAATATATAGGATAACAAAGTTACATTCGCAGTGAACGAACCAGTGTACCTGCATACTTATACTTCGCCCGCGTAATCAAGAGGCAATATGTATGTCGTAAAGTAGTTCTCTGTAATCTACAAAAAGAAATGAGATACCATCAAAAACAAAACTTATAAAAATTCCAAGTCTCGCTTAGTTGTTCTACCGTCAAAAGTTGTGAGATCCATGTAATACCAAGCCGGTTAATTTATTCAGTCCCTTCTTAGGCGGACTTCTTGTCTTCGGTTATCACTACATAGTATAAAACAAATTCGCTTTCTCTGTCCTTATATCCCTTTGTATGCTTAAATCTTTAAAACTACGCAACGGATTTTGATGCGGTTTTTTTTTATAGATAGAGTGAATTAAGAGCAAGGTTATTATGCCCATGAAAAGCCGGGGCGGGTCGCTTGTTGCGTAATAAGCTAACTTAAAAACATCTTTTAATTTTCTAAATAACCAGGACGACTTGCCAATCGCACGAAACCATATAATTCATTATAATTAATAGGTTTGTATCATTAGTGAGATAATAATGTGTTTTCACGCGATGGCCATATATATATTTTTCAGAGTGACAGAGATACGATGTTCAATGCTTATCGTCACTCTAAAAAGTAATAACTCATTCCATTTGTATAATTATTACGTCTATTTGTTGCCATTTTGACATGACAGCAGGCAAAATTAGTGAAGTAACAGATTCGCGTAGCATCGATATATCGAGATTACGTTGAATTATTATTGTTATTTTTTTATTGGTTTTTATTAATATTTGAATTTATTACACTTTTAAAATTTAATCATAATTTACTGTTTATATCTGTATGGGCTAGCATGGTCTGACATGAAGAATACTATTTATTAAACTATTAAGTCACAAACAATGCATCTGGCGGTGGTGGTCATTAGCCAGACTCGATATATACGATAAGTATATCATGCAACAATATGAAAAAATAACCAGAAGTCGAAGCAAACAGGATCATGAGCATAATGGCCTGAGATGACTGGTTTCACTTGTGATTCCAGAATGCCGGTCAGGCTCAAGGGTCAGGTCTATATAACCATCATTAGAACTGTCCGCTGAGCTGGATGTGTAAAATATCGCGAAAAGACCGCGTTAGAAACTCCCACCACGTTCGGGACAGCCTTCATATCCATAACATAGCAGATAGATAAGCTTCAAAAGAGTGGCCTGCGGTGGTACGATCACGTCTCGTGGAAACAGGTGTCTTGACCATGCCACCTCCCACGGGGCTTGGTATGGTGGAAGGGGCAAACCCAAGACGTGCCAGCTTGAAGTCGTGGCGCATTATTAGTCATGCTTGATTTAACGTTTTCAAGTTGCTTGCATAATGTATTAGTACCTTCTAAAGTCAATCGACCTAATATACTGTAGAACTAATGTTTAATAGCTGCTGTAATGTTTTATATTACGTCCGTTTCCCTTTTTGCTTATTAATTCATATCAAGTGGGTAAAAGCTCAATTCACCCTGCACACTCTTGCGTCACAGAGGTCATTGGACCCTCTAAGGTCTGGCATCATTGTTTTGATATTTTTTTTTATTATACCTATATCAATTTTGTCTGTAGTTCGACTTATTTCTCCCCCTCTCCCCCTCACCCATATATTTTCCAGGCATTAGGTATTTTCCCCACTAATACCCCTAGAGCTTTTTCACAGCTTAACCTATTTTCATTGAACATTTTATTTTGTACTGTGGACGTGATGCGTTTTAATTTCAGACCCCACTCGAGTATATATTTGCAGGCATGCGGTTATTCTTTTCCCCTTTCACCCCCACAAGTTACAAACGGCTCAACCGATTTTCATTAAACATATATCTAAAAACACTCGCACATAAGTCACCGTTAGTACAAAAAAAAACAAAACTGGAATCGCTTTATCCATTACCACAGACAGACACGTCAAACTTATAATACCCCTCTTTTTGGGTTAAAAATAGCGTGAATGCCACTGTTATGATTTTGTAGTCCATTGGACCTTGAAAATCCAATTATCTGATTTTTCTTAACCATCTCTCTGGTTTTGACTTGTCGTCAAACCCCACGTCTAGTTTTACTTCATCAGATGTCACAGGGAAATAAGAAAACCAGACATTTCGTCTTTTCTTTTCGATCCCGAAGAGTGTCATATAATATGTAAACATTTTTAGTAAGACGTTACAAACAAGAGTAATTGGCATCTTCCGGAATTTTATGGTAACACTAGCAATTTCGGAAACTGGTTTCTTCATTCATTTCCCGTTGACATTTACCTACAAGAATTATGTTGATAATTAATCCCGAATTTTACTCCAAACTCGCCTCCTAACTTCGTTTATCGATACTTGACGAAAGAAACGTAAGAGCAACAACACTATGCTTAGCACATGCTTTTGACTGAATAATATTTTTTTCATTCAAAATGGCGTTGAATGTGCTGTAGTATTTTACATAATATAAGGCTTTAACTTGTATAAAACGTAAAAAGAAGTATCAGGAGAACTCATATTTGGATTTATACAATTATTTTTACATATGGTGAAGGCATAAATCGGCATTAATACCCAAAATTGATTTTTTTTGTTGTCCTTGTATATACTCCGCAATATACATTAGTAGACTGTGAACCCCAGGATGGCATACACGTAAATATCGTGTATGAGTGGTAAGACAGTTTAGCTTGTCATGCTACTTCTATTAGAGCCGCGTTCCTAGTTCTATGACTAAAATATAAATAATATATATATTACATATCGCGAGTGGCTATTTTCATAAAGTTAACAGATAAACCATGACCTTGGTAATATGCCTATCTATAGCTATAACGAGAGAAAAAGGAGCGGTAATGGCCCTATAGTTAGGGCTGAAACAGATAGGTTTCGGGTTGAATACAAATTCGCTTTACCTCACTTGTCATAAGGATATGTTTATCTAAGAGATATACATTGATTAAAAAAACATTGTTGTTGGTGTGAAAGAGAAAAAAAAAGTCGATTAGATAATATTTTTAGAAAAATCATTCGAAAAATCTACATCAAATGTCCCAATTAAAGGTCAGGTTTGCTGCATCACTTATTTATACATTAAATATAAAATTTCAGAAACTAAGGAACAAATGAACTGAAATTTTGTCAAATGAAATGATCTTCTCATTACGCTAGATAGATGTGTTAGCGAGTGAGAAATTATTGGATCCATTCAAATATGCTTTTAAATATTGTAAGCAGAAAACGACACGACAATATCTTACCTAGACGACATCAGTAGAAAAAGACATCTATACACTTTTCAATAATATTCAGAATCGTATTGCGACAATGCAAAGTCGTGAATATAAAAAAAACATAAGTAGAATTTATTTAAATTCTCACAAGTCAAGTTCTAAAAAAGGGTTATCGTAAACTTGCCACATAGTTAATTCGTCACGTTTTTAAAACTCCATACATTCAAAGTTAATTCGTCACATGCATAAAAAAGTATTAGTTAACTCGTCACAGGTAGGTATGCGTTATAGTTAATTTGCCACAATTAGCAAAGTACCGACAGCAAGCAAAGTGATTTATTTATTTAGTGGTTTAAATCTACGCTAATATGAAAAATGCCGAAGAGTTTGTTTATTTGGTTTTATGACATGACGACAGGTTAGATTTACAAAAAAAAACCACTCTTGTAAAGATGAAGGTATGTACCATGGGCGGAACTGAAGCGGACAACAAGTTAAATACATTTATTTACTACAAATGTCTAAAGTATTCAACTACATACAGGGGTTTATTTATTTGAATTTAATGATGGCCAAATTATATAATTTAATTTTCTATATTACTCAATTTTATTTTTCTATTGTCATGTGATCTATGTATTGGAATGCAATGTATGAATTATTATTGAATAAATTAATGATCACTTGATCAATTCAAATAGGACATCATTTTTTTTTTAGCTGCAAAATGTTGATAGTTATCTTGAGTTCATTCATACCCTAGGAGGCTGTTGGTGCTTTTTAAATAATCCTTTATATGAGGATGAGAAAATTTACAATCAGACAGCTAGGTAGCACTCCTGCACATGCTTTTATCTCTCTCGCTCGCTGCAACTATCTCTTTCTAAATGTAACAACTAACCCTTTCGGTCAATGCATTCTTGTTATCAGTCCAGTGACTCACATGACCTTGCGAGAGGGTGGTGACGTGTTTTGCAAAATTACTGTGCAATTTTAAATGTTGTAATTTGTGCATCTTTGAAAAAATGGATAATCAGCCGGGAACAAGTACGGGAGGACATGGTGTAAGTATTTTTAAATTTAATTCTATACAAAAAAAAATATGTGCTATTTGTTTATTATTTTATCTCTCAAATGCTCTTATATAAAAGGAGTTCGATTTTAATAACAGTTATTAAACAATGATTTTATTTAATTTAACTTTAGATAGCCTATGGTTTTGAAACAAAATTAATACTTAACTGACCCCTCATTATTTTCACAGCAATGTCAATTTAATCAAGTGTTTATTTAATTGATTCTAGTAATTATAATCTGCAAGTTAAACTGCACTAGATCTAATACGAACTATTAATTATAATTAAATAAATATTTGAATAAAAGAGTCACATTTCTTATTTTATTTATTAGCAAAGGTACAGTTTAAAACTTTAGATATAATTTTAAATCATACCGTTTTATGCTGCTTGTCTTAACTAGACATGACGCATGACAAACTTTAAACAAAATGGCCGACGGCTCAGACGCCAGCGGTGGTGTGATTAATCATACATTGTGAAATTTGACATGTATTATGCTTATTGTTTTCTGTAGACAAACACAGTTACAAATTTCTATACTATACCCGTTTAGTTTTAAAGCATGTAGTAATTTTTATGGTGATTTTATAAAATGCTGACTATTTCCCGTGACTTCAATTGCGGCATTTATTTCCGTTGTTGTTAAGAGTAAAGAGTATTCTTATATTGAAAGAGTTATCAAATTCCGTCCAGTAGCTTTTTTTCCTCTTTATAGTATTAAGTATAGATAAATTTATGATACTATTTCAACACCTTTTCAGGTCACATTTACGAAAACTGAAAGGGGACGGAGAATGCTTGTGAGAGGTGGTTATATGTACACCTTTCATCGGGAAACTAAGCTTGGAACTGTTTGGAGATGTACGAATCGTGCATGCAGTGCAAGTATAAAAATTTCGGAGAATCATAGCGTTCGAGTTTTGCATGAAGCGGCTCATAAGTGTAAACCAAATGTAGTGAAAACAGAGATTATCAAGACAAAGAATCTTTGTAAAGAAGCAGCAGCAAACACCAGCACACCTATGCCTCAACTATTTGAAGAAGTTTTTCAACCAAAAAAAGACGCGGGTTACGATTTATTAAGTGCCTTACCGAAATTTAAACACTTTTCAAGATCACTTTATATCGTAAGGAATCGTGAATTAAACGTACCCAAAACACATTTTGCTAAATGTGAAGATGTAATAATCCCGTTCAAATATACAGATTGTTTTTTATTATTTGACGACGACAGTGATCCTGAGAACAGAATAATAGCTTTCTGTACTGAGACAGCTCGTGAAGCTGTAAGAAATATTCGAACATATTTTTCGGATGGAACTTTTTCAAGCTGCTGTAAACCATTTTATCAGCTTTACTGCATACATGGTGATGTGAGAAGTGACGAAAACTTTACAAACGTAGTTCCTCTCATATACGTTCTAATGCCTAATAAGCAAGAACGGTCTTATGAGCGACTTTTTATTGCTCTCAAGAAAAATTTGCCATATTGGAACCCGGTGACAATGATTGTCGATTTTGAAATTGCAGTTATCAACGTCATAAAAAAAATGTTTCCACATATTAAACTACAAGGATGTAACTTCCACTTCAAACAAGCATTGGCTAAAAAAGCTCACGCCTTAAATATGAACAGCATCAACGAAAAGAGACACTTGGCTTTGTGTGCTGCATTGGCGCATGTAAAGCTAGAAGACATTGAAGACGGTTGGTTGTGGATTATGGAAGATGCGCCACAGAGTGAAACAGTAACAACATTTAATGATTATTTCGTATCCCAGTGGTTAGAAAATAAAAATATACAATTTATTTGGAATATACATGGTTCTCGTCATAGGACAATAAATCTCGCAGAAGCATGGCATAAGCGTTTGAACAATATGATGCCTCAAAAAAAACCTAGAATGCTTCAGTTTCTGGAAACACTCAAAAAGGAAGCTGATTATGTAGATACTAAAATAAAAAAATTGAATCTAGCCATACCATCAAACTTAAGAACGCGCAGGTCAATTGCATATGACAGGGAGTTAAAAACTCTTTTAGAAAATTATAATAACATGCCCCTGTCTGAATTTATAGTGAAAATTTCTTATATGCAGCATTTTAAAGAAATGTAACATGGATGTAGTTAATTCTACATTTAAGATTTAAATTAATAATTTTAATGTATGATTTCAAAGGAAAACTAATGTTATAAACAAAAAGCAATATCTTTACTTTATATAATAAAAGTTCTTTTTACTATTGTTTTATTGTAGGTTGTTCTAATTTGTTACATAGATGTAGTTAATCCTATACTTAAGTTTTAAATTACGACTTTAATCTTTGATTTTAGGGGAAGGCAAGTGATGAATTATGACAAAAAATACTGTGATTTTATCTGTGATTCATTAAGTAGATATATTTTGTTTTTTTTTTTTATGTTATACACGTAAGGTATATCAATAAGGTAGGTAGGTAGTAGGTAGGTTGTGCATGTTACCTAGGCAAATCAGCCGCTTTCTATTTATAAAGAGAACTGTGATTTTTACAAATTGTTACATAATATTTTAAATAAAACAGCTGTAAATTTTGAGAACCTTCCTAGAAATTAACAGCAAATTTATTTTTGTTTGCTTCTTCTTTGGTTATATTTGTACGTAATATTTAAGTAAATCATTCAGATAGAACTGTGATTTTTGTAATAGATGTAGGTAAGGTTAATATCCCAAAACTGTGATGAAAGAAATAAATGTTGTTATTTAAATTTTTGTTTAATTTTCTTGCTGTCTGTACAAAAATAATCAGTGTGACGAATTTACTATACTAAATATTAGACTGTGACGAATTAACTATAAAAAAATAAAAGTGTGGCAAGTTTACGCATACTTTTTTTCGTGACGAATTAACTTTGTGGCAAGTTTACGATAACCCCTAAAAAAATATGCTTGTAATATTAATAATAAGCTAAAATAATAATACTGTTAGAGGACCCGTATTTCCAAGCGAGAGATTATATAAGCGAGTGCAACCATGCCTCGCCCCCAGATTCTGGGTTGCGCTCTCGAGGTGAACGGACGTGCTGTCGCGGCTGTCTATCACTAAGAAAGTCTGCTTGGAAATTCTGACCGATTTCTGCTGGTGCTCCGTATCGTCGCTGCTGGAATATCAAACTTCTCTACGACTCGTCGTACTGTGGTGCGGTTTCCGTATCGGCGTGCGTGGCCCTGCATTTATCGCGAAGAGCGACTGACGGGTGACCCCGAATTTTAGACCGTACTTGTACGTGTCTAAAGGACGGGAAAGCCTTTGCTCGTGTAGCGTCCTTTTCAGGGCATACCGAGCGTCAACCTCTTTCACACGCCCACACGCCTTCAGTGTGGTTGAGTCCCACATTTAGTTGGGCCCTCCGGGAAGCAAATTGGCCTGTTTTCTAACGAACGCAGGCCGAGCTTGTTGCTCACCGGTGGTAGTGCGGACCCTGGCACTAGCCCTCTTACCCCTTCAGGGTATCGGGCAGAAACAGGCTGGGCCCGGAACCACTGGCCTTGGGGAGGTCCCCTAGTCAACCCCGGGTATCGGTTAGGTAGTTAAGTTGATAGGTACACACCTGTTGACCCTAACAAGGTTGGCAACAGACCCCCACAGACAGCACGTAGTAGGGCCAATAGGCACACACCCTTCTGTCTACACCCGGCAGAAGGAAGCCCTTAGGACGCCCGAGTGTACCCCTCGGGTTCCCTCACCCAACGGCGATTTCATTCGCCAAACTGTCGCCTTAATGGCGGCCCCCACCCCTCCTCCCGATGAGGACCTTTTTATAAGGTTCCTCACCGAAAATGGAAACCTAAGTCTCCACAAGGAGTTCCTCCGTTACAAGGAGGCGCTCTTAGCAACCCCCCCACCACCCCCGATCGCGCCCGCGACCGCCGCCTCCAACCGTTACGGTGTCCTTCCCGTTGAGGACTCACTACCCCACCTTAGGGACATTAGGCCCCCAGTTCGTGATTCGCCGCTATCACCTATGGCGGAATCCGACGACGAATCTAGTCCAGAAATGGACACTTCTCCTGTGTAGGACGACGACGACCAACATTCCGACGCCTCGCATGCGTCCGTGTCCTCATCCTCAGAGGACGGTTTCATCACCGTCGGAGGCAAACGCCAGAGGAAGACAAAGCGGAAGCAATCCGCTAAAATCGTCAAGGTCGCGGACGGCAAACAAGCCCGCCGACCCCCAACCCCAACCAAAACCACGCCCGCCTCACCGGCTTCCCCGAAGGCAAAGGCCCCCCCTCCTGTCATCATCCGAGACCCATCTGTGACAGGCGTCAGTAAAACACGGGCTTGAGCGACAGACTAGTTTATTCTTTTAACCAAAGAGACAACAATGATAGTTGTCAGTACCACAGAATATATCACACTTCTTCCCACTAGCTCACAACTTATATATCTAAAAAATCAACTTAATTAACTCAAATAATTAAAAACTACATTTGGTAAACGTCTACTTCTGCACAGCGCGCTTAGCACGATAATGTGCACGCAAAGCTCGTGCGGACGCGCCCACCGGTGTCGGTGGAAAGACTGGAGTTGATGATATAGACGGCTGTTCAGGCTGATCGACTTCTCCCGCTTGATGATGTGTGTCAGAATCGTTCCCATCATTACCAACGTCGTCACCGCTGGACGCGTCCTCAAACGACTCCCCATCAGCACTCTTATCGACCCCGGGCTCACCAAGCATCAACTCCTGACTCCCATCTTTAACTACGGATGTTTGACCTTTCGTTCGCGATAATGAGAATCGGGTTTTTGTGGGACGGTTAGAAGCAATAATTTGATCAGCATGCCTACGCCATTGAGTTCCGTTTCCCACATCGACAGTATACGATACCGGTCCAGTTTTTTTAATGATCTTAGCAGGAGCCCACTTGTTACCCCTTGCCGTGTACTCACGAGCTAATACCGCGTCGCCAACTTCAAACTCCCTATCCGTACCTGGTTCGCGTGCAATACGTCGTTCCTGTTTATCACGAACCACAGACGCTACATCGGGCCGTAGCGCATCAAGGCGGCTGCGCAGCCTGCGCCCTTGTAATGCTACCGCTGGAGAAACTCCCGTCGTCGAATGTTCGCTATTACGATATTGTAAAAGAAATTTGCTAAGTGCAACATTTACCTCTTCCCTGTCGTAAATAGCTCTTTTAATGGCCTTTTTAACCGTTTTAACCGCGTCTTCAGCAGCGCCATTTCCTTGGGGTCTATAAGGAGCCGAAGTTGAGTGTCTTATACAATTTTTTTCACAAAAACTCTTAAACTCACTAGACATAAATGGTGGCCCGTTGTCGGTCACTAGCTGCGAAGGTAAACCGAAACGTGCAAAAATACTTCTCAAAACTTTAATAGTGGACTCGGCATTCGTAGAACGCATTGGTAAAGCCTCTATCCACTTTGAGTGAGCATCTACTAAAATGAGATAGCGCATACCCCCGCAATCTGCGAAGTCCGCATGCACTCGCCGCCACGGGTGCAGCGGGAACTCCCAGGGATGCAAAGGCGCCCGTGGCGGTGCGTCACGCACACTGTTGCACGCCGCGCACGACCTGCTTAGCTCCTCAATATCATTATCTAAGCTTGCCCAATATATATAATTTCGAGCTAAACTTTTCATTTTATTACTACCCAGATGACCTTCGTGTACTTCATTTAAAATCCGTTTCTGCAAAGTCTTAGGGACTACAATCCTATATTTGTAAAGAAGGCACCCTTGATCAATCGCTAAATCTAATTTTCTCGCAAAATATGGTTTTTCTTCATCGCAACTCGTGCTCGACGGCCAACCAAACATAACATAACCTTTAATTTTACATAATAAACTGTCACCCTCAGTCTCTTTTGCAATATCTTTATAACAAATAGGCAATACATCTTCAACTAAACTTAAATATTCAACAGTATCAGCTTCAGCGGAGCGACCAACTCTAGCTAGTGGTAAACGTGATAGAGCATCAGCCGGACCATTGTCCGCCGACCGCACATATTCTATTGAAAAATCGTATGCCGCCAATCGTGCGGCCCATCTCTGTAACCGACTGGCTGCTGTTTGAGGGATTCCTCCCTTAGCTCCAAAAATATACGTTAGCGGCTGGTGGTCAGTGCGCAAAGTAAACCGTCTAGCAAATAAGTACTGGTGGTGTTTAGTCACTCCAAATAAAATAGCTAGCGCTTCTTTATCCAGTTGACTGTAGTTACGCTCGCTCACGTTCAGCGTGCGCGACACACAGCTGACTGGCCGCTCACTGCCATCACTATAACGATGGGCTAACACCGCGCCCAGCCCATACGCACTGCTGTCTACTGATAGCACCAGCTCGCGCCCTTCCTCATAGTGTGCTAAAACACGCTCGCTCAAAAGTGATCGCTTCGCTTCAGTAAAAGCCTTGTTGCACTCAGAGTCCCATTTCCAACTGACATCTTTTCTTAATAACTGGTGTAAAGGTTGAAGGATTGTGCTAAGTCTCGGAATAAATCTCCCATAATAATTGAGCATACCCAAAAAACTTTTAAGTTGTGACACATTTACTGGCTGGGGAGCGTTGGAAATGGCCTCCAATTTGGCAGAATCAGGACGCAAGCCTTCTTTGTTAATTATAAAGCCTAGGTAGTTAACACTATCCTGTAAGTAACGACATTTGCTTTGCTTAATTGTAAACCCCATATCTCGCAACCTCTCAAGTACAGCTCTCAGATTTTTAATATGCTCAATTCTATTAGGTCCCGTAACGCAAATGTCATCTAAAAAGACCACGCATCCTGGTACACCTCGTATAGTCTCCTCCATAATTTTTTGGAACTTTTCTGGTATACATGATAAACCATATGGTGTTCGCTTGTAAACAAACGTCCCTACGTGAGTCGTAATAGCGGTATAGGGCTGTGAGTCCTCAGATAAAATGCATTGTTCGTACGCATGTTTCAAATCAATTTTTGTGAATTGCTCACCTCCACTGAGGTTGGCAAACATCTCCTCAATCCGCGGCAACGGATAGTGATCCCTTTTAAGTTTCGGATTAATAGTAACTTTATAGTCCCCACAAATACGAATGTCACCATTGGCCTTCACTACTGGGACTATTGGTGTACCATAATCTGAATATTCTACACGATAGATAGTTCCGTCTCTCTCTAAACGAGCCAGTTCCTGTTCAACCCGTGCTCGCAAAGCCAAAGGTACCGGTCTCGCCCGTACATATACGGGTTCATTATCTGACAGCTGTAGTCGAATAGGTTGTTTACAAGTGCCGAGTTTGTCGCTGAAAACTTCAGGAAATTCTTTGTTTAATTGAATCACGCATTCGTCAACTGTAATTTCATTGAGGTTAATCTGTGTAATTTTCAAAGCGCGCAACCAATCGCGTCCCATTAATGGCCTCGCACCTCCTTTAATAACATACAGGCGCAAAGTATTAGCTTGCACATCATTTAACCTAACGTCTACCTCAATGAAACCCATAGAGTCAATGCGTGATCCAGAATAACCACGTAAAATTATATTATCGGGAATAATCTTTTTGTGAGAAAACATACGCAAAAACATTTCCTTATTTATCGCCGAGATCCGACTACCAGTATCCACTTCACATTCAATAATATTTTCATCGATCGAAAGTTTAAGAAAATAAGGTTTGTTACCTCCAACCGCCGCAGCAATGTTGAACATACCGTCATCGACGTCATCCGAGTCGTCACTAACGAAATTATGTCGGCTTCCACTACTACGTACGCTCTTACACATCACTTTAAGATGCCCTTTTTGCCCGCACTCATCACAATTATATTGCTTGAATCTACACTTATCAGCCCCATGCTCCCTACCGCAGCGCCAACAGGGCCGAGCGGACGGCGCGCCGCCGCTGCCGCCGCCAACGGGCGCGCGTGCCGGCCGCCCGCGCGAGCCCGTTCGCCCGCCGCGCGCGTAGTGCAAACTCTCACTCGCCGTGCCGACCGCCGCCCCTGCTGAGTCTGTCACCGTCATCGCCGTTGAACCGCTCACTTCGGCGTGTTTCTCCGCCGCCTCGAGAGCCAACGCCAATTCAACCGCTTCTTTGTACAAAATTTTCTTTTCGGCAAAGATTCTCGACCGCATCGCATCATTCGCTAGACCTGATACGAACTGATCTCTCAGATTCTCTTCGAGTGAAGAGCACGAGCCACACTTGCCGAAATTACATGTAGAAGCGAGGTGTTTTAACGCCTGTAAATATTCAGTGAGAGATTCGCCAGGCCGTTGCCTACGCAACCTAAAAACATGGCGCTCGGCAATCTCAGACCGTTGTGGTTCTAGGTGTTCTGTTACAAGGTTTATTAATTCATCGTAATTTTTGCTTTCCGGAAAATTTGGTGCACACAAGTCGCACATTAACATGTACGTTTCTTCCCCAACCACAGTTATAAGCATCGAGACTTTTAAGTCTTCCGAGATCTTATTCAGTTTTATATATTGATTAATTCGGCGAATATATGCCGGCCACTGTTTGGATGCTAAATTAAAAGGTTCTATTTTTCCGATCGACATGACTAACAAATACACTTCACAACACAACTTCGCACGTGTTATTTATTAAGTATAATAAAATATATGGGTAAAATTTCTCGTCGCCAATGTGACAGGCGTCAGTAAAACACGGGCTTGAGCGACAGACTAGTTTATTCTTTTAACCAAAGAGACAACAATGATAGTTGTCAGTACCACAGAATATATCACCTCCTGTCATCATCCGAGACCCATCAAAATGGGAATCGGTCTCGAAAACTCTCAAAGAGAGACAGATCAATTTCACAAACGCACGCAAGTGCGAAACTGGAATTAGGGTCACCCTTCAAACGGTGGTCCACTACAGGGCCCTCACCGCCCTCTTAGTTGAAAGACATATCGATTGGCACACGTACACCCTCGAGGAGGAGCGCGTCCTTCGAGTCGTGATCCGACGCATCCCCAAAGACGTCTCAACCGACTATGTCAAGGAGACTCTTATGGAGCAAAAAATCCCGGTACGTGAGGTACATCGTATGTACCGTGCCAAACACCCCCGCCAACCATATGACATGGTACTAGTCGTCTTGGACAAGACACCCGAAGGGAAAGCAGTCTTTTCCGCATGACGCAGGTGCTCACCGGGCACGGTTGCTTCGGTGAGTACCTGCACCGCGTGGCCAAGAGAGAGGCCGAGCCACGTTGCCACGATTGTGGCGAGGCTCAGGACACACGAGCTCAACACGTCCTGGAGCGGTGTCCTAGGTGGATCCGGCAGCGCCAGGAGCTGGCCGCCGCGCTTGGCGGGACGGACCTGTCGCTCCCGAGTGTCGTCAACGCGATGCTCGAGAGCGACAGAGCTTGGACGGCAATGGCCTCCTTCTGCGAGACCGTTATGTCGCAGAGGGAGGCCGAGGAAAGGGACCGCGAGGACGACCCCCTCGCGGACCCGATCCGGAGGCGGAGAGCGGGGGTGCGACGCAGGCGCTACCTAGCGCGCCTGGAAGCGCCCTCATAAGAGTGGGACTGGAACACGGTCCCGGCGGCAGAGGTCCTCCAGGTGTCGGAGGGCCTCTGAGAGTGGTGAGTCCGGTCTCTGATGAGAGACCGGCCAGTCGCTGAGGCGTCTTGTGCTAGTTAGATCCGAGGCGCCTCCATGCAAAGCGGCCGATGGCACCCGCAGGGGTTTAGTGGGTAGTCTGGGCCGACTAGCGGCCCAGGAGTCCCACACTCCGTGCATAAAAGCATTCCCCTGCGAAAAAAAAAAAAAAAAAAAAAAAAAAAAAAAAAAAAAAAAAAAAAAAAAAAAAAGCAGTTTTCAAAGTCAAGACTGTCGCGGGGCTCAACGGAATCTCCATCGAGCCCCCGCGCAAACGCGGAGTAGTAGGGCAGTGCCATAACTGCCAATTCTATGGCCATTCCGCCCGTCACTGCCACGCTCGTCCTCGCTGCGTGAAGTGTTTGGGTGACCACGCCACAAAGGAGTGTGAGCGCAACAGAGAATCCCCGGGCAATCCCGCCTGTGTGCTATGCGGGGAAGAGGGCCACCCAGCCAACTGGCGCGGGTGCCCGAAAGCCCCAAAAAGCAACGCAGGGCAGGCCCAAAAAGGGAGGTCCTCTGTAGCGAGGAAACAACCCAGCCCGAAAACCAAACCAACCCCACCGAACTCTAGCAACACTGCGGAGTTTCCGGAATTGGGCAAGAAACCTCAAGTTTCAACCCCAACTCCAGCCCCCTCGGTAGCCCCCAAGGCGACTAACGCGCAAGCGAAAAGCTTCGCTACAGCGGTTGCAAAACCAGCAGCAGCGCCTCCTCGTCCACAAAAGACCAACAAGCCCTCCGGTGCGGCCAACGCGGTAGTCAAAGTCCCCCACGGGAACACGGCTCCCCGCGTAGCCACAGCCGAAGAGGCCACGGACATAGCCCTCCAAATATTGGACACAGTCGACCTCGACATGATCGAGGAATTGGGCCACGCCCTAATAGCCGCCGGCGACAACTGGGTCGAACGGACGAAGGTTATTAGGCGCTACAAGGCTCAAATTACGAAGCTATCGGAGGTCAAAATCCCTCCGCATCTTCGCCCCACGACTCAACCATAATGGGTAGTACAACCCATAGGAACAAACCCCGATCGCTGACCTTGGCGTTTTACAACGCCAACGGTAAACTCCGCGACCAGAGGGCCGAGATTGCTCGGTACCTCACCCAACATCAGGTGGATATCCTTCTCCTGCAGGAAACCTTCTTAAAACCTTCATTGAGAGACCCAAGAATAGCGAACTACAACATCGTTCGCAATGATAGATTAGACAACGCCAAAGGCGGAACCCTAATCTATTACAAAAGGTCCCTGCACTGTTGCCAACTAGACCCTCCATCTCTAACGAATATGGAATGCTCAATCCTCAGAATCGCGATGACCGGCCATTCGCCAATAAACATCGCCTCCATCTACCTCAGCCCCAACAAAAACCTGCTTGAGAGCGACCTTCAAGCCCTGTTTGCTATGGGAAACGCTACCATACTGGCTGGCGATTTCAACAGTAAACACACCAGGTGGCATTCGCTAACCAACTCGACGAACGGCGAAACCCTCTCGAGACTCGAAGAGACTCTGGATTTCGACGTTATAGCGCCCCTGGCCCCGACACGCTATCCTACCATGGACGGCCACAATCCCAGTGTCCTGGACTTTGCCCTACTAAAGAACATCACCCTTACAGTGTGTTCAATAGAGGTACATCCGGACCTAAACTCAGACCATAGACCGGTCCTCCTGCAACTAGGACAGACAGACAATGGGCGTCCCACCCATACAAGAATGACCACGGATTGGAAGAAGCTAGCGAAAGCGCTCGACCAACCGTCCCCGAACCTGGATGCCATTCCGGACAGGATAACATCCACCGAACAGACAGACTTGGCAGTCTCGTCCCTCACCAACCACTTACAAGCGGCCATCAAGAACTGCACCAGGCAGGTCCCTTCTGTGGATCCCAACCATAGATTCGAGCTGCCTGACGACGTAAGGAGGTTGTTGACGGAAAATAATGCCGCGACAAGAGAACACGACCTGTACCCCACCGATGAGGCCCGTTCTAGACTACGCTACCTTCAACGTCGAGTTAAGGAGCGCATGAAGGAACTCAGGGACGAAAGGTGGAGCGACTTCCTCTCTGAACTCAACCCGTCACATGTCACTTACTGGCGTGTGGCGCGAAGTCTCAAGTGCGATCAGATCTCATCCACTCCTCCTCTCAACCGACCGGATGGCTCCATCGCCTTCGATGATGACGAAAAAGCTGAATGCCTCGCAGACAGCCTGGAAAGCCAATGCTCTCCTAGTCGTGAGCCAGTAGACCCAGATCACGTACAACGGGTAGAATCGCATGTAGAGAGCGTCGCCGCCTCCGCATCGGCTCCCCCCGCGATCGCACTCCCTCCAACCACGATTGACGAGGTGCAATCGATAATAAAATCCCTTAAACCCCGAAAAGCCGCCGGTGCTGACGGTATATCAAATGGCATATTGAAATGTCTACCCCAGACCCTACTACTGCTGCTAGTGAGCATCTTCAATGCTTGCTTAGCGAATTGTACGTTCCCAGACGCCTGGAAACAAGCAACAGTAATAGGCATCCCAAAACCAGGCAAAGACCTGAAGAACCCGACCTCTTATCGCCCAATCAGCCTCCTCAGCTGCATCGGGAAGATATACGAGAGAATCCTATCGGCCAGACTCAAGGTTTATATCGAATCTATGAATCTGATCCCGAACGAACAGATGGGTTTCCGCGCAAAACATTCCTGCGTACACCAACTGCACCGCCTAACAGAGCACATCCTAGACAACCGCCGCCGCGGTCAACCTACTGGAGCGCTCTTCTTCGATGTAGCGAAAGCATTCGACAAAGTCTGGCATGCCGGCTTGGTAGCCAAGCTGGCCATCATGGGCCTGCCAGACAGTCTCGTGCGCATCATGCGAGACTTCTTGTCGAATAGAACCTTCCGCTACAGAGTAGAAGGAACGCTCTCACGCCCCCGACCACTAACAGCAGGAGTCCCTCAAGGCTCTGTGCTCTCACCCATACTATACGCGTTGTACACTAACGACGTACCCCGGACCCCGCACGTGGAGTTGGCTCTCTTCGCTGACGACACTGCACTTTACACATCCAGTCGAAACAAGGACCTTATCTCCAAACGCCTCCAACAAGCAGTCGACGCGCTCGGCGCTTGGTTCAGGAAGTGGCGCATCGAGGTGAATCCGGAAAAGAGCGCAGCAGTGTTCTTCTCCAAAGACTCCCGCGGTGCAACACGACCCCCGGCATGGAGCACACAATCGCTCTTAAAAACGATATCTTTGTTCGGAAAATCCATTCCATGGGTTGACCGCACAAAATATCTGGGCGTTATCTTTGACAGCAAGATGACCTTTGGACCCCACATCCAAAGAGTACGCAACAGAGCAGCCTTCTTCCTAGGCAGACTCTCACCCATGATCAGTAACGTAAAAATGTCGCTTAGAAATAAGTTGACTCTTTACAAGCTGTGCATCCGACCTGTCATGACTTACGCTAGCGTTATTTTCGCACACATAGCACCATCTCTTCTGAATAAATTCCAACTCATTCAGAATAGGTTCGCACGTAGAGCCACGGGAGCACCCCCGGGCCTACGTACCCGCGATCTGCACAAGGATCTTGAGCTTCCAACCATATCGAGATATCTCAAAGAGACGTCCCAACGTTACTTTGAGAAATGCCCCTCTCATCCAAATCCGTTAGTAGTAAAGGCAGCCAACTACAATCCCCTGAAGGATCCCACCTTGCGGCTTCGACGCCCGAGGAATGTTCTCTTGGACCCCGATGACCCCATCACGGTTGCAAATAGGCCGTTCGAAGATCTCGCGTCTCTCAGGAGACCGGGACACTCAACCTGTACACTTATACACCGCACTCGCCGGCGAGTGCGACGAAGTAGGAACAGTAGCTCGTTTACCAGGTACCGAAATGTACCAGGGCGCTTCTCGCCACCAGTAGGCTTTTCTTAGGCCCTTAAGGCACCCTAGTGTCGGCCCTTAAGGCAATGAGCGTTTGCATCGCTCGCCATTGCTCAAAGGCAAAGCCCATGGCCGAGGTTCGTCCCAACTGGGAGCCCCTTGCGCTTTTGCCGAAAAGGCTGAGAGGCGTCAAGCCCTCGCCTCAAACTGTCCCGCTGTAAGTATAAAAGCTCATTGAAGCTAATACTGTAGGTCCGTCAAACAAAAAAAAAAAAAAAAAAAACACTTTCTTTCCTGTTTATAAATTTATCGTATTAAATGTTATTAGAATTATAATTAATTTTTTTTTAATTGAAATTCCTCTCCTGAGCTAACAATACATATATTCCGTGCGGTAGTGTCAGATATTAGCATATCATACTTATAGTATCATACTTCATAACATACTTTATACTATCATACTAATATTTTAAAATGTGAAAGTGAGTTTATTTGTTTGTTTGTTACGCTTTCATGTTCTATCTACTGAGCCAATCTTCCTGAAATTTCGCATTTTATGTTCTACCTACTGAAACAATCTTCCTGCATACATATAGTTTCAAGTATTAAGAAGGACATAGGGTACCTTTTATCCCGGAAAAAGCACTGTTCCCGAGGGAAATTCAAGCAGGCGAAGCTGCAAGCGTAAGCTAGTCTGCAATAAACAGATATAACCAAACAAACTTTCTTTAACTAGGTATTTTGTCAATACACACTAAAGTTGCCATACAAGACAGGCTTAGTTTTCATCTTCACTGAATTCCAATTCAATGCTCGAGGAAAAAGCGTGATGTCATTATTTTCCCCCGAAGACTATCGTCACTTATCAAGATTGGGGAATAAAACACGGTGGGAATTAGGCTGTTTGGAAGGTGTGAATGTACTCGTAAACATGCCATTGAGACGGACGAGCGGCCGCTGATGGGAAACGAAAGGCTGAAAAATAAACTACCTCTATACTTTTATAGCCAACGCGATATAAGATAATGATGATTGGGTGGTGGTGATGCTTCTTTAGAAATAGTAAAACAACATTCTACGACTACCAACATGTATGAGAATAAGGGTAATTTTTCCTTTAAATATCTAAGTTTTATATCTAGTCAATAAGAAAATTAAAAACATAGTAATTACTCAGCCTATGGGTACTATCTCATATGCTTTGTTTTGTACCAATCTTTTGATTAAACAACGCGTGTCCACCCATCGTTTGGGTAAAATTGGGCCGTGCATAGCGATAAGCGCTTGCCTTTCCGTCAAAAGCGATCCAATCGTCCTCTTTTATTGGAACTCCCCTCTGGCGTCTTTGTTGCGGGAATTCCCCAGGATCCAATTTATGCAAAGTGTTTACGAGTGACAAGAATTTGTTTGACGTGCCAATTTTGCAACCCGACTCCGAGATGCGGTGAGCGTTTTTTAAAGCATATACGATTGAATGAGTTGTATTTTTGATTCTGGTATCATTCCGCTTTTATGCCGAACATTGTTGATGTTTAATAAATTGAAAAGGCTTTATACGCTAATGGGATTGGGCAATTTCACCAAAGAGAAACCTTAGTGGAAAAACCAACAAAATTTTCAGTTCACTGACCTTAATTTTTACAGCAAAATGGGAGATACTTAGTAAAAAATATATGATAATTATTTCGTTTACAACAAAAATAAGTTTCCTATAGATATGATAGGATAAGGTATTATTAAACTTATAACTAAAAACCTACTAAAACATTATTTTCTGTTAGTATAATTGTAGCTGTTAAACATGGTACCGCAAATTTCGTCTTACTGTGTTTTAACTACTCTACGAGTATATGAGTGGAGTGTCTGACAAATGTGATGTTTTTGATGCAATATTTTTCTAAATATACTCAGGTATTTCTTATAAAATATAATAAAGCTGAAAAGTTTGTTTCTTAGTTTGTGAGATGGATTGAACAATTATATTTGCTTTTTTTAATAGCCCTTTTCATGGGAAGTACAAACACATTACATAAGATGAAACCATAGAAAATAGTTACCAAATTATAAATAAAAAAGTAAAGGGAAAAAACTTTATTTTTAGAATTATATTACGGGATGCAATTTTATTATTATTATATTCAATTTAGGAAACAAGCAACAACCTCTTGTTAATGCAAGAAAAAAATTATCTGGAACATTCCTCATCGTTCAGCGCTTAGAGGCCATTTGATTAACGATCCATATTAATTTCGAACAGAATCTCCATAACGAGCCACGGAGATATAGACAAGGGTTAGTGTTAAGAAAGCAACAATTTTATTTTTATAATATAAAAATAATATATACTTTTTAGTTTAATAATTAATAAATTAAAGTTAAATTAACAGACAATATTCAAATAAATTTATAATTAAATAATTGTTTTTTTTTATTTTATTATTAAACTTCTATTATCACGCTTAGCCATTGATTCCGGCCGTTAGCGATGGCAGTCGTTGGGCTACATTAGATGTCTTTAGGCAGCCTAAAAAATCTGACAGTGTTGACCACTAACTATCCGGATCACGTTTTTTTTTTGCTCTGGTTTTCATGTAAATTGAGTAATGGAGGTCACTCCATTTTAATATTATAAGTCAGGTCCATGCTTAAAAATCATTCCTCTAGTCTCTGAAGCATAAACTGAAAATGGACCGCAGAAATACGCATGGACGAAGAAGAATTAAAATGTATATATATAACTTAAACCAAATTAGTAAAAAAAAAGAAAAAGAAAAGATGAATTTTAGTTAGAAGCTGTATTATTTTTTAAAAGTTGATGTAATTTTTCAAAGGTTATTCTTGTTGATTCAAAATGGAATTATTATTTTCGGTCGTCTCTTGGTCTACACGAGCGGATCGCCCCTCAAAACAGCCTCGTCTCATCTATCCATAATACTTATTTTAATGCTTCTCGTTTTAAAATGGCTATCAAGACGTTCCTTATAGAGGTAAGCGCAATCCCCGAAGATCAGTCACGATTCCAACGCGCTGGAAGCATCTATCAATTGCAAAAAAGACTAAAGAGGCACCGATAGCGCCCGTTCGAGATAAATTTTATGTATTTGGTACAAACTAGGCAGATCCTGATTTATGAAACATATAATTCTTATAAAATACCTACTTATTGAAGGTTTGATACTTTGTTTGTCGATATATGACAAAGAAAAATCATAAATGATCCGACAGCGACACGAGTTAGTAGTGTTAATACTTAATGTTGTGTTTCCTCACCCCGCGCATGCAGATTTTTTCACATAGAAATAAATGCACGCGGCTCTCCGGTTTAACGCTCTACTATGGACATACATAAGTACATTTTATTTTAGTTTCGATACCTACTTGAATCTACAATATTATCATACCTATGCTATGTTAACTAGAAAGTAAAGTAACGGATTTGGGCTTGATTGAAATTATTGATGAAATATTTTAATTTTAAATAATTACATATGCCTGAAATTTATCCGACAAAACCATATATTAAACACGGTGTTACAAATATTTGTAATTTCGCTCGTTTGATATTTGCATTAGGTATTCGTATTGCTATTGGCGTGTGGCATTATTGCGTAACCGCCGTTCGTGATTGTGGTGTGCTAGAACGAGGTATACGGTTTAATTGCGCGATATGTAATCCAGGATTCGATCCTGACGTTTCACGTATAATTATGCTGGTATAATCCCCTCTCTGTCTTTCAGGGACACGCCCCTCACTCCTGATTGATGGCGCCGGAGATTGCATGTCAGGATTACATCTTGGGAGGATGTACGGATTATTTAGTTGCTGCCATGGAGTAAATAGAGCAAGCAATATTCTGGAAAAAGTTATAGTGCGAGCGTCGGAAGCGGCGAAGCGGCAATCTCGTTTGTGTCTTAGAAAATTTCATCTTTCAACGTTCTATCGGGGCAGCATAATAAAATAATGAAATATGGCCAGATGAATTTGAGTTCACGTGAAAGCATTTCTGTTTGTCGCATCTGTTTTATTAAACGTAGGAGTTCTTTATGTCAATTGCCTTTATTTTTAGGGTGGTTATTCTATTTTGTTTAATTAGTTAATATTAAGTTAAGCTATAATTATGTATTTACCTATTCATTATATTAATTAAGCAAACAGATATTTTTTTTAGATCATTAACTGAAGTTGACGTTGTGTATTTTTTTAAGAAATCGATTTTCCGTCCTCAATGTTAAACTAAAATTGACGTTATGTATTTATAAGATGCGTATTGCATTTACTGTCTGATATTACTTCTTAAAAATAAAGTGCAAAATATAAAATGTTCACAATTTTATATTATAACATCACTAGTAAGTTTAGTTAAATTAAAGAAACTTTTACTCTTTTAACTGTTTAATATTTTTTCTAGTACAACTGTAGGGCGGAATTTTTCTCAGACTTTATTACGAACATTTCGCAAAGTGAAATCAAACAAGTTTTCATCAAAAAAGACGACCTCTAAGGAGAACACGAGTGGGGCGTCCTATAATTTAATATCACTTCTTCTAGATTTCATCGCATAGAAACAACAAAATTAAATTTATGTTAGTCTGAGTGTCTCAATACTAGCGGAGATAATGAAACTTAAAATATTGATAACTTAATTGTTGCATGAGCTCTATTTCATACATTTCTTTATTTATTTTATTTGATGAAATTTGCCTCTGTTACATCCTAGTCTCGAATTAGATAAATACCTACTTAAGGAGGTACTATTTGCTAGTAATATTCCCATTAATATACCAACCAATTGTTTAACAACAAGCTATTAGACAAAAATTATGTGTGTGTCTGAGAAACATTGCCGTGTACCTATAAGAAATATTTGTAAAGCAGTAATCACTACTTTTCCTAATTCTGAAATCAGTCAGTCAAACTATACTTAAATTAAGTAGGAATAGACAATTTACTGATATCTGCTCATAGTAAGAAACAAAATCTCTGTTATTTTTAAAAGTTGATCGCTCAGGTAGGTAAAATATACATCAATCATCTCGTGAAACCACGTTGGCATTAAAACATCAATCACAAAATATATAATCGTGATCGGCGATACAAAGCACTGAGAGTGCAAAAATAAAACATACATAAAATAAGTACCAAATAGTTAGGTAGTAGGTATTTTTAAAATCTATTTATGATTGAAGCTTTGTTATACCTATCTCTCTCCGAACAGTCTTCTGAAGAGTGAATGAATTCTTATCCATTTGTGTGACTTCAATAAGCGCATGTCGGAAAGGTTGCAGAGAAGGTTTGTCCTTTGAAGAATTTGACGGGAATGCTTATCTCTAGTAAGTAGTACACGTACTTATTAGGCTGAGATGATATAATCACAAAAATACAGCGTGGAAGTATACACAATTTCACATTCATAATATATACTTAAAAAAGATATGGCATATGCCATTAGCTACTATATGGTTTCAAATGCCACCAATCGGAGCATTTTTTAAATGATGATGATGTAACTAGCGTAATGAAAAATAAATATGTATTGGAATTCAATCCAAATTATGTAAATAATAAGATCTGTTACTCCATATTGTTTTTAATTAACACATATCTTGTATAAATAACTTATTTACGGCTATGTTTTAGCATACTTATTTTGTTTACACAATTTACTACTACTATAGGTACATTCCTACGAATTTACTTATATACAGTTATTTATTCCGATTCCTTGTAAATGTAAAAGTTTCAATACGAATAACACTAATGAATTTCTGTATTGTAAATGTTTTGCGCTCATCGTTTTTCTACGACAAGATAATGTATTTACTCATATCTACGCAGTTAGTTAATTTTTCATGACGTGTATTGATCACGTTTTATGAAAGAAAAAAATCATTCACTTAAATCGGAGCTTATGAATGCTATACTAGCACTAATGTTAACAACTTTATATACCTACAGTACATAAAGTTTATAATCTTCATGTTTATCGTAGTTAATACATACATAATCATAACGCATGTCTCCTAGGCAGAGACTAAACTTATTTATATTTTTTCATTAAAATATTTCTTATTTATTTAGTTATTTATTTATTTCGATGACATTATTCTATCATAACAGATTTAAATAAAAAGAACAAATAAACTATATCTGCATATAATACTTGTATCAAAAATACTTAATAATTATTTTTTATGTACCAATAACTTATAATGCCTTACCACCAATTTTTCAAACTGGAATTAAATCTTAAAAATATACCACAATGTCATAAATGCGAAAGGGTTTGATCATTAATTGTTTTTTTTTATTTCTAATAGAAAAAGGCTGAAAGTCAAAACTTGTTCTCCAACTATTTAACAGACCACCTTAAATTTATGTGAGACCACCCCTTCTTGTTCTCATTTAAGTACTAGTAAGTACCTTTGTACTAAGTGCTCGTGTCACAGATTTAGGTCTTAACAAAAGATGTCTAATCTGGTAAGTAATAAGTAATAAATTATAATATGACCTAAATTATAAATTTAGTTGACTTATAAAAACAAAAAATTGAAGACAACCTCCCCTGACCAGAAAAATTAAGCAAATAAAATTCTTCACGAATCCAGTTTTCCTGTTGTCCCATTTTATTCTTGTTTGTTGTTTAAATAGTCCTTAAATGGGTACATTTTACCAAGCATCCATTTGTTACTTGTTTTATTTGGTTAATTTCCATTTGTTTGAAACGCTGAATTGAACGCTTCTGAAATATTTTCGTTTGTATTTCACAAAAATGTTGCTATTCATGATATCAACAAACAATAATGAACTAGAATGGAGATACTCGATAGATTTCCACTACATCTTAGTTTTATTTTAGACGAACAAGTTGTTTTTTTTTTGTTTTTTTTTTTAATGGACCAAGTTTGATTATATTTAAATAAACATTAGGTAGATTACGTGCTTGAAATGTAGAGGAATTTATATTCTACCAACTGGTGCTAGTTATAAATGGTTTTGTGCGAAAGTTAAAGTTCGGAAAACTCAATTTTAGAAGCAGGAGACCCATCAGGATGCTCCTTGAATAAGTCAACATCCATTTTCTTAAAGCCTTTTTAGAGCAAAAGAATCCTTTGTAAAATGTTAAAATAGATTAGATATACATTGTTCATTTCAGATGTTATATACTACTAGCTGTGCCGGTCGGCGTGGTACTCGGTTATGTTTCGCCCAAAAGTGGCCTATGTTTGTCTCCTGGTCCATAAACATATCCATACCAAATTTCATCAAATCGGTCCAGTGGTTAATCAGTGAAAGCATACAGATATACAGACTGACTTTCGCTATAATACTAAAGTGTGGAAGTATGAATAAATGGCGTCGGGCGACTCGGGCGTCACATTTTTTGGTTGAACTCGCGTGGATAGGGTTACGTACAATGCCAATGTCAGTTTTTAAATTCAATTGTGGTATTTCAACTAACTACTACTATCGCCATCTAGTGGTGTTTTAGTGAACTAGAACGTTTTATATTTAATTTACCACTTAATTGTCAATTGACATAGTTCTTGTAGGTTCTCCTGTAATCTACAGACAATGAAATATATTTACTTTGCACATCTGTGTTTGGGTCACAGGATAACACCATCCTACCAAATTTCATCTGTTTTAGTCCAGTAGGTTTGGAAAAAATTGGCTGTGACAGACGGACGGACGGACAGACAGACGCACGAGTGATCCTAAGTATAAGGGTTCCGTTTTTACTTTTTTGTACGGAACCCTAACTAGCAGACCTGGCGAACTCCGTAACGCCTGAAGCACTTTAATATCAGCTGAAATCAGTAATACCAGTCCTACCAGTCATTATAATTCATTCTTTCCATTCTTGAAGAATTCTAAGAAATCTCGTAAGTTAATCCATGATATTAATCTTGCGACATTATATTAGTAAAAAAAGGATATTTAACATAAAGAATTTTTAATATCTACAATCATGATTTCATGTGTAGGGCTAGGAGCTTCCTTTCTTGAGCATGAAACTCAACATTTCAGTTTCTTGCATTGTCGCGCTTGAGATTAGTACCTACCTACATGAGTAAACATATACTTGATTAAAACGTAGGTACTTATTTTTTGCTATATATTAAATTCATTGTATGTTTTAGGTCAGAAAAGTTATCCAAATATGATAACTGTTAAGAGATCTATTTGATATTTTTTTGAATGACTTTTTTAGCTTCGAAGACAACAATAGATATTATAATAAGAGGCACAAGCTCTTATAATAATATATATTTAAATAAAATATGAAAATATGTTGAACCTTTTTTAGACTGATTTTCGATTCATTCAACAAAATAGTATTTGCATAAAGTTTGACATAGGGCACGTGGTTGAATAAGTGTTTATAAAAAATATGTATTTTCCTACTAAAAATAAATTAAAAAATTAAAACTAAAGTAATGGAAGGAAACTAAGAGACAATAGAAAAGGCTTAGGATGCTACCAGGATTTCAATTCTGTGGAAAACGCTTCCTTTGAGTTCAGATTTCTTTTGAATTTACTCATGTAGGTGCATTCGCGGCTTACGAAAATGTTCTTTATAATAATACTCAAGATAAGATAAACGTGCATTCACAAAATGTTTTCAAGGAGCGTTGTTTGAGCTTTGACTAAAAAGTTCCCAGGATAACCCAGAACTGGTTGGATAAATAAACAAAATGAACGTTCTGAAATCCAACCTTACTGTTAGATGCAGCGGGTGATATTTGAGAAATGAACAAATGGTTTTGTCTGACGAATGATATAACGGAGTCTTAAAAGTCAGGAACCTTTTTAAATATTTTTATACACACAATTTGATGTTTTAAGATTACAAAAACTCGCGCAGGTCCCTCGTCAATCTTGCGATATCTGGAAAGGTTGGCCTTTCCAGATATCGGACGGCTCTGTATTTATTTATGTAGTAGTTATTAGTGTAATAGCTCGGTCCTCCTCTATTCTCTCCAGGTGGCCGAGCCAGTGAAGTTTATACGATATTGTCTCGCTGATGATATTTGTTCCTCCAGCTTTTTATTAATTTTCCCTCTCCATCCTTTATCTTCAGCCGCTGCTAGCCCCATAATTTCTCCAGATTGGTGAAAAGGGACGTGCGCGACTGCACGCCTGCAATTGGCAAGAGATAGCGCAAGATAGATCAAAATAGAGATCCTTATTATTGGAGGTTACTTCAGGTCGCTATGCCATCTTAGTTAAGTAAACATTACAAAAATTATGTATAATAAAATAATACAGCATGTGAGAAACAAGACGGACAAACAAAGTTTATCTATACATATACATATAATAAGACACTAAAAATCGAGTGTCTGTACATTTAATATTTTTCAAAAAAACTGATTGAGTAACGGAAAACAAAGACAGTTTTTGGAATTTTTGTCTGTCTGTATGTATGTATGTATGTCTGTCTGGTACATTATAACTTCGAAAATACTCAACGGATTTAAACGCGGTTTTTACAGTTGGATTACATATAATTAGGAGCGTTGTCAAAACTTTGTTTGGTCAAAATCGGTTAAGGGAAAAATAAGTTATGGTCGATTAAAAATTTACTTCAAACACTGCTTTAAAACTTTTAATGCGTTAATTTGCGTACCTATAGACAAAACCCATTTGAAATTTCGGCAGTAACAAGCAAAGCATGTTGGCCTATCGGTAGAGGTCGCGGATAATTTTTTTAAGTAGAGGGTTCGAATCCTGCTAGACATCACTTCTTTTGTTTTTACCCTTTTTTTGTTTTGTATTAATTTTTTAGAAGTCTATTTTTTTTAATATTTTAGTAATAAAATGTTTCTAGAAAGTAGCTGGATCGAATCCTGCCACAAACAATAATTTTCTGTTTTCGTTTTTTATTTGTTTTCTAGAATTATTTTCTTACTTAGCTCTTAGCGTTAATTCCGTTAATATAAAAGTATTTTGTACTTATCTATCTATACATATAATAAGACAGTAAAAATCGAGTGTCTGTACATTAAATATTTTTCTAAAAAACCTCTACGGGGCAATTAAAGAAGAAGAAGTAATAAAAACAAAAAAAAAAACAATTTTTGCAATTTTTGTCTGTCTGTCTTTCTGTCTGTGTAGTGCGTTATAATTTCAAAACTACTCAACAGATTTACATATAATTAGGAGCGTTGTAAAATCTTTGTTTCATCAAAATCGGTTAAGGGAAATAGAAGTTATGGTCATTTAAAGTTTACTACAAGCACTGCTTCAAAACTTTTAAACAGTTGAATGCGATTTACATAAACGTATTTAATTTAGATAAAGCTAGAATTTCTACTTATATCAATAAAGACAAAAACACACTGCAGTCTCTATTAAATTTTAATAAAATAACACATTGAATGTTTGTGGGCGTATGATTTAGTTACATAAAATATCAATAGATGGCGCTGACTTTATTTTAATAGCAGATTGAAATTTTTCCTTACGGCAGCAATTAATTTTAATTATTTAAAAAAAAATTTGGCTGTTGATTTAGTACTATTGGTTGGTTTGTTTATCGGTCGTTTGTTGTGTTGTATTGTAAGCTATTTGAATTGATTGGTTGGTTTAGTTTGGCTTTGGTTTAAAAAATAATCAAATCAGTGTTTGACGGAACATACGGTCATGTCGTAAGGACTAATTTATCTGACTTATCACTATTTATTGAGATTTTCTCCACTTTTCACGCCCACTAAAACTTTGGGAGTGGATTTTAGGTCCTAATGACTCTGTAATAGGCTGCGTCTACTCTTTTAGAGACAAAGATTGATAGTATGAATGTTAAGGGCTCTTCTGAAGGTCCGTTGTCCGTAAGCCGCGTAGTCGCGGCGCTCACTCATTTTGTAGGGGGCCGTTCAAGTATTACGTAAGCACTATAGGGGGGCAAGGGGGTCTTTCATTTGCTTATTTTTGATGACATGGGGGGTGGGGGGATCTAGACGGTAATTACGTCAGCATTTATTATTTACTTTTTTACACATATAGCGACCCACACATTGTCTATGCTTTAAAACGAAATGCGTTTTCAGGGATTGTATAGAACCCTCTCCACACAAGTTCAACTTGAACTTGATCGGTTTTTTTCTAGACTAGAATAAAATGATAAGAATGTCCTATATTGAGAATAAACAAGTTGAATTTAACTTACTGTACCAAAACCAATGTTTACGTAAGCATGGGGGGAGGGGTGAGAGCTTTGCTTACTTTTGCTGACGAGGGGGAGGGGTGGATTAATAAATGCGAAAAATCTGCTTACGTAATACTTGAACGACCCCTAGGCATTTAGACATCATATTTAGGAAAATAACACTACAAAATCTACTTCAGCGATTTTCACTATATAAATACTTTATCTAAAGGCTGGTATAAAAAGCAGGACAATAAGTTTATTATTTTAGGCGTAGTACTGAAAATAAACTTCCAAATGAGGCAACTTAGATTTTTCTATCGAGCGAATTTTGTCTGATATTGTTACTGTTACTGTAAGCGAATTTCACTCTGCTAGATCCTCAACTAAAAACATATATTTTTTTCAGAATTTTACGACTGTTTAATACTGATTCCTATTGATTTTAAAAACGGTATTTGAGAAAGAAGTGGCCCTAATATTTAATGATATCGTAGCAATGTAATGGCTTTATAAAATTGGCACGGGAAAAGGATACAATAGAATTAACTATAGGTCTGGATAGTTGTAGTTTCCACAGGTTACGCGAAAAGCGACCTACACGCGGGCGGAGCCGCGGGCAACAGCTAGTTTTCAATAAATGTAAATTACAAAATTGTCATCATAATATTGTATGGGTTACAACTCAGCCATGACCATGCACATCCTGGTGTCAGTGTTCTTCGAAATGGCCTACCGGCTTCAGACCAACGGCTTAATGTGCCTTCCAAATCACGTCATCATAATAAAGTAATAAGTAATCACGAAATTACAAAATAACTTCATTCCAATAATTCTCAATAGTTCCATAGGCAACGTCATATCATACTTCATACTAATTGACCGAGCGAGCGAAGCGAGCGAGAGTCTCCAAATTTTGCTTTTGTCCGGATGTCTGTCTGTTTGTTCTGGGCTAGAGGTAGCATTTCTGAACGGATCCTAATGTAACTTGGCACACGTGTTCCTTGGTTTATTTGCAATTTTTTGTCGAGAGCTTTTTTGATTGAAGGAAAAATGGGAAAAAAAGGAGAAAAGTTTTCTGTGACGTTATTTACAAACGGATGCAAATTAAACTTGGCACACGTGTTCTTTGATATTTTTGAAATTTTATGCCATGAGCTTTTTTTTTGATTGGGGGAAAATGGGGGCAAAAATGGGGGAAGTTTACTATATTGTTATTTGCCCGTCGTACCGAATGCACCATTGACCTGCACCACCAATGGTGCAGATGAGACTAGTTAGTTTCGTTTGCACCACTAGTATGATTACAACTACTTTACCCTACTTTCCTTGTCATGGTTGCACCATTGACCTGCACCATTGCTTATATTACTGGCCGCAAGATGGTTCTTTTACAAATTAATATGTGCTATGGTTTCATTTTCGGTCATAGATAAGTTTTTTTTTTAGTAATTATGGAAAAAACCTTGTTTTGAGAATAGACGAGGAAAAAGAATTAACAGAATGGGAAATACCTTTCTATAGAGTTATGAAAAAAACGGGAAGGGGGTTAACGGAAGAGGTTCGCGAGGTCTAGGTACTATTCACAGAACCACTAATAGTATTATAAATGGGAAAGTGAGTTTGTTTGTTTGTTTGTTTGTTTGTTTGTTTGTTTGTTTGTTATGCCTTCACGCTTTATCTACTGAACCAATCTTCCTGAAATTTCGCATATACATAGTTAGAAGTATCGAAAAGGAAAAGGACCTTTCATCCCGGAAAAAGCATTGTTCCCGAGTGAAATTAACGCGGGCGAAGCCGCGGGCGAAAGCTAACTAGCTTTCGTATAAAAATATATATTTTATATAATCTTTAATATAAAAGATGCTATAGGGTGTTAATAATATTTGTACACAAAGTCAAATCAGATTTACTAGAAAAAAATATTCCCAAAAACCTATTGAAATACACAGATTTATAAATAGCTATAAAATACAAACATCGCTGTTTCCAAGTTTTAATTCTATTAAAGGTATGTAATATTCTTTGTACAAATGTAGTATGAAGTTCGGTACTTCTTCAAGTTTTCAAGGTTCTTTGGTACACGGGTAAGGTAAGATCTGTAAAATATAATTATAAGTTATAAAAAAAACATTACTTACAATTTATTTCAAAGTTCCCACGAGATTGATATCCTACTGAGCAATAGATAAAATTGATTTAAACGCAAAGAAATACTAAATGCACTATATAAAAAAATATATAATAACGAAGCCATTTACTGGCGAATGATCCCACTCATATTCAGAAACGCCATTCCACTATATTTTCGACACCGCACACTCTTAAATAAACAAAGCTTTGTTATGACTCTCAAGCATCCCTTTCGTATATTCACTAAATGGACCCCAAACATCATTGTGAATTTTGCCGCGCATTGTACACGTCATGAATTTTGCACAGAGATGACTTAACGTTTCATTTTTCCATTTGTTTATATTTTCCTTTTCTTATTGGTAAATGGTTGAAATAAAACGTACAAAAATTAAGGTTATGATTGAAACTTATGCCGTAAGACAAGTTTTATGTACTTAACTGCTTTCGGTTAGGTATTTAAAAGAAAGGTAAGGTACGTGCATTTTGGACGTTGCCTCAAATTGTAGATAGTTTTTAGGTAATTCTTTAGATTAGGTTTTCTTGTTATTTTGTTAAAATTAGTTTAACGTGTATTTTTTTATATATTTGTGTATACTTTTCAAATGAAACGAAATTAAGTCAGTCATTATAAAGGGTACCTAATAAGTCAAGCACAAAATAAAAATACTTTTTATAAGTAATTTGTAACCTTCACAATAATAAAATTTGTACGTATATAGCTGTAAACTTTTTTTTTAAGAAATTCACAGTTCAGCCCTTAAGTTTAAGTGACAAAATTGTTTTCAGTTCTATTCGTAAAACTCAATGTTCACGCGCCATCACTTATGCATTGAAACATACAGCATCCCCCAAGCGAAACTATATATGCTACATATGCTTCACATGACACATCGTATTCTTGGTATATAAGGTACTTCCATTATTTATTAGCTATATAGAAATATAAAAAGCTAAATTGACTTAACACGATCGCGGACGTTTTTGAAAACACAATAGAAATTTTATTGTTATAACTGCTATATAGCAGTCGTGTATCCGCTAACGTGTTAATAGATAATTTGGGTAAAAAAAAAACAAATTAACGACTATGTGGAATCTGATGATTTGTTATGGGTATAAGTTGTATTAACTGTTTTATTTTTGTTTGTTTTTTGTCATTATTTTATCGAACAAAATGTAAACATTCATATGTTTACATTTTGTTATATCCATAACAAATCATCTTAATTTTCAAATATGTTTAACTTTTAAATATTACTATTTATGATTTTAAAAGTCTATTATTCGTATTAAAATTATGACTAGAATGTAGTAACTGTTTACTAAGTTTAATACTAACTTAGATATTAAGTTTTAAAGAAGCTAAAATATTGACGTGAACCTTTTTATGTTACTCGTTTACTTCGACACTAATATTTGTAACGTTAGGGTGCCCCTATGTTCTTTCGTTATTTTTGTCTCCAAGCCTTCACATTGTCTCGTTACAAAACCACGTCCCCATTCTGCCAGAAGATTAAAGAGTGCTTAAAAGTCCTCGTGTCTAGATTCAGAGAGAATCATCACATCTCGAAGTTGAAATGTTCAAATTTCAGAAAATGTGTTCGTTATTTAAAATTGCAAACTTTTGCTCGTGTCTTCACTAGAGTATGAATGTCAAGTGCTGAGTGTAAATGTTTGTGCTGTTAGTAAATTGTTTCTTAAAAACTATAAAGTTAATCGAAGTTTGCTACAAAATTATCTTTTTTGGTCTTTTTAAAACTAAGAGTGAATATGTCGCAGTACGATAGATAAAGCCGTGATATAGTCATATCCCTAGGGATATAATTATATACCGTAACATAGATATACGAAAGAGATTAATTACTATCTTACTAGGAATATAATTATAATACGGTTGCAATCTAGTAATATGTTTATCTGACTAAACTAATCTAGTCAGATGGTTATAAATCTGCCAGAGAGCCAAAGAAAACAATACTTATTATATTGGTTTTTATTTTTATTACAAAATTAAGGTTGCAATTAGTCAAAATACTTTTTCCGATACTACGCTTGCCGGCGCGTGGTCGCCATTCGAGAACTTTCCTGCCCCATCGGCCATCGGTTCGTCGCGCTATGTGCCCCGCCCACTGCCACTTCAAAGAGCTAATCCGCTGGGCTATGTCAGCAACCTTTATTCTCTTACGGATCTCATTTCTGATTCGGTCTCGTAGGGAAACACCGAGCATAGCTCTCTCCATGGTTCTTTGGGCGACTTTGAGCTTTCTTATGAGGCCTATAGTAAGGGACCACGTTTCGAACTCATATGTCATCACTGGTAACAGACACTGGTCGAAGCCTTAGTTTTAAGGAACTGATTATGGTATTTTGAACGAGAAGACATTGCGGAGCTTCCCGAACGTTGCCCAGCTGAGTCGGATTCGACGAGAGACCTCATCCTTGAAGCTGGAGCTATCAGCGTGGTTCAACTGACCCAAGTAGATATATTGGTCCATAACTTCAAGGGTGCAGGTCCCAACAGAAACCGTCGACGGTGTAACATGGGTATTAAACATTAACAAAAAGTACTTACAGGCGCGTTTTTTAGTAGAACACTGTGTACTTATTAGATTTTTTACAAAAACATTTTAAATAACCTTGGCCACTAAATTGCAATATTTTTTTGCATATTTCTCTAAGTGACACCTCTTCATTTGGTATAGGATCATTCAAAGAAATGTTTGTTAGCTGTATTAATAAATAAATAAATTGTATTGCATTAAGCTGCATTGTAATTAATCTTTCAGAATACCAACTGAAGTTACAATTTTACTAAACTAAATCCAGTAATATAAGCATATCACTAAACTAGAACCGTATTATAATTATGTTCCTAGTATGATAGTAATGAATTGCTTTCGTATAACTATGTTACGGCATATAATCATATACCTAGGGTTATAACTATATTACGGCTTTATCTATCATACTGCGACAAATATAAACTATTTATGAACCAGCGAACTCTATCACACTAAGCTAAAGCTATATGAATATTTTAATTCCTTTAAAATCACAAACAATATTTTAATACATTTTATAAGGAAAATTTTTTCTAGGTACCTAAGCTTGTGCAAATATTACTATAAAATGTATAAAAATATTATTTGTGTTTTTTAAATGAATTAAAACATTCACACAATACAACAGTAAGTTTGGTTTAGTTGATGAATTCCGCTAACAAATGTATACCTACTCAAAACTTTATGACCTCAGGTGGCTTACAACCATCTCTTAAATCCATGCAATATCCAGTGAGTAAGCGAGACAGCGCAATACAATGTAAGGCGACATCTCCCTTACTCAATCGTTATTGGATGGTTTTAAGAGGTGGTGGTAAGCCACCAGGTCCAGTTGTTCTAAAACATAACCAGATAAGGGCTGCGATAGTGAAATCATGTAAGAGTTGGTAAAAATATTGTCATATTTATGTACCAGCTTTTATACTTATATCTGTAAGATTTTAAACCCGAGCTACCTTGTGGCGCGAATCGCTTGGATTCCACTTTCAGCCTTGCAAGAACATATTTTTCTTTGTCCCTTCAAGTTCTAACAACGCTCGCTTTGTAGCGCTGTCTGTGTGATGTATGCAAGCAATAATACCAAGAATTGCGTTCTCGAGTATGGTATGGTGACTACAGAACCAGTATGTACTGGTTTTGTCAAAAAACCTATCCGCCCTAAGTAGTTTTAGGAAGCGGAAATCAGAGGTGAATTCCCGGACAATGGTTGAAACCTACAATAGTTTACACTATTCAAAACGAACACTTTCATTATTATCTACTACGAAAGCCCATATTTAGAATTATTTTTCATAATTATTAATAGACAACAAAACAGTCTTGTATCAAGTTTCTCATGTTCCTTTAAAGGTACGGATCTGAAAATCTCAGTTGTAAACTCGATAAAAATATGTAAATCAAGACAAACGAGCCCAACCAGATAATATAACGATATAATATGTAATGGTAAGGAAATGTAAAGGTGGGATGCAAATAACCTCTGGCGCTTGAGACGTGACGCGCGAACTTTGAATGCGCGGGTTGAATACGAATGTTGAGCACCTCTGCACTGGGATAACTGGCGACTGACTACAATATACTTTAAAGTCACAGTAAGCCGCGGGAGCGGGCCCTTATCGCGTGATTTGAATGCGCCGCCCGACTTTTATTCGACCAATATGACGAAAATGTTTGCGACGTCTGCGCTTTGAATACATACTCGTTTTTAAATTTTCTTGCAATATGACCAGACCATAAAATTTTATTAATATTTCGGTCGTATATGGTGATCATCGTCATCGTATGTGTTACAAGATTAACTGACCATGCACACCCTAGAGATAGTTTAAAAACCCTTGTCTCTTAATTCTCCGGAACCACCTCTCGACCTCTGACGTGGTATCTTTAACGACTACCAGATGGAAGCCGGGACCAATTGCTTAACGATATGATAAATGCTTTTTAAGTATACTTGGAGTTGGTTGGTACGATATTCACCTACTAATAAAACCTTACCAAACTAAATATGTATGTGTGATGTTTAAATATTACCTAATATTTTCGATATGTTGCAGTGCAGAAAAATGAAATATTTCTTCCTTTTCTTCAAATGGACCGTATACGTATAAAAAGGGCAGAAATGCCGAAAATAATTCGCAAGTCGCTTGGATAGCCGCAATAAAGCACCGAGTTACACAAACCGATAGTATAGAAGAGCATGGCTTCGTGAGTCTGTGCTATATCGTTACGAAAAAATTACTTGCTCTTGGCGTGTTGTACCTATATGGATATAGGTGTTGGTACTTAATCGATTTCTACCAAGTTATTACACACACATATATTTTATTACAATAATGTCAGAACGTAATTTCGTAAATAGTTGTGCTTAATAAGATTCTACTTTATATGTAAATACTCATGACTTATGTAAACCACTATGTATGTTATCTAATTAGAGATCACTACCCTTTATTGTTGTAGTTGTATTAGTAGTAAGTCGGATATGTAACGAACTGCTAATCACAATAATTTTGATACCTCCTGTTTGAATAAAATGCACAATCACACAAATTTTATGCATTAAATTCTACAAAACGACATATATGATAGTAAAAATAGATCTTGAACGTTAAAGATTACATCCTACTTAACATTTATAAACCTGTGTGCTATTTGAGAACATTTTCTATGAATGTGAGATATCAATTCTGTTTCACCTTTATTTTGTGACCAAGTCACATAGTCGCGGAAGCGGCCATTCGAAAACTAATAAATTTCACTCGGCCTCTGAATTTATTTGATAAACGACTGAGATAGCCGACTTAGAAGCTTTAGGCTGCACTTGGTATATACCTCTACCCCACATATAGCTCTTTTTTTACTCGACCATCCTAGAAGATAATTTACTGTTTATTGCAATAGAAATAAGAATCAACGTCAAAGTGATGGTTGTTATTCATTTGAGTCAAAACGCCTTTTCAGTCGATCGGTAGAACTTTGAACGGTATATCATTTTCATAAAATATACTTTTACTAATCTGCAAATTAATAACTTGTCATACTCATAATCATATTAAGTACATAATGGACGGATCATTGAAAGCATATAATATTCAGATTAGACAGTTTAATTCATGGTCCATTTACTACTAATAGTAATGTACTTAGCTGTAATGTCGTAGTACTAGTATTTACCTATATACCATAGGTAAATACTAGTGACGATGTAGATTGATACTTGATATTGCTGAAGTGATGGTTGTTATGTAAATCATTACATTATTACATACTTAATATAATTCGCTTTAGTATATTTAAAAGAAACGTAAATTTATTGCAAACCTAATAATAATTTTCTCGAATGTTAATATTCAAATCAAGTATTATTTATTTATATAGTATATTAATTCCAAAACATATTTTAAATTTTTAAGATGCCGCCCGATTTTTTATTCGAAGTATTCGAGAGTTTATCCTGAATGGATGGTCTCTCTAATACTCCGAATCGAAAAATCAATTTAAAAATAATAAATATTTATTTTTTATCCTGTTCAAATTAACATGAGTATAAGCTATAGAAATAATAGCTGGTGAGTTATGTAACAAAGCAGAAAGGTTCTGAGTATTTATACATACGTAGATTTCGTCTTGTCTCATGGTCTCTCTATCTCCCATGGTTCTAAAAACCTATTTGCTTGGCTTTTTATCGTCGTGGCTTGATGTCTCTATAGAGTAATACCCCACTGGCCTTCTAAGACGTCTTTGTTGTTGCTAATCTTCTCTTTTTATGTCTTGGTTTTTCTTGTCTCCTCCGTTTACCCATATTGGTGAAATCTAAGTTATGTCACTCTCGAGGCTGCTGCGAAGTCATGCCATCGTTTGAACCGCCGTAAGTTCGCCTTAGTTTCTACCAGTTTTCGAAAGTAGACCGGAACCACCTCGAGCGGTACGATTCTTCTTGCCTCATTCTGCACTATTTGAATTTGGCCAGGAAATCAGTAAATGGCCACATTTGTTCCGATTATTCTCCATACTTAAATTTGAAAGAGAACGAGAAGCAGGGCAATTGGGGCATGTCAAAAGAAGACATTGATCACTCGAAGCACAAGGTTATTACTGGTGAAGCCCTATTTAGGACCGTTTTTTTCGACACCAGTCCGGAGACGGTATAGTATAGAGACTGATGTGCAATACTGGACAAAAAAATTTGGCAATGCTAGTGACACTAGAAAATAAGTATCAATCACTATCACTTCACTACATAGTATAAAACAAAGTCGCTTTCTTTGTCCCTATGTCCCTTTGTATGTTTAAATCTTTAAAACTACGCAACGGATATTGATGCGGTTTTTTAATAGATAGAGTGATTCAAGAGGAAGGTTTTTATGTCCATGCGAAGCCGGAGCGGGGCGCTAGTATACTTATATGAAAAAATAAAAGCTTGTAATCAATTCTACTTTTCGTTATTATTTTCGTTGTAGATGGTTTATGTAAAGTCCTTAATTAAGATTTATTTTTATTTCACTTCATACGTAGTGAAGCACGTACTGGACCGCTAGTATACTATATAACAAAAAATCGTTTTTTTATTCATTTAATATTTTGTAGTAACGGTCGGTATCTCTACTCTCAACATTAAAACCTCGTTCAAGTTTACGAAGCGCAGTCACTACGGCACATAAACTTACGTTGTAAAGCTACCTCTAGATAATTTAATACTAAAACCACTCTGTTTCTGCTACACGAAGCCACGTGTTATTAGGTTTGAAGTTATATACATCATAACAAAGTAATCAAAAGGAGTACCACATTCGTGGAATTCATGATTTTCCGTCTAAACGTCAGTCAGGAAAGATAAACTGTTGGCTTTGCATGAAAAGCAACCGAGTACAATTTACAGCGATGCAACTTCTAGTTTCGAGATTTGGAGCGCAGCTAGAGTTTGCGATGCCTGACTTGAATGTTGATATAAACAGATACCTTGAACACTGAGCGTTTGTTAGATAAACAGTCTTCAATACATGCTGGATGCTGGTTACATCTCATTCAGCTTTTTAATTAGGAGAGGAGCTGAAATTAAAGATTTTAACGGTTTTTTGTTGTCTAGAGTTGAATATAGACAAATATTATAATTGTCATATATTTTGTGTATGTATTTTTCATTATATTATAAACGTAATTAGTTATCGGTTATCTATGGTATGTAATTGAATGGACATTTTCTTTTTTATTAATCGATTCTGTACATCATGTTTACCTTAAAATCTTTCATTATGACAGGACTGCGATGATCTTTGTGATACTCCGTCTTTCATCTTCCCATTACACTCACAGATATGTTTTTATTAGGCGTCAGATTAACCAAAAGGCAACGTCTTATATAGATAAAGAGTTAGTCTGTCTTGTAAATGTTATAAAAGACAAGTGAAATTAATAGCTCTATATAATCCTGCATCTTTTTTTACGATATTCATGGGATAAAATAGTATTTAAAAATAATATGGCTAATAAAAATATTGTTTAAATAAATCATTAATCTCACACATCCTCTACCTTCAAAACCAATCCAGTGTTAAATATCCCAAACTTGCAACGGTGTACACAGCATGGCATTAATTAAAGTGTCAATCAAGCCCAAATACAACGCAAAATGGTGTCTTTGATACGTGCTGCGTCAATTTTCGATCGAATGTTGATGGGAACATGTGTGCTTAGATGACTTTGTTGGTGGTTGCGTATGAGCATAGTGCGCTTGATTAAACATTTAAGAGCTCTGAAACTCTTTTTTCAAAATACTGAACGTCTACGTGGTTTGTGAGGTCTCAACTGCCAAATTGCCGCTGCAGTTGACTTTAACCTCAGCAATTGGCTAGTCCAAAAAAAAAAAAGATTTTTATGTGGTTTTTCGATAAAATAAAAAATAAGAAAAAATTCTTAATATTGTAAATAATATTTATTTATTTTAAAGATACGTATAGCGATGACGTCACTCCGCGTTAAAACAAAGTATTTAGGTTATTTTTAATAGAATAAAAATATGACAATGACAGATAATGACGATTAGATCGGCTTGTGCTAGCAATACTTCTGTAGAAGGTGGCGTGTGGGTTTCCCCTAAACCAACTTCTAACAAGATCGGCATTCAGTCGCACACGATGTGTAGTTAAGTATAGCAGTAGGAAGCAGGCGAAGCAGTAGTAGGTAGAAAGCGGAGAAGGTATAGAGAGGAACTTGATAGCAAAAGAGGATAGTATATACAGATAGATATATTACAATTTTACAACACAGTTTACAATATCAGAATATCGACACCAGAGACGCGTGTCATGTGGTAGAGAACCGACGAATGAAGAACGCCGCGATCCGTCGATGTTTTTCATTGCGCGCGCAGCCGTTGCCAAACGATAGGTTGAGGTTTGTTATGAGTGGCGAGTGTCTCGCTACACCACTCCCCCAACCAGACCGTAACTACGGTCGATAGTAATTCGGAAACCTTACTCGTCTGCCGCTCCGGGTTGTTTTAACCTCTTGTTGTCCCTCTGTTTGAGATGTTGTCGTCGTCGTCGGTGGCATCGTTGTAGGACTATGTACATCTTTTGTCAAATATGCTGGCTTCAATCTGTCAATAGTGACGTTGGATGGTTTACCTCGGACATCTATCTTGAAAAATTTCTCCTGCCTCTCGAGGACTTTGAAAGGTCCGGCATAGGGTGGTTCGAGTGATGCCCTTACGTGATCTTGCCGAAGAAAGACATGGGATGCGGTATGAAGATCGCGTGGAATGTAAAATGGAGAAGTACCATGCCATGAAGCAGGTTTTGGAGAAAGCTTAGCCATATTCGTTCGAAGTCGGGTTACATACTGGGTGATATCTGCTGTCGTGTAATCTTTGGGAGATAGAAATTGACCAGGTAGCTGGAGTGGCTCACCATAGACGAGCTCAGCTGGACTGGCTTGTAGATCTTCTTTCCAGGTATTTCGGATCCCCAGTAACACCAGTGGAAGCGATTCGGTCCACTGTGAAGAGTCATGGCACATTATGGCAGCCTTGAGCTGGCGATGGAGACGTTCTACCATGCCATTAGCAGCTGGATGGTACGCTGTAGTACGAAGATGTCGCGCGCCGATCATAGACGTGAGTGCATTGAAAAGGTGGCTCTCGAATTGACGACCACGGTCCGTAGTCACGCGAGCGGGACAGCCGAATCTAGCTATCCAGCCAGACACGAGGGCAGCTGCGCAGGTCTCTGCCGTGATGTCCTGTAGGGGGATAGCCTCAGGCCATCGAGTAAATCTGTCGATGACAGTGAGGCAGTATCTGTAACCACAAGACAATGGTAAAGGTCCTACGAGGTCAATATGAATATGAGAAAACCTCGCAGAAGGAGTAATGAAAGATGAGAGATGAGAATGAGTATGACGGGTGACTTTGTTTTTCTGGCAATTTAAACATTGCCTAGACCACTCTCTACAGTCCTTACGAATCCCTGGCCATACGAATCTTTGTGTAACCAGTCGTACTGTAGCTGTATTCCCTGGGTGATTCCAGTTATGCACCATATTGAAGACTTGCCTTCTTAAGTTCGGAGTGATGTATGGTCGAGGTGGCTGAACAGAAGTGTCGCAGAATATTGGTAAGTTAATGTGTGCTGTTCGTATCTTCCTTAGCTTCAGAGCGGTACCATATTTAAGAAGGCCTTGCAGCTCAGGATCAGCTTCCTGGGATCGTGCAAGTTCTTGGTAGTCGATGGCCACGGAGATTTCATCTAGGCGCGAGAGAGCATCTGCAACCACATTTTCGGGTCCAGGTATGTATCGAACGTCTGTTGTAAATTGAGCTATGTAGTCTAGATATCTGAACTGGCGAGGTGAACATTGGTCTCTATTCTTTGTGAAGGCAAAGGTGAGTGGTTTATGATCAGTTAGTATGGCAAATGTCCTCGCCTCGACCATGTGGCGGAAGTACTTAATGGCCTCGTAAACAGCTAACAGCTCCCGGTCGTATGGGCTATACTTTTTTTGAGATGGGCTCAGTTTATGCGAATAAAAGGCCAAAGGTTGCCACTCCTTTCCTTTTCGCTGTTGCAAGACTGCACCAATACCCAAATCTGATGCATCAGTCACGATGGCTAAATCTGCAGTTGGGTTTGGATGGGCAAGTAGTGTGGCATTTGACAATGAGGTCTTACAATCTTCAAACGCTTTAAGCATATCAGGTGTCATATTCACTGGATGTGAACCTTTAACTTTAGGGCCAGATAGTACTGCGTGCAGCGGTGCTTGAAGTTGAGCAGCGTTTCGTACGAAGCGACGGTAAAAATTCAGCATGCCCAAGAATCTTCGAAGCTCTTTAATAGTTTTGGGAACAGTGTACTCCTGAAGCGCTTGGACTTTAGTAGCGAGGGGTTTAGTACCGGCAGCTGAAACTGAGTATCCTAGAAAGGTTACCTCTTCTTTTCCAAGGAAACATTTTGATGTGTTCACCCATATGCCATATTGTTTGAGGCGCCCGAAGAGTATGCGAAGATGAGCTTTGTGTTGTTCCACGGAATTTGAGAAAATCAAGATATCGTCGATGTACCCATAGCAGAAATCAAGGCCCAGGAGCACTTCATCAAGGAATCTTTGAAAAGTTTGGGCAGCGTTTCTTAAGCCAAAAGTCATGAACGGAAATTCAAAGAGTCCGAACGGTGTAGTAATCGCTGTTTTGGGAATATCAGCAGGATTTACAGCTATTTGATGGTAGGCCTTAACTAAATCGATGGTGGAGAAGATGGAACATCCAGAAAGTTGATGTGAGAAGTCATGAATGTGTCGTATAGGGTAGCGATCAGGTATAGTGCGGGAATTCAGAGCTCGGTAGTCCCCACAAGGTCGCCATGAATTGTCCTTCTTTCTCACCATGTGCAAAGCCGAAGACCATGGACTCTCCGAACGGCGAGCAATGCCACTGGCAAGCATGAACTCAAACTCCTTCTTGGCAGTCTGAAGTCGAGCTGGATCTAGACGTCGTGGTTTACAAGATACTGGAGGTCCTGGCGTAGTCTTAATATAGTGTAGTGTGCTGTGCTGTGGCGGTGAATGCACACCAGCAGGCCTTGTAATCTCCGGAAACTCTCGAAGTATTTGATGGAATTCTGACTCACCATTAACAGATTTCACAGAGGCGATATCGTCAGTGGTTCCTGTTCTTTCTGAAATGGCGGCGACATGTAAAGTTGTAGTACCGTCAACCAGACGTTGATTCCTGCAATCAACTAGTAAATTGTAGTGGCTAAGCAGATCAACACCAATGATGGGTTTTGACACGTCGGCTATTGTGAAGCTCCAAGAAAATATGCGTCTGAGTCCTAAATTGAGATGAAGCTGTATAGGCCCGTAAGTATGGATGATACTGCCGTTTGCCGCTATTAGATCATACTTGGAACGAGCGCAGGACGTCTTGACTGCTGATCGTGGGAAAACGCACAAGTCTGAGCCAGTATCCACAAGGAATTGCATTTTCGTGGCGCGGTCGGTGACAAAAAGACGGCCTGTAGATGGAGGGCAGTCGTTGGCCGCTACTTCCGACCGCCCTGGGCGTTTCCCGACTCAAATGTGCAGGGCTGCCTACACTTCTTCGCCTGAGTTCCAAAAGTATAGTGGTAGAAACAGTGCGGGTGGTCTGGCGGTGGCTGTGTGTAATTCGAGCGACTGCTTGAGCGGTTTCTCTGAAAACAAGGCTTGGAACGTGAGTGACTTCTGTTATTCCTGTCATTAGTAAGGGCTGCTACTTGCCTGGTTAGCTCATTGACCTGCCTTGTTAGCTCTTCCATAGGCGAAGATGGTGCGATGACAGTAGAAGTGCTAGCCATGGAGACCTGAGGTATAGCAGGAGCAATTTCGTACACTTTATCAGCCAATTCTCCCAGTTTATCCAAAGAAAGATCCATGATTTCCAGGTCACAAATCGGCGCAAAAGGTGCTTCTTGTTCGTAGTCGGTGGTCACCAGTGTAGAAGGTGGCGTGTGGGTTTCCCCTAAACCAACTTCTAACAAGATCGGCATTCAGTCGCACACGATGTGTAGTTAAGTATAGCAGTAGGAAGCAGGCGAAGCAGTAAAAGGTAGAAAGCGGAGAAGGTATAGAGAGGAACTTGATAGCAAAAGAGGATAGTATATACAGATAGATATATTACAATTTTACAACACAGTTTACAATATCAGAATATCGACACCAGAGACGCGTGTCATGTGGTAGAGAACCGACGAATGAAGAACGCCGCGATCCGTCGATGTTTTTCATTGCGCGCGCAGCCGTTGCCAAACGATAGGTTGAGGTTTGTTATGAGTGGCGAGTGTCTCGCTACACTTCCAAGCAAAGAGTATATAAACGCTATGCGGCCCACTTAAAGAACAAAGTTAAGAAAGCCGCTTACGTCACATGTAAGCGGCTCATACAATTTATTTGACCTTGTAGTAAATTTTTGAAAATGAAGGTCATTGGGTTTTTTGTTATTATATCAAAAAATATTTGCTTAACAAAAAGTCTGATTATAGCAAACTGTTTTCTAATTCTATTCCTCGAAATGGTTTTCGAATTAGACATCTTTGAAAAAATTGGACTAGCCAATTGAGCTGGATACATTTCTAGCCGCAATAGATAGATCTACTATCAACCTACTTATGCTACTATCTATGAATATTACTTTTACTTCTATAGTGTCAATGAGTTTGCAACTATATCTGACACTAACACAATGATGATTTTATTCTAATGATGTTATAACTATTTAGAAAAAAAAATTGAAGAGCCAAGTATTTATTTCTATAAGTTAGTTAAAAACACGACGGAAATCTACAGTTTAAATAAATGACCATTGCTACACGATATTCGCATTACGCTGTTTGGCAAAAGTCTTGGTCTTGTATTTTATTATCGTCCTTATAAAATAACAGTAGATTACAATGTTATGAATTAGAAGAACGTGTGAACTCGTAAATCGGGTTATAGAGGTCTTACTTAGGGGCTTTTCATAAGGTACGTGACTCGTGGTTATAATAATATAGATGTAATAAAGTGGAATACAAACCAAGAAGAAGAGGCTTATAGGTGTAGTGAGCACGGAATGTATCCGGATAGCGCCCATAATCTATTTAACACATCAATACCTACATTGATAGTTATCATAAAAAAAGATTAGTTAATACTTTAATCAATCAATTTAGAATGATTCTGTAATCTCATTATCTTGTGTGAATGAGCATGTAGTGACGAAGATCGAAAAAGGAATGTTGATATTGTTTAGGCATAGGGAGATGATGAAAAGAGACTGACGAAATGTATATACAAGGCGGAGTTGGCTGAATGAGTAGGTCAAGATTGGCATCGAAAAACATACTGTGACCAAATCGCAGACCTTTTGATAAAGGGAGACATTAAGTGTATAATGAGTATGGAGGATCGTAGCCAATGGAAATCTTTTGTCTCCTGCCCTACCCCTGCGGTAGACCAGGCGTAATGATTTATGTATGTAATCTCATCATACACTGAAAATGATAATTATAATGATCATTTCTGTTCTAAAAGTCTAATGCAGGTAAACCTGAAAAGGCCTTTCTCAGGCATACACTATATTTCCGACCGATTTCTGCCTTACTTACTCCGCTGGCTCAGCCACCTGAAGTGGATCTTGCCTGCGAAACGAGAAAATGTCACAGTTTTCTATTCTGCGCAATATGGCTCGTTTACAGCGCTAATCTCGCGTTATCAGTGCACAGCATCGCTCCAGCGATATCTGGGGCGGCCGACTGGCCGTCTTCCTGATATCTTTCCCAGATAGGCTTTGATGCAACGATCCTCTTTCATTCTTTCCAGGTGTTTAAGCCGGCGCAGTCACTGCGACTGCTCAACTTATCATAATATTAAAATACTATTAATAAATTTAAAACGTGTAATAAAAGTTTAAATTTGTAAAGTCTGAATTATTCATAAATTACATCGAGTAAGCATTATTTGCAAATGTTTTCCTCGTTATGTTTAATAAAGAATACAGCAAATATATAGAATAATAAACAACAATTCAACTAGATCAATAACAACATCAACCAGACTATAAACAAACCCATCCTATAAATATACGGGACCACATTAAACATTAAAGTGAAAAGAAATATCAATAAATAAAATTAGGTACCCTTACAAACGATGTAATAATCATAATATTTCCGAACACGTATAAGTACATACTTCCACGGCTTACTACGCTCCGTGTGTATGAAATTTACCTTACAGCAACACATTTGACGTGATAAGGGAGAAAATGTTGGTCCCTACGCCCTCACCACCCCTATATCTCACAGAATTATGCATCACATGTTGCCCTTAAATTTATACAGCCATATAACTCGATAATAAATCTAGATTTTACGTAAATTATCTTTTTTTTATGCGAATCTCAGAAACATGCAGGAAGGATTCTACGTGTGATTTGGTGTCATAACTTTTTACAACATGTATTTTTACATGAAGGAAAGATAAAAAGTAGATTTTCGTGTGAAATCATTTGAGAATAAATACTTTTGTTAATAACGTATATGAGTTTTTGGAAAAAAGCTTCATGCTCTCATTTCAATAATAAAATAAGACATCAGTTAAATCAATAGCATGAACATTTATTATAATAAAACCAAAAATGACAAAGGGTTTAAAAAAATATAATAAATATGTAGCGTGTCATTTTTTATTTTGGTAAAAAAGTTGTCGACTCATAAAAAGTAATTGGCACGGGACAGCGCTTGCAAAATTTATCAATATCGATATTGGGCTACGATGAGACATGGAACCGCCAATTCCCTTTAAAAATAAACTTTTGTTAGCAACTTACACACGTAGAATTTGTAGTCGAGCTTAGAACTGAATAGTCTGACTGTATAATGCAAATATTCAGCCATAATTATTTTAAGCTGGCTTAAAATAATAATTTTAAAATATTAAATTAATATTTAAAAGACACTTTTTGATCCAAAACAATGAATTTGTGGCCGCTTACCGCCATTGATTGAAGCCGCCATTAGTCTTATTGAGCGTCATATTTGGCGAACTCAAGATTAATTTATATTCGTGTGCTCGAGTTGAATGCTTATTACATAGATACTGAGCATGTGACGAATTAATTATTTAAAGATGAGTAGGAGATAGATACTCCATTATAATTTGCACGATTATAATTTCTAATATAACAATTTCCTCGGAGAAATTTTAAACCCCGTTTACAGGACGGCTCTTTTCATAATCCCTTTCTTGTTTTCATCGTCTTGGGTTTGGGTGATTATACTTAATAACACTTTTATGTTGGTAGATTTGTTTTTATGAGTATAATCTATTTTTTACTTTATTTTTTTTGTTTACGCAATCAATATATTATCAGGATTGCAAGATCTATTTCAGATGTATGAAATTGCTTCATTTCATATTAAAACTACAGATAACAAAGCGTTTGGCAGGCCAGGCGTGCCAATTTATAAACTATCATAATATGTATTTTTTTACCCGACTTCAAAAAAAGGAGGAGGTTCACAATTTGTCGGATTTTTTTTTTTTTTGTATTTTACCGGATTACTCGAAGACAGCTGGATCGATTTAATTTTTTTTTTTTTTCGATAGGGTATACTTTCTAATTATACCCTATCGAAAATAACGTTTCCCATATTCAGCAGGTCAGGATCTGATGATGGGATCATGGAGAAATCGAGGGAACTCTTCAAATTTGTATTGGGCATGGGTATTTTTTGATATATTCCATGTTAGTAAGGTGAGACGTAGGCGAGACGATGCTGGAAAATTTAAATAGCCGGATCCACACCGGACGATCCAAAGCGCTCCGATCGCGCGCGGCATGGAGCGCGCTCCACGGAGCGTGAAGTGTAGACGTGCCGCGCGCGATCCATGTGCGCGGCGGAGAGCGCGCGCTCCTCGCCGCGTGCGATCCATTTGTTGTCGGTTTTTTGGTCACGCACAAAGGTGCCTCAGTCGCTTGGCGCGCGCGGTCTGGACGGTTGTGTAGAATCGCGCGATCCGCCGTTATGGATATTTCGCAATGTATCCGTTTAATTTCCCTATAAAGGGAGAATAAATGTTTATGGGATCCTAATGATACCAATTACACAAATAGAGGTGTAAGAGAAGATGCCTGGCGGAAAATTACTCGGCAAATGAACAATATTCCAACAACAGAACTAAAGAAAAAAAACCAACTGATTCAGTATGGATCGGCAGGAGCGCGTTGGAGCAGGCCATCAGGATCGCAAAAGATTGCTGTTGGATCGACCTAGAACGATCCACGCTCCACGCATCACGATCTTGGATCGCGGATCGCGGGATCGCCGATCCATTTTGGATCGTCCGGTGTGGATCCGGCTGAATGCAACGTATTTACAACTTTTTATTGTAATATATCTTGCTCGATTACTCGATGACCACTGAATCGATTTGTAAAATTCTTTTTTTGTTAGAAAGGGTATACTTTCTAGATGGTTCCATAGTCATTAGATCAGGATCTGATGATGGAATTATGGAGTTATCGAGGGAACTCTTCAAGTTTTATTGCGATTTGGGTATCAATAAGGTGACACGACGCTGATGACGTTTACCCGACTTTCCAAAATGCAACGTGTTTACAACTTTTTAGTTGTAAGGTATTGCGTATTCAAAACTAAAAAGTATGAAATAATCAATACATTGTTGTTTAAATATGCTTCTTATCAAAAATTTTAATAAATTTGAAGTTGGTGCCAATTTTACGAATTCGTTGAGTAGCTGCTTTAAAAGAATCGGCACCGACTTTAGATTTATTAAATTTTTTGATAAGAAGCATATTTAAACAACAATATATTGATTATTTCATCCTTTTTAGTGCAGGAATTGGAGTCGGTTTCGTTTTTTTGGCAAAAACAATTATTTATATCTTAAGAATATATATATATTTACATCTATGAGTTATGATAAAATAAAAATAAAAATTCAGAACTGAATAGATCTAGTAGAAATAACTAAATATACAAGATAAGTCAATCCATTCGTACACATAAGTTGATTACGAAAGTCGTCAAAACTCCGAAAAACTTGCAATGGCCATCTTCTCAGATGGTACTCCGAGGGTTATTGAATTTTACCAACATAATCCACTGAACGCCAGATGGGTCCCTCCGTTCTGGAGCGAATGATCACCCATACTCTATTACTGAAGGGAGGGTATTTATTATACCGTCTTTATTAGGCACCTTTGAACCTTATTGTCTTTTATAGGATTAACCTGGTATTTTGGGGCACAGTTTAATATTTATACATCTATTGATGGCATATAATGATTTTGTTTTAATAGTGTTGACTTTTTTAAGATGAAGATTATACTCTTAAATGTGTAACCAAGTTTGTGTACAACATTTATTTATAAAATAATTGAAAAATACTTTTGGGCGCGATATAACCGAGTCCCACGCAGGCGGAGATGCGGGCAACAGCTACTACGGATAAATATATTTTGCCAATATGTTCTTTATTACGGCGAGCGTGATAGTCGATTCGAACTCGTTTCGAATACAATATGATCAATCAGACCCACCGTGAGACTTCACTTGCTACCCCATTGAAAAATATACAAAAACCTATTTGATACCAACAAAATACATAAACAATTTTAATTTCCTTTTAAGTAAAATTACCATTATGTCGTCGAAGTAAAGATTATTATATAACCTGTCCTAGTTTGGACGGCAGTCAATCTTTATGTAAAAAAATATAGAAAATTTTCTAGCCATTCTGGCGAGATTGAATATCCATCCAAACTTCCAGATTTATTCTATTACCTAGTAATTTCTTGATTGACGTGGAAGTAGAAATACTACTTGTACCTTAGGGCATAAATATTTTTATCGTAATTTTTACATTGAAGTATTATTTGGCTTAGTTTATAAAATTGATTTTGCAATAATAAGTCATGTTTTAGGGTCTATATGAAAAAAGTCTCATCTATTTATAGTATATCTGCAAAGCCGCTGCTATTGCTTTAGACAAGTTACGACGTGCTCCGTTCACATAAAACATTTTCGGTTTCCTAGGAACATTTCTTGAGATCTTTTTTTCTTATTGATGTGGAAATTTCAAGCTGAAGGCCGAGAGAAGATGACTTATTGATTCCTTCCATTTGAATCGAAGGGATCGCTTAGATTCTTTACATTAGGTACTCAATATATGAACATGTGCTCAATGATTTATCAAACCGCTTTGCCAGCATTGGGACAGTTTTACCCTCCTAGTTTGAGTCTTTTTTGGTCACTGTGCCTATTGTACTGAAATAGATATATATATATATATATACTTTATATACTTACGGTTTATTTTTGCATGAATATATTTCTCTATAAGGTAGGTATAATTTGAATGTTATGTAGTCTCATATTTTTTTTTTAATTTATCTATTTTATTTTTAATCTGTATTATGTCAGGTGCATTTTGATAATCACTTTTGCCCATAGAACTATATAGGAATCGCGCGCGGCTCTAAGGCAATTTTTTTTTAATCTATGATTTTATAGTTTGTGTTTATATACGTTTTTCCCTCGTTTTTCCTAGATAACACGCACGGTCGTTACTAACAAGCATACCTACCAGACTATCGAGCTCCTAATATATGTAAGTATATATTTCTCAAACTGTTGTTCATTTAAAATCCTCATCTAATATTTTACAGTTAATTTTAAAAAATAATTTGTAATCAAAAGAAGAAAATCCAACATAAGGAATGCCAACTCCAACAACTAATCCGAAAACTAAACATCTTGCAACAAGAAACGTAATGTGTTACAAATAACCAATCTACAAGAAGATAGTTCGTAATTTCCTATCGAGTTTCTGTCGAAACTTATACAAGTCTTAGGGGCGAAGGGATTTCGTGACGACTCACTACTCTTACACTGTAGTGTATCCGTAGTGAGAAAAGAAAAAAATATAAAGCTCCTTCAGGAAATAGGCCATTCGGCGCCCTTTCCCAGAGCTATCGAGTATTAGCAATTTGCTTTGTGTTAGACATTTCGCCTGTAAAAGTATCGAGCGGAGATAAGGAAAAGGGACTTTGATAATTAACCCCCAAAGCGTTTAGAGTAAATGCGAATTGAACGAGTGAGATGGGACAATTAGTGTACTTTTTTCTGGGTCTTGAAATTTTGGGTGCTTAATGCTTAAAGTCTGTTAGAGAGCGAAACTAACATTTATTTCTTAAGGAAAACTCAAGTTTGTAAAGTAATCGATGTTTACTATAACTAAATCTTAGAGCATTAAACCAACCGGAGAAGCCACACGCACTTATTTCTACGTGAAAAAGTCTGCCATATTCTGCGTGCGGAGTGAGGAAACACATAAGTACAGTAAATATTAACAGTTACGTCTTACAGTCATTATATGCATGTATAAAATTTTATGATGATTGGTACGATATAAAAAGTGTAAAAAAAAAATGCAAGTATATGGTGAAACATCAACATGTTTCACCATATCCTTGCAAATTTTTAGCAAATTATCAACATACTTACCAATCTATTGGCCTTGGGCCTAACACAATTATTACTACCATGTTTTCGCAAAATAAATATTTCTATTTCTATTCTTTTTCTATAACACTAATGTATTTTTAACATAGCGACATCTATTGTTGTATTGTATTTATTTACTCAATCCAGTCGACAGATATCGCCATCTGTTAGAATCGTTTGGAGCTAACAGATTATTGCGACTGTCAAATAATAGACAAATAATTTGCAATAATACGTATTATTTAGAGGGCAGGCCTGCCAGAAATGAAGCGATTTACGGCCAAGATGTATTGCAAGGCCGAAGCGCAGCTAAGGCCTTGCCAATTGCTTTTAAAAGAATGAGGCGAAGCAGAGACTTTTTAAAAATACGAGGACGTAAATTGCAATTTCGGGCGAGGCTTGTACAATACTTTTCTTCCTCTGACTTCCACTTGAGACGAAACAACATCGTATCAAATTTGTCAATAGCGCCAACAACAAGCCAGCGTTCGGTTTGTTCTTTATTTTAAACTTTAAAATGTTCATACATATTTTTAAACAATAAAAGAATTAAGTTTTTGCAAGCTTTTTTATAAATGGTATAAAAAAAATGAATTAATGGTTAGTACCATACACAATACGTACGTACAATTTCCATTAACGACCGCTAAAATAGTTTTTTTTATTGACTGTCCAGAGTGAAACTAAATAACCTTATGTATGAAAACGTGTACATTAAAAAACCTCCATAAGCGGCCGACAATGAATTTTTTTTAAATTATATTGGTGGCCTGGGCCAGCAGTAAGTCTATTGAAGTTTTTTTTTTAAATAATGAAGCTATTTCCGAGCAAGAGGAAGAAAAATAATATTGCGACTATAAACTGAAATGTAAGCCATCCTATATTTTAGGTAAGTTGGATGAAATTGCACACGGTGCGCAAATCAATATTAAAATCGGTTCAGTAGTTTAGGAGTCAATTTTGGACAAAAAACGTGACACGTAATTTTCACATATCTTACCGGTGTGATCTCATAAAAAATTACGTAAGGTAAAGACGAGGATAAAATTCTTAACAACAATAGTACTTCCAGGGAGATTTGACATGAAACTTATAAAATAATGGAGAGACAAAATATGATATTGCATACCTAAATGCAAGTGATATATAAATAGTATAGTATGTGTATGTTTATAAATGCGATCCATCTTAAAGGGGCTATTGAATTTTCTTTACATAATCTTCATTGCTGGACTTGCAAGAACTCGACAAACTTAACTGTATTAAACACTTACTTTCACAAAAACACTTACAGATAAACTGACAATATTAGGTATGGAAATACTGAAGTTTCTTAGCTGCCAAACCCACATCAAACCAAATGGAATCATTTTAAGGCAATCTTATCTTTTGGCAAAAATTACCTTATTCTGTTTTGAACTTTGCAGCAAAACTTTTTGAGTTTATTTATTTCTCACCTTGATTTCTTAATATTCGATTCGAATATCTGTTTTAGTTTAGAAAGCTATCTTATTGAAAAGTTTTATATTGAATAAATCGTTACGGCAGTTTAGATTTACATTAAAATTATCTAACTGGAATAAATATGACGTCGAATGTAAACAAATTAAGATTTTTCTAAATTGGCATCTATGTATTTTTAAGTTAAGAAGTTTTCAACGTTTTCTACAAAAAAGTAATAAGAAAAATCAATAATCTCTGAAGGTTGAGTGTCTTCTTTGTTTTTTGTACCACCAGACAAATTTACTCGTAGCCTATTTAAACTACTCATCATCATCAGCATCATTATCATCATTTCGTATAGGTGTCATGATCAATCGACCATGCACACCCTGGTGTCAGAGTTCTTCGGAATCACCTCTCGGCCTCTGGCATGGTTCCTTCAACGGCTACCAGATGGCAGCCGGGACCAACGGCTTAACGTGCCTTCCGAAGCAAGGAATCATCTTTATTATCAGACAATCAGGTGATTTAAGCCTGCCATGTCCTAACCAAACTGGAAACAACTAAACAAAGTATGCTTCCCGTGGGAATCGAACGACCCCCGGGTCTACAGGCGAACGCCTTCACTACTGGACCACGGAGGCAGTTTATAAAATTAATTTGAACTACTACTTCAGATCAATAGGCAAACACTTTAAATATTTGTTCATAGAGGCGACCTTCAAGTTGGTCCCGATAGGCCTTTTGTTTACCCATGCTAGGAACTCATTCCACAGGAATAAGATGAGTAAATATAGTGCTTCTTTAAATTGGTAAACATAGCTCATCGGGATTTCTATATGAAAATACGGAAAATACTTATATTTTACTCTGCGGCAACTGATCCCACGACAATTTTCTAAGATGATTATTACAGAGAAAAAAAAGGTTTTGATTGATATAATTTAAAACAAACAACTCAAAACAAAGTACAATTCTTTTATTTTTTACCATAAGAATTGTTCCTAACTTTTACTTTCGACTTTCAAGTCCCCTCAGGTCAGCAGCTACCACTCCGTGTCGCAAAATTCTATTGCCTAATTAGTTTTAATTCGTATCAGTGTACCTTTTAATTGGAATACAGTCATAACACGTTACACCATAATTTTATTTGGAGCCAAGAACACCGGCCAAATATCAACTGGAGCTTAGTAACCAGAAACAGAATTGAACCGAGAATCTCCAGATTGGCAAAATTGTGTGTTGACCAAATGCTTGAAATACTAGCTTACACTAAGTACAAACTTAATTTTACCAAACCATTACTAGTTAAAAGTAATTAAGTTTATCTTAATGTAAAACTAATTAAAGTATGGAAAATCAAACTTTACAGTAGTATGAGAAAGGACGTACAGGTAAAAAGAGTAAATTTTTAGTATTTAAAATAAATAAAGACGATTATCCGAGGGGAATGTATCTTTTGACCTTACCTTTAGCATATTTTTCAATTTGCCTTCATTCCTTGTCAGATTCAAAATCTTCTTGGGTTTCTTTTTGTCACAATAGATTTGAAACGAAAAAACACGTCTGCTCAAAATTGGATTCATTTCATGTACCTATATGTAATTTCAATATTAGAAGTGTGTAAATAAAGATTCACATTTTCTTAAATTGAGAATATTCTTGGAAACATTTTTTATGAGTTTTTGACACTTAGTTTGCAAATAAATATTACTATTTAAAGACGTATTTTAGAAGGTAATTTATATTAGACTGCGAGCTGTGCCACAGAATATATAATATTACTATGACTGATCCACAATATTTTAGCATTGCATGAAAAGACGTAGGTACTTTTATAATTTATACTCATTATTAAACATTAAAATTAAAATTTTATGTTTAAAAATACAAGTAGGATTTTAGAATCACTTTGGTGTTCATTTATTAGTATGTAGTAAAGTATTTATTTGATGATTGTTTTTCATGATCATCTCTTGACTCGCTCCCATGAAACTCTTTTGTATAGATAAAAAATAAAACTATAATAGTGACTGGCTGTTAGCCATTTATTGATTTTGGCTGTAAAATGTGTAATCTCTGGTGGACATAATATTTACAATATTTAGAAAGATTTTATTTGTTTAAGCATGTTTGACAGTAGAAATCTTTAATCTTTCGAAAGGTTAATTTATACAGTTGATTGGATATTATCCTTTAAATTAGAAGTTCTGTATGAACGCATGAGCGCTATAACAGTTAGTCAACAGATAAAACAGCCGTTGCCATTTGATTAATGTATATAATATCACAGTGTGATCTGTCGGCAAGTTTCATTCGCCACCAGACAGGTCCCGAGTTCCGAATTGCCATCAATCTGTCTCTACATTTGTTTTATCTCCTGTCTTACTTTTATTTTATTTTCGTACATTAGCTTACTTTCATCAAAGTGTATCTATCTTTACAGAATGAACGGCAATGAAACTTGGACTGTGACTCAGAAAAATATAGATTTCTGGAAGCGTTAGATGTGATTTTGCAGAAAATTAAGTAAATCAATTAGTACGATAAAGTAACTAAAAGAGGTTTGAAATCGTGTAATAGAAAGAATATAAAAAAAAAATCTGGGAACAAAGGTAAAGGCGTTTTGATGAATAGAAAATGGGAAAAAGTGGGGTCGTGTTGCCCCTGGATGTAAATTTTTGGAACTCTGTAGGTACATAGTGAGTTTTTGTATATGAAATAAACCCATGCAAGTACTAGTCAGATTGGTGTACCAAGGTTTCTAACATTATCATATATAGAATCTTTTAATACTAGTTATAATTATCTTAACTGGTTATTGGAATATGGAGGCCATGGCAGTACAAAAAGCAGGCAAGCGGAACCTTCAAAGCTAACAGTTAAGCAGACAACTAGGGATAACGACAAAAAGGATCTTAAATTTTCAAAATATCTTCTTTGATAATGACTTACAGTGAATTTTTTGTCTGTAGTTCTTATCTCGTTGTTTTTATAAACTTGCTCAGTTTCATTTCATTCATGTTCCAATTTTCCCTCGCCAGCAATTGTACATTCATCAATCTTCCTTGTTTGCTTATCATTTCGTTACTGACTTTCAGCTTTGACAAATTAAGTGGCAATATTTTACATTGATTTATTTGAGTATAATTTTAAATGGGATATAAATCCGAAGATGTTTCTTTAAATACCATGATATAAGATTGTTATCGAAAGGGGTTTTGATAGTATCGTAGGTACTAAGTTAATACAGTAAAAAACAGGCTGTTAGATTCATGATGGAGCAGAATAAATATCTCCGTTTCTGAAGTACAATGTCACATTACTTATTAGACATGGCAATTTTCCCTGTCGGTAATCTATTATATGTTTTTAAAAAAAGACCAACATTTTGGAAGTATTCAAAATCCATAAGAATGAAATTTATATTTTAAGTGAACATATTGTTAAACGCGTAAAAATATTAGTTTATCAAATTACCTCCTGTTTGACATTCGTTATTCTTCGAACAAAACGATATGAATATGAATCAGGGTAATCTACTTGCACCAAATTAATCTAAACCGTATTCAACGCAATCGCGGATTGGTTAAAAAGATAACGAAGAAAATGTCCAAGCAAAAGGTTATTTATTCCATAAATAAGGGCTTTAATTTAAATGGAAATTCTGTTAAATCTTAATTTACATAAGTATTAGCCTAGGTTTTCGCTCGGTATATTTACTTCGAAGAAGTCGAGGTTAAAGTTCTTTGAAGTCAAAATTGGGACACCGCTATTTACTGCCTGTAAATCTTTGACATTTTACAATAAAAAAGGCATACATACTATGTGCATGAGAGTCTTCGAATAAAAGGAATGTGAAGTTAGCTGTATACGATTATAATATTTATATGACATCCATATTAAATGTCTATTCTATTTCCGTCAGTTTGTTAAAATCAATTATATTTTAAGTTCAAATTCCATGTTTATTTTATTTTCACGTCAGCGTTTTGTAACATGCATTTCATAGCTTTAGGTGTATATCTTTATAGCTCTACATTTGCCATCACAACTATCTGCTAAAGTTCATATTCCAAATCAGAAATATAGCAGAATTGCAACATTCAGTTCTATACGGAGACAGGACAATAACTGTAATAGCTTGCTAGATCATTCTGTGCTCTGTGGACTCTATTAAGACGATTTAGACATAACAACTGCTGACGGCTCGTAATGGAATCGTACACGACTGCTTCTCTGAATTGATTTCATCTGCTTGTGACAATTTTCGAAGCGGATTACATTTAACATTCAATATTTTTTCGCTGTACTATTACAGCCGAAAATTATTGAATGTTAATAAATTGTTGTGTTCTAATAGTAACTTATTAGTAATAAGCTACTATTAGTAGTAATATTGCTATATTGATGAGACGAATGTGAACAAATAAGGACATAATGGAATTCAATTTGCATTTAAAGAGATTAGTTTTGATAAATTATATTTTTACATTGTAACTTTACATGACGATATTTATTTTTGAGTTTAACTAGTATAGTATTGGTATAGATTAATAGAGTAAAGGTAGGTAATTGTCACACGCTTTTACCAGAAAACATTGTACAAAAATTATATACTTTCTTTGAAGTTTGTTTGAAGGGTAATAAAAGGGACAAAGTGAAATTACCGAGAACTGTTACAAAACATTCTATAACGCTCGTACCTAAATTGAAGACGATAATCATGATCGGCTGATCTATTGTGGGCTGTATGCGTGATTGCCAACGTTATTTCATACAATAAAAATCTAGTTCTACTTGGAAAGATTTCGAGTATAATTTAGGTGTATTTATCTTTATTGTAATATTTGATATGTGTATTTAGGATAAAACGAACAATAATATCTCTCAATTTATGATTATTCCACGAATAAGAAAATATAAGAGTATAACCTAAGGTAAAATATATATTTGATGGGTGTCATGGTTTATAAAAATATGCTTAGTGATATTAGTAAGTATTTTTTTCAAATATTTTTCGATTCGTAAATTATTTGTTTTTCAGATGTTTACATCTACCTGAAATGCATCTAGGAGCATTATCATTCCACATATAGGGACCATTTATAAGTATGTTGTGAACGTGATACAATACCCAGCATCAGTCAAGTCACAAACAAGATTACAACGTAATCAATCAGCGACGAGACATCGGCAATTAATCAAGTGTGTCGAAGACAGCGACAGCCCTTTGCTTTGATCTAAAAAGAAAAGATTTTCAGATATTTTTTAAGGTTCAGGTTATGATTCTGCTCGTGGAGATGTGACTTTGTGTTGTCTGGTGCATAATTAAGTTGAATACGAGTAACTAGGCCAAACTATTCAAATTCTCTTTTTTTTGACCTTTAGTAGATTAAGATTTTGGAGTCCCATGTCCCATCCCGCAAGAATGAAAATGGGACCTTAAACAGATATTTTTTATCTAAATAAAATGCTAACACATAAATCCCTACAGCGGTGTGTAAATTGTGCTATCAAATGCCTTACACTTTACAGACGTATAATTCATTCGAAATATTATATAGCTAATGACTAGACAATATCAATATATAGTATAGAAATAGTAAAAGTTTATTTTAATGCTTAGCACGGCACTATAATAAGTTTAAGATGCTTAGCTAGACACTATTTATTTATTGCCCTTTCTAACATAGTTTTTGAAACCTTTATCGTTTATATCTATCTATTTGTGCAAAAGAACACGAAGGTTCGACGTGTCTCCTATTATTAAGGACCCTATACATAAGAATTTAATCCATCAATTAGCTAATTTCGTAGCTTTCTAGTGATCCAACTACATTCGACGAAACGTAGAATTCCTGCAGAACCTGCATTTAAATTGTAAAGCAAACAGTACGAATTGAACAGACAAACAAAAGGACCTGCGAATTTCATGTATGTGGCATTGGTGACCTGAATACGAGCTACTCGTACTTCTATCTAGAGGGTGGTGTAAGTTCTATTTGTTTTTAAAATTGGATAGTAAATCACTTTGACAGCTGTGGTTGCGAAAATTTTGCCAGATATTCTTTTGTGATATCTGTAATGTAAGTTATTCTTATTCCTGCTTCGAAATTAGGACCATGATTAATAGCGTACTATGGACGTTTGCATCTAAGCTTAGATGCAAACAGCAAACACGCTCGGGCGAAAAGAATGTTAGTTAGTTAGTCTTCTTTATGACATTCATAGACGAGGTTTGTGACCTCCATAATCCAAATTGGCGGTTAGTTTTTTCCAGTGAGATCATTATAAGTCCGGTGTATGGTTTCTTGGTCGCAAGTTGTTGTCAATTATGTACTTATAAATTTAATTTTAACAATATATGTTATACCTTCTAAAAATCATTTTTAAAAGAAAATAACAAATCATAAAATATCAACCAAGAAATTCCATGTCATGAGGCAAATGCCTAAATAACTAGAAACTAGAAGCAGTACGGTTAGAGAGCCATGCTGTCCAAACTGACCTAGATAGCTTATTATAGACCTCGAATATCACTGTGCCTGCTGAGTGAGTGGTGTGAAGTTATCGATACTTCACACTATGCTCGATAAAATTGTTATTTCGTTACGTTCATAAATCAGTGTTAACGTCGAAAAAATGATATACGGTCCGATAAAGCGACATCTATGAATACATTGGCGGTCCTTCACGACATTTACAGATTATTTATATCGGTAAAATGTCATCTTGTGTAGTTTTTTTTTTGCAGCGAAAGTGCCTTATTTCGTTGAGTAGCCACGTAAAATATAAGTTTTAGTACCCACTCGCTCTAATAACTCAATATTGCATGTATCAATATGACATTTTATCGATTTAAGACTGTTTGACCTGACCTTTTTATTATTATTGATGACTATTTTTTGAAAAATGACTGTGTAGTGCCAATAAAAGAACGAAAGAAGAAATAATGAAAACATGTTTATTTGATATAACACAAAACTCAATAGAAATTTTATAAAACTTCACTAGTGTTTAAAAAGTTAACTACCGTTTGCGTTATAACTCATGGGATTCTAACCAAGTCATTCTCAGCGGTCCTATTTTGTATGTATATTAAGATCATAATAGATCTAAAAAATGTGAGAATATAGTTTAAACAAACTAAATAAAACAATCCGTGGATTATAAGATACCTACTTTAATTCTTAAATTCCCAATTCCAATCACCATCCATGAACCGTCACTGCTTCTTCATGCCCAGCATGTATTAATATAACTAGCAACTGTCCGGATTCATTCCAAAAAATTCATTCTAAGCTAACGTCTCCCTCACTTCTGCCGTATTCAATATAAATACATACTTACCTACTTACTCTCATAATCGTCGGTCAATTGGTCAACAAGCGTTTGTTAGTTTTTATGAATAAGGGGGTTCGTGTTTTACATTAGTAAGTGCATTATTTTTAATGTAGGCCATTTTATAGGATGATCTAAGTTTATAGGTTAATTTCTGGCTATGCGTTGATAGAACAGTCAAGACAAACGTACCTACTTGTAGATAAATTTAGTGTAAAAAGTGCAAATTCAGCTGCCATCATGAATAATAGCCTCCAACTAGCACAAAGTGGGACCTAAACCCGACGAGATGAGTTAATTAGTGGGGAAGTGAGCGAGCAAACTTCCGTGTCGGGACTCGGCTTGAGACATCAGTAGAGGATTTTAAGAAATGTACTAGTATTAAGTACGGATATACTAATATCTTCTGCTGTCTCAAAACTAGAGGTATAAAAACTTGAACCAGTAAAATGAAACGTGGCTGATTCAAAGGCCGTAGCCACATCAACCCTTTGAATTGTACCTAAATGAAAAGAAATAGAAGAAGGGCAGCTGTGTCGTGGGACAGCAGTTCATCCATCGTATGCATTGCACCAAAGATCTGTTTGTTATTATGATGGCTATGACCAAATATTATATGTTACATGATATTTTACGTTTATTTTGACCTAAACTAATGACGAGCCTATATGATTCTACGAGTAGAGTCGTTGCAATATCAAAAGTATCATTCAGAAAATATTGCGAATAATCCATGGCTCAAAACGGCTGTTCAAACACGTAAATTGTACATAAAGCATTTTTAATTTTCATTTTTTCCCATTTTTATATTGGTTTTTCTTAATTTTAAGTCTTTAGTATAAATCTTTGCAGCATTAGTCAATTTATAATACATCATCTATTTTTAACATAAATATCTACTACGTATAGTACTTACCTATTTATTTTTTATTATTATTCTGTAATCTGTGCTACTACTTTGTAAGTATAACCGCAGCCTTTGCAAAACCAAAACCAGTCACGAGTATGTTATTAAAAATATCTAGAAATATTTTGGTATTTATTATACCACAGCCAATAAACGGTTAGCAGCAATGGGAAGCATAAAATTTTATTCGAAATTTAACTGCCCAGTGTATTTATATTACTCGTACACCCAATCAGTAACTTGTCCCGGTTTCGAGTGAAGTTAACGTTAGTTACAGACCAATCGGGTCGGCGCCCTTGCCGAGCTCCGAAGTCGCTCATTAACTTCCAATAAGTTAGTTACTTTGACCGTCAAAATGCTCAACATTTACCATCTGTGCCAAAGTTTTTTCATTTAATTAGAACTTTTTACCGTCTTAAAAAAAGAAGCTAGACGTAAAAAATGATTGGTTGTGAGACCACCTACTTAAACCTAAGTCATCCATAGAGAAAATAAGCCAGCACTTTTTTTTTCTCCTCAGGTCCTTACATGTTTAACGTACAAGTATATCATTTGTAGATCTTTTACCCTAAACACACTTATTTCAAAAAATTATTTAGCCTTCTACTATAAATTTATTCTTGAAAATTGAATATTAAACAATCTGTAGTAAACAAAAGGCATTTTGTTATTTATATTTACTTGGCTTCCGACTCAAATAAAAGTGCGTAATTGGGTTTGTTCTACTCAATTGCCAGTTCTGGCCGACTGGCGTCATTAGGCGTTACTCTTACATTTTATTGAACCCTGTCACAAATATGACTAATACAGAAAATACACAAAATATTTGATATATAGTAAAAGCTATACTATAAATCAGGTCAAAGGATTGACGTTGTGTAATAATCTAGATAGGTGATGTTTTAGAGAGAAAGTATACTGTCATATTGTCTTCATTATATTTAGTTTTCAAAATTTGATTTTTCGAGTATTTGTGCATAATAATGGTAGATTATTATTCGCTTAGTGCTCGTGAACAAACGTGAGTAGGAAGTGGTACAGTATCGAATACGTGACTTTTATCTTTGTCGCCAAAATCTACATACAAGTTATTGTTAAGTGAACATTTTCCACCAATTCAACTAGCCATAATATCTGACTCTAACTAGACTTACTTGACCGGACTAGACTACTAACTTGACGTTTTTGACTTAAAGGACTCGTTTCTTGTAGTCAATCGAAGTGATTCAAAGCGACCCAAATCCAGCGTTCAAATGTCGAATGTTAATAATATTTGGAGATAAATAAAAAACTTATTCTTGTTTTGGAACAAAGTATCGCGCGTTACGAAAGGGGGCTAGACTAAAATAAATTAAGACCAAAAGTTGTAGCCTGACGCCTGAAATTTGATTATTGTCGTTTTATTTATTTTTTATTTTATTTTACACATAAGTACAATTCACAATGTTAGCTTCAGTTTTATTTTAACACTTTCGCTGACAGTAAAAGAGATAATAATAACAGTTAATTGTTATCTACGTCGAGAGGCGTTACTGTCAGCAAAAGCATTTATTAAAATTTAAAGGGTTTTAACCACGTATCTTAACAGTGTAAAGATCTTTTGTGTCCTCTTCTGAAAACTTTTTATTTTGTGGATTCGGTCCTAATTTGCCGGACGTATAAGGAGAAATTGGCATTGTTTGAACTAATTTCTTTATACGGCCGACAATGGATTTTCCTGATAAAAGTAATTCGTTTTGGCTTCTGCGATTTTCGTTTGAACAACATGTTTATTTCCCGAGTGAAAAAACTTTTTTTTTCAACTAATGTCAACATAAATCTTATTAAAAAAGTTAAATGAAGACATAAATAGGTACATTAGAATTGATTACAATAGATTTTGAGTGATAAATGTGATTGTCACATAAACTCGTGTTTTCTCTAGCTCATAGTATGCTTTGGGTTTTTGTCTTGAATTTCAATAAAGTATCTATTTGTGATCTGGATCCCAAACTGACCTAAAACTTAATATGTTTTTTTTTCTTTACCCGTTCATTTTCATTTATGCGAAGATAAAATATAAGTGAAAGGGTTGTTTTCACGCAGTTAAAAAGAAAATAATATTCTCTTTTCCATTTATCACGAGGAGATTAACTGCTTACGGCTGTCAGCTCCTATATTATGCATTTCGGGTCGGTCTTCCGTTTGCAAGGACATGGTTATGAGAACCTTGTCTTTATCCCTTATTCACATAGGTATTCTTTCTAATGGCTTAGGAAAAAAGTAAGAGTGTTTTTGTTATTAACCTAGGATAGATATGTAATTTGACAAAGTTGGTAGTTTTTATTATAAATTGGCATCCAAAATACCGATCTAGTTAATTAAGTTCAACATAGAAAAATAACACTTCATCTTTCGAGTTGTGAATCTTTTTCGCTCATCTTGAAAAACTGTATGTAAACTCTTGGGATAACCTTTCCCATGAAAATGAGTAACATAAGTGAAAATTAATCTTCATAGCCATTTATAGAATGTATAGAAGATAAATAATTCGATGATTAAGAACAGTATTTGGAATTTGACGTAGAGTTGGCATATTCCGTTTGTGGTATAAAACGTTGAAATGTCGGATACATCTAAGAAAGGTTCGTCGATTTAAAAGAAAATTATTATTATAATTAAAATAAAATATACGACATTATACTAATTTTCTTTGGAATACATCTAAAAACATTGAATTCAGAACAACCTGGCTTATCCAATTATTTAATGTTCCATACCCTACGGGATCGATATACCTAGACTTCCTCTAATAACGTTTAGCAGATTTGACTAAATACGAATATCAGGAAGCACTCTCTATGTCTCTTGTTTATGCCCAGTTACTGTAATTTAAAAGTTAAAGTTATACAGCAGATTCTATGAAATTTTCTTCTTCTTCTTCTAAGGGTGCCTCTCCAACTAGTGAAGCAAAGTGAAATTTTACTTAACCATTAACTAAATCCCAACACGCTCTCAGTACTTGGAAGTATATTACTTACTCATTATCTGGTCATTTGTATTATATTTCTAGTTTTATCTTTAATACTTATTTGAGTTCATTAATCCAAACAGATTCAGTACCCTATCAGGATTGGATCCAGTTAAGATAATTCTCAATGGTCTTTGACTTGTTAGATATACATCAACTTGTTTGCAGTGGTTTTGCTTTGCGCCCTAACGATCCATAAACAGACAGTCAAGGTAATAGAATTAAAATTCAATCTCGGGAGAGCCCTGAAGGTTAAAAGGGAAAATCACAATGTGGTTACTTTTTCTCGTTTAGGGTTTCAGTATTATTACGTCTAGAAAAATTTAATAAGATTTAGTTTTTACACGAAAACAAAAACATTCTATATTATTTCTATGAACTTCCCCAAGGTACCCAGAATAAATAAGATGTAATAAAAATTCAAAGCATTCCTCTCTAGGGAAAAATTAACCTTTAGTATTTAGTTGTATCTATTCTCTCTCTACGAATAAGTACTTAAACTTTGCAAATAATTATCGAAAAGTCATTAAGTATTATTCTTACTTGAAGTAAGATAGTCAATTCACATTACTGAAACCGAATCCGATTACTTACTAGAGGAATTTCGTCACATTATGTGTGTTCAAAGTGAAATTATTCGTGCAATTACGAATAGGACTAATGCACTAACTAAAGGTCCCGTACTACCACACAATATTAAAATATTTACTAGATTTTGTATGATTAAATTTTTATGCTTTCCTATAATTCGTTGACAAAATAAATTTTTAATTAATTTATTTTGTATTTAAAATTTATTTTGAGATCAGTATCTCAAAATAATTGTAACCCTAAAAAGTGAAGCTTTATTTATATTCAGAGCAATGCCAGTAACAAAACCCTCAGTCATGTGAACGATAAAGAAGAAGAGATGAAAGCAAATGTCATTTTCAACATTCAAAAGATGTGGTTTGTCTCAATTATTACCACAGCTACCTACCAATGAAAATCCTAACTAATATTATAAATGCAAAAGTGAGTTTGTATATTTGTTTCTTTGTTACCTCTTCACGTCCTATCTACTGAACCAATCTTCCTGAAATTTCGCATACACATAGCTAGGAGTATTGAGAAGTACCTTTCATTCCGGGAAAAAACACTGTTCCCGAAGGAATCTTACGCGGGCGAAGCCGCGGGCGAAAGCTAGAAATATATAATTTGAGAGTTATCAATAGCAGTGACATTTCACACAATTAATACCAGTTAACAACACAACGGTGTGTAAACAGCTCAATTTACATGCAATTACTCTGTATGTGACATGTGTAGGAATAACAGTAACAATACCATAATTAAGGTTCCAGCGCAGATTCAATTGGAAGTATGTATATTAGAACCGTCAAAAGCTACTGTCACAGAGTTGATTACAGTTGCGCTTTTGTCCACAGAAATTCTAACTAATATTATAAATGCGAAAGTGAGTTTGTTTGTTTGTTACACTTATCTACTGCACTAATCCCTGTATTGTGAAGGACATAGGATGCCTTTTATCCCGGAAAAAAAGCACTGTTTCTGTGGGAAATTCACGCGGGCGGAAGCTAGTTAGATAATAAAGATGATTCCGTGCTTTGGCATTCGGAAGTTACATTAAGCCGTTGGTCCCGGCTGTCATCTGGATGGTTCCTGGGTGTCAGATCATAGATGTCAGAGGCCAAGAGGCGGTTTTGATGAACTCTGACACATGTCATGGTGTGCATGGTTGATTGTTCACACAAAATGAACGATTCTAATAAAAAATAGCTGAATGTGAATTGTGGATTAAGTACCCCGAAAAAAAAAGATACATTACCAGCGATAACTTTTAAAGTATCGACGAAATTGTCTTGCTAATTACCTTGATCAAGATCAAAGAAATATCTGTTTATGACAGGTTTGAAACAATTTTAATGATGTAAATATTGAAATATTAATCTACAGTCATTTTTTCATATTTGACAATCATATACATTTTTTTATTTGGAAGGAAGTTATACTATTGGTACGGTGGGTTTGTATACTTGGTTCACAGCAGTATCAGATATAGAACAAAAAATCAGCCAAGTGTGAGTTGGACTCGCGCCCAGAGGGTTCCGTAGGTACTACTCCACATTCTAAAAGACAGTTAGTTATTTTAAGATTTTTGATTTCATATCAGGCATTTTTTTAAATCTGCATTTATTTATTTTCGTACGATTTTAAACAAAATATTTACAGTTTTTTACATTTATTCTTAAAAAAATGCTGTTTGATATTGCTTTTCGCTAAATTTTATTATTATAGTTCGAATATTAAGTTTATCCCATCTGAAATCGCAAAATTTTTGAAAATTTGCAACATTGACGGTCATATCTTTTGATCGAGTTAACGTATAATTTTAATTATTTTACAACCGAAAGACACCGTAGGCCTGAGTGTATGTTATGAATTACATTATTATATTGGTAAAGTTTTTTGTTTTTACATTTACTTGAACACAATAATAATATTACAATGTCAATCTTTAAAAATATTACTTATGCATATAAAATGCGGGATACACCCTAAACGATCACTTGCCACTCAATGTCAAATTAAATGAAACCACATGTACGCTTCTGAATGTCTGGCTTATTATTCACCTACGATATACCAAATTCCAACTGACAACGAGTACGTATGTTGATACGGACGTGAAAATTTATCTCGTGATACCATAGAATTACGAAATTGCGCGCAGTCTCTACCCATACCCGATTTTTTTTAATCTGCATGTGATCGGCACGGTAAAATTTCCGGCGTTTTGTTTCAACAGTATTAAGTACCTAATATAATGTAGCAGTTTTATTGAAAAATATAAATTGGAAGAAAGTCGAAGCGGGTCGCTTGTGAAATAAACCTAAACAATCGGTCTCTAATATTCATAACATGAAACCTATATTTTTTTAAGTTCTCCATACAAATGCTTATATTATTATCTCAATTTACAGTTTATACCAAACATCGTTGCATTTATCGTATATTTGTAATTGCAGCTGACTCATAAGTATAACGTGTAGCGGTACAGTAATCATTACTTTTTACAAATACCTTAATCGCGTTGTACTCTAACAATATTATACTATCTTAAGTTCATCTGCGTATGCTAAAAGAGTTATTTTATAAGCAGTACTTAAACCACTTTGTTTTTGGACAAATCTATATATATAAAAGCGAAAAACACTCACTCACTCATCACGAAATCTCCAAAACTGCTGAGCCGATGAAGATGAAATTTGGCAGGAAGGTAGATTGTGACTAAGAGACGTCCGCTAAGAAAGGACTTTTGGGAATTTTATCCCTAAAGGGGTGAAAAAGGGGTTGCCAATTTGTATGTAACTTCGTCATTTTTGAAGTGAGATACATGAAATTATTAATTTACATTTGAAGTTGGTAAAAAATAATAATGCACCAATCAGATTTTGAAAATTACATCCCTAAAGTGGTGAAATAGGGGTTGCCATTTTGTATGAAACTTTGTCATTATTAAAGTGAGACAAATGAAAATTTTAATTTGAATTTGTAATTGGTAAAAAATAATAATGCATCAATCTGATTTTGAAAATAACATCCCTATAGGGGTGAAATAGGGGTTGCCAGTTTGTATGAAACTTTGTCATTTTTGAAGTGAGATACATGGAATTAAAATTGAAAATGTCTTTTGGTATAATATTTTGTATTGTATTATATTGTATGTACACAACATATTGTAATAGGATACAATACATAATAGAAGATAGAATGCAAAGGTTTTATTTATTTATATTATGAGTTCAGTAATGTGTCAATAGATGGCGCCACCATACATTTTAAAAGTCGATATGGTTTGTCGTTCGCATTTAATCATCATGTGTAGTAATTGAGATTTCAAAATAAATAAAATAATTTTTTTTTTGCTTTTCTAACGATTTGATTTTGTGTTTAGACGATTTAGTACCTGCTTAATATAAAATAATAACATTAAATTGGAATTGATTGGAGTATGGAGTGGTAATTGCGGCATTATATTGTATGTATAGTTTAATGTCTGCGTTTGGGGCTACTCATTGATTCGTTTAATTTAAGTTTGAAAAGTATTTTTCCGGATTCCGGATTCCGGATTGCGAATAGTAGTTTGAAAATAGGTAAATCTTTGTGTTATTTTCCATAAGTTAGTTGCATATCTTAAATATATTGTAAGGTTTCTCAAATTAATTGTAGGTCTTTAAGTATATTAGTATTCATTTCTAATTAATTAGTAGATTAATATAATTTCTATATATATAAAAGAACAAGGGCAATTGATAAATCAACGCCCAGCCTTAACCATAAAAGCTATAAACTTGAAATTTGGACCGAAGTTTTATGTTAATACGTATTGCTCAGATAAGAAAGGATTTTTCAAAAATAGACCCCTAAAAGGGTTAAAATTGAGGGCAAAGTTTGTATGAAAAAAAATTGAAATCTTCACTGATGTACTTGAAACTTGGCCAGAATGCTTCTCAACAAAAATAACTAATGGCATGTTTCAGCGTTTTTTGAAATTCAACATCTAAAGGGGTAAAAAGGGGGAGGTTAATTTATCACCACAAAACCGAAACTATAAAAGCCATAAACGTGAAATTTGGTTAGTGTCTTCGTTATACTATATACTGCTAAAGAAAGGGTTGTTCACAATTCCGACCCTTACATCCAAAAAAGGGGTGAATTTGCGTACCTATAGACAAATTTCTTTTGAAATTTCGCCAATTACTAACAACGCATGTTGGCCTATCGGTAGAAGTCGCGGATTATTTTTTTGAGTAGAGGCTTCTAATCCTGCTAAACATGCCTTTTTTTTACTTACTTTTTTTTCGTTTTGTATTAGTTTTTTAGAATTCTACATTTTTACTTTTAATATTTTAGTAAAGAAATGTTTCAAGAAATAGCTGGAAGTAGCTGGATCGAATCCTGCCACAAACAATAATTTTCTGTTTTTGTTTTTTATTTGTTTTCTAGAATTATTTGCTTACTTTTATTTTAATTTTGAAAAGGAACGAATAAATTCATTTGCAAATTTATTTCCGGATAAACGATATCGCAACCCTAATCAAATCAAATCTAATAGTTTGTCATTGACGACATTGAAGAAGAAGATTAATCAAATGGTTGACTGGTAGAGAACGCTCTTAGCGTTAAGTCCGTTAATATATCAGTATTTTGTACTTATCTATCTATACAAATAATAGGACAGTAAAAATCGAGTGTCTATACATTAAATATCTTTCTAAAAAACTGATACGGAGCGATTAAATAAGAGTAACGGAAACCAAAAAAAAAAAAAAACAATTTTTGGAATTTTTGTCTCTCTGGTACGTTATAACTTCAAAACTACTCAACAGATTTGAACGTGGTTTTCACAGGTGGATTACATATATTAATTATGAGCGTTGTCAAAACTTTGTTTCGTCAAAATCGGTTAAGGGAAAAAGAAGTTAAGGTCAGTTGAAATTTACTTCTAGCACTGCTTCAAAACTTTTAAACAGAGTTGAATACGGTTTACATAAACGTATTTAATTTAGATAAAGCTAGAATTTCTACTTCGTTTTATCGATATCAATAAAGAGAAAAACACACTGCAGTCTCTATTAAATTTTAATAAAATAACACATTGAATGTGTGTGGGCGTATAATTTAGTTACATAAAATATCAATAGATGGCGCTGACTTTATTTTAATTATTTTTTCGCATATGGTATAGCAGATTGAAAATTTTCCTTACGGCAATCAATTTGAATTATCAAAAAAAAAATTGGTTGTTGATTTAGTTCTATTGGTTGGTTTGTTTATCGGTCGTGTTGTATTGTAAGCTATTTGAATTGATTGGTTGGTTTTGGTTTGGCTTTGGTTTAAAAAATAATCAAATCGGCAAGTCAGTTCAGTTATTGTCTGACGGAACATACGGTCGTGTCGTAAGGTTTAATTTAACTAACTTATCACTTTTTATTGAGATTTTCTCCACTTTTCACGCCCACTATAACTAGGAGTGGCTTTTAGGTCCAAATGACCTGTAATAGGCTGCGTCTACTCTTTTAGAGACAAAGATCTGATAGTATGAATGTTAATATTTTCTGTTTGATATCGTAGCAATGTAATGGCTTTATAAAATTGGCACGGGAATAGGATACTATAGATTTAACTATAGGTCTGGATAGTTGTAGTTTCCACAGGTTACGCGAAAAGCGACCTACACGCGGGCGGAGCTGCGGGCAATAGCTAGTTATTTATATTCTTAAATATCTTAATTTGTTGATGAAATAGTTTAGGAATTTTTGCAATCATTAGCGTCCACTGCTGGGCGAAGGCCTCTTGTCTTCAACGCGTCTCGGTAGTTTGCCATTTACTTCCATTCCCTCTCGAATGTGTCCATTTTTATTATCTTAAGTAAGCATAAAATAATAATAATATTACCTATTTAAAATTAAACGGTCCAGTGCAACTCAAATTCATGCAGTATATGTTTCATACCAGGATTTCCGATTTTATAGATTCTGATAAAGAGTAATACTGGAAACTCATAATTTTTAAATTAATGGGAATAACATTAATAGTGAGCGTGATCCTGAAAACGAGAAAATCGAATGTCGAATCGAAAATTCCATGATACATTTTCCGCTTGCCTAGCTGAAACAATCCAATCCATACGTTTACAGGTACGTAGCCGTAGAACTAGCACATGTCACTTGTTTGTTCCCGTAGTTTGCTTAACGAAAGGCCTGGACAGCGCTGATTGTTCTATCAGATGAATCTTCTCTATTCTGGTAAATTCAGCTTGCACTAATCGATACGTCAAAAACATCGAATGTAAAATCGAGTGATTTGATTCGTAGCTCCTCGAAATATTGTTTTGTTTGAGATTTGGAAGAATTGAAAATATCATCTATGTTACTTGAAGGAATTAATATGTGCATTGAAATATCAAGAAGAAAATAAACGATAAGTCGTCATCATGACTGCCTTTTACATCCCACTTATGGATATAGACAACTCCCAAAGTGTGCCGCCATGCTCTTCTGTTTGGTATGTAATTTTTCAAAAGTTAAAAATTTACCTAGTATTAATTTTATCATCAGCATCATTTTGCTGATGTAAAATATTTATGTTTCTATTATAAAATGAAATTATAATAGAAACATAAAATAGTGCAACAAACTTAACAATTTATTTGTGATTAGGTAAGGTTAGGTCAGTAGGCGCGGTTTATTTCTAAACTTAGGTAAACAAAAGTCAAGTGACGCTCGGCAAATGTGAAAAATTTTATACTACCAGTGAAGGCATCACGGCATAAAAGCATCATGCCACTTACCGTCTCAACTTCAATTCGATTTTACTGCTAAGGCGCGCTACAGATATTTCACATGAAAAATCAGATGAGCGAATGGTAGCGTTTTCCACTATTTATATCACAGAACAAATAAATTATCCGAATAGAAATGTTTTGACGCGGATTTAATTCCAGGATCAGTGTGGCAGCGTATTCTCTCTTCTTATCTTCAATTAATACATGTACACCCATGTAAACCACACCACACCTCATTAGAAATGTATTACGTAGTTTACAATAAAGTCACCTAATACTATCGACCAATAACAGTGGCAATAAATTACGCAATCAAATTTCCCGCCCATTTTTTCTATGTGAAACGTTGGCTTGCAAGCCAAACTAGTGACACGTTTTTCGTGCACTATGCCACTTCTTGTTAATATATCTAAATTATGTGATTTATATAGTAAATAGCAGACCCCGCCACGATCAGTTATGAAGACCACTATGCTTTTTTACAAAGATGCCATTTAAAAAAAACATGGTGACCTCCATGACTGATTTTCTACACCGTCACCTCTTAATATTTGTATTTTAAACACTCATCGTTATCCATATGTTAGAATCGTTTGGAGCTGACCGATAATTGTGACTGTCAAATAATAGACAAATAATTTGCAATAAAATACTATTGAGACTAAGTATAAATTAAAATGTAAGCTAACTTATCTTTTAAGTTGGATCAAATTGTACACGCTGTGCAAATCAAATGCGTTTCAGTAGTTTAGGAGTCCATCGAGGACAAACAACGTAACAGGTAATGTTTATATACTTACTTATAAAGATTTGACATCCAAAAGTTGCCTATTAGTACTTTCTCAAATATAGCCGAATGAATCTTTTGTGTTTGAGCACGTAGATCCGCACATCCGGGCAACGTTTCACTTGTTTTTGTTCATTGCAACATTTCATTGAATTTTACACGCGTTGGAACCATTGCCAATGCATTTTCTTTGAACACATTTTCTTTCTAAAAGCTTTGTCATACGGTTAGTCATTTTAATAGAGAATAATTGGATTGGAAATGTTTCATTGTTTTAATTTCAGTTCTGAGACCTATCGTAGTTGTGGGCTTTTTCAATCGGTTTTCAATAAATAGAAGGTCCTTAATTGTATTTTAAATATTTGTTTCATAACTTCTTCAGTATCGACCCGAATTTTTTTTTAAAGTTAATTATTTAAATTTGGTTTACTTAATATGTCTATTAATGCCAGACTGTCGTCTGGATGGACATTTTATCCGTATACAGATACGGTTAACCGTACGCGGATTACATTACGACTCTTTCATTACACAAGCGTTGACCTCACCCATTAGGCCTGGACTAATGGAAAGGACATAATTAAAGCCTTTCTACAATGTATCCTTTGACACTGATTAAAAAAGATCTGATGTTGGACAGATTCTCATGAAAACGTGCCAGGTTTAAATGAAACACTTACAATGAGCTCTATTTATTACATGTTAAGGCTGAACTTTCAATGGTATTTGATTATAGGATACAATGTGGTTAACGCTTTTCAAATAGCAACCTAACTCACTTACTACTTACCTGTCTGCTGCCAAATGGATAAAATTCTATCGAGCAGAGTAGCAATATAAAATTACAGGCCGAGTAGAAGATGGTTCGTTTATTTTATCGCTAGTTTCATTTTTCTTTTTAACATTTTATAAGTTATTTTTTTTATTTTACCAGTATTAATAACAGACATACCTATGCTTTATCATTTGCTAGATTATTTGGTATATAACAATACATGTGTAACCTAGCACTACTATAAATTTGTCCTTTTATGCTAAATTCCTCTTCTCCGAAGTTCATAATAAATTTCTGGTCATCTATTTGGCTATTATGACCGTAAAATGTATCATTTTTTAATAGAGTTAATATATTATGTAGCCATGATAAAGTAAAAAATATCGGTTATCGGTATGACAGGAAAAGTATAATTATTTAATATTAATTAACTAATTGAGTGAGTTGATAATTATTTATCAGTTTATTACACGTAAAAAGAAAAATAAGAAAATTTTATTATAATGAGAGTATTTCTTAATGGCAATCAGAAAAACTTGGCATCTGCCTCCGGGAGATTAATGAGAGAACAAATATTGTTTTATTTGTTTCCAAAGTATTGTTTTACCAACTCTTGAATAAGGTAATTTTCTTGTTTTCACCGTTCATTGTAATTGAACAATTTAAGATTTGTTTCAAAAGAGCTTTTTTTAGTATAATCACCTTGAAACTGTGTTTAGTACTTACTTCGGAAAATTTGTTTTCAGGTCACTGTTTCCCTACGAGACCGAATCAGAAATTTGGAGATCCGTAGAATAAGACTTACTGACATACACATAGCCCAGCAGAATAGCTCATGAAGTGGCAGTAAGCAAGACATACATAGCTCGGAAGTCAGACGACGAGGTTTCTAAATAGCGACCACGCCAAAGACAGCATCTGATACTTGCTGACCAGATGGATGGGAATACAGGCCGTCCAACAGGTCATTCTGGAATTCTTGGGGAATGATTATGTACAGCAGTGGACTGCTTGTGGCTGAAATATTGTGATAATGTTTTCAGGGTAAACGAATGGACCTATTTAGATGCAGTTTGGTTTTGTGTTTGAAAGCTTATTCGATCGAGATGGTTTTAGTAAGCATGTTAATCTGTTAGGCTGTTTGAAGAGACTTCATTTTATAATTGAAATCCAATAAATGTTTTCTTCAAATAAGTCTCTCTCTCTCTCTCTCTCTTTCTCTCTCTCGAGATCTTTCTAGATGCACTCATTTTGCTATAGTTTAAACTCGTGTATCACCCAGAAAATGTAATTTAGAGTTCTCATAGCAGTTAAAACCTAGCCTTAATAAAGGCTTCGTGACAGGTATTAAATGCCTAGTCTAATTAAAAGCTAGAATCCGTGGACAGACAACGCCGCAGTTTATACGTCTCTAAATTCCCTTGGCATTTTTCCATCAAACATGAATATCCAGAACTAGTTTGGATGCTAGTTTATTGCTGTTATTAAATCCTACAAAACATTAAATTTGAATAATAAATACATTGAGTTACGTTCGTTATGTATCACCCTCTCTTTCTCATGGTAGTATTTATCTGGTTTCAACAGAAATTCTTTCATAATTCGGTTTGAACTTTATGCTGATTATAACAATACCTATAAAAAGGAAATAAATAAATAATCATTTAATCAATGTGTAAGGGTAAGTAATTCATAAGATAGCTAGACCGGGTACTTAATAAGTACAAAATAACGGTATGTACATTGTAATTAAATTGAATGAATAATATGAAAATGAGAAGGACTGCCTTGTAATTACTTATTTCCTTAGTAGATCTGCTAAATCTGGATAAAGACCCGACGGCCTCATTCTTGCGCTTTGAAAAATGGAAGAAGCCTTATTTAGGACGCCGCATGCGTGACCACTGTTGATGTCAGCCACCATGGACGCGTCCACACAGCAACAGCTGAAAAACAAACAGAAGACAGAAAGAAAGCGGTAAAAATACGCGGCTCTGGAGCCAAATTATTTTGTTGTGCCTTGGAGACTGGTTTGCTGGAATCACAGAATTAGTAATCGGCCATTCTCAATTTTGGCATTCTTAGTCTAATTACCACAACCCTTTTAATTTCTTGAACTTTTTCATGAAATATGACTGTAGAGAGAATGAATATGAATCAATTGTGAATTTAATCGTATTGGCATTTATTTAGCTTATGTAGTATCCAAGTTATCGGTATCTAAAATATTTGATGGTTGTGACAATTAGAAATTATAATTTAACCTCATCCCGGTAATTAGAAACTTGAATTTTTCCATATAAGTATATTGAATAATGACCGCTTATGTATTTTAAGAAGATATTTACATATTATATATTAATTTTGTTAAGAAACTATCATATAAAACGCAACAATTGAACATTATAATCAGTTTATTATTGTTTGAGTTTGCTTGAATCTAACGGAAATAACAGCTGTTTTGGTTTTTAATTGACGGTGGCGCTAGTGTTCACCGAGGTATCATCTTAAATAACAGCTGTTATATACTTATTTTTTAACAACAGCAGCGATGGTGATTAGAAAAGTTGTGGCAATTAGCGTCGTGGCTCTTAGAGAGAAACATAATTTTCCAAAAAAAACCTACTTAATAAACAGAATTCTCATAAATACACATCATAATCCATAGAGCCCAGAAATCTGCTTTATTTTCAATAAACGAGAATAAGTTAACAATAACTCATAAGTTTTTAATCAAGGCTACATGAATTAGAAAAATCGAAAACCAAAGTCATGGCAATTAGATACTCAGGTGTCTAATTGGCGATTACTCGACACAGCGCACAACCACACTCGACGAGTACCTCGACAACACAGACGGCTCGGGACCTGTGCTATAGTGATATGCCAGAGATTCTTATTTAGGGATGTGCGACCTCGATTGCAAGTGGTTTTGGCAATTATTGTTCAAGGTCGGACACGTCTTCATTTGATAATTTTGAAAAAGAAAGAACTAGTAACTTTTTGTATTTTTGATATGTTGTAAAATATATATTCCTTAATATAAAAAACCATCTAAAATAACTAAAACTCTTTCTCTGAATTAGTATTAGACAAGTTTCCAAACTGGGAGAGCGCGTGGACGCGTCGTGGTAATTTAAGAACAGTGTTTTGAAAAAAATTATCTGTAATACTATGCAATATAGAGATATTTTTTAAAGTGCAACATATAGAAATAGTTGTAAGCTACTTTAAAAAAAAAACAGCACATAATATTATTTTGTTTACATGAAAATTTTGCACTGGACGCTCTAAATTAAGCCTTCTGAGAATGGCCGTAATAGTACCGTACTGGAGTGCCGATGCTAAGAATCTTATTAAAGTGATAGAGCACACAGTATACAACAAAAAGTATTGGTGCAGAGTAATGTTTTAAGTATAATTTAAAGGTGGAAATGCTGCTAGTCTTCTGGACACCTTTGCACTAGAAACGCTAGTGTGTGGAAGCTTAGTTTCTTTTTATATTTTATATTTTTTTCTGTTTAGTTTTATTTTAGATAGATACTCGTATTAAGTTTGTTTTTATTTGTTTTGTATTTATATCTCTTAGTTTAGGTTAGTTTTATTTGTATTGTTATATTCAGTCTATATTCAAATTTATTAGGTGTAGGTAGTTTATCTATCAAAATAATAATATTAAATTTGCATAGTGTGACATACTACTAAACATAGTTGTGAGTTTAGATTCAGAATCAGAAGTTTAAGAGAAAATGTGTACTTATAATAGAAAGGGTACGCTCTATTATTCAGTAGGTAAGTATCTATGTTTATATCTCATTACTTTTGCAGTTAATGACATATCTCCATTAACGAGATTTGTTTTTATATTGTTCAAATCTTGACAACGTATAGGTATTAATTATTATACAAAAGTAACAGGGTTATGAAAAACTGTAAAACACAGTAAGGGTATTTTGAATTAAACATTGCTAGTAATAAATACCTGAAATATGGAAAATCAATGCGGCACAAAACAATTATTAACGAATACCTTGGAGTAAAACCAACATTGGAGCATAGTTTGCAAACAAAATTTCATGATAAACACTGCTCACAATTAATTAAACTCGACCCCTATTTACTTGTTGTACATAAGTAATTAAATCAGACGCAACATAATAATCTTTTGGAAACAAACAACGTTTAGTTTATAGGTAAAGATCAATCAACAAACTACCTGTGGGTTTCAGACTGATACTTACCACTCCCTCTTTCTGCGGATGTTGTAAATAACCAGCCAAAGTTTGCAGCCTGGAAATAAACATTGTTTACAGGGGGTTCGATTCTCGATCAGGTCAAGATGAAAAATTATCTTTTTCTGATTGACCCGGGTCTTAGATCTTTATCCTATATATGTATTTGTTACAAAATATAGTATCGTCACAGAATACCTAAAAGTATCGTTGAGTTAGTATCCCATAACACAAGGCTCGAACTTACTTTGGAGCTAACTTAATCTGTGTGATTTGTCCCTATACATTTAGGTATATTATATTTATATGCTCCGTTCACGCATTTCAGGGTACGTCTTAATCAACGTCTTCATGATATGACGGTACGATGCTATAATGCTACGGGCATTTGACCTCTGAAGCCCTTTTTTCAGAAAAATCACACCAAATGAATAATGATTATTTGCATTACATCTGAGACAGCACAGCGATTGCCACCGAGTGGCTTTACTTACCTTTTAAACAGACATAAGTTGAAGATAGAAATGCCTGCGGCCTATTCTTAGTAACACACGCATACATCCGGATTATTTTTCAAAATTGCGAAGGACCAAAGATGGTATGACAAGACGCGCGCCCGTAGTATCAAGAACGAAAGTATACAAGTAAATTATTTTCGATGTGAATAGACCACTATCCCTTACTTACGCAAGGATACATTCTAAAAGATTCTAAATATATCATGTTAGTACCTTTTTTCGACTGATAGCGGAGTATTCATTTACAACATTTATTTAATATAATTTTTCGCGGTTGTAATTTTATCACGAAATTTAGATCGTAAATTCTGTGTGGATAAAATTTTCAAATAACGTTCCGTAGTAAAACTTTTCATGCTAGAGCAAATAAGGTTCCATGTGAAATCTCATTTTTACACATACCAGCTCCTAAGTGAATGTTTCATATTACGTACGTACGTTTAATTAAGAGTACCTATTTTATTACTTTTACTATTAGGAGATTTATAAGCCTTATATTATTTGAAGTGAAGAATTATGCGCGTCGAGCAAATTGAAATGGGAAAAAAAACATTGAACTCAGCACACTGGCACCGATACCATAACCGACCCTTAAATAAATATACACGTAATTGTTCAAGTTGTAGTTACTACATAAATGGTGGACACTAGAAATAAGAAAATAATCGAAAGTAATTTAAATAACATAGTCGTAAGCAATCTTGATGGATTCAATATGTTTGCATGCAAAATCAAGTATATAATTAAATTACTACTTCATGATTATTTACGCTTTCAGGAGAATCTATAAATAAAGGTTTTTTTATTTACTTGCACTCGAAATTCAAACGGCATAATTTTTTACTATGTTTTATTTACGAATTCTTATTTTAATGTTTCTCTCGTACATGGCTCTCGCACAGCAAACGGCAGCAAAGGGGCCTATCTACGATTTGCGAGATGCTCCTCGTCTCTTTGAGAAGTTTAAACGGGATTATAATAGACATTATAAGGACGAGTCAGAAGAACAATTGCGTTATAAACAATTTGTTAAAACTTTGATGAAAATAAATTACAAAAATTCCCTTAATAACGGAGAGATACATGATATTAATCAATTTGCTGATTTTACTGATGAAGAATTTTATCCGTATTTACATGGTGTCCCTTCAAGTCCCCAAAAAAGTAAGTTTTACTACTTATTATTATTTTTTTAATTCTTTTTTAAATAGCTATATCTTATAATTTGAATAAAATTATATATTATATTTGGAGGAAGCGAGGGAGGTATGTAAGAATCAAAGCTGCTAGTATTCTGTGCCCCTAGTATGAGTTTTTCTTAACGCAGACGCTTTGTATGGAATTTCTTAGTTGCCTTACTATCCGCCAGAGGCGCTGTACAGGTTTGCCATACTAAATCGCTAACGCAGTCGCTAGCGTCTGCGTTAAGGAAAACTCATACTAGGGGCACTGGGCGCACTACCTGGATATGGCGCGTTTGAGGAAGTATTTTATTTATAAGACTATTTAAATATTGATTTATTATAATTATGTTAATTAAATAATTAGAATAAAAGGCATAAGACAGAATCAAAGCCAATGGTAATCTAGTCTCTGCCTACCTCTACGGAAGACAGGCGTGATGATATGTATGTATGCATGTATAATATATTATATACAATATTTTATAATTTGACATAATGAGCGTATTTTGTTGATTGTGTTAAACAACTGGTAGACTAAACAAATTTCGACAATTCAAAATTTTATAGCCGTCTGAAGACATCTAGCGATGTCAGGTAATTAGAGAGAGGTACACCTCTCTTGATTCTTTAATATATTTTTTAATATCCACAGGTAGAAAGGGAGTAGTATTTTTTTAAGCCGGAAATGTCACAACCACTTTACACTTTTACATTATTTGACAATTAACCAGACTTCTCGATAAAAAGTTTTAACATAATATTTTGACTAAAGACTATTTAATAGTACTTCTATTGAGTTACCAAATAAACAGTTACGTAACGTATGAAGTTTTATTATTCAGAACTTCCTAATAATAAATAAAGTATCAAGTAATATCTTTTATTTATCAACAAACTTTGTTCTTGCCCTTTAATTGTATGCTTCGTCCACTTTCAAATATTTTTTTATATCCTCCAGAGGGCGCCACATGAATTTATTGTAAGGTTACATATACAAAGAATCAGCGGACGGTCAAGTCGCTTCTAACCCATGCTTATAACGATGTATCACTTATCAAAATATCTAAAGTAACTACCTGATTAGAAGTAATAAATCGGCCAAGTGCTACTATATATATATATATGTATATATTATGCATATATATATTATACATACTAAAAATCTTAACAGGTTATTTCAAGACTTTTGTTTTCCTTTAATTATATATTTCATGATTCTAGTTCAACTAAAAGTACTCTACATTTGATCTTTGATTTTTGACTCTAGTTTTTATTCTCATATATCGCAAAATTTACGAACATTTACGTTAACCTAAAATTTTGATTATTTTACAGTCAACATCTACAGTACTAATAGTTTACAGTTAATCAATATTACCTATACATAACTTACACTCAGGCGGGTTGCAGGCCTCAGTATAAGTTATGAGTTTTAATTGGTACGTTCACGCGTTCATCAGGAAAAAATAATTGACAGATACAGAAAGGCAGCCAGACGGACAACAAAGTGATTTATAGGGGTTCCGTTTTTGCCTTAGAGGTACCTAAAAATTACCTGGAATAAACAAATATTATTCAGCAAAAAATATTTCAAATTTACCATGAAAGTAGTCCCGGACAAAAGTTAGTTAAAAGTTAGTAGTGAAAATAAGTTTAGTCCAATAAGATATTCAATAAAATATTCATTGTGAATACTGAACAATACTTTAGAAGTTGTCAATCAATCATTTAGGTTTTCGGCTTTTGGGATTTTGTAACTTTAAAGCGAAGTGGAAAGTTTACTTTATGTACATAGGTACTATGATATATATCATCACGGCTGATTTTCGACGGGCAAGCAGAGACTTTAAGTATTGTTAATTAATTTCTGACTTATTGTTTCTGTCCATTATTTTCTCAAAAAATCTTAAACGGTTGATTCAGATCACACGTCAGTATGTACCTATAAGCTTATAACTTTATATTACGGCAAAAGGTTTTTCTGTTTGTAGTTATGTTTTACACTTGAAACTTAACAACTAAGCTTGGTATGCAATGCAATCAGCAGTAAAGATTTAATTTGTTTGAGGTTCGTTAAATGACGATGGATTATTGCAAAAATCCGAAAGTGAGTTTGTATATTTGTTTGTTTGTTACCTCTTCACGCCCTATCTACTGAACCAATCTTCTTGAAATTTCGCATACACATAGCTAGGAGTATTGAGAAGGACATAGGGTACCTTTCGTCCCGGGAAAATTTTCCGAGAAAATTCATGCGAAGCCGCGGTGAAAATATGTATCATATATTTTCACTTTTACAGACTTGCCCTTTTCCACTTCGGGGTGGAAATCCTCCTAGCAATGTCCATCACCTTCGTCTGTTTCCTAAGTGTTTCTTCATGAGGGACAGAGTTATTATATTTTAATAGCTTGTTTAAGATTTTATTGAATATGAACATTTTTTTATTTGCAAGACTATAAAAATATTCCATGAAAGTGTATATTAATACTTTATATCAATAAAGTTGTTTTTTTTTTTTCTTCGAAGACATATTACTTTGAATCTATGTGATGGATTTACAATAAACTTCATGCATTGATAACTCGATTCTTAGGATTTTTTTTAGGTTAGAACATACACATTACAGGCAGCAAAACATACATAAAAATAGCCCGAGTGACATAGGCTATATAAATTGTATCAAAATTTTAAATGACGGACTTTAAACCTCAGATTTTAACCTCAATAAAAAAAAATGAAATTGTCATCACGTGTTTGATATGAAAAGAAAGGTCTTGGCGACCATTAAAAATATGATTCATCTTATTTAAGTCAAAATATAAGAAGGAATGTTTAAAACGCAGACGTGAATTGGTACAGTTCGCGCGGTCGTCTTTTCGTTCGGGAAATGGAAAAGTATTAAAATAAAAATTAAGTTAAAAAACTAAAACCAATTGAAAATCCATTTTTGAAAATATTATAAGACAATTGGATATTTTTTTTTATTGTTACTTAACCCAAGTTTCTAACTGCGTAATACAATTCAAAAATGGATTCGCAGAAATGAAGAAAAAATAAAATAGCAGTTTTCGTTTATACCTTGAATTATTTCTGTTTGAAGATTAGAATACTTTTTATTTAAGAAATTCGAAGATTTTTATTTTAAGAAATAAATATACGAATCTGCAGATTCCACAGCATTGAATATATATTGTTTCTCAGAATATTCTCCCGGATGATTTGCAAAGTTGTCTTGTGAACCTGAAAAATATGCATACATTTACCTATTATTACTCTGTGGGGATTTAAGTCCGTTTCAGTACTAATAATATTTGAAAATATAAAAAGTTTGTTCATATATTTGGGAAAGATTGGAAAATACTCAAGGGATCGGATCCCTCTTTCACTAAGTTCCATACATATTACCAAGTTGGTATTTTATTTTTAAATGTATAAGGAACAAAAAAAATTTGGGCTGGAGTAGAGTACTTATTTAAAGCTGTTTCCTACTTTAAAGCAGCAACAAGAGTAGAGCGGTTGCCGAATGCAGATAGTACCTTTCTCTGCATCACTAATTTTATTGACTGGTAGATAAAGCCTGAGGCTTTAAGTCCGCTATTTACAATTGTGTAATAAAGTTAAATAAATAAATAAATAGTCTATATAAACGTCTGAGTGGCAAGTGCCTTACACGAACCTTTTCATGCTCTCCTTGACATCTCTCATTGGAATATTCATCTCATTAATTAACGCATTGTTACCTTTCTTCTTAGTCTCAATGAGACATGAGAAAATAATAATGAAAGCATTGGAAACCTAATTGTCCGGTCGATCGATACTTAATATCCCGTGTGATAACCAGCTATTGTATTCTTCATTGAGTGTCGTAAGAGGCCACTAAGGCAATAACAGCATTCCCAAAGAGAAACTTCAGGTTGGCAGGGTGAGTTATTAAAATAATACCAAATCTTTCAAATGTCTATTGAATAAATCTATAACTGTATATAAATACTTTACCTACCTCTATTAAATGGAGAAAAATGGTAATAGGATAACGCGCTCAACATGTTCGCGAACGTTTCGAAATGACAAAAGGGTTTTATTGTTAAGCCTACTATACCTTTATAGCAGTCGTGTGTCCGCAAACGTGTTAAGTGGACTCGGGCTTCCTAACCATATGGTTTGGAATACCGCCGGGATAATGCTTAGATGGTAATTATGATATAAAAAGATAGAGAGAGGGAAAGCGCTGAGCGAGAAAGATGACGTAGATGGATGATAGCGTGAGAAAATAATTAATAACTATTTTACATACCCTCTTATTATTGTTTGTTTTTAAGCATTTAATCACTGTTATCATTTTGTGAACAATGTAAATCAATAATTAAGAACACAAAAATATTAATATTATTAATAAAGAAAAAAACGATGTAAAAATATTGTGACTTACCCCGTGGTGTTTGTACGCCGAACTAAAACGGAATCTGACGTTTCCACCTCTTTTATAAACTCGGCCCCGACTACCTGACATTCCCACTTTTACCCCCGTATAAATACCACGGGCAAGAATATGAAACGACATTCGTTTCTGTGTGATTGTAAGACTAAAGACATCAAGTAAAAACCTGTAAAACATATTTTGCTAATTTCATTTATTAAGGATCGCTCAAGATTACACCAATACCTACACGCTCTAACATGGATATATTTGATTCGTATAGATTTATAAAGTATCTCGAATATTTGTCTTGAAAATTGAATAAGACAACTATTGACTATGTATCTACATTATGGAGATCTCTCACACGTTCGGTTTCCCAATAATATTAACATTTCATACGTTCGCATTGAGTCGATGCCAGAGGAAGTACTAAAGCAATGTTTATTTAATCGGTTAACGTGTTATACTGTGGAAGCTCAAGAGCGACTGCTTATTATTTTATTGTACTTACGACTCTAGCTTTACGAAAGCGGTACCTATTTCTCGCGAGAAAAGAGAAGTGAATATAGAAAACCTAGGTTTATGTATGATTTTTTTACACATTATTATTTACATATGTATATTTTTTAATCTATGATTATTTATATCGCTTTAATATGTTAGGCTTATAAAAATAACTTGATAACCAAATATGGAAATATCCATTACCGTTATTTCAATAAAAATGTACTGATGACATTTCCCGTGTATTTCCCAAAAACAATTACAATCATTCAGTATATCTTCATTCAATAATTTCATGTAGGTGCCACAGTCAATCGATACACCCTGATGTCAGAGTACTTCGGAACCACCTCTCGGCCTCTGACCTACCAGATGGCAGCCGGGACCAACGGCTTAACGTGACTTCTGAAATACGGAAACATCTTTAATGTCAAAAATCAAGTGATCCAAGCCTGCAATGTCCTAACCAAACTGAAAAGAACTAAACAAGGTATTCTTCCAGTAGGGATCGAATCGAACCCACGACCAACGAGTAAATAGGCTGACGCCTTAACTACTGGACCAGAGAAGCAGTTGACAGGTCAGTATTTATAAAAGTGAGAAATATGTCACTTTTGAAAAAAAGCAAAAGCTCAGCTCTCTTAACGCAGATCTCAAAAATTGCCAAGAATTTAATAGTTTTTTTATGTACCTAATATTTATATGAGTTTGTTTATATATTCACGTGACCTGATGGATCGCATACCTAGCTACTAAGCATTTCCTACAATGTTGTCAGAAAACGGTGCAAACATCTTCCTACCGCTTGTTACCGTAATGTGAACACACTGTAAAAGCCCTTTGTTTTCTGAAGGAACATCTCCTTAGTGAAATCTAATTTTGCTATGGAATGGAGGCGTCAGACGTATTATATTTTCATTACATACACCTTTAAGAATGCATTTGATCACGCCTACGTTCATTAGAATTTTCGTTGTGTTTTACATCTTCGTCCGAGCGTGTTTCCCGGTTACATCTTCAGCTTACGCTTCAGAGCCCAGGGTACGCTATTAATCATGGTCCTGATTCGGCGGAACTGGTTATTACAATGGAGCGATTTGCGCTAGTCTTAATTCATGCTAGTCTAAATTAATGTAAGTACATCGAAATATAGATCTTCAACCCCTTCAACCAGATCGAATAATTATTAAGAATCCTAAATGAAGCTAAAAATATAATCGCAAACAAGTTTTAATCTTATTCTTCCTTCGCTTCTCATTGTGAGACGTTCGTCCCACTCTGTAGGGTCGAGATTGAATTTTTTAATAAAATAACTTTTACCCGGAACTTTACTCGCGTAGAAATATCAAAAAAAGTAGTCATTACAAAATTTGGATCTTTACTTTCACGTTTTTAATGTTTCGACCTTAAAATAGACAGAAACAAAGGTAAAAATTTCCTGGAGCCTGTAAAGGCTGAACAGCCAACGCGTCGAACACTTACAACAGAATTTCCAGCAAGTCATAGAAAGAATACCAATCACCCTTGCTTTGCTTCCTTAGAACAGAAACTATGTTTTTAGGTATGTATTGTTTGGTTTTGGCCAGTTTAAATGTTATTTTTAAAACTATTTAAGTATTAAGTGAAATTAGCAGACAAATTGGCTCAAATGCAAATTGAAATTTAAGCACAAAACAAAAAAGGCGATTTTTAGAGTGAAGAAATTTAAGCACAAAACAAAAAAGGCAATTTTTAGGGTGAAGCCTCCGACCGACAGAAGCATTACTAACAAGTCTACGGAAGAGTATTATAAGTAGTATATAGATAGTATCAAAACTATAAAGTAACTAAAATAACCCTTTAGTCTTTATAAGAAAATTAGTCGGTTAAAAACCCTTGCATGCCTTCGAAACTGCAAACTGATATACGTTTTCTCTATTTTTCTTCACTCTTATGTTTCGTAGTACCTATTCAAAGTTTCCTGAGTTTGGTATTCGCGGGGACCGTTTCACAAGTTATGAGAGTTCACTAGAGTAGGCAAGAGTACCTAGTTTACGAGTATGACGTCATATAAACTTCATGTTCGCTGCAAAGAGGTTTTTTCATCATAGAGCAGATATATCCTTTAGTTACTTATCGCCTCATTTTGTCTTAAATAATAACCACTCTATGGTTTATTGACCATATAGAGTATCAGGTTTCATCCTTTTGATGATTTTGACGATCTCCATGGCGTAATGGTTAACATGCCTGCCCGCTACTCAGAAGGTCCTGGGTTCGATCCCTGGTCAGGTCAAGATGAAAAATGATATTTTTCTGATTGGTCTTGGTCTTGGATGTTTTCCTATAATATGTATTTGTTATAAAACATAGTTTCGTTGAGTTAGTATCTTATATCACAAGTCTCGAACTCACTTTGGGGCTAACTTAATCTGTGTGATTTGTCCCTATATATTTATTTATCCATAAGATGTTAAATATTTTAAAACCCGAAGTCCTAAGGAATGGTATTGTTGATGAAATATGCCACTGCCCACTGCCCGCTGCCCAGTGTATCCTGATAACAGAATATATTAAATTACACAGAATTTAATTGATCACCGAGATTAAAGGATCTGCCGTGCGGCATGATCACTTTACACTAATTCGTAAGTTGAAATTATCTCGATATAAATTGTAATTGCTTTTATGTAGTTTACGTAAAACAAAATAATTATTAAGTCCTTTTGTACATATTGTAGGCGTTTTCATATGTATCTTATATTGGCCTTATTCGTAGTTGTAGAAGTTGCGCGTTATACAAATCTAAATAAGTATTGTGATCAATAAGAAATTCTTGATTTTCCCCCAAAAAAAAAACAGAACCGACTCCATTTATTCAACTAAAAAGGACTTCCTTAGGACTTCGGGTTTTAAAATATTTAACATCTTATGAATAAATAAATAAATAAATAGGGACAAATCACACAGATTGAGTTAGCCCCAAAGTAAATTCAGGTATAAGTTCGGGGATAAGTTGTATAGCAATTTCGCACCATTTTTAAGTAATATTAAGTAATAATGGTGCGAAATTGCTATACAACTTACTAAATTTATTTAAAAAACGAAATTAACTATTATTATACAAACTTAACTACTATATATACACTTATATATATACACTTAAAATTAAGAAATAAATAAATATATACACAAAAAAAAACGTTCTAGATATAATTAATAAATTGCTGTTTAAATAATATGCTACATTCCGACAAATTGAGAATCTCTTCCGTTTTTTTGAAGTTGGTTAAACATTACTATTCATTGTCTTTTCCTGTTATTTATTTCACTAGTCCAATAGCAAGTCGGGCCTTTAATAAAGGTTATAACAAACAAAACTAAACCTCTGCCCGAAATTGTCTGGAAGCTTGATACAAAAGCGGTATTAAATCATTTACATAGTGTATTCCGTCATCATTCCTGTTAAATTTACAATGCTGATAGTGGTCACAATGAAACTAAATTTAGGATGTTTAAGGGCATCCGTCTTTTGCTATTATGTAAAATATTAAATTTCTAGATCATTAGGGAGAGAATTGTAACATCAAATTCATAAATCGACGAAAATATCAATTTGCAAATAAGTTTTCTTCTGCAATTTACTCCCTGCTTGTAAATGATCGAAGTTATTAAGTATATAGAGTTATTATAATAAGGAATTTACGTGTAAAAAAATATTAATCGACTATAGACTGTTCTGAGTATTAAGTACGACTGTGATTGGAACAAAGTTTACCCACTTTAGAACAACAGTAGCGTCGTATGTTATGTTCATCATTGTTAATTAGCAAGAAATATGTAACTGCCTCAGTTACGAGGTTCTTGGTAAGCGTGATTGTGGCCTTCCAACAAAGTAATGTACAGTCAGCCATGTAATTTAAATAAATTTAAATATAATATTTTATCAGATAATAATTACAAACATTATTAATATAAAGAAAAATGTATCCGTATCACGCTTTATCTAAGAGTTATACAGAAATAAAATAAAAATAAATTATATTATAAATAAGAATAAATTTGAATATTAATTCACCTTCCTAGTTACTTTGAAACTAGGTTGTATATCTGAAATGTCTATACTATTAAATCAGGAAGAAAATAAATCGGACCGAATGTGTATTAAAGGTGAAAAACACCAAACCATTCAACATTCCTTTTATTCACAGCTTAGCGCTGACAATAACATCTTGAATTTTAATTAAGGCCATGGCTGGCTATGGAGTATGACTTTAAGCAAGAGATTATATTTCCTTGAACTAATTAGTTTATCTTATAAAATCAATAATCATATTTGAGGGCCTACCTACTTTAACTTAGCCTTAGAGGCTTCATTGACTTCAAGGCTTTCCTGCGGCAGCTTTGAAATGCAGTAATTTGTTGAACCAGAGGTATTTAAAAATATATATGTTTGGTCCATGTTACTTCTTATCAGTCTTCCCTTTCCCCGTCTTTCATTCCATAATGACTTTAAAATAAAGTATACCTTGAGTATGTAAACTCATATTTCTGATCCGACTGTACATGTTCGCTTTAATAGGCAAGAAACTTTCCACTTAAGAGGCCAAAGGAATAATTTAAACTTGCGTAGTTAGATCAGGCATGTTAGCTTTAACTCGAATAAAACGTTGAACATTTCTTTTTGACACCGCTCAAACTATTCAATTTAATTATAAAAAAAATTAAATAAATAAATAAATAAATAAACAATAAACGTGTAGGCATTCAACTTGTGACTTTTATGAGCTTTACTATAAACCTTAAATCAAACGCACATTGTCAAAAATAGACAGTATTTAGATCAAGTGAATCACAAATAACTTTCATGTCATATTTCATTTTGTATGCAAACAAAATTAACAGTTCAAAGGCTCTCATTTACCAGCGGGTCACCACAAACCCTCAGCTCATTTTTTATGTAGATTGCGTCGAAGAAAAGTTTCACAATATCAGTCTGTGAGAGTCCTGCAACGATCCTTTGGGACCTTTCCCGTATTAAATTTGGCTCTGTCTACGGTTGCTACTTCACAAGACACTATACGAAGTGTTTTATGGAATATGGAGTTCTTATTATGCGAACAAACAGAATACGTAAATGTTAAGGACATTTAAATGGATTCTTTCTTATCTTTGCATGGAATTTGAGTAATTGGACTTATTAGGTGAGTACAAATAAACAATTAATGGTTAGTGGTAGTATTCAATTTATGTCACAAGATAACAGTACCCGAGTTCCCGTCCTCAATAAGATATAAGAAATAATGTACTTATGTATTAATTTGTAGCAAGGGTTTAAATTCATAACTAACATTTTCGAAATTATCTTACATGATATTTTTATAAATTGTGAGCTAAACTTTATAAAAGAACATTGTGTACAATGTCTAAAGTAAACATGTAACATGGCAGTTTCAAACAAATACGAGTACGAAACTTATCAGTAATATCGCTTGAACGCATAAACACAGCAATATCAAATAACACAGGCCGTGCTATTTCAACGTTAGCAAATATAATCCGACTGACTGTAAACGTCTCATCATTTGACTAATTTTCCTGCAAATCTGAGTTCTAGCGAAATATACGCTTGGCCATTAGCTTGGACGCAGTAGGTATGCATTACTCCGTGGCAGGATTTTGCATTTCCATCTTATTGTTGCGTCTCGTTTGGATGCAAATATTTTATAGTTCAAGCCCGAGCAAGCCGTCCCGCATTTTAGTTTCTTTCGCTTCCTGTAATTTGCTTTTGTTTTTTTTTTTTTATTATTTCCTCGTTTCGCTTATTCTGATTTTAAATGAAACCTGCATGGAATCTAGAGAGCATGCCGCATTTCCTCTGCAGTTATTGTTCGTTGTGAGGACATTTACCAGGCATTTTTGATGTTTATCAAGGCAAATGTTGTGACTTTTTAAAGTTTTGTAGATATGTAGCCAGAGAATACGATATTTAGAAAGGCAGAACGATAACTGGTTTTAAGTGGTGTTTTATTAATGTTTAACACTAAAAAGGAGGTACCTAGTATAGAATTTAGAAATATTTTAAAATAACAGTTCTAACGTTGCAGCTATTGGTTTCTTCTCCATAAAAATATGAAAGTAAAATATAATAAAGGTACAAAACCACTTTTAATATAAATACATAATATTAATAACAATTAAGGTAATAAATAGTTTATATTTTTCTTTTACAAAACTACATACTTCCTTCTATGGTCGAGGAAAACCACAGCAAACTTGTCATCTTTCAAGTAAAATGAGCTAGCAAATGTAAGTCTGCATTCTGTTTCGGCGCTTTAAACGTTCTAGGCCCTCGTCCCGCTTTCCTACTTACGTCTTTTATGTACCCCTAACATACTTTTTTCTCGGGCGCCCCTTATATTTAGCCCGTAAAAGGAAGCTACTCAGTTTTGTAATATTTGTAAACAAAATTTTATTAGGAAAATATTTTTGTAATATGTTTTTTGACGTAGATCCATCCTAAGTAATATTATAAATGCGAGTGAATTTGTTTTATGGTTACGCTTTGACTCCATATATACCTACTGCACCAATCTTCCTGAAATTTCGCATACATATAGAAGTATTGAGAAGGACATAGGATACCTTTCATCCCGCGAAAAAGTACTGTTCCCGTGGGAAATTTGCGTGGGTGAAGCCGCGGGCAAAAGCTAGTTTTTTATAATATCAAAGTTAAATATAGATTAATATAGGTGTAATGCTAAAAATTTGTTTGTTTGACCGCACTCGTCTTTAGAACATTGATTGATTTGACAAACCAGTGATTTGTGTTGAATTCTTTCAAAAAAGGCGTGAAAAGTATATTTAAGGGTTAGCCTATGTAATTTATTTGTGGACTGTGGGGACAGTAATACGCATGTGATTCTTCTTGTCTTGCAGGCGCCCATAGGCTACTTTGGCCACTTGCCATTAGGTAGGCCGTACAATTGTTTGCCTATTAAATTTTATAGAAAACATAATTGAAGAAGACTTTAGACTACACTACAAATACCGCTATAGTAAAAGCCTGTGTAACAGTTTGTTTAAAATAAAACTTTATTGTTATGGGGTAAAATATATTCAGTATTATCAACCGCTTATAGCAATAGACGAATAGAAATTATATATACCATATTTAATTTTTAAAAACTTTTTTGTCTCCAATAAAATAATATTTAAACAATTAGCGGACTTAATGCTATTAAGCTCTTAATCATTCAATTAATTAAAATATCCAGGATGTAAAAGAAATCTACGAATTTACTAATTAAGACTACTACTAATATAAAAATACTCTTATCATCTTACTTATCATCAGGAATAAAACTAATAACCGTGCGTAAAGCAGCAAAAAAGTTATATTTTTTCATAATCCCAGTACATACTTGGAAAGATAAGAGGCTCATAACCCGGAATAGGTACGCCGTGTACGTTTATTACTATGTCAAGCATAACTTTAAATGTTGGATATTGTGTCAGTTCCCTCATATTACAACGCCAAGATACATTTGCATGCATAATAGATTTCCGACGCTCCCAATGTACGGAAAAAGGTTTTAACTATGTATTTTGTAGCTGCATAAACGGTATGTTGTTTTTTTAGGATATTATATAATTGTAATTAATTATTTTTGTGTGTAAATAGCGATTCTGTTATTCATAAATGACTGGAGTTCTTGTTTTATAAAAATATACATACATTGTTTATTATATATATCACACTTTGTAATTAAGTAAAAAATTTAGAGCTACCTAGACAAAACATCAGAGCCCTAGATGATTGGGTTCTCTAGGTTCTTCTTTGACTTAAAAAAATAATCATTCATCTGTAATCAACAAATCGTAAATTCGAGACTTATGTTATGGGATGCTAATTCAATGATACTATATTTTTAACCAAATAGATATACAGCTAAACATCCAAGATCCAGGCCAATCGGAAAAAGATCATTTTCATCTTGACCTGTCCTGGGATCGAACCCGGGACCTTCTGATTAGCGGTCAGCCATGTTAATCATTACGCCAAGAAGGTGGTCAATTCTACGAAATAAAATAAAAATAATCCTAGTTTTTGCCTAAAATTCTTTAAAGGGGGGAACAATATGACCATTGGAACCTTTAAATTTTGTAAAAGTACGTATTTTTATTTTTATGATCGACTAGCTGTTGCCCGCGGCTCCGCCCGCGTGTAGGTCGCTTTTCGCGTAACCTGTGGAAACTACAACTATCCAGACCTAATAGTTAATCCTATTGTATCCTTTTCCCGTGCCAATTTTATAAAGCCATTACATTGCTACGATATCATTAAATATTAGGGTCACTTCTTTCTCAAATACCGTTTTTAAAATCAATAGGAATCAGTATTAAACAGTCGTAAAATTCTGAAAAAAATATATGTTTTTAGTTGAGGATCTAGCAGAGTGAAATTTGCTTACAGTAACAATATCAGACAAAATTCGCTCGATAGAAAAATCAAAGTTGCCTCCTTTGGAAGTTTATTTTCAATACTATGCCTAAAATAATAAACTTATTGTCCTGCTTTTTATACCAGCCTTTAGATAAAGTATTTATATAGTGAAAATCGCTGAAGTAGATGTTGTAGTGTGTTTTTCCCAAATATGATGTCTAAATGCCTACAAAATGAGTGAGTGCCGCGACTACGCGGCTTACGAACAACGTACCTTCAGAAGAAGGAGCCCTTAACATTCATACTATCAATCTTTGTCTCTAAAAGAGTAGACGCAGCCTATTACAGAGTCATTAGGACCTAAAATCCACTTCCAAAGTTTTAGTGGGCGTGAAAAGTGGAGAAAATCGCAATAAATAGTGATAAGTCAGATAAATTAGTCCTTACGACACGACTGTATGTTACGTCAAACACTGATTTGATTATTTTTTAAACCAAATCCAAACCAAACCAACCAATCAATTCAAATAGCTTACAATATAACACAACAAACGACCGATCAACAAACCAACCAATAGTACTAAATCAACAAACAAATTTTTTTTTTAATAATTAGAATTAATTGCTGCCGTAAGGAAAAATTTCAATCTGCTATTAAACTAAAGTCAGCGCCATCTATTGATATTTTATGTAACTAAATAATACGCCCACAAACATTTAATGTGTTAAAATTAAATAGAGACTGCAGTGTGTTTCTGTCTTTATTGATATAAGTAGAAACTCTAGCTTTATCTAAATTAAATACGTTTATGTAAATCGCATTCAACTGTTTAAAAGTTTTGAAGCAGTGCTTGTAGTAAACTTTAAATGACCATAACTTCTATTTCCCTTAACCGATTTTGATGAAACAAATATTTTACAACGCTCCTAATTATATGTAATTCACCTGTGAAAACAGCGTTCAAATCTGTTGAGTAGTTTTGAAATTATAACGCACCACACAGACAGAAAGACAGACAGACAAAAATTGCAAAAATTGTGTTTTTTGGTTTTTATTACTCTTCTTTAATTGCCCCGTAGAGGTTTTTTAGAAAAATATTTAATGTACAGACACTCGATTTTTACTGTCTTATTATATGTATAGATAGATAAGTACAAAATACTTTTATATTAACGGAATTAACGCTAAGAGCTTTCTCTAAGTAAGAAAATAATTCTAGAAAACAAATAAAAAACGAAAACAGAAAATTATTGTTTGTGGCAGGATTCGATCCAGCTACTTTCTAGAAACATTTCATTACTAAAATATTTAAAAAAAAACTTTTGAAAAATTAATACAAAAAAAAAGGGTAAAAACAAAAGAAGTGATGTCTAGCAGGATTCGAACCCTCTACTTAAAAAAAATATCCGCGACCTCTACCGATAGGCCAACATGCTTTGCTTGTCACTGCCGAAATTTCAAATGGGTTTTGTCTATAGGTTTAAAGTAAATTTTCAATCGACCACAACTTCTTTTTCCCTTAACCAATTTTGACGAAACAAAGTTTTGACAACGCTCCTAATTATATGTAATCCAACTGTAAACCGCGTTTAAATCCGTTGAGTATTTTCGAAGTTATAACGTACCAGACAGACATACATACATACATACAGACAGACAAAAATTCCAAAAACTGTCTTTTTGGTTTCTGTTACTCCTTTTTAATCGCACTCAATCAGTTTTTTTGAAAAATATTAAATGTACAGACACTCGCATTTTAGTATCTTATAATATGTATTGATAACGACACACGTATTCTTAATTTTGGCTTCTACTAGCGAACGAATTACATTCTTATAATATTGTGAACATCTTTCATAATATTTTTTTTAATTTTCTAACCAACGTGACTAAAGAGTAGTTGTAATAGTGTTTCCAAAAGGAAATTACTCTCTCTGTAGAAATTAAATGACCGAAAAAAGCATATCTCAATTCCCAGAATTTAAGAATTTTTACGTTTTTATTCAAGTAAATGGTTTTTAATTTTCTCGCAGCTGTTTTCTCCCAAGTGGCAGCCGAGAATTTAACTGTCCAATTGGAAGGACTTAACCAAATTATCCGGCTTCATTTCTCGAATAAAGTATTGGAACTCGATTCCACGTATGAGAATAAATTAATCATTTGTAATATTTGTATAATTAATAAGGTCGTTCCATGAGGCTCCTGTCGTATTAGCTTAATTAAATTTATGATGATATAATTTGTACATACTTATTTGATTTCTTACAAAATAAATAGCTATAGGCAAACCACTAGCCACATTACCGAGAAAAATGAAAATAGATATCCACAATAAAAAAATATACTCATCTAATTTTCATTGCGTAACAATCTGGAGTTAATCTCTGTTTTTGTTAGAGAAACTTGGAAATCCGACCCAGTGGTTGGATCTAGTTCATCCGTATAAAAGTAGAAAAGGATTAGTTAAAGAAAAATTCTAAGTTTTATTGGATAACCAACAGGAAATTAAAAAACTAAGGGCAATTTACTTATTCAATCTTCAGACAGACAATTTCAGATTTTACCAGTTGTTCCTGGATTGCTTGATGTGATTATGTTTAGGCAAAATTGAAGTAAAATTAACGAAAAGTCTCTATATAGTCAGACCACGGCTTTACAATGACTTTTTTGTACCTATGCATTTCTGGATTTCTATCTCAATTGTTTCCTTGTTTCATCCTTTTTAGACACCACGTAGTCGGGATATATAGTTTTTTGACTTAATTTTTATTATCTGTGTAAAAAACAAATCCGTTTTATTTACGCTTTTAGTCAGCAGGCCGTTATCAAACTCTATTCATGTAAAATTTAGACCTGTTCAAATTATGGCTTTTTTCTTTTGAAAATTGAATATTGTTAATTATTGACAAAAACATACCACCCTGCAGCAATAAAAAAAATCCCTTTGGTCCCATTTCGCAGCTATATTTCGTAGCTGGCCAACATCCTGTTCAATCTACGGAAGCACATAATTTTTATTATATTTTTTGTATTAGCATAATACAATAAACAAATCATTTTTGAGGCGGTTTTTCTTGTTGCTATCTATTTGCCTCACTGTTTTATGGGAATAATACAAACTGAATAAAAAAAACCTTATTAAAACTTTATTTCATCCCCGGCCTATCTGGAGATTCGCCAATGGAGCGTTGCGGCTTTTTATATACGCAACAAATTCCCAAAGTACTACGTTTTAATTTAGCCATTTTGGCACGTCCCGACGGAACTGCGGATCATTTGTATTAGAAATACGGGTAATATGATCCCAGCGACGACGAAATTACTCGACTCCCTGCCGAGCCCGTTTCTGGTATGTGACGTAGCACTGAGGGTATAGAAGTAACGCTTTGCTAAGCGAACTGAAAAAGACGACCTCCTTCTCCTTGATACATGCTAAATGCTAATGCGCTAACCATGGTTTTGGTTTGATCCACAGGCATAGCGAGTTGGAAAATGTATGGCAATAGGTATTTTCATGAAATATAATATTGTTGCGAGGATACCATAAAACAAGTAAAGAGAAGTGGGCATTACATCCGGGCTAGCTTACTATATACATATACATAATTTGTAGATATTATTTTATGTGTAACCTTTTTTCAGTTTTCATACAACTTCCTTGTAAAAACAGAGTATACTTCGTGGTTCTAATCCTTCAAGCTGTGATTTAAGTAAGATTAATTTATTTTAGTGTAAAATACTTTTTTGTGTTTTATTTTTATTAAATGGGCTCTTGAAAAAGACTTGCTTTAAGAATTATCTTGTAATTGATCAGATTGTGCAGCAAAAGCACATATTTCAGCACACTAGTCACTCAATAACACCATATCTGTTTCCCGATTAGGAGGTAGCTCATTACTTAAGATAATGCTAATATAATATTCGGAATTATTCATTTGTCTATTTGACCTGCTTGGTAGATACTCGTATGCTAAATTACGCGGTCTTTACACGGGAATAATTCACGCAATTTAATATTTTTATTTTTTAAATTTGTTACACAAAACGTTAATATAGCGGATATGAAATATGATTAGTTTATTTTATATTTTCAAATTTAAAACTGGAGTAAGGTTTTTTCACAATACAACTTGAAAGCGCACCTGATTTCTCTTTTCTGTTATTTAGCTTTGGTTTTGTTGTTTCTGTGTTTTGTAATATTATAAGCATTTTGGTTGTTAGGCGTCGTATCAAACAGACTCAGGTAAATAAAATGACTATATTCCACAGATTGTTTACAATTAACAGATTTTTTTTTATAGTAAGCCATTTCTTAATGTTGAAACAAATCTATATCAAACATATCAGTTAATATGTAATAGAATCATTCTAATTTTGGCTCTGTAAAGTTGACTATTAAACTTGAACCGTATCCATAAAGGAAGTTAAGTCAAAAACTTAATAGAGATGAAATGGTGAGGATGATTCTTTTGAACACTTTTCTTTGAACACATGATTGAACCATAATAAAAAATAACATATTCGAATGATGGTTTCAATTGCAAAGAAAATAGTCAGACCGTTAATAGAAACCATTGAATTCTTTCTAAAAATAGCAAATTGTTTACACCCAAAAGCCGTCTTTGTATCAAATTTATCATATTAAATTCAGGAAAAGGACAAATTACTGGAAACTGAATTTTGCTCTCACTGCAGTTTATAGGATTCTGTGAGAAAAACCTTACAGTTTTCTTGTTTGTCTGCACGTCTAAGCTTTTAAATAGAGACATTTAATAAACGTTTCAGGCACTATTGTCGGCCCTTTGTGTGATTTTAAAAAATCTTCTATATATAAGTTTTATAAAGTTTAATTGCAAGTATGCTTATGCTTAAGCACGATGTCATATTGATACTACTTAAAATTGCCAATTAATATAATAATAAAAATTATTTATTTTCTCTTCACAACAGTAATAGTATATACTTAGCCTAGGTACGATTGTAACAGAATGTATGTATATGAATATACGTGTATACCATATTTACTTCCATTCTTATAAATACGCCAGTCTGCTATTTGTCTGTCTGTTACGCTTTCACAGCTTAACCGCTGGACCGATTTTAATTAAATTTAGTATGGATATATTTCAGGACCAGGGTTCAAACATATGTTTCTTTTGGGCACGATATCCATGCAGAGATATAGAGTGCCACGCAGGCGGAGCTATAGCTAGGATTAATTATAGAAACGAAAATCTATAATCCTGTACGCTGCGATGGTGGTACAGTCGGCTGCAGAGAAATTTAACCCCCAAGCCACAATTATCACTATTGAAAGGGGGTCATATTTCTCTGCAGCTCACTGTATGAGACTGCGTCTATTCCACCTAATTAGACACTATTACTATGGATTATGGACAGACATTTAATGAAATCCTTATATGTAAATAAGCTTATTACCTCAGCAAGGACGAGCATTGTAGCTAGCAGCCCGAATTGCATACTTAATAAAATTATGATTCTCCTATTCTCATGCAAATGTCTAGTTATTAGAATACTACCGGTGCAACTTGGATTAACTCAGACAAACCATAGGACTTGAAGATAATAAAAGCTAATGATTTCCAATCCCTTCTGGGTTTCAGTAAAGTTGGTTCTGTGTTTTTGTTTTTAATATTCGTATTTATTTAATTCACATTAAATAAAATTTTCGTTGTCAATAAGCTCAATGATCTATACCTATATCAGAAGTCATTGAGGTGGCTTCGCTTGGGGCAAGCCATATATAATCATCTTAAATTAATCTTTTGTCATTGACGCGAAAAGAAACATATGAAAATTTTACTATAGGAGTCCGATGATGATCCAATGTTCCCTTTGTTTTTTTCTTTTTTAATTATCTTTTCAGTACCGTACCTACGTGTCAATTTAAAACACCTGTGGATTCGGCTGCCTGCCTCGTACCCTCGTACCTATTTGGTATTGTAAATGCATCTGATAATACACTGAGTCCGTCACCATCTTGCACTTCGGAGATATATACGATACATTATGAACAAATATTTTTTACTATAATCACTAACCATAACAAATAATACCAAAATTTTTCAAAATTACCAAAATATTGTACTTAAATCACTTAAATTAGATAAATCTTTTATAAATTTAATGAAATTTTATACGTTTCGTTTAAAAAATGGCGATGTTTGCTCACTATCTTTCTCTCTCTTTTAAAGCGACTTCCATACATTTCCACTTAATTATGATCGAACTCGACGTTCCATCATAATTATGTTAAGGTTTGGAGTTTAATTAATATCGCATGGAGTAAAGTATCGAATTTAATAATTATTGTCAAACTTATTATCGCTAAGTTTCTCTAATAATTACAGAAACTTAGCGATGACTATTATTGTCACCAATGCAAGATTTGTATTGCAAAATAAAAATTAAGTTAAATAAAACTATTGACTACGTTAAAAAAGGTGTCTAAAAAGGTTTCATTCTTTTTAGACACCATGAAGTCGGGTTATGGTTTTTTAACTTAATTTTTATTCATAGATAATATATGAAGTTAAAGCGCGAGAAGTAACACAACAGACATAAGTATAGTTTACTATCTATCTGTGTTAAGTCTCCAAATTGCTTAGGAAAATTGTTTAGTAATCACAGTAATATTAATGAAACTCTACTTTATTAAACTAAGATTAATATTAAATTCCAGCCCAATCGTATGCAATGTGTTCCTGATAAATTCTGGCTGAATGCATGATTATTTTTGGTATTTTTCTTGTACTAACAGTAATTTGATATTATCTGTGCCGAAAACATACACATAGTGATTCATTTTATTTAATTTAAATTTACATTTTAGCCTGTATGGTCCAGTGGTTAATGTGTTTGTTTTCTTTGTCTGAAGACCCAGAGATCGCGAGTTTATTTTTTATGTAAAGCATTACTTTGTTTAGTTGGTTGGTTAGGAAATTGTAGACTTGAAACCTCACCTGATTGTCTGATAAAGATGATTCCGTGTTTCGGAAGACACGTTAAGCCGTTGTTCCCGGTTGTCCTCTGGTAGTCGTTAAAGGTTGAACGTCAAAGGCCACGAAGTGGCCCTGTAACCCACACAATCACGCAACTTCAAATTATTTAAAGTTGGAAACTTCAAATGTGAATAATATTATGTATATAAATAATTATACTGCTATCTTAGGTTGGTCCCTTGTTAAGTCTGCACCCGTAGCCAAATGACAATTTCAAAATCGCTGACGAATGTCGACAAGAACAAAATGTATGGGATTGACATAAGCTGCAGTAAATCACGTGGTCAATCTTATATACCTATCAATCCCATACATTTTGTTGTTCTTGTCGTACTCGTACCTCGTTAACGTTTTGCGATTGTGACTTCGGCTGAGCCCCCTAGTCATCTAAACTAAATAAGAAGAGGGTGTAATTTCTGTTCACATTCTATCATATCCCATCCCAACTAATATTATAATTGCAGAAGCTAGTTTGATTGTTGGTTTGTTTGTTTGTTCCGCTTTCATCTACTGAACCAACCTTCCTGAAATTTCGCATATACATACTTAGTTAAAAGTATTGAGAAGAACAAAGGGTATCTTTCATCGCGGAAAAAGCCCGAAATGTTCCCGAGGGAAGCTAGTTAATTATAGATTAATCGCCAGACATCAATTTGTTTAAATGGTATTTAAATAATGCTTGTAGATACCTCTCGAATATTAATTTATTTACCCCAAAATACTTAAGGATATGAATTTCGATGGCGACAGTCGATTTCCCTATAAGTCGAATAACTGAATATGTATGTCTTATGAATAGAATATCGATTTTGGTGATTATTCAACAGACAGCCTCATTAAAGTCGAGATTAGCTAATGCACAATTAATTTCCTACGAGTTTACAGTTGAATCTGGCATTAAGGATATATTGCCTATAATAATTCAGTGTCAGAAATCTAGGCATATTTTAGACGCGAAATTTATGAATGATTGGTTGATTGTAATAAATAAATCGGTTTCAAGATAACGTCAGAATTCAAATTTGAAATTCAATTTTAGATTTATTGGCGATGTGAGTAAATAGATATCAGTAAAAACAAAAGCTGAGTGAGAGATAAAATTTTGGACGCTCACGCCTCTATACAGCTTTTATGCAGCACCTAGTGCCTTTTAAAGTCTGAAATTTCAAAATCATCTCCATTTTTCTATTCCAGAGAGTATTTTTCCACCTCAGAATTCTTTTTTTTTTTAGAATTTTCCGTTTTTATGGTATAGAATATAATAGTTTTTTGCCAAATATCCTACTTGTATCTGTAACCATAAACGTTTTGAAGAACAATAAATTAAACTCCCTGTGAAAAATTCTAGTATGTATTTTCAAAATTATCTTTTGGAAGCTTTTCGAAAACCGTGATGAGAGTTTCCGATATACCTACACTGGTGGTAAAACTTCCAAGTGATCCTTGTTTACAGAACAGAAGAACTTCTTTTTAATTAAATAGGTTATATATAGGTTAAAATAAAACAATACTTTCATTAATAACTTTATTTACGTATTCCATTTAAATTTTACAATAATAAGTACAATAAAATGAAATTAAAACACAACAATTTTCGTGTCACTGTACATTATAGTTAAAGATGATGTCGTGCAAAGAATTGACATATCTTATGTGAAAACACAGCCATAGATTAATGCCTAATAAATTTATATATCTATTATATTATACGTTCTGAGAAACTACATAAGTGACTTCTTACAGAAACATAATTGTGATTTTGCTATTATAATTTAGTTTCAGTGTGAATATGGGTCATTTAATTTTAGCACCCTGATGGAATATTAACAGTTTTTTTTATACATTTTTAAGATTGATACTTTTTGATATACCTATTCGTTCCAAAATAATATACTGAATTAAAACTTTTATTTACCTGAAACACATATTGACTCATTTAAATCATATTAACAGTAACAGAGTTTTCTTTGTAAACAAAGAAAATAATAACATACTTATAACATTTCAAGTAATATATGTTTATTAAAAAAACACGATTGTCCTGTACTTAGTGTAAAATGTCCCTGAAACCATTTTAAAACCAATTTTTTTCTCGCCAAAAGTGAAATGAGGCGAATATTAAACCTTTCAGAAAAATCTGTGAAAGGTTTAATAGCATTTAAATAAAGCATTTGTAAAATTACAATGTTGATTATAAAATAACTACTTCAAAAAAAAAACAACCCATTGCATCTATCTAATATACTGTACTTTTGTTTATTTTGTGCAATAAAGTCGTGACAAACAAACTCGGGTCTTTGTAATTTTTTACATCATTATTTATGTTTATATTTTTAAACGATACAATACCCATATTCACGCCGACTGTGTCAATATAGTAGATTTTTTTTATTCTAACAATATTTTTATGTACATTACACATGTTCTATTTAATTTTGAATGTACAAAAAATAACTCCATGATTAATTATGAGGTTCTATAGGTATTTTAGATACTTTGGTTACTCTGAGCTTACGACACTATACAAGAGCAAAGTGTATACGACAACGCTTTGTGTGCCAATGTACGCCACATATTTTTCATTAATGAATGGTATCCTTTTACCGTATACCAGACATAAGGGACGTACGTGCAAAGACAAAATAATGTTGTGAAAAAATTGGATGGAAAAATGTACCTGCAGGAATAATTTTGATCATTTTCAGCTGCTTTTTTGTTTGTCTTTTGATATTGTACCCTGCCAAATTTTAATTGATAAGGTTGGAATATTATACACACTCTTCTTTCCTGGTAATGTGATCCAATGAAATTTTGATTTAGGTCTAATTTTTACGGAAATAAAAATTTAAAATTTCTTTTTATATACTGTAGCATGTAGCTTTGATAAGAATTAGTACCTTCTGGTAAAGTAAGGCGTTATGTTGCACGCTCTTTAATTTGGTTCTTCAAGTTTGGTATTTGATTTGATGTGATGCAATAATTTTTTATTTCGATAACGTGTAACTATTTATCACTAGGTTGCCGAATTATCGAGTGATCATCTATTTTATTAAGTATTTCTTTTTGTTGTATAGGTTTGTACATAACAATATACTTGTTTGTTGTGAGTACATTTAACGCAGGCCGACCAATATCTACACTTAAATTCTAATATCACCAGTATTGATTCTAATCGATTCTCATAAGCTCATGAATCTTGATATTTCAATAAATGTCAATGTAATTATGATTAATAACATTGCGTTCGTGGCTAAGTTTTCACCTGAAACAATAGAAAAACATTTAAATTGCTACATAGAAATATAAAGATGGTCTTGATTTGGCGGTTAGGTTCGCTTTTTACAATGGAGTGACTGCCGTCTAAGTTATATATATATATCTCTTTGACTCGCTTTTAACGATCTTATTTCGACTATATATTTACCTCTACTATTTGACACATATTTGGAGAGCTGCGTTCTTGAGTGCACAGTTATAATGGCAGTCGTATCCTTCACTACCGGAGGTTCGACCATCACGACGGCTTCGCAACGAACGCGAAGCGCCCCGCTGACTGTCGGCGGGACACGAACCCGTAGTACGCGCCAGGATTTCTTCAAGCCGCCTGGTTGCATGGGACTCAGTTCTGTGCGCTGCCAGACGTCAGGCTGGGAACATAATTTGTCATTTTAGTTTAATATGATTTAGAAAATCAATTTATATGTATGTTGTACAACAAAGATTGAGCTATTTCAGCTCCATGAAAACATGAAAATTGATCCCTGGGGCAATTTCGGCCGACTTTTTTCTTGCAAGGACTTGTAAAAAGTAAGATTAATATCTTGACAGTCACATATATATACATGATGAAGACATAGAAATAAAATGTTTTATTGAAAAATTAAAATCCACCCCGCGAGGCAGGAGCATCTAGAAGAGCGAGAGATTTTCTATGTGAGATAGAAAAATTGCTGTAGCGATTTTACCTTTAAAAATATTTACCTATCTTACTTTTGTCGATCCCACCTAAAAAAAATTATATTTTTGCAAACAGAAATAAACTGTTCACAACAATGTAGGAAATGTTTTTTAATTTTTTTTTTTTTTCGTAATCTGTAGTTCGTGAAATCATACTAAGAAACTTCCTTTTTGGGCGCGGCTGACTTCGATGTAAGGTCAAACAAGTCTATTATAATGTGATTATAATATTATGGTCAAATAAAAATGTATGATACGACCAGTCAAAAAATCGCTTCTCGCATCGGAAACAAGATGTTAGATACTATTTTGCTACAGCCTTATGGTAAATTTAATAATTTATCTTTACAACCTTAATTGACATTTATAAACGATTGTACAGAAATCGTATTAATTAACATCCGTTGTGGCGTTCACGTAATATTATATTAAATTTGATATAAGTACGTCAGTTATTACATTCGATGATTAATATAGAAACAAGCAGACATTTATTATTAAAAATCTTTTTCTCATAATTATGTACAACCGTTATTAAATAACGTATTTAAAATAGAGTGAAGCTGATATTTGCCAGAAAGTTAATAAAGGTTACATTTTCGTAGTTCCCTCGTGACTACATAGTCGAAACTACTTAGATAAATATAATCTGTCTAGAAAGTTAAAATTATTCAGTTAAAACTATAGGTGAAAATACAAAATTAGAATTTTATTTTTTTATAGGCAAAATTTAATTTATCTAAAATTCTGCTTGTTTTTATTTCATAAAATTTTAACAATTTATTCTCCCATCTTCCATCATCATACATGCATATATTGCAATAAAACTACTAAACTAAATTCAGTGAAAATTTATAACAAGTGTCTTAAAGATAATCCAAATAAATACACACGTAAAATTATAGTTCACAATACCTGCTATGTAAATCTATAATATTAGTCTGTTTATGAACAGATTAGGTATTTCAATATGGATTGACAGAAAATATCTAAATAACATAAGAGCTTTATATTCGCGTTAACTACATAGGAATGGACATAATATATCCACTTTGACTGCAAATTTATAATACACATACACAATAATATTAACATATCCAGGAATGTTCCTGCAGGTAATGCCTAATTAGGCATAAATATTTAAAGGAATGGTACAAACAATAAAGGGGAATGTTGGCGAAATATACAGGGTGTTTTAAAAGGCCATTAGCGAAGATTTAAAGAGTACCTCTGCGTTGAGTCGCCTTACAATGAGCTTCCTAATGGCAAACAAAGTAAACGTACTCATACAAAAGTTTCTAAAGATTTTCAGTCGAGAAAATTAAACTATTCGTATTACGTCGTGTTAGGTAAGATTATTATCTTGCAAAATTTAGAAGGCTATGTGGTTGAGAATAAAGGCTCAAGAAATCACTGTAATGGAATTACTTAGAATCTTTAGTATTTGAATCTTTTTATAAAGTAGTATCTAAAACGATAATTTTTATCATCATTAAGGCGCAGATGGTAAAAGATAGATTAAATTTTGTTATTCATAACAGAACACTTGCGTTCCTTCTACATAAACGAATTTAATAGAATATTTAATGTTAGTTATGTTTTATCAAATTTAATGCCAATTTATTTTTTGGTTTGTTAAATAGTGACAAATAACAAACTTTCCGTCCTCACGAATTTTAGTTCTTTTTTAATTCTTGTTTATAAAATGCAGCCTAGATTTAGCTCCCATGCGTATTTCTTGGAACCCGTACCGTACTAAGCTGTAGTTGCCTTACTAATGTTCATATTTCAAATAGCCTCGCGCGTAAAGCAGTTTTAGAGACACTGCATTTTTACTGCATTATTTATTGGCAAAAATACTACGTTAAATTTTATTGATGTTCTTTATTAGAGAATTAAGTGTTCACCGCCTTAATTATATGAAAAGACATAATATAAATAGTTCCGGGCTTTAAAAGTTTTTAAATAGTCTATGCAGATTTATATGTATGTCCCCAAGGTATTCAATTTCTAACATGTCTACCAAAACTCCGCTGAATAGCTGGTTCTGCAATGGACGTGTTGTGATAGACTACTCATAGAATCCAATCACAGTAATGAATAGTAAGCCTTGCAAATTGGATTCTGTATTCAATTACTATAACATGAGCTAAGATAGTCTCCAGTGCATTGTATTGGCTTCTATAAATTGTGAACTGAACAATAGCAACCCTTTCGCTCCCAATTTGAATCTAAAAATGGTTATTTAGTTGTTTAAACTTTATTTCAAATAACACTTACTCATTCAAATATTTTTTTTATTACTAACAAGGTCTATACTCTTTTTCGTCCGAGCCTGTCCCAGTTGCGTCTTCAGCTTACGTTTCAGAGCTCAGGGTACGCTATTAATCGTGGTCCTACTTTGGCGGAACTGGTTATTACAATGGAACGACTGCCGTCTGACCTCCGTTACCATTTTTACAGGGAAACCAGACCCACAAGAACATGACCCGGGTGTGTTAGTGGTCATTGTCAGATTTTTTGGGCTGCCTAAAGGCATCTGACATAGCCTAACGACTGCCATCTACCGATAACAGTCGGGACCAACTGCCTTCCGAAGCACGGAGGAGCTTGGCGACCAATCCAAACATGGCCACTCGCCGTCGCCGTCGCTTGACGCGCACTATCGTTACGAACACGCGCGCCGCGGTAGGCTATCGAGCACCTCGAACAAGGTTTATATTATTTAAATCGTGAGAGAATAACATCAGTACTGATAAATAAAAAATATCCTTCTCTTAAGGTACCTTAGTGTCCGCCGCGTTAGTTAATAGTACAGCTCTTTAACAGACTGCATAATTTATTCAGGCACGTAATGTAGCTCCGATATGGCTTCCATAGTTCAGAGAAATTATGCTTTTAACTTTTTTTTGATTCCTTGATGTTACTTTATAAAAACTAGCCAGTTATATTATTATAAAAGGGTATTTAAATATCAATTATTACAGTATTTACCTCGTAATCGATTCAATGTTTTGTTGCTAGCATCATAAGCCGCATACCTTATTTTTTTTTGTTCCTTGATGTAGCTTTATAAAAACTAGCCCGTAATATTATTGTAAAAGAGTATTTAAATATCAATTATCGCAGTATTTACCTCGTAATCGATTCAATGTTTTGTTGCTAGCATCATAAGCCGCATACCTTAATTTATCTTTCCACATGCCATTTAAAAAAAAAAAATCGACATTGTTGACTGTATCGCTGTCTGCTTGATATCAACCAAACATGGCTTAAAAGTAGGCTACATTTTTTACTGTACGTGTCGTTAGAGGCGATTAAGAGGAAATCGGCCCACCTTATAATTAACAAAAAAAATTGGTTGCCTGTAAAGTCGGTATACGGGCGAAAGTTTTACGTGACAACGACTTTGAGTCTGTCTCTCTCGCTCTTAGGGGACGCGTGCCTCTCACTCGCTCTCATTGTGAGCGCATCGTAACGTTACCGAGCGTTACACTTTTTCATAAGTGACTCCCAGCCGCAACCTAATTTAAGACGTTGTCACGTCAAAAATTGGTTGCCTGTAAAGTCGGTATACGGGCGAAAGTTTTACGTGACAACGACTTTGAGTCTGTCTCTCTCGCTCTTAGGGGACGCGTGCCTCTCACTCGCTCTCATTGTGAGCGCATCGTAACGTTACCGAGCGTTACACTTTTTCATAAGTGACTCCCAGCCGCAACCTAATTTAAGACGTTGTCACGTCAAAAAAAAAACAAATTAATATTATAAGGAAAATTTGAACCTAAATACCGAAGTGACCACCTGAGGATTTGACTGGGATATGGCTAAGATGAGAGGTAGAAAGTCTGCCTGATATCTACGCTCCATACAAATGTTCATGATAATAGAATCCACGACAAGTTGGTTGATTTTATTTTCATCTACATAGTTCATAGCACAAGTTTATAGTCAAGACACAGAATTAGTAATAGTACTACTAAGAGTTAGTTAATATTGTACGAAGTAATCTGTGTAAAACTGAACAAAGTTTAATCTAATTAATCAGTTTATTTTGACTTTCATTTTCATAGTTCTAAGTCAAGAAGTACAAGTTGAAGTTAAAACATATTGCTAAGGTCAAAAGTTACTAAATACTGCAAAGATTTTATAATGCGAACAGGGTGAATAAAGTTTGTGATGAAGTCTAGAAAGAAAATAATCTATATATTTTGTTAGAAAGTTGTGTTAGTACTGTATAACTCAAGATCTACTAAACCAATCTCTCTGAAATTTTGCATACACATAGTTAAAAGTATTGTGTAAAGAACATAGAGTACTTTTCATCCCAGGAAAAAGCACTGCCCCGAGGGAAGTTCAAAAGTTTATAAAAGTGATGATACATAATAATATTACAAGCTTTTAAAAACAAAACTGACGATAATAAAAATAAACTATTTTTTTCATATAAATGTATATTTAAACATAAATTTATACGCACCAATTTATGATCCCATAATTTAATATCGTTTACTGCGATTTAATAAGGGGTCCATAGGGTAGGTGTAGGGTTGAATATGCAAACAAAACGTTTGCATTTCCAATTAAATCGACCGTACATACTCTCAAACTACTTATCTTTAGCCGGTATTAATTTATTATTTAGTGTTTCAAATATTTCTCCCCATAGATCCAATCTATAATTTGCTGGTGGATAGATACATTTAATTAATGCAAACAAACCCAACTTATTATTTTGCGCTTCAATGTTAATCGCCTTAGGTACTTAGCTTTGTTTACTATATAATAACGGATATTACAAACTACGATAGCATGAAATACAGTCTACAGATAGATCTATTCTAGTATTAAGTGGAATTCTCATTACACCAAACTTATTTATTTATAACATGAACGTATACTTATTTACAATCTCTACTAATATAATAAAGCTGAAGAGTTTGTTTGTATGAACGCTTATAACTTAACTACTGGTAACTACTGGTCGGATTTGCAAAATTCTTTTTGTATATGAAAGCCTGATTCTTGGGGAAGGCTATAGTACATATACATCAATGGCGAGTGAAACCGCGGGAACAGCTAGTCTAGTATAATTATAAAAACGTGTTGGTATATCTATGGGTTGTGACAATAGTATGTAGCTTATGTTTTAACCGGGGTTTGTTGCAGGATAGTAGAAACAAACAAATAGAAAATCTATTTTATTCGTCACAAAATATTTTCGTGTATTCAAAGAGCTTATTTTAAAATGTGATAGCTAGTAAGCTAATAGCTTGAAAAACACACAAGAGAGCAAAATTTAAATTACTCGTAATTTATTTGCAGCTAAGAGTGATAATTAGATGTCATGCAGATTCTCTAAATTGTTTTAGCGGTATTTTTTCGAATGGTAATACTTCTAATTATCTGTTTAAAGAAACACTAGGAATAATAATGAAATTGCATAGGCTATCAATGGCGACAAAAGCAACAACAATACGCGTTGTCGACTTTATGTACAATTCCCTGTCTCATTTATCTTGAATCGAATAAACCTTTTCTCTACAGACGGACGAAATTCGATTTAGTTGCGAACCACAAATATATAGGACATTTATACTCACTGCACCAGTTTCATTTGCTTAGCTTTCTCATATTCATACTATTTGGTACGAGTTTTATTCAAAAGAAAAATATAGATGACACATATAAAATATAGACACATGATCAAATTATTCTGCTATGCTTCTATTTGAGTAGCCAACCCAATAATTATATTATTGATTAATAATCATTACTCATATATTTTTTGTAAACATGTGAAAATAAGTTTTTTTTTTTCCATATATTTGTTCCTTCCATATTATAAAATCATAAAAACCTACTTTTTAAATCACCCTCTGGAAGTAAAAATGATATTTTTCATATTATTTGTTCTTAGGCGCAGCCTGGTAGATGTATTGCTGAACTGGTGTATCATGACAATTTAGTCAGTTTAAGTTGTTTGTTTGTTTTCAGTATTATCTAAAAGTAGCTGTTTTCCGCGGTTTTATCGGTCCTTGGTGGATATGTATGACCTTCTTCAAGAATCAGGCTTACAAATGCAGAAATATTTTTTTGAAGTTGAACCAACGGTTCTAAATATAGCGTTCAAACAAAGAAACTCTTCAGCTTTATTATATGTGGTGTATAGATAACAATTATACAATACTTTTTTTAGAAATGACTACCACTTCTACTTGCATGCTTCCACCATCAGTTAGATAGATAATATGTTTTAGTAATATTTATTGACCTACGCGAAAATTGAATAAACATACCTTCTGCAACTCATCATCGATATACCAGTTGATATCTGAAGGTGGCAACGAGTAATCTGAAGAACAGTTGAGGAAAATCTGCTCTCCAGGTTTTAGCACCTTCGGAGCCCCGGATATAACGGGGTCTAATTGTGGCATAGCTGCAAAGCAAAACAAATTTGAATACATCAACAGAAGTTACTGTAGTTAAGTAATTGTACGACGGAATAGTTTTAAGGAAATTTCCATTCCAGTTCACAGTTTTAAATCAGCTGATAGTTCAAGTCTAATACCCGTAACTTAATTTTGTGATTTAGCTCAGTAAATAGAATCTAAACTTAATTTACTGTTCAATGAAACACGAAGTAAAGTTAGTAAAGGCTGTGACCCTTTTTAAAAACTAAATCTTTTATTTTCAAAGTGTGTATTATATTGTATACGTTGTAAATAATGAAAACAATTGATACTGTCTTAAACAAAATAGTTTTTGTAATTCATTTCATGCTAAATGATTGATTAAGTATAAACCCTTTTATGAAAACTAACTAAACTGCAATTATTATATTTTTTCTATTCACCAAAGAATTAAGAGACGCAACAAATAGTAAGGCCAACTTACCAACAACATTCATATGCTTCGTCTGCCTAGCAATTTGGAACTTTGGCCCTTCAGTGGACACCTCACACGTATAAACTGCTCGAGTGGCAACTGGAGGAGGCATCACCTTCACCATGCAAGAATCTGCTGTGCAGTCCCCGTCCTGCACCATGATGTCTGTTAGATTAAACAGACGTATGGGCGGCTGTAACAAACCATTGGTTATACCACCAGTACTGCCAAATTTAGGACCAACATTTAAGTGTACACTGGACTCCTCAGCCAAAGGCATGGATCTATCTGAGAAACATATTCAGATCATGAATGTTAGTGAACAAAGTGACAATGGTTGTCAGCAAATAATGCCTGATCTCATGACAAATTGACACTCACCTTTTGGGAAGGATTGTATCTAAATATCTCATTCATGTCCCTATAGAACTTGACTGAATGCAGCTTCTGGTCATCCATCTGGAAGTGACAGCTGAGCAGAGCTGGTCGCCGTGGATCAGCATACAGGGGAACCTGTAGCTGGGTGATCTCGTGTGCAGATGTTATTGCTGAAACAAGGAGAAGGGTCCTGTGAGACAATTTAAGGTAGCTGAAGGCTGGGGAAAAATTACCAGTGCATGGTCGAATGCCTGGTCTGGTTTCTTTATTTACTTAGGCTACATCAATGTTTATCTTGAGCTTGCTAGATAAATTAGTTTGATTTAATTATAAAACATTTTCCTTCCAAAAACTGACATTTTTTAAAAGGTTATTTTTAATGCTAACGAACGAGGAAGGCCCACCCCAAATAAATGGACAAGGTAAGGAAGAAGAAGTCTTTTGTGTGACTGTGTTTATTTTAATAAAATGAATTTTGAATTATGGTCTATGACATCTTAATTACGTCTTAATTATGCATATTCGTCCTTCTGTGCTCTGTCCTAAGAAGTAAGAAAGTTGTAAATAATAATTTATTTACAACTTCTAACACGTAATTTATAATAAAGTATATATTGGTTTGATTTGATTGATGAAATAATAATATTGATAAGAATAACATATCTCGCAACGCAACTTAGGTACTAATAAATTAATGTAGTTACGAAAAATTACACTCTATTTCTTATACTAAAACTAGCGACCCACCCCGGCTTCGCATGGGCATAAAAACCTTCCTCTTGAATCACTCTATCTATTAAAAAAACTGCATCAAAATCCGTTGCGTAGTTTTAAAGATGTAAGCATACAAAGGGACATAGGGACAGAGAAAGCGACTTTGTTTTATACTATGTAGTGATTTATCGGCCGACAAACTACTACCTCTGACCACTCTAAGTAGCCGAAGTAACTTATGCCTCCAGAACACCGGTCTCTGTAGACATGGTAGCTAGAACTTCTTGATAGTTAAACTTGGTTTATATTGTATTAGACTAGTCCAACTTAGCTGTTCAGTTTGATTTTAGTTTCTGAATCTGAAACGAGGTCAAATCTTTCAAAATCCTTGAACATTTCATGATTAATCCATACTAATATTATAAATGCGAAAGTCTATCTGTCTGTCTGTCTGTCTGTCTGTCTGTCTGTCTGTCTGTCTGTCACCTCTTCACGGCTAAACTGCTGGACCGATTGTGATGAAATTTGGTAGGGATGTAGTTAAAGACCTGAGGTCAAACATAGGCTACTTTTGGGCGCGATATAACCAAGTCCCACGCGGGGCGAAGCCGCGGGGAACAGCTAGTATGTTATAAATGTGCTGCAGGATTTGTTTTTTTTTTTTAATGTATTTTGCACTAACGTCGTGATTTTTATTGGTACCACAAGCTGACATTTCATAAGTGTTGCTACTAAAAAAGCTCTCCAACTGAAAAGGAAACCTATTTAAGGGCAATGAAAGATAAAATGCTTGATATTTTTTTATGTTTTACCTAGAAAAAGATAAATTATAAACTTTCTGGTATATCTTAAATGTTATAACATTTTTTCACATCGAATTATCAAAGTTACATTCTTAAGTTAGCAGTTTATTTTTCTTTAGCTGGCATCACTCCCTACTAAGTCATGTTTAATAAACCTTTTTAGTCAAAGCGTTTCCAAATTATTGTTTTTTATAATTCACAAGGAAGTTTTATATGCTATTTTAATGTCTTTGTTAGTTCATCAAGAAGAACGGCTCGCCGTAAATCCTCTTTTGATTTGGAGCACCGCACGTAATAAAATGGTTACATTCACTAACAAGCACAATGTATAGACTCAGATAATCAGACTCGTATTGAAAAAAAAAAATGCCTAGCCAAAAAGGTTTGTAATCTCTGACATCTCAAAAAATGACAGCTGTCAGAAATCTACGGAATAAAAAATCAGAGTTTAGGCACGTAATAACCTATTATATACAGAATTTATATTATAGGTACTAACGCAACTAAGGAGTACTTAACTAACTAAATAAAGATGAGAAAATTTGAAAAGTGTACGTACTTGTAATAGTATCTACAAATAAATAAACTTATTTAAATTCCACTGGAAAGTTTTACATAACATATTTAAATTGCCCATGCGTTTGTATCGCGCGATAAAATTTAACTTTCAAACGTGACTGAAATATCATTTTTCTACTGTAAATTTTAAGCAATGTTACTAAAATAGACAAAAATAGTAAAAAAAAAAAACAGTAAATGGGCGCGCCTTTGTCTGAATTACGGTTGACTTTTTTCTTTTTGTTATTGCTTGCAGAACGTTTTATCGACGTTCTTTATTTGTAAGCCAATTCTTTGAAAATAACAAATACGCCATCTTCACAAATTCTGATAAAATATCATTTAGATTCTTTAATGTCATTTATTTTTAGAATATAAAGAATAGCAATCAAATACTGTTTAACTTAATATTAATCATTGCTCTTTGTTTGTTTTAGGACAAAATAATAATACTTATTAAAAGAAATCGTTGAAATCATCGACACTTTTTCTTCTTTTGATGCCATTTTTATTACTGAAGGTGAGCTGTCAGCTCCTTAAATTTGTTTTTTTCCATGTCCTTATCGACACAAAATTTTCATTTACGAAATCATTCTCATCATCAATTAATTATGTAAGTACATACATACATAAGTTAATAAAAGGATAAAAAAACTATACCTATGAGGAATAAAATTACGATTACATGTATATAATATAATAAAAAGTCATTAAATATTTCTGCTAATCCAAAAATTATGGTGTATATTATTGTACGTTAGATATTTTATTTTCGATAATCATTGGGTTCAATTATATATTTTAAGTTTTGTATCATAATCTAAAATATCACGCTAAAAAGTTAACTGAATTAAGTAATATTTAATTTACACCAAAATTCAATGAGATTTTAATTAATAAGCAGTGAATGAAAATGAAGCAAAGCCTAGCTTTAAGTAAATAAGTATAAAACAAGAAACTTTTGAATGGACTGTCCCCAAAGTTTGAGACTTGGGTGACAAGTTTACTTGGTCGGTGATTATGTCTTAATTAATCCAAAAATGTTTGTCGTTCAATATTATTTTGAGAAATAAATACACAAATACATTTTCTATTAAGCTGGTATAGAAAGGATCACAATATTACTCTGAAAAAAAGTGGGTGAAAGTTGTAATTTTTTTTAAAACTATTACCGTAATCCGATTTTTGGTTTAAAGATTTTATTTTTAATAGAAATGAGAAAACTAAAAACTGAAATAATTTTATGTTTAAGTTAAACTAAATTAACTGGTTCCAAATTTGAAAAAAAAACTACACTAACATGTAATATATATAAAATGTATTAAGAACATGTTCTCAGCTCATTTGGCAACTTGTTATTTAGCTATGTTCCCTCAAAATATATATTTTTAATACAATCTGATTTTTTAACTCTTTCTGCATATATCCTGCTTTTTGAGAAAGGTGATATAATAAAGTACAAATACATCAAGAGGGTGAAACCGAGGGTAACAAGAAGTATCTTAAACATTTATCGTTAGTACAAAACAATCAGGTGAGTCGTTCGATTGAACCAATTTTCTAAATAAAAAAAATCCATACATAGTAGTTCCAGAAATTTTAAAACATTTCACGTTTTGCAATCATTCCGAAACGTCTTTAAAGAGTTATTTACTGTAATATTCTTATGTAATTTATTCGTGAAACGGAAATTCCGGTCCATTTACTCTACTTTAGCACTTTGGTTCGACGGAGGGAAAGAAATGCTTTTAATAAAAGTAATTTCGGAACAAATTTACTCGATTTGCCTCGGATAAAGGTTGAATAATAATTATGGAGGGTTCCACTGAGTAATTTGCTTAAGTTGCTATGCCATGAACGCCAAGATCCAGCACCCGAGCACCAGCTATTTAAAACATCAAACTTCGATACGAAGATAAACTTCGACTGTTGAATATTCATTATTTTAATACTGTTGCCTCAGTTGGCTTACATTTTTATTTATTATTTACAACGGATTGCATCTATTCTATTTTAGCCCAGTTAATTAAGAGATGAACTCTACATTAATTGCTAGAGTAATGTTTTTTTATAACAATTATAAAATTTACAAATCATCCAGATTGAATTTGTCCCATAGAAAGTTCGAGACTTTTGTTATGGTATACTAACTCAACGATACTATATTTTACGATAAACAGCCAAACAGAAAAGGTCATGTTTCAACTTGACCTTACCGGGACCTCCTGAGTCTTGAGTATATTGCACGTTAGTGTAACTAAAATTTTGAGTTTTGTCTATCAATAATTTCTACTCGATATATACTTACCTGATAATTTTTCGATTGGGTGAGTTATCGTGTTTAAAATAGGACCCAAATGAAATATCTATAAAGTAATTGGTAGTTGTACAAACTGACCTCACCTGTCCTCAATAACGTCATGTAGGATTTCAAGAGGGCACGACTAATTCCCATGCAAACATTGGCGTGTACCGCGGCCTTATGTTTATTCCCGCGAGAACGTCTGTAATTAACTATAATAAACTAATGTTTGTATGAATTTTGCTAATATAAGTACCTAGAGATCTAATTAACATAGGTACCTATGTATTTGATCTAATTATTTTGATCTACAGATTACAAAATACACGCATTTTATTATTATCTAATAATAATAAGAAACGTGATTAATGAAACAAACAAATTATGATATTTTATGAAAAATCAAAACTTGATATAAGACACAGTTTTTCATATCCATGTCCAATAGTCCATCATACATTTAAAAAAAAGAGGTCGCGCGCGATTCTAAATTCTTTGATGTCAATCAATCAGCATATTGTCGATTTATAATGAGCCTTCCATTCCAACACCCTACTTCTATTATCCAAATAATTTCGAACAAATACACCGATAAGTTAATATGATCTCCAGTTACTTAAATTATATTACACAACTTTTTTGTAAGGTAGGTTTTTCACGTTTATTTCAGTTATACCTAAGTATATACATTTTCGCAATATTTATATGCTTTTGAAAAACGTCATAGCTTCCTTTCAGGACTCGGAATCCTGGTTAAAATAAAAAAACTGCTCGTTTTTATGCCCATACATTTTTACAGCGACCGCTAGCATTAGGCACACATTACATGCTCATGCACGCATGATGGTTTTCCATCAAACAAAGGGATGGTACTCGAAAGGTGAATTGAATCGACTGATTTCCAAACGAAAAATCCTAAATTTTTAAGTTTAATTTTAGATTTGTTTGGAAATCAGTTGATTTAATTGTTCCATCGTAAATCATTGCAAAATTCTTGAATTAAACTAAAAAAATTAGATTAAATTTTTATTTGGAACTCAGTCGATTCAATTCCCCTTTCGAGTACCATCCCTTTATTTGATGGAAAACCATCATGCGTGCATGAGCATGTAATGTGTGCCTTACGGTTCCGCTAAACCGGTATTTCCCCAAAAATAACGGTCTCAAGCAGGTATTTAGGACCCTAAAATCGACCCTATACTTATTTACCAGGTTAAAGACCGCTATTTTTGGGTCTTTAAAATACCGGTTCCGAGCCATGCTTCCTTTACTACCGTTTGATTGTTAAAATTGGAAGGTGTTCTAAATCGAACCAGAATTAATTTATACTTAATTCCATCCCAACTAATATTATAAATGCTAAAGTGAGTTTATACATGTTTGTTTGTTTGTTACCACTCTTCACGCCCTATTAACTTAACTAATCTTCCTGAAATTTTGCATACACATAGCTAGAAGTATTGACAAAACTGAAGTCATAATATAATGACAAGGACATAGGGTACCTTTCATCCTGGGAGACAGCACTATGCTCGAGGGGAATTGATGCGGGCGAAGCCGCGGGCGAAAGCTAATTAATTATAAAAATATTTTTTTTTAATAAATGGTAGAGTAAACAATACATAATGAAAACTTATCTACAGTCGTTCTCAGTATTTGTATTAAAATATTATTGTTATTCTATTTCTTATTTTGCTTTAACTGTACAAGTTTTCATTGTACTGCCCTGTTAGAGATAACAGGTCACTTCAGATGAAAGGACCAGAGAGTAGAATGGTCCTACCGCCCGAGGCTGTAGAGATAGGTTGTGGGAATTGTATCTTATATTATTAAAATATCAGACAACCAAAATGTGACGTTATTTTTTCACAAACGCGAAATCTAAAAAAAATACGAATAGCATTTTTTCAGTAGTTCCTTGATTTATGGTGGCATTTCCACTATTGCATTTATTAATTTCAATGCTGATGTCAAATTTATGCTACGCTACAATTACCATTATGATTTTAAAATTCATTTTTAAATTTCCGGGAACAGTGTTTGTACTGCTAATTATAATTGACTATTTTCATAGTTTTGAATTCGGGTATTCTAAAACAAAGGTCTAAATTCACTTGTACTGTTTGAAAACAACTAAGTCGCAACAGAAAAGATAGACAAAGACTAAAGAAAAAAAAAATAAAGATTGAAGATGTAAAATGATTAAATCTAAGCAAATAAAAGTAATATTATGATTTAAGATGGAATTTGGGTCTAAGAATTCTTAAATTTAATATTAATACGGAATCGTCACCAAACTTGGATTTCAGCCAACTGCTCTGAATTTTGATAGCTGCGCATACAAATTTTTATATTGCTGTAGGACAGGTTGTTGCAGCTTTATCTATACTACAACTCGCAAGCATTGTCTTCGTGTGGATACAGACCATATGTATCTTGGATCAAATGTTTTAATGTTTTAATAATGAAACCTCTCAATCTAACAAAGGTTGAATGGATGAGATCCCTGGGATAAGTCAGCTATTGTATATTATGTTTATTTTCTCCGTGTAATTGTTTATCCTTTTATATACTATAAATAAACAAAAAGTACACATTCATTTATATAAGGTGGACTCATATAAGGTGGGTGCAAATTTTTAAGGGCAGATTCGGGCCACTAAACTGAACAATTTTTCCAAATAAACTTATATGGAAATATGAAAAAAAAAATTGACCTCCCATACTAATTGAGAATCAGCTGATCTGGTTAAGTATGGAGAGTGAAAAAAATTATTTCATTTTTTGATATGTTTATTTGGAAAAGTTGTTTAGTTTAGCGGTCTGAACCTACCCTTAAAATATTTGCAGTTGATTTGAGTCTACCTTATATATTTATTAATAAAAACTTTATTATTCCATGAGTAAGTTAATCGTACCATACTTTATAAAATGTAGTTTGAAAGGACAATCAATCATACATAGGTACGCCCTAAACCAATAACTGACTTATTTACACATTTATTTCATTTACGATTATATCTGAAATAAACATTTTTTATTTATTTATTCGTTAAATTTAAGTAAAAATAAAAAAAAATACTTGTTATTCCGGTAGTAAGACTGCCATGATTTACTTTGTTTTTACATTTGATGTCCTGTTTGTTTTGGTTCAAAATTAATAAATAAATAATGAAATTCTACTCCAGATTTTAGACAAATAATTTTTACCTTCTCTCTACGAAACCAGCGGTACAGACGTACAGATGGTTCCACTGTTCGTCTCAAGGACATTAGCAAATAAATTGCCATGGAATGATAGCAAAATTTCTGTTAGCAGACTGTTTTAATTAAGGCGTTGGTATGACAAATAGCGGTTTGGTATAGTAGCGTAGGTATATGAGAAACACTGAAGAAACATTTAACCATCTTGAGACAAGGCCTGTGTAGGTTGATTCTAATTATATCCTGCGAAAATGCTTTGTTATTCTCATCCATATAAACAATTAGTTTGATATTTGGTGTAGATATAATTATGTACAAATTTTACTGAAGATAAAACCGGTTGAAAGAATAAAATGAAAATTTACAGAGTACTCTGGGCTATCAAGCGTTTGTAGGAGGATGTAAGTAAAGAAACATATCTACTATAATTTAATTAAATTTAGTATATATGATTGTATATTTTGTTTAATCATATACCTATGCTAATTTTAGAACACCTAGTTAAAAAAGTGTCTACTGAGTGTTACATTACTTTAAGGTAACATATATTATAACTATTTTCTCCAGCTTAGTACATATTTTATGTGCTACTGTTAAAGTGATCTTCTCAGTAACTTTATTGCATTAAAAAATATTGACGCGAAAAATGGCATTCTCTGCTAGACAAATTTTAATTCGAAATAGAAAATTGTATGGAACTTAAATTACCTACCTACTGATTTTACATAGACAATTAGATTAAATATTCGTAAAATAGATCAATGTTTGTATAACGAGTATACGGTGAGGTTAATGGTGTAATAATATGAAAAACAAATAACATTCAAATATTTAAAACATTACTTGTAATAACTTTTGATTTATGATATCCGATTATTACATACGTCGGGGTTTAATTACTTCCCTACAATTCCAATTATTTTAAATTAAATAGTTAATTTCAAACGGTTACACAATGCAATTCTGATCGGCATTCTATCCATAAACTTAAAGATTGAAAACGGAACTCTATTACTTACTATCGCCATCTGTCTTTTAAAACTCTAACTAGACAATCAATGAAATAAATATAGTTAAAAAAAACTAAAAAGCCAAACCAAAAACCAAAAAGCGTGTGATGTGCTCGACAAATGAAAAATTTTGCACAAGCACCCCACACGCTTTTTGGTTTAATTTATTTTTCGTTTTTTAGTTCGATTGCTCATTAAAGCGTGTTTTTTTAGTTTTTTTTTAACTATATTTATTTTCCACTTTTGGAGATAAATTTATCGAATTATTATATTGTCATCGGTCCTTGATAATTCAACAAAGTTTGAATTAAATCTGACCGTTCAAAATGGGGCCAAAATAAAGTTCAAAAAAGTCGGTTACAAACAAACAAGCAAGCACACATACAGGTGAAGCTAATAAAAGCGTGTTAATTGTCATCGGTCCTTGATAATTCTACACAGTTTGAATTGAATCTGACCGTTCAAAGTGGGTCAAAATAAAGTTTAAAGAAGTCGGTTACTAACAAACAAGCAAGCAAGCACACATACAGGTGAAGCTAATAAAAGCGTGTTAAAAATGTAAAAAAAGTCCAGTTACAAAAACTTTAAAATTAAACGAAATGTTCTCTTATAATTCGAACCAATAACTTCCGGGTCATTACGTTAACTCTCTGTCTAAAGCCAATACTTACGGGTATAGATGATAAAAAACTATGTTAAAAATGTTTTTGCATAAACCCTTTAATCTTCTAAAGCGCAAAGCGGACTCTAATAAATTTAAACCGATCTCGAGTACTTAACTCGGATTAATCACAAAATCAGGGCATTCGATGTCCTTTGATTACGTTCGGAATTTGCCTGGAAATCAATGCAGGTTTCTCATTAGTGTAATAAAGCCGCTAAAACTTTGGCTAGTTCCCAGATCATAGGAAAGTCGTGTTACAAAATCTATTTGAAGCGGTTTAATGCCCAAATTTTAATGTTTTAACAAATTGTAGTGAAATATTATATCGGTAAGTGTTTATTTTTCTTCAAATAAAAATATAACGCAGTGATAAATTTTTAAAATAGATTTAAATTAAAGTAATTAATTGAGATTTCCCTCTGCACTATTCAAAATTAGGCCCGCTGAGAGTGGGCTAAGAAGCACCTAGGGCCATTAGCAGTTTTTTATAAAATGATAAAAAAATAATTTCAAACCAGTAAATCTCTTTGGGATTAGTCATAACTAGTGGAAAAATTTGTATCCTATAGTATAGGTACCTATATAGCTTATTAAAAATACTTAAACTTTATATACAGAAGATATTTAGTATACCTATAATAATAATTATTGCTTGGAATATGTATGACTAAGTACCTAATTAACCTGCCTGATGAGGTTCGTTGAGAGTTGAGTTTGTCCACAGTGGACGAACGACTGACAGCTTATTTGTAACGTTGCAAGTATCTTCATCCATATTATCGAGGTTAGTATCTGCTTGCGATTGCAATTTATTATGTATTGTATTATTAGTATCTCATAACACAAGTCTCGAACTTACTTTGGTGTGATTTGTCCCTATATATTTATTTATTTATTTTAATTATTTATTTATTGTGAAAATTAACAAAACAGACCTTTGTGGACTGTAGTCATATGGCGATACTAAAACATCAGCTCTATATAAAAGGCAATCAAAATAGAAGCAGATACGTGCTTATAAATTTTCAGATATTAAGCTTGTCTTAGTCTAATAGTTCGTACTTGGCTCCGATCCAAATTACTAATTAGAAGTAACCTACCCCCTAGGATTGTTGAGAGGTAATTACTTAACATCCTTATAGATTTTTATGGTTACCTTCATGGTCTAGAGATCTAGGGTTTACAATTCGAAGGTCGTGGGTTCGAATCCCACCAAAAGCACCTTTGTACAAGTCGTTTCTAGTCTAATTTTTCAGAGTTGAATCACCAGATTGTCCGATATTGTGCTTCGGAAGTAGAGCGGAGGTTTCGAAACTCTTAACACCCAGTACAGGGTCAATCAACCTTGTAACCTACGATATGATATAGATAGATAGATCGATTTGCAACCTAGTCATGATGTATTTTTATATCGAGGAATATGATAGTTTCACTTCTCACGTACATCTTTTTACATTTTATTTCAGTTAAAAAATGTGTACTTATATATTTAGCTACGAGAAAAAGAGACACCGACAAACAAAATCACAGCGCAGGCTTGACTTGACTGACAGTTAATTTTTTATCTGCGGTCGTGTTTGCTTGCAGCTTCCCACGGGAACATACCATTATTTTAAAACGTATTCTGTATGTTCACATAGGTTGTTACGACTTATCTGACAGAATAAATAATAAATCCCTAGAGACATTTTTACGTGAACAGGTAACAAACAAGTTTTCTTTTTTTTTTGTCGGTTTTTTTAGAAATACATCTAAGTGGGCTTATATTTATTTATTTAACAAATTCATCTACACAAAGCCGTTTAGGATGATAAAATAGAGAACAGTGTAGTGTGCTGTCTTTCTCTTTAGGAATTTTTTTAGCAGCCTCTTTTGTTTTTCTATGGTGGATTGCAAGATAATGCTTTTAGCAATGTTTGCAGTTATTTTTAAATCTATCACCATATTCCTATTAACACTAAAAAGTATCAATGATTGCAGCACTAAGTAGGTACTATCTGGTAGATTACTTACCAAAGTGGACGAAGGGAGATTATGTCATCGTCGTCATAGATATAAAGATAAAGAAAATAGCAACCACTGTGGCAAAATATATGTCAATCCTAAACTCATGCAAAACACAGTCATTATTTTAACCGATTGTCATCAGGTATAAAGTAAACCTGTTGGCTTCTTAAATAATATAAAAATCATTATTAATATTCAAGGTGATTAATCCTTATATTTATTGAAATTTATTTAACACTTTCGCGGACAGTAATCGAAATAACAATAACAATCAATTGTTATCTACGTCGAGAGGCGTTACTGACAGCGAAAGTTTTAATAGCTCATTTGTAAAAAAAATGTCTAAGTAATTTGAATAAAGACTACGTAACATCGTTAGACTATGAAAATCTAACTATAACGTAGTCTAATAGTTCATCCATATGAGATTTTAGTTTCTAACTAGTGCAAATGTTCATTTATCTTACTTCAGGCTGCTGCAATCCGTCGGAAAAGTTCCAATGCTTATTCTCTCACATTTACCCGTTTCAGGATTAATAATATCTAATCTTACTAGACGTTAATTAATTAAATGGCAGTGCAATAAGTGTTATTCTAATAAAATTATTTCTTTTACTGGAATTGCCAGTATTATTATTACACTGCATTTTTAGTCTAGGACTCTTAACCTTACAATCCGTGGGATCAAATTCCATTGGAAATATTACTTTTATAAATTATTATAAGTCTTAGCCTCCCTACAGATATTTAGAGCCTGAATCACTTGATTGTCTGACATTATACATGATTTCTGGCTTAAGACATTAATCTTCCAGTGTATTTTCATATGTTTGATGGACACAAACGTATTGTACATAACAAACGTCCAGAACAGCCTCCAAAAATGTTAACAAATAGTCTCCTGCCCTGAAAAGTAAACCCAGGAATTCCAGGATCTTTAAAGTAGTCTGTTGATGTAATCTGTACTTTGTTTGAACTTAATAAAACAAATAATTAAATAAAAATAGTAGGTAACACCCACCTACTAAATGTTTTGGTTCAAATTATAATCAACGTTTTCTCATCCGATAAAAGTTTGGGATGTAGCATTACGGCGGAATTCCCAAAAAGCCGATTTAAGGGATTTAAACATCCCTATTAATTCTGCTTCAAGTATTCAGAGGTTTAAGGCTTGAGTTGAGATGTTTCTCCCATTAAGATAAAATTATTTTTATACCAAAATGTAATTTATGGAGGTATAATCATTATCATTTTAGCGACCGACATTCGAATTTTAGTGACCTGCATTCAAATTCCTCGTGTGACTTTGATATGGTCATCAGATCTTGATATGGTAGGTGGATGTCTGTGTTAAATATCAAAAAATTTATCACAAAAACGCTTTTTTTGATGTCACGTATCTAACAGGAATTGAGTAAAAAATGATGAACTGCAAGCATTTCGTAACGCAAAATTTAAACGAATAAATTCTAAAGTAGGTAACAAATTGTGCACAATTTTCCAATCCAAACAATCCTTTAAAATTCAGTCTTTATTGCATAACATTCAAATACTGGTGCATAAAAATTTGAATTGCCACCATCTGGAGCCGGACAATGGCATGCAGAACTATGTTTATGTTAAAACTTACTCCTTACAAGTTTTCAAGAGTTATTCCAAAGTTTGTACGATGTTGGACCCCGAGTTTTTCTTGAAAATACAACGAATGGATATCTAAAGTTGAAACGAAGTGAATAATACTATATGCTGTAGAGTATTCAAGTAGGTCAATGCAGTGACTTCGTAAAACAGGAGATAAAAACTATTCTCATTAAAAATAATATGAATGTTACAATTAATTGTAATTAAGTTTTTTTAACCTTCTCCTTACGATTTCCTAAACTTATCAGATTGTGTAAGGTCTATTAACTTAACAACAGTCTTGGTAAGAGAACATAAACAAAGACATGTTGGTACTATAATATTTGCTTTACCTAAAGCTATAAAGAATCAAGACAGAGAAAGCGACTTTGTTTTATACTATGTAGTGATAGGTAAGAAGTAGACGTCCTAACTATATAATAATAATATCGCGTCCTGTACTATCATTAGTTTTAATTGACGATTCATATGCATCGAAGGAGCGTCAATGTAATATAACCAACGGATTAAGTATACCACTATGATAATTACACCCCGAATATTAACGACCATCATAACGATTTGAAACGGTCGTAGATTAACCCTCCTTTACGATACGTTTATGATTTTACTAGCTTTCAACCGAGGCTACGCTCCAGTGGGAATTATAGGAATAAAAAGTTAAGAGTTCATATGGTACCATATCAAGCTAATATAACTCAACATCGTTTGTTTAGCTCTTTACCGTGTGGTCTATGGCTTAAAAATGATAAACTCAACCACCAAATGATAAACTTATAACCCGCAACTTCGTGCGCGTGGGCGTCGTTCCCGTTATCGTAGGAATTGCTTACTTATACACAATTTGTCATAACAATAACCAACACAAAAAAAAAAAAAAAAACATTATCCAATTTGGTGCATTCGTTCGAAATTGCTATATATTTGCAGGCAAACATGCCTTGAGTTCATTCATAAGACGATTACTTTTTTTTAATTAACCGAATTTTGATGAAACAAATTAAAGATGTTCTTCCGAGTTAAAACAAAACAGTTGCTGAAAGTTTTAAGCAAATTGGTTCAGTACTTTCGGAGATAAGCGTGATCCTACAAACAGACAAACAAAAAATTTGAGCAACATTTTTGCTTTCTGTTATTTTTTATAGTTTCTATCCATTTCAATCAAAATTACTAAATGTACCTACAGACAAAATATTTTTACTATTTTATTATATGTATAAATTTATTTAGTATAAAGGCAACACACAGTTACATGATACATTGAAAGAAACTTATAAAACAAAAAATCCAATCGAGTTTCTTCTTAATTTTATAATTACAAAAAATATCAAACACAGTGTCCATAAATCCATCCTAAAAGCTTTCTTTTAAATATCATTATAAAACCGTTATAATATTCAAAATTCAAGTATATATAATTATGAAGGTTTAGAATGTAGATCTTACCATTTTATAGGTATATTCTCTCCTAAAATTGTAATCCTGGCAAAAAAATCAAAACAAAAGTATGAAAATTTTTCGAATTAAAGCGAAACAATCTTGAGTGTGACTGAAATAGTCAATTAATGTTGAAAACAGAAGCGCCCACAAGCGCTTAGAGTAAGAATATATAATTTAAAACAATTTAAAACCCTCAAGGTACAAATCGAAATTTCTGTGAACACAAGGAACCCTCTTCAGCCTCGGTAGCGAGGTAAAAATTACGGCAACCGGAACGTGAGAGACTGTTAATCATTGTGTACACTTGTATGCCAACATTATTGAATTACCGAGCCAATCCATCAACCCGAGGTTCGCCACACAAAGAATTTAACACATTTTGTTCACAACAATGTTAGGAGGCACTACAGGTGTGCGATCAATGATTTTTTTTCTATGAAATATGTCGACATGGGTCAGTTTTCTATCACGAAACTATTTGAATGAAAGTTGGAGGCATGATTTATTATTTACTAGCTATTGCCCCTGGTTCCTCTCGCACTGTTCTTTATTTTGCGGTAAAAGAAGTTTCTTACAACTAAAGGTTCTAATCTGTACAATATTTATTTGAAACAACTACTGTACAATCCTGTAGTAGACGGCATGAGTTGCAAAAGAAAAGAATGGTAAATGTTTTATCGTCATATATCGGGGCAAGGAGCACATGCTTTAACTGTGATTATTAATTGCCTTATATTATTATTACCAATAATACCTTATTTCGTGATAATTTCAAACTTATTTATTTTTCACATTGTTACTTAAATATAGTATACTAGCTGTTCGCCCCGCGTGGGACTCGGTTATATCGCGCCCAAAAGTAGCCTATGTTTGACCTTAGGTCGTTAACTACATCCCTACCAAATTTCATCACAATCGGTCCAGCAGTTTAGCCGTGAAGAGGTGACAGACAGACAGACAGACAGACTTTCGCATTTATAATATTAGTATGGATGGGGTATGTTTTGTACATGCCCATGCCTATTATCGATATCAAACTTCAATAATGATATAAGAAGTGTCGACCTATTTTCACCCTATAATATAAACCAGAGATAACCACAACTTTATGAAGCATAAACATGTACATAAAATGTCAATTATCAGTAGGTTATACCTACTATACCTACCTACGCGATTGCTTTTTGACCTATGTGTTTATCATACATTATTTGTATATTATGGATCTGCGTGTACTTAGTGATGCTCAACTGCGAATTTCGAGGTTCAAGAATGTCTAATGAATACCACTTTTACTATGCAAATAGTTCTTTTTTCTCTAAAAATGTTTAAAAAAATATATTACATTTTTATTCAACACACATAATTTTAAAAACAAAAGCTGGTAATATAGCTACTTTGTTTTCAATGCACTTGAAATCATAACTTTTTCTTCATATATATATACAAATCAATTGCTATTCGTTAGTTTCGTATTTTTTAAATCTCCAAAGTGCTATTTTCAAACAAAATCACACCTTTAGTCTAAGATCTTGGAGTCCCCCATTAGATCAATTTGCATTTCAGCGAGATCTCCGCCGCTTAGACTACTGCGTGGGGCTTGAAATGCATTATTCACCGAGACAGCTGCATATTCTCAACCTTAATGGCCAGCGCTCACCTATCAAGGCTTAGTAAAAGATTACTGAGAAGTGGAATTATTTCAAATATTTTTCACTATAAAATAATGTTTTATATATGTTTTATATAAGTGACGATTAATTTTTGATCTACTTATAAGCGGATTGTGTTTTAACAAAATTAAAAGAGGTATTTTATAAATAATTTTGTAACATTAAGTAGACTATACCTGTTGTCGATTAAAGCTGATCAACTTATAAACTGTACTTAGAAGAGAAAAATGTATTTTGTCACTCTTTCTAAACAGACCAAGTGCGAATTTTAAAATAGCCACTCGTATTTTGAAACTCGTATTTAAAATGAATGGAATGCGCGTGGCCTAAAATGCATTTGACTGGCTTTATTTATCTTAAAAATTATTTCGTATTTTTTTTAATGACGCGGTATAAGTATTTAAAACCTATCTATTTAAAAAGGTTCAGTGAGGTTGTGCAGCAGCGGGAATTCACCAATCCGACACGTTTCATAGTTTTCGGCATGAAAGCTGTTTTCCCGTGTAACGTTCGGATCTCTTTGAAAAACAAATGGACGTCATTAATGTCGGTCGCTGAACACGAATATTCTTTCAAGTCTGTTCAACCGTAGATTTCAAGTAGAAAATTGCAGTGGAAATAGAATATGGGCTATTTTCTATTTGCAGTGCGACGATGTTGATTTACTTTTTCTTTGAAAATATAAACAGTTTTTTTTAACTCTGTCATTTATATATAGAAGCAGAGAACAATTCTTTACCCTATATTAATATACAATAGTTCTATCGCTTGGATTTTGTTATTTTTTTTCAGATTATTAAAACACATAAAAAAATACCCTAAAAAACTTAAAACTAAATTATTAACTATTTGTTATTGAATTGTAACAAAAATAATTAGTCATCTTATATAATAATAAATGTAATAAAATTCGTACTTATCTGAAACACTTAGTTTATGAAATTAATAAAAGGCAACAGAGCATAGAGAAACGATATGAGAATTCCATCGTTTAGGGGAAAAGTAAAACCAAAACATTTATGCGCTTTGTTTGACTAACATAGAGGTACTTATATCAGTTGTTTATCATTGAAAACAAACTTTTACAGAAAATTAATTCTTAACTGCTTCCGTGGTCCAGTGGTTAAGGCGTTTGCCTGTAGACCCGGGGATCGCGGGTTCGATTCCACGGGAAGCATATATGCTTAGTTGTTTCCAGTTTGGTTAGGACATTGCATTCTTGAACCACCTGATTGTCTGATAATAGAAATGGTCCCGGCTGCCATCTGGTAGTCGATAAAGGAACGACGTCAGAGGCCGAGAGGCGGTTCCGAAGAAGTCTGCCACCAGGGTGTGCATGGTCGATTGACGTTATGCCTACTCGAAATGATGATGATGACAGGAAACTAATGTAATTCCATAATGAGATTTTAATAACAATATTTACATTAAATTCAAAGCATAGATAATGTCATTCGCTCTTTATAAAATAAATGGGCGACATAAAAGTCGTTCATTGCACACGAAAATTCTTTCATGTCCATTCAGCCGTCGGATCTGAAGTCGAATGGTGCAGTGAAAATAATCGCCATAGTAAAACACAATCGTGGCTGGATGGGTGCCAAGTCGCGGCTGAGGTATCCTGTATGGTTGAACTGTAACTCGCCATAGAAACGACGGACAGACATGTCAATTATTTTCAGGTGAACAGATTCATTTTAATCAGTTTTGGACGCAGGTATTGTTGGTTCCAGACTGATTTCGATGTGTTAATGATGAAAAGGCTAATAAGTTAAAATAATTCAGACGCAGATGCCTTTAGACAACCTGAAAAAAATTTCAGTGTTGGTTTCCTTGTAAAAACGTTTACGGAGGTTAGACGACAGTCGTGTCAGTGTAAAAACCTCTACCGCCAAATCAGGACCATGATTAAAAGCGTACCCTGGACTGTGAAGCGCATGATGAAGTTGAAACTAGGGCTCTAGTTAACAATAAAGAATAGTAATAAAGAATTTCTTCTCTAGCAACTATAGTTGCCAAGAGATAATATAAATTCCGTTTTCACAACTGGTTGTGAAACTCAGTTGCTATGGCGGCCGAAAGGGAAAATACGCTTGGACGAAGAAGAATATAGCCTATAACCTAAAGATTTTGCACCGCATACCTGGAACTTCTGCATCCCGCTTTATGGTTGACTGGTATAGATGCTTTTAGCATTTAGTCCAATAATTGTATAAATTTAAACTTGTGAAACAATATACATTCTAAAGTAGGTATTTCTCATATAGTTTATGTATGATTTTTCACGTAAATATTTATTTTTTCATTGATATTTGACATTCCTTGACGTAAATCCATCCATACACATAAAGTCTGAACTACTGTTGGCTACCCGCCAGTCCAGCGTTGTCAGGAAACGACAAACTTTGTTTAATTTCGCCGACAATTGACAAAATTTCAAAGGAAAATTAATTTTAAGACGTTAACGAACCCGACGACGAATGTTGTTTCGAGTTTCAGGTTTTGACGGTATTAAAATACCGCGCCTTTAATTGCGTGTACAAAAACCTTTGTGAAATCTTATACCATTCGACAAATTGTTGGTTTGGGTAATGCTGTGATTTGCGGCGAAGTTATGAGTTTTAAATATAGACACTAGTTTTTTTAAAACTTCTATTTGAACAACTGATAATTAGGTCTTCATATATGTAAATCATAATTTAGATGTACAGCGAGTCTAAAAACATGATTCTCGCCAAGAACCACAGAGTTGCATGAAAATCATGCGATTCCACAGTTTTTTCGAATGAAAATCATTCGAATTAATTAATGACTTTGAACGAATGACAGAAGTCAAAAATAGGTCAGAACGTCATTTTACCACAATAGTTGCGTCACGTCATGGCGGTTGATGGCCGGCCCGCGTTTCGACAGTTCCGAATTTTATGTAATTTGAAATTGAAATTATAATATCTGACAATAATAATGCCATCTTGCATTTTTCTTAGCGGGAATCGATATATTTCGGTTTCGTGGGTCAAATACTGAAAAAAATGAACATTTGTTGCATCAAAATTGATATGAGTCAAGTAGCCTATTTAGTCTGGAGTCCCATGGGCACCAAACGAAAATTATCTAAAAACGATAGCCATAGCAAACTTTTGACTATATTTACGACGCAACAAGTAGTCTTTGAAATAAAAAAGATTGCTAGACTTAAAATTCTTATAAGGACGGAATTATTTTTTAAAGTGAATTTTGTGTTTGTATAGGTAACTCTAATCGAAGAATCGATCATGAAAAATTCGAGCTTCAGATAACAACGTCTCCTTGATATTAGTCATTTTTTTTTGTTTTATAGTTACATTAACTTTAAATTCACTTAGTGTATGTTCATTTCTAATGTAAATTAATGTTCTTCAACGGAACTTCCACTTTGGTTTATAGAAGGAAGCTAACTAATCTCAAATCAATCATCGAAATAGAATTCACTCAGCTTGCCTGACTCGGGAAATATTGAATTTGATAATTGCATTGCATTTACATCTGTGATTTGATTTGTAGACCATTCCTAGGAGTAGGAAAAGGGTAGAAGATTTAAGTTCAAACGGATTTTGTTTGGAATTAAAAATGTAAAGCAACAGTTACGTAAGTATATAATCTTTCAATCGATCGAAGGTATCTATCGATGAAATCTCTTCTAGGTACTTCTATCGTCCGTTATATCGGCATAAGATGATAAAAGTATAAAACTGAGAAAGCGGTTAGATAAAAGAGAGATAAAGAGTAAAGGCTACATCAAGTTTTTGAAAACATTGAGATAGTCTAAGTATATGTAGTATTTTACCTTAACTTCTCATAGTTTATTTAAACCAATTCATCATTTTATGATTCGATATTTAGATGGATATACTCGTATTTCGATTGAAATATAGTATTTACCGAAATTATAAATACACGACTATAAATTTATAGATGTTAGCATCTCTAAAATAACAAATTTTAACAGATAGTAAATTAAATACAAACTTATGGGTTGGCAAAGAGGTTACAGATATTTAGAGGATTTAAAATTCTTGTACAAGCATTTTATTCAAATATTCTGTCCTAACATCACACATAATTTACAATGTTTTCAGTGAGCGTGTTACCGGCCCGCTAACATTTTCCTTTCCTGTTTTTTAAACCGTTATGGGTACATTAGCTACTCATAAATTAAAATGACACTGTGTTTATAATGTTCTCTTCATGTAGGTTTTGATTATCATAACATTAAAAGTTTTATATATTTTCATAGTTATCGAAGATGATGGATCATACTAATTACCTGTTCTTGGAATTCTTATTGAACCTTTGTAAGAAATTAAGGATATGGTAAAGAAAAAAGTAGTGAAGCTAATCTCGAAGTCCCAAGCAACTACAAAAGATAATATGGAAAAGGTGGTTTGTGGCTCAGTGGAGGTTTAGTGCATAAAAATGGTCTCACAACTAAGGATGTCTAACTAAGCAAGCACTATGAAGAGAGAGAGAGAGAGAGAGGAGGGGGGTATTTTACTGGTAATTTTTATTTTCACATTGTTTATTTAAGAAGTTGCTTAATAGGTGTTTAATGGTTGAACAACAATTGAGATGTAATCGTATGTCATATTACATTTTCCACATAATCATTTTACATTTCTAAAAAAATTGGAGTATCAGGTTTTAAAGCCTTTGCCAATTATTTTTATGTTTACATTTGTACCTATAAATCAGCAGATAACCAATATGAATATAATAAAATTTATTACCCAAAACATCAAAGGTATAAATTCTCTGTGTTAATCACTATCAGAAAATCCTGAAAATGACACAATAATGACAAGGGTCTGTAGCAAAACGGCATCTTCATTAAGCTCTTTACTTTCATTCCCCACAAACGTGTGCCAGAAACGTCACATTTGATAGCTTACGAGTTTATTCTACTACCATTTTTCATTTACTGTTCTCGATTAGTTTGCATGTTACATGAATATATTCCAAACCGTGTAATAAAATAGTAAAAATATTTTGTCTGCGTGCATTTGCTATTTTTGTCTGAAATGGAGAGGGCCACTTAAAAAGCAAAATAATTGTGAATTTTTTCGGGATAAAAACCAAAAATTCCAACGCGCACGAAGTCGCGGGCAACAGCTAGTAAGTATGTATGTTTGGTATAAAATGGAACTTTCTACACATGAATATCACGCTGCCACCTTATTCTGCAAAACATCAGCGCTATGTAAGGACTTATACAAAAGATGTAAAAAGGCAGTAAAACTGTGGCCAAAAATATTTAGACACATGGATACAAGTGGCTTTCGAGTGTCCTTTGTCAAATGCAATAAAATGTTCGCAGGACTTAGTAGTATATTATTCTAATTAAAAAATATTCTCCGAAGACACCTTATGATTTTAATAAGTAAGATTTCCTTATTTTTTTTTATCGGTTATATTATTTAGTCGTATCTAGTTGTTTTCATAATTTTGAAACACCAACAACTGGAATAATTTATTTATATTTTACATTCATTATTATATTACTTATTTAAATACAGGATTATAGTAATTACAGTAACATCATCCCATAGTTAATTTGACAAAAGAATACACTAAAAGATTAAAAGATAAACCCATTTCAAAATTCTTGAAATTATCTGCTAGTGGAATCACTTTGAGATTTTTAAGTCCTCGGAAATTCTTCTTTGAGCTATTAAATTCATTGAAACTTAATGCCACCAGTAAAAAGCTGTAATTTAGCGATGAACGTCTTTGATAAAAGCGGATGTTTTGTGTATGTATTAAATAATGAGTACCTATTTATTACCAATACCTTATTAATACTTTAGAAGAAGACATGATAATATTAGGAAAAGTTTTCCAACGAAATCCAGAAGCTGCTAAACCTTGCAGTTGAAACTCGTTTTTTTTTTTACAGAATTTGCATTTCCAATTCCAAAGTACTTTAAATGTGATTAAAAAAGTTATATCAATGAAATTTATTTCATATAAATATAAAGCGTCGTATGCGATCTCAAATACGTACTTAGAAAGTCTTTTATAAATTAAACTATCTTTCTTTAAGTACTGTAATTTGTTATTTTATTACGTCCAAACAAAACATTCGCGTATTTTACTTAATTAAGACACTATTTAATGCTATGGGCAACATTTTATTTGAAGATAATTGTAATATTTTTAAGTTGAGAAAATTATCTAATTCACACAAGCAAAATCATTAGAAACAGTAAAATAAGCAATTTTCATAAATTACAGATTGAGTGGTCTTCATTTGCCCAATTATGACCCAAAAAGTTACATATGACGGTTATCAGGTAACAGCCGGTCAACGCGCCCCCGTCCGTCAAAACTTTAGCTCATTTATCGTGGACATAAACATAAATCTGACGGCGAATTGCTGGATATCGTTGACCTCTGTTATTGGTCTAGTCCAAGACAAATGAGTCTAAGTAAGCTGGAAAAGTAACAGTGAACAATGCAATTATGGTATTTCAAAACCCATGTCCGTCCGATCATTCGTCGGAACCCAAGGTTCATATCTTTTGTTCCCTTTATACTTAAGTAATGTATTCTGTGCCTTACTAAAATAATTACTTATACGTAATATTCGGTACCATTTTATGACGGCAGCTTACCTAAAATTTACCATGAAATTTCTCTATTCTAAAGAATTTCCCTTACCTAAGGTTTAAAGTGTGAGTACTTCATCTGTAGAGAAAAAATTTTCTGGTACAATATGTGTCGATGTGAAGCTCCCTTTATTTCCTCTAATTTTCACAAGTCATCTAAACAAATGCAAACCAATTGAAAGCTAGCGAAGTGACAGGGGACTAATAACATATAATAAAATATCTCCATATTCTAAACTCTGACATTTGGCGCGACTCAAATGATTTAGCATTTGACCTCTTAACATTTATACGAAAATATTTCATCGTTGCACACGAGAGAGAATAGGTTAGTTCGTTCTTGACCTGACCTAAAAGACTGGCTCGTCTGCCTGAATTTTGTAAATTAATAATTAATTAAAGCAGTTTAAACTTTTTTCTTTCTTAATAAGTTAATTATGAAGTTTCTTTGGAAATTGCAAACAACTAAGTATATGCAAAGTTTCTTTACTGTAGCTTTTGTTTCGTTGTATATAAGGAGACTAATGAAGCTTACATCTTTTACTTATTATAAAAACAAAAGTTATTACACATAAAATTGTAAAATTACTATGAAACAAAATTTAAAATACTACACTAAAATTTTTTATCTTTGTAAAATGATGATACTGATTATCATTTCAGCCGCAGGATGCCCACTGCTGGACAAAGCCTCCTCCCTTATGTATGATATGCAAAAGGACCGGTTGAAAGCGGCCTGCATTCAGCGCTTGGCTGCGACCTTCTTCAGGTCATCCAACCCTTTGGTTGTATTTATCTTGTAAAATATTGTATTAGAGTAATCAAAACGACGGGCAAAAAAATTTTATAGATATGAATTTAAAAATATATTACTTCATGAAAATTTTTAGTGGACAGAAAAGAGCTGATACTCGTATTTATGAAGACTATTTTTGTAGGTGTTAGTACTTGATAAACCTTGAGCTCCGAAGAATTCGATACAACTTCGCTGGTTATGCATGCATTCGAGAAATTGCTAAGGCATATTATACTTATACGAGTAGTACTAGCTAAGGTAGGATATTAAATTGTTTATAGTGGTTATGTCTTACTTGGTCAGAGAGGATTTTAAATAAACTCTTACCCGACATTAATATCTGAAAGCTTATTTTAAACAATTTTTTTACAAATGCGAGTATCAACCATTTTTACCATTAAAAAGAAAAGAAAATTCCAGGAAAAAATATTTGATGATAACCTCAATTAGTACAAAAATAGCAGACGTAAGTAATTTGCGTTTCATGGCATTTAATCGATTTGAGTAGGTGTGTTTGCCTTTTATTTGTTGCTAAAAATAACATGACAACAATGTCATGTTATATTTTTATAACAATATAAAATATGTACCAAGTTTAGAGTATTTTTATTATTTAGGTATATTAACCTAAATTTATATATAAGTTAATATTAGTATTTTTAGTTTGTAGTTTTGTATAGTTATTCCGCTTGAAGGAATTAAATATTATTTTACGATGGTGTTTTTATAGAATTTCTCCAGCAATCATAATCTCACTATTTCGTAATATTTTGTCATTTTTTATTGGTTTTAGGTTAAGCTACCTATTCTTCTTTTTCATCGTATCAATGTCTGATTGTTTTATATGATTTCGGACCAAAACTCCGCTACCTGTTTATAAATGGACTTGATTTTTGCACTCAAATATAGAAAACAAACAACAAAAATAATTAAATAGGTAAATTTTTATTACAAGAAACCCTGGGATATCCAGTATATTATCCGTCAGCGGTTTAATAAGACACCAAATAGCTGTATAACATGGCATGAGTTTAATAAAATATAAACCGCGCCGACAAAGTGGATACTCGTATTATTAAACATTTGTTTTCAACTTTCCTTTGTGCAAATTGGAGATTTTTTTTCTTGTCTACTTATCCCATCGCTGTCGGATTTATTAATACCAATAAAATATTTGTGGGTGTTGAAACGTATTTTTTGTTTTGATAGCTTGCATAGAACAATAACAAATTACTCTTTTAACCATAAGCTCTAACTTCTCCATCAGAGCGTGTTTCTCGGTAATATTCTCAACTTACGCTTCAGAGCCGGAAGTTTCAAAGTAACTCGATATATGGCGGCACTTCAAAATGTAGCAACTGCTATTGGTGGTTCGTACTTTACCCTGTTTACAGGGAAACCAGACCAATAAGGCTAACACACGGATCCACGTGTGAGTGTTATACTGCCGAACGCAGTTATCTGGGGGCTTAGCCACAATCGCAAAACGTTAACGAGATACGACAAAAACAAATTTACCGATTTTTGAAGGTCGTGTTTTCTTTGGTATTAATTTATAAGAAAAAAAAAAACAAAACGTAAGGGCAGTCCCCCGCCGCCCACCAATGCGCCCTGCCACACATTTTTTTAAATCGCATTATTTTGTGTTCCATTTCTTTTTCAACCGACTTCCAACAAAAGGAGAAAGTTCTCAATTCGGTGGTTTTTTTTAATGTTTGTTGTGTTGTGTCTTCGTCATTTCTGGACCAATTTTGAAAATTATTTTATTAAAATCTGTGCAGTAGTCTATTTTAAAACAAAATTTTGATTTTATAACAGCTAAAATTTGGATTTTTGATTTTTCTTATGTTTAGGTACAAGTTCATCATAAAGTAATTTGCATTTTACTTAACGTTCGAATTTACTTGTTATTAATTCGTATTGTGTTGGTTACAAGGTCAGTTAACTCTGCACATTGTGGTATCAAAGGGGTCAATCGACCCTGTATATCTTGGTATCATTGTTTAAAAAATGGGGCACTGCCACTGTTATCGTTAATTTGTTGTATATATGAGTACCAGGTCAATTGACCCTGCACACCTAGGTGTTTGGAAGTCGGTTTTTGTTTTTTTTGGGAAAAAGATAATTTATTTCTACTATAAGAGCACAAAGGCTGGAAAAAATATCTCCATGAAATAAACCCACAACGTTACGTATTTATTCGCCTAATAAGTTATATGCTTTTAAATTTTCTTATCCTACTAGATACTTCTCTAGCGCAGCAGCACTTGCTGAAAAGTGAGTGATCTTTCATGAATTATTTTAATTTTTAGGTGAAGTGTATTTTTAATGTAATGTTTGGATCTCACCGGTTTTCAACAATGATGAAAGTAGAAAAGCTAATGATAGGGACCGGTCGAAGCGGGAAGGCTTTTTTACTTATTACTGTGTATTACAGTATTTTTATAATCTAACCGATGCTGGTATTTTTACTCACCACATAAAGTGATTAATGTAAAAATCTTCATGTTTATTTCTTCAACTGCCTCGTACAATAACTTATATCGTCTGATTTCACATGCACCGCAATTACAATAGAATGGTTTATCACATCATAAATATTGAAATCCACACTGCAAATTACGTCCATCGTAATAAGCAATATTTCACACTGTTCATCATAGTTCACACAAAAAAGAAATAAAATAATTTAATTTTTTAATCGTTGACAAGTGTTTACAAAGTCACCGACCGCTATCGTATTCCATATTTCAATGAGTCGCAAGCGGACCATGCTACCCGCGCGAAAGCCGTCCACCGAATGTCCTTGGTTTTTCCCGCTAGGGTAACGTCATGCGCACTGTGAACTCACCCTTAAGGGTCCTTAAGTGGATTAAGTTTTTAAACTTTGACAATTGATAAAATGAGATCGAGTTTGTTAAAGATGAAATCGTTAAGTGAAAAGTTGGACACGAAAACTTCCTTGTTTTGAACGTTCAGTTTAATCTGCGCATTTGGCGCAGGTGTAGGCAAATGTCAGGAAATTAAATTCTTTATTGATAAAAACATACTTTATATTGGAAAAATATACATTAAATCAAGTATACCTACAATGACATAAATAATTTTGAGTTTCTATTCTTATAAAAATTGGGAAAGATGGGCAGTAGAGATAGCAATCAGAAGATGTCACTTTTTCATTTCGCATTGCAGATTCAAATGTCAAACCCATATCATTTTTTCCGTCTTGCTTATTGAATGTTTTATTAGATGTAGGTTACTAAAATCAATACATATAATAAGACACTAAAATCCGAGTGTCTGTACATTTGATATTTTTCAAAAAAACTGATAGATTGCGATTAAAAAAGAGTAACAGAAACCAAAAAGACAGTTTTTGGAATTTTTGTCTGTCTGTATGTATGTATGTATGTATGTATGTCTGTCTGGTACGTTATAACTTCGGAAATGCTCAACGGATTTAAACGCGGTTTTCACAGTTGGATTACATATAATTAGGAGCGTTGTCAAAACTTTGTTTCGTCAAAATCGGTTAAGGGAAAAAGAAGTTATGGTCGATTGAAAATTTACTTCAAACACTGCAAGTTGCGTACCTATAGACAAAACCCATTTGAAATTTCGGCAGTAACAAGCAAAGCATGTTGGCCTATCGGTAGAGGTCGCGGATCATTTCTTTAAGTAGAGGGTTCGAATCCTGCTAGACATTACTTCTTTTGTTTTTACCCTTTTTTTGTATTGTATTAATTTTTTAGAAGTCTATTTATTTAAATATTTTAGTAAAGAAATGTTTCTAGAAAGTAGCTGGATCGAATCCTGCCATAAACAATAATTTTCTGTTTTCGTTTTTTATTTGTTTTCTAGATTTATTTTCTTACTTAGAGAAAGCTCTTAGCGTTAACTCCGTTAATATAAAAGTATTTTGTACTTATCTATCTATACATATAATAAGACAGTAAAAATCGAGTGTCTGTACATTAAATATTTTTCTAAAAAACCTCTACGGGGCAATTAAAGAAGAGTAATAAAAACCAAAAAAACAATTTTTGTTTTCACAGGTGAATTACATATAATTAGGAGCGTTGTAAAATCTTTGTTTCATCAAAATCGGTTAAGGGAAATAGAAGTTATGGTCATTTAAAGTTTACTACAAGCACTGCTTCAAAACTTTTAAACAGTTGAATGCGATTTACATAAACGTATTTAATTTAGATAAAGCTAAAATTTCTACTTATATCAATAAAGACAGAAACACACTGCAGTCTCTATTAAATTTTAACAAAATAACACATTTAATGTTTGTGGGCGTATGATTTAGTTACATAAAATACCAATAGATGGCGCTGACTTTATTTTAATAGCAGATTAAAATTTTTCCTTATTTAAAAAAAATTTGGTTGTTGATTTAGTACTATTGGTTGGTTTGTTTATCGGTCGTTTGTTGTGTTGTATTGTAAGCTATTTGAATTGATTGGTTGGTTTGGGTTGGCTTTGGTTTAAAAAATAATCAAATCAGTGTTTCACGGAACATACGGTCGTGTCGTAAGGACGAATTTATCTGACTTATCACTATTTATTGAGATTTTCTCCACTTTACACGCCCACTAAAACTTTGGGAGTGGATTTTAGGTCCTAATGACTCTGTAATAGGCTACGTCTACTCTTTTAGAGACAAAGATTGATAGATGAATGTTAAGAGCTCCTTCTTCTGAAGGTCCGTTGTCCGTAAGCCGCGTAGTCGCGGCGCTCACTCATTTTGTAGGCATTTAGACATCATATTTGGGAAAATAACACTACAAAATCTACTTCAGCGATTTTCACTATATAAATACTTTATCTAAAGGCTATAACATAAAAGCAGGACAATAAGTTCATTATTTTAGGCATAGTATTGAAAATAAACTTCCAAAGGAGGCAACTTTGATTTTTCTATCGAGCGAATTTTGTCTGATATTGTTACTGGTACTGTAAGCGAATTTCACTCTGCTATATCCTCAACTAAAAACATATATTTTTTTCAGAATTTTACGACTGTTTAATACTGATTCCTATTGATTTTAAAAACGGTATTTGAGAAAGAAGTGGCCCTAATATTTAATGATATTGTAGAAATGTAATGGCTTTATAAAATTGGCACGGGAAAAGGATACAATAGAATTAACTATAGGTCTGGATAGTTGTAGTTTCCACAGGTTACGCGAAAAGCGACCTACACGCGGGCGGAGCCGCGGGCAACAGCTAGTACTAAATAATAAAGCTATTCTGACTATATATAAGTACTAACGAAATTGTCGGTACAATCAGATTCATCAGAACATGGCTTCTATTTGCCCACTATTGAACATTGGACCTCTTTTCATGTGTGCCAAAGTGGGATAAGTAAATATTTGAAGAGAAGAAAATGCCACGTTGCTGGCCATTGCATATTGGCGAAATATTCCTTGATTAAAATAAGTCATTTCCAATATTCTTTATCCAGCGTACCGTTTTTTTTTCTACTGTTCATAGTTTATACCAAAATAAAATGGAAAAGACATCGGTTGTAAATTAACAGTAGTGCAATTACTTGCTAGATCCGTTAGTAAAACACTAAGTATTAATCAAATTTGAAACTTGGTAAGTATATATTAAATTCGATAAAATAACAGATCGTATTACGAGAAAAACAATATCTCAGAATTCTTGAAAAGGCTTGAGACAAAGTTCGAGAACCGAGGTTTATAAAGTAGCTTTTAGATACTCAGTTCAGAACACAATAGCCAAAGAAGGATAAACATAACGACGATTGTTAGCCAGTGTATTTATACTATACCTATATCCCTTTACAGACCAATTATTTAAATAGATTACAGTTACCTAATAAATATGAATATTTGGTGAAGAAAGCTACTTATATATATTTATACAAGTAAAAATATTAGGTAGAATATTTTCTGGCTTTTATATATGAACGTTTAAGAGCTAGTTTTTGCTTTTTAAGTCGTTTAATTTTTATCCCTTTCCCATCCTGATACGAGACTCTCGCAGTTAACGAGTATATATAGATATAGAAATATTAGATTTCTATTTTCCTTGGTCCCTATTTTTTAATCTTTCTATTATTTTGTATATAGTTCTTATGAAGAGAGTTATATCTATCTATCCCTATACCTAGATCCTCTATTCACTTCCTGAAAGTAATTTGAAGAATCGTGCTTATTCCAGGATTTCCTACTGGTGTGCTGTAATGAAATATGAAGCGATAAAAAAGAACTATTCACAATTTATTTATTATTTTAAGTAAGTAGATACTTTTACAGTTGGGGGTCTTAATGCTAAAAACATTCTCTACCAGTTAACCATATAGAGAATCGGATTTTACTGTGGTGCAAAATATTTAACAGGAATAGAAAAATATTACTTATGATAAAAGTAAATTAAAAAATTAAAACAAATAACCTAATCATAATTATCCCTGAGATTTATTTTTAATCAATTCTGTTTGTTTCTAAAAATTCTTTTTTGTTTCTAAATGTACATACCATCATATCGGGTTTTTTCACCCTAATATAAAGCCCCGATTTAATTTCAATTTTTAATGATAATTAATGTTGCCCTTGCTGTGGTTAATAAATATCTCTCTTATCTTAGCGCTTTCCCGGTTCCGGTATTTTATATTATAGATATACAAACGTAATCTAGTTTCTTTCTAGTTTTAGAAGTACGTGGTATGTGAAACGTGACCTAAATCCCTTAGTCCCATTTCGTAGCCAGATTTCGTAGCTGGCTTCGAAATGGGAAATAAAATTCCCATTTCGAAGCTGGCTTCGTAACGGGACCGTTTTATTCCCATTTCGAAGCCGGCTTCGTAATGGGACCGATTTATTCCCATTTCGAAGCCAGCTACGAAATGGGACCATTTTATTCCCATTTTGAAGCCGGCTTCGAAATGGGAAGAAAATAATCCCATTTCGTAGCCATCTCCTATGTACATCATAAGTCATAGTACAGTCAGTGGGAGATAAATAAAGTTAATTCTCTTTCTGTGCCCTATCGAGGTGATCAAGGGGTGAAATTTGACAGTTTTTTACTATTATTTACAAACTATTTATAACAAACAACTGTGATCATTTAATTTTGAATGGGAAGTTAGGTAATTTCACTATTTATATATGTATTTACTGCAGTACGATAGTATTGTAGCTGTACTGTACTGTACAATAGTACCTAATAAAGCGTCGGGAGACAATGCATTCAATAATCCCCATTTACACGCTCTTGATATCAAAGTATCTGTCGGTAATAATCTGTAGGTATGAAACATGCCTATTTAAACAGGCTGGCTTTTTTCCATACGTATAATGTTACTAGGATTTTCTTATACTTAACACCCTGAAAAATCTAACGTCTGCCTGTATATTTCAAACTATTGATACTCCTATATACTTTACACTTTTCTTAGCATATAATATAAATGTATACTTTAAAGAGCTTTTGAGTATTACAGATTTCACATTTCTTAAAAGTATTTATATTTCACAGTAACATTCAAGTTTCAGGAGGAGACTTATCTCTGTTTACACGGAGAGTAATCATGATTCGAGCAGAAAGAAAATCTTAGGCGACATATGCCAGGGACTTTATTTTCCGATTTCATGACTCTTGAAATATTTGCGAAACCTTGAGTTATTTCTTTAAGGTATTCTTTTATGGTTTTATGTCCGAATTAATTACGAATCAATTTTACGGAAAAACTTCATTTGTTTCTTGCAATTAAAATTGTACCTATTGTATTATTTGACAATACTGTATGAATATACCTATACATACAACTTTCAAACCCCGCTTGATTAATTGATATTATTACTTAAATAAATCGCAGGAATTATCATCAGAAAACTGATCAGTGATAATCCTACAAACATTGTCTTGTAACAGGTTGGATGTATTTTTATTAAATAAGATTGACGCTTGGCATTGAAACTATTTTAAAACTAGGAAATCCGTGACCTCATGTGTAAGAGGATTTAAAATGCATCGGTGAAATTCAAAAATTAAACGCCTGTGCTATTTCGTTCGTTTCCATCTGGGAAAGCAGACGTTGCGGGTTGTAAAGCGAAAATACTTATGTATAGTATTCGTTGATACTTATGCTTTCTTAAGTATAGTAGAGGATATACTTAGGAATTTATCAGATCCTTTCTATTCGGAGGTCGTTAAATAACCTTAGATTCGTCTTTATTCTGTCATTTCTATCACTGTATATTGAAGATCGTGCCCTAGAATTGGTTTCTAGAGTATAGACTAGACAGTACAATGAACCATACCTATTATTATAAAATTTAAAAATTTAGAACAATTTAGGGCTTAGTCTATGCTTCGATTAAAATTTATGTTTGTATCTCGCATGGTGTTTTCCTTGAAAGGGCTCCTTGTACATTTCAATTTCGTATCACTTTCGTATTATTGTTTACAAGCGATATGTGAGAGGAAAATATTTTAGTTTGATAACGTGTGTTACTTACTCATATTAGATTGTATCCGCATGACATGACGTGACGCATGAGTTATCGAAGTTTCATATAGTTTTCCGAAAGTTCGTAGAAAATATTATTTTAATATTTCAACGTTGTGTTCTGTGCTAACATGAGGATTAAATATATAGTAAGATTAAAACACAAACAAGTAACTATGTTTGAATATCTATATCTATGTTGATTGTTATAGTGTGTATGTATTATAAATATAACTCTAAAATTCTGCGCCGTAGCTACTTTTTGTGCTTACTTTATTCTTTCTTATGTATGACACATTCTGGTGTCCTTTAAACCTAATAGGTTCCCTGGAAGGAAATGCTTTCGCGATAAGGCCGCGAATTTCAGGAATAATTTGTAGGAACAGTGCAATAAAGACTATTATCTATTTATAATTATATTTAGAGGTCGTTATACTTAATTTTCTCCTGTTGTTATCTAAGTGCTACTCGCACTTCTATTATACTTAATTTACACTCTTAATAATCAAAAATATTTTTAAAATGTAAATAATACCAAATAAATTTGAACAATAAGTAAGTTTATTTTATATATGCTTGTTAAAGTAACCGTGTTTATTTATGAAGTGACCGTAATATCTACTGAACCGGTGAAACATTATTTCATCGAGTTAAAGCGAAAGAAGACGTCTACGGAGAGGCATTAGTAAACTGACATAACTAAAGGTTTATTATTTGAGATCATTTCGACCTAATTATTTATGTGTCAAAGGTAAAAAGACTTTCATTGTGTCAAAACTACCTCAAAATTTACTTTCATATTTAAGGTGATACCTCGGTGAACACTAGCGCCACCGTCATTTAAAAATCATTACACACTGAAAACACAAGTTATCAAAAATCCCTCTGCTGTAATTATGGTTCTATATCTGAAGATAATTTTAATCATATTCAATTATTAAATTATAAATCCATATAGTTACAAATTGCAAAACTGCTAAAAGTGGCCGTTTTAAGCAATAATGCAATTTGTAACTATAGGGACTCCGAAACTTCCATAATGCTAGACAGCATTCGTTAGACTGTGTCAGATGCATTGAGGCAGCCTTTAAAATCTGACCACAAGTTTGGATCATGCTCTTTTCATGCAAAAAGAATTACAGAGGTCAAAGGCAGTCACTGCATTAAAATAACTAGTACCGACAAATCTAGGTAGGTATATGTAATGCTCAAAGTAAACGTAAAGTTTATTTTATGAAGATACATATTAACTCCAAAACGCTACTTACTATCAAAGCTATGATCTACATTTCCATATTTCATATAATTCTCAACTCGCAAGTATACAAACGTGGCCACAGAAGTTCTAGCTCTGTATGACCTCTGTTGCATATTCATAGCGTATTACCCGGCTAACTAGAGATCGTGATAAACTTGTATCACACAACAGAGATAGAGATTACAGGACTCAAATATCTGGCAACCATTAGTGCAGTTTTTATAATAATACTAGCGACCCGATCCGGCTTCGCACGGGTGCAATATTAAAGATGTTACTTACATAAAAACCTTCCTCTTGAAACACTATCTATTTAAAAACCGCATCGAAATCAGTTGCGTAGTTTCGAAAATTTAAGCATACATAGGGACAGACAGCGGAAAGCGGTTTCATACCACGTAAAGATAACGATTAAAGGCCCACCAGCAAAAGGTGCTTTGGTATTTTGAATTATGTAACATTATTGTTTTGATAGTGTCCAATTATAGAACTTAGGCAGATAAAAGATTGTTCTTGGCCAACTATAGGCGACCCCCTCTACCAAAAGCAAAATACCGCCCCAGTCATTATACTACTTGTACTTTTTACATCCTAATCCTAATGCGAAAGTAAGTTTGTTTATTTGTTACGCTTTCACACCCTATCTACTGCATTAATCTTCCCGAAAATTTCGCATAAACATAGTATTGAGAAGGACATAGGATACCTTTCATCCCGGGAATAAACACTGTTCCCGTAGGAAATTCACGCGGGCGAAGCCGCGGGTGAACTAGTTTTATATATATCATCGGGCCAGCGTATTGGTGGTTCCTGCCTTCCGATCCTATAGACAATCGTCTCTCCGGTAGGTCGACCGCCTATCTCGATTCTCTCCTCTCGTAATGGGACTAAGGGATTCGCTATCGCCACATTTCGCTCCGCCTAACAGACAAAACGGTTTAAAAAAAAAAATTGTTTACTTTATTAATTAAAAATCAATCAATAAAAAAATTTTTTTTTTAAACCGTTTTGTGTGTTTGGCGGAGCGAAATGTGGCGATAGCGATACAAGTAGCCATTACGAGAGGAGAGAATCGAGATAGGCGGTCGACCTACGGCTCATGTGTCCAGCCCACCTTCACTTCAATCTGGACACAATTAGGGCAACGGCGAAATTTACTGTGACAAAAAAGAAAAACTTGCAATTAACTAGAACCAATAACTAAAATTTGATTTTATGTGATACCTATATCATAGATATTCAAAAAAAGTTGGGGTAAAAAAAACTTGCATACTATTGTCGTATTCTACGCTGTATTTAGTGAGTACAAGTAGAATCGTACCTATTTGATTTATGTAAAGCGTTTACCTTTTAAAGTATAATAAAAAAATATTATTTAGGCAATGTATTCACTGAAACCACACTACTGTACTGAAATTATATTGAATCAATACCTACGTATGACTCTTTGTGTGACTAAAGCGTTTCCAATTATTTGACTGGTATCTATACAGACGGTGATAGCCAATAAAAAATAACTAGCGTTGTTGATTTTCACCGTTTCAACGCCGGGCTGTTTTTCAGAATATTTTTAACGCTGTTTTCATTGATTTGGAAACGTGAGCTCTATTGGTTCAGGCAGAAATTGGAAAATTATAAAAGTGATAAAATTTTGAAACAGTTTAAATGATTTATTTATTTCATAAAGTTTCATAGACAAAGCAAAAAAATATGTAAATATATGAGAACAATAATTTTATTAAATACTCACTAGACCAATTTATATTCAATATATTATGATAAATAATCAAACAAATAGAGCTGTACTAAGTTATGCTTTAGTGCAAATAGCCTATTTATTATTTTAATTATTATAGCATATTTTAATATCATTTGTATTAAGAACTAGCTGTTGCCCGTGGCTCCACCTGCATCGTACTTGGTTATATAGCGCCCAAAAGTAGTCTATGTTTGACTCCTGGTCTTAAACTAGGTCCATACCAAATTTCATCACAATCGGTCCAGCGGTTTAGCTATGAAAGCGTAAAAGACAAATAGATAGACAGACTTTCGCATTTATAATATTAGTAAGTATGGATCTACTCAGAGTCTTTGCCCGATTCAAAGTCACTAATGAGATATCCAAGGCGGAATCTAAAATCTGTCTTTAATTTCAGGACATTAAGTTGGAAAGAAAACAAAGTAAAAATACTGTAAGTAAGTTTTCATAATCCCCTGTATATTTTTTACATAGAAGTATATATTTCATGAACATTTAGGAAATAGATATAATTTTGATAGACACAAAAACGCTTACAAGATCTCACACCCAATTTCCTGGTCCCGAGTTCCCGACACCTTTTTGTGAGTAGGCAAGAACGGGCCAAATACTGTAATTGGTGTACACTTTACAACGTTCAATATTACAAAACAAAATATATCTTGGTACACCTGGTGAGAATTAAGATTTTTATTGTACTTATTATGGAGGTTGAAAACAATTAAGTGTTACATACACCGGACGTTTAGAAACTTACTGTGCAATTTCTCATTTTATTTTATTTATTTACCAATAACTTAATTACAAAAGATGTGAATAGCAGACTTATATTGGTATAACTTATATTCGCCTTGGGGTTTTTTACCAGTCAACTTAAAGGTGATGCTGAGAATACAAAATAATAGTTTAAAATAAAAAACTTGATAGGTTTTTTAATAGTCTTTCTGCGGCATGGAATTGTTATCTGTTATCAAAAAGAGTTTTGAGATACTTTTTTTAAACATATCATGGTGTACTTAACCGCGAAACAGTTCAATATTGAAATGTGAAAATTCTTAAAATAATTACACTTAAGATTTTTTTACACTTATTTAGTGATAATTCAACCACTACACAATGACGTTTTCTAATAAGAGAACTCGTTTGGATATTGAATGACATCAGCTGTTTGATCCAAATATGCTTTTCCATCTGCGTAAACATGATTTCTATTTACATTTACCATTGACTTAACAAATCTCAAGAAATGTATCTGTTGCTGGAGTTTACTCTTAGGAAGTTTTTTCTTATATAGATCCAACCAAGTTTTGTATAATTCGTCTGCTTGAGTTAAATCAAATAACTCTGTCTTTTCCAATACCTTCTCTTTTTTGGCTCTTTCTACTTCAGCCGCAATATCAGCTTTTATGTTTCCTTTAGGTTCATCGGCAACTGTAAAGTTAACACATATTGTCTTAGTCTTAGTACTCGGAGTATTATTCATGATTTATATGAATCCAAGCATTGGTTCAAGATAGAATAGGGTTCAAGGTTAGCCGGTCGAAATCTGCATGAGTAGGTGACACGTCGGTGTTTTGTGATTTGACCCATTATTTCATGATAAGCCTTAGTGTCAATTGTCCTTGGTCTTATAGATATGGCCGAATGTTTCTTCTTCTATAATGTGAGTGCAGATAAGAGGTGTGGCAGATGAAATGAGTACCTAACTCTGGTAAATGGTAGAGGCTTACATACTGTGCTGACCTTACATGATAGTGGGAAAAAAATAGAATTATATTCATGGTACGAGTAATTAGTTTGACCTAACTTACTCCTTCTCAACTTTCAAAATATTCATTTCAGAAAGTGTGTATGTCAGTGTTCACATATATAATAATTCATATTACTTCAGAAAGTAACAAGTAAACGTTAAGGACCTTGGATTTATTAAATAAAGATTAATTCTTTCATTTATTCACACTCTTGACTTACTTGGATTCACTGTAACAGCGTAACGTTCTTCCATAACAGCCGGGTCGACATCAGCATAACTATCTAATATATAGTATTTACTAGAGTTTTTCGTATGTTCATTTAGAAAATTAACTTCCTCTAAATTTTTGATAAAATTACTGAAAGCTATCTGCTCTTGATTTTCAGATTTATATACTTTATTATATTTCTCCTTATAATATTTGAATAATTTATTATCAGTTATATTATAAGTTACGCACAAAATAATATTTATAGCATTAAAATAAAATGTAAGTATATAAACACCACGAGTTTTCATTGTTGCAAGCTGATTGATAATATGAAATCAGATTCATATTCGGTATAAATTAATGGGATGGCAAAAGACTGTTGGAATTAATTCGTATTAAAAGAATACGTTTCCTTTCATCGATTACAATAGACCTAAGAAAATATTCGGCGTGTAATCAGCTAATCTTCCGTGAAATAACCGAATTCGAACGACGCAGTATAAGTGGCAAGGAATTTACAGGCCTCTATATTAAATCTCCTGTTATCCGACATTGGATCGGGACAAAAGGAGAGATTTCGGGAAAGTTCTTGGCCGAGCGAGGAAAATTTACATTACAAACAAAAAGAGAAAAGGAACTTCCCAGACGTGAAATTACAAGGATTGGGAATGGGGCGTACTAGGATACAGAATATTGTGCGGGACGGACCTAGTGACATTTAGAGAAATTCATTTATTTTGTAAAACAAAATACAGGCTTTCCTTTAATTGCACCTAAAATTACCCAACGTAAAATTATATTATTTATTGCATGTACTCTTTTCCTTATATGAAAACTAAAACTCGTTCAATGAGTTACCACTAGATCAAAGATAAGGCAGATAAGGCTCAAATTACTTACACAATAATTCTAGATAATAATCTTCCTCTAAAAGGCAAAGCGTAGTTCAAGATAGACCGCTAGTATATATATACTATATAGATATATACCTAGTATACATTCATACACTTTACTCTTTTTTAATATTTTCACCATTATTCAGATCATTCAATAATGAAATAACAAAATGGACTGTTACTAAGCAGATTAATTTGAACTCAACAATCGGTAATCCGATTAAATAGTCAAGGAAAAAAAACGTTTCGCTGCAGAAAACCAATTTTTATACATTAAGCACTTAATAACGTTTGTTTTATTACATTTTTATATTTATTTAATTGACTTAAATTATATATTAAAAAAAAAACCTTTTATATTATATCAAAACTGACTTAAACATAAAGAAACTAACATTCACATAGTACCTAGAGTTCTCGAATCAACGTTTCTACAAAGTTTTTACGATTATGCAAACGAATCTCAAACATGGATAATTAATTTTAATATTCATGCGTAAACTAGATCCCTACTCTACATTAGATGAAATAAGAGGGAAGATAAGGTACTTGGGGAACAATCTGAATTTCCAACTTTATCTTGGCAATCTTATGTTTCTTTATCTAAAATTATCGGCAGTGTCTAAAAGAACTAGTTCGTCATTTAAATCGTCGCGTCCTTTTCGTCCACGGATCGGAAACCCTGGTTAAAGTAAAAATAAAGTTCATTTTCCTGCCCATACATTTTCACGGTGACCGTACGGTGGTTAGCATTACGATTTCTTAAAGCAAATACAACAAAAACTACCGCATCTTCTTTTTTCGATGATCATGATTTCGAAATATCACCGCACGAATTTAATTTTGACCCTTTGATCTAATATAATATTCTGGGGCTGAACTCGGTGAACTCTAAATGCTTTAGGGCCTTCAGCTAGGCGGTAATCTCTCGCAAAGCCTCGTGATTAAAATTCCCCTCATTAGAGGTACTAACGGGAATGCGGGCATTAATGATACTCAATTTGTCGGTTACAAATAGATTCGTTGGGCTAATGCGTAAGATCTATCAAACTGCCTCTTTTACTCCCATTTTATCGAAATGCTACTACTTGTGAATTATTGCGGTTAATGCCGAATTCTTGCTTATTTTTTTTCTTCATATTATTTTCTTCAATTTCTTCAGCATGTTATCATTCCATATTGATAATCTGACCTCTTTTTGTATTAACCATTCGAACTAATCTTACAGTCAATATTCATATATTTTATTCAAATAACTATATTTGATGGACTAGATTAGAAGGATTTTACTTAGGTAAAATAGGAGAAACATTTTGGCACCTTGTCTCTCTCTTGTACTCGTACTAAGTAAACTAGAGAAAGTCAAATTAAGCCGTTTTTTGCTCAAGATTAGTCCATTCCCTCTTTCCTTATATGTTTTAAAAGACAACCAAGATACAAACAACAGCCAAATTTTACACATTTTTCTGGTTAGTGGCGATTTTCAACATTAATAGCAAAGGAGGGCTGATTTCGGGCCGGTGGCTCATATGTTTTATATCGCAGTTAATTTACTATTGTTATATTATTGTAGCTGTTGGTCTTCCTATAAATAAATAAATAAAAAGAAATAACGTCAATATTTATATTTTTCATGTCTTATAAACGTCATTAAAGAAAAATAATAAGACAGCAGGCTCTTAAGCTACACAGTTTGGTATGCAACCGGAAAAACGCTGGAATGGTCATTATACATTTTGCCGTGAGAATTGTGATTGCCTGCTCTTGTGAACATTAATAACGCTAATAAGTTAAATCACAAAACATAACATTTCTGTTTATCCTAACGGTTGAATAGAAGAAAATGTTTTAGCATTAAGTTCGCCAATTGTGAAAGTACTTTTGCTTATTATATCAACAAAAATAAGTTTGATAAATAAATAAATACTTATCTCAATTTTCCTCCTCCCAATTACTTTACGTCTCCCGAATGTCAGAAATAACAAATCGTATGATTTTCAATACGCGTCCAATTTGCAATGATTGGAGTGTCAAAACTCTTTCCACGTTCCATCATTTTACATGCGATCCTAATCACACATCTTATGTCGCCTTATTCTTTTAAAGGCGCCCCAGTATCTGCGTTACGTGACTTTTTTCGCGTGTAAGCACACGGCTAACACTCTATCGACGTAAATTGATTTTGAACGGGAAATATTGTAAATTTTTCAGCGAGCTGTGTCAGGGAAGTGTCAGTAAACCCTGAAGCACGGTAAGAGCACTTCGTTGATCTACAGAGGATAGTAGGATAACTGGGCCAATAGCCACTTACTGTGTCTGATCTGATACAGTCAAAATCGATGGTCGATTATGCTGAGATTTATTGTTACATTTATTTTAAATAAATGATATGTATTGAATATCGTCCATAAGTTACAATGCTGTTGGGGCAAAATCTGCAACCAGACGCACATTGTTATTATCTTGGTTAGCGTTTACGATGCCTACAAGCTTTATAATACTTACCTGCATGGTTTAATTCTTACGCCTTTGCATTTATTTTTTGACTTGCTTTAAAATGTTAGGCAAATGTGACCTTATGTAAGAAATGTACTTACTTTAAAAAAAAAGCCATGTCTATTTGTGTTCAAGAAGCAAAAAGTGGAAAATGGCGCGCCCTTTATAAAGTTGCGAATCTTAGATATATCAAATGCAAAAACGCTCACAATAGCTTTGAATCGAGGGTGTGCACTAAACCCCAAACAAAGTTGCCAGTATTAAATTAAGCGTTGATGTATAGTCGACGTGATTAACCCTAGAAATTCGGCGGAGAATTAAGGTGTGTGCCTTTTGGTCCCTCGGCTTAACCATATCTCTTGGCTTAGTAAGTCAAAAAACCTTCATGCGAGTATATGTTTCAAAGGTAAATTACACAGTGAGACCGATTGCTCAAAATATGTTTAGAGTCGCATTCTCTATAATTTAGTCTCCGTTTAACGTTTAATCGGTTACATTCATAACTATTATATATTTGAGAAAATTCTAATGTTAAGCACCAATTGGAAAAAGAAAAATGAGGCTTTTTTATACCGCACTCTCCTGTTGCGACATTCATGGTAAAAAGTGAGATACAATATCAATACGATATTTGAATAGATTTACCTGAAAGATACCAATTTGGATCATAGTAGACGTCACACCTGCAGCTATGAAGAAAACTACTTTGAACAATCATTTTCAAGCCGGAAATCATATAAAAATATTTTTGTTGCTTTCAATTAGTACTTAATTTCTTATACTGACTTATGATGTAAGCCTTGATGTGGTTTTTTTCAAGAACGCTCCTAGAAGCTTTTTAAATTCTAGAATGATCAGCGTAACAAGCTAAGCAATCACTGAATCATCATTCTTATAAAACAATCAGGTGATTCAAGATATCATTCACAATGTAAAATCACTTCGCAAAGTATTTTCGTGTAGGTGTCACGGTCAATCGACTATGCACACCCTGGCATGATGATGATAAAAGTATTTTGCCATTAGGCTGGACCCGCATGATCTCTACAGTATGAATGAAAGCGTAAAACACTGGTCTACAGAGTGGAAATGTAAAAAGCATAGTTACTTTAAATAATTTAAGATTCATTACACCTTCAATATGTAGCACTTACTCATTAAGTAAACCTTTAAATAATAAGCGATTTTCGCGATGATACTAGCAAAAACAAGAAAATTTTAATCTTTTTAAAAATGATTTATCTGATATATATTTTTATTCCGAACTAGATTATATAAGGCATTAAGCAGGATTAACACAAGCTGGGATTAATTTAAGCAATTTTTAGAACTTGTTTTACATAGCTAAATTTTGTTCGATATTAGCCAAAGAATTTCTAAATAAATATATATATATATATATATATAATAATACATCTGATATTAATAATCCATTGAAAATATATTTTTACATCCTTATATAAATGTTGATTAAATTAGTATTATGCTTTCTGCATTTCGAGCAACACGGTCTCCGTCCGTACTTACCAAGAAAGCCGTATTGGCCAAATTTTTTGCTATATATGTTAAAAAAATAGTACCTTTTTAAACTTTTGCATGTAAGAAATAGACCAAGATCAAAAGTCAAAATTTTTATAACGCGACACAACTTTACTTTCATGCAATGCCTAAAATAATGACAGCTGTTAACCATGCTCGCACAGAAAACGATAAGGTTACAGCACCAATCGCCTGTTTCTCAACGAATGCCTGTATCGCAAAATACTTTTGTTCAAAATAACAATACAGTGCTGTTTTTTGCTTAAACTTTAATCTGTAATTTTAAGTAGATTGAATCGCAATTTAATTACAATGTGTTTTCATTTCACACCACTAGGTTTATAAATTTTATGTGTGAAAAGTTTTGTAGAGACCCCCTTGACCTTCCTCCTAAGTCCTAATCAGTGGGTGTAACGGGAACTTAGCGGAATTACAGCCGTTCAGACGTCGCCAGAACTTTTCTTTAGGTGATAAACGCCCTCGCAAATTGCCCACATTTATTCGACGCTGTAGGAAACCGCTGCTAATGCGAAACGGTAGGAATTCCTCTCTCAGAGCACTTTATACACTCATATACCTAGCTCTCATTCATACAATATTGAACTTTATCAGAATACTTGCCCAAATGGACGATTTAAAAGCGCTGCTATTGAACCCGAGGCTGCGAGATCGAACAAATTAATTTGATTCGCTCAATTATTATTATCTCACAAAATATTCAGGACTTTATTCCTGAATAATCTTCGGAATTTCCGTCAACATATCCGTGTAATAGTTTGAAATGTTTTAAAATCAGATTAAGGTCAGAAATATTTATTACTGTATAAATTCCTCACTAATAACCTAGTAACTAGTAGTTGTTGCCCGCGCCTCTGTTTTTGCTTTGGGCTCCTGTTATTTCGTTATATCGCAGTTAAAAGAATTAATGTTGATAAAAAATCAATAGTAAGTATCCAAATCGAAAGTATGTTCTTTCGTAAAAAAAATTGAGAATTGGTTGAGAATGACGGAAATATAAGATAATAAACAGAAAAAATATAAAATACAGCCGAATTGAAAACCTCCTTTTTAGGAAGTCAGTTGATAAAATTAATAAAAAAATAACACAATGTAATGTTTTTATACCCGAAACCAAAAAAAATGTGTTTACACTTTTCCAGACAGATAAGACTTCAAATTTATCCCAATATACCTTACGAACGTTAGATTTTTTTTGTTTCTGAACAAAATAATTATTTTGTTATTCTAGCTTGTAAGATATTTGTAAGAATCTTAGTTATAACTAAGTACTCTCTCAATAACCGTTATATAACGAACCGAACGATGTCCATACTACGTGACTTTCTAGTAGACACGGGCCGCAGCGACACATTTTAAAGCGAATAGATTTTGCGCGAGGAAAAATTGCAAATTTCTGCAACGACGAGCTAAGTTGTCACGCTTCGTCGTCAGGATGGAAAATTCGATAACCGATCCCCCATTTGCGATACGAGCTCATCATGGTTGGTTGTTTTATCTTATATACCTCCCCTATAAAGTACACCACATTAATATAAAATCAACTAGCGACCCGCCCCGGCTTCGCTTGGGCATAAAAACCTTACTCTTAAATCACTCTATCTATTAAAAAAACCGCATCAAAATCCGTTGCGTCGTTTTAAAGATTTAAGCATACAAAGGGACATAGGGACAGAGAAAGCGACTTTGTTTTATACTATGTTGTGATGATTAAAATAAAGTACCTATCGACAGGCAAATAATTCGTCCTTTCTCGTTATAGATCCTTAATTTTCTTTTAAATATTTTGTTGCTCTGTCCGTATGGGATAAATACGTAATTTTATGTATTTTGTAGATCTTATAATTATTAAAATTAAAAAGACTAATTTTCAGCACCAAAATATATACCTTTAAATATTTTCTTCCTATTTCTTTCAAGTACGGTATTGGGTTTTGAAATATTGGTTACAAAAATCCTACTTATCCAATCCAACTAATATTATAAATGCGAAAGTGAGTTTGTATATTTATTTGTTTGTTTGTTACCTCTTCACACCCTATCTACTGATCCAATCTTCATGAAATTTCGCATACACATCACATAGCTAGGAGTATTGAGAAGGACATAGGGTACCTTTTATCCCGAGAAAAAGTACTGTTCCCAAGGGAATCTCACACGGGCGAAGCCGCGGGGGAAACTAATAGTACCTACCCTTATAACGTCGTGGTAACGTCAGGTATATAAACTTATTTAGTATACCTGACGTTATCATTTCGTTAGCATTTGACGAAAATTATTTTTTATTCATACCTAGCCATAATCTCCTGTTATTTTTTTTCTTTTATGAAGCAACTTCAAGCTACAACACAGAGCTCATTCCCTTTTTGATCGTAGTCCACAACATGCTGAAGGTAGCTCCTTCTGAATTAGGTAGTTATATATATCTATAATATGTAAACAGTCTCGAGCACTTTCTTAATTAAATGTTACAATTTGACGTAATTTCGTTTGTTGTCTCAACGTCAACATACTAAAATTGCTACAAGCTACATCAAAGTAGATAACTTATGAAACCTGGTAGATACTTATACCAAAACATTGTGTTTTTGGCTTGTGATATATAAGCTGAAATTAAAGAATAAAATTATGTTGGCCTTCCGGTTCAACCTCAATTCGATATATTTTATTAAAATTTATGATAAAAACTACAAATGAAACAAAAAAATAATAATGATTTTTTCTTAATATATCAATCTTTTTATGATAGTTCTGGAACAGGTCGATATCCCTTTGCAATTTATAATTATACTTTTACTATTTATAATGTTTCTTATTGGTCGTGCACGCATGTCACATAACAATAGTTCCTCTATTGTGTCCAGATTCAATGAGCTTTTTTTTGAAAAGTCGACCATTATGAGACCTTCGGCAAATGAGAATAATCAAATACAGGCGCGCACACTCGAAGAAGTCAAGGGCGGTGGTGTTGTGAGGACAAAACCGTATCGGCTGATTTGTTGTCTGGCATTTGAATCGATTCTGCTGCCATGGAGCTTCTATAGATGTGTTATTCACATCAAAAAGTGACACTACACTACATTATAAACATTCGTTTCATCTATTTCTAGTCTATTTCCATGTATGGCTATGGGACGTAATGTCGTAAACAATTATTAGAGAGTTTGTAATCGTTCGCTCCCGCACAGGATATTGAGCTCTCTAACTTTGGCGTCAACAAAGCAGTTTGATGTAGTTCATTCGAGTTAGACAAGCCGACGGCATTCCCGATATTTATGACAACTTCCTCTTGAATGCAAACATAAAGTTCTGAACTAGCTTAACCCTTTGGGAACTCTTCACTTCCGGAGTAAGTAATTTGTCAGAAATTGAACAGTTTTAAGTTCTAGGTGCGGTCTGTTCACATGCGATTAATGAATCCTACTACCTATACATATTATAATATACTAAGAATCAGGGCTGGGAATTATTATATTTTGAAATAACCTGGTAATTTAAAACACCGGTAGATTTAAGGGTCCTAAATACCTGGTTGAGCGGAACCGTAATGCTATGGATCGCTGTATAAACGTATGGACAGAACAGACAAATGAACTGGTTTATGATTCTAACCACGTTTTCAATCCCTGCTAGGACATGTCGGATAAGCGATAAATAGAGGTAAAAAAAAATCATGTACCATTGTCTAACTGATGGCGGTAGCAACTCCAAGAAAGGTAAGATAAAAGTCAGGCAGCCACTCAGCTAGTCTAATGCTAGCTAGCATTTTTAAGTACCTCATAAAGATAAGATCCTAGATTAATTCTGAAGCCAATGATGGTTATAATATTATTTTGTTTTACAGATAAAAAAAAAACTTTAAATAAAAGAAAATATGCGATTCAATTGATATCACAGCGTGACAAATAATTCCTTGACGTTAGGCTCCCGCACCCTCAACAAGTTCTTCAGATGACCATCAACCTTTTGGGAAGGCTGTCTTTCATCTTCAAATAGATCCGCATTTTTATTCAACATTACTTTAGTGGATCCAGGCTGTGCATTAATATTATTGATTGCCTTCAAAGTATTCACGAAATTGTTATATCTTGATTGATATTCTATTCTGTCTTTAAAAGTCTTGTTAAACTTTTGTATAAACTCATCGTATAAACGCGGTGCTTCCCGTAAATCATATTTCAATTGCGGATGTAATGATGACACAAATAATATATTTAAAAAATAAAAACATACGGTTAAAATTAGAGTAACAAATGTCCTTTTCATTTCAGTGTTTGGTATTGTAGTAAAACAAGACTTTATAGTAACAAAGAGTAGCGATATCATTTGGTAATCAAATCGACTAATCCGTAAAATTAGATTCAGACAATTTTCTTGTTGAGCTCGGAATGCTATGATTTAATCCACCATCATCAACATGATTTGTTAACTAACAAGCAAGTAATATGAGTAGCAACGTATTTTAAAAAGATATTCTTATGTTCTTTAAATTTATTTCTAACTAGCTGTTTAGCGCGGCTCTGCCCGCGTAGTTCTCTGTTATATAGCACAAAAAAGTAGCATGTTTGACCCCCTCTCTTCTTTAACTATATCGATATCAAATTTCATCAAAATCCGTCCACTTTAATGACTAAACCAGTCATTAAAGTGTAACAGAGACATTCGCATTTATAATCTAGTAGTTCTATGAACAGTAGACCTCGCGACCCTCCTTAACCGTTAACCCCCGTTTCCCCTGTTTTTCATAACTCTAATAGGTATTTCCCATTCTGTTAATTGTGTATCCTCGTCTATTCTCAAAAGAAGGATTTTTCCATAGTTACTACCTATTCTGCTCAGCACCCGTAGCCAAGCGACAATTTCAAAAAGCCTACGAATGTCGACAAGAATAAAATGTATGGGATTGACATAACCTGCGGTAAATCACGTAGTCAATCTTATGCCAATCCCATACATTTTGTTCTTGTCGACATTCATCAACGTTTTGCGATTGTGACTTTATCTAAGCCGTCAGACTGCTGGACATAGGCCTCCCCCATGGATTTCCAAAACGACCGGTTGCAAGCGGCCTGCATCCAGCGTCTGCCTGCGATCTTCTTTAGGTCATCTGACCATCTGGTCGGTGGATGTCCGATGCTGCACTTGCCGGTGCGTATAGCAAATATTAATTTTTAAAAGAGCCATTTTGCAGCCAGTGACATAAGAAATATAATAATATAGCAAACTTCCCTCATTTTCTCCCCTATTTTCCGCCAATAAAAAAAAAGATGTCGACAAAAAATTTCAAGAAAAATCAAGGAACACGTGCTTCAAGTTTTATTAAGATCCGTTCGTAAACAAACTAACAGAAAACTTCTCCCTTTTTGCCCCAATTTTCACTCCAATAAAAAAAATCTACAAAAATAGCAAAAAAATCAAGGAACACGTGTATACTACGTTTCATAAAAATTTATTCGTAAACAACGTTACAGAAAACTTTCCCCCTTTTTTCCTCCATTTTCCCTTCAATCAAAAAAGGTCTCGTCAAAAATTGCAAAAAAAATCAAGGTACACGTGTGCCAAGTTTGATTAGGATCCGTTCAGAAATGCGACCTCCAGCCCGGAACAAACAGACAGACTCACATCCAGACAAAAGCAAAATTTGCCAGTTCGAAATGGAGACTCTCGCTCGCTTCGCTCGCTTGGTCAATTACTTTTTGGGCTATGGAGTTCTTTATCCCTATTTCATACTCTAATCATAATGGTCAACGATTTAACAAAAAATGACACACACTATTCGCTGTCATACATTGTTACATTTTCTCCTGAACCCATGTGCAAAATATAAAGCAAAGAACTCATATGAAAGTTTTAATAGCTAGCCACAATTTTAACGATCGACGATGAAGGTGCAGGGACTTAAATTTGACGGTTAGCCGAGGAATAAAGTTCGAAAGCGGTTAAAAATCGTTCAATTTAAACCGTGTATCATGTTGGGAAATGGGAAGGAAAAATAGAAGTTATATCGAGATACAATACAAGCCTTGGCGAAGCGCGATCTTTGCTGCTTTGTGATAGTTTTCAGGGCTGATATAATACAAGTTGATAACCCTCTATTTAGTTTATTCGTTGTCCATGTTATGACATGGACATATGTTATGTAATCGTAAGTCATATAATACCATTGAGCGGATGGCATCCTATGCTATAATATTTACTACAAAAATACCCGGTTTGTCTTTAATTTAAAGATCTAATCTAAGTAATTTAAAAAATATATAAAAAAGCAATGATTTTTATCGTCCCTATATCAGAGTTTAAATATTGAAAAATTGAGTATTATTTTCAGACCAGGTCATGGATGTGCTATTTCTGATGAAAGTTGACACAACAAAGTACGCGGCAGGAGCAGGAGATACTGCAATATTTTGCATTATCGATAAATTAGAAGGACAAATTCGTGGTTAAAAACTTACGTCAGTAATAGGTACAATAAAAGTACGCAATCCCTCATCAAAATAAGATGAAGATGGATAAATTAATTTTAATGAAATACTGTTTAAATGCCTAGCTTTTACATATATTGTACTCACACGAAAGTATGAAGTGCAATCTATACTTAAAATATTACTAGTACCATACAAATACAGTTTTCTCTAGAATGGTATGTAATATGTCAAACATCTATTAGGCCAATAGAAATGTATTATTGAATAAATGATTGATAACAGAGCATCAAACGATGCCGAAATATCGATGCAATTCGTCATTTTTACCCGGATAAAAAAGGAAAAGATAGACAGTTTATTGCCGTAATTATTTTTTGTATAATTCTAGGATTCTGTCCAGTAGTGGGATCTAAATAGCTGGTGGAAATAGAATCGAAAGCAAATATTAAAATAAAACATTTTAACAAATGCTATAAAGGCTTAGACAAGCAGATTTACTAACTTGTATATAAAAACGTTACACAAGATCCGCGCGCTGCTCGGCAAATTTTTCTTTTTTAATCTATTGGTTTTAACTTATGAATTTTACATCTACAATCACACTATTTTTAAGAAAAATTACCAAGGCTTTAATTTTCTTTTGCTTGTTTTCCACTGTTGTGTAGTTTCGGTTTATATCTTTTTAGGGTTCCGTACAAAAATGTAAAAACGGCACCCTTATAGGATCACTCGTGCGTCTGTCTGTCCGTCCGTCCGTCTGTCTCAACCAATTTTCTCCGAACCTACTGGACCAAATTAGATAAAATTTGGTAGGATGGCGTAATCCTGTGACCCAAACACAGATGTGCAAAGTAAATAAATATTTTTTTTAAATAAGGGTCATTTTCGGGGGACAACTTAGGAATTTAAAAAAAAAAGTTTTGCTAACCTTACCTTGTTATATATCAAAAGAAAGGGCTCATTATGAGGATCTCAAATATATTTTTGTTATTATTGTAACATAATCAGTTTTGATTTTATTTATGAAAGAAGACGAACATTGACCATTCCCCCCTCCTGGTCTTCGAAACTATTGAGCCTAATATTTTGAAAAAAAATTAGAAAATATAGTTCATTGCCTGTAGATTACAGGAAAACCTATAAGAATTCTATCAACAACACTTACGGAAAATAGTTCACTAAAACACCACTAGATAAATACCACAATTGAATATAAAAATTAACATTGGCATTGTACGGAACCCTCTCCACGCGAGTTCTACTCGCACTTGACCGGTTTTTTTTTCTTTTGGATTCCATGAAATGTGACTAGGCTAAACCGGAGTATCTATTCCAACTTCCCAACTAATATTATACGTGTGAAAGTAAGTTTGTTTGTTTGTTACGCTTTCACGCCTATGTACCGAACCAATCTTCCTGAAATTTCGCATACACATCGTTAGAAGATTGAGAAGGACATATGGCACCTTTCATCCTGGGAACAAGACTGTTCCCAAGAGATATTCACGCGGGCGAAAGCTTATATTAAACGCTCTAAATAAAACTAAAGAGAACTTTGATGCATAGAAACAGACATAGAGGAGACTTGATGAAGGTACAAAATTTTAACAGTGATGATATGAAACACCCACAGAGGTACATATAAATAATCACGTCTTTATTTCATATGGGGTAGACTTAGCCTAGGGTCATGAGACCTTAGACCACGTTTAGCATGATGGTAGTTAAAACAGGAAATCAATAGTGATGGGTTGCTAACCGCATCGTCTATGTAATGATATGTACCAAAATAGTAAAAACATATATATAAGTCCACAAACATTCAAAGGTAATGATGTCCTTCACGATGAAGATACGCGAAGATCCTAAATCTAAGATTTCGGAATGATATTAAAACCCTGAAGTAACCCAAAACTCTTTTGGGCGGGTTTCGAGTACGGGTCAAGCCAAGCAAGACCGCTATCACAAATTAATGAGAGAATAGGTGTGTATCTTACTTACAACCGATAATTCGCGAATGCGAAAGTGAGTTTGTTTGTTTGTTACTTCGTACTTTGGAAGGCAATTAAAATTCAGACCCCGGCTGCTATAGTATAGAATATTATTAGTACTAATGCTATGGCTAGATTTTTTTGACAATTATTTATCAACAATGAACAATTTTATTCAGTTTTATCTGTACCGTGTTCCAACTTTTTGGTGTTCTAGCGCACTAAACTTGTCCCTAACTATTCCTTTTATTGAAAAGTAACTTGTTTTTTGTTAAAATAATATAATAACCGTTACTAGATTACTATTTGGTCTTTCGTCTTATTTTTAGTTAATTAAAATTCTAATCAATAAATAAAATTGTTGATGATATACGACAGTTGAGTACTGTTTTTTATTTAAATGATCGGATAATGATGACAATTTATAACATACCCTACGTGGGTATGTTTTTAGGTATATAGTATTTTTAGGTATGCAATAAATTATTTCTAGTGTCCCTGCTACAATCTTTTTATTTTATTATGTGCTGCTACATTAAAAGGGTCGACCAGGCAAAACCAGGAGCGTGTTTTCATGGTAATTATATATCAAAAAGGAACTTCTATCCAATTTTTTACATCTGTCCGAGGATTTTAGATGACATTGTCGGATAAGTGAAATCTTTGAGTAGACATTTTTTTCTCTTTCGTTGGTTTTGTTTGACTTTACTTTGAAAAAGGTATATTCTATTTTATACCTTTTTGGTGGATCTTTTAAGTTTGATATAGATAAAATAAAAAGTAAACCTAGATGAAACACAGATGCTTACATGATTGTTAATTTATGTAATTAATTGCCTTAGATTATTAGCGAAGACCACGTTGCTCTATGCGAATACTTAAATATAGGTATTCTCAATATGGTTACAAAATAACTAAAGAACCATTCTTTAAATTTCTTAGAAGGGAAAATAAGCCATTTCTTAAAATATGAGTCACTCTCACACACAGCCAATAAATAACAAATCTACATTCTTCACCTAAATTCTGTACTCATTTTTGCATTCCAACTTCATTGAATTCATATAAGATCGGATAGAATAATTACTTATTTCGATCTAAACTTCAGTAAAGGCAATGAAACCACAAAGGCAGCTCGTCGTCTCATCGGCCGCTTTGGAAAATGTTCCAAATAAATGGATATAAATGTCGTCCCTCTCACAAGGCGAGCCAGTCGACTGTGCTCCAATCTCCTTAGAGTTCCTGACTTCCTAGTACTTTCTGACGTGACTTGACATACAATTGTAAATTTCAAATGCAATTTTCTTCAAAATATGTGAGACTAATTTTTTCGGAGTTGTAATAAATATCATGATAACAAAATCTATGTTTGTAAGTGGTTGGTAATAAGGTGTATAAAATTTCAGCCGTAGCTTGGTTGATAATTTCTACCTAAGTTTTTTTTTCTCACATTACAGCATTTTTCTGGTATATATTCAAATCTATCATATCACATCAATATAATGTATGACATCAATACCATAAGTTTCTTTTTAGTACGTCAGTAAAACTTATAAGCAAATCAGGTAGAATTCATTTTTACTAGTCAGTATTTCAATATTTCTACTGAAATACTGACCTATATATATGTCTTTCTCAGATGTCAAACTATTCCTAAATCAATTTTTATGAAACTATCGCAAGTATAATTGTAGTAAAATAATGAAATAATACCTAACTATTTATTTTTACATTGTATTCCAGCAAACGAATGAAAATAGAAAAAGCTACTTAAATCCTTTACGATAAATCCAAAGTAGCAATTTGGTGAAATTCAAGGAATTCTCAAAGGCGAACTAAATTCCCTCAAAGATATTACACTTCAGAAGTTGCTGAAACAGCTATCGGATCGCCGTTGGTCGGACAGTGGGCTAATGGGCGAGTGTGTTCGTCCCCTTTCTTGTACCTCGGAGCAACTACAGGTTTAGGCCGATCACTCTGTTCATAAATGTTCGATAGGCATGATGTATTCGATTTGAGGCTTGTTTTATTCTGTTCGCCTGCGGGGTCACCAAATACATTAGTTAAAAAATGCATTTCAGTGCGTATAAAATCCGTAGTTGAATGGTTGTATACTTTTTGCTCTTTAACGTTCTTTTCAATCCTACTTCTCCTATGTACCTCCAATGTAAATTCTCTTTTCGCCAGGTGGATAGTCGTTTACGGTCATCCGATTGCCCAACTCTAAACATACCACATTTCTCCTCACAGTCTTATTCCAAATCCTTTTCGGTTATGGCTGCCAGACTATGGAATTCTCTACCAGCTGATGTAAGAATGGCTAGTAATCTGAATTCCTTCAAATCAAAACTTATAAAATCACATCTAGTTACTTCAGATAATTAATTGAGTATCCTTCAGAAATTTTATATATATATATAGTTTATATTATGTATGTAGGTATGTATTTATTTAGCAAATATTTATGTAAGTGTATTATTGTGACTAATTATGTATGTAGTTATCTATAAATGTTTATGTTCATTTCATATCCTTTATGTCTTTGCTAGTCTTTGTTTGCACTTCTACTCTTTTCTTGTGCATTTTCTTTCGTCATTCGCCGGTTGACTGTAAGAGATCCCATCCTGGGATAAGTCCGCCATTGTCTTCTTATTTTAATAATGTTCCTTTTACTTTGTATTTTAAAGCAATAAAGATATTACAAACAAACAAACAAACAAACAAACTTTTATGTATACTTTTATGGATACCTATAACAAGCCAATAGGGGCAGAATTAATTTTTGTGGCAGGTCTATGGCATAAGTCATCGTGACCACGGTCCACATATTTACTGGGAATCAAGTGATTGCACTTGATTCCCGCTAAAGCTAAACTTTAAACTAGAATTCTAGCTAAATATCTGTATGTTTACAGTGTTCGGCATCTCTCAGCTTTTCAGGAGCTTACTTGCTTACCATTCGTTTAAATTCCTCGTTACGAAATTTCTTATATTTTTGACCAAAACATATTGAAGCTAACCACGTAAATATAAATTTAATTTTGAATATGCACTTTATTGCGTAGAGTAGTAGTAGAAAATATTGAGTAGGTATCTTAATGAACAATGTACTATCCATACTTATATAGAGATATATTGAACCATAGGAAAAGACATCGTCCTTGATGATATAATTTTTATTGACCTAATACCCAAGAACTGATGACAAAAAGTCAATGGGTATTTGTTTTATCCTTAGTTTGCGAAAACATCTAACATATTTTTTGTTAAATATCTTAATACCCTAAAAATAATGTTACCAAAAGAACATGTAACAAGCATACAGATATTATAAAGATGAAATTAGTGTTTTAAAAATATGTACTGAAGAGATTAAAATATTGTGAATTCAAAAACCGGCAGTCAAGTATTTCGAATGGTATTTTCAATTCCCAAATTAAAGACTATTAAATATTTAATCGACTGTTAACTGTTCAGATATTAAACAACGAAATAACTCTAGAATTTATCCAGGCAACTTTATTATCCATCTGAAAAACTTTTTAAGTACGTATAATTTGTTAAAGTACTATAAAAGTGTACGTTCCGAGAATAAATGGCAGCATAACTTCATTGGACTGAAACATTTGCACTAAGAGCATTAAACAGAGCGGAGTGGCCACTGAGAGGCGACCCCCTCTGCCAAAAGTATCCTAAGACTGCCGGCAATACTGCTTGTAAGTACTTGTATGCGTGTATTTTTTGCTTGTATTGGATAATTTTATCTGGTGTATGCGTAGCGGCGTGATCGAATAGTATTACTGTGTTACCTTACTATGTTTATTACCTCTTTACCACACGCGCAGAAAATGGCAGACTTTTTAACGTAGATAGATGTAAGTGTGCTTGGTACGGATACGAAATCTATACGTAAAGGGGAGTTTTAAAGTAACACCTATTACAGAAAAGTTAAAGGAAAAACGCCTTAGATGGTATGGCCACGTAAAGAGACGCCCTGACGACCATGTTGTAAAGCTTGCCCTTAAAATTAAGCGAGGTCCTGGAAGATCACCTTCCACCTGGCTGACGACGACGGTCAAAAAAGACCTAAAATTTGAATACCGATTTAGCTCAAGACCGAGCTACGAAATGGGACTAAGGGGAAAAGACGGACAAGAAAGGCCGACACCAAGTAGATGGGTTATGGTCCTAGTGTAGAGAGATGTAAGTGCGCTTGGTATCTCCGGTTGGTTTAATACTCTAAGCTTTTGCACAACTTTTACTGTATTTGTGTATGCATTTCCCTGTTCTTCGATTAAATAATTTGCATTTATTAAACAATTTTCAACTTTGTTCCATTGTTAGACGTAGTATTTTGTCTTAAAGTTAGTTTTGTCAGATACAGCTGCAAATTGGGGTGTAATGAAAACATGCCAGCTCATTTGCATGTAAACTTTTGTTTCTTTATCAGCTGTTAATTTCTAAGATAAAATTTCACGTTGTTATTCTTCGGTGCAATTAAGAGTAGGTATTTACATAAATAATTATGTAATCCCTGATAAAGAGGTATTCCTCGCAGCTCAATCATATTGAGGCACACATCATTAACTATTTCTTGGAGCGCATTGTTAGGGTTTCTTTTTTCTATTGTGAGCGCAACTAAAAATATTAAGGTGTGCCATATTAGGAGCGCTACAAAATGGTTGCGCTTTAAGGATACCACTTGACAAAATTTGCATGACCAAATTGATTAGCATCTCATATATTTGGTTTGCTTTTTGTTGCCTTGCGGGATACTGGCCTAGTATAGATGTGGAGACTGAAAAAGTATTAAAAATGTTTTTGATATTGTAAAATAAATCATAAATCATAAATCATTTATAAAAGGTTCTTAAATATAAGTACATAACCCATAAAAAGATACTTAATTTAATTTGTTTATATTGACTATAAAACCGATTGAATAGTTGCCGGTCCGCCAAATGATCTAATCATGCTACCCAAAATGGATATTTGGCGACTGTCTAAATGATTGGAATGGATGCCATGCTTATCTCATTCATCAATCAATGAATGAAACATAACATAACAAGCCGAAATCTGAATGATTATTTATTTATTTATTTATTTTTACAGAAGTTTATCCAGGAGTGCTATTTTTGAAATCAAAACATAGCAAAATCGGTGAGTCGAATTATAATAGTTCGTTTTCGAATGATTTTCATGCGACATAACCGGTGACTCGAACGATAATCACTCGACTCACCGGTTTTGGGTGAGTCATACATCTCAAAAATAGCACTCCAGAATATAAGAGGTATTCCGGTAGATGAAGAGAGTTTCTAAGAAGGGTTGGGTTGATTTAACACGTTCCGGACGTTTTTGAAAACACAAGTAAATTTATTGTTATAATCCATACTAATATTATAAATGCGAAAGTTTGTCTGTCTATCTGTCTGTCTGTCTGTCACCTAAACTGCTGGACCGATTGTGATGAAATTTGGTAGGGATGTAGTTAACGACCTGAGGTCAAACATAGGCTACTTTTGGGCGCGATATAACCGAGTCCCACGCGGGGCGAAGCCGCGGGGAACAGCTAGTAGTGCTATATAGCCGTTGTATGTCCGCTAACGATTAAAGCCGTAACGTACAGTGCACTTTAAGAGCAACTTCCTCACATGTACGTACGCTGGTGTTGTGAATTCAACTCCCTGCTACGGTTTTCCTAAAGGGCTTTTCGAAATGGGTATCAAAAGATTTTATCTTAGTCGGCAACGAGCACGTAAATCCTGTAACTTTGCAGGCGGAATATTAGCTACTTACTTTTTATCAGGTGGGATGTGTGTATGGTAATGGTGGAAAAAAAATCTTAAGAAAAATAAAAACATATAAAAGAATTGAATAATCAAAGGTGGAGATCGCATTGATAACCATAACCTTCGATAGAAGATGGCACCGAAAAGAAGAAGAAGATAAAAAATATAAGTTCCTTTTTCTTCTATATAAAGGAAAATAGAAATAAGACTTGTTTGTACGTTATTCTGTTTCATGAACATACGCATATAAATATACTTAAACGATACAACACGCAAATACAGATTTAACATATATAAATTTAAGAAGGAAAACGCTTTGAAATAAGTTAACGAGCCTAATTTGGTTAAGCCTATGAGCGAGAAATATACGCATTAATGTGTTATACTTTACACATTTATGAGTTATCAACTCACAAAGTAACGCCTCATTAAGAATTCCGCATTACCATTTTTATTAGAAAGTATACTTACTGCGGTGTCTTAGAACCTAATGTTTCTCAAACTGAGATAGTATGTTAATTTTAAATTTATTTTTTTTAGCAGAATGAGCTTGACGTATATACTTAGTGTTCTCTAATACAACTTCCGTTACTGGATTTCTCATCACGTGATTAAGTTTTGGATGATAAGACTACATAATACGTTATATAATAACTATATACCTATATCATTTTGCCATTTCAGAGACGTAAGTCTGGTAATTCAACATTTAGAACATAACAGGGTGACAAACCAAAGCGCTATGAAGTAATTTACCTACTGAATATAATTTAAATATCACAGCAGAAAATAATAATTAGGTACCGCCTACATAATAATATTATGTTCATACTTTAGTCTATTATGATAACCTTACCTTTTGTAATAATTTCTATATCAAAATCCTATAAAGTTATTCACTAAAACTAATGTATGATTTCATATCTCTGATTTGATTAATATGAGATTTCAAAAAGGTCCAAAGTGAGTCATTTACATCGGTGCAAATCTGGAGTTGGTAATTTCCATTATAATTTTCTAAAAGCGACAAAAAGTTTGAGAAGGCTCAAAGAAGCGAGGAACCGCGAATAAATTGCTCGACATTCACGCTAGCATTTGTCACTGAAGACCCTTGCGCTTGTGAAATGTCCTCATATTGTAAGGGCTAATCCTAGATGCGAATTCATCAGGTTCAACCGCGCCATTATCGCAGCGACCTTTGCTCTCGGCTATCCTTTATCTTTTTTGTTTTTCTGTCGTAATACAGATTTGTTTGACACTTTATGATTCTGTTCAGTAGTGCCTACCAACAGTTTTCAGTGATAAATAATTCTTTTAGCATCAGCCCTGGTGTGTTTTACAATTAGTATTTTGAACAATAAAGTTTTTTTTAATAAGTACTTCTACCCGAATTGGAACTAGACCTCAGAAACCCGAGTGTGCCACAGTTTTCTATCCTGTGCGATGGCTCGCCAGTTAACAGCGCCCATCTCATGCAGGTCAGCCTGCAGAGCATAGCTCCAGCGATATCTCGAGAATTTACACGGTATGGTGGTGAAACATCCTAAGCTACCAGTTGGCATTGCACTAGTGACACCCTGAAGGTATTACGAGTATAAATAGGTAACGGTGAGGCTTGCTTAACTTTAGTAGGTCGTATACCAAAGTAATCGTAAAAAAAGAAAATTTAAAAATCATTATAAGTAATGATCGATCATCATAATCATTTCATTCGCAGGCTGTCCACTGCAGGATCTCCAAAATGACCGGTTAAAAACGGCCTGCATCCAGCGCTTTCCCGTGACCCACTTCAGGTCATCTGGCTGGGCAAAACAGATTTTTCCTGAAATCAAAAGATATCCAAAGGTCAAATTCCATAGCACACGCCGAGTTCGCCTTAATTTCCCCAGACACTTTTCATGTTATTTGAATTTTAAACAGAAGTAATATTTTTCGAGTCCGCAAGGCTCATATTATGAATACAAATTGGTGACGCCCTAGCATCCCCGCCAAACGATTTTGTCGATACTAATTTTGGCGATTCGGTTTATAAATTCTAGGCAATTAAAAAAAAAAAACTTATTGCCTTACCTTATCGCCGCCGCATGGCAAAGTATTGGCGAACGCATTTATGTACTTAACTTTTTTACTTTTAATGCTGCTGCCCATCATAGATATACATTTTTGGGTTTATTTTTTATGAATATGTATAGGTAATTTTATACAAACTGTACTTTATGTAATACAATAGAAAGAAAACTTAAACAAAAATAATCTAACTTTATAAACTAAACTAAATCTAAAACAAAATAAAACTTATAAACTAAAAATTACCTAAATTGGGCCCCCTTGGCAGGGTTCCCATCACGCAGGCAGCATTCCCGCGCTGGATAGCGATGGCTATCCGCTGAGCGAGAAAGCTGCCCGCGCGAGGGTCTCCTGTTGTCTCCTTTAATCTTTTGCTGAGCTCCTTATGAAGCCCCTGTGCGCCTTTGCCCCATGAGCCCAGTGTCTCGACACCAAAAGCTACAAATTCGTAGTGTGTGCCGAGACAACTGTATTTGTTTATTTTAAAATGTTCCCGGGCGTCCGCCGCCGCACCAGCATGTCTGCTAGTACTCTGAAGGTATGAAGTCGCGAGCGTGTCGGAACAGGTGGCATCCCAAACAAGCGCGCGACCCATCCTCCAGGGTATCAATGACATCCCATCAGGGCGCTTGCCGTCGTCCCGCACTATTTGTGGCTCGAGAGCCGCAGGAACACCGGCGCTAATGAGCGCCCTTCGTAGGATGTCATTGAGCGCAGCATGACGGGATTGGCGACCGGCACCCGAAGAACAAGAAAGGCCATGATGGCCCAACCGGTCCACAGGGGCTCCACAGGAGGTGCAGCTGTGGTGTGCGCAAACTTCAGCTCCAAGCCGGAGACCGACAGCAATGCGTAGTGTTACTGGGTCGATGAATGTACCAAGTGCAGGCGAGGGATAGGCATGAAGCCAGTGGCCAGACTCACGCCGGGAAGCGGCTAAAAGCCTCGCCCGATCCCTGTCCGATGATGAATCTATTAATGAAAGTAAAGTTGTTTCTGAAAGTATGGAGTCCCAGGCCCTTTGTTTCTTAGGGGTAGAAGGTAAATTTGGACTCGGTCCAGAAAGCCAAGCATTAGTGGCCTCAGCCAAGCACGCAACCTCGTAGTTTGTAGCCGATGAAGCTTTAAGGATTTTACCTACGAGGTCAGACGTGCTGTGGATTGAAGACAAGAATGCCGGCAGAGCAACACTAAAAATTTTGCGAGTTCCCAAGCCCCCAAGCCTTACGGGTAGAGAAGCTTGAGTCCAGGCCTGCTCACTTAAACGAATATTTAAAATTAATTCAATTTTGGATTTTAAATCGAGGTCGATATGATTAACCAAGTGGGGGAATTTCCAAATGGGACAGCAACGGAGCAGGTAATTGAATTTTGGGACGAGTAAACAATATTTCAAAACGAACAGAGCAGAGTGGGTGCTAATTTTGTCAAGACGGTCCGAATGATTACTAAATTTTGATTTTGATTTACTCAGAGTGGAGGGTATGGCCTCTTCGAAAATTGGTGACCCAAGTAGGTGAAGACTATCTTTAAGAATTATTTTAATGTTGGGAGCAATGTTCTTAAAATTTTGAGTAATTTGAGATGCCATAGAAGGGTTTAAACTGTCAGGTATGTACAGTTCGCACTTATTAAAATTTAAATCTAAACCAATAGCACTAAATTTCTTAATGATTTCCAAAAAATCCGCCAAAACAGTTTGAGAGTCTCCACCCAGGGTACCATCATCAAGATACCATACGTTAAGTTTTGAATTCAGTTTTTGAATTATTGAATTGATTGCCAAACTAAAAATGGCTGGACCGAGGGGATCACCTTGCTGACAGCCTACGGCCGAAAGGATCTCGCTGTTTTTGTACATTAATTTGGAAGGGCTATGATAGCATTGCAGTAAAAAGTTGTACAATTCAGGTACTTGTAATTTGATTTCGTTTAGCAAGGTATCCCTATTGACCGAATTAAAAGCATTTTTTACATCTAATTTTAAAATAACCTCGCACAGGTCGGATTGGGCAAATGTACGTACGGCATGTACCGCTGCTTCGCAGCCTCCGCGAGTCCCAAAACCGACCTGAACGGGTTCAAAAAGATTTTGGAGTCGATATCTAGTAAGCCGAACACAAATTTTGGCTGCCAAACGTCTAAAAGTAGACCCTACCGCAATCGGACGCACACCTCCATCCTTTTTCATCAGAGCAATCAAATTGGCTCCGTAAATAATCGGCGTCAAGTCTTGGCAGACATCTCCCAAGAGCATAAGATTCACCAGTCTAGTGATGCTGGTGGTTAGGTGTTCACCAGCGATCCCTGTGCAATGACTGGTGAGATCTAATAGATGCTGAGGGGAAATGCCGTCCAAGCCCGACGCCGATCCCTTAGGGAAAGAGGCGAGGGCCGCAAGTACATCTTTTTCTGTGGCCTGGAGGCATGCCGAAGGATCCAACGGAGGGTCTACAAAATATGGAACAGAAGGGCCTGATGGGTGTTTTGACTGTAAGGCTGCTACGGTCTCCGGCGTGTCAGGGGCGACTGAATCATTGGAAAAAAGAAGCCGGCTAGCTCCTCTCAGGTCGCCGTCATGAATTTTCTCCTCGACTTTCCCAAACAAGTCGAAATTCTTTCTCCTAAAATGAGATTGAGTAGCGGTAATAGGAATAGATGATGACTTTGTGTTATTTTTTATTTTTTGAGTTAGTGAAATATCATGTTGGTTTTGGTTTGCTGGTACGTAAAAAGTTTTATATGAGAAAGTAAGTAGATTGTACCATGAGACGTGGTCATTGAGTGTAATGCATTTAGTGACCACTTCTGCGAGAGCTTCAGCTACCGTAACCCTAGCTCCCCGCGGCACACGTTTTATTAAGGGAGTCGATTGTTTGAGTTGGCCGAGGATCGTCTGAAGTGGAGCTGATGGAGATGGAGAAGATGGATTATTAATTGGCTGGTTTCCTAAAACTGATGAAATGGACGGATTGTAATCGAGGATGCGAACTTGATGGGTTTTGGCTTGATGAATATGTAAACCTCGAAGTGATGTGAAAGATTTGCTACACACACAGCACTGCATATAAAAGAGGCAACAAAAGTTTGCCCGGGTGCAATATCAAATATAAACCTTGTCTAAATTATATATGAAATAAATTAATTGCTAAAAAGATGATCATATTTCACAAGTCGTTCATGACAGGACATTGTAAACAAACGTTGGTGAAGTTGCTCTTGTAGCTTAGCAACCGCGTAGCAACCACGATTCTTGGCCAATAGCTGCTCTGGAAAACTCAGTTGCCGTGGGCAACGTAAATATGCCTCCTTGACTTCTTGTCTGATTTCACCATTTGTCAAATAAAGAAAATAATCAAAATACAGCTGATCGGGGGCTTCCCAAGGCCCCTCCACACACATTCAAGTAGATATCCTGTTTATGTATCCGCCAAGCGGATAAAAAGCCTTGTTATATGGCGCAATTCTCTTTTAAATATTTTTTTGTGGGAGCTGTGTTCATGTCCAATATGACAAGAGCGGATAACAAAATGTATGGGTTATCTAGGCAAATTCTAGTAATGGGCCCCCAGTTCTAAGACTCAGCTGTCTGTTTGTCTGTTAAAGGGCTCTATAAGAAAAAGAAGAAGAAACATTAGCTATGTATATAGCCTAGCTCCTGAAAACATATTAAAAGCTAAAAAAGGATATTATTTTTTTAACACGCTTTTATTAGCTTCACCTGTATGTTTGCTTGCTTGCTTGCTTGTTTGTTTGTTTGTAAACGACTTCTTTGAACTTAATTTTCACTCACTTTGAACGGTCAAATTTAATTAAAACTTTGTAGAATTATCAAGGACCGATGACAATACATAAGTTTATCTCTAAAAAGTGGAAAATAAATATAGTTAAAAAAACTAAAAAAACACGCTTTAATGAGAATCGAACAAAAAACGAAAAATAAATTAAACCAAAAAGCCTGTGGGGTGCTTGTGCACACGTTGTTTTTTTTTAGTTTTTTTTTTACTAGTTTTATTATCAGGTAATTACTGGTTATTTATGAATCTCGAGTCTTTCAGACTTCACTTCTTCCCTTTTATGACATGTATTCTAAAGCAAGATATTTATAAGCCAGAGAAAAAACTAACAATGATTGGTGTACAACAAACGAAAATACTTGATAACTATATATATACTATTCAAAATCCAGCATTGTTTAAACCGAATCGCGTAAAAATTGTAATACAGGGTAACAAACAGTAGAGTGGTTTGGAATACTGGATGCAAGCCAAATGTCATATTTGTAGAGCAAAATTGCTGAAATGTCTACGTCCGAAACTAAAGATTTATAGAATTTTAAAACTGATTTTTGTTTAATGTGAATATTGCAAGAATTGTAAGGATTTACTTGAAAAATGGGTACATTTTATATTGTTAAGGTAATTTTTAAATAGACTTTCTCTTACTTATTATTGTGATCAAAAAATACTTAATTAAAAGGTAGAGCTTCCAAAGTAGTTACAATTTTTAGGTGCGTTAAGACCTATTAACGGAATGTTACATAGAATTACAAAATTGCGGCAAATGGAAGTCGGTTTTTTTTACGAAAACTAAAAAGACTAACTAACCTTAAACTGTGAAAACATCAGAAGTCAACCATTAGAAGAACTGCCTGCCAATATTATATAGAAATTAAAAATATCTTAAGAATAAATACTTATAGACTGAAAGGTGTGTTCACCTTACTGTCTGATAAAGTTCTTTTGTGATCCCGAATGACACAGCTTTATACTATAATGTAATCTGATACTGTGCTGTCTTCGTGTACACATTATTTTATTTATTTTTTACTTTCAATACAGTCATGAAATGTGATACTTTTATCCACCATCGTGTGGTGTAAATGCGTTAAAAAGAAATTGTGTTTAATTTCAACATTACATAATAACGCTGTGAGAGAGTTCACTTTTACCTTAGGTGTCGTAAGCCTTAGGGTCTGACACAAGCGACAACAATATAAATAGACGATGGTGAGATTGGTACTTACTAATTACATAAAATTGTCATAAAATTACTTCTTTTAATAAAATTGTTACTATGGACACAAATCAAAAAAAAATTTTTCGTATTTCGACATAAGTTTATTTGGGAAAGTTGTTCAGTTTAGTGGTCTGAATCTGCCCTTAAAATATTTGCAGTTGATTTAAATTCACCTTATATATAGGGCATGTACATTCTGTTTGCAAATAGCAATACTCAGTAAGAGTCGCTATGTAAATCAAAACGTAAAATCTTTACACCTGTATATCACTTTAAGCTTGGAAAATATATATCTGTATCTACTCATAAGATCACGTTGCACTTTTATCGTTATCAACGCGTAACGAGGCAGTAGTCTCATAAAAAACCAAGTTATCACTGGCTGGATGCTTTTCCTCGCGAGTTAATGAGCCGACGTACTGATAATACCAGCACTTAACGTAGCTAGGTACCCACGGAAATACGGGCTCGCTAGTACTTCAAATTCAGATTTGAAAAAGGGCATCGTCATTATCATACATCATAATATACATACATTTGACTACATTTTTTTTCGGTTGGAGTAATATCGATTAAAAAAAATATATAATTAATTTTTTACTTGACGTCATAACTATGCTTATTAGTACACAATTAAATATATTTTTTTAATCTAGACACAATAAAAAAAACTATTGTTCTGTTAGACTCATGAATGCCTAGTTTTTGTTCAGGGTCGCCGTCATCGAAATCAATGAGGAGGACTATTGATTCAGATGATTGTTGTGTAAATATACTTTTTACTACTAACTTACGAGATATTACGAAATCCTAAAAAGCAACTGAACAAGGCGATTATATGAAATACATTTTAACCTTTTTAAAACATTTACACCATGGAGGACTAATCAGTGGAGTCAACAAGATTGCATCCCCTGGTGATAGACAGATAATGTTTCTTTACAACCACGTAAAATACAGATTAGAATTAAGGCTTACCGGAGATTTCGCATGTTTATCTTTTTAATACCTTGTAAAAGTATATCTTTATGTCGGAAAATTAAATGTTGGTATTTCTTATCTTCTGCTATTGTTGTTTTGTTGCGTGTTCCTTATTTACCTCTATGTACAGAAATAAGGTATATTTAACAATAATCTTACATATATTACGATGCCCGTTCGGGGAGACGGAAACTAATAGGTAGATAACCACTTTTCGTTACGATCTTGTACTATCTTTAATTTTGTCTATGCTTATTTCCTTTAATTCCATATTCAAAGAGTGCATTACATATTCGTGTTTCTCAAGTGGCGATGGTATTTGTAATACTAAACTTTTTCTTTATTTGCTAGTACTCTGATGGCCTATTATAATTAGACCAACTTTAATTGCGATAAGACTGTGTTGATGAATGTTTTCTGTTATATATTTGTCTAATAATGCTATTTAAAACAAAATGATACCAGACAAAAATCAAACAATTTTGGCATATCAGCTTTTGGCAGATATTTACCTACTTAAAATAATAATAGGGTGGGTTCGTTGGTCACATATCGCAGAAAGGCGTGTGCGGACATTGATTTGTTTCAATATTAACGCATCGAGCAATTAATTCATACCGATGATACTGATTTCGTCATTTATATGGTTTTAATTGAAAATTGAATCAATTCAATTGAAAATCACAATTCATTCGGAGTTTTTTTTTTGCATCCGGAAAATTGAATTCTAAATAAATTGGTTGATTAAACATGACGGTGTAGCAATTTTTAGGGTTTCGTTCAAAAATATATAATGATAACGGGAACCCATTACTAAGCCCTGCTGTCTATTCGATAAATATGAAAGTCATGAATTACAGGCAATATGTAATTTTTTAGTTCAACAGCTAAAAATAATGAAATCTAAATGTTACCTAAATGTATTTTTTTTTGTGGGTAAGTATCCACCTCTCACGAATGTGACTCGAATGCTCGCGTTTGACCTTTTTTTTGTGCTATTGATTGGGCAAACAGGCTGATGGAACATAGTGGAAAAAGGTAACACTGTCCATGCCTACCTACGATACCAAAAGTGTTCATTCAAGACGACAGACTTCTTTTATACCAGTCTTCTTGCCACCTTTATTAGGCGATCATCTGAGACATAGATCATCATTAATGAATCGATCCAAAAAAATTGTTCATTCGCTTATTTTATACATTTCAATAACAGCAATAACGAATATTAATTGTTATTGCAAAATTGCTGAACGATCTACGGTCAATAAAAGCTATAAGGGTTGGTAGAACATAGCCTTTTATACCCCGGGGTCTGGCGAGTGCCAATCTAATTTAACATGGCGGGAAAACACGTAAACATGAAATTACTATCGTCCCCTATAGGCGTCAAAAATTCGCTTTCGTAATTAAAACGAGTCAATTAGGGCGTGGAGATGACACATTAATTAACCGTCGTAATCAATTAAATAAATATTAGATGCTCATCGGAGCAAATAAAATTAGCTTTATAATTGGATCTGTAATGAAAAAGACAGCTGTAATCTTTGTGAAATATATTTTGCTGCCACCTCGTATGATCATATCGTTTTGCCGTTTGCATCTCTCAAGCTGTATTGTTCTAGCTTGGAGTCTTCTAAAACTCAATATCTCTTTATATTTCTTCACATTGAACTAGACCCAGATTTGGAAAATGGCGGCTTGTCTTTACGGCCTAAATATTTCTTAGAAGCTTGGTGTGTGATATTAATACAATATTTGACATTATGTTTAAAAAAGCGGTTACCATCGGGTCCGTTGTCACCTCTCTTTGACATTGCTTTAGTTACGATTTCCCATAGATTGCGCGCGATTATAAATTCTATGATGATTTCCTATCTATGGAAAAAAGGTAGAAGGAAATCGCGGGCGCTGTTTGTGACTTATGTTTTTGACTATATCTTCGGAAAGTTAGGTAGTAGTTTATTGTTAGTTTAAAATTTACAAAAATAGGTCATGAAGTAAAAAAAAATATTTCCTTGCAAGCAGTCATTGAAATACATACATAACAGGGATCATTGATTATATACACAAATATGGATGAATGAAAATACGTTAACAACGAAATTACCACGAAAACGAGTCCCCGTGTAAAAACTAGTGACGAATAAAGTAAAGATAAACATAAGTAAAACTTTTATTACGACATGTAAAAGCCTTTTTGGATCAAAAATACACTGGCCGATAGCAAAGCGAATATTATTTAATAAAAAATTGCAGGCACAAATTCGCGCTTCGCGTCGACTTTTAAACCTGCTACATTTACGAGTAAAACATCATTTTCATGCTCGATATAACCGGGACGCGTACAAACAGTGGTAAAAATTCAAATTACAAAAAGATTTCGTGTACAATTTGATAATATGATTTCACATGGTTATACTTTTGGCGAATACATTCGCATTTTATTTACAACATTGAACTGTGTCAGGCGGTTAAGAAAAACGCGCCCTTTTATAGCAATAATAAGAGAATACAAACGCGTATTTCTTGTACCGTAAAATAACAAAACAATGAAATGAAATAAATGTTAGCATGGGAAACGAAGATGGAGAGAGATGATGGAACGACTGCCATTTGCGTCGCTCGCTTGAAAAATATTTCCACTGATCTTGTTTACATTGACATGGTGATCCGGCCCCGAAGAATTGAACGTTTTTACGCCACATGAGCAGATGGGGTGAGCTAAGTTAATGGTTATTATGTTGCATTTTTTTAAAATATAAAATGTATACTTGGATCATAAATAATCAAAGATTACTCGGATACACAAAGCTGTACTTTGGCATAATAGTTAAATTTTACATATTAACAAATAGCTAACATACAACAAACATCGCTTTGTTAATGTAAAACTTTTTTATGTTAAGGTATGTTTTAGCGAAACTCTAATTCTGTTAAAAGAATAAGGATATTATTTTCGATAAGTGCGTATTAGTAATGTTAGTCTGCCCTTGTGCATAATGCTGGGTGATTATAATCCAGACTGGCGATGAAATGGAGCGTGCTTTTCATCCCTATCTGAGTATTCAATTCATAGGCTTGTAAGGGTTGTCAAAAAATGTTTAATTTTGTATTAAATCGTCACGCTAGTCTATAAGATTGCATGGATTATTGCCACTTTTATTAAATATTATAAGGTTGCATTTATCCATTTAATTCAATATGTTTAAATAACTTATCAATAAAATTAATTTGTGTTATTTTATTGTGTACAAAGAATATAGCAAAAAAAAAATGACCACAACAAAAGTCAACCGCTGTTGTATCCTTTTCTCCCAAATCTTTGAAAAACTTGACTTGGTTTTGCTTCTAGATTTAATTACTTTTTATTATGGCAAGTTTTTACAGGATATTTTTGGTCGAATTTTTTTTTTCTGCCGATAGTATTTCCCGTTTGCGTCTTCAGAGTACGCTTCAGATCCCAGGGTCATTTTAATTTTAAGCATAAATCATGGTCCTGATTTGGCGACATTTGGGGGCTTGACATAAAATTGACCACGTGATTTACCGCAGCTTATGTCAATCCCATGCATTTGTTGTCGACATTCGTTAGCGTTTTGAAAATGTCACTCTGGAAACTCTGCTGGTTAACGGGTATTACAATGGAGCGACTGCCGTCTGACCTCTGTAACCCTTTTATACAGGGAAACCAGACTAATTATAACATGATCTGGGTGTGTTAGGGGCCAATATTGTCAGATTTTCCAGACCGCTTAAGGACTGTTATCTATTGGTTCCGGCTGCTATATATATAACAGTCGGGACCAACAGCTTAACGTGCCCTTTGAAGCACAGAGGAGCTCAAGATAAAAATACTATTAATGGCAACCAATCCAAACATGCCACGCACGCACTCGCTGTCGCTTGACGTGAGCTATCATTACGAACATGCGCGTTGCGCTTGGCTATCGAGCACCTGAAGGAAACATATTAACATATCTTGCACTGAAGATAAAATTAGAGCATTTCGTAAACTCAAACTGGTTACCTATCGTTTAATATTCAAGATTCGTTGCCACTGCGCCATTGTTGGTGCAAGGAGAGAAAAATGTCTAGAATTTGCAACATGATATTCAGATTAAGGGAGTACCTATCAGCATAAGATAAGTACGCAAGTTGTGTATACTAAGATGTCTTAGTTACTATGGTTTTTTAACTATCCCACGGGAACCCATTAATTTTCCGGAATAAAAAGTATCTAAGATGTTGACCAGGTACATAAGGTATCAATGCCAATTTCCGTCCATCTCCTCTTATATATGTAGTTTAACAGTATAACATAAAGTCCTCAATAAGCTTCTATCCACCCTAACCACGTTGTGCCTATTCACCCTAAGGTTGGCTGGAAGAAATTGCATCAGCGATAAGTCCGCCTTTGTACACATTGTTTGTATTTGTATTCAACATGTATAATTTGTATGATAATGGTACAATAAAGAGTATATCTATCTATCTATCTATCTATCACGGATGACAATAGTTTCTCTGTCACTTCTAGTTATTTTGTTTCATATTCGTCTAATCCAAGGTGCGTCCCAAACCATATGGCTTCAGAGACCGGGATCTGCTGATCTGCTCAAACTTGATCAGTTTTTTTTCCAATGGACAACATTTAAGATCGGGCATTATTTTCTTGACCCGCCGCCTGCTTTTATTCTCGGGGGTAGTCTGGACCATAACACTACTTTAATCATTTATTCAATACTTTTAAACTAAATTTTGGGTATCTGTTATAAACTTTAAAAAAAGTTGATACATAGTCGTTTGAATATGTCGTTATACTTAGGTATTGTTTCTATTTCCTGTACTGACATAATAATTATTATGAATAAATATTTTGACCAGTTTTCGTCAGCCCTGCAACGTTCAGCGAATCAAAATCCTTTTATCGCCCAGGAGCATAAAGCTAAAAATTGAAATTTAATAACTACAACGCTCGAGCCTGGTTTTTCGAAACGTATTGCATGCAATCCATGTTTTGTGTCAAAAATCAAGTGCTTACCGATATTGTTAAAACAATTGACAGTTTAAATGAATTGCTGTATGCATTGAAATTCCAGTCGTCAGTCGTTTTTATATTATTGTTAACTTTTGGGATGTATTAAGTAGATGAAATACTATTTTTAGTAACACGTACTTTTCATAGCTGTGGTACGCCGATAGTTTGATAGTGTGTAGTAAAGATAAGACAGACACACTTAAATTTTCCGATTGGTACATGCACGAATATGATACATAATCAAAGTTTTTTAATTGTGTCTGGTTTCTGCGAGCCAACGGCAAATAATATAAATGTACAATAATGATTTCTTATTTTTTCGCGATTGTTACACATTAAATTATTTAATTTCGCGATAGAAAACCGCATAAAATAGTTTAATTTAATAAATGTACAAGATCAGGTAATGACGTGATTTCTGATACAACAGAACATTTCGCCCAACGCATTTTCAATTTCAGTGCCTATATGCGATCAATCTACGATTAACCCGTGTCGAACTGCAAAAAGAACTAAAAATAAGGAGGCGGCATCATCTGCTGCCAATGTCCTAAAATGCCGAACGCCCCGCCGCATGCCGCCGATGCCGCGCAGTCAATCACGGAACTTGCTGAATAATTTATGTCGACAGTTGTCGACACATTATATTTCTAGTCCGGGGCCGCTGTCCGGGGTCGTGGCTTAGTTTTGAATAATATGTTTGCCCTTATATAATGCTACATTTTTTGTTGGAATATGAGACAAAAAAAAATTAATAGCTTGATAGCCTAGCGTAGGTCTCAATTAATGAATGAATGAATGAATAAAATGCACGTTGAGTCTCCCACAGAGAATCGGCTTCAGGCGGTCAGAAAAACCATTGAAATCGAAAAATAAGTCGTTGGTCTTGGCTGTCATCTCTACATAGGCTCGTTATCGAAATGGTGGTCCATAATTATGGTCCGTAATCTTGATAGAGTTGCAGTAAGATACTGGATGCGGGCTATATGGAAAGGAGTCCTATGTATGTTGCGGCGGAATTGATTATGATATGTGTTTGTCATTCCTAACGCTTAACAGGTTGGCGGACGTTTTTGAAAACACAATAGAAGGTCCATTGTTATTACTTGCTATAGCAGTCGGGTACCGCTAACGTGTTAACCTGTCACTGTACCAACCAAACAATTTTATCTTGAAATTTAATTTACTTACATTACATGAAACATGGACCAATAGGATAATAGGTACATAAATTATTTGATACCTGAATGTTTCGCTCATCATCATTTCGTGTAGACGATACTATCAATTGACCATGCACACCCTGGTCTCAAAGTTAGGAACTGCCTCTCGGCCCTTGACGTGGTTCCTTAAACGACTTCCTGATGGCAGCCAGGACCAACGGCTTAGCGTGCCTTCCGAGGCACGGACTCATCTTTACTATCAGACAATCAGGTGATTCAAGCCTGAAATGTCTTAACCAAACTGAAAACTAAATAAAGCATGTTTCCCGTGATTATCGATCCCACGACCCAACAGACAAACGTCTTAACCAGTAACTACTGGACCATGGAGGTATTAGTAATGTTTCTTTGATAGCATGTAAATATCGTTTGTCGACTCTATCTTAAAGTCCTACCAGCAGGCTGTAAGTGTAATATACTGCTTCAGCATATGCTTTTGACTCCTACTATAGGTACACTGGGCCAGATCGAAAGTTATACAACATTACGTGTAAGTTTAAGGTTAAAATGTTATACTGTTCTCTCCGGCCCACTGTAGGTACTCCACATTTCCTGTAGGTGTATAAAATTTGTTATCTTTTTGGTGTAATCAATTTTATTTCTTCAATATGATTTTCATATTAATATAATCTTCGACATTGGCCGCCTGTTGAAGATGTAATAAAGAGTAATTTATAATTTAACCTACTCGACAAACCGTCGTGTTTTTTTGCGAGCCGCCGTAACTCCCAAGGGGCAAGGAGAACCGACGCCAATTTCACGGCGACAAATGACAATCTGTTTACACCGTCCCATTCGCACAGTTTATTAATAACGACCAATTAACAATGACGCCGCGATTATGCACCAGTGATCAAGATAATGAATGAAAGACCGACAGTCCTCATTACTCAGGGAACTGGGCAAAAGTGTATTCACAGCAATTTCAACGCCAACTAAGTTTGCAATACCAACTTTTCCGCTACACTATATTATGGATGGAAAAATTAAAAATGTAAGTTCGTTTCGTGGTGCTGATATAAACTAGATTTTATTATTTTTTGACTATCACAGTATTTTTAATAAAATTGAATAAGCAAACAAACATGTAGCCCACTTCGTGGAAAGTGGTTACCGCAGGCTGAATGAACTTATTAGTATTAAAGTCTCAAAGTAGTTGTTATGTTTTCTTTTATTTTTAGATTCAATCCAGACTTAAACAGAATTAATCCTTTTCAATCGACTTCCAAAAAGGCGGTTCTCAATTCGGTTGTTTTTTTTTTATGTTTGTTGTCTCATATCTCCGATTCTGAAATAATTTAGGGTTTTTTTTATTGTAAGAACACGTTCTATTTAGTCAAAATCAGTACAGATTATTGATTTTTAAATCAAAAATACTGGAAAACGTAAATCGGTTAAGTCAAGTAAATTTAGCATTTTAGAGTTTTCATATGCTTAATTTAGAAAGGTCAAATCGAATTAGTATGACCTGGTGTTAGTGGTTTGAAATCCCCTCACGGCCGTTTCAATGATTTATTCTTGTCATTCGATTTTCTTTGGGATAAGTTCATTATAGTGAGGTGTCAGAGTAGTCAATCATCCTGTTATGCCTTGGTATTATAGTTTTAAATGTGGAAAAAATATTTTTACTTATCGTTTTTTTGTAGTCCATTGAAGTACTAGGTCGATTGACCCTTGCACACCTTGTGGGTCTAAAAACGCCACTGAGCAATTCATCGAATCGAATTCATATTACGAATTCCTTAGCAATTATTTAGCAATTCCTATTTCTTTCAATTTTTTTGAATAGGAAATGCAAAGTTTAGTTGGCCATTTTACAAAAAATAGAGGAATTGCTAAGGAATTCGTAATATGTGGGTGTTAAGTTTTTATAATCTGGCGAAGTTCGATTTGGCCCCAATAAACAAATTAGGTAATAATTAGTTTTTTTTTTGGGAAATTTATTATTATTCATTTATCTATTTATGCATTTTTTTTGTACCACAAATAACAAAATACTTTTTTTGTGGACTCAGTGCTAAAAGCGTTCTCTCCAGTCAACCATAAGGAAAAACAGAAAAGTTGTGTACGGCGTTAGTTAACATAAAACAGTTAAACAGGGACAAAAATTAAAACAGTTACTAATAAACTAAATATATTGAGATTTTATATCAGTTTCGATGTTAATTTAACTTTAAATAAATTATAATTATAATAGTAAGTACTAAATTAGGTATGATGTATGATGAGACTTGCAATCATTGAAATTGATTGCAAGTCAAAGTAATCAAATTATTTGTTAATTAAACCGCTGCTAAAATTTCACCAATATGGCATGTATGTTGTAAATAGGTAACGTCACATTAGCTTTGAAGTATTGATTAATTAAACGATATTAAAATGAGCTTATTATAAATCAAGGACTTTTAACATAAAACGACCTAACTGGAATATAAAATTTCGGATAGCACGTTATTAATTTTACTTATATAAAAATGAATAATTTATTTTTGAGATCTATTATACATACCGAATTATCAATAACAGATTTAAAAAATAATAATATATTCACAGTCTCCCTAAAGTTTTACCCCGCGATAGCGTGCCAAGATGGCTGACAGTATTACCAAATTTTAAATAAAAATTCACATAATAAAATCGTCTTAAATTTCCTGAAAACTAACTAAGTTCGCCGAGTCAGGATGTACTATCATCTTACATTGTTTTTACAATCATTTCTTTTGTATATTATCCATGCATACTTCCATACTTCCATACTAATATTATAAATGCGAAAGTCTGTCTGTCTGTCACCTCTTCACGGCTAAACTGCTGGACCGATAGTGATGAAATTTGGTAGGGATGTAGTTAACGACATAAGGTCAAACTTTTGGGCGCGATATAACCGAGTCCCACGCGGGGCGGAGCCGCGGGGAACAGCTAGTATATATATATATATAGGTAATTGAGTTTAGGAAGAAAAAATATTGTCTCACATTTTGGCGCCAAATAACCAACTTTTATTAACTGTGATACTTTTACCCAGTAACTCTCGCGCTGTGGAGCCAAGAGTCAATAATAAATAAATCTGCATGCATACATACAATTCCTTTTTTGTACAAATACCTACCTATACCCTGAAAATATAAAGGCCAACTAGCGCCACCAATCATTTTATTTCTATTACTCTAAAATCAGGTCAAGATTTTAGATTTTTTCTATTTGATCTGAATTTAGAGTAAAAGAAAAACAATGATTGGTGGCGCTAGTTGGCTTATGATAGCACCTTAACTCATTCAAATATATGTCTAAAATGTATACTAATATACAGACTACGTAAATGTTTACCTTAATGAACATTTTTAAATGTTTACAGAAACGATTGCCAAAATCGATTGAAGATGAACTGAAAAGGATAGCGGAGCAACCTTCGTGGAAGTCAGACAACGAGGGCATACACGAGCGTGTCAACTTTGACGATACTATATGGGGATTCAACTTAGCGGGGGGGGCGTACTATAATACTCCGTTGAGGGTCACACATGTAAGTCTTTATTTTTTGTTTTTACTGTTTAGCAAATAAAAAAAATTTTTTGAGTATCCTCCATATTTTTAGGGTTCCGTACATCGAAAGGCAAAAAAGGAACCCTTATAAAAACACTTTGTTGCCCTCCTGTTCAGAAAGGATTCAAAACCTATTAGGTACATCCCGTTGAACTAGAACCATAAAATTTGGTAAGAAGCAAACAGAATAAATCTGAAAACTGTAAATATGTTGTAAAATTTTAAGAAAATAAATAAGTATATATTATTAATAAATTACAAAAAAGTAAAGTAAAGCAAAATTTAAATTAACCTGGTAAGTCTTTTAGTATTGTGTAGAGGTACGAAACTTGGTAAATAAATTAAAATTTCCGTGTACGAAACCCTCAGGGTGTCAGTCCGACTCGCACTACACTTAATGAAACTGATATAATAAAATATCCTACTAATCCATACTTCCATACTATCCATACTTCCATATCCATATCCATACTTCCATACTATCCATACTAATATTATAAATGCGAAAGTCTGTCTGTCTGTCTGTCTGTCACCTCTTCACGGCTAAACTGCTGGGCCGATTCTGATGAAATTTAGTAGGGATGTAGTTAACGACCTGAGGTCAAACATAGGCTACTTTTGGGCGCGATATAACCGAGTCCCACGCGGGCGGAGCAGCGGGGAACAGCTAGTAAAAATATATAAATATTTATGTACCAACTAAGTGTACCTAACATTTTCGTCTTAGTACTAGTACGTACATGGCGAACTTTAATACTTAGTTACTTTTTAGAGGTACTGCAAATTTGTCTTTTCCTAAATAAATACAAAACAAAACAAAATAATTATTCTTATATAATCGTCATATTAATATATATAGAGATAAAGAACACCACAAAATAAAGTTAATAGAAATATATTGCAATATGGTTATAGTAGACTTAACAGTGTACAAACTTTATGAAATGTGTGAGAAACTTTTTCCAACTCGGTCACTTTTTAAACCTCAAACTAAACAAGTGTTAGCGGCTTCTAACGTACTGTAGTTTAGAAAATAAGACTACTAAATCATGACTACAAAGTAATATTAATATTATTTTTGTTTTAGATTAATCCGCAAAATAGAGAAATTTAGATTTACATATCTAAGCGACCCGCTCAGCTTCGCATGGGCATAAAAACTTTCCACTTAAATCACTCTATCTAATAAAAATACCGTATGAAAATCCGTTACGTAGTTTTAAAGATATAAGCATATATAGGGGCATAGGGACAGAGAAAGCGACTTTGTTTTATACTATGTAATGATAGTGATGATATATGAAGAACATTTTATTTCGTAAGGTAATAGTACATTGCTTTTGAGGCAGGAAATGAAGCAATTTACCGCCGAGTAATATAGCCCTTGTCATGTGCTTTTAAAAGAACGAGGCGAAGCCGAGCCCTTACATTGTTGGCCTAATCCAGCAATAAGTCTATTGACGTATTGTTTTTCTTTAAATATTTCCGAGGAAGAGGAAGAAAATAATTATTTACTTCTTTCCACTACTACTAAAGTTATAATAGGTAAATAATAATATAATGGTTTCAAATCGTCAAAGAGCAAATAAATGAACTCAACAATAGACTTGAGGAACATAAATCGAAACGATGGAATGACCAGTGTTTCGGAACTATCGATAAAGATTAAATATCGATTTTTATATATGAATAATAAAACCTTAATTTACAAACTTAGGCGTAATCATCATTTTGATTAATATTTTTTACGTATTTGTTACCTTTAAAATTTGACTTTCCAAAAATTGTTATACATATCTGAATCGACTTCTGGGAATCCAAAATGTTTTGAAAGTATTCAGGAAAACACATAAATTATACTTATTAGAAAATATATGATCAGTTAATAAGTTTATCTGTATATTATAGATTATATGAATACTTTGCTTTTTGTTGACAATCAATAGCTAGTGTTGAAAAGTACAATAATTAGATACGCTTATTTTAACTTTACCGATACCGATATCGACACTATCAATATAATAACCTAGCATCGTAGCAGCCCTAAGGCAGATCGGATGCGGATACGGCACTCATAAACGTCATTCGCTGAAATTCCAAAGCCGCAGTCAATCGAACCCCATTCCTTTCATGAACTAGAACACCACCTATTGTCCCAGTGACAACCAACGATCGATATTTCAATAAGTGGACCTCTTATTGCATTCTAAATGAATGCGCGTAAATAATGCATTCAGAAAATGTGCTGTGCCATCGACTTTTATTCAGCGTGTGTTTCTTAAAAAAATTGTAATGTACAGTCAATGTACAACCTGTAGGTACAAGATTTAAAAATTAATTGTATCATTTACTAACCTACAATTACAAGGTCAGTTGACCCTTATCACCGTGGTTATACTGTATTTTTTTAAATACTCATACTTACAATTTTATTAGGAGTACAAGAATAGGTAATAACATAAGACTTGGATAAATATCACGCTTGACACATAAACTTATAAACCTACTTATGAATATCTAGATACGAAAGGTTGTCTTTATAAATTTATTAATAATTATAAATATTATCTAGGTGAAACCTGACAGCCGGGCGGAAAAAGCGGGCATACAGATAGGCGATACTCTAAAATGTATCAATGGCATAGAAACTTCCACACTCACTATACAAGAAGCCCACGACATGATTCTGAGCTCTGGTATTGAGATCAAATTGGGATTTACAGCGTAAGTTATAAATTAGTAAATCACAACCAAAACATAGTGTGAATATGATAAAATTTCAAACAAAAGTTACGCGTGGATGATACATGCTCCTACTTTTATGTGCAAAACTAATATGAAGTTGGAGCGTTATTTATTTGCTTGTTGGGAGCAACAATTTACCGTGGTTAATTATTATTTTCCATATTTCCAGGCCGGACGTCGATGAAGCCACGCATTCTGTGTACCAAGATGAGTTTGTGAGTAAATTAAAATTTTAGTTACACTATCTTGATAGTATTTAATAATTTAGTTACAATTATTAATTATTTTTAATTTAATGTGCAATTGTGAGTTGAAATCACGCAGGCGCACCGTTGTAAAAATACCTAATGGAAAATCTTACGTAAAGTAAAATGATTACGTCGCATTAAGTTAGCCGTGTAATGTGTGGGAACTGGGAAAACACAGATAGATAGATAGATAGATAAAATCTTTATTTACCAATACTGCATCACATATACAAAAACAGTAATATGTTACACAGTAATTATGACGATGATTATTGAATACTAATTTATGTTTCTTTGACAGGATGACGACGAAGAACAACGTAGACTTTTGAGAAAATTACAAGAGACTGTCAAAAAATATCAATTCAAAGGTGCTAAAACGGTAATTTTTAGTAATAATTACTTAGTTATGAATTCCCATAATTGAAAAAAATATTGATGACCAAAAATAACCTTGTAAATTTTGCCTTTGGCTTTTAAAATCGCTTACAAATAGATTCATTATTTTTTAAATTTAATTTTTGGTCATCAATGTGTAGGTAAATGTTGCTTATAGTTTTAACAGAAGCCCATATTTCAAAGCTTTTGCTAGCTTTGTAAATAGTAATAGTTAACTATAATAATAGTTTGTTATTTCATTCAGTCAGTTTGTCATATCAGGTCATTTTGGAAATCCATAGAGCAGGCCTATGTGCAGGAGTGAACAGCCTGCGGCTGAAATGGTGATGATGATTGTTATCTTTAAAAACTAATTTTCGAAAATTTCAACCAGTGCGGGGATAAATGCTTATTGAATATATAAAATAAAAATACATATACCTACCTAGTTTAGCCTTAGGACTTTAAAACAGGAACGCGATTATTTAAAAGAACTCACATTAACCTGCTTTGTTTCTTCTCTAACTTTTATTCAAAGGCCCGCAAAGTTGATTGATCTTGGACACTACCAGCATTTTCAAAAATTCGATATTCTTAAAAAAAACACACACAAAACATTGCTTTTAATAATCTTTTTAGAATGACGCTTGGAGCCTGGCATGGCCGTGTAACAAGAAACGTGACATCATGTACCGCGAGTCCAACTGTTTTCTGGTGCCCAGTGTGTATGAGAAAAAACATCCGTAAGTTTTCAACAATATTTCTAAGCAGAATTCTTGCTGCGGTGCTGTAAATTAGTAAATTGTACAAGCTATCTACATTCGACAAAATTACCTTTAGAAAATACGTAATTACTTCCGTTTAATTACGTGCCTTAAAAAAAATGTGAGGGTTATAATATTATTTATTTCTATCAAGATTTAAGACAAAAACTCTCAAGTTTGGAAGTCAGTTGAAAATATATTAATGTGACACCTAAGGAGATCTTACTATACTGAATATACATAAACACTATGAAAGTGTAGTATTTTGTAGTCAAAGTTAAGTTAGTAAGAAAAGAAATAAAATTGAGCACAATTTAGTATTCTTGGCACCTTTTGATAAATAACTTTGATTATAAAGCTGTCTGACTGAGCAGCATTTTTTAAAAGACTCTTTGGAACTTTTCAATTAAGTAAGGTATCGAATGTCCGATAAAAAAGTTAATCGAAGTCACCCAAAGTCGGTGCCTTGTTACGAGAACGTGAACTGTGATTTCTTTGTTACAGAGATAAAATACTGAAAAACCAGACAATGGAGGAAGGGGCAACTGCTGTAAGTCAATAGAGAACAATTAAAAAATATATTATTATGTCTTCTGATATGTTTTCGTTAGAAACATATTTAATGTACAAAAATAGTAAAAAAAATCTTTCAACCTACTGTGATATTAAAAACACTTATATTTTGATTTATTTTCCTTTTTCGGTCTTGTTTAGCATTTGGATCACACGGAAGCATTTACACACCAATTTAGATAAGTACTTCCAAAATAGATAGATACCGGATCATTAAGTAAGTATAAGAAACGATAAGGTACTTTAGGAAAAGATGCAAATTGTTTAATGTGTCTGTTTTTTTTATTTTGTTTTGTTTGTTTTTTTTTATTTTGTTGTATGACATTATTTGACGTGTTATGTTTTTGGAGGATTCTTATTACTGGTTAAAGTACATGGCGACTCTTTAATACACCAGCCTAATTTTAACTGTGTATTGTATTCAGTACATGAAACTCTAGTAGTTAGTTCCTAAAAAAATCTACAAAATATTTTAGGGGATCGTGAAAAAGACCCAAATCTTAGGATGTGAACGCTGGATAGTTTGTATTAACACGCTTATAAATAAGATGGAAATATTATTTTTGCATATTATTATAATAGTTTAATTCTTGAGCAAGCTAAGTTAATAAAAAAAAAAAAAATATAGGGACAAATCACACAGATTGAGTTAGCCCCAAAGTAAGTTCGAGACTTGTGTTATGGGATACTAACTCAACGATACTATAAATATTTTATAACAAATACATACATAGATAAACATGCAAGACCCAGGCCAATCAGAAAACATCGTTTTTCATCTTGACCTGACCGGGGATTAAACCCGGGACCTCCTAAGTAGCGGGCAGGCGTGTTAACCATTACGCCACGGAGGTCGTCAAAATATAGGCATACACACACTTTGACAACTACTTTAAAAAGTTCGCAATATATAAAAATATATAAGTAATTTCATACCACTAACAGCTCGCAGCCCGACTTTTTCCGCCCCCTATTTTTCACAGCCACAACCGGAACGTTCACAAAATGTTCATTTCCAGAAAGCACGCCACGACGTCTTGCACGTAGCAACTTACAAATCTCTTGAAATAAATGTCTGGCTATTGGACTATCTTTATTACAGTTTTCGTTTACACGCTGAATGGAATATACGGAACTTTTGAAACAGAATAATTTTACAACTTGGCTTGACTGGCATCATATATCCTAGATTTTTATTTCATTAGTTTAGATATGCTTAAAAACAGAAAATAACACGACTGTAGAAAAGTATTAGGTATAGTTAAATTTTTACTATTTCGATTCAAAACGATTTAATTTTATAATACTTTGCATCATACATAATCGTCTCACAAAGAGTTATGGGACATCTAAAAGTCGGTGAAACAAAGACATTCATCTATTAAAGAATATCTTCTTCGTAAAATGAAAATAAGTAAAAAACGGAGGCCAAAATTTACCGGTGTTTCTTTTCTCAATTTGGATTGCAAGTCGCCACCAGAACGCTTATGTCGACGTCATTCATGAAGAAAAAATAAGTTAGTATGTAAGCGAACCCCAAGCTAAAGCAACACAGCGTGGAATACTACTGGAATCGCAATATGAAGATTCGGTAAACGAAGAACATTCATGTCTTTTCCACGCATTCGGAAAAATCGATGAACAGAACTAGCGGGAAAGGCCACAGAAAATTCCAGAATGAAAATTTATTTAAAGATGTATGCTATAAAAATAACTACACTGGTATCCCCAAATCTCTAGTTAGAGCAAATACCATATAGGTATTTATTTAACGATACGAAACAGAAATACCGCAGAGCTAGCTAACTCTGTAAACCAATATCAATTTCAAACTAATCTAATGTTCTTTTATTCAGTGAACAGGTTTGTACATTAAATGATTTTCATTTATTTACTCAATTTATGCACAGAATATTGAAAGATTTTACATAATAATTAAACAATCATGTGTTTTTAAGATGTAAAAATTAAATTTTATTGTTATTTTGTTAAATCCATCATCTTCATTGTTTCAGCCATAAGCATCTACTGCTCACTACTGCTGGACTAACATCCTTCCCAAAATGATTCAAACAGCGATCACCTTTTGTGAACTATACTTGAATATTTAAGGCAAAATAAGACTTATGTTACTTAATCCAATCGATTTATAATCGGAATATCGGATCTGTGACCCTCCGTCACAGATCCGTGTCATTAATAAATTAACAATCCTGGATGCTCTCAAAGTAAACTTTAAAATGTCACCTCTTTCATAAAGCACGAACCCACGTCCAAACTTTCGGAATGTTTAATACGAATAAGGTACTGATTTCGCGTGGGTTTTGTTTAAGCAAGAAGTTTATGTTGTTTTAGGACTAATGAGCTCTTTGAGTTCCGTCACGACACGATACCTAGTCGATAATACGGCCCCTGATTGTTGCCAACTCTGAAGTTTCTATGTTGAGTTGTTATATTTGGGCTACTTTTTATGAAGTTCATTTAATGCAGATTTTTAAATAAATTTTCTATACGACATTTGAAGATGAAAATGCAATTAATTATGAACTGTTTACATTTATAGTTAGTTAGCTAGACGCTCGTGAAAATTTGGACTTTTTATGAACTATTTATTACCTTTTCCATAGTACTGAATAATCTCACCGCCTCTCTCATCCTTTGAAAAAGAACATAACACTGCTGTTTGGTGAAAAGCAATGATTGGTCGTGAAAATTCAATGTCTGCATACATACCTACCTACTACTTACTCCTCTCTCTCTGGTGGATCGAAAAATGACTCGTGCTTAGTGATGTGGTTAAGTAGTTTTTTTTATTTTTGCATAATTGGTGCAAACTACTTTGTATTGTGTATTTCCAGAAGCTAAAATAAACTATTGTTGTTTTGCTACAATCACCCAAAATGAGCAGTGACATAAGAACCCGCAGTTCGCAACCACTTTCAATACATTATCTTGGAGACACGATAAAACAAAAGCAGTAAATGCTATCTAATGGATGGCGTTAATACTGTCTGTTTAAAAATTGTGTAAAATTATTACAATAATTTTGCAGTTTTTTTTTTTCGGTATAACAATTTATAGATTGATATGTAAATATTCAATTAAGCTCAAAGCAAAAAGTTAAGCTCATGTGAGTCGCGACTTATATACTCGTCATCTCCAGAAAAAAATCAGCCACTAGAGGGAACAATAAACCATTAAGTTACGCGGTCTTATGAGACCGCGCGAGGTAGGTCAAACTGTATTAATATAAATAATGAAAATAAATATTACCTTCGTTGAAAAAAAATATCTATCGTAGATTATTCATATAAAAAGCGCTTTAAGACACGCGCAATCGCGCTTTCAATATGAAACGTACCTTAAACACCAACACAGAAATATCAAATGTACGGAACTTTGGTACCCGTTGAAACTGTTTCGCAAATTGCATGTAATTTGCGTGGCTGTTTGAAAAGGAATCCACTAATGGGGGACGAGTCTCAGAGTGCTATTTATTATTAGTTGACGTGCAAGCAACACATACATCTCGCTCTGTTTGGGGACAAAAGAGCATTTAGAACTATAGACCTTGACTTTTGTGATTTTTGATAATTTATGTAGGGAGTATATTTATTTAAGTATGCTCGCTTTTCTTTTACTTTCTCTTTAACGTTTAAGTATATTCTCTTTAGGGTATTTACTCTTAAGCATAGAGCAACCTGAACCCTTCAGCTACTTTTTTCAAACGAATTCCAGTAAAATATTTAAATGCAGTCTGATTTGGAATTATTGACGCGGCGGATGTATTGAAAAATAAACAATAATACCTATACTTTTATTAATTTCTTATTCAAATAAATGAGAAATAAATAAAAGGCTTTTTATTACCTATAAATTTAATGAGTAATTTACTAATACTACTATATTTACTTAACTTATTTCGATATTGGTACGGGTTAGAGCATGTCCGCCATTATACTACACTGAAGGGTTCGATATTTTATACCCATATGCTAGGTAAATCCAAGTTATAACTCAATCTTCGCACTGATGCTGTATTTACCCATCTTAACGTCACACATCAAATGTAGTGTGCTACTGAACTTCAAACAAAACAATATGGGCGCCACATCGTCACAAGAGCAAAAAACTTGACGTGTATTTTCACACGCGCCAGTTTCGCTTTTGTTTTTGACATCAGTATAAAACGCGGTTTGCGGCTGCTACCCATATTCTGCGAATTTTAATAGCCGTGGTTATACTCTGATTTAGTTGTAATAGCTTTATCGGTTGAAACTGTTTACGAATATTTTGTTATGTGGACAATTTAGGTACCTATTTAATATGCTGTATTTTTTCTACTTGTAATTAACAACATAGTTTTAAAGTCGTACATAGTTATGTATATTTGATTATAAAATGTTGACAAATATTACTAAATTTAGGTGACAATCTCTAAATAACAACTACTCGTAAGATACTATTTAGGTATAATTCATTAATTCGAAGTATTATAATACGAGAGACTAACATCAGTAATTAATTTATTTTACAGTAAATTAATTAAATTAAATCTCATTAATAATCCTAATCCAAACTAATATATGAACAATGCGAAAATGAGTTTGTTTGTTACGCTTTCACGTCCTATCTACTGCACCAATCTTCCTAAACCAATTTTTGCATACACACATTAATAGAAGGATTGAGAAGGACATAAAATACCTTTAATCTCGGGAAAAAGCACTTTTCCAATCCACACAGGATTTGAAAGCTAAACATATACCAAATAAACCATGGGCTTAAAAACAACCCTAATTCCTCCTCCTACAGTCCTTTGCTAACTATTGAGTCTAATCCTAATTTGAAACGGAAATATAAAAAAAAAAACGGAAAATCCTAAAATAAAAATAAAAATACTTACTGGTTTTATATTTTACTAGCTGACCCGGCGAACTTCGTACCGCCTTTCCTAATATTTTTTTCCGTAAGAACCTTGTACATAGTATTAGAAAACTACAAAAAAAACAGCCAAATCGGTCAAGCCGTTTTCATGCTATGTCGTGACAACGGAAAACTGGTTTCATTTTTATATATATATAGATCAGCACTTATACTTAAGTAGTATTTAAACCGTATTAAAATATATGTCCCTTTTATATATTTATATATATAAGAATTAGGTACATATACTTTGTGTCTAGTGATTTTAATTAGCGTTAGGCAATACGGACACAAGGGTATTGGCGGGGGCAGGGTACAGGCCAAATGAAAGGTGCTGCCAGCCTGATTGGCGTTTGGGCAGTTCTGCTCTGATTAACGAATTTCCCACATGCCACCGAGTCCAATCGTATTTAGGGCTGTTGCAATAGCTAGTACGGAAAACTACAGTGTTTTAGGGATCTTTGAAAAAATATTAACAAAAATAAATTTAAAGCACTTAGGTCGTCCCAAAAAAATTTCTCATAATAAGTCATTCATAATCTCAATGGCCCCAAATTTTGTAAGACTTACTCTATCTATTTTGCTAACTGTACAACGAGGGTTAATTTGAATCTAAATCAACATAGTTAGCCGCAACAAAAGAGATATTATAACAGTTTGTTGTCCATTGTGAATTTACGTTTTCTAAAATTTCTGATCTTCAAAATCTGTAAATATTTTATTTCTTTTGTATCAACCTAAACATTACTCAAAAGACTAAATAATACAGTCAAAAGCCAACTTTTATCAAAATTAATTTTAATCTGTATGTAGGCCTAAACCCCACAACAGTCAATACAAGATGGCATAAATATTGTTTGTCTGCGATTTTAATAAATACTGGAATTATTTATTAAATAACATGATTTCCAAATGTACAGCCCTACGTATTAGCCGACAAATGTTTTCCGATGTGAAAATTGAAAATCGACCACCGCAAATGTAGCAATTTATTTCGAACACGTATGTCATAATTTTGGTGTAAAGAATTAAAAATATTTATTATTTTATTTTAGTTTCTGCAACAATAAGGATTTTCAATGTGTGCCATTTTAGATTTATTATTATGTACGTGTACAGATCCCTACTAATATTATAAATGCGAAAGTGAGTTTGTATATTTGTTTGTTTGTCTGTTACCTCTTCACGCCCTATCCACTAAACCAATCTTTCTGAAATTTTGCATACACATAGCTAGGAGTATTGAGAAGGACATACCATCTCGAATAAAAAGCATTGTTCCCTAGGGAAGTTCACGCAGGCGAAGCTGCACGCAAAAGCTAGTATTAAATAAAGTCCACCAACTAGCAGTACAGGTTCAAATGATAATTGTTGAACAGCTTGTTTTTGTACTCACTAAATTCATTGGCATTGAAAATTATTGTTAAGCCATCGACTGTAATTTATTAAACGGTTTTATTTAGCTCACCCCGTTTGTTTTATTCTTGGGTCAAATTTAGTAATTCAAAGAATGATGGGGGAATTTTTACGAATAAAAAAAAAATACGGATGAGTTGATTTTTTTTTTACAACATCATAAGAGTCCCAGAAATACATTTCTGTAAATAAAATATTTTTAAACCCCCGGGAAAAAAACTAGATTTTTATTTTAAATTATGTTACCAGAACTTTAATATGGCAATGTAGAAAGTGAAACATTCGCATAGAGCCACGACTTACAACTGCCAATGTCACTGTCATTCAAACTGACTTGAACTCTGTAGATTGCGGTCTACATAAAGAAAGTGCAAAGCAATAAATATATTGACTTTCCTAATATCCTAACCAGGTACTCTACTATAATCAATTAAATTAACTGTCAATGTCGATTTGACAATGCTAGCAACTGTCAGAGTGACATGATGTTTCAGTTTAGTTGTGGTTGGGTGGGGTTTGTTTTAAATATGGCGATGGAAAATGAAACAAAAGGACGACTTTTAAAAAACGGAATAATTAAAAAACCCCGGGGTTTATAATTATTTAGTGGTGGTAAACGTGTAATTAGTTAAGTGTTCTTGCTAATGCGATTTGTTTCAAGTTATCTATATTTTTTGTTTTTTTTTCGTACAAACGATGTATGGGGCTTCGCCAGGATTCTTTCACCCTCTTCCTGTCAACCGATTAATCTGAAATTTTGTATACACTTTGGATTTTGGTGACAATACAATTCGCTGCTTTAGAATGAAAGTGACTTAACTCAAAATCTCAATTTTTTGAGAAATTGCAAAATAAGATTTCATGTTTAGTAATTTCTGCTTTAGTTTAAGTATATCTCCGAAACTAAGTGGGTTAATTGCCGTTTGATTGTTGATATATTTTATTTAACTATTAGGCTTGATAATCATTGTCAATATTTTTTATTATTTTGATAAATAATATTTAAAAATAACGATTTTCAAAAACTAGTCACAATAAGGTCACTTTTTGACCGAACTTCTATATTATCGTTTGACTTTATATGAATTAGGACAGTTTCGTTTTAATTACTTAAAATTTATGTAATGCATTTTAAGTATTATGTCATTTTTGTATTAAAATTAGAGTAAGTTTTGTTTGCTAATAGGGCACTTCGAAGGAAAAAAAAAACAAGTCTATGTTCAAGTTATTGTATTCAGAGAATAATTAATATATACTTCTAGTTTCTTTAACAGATCTGCCTGCATTAGCATATATTTCTACAAAAAATCAAATTATATTCTAAAAGAATATATGTTTTGAGCTTATAGCAGTAACAATTTGTATGAAAATAAACATTCAAAAAACTTAAAACTTCCTCTTAAATAAAAAAAAATAAATAAAAAACACTTCTACCTTGAAAATAGAATATTGGTAATCTTCAACACCTATCATAAAAAATATTTAGAAAAATATGAGATCACTATAATTAAATGAGAAACATTTTAAAAGTCAGTGTTGTTATACCTAATGTTCCGAGAGAAGACTTTGATACATAATAACGAGGAATTTTTTTTTTTCTTAATAGCTCCTTAAGACTTTTTCTTGTGTTTTCTGATAACTTCAGTTTTTCTTGAAACACATGTTTAGTAATTATTTATTCAACACAAGGCATCTTCTTCCTTTTGTTTCTCATGTTTACGCGTTTGTACTTGTCTTCTAAAAAAAATCGCATTTATCTTTCTTCGGTTGATGAAAGCTTATATTAAACTTCGTTGTAAAAATGTGATGGTACAACCAGTAGGGTAAATTAGGTTTATTTTGCTCCTCCCTGATCTTTAGAAAATCACGCCACAAATCTTTGATAGTTTTTCCACCAGCAATGTACTCTCTCTCGGAATTAGCCCTTGTCAAGTGAGATGGGATCCTTGGAATGGAATTTACATGTGCTTTTATGTCTTGTATACCTTTTTTTATCAGTTATCTTTCTATTCTTATGTTTTCCTCTTTGCTCTGCATCTAAAAACCCTGTACTGTTAGATTTTGCCTTGACTGACGTCTGTCTGTAATGTCTAATGTATTGATAAAATATTTCTTGCAAACTCGAGTTTTACTTCCGTTAATATTGAAAAAGAATGCATTGTTAGGAGCTTTACGCTTTGTCGCATTAGTATGTACTAATTTATACCTGGGTTGAATTTCCATCATACACGATTTAATAAACATTATTTGTAACTCAATAGATCCTAACTGCCAAAAAGAGTTGAATATTTCTTTTCGACAGGTTTCGTCAACTTTTTCCGAACATTTCAGGGGACACGTGCACGGTTCTTTCATGCTACGCGCAGGAAGTTCTTTCTTAGATTTTGACTGAGATTTATAAGATTTTCCGGTATTTCTTAATGATTTCGCGATATTCTGCTTCCATTTCTCGGGATTACGTGGACGTTTTTTAGGTCTCTTTGTAGCATTAGATTTATTAACGCCACTGTCTGAGGGTTGTGGTTCTGGATCAGCTGATAATTGCGAATGGGAAATAAAACCACTTCCTGAAGTCTGATGTTCTTGTTGAGCTAAATGTTGAGGTTCTAGGTCAGCGTTCAAGAAAGAGAAATTCCAAAAGTGTTACTTTTATTTACCTTAAATGTAGGGTCATCATCGCTAAGATCTGGATCGCTTTCAAGCTCATTAATAGGCGATACACGATAAGAAGTGACTATTGTCTTTGCCAGTCTATTACAGGATAATGTTTCCTCGTTATTTGTACTCGTAGATGGTGCCATAGTGTTTTCATTATTATTTTATATTTCTGAACAACTCCCTGAGGTGGTAGAGCTAGATGATGATGAACTGCTGCTTGACGAATCAGAAGATGATGCAGAAACGCTACTGCTTCTGACTCTTACTTGTGCTACAGATGAATAATAGCTTTCAGTCTCAGAATCTTTAGCTAAAATTTGTATAGGGGAGGATATTGAACTTCGACTCTGAAAAAAAAAGTTTTAAAATAAATAATGATTTACCTAACAATATTTGTGAACACTTTGTGAAAAACTAATTATTTACTTACAGCCTCAATCAGATTCAAACGGTAAGGTTCTTGATGATTTTCACGATCTGGCGTGTTTTCAATAAACGACGCATTCGGAGAAATATTTTCAATATTAAATTGTGTTTCCTGGAAAAGCAAAAAATAAAGCTCATATCACCAAAAGCAGCAAAGCATATCCCAAAAATACATATGATTTGTAAATTTTATATTCCCGTTCAATTTGTGCTTTTATGCTTAGACTCTACATCCAGCCCTCACCAGCCTCAAACCCACGTTTACATTGACATGTCATATACCTATATTTTTCCCTTCCTTAAGCTATGTCAGCGAAACTGACAAAGGTATTATTATCAAAAAAAAATATTTATTTACACAGTAACATGCTACATCATAAATCATGCTAAATCATTCATACACATACATGCTTATCATCAGCAAATAGTACACATCAAATACTTTTCGGAAGCGAGTTTTACTGGGAATGAAAAATATCCGTATTTTAAGATAAACTGGTCAAAAACAGAACTTAAGTAGGTATTTTCACATCTTAATTAAAGAAATATGCTTACCTGTTGCTTTTGTTTATTCTTGTCCTCATCCACATTGTTTCTTTTTTTAGCATTTTCCAAAATCATGAGCGTTCTCCTTTTCATCTTTCAAGAATAAAAAAAAACAATGACCTAAAATAAAAAGCGTATGCTAGTATTAGAATAAAATCGACTGAAATCCTATAAGGACGATATTAAAAATAACTGTTTTAGTATAAAAGAGATATAATCCGTAATGGGACATAGAACATGACGAAAAGTTTTATCGAAAAGTGACTTATTTGTTTCTAAGTCATGACGCACAAAACAATTTTTAGTAAAAAATTGGCGTAAGCACGAATAAGTCGTAAATATTAGGACAATATTCGGAAGAGTATAGAGATAAAACCGATTAGGTCACTTTAATTACAAAAATGTAAATGTAATTCTTACCCTTTTTCGGAGTGAAAACGACTCAACCACTAATTGGTCACTTTGTTCGTGTTCTGTCAATGTGTTGCGCTCGCGGCTGCAGGAATAACACTAAAAGGGGCGTTACCGTTCCGACTCGGGACCCCTCCGCACACCGTAAGAAAGCGACCAAAATAGCGCGTTCGTACTCTTCTAACACAGTTGGGACAGTTTCTGATTAACTAAGCGATAGAACACGATGTGTGGAGTCGTTCTGTGACATTGACTCAATTTCAAGATTTTTTGAGTTAAGTCGGTTTCATTCTAACGAAGCGAATTATGTTTATTCATTATCATTATAAATTCAAGATGGCCGCCGCTAAAAAATGGCGAATAATTTATGTTTTATTAATCCCATCAATATGGGTATCAAATTAAAGGGCTCAACAAGCAGAATACAATATACTATAAAAAATTGAAATCCAAGATGGCGGCCGCTACAAAATGGCGGATAACGTAGGTTTTATCAATCCCATCAATATGGGTATCAAATGAAAGTGCTCAACCAGTAGAATACAATGTACTATATAAAATTAAAATCCAAGATGGCGGCCTCTACAAAATGGCGGATAACTTAGGTTTTATCAATCCCATCAACATGGGTATCAAATGAAAGGTCTCAACAAGTAGAATACAATTTAGTATGCAAAATTGTAATCTAAGATGGCCGCTGCTACCAAATGGCTGAGAACAATTTTTTTTAATCCCACCAATATGGGTATCAAATAAAAGGGCTTGACAAGAAGAATACAGTGCACTATACAACCTCAATATTTAAGATGGGCGCAGCCACTAAATGGCGTATAATAATAAGATTTAAATTTAGAAATTGAATCTGTTATTTAGAAATCTGATTAATCCAGCCTGAATCCACCACCCAAGTCAAGATTTTGTATCGTGTTGAGGACTGTGTGGCGTTAGGGTGGCTAAAAATGATACGTCGTTAGCGGTACACCACCCAAGTTAAGGTGAAAGGTTAAAACGCGCCGAGAACTGTATGGCATTAGGGTGGATATAAATGAATTAAACAGAATGCGAAATAAAAACTAAAAACTAGAAAATAAAAATAAGTAAAAAAACTTTTTAAGTTAAACGGTTTTATGTCAAACATACATTGCAATTAAGATAAATGTACTAAAAACCAAAAAATAATAAAATAGATACAGTCGTGGGAATTATAAACATATGCGTAGACTAGACTAAAATAAAACCGTGGGGCACGTCAATTGTCTACAATTTATCGACTTAATGTGCGATAGAAGAATCGTTTAATTCGTCGTTAGGCAGTTGGCCCGCAGACGGTGAGTGAAATTACTTACTATTTTCTCATGGAAAAACGAGAAACTAGTTTCAACTAGTTTATCGTTGGACATTCACACTGCTGGCTGGCGAGGAATCGTTTCACTGCTCGTAGTTTGTCTTTAATCGACAAAACATATGATAAAAGTACTACTCGCTCACCACTATGAAACCCTAAAACTCGCTTATAATCGAGATTGCTAGCTTGTTTCCACATTCTAGCCCTACTTATCACACGTCCATCGTTGTCGGTTGAACAACTGCCTAATTATAGTGTAACATTACAAAACAAACATTTTAATCAACGATTGTAGACAATTAACGTGCCCCACGGTTTTATTTTAGTCTAGTCTACGCATCTACGCATATGTTTATAATTCCCACGACTGTTTCTATTTTATTATTTTTTGGTTTTTAGTACATTTATCTTAATTGCAATGTATGTTTGACATAAAACCGTTTAACTTAAAAAGTTTTTTTACTTATTTTTATTTTTACAATAAAATGTAATAGTTAAAAAAAGACGCAGTTACAAAGATAAGCATTACTTAAAACCGGGTATACTGTACACCGGCCACTACCTACGACGACGCAGAAATCCTCTGTAATCAGACTAGAAAGCAGGCATCAAAAAATTTCTAGAAATTTCCTCGTAAACGGACTTTCATGAATTTCCACGGAGTAGTTTCTTATGTAAAACATAATTAAACATAAGTTTTTGTTTACAAAGCAAAATATTGTATAGTAATAAATAATTCCCGAAGTAAACCCGAAGTAGCCACAAAAGCACAGCATTTATTGCGTCCCATTTCTTGAAAAACAAAATTGAACATTCTGAAAATAGTATCCAATCAAGAGGTTCAGTCGCCCAAATGGCATAAATTTCAATCGGCACAATCTACAAAGCAGAAATAGCTTAAGAACATTGCAATCAGCTTTAAATTGTTTTAGAACATGAACGTGAACCCCTTCTCTTTGATAAGTCATATAGTCTTTGGGTCATCAATTATTCTTCTTCTTCTTAGCGAGTAGACTGTCAAATTTATATTTGTGAGGACCAGAACTCCGCCACTGATAAGGCGTTGTCTGTGGCTTCGTATAGGGCCCCGAGCGTGCAGGCGGCTGGGCACACAGGGTACGATAAAAGAAGTGCCATGGTCTAGGGAGAGACACTACATCATCAATTATTTTGAAGATCGAATCAAATTATTGATACTACTTCACCTAGATCGTGATCCTTTTGGTCTGAATTTCCAGTAAAAAGGGTGACAAAGTTTTGTGCAGCCATATCTAGATGCTTCAGCACCCAAACTTCCAATGATGACCGCGTAAGTTATGTATATGTTCATAATTCATTCGTTTGTAATATAAACATTAAAAATGGATTTGAAAACTAAAGCTAATGCAAGAGTAGATACCTCTTAAATTTGGGAAGTAGAACAGTTCCATGGACATAGGGATTAACGAACATTTCGTATTCGACAGAGATCCGGCATTGACAAAAGATCCGGTAACCGCATTGATAAAATGGCTGGAAAATCTCCTTGATTCTGCTTTAATTAATATTGTACAATTTATTTCAAAGAGTCGGCTTTACACAGATAAAGCTGAGATTAGATAAATGGACATACAAATATTTCTTTTATATTTTATTATACGTAAATAAACATAAGAGTGCGTATTTAGCTTCATTTCATTTCAATACTTTATTACATTTAAATTTTAAAATTAACCTAAACTACATAAAATACTTAACTTTGTATAAATGGACACTGGTGGCCACTTACTCAGCGGGGCCGCATATTCGCCTACTTAAATATATACATAAATATAAAAAAGCCTTTTTTTTTGTTTGAATGACCTCAAGCCATAATCCATACAATATTGAACAGATTAGTTCATAAGTTTTAAGACTTTAAATTTATTTGGGTAATATTAAGCTCTAAATGGTTATTATAAAGCAATAAAAAGTTTTATTTTACTTTTCATATTATAAATGCTAATGTGAGTTTATTTACCTATATTAATTCGCTAGCTGTGCCCGCGACTTCGTTCGCGTGGAGTTATATATATGAAATGAAAGTGATATTATGTATAGACAACCTCATTATTTGCAAATAATTTCTTAAGTAAATGTAACAGTAAGATTTTCAATCTACTTCACAAAATGGAAAAAATTCTCAATTCGTACTCTTTTTTTGTTTTATTTCGGTTTTTTTTAATTTTCCTATGGGACCCCAACAATCATCCGAGATAAAATTTATTTAAAATGTTAACCTGGTACATAAGGTATCTCCATACAAAATTTTAAGTCAATCGGCTCAGTACTTTCGGAGGTAAGTGTGATCATACATAGTACAGACAGACAGACAGCCAGCCAAAAAAAAATTTAATCTTTTTATTTTCTTTTATTAATTTTAAGTGTCCCTCTATTCATTCCAGTCAAAAATACTTAATTTAATAGTTTTATTATATGTAAAGATGATGTAAATAAAAAAGTTCAAATCAGGTTTCTGCAAAATAAACGCGAACGGTTTATTTTACTTTTTTAGGTTGATTACATATCGTATTATTTATTGCTACCAAAATACTGCCGCCAAACAAGCACTGCCTTGCATTCGATTTTGATTTGGTATTTGCGTTAACAAATCCTAATAATACCTATTCGTAGGCATTGGCACTATTCCTCTAGTAGATACCTATGTATTATTGCTAATCAAATAAAATCTTACCTCAATATGTACGTCAAATTATTTTAAAAATGTAAACCTTAGGCATTTTATACATCAAATCTTACAAAATGCGAATAAGAAACAACTTATTTCGTACTTGTGGCGATCTCCATAAGCATTACGTACCACAAAAGGTTGACAACTAATCGTTAAAAATTTAATACACTACACTGTATACTACACTAGCTGTTGCCCGCTGAATTGCCGCCACGTGTACGTTATAACGAGCCCTATTGCGCCCTGACTTCGATACTTACACTAAATGAACAAATGAAAGTAAAATTTATTCTCTAATCTCAAACTATTACCAATACCAAATATCATCTAAATCAGTCCAGTGTATTAACCGTGAAGAGCTAATATAGATGTAGATTATAATATATTATGTTAGTATTTGCCTACTGACTAGTAGTAAAAAAGGGATTAATCGTATAAAAAGATAACAAAAAAATACTAACAATTAAAGTCCAGACCGATCTCAAGTCCTATTGAATAAAGTTCTCAGAAGTGTGTAGATAAGTCTCGTAATGCTGATTAAAATTCACGGTGGATTCGGCTTATAATACTAATAAAACTTTTGTTTTATTAAATACCAATCTACTTCTAGAATTAAAATTAAGATCGTCTGAAGTGCCTCGAGGCCTGGATAACAAGAGATTATAAGCGAAACTTGACATCTTATCACCATAATTTGAAAAGAATTTTATAAATAAAATATTAAAGAAGATATATTTTCAAAGGCGGAATTGGCCCAAAAAAATGTCAATAAAGTAGGTATTTAACTAATAGTAAGTAACTTTTTATGTAAAAATATTAGTTGTTCTATATAGTCACAAACTCGAAACGAAATAATTTTACACCGTGTGAGTTTTGAACATAATAATAACGAACTATTTCTTTATAATATCACCTCGATCTTTCTTCTCTTGGACGTCGTAAAAGGCGACTAAGGGTCAAATAATCAATCTTATGTGTACCTTCCCCTTTCCGAATAGCTTACAAATTCCAGTAGAATCATAATTTCCATTCCGAATGTGAGTAAAAGTCATGTACACGAACCATCATCAAAAAGTAACAGAATTTTTATTTAAATAGACATAATTTATATAAGAATTCACATCCAAAGAGTTCATTGTTTCACCCCTACTGCCGCGAAACTTGTCAATTTATTTTGTTGTGTTATAAAATGGGGATTTACTGTATTATCATCTAAAAAGGAGCAGACGCGTTACATATCCCCAAAAGGAGATAAATATTTTATGTCATAATTCATCCGAGCTATAAAAAGGGTGAGTGTATCCGAGACCGTCTCGAAATGATTTCGCCCCGCTGGGGATCGGGGAAGCGCCGAGAATGTTGATATTTTCTTTAATCTTACAAATAAAGAAAAACACCTAATAAAATTGTGTTGTGTCTGGCAATTTTATGTGTTATTTTAACGAGCTTTTTAGCCGTTAAGGGTTAATATTCGTTTCTTGCGCTTTTAGTTTTAGCGTGTGGCCCACGGCGTATGAATAGACCATCTTCTTTTTCTGTTGGTGTTGTATTTAAATGTATAAGGTAGAAGCATTTCCTTCTATTAGCCATATAACCAACATTATATTATGTCCAAGTTATTTACAGGAAAAGAGAATAATGTCAAACGCATGGGTGTTTTTTAGAAACTTGTAGTAGAGAAAGACTCTCTCATCTTCCTGTACTATCTAAACGGGCAATAAAGCAAAAGGGCCTATTTGATGTTCCCAATTTTATCAAATTTTCTCTTATTTAATGGTATAATTGGAAAAGTTCGTCCACAAAGCGAGGAGCGTCCGAGGAAGAACTATAAAATTGCAGTTAAGGCACCAAACGACTTCTCAATACCATTACTCTGAAATACGATCTAATTGAGTATCCTTAAGGGTAAGGGTACCGTGTGCTAGTGCTTATATGTGCGATTTAAAGCATATCTAAAGTTTAATTGTCTAACCAGTGGTTAAATAGAAGAAATAGTCCGTCTAATAACTACATTTATTTTCAGTGAGTACTAATCATTTTTTATAGGTTGGATATTAAGCTTATGGCCCAAATAAGCCAAATACATGATCTCCGTAATGTCAGGAGCTTTCTAATTGTAACCAAATTTTTGTCAATTAGTTATTTCAATCCTCTCTTTTAAAAAAAACGTTTATCAGATGAGAATAATCGGAATAAGCTTTACAAAAAAATTAAAGAAGGTCTGAATAATAACTGCGATCATAATGAACGCTTTCAAAAATAACTCCAGTAGGGGGAATGTGACAAACCATTCTAGTTACCTCAGTGACACAAAGTAATGCATAGAGTTTATCAAACGAGCTTAGGGGAGAGAGCTGTGACTCGACGAAATGCTGAAATTTTTGACAAATTATTCTTGGGGATTACTGCGCGGAATATGAAGAAAACCACGCATACCCACAAATTACCGACTGGTGACAAATGCGATCGTAGATGACCCTCGTTTGTCTGTCTGTGAATCTATTTAGTGGAAAACATTTCAATGAGTGAATGTAATGATCTGTAGTAATGTCGTTCGCATTGTGTTTGTTATAAAGGAATGGCATTTAATTTTACCGGATAAAAATTCTGAAAATAAATACCTAATCGGTGCCCAATCATTTCTCGTTTTGTAACATGGTAGAGACTAGATAGAGCCGAACTCAATCTACTTGGTTAGTATCTTACAGAAAAAAGGCGTTGAATCGCATATTGATGTTCGTTCGAAGACAAGTAGAAAGCCAATAACTCATTCCTTTTCTCCCTACATCTTCCATAATTAACTACGAGTACTATTTTAAATATTAACAAGTGCCCTCCAAAAATCCGGCTGATAAGAGATGGCGCTGAGTAGGAAATAGTGATAGAACTCTGGTGTCGAAGGTCAAGATTATCTTCTCTTTCGAAGTCCATTGTCCGCTATTAGTACTGCGCCATAGCACAGTACGTAATATAACTGATTTCAAATTTTATTCAACCAATTTTTGTATATAAATGTTGCAATTAAGTTTTAACTCCATTCATTAATCTCCTCTCGTTCTAAAACTATTTCCTTTAATAAACATACCTACATATAATCACGTCACGGGGTAGACAGAGCCTAGGGCCATAAGACCTTTAACGTTTAGCATGATGATAGTTGAAACAGGAAATCAATAGTGATGGGTTGCTTCGCCAACGTCATGATTTCCCCATTCACCAATTCCATCAGTCGACTTTTACGGCTTGCGCGGGATATAATCTATACTTATAATAAATCTGTAGAGAGGTCAATTCTGTACATGAAATATATTTTCAAAATAACTATCAGGGGGTGATTAGTGATCGATACTGATGCCAAAAATGCAATCAGTAAAATTTTTGTCTGTCTGTCTGTATGTTCCTTATAGAAACATAAACTACTCGACGGATTTTAACGAAACTTGGTACAATTATTCTTCATACTCCTGGGCAGGTTATAGTATACTTTTCATCACGCTGCAATCAATAGGAGCAGAGTAGTGAAGGGAAATGTTGGGAACCGGGAGAAGTTACTCCATTTTTTAAACTTCCGTCGCGTGTGCAGTCTTAATGGTTAAAATTACATAGAAATCATGTAAGACGGAAATGCAAAAGGATATTGCAAAATTCCCACGGGAACGGGAGCTAGCGGGAAAAAACTTTTGTATGAGAAAATCTAAACCGCGTAAGATAGATGATTGAAATTTGACATGCAGGTACCCTAATGAACGTAAAGCTTATTTGCAACGCGATATTGCAAAATTCCCACGGGAACGGGAGTTATTGGAAAAAAACTTTTGTATGTAAAAATCACGTAAGATAGATAATTTTAAATCTAGCATGCCTTAATAAATATAAAATTTAGTTATGGCTATATTTTGAAAAATTAAGTGAAAATGAAAAAATCTAAACTACATAAGTTAGATGCTTGAAAATGATATGCATATACCAGTAGTGTATGCAAAGTTAAAAATTCCCCTGGGAACGGGAGGCGAGTTAGAGGCTTGAAATTTATAGCTAGTGGCAACCAAGGAACGTCGCGGCCGCGGCTGCGGTTGTGGGGCGGTGACAGCGGTGGCTAGGCGCGGGGGGCGGGGGGCCGATACCCGAGTGAGCAACCGGAACGCGACAGACGCGTGAGGGCAGACGTCGTTGGTGGTCGTGTCAAATATTGAATTTAGCGGGCGAACTTTTCACTATTCTTGGACGGTTTAAATCTTTAGAAGGTAGTTTTCTGTTGTAGATTACTGTAAAATTTTCCAGGCGGACTTTTCACGGCCCTCGAATTATCTTATAATTTTCTTTTGTAATTTCTAAATTTTGTTTAAATAATTATAGGTTATTATAAGTCTATACGATGATGATGAGTTAATTTTGTACGGAACTCTTCGTGCGTGAGTCCGATTCGCACTTGGCCGATTTTTAGTTTTTATGTTATCAAACTTTTACTTTCATACCGACTGACATCCACATTCTCACCTCTGAATTCCAGACGAAAGCCTATTGGTACTTTAGGGTTAGCCTCCACTGATCGTATTTTCCTAAATTTATATCAAACCAAATTATCATACACTAATAATCTTTAAATTAATAACAGTTCATTATTCAACTGAGCTACTTTTACTATAACCTCATTTAAAAATAATAAAATTAAGTATTTTTTAACCTTTCTCCCACACACACAAAGATTTCTCTTTTATAACACGCCACGCGGACGAAGTCGCGGGCAAAAGCTAGTAATTAATAATATGTTCTTTAATATGTTTTTATTATGTCCTTCAAAAAGGTGAAATTACTAAATACATCTTTAGCATTCATTATAATTATCATAATGAGCGTGCTGAATCTAAAAATTATGTAACCCCAGAGCCCTTAGTCCGCTAAAAAGCTTGGTATGAATGTTTAGGTTTTACAAGTGGCAGACATTATACAAAGATTGTACACATGGAAAGATCGTATGCTACATATCTTCTGCTACCAAAAAACAGTGCTTAGCGTTTGAGAGAAATTACCTTTATTATTAGGCAATTTGGGCATAAATACAAGAGAAGTAGGCAGCGGGCATGGAGCACCTCTATTTATTATGCGTTAGGCAACTATAAATTACATTTTGATTGATCCGGCAAATAAAAATTACTTATTTTGTTAAGTTTGTTTTATAAAACAAACATTTAATATCTAACCTTAAAACAATCACACTGTTTCCTTTATGCATTTTATAATTAATACTTCGATGTTTCACCATTGTGACCATGACTTATAGATATTGTCACCTTGGCGAATGAGTGATGTTGTCCCGATAGTTGACTGTTTTGTTTTATATTACTTTATTCCATTTGAAAACTGTGAAGTTAATACCTTACTACTACTTATCATAGATGAGATGAAAAATATTCTTCTCTGCACCACTGGTTGGTTGACTGGTAGAAAAAGTCTACGGCTTTAAGTCTGTCATATGTAATGAAGATTAATAAATAAGAAAATATAAAAAAAGTATTTAATAAGCAAACCTTCTGCCCACATGATGGAAATCAGTAACCGTAGCCAATGAGACGTTACAGAGGTATCGCAAGCGTATTGCAAATTCTGAACTTTAATATATGTACTCGTATGTATATCTATATATAAAATAAAGTCATAGTTACATAACCAAATTTATAACTCAAGAACGGCTGAACTGATTTGGTTGAAATTTAAAATTGGAGATGATTGCTTAGACCCTGGAACACACATAGGCTATATTTTATCCCGGAATTCCCACGGGAGCGGAGCCCCGGGCAACAGCTTGTATTTATTAAAGTTCAGTATTTGCAATACCTTCGCCCTTATTATTATCAGGGTTAAGGTATTGGGGGTATTTATAACTTAAAGAAAATAAAAAAATGAGTTGTTAAGTTTTTATAACAACTCATTTTATTTTATTCTTTCTTGTGTTAAAAATATATAAAGGAATTTTTAATTTTATTTTGTAATAAATTATTGACAATCACTATTTTTTAAAGCTATTAGACAAGCAAAAACATTTTAATAGTATTTTATTGTTTATAAAAAGAGCTGATGATATCATCAAGACTTAGATATCCTTGCTAGCCTTCTATGTATTGTATCCTCATTCAAATAAATTTCAAATTAGAAGGCAACACCATATATGAATATTTTAGATAACTTCCGCTATATTTAGACAAAATTAATTGCATCACACACTGTATTGTATATGTATATTTATTGCTTGCAGGAGGACATGTTCTTAGGTCATCGAGGTATTTATTACCTTATAAAAAAAAATATTGTAGCTTTCGTAATATACTAACCAGTTTATACCAAGAATTCTTCTTCTATGGTATCAATGTATTTAAAACCGCTTTATGGCCAATCTAGGATTTTTACGGCCAAAACTCTGCACATCCTGGTGTTAGATATTATTTAAATCACCTCTCGGGTAGCCTCTCGGTCTCTATAATTACGAAAATTACAATGATCTACGAATGATTAAGCAATCGCCTTTTCACAAAGGCAGTCTCTACAAAATATGGAAGTATGTTTTTATTAAAAGCATCATCATCATTTCGTTTAGGTGTCACGGTCAATTGACCATGCACACCCTGGTGTCACGAGTTCTTCGGAACCGCCTCTCGGCTCTCTGTTTTCTATGTGAAAAACATTATGTCCATGTTTGTCAAATGAGGCGGAAACTTGTAATTGAAAATTGTACACAAGGGAAAATATATATTTAAATAATAAAATATAGTAGATGCAAGGGTTTTCTACTGGAGTTGTGAAGGGTTCTGTTTGAAATATTGAGGTCTTCCCCTGGGATCGAATAGACGAGCAGCTTTCCAAATTACTCAAATTTCAACACAAAATTAGAGCACCTTGGATGTCGCGACATGATATTCATAATAAAATTAATAAATATATCTTTTTAGATACTCAAAAAGTAAAAGTAATATTACATTTACTCTTTAATTATACTTCTTTTAAGTGAGAATGATCCTACATTTTATTTTTGTGGTCTTTTAATGTTTTATTACATAGTTGGAGTTCTGTCATTGGTATAGTCCTGCATTCAATTATAAAAACATCTTAACTTATTATCTTAGAGCATTAAACCAACCGAACTGACCACCGACAAGCTACCCCCTGCCAAATTTATATAACCGCCGCCGCCGGTCATACTTGTGTACACTGCTTGACGCACACAAGGTGCGTGTGTTTTTTTTTGTGTTGGATATTTTCATTTAGTGTGTGCGTAGGGACGTCTGCGTGTTTCCTCACCACTCGCGCTGTATGTGGCAGACTTTTTCCCGTAGAAATAAATGCACGTGCCGTCTCCGGTTGGTTTATTACTCTAAGCAAATTATGCTGTAAGACCCCTGAAAAATAAATAATTACCTGATTTTTTAAACAGATGGAATTAAGATGATATACAAAAAAAAGCCTATTTTCATGAACTTAGTTATTTGGCTAAGTTTACAAAAATAGACATGCTTTTAAACAGCATTAAAATATGACACAGTGATGGCAAGCAACACACAAGAAAAACAAGCAATAAGTAAAATTATTATTTATGTCAACAAAATAATTTATACCTTTATTTCAAAAACCATTCATGTGCACGAATGCACGATAGATTGCATTTATTTCATCCAGATATCTGAAAATAATATATCGTTAGTCAGAGCAAACAATGTTAAAAGTCAGAAGCTATCTTCAACAGCTTATCTTTAAAACGCGATGTACGAATGAACGCTGCGAAGTTTGTTCTCTTTGTTTGTTACCAGTATTTTTGCTGTCTCGATAACATTGTCATAGAATCCCCTATTCCCTCAGGGTTCGCGAAGATATGACGTCGACAAACTTCAATAAAATATATAACCTTTTTCGCCAAACCTTTGCGATGTTTTGTTTCGATAGTGGTTTAGATTATGAGAGGAAAACTTCATTTATTGAGTTAGGAATATAATGAAGGTTCGCTTAGCTAAGATGTTACAGTATTATGAGTAACTTTAGTAATGTTAGGCTTAGTGAACAAAGGAAAGTTAAACACGTTTCTTCCGAGATTTTCCTGATAAACTTGTAAAGATATCCCGGTGAGAGATTCCTGTTGTTTATTAAAGAACGTGTTTATATACCCTCCTAAATCTGGGTTCTGATTATGCATAAAATTTAGTACAACAAAAACGTACTGACACGAAATTGACCGACAAATCCTTTACAAAATCCGGATTCCTGACAAGAATACGTTTCCAGGGACACTCAGATCCCTTACCCCTTTCTTTGTTATGTAAATATCAGTGTCTGGTGAAAGTTTGCCAACAAATATTCCCTCAGTGTCAATCCATTACAAAATGAAAGAACGTTTGTATAGAACGAAACAAGAGCCCGCTCATTCCCGCTGATGATATTAGACATTAGACACGGAGGTACACCCGTTTCTTTATTTGACCGACACAAGTTAATATTAGTTTAGGACTAATGTTTCATTTTGTTTGATTGAAGTGACACATCCGTATTACGTTTGTACATCAACGACGCAAAATTCTTAATGTAACGTTGTTTTGTCCGTATGGGTGAAAGGTAAAACTTCAGAAAACATTGGCTTATGAAACTCGAAACGACAGCAAGTAAAAGCTGTGTAGGAAACAGCATGTCGCATCGATACAATGAAATTTTATTAAACATTCAATTTGCAACAAACTTGAACTGAATTGTTGTATATAGATAATAATGTATAATATTTGACAGTTATGTCTAATTTAACTGAACATATAAGTTAGGTTCTAGTTCTATATCAGCATGTTTCCCTTATTGCAAACAAGACACATTGGGGAGTGAGTGAGTAGATACAAGACACCCATTGTTTATGAAGCCTCCTCAAGAGAACGACGTCAAAGCTCATCCTCTATTCAAACAAACGTGTAGTACACCATTCGGTGTTACGGCTGTATCTGCGTACTGAACACGGTACATTCCTAATATGTTAATTTCAAATCCGGGATAATCAACGCAGGGACCGAACGCCTTCGGGAATTCAAGACGACGTTTGTAAACTTATCTCGTGTTCTTGTTAGCAGCGGGGCGAGCCTCCTGAATACGTAAACGTGTCATTCATGATTAAGCAACCGCTCAAGACGTGACTGTTGACAAAAACACTCAAAGACAATCCTGATACCCTAGTGAGACCAAAAATACAAACTGCTTACTCAAGTTTCCCTGAAATATTCAAGGGGATTAGTGACAAACTGGAGGGACTAACTTTGTCCTTAAATACAGGGAATAAATCCAATATAACTATATTGCAATTTGTAAAGATATCGTAAGTTAAGGATATGAGGTTGAGACATATACATGTATATTTCGGAATGAGGATTACGAGAAGTTTGAGAAGCGTATCATTGGCATCCCGGAGCGTGGTAAACGACCCCGAAAATTGCTCGCAATTTATTCGGTTCAAGGGTGACCCGGAATAAAGAGGAGCGAGACGTTTGTCACTTAGTATATTATTTACTCGCGGACATTGGAATCGATACGCAAAAAATCGTTATGCCTATATATGGGCTATGATAACTCAGATTGTTTTTGATAGTTTCGGGGTTTTTATTTGAATAAAAAAGTTATATGTGTGTGAGCGGAAAAGAGAATCTCAAGTTTATGCTTAGAGCGTTTTTATATAATGTCCCGATAATGTACAGCCATACATTACGATACCTCTGGTAAAATTAGTAAATAATTTGATTTAAAACAGATTCCCGGAGAGAACAATAGATCTCATAAAATATTTTAAATTTTTTAAACATTTTAAAACCTTTTCTTATTTTAATTGATAACATCTTATATGTACAAATGTACTAACGAGTATTATACAAAAAATTCAATTTATTGTACCAATTACATAATAATTAAAATAAAACTAAAATTAAAACTAAAATAAAACGAAATTAAAACTAAAATAAAACTAATAAAATACACAACTATTAAAGATCTAATAATTGTCCTTGCGGCATAGTGCCAAGAACTCCGGCTGCATTCCCGCGCTGAATAGCGACTGCTATTCTCTGCGCGAGAAATTAGCCGGCTCTCTTGTCACCTGCGGCGTCGACAAGCTTGGGAGACAAAAATTTGAAAAAAAAAATCATACTTGGTCCCCACGGGCCTAATGTTTCAACGCCAAGCGGAACAAATATATATTCACTTGAATTAAATTGAATTTTTACTAAAAAAAAAAACTGAGCTGTATTATACTGAGTTGTATTATGCCAATAAGGATCAAAGTAGTTTTTAAAACTGTATTTCTCTTTTTTATTATATCTTAATGATAAACCAACGGCGTTACTATTTCTATAACTATTATGTTAAATAAATTTATTTTTACAATTCATTTTGAAGAAAAATTAATAATGATGGATATAAAATAAATAGATATGGTACGGTACAGCTTGTAAGCTCACTAACACAAGATAAAAAAGTACGTTGGAATTTTCTTTCAATTACTTCGTAAAGGTCACACCCTCAATATGGCCTGCTATCGTGACTTAGGTATTTTTGCTGGTTCTCAGTTGAGGGACCTATTTACAAGTAATTTCGTTTCCATAGAGTAACCACAAATAAATATGAACAATTCTTATAACATTTGTGTAAAAAAAAAAAAAGGAATGTATGTTTTGAAAATATTTATATAACAGTTTTATTTTAAAAAATACTTACACTTTTGAATACATATACATATATATCTCTCTTATATTTTCCGGTTGCATCCTAAGCTGTACTCCAAGGCCACGGGCCTATTTTCCTGTATTTTATTCTTTTCATTCATTCAAATTTAGATGATGATAATGACCATTGACAATTAAATCTATAAAGCTGAATAGTTTTTTTTTTGGTCGTGTGCAACATAAAGTGTCTAATTTTCTGATATATTCAATACTAGTTGTCACCCGCGGCTTCACTCGTATTGTACTCTGTTATATCGCACCAAAAAGTTGCACCAATAGTATTAGTATGGATAAATTATAAGATACACTAAACATATCTTAAAATAGTAAATCATCAATGTAAACTTTAAACAAACACTTCAATGACTAATAGTTATAATTAATAAAATTAATAATTTGCGTTACTGTCAACTCTTTCATATGTCTTTGATCTTTTAAAATAAGTTACTTACTTAATTTTGTCCTCGAACTTATCTCCCGTACAGGACTTACTTATTTATTAGGCAACTTTCATAATAGGACGGTTGCCACTGAAGTCGCATTTACATAAAACTTTCACATTTACAGTACACGGTCACGTCTGAATGTCTAAACATTGTCCCAAATTTGAGCTCATGTCCACCTCTCAAAGATGCTTGATAGCACGCAAAGCGGTAATATTACTCTTGTTATTTACAAACGTAGTCGGATGTTTGTCGAACCCTAACCGTTGTTTGTTTCCACTCTTTACCAAAACATATATAGGTACTTATACAAATAATTATTTTTTGTTTAAATATTACATTGTATGTCATAATTTTATTACAATGGGATATAATGAAATCGTGTTATTTCTTGATAAAAATAAGTATATGGACCTGGAGACCATTTTCTAATGATTACGAGAAAAATGTAACGATAACATGATTCAAGAGACTTACGTACTTTACTATACTTAGGTACTCTTTGATAGTTACGTTATGGGTGCCGTTCGTAAATGACATAATTTTATGAAAAAAAGTAGTAAGTATAAACTTAAAATAATAACGATGGCTGTACAAATTAGCATTATCTAATATCATAGTACCTACGTATTCTTTTTCGAGGTATAAAATTAACGTATTTACTTATTATGAACTAGCTGTTCCCCGCGGCTTCGCCCCGCGTGGGACTCGGTTATATCGCGCCCAAAAGTTATGTTAGCCTATGTTTGACCTCAGGTCGTTAACTACATCCCTACCAAATTTCATCACAATCGGTCCAGCGGTTTAGCCGTGAAGAGGTGACAGACAGACAGACAGACTTTCGCATTTATAATATTAGTATGGATTAGTATGGAAGTATGGATATATTATATTATTTATTATAAGTTTATCATAGGTTTATATAATTTATACGATATTACAATCAACAAAATGGAAGTCGGAAGTTTTTATATGGAAAATATCATGTTTATTCATTTACCTTTATTTTTTTAAATATTATACTAGTGAGAAGAGATATAAAAAATTATTTTTTTTAACTTAATATATCGATTATATTAAATGATAGAGTTGAGATGCATCCGTTTCTGTGATGCATGTTGGCAAACTTACAATCGTTAGCCAGTTAAACCCTTTATCGTTTACAGGTACACTCCCTGTAGATGTTTTGTTGACAGATAAGGCCCAGCCAAGTTTCGGTCTGCCGCAGAGCAATTCAGCGGTTTCACGCTCTACGTTCTACAGATAAACCTTTGTTGCCTTATCGCGTTCCACCAGAGGCCCGTCTTACCAACGCCTAAATTTAAAATGTTATACTTCCCATTTAAAACGTTTCTTTTGTGTAGGAGATATCACAAAAGATTGTTCTGTCATCCTCCCTCAAAGAATGAGTTTTGCGACTCGGACCTTTGTTGCTGGGAGCATAATGTCATATTTCTTGTGTTATGATAAATTTAAAACATTTTTGTGTTTATTGTATTGTAAGAAGTGGAATACTTACTTTTTTAATATGAGATGTTTCGTAAATTTATGTTTTCAGTAACTTCTAGTAATGAAATGGAGAAATATTAAATCCATCTAGGTAAAGTCTAACTGAAGACTACTTTTGCTTTGTATTTCAAAGTTCCCGATAATTATCTGAAATGATTACAATTTCTTATTATATACCTAAATTGCAGTATTTTTTTTTTCTTTTCCGTCTTTTTCCCAATGTCTATACCTACACTATTTTATGCTTTAAGGTTGCTGGGGACAGTATCATACGGTTCTATTCTAAAATAGGATAAAATTTCGATACTAAAAAAATAGCTCTAAGGATAGGAATAATATTATTGCATGTGAAAACTTTCTATCCGTTATAAATACTTTAAAAATCTGTAATCATTGTGTTGTAACCGATGATGACTTTCGAATCTGAAACGTGGTTTATTACCTTAGTTCCTCAGTAGTCATAAATGATTATGGCGCAAAGTATAATACTATACCTAATATAAATCTATTAACAAAATCTTATAAAATAATGCAGGCACGGTCGCGGCGGCGCGTCGCGACGGGGCGTCGTCACAAACCTATAATATCGATTGAATTAATAAATAAACAACGCAAAAACTTGTTGCAAGAATATTTTTTGGCATTCAAATAAGAATCTAATAACCTCTGGTGTCCATCTACGTATCAAACTGGTTTCCGAGGTTAAGTGTAGATTTATAACCAAAATATCTTCAGACGTTCTTGAGATATCTGTGCTGTTTGTCGTGTTTTTAGTTACAATGAAGTACCTTAATTTGACTGTTTTTGTGTTCGTTTTTATGCCAGTATATGGTGTTAATTTTGGTTCATCATATTTTGCACCCTTTTCACTTTTGGGACCAAGGTCGAGATTTGATTACGACCTCACGAAATATTTCCCGGATTATAGAACACCGCCAGATTCAGTAAGATACGACTACCATGAAATTGGTTACAAACTCACAAGTAGTAATAAAAAACCTGATCAATACAAAAGTGAACCCGGCATTTCAGGAGGCGCTATAAAGCCTCTCAACCAACAAACTAATACTGAAACGACTGCAGCATCTTATGCAGCCTACAGCCCAGGCACTTCACAAAAGGTTGAAGAACCTTCCAGACCTGCTGCTTTGCCTTCTTTCAGTGCATCTCAAGGATTCAATTATCACAATACTCAAACAGATTCCTCAAATAGGTTTGGAGCTTTACCTTCTATTGCACAAACTAATAATATTATTAGAACCACAACAAGCACAACAACAGCCAGACCTTTGCATGGGAAACCATTATCAACACAGCTGTTGAGCAGTTTGCTGGGAGTTGACACTGAAGTTAAATATAAAGAAACAGAAACAGACTACTATGATTTTGATGAATCGTCTCTTGTAAGACCGCAATATGATATTGGCGCAGCTCGCCAATTGTTTGCGGAATTTGTTAAAAAATATGGAAAAGTGTACAACGACAAGGCTGATGAAGAAAAACATTACCAATTCTTCGTCCAAAGTTTGGAAAAAATTAATAGATTGAACTCCGAAGGCGGGTCTGCGTCGTTTGACATCAACATTAAGTCGGATGAAGATCCTAGATTATTTGGATAATAGCCGCGCAGTGGTAAGAATCGTTTTGATACTGTTTTCAAACATTTTAGCTAAATTTTAGACACGTGGTATTGATTCTAAAGTTTTATATACCTACTTTCGTGAAAGAAAATCAGGTCAATTCATAAAATTTTTTTGGACGTAAAAATAAATTGAATACATACAGACAAATGATATTTTTTTCTAAATACAAAAACAGACGGAAATTCAGATAAGGTTATAAAAAAGTAAAGACACCTTGGTGTGCATGGTGTACTGACCTCCTAATTAAAGTTGTCTTCTAAACAGGATAATAAACCTGGCATTTTAATTTTTTTTTCTTAGCATAGCGTTTTTCCAGTTGCATCCTATCATATTTAAATAGTTTATGAAGAAGAGAAACTCTTATAACCAAAAGAATATCTATAAGATATAACTAATTGCCAATTTGGATTTATAGTCTTGATGGTCACGACACGACCCTCAACTATGAGGAAAATGACTTTGATGAATATATCATTACCAAATTTTGTCTGCGCATCGTATAAAGGTATACCTACACCTAAATAAAATCGGTAAAGCGCGAGTCGGATTTGCGGATTAAGAATTCCGTCCGTATCAGCAGCCTCCGGGAATTCTTACTGTGAGCCCATTTTTTTACTGTGTGCATAATTTTTTTGAAAACACAGTTTCCCTATCAGTTTTTTTAACATTATTAACTACTGATATTTGTTGTTATATCTTAAATAATGAACAAATAAATCATGAAAATAAATATAATTTGAATTTTGAGTTATGTACATTATATTGACTGAGGGAATCGGCGATAGGCGATGCGGCTAGCAACCTATTAATTTCCTATTTGAACTACTATCATGCTAAACGTGGCCTAGGGTCTTATGGCCCTAGGCTCTGTCTATCCTGAAGGGGTAAAGACGTGTATGTATGTATGTACATTATATTTAAAAATAATTGTATTTCATCTTAACATTTTAACTTACATCACTATCACTACATAGTATAAAACAAAGGCGCTTTCTCTGTTCCTATATCCCTTTGTATGCTTAAATCTTTAAAACTACGCATCGGATTTTGATGCGGTTTTCTTTTTAACGGACTTCAAAAAAAGGAGGAGGTTATCAATTCGTCGGAATGTTTTATGTTTTCAAGTTCAAGAGGAAGGTTTTTATGCCCATGCTAAGCTGGGCGGGTCGCTAGTTTTAATATAAGTTGAGTTGCATTTTAGATATTAAGTTTGTTTGTTTGTAATAACTTTATTGCTAAAATAAACAAAAGTACTGAGGTTTATTTTATATTTACAAGAATTATTATTTACAGACAGCCCGATGAATATATTTTCAATGGTTCAATAAGGTGCTTTACCTTCATACAGGTCAATATATTATACAAAGTGTTTGCACAAATCATTCAAGAATCCTAACTAAAGTTACAAGGGAAGGGAAGTACTTATCTACTAAGTCGATTGATATTTTTCCTTTCCTATAATTTCTTTTCATATAAAAACGTAACGTAAAGTAAGTAGGTAATTTGTATGTACAAAATAATATAAATTGTCATTTATTTAAATTAGACAAACATTCAACGGAATCGGTTAAAATTTGTATTAATATGCGGACATTCTCTTTTAAATGATTTTAATCTGTAGCCTAAAGCCAAACCTAAAATAAAATAAAAACAAATAAGCAAAGAAAAACTTCAGTAATAGTAATAAAAATATTCAATTCTTTGTCAAATGGACCGTGTCACTGCGAAGAGGGCACCATTATATAGGCACAGGTGATAAGTACCTCGGTGAACACTAGCGCCACCATCATTTGAAAATCATTATTCACTGAAAACACAAGTTATCAAAAATCCGTGTTATGTAGGTAATTATGGTTCTGGATCTGAAGTTAATTTTAATCATATTAAACCATTAAATTATAGGTACCGGGCTGTTTCTTCGGTCTCACTAGCGTGTGACGTCACAATAAAATCAATATAATACCCTCTAGCTAGAGGACGTTGAGTCGCGAAATAAAAAATATTTCTTAGAAAACTTTCTAAAAAATCTTTTTTTATTTCGAATTGGGTATCAAAAATATATATTGTACGTGTTTATCCAGTTATTGGTCAGTAATTGGCTTAGATTTTCCTAATTAAAGCACATAATAAATTTATTAATACTTTTTTCGGATTTTTATACCTATTTGAAAACTATTGCTCTTTAAGGTCAAGGAAATTAAAAATAATAGCTCCGTATCCCACATAATAACAATTTATTCTAATTTTTGTGGGTAGAACTATACTATAACAATATTGGACGGTTCAAAGAGGAAATGAATGTCCGTTAACAGGACGGCATTATCAAAGAATTTTGCATAGGGACATTTTCGCCTTGTCGAGAAAGGGTCGACACAAGGCGGCATAATGAATTAAATTAGGTCCACTGATAACCTCTCCGCACAATCTCGGGCTGTAGCTACGGTTACTTCACAGATATACAACCTACTAGAATAACTTTATTGCATAAATAAAATATGAAAGAGAAGATAAAACATTAAATGCAAGTAGCTGTTGTATTTCCTTTCGTACCGTATCTTGGAAATTTTAGAACCCTTCAGTCCTTACTTTTAATACCTACTTACTACTTACCTACTACTTACGTTCTCAAATTCAAATGCTGCGAAATATGATCCTATAATTATATGGATATAAATATGGCAGTTTGGAAATGGGTTTCGTTAAAAAAACTTTCTATGAACTGTCCGAATCCCAAGTAATAGGATACCTCTAGTATACTTACTAGATGTAGAATCTGTCACTTCCAGTTAGTTTGTTCCACGCTAAGGGACAAGACCTTGCTAATGTCAAGTGGTCCGAGGCCCAAGAGTTATGTGCATAACGCCTGCTCTGTGATTTATCTCGTTTGAGATCCTGCCCACATACATATGTATGGCCACATACATTTTAACACACGGTTTTTGACCGCGATTGGACATGGTTCCGTGGTTTTATTTTCAAGTAATTTATGTGCTTTTTTCATTTGCAGGTTAAAAAGACTGCAAAGCACGCAGAACTGAAGACTAGGAGGATCGCAGTAGTATACTTAGAATTTATCACCTAAAAATAAAAATTGAAATCTTAATAACATTTACTTTTTGGTTATTTGAAATATTTATAAAAAGCGATGTCTATTTTAGACAAACAATACTTTTCAATGTAAAGTTAGAATATTTATAAGGATTTATGTACATAATGACTGTAATCTATCATTGTATAGCATTACTAGTTTAACCTTCGAGCAACATTGTGCTTTGAGTTAGAGTTATTTGATAATTTGGTAAATAAAATTAAAAAAAAAACATAGAATGCTTTTATTATTAAGATCGGGAGTTTTTGGAGGGAAAGTAAACTGTCGCTATGTCCGCACTGTATTTAATTTCCAACACTTAGGTTTTTTCGAGTATTTTGTGCATAATATTGGCGGATTATTATTCGCAAAATGTTCGTTAATAAGCGTGAGTGTTGGGAAGTTGTACAGTCTCGATTACGTGTCTTTTTATCTTTGTCACCAAAATCTCCATGTTATGGCTAAGTGAAATTTTTCCACCGCTTCCCTTAGCCATCTGACTCTGACTAGACTTACTTACTTACTTTACTGGACTAGACTACTGACTTGACTGGCTTAAGTAGGACTGAAGAAGATTAATAAATTGAAGAAAGGCCTTAAAGGACTAGTTTCCATGGCCTTAAAAAGTATTAAAAAAATATTTAGATCGCTATTTTATAAGTAATCTATTCTGTGGTAAGAAAGTATATTTGCTTAACAAAATTTTAATAAATAATTTTAGTTTTCAAAAGATCGGTGACCTCGTGACAGACAATGCTTTTAAGTATTTATATAGGCAAGTCTATGACGCGCCTAACTGTTTTTGAAAGTTGATATGTTTAGGTGAACAGGTTCGATCACTTTGAACCAAAGAATTTGGAATCGCGCGAGGCAATTTTTTTTATATACCTATGCTTCAAACCTTACAAGCTAGTTCCCAAAATAATCACAGCTTCAAAAAAAGGCCCGTTTATTCGATTGCGTAAGTTTAAATTGCTCATGGTTATTTATTATTTGACTGTTATAGGCAAAGAATTTCGAATCGCGCGCGGTCTCTCTACATTTTTTTAAATCTTTGGTTAAAGCCTCTATGACACGGAGCAAGTTTTTACAATTTTTCCGTGCTCTGTGGTACTTAAATGTTTATATACTAATTTGCTTATACGCGATTACGTATCTAGTTAGATTTCATTATTTTTCTAATATTCGTCGACCCCTGGAATAACATTTGTAGATTTAGCTCCTATATAGAATAATAACAGAATGGAGTATCACTGTAGAGACCCATTGGCAGCCTATCCTATTCGTATCGTACCCTGCATGGTTCTCTGTCAGAACCGATCAAGATAGTAACCAGACCTGACATCGCTGCTCATTTGTTCACAACCAAAGATGCCGAAGATCGGGTGAATTAAGTAGGGTAGGGAAAGTGAAAAACAAACACTGGGCTCCAACAAGCCGAAGAAAAGAGTTCTTAAACCAGAGTTTGTTTAGCAGTAAAATTATCTGGGACCAATCATTAAAGGGGATTGATAGCTCAAACTAAACAATGCTATTTATTCTAGCTGGGTTAAAAACTATTTATTAGTCGCTCATCCTTTGACCATCTGTATCCATCAATTTTCAAAACGATCTTTCTTTCAGCCATCAAATCGGCCTTTGTTAGGCATGTTTGACGACATGGCTATTCCGGATCTATCAATAAAGCTATAACGTGTTCATGTAGACTTGACTAACAATATTTACAACGTTTCATGAAGCGTGCATGCACATTACAATAGCATGTTTGCTCGATCGAACAACGCCTGGGCACATGGGCACTCCTAAGAAACATTCAAGCGTGAAATATTTATACATTATTACAATATAATGCACCTAGATAAGTACTGGACACTCGTATTTTCACCATATTTTTAAACAGCTGACATTAACCAACTAGCGCCACCAATCATTTTATTTCTTTTAGGCAAAAATCGTCAAATTGAAATAATCTAAGACAAATTCGCTAGTAAGTAACTTCTAGCATTTTTGGTATTACTTTTCATTATTTTGCCTTTGGGTAATTCAGAAAAAACTGGCCACTTTTGGCGGTTATGAGTATTTTTCTTTGGTATTAAGATTAATTCAATTTGACCTGATTTTAGAGTAAAAGAAACAAAATAAATGGTGGCGCTAGTTGGTTGATGTAGAAAGGTATATAATTATGTAAGTACCTTTAGATACTTGCAAAAACCTGTGTTTATCTTTTACCTACGTAGGTACGTTCCAAATTAAGTACCTAGAGCTGAAATTCAGAAACAATACCTAATTGAAAATGTACAAAAGCCTTGAAGCACAAAAACTATTATTAAAAACTAACGTACCGAAATTCAAAGTAGAGTCCCTCTACAATGTGAGTTGTGTGTCTCGCATACGTCTTCGTGTTGAAGTCATTATAATATCAGACCTACTTTATTTTTTAAGTAAGTACAGTTAAAAGAAAACAGGCATACGACTCACCTGATGGGAAACGATTACCGTAGCCGTCTACCTCGATCGATCCTTTGAGCCTAATATTTTAAGGTAGACTTTGATTATTTAAAGAAGGTAGGTACTTACTTATGTTATGAGTTATTGAAAAAAGATCAAAAAATTTAAGGGACTAGTTAGATACTTAAGTACTTCTTACCTAGGTATCTTAAGGACGCCCACGAACCGGCGTAAAAGTAGCTGATCAATACATTTATTTCAGGGCAATGAGATGAAAAACCACCGATGAAACAAGTAAATATAGACCCAAATTTGATGCGAGTGGAATTCTCCTAGAACTGGCGGTTGTGGTTGTGATTGAGACCGCTCCGGCTGGGTTCATTGTCAATGTTAACTGAGATTCGCAACCTGTTGCTAAATAAGAATAGGTACTATACATAAGTATATTCTAAGGTATATTCATATCATCATTCTATATTTATGAAAGAGCATAGGCTCTTGCTACTCATCCAGTTGCCAAACACTCACTTTCCGATGTTCTTCACGAAGACTTGAGAATATAGTTATGGTGCGGCGACGAAGAGCCTTTTTTCCTCAGGGAAAGGAAGGTCTAGTTCTCCTACCTAATTATTAACTACTATAGGTACTAAACTGAAGTACCTAACTCATGATAAGACAAACGTTGATCTGTGCAGAACAAATCATAGCGCCACCTATGGAGAGATAGTCGCTGGATTATTAAGTAGGTAGGTATATAGTTGTTACAATTTTTTATTTTCCGATATAAAATCTCTTTTAATAATCTTATTGTCTACAGATGATAGATAGATGTAATTAATATTCAGTAGAGTTACAATCGACTATTTTGGCAAGCGCAAAGTTTGTGAGTAAGCGAGATGCCTTACATCATTTATAGAGCGATCTCGCACTCACTCGATTCGGGCCTGATAAAACCGTACGTACCTACGTACGTGTAGGTAGTTAGATACATGACATGTTTTCCAGGCTGTTTAAAATAGATACATATAAGCCTAGCTCAGATAGAGTAGAGAAAAAAAAACTTACGACGAACGTTACTTAATTAATGTTGGAGTTTTTGGAGGAAAAGTAAACAGTCACTTGTTCCGCGCTGTATTTATTTTCCAAAACTTTAGTTTTTTCGAGTAGGTGTTTGTGCATAGTATTGGTGGAAAGTGTATTCGCAAAGTGTTCGTGAACAAGCGTGAGTGTTGGGAAGTGGTACAGTGTCGATTACGTGACTTTTATCTTTGTCACCTAAATCTCCAAGTTATAGCTAAGTGAAATTTTTCCACCGCTTCACTCTGATTAGACTTATTTACTTGACTGGACTAGACTACTGACTAGACTTTTTGTCTTGACTGACTAACGTAGGACAGGGGGGTTACTACAGTATCTTAAAACCATGCAAGATCAAGTGAGTAAGCGAGACAGCGCGATACATGATGTAAGGCGACATCTCTCTTACTCACTGGATCTTGCATGGTTTTAAGAGATGATAGTAGGCCACCTGAAGAAGATTAATAAATTCAAAAAAGGCTTTAAAGAACTAGTTTCCATGGCAGTAAAAACTATTTAAAAAAAAATCAATGTCAATAAAATGTCCATGTCAATGTTGCACAAATGTCAAAGCGGTAAATAAAATAATAAAATCAATTTCTGGCCTGTCCTGTCAGTGTCATTGTCAACTTCGTGGGTGAATGTTGTGCAGTGCACCATTCTGTTAAAAAATATTTTATACAATTAATTTTTGAATTAAAATTGTTGGTACAATATTTAAAATGCACAGTTTATTTTGTGTCATTTAATTACAATATAAGTGTGTTAATAGTTTTAAATTTCGCACTTGTAAAGGTAAGTTAACGTTATAATTAATCGTTCAAAATACTTTGGTATGTAATTGAAACAGCTTTCTTATTCAATCCTGTACATTACGTGACTAGAATAAAGACAATTACAACCTTATAATTTATTGATTTTGGTGTAAATAATATATTATAATAATTCACTGTTAGTTTATATCGTGGAGTTTAAGATTGTTATTGTAAACTTTGACATAAAATTTGGTTAATAACCCGAAATATAGGTCAACAGTCCAAGAGAACTATTTCAGTAGTAAGTGGTACTTTTGTAATAACATATTACATTTTATCTTTCGTGGAAGTGTCCACCTGTATCCTGTATCACTCATCCCTGTTATTAGATTAGTATAGGTTTTAACATAAGTATGTATATCTAGTAATTTTGTTATTATCCAACCAAACAAGTACATTATTTCTTCTAGACCGGTAAGAGAGCAGGCTCTTGTTGGTATTTTCTGTGTGTTTGGCTTTTATTTATACCTCGGTACAAGTGACAGAGAGCCAGCTATTGTGTAACATTAAAGGTTCTATGTATCTTCCAATAACCAATCATCATCATTTTTTGTTGGTGTCACGATCAGTCGACCATACACATCCTGAGATCAGAGTTCTTCGAAACCACCTCTTAGCCTTTGACAGGGTTCCGTTATCAACTACCAGTTGGCAACCAGGACTTCTTTTTTCGGCATCTTTCAGGTGATTCAGGTCTGTAATACTATTAACAACTAAACAAAGTATGCTTCCCGTGGGATTCGAACCCTTGACCCCCAGGTCTACAGGCAAATGCCTTAACCACTGGACCACAGAGGCAGTTAAGGGTATCTGAAGGATTAAATTCATAAAAATCATAACATTTGTTTAAATTATCTTCTAATTAAAAAAACCAATCTGTGTCATGCTTTCCTCATAGTTTTATTGTATTAAGGCCAGACCCCCCGGAGTAATTGAGTGAATATGATAAAAATAAAGAATTGAAGAAGAAAATTAATATAATTAAATAAAATTACTAGTTATCTGAAGTAGTGGATACAAGAATAATTATGCATTAACTTTTTTTTTATTGATTGTTTTCCTATAAAACATTTGTACAAACACAAAACAGTTTACTAATTAATATATAAGCACAAGTTTTTTGTTTGAATAAGCAAATCTGTAGGCTGATAAAGAAAAATATATATTGCATATAATAACCGTTCTAAGAAAACTGAAGCGCAAACGTGAATCACGCGTAAATATTACTGAAAAATAAGGTCGATAATTATAATTTATATAATATCACTTGGTTGTCTGTCTGACAATTTTTTTTCTTATGAACGCATACTTAAACGTATCAAATAAAAATTCTTAATTTAATTTTTTATTTTGAATGTAAAGTATTTACAATTATATGTCAACCCCTTCAAAAGGTATGATAGAGTGTTGCAAATTTTCGTAAAGTTTGCGATTTTAAATAGGAATCAAAATCTATGGGGTGCTTCCCGTAGAACTAGAATCATAAAACTTAGTAAGAAGTAATATCATATAGCATTTATTTAGGAATAAATCTAAAAACTGTAATTTGTTGTCAAATTTTAAGATTATAAATAATAAAATATTTTTTATAAACAAGAAAAGCAAACATTTTAAAATAACCTGCTAAGTCTAGTTAAGAACTTAGGTATAGTCTTAGACAATTAGTAGTCTAGTCTAATCTTAGCATTACGTGGTCGTACGGAACCCTCAGGGTGCGAGTCCGTAGTGCCCTAAGTTGTAGTTCCCTAAACAGCAGCGCGTAGTCTATATCTGTTAGCTATTTTGTCAAGCGGTATAAAATAGTAGTGCGCAAGCGCCGACTCTGAGTCAGTGTGAGACGCGCGGGACAAAAAAATATTGTAATTCTATTGTAAATTAGTGTTGCAATTAAGTTTATTGATTCCTGTTTTTTTTTTAATTGGTACGTTTTTTTGTTTTTTTTCTCGAACTGCATACTAATTTCGAACATAACGCACATAATAATAAAATCCAATCACGTCATGAAGGTTAACGCTATTAAGTTAATAGTAGAAATCTAACAATCAATTATGTACCTAGGTAATTTATTTATTTTTTATTCACCTCTTCCAGGCAGTCACTGGCATGATTTTATTATTATTCAAGTACAATATTTCCTGTAGGTTTATAAATACACAACTTCCTGAAATAATTACCTAAAAAACAATATATATATAAATAGGTATACAAACCTGTTATTCCCTTTTGTACAAGAGGCATGTAAAAGGACGAACACTCTTTCAAATTTTTGCACGAAATACAGCATTCTCTAGGAGGGTTGACGTCAGGCGGTGGCAGGTTATAAAGATGCCTAATCTAAAATGCTAAGGCTTCTAAGGATATACTTGACTAAATAAACTGATAACATGAAAAATAAATAAAATTGTTTGTATCTAGCTAGGTAGGTACTTATGTACATCTTCTATACATCTATACAAGTAAATACATCTGAAGTGTCTGTTTGTTGTATTAAAATAACCTCTAAATGCATATTGATAAATACAATACACGGTACATAGACCAAAATAACACTTTTTACAATTTTTGTCTCGGTCTGTTTGTTACGGCTGATCTCTGGAACGGCTGGACCGATTTTGACGAGACTTTCACTGGCAGCGGATGTATCTACTTGGGCTACTTTGATTTAAGAAAACGGCAAACTATAACTACATTAAATTCCACGCGGATGAAGTCGCGTGCATAGCTAGTATAGAATATTTGATGTCATAATTACTAATATTCATGCCATAAGTAGAAGTTTTCTTATCGAAATGAACTTATTGAGTAATGTATTTAAACATAGATTGACAGATAAGCAACGATATAAAATACAATCGATAAATTGAAACAAATTTTATCTATGCGAGCCTTTTTTTCTGACTTACGAAGTTAACTTACGATTTTATTATTATTTGACGTTTGTTGAACCAAATAGAATTTGCGGTAGACCTGTAGTTTAAATTAGTCTTTATTATTGCACCAAATATCATACATTCAACAACCTGTTTCTTGACTATGGAATACTAAAAACATATTCTTTCATTTGATCCACACTTCCAAATATACTAATATTATAAATGCGGAAGTCTGCCTATCTGTCTGATACGCTTTCACGGCTAAACCAATTTTGATAAAATTTGGTATGGAGTTTAAAACCGCGACATAGGCTAGTACTTAAATACAAAATCTTAAATTTAATGATAGTAAAAGTTAGGACACACGTACTTTCTTAAATTAACTTCCTATGAAAGAATTTCCCGAAATTCTCAAGAGAACGGAATCGGAGTCCCGGTTTTCGCTTTTCGGTATAATATTATAATATTGTGTGCTAGAATACACGTTGATTAGACTTAAGTTACGTAGTACTATTACTTATTCTGTGCTTAAGTTTATCGACAGGAGATATAGTTTTTAATCAATTATTACGCAGACTGGCAAACCAATGTAAATGAGTTATGAAATCGATTGGTATGTAATGTACTTATTGCAGCTTATTGTTAAAGATAGTAAGTGCATAGGATATATAGGCTTAGGAAAGTAAAAGATCTAGATGTACCTCGCGGTGTCACCCGGCGGGGAATAGTACATTCATGAACGTTGCCTCAAAAACCTTCCAAATTTTCTTTACAATTTTCCTAAGATTCAGACTTCTGAAAGGATTGTGCTTCGCCTCGTCCTTTTTAAAGCACTCTGCATTATAATATAACTCTAGTTTCATGCCTTGACAGTGTATTGGTACTATTTATAATTTCCTCATAATTTTCCCGAATCGAACATACATATATATATGCGTGAATTTAAAAATGCTTTGTTAATGTTTTTGCATATAATCGGGATTGGGGCGCAGGCCATATTTCTTTGTTTTAGACATTTCTCCTTTATGCACTACTAGCTGACCCGGCAGACGTCGTCCTGCCCTTTTTTCTACCTCTACCCTACCCAACACCTACCCTACATCTACCCTACACCTGCCGCACACCTACCGTACCTACACCTACCGTACCCTACCGTACACCTACCCTACCTTACAACCTAGTTACAGCCCACGGACATTTTGTATTGGAAAATATTTTCTTTTTTTTCATTTGTTTGTTTGTTTGTAATATCTTTATTGCTTTAATATACATAGTAAAAGGATATTTTTTCAATGTTTTTAAGATGTATTCTGCTATTCGGGGCGGAGACAAATCCAACGAATCAATAACTATGGAAATTGGTTAAGCAGATCTCGAGTTTGTACTCCTATTGCCTAGTCCATTTCGCATTATTACGCATCTGGTAAAGTAGTAGTAAACTCACGTGTACCGTATAAGTAATGCTACATTGTAAAGCAAATAGATTCATTATGCTTTATTTCCTTTAGTAAATATATTTTTCTTAAAACGTGGCTGGCTCGACGTCGCAGTAAACGATCTGCGCGCAAATGGTCTCACAACTTCTTAGGACTGCCGAAGACCGGGCATAGTGGAGGAGAAAAAGCAGGAAAACGGACCCTAGGGTCCGAATCAATCAGCTAAAGAAGCAACCGGGAAAGCGCTAAGATGAGAGAGAGATTTTTCTTAAATCGTAAAAACAATTTCTACTTACTTAGTCTTACGTAATAAAAAAAAAAAACTTGAGAAAAATGTAATATTCAAATTTTTTCAAAGTTTTTATTTAAGTATATAGAAGTAGGTAGTAGTAGTATATTGGCAACGGCTTTGAAACATATAGAGCTGACCTAATATAAAGAGGATGATGATGAATTATCAATATCCTACTATAAAAAAGTGTAATATAATAATACTAAACCATGAAGACGAAGAAAAGCTTTGGTTCTCCATTCTTACGAGAAATAAAATCCAATTTAAACCAACAATTAATATGCAAAACTCATCCGCTGTATTTACGTTCCATTTCGTTATCGTTATTGCTAAAGAAAGCAAGGACAATGTCAGTTCTTTCCCGATAAACTCTGAACCTTTTACAGGAACTAGATTTAACAATTCCGTGGTTTATATTAATATTAAAATGAATATATAGGTATAATCTTTTTACATGACTTTCGTCTTAACGTAACTAAGTTGTCTAAAGCAAGATTACCCTTTCGCTGTCACCCCTGGAGTCAAGTTTTATTATAATAATAAACATAATGAGATTGTACCTACTCGCGTGTTACATTACACACTTTCGTTATGATATATTACCTAGTACATGAAATTAGGCAGTAAAATGTTCTCAGGTGTTCGGCTTAGCTTTAAATCTTATGAAAATAATTGATTATAGTAAGTATGCCTTATTCTCACTGAACCATGTTGTTTGTTATCCTGAATACCTGATTAGTTAGATAGATATGATTCATATACTGCGCTACATAATATCAGACAATACTTATGCTATTGCAATTTTATCACAGCTCACATGATCACAACCGGTTTTGAGTCCTTTGTAAACTTTAAGAGCGACACTTTACCGGAATTCGTCTCGCACTTTTATTGTGCTGCTACTCCTCGACTGGAGTGTCAGGTTTTCCACAACATTCCAATGTTTGCCGTGTGCCACGTGACACCACGCTCCTGTATCGGTTTACTCGAAGCCACTTCCAATAACAACCCGTACACATGAAAAAATAAAGGAATTTTTTCTGCGAATCTTCTGTACTGGATTTTCTTGAAATGATGTCAAAACTTAAACAATAGTTAAGTATTACATGAACTTACCATACTTATAACTTTTTGTGCTTGCGCCACCAGTTAGTTTATGCAAATTACTGCCAAATCAATAATGATTAGTTCAAATTAGAAGTTAATAGTTTAAAAATGCCAAAAACTTATACACCTTAGAGTAGTTAAACATAGACAGGTTTGATGAGAATCAATCCGAATTTATACTCTTTTGCTTCCTTTGTGTCCTATTATATTAGTTCGCTTTTATTCTACCACCCAGTTTTCTTAATTTGGTCAATATTGGAAACTACGTTCCTAAATGTACGATATCATCTGAGTTTCTGTTTTCGCACAACAGAAAACTCATCGTTTATTTTCTTTGTTATAAAAATGACTACACTTAATCACCACTCTGAGATCTAGCAGACCTTCCAAAAATTAATTTTGTTGTTCGACGTAGGGTGTTGCCGGTCCCAAAGCCCGATAGCGTTGACGGATCGCGTCCCGGACGGGTCCAATGGATGGCCGTAGTACGTGCCAAGTCGCTCCGAGTGCCGGCTGATGAATCGGTGACTTGTAATCGTTGGACTAACACGGATCCCGTAATTTGTTACGGGAAAGTTCAAAAGGGTCCTGTCTCGATCCTTGCAAATGTGCACAATCATCGAATGAGCAAGTTTTATGTGTTTCGTCACTTATTTTTCAAAATCATGGGACGTTACATTGCTCCATAAAATTGATGAGTTGATATGAGTCAAAAAGAGAAACATGGTGGAAACAGTTGCCATATTTCGTATGATTGTGTAACAAACGACAGCCTCCAAAAGCTTCTTAAATTAAGTAAAGCTTGATCGTCGTTACTTTTGCTGAAAGAAATAAAGTGAAAAATTTTAAATTTGGAAGGCGATGGGAGAGACCCTTGCCCAACAGTGGGACAATATAGGTTAATTAAAAACAAAAAAAATTAAAAGCCATATATCACACGTCTAATATTTTAATATAGGTACCTGATAGTGCGATAAGATGATTATTTGCTTCACACACAATGCAACCCGCTAAGGATATTAAAAACTGATACGAGGCTAAATACAGTATCAATCAATCATGCAAACCACTCGATAAGCTCTTTAAGGACCCGCAGAATAATTCTTTTTCGGTTTCGGTAGGGTTTTTAGGTAATTTTCCCTTATTATTGAACTGTGAGCGTAGAATTTTCTAGTTTCAAATACCCGTGTCTACTCCAGCGAGCATAATGCTTGCAATTAATTTGCTGTTAGAGTAGGTAGGTACTTCGTTGAAAACTAGCATCGTAGTAGCTCAAAGTAAATAATTAACACCGAGCTTGTAGCGAGACACTCGCCACTCATAACAAACCTCAACCTATCGTTTGGCAACGGCTGCGCGCGCAATGAAAAACATCGACGGATCGCGGCGTTCTTCATTCGTCGGTTCTCTACCACATGACACGCGTCTCTGGTGTCGATATTCTGATATTGTAAACTGTGTTGTAAAATTGTAATATATCTATCTGTATATACTATCCTCTTTTGCTATCAAGTTCCTCTCTATACCTTCTCCGCTTTCTACCTACTACTGCTTCGCCTGCTTCCTACTGCTATACTTAACTACACATCGTGTGCGACTGAATGCCGATCTTGTTAGAAGTTGGTTTAGTGGAAACCCACACGCCACCTTCTACACTAGTGTAGTGTTAGAAAGCGGAGAAGGTATAGAGAGGAACTTGATAGCAAAAGAGGATAGTATATACAGATAGATATATTACAATTTTACAACACAGTTTACAATATCAGAATATCGACACCAGAGACGCGTGTCATGTGGTAGAGAACCGACGAATGAAGAACGCCGCGATCCGTCGATGTTTTTCATTGCGCGCGCAGCCGTTGCCAAACGATAGGTTGAGGTTTGTTATGAGTGGCGAGTGTCTCGCTACAAGCTATTAACATTAACTTTGTTTATACCTTTTATACAGGTACTTTCCTAAAGTCTAAGAGCAAATGTAATTGTAGAAGTGTTTTTAGACTGACAATGGAATATTTTAAAGTTTTATGTACTTAATAAAACAATTGAATAAAGTAACAACCACGAATACGGCAGCTTTTTAAAGAAATTTATTTGTTTTAATAAATTTCTTGTACAATATGAACCTACACTTAGTTCTTGACTAATCAAAGTCTATGTTTGTGTGACAGTTCTAATCTCTGTACATACTAGTCTTATTTGGAAAATTATTTTCGTAAGGACGCCAAATCAAGGAAGGTTTTTTATTATTGACTTAGTATGTTTGAAACACATTACGAGCAGGTAAAACCGCCTAGCGTATCAGTATAGCGCCTCGTATCAGTTTATGCTATATAGAAGTAACAAGGTTTTGCGTAATCTGAATAGAGCTGAAGCTGGTTTAATATTTATTTCTGCGGCCATTGTGAGCCAGGTGTCACAGGTATCTCCTGTTTGACTCGGCGAAATTACTTAAACCCAAAACGGGAATGTGATCTCAGGACCTCTGACGACTTAGCTCTGAAAAGACTGATTAGACTTTGCGGTGTTTAGTAAACCGTATAGTAAAGTGCGTCTTTCATCTATCTTTCATAGAATTTAGACTTTATAGAATAGGCGATCTTACTAAGGAATATCTACTAACTAAACATTAAAGTAAGAATATCCAATATATAACGGAAACGCCGTAGATAATTTGACAATCGCATTCACATTGCTGTTTGACGCTCGAATAACGGTAACTACATCAAAAAGATTTTTCGAAGAACAATACGCCTATCGCTAGCAAATAAGAAATCAACAAAATAGTGTTGTCATTATAGCATTATATAATACTAAATTAAAAAATCCCCCAACACATTTTGTCTTCAGTAGTGAGGGTTGACTGATTTCCCCACATATATTTGCAGACATTAGATATTTTCCCCACTTTCACCCCCACAACTTATATACGGCTCAACTAATTTTCATTAAACATGTATCTAAGAACACTCGCTCATAGGTAAGTCACTTTCAATAAAAATAAAAAAAACTTAATAGAAATCTCATCCGTTCGAGAGCTATGATGCCACAAACAGACTGACTTCCAATACTATCATCCGATAGTGTGACCCTAGCGATCACTTATCACTTATCCACATACATTGCCGAAACTAAAAACACCGCATAGAAAACCAATTGCTTATTGAGCATATACTGCGATTTGGTAGTTGACCTAAATAAATCCTTTAAATCTCGGACGTTGACAGATAATAGGTCGTTTGGAAACTAACAAGAGAACACCTGTTCTCCACATCCGCTACCCTTACAATGGGATCGGAAAAACGGCCTGTATTAATGTGTTGTGCGTGCCACCCTGAAAAACGTAGACATTGACATTGGGTAATCGTCTCTTAGGGTGTTTGGGTAATTTCTACAGTCAAAAAAATCTAATTTTAACCAAGCTCTAACTAAGATGTAGAAAATTTAATTTATACAATAAGTCGGTTTTTGTTTTTTTGGTACAATAGAATTACTTGCTTGTTATAAAGCCGTAAGATACATGTAGTACTTATATACTTGCTTGAAACGTTGAACTTTGAACTCTATTAAAAAATTGAAAAATATTTATATTCCGCCTTCAATCAAGTTTGTCGCGCTATGTTAATCGAAAATTAGTGCCGGTTGTACAGACGAATCAAAAGAATTTTCGTATCAAATTAACCATTCTCATTAAAGTTGTATATTCATGCGCAATCCAAGCTGAACCATTAATCTGTGTAAAGGCATCTAACAGCTAAAGACCGTCATCTAGCAATTGCAACTGGAATAGCGGCTAGACGTAGCTTTCGAAAAACATAAGAGTATAGTCATGATCATGTACCCATCTAATAATGATAATTGCAGGCACTTCGTTAGTTGCATTAAATACGAAGACGCGCATCACTATGATCGAACTCCTCAAATGGTACTAAATGACAGCTTATCCCTTTGAGTAAAGGTACTCGTATAATTCGGATTATCATTTTTGGGTTACGTTACGTCTTAGCGACACATTCGTCAGGTCGACGTTGACAGATCATCTTGAGCTGAACAGGGTGACCAGGTGTTTTAAATTCATGGAACTATAATAAGAACTTTATTTCCATAATTAGCTCAAAAAATTCGTGGGTGATGCTGGTGTATCACTATCACTACATAGTATAAAACAAAGTCGCTTTCTATGTCCATGTATGCTTAAATCTTTAAAACTATGCAACTGATTTTGATGTGTTTTTTTTAATAGACAGAGTGATTCAAGAGGAAGGTTTTTATGCCCATGCGAAGCCGGGGCGGGTCGCTAGTACTTAATATACCTCTTTCTAGCTGTACATATATTACGATTTCTTTGATGAAACTGCTGGGTACAGTTTGTAGTTTGTAACCCTCATCAAAAAATTGAATTAATTGACTTAATTTTAAAATCCGCTAGCTAAGGTAGTTCCAGCTTATCAGACCATTGGATCTGCATTTTTCGAGCAAAGCAATCATTACCTCACAACTTAATTATTTAAATGAAACTTATTGGCAAACTTATAGCCAAAAGCTTCTCCCAGTCAAACAATTTATGAACAATATGTACAACACAGACTCTATATAAATCTTTAAGTAAGAGTAATCTGGCCACCCTGTCGCCGACGCATGTCGACGGATTGATCGCAGAATTACGTGCCTACCACCGCCCCAAAATGATGGATCGCCGTCTTAGGATATGGGAATTATTGCTGAGTTTAGGAACGTGAAGATTCGGTTATCAAGCGACAATTGATTCTAGTAAAGCCCTTGCTTCAACGCAATATCACTGATGTAGTTCTAATTTGGTCTCTACCCAGTAGACATACAATTCTGAGCTTTTTTTAGGGTCCTTTATTAATTCAAATTGCACCCTTATTCAAATAACAATACAAACAATTGTACTAGTTCTACTATTGTCAATATAATCTACTTAATTAAAAATATAAAAATCATACTGAATATGCTTTCTAAAGTACCTATTTAGCAGTTTTTTTTTTGTATTTCTTTATTTTATTTGAAGTTTGTTATTTTCATATAAGCCAACAATCTGATTCCATTTGACGAAGCATTCGTAAAATATCAAAGTCTTGACTGAACCGATTTATGTCTCCGCAGCCCCTCTTTATTGTCACGACCTAAGCCATGCTACGTGATACTGCCATCTTCTATTAAGGTGGCACGAGGGAAAATAGGAAATCTGTCAAGAAAGCCTCTCTAGAGATTTTCCTCGCAAATTTGAAAAAAGCAAGTATAGCTTAGATATGCAATTTGAAAAAAGAACTAGACTAACGACACGTATATATATATATTTTTATTATGGAGATTCAGCTCTATTGTTCTCAAATAAATCCTTATCAATATATTATGCATATCTTTTAATTTTCGCTTTTTATTGGCCTGCGTCCTTGAGTCAGAGTTTTCCTATCTGCCTGTGCCATTAGACTGTCAAATGTTCTGTAGTCAAAAAGCAATGTTCAGTAGTAATCGGTACCAATAGGTTTACCTGTCTACCCAAAGCACGTAGCAGCTCATTTAATCATCTATATATATAAAAGAAAGTCGTGTTAGTTACTCCACTTATAACTCAAGAACGGCTGAACCGATTTAGCTGAAAATTGTCAGGGAGGTAGTTTAGAGCCAGGAGAAGGACATAGGATACTTTTTATTCCGGGAAGCCCACGCGAGCGAAGCCGCGGGCAAAAGCTAGTATTTTATAAAGATCAATTGCAGTGACTTAGATCAGTGTATACTTTATAAGAAAATTATTATTTTTTGTCATTTGTTTTTTTTTATTGCAATAAGCTATTAAAAACTTTAGAGCATCATGACAGAGCAAAACCGTCAAGGAAATGAAAAGTCAAGGTCCTCCACGCTTATTAATAAATAAACTTTACAATTAAGTTTTTGCAATAGTACTATTTTGATGGGATGTTAGTACGTAACTAACATTAAAAGAAATATGACGTTCTGCCTAACTATGTAACTTGACTATTACCTTTTCTTTGTATTCTATTGTGTTATTTTCAATTCATTGATACTGTGGTTCGAATTCAAAACTTTTAGACAGAGGACATGGACAATTATATTACGAGTAGATACTTACCTAATACTAAATAGCGGATCGCATGCAGCAATACCTGATTACTGAAGTCTATTATCCATTTTATTGTCCACGACTATGGTTATTGCCGTACACCACCAATTTATCTCTAATTTCAAGGTTTGTCACAAATGTTCATGTGTTACCAAGGCTAGACATCAAGCATGACGTTAACTGAAATTATATACCTACAAGCATGCTAAGAACAGCTATTTTTATAACCATATCAATTTAAAGAATATGGTATCTAATTGGGATGTCGTACATAAGTCTCATAGAATTTGGAAGGCAATTTTTTTTTATCAATGGAGTAACTATACCTTTTTAAATCAATAGGTTTGTAGCGAAAATCCACAATCTACGTCTTTTTCCGATTTTTAAATTACGAGCTCGGGGCTCGGTTCTCGTAACAATTTAAGCCTGAATTGTATTCTCCATGTAAATTTTTAACTATATGCGTATTATTTGATCTATACATCATACGACATCATCTAATCACATAGGAGATATTCTCGAGTAACCTACCAAATTTCGGTGGATTCTGTTCATCCGTAAGAGTGTGAAATCTCACTAACTTTCTAGTTAATTAATATTTGTCATGTAATAAGACCTATTGCAAAACATTTTATTAAAATAATTGTGTAAATACGGTTTTTTTATAGAAATGGGGTTTTGTACTTATACGGTGTCAAAGTTAATTAATCGCCTTTATTAACAATAGCTCTTTCTTAAACTTACACATACATGAACAAGTGACAATTAATTCGAATTCTTGCCCCATTTTCTAGTAAATAATAATAATTGGTTAGACCCACCTGGTTTATACAACAAAGCCCCGGCCGGCATTGTTCAACAGTTTTATTAGGCCGATGTTACATCTCGTCGCGAATCAACACGGGGAACCACGGTAATATCTGGAACATGACCAAACGTCCGTGTCCGAACTGCCCACCTTAATAGCTAATTTTCTCCCAATAGTTACTCTGTGAGAGGTGAATTGACAGTAATTGATTTGTTTCCCCCGCCTTCCACTCAACGAATCTTTAGCCACAGACACAACTTCGTTGTATTTCCACTTACTTTTTTCCTTTGGGATATTCGGCATAATTGGATTTTGTACATCGCAACTTTACTAGTTTATTCTACTGACGATCCGCTGCTCATATGAAGCTAGTCAAAACACCAAAAGTCATTAATTTCTATTCATAATCAACCATTGTATGTAGTAATTCAAACCTTAAAATCCTATTATGATAAAACTTGGATTTCCTCCCATCTGTGGCCAACCCATGGTTTAAACAAAAGCTTTAATAGTAATCTTAATATTTATTCGCCCTGTTTGAATTTCTAATAATAAAACATAAATTCATCGATTATTGTATTGTGACCCTTTTCTGTTTTGGGCTTATGCCCTTTGTTTTTCCCGGTCGTGTTTAGAAATGGGCGTTTATTAGGAAATGGAAGTGTACGACACAAAGGGTCTTAAATTAAATTAAGTGACCCGATATTCTCTTTGGGAGTGCTTTGTAGGCTGCCCGAAGGTGGAGCTCGTTTTACTAGATGCCTCCCTATTCTCTGTCTATTCTGTATTAGCTCGTAAATATTTTCTTGTCGGTCAATTTAGATGTTGATGAAACAATCAAGCAACGGGAAATTTAATTAATTATGAATACAAAAAAAAATTCAACAAATTTTAAGACTAAGCGCCTTATGCTAACACCAATGCGTTGCTTGACGCATCGATTATTGAATACTAGTTTATTCTTGATTTTATTTATTTAAAAAAAAAATGAAAATAAATAGATCAGGCCTTTTACACTGTCTACTGCATTAATAATGATAAAATTATAGAGACTACTACAAAAAACTTAAATAAACAAACAAATTAAACATACTTATTACAAATTGTTCACTTGCGGTAATGTGCCAAGAACGCTGGTAGAATACCACTCAATTCCACTTCAAAAAATATTATCTTATTCCTTGACTAATGAAATCTGGCTGTTTAAGATTCGTAATAAATATTTACACTTTTGCCCGCAGGTAACAGCACCATGTCGTCACCATCGAAACATCGTTTCAAAAGGCAATCCTGGTGTAGAAGGCTCATGTACAAAAGGCTGCCTATTTCAAAATGGTTGCCGTTGTACAATTCAGAGAAAGCGCTTGCTGACGTCATAGCGGGAATCACTGTAGGACTGACAGTAATACCACAAGCATTAGCATATGCAACATTGGCTGGTTTAGATCCTCAGGTAAGCTTGGATTATCATATTCCTATTATGAATTGTCCTGGATTTTCCCGGAAGTGATTAACAATCTACGTCACATTATATAGGTACAAATCGTTAGTAAAACCTTCTACAAAATTTGATTAATTGATTAACTCGCGTGTCTTATGAATGTTCTTCGAAAACTTATTTATAAAGATACTGAATACCTAGTTAAACGAGTTCTGGTTAATTTTCAAAACATACACCCCACACAACACCAACACATATAATGCCTCCTTGAAGCGTTTAGTTTGAGAGTCAATAGGCATGGGTTTCCCCGTCGTTCATAGGCATAGGTCTATATCGTATAGCATATTAGAAACAATAAGTACCTGAATTAAATAAATAAATATTAAAAAAATACGTATCATAAATGCATTTTGATATACGCCGTCATTCTCAATGCAGCAACAAACCTGAATTAAAACAGCACTTCTATTCTTGCAGAAAGTTGTGTAAAATAAGTAGAAAGTGCAATGACCAAAGCGTGTTTCAGGACGGTCTCTATTCCTCATTCATGGGTTGTTTCGTCTACATCATATTCGGCTCCTGCAAGGACATCACGCTCGGACCCACGGCGTTGCTGGCACTCATGACGTACCAACAGATACAGGGAAGGAATTCAGACTACGCTATCCTTCTTTGTTTCCTCACTGGCGTAGTGCAACTGCTCATGGGTTTATTACACTTAGGTATGTATGCACAGCTAAAACTATATTTTTATCATATAACAAATTTATTTAAATCACGTCATAATGAAAGTCCACGGGGGAAGCCTGCCATAGATTGTCCGTGACAATAATGATATATTTAAGTACTTACTCTAAATTATGTATTATACTAACGACTTTGATAAAACTGTCTGTTTTCATTTATTAAATCCTTGTCCGAATGATGTCTATAAAGGATATTATAAAATATATCAGTTGTAAATATTATTAACACTAATAATCTCTGTTATTGGATATGATCAAACTATAATGACTTACGTAAATTTATTCCTATAGCTTTGATTTAATTAATCCTATTGCTTTGATTGGTTTTTTTATAGATCTCTCTCATCTTAGCGTTTTCTCGTTTGCATCCTCATATTGCTTTAGAAGGTCCACTCACTCAGGTCCACTTTCCTATTTGTTACCCACTTTCCAAGCTTATGATTTTCTCGTGCTTGCCTCCATTATTTCTATAGAAGCGATTTTCTGACGATCGCACTTTCTAGTCAGACCATAATTATTATATGGATTTGTTTTATTGTAACTAAATTTTAAAATCTGCCGTCCCAGAAAAAAGCTTATATTTAAGTAAAATTAGGGGCGGAAAGATCTCTGCTTAGTGACCAAGGGGATCAATTTTATCGACCTTCGACTTTAAACCAACCAAGTCTAATAAAATATTGTGAGAAAGTAAGATCAAAAAATTGCTTATCGAATAACGCGACGATCTAAAATATTATCCACAACTACAGAGGCAGTTGCTTGAATCTTATTATTATTATATGTTTCCGACTTTACATTAACTAGAAAATTTTATGACAGGTGTTCTAATAGACTTCATATCAGTTCCTGTGACCGTGGGGTTTACCTCGGCGACGTCTGTGATCATTGCTGTTTCGCAGCTTAAAAGCTTGCTGGGCTTGCAGTTTAAGTCCGCAGGATTTTTGGACACACTCAAAAAGGTAAAGTCTAGGTTTATTATTATTATGGATTTATTAAATTTTTGTTGATATAAAAGTAGAAAAATAAAAAACGCAATTTTTTATTTTTATTTATGGAAGTACCTATAGTAGGTAAATTTACTTTTAAAATGTGCGGACTTGATGCTTTGAGCGTTCTCTATCAATCCATTGGGAGAAATAAAATATGCGGTGCAATAATTTACGTAGAAAAATATATTGAAAAAATTGGCATAGTCAATTAACTTTTGTTTTCGTTGCAATATAGTTTTTCGTAGCAATTTATATTAAATGGCTAGACGTGTATTGTATTCGCACATCGCTTGTTTCGTAAAATCAGATTTTAAGAAAGAATCCTTACTTACAGTGTGTAAACTAAGTATAGTAGTAGTACCTAGTAATAAGGGTAAGATGTGTGTACCAAGGAGAACGTACAGGCAGCCATTTTTAATATTTACAAAAAAATTGGTTGCCTGTAAAGTCGGTATACGGGCGAAAGTTTTACGTGACAACGACTTTGAGTCTGTCTCTCTCGCTCTTAGGGGACGCGTGCCTCTCACTCGCTCTCATTGTGAGCGCATCGTAACGTTACCGAGCGTTACACTTTTTCATAAGTGACTCCCAGCCGCAACCTAATTTAAGACGTTGTCACGTCAATAAATAAATCTGACCAATAGAACGCAATAGTTGAACAATATATTTAACAGATAAAATCATTCCGAATTGAATCCATAGTTGATAAATAACTCGCACCACATAGAAATAAAAAAAAAATATACTCGTACAATTCGTTAAAATCCTCAGAATTAATAGATAAATTGTTTGCAAAGCCGCTCAGGATAAACCCAAAACGCCGAAAAATCCGCTTAACTTTACAACACAAGCGTTATTGCCATCAGTATAGGTACAGTCTCATATGAGATGAGGGACTTAGTAGTCTGTGTATATTACACACGTATTATTCCTGGCTATTTTTGAATCTTAATTCTGTTCTGCCTCTAACAAATTAACAAATTATTTTGCCATCATTGATAGATGTTCATATTTGAAAGCGAAACATTTTGTCGTCCAACCATTCGTAGTTAGACGAAACAACTACCGGAGAACCTTCTCAGACTCTTTTGTCCTAAAAAGTTTCTTAATAATTTTGCAAACCTGGTATGCTTCTCGAACGTCTTGAGCCCTCAATTTTTTGAATGGTTGAAAGTGATTTATATAAAGAGAATAAATACCTAGTAAATATTTTAAAATACTGCGTTATCAAATTCGTTTCGTCGATTTATATTATGCATACGACATTTAAAAAATCTACTTCCTTTATAGATACTTAATTTAAACATGTGACTAGTTTGACGGCAATGAAACAATGTTTTTTACATCTTTGAAAGAATCTAAAAATACTGAATTGCTAGTAATCCAAATACATTTTGTTACAGGTGATAACCAATGTGCCAAATGCTAAACTCTCTGATAGTACTTTGGGAGTCTCATGTATTGTTATCTTGCTTCTAATGCGGGTAAGTATATAATAATATCTAAGTTCATATTTTGTACTGAAGTTTTACTAAAAGTTTCTAAAACAAACCTTGTATTTATAATTGAATTAATAAAATACACATTTGTTTTTTTTATTATCTTGTATAGTCTTTATTGACCTCACGCAAGTATTAATAATACACGCATCCAATTTAACATAATAACTCTTCGAGTCTAACAATCGTGCATATAAGTGTAGCAAATGAATAAGTTTATTTTACTAAATAATCTTTAGGTAGATTGTATTTTGTAAGTGTTGTAAACCTTCCTGATCAGATTGCCAAAAACCAATTGTCTATGAAATAAGATTTTTAATTTATCTACGAAGGAAAATGACAAAATTAAGTCTGGCTTGAGGTTCAAAGACTGACAAAAGTTATAAAGTGGCCAGACGAATTTAACAATTAATTGGAACAGTCAAAACTTAGTAATGCAATCGTCGCGCGCGCGTCGTCAACGCTTTGGTCTTATAAATTCATTTATTTCGTCCAACATAGGTTAAGGATATTACATGTTCTTCATCTGTGTCAGATATTTTAGAAATTCTTATACTGTTTGTTAAAATGAAATGTTTTATTAATTTTGTTTTAGAAAATGAAAGATCTGAACTTGCCTCCAAGTCACAAGGGCTTGAAGAAGGCTCTGTGGCTACTTTCGACATCTCGAAATGCAATTGTCGTTATTTCGTGTTCACTTATAGCCTACGTAACGGAAATAGATTCAAAATCACCTTTCAAACTCACGGGAACTGTCAAGTAAGTCTACCTTTATACTACCTTATTGTTTCAGCCATGAGAAGTCCATTAGCTGCTGTATTTCTTCTACAAATTTCCACATTCTGGAAACTACTAACTGCAATTTATTTTCGACTATTTAGATTGTTATTATTAAAACCTGCTTTTCGGGTCTACGACGTCTCCCACATTACAGAGACAAGTGGATCAAAATGCTCGCTACATAATTCGAGTAATTTTCGGGATTTTATATTTAATGAATTGAATAAATAATTGACTTTACAAAACCACAAAATACTCAAGAAGCTCCGTCAACAAAGAAATTAAGTTGAATGAAGCTAATCATTTCATTAAAATTTACAATCCTTTGTTACTATAAAACATACAAAACGTAAAAATACTATGAAATAAACGTGAATTTGGTGAAACATGAAACTACTAAATCTCTTTAGTTCACAGATGTAAAACCCTTTATGGTTTTGTTTTCCCTAGTCGTAAAAGTACAATGTAGAACAATGTGAATAGTTTGTTTTTAAATATTATTGGCATTACAACACAACAGCTGTATTGCAACTTGAACATATATTTTGTTTCTTCGAGGACTGGTAATATCTTTGTTGACCTAGGTCTAGGCTGAGACGCTCAGTTTTAATTTTGCCAAGACTAAGTTAAAGTTTTTCCTTTTTTAATTATATGAAATTATTGTTTTTATCTACATAAAAACTTGAAACAATTTGTAGATATCGACAGATACATTAACACAACCATAAACAACGTTTATCGACATTAAATAGATTTATCTATCACACAGTCGAAAATAGCTCTTTCCAAATATAGAATGCATTGTTTAAAAAATGTACGTTGGTTATGTAGGTATTTGGATACAGGTATTTTCAAAAGACTTGTCGTTATTATATTAGAGTGAACCAAAAAAAATTGTCCTCTTCACTTATGGATGACAGGTTATCTATATACTATTTTATTTTTTATACTTAATCATTTGTTCTAGAGAGGGCCTCCCGTCGTGGAATATGCCACCATTTACTACTAGTTACGGAGGAAGAGATTTATCTTTCATTGATATGTGTTCGGACCTCGGATCTTCTATAGTTTTAGTACCAATTATCGGAGTTCTGGGAAATGTCGCCATAGCTAAAGCTTTTGGTAATTATCATATCTCTTTTGCTTCTTATTTATTTAACATTACTACGAAATTTTATTGATATTTGATCGCCAACCTTGAGGCGCTCGAAAACAAAAATATTAACGTCGAATTAATAAGCCGCTACTTGTGAGCTATCTCATCTTTACAAACTTACTTCCCGCGGCTTAGTACGCGTTAAAACAAACCTGATTGCAGCGCCACATACCGGGTTCAATTTTGATCGTCTAGACAATCAAAACTTTTCTTCAAACTCGATTTAATTTCCGCTGAGATTTTTCGTGGCATTTTTTTACATAGATCATTAGTTTATTTTTCTTAATTCCTTTTTTTTCCAGCCAGTGGGGAATCAGTAGACGCAACGCAAGAACTTTTGACCCTGTCGCTAGCCAATATATTTGGGTCATTTGTGGGCGCCATGCCCATCACTGGGTCATTTTCGCGCAGTGCCGTCAACCATGCCAGCGGAGTTGCTACTCAGTTTGGAAATTTATACACAGGTGAGTTTTTGACCATGTACATGGACACAGAAAAACATAAGTACTTACAGGATGAAATACAATATAGGAAAGACAAGGTGCTCCTTATTTCTTTCAGCAGACCCAAGAAAGAAAACTAAAAGAAAAGGGTGACAGGTTATGTAAGAATTGATACATCTATATAATGATATACGCAAGTATTATCACATAATTGTTTTTTCTATGGGATCAGAGCACAGAGATACTACTTTAAAATATAATATTATACCTACTTTGTCCGTGTTTGTATAAAGATATTTTTATATGCTGTTATTTGCCCAAAAGTGCAAGATCCAAGCTTAGTATACCTATTCGTGGAAATATAAAATCGTTATATTCATTCAGCAATTTTCTTGTTTTTGTAAAACAGATTCTTTTTTGCTTCAAAATCGCCGTCTTTACAAAAAATTAAAAGCCTTATATACGCGCTCTATATGTACTGACTATCAATTATTAGGATACTCGTCCTAGTAGTTCCTTGGTATAGCACAACGTAAGAGGATTAAAATTTAATATTAATAGCTTTAAGCATATTGATAAGCAAATATTAATTAGTAGTATGGGGTTTAAGCTACGTAATTATTAAATGTTAATGCGTGCTTATAGAAAATTATGGTACAAGAGATAATTACCTAAATAATAGATAGACAAGAGACCTGCAATAAAGCTATCATTTGTTCTAAATTACTTTTAAGTAGCGACTGTTGATGGAATTGAATATTGAATTTCGATTAATAAATTTCATTAAATACCGGTTGAAATTCGTCTGTATTCAGTATATTTAAGTCATCATACTCGTATGCAATTAAATTATTACATATACTCTTACAATGTATCGTGCATTTAATCATAATTAAACTAGTACCAGATGATTAAATACTAATTGTTACATAAGGTTAATAGATCTTTATCAATGAAAGGGATATTTTTCTTGGAAGACTGGAAACAACCTGTACAAAAATTTGCTTTCCGTGGAATCTGAAATCATGACCTCCGGATTATAATTAAAATACCTACTTAGACCAGACCATTAGACAACAGAGGCAATCATCATACATCGCTGAACCATGAAGGCATGCTCAGTGGCTAAATTGCACTGAGCATAGAATAGATTCCTAGCTTATGAATACTGCTGATTGGCGGCAGCGTCGGAAACAATCTATACTAAAATTATAAAGCTGAAGAGTTTGTTTGAACGCTTATAACTTGGGAAATTGGGAAATTCTTTCTGCATATGATAGCTTGATTCATGGAAAGGGTTATAGGCTATAGCACATACACACAAAGGGCGAGTGAAACCGCGAGGAACAGCTAGTATACTATAAGCAGCAGAAACTGTGCTCGCCAACCCGACTGCCAAGAGTACGGCAACAAACCCCACCAACGAATAATCTTTGGGGGAGGCCTGTGTCCGGCATTGGACAGCTTGCGGCTAAAATGAAAATGAAAACATCCGATAATTGTATTCTTATACGGTGTAAATAACGACATGCTACACATGTTTCAATTCTGAATTGTTTCTGTTTTCAATTCAGTTCTATTGTACAAAACAATATCCGCTTTATTCATAAACATTAATAAGCGTTTGTGGATTGTAACCCATTTTTACAAACATGTTTCGCCAGTTTCTTTTACGGAAAATATCGATCATACAGAATATGTATTTTCCGGGCAATAAGCCGTGAAAAGATAATTCAATTTATGTTTTTTGTTAATCTCTACCTTAAGGTCCGCCTTTTTTCTAATTTTTATCTTCGAACCTGTACAATCCAATGGTGTATTTATGTAATTAGTGCAATAAAGTGTTTATTCATTGATATTACTTATGCATTGTGACATATTATATTATTTTCAGACGATCATAATTTTACTTCGAATTGATTGAAATTGAAAGAAATGATAAATTTTATTTTTGTTATAGACTATAATAATAAGTTTCGCTATCTCTTGTAAAACGTGTCGAGTTCTTTTGAATCTGGACTAATATTATGAAGTTTGTGTGATTTTTTTTTGGTAGGAAGTAAAATTTTGAACTATTTAATTGATTTCAAACATTAGTCCTATAGTAAATACACACCAATGGCGGAAGAAACCGCAAGAAACAGCTAGGCGTGAATAAAACTGGTTAAGTCAATGCTAAGGCATTTATGTCTACACGCGTAATAAAAATAATTAAATATGTAGGAAGTGCTTGTATTGCTTGTTATCGTCAGGAGTCGTTGAACGGATATATTTGCATTCATTAAAATGTGTGAACATATCTAAAGTGAAGCATCCATCCATACTAATATTATAAATGCGAAAGTCTGTCTGTCTGTCTGTCTGTCTGTCTGTCTGTCTGTCACCTCTTCACGGCTAAACTGCTGGACCGATTGTGATGAAATTTGGTAGGGATGTAGTTAACGACCTGAGGTCAAATATAGGCTACTTTTTGGCGCGATATAACCGAGTCCCACGCGGGGTGGAGCCGCGGGGAACAGCTAGTATTTTATAAAAACAAAAGTAACCTCCTCACGCCCATTAGAATTCATTGATATTCCAGAAAGCTCTCAGCTCTCTGGGCCGCCATTCAGATTCGCAACTTCAAGTTTAAACATTTACTTCAAACGTTTGTTAATTTTTTGTTTCCTTATTCATAAGTTATATTATATTATTCATTTTTATGAATAAGGAAATATAACATTAACAAATTTTTGATAAGCCCAATTTAACTAAAATTTGTTTAGTTCCTTTCTCTTCGATAATCTAGGTACCAACTATATCACCCGTATACCGTACCCGTCTTAGTCGATTCCGTGTGGTGTAAAAGATAATCATCTGTATTGATTTTTTTTACCACCATCACACTTATCTACTACTGTATTTCATTTAAAGAAGAAAATATTATTTTCAGGAATCCTGGTGATATTGGCACTGAGCCTGTTGACGCCCCATTTCTATTACATACCGAAGGCGTCTTTGGCTGCTGTTGTGATTTGTGCTGTGATATTTATGATAGAATATGAGGTAAGTTTCATTAATTTTTAGAAGTTAAAAACTATATTCAATCTATTGCTAAGGTCAAGTAATAACAGCATTCTAATTAGAGTAGCGTAGCTCCTCATACAGATGACCTAATCTAAGATCTACATAGGATAATTTCTAATTGACTCACACATTTCTTTTTCGACCCGCTCCAGCTTTGCATAGACATAAAAACCTTCCTCTTGAATCACTCTATATATTAAAAAAAACCGCATCAAAATTAGTTGCGTAGTTTTAAAGATTTAAGCATACAGAGGGACATAGGGACAGAGAAAGCGACTTTGTTTTATACTATGTAGTGATAGTGATATAGAACCTAAATTAATAATAACCCGGGGCTGGTCGCTAGTATATTATATTTTTTTTTAATTACAGGTTGTAAAACCAATGTGGCGTTCCCGCCGAGCCGACCTGGTGCCTACATTCGCTACGTTCGCCATATGTCTGATCGTCGGGGTGGAACTGGGTATTCTGGCGGGAGTAGCTGTAAATGTTATATTGCTGCTGTATCCCAGCGCTAGGCCGCAGCTGGAGGCCGAGATCATTACGGTAAATATTAGTCTGGCGTAGACATGGTTAGGTTTTTTTTTTCTTCAAAATGTCTTCCTATTTGCTATTTAAGCTGAAGTAAAAAATGGCGATTCTTTGCTTCAGCTACCGGCGGGTAGCAGTCACTTACAGTAGTATTACACTACATATACACATTTTTCCACATTCCACTTACTATTTTATATCATGTCGAATCTGAAGTATGAGAGAGACCTCCATGCATCTACGGAAAGGGAACTCTTCTTATGACTTCTTGGTAGACAAAGTTGCCTTGCTTTATAAGTTGAAAGAGTTCGTATTTGTTGTTGCGCATTATGTGGCCCGGCTATACCAATTTCCTAACTTTCACCATTTTCAGAATTTCGAGTTCTTTGCCCATTCTATCTAAAACTGTATTATAACGTACTCTCTGTACCCAACTAATCTTGAGCATGAACATATATATATATACATATATATATATATATATATATATATATTATGTGAAACTTTATTCAATCGTTTTCAGAACCCGTCCGGATTCAGCTACTTACTGGTGACGGTCGGCAACAGCTTGTACTTCCCAGGCGTTGAGTACATCAGGCAATACGTGGAGAGAGCTGCTAAGAAACAAGGCGGTTGTAGCATGCCTGTCGTCATCGACTGCAGATATGTACTAGGTACGATAGATATAGATTTTATACCTGAAAATGTCATCCTATTTAATTAATGGTTTTATTTTTAAGTATCGGATCGCTTTGTTCATAAATATAACTAGTTAAATCACGAGTGGAATTTGCGCACCACGTGTTGTATACCATCAGCTTGTAAAAGAATAAAAAAAAACAGTGTGTGTACTTATGTTCACGCGTTAGAAGAACTTTTTATTTTTTTAAGTATGTAAATATTTTAGGAACTAACTTCATACAGTTGCTTTTTTCTGTCGGTGTGCGCGCGCGTAAAAATTCACTTATCATTTTTCCCAACCGCGCCAAAAGAAGTATAACTTCTAGAAATGGAAAATTACATATCTATCTATCCGATATGAACGGAATCCACGAACAATAACTATTTACCTTCGAACTATCAATTTCAAATAAGCTAGGCGAACAAGTTTTTATTTGTTAAGTTGGACTTTTAAAACAATCGTATGTTAAAACATCTGCAATGCTTCATACTTCAACAACATATCGATTTGATATAAAGGTTTCACATAGCGAAACGTGTATATAATTATGACTGTGTAATCGCAGACTAAATCGTGCGTCATGATTTATAGTTTATATTGAAATCGTAAAATATGACGTTGTTTTTGATTCGTTTTTGTTTCAATATTTTTATTATGGCGAACATTCTCCGTAAGGTTTGGTATTATTTTATAGTCGTAACGTATACTCTCATTGAGTCGGAGAAAAATGTGTAACATGTCAGTACATGTCGCAATTCAGACTAAAATAAAAAGAATTCTATGACCAATGAAACAACATCGATAATTCTTAAATGGATCAAAATATTACTTGAAGATACACATATCCTACTAACACTAAAATAGGCCTGTAAATGATTTCAAAGTCGGACATTTTTGTAATTTTTCAGTTCACTTACTGTAGTTTATTTTACTTCAGTGCTTTATTAAACCAAAAATATCATTTGCAGGTGCCGATTTCACAGCAGCTAAAGGTCTCTGCGCACTTTCCAACTCCCTATCATCTCGAGGACAGCCTCTAGTGTTGTTGTCGCCTCGAGCCAGCGTAGCGTCAGTGTTCAGTGGCGCCGGCTCTAGTGTAGTGTTAGTTTTAACGCCTAATGACCTGGATTCCACTTTACAAGGTAAGGACTTCATAATCCCTTACATGGAGTTATCAGTTTCTCTAGCATTCGATTTTGTAAACGCAGTGTTACGGTTTTTTTTTGGAAATCCTTACTTACCCTACTACTCTGTGCAGATACCATGTATATACAAAATCCGTAGTCTAGAAAATATTGTGGCTATGAAAAAACTCCTGGTTTATTACATTTGAATATTCCCATTCATTTTTCATAAAAAGACTATGTGATCCTATAAGGGTTTGAAATATTTTTTTGCGTACTATTTCATTAAATACCCTACAAACCGTCAGAACATCGTTAACATATTTTGTACGTTCGGCGCAAATATTTCTACAAAAGTATTTATATTTGTTTCAGAACTTACAGGTCAAATACCAATGATTGGTGCCAAAGATGGGCACAACACACCCCCGCCAAACTACGAATTCGTTCGCCAACACGACGACGAAATCACAGAGGTGGTCGTATCCAAAGACCAAAACAATATACCTTTACTACAAAGAGACGACAATGGAGCCTCAAAATCTTACCAATCCGAGGTCAACGATACGTGACGTATTGTTAATTGGTTACTATGTAGAGAATTTACTGTTTAATACTACAATATATAACTATGTAGAGAATTTACTGTTTAATAATACACTGACTTCAATCGTAGTACGCTAGACTGAATATACAGTGAATTCCTCGATTCAATATTCGTTTTTTTGTTAGTGTAAATTGTATCTTTATCCAAGCGTATTAAGCGAGCCGATTCTGCAATACATTGAATTTTGTGCTATAAATGTTAAATACATATTTCCCAGTTACATCCTCAGCTCCTCAATCCTTTTAAAAGTATCTAGACACTATGTAAATTAAACTGGATATGGCTCTGTCGGGGTTCATTGCATTTTTACAAAGGTCAAGATTTATACAAAGGCCTTTCCTCCGTGGACTGGCCTGTGTAACCGGTACAGTCAAGGGCAAATAAAGCTGACTCACCATATCGTACATACCGTAATGACCAGGGGGGTCAGCTGCCCCCGACTGTACATCAGAAATATAAACGCTGTCATAAAATGACAAATTCAGTCTAGCATACTAATTTTGAAGTCATTTTATTGACCGGGTAGTGGTACCAAAAGTAAGTTTTATTACTTAATCCAAGGCTTAGAACCGGTACCAGAAGTACCTGTTCTATACCGGTATTTAGAGGTTCTTTTCATTTCGGTACCGAGCGGACATGAAGTCACGTTGTCTCTCCGTACGTGACACCACGGTGCGCTATTCGTCACTCAAACATAAAATTGTATGCAACACGTCATTAACATAATAATATTAATATATTTGATTAAACCCGGTATAGCGCCGGTACTGGTAAGTACAGGTACCAGTCTGGTATCGGTATCACACCAAAATCAATGATACCGGTTCCCATAACTACCGCTATTTCAAGCCTTGACTAATTCTGACTTCAAAAAACACCTTATTTTTAAGCTAGAATAGTTATGTTTATAAGTTTGTTATTGCCGTAAGTTCAACTTGAATGCAATTTCGAAAACAATTATTTTGAATAAGAGATTTAGTTTTGTCTTTTATATTAGACCTGCCTAAATATACCGTTCCATGGCATTTGTTTGATATCTTTACTATAAACTAACTATTTAGTTGCGACATGTATTAACAATGTTCTTACCTAAGCCTTTATAATTATAATGTACTTAATTTCCGTGCACATTGATGAATACTATTAGAGCAAGTGTAAGTGTATTCTGCTTGAGATACTAAAGAAATAAAATCAGTATTTTAGCAAATATTTGTGTTTGACATATTTCTTATGTCGATACACACAGTATTTTTACTATCTACTAGTTTATGTATTTGTTTTGTTATTATTATATTAGTTAGATCAGTAAGTAATAAAATACCAAAATCTTGAATCTCTTTCTCTCTCTCTATGTCTTTATTTTTTCCATACAAAATGTCATTAAAATTTAGGCATTAAACTAATAGCAAATATGGTCTCGCATAAACAAAATATAGTCCGACGAATCGAGAACTTCCTCCTTTTTATATCCATACTTCCATACTAATATTATAAATGCGAAAGTCTGTCTGTCTGTCTGTCTGTCTTTCTGTCTGTCTGTCTGTCTGTCTGTCACCTCTTCACGGCTAAACGGATGGACCGATTGTGATGAAATTTGGTAGGGATGTAGTTAACGACCTGAGGTCAAACATAGGCTACTTTTGGGCGCGATATAACCGAGTCCCACGCGGGCGGAGCCGCGGGGAACAGCTAGTAATAATATATATTAAAAAATATTGTACAGAAAGCTTCCAGTCCCAAATTGTGAATCTTTTTATGCTCTCGTGCTTTGATTTTAGGATATAATAGTACTTTGCTAAACAAGATAGTAGAAAACTATATTCCTGGCAACATTATGTATTCGTAAACAAATCACGAGCCACGAAACAACTGCTAATTTGGTACCAGAGCTATTTGTTTCTTAAGGTGGGATAATAATAATGTAATTGTAACTGTAGTTCTTTCTTTTGCCGCTGAACTTCGTTCGTGGCGTACTGTCTAGATAAATTAAATGGTGCTTTTTCAATATTTGTCTTAAATTTTCCGTTTTTAGCTCTTTTGTGCAGCACTGTCTATTTATCTTTACTCAAAGACAAAATCGTAGATAAGCATATTAAGCATGTTTCTTTTTTTATTTCATGTAACAAATATTATAGTCTCATATTCTCGAAACTTTATTTACAATTTTGTATCTGTTAAATTATGTGAAATATGAAATGTAATATATACCAGTGGTTTACACCATTAAATAGGTTTCAATGAAATTGTGATTTACATTATATTACACTACTGAGAAATAAACGGCACAATGTTTTGAACAAAGATATGTTTTTTTTATTTGTTCTGAAGTCTACGAAAGCGTCACACTAAGATTCCTTCGCTAGCATCAGCCTTACGATCCGGAGGTCGTGGGTTTGCGTTATGTAAAAAGAAAAGAACGTCATATAGTAATAATTTATTTCAAATGTATATTTAACTCCTTAAAAACAAATAAATGCATGACTGTATAACTTAGCACCATTTAATTACAAATAATAAATGCATTTTTTGACTATTAATTAATATGAGTATCGTAAAACTTATTCTGCACAGAAATATGTTCGACACCTAAACACAAAGTCGTCAATTAAAAGGCCCTATAATGCTTTCAAAGAAAAAAAATAATTCTGCCAATATACCTCTATTTACAATTGCATTAATCTGTTACTGTATTTAAATCATAGTTTTTAAAAAGTAACAAAAAATCTTTAAATTTTGAATTATTTTTTTTCAATTATATCCATCAATTGTCCCTCAGAACAAACCAAGAACCATTTCGATTCCTTTTAACTTTAAAATAAAATCTAATAAATGCGTATTTCAGTACTATACAATTATCATTAACGTAGCTGCCGATTGACAAGATTTGAACCAAGTTTTTCTATTCTACATTCTGATTATAGAACATTGGTTTCGAAGCTGTCAGGAGTTTCTCGGAGACCACGTGGGCGATTCTTGCACTTCGCCTCCACACCAACTCTCTGGTACGTTCGTGATTGCTGTCCACATTCACCTAAAACAATAATGTAAGGAATGTTTCTTCCTCTTGCTCGGAAATTGCTTCATTATTTAAATAAATCCATATGTCATTAGACTCATTGCTGTGCCAGGCCAACAATGATTGGAACTAGTGCCAATTTTTTTTCTCACTAGTTCCATTGTGTACATAATTCAATGGAAGAATCCATGTACTTTTGCCAGGTTACTTCCGAATTCGGCCTGCCACACATACACACACACACAGCCTGGAGTCCACATACAGGTTATGTCTCGTTATTTTTCCTCCAATGAGGTAAGTAAAAGTATGAAATAAGCATTCAATGTTGCCATTATTTTCTTGGAATAGCTTTTACAGGTGGAATCCGCTATCAGTCAGACAAATGTATACCTTTCTTCGCTTACTTGCCTTAACGACACCCACAGGTAGAGAAGGGGTGGTCTATACTACAGCCGGAGAGACAACAAGGCCTGTGGGGTCTTACTATATAGCTAATACGATTCTAAAAAATTAAAAACCATTTTAACCACAATTTTTTAACCACCTTCAAAAAAGAAGAGCATTTTTGAAAGTGGTTAAAAAATTCTGGTTAAAATGGTTTTCTTGTAATTAAATATATTACCTGTTTAGGCTGAAGCACTTTGATGGAATGCAGCGTCGCGACGCCCTGGTTGTTGACTCTGAGCGTCAGTTTGCCTGTCATTTCTGCTGTCGTGGCGGTCGCGGACTTAATTTCTTTCTTGGCTCCACGACCCACCTGGTAAGAAGAAAAAATGTTACTTGCTTACTAGGCATTTATATTATACTAGCTGTTCCCCGCGGCTCCGCCCCGCGTGGGACTAGGTTATATCGCGCCCAAAAGTAGCCTATGTTTGACCTCGGGTCATTAACTACATCCCTACCGAATTTCATCACAATCGGTCCAGCAGTTTAGTCGTGAAGAGATGACAGACAGACAGACAGACTTTCGCATTTATAATATTAGTATGGATGGTAATACGCTTTTATAGATATAGTAAAACTACATGTCATAACTTCCATGGTCATTTGACCATTTTAATAGCGGTATAAGGTACCATAGCGGTTAATTTTAACCGCTATGCTGCAGACACAGGTAACAATAAGTTGTAATTGATCTGGATAACTTGTATTTTGTTTATACTGTAAGAACCTAAAATATATTTTCTGATTTTAAAATTCGCGCACTATAAAATTTCATTCTTTATAATATACAGAAGATGATGGAATTATCCCTGTAACTTGTGTGGTATATGAAGCTTACGACTTCATACTCTATGGAGCACGAAATCGAGTAAGAAGCATAGGTATTAGCAATATATTAGGAACTTTAGTACTTGAATACGTACCTCTTTCTCGACTCGCAAAATTAGTGGTCCCACAGCAAAATTGCTCTTCACTGTTGTGTGATCGGACATAATGTTGACTGCAACATCTCCCACTCTTCTCAATGATGACAAGCCGTATAAGGTTCCCTTCGCCCTAGGCTTATTCTTGTCACTGGTGGTCTTTACCTTATTCTTGTCTTTCTTGGTTACTGGTTTCTTGGTCGTAGTTTTAGCTGGTGGATTAGGCTTACGATTAGGCTTAGTTTGTTTTGCTGGAGGTTTCGTTCTGATTGTTGTAGGTTTTGCTTTGACACTTTCCTTTATAGCTCTGGATTCAGAAATATCAGTTTGCATTTGTTCGGTGACAGCCTTCACTGTTTCTTCGGGTTTTGGCTCTTCAACTTTATTTACGACGACTTGGTCAGGATTCTGTGTGGATATTTGTTCTAATTTTTCCTTGTTCTTTTCAGAGTGTGTGCGTGCACTATTCTTCTTCTTGTGTGTCGATTTCCTGTTAATAAAGTAATTTAATTGATTGTTAAACTAATTTTTAACGAACAAAAAGCTAAATATTAATCTTCATTAATATTAAGCTTTTTGTTTGTTCTTTCAACTTTTTCAATCTGACCTTTTGTTATTTTTCTTCTTGTTCTTGTCTTTGGGCTTGCTGCTCTTCTTGCTGGCATCAATAGGCTGAAGCTTGACGCTGACAGGGTCGTAGGATTTTCTAAGAATATCATTCATTTTCTCTAGGATATTGTCGACGAATCTGTTGTACTTCACTATGTAGATGGCTGGGACAGGCTCTTTCTTTTGAGGCTCACTGGTCAAAGCACCTGTTACAAAGTTACTACTATTGTGAAGTTCTAAATAATTCATATGAATGAATAATTATTTTAAAACTGACAGAAACAAAATAGCCAATTTTGGCGGTTATGAGTCTTTTTCTAAATTAACCAAAGGAAAAGTAATGAAAATTAATACAAAAAATACTAAACGTTATTTACTAGTGACCTGCCTTGTTAGATTTTTTAATTTAGCTTGATTTTAGAGTAAAAGAAATAAAATGATTGGTGGCGCTAGTTTGCTTATAATAGCTCCTTAACTTGTAGAATAATATTTTTTAATAAAAAAAAAAAACGAAAGTTAACACACGTTAAGACTATTTCGCTCTCAATATCGCCACTTCCCAAAAAAAATAATTTCTCTTTTCGTAAGTGAGCTTATCAGATAAAAGATATTTGCGCAAAACAAAACCTTTAGTCTTCAAAACGGAAGAAAGTGAATCACACATTAACACAAAAAATCGTCCTTAACTTTCTAAATTAAAGTAAATCAGATGCTTCATTTCGAGATAAAACTATAACTGTATTAACTATAGCTTTGACTTTGACTATATATTTTGAATAGATAAACCAAATGCTAACGTTGAAAGTCGCCGTAACTATCTTCTTCTAAGTTCTTTATCAGTAGCTATATCAACAATTTTATCTTGAGTAAATCTTAGTAGATTCTTAAGTTTATATTACGAGTATAGGATAGACTTAGGTGTAGAACGATGTCTGGATATTCGGCGGAGTAAGACAGAGAAACTACTAGAGCTTTAATAGGCTTTATCTCTGCAATAAATTGAGCCAAGAGAGCAAGTAGACGTCGAACATTTCATTGATTTCCCTTCGTTCATTAACTAAGTGGACTTCATAAATATGTATATTGGTCAAATAGAGAGTCGCCAAAATTATGCAGGAAACCTTATCAAATAACGATTTCTCTTCGACATCAAAATTCCTGTTGACTCATTTGTGACTTGTACTACATAGACTCGTATCATGCAAGGTATCTATATCGGAGGTATCCATTCTAATATTGTAATTATACGACTGAATAACTACACCTAATTCGATACACGTCGTATTGGCACGCGAGCTAACAGTACCGGTCGGTAGGAACCCCAGTTGAATTCTAATACACAGCTACAATTAATACGTCCAGTCAACGGTGAATTTTCTATTTTCCACACGTAAAAGAAACCGCGTGCCGAGAAGCCAGCATTCGAAGAAATCTAATTGTAGCATAAATACTATTTTGTTTGCTAACTTTGTATTCTAATGACATGCCATCCTGAATTTGACATAATAAAAAGTTGTAGAGATTTATCAATCTATTGTTTTTAGTATTATGTAACTTTTCTGCAGTACGGGCAAAGAAAATATACACTCAGAGGTACAGGTGGCATGCATCCTATATAGACATTTTAGGCTTTGTCTACCGAGTCGTAATTAAATGTTCTATGCATTTCCTTTCAAGGCATTAATATTAATATGAATTTCCAACTTTGTTATTGCCAGTTACAGTACATCTTACTGCCATTCTTAGCTCAGTAGTTTAGTGTGCTACATTTTGATGGATTAGAGATCATAGTCTTTAAACCGATCTGATCATAAACTTTTACCTTTTTTTCATTTCCGTGAAAGGAAACAAATATTACCAGTGGAACAGGTGTACACAGAGCCGGTAACAAACGAGTTCCATTTAGGTCGAATATGACTCCTCGCGACTCTCCCTACATTTCACGACGACAAACATTTAAAATTTCTCTTTTCGCATCTCATTATCTTGTTTTCACTGAGCCGGACATTCGACATGCAAATTTCGCGGCTAATTCGTCATCGAGCGAGAGTAAACATCTGGTGCAATTTACTTTCTATCGGATTATGTCGAAATGTCGTAGTGATATCCGTCAAGGTCGGGATTGGGCGTCGGAGCAAGGTCAAAGAAAGTGTCAAGGTTGTAGAAGAGATCGGTCGGGTTCATCGCCCGGGCCGGCCGGGAAAGTAAGCGACAGACATGGCGCCGACCGACCCCTTAACATACATCGACATCGGACTAGTTCCTCCTTGAGAGCCACCTTGCTACGTCCGCGCCGATGATTTCTAGATGACTATCACCGTCTGTCCCTCCTATCATTTAATGGAATCTTGTTTTACTCGATTAGATATTACTGTTCGTAAAAGGATGGCGGGAAAGGGATTAGAGATTGGTTGTGCGTTAGATCATATATAGATAAATCGGTCAAAAGGCTAGTTATTATAGCTACTTTTAATCACTACATATACAATACTGTTATGTAACTGTATAAAATGACATGGGAGATGTAAGAATATATATATACGTTAATATAAACATATGTAATACTTATAGGTAGAGGTTTGAGGAGTATTCATAAATACCTAATTCTGACTAGTATACATTTATTTATACAAAAAAAAATTAAATTAATATCACTAGATAATGTCACTCGATTATCTGACAATGAAAAATTGTTTAGTCAACTAGAATTTTGACCGATGTGTTTTTTACTTCAGATACATGACGTATATTTCGTTTAATACGCACAAGTAATCTCGAAGGTACGATAAAAAATTGCACACAACAAAATTATAACAACAGATTTATTTCAAATAATTTGCCACGAGACCAGTGTGACATGATCTAGACATTAATTTAACTTTTAACTCTCTCGGTTCCATACTTACACTTTCACACATCATTCACACGCACTTAATAAATAAAATAAATTAAATAGAATAAATAAATAGTCAATAAATAGCTAAGCTAAAGGAGGGGACCGTGGGGCCTCTCAGGTGGATTTGGTGGCGTGGCTCAGCCATGGCTCCGGCGGGCCAACTCACTATCTAATTTTTTTATGTTCTACCGTTACGGGTGCTACCGCGGCGGATGTTGCTTTGGTTTTCTTTAATTTTCCGATGTGATTCGCTTTTTTCCCAGTCTTTTTGGCATGAGCCGCGACGCTCGCCTTCAGCTTTTTTGACTCACGTGAGTGCTTGGCGGAGATATTCCTTCCGAGAGCGTCAGTAATGTCGTCATCATCGTCGTCGTCCTCTTCTTCGTCCTCGTCATCGTCATCATCCTCAGGGTCAAGGGCATCTGTTATGTCATCATCGTCGTCGTCGTCGTCCTCGGCGTCGGCCTCAGGAACAGCCTCAGCAGCGGGAGCCTCAACTTCAGCGCTAGCGGGTTCCTTTTGACCGGCTGCGGCTTCTTCTTCGCCTTCTGCAGCCGCTTCATTCTCAGCTGCATCTGGTTCCTCAACCGCAGCAGCAGCTTCTTCTACAGCTGGTGCTGCGGGTGCTGCGGCAACAGTGTCGACTGGAGCCACAACGGGCTGAACGGCTGCTGGCTCATCATCATCATCATCTTCGTCTTCTGCAGGCGAAATAAAATAAATTAAAAATTTAATTCGTTTTATATATATGAATAAAATACGTATTTGAGTATTGTTCAACTCAACTTGGTTGATTGATCGATTGATTGAACTTACCACCTCCTAAGATGTCATCGAAGAATCTCTCCAAGTAATCTTCATCATCATCGTCATCGTCAGCCTCCTCTTCATCGTCGTCGTCATCATCGTCGTCATCGTCATCATCTGCAGAAATAAAAATTCATAAATATGATTTGAACTGTTATTTGTAATTATGTAAACGCAATCATTCTAAATTTTTACTCATACGTTGTTGACATTAGACTGATCGTGTCCAAGTAAGTGGACTGTTAAACAAACAGTTAATCGGTGAGCGCCGCACGCCTCAGTGCGTGACGTCCAGAGCCGATGCTTTCCTCTAGAAAGCAGGGGAGCGTCAATTTCTCTGATTGAGTCTGTTTTAATTAGTTATTGAGAGCAGCTGTCACGCTGCCCGCCTCACATTCCGTATCTGCCCCACTAAGTTCTGATTCTTAGGAATGTTTACCGATGGAACGTAACACTTATCTGTATGTAGCACGAATTTTAATTTTGAATACTAATTAAGGTACTCAAATTCTATTCACAGTTTAATGACTGGATGAAACATCGTAATTTAAACAGAGAAATAAAGTTTATATCAATTCTTAGAGAAATTTACGCGAATCATTGAATGTAAGTATATAATACTATGAATTCATCTCAATAACTCTATTAACTTTTATGTGATTACACTATGAACGTTAATAGCCGATTTAAAATTATTGCCATTGGTGAATGAAACGTGGATCTCACGGGCCACATAATTTCTTTACCGTTACAGCTTCCCATTTAAGCGGTTCATACGTAGGTCACAGCTGTATGAATAGAAAGTATACATTCAGCAATTCAAAATGTATAGAAAAACGACCAACGAATCAATTTAAATTTTACTAATGTTTTCAATTCTAATGTTGATAAATAAAAGTAAACACAGAACAACTGAAAAGTGCGAGAAAAAATAAGTATATACTTTAAATTTTAGCTAATTATGTAGTATATAAAATTAATTAGAATGCCCTGAGATATCTCCCTTTGAACTGAAAATTGAAGATTTTTAAGTAAACCATAAATATATAATAAACAAACCTGCTGCTAGCGCGTCATCCAGATCCAAATCTTCATCATCATCGTCGTCATCATCATCATCGTCATCATCATCGGGGGTGGCCGCGGCTACAGGCGAAGCCGCAGATTGTCTCGCCACTTCCTTCTCATGCTCCTCAGACCGCGCGATAGGGCTAGCATACGCCGACAACACTAAGCAGCACAACGCTGCTAACAAGAATAACGACCTCATCTCGTATCTGAAACAAACATCACCTTTAATCATCACCATCTACGGCCACTGTCACTTGATCACATCACTAACACGAACACAAAAGCACGTGCACTGATATCCTTGACACTTCACCTTTTGACGAACTGTCACTTCGAGTTCGGCGGAAGGGTTCCGCCCGCGTCCTTCTTTTCCGTAGTCCGGGACGCTGTGGCCGTGCTTGGCGAACGGAAACGGTATAGCGGCGGCGTCTTCACCGCACACTCTTTTATAGAGTTACGTCACACGCAGGGAAGGAAAGTAGTGATGGCAACTGCTATGGGCAAAGATCACCGATCGCGCAGAAAGGTGAAAGCTCCGTCCGGTTTGTGGTCACTACTGCAAGGATTCGTCTGTTATAAAACCAAGCAATCAGTATATTTGTCTTTGCACTAGGTTATACATATCCTTTTCCCTTGAGAATGTCTTGCTACTATAATGTGGAGAAAAGTTTATAATATATTTTAATGTATTTTATTTTAAGTGTAAAGTATTTTTATATTTTATAAACTTTAATATTTATCCCTTCCCTTTAATTCTTTACCCTAATTCTTACTTAAAGTTAAATACTTACGAAAAACAAAATAACATTTACATTCTATGAATATAGTTTGATCTATATAATTAAATTGAACTTCGATGGTTTGATCACTGTTATAGATAAAAAAGGATATTTTATTTTTAATTTGGTTTCAAAACCGTTATTAAGGAATGAATTTTTTACTGAAACATAGTGGAAACATTAAGAAAAAAGGTAAATGTCAATTAGTGGGTCAACTCGCAGGATGATTATGATACCAAAGTAGGTAGGTACGATTTTTCAACACAAGTGATTCTTTCAAAGGACTGATATATTTTTTTTTAATATTTACATCATCATCAAATATTCAATGTAATTCATATCCATACTAATATTATAAATACGAGTCTTTTACATATCTTTTTCTATCTATATCTTTATCTATCTATATGTCTTTTTATCTGTATGTATGTTACGCTTTGACGGCTTAACCACTGCTTAATTTGGTATAGATAAGGACCGAGGTTGAAACAAAGGCTATTTTTGGCGCCATATAATCGAGTACAGCGTGGGTAGAGCCGAGAGCAACAGCTAGTACAATTATTATAACTTTTTTTCAATTTGATTCATAGTCTATGACAATGAGGGGTTGGTACACTTCGATCATTAATTTATTCAGCTTATTTACCGACTCGCCATGTCTCGACGGAGAAAAGTGTGGGCACTGCATGTGTGAAGTCAGAATCTTAAACATTTTGAACATTAGTATGAGGGGACCGGTCCTATACTTTCACTTGAAGTTATGTATGTAAACGCGCTTTAAGTAATTGATAACGTGACGTAAAATACTTACCAAGTAACAATACGGACGCTGCAGTCGTCGCCCTCAATTACTAAAAAACAACTAACTTTTAATTACAAAATTATGCTTAATATATGTGTTTATAAATCCATACAATACAAACCGTTTAGGAATTTATGAACGGGAAAATAAATGACGAATATTTCAATAATTATCCTTATTTGTTACTATATATTGCGCATTTTTGTATATTATGTATTTTTTTTTTCGTTATTGTGTCATCTTAAGGAACGTAAAATAAGTGAAGACAGAAGAGAAATAAGCCGGAAAACAGGCTCCAAAGCACAGCTGATATCTGAAATAAATTATAGAGCTGAGTGAGAGAGATTACAATCTCTATGTAGTCAATGCCATGGGTAGATACCTATTGTTAAATATGTCTAGAAATAAATCAAGTGTATGTGAGAGCAGAATAATGTAATTTAATTGCAACTAGCTGTTGCCCGGAGCTCTGCTCCCGTGGGAATTCCGGGATAAAATATAGCCTATGTGTTGTTCCAGGGTCAGCAATCTCCATTCCAAATTTCAGCCAAATCCGTTCAGCCGTTCTTGAGTTATAAATTGTGTAACTAACACAACTTTCTTTTATAAATATAGAAAATTAAGTTAACAAAGAACCGCATACAATTATGTAACATTAAATTAAAACTGACAATCAAGATCAAGTTCAATGCTTTTGAACTATTAAATATAAGTATCATGCAAAACCGCCATAATAATTATTCTACCTTTTGTAATAGGAGATGTCTTGAAGTCGAAATGTGTACGAATATATTTTGTTATTATCGTTATGAATTGAATGGAACTTTCACTCAAAAGAACCAGGATATAGAAATAACGCTTCCGATGTGATGGAAAATGATTATAGAGTGAAAGAATGACGTGAAAAAATATATTTTTATATTTGCTGTATTAATGTTCATCGTCTTACATATCTTAGAAAACTGAAAAAGAAATAAGAAAATTCGATATAATATGGATAAATCCTTTAAAAGTTCACAGATATTTTTAATGAAAGGTACTTTCATTAGGACTCGAGACTTGAGTTATCATGTATAGATCAACATCCAAGACCCAGGCCAATCAGAGAAAGATCATTTTTCATCTTTACCTGACCGAGGATTGAACCCGGGACCTTTTGAGTATCCCTACTCAAGAGGTCTGGTCGATCACGCATGTTCGTTGCGCCATGGAGTATGGAGGTCGTCGATTAAAATCTTTATATCAATAGGTATAGATCTATTGTAATAAGTTTAATTAATCTAAAGATTTTAACTGATAAAAGAAATGATAGTGGAATCCTCATAGATTTTTGACGTCTTTTCTGTTGGTATCGCGATGCAACGGCCAAACCTAGAAAGGTCTAAACCCGTTTTTAGTATTGTAGGCGTCCACAAATATTTGTATGCGCGTTGTGAATGGGCCTCGAGGACTTTCTCTTGCAGCCGCTGTGTGTCTAACACTCACACATTCGACGGTCGTGTGTCTACATGCTTATGTTGCAGTGAATATTGAAATATAGTTATTTTAACTTTTATTTATTTTATTATTTATCTCTCTCTCTTTCTCTCTATTATATTATTACCTAGTGTTGTTCCAGTTGGAGCTTTATTCATTTGATTGCGAAGTCCAAGCGAAGTGGAGAAAAAGCAGGTGAGAGGACCATGGATACAGAAGCAACCAGCTGAGGACGCAACCGGGAAGTTGTTAAGATGAGAGATAGAGAAACCGATTCATTGTTCCTATGGCCTCGAGAACTAATATAAAATGCTGGCATAAGAATAACAGGTGTAAAATATAAAAAGGACTACTTACTCAGTTTAAATTAGATTGATTTCGAATTTTACCGGAATAAGTATTATATTATTCAGAATTATTTTTATACTCTAATCTCTTATGACATACCTTTACTTTCCTATCGAAAGATTGCGAGATCAGTCGATCCTGTAGAAAAACTCGGACGTGGCGTTATTTGACGACATATGTGCAATCGCATTTTAGGTGTGAAAACCTCACATTCGGTTATCTACATTTTTGTACAGACACAGGCATTTATCAAACCTACTTTATTTCTATATTCTCGTAACACACACATACATATATAACACAATCCACGCCACCAAATCGCACACTTGTCGTCGACGCCGTAAGGTCAACGAATTTGATTTTGCGACACAGTTACTCCAAATATTTATGTAACTCATTCTAGAGTTCCTGATAGTAGCACCTGCTGCAATTAGCATATTCAAGTATTGACTAAACTCGCGTTCTGTATTAAGGGGCTGACTTCAGCCAACTAGTGCCACCAACCACTTTATTTCTTCTACTTTAAAATCAATCAGGTCAAATTGAAAAAATCTAAGACACAATTCGCTAGTAAATAGCCTATTATTTTTGTTATTACTATTATTTTATTTTCAATACGAAAGAAAAAGGCAAGGCATATTTGCCTGCAAATATATAGCAATTTCGAACAAATTGACCAAATTGATTAATTGTATTTTTGTATTCGTTATTGTCATGACAAACTTTGTATAAAAGAAAATTGGGCTTAGCGGGAATGTTCCTTGGGAACGGGAGTGAAACCCACGCGCACAAAGTCGCGGGCTAGAGCTAGTACACAAATAGGTAACATTAATGTAAATAATTTGAATATTATTTTAATTCTGAACAAACGAATGTTATTCGTTTAATTTATGTAATGTTTTATCAGTTCCCTATAATTTGTTACGTGGTTATTTGACTAGAAACAATTGTTTTAATGGTGATTGACTCTTATTAGGTACTTGAAAAATCACATTTCTACCTGCCACATTTTTAAAACCCTAAGAACTAGATAAATCATCGGTTTTTTTTTCATTTGACACGTTTAAACGCCTCAAAGCCCAAGCGATCCCATAACTTTTTTGGTTCTATTAATCCCTCAGATGGCTGAAGAATTTAAAAATGCTAAAAGAAGATGGATTTCGAATACTAAAAGTAAAGTCCACACGCCCTTGGCTCATGAACTAACTAGGCATGGTGGAACTCGGTCGTCCCACTAAGGTGACCGGTTGGGTACTTTCATTCGTTCTCACTTCCGCCTGCGCGCCTCCACGCAACCGGTACGACAAAAGGACTCCGAAGTTGCCACAATTACCTGATTATTACCAAGAAGGACTGGTCTAATTATTGCACAAGTAGAACAGATAGGATATATCCATACCATCATACTATATATATGTAAATTTTATTTTATATTATGTAAGTTCGTTCTTATTACACACTACTGTTTATTTAGTTGTACTAGTTTAATAATGTTTAGTGTATAGCTTTATTCAATATGTGGTGTTACTCAAAACTAATATACGAGACCAATTAAATTATATTTTAAGTCGGTCAAAAAGATTACGGTAAGTATACATCTATTTTTATAACACTAATGAATATTACAAAAAAGATAATAAGTCATAAAATATTCATTTTTCCCCACCTACATAGATGTTAGATAAAATTATAACATTACCCGTGTGATATAGTGCATGAACAATACATTTGTATGGTGATTAATATTCAGTTTTTATAGTTCCATTAAATGTAACTGTTTTAGTTAATTAAATTCCTCCTAAAATTAAATAATAATAGTTTTTGTTGTAAAGTATTAATAAAAAAGATATTAAAATAAAAAAGAACCTGACAACCTCTCCTATTATTTTTACCAGCCCTTTAGTTTATAATAGTATAAATTTATAATTTTTAGAAAGTGGTAGATATTGTGTACATTTATTGACAACAAAAACTAAGTTTATAACATTTCTTTTCAACAGGAAAATATCTGTGAAAAATTATATGGTATATAGTGATGGACTTTTCATTTGTTACATATAGGCAAGGTATATTAGGTTAGTTATGGTATACATTTATAATGGGTCGCAGACACCGCGGGGTTAAACTATTAATTTCATAAAAGAAATTCAACAAAACACATTATAATTTCTGACATAAAAAAGACATCAACGAGCCCTCGGAGCTGGACTTAAAAATTATGTTTTGAGAATGTGACAAAGGTGTAAACGAAATTCATAAGAGAAACGCCGCAGACAGATCTTATATTATAGCGACATCTGATGGAGAATGTCTAAAATATTTAATAGCATTCGAGTGTAAGTTACTTGGAGTGAAGGCAATTGGATCTTCGATTGTGCGTTTTTACTATAGTAAGTTTGGATAGATGGCGCTAATCATACATATAATGTTTTTGTTCATTTGATGATGAACAACCATTCTTCTTATTATTTTTATTTTTGATTACCACTATTAGAAACGGCGCCACTATTGATGACGATTGGGATTTAAATATTTTTTATAAAAAATATAATGCTTTTTTATTTACTATCACTTAAATCCATACTATCCATACTATCCATACTATCCATACTATCCATACTATCCATACTATCCATACTATCCATACTATCCATACTATCCATACTATCCATACTATCCATACTATCCATACTATCCATACTATCCATACTATCCATACTATCCATACTATCCATACTATCCATACTATCCATACTATCCATACTATCCATACTATCCATACTATCCATACTATCCATACTATCCATACTATCCATACTATCCATACTATCCATACTATCCATACTATCCATACTATCCATACTATCCATACTATCCATACTATCCATACTATCCATACTATCCATACTATCCATACTATCCATACTATCCATACTATCCATACTATCCATACTATCCATACTATCCATACTATCCATACTATCCATACTATCCATACTATCCATACTATCCATACTATCCATACTATCCATACTATCCATACTATCCATACTATCCATACTATCCATACTATCCATACTATCCATACTATCCATACTATCCATACTATCCATACTATCCATACTATCCATACTATCCATACTATCCATACTATCCATACTATCCATACTATCCATACTATCCATACTATCCATACTATCCATACTATCCATACTATCCATACTATCCATACTATCCATACTATCCATACTATCCATACTATCCATACTATCCATACTATCCATACTATCCATACTATCCATACTATCCATACTATCCATACTATCCATACTATCCATACTATCCATACTATCCATACTATCCATACTATCCATACTATCCATACTATCCATACTATCCATACTATCCATACTATCCATACTATCCATACTATCCATACTAATAATATAAATTCGAAAGTCTGTCTGTCTGTTTGTCTGTCTGTCTGTCTGTCTGTCTGTCTGTCGACGGCTAAACTGCTGGACCGATTGTGATGAAATTTGGTAGGGATGTAGTTAACGACCTGAGGTCAAACAAAGGCTACTTTTGGGCGCGATATAACCGAGTCCCACGCGGGGCGAAGCCGCGGGGAACAGCTAGTCTATATAATATATATATAAAAGACGGGTTTGTTACAACACTTATAACTCGAGATCTGCTGAACCAAGTTTCATGGTTATTGATTCGTTGGCCTCCGCCCCGAATAGCAGAATACATCTTAAAAACATTGGAAAAAGACGAAAAAAATAAAAATAATAGAAAACATTTTCTCATACAAAGTTTTCGTGGGCTGTAACTAGGGTGTAATGGTAGGTGTAGGGTACGGTAGGTGTGCGGCAGGTGTAGGGTAGATGTAGGGTAGGTGTGGGGTAGGTGTGGTGCAGGTGTAGGGTAGGTCTTGGGTAGGGTAGAGGTAGAAAAAAGGGCAGGATAACGTCTGCCGGGTCAGCTAGCTAGTATTATATAATTTGTTTTTATTAAGGCTGTGTTATTTTAAATTGACTTAGTCAACTTAATACTCGTATTCACAATCAAATATTTATGATCCGAGTCTGACACAACACAATATCATCGTTCTTGGTAATACAAATACAAATGGATTTTCCTTGAATATTATTGACCTACATTGTTTGTTTAATATCATCCCATAAGATTTGGTCTATATGTATTTTATTGGTCGTAGAAAATGCTCGCTGAATTTGTCAATTTAATAACATTCAATTAAAATGTAAAAACAATGAAAAAAAATATTCTGGATTGATAACAAGGGTATTCCTTACAGAAAGAATGCCCACTCCCGCTACTCTGCACTCGTCGAATATAAATACATCAGATATTTAGCTTATGTCCTTTCGGTTTTATCCATAATAAAATTAGTTTTTTTTTAAATAGCTAGTTCAATTTCATAAATTATGGATAAACTTCGTGTTTAGAGTCGTTCAGCGCCCAAAGCTATCCATATCGACGACAACTTCTAAGAACGTTAGTCAACCGCATGGATCTGTTACATCGCACGCGCATAAGAATTTGATTGCTTTGTTCTTGCATAGCAAACAAATGATGGGCCCTCGTCATGTGACGAGTCATGTGACTGATCCAGCCTTGACATTTCTACGAGGAATTGCGACCGGTTAGGTTCACCAGGCGTTAAGCGGAAACTTTGTGAAATATTTACTTTGTCTATGCTTCTACGATTTGCGGATCAATGCTAAAAGCATTTTTCAATAATTAACCATTAGCAATAACAGAAAAATTTGTGCTGCGCTAGCTTACATATAAAAAGCATGACTTTATCGAGCCATAAGAAGAGAACAAAACTTAATTTATCAGCATTATTTGGCAGTCATCTTTATTGATCATCGTCATCATTTCAGCCATAAGACGTTTTCTGCTGGGCATAGGCCCTAATAATTCAACTTTATTATATACTCATTTAAGTACACATACATAAGTGGTGTTTAAATAGTAGATAAATAATGTAATACTCAGATTGAATCAAAGAGCTTAATGTACTCGGCGGAATTTCCTCTATAAATTAATCAAACTAAAACTAAATATATGCTGCTTAAACCTGTTAAAAATAAGAAAAAATATATATACACGTACTTATCGTAGTTTTACTAAATCGTGCCAGCCACATCTTCGGCTTCGGTATCATCTAAATTGCTCACATAATTGGCCCGGCCGCTCACGCACGACACCTTTTTTGCTGATAGCCTATTGTGGTGATTGATCCGGCTTGTATTATTTTACATACGTTTTTGTGTAGTTATGCTACAACCAAACCTAATTACCAGTAAGTACAAGGGGAATAGGATTTCCAAAATGACTGATTGAAAGCGGCCTGTATCCAGCGCCTGCACGCGATCTTCTTCAGCTCAACTGTCCATTTGAGTCGATGGGTGTCCTATGTACAGCAGTGGACAGCCTGCGGCTAAAATGATGATGATAATAAGAGAAATCATGGATGAAACAAAGAAAGGTTAATATGCCTCGCTCGGTCATACGATCGAACTTGAAAAACAGTACAGTCATATAGTTGGTTGCCATTGTGGTCTAGGAGAAATAAATACAACGCATACGTATGTTGGTAAGTATTGACTGAAATATAATAAACTTAAGGACTTCCTGATAAAGCATATGGACCATACGACAATATCAATTTATATTTTTTGTATATATTTTGGACAATAGACTACGCGCCTACAAATGTTTTATCAACTTGTTATTAATATATGAATCAGATTCTACCTGCTTCCTACTATATTTACGTATTTTCTAACTAAAATAGATCACAAAGATTATTCTAATATCGTGTTGTTTAGTTCACCATCATCCACAAAAATTCCATTACTGAAAATTGGTAAAGTTCGTAGTCTCAAAGTAGGTTGTTGTAAAATGTTTGCAAGCGCAGCTGCATAACTCCGCATGCGACGGTCTTGGTTTAGGCTACGGTATTATACTTTTTCGCTACGTATCTCTAGTTACCTAAATACCTACCTCGCTGTGATATTAATTAGTTCGCTGAAGTAAAAACGACTACCCTTCATTATAAAAATATTCTGCACTTAACCATATCGCTTTGAAAAATAATTTATTCCTAACTACAGTATGCTTTACCAGAAGGCAGGACCATGCCTTGTTCGACTGCAACAAAATGTAGAGTACGAGCTAGGACGTTTTCCACGTAGAAAACTATAGTTAAGGTTAAAGGTAGAGCCTTTTGTCTTTAGCCTCTCAATCAGCCCTCGACTTTGTCTACTTATGGACAAAATTCAGTTTTAAAATCTGGTGCCACGACGGTTAATAAAAAAGATCGCACTGGCTTGTTTCTGATAACGCCTAATATAAACGGTTTATGAAATGAGCGAAAATGTAACTTTGCTGTTTAAGATTTTCTTGCTTGTTCACCACCAGCCGAAAAGAAGTCCATGTATTGTGTGTTTCTTGTTTACATCTTCAGCTTTCGCTTCAGAGCCCAGGGTACGCTTTTTAATCATGATATAATTTGGCGGTACTGGTTATTACAAAGGAGCCACTGACATTTGTCCTCCAAAACCCTTTTTACAGGAAACATTATCCGGGTGTTTTGTAAGCCAACACTACCATATTTTTAAGCCGTCTAAAGGTATTTGATATAAAATCATCTAGCGATAACTGCCTTCGTGGTCCAGTAGTTAAGGCGTTCGCCTGTAGACCCGGGGGTCGAGGGTTCGATTCCCATGGGAAGCATACTTTGTTTAGTTGTTTCCAGTTTGGTTAGAACATTGCAGGCTTGAATCACCTGAATGTCTAACAAAAAAGATGATTCCGTGCTTCGGAAGGCACGTTAAGCCATTGGTCCCGACTGCCATCTGGTAGTCGTTAAAGGACCCACGTCAGAGGCTGAGAGGCGGTTCCGAAGAATTCTGACACCAGGGTGTGCATGGTCGATTGACTATGACACCTACACGAAATGAATGAATGAGCCGGGACCAACAGCTTAAAGTCCCTTCTGAAGCACGGAGGAGTTCAAGATAGAAATGCCACTAATGGTGTTCAATGCAAGCATGGTCGAACACTTGACTCGCACTATCGTTACGAACACGCACGCCTCACTAGGCTATCGGGCTCCTCGTATATTAAGATCACTATTTCTTAGTTACCCCTTACGATATCATGGGAAGAGATGACGATGGTCGTCTTTTCTTAAGACGGCAACTACATGGCTTAATAATGTCTTATATATTCAAACGTAATTGATAAAATATTCGTTTATTTTAGCATAATAAAGCAATGCTACAACCTGAAATCATTTTTATTATTTACCTCACTTGCATAATTGTGCCACCAACCATGCGTCCGTGTGAATGAGGCACAATGTGCTTTGCGCAAGGCACATCATATGACTCGGTAGTCACATGCTTCGCGATGATTACACAGCGGAAGGCACTTTCTACTGAGATGCTTTGCCCCCTCTGTCAGTATAGTTAAAGGGAGGGGGCGTATTGTTTACGTGTCTATGTTTATTTTAATCAGCCATGGCAGCATGCAAGGCAACTGCCTTTAATTTTTTTCTAGTAAATGTGTAGAATACTTTTTGAATATTATTTTGATAGTAGTATAAATAACTAATTCTTGGCAGTAATTAGGTTTTTATCATCGTCCGAGCGGGTTATTTATGGCACTTGTATCTTCAGCTTATGTTTCAGAGTCTAAAGTATGCTTTAATCCTAGTCCTAGATTTGGCGGTACTGGTTTACATTATCCAGCTGTTTTAGTTAGTGGATAACATTGTCAGATTCTTTTCAGGCTGCCTTAAGACATATGATACAGTCTAACAACTGCCATGTCATAATAATAGTCGAGACCAATGGCTCAGCGTGCCTTCCAAAGCTCGGAACACAAGACATTAATGCCATTAATGACGACCAATCTAAGTCAGGCTACGCTGTCCAACTCTTGACACGCATGTCCCATAAGGTTTTATCGAGTTCTTCGATCATTAGACCTAAGTCGATTATTGAAATGTCTAATTTTTATATAAGAGTCAGCTGTTGCCTGTGGTTTAGTATTATGTTTGTTAACATTTTCTTACGAGTCGCACGTAATTCTTTTCATCTTGAAGAAGTGATTAAAATATCTTTTAAATTATAAGCCCTTAACAAAAAGGAATGGTCAATTGAACCGGCTGAGAAACAAATGATTCATAGTTTATAACAAATTTCATGATCAATTTATATTCTTTTTACATATTCCCGGTAATAATTACCTACCGGATGTCGGTGTTGTCATAAAGGTTACAAATATTTTATTCCTAAAACTAGTAATTGTCAGATGAACTACAATTATGTATGATTCATTTCATATAACTGTGATGCATGTTATTCTCCAAAATCCCCAGTTTAGTCGTACTTATTTCTCGGTAACATTATCGTCTGCATAATTTAAAAGTGAACATGCTCACTATGTAGGTATATTCGTATTCACTTGTAAAACTAGTTTCTTTTTAATATTAGTATTTCCGTGTATAAAATTTTTAGTATCTATTATGCCATATAGACGTATTTTTTTTGTAATTCATTAAAAAGATACATTTTGTTATAAAATATTGCTAAACATGTCCATCTATGCACCATTTATAATTAAAACAATAGCATTATGCAAAATCTCACAAAATACACCAATAACAGGAAAATATTGCTTATAACAAAATACTTCACGCAAAATTTAACAGTTTTATTTCATCAAAAATAATATTCTTACAAAAAATATGACTAAAAAAACATGTGACTTGCCTTGGCAACCGACTGCAGATATTCTAGGTAGCTTTAGTAGAATTATGTAAACGACACCATACCCAAACTGGTTTTATCGTCCTACAATGCGAGTCACATGACTTGAAGATATTTTCCCTTTACCGCCATGAAATCGACCCAACTGATAATCCCATATTCTGTATCCATATTTTTTTGTAAAATAATAAATAGCGATCTCAAACCTTTCTGGTTATACATGAAAAAATAAAATGTTTGTTTATCACAAAAAAATATCCACGTTTGGCGAATAAGCAGTCATCATTTCTAGTGGGTATACAAGGTCAATCGATCATGCATGCACAGGTTTCAGATTTCCTCTCAATCTCTGACAAGGTCTTTATAGGTATATATACAATACCATACAAAACCCTTTAATACACAAAAATACATAAAATAGGTTAAAAACCAAAGTAGTTACCTAAATGCCTAAAAATAATTATTTATTATAATGTGTTAATTTTTGGTAGAGTCTTTATTAATATATTCAACTGATATGATGACAGTTTTATGCATTATCCATTTATTTCGGCAAATACAAATAGTATAAACTGCATTAGTCTATGTTCAGGAGTTTACTAGTTGTAAATGATTAGATGATTTATGTATTATTGCACAGCAGAGACGAATCAGTTAGATACAAGAGGTTGTTTTGCAACATCCTATATTCAACTGGCATATTTTGTAGATTATTCGTTGTTTATTATCATAGATATGATTCAATTGGTCGTGTTCAATAAAATATTAATTATTACGCTAGGATCTTCAATAAAATGTCAAATTTATTTAATAGAATACTTAATCATAAGTTCTTTTGTACAAAAAGTGCAATAATTTATTATCATGTCATTTTAAATGGATTTTGTTGGGTATATGCTGTTGTCTAAAGCTCAACCCGCGTGTTTTCTGTAATATAAGCCAAAAAGTAACGTGTCCTTCCACGAGATTTAAACTAATAAACTATCCATACTTCCATACTTCCATACTAATATTATAAATGCGAAAGTCTGTCTGTCTGTCTGTCTGTCACCTCTTCACGGCTAAACTGCTGGACCGATTGTGATGAAATTTGGTAGGGATGTAGTTAACGACCTGAGGTCAAACATAGGCTACTTTTGGGCGCGATATAACCGAGTTCCACGCGGGGCGAAGCCGCGGGGAACAGCTAGTACCTCCATAATTATATTAAAAATCATCTAAATTTGTTTATGCGTCAAGAAGTAACACTTATTTTCTAAAATTATAATAAAGATTTCAGGATAAGCGGGAAAGTAAAAATTTATCTAACTAGCGATTGGCGCCGAATACTTATCATTTATTTCAAAGCTTTAAAATCCACTGCGGCAGCTTACTTAGGAGTTACTTCATAAAAAATAAACTATTATACAACTTCTTCGAAGTATAGAAAAATATGGTTTGCAGATGGGTCAAAGGACTAAAAGACCTTATCCGGGTTGATGAACCCGGACAGACGTCTAAAACATTTAAACACGAGTATAATCTCACGTGATGCCCATAATCTTAAGAGCAAAACTCTCTTGTACTTTTTGCATAAACTTTTGATTGATGTTGCCGTGACCGGTAGTAACCGGGGTTCTGTTTTGGCGAATTCACATATTGTATTCAAAGATATACTACTAACGCTCCCACTATTTTACATTTAATATAATGCTAAAAGTTTATCTCTCGTTTACTAAAACGTATTTTTATTCCCTAACTTCTTATTTTCTGGTACATTACATCTGGCGAACATTTATGCTGAAATATGTGAATAAATGTGAATATTTTAATAGCTTTTTATAAGCTTATTAAATGTTATATTACCATCTGAGCGTTTACTGATTTCGTTTTAAGTTGTATGGCTTCGTTCCCCAATGTCCGCTTAACATTGATATCTACGTATTTAAGTCACATTATAAAATTCTTCATTAATTTTTAAACTAGCCATCTACTTGGTCAAGGTTTCCTTGGTAAAATTATTATTGACAGGTGTTGGTATTCAACTAAAAATAGCGGCCCATAGCCGGGAGGGTTTTCGTTTGCTGACCTCCAATCTTCAGTTCAAAGATGGCACCCCATGATGATGTTGGCCAATACACCGGATACCCAACCCCATCTGTCGGAAAGAGATGGAACGAAATTTTCAACCTTTTTGTGCCTTTTAAAACTTTATCAATTTTTATCTTTTCTACATACAAAATTACTATGAACATTAATTTTACAATAGTTATACCGCAAAATATTTAAGTCTATACCTTTCTAATATGTAAGTATTACCTTATATATTCTTATATTTTTCAAAGAATATTTATAATCTTTACGGACATCGTTTTACAAACCACAGTAATTTGTGTAATGTGTGCACACTGCACGTATCGAGTATCAGTAAATCGCCATTGGGGGGTAACAATGATGCTGTGTGGTCACGAGCGGCACTCACGCGCATCCTTGGTTGGCGAATGTCCCTTCTCTCGGTTACCGACCCTGACTACAATAACATACATGAATTTTTATATATTTTTACTAAAAATTTAAAAAATGTAAATGGTATTTCTGTAGTCGATGGTCACATCACCTACAAGACAAAAGATCGAGGAAGGATCTTTGTAATCAAAAGAAAACTAAAAAATTAATACTACAAATGAAAACTAAGAAACGTAATGTATCATAAAAAGTACGTAGATATCATAATAAATAGTAAAAGCCTATATTTCAGTCTTTTTCATATTCTATTTTTAAGGAACTTCTTTCTTATACTTCCACGCTTTTATAATTCCAAAACTTCTGTATACCTGCGGTTTGCTTTACGTTCTAATTGGAGTAAGGTGCTAACTAATTTGTATTTCAAAGCCTCCATAATCATATTTTTTTATATAAAAACAAGCTGACTCGGCGAACTCCGTAACACCTGAACCCACTTTTCACAACGTTTAAATCTTTCCTAAACTTCCACAAATATTTCAAGACCAAAATTAACCAAATCCGTCCAGCCATTCCTGAGTTTGAGCGAGACTAACGAACAGCAATTGATTTTTATATATTAAAGACGAAGAAATAAAACTTCTTTGTCCTTTCAAACTATTGTCACCTCCCTCAGGCACTGCACTAAGCCTCATTCGATTGAAATCAGATGTAAGCCCACGCATAGCATAGCGTATTCGTTCTTAACAGCTATGGAGATATGGCTTTATGACTTGTTGGGATAATTGAATGCCTCGATCCATGATTGCAACAAAGTCTTTTTTATTTATTACGGTTTCGGAACCCTGTTATTATGAGTACCTTTTGGTTCTACTCGAATGTTTACTTTAGGTAAAATATAAATTAATATAGGAAATAATGAGAATACTAGAAAATTCGTTTAGTAAGACTTGGAACCATAATCCATGTTCTTAACCTATAAGTATGTCGAAACTAAAATTACTTTTTCAAATACAAATCATATTTATTACTTTTGTTTATAATAAAAGAAAACTTTTGTAAAATAAAATTGAATTTAAAAGATGTTAATATATAACTGTTTTCAACGTCCGACTCAAATCACATGGAAACCATTAACTCAATTAATATTGTTATAATTAGCGTAGATTACAACAATCTACATATGTTAAGTTGCATTAATATGATATAGCATTGAAACCTTATTTTGTTTATCCATTTAAATAAAACCCTTCTTATTTTAATAAATACTTTTTAAACTTCAAAAAGTAAGAGCTACCTATCTATAGCCAAACTTTTCAAAATTCTATCAGTTTTCAGATCGATGGTTCTTTAAAGATCAATATCTTTCAACTTATTTAAAAATACTTATTTAAATGGTATTTAGTAACTCCGAAAGTTTACCCATAAGCGGCTTTGTTCTGGTCTCAGGAAAGCTTGTCGAATCGTGTGTGCCATCTTATGCGAAAGTGAAATTCGTCAATATTGTCTTACACCACATACGGATGTTTTTGAATCGTACGTAACATACATATTACGTCCGTCGGTTTGTTATTTTAATGCATTTTACTAATTTTCTACAATTTGTCTACGGATCTCTATATTTAATTATTTAGATTTTCATAATTATGATTGTTTTGTGCTACTGTGTACAAAATACAGTAACACAGAACATTATCATATTACTTACAACAATTTAAAACTACTTTTAAAGTTTGATACTTTTTAAAAGCTGTAGCATTATATCTTTCAACCACTTGCATTTAAAAGTAAATAAATTTTAATCAGAAAAAAAGATTAAGATAGAATATATACTTAAAATATAAGATGTAAAAAATTCTTCATTGCTTCGATAATCCGTCATTGTTAAGACGCTGCGCTGCGTCCACCCGCTGACGCAAGACGGCGACGTGGGCGCAGTCACGATACAAGAGTCCATTTAATAAGGTGTAACGGAGCCCTAATGATTACGCAACTTGTACAAAATAATGTTAATACAAAATTATCAATCAAAAACTCAAAAGTATATACAGCAATGAGGACTTCAGTAATTTCTATTTTAAATGCTTCACCAAATTGGATCAAACATATTTTTGAAAGATAAAAGAAGGGGTCTAGTTAAAACTAAGGCATAGTTAGTATATTAAACAGATAAAGGAGAAAACAAACGTAATATCGTATCAAAAAAGGAACTCGCAAATGATAGACAAAATTGGAAGGAACTCCACCGACTGGAGACTAGATATAAATTTTTAAACAAGTATAATATTCTTTAGCTAAGGGTGTGATTTTAAAAAGCATAAACTAATAGGCACCACTTTTTTATATAACTGAGAAGGCAAACAGGTGCGATTCACGAGCCACAGATTTATAGAAGCTGTAGCCTGGGAATTACCCCCTTCTTGAAGCCTCTCATATTGTAGTCACTTCTCATGAAATAGTAGCAACAGTAAGAGGATGTTTATGCAGGGAGCCACATAGAAAACTACACCGGTATAGTAGAATTGCGACCTGTTAACCCACCAGCTTAAACTACCAGTGGGTCCACCCGTGCACCCACTGCAACCTTATGTAAAAGGCGGTGAATATATATATATATCGATAAGAAGATTTTTCTAAGTAGTTTATAAGATACCTTCGAACATTTCATCTCAACTCTATTAGGGTGATCTCTTTTTCTGTAGTATTTTTACTTTGTAACAACTTTCTTGAAATCCAATTCAATATTATTATCCTTCAATGAAAGGGATATCAAGAACAAACAAAGTAAAAGTGATGGTGAAGTCATGTGACATAAGTACGAGTTTACATTGATAGACCTTATGTAACATTTCTATGCATTTTCGTTTTGTTGCATGTGTGAATTTAATTTAAAATATATTTTAAAACATTGATAGGTCAATTCTATCTTCGTTTTTAAATATATTTTTAATTTGTTAAACCCCTACACACTATAACTCGTGTGGATAACGTTTTAAAAATAGACCACTCACTTTTTTCACTTATTTGTCGTTCATACCATATATATCATGCGATTATTTTGATCATATAAGTAGCTCATACTATAAAACAAATAAATAAACAAATAAATGGCAAACGTAAATTTACGTAATTACTGAACTAAATGTTGGTTTACACTATGGTAAAATATTCGATATCGAAAATATTACGACTTGGCCATCGTATGAAAACACATTATTATCTCACATATGATACATATTATCTACATTAAATTAGATTATTTGGTGCGATTGCCAAGTCATACTGTTTATTTAAAACATAACAGATTTTTAAAATTAATATGGTCACTATAAGATGTTGTTAGGTTAGCTTATTAAGTAATAACCGAAGACAGAACGTCCTTTAAGAAGGAACTGAATAAATTAACCGACTTGGTATTATATGGATCTTACAACTTTTAACGGTAGAACAACTAAACGAGACTTGGATTTTTCCAAGTTTTGTTTTTACGGCGTACAATACGGCGACGGCGGCGGCGACTGGCCTTTACTACAAAAGACATCAACGCGCACAAATTTTCAAATTTTAGACATTTTTGGTCAGACACATAAAAGCTTATTTTCTACTTTATTATTGTTTATGCACATATATCTTTACATCTTTATTTATTACAGGGTAGAAAGAGCCTCAATTTTTAAGTTCTAAACTTCTTTTGAATATTTTAGTATTATTCTTTACATATGTATATAACTATAAACTAAAGATTTATTGTTAAATGAAACGCTAAAAGTATAAACAAAACCCATCAAAAAAACCTTTTAATTATTGCCCCATAAAATGATGTTTGCCAAAATTAAACGTACAGTATAACTTAACCTTCTCATGGCAAGAACAATTACTAATAAAAAAAAAACACAATAACTTTTACATACATTTTTGCAATCGGCCTAAATAGACGGAAAATTCTCACAGCCTCGCGTTGTATAGGTTTATCACGTGGCTTTTCTTGCTTGAAAGTGAAAGCTTTGTGGTTTAATACAATCGAATAAACATTTACGTGAGGATTATGCAATGCGATCAATATAACATAATAACTCCATATCTGTTGATGTTTTCCAAGCACTCGGCTACTGTAAATGTCAGATGATTATTAAATTTAATGACACGCTATAATCGAATAGCGTAAAAAAGTTTAAAAATTAGTCTTAAATTAATATGAATATTTTTTACTACAAACAAATATTGAGCGTGTAAAAAAGGAAAAATAAATAGGTATAAATTTAACGATTGGGCCAGTAACACTAAACTTGGCACTTGTTTTAAAATTTTCCTTGAGGTTTATTTTGTTTTTGCTGAATGCTAATGATATACTTACCTATATCTAAAAAATCCTGGGTTTTTCAAACCTTGGCCCATATTTAGGTACCACATTTCAAGTCCATCATTAGTTACAGCATGGCGATCGGCACTAGTTAAACATTGCCTTTTAAAAAACTTGACTATATAGTAATATAAGATACTAGTAAAAAAAGAGGAATAAATGTTGCTGTATACCTAAATACTGAAATACCAGTGAGAGGATAACATAACTTAGGCAAAAATTCATGTGACATTCTTTGTATATACGCAAATAAAGAATAAAGAATTTGATTAATTGACTGAAAAAATTTCATTTGGATGATCCCTCTCACCCGGATTGACGGGATATGCCATTCCGGTTGCTTTCTCAACTTTACTTCTCCATAGCATGGGACTAATCGCGATTCAAAAATAATGAATGTAGTTAGTTAAATCTAAACATTCGAAAGGGGTTCCTAACTTCCTGTACCTTATTTGTCATTTTTGACAACCACAGGAATTAATGTTAATCCATAATACGATCTACCTATATATCTATATAATTATATAATGATAAAAAAATATAAAATAATAAATTTCTATATAATTTCTATATAATAGTATAATATTCTATAATTTATCGTTATATTGACGAAGCTTGTTGTGGATTCATTCTTACATATTTTAATGTAATTGATTTTGTAATTAAATAAATATCTTTCTAAATAAAGTATCTTATTATGTCATTCTTGACCTACGTTTTGTACACACAGTATTTATTAGTCAAAATATACACAACGCCAATAATACCTTATCATTGAAAGCCTATTAGATCTTACTACTGATACCTCTTTCAAATTATGACATGTACTTCGGTCCTGTATCGTACACATAACTATTATTGACCCGCGATTTTTCTTATATATTCCACCCACCTTGCTTTCAGATGACTAACGCTCTACTATTATCCACCATTCCAATTCCAATAACACCTATCTGTTTTTTATCAAAATAAATATTCGCTACGAAAACATATCAATCAATCAGTCGATTAATTAATAAATAAACAAATTTGTGGTCTTGAATGAGACGTGTCAGTCAATTCATTTCGTGTATTTGTTCGCACCAAAGTCAACGTATAGGTATAATAGCAATCTTGATTGTTTGATGCATGCAATCAAACAATAAGTCATAAAAAAGATAAAACCAGATGAGGATACGACTTTGTATAGTCCAGATATAAATGCTAAACCGACCTATTTACATCTTTCACAGAAAAGTAAATTTTAATTTTAAAAAGGTATTAATATTTATTTGCATAAAAGTAACTTTCTTAGTAATTTAGTAAAAGAAATTTTTCCTCATTTGCTGAGTATATAAAAATAGAGCGCAGAAGTAGGTCCCTAATGCGATCACGGTGTCAGTAGTGCTAACAGCGAAAATTAAATTTTATCATCGAATACGCAATCGGTGGAGTCGTCATCGACGAATGTAACTGCTTGATAACTTGCAACTTTCTCTGTGGTTGAAGCAGCCCGCAGCCTCACTAAGTGAGCAGACGCGCGATCACTCCCGCGGCGAACGGCGCGCGCCAGCGGTTTAAACGCTATTTTAATAAAGTTTGAAAATCGAACGTTGAAAAAGTTTTGTTGTTTATTGTTATCTGTTTACTGCTGTCAATATGGGAACTTGTGGAACGTAAGTTTTTTTTTTAATAATGTGCCAATGTGGGACGTTAATAATAAATAGGTCAAATATTTTTGCTGAAATATTTAAATGTCCTCGTGACTAAGTTGAACCAACTGCAAATCCCTCTCGTCTAAATGTAGGACAATGCCAGTCGAGGTTGCAAGTTCAACTCGTTTGAATATAAGTGTTTAGTGAACAATACATTACATAAAACTTTGCCGCTAAATTTCTATTTATATTCACAAGTCTTACGAAACCATACCTCAGACATAACTAATTGAAGTAGCTTTCAATCCAAACCATTACTTTTAAAAAATAACATTAATTATTTAAGTAATTTATTCAAGCTTTCATACTATTTTGGTCATTAGAACAGAACGGGTATGTTCAATTTAAATTGAAACTCATACCGATGTTATCTATAAATTACTTCCTGCTTGCCTTGCTCAAACTTATAAAAGTGTTTGTCCTGACATAAAATGGACAATTATCGAAAAAAATATCTTTATTACATATTTAGATTTAAATCATTTCACGGGTGTGCAAACACGAGAGGGCGTTTACGCGATTTGAAAAAAAAAATTGTATAAATATAAGCAAAAAGGATGTTGATTTGATTGGTTTACCACTTAATCTTTGCTTGGTGACGATTCTTAAAAGTTGCTAATTCTCTAATTACATTGACCTTGAATTTACATTTAATCAAAAAACTCGTCAGTTTGCATGTTCTCCATTCGTTTGTTGCTGTGGTTATTTCTCTGAACGTATGATTACTTTATTGGATTTTTTGGCATGTTACAACTATATAACTACATTTTCTTAATCACAAGAGCTTACAAAACTGCTAATTTTGGATATAACTTAAAATAGATTTTAATCGCACAGCACTTTTCAAGTCACTAAAATAAATTGTTGAAATCATAACTTAAAATACAATAAAGTCATGACTTAGTAACTTTTTTTTTCATTAATTTGTAACTTAAACTGCCGATTATTCTTTTGAGAGTGTCTTAAAATTAAGTTTGAAGTGACATTTCACATTAATACAGCTTCCTCGACAAATAAAGGTCAATAAAAATTAAGATAACAAGAAAAAGGCTTAAGAAACAGGAAGTAAATATATTTATCTATCAAAATATGTCATACAATAGTGATTACAAAACTGTTGGTTATATCATACCAGTATCCGGACAAACGACCACGATGGTAAAAACCACATTTTGCGGTAGGGCTGTTGACGTTCACGCTAGTGGAGATGATCATGTGTTTAATAACTAATGATCATAGTATTTATGTTAAAAGTTGTATAATGTGATCACGTTTACTCGGTACTGCATAATATACCAAGCTAAACAATATATAGATATATTCTTTAGCATTTAGCTTGTAATAAATAACAAAGCTGAGGAGTTTCAACTCGACTATACTCTGGAACTACTTACTAGTCGGATATGAAAAGTTTTTTTTAACATTTAAATGCATTCTTTAATGAGGTTATACAAACAAACAAAAAATATAGTGCCAAGGGTCAGGACTAAACTATCTTTATGTTAAGTAAAATAATACACTGTTAGAGTTAACCTTATAACTTGAGTTGATAGGAAGTTGTATTAGTTGAAAAAGGACTCCTTTATGTTGGATAAAGTGGGAATGTAATATAACTCTTACCAAATTTTTTCTTATTTTAGACGTATTTATACATGACTCATTATATACTAAATCTTATTTATTGATAACCAGTGTTGATCTATTATATGACGCCAAATAGTAGCCTATGTCCTCCTCAGAACTTAAATTATCTCCAAATAAAATTTTCTCTTAATAATTTCATAGATTAACTTTGAAAAGGGGAAAAAATATATATGATAACTTTTATTGATATAATTATAATTTAGATGTCAACCCTAACCATTCACTGAAAATATGTGTGTGTGTGTTGGTCTGTTAGTTTAGTTTACATAATAATGACCTCTGCTTCACTACTTTGACAATTTGTTTGACCGAGTCGCAAATCTCGTTGACACCTCCAAGGCAAGCGCTAAAAACTAGTCAAATATTTTACACAAAGTCATAACTATGTCGAGGACACGCTGTAGATTTTTCAGACAAAAGTTTAATATGTTAAATCAGTAAAGCTTATAAGTAACCTTGGACTAAAGTTTGACAATTTTTCTTTACATACATAAACCTGATATATAACTGTCCTATAAAAAATTTACTCCAACCCTTTAACTGTTCAAATAACAACAACTGCCTCTGTTGTCCACTGATTAAGACGTTTGCTTGTATATCCGGGGGTCGTGGGTTTGATTCCCATGAGAAGGTCACTTTGTTTAGTTGTTTCCAGTTTGGTTATGACATTGCAGGCTTGAATGAAGTTGTCTGATTTGGCGGGAGGCGGTTCCGAAGAACCTCACACCAGCGTGTGTATAGTCGATTGACCGTGACACCTACACGTATAAACATCATTATCAATCATCAACAATACATTTTTTTGCCAAAAATCCTTAATTTTACATATTATACATTTATATCCCATTATGTTTTATGGTCTTATAATTGTAATCACATGCGCGAGTAGAATCTTAGATTATAGTTACCTAAGCATATCCAATTCAAAATTAGTTAGTACTTCACTCAATAAAAAAAATAATTCTATATAACTTCAAGAAATTTGTAATTTCAGAATTCTTTTAGCAGAAGGAGGATAAAAATTATACCTAATTATAAGTATATTACCTTTATGTATTACATATTTAGAATGAACGATGTGATCATGTAATTACACATTTAAATCATTGCATTATCATAAGAGGAAAACTATTATCCGAGAGACTCGACTCGTTGCTTAAAAATACAAACATGATGTCTTACTATTCAAATATATACAATATACACAGATCCTTTGATAATAATAAATACTTAATCAAAGCATAAAACTACTAGCTGTCAGTACAAGTCTCAAGTAGTAATATTAAGGTAAGATATCCTCATCATATCGTGTACGTATCACGGTCAATTGACCACGCATACCCTGGCTTCCGAGTTTTTCGGAACCGCCTCTTTGCATCTCACTTGGTTCTATTAACGACTACATGGCAGCCGGGACCAACGTGTCTTCCGAAGCACGCAATCATCTTTATTATGCAGTATCCAAAGTGGCGGGAAAAAAGGATTCAGATATGCTAAAGTGGCGGGAAAAATGAATTCAGATGTGTAATTAATTTGGCGTACCTGAAGCCAGGGGGTCTAAAAACGCCACTTTGAGCAATTCATCGAATCGATTCATATTACGAATTCCTTAGCAATTCCTCTATTTTTTGTAAAATGGCCAACTAAACTTTGTAATTCCTCTTCAAAAAAATTGAAAGAAATAGGTAAAAGTATTATAGGCTAATACTTTTTAATAATTGCTAAAGAATTGCTAAGGAATTCGTAATATGAATTCGATTCGATGAATTGCTCAAAGTGGCGTTTTTAGACCCACAGGCCTTTAGCTTAGTAGTAGGCAAAATGGAGTTGTTGTGTTATATGTTTTCCTGACTTATTAGAGCTTTTTCGTTAAGATGTACCAAAGTATACCATTTTTAGAAATCCGAGACAATATCCTTAATCCCACAAGTCTCAGGATCATATCACGATATTCAGAAAGGCAATGTATTCACTTCTCTCCATATTCGTTATTTCTCGATGTTTCTTAAATATTAGTGTTGTGGTCGACACATCAAACGTAATCTTGACGTAATGTCGCGCCCTCGAAGAATGCAGGCCGCAATTGCTACATGGATCACGCATTGTCAATGCGTCTGGTTACGTAACTTCTTTCATTACGTGCCCGTGCCTCTAACCTAAGCAGGTTATTAAGATAGAAAGCATTAACTCATGGGTGGGCCGAGATCAGATATGTCCCAAAGCGTATATTACTTATGGTCGTTATCATTTCAATGGGTCATTCAAATTTGAAACGTAAAAGACGTCATAACATGGGAGCAGGTTTGGGTGAGATTAACTTATAGTATTTATATTACTGCCAATTCCGATGACAGAAATTAACAACTAATGTAGAGATCCCGGCAGATTTATGATTTCGTCGCCAAAGTACTTGGTGTACTGAATTTAACTGATATTTTAAAATTGATTTCAAGTATTTGAGTGTGATTAAATCATAATCATTATTGTATAAGTACACGTAAGTGAGTGTCGCGTCCCGGCCTCGTGATGCAAGTCGAACCCTGCGACTTTCCGACTCTTGCGCAACATGCGCGTTTTCGTTTTCATCCAACCAGATTCACTTTCGAAGGCATCGATATATCGGACAAAATTTTAAATAATATGAATCCTTAAAATTTACTAAACCAATTCTTAAAGAAAGTAAGTATCTATTTCACAGAATACTGCCTCCGTGGTCCAGTGGTTAAGGCGTTTGCCTGTAGACCCGGGAGTCGAGGGTTCGATTCCCACGGGAAGCATACTTTGTTAAGTTGTTTCCAGTTTGGTTAGGACATTGCAGGCTTGTTGTTAGGCATCACCTGATTGTCTGACAAAAAAGATGATTCCGTGCTTCGGAAGGCACGTTAAGCCGTTGGTCCCGGCTGCCATCTGGTAGTCGTTAAAGGAACCATGTCAGAGGCCGAGAGGCGGTTCCGAAGAACTCTGACACCAGGGTGTGCATGGATTGACCATGACACCTACACGAAATTAATGACAGAATACTGAAATATTGAACTTAGTACCTATGTGATTTTCTTTGGCGACTTTAAACTAGTGCCGGTAAACAAATATTTTCATTCATAATATGACGCGACTAAATGTTAGTATGCGTGTGAAGAGAGCATTATTTTCAGACCTTTCAAACAATAATCTGTAATTGCTTCCGGCACATAATTATCTAACGAGAAGATCGATAGCTGTTATTATATCTCAGGATGGGACGGACGAAGAATCACTCATACAAACATCTTCTGATTCAAATCAAAATGGTATACTCGTGTATACCATTTGGATCGTACACCAAAAGTCTAATGTCCGTTGTATATTTAGTCGATTTTGACGCAATATAGCCAATCTGTTCATCATCTACAGAGATAGCTCTGAGTTAAAATAAAGTTTAACTTTGTATACAATTTAAAACTTATCTAGTGTCGATATTAACTGTAAATCCATATTTCGGATCACGTTAATCAGCCCCATATAAATATTGTTGCTCTATTTTGCACAAGCTGGTCTATAATTAACTTCGTCCTCAATGTTTTTTATTTTAAATTTTACCTTTTAAACGAAATTTGGCGTGAACAACACAAAAAATTATAATTAAATATAAAATAAATATTTATCTATAGACTTCAAATTTTCATTATTTTAAGCTATCATTTTTGATATATACATGTTTATTGTATTTGAATTTTAATTTTATCAATTAATAAAGTATATAAGCATAGTAGCAAACATATTTGTCTACTCCGCTTCACTATACTAAAACCCTATCATCAATAGACTTGTTACAGAAATAAGAGAGAACAGAGCTCTTAGAGTTGAAATTATTTAAATTATAAACGAGTAATTCAACATTTCTAATTTTGAGATTACTACGTTAAATAAATGCAATACGCGTACCTATCTATGTTTACCGAGCACTTCACATATCATATAATTACTTACTTACATTGCTATCTAATTGATGACAAATGACTTAATACAAAGACATTAATCTTTGTTCTCCATATATGTTGAAAATGCTTATTTATATGATAACATACATAACTGGATTTAAAAATATGTCCACTTACCGTTGGGTATAAATGATATTTACTTATAATATTTCAATAACTTTTACTCTATTGAGATCTCAATATTTTTTTAATCACTTTTCACGAGAAATAGTTTATATCAAGATAAATCATAAACTCAAGAAAGAGGCAATTACTAGTAATATTAATAAAACATAATCATGTTAAGTAGTTGCTCATGAACGCATCTATAAATTTAATGTGTTACGGCCGTTTTTCTGAGTATTAAGTAAGTGTGAGCTCATTACAGCGTAATAAAAGACTACTTAATACGAATTTTCTTCCTTCCTCTAATATTGCACAATACACTGCACAATATACAACGATTCTAAGAAACAATTGTATATTTTATTGTAATAGTACATTTTTCATCGCCTTGCCACGAATAATCTATTTGTTTCTTCCTCTTGACCTCTATTCCACTATCCCATTTAATATTATAAAGCCGAAAGTTTGTATGTTTATTAATCCTTTGCAAATTACATTATGGTCAATTTAGCAACTTGTAAGACTAAAAATTACATATAGTTTTATACAAAAAAAAGGGCAAACCTTTAAAAAGCTTCTTTTTATCAGGCATGACCCGCTTGTAGGTAGTTATACCTTCTTAACACAGGGTTGAAGAGGCATCACAATCGTTATCAAGAGTTTTCCGTCAAACCATATAATTTTAAAACTTATAGATTTCTTATTGCCCCCTTAGTTGATCTCCACAAAATAGTTACTAGTCTTTTCTTAAACCAGATACCACATGGATGAGTCACGCACTACCTACTATAAGTACTAAGGGCAATCCTTCTCAGTACAGAGTAGGTCATTTCACCACCTCTTTCGAATTAATTTCAATTGACTAACAGCGCCTTGCGATTTAATTCGCTCGTGATGTGTGTGTATCTTTATGCAACAGCCTTTATAACGTTCCATAAGAATAAGACGGTCAATAACATTTTTTTTAAATCTCTGGTATTTCTAATTCTATTAGTATCAAAGGCACTCAAACAAACAAACTCGGCTTTATTATATTTATTATACCTTTGAATAATATTTGTCTATAATCATACCGTTGCCTAAAATCGCTACGAGTAGAATTTATGGTTATAAAATTAGCACAATTTAACATTAATAAAATATTATTTTAATATGCACGACCGTATACTTATAAATGATAATTGCCTTTGAGATATCATGTGACTTTAATCATATTCTGAAGGTTGACCTCGTAATTAAATAGTAATACTAATCCGAAAATCCTTTTTAACGTGTATTATCATATAAAAACATAGATTTAAAAAAAATGCTTCGAAATTCTTTGTATAAAAATATCTATTGTTATATTATTACATAGCTATATTAGCCATCTAATACAAATATCTTTATGTTGAACTTACTTACAACACTTACAAAATGTCCAGAACGTAACCCTGTATACTGCACATCTTTAAGCGAATTTTTCAAAACCACCTCTTACCCTTTGACGTGGTTACTTACGACCAGCTGGGGCTAGCTGGGACCAACGGCTAAATATACATTATGAAGCACGTATTAACGATCAATTTTATTAATCAATTAAGTGGATGCTTCGTATCAAGTAAATATTATTCACAGGAAACAACAAGAAAAAATAACCCACCTTCCACTAATATTGTTAAGGCAAAAGTTTGTGAGTATATTTGCAATTTTTATGAAATTTAGTATGGAGGTAGCTGATACCTCAGATTAAAACATAGTATCCCGACTAATACGCGATTCCCGTAGATTTGGTCAAATAGTCTGATAGTCAAAGTCAATGGCGCTTTGTGAAGTACCTCTAGATGGCTCTGCCGTGTATGATAACCCACAGGTGAAACCGCGGGGTGAAGCTAGTCTAATTAATAAAATGTAAGATTTACACTGAGCGTATAACATTACATTAGCTAACAAAGCTGCATTACCGGACACAGCGTAACCAAACCGCGTAACATACATGCTCCGTCGTGTATACAGAGGTCATGACTACGCGTAGGAAGTAATTATCGGCCAATCAACTATCTGAAACTATCGATCGACATGGTAATTACAGGCTACACTGACAAAGGACGGAACTACGATTACAAACACTTTAGTTTTAACTTCTTTTCTTAAATAATCTTAACAATATTGGTTAGTAAGAAAATTTGATGTCATCATTTCAGCCGCAGTCAGTTCACTTTTGAACCTCCCTTTGGATTTACAGAAGGACCGGTTAAAGTAAAGAATGAAAAAAGAAAAATAACTGTTAACGACTAAACTTGAGAAACTAAGAATGGTTTGTCGGTTATTTTAGATTTTTAATAACTATAGCCATGCTAGCAATATCAATAAACTAAAATTGAATCCCACATTCGTGATATCGTCTTCAAGCTTTATATATTTACTGTAATTCCACCAATTTACTACAATTAAGGCCACAATGAAATTAAATGTCTACGTTAAGTGTAAAATTTGATGAGAATCGTGAATGTCGTGATCAACCTATAATAATATAAAGGTAGAAATATACTGATATCTTAAATCTAAATAAAACTCAAGGAACTTAGGTACCAAAAACTTTTTTTTGAAAACTCTAAGGTGGTTTCTTTGACAACCGCCATCATGGCCAACGGCTAAGAGTGCCTTCAAAGCACGGAATCGCCGTTTTCTTATCAGCCTGTCTGGTGATTTTAACATGAAATGGTTATGTTAATTGGAACCCAAGACCTCCAGGTCAAAAAACAAACGCCTGAACCACAGAGGCAGCCACTTGGTCAATGAGCTTGCATACTTACCGGAAGCGATTCCGAACGTTCAATCAAGGTGGACTCGCTTGGTGCATCGTACAAAAGATATCCAAAATTTTACTTATATGCTAATGAAGCAGTTAGGAAAGTAGGATCCGATTATTTATTTTCCACGTGGCTCCTTTTAAAACAATCATGTTATATAATTACTATTGGCAGTTCGATTAAGAAAGATAACCGTGTCTTCGCCTTAATAGTCAACTTTGTGCCTACTAATGTATGGTCATTGTAGTCGTGAGAAAGTATTCTTTGAGCATTTAGTTTCCAGGTCTATTAAAACCATTGTGAATAACTACTTTTTGTATTTCTTTGTAGCACTAAAACCAGTATCAATTACATTCATAACGTCTTGTTGGATTGGCTTGACCATGTGACAACCAGTATCTCATTTCCCAGAATACATAAAAAAGAGTAGTGTTGTGCTTGTACCATATCTGGCGTTACATTTATTTATCAGCCTTTATATAGTAGTTATAAGAATTAATATGACCGATCATTTTGCCTTTAAAAATAAATCTAAATATAAAAAATCACTACATAGTATTAAACAAAGACGCGTTCTCTGTCCCTCTTCTCTGTCATCTTTAAAACTACGCAACGGATTTTGATACGGTTTTTTTTAATAGATAAAGTGATTTAAGAGGAAGGTTTTTATGCCCATGCGAAGCCGGGGTGTCTCGCTAGTAGTGCAATAAACCAGAAAAAAATGTTAGACGGTGTCTTATCTCAATACAGAAAAGTGAACTCAATTTCGTATTAATACTTATCCCTCTTTGAAGTACTTAATTCATTACAGGATTGAGAAGAATATATTTCATGTACTCTACTTTTTATATAATGTTATAAAAAGTTAAGTACCTGAAATATATCTTTATATATATATATATATATATATATATATATATATATATATATATATATATATATAAAGTTCATTCATTCAGATTAAGCATTAATCAAAATTTCAATCTTATGGACAATTGCCGCCATTTCCTTAAGAACTTCCTGTATTATATGCGTGCACTTAAAGACCATGATTGACCGATAGCCATTTAATTAGGGTCATAAAGTCAACTTTAACTCGTCGGTAATCGCGGAGTTTAATGACACCAAGTAACAGACCTCTTGCCTACAAGGCCACACCTGACAGGCCTATTAAATAAAACATTAAAATATATAATAGGTACAATATGGTGACCATATTGTAATTAGATTTAAACTAAAGTCGTTTGGGTATTCGCTACTGTAGACTTTTGAGAAATCTATTCTGATTTAATAATATTACAATCATCCATTATGAATAGAATTAGAGGGAGTTTTTAAATATTTATTATATTATCCTCTATATTTTACCTCTGAATTATATCAACAATTTTATAAAAAGTTAAAGAAATGTCTCTTATAAAAGTCACACTGTCATTTATTTAGATAAAAAAATCAATAAATATCTACCGTAGAGCCGGCCGGTAGAGTTAATTAATTATCCCAAGTAGGTATTTAGTTATCATATTCCTTTTTTTCATTCCATTTCTTAGCAAACTTGCCTCATTATTGATATTAGATCATATGTATATATCATGCAACCATTTTATCAATAGGTACTATAAGTAGTTGAAGAACAAATGTCATATCATACGCTGCAAATTTGCTACCTACAATTGTATTTATGTTTTGGATCACTACTTATAATTGTTGTAATTATCTTTTTGCCAAGAAAAGGTTAACTGGTTGGTTCATTTAATTACAATAATTCAATGCATAAGTACTTTGCAAAACATAAATTATATCAAAAATAATAAAATTATGTATAAATATAGAACCGTGTGAACCCATTGTGGCTACGCGGGTCTCTTCAGGTCTATTTTAAATATTGGATTCTGGTCTTTGTGTTAAGATGACGTCGCGGTGTATCACACATTTAAACGAGCCGGCACAGCATTGTAAACGATTAGGTAACCGTGTTTCCCCTCGGTAAGTTTTCGCAAGAGTCGTTGCCACACCAAGAGTCAGACTAATTGCCGTGAGCTGGAGGACTTTTATCCAATATTCACGCTGTTCAGTCGGTATCCAATGCAATTCGGTAGGGTTATGTTGAACTATCACGTGATAACTTGGGTTGCTCATAGCTAGGTGGTGATCGGCCGTGACCGATCGCTGATTGTCTTGGGTTTCCGCAATTTGGACTATCGATGTTTACCTACGATTTTAACTGCGAGCTGTTTTATTGCTCTGGTACATAAGATTTAAATTGTTAGTATGTTTATTCGTCCTTCTTTTACCTCCCAAAATTTGTTACCGTGGTTATCTATTACATTCTCATATTTCTTTTACCAATAATGGCGTTATATCTTATGATATACTAGCAAAAAAGAAGACAGATAGAATATTGTATATTATCTATTAGTATTATAGTGTATGTAATGTTTAAATAAAATGGTCTCCAATTCTCCATACAAACAACATGCTTTTTTGTACACCAAACTCACGCTTGACCGCAATTTTTTCTTTACATAGATATTGTATGAATAATCAGCCTCAATTATCTTCCCACGTCTTTGCAACCAAATATCTCTTCACTTCATACTTAAAAACATATTGCATAGTTAACCAACTAACAGGGACTCACGTGATGCCGGCTATGTTGCCCAAGACCCGCATATAAACGTAAACATGATAGTTACGTCATGCGCAAACGCATGCGGAAATATTCGCGCGCGAAGTCTTCTAATAAATAATGTCGATTCTTTATTTAATTCCCCTTCTTTTGGTTATATGGTAGAGCCGGATATTTTACTTAATAATTTAATTGATACCGCCTACATAGTAATATTAATTCTTATGTAATATCTACTTAGGTCTCAATTTAGTTATGGGTTCTGTATAAATATTCTCAGAAAAAAAGAGTACAACGACAGGACATTATTAATTACAAGTATACTTAATATTTGTTTTTTTTTTATTATAAAAACTCACGTACATTTAAGGATATAAAACCTGATCAATGAATATTTTTAAACACGCTATTTGCAATTACTTTAATTTAATGATAAAAAAATGTGATATCATCAATTTAATTGATAGCGGAATTCAATAGGTTTGTTTTTATTATGTTTTTTGACAGAAATCATAAAAGTATACTATAATACAAGCAATCACAGAATACGCAATTGTGGTCCTATACCGTTATGAGATAAGACTCATCAAATAAATCAATGAAAACAAAGCGTAATGTAGTTTTGAGTGTGCATTGATTACCTTTTCTTAGTTATTATCCACTTTTGTTTTATTCTGATCAGTTTTTTGTTCAAAATTTAAATGAGTTTTGAAAACTTTAGAGCGAATGTTCGATCGAAATAAATTTAAATTCATTTGAACCGTTTTAATCATAGGTTTTTTTTTATTGTAGAAACCGCGCGCGATTACCTATTTCAATGGTTTTACTTAATGAAAAAAAAAATCGAAGGTAAACCATTTTTTTCCTCAATATAGATTTCAAAACTAATATTATTTTACTTACAAAAGTAGCAAAATATGTAAGAAATTCACACCTTCATAACATGTACTTTAAATGCCTAATGTATTCAGCATTGTTCATTAGGTATACTTACAGATAGATCGTAAGCATGCGTATTCATGAAGATTGTATCGTAGTAGGTTTTCTTGCTTTATACATCTAACAAAGCCGAAGACTATGGTAGGAATTCGTTAATTTCCTAATTGTATACCTTTGTTTAACTTTTTTGCTTGCTTGTAAAAATATTTATCAAGACGCAAAAAATATCAAGTAGTAGATATATAGATACTTTTTCTTCCTATATAACACTTTTTATCTAGAGGTTTAATAGTCCTCATAAATTCTCGACCAGACATTTAGTTTTCTCCATATTTTTTTTTAATTTGAGCTAGATCCTTAACGGATTAAAAAGAAAAATGTTATCAAATTCTTATTAGCTTCAATTAAACTTATTTCAAAATCACTTCCTGAAACACCACCAGAAATTTATTTAGGTATATTTGGTTCGTTGTAAAATATCAATAACAAGTCTGTGTGAGACAAAGACTTGTTTTTGATATTTCCAACAAAAAATTAAACATGGTTTAATTGTCGTATACATTAATCATATGAATATTATAAATGCAAAAGTCTCTCTGTCTATCTTTAACGCTTTCACAAATAAAACGCTGGACCGATTTTAATGAAACTTGGTATGGATATAGTTTAGAACCAGGGGTCAAACATTGGCTACTTTTGGACCTTATTATATAACTGAGTCCCACAACAGCAAGTGTTCTCATATTTAAAAAATATGTTACATTCATTCTATATATTTATCTAATATCTAATTCATAAATCAAGTACTTGTTTTATTTGCACGCGAGCATGCATTAATTTTGGCAGTAAACAAAACGGGTTTTAAGTAAGCAACCCTTGTTGATAACTCTTAAGATGTTTCCTTAAATCGCGAATTATAATCGCGCCTATAAAGGCAACATGTAGGTATGTATATCACATGAAGACGTGCAGGATGTTGTTCGTCTCTACGCAAAGGTCGACCGGTGTCCGGCTTCTGAGGTCACCGCGTTCCAATCAACTCCTTGTTCCGATTCACCAATTTTTATCGCTTTTGTCTAGCTACAAATATGCGAGTTTGAGGTTAGCACTTCATGTTTTATGTTTTTTACTAGTTAGCAATTGCACTAAGCTTCGCCTGCATACTACTTCTAATACTTGTTTTAATAAGGCTGCCTAAAAATGTTCTTCCGGAAACATTGTTTGGATTCCGACCTGACGAAGTACCCGCGAAGCCATGTTTTCGATTAGCCAACTATATGAAAAAACCCGGCAGCAAGTCTGTGCTAAATATTGTTCATAGGTATCAATCACCAGTAATAATAAATTGACTGATTTTTAAACTATTTTTTTCATGAAACATAGTGTCACAATAAGCATTTTAAAATACAGTTCCAATCTAATTTAATCTTCACATTTAAAAAATATATTTTTTCAATATATAATAAAAAGTTTTTGAATAACATAATTGTTTTTGCCAAAAAACGAAACCGACTCCAATTCCTGAACTAAAAAGGATGAAATAATCAATAAATTGTTGTTTATATATGCTTCATATCAATTTTTTTTATAAATCTGAAATCGGTGCCGATTCTTTTAATAAAATATGCTAATTAACGAGCCAGCAGCTAGTCAACGAATTCGTAAAATTGAGAACCTCCTCCTTTTTTTGAAGTCGGTTAAAAATAGACTTGTAAGTCGTAGCTCTACAAAAGTAAAAATAATTTAAAAAGTAAGTGTTTTTACGATTATAATATACTGTAACTAGTTTTTACCCGAGCCTTCGCACGCATAGTCTACCACCTGGTGATCGTTAAAGAATAATATATCGTTATAGAATAGGTAAAGTAGGCGGTTTAAAAAACCTCTGACACTAAGGTGTGCTGGGTAGCTTGACCTCAAACTGTATAATAATGATCTCTCGTCATTGTGAAATGTTCACATATGAGCCCCCACATACATCGCCTTTAAATAAGAATACTGCGCAAACGCATTGTTTCAAGTTTCAGGTCATAGTTGTAAGAATACAATGTCTTGTGTCATGTGCTCACGTGCCTCATCCAGAGGCTGTGACAGCTTGAATTTCGCCACATGACCTTGTCCAACATAAGCTACGATATCCATTTAACGTGCCTAAACTTGCGGTCACGTATTATTGGCGAACGCCCAATACGACGCACTTTCTATTGTCAATTGACAATTAACTGTTTCCAAGTTGACATTGAATCATTTAAAAATGTTAATTAAAAGTTTGATGTGAATAATTTTTCTGAGTCTGAAATTTCAGTTCAGCACATTTTACGTTTATACACTCGGGTGAACAAAATTGTATATTTGTGTAAATAATATCAATCATTTAAATTATCACAGCATAATTATCAAAATTATTGTAACACTTTTTCAGTTCAATTAATGAAAATATTCCCGTTAGGCTTTGGAACAGATATATAAATACCTTTCATACTTTTATCTTTATACGGTAGAGCAATTAACATTTGAATTACTATACATCTTCGTCAATCACGCTATATTTTATACTAAATTACTTACTATAAATTACGTATTACTTAAGAATGCCAGACTCATGTGGCGTGAAAGTGCCTACTTTGACATTTCGATAACGACTGTCTGTGTGTAACAGATGGTAGACCTACCGGTTTTACCTACTGCAGGCTCCATTTAGTTAAGTACCACATTTAATTTAGTCGTGTGCTTTCCGTCTTGTGAATACACCACTCCTTTTCTTACAGTGGATGTTGTAACTTAAAGACAAACAGAGATTATAATTTCCCTGAACCTCTCCGACTAACAATATCATTTCCAAAAAGAGTAAGCTATGTATAGAGGTATATAACTTATGATGACGTCAGCTAAGTAATCTCTAAGACAGACTTTAGTGTATTTATTTCCCCGACTGTAACTTAAGCAATTTACCACACTCCCTCCTGATGCTAGTGCAGATGAAGTCTAAGATGTCATTTTAGGATGAAATTCTACTATAATACGAGTAACTTTGTATAGGTTTAGGATTTTAGGTTAAGGGTCTAAATATCGGTTAGTTAAATGCAATATCTACAATGAAGTTGCAATGGAATCGAGCTATGACGATTTTATCATAATTTGTATTGTAGCTATTTTTTATTTGACTAGTTATTTTTTTTAAACCCAAATCAGTGTATAGGTAGGAGAAGTAGGCATAACCTAGGTATGTCAAAGTGCTACTACCCTTACTTCCTACTATTGTTCTCAATACTAATAGATGAATGGCAAAATAATTGTTCTGAAGCATAGCAAAATCAATTACGGTCCAAAAGGTCAAAGTTTGTACTACTAGAGTAACAGGTAGATTCAGTTCAGTTTTCAACTACTTACTGATCAACTTTTTGTGCAATGTCAATGACATGTGCCGAGAAAGTATTCCGTCATTTCCATCAGTGTCTTAAGAGATCTCCGATAAAAACGAAAGCAATGCAGTGCGGTGAGCCTGTGGTTTGATGACAAGATCGGCTCGAGCTATTTTTCTGTTTTTGATGGCCATTTGATGAACTTATAACAATAATAAAACATATGCTCATAGGCTCATAGGCTCTATGTATTATATCAATTTCCGTTCCTCACGAAATATATTTATAAAAAAGGCATAAGTATGTAGGTAACACCAAACACAGAAAAATTTGAAGAAACAAGGGCCCTGAAAGATTGGACCTAGAACGGTCCCATTACGAAGCCAGCTTCGAAATGGGAATTTAATTTCCCATTTCGAAGCCAGCTACGAAATCTGGCTACGAAATGGGACTACCTCTTACGTCGTACGCATACCAAGAAAGGAGAAAATTATATTTTATGAAAATAAACACACAACAGCAATACATCTTAGCAAACAAAACAACATACACAAGACATTAATTTTGAAAATGTTTTATCGGTGGGTTTTATATTATTTTTTAAACAACTGTCGCGTCGTATGAAATACTTCCTGCACCTTGCATTATAACTTGGTGATCAATCTTTTTATTTCTACATACAATCGACTGCCTAGCTGTGCAGTAATCTTAGTTGTAAGAATTATAATTGATATAGCTTCTACATTATCTCATAATGTTTTATCGCATATCTATGTAACTTTTGATGTATGAGTCGGTGTATAGTACAGCATTCTTTAATGAATGATGGGTTAATAACATGCAATGTTGCAAGCTTAATAAGTTCTATTAATGGCTTCTTAAATTAATGTCTATTATTTTTCGTTTGAGTTATTAATAAAAAAATAACCGAAACAAAAACTCGAAAACGGTTGAACCGAATTTGCGTCTTATTTTAAAATATTTTGAAATAAGTCTAAGGAAGAATTAAAATTGTGAAAATACAAAAAAACATGCAAGGAATGTAATAAAATCACACTTTTATTTTCTCATGCCAACTTTTTGTACTTGTGAAACAGTTTAATCTATATATACTTAAATAAAATTATACAACGAACGTAACTAAGTGTATATAATTGATTTAATAAATTTAAGTTTTGCTGTCTATGTATTAATTTTTAGATTTTTTTTCAACCAAGGTCTCTCTTTCCATAGATTATAGAATGCTAAACTAGCGCTCTAACCAGAGATAAAACCCGGAATATTCCTAGCCATACAACTTTTTAAAATGAAATGAATCAAATTCGATATTAAATTCACAATCATTTGTCGGATATATTTGTAAAATTTTATTTAATTACTCGGTAACATCTTGTTTTGTTGCAATAAAATCATGACATTTTTTTTGTTCCAGGTTAGGGCGGAGTCTACTGCTTTTAACGGCCGTATTAGCAATACAGACGATCGCACAGAAAACCAAAACAGATGAAAGCACACAAGCAGTCCCAAGCGACCTTAGAAGAGTCGTTAGTGAGGCTTTAGCATTAGAAAGAAGATATTTACAGGGTGCTCGGGACATGTAAGTATATCTAAGAAGCTTTAATTAACATATATTCTAACTTATAAAATTTCCGTGTCACAATGTTAGTTACCTTACTCCTCCGAAACGGCTTTATTGATTTTACCAAATTTTATATGCATATTTAGTAGGTCTGAGAATCGGCTACTATCTATTTTTCATACCAGACAAATTTATCCATTGGCTAAATTATTTGACAACATCCACGGACACATCGAATAGGCGTGTAGAGGACTCTTTAAATAACATGCACTCCATAGCCCCATTACTCTACAGAAAAGGGCGCAAATATGTACGACTGCATGTATATTTTGTACAACTATTATTAGTGATTTTTATTTTATTTTTCTAAAGAATGATGGTCTTTTATAAAAATAAATTGGTTGTTTTAGACAAAACTGCACTGCAGAACTAGATGAGGCGAGCACGACTCCTTGCCCGCCGAGCAAATACAGGAGTGCCAGTGGAGAATGTAACAATGTGAGACACAGACCCTGGGGCAGGCGGGGCGACGTGTTCTTGAGGCTGTTGCCTGCCAACTATGCCGATGGTGAGTTGAATAGTTTCACGTAATACAGAAATACACTCGGAAAATATAACAGTGATAGATACAGGTCCTGAGGCAGATGCGGGAAGGTGTTCTTGAGGATGTTGCCCGCCAGCTACACTAAGAGTGATTTCTCTTGATAAATGATCAACACAAATGATGAAACGGGGAATGTAACAATGTCAAACATAAACCCTAGAATAGGCAGGGCGATGAGTTCTTGAAGCTGTTGCTCTCCAACAATGCTGATGGTGAGTGATATCTTATACATGTCCAAACTTAAGTCAGTCACTATAGGAAATGGTTATGAATCAAAAATTTAAAAGATATAATAGGTGCTAAAAAATTTGACCAGCTTGAAACTTAAATCAAATAGAAACTCCATAGTATCATCAAACGATGATTTGATTTAATGACAACCGTGGACATTAGGATGTGTCAGACAAAATAACCTTTTTTATGTTTATAATGGACTGTAAACGCTATAATCATCACAGACAGCTTACAAATCGTGTGCCTTCATCTTTATTATGCAATTAAAGTCAATCAAATGGTGAAGTGACATCCTAGTCGGGAGGTTACTGTACACTACACAATTTGAAGGTCTTTCATTGCATTTTCAACCGTTTGTTATATTTTTCGCCCATATATAATAGAAATAGCCTATAGACACTTAAGTACTTAACAATTGGTAAAAACTAGGTATTTATTATGAAGGTAGAAATAATATTTTTAGGTATCTTTCTAGCTCTATCTATCTCACATAGTACTCGTAGGTACCTAAAAAATACGTTAACACTTTAAGTATATCTAACCATGAGAATTTTTAGGTATGTGAATAGCTGATCGAGTATTAAAAATCGTGAATAGTTATGTTATAAATAACAGGTCGGACACGACTAGCACCATAAAAACTTAGCTGATTGTTTCGATAGTGTGAACCAATAGAACTGTCAAACTTCACAGCCGGTCACGAGTTCTCAGAACATAATCAGAATTGGTAATCGTGCGAACTTGACAATTTGAACTAAAGCTGCCCATAGACAAAGAAAATACACACTTTTAAGTACTTGCTTTCAAAGAGTGATACAGTATTTTGGTCACATAGCCCGAAAACCAGACAACAGCCTGGAAAAGCTTTTGATCACTGGTAGGATGGACGGAAGGAGATCCAGAGGACGTAGCCTGATACGATGGTCTGACCAAATTAAGCAGCAGCTCAACATCCAGATCTCCAACGCAATTCACGTGGCAAAAGATCGTCATAAGTGGAAAGAGATCGTAAAGAAGATAGGTCGGGCACATCACGACGCTCAGTAGTAAGCAAACAACTGGAGGAGAGGAGGAGTTATAATGGCACATCAGACATTCTACTACCATCTACTATCTTATCTTCACTTAAATGGTCCTACTTAATTAAGTAGATTTAATAAGGTGTTGCGACAATTGTTCATTTGCCTTGTTAAGCCTCTTAAACATATTATCGGTGCATCAGCCGTGGTGCCTGTAAACCTAAATCGATTTTCATTTTCATCCGTTTTGCACATCAAAGTTTATCTAGATTCTAAATTAAGCTCCGCAACTATTTGTCCCGTTCTGAATTCGCTCGGATCGATCAGCAACTATCCTTTTGCTCTCATCACAGCAGGGATTGGCAACCTGGTTAAAATAAAGAACCTGTTAATTTTTCTACCCATATATTTTTACAGCGACTTTTTCTTACGGATCAACCAGTATTGATTCAAAAAATAACGGTGCTTACAGGTTAGACCTATTATTTTTGATTTTTGGGTCTTTAAATACCAAACACCATACTTTACAGGAATGCGAATATCTTCCAAAATAATAATTTGATATACAACTATTTCTACCTGTCAAATATTTACTTTATAATATGATCTACTTTTAGGTATAACCCAGCCGATGGGTCCACCGCGCCTCCCAGAGCCGGCACTGGCCATCACCGCAGCCTCGCAGCTCACGCAGCCCGCTGACCATGATTACGTCACCAGTATGCTGGCAGCTTGGGGACAGCTGCTCATTGACGATCTCGCCACCACTGCCAATGGGAACAAGGTACGCATACATCAAACCACATCTTTTATTTCACATATTTTAGTGGCCAATATCACGCACGACCAAAGCATGATGTTTAATTGTTTAAGTGCCAGAAGGTCAAGTAAATAAAGTGTGATACTTTCTGCCAGAACATGGCATAACATGGCTTAACATGGCTTCCGAAGTATAGAGGATCTCATTCTAACATGCCACGACCAAACTATTTAAGTTGCTCCCAGTGCCTCTACCGTGGTCTCTACCATTAAATATTTCATACGCAGTCACTACCGACTATGTTAGCAATTTTGTGAACCAAATCCGTAAAGCATCCTTGGTAGGGCAACTAATAAATTCCATACAAAATCCTAACATAAAAAAGTCATACAATAAAACCTCATAGTACAGGCACAGGGTAGAGACAAACGAATCAAAGCACTCAGTGCAACTCTAGGACATTTATTAGTTTAAAAGCTCTCTTTACACATCTACCGCTAATACAACTTCGCCTAACTACATAATTTTTTTGTTAAGGTGTAGTTAATGCCAAAAAAAATAATCTTTGCCATTAAACATTCGCAAAAAAACGAATCTAACTATTCGGTGTTTCTAATATGCGTGATGTGCGGTACGGCGATGTTGAAGGTCTTTCGATTACAACTTTTATATGTTGCAATGCAACACGTTCATGCTACGCTCGATTATTTTTTTGAGTCCAACTTGAACTTGGCCGAGACTGTGATGATTGTTAATAACCTAATGACGTATTTGGTACAAACTTATCGCAATTTGTTTTGAATATCAAGGTGAGTTACGCCTTGAGATAAATTAGCCGGCTCAATTTGGTAACTTGAATGTGGCTAAGAGTTGGCAACTAACATATCAAAAGACATTAAATAATACCGTTGAAGGTATTTAACGGTATCGAGGCCTACTATTAAATATCTTTGATTATTACCTATTCGTCCATTAAAGTATTTATTGTACATTGTTGTAATAGTTATCGGTTACATGAAGAAACATGAGGAAGTTTTTTTTCTGAAAGATTCCTACAATACTCCAGAAGGTATCGATGGTAGCAATAATTATAGCTTTTCGAGTACATATAATTACTTGAATATTTTTAATTCGATTCAATCATTAATTTTCCGAAAGATAAAAAGCAGGTTAAAGCAAAAATACTTAAGTCTATCAAATAAAAATATTTAAGTAATTTTCGAATCATTCAAACAACTGTATTGCGGTAATGTTTACCTTTAAATGCAAGTAGGCTTAAGTAACAACACGTAATACTTAATTCGGAATCTTATGAATCGAATATGTATTACATAACGGTTGTGTCGTGATAGTGCGCGAGGTCGTAAGAAGAAAGGTTACGTAGACAGTGAAAGTGAGGTAACTGGAAGATTGTTAACTGAACGTTCGTTGTGGGCTCGTCTGGCTTTGTCTATAATTGGTTCGTTGATTTTATCACTATTACTGATGACGTTTAGGTTAGTTTGGTAAGATTCTTGATTATATATCTTCACGAGATCGACGTAATCCAATATTCCAAGGTAATAAGCACGCGCCGGTAAATACGTTAGAAATTTAAAATATTTTTTTGGAAGAAGTACGGTAGGTGCAAATAGCAAAAACTTAACGTAAGTGAAGAAATATCTGCTTTTGTATATATAAAAATGTTTTTTAGCATTGATGATATCATTTGTCTGATTTAATTAAGATTTGTTTGTCAGTTAATATTTCTACTAGCAGATGTGCGTGATTAGAATATCGTGATATGATCAGTATTGTAGAGGCTTCCACCTAATTAGCGCTAAATGATTCATAGGTAAACCTACGCGCCTGTGGCCTAGAGGTGACATTTATGCTTTTGAACCACTAATCGTCTCTACCACTAATCCACTAATTCGATCCTGAATCAGAATCATTTATTTTTATAGAACTTTTAACAAAATAATGATTATAATACATCCATATCCATATCACTACATAGTATAAAACAAAGTAGCTTTCTCTGTCCCTATGTCCCTTTGTATGCTTAAATCTTTAAAACTACGCAACGTATTTTGATGCGTTTTTTTTTAAATAGGTATAATGATTCAAGAGGAAGGTTTTTATGACCAAGCGAAGCCGGGGCGGGTCGCTAGTTATTATTATAAATGCGAAAGTCTGTCCGTCTGTCTGTCTGTTACGCTTTCACGGCTAAACAATTATTACCAAATTTAATAAAAAAATTAATGGTATTTTTTTTGTACGTAGAACACAAATTCTATCGATCCAAGCCCCAATCCAGACTGACTGACTGCCAACACTACTTACAGTATAGCGCTCTCTTACTTATTTGATAATTTAAAATACCGATAAATTTAAAATCACATATACATCTAATTTTACTTGTAAATTAGTTTAGGCACAAAAAAGGTTATCTAGATTTAGGTTCAATGTTATTATCAATAATCAATTAAGTACTATGGTTTGTTAATTTGTTTTTTTGCAATAACTTTATTATCATTTATTTTTTAAACTTTAACAACATTCTTTATTTTACAAATCTATGAGTTCACTATAGCAAACGTGTATAGGCAGTGCCGTTATTACACATGGATTCCTGATCATGTTCCATTTTCTAGGAAGTATACTTACTTTGTTATATGCGGAAATTCACAATCAATTCCGCATATACTTAGACAGCCAATGATTAATTAATATAAATAAATTAAATGGAAATGAATGTTTGGTACATATCTTTCTCAGCCTCCGTGGACCCGGTGGTCGTGGGTTCGATTACCACGGAAAGCATACTTTGTTTAGTTGATTCCAGTTTGGTTAGGACATTGCAGGCTTGATTCACCTGATTGTCTGATAATAAAGATGATTCCGTGCTTTGGAAGGCACGTTAAGCTGTTGATCCCGGCTGCCATCACTGCTGCCACGTCAAAGGTCGAGAGGAGGTTCTGCAAAACTCTGACATCAGGGTTAGCATGGTCGATTGACCGTGACACCTGCACGAAATGTTGATTATGATCTTTCTCAGCAGTATGGTTAATTTCGTTTTATAGCTTTTTTTGCGCTTTCAGTGAACTTGAAACACTGATATATTTTGAGTTAGCGTAGCCTTCGTAATTTTTCAACACTCATTCGTCCTCGTTCAAAATTTCTATAGTAAGTTTAATAGGTGGTTACCACGTGTTTTTGAATACGAAAGATGAATTGATGATAAATCCTAAAACGCTGATACTGCCATTATGCTTAAAGAATTTTCAAAATAAAACAGTGATCTAGATAGAAAAAAAAAAAACATTACGTAATTTACAAAATGTTTCAAAAACTATTTCGGAAACGCATCTAAACAATGAACTAAGCTGGCAGGTGAAACCAGAAAAATTATAACAAATGTTCTCAGCGCACTACTTAAGTATAAACAAACTTACAAACTTGTCTTAACCATTCAAGTCTGTTGACAGAGCCAAACTAATGAATATTACACAATGTTGATTTTGGAATACGGTCAGGAGAATTACGTATTCTGTGTGTAAGGTGAAAGTTATTTGGTATTTTTAGCTATTGTTCATGGAAAACTAATAACGATAATCCACTTCAATTGGGTCGTTGCGTAATCGAGTTTTGCATGCAAAAGCAGGCACAGCCCTACTACATGTTTCGCTCCTGATTCACGTAGGCAGCATTCGGAGCCTAACGTCATTTTATAAACAGTAGGCCGCATAGAAATGTAATAACACTTTACACTTACACTTTAGGTTTTTTACAATTTACCTTTTATGTAGCGCTATTTCATGTACCCACTGTACATGCGGTAGCTAGTGTATACGCCCTCTCTTCTTCTGGTCAGCTCTATGAGCGTATAAGAGGGTATTTGAGCTATAACCAGGGTTGGTAATTCATTGTTTCTCTAATTTTGAAAATATCCGTCAGCTAACCGCTTTCTTTCAGGTATATTGTATGTATCGACAAACTTAGACCTTACGATTATTAGTCTGATTTCTAACACAATTCTGTTCCCTAAGTAACACATATATATCCAACGTAAGAATGTGCTGGTTTTGTTTTCTACATAATCGAGAGCATTTTTATTAATAATTCAAAAACTACTAAACTGATTTTATTGCCCAAAGAAATTGTAAATTCTATTTATATTTCCTACATGCCTACCAAATTTCATTAAAATCGAACCATTGGTTTGGCAGTCATCGTGGTACACCAACATACAAACAATGTGTTTTCGCCCCCAACTCGATTCTTCAAGCGAGCGTAGAGAGAAACTTCACTAGCTTCGCTCGCTCGGCCAAAATACATTAATTCATTTTTCGTTGCTTCCTTTTATCTATATGTGGCATTTTAAAGCTTCAATCATAAGTATTATAGATGAGTGATGTTATTAAATCCTTAAACCAATTTCAAAATTGTTATCTATTATGTTTAATAGTCACAAGTTTTAATGAATACTTAGGTGACCTACTAGAATCTAGTTGTAATACATAATAAAACCTGTATTTTATTGTGTGCCCTTTTAATTGACCAATCACGATACACCGAAATCCCGTACCTAGTTAACTTTATGAAATTATATGCAAAATAATACGAGTACTTGTACTTGTCAGAAAGTTGATGTACGACAGGAGATTAAATTCAATTTTGTATTTAACATTCCTACGTACTTATATTTTAACCTTAAGTTGATTTCGCTTTACTTACTAGTTATTTCATTTTAATTTCATTATTTCACACCCAGTCTATCTGTTAGATATGTCATAAAAATAAAAAATAAAAACTAGTTTGTTTGTCCGTAAAGGTTTATAATAAATCATACCTTAGCCAATTTTAGATAATTTGCATACCTATATTCGGAATGGTTTTAAAAGATAGACCTGTCATGAATTAATTAATAAAATATTAAGTTTTGGTAGGTACCAACCGTCAATATATTTTTTTTATTAATCTATGATGTTAAAATACCTACTCTTCTTAAGATATTGTGCCGAATTAACATCTTCATTTATTTCTTTATTTATTGAAACACTAGCTGTTCCCCGCGGCTTCGCCCCGCGTGGGACTTGGTTATATCGCGCCCAAAAGTAGCCTATGTTTGACCTCAGGTCTTTAACTACATCCCTACCAAATTTCATCACAATCGGTCCAGCAGTTTAGCCGTGAAGAAGACAGACAGACAGACAGACAGACAGACAGACAGACTTTAGCATTTATTATATTTGTATGGATACTTGAAGCACTTTTAGTTGCATATTTACATGCATATTTATTGTTTCGGATAAAACATTCATCAGACGAATATATTCACGTTGAATTTACTCGATTCGGATAATCGACAAGTATTAGTTTTGGTACATCACTACCGGGTTTGGACGCGCGTGACGCCATGACAGCCAGTCTGTTCAATCGCGCGGCCGCGGTTAGATGCATTCCCTTTTGATATTACCTGTGAAGTCTCGGGATAGACCATTCTAATACGATTCGCGTTAAATCTTCGGGAATAATTGCGCATTAATATCGTGAGTGAGGCCCGGTTGCCTAGTGGATAAAGGTTTAAAGTTTATTGACAATTGAACACTCGGTAGTGAAATAACCTGTGTGGAGTGGACCTCTTCTACCCGAATTCGCGTGCTTCGCTGGACCGACACCGAATTAATAGGGGATGTGTAGGAATCTCATGAGAAGGGGCATAAACGGGTTTAATTAATTCGGATTAATAAGCAAGTCACGCCCAAGCGCGTAAGGTACTTTTCTTTTGTTTATTTTTAGTGATCAGCCTAACTTTCCTATCATTCACGCTTCCACTGCCAAATTTAAACATTCTGGTAGCAGAGTTGGCTGAAACATTTGGTAGCAGAGCGTAGTTTCCGTAATAAAATCTAGGAATCTACTTTTGATAAATAATCTCGCGGGTGAAAGATTAAAAAATTGGCGAAGGTAGGTCGGTGCATCGGAATGCACTAGGGTTGTACCATCATCAAGTTCTGATTCTGATTTATCGATTCCGGATAGTCGATACGGGTTTACAAATTGATATTTTGCTTTCACTTGTTGATAACCGAGTCAAGTAATATTTAATGTTAGTGCATTCATATATTGTTTTGTTTATTAATTTTTTCGGTTTATTTTAAATAAGTGTACCGGTTTGTGACTTGCTGGATTCTGTCACTGCCGTTGTTTATTTGTTTTGTTTTTTGTTATTTTGGTTTCCTTATTGTGTTATTTGGGTACTTGACTCACTGCTGGACATAGCGAGATGGCACCAGCGAAACCAACAACCCTCATCTCGGCTGAACTGAGGTGGTTCAGCTCAGTCAGGACGCTGATAGGACGTGGTGACAGGGAGATCGCGCTCAGGCAGCGCGCCAGCGAGGCTCGGGAACGCCTCGCTCGGGCCGAAGGTGCCCTTCACGTGTTGATGGATGCAGATGACCCAGAATCTGGATCTGATGGGGCCAAGAGGAGAGATCAGGCTGTTGCTGACCTTGATCAGATCATGGAGCTCTACAACGAGGTCATCCAGGCTGTCGGGGAACTGGACAGCGGGAGGGCCGAATCAGGAACGTCGGCGTCCCACACGACAGCCGCGGCCCCCACAGGAAAAGGGGTTACAGGCCGCCTCCCCACACTGGACTTGCCGCAATTTAGCGGCAAGGTGGAGGACTGGGTGGCCTTCAAGAATATGTTCACCTCCCTGGTGGAACAACGGGAGGATCTCACAAAGGTCCAGCGGTTGGCCTATTTGTTGACGGCGGTGCGTGGTGAAGCGAAGGCGCTTATCCAGCACCTGCCCCTTGAATGTGACCAGTACGATACCGCGATGGAGCTGCTGGAATCGCGGTACCAAAACACGCGTCTACTGGCAGACGCGCATGTCAGGCAGCTACTGACACTGCCCAGGGTGACCAGCCGCTCGCAGCTGAGGTCGCAGATACTCCTTCCGGTGAAGGTCGCGACCAACACGTTGCGGCTGCTCGGCCTCCCAGTGGACCAGTGGTCCTATCTGCTCCTGCACTTGGTGCTGGATAAGATTCCAGCCGAGATGCGGGCCCGGTTCGATCGGGAACAAGTGGCTGGGAGTCGTGACCTTCAACGATCTCCTCCGGTTCCTGGAGTGGGAGGCCAGGGTCGCGGAGACCTCGGTGGAAACGATCCGGAGGACTGCGCCGGAACGCACTCCGCCCGGCTCGGGAACGGGAAGGCCCCAGCAGCGCAGAGGGCCGACGCAGGCCTATGCGGTGACAGCTGGAGCACCAGACACTGGCTGTCTGGGATGTGGGCAGCACCATCGGGAGGTCGACTGCCCACAGTTCATCAAACTGTCCGTAGGACATCGCCGCCGGAGGGTGAGAGAAGGGAGACGCTGCTACGGCTGTCTGGGGGGTCACCAGTACCGGGACTGCCCCAGGGCCACAGCGTGCCCCAGGTGTGGAGGACCACACCATACCCTTCTGTGTAATCGAAGGGACGGCTACCCACCGAGAGTGGAGCGCCCAACGGGCGGGGGCTCCAGAGCATCACCACCTGGAAGTGGTAGGTCATCTGGTCGAGGTTCGCCAAGTGCTGCGTGCTGTTACGAGTCGCGATTAGGAAGTCTTTTTAAAAAAAAAACAAATTATTTATTTTATAAGGCAGCCGTCTAGCGAGGTTGGAGGATGGAATCGGACTGACTTGAATTGAATGCATAGGCTGCTAGGACTGTGGCAGGAACATGATGATTTAGCATCTAAGGGCCAGTGTGTAAGCACTATGGGGTGCATATACTAGATATAACACCTCCCTGGGGTAGACTAAACATCGGGGTTAAAACGATGGTTAGGAAATAAGTATAAGGTATGGTTATTTAAGAAGAAACCTTTAAGCGGTTAAATATTAATTCTTATACTAGGGGATGGAGTGTTTTCCTTTACGGAATGAGGTTTGTTAATTTTAACAGGAATATTGACTTCAGAGCTTGGATTCTGATTAGAAGGTAAGTCTACAGGAGTAGGATGAGAGAATTTAGGAAATTGATAGGATAGACAGCTGCGCGATTTAATAAACATGAAAAGTTTGATTACACAAAATACGGAAATTATACACATTATAATTACAGTAATAACCGAGTAATGAGTCTCGTATTTAATAAATGGGTGTTGATTTAAAATTTCATCAGCTTCATCAGCTATCGATTTTAATTTTGATTTAGTTCCCAAGGTGAAAGAATCCAGATTTACATTTTGCAACTTAAGGGGAAGCTCATTACTTATTATTCTATTAAACTTATCTAGGGTACAACAAGAGTCATTTATGAGATTAAAGTCAGAGTATACAGCGGTTACATTTATGTTTATATTGTTGAATCTGGGTATCAATTTTGTACCTTTACAGTAAGCGATACAGTTATTTGGGATAGTAAGTATCCCTGTGCCGATAATGCTTAGATCAACAAGTTTTTGCTTCGGGCATTCGATATAAAGTTTATTATTTTGGGATTGAACATAGATCCAATTATTACTGTAGAGTGGTTGCCATAAGTCTATTTGTCCATGGAGGAATTCTGTTTTGCACTGCACTGGGAGAACACTTATCACATCAGACATTAACTCACTTTCACAACTGGGGTTTACGCTAGTCGGGAACACTGTCAAGACGTCACAGATATACTCGCGCGGATTTATCGCTATGCATTCCCTTAGCGAATCAAGATTACAATATTCTGACTTATCGTTGGTCATTGCTATGTATTTACTGCTAGGTTTTATAAAACTAAAGGTGTCCAGTTTCACCTTATTGTGAGGAGTAGGCAACGCTAAATTATGGAACAGATTATATTCCTTAGGTGACACTAAGGGTATTCTTAATACAAAAATTATCTTGTTGCTTAAACTATAACAAACTACGCTAGAAATATTCATCAGAATGTGAATATTGTTTAAAGCTAAACTTACAGGTAACTTAAGGTCTACAGGTAAGTACCTATAGTTATCGACAATTTCTCGGTACAAGTGTGTAGGTGGTAACATTGCCGGATGCAAGATGTTTTGACTACTGAGAATAATAGCGTTTGTTAAGTCTTCTAGCTGGAACGATAAGGTAAGTATAGACGCTTCAAGGCTATTGAGTATAGAATTTATATTTGTTCTCACTACTAATTCATTAGAAAGCAATGTAATATTTTTAAAAGTCAGGGAGAATTTGTCGATAGCTAACTTAAGACTGTCCTCGTTAAATTGTATATTATGTAATGTGTTATTAAATTTTGATAAAATTTCCGAAGTTATTAGAATATTATCTTTCATTAATGAGCTCAGTCTTTTTTCATTATCTTGTACATTTCGAATGGCATTGTCGTACTTAATGGCATCATCCTCATCCAAGGTTCCAAATATGATCTTGGAAAGAGACCCAACAGCACCCAACCAGGCTCCTCTCTTAGATCTTTTACTTACTAAATGCGAGATGGTAGAATATTCAGAGACAATGTCATGATATCTCACTGTTAAAGGTTCTAGTATGTTACTACATTCTAAGTTATTTGACGTTTCTAACCTAATTTGATTACATATAAAACGCGTTGTTCCTAACACAGAATTAATGTTTTGTATATGAGGTTCAATGTACGAGATATCGAATGGGGTGACTACATCTAAATGACTCATACGGATTTTAAGTACACCAATCGGATCGAAGTATATACCAGGGCTCTCGTTGATTGATTGTATAAATGCCGGATGACCCTGGGCCAGTATGCTGTAAGAAAAGAGGTATTTGCTCATTAAGTTTTACCTGTAAAACCTAATACTTATCTATAACTTACTACTAAAATATATATAGTATTAAAATCTAAATTTCGCGTACTTCTACGTGTTTCACTTCATCAAAGTGATGTTTAACGTGGCGTCTGTTTATAAGCAATGACAATGTATGGTTGTCATGGACTTTAACTACTTTGTATGGGCCCTTCCAAATGGGTGACAGGGCCTTACGTAGCCTAAGATGGTTTTTTAATAAGACATAATCTCCTACTTTGTAGGTTACGGAGCGAGTGCGATTATCATAATATGCTTTGGAATTAATTTTAGATTTTTTAATGAAGTCTATGGCTCTATCCCGTGCATGCTTCATGCGATGTTGCAGCATTTTTACATACTCAGGATAAGTTGTACTGGAAGAGTCATTATACACAGAATCTGGGATGCGAGGCTTATAGCCAAATAATAACTCAAATGGCGGATAATTTGTTGTTGAATGTACAGCTGTATTATACGCCAACATAGCTGTATAGACATACCGGGGCCAGTTATCCTGATTATCGTTGACATAGGATTTTAAATATTCTTTAAGAGTTGAATGTGACCTTTCCAAGGCACCTTGCGTTTGAGGGTGATAAGGAGCAGACCACAGTTGTTTAATTTTTAAGAATTCACAGGTTTTCTTGAATAAGTCCGCAGTAAAATTAGTACCTTGGTCGGTGAGTATATGTTTAGGGATTCCGAATAACGAAATAAAATGGAGTAGGCATTCACAGGACTCCTCGGCAGTGTTGCTGCGAAGAGGATAGGCTAAAGAGAATTTAGTGAGGTCGTCTTGCATAGTTAGGATAAATTTTAGTTTGGCTGTACCAGATTCGGGCAAGGGACCTACGATATCGATAGATAATCTCTCGAATGGGGATGTTGAAGTGGAAGTTATTATCATGGGAGCTCTATTTAACTTACGTAAAGCTTTGTTGGTTTGGCATGATGTGCAATTTTTTACGTAGTTCTCTATGTCACTACGCATATTCTTCCAATAAAATCTTTCTTTAATACGGCTTAGCATTCTATTCGACCCTAAGTGTCCTGAGATGGGGATATCGTGGTTTTCCTTTAGGATTTTAGGGATTTCGTTTAGCGAAGGATATATGATATTATTATGGTATATGTGAATTTTTATATTTGTTCCGTCGAAGAGATAACTGAACATGTTATAGATTTTTACAAAGGAGTGTTTGTCGAATGGATTCTTAAAATCAGATGTGCTAACTTCATTGATAGTGGGATAAGACATTATTATTTCGTCACGTGCGTATTTTAGAGATTTAAATATATCCGGATAAGAGAAGTCATCAAAGTGATGAACTTTAGTAAATAGGAGAAGGTAGGTCTTATCTCCGATTGTCAGAGGTAGAAAGGTGAACAAGGATCTATCGAGTTTCGAGAATTCATCCCAGTCGGATTCCGGGCAATTACTTATAATTTCCTGGATGTAGGGCATGGACTCGTCCATGTCTATTGAGGTAGGTATGATCACAAGTTTTTGTGTTGTTTTAAGTAGATTTTCATTGTGTTCTATGATAAGAGTATCGTGTACTTCCTTTGATGCTTTCAAAAAACTGTTATAGGTTTCATCAGATACAGGTGAATTCTCGGGTAATGAAGAAGGAGTTTCCGATGCAGTTTGATTAGATGAAGGTAAGTTTCCAAGTACTGCAGGAGGGATTTCAGGTGGAGACTGATCGGAAACAGGATTTTGCTGACTTATAGAAGCTTGTGGTTCGAATTCCCTTTCAGGGGATTGGTCATTGTTAATAGAGTTTAGGTAATCCAATAGTTCATCACCTATTTCTGGATCTAAAATATTAGCGTCTAGGCTAGAAGAAGGAGATATAAGAAGATTTTGCAGATCTTCATTTATTTCACTGGGTGATAATAGGGGTTGAAGTAGTTGGGATACAATGTCATTGTTGGAAATAGTATCATTGTTAGGATTCAGAGAAGTATGATTTTTAGGATGTATAGGATTTACTGGATATCTGGAAAGAGCATCAGCAGCAGAGTTTAGTTTGCCTTTGCGATACACTATGTCGTAGTCATATTCTTCTAGTTTTAACCTCCATCTTTGGAGTTTGCTGCTGGGATCTTTGCGATTAAACAGCCATTTTAGAGGTCTGTGATCGGTTATAATTAGAAATTTATGGCCGTATAAGTAAGGTCGGAATGTCTTACATCCGTAAAGTATGGCTAACAGTTCCTTCTCGGTAGTGCTATAATTAGACTCACTCTTATTGAGTGTGCGTGATGCGAAAGCTACAGGTTGGTCCTTACCTACGGACCCTTGGGAAAGTACCGCACCTACGGCATAATTAGATGCATCACAGGTAAGAATAAAAGGTTTAGAAAAGTCTGGATATATAAGGAGCGGAGCAGAGGTGAGTTTTTCTTTGAGTGTTTCAAAAGCGAGCTGCTGTTGATTTTCCCATTTAAAGGGTACGTCTTTTTTTAAGAGGTTAGTGAGGGCTTTCGCTGTCTTGGAGAAATCAGGGATAAAACGACGGTAGTACGAAACTAGACCAAGGAATGATTTTACGTCCTTTGGGCTCTTAGGAATTGGAAAGGAGGTCACGGCCTTGACCTTTTCAGGGTTAGGTTTAACACCTTGTTCAGTAATTATGTGCCCCAAGTAACAGACTTCTCGTCTAAGGAATTCGCATTTGTCGGGTTGGAGTTTGAGATTAAAACTCCGGATTCTCTGGAAGATGTTGGTAAGATTTTGGATGCTGGATTCAAGGTCAAATCCGTAGCAAACTACGTCATCAAGGTATACGAAGCAGCGGATGCCTTGAAGGCCTGAGAGCACAGAATTCATAAGTCTTTGAAATGTAGAAGGGGCGTTCTTGAGCCCAAATGGCATTCTTGTGAATTGGAAATGTCCCTCGGGGATTGTGAAGGCTGTTTTGGATTTATCTGCTTCATTTAGTTCGATTTGATGAAATCCGGATGCTAGATCTAAAGTGGAGAAATATTTGCTGTTACCCAGCTGGTCTAAAATTTCAGTGATTTGAGGTATAGGATATGTGTCTCCTATCGTGACATCATTCAGTTTACGATAGTCTATGACAACTCTCCATTTTTGTACATTAGAAGCATCAAGTTTCTTTGGAACAACCCATATAGGTGATGACCAGGGGGAATCGGAAGGTTCTATAATGTTTTGTTCTAGCATCTTATTAATTTGTTTATGAACTTCAGCCTTGTGGACTTCGGGAAACCTATAGGACTTAGTATGAATAGGAATATCTGTTGTTGTTTTAATCTCGTGTTTAATGGCGTTAGTATGAGTCAGGATTTCCCCGGGAAGATAGAATATATCGGAAAAATCGGAACATAATTGTAAGAGTGTGTCCCTTTCTTCTTGATTGAGGTGAGAGGTACGGAGTTGCTTTAGTACTTCTTGCGTTCTTTTGAAGCTATTAGAAGTGGGCTTAATATGATTTATAGTTTCAGTTGGATTATTGGGATCAATGGGGTCGAGTTTGAGATTTAGATTGGATTTTACAGTTACGGGTTCTTCGGAAGTATTAACAATGGATAAGTTTATCCTTTTATTTTCCTTAACACGCACTAGGCAATTTGCTATTAACAAAGTATCCGAAAGTTTCTGGTCTAGAACTAGACCTTCATTAATTTCAGGATTTAGTACAGAACATTCGATAATGGTCTCAGTTCTAGGAGGTATTACATAGGCAGGTTCATGAAAATGTAGTTTAATTGATGTATTTCTAATGTAAAGGGTATTGTTATTGTAATTAATATTGCAACTATGTGTATTGAGCATATCTGAGCCTATGATGCCATCATAAGGTAAGTCTGGAATATTAGTAACGTGGAATTTGTGTGATATGTCGAACTTAGGAAGTTTTATTTTCAGCAAAAAATGACCTTGCGTGCAAACTGGGTCATCGGTCGGATCTATACCTTTTAATTGAATTATATCCTTTGTGAGTTTAGGGTGTTTCATAACGGAAGAATGTTTTATCAGACTTACAGAGGATCCTGAGTCGACTAACAGAGAAAGTGGGATGTCAGATACGGAAGTTTCCACGAGGACATGAGGTAGTAGAGTTTTTACAGGATTATTCGTGATTTCATAGACTTTGAACTTAGTAGGATTTGAGGAACTAGTAGATTTGCGTTGTTGCATGGATACAGAGGATTCAGGGGTATGGGAAGATTCGTAGAAATCGGTCTTTTTAGGCTGTTGTACGGATACAGAGGATTTAGTAGTCTTAGGCAGAACAACCTCCTTGGGCTGCTGCATGGATACAGTGGGTTTAGTAGTTTTAGGCAGAACAACCTCCTTGGGCTGCTGCATGGATACAGTGGGTGTAGTAGTTTTAGGCAGAACAACCTTCTTGGGCTGCTGCATGGATGCAGTGGATATAGAAGTAGTGTCGGATTTTGAATTAAATGGTCCCGCACGACACTGGGACGAGACGATTACTCGTTTTTTTGACTTGAGTCTACGGTATCATAACCATCTTCTGGATTGGCAGGATAGTCATCATTATTCTCCGAAGCGTCATCGGAGACGAAGTGAACGCGTTGAGGTAACCTCGCGTGATTTTGATCATTATTCTTAAAACGATTATTGTTGAATTCTCTTTTACGACACTGTTCTAAGGTATGCCCAGGGTTTTTGCAATACCTGCATACTAAAATAGAGGAATTTTGAGAATTATTATTATTAGGACGAAATGTGTTGGACTTGGGTTTAGCTTGATTTGAATTTGAAGAAGATGTGTTTTGACTAAGGCGCATAAATTGACGCGATTGTTGATTGCTAGACGGGCTTGCATATTTGGATAAAGATTGTTGGATTCTTTCTTCGGAAATGGCTATATTAATTGCCTCATTTAAGGTTTTAACAGATTTACTCCTGACGAAGTTAGAGATTCGGGGCGTCAGCCCCATTTGGAAATGATGGAGGGCTAATTCCTCCATTGCTGCGCTGCGTCCTACCATTTCCCTACTCTTGTGGCCGTGTGAAATAGAAACTTCAGTGAGCAATTGGGATAAGCATGTCTCTATTCTTAAAGCATACTGACTAACGGGTTCAGTGGCCTGCTGTTTACATTCTTGCAGGTCTGTGAGAAGGTGAGCGTAGTGTTTTCTTTCGCTAAATTGGGTTTTAAGGAATTCTTTGAGTTGCTGCCAGTTGACAAATTCCTTAATAGAACAAGCGGTCTCTGCCTTGCCTTGTAACTGACAGAGAATATATTTAAAAAGAATATCTTTTTGGACATCTGAGGCTAATTCATAAGCATTATTGCAATTAACTAGGAAAGAATTAAGTTTTTCTCTACAACCATCGAATGGTTTAATAAATTTAAGAAGGGTAGAAAGTTCTATTTCTGACTTTGGGATTATAACAGTTTTCTTCTTAGTAGATCTGGTCGATGGGCCTGGAAATGGATTGTGCTGCACTTGGGTATCTTCTTCTGTGTCTGTTACAGAGACTTCAGGCTTTTCAAATTTTGGACTAGCGGAACGACCTTCAGACATTTTGTACAAAGAATATAGATAAAAGTTATATTATTAAAACTAACACCAAAAAAAAACTGATAATTAACAAAACCGGTTTTACTAAAACGGAACCCTAATTTAACAACAGTTACAATGTAGCAATGACCAATATAAAACAAAAGTCACTCACAGGAATGCAGGGAACGCGATAAGGGCGAGCATGATGTTTGTAGACACAACAGGATGTAGGCACGGCGCGCGGCGTGACGTAGAAACGATGGAATGTTGACGTGAAGATGCACTAGAATATGGATACAGCGGAATACCACGTATGTGTTGATGAGCCACAGATCGTCGCGTCGTCGGTCTACCGGTCACAGCACTAGCCTGTGCGCGACAGTGGGTAGCCTTGCAGGTGCAAAATTGGAGACTTGCTGGAGCACTGGCTATTGGCGATGCCCAGCAGTGGACCTCTGATGAGCTCTGCTTTCACGAGCACTAACGACCAAGAGGGCGTGTCTGGAACTTGATGCAGTGGGAGACAGTGGACTTGACACTTGAACACACACGCGTAGAATTTAATTTTAATTGAAAGAGGCGAACCGGGGATTATCTCTTTTAAAATCCCTTGACGCTGCCACCAAATGTTACGAGTCGCGATTAGGAAGTCTTTTTAAAAAAAAAACAAATTATTTATTTTATAAGGCAGCCGTCTAGCGAGGTTGGAGGATGGAATCGGACTGACTTGAATTGAATGCATAGGCTGCTAGGACTGTGGCAGGAACATGATGATTTAGCATCTAAGGGCCAGTGTGTAAGCACTATGGGGTGCATATACTAGATATAACAGTGCGCAGACAGGGCGAACGCCTCAACCCAGGTCGACCAGGAGGGGCCGACGACAGCCACCGGATTGGCTGCAGTCCGGACTCCAGCGGCCCAGGCGCCGCAGTTCCAGGTTATGAAGAGGCCACAATTACCGGCACGGGAGCCGGTGCAGGAGTCAAGGGCGAACCGGTTCTCGCCCCCGCTCCACGAATACCCGAGGCTGGAGTACCACCCCCCGTATCATCGGTACGGGAGGGCGGCGGGATATGCTCCGCCTCAAAGTGCTTATATGTTGCGCACGCCCTACTGGGCGGGGCCGCCCTCCCCCGCGGGCCAGTACAACGCGTGACTAGCTTGCCACAGTCACCATAAGGCAACAGAACTCCTTACCGTCCTGTTGCCAACTGCGGCGGTCCGCATTTGGTGCCCTCAGGAGGGCTACGTCCGGATACGAGCCCTTTTGGACACAGGGGCCCAGGGTACACTGGTGTCAACTCGGGTTGCTAAGACACTGGGCCTACCCCGACACTCCGTAGTCACGGGAATGAGCGGAGTCGGAGGTAGTGAGGTACCAGGTGTTACCGGACGAACACACTTCGCATTCTCCGCAGATAAGGATACGAGATGGAGAATTTGGGCTTCGGCGACGGTGCTGGATACCGTCGTGGGCCGTCTCCCTTCTACGGAATTGCCAGCTGGAGCGACCTCTCTCGTAGCAGGCTTGAGACTGGCAGACCCCAATTTTCACGTCCCAGATCAAGTGGACATGATTTTGGGTACGGACGTGCTTGGTTGGATACTCAAGAGTGAGATACGTCGACTGGGATCGAGTTCTCTCATGGCCGTGTCCACGGCATTGGGTCACGCGGTGTTTGGACCGGTCTACACAGGTGAGCTGCCGGATGATGCTCATTCGTTCACAGGAGTATCTATTGCACGGGTAATGCAAAGGTTTTGGGAAGTCGAGGAACCTCCCATGGTGTCACGGCTGGATCCTGACCATGTGGAGTGCGAGAACTTCTATCAGGCACATACGGTTAGGCTGCCATCTGGACGCATACAGACACGTCTACCGTTCATAGATTGCCCACCGGTATTGGGCCAGTCCAGAGTCTTGGCGGAGAAGCGGCTATTGTCTATGGAAAGGCGCATGCAGCGCGACCCCGTTTTTCGGAATAAATACGTGGAGTTCATGCGGGAGTATGAGGCTCTTGGACATATGTCTCCGGCTCACGTCGACTGGACCACGACCGACCATTACTTCTTGCCGCATCATGCGGTCTTGAAGCCCCAGTCAGGTAAACTGAGGACAGTGTTCGACGGTTCGGCACCGTCCTCCACTGGGGTGTCACTAAATCAGTGTCTTCACGCCGGGCCTAAACTACAGCGCGATATTGTAGACATAATTTTAAATTTCAGGAGACACCAGGTGGTATTTGGGACAAACATCCGGATGATGTTCCGTCAGACGTTGATCCACCCTGAGGACAGGAGGTTTCAACTCATCTTATGGCGTGAGAGCCCAGATGATCCGGTAACCGTTTACGAGCTCAACACGAACACGTACGGATTAAAGTCGAGTCCGTTCATCGCCATACGCTCCCTTCTGGAATTGGCCGAGCAGGAGAGAAGCCAGTTTCCACGTGCCGCCGCCGTGCTGTCACGTGACTTGTATGTTGATGACGTGTGCACGGGCGGGGCTACAATCGAGGAGGCGATCCGGCTGCGGGACGAGCTCATCGCCCTCCTCGCCACTGGAGGATACGAGTTGCGGAAGTGGGTATCGAATGACCCACGTCTGTTGAAAGGGATCCCGGATGATCACCAACAGAATCCGCACCTCTTTGAGGATCAGGAAAACCTTGAAATGGTTGCTGTACTCGGGATTCAGTACAAACCTGTGGCAGACATCTTCACCTTCCGAGTTGGATTGGATCCCCTGAAGGTTTGGACTAAACGGACATGTCTGTCTACTCTGGCTAGGATGTATGACCCCAATGGCTGGATTTGCCCGGTCCTGTTTGCTGTCAAATGCCTGCTACAGAGACTGTGGACATTGGGTGTCTCGTGGGACGAGCCGCTGGATGGCCGCCCGCTTGATGACTGGTTGGGTCTGGTCACAACGATGGGAGAGCTCAATCAGGTGGCCCTGCCGAGGTGCATTTTGCCCCCGGGTAGGTACCGTGCGAGCTTACATGGCTTCTGTGATGCATCAGAGCGCGGGTTTGCAGCAGTCGTGTACTTAAAGACCTCAGACTCGGAGGGCCGAGTACAGGTCAGATTGCTACTGGCTAAAAGCAAGGTGGCTCCCATCAAGGCCAGACTCACAATCCCGAAACTGGAGTTATGCGGGGCTCACTTGTTGGCTCGACTCCTCGGCCACGTGAGCAAAGAACTGGCGGCCACGGTAGACATCAGGGATACCTACGCGTGGTCGGATAGCCAAGTGGCATTGGCATGGATACGGGCGGCGCCACACACTCTGGAGGTGTTTGTGGCAAATCGGGTGGTCCAGATACAGGACCTGGACGTTACAGTAATCTGGAGACATGTGCCCGGTGAGCTCAATCCGGCTGATTGTGCCTCACGCGGCTGCACCGCCCCCGAACTCATACGTCATCATCTCTGGTGGGTACCAGAGTGGTTACTGGAACCAGAGTCGACCTGGCCGAGTACACCTGAGCCAGGCCTGGTTGAGGATTTGCCAGGCGTGTTGGTACACGCAGTGACGGCGCAACCCGCGCTGGATCTTGACTGGCTGCTGCGCCGTTACAGCAGCTTGGACAAGCTGTTGGGTGTCACCAGCTGGATGTTGCGGTTCATCCACAATTGTCGCCATCCCCAGCAGAAGAGGCTCGCGCCGGTAGCGACCGCTGAGGATCGGCGCATTGCTATGCGTCATCTGGTTCGCCTAGTCCAGGAGGACAGGTTCAAGTCTGAGCTTCAAGCCTTGCACCCGGGACGCGCTAAGTTGAAGGGTGCTGTCGCCAGATTGAACCCATTTATTGATCAGGATGGTCTAATCCGCGTGGGGGGCAGACTCCGGAAGTCGGACCTGTCCTACGGGAGACGCCATCCCTTACTACTTCCCAAGGGCGGGGCCCTTGTCGAGCTCATAATAACACACCGTCATGTTAGCAACGCGCACGCTGGACTAGGTGCGATGTTAGCAATTCTACAAAGGGAATTTTGGATCCTGTCCGCGAGGAGAGCAGTCAGGAGCGTTATATTCAAATGTGTAGCATGCTACCGGACCAAGGCATCTACCATGCAGCCGCAGATGGGTGATCTGCCGGCTGATCGGGTACAATACACGAGGCCGTGGGTCGGGGTCGGCACGGATTTTGCGGGACCCTTTCTGATAAAGTCAGCCGCGGTCAAGAACAGGAAATTGACCAAGGCATACTTGTGTGTGTTTGTGTGCCTCGCGACCAAGGCGGTGCACTTGGAGGTGGTGTCGAGATTGACCACCGAGGCCTTCGTCGCGGCCCTGGATAGATTCGTTTCAAGGCGTGGAGTGCCGTCCTTGATTCGGTCGGACAACGGAACGAACTATCGGGGTGCTGCAAACTATCTGCGTGACGTCACTGAGTTCCTGGAACAACACAGTGACCAAATTGGGCAGGGCTGTGCCCAACGGGGCATAGAATGGCGGTTTTCGGTACCAGCCTGTCCGCACTGGGGCGGAATATTTGAGGCCGCGGTCAAATCGGCCAAGACACACTTACGGCGAGTAGTGGGGGAGACCACTCTTACGTTTGAAGAGTTGGCCACCATATTCTGTAAGGTGGAAGCCGCTTTGAACTCCCGTCCACTATGCCCAGTGTCTCAGGACCCAAATGATATTGACGTGTTGACACCGGGCCATTTCATAATCGGGCAGCCGGTAACTGCCCTCCCAGAGTATCCTTGGCGGGATCAAGGTACTTCTCGGCTATCGCGTTGGCAGATGCTGCAACAGATGAGTCAGGATTTCTGGAGGCGCTGGTCTGCCGGATATCTCCACTTGTTGCAGCAGCGAGTCAAATGGACGGATCATACTAACCCTCCGGTAGAGGGCGACATTGTTTTAATGAAGGAGCCTAATTTGGCCCCCCTGTGCTGGCGGCGAGGCCGCATTTTAAAGTTGATACCAGGCACGGACGGAATCCCTCGAGTTGCCGAGGTTTTGGTAGACGGATCAATTTTGACCCGTGCACTCACTTCATTGGCCCGCCTTCCATCAAACGACTAGTATGGTTTACTAGTGAAATGTCGGGATACATTTCAGGGCGGGGGATGTTTCGGATAAAACATTCATCAGACGAATATATTCACGTTGAATTTACTCGATTCGGATAATCGACAAGTATTAGTTTTGGTACATCACTACCGGGTTTGGACGCGCGTGACGCCATGACAGCCAGTCTGTTCAATCGCGCGGCCGCGGTTAGATGCATTCCCTTTTGATATTACCTGTGAAGTCTCGGGATAGACCATTCTAATACGATTCGCGTTAAATCTTCGGGAATAATTGCGCATTAATATCGTGAGTGAGGCCCGGTTGCCTAGTGGATAAAGGTTTAAAGTTTATTGACAATTGAACACTCGGTAGTGAAATAACCTGTGTGGAGGGGACCTCTTCTACCCGAATTCGCGTGCTTCGCTGGACCGACACCGAATTAATAGGGGATGTGTAGGAATCTCATGAGAAGGGGCATAAACGGGTTTAATTAATTCGGATTAATAAGCAAGTCACGCCCAAGCGCGTAAGGTACTTTTCTTTTGTTTATTTTTAGTGATCAGCCTAACTTTCCTATCATTCACGCTTCCACTGCAAAATTTAAACATTCTGGTAGCAGAGTTGGCTGAAACATATCTCATATTGGCGATTTTCTAATTGCATATCCTGGGAGCCTACTTCAAAATTTTGACCTGTAAGTTTGTATGTACGAATATGTTTGTCGGCGGTGAATATCTCGTGTTCAGCTAAACCGATTTTGATGCGGTTTCAGAAAAGTATTTGTTACATTTAGGATAAGGATATAGGTATTTTAACCGACCTAAAAAAATAGGTTTCAGTATGTAGTAGAATAGAATAGAAAACTCTATTGCACCATACCAGTGTATACATAATTTTTTTAAACAAGGTTTAGTTCAAAGGTGTACTTATCGCTAATGCAATCTGCCTTCCTGCAATCTGGTAGTAAATTGATATAGTCTGGAGTCGGTTCTGTTTATCAAAAAAATGTATTTTTTTTTTGTGTCCAATCCTAATTTAGTTTACACTTTCCACAGGAATGCCAAGGACCCCAGTGCGAATACGTAAGATCTGCTCCAGCCAGAAATATTGATTCGTGCGGGTTTGGTAAGTTCCGATTTTTAGAAATATTTACCATTAGATCTATATAGTGTCCAAAATAGTTATCTTAATATTACTTATTTATTTTCTCAATCGTTTAAAAACCTAACGTTATGGTTAGCTATTATTTCAGCTCAATAACAGAAATAAAACTTACCTAAATCATTGTGATTATGAAGAATTAATTTCAAATTAATAATATTTTATTACTGATAAATTATTTACTAACGCTAGATACTTACATAATAGTTCAATTTAACTTTATTTACCCATAAAACAAAACTACAAGAAACAAATATTATGAGCCCATATGAGAACATCATTTTTAGAGCCAGGCTCTTATATTCGTGCCTGTTCATAGCAAGTGCCTTTAAGTTATTAATTGTCTAAAATAACGTTGTGGCATACCAGAATTATTTAATTAAGTAACGTATTTTGAATACTCGTAATATTTCAGCACTTATCATTTATCAAATAGTGGCCTAAATTGATAAGTATATTATACATTTAAATAACTCTCACGGTAAGTGAATGCAAAGTAGTTTGAAATGTAGCTGCTAGGAAATGCTGTTTTGCAACTGGTTTCAGATTTTGCTTTTAATTTTGTTACGTTGACATAACCATTAATTATCATAATTTTAATACTTAAATTTTGTTTTTATTATTTTACACGTTTTAAATGTTGTACATTGTAACTATATAACGTTTTAATGCTAATTGTTTTATTGACCTACTTATTAACTAGTATCTACTAGTAGCTCACATAACATCACATAATCATAATCCACAGAATATATAGACAACTTATTCAAAGATATGGAAAATATAATAAAGATAGCTAGTACAGGTAGCTTTTACAGAAAATTTTAAGCTGCCCGAGTGGTATTCCGGTTTATCAAGCTAAAATATAGCCTTTATATTTTCATACTGATCTGAATCGATTCGTGTAGACTAACAGAATTACTGTAGTAAATAAAGATTAACGGAAAGCTGTTAAAATATATAAATCATGGATAAAAATATTTTATATAATGGTATCTAGCAATTTTTAATTCTTGGAATAAACTGCCTCCGTGGTCCAGTGGTGAAGGCGTTTGCCTGTTGACCCGGGGGTCGTGGGTTCGATTCCGATGGGAAGCATACTTTGTTTAGTTGTCGTCAGAACCACGTCAGAGGCCGAGAGGCAGTTTCGAAGAACTCTGACACCAAGGAGTGTATGGTCTTTTGACCGTGACACCTACTCGAAATGATGATGTTGATGATGGTTCTTGGAAGTCTCTAACGTCCGCTACCTTTGCAGAGCATCGTGAGCAACTGAACCTGGCGACGGCTTTCCTCGACGGCTCTGCTTTGTACGGCAGCTCCGAGAAAGAACTCCGCTCTCTTCGACTATACGACGCTGGGAAACTGGATATTGCATCTTGTCACAAGTGAGTATTAACTACGTTACTTCATCTATGGGAATTTTCTATAACTTCAGGGAAAATTAGCCCCGATCAAGTAGTCGAGTAACCGACCAACTTTCTCACGTCTCCAATAAATGTCACATCGTTCTGGATTGGTTAAATTAGGTACCTGAAATATAAGTATATAGCATACTAGCGACCCACCCCGGGTTTGGACAGGTGCAATGCTATATAATACATGTATTATACATATAAACCTTCTTCTTGAAACACTCTATCTATTAAAAAACCGCATCAAAATCCGTTGCGTAGTTTCAAAGATCTTTAAGCATACATAGGGACAGATAGCGGGAAGCGACTTTGTTTTATACTATGTAGTAATAGTGATAGTGATTTAATTAAAACATGATTAAAAATAGTACCTTCATACGAGTTCATAAAGTAAATGGATATATTTAATGGAGTCGAGACTGGTGATGATAAGCAAAGGTAAATACTCAGACAAGATTAATTAGACACATATACCTATATCCTTTTATCAACTACTTAATTGGTAAATACTAATGATGAGTGGACATGGAATTCCTTTGTCGTCACAGAAGTGGATTGTATGCAAATACATACGCCGGCCAGCCTTGACATGTACCTTCGACTAGATTTCAATCGTAACATCTGTTTACAAGTCATAAATTCACATAGATAGGACATTATCGACTTCATGTGAATTTATGCATTGTTTACATGCATATCACAAAAGCATCTACGAGGTTAATTGAAATGTGTAGTTTATGAACTGTGGCGGTACTGTATGGCATTACAAAGAGCCCCTTACCCTTAGGTAACTAGGTATTTATTCTACCATAATCCACATTTTTCTCTTGTTTTTAAGTATCTAGGTATATGTATAATCTACGTACCCCGTGAAGTTTTCGAAAGATATATTTATATGAGAAACATTTGTGTAATAACAAGGCTCTAATTAACATTTAAGTTTTTATTACATTCGTCAATGCAAATGATTTGATATTTTTGTTTACTAAAAGATACCTTGTCCAGGTGCCATGACCAAAAGCCGACAGCCCCTCTCTACAAAGCTCTAGTTTCGGAGCACAACCGCATCGCCGGCGAACTCTACGCTCTCAATCCATTCTGGGATGACGTCACGCTGTTCCTGGAGACCAGGCGAGCCATGGCAGCCATAATACAGCACATCACTTACAATGAGTTCTTACCGGTGCTATTGGGAGAGGTGAGAAATACACTTATTGCAGGTTGCAGGGATGGACACAGTTATTTTTAAAACCCAAAAATAACGGTCTTTAACCTGGTTAATGAAAATAGCGGTCGATTTAAGGCTCCTAAGTGTCTGGTTAAGACCAATTTCTGGGGAAATACCGGTTGAGCGGAATAATAATCAAAGGGTAGCTGTAAAATAAATGGGCAGAAAAATTTGCTAGTGATTTTATTTTTTCCGATTTTACCATCCTTGCTTATTACTATTATTTTGTAACAGGTTGGTAGAGTAGATATTGTAGAGTTCAGGCGGGATTTTTCTTCTGAATCCTTTCAACAACTGATGCTATTTTCGGTAACAATATGAGACACCGACCGAACAGACCGGATAACGAAGAAAAGTTCAAATTGTGTGAATATGAAATTGATGAAATGTGAATGTTAACGCTGTTCCTTGTCTCTTGTTAACAACTGTTACATCTGTATTCTATCTAACCCGGTTTTTGCATTAAACATTTGTCTCGTTCGTTCCCAGGTAGGCATGGCAAAGGCAGAGTTAAAGCTGCAGTCCCTGGGATTCTGGAGAGGATATTCTAGTGCCAACCGCGCTGGTGCCTACAGCGAACTGGTAGCTGTGGCTCCTATCTTCAAGGCCATGATGAATGAGAAACTGGTGAGAAATACCTTCTACTCTTCTATCATGAAGACTATAGTGTTACTAAGGTATACCCTACAAGCTTTTGAAATATACCTATCTAAAATTACACGTATCTTACTTTAGGTGTATTTACAAATAAATACAAAGACAAATTTGTCAAATCGTCTTGTCGGTCGAATATTTTAATATGTTTAACGCGCCTAATACTTAAAAGACGTAAATTATCTGCTGGTTTTATTAAATTAATGAAACTTTACCTTTATTTTCTTATATTTTAACTAAATATGGCCATTATTTCCCAAAATAGAAATATGTCCACTTGATACCCTGGTAACTCAAATGATTATTTTTGAGAACTGAATGTTACCAGTTGTTTTTTAATAACATCGTTCCAGATCAATACGACTGTAACTCTTGAGCACCTGGTCCATACCGTTGCCCACAAAGTCTCCCACTTCCCAGCGTCCGCACAGTTCGACTTCAACCGCGCTAGAGATCACGGAGTAGCGCCGTACTTGAGAGCTCTTAGAATGTGCGAACCTACCACACCTATTAAGACCTTCGGAGATTTCGAGAAGATGGGCTTTGATAGGACTCAAGTGGAAATGCTGGCTGATATGTACAAGTACGTATAACTTTTAACTTACTTTTAAATTTAAATTTTGAAATGTCGTAATCATAACTCATGACAGGAACAAATTCTTGAAATCACCTTTAACTGGAGTCAAAAGTAAACGTGCATTTCAAGTTAACTTTTTTTTCTGTACAGAAACGCTGAAGATGTAGAGCTGATGATTGCTGGTGCCCTCGAAAAGGCAGCCAACGGAGCGGTGGTAGGGTCCACCATTGCGTGTGTCATGGCGCTGCAGTTTGCCAATCTGAAGAAGAGCGACCGGTAAGTTCATGGCGTTTTGGTGATAGATTAAAAAAATAGAATTAATCAAGGACATCGTGTTCATTATCTTTTTGTAGTTTTGGTTACTGTTTTTATCCTCGCTTTATGCATCCTACAATTAGTGAAGTCTAACTATTTTTGATGGTATTTTTAATTTAAACTTGAATTATGTTTCACTTTATACTTGCAGATTCTGGTATGAAAACGACATACCACCTTCATCGTTCGTATCAGAACAACTCGGAGCCATCAGAAAAGTATCACTGGCTGGTCTATTATGCGCAGCCGACGACACGCTGAACAACGTCCAACCGAAAGTGTTTGTCAAAGAGGATCCTTACTTGTAAGTACTCTTTTTCCTTATAAACAGTTTGATAATGATGATAAATTTGATAAAAAGATTAGAATCCAATGAATCTTAATTTCAGAAATGCAGCTCAACACTGCTCTCAACACAGTCGTCTCGAACTTACTGCTTGGAGAGACGAGAGTGGTGCCAAAGCAGCTGAAAGGTTATCCCAAGACATGCTCTCAACCGCTCTGGAGAAAGCCAAGCAGGAAATGGCTGAGAGGAAAAGACTAGAGTACATGCTTTGGGAATCACGTAAGTAGTTCTAAGGCAAATAATTATTCTGTCTGGTCGCATCTCATTTGAAATGTGTGATTAGTTAATAAACCCTCATCATCATCATTTCGAGTAGACGTCACGGTCAATCGACTATACACACCTTGGTGTCAGAGTTCTTCGGAACCGCCTCTCGGCCTCTGCCGTGGTTCCTTTAACGACTACCAGATGGCAGCCAAGACCAACGGCTTAACGTGCCTAAATATGCCTATATAAATCCTAAAATATGTTATTGCTTTACTTTTTAGGTGGTGGAGCTGACCCTAAATCACCTGTAGGAACAGCCGCTTCATTCTCTAAAGCTAACAAATATGCTCTGAAATTGGCCAACACATCATTGTTCTTCGAATTCGCCACTAACGAACTGCTCAACAACATTCATGGAGGGTAAGTTGAACAATTAAATTTACAAATAAAATTATTAGCAGTCGACATGTGTTTCCATTAAAAGTTGGTAGAACATCAAACGAATAATGCAAAGGGGATTGGAATAGAATAAAGGCCTATATCCATCCACAGGGACTTCTTATTTCTTCTTATAACTGACATTTAATTGAGGGGGTTATCCTAATACATAAATAGACAACTCTCGCCTCATGATACAAAGTATCAAAAGTTTATTTCATGGATAGCTATTTTCTAAAGTGAAGAAAACAAAATCATCTCACGTTATTATAATTTTCAGAAACCGTCGCAAACGCCAGATCTTCGATGACAGCCTCGGCTTTGGCACCTCAAACGAATTCGTCGATTCCCTCCAAAATGTTGACGTGAGCAGTTTCATAGGACAAGACCTGGGACCAAGCATCGAGCCCCAGTGCGACGACAATGGATCTTGCAACCCTGACAGCCCGTTCAGGACGTACACCGGTCACTGTAACAACCTGAGGAACCCAAACTTGGGCAAGAGTTTAACCACTTTCGCAAGATTACTGCCCCCAGTTTATGAAGATGGTTAGTAAGCGATATTTGACAAAAACACCTACTTAATATAACAACTTGTTTAGCTATTGAGGATAATATACTCGCATCGTCTCATGCCAGTGTCTTCGAATGAGAACGATCTGATAACGATCGGACGTCCCATACTGCGCTTGCCAGTACGTGGTCGCTATTCTAGAATATTCCTGCAATGTTAGTTAGGTTGTTGGCGCACGTATTTAATACTTTTATTCCAGGTGTGAGCCGTCCCCGCATCAACTCTGTGACCGGTACTCCTCTGCCGTCTCCGCGTATCATCTCCACGGTGATCCACCCCGATATCTCGAACCTGCACACGCGCTACACGCTCATTACGATGCAGTTCGCTCAGTTCCTGGACCACGAGCTCACTATGACTCCCATTCATAAAGGTGACCAAACTAATTATTTTGCATGGAGTCAACTCATCGTTTAACCCCATAGATTAAAGAATTTGCCTAAGACCGGTGCCTCTTTGGTTGACTCTTTCTGTTATTTATAACTCCAGATTTCATTGAATAAAATGCTTTGTCACTTGCCGACAAGTTGTCGACTAATTTACTTATTTAATGAGAAACAAATGTAGTCAAGTAACTATGTAATGTACCAAGGTATACTACCTTATACCATAAATTAAATATTGGACGACCTGTGTTTGTTTGTGTACCATTGAAATGTACACAATTGTGCTATTGCCTTCTCAATTTTTTAGTTAGTTTTCGCTTATGTCTACAAGCAAAATATTTTAAAATACTCTTAAGGCAACCTTATGGAAGTACTCAATAAATTTTATGTATTTGTTATTTTATTGTTATAGCTTTTGTCATCACATTACCCTTATTTTTCCAGGTTTCCACGAGTCTATCCCTGACTGCCGCTCCTGTGATTCTCCTCGCACCGTCCACCCTGAATGTAATCCCTTCCCAGTACCCAGAGGAGACCACTACTACCCCGAAGTTAACATCACGTCAGGAGAAAGACTGTGCTTCCCGTTCATGAGAAGTTTGCCAGGACAACAGACTTTGGGTAAGAGTCCTAACAAGATTTTTTTTACGGACAAATTTGTTCACCTTCTGTGAGCGATATTGGAAAATCGCAGCTTCCCTTCCAGTCACCTTTCATAAATACCTGTGTAGAATGCAGATACTTTGCAGTATCTCTTAGCTGTGATTAGAGCCACAGTATTATATGACAGATATTTTATCCTACTGTAAGTAAATAAAATATAATTTGCAGGACCCAGAGAACAAGTGAACCAAAACACGCCTTACATTGACGCATCTGTAGTTTACGGTGAAAACCCTTGCATCGTGAGGAAACTAAGAGGATTCCACGGAAGATTGAATGCGACCATTAACCCTCACGGAGGCAGGGAGTTGTTGCCGCGTTCTGATTCACATCCTGAATGCAAGGCCGCCAGTGGATTCTGCTTTATTGCTGGTAAGTTAGAGGATTCCTTAACCGTTTTATGACTGCCCCAGACAAATGACTGGTGATAAGTAATACCGAGCCATTACAGAAAATCGCCTATTCTGGTGCTGTTCAATAATAAATAATCACTTACGATTGTACATAATTATATCCTAGGTGACGGGCGCGCTTCAGAACAGCCAGGTCTCACTGCCATCCACACTGTCTTTTTGAGGGAACACAACCGCCTCGTCGAAGGGCTGAGAGGAGTCAACCCCCATTGGGACGCAGAGCTGTTGTTCGAGCACGCGCGTCGTATCGTCGCAGCTCAATTCACACACATCATCTACAATGAGTTCCTGCCAAGGTTGCTGTCGTGGAATGCTGTCAACCTCTATGGACTTAAATTATTGCCTTCAGGTACTTACATGGTTCAATCAATTTTACGCCTATTTCATGTGTAATTTTTGTCATATGATACACAAATCTTGTATAAGTGACAATATTTCACCATTTTCTATACACCTTCAGGATGAGTGACATGTAAATCTTACCTACCTTTGTCTATTTCCTCAGGCTACTACAAGGAATACTCACCGACCTGCAACCCAGCGGTAGTAACAGAGTTCGCATCAGCTGCCTTTAGAATCGGCCACTCCCTACTGAGACCGCATTTGCCTAGATTATCTCCCACATTCCAGCCAGTGGAACCGCCAATTCTCCTGCGAGACGGTTTCTTCAGAACTGACCTGTTCATGGAAGTAAGATTTTTGATATATTGGCTTCACATATCTACTTTAATATTTTATGAAGTAGAAGTTTAAGTTTGCTAAATGTTGAATCACGAATATGTGTATATATATTCGGTATTTCTTTTTTAGCATCCAGGCTTAGTCGACGAACTGATGCGCGGCCTTGCATCTACGCCCATGGAGACCCTCGACCAGTTCATCACCGGAGAAGTCACGAACCATCTGTTCGAAGACCGTCGCATTCCATTCTCAGGCATCGACCTCATCGCTCTGAACATCCAAAGAGCTAGAGATCACGGAATCCCTAGTTACAACAACTACAGAGCGCTGTGCAATTTGAAGAGAGCCGCAACGTTTGATGATCTCTCCAGGGAAATTCCTGATGAAGTTATTGCCAGGTTGGTAAAATTGTTTAAATCTGGAAACTCATTGTTCGTATTTTCTTCGATTTCATTTCGACGAATTCTTGCTCTCACCATTCTATATAAAGTTTATTCTATTAATTGCTCTCTTATAGTCTATATCCTCCACTCTACATCTGTTTTCTTTCCTTTGTCTTATCGTCTTTTTGGTCTTAATCACTACATCCTCATTCTTACTTCTAATCTTAATACTTGTTTTATTTTCTCGTTGTATCAATTAATTATTGCTTTCACCGCAATCACAATATTTGTTTACTTTTAATACACTATTAATACATTGTGATGTGAACATTTCAGACTGAAGAGAATATACCCAACTGTGGATGACATCGACCTGTTCCCAGGCGGCATGAGCGAGCGGCCGCTGCAGGGCGGGCTGGTCGGACCCACCTTCGCATGCATCATCGCGATACAGTTCAGGCAGCTCAGGAAATGCGACAGATTTTGGTTAGTTTGGATTTATTGTGGACTAGCTGTTGCCTGTGGCTTTGCCTGCGCAAAAAGTAGTCTATATTATGCCACTGTCCTGCCCTCCAACTATCTTCATACAAAAAACACGATCCGTCGTGGTCATAGCTCCGTAACGTGAAAGGATAAACTTTCACGTATGAATAGCCTTTATTAGCACCTTTTTAAGATTCCAATGTTTAATTCAGAACAGAACTTAGAAAAGATCTGGGTGATAAGGACTGCGTGTATTTTTTTTTTCTGATGATGCCCTTTTGTAGCTTTGACAGCAAATAGGCGTACGGGTGGTAGCAATCCGACAACAATATCTCATGCGCTGCCAACTAATTACCTTGAAGTTTTAAAGATTTTTAGTCGTGAATCTCAATCTTTGCCTTCCTTGTAAAATCTCACCTTTGAACCAGTGTAAAAAAGGTAGATCCTACTTATATACTCATGCAAATGGCTTTTCTACTACGTTTCCTCCGGTATAATTAAAATAAGGCTAACATAATTATTCATAATGCTGTATTGCTCTGTAACCGTTTTATGATTTGTTTTCTAGGTACGAAAATGAGAACAATGCAGCTAGATTTACGGAACGCCAACTGGCAGAAATCCGGAAAACCACACTTAGCAAGATAATGTGCGACAACTTTGATATTGAAGGAGATATCCAACGTGCAGCCTTTGATCTACCAAGCAATTTCTTGTGAGTACTTCATGTGGTATTAAAATCATATACCAGACACAGGTTATTATTGTAAACTGAGCTCACTTTAAATTGACTTCCACTTGACCAGAAGATCTAATCAACTCGTAGAAGATAAAGTAAAATCACTTTTATCCTGCTCCTTAATATCTACCTCTATACTATACACGGTTCACGAGCATTTTCTTGTTAATTGATATGCCTCTATAATATTTGTGGTTTCGTTTCCGCTCGATTGGCCCTTCCACATTAAAATACCGATAGTTGGTGTTATATTGAGTATTTCGATAGCCGACAATGTTGGAGCTCCTTTCGACCATTTTGGTGTCCAACGTATAGCAATAATGTCAACATTTTGGATACTGGAAGTCATTTCTCTCATTTTGGCGCCCAACGCGTTGCAACAATTTCAGCATTTGGATACCGGAATCCCTTCTCTTATATTAGAACTTTCAGGATCCCCGAAGTCCTTTTTCCCATACTAATGCCCAAGCATCAATTTCAGCGGAATTTTTTTTTCTATATGAGCGGCCAACGTTTTGCAACAATTTCGATATGGCCGCCCAACGTATAATATTGGCACCCAACGTGTAGCAAAAATTTTGGCTTTTAGGAAACTGAAAGTCCTTTCTCTCATATTGGTGCCCAATGTGTAGGAACAATTTCAACATTTTAGAAACCGGGAGTCCTTCCTCCCGTATAGAGCAATAATTTCAGCACGATGATACCGGAATAACTTTCTTCCATATTATTTTTTCCTTGCTACGGAAGAAGGCACGTTAAGCCGTTGGTCCCGACTACCATCTGGTAGTCGTTAAAGGAACCATGTCCGAGGTCGGGAGGCGGTTCCGAAGAATTTTGACACCAGGGTGTATATGGTCTATTGACTGTGTCACCTACACGAAATGATGCTTATGATGATTTCTTTTGCCCAATGAGCAGAGCAGTAACAATCTGTATAAAGATAAAGATAAATTGTTTATCTTTCAGGAACCCTCGTGTGCCATGTTCATCACTCCCCAAACTAGACCTATCAGCGTGGCGTGAAAGTTCTGCTCAGGGCTGCCTCATTGCCGGCCGCTCCGTCGCAGTGGGAGAGTCTGCCTTCCCCTCGCCTTGCACGTCTTGTATCTGCACTGCTGAAGGAGTAAGTTTCAATCTTTCAACTTGCTCCAAAGTCGATCTCAATTTAACGGTATCTGTGGAAAAACTGAGGGCGACTTGATTAAGATTTAACCTTAAAACATGAATTCATGTTGTTATTTACCTATTTTAAATTCTCATTTCCAATTTTTCTTAACATGCTGTTTTTATGAAAAAAGACAGAAAAAAAGTCCTGTTTTTTTTAAGTATTCTATGACCAGCGATTGACCACGATCCCACCTGATTGTAAGTGGAGATGTGGTCTAGAAAAATAAATAAGATAAAAAGACGATAGATTTCCCTGCATCATATTCATTGAGTAATTCAGTAATTCGTCCCATGTACCTACGGCCCATTTGGGACGAAACGCAGAAAATCGAAATTAATTAAAATTTCATTCTGCAATTCGTCCCATGTTTATAAATGGTACAATCAGTAAAAAAAAGTGTTAGTGTAGAAATAATAAACATTGAATTTTTCATTAAGAAATGTAATAATCATAGAATAGTTACATACAGAAAAGGACTTAAAATAAAATTGAAAACATAAAATCAAGAAGTATTTTTACTAGTAAACTAAAACTGACATTAGGCCTTACTGTCCATTTTAGTTTCTTATTTACGACTAGCTTTTGCCCGCGACTTCGTCCGCGTGGCGTGTTATAAAAGAGAGATCTTTGTGTGTGTGGGATAAAGGTTAAAAAATGCTTAATTTAAAGATTATTAGTTTATGATAATTTGTTTTGATATAAATTTAGGAAAATATATATAGTAATCTACAACAGAAAACTACCTACTAAAGATTTAAACCGTCCAAGAATAGTGAAAAGTTCGCCCGCAAAATTCAATATTTGACGTCTGCCCTCACGCATCTGTCGCGTTCCGGTTGCCCACTCGGGTATCTGCCCCCCCCCCTAAACCGCCGCCGCGGCCGCGACGTTCCTTGCTATAAATTTCAAGCCTCTTAACTCGCTTCCCGTTCCCAGGGGAATGCTGTTTAGTTTTTATTCATACAATATTATTTTCCCGCTAACTTAATTTTTCAAAATTCAGCCATAACTAAACTTTATATTTACTAAGTTATGAATGCATGCTAGATTGAAAACATCTATCTTACGTGATTTTGTCTTAGATAAAATATTCAGCAATAACATATTTTTTCACAATCAATTTTTTTATATTAAGCTATGAACAATACCACAGCAAAATGTAACAATTCTAACGAAATATACATTTATCTTATTTCTTGTCTCACTGACTGTACCAAGCGTTGATAAGGTTTAAATTTCCATACAAAAAAAAGAATGGGACGAATTGCAGAATGAAATTTTGATTTTCTGCGTTTCGTCCCAAATGGGCCGTAGGTACATGGGACGAATTACTGAATTACTCTATTCATTTTTAGGTACCTTGATGATATATTTATTATCTTTAAAGAGAGGCAAAGTAAAATTTAATTGATTTGTTTAGACGTCAGTTGAGGTTAAATACTAACGAGTAAAGTTTGGTTCCTAATAGCAGATAAGTTTCAAAACTAACGTTCATCTATTTGTTACCATCTAGGCGCAATGCGCATCCCTACGCATCACAGACTGTGCCCAGCTGCTGCGCGAGTGGCCGCGCGACGCCGTGCTGCGCGACGACGTGTGCGCGGCGCAGTGCGGGGCCGCCAGCGCGCCGCCGCCGCACGCGCGCGCCCCCCGACGACCCAACATCAACTTTAAATTCCCGGACTTGACGCCGTTTGTTGCTAAGTGAAGTGATTTGTTGACTAGCAGATGACGCGATCTGCAATTTTAAATCTGCCGTTATTTACTATGTTTACGGACGGACCTGTTAATTGAATGAAAACGCGGCTAAGTACGTTATAAAATTTTAAACTTGCGTTGTTTGTTGTTAAGTGCTTCCCTGACAGGCAGACGACTCAGCTGCGTTCAATTTTAGATCTGCTGTTAATTTCTTAGAAGAACTGACGTCTGTCGAGCGTCGAGAGCTTGAGCTGCGTTGACGCAGCGCATTCTTTCATTAAATTTTAGTGAAGTAATTGACTGGTAGAAAATATCGGCTTTGAATCTCGAGTCTTTATTATTTTTCTATCAGGCAATAAAGTATTCCTGTCTCTCAAGTTTAGAGGAACAACTCTCGCTAAAAGACCTTATGATAGCAGCAAATCAAACCGCGATCGGCTTGAGAAGCCGATATCTCCGTCCACCGGCCTTTACATTTTACTAACCAGTCTCAAAATATAAATAAAGGTAGCTAATGGTTAATTAACAGATGTGATAAAAGGCGAATAATAACCATAATGGCTAGTCGTGGCATGCCTTAAAATTGTAAATATAAATTAATTATGTTTTCAAAATCTTTAAACTTTTCAGAAATTCTGAAATACATAATTTGGGTTTTTTCAGAAATCGTGTAGTTTTAAGTTTAGATAAGTTTTTTTTGTACACAGCTATTTATAGATCTGGTTACCAAAAATATATAAATTATTCGTAATTGACATTACTTTTAACAAACCTTTTTGTCAATGAGCAAAAGGGTATTAAAAGTATTTGGACATCAAATATGTATAAAAGTGCAGTAATTTTTACCCTTAAAGGGGCACAATATAAAATCTTGAAGCTCAAATGGTAAATATATTTTTTTTAACGGCGAAGTAAGACATCAGATCTGTATTTATAGTCACACCGATGTGAGGTATGTAATGTGTGTGACCAAGGAAAAATAAAAAAGCAGTCACACGGATTTAGCGTACAAGCACAGATTTTAAAGAGTTCTTCTTTTAAGTTTGTGCAGTGACAAAAAATTTAATAAAGTATATTCAGATAATCGCAATTGGCAAAACGTTTTGACGACTAACTTAAAACAGAATTATATTTATATTATTTACCGAAGTTTGTTTAAACCTTTGTATGAATACATCAATGGCCATCTCTAGCTTTAATTGATAACGTAAGACGTCCATATTATTAGCAAAGTAAGATTTACCATTTTGATACTGCATGTTACCATTTACGTAGTACAATGTATGTAAAACTGTTTTTACTTACACTATTCACTGCCTAGAATGCCTGGGAAACTCGAATGTGTAAATTATTTTGTACAATATTGGCCTAGTTTTTATAATGTAGTTTAAGGATACAAACTCACCTAGTGTCAATTTTATAAAATGATCTGTAAGATTTTGTAGTTTTATTTGTCACAACCCGCGGTGGTGTAAATGGCAACAATATGAGGTGATAGTTGTCGATTTCTATAGACAACTTTGTGCTATTTAAGTCCTTGCACTCAAGCCTTACTAGGCGCCCTCTTAACTATCTAAAATAATTTAATAAAAAATATATTTTAATACTAATATTAAATTTATATGAACTAGCAAAATATATATGTTAAAATAGTTTGTAAAATAATAAGTACGAGAACAACTGCCGACAAACTGTTTCACAGTTTGGCAGACTTTGCATTGATGTATTGTGCTAAATTATTTAAATAAATAAATTTAAAAAATATGTCAACATGAAATAAAATAAACGACATAACCTTCACCAGTAGGCGCATTAGGCACGGGTAAAGTAGTTTATGTGTGCTCACCAGTTGGCGCCACTGTTGACTTGAAGTCCCAGAATTAGTAATAGTATTTGCTGAAGTTCAGAATTTAAGGCTGTATTAAAGATGTGAAAATAAAAGATTACACTATATCTCAAATCATACCTTAAAACAATAGATTTAAAAAAAAATTGCTTGGCGTCAAAGACCGCGCGCGACGATTTAATACTCCTATGCTTAAAACCGTCGCAAAAAATAGCAAGCAAGCACTATTGGACAGTCTCATCTTTTTTCTTAAAGTTCAGTGAGAACTGATAAACTCGAATAGTCAATGCTTATGAAATAATAATTTATACTTAATTTAAATAAAAATAAAATAATGAGTATTAAAATATTTACAAATCACTTTATTTTGTTGCATATCAAGTCTATTTAGTTTCTTTTTACAATAAATACATTGCTTTTGAGTATAAAAAGAAGTGTTGCAAAAAAAACAAACAACACAAATGTTTGACAATTTTCGAATACTTGAGTCTTGATTTGTCGGGCTGAGCCCCGTCATTTCTAACACATGTCTCGGTGACAATCGCCGCAGTCGAAGAATCGCCACCAAGCGGCCGATTTTGATAGCACTCTCACTGCTCCGAATTGTCCTGCAACAAACAATCTAATATTCAAAAATCTAAAATGGAATAAAACACATCATCTTGTCTAACTTATAATTTAAATATGTATTATTGTCGTATCAGAGTCAGTGCTTGTATAAGTGTAATCATATACTGGAACGACAGCGACCGGTAAAGTGTATATTACTTGCATTGTATTGTATTGTATGTATATTACACTATTAGTGGTACTTTTTTAACTTTAGCGATATCTATATTTTTATAAGATTAGGAAAATCCTTCCGTGTTCGTGGCTGCGTGGCCACAGCAGTATAACTGACCTGGTGTCGCGGCGCGGCGTGTCAGTTGGCCGCCACCTCCTTGAAGCCGTTGGCGATGGGCGCGTGTTCGTGGCTGCGTGCCACAGCAGTATAACTGACCTGGTGTCGCGGCGCGGCGTGTCAGTTGGCCGCCACCTCCTTGAAGCCGTTGGCGATGGGCGCGTGTTCGTGGCTGCGTGCCACAGCAGTATAACTGACCTGGTGTCGCGGCGCGGCGTGTCAGTTGGCCGCCACCTCCTTGAAGCCGTTGGCGATGGGCGCGTGTTCGTGGCTGCGTGCCACAGCAGTATAACTGACCTGGTGTCGCGGCGCGGCGTGTCAGTTGGCCGCCACCTCCTTGAAGCCGTTGGCGATGGGCGCGTGTTCGTGGCTGCGTGCCACAGCAGTATAACTGACCTGGTGTCGCGGCGCGGCGTGTCAGTTGGCCGCCACCTCCTTGAAGCCGTTGGCGATGGGCGCGTGTTCGTGGCTGCGTGGCCACAGCAGTATAACTGACCTGGTGTCGCGGCGCGGCGTGTCAGTTGGCCGCCACCTCCTTGAAGCCGTTGGCGATGGGCGCGTGTTCGTGGCTGCGTGGCCACAGCAGTATAACTGACCTGGTGTCGCGGCGCGGCGTGTCAGTTGGCCGCCACCTCCTTGAAGCCGTTGGCGATGGGCGCGTGTTCGTGGCTGCGTGGCCACAGCAGTATAACTGACCTGGTGTCGCGGCGCGGCGTGTCAGTTGGCCGCCACCTCCTTGAAGCCGTTGGCGATGGGCGCGTGTTCGTGGCTGCGTGGCCACAGCAGTATAACTGACCTGGTGTCGCGGCGCGGCGTGTCAGTTGGCCGCCACCTCCTTGAAGCCGTTGGCGATGGGCGCGTGTTCGTGGTTGCGTGGCCACAGCAGTATAACTGACCTGGTGTCGCGGCGCGGCGTGTCAGTTGGCCGCCACCTCCTTGAAGCCGTTGGCGAGGGGCGCGTGTTCGTGGCTGCGTGGCCACAGCAGTATAACTGACCTGGTGTCGCGGGGCGGCGTGTCAGTTGGCCGCCACCTCCTTGAAGCCGTTGGCGATGGGCGCGTGTTCGTGGCTGCGTGGCCACAGCAGTATAACTGACCTGGTGTCGCGGCGCGGCGTGTCAGTTGGCCGCCACCTCCTTGAAGCCGTTGGCGATGGGCGCGTGTTCGTGGCTGCGTGGCCACAGCAGTATAACTGACCTGGTGTCGCGGCGCGGCGTGTCAGTTGGCCGCCACCTCCTTGAAGCCGTTGGCGATGGGCGCGTGTTCGTGGCTGCGTGGCCACAGCAGTATAACTGACCTGGTGTCGCGGCGCGGCGTGTCAGTTGGCCGCCACCTCCTTGAAGCCGTTGGCGATGGGCGCGTGTTCGTGGCTGCGTGGCCACAGCAGTATAACTGACCTGGTGTCGCGGCGCGGCGTGTCAGTTGGCCGCCACCTCCTTGAAGCCGTTGGCGATGGGCGCGTGTTCGTGGCTGCGTCGCCACAGTCCGTACACTCGTCCGGGCACTCCCTGCCACAGTCGCACGGTCCCGTCCTCAGAACCAGTCGCGTACAACTCCCCGTCCGGGGACCATCGCACGCAGTGCACGGGACCAAAGTGACCTTTATTGGACTCTGGAAGAACATGGAACGTTTTAGGCTTTCAAAATATTCAACCTTGGACATATTAAAACACATATTCGGATTTGTATATTATGAGTAACTGTGTCATCACTTTTCTTAGCCAAATGTGGTTCTAGGCTTGTCAAATATAAATTAATAAAATAAAGACAAATTAGTAATATCAATGGTGATGTTATTTTAATCTTTCTTATTTAAAAAAATGACAGACCTTCTAGTCAGTCAAAATTAACTATATTTTTCTCTACAAATATACTAGTGTCAGCAATACAATACCCACCAAGTTCGGTGCCCGTGTTGTAATCAAATTTGTATACTTTGAGATCCTCTCCCCCGCAGACGAACGTCGCCCGATTGGGCGCGAGCGACGCCGAATAGCATTTCGTTGGTACGGGAAACTCGCGCATTTTGCGCATTGTGTCCGAAGAGTAGAACGACACGTTTGTGCCTGAAATAATATTTTGATGATTGAGTTTGAAGCTTGAATTATCAGATTTATGAGACGATAATAAAGACGATTCCGTACTTCGGAAAGCATGTTAAGACATCGGTCTCGGCTGTCATCTGTCTATAAAGGAACTACGTCAGTGGTGGAGAGGTGGTTTCGAAGAACTCTGATACCAAAGTGTGCATGGTCGACAGACCATGTAACCCATACAAATAATGATATAACAGTGGGTCATTTCTTAGAAATTGTTAAATAAGATAAAATAACATCTAATTAAATTTCTTTCCTGTTTTTTTTTAAGTTTACAGTGTGACATTGACTTTATGTACTTTTATTTAAAGGGGATTCTGATGAACAGATGAGTACACGGGGATCCCCTGGGGGATCGGGTCAGGGGATCCTAGTGGACGAAACGCAAATAAAGATGTTGATCCCATTAACGACTTAGCGTCCTTCAAAAGCACGGATACGTCAACTTTATTATCAAAGATTCAGGTCAGATAATTTTTCAATTATTTAAAAATGCAAATCGCATAGAGGGCCTACTACGCCTAAGTGTTTTCAAATAATAAAATTCTTAAATGAAAATTTCTTAAATATAAATTCTTAACTTTACTCTTAAGCATGCTGCTTTGCTAACTCAATATATTTATAGGAACAGCCTGGTTTGCTTAGATCCAAAAAATAATATTTCCAAAAATGTAGATGCAACTGCGATTCTTGCTGAGGTTATAGATAAAACACATATAAAAACAATTATCATTGCCAAAAAAATACATATTTACCATGTGCCACTGTCAGTATTGCCCCATCCCTCGATAATTCTAAACTGTTTGGAATGGTAGGAAATTCCACTTTGTACACCTCCTGAAAACATAACAACCTTCGATTATATTTATAATGCGGATGGGATCGATTCTTGACATAGTTTCCTAGCTAGGGATAAAAAGGAAATCACTGATACAATGACTATATATATTACGACAGGGTGAAGCTTTAAAAGAGAAATTACCTGCCCACTGTTGCGGTCCCATACACGCATTGTGAGATCGTCGCTGACGCTTACAATTCGAGAATTATGGAGGAAGACAGCGTGTCTGATGCTACTTGTGTGAGCACTTATTTTCTCTAGTGCTGTAAGTAGAAATACAAATTGTTGAAGGTTATGGCAAATTTTTGATTATAATGAAGGCGCCACTGTAAGATTGTCGGCAATCACTTTGCATAGAATAAAACATTCTCTAAAATACTTACTTTCAAACTGTAAATAGTTTTATGGGGATATTTATTTCCTGTTGGTTCGTGAAGTAGCAATAAGAACGTCTCATTCGTAATGGTCACGGCCGTGTAGTGTAGAGCTGGTATTCACACAATTACCAGCCAGTACGAGAATCAATGTCACAGAATCGTATCAATTAATTAATTGAAATTGCAAAGATTTGTTATCTCTTATAGGAAGTAACTTACATATGTTGTAACATATATTGCTATATGTATAACAATATTATGTTATGTGCGGTGTGTGACCACTTCCTACTCTAGTCTGCAGTACATCTGAGTATTGATAATTGGAATAAAAATGTTTAAAAAAATGTATTTTGTGCTTAAAATTTGATTTTACTTTGTATGGGGGCCATATGTTAATAAACTGTTTTCCATGTTCAGTTCGAACTTTAAAAATATTTTTCGAACATCTTTCTTATCAGTTTCCCAGGTCAATGGACCCTTTACGACATTAGTTGCATCCCTAGCTGTTTGTCTTCGGAGACAAGAGGTCCGTTAAAATGCGATGTGTTATTAATTTGGTTTTTTACTTAATCCCACATCAACCATTAAGTGGATATTGATGAAATTAGAAGTTTAAGATCCAAGAAAAGACATTAGGCTACTTTTTGACGTGATAACGAAGCACCACGCGAATGGAGGGCGTCCATCAGCTAAAATCAATATTAAAACTCACCTCCTGCCTCAGGTTTGTTCAGATCAAACACCCTTATCAGCTTCTCGTTACTAGCTGTGAGCAGCAGACTGTCGTCCGCATTGAAGTTCACACTTTTGACGATGTGCTCGTGGTCGAATGTGTGGGCGACTTCGCCATATCGTGCGTCCCATATTTTTGCTATAATAAACAAAATTATTTTAGGCCACCAATCGGTGATTGGAAAAATGTTTAAAGAAATACCTCTATCTATACTAATATTATAAATGCGAAAGTGAGTTTGTCTGTTCGTTTGTAACGCTTTCACGCCCTATCTTCTGCACCAATCTGCCTGAAATTTCGCATTAACATAGACAGAAGTATTGAGAAAGGACATATGATACCTTTCATCCTGGGAAAAAGCACTATTCCCGTGGGAAATTAACGCGGGCGGAGCCGCGGGTGAAAGCTAGTATTAATATAAAATTACAAGACTGTATTTAAAATAGGTATTAATGACAGCAACTATTCACATGACAGATTTCCTTTAAGGCATTCATTATTACTATTGTCTTTCTATGGCATTATATCTTATATTTTTAACAAAAATTTCATTTTAGCATCACTTGTTGTTGGCAGTCACTTCACATAGTTTAACCTGCTGATATCTTTGATATACTTTTCCAAGATTTGGGTTAACAAGTGCAAAAGAAATTTTTAAGTAGTATGTTCAAAGAAAAAAACAAGTTAAGTAATAAAAAATTCTTCTCTGTGATAGATTTATCTGATGGATTTTATAATATCAGATTATAAGATAACTCTAGTAATTTGTGTACATTTAATAGCCCATACTCACCTTAAACATTTACTCCATACTTAATAGACAAGGGCACAAAACAATATTTGCATTTAATTAACTTACCCGAAAAGTCTGCTGAGCCACTAGCTGCCAGATTGGCATTCTGCGTTAAAGCTACACCCCATACGGCCCCTTTGTGACCCTCAAATGTTCCAATCCAATCTCCTGTCTCTCCTTGCCGCAACATGGGCTTGCCATCTGTTGATAAATGCACCATTGTCATTATAATAATGCATTTACACAAAAATGCATTTACACCAAAGTAATTTTTTAATTAAATCATGATGTAAAATGTGGTTTTAATCACTTAAAATGTTTCATTCATTTGCTGGATGCAGGCGGCTTCTAAACAGTTGTTCTGGAAATCCTTGGGGAAGGCCTATGTCCAGCAGTGGACTGACAGCCTGAAATGATTAAATTATTAATTTGAAATAATACACAAATAATTTTTTATTTATTTAGTATTTAGAAAACATACAGTTACATGTGGTTACATGGTAGTACTGTGGTTTTTGCACATAAGTGGTGCATGGTTTTTGTTTTTTTTTTTTATTACAATCAAGTTTCTTCATAACTAACATTACTTAAATTATCAATCAAGTGGCAGCTAGTTACAGAAATACATTGTGTTGTTGCTTATTTCAAAATAAAAAATAAATACAATTATTAATAAATCCAATGGGAAAGTGGAATTATGGGAAATTTTTGGACAGACATGAGACAGCCTTTTTTTACTTAGTTATTATTTAATTATAGTTTTTTTTTTTGGTTTTTTGTAGTATTGTGACATGAATAAATAAATAAATCAATGACTTTTGCAACTGTAATATGAAAAACTAGTAAAGTTGACAAACTAGATATTCAATGAATGTTGTATATTTACAAAAAAATAACTTTTCTACAAAACTACCTACTTACTTACTTTCTAAAAATATAAATACAATCAATTGTGTTTCTTATTGCAGTCCCTTGGGCAGGAAGAAGTGTATGTTTTTTAAGCAGAATAAAAGTTTAAATAAATAAATGATAAATTATGTGTCCGCATGACGAAGATGGAAAAATTTATTATTCAAAAATGGATACCTAAATGAAAAAGAAAAAAACTACAATATTACAGGATTAATGATATATTAATACAGAAGAATTTTTATCAATATATCTAAAACCAATTCTTACAAGTTCCCACTCAGGAAGTAGTACACAATAAACAAAAGTTTATTGAATAGATCATTTTAAAATGTAAACATGACAAGTTGATAATGAAGTAATTACATCGATAAACCTGCTATTTTCCTTGTCAGCAATATACAATGAAAGTAACATAATGACATGTTTTTTACCCTCAGTCTCAAAATTAATGTCAAGTACTCTGGTCATACCTTGAGGTAGTACAAGGTGACCCAGAATGGGTAAAATGTCAACACATACGAAAACAATCTTGATTCCTAGTACATTTTGAACACACAAAGGAGCGGAACTTTTGAGTCATGTCGCGGCAACATGAACAAAACCACGTCTACAAGGCGAGCAGCCGCCGCGAGGAAACTTACGAGCGGAAATTCAAGGTGCTTCCTGCATGTCCGGAAAGAGAAGGTCACAGCATGCATACTATATGCACACTGGCCGACCGGTCCTCTCCACAAAAAGAAAAGTGAAGGCCTTGCTGTAGACGCCCAACATCTGTCACACTAAACCTAAACAAAAACAGCCAAACACACTTGCGAGTCTTCCTCCTGCATCTAGGCCAAGGCAAAAGGGCAATACAGAGCACATAATAATCGACAAAACTTACCTTTGCAGGCTGAAATCAAGTAATAACCATCCTTTGTAACGTCACTAAAATCCAAATGCACAACTGGTCTGGTATGGCCACCACATGTAAGAGGAACTTGCTTAAAAGTAGTCATTTTGGTTTTAAAAATTTATGTATTGTACTTTTGGAAAATAAAATTAATCTTTGTAACTAAAATTAACCTAATGAGTCTGATCGTTCTGAATGTTGACAATCGACTGAACTGACTGACTGACTGATGGATGACATGACATGACTGACTGACTGACGGAAAACTTGGGAAAAAAGAAGACAATCAAAGCAGTGTTGCTATATTTCGTTTAATGCAACCACCATAGGACTGGGGGGTTACTATCGTCTCTTAAAACCATGCAAGTTCCAGTAAGTAAACGAGACAGCGCAATACATGATGTAAGGCGTCATCTCTCTTACATCATGCTAGAACGATTGAGTAAGAGAGATGACGCCATAAGAGATGGTGGTAATCCACAGGGCCGTAAAACTAACATATATATATAAAAAAAACTTCTACTGACTGACGTGTCTCGCTTGTTTGTTGACGTCGACGTTCTCAATTTTAAATGTCAAAATAATCAAAATTTGTCGAGCAAGCAAGCATACGTACGGAAAGTCGGAAATAGTGGTTATTGAAATTATAAGATTCTTATTTTATACGAATAATTTACCAGAATGGATTTCTTCACATCAATTCCAACCCATATTGACTACGTCGGTCAAGCAAAAGCTGAGAAACTTTATCGAGCTATTATAACACTGTTTAGTATTGTTGGATTTGTTTGGGGTTACATAGTTCAGCAATTCTCACAGTCTGTATATATTCTTGGTGCCGGCTTCATCCTGGCTGCAATTCTGACCCTGCCACCCTGGCCTATGTACCGTCGTAATCCCCTTAATTGGCAAAACCCAAGAAATACAGATGAGAAACCAGCAACCAAGAAAGGCAAGAAATAAGCCACACATTCTTTTTCTGATTAATGGTAAATCTTTTTAATGTGTATCTCAATAAAAGCATAGTATTTAAGAATGTATTGTTTAATTTTTGTAATCAAATTTCACTTTACAAAATAATTGAAACAACAAACTGAATATAGGTAATTACTTGTGAAACAAAGTAGGTACAATGGGTAGGTATTCTTATATTTGAACAATATCAGTAAACCTCTTATCAACCATACTTTCTTAAATTATATCCATGGTCTAAGGTTATGATCTCAAAATATTTTAAAAAGTATGAAAACTAGTATAGAAAAACATTAACAATAGAATCAAATTTTCCATCTCATTTTAGATTTGTGCTTTGTGCATGACCTTATTCCTACTCATTTTTTATTTTATTTAGTGACCGACCAAAAGTTTGTGTTCAGCTAGTTCTGGCAAAAAAAATAGTATAAAGATGGCGGGAAATATATTTTAATAAAAAAAAGTTTAGATAGATCTAAAACTGAAACAAAAAGGTACCAAAGATTTAGCTTTAGTTTCGGCAGAATCTTCTGGAGACATTTATTTGCAATTTTAATCATACAATTTTCTTTTCTGTATCTTCTAAATATTCTAGAATTTCAGGAGTACTTTCACAATACAGGGTTTTACATTTTCTTAAGGCCAAAATTATGTTTGTTGTTCTAAGCCTCACCAAATTTACAAAATTCTACAAGACAGGAGATGATAAAGAAGAAATTGTGACTGCAAAAACCAGTCTAAAGTGGTTGATTGTACTTAATTTATGACCATAACATAACCTCATAGCTGGTGGTCTGTTAGATCATGATGAACATAACAACTATAAGTAGTTTTCCAGTTTCTCCCAATAATAAAAACACATATTAACTCATTGGTGGACACTAAAAAAATAACAATAGCAGTTAGATTGTTATCTATGTCAATAGCCATTAGTGTCCACCAACGAGTTAATTATTCTTGAAAAACAGCTTCAGTTTTACTTATTTAATGGTTTTTTAATCAATAAATTAAAAACAAGAAAATAATCGAAAAAATAAAAGAACTATTGTACTGTATTGCATATTTTATCTTAATATAGTGAAATAGACATAATTTATGTGTTACAAAAATATAAGCCTCCTTTAGGCAGTGTGATTAATATTCTTGCAAAAACCTTATAGAAACTGAAATACCAGCTCCTACTTAAATTGTACAGGAATCCTATCATTACCAATATCCATAGTGATCAAAGCTAGATGATACTGATATTTTGGTGGGAAGGCTAAAAATATTACAATAAAAAAATAATCTCATTACCTGTTGCCATAAATGTCAAATACTTTTTTCCACCTTCACAAATAAACAGCAGTATTTATTACTTCATAAAGCTAGTCATTTGGTTCAAAATTACAGATGTAGCATTTACATCTTTACTCAAAGTCATGAACAATACCGATAAAATAAAATAAAATGATATACCATTTGTAAAAAAATAAAATAATGGACTATCTGCATAAACTTTTCAACTCTGACATTGCAGAAGTGCAGAACTTGAACATAAATAATATTTATTCTAATTAAAAACATACTTAGGCATACCTAAAGATTAATACATTTATTATAAGTCTTCATTCAAGCTGAACTTCTCCCTAAGGTTTTTAAAAATATTGTATAACCTACTTTCGTTGCACACATCACAATTATCACTGGTCTCATTTTCATTACCACTAGAATCTTTTTCACTTTTTTGGTTACTTTTTTCACTAGACTTATTTGTTTCATCATCTTTTTTATCAGATGCACCCTGTTCCTTGCTGTTGTCACTCGGGTCAGTTTGAGAGTCACTGTTTGGCACAACTTCTAATACTGAGTGAGCATCTAATGATGTATCATCTTTCTGATCCAAAACTTGTTGAGCAGTTATGATAACAAACATAAACGTGACACCGTAGTTCACAAAAGCTAGCGAAAATGGTCCCAACACTAAAATACACACCGCCATCGCAAATAAAGCAGTTGCTACACTCTCATAATACTTCCTGAAAAAAAAAAAACAATGTGAAATATAAAAAAAAAATACGCAGCTTCCCATATTGGAAAATAGGGTGATCTAAATACAACTTACAATTTCTTTTTTGGACCTTCCATCTGCCATATGATAGTTGAACAAAGGGAAAGTGCCATGCCTGTATAGAATGATGTGTCAGGTTTCAATTCCATTGAATACCTATTAGAAAAAATAAATACAAAATTAATGAGTATATCAATGTAGGTAGAACCAAATTAAGAAAGAATTAAGAAAATAACGAAAAGGGCATATCTAAGAAAAAATACTAACTTAAAATTCCTTGCCCAAGTCATCAGCGCGGGCAAATTGACTACTGTAACAGCAATCCACATAAAGAACATCATCATATGAAAGTTCAAATTATTCAAATCTTCATCAATATCATCCTCAGAATTATTCTTTTCATCACGTCCATTTTCCCAATTTGGCACAGAATCTCCTTCTTCATTTTCAGAATTGATTACTGCTGTTTTTACTCTTAATTGTTTATCATCATCTTTGTCAGCATTTTCCTTAAATTGACTAATATTATCTCCATCTGCAATTTGACTATTTTCATCTCCCTTCCCATTTTTCTCTTTATTGTCTTCTATTGCTTTAATTTCGTTTTTTGAAATATCATCTGATGAACTTATAATAAGACTAGATTCAGATTTGTATCTCATTTTATCTCTACTAACAGTCTTTTTCGATTTGAAAATTCTACATATTCTTGACGCAACTTTTGCCATCAATTTATATACGTAATCTTCAAGGTACTCTTCATACATTTTTGATATCTGTAAAGTTTAATAGGCATGATTATATTGATTATGTTGTTTCTGTTGGTTATAATTAATAATCTTTGGCAAAAAAATAAGTTAATGTTTAGGAAGTTATCTATATATTTTCAGAATGAAATCATAAATCTTAATAAGTAAGAAAAACATTCAGTTTATCACATGTTGGATTTATTATTAAAGCTTTTGTTATCAAGATTGCCAGCACCACGCTTACTAAAACCGGAATTTATAAACCGAGGCACCCGCTATATTTACGGTCTCTATAGTCTATAGATAATAATGAACTCTATGTACATACCAAAAAGGAATAAAATGCAGCTCCCGCAACAAGCGAAGCAGCACCACATGAGAGAGGCACCGCGCTCGCCAATATCACGCTAACTACAACTGGAATCTTCTGCAAACCCGATGCCATCCGCTCGGCAAACCCACTACTACCCCGCCATACTATTCTGTATCAACAATGTTAGGTATATATAAATATAAAACAGTGTTGCCTTATCTCGGATCATGAGCAAAGCACAGATCCCATGTTTTAGCTTTATCATTAGCCTATATATGTCAGCAGATATATAAATAGATAGAGTAGATAGATAAGTTCTGAGAAAGAAGATAGTTATGTGAAAGGACTTAATAGGGGGCCATAAATTACATTGATTAGTGTTAAAGAGGTTGGTGGGGGCGGGGAAGGTAAAGCCGAATCTCATTCTATATACAAATCCAGAAAAATAACTTATCGCGGATGTCATGAGCGTTGTCTACAGAGACCTAAATCTTTTTGTGACTATTTCCGACTTGTTGCAGTTACCTCCAACAATAGAATCTCAAGAAGACCCTTCTTGAGATGACTAATGGGCGACAGTCGGATATAAAAATTGTGCCAATATAATGAAACTATTTAAGTATCTAATGTAATGAATAATGAAGACATTGCAAGCGGACCTTGGAATTAAACAGGTAAAACGCTCATGACAGAAAAAACTCTTATCTTTGTTTAGATTTTATTACGCCCCTTAGCCCGATATTTTAACCAGATATAAGAGTTAAAACATGGGAACTTACCTAAAGAGTAATCTATGAGCTAACTGCGACGAAAACACCATAACGATTATAGTCGCGGCAGCTGCAATATTCAATAGCCCCAGCGCAGTCATGTAAGCTGGCAACACTACAAGAGAACGAGCAAAGTGATGCATCTCCTGGTTCTTGTAGCTAGCGTTCTCGCTCATAAACGATAAAAAAGGGAGAGTCCTGGAAAGAAATAAGGATAAAACTAACGAAAGTTTCTTAGCGATAGAGATGATATCTTACCAATACGCCAAAAATTTTAAATTATCCGGTAAACCACAGAGTAGTAGAATTTTCAAATCTAAAAAGACTGTTAGCTAGTAACGAAGACTTTAAAAGTTCGTCAGATGTAGACAAATTAGGAATAGTGCAGAAAAAATTAGGTGATCGGAAATTATATGACTTCCACTTTTTTTCTCTTGTTACTATGTTCCCTAGGAATAGTTGTTTAATATCATGTCTTTGGTACTTTTTATTTAAAATTTTGAAGATATTTTTTTAAAATAAAATTGTTTATAATCATTACAATTCCTTTAATTTCTAACAAAATTTAACATTTTTATATGTGGTGAATTTAAATCAACTGCAAATATTTTAAGGGCAGATTCAGACCACTAAACTGAACAACTTTCCTAAATAAACTTATGTCGAAATACGACAAATTGAGCTCCCATACAAATTGAGAATCAGCTGATCTAGTTTAGTATGGAGAGTGAAAAATAAAATTTCATATTTCGATATAAGTTTTTTTGGAAAAGTTGTTCAGTATAGTGGTCTGTATCTGCCCTTAAAATATTTGCAGTTGATTTGTGTCCACCTTGTATAAATTGTTTCGTAAATTGTTCTTAAATTTTGCATGCACAACAGCAGTTAGATGTATTGCACTTATGTGAAATTAATAATTTGATTTGAAAATACTTACACCAAAGCCATAGACACCAATCTCGCGAAAACAAGAGCGCAATAAGGTTTCACTCCTTCGCTCAACAACGCCCCATGGATCGGGAGACTCGAGCCATGACTTACAAGACTGAGAATGTTGGACCTTGCGGCGAGTAGGATTATTGCAGCCATGTATGGAATCAGTACTGGGGTGTAGTTTCTGACTAGTTGGCCGAGTCGGTGGTACCACGAGTTGGATATACTGAAATAGACAACTTATATAAACACACCAAAATAATAAAAATAGTCAGAAAATTGATCTCTTAAAAGCGATAAACAGTGAATCAATTTACTTGTAAATCTTTTTAAGTTGGCGGTTTCAATATCAAACAGTACTACAGAAATGGGACATCAAACAAGCGGCTAGATTTAGACTTAATTGTACAAATAAAATTTAATTCCAATTCCAATTGACATTCTCCACTAGTCCATAAATTATTTATACTGTACAAGACGCTTAGAAATTATAAACCTTATTTTTTCCTAAATAGCTTACAGAGTGAAGAGACATTTAACGTAATTGAGCTTAAATTGTATATTGAGAGTGCGAATAATTTGTAAATGTGCAATTTAAGGGAAATCGCACTTTCATCTTAATCGCGTTGATTAAGACGATACCTCGGTGAACACTAGCGCCACCATCATTTAAAAATCATTATTCCCTGAAAACACAAGTTATCAAAAATCCCTGATATGTAATTAAAGTTCCGGATCTGAAGTTAATTTTCATAATATTAAATTATCAAATTATAGTTCCCTACAGTTACAAATTGCAAAACTGCTAAAAGTGGCCGTTTTAAGCAATATTGCAATTTGTAACAATATTGTAATTTTTAAATAAGGGGGGGCGCTAGTGTTCACCGAGGTATCACCTTAAAGAAAATTAGTGAGATGTCAAGTCCCATAAAGGGTTGTAGCGCCGACGGAAGTAAAGTATCTTACATGCTGGGTTTTCGTTTGAAAATACTTACCTTATAGTAAAAGTGCACTGAGGGTCTAACAGTAGAGTGATTTTGGGATGCTCATGTGCCGCCAACCCCGATGTAATATTTGGGTTGCTCATAAATAATCTCAGCTTCATTGGAGACAGTTTAGATTGACTGTAAAATATAAAAATATATACTGTGGAAGTTGGCTTTTTATATAATTTTATTTAAAGTTCAGATTCAAAAATGTGAACATGTTGATAGTAGGTACTTTATCTCTTTAACACTAACGTAAATTATCAAAAAATATGCTTATAGCATTGAATACTTACGTAAAATAATGATAATACTCCTGATTCTGTCCCCAAGGGACGCTAAATTCAGCCGAAACATGATACTGTATTGCTTTGCAACTGGCAGTAGGTTCCACATACAGCAAATACGCCTCGTGTATTACGCTGAAGTCTGGTAGGATTAATTCGTAATATAAACTGTCCTTTTCGGTCTCCGCCTTTATAACTGATTTCCCGAACGAAAAATATGAGGGTAGGCTGGCTATGATTTGTCTCGAGGCGTGGTCGTTGATGTCTACGTTCAGAACTACCTGAGATAAATATAGAGATAAAGAGGTGTGAGATTAATAGTAATGCCTAATTATTTTTTTGTCTCGCCTACTAAATTGTATACAAAAATAAATAACTGGAACATAGTATAGGTTTATGCCACAGCAAATAAATTCAAACAAACCGGCTTCCTCGTAGGTGAAACTTTGACAATGACGTGCGTCCAGTCTGGGTAATCATCCTTCAACTTATGCAGGTGAATCGTCGCCAGCTTTCGTTTTCCGAAATTAGATACAGCGCCCGTCCACCGGCTCAGTTCTGTTAGTGATGTCGCTTGTTTACTACAATATAAAAAATAATCGTAGTCTTAATAAGTCCACATGATATGTTTTATCTTTAATTGGTGTGGAGGGACCATCTCTTTACTGTCACGGACAGCTGCGACATAATTACGACTGGAGGGATTAGTAGTAAGAGGTCAAAACGCAAACACGTCGTGGTGCTGGCGCAACTCGTCATAATCGCTACTCGTCATTTTGAATTTGAGACTTGGGAAGTCGGTATTATGTCGCATTAGACGTCGGAAGACACAAGTACGAATATGTAAAAGCTTTTTCTTCCTGTTTTAACACTTATTTCTAAACATTAACTATTATTAAACAGCATACCAATATCTATACGTATAGTGCGTGTACTTGGCATTGCAACCAAATATCCAATCTCTATCAACCACGTTCATGCCCTCTACAGCAACGAACCGATTTTGTGGGAAAGTCACTAGTCTTATCATCAAATATGTGGTCCTGAAACAAATATTAAGTGGTAAATACATTTATGTTTTTGTTCTACGATCATTACAGATCTCGTTTTCTAAAATACACACATAACTCTGACATAAAAAGGCAATATAAATGTGTAACAATTATACACCATTATGATAACATTTATACTAGTTTGGTGTGGTATAGCCTTGGTGTAGTATTCTTATCAATCTCATTGAGGTAACATAAACATGCTCACTAAGGAGAGAAAGTCATTAGGATAGTGATATTGTCGTTCAAATATTCTATTCATGTATCATTATGGAGATGATGTACTTCTATCGCACTCAGTTTCAGACTGAAGTACTTGAACCAAAAAAAAAACGCGCACATTCTACAATTTTTTTTAAATTCTTCTTCCTGACATTTTTCGAAATAAGAAAAACTAAGTTGATAAAATGCGTTGTGGTTAAGACATTAAGAACGGATTCATTTTAACATGTATAATATAGGCACAAATTATAGAATGCTATAATCCATACTAATATTATAAATGCGAAAGTCTGTCTGTCTGTCTGTCTGTCGTGAAGAGGTGACAGACACACCTCTTCACGGCTAAACTACTGGACCATGACTGATTTGATTGTGTCATGAAGACATGATTGTGATGAAATTTGGTAAGGATGTAGTTAACGACCTGAGATCAAACATAGGCTACTTTTGGGCGCGATATAACCGAGTCCCACACGGGGCGAAGCCGCGGGGAACAGCTAGTATACTATATAGGAGTACCTAACTATAGGAAAGTTTAAGATACGTCATAGAACTCAAGCAGTTAAAACAGATTTTAAATCTCTTTGGAAAGTAAGAAGGACAGACAGAGCCAGATTTTATTTTATTTTGCAGCAGTTTTATAGGTCTATTGTCACGCGATCTTTTAGACGCTGTATTTCTTAAATAATCCCGCGTTATAAATCTAAAAAAATATTTTTGCTAAAAAGCAAACAAAATCTTACGATATATTTATAAGGAAACATCACATTGAAGAAGGTTCATAAAGGCAATGACGCAATTAACCCAAAATACACAGTTTCCTAATTAAAGTACTCTTATTGGAGTATTGCCAGTAGATGTGTTATTTTGTCATAGGTAGACGAATTATGCGTGAAGGATGATTCTCATAATGTGTTTTAGTATGGTAAGAATCTCATTCATAAATTCGGCAGCCTCGGCGGCGGCTCGGTTATGTCGCGCCAAAAAGTAGCCTATACTTGACCCCTGGTCTTTAACTATATCCATAATAAATTTCAATCAAAATCGGTCGGTGGTTTAGCCACAAAAGCTAACAGACAGACAAACTTTCTCATTTATAATCTTAGTATATATGCATGTAATATGACAAATTTAATACTCACTTATCAATCTCTGGTCTGGACACCTGGTAAACTCTTCTGTTATCTTCATACCAAAAAGCATCAGCTTGCATATTCACATCCGATCTTATTTTATCCGGATCAAGGAACATTGAACGATTTGCCTATAATTTAGATGAAATTTTAAGAGAGATCTAACCCTGAAGTACACCTATAGTGGTCATTGAATTACTACACCTTAACAAAGTATAAAAGTCTCAGTTTATTGAGCTACTTACATTCTTTTATTTTTCGAATTATAAATGCAAACAAATAGGGTACAGCGGCAATTTACTTCTTTTTGTAAGTATACTGAGAGCATAAACATAGCATATATATTAATCTTAATCAAATAAATTCTAATCCAATTTAATTTATAATTATACCAACCTGAAAAAATTGTCTAGCTTTAGTCTTCAATAGATTTTTATCTTCATGAATCTGTTCTGTATCGGGGTCAATTATTGAAAACATAAATTTGTTTATTGCCATTACTAATTGTTTGCACCATACGATGCTAACATGATCTGTCGATACCCAAACACCAGGTATAGCTGTGGTCTGAAAAAAAAAATATTTTTTTTTAAATTCACACTAAGCTTTTTGTTGCTGTGTTTATTACTCAAATATTCAAGTCATATCTTATGAAATAAAAATAACATAATTAAAGAAATACTTTGTAAACATTGCATTTAAAATTCTTTCAGTACACTGAAACTAAGAAATGAGTGTAATCAACATCCTATTATAAAGTTAAACATGGCTTTCAAAAATATTTGTTTGTTTACTTATATGTATGTACCTCTGCACAGAAATTTTCATAAAATTTTCCATAGAGCAAAACAAAAGAATGAGGGTGCTGCAAGGAATTTCTTAAGAAATTAGAAATTGCTTCCAGCAAAAAAGGTAACAAGAAATATGTAAACATACATAAATTAGTGAATAATACTTTAAGAATAGACTTGGAATTGGAAACACTTGAAATATTACATTTTGAATCTTAAGCTTACCAGTGCTCCTATGTAACTATCATTGGATGAAGTCAACCATGACGGCATCAGTATATCACGAGCTCCACTCCCAAAGCTCAACAAAAGTTTTGTTTCTCTCATATTTTCATTCGCTCTGATATAAGCATCCCATTCCAACTCAATTTCATGGTAATAGTTATTCATTTCCATATCAAAATTTATCACTGGTGCTTGTAGCGGCGCCGCTAATGTGATTGCGATTGATGTTGTGTTCAAAGTACTTGGATGCGCTAATAATCGTTTTGCAATAAGACCCCCCTAAAATGATAAAATTAAATTAACTTTAACATTTGGTAAACTAAACAAAAAGAAGTCTTAGAAGGTACTCCTTGAAAAGGATAAATAAGATATATTATGTCATAATTTGAAAAGAGCAGCCTCTTATGGTTATATTATCTCTGTTAATCTGAACATAGGTTCATTCATCATACTGTTACTGATGGAAATTTATGTGTAAATTCTCTAATTATAAATAAACACAAAAAATTATTACCATAGAATGTCCAATCAGAATGACGGAACTTGGCACAGTTTTTGTGTATTTCTTGTTTTTGTATAAGCTCAATATCTTTGTGATGCAAGCGGAGGCATAATCTGTTTGTCGCTCCAGTACTCCACCAAACAATCCAGAAAGTTCCTCATTATATTTTACTGGAAAAAAATGTTAAAAAAAGTTATTCTATCAAGTCATCCATTCAACTTATACCTATATTTTTTAATAACTGACACAAGAAGAGATCCAAAACAGAAAGATAACTTTTAGTGATTTTTAAAGATATGAGAATTATCACACCCAGGATTTTCTTACCATTAAAAATCTTGTAAAAATGATACCTAGAGCAAACATGAGGAACTAGAGCAATACTTGTTAAGCTATTTTACTCTGTTAACCTTGATTCTAAAATTAAATCAAAAACAAAAATTTACCACACCATTTTAACAACAACCATTGATACCAGCTAACCTTATGAAATTAGCGTTTATTAACACATCTTTGAGTTAATTTAGTAACCATCATGCCTGTAAAGTTAACACATACATAGCAAAATTGATGATACATTGAAGAGCTCTTACTTGTAAAATAATCAAAATGATAATCATAATCATGGGTCAAGGCTTTGCGAAGTGCAACAGAGGCTAGGGATCGGACCTGCATGTGGCTCCCAGAGTTCCCAGGCAAAAATAGAACTGGTACACCATCAAACCTAGAAAATAATAACAATTTTTTAGATGAATGTAAACATACAACAGTACGCAAGATTGTAGTGATGTAAGATTGATTAAATATATTTACTAACCACATTTTTCTTGCCCTTTCAGTCAGTCTTCCTTCACTATAGGCAAAGAGTCCATATTGAGGATTGAAAATATTTTCTGGCACCGAAATTTCCTTATCATGAAAAATAAATGACTGATAAATAAATGTATCAAAAATAATTAGCTAACAAGCTCAATTTGAGGTATACGTACCACGAATTGCGGAAATTCGAACATGTAAGTCATTACGCAATAATTATTTTTATCGCTGAAATATAAATTTAAAATACCCAGAAGGTATCCCACAACAAATAACATTGATATTATTTGAAATACACTTGACTGAATTATTTTAAAAATCTTCATTGTGGCACTTATTGCACGATGACTTTGTTGGTTTTTATTTAGTTATCTTCAAAAAGTATTTTTATTATGCAAGATATTCATGAAGAACCTGTGTGAGGAACTTCCATTCAAAATGTAAGAAGGTGAGAGACTTCTAAACACAGAATCATATAGCGGAGCTTCTAAAGGTAATAACAGTTACATCACATATTTACTCTAACTTTATTGCAATTAGTAACGACAAAAGTGCTATTTCTTTGGCTGAAACTGCGACATTAGTATCAATAGTATTTACGTTTTTACATCACAAAACAATCCAAATTCAAATAAAAAAACGTATAAATATTTCACTTCACATCTATTTTGGAATTGCTTTTTTTTTCAGATGGATGACAGGTGACAGCTGATCGGATTCGAGCACAGACACAGAACGGGCGGACTTACAGAACTCTTATCCAGGGCCGTTAAGTATTACAAAAACTTAAATTGAGAATGACATTGTAGTTAGTTTGGAACGTTGACATAGTGCATTGTATTTGTTTTGCAAAAATAACTATCGAAAGCAGTTTGACTTGTAATTTATATCGATCATGTATCGAAAATCCACATATCATTTAACAATAGTTTAGTTGACCCTCAACTCAAACTTAAATGAGTAAAAAATCTTTCGATAGTATCAATATTCTGCGAAATAAAATTCTTCGAAACGTTAGTTGGCGAGTTAATCGGCCTTCGATTTTCTATTACGATAGTATTGGTAGACCATCTATATTTTGTATCAACACTATTTCCTCCTTCCCAAAGAATTTATATACAACACTAGAATGCTTACGAATAACAATAATCGCAAAAAACAACATTCAAAATTAATCCTTATTACTCTACGGCAAAGTTGATTTTCCTTTAAAGCCTACATACAAATACCTAACGTTCCAGAAAAAGGTCGAAAATTTGTAGGTGTCCCTTTTCCTCTTGAATATTATACTACTTACTAGAAAGAGATACCTACAAACTTCAGGTGATATTTCGGGAACGCCTTTTGTCCTCCGTAAGCATTCTAGTGTTATATAAAAATTCTTTGCTCCTTCCTTGGTGGTTGGTAGTGTTGCCGAAGTATTGATAGTTTGGCTATCGATAGTTGACCTCGGATATCATCTATAATATCGATAGGCTTATCAATACTGTCGATTGTATCAGTTCAGTTTAGTAAATTAGTATCAGGTGGCTTTTCACCATCTCTTAAAACCATGCAAGATCCAGTGAGTAAGCGGGACAGCGCAATACATGATGTAAGGCGACATCTCCTTTACTCACTGGATCTTGCATGGTTTTAGGAGATGATAGTAGGCCACCAGTATACTGCAATTCTATCGATAGTATTGAAGCTCAATATCGAAATTACTATCGATAGTATCGACAGTATTGTTGTGTGTCGATAGTATTTAAGCTGAAGTAACTATTTAGTAATCTGTGATTACGGGGCAATCGATATGATCGATAATACTATCGACTCAACTAAACTAAAAACTCAGCACTGACACTTTTTTAGACATAATTCTTTGTTTCTAATTTGTTGTCTTTTTTGGATGGAAAGTAAACTGTTGCTATGTCAGCGCTGTATTTAATTTCCAAAACATAGGTTTCTTCGAGTATTTGTGCATAATATTGGCGGATTATTATTCGCAGTGTTCGTGAACAAGCGTGAGTGTTGGGAAGTTGTACAGTGTCGATTACGTGACTTTTTATCTTTGTCACCAAAATCGCCAAGTTATAGCTAAGTGAAATTTTTCCGCCGCTTTACTTAGCCATCTGGCTTACTAACATATCTTAAAACCATGCAAGATCCAGTGAATAGGGGGTAATCCAGGGGATGTCGCATTACATCTTGTATCGCGCTGTCTCGCTTACTCACTGGAACTTGCATGGTTTTAAGAGATGGTGGTAAGCCATCTGGAGAAGATTAATAAATAGGGTGGAAGGGAAAATTTTTAAAACGCTTAAATTTTTTTCTTTGGATAGGAATAAGGTTCCTTGAAACCAGAAATAAATCTCAGATTTTAGAATCAGCCAATTATTTTAAACAAAATATTATATTTTAATAACGAATTAATGGCGTCGCTACGGCTTTTGCGGTCTATTCCTTTGCTTCGTTCGGTAAAAAAAACAAATGTCATTGTCATGTTGGTTTTGGTTCATAAATAACATTTATGACAACCAAAACCAACATGAATGACACTAATGACAACCAAAACCAAAGCAAAGGAATAGACCTCAAAAGCCGTAGCGACGCCATTAATTCGTCATTAAATTATAATATTTTATTTAAAATAATTGACTGATTCTAAAAATCTGAGTTTTATTTTTGGTATCAAGATACTTATTCCTACCGAGAGAAAAAAATCAAGCGTTTTAAAAAATTTCACTTACCCTATTCAAGAAAGGCCTTAAAGAACTCGTTTCCATGGCCGTAAAAAGTATTATAAATAAAAAAACTAATTTGTTTGTGGTTAGTTTTTGTTTGGATTTCTTGATTTCATTTCTCAGTTTAGGAATTTACCTATTTCCAAGTTTATTTCTCAGGTTTTCATGTTTGGTTAGTTTAAAATATACATTTAGTAGCTTTATTATTGTTTCTATTTGTTAGTAGTGGTTCGGGATTTTTTAATTTGTTTCATGTTATCAGGTTATATACAAGAGCGCTTTGCGATTTATCATTTATCAATAGTCACAATTTCACAAACTAAATAGAGAATAGAACTATTGGAGTAACCCATACCTACTCTGAGCCACCGTAAATCCAGTTGTTGCTATCAACTTTTTTAATTTCATTGATATTAGTAGGAAAATAGCTACAAGTAAGTATACTTAAAATATTTTGATGTAGATTCATAAAGGGGGTTAATACCGTCTCTTAAAACTATGCTAGATCCAGTGAGTACGAGAGACAGCGCAATACATGATGTAAGGCGACATCCCCCTTACTCACTGGATCTTGCATGTATAGCCATTATGACTCGAAAAGAAGAAGTCAATATAGACAGGGTTACATAGCCTTCGAAAAGAAGTGACCAATAAAATAATATGTAGGCATTTATTAGTATAAAATATATTACTATTAAACAAGCAATAAATAAAAAGAATTACAAGAAAACTCCACACTGACAAAAATAAGCTTTATGAATAAGTTTGATTATAAATATAGGAATAATTACCATTAAAATAAAATATATTTATTAGTGGCATAGTAACTAAAATAGTACCTACCAGTTCTCTGTTTAGTTTGTGCTAAATTTGTAATGGATGGAGATATAACGCGAGGGTTCCTAGGCTACTAAACTAATGAATAGGTATTATTTTGTTTGTTCTCTGAATCTTAATAATTGGTTGCAGGGATAAAAGTTGAGTAGCTGTTTGGGGCACAAAATATTTTTCAAATTAATAATATATAAATATTCTTTATTAACCAAATTGTTTTTGCCATATTACTCAAGTGATAAAAAAAATTTCCACCACAAAAACAAGGTTTGTGGACTATAAATGAGGCCTGTAATGAGAACAGTCAATCAGATTTAATTAAGGAAAACAAGCAGGTGTATTCTATCTAAGTATCACTAGATGAAGAAATAATATAAGGAGAACAAGTTAATTACTAACTTTTCCTTGCTGAAGAACTAAGAACAACAGAATCTTACAGAAAATAATGTGTGTATATGTAGCATTATTCCTGACACTAGGCCTAGTAGGCCTGTTGGTATTAAGAGCAGTCTACATCATAATTAAAATTTATACAACAGAATGTAACTTGCAAAGTTCTCAAGACAGGTTAAGAACTATATTGTGCATGGGATCTGGAGGACATACAACTGAGCTGCTAAGATTGATTAAAAATCTGAATTATGAGAAGTATCACCCTAGACTCTACATAGTAGCCGATAATGATACAACAAGTGAAGTAAAAATTCATACAAATGAGGTTGATTACAAAAACTATTCAATTTATAGAATACCAAGGAGCAGAAACGTAAAACAGTCATACTTTTCTTCAGTATTTACTACACTGTACTCTTTCTGTCAGACAATTCCAATAGTATTTAGATTTAAACCAGATGTTATATTTTGTAATGGTCCAGGTACTTGTGTGCCATTGTGTGTTGTGGCATTTGTATTAAGATGTGTTTTCATATTGGACTGCAGGGTAGTATTTATTGAAAGCATATGTAGGGTAAGAACGCTATCTCTTACAGGAAAAATATTACAATGCTTTGCTGATGTTTTTGTAGTACAATGGCCTCAATTGAGGAATATTTGTTTTAGAGCTAAATACTTTGGTAGATTGACATAAATATTGGTACATGTTCATTTTGACCAAGAGGAAGGAACAATATTTTTATCATACAAATAAAACTCAAGATAACTCGGAAAAATGTGTATAATTAATTAGTTCCAAGGTTTTTAAGAGATCAGTAAGTACACAATTTCAAAAGCAAATTTTATTACCTACAGCATAAGGTTTGATTATGAACACAAAATTCTCAAGATTTGTTAGGCTATGTGGCCCAGTCATTTTATATAACAATAGGTATTATTGTTGTTCAAGAGAATTTTTTTGTCAAGTATATTTTGCAAATTCAATCCATTGTTGTCTAGAAGCACAGATTTTTAGTTTACCAATAAAGTCCTCCCAATACTGCGACATATTAACGCCATCTATCGCTCACTTGAGAAACTGTGATTCTAAATCCGATAACATAATAAATAAATCACTTATGATGTGGTAGCATAACAATACTTTAAAAAATCATGTTTTATTAATTCATACTCTTTTTTTCGCCAAAAATAAGCGGGATCTTATCTAATTTAATTTTTTTAAATCTCTGTTTCACCTCGCAAGTAGTAGCAAGAAAAGGAACAATCTTTTTCTTACTTATTTACACTTCTTTTATTTTTATTACAAGTCGAACTTACTTTAGTGATTTGTCTGTATTTATTGGCTGATGAATACTAATAATATTTTGTAAAGCCCATTTTAACAAAAAAAACGTAAATAGGACAAAATGTTCATCATTCATTAATGTATTAAATATTTTATACTTATTATTAAGTAGGTTAACTTATTATTTTCAAAAAAATAAATGAGTTATAAAATATCATGTTTTTTATTTGAATAGATCTCGTATGTAGCGTATTTTTATATCAATTTACATATCGAATTCTTATGCTCTAATCATATTAAATTGGTAAAGTGAAATTTAGTCTCTCAAATTGAATCTCTCAGTGAACGCTAAAATTCATGTCACATTTGAGAAAATTTGATAACTAATCTTCAAGGGTATGGATTCAAGTGAATTTGGGTATTCATTAACAGACTTGCTGCTATATTAGTGCAGACAGCCTACAATACTGGTAAAAGAAGGATATCAGTACGCCTTACATTATTTTCAAAAAAGTAAAGGCACATGACTATAAAAGGCAAAATATGACGGCCTTTAATTGCTTATTCTTTGATATTTATTGATACAATTATACTTAAGTACTTTCTTATACATGTATATTAAAAACAACAATAACAGTTAAAAAGAATAATGAGTGTAATTCCAGATGGCTCTTGCCTGACTTCTATGGAAGACATCAGGAACTACACTCATATTAGCTTGATCCTATTGATGCAAATATCAAACACAAAGAACAAACTTGTGAATGTAATATTATATATATTTATATTAAGTAAAATCTGCATAAAATGTTAATATTTTAGAGCGATTGCAAAAAATATAGTACACAAATTGACATACATAACCCTAACACTTACCCCTTATTCATAAAAATTAACAAACGTTTTTATGTAAAATGTGTATCGGCCTTTCTTACACGGTTGATAAGAGAGAAAGGGCCAAAACAAATTTTAGTTAAAATGGGCTTAACAAACGTTTTTTTTTTTTAATTTCTATGAATAAGGGGATTAGTGTAAAGACACTAAATGCAAGGATAGTTTAAAAATGTTAAGTTTTCAATGTCAGCCTTATATATTTTAACTAGCTGTTGCCCGCGGCTCCGCCCGCGTGTAGTTCGCTTTTCGCTTAACCTGTGGAAACTACAACTATCCAGACCTATAGTTAAATCTATAAGTAGTATCCTATTCCCGTGCCAATTTTATAAAGCCATTAGCCATTGCTACGATATCAAACTAAAAATATTAACATTCATACTATCACATCTTTTTCTCTTAAAGAGTAGACGCAGCCTATTACAGGGTCATTAGAACCTAACTCAATAAATAGTGTTATGTTAGTTAAATTAGACCTTACGACACGACCGTATGTTCCGTCGAACAACAACTGAACTGACTTGCTGGTTTGATTATTTTTTAAACCAAAGCTAAACCAACCAACTAATCAATTCAAATAGCTTACAATACAATACAACAAACGACCGATAAACAAACCAACCAATAGAACTAAATAAACAACCAAAATTTTTTTGAAATAATTAGAATTAATTGCTGGAAAAATTTCAATCTGCTATAATACCATATGAGAAAAAAATAATTAAATTAACTTCAGCGCCATCTATTGATATTTTATGTAACTAAATTATACGCCCACACACATTCAATGTGTTAATTTTTTAAAATTTAATAGAGACTGCAGTGTGTTTTTGTCTTCATTGATATCGATAAAACAAAGTAGAAATTGTAGCTTTATCTATATTAAATACGTTTATGTAAACCGGATTCAACTCTGTAAAAGTTTTGAAACAGTGCTAGAAGTAAACTTCAATTGACCATAACTTCTTTTTCCCTTAACCGATTTTGACGAAACAAAGTTTTGACAAAACTGTTGAACGTATATGTAATCCACCTGTGAAAACCGCGTTCGAATCTGTTGAGTAGTTTTGAAGTTATAACGTACCAGACATACAGAAAGACAGACAGACAAAAATTCCAAAAATTGTTTTTTTTTGGTTTCTGTTACACGTCTTTCTTTAATCGCCCCGTATCAGTTTTTTAGAAAAATATTTAATGTACAGACATTCAATTTTTACTGTCCGATTATATGTAAAGATAGATAGATAAGTACAAAATCCATATCCATACTAATACTATAAATGCGAAAGTCTGTCTGTCTGTAACCTCTTCACGGCTAAACTGCTGGACCGATTGTGATGAAATTTGGTAGGGATGTAGTTAACGACCTGAGGTCAAACATAAACTTTTGGGCGCGATATAACCGATTCCCACGCGGGGCGGAGCCGCGGGGAACAGCTAGTACTTATATATTAACGGACTTAACGCTAAGAGCGTTCTCTACCAGTCAACCATTTGATTAATCTTCTTTTTCAATGTCGTCAATGACAAACTATTAGATATGATTTGTAAGGGGTTGCGATATCGTTTATCCTGAAATAAATTTGCAAATGAATTTATTTGTTTCTTTTCAAAATTATAAAAAAAAGTAAGAAAATATTTCTAGAAAACAAATAAAACACGAAATCATAAAATTATTGTTTGTGACAGGATTCGATCCAGGTACTTTCTTGAAACATTTCTTTACTAAAGTATTAAAAAATTCTTAAAATTTAATACAAAACGAAAAAAAAAGTAAATAAAAAAAAGTAAGTAAAAAAAGCAAGTAAGTAAAAAAAAAGTAAGTAAAAAAAAAGTCATCTATAGCAGGATTCGAACCGTCGACTTAAAAATATGATCTACGACCTCTACCGATAGGCCATCATACGTTGCTAGAGATTGGCGAAATTTCAAATGGGATTTGTCTATAGGTACGCAAATTCGCGCCATCTATTGAGATTTTATGTTACTAAATTTACGATCAAATTCAATGTGTTATTTTATTAAAATTAATAGGTGCAGTGCGTGTTTTCGTCTTTATTGATATGGATAATAAAAAGTAGAAATCCTAGCCTTATCTAAATTAAATTAAACGTAAGTAAACGCATTAAAAGTTTAGAAGCAGTGTTTGAAGTAAATTTTCAATCGACCATAACTTCTTTTTCCCTTAACCGATTTTGACGAAACAAAGTTTTGACAACGCTCCTAATCATATGTAATCCAACTGTGAAAACCGCGTTTAAATCCGTTGAGTATTTTCGAAGTTATAACGTACCAGACAGACATACATACATACATACATACATACAGACAGACAAAAATTCCAAAAACTGTTTTTTTTGTTTCTGTTACTCCTTTTTAATCGCACTCAATCAGTTTTTTTGAAAAATATTAAATGTACAGACACTCGCATTTTAGTGTCTTATTATATGTATTGATAATAATATACATTATACATACAGCATATTACTCTAAGCACGTTGGCAACAGTTCAGACGATTTGTTCCCTCGATGTCGAGTCGCCGCCACGTCTACTCTGAAAATTGACGCTTTATTATCAGAGTAGTCGTGGCGGCGACTCGATATCGAGGGAACAAATCGTTCAGACATAGTTCATAATTTAAATGCATCAGTCTTCAACAATTGATTGCAAATTATGCCAATGTAAGTACAAATTTTGTAAATGAGGCACATCAATTTGGAATTTACTTTCTAATAAAAATAAAAGTACCATCAAATAGTGGAGTGTACAATGTTAACAACTAAATAACTATGAAAACAATAAACTAATAAACTTTTCATATTTTCGTTTTGCAAAGATTCAGTGCGTGTCAAACAGTGCATTTTCATGAAATGTTGGTATTAGTTATTTCAGAGCACAAGTAGGTCTGATTACTCAGTTATCACACGATGACCATAAAGTTAAAATCGCAAAGTAAGCTAGTCAGATGGCTTTAAGTTTAAGTACTACAACTAAATACTGAATCAAAAATTGAGAACTTGAACTGTTTCCACTATTTTATTGCAATATCATACTTCCTCTATAGATTCACCCTTTTTTACATTAGGCTACCCTTAAATACTTTGAAATTTCCTCAAGCAACTAAGGCCATACAAGCTCAAAGCAGGTTCGCAGTTTCGCACACAGGCGACGCCATCGCCGATTTTTTTTTTGTTAGCAGCTATGATTGCTTAGAAAAATTGTCAGGTATTGAAGATTTGTGCAGCGTCGTGTGAAGGTCATTTAAATTATAATTGATATTACACTTTGTTCATAGTGTTAACAGAATTTTAATAGCAAACTGTATCAATTTTATGCACATTACTATAAAGTTCATTATGGTTTGCCCCCAATACTAGCTGATGTTACTTCTGGGGCTTTTTAACACTTGATGCAAAAGACAACAGATTTGCATAAGTATGATAACATACATTACAATATAAAAACAATGTTTGTCTTAGTTATCTAAACCAAATGGTTTATTTAGCCACCAACATATAGGTATCAAAGATTATCAGATCTTTGATTTCATAAGGTTTCAAAACATTTTACCATGTTTTAGAAATAACCTATGAGATAACAACATAGCAATAAAAATAATTTTAGGCACATCTGAGAATACACAATATCAGTAGTGTCTACATATAATCAATAAGTACAAAAGGAAGATTTAAGATTTTTCTTAAAGAGTAGTTTCTTAAGTTTCATGGTTTACTGTTGTCCGCTTCTGGCGTTTGGTTACTAGTTTCTTGTTTGGCGCTGTCTACATTTTGTCTGACATGAATCTTTTCATCATTAATTAAACACATTGCTTCATCATATGTTGGTGGTGGGGGTTCTGAGCTGGACGGTTGGGGCTTGCTTGTAGCTGCATTGTTGGATATAAGAGCATCATATGATGGCGGGAGAGTGGCACTGGAAGCTGTTCTTGGCACTTGACCACTGTATGCTTGCTCTGCTGGCATAGTAGCCATATCCTGCAATGTTAAAAGTTTGATGTCATTAAGTACAAAACTATATGAATGTGCCTGCTGTAGTGTGTAGTGAGTGAGTAAGGTATTATTTTAAAATCAAGTACAATTGTGGAAAGTTAAGGGATATCATGAAATACAAATAATCTGTATTCATTATTCTTCTGAAAAGAACAAGGTATTATTTGATGTGGATCAAGTACAATACATTAAGTGTATCTATATAATAATATGTGGTAAGTGTCCAATTTTACTCACTCTAATTAAAGCACGACGATGTAGAAGCATTTGTATTACACTTTTTCTACGCAAGTATAACATGCTCTTGACGGCAACCATCATACCAGAACATATGAATATAGGCCCAACTAGCCACATGTGTCCTAAATTGGTAAGAATGTAACCATCCGCGCCTCCTAATGCCAGCACTGTGATGACAGTACCGACAGAAAACAAGACCATTGAAAGTACAAAATAAGAGTAACTTGTACAGTCACATCTCCCAAATCTTTGATCTTCTTCAAAATCTAAATCTCGGTGTCTTAACCGATTTATACGTTGCCTTATAAATGGGCTATCAAAAACGGTGGCCATTTTTTCGATTGGTCTCACGAACACTTTTGAACTACAATAAACACATATTTTCCATTTTATAGACAAGTAAAGTATAATTTAAGATTTATATGTATTTAGAAAGTGCAAACACAACACAACCAAAATAACAAGTTATTCCATTCCCCTTCAAGCTGTTTTTTGATTCGCTCACTTATTTCGCAAGAACCAACCAAACTATAATTTACTTACGATGAACAGCATTGACAGCTTTGACATTTGACAGTGGCAGATGGCGATGGGACAATAACAGCGATGAATTTTTTTTATAGTGTTTTTGGCCCTGGATACGAGTCTTCTTGCGACATTTTTTGTCATCTTCATGGGTTACCACGACAATTTCAAGCTACTTCTAAGGGAGTAAATTAAGTAGTAGTGGTAGGGTAAAAATGCGGGGCGCACGCACGCAAGGTGGCTTACTATACTACCACGTCTTAAAACCATGCAAGAAAGAGTGAGTAAGCGAGACAACGCAATACAAGATGTAAGGTGACATCTCCCTTAATCGTTCTTGCATGGTTTTAAGAGATGGTGGTAGTAGTAGGAAGATGATTAGTAAACTCGAGAAAGGAAGGAAACTAATTTCCATGGCCCTAAAAGTGTAAAAAAAATTGTCATTTGTGGTTGGAGTTGTGTGCATGTGTCAAAGTCAAAGGTCCAAGTTTTGTCAAAGGCAAATCGCAAAAAGTCCCGAGAAAGAAGAAGTCAAGCAAGAAGAAAAATATTTTGTTTTGTGACGACGCAATTTTATATAATTTTACTTATTACTAATTACTAGCTTACAAATATTTATATATAAATTTAATGGGTGTAGGGTTAAAATCAAATTTATAATATTTCCAGAAATCTAAGTGTTTACAAAGTGATTCTGTAACGATATGGCTGTTATTCTGTTTTTTTGTTTCGGTATATTGTTTGAAATCGGTAAGTGAACCACTGAATTTGCTTGCATATCTTTTGTACAAGTGCTCAATAAACATATGGATTTGCTATCACGAAGACACGCGGAGTTATTTATTTTTGCCACACAAGCGAAAAAGAAATAGAACAAAATTACATGTAGTCATGTCAGATTAAGGATTTGGTTTTAGTAGATGTCTTATACGAAAAATAGATGCTACAGTAACGATCGTCATATTTTCAGGTGTGTCAGCTTACAAGTTAACTCTTATTAACAGTGGCCCTGCAGTGCTCGGCAACAATGTAACATTTACTGCAACAATAGAAGATTATTCTGATGAGACATTTAAATATATTTTTTGGGATGGTACAAAATATGAAAATAGTGAACAGGTATGTATCAACTTTAAATTTATCTGTTCTACTTTAAAGATTATAAATAAATTAGCTAAAAATAGTTATATATGTATTATTGTGTCTCCTTTAAATCTAATGCAAATGGCCTGCATAAAAACAATTTAGTTTTCAGTTTTTTAGTCCTGTTGTAATTCAAGTTTGTCCTCATGTTTAGTCTACAATAACTTCTACCTATTATGAACATGTCAACTAAGAACTATAGTGAGAGTAATGTAGGCAGGACCTTTTTTATTGTATAAAATAATATTATATTTTTCTAAATTATTATTGTAATCCTGCCTTTGAGTGTTTATCTCCATTTCTTTCATCCAGCGCCTCTACAAACACAAGAGCTACAAAGTATGCTTGTGCATCGACTTTATCCTCAGTTCATTGGTATTGATATGTTTTGAGATTGCCCAAGTTAAGTAATTTTTTCCAATTACAGATGATATTAACAGCCGGTGTTGCCAATTGGACTCATGAGTACCCCAAAAGTCTATATGATGCTGGTGAATATACAGTCACAGTGGAGATTAGAAAGAAATATTATAAACTGTTCTACCCCGTTCAAACTCTCTCCTCAAAATTCAAATTGACAGGTAGGTGACTTGCTATTTTGGTCAGCAACAAATGGGGCCTAGAGGTATCAGTAGGGCTCTGAAATTTTTTTTTATAAAGTACTAACCTACTAAAGAGCATTCATAATAAAAATTTTGAATCCTTTTTAGGTTTTTTGTAATCATAGTCACTTGCCAATAATCATCTGCATGTTTTTTAGTATTTGTTATTAGAGCAGCAATAAAAATAAAAAAGAAATGCATAGGTATTTGATTTGTATAAAAATTGTACAAGTATCACAGAATACTTAAAAGTACTATAAGTATCCTTACTTATAGTACTTTTAAGTATTCTGTGACACTGTACAAGTATCACAGAATACTTAAAAGTACTATAAGTAAGGAGTAACTACTCCTTCATAGCTAACACCCCACCAAAGCATAACTGAAGTCGGATAATGCCCATGTTGCACTCTATCGACTAATTGGGAAGCTTGAGCATGAATTCAGTCATTTTGTTTGTTTAAATATTTCTTTTATTTTTAAAAAAATCTGTGACCTTCTTTGCGTACCGCTTCAGTAGTTGTTTCGATTCTACCACCCTGTTCTCTTTAAAATAATCAGTTAAGAAATGATCAATAAGTCCTTAATATAGGCTGCAAGTCCTAACTCATCTTTTAAAATATGTGACATGGTTCTAGGTGCTATCTTCATCTCCCATGATAAAATCTTTTCCTTTGGGACAGTATTTCTTCAAACTCTTCCCCTTACTGCTTTGACCACGTTTTTCGTACGAACACTATGTGGACGGCCAGATCTTTTTCTCTCACAAACAGAGGAGGTCGCATAATAATAGCCCGGTACACAAATATTTGACTAATACCAAGTGTATGGAGAGTTTTTAATATTGCATTTGGCTCTATATCTACTTTGTGTAATGCAATCACAATGATTTGGTGCTCATTATCACCATTTTAGTATCGCAAAATATTGTACAATGTTATGGCGCCAAGGTATGAAAAGACAATGATAAATCATGAAAAATATAAGATTCCAAATTCAAAATGTAATATTTTGTTAACTTTTGATTGCAGTATTTATGGCCAGACAGTTTGGTATTATTTAGATGGAAATGTCAGAAGTTGTAAGAAACAGATTAATAAATAAGATTTTTTTTATTTATGAAGAACATGGGATAGTGTTTGGCTTTTTTCTCCCAACCAGTCCTTATGTAAAATTGACAAGTTGCTAGGTTTGCCAGACGTTACATTGCAATGCTGAATACTAACTAATGTAGTTCAATATTTTGTACCATCAATACATACAAATGAAGTACATACTTTGATTGGTTGTAATTTCAAACAAACTTGGATATAACAGGGATACCTAGTTATCCTCAAGTGATAATTTTCCCCCTAACTCATCAGTTTATCACAATTATTTTATAGTTCTACTACATTCAATTTATTTAATTCAGCAACTATGTTAGTAATATTTTTAATAATTTCACTATTTTACTTTCCAGATACATTAAACGGCAAGTTGGTGTTGAGACAAGACAATGAAGATAGACCAAATAATTTTGTTAAAGTGAACAGAACAGTCACGCACACAATTAAACTGCTCGATAGTGAATTGGAATTTCTAAATAATAATGCGTCGACAGTCGCTACCTACTGGTTCATAGATTGTGCATATGCGATGATGACAACAGATTTGTCTTTTCAATATACATACAGTGATTTGATGGGCGATCATACTATTGAGGCTATAGTGGCAGCTAATAACCGACCATTGCCGCCGATAACAACAACAACTACTACGACGACGACAACAACAACTACATCGACGACCACAACAACAACAACAACAACGACAACAACAACTCCAAAGCCTACATTGGCGCCAGTCCCGTCAAATAGTACTAACGTCATAGCTATCAATACTACAAATTCACCCCACAGTCTGGTGAAGCGGTCAGTGCCTAAAGCCAAAAATCGTACTGCTATAAAAGACACTATCTGTAACAATAGTTTATCTTATCTGCCAACCAGTGATGATTATACTATTGGACATTTCAGAGAAACAATAAGCGTAAGAGGTGAGGAAATTAATATAAATAAACATAATAACATAATTTTAACACACTTGTTTTCAATAGGGATAAACAGATGGTTTATTTTTACGATTGTCCTAAAATCATGTGAAAAGTTGGATTACCATTTGTTACCTTTGCAAGAAATTGTAATATATCACTGTAACCATCTTTCAGTCTATTCAAGAATCAATTGTTTTCCTTTGTTATAGACAGAAAGATTTATTATTAGATTCTAAATATCTTTGTACTTCTCTCTGACTGTTGGCGGTCAAAGTACCACCAACTTTGTAGGCTGCCGATTAATAAAATAATGCCGAAACTTGTGGAAGTACAATTAAGCAGACCCTAGCCCTGGTCTCCTAAGCAACTGTAAAATTTCAAAGATATTTTATCCTGTACTAGCGACCTGCACCAGTTTCACATGGGCATAAAAACCTTCCTTCGCATCAAAATCCGTTGCATAGTTTTAAAGATTGAAGGGACATACATAGGGACAGAGAAAGCGACTTTGTTTTACACTATGTATTGATTGATATAATTTCCTGTGCACATTAATTATAATAAATCTTCTTTTCGAGTCAAAATTAAATAAATTAATAAAATCAGAGAAATACTACTATTTTTTTAAATTTGCAGAACCCATAACAACTATAAATATATCTGGCCTCAACTGGCTTCAACACGGAGAACTGATGAATCTTCAGGTCAAGTACACGGGCAGTCCTCCCTTCAACTACTGCGTGCAATATAAGCTTGGAGAATACAATGTGACAGGCAACGAGACCTGTTCTTCTCAACTGAGCACTGATTCAACTGGCTTTTCATTGATACATTACTTTCCTGAGGGAGATCAGCACACCGTGGTGGTTGTTATAGAAAATGTTGTTGGTAGAAGCGTGACCCGTGCTACTATAAATATTTATAAAGGTCCGTATCTATTGTTTCACAGTTCCGCCTTAGTTTGTTACTTATCTTACTTATCAAACACTTCTCACTTTTATGAATTTGAGTGTTTTTTATTAATTTAACTTCAAGAACTTTTTCCTAGAATCTTTCGCCAAGTACTGCAGTAATGTCACTGCCTTTCTTACATTTAAAAAGCAAAACGCTTTTGTATATAGTACTAGCTGTTGCCCGCGGCTCCGCCCGCGTGCGCCTCGGTTATATCGCGCTCGAAAGTAGCCTATGTTTGACTCCTAGTCAATTATATCCATACCAAATTTCATTACAATCGGTCCAGCAGTTTAGCTGTAAAGAGGTGACAGACAGACAGACAGACTTTCGCATTTATAATATTAGTATGGAATTAGTATGGATATAGCTAAAAGTAGGTCTGGTATTAATTGAAATTTTGTTATATTCCAGCTGTGGTTCAAGCGCAGTTATCCGTCATTGTGGTGCCTGTGGCGTTCTGCTTGTTGGCAGTAATACTGGTAGTGTTTGGCATTGCGTACTACCAACACCGGTCAAGGTTGGTCCCTTATCATTTTATTAACATTCCTCAAAATATTGTGATATACAGGGTGGTAGGGTAAACACCGCTGTCATTCAAATCGTGGATAGATAACTACGTAATAAAAATATCTGATTAAATTAAAAATGTGGCAAGATCTATGTACTATGTGTTCTTTTTAATATTGGTACAGTGTAGGTGACTGTAAGTGTTCGTGGACGCGGAACCTCCTGTATCAAGGATAAAGGTATTTACCCTACCACCCTTTAGGCTTGTTGTGGCGCTGGTGGATATGTGTTCTCAGAATCGAGGATGCCGAAAACCGTCTGAAATGGAGAAGAAACAGAAAAAAAGCGAATCCTGGCTTTCCGTAGCGACTAGCGACCACCTGATGTAGCAACCGGGAAATCGATTTTAAATTGATCAGGCAAACAGACATACGGCGTACCTGATAAAAACTGGTTACTGCAGCCTAATGAAATGAAAAATGAAAGAAATTGCATTAGCGATATATCCGCCTTTATACTCATGTTATCTTATACAATCTAATGCTGTATTTATGTAAATGTTGTAAAAAAGAGTTAATCAATTAATTACTATTGTCCACAGGTATACGGTAGAGGTAGCAGATTTCGACTTCGGCCAAGCACACCTCGATTACAAAACATTCACAGAGCGGCTCCGAGACAGTTTTCGAAACGCGTTCAACTTCAGGCAACATGACGACACGGACGCGCTAGTGAGCAACACCAGATACGATTCTATGTAAATATATTATCGACTTTAAATGGACTAGTGGCGACATTAAGATCAAAATTAAAGCAGTGAAATTACCGAGAAAGATCCTAGGCCAGAAGGTTGGCAGCGCACGAGTAGTAACCTTAACGAGTCACAAGCGTTTATAAGCTACAGTGACCGCGTGGTTATCTTAAACAAGCAAGGTATTTGCAAACCTAGTTCTGCAAAAAAATTGTGTGGATATGATTTTAAAACATGAAGGCTTGGTTTACACATTTCATCAAAAGTGCGGATTGTTTCCGAGATATTCTACAATCGTGTAAATGAAGCATAAATTGTGCGTCATATACAACTTGCACATCTGTTTATTATAAAGTGAGGTCAGAGAAGTTATCGGAAACGTATTATCATTCCATTGTTGTATTTATGCGGGTTTTATTGGCTATTTATAACAATTTAAGTATCATAAAGCTTTTTTTCGATAATCTCGTTCAATCGTAGCGTAGTCTAGCGCAGTTTTGATTTATAGAAGAATAAGCGAATTCGATTTCCTCTGAAAGCCAAGGTATCAATTTATGTGACCTCTTGTGAAAAAAAAAGGATTTGGCAAATGTAAATATAGTTAGACAAGAGCACAAATGATGTGAAAAATTCATTTCTCACCCATATTTGAGTTTTTCATAGTATTTCTCTTTTGTTTCTTATTTGTCTTGTAATATACAGCGAGAGGGTCTTCGTTCCTAGCGAGCCTTCTACGATACTTTTCTACCATTTTTTTACATCAATTAAAAAGTTATTTTGGCTGGTTCGAATGTGGACACATATCTTTGGTCTGCTTGAAGTTTTGTCCACCGAAGTATATTCTGTTCATTGCTGCCTGCTATGGCATTTAAAGTGGTAATAATACAAAGTGGTACAAAAATAAGATAACAGTTACACACTTTTTTCCTAAATGGCATGCAAACCCATTCGTCATATTTATGTATTTTTCAAGCTGCCTAAATTTCCCTGACTATAACTGTAGAGATTTCTATAATACCTACTTGATCTTCTTTTCGTTTAGATTGTATTTAATTTTGTCAACCCATAAAGAAGCGATCTCATCGGGTCTGTCAGACGCCACATAAAACCTATTATTACTTAATTAAATCATTTATAATTTTTGTATGTACTAAAATAAATGTTATATGCATATGACTATTTACAGATTAATGGACTTTATTTATGTTATTTGTAATTATTATTATTATAGTTTCTTTAAATTCGGTAAGTTAATTCGTTAAGATATTAGCTATTCCTTACCAAAAATTGCATACAGTTAATTTTTAATTTTACTTTACGCATATTTGAAAATAATTGTTTGTTGATGTTGAATTGACTGTAAAATTGTCAGTCATAAATTATCCTGTCTCGTTGCATACCACTAAACACTAGGCAAAATATAACTAAGTACTAAATATGCCAATTATTTGCTTAGGTACATAGCTAGTTACGATAACTAAATTGAAAGGTATAATTAATTACTTTTTACTATTTTTCTATAATTTTAAATTTAGTTAAATAAGCCAGTGTTTAGTTTTTTCATAAATTAATAGGCCGTCGAATATAAGTTGGCATATAGTTATAGTAAAGTACGAATTTACGTAACATTTTAGAACAAATATTTTGTCAGTCAGTATTACAGAACAGAGAAATTATCCGAATAGAAATGTTTTGACGCGGATTTAGTTCCAGGATCAGTGTGGCAGCGTATTCTCTCTTTTTATCTTCAATTAAAACATGTAATCCCTTGTAAACCACACCACACCTTAATAGAAATGTATTACGTAGTTTACAACAAAGCCACCTAATATTATCGACCAATAAAAGTGGCAAAAAATGACGGATACAAATTCCCCGGCCATTTTTTCTGTTTTAAATGTTGGCTTGCAAGCCAAACTAGTGACACGTTTTTCGTGCGCTATGCCACTGCTTGTTAATGTTTCTAAATTCTGTGGTCAGTATTGTATTGTATGAACAAAGTTAAAGGATCGGCGCAAAACTTTTCGTAATACCAATCAATTTTCATAAAAAAATCTTGAAACCTTTTGACCATAGTGCCAGCCTTTAGTTCCTTCATGCCTGTTGCCAACTTGTAATAGACGTTCCTACATTACATTATAACTGTTGCTTCATTATGGATCAGAAATCAAAGTGGCAAGTCATGATTTGTGATATATTAGGATTAATTTATTATTAATTTAGACTTACGATATAAATACAGTAAAGTATTATTGTGTATTTATTCATACAAGATTTAAATATACAACACATTTTTTAAAACGTTAATCGAAAATTCGCATAAACAACATTTTCTTAAAAAATAATATTAAATTCGGAATGTCCGTTCCTTACGGTCAATTATTCAAATGTATTTTAGCTAATAAAATCCTGAAAGCCCGTGTACAAATTCTCAAACATAGCTAGTTCATCTTGTGTATTTATTTTATGTACCTTTTCAATTATGTGTTGTATATTTATTTATAGTCATGAATCAAAAAAATGAATATAGTTACAATAAAATGTTACACAATTTATTTTAATTTCTTTTATTTCCATCGTTTGACTTGTCTATTTATCAGCGGGTGACAAAAGCAAGGTAGGTATTAGTTATATCCTCAATGATATTTGGTTCTTGCACTAGCTCCTCCAATTCCTTATTTTTCCTTCTAGAAGGTCTAGAATTTCGCTACCGCCTGATCTACCTTTTTGATTGCTTATGTCTCCGTAATTTCTGGGCCGATTATAAAAAATCTTTTTTTATTAGAATGGATATAGTTTAATTTTGGGCCCAGATAAATTTATAAGCGCAGTAGTTTGGCTTTAAACATCAAAATATCTGGAAAACTTAGATCGACTAAGTCAAATAAAAGAGCATTTTTTTTAGTATTTTTGCCAGTAGCTTGTTTGATGGTAGAGTAATTTACAAGTTCAATCGACCCTGTATGCCCCGGTATTAGCTATATAATAATTGAATTCCCGTACGGCCGTTGAAACTGTTTATACTTGACGTTCAATTTCCCTTGGTATTAACTCATATGAGTGTTAATAACAAGCTCAGTTGACCCTGCACCCTGTGGTGTCAGAGTGGTCAATCGACCCTGTATGCCTCTGGTATCATTGTTTCAAGTATTTGGCACTGCCCTTGTTATCGTTGACTTGTACTTTTAGTCTATTGAAGTAGGTACCCACTAGGTCAATTGACCCTGCACACTTAAGTTCTGAGTTTTCTTATTTGACGAAGTTCAAGTTGGCCCCAGTAAACAAAAGAAAGTCGGTTTTTGTTTTTGGGAAAAAAGTTATTGTTAAATATCTATACCTACATTTTAATTATAGATTTATTATACTCCTCGTATAAATCTAAGATTCAGCTCTCAATTTATTTTATTAAAAATCGTAGTATATTTTTTCTGACTGAAAAAGACTTAAAACAACTCTTAACCTCGGACTAAGTTTTTTAAGTGTCGGTACGGTAAGCTTGATACAATACATGAAGGCTGCTTTAAAATTCCTACTCTGGGAACCAGTAATGAACCACATTTTAGATCCCACAAACCGCTGCCTGATATAGAACAAAACAAAGGAGTCACTAATGATTTATAATCTGTTATGATTTACCATCGTTTCTGTTCGCTATTGTGAATTCTATTTATGATTTTCATTTCGTAAATTTATGAGTATGGAAACATGTATAAAAAATTAATAAAAAATTACCTATGTAATTAGTTACATATACGCGAAGTAATTTTTTATACATGTTGTTAGTATTTTTCATATTTTGTTTTGATTCTTGACCACAGTTATTAGATAAAAGCAAAGGCAATAAGGACAATGACCTTTATATTGGAGATACGCAGTTTTTGTGATCATGAAAGTAATAATAGATAAAGCTTGCGACCGATTTTGTATGATAAATCTATGCAGCGCCCCTGGCGAATAAAAAGGTAGGTAAGAAACTAAGAAATTCCATACAAAATCCTAACGCAATCGCCAGCGTCTGCGTTTATGAAATCTCATAGTTGCTAGCGACTGTGTGTTTTTATGTAAATTCTCAAATACCTCGCGGTTTTTAGGTTACTGATAAAAATTCACTTACGTACCTATATGTTTACAGAATTTCATGGCAGATGTACTGAATGGGGGATAAATGTGATAATACACATATTTTTGTTTTCTTTACTGTCTAAATAGGACCATACTAGGATAGGAAAAGAAAAAAATATAAATAACAAAATACTTAGAAATTTATTTTAACCTAGACATTAACATGAGTTAATTATTGATGAATAGCTTATTTGACATTACTTAATTAGCAGTAAATATCTATTAACATTTTGATAACCACAGCTCATACAGTTGTTTATTTAAATCATAATGATATGTACATTAATTGGTGAGCAAAGGCTCTCCTGCTACTATAGAACTTTCGATACCGCAGTGGTCTTCACCACGGAGGATCTTGAAAAATCCGTTGTCTCCCCAATCAGAGTTCCAGGAGTTAGCAATTAACCAATATTTAGCGCCGTTCTCGACGCCCCAACCAAGGATTTTGATAGCATGTCCTCCTAGTGCGTCTCCTTGTACGTGCTTGTAGACGCCGCTCTTGTACAACAAAAGATCGGAGTAAACGGTAAAGGCACCTTCAACTGGACCATTCGTGAATAGTTCGGCTCTGATGTGATCTTCACCTCCTCTGACGGAGAAAACATGTTTACCGTAACGCTTGTCCTTTTTGTATTGAACGTTGTAACTATCTTCGCAAGTCCGAACGCATTTAGGCGTTTTCGTGTCACCATTGCATGGCATTCGATTACCAGGGACGTGATGTTCGCAAGGTGGTATTTCGTAGGGTTTACATCCTTGGCTGGAATTGTAGCTACCACCTGATACTAATCCAAAGTGTTTCCAGTATTCCCACGCCAGAGTTGGCATGCCCCCATTGCATCCGAGACCGCAGATTGGACAACAACTAAGCAGATCCTCAGCAGAGTAGTGGAAATGTTGCGTGCCATTGGAGTATGTGCAAACTCGATCGGTCATTGCCTCAACCGCGCCGAAGGCCCAGCAGCTTCCACAAGATCCCTGATCTCTAATTTCGTTCAAAGTAGGACAGTTTGGCCACTTATCTCTCGGGTCGAAGTTCTCAGGGAGCGAAGCGATTACGTCGGCATCATGTATCTTGTTGGTTAGTTTCTCAAAGTGGGGATCATCTAATACGCCCACGAGTTTCATTAAATGTTTAGTCGAGATATTTGAAGGGAAGTTACGGCCGGCTTTCCATAAGTTTTGCTGTGTGTTTATCAAATTGATGAAGTCGTCGGAGAGAGCGTTGGGCAGGTCGACAGCAGCCACAGACAAAGCACACAGAAGAGAGACGAATGTTGTGCGATAAGGAGCCATTTTGCTCCTTTGTATTATTACGATCGCGATTGTACGACTAATGGACACAAGCGTGGCGTGTCGACTGACCGACGGTCTCGGCTCAGCTACTCCGTTTCCCGATGTTTGTATAGTAGATACATCGTTTGTTAAACTGTATGATGACTGACCGCTCGTGGTAATAATTCTGCGCGTTTGACCTAGGGTTGTCTACTCTATTTACTAGTAAATGATGTTTTTTTTTTTTGAGAGCTTACAATCGAATTTCGAGTTAGTTTTCTCCGAGTAACCGGTTGTTCGCCGGAAGAATCCTTTGTCCCTGGTTGGTTCTACAAATTAAACTTTACCGACTACCTATTCACCGAAAGAATTTTTGTCTAAAATTATTTCAACATCTTTTCACTAGGTCTTAGTTACTTCTAGGTAAGAAATCGACGTAAAAAATTCAAATTAAAAACAAAATACCAATTTTGTTTTAACTTTAGTAAAGGCGGACTTATTTATTTTATTAGAAAAATTGAAGCTTTGAATATAAGATCCTAATGTAATGTTCCCAAGAACAGATCAAATTTCATGTAGAGCCAAACTTCTAACCCTACACGCCCTTACCCTATAAATAGGTTTTTATAATCCAAACCTAAGTTATGATGGTTCAAAACACGACGACGACAGTTAGATAGGTACTTTAATTTTTAAGTCATTTTTTTATTACTTACCGCAGAAACAAACTATAATTTTGAATCTCTGCACCACTGGTTTGTCGACTAGGTAGTAGAAAAAACCCACAGCTTTAAGTCTACCATTTACATGCTAAATAAATAAATATATGTATAAAAAAAAATGACATTCTTTTTACATTTCTGATAAGTGCCTTCTTAAAAAATTGCTAAATAAAAGTGATTCGATTCTTGTAGCGTCATCTATTATTACAAAATACAATTCTTTTTCTTAGGCAATTAGCCCCCGTGCATGTTAATAGTACCTAATTAATAAACAATAAATGAAAAAATTGGTAGCCCTATCGTCAGTGCGCGATACATAAACAGGCAGAGACAGTAGTTTAGTTGACCGCAAAAGTCGAAGGTTACTGGATTAGATAAGCGTCTATAATATTTAATCAACATAAAAGGTTACACATTCAAAGACTTGCATCCTTTATTTAGAAACATTGTATACATTACAGAAGTAGATAAATATTTTTTAAGCTAGTATATCTATAATATACCTTCTTATTTGAGGAACAAATGAACACACTGAGAAACTTTCTTCAGCGTAAATTAGGCTACGAGTTGGCAGCGCGCTATTAACACTCTTAAGGATACCTACCTTAGAAAATGTATTATACAGATGGTTTTATCTAACGAAAGTGGTCGAGTATTAACACTGAATTTATTCACCTGGCTGGCACCAGCACCACAAAGGATCAAAGTTCAGTCCCCGGGCACAGCCACATGACAAGGAACGGGCGGTTCCGGACAATTCCAGCCACAATGGATTTCCGAACGTCTCCCGATTCCGGCCCATGCTGGAGAAATATTTTATTTACTTTTAATCGCTTTATATTGTGTAAAACATGGGATTAAAGCTCCTTTGAAGTTGTATTCGTTAGGAGTATTGTCTAAAAATGTTTTAAAATGTACAAATACTCTAAATACTTATACCTACGCTGATCCTTATCCTCGTTTGAGATTTTAATCATATCGAAACAAAACCAAGAAAATCCTTCCCAAAATAATAGATCTGCACCTAATTGACGAAGAAATATGTCAGAGCTTGTTATACACGCTCAGGCGTTGAGATATATCTAACATGGTTGTAATATCTTCCGCTTAATAATTACGTAAAAATCGAGTAATTAAATCACTAATCATTGCTTGGCAATATTAGAAACAGTGTTCCATTTAGGTAATTGGGCAGAATGGGATGATTTATTGCGACAAGTGTTGTAGCCCGTCTGTTTTCGGTGTTACGGCTGTCTTGATTACGACGTATTGTTATTGCGTTATTATGTTACGGACTTACACGAACAGTTGAAATGATTAGTAAATATTTTAGTACCTTTTCTTCTGGGTATTGGGTCTCCATTCATACACGTACCTTCAACCTTCATTCTAGCTTTATATTTATAAATAGATAAGTAACACATTACTTTAGTCCTGACATCGACAGGCAAGGCAATATACCTATATGAATTATAAACTTACAGGAAGACTTTCTCCAAAAGATGGAGAAAATCGCATCAAAATCCATTGTGTGTTTTAGAAGAAGAAACGTAGAGACACAGATCATCATTATAAATTAAGGAGCTATGCTCTTGGCGGGGAGTTCCTCCATTTATGTCTATCATTTGCGAGTTCCAATATTTCTTGACAGACAAAGAATTTGGAAATCGTGTCAGGCAATTTGTTATTAAATCTATGTTTTAAAATTATTAAAAGTAATGATTGATTGTATTCACGGCAATAATAAGGCTGTCCTATTCAAAATTCTACATTTGATAGCTTAGTTTTTTAGGGAAGCAGGGCTCGAAACCGTTATTTTAAAGACCGAAAAATAACGGTCTTTAACCTGGTAAATAAGTATAGGGTCGATTTTAGGTTCCTAAATACCTGGTTAAGACCGTTATTTTTGGGGAAATACCGGTTGAGCGGAACCGTAATGCTAGCGGTCGCTGTAAAAATGTATGGAAAGAAAAACGAGCTGGTTTTTTTATTTTAACCAGGTGTCCGAGCCCTGGGTAAAGGTACACAAGGTGCATAGATTTGGATAGGTAAAGGTAAAATCAGGTCGATTGGTTGCTTAGCTACGGCGTGAAGGAAGGACAAACAAACACACTTTCACATTTATAATATTAGTATGGATTGCACTATACAATGGTTTAGGATGGTACTTTATGTATTTTAGTTGTGGTCTAAACATAGCTTAGTCTGTTCTAAGCGTAACATCATTTATTAAGTACTAGCTGTTCCCCGCGGCTTCGCCCCGCGTGGGACTCGGTTATATCGCACCCAAAAGTATCCTATGTTTGACCTCAGGTCGTTAAATACATCCCTACCAAATTTCATCACAATCGGTCCAGCAGTTTAGCCGTGAAGAGGTGACAGACAGACAGACAGACAGACAGACTTTCGCATTTATAATATTAGTATGGAAGTATGGATAGTATGGATTGCAACAGTTGCAAAGAACGAACTACATCCCAGAATTTCACAAAGGTGTGCAGTGCAGCATTCAATATGCGTTTGTTGTAAGGTTTCTAACTTAAAGCTTTTCTGTGTTTGCTTTGTACCTAAGTAGGTATCAAACAAGTAAAGACCTATTGTAGTTAGTGTCTTTAATTTATAAATTCCTCTTTTTATTCTTATTAAGTACTGATTTTCTGGGTTTTTCGTCGTTTCGCACCACAAGCAATTCGAACCGCGGTGCGAATCGCCCACGAGTCGTTTTTGAATGGGTTTTTTCGCACCGCGGTGCGAATCGCCGAATAGCTCTTTTTGAATGGGTTCTTTCACACCTCGGTTCGAATAACAAAGATAGTGGTTTTCTTTTTGAATTGGTGAATTCTGACAAAAATAATGTATTTTAATTACAGATCTCATATAGGTAGTACAACTAGGCACAAAATAACAGGACAACCAAAATAATTCTTAAAATACAAATTGATATCATAAGCCCACCAAGTATTTTTTTTTATTATGTGAACATCGCCGCCGCCTAAGTTTAGAGTTTAGTTTTAGTTTACAATTTTTTTTATTTTTGTTGATTTTAGACTATTAGTGATTCAATCTGTGATTATGCCATGTTGAAATTTTATATATTTTTATAAATATAATAATTACATACTATCTCGCCAGTTTTTTTTATCAATATTCATTTTCATGACAAATTAATAATTCAAATACTTTAATTTTTAATATGAGTCCAAATCGGCCCCACGTAAATAGTATTGGTAGTTTAGCCCTGTGGTCCGAATGGACCCATTGCAAAAAATAGTGTGGGCCTTTCGCACCGCTCCAACAACTGCGGTGCGAAAGAACCCATTCAAAAACGGCCTCTGGGCGATTCGCACCGCGGTTCGGATCGCTTGTGGTGCGAAACGACGAAAGACCCGATTTTCTAGCTATTAAGTAGGTACCTATTTGATAGGTCTATTTTTTTAAATGTAGTAAAGCTCACACAAATCGCTTCAAATTTATGAGCATTTTCATATTAAAATTTGATTTGTCATTAGCTACCTCTTACTTTTCTATCTCCCTTATTACTCGTCTCGACCTGCGCTGAATTACACAGTCCCAAAATTTTATTTACACGTTTATTATTTCCTGAAATTCAAAGCCAGACGTAATTGTAAAACTGTCGACTCAGCACAGTTTTGTCTTGTCTTCCTCCATTGATCTGGGGCCGGCGATGTGCTGACGACACAAAAATAACAATTGCATAAAATAAGGGGAATCCACCCCTAATCGGCTTGTCAGAGGGCAAATTGGCCAATATACCGCTTGTCGTATTATCAAAACACAAAATTATTGTAGAAAACTTCCTCATGCTTTCATTCAACAGCTAAAGGAGGAAACCCTTTAAAAAAATTGGAAGAAGAGACGAAAATGAGAAACATTAACTAAAGGCATAATGGTTACCATAGTAACACCCTCCAAAACTGCGAATTTCGAATGAATTTTCTAGTTATTTAATTAGATTAGCTTCAAATTAAAATTCACCGTTGAAGGTGCCTAAAAGAGGATTACTTTTCATAAGAATGTGCAAACAAAAATAGAATGGGCCAAGCGCGAGTTGAATTTTCGCACTAAGCTTACGTACAAGCAGGTTCTTAAAATCCTTGAGTAAGTGCAAAATAATTGGTTTTGTATGTATGCCATTGTTATTAGATATTGGTGTTTAATTATAAATTATTGCTTTTGTTTGTGGTTTTATAAAAATTGTCTGTCCTGTTATAACTTACCTAGGTCTTGATGAAAACGAGATCCTTTTACTTTTAAAAGGATCTCTGTTTTATCCGGTATGTACGGAACTCTCAAAAATAAAGGTTCTTTTGGTCATTGTTGGTCGGTCCATTTAGTTTGATGCGCAGTCTGTGGGCACTGCAGACAAATTCGCGTGCTGGGAACATTTACCACAAAGTGCAGACACATGAGTTGTATGCATGGGTAAATATTTAAAAGTACAAAATGAAAATTGTTTTTTTCTCTAAAAATTTACATTTAAGAAGAATGTTCAGTTTTTAAAACTTTATTGCACAAATAAAAAGTAAAGTGTACAAACGGTAAAATTAATGTTTAAAAAAAAACAATTTGTTAAGTTTTCTAACACAATAGGTATGTGTAACAGTTTTATATAAATCTGATAGTCACCATATCTAAAAATATGTAATTTGTACCCAATAGTAAGTTTTAAGTGTGTAGTAGTAAACATATTGAAAAAACACGTACGTTTACGTAATATAGAGCTTTTCAAGATAGCAGGAAGACGATGGATGCCGGCAATTTCAAATCTGTAAGATTGGAAATCTTTTAGCTAGGTTGAGTGGTATTGTATATGTACTTATTATTTTATTCTATGCCTAGTTTTGTAACAATACTTGTTGTGCACCCACAGCCGGATCCTTTCGCCTTTTTCAAGGCTTTATGAGTCACTATATGACCTAGGATATCACGAGATTCGTTTATAGCCTAAAACAATATGATAGTAAATAACATGAATTTATCAAGTAAAATGACCGAAAACAAAAGCAATAATTTTGGGATTACATATATTTTTTTTATTTTCACCTGAAAATTAAAAAAATATATGGTTTTTAATTTTCACTCCTAAATAGGTATCTCTATAATTAATGCGCAAGGGATTTTCCGAGTAAGTAAAGATTTATCAACCTACTCGTATAAAAATCTTTTTTTTATTGATTTCTTATTCTTGGCAAGGTGTCGCTCTTAAAGGCCAACCTCCAATAATTGGGTAGATGGTTAAGGCAATAAGGCTAAAAGGATGGCGAACCCAATTTGCAAACTTTCAGACCTCCCTTTCATCCCTTTAAGGTGTAATTTCCCCAAAATCCGTTTATACCTGGCATTACGTGAAACTAATAGTTGCGCTCGCATTTAGTGCTCATATTGGGGGCTGTTTTAACATCATTTCCATTGCTCATAGGCAGTTTATATTCAAGAGAAACCGTTTCGTTTGAATCTATTAGATAAGAAGTTCGTGTAAATTGATAAACAACTATGTTTACTAGAGCGTTGACTAAATTGAATGTTTATAAAATCAGGACATAATGCAGAACTCTTGTGTCTGAGGACATCCTGTGGGTTGCTGCCTTGCAAGCTATCGCTCTAAAAGTAAAATTTTCTTTAATTTACTAGTATGTAAACAAAAACCTCTGTACTTACTTGAAAATATAAAGTAGACAAGACAAACATTAGACTAGTTGTAAATTTTCTCTTATAGATTAATTAATTTATTGTCTTTATCATGGTCGACATCACTTATCGCCATCAAATTAGCCACACCGCCTATATTAAACCTTGTTCGCATAAATTTTGGAGGGTACTGTCAAAATGAAGTAAGTAATAACTTATGCAGAATTTAATTTTTCCAGATTTTTTCCCGTTCTATTCACTGAATAATTCATCCGACGTCGTCTATTGAACGTAAGCGAACGTTTGAATCTTTTGTGGCGGCGCCTACACGCTTAGACGCTTACTCATGCAACCACGCTTTTGTACACCCGTCACAGAGAAACTTCTGCCAATTTTAATACGGTACATACACGAGGTTGATCGTCTAATATATCGTTAACATGTCTTCCACCAATTGAAATCCAAATCTCAATAGATTATCTTTGCTCCTTACTTTTCTGCGCTAAGTGATCGCTAATCAAGATTAAACCACCAAATAAGTGTAGTGTAGTTTTCGGATCATTATGACGCAAAATCTCACATCCATTTATATATTTACTAGCTTTTGCCCGCGGCTTCGCCTGCATGCATTTTTCTCGGAAACAGTGCTTTTTCCCAGGATGAAAGGTACCCTCTGTCCTTAATACTCCTAGCTATGTGTACCTATGCCAAATTTCAGAAAGCTTGGTTATGTAGAAAGTGTGTGAAGAGGTAACAAACAAACAATATACAAACTCACCAAATACATAATTCATTCATTCATTCATTTTCAGAATCAAAAGAAGTAGGATAAAGTTGTCTCTGTTTTTACGTCAATCGTCTTTAGTTTCTTACAGCATCTACGAAAAGAAAAGAAGTCATCCATACAACTAGGAAACAAAACGCTAGAATCAAGAAGAGATATAACGTATCTACTGAGATTAAGAAGTTAAGAAGTAAATAATAATTATGATCTTTTTTTTTAAATGTTTGCTTCTTACTCTAAATAACCTTGTCATTCGTTTTGCATCCCAAATACTGTTTTTATGGCAAAATAAATATAAATTTATGACGTAAATAAATATAAAAAATAACAAGATCATCAGATTCACAGATTTGTGCGATTGTCCAGGCTTATTATGTACCCTCTTGTAATAAAATCAATCAATCATGATAACAATTCTGCATTGTTATGCGACGGACTCAATATGATTTCCAGTTTATGAGCGGGTCAAGTATAGACTTATACATACAATAACTTGATATCATAAAGGTTTTACAGAAAAAAATATAAGGTTTGTAGGTTGATAATTTTACAAACCACATCAAAACCTATATAGAAAACAGATACATTACTTATAATAATGATCAACATGCCAGAATTTATAACTCCAAATAAAAACAGTTTTAAAATTAACATCGACCTGTTTTGTATGCACCCCTAGACTTTTGATAATTCGGAAATAGGGTAGTCAATACCTAACAAAATATTTTGCTTATATTAAAATGAGATTACCATAGCGAAAGTTCAGACGAAAAGTTTTGATGCAAGGGCACCCTCCTTCAGGAAAATATTTTTTTTTTAAATCAAAGCCGGTAAATTAATAAATAAATTCAACATCACTTAGGTGTGTACTTTCTTAAAAGTAAAAGCCGTTGGTAAGACTTAGAAGAGAAGAAGCTGACTAGTGATCAAAATACTAACCATGTGTATGATTTGATTGCTAGATCTTTTTCTTTTAATGTCAATGACAAATGTTTAATTGTAGTTACCCCTAGGGAGACTACTTTCATGGTCTTCTGATTTGCCTCCATTAAATCGTCCATAGAACAAGAATAGAAGATGCGCCAGCAAGTGTGCCATGGTTTGAGATAGGATTTTGAATACATCCATTCCTTCATATCGTATCATATGAAGGAATGGAGTAGGCTACATGACATAATATAAGCCATCATCGGCCATCTACCATCGACCATCGAGATATTTATAAAGCTGGGTGGTGGTGGTGGATGATAGTTATTTTCATTACAAGGTCATTTTTTTATAAATAATTAAGCAATAAATCACAATTGTGGCAATACAGATTTACATCAGCTTTTCATAAAAGACTTAGTATAAACCCAAGGTATGAATACAAAGGTAACCGACCCGACGATTCCCATTTCCTCTCATATCAGTTTGGATCGCTGAAACAACGTTCGGTACGTATCGGAATTTTATTGGTTCCACAGAGCAGTATAGTGTGACGTCACCATCAGTCATCTCAAAGTGGGAACTCGGAAAATGGAATCGTCTCAGCGGCATTTCACTTTAGGCAACGTACACAAGTTCTCTAGTTTTCCTTATTTTATCGCTTTCACTTGACTGAGATAGACATTTTGATGAAATTTATTTTGGTAACGCTGTCCTTTTTTATTAAGTATTTTGTTTATTTGTATGTGTAAAGTAAAATGTACACTATAAAACAAACATGTTCTTGATGACGAGAATAAAAATGATAATATTTTGTGACAGTGTGTAAATTTGAACTGAAAATATTCTAAAAATATTCAATTTAAGAACCTTTATATTGCAACGTAAGTATTAAGCGCAATGATTATTCGATAAGCGATCGAAAGAGTGATCTATCAAGTGTTTGAACTAATGATCCTTAATCAACAACAAAGTAGGTAGTACTAATAAAGTATCTTACTACTAGATCGGTAAACTAGACACATTTACAACAAACCAAAAGAGTGGCAGTTTTCTCACGATGTTGACACTGTGATGCCGCCATGTCGATTGTGTTTGTATGATAAGAAATTCAAAGTTTGCCGACAGAATCTTAACAAAAGTTTAGTCAAGTCTGATGAATCTCTATTGAATTCTAAAGGTTTGCAAGTTGCAGAAGCAAAACACCACTAACATAAACCATGTTGAATACCTGTGATAAATACGTCTTAGGTATGAACTAAATTAGGTTATACCTGATAATTAGGATATCGATAATTATGGTACAACTCTACTTCTATATAAGTAAATAATATTAAAAATATTAAACCGATTTTTCTCTCCCAACCCTATGGCTCAAATAAATTAAATAATTGCGTACTTCTTTCTTCACAACAACATGAACTGAAGGAATTTTCTTTTGACTTAGCTTCAATTATTTATTTACATGAGAATATTTCACAATACTTACTTACAATCACTCACCAAATATTAAAGCGACTGTATTCCTGATAAAATTAAAATATAGACGAAGAGAAACAGATGCAGAAGTTTTAAGTGAGTTTCAGTAAGACTGTACTGACTGGCTACTACTATAAGTAAAAGGATGACTAAACTATATCGAAGTGATACTAAAACAATATGGAGTCGACTTTACTGCTCGGTTGCGTTTGCTGACCCAGTTCGGGATCGTCGTGGGATCACTCGGAAGGGTTTACTGTTTCAATATTTCGATGCCTCCGCAAACTCGCGTATCGCATTCGATCCCTGCACGTATTCAAGTTGCGGAGCTCTTTCTAAGTAAACAACAGCTCGCGACCTATTTTTAACTCTGATGAGATTATGCGACAGTACGTTGTGTAATGGAGAACAGCCTTCACAAGGTGGTCTAATCTGGTTCACAGGGCTATTATCCAATTTGCCGAAGCCCCACAGTGCTCTACTCTAACCGCAGTAATTGACACCGAAAGTAAAACCGCAACTTATGAAGCGGAAAACGCGCAACGCAAAACGCCGCAAAATTACGACACGTCGCGCAGACAATCAGAACGACACCCAATCTTCTTAATGTTTTATTGTTATTGTCTGTATACTTCCAATAAAAACAACGTAATTCACCGGCCCGATAGAACAGTCTTATAGGTTTAGTTTAGAAAGTTGGCATCTTGTCCATAGCGGTTATTCAGCGTTCCCTACACAGGCTACTAGGCGGCAGGTTGTATAAAAAGAAGGCTCTATTTAACGGGAACTGATTTGGAAAAAAGCGCTCTGTGAGCTCCAATGAAGAACCGGATTACTGTGGCGGGGCTGAAAAACAAATCTACCACGATTTACGTACCGTAAACTCGTTACGCGTTCGGAACGAGACGAGTCGGGAGGAGGTTGTTGCGGGAATATGTATCTTGTTGTATCGAGAGGAGGGTTGATATCTGGAAGAGAGGACGTGTTAAGTGCGTCGCCGGGTGGCGAGAGAGAGGCGAGCTTATACGCTGTCTATAGAGAGTTTCGTTTTGCAGGTTCATTCGTAGTAAAGTATCGTTATCACAGAACACAGTCGCTGTTCGACGGTCGAGCGGCGTGCTGGTACGGAGGGTCCGTGTTTTCGCTGCGGAATCAACGCCGGCTGAAGTTTTGCGGAGATCGCGCTCCGGTATTTCTTCTGCGGCCTTTCCCGACTCGTGACCGATCGTGCTCGCACTATAGAAAGTGAAACTGCATTGTTGAGACGAGATTATAAATTGTGTAAGGACTACTAACTTTGTGCTAACTTTAGTGAAGTGGAACGTTTTGAAAGTGTCACAAACTCAGCCGGGACTCGTTTCGATATCTGCTCAGTTTTAAAGAAAAACTGTGCCTAGATTATTGGAGCGCTGTTTGATTTTCCTTAAACGGTAAGTTAAAATATATAGCTAGAAATAAATAAAACAGAACATTATTTTTTAGGTAAAGTAGAAATACTAATCATAATATGCTGATGATGATGATGTCCATCAGTCAGTACTCGTACACTTCTTATAGCTAAAATGACGAAACAGAGGTGAGTTAAAACAGTCAGTGTGGAGATTTTTAGATAAGGCTGCACAACGTGGACTTGTAATTGTTGTGATGATATTAATTCACTTAAAACTTATTTCCGCCTTAGAATTTGGAAGTAATTTGGAAGTAGCAAAATAATACCACCTAATCTTAACATTAACATCTAAGGTGGTTTATTTTTTCTATGTGCTGTATTTAAACTATCTGAAGATTAAGAATGCTTCTCTGACAAAATAATGCAATATTGTCAGATAATGTTGCCAGGTTTTTTTGCATGTACAAAATGAGTAAGGAGACATTATTTCATGTATTCAAATTCTTTAGAAAATTTGAGTCCGGAAGGTGGTTTAGAAACACAGACACATAGGAACACTCGTACAGGATTGATTAACATTCGGCCTCACTTGAATACAAGGCATCAATTCAAAAGGTAAGTTAGAGTAGCGATTACTCATTTGCGAATACAAAATGTTGCCAGTTAAAGAGATTAAAGCATTAATGTGATGATCATGAATAATATTTTATTTAAAAAAACTAGAATTATTTATTTATTGGGCGGAGCCAATAAAAATCCTTAGAAAAGTGCATAGGTAAGAAAGCATTTAATTTTCTTGGATGACATAGCTTACTTTAGCAAAAACTTATTTTGATTCAAAACCTATTAAGCCAATTTTTATGATTTTCTTTTGTGGGTTTAATCATGAAATACTTATCCTTATTTAATATTTTCCAGAATCAGTATAAACCAATAACCGGGAGTAGTGCAAGAGTAGTTCTAAGATATTTGGAATAAATTAAAATAATAATTGATTTCTTAGAGCATGTTAGTTACAAAGGTAGAGTATAAGCATATTCCGGATAGAGTGCTATAAAACAGTTAGTACATGCCATGTATGTAACTAGCAAGTCTTCTTTCGTATAGGTACAATAAAGAATTTTACGTACATCCATATACATATGTTTTAAGGGTCTTTTCTTGTACCAAATGCCTTTAAGATTTTGTCAATAACGCGGATAACATTGTTAGGGAATCTGTGCCCTTAAGGCTGTGTACTGTGAGAGCCATCTTGATGATATTTATATTTCATATCCTTCTAAAGATTGATAAAAGCCAGATATCTGTTACATTGTTTTTTCTTTCATAGCTACGAGTTGATTTTTTCTCGGTTATCTATACTAATATTGTAAAAAGGGAAGATTTGATTGTTTATTTGTTTGATTGCATCGAATAGACTTCGAAACTACTGGACCGATTTGAAAAATTATTTCACCGTTGGTAAAGTGACAAGCTATGTGTGTAACACGGGCGAAGCCGGGATGGCCTGCAAGTGTGAAATAATATACTTACATATTAACTTATTTATAACGTTAATGATTCGGAAATCTCGTTTAATTAAAAAAAAATATATATACCTAATTCCTTATTATTCCATTTATTCCACATCATTTTAATTCGGGAGAAATTGTGAAAAAAAGTTATTAAGTTCTAACATATGAATTTCGATTTATGTTAGTTTATTATTAGACGTTGCAAACAGCTGGTTATCTTTATAAAAAGCGAGCAAAACATTTCTTCAATACTAACGGTACATTTCTAAATCAGATGTTGGTATACCACGACACATGCCCGATTAAAAAACTCAGTAACACGCAACAGACGTATAGATACAATCTAACTATATCATCTATCGTCGACTATTGTTATGCATCACATCACAACATCATGAAATGTACCTATAGTATACTTTTTGGAGTGTTAATTTTTAAGATGAATGATTTACTCAAAATCAGTACCTAAGTCAAATGACTTTCATATTTTATTTCCAATATGTATAAATTATTCGGAATCGAAGGATAATCTATCGACACCTTCGAGCAACACAGCCTCCGTACTGAAACGGAAGCCGTGTTGCTCAAAGACACCGATTTTGAGCGAGTTGTCGATTATGTCATGAATAAAACAAACTAGTTTGCGCAACAGTTTTCTTGGAATGTGATATGTCAGTAACGAACGATGGCAATTCTTTTTATTTTGGATAGTGTTGAGTAAGTTAATATTGGAATTTGACATGAAGTGAAATTGAATGTATGACTTAAGAAGACTTAACAAGTTATAGGAGATAGATAGACGATAGTAAAAAAAATATTTGCTCTCTGCAGCACACAATATAGAGGTACAATACAATTGACTTTACACTAAAACAATAGACATCCACTTAAAGTAAATCTTAAATCTATGGGAGATACAATAAAGATATTTATATTGTAGGAGACTTTTGGAAATGTCATTTCAATTCATCACCATCATCAAAGTTACTAAAGTGGATCGGCATGTAGCTTCGAATTTTTGATAATGCAGATTTAAAGACGTTACTGAGAAGGATGGTTTAATATCTTTAAAAATGTGACCAGAGGGATAAAAGCAGGGAATGGCGCGTTGATATCATTGATATGTAGAAGAAAATCCATCAAAAACTAAAAAAAGTTTAACGAAACAAGAGAGGTTATTGTGTCAAGTGGATGAAAGTCTTGATAGAGGTCAAGACAAGACCTCTAAACGGTTCTAGCTACGACGGTAGATAGTAATAATAAGTATTTTAATCAAAAGTTAGCTGATATTACTAAAATATTTAAAAAAAATAAACTATAAGAAACTAATATTAAAATGCGAAAGTTTGTCTGTCTGTCGGTCATCTGCTACGCTTTCATGGCTAAACCGCTGGACCGATTTTGACATTATTTAAATAAATAAATATATAGGGACAAGTCACACAGATCAAGTTAGCCCCAAAGTAAGTTCAAGACTTGTGTTATTTAGTACGGGTATTTAGTGTAGTTAAAGATGGTAAAATATAGCTTCTTTTTGGCATGATATAACTGAGCATCACGCGGGCGGAGCCGCGGGCAACAGCTAGTAAAAATAAATAAGGAAATCTTTGTAACTCCACGTACATTTATCACACAAAAATTAAAACAAAAGGCCTCACTTTGAAATTAGCCATAGCGATAATGATCAAAATGGTTCTTTTACTGCATTTTGTGAATGAGAAAATCATGAGAGAATTTAATTAAGTATAACAATCTCACAAATTTGATGGTATCACTTGTAAAGAGGCCAATGGTATGGCGGCGAAGGCATGCTCTGATTGTATGAAATTAAATGTAAAACTTGTTTTGTGCTGCTCTACGTTACCATACGTTACTCACTAGACATTTCTTTAAACTGTGAGGCAGCATTATAACTAATTTCTAAATAATGATTCAAAACTGAAATAATTTTCTCAAGTTTTTGTATATTTTATTAGAAAATTGTTATAAATCTATTGTATGTATGGTAAAATTAAGAAAGGATGATTTAAAAAACACAATGATTATGTACTCGTATGAATTTTATTGCAGAAAAAAAGATGTTATAGCCACAATAGGGACAAATCACACAGATTGAGTTAGCCCCAAAGAAGTTCGAGACTTGTGTTATGAGATAATAACGATACTATAGATAAACATCGAAGACCCAGACCATTCAGAAAAACATCATTTTTCATCTTGACCTGACCGGGGGTCGAACCCGGGACCTCTTGAATAGCGGTCAGGCATGTCAACCACGAAGCAAATACAGAGATGTCAACCATTACGCCACGGAGGTAGTCGTCGAAGTTTTTAACCAGTGAAGTTTTCATCTTAATTTATCAAAGCCCATTTTATGAGGTAGTATTTGTCAACCTAATTATAATAATAATTTAAACAGTGATTGCAGATGTAATATGAAGATACAACAAGAGCAAGAAACAGTCACGCGAGAAAGTAATTTCATTATTAGCTTTTCCTTATTATTATCACAAGGGTAACACTATCATAATTAGATACACACTTCAATGAATGGAGTCCAATCAAACTCTTGTCTGTAAAAAGATTACTTAGATGTAGAGATTCTCTCCTTTGATAGCACGAAGTGCTAATAAATTTACTATGCATAGAAGGTTAACTCAATACAATTAGGAAGGCATTCAAGAGACATTTCTCGTCTTTGATTTTAGATAATTCATTTATCAATAATTAGTCCCATTTACACAATGTTCTTACTTAGTAATACTAGAGTTGCAGGGTGAATGGACCTTGTTACCCACCCGTAAATAATTGAGTGACTGAGTCCAAAGAAGGCCTAGTAAAGATTCATCGGATTCAGAAATAGGAAAATCTTATTATAAAATAAGACGACATAATTAAGCAATCCATGAGATGAGAGAAAAGAGGTATGCAGCAGGTTGATTAGTAAATGTTTCTCTCCAATATAGATAGATAGATATATTCTTTATTGTACCATTAACATGCAAATTATACATGTTTATACAAATACAAACAATGTGTACAAAGGCGGACTTATTACTTATACAATTTCTTCCAGCCAACCTTAGGGTGGATAGAAACAACGTGTATGTATTCACAGCTTTAGAGAGAGAACTTTCTGAAAGTATCTATTTTGTACACGGTCCATTGAATGCCAATCAATTGAATGCTCCAGACTTTTTGCTCATTTCTTTTTTGCTCAGTACCAAATAATAGGTAAGATCACTATCGGATGCGATCAATTTTTACAGTGTGTCCTCTTTTGCATATTTTTTCTTCATCTATATGTTGATGAGATCTGATAATTTCTTGAAGACATGATGTCTTGGGATAAAGCATTGCCTAAATGAGTATATAGGTACAGTTCTGTTTTGCTGTCAGTATTTATAGAATTGAATTTTTTTAGAAATTATTTTCTCCTAAATTTAATCCATTGTAGATATGCAAGATAATACAAGCAAACATATTATCTATGAGACTCGTATAACCATTTGTGATAATAATTGCGTTTTTCTTTCACACTCAGCCCTGGCTTAGCCATCCAAAGAGGGATCTTGGTCTTCGATACCAGAGTTCTCTACTTATCTGCTTTAGAACACCTCTCACCAGCCCTTGAGAGGGCTTCCAGATCCGTCCCTTTACAACTGTCTAATGATTTCTGGGGCGACCAACTAATTGCTTTCCACTTGGTAGTCCTATGTACTACTCTATTTTGACTTCCCGATTCTCTACCATCCTCTAGACGAGCCATCGTACATTTTCTCTAGCATATGATATGTTACTATCTAATGTTATTTACCCCAAATTGCTTTCACCTTGGAAATTTCTATTATATCATATTTGTGAAGGAAATTATTATGAAAACGAGCGTACACGCGTAGGAGATGAATAATTTCGTCACATTAGATATTACGATAATACACCGATCATTTTCAACTGACAAATCGCGTTAAGGGAAGATCGTGGGTAGGCCGAATACGAAACGTGTGCTGAATATTTAACAACGAGATATACGGTAAAGAACACGCTCTTCAGATATGAATAGGTATGAAAATTCATTGTTTTGTGTTGCTTCAGAAGCATACATGAATTTCTTCAGTAGATCTAGGTACACTTAAATGATCACTTCCTATCAAGTTAAGAATGGTTTCAGACGGAAAGGGTATTGCTGAACCGAGTGTTTAAAAACAGAAATAAGTAAATACGGATGCGAAGCTTCGAATATAATCTATTTGATCTTCATTACTACTGCCATTTTTAAAATTAATATAGTGCGAATATTACTTGCCACCGATTTTAAACTTATATGATTTAGAGGTGATTTTAAGACCACCACGACACATTTGGATGAAATGTTGAATGTAAACTGGAATTGTATTGAGAATGCGATCGCGGTAGTGTAATCTTGGCATTTTTTCCGAGTCGTTCTGCCGTCGCATCCCAAAGGCGTGACTTGGCTAGCGAAGAGATGAGATTAATGACAGGGGTGGTACGCCTCAGTAAGGATGACGCTCACACCGTTATTTTTACCGGTACCGTTGTTATCCGTGAAAAAATAGAGTATGTTTCTTTGTTAAAACATATTATACCAATACATATATAAAATCAGGAAACTCACGCGACATTTAATTAAGGCTGTCTGTCCAAAAGTTGACTTGTGGCCTATAAAAATGGATGCTTAAGAGATTGATAGAATTATAAAAGATGAAGATAAATTTTAATCCAATACTAGAAAAATGGGTCAACATATTTGAAATCAAAACAATTATTTTAAACAATGTATGTAATAAATTATTATAAGATGATGATGGAGTAAACAAAAAAAATAATACTACATAGAGATGAATCAAAAAGGTCGGTAAACAATTCAAAATGACTTTAAAAAGTCAAATGATAAAGTAAAATTTGGGCACATTACCATCAAGTGACGACAGTTATTTGGGCTCTATATTTTATTCAATTTAATATAAATAGGTATTATTCGTAAATAAAATATGCTTTTAAAATAAATTCCTTATATGAAGTGCGGTAAATTAAAAGCTTTGATCTTCTTCTAGGGGTGCCTCTCCAAATAGTGAAGGTGAGCGATTAGTTTGTTAAAGTCCTCCTTTTCTTTAGCTCTTCGAAATAGCTCAGTAGCGCTTGCTATCCCGGTCCACTCTCGGATGTTCCGCAACCAAGATTTTTTCTTTCTTCAACTTTCTTCATTACAGCAACTTTACCCATCATTATGAGTTGTAAGAGGCTGTATCTTTAATGTCGAAGAATATGACCCAAATATGACTTGATGTTAATTTGTAAATTAAATGAAAAATTGCACCTGAATAACTAGCAACGAATGCGGTGTAAAGGCGGTCGACTTATCGTTTTTCGGGTGGGACTTCCGATGGATTCGATTGTTCCGCAGACTCTGACTCGCATACATTAAAGCTGACCTCTCTTTAGTCTGCTCCGCCGGTTGGGCTGGAAGAAACTTTTAATTACAGAGTCTACATTGAATAAACCATTTCGTTACAATAGCTGTGGGCTTCGGACGGTCTGCAGGCTGTAGTTAATAATTTTGTAGTTCTATTTCGTGTTTTGAATTTTGTTCTATTGGATTAGATAATCTGCTAAAATATTTAAGTATGCAAATATTTAAAACTAGTTTTAATTTCTTTTGCCTACTTATTTTTTTTTAAACGACATTAATTCAGAATCACAATTTTGTGAAAATATTGTCATGAGAAAAAATAGAAAAGTAGATCAAAATAATAGCTTAACCATATAAAGGCCTATTTGTTATATATCGAGGACTTCTTTCTTTTTTCATTACCTGCCCAAATACGTCGTCGCGTCTTGCTCTTTTAAGGATCTAATACAGGAGTCGGGTAATATGATCAAGGAATCATAATACTGGTCCAAATTACATAATTATCTACATGGTTGTGTACGTCAGACAACAACACATAGAAGAAGACTTACTTGCTAATTGTTGTGTAGATTCCATACCAATTTATTGAAATGTGCAGTTGGTTTTTCATGGACCTACCTTAGTATGGTATTCTAATGGGATACAATAAATATCTACTTTAAATTCGGTGAAAATATTAGGTACCGAATGCTTTTAACAATGTAATTGAGTTTAGATTATCAAATTATCCCTTCTAAAAGGGGATAAGTAATTTCATTTATTAAGTCACCTACCTTCAATATTAAGCACAAGGTGCCAGAAAAATGTACTTGTAATCTTCTAATTAAGAAAAATATATTGTAATATTTCATACAACAACACTTGGAGAAATGATAAGAACTTGATGTTTATAATCATGGTCTGTGGGTACGAAAATATTTTATTAATATTACGGTTCAAGCACAAAAAAAATCTTGTACTTAATTTCATTATTTTATTTTTCACTGTCAATTCGGGCTGTTTGGCGCGAAGATTGATACGAAGTAACAACTTCTGCTTGCAATAATGCGACGTTATTATACATTATGGTGATCATGGCGTGCTACGAATAAAAAGTCAAACTAAAACGGAATTATTAAGTTATCGTTATTTAAAAAGGTATTTTTCACTCACTATTGCATCACACAATACATCTATTTTTAATTCAACCTAATTCATTAATTTCACACAAATTTAGTATGTTCAAATCAAAGTTTTAATAAGTGAGATACTTGACATGGCACTAGGTACCTCATTTTCAGGTTTCAAGTTGACAAACTAGATATACTCGTATTTACATATTTTTCGATCACACAAAATTTGCGGATCATTATTAGTTTTAAAACATTACACATATGACTTTTGGTAGTTTTTTAAATGAGCAGAATAGCTACAATAAGTAAAATAATTAAGTAATGCGATTATTCAGACGACTATATCTAAGAACACAAAAGCATATCTTCCGAATTCAGGAAATTGAAGAAGTATTTTATTTTTAAGATTATTTAAATATTGATTTATTATAATTGTAATGTGTTTTGGTTGGAATAAAAGAATTCAGGAGTAAAATAATGACCCATTGAACATTTGTTTACTTTGTTTTTGTACTTGTTAACCCGATTCGTGACTGGGTGGCGTTGGTTAAAAAGTATTTCGTGTCTATTCGATTACCATTGCGACAACTCTGACGTAACATTACACTGTTGTGCTGTACTACCGAGTCACGGCATTTGCAGAGAAAATTTGGTCATCAAAATCACTATTACTTACGCTTTCAATAACTATTTTTAAGTAACTATTTGCAAAGTTGATATTTCTGTAAATAATGCCAGTTAATATTATTTACAAATTCGCTTAACGATGCAGATTCATTCTCGTAGCTGGGAGTTGTCTACTTCAGCCATTTATCAAAATCATTGGCGGCGGTCTCTGGTTTTGGAGGCCTAGACAACAGATTACAAAATATGTCCTAGACTTCACGTTGCAGTATTAGCGGTGTACTTAAAAGTAGTTGTAAAAATTTTGTATTCCTAAAGGGGTATTGATATCAGGCACACGGCCAGTCATATACATACTGGGCAACCGGTCAGGGAACAAAAGTCATTGCGTTATCTGTATCCAAAATTATTCTTTAATGTATAATTACATAGTCTTAAGCTAATCTAAATACTCTATCCCACCTCATACCTAATGTATCTTATTTATTGACAAATATTTGATTATTCATTAAAATGTACAATATTAAAATTTATACTGTATTTCATGAACATACAAATCTTAGAAAACAAGGACAATAAAATGTAAATTAATATAATTTAGAAACCGTTTCGTTTTCACGGTCCGCTTAAGATGATTCTACCGAGCAATAAATAAGCAATCGCTTGTACTTTTCTCCGGTAATACTTTTGAATTGGGAGCAATTATTTTTATTACGTTTTATTTAATTTTAATTATGTAGTGATTGATCTTTGAATGCATATGTTATAAACCTCATGAAGCTAGGCATATTACAAACAGTTTTAAAATGACAGCGTTTGCATTTGCAGATAAAGTATCTTTGGATAAAGCGCATTTGCTATTGTATTTATACAAGTAACTCATGTATCAGTTGTTTATTAAAGATTTTTCTTATGTAGATATATTTTATATGTAATGTAAGTATATTTTTATTTTGGTAAAAATTGAATAGTTTTTATTTATTGTTGTTCATTGAACACAAAATCTTATACTGTAACTGATAAATGTTTAAAAGTTATATAACCCAGGGAATATTCAAACCGCTAATATTATTTTCTTGCGCAGAGAATAAGCATTGCTTACAACGTGGCAATGCTACCAGTCTTTTGGGAACATTTGTCGATGGCAATGATTTGGGGGACAGTTTTTTATTTATAAGTAATTTTTTTCGTTAGGGCTTTTAGTTTATAATTTAGTTTAGTTTGTAGGTAAGTTTGTTGAAAATATATAATAATGGTGATTACAAAAAAAAACCGCTCGTTTGTATAAATGACTGCATATTTCCATTGTCATCAAAAATCATACTACAAGAAAAGTGAACTGAAATAAAGTGGTTTCTCTTCGATTATATTGCAGAAAAGATGCTAAGTAGTAACAAATAATAAAATGAAGAATAAAAAAATAAAATTGCTGGTTTGTTTCTTGGCTTATACAGATACATTTATTTTCTGGTTATTAAATTCTATTGAGACGTGCTAGAACTGCAAGATGACGACCTTCGGAAGGCATTCTGAGGAGACAGCAGGATGGACCGTTAGTGGACGCGCCGGAATTCGAGACCGGATACCGTTACGGTGACCAAGGCGTTTCACGGTTAGAGATGCGTGCTCATACATATCTTTCTGTATTTATCTATCTAGTGTGTCATTAAAATGCGTTATCGATATATCTCACTGATCTATTACATAGGCTTATACATAGATTAATGTAGATACCCTTCGGCTTACTTGAGGCACAGTCTGGAAAAAAATAAATTTTCTGATCTTCACATGAATATAATTGCTAGCATTGCCTATGTTTGTTGAAACAAGACAAAGGCACTATCATTATTATTGTCTATTATGGCTTAATGTGTGTGTTTCTGTACTGCCTCAAAACCTATGACATCTAAACATACAGGTAAGTAAGTATGTGAAGCATACTCAAAGCATTCAGGCATTCTGTAACAGTTTGCAACAATTGAGATCCAGTTTCAGCACTTTTGAGTATGTTGCAGTACAAGCATTGTTAGCACAAATCCCGAGTAAGCGACATTGTCATGTTCCGTATATTACAGCTAAAAGATGATCGTTTCTTCGTTTGCGTTATATTATTATTATAAGGTCACCGTAGCTTATTAATGCTCGTAACACTTTTGAGGAGTAGTCAATCCCGCGCTGCTGACTTGTGGCAACTTTCGTTACAGTCTCTCTCATCGTCTTAACCTATTACCATTAAATAATTCCTGTTTTTTTTAAATAAATAATAATGGCACCCCAACAGCCTTAAACAAAGGTCTATAATAATAATAATAAAGTTTTTTTATTGAATAGGTACAACATTTAACTTATTGTAAAGCTTACAGAGGTAAAGAAGAAACAAGAAAAAAAAAAAAAAAACAAAACATGAATCACTTGCCAACTGACAACACAGAACCCAAACTAGGTCAAGCCTGTATTTTGGAAACTATGTTCGTCCGACAAGTCGTACCTTTAACTTATGTGTATAAAAAAATAGTTTTCTTAATTCCCAAACTAGTTTATAACTGTTTATTGGGAGTAAGGTTAATCCTAAAATAACTAGTAACAGCGTTTCGTAATATGTTGCTTATATAGTTAACAAAAAGAAATAAACAAGAGAAAAAGTGAAGTACCAAGTGAGAGATCAAGTTACAAGACAAACATCCTAGTAAATTGGTTAGTGAAGATGAAAAAACAAGATTTTGTGTATTAATGTATGCATTTTATGTTCCGCGACCGCGATATGGGCCATTTATTGTTAAGAGATAAATTTTATAAGGTTTTCAGTTTCAGAATAATCTTTCAAAGACAACCACTCATACAATTTAACTTTACAGGGGAACTTAGAGCAGGGATATATTGTAAGATCTTTATTTGCTTTATTATAAAGATAGGAACTCAGGACTAAATAATGGCGTTTTGCTAATGCTGTCTTATGATTAACAACACTGCAAACGCGATCCACATGCCGTTGACGTTCGTATAAGGTGTGATCATACTCCAAATTAGCGTGCTTTCTTAATATGGTACGCATAATAAAGAGCTGTCTTACAGTCAGCACTGATGTGTCTTTATAAAGTTGCTCTGTTGAATATTGAAAGGGTTTTCGATACATGACTTTTAAGACAGCTCTTTGAGCGCGCTCCAATGATAGCATTGCAGTTTTGCCGGCACCTCCCCACACCGTAATGCCGTACATAATAATTGACTGGCATAATGCATAGTAAACTGTTTTAAGAATGGGCGCATTAGCTACATCTCGAAGATGTTTGAAAATATATATAAGTTTTCTGACTCGTGATGTCAATGATGTGATGTGTAAATGCCAACTTAGAGTCTCATCAATACATATGCCTAGGTATTTTATACTAGATGTACGGGATACCGGCGTACAGGAACAGTTTGCTAAACATTGGAAATATTTATGAGCTTTAATGATAAAATTTGTTTGAGGCGGAGTAAATCTGGCTTTGGTTGCGAAGGTAATGTAGTGGGTTTTTTCAACGTTTAAAGTGAGAAGGTTAAGTGAAAGCCATGTCATGACCAGAGAGAGAGCGATTTCAGTTCGGTCCCTAACCTCGTTCCAGCTAGAACCATTGACTATCAAGGCAGTGTCGTCGGCATAAACAAAGATTTTGCAATGCGGGAGTCGCAAACGGCAGAGGTCGTTAACATATATAGTAAATAGTGTTGGACCCAAAATGCTTCCCTGAGGGACACCAATTTTAAGCTCACCTTCCTCACTGATTGTATCACCGACAGCGACTGATTGAGTGCGACTGCACAAATAATCTCGAAAGAGGTCCAGGGCTACGCCCCTAATGCCAATCTTTTCCAATTTTTGTAGTAAAATTGGTATAGAAACCGTGTCGAAGGCCTTGGAAAGGTCCAAGAATGCACCCAGGCATTTAATTTTATTGTCTAGACAACCAACAACGTAGTCAGTCAAAGAAGAAACTGCATCTTCGGTCGAAACGCCTTTTTGGAAACCAAATTGGTTGTTTGCAATGAAGCCTTTCTCAGTGATATATTTAACTAATCTACTGTTTATAACCTTCTCCAAGACCTTCGACATTATTGGGAGTACGGAGATAGGTCGATAATTAGTAACTATACCTTTATCGCCGCTCTTATAAACTGGATGTACTAGGGCTTTCTTGAAGATATCAGGGAATTTGCCAGAAATAAATGTAAGTTGACAAATATGTCTCAGAAGCGGCACAAAAATGTGTTTTAATGATTTTATTACACGAGTTGAGATACCATCACAACCTACCGCGCAATCATCCCGAAGATTGGATATAATGTCGTCTATCTCCTCATAGTCAGCGTCAATAAGAAAAAACGAATCTGGAGGAACATTTACAGGATCAAGAATAGTTTCAATATTATGCTGTGAAACTGAGGGGATGTTATTAGCCAAGTTCGTACCCACATTGAGAAAATAATTATTTACTATATTTACAGACTTGATTGGATCGGTTTCGATATTTAATAAAGGTTTGTCAGAAGAGGGTTTGGATTTATAGTTAGTTATATCTTTAATTAGTGCCCATGTAGCTTTAGGATTAGATTTTCTTTTTTGAATTTCCAATGTGTGATATGCCCGTTTTAGGTTCTTAAGTAATTTATTAATATAATTTCTATACCTAGAATATGTTACTTTTAGAGTAAGGTTGTCCGGATCATTCCTAAGCCTTGCATGCATTCTATCACGGTTGCGTATACACCGAAGTAGGCCTGGAGTGATCCAGGGTTTTAAGATCTGTTTAGAACGAGTAATTTCTTGCTTAGTAGTGTGTTTATTTATAATTTCTGAGACACTAGTAGTAAGTAAATTAGCAGCCACATTAGAGTCCTGAGCCGTAATCACTGCTGAAAAATCAGTATTTCTGATATCTTCACAAATTGCGTCATAGTTTTTTTTATAGAAATTAACTTTTATGGGGATCAATTTAGAGAATAATGATGCCGAGAGCAATGTAGGACAGTGATCGGTGATAGCAGATTTAATGACTAAAGATGTGGATTTCATTTTTGATTTAAGTAGTATATGGTCTAAACAGTTGTCAACTCTACCTCTACCTCTGATACTAAGTATGACAGTTTGGAATAAGCTTGTTCTCCAGGAACCAGCGATAGTACAGAATGTGAGGTACAAAGGAACGCGGCTGCCATTTTATAAATCTATGGTTTGTAGCTTTATTGTTTTATGATATGAAACTACAAGTAAATATGGTATGAGATACATATTATACTACATCAAGGTTAAAAGAGCACTATATTCCTGAGCTCTAAACCACATAACTAAAAACCAAAAGATGTAGGGATTCCTTGCACTAGCGATTCACTCGAGTTGACGATGGATAATAAAAAGTAAAACCAAAAATACTAGGTTATTTACTAGCGAAGTGCTGTCTTAGATTTTTTCAATTTGACCTGTATTTATAGTAAAAGAAATAAAATGATTGGTGGCGCTAGTTAGCTGATTTAAGCCCCCCCCCCCCCCCCCTAATGTATGTGCGCACCTAATATATATTGACAGTTCACAGGCCGTATCAAACAAACGTTGAATGATTTTGGACGGGTATTGTTACTAGCCCCCTGACCTCAAACGGTTTGGAACATTAATCTCCGCCTTAACGGTACTCATCACAAATAAGTTTTATGACTCGTTTTTACAGGTTCCCTCGTCAATAGTATTGTTGATGGCTTACACAAATACTCCATTTTCACCTTTTGTGTTTGCATATAATAAAATCTCTTTGAATTTAAGTTTATGAATGACGGTTTTGTAAGGAGTTTCACTAAATATATAAAATGACTTTTGATTAAATTTGACGTGATTTTCAACTTCCTTTTCATTGAAAGAATATAGAATTTACACTTAGCGAATTTTGTTTTGCCTAAATATTTGCGCAAGTACCTATTTTATAAATTTTCGTAATTTTATATTAATATCCATATCCCTTTAAGTATGTAAATACGTAAACAACATATATACATAGGATGGAACTTCTTCACGTTTTAACCACCACCAATATTGTTTGTTATCAGGTAGACAGGGTTATTGACATTGCAAACACACCCGACAAAGGAAGAAGAAGACTAAATATCTTAAGTTTAATATAAAATCGAATCGATTTTGTCAAATACTCAAGCATCAGTTGAGAGTAATAGACGTCTATCATTAGTAGCTGACCGTGAAAATTGTCGTTTTCTCCGAGCACGAGTCTGGTGTTAGTCAGGTGTGACTTTCTTTCAGACGGTCGTGATTGGCAGCATCAGAAACAACTACGTTTAGGTATATATATAGATTTGAAAATGACAACTGTTTTTTTTTGTGTAAAATAATTTATTATAAGCAATTTAGCAATATTGGAATAATCTTCTTTTTTTGCTCCAATTTTCCATTCAAAGGCAGGAAAAATTACTAAATATCCCACTTTTAACTGCTCTGCGCAAGTAGCATCTCGCTCTCTTTACTTATACGGGCCTTATGTTTGATTGTTAATTTACTTAATTAAAAGCCATCAAAGTTCTTTTTAAAAATAGGTATTCAAAAGAAATAGATGACCTTCAGTTACGGAATAAGCCGACATTCTTTGAGGCATAAGAATGTCTACGGGTCAAATTCATTTCAAAGTTAATTACGAATACAAGCTTAATTACTCTTGTGCGATGCTAGCAGATTAATCGTATGGCTGCGTTGTATGGAAAAGTTTGAACAATTTATTGAAATTATTGTAATTACGTAGTAAAACATTATTATTAGCTTTAGTTATAGCACCTAACAGAAATTAAATAATTTTTCTTTTCCAGTTTTATAGAAATTTTTTAGGAATAGGTACCTAAGATATTTTTGAAAAGTAATAAAATGATTTGATTACGGATTTTGTATTGAAGAGGTTAAGTAGATTTAATATTGGATTAAAATAGTATCAAAATATATAATATAAAAAAAAAAAAAAACAATTCAAATAATTTAAAACCTCGACTTTTCAAATCATGAATAAACACAATAAGTTCTAAACATACAACAAGGTATTTAATTTACTTTTGATGTGAATATGACCTATTCGTATCATTTGAGCACTAGTAATTTGTAAGGAATTTTATAATACCTTGCGCACTGGCTGCACTTGGCCGCATTATTGCTGACTAAACCACATTACAAAACAAAAAAAAAACAAAAGTAGGAATTCTTGGTATTTCGCGGAGATACACAACGATAGTTGATATGAGTAGGATAGCCTAGAGGGCGTAGTGTATATTTTCTTTGCTAAAGGGGCATGCGTGTTTCTAGACGGGGCATGTGTGTTTCTGCCGAGCGCGCATGCCTGACTTACTTTGCTCGCCAGTTGACACTAGTGGCATTTGTATCTTCAGCTTTTCCAAAGAATTTCGAATCGCGCGCGGCTTGAAGCGACGCAATTTTTTTTTTTAATCTGTGATCTTTTCCTATACAATGTAAAAGAAAACTTTTATTACTATTAAGCCAATATCTTTCACCCTTAAATCAAACTTACTTTAAGGCTAACACAATCTGTGCTATTAAAAAAAAAAGAATACAAATAAACATAAATATGTTTTAACTGCTTATCACCACAATCATCAACAACTCTAAACGTATTACGAGATTACAATCATCATTAATTACACATGCATGTAAGATGGCTTGTATGAACTTTGTTATTTATCATCTCATCTACATGAGGTCATTGTAATGAATATGTAAAGTTCGACCTTGACGTTCACTCAACAACTTGTAATTTAAATAAATTTAGGATTTTACTATAAAAAGTGAATACTTTATCTGAAATTTGGCAAGTACAGTACAGTCAGGGGCAAATAAAAGTGATCCTACTAGTAGTACTCATTGTACTGATCGGGGAGTAAGGTTTATCTGCCACTGACTGTACTTATGTACCTTTTTATGAGTAGTCAGTCACCAGGGAAGAAGTGTTTGTTGAATTTTTAAGTATTTTATAACTGTTTTTTTTTTAACTCACGTATAACTGAACCCACCTTATCATTTATTTTATGTGCTAGACGAGTTAAAATGTGTAGGATTCATTTGAACCCAGATTCGATGCCAGTTCCTATGGCCTATGGGATAGGAGAACAAATAATTTAAGCGAAACCGTAGGTACAATATACAATAGTATAATACATACAATATACAATAATACGCCGGATACAACAAATAAAATCGTTTTTTACAATACGAATATTAACAAGAAAAAATACACCTATCTTATAATTTAAAGATAATGTTTGGTTTAATTCTTTAAGAAGATAACCTTCTTCTTCTTCTTAGCGAGTCGACTCTGGCTCAAGATCAGAACTCCGCCACTGACAAGGCTTTGTCAGTGGCTTCGTTTAGGTCCCTAAAACCTTTAATCTCTGTTATACATTTACATTTAAAGAACAATGAGCTATGTATATGTAACCGTAAAGTTATGTGCCTCTTTTTTAAGTTTTATATAACGTCAACCGAGCTAGTGTAAGTTTTTCTTTAACTGTGAATAGATATGCAAAATAATGGGATTGCAATAACAACTAGTCGTGTTAGTCAAAGGAGCATTGGGTTACGGTCGTAAGTACTGTAATAAAAGAGATTTATAATACAGTCGACAAAGACCCAAGTTGCTTACAAAATATCAACAAACTTCAGCAAGACATTAGGACGTTTGTGAGAGTTATTGCGTTAACAGGTGACATGGCGAAATAAACCGCTGAAGAGCACGTTACAAAGGGTGTTTCATAGCTGAAGGAATACTTGCTTGATGGTTTGATGGTTATGAAAACGTTAACAACAATATATGTAGGTAAAAAGTTAATTTACCCTGTACACGTAAACCCTGGTGTCAGAATTCTTCGAAACTGCCTTTCGAATTAAAAGATTACCTTCTTGTTTGAACTTTATTGCTTGGTTACTTACCTTTTCCGAAGTTTATAATATAAAAAGATAAGGAAAATTACTAATATCGAATCGACCACATACAAAGTTACCTTAGGTCTAGTACAAAACAAGTAGTGGTTTTCCCAAAAAAGAGATTTTTGGCAGACCAAACTCCATAACAAATTAATATTACAAATTTTATAGAAAACGTTAGTTAAACTAAGATTTGCATTTAGAACTAGGTAGGCCGTCTATTGTTAAATATATGCGGTACCAACTTATGTTAAATTTGAAAATAAAAGTAAAATAAAACATTTTTTATTCACACGAACAAATTACTCGTTTAAATCATCATCTAGAGATTCAGTTGCAATGCAATAAACCTTTGACAATCAGATCACCGTTACACAAACCGTACCAAGTCTCAGTGTGCCCCGTGTATGTAAACATTTGCATGGCCTGCAGGCAGGACTCAAAGTCAGGTTTGGTTGCTCGTAGGTGTATGACTTATTCTCTTTCAAGCTAAAGAGTCCCGTTGGATAGATGGAATGGATAAATATTTGTTTTTCAAACGAAACGGATATTTTTTCAGGCATATGTAAGGTGTGTTGAGGTTTTCTGAAATAAATGCATTTTATTTATTTAACTTCGGTTTTCCAACACTTATTCTCTCTTTCTAAGGCTACTAGAAGTAGAGCTTACCTACTTCTAATAGAATGTAGAGAACCTTATCTAAAAATCTACGGAACATCTTTTTTAACAACATTCTCAATGTAACGCATACATATCCAGTATAGGGTCAAAAGTCAGGCCATCCGTACCATGATCGTGAAAGTGACGAGCAAATTGCTCAGTTCGTGCTTCATGCAATTGCATAAACGGGCCTGATTTCATTGAAGGTAATAGGGTAATTTTGCCGTGATCTTTGACTTTACTTCAAAACTAATCAGTTTTTTGACGCGTTGTGAATATAAAGGTAATGAGTATAATATTATGATGATAAAACTTCATGGATACACATGAATTAAAAATGAGAGTTCCAACTTTTTGTCCCTTGGCAGATTTTGGATTAAAGTAGGCCAATAGGAATATATATTGTGTATGTATACGTTCAGGTACTCCACCTATATAGATCATTTTTATTTTTATTTTTTGGTTTAATCTTTCAAAATAACCATAATTTTTGATTGATTTGATTATAATCACAAAATATTATCGATGGAAGTATCCAAGTGAAAGTTCAGGCAAATGAGCTAAGTGCTAACTGATAACTCTTCCTAGGTCCCTTTCACTGTCTAGCTTATTTCTAGCCGGTAAGTGTTTTATATAACACTTTAACATTAATAATACGATACTGCTAATACAGAAGTGTGTTCTTATGAGATATAAGACGTGTAGTTACGAGTATGAAAATAGGTATTTGTATTTCGGGCTTGACAAACCTGACACTGGACTTGGTCACTAACTTTTTTTGTTAATCCGATAGTATTTTCTTAGTTGCATCTGGTTCAGGTTACGTTTTTAGACAACTAATAAGTAAAACGGGCGCATTCGTGTGGAACTTGAGATTTGTAGCTAAACGAACAGAAATATGAAGCAAAAACTTTGCAACGCCCATTCTGACTTTAGCTTGCCGGCCACCTTTCACTGTCAGTCATGGTACATTAACTAGAAGTGTTATCTAGACTACACTTTAAGGCCTATTGAATACTACTTACTTTGCAATAATAAATACTTAATAATAATACTTTGCAACTCGGTAAGTAAATGATATGGGCCTTTATGCCTTTTCAATGTATCTCAAATCAAATTTATATTTAAAATTCTCAGCTCGGATTCTATGGTTCCTAGCTATTAATGGAATTTCCGCATCAGGGCCTAGTCGTCCCCCAAACATGAAACCTCGCGATGTTACGTTCGCGTCGCGTTCATCGGTTCTATCCAACCCTACCGCATCGGCGGCGGTGGCGGCTGTGCCCACCCTTTCCCTCGAATTAATCCGATTAAATCCTAAAGGCACCTCGCGCCTGAAAGGATCACCCGTGTATTTAAATGATTTTTGCGTGTGGCATTTTGACGTCCCCTTAACCTAACACCTTTCACCCGGCTATAATTGGCCCCTATGCTTTGTTACGAAATGAGCAATGAATATTAATAAACAGAACCGATTTGAATTCACGAAGGGAGTTTGCGAAAATTGCTTAATTTTATTCGCTCCTTGAGAGCCTAATATTTTTTGAGACAAATGATGAAGAGGGCATGGCTACAAAAGAAGTGACTGTGTCGTAAAAATTCCTCTAAGTAGTCAACCTTTCGCTTGAGGGAAGCACGGAGGTGAAATATTTTTTTCTTATTATCTCTTATCGCAATAGACATAAAGCGCAAAATTTATGAAATGGAGCATTTGTTACCGGTGTTTATTATATTATAGCTGCTTGCTATAGCCGGTTGGTATTTTATTCGAAAAAACTTGCTAGAAAACTAATATGTAATCGCACCGATTAAAATAATGGCAAATTGCACTACTTGCTGGTAGTTCTTGAAGAAGGAAAATAATACCTCCTTATAGTGTTATTTTTAATTTTGTTACTAAACAACAGCGGTAAATAATTGTTGATGAATTTCCTGCGTTAAAATTTTTCTTTTCTTTTTAAACTTTTTGCGCCTTCAAAATTTTCTGCTTCTTATAGTTTACTCTAAGAGAATGCTTTCTCCGCTAATTGTAAAAGTGGAACAATAAAGTTTTCATACTTACTTGCTTACTGTGATGGCTCAGCGACCCAAAGTGGATCTTGGCCCCTCCCTTCACCGTTCTCTGCTCAGTGCCTTCTCTTGCCAGTTGGGTTTTGTGAAGTTTTTCAGGTCCTTTCCAACTCCATAACTCTAGCGGTACCTAGATAAGCTTACACAGGAGGACTAAGTGAAAAATTTCATAAATAAATTTAAATACCTCTACAAATAATTTATTTGAATTAAGATTATGTTTGCTAGAGCTCCTATTAAACTACAATATTAATTTTAGACAATCCGACATCGGCGATATACGGTCAATCGATTGTGCAAACATGTATTTCCAATCTGAGTTTCCCAATCGGCACATAACATACTGGGGTTCAAATAAAGATATCCGTGTTTGAATTGATGGTAGCCGCTGGTTTGCTTGATTTTAATCAAAAGTTCCGATTGCACTGCCAACCACCCGAATGAGTGCAATCGGCACACGATCGTAGTTTAATGGCTTCAACCAAATGTGTTCGATCTACTTAGTATGTACCTATATGCAATTCCATAATCGTGGAAAGTTTTAGCTGCATGACGGGCTACGTCCCCAAGACACATGTACTTGTAACTCGTTATAAGTTTGACGTAGGCGCGCAAAGTTGGCCGGCATAGTGTTGCTAGGTTAATAAGTATTGGATGAGTTTCGAGCGCGTAAAATTCTAATTTACTTCTATAGAATTGGCGCAATGGATCGATGTAGACAATCCATCAGATTAATTAAAAAAGCCTTCAATACTACTAATAAACAGAACTCATGAGAGCTACCAGAAGTGATCAATGCACTGCCTTTAACATTTTTCTCATTGCATATACTAAATGAGAAGCGACAGAGTTTAAATTTATAGTTAAACAAAATTTCTACATCAAGAATGCGATCTTCTATGTAATAAATAGGACACCCTACACTTACAATTTTGCGATTAACTAAAATTAGATTGACGCGCAATATTATATTGACAAATTCTTCAGCACGAAGATATTCGTGGTAATTTTTATAATGAAAACTGAAGGCAATCTCTTAGGTCCCCAAGTCTATATTAAGTAAAATAAAAATAAATTGTGCCCAAAGTGGGATAGCCGCTCAAATTAAGCACCTGAATAAATTGTGTGATAATCCAAAGCAGTCTTTTAATGCTTTATTTAAAGGACGAAGGCGTGCGTAAAAGAATGGACGAATGAGATAATGATTACTTTCATTTCATTACTTCTCCTTGATCCTGGTAATTGAGGAAATTGGGTCGAAGTGTGATAAGAGAGTATCGGGTGTTATTGGGTGGTCCCATTAGGGACCTCTTAATCGTATTTAACGCCTTTATCACCTGGGGTGTGCAATGGGCCATAAGCGGCGGCATAAGGCGCGAATACGGCCGTACCTGCTAATAGACGATTTTGTTTCTCTTTTTTGCAAAGGTTCTAGTTTCTTCAAAGTTCCTATTTACATAAGAACATCGCGCAGTTATTTTTGAATGTCTGTTGCTAATAATATGGCCAGAAGTGATAATTATATTAAAAGATGTTAACAACAAATCCTACTTCTAAATATAGTGTATTGTACTTGAAATGATAAAAAGAGTTTTATGTTATTTCAAGTACAACACTTTATACTTGGGAACGTGAAAACGCTTCATTTAATCTAATTTTATAGAAAGATCTTTTTTTTTTCTTTCTTAAAATCGTAATTAATAAGATTTTTTTCTCTTAAAAATAACGCTACTAATCTATTACATTCTGAAGCTTACATTTTACATCATGAAAAAGAAATTGAGGGTAAAGCCGTGTTGGTGTTTAATTTATATTTTTTTCTTTCGGGCAGCGGGCAGAGTTCATAATGGACAAAACATTAGCCGGCCTACTTTACTTGAAAGCTTTTAGGGCTTTTCGACTCATCTTCTCCTACTCTAGTTATGTACTACTGCATCGTCATTATACTATCGGCTTTCTGCGCAAAGTCGTATTTTAAACACAGAATAAATTTCAGCAAGATTAATACTTTATAACGCATGCGTTTTACAGCGCGGAAAATTTATTAGAAAATACGAAATAAAGGGTTACGTTTGCATGGTCATTTATTTTGCATTCCGTTATTTAGATATGTAAAATTCAACTTAAAATATATCTACTTCATATTTTTATTATTATTTCATAATTGTTATTATTACGTTATTACTGTATAATTAAAAGGAACTAAAATACTAAATGAATCGGAAATATCGGTCCGTCTACTATGGTAGTATTCTACATACAAGTATGAGTATGAGTATTAATGTTTTGGTGAATAACATTATAAATCACCTATTACCTGGACTAGTTAACTGGTCAATATCAAAATTGTATTATTTTTATAAAAATTAAAAAGCTGTGATCTTATTGGTAGATTCGCTTCCAAGTGCTTAGCTCTATCTTCCACTAGACTTTTCACATCTTGATATATTTATATGATATCACTTTCATCACTATCACTACATATAGTATAAAACAAAGTCGCTTTCTCTGTCCCTATATCCCTATGTATGCTTAAATCATTAAAAGTAGTAGTAGTAATTTGTATCTAGTCTTTTAACTATTCTAGACCAATAAACAGGACATTAATAAATAAAAAAAAAAAAAAAACATTTATTTTCAGACTATTTGAATCCATAATAAAGAGCTACAAAACAAAAGAATACATATACACCACACTACCACTCCACAAAATTTATACACTGCAAAGGGTATGGACCGTGCACCAGAAGATTCACTACATAGGTATTATGTAACTTTTATGACATGCAGTTCAGTGAACCTTCTGAAGACCGCCCCATCCATTCTATCCGCTATCATCTTCAGCACTGCATTCCTGCCACACCTCACCCTACTTGTGAGAGATAAAATCTTCTTTCGCATAACTGCATGAAAGTCATCGATTGCAGAGTCAGCAAACATGCCGGAGGCACTGCAGAAAGGGGGGAGCCTGAATAGAGCCCTGAAGATATTGTTGTACTGTACACGCAGAGCACTGTACGATGCACGTGTAAAACTGGACCATAGAGCACATGCGTAAAAGTTTTGGCAAAAAGCTCTAAACAATGTACGTTTCACCTCTGCAGTACAACGCCTGAATCTATGTGCCAGCATATTCCCACGAATCGACAGTGCCCTGCGTTCTCTTTCAATATCCTGATCATCTTTTAGACTTTCCGTAACAATGTGACCAAGATATTTAAAATGTTTAACACGAGTGAGAGGGATTCCATTTAACTTAATTATAGGAACATTCAGTGGTTCTTTAAGCCTACCTTTAAACAACAAAAACTCACTCTTTTTCTCATTATATTTTAATCCATGAGTCACAGCATACCTCTCACAGACACTAAGAAGCTTTCTCAAGCCACTAATCGAGGGGCTGAGCAACACCATGTCGTCTGCATATGAGATATTATTGACATTTACATTGTCTATGCGACATCCTACATGCATGTTGCACAGCTCCTCGACCAAACCATTGATGTATAAATTAAAAAGCCTAGGCGAGGTTAATCCTCCCTGTCTCACACCACATTGCAGTACATATTCATCAGACTGAGCATTCGCCCATTTAACAACATTCCTCTGATTACAATACCAATGCGAGAAAATATTAATTACTTCAGATGAGATACCTGCATCTTTCAATTTTAACCAAAGTAAGTCATAGGACACCCGGTCGAAGGCTTGGGAAAAGTCCAAGAAACATGCATATACTGGAGTCTGCCTCTTCACATAATAATCTACTGTATATTTCAAGGCCACAATAGCACTTTAAGTTGACAAACCCTCCCTGAAACCGTACTGCAAGTCATGCAGCTGTAAACGACTACTAAGATGAGTATCCAATATTCTATCTAAGACTTTAGCTATCACTGTAGCCAGAGAAATTGGTCTGTAGTTAGATTTGTCAGCTGCATCACCCGCACGGTTCTTAATAAGAGGAATAACCACAGTCTTCATCAAATCAGGTGGCAAGTAAGTATGTCTTATACAAAAATTAAACAATAAAGATAAAACTCTGTTAATATGAGGCCCCGCATGGTGTAGGTGCTCAATACTGAGTCCGTCATGACCTGGAGATTTACCTCTTTTCCCATTGTCAATAGCTAGCTTTACATCTTTAGCTGTAATATAAATGGGCTTCTCCTCAAAACAGGACTCAGCATAAGTCACCGCTGAACCAGGTAGCAATGGTTCCACCATAAAATGTTCCTTAAAAGCATCAGCAATAATTTTTGGGTCATTTGCACCATCAATACTAGAAGGTAATACAACTTTCCCACCCATATTTTTCGTACCCTTCCAAAATTTATCAAATTTTTTGGATGCATGCTGTGACGCCAGGATATCCAGCTTAATCTTTTCCTCATTTTGTTGACAGTATCTGAGTTTTGATTTAAAATAATATTTAATAGTTTGAGTCTGACATCAATCTACTATATTTGTACTAATGGAAGCAATATAGTAGAGCTGTTTTTACGGAAATAGGTTTCCTGCCAATCAATTCAATTTAAATGCTTTAGAATAAACTACGTCTTGATTTATTTATGGTCAGGCAGTATATTACTGGCTAGTGAAAGTGCCTAGAGAGTGAAAACCACAAAAATGTAACTCTACAGCTTTCCTATGGTCACACGTGGCCATATATGCAACACGTTTAAATTTAACCGGTCAGATTTATACCCTTGTGTGATGTAAAACTAGATAATTCAACTTTCACTACCTTTAAGTGAAATTTATTGGGTAAGGCTAGTTAAAATTCGCTTTACTTAATGTGATAAGCAGCTTTATAGGTTTTCTTTTAATGTGTATTTAATTCCGTTAATTTTAGTTAGTTTTGTAGGTAATTCATTAGTTAACAATTAATAATTTATTAAGGCGAAATTGTGTATGTTTGTTGTTTGGGCCAATTTTTATTATTATGGTATGGAGGTAGCTGATACCCTGGATTAAAACTACTTTTATCCCGAAAAGTACGCGATTCCCATAGGTTTGGTCAAAAAGTCTGATTGTCAATTTAGCTTTATAAAGTAGTTGGCGCTGCTGTGTATGATTAACCGAAAACCGAAACCGAAATATTAAAATTCAACAACAACAAACTTTTTATTGCACCAAGAACTTAAATACCTAAAGACAGATATGATGATATTAAAGCCATACAATAATTAAGTACATTGTATATTAAGTATATTCACGGATTTTATATATATTAAGCTGAAATAGTTACATAATAAATTATGTTTGGACCACCCTGCAAAGTAATCGGCTTATAAAAATAAATGTGTTTGCGAATCTGCTCTAAAATCTGCTTGTTCCAACGTTTGTGTTGAAAATGATACACGGTTAGTATACTTGCTCTACGTCACATTTCAACGTGTTTAAAATAAATAAATTTCTTAGATTCTTTGATAACAGATTATCTAATGTCAAGTTTATCTTCTTTACAATCTGTCTTAAACTCTGATACGGGTGTATGGTCGATTAATCGTGACACCTACACAAAATGATGGTAATTGAAATAAGTTCCTTGATTTAACAAAGGCAAGCATTAGGTATAATCATAGAATTAGGAAATCTCGCGCGGTTTGACACTAGGTTTTTTTTTAAATCTATGGGTATAATGAAAACGTGACTTAACAATGGTACCAAATGATTTCATGTCAAGAAATTACAGATTTAGAGGAGTAATGTTAGTAAAAAAGTATAGAAAATAGTATTTAACATTCGAGAAGCCGGCGACCTGCGGCGAGTGAAGTCAAGTTCAGCCTCAAGACAGGTGTGCACCGATTTCAACATTGCAATGAAAGTGCACTTTATGTGGAACACGACAACTCGAGACAGTGGGTGGTACAAGTTTAATACTTGCTTCTAACGGCAATTTTTGCACAATTTCTTCTTCATTTAAGAGAATTGACATTGATACCGCTAGGCTCTTTTTGTTGATCTAATAAGTCGTCTGAACATTTATTGTAATAAAGTCACGTAGTTTATTGATTGTGTGTAGCCGTAGTAGCATCAAATTTTATTATGATTAAGTTTTTTTTATACATTTTATGTATGTAATTTAGTAGAACGGATTTTTTTGTTACGTTTTAAAGGAGTACCATCGACGTTATCAAATAGTAAGTACAGAGTATATGATAGAGAGTCTAGTCCATGGTATGGATGCAACAATTATTACGGTAGGAGGTACTTATTACTTCCATAGTTCATATATTGCCATCATCTTCTGTCCCATAACTTTTTTTAATATTAAAAGGTGTCATTTGCATTGTATCTTTGTCATAGTGATTTTCTTCGTTACTATAGACCAACGTACAACAACAAAAGAAAATGGATAAAACATACACTTAGTTTCTATCTTAAAGCTAAGTTCAAATTGTAACACCCATTTGACGATTCTTTCTATAAATAAGTTATGCAATACTAGCGACCCGCCCCAGCTTCGCATGAGCATAAAAACCTTCCTCTTGAATAACTCTACCTATTAAAAAAACCGCATCAAAATCCGTTGCGTAGTTTTAAAGATTTAAGCATACATAGGGACATAGGGACAGAGAAAGCGACTTGTTTTATACTATGTAGTGATTCTCAAAAACTTTTTATTATATATGAAGAAATATTTATTATCCTTAATATAATATACCTACTAGCAGCCGTGAGTTTCGGAAAAACTACTTAGTATAGTACTTATTAAAATTTGTTTCCAAAATAAAAGAGCCTTCTTCATCCATATCCATAAAATTGAATTTTAATAACGATAAATCACAAGATTAACAAAGAAAAAACTTGAGTGCGAGTAGAAAAGCAATTTTTTATCTAAGCACTTAAAAATACATGTTACTTTTTGTTGAAATTTCAATGTCGACATCCGACCGGTTACGATACATTGCAAATTCAAATGTGGGGCTCCTCCCGTTCCGTGTCCCACCTACTGTTCACCTAATACAGTCACAAATGCAAAATGAAGCAGAGTATCCCGGCCTACTCCGGGTTTTCTAATCTTAATTAAATCGTCTCTACCTTGATATATACTTTTCGGTTCCTACTTAGGTTAAAATCGAAAAATAACATTTTTGTTTTCTTCATCTTATTTTAAACTAATTTAAACTCTACCTTTCCAAAAGACTAGTGATGTTCTTCTTTTCGAGTCATAATGACATTATATTGACTTAAATAAATAAAATAAAAATATTATTAAAATCCTGACAATAAACAAACCTAAAAATGAACATCTATTTAGTTAAAAATATTACATTTATAATTTTGGATTACCTACATATGATTACCAACATATCCTTGCAGCATTGAAATGTAACACCCAAGAGGAATAGATATGACTGGAGGATATTAACTGCCAGCTTGGATTATGGTGGTCACGACCCTCAGCTATGAGGAACACGACTTGAAAGAAGAACATATGATTGAAGTAGTATTATTTAAATTTGATATAATGAAGCGTCCCTGTGTATAAAGATTTTGACTTATAGATCCGTTGTTTCTTTCGGAATTTTGCAGCTAAATAAAATTGATAAATAGATACCATATATTTATTTCACTTTAGATCCCACCGTGAATTAGTAAAATCGTGAGTATAAATAGCAATAGTAAATCGTAATTTGGTAGAGGTTAATACAAAATTATACCTTATGGGTGAAATACACCTCGAGGAATTGAATATTTTTTATGGTAGTACAAGTTAATAAAGATTATTAAGAATTATGTTGTAACTGTTCACTGTACCAATTTTCGTGGCAATAATTGACAATATTCAAAATAACATCAGATAAAAGACGGTTTTGTATGAATTAATTGAAAAAATCAGTGTCAAATTTAGCGGCTGAAATCACACCATAGCAATAGATTTTAACTAGAGATGTAAATGGAAAAGCGCGATGTTGACAGAGATTATCAAAACCAATTATATCTACTGCTCACAGCATTCGTCTTCTTGAACAGGCCAGCGAGCCTAGCTCAGCCAATTCAGAGGTTCGTTGTTCGCTTATTACTTACAGTAATGTGCCCTTTAACTTTTATGGGGCGAAGTTGGGAATGGCTGGGCTCACAGGGGACTAATATAGGGCAAGAGTTTTATCAGTTGCTACTTTTGTCTGGTATTAATTTTATGGTTTTAATTTTAGAACGCCCTTGTGTTAATGTCCGCTGTTGCGTAATAAGAAATGCCGTATTGATCTTTTATTCATACTTTTCTTCTTTTTTACAGGTATGTGGAATTACTTGATAATAGAAGACTAGACTCGGTAGGCAATTTCCTTTATTGCGATTCAAACTGTCTTTACCCTAAATTTCATATTATTCTAATTAAAATAACTAACTAACAAATAAGCCAACAGGAAAACATTAATTTTAAAAAGTAAAGGGGTTTTCAATGATATCTTTCACTAATAGTTTTAGTAATTTTGAATTTAACATTGTTCATAATAAAATCACACCAACACTAACTTTTCTAAAGTCAATAAATTAACATCAGTTTTCTCTTACAGTCAAGACCTTATATTTAATTGGAAGTTTTGAGTACCTATGCGAAAGCAATTAAACAGATGATATCGCGTAATAATGTTGTAGGTACATCCGAGTGGATGGAACTTGGGCTATAAATCTACCGCCCTTTACACTTCATCGAATAATAGGGAAGGGCCCTTGGAACAATTACTCTGGAATATATTAGGGAGATGAGGGCGCGAGCAATCCCGCGATATTAACCTATCGCAGGTGCGTGTCGCGGTATCCAAAGTGCCATTATAATATCATTTGGTGTCTTAGGTGGTGGTGTAATACTTTTAGAATTCCTTATTAGGTTTTACCACACTGATAGAATATAAAAATAAGATAAGATACGAAGGAAATACAAATAATAATAAATAATTTATTACAGACTACAAAACATATTTTACAATTTAATTGGCCCATAGAATAAAATACAAACACTAAAGAAACTATCTAAAATTAGTGCGTAATACATTTCTTGAAAATAATAAGCGGTACAATTAAAATATATCGTTAATATTATTATGAAGAGACTCCACCCACAACAGCACGAGCTTGCCATGATTTATAGAATTAGCCTTCAACGATATAACTGTACATAGAAATCACTGTTCACCGTTCATGGGTATAGAGAAATTTTTTTAGGCCGCTGCCTTTTCTCACCGACAGCTCCGTTTGCCGAAAGATGGTTAGAAATAAAAGATACTTCACCGATACTACTATCTGCAGATAAGGCGATTCGCTGAAAGCTCCACTGGGCGACCTCATATTTTTCGATAGAAAGCATCGCACAAAGCACTATAAATACCCTACCATTAACAGAAAGTTACAAAAGTTACGGTACCTAACATTTAAAAAATAAATATAGTATATATATACGATTATAATTGTAATTACTCTCATTATATGGTCAGGCGATAAGTAACGCTATTGTATTGTTAATAAATAATGCAAAAACACAATATTGTTAGCAAATCGGAAATGACTAACATTTAAAAAATAAATAGAGTATATGTATATATACGATTATAGTTGTAATTACTATCATTATATGGTCGTCTCCATAAACAGCTGTAGGGTATCATGATTTTGAAAATGGAAAATAAAAATATTGGTAAAAACTAAAACCACGCTTTAAAAAGTATGAAACAAGAAAGTACATACTCTCATCTGAAGTTATTATATGTACAAATTATTCAATATTCATCGTAGAGATATTCAGAGGAAAGCCGTTGTCATATTCCACTTTGGACCAATAGCCGCAAAAATATACAAAGAAACATAAATAAAACGAACAAATGTAATGATAATTATTGATGTATTAATAGGAAATAGTAAAATCCAAACTGTAAAAAAGTAATTACTATTTTTTATAAAAATCAAGTAAGTACAAATATAATCGCCTGACCATATAATGAGAGTAATTACAATTATAATCGTATATATACATATACTCTATTTATTTTTTAAATGTTAGGTACCGTAACTTTTGTAACTTTCTGTTAATGGTAGGGTATTTATAGTGCTTTGTGCGATGCTTTCTATCGAAAAATATGAGGTCGCCCAGTGGAGCTTTCAGCGAATCGCCTTATCTGCAGATAGTAGAATCGGTGAAGTATCTTTTATTTCTAACCATCTTTCGGCAAACGGAGCTGTCGGTGAGAAAAGGCAGCGGCCTAAAAAAATTTCTCTATACCCATGAACGGTGAACAGTGATTTCTATGTACAGTTATATCGTTGAAGGCTAATTCTATAAATCATGGCAAGCTCCAACAGCACAACTCTTAAATTTTAGATAGATTACCTATATTATGAGCTTACTTTTCATAAACATAAAATATCACAATATAAATATCAACTCATTATATCATCAGGCATGTTTTTTTAATAGATATGTGGTTAGCTGTAGATACGTTGAAGGTATAAGCTGTGTTCGTGAGATCTTTATTGGCACGTCTTGCTGAAAGTAATCAATACATATAATAATATAAAATAAAGATGCTTTGGATGAATGATTTCTCTCAATGCTGATTGAAAGTATAATAATACATAATTATGATGAATCATGAAATAGACACAGTAGTCATGGGAACAACACAAATGGTTGGCACGGAGAAACTCGCCCTTTCACCCTTAGCGAAATTATTATCAACAAACTAATTGAGTATTTTGATGTGACGGACTGACATTACTTTTGTTATTTTTTGACAATTCATCAATTCATCTTCATCAACTCTTTGCTTCTTTAACTAATATTCGAAATAATATAATCGAAAAAACATCTCAATACATACAAAACTAATTACACTTGTAAATACTTTTACCTTGGGTTATTTGATTTAAAAACTGACAAAATCAGATTATCTTTTAACGGTTCATGTGACCAAAGATCAGATCATTATAAACAAAAAAAATTCATCGGTCAAGAATATAAATCACTTGCTGACCAATCTTGTTAGAAAATAGAGGCAAAAATGATGTGCCCATAGAATTCAGTCATCAGTTTCACTATCGTAGTAAAATAATACTTATTTTTAAGAATTTCTTGCTTATTTTAAACATGTTTACTTAATGGTCACCAACGTCGTTAAATGAAAATAAACTTTTTAGTCCATACGAAGTGTATTTTTACGAACGAATCTTTATTCGTTCGTTTTTAAACTTTAGAATCGTTTTTAAATTTTAGAATTTAAACACCCAACCACTAAACAACACAAGGAATAAGATTTGACTAAAGCTACAAGTAAATCAGAATTTCAGATTTTCCATGAACAACGTCGAAGGCGTAACACTAGTGTGAATAATAAACGTCATGATATTTATGAAGTAGGCGTGCGACGTCAGCGCGAGGGTAGTCTCCAAGGAGACCGCGACACTGTTACGCTGAAAGCTCTTCATTTTTGATGGCGTTATTACATGGATTTGGTATCACAAAAACCAGATTTAATGCTCTACACTAAATGATTTAACCCGTTATGGACAAGAGGGTTATTTTAGTTATATTGTTAGTTTTTAAACAGTACCGAATATGGCAAAATAACAATTTGTAAATATTTCAGCCTTCATTCGCAAAACTACTACTACTGTAGTTATCATTTTCATTGGAGTCTTTCTCCAGTCTCGTTCATATTGCTACGGCCAGGGAACAACGAAGAAAAACATTTATTACAGCTATGAGATAGAAAAGATACATAAGAAGATTACTCTGTACATAAAATTAACGGAGTAAGACACTAAAGCTATGATTAGTCTAGCTGTTATGTGTGAGTTGTGTCCCTGTTTATAACCGTGAAGTAATTTGTTACAACGATGAATTTACTAGCAATGTAGAGTAACTCTCAATGCTCATTATAATTTCTGTAGATATAATAAATGACCAAAAGTTTTTTTTTAAATATCTGACTTAGAGACTACACAACAATAAAAAATCTCATTCATAATAACACCTTGTTAAGTACAAGGTGTGTCCTGATTGCTGAAATAAAGAAAAATACCTTATAGGTTACATTTCAAGCTGTGTATTGTATTGTTAAGTATCGGACACCCACCGACCAGATGATCAGATGATCTTAAGTAGGTCGCAGGCAAGCGCTGGATGCAGACCGCTTACAGCTGGTCATTTTGGAAATCCTTGGGGGAGGCCTATGCCCAGCAGTGGACAGCCTGCGGCTAAAATGATGATGATATATTGCTTCGGAGCTTATAGTCGCTGTGATTCGTATTCGTCAACAAAACTGAAATTTGATTTGTAAAAATCAAATAGATTATACTTATATAGTTTCAATCTGTGCACACCTATTATCTTGAGTGAGTTGGCGTTAAAAACTCAGGCTAGTATTACCTATTATGTATTCTGCGCCTAGCCTTTATATTTCTAATGTACTTTACCTACCTCCAGTTACACAATAAGTGAACGGTAGGTACTATCAGTGTCTGTAGTAGGTAGGTACTGTCGTAATAGATTTAGCTAGACTTGAAGGAATATAAATATATATTTGTAAAGCAATAAATTATTCATTTCAATTTAAGTAGCAAAACTCATTTCAGACCAATAAGTTAAGTATTGTTATCATTTGTAGAGCTAATACATCCACACCTCATTAATTAAATCATGAAAAAGAGTCAGATAACTGCTTGCCTATTGACTTATATTGTTACATGTGTGTATGTATATAGTTTCTAAACAATTATAATAAGATAAAAATATAGTTAGTTAAATTTCAAAACTTTTGTTTAGAAAGCTTTACATTTACCAAGTTTAATCGAATTTAGGTAGAAATTTATTACCATTTTCAGATGAGAAGTCATTTCTAAGAACACACCGCTTGTATTAAACTATTATATACCTAGACAAATGCGCGGGCTTTTCAATAATGTATAAACTTTCCCATTTACCGAAGTAAATTAATCAATCAAACTTTATCCTTCGTACATACCTAGTTCTGTAGGGTAAGTTAGGTTAGGACTAAATGAGCCATTCAAAGACGATTGAGAAACACCATATAGGGATTGGCAGTAATCCTTGAATATGAGTTCTAGTCACCGAATGGCAGGGTATTACGCAATGGGCTGGTAAGGCCGATGTCACATTATACGTTTCCCCGCTTTCTAATTTACAGTTTTAACCCTGTACTGTACTAAATTTCATTAAATTCACTGCTGAAGTCAATACGTGTAAAGAAATAAACATCATGTCAGTTGCATTACTTATTTATTTTATAAAATATGCATTGTTGGAAAGGTAATTTAAACTGGCAATATGATAACTATATATTTTCAATAATTCTGAGAACTGTATGCGTTCTTGAGATTGGGTAGGGTATTTTTTATACACGTAGGTCAAATAAATATACAGAATGGATTTCCCTGGCCCGGTATCAAATCCGGTTCCAATCCATCGAGGTTTAGAGGCAAAAATATTCACACAATTTCATTGTCTTATTCATCACATTCGCCTGCTTTTTCAGCAAACTGAATTTGCAAACGTTAGTGACCCCCCATGTGTGACACGAGCCTAACACCGACACTTGACTTTGCCTGACTCTAGTAATCCGCTTGTCGGCAGGGGTCTTACTCCGAGTACGTCGGAATTTAAGGCCACTTCCCGAGTATTATATGCTTCATTTTAAAGTTATGTCCTTACTTTTGCTTCGATCGGTTTTATGTCAGAAGAAACAAGAATGTTCGCTATAAGCGTGTAAAGCCGAAATTTTGTTCTTATGTGACGAATTATTAGATGTATCTAACGAAAAAGTTTGTATGTTCAAGCCATACAAAACTAAGAAGTCATATTATTCTGAAGTATAAGCTAATGATGCAACTGGACAACACGCTTTAATATTGAGGTTAGAGAAATAAAAATAAAAAATCATTTTCAACTTATTGATTTTGACTGGGGGTCGGACTGATAACCTCCAAGCGGTGATGATAAATCTAAACCAACGTCAACATCTCCAATCACAAGCATAATGGCGGTCGCTTACAAACAAACAACAAATCGGTACAAACCTAAGCACCCGCTCTATCAGATAATGCATCACCATAACGCTTCCAGACTTGCTTACGTCATAACCCGAATGGGGTACTTGCCTCCGACGATACCGCAATCAGGAAGATAAGGCAGGTCCTCCTCTCCCCCTTATTTAAAACATTACTTTTCTTGTTTTGACGTTGACTTAAGAAAATTAACTTGAACCCAACTCCGTGTTACGTAGAATGAGAATTGGATAAGTTTAGATTTTTATACTTAAGTATTTGTGCCACATTTTGTAATAGAGTTTGTGAATCATTATTTTCACTTTCATCGAACACGTATTGAAAAGTGAAGTTAATTAAATTTATGATGATGGCTTTGCTCAACCAATTCTATGTAATTTTAGGTGATGCTCATATTTCATGTTTTATTATAACTTACAGCAATAATTTAGTGAATAGCATTAAAGGTTTTTTTTATATACGTACTTATGTAAGTAATAACTGTTAATTTTTATACTTTTTTACTGTTAATAAGTAATTACATAAAAATTGTAAGGTAATTGTTTTAGTTTATTAAATTTTATTGTAAATACTTATATAATAATAATAATAATAATAATAATATCAGTTTATTTCAGACATTTAGTCCATTTGGTTAGTAAACAATAGTGCTTAACTTAAAACCTAGTGTTAGTAACACATTTCACAAAAATGAAATAATATTGCCATTCAATGTCGCTCAATCCCATTTGAGATTGAGCAGCAGTGATTGACATAAGTACAGTCCAACCTACTTGTAATCATGCTCAGGATGCTGTTGGCACTAGCACGCACTCTGCGCACCAGGGATGCGCATCTTTTACGCATCGTGGTATAAAAACAATCAACGCGGTTTTCTGCGAACATCCCTGATGCACTACAGTGTCTTGGTAGCCCCATCAACATCCTGAAAGCATTATTGTATTGAACTCGAAGGGCGCTGTACGTTTTTTTGCTAAACTGAGCCCACAGGCTGCAGGTATAATACCATAATCTACGAAAAAAGAAAAAGTAAGTAATTTATGATCAAAATTGATATTTTTAACCATTATTCGTTAAAAATTGGCTACGATATCCTAATAACGCAATTTTAACTTGATTAAAACCCTTTTTAATTTTGTCTTAAATCAAAACAGCGAACAAAGAAAATCTGGAATCATTATTTAGTGACATGACACGGCCACAAATCTGTCGTAAGGCGAGCGCATTCTGAGATTAATAAAGGATGACATGGGAAATGTTGAGAGATGTGACCGACTGTCAGAGTGAATATAAAAACTTATGCTTGAACAGCAAAGATAAAAAAAAATACCCAGCGCGCGATGTCCAAATTCTTTGTTGAACATAAGAAACTTATTTTTTTTTATTTATTTCCTTTTTTTATTTTATTTAATTACAATGTATAATAACATTTGGTTCTTTTTAATGTTGCATAAATCAATAATAACTCTACCTAGACCATATATTTTTTTTAATCACTGTGCTTGAATAAAAATGATTACCTATAGAGGTTCCATTTTTAATTGAAGTGCTGACTTCAAAACATTTTCCGTCCAATTGAACTGCGACAATTTTAGTTACAACGAGAGTAGAAGACCAAGTTAATTTATCTAGATGAAAATAAGTTCTTTTTATGATTTATTCTATTCTGATAAGACTCTCCCTAAGGAGTGGTTTGTTTCAGGCGAGAAATGATAAAACTCTTTTGAACTTTTACAACTAAAGGGTGGAACGGCCATCCCTTGACATATATTTATTAACTTAAAAATTTGGAACACAACTTACAAAATTTCCTACAAAGTTTCCTATTGCACGCATAATCAAAATTTTCTATCTAAACAATGAATCCTATATCCTGTATATATTTGATAAAAAAATCAACCAACTCACATCCACAAAATGAATGAGAGATATCATCTCCCATGTAGTTCATATTTCTCTTTTTAATTTTTATATTTCTGACGTATATTTTGACATTTTTTAAAGGTTTTTTAAACCTATAATATACAAGGTTAACATATTAAGTGATAGGTATATAAGGACAATATCAATTTATCAACGTTACAGTGACAGTAGCAAAACAAATCAAATAAGTAACAAGTTAAAAATAATTCTAAATTATTTGCAGTACCTAGTTTATTTTGTGATTTGTAGATTATATAATAATGGTTTCTATAACAACGATTGAAAGACAATGATGTTGTGGTCATGAGAAATAAATAGAATAGCGAAAAATTTAATACTAATTTATAATCTGAATAGGTATGAATTGTCAGACACAGATAGATTATAATTTCTGCAACAGATACCTATGCATTTCAAACAGATGATATTCATCCATACAGAAAAGCTAATACAGATATATATGCAATGCATTGAATCAGCTTCTAGCAAAACACATTTTCATTCAAGCGTTGCGTTATATCTTTATTTACTGCTCAATATCTGGAATATACTATCTGTACCCTTATTTTATATCTACTCATATATTTTTATGTTGTTGTTTCATATTTGTAGCGTAAGTAATTTATTTGAAAAATAAAAAGATTTTCTCCGTCTATCAAAAACCTGACAAGGTTCATGGTAACTTAAGTGACATCGGCTAAACCACTGACCTAATTAAATATAGAAATGAAAATATTAAAGTGAAAGACCATAAATTACGTTATTTAATTAGTCTCAGAAAGTATCGCGAACCAGTAAAATTATATCGAAACGTTACAGGCCTATAATTGGCTATGAAGCCATAACTCACTTATAACAAAAGAGAAAAGGTGCGGGGCGTTATTGGTTTGATTCCAATTAACATCGCGAAATTGAGTCAACTGAGCAGATAGGTGATACCCTAAACAACAGACACAAAGCCTCATTGGCAGCATTGTTTGCGCGACCAGACTACGCCGCCTTAATGACAACATCCGAGGAAACGTTAATTAAACCAACAATGATGCCGAATAAGACACTTTAGCCCTTCTGCCACTGATAACAGTTTCATTCGCCGAATTAATTTTGGTTAATATAATTTTTTGTTTAGGGATGTTTGTTTTAACTTTTGAACAAAAGACTTCAGGAGGAATTTTGTTATGATTTCTGAAATATGCTTTGCTGGCTTATTATACAATAATTTTATGAAATTATTTGGTAATGTTCTTTTGAACAGAAACACATATAACTTTATTTATTTGAAAACTGCAAAGAGACAGACATAGAAGCCGTGAAATGTTTACTTAATGTTCCCATTTTAAGGTGGGAAGTAAATAATTAAGAAGTGACATAGTCATTAAGAATGACATTTCCTCATAAGCTATATAGAATAGAAGGACAACAGGTAGGTAGAACTTTCGAAATTAATTCATGTCAGGAAAAATAAACTTATCCACTTCGATCCAATCATAAAATTAGTCATCGTTTGATACAAATCTTTGATGTTTTCTATATTGTGAATCAATTCTCAGTTTTCTACTGCCGCAATCGCATTTTATGAAGAAAACAAAGGACGAGAAATAAAAGGAATTTGGCACAGGTCTGCAGTTCGAAATTCGGGACGAGTCGAATGGACAATGAATCTGCGAATATTCGCCCTACTTACATAATATTTGAGTACGAGCAGGTACTCTTTGTATACTATTCTACTTACCAGCACAAAAGTTGGCTCAACATTCATATATGTATTCATTTCCTCATAAGCTTATTCCAGTTGCATTCTAGGATATATTACAAAATATCACCTTTCTCCAAGTTTATCTGTAATTTGGGGTGGATAATTTCAAACTTTTATTTCATTGCTGCATATTGTTTTCAATTTAATCATTTACCTTTCTAAATAAAGTGTCAATTCAGTCTATCTTCCTGATTTAATAATTAATCATGTAAAATTTATATTAAAATTGGCAACCGTGAGAGAAATATGTTGTTTGTCATTGGAGAATTATCTGGGATCGGGGTTGAAGCCTTTTCTATAGAGAATGCGTATAATATCGCTGTCCGGGCTGCTTTCGTCTCATCCATCATTTCCTCTCACTTCATTAGACATAGCGTTCAAAATATAAAACATGTTGTCCGCCAACCAAGCGGGGTATTCACCGGACGACCTAATTCAGAATTATTTGTATTACAAGTATTATCCGACGTATATTGATTGGGTTTTAACGTTTTCCTTATTTACTCTTTTTGCATTATTGGGCATTAAAAGTATCTTTGCTAATATCTAAGATGATTCCAATGATCAAATAGTGAAGTGATCAATTGGTCTAAAGTTCTACCGTTAGTTCTACTTGTAGAACTAAAATGAGAATAAAATGAATTAATTTCTACTGATTATACAGATTGTTCTGTAGGTAAATGGGTTAGGATCATTTCAAGAATTTTGAAAAAGGTTTTTGCCAATTTTTTTATATTTTTATTGTTACTTTGAAGTCATACTTGGTTTAGATACTGAACTAAAATGACTTCTTGCAATGACATAGGTATGGGTAACAGGTTTTAATACCTCTTAAAAAACATATATGAATAACAAAATAATAAAATATATCTCGAGCGGAATCTATCCGATTTTTATTTTTGGATAGAAATTCATTGGTTGTTATATCTTGTTGAATGTATGAGAAAGATCGCAAAATTTAGAGGACATGAATATTGTTGGCGCTGAGCACCTCTCGACGGTAGTCGTACAAAATAATGATGGTATAGAACGTAGAACTGGCAAACTTACACGCCGCCGCTTTCAAAAAAACTTGTATATGGTCACTGATTAGTTGCCTTAAATCCTTAGGCAAACTCACAATTTACTTTAGAATCAAAACAACAGCGAAATTTTAAGTTTCCATCTAGTTATAATTTTCAAGAGAATTCTCTTATTTCCAAGAGAATCCCACCTTGTACCATTCATATGAAAGAAGTTCGCGACTTGTGTTATGTACTCTAAACTAAAACTAACTTACCGAAACCATATTTTATAAGAACCTCCTTTTATAAGGGACCTAAATAGCGATCAGGCATGTTAACCGTTACGCCACGGAGGTCGTCCTTGATATAAAGGGTAAATCACATATATAATAAGGAACACACGAACTTCTCAATTCAATGTTGTAAATAGATATAGCATGTAGTTATAAGTAGATATATCAATAGGATATGTACTAAAGTAATATTTTACATCGAAAAAACGTCAACCATTCAAAAATTAAACATTGTGTTGTCTCTATGCTGTCATTATTTTGATATGGTAGTCGTGTTGCCCCCAAAATATTGAGTTAATTTACATTTCAATTTATGTTGTGAAGGTACACCATTGTCGACGCTTAGATAAGGATTCATATAAAAGAATAAAGCTTCCTTATACATTCATGAAAGAAAAGCAATTTGATTTCAGCGGGAGCATGTTTATTATATTTTCTTCGAACGTTATCTTTTTTCTTTTCGTGTCAAAAGATATCATATTTTTTAGGAGTGTAAAATAATATTTCAAGATCGACAATACGTCCGTAACTTGCTGTCGTATGCTTGCTTTCCGGATTCGGTCTACAAATAAAATAATACGATTTTCGGAGTTTGATATTTGACTATAAATCTTCCAACGGTGACGTTTACTTCGTCAACACGAAACGCCTAGTACTAATCAATCACAAAAATAAGATACAAAAGTAAGTAAAACAAAAGTGCGTGACGGGTGTAAATAAAAGCAAGTGTAGACACTGTTGTCTATTCCCACGGGGAGTGGTATGGTAACCCAATCACAGGACACGGAGGTAAATTGTTAAAAACAGAAGATAAACTTCATAAAGAATCAATACATACTAACATGCAGGTGAAGTTATCGTTAGGCGTTTTAATTTTTTTTTATTATTTAATAAATAAAAAGATAACTTTTTTTTTAATTTGTATGTTGGCTAGTTTAAAGAAGTTTTAAAATATTTATTGCAATATTCGTATCTATTAGAGACAGATAACGTTAACCGTTTAAACCTTCCTTTTTTAAATCCATTTTAAAAGGATCAGATTACTTTATAAAGAACCTGGTCGATAGTCTTTTGAGCTTCTACATATTTGTTACTGTGGCGCGGCCGAAAGATTCACCATGTTTGTACAATACGTATCCGCATAAGTTGCGTGAAATTGATATCGGCTCTTTACACACGATCCTCTGTTTGCCTATAGTGAATCGTTATTACAATCGTGATGAAATCTCCTTGCAGCACTGCCGATCCGATACATTATATCCGCAACCTTTGAACATGAAATTGGGAAATTCTACTTATTTTCAACCTTTTCAAAAAGTGTTTATTTGAATTTCTTTTTGAAGTGTTTATTGATTTCTAGTGGTATTCTTATTTTATCGAGTAGAAATGGCTGTCTTATGTAAATCAGTAGACAGCCATTAAAGATTTTCTATCGGTATTTAATTCTCCTCCTCAATTTCAGTTGCAAATATGTTTTCTAAACTTAATTAAATATAATTATGATGATTCTCCAAACCTCTTCTTATTTTAACAATGAATTGGGCCAGTTATGAGTACCCAAAAATAATATGGGCATTCGTATTGTGTTGGCTTATTTTCCCATTTGAGCAAATACTATTTGTTTATTTTATTGCCGGGAACATAAAGTGTTATGACTCTTGGGAGGCGTTAACCTCTGTATTGATGTTGGGTTACGTATGTGTTCTATTCCAACAAGAAGATATTTATAAGTGTATGTTTCATTTCCCTTAAAACCCGTCATATGTTACAAAAGTACGTTTAAGTTGTTCCGGAAATATTCTGAATACCATTGAAAAATTTTGCTTCATGAAAAATAAATTTACTAATTTATTTATTCTGTAACAAAAAAATGTTTATGGGATTATAACAATTTATTAAATTCACAAATGATTTTGATCATTCAAACATGTTCGAAATGGCATTCACTTTAATCTCATTCAGTTCATATCATTAGGTTCAACACAAAAGAATCCAGAGAATCGGAAACTTATACGAGGTGTTCCGTCCCGATATAAGCAAGATAGGGCGCCCTTCCCTTCCACGCCATATACGGCCATTCATTGTGCCGGGTAACAAAATTTTATTTCAAGTTAAATTGTGTTCCCAACTCAGCCACTTCTTATTTATTGGGGTGGAGTATTGACGCTCCGGGCGTCTCACACGTGCGAATACAATGCCAGCTTAATTTCAAAGTCAGTGGGCTCTTTGTCATAGCCTGTGGCAATTTTCAGCTACATTATTGGTTAAATAATATACATTTATGTGTTATTTTAATGGACCTTAGTTTTAGTTGTAATATAAAATAACACTCTTAGGGACTCTTAGATGAGGAAGTTTAGTAAAATAAGAAATAATAATATAGAAAGATCAGCGTAGATAAAAAACGAAAAGTAGATATTCTACTTCAAGTATTGTAAAGGATACAGCGTACAGAGAAAGTTCTCTTAATCCTTTACAATTTGTGACAGTGTGTCGATCTCGCATGATCAAGTTGTATTAGTAGTGTTTAGTCTCCACTGCAAAGGGCACTTAAATAGAATGTGTCTCCAGAACTGCATACTAAATAGCTGTATTAAATACTAAATATGACCTGGGGCTCCGTTGCCATGGGAATTTCAGGTTGTATCCTACCCGTATACAAAACTTTATTGAATTCCATGCAGCTGTGAATAACAAACACTTTTACCTACGTTCGCTTTTATAATAATACGCCACAGTCATTAAGACCACGCGGATGAAATCGTGGGCGTCAGCTTGTATTTAAAAAGGTGACAATGCAGAAGTCTAGGGGTTTGGTCAATAGCCGCAAAAGGCTGGTCGTTTTGTGACATTTTACTATTATATAACAAAGAAACATTAGACTACGTCACACAATATATAAGAGTACTAAAATTAAGTTCAAACGAAAGAATCATGGTAATAGAAAATAATGAAAGTTTGAAATACGATGTTTGAATGAAACTAACACATATTTAGCTGCTTGATAGTGCGTTTTTAAAATTGACGATTGATTTTATGTGAATGTGTTGATTTTTAAAACTAAAATTGTTTAGCTACAAAAGATCCAAAGCCAAAACACAAAAAGCTACAAATAGATTCTTGTGGTTGTGATTAGTGTATATTGCTGTTTAGAATACTAAAATAAAACCTTTTTGAACTATTATTTTTACATAAAAATATGTTTCCTGTCATACTTATCTACACTATAACAGAATGTAGTCAAAAAATAAATCAACACTGTTTGTTATACAAAATAAATCGCATTAGGTTCATTTGCATTAATTTGCTAAAGTGAATTCCGGAATGGAAAACATTGTTGATTTTGATGTTTAGTAAAAAATATTCAATGGTATATTTTCCTCAAACTGAAATGACTTCATAAATTTTACGCTATAATTATGCATTAAAATGACAGTATAAATAAGGTACTGCCGCGCTAAGCGGTTTTAGAATTTTCATGGTGATTTTTCACAACAATGTATCGAAATTTGTTTTAAAGTAATAATAAATATAATAACGTGTCTAAAATAAGTGCTTTTAATATTTAATGTTTGACTTTATCCAACACATTTCTTAGAAAAAACAAATTCCGCGAAATATTTTTATAAGATTACTTTTGCCATCGGTATCAGATGTGTTAGTATTTCTCAAATTATAAAAGGGGTTTTTGTCAACATTATTGAAAGTCATGTTGATGTGATGTTGAATCATTCATATTTCAGTAACGTTCTGTATAATATGACGTTTAATCTAACATGATTCACGAATGGAAAATTACAATTAGGAATTTTCGTAACAAAATGTCAGCTCCTCATACAACATACAAAGACCTAAACGATCAATCTATACCTTCAATAAAATCGATGTCATGACAATCAAATCTAATTAAAAACGAAAGATTGATTTACGGCTTCTATTTTAATTTACCAACAAAATGAATAAAATAAGGCCGGGACGGGAACATCTTGCTCTGTCGGCGAATCTGAGGTCGCAAGTATGTCTTGTTTTATTCATAGGCTCTTTGAATAAAGATGAAAATATTAAAGCAAGGAAAATGTCGACTGAGGCTAATGTGCCCAGAGTTAATAGTCATACATATTAATGAAAAAAATGTGTTGACCGGTCATCGTGACGTGGTGGACATAATTTAGTTAATGAAGGACCTAAAGACACACAGGATATATTATTGTTTATTGTGTTACCGAAATATATGGATATAAAAAAAAGATTTTTTGCAACGTGTTCTCGTCAAAAGTCAGCCTGTAAATTATAAAACCTAGTATCTAAACTAAAATTGGATCAAATTAAATAGATAACAGAATTAATTTCTAGTTTTTTTTTTTTTTTGAATAGTTTATACGGCCATGGAATCTAGTCCTTTAAGGCCTTTCTTGAATTTATTAATCTTCTTCAGTCCTACTTAAGTCAGTCGAGTCAAAAATTCAAGTCAATAGTCAAGTCCAGTCAAGCAAGTAAGTCTAGTCTGAGTCAGATGGCTAAGTGAAGCGGTGGAAAAATTTCACTTAGCTATATCATGGAGATTTTGGTGACAAAGATAAAAAGTCACGTAATCGACACTGTATCACTTCCCAACACTCACGCTTGTTCACGAACACTTTGCGAATAATATTCCACCAATATTATGCACAAACACTCGAAAAAACCTAAGTTTTGGAAATAAAATACAGCGCGGACATAGCGACAGTTTACTTTCCCTCCAAAAACTTTAATTTCTAGTCCTATTCACTGAAAGATTTTTTTTTTAAATTAAATACAAAAGTACGTGTAAGTAATTTTAACAATTTCCGAGTAATGCGATAGGACAGCGGTATTTTTAAAGAGAGTTTGTGAAAACGTGATCATTTTGTTAAAAATAACACAAAAACAAAATGTGATTTCCTAATCACATTTTGTTTTCTAATTAGTAAGAGGTAGGGTGTAAGGGATGTAGGAAAATTGTTCCGGTTGTATTTGAATTTAAATTATTTCTAGCTATTTGTATGTTTTGTGTATAATTTGTTTACCTTGGAAACTTACGTGTAGTACAAAGATAAAAACACTCTTGTAAGCAATGTTACTTTTGTCTTACGATGTGGAATATCTATGCTGGATAAGTACTAGTATTGAGATAGTTTGCATTTATAATGATGAAGTAAGTACGTAATCTATTAATTTCATATTTAAATGACTTGATTTACCTAAACGTAAAATATCTAGTGTGATTTTGTAATTAAAATTTAAAACAAAATTAAAATATACCTTTAAGTTTTGACAAACCTAGTTAAATAATTATTAAACACCATAAACAAAACAATGACTACAATGAATTTTTGGTAAAAAATGTATACAGTAGGTTCATATGGCACTTTTACAGCCACTTTGCCTTTCATCTCGCATGATAAATGAGCGTTGTCGAGTTTTAGTACGCGCCACGTGCTGGTTACGGTCGCTAGAGTAAGATACAAGGGGGAAAATAACGAGAGTATAGGAACAGATCATAAGATAAGCATAAGATCAGCCTTTTTTATTTTCGTGAAGGTGTGTTACATGGAAAGTTTGCAGTCATGTAGACCGCGTAAGACGGGCGGTCACTTAATTACTCCTTGATTGTAAGCGCTACCATTACTAATTCTGTGGCGCTATCTTTAACGCTCCAAGCTAGTTAAAATTGAGTGAGATAGCGCAATACATGATGTAAGGCAATATATCACTTACTCGTATATGGATCATAAAAAAAGTCATCCACACAACAATGCAATTTCTTCTGTAAATGACAAAAATCTGACTTAAGCTATATACAGTACTAAATGGTGAAGGTTTACATACATCATTTTTAATTTTCTACAAAGCTGCACATTACTAGCATTTTGAAACGATCACCGGTAAGAAGATACACCGAAGTTATCTTTAAATTATAGTAGGTCTGGCAAACGTCTATTTTAATTAGCTCGCGAGTAGCAAATCTATAAAATAACTGACTCTACAATGTAAATGCGCATGTTACTTTATTGGCAGACTTTATTATCATTTTGGACATCACAGCTTGGACACGCTTAACTAAGCATTTCTTTTACTTTTCCAAATATACTCGAGATACCGTGATTAAGATGTATCGTATCCAGCACCAGCTCTGTACTGTCAATTTTTTAGGGAGGTGTAAGACTAACAAACGCTCAATTTCACTTGTTTCCATTCCAGGTTATTGTTGCTCGAACAATCGAGATACGTTTACAGATACATAGAACAAACAAAACAGTAAACAACATTATAAGTTTTTCATAACCCATTTCACGTATGAATAACTCCAATATTCCCTAATAATATTTGCTCGGAAGTATTGACTAACGAATCGAATCTACACATAAAACAAGAACGCCTTTCCCTTTCGCCGTTTCCCGCATTTCAAAGTCAACAGGGAGCGTCTCTTCCCCTGTCGGCTTTTCTTCTAATATTACAAAATATAGGTACTAACAGATATAAAACTTCCTACAAAGCTTTATGTAAAAAAATTGTAGTCTTGTCTTGCGGTAACGTTCTCGTTTTTTGAACTGTTCTGTTGTTATTTTTTGTTTGTTTTTGTTGTTTATATTTTGTTTATGTACATTTAAGTAACACTTTTCAAGAGTAGTTTTTGGATCAAATTTGTAGTTAGCTCAATTTGTATCCTGGTTTGACAGTTATTTAGACTAATTTTCAATGCAAATTTTGCTGTGTCTTCTCTACTGATATTTAAGAATGCCAGCTAAATGTTGCTACTATGCTTATGAATATTTTGATTGAAAAAACAAAATCATCAATGAATCTTATGATATTTGTAATTAGTCTAAGATAGAGTTTTAGTCAGAAATCAGAAAGATTAACTATATTACACTAACTATCGTTCTGTGCCCTATTTATTTTGTATTAATGTCATCGTCTTTATTCCAGCCACCGTGAATATTACGAGATGCCTACGTGGCCATTCCTCCGCTGTCACCAAAATTCGCCCACGCTCGTAAATTATACTACCTTACAATAAATAGCCGCCACGATTCGTCTCGTCGATTCCATTCTTAATACTTAACGGCGAAAGTTTAAAGAAAATTTACGACGTGAGTGTTTAATGAAAGCGGATCGCCAGAAGGGTTTGTTTTGTCGCTGTTTTCCTTAAACCAGCTCGCGATATTTCTACTCTCAGTGCCCCCTTAAGAGTCGTTTTGCTCCTCACTCGCACATATTTGTTTGGGATTGCTTGCTACTTTAACCTGAACTCGGGAAGAATCTGAACTTATTGTATCAGATAAAAATGTTTGTTCTGTGGAAAATAATATTGGCACGGATGCCGGAAACATCGATGCGTTTAATGGAGGCTCCGTTCTGTCGGTACCCAGTGTTCGGAGGTATAAGAACGAGGCTGACACAGATTTTAAGTGTTCACTTCACGGATAATGGTTTTGAAAGTAGTGTGAAGTTAGATACGGATAGCTCATCTTTATTCAGACAACGTTCATGAATAACACAGCGACTGTAAATACAACTCCCTGGGGAACTCAACTAGTGATAACAGAGACGCCACGGGAAAACGTTAAGGGTAATTCAGTTCAGGATCTTTATTATAGCATCGTCCCGAAGTTTGGGCCTTAAGTGGGGGATAAGGTACGTATAATGCGAGATTAGAGAAGTACTCCGGTGAATTATTAAATGCACATAGATTCTCAAGTTTGTATTAGGTTTATATTGTGTAGGCTCAGGAAATATGACATTTATCAGGAATTAGGGAAGTTTTTATAATTTTTTTATTGGATATGTCTTATCATCAAGAAGATAGACGAACGGAAATCCAGAGGTCAATTCGTCGACTGCATAAGTCAATTGCAAAGTCTTGGGTTGGATATTTCGTACAAAAACAAGGGGAAAAACCAAGTCAATCTTCCTACTGTGTATTTTGTGCGTGCGTAAATCTATTTCTCATACATTTCTTTAAAGCGTTTTATAAATTCCTAAATATATATTTTCTATTTTGTAGCTTATATCTACAGCTATATTATGAATGTTTTGTACTGTGAGCAAGTGTTATCTTCATGAAAATTAATAAAACGTCGTCGTATTTTCCTTCACATGAAGGATGTGTTTCAGATGTCTGAAATTGATTTGTTAAACACAACTCGAGGATACGAACGCCCGTTATTAAATTTGCTGCGAACATGTGTGTGAGGCATTTCATTTAGCGATATAAATCAAATAATAACTAGGAAGGCTATATTAAAACGGTTTCAGTGGAAAAAGGCGGAAATTCGCATTGGTCCGATACTCTATTTCGAATTAAGCTGTGTGAAATATGCTCCGAGCTATGAAAAAATATCTGTGAAACTACAGTTGAAATTGAGATTTTATACCTTCATTCAAGAGTTTCATGTACCAATTAAAAAAACAGATATCAAAGTTATTTTCATTGTAAAAAATAAATGTTTAGAGTATGGGTAAAAAACAAAATATATTTTTAGGGTTCCGTACAAAAATGTAAAAACTGAACCCTTATACGATCACTCGTGTGTCTGTCTGTCCGTCCGTCCGTCTGTCACAGCCAATTTTCTCTGAACCTACTGGACAAACACAGATGTGCAAAGTAAATAAATATTTTTATAAAATAAGTACCATTTTCGGGGGACAAATTAGGAATTAAAAAAAAAAGTTTTGCAAACCTTACCGTGTTATATATCAAAAGAAAGGGCTTGTTATGAGGATATAAAATATATTTTTGTTATTAATGTAACATAAATTATTGATTTTATTCATGAAAGAAGACGAAATTGACCATTCCGCCCCCTGATCTCCGAAACTAATGAGCCTAAAATTTTGAAAAAAATACAAAATGTAGTTCATAGCCTGTAAATTACAGGAAAACCTACAAGAACTCTGTCAATTGACGATTAAGTGGTAAATTCAATATAAACCGTAATAGTTCCCTAAAACACCACTAGATGACGATAGTAGTAGTTTGTTGACGTACCATAATTGAATTTAAAAACTGTCATCGGCATTATACGGAATCCACGCGAGTGTAACTCGCACTTGACCGGTTTTTATTCTTATTCAGCGTGCTTGCACTTGTAAAACTGATAATAAAAAAAAGTTAAGATATTTGAAGTGTTATGATAAAAATTATTACAAGAAGTTTAATAAAATATCACATACTTAGCACATAGTGAATTTGATGAAAGAGGATTTACGTAAGCTGTTAGGTTAAAGCACCTTGACTTATTTTTTCCAGTAAGGGATAAAGACGTGTAAATATATATGTAAAGTTAAATATTTACCTTTAATATACTGTGTTGGCTCAGCGACCCAAAGAGGATTTGACCTCCTAAAAGAACGAGCATTAGTTTTCGATTCTGTCCATGAGATCCTACTTGACAGGCGCTCTATTTTTGAATTTACTGAGCGGAGCATTCCCGATCCGTATCGCTCCAACAAAAACCCTTGGAAATGCAAATTATCCAATATTAATAAATCAATACCATTCTACGAACTCTAAAACTTATTAAACAGTTCACTGAAATCGTTGCGCCCTTGAATATTAATCCCCATCCGATCACAGCGCAGAAAGTGACAAAAGTGTCTCTTAAGAATATCCATTAGCAGACTAAGTGTTTAAAAAGCAATCAATTGAAGGTGATTTTATGACATTTAAAATAAAATGTTTCTGTTACAAATAACAAAAAATAATCTGTTGCCATTTTAAACATTTAACTTTATTCTGTGCGTTCTTGTTTGTAATTTATATTTAATTGGGCAACCGATTAGCCTGGAGTGAAACTCGTTTATTTAATTTCGTGTATTATTTTCTCAATAAATAAGCGCTTTACCTAAATAATTCAGTAAAGGTTATAAAGAAAATATTTAGGTATCACAGGTTAGTATTATTGTTGAATATCTAGTAACGTATGATTTTCTTTCTTCTATAATGACAAAAGACCTTTCATTGTAGAGTTGAATAAAACTTATTATAAAAAACACATTTTCATTTAAATGATCAAGTCCACATTGAAGATTTTACTTATTAAAAATATTAAACTTTATACTAAATGTTTGAAAATCGAAACTTTTCCACTTCAATAAATGATTATTTGCTACAAACTTATTTACTAGATAGATACTCGTCCATTATAGAGAAAAGCGATGTCTACATTAACTTTTTGCTGATTTCTAAAGCGAGGTAAGTCCGCAGTTATTATCTCTATGGTTATGTTGGACGAGTTGTCGGTGTTTTTGTTATTCGGTCGCTATTAGCATAGTTATTCGAGCATGAAATCGTTTATTGACTCCCGCCATGTCGACTAGAAGATTCAATAATTGATACCTAGTTTGTATAAGGGGATCGGGATCGGATGTCTGACAGGTTGGTCGTTTACATTATGTTAGGTACATCATAGCCAAACTTTCGAAGAGCTTAATAGCCTAGTGGGCCGTGCGTGTTCATAACGATCTTACTTGTCAAGTGACGAGGAGTGTGGCCTCACTGGGATTGATCGCCACTAGTGGCATTTATGACAAGAGCTTCATCGTGCTTCAGAATGGATTTGCCTTCTGAGTGCGTTGTTATGACGTAATTATTGTAACGGACATTTTAAATCCAGGAATTAAGATTCGTATTCGGTATCGAACTTAGTTGCAATTTTACAGACAAACATATTTACAAATTTAATTCCACAAATAATTTTCCAAAACTAAAACTCATGCAATAAAACGTCCAGCATTTTTAATTTCCGGCCAAGTGCACGCTTGACGACAATTCAAATGAAATCTGGCAACAAGTTCTCAACATTTAATTAATCGCGCGAAGAGTTAAGCGGAAATGAAACATCCTACTACAGTGCCAGCCGTAACACCTTTGTGCGTGAGTCTGCGTGACTCCGACCGTACCGTTTGCACATCCGAAAGGATTTTCTTTGTTAAATTTCGGTGAACAGAAAGGAAAATTATTTTCTCGCCTTTTGTTATACGAGGTAGAGAGTGCGTCGCCGTGAAAAATAAAATGGCACTTTAGGTTCACAAAAGAAAAACTTTAAACAAAACGGCGCTTTCTTTATGCAAACGACGCGCTGGTCGCGGCGAAAGTTCTAGAGAATTTCCAAGTTGACAACTGCGGTGCTGTGCAGTCTACATCGTGAAAAGAACCTTAAAAAGACTCTATTACCCTTCGCATAGAACGACAAATTGAATGACAATTATTCTGTATTTACATCCAGTAAGTGAAACCGTTCCTTGAAGTACCTAACAATTGGATGACATGCAGTTTTGTACAATTAAGTGCATTGATCTTAGGACTAGAGATGGTAATGATAATAGAATTAAGAATACGAATGGTTAGAAATGATACTATTCCCAGCGAAATATAATAATAGTTGTTTTTGGTTCTATATTAATTAAGCCTATAATCTTAGATTATAACTACGTAGTGTGAATTGTTTGTAACTAATATTATAAACAGGAAAGATTTTTATTGCTTATATTTGCATGGAATAAGCTTCATAGTTGGACCGATTTGCAACATTTTTCACAGTTGGAAAGACACTATTTCACAGTGACATAGACTATGCGTAGGTATATCACGGGCAACGCCGGGATGGACTGCTAGTATTTTTATATGTTATAAAGATACTGTTAAGTATGTAATTTTCTAGATATAAAGTAAATGTAGAAAATACTATATAACTTACCTACATTGTTATTTTTGTAACTTTTAGGAGGAAAACTCGACTTCGATAAAATTCTACAGCTTATAATAAAGTCAAAACATTAAAACTTTCTTAATAACACCTGTTAGCGAAATACTAGAAAACATATAACTTTAAGTCCGTATATAATATATATATGATAAGTAATAATAATAATTTCATCTGGCACGTGAATCATGGTGACGTTTATTTTCCTTTTTCGCATGTGATAGGAATCAAGCAAGTTGTATTGGATTCATAGTAATATACACCACATTAAAATGGCCGCGAAGGAGCAACTTTTCCAACTGAATTTATTAAACTTATTACAAAACTCCAACTATAGGCTTCCTAGCTTTATTTGTCGAAAATCTGGTGCTTGTGAACTTTTTGAATTCTCCAGGTTAAATATGCTAATACTTTTACTATAAAATTAAACTGCCCGTCCGCCGAGTCCGAGTTAATGCGGTCTATTTACCCAGCTTTTAAATTCCACAAACTTATATTCGCAGTTGGATTTGAAATAGTTTTCTTGAAATTACTATTTAGCGAGTTTTGCGGCGTGCTAAAATAAAAGAAAAATATACTTCTCATAGCTTTGGGTGTCTGCGCTTTGCGGAATTTTAAAAAGTTTCGATAGGAATTAATGACTTGCAAAGAGTTATTTTTTTATATCACGTTTTAAGTAGTCTCTACATTCTAAGTAAAAAAATATTTTAGTATTATAAAAAATATAAAGATGTTCTTCTTAACAATTTTTTTTTATTCTGATATATTTTATTTTGATATTATCTTATTGATTTAGTGATGATTTTGTTTTCGATTTCAGGTAAGTACAAACATCAAACGGTGAGTACCATGGTAATTGCCAGTTGCAATTAATTTATATAAATTTTTCCCCGGGACTACGCTCTTGTGAGAATTTAAAGATGAGTCTTACATTTCTTTCTGAGACTTTAAAAAAAGAAGGAAAGTTTTCAATTTGGCTAAATTATCTTTTTTATGTTCGATTTTTTTTAATTACTAACAAAAAAGTATTTTCAATTTTGCGCCTCAGGCATAGAGGTACCGCACGTTTATGGCTGTTATTTGACACGTTAAAAATCAACCATCCAGTACAGGTCATTCAGGCTTCAGGCCGCGAATTATGATACTTACAATGTCCTTAATTTGAAGCGAGCTGGAGCTCCTATACTGCCTATAGATTTGTCCGACACGCAGTTCTTGTCAGATCACAAATAATGAATTTACGGCTCGATAAATATGTAAATATCCTTTGGTAGGATGGCAAATTAATGCTTAATTTCTCTGTTCTGTTTCGCATAAATTTCCAAAATATATTCGTAAAACCCTTTTGATAAGCGGCAGCGGCATAATTTTATGAAAACCATAAAGTAAAACAAAATACCTAAAATAGCTATTCCCATAAACCAGTTAAATGTACGATTTATTTAATATCGGTAAATAGTTTCTGTTAATAGGTATTCCGATTGCGTATTGGTTTTCAATTTGACGATAATGATCGGTTTTGTACAACAGGTAAATTATGAAATTCCTATTAATAACATTATATTTATTAAAGGAAAGTATATAATTTTGATATAAAAGCAAGACATATGTAGTAACGCTTGTAAGTAAGTATACATTTTCTCAATACTGAGTATTCGAGTAAACAAGATCAGTGCCAATAACTAAGAAATGTTAAGTTTTCCTACACAATGGTATTGCGAGCGGTAAGATACATTTAGGGTGGGTTGCACCAAAGTACCAGTTATCGTATCAGTTAAAGTCAAATGTAACAGTAGCATTACTGATAACTATAACCGTTGTAGCGACAGGTTGCACCGTCGTATTTTCTAACATAGTTAGTTAACATGATAAAGTTACATGACGTCCGTGGAGGTTATTCGACCCGTCTGACAGATAAATTGACAATAATAATAGCGCTAACCGGTCAAATTTGGGCGGTTACGGTTAATGTAAAAATTATAACGTATTTTGACGATTGATAAAATGGTGAAACCCATTTTTCACCTAACTGGTACTTTGTCTACACAGTTATTGTTATAATAAGTTGGTACAACCCAGCCTTAGTATTCTACAATCTGTGGTCTGATATTGAGATGAAGCCATCATTTAATTCTCATTAGTAAGGCATTGTCACTATTTTCTGTTCAATGAGTGAAGAGAATAATTTGGATTCAAAGAATTTGAAATCGCGCGCCAAACATTTTTTTTTTAAATCTATGTTTGCATTGATATGTATGTTAGCGCCCGGTAACATCACGTGACAGATATCTCCCCACTACAGGTAAACCCCTCTTGGCAGTAGTAGTGTCGGGGTGAGTATGAGTGTAACGCTCTCTTCTCCTTGGGTTCGCCGAGCGGTGCAGACGTGTATTGTGCTCTAGTGATTTAACATGGCCTTTATTAGTATTTAATATTGATATGATATTGCTGTTGATAATTTTAATATGTGTTCAAAAGTAATTGTAGATTAACATAGTTAGGCACGGACGAGGGATTGGTACGCTTCAGGCTGGATCCCAGTGATAGGAGCGGGGTTGGTGCTCCTATCTTTACCCTGATTAGTGCCAAAGCTTAGACACGAATGGGTAATTCGGTCGGATAGCTAATATGTACTTTTGCTTTACTGCACAAGCTAACTAATATTATTATCACCTACAATTTAATCAGCAAACAGATGTTCAGTATACGAATCAATATTTTAGATGTGTAATTCTAATGCCACTATTAACATAACGTAACGAACTTGAATATTGTCAAATTGTATTGTCAGCTATATGGAACTCAATTTTGGGCCTTCCCGTATCGCGCTAGTAATTTTAATACCGGCCCGGACCCTCACCCAAGTTGTCATGGACAGGTGTTGTGGTTGAATGCCATTTAAACTTATGAATGCTTTGCGAAATTATGCCAACATGTTTTGACGTGTCTATAACATCTCTGATGGTATTGCCCTCCTTTTCTCACTTTATGTAGTCTGAAGAGTCAGCAAACTTTTTGATTAGTTCGATGATTTCACACAATATTGCTTGTTGGGTTGAGTAATAAAGGTTACAGAGGTTTTTACTTATTACTATATTTGGTAAAATTAAATTGAAATTTATTTAATAATTTATGATTTTGAAGACCTTTATAGGGAGTGTGAGATAATTTAAAATTATAGCTACATAGGTATTTAAAAATATTAAAAAATGTATCAATCAATATACGTATGTTACGTTTATATTTTCATAGTTTAGGTTATTTTTTTTTGTATTGATTTTTATAAAAAAAAATAATCAACAATTACGAAAAACTACACCAAATACTTTTGGATACATACATATAATCACGTCTTTATCCCATCCGGGGTAGACAGAGCCTAGAGCCATAAGACCTTAGGCCACGTTTAGCATAATGGTAGTTGAAACAGGAAATCAATAGTGATGGGTTGCTAGCCGCATCGCCTATGTCATGATTTTCCCTTTCGGCGATTCCCTCAGATGACTTTTACGGCTTGCGCGGGAAGAGAAGCAGCTGGTACATTTTATGTTTTTATTTTTCTCCCCGACCAGCATGGAAGTATTTTTGATTAAGGAGGTTAATAATGTCAACTATCTTTCAATTTAATTATTGCATACAAAGTAATATCACAAGAAATACTTATTGTATTTTTTATAATTACGGCTTCCATCCTTGTAAGATGAAAAAGATTTCTGAATTTTCAAAGTTGTCTCGCCATTAAGCCATCGTGACAGAAGCAGAAGATTTTTTTAATAAATATAGTCAATGACTAAATATAATGTCTGAAAATCTTTACAGATCGTCGTTTCCTACTTGCAAATGTAATTTAAACCAATTTCTTGGAAAAGGTGAAATCACTCGCGTTGGAAATTCAATTTACAGGCACATAAAATGTAAAAAGTTACAGTAAGCATCAGATACGTCTCAGAGAAATCCTACCCATATTTATTTATCGCTTTCGACGTTAGAGGGCGCAATTACCAGGGACCCCACGCTACTGCAATTTCACAAATTGCGGATTTTACTTCTGCCGTTGGCAACTCTAAAATTGCAACTAGTTACGTGTAAAGAGTGTCTTCGCAATATGAATTCCTTTGTCGTGATTTAATGTTGTAAATACTGTAATCAACGGAGTTACAGAAATATAAATCAAGTATTCTCAGAAGTCGTGTGCTTTTTATTTTGTTTTTGACTTCGAATGAATATAGTCGAGCTTCACTCGGTAAGATCCTTTTATTTTTAAACTTTTAACTTAATGTTTAGGCTAAAAGCAGCTCTAAATGATGTAGCTTAGTAAAGAGCCTATAGTATGCTCTATACTACACTACATCCTTTAGAAGACTCTGCCAATGGAATAAGAAATATGTACCTAATGTTCTATGATTGAATTATAAAACATAGATACAAAGGGATATATTTTCATGGAAAACTACGTACTCATGCTCTTTTACATTTAAGTGCAGCAACAATAAGTCACAAAAAAATGAGCCAATGTAAAGAAAATAATAATAATTATTTACATAACTACTTAAACTAAAAAATAAAATACACATAAAAAAAACTTACAAGTAGTCTAGAATCTACTCTTTAATTTATTGCTGTGGGGTTCCATCGTTGTAAGTCACTCTTGGATCAGAATGTAAATTTAAAGAAAGATAGAAACAAAAATGTAATAGAAATTATACAATTGAAAACAAAACCCATAGCACTCAGAAACAAAATAGTATGTCTTGGAAGTATTTGCATGTAGGCTATCTTACATCTAGTGTTCGGTATATGTCAAGGCTGACCGGACCACTACAGGTTTTATGCAGGCTAAACTTTGCATTCAAGATAAGCATTTGTATCTTGTTATTTTAAGATGAGGTGCAAAGTTGAATTATTACATCGTTAACCTTGGTGTGCAGTATAAATGATTTGTAATTAATTACTTTATGTGCTTTATTGTAGCGAATATTATTACTCTATATTTACTATATTTAGATATTCTTAAAAGATGTATGTTTTTATGAAGATAGATATACTTGGTGTATGATACGGACAAAAGAAACAACATAAGTACTTACAGCATATATAAATAAATAAATATATATATAGGGACAAATCACACAGATTGAGCTAGCCCCAAAGTAAGTTCGAGACTTGTGTTATGGGATACTAACTCAACGATTCTATATTTTATAACAAATACATGTATAGATAAACATCCAAGACCCAGGTCAATCAGAAAAAGATCATTTTTCATCTTGACCTGACCGGGGATCGAACCCGGGACCTCCTGAGTAGCGGTCAGGCATGTTAACCATTACGCCACGAAGGTCGTCATATGTATACATATATATATATATAAGTTTACGAGAATGTATTTTATTTATTCAATAAGTCCAAATATTAAAAAAAAGCAAGATAAATCTAGAAAATCATGTTGTGTATTCGGTAGTACGTAATACATATCAAGTATATATTCTATTATTTGTGAATGTAAGCTCAAAGGTTTTGTAAAAATAGCACAAATATTACCAACCAACGTAAGATCCATATTTTAGAGAATTAAATTTTTGTAAATTGAAATAAATAAAAATTAATGTATACTTAATTGAAACTCTAAACTTATAATTTATGTAAAAACGTAGTTAGTACGTAACGTATGTAAGTAGTCAAAAAAGCAACAAGAGAAACTTTAAAAATCTTTATTGAATTCAAGAGCTTTATGTACTTACATAAAGCTCTTGAATTCAATAAATAACCACTTCCCAATCCAAAATGAAATTGTGGCTAACAATATCAAGCCGTTTTATACGAATGTATGAGTGTGCCACTGGAACATTAGTGGATACAATCCGTGCTTGAATCAGAAAAACCATTTGAAGGAGAATCCCTTCAAAATCCCCTGCTTTCCGGGATCTTTATCCTAAGAGACTCCATTACGAGATACGCTTTGTAAACCTTATAGCCCAATTACTAGGTACTCTTTGTGTTCCTTTGAATCTGTATAAAACATTTATTTATCATAAATGAAATGCTCACAAGCCACACAAATTTTCAAAATAGTTTATCTTACTGTAATTTAAACTGTATTTTATAAAAGGTAATAGAATTTCAGACCTTGGTTTATCAGTGAAAGACCTATTTTCATTTTTATCTGATTTTATGTTTGTAACTGGGACTATTTGGTTCAGATACTAGAAAATGTACAATGCAATTGAGAGGGGAAAAAATTCTCAAGTCTTGAGACATTTGGAAGAATTGAAAAAAAAAAAAACAATTTTGTCTGTGCCCGAAAACATAATATTTAAAAGTAAAAGTGACTTTTATTATTAAGATAGGCCGTAACGTTGAGTACATGCATTATATTTAAATATGTCATTAGAATATAGTGACTAGTGTTTATACCTTAGAATATCGCACTGAAAAAGACACAATGTGTAATTACTAATTGTAAGATGAATGATATTTTAAAAGAATAAGGATCTCGATAAATAATTGTATGATCTATGTATTACCACTAACACTAGTAACTTTACTATCATTGATATAATATCAGTAAACTTCCTATCAAAAATAGCAAAACGGGTCACATTCCAAACTCTTTGAGCTGAAGCGTCGCCTGCAGTTTATAAAAATACGTCTCCTACGCTACGTGACACGAGTACACTCCGTTAGGAGTATTTCCTACATTCATATTGGATTGGTCTTGTAAGGATTTATAGCAGATTCGTTTGTGAAAAATTTTAGGGCAAGTAAGGGATCGCATGGTAGAGATGTTTGAATAAATCCTTATGCTACTTACACATGTCATTATTTGGTGCTACTACAGAATACTATGTTAGTAGAGCTACTAAAGTGTTAGTTCTATTTGTCTATTATGTGATGGATGACATAAAAATAAACTTAACATGTAAATACATGAATTTAACTATAGGAATTGTAATAAAGTAGTACTAATCGAAAGTATCGAACGTTATTATGTAGATCTTTCATTTAAAAATCTAAGTATAATTTAAAAATATACTACAAGTAAAAGTTATGTTATAGATATTATAAATAAAGTTTATAATGGTCTTTAGCTCAGGTTAACAGGAAATTGTTATAACGTCGCTTCCTGCAGGCGTCTAGAACCAAGAACACTGCAGGGGCCTTTATGAGCTTTTTATCGTGTCTGCTGCAGCTAGATTGTAATACGTGCTAAAAGGTATTTATTTTTCTGATTCGTCATTTATGAACATTATAGGTAACCTAACGTTTAATTTCTTGTGGCGAAGACAAAGACTATTCTGCCAAATAGTAAGTTTTTTCTATTCTCTTCTCCTTATCTACCTATTATTATTTAAGCTAGATAAAGTCCACTGTTGGACTTCTTGCGATTTCATCACTTACTTACTTCTTCTCGTCTTATCAGTATTTCTGAACAAGTGAAAAGATTTTTGTAAAAACAGATCACTCTATATCAAAACGTGACTAGGGGTTACAATTTCTTTGTATTTCTTTTTTATTAAACTTGATTTTGTAATTTGGTTTGTTTTTTATTTGCATTTATTTATTTAAAAAAAAAATGACAACTCAATCAAGGAAAGTATTTTAAGAATCTATCAGCTAGTTACATTCACATAAATTGTGTACATTGTACCTTTAAGTTGGCAAACAAATTCTAAATAATATCTTTAGTGTTGTTTACACAAGGATACCTATGTAAATAATATAATGCCAGAATATAGGTGTAATCAAAATGTAATTCAATCCTGTTTGTATTCTAACAGATAGAAATTAATTTAGCAAGTATACTTAATTTGGCAGGAGAGCGAGTTTGAGCATCCAAAGGCATGAAAGTTCGAGTTCGCCGGGAACTTTAGAGTTTCTGTAAACACAGAATCGGTTTGTATTTGTATCTTATCGAGTTATCCAATTTTCGTCTTTGGCTTGATACAGCAAGAGTTAGGACATAAAACATATGATTTTTGACTTTGAATTCTATTCGATTTGTATTTTATACTAACATCAGTGTATTCAAACCATTAGGCAAAATAAATTGTGATGGGGCTTAGCCAAAGTCACAATAATTTCAAATAACGAATAGCGACGAATCTAACGAATGTCGACAAGAACAAAATGTATGGGATTGACATAGGTGCGATAAATTACGTGGTCAATCTTATGTCAATTCCATACATTTTGTTCTTGTCGTACTTTGTTAACGTTTTGAGATTTATATTATTAAAGTTATTTGTGCAACATATATTTCCCTTACCATACCTGATATTTTTTATTTTAATTGGTATTAATTGAAGTTTGCGCTCTTTAGCGTTGCGTGTTTTACCTGCGTTTATTAAAAGCAACATCGTTATCTAGTAATTTGGACTAGGTGTTAATTACAGAAGTTAGCGATACAATCTAAACAAGCAGAAGGCTAGTTAATAAAATATCACGTTATATGTAAATGTTGTACCTAACTATAAATTTTACTATACAAACCATCTATCTATTTCATTTTCATGAATCTATATATTCCAGAAAAAAATTATATGATAAAAACATTGCTGCTGTTGGTATTTAGTATTCTTTATAGTGTTGATATAATTCTCTCGCTCTGAAAGTTTCCTTAGTATCCTTAGTCGGTTATTTTGCTATAAAAATTATCATTTGTAAGTCAACAAAAAGTTGCATTTATTAGGAAATAAATTAATAAAATAGTCTTGACTTAAAATCTTTATTTATGAGATATTTTCGAAATGTTTACACTGTCTCTATTTGGCCAGTAAATGGTCCAAACCATCACTTTCCGTCACTATTTCAGAATTCTATTTCTAACGATCTGCGACTTTAATACATTAAAAGCTAATATTAAAAGCACATAAGAACTTCGTTGACCTCGACAGTTGCAAGAACGTGGGAATATGTAGATACTTTACTAGAAAACTACAATTTATCAAATCAGTCCCCAAACCAAAGAAACTGCGAAGCATCAAATTGACTTCTGGACAATTCAATTAAGTTGCACGTTAAGTGCAAGTTTGCCAACAAAGCGTACGAGGCAGCCAACTCTGAACAAGTTTATCAAAGAGATTGTAGCCAGGCAAGTTAGCCGTATCGGTAGTGTGCTTTCTGGAGATGATTTTTATGAGTTTGTTTTGCGATCCTTGTTAGAATAACGCGTTCTACTTTTCCGAAGATATTTGTGTGTTATTGACGTAATACATATATCTATGTAATTTTGTCAGTACGACTACTGATATTAATTCTCTTGTATTTTTAGCCAAAGAATTAGAAATCGCGCGCCGAGGCAAATTCTTTAATCTATGATTCATAGCATTACGAAATCGCGGTCACACTTCATGCTATCTTTTTTAAAGGCTTGCTATTTTTTTTTTAATCTATGTATGTAGTAGATACTTATAAACTCCCAAAATAAAATTGAAATAAAAAAATTAATGTTTTAAATTTACTCGAGAAACAAAGAATTTTTTTTAATAACCGTTTCAATGAAACTTTTGATAAGTCCAAAGATGCGCAAATCAATTCATCATGGTAAACTATTTATTTATAATAAGCAAAAATTATGTTAGTTCTAACTCTGCCATCATTCTTTCATACACTAAAAATTTACTTCTCGACGAGAAACTTTTAGATACTGCTCCAACCAAAACTTAAAGATTTATTTAAAATATCGTAATAGGAACAAGGTGTTAATTTTCTTGAGATTGCGAGAGGAAACCTTAACGTCCCAGTTGATTTCACTAAATAACAGTCATTAATACTCGTTAAGCAACATTTATCAAAAGCTAACGATGCTTACGTTGACATGGATAGTTCACTTTAGACGAATAATGTTATTGTAATATGTTCTCATGTTGCAGTTTATAATTAAGAGGACATATACATAAAAACTTTAGAATAACACAACCAATTTTTTTATTCACTTATACAGAAGCCGTTATTTATTATACTTGAAACTTGTAACACTTTTAAATATTTTTAATTTTACAGTATTTTAAGATATTTGTTTGCGATGCCTTAGTGGCATTTTATTATCTGTTATTTTTAACAGTTGTCTTGTTTCAATCTTCTTCTTTTCGAGTCATATTGGCTATATGGACCCTATATGACTTAGTCCATTATTTGGCTATCTGCACCGCCCGGTCGTTTGCCTTGTTCAAGTCCCTCATTGTGCAGGAGACGGGGCAGCTAGGGCACGACAGGAGGTAAGCTATCGACTGCACCGGCAGTCACACAGGCTACTGTCAGAGATACCACACCTAGCACGGCTTTCCCGGCATCTTCCGACACCAGCCCGAAGTCTGTTGAGTGACTTTCAGGTTGCCTAGGGAAGGTCACTGCCAAGAGATTTATAATTTGGCTTTACCTATTTATTATTATCACTATCACTACATAGCACTGGTGATCGCATAGCTTGGAGGCACATATGTGGTCACGATCCTCAGCAGTGAGGGACCGATGATGAAGAAGAAGATAGTGAGAAAGTTTGTTTTATACTATGTAGTGACATAGTATAAAACAAAGTCGCTTTCTTTGTTACTATGTCCCTTTGTATGCTTAAATCTTTAAAACTACGCAACGGATTTTGATGCGGTTTTTTTATTAGATAGAGTCAAGAGGAAGGTTTTTATGCCCGCCCATACGAAGCCGGGGCGGGTCGGTAGTTTAATTATATTTGTTTAAATATTTTAATACTGAATATTGACCAGTAGCATGATTTAATGCACATACTTGTTCAGTAAGTCTGCTGATTTATTTATTTGCCTTTCATTTGTTGCTGTCAAAATCGTCTTCAAATAGATTTTGCTCGGGTCCGGCCTAATACTAATCAATCACAACGCCAATGATTTATTGCCAGAATAATATATTAATGCTGCTATTTGTTGAAATCAGTATTCGTTTTTGTGACTATAACATAATAAGGTTTCCTTGTTCAATGTTGGGAGCCATGGGGTGAGACTTTTTACGTTAAGATTATCCCGAAGACTAAGTAAATAAAATTTCTATTATATGGCGAATATGATAAGAGATTTGCAGAATAATAGCACTTTTAACGTAATTTTATTTCATTATTGATATGAATGCTGCCTGCACTATTAAGTCACCTGCAAAAGACATATTTTTTCTTTAAATAAAGAGCATCTGACCTTTTTTCAAAAAAATATATTGCTTTTTATTTACAGAAACCACATAGCTTCATAACCAAGCCAGAGATGAAGAATACTGGTCAATTTTTTATTTCCAAGTTTGTTTTGATTATTCAGGCTGCCTGGTTTTGAAAATATCAGTGGCTCTCATGGCTTAAATTGCATCCCAAATGATCACGGATATTATTAAATGTATAAAGTAAATAGCTAAAGCTTTTGCAATAAGAAAGCTTAATTTAAGTCGTTATAAGTGTCGATAAATAATTCCAGTTACTCCTCTGTCAATAACGTGCCTCATTGCAACGCGTAAACTCACACAACAGTAAACTTTTTCCTTGGAGTACTAGTGAAAGGTCCAATTAATGATAAAAATTAATCAAGAGCTGTTGATAACAAAGATTTTGGCAAAGTGCAAGATGCTTATTATGAGAATTACGAAATAATGGTCCGACAAACCGTGTCCAGACCAGACAAATCAAATATACAATAGCAAACAATCACATTGGTCGTCTGGTTTACAAACTCTAAATGCCCATTGGGCTCAGTATAATCAAAAACCGATATAGGTACCTATCAATACATCCCTTGGTGCGATTTGGATAAATTGGCTGGATAACCAATGCGTTTTGTGCATCAATTAATGAGAATTTGAGATGCGCTTCATTGCACTTCAGTACAAAATTACTAGTTTTATGTAGAACCACTGAACGGTCGCGGTTCAAGATTAGACAGAAAAATAAAAGATTTAGCTAATTTTTAATATTATTGTCCGTCGTCGTTGATCGTCCGAAATCAAGTCTAGTCGCTCTTGTTTTTCTATTTTTTGTCATATGTCTCGTTTTTATTTGTCAAAGAGTCTTAAGTCATTAAAAAAGCTGGAGGCCGCAACAACCACCAAATCAATTTTTTTACAGTTAATTGAGTTAAAAGCTTACGTAAGAATTTAAATTCAGTAAATCATTTCTCTCTTCTGTCCCTATGTATGCTTAGGTCTTTGATACTACGCAACAGATTTTGATGCGTTTTTTTTTGATAGATAGTGATTCAAGAGGAAAGTTTATATGTATAATACATGTTATATCATTGCATCCGTGCAAAGCCGGGCGATTGCTAGTAACCATATAAACCGCGTAAAAATTGCGCTACATTTTAAAGATAGATAGCAAAACAAAACGTCTTGCATGTTTTTACCCGTTTCATAAGAAAACTCAACAAAGTGGAAGTTATGGTTTGAGGAAGAGCAACTTTTTACTTATTCTTTCGAAACTTGCGCTTGACAGTACATTTTATAGTATAGATAAAACGTCCTATGAACTAACATTAATCGATGTATTTTTTGACCAGTTGTTCCCCGCGGTTTCATTCGTCCATAGTGTATATCTTTACTATTATAGTTATAATCTTTCACAAGAATCACTCTTGTATGCAGAAAGAATTTTTCAAAGCCGCCATTTTTTCATTTTTGATAAGATTGTTACTCGTTCTTTTTGTTTTACTTTTATTATTAAATTCTTTACTCAGTTTTATATTTTTTAATATTTGCATTAAGTACATATAGTAAAATATTTTATTTTTTTATTGTAATTATGCACGTGACGCACTGCTGAAATGTTTTTTATTAAAAGCAATCTTAAATTATTTATCTAATTTTTAACATTAATATAAACAATTTAACTAACTCCTAAACAAATTTGTTAGAAGACAACTTACCCATTGATTCTTATAAATTTTTATTTTTAAAAATAGTCTGAATAGGAGTAAAGTAAAAACAGCTGCGGTGTCACTGACGCCACTGATATGAGAGTACTGAGACACGCGTCCTGTCGCTTGAGATATCATGAAACATCACGTGACTAGACTTAACACAACCACAGTCTAGACAAATGCAAATAAACTAAAGTTTGAGCTCAATTTCCTAAGATTCAACACGTTATCTAAAACAACACATCTTTGGGCATTTATAACTATAAGCAAATTTCTTCAGCTTTGAGATATTTAAAAAAAAAGTTTCTTCGGTAAAAATATTCGTTTGAAATTCACGTAAACCAATCAGAAATATACTTTGAACACATTTACAGAAATACTGAATACGCATTCGTCAAAATTACATCTTTATCCTATCGTAAAGATAACGGGAAAAGATTGCAATTACAGCTGTCATTTTTATCACACATGTTTAGTTAAATTAGGAACGATTAGACGTTAGTTCCGAGATAGAATAAAGTAAGTAGAGAAAGCAATGCTACCTTTTTATATATAACTAGCGACCCGCCCGGTTCACCTGGGCATAAAAATCTAGGCTTCCTCTTGAATCACTCTATCTATTAAAAAAGTTGCGTAGTTTTATAGATTTAATAGAATAGAATTTTATTTGCGTAAACATGGTTTACGCAAACAAAGGGAGATAGGGACAGAGAAAGCGACTTTGTTTTATACTATGTAGTGATTTTACAAAACACTTGTTATTGAAGGAGTAGCCCTGCAACAGAAAGATTCCACATAAAATTTCTACAACAGTCAAAAGCTTAAACGAATGAATTTCGGTTCCCCGAAAAGCTTGTTTTATTTCTCTTTGATGTTGCGACTACTGGATCAAAAGTAACATTCATAATAATCTACATGATGACTATATACTTCCTGAAACTAACATTCAAGATGTATAAGTACAGCATCTTAAGCACTTTAGAACCAGATCATGCCCGCCATAACCCAACAAAGTTAGAAGCTGGTATTTACTCTAAATCCATATCACTCAAGGACCCCAATTGAATAATATCAGGATGGAATTAAGTCATGATTTAATTCGTTGGTTCACTTCCCACCGCTGTGATATCACAGATAGCTTGTGTAACTGAATTTGCCAACTACCCAAATTCTAATGGATTCTTGTACGAGTACCTACTAACTAAAGGATAAGTGGTATAGGATATAATTGAACGAAAATTTGATGCCGCTGAATGTGTTGAGAACTTTAATGTGTTTCAAACACATCATTTTGTTATGAGCTTGTTCTTTTTAGGCAATAATTAGCAATTCCACGCGGTTTTATTTGCTGTTGACATGACAAAAATGCTAGTTTAACATGTAGTCTAAGAACCTTAATCTAGAATTGTTTTAAATGCAAATATTTTTTTATATATATGTGCAAAAAAATCTTTTACTTTATTTATTAGGATAGACGCAAATATTTTTTTCAATATGTTAGTTAAAGCTTATTTCATAAAGCTTTATGAATCAAGTCCCCATAATAAATAAGTATTTCTGTAGCTTTGAAGTTAGCTAGAACGTCCATGTAAGCCTCGGGTGTTTTCCAAAAGCGCCTCTAAACACATTTTTGTCTACCCAGTTGTGTTAAAGTAATATTATCATCACATACTCCAAATATAAATTACAGGGAAGCCAAGAGTGGGAGGGCGTAAGATATCGTCTGACTGACAAACATTGGAGAGTGGAAGTCGAGTGAGCGGAACAATTGTTCAGACTTGCTATAGAAAAAACAAATTTTTAGGAGCTGACCTTCAGCAATATTAAGGAAAACCCTCGAATAATATAAAACTAGATTATTTTTGCCGTATTACCTATTTCGTAAGAAGTTGCGCCGGATGTAGTTTCCGAGCATTGAAGACCCTTCACATAAATGTTTGACGCTTAGCCTCTTATTTATGGCATGTCTCTTCATACATTTTGCCCTACTATTGGTAGAACTATAAACAGAAAAGTATTATTTATTTTTGTTTCACATATATAAGAGTATATTTTAGTTTGTTTAAGTCTTTTATTTCCTTGTAATCGCAAAAAGGCACATTATTCTTATTTTTCGTTATGACTACCGTGAGAGTGTTATTTCAAGTGTAATAATATTCACTTATTTCCTACGGCCTTAATACACTATGATAAAAAGTCATTTAAGTGCATGGGAATATTATAAATTATGTTGAACATAAGTCATTTGATTGTGTTCATAGTTAAAACTGAAATCGATCTAATTCCAAGAAAGCGAAAGTACTTTCTTATTTGTAAACAATATAAAAATGTAAGATGTTTTTAGACTAAACGCGATACTTCATCAAAGTGCGCATAGTCTTTCCCTTGAAATAGAATATGGGATATATCTCTGAAGTACAAGATTCTATTGAGCTACGTCCTACGAGGATTCCCGAGCAAGAATTAAATTGTGTTAGCCAGCGAAACCCTCGCATTCCTTTTGATAGTCATTTACTACTACAGTCGTTCACTTACATAAATGTTATATTTGTTTGAACTAAAGTTTTTTATTTATTTTAGAGCTTTCATTTTCGTAATATATTTTTGAAAGAATAATGTTACTACAATCGAGAATAAATAAACGAAAAAAGAAATAAAAAAAATGTTGTAATAAATGTGGATGATAGATAATGTGTAATTATTCAAACATAGAATTAGGAAATCGCGCGCCTCACACATTTTTGTTAATCTATGTATTTAAAGGATTTAAATCTGAAATAACCTCTCATTATAAATTAGGTCAGTTTGTGTGTTTACCTCTGAAGTTTTCGGTACAACAACCGTTTATATAACGAGGAAGAACTTATTCGTTAAGTGAATCGTTTAGCAGAAAGTATATCAGAGTTTGTCAGCTGTCGCCTGAGAAAAATGAAGCAAGTTATCAAGTCCTCACAACTAAAATATTACAAGAAAAAGCGTAGATAATAATGCCAGGTAACACAACCACTACGTTAATGACACTTCAACAAAAGGTCGGTTGTGGTTGGTTGTATTCTTTTTTTAAGTATGGGGGAATATATATGTGGGAAAAACTACTTATTTGTTTAATTTTCAGTTGTATAGCAACACTAGTAAATTATGTTTTTGGTGGTTATGATTACGAGATTTAGAGGGAAGATGTCAGATTTATGTACGCAAGATTTGTCTGTAACGAAATAAAAGTTGTTTTATTTAAAGACGTTGTGATTTACCTGGATTTTGAAAATATCCTACATCTTTTTGGGGGCTCGTCCGGGATAGCCTAAAATCTAAGGTAATTCGAAGACTGAAGACGATATTTTAAATTCAACATCATTCTATGAAAGATGACAATGTATGACTTTGTTTCTTCAAAATGGTAGATTTCGCAATTTGTTTTCTCAAGACTAAAGACTGATTTTAAAGATTGAAAATAAATGAATCGAAATACACCATCCTATTGTACTAAGAGTAAAAGACGAAATTTGAAGACTTTGAAGAATAATAGTATTTCTACCACGATGCCGCCTAAGAAAGATGAAAAATAAAGTGAAGACGAAGAACAGGAGCTCGATGTAAAAATATCATTTAAAGATTTAGAGAAGTCGATGACTTTATTTACTGGCGATGACTCTTATCCGATTGAGACATTTTTTGATGAATTCGAAGACACTGCTCAAATTATGAAATGGACAAAAGTTGAGAAACTGATTTACGCAAAGAGGCTATTCGATGGAACCGCCAAGCTATTTTTACGGTCATTCGGAAGAGTAAAAGATTATGCAACTTTAAAGAAGGCACTTAAAGAAGAATTTGGCCCTAAGTTAAATAGTGCGATTATACACAAGAAGCTTGCCTCGCGTAAAATGAAGAATGATGAAACTTACCAACAATATTTACTTACTATGAAAGGAAATATTCCTATTCCTTATGGACGTGTTGAAGACGCTGCATTGATGGAATATGTTATTGATGGTATTCGTGATTTGGAATCCAATAAAATAATATTATATGGCGCATCAGACCTAAAAGATTTTCGAAAGAAACTGGATACTTACAGTGAGTTTAGAAAGAAAATATCTGTTAACCTTCCTCAGACTGGCCATTCACCTGGGCATAACTCAAGTAATAAAATAATTCATTGGAAAAGATGCTTTAACTGTGGGGACACAGATCACCAAGCACCAGCTTGCACAAAAGGAATCAAATGCTTTAAATGCAATGAATTTGGACAAAAGTCAACTGAATGTACGAAACCTAAGAATACACTGAACATCCAAAATAAGAATATAGAAGAGAAAATTCCTTATAATAAGATTAAGATTAATGGACAAGACTTTATAACCCGGATAGATACCGAAAGTGATGTAAACCTAATAACGAAGTCAGAATTTGACAAGATTAAAGATAAGATTAAGGATAATAAGAATGAATCAACATGTTTAACAGGGATAGTAGAAAATAAAGTGTTCACACAAGGAACATTCACAGCCAAAGAAGACGAAGTTAAATATGACATAGAGAAATCTGAAAATACTGACAAGATTAGGAAAATGTGTGCAGAATACAAGTCTGATAAAAAAAAGAAAGAAAGTAATGTTGAGTCAAAGATAATACTTACCGACGAAAATCCCGTTTTTCAGAACCCTCGCCGACTGTCACCTTTAGAAATGGCTGCTGTCAATGACCAGACAGAAGAGTGGTTGAACAAGGGAATAATTAAACCAAGTGAATCTGATTCTGCCAGCCCGATAGTTTTAGTTAATAAGAAGAAAGATGGATCAGGAAGAATGTGCATAGATTTTCGAAGACTTAACAAGAAAGTGATCAAAGAGAGTTTTCCCTTACCCATAATAGAAGATCAGATAGACAAGTTGAAGAAGGCTAATAGACTTGTACTAACAGAAACTGTAACTATAAAGAAAGCACAAAATGAAGACGAACATATCAGATTGATTAAAAAGATTAATGAAATAGAGTTTCCAAGATAGTGTTATACAAAATTAAATATTATACAAATGGAAGGACGGCAATAAACTTATTGTAAACCCGAAAAAGATTACAATGAAGGAGCAAGACCATGAATTTAATAAACTACTAGAAGAAGAAAACATACATAATTTTAATAAGAAAAGAGTTGAATTAAGAAATAAAGCTAAAGAATCTACACAGAAGATACAAGAAGAAAACTTACAATGTTATAATAAGAAACGAAAGAAAGCAGTAACCAATGTTATTGTTGATTTAGTAGCCATCCAAAAGACGCAGTTTTCACAGGGCTCTTAGTTTTTTCCTAATGATGCCATCGATCGCGCCTGAAGACGATTCATCTGGGACAGATGAAGAGCAGGATGACCGTGTAGGAAAAACTACTTATTTGTTTAATTTTCAGTTGTATAGCAACACTAGTAAATTATGTTTTTGGTGGTTATGGTTACGAGAGTCAGAGGGAAGATGTCAGATTTATGTACGCAAGATTTGTCTGTAACGAAATAAAAGTTGTTTTAATTTAAAGACGTTGTGATTTACCTGGATTTTGATAATATCCTACATATATTTACCCCGTTATTCATAAAAACTAACAAACGTTTGTTAACCTCAATTTAACTAAAATGTGTTTTGGCTCTTTCTTTTACTGTAATTTTCGCTAAGAGAGAAAGGGCCGAAACGAAACATATTTTAGTTAAAATGGGCTCAATAAAATGGCTTTGTAATATTTTATGAATAAAGGGGTTATTCTACAATAATATTATTAGAGCTGAAAAGTTTATTGTTTGAAGATAAATCTTTGGAAGTGCTGGTTAAAATAATAAAAAAACAGAGAACAAGTGTTCAAAGAGTCAGATTTGATCACAATTTTTAAAGTACCTTTTTACGAGATTGAGCAGTTCATTAGCATAATATATAGCGGGTTCAATTCGCACGGGAAGCATACTTTGTTTAGTTGTTTTCAGTTTGGTTAGAACATTGCAGGCTTTATCCACTGATAGTCTGACGGTTCCGAAGAACTCGGACACCAGGGTGTGTATGGTCGATTGACCGTATCACCTATACGAAATCATGATGATGAACATAATATAAACATTTAAAATTATAATTTTAGTGTTGTTATCAGTGAGTTGCCAAGACCCAGGGGTCCGCTAAGTAAATTGAGCATTAGGGCGAATGCCTCAGTAATTTCGCGCTCACTTCAAATTTGGTCATAAGCCGCTAAAAAATTTAATCTTAAAATTACTCCGCTTTACCCAAGATGTAATAATACCACGAAATTGTTGAATATGTTCGCATTATAATCACAAAAAGCCAAATCAGAATTTTGTTTACTTTAATATAAGTATTTAGCTAATATCAAATATCTGTATATTGAGGAGCTCGATAGCCTAGCGCGACGCGCGTGTTTGTAACGATAGTGCGCGTCAAGCGACGGCGACGGCGAGTGCGCGGCCATGTTTGGATTAGTCGCCATTAGTGGCATTTCTATCTTGAGCTCCTCCGTGCTTCGGAAGGCACGTTAAGCCGTTGTCCCGGCTGTTATCGGTAGATGGCAGTCGTTAGGCTTTATCAGATGCCTTTAGGCAGCCTGAAAAATCTGACAGTGTTGGCCACTAACACACCCGGGTCATGTTCCTGTGGGTCTGGTTTCCCTGTAAAAAGGGTTATGGAGGTCAGACGGCAGTCGCTCCGTTGTAATAACCAGTTCCGCCAAATCAGGACCATGATTATTAGCGTACCCTGGGCTCTGAAGCGTAAGCTGAAGATGCAACCGGGAAACACGCTCGGACGAAGAAGAAGATCAAATATCAGTATATTTGCTCCTTGTTAATAAAAAAATTACCTGTAAGATTTTCTTCTTTTTGGTTTCAAGTTTTTGAAGGTTTTGTTAGAATAAATACAATTATATCTTCAAAACAATTCAACACTAGGCGAATATTTAAATATAATACTTACATACTGTTATTTTAATAAAATACTGCTCAACCGCAGCTCCTAAAACCAACAAAAATAAGAATGTTGGCAATCTGTCTGCTTGAATTCAAATCAAACCCTAAAACAACTAGAGCACAGACAATTGAATTTATTAATATTAATGAGAAAATTATTTGAAAATATGTTAATACTGTCTAAACTTTCCGCCGTTTCCTACCAACAACGTCAATAGATATTATTTTTTTGTTGGTTATCTCATTAAATCGTAATCGTACGAGTATATGTATATATATAAACTAGCGACCCGCCCCGGCTTCGCATGGGCATAAAAATCTTCCTCTTGAATCAATCTATCTATTAAAAAAAACCGCAATAAAATCCGTTGCGTAGTTTTAAAAGTTTAAGCATACAAAGGGACATAGGGACAGAGAAAGCGACTTTGTTTTGTAGTAATAACAAATAGAACAAATTTTACATAATAGGTACTATAATTTTTAACTGATTCTACCAAACCTTTACAATATAAAGTTGTTTTCTTCAACCAACGCTAACTCTACCTTTCTTTGTAATTTTCTTTATAATTTAATTAAAAATAATTATTTTGATATATTTGCATGCCTTATTATTAGGTCAAATACAACAAAACTTATATTTATAACTTACCCACTGTATTTTGGGAAATAAATGATTTGATTTGATTTCCTTAGAGACCAACTTTTTAATCTTTGATAGATCTTACATAGGTACTCAGATGATTGCATTTAGGTATGTTTGTATATTTGTTCCAAACAAGAATCTGTTTTGTCTGTAGTTTTTTAATAAAGCTCATGGCGGCGTGGGGAGCAGCCGGCCGTAAGTACAAAGAGGCGTCAATATTTGTTATTTAACTTCCGACAACTTGCCATTAGTTCCCCTCGACTTAGTGGCGTTGTCGTCCTGAATTTGATGGTTGACTTGATTGAGCTCTTCGAACAAATGTCGCGATTGAATAAAAAAATTAAACTCTGTATTTTCTTGTCATCAAAAGTGCTATAAGTTCAGTCGACGACTTTTAGAAGTTGATCTATGATATCTAAATCAGAAATATGTTTTTTGTTTACGTATGTTTAGTTAATTCATGGTAATACTCAGTAGATCCAAATTAGATTTGTAATAGAACCAATAGTGTGGAAAGTTGCAGAGGGATGAAAGACTGAGAAATGGTGACACGCGTTACTACTAGTCAGTCATGGGGCATGATTAATAATTAATGATTAATTATTTTGATAATTCTGCATCACACTACATGTAAGCTTTTTTTTTCTTTACTACTACACAAATACTTGTATGAAATCTGCGGAATAATTTCGCCTTAAAATAACTTCAATTTTAACTCTGACTCACATGTAAATATAAACATTAAATTGATTAATAGATTCTATTAAGATTTTAAAAGGCTATAAATAAGCGTAGCCAGACAAAACCAGAATTGTTGAAAACGGTCTATTTAATGGAGAATGTGGCCGGCTCTTTAATTAAAAGTCAACGCGGTACATTTTGAACAATAAAACCTATTCGCTTACAGAGCTCGTTCTCTTTGTAAACCACTTAACTCCACACTGAAATGAAACCCTATGCTAATATAATAGGTACTAACATAGTTAGGATGTTTGTTATCAACAATAAGAGATTGGTAGCCATCAAGTATACCTAGTGACAACTTTTAATGAGCATTACTTTATTGTACAAAAATACTATATACCTACAATTGGTTATTATTATGTATGTATGTATGTAAAAACTTTATTGTACAGAAATAACATTGATGATACAACATAGAACACAACAAAAGGCGGACTTATCCCTAACAGGGATCTCTTCCAGTCAACCTGTATAATAAAGGAAAAAGAGTACATGGGCATTAAAGAGGGTACATCGCAAAGATACACATATGAAATTATAAACTAATTACAACACAAAGTTACTTATCCTATACTATAAATCAACTCAAATCCGAACGCTCGAAGTATTCCCTAACCCTAAATTTGAAGGAATGTAGTGAGGACGACGTCTTGACCTCCAATGGGAGTTTGTTCCATAAAGTTGCAGGGAGTACTGCAAATGATCTGGCGTATTATTGTTTTATTATTATTGTTTGTTATTCCATCAAATATGAAATAATTTGAAGGTGTTACCGACGCTATAGCCTCCGACCAGCAGCTAACGGCTAAGCATGAACCAACTAATGAATGAGTGGTCAGCTTTAGTAACCTAAGACAATCCTTTTTTATTGTGATTAAGACAATTAATTCTCAATAAGGATGGAACATGTATGTATAGCTAAAAAAAATGATGCTTTTAGCCTTGCATAGTTTTCAAATTACGCGAGTTATTGAACTTACTTAGTAAAATATTTTCAAATATATAATAATCAACTTCCTGATCTTGAAATTCGACGAATGTTGAGCCCTGCATAAAACTAAGGCTGATTTCTACCAATTTACAAAAATGAAACAGAAAAAAAAAACAGTTCATGTTTCTACTGACTTTTAAATATGAAATTGACATCATTTAAAGTTCAGGTATCCACAATAATGTCTTGGAAAATATCATGCGGGTGAAATATAATCTGGTCATATTTCACGTAACTAAGCTCCGATGAAACAGGGTATTTCCCGGACATATCTCTTTGATTTATGGACTTGTTAAGAACCCCTTAAAACTATGGCGAAAGAAAGTCAATATCTTTTTACAAAACTGCGTTGTTACAGAATGTACATACGTTTAATGTACATACAAACTATGAATATACATTTTATAATTGTTTTTGCCAAAAAAACGAAACCGACTCCGATCAAAAAAACTTTTTTCAAATCGGTCCAGCAATCTTCGAGTAAACCGGTAACATACATAAAAAAAAAATCCCGACGAATTGAGAACCTCCCCCTTTTTTTGAAGTCGGTTAAAAAGAACAAATTTTTTGAACAATTAAACAAAAGAAGTCTAAGTTAATTTCAGAAGGCAAGTCTAAGTTAAATATATTGCTAAAATTTCAAGTAGATATAACTCCCATAACTCCTTGTTGTACTCCTTCTCTAGTTCTTGTCAAGTTGGTATAATTTATAATTATAATTAAAACTTTGATCAGGGTTTGGAGCAAAAATTAAGTAATGTAGATATTCAAAGTTATTTGTGACTAGCAGTAGCCCGCGACTTCGTGCGCGTGAGTTTCGTAATCGTGGGAATTTCGAGAATTGCTCCCGAAATTCCCGCGGGAATTCCCCGGGGATCCCCCTTTACCTATTATACAAAGTTTGTTATGGCATTAACCAACACAATAATTGCATTATCCAATTTGGTGCAAAATTGCTATACATATACATATTTGCAGAGGCAAACATGCCTTGATTTCATTCAAATGACGATAACTTTTTTTCTAATGAGCCGATTTTGATGAAACAATCTTTAGATGTTCTTCCAAGTTAAAACAAAACGATTGGTGAAGTTTTAAGCAAATAGATTCAGTACTCTTGGAGATAAGCGTGATCATACAGACAGACAGACAAAAAATTTAAAAAAAATTTGCTTTCTATTATTCATTTTAAATGTCCCTCAATCCATTTCAATCAAAATTACTAAATGTACAGACAAAATATTTATACTGTTTTATTATATGTATATAGATATAGACATAGATTAAAAAAAAATTGCGTCACGCGATTAGAACTTCTTTGGATATAGATAACCAGAGTTCAGCCAACGATTTTTGAGAATAAGTTATTTGCTAGGTATATTGATTAAACTGTTTTAAAAAGAAGCAATTCCAAATACAATCAGCCAGTGAAACAAGCAGTGACAAATTACTCCTAATACCAGACTGATTAAAATCCAGATAAGTGTGAAAAGCACTCTCAAAGTTTCATTTAGTCGAATTCAGCTGACATGTACGAATGTGAGCCGGCAATACTGAACGGAATACGTTACTGGGGACGCAATTTGTCCCTACCCTGCAATTTATGCCTACAGCCCATTTGCCCATTTTATGCAAAGGAAGTGACGAAAAAAGGGAACAAAAGTTCCTTTCGCCTAATGAATACACACACCGCTATGGGATGGTGATGTAATGAAATCATTTAAAAAGAGTGAAAAAATGATTTTTGTCTTCAATAAAAGATAGTACCTTAGCTTATTTATATACTTAAATTTTAATGTAACTTCTTATAAAAAATCCAGTATAATATAATTATAGGTACATATATAAATCCATTGTGAGATTATAATGATGACTGTGGGTTATTCCTTGTCATATATTTTTTACATGTGCTCACATAATTAAATTATCTATAGACTCTATAGGTATAGATTGATGTTAAAAATAATAAACAAAATATTTTCCCTGAAATCATAATATTACCAGAATAGAATGTATTATAATAAGATATTGTTACAAAAAATCTGAAATTGTAGATCGAACAAATACAAAAACCGAATGTGCAGAAGAGAAATTATGTATATTTTTTACTGTTGTAATGAGTGCGATGAAAAAAATCGAATTATAAAAAAAACATAGAGCTAGCCCAAAGTCGCAAATCAAATTGAAATTTTCAATATCTAATTTTGATGTTTTTAAAAGTAAAATTTTTAATATAGGAAGTTCATTTGGAATCTTAGCTACTTCTGAAAAGCACCTAAAGTGGAGTCAATGATGACGGGAGTTGTGACCACGGCGGATATTGTGACTTATAGAGCAAAGTGGTTAGTTTGCATCAAGAGAGACAATGTACTCAGTAGTTGGATAAAAGGGCTGTCAATGATGATAATTCATGCAAAAACATTATTTTATTACATGAACTTAAATCCACTTAAGTTATAGGTAAAATACTCGTGAATGAAGTATGTCTTCTGCAATTTCTGTTTTTATAATACAAATGTGCTGGCTTCCGTCAATTCTGTTTCCATTTTCCTTGAGCATGCCGAATTATACGTATACTTTATTCAGTTTTTATCTGAGTCGATTTAGTACTACCATTAAATGTTACCCCAAGAATATTTTTCCTTTGTTGTTTTTGTTTCTGCTCGGTAGGTAGCCTGGGAATCTGGATGGTATCATTTTTATCTATTTCGCTTTATGTAATTGATGTCGGGTATTTGGCATCGGCTCGAGGTACATATAAATTGTGTAAGGACAATTAATATTATATAGATACTTTTAATAACAAATAACTTTTTTCTATCTCTCTTTACGTAGGTTCGGCTTTCCAAATCTTCTTTGCATTTTACCCTTTGGTTATAAATTTCAGTAACCAATTTGACCGAGGTTGTATACTCTTGTCTCGTCGCTCCATGAAATTACTTTTATTTTCCTATCTTTAATTATTATCATATCAACACTATGCGAAACGATCCTGCAATATGTGGTGCGGGTAAAGATAAACAGTTAAAACGTCCATAAATAACTGGAAACGATTAACAAACCGATGGTACAGCGACCGTAATATATTCACTAACTGATCCCAATTTGTCTGACCTAACGCAATATCGGGACTGGCCCCTGACTATAAGTTCGCGTATCTATGTCGCATAAAGCTTTTAAATCCTGAATAGCTTAGTTTTGGGACAGTAATAGTATAGTAAAATATGAGAAAATGGTTTATGCTGTCTGTTTCATTGCCCAAAGAACGTAAAAAAATTTTGATTCTTATCAGAAATTTGAAATATTTTTGTGCAAAGTAAATACATTCGAGCGATCTTTGTATAATTATTACGACGATCAAGGTCTACTCCATAAAAGACTGAACTATAAAAAATAAAATGTAAATATAGATATGTTAAAATGTAAATATATCAATAACATGACAAAATTAAATCTACAAATAATAATATGCTTCTCCATAACAATTTCAATTAAAAGTTTGGATTCGTTTGGGAATAATGTTAGTCCGTCGTTAGAGGCGAGCCTAAGTGCAGTTGCACTAAGTTTTATCCCATTATTGTGCGGTGCGCCTCATGCACTCAAAGCTCCTTAGAACTAGCTTATTATGAACATAATTGGATAATTTAGGACGCACAAACTGGATTGTTTTAATGCCAACATAGGTTAAAAATGCTTTTATGTTTTCATCTTAATAGGAATGGACATTATGTGGATAACTAGTTATTACCATAGTTTATTTTAGATAGGTTTTAAAATAAATTATCTATACATATAATAAAATAGCAAAAATATTTTGTCTGTACATTTAGTAATTTTGACTGAAATGGATAGTGTCCCTCTAAAAATGAATAATAGAAAACAAAAAACAAAATATTTTAATTTTTTGTCTGTCTGTCTATCTACCTGTTTGTATGATCACCCTTCTTTCCGAAAGTACTGAACTGATTTGCTTAAAACTTTCACCAATTGTTTTCTTTTGACTCGGAAGAACATCTAAAGTTTGTTTGATCAAAATCGGTTCATTAAGAAAAAGTTATGAATAAACTCAAGGCATCCTGCAAATATATACCTATCAATTTCGAACGAATGCACTAAATTAGATAATGTTTTTTTGTGTTGGTTATTGTCATGACAAACTTTGGATAAAATAAATTACCGCGGAAATTTCGGTAGCAATTCCCGAAATTTCCATGATATCGGGAACGAAGCCCACGCGCAGGAAGTCACGGGCCACAGCTTGTTTCTTATAAAAAGTTTTATGAAACGTTTGTGTGCATTTACATAGTTAGGTATGTTATGGAAAGTTAGATACGGTTTTAATCCATTCATAAAATATGATCGGTTTTGTTTTGTCATAATTATGATGAGCCTATTAAAATTTTATCTTCCAGCAACAGTGTCTAATTAAAATCGCTAGTAAATTCTTATTTAATAAATATTAACTTCAAAAAGGTTCTAAGGTTTAATTAAAACGAGAATTTATTATGACATTAATCGTAACGGAGTGGAGAATCAGTTCTTTCGCATAATATTATCAAAATATTCGCTAAGTAAAATTGGTAAATTGCTATTTACTCGTGTTGCAGCAGCCGTATACAGAGACGCATTTTATGAGTGGCAAAACTTACAATACTTACCGCAGTTAATTTTAAAATGATCTCATTTAACTTACTAGTATGAAAATAGATGCAGGTTTAAAAATTAATATTCATAAATTATGAGTAGCATGCAAAATTCATTACACTTTCTATCATCGAGCTTATTTTTTTAAAGCAATTCCGCGTACTGCACGGTCCAGTTTCTTTTTTGCCAACACAAAAATTTTTCAGGTTACTTTAAAGTACCTACTCAAAGCATAACGAGTTTTTCAAATTATGGGGAAGGGTGTGCCACTAGTGGCGATCAATCCAAGTCGGACCACTCTCGCCGTCGTTCAACACGCACAACCTACGAAAATGCCCCCATCGAGCTCCTCTTTTTTAGTGTTACTATCTTATTATTTACCCAGTAAACTCTGTATATATTTCGCTCTGTGACCTCAACTTTATTTACGTTTTCCCTTGTCCCATGTGACGGCGGAAAGTTTGCGTAGTCCTTTTCGTAACGAGTTGCGGTAAACTGTTGTAATAACACGATTTAATTCTCATTTGTAACTGAATCTGACTGTTTGGTAAGCATTCATTACGAACTTCGTTATATTATTATATCGTTTTTATTCATAATTAATATTTTTTTATATTATAAGAGCACATATAAAAAAGGTGATTGCAAAGACGATAGATTTTTCTTGATAAAGTTTAAAGTAAGTAGGCGGGAAAAAATATTGTGATTCTTTGTTCATACTGAAATAAGATCGACAAAACTTCAACATAATTTGAACTATTATATGAGAAACACATTTACAGTGTAATTATGGATCTGAAGCGTTCCCTACTTATGTGAAAATTTAAGCATCGTTGCTAATTAACAATAACTGTGGATCAGAAGTTGGAGTGATTTCACCTGTCACAACTTAGAATCGGTTTAGAGAGATGCCATTAAGATGATTGCGAAGATGATTTTACAAGCCACCTGTTAGAGAATGATTATCGAGCCGCTCTCATTTGTCTTTCTCGTGAAATAATTGACCAACATTTATATAATATTTCAGGCTGCGTTTTTACACTGCGAAAGGGTAACTTCCGTGGTTATGCTTTGCCTACCTTCTGACCAATAAAAAAGTAAGCGATTCATTTTATAGATATTTTTAAATACAGTATGATAGGACGCGTTATTTACAAAAGCTATTATTAGTTTGAATAATCAACATTCCGATTCACTACGAACAGTTTGGAACAGTTTGGAACAGTTTGGAACAGTTTGGAACAGTTTAGAGAATTACCAAAATTATTAATAATCATTTATTTTTTGTTGTGTTAAAAATAATGCTACATAAGATGATGATGAACAGACATGTTTGGCCAAACTAGTATTAAATTAAGACACCAATATCGTCACCAATATGAACGTTATCCCGATTACGTCCCAAGCTGTTGGCTTCGGAGTCCAGGTTACGGTACCTGTACAAGGTACATTAATAGCCTGTCTGTAGCTAACAATCCTTGGTTGGGCATAATTTTATTGCAGGAATCTACCACCTGTCTTACCTATATACATATAGTTTATCAAACCTATCATAATCCTTATCTAATTGCGAATATTACAATACGGAGTCTAAAACATCTTGAACTACGAATATCAAATCTCGATTTGGCTTCTGTTCGTCATTAGGACTTTATGGTTTTCGGATTCGGATGCGACTTAGTAAGTCATAAAGGAGAAGTTGGCTCGTATCTCAGGGAATATTGTATCGTAAAATATTGTTCCTCTAGTGGCTAGGGGCCACTATGACTTGCTAATAATGATACATTGTTACTTTGAAAGGGTGTTGGAAGTTTGCGTTGCATGGATTGTATAAATAAGTTTAAGATTATTGTAATTTTATATAAAACTTAATTTCCTTCTTCATTATAAGTACTGTCCTAAAAGAAAAAAAGAAAATATGAGTCACCATATTTAGAGATTCAGCAATAATATGCCTCTAACAAGTCCAGTACAAAAGTCAAGTGCAAGTTTGAACTACATAAGTACCTACCAAGGACCGTATAAGTATCAGAGTATAATTTTTTTTGCATGAAACATATAATTTTAAAATTTTATTCTTATTTAAGCGGCTAAATTAATAAATTATGTGTCTAGTTATTATGCCTCACAAAATCACAGAACAATTTATAATAGTAATATACGGTGTATAGTCTGCAACCGGACGGACGTACAGCAGAGGCTTTGTTATAATAAGTGTCCCGTGTACCTTAACAAAACCAAGCCTATTGCGATAATTTTACACTTTTCATTAAGGAAAGCAATTTCTTCCGTCATTCGGGCAGGATTTTTTGACCGCCTGTATCTATTTGAGCATGTATTTTGTATCAAATCAATTTTAATTAAAAGATAATTAATAACAAATTTTTATTTCACACAAATTTAGTTGATTAATAGTAAGAATTTGGATCTTTTACCGCAAAAATTATTTCAGTTGTAGCCTGAATGGACGAGTCGATTTCCAGAGATCAACTAGCATGTGTTGGCTCGTTACAATCCTCCCGGGAGGAGTCCTCTCGTCCATGATCGTGATCAGCTACCGTTCACGGTAGGACAGGCAGGGCCGGCTGGAGGATTATTTAATTTATATTTCATCTATTTAGATACGAATAACAGCTGTTATAAATCTAATTTAATTATAGACAAAGAAATAAGTTAAAATACATCAATTTTCGGCCGACAATATTTTTATGTGTTAATGTTTTAATATAAACCATATACCATAGGTAAGATAAGTAGCAGGCGAATTGTTTTCAATATTTGAAGTACTTACCCAAATATTATTTGCGATAAACTAACCGCCGCGACGCACATAATTGATACGAACAAATAAATACTTACCCGTGTTTTACAATTTAACTGTGCAATATATAAATTTATCTAAATTTTAAATACTACAGCATGTTTTGAGTGTAATCTATTTATTATACTAAAAATATTTTAATTAAAAAAAAACCAATCGATTTTTAAGAAACTACAAACAACAACTAGGTACAATGCAGTGTTTTTTTCATCGCTCGATTGACATATTATATTCGGATGAATAGAAATACCATTTAAATATAGTTATTGAACTGGTGATTCGATCCTATCCGGCTCACCAGTGAATTCCTGATCCGGGTCAGTGCGGAATCGAATGCTCGGGTCTGGGTTGTCGCACGGGAGCGCAGGTAATCCGAAACGTTGGCCGCCACAATGAGACTGGTGCTTTTAACGGAATTAAAACGCATCACTGTGCGATCCACATGTTTTATTGATATCTGTATCTATTATGTACAATGATCGAACTTTACTGAATAAGAAAATAATATCTACGTATATATGTAATAAATACTAAGGTGTTGTTAGTATCTTTTTCTAGATAAAAGTCTATTTTGTTATATCTTTCATTTCAGTAAAATGGGCGCACCAACAGAAAACCATATAATATATAATGAGGTGTGTGGATTTTTTTTAGAATTATGGTAACTTAATTTATTTCTCACACCAAACTAAAATATTATATTCAAAACGTATCTACTATCATCAAATTGTTATATAATATTACTTATCTACTGGTGTGTGAATTACATACTAAATAAATAAATAAATAAATAAATAAATGTATAAATGTATAGGGACAAATCACACAGATTGAGTTAGCTATTTACGGTTAAGCTGTGTACACTCTTTGATTATTTATTCTCATATATCTAATCAAAATGTTGTTGGATTATAGAACAGTTTGGTACCTACCTATTGTAAAGAAACTAAGCATTTCATTAGGTAGGTACTTATCTGTTTCTGTACCTTGTAAATAAAAAAAATGATGTGCTTATAATAAAACGAGTAAATAATTAAGTATACCTAAAAGCAACTGAACTAGAAATAAAAATCAGTTAAGTACATAGTAAACGACGAAGATTTCTAGTTTCCGAAGCTTTTACCTTTGTCATCAAAGTGTCGATAAATGTACTGCAGTCGTAAATCGTCTTTACGACCACAGACGCATAAACGAAACTCCTTTTGAAGGTTTTTAACACTAGCAGCTTTGTTAAGAAAACGTCGGTCTCTTTTAATGAATCTTATCCGGATTTAGATTTTTTGTACAATTGTTACAGTACTTAACTCCATCACTGGATCAGTGTATCAGAAAATTAAAATATTATAAAAAGCGCTGACACACTAGACCACAGAACAGAGAAATTATCCGAAATTCTGTGCATTAGACTCTAAAATGTAGCAATCTTTTCTTGGATACGTTACAAACTAAAATTGTATGAGTACAAGTGAATACACGAAGATGCCGAAGGGCAATAGGAATTGGAAATGAAAGAAAACTGGCATATCGACTCTGGTCTCTGGACTCAAGTTATTTACCTCTGTTTCAGATATTGTAGAATTTCTATCCTCGTTGAGATTCTGAGGTGAATAATGCTTTGTAACATTAAACACGCTTCTGGTTAACGTCATTAGCATAATGACACCTTTTAGCATAATAACCTCATCAGAAATACCTGTGATACAATATTTGTAGCATTTTCTTGTTAAGCTTGTACATTAAGTTTATTTGAAAAATTTATAATAAACAAAGCACTGTCATTACTTTAATCTTATCCTTTATTATTTCTTTAAAATATTTTTATTCAGCACTATAATTTTTGTCAATTGTGATTTAAGATTAACATCATTAACAATTCTTAACAATACTTGATTGGACCATCTCCACCATTGTTCTCCATTCCGACCGATCGAAAGCAAGTGTTCGGTGCTTTGACAAATTAATATGTGACTTTTCTATATTGATGAAATACTTTCTTTACAACAACTCGATTCACACGTCTGATCAAATTCTCTTTCACACTTACTAGGTCTCAGTTGGTTCTCCTGGGCTACAATGCTCAAGTAATGCTCCGCTTTCTGGCGTACTTTTATGTATAATGATGTTTTCAATGAATTTGGGTAGCTTGTAACATCTGCCAATAATTTCAGTTATCAATTAAATTTCAGTATACATTGAAACTGATCATAAATCAATTTGAACATTGGGAACAACGCTGATGGATTCCATTTGGCATAGTCCGCTGATCTGTGAATGGCGTCAATTAGAGATTAATTAAATAAATTCTCCTTTGCAATATCCCGGCAATGTTAGGGAATAGTAATAAATGGTTATTGGGATTTGTGTTTGACAGTGGGGAATCGCAGCCTGCGTGTTTTGCGCCCCCTCCATGTGCATCAATAAACTGTTACATGTGTGAGATTTGCCTAGGTATATAAATTGACGGCGACTTTTGTTTTTTTTAAACCAATAGTTATGCTTTTGTAACACGTATGAAGTAGATCAATGACTAAAACCATTGTACTACGTAGTATATAAAAAAAATTGTTATAGTACTATTGAATAGATTTGCAATCAATCAATCAAAAGTAGAATTTATTATTATAAGTACAATTGCTCCTTGCTTTGTTATCAAAACTTTACACAGTGTCAATGCTATCACTGTTGATAACAACTTCTCAATTTAATTTTGGCGGACAAAGTCATGAGCAAAAATGTGTAAACATTTATTAAAATGCCTCTGTTTTAGAGTACGAGATTTGAGCCGCCTCAAGCGAGCAAATAGCGGCTTATAATTAGACTTCTTAATTATGTAACACCTACAGCGGCGGTTAATGAGATATAATTTGTTTCAGGTATTCCACGTTTTGCTAAGCAAGACGTGATTTTGCTGTTGGGAATCATTTCAGTAAGTTTATTTAGAATCTTCTATTATTAAGTGGCTTTTTAACTAATAATAATTGATAAATCAATTGATTTATCCTCAGCTGGTTGCCACAAGTACCAGATCCTTGCTGATTTAATTGACGAATTTGATTAAGTACTTCATTCCAAATTTTTAAACATATTTTTGGGTTGGCTTCTCGTCAAAGATGACTATACTCATTTATTGGGGATAAGTATAATTTTTTTGGAGTCAAATAAAGTCACATTTGTTATATTTAGGCCAATTTTATGAGCTTAGATTCAATCCGAACAAGATCAATAGGTCATAGTTGTAATATGTATCACTAATGCTAAAAGTGAAAATCATGAAATCAAAGTATAATCTATACCAGACAAATCTAAAATAACATTCTGTTTAAATTTCAAAACAAGTTAGCATTTCATTATAATAGCGAATATAAATTGGTACTTTGAAACTGCACCACAAATCAGCTGACTACGGTTAATTACATGAAGCAATACACCGAACGTGCCGGTATGCAGGCACACAATACAACTACTACCTAACGACTACTAACTTTAAGTGGTTTTGAGGGAATACCGCGTGAGTAGCAAAATATTGCTCCACTTTAATAAAAAAAATACTTAATAGAATCCAATGGGCTAGAAGGCATGTTTCGGTATTCTAGAATAAACTAATTCAACGCACTTTTCATAGGTGTCAAAGGCGACAAAAGAGGATTTCAATGACTATAAGGTAACTTAGGTACCTACTAATTACTAGTGGAAAAATTTAATACCATAACTTAGTTTCATTTATGCTTCACCCAAGTTATTCAAATGTGTTAAACTCAGTAGACCATGTCACGTCCGTCATGCTTCATGACCGCTTGTACTTTTTTAACGAGATAACATCAAATTAAGATGGCAGCTCATCTTCGCCTTAAAAAGTTCAGTATACACAGCTATTTCAAGTTGTAAATTTTAAAAGTCATCAGATTACTCTATAGATTAAAAAAATTACTCAAAGAAATCAAACAAAATTTGCGTTTCTGGTTAAAACGAGTAGGTATTGAAAACATAAGAAAACGCATCATTATATTATGTTTTTTTTTTTTTGTGTTTTGTTAATAATTTTATTGCACAAAATAGTAAAGAGAATTACTTACATTACACAGGATAAATGCATAGACAAATAGGCCAAGATCCACTTTAGGTTGCTGAACTAGCGGTTAGTAAGAAAAGTAAGTAAATGCAACTGCGGGCTTATGAGATCACTTCCAGCTAACTGGAGGCAGGTATCAAGGATATGTTATGATAATGTTTCGAAGTAATTGTGTAAAAGAATTTTGCTACCACATACTTATATATCAGGGATGGAATAACATATTTAAAAATAAAACCGTCGGCGAGCAACTACGAAAACAATTGCTCAGTTGTCGCTCAAAGAAAAATTTTCTTATTTTATATAATTATATTGCAAAAATTTTTGCAAAAATTATAAGTCTGTACAAAGCTTTGATTCTTGGGTTTCATGGTCAAGCAATGGGCATCGCTACCTTTCGAGCGCTACTTCACCCTAAAAATATTTATAAAAACAATTGTATAAAAATTAATTCAACAGCCTTTATCCAAAAATAGTAGAATAAAAGAGAGTTGCAAAAGTATTTTGAGCACGTTCATCCCCGCAAGCTGTCCACCCCAACTCTGCTGACTTTTTATTAATTCCGAAAAAAGTACTTATCGCATCGTCAACCATTCAAAACTTTACAAGGTAAATTATAAATTTAATTTGATGAAGCAAATTCCAATGAAACTAGGAAAAGCATCATAGTTTAGTTACCCAAACTAACGAAATTAAGTAAACATATGTAATTTTGTATCGATTGCTAAGCTACCACATTATTTATATGATGATGATAACCGTCACCAAGCCATAACCTGTACTGTCAACTTTACAATATATAAACAAACACAAAAAGTCTGATTTTAATTCCGACCCGCCTAAAGCTAAATTCCTCATTTGATTAAAAGACAGGATCGGATTAGGTATACAGTTCTAGACGAATACACTTCATTATGTTAATTAAATAAGATAGCATTATCAACGTTGCTTTTAAATAATAAATTAGGAAAATACAGTGTCAGCCTCATTCGCCGGACTCGTCAACGAGATGCCCAATTTGTATCTAATTTAATTTCGTCATTTTAACTAAATTAATGTTGTGTTCTCTCGAATTTCAACTCTAATGGAATTTAAGGCATTCAAAATGTTTTTCTTAATGCATTTAACATGAAGATATTCTAGCCAAATGTTGAACTATTGAACGAATATTTACTTTATAAATTGCAAGCTTTGTTCTAGTACTGTAAATTTGATAAAAATATTACCGTGTATACCGCAAAATTAACAAAACTAAAATGTAACGAGTGTATAGTCAGATCAGGTGTTGTCTATAGATAAGAATATTCAAAGTAAAAATGGACTTAACAGAAGTATTTGATTAACTGATATTTCATGACAGACACTCATTAATAAAAATCTTAATTAACTGTCATTATTCACATCGCAGCAGTGCATTTTATCACCCTCGTCCATTTGTCCCCGCGTACGAATTTATAGTGAGCTGGTGTATCTTGTTGGTCGGTATCAAATAAATGAGTCCGTCCTGTTTGATACATGTGAATGAGGATCGGAAAATACCCGGAAACAAATAAAACGGCCGTACCACCGAACTACATAGGGCGACGATATAGAATAGGAATACAGTAGAGTGATAACTTAAGTCAATTTAAATTGAGAAAAAATACTAAGAATAATGAATAAAGGACAATAATAATTGTCCTATTATATAATTAAATTATTTATTTTAATATTATTATTAAATGAGGTAATTTGGGTACACTACACCAAACTTATTTAAAGTATCGTAATTATCGCAAAATATATTTATACTAATGGACATTAGACATGCATCAACTCGCGTAGCGTAGTAACACTTTGTAAAAAGTGTTAACTTTACACTTTCCGTATTTTGTGAATAAATTGACGAGTCCGATGCAATGCACTATTTACAGTTATACAGTATCTACGGTTTACCGTTTCTGGTTTTGAACTTTATGTAACAGAATGAAAAAAATATTTTTAAATTAATTTATTACATATATATATTTAAATTTACAATTTAAATTTACCTTGAATCTTAAATTAAAAAGTATAAAAATAACATAGTTATAAAGTCTTCAACCAATGAAATATCGAAATTGTTTTGTTTGAAGTTTTGACCTGAAAATAGTACAGTCGATGTGATGCATTAGTGGCTAAACTAGTCCATAACAAGTTATCTTTATGACCATGTTGATTGGCTATCAAGGGACGAGATACATAATTGTGTCTCTGGGGTGCACTAAAATGCCCTTGCTCTATAAGCACAGAAATAAAGGATATATTTAAGTAATTCAAATTAAAGAAAAAGTGCAATGGATCAGATTGCGATATAATTCTTTACTAGGTTTGAGAGAGAAATAAATTTTTCGTCTTTCACACTACTGACGTGTGAAAGGATAAATAACTTGTAAATGTTAAATATAGGTTTCCTTTATTTTTTAAAGGTTAGGTATTTTTTTTCGGTTACTACACATATACTAATGGGCGGATGAAACCGTTGAGTACACACAGTTAGTGGGTGTTTCAATACCTTAAAGAATCTTAGTGGTTCTGAGAAAACGGTTCTTGTCTTAGACTAGAAAGACTGACTAACAGACAATAAATTGATCCTAGAAGGGTTTTGATTTTCTACTTGAGAAATGTATAAAATTATAAATTAGTAGCGCTGACCATACACATCTATTTTGCAGACATAACATAACGGTACTCGTAACTAACAAGTTTCCTTGTTTCACACCGAAACTAAAACAAACAGGAACATTTTCGATTAACATGCCAAACCCTCTAGTTTAATTCGGACCACAAAGTAACATACCGTAGTCCGGAAACATCAAGGTACTCGTACATGTTCCATTGAGTTTAAGGATTTTGAGGTGTCATCAGATTATTAAAATGTCTAAATCACTTGTCTACTGGACGTGGGTGTACATTGTTTCTTAAAATAATCACTGCACTTGGAAAAGTTCCATTGAGTTAAGGATTTTGAGGTGTCATCAGATTATTAAAATGTCCAAATCACTTGTCTACTGGACGTAGGTGTACATTGTTTTTTAAAATACTCACTGCGCTTGGAAAACGTGTTAGCGATGGCGAGTATCATCAAAATAATAAGAAATACTACAAACACGCACACAAAAATTTAAATACTAGGTATGATAAAATCATTTTGACCTAGAAGTTTAAAAAATGGTTAATTAGATGTCCCCGGCTCCATATCCATGAAAGTATTTGTTTTTTAGTAAATTATCTCGTCTCGATATATCTTGTCAAGTTTTTATATTCCCTATTAGTAGAACGAGATTTTGAAATGTGATAGAGTTCAAAAGTAAATTCCAATAGTTACCTGGACATTTGTTTCTATAGTCGAAAACTCTACATTTGGCTATATATATTTAAAACACGAGATAGATATGACAAAATATAGGATTTCTCTAATAATAGAATAATATTTAAATAACGAGAGATACGAGACAGTTCCATTGTTAAAACATATTCTCACTTCTTACATTTCTTCATGATTCAGCTAGCGATAGTGCTGATATATTTTCGGCTACAAAATAAGGTATGTAAGTGATGTCACGTCTAGTCGTAAATATCAATGATTTATTTCATTGCAACACCTGAATTTGACGAGGCCGTCACAATATTGCACATTGCACTTATTGTAAATATGTTGAGTAGGCTTTTGTGTCTGATATGTGTGTGTGAGTGTGAATGCACAATTAATTGCATGTATGGTGTAGTGTAAACATGCTGTAACCTATGTTATCAATTTGGAAGGCCCGACAACATAGTCTGATAGAGGATTTGTTGGGCTTTAATTTATGAGAGTTAGAAACCACCAACATAAATGAATTGTAACATGTCACGTGAAAAGTAGCGAAAGGTTTCAAATTCTAGTGAGAACGGTACCCACTTGTCATCAAGGGGGTCATATTTCTCTTTGTCTACTTAGAAATATTAAAAGAGGAGATAGCTTAAAGGGCTTGTATTACCTAAGCTTTTAATTTTGAGCATTAAATACAATTTTTGTGAATCTTGCCATAGCATTTCTAACCTTTTAAAAGTATAAATAAATAACTATAATATAAAATCAATACATCATAATATTAAAAAAATCTATTTTACGACAAAGACGTCGTCACACCTCCTTGAGAATAGACAAAAAATAATAACGAATGTAATTAAATATAACTTAATGACTTTAATAAAACTATAAAATAACCCAACTTCACATGCAATAAAGACTACGGGGCAGTATTCTTAAGGAAATAAAAAAACCAATAGGCATTCAATTAAAGCAATATTGTAGCGAGAGCACCGAAGTAGGGCTGCAATAACATTCTCGTTTAATGGGCATTATTGCCAGTTATTAGGTCCGGCCAGTTTATCTACCACCGACACGCTGAATCCTAAACAGCACGGGTTTGTCAGAGACTAATAGCATTTAACCACAGAATTTAGAAATATTAACATGAAGTGGCATAGCGCACGAAAAACGTGTCACTAGTTTGGCTTGCAAGCCAACATCTCAAACAGCAAAAATGGACGGGGAAATTGATTGCGTCATTTATTGCCATTGTTATTGGTCGATAATATTAGGTGGCTTTATTGTAAACTTCGTAATACATTTTTAATAAGGTGTGGTGTGGTTTACATGTATTTATTGAAGATAAGAAGAGAGAATACGCTGCCACATTGATCCTGGAACTAAATCCACGTCAAAACATTTCTATTCGGATAATTTCTCTGTTCTGTGCATTTAACTATTTAACCCATGGGATTGAAATCGAACTCTTATTTGTGTAATTTGCCACTGTTTTTTTCTAATATGAAAATACTTAAATACACGTTTAATTATCCATGTATTTCATCTTGTCTTCGTGACAGTTGATTTCCAATAATAATAGTTTTATTTTTTATCACAAATATTTTTTTCTTTTCCTGTCGTATCAAAAGGAAAAATATAAACACCAAATAAGTTGTTTACACACATATAAACAAATAATACATCCAGGATGAAAGTTTTTGGTACAATTAAGCTGTAATTCAAAGAAATTTTCTATCAGGTCAATGAACCAGAGAAAACAGAACCGAAGTTATTCTTGCATACATAATTGCTAATTATCCCAAATCGCAAATACTTATGTATAATCAAGAATTTCTTTTGATGTTCCTACTGTTTAATTTTCAAATAAGTATACGTACTTACCTTTGTTATACTTGGCAAGACCATCGAATTCGTTCTGAATATGTTTAAATTTTATTTAGTTAAATATTTAAATATTATTTTGCAAGCTTAATTAGCCCAGTTTGGAGCTGTAAACTAGTAGTGTAGTAGCTACAGACGACCAAATATTTCACCTTACTTTGCAAAGGATCTACAGACTATTATAAATATACATTATATTTAGGAAACAAAATGATTATCCATTTTATTTATTCGTGTCAAGAGTACGGGATACTCCAAACAAGGGACTTTTTCATGATGAACAACAAGAATACAAAATTTTGTTACAAGAGCGCACAAAAAGGCATATTTTTAATATGATTTTTGCAATTAACTTTTTTAATTTGTATTCAGTGAACGAATCAAAATGGGTTCCGGAATGGGCTCGCATATAATTGGTTCTCATCCTAGGAGAGTTTCCGTCCCGCGACTCTGATAAGCTGTGGTAAAGATAAAGAGTCGTTATTTGCTGCTACGCGTTGGCCCGAGGGAGTGCTGTTTGTAAGAAAGACGGTTCACTTTTCTCAAGCGAGTTAAAGAATCACGTACAGGCGTGCTGCCTATTTATTTAAGCTGTTTAATTTTACCTTTGTTTTATATCTTTTATATTGAGTTTTTATTAAGTTATTTTTTTATTGTTTCAGATTCAAGGAGTGGTTTGTATACAGAGTGGAGGACTATAGTCAGACACCAAGGCTCTTCTTAGGTTGCTGAGTCATTGTAGTAAGTAAATAGTCTTTATTGTGTAGAGTAAGAAGACATCAATGATCTCTCAAATTTTGTCAACCTTGTATGCTATTTACTGTAAGGATATTTACAATTCTTAACGATTTTAGAGCAATAATAAAAACAAAATTTTGAATAAAATTTTATGATTTGACATGAATACATAATAAATAATTAAGATGAGCATATTTAATTAGGAGAGGAGTCGGGGCTTCTGATTGCACCTTAGTCGCCTTTTATTCATGGACAAAACATGTCGTGAATTTGTAATATCGCAAAGGCTGGAGTGGAGAGGTTTAATGGCAAAATCACGGACCACAAATAATTTATATTTCACCTCAACAATAATTTGCAATGAAAATAGTTGATCTGGGCAGTCTCTTTGTCGAAACCAAAGAAATTGAATCGGAGAATTTCTCATGGAATTACGGTGTTCGCAGCAAATGATATAAAAAGTTTTTTTAAAGCACTCGAGAACTGAACTGAGAGTTTTTATATCTCGCGAATTACTGGCGTTTATGATTTGATATTTCGTAGCTTTAATCAAAACTTTGTCCATTTTCGTATTGATTTCCTCAAAAAATATTTGTTTTGAACATTTTAGAATAGATCTGTAGAAGCTCGTAAATTATACAGATATATACACTTATAATTTACTTATAATTTTTATAGAATATCTCTTCTGATCTTATCACTTGTCTCATCTCAATCGTCATTCAGTAGAGTACTGGTGGAGCTAGCATACTACGATCTTAAGTACACAGATGGATAGCGATATAACCATTCACAGAAATTTAAAAAAAAGGCACCATCTAAAGTTACCTTTTAATAGGTACTTATAAAATAATAATAATACTCGTTTATGGCATTTAGCGCGAAAGACTCGAGTGTGCTTAACGATGATACTAACATGATGGAACACTGAGTATGACGACAGGAAAATGTATGAATTACATTTAATTTGTAACGTTCCCGAAAACAATGGATTTTATCCCCGTCATAAAACTCATCCCAAAAATCCTTTGAATTGATTGCGGTCACAATAAACTGGTCATCAAACTCCGCAAAAATGGAAATTGAAAAATCTTTTTGGATTTTATTTGTGCGCCAGTGCTCTTGTGCAACATTCGGTGGATCTCAATAAAAGGTTCCTATAGGGTCTGAAGTTGAACACTGAATAGTCTGGCAAAAGCGAGGCTAAAGCGAGGCATTCGTTGATAGACAAAGCTGGTTCCGGTTTTTCAATTACATCTCTGGAACTGGTCCGATTTCAAAAAAATTATTGAGTTATTTATGTGAATCAATGCACTTACCTTGATTCACATAAATAACTCGAATTTACTTATATTCGAGGACACCACGAGCATATTTAAGCGAAAGATGACTTCCTCATTCATGTAAGACTGCTTCTGTGGTCTAGTGGTTAAGACCTAGGCTCATTGTCATATTTCATGAGAAGGATTACTCTGAAAAATTATTTACATATTACATTCTTTTAATCCCCGGGGAGACTTATGGCCAGTTGACAGTCTGCGATTGAAATGATAATCATGAGAATAATATTACATTAACTGATAAAAAAAGATTATTCTGTGATTTGAAGGACTCGCCAAAAATCAAGTATCGGTTTCGAAAACTTTTTCTTCAGGGTGTGCAGGTCAACTTGCCTTGTTGTGGTTGGGCCCACATGATTAATGAACTTTTATAGTAAACAAGAAATTGTTGAATCTGTCTGACTTTTATATATTTATTTATATTACGGTCAGCGTATTTTACTAGACGCGACCGAAAGTCGCGGTGTTTTGACTTGAGTTATATATCGAGATAAAATTTACACTGTGTTCACATACTTTACACATACTTATTCCAAAATTTCAACTATTCCGTTCAGCCGTTAGAGCGTGAAGTAGGAACAAACATGTGCACGCATCCATCAATGTTAACAAACTTTCATGATATCAGTAGGTAGCAATGGATTGATATTACAATACAACTTATTAATAGGGCCTGCCTTAATCTCCGCTCCACTGGATTGTTTTGTTTATCCATATCATAAGATTTAGTTAATATAAACAAAGTCCTAAATTATTGTCAGAACCGAGATCTAGAATTAATTGGTTGATGGGCAATGCTATTAATTTGGAAGACTAATCCAAAGAGCCGGACAGCTAAATGCAAGTCCAGTTAACAAGTTTACTAACAAAGCGAATATTGATTGCACAGTTATCTATTTCAATTTCTCTAACCCCCTGTGCATAGCCCGCTTTTGGAGGCCGCTGAATCACAAAGTAAGAAAAATACAGAGGGATCACCTTCAAAAGGTTTGCAACATAAAATTAAACAATTCTTCTTTTCGTCTTACTTTCTAATCCAATCCTTATTATTGAAGCGATAAAAATTTTCAAAAAGTAATAATAAATGCCGATCATACTCGAAAACAAAATTTAGATATAAATTAAAGATAATCAAAATCTTAAAATAACCTGCTTAAGTCTTTTAGACATAGGCGATGCGGCTAGCAACCCATCACTATTGATTTCCTGTTTCAACTATCATCAAACGTTTTCTGAGGTCTTATGACCCTAGGCTCTGTCTACCCCGTATGGGATAAAGACGTGATTATATGTATGTAAGTCTTTTAGTATTGTGTGATGGTATTTTAAATAAGTTGGATACTTACCACTTGCAATGTCCTTTATACTTCTGCGCCCTCTGTTTTGTGGCTGAGTGGGCGCCCGGTTCCGCCAGTGATTTCCTTAATTGGTAAATCTTAGCTGACGAGGCTCTTTGCAATTAAGGATTCTATGCAATTGAGATGAGCAGAACGCATCCTACCGTAGCGATTGAATTGTGCTCCACATGTTAAATAATTTCAACTTGTAATTTTTAACGCCAGATTATATGCTTTGAACCGTTATTCGAAACCTATTGAGTGAGATAGCACTACTTCCGCTTACGTCATCAGCCCCCAAGTATGCCCCTTTCACCCCTTCCCTCACACTCCCGGCGGCCCTAGTGTGAGTAGAGGGGATCTTTGCTTGCCGCCTGCGCAGTGTTGAGTCGTCACATTGGCATTGACTTTCGTCAAGTGCACTCCCCCGTATAGGCAAACAACGTTGTTGTTCGAATATTAATATATTATTATACATAGTGAATATTTTCTTTGCGGAAGAGAAAATATATACTTGTCTGCATAAGGCATTTTAAGAATGTTCTGCGGAAGAACAATTCTTAGCAGGGAATAAAACATGGGGAAAATCTCCCGTTCATGATTTATTGCCCAAAGAACATAAAACAAGCTATCTTGATTAACATCAGTTAATCAAGATAGCTTGGGCTTTACCAGGAATACTGGCGAATGGGTTTTAAGACCCATCAAACCAGAACGCCCCCGGAGGCGTCCGAATTCTCCTGAGTAGGCTGCTAGGCCAAAGCTCAAGCGCCGCGTGATACGTCGGCATGACTAAAGCAGCAGCTCATCTTCGTCGTCTTCGAGCTCCGAGCGTCCCCGGCGGCATAGGAAGCGGTCTTCGTGTCATCATTCAATAAGAAACTGGATTTCTTAAGGTCAGTGACATTTGTAAATTCCTGAATAGACAGTAAATTTATTGCGAATCTGATCCCGATGTACTTTTACTGCCATAGAATTTTTTGTTTTGTTTTTTAAATCTTTGTTTACTGCACCTTACATGGTATTATATACAACACTGGTGCTTTAACTCGTGCTGTTATTCTTCAAAGATGAGGAATTTAAACTAATTGACAACAGTTAAATAGTTGATTAGTTTCACAAACCGGACTGTGTTCTTACTCCGGATTGTTCAAAAAACTTAATACTTTTGTTTCTAGTAAGTGATAATTACATATTTACCTGAGGTTATTCTTGAGCTCGTTTGCGGAAGACGAGCGGATAACTAATACATAAGCCGCGATAGCATATATCTGGCATTAACAGTTGTTTATTATTCGGACACCATGAGTTCGATTTTAGCTAAAGCTGAATGTGCTAATATTTATTTCTCAATAGAAAACGCTCAGCGGATGAGCAGATCAATTAAGGTATTGAGAAACGACGAACAGGCCCGAAACATACGACCGCGGAGTTCGTACTATAATAAACAGGAAGAGCGTTTCACCTCTCCTGAACAGTGTTTTGGTAATAAGTGTCGCGATAAATGCATAAATAAAAAAAAAAAAAAGAAGTTTTGGTCTACGCACAAACGAAATAACAAATCCTATCACAATTAACAAACAAAACTCGTTTTACGGACGTTGTTTAATAAAAATTATGTGGTACCGTTTTTATGTTTGCAAGAAATTAGGACTGCCTTTGGTCATACTAAAATAATTTTCGGCTACCTTCTCAAAACAAAAATGTTTAGGACTAATATTATTCTATGTTCGTGGAATAATTATAGTGCTAAATATTAGAATTAATATTTAACGATCAAAAATCCTAGTAGGTACCACCTCCGACGACCGAGTTTTGTTTGTCTCATATTTTAGTAAACCAATCATTTATCTAAACGACTATCTCAAAGTCAATCAGAACAAACGGATTTTGATAGACCAGGCTGCGGAAGCTGTTCAGATTCTATCCTCTTGGTATTGAACTATCAATAAGCAAGCTCAGAGTTTGCTATGAATGTTAAACTTCGCATCGTTTATCATTCCATGAGGTCGCCCTTTGGTGCTGACCCATTCAGATGGCTTGTTCTCTTCTCCTGTAGACCAGCCATATATATAAAGCACGTTCTTGGCCCAAGCACCTTGAGAGGAACTAAAATGGTGGTCGGCAATGCTCTCAGCGAGCACGTTCACAAATCCTGAGCCTGACGCATCCAGCAATGGCTTATTGACCGTGGTGCCGTGCTAGACGGAACCTGATCGAATAGTTGCCCTTGGCAGCTCAGTCAGAAAACGTTAAATCACAAAAGAAGGGGCATGAACCAATCGTTTATCTAAACGACTATCTCAAAGTCAATCAGAACAAACGGATTTTGATAGACCAGGCTGCGGAAGCTGTTCAGATTCTATCCTCTTGGTATTGAACTATCAATAAGCAAGCTCAGAGTTTGCTATGAATGTTAAACTTCGCATCGTTTATGAGATCGCCCTTTGGTGCTGACCCATTCAGATGACTTGTTCTCTTCTCCTGTAGACCAGCCATATATATAAAGCACGTTCTTGGCCCAAGCACCTTGAGAGGAACTAAAATGGTGGTCGACAATGCTCTCAGCGAGCACGTTCACAAATCCTGAGCCTGACGCATCCAGCAATGGCTTATTGACCGTGGTGCCGTGCTAGATGGAACCTGATCGAATAGTTGCCCTTGGCAGCTCAGTCAGAAAACGTTAAATCACAAATTAAAAAATGTGGGCTATTATTCAATCCATAAGGGAATACCGTATGTATTGGTACAATGTAGTGAGCTACACAAGGAACGAAGATAATTTATATTCAGAGGCCTTATATATCCCATATGTCGGTCTTACTTTTCGAGCTATTGGACGAGAACGACGTTCTGTTCACGTTGCACTAAACTACATATCATGCGAGGAGGCAGACTTACCAAATCTCGCCAGAGAAGGCCATGCAGAATGGATCTGTATTCGCTCGTAGTCGTGTAGTTAAAAGACCAACCAACCCTGTAGACCCTGGTGTCAGAGTTCTTCGAAGCTGCCTCCCGGCTTCTGATGTAGTTTATCTAACGACTCTCGGATAGCTGCCTGAAATAACGGCCTAACGTGCCTTTCCAAGCATGCAATCATCTTTCCTATTAGACAATCAGATGGTTCTAGCCTGCAATATCCTAACCAAACTGGAAACAATTTAATTAATTATGTTTTCTATGGGAATCGTAACCGGGTCTTCAGGTAAATGCCTTAACTACTCAACCAGAGAGGCGTTAAAGAATGGACCGAGTATACGCTTGTCAGCTAGTTTCACTTTTTGGATTACCCCAAATCGATCTGTGTGCACACAAGAATACTCACGTCGTACTTCGTAACGTGATACGTGATTGCAAGGACACGAAAACCAAATAGGTACCACGATGCCCTCCAGCAGGCCGTGGTACTTTCAAAGAGCTTTTATATTTGTACCACTGCACTTGGAGTCTCGAGTCATTGTATACCTTAATCAGGCCAGGGGTAATTTCTTTCTGGTAGCCCCTCACTGGCATAAGGAACTTTGGCGCCCAGACCTCAAGTAGAGAGAAATAGCAGCACTCTGCCCGTGGTACAGTACTGTTGTCCGGTCAACCGAACCACAAAAAAAAAAAAAAAAACCCATCAGCTCCATGGATTCTGACACGACTAAGGTACAAGCTAATATACTCAAAGTATGATTAGTGGAGGGTGGAACCTTCTGTTAGCTAACAGATCAACGGAGTGAGTTACTAGACTCAAGTTAGACCATCCACGAAAAGAGTTCGTTCTTAAGTTTGGTCTTATGGCAAGATTGATGTCATGCTGTCAAAAATTGGTCACTTATGTCACTGGATAAGTAAGACATACACCTATCTTTTCTCCAACTACAGCTAGTTCTTTTCCTACAAAACTATCTACATTTAAGTTTACTTAGCAACGTTAACTAAGTTTTAACCTTGCTGATAAAATGCCGGTGATAAAACGCATGCTTGAATTCATATCTTTGGCTAACGCAGCCTCTTCTTTGAACAAACCTTTTTTATGGGGCCTAAGATGTTGTCATGTCATAAACCAACAAAACTTTCTTGGTAAGAATTTTCAAGACGTTAAACGTACAGCATTTGTATTGCTTATTGCATAAAAGACGAGTGCACAACCTAACACTCCTCTATATTAATATAGATCATGGAGATTTTTGAAGGTCAGGATAATTCAATATGTCCTTTATTTTGGATAAGACGCAGTCACCCTCGATCCACTTCAACCCATTGCAAAGATCCATTGATGGATCTTTTTAAATACTCATTTCCACTTTAATCCATGATCCAGCATATTTTTCAGAGTTGTGGTATTTCTCAGACTTGTGGTATCGTGCGTCTTGCGTCACGTATCATGCTGGAAGGTTGCGCTAGCGCTCGCTGCTGTGCGAGGCCAGCGCAGGCAGCAAGTGCAGTGCTGCCGCCTCTCTTTCAACTGGTTTGAGTGCTACTCTAAGGTTAAAGTTACAGCAAATGGAAACTAGCGTTCTTCTAACACTTGCTTGATTTAAATATAATTAGCAGCACATCTCGTTCTCAACATAATGATCATATAGATCTTGCACAGGTCCAAGACGAAATTGATCAATTGCTTCATTTACAATTATCATTTCAATGATAACCGTTTTACTAAAATTATTATCTTATAATAACTTACTGAACCATTTTCATTTCACACATTGGCATACTTACATTTGTATCCTTATAATATTGCTTGCCACCAGGCGATAACAAACACATCTCACTCAATAGGTTTCGAATAACGGTTCAAAGCATATAATATAATGTTTTACCTGAAAATAAAACAATTATTATATGCGTAACCTTATTCGAAACCTATATTTCTATTTCTGCCTGTTGGCTTCATTTCACAAGACTCTCAGTGAGATGCAATGTGACGACTCAACACTGCGCAGGCGGCAAGCAAAGATCCCCTCTACTCACACTAGGGCCGCCGGGAGTGTGAGGGAAGGGGTAAAAGGGGCATACTTGGGGGCTGATGACGTAAGCGGAAGTAGTGCTATCTCACTCAATAGGTTTCGAATAAGGTTACGCATATAATAATTGTTTTATTTTCAGGTAAAACATTATATTATCATGCCTCAAAATAATTTAAAAATGCTGACTTATAGCTTTAGAGAGCAGGTTCGAACAATAAGGCATTTAAGTAATAATTAATGGATATTTAAACAGTTTATAATAATGTTTGTTAGTTACTATTATAATCATTATACACGCAAATAGAATTAGGAAATCGAGCACGGACAATTTTTTTTCAATCTATGTACACGCAGGTGCATTCACTTAATCAATCCTTGATGTTATCTTATAAGTAAACTAGCTGTTCCCCGCGGCTTCGCCCCGCGTGGGACTCGGTTATATCGCGCCCAAAAGTAGCCTATGTTTAACCTCATTTTCCCAAATCCTCATTTGACCAAATTTCATCACAATCGGTCCAGCAGTTTAGCCGTGAAGAGGTGACAGACAGACAGACTTTCGCATTTATAATATTAGTATGGATTATTTTTTGGGATCACTTATTGAGTCATATAATATTTTTGCATACATTATTTATATAGAAAATAATAGTGACATAGCAGTCGCAATATTCTTATGCAAATTTTGATAGCAGTCTTTTTACTTAAACAACCTCTCAATTTAAAATTATGAAGCATTTTTTATCTGTTTTTTAAAATGTAGTGACAAAAAACCACTTTATTACTTTATCAACAGTTACGCAGTGAGCACCTATCCGTGACAAATTATTTTGTGATGAGAAACAGTTTAGTCCCTCTGAGCTTGTATGGTTCGTGCCGAGGTCACCGTGCATTCCTCCTCCTACTTTATTGAAGACTAGTCCAGTGTTAGTGAATATATTTATGCCAAATGACATGTATGATTATGCGATGATTGAAAGAACGGAAAAGAATACTTAAATACATATTAAAAGTAAAGGCGTTTTATAAGAAATAAGGACAATGAGGAATGATGATAATTTTCTTATTAGAGAACTTAAAGATGAAATAGTTTAAATATTTGATAACAAACGGATAGTAACTGCACTCGTTACTTCTTTTGGCAGTTTGCTGATACTACTTAAATATTTTTAATATGAATAGACGAAATTAATAACTATATAATAAACCTACTGCATCAAGAGCCATGGGAAGTCCACCCGTTCGATCAGCAACTTACTGAATTTGGCTATTGATCGCGAAGGTAATTGAAACGGATCGGGTTCAGGAAATTCGGATCACGTACTAAAGTTGTCCGGAGGCGGGACGTGTTTGTCGGATACTATACGTTATCGTTATCATAGAATCAATTATCGACTTGTGTGATAATTCCTGGATAGTTGTCTAGGTAGCCTAAAGTTTGCCTTTTATTGGTCATTCATTCATTCATATCGTGTAGGTGTCATGGTCAATGGATTATGCACACCCTGGTGTAGAGTTCTTCGGAACCGCCTCTCGGCCTCTGACGTGATAATTGGTAGAACATAATTCGGATAAAATACACTAACTTTTTAATAGATCTTCGTGTGATGCGATCTTTTGCTTTTAAAATAACACTTATTTTTATTTAAGAGAAACAAACGAAAAATATAATTTCATCATAATTTGTATTTCCGAATTTTTATCTAATGAAAATATGTATTTGTAAACAATATCTTTATTGATATCATTATTTGAAAACACGACATGCTATCTACCCTATTTCATCGCTAAACATGAAAGGATTTTTTGCCGTATAAACGAGTTAAATCAACCATAAATTTGCCCCAAAATGGGCTTCTCGAATAAGTTATCATCGGCAGTTAGGAGAGCAAAGCGGCGAATTTTATCATTCGATAAGGCTCGCGCTTTTCAGTCTCAATATCTTTACAAATACTTATAATAATTCAGTTATTTATTTGAGTATTTTTAACGTCTTATAATATTAAATATTACATGAGGATTGAAGAAGATTATGCTGTGTATAAATGTTTGGCGATATATATTTAGCTTTTTTTCCTTTTTTGTTTATTACCTAAGTATATTGTTTCCGGATATGTAAGAAAGTATGAGTTTCGCAGAAGATTGTGTATGGTTTCATAAAATAATAGCTTAGCCCTAAGCTAACAATGGTATAATTTAATTCAGTACTTTATAAATTTTCCTCATACGATACAAAATCATTGTAGTCAGTTTACGATACATACATATAGGATATGATAATTTACTCTACTAATTATTTTATTTTAATTAACGAGTCCACAATTTACTAACAAAATTCTCTTAAGTTCTAGTAACGAGGCGTTAAATGTTTGAATTAGGCGATAATAAATCCAATGAAGCAATTAATTATGTAAGAACGTGCAACAGACTTTTAAATAGCGTGTAAGGCGTGCGAAATGTGAATACAATGGTAGGCTCCCACGCATTATCGTTTAGGCTTTAAGCCTCGCGCTGCACATCAACCATTTGTTGCTTATAAAAGTGGTAAGTAGTTGTTGTGTACTAGGAGGCATACTTATAGTAATGGTAAGCTACTTATTTTGAAACTGAATATTAATCTTAATATTTGTTGATATTCTTATATTTTAGATGTAAAGGTAGGTAAAAAATAAAACAAACATTTTTGATTACCTTTTAATGTCATGTTTTTTAGGTTTCATACCTACCTATGAAGCCTGTGAACAAGGTAAATGCTTTAGTCCACATCGGTGTTACATCACACTAATATACCTTGCAAACAATTATCTTTTATCGTATTTACGCCATTCTTTATCTTTTTACTGCCAATTACTAACTTGCTCCGGGTATGTCGTAAAGCATAGCTTCATAAGTTACGCAGTACGCCTATACTCGTGAAGCAATGAATTGAAACATGGCTACTTTGCAATAGCGAATTTGCATGGGAGAATAATGTTAAACGATTTAATACAAGTTATAAGAATTCGAAATGTATCGTCGGCGATGATTTATTCTGAACCTTTTTCTTTGAAAAAAGAAGAAACATGTTAAAAACATATGATAGAAAATGTGATAAGGAGAAGGTAAGTCACACGGCGACATAAGTAGAGTTCATAGTAATTATCAGTGGTGTAAAAAACAGTTTATACGATAATGATTCTAAATTACTAACATCATTTCAGCCGCAGGCTGGTCATAGCTGGACATAGGCCTCCCCCAAGGATTCCAGAATAACTGGTTGGCTTGGAAGCGGCCTGCATCCAGCGCTTGCCTGCGACCTTCTACAGGTTCAACTGGTCTGTAGAATAGAATTACTAAAATAAATTACAGAAAAATAATACGTGTGATACGTAAAGTGTAAATTTTGTAATAAGAATTGGTATTGGATGTCTTTACAGAAGAAACATACTAGTAAATATTTCTAATTCTAACAAAGAAACATATCGTGAATCTATTTGCATGAAATATAAATTGTCATATTTTATTGTCTTACAAGCAATTACTATTATCTGAAGTGATCGCCATTTATTTGCAGATTATAGAGAAGGCTTACTTTATGAGAGGCCTCGGTTTGCATTTTAAATTACCAACGTTTATCTTTACAAAGTTTACAGATACAGAAACAAGTTAGTCCACTCAGCTTTGAATGGAAAATATTATACAGTATAGTGTAACGTTTTAAATATGATTAATATAATGATTATAGAAACCTCTTGATATGAAGTTCGTTAGTTTAGAATATACATAAAAAAAGTTTTTAAAATGAAAAAAAAAATCGTATAGCACAAAATGCACAAGTGAGGAAATCCACTATAAATGTACAAGCGAGCGACAAACGCGAGAAAAACCATCGTAATGATGTGAAATCTGAATACTAATGTGTGGTAATACACATTTGTTCCATACCGCACTCTGGTTTTACCTTACAATTGAATGCTTACTTTCACTTAATCAGTACATTGAATTCCCAATCGAGACGCTCAGTGCTCAGTATACACGATTTCCTCATTAACGTGCTTTTGTTGGAGCGTCAGCTTGATACATACGATTAGGGTTGGCAATCAAGGGTTACAATACTGTAACTACAATAATTTAATGTGATCACTTCTTTGTTGTCTTTCTAGTTATCCAACACTTTACGGTAAACGTTATATAGAGTAATCTTTAGCAAACGGTTAAATTTGTGATATGAAACGATTAGTAAAAATATCTTTTTTTTGTTGCCCACTGGTGCTCAGAAGTGAGCAAACGACTGTGGAAAGAGTAAGTGTCGTTTGTAAAGGTTTTTCTTATTTTCAAAAATAATAACTATTGAATTTGCTTGACTTTACTGATCCTCATTAATTTAGTTATCAGTCGACAGCCCTAACTACATCTTGTTTCGCATCCTCAGTCCAATCAAAGCCTCAAGACACCCGCGTCACCTGCACATATTGCACTGATATTGAATGTTCGGCGGTTGAACCGCAACACTAAATACAGTACAGATGGATCACAAGGTATACCTAATTGCGTGATATGGCAATAATTTGTTCTGTTTTCTGTATAGACAGTAGCGTTATATACAAGAAAGTAAATAATTGTTTTTACCAATACTTTTCGAAGCACAACCAACCTCTATGGAAAACCCTTTTTTGGGCAGCGCCAATTAGATATTCGATATACTTAGTAATAAACTCTTGTCATATTTATTTGGTAAATTTAATAGCATGTACCCATGCTCTTATAAGCCTGAGTATTATTATAACATACTAGCTTTCGCCGCGTCTTCGCCCGCATGAATTTCCCTCGGGAACAGTGCTTTTTCCCGGGACGAAAGGTATCTTATGTCCTTCTCAATACTCCTAGCTACGTGTCTGCGAAATTTCAGGTAGGTTGGTTCAGAAGATAGAGCCTGAAGAGATAACAAACAAACAAATATACAAACTCACTTTCGCATTTATAATATTAGTTGGGATTTAAATACTACTGCCATTCAATAATTTACACAATGAGAGTACATAATAATAAGTACATATTTTTAAGTTTTATTTATAATTTTAGTAATATAAGTTTTAGTTTTAATTTTATTAATATTAGTTACTTTAGTTTGTAGTTTTTTTATATAATAAAGATCTTGTAAACCTATGTTCTACAAGTACATAATATTATCAACAATACTATTTGCAGTACATGAAATATTAGTGTCCATAAATTTTAAAACTCAGCGGCCTTCGTATGACACCAATTTATTGTTCTCTTTCATTGAACATGTAGCTGTTTGAAATGTGGTCTTGACACTAGTTCCTGCATTGAATTACATAGCTATGTGAAGGTTATGTATAGAGTAGATGCTACAAAATATATGTACTTAATATTAATAACTTTGTAGATTTCAATGAAATTGGAATAAATAAATATAGGAAGCTACTCGGGGCTCTGCCCACTTGGAACCGCTATCGCGTGGATTCACACATAAAAAGCAGCATTATTTTAGAAGAGAATAGCAAAAATTTCATAAAAATGCGCTCAATGATTGAAGCATGATTTAGAAACAAACTTACAAGCAACTATTTAAGAAATCATAAATATTATCTAACTTTTGCATTTATAATAGGAGTTACCTAGAAAGAGCCAGCTCCAAATAAAAAAAAGTAGGTAGTTCTGAAGTTCATTTTTATAAAAAATAATTTGTTCTACAATTTAAATCACTATTCACTAACTACGGTAAAGATAGGAGCACCAACCCCGCTCCTATCACTGGGATCCAGCCTTAAGCGTACCAAACCCTCGTCCGTGCCTTCTGTTAATCTACAGTTACACTTTGAACACATAATAAAATTAGCAACAGCAATATCAAATACTAAAAAAAACCATGTTAAAACACTAGAGGACAATACACGTCTGCACCACTCGGCGAACCCAAAGAGAAGAGAGCGTTACGCTGATACCGACCCCGACACTCGCACTGCTAAAATAGATTTACCGGTAGTGGGGAGATACCTGTCATCTGATGTTACCAGGCACTGACAGGAATTATTAAATTGCGGCCCTTTAGAAATTTTTAAAATCTATAAAGAACTATTAGCTATCCAACCGAATTAACCATTCGTGTCTAAGCTTTGGCACTAATCACGGTAAAGATAGGAGCACCAACCCCGCTCCTATCACTAGGATCCAGCCTGAAGCGTACCAATCCCTCGTCCGTGCCTAACTATGTTAATCTACAGTTACATTTCAACACATATTAAAATTATCAACAGCAATATCATCATATAAAATACTAATAAAGGCCATGTTAAATCACTAGAGCACAATACACGTCTGCACCGCTCGGCGAACCCAAGGAGAAGAGCGTTACACTCATACTCACCCCGACACTACTACTGCCAAGAGGGGTTTACCTGTAGTGGGGCGATACCTGTCACGTGATGTTACCGGGCGCTAACACTCGGCCGTCCTGAAAAATCCGGTCGTCCCCGACCGTTGTGGTCTGGTGTATGGCTAAAAACAAACACAGGAAATAAATACTTTAATATCGGTGACCTTTATAACCAGGTCCACCAATCAACCTGTCATAAATGATCTCTTAATACGGTGTTAACAATATATTCCCAAGATGCGCTAGCTGCCACGAAGAGTTAAGCAAGTTATCCCATCGTCGGCCAACTTGCTTGTACAACATGGTACAGCCATCAGCACCTAAGGCCGCTGATGCTGTGTATCACCATGCACTCCCACAAACAACTGTACCTAGTTGTAGGTCATGGCCAACTATCACATCTTGTGAACTTTGCTGAACACACATACACCAGACATATTTAATCAAAGCATCAAACACAGTCAAGATACATTTCGACAAATAGATATTTAATAAAAACAAGTTATTTCCAACTGAAGTGTAAGTTTTATCACAAATCGACATTTTTTTACATCATTCTATTCAAATACTCGCAAAGTTACTTACGCTTGCTATTCCTTCGTAAGTCACTTTATAATTCATTACTAGTTACTATTTCGTTAATATTTGAACTCAAGCAAACACATAATAAAACCACATATTCAAGTAAATAAACATTAAACACCAAAGTATATTTACTAAAGCTATTACTAACTTTAGTAATCACAGATTATACAATGAAAAACCCTTATAATTCACATTATAATTGAATAAACCAAATACATCTATTAACCTTTTAAACTTTTTAATGTGTACTGACATCAAAGTCAACAACCAATACCCAACGGTTAACATTTTTTTTTTCAACATCATTTTTGAAATACCCACTAAGTAAATAATTTTCACAGATATTTTATTTTCACCCTTTTTTTTTTTTGGAATCAAATCACTTAAAACATGAAGAGACTTACCGCTTCTGCACCAATACTTACAGCCCGACACTACTACTGCCAAGAGGGGTTTACCTGTAGTGGGGAGATATCTGTCACGTGATGTTACCGGGCGCTAACACTCGGCCGTCCTGAAAAATCCGGTCGTCCCCGACCGTCGAGCACGAACCATGAAACAATAATACATTGATTGAGTACAAATCACCATTTATGCTTCTTCTATAATGACCTCGCCATCTCGATAATGCATAGTATCTTAGGTTGTTTATCAGTGTTCCGAGACCATTATGACTTTTCCGTTTCAGTCACTTCTGGTTTTTAACTGATCGGAACCCTCAACTATGCTAAAATCGAAAATGACAGTAAACAACTTTATTTCAGACATTCAATGTATAACCACCTCGATAATGCATAGTATCTTGGGTTGTTTATCAGTGTTCCGAGCCCCTTGTGACTTTCCGTTTCGGTCATTTGTGGCTTTTAACTGATCGGAACCCTCACCTATGCTAATATCGAGAATGAAGTAAACAACTTTATTTCAAACATTTACAAACGGTATTTTATCAGAAACCGTCATTTTTTTTGTACATCATTTTATTCAAATACCTACAAAGTTACTTAAGCTTACTGTTCCTTCGTAGGTTAGCTCACTTCATTTTCATTACTAGTGATTCTTTCGCGTATTGTAACAATTTAACTTAAGCAATCACATAATTTAACCACATTTAATTAAATAAACAATAGATACCAAAGTAGATTTTTCAAGGTTATCACTCGTTTAAGAACTCACGGATAAGACAATGAAAAACAAATAATTATCATAATCATTACATAAACCAAATATTATCATTAACCTTTTCAATATATTGACATCGAATTCAATCACAAATACCCAAACGTAAAGGATTTTTTTTCTTTTTTTTTTTCATATCATTTTTAAAATACCCACAAAATAGATAATTTTCACAGAGATATTTTTTTTTCACACTTTTTAGGATTGGTGTCACATAAAACATGAAAAGACTTACCGTTTCTGCACCAATACTTACAGCTGTGGTATATCATATCACAACATTACATTTACACTTTAACACTCACAAAAACTTTTTCGACTACTTTAGATTAAAAATTTAATCTAACCGTTTTGTTAAATTTACTTACGCGTGTGTGTCAGAATGTTAACAATTTAGTATCACAAAACATGTACAATTTACTAGGCGTGGTAGAATATTAAGAAATATTCTTTCTTCATCCAACTTCTGATATTAGCTATCCAACCGAATTAACCATTCGTGTCTAAGCTTTGGCACTAATCACGGTAAAGATAGGAGCACCAACCCCGCTCCTATCACTAGGATCCAGCCTGAAGCGTACCAATCCCTCGTCCGTGCCTAACTATGTTAATCTACAGTTACATTTCAACACATATTAAAATTATCAACAGCAATATCATCATATCAAATACTAATAAAGGCCATGTTAAATCACTAGAGCACAATACACGTCTGCACCGCTCGGCGAACCCAAGGAGAAGAGCGTTACACTCATACTCACCCCGACACTACTACTGCCAAGAGGGGTTTACCTGTAGTGGGGCGATACCTGTCACGTGATGTTACCGGGAGCTAACAGAACTTAAATATAAGAACACTAGCGACCCGCCCCGGCTTCGCATGAGCATAAAAAACCTTTCTCTTGAATCACTCTATCAATTAAAAAAACCGCATCAAAATCCGATGCGTAGTTTTAAAGATTTAAGCATACAAAGAGACATACGGACAGAGAAAACGACTTTGTTTTATACATAGATTTAGTATCACAAAACATGTACAATTTACTAGGCGTGGTAGAATATTAAGAAATATTCTTTCATCATCCAACTTCTGATATTAGCTATCCAACCGAATTAACCATTCGTGTCTAAGCTTTGGCACTAATCACGGTAAAGATAGGAGCACCAACCCCGCTCCTATCACTAGGATCCAGCCTGAAGCGTACCAATCCCTCGTCCGTGCCTAACTATGTTAATCTACAGTTACATTTCAACACATATTAAAATTATCAACAGCAATATCATCATATCAAATACTAATAAAGGCCATGTTAAATCACTAGAGCACAATACACGTCTGCACCGCTCGGCGAACCCAAGGAGAAGAGCGTTACACTCATACTCACCCCGACACTACTACTGCCAAGAGGGGTTTACCTGTAGTGGGGCGATACCTGTCACGTGATGTTACCGGGAGCTAACAGAACTTAAATATAAGAACACTAGCGACCCGCCCCGGCTTCGCATGAGCATAAAAAACCTTTCTCTTGAATCACTCTATCAATTAAAAAAACCGCATCAAAATCCGATGCGTAGTTTTAAAGATTTAAGCATACAAAGAGACATACGGACAGAGAAAACGACTTTGTTTTATACATAGATTTAATAAAAAAAAAACAGGGGCCGCGCGCGATTCCTAATTTTATGGTTTTATACTATGTAGTGATTTCAAACAATTTTTAGTTATGTGGCTGTGTCGGAAAATACCAAAAATTCACCTATTAAATTTTACGATTTTGACTGAATATACGTAACTGCCTTTACATGCTTCATCTCCATTGCTTCCAAGAAATAGATATTACGTTTGTTGACATGTTTTCTTAAGAAAGTAGGCCTATAGCGTTAGTTTCTCAGAAGGAAATTCACTTTCGGTAAATAGTAAAAGTTAACAATGCGTTAATAACGGTAAGTAGCTGGGAGTCTGGGAATAGCTGACAATGTAACTCATAATAAATGATACTGGAGATCTCTATTGTAACGTTTTTTATAGGTTCCGTATTGATACAGGCCGAGCTTTTTGTATCGTGAAAATAGTTGAACTTAAAGCTGAAGGTTCAACAATTATTACCTTAAAAGTCACTCCAATTCTAAAGTTGCTTCGATGTAACGATGATATTAGAGGAATATTTCTTTAAAATCCCTTTTTTATTAATCCTTGTTTACGACTCTGGGCTTGGGAATATCAAATTTATTTTTCATGTTCATAAAAAAATGTGCGTTAATTTTCATCGATATTTAAAATATTATGGGCGCCATATTCGCACCGCTGACCAGCTGGCGCCCAATACCCTCGTTTTGTGAGTGACGTGTTATTTTTATCAGTTTAATATTATGGATATTCATTACCAATTTTATTAAGGTAATTGCTGCAAAAAGTAACTGGGTTTTATTACAAAAATAGACTACTTACTACATTTCTTTCAAGAATAAATAAGCACAGCGATCTCGATTTTCTAGTAGTATTTCTAGTCGTTTTCTTAATAAACTAAATTTGCAACAAGTTGTCTGAAAAATAGTAACAAGTCTTGTTTTATCTATGATAGATACAAATAAGGCATGCAACTATCGAACCGAGGCTCTGCAAGTTGCTAAGATGACCGAAACTGCTGATTCATGTTTAGGTGCTAAAATAAGGTTGTAGCTGATTTTGGTGATTTGATGGCAGATGGAAAATATCCTTCGTCTTTCGATCAACTTATCCCTAATATTCTTTCTTAACAAAAATGATATTAATCGTTAAGATATTTTTAATTTAGTTTCTTCCCAAAATGCTTAGATGAAATCTATATCCTGTTTAAATTAGGAGTAACAATTATTTACATATGATTACGAATTTCGTTTAGTAGTTTAAAATATTTAACATAATTGTACATCACGGTATCAATCATGTTATTTGCCGGATGGAATAATTTTAACGTCGTTGGAATAAGGTCATACACATATTGATATCCTGCTTTTAAAAACCATTAATCATTAACTTAATACAAACATATTTGTGCAAATTACCTGTAAATTTATTTAAATTAATAAATGTTTTGCTATTGTCCATTAAAGAAAAAAGGATATCTACGAAAGAAATACAAACACGATATAATTAATTACTAGAAATTAGTAAAAATATATAATATGCAAAAAAAAAATCATTTACTCTGTATTTCTGTGTACTGCATTCTTAGCGAGTTAGTAAATTATTAATTTATATTTCTGTGCATCTTAAAATAATATATAAATGTTTTACATTATTTCTTTTTGCATTGGTTTTTTTTTATAAAAAATCGTGATTTGGTTCTAAGAAAAACAACAAACACTGAAATTAGTATCTACTTATAGTAGTAATATATAGCATTATATTTTATTGAAATAAGAATTCTCGTTAGAACAAATGTGCCTCTACTACTCTACTCTACGGGGGTTATTTAAAAGTTCCATACCGCATCGACCGCGGGTCACCATAAAAACAGGAGAGGAAGGGACAGAATTATCTCTCCTTGCTTTTATCATGTAATAAAATGTTAGTGTTTCGACCCGTAGGAAATTTAGCTGGATATTCACACTGTGGAAGGTTACTGCCGGCTGCTGCAATGCGTGGCTTTGTCGGACATTTTCTTAAACAAGGCGCTAAACATTTAAGTTGGATATTAATCGCGGAGCTATTTTTTAAATGGATCAATAGTGTTACAAGTGTATATTTATATGAATTTATTAAATTAAGACAAAAATATAGAATAAAGTACCTACTTACTTAATTTTGCCCCAAATTACAGTTGTTATATATGTCAAAAAAAAATTAAGGTTCAAATATAATATTCAATAGGTATACCTATGTTGTGGTTTAGAATCTTACGGGAAACGAATGTTGCTTCTGGATTTGATTTCATTCCGTACCAACTTGCATTACCTACTTGATTGTCTGATACGATGATTCAATGATTCGGAAAGCACCTTTGTATTCCAGACGTCACACGGTGGCATTTTCCAAAAAACGTGATGGTTTTGGTTCGCAGTTCGCTACAGGAAACAAAAATTAAAGATTTATTTTTTATTATATTATTGCTACTATATCCCAATCCCAACTTTCCCTAAAAACAAAATTATTAAACTCTTTAGGCTCGACACGATGAAATAAATGTTATTTGCTTGTTAGTCCATAAATAATGCAATTACGTAAATCGATATTTAATTTATGTGTCGAGAATCGAGAAGTTTTTTAGGTGTCATAAATTTAGAGGGGAAGACAAAAAATTGGCAGGCGTTGCGCCGACTCCTGAATTCTTGTTTGTCGCTTGTATTGATTTATTTATGCGATAAATCTAAAGCCGGATTAATCAGAGCCATTTTTCGTTTTCGCCAATATGGTCCTTGCACTGGTGAGCTGGTGATATGTTGAGTAATTGCTAACTACTTCTCTCTCTCTCATCTTAGTATTCCTCGAATGTTTTTTTTTTTTCATTACTACATAAACTACATCTATGGTGTCTTTTATTTCTATTTGGTATGAATAACGCGTAAATATATTTTATGTCCAGTACTCCATTTCATAACAAGTGAATGCAAACTTTATTCAAAAATTATGCTAGAAATTCATTCAATTCAGATAATATGGTTTCAATAAATATGCGTCGAGAATAGTTAAAGTTTTCGGTCATAATGAATTTGTTGGCAAATGCACTAGAATGATAGCGAATAATATGAACGAATGATTAATGGAATACCCTCGTCCAGTCATTAATGATGCTATAAACTATAAATTTTAAATAGGTACTTATATAATATATATTTTAATAAGAAAAGAAAATATAATGTAAGTATAAGTCAAATTGCATGTTGTTTTTAAAGCAAGAAAATTTTGAATATTTTATAGTAGTTTTCTGAACTGTGAAACCTTATTGACAATTAAAAATATAGCTTTCGTTTGATGCTAAGATTAATTACTATCAAAAATTTAAGTGAGTTTAACGCAACGTCCTGCACATAAGCTCATACGCCGACGATTCTCGCCAACTACATTTTTCCATGAAATCTCTACTCCTTCCGCAACTGGTTCGTGCTATGTTAACCTGGCGCCACACCCTCCTAGGAAGTGCGAATCCAGGAGGTTTTGTTAGGGGGTTTATATTAACTCCCATGGTTTTTGGAGTGTTAGCATTCCACTCTAGCTCCCACTTACTGACTGTGTTCAGCTCGGTGTTCAAGAGATGGTGTGCGGATTGGTATGGCGGGTGCCGTGATTTCAGGCGGTATGGTGGCTGGTTGATAAACTCGTAGTTAGCTATAGACGTTAAGATGATCAAGTTATAAACATTTCAAAGTTAATGTTTGAGTATATTATTAATTTTCCTTCTATTAAACACTTATTTACTGGAAAGTTGAAATGTAAAGGAACTTCTGCGTATTCTGCATTTGACATCGGACAGTTGCCTTTTTGAATACATACTCGTATTTACACTGGTCTTTCCCGGGAATGTCGGTTGCCATATTTATTTCCGTTGCATTTTTATCAAAGGTATCCCAGTTATTGGAGTTTCCGTTTGAAAACTAGAAACTACGTTTATTATTTGATATTTGAATTTTAGTAAGTAACTTTTATGTCACATTTATTTTGTTGCGAATTAAATCACAATGTGTTTTTTTAAGCATTTATTTTCTTTAGTCAAACATACACTAGAGTCAGATACTAAATAACATTTTGCCAATAACTTGCATAACTGTATGTAAAGTTAGAACGACAATAGAATTTATCATGACAAATAAAGAGATTCCCTGAAAAATTTATGCATAGGAAGCGGAAAGTGGGGTATTTCGATAACATCTAAGTTTGGCGACCCATCTTTTTAACTGCGGCTCAATTATCATGAGAATCTCAGGACGGGCACGAAAAAAGGACCGTTATTCAATATTAGTGCCTATAAAGGTGAGTGATAACCGCCTATCCATTCCAGGACGCCTTTTATAGTCTGTGGTACGGCATAATAGAAAATAATTTATAAGCATTTAATTTAAATATACTTACCTATAGGTTAACTAGTTTAGTTCGAAGAAACTAAAAAATGTAAAAATAAAGGTATACCAGCTGTGGTCGCGCTGCTCGCCTATAGGAACTCGGTCATATCGCGCCCTATATTTATACTTTGCTTATAGCCTATGTTGACTCCTGGTCTTTAACTATATTCATCCATACCCAATTTATTTATTTATTTTATTATTTTTATTCATTACTTTCGTATTTTTTAATATTGGTATGGATTAGCACGTTTATAACGAAGAAAAGCGGACCCTGAGTTCGGTGCTGAAGATCTTCTATTTTTCTCTTAACGAGTCGATGGCCTATTCAAGTATTCTTTACGTCCCAAAATTGGGCTACCTGTGAAGCGCCTGTAGAAGCTTTATACAGATCTTCCAGCGTACAGGTCACGCTGGGTATGTCCGTATATGTGCCATTGTTTTAGGAAACGCACCGCATACGCAATTTGATAGAAGGGATTGAGTACGTAAATACTTAGAGTAATAGATATAAATTTCATACATGTGAGGTGAGAACAAGCTTGCAAATCGGAGGGAGTATATTGAATATTTACTCTAGTATAATTCTCACCGTTCTCTAAACTGGAGGATGAAGGAATGAATCTAATGAAATAAATAATGTGTGAATAATAGGGACTTTTGTTGTCTACAATAAAGATTAAATAATTGTCAGTTTCAGTCCAGCAGTGGACTTATTTGATGCTGTTTATATGATGAATTCTAACCGTGGTTGCGCTACACCATCTAAGTATGTTGCTTTTTTACATGGGTCGTAGGTATGCATGTCAACCTATTTATTAATATAAAAATAAATGTTAAAACAAAGAAACTCACTTGACATGACTAAGTGTTCTTAAATTATAATGAGAGTCTCAAGAGTCACCTAATATGAATTAAATTGGAATGGACGAAGTGCTCACGGTGCTTGTCAAATTACCTTTGCCTTTTCTTTCATCAAATTTGATTCAACTGTCTTAAATATCAAACGAATGACTGGGAAAATTATGTTAATTCCAGTATATGGTCTTATCTAATTTTAAAAGGAATTTTTAAGGTACATCTTATGCCTGAAAGTGAAAGTACAGTATTGAAATGTTACAAAATTATCTATTGATTTCGGTCAGGATACGCACAAGTTTTTGTAGTTAAAATTTACATTACAAACCCCAAAGCAATTCAGGTGAGCTGTAAGTAAAAGGAGACAAAAAAATTATATAAATGTTAGCTAAAATAGGTTTCGAATTTAAGTAGGTAATCGGGGACTGACAATGATAAATAGGGTCAACGTGCGTATCGATACAGAACATTCGTCTCACGACTGCTCGACGAACTACGTGCCTTTTTAACCAGAAAAAATACTAAAGATCTATGGATTTATCAGCGTTGTTTTAACTGTTTTACGTAATCAATTTATCTGAATTTTAATCGGTGGAAAATTTGTAAGCTGTTACGATTATTGTTATGGCAATAAGTAGGCACTTTCTTCTTCGTCATAGTGTGTCTAGTCAATTTTGGTGAGTTAAGTATTATTGTGCAGACCATTATGTCGACTTGTAAAGCATTATTTTTAGCACTAGTGCTACAGATAATGCTGGTATACACACAACTAATCGTGTGATACCGGCTTAAGAATACACCACTTTTACTAACAGAGGTTACAACTTTTTGGTTTGTCCGCATTCTGTAGCAAGGCTGACGTTAGATTAGACGTTCGTTAACAAAAATAATACCTTATACGTATTGAAAGGTATTATATCTACCTATATCGAATTTAAACATCAAGTAACTTACTTCTGTAGCAAGGCTGACGTTAGATTAGACGTTCGTTAACAAAAATAATACCTTATACGTATTGAAAGGTATTATATCTACCTATATCGAATTTAAACATCAAGTAACTTACTCAATTATTTTGTGGATTAACGTATAAGTAATCCCACCAAAAACATAAATGTAAAAAACGAGAGCCAAGTTCAATACAAAAATTATTCTTGGCGGTGAGCTTCGCCGCAAAAAGAATGGCGATCTAAATGAGTGCCAAGTTCTATGCAAAATCGAAATATGTTTTTATAGGAACAAAATAACATTATGAACAAGTATTCAACTCTATTTCTTTGCTTTATTAGATACCTATAACAATTGCTGTTATTTAAAAATGTGAGATCTTGAAGTAGGTCAGATTTGACTTGGCCAGTTTTCATTATATAAGTCATTTTATAAAGTTATTCAACATTTTAATTGTGTTAAAAACTGGCCAAGTCAAATCTAACCTACTTCAAGATCTCACATTTTTAAATAACAGCAATTGTTATAGGTATCTAATAAAGCAAAGAAATAGAGTTTAATACTTGTTCATAATGTTATTTTGTTCCTATAAAAACATATTTCGATTTTGCATAGAACTTGGCACTCATTTAGATCGCCATTCTTTTTGCGGCGAAGCTCACCGCCAAGAATAATTTTTGTATTGAACTTGGCTCTCGTTTTTTACATTTATGTTTTTGGTGGGATATCATTACTTTTGTAAAGAAAACTAGGCAAGTATTCCTATTTAATGTTTTTTTTTTGCGTGACAAATTAACCTAAAAGAGCTACAAACAAATGAGGTTTTGAAAGAAACGATTTACGTAATATTAAATAACTCACAAATGCCGTTAAAGTACAATACTAAAAAGGAATAATTTATATCTGGACTATTCCAGCTATAACTCAAATAAATTTAGTCGAACGACGCAGCATTAAACGCAATCTAATAGGTGGGTTTCCGCTAAACAACCGGTCATAACGAGGACGCTGGCGCGAATGAGCGCCGCTAAGAGCATACTTTGGTTCGTTCGCATTTTAAGTCGTATAGCGCTGTGAGCCGCGCACAAGTGCAAGGCGCGAGCGAGTTCAAGCAGCATTCTTAGACTAGTCAATACATACATATATCGGTACCAATAAGACTTCGCTATTGCCTTGACCTTGGTATACATACACATTGGAGTTTCTTTTAAGGTACAAAGAGTTCGAACTAACAAATTTATACCTTAAAATATTATTTCTTATTTTCAAAAGAAATCAGAGAAACGAACCTTGGGCACTGATCTTTGTTAATTTAGTGAGCCGTGGACTATAAGATAACTACTATGCAGGTATAAACCAACCGACCCGCTAAATTTTAAGTAAATCGCTACCGCTTATAATTTTGTACCATAAGTCAGAGCGTGACGCTGATTGGCTGGTGTGCTGCCGCGCACCGCTGACGACACACCGTTGTTGGCCGGTTGTTTAGCGCGTAGGTATTACAAGTTTTTTGTATGGGGGCACTACTTATTTTTTGATTTTTTCCTACGCTTACACACAATTTTCGAGCTGGATTCCAAATTTCATCCTTCTAGGTCATCTGGAAGTAGGTTAGGTTTAGGTACTATAAGTCAGTCAGTCAGTGCTAAAATTTACAACTTTTTGATCTTCATATCTTTATAACCGTTTGAGCTAGCTTCATGAAATTTGAGCTTCTTCATGTCCTGATGGATCTTATTAAACACACGTAGTTTTATGTGTTTACATTAAAGGGGTTTCGAGTTATAGAAGGGTCAAAAGTGGCACCAAGTGGTTCGTGTAATATTACACTCGGCGCTGGCTAGCCAGTTCCTTTGCTTGAACTTGGCTTGACACGCTGCCGCGTGTCTAGATTTGCTCTATCGAGCACACTAAGCTTTGCTTTACTCAATTAAAAGGCACCGAGTTTTCATCATCTTATAAACCATCTCCAACATAACCATAAACAAAAAACAAAGCGGAATTTCACAAAGTTACCAAGTTTCAAAATGTTACTTGACTTGACCACCGTCGTCACAACAACGTATTGTAATCGTCCTGACTCGACTACCACAAGTTGCTCGTAACGTCTCAATAGATTTTCCTCGAAACGAATGTTGGTCTCATTATTTTCAATTCGCTCTATAGCTCAGTCCGGCTGTATTGGCCATTGTCCGTAATTGCGTTGTGTTTAATTCCATTAATGTTTGTACATTGTACGGCGGCGTTGCGTGTGTCGATGCGATCCGATTAGAGGTAATCGGATGAACGCTATCTATGAAGATGTCGTTAATAGTTTGTTATACACCTTTCTTTTCCCACATTATTCTATATTTTACCGACATTATTGCACTAAAACATAAATAACTTCTACGAGTATTATATATTTAGTGACATTAGTGAACCGGTCGAATTGTGTAAGTGAATATAAAATTATACATAGGTAGAAAAAAAAATTGCTTCGACCACGCGCGATTCTAATTCTATGAAATTATATTTAAGTTTTTTGTCCTATAAACAGCAACGCGTATACAAAAATCGAATGTGTGTTCTAAAACATCTGCGAATTATGAGTTTTTTATTAATGTGAAGATTTTGCGAAGTTTCAAGTTGCGTGCTACTGATAACTTAATACGTTCTTGCGATATTGTATTAGAAATACGGAGATTTAGTAGACGGCCACAAGTCAATGGCATATGTGCTTAGAGCTTAACACATTAGATGCATTAAAGTAGCATTACAGATTATCGAATACCATACTAGCATTAGCAAATAGAACCGGGGCTATTGAGAAACAGAAAGTTTCTGCGATGACAACCACGTACCGGTAACAGGTGCACGAGATATCTAGGTATCTACTAGATTGTTCAGACAATCTATTGGTCACAGAAAATCGCTGGATGCAGGCCGCTTCCAGCCGGCTATGTAGAGATACTTGATAAAGATATTTTGTTCAGTGCAGAACTTCTTATAGCTGAAATTTTATAATCAAGTTTGTTTAATAATAATTGAAATTTTAAATTTAATATTTGAATGCTAAAATTAAAACATATTCAATATTTATATGATGAAGTGATCATTATCATACATTCGTATAGAAAGACTAATAATGATTTAACATTAGCACACCTGTATGGATGTTGGCCACGATACACGATTATCCCACGATATTGAAGTCGAGGCCTGTCTTGAGGAATTGCCATATTTAAACGTATTAAAAAGCTTTATAATTCATATGTATTTTGTAGGCATAGTCAGCATATCGTTTAAGTTAGCTGAGAAAAAATGATAATAGTTTCGTGAAATCCGTGCAGATAGTAGATACTTTATATTTAGGAGGAGGAATAGGGATGAGCATTACATTTTATATAAGCCATGCTAGTAATCTGTCAGTGTATAATTATGTCTATGACGGAGACTTATTTTTTGTGTTATACTTAATGGTGATAATGCACATTCATTTAAATCGGCATAAGCACAGATTTAGATAAGTATCTAAATCTGTGTGCATATGTAAGATTATGAAACAAATATACTAATAATAAGGTTTTAAAAATAGCTTTGTGTAAAAAAAGAATTGTTTAGCTGCATTTCGAGCATAATCGGTTTAGTAGGCGACCGGGCGACGTGCTGTGCCTACGGCAGGTTACCTTACCACGTGACAGGAATAGGATTCTGTTTCGTGCTGCGCTTAACTAATGTAAAGTAAACATTGCGTTATTTTTAGATAATTAGTCAACGATTTAATATATAAATATAATTTTTCGTCTGCGGTTTTTAAATGGGTTTAAATTTAATCTCAGTCGCCTTTTTATTACTTACACAGAATTGATCTAAAATAGGGGAGCCCTAATGGTCTAACAAAATGAAATAGTTTGTGTATAAAAAATATTCCAAATTTGGCTATAGACAGAGGTGTAAAAATATCGACGACTTACCTTCAATATGAAGAGACACCTGAATAAGAAAAAAATGTGACTTTTTCATAAAAGAAAATCGTTAAAAGTGGAATGCAGACTGGTTTAGCAATATGTGTTATTATTCATTGCAATTATTGGTCCTGAGAAAAATAAAGTTTATATCATCTTTGTCGTTACAAATATGTATACGATTAAGTCTCGATAGGAAATATAATTTCAATAATTTCAATACAAAATACAACAATTTTAAATTGATTTCATATGGAAACATCGACCATAGCTTGGTATGTTTCCGTGCTATAAAATGAATTTATATGTTACTTCTTGTTTAGCAAAAGTAAGCAAGTATTTTTATTCCCCGCTGCAAATAAATTAACTAAAAACAATAAAAGTACAATAAAGAGTTAACATGGATTGATTTGTGTTTTAAATAAATCTTACTTTGTAGGTAAAGGACTGAACAATATTGATTGAGCTGTGCGAGATTAAGTTGTTTTCCAAATTTATTTTAATTAATAAAAACCCGAATAAAAAACTTCCTGGAATTTCTTTAAGTTATTTGTAGTATTTTTTTGTAGAAGAATACACATGCATGAAGAAACAACAAAAGTAAGAATTCGGCCATTAGTGACATAAAAACAGAAATCGATCGTGTAACTAACAACTGAAGACGAAAGTTTGTAGGATCCGTAGGGAGCCATAGGATAATGAAGAAGACAGGACTGAAAATGATTTTTTTATGGAAATCCTCGTCCCCCAGGAATAGGAAAATTAAAATATTAATAACCTGTTCCCTTATCAGAAATAATGTACACAAGTCGTATCTACATTTTTCTCATAGCAATATAGGTAAACCGAAGCTTACGCTCTCCTTCGAAAGTTAGCTCGTCTACCGTAAAGGCAACACAAGGTGCTAGGTTATGTCCGAGACAGATTGTTTCCTAGGCACCATTCCAGTACAGGTATAAGATAGTTTTACCTCCCTGGACGAAATACCAAGGTAGAAATACCATTTCCCTTAGTTAACATACATTGTCACGTACAAGTTGAGAGTACTTAGGAAATACCTTTCCGAGTTACTTTGCGGTGGAGATAATGTTTTGAATGTTAAGTTTGGCATCCATTTAAGTAGGCTTGTGAATCTAGAATAGTGTTTCACTTGATTGTTTTTCATGGATTTTAAATATACCTTTTGTATATTGGTAAATCAAAAAATAAATTATAGTTTTACATACAAGTTAAAAATATATATGTACTTACATAATAAAAAATATTTAAATTTGGAATAAGTACAAGAACAGACGCTCAATGCCCAATAGTGGAAAAAATAGGGCTTTTGATGATGATGTTGCGATAATGCTATAACAAACAAACAAATAATATTATTTTACTGAATTTTGTAAATACTACTTACGTAAATAACTCATGATTCGAAATTTTTTGAACTTATATGAGAAAAAGAAAGAAAATAGTTTTATGACACTAGCACAATGCCGCGCTGTCTGAACATTTTATTTCTTTCATTACCGCTGCAACTCGGCAAGACAGCGTAAGCTTGAATATAAAATAAAGTAATCATAGAAGAAAACCTTATAAATAAATTTACTCGTATTTTTCATCTTTCATTTGTGCGTGTCGTGTGTATACCATACTTTAATAAACATCCGATTCTAGATAGAGCTCAATCGATTTATTTTGAAAGTTTAAAATCTATTTGATTATAATTATTTCATTAGAAAAGTAGCAAAAACTACAAAAAAATGTATTATATACAATTTCCAAGAAATAATTTTTTAAATAATGAAACCCATAAATGCTATCCCATAAGGATTGTAAATAGACATACCTATATCCGGCCCTCGAAAGATTGTCGGATAATTGACTGTCAACTAAGTCGTATAAAATATCCAACAGTATTAAAGTATACTTAAGTAATATGAAATTCTTAAACAACACGAAACAAATACTAATTTCTTAAAAATAAAAGGAAAATGTTTGAAATTCTGTACTATCTTTAACGCGCTGTTAGCCTGCAGTTGAAATGAGAGAAATATTTTCAGATCTCGCCACGTGGACGTTAAACTACGTTATTTTGAGGGTAAGCGGTTTAACTCGGGGCAAAGTTGACAGGTGAAAAGTCCCGCCAGTTGCTATCGGACCTAACTATCTTGAGAATCGATTCGGGGAAACCAGTAAATACAAGTAGACATTGCAGCATTTGCTGTTAAGTTAGGTTTATGAACGTGATTTCTATTTTTAGAGTTCCGTACCTCAAAAATAGAATCCTTATAATATGTCTGTCTGTCTATCTGACACGCTTTTTCTGAGGAACGCATGAATTTATAAAGTTGAAATTCATAATGTATGTTCAAACCTACAGTTTCTTTGGGCTGTATAATAATCATAATTATATCTACGTTACTTATACGTTAACTTATATATAATACGTTCTTTTTACATGTTTACGTAAAATAATTGATTATCGATTATTATTTACGCGATCAAAAGATATAAAAAGTAGGTAAATTTTGCATTTGGCAATTTCAGATGGCAATCAAAGCCTATGGGGTACTTCCCGTTAAACTAGAATTTTGAAATTTGGTATTTAAGAAGCATTATTATATAGCACCTATCCAGAAATACATTTAGAAACATTAGATTTATTGTTATTAATTTAAAATAAATATAAAGAAAATTTATTTTTATGTACAAATTAAAGATAAGGCTTTAAAAAACTCTAAATTTTAGTATTGTGTGGTGGTAGGCAACCCTAGGTTCGATATCCCAGTCCGACTCGCACTTGGTTGATTTGTCTTAACCGTGAATTTATTTACATAAAAATGTAAGTATATTCGTATTTCATTAGTCTAGTCACTAGTACTATGTGTGTAAATTGAAGTTTACATTTACATGATATTGATTGTAGTCTAAAGTTTATCTTTTCCTTATAGTAAACTTGCACAAACTCCTATTTACAAGTCTGTAAGTTCAGTAATAAGAACCGTTGAACGAAGTGCTGTTATATCATCCTCTTAGGAAGTACTGACGGGTATGCAGGCTTGGCAAGTAATCTTACCTTTTAGTTCGTATGAGACTATGCTTTTAGCGAACATTTGTACCAAATGTGTGCTGTTTGTTACATAACTCTAAGTGAAGTTTGAAGTAACAGCAAATACCAACGGTGTTTTGTTCTTGCAACAGGAATACCAGCAATTGATTTGTGAAGAATTTTATTTTAAATGCAATTGATGTGATATCAGGCGTCTGTCGGCGACCTTCTTCAAGTCATCTGACCATGTGCTGGTGCTTGCCGGTGCGTGGTTGCCATTCGAGAACCATTTTACGGACTTATTTTCAATGAAATGAATTTCAAACAGTACTAATGAAGTTCCAGTTTATTGTTTAATAAAATTTTATTTACTAATGTAGTGTAAATACTAGCTGTAGTCCGCAACTTCGTGCGCGTGGGCTTAGTTCCCGTTATCCCGGGAAATTGCTCGGGAATGCCTTTTTTCTCATATAGTTACAAATTGCAAAACTGCTAAAAGTGGCCGTTTTAAGCAAAAATGAAATTTGTAACTATATGGAATTATAATTTAATATGTTTAAAATTAACTTCAGATCCAGAACCTTAATTACAGCAGAGGGATTTTTGATAACTTGTATTTTCAGTGAGTAATGATTTTTAAATGACGGTGGCGCTAGTGTAAACCGAGGTATCACCTAAGTGGTAATCTTAGAGCATTAAGACACAGGAATGGCCACTGAGTGCTAATGGGTCTTCCGCGTTTCTGTAGTGCTTCTGGCATGTTTGCCCTTGCATGCGTTCATGATTTCTATGCCATGATAAGGAAGAAAACATTCTCCTTAGTTACCAGAACTCGTGGAAGCTCCAATATTATTCTGAAAACATTGATAAACAAAACAGAGTCTCCCATGTGGGCGCACTTCATGAGAGTACTTGTTAGACAGGGGTAGATAGCTGACGGTCACCTCTGGCTCAGGTTTTATATAATAAATAACTAACGTAGCGATATAAGAAATAATGTAACTAACAAATGGGCCTTAGTTGCCAGAAATAAATGCTTTATTATTATTATTAAATGACGGTGGCGCTAGTGTTCACCGAGGTATCACCTTAAGGTGTTACACAAGTATTTCTTAGATGTAGGTAGGTATATATGTTGCAATATCAATAAGAATTTATCAATTAAGTACACGTACTAATTGTATATTATATTGTATGCTGAAAATTTTGTTTGAACGCGATAGTCACACAAAACTACTGGTTAGATATTAAAAAATTGCATTATAATTTTTAAGAAATCTCTAGGCAAATATTAATTTGATACATCAAATTACCAAAAACCCTGACTCTGTCATTAAGTAGTTTGCAATTCCATGGGGTACTTCGAATAAAATGTATTGCTTTTGTCAACTACATAAAATTATTTTAATTAAATAAATAAATAAAAAATATTGGTGGAATCTGCTTCCTATTAAAACGTGTTACATTGGTTACGATATCCGCTACCCATATGAATGAACATTTGTCTGTTTGATTACTTAATAATATAATAATAATAAGGTCATAATAAGTTGAGACCTCTGTGTGTATGTGTAAATGTGTAACTATAAATTCAAAGTCAAATGAAATAAGGTTGATTGCACAACAAAACAAAAAAGTGAGTTATTATTATAATGCTTTTAATATATAGCAATAAATGGCTTGAGCGCTAAAAAACGAATGATGTGTAATTTTGATAAGGTTGAATGAAGGTGATTGGATTAAGGCGACTTTGATGACTGTATGGCATTCACTGGCATTCCGAAGATATTTGAACATTTACCACAACATAGCCTTGACTAATTTTCCATCGTGAAATAATGATATTATATCGTCTCTCTCTTCATACCACGGTTTATTACGAGAGTATAGATTTATTCATAGAGAGCATTGCGACAGTGACACTCTTGGTCTTTAATGCGAGAGAGCTTTAAGCATTCGGCTCATGAAAATTATTATTTATTGACTCCTACGTTTCGAGTATTCCCGAAGATAAAGAAGACAATAATAATAAAGTCATGTGTTAAATAAACCCTTAGAACATTTTGCACACCTGAAGCTTATATATGACGAGGAGCAGGCAATCCTCGGTAACAATGTGTGCGCTAGTATAACGTGAGACGTGACCACATGAACAGCCCACAATATTGATACAAGCCGGTGTTGTCATATAATCAGGCTATACGCCGCATCTCTACCTATAGTTAGTGAACACTGAACATCTTATTGTAATGGAATGCTTTATTTAAAAAAAATTAAATACTTTGCAGGCATGTTTTGTGATTATTTTAAAAAAGGCATTCATTGTTATTAGTATTTAAATATCTATAACGTGCTGTAAACCATATAACTTTTTTTTCTTGTGGAATCTTCTGATTTATAGGATTTATGTAATACTTATGTAAAATTTCCACTCATTTTAAAATTGAGATTTTCATACTGGGCCCTAACTAGGGATCGATCCCAGAACCTCCCTTATATTAATGACAATACCACGGAGGTAATCAATCGATTGTACCAACGAATCAACTGGACCGAAAACAAGCTGTAAGTAATATGAATTGTCTAGTAGAGCTTAAGTTTTTTACCAATGTCATATTATTTTGTTAACAAAACCATGCCTTACGTCTAAGCCCACCATCAGATATGAGCAATAAAGTGAATGTAAAACCAACAATAAACAGCGGTTAGGGGCAAGTCCGCAGTCCAGCCACGTTGTTTTTTGCCCCTGGATATCCTCTGCTGATTTATGCCATGCTCTGAGCGTGCCTGCCCCGAATATGATTACCCGTTGCGTGTCGGAAGTGCCTTTAATGGATATAAACGTCGCATTTAACTGCCTGGTAAATACAATTCCCACTGGATCTACAGACTTGTTACTTTTTGAAAGGAATTTTGGGGAAGATAAAAAAAATATAATTGCTGCAGGGCTCTTTTAATTAACTTCACTATCACCCTGTAAATATGAAAATGTACAATGAAAACGTAATGAAGCTTTTGAGTTTATAAAAATATTTTAAATGAAAATTCCTACCTACACTTTATCATCAAGCTAGACCTATATTTATCCATCTACCCATCCATAACAGCCTCTAGGATCCTTTTTATGATTAGGCCTCCTCCATAAATTTTAATTTCTATCTCTCCTGAGCCACATACATCCAGTTGGGGCCTGCATGGCGCTCGATTTCATCCATAATTGCAGTCTGGCTTCTACCATCTGCATCTACCTTCCATTAACCCTCTGGGCGACTCGAAGCTTTTGTGTAGATTCATGGTCAGAGTAGTTGAACCCATCCCATTGGCAAAGACTGGCAAGACTGGATCTGTTATTTATACTATACCTGAACAAGTTATGGTCGAAATCTTTAATGAGCTTTTTTTGAAGCGAATGACTTGAAATTTGATTATGACTGCATTTGAAGGCTCCTTCAATATCCTTTTGAATAACCTATTCAAATACTTGAAAAATATAAGTGATGGTTAAAATATATTAAAAATAAAAATCCCATATTTTCTATATTAGTTTTTGCAGTTTTTCTGAAAAAAAAAGTCAACTATTAGCAATTTCCGGTCGGGGAACCATGGAGAAGTCACCAGAATGGCAGCTTTATATGATTGCTATATTATTTGTGCGGCTTACAATACTAACCCTGCTTAAACGCAAATTGGCCAGTTACGTGTTGTCATCAAGTGATTGGGTTTTTATTGGTTTTTGAAATACTTCGCGTGCTGGAATTCTCCCTTTTAATTCCAGTCAATGATACATAAGGAAATAGTGAACTTGGGGTGCTGTTAATATTTATATGATTTTAAAGGTAAGTTTATATCAAGCAATAAAAAATATCACGGAGGGTAGTATTACTGATAAGTTATGAGTTGATGTGAAGTACCTATTACATAACTATAGACCTTATTTTATTCCACACATTCTAATCTATGTTGAATATTGTCTTTTAGCCTTTTAATATACTTACCTACTTTTAGGACCAGATTTTATATCTACTTGCCAAAATTTCTAATTTATTTTATTCAGATATACCTACTTATGGATAGGATATCAATAATTTTGATCTATATTCCACGTTCAATTAAAATTTTTAACCTCAGAATTTTGCAGATAAACTTACCTACTTGATACCTACCTACATGAGAACTTAAAAACTTCGGGTCAAAATACCCCTATAACTTGAAGTTTATACAAAGATACACTCAGTACCCATTGAAAAAAAGAATATTTGAAAATCATGGCAATAAGTCAACGCAATTTAAAGTCCAAAATACGCAATAAAAAATAGCTTGTTAACGTCAAAAAATTGCTTTAATATTTTTCCTATTTACATTTTTTGTTATTATGTATCGTTCGTTAGATGTTATTATGGGCCGGAAGAGCCCCTAATGAGGAAAAATGTTTCCCACAATGATAGCCAACGAACTTCTTGCGGGCCTGGGCAAGTTTCTCGCGTAATTAACCAGTTTGATACCCTTGATTTTCCTTGATTCATGGGTTTTCGTGTGTGTTTACCTTTTTTCTGAGCAGAGACGTACCTAACTGTATTTCTTATATTACGTCTGTGTATTCACGGGTCATTAAGGCTGTTTAGGATTAGTAGGTAGGTATTTCAATTCCAAATCAGTAATATTAATAATATAGTAATTCGTAACAGTTTTGTATCATATTCATTTTCAAGTTAAGAAATATCTGACTTCAAGATCTTTACAACGATCGGTCAAAAGGCCTGTGTTAAGAACCTTATTGTCAGAACTAATTCGGTACAAATGAAACGCATAAATTCAATTAAATAGCAATATTAATGTGACAGCTTAATCAAGCATAATGAAAAGGAAGTGGCCATTCTGACACGTACTACATTCTACAACTAACCGTGATTGATTGATAACAAATATACATCCCACCTCACGTTTTATTGAATATTCTCAAATTATATACAATAAAACAACAAAAAATAACAGATACTCAGTGTTTCAGTACAAAACAATTTTTATCTATACATAGGTATAATAAAATAGTAAAAAATTTTTGTCTGTACATTTAGTAATTTTGATTGAAATGAATAGAGACATTTAAAAAGAAGAATAGAAAGTAAAAAGAAAATTAATTTTTGGCTGTCTGTATGTATGATCACGCTTATCTCCGAAACTACTGATTTGCTTTAAACTTTCACCAATTTACAACATTTCAATTTTTTATAGGTACCTCAAATTGTTATCTATTTTGAATGTTTTAATAATACCGTAAAAAATTCGACCATTTTTATCGCTTATTTATCGAAATATTGCCAAAAAACTTTGTGCAGTCCCAATGGCGGATTAACGTTGTGTATACCTTTGCGCATGAGGTGTCAAATGTCATTGTCAAATCAAATAAAGAGGTAGTCTGTGGTTTGAGCAATTCTATCATCCTCCTCCTATCACCTTAGATCATGTACTTATAGATGTACAAATAGCATGGCGGCACATGAGACAGAAGATGAACTTTCCTATTTCGCCATCTCATTTTCGCAGGAAATCAATATTACATCATAACTACATCTACATAATTTCTAAATCTATGTTATCACCACTACCAACCGAAAACAAAAACAAACAAACGTCAAACGTCAATCGTGACAATGTCAATTTCATTATTTTTATTTTTTTAACTCGTGTATGCAAAGGTAATAGGTTATCCTCTAAAGCAATTTTTGAATTTACAAAATTTTAAAAATATTTTTCTATAACTTAGATTTAATATATCACGAAAAGAAAAAATACGTGTTTCCTAGTTTTCAAAATACTATTTACTGAGCATAAGAAAACAAATGGCAAAAAAAAATGAAATGTTGTCAATTGTTTTGTTTTAAGGTGATACCTCGGTGAACACTAGCGCCACCGTCATTTAAAAATCATTACTCACTGAAAACACAAGTTATCAAAAATCCCTCTGCTGTAATAATGGTTCTGGAACTGAAGTTCATTTTAATAATATTTAATTATTAAATTATAGTTCCATATAGTTACAAATTGCAAAACCGCTAAAAGTGGCCGTTTTAGGCAATAATGCAATTTGTAACTATAGGTATTTATTATTTAATAATTTAATATGTTTAAAATTAACTTCAGATCCAGAACCTTAATTACAGCAGAGGGATTTTTGATAACTTGTGTTTTCAGTGAGTAATAATTTTTAAATGACGGTGGCGCTAGTGTTCACCGAGGTATCACCTTAACTCGGAAGAATATCTAAAGATTGTTTCATCAAAATCGGTCCATTAAAAAAAATTTATAAACTTTATGGAATTATAATTTAATAATTGAATATGATTAAAATTAATTTCAGATCCAGAACCTTAATTAAAGCAGAGGGATTTTTGATAACTTGTGTTTTCAGTGAGTAATGATTTTTAAATGACGGTGGCGCTAGTGTTCACCGAGGTATCACCTTAAGTGGTAATCTTAGAGCATTAAAACACAGGAATGGCCACTGAAATTCGCCCACTCTGCTAAAAGTATAAGACCGCCCGCAATTCATACTGCTTGTACTTGTGTGCGAAGCGACGTGATCCAATAATGCATTAGTGTTAATACTTTTGTGTGTGTATTCTCACTCTCGGGCAGAATGTAGTAGGCGTTTTGTTCACTTAGATATGTGCGTGGCGTCTTCAGTTGGTTCAATGCTCTTAAATGATAATCGACTAAAATGATACGAAAAACTTCATAAATAATTGAAATTGAGGAATAATATGATATTCGGAACATCAAACGTAGATAATATTCGGAGAATGTTATATATGATGTTTTTTGCCCGGTGACGCGTACATCATGCCAGTAATAAACATTCGCTACCGAACCCAGGAGACATACATACAAAAACATACATACGTTTTCATATTATTATTTGACGATCCTTCGTATTTTCATGTTTAATTTTTACGCTACACTGAAGAGTAATTATTGCATGAAAAATTATTTTCCATGGAGAGTTAAAATGGAAGATGGCATAATATAGGAATCACGTATAATAAGTCAAAGGAGTCAAAGAATGTGTAGTCATTCGTTTCGTTTTAGAAACTTCTTGGAATCCTCATTATGAGCCTCAAATAAAGCTTATTTTTTGTATGAACATAACACTTTTAATTTCTGAGCATACTTCTTTACCTAATGAATAAATGTAGGCAAGACGGTCTTGTCTTGAACTGCGCGGAAAACCTATTTCACATATATCTCGGTCCATTGGTTCATGGCTCAGCTTTATCAGCCCAACTTCAAAATCTTCTATACGCGTCCATGTCTAGATACTACGATATACTGTCTAGATAGCTTGTCCAAACAAATATAATATTATCAAGCACGGAAAGTTTAAAAAAATATAAAGCTAAAGCTTTGACAAAATTGGCAGTATCAGCCGTAGCACATTGATATCGCCGCCGCGCCCGCTTGTTCCCAATTGGATTATCGTGGTGAACCACCATTAATGCGCTATAAACAGTTTTGTACACACCGTGCCTGCGGGAAAATATACATTTGAGCTACTGATTTAAACATTAATGTGTTTGCAATAATTGGCCAATAATAATTGTAAATATTTCGAACAGATACCTACAGGCTAGATCAAAATTATTTAACAGAACCTACTTTCAATATGTTTGCTGGCATCAATGTAAAGAAGTATGAAAGAAATACTCAAGTATGTTCACTTAGAATCATACTTGAGACATACAAGATATTACTGAATATACTTATTTTAATGGAATTACAGATCAAAAGTCAGACCAATTTATATAAACTACTTATACGACTATTATTTTATATAAGTACTAGCTGTTGCCCGCGGCTCCGCCCGCGTGTAGGTCGCTTTTCGCGTAACCTGTGGAAACTACAACTATCCAGACCTATAGTTAAATCTATAGTATCCTATTCCCGTGCCAATTTTATAAAGCCATTACATTGCTACGATATCAAACTGAAAATATTAACATTAATACTATCACATCTTTGTCTCTAAAAGAGTAGACGCAGCCTATTATAGGGTCATTTGGACCTAAAAGCCACTTCTAAAGTTATAGTGGGCGTGAAAAGTGGAGAAAATCTCAATAAAAAGTGATAAGTTAGTTAAATTAAACCTTACGACACGACCGTATGTTCCGTCAAACAACAACTGAACTGACTTGCCGATTTGATTATTTTTTAAACCAAAGCCAAACCAAACCAACCAATCAATTCAAACAGCTTACAATACAACACGACCGATAAACAAACCAACCAATAGAACTAAATCAATAACCAAATTTTTTTTTTAGTAATTCAATTTAATTGCCGTAAGGAAAATTTTCAATCTGCTATACCATATGCGAAAAAATAATTAAAATAAAGTCAGCGCTACCTATTGATATTTTATGTAACTAAATTATACGCCCACACACATTCAATGTGTTATTTTATTAAAATTTAATAGAGACTGCAGTGTGTTTTTCTCTTTATTGATATCGATAAAACAAAGTAGAAATTCTAGCTTTAACTAAATTAGATACGTTTATGTAAACCGCATTCAACTCTGTTTAAAAGTTTTGAAGCAGTGCTAGAAGTAAGCTTCAACTGACCATAACTTCTATTTCCCTTAACCGATTTTGACGAAACAAAGTTTTGACAACGCTCCTAATTATATGTAATCCACCTGTGAAAATCGCGTTCAAATCTGTTGAGTAGTTTTGAAGTTATAACGTACCAGAGAGACAAAAATTCCAAAAATAGTTTTTTTTTTGGTTTCTGTTACTCTTCTTTAATCGCTCCGTATCAGTTTATTTAGAAAAATATTTAATGTATAGACAGTTTAGACAGTCGATTTTTACTGTCCTATTATTTGTATAGATGGATAAGTAAAAAATACTGATATATTAATGGACTTACTAACGCTAAGAGCGTTCTCTACCAGTCAACCATTTGATTAATCTTCTTCAATGTCGTCAATGACCAACATTTAGATTTGATTTGATTGGGGTTGCGATATCGTTTATCCGGAAAAAAATTTGCAAATGAATTTATTCGTTCCTTTTCAAAATTAAAATAAAAAAGAAAATAATTATAGAAAACAAATAAAAAAACGAAACAGAAAATTATTGTTTGTGGCAGGATTCGATCCAGCTACTTCCAGTTATTTCTTGAAACATTTCTTTACTAAAATATTAAAAGCAAAAATATAGATTTCTAAAAAACTAATACAAAACGAAATAAAAGTAAGTAAAAAAAAGTCATGTTTAGCAGGATTAGAACCCTCTACTGAAAAAAATAATCCGCGATAGGCCAACATGCGTTGTTAGTAATTGGCGAAATTTCAAATGGAATTTGTCTATAGGTACGCAAATTCACCCCTTTTTTGGATGTAAGGTTTGAAATTGTGAACAACCCTTTTTTATGTGGGCAGCATATATTATAATGAAGACACTTACCAAATTTCACGTTTATGGCTTTTATAGTTTCGGTTTTGTGATGATAAATTAGTTAACCTCCCCCTTTTTACCCCTTTAGAGGTTGAATTTCAAAAAACGCTGAAACACGCCGTAGTTATTTTTGTTGAGAAACATTCTTGCCAAGTTTCAAGTACATCAGTGTAGATTTTAATTTTTTTTTCATACAAATTTGCTCTCAATTTTAACCCTTTTAGGGGTCTAATTTTGAGATGAAACTTCGGTCCAAATTTCAAGTTTATAGCTTTTATGGTTTAGGCTGGGCGTTGATTTATCAATTGCCCTTGTTCTCTTATATATATAGAAATTATAATAATCTACTAACTAATTAGAAATGAATACAAATATACTTAAAGACCTACAATTTATTTGAGAAAACTTACAATATATTTAAGATATGCAACTAACTTATGGAAAATAACACAAAGATTTACCTATTTTCAAACTACTATTCGAAATCCGAAATCCGGAAAAATACTTTTCAAACTTAAATTAAACGAATCAATGAGTAGCCCAAAACGCAGAAAAAACCATATAATGCCGCAATTACCACTCCATACTCCAATCAATTCCAATTTTATTTTATTATTTTATATTTAGCAGGTACCAAATCGTCTAAACACACAATCAAATCGTTAGAAAAGCAAAAACATTTTATTTTATTTTGAAATCTCAATTACTACACATGATGATTAAATGCGAACGACAAACCATATCGACTTTTAAAATGTATGGTGGCGCCATCTATTGACACATTACTGAACTCATAATATTAACAAATAAATAAAACCTTTGCACTCTATCTTCTATTATATAACTCACTCTATCTATCTACTTATATGTATTGTATCCTATTACAATATGTTGTGTACATAAAATACAATTCAATACAATACAAAATATTATACCAAGACATTTTCAATTTTAATTCCATGTATCTCACTTCAAAAATGACAAAGTTTCATACAAACTGGCAACCCCTATTTCAACCCTATAGGGATGTAATTTTCAAAATCAGATTGATGCATTATTATTTTTTACCAATTACAAATTCAAATTAAAAATTTCATGTGTCTCACTTCAATAATGACAAAGTTTCATACAAAATGGCAACCCCTATTTCACCCCTTTAGGGATGTAATTTTCAAAATCTGATTGGTGCGTTCTTATTTTTTACCAACTTCAAATGTAAATTAATAATTTCATGTATCTCACTTCAAAAATGACGAAGTTTCATACAAACTGGCAACCCCTTTTTCACCCCTTTAGGGGTAAAATTCCCAAAAGTCCTTTCTTAGCGGACGTCTCTTAGTCACAATCTACCTTCCTGCCAAATTTCATCTTCATCGGCTCAGCAGTTTTGGAGATTTCGTGATGAGTGAGTGAGTGTTTTTCGCTTTTATATATATATAATATATAATATATAATATAATATAATAATATATATAGATATAGATAGAAGATAGAAGATAGATAGATTTCTATAAAATCCACTCCAAATATTAGAAGAAAATCCCCGTGTTCATTTTGTACCTACTTAGTAATTGTAATAATTAAATCTGATGTGTGTCCGTGTTGTTATAATTTATTAAGTGACATCAAAAGGACACTACGTATAATTTAATAACGATAGTAACTTCATAGTACGTAAAGGCAAAATGAAATCCATGACTAAGGATCTACCGCAAATAGGATAAGGTTGAACACGGTCGGAAAAGAAAAAGAGTTGGTAAATATCTGGGGTTGATACGATATTTGACTCGATTTATGTAAGGTCTTGCTCCCGAGAGAATTTGGATCTATACTTACTTATGCGTAATTTTTATTTCTTCTACTTTATAATATTAATTTATGCTTTTAATGCATTTTTATTTTTATGTTATTTAATATATACTTAGCCCCAGGCTGTCCACTGTTATACATATATAGGCCTCCCCCAAGGATTTCCAGAATGACCGGTTAGAAGTGACCAGCATCCAACGCCTGCCTGCGATCTTCATCAGGACATCTGACCAACATAACATGCATAGCTCTTAATCTTTCTATCCTATGGTACAGCCGGAACCTCACCTTAAAACACTAGCATACATTAGCAAACTGAAAAAAATAATATTAAATATAAAACAGACTCGCATGAAAATTTTCACTCGTCACTTATTTTTATTACCAGTAAAACAAAGTTCAATCCTTGTCAGCTCATAAAATTGCAAAACCTATTTTTAAACCACTTACAAAATGGCTATCTTCCAACACGAACATGTCGCAAATTGTTATTTTGACGACACAGGCGCCACACACGTCTTCACTCAATCACACGAAGAGGCTATTGACCTAAAATTGACAAGATGTCGATTTTTCCACACGTCACATAAACTTAGTGGGAAGTGTGGGAACATCGAGCCATCTTAAAAAACAGGCCGTGTCAGGAGGGGAATATCTCTTGTTTTTCGGGCGCTAACAAGGGCTCATACATGACCAGAATATTTTTGTCACCAATTTCCGAAGGCGAAAGGCTTATACGCCGGAAAAAGTTACAAAGACTTACCTGAGTTCTTTAGAACCCGTCAAGTTATAATATATTTTATGGGGACTACCGCCTACATAGTTATAATGGCTGGCAATATTTTATACTTAAACGGAACGTTGAATGGCATTTACTGTTATTTCGAACACGTTACATCAAATGTCGTACGAAATCTTGGCATAAAAACGTTTCATTCCCGTTTATATGACATAATTTTTATGGTGAGTTTTCATTGTTTAAGATAGATAGATAAATGATTTATTCTCAACCATTTACAATTTGTACAAAAATAGAATAACAGCATAATACAGATTTTAAAATTCCGTGTTGTATTTTCTGTATTTCGCCTTAAGATACAGAAAATACAAGATGGAATTTTTAAGATCAGTATTTTACTTTTAACTTGTTGATTTGTACATGAATAAAAGTTTTTTTATATCTAAACTACACAAATTAAATTGTACCTATATATAGCACAAGAATAAACTAACAAGTACTTATGACAAAAGCACAAAGCAAGTCTAGAAAAATAAAAAAACTTAAAATATATATAATGACATTAAGTATTAAGTTTTACTAAATCATGATGCGGTTCTATGTTTGGTGACATAATATCAAAAATATATCGATAAGTTTAATATTATAATAAATTTAATATATTTATAAATTTTAACACTTTTATATACCACTAAGTAGTGATAGATAGAAAGTGGTTACTGTAGCCTATTAATGAGGTATTCCTCTAAGCGTACACCTTTTACATCTTTCCACATAATGACTGGCAAAAATCTGACATAGTAAAGTGTCATTGCAGTATATAATATTTCGCTTACAATGAAATTTCAGTAAGTACCTACATAGCAAATTAAATATCATATTTCACAAAAATGGTCGAATTTGAATACGATACTTCGATAGCAACTATAAACAGTTACTTGAGATCCTTCGACACCGGCGGGTACGCTGAGGCCTATATATCACTTAAAACGACAGAGCATAAATCTATGGGGGGTGTCTACTCGTTATTTGTAGTCGCCACGTGAAACGTGGTTTCGGGTGAATATTAACGATATCGGCAATTTTCCGGAAGCTTAGTCGCGTCGCAATTTTTCGCCAATTGAGCAATCGCATCGGGGGCGATGGCGAGCGGTATTAACAGTTTCGTCGTAAAAAAACGTTTTTATATTGACACCTCGTGCAGATGGCTTATTAAGTAAATATACATATTCCCGAAGAGGATTTAGTGTTAAATTACAGTAGTCTATTTTCATACAAGTGGTCATTCACATCGTAGCCTATGGATGCCTGCAACATCAGCACATTTCCTACTCTTGAGAAATCTATTCACGCCCTATTTCAAAGTTCCCATGTTATAGCCTTAGGTTATAGCCAAATCAAGTCATCAATCACCTTGCATAAAAGCTAGACACGAAGTACGATTCTAATTTAAATATGCATTGTCTCATTATTAGCTCCTGTAATTATATTACATGCATGGAAAATTTATCAATACATTTTATGTATTATGCTTGTTGATAACTAATAGAAACCTTTTCGATATGTTTTATTTTTTATATTTAATTTGTTTATATTTGATTTTGTCAGTTGTTAAAATAAAATAAATTATACCTGATTTGAGTTTGCTGATTTTGCTAAAATACTTAAAAATCATTAATAACATTCATTTCCCATCAAAAATAATAAAATACAGTCCATTTTACTTTGATTCACAACAATGCTTATGTTTAAAATATGGGTTATATTGTGAGCTAATTATAATAATCGCATTATCTCTAGTTGGTGATGACGCCGTGTCATGCTTCTATCCCCAATTTCCAATACCGGATTACAGCTCACACACGAGTATAAGTGAGTATGTTGTGAACAATAAGGAGAAAAAATTTAGTAATTAAAATAAGCAGAATAATTTCTCTTGATAATAACTAAGCTAAAAAAATATTAGACTTAAATTATCTTCATTTTGTAATAATAATGTGTTAATGTAAGTACCTTGTTTGATGGATGCTAAAATCTCGTAGACGCTCAAGAAATCCCCTTAGTCCCATTTCGTAGCCAGATTTCGTAGCTGGCTTCGAAATGGGAAATAAAATTCCCATTTCGAAGCTGGCTTCGAAACGGGAATAAATTAGTACCATTACGAAGCTGGCTTCGAAATGGGAATAAATTAGTATCATTACGAAGCTGGCTTCGAAATGGGAAAAAATTAGTGCCATTACAAAGCTGGCTTCGAAATGAGAGTAAAGCAATCCCATTTCGTAGCTGGCTATGAAATATGACAAATTTAAAAATCTCTCTAACTTTACCTCCTTCCTAGAGTTGATGTAAGGCAGCATTGATAATTATCAATGCCGCCTTATTAGGTACTATTGTACAGTACAGTACAGCTACAATACTATCGTACTGCAGCAAATACATATATAAGTAGTGAAATAACCTAACTTCCTATTCAAAATTAAATGATCACAGTAGTTTGTTATAAATAGTTTGTAAATAATAAAGAAAAAAAAGAAAGAAAGAAAAATAGTTTATTTGGCTGATCTGAGCATTAACTAAAAACATTTAATATACAAACGCCAAAAGGGCCCCCGCTCAGCATGTGTCGTGGACGTTAGTACGAGCCACGACGCTGGTCTTCCGCGGGTACCGTACATAATTAAATACATACCTAATACTTAATTAAAATTGAAACATAAAATTATTAGAATTATTAATATTTTTTATAAACAAAAATTACCTATATAAATTGGAAAATAAGTATATAGTTATTCATTAAATTTTAATACATTACATTGCAATAAATTTTAAATAATTAATATATATATTGGATTCTTGAAACATTAGAATTAAATTATAATACACCTACTTTAATTAAATTGAATTAATAAATTTGAAACACTAATATAGTACCAACATTTCTATGAGTTACTTGTACAACAAACAGATAATGCTGCAATTACTGAGCCTTTTGAGTTCGTAAAATTCTCTCTTTAAGTTTATAATAGTAAAAAACTGTCAAATTTCACCCCTTGATCACCACGATAGGGCACAGAAGGAGAATTAACTTTATTTATCTGCCACTGACTGTACTATGACTTATGATGTACATAGGGGTTGGCTACAAAATGGGATTATTTTCTTCCCATTTCGAAGCCGGCTTCAAAATGGGAATAAAATGGTCCCATTTCGTAGCTGGCTTCGAAATGGGAATAAAACGGTCCCATTACGAAGCCGGCTTCGAAATGGGAATAAAATGGTCCCATTACGAAGCCAGCTTCGAAATGGGAATTTTATTTCCCATTTCGATGCCAGCTACGAAATCTGGCTACGAAATGGGACTAAGGGGAAAAATCCTGGTCCCCAAGCAAAATTTTTCAAATGATAGGTATGTTATCCTTTGGTGATATTTAATTTTGAAACACGAATTTAAGTCCATACCATCTGCATGTTATGTTATATTAAATAAATAAATAAAATATCATCTTATCTGTTCCCTCAGACCGAGAATTGAGATTTTCAGTTGCTACTACTATCTTTACAGACCTCCCATCGCTTCATCACATCCCTCTTGTCATAGCACCCGATTATTTCTGGTATTTACTCTTAAAATATATTGCTTTTTCAATTTAGTTTTTATATTTAGTTATAACATATTTATTTAACACAAATTTGCTAGGCAACTATTAACGCAAATCAGAAAAAAAAATGGCAAAAATTGTCGCTGGCACTTAAATTTTTCATTGCTAAACAAAATACAATTTGGTAAATAACTATAGAAAAAAATACTCCCTGTTCTAAAAGCCCAGCTCTTAAAACTAGTCTTCTAGAATTTCAAACTCACTAAGTAAGATTAAACGGTTCTGCTCGTAGAGAAGGGGCAAGGTATCTTAGTAACGTTCAAAGCAAAAAAGACTTTATGTCCTTCTGTTTGGTTTTAAAAGAGGATATTGTAAAGACCGTTTGGGGTCCGTGGACAATGTTATGCTTTGTTGTCGTGGCAATAAAAGCTTCTGTAGAATCTACGTAGATTACATAAGTAAACGCTACAATAGAACCCTCTTTTCCACATTCACTAAAAAATTGTAAAAAATGGGGAGTTAGAGAAAGAATTTAGAGTACGAAATAACAATCAAATTTGAAGCAATTTATTAAATTTCTGCGTATTTGTATTCCTTTAAAATGCGTTTACATAAAAACGGCAACTCTCTGTCTTAATGCATTCTAGTTTTTAATAATATGTATGCAATATATAAAGTAATAGTTAAGTTTTGCTACATCTAAATTGGAAAACTAAGGCATGGAATTCTTTTGTTTAACTATTTATTTGCCCCTACTTATCAGCTTTAAAATCATCAGAAGAACAATATCAAGATCAATGTGCTCTACATTACTGATAACACTACTATTATGAAGAAAAGAACTAAATCTGATCTGGACAACTTGAAATTGCTACCTCAAATTGGATGATATAAAAGCATTTACATACATTTACATTTATGAACATATTTATTTAAATTATCAAATAAATTTTATGTTCATCACCTAAATTTATATACCTACCTAATAAATACATATTTTTTTTTAAATGTCAATTATTTTAGTAGACGTTGCATGACAATATTTCATTATTTAAAATCTAGACATTATGAATCTTTTCAACACAACCGATAAAAAAAGTTACATCATTAATATTTTTATGCAACTGTGATATATTGCTATCCTCATTTTACGTAATAACCATGATTTTGGAGCCCATTAAGACTTCCGAACTATTAAATATAGGAAGTGAAAAGTCATGTAAATTTAACTTTCTCTTGAATGTGAGGCACGTGGTCTATGCTTTATAAATGCCCAATGCAAGCTTTGCTGTCAGATGCAGGCTGCAGGCTATGAAAAAGAAGGGTCCCTTACGCTATTCAAAATCCTTTTTTATGGAATGACATATGTAAGTAAAATAAAATATGTTTTTCTAGCTCAATATGGTTTATAAAGCTTTACCAGGCCTCCTTTAATAAAAATAAAGAAATACCTATTTTTCGTTACCTGAACTTCAATTTATTTTTATTTCCTTTTGATAACGATCAACCAGCCTATGAGTGATGATAAAGTAGGATTCGGTTTTGTAATTTTTATGTAATTCAATATTATGCACTTAATGCATCTTTTCAAAGGAGCTCTATCCAATCAAATTATACGTAATTTAGTAAGGGCTAAACTACCAAATAAAAGTTAAATAGAATAAAAAAAATATATAGAAAAAGTTAATTTTAGCGCATATAAGAAAGTTTTAATCAAATGAACCTAGGAGCAATATCTAGTTTGTCCTATTTTGAACAATAACAAGCACTCTACTCAGTGTTACTAACAAAGTGCTTTTACAATAATTATAGCCCCAAGACTGTGGTTGATAATTGAGAATGATTGAATGCTAGTGATGTCACTGCAATGGGATTGAGAGTTCGCTATACGATATTTCCCAGGAGTGATTGGGAATCTCATTACCAATAAGTCCACATGTGCCCGTGACAGGTGAATGATTTCATACATTCACTCGTATCTGGACGATATTGCTTTTTTCCGAGGCAACGTAAGTACCCGGTAATATTTCAAGCTGTACTATTTATTATACATTGGGGAAGAGTTGTCGCGGGCCCATTTTTGCAAACGAAGATAAACAACAGTTTCCTGAAACGACGGGCTTATTTTATTGGTTATAAAAATATAAACTAACAATAAAATGGGAATAACCTTAAACAAATAAACACAAATTAATACTGATAGTAATATTCTAAGTAACAAGAAAAGTTTATGAATATGCTCGGTCGCGTGCAGACTCTACATTCTACTTATGCTTAAGTCGCCGAGTCTTCAATGCTTATTCGATTTATCCAGTATTGCGCTAGACAAGAATATGAATATTCAGCTTCAACGTGCAGTATTCACGATAACAAGGTTCGTCAGCGAAACAGCGTGGTCTGTGACTGTATGCACCAACTAAATATGTCTTTCTATATGCCTACCTATATATCGCAGACGTTTGACTTGGCACTAGATAGCAAAGATTCAATTTGTGAGAATTACTGAAAACTTTTTAATATCAAAAATGAGCTATAAATTGAGAGAATGGCTCTCTTTTCTTCTTCTTGTCGAGTCGAAATGGCTTGACTCTTAAATTATTTTTGACCAGTATGTGGCTACGTTGATTGCTCAGTCGTTGGCCGCTCCCAGATCCTCAACTATACAGAAGTCAGGGCAGTTAGGACATATCATGAGATGATCCATGGAATAATCAATATTTTCCTGGTTGCGTCATCAACGGGTTGCTCCGGAACCCAGCAAGGATCAACATTTAGGATGTTAATATGGGAAGAAAAAGTTATTGGCTACTCTACCAATGGTTTATCACAACTTCGAACCAGTATTTTTTACGATTGTCATATTGTTAATTATTTTATTTTAGGAAACGTAAGTCACTACAATATACAATACACTCTGTCCCTATATCCCTATGTATGCTTTAATCTTTAAAACTACGCAGCGGATTTTGATGCGGGTTTTTTTAATAGATGGAGTGATTCAAGAGTAAGATTTTCGAAGCCGGGGCGGGTCGGTAGTTTAAAATAAACAACTGTTTATGTTGTGACATTTCATTTTTTAAACCTTTTATCAACAATGAACATTTAATCACACTGCTTCGAAATTCTTTTAAATACTCCGAAGAAGTTTCCAACTCTGTCTCGATAAGCCTAAAAGTAAAACCTTTATTCGACTGATAGATAACCCAACTGATTTCCACTTTTATAAGAGCTCCTGTATTCCTACTTACGAGGTCCCCAACTCTCAAATCCGGATCCAACAAGTTCAATCCGGGCTAAACAAGTTCCAACTGAAATAAGCAGCCGTCGCACACTTGTTTCTTTACGCCTGAGGGATGCGAGAAAAGAAAAGTGGCGGACAACTACGTTCGTATGGGTGCATATATGCAAGGCGGGCGGGACGCGGCGCGGCGGCGCAAATCTCTTCTTCAAAATGAAGTTACGGATCCGCTCAGAAATTGTGTTTTATATTTTTCCTCGGCATGTGACGCATAAAAAAGTTCCGAGATAGTTCCTTTTTTGTACGGACGCGGACGGCGGGTGGTTCCAGTAAATCGGAGAATAAAATATCTTTCTTTCACTGTCGCGACCATCTGCGAAGCTACGCCAAGGTTATGAGTTGGCTTCAATCTTCTTTTGAGAGTATTTTGCGTATTTAAGGTGGTATAATTCATATGCATTAAGCAAATTTTACTTCATTAATGTTAAATCTCATACAAATCACACTTAATTTACATGTTTTAAATATTTTGAAAACAATTTTGAGGGCCTATACACATATATTACCTACAACGTTTAAGCGCATATAGTTCTTGCGTAATTATGCAAATAGTCGCATCAGTAGGCATGGGCTTGTTAGCGTCATTTAAATACGAATCATATAATTTAGAAAGTAAAAGCGGTAAGTTCGATGTCGCTGCAGGCGAGAGATTTGTCAAAGGCCCTGAGTTTAGAGACGGTGGGCGTCATTGAAAATGAAAGTACGCAAATGTATTCCAGCCTATTATTGCGTTGCATTGTGTTTGCATTATCTGGGTGTAGGTAACACCTGCCACGCAAAGTGTAGGCACGTCTATATTTATTTATTGCCACTGCGGCATTGAAGTATTTCGTAATATGCTGCATAATGTGTTTTGTCACGAACTTTGTAGACTATCCTCCCTGAACTCGTTTTTATCTATAATGGACAATTCAATGCTTGACTCTCACTTTGGTCTAAACTACGAAAAATTTATAGAATGAGTAAAGTAGAGCTTTAATCAAATAATAAACAAAAAAAGTAGGTAGGCGTTAAAATTGATGGCCTCATATTTTAAACCAGTTTTTTTCCTGTAAATTAAAGTTTACCGCTACGCCATTATTTACCAAGGAATTTGTGTAAACAAAAAAAATTCTCTTAACTGGTTATATCTGCTGGAAGAACAGCTAAAGGTCACCATTATTGATGTCGTTGACCCAAAGTTATTTCAAAATGGCCACACAAATTCAAGCTAACCAAAACAAGTAAGTATAGGTGTATATCTGGATAAGCAAACAGCGCTTTAGTCAACGACCATAGTGATCCTACTACTTCACGAGACGTGTTTCTTCATCGACACTCGTGAGATATTCTACGGTAGGCTATGATTCGAACGGCACGCTTCGTTCGGAACGCACGCTTCGGAACTACGATACCTAACAGGTGTTTACTTTTAAACTTTAACCATTTAAGAAAAAATGTTTACGCTTTCCGAAACCACTTTTGTTTTTAAAACATAGAACGCTAATTACGTTCTCTTTTGTTTCAGATGTCTTCGAAAGTGAATTTGTTTGCTTAAGCGATTTGAAAATCGAACAAGAGCAAAATCCGACGGACAAGTGTTGTACTGAAATGTGAATTTTGTGTTCAAAGTGATAAAATCGAACTTGGGTTGTGTGTAAATATTGTTTATATCCCGATGAAGTTTCACGTGTAACTTGACGCTTATTGCAATTGGTTTTCGGAAAATCTCTCGCAATGGAGACGGAGGAACTTACGAAACTTGTGGACGGTATATACAAGGTAAGATATTTGTTTCCCAATTACAATATATATTTTTAGGAAATGGTAATTTAATCTTGCGATTGTCTGAAGTGATCAATCAAAGTTGCTAAGTCAAATGTCGAAACTTTCTAAGGTTTTTGTTTGGGAGAAGTTTTGGAAAAACGACTGATGAATTAGTTAACTTTTAGTTTGTGAGTTTTCACAGCTTTTTAATCCTACTGGGGATTTAAGACAATAAATCAAAGCTAAAGAAAATGCACAAACATTTTGAACTATCAGTAGTTTATATTTAATTTAGTCTGTTCAAAATATTACGGTTAAAGTGATAAACACGGGTATTTTATGTATTACAACTACTTTACATACTTGTACTTTACTTTCCAGATTCACTATTTAAATATTACTGATAACAAAACGATGAGTTAATATTTCACTAAAAATGAAAACCATGCCCCAATCCCAACCCATTGAATGATTTAAAGGAAACGCTTTCCTATAACTGAGATTTTGAAATTATTAGATAACAACGAATAATACCGAATTAGGCATAGGCAAAGTCAAATTATTTTTTCTTAACTTACACAATAATAATTTAACTACTTAATGATCTTTTGTTGTAAAAATGAAAATAAGATGAGTAGCTAATTCATTTAAAATTTATTAATTTCATTTAAATAACAGATTATGTTAAAACAAGTTATATTTTTTTTTAAGTTCAAGTACTTGATAGTAAAACGTCAGAATTATGAAAAAAAAATATTGACTTTTATATCCACTATCCAGCTTATTTATATGTAAGCATTTTATATAAAAAGCTAAAAATTTTCCGCAATATAAAGACAACTTACAATTAACAACTTACCAGGCAGGTACCTAATGGTATGTCATCTAGAGCCGATAAAAGGTATAAAAAATATATGTTCACCTTACCGCGACCTTGTCATACGTAACAATGATTAAGGATATAATCTCGCTGTCATGCAAGAGCATTAGGAGGGATATAGACATGTCAGTGTATATCCCGCGAGCATTATAATCCATTTACGATATATCATATAACTTCAAAAAAGCAGTAAAATTGCAAGCTTATGTTATCTTATTATGGAAAACAAGAGGGCCATACTTGACTTAATAAGCTGTGTTTCAGAATATTTAATAGCAATCCAATTATATTAAACCTATTACGTAACTCATAAGTACCGTCAATATTATTACAAAGTTACAATGATGAGTGTTTCTCTAGATTAAGTTTGTCTATCTTGTACTGATAGTTACAAATACCTAGTGATAATCTTTATGGCAAAACGGTTCCGGAAGTACTGGAAAACACAATAAAACACATAAAGAAAACGTTGAATTAATTTGTTATCTGCAGAATTTAATAAAAAATCGTGTAAGTAGATGTATTTGTCTAAATTAAGGGGAAGTATGCACAAGGTGAAATTCCAATTTGACATAACACCTGCCTCTTAAATGTGAAGGTTGCGCGGTCACTCGCTGCCGGAGTGCCGACTGCCGAACCGATGGCATCCGAGATCTCTCGATTTCTCTAACATTATCGAATAAATATGGATATTTATCGCATTCCATAAAGGGAATTTCGACTTTCCGTTTAATGTCACTTGAACAAGTTTCGGTGAAACTTGTTAATGAAATGAAAAAATATTTTGGGCAATTACTTACATGTTATAATTGATGATGATTGCAAAGATAAGTAACAAAAGCTATTGGCCATTTTTGAATTATAAAAGGAATGCCTACTTTGACTTGATAATCTGGTGTAGGGAAAGTTCTATTGAATTAAGCTGTATTTCATATTGCTCGGTCAAGCAAGTATTTTTATTAGGTACGTATATTCTAATCACATAAAAAAACAGTATTCAAACACAAATAACTTAGCTTTAGTTATGATCTTCTAAGGTACAGATAAAATATTTACATATTCCATTTCGTTTGCGATGAAAAGATGTCAAAACTTCCATTAGCCAATAAACACTTTTTTATATATATATTCCACTTAAATGAAAAAAAGCCTAGGCGGCTCTACAAATCCGGTTTTTTATTATACTGGTCATTTTAGAAAGTAAACGGTGTAATAATTTGATTGTTGAATCACAGGGCAAATCATCTATATTGTAATGTAGGCAAATTGTTAGTTAAAAATTGTTTTTTATAAATATATGATGAATAATTAATAAAATGAATAAGAAAAGTTTATTAGTTAACAAAAATTTTAATGTATGTTTTTGAAAAAAAAAATTAACAACACTTAAAATGATTTAATTTGATTGACTGAAGTCCACTAATTTAATGTTAAGTGTTGGGTTCTTGTGGAACAATAAAAATAATAATAAATGAATAAAAAACAATATTCATTGAAACAAAGCTCATGAAAATTCGTTATATAAGATAGTTAATAAATTATTCCCATAACTTCTCTCACTGTTCATAGACTCCTAAGTATGGACATTGTAGATCCGGGTTCAGTAGTTGGCAACTTCATGCATAATTTATACGAGTATGTTATAAGAATAACAGGCCACACACCTGTTAGTGTGCGTGGAAATTGTGTTTTCAAAATTTTACCTTCACGTTTTTTGTACGAGAATTGACCGTGCAATACTGATTTCAACATTGAGAATTTTGAAATAAATAGAAACTAACTTGAAACACGATAGTGATTTGAAACTTGTCAAATTGACATTGATTTTCATTTCGTTTTTTAATTAATAAGATATTATCAATACATTCATGTTTTTTCTTTATTGTTCTTTTTTCTTTTATGCGAAGTCTGTTGTATATGATATTATTTTAGTTAATCTACTGTATAGTCTATCTTTATTGTACGAAAAAAACATGATTGAATAGGTACTAATTTTGTTACGATGATGGCCCACCATAACAATAAATTTCACAGAAGATAATATACCTTATTCAAAACATTAATTACATTTTGTCTTAGTCACGTTTGAGTTCAAAAGTTAATTTATCCTTGAATCAATTATGACTTTTGAAAATTAACGTCTTATTCATTATTTCAATATTCAAAATGAGTGAAAATTGTTATAAATTAATATTATTCAGTTATTCCGTTAGTAGTTTAATTATTTTTACAAACCAATGAAGACATGTAATCTAAAATTAACATTATAAACGACAAAGACATTTATGATTAAATTATGAAAAAACACTTGCTTTACTACATTTGATAAGATGAAGATGTACGAAATAAGTTTGTTATATCGGATAAATCTGAAGGGTCACTGACTCTGCAAGGGTGGAAATCTGGAGTTGTGATGCTAAAATTCTTTTAGGTTCTTAGGCATTTTATATAGTTAGGCGATGTAGGCTAATATCGGATTTTTTGAAAACCCTACGGAAACAGGTAATAGTGAAAGTAGGTATATTCCGCAAATTAACAACATTAATTCAGTTTAATGCAATATAACGGTGTTATTTTATTCCAAGCCCTGAATATAAGAGATTAATTAAGAAATCCCTGGCGTAAATCAGGTTAAAATATTATTATTGTTGCTTTAAAGCAGAAAAACCTTTTAGTCGTATTTATAATCTCAGTATCCGCCATGAAGATTTATTTGCATCTTAGCGCTTCATAGCGAGGATCCCCTTGGGCAATTATTGAGAAAAGGCAGAGAAATAAGATATATAACTAGCTAATATCTATCTGTCGCTGATAGCTAATACATAACTAATATTATTTAGTTCTTTGATATCTTTCTTTACACTCATTTGTAAGTTGATGACAACTTTCTGGACAAGTTTCTAAACTTGATGCGGTCTTCTACGATGCTGTCATTACTGATGAAGCCAGATGATTTATATCTAGTCTAAAGCAGTCAAACTAGATATATTGGGCTTATATAATGTTATATAATACGTGTATTATATGTTACTCGAACCGTGTCGAGAGCTATTACTGTTGTAAACACAGTTTTATCTTATTAATATTAAAAATGTGAAAGTTTGTGAGTACGAGTAGGGTGTAACCTAAATTATGTGTCTGAAGATAGACATATAATGTTTTTATCAATAAATTTTTATGGGAACGAAATCCTATAAAATCTAGCCTTTAAATAAAATATATTTAGAATTGTATAAATGCAAGTAGAAATTTTGCCATGATACCGAACAACGTTTATGTGAGATAACTCAACAGGGTATCTATATCCAGTTGACCATAATTTCAAATAATTTCTCTTTAAAGGCATTTATTAACGTAGCCCAGTTGTCTGTAATTGCATATGCCGTTGTTTTTAATTAGCTGGTTTATTTCTTATTACCAAAATCAAGATAAGCAAAGTTTATTAGCACTTTCATACGATACTGTATTCTTCATTCCCTCTTCTTGACGTTTCTTTAAAAAGAATAACACATATTTATGATATTTTTATGTACTTAATATGTCAAGAATCGAAATGAAAGCTAAGAAAAAGTATGTCTCACTCTTGTTTACTAGCCTTTCAGTAAAAGACATTTTCACTAACAAATTGAACATATATAATGCAAAGCACGTGCCTATTTGTCCGTTTAACACAGATTCCAATAGGTAGGTAGATGTGTTAATAGGCTGTATGTAAAGGCGGAACACAGGTGTCCTAGGTTTAATTTGATTGTATCGGGGCGGTGGTTTCAAGTGATGTTAGACAATATTTTGCTTTGATAATAACTTTAAACTGTACTGTATTTGTAAGATTTTTGATTTCAAAATCTTTTAGATGTGCCTACAATCTACATATTTTGATAAACCCAAGTAAGATTAAAATTTTCGTTTTAATGGGTGCGTTCAGACTTCAGAATGTCAATTTTTTTTTTATGGATTTCAATATAGTTCATCGTGCACTAGATCGAGTAGGTACCTGAGTTCTATCGTACTCGTACTTATACTCGTATCGTACTCGTCAATTCTTCTTTATTTTTCCATCGATAGTCGATTGTTAATACATTTTGTTTCTTTATCGTTGATAAATAATTTTATCGTAAAAATTTGCAGTGAACCAAACAAAATACAGAAATAAGAATGATAACAAGAACGTGAGGGTAATAAATAATATACTTTTTACTTCGTAGTCGCTTTAATGGAACGTGAGGACGAAATTGGGAGAAGCCAACGGCTGCTTAGTCGAATTCTGCTTACGATGTTAAAAGTCTTACTATGCCGACGGCCATGAATAAGAAGTGAATTATTATGATTAAGAAAATTTATTTTACAGAGATTTTGAAATAATGATTGAGGATAGTTTAAAACACATAATATTATCTTATTGTTCTCAGTTTTATATCTATTTATAGGTTTCATAAATTTAAAATACACATATACATAGCTTATATCACTCAGGGTGAATGTAGTTTTCCAATCGTGAAATTGTAACGTGTAATTTTTTAAAATCGGCATTGTAGTTTTTGAGTTTATTTATTACAAACATACACACAAAAATACAAATGTTTCCTGTTTATAATATTAGTATAGATAATTTTTATTATGAATTTATAAATATTGTAATTGTATAAAAATTATTTTACTCATCATCATTTCGAGAATGCGTCACTGTCAATCGACCATGCACACTAATACCCAAGGATAATTACACAAAATAATGTTATTTCATTATTATTATTCATTAGAAAATACTCGTAACCAACCTGGTATCTCATAGTTTATGGACAGTTTTGCTTTTATTTTAATAAACTTCATTAGATAAAACGTAATCGGGGAAAAATCAAACACTTTAGTTAGACACCAGAATAAAATAACTAATTTGCTAAGTGACATTCACATCAAACATTATAACCGCTTCATTCAATTTTCTAATTACGATCGGTATTATTAAAATTGGTGTAATTTAAATAAAAATTAGAAGGTTACTTCGGCTTGAGTTCCAGAAATCCTTTCGGGAGTATTCTCATTTCCATTAAGCCGTAGTTAAGTACTACGGGACATTGACTTTGTCATTATTAGTATCTACTTCCAGTAATTAGAACATAGAGCTTAGTGGTATAGAATCACCAAACAAACTCAAGAAATATTTACTTACAATTAATTAAGACATTTTTAATATGGGGTTCTTATTAAAAATGTCTTCAAATATAAATTATAGCAATAAGGAAAATAAAGCTTAGCTATTATATACAAATTAGCACTCCGAGTATTATTTAATTAAGGATCATACTGACCAAATAGATGCAGCAATACCTAGCTATCTACAAGTAATTTGTAATATCTACTTACATCCTTAAAATGTAGGAAGCAAACCTCATTGATCCTAGTGTCGACTACTTCTAAAATGAAAAATACCTATAGCTATAATGGGTATTCATACAGTTCCTAGTTCTTTTGAATATTTCAATTTCAGCCTTTCATACAATGGCATGCTTGGCCATTCCAGACTATTTCTCATGTTTAATTTAATAGTCTGCCGTTCTTTTGCTGTGATATTGAGATTGTAGTCAATCCTTCGGGAGGAATTTAATACATTTAAATAGTCATTTGATATTTGTACAACTATATTTTAGTAAGAAATTATTATTTACTACCTATTAGGGATAACTTCACCTTTTGTTGTGTTCTATGTTGTGGTTCTTTCTGTACCTACAATTTTTTGACACACTTACTTATGAAAACTAATATAACATTAGGGGGGAACCTTACATTCGAAGTTGGGTAATTCGGAAAACAATTCGGAGCTCTTTTGGATACTTACATAAAACTAAAATTTAAAACTAAACAAAAGATTTATCTATTATTTATTTTTGATTGATTTATTTATTTATTATTATGCACTAAGTTTTTTTCAACACAGACAATATTGTCATTAATCAAATGTGTATGAAGAGCGTGGTCGTGGCAGACTTAAATGTTGGACAATTTTCACCCACCCTCTTCAAGTTATTTGACGATAGCATGCATGCGCGATCTTTGTTCATTCACAAAGCAACATAATCATCACGAAGATTTATCATACCAACCAAAAAGTCAAGGCTTCAAATGCCTTCAAGATGCGGCACATTTGTCTTGTTGCGATATCGCGCGACGCACCGTGTCTAACCCACCATAGTTTGGAGACCTCAGGACGTTTGGAGCATTTCGAACAATATCCCTCTTTCCCATAGGTCAGTGTGAAATGGTTGAATATAGCCCTGTTTCCTCCGTAGAATGAGATTGCTTCGCGACATTAAACCGGCTTTATGTAAATTATCGTTGTTATTGTATGTCTGTTTGTTTGGTTGCGTATGCCTGATATCAAAGCTAGTAAAATAATTATATTACACATACCTGCCTCTTTCCTCTAGATTGGACTTTGTCTGTCTGAAATCTGTCTTATTTTTTAATTACTAGCTTTGCCCGCGTGTACTTCCCTCGGAAACAGTGCTTTTTCCCTGGATGAAAGGTACCATATGTCCTTCTCCTGGTTCTAAGCTGCTCCCCAACAATTTTCAGCTAAATTAGTTCACCCGTTCTTGAGTTATAAATAGTGTAACACACGACTTTCTTTTATATATCCAAATATATAGATATATACTATAGATAGATAAGGATAGAAAATGTCTTATAATTGACAAGTAGGTACTGCTTTTTAGTTTTAAAATTGATTGCTGGTGATTCGCATTAAGTATATGCAAATTGCATATATCAACTTCAATAGCTAGGATCATGGTTAACTGAGCACCTACAGTCATACTAGTATCAGTTTTACAGTTCGTTAAATATTGGATTACCCAGAAGATATAAAGTTATCATAAATATTAAAAGTAATTAAAATTAATATTAATATTATTAATTTCATCAATAAAATACAGACTTTATAACTTCGAAGTTATATTATAAATACCATAGATAATAATCACATGGACATAAATACGCGATCTTCGTGCAATCCAATGACTGATGGCTATGACCGAAGGGGATTTTCCATCCCATTCATAAGCAATCAACGTTACTTATAAACTTAATATTATGGTATGGTTAATAAAACATTAAAACACTTTGGAGATTTTACGTCTTATTATCATTATTTTATGCTTTACACATACTACAGTATAATCATTATTATCTTTCGGCCATTCTCAGAAGGCTTAATTTAGAGCGTCCAGTGCAAAATTTTCATGTAAACAAAATAATATTATGTGCTGTTTTTTTTTGTAAAGTAGCTAACAACTATTTCTATGTGTTGCACTTTAAAAAATATCTCTATATTGCATAGTATAACAGATTAATTTTTTCAAAACACTGTTCTTAAATTACCACGACGCGTCCACGCGCTCTCCCAGTTTGGAAACTTGTCTAATACTAATTCAGAGAAAGAGTTAGTTATTTTAGATGGTTTTTTATATTAAGGAATATATATTTTACAACATATCAAAAATACAACAAGTTACTAGTTCTTTCTTTTTCAAAATTATCAAATGAAGACGTGTCCGACCTTGGACAATAATTGCCAAAACCACTTGCAATCGAGGTCGCACATCCCTAAATAAGAATCTCTGGCATATCACTATAGCACAGGTCCCGAGCCGTCTGTGTTGTCGAAGTACTCGTCGAGTGTGGTTGTGCGCTGTGTCGAGTAATCGCCAATTAGACACCCAAGTATCTAATTGCCATGACTTTGGTTTTCGATTTTTCTAATTCATGTAGCCTTGATTAAAAACTTATGAGTTATTGTTAACTTATTCTTGTTTATTGAAAATAAAGCAGATTTCTGGGCTCTATGGATTATGATGTGTCTTTATGAGAATTCTGTTTATTAAGTAGGTTTTTTTTTGGAAAATTATGTTTCTGTCTAAGAGCCACGACGCTAATTGCCACAACTTTTCTAATTGCCATCGCTGCTGTTGTTAAAAAATAAGTATATAACAGCTGTTATTTAAGATGATACCTCGGTGAACACTAGCGCCACCGTCAATTAAAAACCAAAACAGCTGTTATTTCCGTTAGATTCAAGCAAACTCAAACAATAATAAACTGATTATAATGTTCAATTGTTGCTTTTTATATGATAGTTTCTTAACAAAATTAATATATAATATGTAAATATCTTCTTAAAATACATAAGCGGTCATTATTCAATATACTTATATGGAAAAATTCAAGTTTCTAATTACCGGGACGAGGTTAAATTATAATTTCTAATTGTCACAACCATCAAATATTTTAGATACCGATAACTTGGATACTACATAAGCTAAATAAATGCCAATACGATTAAATTCACAATTGATTCATATTCATTCTTTCTACAGTCATATTTCATGAAAAAGTTCAAGAAATTAAAAGGGTTGTGGTAATTAGACTAAGAATGCCAAAATTGAGAATGGCCGCTTTACTCTCACTTTCTCAACACTTCATACATTATCGTGAGTCATCGTGGTTAGAATAGGAAGATTATTTTGTAGTATCACATCTAATACCATTGCATTTTAAAAACAATTCATAAAGGTATATCCATTCATTAGACCAAATCTGCAAACTACATTAAACCTTGAATGAATGACTCTAATAACTTATGAAAACCATACAACTGAACAATATTAAACTTGTAAGTATTATACACTACATGTGAAGCCGTATGAAAATGAAAATGAAGTAAAAGATATAAGTACCTAAACAATGCATTATACCTACTTATAAATACCTATATCGTAGACTATATTAAACTAAAAGTGGAAAACGTGATAACTTGATTTATGTGACCGAGTGCAGTGTTGCCATCAATTTTGGTCCAACGTATACAAGTCCTCGGAGAGAACTTCTGGTCTAGGTTATTTGAATAAGAATGACCAAGAACGGGGTCTTGAGGGACCAAAACTGCGATTCTCAGTTTGCCAGTACGTACGTACATATAGGTACGGTGTAACGACTTTGTCTTTGGACTCTCTCAGGTAGAGTTGGTATTTGCATTTTGTTAAGAATTGTGTGGTATTGTAGTAGTAATTTGCTACTTTAATTTTATCAAAACTACATTAATATCCATTAATATATCGTACAGTAACCAGCCGAAACGGAGCAAAAATAAATAAAATTACTTGAAACGTAATTTTAATAGAAGTTTTATTAAAACAATCTCCTATGGTTTTTATCTAAATAATAAGTAGAATAATTCAATTTCTTCAGTTTCAATTTATATCGATTACATAACGAGTTAAAAATGGTCTACATTCTCTATGTTATTGTTATTTGATAACCTACTGAATTCGATTCGCTTTTTACACGCAATAGTGCAATCAGCTAAATGTATTGAAAATTGCTTTAACGAAATGCGAAACCTATGAAGTAGTTATTAGAAGAAATAAACAACATTTTGTTCATTTTTAAGAAACAAACGTAAATGTTAAAAAAGTTGACTATATATTTCATATCTGAAAAAATGCGATGATTACAAGATAAACTCAGCCTGCAAACTATTTGTCGAATGCTTATGTAAGACAAAATATATGTCAAGATTTGTTGCAAGTACCTAGTCAATAACGCAAAATTGTTTGCATAAATGTGGTATTATTTAAAAATTAAATTAATTTATGCTTTTTTTCTTTTTTTACTTGTAAATATTTTTTAAGTAAAATAAGCATAACTATTTATAATATTGCGGTATATAAGTATTATGTATTTGCAAATAATCATGTAAGCCTTGTTGTTTTACGTTTATTTTCGGCGGAAAAAAATATGTTCGGGAGTTCGGATATTTCCTATGTTGAAATGTTATTAAGTAAATTTAGTAAGTATATTTCACTAAATTTAAGTTGTTTAATAGAAAATAGACATCATAAAATTAATCTTAAGATAAAATTTAATCCACCCAAGATAACACTAGCTAGAGAACTGGTTGAGAAACGAGGGACATCTAAAGAGGGCGATTTGTCAGGCAGCCGATTTCGGTGACCCGACTGATGGCCGGATATTTAAATATCTATCTCTACCCTTATCTTACTCCACCCTTAAACCTTGCCTGAATCAAATTATACTACCTTGTAGTATTTATTTATTAACCGACTTCAAAAAAAAGGAGGAGGTTATCAATTCGTCGAAATGTTTTGTTTTTTTTTTTTATGTATTTTACCGGATTACTCGAAGACGGCTGGACCGATTTGAAAATTTTTTTTTTTGTTCGAGGGGGTTTATTTTCCAATTGGTCCCATGTTCAGTAGGTCAGGATCTGATGATGGGATCATGGAGAAATCGAGGGAACTCTTCAAGTTTTGTATTGGGCATGGGTATTTTTTGATATATTCCAAGTTATTAAAGTGAGACGAAGGTGAGACGATGCTGGAAAATTTAACCCACTTTCAAAAATGCAACGTATTTACAACTTTTTGATTGTAATATATCTTGCTCGATTACTCGAAGACCACTGAATCGATTGGTAAAATTATTTTTTTTGTTAGAAAAGGTATACTTTCGAGATAGTTCCATAGTCATCAGATCAGGATCTGATGATGGAATCATTGAGTTATCGAGGGAACTCTTCAAGTTTTATTGCGATTTGGGTCGTTTTTGATATATTCCATGTCAATAAGGTAAGACTACGCTGATGACGTTTACCCGACTTTCCAAAATGCAGTGTTTACAACTTGTTAGTTATAAGGTATTGCGTACTCAAAACTAAAAAGTAAAAAATAATTGTTTTTGCCAAAAAAACCAAACCGACTTCATTTCCTCAACTAAAAAGGATGAAATAATTAATACATTGTTGTTTGAATATGCTTCATATCAAATATTTTAATAAATTTGAAGTTGGTGCCAATTTTAGTTAGCATATTTTATTAAAATAATCGGCACCGACTTCAGATTTATTAAAATGTTTGATATGAAGCATATTTAAACAACAATGTATTAATTATTTCATCCTTTTTAGTTGAGGAAATGAAGTCGGTTTGGTTTTTTTGGCAAAAACAATTATTCAAATTGAAAGAAATGTTCAACTGTTTTTTTATAATACTGAAATTAAAATTATTCCCTACTAATATAAATGCAAAATTAAATTGTATGTCTGTCACCTATCTGAAATACGCGAAACCGATTAAAATAAAATTTAGTAGGTATGCAGATAATTTAAGCACCAGGAACATAATTTTTGGCCCTATATAACAGCGGACACGATAATCATTTAATCGTAAGGAAGTAAATATTCCTGCACGCGCTCTGCAACAATGACCGAAATTTTTTACTCAAGTTGGTTATGTAGATACACTCTAGTCTAGATTAACGCATAATATACCCAAGTTAATGCTAGTGATAAAATAATTTATCCGTTATGAAATTATATTTCTTAAGTCATAACTTATAAATTTCTAAGTTTGTAAGACAATGTTGCCACTTAAATTACAAAACATTTTAGTGTTAGCGAGATAGCATTTATTCGTTACACAATATATTTATAGTTCATATTTCATAACAAAGAATAAAGTAATAACCGTAAAATAAATTTCAAAACAATCACTTCATGAATTATTCGATTTAGCTCCAAGTACGACCATGTTTCGTACACATAAATTCAGTTTTTTCATAAAATATGCATATTTATTTATTTCATGTTGATTCTGAGTTGAGCTTTACGAGATTTTTATGTGAATCAATGAAAAACGAGAACATAAAGCAATATATATATATATATTTTATCATAAAACACAAGTATGTGAATGAGAGAGTAGAAAGAAAATATAAATATGTTTGAACAGGAGAGCATATATTTTAGTTTAATCGTATTTGTCTCAATACAATTTGACGAAGGAAATTGCCTCCCGGTAGAACCCGTACAAAATGCGAGATGCGTTATTAAATCTGGATGACAGTTATTAGGCCACTGTGGAGTGCTTCCCGCTACGAAAAGAATTCGTGACGAAATGAAACATTTTCTAAAGAATATTAAATTGAAAATTTTATGTCATGTATATCCTTATCTGTAAGTACAATTATGCTTTTCTGTTCAAATTAGAAGATATGAAAATAATGTTACAAACAAGTAAAAAAATCAAAATTTAAGCTAAATGCTTAAATTTTGATTTTTTTACTTGTAAGACATAAAAATAATGTTACAAGCAAGTGAAAAAATCAAAATTTAAGCTAAAAGGAACAAATCATGTCCTATAATTTTTTTCAGTATTTTCCTATTAATTCTATGAGGTTATGTTTCCGTAATTTTCTAAGATATCATACTTGTGTATGATATGTTTATATTTTTTTATATCTTATTATGAAATATTTTATATAAAAGCAAATTACAGAACTAAAATGCAAGTTTTTTTCTTAAGACTATAGAACCCTTTATATATGCGATCACACTCCTGTATTAGACTGCATTTCTTTCATTATGTATAGAATTCACGTATTTGTAAGTATATAGTACCTTATTTATGCAGACACTTAGTAAAGGATAGACCAATATGGCCAGCAGCCAGGTGGGTCGATGACATGGCTTGGAATGCGATTGGCAACATCCCAGCTGTGGACATGAAATGAAACTTATGACCTACATTAAGTAGACAACGGTGGTTCATGATTATCATAGATATTATATCGCGTTTACAAACCCTACTATTGTATTTTACATTTGTGAATTTCTTATGACAAAACAAGATTCGTTACTATGATATTTATGACGGGTTGCCTGCTTGACGTCAATACTTCTTGTAATATTCTTAAACCGAAAATTTTGCGGTTATTGTTATAAGCTGCTCGAGACATGGGTCTTAATTTTATCAATCTAGCAAAATAACATTTAGCTTATGACTTCTGAAATAACCTGTCACTTTATACATAGTAATATAGTAAGCGATAGTGATATTGCATCTGTTTTCTTAATATATGTTTATAGATTCAAATATTGCTGTCATAATCTCTAATTTCCTTAAAAGCATCTTGATTTAGGTCAATGACGTGTAGGGATAGCTGATATCCGAGATTTTTTTTCCGTATCGTGTTGTTGACTGTAAGTACTGCTGCACGAAAATTCGAAAACGTTAATCGAACTATCACAATTGTAGGTAGGTACCATGGCAAAAATGTCTAAGAGCAAAATATGTGCCAGTACGATACAAGTATCTAGCACAATTTTTTCTGTGTTATCTCAGATAGATTTGTAACGGATTACTTATTATAAGAAACCATTATATAACTTCTTCTTTTCGAGTTGATTAGCAACGTTTTGTTTCTCTAGAGACTTGCAAATTTCTGTGACTGGCATGATATTTTTTATATACTTTACAATAAATAACAAAATACCTCATATTGTTTGAAGTATTTTCAAAGTTTTATTTTAAAACGCCAAATATATTTAGGTATTTATTCTATGATAACAACAGCCGATATACAACAGATGGTTGATGTCGGATCGTAAAGTAATTCTTTAAGGGATTAGAAATCCGCTTAAAGGATCGGTCTTCCATATTTTTTTTATTTTTTGTTAAAGCTCGCCGAATTAAGAACCGTTCATTGTTCTACAAAATAAGTATCAACAATAACATTCCTGAGTACTTTATTTTAACTCCAAAAATCAATTGTTACATGTTTTCTCATCCACCTTTTAAGAACCAAAGAGGTTTCCAAATTACACATTAAACTGTTTTTTAATCCCAACTAATATTATACATGCTAAAGTAAGTTTGTACATTTGTTTGTTTGTTACCTCCAATCCACCACCAATCTTCCTGAAATTTCGCATACACGTAGCTTGGAGTCTTAAGAAAGACATACCTTTCTTCCCAGGAAAAATCACTGTTCTCGAGAGAAATTCATGCGGGCGAAGGCGCTGGCAAAAGCTAGTATATCATAAGTAATCTACTCTTACTATGATATTTTTAAAGGATAATGTCTTCATATCTCAGTGTTCTCAAATCTGTACAAAGCGTAATATGATATCAAAGATGATATCCTCTTTCACACATTTTTCGTGAATGTGCGGATTATGTGGCATAGGGTCTCATAAGCCGCTAGTCGTTACCCGTCACCCTTAGCGTGGTTCCTATTCCATTTTTATCAGTTACCACCCTGTAAACAGACGTAAATTTCGTTTCCCAATCCGCTTAACTTCCGACTCAGCGCTTTTTAATCTTGTTAAAAATTTGTGCTAACATTATACATTTGCCAGAGAGGCAATGATATTTATTTATTTTATATAAAAAATAATATAATATTGTTTGTATTTGTATCAACATGTATAATTTGTATGATAATGGTACAATAAGTAGTATATCAATCTATCTATCTTTACAATAAATACTACTAGTGTGACCAGAAATGTGAGCAGACGATATTTTGAAGTTACCAACGGTCTAGATAATGAGAATACAGTTGCCACGCTTTCGTCATTATTAAAAAGATTACACATCATAAGTAGTAGTTCGATAATATATTTAATTTTGTATATAACATTGACATGTGCAATAATTTTAAGGGTAGTTGCACCAAAGTACCATTTATCGTAACAGTTAAAGTCAAATGCAACAGTAACATCTGCTAACTATAACCGTTGTAGCGACATAGGTTGCACCATCGTTTTTTGTAGCATAGTTAGCTACCAGGGTTACAAGTATGATGACGTCCGTGGAGGTTATTCGACCCGTCTGACAAATAAATTGACAATAACAATAGCGCTAACCGGTCAAGTTTGGGCGGTTACGGTTAGCGTAAAAGTTATGACGTATTTTGACGATTGACAAAATGGTGCAACCCATTTTTCACCTAACCGGTACTTTGACTAGACAGTTATTGTTATAGAAAGTTGGTGAAACCCAGCCTTAATGTTTCTGGTGCGTTTGAGAATTCCCTCTCAATTTAATGTAGCCGTCAAAATCAAAACGTCAAAAGACAAAAACAAAACAAATGAAAACGATCACAATAATTGAGCTTCCCTTTGAGAGTAAACAGATGCCGTCAGGACAATGTAATTATACCAGTGTGTGCTTAGGGTGTCACGACTGCTTCCGCGCAACTGTGCCGCGCAACTAAGGGTAAACTCGTTTTCATATTTGCACAAATTACATTAATGCTTATTACTCCAAGCCGAGAGAGATGTTAAAACTTCCACACTGAAACCGTTATTAAAACTGATTCGATAATCACATTTATGTCAGCATTTTTTTAATAACGAGAAACCAAGTGAGAGTAAATGCGTTTAATTTAAAAAGTCAATACGTGATATTGGTAGACAATGTTATGACGTTGCCTTAAGCAGCATTTCACCCGTCCGGCTCAGCGTTCTGCCGCTAACGTGGCATATCTGTATAATTGTATTACTCAACTTTCCCTTCCTAACGTCTAAGTAACGTTGATTGTCGTTTATGTAATTGCCTACATTCTGTAATATCACGGTCTGCGCCTCATCTCGAACAGAAATTAGTTAATACTCGGAATATTTTCTTAATTACAAGGCATGACACAAAACAGAATCTTGTTTCTGACATTCGGATTTCTTGATGTTTGAACGCAAATGTAATAAGAACAGTCATGTCATAATCTCTCTGGACTGTTTACAATCAAAGCAAAAGTAAGTAACGTTATACGTACATTGCTTTACTCATTTGAATAATAAATTTTGTTTGTTATAATTTTACTAAACCATACAGAATAGGTAAACTAATGCTAGTAACATTATCTACCGGATTTAAATGAATTCATAGATTCAGTTGGTAGTTAAATATAATACCCGTCACGAAATTGCTTCTAGCCATGTAACTTAAGGAATATGTTACCTGTACGTTCAGCTCTTTTCTGTAGGGAAAGAGCTCAGTGGAAATTAAGATGGTAGTCCTAAACTATAAATAAGATAATAATTCATAGTTGCAATAATATGCAATTGCATAAGCTCAGAAATAGGTTTCAAAGGCCATAAAACAAAGTACCTATACCGAACTATCCAGGAATTTAGCACATGTAATAAAAATAGTAGTTGGCTCTAAAATAAACAAAGTAGACAAGTAGTTTAGATGTTAAGTAGACTTTATTGAAATTTGGGCAGGGCAAGTAACGGGAAACGCCATTAACCCTGCCGAGCACGTACACTTTACAACCTGTCATGTAAATATTTATCCACATTGGATTTACGTGTTAACCGCTCGGAATTGTAATCAGCTTTGATTGTGGACGCTGGTTAAATCGAAGCGAAGTCCGATGATTCGGGCCTGGCTTTATTAAACTATTCAATGCTCTGCTCAATCGTTTTCTAAAGCTTACTAGTTTTAGTTGTTTTAAGTCCAGCATGAATTATTACCTAACTAAATTATGTATATAGGCAATTAATAAAATTATTATTAGTAAATACATCATAACAGCAATGTTGATATATCATAACAGATGAATTTAAGCGCTCTGCTGTTGTGTTTGATATAAAATGCAGTAAAAACGAGTATTTCGATGAAGGTTGCGTTATGTTGCCTCCAAAACAGAGGATTAAGATAAGAAGTGATATTTCCTAACTCCTTTTATTGATATTAGATAGAGCTAGACGTACAATCACGATTGGAAAGGTTTTCCCTTCAAGTGGTGATATGGTATAAACGCATTCAGTTTCCAAGTTTTGAAATCTCACAACCCTACATATGTATATGTACAATTGTACAGTTATTCTTGTTGTTTTGCTAAGTACCGACAGTAAACTTAAGAACTAAGAAGGCCCAATTTATCAAAAAAATAGGCACTGTATTTTGAAGTATTTAACTTTAATGTTTCCCAAACAAAGAGAATACATTTGTTAAGTATAAATAGCAGGCCTCAGGTAGCGTAATCAGGGTATGACATCCATAAGGAAAAATCTCAGTTTTAAGCTTTGATATGAAGATACCCGTGTATTTTAGATTCATTAAATTAAAATTACGAACAATCTACATATTTTTTTTATTTATTTTAATAATATGGAAAAAATTGTACCGTTTAGTCGACAAAAATATTCAAATTTAGAGCTACATGCAAATTGTTCTTTTGTCTACAAGAATCGAATGTAAATGCAAAGAAGTTTAGACCATTGAGACATTTGTCACGGCGGCGGCAGTATTGCCCGCAACGAGTTCCAATTTGAATAGGACGAATTCGCGACACTAAGGCAAGTGTGATCTAACTTCAAGGTGTATGTAATTCCAATGACATGGCCTCATCTATTTACAGCCAGTTACATAAAAAGTCTAACAAAAGGTTATTCGGATTTGTAATTTATGCCATTGCGTACTCTCTCGTGTAAAGTTATACTTAAAAACTCACAGTTAAATTCATATTGACATTAACAGGCTAAGAGTATTTTTTTGTTCCTTTTATAATAATAATAAATTACACACATTCTGAATAACTTCATTATGCAACGCAATATAAACTTAAACAAGTATCAACCTCTTAACAACTACAATAAGCTAAAACATCAATACCTATTCAATTTGTTAAAAAAATATTACCGAATGTAAAATTTTTGTACTTACCTAATACGTTACATTTAGCTGCCAAATCTTTCACAAATTGCTGAAACAACTCATTCATTGCAATTTAAACCTTATTAATAATAATACAAACCGGAGTGTTTTCAGAAATAATTATATGACGTTGAATTTCATTTTCGGTGTTCGGCTGAACTGAACAGTTCATTAGCAAGAGAATGGCTTTAATAATGTTATCTCAACAATACAATGTTGTTTATTGGTAAAACCTATATGAAAACTGTTGCTCAAAAGTCATTAGTATAAAATTTATATTTTGGACACTGAATGCGCTTTGCTCGTTTATTCAAGTGTACATAAGTACAATTTAAGCAGTTACATAAAATTATATTTGTTAATATTCTTCTTCATTTCTCAAGATCTGTTTTCAATTAATGGTGGTTAATGTGAATTAATGTTTTATATATTACTATTGCTATTACGCGTGAATTTCCCTCGGGAACACTGCTTTTTCCCAGGACGAAAAGTACCCTGTTTCCTTCTCAATACTTGTAACTATATGTAGGTATGCGATATTTTAGGAAGATTGGTTCAGTGTGGATTGGTGTGAAAGCTAAAAAACATACAAATAAAAAAACAAACTCACTTTCGCATTTTATAATCGCGGTGGTTTAATTGTTACAGTTTACCCTGTCTTTAATGTTTTGCCGGCACTAATATAATATTAATTTATTTATAAATCACGGCCATGCACTAGGTTACTTTAAACTATACGTCTATGTTACAAAGGCACGTGTTTGCAACAGTGTGCATATGCACTTCTCTTAAGCCAAGTAATTACTACCTACTCAGTTTTCATATGAATAGTTTACTTAGAATCCATGTAGAGACCTCTCGAGCCTTGGTTTCGCTACGTTAAATAGAGTCTACAAACTCTCTAAGTATGAAAATGATGACTTGTAGTAAGTAAACTATATCTCGCAGGTAGGTACTCGGAGTTTTGTGCAATCCAATCCCTTATACTTAAGGGACCTTATACTTAACATTATTATTCTGTGCTAAAAATAGAACATATGCATTTCATACCTGTTATGAAAATAGAGAATTCTTATCTTAAATACGCTTACCGTCACATATCTAGGCCTGTCTGTGATGTCGAGACTCCTAAAATTTAGATCTTCAATTTAAACAAATTATAAAGTACGAAGACTTGACATATTTTCACCGACAAAACAGTAATTGGAGTCGGTTTGGTTTTTTTTTGCAAAAACACTTCCCTGTTATAGGACAATCCAATCAAATAGTCGATTTCATTTTAAAACTAGTTTAGTAGGAATGTTAATCTTTTAAACAATCCTGTTGCAGCGGGTAATCTCAATTTACCATCCAGGTTATCTTTAATCGCAGAAATCACGAACCATGTCGTCATTCAGTCTTACTATTAATACTCTACCGCATTCCTACCAATGACTCTGATTATGGTTGGCAGCCACAGATTAGAGACTGGTTCGACTTGGTCTATACAAGTTTTTGATAGGATACCTGTAAGATAAGTTTATTCCCGTTACGAAAGGGCATCGTTAGTGGCAGCTCTTCTCAATTCTTGATTGCTTGTTTATCGATGCCTGCTATCAAATGTTTTTGATTGGCATAACATATAAGTATGTAAAGCTGTGAACGTGTGACAAAAACATTTAACACGTGAATGAAAACACCGTCATGACTTTTATATGAATTAATAATTATACCTTTAATTAATTGTGTATTTCTAAAATTTAAACAAAAATATTTTAAAATTATAATGCAATGTCACTTTGTGTATTTACATATATACATACATATAATCACGTTTTTATTTAATACTGGTCAGACAGAGCCAAGGGCCATAAGACCTTAGACCACGTTTAGCATGATAATAGTTGAAACAGGAAATCAATAGTTATGGGTTGCCAGCCTCGCCTGTGTCATGATTCACCCATACGCCAATTTTTTTTGTGTATACACGATAAATAATTAATATATTACCGCTTATTAAAATTAAAACGTACAAAGTATAAGCTATTGGGAAAAGACCACATCATATAATAATATTTAAAATGGCTGCAGCCAACGAAATGGAATTAACAGAGTCAGGTAGGTACACCCACCTCGCCAAGGCATGAAATATTTTAATTAACGTTATTTCAATTATTGTTAAAAAGATAATTAAAATAACGGTAAATAAATAAGTGTTACTGGATATTAAATATTCAAATACTTATAGTTGTTAAAAATAACGATAACAAAGCAGTATTATGCAGAACTTTTATGCCAAAGAGCAGTACAATTTTGACATACTAGATAACGTAGAAGTGTTTTAAAACTATAGTTAACTAATATTACTTACTGATTAAATTAGATTTGTTAACGAAACACTATTAAGTAATCCTAGAGGCGATACATGAAAACTTGTACTGTCTTTGCTTGTAGATCGTTAATGTTATTACACTGTGTCAGAGTACCTCAATGATAAAATGATGTAAAAACTAGCCAGAATGCAGTCGAAAACTAGATAAAAAAAATGTAAAAATTTGTACTTGTAACTAACTAGATTCCATTTCTATACTTTGCAACGCCCAACAGGCTCCTTAAATGAGTGTAGAATATATAATACTTACTTTAATGTAATCTGCATATATAACAAGGAGCAATAACGTATTGAGTATTAATCTATAAAGACGTTCTTTAGATATCAGGTATAACTATAATATAAAATCTAATAGTATATTACGAAGATTTATTTATTTACGGAATCCATTTAACTTGCAAATCGCAAAGTCCTTTGTTATTTAAACCATATTAGCAACAGCTGTAGAGACTACACAGTAAAAATACGAAACAAATAAACTTAAACACTTCATAGAATTTTAATCAGCCGCTCAACCGTCAGTTACAAAAACCACAACGCTAGTGTGAACCAGCCTTAATGCTGAATATTTTCGTGTGCACTCATCGTCCGCGGTTTATAATGAAACAACCACGGGAAATTTTATTGTGGCGCACTGTGATTTGCGGCATCGGTACTGAAGCGTTTTCTGTTCAAATGATAACTATTAATATTTGTAGTATTAGAGTTTCGTATTAATAAGTAAAGGAACTATGAAAGGAAATAACGGAACTCTACCGATAAGAGCCAAGCTCTTGCATCCGTATATATATGTATATATACGTAAATATTTTTTTTAAATAATGAGAAAATCATGAATATGGTTTTATTACTTTATTTAAAATACAGGTATTGGAATTTCTTAGCACTAATGAAAATCCTTATAAGTCTCCACTTGCAATAAAGAAAATGTACCTAAGTTGGAAAGCTTAATGGGCAATATTTCAAGGAGAGCGGCAATTAGGTAGGTACTTACTTAATTTCTCTGAGTCAATATACTGTCAGATTGAGGTTGTGGTTTTAAAAGCAATTAATTATAACTACTTTTTTTGTATAATTGTGTATTTTATGCCTGATACATACATAATACAATTTAATGGGTTGAAAGAAAAAATGCTTATAGTAATTGTCATTATTAACCTGATATAATAAAGAGTAATCTATCTATCTGGCGGTCACACTTATTTTATGCTACGTTTAAAGCTTGAAAGATTGACTAATATCATAATTGCTCATTTAGATAAAACTGACGCGAACTATGCCTCAAATTATCTTAAATGTTATGCAGTTATTTGGAAAACACTATTACTTGTATGGATATAAATGTGGTGATATGGATTCAAATACGCATGATTAAGAAAACTTGATGTGTTTAAGAGAATACCTTATATAAAATCTCTACAAAACTTTACCAAAAGTACGACTAACTGCGTGAACATAATTTATTTTTTCTTATAAACTCAAAATTCAGATGAATTGTAGTCTGGAGGACAGTAGGGTCATGTAACTTACTTTGACTTTGTCTCTAAACTTTCAAAAAGGTCAGCAATTTTCATATAATACAACACATATTTATTTGAAATTAATATCACTTAACGGCCCACACCCACGCCTGCTGTGGGCTTCTCACCTAACTATTGTATATAAAGCGACTCTACAATCTACATAGATTTTAAATCTTATTATTTTTTACTCTTCTAACTAGCCTCAGTAGAAGGATGATCTTAACAAATCAAAATAAATATAACAGTAGACAGTAATCCGAATCACGCAACTAACCTAGAGGTAGAAGCAGTCACGGATTGCGCTCACGGCATGGCGCACTGCCGCATACCGTACGCGTCGCGCAGCAACATCCCGAAACAAAGCTCTCGATGAATTTGACCACAAATAGAGTGCTTATCACGAGAAATGGACGATCTTTAGTTCACAGGATGCTTTAGTAAGCAATCAAGTACTATGATCAATATCGTCATTGTCATTATCTTTTGAATGTTAGCCTCTATTATGTAGAGTCGGTAGCATACCCATATTTACAAGCTTTCAGAAACTTATTTCTGTAATTATTACTTTAAAATCATTATCAATACCTAAAAATCATCATTTCACAGACCTCCTTCATAAGCTGAGACTGCTGGTCGCCTTTTCTAAATCTTTCTTTAGAGTTCTAAAGGAAAACTGAGACACTATAGTATCAGCAGGGTTATCAAATAATGAAAAAATACAACGTAATTTTTACTTACGATTATTTGCTCATCCCATTACGTTAATTATCCTTAGTTTATTTTTAACTTAGATATTTTTTAATATGTCATATTAAATAAGTAACAACTTGACAGAGCTGAAAAGGATCAAATGTTGATAAAAGCAACTAGCGAAGATTATATATAGCTCTTTGTAATTTCTCATTCAGCGTTATGAAACGAGAGCAATAACATAAGTTTTCTTTAAGAATTCTTTAATACGAACTCAGTTTTTAGCTGCGTTATGCGTCGGGAAAGGAAATTCCGTGGGCGAGTTTACCATAATGAAATTCTTCAGATATCACCAACGCCTCATGAGGGTTTAAATTCGTGTAATTTGCGCATGCGGTTTTTGTACTAGGCTTGCGACGCGACGCATCGCTTGCCAAGCTACGTAGACGGCAATGAAAAAACAATGCAAAAACATACTGCTGCGTTTCTTTCGAAATAAATGCAGCATTATCTAAAATGAGAAAAATAACGGTGCTTATGTTTTATTTTGAACTCACTATTTTGTTAAATATCTATTTTCAAGTTGTGTTTTAAACAATGGTAGGCTGTTAGATAAATGCTTAATTAGATATTTATTCTAAGTTAGACTCTCAATCATCATAAATTCAGTGGTCGGCTTTGAAACTTGTAAACTTTTGCGATATTTTAAAATCGCAATATCGCAAAAGAAAAATCAGAACTGTAGTTCTGATTTTTTGCTTTTATTTTTTGACGCTTGATTTCATTGTATCGCGCCAAACAAAATTATATTCCCATACATATATAAGCATTATATAGAGGAAGAATCTTCGGAACTAGGAACTAAACAAATCTCAAAAAATATTTTTGAAAGCGGGTTTGTCTCGGGGAACAGCCGGTAAATAATATAAAAGATTCTTATCAATTGAGAACCTCCTCCTTTTTTTTGTAGCCGGTTAATAAATAGAAATATTATATAATATCACTCGAAAACTAATGAAGGGAAATATCAAAACAATGCGTCATAAAAGCTAAGGGTGGCGCCTAAACCAGAAAACTTGGGATGCTTAGGGAGAAAGCTAAAATGATAGTGATTAATATCACTCCAGAAAATACAACAAAAACAAAATCTATTAAATTTATAAAGTCAAAGTCGTAAACGTAACAGCTTATTATATATCTTATGAATGTCTCTAGGTCGTATTTAGCAACACCTTAACATTTAACGTATAAGTTAGAGCTAATTGGTGTCTAAATGACTATTAGCTTCAAGAGAATTCTCAATTCTCATCAATCTTTATGTTAATATTACAAAATGTATATAATAATCATATAGATCATCATCATTTTGTGTAGGTGACACTGTCAATCGACCATGCACACCCTGGTGTCAGAGTTCTTCGGAACCGCCTCTCGTATTCATACAGATAAAAAGATTAGTATACGTAGAGAGTAAAATAAGTTCTTTTAAGTCGGGTAGAAAAATGTTTTCCTTGGAGAAAGTCGTCAATAACTACGTTTAATTTAGAATTAAAGACTAACATGATATTTCAAATTAGTTATTTGTCTGTAGCAAACTTTTATTGATTTGTTATAAAGAAGCATTATGTAATAAAACGATTAATGTCACAGGTAATGAGTAGGCACTACTTAACTACGAAAGCTGTTACGCAAACGGAAAATGTCTACCACTTTCTACAGAGCTTGTTTTCCCTAAATAAATTTGACATAAACTTTGTTCCCAAAGTGAACAACTCAATTTACTAAATTTGGATATTATGCCTAGCGTCTTCCGTTACTTTGGTAAAACAATACAAGAAATTAAAGCTGATTTGACAGCTGAATGACCTTGTGGTCTGTTTGTCACAGCTTACAAGCGGTGAACGGCAAATAGCTACATAATAACGAGCAAAGGCAAACAATGCCTTTGCAACGTTCTACATACATAAATAGCAATTATCGGTCTCAAGTTGACGACCTTGTGATGTCATTTGTTATTGGATATTGCTATGTATTGCGGAGCACTGGTAGTACTTACGAAGTCTGGCTGAATAGAAAAAATAAATATAAATGAATATTTAAAATTTGTAAAGAGAACAGAACCTGGGTATTTCTAATTTAAAATATTGATTCAGTCAATATCAGATAGTAATTGAACAACTTACTCTTCGTTTCCTTATTTATGAGATAAAATTCCAAAAATCATATCAGAGCAAACAAATGAAAGTTTTAATTTTGGAATTTATACCTTTGCCATCAACAATAAAATCTATCAATAATATAGCTATAACACTACTAGGCTCTATACAAGGAGTCTAAAGCATTTTTGTATAAAATGACGTGTTCTTTGTATGGAGTCGCCTGTAACATTAAATTATTATTTTTTATTGTAATAGCAGCAATAGAGATATATTATCTATTAAAATATCAACAGAGCCTCCTGGCAGATGAATTGACAGCGGTGACTTGTATACTTAGCGTTTTTGGGTACAAAACCTTAAAAAGAAAAAAACTGAAGAAAATATTCAAGCTAAATTGCCATCAAGTTTCTAAGCAAATAATTTCAGTGATCAACAAAGACGTTTATTTACTTCGAACACTTGTTGCTAGAGCAGAGTATAGGAAAACGAAAGCCATGTTTACAAGCAGCCTGCGGGCAAACTTTATCCTCGCTTTATCTACTAGAGTAAAACAAGATACTGGCTAGTGTGAAAAGGTACTGTGTAAAATGCTGGTGGTGGCGTTCGATATTTAAAAATCATTTTTCATCACGATGATTATTTTTCATCTTTTTCGTTTCCTGTTTGTTAACTAACTTCTAAAAGGAAGAGGTTCTCAATTCGTTAGAAACTTTTATTGTATTTCAAATAAAAACAAGAATATATTGGCATGTAGGCAAATCATTATTGCATTCCAATACTTTTTTGCAATAGAGATATAGATAGCTATATGGAATTCCAGATTATGAGGTCGGATTTTATTTAGTGTTTAGATTACACAATAGCACAATAACAAAAGATAACGATTGTAGAAAAAGTTAACATTACATTTCTATCAGTATTACGACTATACAAATCTGCTTAGAACACTTGTTGCTACTATGGAGCTTAGAAATACTAGGGAGTATCCATTTACCAACAGCCCGAGGGTAAACTTAGTAGTGTTAAATTTTACTAGCTTTTTCCGAGGCTCTTTAATAGAAGTATTAAAGTAGTCTTATGTTTTTTTCAAGACAGAGCCTCATACGGACCAATGTACAAACTTTTTGTAAATTTAGTTTAGTGCTTAGAACATTTTTTTGAATTCCTTGTTTATGAAACTTTCACGTTTATTATAAAATCTGCTCCTGAATTTATGTTTAAATTATGTTTCTCACATGTTTTAAATAAATAAAAACGTTAAACTCAAGTTAACAAGTTTTCACTTAATTCGAAATCCCAAAAGGAAAATATCATCGCAGTTTCATGCTAGTCGCGAGGAGTTCATAAATCTTCACGTTATTAATGTTCCTCGTCTGTACACGAGGCAGGTGCTTACTTTTTCTCTAGAATTTTAATTAAAATATAGGAATCTTGACGTTTAAACTCCAACTGCGCTTGTGAGTTTTTAAAGGCGTGCATCAAAAAATCCTTATACTATTGTGAGATCACGGTGGATATACGACTCAATTTTAAGACATTTGGGCTTTTTTAGGTAAAAAAAAACAAGTAATATTGTTTACTTTACATATATACCGTCTCGTTACCCCTGCACATGTTACCCAGTTCTATTCCAATTCCTTTACCGTTCAGGCTGTTCGTTTGTGGAATGCACTGCCTGTTGAAATTTGTAAGGCTCAGAAAATATCATCCTTTAAAAATCAGGTAAAAAATCATTATCTCTCATTAGTGGAAGCTGGTCACTGATAGTAGTATTTTCATTCACTAGGTTCTATATTATACTGGTAAATTTTTATATAAATATTTATGTATATGTATGTATGTGTATGTATGTATATCCATTTATGTATGTATAAGTATGTATATGTATTTGTGTATGATTATTCGTGTATGTTTTTTTTTTCATTCATAGTTTATTATATTATTTATTTCATATTTGTTTTGATACCGCCTACCGCATTTTTTCCACGTTGTTCCTATCCACCCTAAGGTTGGCTGGAAGAAATTGCATCAGCGATAAGTCCGCCTTTGTACACATTGTTTGTATTTGTATTCAACATGTATAATTTGTATGATAATGGTACAATAAAGAGTATATCTATATATCTATATTATTTGTTATGTTTGGATTTTAAATTTATTTTTAAATTTTATTTACAAATGTTAAACAATTCCTTGCTTTAACATTTGTCATTAATACTAATTTAAATGCAAACTGTTCGCAAATTTTAGTTGTTTATTTTTGAAGCGGAAATGAGGATTTAATTAAGAAAGCTGTTTCCGTTCCAGCGAATCCTTTCAGTAGTTTTATATAGCAATCGGAAGGAGGTAACTGTTAAATTCCAATCCAATCCCCTTTCGGCGGAGTTCTTAACGTAATCACGGCGTGCAATTTGTTACGGATTCAACAATGCATCTCTTAAGTTCTTTGCTTAAGGAAAATAAAAGAGCTCTTTTTAAGTTCGCTAAATGAAGCTGGGTACAAAAGGCGGTGCTGGCGTAATTCAAATGGACGGCGCCCACTGCTTCGATCTACTTGGAAGTTAAATTTTGCAAAGTTTCGTTTGCACGACTTTAGAAATACTTACCCCATCAGAACGTACGACTTAGGCGTATCGATTTAATTTGTATAACTGGAATGCTCCATGTTTAAGTGCTTGATTTATATTATATTTATATCGAGAATGCAAGAATGTATCATTATTTATTTACAGAATTATTATACAACTTTATTAGGTATATGTATTGATTTGCATTGAAATAGTCAATCGAATGATTGACTTTTGATTGAAAATAAAATTAAGTGATAATGTTAACTTGAAAGCAAACACATTTCAAACAAATTATAAATACAATAACTTTGATAAAAATAATATTGTGAGAGGTGTTGAATGAACTTTAGAAACACGCTATAATTATGCACCTAAATGATAAGTCGTAAGTATTGTGCGTAACTATTGTGTGTTACTAATGAATTCAATTTTTGTAAGATTTATTTTGCGAATAAGAGGTGAAAATTCACTCTAGATCGATTTCTACAAGATTATATCCAGATTAAACTTTTCATTCAAGTTTAATCGGAGTTATAAATTGAAAACCGCTTAAGTTTCAAACAAGCAGGCGCGAGAAACTTCTATTGGAAATGTTCTTATGAATTTCAATACTACCTTTAGATATTCTCTTAGGGCTGAGTACAAAAAACCGTACGTGTATGTAAGCATTAGGGCAAGAAAGGGTTTGGCGGGGGAGTCAGCCGCGACAGAAAGTCTGCCCGAGGCAATTTTGTACCAAATGTCGTTCGCTACGTGCCTCACAAATAAAGAGGATGGGATAAAGCCCCTGTATTACATTAGGGATGTTAGGTTACAAATGATGAAATACAATGTAGCTTCTGTATTTGTTTTATACGTTTATCTTATTCTGAACCAAACTTTATTACATATTACTACTACGTATTGTTAGAAATTGATATCGATCGATTTAAGAACAAATTATATTGTATACCTAAACGTGTTAATAGCAATGTGCAAGTCTGTTGTATTTGCCATTAGACGTGAGGTATTGCAGGAAGATAGCACGTCCCTAACGAAAAGAAATCACCACCACCATTAATTTTGTTTCCAATATCTCCGACGGCCGCCCCTGGTTCGCTTACTTAATTTTTGTAAGTGCGTATCTATTTTTCACCCTTGGCCCTGACTCTCTGTATTCGAACCCACCCTAAGATTTACGCGTTCGACGCGAGCAATAAGTGAACGGTCTACGACAGCGTTTGGTATTTTAAAAAGGTATACATCTGAATCCTGTGAAAAATTGCTTACCGCCCGTTGGGCCGGGAGGATATCCATTTTAGTATAGAACCTGTCTCGAGATGGGGACAGATAACTTATTTAAAACGTTACTAAGTGGCGTTCAGACACCCCACGAACGAAAATTACTTCGACGTCCTTTCGTTGATGTTGCAGATAATGTTCCGAGTATTCTATACGAGAAATATACTGTTGCGGACTCTCATTCCCCGTAATGACTTGCGCTTTTAAACTAAAAGCGATTACATAAATTGTCCAGTAACGTTCGTAATGAAGTACTGCAACTAGCAAATTTTATTGAGATCGTTTCGTAATATTATAATAAAACACATTCACGAATTAATTGTACATTTCACATATAAAAGTTTACCTTCGCAAATGTTAAATTTTTGTGGTGTCGAGATCGTAAAAGGCATTAGCACGTATTCCGACCCACGTCAGTAAGAAGACCAGCTATATTGGGGTAAAAGGGAAAATGCATTGGCTTTTTGTAATGTGGCAATAACCTGAGGATTAGGGCCGGCTCGGTGTCGAGAGACGAGAATATTCTGCCATTTTCTGCTCCACGCACTTAACTGCACCCCGACATGCTTACTACGGAAAATCTTTAGCGGCGGGGTCGTGATCCTAAATATGACACCACATATAGACATACTTAGTTGCCTTCGTATCGTGATACCTTTCACATTTCACAGTTTGCCGTTGGCGTTTCTAAAACCGAATGTATTTTCACTCGTCATTTCTCTTATATTTTCTACCAATTATCGGTAAATAGTAGATGTGCAATATTTTAAGAGTGTGAATTGTCGATATTGCAATGTAAACAAAGCGCTTAGATATTTTGATATTTTCTATAAATAATTGATGTATGATGGTTTAGCATATGGATAGATTTTACAACACTATCACAAATAAAATATATTAGTTAGATTCCTTTTGTATAAAACTAGCTATTGTTAAATTGTTAAGATGTTGTTTTCAGAACTGGCCAATAAACGCCATAAAGAAAACGTTATAAATCACGTTTCGTGGTATTAAACGTCGAAATCATAGAGTCACTTTCAATTCACAATGAGTGAACTTGTGAAATGTAGGTATACTGAAAATTCATGCTTATTAACTTATAAAATGATGAGATACATTTTAAATATCCTTAGAATTATGTTCTAATCCTAATCCTATCCCAATCATAACTAATATTATAAATGCGAAAGTGAGTTGGTTGATTAATTTATTTGTTTGTTACACTTTCAATCTTCTTGAAATTTTGCATAAACATAGTTAGAAGTATTGAAAAGACCTTTCATCCCGGGAAAAAGCACTGTTCCCGAGGCAAATGCACGCGAGCTAAGCCGCGCGCAAAAGCTAGTTAATAATGTTTTACTTGTACTTTGTATCGAACATTTTATTATTTTGATAGTTTTAATGACTTAGCACAGATTCGTCAATCGTGACTATAATTTGCAACATTCTTAGTTATTTATTTTATCATTTTGACCATTCATGTTCGTTCAAGTAATATTTTAAAACGCAATGAAGAAGTTGCATAGGAATGTGGTTTCTGCAATCGACCACACCTTGCAGCGAGGCCTCAGCATCCTTGAAGCCTGCATTCCTCCACTTCGTCTATTTACGGTCTAAGCTCTCATTCTCTGATTGCATATGAATGTTTTATCAACTAAAATCATTAAAGTTTCGAAATAGTTTGTTGAAAACGAAAGTATTCTACAATGGGCGTGTTGATTGATTGGCAACACTTGCAGTATCGAGTTGTGTTAGTACTTTTTGTTTTTGGGCCATAAAGAACTGACCTTACACAATATCTGTTATTAGATACGGCAATATCAATTAAATTTTTATATTTTTTTCTTTGCTAAATGAAACCATGTAACTGTTATGAAAATGTCATTGCGATTAATCACGTACCTAACATACTTGCGTTTATAATAATATACCTACGTTTAACTCACTAATCAGCTATATGTAATTAGATATATTTATATATATATAAAATACGCTCTTGAAAGTGGTAGTACCTATCAAGTCCATCTAGGTATATTCTGCGATCAGTTATTCTATATTTCCATTGCTTACTCAATATATAAGTTAGTGATTTTTTTTTTCTTTTTATATGATCATATTGCTTTCTGCAAACAAGCGTACTTCACTGACAAATGCATTAAATTGTTGTTACATCATCTATGAACTCAAATTCCTAAAAACTACAAAGTTTTAAAAAACGCGCTAGCCTCGTGAAGGCGCTTAATTCCGAAAGTTGCTGTAAACGTAGGAGTTTAATGTCTGTTTAATGTCGGCGGTTTAGTAGCCCCCGTCTAGCCGGAACGTGCCGTAAATCGTTTGCATGCAAAAAGTTAACATTAATTCGCGTTTTAACGCTTAATCGTGATAGTACCTGGGCGACCGAGCTCTGCTCGGTAGTTATGGTATGCATCAATATTAGAATATTATAAATGCGAAAGTCTCTCTGTCTGTCTGTTGCTCTTTCATAGCCAAACGGCTGGACGGATTTAAATGAAATTTGGTATGGATTTAGTTGAAGACCCGGGGTCGAACATAAGTTACTTTTAGTCGCAGATGGAGCTGTGGGAAACAGCTAGTGGTGGTAAATATGTAAAACAGAATCACTTTTTGTGAAAACACAACGATAGCGCGTTGTACTTTTTCAGTAAATAGATTACCGTCATCTAGCGTCAACCGTTGTTAGTTGCATTCCTTAAGCACTTTCCACGTTTCAGTGCCCCTTGTATGAGTTTTCCTTAACGCAGATGCTAGCGACTGCGTTAGGATTTGTATGGAATTTCTTAGTTGCCTTACTATCCGCCAGAGGCGCTGTACAGGTTTGCCATACTAAATCGCTAACGCAGTCGCTAGCGTCTGCGTTAAGAAAAACTCATACTAAGGGCACCGTCCTATTTGAATTGGTAGGTACACTGGGTACACTATTTACTCCGTGGATTGGTAAGTATTTCCTTTGGGTCAGTGGTAGAATTTATCATTCAATTTTTAACCGACTTAATAAAAGGAGGAGGTCATCAATTCGTCGGAATCTTTTTTTTATGTTTGTTACTCGATTTCTCAAAGACGCGTGAACCGATTAATTTTTTTTTTGTCTGAAAGGTTGGACCGTCTTGTTGGTCCCATATTAGTTTCAACAGGTTTTGATGACGGAATCCTGAGAAAATGGTGATACTTGGATGACTTGTGATTTGAATCTATAATGTTTCTTAGAAAAATATTTTAATACGTTATAACCGAATTGATAATTCTTTCAAGCCATTTTAAAATAATATATGCGCAATTTATACTGATTCAATACTTTTATACTCCGAAACAAAAAAAAACCTAAGAAAAAAAACCGTTCTTTAGTTGGGATTTGAACCTGGTACCATCAGAGTACAAAGTAAATGTCTTAACCACTGGGCTATCGAAGCAGACCGGCCGACGCCGAAATTATTGTACTATAACTACAATTTCATGCGGAAAATCTTTTTTCTGGAAAGTATGGGAAAAACGAATTTTCCCCGACATGAAACCTGGCTAGATTATTTTTTTGACTTTATAAGAACCTATGTTTAAAATTTCAAAGAAATCGTTTGAGCCGTTTTCGAAAACGCGAGACAAATATATATATATACATACATACATACATACAAATATTGCTCGTTTAATAGTATAGGATACTACGTAGTAAAACATCTACTTGAGCACCTGACTATAATATCTTAGATTCAAGTTAATTAAGAATAACACATTTTCCTGCCGAGAAACATACCAAACAATAGATATTTAATTGTATAACCATATTGCACTATTGCATTCCTGGCACTAAAAGTGTTAAAATGCTTCTTGGGTTGTTTCCTATCAATAACCATTTCCGTTTTGTCATCAGTTGTTAGTTTTGTATAAGAATGTATCAACAAAATGATATAACACACAGTCATGAAAAATCGTGTGTCGGAAATATAATTTCTTTTATTGATAATAAGTAAAATATGTAAAAAACTTCGCGAAATTTCTTTTCATTATTTATTGAAATATTATCATTATTAGGTTTTAGAAGATTTTTTATGTTATTACATGTATATTCGTGAAAATTGTAATTCTTAATTAAACACTAAAATTGGTCTCTGAATAAAAATATATTGAATCAAGTGTAAGAAACAGTAACCCATTTTGATTAATAACAACAGCCTTCAACCTGGATATGGTTACTTAACGTGGGCTTATGGGTTCTATTGTTCTCTCCGGAGCTGAAAAAAAAACTTATATTAATTTATCTTTCTATTGTTTCAGAATATCCTGGATAAGTTCAATCCAGGTGCCCGGCAAATGATAACAGCGGGAAAGGCGTATTTGAAGGCATTACATGGTAAATACTCTTATTTTTATTTCTATGTCATTCTTATATAAAAATTTGTAGTTGAATTAAATTAAAAGTTAATAAAATACCTTACATTTTTTTTTCAATATTTAGCTAAAACATTTCGCCTAAATTTTACATATTTGAAAGATAAAAATAAACCTACTTATCTGTAACTTTTTCACCTTTATTTTAATTTATTTTTTATTCAATATCCAATTTATCAACAAGAAGTCCACTGTTTTTGCCTATCTTATATTTCTTTTTTGCCCGTTTGGAAGTGTAAAATAGAATCATATTTATATTGGTAGGTTGCACTAGGGTTGCATTGTTACTAATGGTGTTGTGGTCATCAACGCAAACTATAATAAAACTTGCATAAAACGTTACACAATAACTTGCAAAGAGATTGGTTTGACATTATGAATGTGCAGTACGGGCATAAGTTCCTTAATTACAAGAAAGTGAAACGTTCCCACGATTGTGAATGTGACATACGAGTAGTTAGTGAAAGGTAAACAATTAATTATATTGTGTTAGTTAAATGGGCGCATCTGTATGCAAAACCTCAATGTTCCCTTGCTTGGCTTCGTAACTAGGGCGTGCTCGGTGCCAAATTGTGTCTGTTAGCTTATCTGCAGTGTTGCGCCCCAAGCTCTACTAGCTATAAACTTGGGCATTCCGACGATGTATGGCCCTTGCAGCCTGCTACTTTGCTCTAAGGTTAGCATTTAATTCGTCTTGTATACGATCCATATTTTCCAATTTACTTATTCAAAAATATGTTTTTTTATTTCTTTACAATCCTAAATACTGAATAAATTAAGGTAAAATTAATCGTTTCAGTAGTTTAGGACTATTTGTTATTCAGTTTCTGAATAATCTAAACATTAGGCTAAGGGTTCGACATATATGTCAGTTATAATGGTTTTTAAATATTATATTGTATAATGAAACAAAATTAACTCGATGGTTATTTATAGATTTAGGTGACATCATAATAAATGTTCATATATATTATAACCAGAGTAAATTGGAAGCTGTATATAGTTTCATTAATTGAATACTGCGTTTTCTTTAAGTCAAGCATATTAAACAGAAAATCAAGATCTATGATTTAATATTCCAATCACCAGGATTATTTACAGCAATAAATCTACAAGTGTTGAAAATATATACTTTTTTTTTAATTTACATTCGTTCACATACAGTGTAATACATTTACAAATTTTTGCAAGTTACACAAATTAATGTGAAGTAACTTAACTCAAATTTCTTAATAGATCATTAAAACTTCTCAAAATAGTATTTAAATTAATCGAGGTAATTTAACGTCCGTTTAATAAAACGATTCTTTGAAAGCTTCTCAAGGCGCCCTTAAATTTTTAAGATTCTTAACTCCAAGGACATTTTTTAAGGTGTCCTGAATATTTTACATTAATTTGCTCGAAAAGTTCTCGCAAATCCACTGTAATTACCTTATCGGGTTAATCCGTTTAAGGAATGTTGTTTGGGTCTAAACATGGGTTAAGTTTGAATTAGGTGTTGGCATACTCGAACCTTTTCTGTCAGGCGTCCTAGATTATTTTGGTGTTAATGAAAGTACTTAATGTATACACGGCCCTTTTGGATTTAATTTATGAAAATTACATAACACGCTGACTTTATTTTTATTAAGTATCTCTTGCAGAAAATAAGCTTGTCTGATTAATAAACCTAAGTATATCTTTAACCACTTCAAAAAAAGGAGGAGGTTCTCAATTCGTCGGTATGTTTTTTTTTATGTATGTTACCGGATTACTCGAAAATGGCTGGACCGATTTGAAAAAATTTTTTTTGTTCGAGAGGGTTTACTTTCCAATTGGTCCCATATTCAGTAGTTCAGGATCTGATGATGGGATCATGGAGAAATCGAGGGAACTCTTCAAGTTTTGTATTGGGCATGGGTATTTTTTGATATGTTCCAAGTTATTAAAGTGAGACGAAGGTGAGACGATGCTGGAAAATTTAACCCACTTTCAAAAATGCAACGTATTTCCAACTTTTTGATTGTAATATATCTTGCTCGATTACTCGAAGACCACTTAATCGATTTGTTAAATTCTTTTTTTGTTAAAAAGGTATACTTTCTAGATGGTTACATAGTCATCAGATCAGGATCTGATGATGGAATCATGGAGTTATCGAGGGAACTCTTTAAGTTTTATTGCGATTTGGGTAGTTTTTGATATATTCCATGTCAATAAGGTGAGACGACGCTGATGACGTTTACCCGACTTTCCAAAATACAAAGTGTTTACAACTTTTTAGTTGTAAGGCATTGCGTATTCAAAACTAAAAAGTATAAAATAATTGTTTTTGCCTAAAAAACGAAACCGACTTCAATTCCTCAACTAAAAAGGATGAAATAATTAATACATTGTTGTTTAAATATGCTTCATATCAAACATTTTAATAAATTTAAAGTTGGTGCCAATTTTACGAATTCGTTGACTAGCTGCTGGCTCGTTAATTAGCATATTTTATTAAAAAAATCGGCACCGACTTCAGATTTATTAAAATTTTTGATATGAAGCATATTTAAACAACAATTGTATTGAGGAATTGAAGTCGGTTTCGATTTTTAGGCAAAAACAATTATTTGATGATTAATATTGAACCGCATCTGAGATGATGACTCAGAAGTAATCCGATGATGCCATAGGTGGGGTATGTACCTATATTAGTCGTAAATGTACTTGGTAAATTGGACAGTAGTCATCGAAATACATTCTTAATTTTGCGGGTGTTATCAATTACTAATATATACAGACATAATATCCACCTAAATTTCTTGTACCTACTAATAAACTGATCCAAGAACACGGAGGTTATCCGTTGTATTCTGCATAGGTATGTATCTGAAATAATGCAAATTAATAAAATATGTTGATGTGCAAAAAAAAATAATAATATCATTTTGCTTTTATTTTTGATAATTTTTCATTTTTATCGTAACCGGTACATATATTCAAAGAGGAGTTAGCCTCGTCATGTTGGCGAGTTGTTTGTGCCACGTTTGCCCGAGTTGAACCATTTTAATAATGTGGTGAATCATAAAAAATATTTTATTGTTATAGGCGCAGCGGCAGCATCTCGTCTTTACGTTGACGCAGTTGGCAAGCTGGGCAGGCAAGCCCAACAAGGCACATGGGGAGGATGTGCGGATATTGGTACTATACACGTCATATTGAATAATATTACTTACTACATATGAGTGATAATAATGCCCCCACAGATCTATAAATATACTACTTTTGCACGTGTGTGCTTTCAAATTTACAAAGGAAAGATCTAATTCCATGTTTCAATCATATCTGATATTGTAATTTTTACATTTTTATACAACTAAGCAACACAATCGTGTTCATTATGCCCCAACGATTAATGACAGCCCTAACTAAATGATTATTTCATTTACAGGAACGGCGCTTATGAAAGTAGTCGAAGTCTACCGGGAAATACAGGACCAACAAATGAACATCGTAAGTAGCTCTAACGATGTGCCACGAAACGTTAAGAATAATTACATGAATTTCTCCCAAATTTCCAACACAAAATTATATTTTGTCGTATTGTATTATATTCTTCAATTTCAATTACCGTTTTCCGTTGGCAACTGAATACTTAATCGTCGTTTGTTTGACACAGCTGAAGGCGTTCTACGTCGATTTGCTGGTCCCCTTGGAAACTAATCTGGAAAAAGATACAAAAGTAGTACAGGTCAGTCAATACGATTTTTCCTTTCATAATCTTTTATGTGAACAGAGGCATGTCCCAGGGATTGTTTACTAGAGGGAATACGATGTCGAGTCCAAATAAGCTCAGTATCAAGATAAGAATTTCTATTAAAAAAGTTTGGGCCGAGTGAACGACCCTTGGGTAAGTATTTTTGTATACGAGTCCTATTGTCCTTCTGAGGGAGGCATCCTGTATTAAGTAACCGGATATTTTATTTAATTAAGTAAAGAACAGGAAGGAAATAAAGAAAATTTACTATCCTGAAAATCCGTGGAACGGGTTGTTTATTAAGATAAGTGAGTTTAGGAAATCTATTTACCCTTCATAGATTATATATGTTTCTTATATTATAACAAATCTATTATATCATAATTATAATGAAAGAGGTAACAACTAAATAGTAAGCAAAGCATGTAATAATAATATTTGATATAATTATGTACAGGGTTTATTCTTCGGTGTCCGAATGCGAAGGCAATACGAGTATTTCATAGTAACTCTACTCGTATAGCAATGAATAAGAATAGTAACTGATAATATTTGTGTTAATTATGAAACGTTATAGCGGTTTCTCTATGATGAATTACAACGAGTTTTAATTTTTCAGTCGGAACAGAAACGATTCCTTCAGCAACACAAACTACGATCAGAAAGTTACAGCAAAGCTGCTGCGACCATCAAGAAGCAGCGGAAGAAGAAAACTAATGTCACCAAGGTTGGATCGGCCATGGACAAAGAGATGAAGGTACGCGGACATTTTTATTTCTGAAAAATTTTGAACTGTAGGTCAGCCAGTTTGGCCCTGACGAAGTAGCAATAGCAACCATTATTACTTACTATTTATTTATTGACATATACATATCTATATTAAGTTAAGTAAATTATTTGTGTGGCTTGGTATGTATTATCAGGTATTCAAAAATTATTCTCAAAATAATTGTGACAACCGCATTGAAGACGGCTATATAGTATGATAGTACAAACTTGGCTAGTTTCTTTGATTCTGAGGTATTATTAAAAAAAATCTTTCTATATTATTCTATATGGAATGACCATGTAAGTTGATATTATTTTATGGAAAGACTTAGATTTTCTTATCAAATAAAGTGCTGGTCAGCCGACCCTGTACAATCCTGTTGTTAAAACCTACACCGTTTCACAGCTAGATCAGTAATGGATTGGTTGTATAATTAATACTGTGGAAAATTAGTCCTTCTGGTGCAAAATTTTCCATAATTTGTTTCTATTTAGCTTTTAACCTTTGCCGTCTTTCAAACTGGTTCTTGTTATGTATCTGGATTCGTGAAAAAATAATAGCATACGTATGTATATTAGGACATCTAAATTCAAACTAGATAATTATTTGAATCATAACATGTACTCCGTAGATATCCAGTTATCAATTAAATTTTTCTGTTTTTATTATAAATTTTATTTTATTGTTCCAGAATATGCAGATATTAGAAGAAGAAAAAACAAAACTGGACGCATTTTGCGAACAAAGTTTGAAGAATGTAAGTCGTTTTCGACGTTTTCATTGTTTTATCTGCTTCTCTACAATATATTTTGTTATAATAGCAGATACAAGCCTCTTTCAGCCCCTTCAGATTGATTTCCATTTATTAAATATATTTTTGCATTCCAAAATCAATTTCGTTTCTCGAACATGAGTGTTTTCTGTTAATCAACGTTTCGTATTTGTTTTTTTTTTTCATTTAAATTATTGGCAGTGATTAACACTCACGTTTTTGCGCTTAAAGCAAATAATCAAAGGCTAAAAGTTACTTAATGAAACTTTTGGTGCAAAACAAAACTATAACACTTCAATTTATATTTGTTGTAAAACTTAATAAATCTTTGTTATATTTGCATACCTGAAGTGTAAGAATAATATTACAACTAACATTCCCAAAGCATTTTTTTATTTCTTTAAATCTCTACAGGCAATGACACAAGAGCGTCGCCGCTACGGTTTCGTTCTAGAACGACAATGTTCCCTCGCGAAACATTGGCTGGCCTACCACGCTGCTGGGGCGGCGTCATACAACAGCGGCCTGGAAGAGTGGCTCGAAGTATCAAGGACCAGGGAGTTCCTCCCACCCAACGTAGAAGCCATGTTTGTTAGTAGGATGAGGGTAAGTGTCGATCATCATTTTAACCGAAAGACATACACTGCTATAGGCTTGTTTCTCTCTCTCTTTCTCACTCTCTGTTTTCTTCCAATATCGCTCTCCAGCGTTTAACTACAATCTTGACATCGGACCATCTTATAGATGGATGTGCCACGTTGCGTGGTTGCCATTCCAGAACTTTTTTGCTCCAACGCCAAGTATAAAATACTTAATACATAATTATTTTTCACTATTCATTTACATAGTATAAAACAGATGCTTTCTGCTGACTGTCCTTATATTATGTAAAGATCTTAGAAACTACACAATGGATTTTGATGTAAGTTTTTTTAATAGTCACGATTGCACCCGTGCGAAGCCGGGTCAAGGACGGGTCGCTAGTATTTTATAAAAGTTGTTACACTAAATAAAGTGTAACAAATTTTTATTTATACATACTAAAGTATTACTATATTAACATGCTATGAAACAAACGTCAAACTTTAATATCTCATAAAAATTGTCGACACTAGCATAAAATTACTTTAACGACCTATTTTAACGTTCATAACCCCTTTTCGAAACTGGGATACTTGCATGTCCCTTTACATTCGCTGAAAGAATTTCGTAACGTGAATATGCAATGCACATTAAATAGTGGAAATGGTATGATGAAGTGTCATTTCAAATGAAAACATTTACAACACCACACGTCATATAGATAATAAATGTCAATTCTCATAAGATACGAGTACTTAGATAGATAACCATACTGTCAAAGGTTTTTAAAGTAAATTAAAAAGTCTAATAAGTCCAGTTTTTAGACGGATGTTTGGAAGTGAGAAAATCACCAGAAAAAAATATTTATTTTACTAAAGAAACAATAACATAAAATGCTGAGATCACAAATAAATAGATGCATGCTAAGTTTCTAAAGCTTCTGCTTGCAAAAAAAACTCAATAATCTATGAGAAATTTCAGCACATATAAGGTCTTAAATGCAGTTAGGTAGATTTTGTTTTTTAGCATGATAAAATATTCACCCCAATTTCACCAAGCTGAATAAGGTGCCCCAATCATATTTATGAATTTTCACTATCACAATGTTTCAACAAAAGCACACGGACACACCCCAGCGAAGCCGGACTATGTCGTTAGCATCGACATATTACAATGTTAAGGCAACACAATGTAATCCAATTTACAACGGGGTTGATGCGGCTTCGGCGGCATGTGTGAATGATTGTAGCATTGTACGACACAATCTGTAATTACATTCTCACTACGTCCAAAGCATTCTGGATACTTTTAGTTGGTGACTTTAGCTACTATTTGTTGTACTCAAATAAAAAACAGATTGAAGTAGTATGTTATTCTTCTACGTTTGGCTATCATTCTTCATGTTATTGTTTTCTCGATTGAAACGTCACATGTTGCTTTGGAGCCAAAAGTTGTTTTAATCGTCGATTAGGCAAAAGTAGCATGTTTACTCTGACTAAGTCTCTGTCTGTAATCTAAGAACATAGAAATATATCAGTATCTACTCATGTTTATGGCAATTGTTTTTATTTGAATTCCAATTATCGATCCTGGTAAGCTGCCAAGCTTACTTTGCTGATCTCCGAGCCGTAATACTCAACACGCTAGTTCGCTAATCTGTAGGATCTGAATGGGTTCGAGCCCTAATCAAAACATCTAAAAACGTATCATTTAAATTTTCCTGCTGTTTTGGGTATTCTTCTGTAAATCTATATATATTTTTATTCTATTAACAGCAAGTATCATTCTGGGCTGATGAAGAAGTGTACGCCAGTCCACGTGTTGGAGATGACGACGACCGAGCATCAGTTGGATCAGCTCTGAGGAAGACTCGATCAGTCGACGCTTCATGCCTTGACGTCAGATCTATCGGAGACCTGGGATCGCCAGCTCAGGGGCTTTCGAGAGCAAAATCAGATTTTAATCTGCAAGCTAGCCTGCATACTGGTGAACAAGGTATATAACAAAATCTGTGCCTGTTTATTATTGATTGTATATCGTGATTATGTCTTTCTGCCATTTAAGTATCTCAGACAAAAATTCATAAATTAGCTGACTCGTCTTAGTTAGTTGTAGCACTCTCTCACATTAAATTGATGAACAGGTGACACATGCATTCTATTCGTTTAAAACAAAGACTGGAAACAAACCCCATTTCAGCCCTCCCCCAATTTTGAATTAAACGCAATTACTTATTTAATTTATGTGTAAACCAACTGATTGAGCTTATACCTGATATTCCAGATCCTGACGTCCGTACAGCAACCCGTCCATCTTCACTCGCCCCACCATCTTGCACAACTCGTGAACCACCGCTGGCTAGGGCTCTCTACGCATACGCAGCAGCTGGGGATAACCAACTGAGTTTCCAACAAGGAGATATGTTGGCGCTTTTGGGAGAGAGAACCAAAGGTTGGCAGTATGGAGAAAACCTACGCACGCATCACGCTGGATGGTTCCCATTAGCGTATACCGAGCTTATTGCTAATGAAGAAAATCCGTAAGTCTCAGTTGAAATATATTTAGCATTTCTTCTTGTATGTGTCAAGGATCAAGTTTAAGCACCGCCTACGCATATCACCCGCCATTTGGCATTGATAACATACAACGAGAGACCAGTTATCCAACGTGCTTGACCACTGAGCTATCGAACTTTACGTTTTGATAAATCATTTAAAGGACTCTAGAAGGAATTGTTCGTTCATTAAAAATAAAACGTTTGTTTACAGAGCCAGTTCACCAGCTCGATGGAGCTGTGCCCAAACTCCGAATGAAGGACCGCCGCCAGCGCCGGTTGCTCATGCACAGACCACACCCAGCACTCCGTCTGTGCACACGCACCATCCACCTGCTCGCATGTTCGGAGATACGGTCACTGCTCATCATGTCAATAAAGTAATCACTCCTTAATGAACTTCATACTTTCTCTCATCAGCCATTTTTAAAACGTAATATTCCAATAAGGTACTTGTCAAACTGAATGACTTAGCTATTTTCATGATTAGGCACTTGCCTGATATAAATCGGCTACTTGATGGGTAAAAAAAAGAGGAATGATATGTTTTAAGAAGGAAACTACACTTGCCATAACGAAAAAATACTGGAGTCATGCAAGTTGAGATAAAATGCTTCTATTGAGTTTTTTTTTGTTTGCTATTTTCACAATGCCATGGGTCTTAACCAAAAATCCGATACATCATCATAACATCAAAATCCAATTTTCTAGGGCCGCCTTGGAAGCAGCTCGCCTGGGCTCCCACCAACTCTTCCAGCGCCGTCTCCAAGCGCTCTGAGTTCTTCAGCAAGCGCCACATTCCACGCGTCAACTCCGGCAGCAAGCAGCACGGCTATCAAGAATTCTACCTCTGCTGCCAGTTTCACGACTCACGCAGTCATCGAGACTAGAAGCTTTGGACCACAGACGTTGCCAATGCGTTCACAGGTATTTTTTATTATTATTAGTATTCTCAAAATTATACTTACATAAGAAAAAAATGTAGGTATAATCATCGATAAAATATTACTAAAGTATAGATGGTTATCCTCCATACATCAAAGTGTGCCTGAATTTTACTTTCTCCTTGATTAACTAGATGTCGCTACCAGTATCAATCTTACTATTTTTGCCAATTTTTCGTAAAAATTAGAACCATCAAAGCAAACCTCGTGTGACCACAAAGTAAATATGATAGTAGCTTCGCACAAATTCACTAGATGGCGCAATTCTTAGAATTAATTTTCTATGTTTCGTTTTATGCATATCAATATATCTTGCAAATGCTAAGAAACAGAATATTTTAATAATCCATTGTAAGAATTATTAAATATTTTGTTTGGTATTTGATGTATTTCTAAGACATAAGTTAATTTGTTATGTTATATTGCAAAATATAAATATACAAAAAAAAAATATATATTGGATGATGACCAAACTACATAAACCGGAGCGCATATCTGAAGTCAAGTTTGAGAGATGTATGTGTGAGTGAGCGATGTGTTCACAGCTAAGTAGGTTGTAGCTTGTAGCGTTGTTGGTGTTCTTTCTTTCCGTGTTGCGTTCTCGTATTTTTATACTCATTGATTTTATTAACGACCCCTGCATATTCCCCGGACTCCGATTACGCCTTAACGTTGATCCTAGCAAGTTATTTCTTGATTTTTCGTATGTTTACAAGTTGATTGCTTGATAATGAAATAATTTTCAAGGTCAATCGACCCTGTATGCCCCGGTATTAACTTTTAAAATCCCCACGGCCCCTGTGACGGTTTTTTACTTAACGTTCGATTTCCTTTGGTATTAATTCATAAGTGTTGTTAACAAGCTTATTTGACCCTGCACTCTGTGGTGTCAGAGTGGTCAATCGACCCTGTATGCTTTGGTAGGTATCATTGTTTCAAAAATGAGGCATTGCACTTTATTTATTGTCCCTCTGAGTACTTGGTCAGTTGACCCTGCACACCTAGGTGCTTAAGTTTTAAAATTTATCAAAGTTCAAATCGGCCTCAGTAAAGAAATGGAAATCGGTTTTTGTTTTTGGGGAAAAAGATTAACAAAACAGCCCCTTGACCTGCATCACTCGACCTGCTGCGGCCTCGCAAAAGTTACTCTGCTTTCGCCATCGTGAAGCTAAACACCTTCGGCCTTAGGCACCAAGTTACTTATGGGACCATAATGGTATATGGGTTTTGGATTTTTTTAATACCTGCTTTGTTATTAAAGGGGTACCCCTTTAAATTTGTCTAATATTTAAAATTAATAAAAGTGGTAACTTAGTAACACAGCAGGCAGGTAGGCTAAGTAACTTCTTGGCGCCTAAGGCCGAAGGCGTAGCTAGCCCTTCGCAAGGGCGAAGGCAGAGTAATTTGTACGAGGCCGCAGGTCGAGTGATGCGAGCCCGTAGGGCGAGCTGCGAAAGAACCCCACCAAGAGTCTGTTTTGTTAATCTTTTTCCCAAAAAACAAAAACCAATATGCCCAGCAATCTCTATACCCAAGTGTTGAGCCAAGGCCCAAGCCGTACCCTTCCCACATCAAATAGGTATCCACAATCTTTCATCATCGACTTCATTCAGATTTATTAAAATGTTTGTTATGATTATGAAGCATTTTTAAACAACAATGTATTAATTATTTCATCCTTTTTAGTTAAGTACCTACCTAATTGAAGTCGGTTACGTTTTTTTGGCAAAAACAATCATGCCTCGAACGCTATGGTCGGGTAGTGTAGGTATATTTTCATGCTGTGGCTAAATCACTGACGCTAAATGTTTCTTGTACCTGTACCTACCTACAAGAAAAATAATAGTCGATGCGTGTGCGTGGACGTGGTTAGTGGTGGTTTGCGTATAGTTCAATTTCTTTGAGGTGGTTAGTCGGTTTGTGTATGTGGGAGTGGTTACGGTGCGCAAGCCGCAGACGAAGCGTGAGATAGTGGTGCCATCTATGGTTTTTGGAAATAAACTAACTCGTATGTTATTCAAGTTACGACTGCAGCGACACTTTTCATTTTTACGGAATTTTTATGGAAACCTATAACAAACACTTCTCAGTAGCGCCATCTAGAAATAAGCAGAATTTGGCGAGGTACAGATTCAATGTACGTGAGTAGTCATCTATACTTTAGTAATATTTTATCGATGGTATATTGTATTAAAAAAAACATGAAATACGTAAATGCAAAAATTAAATTTCCATTCTTGACCTTTTCATTCCCAAACTAATTAGGGATATTTTATTTTAATGTTTTGATTACTTTAATGAAACTGAAACAAAATTGAATATCTAACAAGAAATTTCTGTTTAATATATACATGCGTACTAGTCTGGACTAAATGTCAGTTCGATAATATCATCATAATAAATTTAAGAGCTAAGCTTTTATTGGAATAGTTTCTTTCATTCATTGTCTATCATTAGCAAGGTGTTTTATAAAGATAATCAATATAAAATTATCGTCACAGGTAGCTCAAAATAAAGCTGGCCCAGCTAAAACTGTGGTGTCAGCTGTAGGTGCTGTTGGAAATGTTTCTCTGCACAGCTCCAATGATTCGGGCTTCTCCAATGAGCCACCACCACAGCCCGATGTTGACTACAGCGATGAAGAAGCACAGCGATTGCGAGTACCTATAAGGTATTTATAATAATTATTATGAGGTAATATAATATCAGCAAATTTAGATTTGCTTTTTTTATTCTGTTAAAGCTAGTTGTATTTATTTTGCTATTTTTTTTGTTCCTAGTAAAACTGCTCAGTCTATCAACGATCACAAAGCATTTTTACTCAAAACTCAAAGCTTAAAACGAGGCCCAAAGCCAGCAAATGTTAATGGATACCTCACAGATGATCAACAGTTAATGCTACGCAATATGCTAGATATGGACCAAGATTCCCAAAAAGTTAAAAGGACGAAATCATTTTGGAAATTTGGACGTACAACTTCTGAAGAAATAATGGAGGGTATGTCTCTTTGGCAACATCGTGATATTGTTGATACTCATCCAGAATTCAAAAAAAAGTTATTTGTCAAACTGAAAAAAGAACTGCGCCCTGCACCTGATATACCTAATATAAAGAAACAAGCAAGCCCGGAAAAGACCATTCAAAACGAAAATGTACAAACGCGGCCGAAAGAAACTATTGATAGAAAGGAGTTGAAGATGCCAAATGGTATACGCCAGGCCAAAAGTTTGGGGTCAATACAAAATGGCGAACATACAGAAAATGAAAGAAAAATTAACGAAAATTACCGACAAACTCAAGTGATGAAAAAGAAAAGTATGTCTGAGAAATCGATTGCTGAAGAAAAACATGAAGAGTTCGTTCCGAGAAACGAGTCCAGACATTCCGATTTGACTAATACAAGCACAATAAAAACGAATTTTGAAAACAGTTTTTACAACGATGAAAATGGAGATGGATTTGTCATGAAAACTGTCAAACGCAGAGAAATATTGCAGAGATACGATAATGATAGTACTTCTGATGGTAATTCTGTTGCTTCTAGTACTGATCCTTATGACTGTATTATTGTCGACGATCACATGACGTCAAAAAAACAACAAGAGCTTGATAGACGCCGTCAACCACAAATACTTAATGAAGATGTGAAAATACGCAAGGAGAATACTTATATGCCAGAGTTTGAAGAAATAGAAGTAACTCCTATAAAACCACACATTCGGACTACATTGTCTCCAGATCAAATTGCTAAAAGCCCATCTCACGAACGGTCTCCGCCAAAAACCATGGAATTTAAGACATTCAAGGATAACTCAAAAGAAATAAAAACCTTTTCAGCTTCATCTGAAACACTAAAGTATAAAGATAACGAACCACAAACCGACCGTTACGGGATACCAACAGAACACAACAACAACGATATACGAAATGAGGACAAATATAATGGTCATGATGAAGGAACATTGAAATATAAAAAACGATCTAGTAAAGAAGAAAAAACTCGGCAACAGCCTTTTGAAAACGGAAAGAGTCATAAAAAAGATTATCCACAAGCAGAGGCTAGAAATCAAAAGAAAGATACACGATCTTATGATAATAGAGAACCGAGGATCGACTATTCTTTAGACAGACGTCACATGAGAAAAGATAGGGCAGATCCTCGAGCGAGAAATAGAGTAAATAGGAGTTATGATGACAGCTCATTGCCATACAATGGACGCAGAGATGAAAGATATTATGAGTCCAATATATCGTACTTTAGCGACCAAGAACGAAGGGTGTCACGGTATGACTATGAAACTGATTCTAAAAAAGCAGAGAAATCTAAAATAAGACAAGAAGAAGCACGATTGGAAGCCAGACGTTTCATAGATCATAGAAGTGAGGGTCCTTATAGCGAGTCGGATGATCATAAATTCAATGAAGCCATGAAACAGCAAAGACCACAGTTGCTGCCACGTACTAAGCTCTTAAAGAGAACTGCTGATGGAAATGAGCTACCTGAAGAAGGTCATACTTTCGGTCCATGGTATGATTTATGGGGTCGAGAAACAGCAGTCTACAAATAGTGTAAGAGGTGTGTTTCGTTTTATTTTCATTTGCACTAACTTGAAGAAGTAGGTTAACATGTAGCGCTTACTGTTATAAGTGGATCATCACGTTACGTAAATATGCAGCTCTGAGTCCCATTTCATCTGATGAAAGAGAAAGCTAGTCCTCACACAATTTACATTAGTATGTTGCAAATTGCAAACTTGTAACCTAGTTCAAATAAGGATTTTTTGAAAAAAGCTAATAAGATAGATATTCTTAATTAAAAATTTCTCAAGTACCTAGATAATATTGTCAACTCGCATGACAAACAATAATTGTATTGTAAATTATTAATACCTTTAGAATGTTGTGGTAAAAGAGTTTATTATGTCATTTATTAAACTAAATATATGGCATTCTGATATGTGCACTTTCAGCACATAGATACGTAGTCGCATCATTTCGGGACCTCTGGAAACATTACATCCCATACAATATTTGCGTCTTTCTATTTTAAGGCATTTATTTCCTAAATTATTTAGGAAATAAATGCCTTAAAATAGAAAGACGTTCACGTTGATTTTCATTTGTTCCTGAAATCCTGAGTAAATATATTTTTTTATTTTGTATTCAGGCCACAACAATTCGCAACGGTAAAGCTACGGAAGGCACTAACAAACGATCGGTCATCACCAGCCATCGAGTAACATCTATACCTAGTTATTTTGTTAATTAATGTTAAATGTAAATTAGAAACACCATGTATTTTGTACAGTTAAATATTCATAGTCTAACAAAGAATATATCACAATTTTTACAATAATCGATAATTTTGTTTTAATGTCTTCCCTCGTTCCTCAGTTGATCTATGGTGTTAGTTAGGTAGATGCTATCTAAAATTAAAGAATGATGGCGGAATTTGTACGAATAAAAAAATTTAATATAGAGAACTTAAAATAAATCGCATTAGTAAGAATACTTCACTAGTAACATGTTTACCACCTCAAAAAAAATTTAAACCCCGGGGTTATTTTAATATTCCATTTTATAAAAGTCGACCTTTAGTTTCGTTTTCATTTGCCATTTTTAACGCAACTGAAACAATATGTCACCTTGACAGTTGTTAGCATTGTCAAAGCGATATTGACAGTTTATTATGGTAGGTTAGATTCATCGATTTAGTACCTGGGGGGTATACCATCTCTTAAAACCATGCAAGATCCAGTGAGTAAATGAGATGTCGCCTTACATGATGTATTGCGATGTCCCGCTTTCTCACTGGATCTTGCGTGTTTTTAAGAGATGGTAAGTAAGCCACCGGGGGGGTTACCATCAACTTTTTAAGTAGCAGGCTCACTATCAAATGGTTTACTACCATCTCTTAAAACCATACAAGAACGAGTGAGTAGGCGAGACAGAGTGACACAGTAAGACGTCATCTCCTTTCATCATGTATTACGCTTTAAGAGATGGTGCCTACTACCATCTCCAATAACCATGCAAGAACGACTGAGTAAAGGAGATGTCGCCTTACATCATGTATTGTGCTGTCTCACTTACTCACTGGATCTTGCATGGTTTTAAGAGACTGTATATAGTAACCCCCCTGGGGGCTTACTACCATCTCTTAAAACCATGCAAGAACGATTGAGTAAGAGAGATGTCGCCTTAAATCATATATTACGCTGTCCAGATCCAATGAGTAAGTGAGACAGCCCAATACATGATGTAAGGCGACATCTCGCTTACTCACTGGATCTTGCATGGTTTTAAGAGATGGTGGTAGGCACCCTGGAATGTGTTCCTGAGCCACACAATTTATGTAACAAATGCCCTTATTTTTTGTATATCTTTCGTACAAATTCTACTACTTAAAATGAATATTTTTCTGAATACAAAAAATAAATAATTTCACTGTTAGTTTGTGTAAGATTTTGTTTGGCGTCGAATCGGCCAAACAAAGAAAAAATTCCACGTTGACAGAGACAAAAATATAAAAAATATCGTTGGTCCTTTTCTTACTCATGGACTTCCCTATTTCGCCATCTCACTTTTTCACCAAGTAAAAATTAATTGCTTAATCACAGGTACAACTACTTAATCTATGAACCTAACCTACCATAATGAACTATCAATACCGTTTTGACCATGCTAACAACTGTCAGGATGACATAATGTTTCAGTTGCGACAATAATGGCGAATGAAAACGAAGCTAAAGGTCGACTTTAAAAAAATTAAATATTAAAAAAACCCCGGGGTTTAAATTTTTTTTGTGGTGGTAAACATGTTACTAGTTATGTATTCTTACTAATTCGATTTATTTTATGTTATCTGTATTTCAATTTTTTATTCGTACAAACGATGTATGGAGTTTCGCCATGACTCTTTACGTTCTAACGAAGTCGTAGCCAATAATAGTAATTACTAGGTCATACTAGTTTTTTAATTAAGAATAACAGTTTATTTTGTTTATCTTTTTTCCACGTCCAAATTAATAATGCAACCGCTGTTTTTTTTGTGTTTGTAATAGTCAGATATTAAGGAGTTTGAAAAAAATGCAAGTTATGCCATAGTCAGATAATAAAGAACTAGTAAATGTACAAGTGTTGTCTCTGTTCTATTCATTGTACTTTGCTCAATGATATTGTAGCAATTTGGAAATAAGCCAAGAAGCTGTCAATAGTGATAATTTTTACGAACTGGCCAATATTGTAAGTTTGGCATGCAAGATATAAAATCTGACAGCTGCTGATCTCCCTTACATCATACGTATAATCCTGAAAATGAAGCTACTAAAGATGTTTTATTTTACTAGACAATGGGTACAACAATATCTTCGAATGAACTAATTCTACTGTAACTGAGACCCACACGCTATGAATTAACGAACTGTTTGTTCAGATAATTATTCATTCCCTGGATATTATGACAACCTAGTTAAACTTTCAACTTTATTCAAGAAAATTACTGCAAACCGTTAAATAACAACGTTCACGCCACACATAAAATACTGACAAGATTGATACAGTTTCTAAATAAATAACTCGAAAAAAAAAGTGTCAGAGATTGGAGCAGAAAAATCAACGTCAATTGGTCCCATGCGACAATAGGCGATGATTTATAGGACTTCCGATGCGGCCCGGACGTGCGGCGTCAGTCTGCAAAATATTTCTAGCAAAATATTCCTCACAATATGTTGAACTCCTAAGGGAATGCAGCCGACTCACGCCTAATAAATAAGTATTAGAGTTTTTACTATGGGTAAGTGCCTGACCTAAGCAAAGAGAAATTTTTTGTTGACCACTGTAGTTGTTTGAATGTTTAGTAGATACATATTTATATCACATATAAGTACCTCAGTAAATACATTTTAATACTTATTTATTGTTACAAAATATTCCTCGCAATATGTTGAACTCCTAAGGGAAAGCAGCCGACTCACGCCTAATAAATAAGTATTATTAGAGTTTTTTCTATGGGTAAGTGCTTGACCTAAGCAAAGAGAACAATTTTCGTTGACCGCTGTAGTGGAATGTTTAGTAAGTAGATAGATATTTATATCACATATAATAATAAGTATAAATATGTATATATTATTTATAGTATATAAAAAGTACCTCACTAAATACATTTTTATACTTATTTATTGTTACTATTATTATTTATTATAGATAACAACTTTGAATATACAAATTTAATTTTTTTGTTAACATTATTATTATTACGTATGGTACAGCGAAATTAGATGATGAAGACATCGTCGAATAATGACAGATTCTTAAAATGTCAGATGAGTTTAATCCAGATTCCGCCAGATTCTAAGAATGCCGGATTCTACAAATACCAGATTCTACAAATGTCAGATTCGATAAACGACAGATTCTAAAATGGAAATCTAAACGGAAGGCCGTCGTCGATCCATTTGGTCAATTCTTTGTTTGATTGTTTTTGGCTTTTGATGGATAAAAGGTTTATTTTGGCTAAGTTTTCAAAATTCCTGTTCAGTACAAAACAAAGCCTACCTACCTATTATAACATGAGCTGACGACCCTTCTATAAAAGCGACAATAGAGGAACGAGGCGAAAAGGGCAGCGATTATATGCCGAGTTGCGACCCCGCAGGAAACATGGGCTCTTTACCTCAAAAGAAACGCGTTTATCCAGGCTAGACGACGAAACATCTTTATCGTACTAAGTGTAAGTATAATACCTTTGAAGAAAATCTTATAAAGGGGTCTTTATTTGAGTAACGGAAGTCAAAACAAAACAAAAATATTTCTTCGTTTGTCTGTTTGTAAATGCATCACGCAAAAAATTCAGCATAGAATTGAATGCAATTTTCACTGATATATTGCTAGAAGATTGGTATTTTACTGCATGCTAAATAAATGTGTCATATGGATAGTATTTACTTCTAAAATTTGACGCGTACAAAGTCAAATAAATTTAATATGAACTATAAAGGACTTTATAAATCTTATAATATACAAACAGTCCATCCCGTTTTTGCCGGTGTAACATACATAGCCTATGTCACTCAGGGTGAATGTAGCTTACCAATGGTATAAGAGTTTTTGAAATCGACACAATAGTTGTTGAGTTTATTAATTACAACCATACAGACAAAAATACAAATCTTTCCTCTTTATAATATTAATATAGATAGTTTAGTTGAACTGAAAAATCAGAACATCATGTTTAAGTTTTCACCATGTATACCTATTTACGATGGATATGTGTACTAATGTAAATTTGTGTGAATTATATACGGATACCTTAAATAAATGACCCGGAATGGCGATTTTCTCGATTGTGGAGGTTCATCATTCACCTGTTCAGAATGCAATTTTGCCAGCTTTAGGTATTCCCTGTGCAGTCAACGTGTCTGATGGAAAGGGGTTTGGTTCAGATGCTGTAAACGATCTCGTTTTCACATTGTCATCGTTGTAAACGCAACCTTCCTTATTTTATTTATTTTTCAGATAAGCTAGTTATATTCCTCTGCTTATTATTAACAAAATATTACCTCTGTATAAGGTATACTAGATATTAAGTATAAAAGACTTATAATGACTAATTTAAAAGATTCGGCGTTTTTTATGACTAAATTGACTTGTTCCTGTCTGCTTGCGAATGTAGTGAGAAGTGACTGAAAACATAAATTCTCTCAATGACCTCTCACTATTTTATTTTATTTTATTTTATTTGGAAAACTTACAGTGTTTAAATATGACTGAATACATTTATAACAAGGTAACAAGAACACCATCAACAAGTTTTCGCATTTAGATTTCAAAACACTTACTTACAATCCTGTAATCAAACAATGAGTATCTAGTACTAGTGTGCAATGATGTAGGTACTCATGTATAAAGCAGCATTTTAACAACAACAAAATTATAAAAAATGAGGCAGAACTTAAGGAACCGTGTCAAACCATTGTTTATAAAATATGTTTTTAAATTTACTAATAGTTGAATAAAAGAGATCTAATTCAGTTTTATTATTGATCAATTTGTTCAGAGCGTCGGAGGACCGGAAAAAGAAGGAATTTTTTCTGTAGTTTGTAGGGCAGTACGGAATAGAAAGTGTGATATGGTGTCGTAAATTTCTATTTGGAACTTTTAAATTTACTCTTGAAAGTAGGTGCGGCGAATCAACCTTCGACTGCGCTATCTTGACAAGTTGCACGATGTCTGCTATTTTACGTCTCTGTGATAGCGGGAGTAGATGATATTTTTTACACCTCTTTTCATAAACATCGATAAAAATATTACATTTATACTGTATGTATCTCAACAACCTACGCTGTATGGATTCAATCCTATTGATATAAATGTCGTACTGCGGATTCCATACCTGTGAACAGTATTCCAGAATGCTGCGTACGTATGAACAGTAAAGAATTTTGATTAATTTTACACTAGGGAACTGAGAGCATGATCTTATAATAAATCCTAACGACTTACTAGCTCTTTTGACAATGTGATCTATGTGCAACTCATATGTCAATTTTGAGTCGTGCAGCACTCCTAAGTCTAGAATCTTGTCCACACGATTGAGTATATGACCCTTTAGCTCATATTGATATGAAATTGGTACAGATTTCCGAGTGAAAGTAATAACATGACATTTCGATACGTTAAGGTCTAGTCTGTTTAGTTTACAATACTCTTCAACTCTTTGAAGGTCTTGTTGCAGTAGATAGCAATCGTCGTAATTATCAATTTTTTTAAATATTTTCATATCATCTGCGTACAATAGGAAGTGAGAATTTACGAAGCAGTACTTTATATCATTAATAAAGATATTGAACAACAAAGGCCCAAGCAACGACCCCTGAGGCACACCGGAAGGCACAAAATTCCACCCAGATGTGTAACCGTTCACCGCCACAGCCTGAGACCGATTTTCTATGTATGAGGTGAACCATCTGTATAAATTTCCGTGTATTCCGCATGAAAAAAGCTTTTGTAGCAAAGTGAAATGATCAATACGGTCGAATGCTCTACTGTAATCGGTGAAGATGGTATCCACCTGTCCCCCGGACTCCATATTCTCAGTTGTGTAGTCAATAAACGTTACCAAGTTGGATGCGGTTGAACGATTTTTCAAGAATCCATGTTGTTCCTCTATAAATGTATTAGAGAGGGCGCTATATACTTGAGTGTAGACAATACGTTCAAAGACTTTTTCAAAAATACATAATTTTGAAACCGGGCGGTAATTAGCCACCTCACTTTTACTACCTTTTTTGTGGATCGGGGTAATAAATGCAGACTTCCATATCCTAGGAACAGTACCCTCCTTAATTGATCGACGGAAGAGTATGGTAAGGGGCTTTGCGAGGGCTTTCGCACATCTGGCTATAAACAACGGAGCAATGTGATCAGGTCCCGGACCCTTATTTAAATCGATCGATTTAAGCAACTCGTACACATTTTCAGGGTCGATTTCAATGTCACATATAGACTGGACACATCCAGTAACCATATTATGTTCATCGCCTGAAGAAGATGAAGGAATCTGATCGGGAGTATTCGAGAGAAATGTGGACTGAAAGTAAGACGCAAATAAGTCACAGACACCTTCACCAGTGCTCGCCGTTTGATCGTTGTAATTCATAGTCGCGGGCAAAGAATTGCCACCTTTTTTATTCGATTTAATGAATGACCAAAATAGCTTAGGGTTTTCTCCTATTGAGATCTCCAATTTCTTAATGTATTCCTTGTACAATTGTTGCTCCAATAATTTAGCTCTTTTTCTCAATAGGGTAAAAGTATCATAGTCCGTCGTATTACCATACTTCCGAAATTTTTGTAAAAATTTAAATTTTTCTTTTAAGATTTTTTTTAAAGATGCGTTATACCAAGCTGGAAAAGAAGTGGAACTAATAATTTTGCGTCTTATATATTTGTCTCTTAGGTCGTATAAACACTGATAAAAATAAGCGAGTGCACTATCTAGGTCTGTATCATTCAAACAACTATCCCAATCTATTTCATTTAAACATAAGTTAATTTTATCGTAATCTCCTGATTCATAAAAGTATTTGGTTCTTGGTACGACCTTGAGAGTCTCGATAGATGAAAAATTTAACTGTATGTTGAGAGTCCTATGATGAACATCCTCCGGCACTAAGGGATCATCGCAGCACGTCACAGACAAGTCGTTGTTTGATAATACTAAGTCTAAAATCCGATTTTTACTAACATTACGAAATGAATTAAATTGTGTTAAATTACATTCTAAAAGTGTGTCGAAAAAATAAACTTGACTATCACCAGATATGCCGGATGGCTGCAATTGTCCCCCATTAGAAAACCAGTCAACATTGGGGAGATTAAAGTCGCCCAATATTACAAAATAGTCGTTAGGATTAGAGTTTACAATGAGTGACAGCTTGTCTGCAAAGTTATTTAATTGTGCATTAAATGAATAACCTTTATTTTCATCACATAGATATATAACGTACAAAAGTGGATCTTTTTAAGTTGGCGGTCTCCTAACCGCTGTGTGACTGTTACCCATACATCCTCAGCTGAGGATCCCCAGTCCGGTCGACCTACCGCCGTTATATCTCGACGTACGGCCAACAGCACCCCGCCCCCAAGTAACTCCCCAGTACTTTCGTAATCCCTATCACGACGCCATACTATGTATCTATCGTCAAAAAGCTCATTATCGCTAATACCATCCTTCAACCAAGATTCTGTTATCGAAATTATATGATATTGATTCAATAATAAGTTACGTTTAAAACTATGTGTTTTACTTCGGAGACCACGGGTGTTTTGGTAATAAACATTAATTTTATCAGTCATTAAGAAACGGTTAAGCTATAGCTAACCAAAACAAAATAAAGCAAAACACCCATGTCATACAAAACAACTGTTACTTATTTAGTCCAACACAATTTATACAAATTAACTGCAATATATGTTGCCCTAGGCCAACTTTACAACAATAATCTATCAAAGTATTAAATCTTGGTTTATACGCAAAATTACTATTAGCGCAAGCGATCGAGAATACATACAGCAAATTGCTATTCAATAACAAAATATAATTTTTACCAAGCCACCTGCATTCCAAACCAATATGAGCCACAGTCGGTAGCAGATACGTCGCAAAATCTAAGCAAGCTGTATTGACCACAATTGCATCGATTGTGCATACAATCACTAGCGATATTTGAAAACAAAGCCCCGTACTTACGCCGTGTAGGTTTAAATTGATGCCACTACCTACTCCGATCAACTCCGAGCGCGTCGCACGTAAACAACATCTGGTTCTCAAACTTTCTTTGATCAAATTTTTTATAAGTAAATTAATAAATTCAATAAATAAGTAAATTAAGATATTTTTAGTGGGTTCCTTTAGTTCTTTATAAAAATAAAGTTTGAAAATTGGATAATTTTGTATAATAAAAAAGTTAACTATGCTATTTTTAATAGGTCCTTTTCGTTCCTTATAAAAATTATAGGTGTTGTCTCCGTTCTTCTGGCCATAATTTTGCAATGCTTGACCCAAATAAATTGGAAGTTTTTTTCCTTTGCCAGTGCTCTCGCTTTCCTCAGCAAATCTTTATTGAACTGTGTCAAGTGATCATTGACATAAAAATTCCCTGCTGTCGAAAATCCCAAATTAATTAAATTTAGTTCCTTGCTCTTTCTTGCCAACGCCACAAACTCTTCCTTGATGTATCGATTATTAAGAGCCACTATAATAGGTTTAATAGAAGCAGGGTTCCGGGTAGGGGTCCGAGCGATGTAGCTAATATCTTCCTTTCTCACTGAGAATTTGCACAATGATGCAATATTGTTGATAATCTCATATAAGTTTTCATTCTTTTTCAGCGGGATCCCTCTAATTTCTACGTTATTCGCCCTTGCCCATTGGTCTTTGTCTCGTAGTTCTTTGTTGAGTCTGTCTATTTCAATATGCAAGGCTGGTACTTCTACAGCCACCCTATGTACCTCCTCAAACTTTGTCTCCAGGTAGTCTATCCTATCGCAGGAGCTAGTAATTTTCTCATGCGCCAAATGCACGGAATCTTTGAGGCCTCCTATCTCCTGCTTTATTATTTTAACATCCTCCACAAGAGATGCCAGTGGAGTAAGTTGGAACATGATTTTGTTAAGTTGTTCCTGCATCATGTCCAATTGACTGGGCTGAGGAGACACTGCACCAGATTGACCACCTATCGGTGCTGATTTGCATTTGGGACACCGCCATGCGTTTTTCCTTTCACCGAGCTTCCGATATCCAGCCTCAGTAACACCTGAGCATTGGAAGTCGAAGTGTTGTTTACAAGCACTGCAGAATGTACCCTCTGTATGACGAGCACCACAACTCGCACAAGTATACATCGTGACAATTATAATAAATTAGAGTCGCGCAAGGTTGAGAACCACTGACTTCTTGCAAGTAATCGTCTATTCACTATCGTATCGAAACCGAGACTGTATATATATATTCACAAAAGATAGGAAATGAACGGCATCTCTATATTGGTACAAAATACTTACCTCTTATATTTTTGTTACATCGATCGTAAATTAGAAAATATGAATAGGCAAAGAGAAACAAAACCAGTGCCAGTTAATTTGCACTCTGTTAATATGCTAGCTAAATAACTCCCTAGGCTTAAAGTTCAGCCGTGTAATAAAGAACGATGACAAACAAACAGAAGAGACATTCCCAGGCGACATAAAAATCAATTTGCAGTGCAAATCGAGCGAACAGACCAATGCCTCAAAATGTAAATGGTACAGAATATATACCTACATAGTTTTGATCGCGGTTCATTTCTCTTTTAAAATACTTATAGAATGCAATATAACAAGAACCCAAGTATTAATAATAAGGCAGATATAAAACATTTTGGCAACTCTAAAAACTTGAAAAATGAACTTGTGCAATAAATGAATGAATGAATGAATGAATAAACACTTTATTGCACCAATTACAAAAATACATCATTGGATTGTACAGGATCAAAGATAAAAATTAGTACAAAGGCGGACTTTATCGCTAATGCAATTTCTTCCAGACAAATTAAAAAAAAACGAAAAAGATTTAGGATTACTTAGTATTTTGTTTTTTAGTTTAATTTTTTATAATAGACATACTGATAGCTTAATTTAATGTTAGTTTATAATAAGTAAATAAGATTACTTAGTTAAGTTTCATGCTGCTTTTATTACTTGTAGGGTTCAAACGTTAGAAAAATATTATTTTGATTGACTTTAAAAACATTTCAAACTTAGTTTCTATTTAAAACAAAAAATACATATTTTAGAATAAATACTTAAAAATAAATAAGTAAATAAAAAAGTAAAGTTAATAATATCGAACTACTTTTTTTCAAAGATAAAAATATGATCATTTTACTAAGTTTCTTCGTCTATAATTATATTATTCGTAAAGGATCGTAGTATTCATATACGCCATAAGTATATCTTTCTGCATTTACATTATTTATTTCCAATGCTTTCCAAGTCATCGAACCACTAAAGCGCCTTGGCATGGAAAAATCCACAATTTAAAAAAAAGAAACATGCTGCAAATTTTTAAATGCATTTTAGCTATACAGGGAAGCGTGCCGCGTATGCACCGACTGAAAATGGGATTTCATTCGCAATTCAATAATTGAATATTCAGAACTCTATTCAGATTTCTAAGAATGTAAGATAGTATGTTGCGCACATAAGTACAATTATCATGATTCCAAAATTAGCATATTTCAAAGTCAGTGATTTTTGTGGACCTTAGAACTTATTACTTTTTTTAAGGTGAAATCAATATTATCCGTTTAAACATTACACTATCTTTGCAGATCACGTTTTGCTCTTGGGAATACTACCTAAGGAGAATGCTCGGTCAATAAAAGATACTTACAAGGAAAGTTGAACAGTTTATCCCTAAGTACGGGAAGAGATATAATGGACAACGGACTAACTCTATGACTAGAAACCAAACAAAACTAATAGAAAATGGTATTTTGTACCATAGGTATAATTGAATAAATATCGATTGCCTGACTAAACATAACCATAATATACTATTATTGAAAGCATCTAATAGTAGGAAACGATGAATACTTAGACCATAAACGAGGTACTACCCATGAATAATAGTGCACTTCAACACTCCAGGCTATAGCCATTAAATTCAGGCAGTTCGCACTAACATCAACGCATAGGCGATATACCAAGGCATTCGCAGTTAGCTTTATCTTTCAGAATCGACCTCAATAGTTCATAGACAGAGGGAAGGTTGCCATAACATATATTAACTAGTAGGTTACAACACTGCAACATGACCAAAACAAAGATTGTCTAAATATTGTTAAGTAAAAGACAATAAAAAGTTCTTCAATATCTTCGAACCAATACTCATCCAAATAGATCTAGATTATTGGTATTATGTATAAGTATAGATAATTGGACAACTATCATAGGAAAACATTACTCTATGAAGTCCGTTAAAGCCCAGCTCTAGCTTTTTTCTGCGGCTGAAATGAATAAATTCAGGCATTGCCAGTGAAGTGACTTCTTAGTTCTGTCATGTAGATTTGATTTTCGAAGCAAAAAGTATAACGCATGAGTTAAGAAATAAATCCTATTTCAGATAAAATTATTATACAAATGTGATCCATGAACTTAGATTACATATTTGCTACTGAATTCGTAATTAATTTTAGTTTACAGAGTATTTTAAAATACTGAAATATATACTATGACACTATGTGTAATCCAGATGATAAGCGTAGCAGGCAATTTGGCAACAACAGACTGTTCCATTCCATGCCAACCCGCTAGACCTCTAGCCCTCCGCCATTTTAGTTTTACATTAATTTATGTTGAATGAGAACATAAATGTCATATTGTTTTAATTTATTTCCTTTCAACGACTATAAAATTAGTCATTTGTCAAAACAGACAATTTAGATATCGTAGTTAAATAACCAATTTACAAAAACTAACCGCTATCTCATAAATGAAGATAAAGTCATCACTAGGGTAATCGTAGGTTGTCTCTTATTGAATTAATTGATCCGACCCTTTTCCATGTGATGAAGGAATGAACTTTTCTATGCTTCCAGCGGAAATACAAATTTTCACCAGATGCGTTAAGCAGTTAAAAAAACTTAAATATTAAACGCAATGATGATGATCGACGTCAAAAGCTCGAATAACTGCAGCATGGTAGTATCGTTAGGTAACTGGTGTTACGTTTGACCACAACATACCAGTCAAGCTCTATCTCATAAAATCTACAATCCATTATTAAGCCTGTCCTTTCACGCGGCGTCGCCCGTGCATATACTCGTATAGCATAAGTGCAGCTACCCTACATGTCACGAAAAAACTGCATTCAACTGCTTCATGTCCTTGACATAGCGGACAAATTACAGGAGAGACCTGACTAGTTACGTGGGGAACAATTATCAGATCATGCCACCTCCGCTAAGTATTTAGTTTCGTACGGCTTACCACCATCTCTTGAAACCATGCAAGAATGATTGAGTTAGGGAGATGTCGCCTTATGTCATACATTCGTACACTCTACTATCATCTGGAGTACACTTGTTTTTGAATGGTTTCATGAGATGGTAGGAAGGCACCTGACCAACTGAAGATACTAGATAACTAATTTAAAAACATTAACATTAATTCAATTCTTTCCCTTTTTACAGCATATAAAAATATTTGTGATTTTCAATTTATCCGAAGAACAAATGTAAGGATGTGATTACTATCTGTCAAACGATGTTTTAGTCCCAAAAAGTTTTTCCACACAATTTCGTCTTATGAATTCACAGGAGATATGAAACTTTCAGGCCGTCTGGCAAAGGTTAGAATGAACGAGAGCCTCCGCCGAGCTTCACAATATATCACTATTTTGACATATTTTATATATCAGGCAGTATTCATAAATCAGTCATGTCATTTCACTAGTCATTGTTTATTACTCGATTTCAAAGTATATATATTCATGTCAGTATGTCTTTTTCTTCTTTTTGTAGTCTAAAAAGATGGACCGATAATGATATTTTTATAAGTATCTTTATTTATCATCAGTATGACATTATTAATAGACTGATAATAGTTTAAAAATGAAGTGATTTGAAAGGCACATTAAGCCGCTGGTACCGGCTGCTGCTGATGCGGTCTTTAAAGAAACCATTTCAGAGAATGAGAGGCAGTTTCGAAATACTCTAACACCAGGAAGAGCAAGGTCAACTAACCTTATCACCCACACGATATGAATGAATATCACAAACGTTTCCTCAACCGAAAGCGTAATGCAAAATGCGAAAGATTAATCATAAAAGTAATAAAGCTTCTCCTTGAAACTAGAATCATATTTTCCAAACTAGACGCATTAATATAAAAATGCAACACAATTGGGCTTTAATGCGTCTAGACTCGTGAAAAACCATCTAAGACTTGGAATTGACAACGCCGTTTTATGGTTTCTCCGTTTGTTATTGCCCCACTTGTTCCAGTGCCAAGTGTGGGCCTTACGAAGCCAAATAGATTCGCCCCAAATGCTCACGGAGCGACCAGCCAACTTGTGTCACGGCCCATAAAGTCAAAAATAAAAGTATGCATCAATTGTATGATTGACTTATCCCAAATCATTTTTTTCTGATAGGTAGATACGAGTATTTGTTTTTTAAGGCAGAAGTCATCTGAATCTTTCAAAATCTATAGGATGTTCCTACTTCTATAGTTTCTAATACTTACCTAAGCGCTACTACTAAATGGAAAGCCAAGTGAAATTCAAAGATCCAAAAAAAATTTGATACAAAATATTTAAGATAAATTATGTAACTACTTACTTTTAATTAAGTATAATTAAGTTCATGAAATATAACTGCGGGTACTAACTATAACTCTTGCTGTCAATCCATAAAAGGTTTATTTATTACTTGTACTAGCCTCTTCGCAGGCATTTGCCTGTAAACTCGGGAGCCATGATCGATTCCTATGGGAAACATACCTACTTAGTTGTTTTCAATTTGGTTAGGACATTGCAGTCGTAAATCATCTGATTGTCTGATAAGAGGTAAAGATGATTCCGTGCTTCGAAAGGCACGTTGCCATTGGTCCCGGCTGCCATTTAGTAGTTGTTAGGTCGAGAGGAGGTTCTGAAGAACTGTGTCATCAGGGTGTACATGGTAGATTGACCGTCACACCTACATGAAATTATAAAGATGATAATCAAAAGTTTTCTGTACACAAAATTAAAAAAAGTTTGGAATACAGGCTAGGTTATTTTCCTAAAACAAATATTTATAATAAATAATGTTAATAATAAAGAATTTTAGATAATAAAAAAGAAAACAAAGTTCTGCGTAATCGAAATAGAAAAAAATCATCTTAATCTACATATAGATAAGCGAGGGTGGGAGTAAAGACACGACAGTCAGCTACTGGCAGTGTTTGCCCTCAGAAAGTAAATGTCAATAAACTACAAGAACGCCCTCGAGGGTAAAAGTGTCCGCGTTTGTCGCGCCGTTGTCTTGGCGGCGACGGTGATGCAAAATGTATGTTGACGGGACGGGATTTTAGAGTGTTTGAGAAACTTGACACTTTTTGAATTTATAAACCCTTATAGAAATAGCAGTCTTTTTTTTAAATACGAATTCGCATCTAATACCTCGTTTGGTCGAATCAGATAGTGGCCCCAGATTTCAAAGCCATTAGCTGACGTGTAAACTCTGCGATGATTAAAGACCATATGCCTATCTGGATGTTCTTTTTTTTATTCTTAATCTGTTTGCTTTGTTTTATTCCGTTCAATGAATTAAAATAATGATTTTTACGGGCCAAGACAAAAGATACATTTGGTTGGTTAGACTAATTCTAATTCTTGAATTATTCATATACATAACTTAGACCACAAGTTGTTATTTCCTTGCAGTCGATCAAAGGTATAAACAGAGTCTTACTAATAAAATTTCATTCCCTTTGACCGCTATATAAATAAAATGAAATCTCAAAAGTGGAAGTCGTTTTCTGTAACTTTTATCCGGTGAGTGCTGGCACATACATATTCTAGTAGCCTCACGGCGGCGGCGGATTCAAGTTTCGGATTTGTATTTCGCCGGACTTCGCATTAGTGGAAGATTCACTTAAATCCCAAAGTTACTTAAGTCTTAAATCACCAGATACCTGGGTTGTTAATAATGTCCCACTCATAAACTTTGTAATATCCTTAAAGTTCTTCATTCTTATTCATTTTTAAGTTCGAAGGTAGGTAAAGTTTTTAGGTAAAGTCGTGTCTATAATTGTTATGATATATTAGATATTGCTCTGACGTAATTACTTTTAATCTTTATGCTTAGTCTATCGCATTGGTACTTACTGTAATGACATTGTAAATGTGGAAAATAAATAAATAAACTTGGCTTCTCCATTGATATCCCAACTGCTCATTTAAGTCTTGACTCTTCATGATGATTTCTACTTTTGATGTACTTAGGTGGCGCCATTGTTTTTTAGCTTTGCTTTCTGTTTCTGTCCAGCTTGTAGTTCTTGTGAAATTTCATTTCGCTTTAATCCTCAAATAGAAAAACAAATTATAAATAATATTTATCCCTTTGCTCTGTGCAAAAATGATAAATAAAGTATTAAATCAAAATGTGAAACTATGTTCATGTACGGAATAAAAAGGCTTTGACAATCTTACCAAAATTCACATCATATACATATATTTAAGTACTTACAACTTTTCTAGCATTATCCCTTTAATAAACATTTCAAAAATCCATTTCTATAACAGTAAAATAACAATGAATTTCAGATTACTTTGGCAACTTTTCGACACTGTACCGCTAGATGGAGCTAATATTGTGATATTAAAGTTTATTGGCCGCCATTAGAAGCTGTAGGTTAAAGGGGTGCGAATCCAGAAGCCCAGACGTAAAATATAATGAGACATTCTACTTTCATATTATGACATTCTAAGTGAAGTGTTTAAGAACACAGAGCATGGAAAATTTCATGCACTTTATGTATCACAAATTATTTAGAAGTTTGTAAATGATCTCATTTGCAATATAGCTACATACATGTTGTCACAAAAATTTATTATTTTATATTATATCTATGATGCAATACATCTGTCTTATCCTATCTAACTAATATTATAAATGCGAAAGTGGGTTTGTTTGTTAGTTTGTTTCGCTTTCACGCCTTATCTACTGAACCGATCTTTCTGAAATTTCGCATACACATAGTTAGAAGTATTGAGAAGAATATAGGATAACTTTCATTCCTATTCTGAGAGAAATTCACGAGGGCGAAACCTAGTACTTAAATAAATCGTTATTATGAATTTCTTTCGAATCCTATTTTATCATCTTCCACCAAAGTTGACGTGTATATGAACCATTAGGTACTTGTTATGTTTACACAGAACAATTCACATGCTTATAAATATGTTGTGCGCTGTTATGAAAACAACCATTTTACGGCTTCGATCAATCTTGTTAGCAGCGTGTCGTTAAAAACTTTTTAAGTAGCATATAGGGGATGATATCGTTTGCGAGTCTCGCGATTGCTTTGGTCCTTTAATATGCTTTTAATGATAAAAAACATCGTGATGAATACTGTAACGAAGTTTGATAATTCCATTCCATGTTTCGATAAAACTTTTATTATATACTTAGGTAAATAATTAAAGATCAAAACAAGAAAGAACCCAATACAGATATTTATGTGCTCTTTTACTAATAAGTATTTATAAATGTGAAAGTAGGTACTGATCTTGAATGTTTGTTAATTCTTCTTCTACTAATCGGGCCAAAATGGCTATAGGTAACACTATATTGAATTTGTCCAATACTTAGCTATACCTCTATTGCCCGGTGATTCGCCATAGTTAAAAAAATCATTTAAATAGTGAAAATGAATTTTTTACTCAATCTCACACAGAACAGCTGAATCACTAAATCTCGCCAAGAACAAAATGTATGAGATTGGCATAAGGTGCACTCAATCACGTGGTCAATCGTATGTCAAACCTATACATTTTATTTTTGTCGTAAATCGTTACAGTTTTGAAATTGTGACTTTGGCTTAGCCTTCGTGTCTCTATGATATTTCAGATACTTTGTTAATCACATCTCAAATGATAATTTCTGACTTTGGTTTAAATGATCAATCTCGTCTGTAGAACGTAGGTATCGAGTATTTTCAAAATAAATATAGTCTGCGTATAACAACACTAACAAAATTAAAAATACTGCTTCCTTAATAGTTTTTCTATTTGATAGATGATGATGATGATTTGATTGATAATATAGGAAAATAATTTATACGTAAATATAATGACACTATTAAGCAAAAAGTACACAAAGCAGGTTAGCTTAACGGCCTATAAGAAAAGACAGAGAAACAAACTGTCTTCTTTCTAATACATTGAATCCATTTGTCGGAACTCACCTGCCTTTAATTAATTACTGCAGAGCTGCGCTGTACGATATTGTCTCGTGAAGCGAGTGTACCTGCAATATACATATAAAAGTATATGTCGAATTTTCACACAACTACAGTTAAGCCAAGGGGTAATGTTAGCTTGCAAATCTGCAAGTCTGTTGGTTGGGTGTTTCCGAATGTTTTCGTAGTAAGTAGCGTATAAACTACTGAATATAATTTCAGGAGTAAATGTAGTTGATTCATTTTAATTAAAGTCAGTTTTATTAGTTTAATTGAACTGTTTCTTATATGTTAACGAACATGTTAATTAAGGCTCTCTACGGTAATTGGATGTAAATTTGTAACTTCTAGAGCCTTTGTTTCTTTAGTAAGTAAAACAAACGTTAGTACTCTTATCTTTTATGTGCCAATAAGAAGTAATAATGATAATGTATATATAAATTTGTTATTGAAATTGACCCTCAGTTCATTAAATAAACCTTAACATTGAATGGAAAAGTAATCAAAAACATTTTGATATTTTGATAAGCGTCAACTTTTATCTACTTCTTTGACTACGCACTCACCTAAAACATAGTCAAACACTGGTTCGGTATACAAAGCCAGTATTAGAACTTGTTGATACCCGTTTTAAACGTCTCGGTATTTTTCATCCCGTCCCCTAGACAGGTGCGCCTGACGATGATTTATGTTCCCACTGAAATGGAGAATTCAATGAGTTTTGGCTTGATTCCGTGAAATTTATTTCCTCTTGTGTTAATCTATTACGACGTGATTTCTTTTTGTCACTGTCCTTGTTCGGCTTTATTTTTTCTTTCTTTTATATACATATTTATTTGTACTTTATACTTTGTTACGAAATATGTAAATGGCCGACTTAAACCGTGGAGTTTTCCATAGTTCTTCTACCACTCATCCAACAGATATTTTATCAATCGTCTATATATTTTTTTTATGTTCTTAATATTTAATTAAGGGCGGAAATTTTATAAATCTATGCTAATTACTTATAAAAGTATGTAGGCATAGAAATAAAATGTATTTTTGGTTTAAATTAAAAAAAAAGTTATCTTTGAAACAAAGTTAAATTCATAGATTTCTTGAAAGTTTTACAAGGATTCATTTCATATTGCTTTGAGCACATAATTTAACAGAAATAATAAAAAGTCACCGCAAGAGACTCTTTTAATATTCAAATCGAGAAAGTTCTTTGGTCAAAAGGCTACGCCGCAAAAAGTCTTGTAATAACTAGCATCGCCGCCATAATTACTGCATCTCACTGCTGCAGTCGTGATTTAGATTAAAACAGATAGAATTTTTAAGCATACTTTTGTGCTGGGAAGATGAAAAGATCTTTTAAAAGGACGTTAAATTGCTAATTCAAAGTTCTATTAGTTTTTATAGTCAGATCTTCTTAAAAATATCGCTTCAAATAATTAATTGATCTTTGAAAAGACTGAACCTTTGCCATTTTTAATGAGAATATCGTTAAGAATCAATATTTGTATTTATTACTTCTTGATACTTAATATTCTTTCTTTTTTTCAGAAGCAGGCCTGAATAAAATAGCGAAGCGTCGCTTTTTATTTGATGGTACTTAGAGCTAATTAGGTGTCTTACGTGAAATAAAACCCCCTTTTATCTTAAACTTTTAGGCGTGTGTTTAACTGTCACCATTAAAACTTTAGCAACTTAATGTTGCACTTGGAAGTGCGCCCAGATGTCTTAAGTTATCAGATAAAAGATGAATTTATGGGGCTCATATTACTTATGCCTAGCGTTTATATGATAAATAATATAACTAATTATAATGTAACTCAACAAAAACCTATTTTATTACTAAATTAATAGTTTCATAATCATAAGCGTTCGGTAGTTGATATTGTAAGGCGGCTAAAATAAAGGTAGCCTTTATTTCTAAGTTATATATATATATAGGGACAAATCACACAGATTGAGTTAGCCCCAAAGTAAGTTCGAATAATTCTGTTTACATATTATTATTTATTTACGATATAGGCCTCCTCCGAGTCTTTTCTTGCAATCTTATTTTACGTACGTATGCCAAGTATAATTCACAAATGCCTAGTCCAAAATTACTGCAAGTGCACAGAGAGCTCCAATACCTTTAAAGCATATAAGGTTGTCAAATCCAGACTATATCGGTACAATACCATTGTTCAAAGCTTAACGTACGATGTATGATCTGAGGCGTGTCTGTGTACACTGCTAAGGATGTGCACTGATCTAAGAAGCCTCGCGACAAATCCCTATCATGAGCTTACCTGAGAGTCTCGTCTATGTCTAGACTACATAGACGAACTCAGGTTATCGTATAATACATATTGAACACGTACTGTAAATCCGATGAGATTTTGTGGGATTAAATCTACTCTTGAAATTCTAATACATAAAAAATTTATAAATATTTACTGATTACCATATATGATTATTAATACGTACGACAAAACATGCTTTTATTGTACCTGGAACAAAAGCTGTGTATGCAGTAAAAAGGTGCTCATAGCTGGCCCATGGCAAAAGACCAAGTAATATTATTTGCTTTTTAATGAACAAGAAATATTAAATTTACTATTATAACAAAAAAAATTTTTCGATTTTCAGTCCATTATTGATTTTTTGTATAATTTTTAAACACATGAATAAATACTAAAAACATCAAATCATATAAAAAAAGTACAAATCCATCGCCATGAATCTAACTCAAGATCATATAAATCTATCATCAAACATTCAATCGTGCAACTAACTACTAAAGTAACTACGTCGTAATTAAACTGATAGCAACATCGCGTGTCGGATCAATTTGCACTGTCCAAACACTCCGAGCAAAGGATCCCTGATGAGGAAAACAGCGCTTCAGCTGCTGACAAGACGTTAATTCGTTATCTAATTAAACGATTCACCCGGAGCGTTGCATCGACTGCACTGCGCTTGATGCTTTGTAGAATTTCGCTTCAAGCGCTTGTTCGATATAAACAGGTGTGCGACTTAACGAACCGACTGCATATTAGACCAAATTGAGTTTGAAGGGGAAAAGACCCTCGAAATAGCTAAGGGTATATTTTATTAAAATAATAAAATGATCTGTATGCGCGTTTTTGCAGCTGAGGCAACTACCTCTATAATTTTAATAATACGCACTTTTTTTTCACCTTTAAATTGATTTATAATCATATTTAACTTACAGGTATAATATATGATATATTGTAGGCGTTTGTAAGCTGTTGCGCTTTCTATAAGGTAGATCGTAGTCCATTTGCCTATTTAAAACATATATTTCTAGTCCTTATATAAAGAATAACAAGAAGAAAATAAGCACAGCAAAAACCTGAACAGTGAAATAATTTATACAAAAACTAATCTTAAAAGCTATTTGTTCCTAAACTGCTTATAAAATCCCATGCGAAAAATTCTCTTTAATCCTTTGAAAACCTGAACAAACCCGGTTTAAGCCTTGATAACGCATCGAGTTTGACGGTTGCACGGAAAATGCAAGAGGTAAGTTAACCAGCGTATTTTCATCCTCCATTTACCTGAATTTAAAGGGCCTTGCATTTATTAGTACTCCACATATGGAGAACTTTGTTTTTGCCTACGAGTTTTCCACATACGCATTTGTTTTAAGTACAAATTTAACGTGAATGATGTTTATGCTTGCCTTTAACTGCGGTCTACGTGTTATTTAAATATTTTCAAAGTAACCTAACTTATATTTTATATTAAAACGACATGTACATGAAAATTAAATTTAATTAAATAATTTGTCGATTGCCTTACTTGTAATATGAGGTCACAAAAAAACTTATATTATTTAAATTTCATTCAGGAATAATTTTTACTGTAAAAACTTACTCGCTATGATTTATTCTAATAAATGTTTGTTTTTGAATGCATTTATATGTTTGTGGCACCAAGTTTTACCCAAAGCAGTCTCACTTTGCAGAATATTTATTACAACAAAATAATAATTTATTGTAGTATCTAATCATGCATATAAAATATTGCATGTTGACGAGAAAATGATAAGATGAATATTTGGGAGAATTAGAAATAAATAAACATAAAAATCATATATTCCCATAATTAATAAAAAAAATATTTAAATGATGCTCCATTGCTAAATATATTCCATATTAACTATGTGAAGTTTCCCACCATACATTATTTTGAAAGTGGGAGGGTGGGCGTAGTAATTTGGTAAGTACTTTTAACTTTGACTTCTGCAAAGTAACGCCTGAATCTATTAAACACTCTATTGTTTTACTAATTAAATCTATTTTGTTGTTTCTCTTAAATACAACTAAATCAAGGATAAGGAACGTAAGGGTATCTGGTTCGTTTAATAAACAAAGCGCACACCGACAAAGTAAAGCAAGTTTGCGAGCTGCAACAAGGATATTGGATTAAATGCAGTAAAGGAAACTATACGGAATGTGGTACATCAAAAGCATAACTTGTTTTGTGTTTTAATCACTAACTTTCGGAAGTGATATAAAGTTGCTTATAACTAATGAGAAAATGCTAAAAGCGTTTCGAATAAAAAAACTTCATTTAGGTACAGGTATGTATATGCATTCATTCACTAAAAAAATTAAGTGCTTTTGGAAATAACCGATATAAACAAATGCATTTATATTTGTATTTAGTTTTTTTAGTAATATTATGTAAATGTAAACAAATATATGTAAAAATTATATTAAATTATAATAAAAAGAAAACAAATATATACATTCCTTCTTCAAGTTTATTAATGTACATAAGCAAACTAAGAACGCAATCAAATTAAGCTATGTAAGAAAACACAAACCCTTGTTGGCTTAACAAAATCCTCGGGGTCTCGGAGTAAGACTTAAATCAATGTGAGCCTACGAGGAATGCCCTCTTTCATATCCATGTCATTAACTGCTCAACATTTCAGCGCTCAAATAGTAGCTAATGCGTCTGCTTCTACCTGTACACATGCCAGTTTAAATTTCCCAGGTGATATGCCCGCCATTAGTACTATTCATGCAAGGTAAACATTTCTGGAATTATATTCTATGATTCATTTACTTAAATACTAGCCACCCAATCCAGCTTCGCATGGGCATAAAACCCTTCCTCTTGAATCACTCTATCTATTTAAAAAAAACCAAATCAAAACCCGTTGCGTAGTTTTAAAGATTTAAGCAGGGATATAGGAACAGAGAAAGCGACTTTTTTTTATACTATGTAGTGATAGTGATGACAGTGATACTTATGACTCTACTAAAAATATCAAGTGTTTGATCTAAACGCAGAACATAGTTAAATACATATTTGAACGTTAAATTATCCATTTTGCCATATACGCATCTATTCAAAGCATCATTCCAGAATATTCAAAGGGATGTGAAGGGTATCGCTGAATCGCTAAGAATCTCTCTGATGTTACGAACAAACCCAAATGTGACTGAAACTATCGCCGATTAAGGAATTCTTAAGCTTAAGTTAGGTGCTTGAAGTATTTGTATTTTAGGCGTTATTACTGATTATAAATAAATATATTTATGTATCTTCCTAACCGCAAGGTCATAAACGGCTTGGCCAGAATTAAAACTTTAAATTACTTTCTTGTGGATGTTCAGAATATCATTATCCAAACCATATTAATTAATAGTACGTTTCCTGCATTCTTTAAGGTTTTTTTTCACGGATACCCCAAAATTTTTGGGTCAGAGTCCGCCGTTGATATAATTTTAAATTTAATGAAATTAAATTAAAGGCATATCTGACATACTAAATCATTATAGATTAAGCTACTATTAGTATATTATACATACATTAAACTCAAACAAGTAAGCCTCGTTTTTGTTCTGTGTTAAGTTTTGTAGATGTTAAAGATATGGGGTCTGATCAAATGCAACTCACGTAAAATGCCGAGCTAATACAAAACAGGAAATAACAAATGTTTGTTGTCGGGAAATTAGCTACATAATCTGTTTAGAATATCATTTCCTCAGTTTGCGCTGCGTCTCCGCTGCAAACGCGATTTCCTCCCCGTAATATAAATATCGACCACAGATAACGTTCAAGATTAGTCCCTCTCTAGTGGATAAGAAAAAATTGAGTCAACGTTTTGACGTTGGTGTTTATTTTGCTCAAGCCGCTTTGTTTTGGTAAAATTATTTGAAGGAAAACCGATGTACTCATAAAATGTTAATGTTAACGTACTGGCAGAATGTTGGTCCAAAAACATAAATAATACAGCAGTAAAGTAATCCATTAAGTTTCGTCTATATGTTAACATATGAACAAAGTATTTTTGTACGATTCCTTAAATTGAAAATATGCAGTAATTTAAGACATCCTCCTCCTATCGCAGGTCTACTGGAAGTAATTTTTTTAGAAATAAGTAGCACCATTGTACTAAATTTCCTAATTTTAAGTGTCCTATGTTTGTATTTGAGTGTACATGAATTAAATAAATAAATGTCACAAACAAGGCACCTAAACCGCTGCCTAGGGGTACTTTTTTAAACGATTTACTGTATGTAGGAGTATCCTTTTGAAAATTGTAACGTGACGATAACAAAATATTTTTTATAAAAAAAATCTAACGCAATCTATTAAAAACTGCTTTTATAATTTTTTAATTGGCGGAAGTGAACTACATGGAAATTGGTTCGACCGTTTCTAACCAAGTCCTACCAAAAAAGGGACTAAAAGACGTAGTGCACGATATTCAGCAATATATAAAGCAAACCTGAAATTAAAATTAGCTAACAAGTAAAAAAAGCTGTCTGTCTAGGGATGGCGCGGCGAGTCAGTCGTTAGCTAGCTCACGAGTCAATCTGCTCATTACGGTAGTCGAGTTCCTACCCTGCCTTGTAAACGACTTCTGCACTCAAAAGGCCCTTTTTAAATAGAAGGGTTAGTGTTTTAAAACAGCCGATATGAAAACTACAAGCTGAATTTGAACTTAATGTGTTGTGATTTAGTGTTTAATGTAGCTCCGCGTTACAAGCTAGCCTGTAGCGATGCATGAAAACGGTTGTGAGTGCACCTAAAAGCCTCGAAAAAAAACCTATTTGTTTTTTTAGGCATTTTTATTTATTTATTGCTGGCTTATTCGGCTTACTTAGGGTAATAATAGCTACCTCACGACTGAAGCCGTAGCTGAGCTGGGATTATTTAAATGATTTCCGATACACGTAGAAGCTCATGATAATAGCCACTTTTACTCGTAGGTAATATGCTTATAAACATTTTGCTTTTTAGACTTCACTTTTACGAGGTGACCTATCAGAGTGATTGGTATTATTTAACATGCGTTATAGCATGTGTAGTGTACCAATGAAAAGGCTACAGAGAACGCTATAAGGGTGGCTCAGTTTTGGGCAACCAATTAGTTATTTAAGGTGATCGTCGATACGCTAAGAAAAAATGTACCACTGAAATAGAAAACTTCTTTATAAATGTTAAAAAATCCTTATTATTTTCCCTTGAGACAATGATTTAGCATTGGCTTTGAGCATAAAATTAACAGATTCAAGTACTAATTTTGAGATAGTCTATTTCCATAACCCCTCTGAAGTCCCAATTGTTTGCCCATCAACATAATGGTTTGTTTGAATCACATTCAAGTATTTGGTCGAACTGCATACCATGCCGTCTCTGATTACCCTTGGGAAAGAAACCGCGGAATTGTTTAAGCCTGATGAATGAACGAAATGTATTGAGATATCTAAGTAAATACTATGTACCAACTCATTTCAGGGCATCGCACAGATTTCCTGTACAATTTAAGATTTTAACCCTAAATAATGTTTGTCTTTACAAAAAATAATTAAAAAAATATCATAGGCCTCTATCTGTCTTATCTCTCTGTTGTCAAGTTATAAAAGCTGCCATAAACAGACACCTGATAGCTAGATATATATACCTCTTTTTTGTACCATTACCATACAAATTATACATGTTTATACAAATTCAAACAATTATCTGATTTCACCCTTAACTGCTATCTAGAAATAGTTGCTTGCAAAAGCAATTATTTCTAGAATTCAAAAGCAAGAAGGAACTGATGATGGCGGCAATCAAAGCAATTCACAAGCATACAACATGGGTTATCTGTCTTTTAGTTGACTTATCATGGACTAAACTACTAAACAAATTCTGACAAAGTTAAGTATACAAGGTGGTATCCTATCAGATTGCCTAAGACTTATTATCCGAATGTCATGATCCATAACAAGTTTGCTATAATCCTCAGTTATAATAATGTTCAACTCACCGTATCAGTTGGTAACATAATTATCATTAGTCATAATACTCTTGTGTCATAATATCGGGTGCTAGAACAATAGCATCTTATAATTAGTAATGGTATAAAGTCACATGCCATATCTGTTGTATTGTATAATGTATTAGTCCGAATGTTAATTTGTCATAATATTAATTATGGTGCCCTTCGATTCACATAAAACTTTTGCATCTAATTTAGCTTCGCCGAACTTTAAATTTCGAAATATTAAAACAATTATTACATCTTAGATTATATTGAAAATATTTAGGGTATGATAGAGAACCATCGATTACAAATCCGACTCAGAGTACCCCGACTCCACGTGGCTCAACTTTGTCATATACTAGAGTGTTATTCCTTCGCGCGGAACCAGAAGCTCGCGAAGGAGGTCCTGAGAGAAATGAGGGTACGAGGCCGAAGCGCAGCGAGGGGGGAAGGTGGCGAGCGAAGCGAGCCGGCGACCTCTCGAGCGGAGTGAGGTCGAGTGCACGAATGAAACGAAGGGCCGACGAAGGGAGTCTTCTGGTGGAGCCACCCAGAAATACTTGCATGCATGCTGCAAGCATGCAAGCTTGCAGCATGCTTGTATGCTAGCTGCATGCTTGTATGCTAGCTGCATGCTTGTATGCTAGCTGCATGCTTGTATGCTAGCTGCATGCTTGTATGCTAGCTGCATGCTTGTATGCTAGCTGCATGCTTGCTGCATGCTTGCTGCATGCAAAAAAAAAAGTTCATAGCAAAAGCATTTTTACACAATTATTAAATATAAATAGGACAAACCAATTATATTTTTTAAATTTTAGGTATTCCTCCATTAGGGTACAATATTTTTTAACTTCAAATTCGGGTTACTTTTCATTCGAATAAGTGATTAATATAGAAATATAGATTAGCTTTTATAAAAATTATTGATTATGATATTTATCACGCACAAATTTATAGCATTTTATGTTTCGGGAATCCAACTTTAGGGCATGTCATATTATGTGACATTGATATCGGGCTAAACTCCATTCGGACACAAGACGATTATGGAAAAAACAATTATTCCACCTTAGATTATAGTGAAAATATTTAGGATACCCGATAGAGAACCATACAAGGTACTTAGACTAAATTTTAAGACAGGTCATCCATCACCATAATGCAAAGTCAGTGAGGAGTGTGTAAGAAAGTAAGGATTATCTCCTTCTTACAGTAGATAAAGAGTGTGAGGTAACTTACATCCCATCTAAAATGTTAAGTTCATTCATCTGCACAACCTGGTGTCAGAGTTTTTTGAAACCACCTCTGGGCCTCTGACTGTGTTTATAATATAAACCGGATAAGATATAGCTAGATGTCACCTTACACTAGTATGAACGAACTATGAGAGGATATCTCGTCACGACAAAGTTGGCGGCGTTGCGGGCGTAAAATCACGAAGTTCTCCATCTGTTGCCATCACGATCCTAACTATTCAGACTGATACACCGCGGGGTATACACACGGCTGCATCCGCCAAATTCTCTAATAGTTAATAACTTTGTGTATTACGTAGAAAATTCGAATCCGATGAGTTTTGTCAAGAGACACGAATTTTGCTATGAAATATTACGATTCAAATAAAGGTTATTGAGAGCTTAATAAGTTCACATTGTACTTGTACCTACTTGTGAAAAAGTTTTATTGGCTGAATGCTTTATATATATATTATTGTTTCTATTTGTTGGCCTACTCAAATCGCCTTTCTGCAATTTCAACAAGTTCGTATGATCCTCTCTCTCATTTCTACACTTATGGAAAAAAATAAAATAAAAACATGCATTGAATTGACAAAATTTCATTTTTTTTGCCATTTGTTTTCTTATGCTCAGTAAATAGTATTTTGAAAACTAGGAAACACGTATTTTTTCTTTTCGTGATATTTTAGATCTAAGTTATAGAAAAATATTTTTAAAGTTTTGTAAATTCAAAAAATGCTTTAGAGGATAAATAAACCCATTACCTTTGCCTACACGAGTTAAAAAAATAAAGTAGTAGTAATAACATAGATTTAGAAATAATATAGATGTAGTCATGATTTGTCATTTCCAGCGAAAATGAGATGGCGAAATAGGAAAGTCCATCTTCTGTCTCATGTGCCGCCATGCTATTTGTACATCTATAGGTACATGATCTAAGGTGATAATAGGAGGATGGTAGGAATGCTCAAACCACAGACTATCTCTTTATTTGATTTGACAATGACATTTGACACCTCATTTTTTTAATTATACTGTATAAATGCGCAAAGGTATACACGACGTTAATCCGCCATTGGGACTGCACAAATTTTTTTGGGAATATTTCGATAAATAAGCGATAAAAATGGTCGAATTTTTTTTTTAGGGTATTATAAAAACATAAACTTCAAAATAGTTACCAATTTGAGGTACCTATAAAAAATTGAAATGTTGTGAATTGAGAACCCTTTTGTAAGATGGTTGAGCAATAATAAGCGATTTAAATATGGGAATATATAGTAGCCTATAGACGGACCAAACAAAAATTTGATTGTCAGGACAATTAAACGACCGCTCTTAATAAACAGTGAGCCAATCCATTTTTCTCCCGTGTCATTGTATGAATAAACCTTGAAACGAAAAATATACAAAACTCTGTTGTAATCCTCCCGAGAATCGGAAACAAATGTTAGTTGGCTGTCAGTTTCGTCGCATTCCAATATTTTAGGCATAAAATGTGAACGTTGTATTACAACACTGAAAAGTTTCATAAAAGTTGTTTGATTTGACTGAACTGTGTAATTGACGTTACTTTTATATTTTCTTTTTTTAAATCAAAATTCAAAAAGAAAGTATTTTTTATATTTGTTTATTTAACCTTTTTTGTACAAAACATAAATAACGAGACAGACTTATGCTGAAATAATTTCATAGCAGTAACAATATGTATGTATATATATGTATATATTAACTATTTATTATGTATGTTATGTAAGTTTATTATATTTGTTATTTAAGTAAATGTTATTTTTGCACCCACAAACTGTTCTCTCCCAAAGGTTGACTGTTAGATAATGCTTTTAGTATTAAGTCCGCCTATTGTATTTTTACAATAAAGTTAAATAAATAAATAAAATAAAATATGGGTAAGGCAGAGCTTGAATGTGGACATACAACTTTAATACGTAAACACAGGTACTACTTACTGATACATATCCCAGAAATTATTATTAAGCTACGCTTTACTACAAAAATCTCTCAATAATCTCGTAGGCACCCACATCGTAGCCACTAATGCTACGCCGTAGCAACACGACTACGAGTACGAACACGCATAAAACGTATAACCACGATTAAAAATAAATATGTGGTTGTTTTTATTATTTGTTTACTGTTCATTTGAATTTATTACTATTTCGCGAGGCTCAGCTGCCGTAGGATCTTCGAGATAAAAAGCAACCTCTTTTCTTAAAGTAGAAAAAACATTATAAGCATGACTGAAAATATAATTAATAATAAAATGCCCATAAAACCCATTACTATCCAGTCTCGCATCTCTGTCTTCAAGATTTGGGTTATTCTCACTAAAATACAAGCGTCTAGTATAGGGCGTTGTTTTATTACTGGACCCTGGTCATAAATCTCAAAGAGACCTCTGGCGACGGACTGGGGGCCCTCGAACCTTGGGCGCATTTCCCAAGCAGTTCTATGGAGATAAATGCGGGTCAGCCATTGACCTTTGCTTATGTCGTTCTAATTCTAAGACTTGGTGTCCTGATTTAATAAGGAATTCTAATCTTTCAATCATGTTAATTTAATAATGTAACTGTTTTTTTTTATCTTGTGACATTATTTGTATTATTAAATTCCTTTTGTGAAATAGCGCACATTTTTTTAATTATATAATAGTACTCAATATCCCATTACGAGCTTAAACCCTTGTCTTTTTGTTTGTTTGTAGTTTCTTTATTATATTTTAACAAACACAAATACTTAAAAACATAGAGAACAACGTATATATATACAACGGCGGACTTATCCCGTGGAGGGATCTCTCATTTTCAGTCTTTCTTGATAGAAATGACTACATTTTTTTAAAATTTATTTCATTACCAATCTCCAGATGCATTACATACCACCTTACCATTGCACTTGCATCTCAAATGATATAATTTTATATGAGGCCCACTGTACTTACAAAGAGTCACATAGTAAACTACCCAAAGCAGGCATTTAATAACAAACCGTACGGCACCATTTCAGCTGTCTTGACTTCAAAACTAGCCTCACAATTAGGCGTGTACTTTGGAATGGATCCATCCATCTCTCTAAACTTACTAGTGAAAACATTTATTTACAAAGATATAAAATGTGTCTAGAATAGCTCATTCTTTTTAAGGATTCGAAAAAATTATCTGTGAGAACCCCAACGTTTCCCCGGTTCCGAAGTGGTCCTCCGTAGTGGCTTTGGAGCCCGAATACGCTTCAACGCGATGTCTTATTGTTTTTCTTCCATAATAATACTTATAGAGTATCAAAATTTGTGCCTAATAATAAAATAAAATAAAATAAGACAACATAATTATTATATCTAGCTTCCTGCCCAACATCAACCCAAATGAATATGAACGACTAAAATGCCGATTGAAAAACATCGGTCGACGGACAAGGCTACAAGGATATTTTAGGACCCTTGTTTATCCCTTAGTCTCCTTATAAATAAGAAAAAAAGGTAGTCTATTTGTAAACCAGACATGACACACTTGTCGTATCTAGCAAACGTTACTCTATATCGAAGTAAACAACTTCGGAACCATTTTGATTGCGGTCCACCGCCGGCCGCGCTCGTAAACCGACCAACTTTACTGGGATAACGGCACAACGTAATTAGAACATTTCTTTATTGCCATTAAACACAACTAGTCTGAATGTAAACATACTTTTACAAATTAAAAAAGAAAATGTTATTAATTCGAACTTTTATTTATTTTAAAGATAAACATTTAAGTAGATATATATTAGATTTTGCACTACTGCATGCAGACATATTTATATTCAATTTTAAGTTATTCTAGTGATGATGCATCTTACTAAGCTAAGCGAATCAATTGAAAGCTCTTTATCTAAGTACCAATGAAACATGTAGGTACTGCATACTAGATGCAGACTATATTAGCTTTAAGCTCTTAGATACATCTTGGCGATCTCTGTGCGTTGCTGCTGATTATGACCTTATCTTATCTTAAATAAAAGCTTAATACATCATACTAAATCTAAGACTGTGTAGTACCTGTATACCTATGAGACCAAGTAAAAAAGACACACTTTTTTACTCATAATATAAAAGACTTGCTAATCCTAATGTTCAACATGTTTGAACAGCTAGCAATAAATCCACTAATCAAATATGCATTTTACTTTCCGCACACAGACTGCAAAACACAGATAAACAAGCATAGCCGTAGGGTAGCCCCCTAGCTATTGCGCATTTATTATTAAAGATTTGCAAACATCATAGCGAGTACACAGTTCGTTTACCGACCCTATGTTACGAATAAGGCGAATTACACACTTCATCATACCGTACCCTGAGGCTTGGGTGAACAGTAAGACATTGGATATGAACAAGCCGCAACGAGGAAGATACGTACACGTGTTAAGACCTCGCTAACCGCAGGCGTAAACCAAACACCACCTCGTAACTCCGAAAAGCATTATTACGAGTCATACAATGTACTCCTGCCTTATTGCCTCACCGCATCGCCCTTCAAGCTCAAGTGCAACCACAAATAACGTGGCAGGGACGCGTAATGTTTTATTATACCCTTTTTATAACCGCGAGAAGAAAGTAATCTCCTTTACTTACCATGGAAATGAAAACGGATTGCTTGAAGGAAAACAAAAATATTAATAAGGGTTTTGAGTCGTAAATCTAATGACGGTCGAGGAGTGTTTACTTATGGTTTTGAGGGGGCTTGAAATTTTATTATTTTTGTATGACCGAGCATTAGAAATACAAACATACAATTTGCGAGTTTTTGTCCATTGTTATTTATTAATTGCTAAGATATGCGTGTTTTAATGAAAATAATACCCAGAAGTTCCACTGGTTTTACACACGTTATTTTTTTTTTATAACACAATATCAATAAAGCTAGAGGTTCCTCATTATTTCTTTACTCATATAAAATGGGCAATTATAACTCAGTTGTTACTAATCTTGTTTTAAGATTTCATTTTTGTTCTAAGTATATTTGCATATTTACAGGGTTAGATATACTTTTCTATAGTATATAACAATGGAATAAGTAATTATAGCGTAAATACGCTTTCTATCCTACTGCTATTTTAAAAGATAAGATAATCTTAAAATTAAGTCATTTGACGAAATCTTCATATCAACAGTAGGTACGCTTAAGTTCCGTAAAAAGGCAACGATGAAGAAATTTTACCTCGTCTATTCAGAACGTTCCATTAATGTCGACGTCTAATCTGCAGTTTTTAGGGTTATGTAGTCAAAAACCAGTAGTGCAACTTTCTCAGAAGTATAAACAAGTCTGTAAGTTTTTATCATCATTATTTCAGCCGCAAGCAGTCAACTGTTGAACATAGGCGTCCCCAAAGGATTTCCAAAGAGAAGAAGAAGCATGACCTGTTGGAAGCGGCCAGCAGCTAGCGCACTTACCCTATTTGTTTTTTTTTTTCAATTTGGCTTCGTGTGATCTGCCATAAATGATAAGGAATATCCTCTTATAAGGAGTCTCAAAGAGAAGCAATTAAATTGAAGCATCCATACTAATTATATATGCGAAAGTCTGTCTGTCTGTCTGTCACCTCTTCCCGGCTAAACTGCTGGACCGATTGTGATGAAATTTGGTAGGGATGTAGTTAACGACCTGAGGTCAAACATAGGCTACTTTTGGGCGCGATATAACCGAGTCCCACGCCGAAGCCGCGGGAAACAGCTAGTATTTCTATATAATCAATATAGTTTTCACCTTCTAATTCATCATCATCGTGAATCCTAAGACGCAATGTTTAATTTTTTCTTCTTTGAGTACTTTCAGAGGCATATCTATAAAAAGCTTTAATGTCCGGCTGTCTGTCTGACGTCAATTCTACTTGAAAATACTATCTTTAGTTGAATCCTTCACAATTTTACTGAATTTGTTGGACTTGAGAACACGCTTGTATACTTTTCCATAGAATTTGATACAAGACAATTAAAACCTGTGTAAAGTTACCTCCTGGTAATGAAGCGCAACCGGACGTCAAGTTTATGTGAAGATTACTAAAATTAAGGAGAAAAACTAGCACTTGGCTGCTTTTTGAATAGAGTTTTGAAATGCTGGCATAGTTTCGTAGTTTTCACCTGCGTTGCGCCAGTCAAAAGATCATTGTTACGGCCGAGTGTCAAACACTCTCTAAACGGGAAACTGAAAAACGACGTAAAAAGTGCACGACGACGTAGAAAGAAGCAGTTAGGGCTGGCAAAAATGGTGGAAAATTTGAAAATAGATTTTTTATAATAGGTAAATTCCTTAGGTAAATTTTTACATCAATGAAATTTGCTTGATGTCTTGGTGATTTCGTAAACCAGAAAAATCCTTTAAACGCAGCCTTAGATACCTAAACATAATTTTAAAACACTTTAATTCAATCCATGATTTTATGATATAATTGCAATTTCTAAAAATTACTAAGAATTTCGTTTGATATTTGACCGGGAGCGTAATCTCTCTGTATTATAATCGGTATAGAAATAGGTAAATATTTCAATTGCCGACCTCTAGTAGTTTGATAGCTACGTTATATTTATTTAGCCCGCCTTTACGTTGTTTGTTACTGGAACTGGCATTATACTCGAAACATTAAACAGCCAGAGAATTATTAAACAGCCCTAGAAATAGTGCCCTCTAGAAACAACATATACCTTACATAGTAAAGCCTAGTGTTTCATTACGACGCATTCGTCATTTGTGTGAAAAATATGAAAAACGCTTTGTAATTAAATCCTACAGTTCAAAAACAGGACCTTACGCTTATGCTATTCGTTCGTATAATAGCTGTGTTTAATTTATAAGACTTAAAGTTTGAACAAGTTCGCATCATGCCAGAGTTTTCCTGGTCCATCATAAGCAGTATTAAATAAATAAATATATTATGTAGATAAGCGGTATTAGTTACCTTAGAGGCTTTGGAGTGTGTGACGGGAGCGATAGTGTTATGCTCGACCGCCACAAAGGGAAGATCTTCCCGCCAGGCTAGGGTGTTATGCCTGGGGAACCGCGGCTCCGACGATGTCTTGTCGGAGGTTTGTATTTATGCTCCAATCCGTAGAAACTTTGCAAGCGCGATTTATACTTTCATAGTAATTTGCCATCTTGTATGCAATTCTGAGTTTGTTGCTTTTAACGCCATCTGTGGTGCGTCTTTGTAGATATTGTTGTGGCGCTAGTGTCGCCACAGGACTCCCTTCCAAGACCGAAGGTCTGATAGTCTTCAATTTCAAATATTTGTCCTTTTCAGGAGGCCTAGTAATGATATCTTTCACTTCGATGGCGTATTAGCGTATCACGTCGGGGTCACCAGTGTAGAAGGTGGCGTGTGGGTTTCCACTAAACCAACTTCTAACAAGATCGGCATTCAGTCGCACACGATGTGTAGTTAAGTATAGCAGTAGGAAGCAGGCGAAGCAGTAGTAGGTAGAAAGCGGAGAAGGTATAGAGAGGAACTTGATAGCAAAAGAGGATAGTATATACAGATAGATATATTACAATTTTACAACACAGTTTACAATATAAGAATATCGACACCAGAGACGCGTGTCATGTGGTAGAGAACCGACGAATGAAGAAGGCCGCGATCCGTCGATGTTTTTCATTGCGCGCGCAGCCGTTGCCAAACGATAGGTTGAGGTTTGTTATGAGTGGCGAGTGTCTCGCTACACCGCCATAGTCTGCTAAATGGATATTTTTATTGGAGGTCCTTTATGAGGTCCTTATGACATATAAGATCCTAACTGGCCACTAATACTGTTCGGGAATGCTGATGAATCTGTAACCAGCGGGACAAAGATGCAGGCCTCTGTTCAGTTTTCTTTAAGTCGCTTTTTACGACCTTCCCAGGATGAATAGGAGTCTAACTGAAATCATCAAAAGATTATGTTTTTCTATTTTTGTCACAACTACAAACAAATATACAACAGATTAAAAAACGTAAAGGAGTAGGAACAAACCAAACAAACAACCTAACAAAAAGCCATACTCTACGTTTATCCAATGTGGATAATACGTATTATTTCAATAAAACAGTAAACGATAAAACCAACAATCTCGTATTCAAGCTTAAACTGGGTAAAGGCACTGTTTTAAAATCTGTATTTTTTGCTCGCAACATCGAACACAGTGTGTTCTCGACACGTATGCAGGCCAGCTGCGGCGGTAGAAATTTATATTTTTAAATTCTTCGCATAAATATGCGCATAAAAGGTTCCAATTTGCTTTCATTGAGTATTCTTGGATTTTAAATGCACCCACGTAGGTACGAGTGTTTACTGACTTGACAGATGCATTATCGTGTTTTCGTTAATATTTATATCCTTCGACAATCTTAATGGATTGCAATAAAAAAAAATTCATTAGATAATTTATAAACAATAACTTCACACTTCGGTCTTCAGCCAAAGAAAATATTCTCAACGCAAATTACAGCTTTATATATTTGTATATTGTCTTTATTTATTTACATTATTTTTAATATTCTATTCCACCCATTGATAATTACGATAACATTTGTTATGAGGGTGCAATTGTTATTTATTAACCTAACGTAAAAAGTATTGTTTGTCTGTGCATTATTCCTACATTTAACAAAATAATTATTAAATCATTTATTTTATCTATACAGGAACAAATAAATTGAAACTTAAAGATGAATCACTCAATTTCAGCGCAGAATGAATGAAGTTAAACAGAAATTAATATTGAGCCCGTTCGGAATTGAGACAAATTGGCTAAGTGTGTTTAGTGGCTGAGAGGGCTTAACAATTTACAATTCTGTTTTTAGGTAAAGATACTGTTATATATAATAATTACAAGCTTTCTTGAATGTTGACGTTTACTTTGAATTAGGAGAGTCAACAAAGTGATCTTTAATTTAATGCAAGTATGTTTTTATTAAAGCTGAAGTTTGTTTGTTTGTTTGTTTGTTTGTTTGAAAGCTTGTAACTTGAAAACTAGTGGTCGGATTTGCAAAATTCTTTTTGTATATGAAAACCTGATTCTTGGGGAAGGTTATAGGTTATAGTACATACACACTAATGGCGAGTGAAACCGCGGGGAACAGCTAATACAATAATATACCTAACTATTGTTGTTCTAGTTACATCCTAATATTTTCAAGTTATTTTTATTGCTATTTGCATCCCTAATATCAACGATGGTGGACCATAAAATATATATGTAGCAAATTCAAAAGCGGGTATCATGATAAGTATCTCTACTAGAATCACAGACTACAAAACTCAAAAAAAAATCTAGTTTGAAACGCAAGCATAACTCCATTTTTTCATTATTTAGAATTCTCCCTAACAGCAAATTAATGTGATAGTCACGTATACATTAAACCATATAATCCATGGACGAAACATCGAGAGTAATGCGAACTCGCGAAATAGTTGGATTAAGGGGTGTGCACCCCTGCACGATTAAGAACTATGATCGATGTTTCGACATGTGCATTGGGGTTCGTACACATCATTTATTAACTTTTCTGGCTGACACCAAATTGTGTGTTTATGTTATTAGTACTTATACTTTTTTCATGTATGTATACTGTGTAGTTAGTAACAAATTAACAACAAATCTAGCAACTAATAAGACATCAAAATATAACACGTATAAATAAGTGTCGGCAGAAGAACTTTGATATGTAAGTATAATATTTAAAAAACTCATGGGCGACTCACTCGTTTCCATTTCAAAACTTACTAAAACATTCGGTGGATGTTCAAACATGTCCTTTAAATTGAAAACAGCAAACGTCTCAAGAGTCCTTCGCACGATTTGATTCGTTCATCTCCAAAATACCCACCTGATTCCTTACAATACATCCCAAACCCTTAATAAGATATTTCAGTAAATCAAGACAGCCCTCGTAGTTTGTACAACCCATTAGGAATAAGTGGCACTTGTCGATTGAACGCAACCTGAAGTTAATTATAAGAAAATTGAAACCAGATATTTGCGGAGGGTCGCCTAACTTCCGACACTTAGGGAAAAATTGTGGGGAATATGAAAAGATTCATTTTGTGATATTTGTTTATACTGACAGCTGCAGTGAAATCTGACCCTTTCAAGAGCGACACTTGTGGTATGGGTGTCAGATTTTACTAAACGAAAGAAATAAAAATAAATTCCTTAACTACTTTGATGATGGTAATACTGGTAAAAAAAAAATATTGTTTTTGTATCTCCCTAGGCTGAGTTTATACTAAACATATAGCAAAACTGCCAGTACAGCTGGCTGGAAAATATAAGTAAAATATAAGTAAGGCCCGGTACGTGCTTCGCTACGTAAAAATGTGATAAAATGAAGAACCGCTCGACTGATTTTGTGCAAACTTTACATAAACCATCTACTAAATAGTCCAAACAAAACCTAAATAAACACGAAAAGTGGCATTGATTTTTATATATATGATGACTGATCTTTCAATCGATTGAATCCAGTGGCCATAAGTCGATTGATCATCTTGTAGACAATTTTATAAGATTGCTGGCATGTCCTCGTCATACAAAGTTTTAATATAGTTTTAACATATTACATTAGAGACATACATTCAGAGCAAAAAGCACACGATCATAAAAAAGTACTTTTTATCTCTTCCTTTTTCTTATAAAATCCATTTGTAAAGATAATTCAATGGCAGATGCTCTATTGCCTGCACTGCATATCCAAACAAGCGCAGACCAGTAAAAACATAGATTAAAAAAATATTGCCTCGGTTTTCTTTGAGTAAAAAGTAATAACTAAAGCCGATGATTCACACGCAAACAAAAGAGAAATTACTATCTCATTGTTATTTCAAAGAAGAAAATGTCCAAACTTTATATTGTTTAGTACACCAAATACAATTTTACCACGAACTTTCTAACAAACAAATTTAATTCGACAGTCTACCTGGCGTGGTCTTGTTTCGCCATGATCGGTCCTCCAAAAACTACCAGTAATATCAATAAAAATCTCGAGTTCTTGCTTAACTTCTCCATACACAAAGTTTTCGAACTATTTGCAACTTTGTGACATCGTTTTCTTTTGATACTTTGTAAATACTTACTTAATTCTATTTTATTTCTGAACTTTATCTGTCCTAAGTTATAAGCGGTGACTAAAGCAAATGGTCTAAAGTTTTAGAGAAACTGCTACCCATACCTATATGTAGTATATGTTATTTAGAGTTAAGCAATAGATGTCAAAAACGGTTATTTTCTAAAATACCTACGGTTATTCATACATAAGTAGTGCGATTGATATTATAAAAAAGGACAGAGGAAAAAATACCAAAGAACACCAAAACTAGTTCTTATGAAAGTTTTTCGCCCATTTTAATGGAGAATTGTTAAAATAAATAGAATAAGGACACCAATAAGGTAAAAATATTATTGATGAAATGACATGGCTATCTAAAGACGTCTATGTACGTTAAAAAAAAACTACCAATGTATTGTAAATGGTTTCAAAACTGTCTACTTAAAATGTATCGGACAACACTTACTTCGTTTAATTAGTTAACGTTTCATAATGCCATTGCTCTGGAAGGCGGCCAAACTGTTTAAAAAGTAAATTAAATTGTCCCCGGATCTTTGTTAGACAATGAGGTTACAATGGAGAATCTAAAGCTCATTAAATTTCAAAATGTAACTCTGTTATTGTTTGCTAATAAAGTTACACGTGGAAATAAAATTGGCGTCAGAAATGAGGAAATTTTATAGCTTTTTATTAAGTTCACAAGTTTTGTTAAAAATATTTTTATGAAATCTGTGATTTCTACCTTATTAAGTAATACCAATAATAAAGCAAAATAAAAAATAAGGTAGGTATATTTTTTCTAGCTATTACAAAGATGGGTTAAAGAGGTCAATTGACCAAGTAAACCCTGGTGTCAGAGTACTTCGAAACCGCCACGTAGGCTCCGACGTGGTTCCTTTGACAACCACCAAATGCAGCCGGAATCAACGTCTTAACGTACCTTTCAAAGCACGGCATCATCTTTATTTTCAGATAATCAGGTAATTCAAGCAATGTTCTAGAAACAATTAAACAAATTATGCTTCCCATGGGAACGGGAAGCATACTTGGAAACCACGACCTCGGGTCTTAACCACTACACCACAGAGGCAGTCAGTATGTCCGATAGTAGTCTACATGTGGCTTAAATAATGATTATGTGATAGTGAACTTGTCTATTTATCTATGTAGGATGGCGCAGGGACCCAAAGTAAATTTTGACCTCCGATAATAAGGATCTCCATTTTGTTATATTTAATTATTTACGTCTCATAATGTAAAATAATTAAGTCGCAAATGTAAGACTTTACGAAGTCTGTAATTCAGCAGCAAATGCTTGGTCAATCATTGTATAGTATTGGTAATCCCCAATTTCGCTAGCAAAACCGCCTAAAATGCAGTCCGTTTGATTCTGTGTTATCGTAAAGAGAGGATGTTGGTCCACTAATTGAATTTCAGGCCCTGCTAGTGCGTGCACCGTTTTCGTTTTCACATTCGACTGGCCAATTACTGACGCTATTCAATTTATTTGCGAATTTCCGAGATTCCATTGTATGCTTCTGTTAACTGTTCTTCGAATATTCTGTTTGCATTTGCGACATATGGAATCTACATAACAATTAGATCCTTACTTATAACACCTAAACTGGATAGGGTTTTGACTTTATAACTACATAGGTAAAATCTAAGAGAGCTTTAGATATTCACTAGAGAATATTTAAAATTTTATAGAATCTTTTAAGCAAGTTTAGTCCTATAGTTTTTTTCAAAATACTCTCTTTTCCCACAAATAATCGTTATCTACTTAATCGCAAAAGTATCACTGAAAAATGTGGAGTCGGTCGCCATTAAATTACTGCACATTTATTTACAATGTGTAAATAACATTGGGACGTCGCACAAATACTTTTGTATTTGTTACCTGCTGCCTGCTACCAATGATGACATCCTCAAATTAGTAAACAATGAAAATAACTACAGAGAAGGAAACAATGTAAAAACTCTGATCCGTTTCATCACTTTGTGCATTCCGATCTGAGTATTGTTTTCATTCTTAGAACACTAATTTGTTTAATAGCTACCATCTAAATTAATAGATCAATTAACGGTAAATAATCTAATGGCAAATACCCACAAGGGGACAATTACGCGAGCATTCGTATTTGTATCAGTTGGTTAGTAGGCCTTCATGTTATACGTGGGCTTCATGTGTTAATTGGAAAAGAAAAATCAAGATGATTAGGTGGCCTTCCCGGAGTTTCATTGTTTTAGCTTTATTGTTCCTTGTGAAAGCACGCAAAGGTAAAGTTCTTTTATTATTTTTTTATTATGATATCTTTTAATTACCAAGTATAGCACTGCATGACTTGACACGTAACATCCATATAGATATCATACCCACCCACATGATAATATATATTATAATCAGGTACATACTTACTCAGACAAAAAAAAATACAAATACCAATAAAGTTTGCTATCATGAGGACAATTTTTAAGTGCAACTATAAATTTTACTCGTAGACACAAATTATGTAATTTTCATGATAAGATTGTGTACTTACGCTCAGAAATGTATCTAGAAATTTCTACATTATTGCTCAGTCACTTCATATTTTACATAAATTCACAAGTACATAATTTTCTAATGCATGCACCTCCGCCATGCTGTACGTACATAGTACAATAATATTGAAAATATTCATGAGTCAGCTTTTGTTCGTAAACTTTGCAGACACAAATTACTTTCACAAGCATGATGGCACTATCAAGGAATATGTACTTTATTGAGCCTTACATGTTGTGTTTTATGGTTAACTCTTATTTTACTCAATTAAACCTTAATATCCTTGCAAAGGTCAATTGGCTTCACTCAAGGATCGCCTGAAAAAGGATTGTGGCGAGTGTTGACCGTAATAGACGTCACACCTCCCTAAACCATGTATCCACAATAAATACTATTATTTGTGTCTGTGTTTATAAAGTGTGAAGTTAAAGATAATCTCCATACAAACAGCATGTTTTTTTATATTTAAAAATGACTTTATTTTGATTCCAAGCTCCTGGTTGTGCGTGTCTCACTCGTGATTTTTTATTTCATCCTTTTAACTTTCCTAATACTTTAAGAAGGATTTAACGAAAAGATAAATTAAGCCATTGGCTCGTAGAATTCAGACACAACAGTAAAACTATATGATCAATTGAGTTGAAAATTGTTATGTGACAATTTATTACGCGAACCTATCGAAAACATTCAAACACATGTTTTTTTATACAATAAAGATATTATTAACAAACAAACATTCAAAAAATTACGTAAAAATTATAAAGTTCCGGAAATCATACCTTGAGTTCACTACCTGTGCGAATCCGAGGTCTTGGGCCCAAACACGATCTCGTTGTAATTTTAGAATTATCTATCGTAATAATTCTAACATTACGAGATCGTTCATTAAGACCAAAAATCTACACTTTTACAAATTAAAGTTAAATTAACTACATCCACATCCATACTAATATTATAAATGCGAAAGTCTGTCTGTCTGTCTGTCACCTCTTCACGGCTAAACTGCTGGACCGATTGTGATGAAAATTGGTAGGGATGTAGTTAACGACCTGAGGTCAAACATAGGCTACTTTTGGGCGTGATATAACCGAGTCCCACGCGGGCGGAGCCGCGGGCAACAGCTAGTAAGTAATAAAGTTAATAATGACCCATTTGAAAATTTCTCTGCCCGAGTTTCCCGAACGCTAATTTTTGTGTTAACATACGCTTGCCGCTGGTGCCAACAATCCAACGAGAGTCTAGCTGGTTTAAAATAGCAAATGCATAAAATAGTCTTTTTTTCAACATCAGAAACAAGCAGTAAAATAAGGAAGAATTAAATCGGACTTTACTGCATGATGTTATGCTACTTTTCTGAATAAATAAGCACATCATTGAATTGCATGTTTATAATCAAACTAGCTGTTCGCCACGGCTTCGCCCCGCGTGAGACTCAGTTATATTGCGCCCAAAAGTAGCCTATGTTTGACCTCAGGTCGTTAACTACATCCCTACCAAATTTCATCACAATCGGTCCAGCAGTTTAGCCGTGAAGAGGTGACAGACAGACAGACAGACAGACAGACAGACAGACAGACAGACAGACAGACAGACAGACTCGCATTTATAATATTAGTATGGATATGGATTAATAAAATTAATCATCATTTCGTGAAGGTGTCATGATCAATCGACCATGCACACCTTAGTGTCAGAGTTCTTCGGAATCGCCTCTCGGCCGCTGACATGGTTCCTTTAACGATTAGGTATACCAAATGGCAGCTAAATGTTTATAGCAGCAATAAAATTCATTCATTCATTCATTCATTCATTCATTCATTTGGGACCAACGGCTTAATGTGCCTTCCGAATCATCTTTATTATCAGACAATCAGGCGATTCACGCCTGCATTGTCTAACCAAACTGGAAAAAATTAAACAAAGTATGCTTCCCATGGGAATCGAACCCACGACTACCGGGTCTACAGGCAAACGTCTTAACGACTGGACCACGAAACAGTTAAAATAATTAATTATAATTTGTGTGTTATTAGTTTACTCGAATTGGTAGGTCATTTATATATAAGTTAAAAATATATTCCGCAATACCATTGTTGTAGAACAATTATGATAAGCTTTATGGAAAAAATATAAGAAATAAGTAATATTATTAAAACCTCAAATTTACACGCTTAAAATGTGATTTTTATTTACAGAAAGATGCGAAAAATGCGTGCCGATAAACAGTTGTTCTTTTTACGGAAACCTGAATAGAGAAGAACAAGAAAGATGGGTCGAAAGATTTGAGTGTCCAAAATCAGATAAAGACCATATTGGGCCACTTTTTGGGTTTGCTCCTACTGCTAAAGGCGATATGGTGAGTTAAAACTTAAAATTCCACTTTCATTATCAAATCATATATACCTAAATTATATCTATTCTACAAGTTTCAATAAAACCATAGCATTATATAATCTGTGATAAAACCTATAACATTATCAGGCTTTCGCTTACATCTAGTTGTATGAATTTTGTTTTACCAAAAACCAAATTCATACTTCTGAATGACTAAATAATATAATTTAAATAATAAACCAGTAACTAAAAAGTTGTTGAACATTCATAAGCCTCATTAATTTTGGCGAAAATGCAAATTGCTTTTGAATGCTTTTTGATTCACTATGTATAATCTATACCTATATTTATGTATCCTGGACTAAACAAGAACGTTTAACTACTTTATTCAGATTGAGTATCTATTTTATCGTTTATCGTGTAATAATAAAATGATCGTTTATGAAGCATACCAGATGTACGAGTATGTCTTTACTTTGTAACTGCATTTGTGGTCCAGCCAGTGGTCAAGAAAACTGTGTCGTCTTCAGTTTGGTTTGTTATAGATTGTGGTTTTTGTATTTACTTTTGCTTAGTACAATAAAGTTATTACAAACAAAAATTATGTAAATAACTATGCTCATATATTTCAGAAATATTATTGCCGTTATTATTTTAATAATGAGTTGATTTGTAAATAAGTAATATAAGTAACATAATACATTTAGGTACGCGGCTTGGGACTGGAAAAACGAGGATGATTCTCATTCTCTTTATCTTATTTGGTTTATATTAGAGTAAAAATCAGTCCAGTATATTCATTAGAAATCAGTGGTTTAAATGCAGTGTTGTTATATATCGAGCATTGTTGTAGCAATTTATCACAAAACGAACGTGTCATTATACCCCTACTGAAATGCCACTTGATAAATGGGATCTGAACAAATAACACACTGCATACAAGTTATTTTAAGAGATAAATTTCAAAATAAATGTTTGCTGGTGAATATAACGTACCATACTTGGTTCATAAGTTTCCATTCAAATAAGTTTGTTTACTTATAATTTTAATGTTTTTATTTTTACAACCTTAACTGAATAAATAAAAATAAATTGATTTTTAGTACATTATATTCATTTACTGTGGTCCAGTGGTTAAGGCGTTTGCCTGTAGATCCGGGGGTCATGGGTTCGATTCCCACTGGATATTACTATTATTTAGCATACTCTGTTTAGTGGTTTCCAGTTTGGTTAGGACATTGCAGGCTTGAATCACCTAATTGTCTGATAATAAAGATGATTCCGTGCTTCGAAAGGCACGTTAGGCTGTTGATACCGGCTGCTATCTGGTAGTCATTAAAGGAACCACGTCAGAGACCGAAAAACTCTGACACCAGGGTGTTCATAGTCGATTCACCGTGACGCCTACTCGAAATGATGATGATTTATGAGTATATTATATTGATTTAGTGAGTCAGTTTTTTCTTTTTCAGCATTTAACCGTCACGTTATTGAAAAATTTTAGTTGTTCGTTGTTATTTACATATTTATTAAATTCATTTCAGGTTTGCTGTCCTGACTCCATTTGGGGTATACATGAAAACGAAGATGAAAAAGGAACTAGAAGTCCAAATAATAAAAATAATGCCCAATACAACAAGCAGCCGGACTTCAAGCAACCAAACCAAAGAGATAGCGCAATTAATTCCAATAAACCAGTTGACAACGATTATTATAATCGACAAAGTGATAACTCAAATGACAATCGTTATGACTCAGCCTCTAATCGACCATTAGATATTAATTATGACTCAAATTATGAAATTGATCAAAGACCACATCACCATCAAGTTAGGCAATCTTATAATCAAGGAAACTGGGCACCACGACCAGCAGGCGATGATTGGAATAGAAACAATCAGAATTACGGAGGAATCGGAAATTTATTTGGTGGAAATGAGAATTCCTTCGACAGAAATGCAAATCAATTTGGCGGGAATGGGAACACTTTCGGCAGAAACGGGAATTCGTTTGGTGGAAATGGGAATGCCTTTGGACAAAATGGCAATTCTTTTGGTGCTAACGATAATAATTTTAATAGAAATGGCAATTCGTTTGGAGGAAACGGAAATTCTTTCGGAGGAAATAGGAATAACCTTGGGGAGAGGAATTCTTTTGGTGGATCATACTTAGGGAATCAGTGTCCTGTAACAAGCTACCCACCTAATCCTGATTCAGGTTGCTGCGGAAGAGAAGCAACTGATTCTGATAGAATAACTGGTAAGTTCCATCTCTGTACGATTTTCCTACCCTACTCTAATCCGTTGGTTTAAGGTTGGAACTAGGTTAAAGACGCTGAAAGGATATTCGTATAATACAAGCTACCGATCGATCATCTAAAAATAGTGTTCCTTCAAATACCTACTTAGGAAATAAAAGGGAAATGAGACTGCCCATACAAATTTCTCAAGCACAGGGATAACGCATACACTCTTCACATAATATTAATAGGAAAGATTTTATCAAGCAGTATCATATCTATGTGAAATGATGATAATTCACCTGCTCTTATAACAGTAGTACCATTAGTGATTACTAACAAACATGAAACGTTCAGAAATATCAATCATATTAAACTAATTTTCTATTAATAACTAATTTGGGTTTACATCGGCATTGCTAATAATACTTAATAACTTTTGATACTTTAACGTAAGTAAAGTAAGTCATCTCTTGGTGTGAGGTGAGACTGTACTACCTAACTTATCGCAAAATGAAAATTCAAAAACCATTTTGACTATACTTAAAACTTAAAGTTAATTGGGATTCAACTAATTTCAAAAAAAAATTTCAACGTTTTTTATTCAGGAGTTTTATACTGTACTCATATGATAAATGCTATAAAAATAATAATTTTGTTTCGCGTACATAGGTAATTACTTAGTTGTAAATTTATATTTTCATACAGATCACCCTACCTTTTACCTCATAATGATATTACGTTTAAATAAAAAAGGTTTAAGATGGTTTCTGACACTTATATATACTTACATATACCAAAGAAAATATCCTATTACACCGGCTTATTTATTTTTTTAAATTTACAATATGTTTACACTTTGCATCTTCTCAGAAATAAGAACACTAATGCTTTGCTTTCCTATGTCACGATTAACTTACATCTAACTTTTCAAAACAGGCAGGCAACCTTGGGCTTCTAGGAATAATGGTCGGCGAATTGATAGGCCTTGGAAATCTCCGATGGATGACTACAGGAACTGGAGTTCTCAACCTAGGTTTAAGCGACAAACTGTTAACGTTACTATTGATAATCGGATTGCTGGTAAGTAGAACTCTCTCATCTTAGCGCTTTCCCGGTTGCTTCCTCATTTGATTGCTTCGATGCCAATTGTCTGCTATCCTGCTTAATCTCCCCCCTTATTGCTGGTAAGTAGATAATTTTACCTAATCTACCTACTTCCTAGACTACCATTTACAATGGACTATTTTTTATTATTTTTAAATCTAAGCCAGCAAAAGAAAGTTTACATAAGTACTCGCCGTACCGACTATTCCTTTGATTGGGATAATTTATATGATTGAGTAGACAAAAAATCATGTAGCCCACCTAATGAAAAGCGGTTACCGCAGCCTATGGACGCCTGCAACAGCAAACTTATCATAAACAGCTTATTTTCATACAATTTCGGTACAGAGATTGAATAGACATTGGTTGGGAAGGATTTGGGCAAAACAGTTTTAACCGAATGGGTAATCATTATCTATTTACAGGTGGAAAAGAAACGGATCTAGAACAATTTCCATGGACTGTTCTCTTGAAGACTACCTTCGATTATGGTACCAGCGAAGCTTCTTTTAACTGTGGAGGCTCACTTATCAGCTCGTACTATGTTTTGACTGCTGGCCATTGCATCGTAGAAGAAAATGCACGGGTGAAAAAGTGAGTAGCTAAAAAGTAACAATTTTAAGGAATGCATGGCAAAATGAAATATTGAAACCCATGATGCATCAATGTGCATCAAACTAGACCAATGACTAAACAGTGGTGTTTTTATAGTTTTCCCCACGTTTTCCCCATTTTAAGTAAATGGCAATATAATAATTTTATCCAGTCGAGTACTCAAAAATAACAGGGATAATTTTATGCAACTGGAATTTTCAATAGATTGCTAGTTTCGAAATGAAATTCACTTTTTCCGTTTCAAAGTTAGCTATGAAATTTAGCAACGGCAGGAAAGGAGGAACCGCTAGGAACAGTCCGAAGGAGGAAAGAAGGATCCCTCCTTGTTTGAAATAATAATACTCTTTTTGTCCTCTTCAAAAAAAACTTCCCATTTTTTTAATACCACTTACAGTAAGAAAACTGGCACACCGCACATATACATGACGCTTTTGCTTCTGATTGATAAAGTATTTTTTTTTATTTGTATGCAAGTAGGAATGATACATTATTATCGGCATATTTTTTTCTTTTTAAATTTCCAAGAAAGTCTAAGATTTCCCTGAGGGCTGCCTGAACTTAGTTTCTGTGCGGCTGTATAATGTTGTGGTCGACACTTCATCTCGCCAATAAAAGGAACAAGACTTTGTTTGGAAACTACCCTTTCTTTAAGTTTTTTATGACTTTGGGAAATTGTAAGAGAAAGAGCACATAGTAGAGCTGTTTTTTTAAATCCTGTAGTAAATGAATACATTATTAAAAAATTCATTAACTTTCACTGTTAAATACTTAAAAAATGGCATCATATTTAAGCAGCCTCACATACTTTTAAATTTTTTCTGGTTTTAAGACTTTATGAGGTACTTTATAATTTAAATTTTTCCCCCAGCATTGAAATATACCTAGCTGAATTCGACAAGCGAACATTCCCGAGAGATTGCAAGAACGTACTTGGCGAAGGGCAGAAATGCGTGGAAAACATTGTAATGCGGGCTGAAAACATCATCCCTCATCCCAGATATGACAACGATAGGCTTTTCAATGACATAGCATTGATCAGATTGCAACGGCCTGCTCCTTACACTGGTGAGAAATTTGTTATACTTAAACATAAGCATGTACCTAATGCGTCATCTAGGTATCTAACTGTTGTGTAGTACTATTATATTATATTTTCTGCTGTCGTAAAGGAAAAACATAAGACCTAACGTTCAATCCAGAGGCACATTTAAATTTGTCACCATTAGTTGTTTCAGCCATTAGGTTTTATTTTGTTTCGTTGTATGAATTAGTTATCAAACAATCAATCAATCAATTATCAATTATTTTGAAACATTATTAAAAAACTTCCAAGCGTACCTAATCTTTAAAAAAATCAGGCTATTATCATTGCTCAATAAACAAAATACCTACTAAGCTAATAATGATATAAGCTAAATAGATTATGCAATCCTGAATTAATTCAAATATATTCACCTAATTTTTACACCTTCACAGATTACATTCGACCAATTTGCTTACCACCAATCAACGTCGACGAACCAGACTTCTTCAACCTTCGCCTGGCTGTGGCGGGATGGGGGAGAAATGGGAAATATAAATCTGATATCAAACAATCTACAATCGTTAACCTCGTGCCTAACAGGGAATGTAAAAGATACTACCCAAATCTCTCAAAGTCTCAACTATGTGCAGCAGGATATTCCGGAGAGGATACCTGCAAAGGAGATTCTGGAGGCCCCCTCATGCTGCTGTATGAAGGGAAATACTTCGTGTCTGGAGTTGTTAGTGGAAAAAGGGCGGACGCGCCGTGTGGCACATCTGTGCCGTCTTTGTACACGAATGTGTATCAGCATCTGGACTGGATCCGTAATAATATAAGAAACTAATTGGCATCTACTTAGAATGTAGTTTGAACATAATGACTTAGTAAATATATTTGCTATAATACATCTGTATACTTACATGATACTTATAATGTTGAAAACCTTCACGACATCTACAAATTTCCAATTGCTCGCAAACTGAAATTTGTAGATGTTGTGATTTTTTTTCCCCTATATAGATTGTTTTCTTTAAAAGCCTACCTAAGTAGGTTTTTAAATTATGAGAAATATTTTAAGAATAATATAAATTACCTATTTAAGCCTATATAAGTAGCTATTTTATTATTTTTATTAATCCATTATATTTTTATTAAATACACGGGAAGTACATAATTTTGAGGCATTCCAATTTTATGCAAATTAACCACTTTAACTGATCTTAGCATTTACCAAATCAATTGTAGTTTAGGAGTTGATAATGACATTTATTTGTAATTTATTTACAATATCCATACTAATATTATAAATGCGAAAGTGTCTGTCTGTCTGTCTTTCTGTCTGTCTGTCTGTCTGTCTGTCACCTCTTCACGGCTAAACTGCTGGACCGATTGTGATGAAATTTGGTAGGGATGTAGTTAAAGACCTGAGGTCAAACATAGGCTACTTTTGGGCGCGATATAACCGAGTCCCACGCGGGGCGAAGCCGCGGGGAACAGCTAGTTTACTATAAGTATATAATAGTATGTACGTACATAGAACTATAGAAAATACCAACAAAAAAACTTGCCCGTGACCGTGAGGCATGTTAGTAGAAATGCTAGGCTGGCTTTGTTTTGTTTTAGATTAAAAGGTATGAAAAATAACCAAATATATAAGATTTGAATAAAGTACAATTAAATATTAATAAACATTTTGATACAGGCTAGATTGAGTTTATTTCAATTCTCATGAACCATGAAAACAAGCCGTAGTTATATCTGCTATGTGATGTTCTTGTTTGCCTGCAATACAAATCCATACCAATATTATAAATGCGAAAGTCTGTCTGTCTGTCTGTCTGTCACCTCTTCATGGCTAAACTGCTGGACCGATTGTGATGAAATTTGGTAGGGATGTAGTTAACGACCTGAGGTCAAACATAGGCTACTTTTGGGCGCGATATAACCGAGTCCCACGCGGGGCGAAGCCGCGGGGAACAGCTAGTTAACCAAAAAGTATTTGTATACCGTCCAAACAAATAAAGTTTTATATAGCGAAAAATATTGCATCTAAAATTCGAGGTTCAGATATTTTGTAACCGTTACGCGCAGTGCAGTTGGCAGGCCTGTTTTGTTGTCGCGTAAATTGCCCGCGTAGTGTGTTACCAACTGCAGCATTGATGTAGTGTAAGTGCGATGACTATAAAAAAGAGTTACGAGAAAGATATAAGTAAGTATATATATAGTAATTGTATCTAGAGGTATATAACCACAGATTACAGAATACTATACTAGTACAGATATTCAAACGCCATACAAAGAAACGCGCCGATTTTTAGTGTACTAATGGAGTCTCTCCATACTTAGACATATTAACGCCAACTATCGATTACTTACCACACTTTGATTCTAAATCCGATAACTAAATAGGTTTGTGGTAGGTACTTGACGACGTGTTTTATTAGTTCACTCTTTTTCGCCAAAAATAAGTGGGATCATAACTAAATAATTTTTTTATCCTCACATTTTGGCAAGAAAATGAACTAAATCTTTCTCTTGACCACTAAAACATGCTGTCATCTGTCATAATTCATAATGGAGACATTAATATAATGATTATTATATTTACCTACTTATCTAAAAATATACATCTTTTGTGTTAATTTAAAATTATTATAATTCCTACAAGAATTATAGACTTCTCTACATACAATTTCAATGTTTTTACTTAGGTACTTAACTATGTACTCAGTATTATTATATTTATATATCCATTTGGGGATTTTAGATAATACGAGTACCTATGTCGCAAAAATATAATATTCATGCTTAATAAAAGGTTTGTATCATAATAATATTTATAGGAAACTTACTCAATAATTGCATGGGCTTGTTTTATTGTGGTTTTATGCCCATCATTAGTTATATACATCCTTTTGAAAAAGAACTAAAAGTCGTTATAAAATACGACTGCATTGTCTACTGCACCGCCGCCACGGCCGCCGCGCGCCGCTGCTCGGCTCTTGAGCGCTAAGGGCGAGAATTCCCCAACCATAGAGCATGGAACACAATACGGTAAAAGACACTCAAATGAGCAAACACTATTATCAGATGGGGAGGGCGTGTAGATTTCCCAAGAGGACCCTTCTTCTTAAAAGTGTCGGTCCAATGACCGCAATTCAACGCACGCCTGGGTAGGTACCTATTTTTAGATAGGTATCCTTTTTAGAATGGCAGTGATCGGATGTGCTGTTTAAAATTTTAAAGAAAGAAATAGAAGTAGTTCTTGAAAAGCAACGTATATAATAAGTAAATTATCTTCGCAAAAAATGTCTATACCTAATGATTAGATTAACAAATCTTTTTGATCGGGTCGGCTCGATCGGCTTGATTTAAAAACAAATTGTAACTTAAATATTTAATCAAAAAATATCGGGTCAAAATCGGTCATAATAACTCGTGCTGTATATTATAATAACTGTCGGTTGTCGGTCCCCGCGGATGGGAAATTTATGCAAAATTAATGCAGCAAAAACAAAACATCGCGATAAATAATATTCGCTCTATGCCCAGCTGGACCGACACAGATATGATTTTTAAGTAAGTACTTAGTAGCAGTATAAAAGTAGTTTTAATTTTGAGGATTTTTCTCCTTCAAATAGTGGCTCAGCCATGGGATTTTGTAAACGTACTTTCTAGCGACTGTGTTATCAAATTTATTTTACACTACTATTTATCGTTACATAAGTAGCCAACTCACGACTTAATTGTTCTCTCTTGGAAATTTTTTTTTTTTCGTGAAAAAACAATATGGATGGCGAGACACCCCATGAAAATGAGCCGTTTAAAGCTCTATCAGCTGAATCACCTTCAAATCCCGATAATTCGAAGAAATATTGAGGAACATTAAAAACGTGCGAAAAAGGGATGAAAATTCAAACGGTTCAACAAAGACACGCCAATAAAACAGGATCGTTTCAGCACGAATACGCATCTGAGAGATTAGACCTATTGGACGGAAACAATCTTGTATTTCTGGTTGACTTCATTCAGGATCGGATTTGTCAAGTTATCGCAAATAACCCTTTCTGCCTCTGTCACCATGGTTCGCCGTTTTCAACGAAATATTTTAATTGAACCATTGAAACACAAAAGGCACTCATAATATCTTATATACCTACCTATATTGTTACACGAGTTCCGTGATTAAAAAGACAGAATCCTAGATGTTAATATGTGTAATGTAAAAAGGGGCACTGTCCAAAAAGTTTTTATATTTACCTAGTTATTACGATAACGGCTTTCCATGAGGTAGACCTGACAGCCTTTTCATTACTCCGAAGTATAAAAAAATTTAACGCAGGTAGAAGTAAGTATTTTTCCTCAAAATGATCTATACGATATTATTGTGTCCAATTCTCTACATACATCAATGACCGATAAACTTAGAAATTTAAACATGAAATTCATTGTAAATATGTAACGAAATCGGAAACCTGTTTCATATGCAACAAGTCTGGGATCCGCGGGGCAGTATCCTTCCGACGGTGTTCTTGTCTGGTCCTGAGTAGAAGCTCTAAAAGCGGAGATTTGGCGGGTAAGTTTGTTTGTTTATATTTAAAATGGCTCTCACACGATACAAATAAAAAATATAATTATAGGACCAGTTTACATGAAAAATTCATTTGTTTTACTTGGCTATGAAGCAACCATCTACCTAAACTATATAAAAAAGGAAAACGCTAGCATGAGAGCAAGATAGATAAAAAACATAAAAAAACTTGAGGCAAAATTTTATTCCGAATCCATTTTTCAACGATCTATACTTTCTGTACATCCATGAATACTAAGGCATTCAGAAAGTATAGGTAGTTTAATTTAACTCAAAGGATTTACGAGGTAGTAGTTCATATGTGGGCAAATCGCTTCAAATATTAAGACAACCTCAAATTTAGCACAAATGCCGAAGGAGAGCAAGAACCAAACACTTCTTGGTAAAGACTGATATCCGTGTTGTTATATTTATTTATTACTAGCTGTTCCCCGCGGCTTCGCCCCGCGTGGGACTCGGTTATATCGCGCCTAAAAGTAGCCTATGTTTGACCTCAGGTCATTAACTACATCCCTACCAAATTTCATTACAATCGGTCCAGCCGTTTAGCCGTGAAGAGGTGACAGACAGACAGACAGACAGACAGACAGACTTTCGCATTTATAATATTAGTATGGATAGTATGGATTAGTATGGATTTAGTTTTATTCTGATACCCTATAATGTGAATGTTGAATGCCATCATGCTGATAAAAATTTGCTGAATCATACCTACTAAGCTCACATAACTGATCGTATAATTATATAAACATAATTTCAATTAAAATTTTTATGAACAAAACTTTGTTAGCCTATCAGCGACACATCCATTGAAGTAGAAAAGAGACCAACATTTATAAATAAACAAAAAAGTATCTAAATAATATACTTATTGTAAGATATGGTCATTGGATCCAAAGTCGTATTTTATGTGATATGACGTTATACCGATACGTAATATAAAATCTACCAAGCGGTTCAGGTAGAGTCAATTTGGGTACCTTGAAGACGACGGACGAAATTATTGCATAAAAAAATCGTCTCTTTCTCAGAACTAGCTAAATTTCCACCAGCATACAATCGTCCCCTGTCTTTCACATAAGCGTACTTGTCATTTTCCCTAATAATGGTAAAACAGTTACCCAGGATCTTAACATCGTTTATTGCGAATGAAATGTTGCCGTTTTTCTGACTTTATGACCAATTTGGTATGCTATTAAAATATTATTCATATTAGCACAATTCTTAAAGCAATTCATTTTGTCATCAGATTATTATACAATGTCAGTAACCCGAGTGGTGGCCATTACTGGATGCGACACCGGGCTAGGCTGGGCGTTAGCAGCAAGGTCAGCTCGTGAGGGTCTCATCACAATAGCTGGCATGTACCACGGTATTGACACTCCTGCAGCGAAGGCGTTGAAAACGCTATGCGCCTATACGTACCCACTAGATGTGACGGATGGCAATAGTGTCGCTGGATTTCATAATTACGTAATGTCGGTGATAACAGATAATCCTCGTTTCAGTAAGTATAAGAGGAGCCTCAAATATAGGCTATAGCTAGCAACGATATTAGTACTAAATATGAACTGTATCCTATTACAGAATCACACGGGTGGTTCCGCCACCTTGACGTTCATAAAAAACTTAGCTTAACTTTTAAATAATAGAACCTAAGCGGCAACCGGCTGCCACTTGAGTCTTGAGGCGTACTCCGCAAAACATATGACAATATAATAAAAACGACAAAAGTATATATTAGCTTCTTGCCAATATAACCAGGTAAACGTGATGATGAGAGGTATACAGACAATCACTGTCTTCATAAGTATCCATACCCATCTCTCTGCAAAATTATCAATTCAGGTTTTAAAAAATTGGCAATGTGAATACTTAACGTTATGACTCTACCAGCTTTTAAAAAACTAAGGAAGGATATATCAAACTCTACTTCCAAATTATTCAAATGGTTTTTCAGAACTGTATGCAGTTGTTAACAATGCAGGAGTAATGACTGTAGGTGACTACGAATGGCAAACGCCGGCTATGATAGAGTCCACTATCAACGTTAACCTTCTTGGCGCTATGAGGGTCGTGTCAGCTTTCCTACCAGATCTGCGGAAAGCGGTTGAGGTAAGTACATTGGCCCATAGATTTAAATAATGTTGTACAAAGTAGGTACTTATTACGTCCATGCATTAGCCACATAATGTATTGGTATGTATACCATCTCACCCTTAAACCTAAGGAATATATAGAGGCTGCGCAACGGAAAAGTCCAGTGGAAAAATAAAACCTGTATCTATTAAATTCTCTGCCTACTCTACCTATGTTAATTAATTTATCGGACACCCACTGACCTGAAGAAGATCGCAGGCAGGCGCTGGATGCAGGCCGCTTCCAACCGGTAATTTTGGAAATCTTTGGGGGAGGCCTATATCCAGCGGCGGACAGCCAGTGGCTGAAATGATGATGATGATGTTAATTTATGATTATTTGATCTGCCAACTGAGGTAGCTAGGGACCTTGCATAGATTAGGAACTTGTTACAATTTACCCTACAAATCATTACATATTCAAAGGACTGGTGCAGGAATTTTTCGTGGCGAAGACTCTATATTTTAATGTAAGGCAAAAATTGGATTGTTTGTTTGTTGATAATAGAGAAAATAAATACTATTTTTACAATTGTCTACTAAATATATATTAACTGTAAGTATATGTAATTAGCAATGTGATATTTTTTTTCTAAAACATCTTTTTTGCGCGTACTCCATTTAATGATCATACCTACTACCAACAATATTTATGTAAAAATATACAAATTTTTTTATATACCATATGTTGTTGTAAATACAATCGATTAAGATTTTCTTTCACAATCAAATCAAATAAAGTCCCCAAGAATACTTTCCATCTCGTATCCCTTGCGCCCTAGGGAAACGATTTCCGACACCGAAAAATAAGGTAAAACATAAACCGGATCCGTTTGTTTACATTACCCTTGCAATATATTTATACTTACTTTGAAGGAAAAAATATAGGATATAATTCTTTCTGTAAATAATTAAGTAAACAAAACTTATATTAAAGGTTTTTTTTTACATTTATCTAAGTAGAAGATGGGGAAATTTCGTAGGCGTCCATGGGCTACGGTGACTACTTATCAGAGCGAAGAAGGTAGGTAGCTATCGTCATTTCCACATTTCTACTATTGTGTATATTTTTGGAAGGATTTTTTTTTACATTTACGTTTAAGGACAACGCCGCAATTAAAAGATTGATTGAAAACAAAGCTTCTGTACTTATCGGCTTTCTTTGTAATTGTAACTGATACGAAATTTTATTTTGCCTGGTTTGAAGAAAAGAATCCAATTTTGCATTTGATTGGATACAAATTCAATTCTCAGAATTCTTTTTCTTGATCGTTGAATATGATATATATATATATATATATCATATAAAAAAAATTGCCTCCCGCGCGCGATTCCTAGTTCTATGTATATAATGAACACCTAGGTGATCTACTTGTAGCGCATAAATTGCAATGGCTGGCTCTCATCTTAATTCAGTAGGATTAAAATTGAAATTAAAAATTAAATTATTAAATTATTTTATTTAGTGCTGTTGCCGGCGTCTTCCACTGCGTATAAAATAGCTTATCTCCAACCATTCAAATGAGTACATACTTACGTATTATAACTTTAATAAAATAAAATATGAATAACTGAATTTTGACGAAAAGAAGGACAAACAATATTAGCATGGAAGTATGAAAGGATAATTCAACATCTTCTGCTAAAATGATAAATATTTTTCAAACCTTTGCTATTGAAGTTACTATAGTTAGCTCATAAAGTTAAGATTTAGGTATCAATGATCGCAAATTAGGTGAATTTAATTTTAAATTTATTCAACTCGAGGGCGACGTAAACGCGAAACTAGCTATAAGTGGCTAGTCTATCACAGATAACAGAATACTAGGTATACTTACCTAGTCTATCATGAGTCTCCGAGCTAATCCGTTAATGAAGTTTTCACGTTTATTTTGTTTTTCTTGAAATTTCAGGGTTCTTCAAAGCCCCGTATCATAAACATAGCCAGTCACTGTGGGTTGCATCCTTTGCCAGGGTTTGGGCCATACAGTGCTAGTAAAGCGGGCCTACTCGCTTGGACTCGGGCTTTAAGGCTGGAACACTGGACGCATGGCATTACGGCCGTGGCTTTCATACCAGGTAAATACACGCAGCTGCAGAGTTACTAGCAAGTATAGCCAGTAACCTGTACCTTAACGTGCCTTCCGAGCACGAAGAAGCTCAAAATACAGAGCCTCACAGACAGTTAGACATCTTGCAGCTTCTCCATGTTAAGAAGGCTCTTATGCCGGCTGTTATTGCATCACAACAATCGACAAATCCTTTAAAGTTAAGCAGCCTGGATAAATCTGAGTTTTGGCCATTAACACGTTAGAGGACGCACGACGTCTAATAGACGTTTCTATTGTGTTTTCAAAACCGTCCACCAACATGTTAACACACCAACATATTGATCCAATTAAACGAAGACCCATGTCAATCTGAAATAGCTCATTTTCCGTGTAGATATGACCGGGGATCGAATCAGGTCCTCCAGTGGAGATGATGGTATATAGGATGATAGATACCTAAGTATTAGGTCACAGAGGTCGTCAAAACTGAATTCACATGTAAATGTAAAATAAGTACCTATTATTTCCCAAGTAAAAAAGAAGAATAATCAAATTTAAGTAACTCTTCTTTTTTTCTTGTGAGAAATACCTAAGCGCAGTAGCAAATAAATATGTTATACCTAACCTACCTAAACAATTTTTCCTTTTTTTTCAGGTGGCTTTGTTGGTTCCAGTAATATATTGTCACACCAAGTGGCTCAAGGTAAAGCTATGCTAGACCATCTAAATGAAGAGCAAAAAATATTATATGGATCTCGGCTCGAAGCCCTAACAAATTATTTAAGCGCTACATGCCAAAACAAAAATTTCGATTCAGTGAAAGATGAAAAACTTATCGAAACATTTGTAAAAGCGTTGCTGGATGAAAACCCAAAGGCAGTTTACAAAGTAGAATCATGGAGATATATGTTTTATTATAATTTGTTAAAGTTACCACTCCCAGAAAGGGTACAGCGCTGGCTGATAAAAAAGTTCCTTAATTTTCCTCAGGGTGAATAAATAAAATTTATATTTAGGTTTATTAATTTTTAGTTATTGAGAACAATGTTGTATTATTTAATAGTCCTGAATACTTACCTAGTGCAACTTACCTAGATTTATTTGAGTAGATTAAGTAAGTAATACCTAATTCATAGATATCTAAATATAAATTAGCTAAGAAGTTAAGTAAGTAGGTGCTTTTCATTATTACCTACTTATTTAAAAATTAAAGGCTAACCTATCGATATTATGGAGAATAGGTATGAAGAAGCTGGAGGTAAACTAAAAACATAATTTAGTAGAAACCGTTCTAGTTATACCTACCTCTAATCTGAAAAAATCTGTTAAACGTGAGTAAATAAGACATCGCGTCGACAATTTTGATTTAGTAAGTATCTAAACAAGCACAACAAGTAATGAAATGAATTTCCGTAGGTACACTACACAAAGCTGTTTATAAAATTTCATTACATTTCCTAGCTCAATCATCAAATCAATCAACAAAATATATCCGGCCGCCGCCGCCGCCGAGTCGCCTGCTTCACGTCAGTGGTTAAAGTCGATAAGCATTTCAGGTATTACTAGTGTTAAAAGAGTAAACTGCCTCCTGACCCTCCTGTGCAGGGATGGAATGGAAACCGCTATTTAAAACGCAAAAATAACGGTCTTTAACCCGGTGAATAATAAAAGCGAATATCAGATTTTTTTGGGTGAGTTTTGGGGAGATCGCTGTAAAAATGTATGGGCAGAAAAATTAGCTGTTTTATTTTATTTTAACCAGCAGTTTCAGATCCCTGCTCCAGTAGTCCAGTAATTAAGGCATATTTTCTAAAGACACGTAGGTCGCGGGTGCAATTCCCACGGTAAGCATACATACATTATATCGTTGATTCCCTTGATTCACCTGACTGTCTGAAAAATAAGATTTATTTCGTGCCTAAAAAACAGTCACCGTAAGCCGTTGGTCCTGGCTGCCATCAAGAACCACGTTACCCCTAGCATTTCTAAACGCAGACAATAGCGACTTCGTTACGATATTCTATGGAATTTTTTAGTTGCCTTACTATCTGCCAGGGGCGCTGTTTAGGTTTGTCATACAAAATCGCTAACGCAGTTGCTTGCGCCTGCGTTTAAAACTCATACTAGGGGCACAAAATCCGAGAAGCGGTTTCAAAGAACTCTGACTGACAACGGTGTTTAAGGTTTATTCGACCTTTTCACCCAGATGTTAAGATGTGTGTGTATGGACACATCTGTTTGCCTTAATTACGTATTTTGCGTCAACTTCAGGAACAAAAAAAGTGATGCCAGCCCCCTAGGACTGAAGACACTGAAGACTTATCCAGGGCCGTAAAATATACTGAGAAAAGGTAGTGTCAAGCTGACGTTGACGATAGAGCTGTAGATGTGACATTGGCATTGACATGACAGAAGAGTCGGTTTCATCGGTCAATTTTCTTGGTGGTTTGTTGTTTCTCATTTTACTTATTTTATGCAAAGAACCTGTGATTTTAGTATTTATATGAGATTAAATATTGTCTTATATGGTGATTTCAAAAATCTGATCAAAAATGGAGATCCAATTTGGTCCGAATGCTTTGGACGAACCGGTGAGCCATTGTTAATATATTTCTTAAATTCTTTATTTATTTTTTATATTGCCTGTATCTTCAATTTTATACTAAATAATTTTCAACTTTTTCAATTTTACACCAACCAAAACTTTCTGTTAAATAAAAAAAAATATTTTAAGGTTATTTCAAATACTTATTCGGTTTTTTAGAACTTGCTATACAAACTGCAGCGGAAAATTAAAGTGTTTGACACTAACGATGCTCTGCCTAGCCGTGGTTACAACCTTGTAGCTAGCTCTAGCAAATATGGCATTGTCTTTGTTGCCTCACCTAATGGGACTCTGTCAGGTAAGATACTAATATTTTTGTAATGTTTAAAACTTAAATCCAATTTGATGTTTCATTAAGAAACTGCTCATACATTTAATTCAAGTCCAGCAATTAGTACTTTAGGTCAGAGTTTCGCAGAGTGTGCAGGTTTAACACTCGCTTATTGTGGTGTTGCAAGATAACCGAACCTATGACCCTAAATAAAGTCGGATTGTTAAAAATACCACCATCCCTACACCCTCTTTTGGGTCGACGAAATCTAAAATACGGCATAACTGAAAATAATGGTTGCGCGAAAATTCTTCAAATAACCAAAAGTAATGCTAATGATGTTATCTACAACATCCCATAAAAAATGGATGTTAATATGATTTTGCAAAATCACTCCAAGAAATTGACTATTGTCTTCAGACATAAGCTAGTAAGCTAGATTTATAAACCTTCAGTGTTTGTGTTAATGTTTTGTAATAGAGTATTAAACATCAACATTGTAAATTGGGTTATTTATTCAGAAAAGATCTCACAAAAACTAACTGAAAATTTATATTTTTTTTTACAGTATTCTACTTGATCCAACTTATTGATAAGGAGCGTGAACCTCAGTACCTGTCAGTGAGACTCCATGAAAAACCGTCACATATTGCAGTCAGCTGTAACCAAGAGCTGTTGGCCGTCACTGGTGGACAACTGCTATGCATTTATAATATTGCTGATTTTCAAAATCCAGTAGGTATCCATATATGGTAATTGATATTATTTTTTTACTATAATCTCAACAAATGTTTTGAAAATTCATTGGATTCAAAGTGAAAATTTCTTAAGAAATACAAGCTTGATAACTTTTTTTATTTATTTTTTTTAACTTTCTACATGCATATGTCTGAAATACTTATTTATTATTTTGTTTCATTTGATTTCAACAACTATTATCTAAAAATAATATCCATGTCTTCAAACACAGATTAGTTTAGCAAGTAATATTAAATAGAAGGCAATAAAAGAAAACATTAAATTATAAAATAATTAAAGAAATGTTGTGATGTTTTAAACGAACAACAAAAGTAAATTGGCTGGGAATTAATAATTTTTTTTGTTGATTTGTTTTCCTTTACAGAATGTTTCACCAGCAGTATCTATGAAGACTGAAGTGAATCCATCCACATTTGTGTCTTCTCTTCAGTGGAACCCATGCATTGCCGACACAATAGCTATAGCCTTCTATGATGGAACATTGCTCGTTAGTCAAGTCACTACTGGACAAATCAACAAAGTGCAGTCTAAAGCGAGGTAAGTTACACCCTGTTTTAAAATAATTATTGTAGGCAACTTTTTCCTTTAAAAAAACAGCTAATCACTTGTGTGTATGCGTAATCACACACACACATTTTTCTTGAAAAACGGAGGGAAGAATAGGATGTAATTGGATTATCTTTCACCAAACAAAATGTAGCAGGTCCAGATCAAATTGCCTAAAAATAATAACTAATTTCTTAAAATTCTCATGACATTTAAAGGCTCTAAAATGTGATAACATTTGTGAATTTTTATTGAAAGACATATACTTAATGTCAAAATTTTTGCAAGACATGGTCTTACTAAAATTATATTACCATTATCTATACTAATACTAATATTTAATAAAGCTGAAGAGTTTGTTTGTTTGTTTGAACGCTTATAACTTGAAAACTACTGGTCGGATTTGCAAATTTCTTTTTGTATATGAAAGCCTGATTCTCGGGGAAGGTAGACTATAGTACATACACACTAATGGCGAGTGAAAAAAATCTTGTATATATATATTTTAACAGCAAAGTAGCACTTTATTTTTGGTAGTGATATCAATTACTAGTTATTTAATCCTTCATCTACTGAAAAAACAATAGAATCCATATTGTTACACTGCAGCCAATTGTTGCTTGGATACTGTGGCATTAAGCAGTGAAATTTATATTTTACAGGTGCATATGTTGGAGCCCCAAAGGCAAGCAGTTGGTGACAGGCAACAGTGATGGCACTCTTTGCCAATATAAACCTAACCTTGCTCCAGCAAAAATGATACCAGCCCCAAACTTATTTGAAGGAGCGCCAGTAGAGGCTCTTGCTGTGTACTGGATATCAACATTTCAGTTTGCTGTTGTCTACAAAAATGCTGCAGATAATAGCCGTCCATGTAAGAAAACGTTAAATCACCCTTTTCATTATACAAGAACTTACTACACATAATGCAATATAAGTTTTGAGATCTCTTAAAAAGGGAAGGATGTTATGAGTATCTGTTGTTGGTGAACACGTAGGACCTGAAAGTGTCAGAAACATGAAAGAAATTAAGTTAATGAAGTCAGCAATAATGACAAAAATGGAAATCTACCTATCTCTGAGGGAAACATGTATGCATGTTAGCCTAAAGCATGCTTAAAATGATATAAGATATAATATGAAGATATGAACAAAATAAGCTGCATCCTTGAGTACAAGGGTGCAGTTGCTGTTCTTTCTATAAAAATCCTGTGTAAAATTTTCTACATGAACAGTGAGCTACACAAAATTGTAATAAATTAAATTAAATAAATAAATTAAACTTTTAAGTTGTAATAAATATAAATTTTATTTGTAAAAATTTACAATGACTTCAATTTTTTTTTCAGCTGTCACCATTGTGAACACGCCAAAAGCAGGAACGCCATCTTGTTTGAACTACGAGGATATTTGTTACAGTACTGGATCCAACAGGCCCTGGTATTATTATCTCCAAGGCTTACCGCAATGGTAAGCAACTATAGATTCTTATAGTATAAATTTATATTTGCGTAGATTGAACCAACTGGCATTAAAACATTTTTAAACATAAAAATTAAAATATTTCAGGAATATTATACTTTCTTCATCATCAAACAGCATGGAAATAGCCACGTTGGGATCGTCAGATGGCTCATCTTGGCTGCAATGGTGTCAGGTTTGTTCTGAACTTATGTCTGTTATCTTAGCTTATTCCCGGTTTACTTTATAATTTACAGGATCAGCTTTCCTGCTTTTTTTGCCCTTTCCTCAGCATGTTGGTCGTTTAATCGCAGAATATCCATAATGTGGTAACAAACACTTTTATGTTCTGTTTTATTTAAAAAATAAATTTGTAGATAAAGAAATTCCGTAAATTGGATCCAGCAGAGTTTTGTGTACATCTTACCATACATCTATCTATGTATAACTGACTTTGTAGCTGTCTGTAAAATTCAGTAAATAAAAAAAGAATTTAAAAAAAAATAAAAATCCTACCCTATAAACCTTAACAAAAGAGAAACTAGTGTGTGTATAAAAGTGTGTATTTTGCAGACAGACGAAGCTAGACCGGAACTTCCGTTGACCGATAAGAAGATAGAAAACTATCCTGTTGGAATATGTATAGATACGTGTGCCATACATCAGCTTCCCTGGGGTTAGTATGAACAATCGTTTTTAATAATTAAAAAAAAAATCTTAATATATTTTACATTACTTTACTTAAAGCGAAGACATATATTTTTGAGCATGCAAACGTGAATTTTTGCTTCTTGGGAATGAATTTAAATACAGGAAAATACCTTGTTGACAAAACATCATCAGCAGAGTTTCATAAATGTTTATACTTATATAACATTTTCTACAGGGACGTGTTAAAAATATATATTGCATATTTCAGGAGAAAACGAGGTGCTCCCTCACATGCCTCTCCTACTAGTCATTTCGCAAACCGGCCTCCTGACGATATTCAACGTCATCAACATGAACAAGCAAGCGCCCCCGCTTTGCTCGCCGCCGCAACAGTTGCACTTGCCGGCTGCAGCGATGGCAACTTTAGTAGCCCCTGCACCGACCCCGGCACCTGTTGCTCAACCCGCCATCGTTCAACCTAAAGTGAGATTTTCAAAATAATAATATTTGTATTGAAATGTGTTGATAGAACTTGTAGTACAGAATAGATAATAGTACTAATCGTACTCAAAAGTCAAATATGCATAAAAATGTTCTTGCATGCGAAATCAAAAGATACACGCGTCACAAAGGCGGTCATATTCCGTGCACCGTCGACAGTTCATTTATAAGATCACAGGGTTTCCACTTGCCGATATTTTATAGAACCTGTAAGTATATGATATAATTTTTTTTCTTCGGAATTTGTATTGATATTTATTTTAAAGTAACCTTTTAATAATATAAATATTTGTAGACATTTGATTCTATTGCTTGGGTAGATTGCTAAGAGTCAAAATTCTTTAGCCATATTTTTCTTTCATCTTTCTATTTTATCACAGGACCACAATGCAAAGCATCAATATAATTTTTGAACATTAAATAGTGTAGGTACTGGGTTGCCCAAGTCAGGATAAGTTGGACAATGACCTTTTTAAATTTCTCCTGGGTCTTGGGCGTTTGTTTATCTACCCATGTTTTTTGTTATAATATCGTTGATTAGTATCAACATACATACCGCAACTACACTACTGCGTATACATAATTTATTATGTATTTTGGTGCTATAGCTCAATTTGTGTGATTTTTCTTTTATTATTATTGATTTCTAAACAAATTCAAATTCAAATTCAAATTCAAATTCAAATTGTTTATTTTCAATATAGGATATTCTTATCACTTATTGACGTCAATTGTTACTTATTTTAAGTTTACCACCACTTCCAAAGCGCAAGTGGAGAAGAAGTGGCGCCACAAACTCCACAGCAGCATTTTCTTCAAAAACGTCAATTCACAAAATTTGAGTCAAATCAGACGAGTTTACATTTGAATATTTTTATAATTAACATAAGTTTATTATTAAATAAATATTGAGGATTATTGAAATAGTTTAATAAAAATGTCAAGTAATAAAAGATGTCATGATAAAATAAAAAAAAATAATGTACTGAATGTACATATGATCAATTTTTAGCTATAGTTTGGAGGACTCCGCACCAAGCTTAAGTTACACATCCTTGTCATTGAGAAAATCATGAGCGCTATAATAGGCTTTTTTACAAAGTAAATTCTTAACATGTGCTTTGAATTTTCGGTCAGGCAAACTAAGGACCGACTCTGGAAGCTTATTGTAATAGTGTATACAGTTACCCAAAAATGAGTCATTAACTCTACTTAGCCGATATGATGGGAGATATAATTTATTTTTATTCCGTAAGGGTCTATCCGTAACATCGCAATTTTTTTTAAAAGAAGAAATATTTCTCCTGGTATACATAATAACCTCAAATATATATTGAGAAGCGAGAGTTAAAACATTAATATCCTTAAACAACTCCCTAAGCGACTCCCTTGGTCTTAAACCATAAATGGCACGAATTGCCCGCTTTTGCAAAATAAAGATAGTCTTTATTTCACTTGCCCTTCCCCAAAGCAATAGTCCATACGACATTAAGCTATGAAAATAACTAAAGTACACTAGTTTAGCAGTTTCCACATCTGCTATTTGTCTGATTTTTCTGACAGCATAAGCGGCAGAACTAAGTTTTTTAGCTAGGCTTGTAATGTGCGAACCCCATTGCAATTTAGAATCAATTGTGATTCCTAGAAAGGTGGTATTATCTACAAGTTCTAAAATCTCTCCATTCAACGTGACATCAACTTGAACCTGCCTCACGTTTGGTAGTGTGAATTTTATGCATTGGGTCTTATTAGCATTAAGCATTAAGTTGTTAGTTGAGAACCAATTAGAGATGGTATACAAAATATTATTCACATGATTGGTATTTACACTACGGCGATTCATTTTAAAGATTAAAGATGTATCGTCTGCAAATAAGACTATATCAGCGTTCTTTTCAACCGCGTAAGGCAAGTCATTGACATAAATCAAAAAGAGGAATGGTCCAAGAATTGAGCCTTGAGGCACGCCAATTTTTACTGTTGATCCGTCTGATTTGACACTATTTATATCAACAGTCTGACATCTATCACTTAAATAAGATCTTAGTAACTCAATTGACTTAGTATCAAAGCCATAATGAGAAAGCTTGAGCAAAAGTGTCTCATGATCAACACAATCAAATGCTTTAGAAAGATCACAGAAGACCCCGATAGCATCCTGTGATTCTTCCCACGCGTTGTATATATGAGTGATGAGTGCCACTCCCGCATCGGTTGTTGATTTACCGGCAGTAAAACCAAATTGTTGACTGTGAAAGAGGTTGTAGGTCTTAAAGTGCAGTAGCATTTGGTTGAGCATAATCCTTTCAAACACCTTGCTCAATACTGGCAAAATGGAAATAGGTCTGTAATTGCCAGGTTCTAATTTATCTCCTTTTTTGAATAATGGGATTAGTTTACTGTATTTCATTAAATTTGGAAAAATACCTTGATCGATACATTCATTAAAAATAAAAGCTAAATCTGAAGCTACAACATTGATAATGTGATAAATCACGCTAACAGACATACCCCAGTGATCCTCGGACTTTTTTAAGTTAAGCTCTTTAAAAGTTTTAACAATATCACTGGGGTGTATGTAAGAGAAATTAAACTTGGAGTTGCAAGGGGTGACATTCTCTTTAAGCAATGTTTCAGCAGCTTGTGGGCAAGAATTTATATTTGAAGTTATTTGCAATGGAATGTTTGTAAAATAATTTTCAAAAGAATTTACTATTTCTTTAGGGGAAGAAATTTTTTGATCTTCGAATTTGATTTCTTGAATATTTTCCCTTACTTTACATTTCCCAGTTTCTTTATTTATGACCCTCCAAGTCTCTTTCATTTTGTTAGGAGCAACATTAATCTTTTTTTTAATGTAATTAGCTTTAGCCATCCTGCAAACAATTTTGAAAGTCTTCGAGTAGTTTCTAACATAATCAACAAAACAGCTATCAAAAGTGTACTGTTTTTGGGCATACAAATCGAACAGTTTTTGTCTACTTTTATGAATACCCACAGAAGCCCATTCACTAAATTTTAATATATTATTGCGCTTAAGCTTTTTTTGTTTAAAATTTTTGGAGAAACTGTCAGAAATAACACTAAATAGTTTATTATAGTGACTATCAGGATTGTTATCTGTATAAGTCATTGAGCCTAGTTTATTCTCTATTGAGTTTTTAAATTGAGTAATTTTTTCTTTTGTGATGGGTCTACACATAAAACTATCTTCTGTTACACGCGAATTTTTATTAAGAGTTATCAATTGACCACAATGATCCGAGGGTAATTTACTGAAAACAATTTTACTTAGCGGTTTTTGGCTACTGAAAAAATTATCAATACATTTAGCCGAAGTGGCTGTAAATCGGGTTGGTTCAAAAAATACATTATCTAGATTATAGCTACTAAATAGGTTTAGAAATTGGGAGCTTGTTGCAGAATTTACTAATATATCAATATTAAAGTCGCAAACAACATTTCTTATTTACAGCCAGCTCAACCTCAGCCAATACAACCTCCACCACCGACGCAAACGCCACAAACAGTTGCACCACAACCGGTCGCGCCACAAACAGTTGCGCCACAACAAGTCGCGCCACAGCCGATTTCAGTGCCATCCATACCAAGTGGCGCTTTTGGAGCGCTATCGACCAGTACTGCACCTAAATTGTTTCAACCCCAAATACCTCAGGGTATTTCTATAGGTATATAATTTTTTTTCTAATAACAAGTATACATTTTAATGTTATAACCCTTAATACTGTTAACACGTTAGCGAACACACGACTGCTATAGCAGTTATAACAATAAAACTTCTATTGTGTTTACAAAAATGTCCGCCAACGTGTTAAAGGCTCTATTCATTTGTCCAGCTATTATTGGATATTACGATACCCACAGGAAAATAAGGGTATATTTTTTCTTAAGCCTGAGATGTCTCGTACATGAGCAAATAATAATAAATTAAGTTTATTATTAGATTTTTTCGATTTCACTTATATTTACATTTTCAGGGCGCACTCCTCAAGTGGCAGAACAAAAACCAATTGAAGTGAAACCTGCTTCAGTCCCTGCGGCTCAACCTCAAGTACAGGTATTACCTATAGTCAAAATAATTAAGTCCTTTGTCATCATTTATTTTTAACCGTCTTCAAAAAACGGAGGAGGTTCTCAATTCGTCGGAATGTTTTTTTTTTTAATAGGCATAGCTTCAGTTTTATCATCAAAACAAGGAAATGTAGATTTTGAGTGCGTGTTTGTTTGTTAACTCTTTGTTATACACTATTTTTTCTGGAATATTATTGTGAAACATAAATTACTGCAATTGTTCCGAAGTTTACTTCCTACATACATACAAATTAGATAACAAAATTGTCGTAATAGCTTTTATCCGCGACTTCGCTCGCGTAAATCCCACCGTAACAGTACTTTTTTCTGGAACGTTATTCCCAAACTAAGGCTCAAAATTTCAAGAATATTGGTTCAGTAGATAAATCGTAAGAGGTTAGGAATACATTATACAAATTCACTTTCGCATTTTTAATATTAGTTAGGTTAGGACTAGATAAAAAAAGCAAAACAAAATTACATACATACATATATTCACGTCTTTATCCCATACGGGGTAGACAGAGCCTAAAGCCATAAGACCTTAGACCACGTTTAGCATGATTACAGTTGAAACAGGAAATCAATAGTGATGGGTTGCTAGCTGCATCGCCTATGTCATGTTTCCCCCATTACCCGATTCCCTCAGTCGACTTTTACGGCTTGCGCGGGAATTTATCACAATGTACTGAGTTTCTTTTCCCAGGCACAACCCAAGCCTACACCGGTGCCGGCGAAGCCACAACCAACGCCCGCCCAAGAAGCAGCCACCGCTGCCTTGAAAGCTGAACAGGAAAAAGCCAACAAACTGAAAGCTAATCAGGAATTGAAGAACATGCTAATCAAGGAGGTCAATGACTTCCAGATGGAGCTGTACAAGTTTATGGTGAAGACTAGGGAAACACAAGTGAAGGTAGGACACATACATATAACTAAAGCAGACATAACATGATCCAAATTCTGTGCCAACTACGCACACGACTAAACTAACGCACACATAAAAACGATTCATTGATTTATTTTAGCTACAAAAAGACATAGAAGCAATTAACGCCAACTTTAATCTACAAACGAAAGATGCAGAACAGCTCAAGAAAGAGTGTTCATTGGACGAACTTCGCAACAACATCGTTCAGCTCAAACTGGAGTTAGTCAAAGCATGCGCAGTGGTGGCTGAAGCTAGAACACACGCTGAGTAAGTAATCTCTTCTTTTTACCCCCTTATTAATAAAAATAAGAAATGCTTTTTTTAAATTATATATTGTATATGTATGTATTGATAGGCAATGCACACGTGACACCCTGCTTTTGTAGGGGTCCATAGGCAATGGCAACCGCTTCCCAATAATTGGGCCGTGTGCCTGTTTGCCTACTTAATGGTATAAAAATATTAAAATATGTTTGTCTCGTTCTTTCATTATAAATATCGATAAGAGAGAGAGAAACCAAATGGGCTTGACAAACGTTTGTTATTTTATATAAAAGTTTTTTTTTATTTAGGGTTCGAATTCCGTCTGCATTTTTCTATTTAGCACAGTGGGTCTAAAAACGCCACTTTGAGCAATTCATCGAATCGAATTCATATTACGAATTCCTTAGCAATACCTATTTCTTTCAATTTTTTTGAAGAGGAATTGCTACAGAATTGCTAAGGAATTCGTAATATGAATCGATTCGATGAATTGCTCAAAGTGGCGTTTTTAGATCCCCAGTTAGCGGTACTCATCCTTGTCAACATATGTATTTTTAATTTCAAATAACGCCTTTCGTTAACAGAGCAAAAGACATACATCAGTGGACGCAGGTAGACCCGCTGACGAGCAAACGTGTCTCATCTGTCAAGAAGTTGGCGTACTATGTGCAGAACCAGGTAGACCAGGCTCAAAAAGCGTTGGACTATAAATGGAATATTATTGCATCAAATGAAATGAATATGCACAAGTAAGTATTACTTAATTTTTACGAAATCTTACTTGATTTGTGTGTTTGAAGTGACTTTTTAAGGAACTAGCAGTCCACCCCGGCTTCCCCTTGGTACATACATAGCCTATGTCTCTCAGGGATATTGTGGCTTTCCTACAATGAAAGAATTTTTAAATCGGTCCAGTATTTCCTAAGCTTATACCATACCAACCAACAATCAATTCTTTCCTCTTTATAATATTAATATAGATAAACATTGGTTGATAGGTTATCGAACTTAAAGCATTTGTATATTTTACTGTGTACTTGAATGTGAATATAGTAAATAAATAACTAAATGACTATCCTTGGAGCAAGAGCGTTTTACGTACACTGAGGTAAACAAAACACCTCTCCCTTTCATATATATTATCCCATGCATATTTGCAAAGAACTATATTTGAAAACTTGTAATTATGAAATAATTTGTCGCATGATCTAAGTTACGTTCCTTGTCTGTAGAAAATTTGCGAAAATGTTACTCATAAAGGTGGTTGTGTACGGCTCCATCTGCGATGTCGGTTCTGTGTCGCGCGAATAGATTACGCCATAACTTCAAATAGTTAAAATTATTCTATTTCCAGACCCGGTCAACGCATGATACGGCCCATATTAGACGACGTCTACCAACCACTAGTGAAACAACAAGAGATATTATGCAGACAACAAGCGGTATTGAGGACCCTTAGAAACACACTCAAAGAGTGCGAAATGACGCCAATGTGCAAGTCCGCTTCCCTGCTGAGAAGTACTCCATTCAAGAATAAGTAAGTTGTGTTTGTTTTTTTGGTTTAGAAATGTGTATCAGTTAATTTCACGGAAATAGTCTTCGTTTCTCATCACGCTGCAATTATGGAATGAACTTCTTGCCACGGTTTTCCCGAGAGACAACATGGGAACCTTCAAGAAGGGCTTGATAAAATTCCATCAGGGTCAGCAACGCACTCGTAACACCTGGCGTTGCATACGTCCATAGTAGCCTATGGACGTAAGGTAACCACTTTCCATCAGGTGGGCCGTGGGCCTGATTGCCTAATCAGTAGTATAAAAAAATCTTAAAACATTCCACTTAATGAACAGAGTTGATCCATTACCTAAACGCCATAGAAAGACAAAGTTTCCTTACTAATACAGCTACCTACATGGTGGACAAAAATCGCGACATGTTATTAAGAAGGGTCATTTATTATATACTTCTGTTCATAAAATTACTAGGTATTCGTATTTTCAGAGATCCCCTGTCAAAACTAACAAAGAACATACTCAACATGAGTATCGAACCGCAAACCAAGCCAAAGGAGCCATTGCTAAACGCTCATAAACTGGACGCTTTACGAGACATGCTGTCCAATCACAAAACGATCAAAATAAAGCCGGTCAATGTCGAAATGAGGCAGCGGCTGGCAACAATGAAGATTAATTATGAAAAGAGTTTGAGGGAAAAAGCTTTAGCTCAGCCTGTCCTAGAACAGAAAGTAACGCCGAAGGTGGAGCCACCATCGCCCGTGACGATTGGTAGGTTGATATAATGTAGCTCATCAGTTTTACTTGGTATTATATCGATTCAGATACTAGAACTTTGTCACATTTTGGTTATTTATTTTAATTTTCTAAGATCCATATCGAAGTAAACACTTTGCAATAAAAAAAAAACGAAAGGATTTATTCAACTGTCTGAGATTTTAAGATATTTTAATTAAATTAGTCTCCTCTTACGTCTGTAAGTGGGGGATGTTTTCTAGAGTGAATTCATAGGCAGCCGGTTGATGACCAAACTACATTATTAGATGTAGATCATTATAAAAGATAATCGTATATTATTTTAATATTTTGTTCTGTGTTATGGACTGCAATAAATATTTGCCCATGGATTAAAGCTACCCTGTGTAATGTTTCTCGAATATATTTAAGCACGTCCACCAGAACCAGTTAAGTTTGAGCAAAAGCAAGCAGTTAAGTTTGAGCCAAAACAAGAAATAAAGCAGGCTCCTATATCAGTGCCAGCTTTCACATCAGTCACCAATTCAAAACCATTTGCTCCGCCATTATCCAATGTTGCAAGAACATTGTTTACAGATGGTAAGACAATATTAAATTTATTTTATGATTCGCATTTTTTTGCTTTTTCTTTTTCTACATGAAAAAGAGGATTTGTCTGTTTCTCTTATGTAAGAAGCTAAACCGTTAGTTTTTTTTTGTATTAGGTGGAAGCATCTTGTACGAGTGGTTGAAAATATTTCATATGCTTTAATCGTTTTAACTCGACTTTTCTTTGTAACTACAATATATAGTCTTTCTATATTAAGTGATTCAGGCCTGCAACTTTTGTTCCATACTGGAAACAACAATGTGTAATTGGTATCCAAACTCCATATCCGGATATTTAGGCAGTTGTTGATAAAAATGTCAGATACAGCTTATAATCACGCAAATGTTCATACACAAGTTCGTACAAGTTTTTATTACTTTTTATTATTATTTTAGAACCGAAACCCGAACCAGCAAAACTTCAACTACAGCAATCATCAATACCAATCAGTCAACCGCAACCTCAACCGACATTGAAACCCAAACAATCTACTTTCACATTTGCGGCACCCACATCTAGTATTGCCAATACTAGAAGCGTACTCAAAGACTTGCTACAGAATAAACAGGCTTTGGCAGATGCCAAAAATGAAGCCAATTTAACGGAAAAGAAAAATGAAGGACCTTTGTCAGGGCAGAAAACTGATGCACCTTTTACGGGACAGAAAAATGAAGCATCTTTTACGCAGAAAAATAATGCAAATAACTTCACCTTGCAGAAAAGTGATTCAAATAGCTTTTTAGGACAAAAGAACGACGCAAATATATTTATGGGACAGAAAATATGTTCACCTTCAGCATTTGGAGGTATAATTTTTATTACTTTTAAATTTTATGTAATTGTAGTTTAATTACTTCAGCAGACGTAAACAAGAACTGCGGAAGCCAATTTATATCTACTGCAGTCATTAGTTGGTATAATATAAATTTAACATATAAAATTTAGAATCAACATAACTTACGATGCGTATTTACAATACAAATACTTTTTATTTTTCACCACCAGAAAATATATTACAGACTATGTATTTAACACAAATGACTGTAAAATTCATAATTTATTTATATTTTCAGCCTCACCTATTCCACCCGCCTCAGTGACTCAGCAATCTAGTATATTCACATCGAAACCAATTTCGGATATGTCCAACATGCTCAGCAAATTCCAACCACAACCCTTTGTACCAGAATCAAAACCTCAAGAACCGATAAAACCTAAATCATCAGAAACAGGAGAACCAGAGACTCCAGACCTGCCTAAACTAGAAGTTAAAAAAGTAGACAAACCCATGACTAACTTGTTTGCTATGAAAACATCTACACCTATATCTGCTCAAAATGTACCCGATGTTTTAAAAATCGAGAAGCCAGTAATAAAACTTGTCGAAAAGATTGAAAAGTCTAAGGAAAATGTTCAAGAAAATCTTTCAGACAACGAAAAACAAACTACTTCAGTGTCTTCACCAGTTTCAGAAGACAAAAGTGAAGTGGTTAAACCATTGAGTACACAATCTACAAATAAAACCTCTCTATTTGGCTCTCCTCAAACAGCAGTTGTTACAAGTGCAAGCGGATCTCCAGTAACTAGTAAGTATTCATCACTTTATTCAATCTTTCTTTGAAAAAATTTATCGGGAAAATTAATAGCCAAAGTAAAACTATGCGTTTTAGTAGAGTGTAATATATACGATGATAGTTTAATTTAATAAATAAGCAATAAAGTTAATTAGTTGTTATAGAATAAAAAAAACATTCAATTTTATTAATTTTATTTATAGCTGAACCTCCTGAACCTGAAAAAGCTGCTGATGCCAAAACGGATACCAAACTAGAAGTTTCAAAATCTGAAACCAAAACCACCAGTGCATCATTATTTGCTGCGGCAAATGCATCTACTCCCACTGGTAAGTTTTGCTACTCTTTTATCTGCGTTGACTGTTTTATAGTCTTGAAATTTATTGACTTTATTAATCGTATTTACAGAATTGAAGACACCTCCAGTATTTACAACCACTCAAACTTCAACATCTGAAAATGCACCGACAACCACAACAACTGCCCCAGAAACAATTCCACAAACATCTTTACCAGAAACCACACAATCCTCTTTATTCGGCGCTCCCCCTGCCTCAGCATCATCATTATTCGGCTCAGCTGTAGCCGCGTCGTTTTCTCCTAAAACAACCCAATCAGGATCTATATTTAGTACAACGACTAGCAGTGCAAACGTATTTGGGTCTTCACCGTCATCTGTTTTTGGAACCGTAACTACAACTTCAGTATTCAGCAGTAGTGAATCTAAACCATCAGTATTTAGTACCCCCACTCCTGTCTTTGGAGAAACTACAACTCAATCCTCATCAGTTTTTACTTCATCTCCGTCTTTCACTACTACTAGCAACTCTGTGTTTAGTTCAACACCAGCCTTTGCAACTACTACTTCTTCGTCAATATTTGGCGGAACATCGCCTTCCAGTATATTTGGGACTGCAGCAGCAGCGGCAACAACAACACAATCTTTATTTGGTAGCACACCGTCAACCACAACTCAATCTGTCTTTAGTGCTACAACAACTTCACAGCCTTTATTTGGTGGTACACCAACGACAACGCAATCTCTATTTGGTTCTACGCCCGCAACAATTGCACCAGCTTTTGGCAATACAAGTACGCCTAGTGTTTTCGGTGCTACTACAACTCAGCCGTTGTTCGGTACGACGACTCAAAGTCTATTCGGAACAGCAACATCTACGACTCAAGCGTCTATATTTGGTACTCCAGCTACGACTCAATCTGTTTTTGGCGGGACAACGTCTTCTATTTTTGGCGCGCCTTCAACTCAAGCTTCTGTATTTGGATCCAGTAATCAATCAGTATTTGGTACCGCTCAGACTACGCAAGCCTCAGTTTTCGGAAGTCCTTCGCCAACTACCCAGGCTTCAGTATTCGGAAGTCCTACGCCAACTACTCAGGCAACTGTTTTTGGTGGTACAGCTGTGACAACAGCGCAAAGCGGATCACTATTTGGAGGAGGAGAAGCGAATTTGTTTGCAGCAGCTAGTATATCTACGACTAGCGCTCCGTCACAGACAAGTGGAGGAAATATCTTCGGTGGAGGGTAAGATTGTTTTTATATTTACTGTGTAGTGGTTTTTAAATAAGCCAAATACACGCACTATTAAAAAAATGCTTTCAAATGGTTTTAGAGCCTCTTTTTTTAATATTATAGTATCAGCATTATAGTATCTTTTAGAATTTTCAATCATTTGCTTGTTCCTTTAAATTTCCTTTTAAATATCAATATCAAGTTGTAGTCATTAATTAATTTTTGGATGGATAAAAACCTCGCTTTATTGCTACACTCAGTACAATGCAATATGATCTCTATAAAAAATTATTGCTAGCAAAAGCTTACTGTTCCTTTAATTATTCGTATCACAACCTAGATCAACAAGCTCCGTCTTCGGCGGTGGAGGTACATCCAACGTGTTTGGCGGTAAAGCAGCTTTCGGCCAGTCCAACACATCGGCAGCGTCCATTTTCGGTGGCGGTGCCACATTCGCCCAGAAACCCGCCGCTGATAACAATTTCTGGTCGGGAGGCAATACTAGCGGAGGCGGATTTGGATCTGGATTTGGTACGTACTTTATTATCTTTACCACTAGGCTGAAAATTGGTGTTATTTACTGTTTTCACGAAATATGCATGGGGTAGTTACTGATAGGTAACAAAGATGTGCTCATGTCAAAATACATTTTTTTTTTGACGAAGACCAAACTTACAGGTTTTTCCTAGTCACGGTTCAATTCTGATGAAAAAGCGGTTAGCGATTCTGGTCCAAGCAAAACCTAAAATCTATGTTTTATTTTATATTGATCTACTAACATTAGATTTATAAGGTTTTCTGTTTTACTAACAAATAAATTGATCCCTGGTTGATATAATAAAGAAACTTATTATTATATTATTATAAAACATATCGTGTAAATAGATTTCCTTCAACATAGATCTTAAATCGTCCTAATTTGTACTGGCCTGATTTGTAATCCGTTATTAAACCAATAATCCTAAAATGAATTCCTTTTCACCACAGGTCAACAAGCAACAACACAGGCATCGTCAATCTTTGGAGGCACCACAGGCGGCAGTTTCAGCCAACCCAACACAGGCCAACCATTTGGCAGTCCACAAAGCACAGGTTTTGGCGAGAATAAGCCTTCAATGTTTGGATCGCCACAACAGCAAGCTGGTTAGTATGTGACAAAATTCTTGATATTGGATTGCAACGTCAACAGACCAAGGTGTCAAGAGTTTCAAAACCCAACTCTAAGCGTCTTACGTTGCTGTTTTTCAATGTGACATTTGGAATATTATAGATAGATAGCATATGCCTCAGCATGGCCCGTAGCGTAAATTAAAATTTTTGAGATAAACATTGGTGGCGGGACAAATATGTTCGGTTCATACTATATTCTCAACTGGTCTCAAATATATTAGTTATGAACTCACAACATCAGATCATCTCAGTAACTACGCAGGATCATTGATCCAGCGTACATGACATTGGGAATCTCATTCATTCTTTAGTTTTCGATGTTTTGCTTTTCACCAGATGGCGATAGTTAAACGGAGTCCAATAGTTATAAAGTGGCAAGTAATCTAATTTGACACATTGAAATTGGTGAAATCGTTTAACAATCACAACAGTGTTATGGACATTATGCCTGTATAGCATGGAGTCATTTTTGAAAACCCTCATTCACCGTCAACTGCCGATTAATCACTCCATTAACTCTTGTAAGCAATCTTATAATAGGTACTCACCCCAAAAAAAAAAAAAAAAAAAAAAAAAAAAAAAAAAAAAAAAAAAAAAAAAAAAAAAAAAAAAAAAAAAAAAAAAAAAAAAAAAAACAAATTAAAAATCGTTATTCGTTACAGCGTCAGCTTTCGGAGGATCTCCAGTGTTTGGATCAAAGCCCGCATTTGGCCAGTCAGCAGCGTAAGTTTATTGTTTTATTTGTAAACTATTTGTATATAATGTAAACGTTAACATAATTTTTTATCTGAATTAAAATCATTGTTACCTACAAATAAAAGTATCGTTAGTAAAACCTTTTTAAAAATGGCACCACCCAATTTAACGATGCAGAAGTTAACAATCGGTCTGACATTATGGAATAACGTTAATAACCACTTTTGTTAAGTAAATAATTGTTATTATTTTATAGGTTTAGTTCACCAACAAGCGGTGGTTTCGGTTCGTTCGGTGGCTTGAACAAAAGTCCAACGACTGGTTTTGGTGCACCCGCTACATTCGGTGGTCCTGCCTTCGGTGGCGGTGCCGCCTTCGGTGGAACTTCGCCCAACAAGATGTTCGGCAACGCGCCTAGTGGTAAATTCATTTACTCTTAAACATTACCTTAATAGGTGGCCTCCACTCAACCTCCGAGGACGCCTCAAGGAAGTCCTCCAACTTCCTGCAAAATTGTATTCTTAATTGTTTTCTTGAGGACACTCCAGTCATATTATAAAACAGTAATCTTTTTATAAATGAAAGTCGTGTTAGTTACACTATTTATAACTCAAGAACGGCTTAACTGATTTGGCTGTAAATTGGTGGGGATGTAGCTTTGGAGCAGGAGAAGGACATACGGTAGGGGTTTCATTCCGGGAAAAAGCTCCCGAGGGAAGTTCACGCGGGCGAAGCCGCCGGCAAAGCTAGTTTATTATAAATAATCACAATTTTTAAAGAGAACCTATTTTGATTCCCTATATTTCTGTCTTAAAACCATTCTCAAAGGCTTCCATTAAAGTACCCCTCGACCTTCGAGTACCTTATATAGTTCCGATCCTCACCTTCAGTGAGGAATTTCCTTTAGGTGAGGAAGCTAGTGTCAATTATGAATGTCACTAAAGTCGAGTGAGGTTGAGTCGAGTTTGAGGAAACGTTTAAGAATACGGGTGTCAGACACTTTACACAACCCACAGGGTACACACTGCTGACTCTGATACTCTTTGCTACGCATGCCACCAAAAACGCATCATCAAAATACATAATTTTTGGATATTGTTTGTTTTAATCTAAGTAAATATAATGTAATATTTATGCAGGTTTTGGCTCACCGACCCAGTCGAATGCGACGTTCGAGAGTCTAGCGACACAAAACACATTGACTTTCGGCAATCTCGCCCAGCAGACGGGACCGCCACCGCAGCAACAGCCCACTTTCAACACGTAAGAAATATTCATAATATTATTATTCCTTTATTAATCTCTTTTCTCTTTTGTTACATTTTAAATCTATACTTCTATACTAATATCATAAAGAGGAAATATTTGATTGTTTGTTTGCATCGAATAGGCTTCGTAACTACTGAATCTATTTGAAAAATTCTTTCACTGTTGGAAATTCACACTATCCCCGAGTGACATAGACTATGGATGCACCACGGGCGAAACCGGGATGGACTGCTAGTGTTAAATATAATAGACAAAAAATGGTCAATATTCTCAATATCGCCGTCTTACGTTTACCTCATATCTCCCCCGGAACAACTACTGTTCAGACCAATTTATTATACCTACTATCTAACAGCGCGCGAGTAACACTTTTCCACAGTACCCCACAGACACATGCCAAATTGCCAACCAATTAAAACATGTACCTTATTAATACGATGGCTTAAAAACCCAAAGATATTGGCCTCCGAAACGAAAGTTTGACACTCATTCCTACACCGCGCCACCTCTTACCAGTAGTACCACAGAACAGAATACATATTAAGTACTATGCTAGTACAGTCGGCTGCAGAGAAATCTGACCCCCCTGCTACAGGTATCACTATTGAATGGGGGTCATATTTCTTTGCAGCTCACTGTACATGTAACCAAATGTATTTCTTTTTAGGTCTCCCTCGTTCACTGGTTGGCGCGGCTGATGACAGTTTTACAAAGACAGGGCAGTGCGCATGAAGCACCCTCATTGAAGCCAGTGTTTATGTATAAAACGCAGATTTAATAAATAGTCAGACCATGTTATAAAAAATATTATTTACGTGTAACGGTAACCAAAATTGTCCATCAAGTGGGCTTTACGTGTTCGTATGTTTGCTTTTCTGCTTAGTTAAAAGTTAAAACATCTTGTTTAATCCTAAAGGTAATTTTATTACAATTATTCTCATAATCCTGTTTGTAACTTTGTGTTATTGATATTTCAATCAAATCAAATGTAATCCAATGTTATCTTATTAATACAGCATTGTTATAGGAACGCTTGCGTTATTATTACACCTATTATTACACATATTATCTAAATGATGAAAAAAAATGCATTTGTAAGACAGACAGTTTAATAAGACAGGTCATCCTGTGGGTCTGGTTTCCCTGTAAAAAGGGTTACGGACTCAGACGGCAGTCGCTCCATTGTAGTAACCAGTTCCGCCAAATCAGGACCATGATGTATATAGTACACTGGGCTCTGAAGCGTAAGCTGAAGATGCAACCGGGAAAAACGCTTGGACGAACAAGACAGTTTTATAAGACAATTAACAAAATCTGCATCCCTATTTTGGAGTACAATCAATCTTATTACTTGGTATTTGCTAAAATAATGTTTTTAAAAAAGTCCGAGTTCGCAGTCCTAATAAATGACCTAACCTATTCCGGAGTTAAGTATGCAAAGATATTATACCTAGATAGTTATAGAACTCATCCCTCATTAGCGAAGTAGGTTAGAACTAAACTGAACTTTTCCGAAGGCCAGAGTTTCCGAACGTCATTATACAGATCGGCGCGTCCGGACAAAGCCTAACGAATCAACTTTTATAACTCTGTAAATCAAATTATACTCTGTTCATGAGTTATTCAAATTAATGGAAAGTAGGTAACATTTCGAAATCTATTTTTAAAATCTTTCTTTTATTAAAGAAGCAGTCGATGGTAGGTATATCTGCCGTCGCCCAATCGTTGTATTGACCAGATCGTGATATGCCCGGGCTTTGAGATCCATCCGATAGCCATCGCATGCACATTATTATCTCTCATATGATACATATTAACTAGGTAAATTCAATTAGATTGTTTGGTGCGATTGCCAAGTCATACTGTTTATTTAAAACATAACAGATTTTTAATATTGATATGGTCACTATAAGATACATACATACATATCATCACGTAGGGGTAGGCAGAGACTAGAGATTTCCATTGGCTACGATCCTTACTTACCTCTCTCGCCTCCTCCACACTCATCACTCTCTTCATACACGCTCGCCGATTTCGGGTACTCCTAATGTCTCCCTTTTTCAAAAGGTCTGCGATTTGGTCGCAGTATGTTTTACGAGGCCGACCATGACCGCCGCTCCCAGCCAACTCTGCTTTGTATATACTTTTCGTCAGTCTCCTTTCATCCATCCTCTCTACATGTCCAAACCATCTCAAGATCCCTTTTTCTATCTTTGTCACTACATTCTCATTTACACCGCATCTTTTTCTAATCTCACTATTTCTTATTTTATCGCTCAAGCATAAACCACACATACTCCTTAAAGCTCTCATTTCAACCGCATCCACTCTACTTTCATTATTTTTTTGCCATTCCCAACTTTCACTACCTACCATACATAAGGGTCGGTATTAACACTGCCCTATGAACAGCGAGACGTGCTTTATTGGACACAACTCTACTGCTCATAAAGGAATGTAATGCCCCATTTACCTGATTACCAGCAGCCACTCTTTTTTCAATATCACTCTCATGCTTGCCATTTCTAGTAAACTTACAACCCAGATATACAAATTCATTCATTTGTTCAACACTCTCTCCATTTATACTTACATCAATACTGTTCTACTTTCATCCTTTTCAAACACCATTATTTTCGTCTTACTTACATTTATTTTCATACCCTTACTTACTAGCGCTACATTCATTATTGTTATTATCTTCTGTATGTCTTCCTCCGATTGAGCAAGTAGCACTTGGTCATCGGCATAAAGAAGGCATTTGATGCATAACTCATTCATTCTTATACCACATTCAGCATCTTTCAAATCTTTCAGACAGTTGTCCATAAACAGGTTAAACAGCCAAGGTGACGCTACACATCCTTGCCTGACACCTTTTTCGATCTCAAACCAGTCTGTGTAGCTCCCATTTATTCTGACACAAGCGCTGGAATCCTTATAAAGGGATTTCATTGCTCTTATCAGTTGGCTATTCAACCCGTACATCGACAAAGTAGACCACAACTCATTTCTTTCCACTCTATCATAGGCCTTCTCCAAGTCCACGAAAGCGCAATAAACTCTTTGGCCTTTAGCCAAAAAATTTTCAGTGATGCATCGTAAGGAGAATACCTGGTCCGTACATCCCATCCCCTTTCTAAATCCTGCTTGTACGTCCCATATCTTATCTTCCGTCTCTTTCACAATTCTTTCACTCAGAATCTTTGCATACAGTTTGCCGACAACGCTAAGAAGACTAATGCCTCGATAGATTTTACACTCTTGCTGTGACCCTTTTCCTTTATATAGCGGTACTATGACGGCTCTGCACCAATCCTTTGGTTCAACGCCTTTTTTCCATAACTGAGTAGCCAGGATGCCCTGTCCAGCCTTAAGCATTTCGACAGTAATTCTATCATAACCCGCAGACTTTCCCATCTTCATTTTATTCAGTCCATTCACAACTTCGTCCATTATTATTTCATCCTTACATTCTTCTATATCATAACTTCCTTCAGTAAGCACACCTCGATTTTCATCTCTTTCAAACAATCCCTCAAAATATTCTTTCCAGCCATTCAAAACACACTCTTCTCCATTCTATATATCTCCTTTCTTATCTCTTATGCAGTTGCACCGTCGACGTTTTCCCTCTAGCCTTTTTTATCGACTTCCAAAAATATTTTAAATTACTTTTGAAGTCCCGGGTCAACCTTTCATCAAATTCAACTATAAGATGTTGTTAGATTAGCTTTTACGTAATAAGCGAAGACAGAAAGTTCCTTAAGAAGGGACTCAATAAATTAACCGACTTGGTGTTACATGGATCTCCCAACTTTTAACAGTAGAACAACTAAGCGAGACTTGGATTTTTTACAATTTTTGTTTTTGATGGCATAAATATAATATAATAGTGCCGATTTTACTTATAGGTTCAGAATCCTAAAGATGAAATATTATAAAGTTGCGAAATTGCGAACTTATTCAATAAACCCCATCGCTCATTAGTAAACTTTCCGTTGTGGAAGTTTCCGAACATCGCATGCCCTCATTTACATTCAGACAAGTCTAACAAACCCGCGTCCAGAGTTCTGGACAGCGGATAACGAATTAACTTTGAAAAATCGAATATAGGTAGGTACAATTTATTTTTACGAGTTAGTTTGGATCCCACTGCGGCCAAGTATAGGTACCTAGATACAAACGAAGACGGAAGGCGAGCTATGGTGTCGCCAACCTTTATTAAGTAGTAGCATCTATAAAATATTACTAAAGTAGTAATATTTTATCGATGGTAGTAGGCGTAGTGAGAGCACAGAATAGTGTGAGGGACTACTATAACCTACGTACCTACGCGTAAACATATTTTCTTTTCTTTCCTTTCCTTTGGGAGGCCTATGCCCAGCAGAATAAGACACAGTACTGGTAATTAGGTGTATGAAGAAAATTTTGTTTTTTTTTTCTTCCAAGGTGGTAAAATCAAAAGAGACCTCTGTGTTCCTTATTCGACTTTAAAATAAGGTACATTAGTGAGGTCTATTCTAAAGCCAAAGTATTACCTATGTATCTAGCTAGATACCATACCAAATTCAAGCCTCTTAATAAAGTGTAAGTATTCCATGCAATTAAAAAAAGCGAGAAGCATATGTGAAGAGTCTTCAATCAGTACAAAAACCGATTCGTGAATGTCCGCCAATTTACAATGTTGAAAAGGGCTCTTAAATTATTTTTGCACTTATAAAGGCGGGACGCATCACTCACAGTCGGGAACAGTGTCTAACGAAATCAATTTAATTTAGATTATTTGGCTATTTATACAATTTAAGTAAATATATACTTAACTAGGTAGGTATTTGTACAAAGCTATAGATAACGCTGTAAGGGTGGCCCAGTTTTGAGCATCCAAGGGTATTTACGGTGAACGTCGACACGCTAACAAGAAGAAAGTAGTTACCTATGTAATATGATAATGTAATCTGAAGTGAAAATCAAAGCACGTTTTTTAGATTATATTCTTTATCTTACGGTCTCTCACCGACTGCCTCCGTGGTCCGATGACGTTTGCTTAGAGACCCAGTGGTCGTGGGATCCATTCCCACAGGAAGGAAGCATAGACAGGTACTTTGTTTAGTTGTTTCCAGTTTGTTAGGAATTACAGATGTTGAAGGTTGTCAGATGATGATTCCGTGCTAAGCTTCGGAACTTCGGAAGGCACATTATGCCGTTGGTCCCAGCGTGGTCCCAGTTGCCATCTGGTATATTTAGTAAATAAGTACTCTCCTCATCACCCATCGGCCTCTAAGAGCATCTCGCGAGTGCTTGCCCGCACGATATCGAGTATTATCGAGACACGTCCTAGTAGTTCTAATTCGGTCCGAATTAGAACTTCAGGCAGATGGGTTACTTACTTAATTAAAGGAACCACGTCAGAGGCCGAGAGGCGGTTCCGGAGAACTTTAAAACCAGTCGACTCATCGACTGTATAGTTTTGAAACAAGATGGCGCAATATTGATGTATGTAAGGCGACATGACCAAAAAGTACTCCGTGGACATGACATCTTCCTTAGGGGCCGTTCAAGTATTACGTAAGCACTATAGGGGGGCTAGGGGTCTTTCATTTGCTTATTTTTGATGACATGGGGGGTGGGGGGATCTAGATGGTGATTACGTCAGCATTAATTATTTACTTTTTTACACATATAGCAACCCACACATTGTCTATGCTTTAAAACGAAATACGTTTTCAGGGATTCCTGCAAATAATGATTTAGGTACTAGCTTAAAACTGATTAGGGGGTACTCTATTCCAAACCTTATTCCTTTTTTCGAGTCTTATTGCACCAATGTTTACGTAAGCATGGGGGGGAGGGGTGAGAGCTTTGCTTACTTTTGCTGACTAGGGGGAGGGGTGGGTTAATAAATGCAAAAAATCTGCTTACGTAATACTTGAACGACCCCTTAGTAGGTACCTAGCTCTTTAGTTCAATTTCTTTGGGTAGCTAGTTACTTATTAGTTTTGAAAGACAGTCACAAAAAAGTTGAAATTTAAACAGGGGGGTTACCACCATCTCTTAAAACCATGCAAGATCCAGTGAGTAAGGGAGATAATAAATAGATAAATATATAGGGACAAATCACACAGATTAAGCTAGCCCCAAAGTAAGTTCGAGACTTGTGTTATGGGATACTAACTCAACGATACTATATTTTATAACAAATACTTACATATATAGATAAACATCCAAGACCCAGGTCAATCAGAAAAAGATCATTTTTTATCTTGACATGACCGGGGATCGAACCCGGGACCTCCTGAGTAGCGGTCAGGCATGTTAACCATTACGCCACGGAGGTCGTCGAGATATCGCCTTACATCATGTAATGCGACATCTCTCTTCCTCAATCGTTCTTGCATGGTTTTAAAGAGATGGTGGCAAGCCACAGGGCGTCGATTCTGCTAACGTTAAGTCACAATCTTGTCAAAATAGTGTTTCAATTGTAGTGCTTTTTTACACACTAGTTACAAGAAATGTATATTTTTTTTATATCACTGCTGATAATCAAACTATACACTACATTTCCATCACATCATACTGTCATAATTCTTTTAAATAGTGTGTTAATGTCAATTGTAACTTAACGTTAGCAGAATCGACGCCTGGCTTACTACCATCTCTTAAAACCATGCAAGTTCCAGTGAGTAAGGGAGATGTCGCCTTACATCATGTATTGCGCCGTCTCGCTTACTTACTGGAACTTGCATGGTTTTTAGAGATGATAGTAGGCCACCGGTTTCTATTTGCGAAAATGAAAAGCATTAGAAGCAAGTAAAGAAATAAATAACTGTCAGTCAATGCCAGATGGTTGTGTTTAAATGAATGATCGACATGACATTGACAATAGTTGACAATGACAGTCCGTCCGATTTTATTATGAATATGAATGAATTTGCCAGAATATGCTTGCAATTTTGATGGTAGATGATCCGTTAACAAAGTCTAATTTCATGTAAATTATTAAACGTATCATGATTTTAAAGCATAGAAAGTATTTAACACTGCTCTGCAATCTCCAAAGTTAGTGTAAAATTAATTATGAGGCAGATGTGGTTGGTTCAAATTTGTGTCCTTCTATTGAGTTCTACAATCGAGGGTTCTGATGAGCCAAAGACTGATAAAGAAGAGGTGGACTGTAGCACCTTGAGATTAGGACAGTATATTTGTCCAGACCCCAGTGTAAATCAGATAGATCCAGATACGCAGCAGTATAAAGGTTGTACTAAAGGTGACGTTACACCCTCTGAAGGTGAAGCTTTAGGTATGTAAAATACAAAATAATCAAAACACCGAAATCACTTTAGCAATAAGTATTTGTTCCCATATAATCCTGGAAGAATATGATCCTGTTATTAATACCTGTGTGTTGTATTTTAGTTTCTGAAATAGCTCATATGAATGACAATAAAAGTATTTTTTTTTTCAGTTCAATGTATTGCTGCAGATGGCATAATTTGTGCAGAGTCTAAGAGTTCTACCTTCAAAAAGAAGTTACCCTGTAAATGGACGTAAGTCACAATTTTCTTTCAACAAATCTATTCTCCAAAAAAATTTTAAAACACTCATTAGCGACAACCAGACTGGAAATGAGATTTTGCCTATTATGTATATTAAAATAAGTCATACTCATTCTATTCTATACTAAATATACATCTGAAGATTTGTGCAGATGTTTACAATTCATCTGCAAGGGCAGAATTTTATCTAGAACTGACCCTAGAACAGATAAACTTTAGTCGGAACAAGATAAAGACTACTTGTTACTGTAATAATATTACAGTAACAAGTAGGCTTTATCTTGCTTATGTAGCACTCTGTTATAATATAACAGTGCTACATAAGCAGAGCCTGGGTCCAGAGATTTCTGTAGTACATGAATGTGTGAAACAACTGAATCATTTTTTATGAATACAGTACAGAGATTGATTTATAAACTTATAATCTCTGTACTGACTTAAACTATTACTTATTATGTACCTACTTAGGTTAAATCTGAGTTTTGGAAAAAATTATGTAATGTGTAGTAAACACTACACATTACATAATTTTTTATATGCATAACATTTTGTTGTTTGTATTAAAATATTTCAGAAATGGGTACTCTCTGGAGATAGCTCTGCTGTTGTCAGTGTTCCTGGGAATGTTTGGTCTTGACCGCTTCTACTTGGGTTATCCCGGCATTGGACTAGCCAAGCTGTGCACCCTGGGATTCATGTTCCTAGGACAACTTCTCGACATTATACTCATAGCTGCTCAGGTAATATTTTATAATTATATTAAAATATTCTATACAAAAAAAAACCTAAGGCCATATTCTTTTATAAATAAACATCTACGACAGAATATGGCCTTAGGTTTTTTATTTGTATAGAATATTTAAGTAGTAATATAATTAGTAGTAAAATAATTATAGTAGGCCATATTCTGTATAGATGTTTAATTATAACAGAATATGGCCTTGGTATTTTTCCACCTCAGTTTAGTACATACTAGAAAAATGATGATAATGACTATAACTAAATATTTTGACTACTTGCTCTTAACATTTTCAGGTTGTCACACCATCAGATGGTTCAGCTTATGTTATACCATACTATGGAGCTGGGGTCACTGTGATCCGAAGTGACAATGAGACATACCTGCTCCCTCAAGCAGATTGGCACAACATCACCTGACAGTGGGGAATCATATCTTTTGAAGAGGATGACGACTATGAATGGACTTAAAAATATATCAATATTGATATACCACCAACAGGAAAACTGTGTTCGTATTCTAGATAAGATAAAAAGAGTGTAAATCAAGTTATGAATCCGCTTAAGTGAGTGTTAAGTGATTTATATGATCAGCTGTGTTGCGCAAAAAAATAGTTAATTGATAGGTTTATTGAAAGTTATATGTATGACGGCGGAATTTTATATAGCTAGTGGACTGAATAAAAAAAGAAATTCTCACTAGCTCATCAATGATGTTAACTAGGTAACCAACATTTTTCTTAAATTTTAATAGATAAGATTAAAAATAAATGTAATACTTTATGCACATCTCAGCAGCCTCTTAGTATTAAAGAGCAAGTTCCTAAATAATTAAAGCACTTGTTGTTTTCATATTGCTCAGATCAGATTTCAGCTTGTTTATGTGGTTTGGAAAATTGATCTTTGTAGTGAACAGTTTTTTTCCCTCTTCAGTATTGAAAAAAAATTTGATAAAATGTGTAATAATAAATAGGTAAAAATGCCTTCACACTTCCAATAATAAAACTTAGTTCCAAATCATTTATTTGATTTATTTCTAGTTATGTGTAAAGCTACTTAGATAAGCCTTTCTCGAAACTAATAGCTGCCTTTTTATTAATGAATTCCAAAAGTGTATTATAGTTATGTAAATAAAATAGATTTTATCATAATTAATTGTTCTATGAAAATAACTACACTATGGCATATTTTGTAAATATCTGTTGATAAAACTATAATAATATAATATTTAAAAAAACTTTAGTGTTTTGAATACTATATATTTATGTACCAATATAGTTAATCTACGCTTTTGAAAACACAAAGGGAAGTAACATTCGCGGCGTTAGTACTATAAGAAATATAACATATGGATAATAGGCGAGTTAATACAGCACAAAAATTTGATTAAGATTTCTGTACAATACAGACTCATATTAAGAAATAAGATTTTGGCTTGCGATTAGTTCAATATTAATACAATTACGTATATGTGAAGTTTGCTAACATTATATTTATTACAGTTTCAAATAATATGTAAATAATTACATAAAGTTATTTCTTCAATGCACAAGAATTTCCTCCTTATTTGCAAATGCACTAATTAAACCTGAATCAACTTCACTATTGTTTCCATTCCAACTTACGATTTTCGGAAAAACACGAGATGAAGACCACATTGGGAGAAAAATAATAAAAGGTAAAAAAAAAAACAATTATATAATTTTGTACTACATTGTCTGATAATTATTTTAACTACTTGCTGATTTCTCTTTCTCATCTTGTAAAACTGGCTGAGTTTCTTGCACAGCAATATCTGATGGAGGCGCTGTCAATGTAAATATCACAGGGATGGTAGATAACACAGGGTTACCATTTTTTTCTAGTAACCTTATCCAGGACAACAAGGAATCTCTAGATGATGTGCCTGAAATCAGTAAAAAAATAACTACAATTATACCCTTAAGTGTAAATATCATACAACATTTTTTTTACTTTTTTCTATTAAGTGACAATCAAAACATAATTATACAAGTTGAAGTAAGGTGACCATAGTTTGTGTTTGGGTGATACTTGGTAGTCCTTTACCAGTGTTAGTTTATGCTGAACAGAGGCCTACCTTATAGATATATACTATGTGGCCAATTTAAAGCTGCCAGTAACTATATTGAAGTCTTAGCATTAGTACTATTATGTATTCAGTCTTAGTAAAACTGAAAAATTTACCTGTTGCACAAACAGAGACTATTGTGCCATCATCCTGTTCATGTACTGTGCACCTAATTGAAGGTAGTTTTGTGCTCCCGATGACCCCAGGTATACCAGGTGGCTTCTCAATATTTGATACATCTGCAAATAGGTAATATTTTTTGTCTTTACCTAATACTATTCTCTCTGAAGGCATCCTAAATTATATTTCTTTAATGCCTGGGATCTGCTGAAACTTTTTTTTATTTAATTTTTTACTCTTAATCGCCATCATGAGTAAGATATTTTTGTTGGATCCTGCTATTTGTCAAAAACATTGAGATGAGACCCCTGTTTGTCCACTAGGGACAGAATACTATTATGACAAAATGGCACACCAAAAACATGTAACACAGCATAATACAAATTGCTAATTTATATGGGTTTCATAGCCATATGTTAAAAACTATGAAACTCTTTTTTCAATAGTCTATGGATAACTTACCATCTGGATCAGTGTCATCTTTGGGTTCTGGCCTTATTTTTCCAAGTAGAAGGAAATAATTCACCGTGTGATCTCTCATGTAGACCATGTAGGGTCCTTTCACAACTAGTGGTTCGTCCACAGGTTGTTCTGCAAGCAACACCTGCTGAGCTCCACTCTGTGCACTGACAATCCATGTCTTGTCTAACGAAGCCTCTATTTCTTCTGTCTAACAAAAACAAAAACTTTTTGAATGACAAAAAAATTCATGCATTACATGTATTGTAAGCTGAAGAGTTTGTTCAAATCTACTGGCCGGATCTAATATATTTTTACGTAATGCCCATTCCTTTATTTACTATCTTATTTTGTCTCTGCAATAAAGTTAATACTTCTGCTACTGCCTGATTAAAGAAAGAAGTTAAAAAAAGCAAAGTTATCACCTGCCATATAGAAATTCTTGTGTCTGGATCAACAGATGTGATTCTCTCAACAGCTAGCTTAGCTAATTCCAATGTGTCATCTGGGAGTTTGTCTGGAAGGTACCAAGGGCTCAGATTTTTAAACTTTGGCATCCAGTACATCATTCGCCAGAATTTTCTCATAGGTATACCTCGGCGTCCAAATATATTTAGCAACATTTGTTCCATTTCTGTGTCTGGCATCACACCTGTTGTGTAAAACTAATAAGTTTATACTTAATTCTATCAAGAAATTGATATCATAGTATTACAAACAAAACCTTGATTTGGATATCGATATTATTTTTTTTTAATTTAAATTTCTTTTATTCAAATTTGTTTTTATGTGACCCACTAGAAAATTTTATTTTTAGGCACAGCAGTCCAGATAGTATAAAACTTTAAACATAAACTTACATCTAAGTTGGTATATGTTAGTTTTCATGTGGCCCTTTATTTAGAAGTTCACTTAATTGTTTAAAATTTTACTACTTTCTCAGTAAAATAGTAATTAACAATATGTATTGCCGCTCCACTTTCTAATGTGCTACACCCGACAGGGTTCAATTGTACCTACTAAAAAGACAGTGACTTGTGTATATGTATACCTATAGCTAGAACTGTTATTGTACAATATGAAATGCAATAAATAAATAGAAATAGAAATTGTACCTATAGGTATTAATACCGACTGATGAAATTGCAAACTATTGCAGCAAACAAATGTTTTATGTATATACATACTTATGTGTAAATACGGTTTTGGGTTAGTCATAACATAAAGGTTCAAATTATACATACTATTGTCCTCCATTTGTTCTAGAAGATCTACAGCACATTGTTGTTGCTTAGGATAATGCAGGAATTCTGCTTGGAATATATTTTGTGGTATAAACTTGCCCTTGGGCAAAACTTCTATAAGTGCTTTATATACTTCTAGATCTTTTTGAACTCCAAATTCTTTCATTCTAGCTAAAGCGGCATAAATAAACTCTACATGTCCTCGTCTTCTCGTATCATTGCCTTCAAACATTTTGATCACCTGAAGATAGGTATCCTTGTCCTTTTTAACTTTAGTGGAAAATGGATCATACACTGCTACTCGTTTATCAGAACTTTGCCACCTTCTTAAAAGAATACTTGAGGGTCTCGTCTGAATAATACTTTTTAATATTTTTGTCGCCATTTTAGGTAATTATTCTATTACATAATAAATGCACAGATACACGTCAACGATATCCTTAATTAAAACTGAGGAGTATTATGCTATACATCAACAAATTTCATTATGAAAATTATTTTTTTCATTTTAAGTAGTTTTAGGTTAACCAACTAAAACTAAGGTTATGTTATTATGTTTTTTTTTTTTAGAATACTTTTACGGCCATGGAAACTAGTCCTTTAAGGCCTTTCTTGAATTTATTAATCTTCTTCAGTCCTACTTAAGTCAGTCAAGTCAAAAAGTCAAGTCAGTAGTCTAGTCCAGTCAAGTAAGTAAGTCTAGTCAGAGTCAGATGGCTAAGTGAAGCGGTGGAAAAATTTCACTTAGCTATAACATGGAGATTTTGGTGACAAAGATAAAAAGTCACGTAATCGACACTGTACCACTTCCCAACACTCACGCTTGTTCCCGAACACTTTGTGAATAATAATCCACCAATATTAAGCACAAATACTCGAAAAAACCTAAGTTTTGGAAATTAAATACAGCGCGGACATAGCGACAGTTTACTTTCCCTCCAAAAACTCTTATTAATAGAGATGTGCAAATCGGTTCGTAAACTCGGTTCAAACCGAGTCAAGTTAAAGTCGAACCGACCCGGTTTGTTACTCAGTTTCGACTGCAACGGGTTCGGGCTAACCCGAACGAAATCAAACCGTCCGACCGAGTACTACAGAACCGAGAGCGCGCGGGCTAAACCCGAACGAAATCAAACCGTCCTAGTACCTACCGAACCGAGAGCGCGCGACTTAGGGGGCCCGTTCACACGAGATACGTCATTGATGATTCCTCAAAAAACACGATACGTCATGTGACGGATAGATGTTCACATTGCGTACGGAATCATGTTTTTTTTACGGTTCGTCAAAATATCCGAATTGATGTTTACATTTGTTTCGTGATTGAGTTCATAGAACGTGATTTTAAAAAATCGGTATGATTTTTAAGATGTTTTCGTCATTTTCACGATTCGTGCGTCGTATGAACATGGGTACATTTAAAAAGCATTATGGATCCCGGAGACGATCAATGCGACTTGTCAATATCTATATAGAAATTGACAAGTCGACTTGATCGTCTCCGGGACCCATTACTTTCGTCAAAAAAAAGAACGAATCGTGAAAACGAAAAGGGAAAAAACACGAATCGTCCTCGTGTGAACGGGCCCTTACACTAGCGCGGCCCGCTAGTGTAAGGGCCCGTTCACGGACCGGCCGTCCGATGTGAACGAACGAACCGAATGAATAGACGAGTTAATTCCGATTTCTTCCGAAGACCTCTTCCCGCCGCCCGCGTTCCTATCCTACCGGCCGGCGGCGGGCGACATGTAAGTTACGTATCGTGCAGTGGCCGTTTATTGCGTAATAGAAATTTGAATAAAACGCATGTTTTGTTTCGCAACTTTTGTTTTTTGTGATTAGTAAATATAATTCACGCTGTGTTTACGTTTTTTGGTGTTCGTTTTTGTTGGTCAATGATCAATTTACAATGTCTGGGGCTAGACCGGGACCACGAAAACGCTCTGCGGTTTGGGAGCTTTTTGAAAGTCCTGTTGATGGAAAAGTTAAATGTAAGAAGTGTTCAAGTTTATATAAATACTCGGGAAATACGAGTACTTTAATGAACCACATTAAAAAAAATCATCCAGGTGCCATTGAATCGGAATTCCCAACAAGCGCTGGTAGTAACAGTAGCACTTCGCAGCCATCGACATCAACAACGGCATCGCTAGATAATGATCACGTTTATGTGTCATCGCCTGGGCCATCCGTACAAGCTGAACGAGTTCAACCCCCTCGAAAGATATTCAGACAAACTAGGATAACAGTACCGCAAAAGATTATGCAAAAATCAGGTGACGATGCCCTATTAGATATGATTGTGAAGGACTTTCAGCCGTTTCAAATAGTCGAGAACGAAGGATTTCGACACTATTCAAAAGTTTTGAATCCCGATTACCAACTACCATCTCGTAAAAAATTAGTACAGCTGTAAGAAGAGAAATATAAAATAGAATCAGAAGCTATAAAAAAGGAACTACAACAGGAGGTGGATCATATCGCCCTAACATCCGATATATGGTCTTCAGATGGGAACAAAAGTTTTATTAGCGCCACGGCTCATTATATAAAAAACGATAAACTGAAGTCTTTAGTTATAGCTACAACAGAAATTACAGAGACCCACACAGCAGAAAATATAGCTCTAGCCATACAAAAAATAATAGATGATTGGGATATTAGTTTCAAAATTGTCACAATAGTCACGGACAACGCAACCACAATGAAAAAAGCAGTGGCAGAACATCTGCAAAAAAGAAACCACCTGTGTGTGGCCCACACCTTGAACCTCGCAGTTAAAGATTGTTTAGAAAAAGAAAATGTAGACGGGTGTGACGAAGAGGCTAATTCCAACAAGGTTTTACTGCGGCTCCTTAGCAAATGCCGATCATTGGTTTCACACTTTAAGCATAGCATAAAATCAACATACGCGTTACGTGAAATGCAGTCCCAATTGCAACTGGAACAGTTAAAACTTAAACAAGATGTTCGTACGCGATGGAACAGCACTTTATATATGCTTGAGCGTTTAATAAAGATCAAAGTTCCGCTGTCAGCAACGTTACCTTCATTGGATACTGCGCCGTCAAATTTGGATACCAGCGAATGGCTTTTAGTTGAAGATGTGGTTATGCTGTTGCAACCCTTCGAGGGAGTAACTTCCTACTTATCTGGCGAAAAGTACCCCTCTTTGTCTTCGGTTATACCAATTGTGTTCGGCCTTCAACAAAGCGTCAAATCTAAGCAACCAGTGACTGAACAGGGCCAATATTTACAACGGATTTTGTCAATGGTTATCGAAAAGAGACTCGATGTGTATGAAAGCAACAGAACCGCAGCTAAAGCTACTTTTCTAGATCCCCGGTTTAAAAAAAAAGCATTTGGACTTGAAAGCAATGCAAATAATGCGCAGTTATGGGTGACCCATGAGCTAAAAGAATCATTAGCTATAATAGAAGTCAACGAACGTCAGCATCAAGAGCATCAAACCGCCAGTACATCCAACCAAGCCAGCTCTACTACAGCCCAGGAAGACGAAATCTGGGGCATTATAGACAGAAAAATAGTTGACGCCACGAGTAACACAACTCCATTTTCGTCAGCAGCGATATTGGTGAAACAATATATGGACTTACCATACCTTGGAAGAAAATGCGACCCACTCGGATTTTGGCGTGAAAAAAAAAGTCTTTTTCCAGCGTTATACAATTTAGCTCATAAATACCTCTGCATTCCTGCAACCTCAGTGCCGTCAGAACGGCTGTTTTCTAAAGCCGGTATTTTGTGCAATGTAAGACGGAACCGTCTTGCACCCAAAAAAGTAAATGAAATACTTTTTATGAATAGCTTACCTAGTGTTTCTGTTTAATTTTGTTTTATTATATTAATAAGTACTTGACTGAGATTACAATACAATTTTATAATTGTTACGATTACGAAGACTGAAACTAGACAGTAGATTTTTTAGAAGTATTTTAACAATTTGTTCCTAATAAAAATTCTATATTGGGTAGCAACTTACTGATATTTATTGATTACTGAGATTAGTGATTATAGACTGTTTTAGCTAAGTAAAGATAATAATTATTTACTGAAGTAAAAAAAAAAACACTTTATAAAAATGTTAACTAACAGACTATGTTTCTTTATTGATTCGTTTTTTTTTTTTTGTATTTTATTTAGCTATGAAACTTTTTAGTTACATATTTTGTTGTAAGTTACAACTTGTAATTGTAACTGTCCATTCTATTTTTTTTTTCGTATGTAGAAGTTACATTATGTTTTTGTTTAATTTCGAATAAACAAATAATGTTGATTCATAACTTGTTTTTGTTAAAGCCTTTCCTTTGCCAAAATAATATTAATTATTGGTTTTGAAGCGGTTTACTTTGAAAGTCAAACCGTTCGACCCGGTTTGTGATTTTTACGGGTTGGCACATTCGGTTTGATCAACCCGAATTTAAACCGGTTTACTTTGAAAGTCGAACCGTTCGACCCGGTTCGTGATTTTTTCGGGTTGGCACATTCGGTTTGATCAACCCGAATTCAAACCGGTTTACTTTGAAAGTCGAACCGTTCGACCAGGTTCGTGATTTTTTCGGATTGGCACATCTCTACTTATTAAGGTTTTTTTTTTATAATACTTTTTACGGCCGAACACTTTGCGAATAATAAACCACCAATATTATGCACAAACACTCGAAAAAACCTAAGTTTTGGAAATTAAATACAGCGCGGACATAGCGACAGTTTACTTTCCCTCCAAAAACTCCTTATTAAGGTTTTTTTTTTTTTTTTGAATATTTTATACGGCCATGGAATCTAGTCCTTTAAGGCCTTTCTTGAATTTATTAATCTTCTTCAGTCCTACTTAAGTCAGTCGAGTCAAAAAGTCAAGTCAGTAATCAAGTCCAGTCAAGTAAGTAAGTCTAGTCTGAGTCAGATGGCTAAGTGAAGCGGTGGAAAAATTTCACTTAGCTATATCATGGAGATTTTGGTGACAAAGATAAAAAGTCACGTAATCGACACTGTATCACTTCCCAACACTCACGCTTGTTCACGAACACTTTGCGAATAATAATCCACCAATATTATGCACAAACACTCGAAAAAACCTAAGTTTTGGAAATTAAATACATCGCGGATATAGCGACAGTTTACTTTCCCTCCAAAAACTCTTATTAAGGTTTAGTTAGATCGATCTGTCAGTCGGTCGATGACTTTGACAATACTTTGACAATGACAATGGTTGAAGATCATTAGTCGGCAATGAACGAACTTTGGTGTATAGAGGGTTACCATCATCGCTCGAAGCAAAGGGGGGTTATGGCATGGTTTTAAGAGATGGTGGTAAGCCCCCAGTTTCACTCACTTTAAATTAAACAAGTTGAATATGCTTTTTTTTAGATATCACCGTATTTTTTTAGAATCTAGCGGTTTTACAGTAAACCAGATTTTGGACTTGGCAGCACTGCTCCGCTCCGTCAGCTCCGTCAAGCTCCGTCCGTTCCGTTCCGTATTTTTAGTTCTCATTGTACTTTGACGGGGGGTTGTCGTCAAATGTGGTAAAAGTTTACGTGATTAATTACGACAACAACTTGGTCTTTGTTATTGTGCGGGTAATTGATAATATACTTTAATTTTTTCATTGTTACTAATATTCTAAAGTGTGATAAAACTGTAGCGGTTTTATAAAAAGTGCTAAGTTTAATCATGATGTGTAAATTAGCAGTTTACAGCTTTATTTCAATATTAATATTAGATGTAGTCGGTAAGTTACTTTCAGTAATAATTTGTACCTATTCATAAAATACGTTTAAATGATGTTTGATATTATCTAGGTAGGTACATAACTTTATGGTAGCCTGTAAGTACGTTATATTATAATTTATATATTAGGAATTTTATAAAAAAATATAATATAGGTAATAAAGTTTAAAAGTTTTTTTTTTAATAATATGCCTTTTACCGGTGACATATTTTAGCGAGTAAAACAAAGAAAAATAATTATGATGGTCTATTCTAGTCTAGTCCAAAAGATAAAGTCAGATGGCTTAGTAAAGCGGTGAAAGAACTAAAACATATTAAACTAAACTACTTAAGACGTTTTGGCGACGGAGAAAGACTTTATTGACACTACTTTAAAGCTAGTGCTACACATTTTGAGGAGTCCATGCAGTCGCTAACGTTCATGCCTTTTAAAGAACACTTATTGAATAATGAACCTATTTGCATAAATACTTACTATGAAATACACAAATGTTGATCACATCTTTTTGTGCTATTGAAAGAATGATGGCGGAATTTGTACGAATAAAAAAATTAAATATAGAGAACTTAAAATAAATCTCATTAGTAAGAATACTTCACTAGTAACATGTTAACCACCACAAAAAAAATTTAAACCGGGGTTATTTTAATATTCCATTTTATAAAAGTCGACCTTTAGTTTCGTTTTCATTCGCCATTTTTAACGCAACTGAAACAATATGTCACCCTGACAGTTGTTAGCATTGTCAAAGCGATATTGGCAGTTAATTATGGTAGGTTAGATTCATCGATTTAGTACCTGGGGGGCTATACCATCTCTTAAAACCATGCAAGATCCAGTGAGTGAATGAGATGTCGCCTTACTTACATGATGTATTGCGCTGTCCCGCTTTCTCACTGGATCTTGCGTGGTTTTAAGAGATGGTAGTAAGCTACCTGGGGGGGGGGGGGTTACCATCAACTTTTTAAGTAGCAGGCTCACTATCAAATGGTTTATTACCATCTCTTGAAACCATACATGATTTAGTGAGTAGGCGAGACAGAGTGACACAGTAAGACGTCATCTCCTTTCATCATGTATTACGCTTTAAGAGATGGTGCCTACCACCATCTCTAATAACCATGCAAGAACAACTGAGTAAGGGAGATGTCGCCTTACATCATGTATTGCGCTGTCTCACTTAGTCACTGGATCTTGCATGGTTTTAAGAGACTGTATATAGTAACCCCTCTGTGGGCTTACTACCATCTCTTAAAACCATGCAAGAATGATTGAGCAAAAGAGATGTCGCCTTACATCATATATTACGCTGTCCAGATCCAATGAGTAAGTGAGACAGCGCAATACATGATGTAAGGCGACATCTCGCTTACTCACTGGATCTTGCATGGTTTTAAGAGATGGTGGTAGGTGTTTCTGAGCCACACAATTTATGTAACAAATGCCCTTATTTTTTGTATATCTTTCGTACAAATTCTACTACTTAAAATGAATATTTTTCTTAATACTAAAAATAAATAATTTTCCTGTTAGTTCGGTGTAAGATTTTGTTTGGCGTCGAATTGGCCAAACAAAGAAAAAATTGCCACGTTGACAGAGACAAAAATATAAAAAATATCGTTGGTCCTTTTCTTACTCATGGACTTCCCTATTTCGCCATCTCACTTTTTCACCAAGTAAAAATTAATTGCTTAATCACAGGTACAACTACTTAATCTATGAACCTAACCTACCATAATGAACTATCAATACCGTTTTGACAATGCTAACAACTGTCAGGATGACTAAATGTTTCAGTTGCGACAATAATAGCGAATGAAAACTAAGCTAAAGGTAGACTTTAAAAATTAAATATTAAAGAAACCCCGGGGTTTAAAATTTTTTTGTGGTGGTAAACATGTTACTAGTTATGTATTCTTACTAATTCGATTTATTTTATGTTATCTGTATTTCAATTTTTTATTCGTACAAACGATGTATGGAGTTTCGCCATGACTCTTTGGGAAAGAAACCGTCTGTTGTCTACACTAATATTATAAAGAGGAAAGATTTTATTTTTGTGTGTATGTTTGTAATGAATAAACTCAAAGATTACTGTACAGATTTCAAAAATTCTTTCTCCATTGAAAAGCTTACTTCACCCTGAGTGACATAGGCTATGTATGTACCATGGGCGAAGCCGGTGTGGACTGCTAGTATCCTATAAAACTGATAGGAGTTGATATACACATTCATGTCATACAAGCTTATCTACAAAACAAGATAAGAAATTCTGTGCTCGTGTAGATTTAGGCTTACACCTATTAAGTTGAGAAGTAGCTTAACATCATTTTAAGCTCGATGAAGCTTGTATCATAAACACAAAATCAATCATGTCGATGTTATGCCCAAAAGCATTATTCAAGCATATAAAGGATTCGCCTGCAAATGTAGGTAAGTACCTAGATGATGCACTATATAAAAAAAAAAATCGGCCAAGTGCGAGTCGGACCCGCACCCAGAGGGTTCCGTACTACCACACACTAGGTTGTTTTAAGATTTTTTAATGCCTTTAATTTGCCTGTGAAAATTAATTTTCTTAAGGTATTATTTATTTTCTTATAATTTAACGACAAATGTTTTAAGATTTATTCCTAAATAAGTGCCGTATGATATTGCTTCATACCAAATTTCATGATTCTAGTTTAACGGGAAGTAGGTACTCCATAAGTTTTTATTATCCCATCTGAAATCGCAAAATTTAAGAAAATTTACAACATTTTGTGGTGATCAATTGCGTTGACGGATAATTTTGTTATAAATTTCATTTCGATATGTTCATGCATTCCTTAGAAAAAAGTTTGACAGACGGACAGACCGACTAACAGACTGACGGACAACAAAGTGATCTTTTAAGGGTTCCGTTTTTGCCTATCACGGAACCCTAATAATATTAAAACCATGAATTATCTAGAGGTGTAAACTATACCTAGATCTAGATTGGCTCATGCAGGCAAAGCCCATGCAGCGCATTGGGACAAAATTATCCAATTAGAACTACATATAATTGACATGCAGTCTATTCCGCCAGGAGACTGTGGTATTGTTAAGACATATTAGAAGTAAAAAGTAAAAGGTTGGTGTTTTTGTTAAAAGTATCATAGGTATACCTACCTATCCTATATGTATACTTACTTTCTATACATTTTAGAAAATTCTCTCAGACGCTTGTATTTTATTTATCTGTATATATTTTATATAAGATATACATTACCCTCCCACGCTACGCTACAGCTGTAAGCAAATTAAAACAAGTTGTATTGGTATTGGGCTTCTAAAAATAAATCAGTTCTAAATGTATTCATCTTCATCGTACGTCACAATCACAAGCGAACTTGAAACGTTTCCTAATGCTATTGAACTAATATCAGATAGGTATCTAATATAAAAGCAATAAAATATATGGGCACGTAAAGATATATAAGAGCTATAGACCTAGGTACTTATACTTACCTATATAGGTAAGTAATAACAGTGGTTACTGAGAGGGTCGAGCTTTCCAGAGACTTGAGATCTTTGAGAGTTGAGACCCATGAGTACAAACTGTTCTGTGAAGTCGTCCGTCTTTTGGCAGAAATAGGTATTAGTTTATAGAAAGACGTATTATATTAGTTTGACGACATTGTAGCTACAGTTTTTCTAAACAATTAATTATCAAATCCAAGCGCAGTTGCTTTTTGCTAGTTTATATTGAGAATCGTGGTGTTTTCCGGGCACTGATCCAACCGCCCACCGATAGTCGTGCCCTCACTCGCCAACATACCCATCTAAAAAATAAAATAATTTACAGTGTAAACAAGCAAGCAAGGTGATGGTACGAGTGGATTTAGATAAGTATTTATGTGATGAGGTAAAAGTTGAACTAGGCCCGCGTTAAAGCATAAGACTATTGGGTACGCTTTTCGTCATCTATGTCGTCAAGCTTACATATTAACATATATTTTATAAGGAATAGAAAGGAACCCTTGGGAGCCTAGCTGGTAATTTTTAAAGAAATCTCGTCCAGCAGGCCGAAGGAAATAACGAAAATAAAGGAATAAGTGTCTATTGTGATTATTCCTATTAGCGTATTAGAAAGATAAAAGAGAGTCGTATGATAAAGTGTAATTTCAAAAACGTTTCGCGTCAAAACAGCGAAAAATAAATGTAGCTTACTAAGTACCATACCGTACTGTAAAATATAAACAACAATCTATCATATTGCTGACACTTACTAGAAGCCGTACCTATAGGATCTGCTGAGCAAAATTTATGGATCAATCAACAATAATGCTAGTTAGTAAGTAACTTTTATCTCTTCAATGACTAGATATATAGTTGGTTCCTACTATTTATAATTGTTTTTGCCAAAAAAACGAAATCGGCATTACAGCTAAAAAGTTGTTAACACGTTGCATTTTGGAAAGTCGTATATCAAAAAATACCCAAATCGCAATAAAACTTGAAGAGTTCCCTCGATTTCTCCATGATTCTATCATCGAATCCTGACCTCATGACTATGAGACCATCTAGAAGGTGGGTATACCTTTTATCAAAAAAATAATTTTACAAATGAGTCCAGAGGTCTTCGAGTAATCGAGCATATTTTACAAGGAAAAAGTTGTAAATACGTTGCATTTTTTGAAAGTGGGTTAAATGTTCCAGCATCGTCTCACCTTATTATGATGGAACACTATACAGTTTTTTATTATTTTTGAATTTGTTGCATAAATTAAAAAGTATATCTAACAATGGTGGACATGGAACCAAGCAGAAAATGTGTGTCGGCGCTGAATGAATTAATACTTATTTCATAAAGCCATTGCAAAACTCCTTGCAGTGTTAAAGTACTTGACCAATCATCATCAAATGCTTAATAAAATTGTAAAATAGACTGCAAAAATGTAAGCTATATAATAATAAATGCATGAATTTTCCGCTAGTTGCTGCATCGTTCGACCCAATCACGCCTCTATTCTTGCATGAAAATCATGAATATCGACGATTGTCTGTTTGAATCACATTTATTCCCTACTAGCTGAAGCTGGCTGAAGCCTAAGGGTTACGGGACCAGGATTTTGAAAAGGAAATAATGAAAAGTAGTGAAAAACAAATACTAGACAAAAATAAGTAAGTAATTGTACACATTATAACAATTCATAATAAATGAGTATGAGAATCTTAGAAGGAACTACCGTTTTAAGCTCTCTACCAGTCTCTAAACCATCTATATCCTACTCTGACGCAATCACCAATTAAGTTCTATCAAAAACCGCATACATCAAAAATTACCAACGTTGACATCAGTCATTGAAAGAGTTTGACTTTTTTTTTTAAAGCATCATTTATATACTAGACAGGCATTAAACCTTTATCCCTTAAATGACAAACACACCCTCAGGCCATTAAAACCAATTTAACTTAAATGTTTTAGTACCTACATATTCTAATAGGTTTCGTAGAAATGTTAAGATACACCCAAAGCTACTTCGCAAATGTGTTGACTTAGAAAACTATATAATCCCGACTATAAATACACTGAACTACGAGTAATTCTCTTTGTTAATAACTTTTCAACTAAGTCTATGTTAAAAGCTTTCACAAGCGAACACCACATTTAAAATCTGAGATTTCACGTTTCTTATAAGAATTTAAATTGTCTCTAAAACATTCTTAGCTATTTATATTTGTTGTATTTTTTTATTTGTTTGTAGGTATTGATAATGACAAAATTTTTGGTTTTATTGTAGTGAAAAAATGAATATTTTTGAGATACGCACGCGTTTCCACCATGACACCGTCATATATTATGTACTCAAAAATACATATGTAACTAAATTTTTCACTTGTATCGGAACTCCCTGCGATTTTTTTTTATCTAATGAAAGTTTTTTAAGGTATGAGTATGAACAATTGGCTCATATTTTTTTTGATGTTTAGTTAACAATATATATGTAAATAATATGGAGAAGACAGTATACGTTGTGATCATAATTTATAAGAAATATGTAGGGAAGTAAGAAGGTACCTACTGTAAGCAAGAATAATGTGTTATTGTGCTTTGCAATTATCTTTAACAGAACAATGTATTCAGAGTACTTATTAATCTTCTTACGTAACTGCTGTGCTAACTCAAATTCCATCTTTATTGTAATTTTTATAATAAGTACCTTTAAGGTAACAAGACTCTTATATTTCGCTTTTTTATCTATTATTTCTAATAACTACATCCTAGTCGTCCCTCAGGAAACCTGGTAGGATAGGGACAGTAGTAAAGCTGTTTTCACGTAAATCAGGCCCAACTTAATTATATAAATACTAGCTGACCCCGCAAACGTTATTTTGCCATATAAATTATTTTTAGGTAATTTAAGGGTGAACAACCCTTATCACTTAGGGGTATGAAAAAAAGATACTTAGTAGCTGATTCTCAGACCTACTGAACATGCTGATACTAAATATAAAATTTGGTAAAAATCAGTAAAGCCGTTTTGTTGGAGTGAGGTAACTAACACATACACTAATTTAGTTTTATTCAACTAATATGTTATTTATGAAACTTATATAGTACCTGTACCTCTATTAGTTCTGCCCATATACCTATCAACCTGTAGCAAAACAAGCGCACTAATCAAATTATAACTTAAAATAGTAATAAAATATTTTATTTCAAACAATTGTTCGGATCACACAACACCTTGAAATCAATTTACTTATACTTACATACGGGTCTACAGTATTGATACAGTTGCTATATTTACATAATTGTTACTATTATTCATAAAACTTGTTTTTAATAACAGCTTCTACAATGTTCTAGTCTGTCAATAATCCGGTTTATAATATTGGAAAATGAAAAAATGCAAGAATCCTTAAAGCAAGGTCAAGCGAACTGCGTGATGGTAAATTATGTACGTGGTATTAGCGAATTTGGCATGTCTATTAAATTAAGTCAGCCCGACAGAAAATTCAGTTAGCAGGTTGGAACATCTATTTAACACGTTTAGTGAATTACTCTTAAAAATATAAGAAGCGACAGGCACTAGTGTTTGTTCATGTGAAACGTACGTGATGTTTTTCACTAAAAGAGGAGAGGTGCGAAAAAGCTGTACAATTCTGTACAAAATTGAAGTGTTCCAAATATATAACAAGATTCGTTCCAAATAAATAATTTACCTTCTAAATTCTAATATAAGTTTATAGTATATATTTCGCTGAGTGGTAGACAATTTTTTCAATATAAGTAAGATATTTTATTCAAAGGGAATAAAAAGTATAAGTATAATATTCTAACTGTCGAGGAAAAAATACCTAAATATCTACCTATTTTATATAGGAGCAATTTTAGTAAATATTTTGAGGGCAACAATTTTTTTACACTATAAAATTACAACGATCAGAATATGTCATTCACGAAGGATCTACTGAGGCAGACACCCATATTATACCTATATTAACTACGCTACGCAAATTGATAACAATTTTGATATCTAAGTTTGACAAAGCTGTATGTCTAGGTATATACGTATAAAGCATATATACATAGAATTTGGCAATTTTTATTTATCTATTCGTAAATACTAAACATACAAGTAGGTATCTAATCTGGAGATAAGTAATTCTTGCTTGAGCTATGGGGTAGACAGTGGGTACCGTGTAGGTACCACATCTGATCATAGCTTTGTACACGACTGCAAGGAAGGGTTTTTTCCGGTTTGATTTTAAGACTCATTTAGGCAGATACTAACTCTGTGAAATGTATTAATGTTTTCCTAAGAGCATCTATATTTTTTGTTATATAAGAAAATGTAATAATTATGATTAGGTCCCCGACAGACCTATAAGATTACATATAAGGCAAAGTAAATACCTAAGAAAATCGTGAAGCAAAAGTTAGCATTTGGCATTAGTTAGTTCTACCACAGAATATGAAGGAATACGTTCTAAATAAGTTTTTTAAGAGACTTCAAAAAAAAAAGGTTCTTTTTTTTTTTTTTAATGTATGGTACCGGATTTCTCGAAGACGGTTGGACCGATTTGAAAAATTTTTTTTTAGTTCGAGAGGGTTTAGTTTCCAATTGGTCCCATATTCAGCAGGTCAGGATCTGATGATGGAATCATGGAGAAATCGAGGGAACTCTTCAAGTTTTGTATTGGGCATGGGTATTTTTTGATATATTCCATGTTAGTAAGGTGAGACAATGCTGGAAAATTTGACCCACTTTCAAAAATGCAAGGTATTTACAACTTTTTGATTACAATATATCTTGCTCGATTACTCGAAGACCACTGAATTGATTTGTAAAATTCTTTTTTTGTTAGAAAGCGTATACTTTCTAGATAGTTTCATGGTCATCAGATTAGGATCTGATGATGAAATCATGAAGTTATCGAGGGAACTCTTCAAGTTTTATTGCGATTTGGGTATTTTTTATATATTCCTTGTCAATAAGGTGAGACGCGCTGATGACGTTTACCCGACTTTCTAAGATGCAACGTGTTTACATCTTTTTAGTTGTAAGGTATTGCGTATTCAAAACTAAAAAGTAAAAAATAATTGTTTTTGCCAAAAAATCGAAACCGACTCCAATTCCTGAACTAAAAAGGATGAAATAATCAATACATTGTTGTTTAAATATGCTTCATATCAAAAATTTTAATAAATTCGAAATTGGTGCCAGTTTTACGAATTCGTTGACTAGCTGCTGGCTCGTTAATAAGCATATTTTATTATTAAAAGATTCGGCACCGACTTTAGATTTATTATTTTTTTTGATATGAAGCATATTTAAACAACAATGTATTGATTATTTCATCCTTTTTAGTTCAGGAATTGGAGTCGTTTTCGTTTTTTTGGCAAAATCAATTATTATGAAATAGACTTCAAGGCATTGTCGCTTGACAGCAAAGCTAAAAAAATTACTTTTCCCACGAGTATTTCTCTTCGTTTTTGTCATCAAGTTGCAGACAATATTACTGTCACACCATTTGTTTCCATGCATTCTATATTGCAATGAATGCAGTCTATAGACTTATGAGTAGGTAGAAATGAGGTCATTCTCAAGGTAGATTAATGTAACGTAATACGACGGGCTATCGGCTAAAAGGATTCCTTTAGTAGATCCACAGAATACTTAATACTGTAGATCTAAAGGAATGTAAACAATTCATCATTCTACTATATCAAACACATAGGTACGTAGGTATTTGGTAGGATGATATAATGAAATGTATTCCTATACCTATAGATATTTTACAAAATAAATTCGCAAATATGCGGCTCTGGGCGAGCCGTACATATTTGTGCCTTTTGCTGTTTAGACTATCAGACCATGGCCAAAGGGTAAGTTTAGCCATACAAAGAGGAAATGCCGCCAGTCTACTTTACCATGTGATAACAGTGAATTGAGCTCTATTTTTACTTAAATTAAGAGTAGTTTTAATTTTAGTTTTATTTTAATTATTGGTTAATATTTAATTTTTTCACACGCCTTAATTTAAAACATCTTATTTAGATATTAAAGACACTATTTTATTATTTACAAGAAAACCCCTTTACTTTTATAATGCTTCGTCGTGTTTTATAGTCGTGTCAAATGACTCTAAAAATTTGTAGGCCTAGTGCGCTGTCACCTGGTTCGCATCCATTGTAGCCTCTTTATGGGCACTTCCTCGGAGTAAAAAATATGTTCCCATTGAAAGTACATTCGCTATGTAAATATATTAGACTACTTATACTACTTGTAATTTCTGTGGGAACTTCTCTACTAAGTACTTGTAGCAGACAGGTTTAAGAGACACTTAAATGTTGCCTTCTGTTATCTACATTTCTGAACGCTTGATTTGGATCTGAAGCAAGAATTTCGGAAACGAACCTTAGTAATTTCTGCCAGGTCAAACGTTTATTCTTTGTTGACTTTATGCTAATACAGAAAATCATAACTAAGAGCCGCGTGTTGCTCGAAGACACCTCATATTTTGCCATAGAATTTCATCATCGTCATCATAATTTAAGCTATAGAAGAAACAATTTCCTACTCCTGTAGCTGTCGATACCAATGGAAGTCTTATTTTTTGGTCTTTTAGGAAAAAATCTATAAATTATAAATATAGAATGATCTAATTATTGAATCAAATCTACTTATATACAAATATTGGAATTATACAACACGAAATTCAAAATCTCTTGATTAACAAATGAAAAAAAGCAAGATTCCGGAGATTTGTAAAACAAATATAATATCGGATAATCTATTGATTCATTCTTTCAGTCGAGGGCTAATCGGAATTTATGAGGTAAGCCGCATAGTTTGGGGTGCGATTCCAGTCAGATGAAATTGTTTTATCCGAATTTATTACCCACAGGAGGTTCGCTTAAATATTCCCAGCTTTGTAACCTATAAACAAATATAACCTATATAACAGATGAATATGTAAAACGTGTGCAGGAAATATCGGTTTGATCTTGTGCGATAATAACGAATGTTCGATCATGAATCATTTTCGATTTATCGAAAAATTGATCAACTCTTTGATCACTATAATGAAAGCTTCATGCAAATTCAATGCGCCAAATTAAAGGAGTAAGTACCTAAGTAGATTTTATATGTACTCCTAGGCAAACAAATAACAAATGATGTCTCAATCACTGCGTCTTTAGACAACCAATAGTTACTTTTCCACTACAGACCCGCAATAAAGTTTACATACAACACAAACAACTATGTTCCTTAATCTGATTGCGGCAATTTAACGCAGAGTGATGCACAAATGAGATGATTAGCAGCGGCAGTAAAGAACGCATTAGTGGCGCGATAATAAGGCACGATTTCCTTACAAAAGTTAGGGCGAAGTCAGCGGTCCGTACAAAAAGTTATCCCATCCGAGTGCGATGACAAATGACCGAGTGCGAACGCGGCGGAGACATCAGTGAAATGGCCGATTTGCTTCGCGATCATTCTTAGCTTTCTGCATCTCGACATTCCTCTCCATATCCCCTAGGGACACTCTTACTCATAGACCCGTTACATCAGATATTTGAGCCATTTTTTTCTATAATGATCTTCCACAAAACACATCATGCTTTTTGGATATTGATCGTAAATCTTTCTTATTTGGAGCACAGTTGGAGCGTTTGGATTTTATGTGTGCCGTAAACTTTCTCATTAAACTTAGCACGTGAAGTTTTTCAACACAGACAAGTTTTAATTGACTCTACGATCTTTATAGCAAAGTTAGGCATTACGTGCATATAAGATCGCTAGTACATTAACTACTTACTATGTACGAGGATTATGTGTAAGAAATTAATCTTATGATTGATATAAGAATTGTATGTAAAATTTCAAGTGAAGGAAGATTTTATAGATACTGCATTATCTGTCTTGAAAATCTCTCACGACAAGGACGTCTACACAAATATTTTTCGTGAAATTGATAAAAGTCGCAAAACAAAATGACAACATTCGAAAATTGATAAGACCGAAGATAATGCATTGCCAAATCACAACGACATGATGCTATCTCAACAAACGTACCGACATTGTAACATACACGTGAAGGGGAAAGAAGGTGATCATCGATAGATATAGTAATCTAGCTGCTCCCCGCGGTTTCACTCGCCCTTGGTGTGTATGTACTATAGTTTATAACCTTCTCCAAGAATCAAGCTATCATATACATAAATAATTTTTCAAATCCGACCAGTTGTTCCCAAGTTATAAGCGTTCAAACAAACAAACAAACTTTTCAGCTTTATAATATTAAGTATAGATTAGTATAGATTAAAGTTAGACCTGACGATTGTTTAACCACAGTTGAAACATTCTTGAGAAATCATATACTCGAATATTGCAATTATAGCAATTTAATGATCATTTATTACTTTATTGCTGCTAGTTGCGTGATCAATAAGTCTTGCCCGAAGAAATTAACCCCAAACGTGACTGACTCTAGATTTACTGATATGTATGACGTGACAAACAACTTGCAAGTTTTGATAGATAATTCGAGTTTGTGACTATTAATTTTGTAGAAATAAGTTAGTTATTTATCATACCTACACTTTTTGATACTAGTGAAGATACTATTTTGAATATGATTTCACTTTTGAGGTACTGATAAAGTTGACTAAAAACTTTGCACTTTCATGAAATAAATGCCCAGTCTATGCATATCAACTAAAGGTTTATAAAACAGATTTATATATTTTTCTGATTCCGTAAATGTCATTTGAAATCAAGTTAAATATTAACAGTTCTTATCATCCAAAAAATAATGTATATATAAAAGTACATAAACATATCCTACAAATATCTTAGAATTACCAAAGAAACATTATAGAAATTACTCGTGTCAAAATAAAAATGAAAATTGTCCACTCATTGACTTAAACCAATTTATTTAAAACTGTTTCACACTGCAGAAAACACTAGAACATTCTCATAGGACCATAAGCGGAGTTGATGGAAGTAGTTGAGAGCTCCCTGAATAATAAAGTGGCAAGCTGTCCATTCACAACTGGTTTTTTTTAATCACCAAATAACGAGTTGAAACGAATATTCTCTTTTTTGGCTTTTATTACATATTATATTACATGTTATATTTACATGTCTGAATGATTAAAACATTTGCTCGCATTTAAATTTTTTTTTAGCTTAGTACCTACTACTTATTGGTGCAAAGTTGTTTAAGTACTTTTTCTAAGCATTTCACTTTTTTGTAAGTTTTAACGTTGTTATCTTCTTACATGTGCCTTGTTCTGCTGAAATTCTTTAGAAATATGTAGTATGTTTTTTACTTTTACCTTTCATTAGAAAATCCTATGTAAAATTTTGCTTTGTGCGTGTAGGTTATGCAAATTTGTTATTAAAGTCCGAGTCAGACTCGCGCCCTGAGGGTTCCATACCACTACACAATTTTAAGATATTTCCTTTCCTTTAATTTGTTGGTAAAATTAATTTTCTTTAAATTTAACCGCATATATACTACAGTTTTTAGATTTTTTTCTAAATAAGTACTTTATGATTTTGCTTTCTACTAAATTTTATGATTGTAGTTCAACGGAAAGTACCCCATAGGTTTTGCTCCCCATCTGAAATCGCAAAATTTACGAAAATTTGCAATATACCTACGGTTATATCATTTAATCGCGTTGACGTATAATTTTGATTATTTCACAATCGAATCTAGTAGAAAGAGACCGTAGGTCCTGAGTATCTATATATATAAAAGAAAGTCGTGTTAGTTACACATTTTATAACGCAAGAACGGCTGAACTGTGAGGTAGCTTAGAACCAGAAGGACATGGGGTCCTTTCATCCCGGGAAATCACGCGGGCGAAGCCGCGAGCAAAAGCTAGTATATTATAAATTTCAACTTGATACGTACGTTTGTACATGAGTTGCTTAGAAGAAAACAGTTTGTCAGTTTTTGCCTTTTGAGGTAGGGGACCCTAAAAACCCAATAAAAATCAAAACTTAATTCATAATACGGGTTTTAGTAATCTTAAATTTTCCGACTAACAAAAAAAAAGATGTTTAAAAAATGTAATTCAAGAGTATAAAGTATAGTAATCAAAACTGTATAATATATCAAAAAATCATGCAATTAAGGGTATATGTTTTTAGATTAACCTAAACATACTTTTTACTCGTTAGCTAAAAAGGGATTTAGTCTTTGTTTCATTATACTAAGCCTGAGGCTCATTAGAGCAAAGGAAATCTAATAAGGGTTTCGTTTGACTTGTTAATGGACCTCAATGCGGTGGCGTTATATTTCACACCAAGGATATTATGATAACCGAATAAGGATACCTACCAAATAAAAATATGAATGTATAAAATGTCTAAAGTTAAGGGAAATTCGATAAATATCGCATCGAGTTTTTCGCAAAAAGCTTGGCACGAGCTCAATTTAGTAAAGTGTAAAAGTTATCAATTCATAAATCGGAGATCAATTAAGTATAAATATGAATCCCTGTTACTATTACAGGTATATTATATAGATAATTTGAAACAAAATTCGAAATTTGTACGAAAATCACGACATGACGGGAAGTCATATCACGGCTATCTTAAGGCAATGTTAATATTATTATATATGATAAGAATTCGAATGTTCTATAAACTACACCTTGCTACTTGTTTGCACTGTTGTTTGATTATAATGAATAAATTAATAACTGCGAGAAGGGAACCATACGTTCAAGGTGATATAATAATATCTTGGTGAAAGATTTAGAAGCGACAACAATGTTTTTCTTGGTTGTCTGCCTTTAGAGCGGTTTTTTTAACGTCTCGTCAGTCTGGCGATGTAAACAACATGCCCTGACCACAGCTGGGTTAATGACTAATCAAAACAACTGGCAGCGTCATTGTGTCAAGGCAGCAGTCTTACTATGGCATCAGAGCAATCTAATCAGTCAATTGGCGGCTCTCTCCATGCTCTGTAAATTGGTACTCGATTATGCGCCGATTGAGTGCGAGTGTGTAGAATATTCATACGACACTCATACAAGCGAAAACATCGTACGATACGAGCCAGCCAATCACATGCAGCGGCGTGGTGGGCTCGGCTCCCCACCACACTATCGGAATGCATGGTTCTTAGAACAGCACTGTTAAAAATAACTACCTGTTTGACAGGACACACACGGTGGCAGACGTCATTCGAGGCCATTGCCAAGATATGGCTAACTAAATCAACAGATACTCAATTTTATTGTGATTTATAGACTAAAAGTAAGTTTGTTCATTTGCTATGCTAAGCATTTATATTTCTTTTTATTGTAGTTTGCTAGCGTGTGTGTTCAGTTCGCCGTCGCAATATAAATTTATTGCAACTGCATGGTCTCGCAGAATATCCTTATCGGATGTAAATATAAAGATATTCACGAGGTAATGTTTATTTTCCGCGGAAAAGATAACCGTCCATTAATTTTCTAGCAATTTTTTTGTTTTATTGTAATTAACTAAAAAGCAAATTTAAATATAAAAAAAATCAAAAGAAAATAATACCCAAATGTTAACTGTTGGATATGTGTATTCCTCCTATCTCAATAAGTAAATGGAGTGTGAAATGTATGTACAAATGAGATAACTTCACTTAACCTACACATTAAAATGGAAATAAAATTATAATCATTGTAGATCTATAATAAGTTTTCCGCTTGCTGCATGTAAACAGATGGACATGCACGCATACGCTCGTGCGTGGGGCGTGCGTGTAACGTGATCGCGCGATTACGTGCCGTGATGACCCGCCATCCTAATACCCGAGATATTTTTGTACCAATAATACGTCAGGTTTATTGCTGGCATGCATTAAAGATAATATTTAACAATAATATAATTGTGATAAACCCGAAAGTAACTATTCATAATAATTTAAATTGAAGATATTAACATGAAACTAAGAGAAATACACATGGTGGTAGGTAGGAAGGAACCATTCCATAATGTAATGTTTTTGTTGCTCTTGATAATTTTATAAAATGTTAATTTAATATCTAATTAGGGACTTCCTGACTAATTTCACACACAACAAACATTAAAAAATTAACATTTAAGTACATGCAGTACTTAAATGTTTATTTTTTAATGTTTGTTACCTCATTATTTATCTCACGTCATTTCTGCGTGAGCACTAGATCAATTAACCCTGCACACTCAGGTGTTAAAAATTTTCAATCTGTCGAAGTTTGAGATGGCCTCAGTAAACAAGTGGAAGTCAGTTTTTGTTTTTTGGGAAAAAGATTGTTATTTACAAACAAATAGCCTAGGTAAACTGCAAATCTCTGGTGCATAAATATATCCTTTGCGTAATTTAGGAGATAACAATTAATAAATAGATACGAATAGCAATCTCATTTTATAATGTAATCACATGAGATGATGTTTATAGATTGTAGATGTAAACAAAAAAAGGGCTTTATACTAGCAACAACTTTTATTAGGATTCGTGTATGTATTTATGTTGCCCAGTAAAATCAATATCGATTACAATAGAGATACCTACCTACTTAATTCAAGGTGCCATGTTACGGGCAAAAGCTAGTAATAAGTATTAATATTATTATTCAACAAACGTTTGCATGTCATGATCTACTGAAATTCTTGAACATTCGAGTGTCCGAAGATACTCTGAAGTGCGGATACTCTAAGAAGAATACATAAGTGCTTTCATGTATACCTAAACCTTCTATGAGATGGATGTTGGGTGGGCGTTTGATCTTTATATTCTTGACAAGAATATAATGGAAGATATAAATATGTACTCACTTTTTGTCTTCTCACTCGTACAGAAAAATCCGAACAAGTGCGAGAAAAAAATTTCAAAATATTAGTTCAACTAACTTCGTTGTTTTTATTGTTCATCTTAGAGTACTTTTGAACAAGCTTTGAACTTAGTCGGTCTAGTAAATTAAATGAGAATTTATACTGTGTCAGGCAGAACAGACAAATGATCCCTATGATATGGGTTTCGGTTTGATATTTTTATTGTATAAGGAATCTTATGTGTATTAATACAACTTTTTTTAAAATATTTTTCATAGATTTAAAATTAATTAGAGCTACAAAAACGTAAAACTGCTCTAGACCTATTTTAGAAGAGCCACATCTTTAGAGGGACGGCTAATTTTCTCGCAACAGTTAAAATTAATGAACTTGGGATTTAATCTGCAACTTTTTCAAGCAAAGGGAATTGTTTAAGAGCCTCTCTAGTAAACTTACTCCAGCTACCGACTTTAATGACTTAAGATGGTACTAGATGGCAAATTATTTTATTAACTACTTACTTAATTTTAAATACCGTTATGTCCTGCGTTTGTTTGTTAATTTATTTACTTTGACCCTTGGTCAAAAAATAGTCCATTTATGAATATTCATCGATCTCTACTATCGTTATTATCACAGACTAACTTTATCTTTAAAATGTATGTATGTAAAATCATAATTGTGTATAACGAATTAAAAAATAAATAGGTACCGGAAACGATGAAGTGATTCAATTGCTGAAGTCTTAGTTTAAATGTAGGCAGGAAATTAATAGCTCTATGCGTTTGAAAATGATATAAGTATAAGCTATCTTGGTAAACTCGTTCATGCATACCTACAATAATTAATTATAAGTAATTATAAGTATTTTTTTATATTAAAATGACATAAACTAATAAATAAAACCTAAATATTACAACTAAATTAAAAATAAAACTAAATAAAAATAATAAAAAGAAGAAGAGATCACCCACTCATTAGCGTTTCCGGTGCAAAGGTGCCCAAAACACTGGCGGCATTCATACTTCCATATCCATACTAATATTATAAATGCGAAAGTCTGTCTGTTTGTCTGTCTGTCTGTCACCTCTTCACGGCTAAACTGCTGGACCGATTGTGATGAAATTTGGTAGGGATGTTGTTAACGACCTGAGGTCAAACATAGGCTAACTTTTGGGCGCGATATAACCGAGTCCCACGCGGGGCGAAGCCGCGGGGAACAGCTAGTTACCAATATAATATTATAATTTATAATAATATTTTATGTAGCTATATACTACATACTACTTAAACCACTAATGTGATATTTTTCTAGCTTCTGGTTCAAGCATAATTATAATTTTGCAAGACATGGTTCCTTATTTGTTTCTAAAAAATGTACAAATCATAACATTTTTCTATAGCACCTCCAACCTAAAAATAAAATAAATATAATCTGCTTAACTCAAGTATTGACTGTCTGGCTCACGGCGTTAAGTCCACATATTTTGCCATTTAAAGTCCCTGTTACAATTTTATCGATTTTTTTATTTGCAAAACAAAAAATTGAAATAAAAAAAAAACAAAATATTTTTACTTTTACAATGTTACTAAAAAGTAATTCATGCTGAAAAATAAATACTGATGTTATTGTTTTTGTATTTTACAATATATTCAAAATGTGTTAAAAAAAAGGTCCAACGTAAAGAATCACTTAAGTTTTAGTTTTAGTTACGTTCCACTCCAGGTTTATATCATGTATGTAATTTGTTATAAACAAATAAATATCTTTTGCCACAGATGCGATCAAAGAGCACTGCAACCAAGAAGAAGACATGCTGCAGAGATGTTCAATGGCTCTACCAGTTCTCAGCTCCCCAGAAATTTCCTTTGCACTTACACAAGAAGAACTCGACAAGAGCTGCATGTAAGTTTGACTTTTTCTTCTCATCACAATAGATTCTTCGGCACCTCACTATCACCTATCATTCAGTTTCCAGATTGCGAGGTCATTGTTATGAATTTTGAATGTGATTGCACGAAATATATATAGAAGTTTGATAAATGATATAGCAGTATTAAGTATGCAAAGCCGCGGCCGACAGCTGTTTGTGATAATTATATAATCGGTAAAAATGTGTGGCTTATTTATTATTCACTACTTAATATTTCCCTTCCCTGTCGACATAAATAAGATGCTTATCCATGGCTAATAAATTACATTTTTACCAACAACATGCACATGACATAGCACAATGGTGAATGCTAATATTTTTTAACCATTTTGGAAAAATATCCGCTGTAGGAGGTTTCTGGCGATGTTATGTACGTATTTAAAATTTTAAAAAATAATATAACTATAAATAAAGGAAATGAATTAATGATTTTCGTACGTGAGCATCTTTCACGCGAGATAGTAGTTACACTATTACAAAGAGAATGCTAAGTCGACGTAACTCCTCGATCTTCCTCTTCCTCGTCATCTCTCTTTCTTGCTTGGCCAATTGGCAATGATAAAATCCGACAAAAAAAAAACTGAAATTTTTGGACAACGCATCACAAAGAATCTTTAACGTGACGAAGTGGTACTTCATTTTATCCGCGAATTACAGCGACGTTTATCAATCCGGCACACCTATTTGTAATCTGGCGTCGGCGTGTCATAGGATTTGGCTCCGACATACACACATAAACACACCCCACGAATAAGAATATTAAAATGAAATAGCAAACTCTTGATCTATATAATTCTCAATTAGGAGTTTAAATTCATTTGTCTTTAATAAGGCGCCCGGGAGTTCAAGATCCAACTCATTGAAAACTTTGTACTTTTCTAAAGAACATTTTAAGTGGTATTATTACGTAATTAATATATTTGACTTTGACCTTGGAAACCGAGAACGAGTTGGTACATATTATAATATCTCATAAGTAAAACCATTTCCTACATTTTACTAATAAGTTTAATATAGTATATTTGTATTAAATGTCTTGTTTATTATCGTATAAGAGACTATAATGATGGCATCTTTGAACCAGAATCGTTAAGTAGCGGGTAATAGATAGGTGTATTTTATTTTTGTATACTTACCTTTTTATTTATTTAATTTTGGCCACATTGAAAATTGAAATTAGTTTAATGATATTTGACATAATTATATACTTAATAGACTTAAATCAGTGACTAAACTACAAACAATTAAATTGATTTATCAAATCTATAATGTTTTATTTATTATTATTTTAACGCAATTCAAAATTTTGCATTTACCCCGTAACTTTTTCTGCATCTATTAAGATGTTGGATAGTACTAAAGCTACATTTATCCCGGAATGCCGTTCCTAGTCCTCTAGGATCTTTATCCCTATAAAGAATCGTGAAATTCAGGCGCTAACTTGTAGTAATCTTTATAAATGATCCTACTTCGTCGTACGATGTATATGACGCACTTTGGCTTTTATTTTCTCCCCTCTTGACCCTTTATTAGCTCAATAAGCAGCGCGGTTACTGCATTGGAATGGACTGACAGAATTTTTGTTGTCTTGTATAGATGTCTTATATACATTTTATCTGCCCATAGAGAGCAGACTAAACTACTAACTAGGTAATCTAGGCATACGTGTTCATGACAATATGCGTGTTAAACGACAGCGAGCTCGGGCTGATGGATTGGTCACCGTTAGTGGTAATGCTCCTTCGGACTTCAGAAGGCAAGTTACGGCGTTGGTGCCTGCTCCTTCCGCTACATGACAGTCGTGAGACTGTGTCAGATGCCTTCAGACAGCCTGAAAAATGTTGTGGTATTAGCCATTGAATATGTTAATAATCATGTTCCTATTGGTCTAGTTTTCCTGTAAACAGGGTTAGGCGGCAGTCGCTCCATTGTAATAATTAGTATTGCCAAATCTAGGACTATGATTAAGGCGTGCTCAAGGCTCTAAAGCGATGAGCTTTGAAATTCCGAATAACATTATTTAAGTAAGTCTTTAGGAGTGTCGGTATTTCTACCAAAAATAGGTTTTCACGAACGTCCCATGTTACATCTGATAATATTTACTTACTCGTTCTACTTGGGTTCCCTGACAAAGTCTCCTTAGGGACTATACGGCTCTCACTATTTTCCGGTCCCCTGTGCCGACGCCGACGGCTTCACAATTTACTGCAAGTATTTCACTAAACGAACACTCATACTTAATATAAATGTGATAGTGTGTCTTCCTGTCAGATACTTTTCGCATATTTTTTTGTTAGCCCAGTTCATTTCGTTCGTTCAGTCCAATTAATTTAAGTTGGTGACAAAGTTAATTGACCTTGTGCTCCCATGTTTTGTAATAACTCATCGTCAGTCATTTTATTTAGAATTAACATTTAGTACCTATAAAAAATAAACCAATTTTATTATTATTAAAATAAAGACGAAAAGCAAAGTCAAGGAAAGAACGGTCAAGCATAGGGAATACTAGTAAAGGCAACTATAATAAATAAAGCAAATTGAACCTATTGTAATTCACTTATATTGAATTCTACGAACGTAAGCTCTCGACAAATCTACTTAGCAGACCATCGATAGTAAAGCACAGATGGTAAAGTATTTTTTTTATGTTAAAAATACCAAAGTTAATTTTCTCCGAAACTGAAATGTAATTTGTGTGTGAGCGTATAAACGTCGTATACTGAATATTTTTTTTTTATAATTATGGTTATCTAAAGCTTAACAAAATTTCCTTAAGTTTTTTATCTTCTCTTGTGTGCTACAGGCCCACACCGGTATCAGATTTATTTTGTTTCTCTAAATGTATACTGATAAAAATTATATCATCAGTGACTATACTAACTCTTGTATAACCTAACCTAACCTATAGTTGAAATAAATTACAGATTATAAAGAGCTTATAAGTCGAAGATGTCGATCTACGACAATCAGAAAAAAATATGTAAGTTGTTCAGGTTACTAAAACTTTACACTAAGCTATTTCCACGTAGGTTCTACCTCACATTATTTCATTATAGTCCTCTTATGACCTTTAGGAGTGGCTTTTCGTAAAGTTTTAGGAAGTGCGCAGAAACTCCACTAACTTTCGCTAAGACTTGTCAGCAAGTTCTGAGCGTGGCACGCAGTTAGCTCATCTCAATTTAGGGCTCTTGTTTGCGGTAAATACCAATTTGAAACTAGTTGTCCGACTAAGTTCGCGATTGTTGATTTAACTGCTTTAACTAGCCGATAAGGACAATATTTTTAGATAAAAGATAGAATACTGTTCAACAAGTTGCTGTCGTGTAAAGATAGCGAGCGACGTCCTGACGCAGTCTCAATCGGTGTTTTTTCCAGGTGATGGCTCCTACCAGCAACAGCATTCAAAACATACAAATAAGGAAAATAACAGCATTCTAGTACTGTAGTAGTAGTAGTAGGGTCTCTGAGCTAGAGAGGGGTCGGACGGACGGACAGTCGGAAACTATAAGTGTTCCTTTCCTTGTGGACTACGGAACCCTAATACAGATATATTTTTAGATATTCGACCCTAAACGGGTAAAAAGGGTGTTAAACTTTATATGAAAATATATATTCTTATCATATTTTTTTTACTTTTGGCACAATATTTCCTTTTTTATAAATAAATAAGTTATTACTGAATGGTAGTAGAATATGATTTGATATATTAGAAATTAACATGTCGGATGCAGGTATAACATGTGACATATCTGACCTGGCAAACACGACAAAGCCATTAACCAATATAAGTTAGATACAAAATAGTCCGTGCATGATAATATGTAAGAAGATTATCATCACTAAACAAAGTCTATCAAATTTATCATCTGATTGTACATTGTTTGGACTTTTAAATCTATTTTTGTTTTGACCTTTCTTCTATCCTTTCACATTTATTTTTATACAATTACGTTCGCAATCAAGCACGGCTCGCGATATATTTGCGCCCGGTCACCATATAGCCTATTTATGGTCGTGATTCACTGAGGAACTGAGGATGCCACTAGCGGGCTGCTAACTCGTGACCTAGGATGTTTCGCTACAGTACCTGCTTTCTATCATTTCTTTTGATCATTAGGCCTCTATTCTGTAGCGCTTGCGATTATATTCGAAGAGGAATTATAGCTTTAAAACGGCACGGTTGCGCTGCTGGTCAGTGTGTTTTGACGAATACTTTCTGACAGTAGTTTTTCTGATTTTATGAGGTTGCCACGCTTGTAATTATAAAGATTTAGTACTATTTCAGCTCAGTATTTAAATACTCAGTTTGGTATGTGGACTCTGGAATTGGGATATCCTTCTTTCTTCTGTCCCTTGACATTAAATAACTTGTAAGTTTATTTTATCTTGAGACTGAGTTTATGTAGGAATTATTTGTTTGTTCCGTCAGCTGTATAATTGGCTATAAAACATATGACCATGTACGGTAATGGGTATTCATAATTCTGCAGCTGTGTATAAAATCATGTTGATTTTAATGCTTTTTATATATATTATACTTATATAAAAGTTTTTATAAAAAACATTAATATGCTAAAATATTTTCATAATAGAATTCCAAATATTCAAACCCGTATTTTCATTGTTACAGCGAACTTCGCTCAGGCATCCGCTGCATAGAAAACTACACCCATGTCTGTATGGAGAAACATGAACAAGTTGTGTTCAGGAGAATATACGCCGGCATAACCGACGTGATCCAAGAACTTTGTACCCGTGGGTCGTACCAGGACGAATATTTGAGACACGCTAACTGTGTCAAGAATGTTCGGCCGGAGTATGAAAGATGCAGCAAGAAGTATGAAGTTACTTTGACGACGCTGAGTGAACATCAGAAGACGGAGCAGTACAGCACTGGCAATGATTACACCACCAGCCACGAGGATCACCTAAGGACTGTTTGTTGGTAAGTAATATTCTCTCATAATTTGCGTTTTTCTTTAGGTTTTTCAAATATACCTAATGTTTGGGAACTACTACCTACTTTCATGCTAGGGGTAAGTTTTTTAATGGGAATAGAAAGATCATATGAAAAACGTGCTCTGAACATAGCTATCATGTTAATTTTGTGATGATAATTTTTGCCTCCATAAGGTTCCAGTAACCACTTTCCATTAGATGGCAGTAAGTCTGTTTTCCTAATTAGCAGTTAACCAGTTTTAATTTTATAAAAACGAAAGTTTTCGAGGATGTATGGATGTTTAACGGCTATTCTCGATCGACTGACACCGCCAATGGTTGACCAATACGATTTTGAAGTGGAACTATTTAGATACTTTTTTGCTGATTTACACCATACTTTATGAGTTGGAAATAGAACAAATAAAGTCATTTTTATTGGTAATTAGCAGTCCTAGGAGTCGCATTTAGATGATCGAGCTTCATCTAACGAATGACGTCACTTCGTTTGAGTTCCGCAAATTAAACTGTCATAGAAGGAAGTTAAGAGCAACTGAGAGTACTCAATAAGTCGGGCGAAGGCCTGAATATTGAATAGTCCGTTAATAAATTATTCAACTTATTGAACGGAAGGTCTTGCACTAATTACTTCTTTGACAATAGTGTTTGCTATAGTTTATACTTCCTTTTTTTATATTTCTTTTTAGTTTATTTATATTCGATTCTAGTTCATGTAACATAGTAAGACATATGAATTTTAATTCTGGTTTAATAAACCAAATTCTAACCAAAAAAATATATCTTAAGTTAACTCTATATAAGTAATTACCTTCTGTTAATTTGAGAATTAAAATCGGAGTATGTTCAAAAACAATTATCAAAGCGATTATTCGATCATTAATCAACATCTACGAATCCTATATATATCCGGGTATTATCTGAATTCCGGACCAGCCTACTTTGATGCTCATTTTTTCGCAGAGTCGCTATTCAGTTAGGATTTCCTGGATTAAGAGACGTACTTAAGGTTTATTCAAAGTTTTAATGCCTTCGTTAGACGCCTCGTACAATTGAATTTCTAATTTTCCGATACTTCATTCCCTCTGAAGATTATGGCTCATTATCATCGTTTTTATAAAAGTAAACAAGAAAATATGCAATCATTAATAAAATGCATACAATCATATTTTTTGTCAAAATGTAGGTAAACATTGGATAAAACGGCTGGACTTGGCGCGGCTAGTGCGACAGATGTCATTTTAAAAGCTAAAAATACTGAATTATTGCGTAACAAAAGTTGCCTGGGATGTCACTCACGGAAATGCTCTGTACCTACTCCAAATTACATTTACATAGTAAAAAAGTTAGACTGGTCAGTTTTTCTAGTTTAAAAATATATTTCAGCGCTATCACAGGATTCATACATCGCTGGCCATGCACTGACACAATGGAAAGATGAACAAAAACAATGTTATTTCCCGCGGAAAAACTACGAAACTACCACCCTGAATTGTGTGAATTATACGAAAGTTTTTGATAAATAATTGTTTCTGTTTTGTTCAAATTTAATTTGTTATTTTACATGCGTTTCGAAGAACTTGTTTTGTTAGAATTATATTGTTGATGCTCTCCTGGAGGCGCCATGATACATCTGAAACCATCCCTATAAAATTTTGTCCTCATATATCTTTTAACTTAATTCAGTGTAGTTTTCTGTTTACTCTATTATTATTAATACCGTAATTTTCCAGGTATTTTATGCTGGGCTGGGTGCTTGCTTACATGTAGTTGTCAGAATTAATCTAAGTATACCTTAGTACTTGAAAGTGTGCGAATTTGTAATCTACATGTAGTGATTATGGTAGCCTGCACGTTATGAGTAATTGTTTTTAAATTAAGTATTTTTAAAGGTCTCCGTGTTTACCTAAATCTCTTGGTAAAACTTCAATAGTTCTAATTTTCCATTTATAGTCCCAGCGTATCCTTTAAAATGCACTGTACGCGACACTTTGATTGGATCCAATTCGGTACTGTATATTTCATTAAGTCTTGTATTTTTCAGTTCATTCCAAGAGTACCTGGCGTGCTCGGAGCAAACAGTACAGAGATCGTGCGGGGATGAGGCGGCGCTCTTCACTAGTGCATTCCTTAAAAAGATGGCTTCTAACATAATCAAGGTAACTGATCTATTTTTCTTCTTCTTCTCAAAGTTAGATGGATCCTATATTGACTCTGACAAGTACGTAGCCACCTCTACCACCCGGTAGTTTGCTTTGTTCAAATCCTCAATTGTGCCAGAAGTAGGGCGACAGAAGGTGAATGTTCTACTAGTCTCTTTGCTTATTTAACGAAAGAGTTTATTTGTATATTTTAATTTTCGAAATTACTATATAACCGAATTTGAAATATACTTTTGCGAAAACGAGTGGCTTTGCATCAGATAAACAAAAACGTACACTATTTTGCAACAAATACCTATTTGCAACAGAGTTAAAAGCATATCAATACTTTGTTTCCTGCAATATGGTCATATAAATACTTAAACGTATGAAAATTGAGCCCATTATTGTGAAACATTATTCAATAAACGTTACTATGAATTTATTTCCTGTTAAAGATATAATGAAATATTAAAATGTGTGGTCTTTATTAAATTTCAACTACAATTAAATATAGATAAGTATAGTTAAATTTACAGAAACCTTTATTATTCTTACTGATAAAATTTGTTCAATGAAAATATTTTTTATGACTTCTATTTTTTTATCTATTAAAAACATGGCTTTTATTTTATTTCAGAACTTTTGCCTGGAATATCGGGGACAAGAATGTGCATTAGGTGGCAATAGTGCAAACAACAGCGCCAGTTTAATATTGATAAGTGTTACAGTACTATTAAGTCTGTATGGCGTCGCAAAAGACTTGCAATCATTTTTTTCAATAGCGCGGCAATCGTACCAACCTTAAGGCACTAATTGAAAATAGTTATTAATTTAAAAATAGAAAAGCTAGTGTGGCAGCTAGTAAAAAACGATAAAGAAGCAAAGAATCGGATGCAGTGTTGCAGTACGGTGTGCAGTGGAGTGTAAATAATGTACGTGGATAGGTGCAACTGTGCCATCAATGCTAAGAATGTGTAGATATACATGAAGTTCTAACTAGTGTTGTTTTGTTTCTATGAGCCAGTTGTTAGTGAGGCAAATGAGCTATTAAGGTTAATTAGAGATTATTTATTCCAAGATCTTAAATCTTAATTACAACGGTATACTCAATTTGCATGAAAGTACTTGTTGATCAAGAAATGTCAAACATTATATTGTTTGCTTAAGTATTTTTGTATTGTGCTTACATCACATAGCTATATGATAATTACTTATCATTTACACTTAAGTAACGCATTTGATTGATGCCAGTACTTTTTTGAGTAAAACTAAGATCTAGTCTTGTCCTAAGTATACTAAACTGTTAATTTTTACAGTGTTTTGAGTCCGGTTGGCGTAACTTAGATTCCAAATCGTTGTTAACAACATAAGGGATTTGTAATTAATTCATAATAGATATTTTTATTTTACAATATTAATATTAAATAAAATTTCAATAAAAATGTGCTGATTTTCAATGAATTCAAACAATGCAAATGTAGCAGTGTGTAGACGTGTTTGTCGAATGAAATTTATTGAGAAAACAGAAATTGTACGTATTTTAATAGTAACGTCCTATTATGAACATATTCCTGTCTTCTATTTAAAAGACTGGTCATATTTAGTTAGTTGATTGGTTTTAAGCTGTTTAGTTTTGTAGATATTAAGTTCATTATTCAAATTCAACTACGTTGTTAAAAATATTTGTAACATATAATCATTATAACGGATATACAAAATGACATGTTATAAAAAATTTACTTTGCTCAAAATTTCTCCTATAAAAATTCATTATTTGAATTATGCTTGTTATTTTTATGAAACGTATATATATGAATGGATAAACAGTCCTAGTAGCTCAGAACTTCTGTGATAGTTTATAGCAAATTAAAAGTAAAAATATATATGTATTTTTTCCTTCACCAGCGAAGTGGTTTAAAAAAACGTTTTAAGAATAATATTTTAATAAATTATGTTAAAAACAACGTGTTAAGCCATCATTATTTTATTATTAACGGCAAAAACATTGAAATTATTTTACCAATATTTGTATTTGTTTAGAATTTATTATTAATTATTTAGTTGTAGGTAATAAATATTGTGAGATTAGTTTTGAATCGAATTTATATAAGTTATAGTTATACGCACATTATATCTACATATCACTATCATAATCCAACAAATGGAAAAATGCTCATAAATTTGATTATTCTAAAAGGTATAACATCGCCAAAGACCGAAGGTATGTCATACTCTTTTATATCATCTATCCCAATTTACATAATTATGATAAAAACAGCAGATATATTTATGAATAGTTAATAAACATTTTTTTCTTTTTTTTTCTTTTGTTCATGTAAAAACAGACAAGGAGAATATTATAAAATGAGAACAAATGTTCTCAATAGAAGTCCTTTTCAGCAATTAAAATATACAGCCACTCTTACCCTTCCAACGAGAACATTAGAGTGTAAACAATGATTTTTAAATTGGTGTATGTGACGCATAGTCAGTCATGTGTTGCTATCTTTGTAAAATTTCCTATGTGTGTTATAATAAAAAAATATACCTTACAGTTATCAGCACTTAATAACATTTTGCATGTATACTTGACATATGAAGACAAATAGTGATAAAATAGATATCTGCTGCATTTTATGCCGACGGTATTATCCATGTCTAACTACTGTTTGGTACCTAGTTATAATATGGCTGAAGGTACTGGGTCTGTGGGGTAAAATTCCTTTTGGTATCAATAAACAGAGATCATTACTGATAGTGTTATCTATTTGTATTTTGGATATTTTTGTAAAAACATATAAAAGCAAAAATATCTTAACTACAGTGTTATTAAATTATTTTACTCTTGTAAATATATCATGTATATTAAAGTAACTAATGAAAGTTGAAATTGTATAATGTAATTTATAATTAATATAGAAACAATGAAACTAAATTAGTCCATCCGTATCCAATTTTATTAGTTGATAATCATGAATTCTGAAGACATAGTCTTTTAGAGATTTTGTTAAAATAAAGAAATCTTGTATTTATAAATAGCGTTTTTGTTTCTCAGTACCCAATACTCATACAAATATTTATACTTAAAATTTAAAATACATATATTTTAAAATTTGCAGCACTCGATTTATAATTATTTATTTTATTTCATTTTTAAGATTATTTTCATTTACTGGATTTAATAATAAGAAGTTCAGGGTGACATCATTTTATGAAACTATTTAAACTAGCTAGCAAACTAATGAAGCAAAATTTTATATTTTCACTATTGGTTCAAGTTAAATAAAAGTTCAAGCTATTAATAATTTAACAAAAAAAGTAAATGATGATAAACAGGTATATTAAATATTTTTCACTACACATCAACAAGAAAGCCTCTTATGGATTTGTAATGTTAGATTCATATCCCTACATAAGCCTATCCAGCCTATAAGAAGTACGATTTAATAAAAATAATACATTTTATTTAGAAAACAATTCTTTGCAGATTCCCTAGAGAAAATACGACAAACTTTTATATAGTAAAACAAAAAGGACTTAATAAGAAGTCAAATAAGGTAATTAAGTCTGAAAGTTAAACACCGAGGTGAGAACGGAACAAAAAGTCAATTCAACTAAGTGATAGCACTTAATAGGCTCTTAATCTACTTTGGGCGTAATTTAGATAGCGTTTAACGAGGAATATTCGGTAGTCAGCACCTTGCCTATTTTCAGGTAATCTTGATTAATTACTGGTGTAATTTTCACCAATTTTTTTCTCAACCACTCAGCTACCGATTATAACGAGAGAACCCATAATGTTATTCGGTCATGAGTGACTATTTGGATATTTACGCATTATTGTCATTCCATGCTGGTCTGGGAGAAAAAGAAAAACATAGAATGTACCAGCTGCTTTTCTTCCCGTGCAAGCCGTAAAAGTCGTCTGAGGGAATCGCCGAATGGGGAAATCATGACATAGGCGATGCGGCTAGCAACCCATCACTATTGATTTCCTGTTTCAACTACCATTATGCTAAACGTGGCCTAAGATATTATGGCTCTAGGCTCTGTCTACCCCGTATGGGATAGAGACGTGATTATATGTATGTATGTATTGTCCCACTACTAGAAAAAGGACTCCAATATCTCCTTCCAAACCCCTATTATACAAACTTAATTTATACTCGATCAAATCTATGTCTATTTTATTGAATGGAAAATAAATCTTCCTCCATTCCTAATTTAATAAAAATAAGTATTATCGAATACAAGAAGATTCTGAATTGTTTGAAACGCTAGGCAATAAATTTTTGGTAGAGCATAAGAACGTTATGAAGAAGCATTCTTTTGATTTGGTTTTCCTATATAGTCCATTGTAATAACCAGTGCCACCATATCTGGAACCATGTATAAAGCGTAACCTGGGCTCTGAAACTTGCTGAGAAACATTTTTAGATGAAGATGAAGAACTCATATTAGTGTTTGTTACCAAAAAGATTTAACTGAGGCTAGTTAAACAAGTAATTGTACCAAAAATAATTTTAAATAAATAATTTAGAAAATCTTATGTTTTCTTCAAATGTTGAACACATTTTCATATTATATCGCTAAGTTATTTACAGTTGTATTTATTATTAAATACTAGTGAACCGCCCCGGCTTCACATGGGCATCAAAACCTTCCTCTTGAATCACTATCTATTAAAAAAACTGCATCAAAATCCGTTGCGTAGTTTTAAAGATTTAAGCATACATAGGGATAAAGGGACAGAGAAAGCGACTTTGTTTATACTATTATTATCAGATAAGACAACGATTTATCAAATGGGATATGTTTAAGGCATTTTTGATTTAAAAAAAGCCAAAACTACAAAAAATAAATACTCTTTTGACCAATAGGTTTTATAAATAAACGTAAAAAGCACAAACGGCACAAAACTATAAGTCGGACAAGGCTGTCTAAAACTTTCTTTAGAATTCCGGACAAAAACTAAAAGTTCCTGCTTTTTGCCATCCGTACTGGTGCAGTATTGACGACCTTACTATGTACCTTTACTTAGTTGTCTGTCGTAGGTTTATTATTATTTTTATTTCTTATTTATTAATTTTTTATTAACATTATAAACTATCTATTAAGTTAGATAATTTTCAAAAAAAAAAACCAAAACTACTGTAAATTCCTTTTCTGTATCTGGTATTTTTGTACAATAATACTATTTGAAAGAGTGTGCGTCATGTACCTACCTACTTTAAAAATTAAGGAAACAACGCACTGTTTCATGTAAATCTATTTATTAAACCACTTAACCGTTTAATAACTTATAAAATGAGACAATCATATCTATCCGTCTCCATTAAACATCAAAACATAAAAATGGATCTGAAGAATAAAATATAATATTATAATATAAAATCCTTGTCAAGCTTTGGCTAGAAGGGGATTTGTAACATTTTTTTCTGGTTTAGCGCAGTAAAGCTGCAATGCACTAGTTTAATGAACGAAGTTCTCTTTTCAACGAAGAGTTCAAAAATGGAGGTAAGTAGCTATTGTTTGAATTTATATCGATATCTTCACCACTGTCAGTATATTTCTAACTCAGACAGTAGGTGTTTTAAAAAAAAAAAAAAAACAAAAAATTTGAACATTCATTCAATTTTAACTTTAGAATTTAAGCTTTATAGGGAAATGTCAATACCTTTACCTACACTACAACGCTATATAAGACACAACCATACAGATCCTGTTTTTCCTGTTTAAATATATTACAAGCTTTAGATTTCGGCTACAAGGTGCCGCTACGACAAGCAGCTACGATTGCTACGAGCTGCTACGACTTCACCTCTACGAAATCTGAAAGTGTAGCAAATACTAAGAACTATTTTTACCTGTCAAAATAAATGATATAAAATATGATTACTTTCACTTTTTTTATCTCCAAGCGTAAATATGTATCCCATATGATCCTTTTATTACGCAATAAATATAAATCTTGTAAGTACGAAGTATACAATCTAAGATTAAGATCTTTTAATTTTTTTTGCTCTATATTTATGCAGCTTGGATTACCAGAATACCCAAGAGAATGAATAACAATAATATGAATATAATCAGGCATCAAATTTTTTAAACCATTTGTTGTTAGTACTATAATGTGTTGTTCAAGCATTCAGAACAACATTCCCTTTGTATAATTGAAAGCGTTTCAATGTTACCGAAATGATATTGAAATGTTGGATGGCTGAATCGACTCGTTCGCCATTCTTCGAGTTTGCTGAGGAAAGTAATAAAATGCTTTTGGATTCGTCTACCTACTACTAAATGGAGTAGTTTCATTTGAAATTTATTTTTATCCTCCTAATGCTTACTCGAACAATAAAGTTATTACGTTCTTATGCTAAGTGAATGCAAGTCAATATTATTTTATAATTTACCTATGCTAAACTAATTGAAGTATGAATCAATCTCATTATTTTAAAAAAATATAATTTATTATTGAGGCAATAAAAATCAACGAAATAATTGTTTAAAAATATGAAAATGAGGATAACATTTTTACATTGTATTTTGTTTAATAAATTAACTTATAAAAAATATGCAATGCTTAAGAGTTTGTTTGTTACTCGTATATGATTTTTGAACTACAAAACGGATTTACAAATTGCATGTTATATGAAAGGTATCTGTCCTTGGAAAAGAGGTTATAATATAGCTTGTTGTGTGTATTCACTATTTATTACAAACTACACATAACAGGCAGATGAAACTGCGAGGCAATGCTACTTTTACACTTAGAAAGAGATTACATAGTAGCTATCTATATAAAACAATGCAAGCCAACAATAACCTCCCTAAAAACTTACTTGCGAAAACCTCGAGATAACCCTAAAAATTATGCAAATATTCGTTACATTTTTACCCAAACCTGCAAGATAAACAAATGGTCATTACTAAACAAAATCCAGTCCAGAATCCGCCGGTTGAAACCGAAATGGCGCCGATAAGACCAAGGGGCTCATTATAGAGTCTTTAGAGGCAAACTCCGCAACAAAGTCAGGTAATCAGAAATTCTGCGGACCATTTCAATAAAGGCGCTTACTAAATAAATGATCAACCCCTGAATGACAAAGGAGGGTCATATTAAAATTTACAAGGTATTTCAATAGGACCATAGTTGTTAATAGGTTTGGGCTAGAATTTATGTACAAACGGATTACTTAGAACCTTTTAAATGTTCAAGTAAGCTAATTGAATGTAATTATGCGAGTATACAAACATAGTCACGTCTGTATCCCATACGGTGTAGAAAGAGCATAGGGCAATAAGACCTAAGACCACGTTTAGCATGATGATAGTTGAAACAGGAAATCAATAGTGATGAGTTGTTAGTCGCATATTTATTTCATGATTCCCCCATTCGCCGATTCTCTCAGTCGACTTTTACGGCTTGCGCGGGAAGAGAAGCAGTTGGTACATTCTATGTTTTTCTTTTTCTCCCAGACCAGCATGGAAGCATTATGCAAATATACGTAATGTAATTACTCAAACCTGTAAAAAAAATACAAATAATATTACTATATTATTTGTATTTTTTTTACAGATTTGAGTATTATTAGTTTGAGTATTTAGTATTTTTTACCTTATTAGGTACCTAATAAATATATGATAAAAAAATTGGCTTAAATTGTGATCGTGGTCAATCGCATTGTGAATCTAAAAAAAAATCATATTTAGTATAGATATTGCAAGTAGTGTAATTTTTTTGTCTATTCAGCACATCGAAATCAAATATCAAAAGAATGCAGCATTGCCTCGTTGAATGGCAAAGCTGCGTTAAGTGTGTGACAATTTAACAATTCACTCAATTTATCTTTGCTAATTAATACAATTAAGAAGATACAATCTTTACTCTGGGCTAACCACGTCAACCTTTTTTTTGCTATTGAAATAAGAAGAAAACAAATGGAAATAGATGTATGTAGAAACGGTCTGGAAAAGCGAATAAAATAGCCAAAGTACGGATTCCTGGCTAAAAAAATACTGAGCAGCAGCTTACTGCAAGTTGTTCTAACGAAAATATAGTCAATGTGCGGCCAATCTTACTGTCATTAATTAATGGTAGTCACTTGTTAGAACTTTCAGCAATCACATCAGAACATATATAAGTATTTATTTATTTTATTGTATACGAAATCGTTGTGTTTGACTTATACAATATAGAACATATGAAAGCTGATAGACTTGTGCGAATCCGACTATCACATAATCGGATTTTTCATTAGGATTTAACACCCTTTTTACAGACCAATAGAGTTCCAATTTAAATTAAAGGGTTAAATTGAAATTATATGAAATTGCTGTCAAGATTTTGTTAGAGATTGTGTGATTGGTTCAAAGCCATACAATTAATGGTAAAGGTTGCATCGAGGTCCTCCCATCCAATCAATTACGGGGACATGGATTCTTACTGTGCGGTTTAAATTGGGAGGTGTTGAAATTTATGGGTACCGGGTAGATTGCGGTAGGTAACTTGGAAAAATTAAAATGTTCTTCTGCCTTTGTTCGTGATGAGAAAGGAGATTTTTTTCTTTCAAATGTTTTGCTCGACTCGCAATAAAAATGATTTAATGATCTTAAGAAGTACTTTCGTCCTGTGCCACCTAGGGTCTTTTCCTTATTTTTTTATAGGTACATTTGTACTAATAATGTATACTGTAAAAACTTTTTAAAAAGCTGATGAAACCAAACTATTATTAATTGCTTCAATTACCACGATTCATATGATATTTGTAAGGTAATTCATGAGAAGAATTTCGTTTATTGGTATAGACAATAGTCGTAACTACTACTATTACGATAGTTATACTAAAGGCTTTACTAAAATGTTAAAACATCGCATGTACCTCTTACTATTAAAAAATCTCACAATTGCGAAAAACTATAATAATTATTGGGAATAACTCACAATATGAATTATTAATCCAAAGAGTTATTGATTGATTCTCAAAATTTATTTAATTATAGCTACAAAAACTTTCGGGTTTAACATAAACCAGTTATAATATATAAATAACATTTGATTGTTTCAAATATACGTAATATTTTCATTAATACAATATAATTTCTGGAAGGCACAATGAAACGCCTCCAAGCCTAATAACTTGTTCGAACTCTGTTGAAAGGATTCTAAAATTCGCGAAAGTTAGTAAACTGATGTTATAATTTGCTATTATTCTCCTTTGTAATGAAATAAGGTCGTGATATCGGCGAACACAGACTTTGTTGCCGCTTGCTTTGTTATTGATGAGATTTATTATTCTTACTGACTTGAAGGTCGAATCACAGACTTCAAAGGTACAAAATTATTATGAAAAAATATAATATTCATTATTAGGCCGACTTGTACGTCAATCCTATAGGCTCTGTTTAAACTCATTATAAAAAACAAAATGACAATAAAAAATGTTACCTCTATATTTTTACCTAAAGTATTCAATATTTGTCAGGTCTTGACTAATTGTGATTTTTAAAAAGCAAAACCTAGGATTGTCTTGTAAAATTTGTACCAACATACGAGCATTCACAATTTATTTTTTTTTGTATTCAAGTAAAAAGGTACATTTTTTTACATTATTTCTACAAGAAATATCCATTCCATAGCCGCTAATCGCACTTGTTGAAGTCGGCAATATTCCTAGAATATTTCCCCAAGTCTGCACTTTAAGTTTACAAAGAGTACTTCAGTAAGTTTTATAGTACATAAACCCTTTTGTCGCAGGCGAATGGAACCCTAAAGCGCCACAATTTACAACAGCACGCGTAGAATTAGCCCACAGCTGGGAAAGTTAACTCATTTCCTTATAAAACTCCTTCATTGCGTGCATTCGTTGGCACGTCCCGCGCTTTCCGGGAACTTCAGAATATTAGCAACATTTCCTCTCTGTAATTAGATTTGTAAATATTTTGTTTGTTCTCCCTTAATATATCTTTTATGCTTGTCTTGCTGACCCGCGTTACGTGTGACGCTGGGCCGACTTGTATTGTTTTATTTTGCGAGTCCATTTTGTTGCATGACGCTGTGTAATTGGAGGGCAAAGCGTTGACGTGGACAAAACTAATTGGTGCTTGAACACTAATTGTTCGGATTTTTACATACATAGCTATCATCACGCTGCTTCCCGTAAGTTAAGGCAGATAGATTTTCATTTCCTACAATCCTAATAACCCTTCTTTGCTTACTCCACACTCATCGCTCATACAAAAAATAATAATATAAGAAAAAAATGACCTTTTTTATTCTTGATATCTTGTGTACCCCTGTAATTTTACTTAAACATATTTCGCTATTACTGTCTGCGGTTGGGCCCATGTCAATTTTATTATATTGAAGTAGAATAAGGCAATGCGTATATGTATACTAGTATGGAAATTTCATATTGAATTTTATATATTAATTTCTTAGGATGTCGATATAAACTTATTTTTAAAAGCTTTTTTCTAATTTATTTTTGGGGCGTAATAACTTACATAAAACATAATCTGAGATGTTTCAGTATTTCATTATTATTTATTCAAACCATTCGTCTAAATTATTCCTAACTCAGTGAATATCAATGTTAACTGAGGGAAAGTTAGTCAAAGGGGTTCATACTTTTATAAGCCAACAATTACGTGAGGGTTGCCTTGCGAACTTAGTTATAGTGGGCTTTGGGGATTTATGACTGCATTTATTCCGTTGCAACGTTGCGGAAAAACTGCATAGAGTTGCATAGCGTCGGCATCGACTAAGTGCCCCTCAGGAGTAAACCTATTGAATTAAAAATGAAGCAGGATACGGGAGATTTTTTCTTTTGAATTGTGGAATTTGATTGTCGATGAATAATAAATTTTTATATAGGTATATAGTTCCTATGCTCGGTATTTTCCTACAAGACCAAATCAAAACTGAGGAGATACGTAGGAGAAAGAAGAGGCTGAAATAATTCAGCGGATTAGCTCCTTGAAGTGGCAGTCGGCGAGGCACATAGGGCGACGAACCGATAACCGATTGGGACAGAAAGGTTCTCGAATGGCGACAACGCACCGGTAAGCATACAGCTTCGCACACTCACTGATAAGATGGTTCGATGACCTGAAGAAGGTTGCAGGCAGGTGCTAGATGCAGGTCGCTTCCAATCGGTCATTCTGGAAATCCTTACGGGAGGCCTATGTCCAGCAGTGGACAGCCTGCGCTTGAGCTGATGACGAAGATGAAGATAGATTCATGATTGTAGTTCATTTATTTTTATTTAGATAAAATTAATAAGTGTTCAGATTTAAGAATGCTGACTCTTTTACTTGTAAAGACATTCAAATACTTTGATTTTTTTAATTCAATATTTAAAAAAAATAATAAACTCGTCTAATTTATTAACGTGTAAAACGAAGTCAACTACTCATAAAATAAAATTCAATTATAGAGACGTACGGTATCTATAAAGCTTGAATACCTTCGCAGAGAATTCAATTAAAAGGAACGGTATACAGATACGTTTAGAAACAGATATAAAATCAATTAATGGAACTCAAAGTATTTGAAAAACAGTCAGTTTAGCTAAGCACGGCGAGTAGGTATGGCAAAAACAATGCAATAAAAGCTCTTGCCTTGAATTCTTATAGCGTCAAATGTGACCAACGTACCTACTTATATTTTTATTAAATAAAAATAGTGTACGCGAACGCAAAAATTTCATTTTTTGGGATTGGATTTTACTCTTTGCGCTTCACGGTTGCAGAATTGGGACACGAGTGTAATAATTGATTGGATTATACCTTTCATCGGGCGGTCGGTACGTGATCCCTGTACATGATTGGCTGATGCGAGAATTTATTTACTAACTGCGACAGTATAAATGTTATCTCTATCATATAAATTCATTGGCCTCGGTCAATGTTTCATTCATGAATAACGTATTGTAGTCCATAGTTAGCAGTAAAATGTTATTTATTTAGTCACAAAGGTAAAGTAGATAATAAATAAAATTTGACCAAACTTCGACATTTAAAATTACTAAATGGGACCTTTTGGAATATGTTCGGACACCTTCCAGGATGACGCTCGCGAAAGTCCCAGGATATCTTTAGTGGGATAGCCGGGATAATTTTTGAAAAAATCTTTGTGATTTTAGGACTTTTTTCACTATTGGCTTTTCAGGGCCAAAACTATGCATTTTTTGGGAACAATGTTTTCTACACTTATAGACTGTATTAAATTACCTACAATTTGAGCCTGTTCGCATCTCTGTTAACCGCGTAGAAGTTAAGCTATAGAACTTAGAAGGTGACCAATTTTTCTCGAAAATTGTAAACCGTTCATATAGTATATCCACTATTTGAATGATAACGGTGTTTACTTGCCACCCTGTATAATGGTATTTTAACCTGGTTATAAAAGTTGATTTTAGGTAACTAAATATCTGGCGAAGGACATAATTTTTGGCATCATTTCATCGGAACCGTATCTATTACTAATATAATTATTTGAACCAGATTGCCGATCCTTGATTAGTCTATTCGAAAAGATCTTTGGACTAGATATAATAGGAATTTTTATTGCTGACACCAAACATAACAAATACAATATATTACTAACACATTATATAAAAAATTTACCTAAAAACAAAATACTTAACTAAACTATAATAATAATAATAACACTACAATATAGCAAGAATTAACCGATACCTACCTAAAGAATTCAGAAGGACAGACAACCACTTCAGATTGAGTATTTATAATTCCATCCAAAGGATCCGAATCAGTCGACCCTAAGTCAATTCGGCTTGTCGCGTTGTATTTTTACGTGAAAAGGGTAAATAAGAAAAGCAAGTGCTCACATTATTGTAGGTAAATATGGCGCTTGAGGCGGGTTGACTTTTGTAGACATGTTTCCAAAGTATTTGTAAAGAAACAAAGGCGAATGGCTTCTTTACTATAGAATTATCGATAATTTAACAAAAATATTGAAGTAACAAGAACATGGTCTTGTCCAATCTTTTCTCTACCTGCGCAAAATAAAGCCTTTAAAGTACTCACGGATGCTGACATATTGTGATATTTTGAAGGCAATACCTAGTTCTATTTATAATGTTTGACAATACCTGGCCTGGCTGAAAACATATTTTTGTGACTAAAAAAAAAACCTTTAAATAATACTATATATATATATACTATTTTTGTGTCTCCTTCAGACATTGAATCCTAATAAAACTTGGCGCCAGAAACACCTACACGATAAATAAAATATCAGTATAACATCGAGCGATTCCAAAGAATAGGATTCCATTTCAAAAGTGTATTAAATAATAATGGATTGACGCTAGGTAGATGGTTATTGTAAGAGATCGTTTGGACAATGCTCTTGAACGATCGCACGTGTTGAATTCTGCAGTCTTTCCTATTAACATTGATATAAAAAGAAACAGATACCTTATATAATTAAACTGTATTATATTAGCTGTTACCCGGCCCGGGCCAAAGTAGAACCCATGTGGACCGTGAGGTTTTCGCCTAAGAGTAAGCTGTATTATTTTTATTCCCCACTCTGTTGATGTTATAAAAGGCAACTAAGGGTGCATTTCCAATGACGCGGAGATGGACAGGGCGGAAAACTATTAAACATAGATATTAATTACTCTTCTGTTCTCAATTTACTTACTTTTAATTAATTTATATTTTCAACTAGTTCTAAAATCTTTAGAAATGTGATTAGATTTGATTTCTGAAATAAAAATTTCTTTAGCAGCGCTGTGCTTTTTTTTGTGATAGGGAAAAAATGTTAAACTCGTCAGGGTCACGTGACCGTCAGATTCGTCAAATTGAAAATGCGTATGACGGACCGGTGACCGGACACCTGCTGTTTCGTTTGTATAGTTCTGAAGTGTTACATTTTTAATTGTAATATAATTAAATAAATTGTCAAGTTTGTGTATGACAGCGCAATAAATGAATTTGCCACATAAATTAGTATTTTTATACTGATAATTAAAGCAATTCGAGCAAAATTATTCCCTAACATTCGTAAATATCAAAAATATCGAAAATATACGTTAATTTTCAAGTTTTTACTTTTGCGGGCACACTCAGAGTGCCACCCATTGTTATTTTTCTTTTCTTACTGTATTGTCCACGTTAAAATTTTGTGCAAAACAATGCTCCAAATATACACTTTATAAATACACATTATACAAATAGGTATAAAATAAAACAAAAAAACCCACGTAACACAAATACATTTCTTTAGTATCAAATCCTACGTATAATCTATTCATGCCAATAACTCGGATTTTCCTCCATTCATCATACAATGGAGCTGCACGAAAGAAATTTCCATTTATTTTCTCTATTCAGTTAAAATGTCAGTCTCTGTTATTGAACGACATCGTAGGAACTAGCGGACGTTCATAATCGGCTTGAGCGGAATGAAACTGCTACTGCACTATTACCTGGCTTCGGCGATGGCGCAAGATGCTTGAAAGTATTGGCTATTGGCCATTGAATGTATGCTTAGCAAATGAATTTGGAGATAGCGCGCAGGTATTTTTTTTTTGATATGATGCTTAATACGATTTTTAAAGCTTCTGAATATTAAACTAAGAAAGAAACGGATGTATCGTTTTTTTATCCTTTCGGATAGGGTTCCAACAGCTATAGCATTCAGGGATCGAAGATCCTCGTGATGTTTGCAATATTCTTAGTTTAAACTTATATAAACATTAAACTTGCCTTACCTTATTACCTTGTATTATGAGCTTCTTAAATATGTGACTGATCAATGCTAAAACACACGATAATGACTAAGACTTTAAATTATGAAATAGGTAATGTATGTTCAAAGATTCAAATCCGATTTTTTTTGTTCGATTTCATGGCTTCAAAATAGAAAATACTAGCTTTTGGCCGGAGCTCCGCTGAAAAGTAGCCTGTTTGATTATAATATTAAAATGGAAGTCCAAATTTAATTTCCCACTTATAATACTAATTTAGTTCTTAACTAGGACAACAACTGATGCATATACTAATAAGATAGTTCAGTACAAAGTTAACTTCGTTCTGCTAGAGTGCTGAAATAATACATTAATGTGAAAACTGAAAACCGTCTATATTAGAAAACTTCCAACATTTCCCGCCCAAAGCGGTAAACTTGAGCGGTAGTTCTGCAGCTTAGGTCATGAAGCGAAGATAAATTTGCTTTAAAAATTGTTTGTCTTGTGTAGCGAAATAAACGTTCAGCAAACAACATACGAGATAATACTTCTTAATGTTTTGTTTTACAATGAAATTAATACGAATTCTAAATTATGTGTAGTCAACTATTAGACGTATAATAGTGAGAAATATAGTGATATTTTTTTTAATTATTGTTTTTTCATAACTTGTATTGTGTAAAATAACAAAGTTATGTACGAGGATACCCTGTCAAGCTTATAAACTTCGTTTATTGTTTTAATCCTACACTTTCTTTTTTTTTTTTAATAAATTACCTGTTGTCCGTGGCTTCGCTCACGTGTCACCTACTATTTGACCCCTTATGAAACATTATTTCATTTTATTTCTCCAAAAAAGATTAAACGCGAAGAGAACCATAAGATAACGTTTCACAAAAGTTTAGTTACCTATATCATAAATACATATAAAAGAATACTAAGATACGATAACCCTATGTCCGCCCAGCGATGCTTAGAAACGTTTTCAGCAGTTCCGCTTACAAACACTCGTACCCCGGTGGTCGCCGACACGCTTGTCAATATGAATTGCACGCTGCACGCTCCGCCATTGTGTATTTGTATGTCAGCTGAAATCTAAACTAACAAAGCCGTAACTCTGTTACACTAAACTTCGAAATTTATCTTCCTTTCTATATTTTCATATTTGTGTTTTTGAAATGTCTTCCCCCGGTGGCATCCTCAGTTTCATTGCTAAATGTTGTCATATTGTGTACAAATGTGTATAATCTTACGCTAAAATTTCATTGATTCATATTTTGTTTGTCTATTGACTAACTAAAATTGTTTGAAATTTTCAATAAAACCAGCTGTGCGGAAAGACTGGTTTTCAAACTTTTAAATCGTCAGCGTATAAAATATTTATAACAAAGAGATACGCACGTATTTTTTTATATTTCCTAGATATTTCTAATATAGGTACATGTTTATAAATATATTTATAAATGTTATCATAGACTCAATAGAGATCAATAACTTTTAAAAGTTGGTATGTAATACCAATATGTAAATGTATCGATAAATTATACTCAGTATCCCTTTGCATTTCTGAAGATGGACTTATCCTTTCATAAAACCAAGTAACGAGTATTCCATAACTTTAATAATATCTTAATTATCAGTCGGATAAGCTTTTTATTACACAGTCAAATTGGTTTTAAAATCTAATCACATTAGATACTTATACCCAAATAAGAGCCCGGTCTGACAATGTTTATGTTCCAGTCCGAGGAGCTACTGGTCCAAAAATATAATTAAATCATAAGGGTAAATTGCTTTATTACGGATGAATAGGTTCTTTACACATTTATTATAAAAGACTATTCAAATGCTTTTAATTAATTAAAATTTTCAGTTCATGTGTTGGACGTAAGATTAAAATGAAAACAACATGACACGAGCAGTTATTTTACTTTCTACGGACATGTGATTATCCATAGTAACCTTCAATTTTGATAGAATCATTCTTATCATGTGCGTTGCAAGAATTGTCCACCTTGCTCTTGAAGAATTCTTTTTCATCAGATGAACCTAATGTGACCATAACTGGTAAGTGCTTGTGTGTGAATCAAAGTGCGCTAACTACGAAATGGTCCGAAGGAGGTTCCAACTATTCATTGTCTTGTATTTTTATTCCAACTCTACCTTTCTTGGCTTTCGAAGTGCGGTTGAAACAATTGTTTTGTCAATCGCTCTCAATCCACTTCAATTAACTTGTCTTCGATTGTAAACAAGAGGCACTCTTTGCATTTAGAATTGGAAGCTCCGACAGGCTACATTTTATTTGCTTCAAATAAGCAGATCCCTGTTAAGGGGAGGCGATTACAGAGAACAATCAGGCGTTTAAAGAATAGTTTTTAAATTAATCCCAACTTATATTATAAATGCGAATATGAGTTTGTTTATTTGTTTGTTACCTCTTTACGCTCTATCTTCTGAACCAATCTTCCTGAAATTCGCATTAGCATACACATAGCTAGGAGTATTGAGAAGGACATAGGACCTTTCATCCCAGGAAAAACCATTGTTCCCGAGGGAAATTCATGCTGGCGAAGCCACGGGCTAAAAGCTAGTAGATATTTAGAAGGCATTAGCATGTTGATTACTTCAGACAGGGAAAGTCAAATGCTGAGCAAAATAGTATTTTCAACGGATCTCTACTATATTATATGATTGATTTGAAGAGATCTACATCAGTTATTCGGTCATGGACCAAATTACCGAACTAATGACACTATATAAATCTTAACAAAATAAAAAGTGAAACTTATGTTTAGATATTATGTATTCGTTTACCAGTATTGGTATTACTGCGCAGATAATGTGCCAGTAGGTATTACTGCGCAGATAATGTGCCAGTAGGTATTACTGCGTAGATAATGTGCCAGTAGCGATCAATGTAAACGTAGTTTTTGGTTACATCTTCAGAGTATTTGCTTCAACATCAAGCTTAGGGTACGCTTTTGATCATGGTAGCACTGCTTATTACAATAAAGTTATTGCTGTCTAACATCCGTAATCTTCACTTGATACACACGATCGTATGGTAACGAAAACTAATGCCCTGCTAGGCTATCGAACTCATTAAATTGATGCTGCTCAACATTACAATACATACGCACAAATACGCTTAGTATAAAAAATAACAAAACTAAAATGTTACAGCATCCTTATAACAGATAAGGGATGATAAAGCCTGGCTTTGTTTTGCGTCCGAAACAAACCAATAGAAGCTTTGATTATTATAAATAATCAAAGGATGAAAGAAGTATGCTATGTTACAAGAAGACAGACAATTGCAAAATAGTCGACGATTTCATTTTTTTAACCAGTATATTCTATGACAAACCCATTTAAAACTAGTGCTGAATTCAGAAGTCAAAATGCTGTCCTTTAAAGGGGTGGCGGGACGACGGTAAGGGATGGGGCGTCAAGTAGGCTAATGAAGCATTTGGAGCTCTCCGAACCGTTGTGATTGGTGATGGAGTGATGGAATACTAAACATGGACGATGAATAGCTAATCAAATCGTTTTAGTGGACTCAAAGGAGGTAGGCTTACCTAGGTTTTAAGCTGCTATTTAATTATATTACAATATCTCTACTTATAATAAAATTGTAATTGTATTTGAGCTACGAAACGCTCACAGAGCCAATTGGCAAGAGGTGACTCTCTTGTCGGAGGCTTAACCCATTAGGTTGTAGAGCCATCGCAGTAGGTAAATATATTTAGTCTACACTAGATCTGCGTAGAGCGTATTTTTAATGTATGTAGTTTTAAAGTTTCATAAAGCTTTTTACGAATACAAACATATTTATAACTGAACTACACGTCATCTTCTTGTATCACGATTGAGGGTTGGTATGAGGCGTGCGTCAACTTTAGTATTACTGGTGAGAAGCGTCCATAGGATGCGGTAATCAATATTTATCAGACAATTACTCGTATCTGCTAATTGCTAAAATAAAAAAAAAATTACAACTTATTAAACATAAAATTTCTCAAAAAAAGTACCGATATTAAATAATAGGTACCGAAACTAATAGAAATAATTAAAATTATGTCGCTTACAAAGAGTTAAAATATAAAATGAACGTACTTGACTGAACATCTCCTTGACACAAAAGTGATATAGAACCCATGTAACTAATATTAATAATTAAAAATTCGTGAATATTTTTTTATAAACACCTATGATAGAAAAATAATTTTATTGAAAAGGCCAACCACAACAAAGTAGGTACTCTTAAGAAAAACAAAGAATAAATTTACTAAAGATAACTAAACAGAAAAAGTATCTAGTCTTTTCGGCCACATAAAACAACTTACAAAAACATCCACACACACACCGTGCTCATAAACAGTTTTTTAAGAAAAAGTTACCATTTTTTTGTGGATTGGTTTTGTACGTAACGCGAACACTCCCTGCGTTTAATTGAAAATCGACATATTAACTCCGAATTTATTGTCGTTATGCCGAACATTGGAACGTGTTAAGCTTCGCAACTAAGCTATAAATCGAACTGACTTATAGCTTAAGTTTACTTGCTGTGATTTGTATTGCCTTCCGAGGCATTAACTCACCAAAGTTAAACATGTCGATGGTCAGTCATTTGTTGTATGTAATGTGAACTTAATCCAATTGAAAAGATAGATGTGAGCAGAGTGAAATAAATAAATATTTTGTGTAATTACTTGATTCAAGCGGAGAATAAGCTGCGCCACTAATTTCTGATGATGAGATCTTATGGCCTAAATAGAGATGAAGTACTGTGATAAAATAAATTTTATTTCCCCAAAGCAAGTAATCAACTGTTAAAAAAAATACGGACTCGAGAGCTAAATATGTAATACTAACGTAGGTTCGTTTCAGAAATTACGATTGTTTACATAATGAAATTACAAGCGGATCTAAAATTACACCAGACTTAGAAAATAAAAATGTAAATCTCTATTTTGTCTCGAGGTATACACAAATTGGCTTCCAACTTATTTCAACATGTGCACTGCTTCTGAATTTATGAGACACTTAGTGTGTGACACTTCAATACGTTGGATGCTGTTGAATCTTACTGGAATGCTTACAAAATCTTATCTTAGTGTATTGATGACTTGAACTAGATCTAGAGTCTAGAATTTTTTACTAAAACTAATATGTACCTCATAGTTTTAAAAGTCTAGCAACACAATTATTGCAACTACTACCCTTAGGTACTTTCATTTATGAAATGTTATTTATGTTGCAGCAATATTTTTTTATTTCACATGAAAGCGAAATATGACAAGTAAAAGTACATAGTTAATTTGAAAGATATACCTTAAGATCATTCTGATTTAATTCATTAGTTGTATAAACAACTTAGATATAGTTTACATCCGGAAACGAACCCATTTCTTTGATTCATCATCATCATCATTTCAGCTGCAGGCCGTTCACTAGACATAGATTAATTTAATTATCGCTACATAGTATAAAAAAAAGTCCTTCCTATGTATGCTTAAATCTTAAAAACTACGCAACGGATTTTGATGCGGTTTTTTAATAGATAGTGATTCAAGAGGAAGGTTTTTATGCCGATGCGAAGCCTAGTTTCACAATAAATGATAACAAAGAAACTAAACAACTATATAATAAAACCTTGCCAATTTAATTTTAATTATGACGTCGCACACGGTTGTGACATCACACGTCGCGTGCATACAATCCACAATTTAGATTGCGGCTCACCGCTGACAACAGAATGTCTAGGACAGGAATGCGGCTAACTCTGTCTACTATAGGAAATTAGTACTATGTTAATTAAGAGTTTACTGCTTTCATATTTTCATCATGTGGATGTATGTAAGTTTCATTATTTGTATCAATTGATGAAAGTAAAATTATATCTTGAGAAACTCGTAGGTGGTCGTAGGTCCTAAAAATATAATCTACTAGCTTTAGCCCGTGGCTTCATCCGCATGAATTTCCCTCGGGAACAGTGCTTTTTTCTGGGATGAAAGGTACCCTATTTCCTTCTCAATACTCTTAGCTTTATGTATGCGAAATTTCAGGAAGATTGGTTCAGTAGATTGGGCGTGAAGAGGTAATAAACAAACAAATATACAAACTCACTTTCGCATTTATAATACTAGTAGGGATACATTTTTAGTTTCCAAATAATAGGTAGTAATTATTTTTTGAACATAAGTGTGAACAAACTTCTTACATCTTACTTCTCTAGTAGTTACAGCGCAAATAGATCTAAACATCAAATGCATACTATTACGTGAGTACTTTAGGAGTTTATAACAACATCGTAACAGCGTACGGGTCCTCAGGGAAAAGCCTCTCAAACTTACTCATACTATTGACAGCAAAGTTTGAGTTCAAAGCAAATATTTCACAACTATGAGGACCTCAAACTCGATATAGTGGATCAACACATATGTTTTGTATTACATAGGATATAGCAAAAGGTTTGTAAAGTATTCAATAAGATTAATCAGGAATATTGTCCGAAAAATATCAACGAGATAGATAAAATAGACAAGTTATTATTTACATAGTGATAGTAATTTATTTTTCAAATATAATAACATTTACCTATATGCTATTCCTTTATTCTGTTTAGAAATTATATAATAATTTATGTAAGTAGCTAAAGATATATATTTTGCTAACTGCCTATTTAGTAGACCATTGTTTTAGGAGTTTGTATTATAAGTCGGAAGCCGTGGGCAGAAACATACTTAGTTGTTGTTTCCCGTTTAGAGAATTTCAGTGGGAGCAACTTGATATTCGTATGAGATAATGTCTTGCTTTGGTATCGATATCAAGCCGTTGCTGGCCCCGAAGCACCCTGATGCTGGAGGGTTATGACCAAGTCGACCTACTTGCATTGCTTATCAATCTACACTATGAATTTAAAAATAAATCAATTATGTAAAATTTTGTTTTTTTTTTACAAAACGACAATTGATATTTTATAAAAATAATCACAATAATACAAATTATTCTGAAAATTGTATGGTCAAAACCCGTAAACACAAAGTTGCTTCATTTCTCAAAATATCTCCAAGGCTAAAATTTAACTAAATGTATTTTATTCTTTACTCGTAGATATGTAATTTATTAAAATACTAACAAGTTTTTTTTTATTTATACCATTTTTTTTGGTTTTACTTTATTAGAGCACATATGATAAATAATAATAAAGAGATTCAGAAAATGCAAGTTATTAAAGCAATTGCAGAATTTCTACTGTAATATCTTGTAATATTTATTATCTGTTATTAGTATATTCAGTATCTGTGGCAAAACCAAGAACTTAAATACTTCGGAGTATTTGAACTGTGATTCTTATTTATTATCTCAAATGAACGTTTACATCTTGCAAGTTCACCCGTTTATAGCAAGAGGCGATTGAATGGTACCTAAGTATATGATTTTTAACTAGTCGCAATAGTGTTTTTTATTAATACCAAACCAATTTACCTACTGGAAATAATAATTGTCAGAATAATTGGGAGAAGAACAATAGGACTTACATCCGTAAACAGTAAAAGTGAAGGGTAAGTAAGTAGTTAGTTTTTGCTGTCATGATATGAAGATAACAATGTTCTTATAGTTATGACATTTGGCCATGCAGAATAGGGAAAATAAACTAATTTCTGCCTTTATAATGAAGCGATGAGATATCGTTTTCTTAATAGGATATTGATGGTCAGCGAAGTAAGAACATAATGGCAATATTTTGCGCCCAAGCGATAGAAATAAATCAATTTGTGACATTTTGTCTTTACATGTTCTGATAATAGTGTATAGACCTCGAACAGAGGCCATTTAAAAACTTAGTGATGTGCTGATAGGACAAACATCCTACTTAAAATACAAGGTTCATCCAAATAAGTTTAAATACAGCAATCTTCCCCCTTTTGCCCTCATATTTTCCTCTCAATTGAAAAAATATATCGCCTTAAAATTTCCAATAAATCAAGGAACACGTGTATCAAGTTAGTAAGGATCCGTTAAGAAATTCGCCCTAAGATATATATCAATACATATAATAAGACACTAAAATGCGAGTGTCTGTACATTTAATATTTTTCAAAAAAACTGATTGAGTGCGATTAAAAAGGAGTAACAGAAACCAAAAAAAGAGTTTTTGGAATTTTTGTCTGTCTGTATGTATGTATGTCTGTCTGGTACGTTATAACTTCGAAAATACTCAACGGATTTAAACGCGGTTTTCACAGTTGGATTACATATGATTAGGAGCGTTGTCAAAACTTTGTTTCGTCAAAATCGGTTAAGGGAAAAAGAAGTTATGGTCGATTGAAAATTTACTTCAAACACTGCTTCAAAACTTTTAATGCGTTTACTTACGTTTAATTTAATTTAGATAAGGCTAGGATTTCTACTTTTTATTATCCATATCAATAAAGACGAAAACACGCACTGCACCTATTAATTTTAATAAAATAACACATTGAATTTGATCGTAAATTTAGTAACATAAAATCTCAATAGATGGCGCGAATTTGCGTACCTATAGACAAATCCCATTTGAAATTTCGCCAATCTCTAGCAATGTATGTTGGCTTATCGGTAAAGGTCGTAGACCATATTTTTAAGTCGAGGGTTCGAATCCTGCTATACATGACTTTTTTTTTACTTACTTTCTTTTACTTGCTTTTTTTTACTTACTTTTTTTTATTTACTTTTTTTTTTCGTTTTGTATTAATTTTTAAGAATTTTTTAATACTTTAGTAAAGAAATGTTTCAAGAAAGTACCTGGATCGAATCCTGTCACAAACAATAATTTTATAATTTCGTGTTTTATTTGTTTTCTAGAATTATTTTCTTACTTTTTTTTTATAATTTTGAAAAGAAACAAATAAATTCATTTGCAAATTTATTTCAGGATAAACGATATCGCAACCCCTTACAAATCATATCTAATAGTTTGTCATTGACGACATTGAAAAAGAAGATTAATCAAATGGTTGACTGGTAGAGAACGCTCTTAGCGTTAAGTCCGTTAATATATAAGTACTAGCTGTTCCCCGCGGCTCCGCCCCGCGTGGGAATCGGTTATATCGCGCCCAAAAGTTTATGTTTGACCTCAGGTCGTTAACTACATCCCTACCAAATTTCATCACAATCGGTCCAGCAGTTTAGCCGTGAAGAGGTTACAGACAGACAGACTTTCGCATTTATAGTATTAGTATGGATATGGATTTTGTACTTATCTATCTATCTTTACATATAATCGGACAGTAAAAATTGAATGTCTGTACATTAAATATTTTTCTAAAAAACTGATACGGGGCGATTAAATAAAGACGTGTAACAGAAACCAAAAAAAAACAATTTTTGGAGTTTTTGTCTGTCTGTCTTTCTGTATGTCTGGTACGTTATAACTTCAAAACTACTCAACAGATTCGAACGCGGTTTTCACAGGTGGATTACATATACGTTCAACAGTTTTGTCAAAACTTTGTTTCGTCAAAATCGGTTAAGGGAAAAAGAAGTTATGGTCAATTGAAGTTTACTTCTAGCACTGTTTCAAAACTTTTACAGAGTTGAATCCGGTTTACATAAACGTATTTAATATAGATAAAGCTACAATTTCTACTTTGTTTTATCGATATCAATGAAGACAAAAACACACTGCAGTCTCTATTAAATTTTAAAAAATTAACACATTGAATGTGTGTGGGCGTATAATTTAGTTACATAAAATATCAATAGATGGCGCTGAAGTTAATTTAATTATTTTTTTCTCATATGGTATTATAGCAGATTGAAATTTTTCCAGCAATTAATTCTAATTATTTCAAAAAAATTTGGTTGTTTATTTAGTTCTATTGGTTGGTTTGTTTATCGGTCGTTTGTTGTATTGTATTGTAAGCTATTTGAATTGATTAGTTGGTTGGTTTGGCTTTGGTTTAAAAAATAATCAAACCAGCAAGTCAGTTCAGTTGTTGTTCGACGGAACATACGGTCGTGTCGTAAGGTCTAATTTAACTAACATAACACTATTTATTGAGTTAGGTTCTAATGACCCTGTAATAGGCTGCGTCTACTCTTTTAGAGACAAATATGTGATAGTATGAATGTTAATATTTTCAGTTTGATATCGTAGCAATGTAATGGCTTTATAAAATTGGCACGGGAATAGGATACTACTTATAGATTTAACTATAGGTCTGGATAGTTGTAGTTTCCACAGGTTAAGCGAAAAGCGAACTACACGCGGGCGGAGCCGCGGGCAACAGCTAGTCTATTATATAATTATATAATATAATATCTATTCTGTTCTCAGGGGGGTCTAAAAAGGCCACTTTGAGTAATTCATCGAATCGATTCATATTACGAATTCCTTAGCAATTCCTCTATTTTTTTGTAAAATAGCCAACTAAACTTTGCAATTCCTCTTCAAAAAAATTGAAAGAAATAGGAATTGCTAAAGAATTGCTAAGGAATTCGTAATATGAATTCGATTCGATGAATTGCTAAAGTGGCGTTTTTAGACCCACTGGAATCTGTAGCGTGTCTTTGCCATAAATCCACACATATCCACAGAATACTTAATAGTACTAACGACATATCCCGACAAAAGCAAAATGGACTAGTCCAGAGATGGAGACTCGCTCGCCTCGTTAGCTGGGTCATAGAAAGCCTTTAAAAATAAGTTGGCATTTGTCATGTAGGCTAACAGCTGTGTTACCTACTCTTTCCGTGATTGAAAGAGGCTATCCCATAATAGCGACAATCATTTTACGACGTTTTTAGAGGCCACATGTGGGCTCTTAGGAAAATTAAGGCAGGAAAGCCCACTTCATTTAAGTATGCTTCAAAGCAGTATGTGGAAAGTTTAAAGCAAATATAGGTATATGGTATGAAGGTCATGGTATTCCTGCTTTAAGGGAGATTCAAGCATTCTTCGTGACGACAAAGTTTCGAAAGACGGTAAAGTTCAGTTCATTGTTAAAAAAAAACATTGCGTAGCGCCAGACTATTAGAGGAAACATTATGATAACTCCCAAAGTATATATACTTTGTTATAAAAAGCCTGAAACATCATACTATTGGGGCCTGATTTTCTAATTCAACTTGATGAATGTGAATAATTTAGGGTGTCTAGATGCGGTCTAGTTGTAAATTAAGGCAAATGGAGACGGATCCCACTGCCAGGTGACATAATTCAATTAGATTGCTGGTAATTTGTTAGCGTCCCCGTGAATTATGTGGCATCCAGGTCTAGATGCACCTCTGGTAATTAACAACATCCTTGCTTGTATTTGAAAATATGCGGTTAATAATAAGAATCGTAGCTGTTATACCTAACCTACACTATAAAGATAAAAGCCTCGTATTTAGCAGTGAACTAAAATATGTAACAAAGGTAAATGCATTTAGTTTCATTGATATAGTTATTGCTTCGGAAAAAACACCTATTGCTGAACTGAAAACGAGGTGAATGTATGAAAATGAGTCACAAATTCAGGTTAGCTGCTGGAACGGGAAATTTTACGGGCCATCTAGTAGAGATCATAACAGTATCCCCGAGGCTCCGGTTTAAATGAGTACATAGCCCCGCTTAACTTCGCAAAGCAGGTGTGTTGTGTACTGTACTAGAACTCATCAACTTTGCTCTCAACCTTTTTATGAAACAGTTACTAGCAAAGTGAGGGAAAATTTTGCATTCGCTGAGTGAAAAAATATTTAGAGGTATAATGTTTTGTAATCGACTAAGCACTTAGAGTATTATGGGTAAGACATCTGCTTGCATAATTGTGTTCACATTGAAGGATGAAAATAGTAGGTAAGTAAAATTACTGGGAACTTTGACCAAAACTCCTAAAGAAGTTAGGTCGCGCGAGTGACACCTTCAGTGTGATTATATGATTTTTAAAACACATAAATAATAATAATGCATATCCTTATAATAAAGCCTATAAATTTTAATCCATGTATCTGAAAGTTATAGTTGAGACAAGCAGCATTATTTGAACATCTTTTTGTATCTTAGTAAAACAACTTCATTAAAATGCTGTCGAACTTCAACACAGAAGTAACAAAAAAATCATAGTACTTGCAAAGAGCACACAATAATTCGCCATGAAAAGTTAACTTATTCAAGAGGGCTCTCCGAGGCTTTGCCCTCGAAATTATTTAATTACATGCTCGCTCTGTACCAACAAAGCCTCTTTGACGAACCGCATTAAAAGTTTATTTTTCATGTCCGACTGTAATTTAAACTGTTTGAAACAGTTTGAAGGCTCGTGCGTCGTACTTATTATGATTACTGACTTTATTCTAATTTAAAAGATATCTTGAATTGGTTACTTGTATTAAACTTTTTGTTTTAATTCTACGCTTTAATATTTACTTTTATGTGTGCATTAAAGGTATCACAAACAAACAAAGCTTTTTAACTGTAATTAAAATTTATTGTAGGTATGAATATATTCCTTTAACCGACCCAAATATCTATACTTTGCTCGATTTCATGTTTGTTGTTAACAGAGTTGACTGTAGTAACTCAGAGAGTGGCCATGACTTGGATTGTTCGCCGCTTTTTTGGCATATTATGACCTCTACCGTAACCGTACCGTCTCTCTTTGCTAAGCATATAAGTAAAGCTATTTCAGATGCCTTCAGGCTGCTTGATTAATCTGTCATCAGTGGACATTCAGCTATCAATGGTGTGACGACCATATCGCGAGGTCGCAGAAAGACGGGGATGCAGGTTCGTTGAAATCGATCAGATTGGAAATTTATGAGGAATACCTATGTCCAGCAAAAGACCTCTTGGGAATAAAATGATGAATTACCTATAAACTAAAGACCAATACCAACAGGCGAAGTGCAAGGCCTTCTCATTTTGTTTCAACCCTTTTATATCCATTTCCATTGTTATATCTTCCAGAATGTTAGACGATAAGCATTTATTTAAATGAAAAATGTTAGATCATTTATTCTTGTCAAAAATATTAATTCATTAGGAAATAAATCTTCCTGATCAATAGCAATTTGAACCGAATTGTAAGCAATCTTCGTAATGATACCTCTATATTTTACGGCGTGGGTAGCAATAAATACAAGTCAAATTGTTCTCGACATTGCAGACATAAAGGATTTGGGCTACCAGCAGTACAATATAAAAATGCTGTTGTCAAGAAAATGATGACGAGTGTAACTAAAATTAATATTTAATGTTTGTTATGTTTTCCAATTGAGACTGTAGTCAATTATTACTCCTAATTTTTTTTATTGTATAACTCGTTTCGATTTCGTATTTAAATGTAATTCGACAAACGTTTGTCTTGTTAATACGACAAATGTTTGTCGTATGCGGCCAGAAAGGTGGGCAGCAATGACCACTTTTTGGATACCGGACGGCCGGCGAAATAGAGGCAGACCATGGAGGTGACGATCTCGACAACTTTTTGGGCAAGTGGCCAGAGGTTTCCATGGATAGGGATGAGTGGAGAAGGAGGGGGGAGGCCTTTGCCCAGCAGTGGGACACAATAAATGTAGCTAAAAAAACTCGTTAATAATTGAAATTGAAAAAATTGCATCTTCTCATTCTCAATGAAAGGATCTCAAATCATCTTATTTTCTCTCTATCTTTACTTGCCAACTGAAAAGCATGTTGATATGTGCTTATAATTAAAATAAACATGCTTTATAAAAAGAGAAGGTATTTTTCCAGATAATCGTCATTGGATAAAAACGTCTCCTCTCGTCTCGTCTCTCTCAGTAAAGTAAATAAAACAAATGAGCATCAGAAGTAAATCGAGGAAATCGTAACTTCCAAATTTACAAATCATCAGAAAGGTAAACATTCGTTAGCCTAATGAATTGTAAAGGGAACATTCAATAAGTCAGCGAGAATGATTAACGACAAGTCATTACACCGCCTCCAAATACATAATTTTCCCAAGTTAGATGTACTCGTAAAACCGGCAGTTCTTGACGCTCCTAATATCAAATGGAGCACCTGAGCTCTGAAATGTTGAAGGCATTAAGTGTTTTGGCAGCTACTAGATCCTTTGTTTTGAAAGTCCCATTTTATTGCTCACTTTCTATCATCTATAATTGACGGTCGACATTTTTTAAGAAAAAGTTTAGTCGGAGCCATTATTTTAAATGATGACAATTAATTTTGTAAAAAAGCATCTTTGTTTGTTTTTTATTAATTATATTATGAGCTTCTTTATTTCAGTTTCAGAGCCATCTATTGAGTAGATTTTGGAGAAGCTATTTGTTTCACTCTTTTACCCAAGTAAAAGAGTTGAGTTTAGTTAGTTAGAGAGGAAAACTAACCCCAAAGTTAGTTTTCCTTTCAGATTTTTTAATAGAGCGATAAGGTAAACATCGTTATGAGATATTAATTTATTTCAGTTTACATGGGCGACATTTCAATAGCAAACTAAAATATCTAACCTAAAAGATAATATGATATTAAGCTCATTTAAATGTTATTTTATAGAAGCAAACTGCTCCAGTTTATTATTTATATATACTCTACCCATGCACCAATTTTCTGCTTATTATTCTGATACATTTATTTTTATTTTAAGGACCTGTAAATAGGATATCTACCTTATCAAAATAATCAATAATAAATAATTCAATTCAAATATCCAGAGAATATTTGCTTGCAACTTGAAACTGGTGCGTTTTGAAATATGGAAAATGCTGCCGCCTGATTCCCTGATTTAAATGCAAAGCCTTGAAATGGAATCGCGGCGGGCAATCCGATCATTTATCGGATGCACCTCTATTGTGGCAATCATAAATCCATTGAAGACTGTTGGTAAATATTACCCGCGTTTCGATAATATAAAGCCAATATAAAGCGGCCAAAATTAATATTGCACTGTTTAAACTGCACTTTTGTTTTTGTTTGATGTAGTAAGTGTAATAGTATACCGGTCGACGAATTAAGTGTGCACCTACACAAACTCATAATGTTTATCTAACCATCATACCACCACATATACTTAAATACTTAAAGAAGTTTGGATGAATGTTAGAAAAATTCAATCACGCTAAATTGGCTGAACGGATTTTGGCATAGATGTAAGACTCTCGTCCATAATAGAAGTTACCCGACTTCATTTTATTAGTGTCAAAAATGCTTTATTTTTAAACTATATGTTCCCCGCGGCTTCGCCCCGCGTGGAACTCGGTTATATCGCGCCCAAAAGTAGCCTATGTTTGACCTCCGGTCGTTAACTACATCGCTACCAAATTTCATCACAATCGGTCCAGCAGTTTAGCCGTGAAGAGGTGACAGACAGACAGACAGACAAGCAGACAGACAGACAGACTTTCGCGTTTATAATATTAGTATGGATGGATATAGTAATCCTACGATACCCAATCTCCAAAAATCGAACTTCTAAAACTAAAACTCATCAAGCAGCTCAGAGTTGGCTAAAGACACGTAGGTATAATGCGTAACCATACGTTTGAAAAACATAACCTTTTGGCGCAATGAGTAAATCAGACATAACCGGTTAGCTATATCTACTAAAGGACTTTACCGCTTTTAAAATTTAATTTTTAATTCAATCTCATTGGCAATTCTTACCCAGTTTTAAATCCAAATCATGAATAATGTAATTAACGAGGCATAATGTGTTGTGATTAACGTCGTGTTATCCAGTAATGGCGGGCAGTCGTGATGCGAATTTGTTATGAAGGGAAAAGAGCCGAAAAGAGGCAGTCGGCATAAATTTGTGAGGACTCGCACGGAAGTTTCCTTTGACCTTGACGCATATCTAATTTTATGAATATTTACATTTATATATCTTTGAATAGGTGCCTGTTTAAATCTCGAAGTGTACTTTTTATAATCATATCCACGTAGTAGGTAGCCACTATATATTACTTATTTTTTCTGTAATTTTTTGAACTCCCATTTTAATTTGAATATAATTAATTATTTACCCTGCTGAATTAGGATAAAATTTGATTTAAAGAAGAAAGTGGTGTCTTTTTGATACTCATAGTCTCAGTTGATTTAATTGAGTTTATGAAAAGTACTATCAATAAATCCTATATTTTTTTAAACTAAAACAAACAGTAGGTACCATGTAAAGATTCTACTTTTAAAATTTTAAATTATAATAGAGGAGTCCATTAACCTAGATATTACGAATTACATAATCTCTCATTATTTTTTAACAGCGCTCCCATGTTCGAGGGAATGGGTTGAATCCTGTGAAATCCTATTAACAATAGTGCGACTAACAAGCCAGTGTATCTGGGGCCAGCATGGTTTTAGAGCAGCTTAGTGCGAAACTTCGTTTACTATTTATACTTACCTACTTATTATTACGAACGGGCACACGTGCCTTCGCTTGTTCTTTGTACATTTACCTCAATATCAAGAAGGCACTAGAGAAGGTAGGTACTAAAGAAGAAGATGAAAAACTATGCCCCTAATGATAAGAATGATTGTTATTTGTTTTGCATTATATTTCTAAATAAAAAAATGTTATTTTTGAGTTATATTTACAAATTTTAGAAATTGCATTTAATTAATTCCTTATTTTATTTTTAATGGTGGACGTAGTCCGCATGTATTTTATAGGCATTCAACTAACAGTCAATTGATTGAAAATCCTGATTATAAGTAAGTAACAATATCAGGCCGCCATTTATACCTTTTCGTTTGTATTTGTCTATGCCTATGTTTTGTAAAATTTTGCTACAATAAAGTGTTTTGTATTTTATTGTACGATAATCACATTTTACCTACACATTTTACCTACAAAACAAGTTATGTGTAAATTTTATTATTTTTTTATTAACGTATTTAATAAAATTTTAACTTTTATTAGAGCCGAAAGTTCGCACCAGAAGAGTACACACGAGCGAGCATTATTCCCTTGAGGGCAAGACGAAGGGTTCATTGCTACGCAGCATTAGCCGCAAATACTGAGACTACCTATATCATTATATCTATCCGCAAAAATAAGGAAGTAATTACAGAATTCAGTTTTTGAAGTGGGTGGGCACTATTTAAAAAACCTCTTAGGTATTTGTATAAAACTTATCAGTGAACTTTAAAAACCGACTTATGTTATTACTTCCTTATATTTGCCATATCCTGGGCCCTGAAGCGGAAGCTGGAAATATAACTGGAAAAATTTTTCAAGATCTCTTCAGTACGTATTATGAAGAAGATGTAAATTTTGCTCTAATAGTTAAATAGGTACTACCCTACTAAGGGCTCAATCATGTATTAAACACATTTACTGAAGTTAATATTTAGCTAAAACTTAGCTGACATATAGTTTATAGTGATGATATCTTAGAAATCTTTTTCGAAATTCCCTCAGGAATGGGAACCCCGGATAGCCTCTAGTTTGTTTATAAATTTCATGACATCCCCAAAACTTTTTAACAAAGATCTTATAGTGTATTTCGTTTTATTGTTGCTTCCGTACCCGTTCTAATTTACAAAATCAGCAAGCATATAAAATTTGGCACTTCCCGTCGTAACAAGGAAAGGAACTTTTATGAGTACTCGTATGGATATGAATAAAACATGAAACCGAGAAGCAACTAATTGCAAACAGCAATGAAACCAACGGCAATAAATGCTCGAATTAAGTCCAAACACATTAAAATGTATGGGTCTCGCCGGCGTTTGTCATTATAGTTTCACAGGTAGTAGTTACCACTAATTTTGCGATTGATTGCGTATTGACAATGACTCGTGAATTGGAATAATGTGTAATGTAATTTTAATGACATTTCGATGATTTGTATAAATTAAACTAACGTGAACGTGAATGTATGCAAATTGCATTGGAAACAATAGTTAGTAGCAACAAATAAACTGGCGACAATTCCAAAGAGATTCAAACAACATAAAAAAATAAACGTGTCTACATAAAAAAAAGGTTTTGTAAAAATAAAGTTAAGTACTTATCGAAAGTATTGCAAGGTTTATGATCCGATCTCGTTTGCGCAAACAGGAATATTCAACTTATTCTAAAAGCAAGAAGGCAGTGTGCAATAAAACTTGAAATTGATTATATTTAAATTTAAAAAAATATAATACTAGCTATAGCCCGTGAATTCGGGCGTATGGATCGGGTGAATCCGCGTTTTCTTTTATCCAAGTCTGTCATGGCAATAACCAACACAAACAAAGAATTATTCAATTTAGTGCAAGATATAAATTGAATAATTGAAATTGCTATATATTTGCAGGCAAACTTGCCTTGAGTTCATTCAAATGACGATGACTTTTTTAATGAACCGATTTTGATGAAACGAACTTAAGATGTTTTGCTGAGTAAAAAGAAAACATTTGGTGAAAGTTTTAAGAAAATCGGTTTACTCTCGGAGATACGTGATACAACAGAAAGTTTAAAAAAAAATTTTGATTTCTATTATTGTTTTCAAAAGTTCCTCTATCTATTTCAGTCAAAATGACTAAATGTACAGACGAAATTGTTTTACTGTTTTATTATTACTGTATTATTACTTATTGTACCTATAATCAAGTTCAAATAATATAGCAGTGTAATATTGACTCTGTATACCTAACATTTTTTACAACTGTATTGACACTCAAAATAAGATCTATCATAAAAAAATCAACCTACCGAAGCTTAGAATAGAATAAACGTTTAGTCCTAGTCTTTTAATATTCATTATTTATGCAATAATAACCTTTATTTACTATAAATAAATTTACTATAAACGTAGGAAAACATTATCTACACACTTTAATAGAGTATCATGTTTCATAATCCCTATCTTATTTCATACGAAACTTGTATTAAAATCGCCTTCATTGGCAGCGTCTCTTCAGAGCCATCCAAACTTGGCCGATTAGGCGCCGTGTTCACCCCTATTCACACAAATTCTCTTGCAACTTGCATAAACTGTACAATCACGAGTTGACTGGCTCTTTTAGAGAATACATATCTCCCGAACTCTCGAGGAGGGCCCTCGTAAATTTAATCCAGGATTATACTGGATTAGACGTTTACGCTAGTGTTATGTAGATAATATTGTCCTAATCCACGCTTCTTCAACTCTGATTAAATGTTAGTGTATTTCGGCTCTTATCTTCTAGGCTTTTGTTAGTGATTTATTTTACAGCTGGAGATTTTGTTGAAATTACTTAGGGAAAATCAATACCTCTGAAGATTACCCCTTACAAACAAACTTACTAATACATCCTCTTTTATTAATACTTGTATAGTATTTTTAATTTTGTTTGTTTGTTGACCAAACACATATAGTAAATAAATGCTGTATAGTGTTAAAATAGAATACATAATTCATATGTGTACTTTTTATTATTGGTCTAATTTCAGCTCTCACGTTCAGAAAATCATAACCAACAGTCAAATATATAAAATTAGTCATCGTGTGATTTAGCACTTGCGTGGCACTAATTATTTTTTTCTTATTTTCACGCTTACCATGTCTTATTTGTATGTTTCTTAAATTGTTTGGATGTTATTCCTTAGTCGACTTATATTATATTTTAAAGTCTACTCTCGTTCTATACTATTTTTATACATAAAAGTACTAAACAAAAACCCATTTCATATAAAATCTTTACTCTTTCTCATACAACAATTAGCATTTTAATAACCTTCTTTTTAGTCAACAGGCGATGCTTGTGCATTTTTCATTATAAAGGATTCCCAATTTGCATAATCATGTTTCCATTAAAACGGACACTTTTCAGAAATGTCTTTCTACATCATACAATAACTGGACTGTTTGCATGATAATGAAATGACAAATTATAGCAGAGGAATATCGAAATATTATTTCATTTAATGGAATTGATTATAGATAACAAGAAGTAGACAACTTCAAAGATTTTAAACAAATTTAATATTAGACCTTATTTAACATATTTCTGTATGTCCGCCTGCCTAAACTATGGTGTGTGTGTGGTATGTGGTTTTTAAGAAACCACGTCAGGGGTCAAGAGAAAATGGGTTTCAGGAGGAGGCCATGAATTAATTAATTTAAAGTTGACAATATTTTTATAGCATGTCAGTGAATTTATTTAGTTTTACTTACTCAATATAGAGTTAGATTCGTAGCCAAGGCTCAATTGCGAAATAGGGGAGCGATGGATGTCACAACAAGGACTAACTGAACGTGCCTTTCACGATACAGAGGAGCTTTAGGAATAAGCTATTGTTTGAAGATAAAAATTTATATTTTAACCATCCAACATAACAAGAATAAAAACTAAAATAATTATTTTTACGACCGTATGCTTAACGCCCTTAGCGCAATTTGTTAAAAATAGGTACAATGACATCTCTTTGAACCTTTATCGCCTATAACTATATCCATGGAATAAGAAGTACGTATATACTGAAGCTGGTGACCACAAAGTGTAATATGGAATTAAACTTAATATAAAAATAATTATAATTAAACAGCACGAGATCTATTCAATTCAATGATTTCCAGCTAGCGTTTGTCGATTTCATTTGCGTATTTTCTCATAAAAATATCTTCATGGCCAACATATGAAGGAAACAATTTTCTAGTTCATAAAAGTAGTTTATAAATCACTAGAAAAGTCGGTAATAACTTTTGGCCGCAGACTCTAGAAACCAAGACGCGATTTTATTTTTAATATACTTTATTAACTTACTCTTACTCTCTATTTAAACATATTTCAGCCAAGTTGAACTTGCTTATAGTTTCCAACAGGTATAGGTTTATATTAGATACTTAGTAAATGTAATAAATACATACGAAAACTATGAAATTCTGTGTAAGTACTATTCTTGTGTACATATACAATATTAATAGTTGTTGAAACATAATATTTAAACTGAAATTGGATAAAATCTGAGCTTTCAGTCATAAAATGCTCAAGCAGACGTGCAATACTAATACAAACAACGCTCCCATTTCTCACATAAAACAAGCAAAAAGTCATTCCGCACTGCACTGTCGCTCTATCGCCGCAATAACAAAGTATTCGCATAAATAAGAAAATTGCACTCATACATAATTCCAGTTTATTCCTCAAGTTGGTGCTGTAGACGCAAAAGTTAGGTAATAATAAAATGGCGTAAATCAAATGGCAACACTTTAGAACTGAATGCTCTTGTGCCCACAACAAGTACCTACATTATTGTAACTTGCAACTTGCAAATCGTTTTTACTAGCACTATTTCTGTAGGTTCGATTTTGGTAACGAGCTTGTAATATTATTCTTATAAGGAATAAGGATAGATATCGGAAAAAAATTGACCATTTCTTCCTCTCATTATGCCTCTTACCGGTACGTGACTTTTTATTTTGTCGTTGTTCCTAATTACTATATACCTATTAATTAAAAAATAACAATAGTAAATATATGTATGTACAAATCGAGAAAAAAGTATCTATCAATCGGGACGTTACTATTCAGAGGTAGTCCACTTTCAGCACCCAGGCGAGGTGCTGAATAACTGGGTGCTCAAAGTGGACTACCTCCCTATTCAATAATTAAAAAGTATAAAAACAAATATTTCATACTCCTTTTTTTTCCAAATCTTATGAAACTCTTTATGATTTTTTTTAATAAAAATAGTTTAGCTTTGATTTATTTGAAATAGTTGTCTATTATGACATGGCAAGATTAATTTTATGACTATCTTCGACTTATTTGATCATGAGATAATTTAGAAGTTGAGCGAAGCAAATTACATAGAATCAAATTTCTCCTCACATCCCGTCGCCAGTAACTTGATTCGTTAGTTATTTTTCCTCCAAAGAATCTACGTAGAGTCGAGCCTTCAAGTATTTTCTTTGACATTTTTTACTACTACAAATTTTTAAAAAGAGATTTAATAAAAAGCAATTACTGCCCTTGGATTTGCTGGCAAATAATCTATACTATACCTACTATCTTCGAGTAACAGGCTATGTGTGTACCACGGGCAAAGCAGTCACAAGTCTAACAAGTTATTATTTTTTAGCCGTAACAGGAGAACACCAATGCTAATTTGCTTCATAATATTAATAAGACTCAATTTATTTTACAAAATTGCAACTTAATTAAAATTATGAAAGTAATCATCAAACCTTAATTAACTTTAAACTTACTCATTAACTACTAGAAGCTCTTTTTGTATTTAAATTCAAACATATTATCAATATTTACATATGTACTTATAAGCTCAAATACAAAGCACAAAAATTAGTTCTTACAGTGCTTGCATTCTTGTGTTCCGCTTTAAAACGGTATCTCCCTTGCAGTGAAATTATTGAGATTTGTGGGAAAATATCAAGGCCACGTGTTGACAGGCAGCGGACCGCGCGCCCATTTCTCGTGGGTCATTTGCTTAACTGTTTAAATAAATAGAAAAAATAGCATTGTAACTACAGCTTTCAATAGGGATGAATTTAACCATTTCTTCATTAGGTCGCTGGGGAATATTCGCACCAAAATTAGACAAAATACGCAAGTTTTCGGTAAGTTGGTTTAAGCTTTTTTATTTAAATTCGATTTTGCAAGTTTGTTCTTTGTGGTAACTTCGTAATATTCCATGGGAATGTGTCTTTTTGATCTCAATAAAATATTATATAACTTTATTTAATCAAATCAAAGAAAACAATCTAATAACACTGCTGCTGCAAAAAAAATAAGCAGCGTCTTGTATATTAGTGTTCTTATAGTTTTTAGGCAATCAAACAATAGAAGAAGAATTATGTTTCTATTTTATATCCTGTATATAAATTATTGTGTGCATGAATTTGGTGAAAAAAAAAACAATATATCACATAAGAAATTAAAAGAGCAAACTATTATTAACTATAGGGTCCGCCAAAACGTTCGACCGTTAGAAGGTGCTTTTAGCATTAGATCTGTCTATTACGCCTTATACTTATTTTATTTATTTAATCATGTACATTGTACACTGTAACAAACATTGAAAATTTATAATAAATTTCTTTCCCGTGTCAGAAACTTGTATAAAAGAAGATTTTGTTTGAATGATGGTTTATGAAATAAATAAAATTTAGTAAAATATCTTCCACAACACTGCAGCACAATTCGACGCCGCATTTAATTAGTCTAGCCAGTGATAAATCCCTGACTTATAATAATTTATCCTCGCTTGCATTGTTTTCGGATTAAATGCTACGTTTCTCTTTAAACACTAACAGTACTAAAGTTCAGAAAACCGGAAATAATTCCGCATTGTTCCACTTTGGGATAAGATATTCCGACTTGTTTGACGTTGGTGTGTGTACCACTGCTAATTATTATTTCAAACTATCGCTAAAATGGGATACGAAATGATTTCAACTAAGAATTGGCCCATCGGAAAACATTTTTCGTTTATATCCCATTCCACTTCACTAATATTATAAAGGCGAAATTCGTTACTTCTTCACGCTCAAACGTCTGGGCCAATTTTTATGAATTTTGGTATGGAGGTAACTAGCTTATTAACCTTGATTTAACACAAAGGGAACTTTTAACCTTGAACTGAATATTACGCGTGTCAAATATTGATTGATTAAAATGGATCTGTTTTTTCTTTTTAATCCGTTGACTCGCAGAATTCAGACACAATAGAAAATCTATTTATGTTACATATTCGAACGCGAACCAATTGGATACATAAACAGAGAATTACTACCTATTACTAAAGAATACTAAAGAAATTTTATGATAGGTAAAGTCACTGTATTATCTTGAGATGCTTTATCAAGAGCTTTTGTAAGCGTATAAGGGCTGTTTAAGGAGTATGTACTTGTCAGGATGGCTTTTGTTGACTTAAAAACTGTTTAAATGTCGCCACTTCAATAATAATTGTTTTTGCCAAAAAAACGAAACCGACTCCAATTCTTGAACTAAAAAGGATGAAATAATTAATACTATGTTGTTTAAACATGCTTCACATCAAACATTTTAATAAAAATGAAGTCGGTGCCGATTATTTTAATAAAATATGCTAATTTACGAGCCAGTAGCTATAGTCAACAAATTCGTAAAATTGGCACCAACTTCAAATTAATTAAAATGTTTGATGATTTTACAAACATCAAATAACAAATGATTCTCTATAGTAAATAACTAATAGGTATAGTGATTTATTTCGCTATTTAACAATTTAATGTTTTAAAGCTAAGATTTTATTTATTTGACACGACACATTACCAATATGGCAGGCCGCCGAAGACGCATAGACACTCCGAGAGAGTTATACAGGGCCGCACTTTCTACAGGGCAGAACTCAATACGTTATAGTTATATGAAAAATAGCATCATCATTTTTTAAATATTAGGTAAGTGATTCATTTGTTATCGATAGTATTTGTTAAATTTAATAAATTTTAAAATTTATTTAATTGATTCTTGACTTTACCAAAAAAATGGTACCTATGTACGTTGAGTGTCGGTGAAGTAATTTAAATTAAAAGTATTTACGAATATTTAAGGTTACATTTGAAGGTTATTAAAATATAGTTTGCATTTAAATTTTTAAGAGACATTTTAATACTTTCTTTTCTCAATTTTGTACTCGTATAAAGTACATCATATTGTTGTTTTCAAATAATATATAATTAATCAATTTCATCAACTTTGTTTCACCTGTCCTAAAGAGGAAGGTGCGGGTATTAATTAAGTGCTTTCGGGAACAGTTTCCGCGTCTACGTTGAATGCACTCGTATCTAAGATAGATAAGTACAGAAATAGAAAGCTGATTATTAAACGGAAAACGGAAAATTGTGTAAGTAATTTAAAAAATATGTACTTAAATTCTAGACCGTACAACAAGTAGGTATTTATGATGCGTAACATTTATTACATATAACAAAAAATAAATGTAATTTGTACAGAATAAGTAAAAGTGTTAAAAACTAAAATTTTCGTCTAAGTATTTCGTGTTTTTCACTTTTTGTTTACAAAGACCATCACTATCACTATCATTACATAGTATAAAGCCAAGTCGCTTTCTCTGTCCCAATGTCCCTTTGTATGCTTAATTCTTTTAAACTACGCAACGGATTTTGATGCGGTTTTTTTAATAGATAGTGATTTAAGAGGAAGGTTTTTATGCCCATGCGAAGCCGGGGCGGGTCGCTGTCACATAATATAATGTCAATATTTTCTGTCATTATCAAATTTGATGAATTTTCAAAAGGTGGTGTTCGAAATCCACATTTCTCGTATTAAAAAAAGAGAAAAAAGTGTTCGACAAACAAACATGCATTGATGATGATATTTCAAATAAACTGATTCAATACAGAAAGAACATTTACACTTTTTTATTTTTGTACAAAGGCACAAATAAAATAAATTATTTAGTTTATTAACTAATAAGTATAGAAGACTATATAACTATACAAGAGTTATCTTGTTTCACATCACTGCTCTATTTGAATTAGTTTGTTTTAGTCAAGTCAGCGTATACAACCGGTAACAACATTAGGTAGTAATTTAGTAGTCTGTCTACAATGTAGATTCTCACTACTTGAATTGAGTGTCGTTTTTTAAATTAAAAAAAAACGGATTTGTTTTATAGTTTTTAAAGAATTCCAAAAAGGAGGAGGTTCTATATTCAGTTGTATTTTTTTAAGTTTGTTTTAACTTTTTCTATAAATTTAGAACTAACTCGTAACAATATAATCTTCACCATGTGAAATGAGGTCCATTATGAACTTTTTAAAACTGGACACGTATTAAAGAACAAGATAAAAATGTTGCCCGGACGGAACAGCAAACATTTTTCCTCGTTAATATTTTAACTTTAACAAAGGACTTGGAACTGAGAAAATCTCATAAAAATACAAAGACATGCCCCATATAGATACTAAGGATTAATTATTTGCTGTGAGATAAGGTAATTGGTTTTGCCGCTATTAAGTAATCATTATAGCCACCAACCTGAAATCGAATAGTTAAGAGTTCCCAATTATTATCAAACAAGGAAATTTTTACACAACTTTCAAAAAAAAAAACTCCTGAAGTTGGAACACATGAATTTTGCGTTAAATATTAGCCACAATTCCTTAGAAAATTAAATAAGCCGTGTGATCTTCAACTTAAGAATTATTTCCTTTACTGTGGATTTCGTAACAAACTACTATGGCGAAAATAAAGTTCTCAATGTACTTTTACCTCTGTTCGATCATTGGCGGATCCCACCAATAAAAGCTTCAAAAAGAATGACACCAGTCAGTCGGCTATAAAACATTGCAAATATCTTAAGAAACCTCACTCAATTTTAACGCTATTGATGACGGTAAATCTGTATTTTTTTTATAATATGTTTTACGGCCTTGGGTAAATCTGTAAATAATTGACAATACTATAAATTGCATGAGATCAAAAGTCCGCTTAAAAAAGTTTGAATAAACTCTAGCAAAAAATAACAACCTAAACAAATAGACTATAATTATTTTTAATAGCTAAAGAGCTGTAAAATCAAGCCAGATGCGTGTTTAAACTGGACAATGCCATAGTTTACCGACCTATGTATTCCGGCTTATCTTTGTCCCTGCTCACCTACTATTCGCAGTCCTGCTTAACCCATTAAATTTAATGACGCAACGCCTGGCATGCCGGGATTTCAAGTATTTATTCGAGCGCTAAAACGCTGCCAGTTGGTAACTTGGTAAAATATTCGTGCGCTTTAAAGCGAAGTATAAAGCAGCCACTTTGCGAGAAGTGAATAAGGAGCGATGCATCAAGCTGTATCAAGATACTCTTCAAGAACGGAATAAGTTAATATTTAAGTTTCATAATAACATATGTACTTAAATGGATTTATGAACTTTACTAGCTGTTGCCCGTGGCTCTGTCTGCGCGGTACTCCGTTATACCGCGATAAAAGTGAAGTTGGTCATGAAGATGCAATAATTGTTAGATATTTTATCGATAAATCAAGACCAACCAACAAACGAACCTATTGTAATTCCTATAAATTAAATCAAACAAAAATGTTGAAGAGAATATACGCTTATTTTGTATTTAATTAATATACCAATATCTACGTCTACCTTGAAAATGAAACAAAGGAATGTGAATCAGAGATAAATCTGTATACCGTCCAATTTCATAATCCAGCTGAACTGGGAAACAATAATCCTATTGTATTACAATTTTCTGACTAAAAACTTTTGTTATTTCGAGGTTATTTCATCTGTGTAGCTAGCTGTAACATAGAAACGAATAATAATAAGTTAGATTTAAATGAATGGATTTGATTACATGTTCCATACGTTGAATTGGGAACTAATTTCAGATAATGAAATAAATAAAAAAGTAGAACTTATTTAAATCCGAGTAACATCTTGAGTATAAGAGTACCTAAACTAAAATAATTAAAAGTTAAATGTACTTTTATTTCAGGGTTTATTGGAAGGTATAGACATCAGTCAATTTTTCCAGGTAAAATCAACAAAAACAATTCCCGAATCAAACTAACTAAATAACAATTGATCGAACTCATTCCATGCTGCCAGTGTTTTTCCAAAAACTCTATCTAAAAATGGAACAGGAAAATTTGAATTAACCATTTGGCTGGATCAAACTGGCTTTGCGTAAACAAACTCGATCTTTTTCAGCGCTCGTAACTCTTGCCTAGAAATTTTAGAATTTCGATTTTTAAAACTGGCCACTTTGATTTAGAGACGAGAAAAAATGTACGCGAAATTAGTAGCCAGTATTTTCGATCGTAGAGTTAAAATTCATTTCGTGTTTGGGCAAATCAAGGCCGGATCACTAACAGCAACTCCGACTTTTCGACGGAAAGCCGCCTTGCTTGATGGCTCAAAGCTAATAAAGCAAAAATAAAACGTTTAAACGAGTGGCCTTCGGCAGTCTGGTAAAGAGTTTACTGGCTGTGGATTTACTAAAACACATGAGAACGAAATCAGCTTTGAAACTATAGACGAACTCTTTTAATTATTCCTGTCTACGTTTAATCCGGCGCCGGCGTTAATGAAATCCGATACATAACGAGCTCAGTACTAAATGGAAAATTATTTCATTACATACCCGCATAAACATTTAATATTTCCAATACTTCTGATCAGATGGTTGACACGTTACACACACACACTAGAACGCCAAACTTTTGGAGCTAGGGTAGGGGTAAGCATCTTTAACAATTTCTTAAAAGCAATTTTCTTAAATTGGAATATTAATAGCCATATCTGCCTACCTACTTTATAATATAAAATTACTGACAATTAAAAAAAAGTTTAGTGCCAAATAAATATAATGTGCCTCTTTATCGTTGTAACTATTTATGAAGCATAATCATATCGTGTCATGCATAGAATTAGGATATCGCGTGAGGTTTTTGACACCAGGCAAAATTTATTTTTAAATCTAGGATCTCATGCTACATAAAACTTATTTTTGAAATAAAAAAATCGGTTTACTCTGTAAATATAATTAAAATATTTTAAATAAACTGTAAAATAGTAACTCATCGCCCAACGCACCCGATTTAAAGCCAATATAAATTGACCATTTTATTTTCTGGTTGGCTCAAAATAGAGTAAGTTAGTTTGAATAATATAAATATTTGAAGTAGAAACGTGCAAAGCAATTTTTTAAACTCTTAAATTATAGAAAACCACAGGTGAAGCACTTTGTATGTTTTTCGTATATTTTAAATACAAACCCTATTGGACAGTTTGAGTCGCGTGTTTTTTTAATTTCTTTTAAACTTATTGGTCTATAATCATACAATAGTACACCACTTATGCTACACATTGTATATCAGGGTGAAATGTTTACTTAAAGAATTATATCTAAAATGCAAATAAAAATCAGCATATATAATAATAATTTATTTATTTCAGGTTACAAAATATTTTCACAATATTATTGGCCCATAGAATAAATACCTTATAGTCTATCATATATATTTATGAGAATATTATAATTAAAACATATACACAAATCAATAATCCATCTTCTCCATCTCCATCAGCTCCACTTCAGACGATCCTCGGCCAACTCAAACAATCGACTCCCTTAATAAAACGTGTGCCGCGGGGAGCTAGGGTTACGGTAGCTGAAGCTCTCGCAGAAGTGGTCACCAAATGCATTACACTCAATGACCACGTCTCATGGTACAATCTACTTACTTTCTCATATAAAACTTTTTACGTACCAGCAAACCAAAACCAACATGATATTTCACTAACTCAAAAAATAAAAAATAACACAAAGTCATCATCTATTCCTATTACCGCTACTCAATCTCATTTTAGGAGAAAGAATTTCGACTTGTTTGGGAAAGTCGAGGAGAAAATTCATGGCGGCGACCTGAAAGGAGCTAGCCGGCTTCTTTTTTCCAATGATTCAGTCGCCCCTGACACGCCGGAGACCGTAGCAGCCTTACAGTCAAAACACCCATATGGCCCTTCTGTTCCATATTTTGTAGACCCTCCGTTGGATCCTTCGGCATGCCTCCAGGCCACAGAAAAAGATGTACTTGCGGCCCTCGCCTCTTTCCCTAAGGGATCGGCGTCGGGCTTGGACGGCATTTCCCCTCAGCATCTATTAGATCTCACCAGTCATTGCACAGGGAGCGCTGGTGAACACCTAACCACCAGCATCACTAGACTGGTGAATCTTATGCTCTTGGGAGATGTCTGCCAAGACTTGACGCCGATTATTTACGGAGCCAATCTAATTGCTCTGATGAAAAAGGATGGAGGTGTGCGTCCGATTGCGGTAGGGTCTACTTTTAGACGTTTGGCAGCCAAAATTTGTGTTCGGCTTACTAGATATCGACTCCAAAATCTTTTTGAACCCGTACAGGTCGGTTTTGGGACTCGCGGAGGCTGCGAAGCAGCGGTACATGCCGTACGTACATTTGCCCAATCCGACCTGCGCGAGGTTATTTTAAAATTAGATGTAAAAAATGCTTTTAATTCGGTCAATAGGGATACCTTGCTAAACGAAATCAAATTACAAGTACCTGAATTGTACAACTTTTTACTGCAATGCTATCATAGCCCTTCCAAATTAATGTACAAAAACAGCGAGATCCTTTCGGTCGTAGGCTGTCAGCAAGGTGATCCCCTCGGTCCAGCCATTTTTAGTTTGGCAATCAACTCAATAATTCAAAAACTAAATTCAAAACTTAACGTATGGTATCTTGATGATGGTACCCTGGGTGGAGACTCTCAAACTGTTTTGGCGGATTTTTTTGAAATCATTAAGAAATTTAGTGCTATTGGTTTAGATTTAAATTTTAATAAGTGCGAACTGTACATACCTGACAGTTTAAACCCTTCTATGGCATCTCAAATTACTCAAAATTTTAAGAACATTGCTCCCAACATTAAAATAATTTTTAAAGATAGTCTTCACCTACTTGGGTCACCAATTTTCGAAGAGGCCATACCCTCCACTCTGAGTAAATCAAAATTTAGTAATCATTCGGACCGTCTTGACAAAATTAGCACCCACTCTGCTCTGTTCGTTTTGAAATATTGTTTACTCGTCCCAAAATTCAATTACCTGCTCCGTTGCTGTCCCATTTGGAAATTCCCCCACTTGGTTAATCTTATCGACCTCGATTTAAAATCCAAAATTGAATTAATTTTAAATATTCGTTTAAGTGAGCAGGCCTGGACTCAAGCTTCTCTACCCGTAAGGCTTGGGGGCTTGGGAACTCGCAAAATTTTCAGTGTTGCTCTGCCGGCATTCTTGTCTTCAATCCACAGCACGTCTGACCTCGTAGGTAAAATCCTTAAAGCTTCATTGGCTAGAAACTACGAGGTTGCGTGCTTGGCTGAGGCCACTAATGCTTGGCTTTCTGGACCGAGTCCAAATTTACCTTCTACCCCTAAGAAACAAAGGGCCTGGGACTCCATACTTTCAGAAACAACTTTACTTTCATTAATAGATTCATCATCGGGCAGGGATCGGGCGAGGCTTTTAGCCGCTTCCCGGCGAGAGTCTGGCCACTGGCTTCATGCCTATCCCTCGCCTGCACTTGGTACATTCATCGACCCAGTAACACTACGCATTGCTGTCGGTCTCCGGCTTGGAGCTGAAGTTTGCGCACACCACAGCTGCACCTCCTGTGGAGCCTCTGTGGACCGGTTGGGCCATCATGGCCTTTCTTGTTCTTCGGGTGCCGGTCGCCAATCCCGTCATGCTGCGCTCAATGACATCCTACGAAGGGCGCTCATTAGCGCTGGTGTTCCTGCGGCTCTCGAGCCACAAATAGTGCGGGACGACGGCAAGCGCCCTGATGGGATGTCATTGATACCCTGGAGGATGGGTCGCGCGCTTGTTTGGGATGCCACCTGTTCCGACACGCTCGCGACTTCATACCTTCAGAGTACTAGCAGACATGCTGGTGCGGCGGCGGACGCCCGGGAACGTTTTAAAATAAACAAATACAGTTGTCTCGGCACACACTACGAATTTGTAGCTTTTGGTGTCGAGACACTGGGCTCATGGGGCAAAGGCGCACAGGGGCTTCATAAGGAGCTCAGCAAAAGATTAAAAGAGACAACAGGAGACCCTCGCGCGGGCAGCTTTCTCGCTCAGCGGATAGCCATCGCTATTCAGCGCGGGAATGCTGCCTGCGTGATGGGAACCCTGCCAAGGGGGCCCAATTTAGGTAATTTTTAGTTTATAAGTTTTATTTTGTTTTAGATTTAGTTTAGTTTATTAAGTTAGATTATTTTTGTTTAAGTTTTCTGTGTTTTAATAAAATATTAGTATGAATGTACGAGTTGTTTTAACAAAAAAAAAAAAAATATATACACCGACAGCATAATTTATTTGGATTACTAAGATGTTTCTGTTAAGAGTAGCTTGTAGTGAAATACTAAATAGAATATTGAGGTTAGGATGGAAATTAGTGATATATTTTTATACCGGAAACTTTGCGATGGCGAAAAGCTTTCTTCTGTCCGTTAGATATTTTGCGCCACATTCAGTATACATTCTAAAAGCATTATTTATTGTGTTGCATCCCCTAGGATTGCATATAAAGTGGAGGAACGTTTACTTTATCATTTGTTCGCATCAAAAAGTAAATTGAATAGATAGTGATTTATACAAATTTTAACAGACTTAGTAGTTATGTGCAGGAAATGTTTGCAAATTTTTAAGGCACAACATCATACCACTTATTGAAATGTGTGAAATTAAATCAGCTATAGATATTTACATTACACAATTAAACTATTTTTGAAACAACATATTAAAAGCTTTTTTTTCTGGGAAGTGTACTACTACCTTTAGCGGAACTGTACAATTTAAGTTAATAATTTTTAATCACTACATAGTATAAAACAAAGTCGCATTCTCTGTCCCTACATCCCTTTGTATACTTAAATCTTTAAAACTACGCAACGGATTTGGATGCGTTTTTTTTAAAAGATAGAGTGATTCAAGAGGAAGGTTTTTATGCCCATGCGAAGCCGGGGCGGTCGCTAGTATATTTATAATAATATTTTTTTTAATAATGTTATTTTTTTAAGTATATAGTTTTAAGGTTTTATTAATTTGATACATCTTAAAATTCGAATATGTCGATTTTGACGTGACAACGTCTTAAATTAGGTTGCGGCTGGGAGTCACTTATGAAAAAGTGTAACGCTCGGTAACGTTACGATGCGCTCACAATGAGAGCGAGTGAGAGGCACGCGTCCCCTAAGAGCGAGAGAGACAGACTCAAAGTCGTTGTCACGTAAAACTTTCGCCCGTATACCGACTTTACAGGCAACCAATTTTTTTAAGATGTTTTTATGAATTGTTTACATAATAAAAAAATAAAAGTTGAATTTTTATATCTGTTGTATCTTTTATTCAAATAAACATATCTATCAATTATATTACTAATAAATATTCAATTTATTTAAAAAAATCTAAATTGGTATCCAATAAAACAAAACGGCAATAATATCCTTTGTATTAGTTTTCAAAGTAATAAGGGTGCTACGAGTTGCTTCTACGCCGTAGACAGCAGTGCTACGACAAAACTTAAGATGTAGACATTTCTACGTGCCATCGTAGCATCGTTTTACGAGTTAAATAATGAAAATACAATATAAAAAGATAGATAATTTACTTTTGTTAATGAATTTAAGTAGAAATGAGAACTTTAAGACTCAAGTATGTACTCTTAGTAACCTATTTACTTGAACAATCGTTTAAAAAATAGACTACAAATTTGATTTCAAACATAACCCTATTAAACATCTATTAAAAGGGGTATAAAATGTAATCTTTATTTCCTCACGTTTCCTGAGTATTGCCAATACTTCTTACACGTATTTGGAATTGCCGTTTTGCGCGATACATCAGTCGCTAAGCCTTTTGGAACGTTTTGCGGACGGACACGGCGTGTTGCAATATTTATCGCCTGTAAGTGCTATAAAAGTGTTGCTAACAAACATTAGGGAGACTAACTGGTGAGACGCCGGCCGCATACTTTGATAGAATTTATCGATGTCCATTTAATTTACGTCAAGAAATTGTTATAAAGTCTACATTTGATTGATTGAATTTGTTGCGTCTTTTTTTAATCACAAATAAACCTACTCAAGATTAATAAAAGAAGATAAATTATTTATATTTTTGTAACAAATGAACTCAAAAACTGTCAGACATATTTCAATTTTTTTCACATCGGAATACAATTTTATCTGAGGAGCATAGAGGTACGAATTGCGGACTTGTTTGGATTGGTTGCCACTGTTGGCATTTCTATCTTGAGTTCCTTCGTGCTACGGAAGGTTCAGCTGTTGGTCCCGGCTGCTATCACCAGATTGCAGTCATTCTGATGCCTTTAGGCAACCGTCAAATTCTGACTGTAAGGCTCTAAGGAGCTGCTTAAGTAATCATTATACGACTTAAACTGTTATCAACAAAAAGGTGATTACTTCTATTCTTAAACCAGGATGATATTATACGACTTGTATTTATACTCCAACATTATTTTGCTATATAATATTCGTCGCTCACTATGATGTCAGTATTTCCTTCCGTAGAAGAGCGCGGTATGTTCCAAACTGCATTTGGACATGTTTCCAGGTTATATTGAATTCCACATGTGACTTTGTAATACAGTTTTATGATTTTATATTCATGACTGGAATATCTTCGGGTCCATAGAGTTTTACAATGTAGGTCTGTAGGTATATGCGCTACCTGTATTTCAGAAAGGCAGGAAATAATAAAGCAGCATTTTTTATATTTACGGGCTTTTATTTGTTTAAATAGTGTTGTTAGTGATTTGTTTTAATAGTGAGAAAATAATATCATATCATCGTCATAAATAACATTCAATTAATATTTATTTATAAGTTCTAACTACTAGGAGTCAGCGTAAATCAAACTTTTGAAAGAAAAATAATAAGGAAATAATAAAGTTTATAATAATTTTCGTACTTTTTTCCAGGTTCTTAAATGAAATAATAATATTGTCTTATTCAATGTAAATTGCAAAAAATTCCGACAAAAAATATCCTATATTTAAATAATGTCTAGCGGCATCTTTAGGTTCACATGCCAACTTCTCAGTTAATCTATGTAAGTAAAAATATATTTAGTACAGATGAGTAACGCATGCGTGTATTTTCTATGTTATATCTTGAATCTTGCTTATTAGGAAGCTATAGGTAGAAGCTATCAATCTCTCAACTGCGTAGAATTACGCCACAAAACCCTTTGCTCCAACAAGTCAGAGCTGATGCCACATAAATCAAGTTAGTTATTTTCCTGTAACAAGGTAAGTACAGTGATATAAATACTATTCAAAAAAATTAAGACTAACGCAGCTTTCATTATTGTACAATAGAAGATCAAATTTGAAAGTACAGTAAAAATTTTTATTCATCTTATTTATAAATTTGCCACTCCCATAAGTTGCCAAAAGATTAAAGTAAGAGTTGTAGCAGAGAATATCAAAAAAGTGATTTGTTGTTCTGTACTAATGTTATTTTATATTTTTCAGCCTTGTATGCGAAACGAGGAAGTTCTTGTTAAACAACATCATAAACAAACAAAAAGTTGCAGGTAGTCGTAAAAACAACATGAAAAGTATGCTTTGCACGCTTCCAAATAAAACTTTCATTCGGGTTTATTTGTGTTGGGAAGTGACAAGGTGTGTCGGACATGAATTATTACTCTACTCATAATTTAAATTTTAGCGTGACTTAAACTGGACATGTCTATTTGAAAATCGTCACAATAGCTATGTTGATCAAGGTTATACTTCTGTAACCTGATTATCAAATCAAATAACCTTCTTCGTTCGAGCGTGTTTCCCGGTTTCACCTTCACTTATACTTCAGAGCCCAGAGTTCGCTATGTAAAAAATATATAATCTTTATGTTTACATTAGTAGAGAATAAAGTCGCTTCCCGCTGTCTGTCCCTATGTATTCTTAGATCTTTGAAACAACGCAACGGATTTTGACGCGGTTTAATAGCTAGAGTGATTCCAAAGGAAGTTTTTTATAGCCGTGCGTAGCCGGGGTGGTTCACTAGTGATTAATAAATCATGGTAGTGATTTGGCGGTACTGGCTATTTTAATGGAGCGACTAAGGTCTGACCTCCGTCCTCCGTTTATACATTGAAAACAGACCAGCAGGAAAATGATCCGGGTTAGTGGCCAAAACTTAAAACAAACTGCCATATTTTTAATGCATAAGTAATTTCATTCATAACTCTTAAACCTAAGTACTTATTATATGTTGTCTCATCCTTTCTATATGGTGATTCGTCTTAGATGAACTGTCACAAGGTTAAGTGTATTTAGCAAAAGTCGTAGTGACCCCATTAAAAAGAATTCATTAGGAAAAAATACATTCCTAAACAGATTTAAATAAACGTTTGTTATTTGTATGAACGATGGTGGTAGATGTTTTATAATAATACCCTCTAAATGTCCTGTAAACATGGAACATTAGGGTATAAATAAACAAAATATCATTTAACTACGGTCCGTTTGTTTACCCGCGTCGCATCTGCGTCCTTATATCGATAGAATCTACCTGCTTTTGCTTATATTTTTTCAAGTATGAAATTCAGTTTCCGCTCAATAGCAAATCGCTCAAAACTTAGTGAAAGTTTCGGAGAGCGGCACATCACTAGCCCTTTTGTGTACACGTTAACAATAGGTGCTAAATTTAGTGTGTATGAATTGAATAATAAGTGACAAAATGTGTCCTTATACCGAATTATTTTTTTGTTTACTAGCATCATGTTGCAACACAACAACAAAATAAATATTAGGTATTATCTGATCGTATAAATAGAATCGTATAATCAAACCTATCAACAAAAGTTTTATTTCACGAGTTTTTCTACCTTACCCACACTGCGCACATTTGCGCTTTATACCTCTGCAATAGAGCAGAAGCTTTAACTGAAACTGATTTTATTATTATATTATATGAATACTACTACACAAATCATGTTGCCAAACAATTTTATAAAAAAACTGAACACTATTAACACAATTAATAAAAGTATCTACCAATATATAAAATAACTAGCGCACCCGGTGAACTTGTACCGTTTTAAAACGTTCGCGAACGTTTTTGAAATCACAATAAAAAATTTATTGTTATAACTGCTTTATTAGTCATGTGTCCGCTAATGTGTAAAGAGGTCATGGTAAGCCAGGGCCGTTCAAATATTTATCTCACTTGGAGAGGTCATGGTAAGCCCTCAAAAGACTCGTAGACAGAGCCGTCCAACATATGAAATGAATGATCAATCACAATGTGCGGCGTCCAAATAGGTACGCAATACGCACGTAAAACTTCTTTAACTATATTCCAATTAATATATATTATACCCCATTCGTATTATACACCGAAATCTTCCCTGGGAAACACTATTTTTTTGTGAAAACCGCAAGAAAATCGGTTTGTAATTTTAAGCTTTATGTTCATATTGATGTAAGATATTTCAATCAATACCTATTATTATTTTCTACACCAGAACGGTATCAAATTATATTCAGTCGCAGTTAGTCAATACCTATAACCGAAATAGATTTTGATATGAAACAAAAATACTATGCATTCATTGGAATTGCATATCGCAAATGCAAACAACGAATTGTTTTATCAATAAATACATAATATTTTTGTCAATATTTTGCCCGGCAAATTCTTTTTTTATTTACCTACATAACAGAAGGCTCGACGACCCAAAATGGATCTTGGCCTCATATACGAAAGTTCTTTATTCAAGAGAGAGTTCTCTTCCGCGCTACCTCTTGCCAGTCTATGGTTTATGGAGCTAGTTGGCTCTTTTCAATCAATATTTTTTATTTATTGTGTTATACTTCCCAATACTTAATTTAATTTTTTATTTAAATAAATAGTCTGGTTTTGTTCTTTAACTTAATTTGAAAACTTAAACGTGTAAGTAATACGAGTACAATGAACCACAGAGTTTCAAGGGTTCCTTTCATGAGCACCATTCTCAAAATACCGCCTTGTTTATAAGCAAATGGCTGAAGTTTCTCGCAATACTATATCGGGGGTAATAGAACTTGCGCTTCGTAATAATACCTCCGGGCCTCCTTGTAGATTATGTCTGGTAGTGCGTTTGTTCATTGCCACCAAACTTGGGACGGCCGTAGAGTTTGAAGAATAAAGCCAATAAAATCGGGCACTAATAAATGAAATTGGCATAAATTACTATGCAAGTTCTATTAAAACATCACACACTTTGTTCATTCTTTTTCCGGTCGCGTCCTCAGCTGGTTGCTGCGGAGCCCAGGTTCCGCTTTTCTTTTTTTATTTGACACACTCATTATATCCTTGGTTGTGAGACCATTTTTATGCATGTCCTCTACTGTCATTAAGGCAATTATGATTTTATTTTTATCAACAGTCAAAACATTAGATCACGTTCATATACTTAGTGCTTTAAAATTGAACTGTGAAAAACTGAAGACTTTTTTTATATCTATTCTTATTTCCCTTGTACCACAACATATCTGTAGAGCTAGGGCCGTTCCAGCTAAAATTACAACTGGAAAAGACCATTTTGGAGCTACGACTTTCATAATATAGCTGACCTAAACTAAACCATGCCAAAATACCGACGCGAACTAAGAAATACAACACGAACATGATCAAAAATTTCATAAAAATAAATAAGCTTGTAAAATTTCTCAATACGTTTATACCAGGCCCCTCATTACGCGGATAAGTGTAAAAACAAAGTAATAAGGATCAATTTTAGAGTTCTAAGTATAAAAGACGCTTCATTATGGTGTTTGCATACTTCGTTTGGATTTCTTTACTTTGAAGCATTTAACATAATATAATATTTTGTTTTCAAAGTGACTAGCACACGAAGTGAATGAAATAATACATCACCTTCTTACCTACTTCTTAAATATGTATCAGTTATTTACATAATAAAATTTATTAGTACAATAACACGTTCGCGGCTCGCGGACGTTTTTGAAAACACCAAAGAAGTTATATTGTTTTAACTGATATATAGTACTTACGCAGGTAGAGTAATAACTTGTGCATGCAGCTACCTATTTTTTTCTAAATTAGGTAAAGTAGGAACGGGTGAATATCTTACCGGCCAGTGGTGTATAAGCAAAAAAATAATTATAAACACGACATAATTGGCAATCTCCATTGTTCCCGGTTAAGTCTTCACTCTGCGTAACGTGATTAGGCTCCTAATTTACTAGAGGTTAATTACTTGACGCGACGCAGCCACAAATTGTAGTAAGTATAGAATAGATACCTTCTTTATTTAAAACTAGCTGCAAGCCATGGTTTTGCATGAGTGGCCTATTATGTATTTATAGGTACGAGTATATTATGATTTAAAAAAAACTTATACTAACATACGTCCTTATATAAAGTAACACAAGTAAAATATATAAGTAATAAACTAGGTACTTATATTTTTTCTTGTGTTTTTAAGTCCTCAATACACTCCCTCTGGACTTGTTGCCGATAACCTGATTTTTTACAGTTATATTTTTGGTTCATGTAGCATTTGACAAACTTTATCGATCGATAGGACTAGTAAGAAAAAAAAGTCCCATTAGTTCTATCATTGAACTGTTCAATAGAACTAATACGAACAAAGGGATTTTTTCACTTTATTGATTCGCATTTTTATAAACTAATACTTCAACTTAACTTCATTATTCTTCTGCGCTTTAATTATTTTTTTAACGATGTCTTGGTATTAACCCGCTTGAATGTTTATAGCGGATAAGTTAGCTCTAGTAGAGCTCAACTACGTTAAATTAAAAATAAATTTGAATTTATAAAGGGCGTACCTAGAGATATTTATTATTTTAAACATCTTTTTCTTCATTTATAAAACGATAAAACCGCCTTTTGTGCCAGATTTTTTATTTAAGATACTTAATTTGTAGTATTACCTAACCTACGTTATTTTATTTGTGCAATTAAGGAGCTCGTATTGTTATTGGCCAGAATCTTTGTATTATTAGTACTTATCTATCTATATCCTACTGGCTCTGGATAGGTAGGTTTAAGTTTATGTTTTTAATAGCTGTTCTGACTACTTAGCATATTTAGTTATGGAAACAACACTTGTAACACAATACGTTCTATTTCACGGTACTTGCGACCTATCGCAGTCTTGAAATCTACTTATAATCATAACTTGTTAACCCGGCGAACTCCGTACCGCCTGAATGCACATTTCTCATCGTTTAAACCTTCCCTGAACTTCCACAAATATTTCTAGACCAAAATTAACCAAATCTGTCAGTTTATTCTCGAGTTTTAGCGATACTAACGAACAACAATTGATTTTTATAATATAAGAAGATCTACATTGACTAATAGGTATACTAAAATCTTAAGCTGGATAAAAAAATGTACTCTAAACAAAGGACTTTGAACGCACTTTTCTCTGGAACGCATTGGGTACCTAACCGCCCTGAAAAGTTTTAGAACAATATCAAATTAATACAAAATTAAATGATATACAACTGAACACGAACATAGATAATTATGTTATGTTTAGGTATTGTTCTCCAGATAGTAGTCGAATATCGCGTGTACAGAAGCTCCCTGCATCTGCAATATAATACTGAAACTGCTCAGACAATAATATCAATGTGTTGCTATTGTTTCACTGTTGTATTCCACTGAAATTGGATGGAGCTTATTATATCCGAGGAATAAATGCTGAAAATTAATTAGGTGATAATTGCATCTCGGTTCTACAAAAATTTGAAACTTCTCTTAAAGATTCAAATGCTCGATGAAAGTAAAGAATTTTCTGGAAAACAAACCTAGATGCTTTATCTGTTAACTAAGATCGCGGTATTTTTAATCCTCGAGTAACTTAATAGGTACCAAAACGAGTTAGATATGAGACTCTGTTTGAATATGTACTTCTGATATAAAAAATATAATATCTGTTACGCTTTCCCGGCTAAACTGCTGTATCGATTTTGATGAATTTTGCTATGGATATAGTTAAAGACCGGGGGTCAAACATAGGTTACTTTTTGGTGCGATACAACTGAATACCATGCGAGTGGAGCCGTAGGAAACAACATTAGTTAAATCAAATTCATTGTTATTATGTCAGATTTCGGAGCCTGGCTCTCGGTTTCTCTGAGCCACTTAACATCGTTACGAGGTTAATACACGACCACTAATACATCAAGTGAAATTCTGTGTAGAGGACTAGCCCCCAGTCAATTACCATTGATTGAGGAGCTCTCACACAAGTTATTTACAGTGTGAAACAACAATGCGCGATAATCCTTGAGGGACGTGCTCAATTTATGAAACTGGCAATTCTGTAGGACTTCATAGCAAAATAAAAAGATTTTTTGCTTAATCTTTCAGGGTTGGCTTTCCTGATTTTAAGATCAAACTTTTATGTTTAGTATTATATGATCGAACTTATTAGTACTAGAAGAGATTTTTGGTAGAGTTCTTTAGTAGAGCTCTTTTGTATGAGTAGAAAGGAAGTACACAAATACGCATGCAACATTTTCAAGAATAATGAATTCTGTGAGTACGAGTAGGTACTTACGGTTACTTATATTACAAATCAGTTGAGCGGAAAAGGGAGACATGCAAATGAGGAAGTCTTGAGTGTGGGCGCGGGATCCTTTTCTGATCCACTCGGGCGATTAACACAGCGCAACTTTCATGAAAATCGAAAGCAGAGTTGGTAGCTTTCTTACTTACTTACTTTTTGAGCGTATTATTTATTTTCTTTGCTGGTGTCTTTGATATGTTATTTATCAATACATTTGTATATTACTTACCTATTTATTTATTTGATGCTATCATAAAGTAAAGCTTAAAGTTAGTATATTAAATTATTCTTATTATGAAAAAAGTAGTTAAACAAAAATCTTTAATTCGGGAATTTTTTGTAAATACATAATAAATAGTTGATTAAAAATTGTTTAATATAAGTAACAGATATAACTTATTTAGGAAGGAGAAAACCTGCAATTTCTGATTGAATATAATCCGGATTCGTATATATTTCATTGCATTTTACACTTGTTTAAATTTTTTATGAATATAAACCTTTTATAAAAAATATTATTGAAGCGTAGAAGCACAGAATACTTAATATGTAGTACCTACTAACGTAGTAGAAGACACTTCTCAACCGACTTCTTCTCAATAATTTCAATAATAATTTCAATGAGACCAAATTTGGTCTCATTGAAATTTTATCAAGATCCCTGCCGATCATAAAGACCAATAGTTTGGTTTTAAATTCAACATAACTGAAATACGTATATTAACTGTCAAAAAATAGAGCATTTTTGAGTTTTCGTATGTTTACAAGTTGCTTGCTTGATAATAGAGAAATTTAGAGAGGTCAATCGACCTTGCCCCAGTGTAAGTGATTTGAAACGCTCTCGTACCATATACGATTTCCTTGTAAACGTACGAGTTCCATTGGCATTTAATTCATATCGTATAATTTGCAAGCGCAGTTGACCCTGCACATTGTGGTGTCAGAGTGGCCACTCGACTTTTGGTATTCATTGTTTCAAATATCGGACACTCACTGCCATTGTCATTGTTTCCTTATTTGTAGTCTTGTCTTATGGAAGTAGATTGACCCTGCACACCTACGTGTCTAAGTTCTTCTAATTTGACGAAATTCAAATTGGCCCCAGTAAACAAATCTCGGTTTTTGTTTTTTGTAAAACGAATTAATTAAATTTTTGCTTTTAATTTTTATCAATATAGATTTTTACACATATAAACGCAATTCTGAAAAAACTAAACGTGGTCCTAAAACATAACTTTGTTTATTATTTCTATTAAGTAGATTGACTACTCTTATTTATTTTTGTCTCAAACACGTTACGGTCCCTAACCATTAAAGGTTCGAGATATTTTTTCTGTCGTATATATTTATAGTCCCAACGCGACACTATTGTCCTCTTATCGACAACCATATATCCTAGACGTGTGTGTAATTTCTTCAATTTTCCTCGGAAAGTAATATTTTTCTCCAACTAAGTAGGTACTTACTTATTTGTGATGTTTTTTTTGGGTGGTAATAATATATTATTACGTATATAAGAATAGTAGTAACAAGGTAGTTTTGTCAAATATTAAAGGATATGAAATAACTAATTTTCTATCGTTTTCCTGGTTGCATCCTAAGGTAAATGCCATTTCAGAAGATTTTGTATTATTTTTATATTACCTTAGCGTATACTGTCCTTGATGTTATTTGTTGAATTCACCACTTGTCGGAAAGAGGTATCGACGTGAAAGGAAATTATGGACAACTTATCCCTTACTCATCTTTTACATTTGGGCTTGTATTTAAAAAGCGCATCCTCTTTCTTCACTCGTTTGCTTACATTACAACTGAGCGTCGTTATGCCTAGGCCTATTTATACGTGCTCTTGCTTTTTGCATATAAGACCTGAATGTGAGTTGCTGTTTAATTTGGTCAAACTAATGTCAAAATTTGCCTGTGTTTGGGTTTCCTCTAGGTAAATATTCTTCCACTCATCATGCATGCCTCAAGTTTCTCTATATTGTACGTACATAGATTCATATTTTTAGGGATTATAAAAATAGCTCATTAGATTATGATTCAGTTGTTCAGTTCAGTCAGCGTTCAAATTGTTGATCGGGACTTCTATGGAAACAAATTAATACGGGTGGATGATGGTGGATAAACGGCGATTCATTTGCGCATATCAATCCATCCATGTGAATCAAATAGGACTGACCGTTAGTAAAAAAAGTTAGAAAAAATTCTATTGTAGACTTATTTTGCAATTTCTTTTACTTTTAAAAATCTATTATTTTTGGTACTTGATTCATAATATCTTCTTATTTTGGTGCTAGAGATGTGTTTGATAATCGAATGTAGGCGACCATCAATGCGATCTGCACTTTTGAGACAGTCACTCGAAACAAGGATCGTGTTTGGTACTTCTATTGTATTTCTAGGTTTTCCAACTAAGAAATTCATCGTCTATCTATAGGCCCCGCGGGATTAGGCATAACGGGGCATGGCAAGGAAATTTCATACGTAATCGACGTTAAATTTATTTTCCATACTTCAAAATTATTCAGTAACCCGTCTACAATAATGCACATAAATATAACACAAGATATCGGGGTCAGCTTGGGAAGCTACAAACTAATTTCACTAATCGGATTACTAGTATTATCGGCGCACATTCGCTAAATTGTTCGAGTTTGGATGGGTGATCCGATAAATTGAGGTAAAGTAGAACAGACTAAATATTTATAGGCAAAATTGCAGAAAAATTAACATTTCTTACAAAAGATTGGCAATGCTTGCGTGACGTAATGTTATTTAGGTAAGTGCCTGGCCAAGCGTCGTCCATGGGCTACTGTGATCAACACTTACTAAGGTGTTAAAAAAAACTACTTACTACAATTTTTGATTGACATATCCCAAATCCGCAAATTAACCTACATACTTAACGATAGTTACGAGTAAAATATGTACTAATTTCCTTCAAAATAGATATTTTTTATTTTGCCATTTAAAAGAATTTATCCAGATTATGAAAAAAATTCATTTATCAAAGAAATTTTTAAATAAGTAGCTACTTTAAGTAAATAAGTACCCTTTGATCCGATCACTGTCTGCCCGTTCCCTCAGGTCGCAATCTGCTTATTTTTTTTAATTGTTAGGTAACTAGATGTAAAATAATATTTTTGAATTCACAGTCTCAGTCTTAAAGCAAAGATCCAGCCTCAGATGTAGTCAAAGTAATACCTAGTACCTACCTACTTACTAATTGGAAGAACAAATATTTTCTATAACTTGACTTGGATTAAATCGATAAGAAAAATAAATAGATAGGTAAGTCGCGGTTTCACTCGCTCGTGTTGGTTGAGTATGTACCTAGGCTAACCTTCCTCAAGATTCAGGCTTTCATATTCAAAAACATTTTCCTTTTTAAGAATTATAATAATTAGAATAGATTCGCATATATGTAACAGCATTCTAAACCTAATCTGTGGTACCTACTTTTAGATAGGATTTGGTAAGTGCAGATTCTTAATTATGGATTAGAGAATAATGAGATGGGAATGGGTAAAAATGTTCGACCGTCACCTTTACTTAAACTTATCTTTAACATTATAATATTTTACCTAATAAGTACCTACATATTACTTTTACATGAAGATAAACGCAAACATGAAAAGACAAATCTACCTATTTCCTTTAAGGTAATGTTTGTGTTGGTTTATTCAACAAGAAAAATGGCTTTTATTATTCCTTGCTCCGACACCCTACGTATTTGCAAGTTCCCAGGAATTTTATATATGTTTTACGATGAAACGAAATCGAATAAAAGGAAACCAATACCACTTACTTAGATGCTCATTCATGACAGAATCGTATTAGGAAAATATAATACCAAAACAAAATTATATTACATATTGAACTAGCTGTTACCCGCGATTTCGCCCGCGTGGTCAAGAGATAGTGCTAGTACAACTAGAAGAAGTCTACACAATTTAAACAATACCTATGCATGAAGATGCCTGTTCACACAACCCGGGCCACGTAAGCCCTATGTACGACGTTCTATACCTTTTTGTTGGAGTTTTATTAGATAATAACCAATACTTAGGTAGGTACCGCCAAATCAGGACCTATCTTGGGCTCTGAAGTGTAAGCTGAAGACGCAACAGGGAAACACGCTCGGTCGAAGAAATAGCAGCATCATAGATACCATACCCCGTGCACTATTTATACTGAACTAGCTGTTAAGCTGTTAGCGGCTTCGCTCCGCGTGTGACTCGGTTATATCGCGCCCAAAAGTAGCCTATGTTTGACCTCAGGTTGTTAACTACATCCCTACCAAATTTCATCACAATCGGTCTAGCAGTTTAGCCGTGAAAAGGTGACAGACAGACAGACAGACTTTCGCATTTATAATATTAGTATGGATTAGTATGGAAGTATGGATATGGAAGATATCATTCTCCCCTTATCTCCAAAACTACTGAGCCTTAAATTTTGAAAAAAAAACAAAATACTTATCTATACTTAGGTAGTTCATTGCCTGTAGATTACAGGAAAACCTACAAGAACTCTATCAATTCAATAAAACGTTAGTTCACTAAAACACCACTAGATAGCGATAGTACTTACTTAGTAGTTAAAAGGACAGAAGAGACACAGAAAGACATACTTAGGTAGTAGATTCAAAATTCACATTAGATTATGTACCACATTTGAAATTATGTTGATGATGGGATTACCTTCATCCTTACCTACATCATGTACCTAAAGATGTACAAATCAAAGAATTTATATAAAACAATAGAATGCTTACGAATAATAATAATCACTAAAAACAACATTCAAAATTAATCCTTATTATTCTACTGCAAAGTTGATTTTTTTTACATACAAATACCTAAAGTTCCAGTGAGAGGTCCAAAATTTGTAGCTGCCCCTTTTCCTTTTGAATTTTATAGAACCTATTAGAAAGACACACCTACAAACTTTAGTTTTTATTTCAGAATGGCTTTTGTCCTCCGTAAGCATTCTAGTGTTTTATATAAATTCTTTGGTACAAATAGCCTGGGAGGTTACTATCTTAAAACCATGCAAGTTCCAGTGAGTAAGCGAGATAGCGCAATATATGATGTAAGGCGACATCTCGCTTACTCACTGGATCTTGCATGGTTTTTAGAGATGATAGTAAGGGACATGTACTTAGATACAAACAAATAAAGTTTAAAGAAAAGATTCTTATCCAGTGCCGGAAACCACATTACAAAAAAAAAATTCTTATTCATTATAAGTCACTGTCATGTTATGTTAGGAATACAACGGACAACGGAGTTTTTGGAGGGAAAGTAAACTGTCACTATGTCCGCGTTTTTTCTAGTATTTGTGCATAATATTGGTGGATTATTATTCGCAAAGTGTTCGTGAACAAGCGTGAGCGTTGAGAAGTGATACAGTGTCGATTACGCGATTTTTATCTTTGTCACCAAAATCTCCATGTTATAGCTAAGAGAAATTTTTCCACCGCTTCACTTAGCCATCTGACTCTGACTAGACTTACTTACTTGACTGGACTAGACTAAGGACTTGACTTGACTAAAATAAAGAAGATTAATATAAATTCATGAAATGAATGAAGGGCCTTAAAGGACTAGTTTCCATGGCCGTAAAAAGTATTCTAAAAAAAATTATTAATATGATTACAACACGTACGAACTGTCAGCAGGGAGTTTTTGGAGGAAAAGTAAACTGTCGCTATTTGGGAAGTGGTACAGTGTCGATTACGTGACTTTTACCTTTGTCACCAAAATCTCCAAGTTATACCTAAGTGAAATTTTTCCACCGCTGCACTTAGTCACCTACCCTGACTCATCACTTGACTAGACTAGACAACTGACTTGGCTTTTTGACTTGACTTGACTAAAGTAGGACTGAAGAAGATTAATAAAATGAAGAGAGGCCTTAAAGGACTAGTTTCCATGGCCGTAAAAAGTATTAAAAAAAAACTCAGCAGGCGGCCGTCACTGTCAGGTGTCACATTTTATTATGTTTATGTCACATCACATCGACTGCTGCTGCCTGCGCTGCATTTACCAAGAAAGCGAAGCGAAAGCAAGCAGCAAGCAATAAAACCTGAATAAAACAAGCAAGCAAATCAAATTTGCATTTAGCAAGCAAACTGTGAAAAAAGAAGTGCTTACCAAAATTCAAAACATGTGTTATCCTATATATAAAATATAAAAATTGTGAGTTTAGGGTATCAGTCTCAGTCGTAGTTGTATTTTCCCTGCGCCGTATTCTATAAAGTTTCAACAATGTGTGATAGTGACGATCCTGGGGACCATGGAGAAACCATGGACTTGACTGGGTTTCTGTTTGGAAACATTGACCAGAGTGGTCAACTGGAAGACGATGAGTTGTTGGATGGTGACTCAAAGAAAATGCTCGCGTCTCTAAATCGCCTCGGTCTTGGGTCCATGCTATCTGAGGTGCTTGACGCAGAAGAACCAAATAAAGATGATGAGGAAAAAGGTAAGTACCTAATACTTTTGAAGACAATCATAATAATGTCATGGCGATAAAAATCCCTTGGGCTCACGGTTTCCTCAAAAACATCACTACCTATACTTTCAATTAAATTCTTAATAGCTGTTTTCCATAGCTTCATTTCACTATTTTTTTTTGTGGGTGAACAAATTTTTCATTGATATAATTTAACTAAGAAAGCTACTTTTGTGAAATCAACTATCTGCCAGCTAAATATGAAAATAACAGGACCAGGACATATAGAAGGAGGACTAGACTAAAGTCTACCAACTACCTAGAAATATAAATATACATAAAAATCATAACTACTTAACACTAAGTGTTTGCTTATCTGTTTGTGGCACTAAACTCCAGGAAGCTTGTCAGAATCTTTCTCTGTTCTTTTAAGACCATGCCTTGCAACATGCTTTGCTTAATTCAAAGAAAACACAATATGTTTTGTACACTCTGAGGTTTTCATAAAACATTTTAGGTTTTTAGCAGCCAATTATTGTTATAGTGATAGATTTTGATTTAAGTTTGAAGATATCACATTTCAGATCCTGCATTTTACAATAAGCATATGGTAAAATTCAATAATCAATTATGCATTTTACAGATTATAATGACAAAAGTCCATCAGCGATAGATTTTTTTGACATTGATGATGTCGCAGAAGAACCAAAGGTAAGCAAGGTTACCTTAAAACTTATTTCTTAAGTCAATTCTTACTTCAGCTCATCATGATGGGGACTGGTATTTGTGTGACCAAATCTTGAACACATCAATTATTATGTGAAAATAGACAATGTTTAATGTGTTATAACTTGAAAAGGTTTTATTCTTGTTTATTTTTCTGTACCATATTTAATGTTGTAATTTTTTTCACATAACCATATAGCAGATAGTAAATATATGTATTGTTAGCTCCTACAAAAATTTCGGAAATGAATCTCAAAATATTTTTTAAAGACCTATTTAACAATACCCGACACATTACTACTGTTTTGCCATGATTAATATACATACCCATACCAAATTACAGCTCTCTAGTGAGTAAAACCGCAGATGGACAGACAGACAGACAGACAGACATGTCGAAACTATAAGGGTTCCTTCTTTGTTTACTGCGGAACCCTAATAAAAACTTAACATTTTAAAATTTTAATGGTACTTCATTTGAATATTTCATTTAAATCTCTTTTGTCAATACATATTTATAATGAAAGAATGTGATAACATTTAACAAAAAACCAACTTATAGTTTTTGAATTTTTAAATTTTACCCTTGCTTTGTGCACATTGCAATTATTTAGTTTTAATTTTTTGATTGTGACTTGTGTTTTTATTATAAGCTCTTTTATTAGTTATGTTGATTTTTTTTCCGTTTAGCACCAGTTTACATTAACATTGAAGAAAGTGTGAAATTGAATAATTTTGAATATATTTATTTGATCTTAGACGATATCTATGAAAAGTTAACTTTATAGCCATTGCATTAGGGTTTATTTCGGTTTACAACCATTTTGATTAAAATAAATCTTGTGCTTGTAAACATTATGATTTGTATAAACTTTATTGTACAAAATACAGTTGTATAGCACAATTTGATGCTTTCATTCTGTTTTGTGTTCTAACAAATGTTTGTGTTAACACACTAGGATGTAGAATTAACTAACCAACAACGTGGAAATGAGACAAAGGATGAGGTGACCGACAAAAATGATCCACAGAATCCTGTAGAGGAACATAGCAAAGCTGTAGAATTAGATTCCATAAGCGATTGTCCGCAGAGAGAAGATGGGGATGTGAAAAGAGAGTGGGCTAGTGGAGGCAATGAGTTTGATAGTACTCAACCTGGCAACGATGACGGGTACGAAGGGGACATGGAAGGTGATGGAGGACTCATGCCACCGCCATCGACTATACCGTAAGTTATTATTAAAATAATACCCTAAAAATCAGTCAGTAAGACTTTTTTTTAAATAAGAGACTTTTTATCTTCATCAAACGTCTCTTATTTAAAAAAAAAGTCTAACATAGTTTTACTGCCTCTCTGCGGCACATTTATTCCCACTGATTAGCATTAGACCTCTTTATGTGTATGTAATAATAACATGCAATTAACTGCTTATGCGGTCTCTTAATCTTTAGACTATCAATTAAATTTTGCCAAGAGCAGTTCTAAAATGGACACTAGATATTGGTGCTTATAATCGACATTTAACAAGCAAACAGTGACACTTTTGCAGTTAGTAGCATGTGTTAACAATTTTGTATGTAAAATATGTAAATGTATTTATTTATTTAACTTCATAACATATAAATGTAAATGGCGTACTTAAAGCCATAGGCTTTTTTTACCAGTCAAACAACCTGAATAACCATATAGAAATAATCCCTAGAGGGTAGTAAGGATACTAAGAATTTTTATTCAATAACCTAAAGCTAATGACTGCATTTGCAAAATCTTATGGTGGGTATGTCTTAAATATATTAAATTTTTTCAGAAGCCAGTCAAAATCTGAAAAATCAAAGAAGTTGGAAACACCATTAGCTGCTATGCTTCCATCGAAATATGCGAATGTGGACGTCACAGAATTATTTCCTGACTTTAGACCTGACAAAGTAAGTTCTGAAATGCCAGATAATTGTGTTTGCGAGTTTGATTTTTTAATCTTCTTTCCAGTTTTGGATAGAGATGAATCTTTGCATAAAGTTAAATTGTAATAATTTTGAAGTTGTCGTAAATTAATACAAAGGCTTAATTACACCAGTATATATATGTACCAGCTCACCACGCGTTTACCATAATGTACATAACAATATTACATTTTCGTGCATGGGCACTACGTTTCAGGCAATCAAGTTATGTCCATGTTTATGTCTGTATATCTTATATTTTTTCAATTGGTTTCCATCCTAATTATACTTACATTATGTAGGATCTGTTTGCGAAAGACTTAGCTTTAAAATTCAAATTTCTGTTAGTGTCTGTTTCACTGCCGGCATACTAACAAGTTACATACATTATTGAACGATAATATTTTTATTTTTTTTTATATGTTGGTCAGTTTTTCAATTGTAGATAGATTGATATTTTACTACAAAAATTTTTTCATGTTGAAACAAATTCAAACAATGTGTACAAACAGACTTATGGCTGTCTGCTATTTATTCCGATCAATTTTACGGTATAAACATAAGGGTAATATTTATGTCTTTAATTTCTAGGTTTTGCTATTCTCTCGTCTCTTTGGCCCGGGCAAGCTTTCCAGTCTGCCTCAAATATGGCGAGGCGTGAAGAAGCGAAGGCGACGCAAGCGCAGCGGCAGCACTAGCAGCGATACCCCGGCGTATCCTCCTGAGAACCAAGAAATCCAATATGCTAGTGATGATGAAGAAAAGTTCTTAAAGTAAGTATTTTTTACTCATTCTTACAGTTTTTACTTTGCTATTTTTTATGATTTAACACGAGGAAATTTTTAATTATGCTTCCTATCTTGAAACTGTTACTGTACTTTATAGATACTAAATAAAGATTTTTTTCATATATTGATGAGTCTTCTATATAAAAGACAGGGCAATTATTTATTTTACTTTTTTTGTCTTATCATAGCTATTCTTGGCCACTATTAGCTAATAGCCTTTGAGCATCTTTTACCTTTTTGAGGTAGGTATACGTGAGATATGCTGCTGTAGTGAAATCCCATATCAATCTGAATGGGTTACAAGAAAAATGAAACTGTGTGTGAAACAAACTTAAAAATAGTTTTTTCTTTCTAAAACAGGCCAATGGAAGAAAACCAACAATCAAACTCTGATAACAACTCGCAAAATCAGGATAAGTCGCAAAAGCCGACGCCCGCGCATTGGCGGTTCGGTCCCGCGCAAGTCTGGTATGACATGCTCAATGTGCCTGAAACGGGTGATGGATTTGATTATGGATTCAAAGTAAAGGTATGTTTTAATCAGTATTTATTGGAACGAAGTTCCTTATCTCGCGTTGCGAAAGGGGGTTAGACGGAAAAATTAAGACCAAAGGTTGTAACGACACTTTTTACTATAGTGTGGCGTGCGCGTGTTTCTCTGTCTGTCTCTCTCTCTCAAAGAAAGCTTCGTTCCATCCGGGGGCCTTTTGACACCTCTCGGGTGTTTAATTAATGTATTTGAAGAATCTGATGTTTACTTATTACCTCGGTATTTTTTTTTTATTAGTAGAGTTTTAATTGAACAAATAAATAGCAAATGTTACAAACATTTTTAAAGGCAGTTGTAACTTTTAAACTAGACCAACAGGTATGCCACCTATGGATGTCTGCTATACTAGAAGTCTCACATGGGTGTGGCTGACCCTGATATTTTTTTTATATTTTTTAAAGCCTGTACACCTTATAAATTTATTTTATCCTTATATTCATATTAGAACCTTCAATTTTGACAATTGTTTACCAAAATATTTTGCGTGCCTAGACTAACTAGCTATCATGAACTAACTGGTGGCGGAAGCATACCACTTTGTTTTGCAAAGTATCGCCTGAATATTATAAATTTATTTTAGGCACCTTCTCCCGAACGTGAACGAGAAGATAAAGAAGTGAAGAAAGAATCCGTCGATGATGACGAGGAAAAGTCAGAAGGCCCAGACAGCGGGTTTCCGGACGACGCGTTTCTCATGGTTTCTCAGCTGCAATGGGAGGATGATGTTATTTGGGATGGAAGCGAGATCAAGCATAAAGTAAGCGAAGTTGTTTGTTAACAACAGCTTAATGTAACAAAACTATAACAATTAATTACAAAAGACGCCATTTTATTTATGATCTCAAGCCTTTAGTCGTTTTTTTGTTATGGTTATCTTGAAGGTTTTTGTTTCTCATCTGCTATGTTCTTATTGTGGCGCATCGTCTTCTACTTTCCACGTTTCCACGTCCTGCGCTTTGGAAGTGGTAGTCAACTTAATATTTTGCTACCTATATGGTATCATACTTTTCTAATGCTGTTGCTAGCGAAATCCGCCGCTGAGTGAACTGGTAAACCTAAAAAGAGGTAAATAAATATCGAAGCCGCTGCTAATTCCTTAGTTATATTTTACGACATCCACTGAAAAAGGATTGAGATCCTTTGTTGTCGTCAATTCTAAAACCGAAATCCACACTGACAATCAAAGTAAATAAAATTATTTTATTTGTTGTATATAGGTGCTAGCTCGTCTGAATAGTAAGAGCAATGCAGCGGGCTGGGTCCCGACATCTGTGAGCCGCACTGCGCAACAGTTCTCGCATCCCAGGCCTCAACCACCCGCACCTTTGCAGACGAAACCTCCTGCGTAAGTTGATTTTACATGTTATATCGTTATTACAACAATAAAAACATTTTTAATATACTCGTAAAATCATAAGAATTGATTATTTATCCCGCTAAATTTACGGCCCGGTTTATATTAATTAGTTTTTATAGAAGAAGGTATATGTTATTATAAAAAAAATATTTCCAAAAGTGCTATGTAGTTAGGAAAAGACTGGAAGATAGATGGATTGTTTGTGTGAGGACATTAAATAGTCCTCTCACCCTTCGGTTCTCAGACCCTCTTTCTGAGAATTTAATGAAAACAAAATATTTGGACAAAGAAAAACATAAGAGATCCGCTAAAATGCAAAACGAAGAAAATCTTAGTACATTGCAACTGAATTTTTTATTTCAGAACCACAGCATCAGCAACAAACGCCCAACCTGGCACGACCTCAGCAGAGGGCGAAGATAATACCTGGTACAGCATATTCCCCGTCGAAAACGAGGAACTGGTATACGGAACCTGGGAGGATGAGGTTATATGGGACGCGGAGAACATGCCAATGATACCGAAGCCGAAGATATTGACTTTGGATCCTAATGATGAGAATATTATTTTGGGCATACCTGATGATGTTGATCCTTCGAAGATCACTAGAGGTTAGTTTCACAACTTTTTTTATGAACGAATGTATGAATGAAACCTTTTTTCTTGAACTTAATTTGGGGCTAACTCAATATGTGTGATTAGTATTTGTCTATATATTTATTTATTGCAATAAACATTGCATGCATGCCAAACTATATAGTTAGTATGACAAGTTTAGTAAGTAATCACATGCAAGGACGACAGTAGACAGTAGTTCAGTTATTTTTATCAGCTTTATCCTGCCTGACTATTATCCAGGGTGGCTAGATAATATATGCAACATATTTGTCAGAGAATAATGTTTTAAATACTCTGTTTAGCTGCTTCCTTTATGTTTGTATGGTTCGTCTGATTTTAAACAAAATATTTCACTAATATATTCTCTGATGGGGAATATAACTACTTAAAAATAATAGTCTGTGTTTATCGTTTAAATTATTGCTCTAATATACTAGTCACTAACAAGTGATACGTTTCATTGCACCCATTACTGTATTTGAAAATCCCACCGCTGCCATCATAAAACAATGTTGCATTAAAAAGTTTTGAATAGCTTATTTTTCATGCTGTACAAATCATATTTTTCACTTGTTATAACAGAACGTGGCCCAGCTCCGAAGGTGAAGATCCCCCATCCTCACGTGAAGAAGTCTAAGATCTTATTGGGCAAAGCCGGCGTCATCAACGTATTGCAAGAGGACGCTCCGCCGCCACCGCCCAAATCGCCTGATAGAGATCCTTTGAATATTTCCAACGACGTGTAAGTTTCATACTATTTATACTACTTTATGTAGGTACATACTTTATTGCTTTTATGTAACCAGGTTGATCTAGTTTGTTCGGAAATTGAGATTGTAAAATTTATTATTCCAGTAGAGAACACATAACGTAATGTGTGTTTGACATTTATTGAACGAATCAACAATATAATAATAACTATTTATTTTTAGATATCTCTGTCTATTCAATTCAACCTCGGCCATTCACTGATTTTGTTAGTTACATAAATAGAAAATAAATATCAGTAGAATATTTCGGCTTATTTCTAGATTTTTTAAATAAAATTAAAAAAAAAAACTTACATAGATTACAAATACTTTCAAGATTTTCAAGCATCAAAACGGCAGCTATGACCAAACTAGGCTTGACGTGCATTCAGATACTTTAGCTTTTATATTATTTTCAACAGTTATATTCTTTTTATATTTGTACAGATACTACCAACCGAAATCTCAAAATCCACGTCTTAAAGTCGCCGGAGGTCAGCTCATTCAGCACAGTACGCCAGTAGTGGAACTTAGAGCCCCGTTCATACAAACCCACATGGGCCCGGCTAGATTACGGGCTTTCCATCGACCGGCGTTGAGGAAGATGTCTTATGGCCCACTAGCGGCACCTGGGCCACATCCTGTGCAGCCCTTGTTGAAACATATCAAGAAGAAAGCTAAGGTTAGTAATTTTTCTGTCTCATTTCTTTATTGTACTTCTTTAATATGCGCGCACGTTTTGGAAATTAAATGTATCTTTATGCTTGTGTTAAAACTATGTCAAAGGATGCCTTTAGTGCATTACCTTTTCTGTTTTTATTTTCACTTTTCAATACGTAGTATAAAACAAAGTCGCTTTCTCTGTCCCTATGTCCCTTTGTATGTATATCTTTAAAACTACGCTACGGATTTTGATGCGGTTTTTTTAATAGATAGAGTGATTCAAGAGGAAGTTTTTTATGCCCATGCGAAGCCGGGGCGGGTCGCTAGTAATGTTGTATTTTGTGCAAGTATTGTGTTGTACGAGTGTGTTAAATTATGTAAAATGAGTTTCTGGACTCTAAATTGGAATCACATTTTACTCTTGCTTTTTACGCAACAAAAGCAATGTTTTTGTGTCGAAGAGGTAATAGATTGTATTCCTTTCTTTTTGTATTAGCAACGTGAAGCAGAACGCTTAGCATCCGGAGGTGGAGACGTATTCTTCATGCGTACTCCAGAGGATCTGAGCGGGCGAGACGGGGAACTTGTACTCGTCGAGTTTTGTGAGGAACATCCGCCGCTTATAAGCCAAGTGGGCATGTGTACTAAGGTCAAGAATTACTATAAACGGACGGCTACTAAGGTAGGATATTTTTTTATTTATGTCTTTTGCCAAGTTATTTTTTTTTAACTATATATTAGTTTTAACCAATACGCGGCTAACAACCGTGCAGGAGTCTAGACAGTTGGGATATACTAAGAAATGAATCATAGACTAAACAGCCACACACGCATTCAAACAGGGTATTTGGACAGAATCTGTTCTCTTTGGCATCTCCCAACACTAACAAAATGTTTTTATGGACAAATGTGTGTTTTCAATAATTTATTACGCTTGAGGTCAGCACTAGAGATGAGACGGGAGTTTTAGAACGAGAACATCATGGTGATATTAGCGGCCGCTAATGAAAATCCTTTATTAACGGTTATCTGCCTCATGATATCTATTTGTTTGTCAAATTTCAGCACAATCCGTATAATGGTTTCAGCTGTCTGTTGGTGGTGAAATGATTTAAGATGATTGGTCAAGGAACTTGGATCGGATCAAATCCATTGTTGTAATTGGTTAACAAAATGTAAATTTTAGTTGTCAAAGTTGACTGACAATTTTGATAGTTATGTTTGATTGTCTTATTTGATAATTTAATTTTGTATTCACAGGACAACGGCCCCAAGCCTCTAAAATACGGCGAAGTAGCATATGCGCACACGTCACCTTTCCTGGGAATTCTAATGCCAGGCGCGACACAACCAGTGGTCGAGAACAATATGTACCGAGCACCCATATACGAGCACTCGCTGCCGCAGACTGACTTTCTTGTTATACGTACGAGGTAAGTGACATGGGATGGACTTTATTATAATTTTTTTCTTTTTATCATAGTAAAATCGTCAACACGCAAGATGAAGAAGAATGTTACACAATATTTTTTCCATCATTATTAGCCATCGCATTTTTGAATTTTAATGATGTTTTGTTGTTCAAGTACGAGTATTTGCTGTCATGCTGTTGTTTAGAACCCTCTGAAATTAGAATATTTCATTGTACCTATTTCAGACAAGCTTATTACATTCGAGAAGTGGACGCGCTGTTCGTGGCTGGACAACAATGCCCACTCTATGAAGTGCCTGGACCTAATTCTAAAAGGGCCAACAATTTTGTTCGAGACTTTTTGCAGGTAATACTTAATTCGTCCATTTATTGCCCGTGATATGATTCTCTTTAAACTTAAGTCTAGTAAAAATATTGTTTATATAGATCTAAGATTTTGACTTGTTATATTTATCTATACTTTCATAGATCATGTATGAGTTGATGTCATAGTTGTTATATTGTTTTATTTGATTATAATTATGATTAATTATAGGTATACATTTATCGACTATTCTGGAAGTCTCGGGACAACCCCCGTCGTATCAAAATGGACGATGTGAAAAGAGCATTCCCATCGCATTCCGAGAGTTCTATCAGAAAGAGACTCAAGCTCTGCGCCGATTTCAAGCGTACAGGGTTGGACTCGAACTGGTGAGATTTGCAATTGATTTAATATTTTTAGGGAACCTTTCGATTGATTGACAATTTAACCTGTAATTAAGTGTTTTAAGATAAATATAAACGCCAAACTTGTGGTCTGATCTCACTTGAAAAGACTAATGTCACGTTAATAACAACCAATTTCTTTTTTAATTTAAATGATATAGTTCTTTAGTTATCTTTAATTATGTGTCCACCACTGTATAATACTTATTTACTTTCACATTTGAAATATGAGTATGGAAATTATGTCCTAGCCAAATAAACATCAATCTACTTTTTAGGTGGGTACTAAAGCCTGATTTTCGTCTGCCTTCGGAAGAGGAAATCCGTGCAATGGTATCTCCGGAACAATGCTGTGCGTACTTCAGTATGGCTGCGGCTGAACAAAGGTTGAAGGACGCTGGATATGGAGAGAAATTCATATTTACCCAGCAGGAGGACGATGACGAAGAAATGCAGTTGAAAATGGACGACGAGGTACGTAAATTAAATCGATATTTTGGAAATGTCATGAGTCATTACCATTTTTATATTTTGATCTTTCCGTGAAAATAGCTACAAAAATCTTATTTCTTCATACTAAACATTAGCGATCGCCTTGGCAAAATCTCATAGAAGAGGTCAAGAAAAATGCACGAAATAGATTCCTTTCTATAAACTATTTATAATGTTCAAATATCTGTTTATTTCCTTTTTTCTTCCGATATACATAGATAGGATACAAAGTATGCACTAAAATCGGATCATCATCGCGTCTGCGATACCCTTTTGTGCTGCGGGCGTTAATAGACAACGGTAGCCATGATGTTCCAATCCGCACCTTCATTTCTTTCTAGGTGAAAGTAGCTCCGTGGAACACAACACGAGCTTACATTCAAGCGATGCGTGGCAAATGTTTGCTCCAACTGACTGGACCAGCGGATCCGACCGGCTGCGGAGAAGGTTTCTCATACGTGCGAGTGCCAAACAAACCAACACAACAGCCCAATGAGGAACAACAACAGAAACGGACTGTGACCGGCACTGACGCCGATTTGAGACGATTGAGCTTGAATAACGCTAAGGCGTTGTTGAGGAAGTTTGATGTGCCTGAGGAGGAGGTATAGTTGTTATTTTATCATTTCTTATCAAAATTCACGGCCCTGTCTTATTATTAAAGAATATTGTTTTTAACAATGTTTTTTCTCGCTCTTTCAATTTAAAATGCTGGGAAGAGTGATAAGAACATATGATGACATGAAAAATTGACTTAGTGTTTGTTAGTTTTCTCGACAAGAACTTAAATCTCAATCTTGGAAAAAGGGTATTCTCAGAATGGATTTTTATATTAACGTATATAATTGTATTTTTTTTTTTAGATCAAAAAGCTGTCTCGATGGGAGGTTATTGATGTAGTGCGAACATTGTCCACGGCCAAAGCTAAGGCCGGTGAAGAGGGTATGACCAAATTCTCTAGAGGCAACAGATTTTCTATCGCTGAACATCAAGAAAGGTACGAACTATCTTTGTTTCACTGATTTCATTATTTTTCATCAAATTTTTCGGTACATAGTTTAAAGGAGATTCGCCAGTCCCATAGGCATTTTTTCGCTAGCTTCTAAATGAGTCGGTCTCTCAACATAGAGATTTTTTTCTGGAAAGTTTAAGTATAATAATTCGAATCCGTGCCATGGCAGGTAACGATTTTTATCGACAGGACACTGGACATAAGTTTATCTTTGGCACTTTACTAATGTCGGACTCAAAATGTGTCATGAAAATAGCATACATTTATAGCTTCTCCATTTATCGATAAAAATATTTTTTTGTGTGATTCTCATAGTGAAGCTGTATTATTCGTCATTTATTTTATGTTTATCGACAGTCTTTAGACATTCTTTTTTGTCGCTTATGATAAAGAGAAATGGAAGTAACTCCACCGACTAAAACCTAGGTCATAAATAAATGATTATTAGTTCTACAAATTCTGTTGAGTATTTTTTGGAATCATTTAGCATTGAGTTCTAAACTGGCTCTTATATTTCAGGTACAAAGAAGAGTGTCAACGTATATTCGACCTTCAGAATCGTGTATTACAAAGCACAGAGGTGCTCAGTACGGATGAAGCTGAAAGCTCAGTCAGTGAGGAGTCCGATTTGGAAGAGATGGGCAAGAATATAGAAAACATGCTGGCGAATAAGAAGACTACTGAACAGGTAAAACATTTTTTTCTCTTAAAAGTAGTATTCTTTCTGAAGATACTGGGTTTTTATGTAAAATACATATACACTATACAATACACATTTTTATAAAAAAAGATGTTTGCTCCCTTATTTTTTCGACTACCCTTACTTTTTTTTGTTGCAAAATAGATCTATATCAGATTCCACTTGCAACGGATCGCGCGATCAGAGTGTATATACATACCCATAATTTATGTGCCATTCGTAAAATAATTGGGTATGCTAAATTTTTTTAACACACTAAAATACGAAATCCATTTCGAGATATTTTGATTTCATACCATATTTTTGTATTTTCGACAAGAAAAGTACATTGATTGCGGTAAAATATTCAAAAATGCCGTAGAATTTGTAACATTCATTCGACACCTAAATGACGTCATTAAGCAAATAAAGCTGCGTCTACGCTTTAATTCGTATCCTGTGTGCGTGTCCACACTTCGGATTCCGACTAGGATTACGACCGTAAAAATAGACAAATAAAAAAAAAACCTATGATCTTTCAATGTCATGTCAAGTCAATCTTTCAATGTCATGGTTTTAAGAGACCCCTGGTGGCCTACTACCATCTATCCAGTTGTCTATCCAGTGAGTAAGCGAGATGTCGCCTTACATAATGTATTGCGCTGTCTCGCTTACTCGCTGGATCTTGCATTGTTTTAAGATACGGTAATAACCCAGGGGGTTACTACCGTAAGAGATGGTAGTAGGAGTCAAGGAGTGGCCTCCTTGGTGGCCTACTACCATCTCTTAAAACCATGCAAGAACGATTGAGTAAGGGAGATGTCGCCTTACATCATGTATTGCGCTGTCTCGCTTACTCACTCGTCCTTGCATGGTTTTAAGAGATGGTATTAAGCCACCTGATTCTGACTATAGACTTACTTGACTGGGATAGATTACTGACTTGACGTTTTTGACTTGATTAAAGTAGGACTGAAGAAGATTAAAATTTCAAGAAAGGCCTTAATGGACTTGTTTCCAGGGCTGTAAAATTAAAGGCATGTTCATTTTTATTGTGACCACACTGTGGCACTATACTATATAATGGTAACATCGTCTAGTAAAATGACGTCATGAACTATAAAACTTTAAAAATTCATATAAAATTAATAATAATAATTTAAGCGAAATTCAAATTAGTTTCCTAAAATAGTCTTAATTTTCAGTTAAAAATATAATAAAAATATTTTTTTATAACTTAGCATACCCAATTATCAAAATTACTGACGGTTGATTTTCTATAAAAGGTTTTATAAACATACGTGGATCCGGGGTATAGTATAGATTACTATTTAATAACGACCACCACCATTTAATAAAAAATAACAAATACGTTTTTATTTTTATTAGTTGTCTCTAGAAAGAGAAGAAGCAGAGAGAGCAGAGTTGAGGAAGATGATATTGGGGCAGTCAGAGAAGAAGCCGCAGATCAACCAAAATGATCAACAGCAATCTACTAATCAAGGTATGATGTATGAATAAATGGACTCTCTTTTCAAGTCAGTCGAATTAGTAATACACCCACCAACCAGATGGTCTGATCACCTGAAGAAGGTCGCAGGCAGGTGCTGGATGCAGTTCGGTCATTTTGCAAATCCTTTGGGCAAAGTCTAGCAGTGGACAACCTGCCGCTGAAATATGATGATAAGCCTCAAGCAACATTCTGTCGTCTCAGCTATTTATACATTACTTAGATTAAGCGATCACCAGACATCTGTGGCGGTGACGGTGACTCCGCCGATTGCAGATACTCTTAAGACAAAAAAAAATGTTACCGATTTCATCATTTCGTGTTCGTGTCACGGTGAGTCGACCATGCACATCCTGGTGTTAGTTATTCGGAACCGCCTCTCGGCCTCTGACGTGGTTCCTTTAACAACTAACAGATAGATGGCAGCCGGGACCAACGCCTTAACGTGCCTTCCGAAGCACGAAATCATCTTTATTATCAGACAATCGATTCAAAAAAATATTCAAGCCTGCAATATCCTTACCAAACTGGAAACAACTAAACAGTATATCTCCGATGGGAATCGGACCCACGACTCTAGAGTCTACATGCAAACGTCTTAACCACTGGACCACGGAGGCAGTTACCGACTAATATTTTACTGTTTTTTTATTGTCTCAAATAAAGCAAAAAGAGTATGGAATTTTACCCAGCGGATCTGACATTTTCCGTAGGTCGAGTTCTCCGCATAGTGCGTACGTTTCGCAATGCCTCTGGCCAGCGTTACACTCGGATGGAATTAGTGCGAAAAGCGGCCGTCATTGAAGCGTACACTAAGATCCGTTCGACGAAAGACGACGCATTTATACGACAGTTCGCGACCATGGACGAGACCCAGAAAGAAGAGATGAAGAGAGAAAAGAGAAGGATTCAGGTTGTTATTTCTTTTATTTTATAAATAATTGTTTTTTTTTTTTTCGTTTTTTTGATAATTTAGTTATGTCTGCAGTATACATCCCGAAACGCGTTATTTGACAGTTACGTGTCAATAGTTTAAAAGTCCAATATAGATTTAAGTTTTACGTTATATTATACCTGTGAAGGTGAACGGAGCTGAGTCTTTCACTAAACTTCTTTTTCTATATGATGATCAAGTATTTCGATAAGCTTTTTATTGGTTTATAGTTCAATATAGTTTTTAGATAAGTATATGAAAAAAAACATTTTGCATTCATTACTATATTCAATATGCTTTTTTTATTTTAGGAACAACTAAGACGTATCAAGAGAAACCAAGAAAAGGAAAGATTAGCTGGAAACGTGCCTTCTTTCCCTGGTGACAGTAAGTTATAAACTTTATATACATTTTTTTGCTTATAAAATATATAGGTAAGTATTTAGAGATTTATCTTTTTGAGATTTCTTAATTGTGACTACCCAAAGTACTTATTAATAACATACTGAATATATTAAGTTTATTGATACCTGCTATAGTATGGCATTTGGTAAATAAGCACTGTCAATAAAACTCTTATTTCTATAGACTGATTTTAAGGTTTAACCGTCTAATTCATAAAAGATACAAATGCCTATCAAACCTAATTTAACTACAATATGTTTTGTATCTTTCTTTTAATGACAAATGTTGAAACTATATATATAAAAATGAAACCCGTTTTCCGTTGTCACGACATAGCATGAAAACGGCCTGACCGATTTGGCTGATTTTTTTTTGTAGTTTTCTAATACTCTGTACAAGGTTCTTACGGAAAAAAATATTAAGAAAGGCGGTACGAAGTTCGCCGGGTTCGCCGGCTAGTAACAAATAAATAAATTGTTGATTTTCACAAGCTTTTTTAGCCCTAGGGTCTGTCTACCCCGTATGGGATACATTAGGTAAGTATGTTTTGTAGATGAAAGACAAGAACAAAACAAATTTAAATTAAAGTATTTTTAATATTTTTTATTTATTTCTATGTATAAAGACCATAGTTTATTTGCATATTTGTCAATTCAACTAAATTAATGTGTTCTAAACAGGCAACATATCGTCCGGAGACATGGGCTCTCCGTCATCCGGGTTGATCCCACTGGGACAGATCAAGCAGGAGCCAGACTTACCCTCATCATCCCGACGACGCGCCAAGCTGAAGCCGGATCTGAAATTGAAGGTTAGTAGAAGAAATATAGGTATTACGTTTCGCCTTAATGTTTTTAAGAACGTACGGTTAAAAACTTATAGTTCTTGAGCTTGATTCAAATGTTTGATAAACATTATTTGTATCATCATCGTTTCGTGTAGGTGACACAGTCAATCGACCATGCACACAATGGTGTCAGATTTTTTCGGAGCCGCCTCTCGGCCTTTGACGTGATCCTTTTAACGACTACCAGATGGCAGCCGGTTTTATTTGTATTTCCGTTTGGAATCACGTGACTTTCGAGAGGCTTTTGGCATATGGACCAAACACGTAGTGGCCATTAGTGGAAATGTTTATATTATTGATCAACTATCAAATGCCGATGCTGTATAGACGGATATTCGTAACACATTCACGCTTCTGTTACCAGGGAACTAAACCTGTTAAATTTTGATTAACGAATAGGCTAGTCTGAAATTATTTTAACTAAAACATTGATTCAAATCAAATCTCTTTATTTGCATGAATGTATGTACAAAACGATGGTAACAATATGGTGTGCGAATACATTTAACCTTAGTAAGGCGCGCAAATCTATCGTGTCTATAAATACTCAATTATAAGGATACACAATTTAAAACATATTGTCAAATTTAAAAAGATAATATAAGATTGTTTTTGACTAGCTTCTTATTTTGGGAGGATTTATGGTAGAGATTTATTTAAACTAGCTTTTAATAAATAAACGTGTTTCAGTGTGGAGCATGCGGCCAAGTGGGTCACATGCGGACGAACAAAGCGTGTCCACTATACACTGGCTCCATGGGCCTAGGCGGGCCTTCATCACCGCCTGACATTGACGTGGACTCCATACCGCCAGACCCTGATGATGAAGATATGGGCTATGTCGACGGCACTAAGCTTACTTTGTCTTCAAAGCTGATAAAGGTAAGATTCCCGTTGTTTTCAACGGTCTTCTAAACCTATAACTGTGTATTAATCACGATTATTTCTTTATAGATATACTAGCCCGCGGTTTCGCCCGCAGGAATTTTCCGTGGGAACAGTGCTTTTTCCCGGGATGAAAGGTGGATGAATGAGGCTATGTCCTTTTCAATACTTCTAGCTATGTGTATGCTAAATTTCAGGAAAATTGGTTCAGAAGGTAGGGCGTGAAGAGGTAACAAAGAAATATACAAACTCACTTTCTCATTTATAATATTAGTTGGGATAATCATAAATATTTTTATAAATATCTAAAATATATATTTAACATTTGTAAATTTGTAAATATATATATGTACTACTGCGGACATGCTTGTATAATATTCTAGTGAGTCGTTTCAGTCAAACTTAATTGTAAAATGGATTAAGCGCATATAATAGTTAATTCATCCGACGATTCAATCGAGCTAACAAGACCGTGGTCACTGAATGACTGATGAAGGTATACGCGTTTAGTCCTGCAATTTTAATTTACCCACTTTATATCTTATAGCAATCGGCAGAAGATCTAAAACGGCGTGGCAGCGGTGGTCGCCGCGGGGGTGAGGTCAGGCCCGGCCGGCCTCGCCACCGCCGCGGCACTACTAGCGATTCCTGCGACTACTTGGTCAAGAGGCCCGCTGAAAGGCGAAGAACTGACCCCTTGGTCACTTTGTCCTCTCTCTTGGAAGACGTTTTGAACCATATGCGGCATTTGCCCGATGTGCAGCCCTTCCTGTTTCCTGTCAATCCCAGGGTAAGTATAAAGCGAATGTAATTTTGCAAAAAAAAATTATCGTGTTTTTTGCGTATTACCTAGTCCTTTCGAAGCACCAATAGTGTGTAGTTTGAGGAATTTTAACAATACCATGATATATAAAAATAAATGTCTATTTTAATATTTATATGTAACATTCCTTCCAAATCATAATGGAGCTCATAATAAATTGCTACTTTGTTCATTATCTGAGGAACAATATACTTAGCTGAACAATAACTTTCGAATAAAAGAATGTAAGTTTTAATATTATGTCAAAGAAAACATAAAACTGCCTTTAACCCGTGAACAAAAAACTGCACCTTCTTTCAATGGTTAAGCATAAACCGTAATGAAACCCTAAAAGGTCCGGCTCACCCTGGTTAATAATCTGTATGGACAGACTAGTCCATACCGCAGACTGGCTGAACCTTTCCCCACGAAATGGCTATCGTTGCCACTTATGAGTCAAAACGACAAGTTGACATTTCGGCTCTATAAGAAAAATAAATAAACCCTAAGCATTATTTTCAAGCAAATAAATTGTTTTGTTTAGCTTGTGGCTGATTACTATCGCATCGTGTCAAGACCAATGGATCTCCAAACCATCAGAGACAACTTGCGTCAGAAACATTACCAAAGCAGAGAAGACTTCCTCGCCGACGTCAATCAGATTGTGGAGAATTCCAACCTTTATAATGGTAAGATTATTTTAAATACAAGTTGAACTGTTTCTTGGCAGTTTCTAGAAATTAAATAAATTATTTACCACCTTATTCATATAAATACTGAACGTTTACTAAATCTTGTTTTTCCTAAATGTAACAATTTGCTATCGCAGCATTAGTATAGTCCTAGTCTAGTATGTGTTGAATATCAGCCTAATTTCTTTTATTTTTCGTCTATTCATAGAGCATATTAATGTGACACCTTATTTCTTGCCGGGTTATCCATTAGACATAGTTTTGAATATTATATAATATAGTAATGAATTAGGGTCGACAAAAGCAAGCACCAAAGAAGAAATTGATAAAAACAGAACGAGTAAAAAGAATGAATGATAAAAAAAAGACACGCTGTTGGAATATGCTCTGCCAGCGCTCGTATATATGTGAAAAGATACTGTTGGTAAAGCATCTCTTACTGACGGAACTATCATTAGAAGATTAGAAAAACACTCTTAGTTCAAATAGGTCCAAACAGATTGGTGTTTCGACAGATTAGACAATGTGTTCAATAGGTACTACGCACATATATACATAAAAAAGATTCAGCAATAGCAAGAAAGAAGAATGAAATAACAGACACGCTGGTGGGAGATACTCTCCCAGCGCTCGTATATATGTGAAAAGATACTAACGTTGGTAAAGCATCTCCTACTGACGGATCCATCTTCAGAAGATTAGTCAACATTTTTGGTTCAAATGGGTCTAAACAAATCACTAATTTGACAGATTCGACATAGTCGTGATTTAGACAATGTTATCATAATTACGCAGACATCCTTACGTCAAGAGCTTCGCAAAAAAGATAAATAAACAATGTCAAGAAGGAAGAAACCAATGAAGTAACAGACACGCTGGTGGAAGATGCTCTCCCAGCGCTCGTACATAATATTATGTTAAAAGATACTAACGTTGGTAAAGCATCTCCTACTGACGGATCCATCTTCGGAAAATTAAAACACATCCTTAATTCGAATGGGTCTAAACAGATTTGTGATTCCTTCGACAGATTCGACACAGCCGTAAATAAGACAATATTTCCTATGTCACTCAGATACTTACACAAAGAATTTTACAAAGGTCAAGTAAACAATAACAAGATAGACCAATTAAGTAACAGAGACGCTGGTGGTAGATGCTTTCCCAGCGCTCGTACATGTGTGAATAGATACTAACGTTGGTAAAGCATCTCCTACTGACGGATTCATCTTCAAAAGATTGGCACAGCTTTGTAATTCGACAGATTCCCTAGTTATTCGACATAGTTGGAAATTAGACATTATTGTCTAAATCACGTACGAAATGATAGTGTATTAGGATCGTCAATAGCAAGAACAAAATAAGAAACTGGTCAAGGAAGAACAGAACACGTAAGAAAATGAAGACAACAAGATACACGCTGGTGGAAGATGCTTTCCCAGCGCTCGTACGTGTGTCAAAAGATACTAACGTTGGTAAAGCATCTCCTACTGACGGATCCACGTTCAGAAGATTATCTCATGCTAGAACATAATTTAGTTAAAATGGGTCTAAACTGATTTGTGATTCTCAAGACTCAGTAGGCTCCTCGACGTATATTTGTGAATGGGCAACCCGTAAAAAAATATTCATTGTAAAACATAATATGACTATATTTTCCTATCAAGAGTTAAAGAAAATATTATAATAATGTTTATTTACAGAAAGAAACGCATAAATAGACGAAAGTCCGTAAGGCTCCTACTGGAATATAGTCGAAATGGTCTTAAATAGGTCCGTGATGTAACAAATTTGCTAGCTACCCAGCATGTATTAGTGTAGTATATTAGGATCATCACAAGAACAAAAGAAGATTCTGGTCAAGCACGAACAGAACAAAAAAAGAAACGAAAGACCAATGAAGTAACAGCGACGCTGGTGGAAGATGCTCTCCCAGCGCTCGTATATATGTGAAAAGATACTAACGTTGGTAAAGCATCTCTTACTGACGGATTAATTTTCAGAAGATTGGCACAACGCTCCCGCTGGAATATATTTTGGTTTGAGATTTGTAATTTTTATGAATATTGCTTTAAATACAACAGACTATGCTTTGCGAATTGCTTTTGAGGTAGTATTACATAATTTTAAAGATTGTGAGATAATCATAGGGAGTTTTCTGATATATTAAGTATCCTAATTATTTTGCGAACACAAAAGACAATCCGCAGTAAAGTGAATTTACAAACAAAACCCAATATTGTGCACTTATCTCGGAAACTTTGTTACATGCAGGGATATGTTCATATTGAGTACGTTTGTTTTTTTGATGTATTGGTGTTAACATCCTGTATGTATTTTCAAGTCAACAATTTACACTCAATCTCTCACATTAGTTTTGTTAATATTTAGCTTTTATATCTAGGCGCAACAAGCAGTTTAACGGTTGCCGCTCAGAGGATGCTGCAAAGATGCGTTGAAAAATTAGCAGAGAAAGAAGAACAGATTATAAAACTCGAAAAACAAATAAATCCCTTGTTGGATGACAATGATCAGGTACGTTTTCTTATGTTTATGTATTTTCTTTAGAAGATTAACACAGTTGTTTCAGCAACTTACTATAGTATAGATTTTCCTCTGAGATCAATAATAAGATGTCGCCGAAGTAATCATCAACCGAAGTAGTGCGGCTAAAAGTAAAACTGTAATAAAAAGGCTTATATTGTGATATTAACAAAATTCATCTAAAAGAGAAAAATAATTAAAAAAGGACACATATTTTTAAATTATGTAATAATTATCTTTTTCTTCTGCCTTGCCTTATTATTCTCATATTATTTGGGGTCGGCACTCCTTGTATATTTTCGCCACAAGGCTCTAACTTGGGTCATATCCGGTATCAACATTAGCCGCTCGCATATCATTCCGTATAGTCGTCATCCAAGTCATTGGTGGTCTTCCACGTCCTCTCCTTCCTTCCTCCATCTCCATTATCTTTATCATTATTATTAACCACTATCGTTTACCAATAAAATTTCCAATTAGTTACAACCATAACCGATAAAATTCAGTTTAAAAATTATTGATTGCAAGTTTGTTTCACAAAAACTTATTATGTTAATGAAAAAAATCAACATTTTATATCACTAGGTGGCGCTGTCATTTATATTCGACAACCTGCTGGCTACCAAACTGAAGGTGATGCCGGAAGCGTGGCCGTTCCTGAAACCTGTAAACAAGAAACAGGTCAAGGATTACTACAACGTCATCAAGAAGCCCATCGATATGGAGACAATGGCCAAGAAAATACAAGGTTTGTTCATTTAGGATATAGTTTTTTAATTTCTACCGTGTCATTCTTCCGGGATATATATATCCTAGTTGTTTAATGTTTCTTGCTCTACGATAAAAACCAAACAATATGTAATATAATAACTAAATATAATCTTCGCGTCATGTATATAACTAGTGTATAACGGTTAAAAATTTGCTTGAAATTGTTAATTTCTGGAACTACTGGTCCGATTCTGAATATAACATTAAATGTAATATTTAAACAAATTTTGAGAGCCCTTTTCTTATAAGATAACAGTATATATACCCCATCACCAAAATACAGTAGTTTGTTTTCAGGCATCTCAAACCAAGCTTTATATTTCTGCTTCTATTTTTAACTTACCGCGTAAAATATTGCATTATCTGTAATTATTGTTATATTATACGTATAATATGAAATGTCACAATCAAAAGATTATTTTCAGCCCACAAGTATCACAGTCGTGACGAATTTCTCCGCGACATACAACTCCTGGTAGACAATTGTCGCGCTTACAACGGTCCCAACTCTCAATTCACTCGGCAAGCTGAAGAGATATTGAGGGTGACGCAAGAATCTCTAGAAAAGGTATGGACGATTATATTACAAGATTCTGTTTCTTTCTCATTCGTTTTCTCCTCTTTTATTTTTTCAACCATTCTCTTACAAATCGCTGTTTTATTTCTATTCTATCTGTCTATTAAATACATAATCATGTTTGTGTTTTCCTTTTTTGAAAGGTCACTCCTTCACTTATAAACAAAAAAAATCTAATTTAATTTTTAAGCTGCAATTTTACAAACAGGGCTATATTAGTTATTTCCGCTCTACAGTTCGGCGAAAACGTAAGCCAGTTAGAAGCGAATATTGCTCGAGTACAACAGAAGATGTTAGAAGACGCGGAGCATTCAGACTTAGAGCCTGAAGAGCCGCCGCCAGCGCCACCTAGCGACGAGAAGCGTGGTCGTGGGCGGCCGAGGAAACATAAGCCTTCCACCTCCACTGTTACTAGCGATGGTAAGACTTAAACTAACTTAAAACTAACTTTACTTCCGTATATTCATGACTTTCTTACACGACTGTTTTTGTGTATTTTTTTCGTAGTGTACCTGCTTGCTATGCCTCGGAGGATATAAAACAAATATATTTACTTATTAAAGAGACATCGAGTACCAAAGACAATGAAACATTTTTGGATAAAGGTTGGCACCTTTTGGAATGGAGACCTTTGAACCCTTTTTTATAAGCAAAGATATTCTCGAAATGTACTATGGACTTTAAATATTTCTTCATTGTTTCCGTATTGTATCTTGTAATTTTTTGTAACAGGTGGCCCACCCAGAAAGCGTGGCAGGCCGAGGAAAGATCAAAATAGTTTGGAAGAAGGTAAATATTGTTATTTTTTTTTGTCAACAGTTTCTAATCACGTGGTTATGAAATAAAATTGAATTATTTTACTTTATAACTGCTAGCTATCAGCTCCCAGTGACATTTCCGTCAAAATAATAACGTTTTGGAGATTAACCAAACAAAGAGGGACAGAAAAAATGTTTTTTTTTTCAGAGTACCGGATAATATTGGTCATCGTATTTATTTTAAATCAGTTTATTTAGATATTACGAACTGATGATTCAATTTGTTAATTTGTATGGTACAATATTATTAGTTTTATTGCACTAGTAGAAATACACAACGAAAGGCAAATAGCATTGGGGGATTGTCGGACTAATCGCTTGTGCAGTCTCTCCCAAGCATGTATGGTACAATTATAGTATGGTAATGTCTCCAAGCAATACCTGATAATAAATTTTGCTTCAGATCTGCAATACTCGGATAGTGGTAGTTCCGAGCTTGAGGAGGTGGAGCAGAAAGACGCTGCTGAAGCCATGGTTCAGCTCTCGGTGCGACCTGGTAAGTTAATTTATTTATAACTAGCGGCCCGGTATGGTTCGCTACGTTTAAAGTGAAATAAAAAAAAAACCGCGCCATTAATTTTGTGCAAACTTCACGTAAACCATCTACTAAGTAGTCTGAACAAAGCCTAAACATTTGGTTTGGATAGGTGAACCCGTTCTTGAGTTATTAAATTGCAACGAATAGTGGCATTTATTTTTATATATATTGATTGATTGATCATTGAAGTGTTTTTATTCTATTGATTATTGTTTCTGCGTAATATTAACTGGTGAGTATTAACTTGGGTGAAGTAAATACAGTACGAGATTAGTAATATTTATTGTCGTGCCATCATTCGTTCATGGGATTCATCCTGCGTGGATCAAATAACTTATCCAGGTTTCTCAGCCCGCTTGTGACAACAGTACCCCAAGCACGAACTTCTATCGAAAAAACATTCGTATCGTTAACGTAAGCATTTTGTATGGTAACTTCAACAGCGCCTCTGGTGTGCGTAATTTGAACTAATTTTCTGAGCACGAACACTTACACGTAAGTTTCGTATCGTCATCGTATCGAATACGAGACGTAACGTCAGCCGTTTTGTATGAAGATAGCTAGCACGAAGGCATAAAATGACGTATAGTATCGTAATTGTCGAAGGCTGGCTTGCGAGTTTCTCGATAGTTTATTCACTTGAAATTTTGCAGTGAGAAGACTTACGTTGGAGTTAATTAAGAGCATAAAATTATAATTAGAGTGATTTTGTTGATAAATTTTGTTACAATATGCTTAGATTAAGAAGAAGCACCCCTCAATATAGTGCATTGTGCTATTATCTTGCGGCGCGATTGATTGTTGAAAGTAGAAATGTACGAAGAGAAACAAGGTGAGTGGTTTACTTTATAACACTATATTTTAATAAAAATAATACAAGTTAGACAATAAATTTACTATTATAATTACAAAGAAATTTCAAGGAGAGCTCTCCTTAGGAAAAATAATATTTGGTGAATATTAATATAAAATTCCTAAAGTCACTGAATTTAAAAATAAATTTCGTCTAAGTAAGAAAGCATTTTTGTATTAAAATTTATGTAGCGAATTAAAAGAAAAATCAAGTCATAGATTAAGTAAAAGGATTATCCTGGAATATAGATTACCATAGTGTAGTAAATAAGCAAATTTTCATGTAGACATAATATAATGGGTAGATTTATTAATACATACTATGTAGGAATATAAATCGATAGTAAGACTATTTACTCCCATTATTTTTTATTTGTAGGTGCTGTGTGCTTTGTCATTTTATGCTACGGATAAAATAATTACTAACATCTTTTATTTACAGATTTTATACAAAATTTGGCATCCCTGGAGGATTAGGATGCATTGGGTCTCATTTTCACATGTTCACTCCAAAATGAGACATATTAGAACACTTATTTTACTGTAGAAAGTATTTCTACTCACTGAATGTACAAATGGTGAGATATTGCTGTACCTACTTATTTCTGTTGTCAATGTTAATGCCAAGTATGGAGGTGCCACCCACGACGCTTTTATTTGGGAGAATAGACCGATAGCTGATAGGTATTTTCTTCGTCCAAGCGTGTTTCCCGGTTGCATCTTCAGTTTACGCTTCAGAACCCAGGGTACGCTATTAGTCATGGTCCTGATTTGGCGGTACTGTGGTTATAACAATGGAGCGACTGCTGATGACCTCCGTAACCCTTTTTATACAGGGAAACCAGTCCCACAGGAATATGACCCGGGTGTGTTAGTGGCCAACACTGTCAGATTTTTCAGGCTGCCTAAAGGCATCTGACATAGCCTAACGACTGCCATCTACCGACAGCAGCCAGGACCAGCTTAACGTGCCTTCCGAAGCACGGAGGAGCTCAAGGTAGAAAATGCCACTAATGTCGACAAATTTATTATAAAATGTATGGATAACAACTGTAAAATACGTAGTACCTACAGAATTTGTAGATTTTTGTTGGATTACTTAATTAAATATCAATATAAAATATATATATTTGCAGGTGATTCTCGATATCCACAGAGTCCTTGGACGATGACACCAATCACGGATGCTGCTGAAGGTACTCCAGAGGCAAAATATAGTACCATCCATTAAAAAAGGCCAGAGTTGTAATTGAAAATACTTTTGGGGAGGTGTGCTACTGTCATTATGGCCTTGATATTAAAACAACCTGGCATTAGACTTTATGGTGCCCGGCCTTGAAGAAGATATGATGCATTCTTCAGCATTAGGTGCATCGACAATTTCTTCTCCCAGAAGATTCCGCGAACATGGTTCTAGGGATGACTTGATTCGCGGTAGAGCCAGCTAATAATAAGTAGGCCTCACTATGTAAATCATTAATTTAACTTTTGTGTAAGCACGTTGAGGAAAAAAATTAAAAATGTATTAGGTAAATAACAAATGTAGTGTAAGTTATTTAAAAAACATAATTAAGTTACTACCTTTTAAATATAATTTGAATGAATCTAGTTTAAGCAAAATAAATTTTATTCTAACCTTTGTCCAACTCTTTTTTTATGATAATTATTTTTGCAAAAAAAACGAAACCGACTCCAATTCCTGAACTAAAAAGAATGAAATAATTAATACATTGTTGTTTAAATATGTTTCATAATTATTATATTAATAAATCTGAAGTCGGTGCCGATTATTTTAATAAAATATGCTAATTAACGAGCCAGCAGCTTGTCAACGAATTCGTAAAATTGGCACCAACTTCAAATTTATTAAAATAGTTGATATGAAGCATATTTAAACAACAATGTATTAATTATTTAATTCTTTTTAGTTCAGGAATTGGAGTCGGTTTCGTTTTTTTGGCAAAAACAATTATTTTTTAGTTTTGAATATGCAATACCTTACAACTAAAAAGTTGTAAACTCTGCATTTTGGAAAGTCGGGTAAACGTCATCAGCGTCGTCTCACCTTATTGACATGGAATATATCAAAAACTACCCAAATCGCAATAAAACTTGAAGAGTTCCCTCGATAGCTCCATGATTCCATCATCAGATCCTGATCAAGTAATCCGGTAACATACATAAAAAATAAAAATAAAAAACATTCCGACGAATTGAGAACCTCCTCCTTTTTTTTGAAGTCGGTTAAAAAAGAAGTGAATAGTATAAGTAAAGTCTTATTACAAATAAAAGTTTGATACTATTCACTTCTTTTTTCCAAATATGCAACAAATACTCTCAAAGCCACTTTCATAAATTCCTGTTTAACGCACAATCACATAAACAAGCTCACTTCACAACAAAGTTGGCCTTGTATAAGCATTGCGTCAAAAAATCTCAAGTGTTACGCGTCGTTCGTTTAGAAACACACCTCACAAAACACAAAGTTTTATTAACTATCTTGTTTTTGAACGAAACGTTCATTCAATTTTAAGATCTTTCGTTCAGTTTTGCGCATCCTTATTTACGTTAGTGTGACGTCACTAACGTTATCGTAAACTACTTAGTTTTTTTTTGCTTATACATTCAATCCGAGTTCGAGTATTGCAAAATTAAAATTTTTAATACGAGCAAAATCACTTAATTTCATACTCATTATAAAGTGACAAAAATGCGTATTAAGCAGGCTCCCAGTTCCATTCAATAAATAAATTTTTACTTTCTTCCTAGGAAGAGATAAGCAGATGAAATATTCTATGGAAGCACGTCAACACATATTCTATGTTTTTAGGTTTTTATTTATTCTCTGACCATGTAAGTGAGATAGAAGACATTTGTTAAAACTATTACGTAATGTTTCAACAGAAGACGATATTCCTCCAATGGATACGCCGTTCGATACTTCAGAGTTCCTGATCAAACGGGAAGTTCTTGACGAGCCGCCGCAGCAGTCTGATGATCTAGTGGACCTGGACCAGCACAGCACTGATTACAGCTTCCCACCAGTCGTAAAGGTAACAAACACACTTTCTATTTCACCACTTCACTTTGTTCAACATATTCCTATAAACATTTACATAATACTCGTAAATATAGATTTCAAAACGGGTATCAAATACTAAGACTCAGTTTTATTCGTTGATTATATATATCTGTTGTCTGTACATGTTAAGTTCCACTGCTGGGCAAATACTTATCTTTTATCTCCTTTTGTCTTTATATATGGCTATTAAATTTGGCAAAACTTTCAAAAAGTTGGAAAACTCATTTAAGCTTAAATTTATAGATACTTCTGTCACGAACGCTTTTGTGAAACACTAGTATAGATAAAACAGAAATGTTGACGTTCCATATTTAGTGTATACTAATTTCCTTTGGTACGTTTAGGAGGAGCCTATAGAACCAGATATGAACATGGACCCGCCGATGTTGATGGATGGTCCTCCAATAGAGCCGCCGCAGTTCAAAGAGGAGCCGCCAGAAAACTGGCAGGTTCGTATATTTTCTAAAACTATATGTAATGTTATATTTTATGAGATTTATATAATTCAATAGCAATATATTGACTGTTAGATAATGGTTTTAGAATTAGGTCCGTATAAGTAAATATTGTGATTTTTAATTGTAATTTTATTTGTGATGTGTTTAATTTGTAAAATCTTACTAGTTTTCTTTAATTTACAGCCGGATCCAGCGATTCAAGATGATCTCCAAGTTACTGACAGCGAAGAAGAAGCTGAAGATGGTCTATGGTTCTAAAAACATATTAAAAAAATTATATTTAGATAAGAAATAATATGATGTAATTAATTTTTAAGGAAACGGATCATGTGTTTTATATAGAAATAAAAATAAGTATAATGTTGAATGGTGTTTTTTTTTTGTATATTATTACTTTTATTTTATTTTATTTTTACGGACGTACGTTTGTAACATCTTTATCACTTCTTTTGTAAGTACGCTATCATAAACTCATACACACATTTTCATTCCTTAACCATTCACACAAAATTATCTTTAATTGAGGTAACGCGTATCTCATCAGCCACCATGCTATTTATTCTCTCCTGTTAGATTTGATTGTAACGCAATAAAAAAATGGCGATTATTCTTCTTTGGCTGTGAGGCATCGATATAAAATATGATGGTTAACGCCACGTGGAGACAAGTACTCCATTGTCATGACTATCGGACCTGGCCCTATTGGGGGCTTTTGTAATCTTGTTAATCCATACTTCGTTTGTGAACACGAGTCAAAAGAAGTAGCATTTTACTATTCCGATCACAAAACAGATTTATTTTTAGAATTTGCAATCATCAATAACTCGCCGAATCCAATCAACTGACGTTTGCATAGAATATCAAATGAAGTTCGGAGCTGCACTCGTACGTAGGCGGTTGAATATTCATGTACCTACATCAACTATGCAGTGATTTAAGCTAGAAGGTATTTAACTATACGGAGTCCGATATTAAACTGCCCTTGCTTTAGCAAAGATAGGTTCGAGTGCCTGTTGGAGTTCTGCCTTCAATATTTGCTAGAGCAGTATACTTATATTGTCAAGGAACCATATAAAAAGTCAGTTGACAAGGTTTTTATGTCAATATATTAAGGTCTAAAAAATAACTCCTGTTTTAAACTCCCTACTAAATTATTTAATAAAAATTTAATAAGTAAGTAAGAACTGTATGTTTAATGCTCGTGACACATATCAGGTGCAGATAGGTTGATACTTATGTTCCTACCTAGAAGTTCGTAGGTATTACCTTATAGTAAGTACTAGTAATTTTTCCTGGTTGTCCTTAGTCGCCTAAAGGGTACCTACTTAGATAACTTGCAATAGTAGGTACTTTAGTACATATGATCTGTAAATGAGTTTCATTTCAAATATACTTATGTAAGTATAATATTATAAATGGCATATGAAGTTAATCTAACTGGACGAATGAAAGAGTTGGAAAGAACGAACTAAATCAGGCTTGGTAACTTCCTACAACGCCTTTTTTAAATTCTCTACCTAAGCCCTTTTAAATGTAAACCCCTTATTTTTGTGTAAAGTCCCTAGTCTAGTAGTAGAAACAAATATTTTGTACAGAATCCTCAGGCCACAAGTTGGTCTCTCATTTTACCGGATTTTAAATTCGGGATACCACACATTTGCCGTGTGGTCATCGTACATCACTTGCCCGCTTAATGTGAGTTAGACGACCGAGCAACCCCTGAATATTACATGGATTTCAGATGGAATTTAAATGAAACGCCACGAGGGGTAATATACAGCTGAATTTAAATATGGAAAGTCTAGTGTAAAAATGTTCCCAAAAATTTTCGATAATTTTTATTCATCTTTATTTTTAAACTAGATTTTGCCTATACCTACCCTATGTCCTTCTCTTAGTTTAAGCTCCCTCCCCACCAATTTTCAGCCAAATCAGTACAGCCGTTCTTGAGTTATAAATAGTGTAACTAACACGACTTTTTCTTATATATATATATATATATATATATCTAGGCAGATTAAACATTTACGGGTAAATCAAAGGAAAGTCACTTATAACAAAGATTATATTTTACTTTTTCGTTGGTTTGGGAGCCCGGAATTTCCCCCTTCCGAATTTATAGGTGCTAGCCGGATGTTCAATGACCGTACTCTATATTGCACCAAAATTTTACAAAACATTTCATTTACATTTGCATACTATTCATATCGGAAAAAAGTATGGTAGGTACCTACCTACCTACCATTATAGGATTTAGGTAGGTACGTCTAAATTAAACTTGTCGCTATTGCTCCCTTATTTCCCTTATAGTTGAAGTTACGGCATCCACCTTTCACGGATAGAAGAGAGTTGTCTATTTTTAAAAACCTTACTGTTAGTATATAACGTATAATTAAAAAAATTGCTAGGTTTGAGATTATTGCTTGTCCTGTCTACCAATATAGCGCATACGTGCTCTGCCAAAAACGTCCGATAGTCCAATATGTCCGATATTAACTTTGGTATTGTTCGATTTGAAGATTAGATGGCTGACAAAGAAATCCAATTTTGCTAAACATTTCTTATTGGTAAATAAGATTTCTAGAATAAAATTTGTCTCTGTATTCTCATATATTGCGATATTCGGTAGGTACAAGGGTATTTAATAATATTAGGGGAATGTAAAAGGAACAAAAGGTATAGGTACCTAAGAGTATTTACTTTTTCTTTTCCAGACGCAGTTCTATTTCATGTACAATTTTTTTAGTAAAATTTCTTCTTTTGTATGAATAACTTTTTTAAATATCCGGAAAACGGTTACTGGGCCTTTAGACGCTTGTAATACTAGGGGTGTCACGTGCGCATTGCCAATAGTAAATTAATCTTTTCACCCTTTAAAAAATACCCTTTGTTATATTCCTAAGTTTCTTAAAAATAATGTATCAATAGAAAAATAATCTTAGTGTATCTATTGAATATAAGGTCAACTTCTATTTATCAGTGAATTTATCGAAATCGATGATTTTCAGTCCAAATCTTCACCAACACAACTATGGACTGAATAAACACAAAGAGGTGAAAATTAAATACAGACACGTACCTATAATCCTGTTTTTCTTTTATTATCCCCCTTTGTTGCACATTTCTATTATGAGGGAACCCCTGTTTGGGCAAAGTATTACAGCGGTCCCATCTTTAACCACAAAAGGTTATTTTGTGTGCGTTTGTGTGGCGATATCTTTCAGTTTTTTTTTATTTAATCTATTTGGGTAAAATTTACAAGTAGATACTATTATCAAATTACTTTGCGTGTTTCAATCTATCGTGATGAATTATCAATCGTATTATATCCTCATACATAGTATAAAACAAAGTCGCTTTCCGCTGTCTGTCCATATACTCGTATATGCTTCTATATACCTAATCTTTGAATGAAAGCAAAGGATTTTAATGCGGTTAATAGATAGAGTGATTCAAGAGGATATGTTTAATACATGCATTATATAGCATTTCATAATATTCTTGAGAAGCCGGGCGGGTCGCTAGTCTCTTATAAATATATCTATTATGTATATATAATAATATGTATAATATTGTGTGTGTGCGATACGAGCTTAAAAGGGAATACTACCTCTAGTTGTCCGTCAGTCACAAAAATAATTATAGTAGGTATCTAGGTAGTCCATAATTATTATTTCCCAGTAGCACCTTACCTCACCTTACTTTACACTTCAGATCCCTGGGTACGCTTTAATCATGTTTTTAAATTGGGCGGTTCCGGTTATTTTTTACTAGTTAATATAAGAGTATCATAATTAAGTACTATTATCTATGCTTTACCATACTTAGTTTTCTTTTATGATATTAACAAAAAGATACAGAGTAGACAACCTATTCTGAAGTAAAAAACCATACGTCGCAAAGAGTCCTTCCGTGTAGATGCACATTATCTCGGGGATATTGTGGTTAGTAGTATATTGAACAGTTTTTGGTAAGACTACTTCGTGTTACAGCGACCAAAATATGATCAAAATGAAAAGAACGTCAGATTATGTAGGTACGTATCTTGGCAGATGATATGAAAACAAAAATATTTATAGCCTAGATTGGGTTCCCTTTAAATAATCAGATAAGAGTTCACAAAGGTTTTCTCATAAAAATTCTAAATATGGACGGACAACATGTAAAATAGGCAAATAAAGTTTACGCCACGCACACATTCGTATTTTTCTACAACACACTGTGTAGATATTGTATACCTAACTCTCTAAGTTCTGTATTGTGAAACAGTGGCAATATGGTAACAGTAATTATAGGAAATAAACATAATAAATCACGGAAACGACCAAGTCAATCAAGTAAATCCGAGAGCCTAAACGAAAAGCTTTTTAGGTGTTTTCGTAAATAGCGTATCGTTTAGAGGATCAGAGGTCATACAATCAGAAACTTGTTTACTGAAAATTTAGAAAGCCCTCTAAAGTTTTGACGATGTTAATTTATGAAACGGACGTTTCCTGGAATCAACGATTTGTTTAATCCTTGGTTTCTACTGACTGAGTAAAGATAACTCAAACTATGTTGTAGAGCCAGTGATTGAGGTAAGTAATTTGAAGCTTTGTCGTTTAGAAGTCAATGTGAGGGACTTGTATAGAGGCCTAGAAAAAGTCAATGCAACCCATTTGTCACCATTCCATAAATGACATCACAATTGACATACCTATATATTTTCCGAAGTCGGGAACAGTATGAACTTTTATATATGAGTTACAATCAAATTATTGAAAAAATAAACACTAAAATTTCAATTAAGATTAATCAGGTGCGCCGTACGCCTGTTTGCCTCCTAAATAGTAAAAAAAAATTCTCCTCTTATATTCTCTCTTGTCACGTCTATAGGTCCTCATTAGTATATTGAAATTCATCCAGTCATTTGGGCTACAAATGACGAATAGACATGACTACGTTAAAAATTTTGTGTATAAATGAATACATACGCTCGTATCGGAAAACATAATCATTCTTTGGGTAGGCCAATAAAATAAAAGCTACGGAGCTAATAAATAGACTAGAAAACCAATCACTAGGATAGACGTCCTAGTGGTTGGTTTTCTATTGGTCAAAAAAAAATAATACGAAGAATTATTTTGAAGTCTATTTAAAAAATTTGAACATGACACCTAATACCACACGTCTTATTCGTTGCAGGACCACAACCAAGTCCAAATAAACTCATTGTTTATTCACCACTTACTTTATCGTTACAACTTAATAATGCCCCAGTTAAGTAAAGTAAAATATGGTAGCTGACGTGCCGCCCACATCGGCTACTCAAACTTTCGCTATTTTACTTGACTTACTGCATTGAATTTAAGGGTAAAGTTTTGACTGCAGTGAGAAGATAGGGGTTGATGAGTTAAGGGCCGTTGCGCACGACATCGTTGGATGTTTTTAATATTAAAGCATGTAAAAATAAAATGTTTTGATTCTACATATCTATCTTTAAATGAAGAGTGGAGGGTCAGCTAAAAATATTTATATGATCAAATAAATTCATCATCATTATCATCCTAGCGTTTTCCCGGTTGCATCCTCAGCCGGCTGCCTCGGAGCCCAGGGTCCGCTGTCCTACTTTTTCTACACCAATTTGAGTCCATTTGCAGACATATCCCGCGCCACGACATCAAGTTAGCAAGTTTTGGGTTTTCTTGCCCCTTCTGCCAGGCCCCGGGGGCCTCAAATAAATTAATCTACCTATATTCTCTTATCATAAATGTCTTATAGTAAACCATCTTAGGTTTATGACCTTCTCATTATACGAAAAAAAATTAGTTAAAAGAAAGTGTATCTGTCTGTTTCAGGTAGGTATATATTTTTATGCCTTAAAAACGTTATCAAAAATATAATATCTTCTTCCTATATGCATATATACCTACTATACTTATATCTTATTCCAGTGATTTTAAATACCTTGGAATATAAAATTTAGTTATTACATAAGACATTTTATTTTATTAATAATGCCTAGGACTATACACGTGATTTGTTGTGGAAAATTGCAGCGCTTTCGCGATACAAGCCACTTGTGTTTTAGAGGCCATTTCTCGTACGTGTACGCTATTTATTTTTATTTGTGGACCTATTCCACCACCAATGTAGTCATTTTCGTTTCTTTTGTATGTGCTGGATCTTTTGAGTACATTGGTCTTAAAAATATTTAAATAACTAATCTTCTTAGAATTATATTGAAAAGACTATCTTGCGGCTGTAACTATGATACCTTTAATCTTTTAGATAAACCGTTGTATACTTAACGTTGATGGTAGTATACCGTATAATATTATAAACAGTGGATACAAATGACAGCCATTAATTGTGGAAACCAACTACTCGGGCGTTGGGGAATCGAGTTTAGTATCTAATAATACGAATGTGACCCCGTCGGGGCGCAGTTCACTTTTGGTGGTAATAGTTTGGAAACGGTCCTCTAATATGTTATTGGAGTGTCCCCGAGCTATGCCCGAAACTCTAGTGGGTTGGTAAATAGCGAAGTTTATTATGACTGAAAGGAATTTGTTCCACCACGTTTGGTAATTTCGAGAATGGTCTAATTGGGTTTCGGATTAATATCGCAAATCATATTTACTGTTTAATTACTATTTGAATGCTCTCAATGGGATACTTTTGATAAGTTTTCTTTATACTGCTCTCTCTCTCATCTTAGCGCCTTCCCGGTTGCTTCCTTAGCTGATTGCTTCGGAGCCCAGGGTCCGCTTTCCTGCTTTTTCTCCTCCACTTCGCCCAGTCTTCGGCATCCCTATATGTGAGACCATTTGCGCGCATAGCGTTTACTGCGACGTCGAGCCAGCATTATCACACACAAGTACAAATACAAGTGCATGTATCTTGTGGTATCCACCTTAAAAATAGATCTCTTTCTTTTGATTCCCGTGGTCGGCGTGAAAGGTGAATTAGCGACAAACAGAGTAGGACTATTCTTCGTTTGGTGGCGACCATGAACACCATTCCCAAGATGTGTAAACGTCAGGCTAGCAAAGAATCTCATTTTGTCTTTCGTCAGATAAGTAAGACAAAATAAGATTTTGGGAAAAATATTGTATGATTGTTCAGTTTAACGATAATTTATTTGTACTTCCGTTTAAAAAGTATCAAAAATGAATGAGTCTAGTTGCCATCTACCTTTATATGCGATTCGTTAGCACATATGAATGCCTAGTTGCAATCCCCGTCCATTTGCTTTGCATGATATAGTTAGCCAGACGCGAAATTTATGATTTTAAAAATAAACCAGATAGGTATTGAAATAATGAGGGCACAGAAGCATCAATTCAAATGTTTCTCGTTTCAATCACGACTTAGCTTCTTGTTTTTTCTCGAATACACTGAGCCAATTTGAAAAGTATAAGTACCAATACACCTTACGTAGTTTACTTTTATTTGAGACTCACTGTACACATCTCCACAATTATTTTAAAACTGCATATATAAATGTGACTTCCTATTTATTCTGGTTCTATCTATCTATTAGATTATATAGAGATTATTATAGTCATTTAGAAATCATAGTTTTATTACTGTAATTTAAAATTTCTAAACCACACCTGGAATTTGCGCATTTACTTAAATTTTAAAATTAAATGTACCCAATCATTTTATGTATACTGGGCCACACGGAAAGGTATACCACTTTAGGTGAAAGTTTAAGGTTAAAGTGTTATACTTTTATGTGGCCCACTGTACCATAAAGGGTGTTTTGTCTTTATTTATTTCATGAACTCAAGTACTATTATTGAAAACTGAAATTTGCAACAGTGGAACATCTAAATCTTTTATATTTTATCATGTAAGCCAATAAAAAAATCGGTTCGTTAGAGTCCGCTTTGCAGATAATTTATTTGGAGAATGTGTCTGTGTGTGACAAGCGCGTTCAATTTGAAACGTTTCTAGTTTGCGTTTGGTTTAGTCGACAGCTTGCGGTTTTTGTGTGATGTTACGGATTTATCGTAAATTGACTTTGTAGAGATTTTTCTCGCATTCTGTATTGATTTTGTGTAAGTATACCACTTACCTAGATGTAATAGTCTTTTATGTGGCCCTTAAGTTCTTGGAATTTTTCGAAAACAAAGTTTACGCCACGCAACCAACCTTTCGCGGAAGTCCGAATGTTAATTTACTTTATGAAAATAATCTTTTCGTTTCAGTTTTCCAGATTTTAGAAGATCAGTTAGCCAATAAAAAGAAGTAATACGAGGAACTACAGTATTACTTTCTTAACTGATGTCAATATTTCACGAATTGATTAGTTATCTCTGATTATAGCGATTAAAGAGTATATTTAGTAAGCTTAAAAATATAAGCTTATTAAATATCAGTTTTATTATAGTATTATCAATCATAATATCATCATATTCCCTGACATTCTGATATTATGTGAGAGGTATAATATTGCCTAGATTATATTTTGTCAAACATTTTAGAGGAGTAAATCAAAACTTATATAATAACGTCGTGTGTAGACATCTTTCTAGGGTTTTAAGTACGCGTGGAAATATTAAGATTATTTACAAATATTATAGACGTAGTACTTTTTAGTTACTCTTTTTAAAAATATTAATATACTTATCTAAGTCTATTGTTTATATTTGGACTAAGCAATGTGAATATAACAAAAAGGTTTTACATTGAAAATTTGTTATTTAAAATAAGTGATTGAAAAAAATCGAACACAAAATCTCGAATGCAATACCTATTGCTTTAGCAAAAATGTTTAGAGCAGTAATCCGCTGCGCATTGATTCATTTGTATGCAGGACAAATATTGGAATAAGTTTTGTATCCAGCATTTGATATTCAGTTTCTGTCCTGTCAATACCAGAGCAGGATTATGGGTAGAAAATGTGGAGCATATTCTTAATTAATTTGTATTCCGTTTCGGTACATGGATGTAAAAATAAAAAACATCAAAGCATTTGCTCTGTGCAGGTCTGCTATGGAAATAATTTCACTTGGGTATTTCTCACTTTTTTATCTATTTATAAGAAGGTAAACAGGCCTTCGATGATGACCTGATGAAAAACGGATAAATCTTTTTACGCCTTTCTTGGAAACTTTTACATTATCTTTACATCATCTTTCAGCCGCAGGCTATCTACTTCTCGACATAGGCATCCCAAGAATTTCCAGAGTGACCGGTCGGAAGCAAATTTTTACATCCCTCGACCTAATATAATAACAATAACTATATCTACTCTTATTTTGGTATATTTTCTTCTCATTTCAGCTCTTTCTTAAATTAAATGAACAAGTAAGTACCCAAAGATTTTAAAATATGAAGTTTACTGTCATATAGTAATATAGCATACGATAAAAAATCTATAAATTTTCTTTGCAAGTCAATCAATGCTAAGGCTCCAAGGCCATCAGTCAAAGAGAGCCATCATTTATCTGAGAGCTCGAGGACGCTGACAGCCCCCAACTTATCTACTCGGGCTCAAGTGGTTTTTTAACTTGAACATGGCCTCTATTTTAACTTTGCTTGGATGAATTTTTTATATATTTATATATTTTCACAATATCTGTAAAGATATAAATGTAAAAATATGATACAAAACCTTTTTTACCTACACTTTATTGAGTTTTAAAACTAGCTAACTAATATCTCTACAAGTTTTTGGACAGAGTCGGACAAGGCAATTTAATCTATACTCAACACACCTGTAAATTTATTTAATTTAGTATAAAAGTAATTATTAATATGTATTAATCATCATCCAAGCGTTTACCCGGTTGTGTTTTGACCGGTAACTTCCATGCCCTAGGTCCGCTTGGACTTTGTTTAAGTTTTATTAATTTAATTAGTTGCACTATGATATACATATTTGAATGGCGTAGACAGAGGGAAGCTTATGCCCAGCAGTAGGTTCTAGACAGCTGGTGATAATGATGATGATACAGACCTAAATCAATAAAATACATGTAGTAATCAATTCCTTCCAAAAATCAACCACAATGTCCATTCACAGTCCATATTATCATACTTCATACTAATAAATAAATACAAAGAAATATTCAGGTCAGGGCCAATATTCTAAAATTCGTACACGTACAATGTGAAAAGGCCTAATTCAAAAACTTTGTAACATTGTTGAACTATCAGCAGTTTCCAATTCATTTGGCAGATTGGTACGGGCAAGCGAACTTCTGAAATATGGTACCTGTAACGGAATTCTTGTTGAACAACGGAAAAGCTGTTGCGTTTGTCGATTTAATTTATTCTCTTGAACCATCTATAAGGAAAAAAATCTGTTATGGGGCACACTTTTGAATCAGTATTTTTACTCTAGACATACTAAGTGACCTGGTGATAGATGAAAATAATAAAAAATGGTGGCAAATGACAATGCAATTCAGGATTCTAAGGTTAAGCAATAAAAACCCCTTTTATTGCATTCCAAGCACAGATTCCAAGTTATGCGTTCGACATTAACTTTATTAGTTCCACGACGTCCTGTCAACGAAGATCAAAGTGTAAGCTATAGCTATAAAAATCTATTATAGAATTAGAAGGTGCGTCCACACGCAGTTCCTGATTCTATCCCCACATTTACACTCAGCCCCTGCCACTGCTCCTGTCGCTGCCGGAAATATTTCCCTAAATACTTCTGCGGCAATAACGACGCGAGTGAGCGTTCACACTCAGCCTTCATACTTCTTTACTGCTCATCTGGTGGCCTACTATCACATGCAAGTTCCAGTGAGTAAGCGAGACAGCGCAAAACATGATGTAAGGCGACATCTCCCTTACTCACTGGATCTTGCATGGTTTTAAGCTGAATGTAAACACTCACTCGCGCTCGCGCTGCCCGTCCTTTGACTTCCGCGCGAAAAACTGATAATCGAGGGATCGCCGGACAGCGGCAGCGGCATGGGCAGTGACAACGCGAGTAACCTATTTACATTCGCGCGCTGCCCACTTTCCTGCTCACTTCCCTGGCCTACAAGGCTGAGTGTAAATGTGGCATTAGAAATCTGCTCTCGTTTCATGTTGATCATTCTTGAATGCTACGAAAAGCTACGAACTCTACGAATGGTCTACAAGACTCTGCTACTACTATAAAAAGCTACGAATTTTGAACTACATACATACATATAATCACGTCTTTATCCCTTACGGGGTAGACAGAACCTAGAGCCATAAGACCTTAGGCCACGTTAAGCATAATGGTAGTTGAAACAGGAAATCAATAGTGATGGGTTGCTAGCCGCATCGCCTATGTCATGATTTCCCCATTCGGCGATTCCCTCAGACGACTTTTACGGCTTGCGCGGGAAGAATTTTGCACTATGTTAGTACTATTTGGTATTCTGTGAATGTGTCTATAAAAATCCAATAATACAACGTTCGGTCTACTTAATTTGTATACTTTTAACAATTAAAAATAAAAATGTCATACAATTGTTTAATATGCCTTATTTGCTACCTTTATCAATTTCCATAATTTGGTAGTATAGGTTTGTAAGAATTAAATCTTAGTTATCAATCAACAATCTATAAAGTTTATAAATTTGAAGAATCTTTAATATTTAGTTTAAAATAATACAAAGGTAATGAAAAGTAGCAAAATACAATAAAATCAATACGAAAATTGTAAATGATACAATATGTAACGAAATAAAATGAAATTGTGTTTGAAAAATAATTTTACATTATAATATTCCAGGTTACGTTAAGAAATAATTTCAGAAGTTCCAAACGATATGCTGACTTTCTTCTCTTTCAAATGTGAATATGTTGAAAAAATATTCACTGTCACATAAGTCTAGCTTACGATACAAACGCGTGTAAGTCCAACTATCACTATTCCGGGTCATTTAACATCCCGGCCCACCGAGAATTATGTCGACTTGCAGTGAATAACATTTGCATTTCACACTATTTACAAAGCCTTTTACATTGATTTAGCTTACTTTTGTGTAGGTTTATACAAAGAGTTCAATAATCTGGTGTGAAATGGGGTGAATAGATAGGTTATCGATTTTTTGTGACGTTTTTCTTAATTTTCCAGAATTCATACCCAACTTTTTAAGCATGTTTTCATTGAGTCTTAGGTTAAAGTGTTGAAATGTATTTGTTTCTATTTGAATACGTTTATAATTATTGAAAAAAATCATAAAACATATATAGTGCTTGTTTGTACAGTGGACCTTACAGAAATGTACACTTTAGTGAACATTTAAAGTTAAAGTGGTAGGTATAATTACTTTTCTCTGTGGCACACCTATACGTCGATATGGTAGGATATACTCCGAAATTTGTAGTAGTAGTAGCTGAGGGGTAAAAGCAAATCCAAGAACAAGGTGGTATGAGATTCAAGAATTTTTGTTAAGGATTTGGCTTTAACCAATTCTAACTAAAAATATAGTCAGAATTTACTAGTCATCGTCATTTAAAAAAAAAAAAGGTTTAGTTTGCCTAGAAGTAAGATACGGGTAGATACTAGAAATATTTAGTAGGTACGAAAATATAACTACTGTGATTCTATGAAAACAACTGTAACATGTTAAGTAATCATTATAATTTATTTCACGATCCACAAAAGTCGTGTTAAGTTGCAGCGAATACATAACATTTGCATATCTAAAACGCTGCTAAAAGCTTTTCACTCGCGAGTTTATTCATTTTATTAAAGTTCAAGCATTTGGGTTTACTAAAGTTCAAAGCAAGTTTGAGACTTCAAGCCTAATTCTATGTCTTCTAGATTTTGATATCATATAGTCAATCTTCTGTATAAAGATTTTGAGATACCTAGTGTAACTTTTTTTTCCTTTATAGAAACATAAATTAAATATTACCTTATTAACCCAGCTTACGGATATAGGAAGATAAAAATGTAAAAATCAAGATGGTCAAATAATATAAAAGTGTTATCTAGGTGTTATAGATTACTCATAATTTGAATGTTAAAATTTTTATATGTCTATAGACTTACTGATAAAAAACACTCCATTATGTAGGACCGTACTCAGGATTAATTTGGGTGTAAATTTTTTGATAAATACTAACAACACTAACACTAACAATATTGTCAAGTTGTTTTTGCTTCTGTCCAAAGCGACCTGTTGTGTAACCTGTGCACGTTCACTTCAATTTAAGGAGTTGTGGGCAAAGTTATCGCATGTGTTGTCCGTTGGCTGGCACTAGCCCAAAGAAACTTATCCATTGGTGGACAACACACGTTGATTATTTTTATAGGATTTTGGCATTAGTCTACGTGATTTAAGTGCAAAAATCTGAGGTCACGAGTTTTGGAGGCACAATTATTTGAGTAGGTTCGTAGTTCAGGTAGATCGAAATATTTACTTAAAAATGCCAAACAAACTTAAATTAAATCTATTACAAAGGTAGGTTATCGTCTCGAATAGGAGTTAATTTATTTGTACGACAGTACTGAGCATCACATGAGCAAAGCCACGAGCAACAGCTAGTATCATATTTTTAATTTTACATAACGGTCAGCTATTGTCTTTAAGCTTTTACACAGTGATTATGGTTTATATATGGTGGTATAAAATTAGATTTTGCGTCACGAGATGCATATTCTAATATTGCATGGTGGGAAAAGTAATTTGTTGTGTGTACGTACCAACACGTAAAAAAAAGTTTGATTCAAGGCTTGGACGTCAATCCACCACTCGATAAAAAAACAAAGTCGGAGTCGAAGGCCAATTGGAATACGGTAAGTAAATAAATAAAACACATGCGAGATTTTACTGTATCATAAAGTGAGGATGGCTACCCTAGAATGCGAAGACAAAGCAATAAATTGCCCGCTCTCGGTCGCACGTAAATAAATTAAAAGTTGGCAACATCATGTAGGAAGACATGGAACATAGTATGACGCGGTCCATTAATTTCGAACAAACATATTTTGGATCACATATCATTATTGATAGCTTTCCACTTCCTTTTACCGATTGTTTTTCTTATATTACGATAATGTCACATGGAACAATACCGTATATTATGTTTCAATGTTTCGACGACATAAATATCTATCTTTATTTGGCTCAATGTTGGCTCTAGTATGATGCATAATAGCAGATTATAGGGTATGTAAGTAAAAATATATTTAAGTACCTAACTAAAAACAAAAAGTAATTTTTAACTACATCGAAAATAGCTATCAGTTAAATGCCTAAATGAAATAATTTTGAGGGATACACTCCACTTTTTTAAATATTTTTTTTTAAATGGAATACTTTATATTCTTTATGTCTTTTGCAATATTTTATAACTAGCTGTTCCCCGCGGCTTCGCCCCGCGTAGGACTCGGTTATATCGCGCCCAAAAGTAGCCTATGTTTGACCTCAGGTCGTTAACTACATCCCTACCAAATTTCATCACAATCGGTCCAGTAGTTTAGCCGTGAAGAGGTGACAGACAGACAGACAGACAGACAGACAGACAGACAGACAGACAGACAGACAGACAGACAGACTTTCGCATTTATAATATTAGTATGGATAACCAAAAAGTTCATCCTCGGAAATATAAAAGTAGTTTAAAAGAGTGTTATTTATTCAATTACTGAAGTTAAACTATACGTATAATTAAAGTTTCATAAAATTCTAACGGCGACCAGCGGCTCCATTTGAGAATTTCTTATGCTAAAGGAAAACTTTCTCATAACTCTATTAGCATGGAAGCCAGAGATAGCTCGAGTTTCGAGATGCCGTTTTATTAAATTAAATTACTTTGAAATCTGCATTTTTTATAATCCTCTTGAATTAGCTATTTGATGAAGATATATTATATCAACATAGAGGGAGAAAAAGTTAGGCTTTATTTAGTGCATGTGGTTCAGGTGTCTAGTTTACGGCCTACTATCACAGTTTAGTATTTTACAAACTTGAAAGCCTGCGCACGTTGTTGTATGTATAATTGGTGTTTATTTGACATGAGTATGCTGTAGTTGATTTGGATAAAAATAAGAAATAGTATTTTTTTTTAATAGAAAAATTGATTGACTTATTGACAGCAAAATATCTCAGATTTTTTTTTCCGTTGAAACAGATTACCAAGTATTAATTTTTACTACAAGTTTAATTTTATTTATATAAAAATTAACTATTATATAAGTAGAAATGTAATTTTATTTAAGAGTGAATAAACTAGTGAACCAGATTTAGCGACTGTTTTGTAATAAACTGTGTATTGACGACTAAATCCACTACGTGTTTTGGAGAGCACGTTAAGCTTTTATTGTATGAAGTCAGCTCATAAAATATATTTGAACGTTTTAATGAAAGTGTGTAAATGACATAAACAAGTGAAAACTAATTATCGTGATCTGGATGATGACGAATCTATATATTTTTTTTTTGTAATTAAAAATGTAGCATAAATAAAAATCTAGTCTTTGGATTAAAAAATCAAAAGATAAATACGACGTACGCTGAACTCACATTTGCGAGACCATAACACTATTATTTTTCGTGCATTCTGGAAAAGTAAATGATGCTCAAAGTGATGAAAAGTTCACTTTTTAGATAAATTATAATAATCTCTACTATGCCTCTGTTTTTCATTTGTCTGTCGATTAGGGGGCTGTAACTTATGAACTATTATTATGAATGTACTATTATTAACTACTATGTTCCTATTATGAATGTAATAGGTATAGACTTATGAATTTTGTACTGCTTATATGGAACCCTTGTGCGAATTAGGCTTCTGTTTGACCAAATCTATATTATTTTAAATCTATTAAATCCTCAGCTATTGAAAGTATAATTAAATATTGTTTTAACGAAAGCAAGTGAACCACTTAGGAAAGAATAAAAAAAAATGTATCTTATTAAGATAACTTTAAAAAGTCAATGAAAATATTAATAATTAACCAAAGAAAAAAAAAACAAAATGAATAAAATATGTAATTCTGTACTTGTTTACAAATATACGCGATTCTCAAGAGAAAGCATCATACAAAAAGGAATACACATTTATTAAATCGTGCCGGAATGAGTGTTTTACTACAGCACAGCCCCTCGGCTTAGCTCGCGTAACAGGCGGCTGGGGAATCAAATTCTGGGAAACAACTCAAATGATATATGAATTTTGACAGAGAGGTAAAAATAAGGAAATCGCTTTTATGAACGATTTATTTTGAACGCTTTAGGCTCGTACTCAAATCGATAAACGAAATCATTCTGTCAACAAATTGGGTTTTATCTTTAATATACTGCATTATAAACTTTAAACTTACTTTATGTAGGTAGGTAATAATATAATACTTTTACTGTGCATATGTTGACAAGAGGATTGTTAAAGTTTTAAAATAAAAATGTTAAATGTAGAACGTGAGCTTGTATTTTAAAAAATATGCATTCCTCATTATTTGTATGTTGCCCTGCGCCAAGCAAATAATTTAATTATTTTAAATAAGAAATTTAATATTTCTGTTTATATTATATTTTTACCCCACTACAGTGAAGTCAAAAGGAAGGGTAATGATTGTGGCAATTGTTTTAGATACATATACTAATAAGGGACAGACACAAAAGTTTTTATCTTCCTTTCGCAACATTGCATTAATGTTGCGTAAACTTTCAGCCTTTAAAGAGGCACGTCTGCCTCTGTATACACTGGAAGATAACATCAAGTCTTATGTAAATTTAATACAGCTGAAAAGTTTGCACATATACAGGCAAAAACTCGTTAAAAATCAATACCGGCTGTGTTTACACGTAGTCATAGCGAGGGAGATTGGATATCGGCCAATAGCGAGCGGTATTTACCAACGCCATGACAACATGACACACCTGTGCTGCAAATATTTGGTCAATATCAACTTCCCACATAAATAACAGAAAACAACAGCCATGAATCAGGAAGCGAAGAAAATAGCAAATAGTTTATACGGCAGAGTGAATGTGCCAGTTGAGAAATGTCGTGTAAACTTTTGTACCGATATGGAAAAGTCTGTTCTGATGAGCAATTTCGAAAGAAGAGGATGGCACCAAGTCGGACCTGACGACGAGTGGAACTTCTACTGGGCGTCGACCCAAACTTGCCGTAATCTTTTCAGTGTCGAAAGTGGTTATCGTATGAATGACAACCAAATGATTAATCACTTTCCTAATCACTATGAACTATCAAGAAAGGATCTGCTTGTTAAAAATATCAAAAGATATCGTAAAGAGCTTGAGAGGGAAGGCAGCCCATTAGCAGAAAAGGCAGAGGTGGTGTTACAAGGCGGTCAAGTAGTCACAAGATACGTGCATCTCGATTTCGTACCCGTCACATTCGTACTTCCGGCAGACTACAATATGTTTGTTGAGGAATATCGTAAATCCCCTCAGAGCACTTGGATTATGAAGCCTTGCGGAAAATCTCAAGGTACGGGAATTTTCCTCATAAATAAACTGTCAAAGCTCAAGAAATGGTCTCGTGAGGCGAAAACTCCTTTTCATCCGCAGTTAAGTAAAGAGAGCTACGTGATTTCTCGGTACATCGACAATCCTCTGCTAATAGGAGGCAAAAAGTTCGATCTTAGACTTTACGTGTTGGTAACTTCTTTTCGACCTCTGAAAGCTTACTTGTTCCAACTCGGCTTTTGTAGGTTTTGCACAGTGAAGTACGACACTAGCGTTACGGAGTTGGACAACATGTATGTGCACCTGACTAATGTTAGCGTTCAGAAACATGGCGGGGATTACAACAGCATACACGGAGGCAAAATGAGCGTTCAAAATTTGCGGCTTTATTTAGAAGGCAGCAGGGGCAGGGTTGTCACCGAAAAGTTGTTTGCTGCAATGCAATGGTTGATTGTGCATTCCTTGAAGGCAGTAGCTTCAGTGATGGCGAATGATAGACATTGCTTTGAATGTTACGGCTATGACATCATTATAGACAATCAATTAAAACCTTGGCTGGTGGAAGTAAATGCTTCGCCGTCTCTTACGTCAACTACAGTCAATGATAGAATTTTGAAGTATAAGTTGATTGATAATATTTTATCAGTAGTATTGCCCCCAGATGGGGTTCCGGATGTGCGTTGGAATAAATTGCCTTGCCCTGATGCTTTGGGCAGCTTTGATTTATTAATTGATGAAGAATTAATGGAAAAGGACGAGACTACTATTTCAAGTCGATCTGGTAAAAACTTTAAATCAAATAGATAACCAAACTTAAAAAATATATAAGTGTAAGTAATAAAAAATTTGAAAATGGCATCTGAATAATTTAAACAACAAAATTACACTATGAAAAATATTCACACATATGGTTTTTGATTAACACGTGCGAGAAAACGACATCATGAAAATACAAGAGGGGCTAGCAAACGAGCTACAGTAAGCATTTATTTTTGACAAATGTTGAGTCTTTTCACTTTGGTCAACATTAATTGCTTAGTGTAGCTAGCAAACTTTTTTTTAAATAAAATAATATTCTTTAGCTTAACCTTATTTATAAATATGAATTATTTTATTTTGTTACAAGTTACAAATACCTAAGAAGTAAATGAAATTACTATTCAGTAATGAAAATGATAAAAATAATAGTTATTCCAATGTCGCTTCTTTATTTACCACACTAAAATGTCATTAGTTAAGTAATTTTATTTGAGTTTGTATTTTCATCTTAACTGTTTTTACGTAGATACAAATAATTAATATGAAAGATATCAAAATAAGGTCTGCAGCTTCAAAATGGCTACAAAATCGCATATTGTCAATGTAAAAGTATCACGTGTGCATTAGACCTAAGTGCATCAAAGAAGCAAGTGTTCTGGAGTTGTGTACGCGCCACTTATTTGCATTTTAATGTCTGTCGCAGCGGAAAAATTACACCAACCCATGCAGTATGCACCTTTATATACTAACTTGTGAACGTTGAAATTATTTATACTGAAATTGAAGCATATTTTATTTTGACACTAGCGACAGAAAAATGAATCACATTTCCAATTTTTGTTTTATGTATTCTAATGTTTGTTTTAATTTAAAGTTTGATAGTAAAAATCTTTAAATAAGTAATTGAAGTTAGTCATGTTAGTTCCTAACTAAAAGGAGTCCCTCCTTTTAATAATATATCTTAGCTATAATTTTAAATTTTGTTGTTTTTATAACTGTCAATTGAAAAAAAAAAAAAATTGTACCATTAACATACAAATTATACATGTTGTTACATAAGCTAAAAATAACATAAAATTATGCTTTCAATACCTATTCTATTCTAAAAAATTAAACTAATTACTATTTTTTTCACCAGACGTAAACTAAGCGTGCGGATATCTCTTTAAATAAAACTTTTGCATCCGCATTTTATTTTTTTTTAGTTTTAAATTTAATTTATTTTAATTTAGGTTAATATTTAATTATTATTTTTTGATATTAAGTTTGGTATTTTCTCCTAATTTGTTAAGTTAGCTTTTATTTGTATTGCTGAAATAAATTTAATATTGATGTTAGTCACATCGACGATTCTATACTCGATAAATTTTGCTATTTGCGTCTGTTTCCATTTTGAGAATAACGCTTTCTGTGTCTAATTCGTATAATTGTATGCATACAGACAGGTAAGCCCCTTTCAGCGCGGCTTAACTGACAAGCCTAAGAGCGTCAAAAGCAATATGCTAATGCTGTATCGTCGATTGGCTGACACCGCAATACTACAGGGATAATGATATATACCTTTATTTTCATTAGCTACGAAATTTATTTAAATATAATTACATGCAATCGTTCTATTTTTAAATTAATGAATTACAAAAATACTTTTTTTATTTATTAAACAATGTGCCATTTACAGCTTTGAAAGGTCTATATATTTCGACATAAATAATTCGCTTACGTATTCACAAAAAAGGTTGAGAAGTGTTTCGACCTCTATTTGGTCGCGGACCGGGCTCTACAGCCCCTGAATATTTTAATGTCGTATTTTTTGCCGGAAACCCGGACCGTGTTCGATTGAGAAATCCAGGAATTGCCACGTCACTAACGTTATCAATCACATTTTAGAAACAAAACGAAGATTTGGATTGAACCTGAAAAGTAGGTATTCACTTTGAGAAGTAAATTGATAAAACTATGTAAAAAAATTTTTTTTTTAATATACAAAAGATTTATCGTAAGTTGTTTTATGATAAAATATCGTTGGATAAGATTCACAATTATTGAGGTGTATTTTTTATTTTCTCTTTGGTAATTGGTACAATAAATTGTATATCTAGACAGATAGGTTAAAGGCTGTAAGTATAGTAGTAGCATGATCACATAAAAGCTAGAAACAATTTCTCATTGTGTTTACTGTAAGTATAAACTCGTAACCACAAACCTATGCGCACGTTTTATTGTTATGTTACCACTAATAAAAGTAAAGGTCGTTAATACATGACTGTCTATTACGGAAAATTGTTTTTCTTAAGAATTATAAACGATGTACTAACTCTTCTGTAGGAACTAATAAATGAGATATCTACCGCAGGCCTCAGTAATAAATTGAGGTAACACATAGATAAATGGTGCATGAAGAGCTCGTGTATTTTTTGCAACCTTACGTGTATCGGTATCACATGCCTTGCGTGTTAAGTTTTGTGAATATGTATCCTAAATATTGTTTTACGCTAGTAACATAATATTAGTTACTGGAATTCTGATCGTAGCTTCATTTGCGTTGATAACTAGAAATTTCATAGGTTCAGATAAACCAATTGAAATCAATATCGACACAGGTAAGTATTTACAAAACTGTATCCATACTTCCATACTAATATTATAAATGCGAAAGTCTGTCTGTCTGTCTGTCTATCTGTCACCTCTTCACGGCTAAACTGCTGGACCGATTGTGATGAAATTTGGTCCCACGCGGGGCGAAGCCGCGGGGAACAGCTAGTTTAATATAAAAATGTGTTATCGTATTTAAAAAATAATAAAAAAGTTACTTTCAAAATGTGATGTCAGAAACTAATTTTATTTATTACAGCCAATGAGAAAATTAAGATGTCTTCAGGCAGAAGTCATGTGCTTACGTAGAACTACTTGTGTATGTAAAATGTTATTTATTTCAATTCTTTGTAATTTAATGTAAGATATAATACTTAAAGTATTACCAACCTAACTAAATAGTTTAGATCTTTATCATTTCTTCATCCGAGTGTGATTCTTAGTTGCATCATTTCTTCAGCTTACGCTTCATAGCCCAGGGTACGCTTTTGATCATGTGATTCGGCGGTACTGGTTATTTCAATGGAACGACTGCCGTTTGACCTCCTTAACCCTTTTTAACAGAGAAACCGGTTCAATTGAAACATTAACCGGGTGTATTTAGTACCCAATACTGTCAGATTTGCCCAAAGGCATCTGACACAGCCTATAACAACTGCAAACTAGCGATCATTTTAATGCACCAAAAAGCATCTAAGACAAATTATCTCTAATATTTTAATAATTTATAATAGATTAACATGTTAGAAGGTTTTTTTTAAATAAACTAATGCTTTTAAAGCTTATTTTGTAAAAGCTAGCTAGGAAATAGCTGACTATCGCGAACGTTAGGCCATATTTCGGATTAACTGTATGTGTCTCACTTGTAGAGATGCTTATCTCTAATAGACTTGGCACACAAACATCGTTACACACAGTCACAGACTTGCACCTAAAAGAACTACAGACGGGTTGTCGTCGAATTAATAATGAAACTCGAAAATAGCCTCATAAGGGTGTGTATTGCGTTATTAATAATTGGTTTATATTTTGGCAAGTGAAATCCGTGTACTAAAAACGAAACCGCCATGATAGTTTACAGGCTTTCATTGAGTTGTTATGAGACTGCGTCTGGTGTGTATAGATATCTCTGCACACAGTGTACACAGTGTAATACTACTTAGAAGAAATCTGATCCTAGATTTCATCAACCAAACTTTATTTCAAGCTTCTTAGACAGATAGTTTGTATGTTTTTGGAGTTTGGATGTTCTCCAAATTCGCTTCTAAATCAGAGTAGACTTTAGATTAACACATTACATAACATGTTACGAAATTTATCCCAAATTGAGGCCTCGGGCGAAACTAGTAGCGTGATAAACCTAATATTAAATATATTCTACTCAGATCCCTTTAGTTGTAATACATTTTTGTTTCGTCCATTTAACGTCAAGACTGATAAGAAAGATATGATGAAAGATGTAAGATGCGACCGCTCTATTAAAGTTATATTTTACAGTAGGTTTTGGCTATTTTTTGTAAGAACTGAATAATTTACTTTCATTCTTGCAAAAATAACGTACTGCACATTTGATAAAAAATAGAGGAATTCAAATATAAATTTTGGAAAATTTTGCAGTCCGTATTAAGCTGCAGGATCGCTGCATTGAATCGTTCCGTGACAACGGCGTTTCAAAACGTTTGAAATATCGGATAATGAAGGGATTATACAAGCTAATTTTTGTAATATTACTTATATATCGAATGCTAAATCCGATTAAATTTAACTTCACTTTTAATACAGGAAGACGAGATTGCACGGACTAGTCGTAGAATCGTATCTAAAATTCCGTACATATTCCGTAATTCCGGAGGTGAACAGGCCTGGCGAAATTGGCGGAAATTGCACTCAATTGGAGACACGGTCACATGCCTACGAATAGTAAGGCTCTAGAGAATATAATACAAGATGGGGTCATCAGCTAAATAATTAAGATATTATTCAATTTAAACATGACTAGACTATTTGTCGTTATCAAAATGTGTTAAAAGTCTATTAAAAATTGTGGTGCCTTTTATAATAACTTTTAGTTTTCTTGTGTCAAGCTCTTAGGTACTATATTTTTATTAACTGTATCATCAAAGCGTTGCAACCTTGACAACATGTAACCTGCACTGCAATGTCTACAAACTATTTACATGTAGCTTGTTGTATAATTAAAATACTTAAATAAAATACTGCAATAAACATATTAATAGACACATTGAAAATAGAAAAATTCTTTGATAAAATTTCGCTGATAAAAAAAAATCGGCTAAGTAAGAGTAGGACTCGCGCCCTAAGAATTTTATACGACACCTCACAATACTAAAAGTTATTTTAAAATTTTTGCTTTCATATAATTTACAAAACACAGTTTTCTTTATTTAACTACTAGCGACCCGCCTCGGCTTCGCATGGGCATAAAAACCTTCCTCTTGAATCACTCTATCTATTAAAAAATCAAAATTCATTGCGAAGTTTTAAAGATTTAAGCATATATAGGGACATAGGGACAGAGAAAGCGACATTGTTTTATACTATGTACTTAGTGATTTTCTAAGAATTTTACAAAAACATTAAAGTTTTAAGATTTATTCCTAAACTAGCTGTTACCCGCGGCTCCGCCCGCGTGTAGGTCGCTTTTCGCGTAACCTGTGTTACATTGAAATTAAATGACGCAATCGAAGTAGCCAGGACATTATTCAAATATAAACAAATATCATGTTTCAGAGTTAAGTTCAAAGAATCTCTTTGTAGACAACATTAGCAGTTCTTCCCTCAGAGGCTAATAAAAATAGATTTTCGGCGCTACTGACCCGCGAGCAAGCCACATTACAGTTGTCCATGCGAGAAACATCTTGTTGACTTGTTCTTAGGTCGATGCCAGCTGCTTTTAGGGTTTGTCCCTGCTATTCAGGGCTAAGCATACAGCAACTGGAAACTGGGTGCGTTTAAATTGAAAGGGGTAATTGTTGGGGATGAGTGGTATTCGAGGTATGTACACCGTTTCGCCTGAACCACACCCTGTAAGAATTTCGGCCTGTATTAAGTTGCGCTGCAAAACCGTTACTTTGAGTCGGGTCCCGTTGCATACTTTAGGCGGAGAAAGATTTCTTAGGAGCATAATGGGAACGCCGACTTTAAGGGTAATGTTATGAGCAGGAAGACCGCACTTGCAGCCAATGAACTACAAAAACTCGATAGGGTAGGTGGTAGCATCATCCTGATGCACAACACTGTTATATGACGTGTAAATCACTTCATCTTGTCAACTCAACTCAATCAACTCACAAAACCTTGAGTTTCGGTAATCGTTTCGGAAGCCCGAGATGACGCATGACGCTCGCGGTCAGCGGACAACCGAGACTCTCTGTCAGAAGAAGTTTCTAAAGACCGAGACAATGCATGGCCTTGCCTATCTTCATCGAGTCGCATCTGTCTATCCGCATTCGATTCTTGAGATCTAGCTAACCTTCTGCTTTTAGCTATTCTGGAATGATGCGACAGATTCGATCGTTTCCTCCTAGGCATTATTTAAAATAATTAAAATTCTTTATATCAGGTGAATTTAAATCAACTGCAAATATTTTAAGGGTAGATTCAGACCACTCAACTGAACAACTTTCCTAAATAAACTTATGCCGAAATACGAAAAAATTTTTTTGACCTCCCATACAAATTGAGAATCAGCTGATCTAGTTTAGTATGGAGAGTAAAAAATAAAATTTCGTATTTCGATATGTTTATTTGAAAAAGTTGTTCAGTATAGTGGTCTGTATCTGCCCTTAAAATATTTGCAGTTGATTTGTGTCCACCTTATATACGACACGATCGTATGTTCCGTCAAACAACAAATTCAATTTTCAATTCAAGCAAGACAACTAACAATAGCGAACCGAACCGTCCATTTACCATACCAATCAATAGACAACCACCAAATAAGCAAACCAAAAGAATCACAAAGATAAAGACCATCAATTTTTTAAATTTGCTAGGGTTAATTTCAATCTGCTATACCATAATGCGAAAACGTAACCATAGCGAGTTGTAAAGTAAGTCAGCGCCATCTATTGAGATTTTATGTTACTAAATTTACGATTAAATTCAATGTGTTATTTTATTAAAATTAATAGGTGCAGTGCGTGATTTCGTCTTTATTGATATGGATAATATAAAGTAGAAATCCTAGCCTTATCTAAATTAAATTAAACGTAAGTAAACGCATTAAAAGTTTTGAAGCAATGTTTGAAGTAAATTTTCAATCGACCATAACTTCTATTTCCCTTAACCGATTTTGACGAAACAAAGTTTTGACAACGCTCCTAATTATATGTAATCCAACTGTGAAAACCGCGTTTAAATCGGTTGAGTATTTTTGAAGTTATAACGTACCAGACAGACATACATACAGACAGACAAAAATTCCAAAAACTGTCTTTTTGGTTTCTGTTACTCTTTTTTAATCGCACTCTATCAGTTTTTTTGAAAAATATTAAATGTACAGACACTCGCATTTTAGTGTCTTATTATATGTATTGATAAGTGCTGTATGATATTCCTCTTACCAAATTCCATGCTTCTGGTTTAATGCACCCCACAGGTTTTGATTTTAAACTGAAATCGCAAAATTTATGAAAATTTGTAGTGTCGTATAATTTTGTTTATTTTACAGCCGAAAGAGATCGTAGCGTAGACCTGAGTATATGTTATGAATTTCAACTTGATATTTTCATGCGTTCCTCAGAAAAAAGTTTGACAAACAGACAGACGGACGAATAACAAAGTGATCTTTTAATGGTTCGGTTATTACATTTTGAAGTAAGCCTAAAATGGAACAATATCTGTTTTTGTATCCTACTTATCTTAATTTTAAAAATATATTAAATGCAGTAGTTTTTACTTTTGAAAACATGACTAAATCGGAGGAAAGGTCGATAGAAACCTCCAAAGCCAATCATACGAGATTGCAGGAAAGTCGTAATTCTAGCCACACATGTTCCCAACCAATTTTACATCGTAAAATGTACTGCGCGGCGCCACTGCAATGCTTCCTTGGTTGTAAATATTGACAGACAGAAGAAAATGCTTCGCTACTCCAATATTGATAAATATTTACAAAGGAAATGCACCTGATATATCAGCTGTGATATAAGTCCGGTCTGTAGTGCGATCTAGATCATGGTTTGAAATAATGTTAGTGCATATTTCGCATATAAACTCCCTTTATTTACAATAGGAATATTGTGGTCGAGAATGTATACTTATAATTGCAAATTTTTCATTTTTGTTAAACTAGAACTTTTCAAAAATGTCTAGACGTAAACCAGTTTTCAAATCGGGTTTTATTAACAGCGCAGCCAGTACAGCTGTTTAGGCAAATCGCTTCCGTTCCTCTATCTAGGAAAATCCAACTTGTAAGGAAATCCGACTTTGTAACAGAATATTCAGACATGCTAATTTGATAGTGCAAGCGTTTTAAGACCGTTTACTGCTTAAACAAATTTTGTATTACAAAAAAATATGTAAAAGCAAAATTTATAAGAAATTCAATTTTTATGTTCTATTTTATTATCAAGTGGTCGATTGCTGAACAAAAGGCGATTAAGTGCGAGTTGAACTCGCGTTGTGAGAGTTCAGATGAACAGAACAGACACACGCACACTATGAGGATTCTATTTTGTAATTTTTTTAATTACTCTTGCAATTAAAAAAAGGAGCTAGCCGATTAAAATGAAAGATACTGCATTACGTATTCGTCGATTTAATAAAATACCGGCCCCTTCAATAGGTCTTTTTTATTTGCGTTTAAATAAGGGGAGGCTTGACGCACCTGCGTGTCTTTGCGTGGGAGTTTATTATACATATATAACAATTGATTGTTATGGCATATGGGTAAAAGATTGTGTAGTATGTGTGGTTGTGGCTTTTGTAAATGGCTTGATCTAGGGTGATGATGATCGATTGTGATCGATCTAGAGTGAAGGATGATCAACTGCCCAAAGGAAAGATCTCGTAAGATAGGCTATGTGTTATGCATGGAGAACCTCGGCACGTCGATGTCTTGTCGGAGATTGCATATGCCTCCAATGTGAAGACTTTCCAAGCTCGATTTAGTAGCTTTCCATACTATGCTTTTTTGTAATGGATGGAAGTTTACATAAGTCAATAATAAAGAAACTATTCTATTCAATCAGTTCTATTTTGAAATTTTGAACAAGCTTAAACTGTAGCCATAAGCAAGATGGAAGTTAATCTGTATCAACAGTTTTTTTTAAATATATGTGTATAAGCTGAATCAACTGAAAAAATTTTAACTAAATAATTTTTCCAAATAAACTTATATCGAAAAACGAAATTTTATTTTTCATTCTCCATACTAAACTAGATCAGCTGATTCTCAATTTGTGAGGGAGGTCAAAAAATTTTTTTCGTATTTCGACATAAGTTTATTTAGGAAAGTTGTTCAGTTTAGTGGTCTGAATCTGTCCTTGAAATATTTGCAGTTGATTTAAATTCAGCATATATTTATAGGTAGGTATTGGAGATAGCGCTAACCTATGACAGTGCGCAAATATAGCATGCTTTGGTTTCATGCGTAATCAGCCGAGTCCCTCACCTCGTTCTACAGGTCCATTTTGTTTTATCTTATCCCTATCCCAAAACCAAAGCATCTACGTATAGTCTATAGTACTTACTTATTCAATTCAGTGAACGCAGGCAATACGGATTTATAGTTTTTTTGGGTCCGTTCGTCGTTATCGTAATATAATAAGTTTGTTTGTTTGTAATAACTTTATTGCACAAAATTAACAAAAATACAATTATAAGATAAATGCAACGGCGGACTTATCCCATGAAGAGATCTCTTCCAGCCAACCGGAGGTTGGTAAGTTTTTATGTTGACTGTACTTTATATGCACAAGCGAGTTGACGACAAAAAATAATAATAAAATCGAAGGTACTGCGCGCAGTTGCGAGTTTCTCACGCGCCAGTTGACGAATAACTCTCTTATTTTGTAGTTCCCTGTTACGAGCCCTTACCTATAAGACTCACTCGCGAGACCATAATATTATAAAAATAACATCTCTTTGATCGTTCCAACAGTACCTAAATGATATTTTAAGTTCAGCGTCGTACCAAATTTTCTTGGTTCTATCTCCAAGATGTATTTTTTGCGTAACGCGAGGTAAAACATCAAACGTTAGGAAGTAAAATTGTCAATCAATATTATATTCCACAAGAAAATGTACCGTTAAATGACATTAAAATAGATATTTTTTTCTCTTTGCGGGGAGTATAAAAATCCTATTCATTTATTGACAGGTATCGCAAAATAAATCGCGTTGCGCTGTAAACGTCAATTACGATAGGATTTCAGTGAATATACCATTGGTATTAGAAACAAAAGGGAAATGGGTTCGTGGGTGAGATATTTTGTTAGAGCGTATTAATATCGCTGTTAAGATCAACATGTGTGATACAGTTAACTTTATTACAACGATATGCAAGCTCTGCTTTATCCAAATGGTTGACTGTTACTTAGATAATGCTTTTAGCATTAAGTGCTTTACATTATATTTTGTATAATAAAGGTTTAATAAATAAATACAGAGGCACTTTTTTGTTTTGCCCATAATGAGGTATTAGTGTCCACGTTTCCATGCCCAGTATGTCTCCTAGGCCCAATCTTAAAACAATTATTATCTCCACCCGAGAGAAATGTACAAAAGAAGTGTCCTCAATTGGTAGCTCAACTAATTGGAATTGCTTTGAAATTGCGACATTTTCCTCAAAATAGACACAAAAGTAGAGCCGGTTATTCGACTACCATATAATCCGGAGAAATTTGTTTACAAACTTTTGAACTGTTTTGGGAGATTCAGTCTTATTGCTTCGTATTTTTGAATAATTGAGTTGTTTCCCAATTTATTCTCTTTACGAGGTTATGAAAATTTGTCATAAATTTGCATTGTGTTTGTTAAAAGTATTGTAATAAAGATTCTAAATAAATTAATTCAAGCCTTTTACAATCTGTACTCTACGTCCAGCCTAATCAAAGGTTTATTGAAACCCGAAACCTATAAATTTAGATAGGATAGCCAAGCTAATAGGGTATTGTATCCCTTATATTTAATTCTGTGTACAATTAGCTCTACTGGCCTTACTGGCGCTACCACCGAGCAACACAACTTCCGTACCGGAAGAAAGTAGGAGTAGCCTTAGCGATATTTTATTATTCCAATTAATCTGCATCCCTACATACAAAACTTATACTGTCATCTGAGTGTAATGATGAAAATTACGCATAAAAAAATATACAAAACATCAATAATTTGTGTACAGATTGCACACGCTAATACATTGCATATGCCGATTCGGCTTATATTTTGACAAAGGATAATGCAGCGTCTTTTCGATCACTTCATCTTGTCATAACAAGATTGATGCGTAACATTAATGTTACGCTTACTTATAGAAATAGTGCAAGAGGGATTAGAATCAAACTCTATTTTCACTGGTCCATTTAATTAAGTATGACTTTTTGGACTAATTAGTCCAAAAATGTAAATGTACAATCAAACTACTCAAATAATCTTTCACGACAACCCTGTTTATTAATAGCAAGCTCTGTTTGATTACTCGGCACATAAACCTTTGTGTATGTGAGTAAATACAACACAAAATAGTCGTCCAATATAAAACAGAGGTGTCTGTGACAGGCACTTAGGGAAACAAATGCTTTGATTCACCTCGCCGCCGTGTCGAGGTGGACAGAGTGGTAGTCTTTTTAAATTTTGATTCATGAGTGCATATCCGAACAATTGAATAAATAAATTATAAAAAAATCTAAACTACAACAGCTAACAGTCAACCTCTGGTAGGTATTTGATATGTGGCGTATTGCTAAAAATTTGACATCTAACATCGACAGAAGAAGCAGACACTAGCTATTACCTGTGTGATGTGATCTGTTGACATAATCTCATTATTTAATTTGTAAAATATCAATGAATACTAAAAAGGAATATCAAATATCAATTAAAAATAAACATGTAGGTTGTAGGTAGGTATAAATTGATCATGAAATGAGAGTTTGAACTTGTATTACAGGATACTATAATAATAATATGTCTTTGAGTATTTATAATTCAAAGACTTATTAATATCATATCATTCATCTTCAGTAATAAGTGTATCATATTATTATGAACTGAGTGTCGGCTAATAATGTATTATTAGTAATAATCGCCATTTGCCTAATTACTACTTGGATATTACTACTGAATGAACTAAGGACAATTTTAGCTGGTAATTTTCCATGACTGCGCAAGATATAATGAAATAAACGAACTAAAACGGAAAAGACACGTTGAATCACATTACTTCGGCTCTGCACCTGATGCTCTAAGCCATTTTTTCATCGCACAACTTCTTTTCATTTAATGAAAATTTCATAACTAAAGAACTAACTTATGCCCGTTTTAGTCTCTAAGGAATTTAAACCAAAATCATCCTAAATATCCAGGGCTTAGATTTTCTTCGGGCTTCTGATGTAAATTTTAAATACAGTGCACAACAAAAGCCTTTAATTTTGTAATCAATTTTTACTGTTGAGTATAAAAATATGCTGCTGAACGTAAAACCTAGTATGTAATAAAAGTTAACTCACCGTTCCAAAATACCTCTAATAAACCGTACAGTAAAATGGTAACAAACTTCTTTATTGAACCTTCTCTATTTATGTTTAGATTTTATACCTGAGAACAGTCGAAACAATGTTTGATATTTAATCAATACAAAATAATCTTTTTAGTTTTTTTGTTATAACTTTATTAGCTAAACTTTCTGTTTTTTAACTTTTTTTAAACAGAGTCAATTTGAATAGTTTTTTTTCACTTGTATTTGTTATACTTACTATAAAGATTCATAAATAAAATAAAAATGATTCGCGATGAAAGCCTTACATTCACAATGGATTTCACCCGCAGAACATGCTCTGTGATTTTACTTCCCTCTGTCAATAGTAAAGAATTAAACTGAAAACATAAATTATTTATGCCAATAGGTATATAAAAAAAACCATTCATTTTATTGAATGAATTGCTTATTCCCTGCACATAATAGTGATGGCCCACAATTTACTTACTCGTACGATATATATGGAATACAAATTTATTTGTAAAATAAAAATACATGATGAATTTTCCACTAGGGAAATCTGGTTGCACGTTTAGTCATCTGCTCAGCGGAATAGAATGAGAGGATGTGAAATTGAGGAAAATATATATGCGAAAGTTATATGTACTTAAATAAAATATGTAAAAAAATTAGCTCCCAAGGAGGGAATAACTTCAAGTACGAAAGATATAAGAAAGTAAAATGATGGTAACAGGAACTAGAATGATTTATTTATTTACATTCTTGAAAAACAATAATTACATCAACAGTCTCCATTAATTCCTAATTCTATGTAGAAGAGTATATGTATTTTAAATTCAAGTCAGCTCTACTTCATTGATTAATCTATAACAGGCTTATAAATATTCGTGATATTAAGTACTTTTATAGGATTTATTCAAAACTCGATAAGCGCAGCATTAACCACTTACAATTTCAACAAAGTACAAAGGAGATTTATTGGCGTCATAAAATCAAACCACAGAATTGTGGAAATGGCAGAGATAGAATAATATAGGCTTGATGATATTAAAACAATGATATTTTCATTATTTAATGGCGCGGTCGCGATGGTCCCATCTATCAAGAGCACTCGTGTCTGGCATTTAATTTACGAGAAGAGCAGTAATTATTCATATTCCCATATTTTGTTGGTGGAAAATAACACAGACTTTATTCAGGTCACAACCTATTGAACTAGTTTTAAATATGTAGGTAGTCTCGTCGTTCTTATAGAATTTTCTTAATGAGCAGCACTTGATTGCATGATTAGACTATTTCTTAAATAAATAAAGAATCATTTTCTTGGACCAATTTCAATATTTGGGACCTAAACTAAGGTTCGAGTCATATGTTTTATTTATTGAACATATGACTGTCATTATAATTTCGTCTGCAATAATTCCATAGGCCTTCCCCTAAGATTTCCAATCTGACCGATTTTATCGAATCTAGATCCGCTAAATTGCTTACAAAGTTACTCTTTTTAAAAGAAAACGAATATAAATTTGATTGATCATTTGTTAGGGCACCTGTTTATTTCAGCAAAAATATCTCAGATATAACAAAAGAATTGCTACATTATTTTATCTCAAGATCCACAGAAAGCGTCGTTATGGTAGATATATATCTCAGCTGTGATTATTTACATGCATAAAAAGTGCTGACAAGCAAATCAAGATCACTCCATTTGCTGCCTCGCAATCACGAGGGATCCACCGTTTCCACGATCCATTAGACAGAACCCCAATTTGCAGACTTTTGCCACAAAATATTCATAGAACAGAAAAGGGAGCGTTCTTTATTTAAAAATTAGATTATTGTGCCGATTATTGGACTACTGTTGTTCGAAATGAAGACTGAAGATTTAAATTTTATAGAATATACAAAATGTTCGGGGCACAAAAATTAAGAGTAAATCTATATTAGTAAATCATTCATGGTAATTTAAATATATAAAATTAAGTAAAATATTTGTTACCCTCTTTAATTTTTATTCCTACTCCACTTGAAAAGATGAAAATTTATTTATTATTTTGTCGGGTCGAGGACTTGGGAATTTTGCAAGTTTATAAGACCAGTATAATGAATTTGGTGAGTTTACCTGACATCTGTTGAAAAGAATTTCTAAAAGTACATGTACCAACCTAAAATGATAGGTAAATAAAAAACTTAAAAAGCTAGTGTTATTAAATTAAATAAAAAAAAAAATGTAAACACAATCAAATTGCGAACTTTGTAAATACATTAGTCGTCTCTTACGCCAAAACGCTTACTCTCATAAGCCAAAAATTACAAAGCTTGAGCTGAGCTTATTTCCTGAGAAAATAATGCAAAAAAAAACAGTTTTGAATAAAAAAGCAAAACAATACAAGTGTTATGCTGTTTTGTTTCCGATCTAGGTATTTGCAAAAAAAAAACCGGTCAAGTGCGAGTTGAACTCGCGTGGAGAGGGTTCCGTACAATGCCAATGTCAGTTTTTATATTCAATTGTGGTGTGTTAATGTGAAAGGATTATGAGATGCGAGTTAACTACTACTATCGCTTTCTAGTGGTATTTTCCGTAAGTGAACGTTTTATATTAAATTTACCACTTAATTGTCTTCTTGTAGGTTTTCCTGTAACCAATGTAATAACCTATATTCCGTATTTTTTTCAAAATTTTAGGCTCAGTAGTTTCGGAGATCAGGGGGGGGGAATAATCAATTTTCGTCTTCTTTCATGAATAAAATGAAAACTATTTATGTTACAATAATAATAAAAATATATTTCAGATCCACATAACGAGCTCTTTCATTTGATATATAACACGGTAAGGTTTGCATAACTTTTTTTTTAATTCCTAATTTGTCCCCCGAAATTGTTATTTAAAAAAAAATATTTATTTTCTTTGCACATCTGTGTTTGGGTCACAGGATTACGCCATTCTACCAAATTTTATCTGTTTTGGTCCTGTAGGTTCGGAGAAAATTGGCTGTGACCGACGGACGGACGGACATACAGACGCACGAGTGATCCTATAATATATTCCGTACAAAAATGTACAACGGAACCCTAAAAATGTTAAGTAGGTATGCGTACATTTTTACGAAAAGTAACAGAATAGGTAATCTAATGTCACAAAATAATAACCAATCAAAATAAGGAGATAGCTCCAGTTTCTTTGATTGACATAATCAATTTCACGACTGAATCCTACATTTTTATCTTTCATGTGGTATCATAAATATTATTTACTTTGCTACGGCTATTAATTTCCGGAAAATAACAGGTTTGATAAGTATAAAAAAGTAACATTTACTTATTTGTACTTATCAAACCTCTGACAACCTCTGATGACATTTTTTTTTATCCCAAATAAGCTTTTCTATAAAGGCATGTCAGGCTTTTGAGCCTGTGTGAACCCTTGGGCCACAAAAATTAGCAAAATATTATGAAAATTATTCTCCAGTTCCAAATAGAGTAATTTTTCCGACATTTTAACGGAATGTAATTATTTATTGTTCTACACGAATTACATGGGATTGGTAGATAGTATCAATATCCACTTTAAATTTTATTATTTTTATAGATCAACCAAAGTCAAAATAGTATAAAGCCATAGATTAAAAAAAAATTAGCGCGATGCGATTTGAACTTCTTTGTGTAAAGCAATGTCGCTTCCCGCTGTCTGTCCTTATGTATGCTTAGATCTTCGTAACTACGCAACGGATATCGATGCCGTTTTTTTTAATAGACTGATTTAAGAGGAAAGTTTTTATAGTCGAGTGAAGCCGGGGCGGGTCGCTAGTATTGTATTAAATAGAGTAAATAGATGTAATACCAATTTAGAAATTTAAAATCTTGAATTTAAAAATTCAGTTTATAAATTTTTAAAAGAATAATGCGTATCTGTGAAGTGCAAAAATGACACAAATACATATACATCCAAATAAATTTTATGTTCCATTAGCTAGACAACAATTTACCAGACATTTCCGAGAAAATATGGAACCGGAGATGATCACCGAGTAGTTTAAAGAAAATGATACAAACAAACAAAAGAAAGCGAAAATATTGAACGCGATTTCCTCGGGGGATTGAAGTCGCCTCTACTAAAATTGGATGGTAAACTGAAGACACAATGGATTTTATTCTTTTTTACCTCACCGCTTGGAAAAAGGAGCGACTGTGAAAAAATCCTTTTCATCGTATGACCATCAATCAGGATTTATTTGTGTAATTTGCTTTTCAAAGAGCGAAGCATATTCAATACTTCCTCATACACACGTGTGCGGAATATTGCTTCCTGAACTTTCCTTTGTGGCAATATTTTATATTCCAAGTGTATTTTGTTTCGCCACGGTGTTTGAATTTTTACCTTACAGATGCAAATATTGTCTTTTGTTCCTATCAAACTGCTGTTCAGATAAAAGGATGTTGCTTTGTAAAATAACTTCAGTCTGTTTCAGAAGAAAATATAATATAAATAGGTATTACTTTTGGCAGGGATTTTCGCCTTGTTTGTATTGATTTTTACATTTTATTTAGGTAGTGTAAATGACGGAATTATAATATCGCATGCTGAGAACGAAAGTGACACATTAATAAAAGAAGAAAAGAGATTAAAACTTAACATATTATGTTAAGTTTTAATCTCTTTTCTTCTTTTATACTTAATTTATCTAAGTATATCGCTTTGATATTAAATAATTAAAGCTATTTGACCTAACTTTTCATTGAAAATGGAAAAGTAAGTAGGTAGGTATGTTTTTCACAGTTAGTTTATACGCTTAAACTGCTTAACCGACTTATAAGGTATAATTTAGAAATGCAGATAGCTTGTGTTTTGAGAATGGACATTTTCCAATTCTGATCACGGTCAGAATGGAGAAACACACAGGTAGAGCCACGCCACATTACTATTAAATGATAAAATAGTTGTTTTTAGTCCTTCATTTTAGCAAGCAGGAAGAAAAATACTCGATTCAAAATATATTAAAAAAAAAATTAACCTTTTTGTTAGTGTTAGTAAAACCTTTTCTTATCTATTTTTATATTTTAACAATGTCAATTTCAGGAGTCAATTCATCACTCATACACTTATTTTAAATGTTTTTATTATTTTTGTTATAATGATTCAGTAAATATTAGTTAAAAAATAATGGCACAAGATATCAGAAAATCACCAAACATCCAGGCACGTTCTTCATCGGCAACAGCTGAAAAAGGAAAAGTAACTTATTGTACAGATTTGGAGAAATCAGTAATAATGAGCAACTTTGAGCGACGTGGCTGGCTTCAGGTGGGCCCGGAAGACGAGTGGAATTTTTATTGGTCCTTCACACAAAACTGCCGAAATATCTTCAGTATCGAAAGCGGCTATAGAATGAACGATAACCAAATGATAAATCACTTTCCCAACCACTATGAGTTGTCGCGCAAAGATTTATTGGTAAAAAATATCAAGAGATATAGAAAGGAGCTTGAAAGGGAAGGTAATCCTTTAGCTGAAAAAGTGGAAGTACATCTACCAAGTGGGCAAGTAGTAGCACGCTATGTACACCTAGATTTTATTCCTACGACATACGTTTTACCAGCAGACTACAATATGTTTGTCGAGGAGTACAGGAAATCTCCTCAAAGTACATGGATTATGAAACCCAGTGGAAAATCGCAAGGAGCGGGCATTTTCTTAATAAACAAACTTTCTAAATTGAAGAAGTGGTCTCGGGAAGCGAAATCTCCGTTTCATCCTCAACTCTCTAGCAAAGAAAATTATGTAATATCCCGTTACATTGACAATCCTCTCTTGATTGGCGGAAAGAAATTTGATCTGAGATTGTACGTGTTAGTAACATCGTTCCGTCCTTTGAAAGCCTATTTGTTTCAACATGGCTTCTGTAGATTTTGTACGGTGAAATACGATACGAGTGTTACTGAACTGGATAACATGTATGTGCATTTGACAAACGTTAGTGTGCAGCGACACGGAGGGGATTACAATAGCCTACATGGAGGCAAAATGAGTATTCAGAACTTCAGACTCTACATTGAAGGAACTCGTGGTCGTAGTGTTACAGATAAGCTATTTGCTGAAATGCAATGGCTCATAGTACATTCATTGAAAGCTGTAGCTCCAGTGATGGCCAATGATCGCCATTGTTTTGAATGCTACGGGTATGACATTATAATTGATGATACATTGAAGCCTTGGTTAGTGGAAGTAAATGCTTCACCATCTCTACAATCTACAACGCATAATGACAGAATTCTTAAATTCAAGTTAATAGACAATATTGTGTCCGTTGTAGTACCGCCTGATGGAATACCTGATGCTAGATGGAATAAAGTACCAGATACTAGTGCTTTAGGTGATTTTGAGTTGCTGATTGATGAAGAACTAATTGAACGAGAAGATGCTAATTCACGTTACTATAGATTCCATCGCATGAAATAGTATACACATTTGTCAATTTTGTAAGCATTATTTTTATTGTCAAATTAAATTACAAATATTTAAATATATACTTTTGTTATAACACAATGGTTTGTTTATAATTTTTCTTTTTAATAGATCAAACATTTTTAAACCGCTCATATACTGTGCTGTCGCGTTCCAGTAGTTTTACTTCATCCTTATACATTATATCTTCATCTATTAATACTTCGAAATCCCCCAAGGCTTCTGCGGATGGTGTCTTAGCCCAACGAGCATCAGGGACGCCATCTGGAGGTAACACTACTGATAACATATTTTCAACCAATTTATACTTCAATATCCTGTCGTTAACGGTTGTGGCTGTCATGGAAGGGGATGCATTTACTTCTATTAACCAGGGTTTCAGATTGTTATCTATAATAATATCATATCCATAACACTCAAAACAATGTCGATCATTTGACATTACTGGTGCTACTGCTTTCAATGAATGTACAATCAGCCATTGTATCGTTTCAAATAGGCGGTCAGTTACTTCCCGTCCACGCGTCCCTTCCAAATATAGTTTTAAATTATGTATACCGAGTTTCCCTCCGTGGATACTATTGTAGTCCCCTCCGTGTTTTTGTACACTCACATTAGTCAGATGAACGTACATATTATCGAGCTCTGTAACGCTTGTGTCGTACTTCATCGTGCAAAACCGACAAAATCCATTGCGAAACATATAAGCCTTTAAAGGCCGAAAAGAGGTAACAAGAACGTAAATCCTCAAATCGAATTTCTTTCCGCCGATCAAAAGCGGGTTATCTATATATCTTGATATAACATACGAATCCTTACTCGTGAGATGATGTTGCAAATATTTTTTTGATTCCCGGGACCATTTTTTTAGTTTTGACAGTTTGTTTATGAGAAAAATGCCTTCGCCTTGGGATTTGCCGCACGGTTTCATGATCCATGTCATTTGTGGACATCTGCGGTATTCCTCGACGAATATATTGTAGTCCGAGGGTAATACGAAAGTTAATGGGATCAGATCTAAATATAAATAACGATGAGTCACATGTCCATTGCTAAGTATGACCTCGGTTTTTTCTGCAAGAGGGTGGCACTCTTTCTCCAACTCTCTACGGTATCTCTTAATATTTTTCACGAGAAGATCTTTGCGCACTAATTCATAGTGATTTGGAAAATGATTGATTAGCTGGTTATCACGGAGTCGCAAACCGGAATCTAAACTAAATATGTTTCGGCAGGTTTGCGTGTTTGACCAGTAAATATTCCAATCACTATCGGGCTTAACTTGTTTCCATCCTCGTCTCTTGAATGTATTTATTACCGTAGACTTTTCAAAATCTGTGCAAAAATGTATGTGCTTCGCATCTGGTGGCGTGTGCACGATTCGACCATACATATTTAAAGTTATTTTTTTGCTGCGAACTGACATACTTATAATTTTTCTATTTTTCAAATGTATAGTTTTTCTTTAATATTATGTGGTAGGTTCAAATATTTTGAAATTGATCTTCATCATAATCATAACCACATAGATGTTTGTGACAGTTTTTTTTTATATTTACTTTTATTTAAAAAAATACATCGCAAAGATGTAGATTGCTATAAGGACATCAATCAAAGACTTCAGAACCCAGTCTCCATGAAAAAGCAGTTTCGTAAAAAAAAGTGTTTATTAACATAGATTAAAAAAAAATGCCTGGGTCCAAGTGGAATTTTGTAAGACCATGCACGATATCGCAATTCTGTGTGTTATGGTTTTATCATCTTTAGAATAAATACCATATTAAGGTAGATTGGTAACAGGCAGTGGAATTACCCGAGGGAATTACTATGTGGTGGCCGGCTTCACAGTGACAGTGCAAAAGAGGTAATCTCGTTTCGCACGTCGTCGTTTCACTGGAATCGAGTCTGTCACTATTGGTTCCTTTAACGTCATCCAAGAGTATGAAATAAAGCGAATACCATACAGTTACAAAACACTTTACGCCATAGATTAAACAACACAAACATTAAGTGCTCTTATAGCTTTAGGTAGCGGTTCTATGAGTACCAAACCTACTGATCTTCATTAAATGTTAAAGATAAAAGCATACTTGTTTTGCGATTCGACGCTGAAATTCTGTGTATAGCTATTACCTGGGTTAGATAAGATCGTTAACATTAACAGTATTTTTTTTATTTATTTATTCATGTAGGGTCTCACATGAATAAATAAATTAATGTTTAGCCATTTCAAACCTCTTTCAGACACTGAATAGGTTACATAATAAGGAGCTTAAAAACTGACACTTTTGTGGCGGAGCGATTTATCAAATCGTCCTATACTGCAGCACCAGCACCCGAAGCCAAGTGACAATTTCAAAACGCTAACAAATGTATGAGATTGACATAAACTGCGGTAAATCACGTGTACAATCTTATGTCAATCCCATAAGTACATTTTGTTCTTTTCGTACGTCGTCGTCAACGTTTTGCGATTGTGACTTCGGCTAAGCCCCCTGGACTGCCTCTCACGTGCTGCCAACTGTGTGTTTGGTAATTTGTAATATTACTACTACTAATATTAGATGATAAGTACAACATTGTTACTAAGTAACGAAAAATGGAGAGATCCAAATAAATTAATTTATTTTTATTATTTTTAGTATGTATTACTAGCTGTTGCCCGTGGCTCGTTATATCGGGCTCAAAAGAAGCTTATGTTTAACTCCGACTCCTATATATCCTAACTATATACTTACTAAATTTCATCAAAATTGGACCAGCGCGTGAAAGCGTAACGCCGATCGTGAGTCAACGTTTCCTAGTTTAGCATAAATTTTACAATTACTGATTTTTATTCGTTTTAACTTGAGGAAATGCTTTTAACAGCATTTTCCAAATATTTGTGAGAACCTAATATTATTTATAATGCAATATTTTATACATATATATAAAAAAAGGCTTTAGTTTTACCAGTTAACAATATATTGGTGCTTTGAGGATGAATAATTATGACATATCTACATGGCAAGATGAAAGACAAATGTGCAAACTTGTGAAATATTGTTTCGATGATAAATGGAGTAGCTCAGGAGTTATTAGACCGTAACATGTAAAATAAGTAGGATCATTTACACCCACCGATAAACCAGGAATTTGAGACAGAATTTAAAACATTCAAAGTTATCTGTAACTAGCTTTCACCCGCGGCTTGGCCCGCGTTAGTTTCACTCGAGAACAGTGCTTTCTCCCGGGATGAAAGGTATTCTATGTCCTTCTTGATATTTCTATCTATGTGTATGCGAAATTTCAGGAAAATTGGTGCAGTAGATAGGACGTGAAAGCGTAACAAATATACAAACTCACTTTCGAATTTATAATACTTGTTGGAATTATTAATTACTAACCCCGCGTGGGACTCTGTTAGGTATATCGCACCTAAAAGTAGTACCTACTTAAATATATCCGTATCAAACTTTATCAAAATTAGTCCAGCGGTTTAGCCATGAAAGCTTAACAGACAGACAGATAGATAGACAGAAAAACTTTCGCATTAATAATATTAGTATAGAAGTATGTATATAAATCCAATCTATTACGTTGGCACTGGCAGCATACGGCTAACGAAAAACAGGCGCGCGGAAACCCGTGTACTTATAGACTATTTACTTTCATGATACCTTGAGGATGCAAGTATCAAGCTGCCAACTCATGCAGATATAGCACCTAGCACTCGTCGTAGGCAGAACTGCGTGAACACTTGCGCTCTCTCATTTTTGTCTGGTTGAGAATAAAAATAACATTAAGCTTATTTCTACGTTTATGGCTCAATAAAGTCCATAAGTAATAATATAAAAAATGTGCTGTCTGTCGGTCTGTCAGTCTGTTACAGTATCACGGCCGAACCGCTGGACCAACTTTGATAAAATTTTGAATGGATACCGGGGTCAAACAAATACTTTTGGGCGCGATATAACCGAGTTCCACTCGGGTGGAGTCGCGGGCAACAGCTTGTTTTAAATTAATAAATGCAGACATTCCTTATGTAATGAGATTTTTATCTCTATACTATGTTACGTAGTTATCTGTTTCAAGGAAGCACCAATACGGACAATAGGGGGATCCAATTTCGCATCGCATGATGTAAAGCCCCTTATGTTGTATGTAACACATGACGACTGACATATTCTCAGTAACAAACAAAGCTAGTGATTTACTTCTTGTTCTATGACAAATGATTGAGAGGGTTGTGTTGTTGAGAGTGATGAGATAAAGTTACATTTATTACAATTTTTTCGTTATTGCCCACAATATACATGACAAAACAGGTACTTACCTAATTAAATAGGTTTAATATTTTCTAGCCGTGTGGTTTTTATCATAATTATATAATGTATATATCCAATTTCCCAAGTAAAATATAATGAAGATTTTGTTTACCTTCTATCTCTTGCGGTGCTTGGTAGTGGACTTAACCAACAGCAGCATTTCCAAGGAGGTTTGACGTGAAGCAAGTAGCCCGTCATAAAATAATGCCTTTTTTCGAACCTTTCAGCTATAAAGTGCTAGGTAAATTTATTAACAATATACTTCAACTTATAAGGGTTTGATTGAATGAGGTTCTTTAAAACACATTTTTTTTACAATTGAAAGGGGAATTCGATCTATTATTTCATGAATAATTCAGGAAGTCCTCTTCAAGACGAAATAAATTTAAAAAATACAGTTTCCGTTTCGCCATTCGCCGAATTCATTCGCAATAGCCGAGACGAATGGACGACAAGACAGGAGGACTTTGCCCAGCAGTGGATACCGCTTATTAAAAGTTCATAATATCACAATTCATTATAACTGTGTCGTTTCAGGGTAAAGAATAGGCCACTTCCTCTATTCTATTGGATATGGCTTAAAACAGGTCTTAAGTCTAGAGATCTAAATTTTCTTCAGTGTGTATAATGCTAAACATAAACATTGTCCTCTGAGAGCAGAACGTACTATGTAGTACTAGCTTTCGCCCGCATGAATTTCCCTCGGGAACAGTGCTTTTTACCGGGACAAAAGGTACCCTATGTCCTTCTCAATACTTTTAATTTTCAGGAAGATTGGTTCAGTAGATAGGGCGTGTAGAGGAACAAACAAACAAACAAATATACAAACTCACTTTCGCATTTATAATATTAGTTGGGATTTGTATGAGTGAATGCTTACTATGTCGAATCTAATGATACCGAAGTATTAGATATACCTATATATTATTAAGTACCTACGCTAATAAAAAATCTCGTGGTATTGGGTAAAAATAAAGGAAAGAAATGAATAAACTATTACTTCAAATTCCAATACACCTCACTTTATCAACCATAGTTCGACATTTGGAAATGCACTCGTTTATCGCTAGAAAAATGGTATTTTTCTCGGACTTCTTATTTCAATCGGAGTTACCCGTATTCACAAGCAGGCGAGCTGCACAATTCGCGACTCGCCAGAATTTATGGCTGGAAGTTATTTTAGCTGCAATGTTGCCAGTAAGGGGAGTAACACATATGATTCTGTACTTATTCAATTTATCGACAGTTGTCAAAGCAAAAGCACTTTTGCCGACAAAAACTTCCGCAGTTTTGTGTTTAAAAAATAAACTTTTCCTCATTGCAGCATAAAAAATACTTCGTAATATTATAGGTACCAGTTGGTAGTGCCAGAGAATAGTTTAATAGAATCAACAACTTGAGGTATATACATATTAAAATTGCCTAACAATAAATGACTATGACTATATTCATAAAAAGTAAGTACTACTTACATACTGTTATATAGGTATATACACATATTTATATCTCAATGGACAAAGCCTAAAATTGTCAATCCTAGCTAGCTAGCTTGTCTGGCGCACCTAGCGAGGTTATTGATATGAAATGATCATCTGGTTGACACCCATTGGGCTTTCTGTTTTAAGTAAGTAGGTGCTTATAGTATGTAATATATCTGGCAGTTATTCAATAAAAGGTAAAATAATTGATTTTTCACTTAGATTCATTGAGAAGAAATGGAATTTGTATATTTATTTGTTTTTTTGTTGGATTTAAAAAAAAACAAGCAAAAGCTTAAGTACTTGCTTCGGATGTTTCGCGCACAAATATATATGTCACAAAACAATAGTTGTTTCTTTTATGTCAGGATTTAGCGAGCCACAACGGGCTAATAAATGGAATTTGATGAATTCATCTAATGGCTACTGACGTATTTGATGTCCGCCAAGTGCTGACCAAAAGTGCCCTTAGACTTTTTTCAAAAAACCAGATGATTCAAGGCTACAATTCCCTAATAATCTTAAATCTCTATTTTATTTTCCAGAAAATTAAAATAAATATTCAGTCTGTAGTTAAATAAAAATGATAGAGGTAGGTTTTAAACTTAGCCTTAGTTATTCGCAAACACGTGAATTGAAATGGGTAAAGCTGCTAAAATGCTGATTATGCTAAAACTGTTCGGTAAGCCTATTTGCCAGCGTCATTGTTAAATTGCGAACTAGCCATTCCACGACTAAATTAATAAGCTGTTATAACCGGTGGTTAAATTAGATGAACTATGCTAGCATTTATGGCAAATATAGGTACGTATTAGAGCAAAACTAAACTAATGTTCTAAATTAAACTTTCGTTTATAACTTCCTGATTGTTCGAATTTTTATTCTAGATTGTACCGTAGCTCTCTGGCTTTTATGTGACCGTTTTTCAGTTGTATCCTTATCGGATTCTTTTTATTCGTATGTTTTTATCGTGACTGCAATATTAGCTTCTAGAAACTGCCTCTGTGGTCCAGTGGTTAAGACATTTGCCTGTAGGCCCGGAGGTCGTGGTTTCGATTCCCGCAGAAAGCATACTTTGTTTAGTTGTCTCCAGTTTGGTTAGGACCTTGCAGGCTTGAATCACCTGATTGTCCGATAATAAAGATGATTCCGTCCTTCCGAAGGCACGCACGAATTGGTCCCGGCTGCCAACTGATAGTCGTTAAAGGAACCACGTTGAGGTCGAGAGGCGGTTCCGAAGAGCTTTGACACTAGGGTGTGCATGGTCGATGACCGTGACACCTGCACAAAACTAATGAATGAATCAGCATTAAAGTTTTTGAAGAATAATTCAATGAATGAAAAAAATATTCATATAATTTTAACTGTCTGACGGTTAGATTCATATAATTTTAACTGTGACACGGGATTGGCATCATATTGATATTTAACACAATGATTCAATTATATAAAGATTTAGATTCCTTGTCTAGTTATAATTACCTCCTTATTAGAGGTAATTTGCCCTTGCAAAATAATTTTAAATTAACTTTTAGATTTAAAATTAAAATAATAGGCTTCGCTTTTGTTGATATTTTACCAGTTAGTCTAACCTCACAGAGAAAACATCATTATAGGTAAGTATAAAAATATTCTGAAAATATACAATACAAGAAATATTATTTCTTTCATTTCATGGCATAAAGAAAGCTTTCTTACATACACTTTCGGTTTTGCATAATAGGGTTCAGCCATGTGTAGTAGATAATACTCATGTATTTTCCATCAAGCATGTTTTTTTTCGGACATAATTGATATTCATTTTTCTACTTTCAACGCTTTCAATCATCCGTTTTTTTGCAAAATTAGAAATTGCAATTAAAATATTTTTAAAAAAGCTTGCTGTACAAAAGTTATTTTCTTCCATTTCTGAAACACTATTTTTTCTATATTCGCCACAGGTGACGTTTTGACTTTTACAAAATCATTTATTTGTAACTACTAATAAATAAACGGTTATTTGATTCTGTGCTGACTTACCAACTACAAAAAATAAATACTATATCCGACACTACACAAACGCAGTGTCAAGCTTCTATAACTCCAACAAAAACTAGTTTGTCAGTGATACAATACCACGTTTTTATTTCAGTCTGAAATATCAGGCAGCTGGCTTGGTCTGACGCGACACTTGCAAATAACACCGCAATGTTATAAAATAACGAGAGCACGCACAAAAGGCGGAGAAACCAAATATAATAATATATAGGGTAAAATTAAGTTAGAAAAAAATGGGTTTAGTCTAACTTCAATATAAAAATCAATGCACATATTGATTGAAATTAGAGATTTATTATTTATGTATTACATTCTAGGATATAATATTATTAATTTATAATATACTAGCTGTTCCCCGTGGCTTCGCCCCGCGTGGGACTCGGTTATATCGCGCCCAAAAGTAGCCTATGTTTGACCTCAGATTGTTAACTACATCCCTACCAAATTTCATCACAATCGGCCCAGCAGTTTAGCCGTGAAGAGGTGACAGACAGACAGACAGACTTTCACATTTATAATATTAGTATGGATTATAATAAGTAGGTTAACATGAGCCGAAAGTTTCAGTATTCTTAAATACTCGCATAAGAAAGGTATTTATAAGCACTGGATATATACGTACGTATGTCCAGTAGCGGACTGACTGCGGTTGAAATGATGAAGATGATGATGATTTTACTTCATTCAAAGCCTCGTCCACTACTCAGCCGTGATATATTAGAATATTTATTCGCCCTACAATTATCATTAAGAATATGTATTGATGATTATATTGTATTCAGAAAACATTCGCACCTCAAGTACACTGTGAAGAGATGTCACCTTGTACTATATCTGTTTGTATGATATCTTTCTGTACATACTATAGTTTTGGACAATGTGTACGTCGCACGTGTCTCACTTGCGACATAATCGGGATGCACGAATACGATATATTTCACGGTTTTTGGAATATTCACGTTGTACTAAAAATTTTGATTTATACGAATCTGACATTTTTACCATGTTCAATAGTTACTACATAAAAGAAAAACTAAAAAGACGAATTCAAAAGTTATGTCCTTAAAACTAATGTAAGGTGTAGAAAATATATATAGACCATTTTATAGACGCATTAAAATCTTCGTATAATTTTTTAAAAGTATGGCATTGAGAATATCTGAGTTTCTAAGCTGATCTTTCAATAACTCCGTAGTTCTAATGGTTCATTTACAGAATATATCGTTGCATCAAGACTTTTTATTTATTTTCATATACAGCTGTCAAAGCTTCGTCTAACTAAAACTTGTCGAGATTTACTAAACTAATTAATTTATCATCTCCGATACTTGATTAAATTTGTGAAAACCCACGATCCGTATCAGGGCCCTAACGGCAAATTGAATTTACAAAGGCCTCAAAAATAACTTGTAGGATACGTTGCTGCCTCTCCCTTAATTAAATTAGTCACAGGTTAATCTTTAACAAATTATTCACTCGAATTTATCGATAAACAGTACCTACAACAGTAAACAAGGTAGCAACAACTCAAGATATTGTGTGTTTTTGGTTCTAAATTTTGTAATTTTCTTAATTACTGCTTTCTTAATTAATATCTTTTGTTCCGCCTTTGTATAAATATTGAGCCTTTACTTTACTTTGTTTGAATCAGATTTTATAATTTTTCACATCCCAGTTTCAAATAAAAGTATTTATCTTAATAATGAGCTAAGTCAAAACAAAAATGGTTTAATTGGGTTTTGGTAACAACGGAATATCACAAAAACATGCATCTTAAAAACAAGCTGTAATAAGTATATTCAAAGTACTTACAATGCTTATGTTGTGAGAGCTCATTTCATAAAATTAATTGCATATTTATTATTATAGCTACACATGTAAGTAGATGGAGGTGATTTTCGAGGAACCCACAGAGAATAATTAATGAACGTTGTAGACTGGCTGCTTTACCGCTTTTCAGTAAATATACATATTTTTTTATGAAGTTGACTATTTATACAACATATAAAAAAATACGAGTGTGGTTATATGTTGTTTTACTTTCTTTATCTCTGTGTGTAGCTCTTAAACAAATGGACTAATTATGTTATTTTTTATGCTCATATAATTCAGACCTTTGGTCCTGAGCAATCTTTTTGTGACGTCCTCTATCCGAGTACAGCACACATTTGTAGAAATAGATAAGTTTTATTGTTCTGAAATTTTGTGATATAACAAATAAAGACAAGTTTTACTTTACTTTATGTAAAAAAATATATTTTCCATTCAAGTAGTACGTCTGCATAAGACTTAAATTAAATATTTATTATCACGAAGGTTGTATTTCTGCCTCACATTTGTAAATAATTATTTGAAACCTGGCTCATTACAAACTGTTAACGTTACCTACAATGTGCCTTCATCAGAAATTTCAGTAATCTGTCAGTAAAATATAATAAAATTATTATATAAATAGTACCAACTGAATAAACTAAAGTACGTTAAACTTGTTTTCGCACTTTTTTTATCTGAAATAAAAAAAGGGTCCATTAATAAATCTAAAGTATATTTCTTTTTACAGACAAAATTTAAATATTTAATATTTAATTGGTATTTTTATTTTTTAATTTTATAAAAATACAGGCTGGATGTGGCGGAACAGAGAGATGTTTGGAAGGAGATGGGGGAGACCTTTGCCCAGCAGTGGGACATTATAGGTTAATAAAAAAAAAGTAAAATGCCTTAGTATGCTTTGTTTGTGTGTGACGTAATAGCCAGGTGTAATGTAATATCTCGAGCTGAATGAGAGACTGTTAAGGTCAAAGCAATTAGGAGGAAATAGGAGCTACAGTAGAAAATCAACAGTTCTCGCAAGAGCCAAGCAAATATATGTATATGGTTCAAACCAACACTGTTTAGATCGTGGGATCCAGATTTCTGGAATATCTACTGACTGCAAGTGTATTTTCGATAAAAAATGCGACTAATAAGATTTACGCACATTTCAGTGGAATGATTTGACACATTTTTAGGGTTCCGTAAAAAAATGAAAAAAACGGAACCCTTATAGGATCACTCGTGCGTCTGTTACAGCCAATATTAAAGTCAGATGTTTTACATCAATTTTTGTAAGATGTTAAATAAAAAAATAAACGTGTAAAAAATTGTTGAGTACCTACTAAATTAAAAATCTAATAATAAGTAAGCAAATAATAATAATAATCTAAATTGTACCATAGAAAATACAAACATGGAATTAAAGTGTATGACAAGTATTATACTTAATGCAATGGAAAAGGTTAAACTACAATTTAAAATAATAGAAACCATTTTACTAATAAAATTATTTCTATTTGCTACTATTTTATTTCATTGAGTTGCTTTGGACTTTAGAATTATGTGTGTGAATTAAAACTATAATTACAACTTATGTTACGATAAACACATAAATATAAGTATAACATAAATATATAACATATATTGACTAGGTGAAAATCTCCCGTACTGAACTAAACGAACGGGGTGCTATGCAAGCAATTAGTAGGAATAGCTTGCTACAGCTTAAATCAACATGGGTGCAGCGAGAGCTAAGCAAAGACACTTTGTTCTATTTTGGCCTGAGTTGATACAAGATAGAGGAAAGAGGAATATGTGAAGGTTGGTTCTTAAATATAAACATAAATATATACATTAGATATAATAGCTAAGCTAAAACCATAATTAAAGAGTATCATCACTACATAGTATAAAACAAAGTCGCTTTTTCTGTCCCTATATCCCTATGTATGCTTAAATCTTTAAAACGGATTTTGATGCGGTTTTTTTTAATAGATAGAGCGATTCAAGAGGAAGGTTTTTATGCCCATGCGAAGCCGTGGCGGGTGGCTAGTAAAATATAAATATAAAGAGAAAAAGTTATTCTTCATACTGAAGGGACGCACTGTGACACAAAGATACATTTTTTTTTCAACCTGTTTCGATACTCTAATAACCTCGCACTTTATTTATTAAGTTTTTGAGGTGGATTGTTAAAAAAGAAGATGAATGTAGGTATATATATATAATGTTTGTATGTTGCTTATGTGCTCAGTATATATGTTATGAGTAGATAAAAGTAATTTTTTTATACAGACAAATGTTGTATTGAAATATCATGTTTTGATAATTGTATTGTAGAATTTCCGTCTACCAATTAACTGCACAATGAACTATCTTAACGCGTTTATCTACATATATCCAACACCAGTCTCGCCTTATATGCCTCCTGTATTGTTGTGAGAACGCTTCAAATCTAGATGCGAGCATTATGTTAATGTGTGTGTAGATTTATCGAAGTAAGCGTACTAACACCGCGAAAATTTACATATTCTCTACTACTGATAACGTTTTGGTACAGCGCCTTAAGGTACCATTCACATATAAAACCGGAAACTTAGTATTTTTATTTATAAATTGCCGCACGCCTAATAGATGTCTCGGGAGATCCAAGGGCTGGTGAGCATTTCGGACAAAGGCTTAGTTTAGTTGTACAGCGTGATAATGCCGCCGTCTCTTGGGTACCTTACCCGGTGATGGCAGCGATTTGGGTGCAATGTTTTATTTAAATTAGTTTAGTGTATTTTAATTTTTTGGTATTATACTAGAATATTTTATATATAAGTTAATTTTAGTATTTTTTAGTTTGTAGTTTTATATATTGTTAAAAAAATTTAATTATATAGTATTATAAATAAATAAATAAAATATACATACAAATAAACAATCAGGGGTGGGTGAAATAAAAGTGTAAATTTCACAGAATAAACAGATATTGCGCACCTAGCACATATGTAGAAAAAGTATGAGCTGGCCAAATATAAGCCATTCCTAATTTTGACTTGAAATAGTTATGAAATAGATGTGAAAGTTATCTAATGTTAAATTACTAAACTAGCGACCCGCCCCAGCTTCGCATGGGCATAAAAATCTTCCTCTTGAATCACTCTATCTATTAAAAAAAAACCATGACATAATCCGTTGCGTAGTTTTAAAGATTTAAGCATAAATAGAGACAGAGAAAGCGACTTTGTTTAATACTATGTAGTGATATGTTATATGCACAAACAGAGCAGTTAAATTACGACTATAGATATTTCATATAAGAGGGTGACGAAAACACTTATAGAACAGATACAAAGCTTATAAGCCACGCGAGTTAGTGGGACAAAATATCTATTATAAATCTTTTTTTTGTTTTTAATTAACTTAGTAACTTATCCCTAAAAGAAAAATTTACATCTGTTATTTTTCTACCTTATACTAACGTTTACAGGAACAATCTACTCATTAATTATAATATTTACAATAATTAAAACAAAGCTGGCCCTAAAGTCTTAAATGCTAAATACATACATACATATAATCACGTCTTTATCCCATGCGGGGTAGACAGAGCCTAGGGTCATAAGACCTTAGGCCACGTTTAGCATAATAGTAGTTGAAACAGGAAATCAATAGTGATGGGTTGCTAGCCGCATCGCCTATGTCATGATTTCCCCATTCGGCGATTCCCTCAGACGACTTTTACGGCTTGCGCGGGAAGAGAAGCAGCTGGTACATTCTATGTTTTTCTTTTTCTTCCAGACCAGCATGGAAGTCTTAAATGCTATCAAGATGTAATGTGTAATATAGTGATGGGAGTAAGAGAAAGTGGTGCCCATTACAACTGCGTAAATCCCACACTATATGAAACTCTATTTACATACTTGGTAATGTTTTGCGACAGTAGTAGCAACAATGAAGCATCGTTACCATATATTGCAAACTGGTATGCATTGCAACTTCACAACAGCAATTACACGAAATTCTCTTGTTCTTGCGTTCTATAAGATATTAGCAATATCCAGCAGCACATGTAGCACACAGGCATTTCAGCAAAGCGGTAGTGACTTCCGTTGTAACATCCGTTCTATAAATTTGTTTTATGTAAGTTGGTAAGAAACTAAATTCTATTTGTAGGTTTCGTATGTAAAATACTAAGTTTCTTTCAAAACAAAACGCTAGTTTAAATACAAAATCTCTATATCTTATATATATAAAACAAAGACGGGTTTGTTACAACACTTATAACTCGAGATCTGCTGAACCAATTTTCATGGTTATTGATTCGTTGGATTTGTCTCCGCACCGAATAGCAGAATACATCTTAAAAACATTGGAAAAAGATGAAAAAATAATAAAAATAAAAGAAAACATTTTCACATACAAAATGTACGTGGGAAGGTAGGTGTAGGGTAGGTCTAAGGTAGGGTAGGTGTACGGTAGGTGTAGGGTACGGTAGGTGTGCGGCAGGTGTGCGGCAGGTGTGCGGTAGGTGTAGGGTAGATGTAGGGTAGGTGTGGGGTAGGTGTGGGGTAGGTATAGGGTAGGTGTGGGGTAGGTGTGGGGTAGGTGTGGGGTAGGTGTGGGGTAGGTGTGGGGTAGGTGTGGGGTAGGTGTAGGGTAGGTGTGGGGTGGGTGTGGGGTAGGTGTTGGGTAGGTGTAGGGTAAGTGTTGGGTAGGGTAGGGGTAGAAAAAAGTAAAAAATGCAAATGGTAAAACAGGCCTACCTAACAATATCAATGTCAGCATAGAAGTATGAAATCACGCTCGAACAGGCATTTTTTTTACCCTTTACTCATAAATCAACATTGGCAATATAACAGATTGGCTGTTAAAAAATTATCAATTTTTACATTTTGATAGCATCAATCTTAGATTGGTTAAATAGGCTGTTTAGTGGATCCATGACTTCTAATCCATTTGGATTGGGTAGTAGCTACCTAGTATTGGGTTGGCGCTTAGGTGATGACGCAAAGTAACAAAAAATCTGACTTTAAACAAAGAGTAACATTTACAATATATATAACAAGAATTATTTAATAATTCCATATAACTTACATTTCAGTTCTCACTAATTCTTTTTATGAACTTTTTGTTTCAACATATTTAAAGTAAAATCTTCATTTCTTTTATTGTACTGTACAGATTAAATTCTTTGCAAAAAGTACCTCTTACATCTCAATATTCCGAGAACGGCCTCGTATCTCCAGCAAGCCAGTGTTCCTTGCCTTATTCGATTATGGAAAAGAGCTTTAAACATTGTCTTATCCCAGCGACGAGGCGCTACCTGAATTATCCGATCTCATAAGCTTTATAATGCGAAAAAGAATAAGGTTGCTGCATAAGTATTATATCAATATTCTACTGCTCTTGAGCGAATCGATTTAGCACTTTTTATCTTATTTTACATTAAAAAAGATAAACAAGTTCCATTTCAAATTATTAACATAATGATTTTATAGTAAATTCATTTAAAATCATAGAGCAATCCCTGCCGTTAGCTACCTTATGTTACTCAATGCTTATAATTTTTAGTTTATTAATTTTGAGTCAGAAACAAAAACATAATATACATAAATACCAAAGTTAGAGATATGTCATTAAACAATAAAAAAAAATTATTATTTTGAATCTAATTAAAAAGACTACGGGTTTATTTGAACTTAAATAAAAATTTTCATAAAAAGTTCTTTATAAATTTGGAGACAGTTTCTAAATACCAAATTATTGAAGTACTAATGAGGTCTGAATATGAAAAGAGGATCTCATCCGCAATAAAGTTTTTAATCACAAATTGTTTCTATCTACCGAAATAGCTACCTAAAAAAGCCTCCTCTAATTGGACGAAGGTTTCACGTTAATTATGCCGCTCTCGTTACAAAACTTTTCAGCGAAGTATTTCTACGTATAGGCACTGAACAATTTATGGAGCCGAAAATCGACAAGTAGAATGAAAATTGGAATATATCTCTCGAATAGGTCTTATTATATTTTGGATTTGTTTCAACCCTATTCTCACTACAAATTGAACTCGTCTTTTGATTCAAAAAGGCTCTTTTTAAATATTTCATATCACTATTAAGTCTTTTATTTTTATGATAGACGGTACATAGAGTGGTCGTGTTAAAGAAATATTTATTATTTACATATTTTAATGTTTAAATTATCCCCGATCGAAATAATTTCCTAAGGGGTGGCATTTCACAAATGAATTTACACTAACTTGGTTATGACATTTCCCAGATTAGTTTGTACGAGTAGGATAGCCAAAACCCTACAAACCAGAACTGGCGAAGCACCTTACCATGAATTTAAATTAGGTAGATTCACTTGGATAAATTCCTTTCACGCGAATGAATGCTTAAGCAGTCACAAAAGGTTTAGCATTTAGAATCAACGCCATTGTAATACGCTAAAGGTGCAAACAATAGTCTGTATTTATTATCTTTAAGGCTGAGTTTAGAAATTATTTCAATCCATTTCCTAAATGAAACAAATAACAAAAGCATCCGGTTATCTGTGCATAAATTTTCTTCAGAAATTATGAATATTGACGACCGTGCCCGCGTCATTGTATTCAACGCTCAAAAGTAGAGATTACGACTATAAGCATAAAATCAAGATAGCAAGTTTCCCATCCGATATAAGTCATATTTTTAGCGTTACACTTTAGTATTCCCCGTGCAATATGCCTACTAGATACATTCATTTCGTGTAGGAGTCACAGTCACGAGCATGCGAGGTGTCAGAGTTCATCGTAACCGCCTCTCGGCCTCTGATGTGGTTCTTTTAACGACTATTAGATGTCAGCTGGGACCAACAGCTTAACGTGCCTACTAGATGTTCTTATACCTAATGGAGATTATCTAATAAACTGACTCAACTGCAACGCTTTCACAGAACCGAAGTAAATGAATAGTATCTTATAAGATATTAATTTTATGTCCAGCCGCTTGCCTGAAGTGAACCCTTTTTAGAAATGCTTTTTTTGGTAGAGTCTAAGTTGATCTGTAATAACAAGGTATCATAAATGATAGCGCGCGTGATACTTAGACATGTCATGCATAGGTATATATACATACCTATAAAAAACGCAAATGTTTGCGCTTTTCACAAGCAGGTTCCACAACACCGGGAGTCTTTTGTTAAACAGCTAAGTTATCTTTTGGCACGAATTTTTATGTTCCGTCCGTAGCATAAAGGTGTGATAAATGAACCCGCCCAAAATGTGCCTAATATCCAAACCTGGCGTACCTTATGATGAAATTCACTTTACGCTATTCGCAACCATTTTTCAAGAACTTTCATTATATCTCACACTTGATAGACCGGCATCTTGAGGGTATATATGTGATTTAGCGTTGGATTTTTAGAATCGTATCACTCTGTTATGTACTTTCTTACTTTGGGTTATATATTACAGTATAGCATAATGCCGTTACACCTTAGTTAGTAAATACTTTTCTATATGGCCCACTGCATCTGAGTAAATAAATTTTAGCTACTTCATTATTTATCTAATTGTTGCACGCTAAGTCAATTAAAATTAACTTAAATAAGTATAAACTAGACTTCAAAGTTGACCATAATAACTTGAGTTTCTAAGCCTGTAGGCGAAATTTCACACCAGCAGGTAAAAATCTTGTCTTGCAAACAGTAGCTGTAATTTATGATTTATTCCTAGATAGAGTTTTGATTGATAGTGTATTGCAGATAATAAGTAAATTTATGCTACAAGAATTAGAAAGGAAGGTAAACTGGAAAGATTAAAAGAATAAAGGCGGAATTTGTACGAATAAAACACTGAAATATAGGGAACTTATCAAATCGCATTATTAAAAATACTTAACTAGTAACATGTTAAGTAGTAAATATTTCATTTTAAAAGTTTCGTTTTCATTCGCCATTTTTAACGCAACTGAAACATTATATCACCCTGACAGTTGTTAGCATTGTCAAAGCGATATTGACAGTTCATTATGGCAGGTTAGATTTATGAACCTACTAGCTGTTGCCCGCGGCTCCGCCCGCGTGGGTTTCGGTTATATCGCGCCCAAAAGTAGCCTATGTTTGACCTCAGGTCGTTAACTACATCCCTACCAAATTTCATCACAATTGGTCCAGCAGTTTAGCCGTGAAGAGGTGACAGACAGACAAACAGACAGACAGACAGACTTTCGCATTTATAATATTAGTATGGATTTAGTAGCTGTAGATTAAGTAGCTGGTTCAAAAAACAACAAATAATATTCAAATGACTGTTAAGAATAAACAGGCTTAACTTATTTTATGGCTTTATTTTAAGAGTAATTGAAGACATTTTTATAAGTATCTTTAAGAAACACACTTAAAAGTTATAATACGTAATCTCAGTCATTATGCGAACTTTAGTTGTTACGAGTGGTATTATGCCTAATCTATTTTTATTTTTACTACTCTCGAAATAGTCATATCTAAAGTTTGTTTTAACATAAATTAAAAAACAATAAGTAAATCAAATTAATTTTGATTTCTTGTAATCAGCTGTGCATCCATTAAGCTATTATAATAGCCTATGTCAAGCTCAAGTCAAAGCCTCTATGTAATAGCATTGAGATAAACCCTGTGAAAATCAGAAAGACGCATCATCATCATTATAAATTTAAGAGCTAGGCTCTTGTCGGTGGGTTCCTTCTATTTTTGTCTATCTTTAGCAAGTTCCTTTATTTCTTGATATGACACAAAAAAAACGCAGTAGAGAAAAACCATAGAATATGGAATTTAAAAAATCTATGAATATCACAGAGTAAGCACCTATTGCATGGAAAAATTTAATTATAATAAAAGTAAAAATTCATGGCACGTTCCCCAAGCGTATGGATCATGACTTCCGTGCAACCAGACCAGGTTTCAGGCATATAAATAAATTCAAACGTGCATACTTTGGCCCCTACTACTGTTTCAAAACGACATGCATTCGAGTCCTGATCGGAATATGAAGTGGTCATTACGGCAGTATCTAGCAACTGTGTGCGTATTTACGCGAGGGACCAGTATATTCTATTATCCCCTTAATAATAAGTTTTGGGTTTTAGTTTATATTAAAATTTCAAGTAACGATTGTTCGAGATAAATATGTAATTAAAGTTTATGGAAATGTTACATATAATTTGTTTTTCCCGTTGCTCCCCTTGATGCTTTGACTCCGTGATATCTTGTTAAAGGGAGTTAAACAACTTAAAAATGGTAGTTAGGTATTTAATGTGAAAAAAAAAACAAAGCAGTCATAGGTACTGACTTAGTTATCACATCTTTATCTTTGATGGCTTATAAAAAGACATGGTTTTAATCCCAGAAGCAACGTAAGCAATTATTGTCCTGGTTGATTAAAATAAAAAATAACAGTTTTTAATAGTTAATTAAAAACATAATTATCTTATGGTCAAACCATCCTAACAGGCTACGGCCTACCACCTACCTAATATTTCCGTTTATGTAGCTAGTAAATATGATACAAGATCCAAGTAAAAATCTAGCTTTTATGTTGCCAAACTATTGTAGTGCTCTTTAAATGCATATACTTAAATCGGTTTGATCATTTAGATTTCACAATTTAGAAAATGCGCTAAAAACACGTCGTCTTTGACAGAGCATATAAAAATCGGCAAAACGTAGATAGTGTGCTGTTAATACGATTACATAAGACCCGAATACATATTTATTTCTATAAATTCGTACAAAGTTATATATTCCTGCAAGACTTTTCAAAAATTAAGTGGAAAGTAAATAGTAGCGCCGCAGGTTTCATTCATTTTTATGAGTATTTACTTTTATGAAAACTTTTAATTTCAACGGAGTGCTATCCGCTCTCTTGAAAAATGTTCCTTTTACATACAATTATATTTTCCTAAGAAAAAGGACTAGAGGTTGCAATAAGGAAAGAGCAAATTCATTTAATATCTAAGATTTAAAAATAGAATTACTTACCTTATATTAAAGTTATACTTGTTACGCATAAATGTTACATTTCTAATAAAATTATTGACTTGTGTGTTGTAAGAGTTTTTCCTATAACGACTAACTCGACATCATCATCATCTTGGAATTTTTCTAGCTCGTTTTAAGCCGGTGGTTGATTCACAGATTTTCAAAATAGGGCTCCTTAATTAATCGATTTTTTTATAAGCAGGATCATGCAATAGTTTTTCCCAGTAGCAAGGGTAAAACAGAAACACGTTTCTGTTAAGTGTACATCATTCTTAATAAGAAAATCAGAGACAAAAATGTCATAGTCTTAAATGATTTGTAAGTCCACTTTGCTCTTGGCTCAGATTGAGTTATACTTCGATTTGCCGCCGCGCAACCGCAGCTGGTGTTTGTAGATATAGCAAACCCGTTTAGACGGATATTGCATGTTCATATTAGTCGCCTGCAAATCACGAACGCAATCTAGGGTCTTCACGAGTTTACCATGGTGTTTCTACATGTAGTAAGTAGTTTGATATTACGTCGAAAAAAATAGTAATCTTTAGGAAAATATTTTTATATTTAGCTAGTTTTTTCATAACGGCCAATAATTTATTTTTCTTCATTCAAGTGTGTTTATTAACTGCCTATTATGTGTTCTGTTAGCGGAAGCACAGATTACAGGATAAGTATATTAGTACAGATATTCAAGCCATACAAAAAACGCGATTTTTGGTGTACTACTAGAGTTTTCCCCATGAGACATAATTATTAACACCTTCTATCGATGATTATTTAAAAAATGGTGTTTTAATAATTCACTTTGCCAAAAATAAGCGGATCATAAATTTATTAATTTTTCATTTGTAATTTCAACTTTTAGCAAGAAAAAAGAACTGATTAAATATTTTTCTCATGGGACTTAATGACAGTAGTAAGAACAAGACAGGTACGAGGAAAATAAAGAAAAGTGATTTATCTGAACCCAAATCAGTAGTAAAAGAAAAAATATGACTAAGATTATATACAAATCACAATCACCTCAAAAATATTTTATTTTTACCAAATAAAAATAAAAAATTAACCCTATTTAAAAAAAAATCATACGAAAATTATTAAAGTTATATACTGCAGATGCATATAAATTTGAATAAGTTGCCCAAGCCGGAGTGAAATGAAAAAAACTATTAAATGAGAATTTTCCTCGCGACCACTTTCTGTAGGAATTGAACTAAACACATTTTCTAGCCAGAGAGGTTTAACTTTGTTATAATAAGATTAAGACATTTCATTAGTACTTTAAAAACTTGTTTAGATTGTTTAATTGCATATTAATTGCTGCTTTTTCTAAATTGTATAATCATTTTTTTGGCATCCACTAAAATCAAAATTATTTAAAACACGTTTATTATTTTGGTTGATCAACAATATTATTCGTTTATTTTGTTTTATGTTTTGAAGCCTGCTTAAGGCGCTGTGCATCAGGTGAATACCGTAAAACGTCTATTTTTTCGTCGCGCAGTTAGCTTTATTCTTCATTGAATACAAGCATGAAAAAAATATGAAGTATAGTTCAAGGATCAAAATAAATGATTAGATCAAAATATTTAAAAAAAATATATTAAAACCTAGCTAAATAAAATAGCAAAAATGCTATATCCAGAAAAGGTTTCGTCGCGAATTACTTGATATCTTCAGCGACAACTACCAATTTTTTTACGTCTATAAAAAGAATAACATAATGACCCAGATGGATACCTAAAAAAATTACAAGATTTAGTCATAATTATTGAAATATTAAATTAAAACTGGAAAATTTCACCCGAAATGGCATTGAACGGAGACAAGTGACAGGCCAACCCAGTATCGCCACTTTCAATCTTATTTCATTACGCGTACGTACTATAATCGCACTTCACTCCTCTTAAATACCTAAGGGTTGGGGATACAGCGCCTTAACGTCAATCTAGTATAATAATGCTATTTCTGCCTGATGGAAATAATTACTCTAAAACAATCCCAACTTTAAGAGTTGGGATTGTTATCATATTATGTTGATAGTATATCTTGCACTGACAAATAATTACAAAATTGTATTTACCAGCTCTGTTAGCAATATAATATCTATATATATTAGAAATATCTATATACGATGTTGCGATGCGAAACACTGTGCACAATGTATGTGAACATTCAATTAGGCATTCGAGCTGTTCCTGACCTTCAGGGGATAGCTATATTGTGAGCAAACTACACTTGTAGTTTTACTTGAGTATACGTTGACAATTTCAAATAGTATTTTTGTACTCAAAGTACATTAATTTATTGGGATAAGTCCGCCATTGTCTTCTTATTTTAATATTGTTCCTTTTACTATGTATTTTAAAGCAATAAAGATATTACAAACAAACAAACATTATAAAACTCAATTTTATGCCTTGATCATAGTACGTAATCGGATATTTCATTATTGTGCAACTCAAAGCGCTTAATTTAAAAGGTCCTGTTATATTGGTAGGTACAAATCGAAGGTAAAAATTAAATAATACCACTTCCATTTCACACAAATAGCTGACAATAAGGACGAGGTCCCCTTCCCCTATCCTGCTTGCCCGTAGCTCAGCACCTTCGAACCCATTATTTAGTAAATCCCTACGCGGCAGTGTATTGCCTGCTGTAGGCCGTATTAATGGCTGCCGAGCCGACTGACTGAGACGAATGAGCCTTACCTGCGACCTGACACCTTTAACTCCATATCCTATTTGTCTCATCCTAGTTTGGTAGAAAACACAGTGTTTGGTATTATGAACATTTCTCCAATCGGGAGTTTTTATCGTCAAGTTTGTCTTTTTGACACATTTCACTACATAGTATTAAACAAAGTCGCTTTTTCTGTACTTACGTCCCTTTGTATGCTTAAATATTAAAAACTACGCAACGGATTTTGATGCGGTTTTTTAATAGGTAGAGTGATTCAAGAGGAAGGTTTTATGCCAATGCGAAGCCGGGGCAGGTCGCTAGTCGTTAATATAATTATCATAGCACCTTTTATATGGGTCGATTGACCTTGCACCTGGTGTCAGATGATATAGCTGAGAACGGTATTTTTTTAGTTTTACAGCAGCACCACAATTATCAACTATTTCAAATTATCTATTTTTCGGATAACAAAAAAAATAAGGTTTACTTAATTTTTCTTAACAAACCTCAGTCGGATCCTATTAGGTAAGTAACTCTGTTATGGTAATGTGACAAGCCATGCGTAACGTGTAGAAAACCATTTTAGGATTTTAAAAAACTCAGCTCTTTTTTTCTTTTTAACTTGTCCTGTACGAATGTATTTTTGGCGAGATTTCGTTTTTAGTACTATTTGTGTTTCGTGTTACTATTTATCAATCTCACTATTTAGGTACTAACAAAGGTTCACACGATTCAATCAAGATAATGATGACAATATTATGATTAAATTTTATTCGATACATTTAGTCAAAGAATTTCGAATCGCGCGCCGAGACAATTTTTTTTAATCTATGCATTTAATTTAGTTTTGAAGTTGGTTTTCTTTCGAGAATGTCCTAAACTTATAATGCTTACAATATTATGTAGGTACTTATTTATATATTTTTTAGGATTCATACACTCATTCAGCTATAGTATCGTGGTTAAATTAAATAATGTACCTACTTGGATCGGTTGGTAATTAGATCGAAAATGTTAATCTGATCAGCTTAGTAATTAGAGTTCCTCAATTTACATGTTAAATAGATTTTATCTATCGCATCCATTTTACATATGTTGTATATTTCAATATGACATTTTGTTTAATATTTAGGCGGTCAATTTTATAAACGTAATTTTTGTTACTCAAACATTTTATTGTTGTCTAACATAGATAGATAGATATACTCTTTATTGTACCATTATCATACAAATTATACATGTTGAATACAAATACAAACAATGTGTACAAAGGCGGACTTATCGTCGCTGATGCAATTTCTTCCAGCCAACCTTAGGATGGATAGGAACAACGTGGAAAAAATGCGGTAGGCGGTACCAAAACAAATATGAAATAAAGAATATAATAAACTATGAATGAAAAAAAAAAACATACACGAATAATCATACACAAATACATATACATACATAAATGCATATACATACATACATATACATAAATATTTATATAAAAATTTACCAGTATAATATAGAACCTAGTGAATGAAAATACTACTATCAGTGACCAGCTTCCACTAATGAGAGATAATGATATTTTACCTGATTTTTAAAGGATGATATTGTCTGAGCCTTACAAATCTCAACAGGCAGTGCATTCCACAAACGAATAGCCTGAACGGTAAAGGAATTGGAATAGAACATATAATATTTTTATTCCTTGTATTTCAGATGATTGTAATACCAAGCCAAGCCACCTATATACTCAGGAATCTGTACGAAGCTACTGATAATGCCTTGTCAGTAGAGATTTAGTCCTCACAATAATAATTTGCCTAAGACGACTGGGTTAGTAAGTATTTAAAAAAAAAAAAAAACATTTTTATAAAACAAATTATAAAAGAGAATCAGCTGTAAAAATTTCACTACATATAAAATGCATGCATACTATGTAGCCAGAAACATGCCAAAACTAGACCTTTCTTTATGGAAGCACAATACAATATGCATAATACATAGAATAGCCAAGCGTTAAGATAAAGAACACTAATTCAGCAGCAGGAAAACTTCCTTTTGTGTGAGAAACTGCAGATACATCGTAGTTTCAAAACTGAATCTCAGAATAAACTGAAAACTTGTGTATCGTCGTTGTTTCGGTTGCAGTCTACTAAACAATCTCCTTTGTTTGGGATCCTTGCCTAAATAAAAGTTGAACAATAGAATAATAACATCACTAGAAACCATCGTGTGCCAAAATTAATTTGGAAGATGACCAGAATTTTGATACTATCCGAATGATGTAAAATTTAACGGCCGATTTTCCATATTAATACTATTATAGTAATTTTTTAAATAGATTTCTATCGATAATGATAATAAGAGTTAATGGTTTGAAGTTTTTCTCTTAAATTAAGTCGCTTTATTTTCATCTCTTCTATCTCTTTTTTTCCAAATACAAATTTATCCTTAGTCACTATCTGAACTCTATATAGGCGATTGACTAATGACTCCTCAAACTCCCGACAAAGAGCAGTAAGAATTGAGTGAGACATAAGCGGTCATCGACACTTTTACTACTGCATCGATTAATCAGTGTTCAGCACTGAACTGGTGGTAAACAAGAAAAAACTCCCAAAACTATATTTTAAGATTGAATGGTCTCAATAACTGTTGAATTGGCATATATAATTTTATTAGATACTTTAATGTTAATTAATCAAAACGGCGCAAAATAAGTAATGAGATAAAAAAAAGCCGATAAACTCATGAACGATACATGCTAATTAATATTGAACACCAATCTATTTGTAAAAGCCTATTACATTAGCCGCCATGAATTGCTCTTCTGTGGATCATATTATCGGCGATCTAAACATAATTAACTTATTATGATTGATATTGACTGGAACAATGATTAAACCGCACTTAACGAGTATTGATCAGGGCCATGTGTTGAACTCACCAAATAATTAATGGTGCCGTCTTGGAACAGCACAATTGAGGTAGAAGACAAAGTACTAACGTATGTGATACATTATGATTGATATGTTTTCACCCAGCTAACTAAATACTCAAGCAAAATCTTCGTGCATGCTGGCATTTTCAGTAGCTAGCTAGCTAGCGTTTCGAAACGCTAAGTATGTACAGTGGGCTGCAGAGACATCTGACCCCCATGCCACAAGTATCGCTATTGAAAGGGGGTCAGATTTCTCTGCAGCCCACTGTACATTGCTACGTCGAGAAGAAGAAAAAAAATCACAGTTCTAAACTGCAGTATTTTTCAATTTCAATAATTTAATAAATGCAAACCCCGACAAGAAAAGTGTGAGAGGCGTCATCGAGCAGATAAGAACAACACAAAATGGAGTATATAATATATTTTAATTAATAAGTAAAAATGATAGTTTTACATAATAGACATTTGTTAAGACAGTAAAAAGGAATGTGTCACACGAAAGAAGAATGAGTAATTCATAATTTGAAATACTAACCATAGAGATTGTTATAGTACCTCATTTACCTCTTCAACACTCCTCCTTAACTGAGATACTAGAGCCAATCCAACTCCTCCTCAAACATGCATTCCTCTCAAACAACTTTCATGCTTTTCTCTGCCAAGACCTTTCGTCAGCACATTTGCAGGCATCTCGCTTGTAGGTAAATAACTTAATTTGACTTTACCTGTTCGAATCATTTCCCGAATATAATGATACCTCACATCTATGTGCTTTGTCCTTTTATTTGTGTAAAACCTCTAGCTACGAGTCGAGCCTTATATCTTACTTTCCCCGCCTCCTTTTTGATTCTGAATATCCATTTAGAATCAACAAAGTAGCCATCAGCCTTTTCAACTAATTCCCACGTTTTATTTTTCTTAATGGCATCAAGCTCCTCTTCTATAGCTTGTTTCCATTTATCTTTATTTGCTCCTGACAAAGCTTCATCTACTGTCAAAGGTTCCTCTGTTATGTCCTGTTCTGCATAATACAGTACATAATCATCAAACTTTGCAGGTCTTCTTCTTTCTCTAAAAGGATATCGTCTTTCAGAAATTTCAGTTTCAACCACATTTTGAATTTCTGTTCCACAAGGACGCACATCCTCAACTATTTGGTTAACAGGTTGTAGTTCACCAACATCTTCACAGTCGAAAAATTCATCATTTTCTCTCGGTACTTCATACTGTTTACCTTGATGACCTTCATTAGTAGTATCTCTTATCATTATGGGCCTATCCTCAATACCTACAGTAGATGATTGTACTGCTCCCATATTTTCGGAAGTTACATTTACTTGATTAAAAAATTGATTCTCAAAAAATATGACATCTCTTGCTTTATGTAAGTTATGTGTCACAGGATCAATAAGTCGATAGCCTTTTGTTGTTTCACAATAACCGACAAAGAGCAATTCTTTAGTCTTAGAATCAAATTTCTTTCGCTTCTGTTTTGGAACATGCATAAATGCACGACAACCGAAAACCTTCAAATAACTGAGATCTACCTTTTTCTTCGACCAAAATTCTTCTGGTGTCATCCCTTTTAAAGCACGAGTAGGACATCTATTTTTCAAATAAACAGAAGTATTGACCGCTTCAGCCCAATACTGCTTACTAAGTTTCGCTTCTTCAAGCATACTTCTAGCTCGTTCGACAATGGAACGATTCGCCCTCTCACTTACTCCATTTTGTTGCGGTGTATATTCCACGGTTAACTGGTGAATAATACCATTTTCTCTCAAAAAAGCTTGCACTTGTTTATTGACGTATTCAGTTCCATTATCCGTCCTAATCGATTTTAAAGATTTGCCGGTCTGCTTTTCGACAAATATTTTAAATTCGACTAACTTCGAATAAACCTCATTTTTGTTTCGCAAAAAATAAACAAACGTTTTTCTCGATTTATCGTCAATAAACGTTAAAAAATATCTAAATCCACTAAATGAAGTAGCTTCCATCGGCCCACAAACATCGCTATGTACTAATTCAAGTATTTCAGTAGCACGTGTACTCTTCTCTTTCGGAAAAGGTAAAATAGTTTGCTTACCTTTCAAGCACGACACACATTGTACTACTTTTTGATCTTGAAAACTCACTCCATTAGCTAGTTTGTCTCGCAATAATTTCATGTTGCTAAGTCCTAAATGTCCAAGTCTGCGGTGCCATAGTTGGGCTTCATTCTCAGCATCAGTTTTTAAAGCTGAAAACATGTGAGGATTAGAATTAGATTTCACTACATAAATCCCTTGTTCTTCCTTACATACCAACTCAACTTTACCACTCACTTGACATTCATTCGCCTTATACAACTCACAACCTCTTTTCGAAAATACTACAACAAAATCACGATACACTAACGTACTTACACTCAAAAGATTCGTAGATAATCCAGGCACGAAAACAGCTCCTCTCACACTCACGTTCAACTCATCTGAACATACGTCACCTCGGCCTTCACCTTCAACTCTATCACCATTCGCACAAGATATTTGGATTGGCTCACGTAACTTCACATAGTTTTTCATCCAATCTTTTCGATTTGTCATGTGAAATGACGCGCCAGAATCTAAAATCCAATCAGAACTTTTGTTGCGATATGTATGGAGCGCCGTATGCGTTGTATGCGTCGTGTGTGCTTGACTGTTCCTCATATTATGTTTCTTAGGGCAAAAACGCGCTTTATGTTCTTCCCCACACACATAACATTCTATTGTTTTGTTTGATGTCTTTCCTTTGCCTTTCAACTTAGCTTTATTAATGTTTTTGTCTCTATAAGCATTAAAAGCATTCTGCTGCGAATCTTGACTATTACAAGCATCTATTTGTAGTAATTTCGTTTTAACATAGTCTGTAGTCAATGTTATGTTGCTATTCTCTATGGCCATCCTCATTGGCTCATATTGTTCTCCTAGACCTTGAAGCATCAGTGCAGCTAACAACTCATCATCCACTTCTTTGCCCATATCTGCCAACTGACTTGCAAGTGACAGTATCTCCATGACATATTCTCGTGGACTATTATACATATTTAGCTTCTGACTCACAAGACGTCCAAGAAGTCTACATCTATTGTTTACTCCTTGATCTTCAAAGGCAGTCCTCAATGCTATCCATGTCTCTCTAGCTGTAGTAGCTCTCTTCACATGTACTAAACAGTGTGGTTTCACCATTAGAAGCATTTTTGCTCGTACCTTTTTATCAATTTTTAACTCAGCAGGAGTCGATGGTGTCTCTTCTATATACTCCCATAAATCTTCCATTACAAGACATAATTCTACTTGTACCTTCCAAGTTGCATAATTTGAAGCGCCGTCTAGTTTTTCAACACTCGCAAACAAATTCCCATAACTTGGTCCAGATGTGGTGTGCGGCGCACCATCCCCAACTGCACCACCACGATCCATATTGATTTATGTTCTTATCTTTTTCTTAAGCTCTGCTACCATGTGAGAGGCGTCATCGAGCAGATAAGAACAACACAAAATGGAGTATATAATATATTTTAATTAATAAGTAAAAATGATAGTTTTACATAATAGACATTTGTTAAGACAGTAAAAAGGAATGTGTCACACGAAAGAAGAATGAGTAATTCATAATTTGAAATACTAACCATAGAGATTGTTATAGTACCTCATTTACCTCTTCAACAAAAAGTAACTAATATTTCAGGCAGAACACGTCAACACGAACTGGCCAGGATGGTATTTTAAGTCTAAATTTTAAATATGTAAACAAAATTAGCACATTTTTATGAAATGAAGCCCAATTTTCAAAAAGGGCTGTTATGATGATGATACTGATATGACATTAATTTGAACGGCAGATTTCACTCCAAAAACAGCCCATACGCGTCCTTTGTGAACTCCCTAAGGATGAGAGCATAATTTTCTACAATAGAAACTGTAGGGGAATCATTATAAACTTTTGTGAAGGCTTATCTACCAACCTAATGTTTTTGTTGGACGCACCCCAAAGGGTCAACATTAATTCATTATTTTATCTTTCTTAATGAATAATATTATTATTTGGACTTTGTTCTAGCTACATGGGTTGAAAGTGGTGATAAAATTCAGAAGAAATTTGCTGATTTATTAACGTGATGTTAAAATACCTACATCAGAATTCAAAATACCTACTACAAAACTTTTTATTTTTCTAAAATCTATTTTGGAAACTTAGGGCTTTCCAAAATAGTTAAGTTACCTCTATATATAAATGTTCACACAAAATTATAATAAATATATCAAAATTAAAACGCCACAATTGATTAAATAACCTTTTAACTATTTATAAATTGAGTTATCCATAAAATTATCCTAATGTGTGTGTAATAAAATAATCCTTAGGAGTCGCTATCACCTTGTCTTAAAACAAAGAATTTCGAATCGCGTGACTCGAGGCAAATTCTTTAATCTATGTTTTAAAATATAAAATAACGTAAAAATATTTTTTATTAGACAGTTTTATTTATATTTTGAAGCTGTAATCTCTTAAGTAGGTATTATTTTAATTTATACAAATTCGGGATCAAACTTGAATAATTGGTTATTTAACACATATGTCATTTAAAAATACTTATACTTAACTGGGTCTTGTAAAATTGTTTGTTAATGTATTTATCAACTTTTCTTTACATAACTCATGATATAAGTTAAATTGACATATTGTTATAAGTTGTAAAAACCACTAGATACTTCTATGTTTGCTAGTTTAGCTAAGAAAGGCCGTGAAGCGTTGTGTACGATCGTGTAATGTGAACGGATGGATATCATGATCCCCCATTCATCCATTTAAACTTTTGGTTGGGGTCGCCATACGAGCGGAAATCAGATTTAAGTATATTTAAGTCACAACTTAGTTAAGCAAACATGTAAATCGCATAAGATTTTCCCAACGGATGGGTTGAAAAAGCTGACAATATTCAACATTGAAATTTACTTTTATTGTTTTTATGGTTACCTATGTCTATATTGACAGCCTTTATAACTACTCCGTAAAGTTAATAACACACAAGATTCTAAGAATACCTATCATGACTTGTTTAATCATTATCGTGCATTGCCATTGTATTTTAATAGGCAATGTTTTTGAGAGAAATATGTATCTATAATCTTCTTAGGATTACACTAATAAAATAATATACTTACCCTATATTTAAATTTATACTCTAGATATATGTTTTAATATTTTTAATAGGTATATTTTGAGTAAAATAATGTTTTTATGAATTTTTGCGGTAGAAAATATCAAATAAACTAAGATAAAATTCAATTTCCTTTACCCAATTACTCCATACAATAAAAGGGTGCAATTAAAGGGTGTTGCTATACCATTACGTACACTGAACATGAGGTGAACAGTAATGGGCGAGGCAAGGCCCTTAAGATGGAAGCCAAATTAGGGTGTAGTGGGGTGTGCTCCTGAAATAGGTGAAAGCTAGAAAGGAAAACCAACTTTGAATAGAATAATTAAGGAAATGTCTTAATCTGAATTATTTGCTTATGTTACTTGGTTGATAGTCTGGTGGTTACTTACATGTGCTTTTATAACGTTAACAAACGTTACGCAACTAAGGAAGTAGTCGTGACTTTTTGACTTTTGTCCAATCCTATTACGAGAATTGAAATTGCATAGATATGTACTAAATACTCGAACGGGTAGCCCACTCGATAAGAGTTTTACCTGTAGTTGGGAGATACCGAGTTACCGTAAAATTGTACCAAAATGCATATTATGCACTGTCTAGATTTATTTTGAGGACCCAACCTTAGTATTCTGTCCCACTCACATACATCACAGTTAACGCAATAAAACTATACGATGCAAGAAAAACTTGAACCCGTATAAGCGCTGTCGTCTAGAGCGATTTATCGTAGGTCATGTCACAGCTAAAAGATAAAAAAGCAGTTTCTTTCAGTTACTTTCGAGTCAAAAGTTCTATTAGTAAAGCGGTAATGTAATCACGGTAAGTTTACCTATACGGGCACATAGTTCGAGTGGAATAATAAGACATTTATGGGCGGGCGCGGAGTTAAAGTGTAATTGGCAGGGGTCTAATAAGTTAATTAGCTGTTGGTTGTGGTCGATTGCTTTTAGTGGTTCTGGGAATAGAACATTACTAATAGTTATTAAAAGATCACAAATGAATGCCTCACATAGATTTTTCTTACCTAACTGGGTTACAGAGTTCAGACGGTAGTCGCTCCATTGTGATAATTAGCTCCGCCAAATCAGGACCATGGTTAATAGCGTACCCTGGGCTCTGTAGCGTAAGCTGAAGATGCAGCTGGTACACGCTCAGACAAAGAAGATTTTTCTTACCTAAAAATAACAGCCGAAATAAAATAGGTATTATAACTGTTGATAATTTTATCCACCGAAAAACATTTTTAATGTAAAATATTGCGAGACCTAAAATATTATCACGTCTCATCTAGAGCCAAGCTTTAACTCTCTATACCTTAGTCAAAATATTTTTTGCCACGTTGGTGCCACTGAATATTTTATTTGAGAACCGATCTAGAACAAATAAATTTAGTCAAGGAATTTTTTTTGTGTGCCTGATGACGCGTCATAGCAAAATAGGTACTAACATGTTTGTACCCATGTTTGACTGAAACAAATTGATTATGAAAGGCTTTTGGATTTTTATCCTTGTTCAAATGTTCATATATGAAGTCGGTATCAAAAACAATTATTTAACTTAATTGCCTCATATTAAGTTTTGTGTAATAAAATTAATTTTCATAATATTACGGCTTAAAAGTGTACTAAACAGTTTTAAATAGTAGTGCAATATTAAGCAGCACGATGCGCGCTCATATATTACTTTCATGTGTAATTTTGCAAGTTAATGAAAAATATGGTGCCGTTGGTTGCATCTGCAGTGTGTTAAATAATAAGCTGAAAAATACAAATTACTTTTAAAAAAAATTTACAATACTTATGATAAAAATCCAGGTAGGTACTTTTTCAATATAGCCGGGGTGTTTCAGTTGATAACAATTATCTATCCATTCCTACCTATTATGTAGATTTATATTTAAAAAAAAAAATCTAATTTTCTTGTGCCTCTCTATTTCTAGCGGGATTCTTCTACTTCAAAATTAGCATTCAGATACCAACCCTATATTTGACGAGCGGCAAGTCACATAAAAAAATGAAGTATCATTTCAGATGTCTTAGATTCCATGATGATTGACAATATTAGAGGGATAGAAACTGGTACTGGTCGGAAGGCATTTAAACTTGCGATATAAAATATCAGAACCCTATACTTATTATTTCCAGGCTAACTCCTCCGTTAACCCCCTTTCCCTTTATTTCATAACTCTATAGATAGTTATTTCCCATTATGTAAATTCTTTTTCCTCGTCTATTCTCAAAACAAGGATTTTTTTCATAGTTACTAAAAAAATAAAAATAAACTTATCTATGACCGAAAACGAAACCATATCGCATATTAATTTGTAAAAGAACCATCTTGCGGCCAGTTATATAAGCAATATAACAATATAGCAAAAGTCCCCTATTTTTGCCCCCATTTTCCCCCAATCAAAAAAAGCTCGTCATAAAAATAACGTAAATAACGTCACAGAAAATTTTTCTCCTTCATTCTTCTCCTTCTTTCTTCTTCTCTTCCTCATTCTTCTCATTCTTCTCCTTCGCTCCAATCAAGAAAAGCTCTCGAAAAAAATTTGTAAAAAAATCAAGAAACACGTGTGCCAAGTTTCATTAGGATCCGTTCGTACACAACAGCTCAGAAAACTTTCCCCATTTTTTCCCCCATTTTCCCTCCAATCAAAAAAAGCCCTCGTTAAAATTTGCAAATAAATCAAGGAACACGTGTGTCAAGTTACATTAGGATCCGTTCAGAAATGCGACCTCTAGCCCGGAACAAACAGACAGATAGACATCAGGACAAAAGAAAATTTGCCAGTCTCGAAATAGAGACTCTCGCTCGCTTCGCTCGCTCGGTCAATTACATACTAGCCGTACTTTATTTAGTAGTTAATACAAATTTTGTGTAAGTAATGTACGATACGACGATATAGTAAATCGAATATATTATTAGTGGCACTTCAGACTGAAAGAAAAATAGTTTTACATTCAATACATCTAATGCGCAGTCCTTCGTAACTGATAGCCTCTCGGTATTCTTCGCAGTATTAATCTTAAGGAAACAGACTTCACGAATCCTCGAGATCACTCTTATCTTTACGTAGTGTGAGCGAGTGAAGGACTTCAGTCGAGTTCCCTTCATAACCCATCTTACCCTTGTCAAAGGATGACACACTCTTATTAAGGGACCCTTGGTTTACACCCTACGATCAAAGCTATTTCAATAATTTCGTTTCTGCCAACCCTATTTCTAAGATTACTTAAAGTTAGGCGACAAATGCATTGACAACAATGGATTAAGTATTCATTAGTAGCTACATAAATTCAAATGATTTAATAGTCTTCAAATATCATTTACACTAGAAAATACTTTGTGAGATCTATGTTAGGCATTGAGATAAACATAATAAATCTTATAGTTAGTTCTTTTTTTTAAAGTATAATTGTAAAATTGCAAGTAACCTCAAATCATATTTAGGTACTTTACTATTCTATGATTAATTATTACCAACATCACGCCATCAATTAGTAACTATGTGACGCAGTTATGAACCGATCGGGCGATCACAGGTTGACATATAGATTCCCAAAGTTTAGAATCCCAAGGAAAATAGCTACTACTACTATAATAACAGAACATATTATGACATTAATAAACTTTTGAACCTTCAGAGTAAATTATGACATTTGCATGTAAATTTCCTCTTTATTTTATTCTGATATCAAATTGCTTATAGTTCAATATGACACGACGCAATTAACAATTCACCGTCATTCAATATGACAAAACATGTGACACAATGTTTAATAATTGTAACACCAATGTATACCATGTTTTTTGTGAATAAAGATATATTGTATATCGAGTGTTGTATATATCTGGTTAAAGTCGACTGAATTTGCATTTCTTCATATGAAAAAAGTAGTACCTACAGGTGCTACAGATAAGTAGTCAACCATAAAAAACATAGCCATATGTTGCCTTATCTATGGATATAGTATGGGTATCATTGGTGTATGCGTTAATGTGAATTCTGTACTCTATAGTCAACTGTACGTATGTACATATTGTTAAAGTCCCATATATGCGAATTTATTCATCACATGTTTCCAGTTTAAAACGGAGAGAATAATAACAGAGATAAGCCGAAGCCTGCCAAATTTAAATAACGATGTTTTAGAGAGTAAATATGGTTGTAAAACCGTTATACCCTAGCGTTCTTTATTCGTTTTAAATTTTTTAATGTATTTACATATTCATAAACTCTTACGAGGGTTTAGAGATGACGGTATGTTTTGTTTAAAGTAAATTTAATATGCAGCGGAACAGAGATGACTTTCTTTAATATCCTTTTGATATATGCAAAAGTTTTATAAAATAAATAGACAAAGACAAATCTCACAAATTAAACTAGGTGCTAGTAAGTTTTAAGCAGTTTTATGTGATAATAAATAAGTGCTACAATGAGCGATCCTCGGCATAGCATATTACCTTAATCGTGTAACACCCCGCAGCAATTCAATAACTAGCCGAACTTTAACAAAATATCGGCAAGCGTGTTAACTAGAATATATTGGAAAAGTTTTACAGTCACTGGCGGGCTTGGATAACCATTTTATATTTGCATATGCTAGGTAGCGATTGGTTCTACTTTAGTATTTAAGCCGGTAAGTAATTGACGGAATAGGTAAATCAACTGTGATTTATTTCTAAAAAAAAATATTCTAAAATCGCTATGTAAGTAATTCAATAAAATACTTTGAATCAACGTACCTAACTGCACATTTTACTTATAGGAAATTCCCATGTGATTAAATGTCGATGAAATTTTAACCCTTAATAAAACAATTTACTTTATTATTAATATACATAGGTACTTTACTAGTTGATTGTTTGCTACTGATGTAATATGATGTGTAGTACCTAGGTGTTATCATTCCTTTGAATGCTCTATAAGCTTTACAAATAAAGCCTGTAAAGTCCAAACAAGCCGTATTTAAACATTGACTTGCTAAACATAACGTATTACACAGCAATTTGCAAATATTTGCCTTCTGTGTAAACTGAGTGGAAACTTAATTAGACACCTCCAATATTCCAGTAATTGTTCACATAAGGTATTTAACTATTAATGTAGGCACAATCAATGGAATAATTAAGGAGCTGGATAGTCTAGCGCCTGGCATACATATTCGTAACGTGCGTCTATGTACCGATTATTGATGTATCGTGCGAACAAACGAGAGTAAACTTGGTTTGACTTGGATTGGTCGCCACTATTAAATTCCGTGCTTTGTGGCATCATAACCAGTGCTGATATGTTTAGGACTATAATCCTAACCTGGACTTTAACTGCCTCCATGGTCCAGTGGTTACGGCGTTTGCCTGTATATAGACCCGGGGGTTGAGAGTTCAACTCCCACGGGAAACATACTTTGTTTCGTTTTTCCAGTTTGGTTAAAACATTGCAGGCTTGAACCATCTGATTTTCTGACAAAAGAGATGATTCCGTGCTTCAGAAGGCACGTTAAGCCGTTGGTCCCGGCTGTCATCTGGTAGTCGTTAAAAGAACCACGTCAGAGGCCGAGAGACGGTTCCGAAGAACTCAATCGACAATGGTCGATTGAGTCGACTGAGCTGACCGTGACACCTACACAAAATGAATGAACCTGGGCTCTAGAGCATAAGCTGAGGATGTATCGAAAAGCACGCTCCGTTGATGATGACAATCGACGATACAATTGGAACTCATCATAGTAAGTTTCACAAAGGTACAAAAAAGGCTTAAAATTTCTTGTCCGTGTGGATAAGTCATTTTGGGAGCCTAGTACGCTGTTACTTCGATTTATTAGGCCCTTAAATTTTTCATACTTCGCAGCAGTCTAAACACTCGAATGGTTGGGAATGTTAACTAATATTTTATCCATCACCACATAATATTTTATTTTTAAAAGAAAGAATATAAGTTATACTCTGAAATTTTACGCCTGGCTTTGGTTTCTAAAGAACTTCCTGCAAAATTAAATACCTATATTGTCGCAAAAAGTCATATTAGGTAGGTATATCTAATGAATTACTCGTACTTTTGACGTTGATTGTATGCGAGAATGTTTGTACTGGACATTCTGACGAAGCGAGATAAGAATGACTTAGTTGGAAACTGTTATTTCAGATTAATTAAATTCACTCACACTGTAGGTACCTATGTTATTACTAGATATCATAGTAGGTTGGTATGTACGAGTATTAATTGAGTTTCGAATTCTATTACCAAAAGCTATAGATCAACTGGAATAGTAAAAGTGTAATGGACATTGATATTTAAATCTATCAAGACTTTTTGGGTGTAAGACTATTGATTATTTTATACTTTGTAGACCAACCAGCAAGTAATTTTTATAATCACCTTATTCTTAGGCACATTTTCATGCAATGCTGAGACATCTAGTAATGCACGCTATTCCTCTCAGATGTTTTCCTCATTCAACTCCTTTCGGAAATTATAATCAGGTCATCGGTCTAACTCGTGTTTGGTTTACGGACACTTTTGGTTTGATTTTAAGCACCATCAATATAACCGGTAAATATTATCTTAATTTTCATTATAGGGTGAGATGCAAGTAACATTTGATACCATATGCGTTTACGATTTAGGTATGTCCAAACCCAAAATTATTCATGAATTCAACTGTCGATCAATATTCAAACTAAATTCAATATCACTATTGTTACTCAAGAGTTGCAGTAACTTGCACACAGCGGAGTGCACTGAATAGCTGTGCAAATTTGAATTCACTTCTAGTACCTACTTTCATGCTATAAAATGCATAACTTCGTGCAGTGAAGAACTCGAGATTGGTCCGAAGTCTTAATTTATATTCTAATTATGATTTATCATCATCATATCAGCCACAAGACGTCAACTGCTGAAAATAGAACTCTCTCATAGATAAAGTTACATCCATCAATCTAATTACGATAATATAAATTAGGATTTTTGTTAAACTGGAGTAATCAAACTGGAATCTCCGATGTCTTTTTTTTTCACTGGACGTCTTCATGCTGATATAAAAGCATTTCTTTAGTAGATATTGCCTTTATACTATGGCTAATATCTATGTTAAATATTACGTCTCCATATCTTACATCCGCCCTTGTCTGGGCATCTTTTGTCGTCGATGAATAGAAATGTTTGTAAAAAGAAAATAAAAGGATAAGCAATCGAAGTTTTCCAATAATCGTCTTTACAATGTCCAACTAAATGCGGCCATTGTACGTTTCTGTTCTTGAAACTTTGTTTCGAAAAACCGTTAAAGTTTCTAATGCACTTATGCTTCTTATTTTGTAGTGTTATGTCTATTCAATATTGTTACTTACATTATTTTTGTTTATTGCTTTTTGAAGGAACATTGCAAAATACCTATTCCTTTTATACGTGCTCGTATAAGTGTGACCTAGTTGGTTAAGATCATTGAATACGATATATGTTGTTCTCTCCCATTTATTGACGAGAGAGGAAACCCTATTTGGAACTATTTTCAAAAAGGTTTAGCTACAGGAGCTAAACCTTTTTGAAAAAAGTTCCAAATAGGGTTAGGCGACAATAATCTAGCGAGCCATCGGACAAAATTAACACTCTGTTGATCCCTTATTAAGAAGGCCAAGATCCACTTTGGGTCTTTCAGCCAGCATAATAAGTTACTACGAACGAAAAAAAACATAGACAGTTTATTTTGCTTTGAAAGTTTTAGTAAACCATGTCAATGTATTTCCGTATTCTCAAAACTCAGCATTTAGGTATTTCGTGACACAAACACTCGTTTGTAAAGTTTCCATCTTCCTCGAGCAGCGCATCTATCCATGCTCTCAAAGAAATGACGTGACCGAGATACCCGACGGAGAGAAAATAGCCACGGTTGCAATCACAATATACCTGTTTCAAAAGAGAACTATATGACAATAGAAACATATTAAAGTAAAAAAAAACAGGCATTTTATAATAAAAATATAGAGCTTATATGTTTTCCTTTGCAATAACTCAAATGGTTCAGCAATTTTAAATATTCCAAGAGCAATTGAAGTATTCTGCAGCAAATATAACATTTACAGTAAAATCACTACATAGTATAAAACAAACTGTCTTACTCTGTCCCTATGTCCCTTTGTATGCTTAAGTCTTTAAAACTAAGCAACGGATTTTGATGTGGTTTTTTTTTAATAGATAGGGTGATTCAAGAGGAAGGTTTTTATGCCCATGCGAAGCCGGGGCGGGTCGCTAGTAGTTAATATAACATTTACAAGAATGCCAATATCAATTAATATCGGTCAGCATACTGATCGTTCACAGTTGATATTGTACCCATTTGTATTCTACCTTCGTCGTTTCGCACTGCTATTTTTTATGGCCACCGATCCCGGAACACGCCTCGTAAGGGCCTGTTAAAGGTATACTTATTTTTCATGAAGCCTTACCTCTTAAGTAAACCTTGTCAAAAAGGTATAAGGAGGGAACCGATTGAAAAAAGTGGTTGTCGAAGTATTTATTTTCGATAGTGTTCAACGAGGCTTTAGATGTGCATTGATTGATCTCGCTTTTTTTGTTGAACATAAGTAAAACGATGGTTTCCCTGTTTCTTTTCTGTAAAATAAATTTGAATTTTATAGTATTCTTTTGATTAGATATTTTCTAAATTAAAATATTAGTTTCCTCTTATTTTATGGAAACTTTTTTTTATATTATTTGTTATAATACTTACCACCTTACCTTATTTGTTATAATACTTACAAATGTAACACATTTTGTTTTATTTTATTGCAATTAAGTAATATTTATAGTCCTATATACTTATAGCTTAACTTATAGTTACAGTCCTTAAAAGTTTAAATGTAGTCATCAAAGGTCAAATAGTAAGTAATCGTAAAAAGTAGGTACAGTAAGCCACATAGAAAAGTATAGGTACCACTTTAATACTTTTCTATGTAGAGCACTGTAAGTACTTTTTGCTTTAACTTTGCTTTAAAAAAGCAATCCATTGTTTATTTGTATTGCCCATAATACTAAGAAGGATTGTCCAAGCGAAAACGTAAATGAAAATCTTTCCTGTACCTATAATCCCTACAAAAGATGGAACAAAGGAAACACGAAAGAATGATACACATTATCGTACTATTTTTTATGTATTTCGTCATAAATAAAAGGTTGTAGGGTCGTATAACGACGAAATTGAATCCCAAAAGAAAATTACATTTCACTTCTGTTTTATTTCCGCTGTATTGGCTTAAAGCGAGGCAATAAAAAATATGCGCATTTAAAATCGCAAAGATAAGGCAGTTTTTAGTCCTTAATGAAATTGGAGGGATTCGGCGGATCGTTACGTCGGACAAATGGGAGTATGACTGTTAGAATTAAGTTAGTACTATAGAGTGTGTAAAGTGCACATTATACCCAAATTCATAATAATACTGGAATTATTCTTTGAAAATACAAAGATTTTATCTAAAAAAGTAATAAGTACAAGCTATTTGTAAAGAGGTTAAACTATTTCCTAAGAACGAAGATATTATACTCTTATTTAGCAACTGGTTGCGAAACTCAGTTGTCAATGTGGCCGGAGGAGAAATAAGATTTTCAACTTGATAAATATTTTTCTAGTTTGTCAATTAAAAAATTACATGTTTTCAACTTTATTTATTTTTAGAACAAAATTATTTTTAATAGTGTAATAAATGTATAGAAATGTGAGAATTTTAATAAGTTGGTTATCTGTACTGTCGCTTTAATTTTTTTTTTATTAAAATTACTGGTCTATTATACTTCCCGCCTTTAGACCTCTAAAAAACTGACTCTTTTTATCACAATATTTATTATCCTCTATTCTTCAAAATTATGCATTGTTATTTTATAACTAAAAATACAAGAACTGTTATTTACCAGCCACTTAAAAAGTATCATAGATTTTGATATTTTTAAATTTTATTGACATATAAAAGAGTGTTTTCTTCTGTCGAGGCCCTACTTGTCCTATCTCTTCCACAATATAGGACGTGAACAAGGCGAACATTTGGGCGGTGTAGGTGGCCAAGTACTGGGTAAAGTCAATATAGAGTCCGAATAGCCTAATGGCTATTTGGCCAAAATTTATTGATGGTTTATTTGAGTCATAATTGACTCAAGAAGACTCAACGTTCCAATGTAAGCACACAGTTTTCCTGTAGTGCTAAGTAATGTAATTGCGTGCACTCTGTTATAGAAAACTTACTAACTCTATGGTGACTTGGTGGGCATTGTGCTTTATTAAGAAAATGATTGCGGCCAAGCGGAAATATTACGAGCTCTTTTATTAATTGCAGTTTTTATCTTCTTTGGATTTCTCTGTTGTGAATTAGTCGGGTTTAACGCGGTAAAAATGGCTGGGTATTTAACATTTTTAAAGAATCTAGGCAACGCAAAACAAAGAAGGCGCTTAAAAGTATTAAATTTAAGTGTTGGTTATTGCATTTCTAAAGCCTTATCAATTTTTGCATTTACTTATAATAAAAATTGTTTTAAACCATTAGGGCCTATGCTAAAAATATTTGGTGACCGTCTAAAATTTGACCAAATTGTCAAAAATTTAAAAAAATAATGTTCAAAAAGAAGGTAATAATCAGATAAAGAAAGATTTCACTTAAGGTTGTTCTTGTGAGTAAAGACAATCTTAAAATCACCTTGGTATATCAAGATCAATCATCAAGTTGAAATACCTACCAGCCATTTCGTGGTGAAAGAATTAGTTAATCTGCGTTACCGACTAAATTTTTCACACAAATTGTTACCAAGAGTGTTTTATTAAGGGTTGTGTTGTTAAGGGTTTCATTACCTCACAAAGGAAGACAAATAGTCCCTTTCAAGTACCCCAATTTAGTGATATGAGTACAAACTATTCGACTTCTTACCATAAACAGCGCTTGCTTATTTTATATCCCAATTTTTGCAATATTCTGTGTTGATTACACAAAAAAATTATTTCAGAATAGTGTCAGGACTCAGCTTGAGGTTTTTATTTCTTAGGTTGATTTACTTAATTAAACATAGTGTTTAAAAAACAAGCAGCTTTTTTATTTAAAGGGTAACAAATATAGAGAGAGCGGGTTATCTAACGGAATAGATTGGCAGTCTGCTGAAACAACACAAGCTGGATACGTATTTGAACAAAATTGTAATGAAACTAGAAACTACGAATGAAAGTAAATATTAAATTCAATTTGGAAACGAATTTTATCAATACTAAAATAAAAAATATAGGTATTAATAAAGAAAAGCTTTTTTCACCTATAGGTCTATATTAAAAAAATAAAATATTTTGTTTGTACATTTTAGTAATTTTGACTGAAATAGATAGAGAGACACTTAAAAAGAATAAAAGTAAGCACAAAAAAAAAAATATTGTCTATCTGTCTGTATGTATGATTATGCTTATCTCCGAAAGTACTGAATCGATTTCATAAAACTCACCAATTTTTTTGTTTTAGTCGGAAGAACATCTAAATTTTGTTTCATCAAAATCAGTTTGCCTGCAAATATATAGCAATTTCGAACAAATGAACCAAATTTAAAAATTCTTTTTTTTGTGTTGGTTATTGTCATGACAAACTTTGTATAAAAGAAACGGGGGATTCCCGCGGGAATTTTGGAACACTTCCCGAAATTCCCACGATAACGGGCCCACGCGTACGTAGTCGCGGGTTACATCTAGTGTTTCCAATAGGTAGACAAATAGAAAGTGTTTGCTGCAGCTAATCTTAATGTTAATTTTAATGAAATATTTCTTCAATAATTACCCGAAAACAAAAACATATTTTTTGCAAAAGCGGGAAACTACGAGTTTAAGATAGATGGATGTTATGTGAGCTCTATGGTTGTTCTCTAATCTAGATTAGTACTCGTATACTTAATTGTTTTAATAAACAAAAGTGTTGAAAGAGCTTAAGTATATCCTAGTTATTTCAGGAGGTAAGTGAATGTGGTGATTAAGTCTAAAGTGCTGAACAAACAACTGTAGAGATATATCTTTAAACTTTGATTATTCTGAAATGAAACAGCCTCAGTAATTTCCTTGTTTATTCTATATGCATACGTATTTTTTTTATTTATTGGGATAAAAACGAATTACAACTATAAATTTTTCATCATTTTGATTAGGTACTTACATAATTTTTGTTTAATTAGAATTGATTATTTATAATACATTCAAGATAAAAGATTAAGAATAAAATAAATAAAAGAGAGAATAAAATACGTATGCCTGAGGATGCCTCGTAGAGGTTAAACCGGTTTCGCAAGGAATGTGTGTGCAAATTAATGGTGGTAGGCATGCAGGGACTAACAGTTGTGGGTAGACGCCATCACCGTCGGCGTCGTCGGTCAGCATATAAAGTAAACTTTGACTTCTGCGAAGTAACGCCTGATTTAAATATAGAAAAATATATATAATTAAAATGGTTATAAGTATTGTATCTATGTACTTGTACTAGATAAAGCTTTTGCTAGCTTGATAGATTAAAAGAGACTGGTCAAAATGTCGTAGGATCTTTAGTATATTCAAGGAACTAAATCCTCTGTTTTCCTGTTTTGTCGTGAACGGTGATTTACGAAAATAAAATCTTTCACATGTATGTAAAAATATCAATTTTTATATGACCTCGAATTTGATTGCTTAGTTTCCATACCATAGCAAAATCCATCGTGATGATCTCAGAAAAAAGTGGTTCCCCATAATACAAATCTCAAACTTACTTTAGGGCTAACTCAATCAGTGTGATATTATCCCTATATATACCAGTTATATTTATTTGCTTGTTCTTAAATAACAAAAACATTCTGATTTATTTTGTACATGTATTTCAAAACGGTTGTATTGAATTTTGATTTTTCTTTTTTTCATCAGTCATTCATTTATCACTATGGCATTACATTTCAAAACTGGTTGGTGGGAATTTTAGTTATCAAAGTTACAAAAGGCTTTAGAAACTTTCGCAGAGATTTCAAAGTCCCGAAAACGACACATCACTAGTTTTGTGTAAGTGAAAATAATATGAACATATCTTACCATGAAGGTGATTGAAGTAAGTATATTTGCAAGCCAGCTTATGATACGTATTTGGCAGAGTTCCCTTGCGACTCAATGCCATTGTTGACATAAATAAAAGTAGGATCGTATTTCAAAGTCCTAATATCTTCTTTCTTAGTTGAGTAGATGAAATACCTAAATTGTATTTTTTCAGTAACCAAAATACCTGTATAAATAAATACTAATTTATTGGCACGATCTATGAAATATTCACTTAGGAATTGCGTTCAAAAATTACAAAATCAAAAAAATAATATTTGCGGGAAAATGGATGTACGATAGTGACAATATTTCAAAGAGAATTCCTTCATTCCCAGCGGGAGTCTATTCACGGACACAAATCTTCTCGGGTCATAACACTACAATAAGGATATATTTATATATTTCTTCGTCTTCTGCTGCATTCAGCCGATACGGATCAGACGCGTGATATGGTCGGAAATATTTCAAATAGGTACCTACTGGATTTATAAAAGCTGTATTTCTGTTACATATTCAACATATGCTGTACGGTCAGCTACAATATTTTTAAGTAAATAAAATATAAAAATTTGTATTCCGTATGTTTGATATCAGGTGCCTATCTTGTTCTATCAAAAAAAAACAATGAAAGAAGCAATAACAGCCACGTCTGCAGGCTTCTTAGTCACACACAGTCACAGTTGCGTTCCATCGCAACTATGCGCAAATTCCGCAAAAAGTATGATTTTTTTTTTAAATTACAATTATTACCCTAATTATATATGTACTATAACATTGATACTTATTATCGTGTCTATTCTGCCGCATACTCCACTTGTTAGAATGCTGACCTGCGTGAGTAACATAGGCAAAAAAATTACCTACTAATCGGTCAGTAGAGTTCAGCGATCGAACAACAGGCAATAATGGTGAGATGGGCGCTGTTAACACTCTGGCCTTCTCTCGTTTCGGAAGCCAAGATTCATTTCAGGTCGCTAAGCCAGCGGAGTAAGTATAAGAATATTATCACCAGAAACATTTAAAATCAAAATATTTCTTGGTACCCTTACGATTCAGAGAATAATTCTCACTTGAATTGTATTCGTCTGCTCATATGCCCAACGCAGACAATCTGATATTGAACTATTGGAAAAAGAATCTCTATCGTGTTAAAGTCAGTATTTGCCACTCGAAAACTGAGCCAACTTTTCAGTTCGCATTCATTCCACATTCAATAAATGTAGGTAGTTTATGTTTTTGGCTTTCTTTTTAACTTTTAATAATGAAGCTCGTGATATGTAGAGAAAAATGGCTGCTATGCAACGCTGCTGAGAACGTAACCGAGATTTGGTACCTACCTTGATAAGATTTCTTTGAAACTTAAGTATAAAGTTTAGATAATTTTGTTTATGGTTATAACTGTAATTAAGTATGACTTGCCATGGTTCTGGTCTGGAGCTTAAATTTGGCCGGTAAGTAGGTAGTTTACAAAGTTATATACACCTAAGCGCATCCTAATAATTTCATGGGAGGAGCTAATGTAATGAACACACAAAAAATTTGGTTGAAGTCACAGAATTAGTAAGTTTAAAAGGTCAGCCTATATTGGATTTGAAGCATCACATGATTCGCAAAAGGTAATTTAGCAAAAGGGTACGGTGCAATGAAATCAGATTTGTACGTTGCCAAATGCAGGTGCCAAATGTTATACGAGCATAGTTTTATACAAAAGGCGGTGTGGGCGTGGGCCCCGGCTTCGCATGGGCATAAAAACCTTCTTCTTGAATCACTCTATCTATTAACCGCTTCAAATTCCGTTGCGTAGTTTTAAAGATTTAAGCATAGGTACAAAGGGACATAGGGTCAGAGAAAGCGACTTTGTTTTATACTATGTAGTGATTTTACGAAGTACTTCGTGGGTGATGTTATTATTATTAGAAAAGTTTGTACCATTTGTGCATAGCTTTAGTACTACTACGCTGGGATTTCTAAAGTGAGGGAAACTATTATTGTACCACGTTGTTGTGTGGTTACCATGTTTGAATGAACCCGTGTTCGGTTTCAAGTAAATACAATACACAAGGGAATGTAAACATTATGTCTTATTCAAATCTTGACGATGCTTATGGATAGTAAACGTATTTTTTTGCCAATTGTATCTATCTGTACATCTGTAAAAAAAAAATTAAAAGCAAAGAAACAAATATACTTATATATTCTTTTTAATTATCCTACAAAAAACGTCCAAATGGTATCGAAATGGACATTTACTACCTCAAACGAGACAGACATTTTTAATTATTACGATTGAAGCGGATTATTTATCGTTTTCACATTCCTATCTCGTTTTGTGCGGCAACAATAATGAAAATTTCAAATTATCCATTAATCAAGAGGGAAATAATACAAATTTGTCATCCTCTTGTTGCCCTGGAGTGTTCGGAGGATCTGACGTCACAATTATTAATGAACCCATCGCAGGAATAGATAAGCGCTGTGTATTATTTTGATTATGAAATGCCAATAGATGTTAGATATCTGAAAAGGTGTTGTGACAAGCTGCGTAAGCCTTTAGACTACATAATGCTCGTACACATAAATTAATCTATTATAAGCAACCAATCAACTATTTATTTTCCTTTACTTTATCTCACTTGTTTATGTGGAGTTAGAACAACATCCAGGTAATATAAAGTATAAATACAATTTTTACTATTTTGTTCTCGAAATGCAATTAACTTCACTAATTTTCATTCATGAATTTATCGAGGTATATTATAATTACTAAGATGAATATCTCTATATAAAATTGAGTAACTAACATAATATCTTATTTAATATACCTATGTACAGTGAGCTGCAGAGAAATATGACCCCCTTTTAATAGTGATACTTGTGGCATGGGGGTCAGATTTCTCTGCAGCCGACTGTACAGTAAGGATTATATTTTCCTAAGTATACACTTTTGTGTATTAATGCGTATATGTGATCAAGGTAAATTTAATTAATGCTATAGGGTAATTCCGGGAGAGATGGACCACGTTTTGTTGCAGATCCATAACTTTTGATAGGAACTAAATAAAACGATACATTGTTTTTCATATGAAAATAGTTCTATTAATCAACATAACCATTAGAAAAAAATAAGAAAAAATTAAGCTTACTTACACTTTTTTGGCAATAATAAAAAAATCAATAAAGTCCATCTCTCCCATACTATTCGGGTGAGATGGACCACAGAATCATATTGAAGATGGAGCCAGGTTTATTGAGTAAGCCATTTTCCTGCATCATATTTTGCAAAAGAGAAAAGTACCTGTCCACACACACTCTATCCATAATCTTAGCGCGAGCCTGGGACACTCCTTTCGACTATAATAGAGAGTTCTAGGTTTCTTCGTGAAAAGCTTTCTAACCAGCCAAAGCAAGACATTTTTATTTTCGCGGTTAAAAGTATGCTTGATTTGGAGTTTCTCAGCCAAATAATAGGCCTTTTTTCTTACAGTTGCCTAAAGGGAGTAAAGCTTCTTTTCTGCAGCTTAATGATATATGCCACAATTTTTTTTTTCATTACCAGAAGTCAACACACCACAATGCCCAAGAACATTTGTTTTGGCTAACTGATTATTTTTCAGTCTTTTTTGAATGTAGACTTTAAATATACCATATTTATTTGCTGCCTCATTGACCCCCATGCCATCAAAGTGAGCTTGAACAGCTCTCGTTAATTCAATTTCCCCCTATTTTCCTCTTAGAACACCGCTTTTCCTTATATATTGGAAAGACATTGCTGAAAATAAGAACATAAAATACCAAATATACTTAAAAATTACATCTGTCAGTAATTTTAACTATATTCATCATTAAATTACTTTAAATATGTACAATGAAACAAATTAATGAGTAACTTAAAGTGGTCCTTTTATCCTTGAAAAAAGTGGTCCATCTCTCCCTAAAGTTAAGGACAGATGGACTGGCCTACAAAAATAAAATGGCGAGTTCAATCAAAAAGTTTTGAGGTTATAATTACAGTTTAATAAACACAAAGACACAATAATGCCATGGTTACTAATGAAAACACAAAATCCTGTACATACCTTCAAGTTACTAACGCTGGCTGAAAAAATCTGAGACACCTAAAACCTTGAACACTGATAAAATGAAAATAAAAACAAAAACACATCGTTATTTGCACTCATAAGGAAGAAATGGCTGACAGGAATATTTTAATGTTGGCACTTCAATAAAATTCAATCATTTTGGTAGTTTTATGAAGATGGTCCGTCTCTCCCACTGGTCCATCTATCCCGGAATTACCCTAGTTGTCAACTGAATTATGGATAACATAATATTATGTTCTGCTTGCGTCATTGTGTTTTCTATTTTAGCGCCTAAATGTTGTATCAACGAATCTCCGAATATGCCATTTTTCTTTCCTACAATCGTTCATTTACATAAGCATCCAATCAGAATACAAAGGCTCCGTGATGAAACTCATTGTCATAATTTTTCCTTCTTCCATCCCAAAATGTACGCTTATTAAGCTATTTAGAAATGGCATTAACACATTTTTTCTGTTAAAATTTAACATTTTCACATAACTTTTTTGTCCTAGTGCATTCCGTGCCACTTTTGATGGGGTTGGCTCTTCTAATTTATTTGCGCTAAGACTATATATACTACTATAGAAGTTAATAGGTATATGTCTGTACTATAATAATATTTTACCTTGTCGCCATTAATTGTACTTATTATACATATCTAAAATATAAAGTACTTATGGTAAATGTTAATACATACAAATGTGTAATCAATCTTTTTATAAATAAAGACGATTTAAACTTTCAATATTTCGATCAAAACTTACTTAACTAGCATCGAGCTCAGACACTGATGTTTATATTGTTCATATTACGCTTATTGTTTCTAAACTAGACTTTGTCATTAGCTTTAGCTGTAATTTATAATTTGAAACCTACATGTAGTTAGTTGATAATTGCTTCGAATAATTAACTATAATGTCTAATGCGTTGTAATAAACCACAGGAGAAGCGAGATAAATACATAATTGTAATTGTATTGTATATGAATTTACAATCTTTAGGCCAAATATTATGAAATTTATAAGACCGCAAATTGGGATTTGACAGTGTTTGCAAAATTCGTATCATACGTCAGCGTCACAAAACAAAAACAATAAATGTGATCTTCAAGAATTTGGAATCGCGCGTGGCAAAATTCTTTAATCTGTGGTGCTCTTCTTACTGATTTGGCGTCAATTAAAACCAAAAGATTAAAAGTTTAAAATCCTGTCACCAACAAACTTAATACAGAATTCAATTTGTTCTCATACCTTCATTACTAAAAGTTAATACCGTATGTCCATTTTCCAATCAATTTACCGCGCAAATGAATTAATGATGACGCCGAGTTCAGGTACACTCTCATGATGGACAGATTACCGTATAATATTTGCAAGTATTAATCGGCACATTAATATTTCAAAGGGATCAATTTAAATTTAACAGAGGTTTTAAGTAGAATACTTAGTAGGGACTTTTTTTTTACTTATCACTTCATTATCACTACATCACTACATGGTATAAAACAAAGTCACTTTCTCAGTCCCTATGCCCCTTTGTATGCTTAAATCTTTAAAACTACGCAACGGATTTTGTTGCAGTTTTTTTATAGATAGAGTGATTCAATTTTTTTGCCCATGCGAAGCCGGGGCAGATTGCTAGTAAAAAATAAAGGTAAAACAATATTTTATATTTAGACAGATTTAATTACTTTAATTTCTGTACAAACATATTCATCGTGTACCTATATCACTGTCTTCTAATTGTGGCTTACTCAGAATGGTTAGACATTAAGCATTAATGAGATGTCTAGCTAGGGCGGCAAACCAACTGCGCATTGGAGCGTATTTTCCTAGTAACATAATTATACTAATTTTCTCGAGCTGTCGGCTACAAAAGTTAAAAAAGAACTGGTTTTTTTGTATGGCACTTGAGTTACATACTTTGATATGCATAAATAACCTTTTGTACATAATACGTAGCTGTTTCCCGTGGCTTCATAGGACTCGGTTATATCGCGTCCAAAATTAGCCCACGTTATCCATACTAAAAATCAGTAAAATCGGTTCAGCAGTTAAGACATGAAAGCGTAGCCGATAGACAGACAGACAATATGGATTGAAAAAAGAAAATATATTTGAATTTATCTAAAAATTTAGAAAAATAAATTATGAAGATTAAGCACATACCTTAAAATTTTTATTTATAATAAAAGTGTAACAAAATATGTTCGGAAGCCTTTAAAAATACTTCAATTTAAACTAATAATATTATAAAAAAATATCAATGATATCACGCTGAAAAAGACTTCTGTTTCATACAAATTTTTCAGTGGGCATAGGTATGTTTCAATGGGAATTTTTCAAATATCGAAGTCTTGGAATCCGAGAGGGTGGCGAGACTTGTGAGCGATTCTCGTCGGTTGTTGTGTCCGGGGTATGATCGATTGGCGGCGTGCGGCAGCGCCAGCACTTGGTGCACTTTCTTCGACACGTGTGCCAGGCATAATAGAAAATCTCCTATAAAAAAAGGAATTTGAATTACGAACGCTTAATAAATGATCAAAAAAATATATTATGTTGTGGTCAAATTACTTAAAACTTTAAATTTCGGTACTGGCAGAGGAAAAAAAAAAGATAAAACGAAACTTGTGATTTATGACTTGCCTAAATAGCCTCTGGGCGAAAAATGTGCTTTTTAGAGCTTACAGAGTGCATGTGGCACCAAAGCAAAGTAGTTTTTATTTTACACGGTGCACTTGTAGGAATAAATAATAACTTCGCCTTTATCAGCAGTATGTAGGTTTGAAAATATGATTTCCACGAAAAAAATAAATTTCAGAATGAAGACAATCTTTTTTAATCTTAATTGAAATAATAATAAATAAATATATAAATAAATATATAGGGACAAGTCACACAGATCAAGTTAGCCCCAAAGTAAGTTCAAGACTTGTGAGATACTATATTTTATAACAAATACATATATAGATAAACATCCAAGACCCAGGCCAATCAAAAAATATAATTTTTCATCTTGACCTGACCGGGGATCGAACCCGGGACCTCCTGAGTAGCGGTCAGGCATGTTAACCAAAACGCCACGGAGGTCGTCAATAAAAGAAATTAAATTAATAAGAAGAATAAAAGGTTTATTATTAATGTCAATAAATAACGCGTAATTAAATGATTTCATGGCGTTGATAGAGGCTTATGCCCAGCAGTGGGTTGTAGACAGATGATGATGATGATGAAAATGATTGATGTTTTAGATACCTGTTTGCTGGCAAAACCGACATTCTTCTAAACAAATGTTGAGCCGCAGATTTCAAATCATCGTCTTGCATTAAACCCACCATTTCCTTTTCTCTTTTTTCAAGTTCAGCCTCTGTAGATGCTACTTCACCTTCTAATGAAACGTCGACGCACTGTGGTATAAAACATAATAAACGTAAAAACGAATAGATATACTCTTTATTGTAACATTAACATACACATTACGAAATTTAGAAGATAATGGCGATGCTCACCTACCTACCTAAAATAAATACCTAATTATACTTATTCGATTAATATCTGAATACTTTTTATCTATCGTCATCGTGCCCAGGTTAACTGGTAGATATATTTAGGCATACAATCTTTTGTTTGCTTTTTTTCACCAGTTAGAAAAGACTGGAATTACAACAATCACAGCGTGTACAGAAAACAATTTAGGTCCAAAAAAAGCTTGGGTGGGTTATTTTTGAATAAAGTACACAGAAATAAATGTTATGGAACTAACTATTCCCTAAAAATTATGAAAACATGAAACTCATTGTTAAACAAATATGATATAAAAAAAAAATAACTTTTTAGCACTAAACATCAAAGTATGTTATGGAGAAAAATATAGTTATACAAATTTTCGTCACAAATGTATGCTAATTCGAAGTATTTGTAAGACACGTCAAAATGTTGGCTGGATCAAAGAAAATTTGTCAGAAAGAAATGTTAATTCTCTGATAAAATGTTATATATCCAAAAGGGTGATTTAATCAGGACAAATTTCAAGAATACTAACAAAATTACATGTATAAAAATAACTTAGTCTTTGACTTGCCTTGGACTTTTTTTTAGCTTGTAGGTATATTAAATTCAAAACAAAAAGACATTGAACCGCATAAAACTTCGTATCTAAAATCATTCTGACAGATACAACTTCATCTCTTTGTTTCGGGCCATGAAAAGGTGGCTTAATTAGGATTATACGGATTACAGCGAAGAAATTACGGAAGGACGGCCGTAAATACCATCCCGGCGGCCGTCCACACTTGAGGAACTGGAGGGTACTTATAGTGACCCCACGCTGTATATATTTTATTTTGTATATTGCAGGACTGGAATTGATTAAATTGAGAGCTTTTATATATATCGAAACGAATGTAAAGGTTTAAATGATTTAAAGACCAATAACCATTTTAATTTTACATGTGTATGCAGCGTGTGTGCATATTAAAAAAGCCAGTTTGCAGCTCGGGCGATTCCTACTAATAGGGATAATCTGGTGGTGTGAAATTAAATAATAATAAAATAAATGTTATTATTTAGTCGAATTATAATCGTAATATTAAATTCTAATTTTTATGTTTAGGTAGAGTTGCTGACTACTGACTAATTTATGAAAAGTTGGTTGTGCATATCAAGTTGTTTATAACTTGCAATACTAACCTATTCAGATCCACCTGTTACCCCTAGCCGTACACCTGGATGTACGGTGGGTATTTTAAAGTTAATCGGTGGTACCGTTACTGATTGAACATAAGTAGTTATGTAATGACCTGGGCATCTGTGTCTTGAAAGCTAGAATAATATGTAGTAATAGTGCTATTATTATGAAATAGCGATGGAGTTGTAAAAGTTTTGCTGCTTGTAAACCTCTTTATTAGAAGAGTGAATCTCGAGATCTAAGAGTTCTGTATCGATAATGTGTTTTATGATTTATAGTTAGAAGGTTACGAATTACTTACCGTATCATAAAACTCGGCTACATCTTGAAATCCGTAGCTGCGTGACAAAGAAGCGCCTTCAATTAACGCGGCGCGCGCTTCAGGTCGATTGTTCTGCAGCAAATGACACCGAGCTAGCAGGAACGTAGCATTCAGGAACCACACTTTTTGGTTGGCTGCACGACACTCTGTAAAAGCAAGATTTATCCCAACGATTAACACTAAAACTGGCACCATTAGTACCTTTGATGGTAGTCAAATTTTTGCCCAACCATGCCGCTTGTGACTCATGTTGGGTAACAAAATAAATACGCATTAATCATTGCTAAACTGTAACCATTGCGAGTTCTGAAGCCATAAAATACACACACATTGAAATTTTTTTATCTCAATTTATCGAATTAAATTTTAGAAGGCAAAATTCCTGGCAGAAGATCTCCTGGCCGTCCTCGACGAAAGTGGATTGATGATATAAAAGATTGGACCGGACTTCGATACAATCAACTAAAAATAGCGGCCCATAGCCGGGAGGGTTTCCGTTTGCTGACCTCCAAACTTCAGTTCGAAGATGGCACCCCATGATGATGATCGAATTAAGCTGAACGGAGGCCATGCAATCATATCATGTCTTGTGTGCAATAATTATTAGGTACCTACGTTTAAAAGGATTTGTTTCAAACCTAGTGGTGGTGTATTTTGCTTTGCATTTCTTAAGTCGGTACGAGATTTTTGCTGTAAACTTAAGTATGCATTTATGTTAGGTCATGGGCGTCTAAGGTGAGGGTTGAGAGAGGTTTGGATTTAGGTCAATTGGTGTAAAGTGAATTTTGCGATGCGGTGGCAAGATTTAAAAAGAAAATTTTGAGCATACATAATAATGAGTTTCAAATCTTTAGCGTCATTTTGTTTTGCCTAGATTTAATAAAACACTTTAGCAACGTACAAATATAGTTCACATGAGAATCTATGTAAAGTTTCACATCAAATTTATATGTTAACATATTTATGGTACCTCCCTAATACGAGGAAATCCATACAATCTATATATTATCTCCCAACTCTTTCGTTCGAATTATAAACAAGTTCAGGATTTACTAATGTTCTAATGTACTATGTTCAATCCCACTTATCAACGTAGGTTTAGAATGGAAATTTGATTTTTTACAAACCAGACTGGCACTTCGAAGCGTAGAAGCGCGCCCTTTGCGGCTGCTTAGTGTCAATATGCAGACGCGCCAGCTCATGCAAAATGTAACAGCGTTCGGAAGGACGGATGCTCATATTCAGGGCCCGTTCCAAAACTTGTAAACGGCGTCTTAATAGACAAATATATTTTATAATAATTTTATAATTAGTTGTTCACCACGAAAAATCGAATAGTTTTATTAACACTAAAAGTTCGTTGTGTTATATCGCTATCGTGAAATATACTATATGGATTTAAATGCAAATCGAACTTGAAAATTAGGTAATGCTTTGTAGATTTATCGAAAAAATAGAAAAACTGAATGTACAAATGCAAAGTAATTAAGAAAACTTGACTACGGATGAAAATTTTCTTTTGTATCTGAATTCAAATACGCACTTTTAACACTTTATACCCTATACGATTAATATAAAATACCTACATGAAAACGCTAGACTTTTCTTAAAAGCTCGTATTAGGTAGTAATTGGTAATATTCCACCATATACCTAGATTTGATGGTTTTCCATTAGCAAATTCGTGTAATCCACTTTAATAAATGAGAGTTGAACTCGCGTTTCGTGGATACCCTTTATTATCCATACCCATCATAACATCGTACAATGTAAGAGCATACGTCTTGTTCGCGTACTTATATCCCAAATATATACCAACCAGTTAGCAGGTTATCATCGCTTTTTAATTAAACCTTTTAATAAACAATATTAAATAAACTAAAAGTTAAGTATACTTAACTTTTAGGTAAGTAGTTCATTTAATATTGTTTATTAAATAGTTTATTTAATAAACAAAACTAAATATAGTAAAACTAAATACATAAGTTTGCTCTCAAAATAACTGAATATTTTATAGAATTCATACAAAAAAAAAACTAATAAAAAGAAAAAAGGACTGCTTACATAATAACTTTACTTTTAATGGCAATTGCTGTTTGTTTATTTTTAATTTTTAATACTTTACTTTTGTATTTATTGTATGCTTTTGTATTTACTTTTGTTTTAGTAGAATAAAGTTATTATAAACAAACTATTTCTTAAAACCAACATACCTGGCATCGCGTGGTGGTTCCGGTCTCGTTCGAAGTACAGAGTCGCGACTTGGCTCTCGTGATAAATACATTCCAAGCAGCATGAACGCCCTCTTTTCGCGATCTGACTCACTCATACTGTGTTTCACACGTTTCTAAAATTATAACTTTGTAATGGTTGAATTTATTTATAAACTACATAAAATAGGAAAATTGAATTGACTTTTAAATTAATGATATAACCACATGTTGTTCAATTTATCATTAAACGATAATGATTCTTTAATATTTCTGACTTTTTGGCTAAATTAATGGCATTTAAAATTACGGGTACAGTAATTAAAGTGATACCTATTTATATCTTCCTAATCAGTTTTTTCCTTTGTCTCTCTTACACAATTAATTTGATAAAGTAAAAAAAAAAATCAACTTAGAAGGTATTTCTTACCTGATCCAAGAAAGCATTAGCAATAATATCATACAGCTCTTGCATATACTTGTCTTTATTTGGTAGAAGATTAGCCGGCTTTCTAGATATCTGTTCCAAGGCAAATTCCGCGTTTTCCAAGCATTTGCTGGTATCTCTGTCCTGTTGCGATACTTCGGCACTACGGATAAGACGCTTCGCATCCTCAATGTGTTGCTTTTGAGTTCTTTGGAGTTGGTCCTTGCGAGCTTTAGAGAGTCGAGCTTTAGCCTCCTCCCCGGCTGCCAGAGCGGCATACATGGGACGTCGGGTGCGCAGAACAGCCTTAAAAGATTTATTCAATTTAGTAATTGGAGATCCTATATTGGTCTAGCAGACCCGTATTTGGGTCTGATCCCATTCGTACCCCAATATTTGTTCTTTGGAATAAAAGTTGTAGATTTGCCCCTTATAGGTTTGCTATTTAGCGGAGAAATGCTGTCACTATTTAGGCACGATTCTTCAATTGGATTGGTTAAATTATTTTTTCAAAGAAAACAAAAGTCTGATATAACTTTTATGCATAGATTTAAAAAAAAGACGCCTGCGCGCGTTTTTCTATTTCTATGCTTTTAGGAGTGAACGTTCATTGCTTGAAAATTCACTTCAGACTACTTCTTGAATAAAATACCTGGTTTTGTAGGCTCCTGTTTAGATCAGGTAATGTGTGTATGACTATTTACCACCTTAATAAATTCTGTTGCGGCTTATTAGTTGCGGTTTACCGAGTTCTATTCAAGCGGGTAAAACAATATTGCTTGCTGTTTTAACTCAGCTAAGCTAAACTAAATTTTTTAAACAGTTCAAATCATAATGCATGACTACTATATGAGTCTGTTAAGTTATATATAAGTACTTTAAGCTATTTAAGTATTTTGATTTCCTTAAAATATTTGATGCATTTTAGAATATTATATTATTACTTGTTTATTTATTTATTTTATAAATTATAATGACAAACAGCAAATAAATATAATGACTTACATTTACTTTGAACAAAAAGGATTGGCTATTGTTTACATTAAAATAAAAGTACACAAAAGTAAAATAAACAAAATCAGAATTACCTTCTAACAAGAGTAAGGAAGTAGAACTAAATCGACGAGTTTCATTTCTTTCAAAATAAATTCGTTATTATTTCTAAAAAAAAGAAAAATATAATAGAATAAAATTATAAGTTTTGAAAAAATTATAAATTTTGATAGTCAAGCAAAAATTTGAATTAATTTAATAATAATTAACAACCCATAGTGAATAAACGGAAATATATTTTAACGTTTTACATACTTTATGGTTTAAAATCCTCTGACCATTGTTTCATTGTAAATTACCTGTCGCTTTTCAACATCTGCCAGCGCTTTATTTGCCAGTTCTTGTAATTTCCGCGAGCCCTGTTTGTTAGCTGAAGCCAATCTCTCATCTTTGCATAAGCTTGTGAGAAAGTACTTATCATGCGCCATTAGACCTAAGTACTTTGCAGCCATCTGTCTGGAAATTTGGTCGAATCTCTGCTTCTCTGCTCTGGATATTTCTTGCACCTTTCAATTATATTGTGAATGTTTTATTGTCATGAATATTACGTATGTGGTCTATAAATAAGTATATATATGTATATCAACATTATTATACTTCGACACACTTTACTCCTACTATAATTTTGTAGGTAACTACCTATAACAATAATATTGATTAACTTAACGTAGGTAAGTACTTATTCACTAGTCACATCTTACAAGTCGAAATGAGAAGGATATTAATCTAACCACTCGGTATTATTTTAAAAATATATCGTTTTGACTAAAACACTCAAGTAAAATACTAAATGAAAAAACTTGGCTAAGTGGCGATGGAACATTATTGTAAGCGAGGTCGCTTATAAAGAAACCACCAACTAAGACAAATGGAAGTTGTAGTAAAGTTCTCTTTTTAATGGATTTCCCTGCTGCTACTAATAAAAGTTGCGTCGTTTTTTTTAACAACATTCGGTTTGAAAAATTGTTGTTTTTTCCTTTCAATCTTATAAACATCAGTTGTTTTGGGTTTATATTCAGTAAGAAGCCCAGAAAGTAAATTATTAAGGATAGTCTAAATATAATTTTATAAACAGATTAATTGTAATATTATAAGATTTCCTACTCAATTACTCAAAGATTTCTCTATATTTGTTTTAAACCAAACTTCTCGTACCTGAAATAAATAAATATGACTATAACCATCGGAATACAGTTTTAAAAATTGGTGAGACAGACGGACGGACGGACAGACAGACGCACGAGTGATCCTATAAGGGTTCCGTTGTACATTTTTGTACGGAACCCTAAAAAGAACAATATCATTTCTAAAATCAGACGTGTAAAAATATTAGTTCTATCAAGTTAGTTAAAAATGAATTAATGAGTACATCATACCTGTTGCTTTGTCTTTGTTTGCATTCTCGGCTTTCGAGTCAACATCTGTGGGTTTTCAGCGTCGATGGAATCTTTATTGAGTTGAGCCTTTTCTAACAGCGCGACAGATGCCGACAATACTTTATGTGCACTCTTACCAACACAATCTCGAATCTAAAATAATATATAGGAACTCATATTAAGTCCTTTTATGTCGATAAATCTGTCACCTTTTGGTGTCTTAAACCTAGAATGTATATTTTAGTAATTTAGGTAAATTTATTACTAGGAGAAGGACAGATTTTTGATACAGTGGAGTTATCAGTGCTAAATTTACTCTGTCTGTCTGCAATTAATTAACAAACTAAATGTATAGGTTTTAGGCTGAAGTGGAATTGGGTAGGTCCTAAACTGTCCAGGCATATTTCATTACCGTATCTTTGTATATAGGCAGTTGTAAAATAAATAAGCAAGAAATTGTTTATGCCAAAACCAGTGAAAACCTTTGGATATTATTTATTAATGGATATTCTTTATTAAACAAAAAGCTAAGTAATAAATGTTTGGAGCCATATTTAAAGCCTGTCACTTTTCCAAATTAATAAATTAATACGATCAGCTCAATTGAACGATCAATTCACGTAATGAATTAATATTTTTTTATGTATTCAATACACATACTGTTTCCTCAGCTTGTCTAGCGCAGTTGGCGAAATGAGGCGGATACCGGCGTATTCTCTGACCCCTGCTGGCTAGTACCAGTGCCTTCTCAAATGTGCACTTCTCGTAGTTTGTCTGAGCTCTGATTTGTTGAGCTGTTAGATTCTCAGGGTCCAGTTCTGTAATTATAGTTTCGTATATAGTATGCTGTACGACAGACGGAGTAGAGTCGTGGTCATTAATAACGGAGAAATCACTTTGAGTCACTACGCCCCTAATTCTATAGGAATTTCAGACGAGACGCATTTCTTAGTTCTATAGCTATACGCCAGTATACATATATTAGTAAATGTAATATAATATTACATATAGTCAGTAAAATATTTAAAACGAAATACTTATAACTTAGGAACGACATATATAGTATTTAGGTTAGGTACCTACCTATTCCTAAATATTTCGTTCGTGAGTACCTACTCATCATCTGTGAAAATTAGTTAAAACCGAACTCTGTTCCTGACTTGACAGATGAAGTCCAAATTTTACTACTCCAACTTTTATCCTGTTACGAAGTTAAATATCTTAATCGGCTTAGCGAATTACTATGAGGATGCATCAAATCAGCAGGAAAGTGGTCCATGGGTTGTGAATATAACAGCTGGTGACGTAACCAGAAATGCGTTAGATAAGAGAAAGAGTGAGGTAGCTGGTGGACAGAGTAACTTTCGTATTTCTTACTATATAATGTGTATATGTTTCCGTTGAAGATCCCGGAATTTTGAGAGGGTTGCGCGAGGATATTTATCCAACACGTAGATGTCTTTTTAAGAATTTGATTTTATGGGGTACTGCTACAAAACCCGTTTTAGAATATTTATAGTGGATATGTCCATGAACAGACATCGGCAGGAGTAATTATTATTTTATTATTATGTATCTATGTATGTGTTTAATAATTATTAAATGTGTTTATATACCAGGCAAGATAACCTTCATCTTTTTAGTTCGAGCGTGTTTCCCGGTTGCAACTTCAGCTTACGCTTCAGAGCCCAGGATACGCTATTAATCATGGTCCTGATTTGGCGGTACTGGTTTGGTATAACAATGAAGCGACTGCCGTCCGACCTCCGTAACCCTTTTAGAAAGGGAAACCAGACCAATAGGAACATGATCCGGGCAATATCAGATTTTTCAGGCTGCCTAAAGGTATCCGACATAGCCTAACGACTGCCACTTACCGATAGCAGCTTGGACCAACGGCTTTACGTACCTTCCGAAGCATGGAGGAGCTCAAGATAGAAAATGCCACTAATGGCGACCAATCCAAACATTGCCGCGCGCTTCCTTACAAACGCGCGCCGCGGTAGGCTATCGAGCTCCTCACCAGGCAAGATAATCATTACATCAATTTTATTTGGATTTTCTAATGTAGGTTTTGAATGTTTGCTGTGTGTAGACTGTTTTGAACCAAATTTGTATTTTTCTTCTATTACGAAAAATTATAAAATATAATATATCTGAATAATGAAATGTAAATATGTATGTATTTAATACTCTTTTGAAATGAGTAAATAAATCCGAATAAATCGTTTTATTAATTACACAAAATCATATTGAGCCAATTAATTAAATATTTGGACAAACTAGCAATCAACAAAGTAAATGAAACAAATTTTGAAAATTGTGACAATTATTAAAATTAATCAATTTCAATATGATCTGAATTTTAACGAATCTCACAATCCAATTTAACTCTAGCAACTCATAAATAATGACAATGTTAATTTAATTATGTTGAACACAGTTTGTTTCTGTTGTAACCAAAAATAATTATAATTCTACGAAAGTATCTTGGAAGCTTAATGGATTTACAATAGAATAGTATTGGTATTTTCAAATAAAGAATGATTTAAAAAGCATTGAAGTGCTACTTTTGGAATGTATCTTACTTAAAACTGGTAATTTTGACTGAATCGTGAGTCAAATAAAAATCATTAAAAACACCAGTTCTGAGCGAGTCACAGATTTCAAAAATAGCACTACCATCAGATCACTAAACGAATTCTGTATATCTGTTGTTATTAGAACTTGTTTATATACGTAACAAGCTTGAAAAAAAGTCAATTTGATATTAATTACTTACGTTATAAAGCTTCAATTTACTTTAGCCAAATGAGAGTGTCATCTGTGATTATCAATCATAAATATTGTCATTACCGTTTGCATTTGCAACATCAGCCAGCGCTCCGACATAATGAGTCATTTTGGCTCGTGCCACGCTCCGCCCCAACAGGGAGCGTACATCTTCATTCTGTAATTAGTGATGTTATATTTATTTAAACAATGTGTTTAAAATTTACGTCAAAGTTATGACATCGCTGAGATACAAAAATTCATATTTCTCTATTTCATACAGCGTTTCATGTTTTTCCTTATGTCTGTAATAACCGAATAATAAACTTAAAATTTATACATCTACATTTCCTTAATTAGTATATTAGAAATCCATTGGATGAAACAAAGTGGTCTTTTATTAAACCCCAAACAATACTACCCATATACGTAGTCTATTTCATTTAAAGTAAAAAATAAAATTGTTGCTTGTAAGTTGCTCTAACCAAGGATCCCATAAAGGCTGATGATAACTTAGATTTACAAGTATGTAGTCCAAATATTGTGTTCTTGAATAAAGCTTATTTTTGTGTAGGAATTATCACATAGCTTGATGTTGTTCCAATTGTATAGAGGATTCACGCTCAGTAATAGAGTTGCACCTTAATTCGGTTTCCATTTCAGAAGGATATAACGACGAGACTGTAAACATTATCAGACTACGTCTAATTACGTATTTGCTACACGGATACATGGATCGGAAACAGCTGTTTGTTTTACTCACATTCCACCGAAGCGCCTCGTCATACGCTTGTATCGCTTTGTCGAATAGCTCCAAGCGTTGTAAATAATTCCTGTAATAAGGGTAAATATTTTGCCGAATAATTCTGTCGGTACATTTTGGGTTACTTGAAAAATTTAGGAGGTAAAGAAAGGGTTTTTTGAAGCGAAACTATTTTAGCGGCTTTGTGCACTTTTTGGGATGGGTGAAATTTTTTTTTAACTCGCGTCAGGACACGTAAAATGATCGAAAATTAGTAAGACGGAGGGAGAGTAGACCGTCGCCAGCGCGGCGTAGGCATAGTTTGAAACACTTTTTAAATGACCACTTACCTCTCAAAGTGAGCCTAAATCTATTTAATTTATTTGACGTTATACTTAATTGTTTTAAAATATACTGAGAAAATCATCTGTGACAGACGAACAGATAAACATGCGAATGATCCTAAACGAGTTCTGGCATTTTTATGTATGTTCTATGATAAAGTTCATTCGTCTAACTGTACATACATTGTATGCATACCACTCACCCTCTCTCCCTATACAAAGTAACAACATTGTATACGGCTTTCTCCGGCACCTCTAATTTCTTCCTCATAGTCAACACGCCTTTGTCTCCCGTGTGGCTTCTAACAATATGTTCGTTTGCTTGTTGCTATGCGCTCACAAATACGGCTTCCAGAAATCTAGGTGGCAATGGCTTGTTCCTCGTATGGTGTTCACTATTCCATTTCGATTTCGTGTGTTTTCAGGTAACATACAAAGTAGAGCGAAAAGTTGTTTTTTTAAAAGTAGTTAATGTTTTTACTTTTTGACTGACTATCAAAATGAAAGAAAGTATATATTGGTAGCTAATGCTGATAAACATATATCATCACGCCTGTCTCCCTTAAAGGTTGACAGAGACTAGAGATTTCCATAGCTATTATATCACTATCACTACATAGTATAAAACAATATCGCTTTTTCTGTCCCTATGTCCTTTTGTATGCTTAAATCTTTAAAACTACGCAACGGATTTTGATGCGGTTTTTTTAATAGATAGAGTGATTCAAGAGGAAGGTTTTTATGCCCATGTAAAACTAGCGACCCGCCCCACTAGTATTTTTATATAATATTTTAGTTTCTAATAGAAACTTCTAGTTTATTCCTTATCAATTCGCTTTAACCTAAACACCAGTCTAATTTTGTTTGTAAAAAAGCTTCGTTTAATACAACATAAATTTTATTTATTTCTCTCTTGCATGTACATAATATGAAGTAAGTGGAATTACATAGTTTGGTAAGTATGTACATTAACCCAGGCTGGCTGCTGCGAAGTCTTAATTAAAATTAAAATGCATACATTACAATATAGGTAATATTGAAAATAATGATAATAAAATATGTCAACAACGTTTAATGATTAATTTTATTTACTTTTATCACGAAAATACGCGCTATAAACGAAATAATTTGCCTTTACCCCATTCTCCTTCATTTATGGCTCTATTTATCACGTATTTTAAGTGAAAGGGTGTCTTAAAGTGTAAGTAATTACTTAACCCAAGCGAGACGATAAACTTTAGAACTACTATGAATATCCTGTCATGATTACAATCCTATGTTTTGAAGTTTGCCATGTACTTAGACACAAATTATACTAGTGTTATTTAAATGCTCCATTTAGTTATTAGCTTTTCTTACATTACAATTTACCAGCCTCTTAGGTAACTTATCCGGTGATGGCAGTGATTTGGGTACAATATTTTATTTAAGTTAGTTTAGAGTATTTTTATTATTTAGTTTCATATTAGAATCCATTCATACTAATATTATAAATGCGAAATTATGTCTGTCTGTCACCTCTTCACGGCTAAACTGCTGGACCGATTGTGATGAAATTTGGTATGGATATAGTTATGCACTAGGAGTCAAACATAGCCTTCTTTCGGGCGCGATATAACCAAGGCACACGCGGGAAGAGCCGCGGGTAACAGCTAGTATTTTATATATAAGTCAACATTAGTTTGAGTTTGTAGTTTTCTTAAATTTTATTATAAATTTTACAATTTATTTTAATTTAAGTTAAGCTTTTTAAAATCTTCTCCACACATTCGTTCTCTGGTTAATCCAAAGTTTGACTGTTAGGTAATGCTTTTATCATAAAGTTCACCTATAGTGTGATTAAATTTAACTAATTTTAACTTAAGTTAAATAGAAATAAGGAAAACAAAAAATGTTAAAAGCAATTCGAATCGAGTTCCTCACTTTAGTTTCCACTCTCTTTATAGCTGCAGTATCGTAGAGAGGTTTAATTCAGACGTGCTTTAATTTGTTTATTTCTACTGCAAAGATTTGTTTAAGTTAAAACAACTTCATAATATGGTTTGCTATTCTTATAGATGAATTGTTTTTTTTTATTTAATCAGACATTTCTCTATTTGGATTTGTTAAGTTTAAAATCTTTTTAATATTATTTGAACACCAAATACTGTATTTTTTATTTCTTCTATTTAAATTAATGGCTAACTCTAGTTCCTGTTTTATAAGCTGCCTTAAGTAATATGTCTTAAAACAGCCATCTAGCCATAGCAACCACAAAAAAATAGAAGGGTGGGCTTAGTAAGTACGGAGAAACTTCTGATAGCTAGGACGGCGACCAATCCATGTTGCAGGCACGCTTCAACATAGAAAAGCATAGCAAAAGACGATTATTAAAGCTGTCAGGGTAATATTATACAAAGTTAGGTTTGCTACACAACAGTAGAGCGTCCTACGTACGATATGCTACGACGAGCTACAATGTGCTACGAAGTTCTACGATGAATATCTAAGTAGTAAAAGGAAAATTGTTGATATACTAGCTATTCTGGGGACATCGTCCGCGTGGTATTAAACAAAAAAGCTATTGAACAGTTCGCAGAGTTTATGAAAAGCCTTAGTTACTCCCTATTACATCAGTCAGTCCCGTCAAAATCGGTAAGGCCGTTTCAAAGTTTAGCCGGAACAAACAAACAGACAGACAAATAAACAGCCAAAAATTGTAAAACTGTATTTTGATCTTTATTTTGATGTACCGTGTATTAATCAATATGCATTTATTAAAAAGCGGTTATTTAAATATTACAAACAGACTCTCCAATTTAATTAATTATATGTCTATATATTTAAATTTAAGTAAAATATTAAATTCCATTTTGGTAAAACAATATTGCACAACTATTGAAGCTACAATTTATAAACTGCGTATATTGTAGCGTGCTACAAATAGCATGCTACGATAAGCTATAATGTGCTACGAAGTTCTACGATAAATGGAATTATGTACGAGTGTAATAAGATTCATTAATGCGTAATAAATTCAAATTAAACATAAATTAAATCCTTTACGATATTCTGGTACAAAAACTCCAATAGAACGGTATTTCAAATCCATGACTAGCTGAGTATTCGAACAATTTGAAAGTATACTTTTTGTCCAAGATACCCTCTGTCTTTGAGAAGCTATCAAATAGCGATCGGTAGAGAGATTGCCCGCCCTACACATGTAGAGTCAGAAAAGCGAGCGGGCAGAATCATAACATATTACTAAAATTAATTTATTTTATGTTTTTTATCCCATTTCCCCTGCTTGTATCCTTTGTTTTATTGTATATTGGAGTTCACATGGTTTTTTTTTCTTCTATTTGAATGTCACAGGTTTTATTTATTTTTAAATAAAAAAAAACATTCATGGTGTAACGATTTTTCTATATTTATATTTATTTGTGACGCTTAGCCTAATGTAATGAATAGTATTACAATATATATATATATATACCCAGAAGGCCTATAATTCAATAATTATCCATAATGTGTGACATTTTTCAGGAATTTTCGCCATGTGCCATGTACCATTACATCATATTTTATTTGCGTATCTGAATTAAATTATTATTAATGAAAATTAGAGACACTTTTACGAAAAACGAACTAATTTGCTTTTATTTAACTGTGGTAAATATAAGAATGAGGTGAGAGTAAAAGTATATGTATCATCTAATATAATAAGAAGTGTCTCTTTTGTAACCTAATTAACTTGTGTGAAAACTTGCAATCTCTAACTAGTTTGACATGAGCACACGTTCCCATAGTTCAGCGAAGATTGTTATCTTCCAGAACTTCAAGTAGTTTCGGTATTGTAGTAGTTGTGTCGTTGGTATCTTGTTCTAATTAAATCTAATTAAATTCAGAGTACATTTTAGCTACCTCATGTACTTTACGTTGAAAGAAACTTGGTATTTTTGCGGCTCAAAGATGAAATTCTGCAACCTGGTATTCAAATACTAATTCTTGAAAATATATTATTTGAAAAAATTGAAAGTATATATAATTTAAAAAATTGGATATGTCAAACTGCTGAAAAACAATATAAGTGGTAAAGTAGAATATGTCCCAGGAAGAAACAGACAGGTAAAAATTACGTCAAAGTTCTGCCCACCTCAGAACGTAAATTGCAATATTTTAATTAAAAGAAAACCGTTGGTTCTTAAGAACTTTCCTTGTTACGGAGAAAGAATTAAGTAGTGAAATCCCAAGAGTGCCTATAGAAAGGGTAGGTAAAATCAAAATATTGAGAACATAGAAAAAAAGTATAACTGTGTAAGATAGTGCAAAGTGAAAAATTATTCAGATTTTGCATGATGTTTAAACTATCGCGCCAATTTATCTACTTGTATATAGCAGTATTATGTAGCCCAATTGTCAGTGTGGTCTTCCGCTTATTATGTAGTCTATCTGCTTTCTTTCTGTGATACATAAAGGGACGTAGGTACGACTAAGGGAACGAGGACTCAATTTACTAGTACCTTTCTCTATATAGTTATCAGTCCAGTTACAAGCAGATTCCACCAATCAGTCTGTACAAAGAGCTCTCAAAAATGTTTTGCATTCGAATTTATAATATGTACGCTGAGAGAGTCGTCCTCCCTTCCCGAAGACGTACTTCCAGACACGTATAAAATTAGGGTCTTTTCAAGGCTAAAGTGAATAAGCTATTAATTTGCCAGCGCGCTCTTATCTGGGATCGTGAACAATCGTGGACATAGAGAATTAGGATATAACGCTTTGATGATGATGATTATAAATTATATATATATATATATATATATATATATATATATATATATATATATATATATATAGTAGTATTCATTTAAAAATCTATCAAATAAAACGTATATTTTGTACTCTTCTTATTTTGTAGTATAACTGTTTCTGATTAGAGGGCCTCAGAACTCATCCTTTTAACGTCCTTTGATAGAGGAAGCATAATGAGATTCGGGTGCAAAATAGACCAACCCGTAACATATTTACACTTTCCATTATATGTGTTGTGTCACCTATCTAAGTCAAAAGCATAACGACTTCCAACCTTACGTAAGTGAGAATAAGTTTTACTTTTCATTGCATTCATACGGCAAGAATTTATCTAAAAGCAATCTTGTCGGATTTTGTGTCATGAAATGCGTGGTCGTTGTAGAAATTTCATTACACCTTTATTATTATTATATAATCAAATTTTGTTTGTCATAATTGTCTCATAACTTGCAAATGATCATTTATTAAATTAATTAATTAAATACCTGTATACCTTTTCTTGGCTCCTGTATTTAATATTCAATGTTTTTGTGTATAATTAATATTCATTCCCAAAACTACAAACCTTTGAATAAACTAAGGTATATTCTAATTTAAACACAGAATTAGGAACTGCGTCAAGCAATAAATTTAGAGAAAAGAAATGATAAAATACAGTTCCTTGCCCTGTACTAAATGAAACTAAAATACAGAGGTGTTGAAAATAGACTTCTATAGTTAGCAGAACGTCATAGTTTTAGTTGGGTTCATGTCCAATATTGTTCTGGAGTGAAGTTTATTTTTAAACAAGATTGTTATCCGATTTTCCATTTTACCTTCTTTGTTGCCTAAATTTACCTTTTGAGATAGTAGGCACATAATAAAATAATATAACACATACTCATAATTTTGAGATTTTTTTTGGGCCTAGCTCAATCTATATTATAATCTATTGCTAGGATCAAAAAGTTGCCGGTAAAAAGCTTAGTACATTACCACCTTCATTTGTTTTATTGTATGGATTGCTATAAATAGTCAGTAGGTCAATTCAGTTACTCATATAAAGATCCGTATGCTTCGATTCCGATGCAAGCCTTATTTGAGAGTACCTACATTATGTATAAATAGTAAAGAAAATATCAACCATCGGCTTTTTTTATTTTCATTGCGTTTATTTTCTATTATGAATACCTCGAACACAAGAGAATAAGATTTTTTTCTCCGACCCCGACCATAACATATTACCCACTTTAAAAGTAGAGTGTTGCGTATACATTTTCTGGGTACAACTTTTCAGTACATTACGCACCTGGGATACTCCTATAACGAGCGGTTATCGTACTGACAAATGGTTACTTCCGGTACAATTAGTTGAACACCTTGTTATTTATGCTTCTTAGAAAAACAAAAGCGTTCTTGATCTTTCGTAGCTAAACAAAGCAACGGTTTGAGGCGGCTTTCGAATTAACATTCAATAAAGTTACAAACTTTGTGCGATTACATTAATACTTAATAATAGGTAACGATCTGGACCTATCTTAAGGAGGGTGGTAAATATCTAAAAAGACGATAAACAAGCAGTGCTTAAGTGATCGATAGATCGATAGATGGCGTTAATATGTTTCAGTATGGGGAGGACTCTATAAGTACACTAAAAATCGCTGCGTTTCTTTGATTTTTTATGGCGGTTGAATATTTGTTCTAATGTAGTATTCTCTCTAATCAGTGATGGTGATGGTGGACTGGGAGATTAACACTTTTAGCATTAGGTATTAAGTTCGCCAATCGTAAAACTGTTTTTACTTGTGGTACAATAAAGTTATATAAATAAATTAATATATAATCACTATCACTACATAGTATAAAACAAAGTCGTTTTCTCTGTCCCTATGTCCCTTTGTATTCTTAAATCTTTAAAACTGCGCAATGGATTTTGATGTGTTTTTTTAATAGATAGAGTGATTCAAGAGGGAGGTTTTTATGCCCATGCGAAGCCGGGGCAGGTTACTAGTAATTAATAATAAGAAGAATATAAAAATATAATATAATGAATATTATTAAGTAGTTAACACCTAATTTATTTAAAAATATTAACACTAAAAGAACGCCGACTCATATGAATCTAATCTCCAACTCATTTACTTTAAGCTCACTTTACAAACTTGTTGCTTTACATTCCTAGTGTAAGGTTCAAAATAATCCGCCTGTGGCCCTTTGAGAGTACCTAACTGAGGTTTTGTATGGCCGCCTGAAAGGGTTGTGGGTCGGGCGTTACGCCTTGAAAGAAACCCTTATGTAGCGAAGCTGATAATAATGAGTTTCTAAGTAACGATGACCTTGCGTATTTCTTATTCAAGACTAGCATTTTTATAGCTATTTTGTGTAAGAAAATGCTACGGTCTTACATGTTATATGTATGACTGTAATATAATATATATATAAAAGAAAGCCGTGTTAGTTACACTATTTGTAACTCAAGAACGGCTTCATCCCGGGAATAAGCACTGTTCCCGAGGGAAGTTCACGCGGGTGAAGCCGTGGGCAAAAGCTAGTATTTTATATATTGTGCACTGTGCATTGAGGCGGGTTAATGATTTTTTTTTATTTCAATAGTATTAATACGATGATAGTAATGACGATGAGCCTTTCTTTGTACATATTATATTTAACTTACCCTTCCGGTATAAACGTGTTTTGCAAAAAAAGACATGGACCCTTTGTAACCCTCTCATCATGCCCCGTTTTGTTTCGAGGTTAATAGCTTATCAACGTAATTACTCAGTGGCCATTATTGTAAGAAGGCTTCTATAAGACGAGTAGGTACTCCGATCCATTTGGCTGCCTTTGATCGTGTGCCGATGTTAATTTATGCAATTAACTGTTGGCTACGTATCAAGATATTTTAAAGGTACTTATATTATCCATACGTCCATAGTTAATAGTATAAAATGCGAGTCTGTCTGTCTGTTACGCTTTCACGGCCAAATCGCTGGACCGATTTTGATGAAACTTGGTATTAAAAAATGAAATAGGATTCAGCATTGTTACCTACTTGACGTCAATGGACTCTAGAACATCGGACATAATAATAAAAATATCTAATAAAATGAAAAAACCTGCATAAAGGACTCGGACTAAAGCTAATGTTGTGTGTTGTAAATAGGTGCAGTTTTAAAACCTTTTATCAGAAGCCTCGATATCGACATACAGATTATCTATATGTTCATTTTAGCTTTTATGCTGAAAGGATTACTGGATTAAAATGAATGGTCTTTATGGCTCTGGGCACAGAATTATATTTCGCTTTTTTAGTTCGTTATAATTGTAGTTTCTAAAAATAGTTTTAAATAAAATCTCTCAAATACCCGATTGGATTGTTGTTTCTCCTTTTTCACTTTGCTGGCTAAAAGTAAAACAGTCTTACTCAAAGTTATTTTATTTGAAATAATAAAGAATAAATCTTACTATGTATCTTATAAAAACAGTTGCAATTATATTTTTCTTCCCAGTATGTATAGAAAACTAAAGAAAGAAAAAAATCTTTAATCACTTAAAAAAATGAGAAGAGAAGATGTTTTCGAAGAAAAAAATCTTTGTAATAACAAAAAAAAAAACAAACTGAGTTAAGTTTACTTTAACGTATTCTAGGGATAAAAAATAGAAAAAAAAGAATCCTTAATGAATAAATTTATAACCTAGTTAACGAATTTTTACCTCATGCTTTACTTTTTGAAGATGTGCCGTAGATAATTGACGAACTGTTCCCGTTTCACGCATTTCTACATCAATAATTCTTTTATACTCACTCTCAACAGAACTAAAATCATTAATAAGTTCGTCCATTGGAGGCGCGGCTACACCTACATCTTCTGTTTTCGTTAATTTTAATCGTATCTCTTTTATTCTTGTCTCTAAAATACGTTCTCGTCTTGTTTCACGCTCATATGTTTGTACCATTCTCGGTTTGTCATTATCACCAGAATAAACCAACAATTCAGAGAGCATAACAAGATACATCACCCCTTTCTTATCTCCAATAGCTACTAACTGACCGTGTTCATGAGCTCTAATTTTTAGCAAAGGATATTGAGACAGTTTTAAATTTATAACTGGCTCACGATATTTGCGCAGAAAATCCCAGTACCTCATTCTGCCGTCGGCACTAACTGACATATAACTAGAAGCTCTATAGGGTGCCCAGATAACGTCATTTACATGATGTTTTTGAAGTTGACCAGGAATAATTGGAGATGAAATTATTTCGTCACTCCAAACATTCACTCTATAATCTCCACAAGTTATAAACATTTTTAAAATAGCTGAACTTCGATGAAGGGCTCTGACAGGACCATTATGAGCTTTAAATACACTGCTTATTATTTCATTGTGACTTTTTCCCTTACGATTTACATTCACAACAAGTCCAGTGTCTGTTCCACATAAAAATCTTGTGGGAAACGATCTATCAAATTGTAATGCGCTTATAGGTTCTGCATTCCCCAAATTAAATTCGCTAGTGCTTGGAGTCAAGATTGACATAATCATTACTTCTATTGGCTCAGATATATTTCGTACATCCCACCACATGCACATACCGTCAGTAGCACCAGTAAAGAATTCATTATTTAAACGAGAATATAAAAAAATTAGTGAAGATACAGGATCTCTGTGGGCGAGATGCGTAGAACTAATTAATTTCGGTTGATTTCCAGAACGAAGATCAAAAATGCACACTCTGCCATCTTCTAGGCCTCCTAATATAATTGATGGCGTGGTAGGAGAACAAGCAACTTGCCAACAAGGTACAGGTGGCAGGAATTCGTTAATTGGACAATTTGGAAGCTCCAAATTCCACACATATCCTACTAAACTGGTATTTACAGACGGTATATTAATCGGAAAAGCCTTGTTGCAATATGAAACTACGAGTTTTGAATCATCTTCATAAGTCCATGCCATACTGGATATTGGTCGACTGCTAGGATCTTTAAATATATTACTAACGCGCAGCGAAGGTTTTTCTATTGGATCTTCAGCTGCCATATTTTTATAAAATAGGTCATAGACATTTATGGCGTTATTCTGATCGATATAATGTTTAAATTCCGGGTTCAGTTTTAAAACAGCGTCTACGTAGGATTCATCTCTTTCAATGCGACGACGATATCTAGACGTCAATTCTTCATCATCAAAATTAATATCTTTTGGCCAACCACCTTCTGTATGATTAACTCCTGACTCTGTCAATACTATCCTTTTGGTGTTTATTTCATGCTGTGATTGTGAAATAACTGTTTGAGTCTCATGATTAATAGGATTTCTTAAGCAGTATTTCTTTTGTTCACCTGTATCAGGGGCGATATTATCCAACATGTGAGGTCCCTCCATGCAAAACATTGGTTGCCTTCCAAAATCCTTACGCAATTTAAAATAAGAGTATGACAAAGCCATTCTTCTGGTAAGAAAATGCTTATTATCTTTTATATTTGTTTAGTTAAATATTACAGCACAATAAATATGGTTTCTAAAGAATTTATTTTACTGTAGAACGTATTTCATTAAAATGTCATTGATGACATCGCTTTATATTATCATAGTGACTGCGATAATTATTTACCATAGACCGATGAATACTTCAAGCTGAGGCTGGTTTACCGTTTGATAATTACTACAATAAAAAACCCTCTCACATCTGCAATCTTGCTTATATAGCGATATGGTTGCATTTTAAGCAGTATTGTTTTGAAATGAAGGTATGTTTAAACGCGATGACTGGTAAAATAGCACAAAAAGTTGTTCTTTGTCGCATAAAGGAAAAATTTAGGCCTCTGTTGTGCTTCAGTCACCTTTTACAACATCCAAAGAAAAATGTAGAGGAGTGGTAAACTTACTCTCAATATTGAGTGTAGATACTACACCACTTTTTATTACGTCAACCCTCGTTTAAATGTTGAAATGGTTAAAAAAATATATCAGAAAGTGTACTACCGAAATGTATGTCAGTATTCTGTTTGATCCTTATTTGGGTTTATATCATATTATACACTATGCACTGTATAGTCCCGTTCTCCTTTGGACTATAAATATAGCAAGACAGATTAAACGACCACCTTGTTCATTAAAGTTTTCTTCTCAAGTTCTGTTGACTTTTCTTTCGGCCGCTACCGCAACTGATTTTCACAACTGGTTATCTACGATGACTTAATCTTTTTTAAAGAAAACATTCCTTTTATTTCTGACAAACTCTTGCGATTTTATGTAACGTATTTTTATGATCCTTCTATTTCGGTTACAGTTTGGTTAAATTGTAAGATTAAATTTTTTGATGACAAAAAAGTTTCAAGTCCCGTTTACGAGCCGAAGTACCATTAAACCAAGTAATATTATCTCGAACAATGTTTAACTGACAAGGCTCGGGGTTTATTTTACATTGGTAACACAATTTTCCAACATCGTGAATATGTTAGTTCATATATCTAGTGTGACTCAATTTTCTAAATATGCGCTAAATTGTTTACCTAAAATTGGAGGCATCAAAGTACAACTGCGCACAGATATGGGCTAACATTTGTGATAAATAATCATTATGGACGGTTTCTGATCATATCCGCTAAGACGCTGTGTTTGTTTTTGTACAAAATGTAATGTACTTTAAAAAAAATTACAATTCACTTGCTTAAAAGATAATCAAATGTGCTATTTTACCTTATTTTTTCCCTTTATGGTGTCGTCGATATTTTTTTATAATCAACAACCTTCCCAGTGACAATACAAACCTCTTTGGATATGCTTTCGTTGGTGTAATTCTCTTTACGTTGAAAAGTAACAAGATTTATAGATATTTTTTCTATCAATAATACTACCCTCATAGTTAAAAGAATAACTGATGAAAATAGTTAAAAAACTATAACCAGACTAGGTTCTTTTAAAAAGGGACCACGGCTCTACCGTGACTATTTTTGTACCTACGCATTTCTGGATTTCTATCTGAATTATTCCTTGTTCCATTAATTTTGGACATTTTTTTTTTAAGTTGGTTTATAGTTTTTAAACTTAGTTTATTTAATACTTTTCAGCAAAGAAGTTCGAATCCAAACACACATACAAACAAAGAAAAAAAAAAACAGAAGTCAAAAACTGTTTAATGGATAAGTAAAACAATACCGGTTGTAAAACATTTTTATTAATCATAATTTATAGTCAGAATCATGAGAACGGAATGTTAACTATATAATCATTTTCCAAACTTTGGTATAAACAAACGGTTGAATTAAGTTAACTTGAGTCTTTTATTTATAGCCTCGCATTTACCGTTAGCTCAGCAATGGTGTAGTGCCCTTATCTTGTACTGACGGAATTTATTTGGTAGACAACTTGACGCCTCACTGAACTCTATTATTGCTAAATTGCTAACTCAGTATAGTTTATCCCGCAACATTGGCGTCAATATTTATTTAGGAATAGAATAACAAAACTGAGTTGAAGTTTTGAACTATTTGCAATCAAACTACTTTTCTAAAACATGTATTTTACTAATTTTTTATATATTATGTCCATAGACTTAAAAAAATAAAATTGCGTCACAGCGCGATTCGAACTTCTTTGATTTTTTTGTCCTAACTTTACCACGTCGCGCAGAGCCACGTCATTCATTGAAGATTTTAAATTGAATTTAGTTATCAAAGATGTTTATAACTATATTCTCTTGATGACCTCAGTGGCGTAATGGTTAACATGCCTGACCGCTACTCAGAAGGTCCCTGGTTCGATCCCCGGTCAGGTCAAGATGAAAAAATGATCTTTTTCCGATTGGCCTGGGTCTTGGATGTTTATCTATATATGTATTTGTTATAAAATATAGTATCGTTGAGTTAGTATCCCGTAACACAAGTCTCGAACTTACTTTGGGGCTAACTCAATCTGTGTGATTTGTCCCTATATATTTATTTATTTATTCTATTAAATTTACCCTATAAAGCAAATATTTGGTAGGTAGACAATTTCTAAATAGTTAGAAAATGTTAAATGAGAACGTATTTCCCAGACCAAATACAGCCTTTTTGTTTACAATTAATAATACAGTAGATATTTTTTTCATCATCATAAATTTAAGAGCTAGGCTCTTGTTGGTGGTGTTCCTTCCATCTCTGTCTATCATTAGCAAGTTCCTTTATTTCTTGATACGACACGGCGTTTGTTATTACAGTATTTTATAATAACTTTATTACAAATCTTACTCTGAACCGAATAAGCATAATAAATATAAGAAGCTAACTCTATAAACTAAGTTAACTCATGTCGCCAGCTTTATACTTCCCGTGTAAACATCCTAAGATAATAACTTACATACGGGCGTTGCCTACAATTCATATTTGCCGAGTCTGCGCTTGCGAGCTCTAATGAAAATATTTCATTACACTTCCTCTGTTTGTAAGCCGTTATGTCGACAAGGCAATTTCCGTCTTCACTACTTTCTTTATTCTAGGTATCTATACTAGGTATGAATTGATACCTATATTTATTGATTATATAATAAATATAATTTTAATATGTGTTTTCTATAAAACTCATACAGCTTTGGCACTGTTGACAGGGTAAATCTGCTGAGCTGTAGTTCACTGCATCATATCAATTAGTACCTATCCTCTCTTTCATACAAGTTGAAAGGATATTTATATAAATTAACGTAAAATTATGAATGATAGAATCACCTAGCGATAAAAACGAAATGAATCCGGCGCTATTCTACGGCAAACGAATTTTTTAATTATTTTATTAAATAAAAGAAAAGTTGCGAAAGCCTTGTCTACCACCGAGAAATGTTGTAAAATGATTTGTTTAGGTATGTTACATCCGCACTTTCATACGTGGAAAATATAAGGGTACGTACAATTTTATTAGAGTGTTAAACAAATATGAGCTTTATAACGAGATATTTAAATCCAATTTCACTCGTTTTATTTAAATCTTCTAAGTAATTTCATGGTAAAAGCTTTTCCTAATACCGAACTGAGATTTAAGGTGCAGAATTGATTTAAAATGTTGATAAATATTACTGATATTTAACAGCGAAAGAATCTAAACGTTTGGTATATATACAAATGTGAAGTGTAATGTATGTTCAAATACTCCTTCCGCTATTGCCTTCTGGTAGGTTTTAAAAAAAGTGTTCTGTGTCCACTTTTCTGCTTTTGACGCTGCTGCCCTTTGTTTAAGGCAATTAACGTCACTTTTGTAACTTGTTGGTTGAATTTGTACGGTTTGTACCAATTGATTCTGTAAGTATATTTGGGTACTCTGTTTATGAAATTAAACAGATCTTTGATGTTAGATGCCTAGTAAACTATTTGTGATACAATCAATGATGACCAACTGTTTTCCCTCGACTGCTTCGTTCATGTAACAAATACTGGTAATACCATTTTATTTCAATAATTTTTAGTAATAATGACACGAATTATTCACCTGTATTTGTGAAGAATGTACCTATTAAATGAAATATGAACGTTTCTTAATTCAATATATCTCATATTGAATTAAAAAACATTCGAGGTAACTTTTTATATTTTTTGTGCAAAGTTTGTTTCTATGCAAATCATATTTAGAAAAAAGAGAAGTATAAATTTTACAATATATAAAATAGACAATGAATCATAAAATTCGGAGTGCGTGTCGTGTAGGTACTTCACGTTCAATAGAGTATGCACACCCTGGTTTCAGAGTTCTTCAGAATCACCTCTCGGCCTCTGACCTGGTTTCTTCAACGACTATCAATAAGTGATTTTTTATTTTTTAACTATGCCGCCACGCAGTTTCTGTGCACTGGTTCAATTATGAGATAAGGTTTTTTAAAAAAAAAAACATAAGAAATCATAAGGTTTTTTTTTTCTGCAATCCAGTTGTTTTCCATTGATTCTATAAACCAAGTCATCATACTAACATTGATTTTATACATTCAATTCAGTTGTAAGTTTGCATTCACATTCATAAATTTTTGTCATTCAAACCATGTTGATATTTTCCTTTTATTTATTGAATAAAATCCTTTTACTCGCTTCTTTTATCTTATTCTATCACTAAAATATTCTCTAAACAGTGGTTAAATAAATGCGCTACGTTGATTGATGCAGCAAAAGAGGTATGCAAAAATTTTATGACATCTAAAACCTGCTTTAGGAAGCTAAAATCTTCTCCAAGCGATATTACCAAAGAAACAAGAATTTTCTCGAAACAATCTGAAAAATTTCTCAACGTCGCTGCAATGCGGCGAAATTGAAATCTCTCCACAAAGAGAATTGGCCCCCATTTACAAGTACATATACACAAAAAGAGTTGTAATAAAATCATAAAGTTCACATTTCCACACGCTATTCGTATCACGTATTGGGGTGAGATCACGTCCGTCTTTGTTTTTCTTTTTTGTAAGTACCTAATCTGTGATTTTTTTGTTCGCCCGCAACACATGCTCTTGATAAATTGCTGGATCTCGGACGGAAAAAACGTGTCTATGAAAAATTGATCTACGGGGCTGACTTGAATTCCTTAGCATTTGTTTCTTTGTTGAAACTTGGTGTTTTACTTTCACATTTCTGTTTTATACGTGCATAGGATTTTTTATTTTTTGCCATTTGATTTTCTATAGGTTGTTTGTCCGGGATCAACCTTCTGATGACTCTTTTTTAGTTGTTTTCATGTCAAGTCCACTGTTAGGACCTATAATCGCAGTAATGAGTTCAGGTCCACTTTAAATACCATTTAGTTCTGAGACATACACACTCAGTTCAGAAAAAACAGAAAGAACTCGTGAACGCGAATTGGCCAGCATGGCGTTTTGAGGCCTTACTCTTCAATATTTGTATAATCATTATTGCACTTTAAAAAATGTAGAGTACATATTTAACAATGAAAATTTTTGAAGTCTATTGTGTTTGACAAAATAATATGATTATAACTTCAAAACCCATTAATAAGGAAGTGCGTTTCAGGCGAGGCGCATTTCCTCATTCTATGGCAAAACAAAATAAATATTCATATTTTTTTTATTTATTCGAATTTAAAAGTAGTAAACATCTTCCTGTTAAATTAAATTTCAAATAATATATCATTAGATATCATATATAAGTATCATATGTACCTACCTACGTTTCACTAAAAGAATCTTATTTGGTAAAAGCATCTTCAATACAAAGTCACCGGCATTATAATAGCCTATTACTACCTTTTACGACCTTTTATAGTCGGTACCAAATAATTCTCAATATAATTCATAACATAAATGTTGGTATTAAAAAAAAAAATTACTTACTTATAAGTTGACTTGTCAAACACATTCAAACTGGAAAAAAACTTATACAGCTATTGCTTTGCGTAATATTGAAATTAATAAACTCCTAGACCACTAGACGGAATGGCCAGACACCACTATTAAAAACATTTTTACTAGTAATCTCAATGTAAACGAGATGTTTTAAAAAAATCAAATATTTATTGTTTTTTAGAGATTTTAATCACTAACATTCCATTCATAAAATTTCCAACTGTAAAAACACTGAATTTCCCATTGACACAGGTACTTATATTTGCTCACAACTAACAGCCGTGTCTCACAAGTGTTCCAACTCAAAAGCTATGAGGATATTACTGTTGACAGAGGTCTCACTGGACCCGGAAGAGCAAATAGGCTTGTTTGGTGAAGGCTTAGACGAGTTTGCTGGAGATCAGTGGGTGTTTTCCTTTCACCTTTGGAGAAATCAGGTAAGTAATTACTACTCTGTTCATTATGACAAACTTCGGAACTATTTTTTTATTTTTCATTATTTGTATTTGTAAATAGTATTGAATTGTACTGTTCTTAATTTTACTGTATTGAATTGTACTGTACTGAATTGTACTGTATTGAATTGTGCTGTATTGAATTGTACTGTATTGAATTGTACTGTTCTAAATTTGGCTACAAAGTCAATTGTCCCTTCACTTCTCATCTCTGACGTTATTTATTTCATGACTGCTGCTAGGTCGCGTTTTAACGTGCCTTCCGTATCAAAGACAAATCACACACAAATACGAAACTTCTCGAGAGAAATTAAAATAATTAAAGAGAGCCCAGCATCCAACCACGTGGCGGATACCCAAAGCATTACAGCTTCTTTAATAGGGGCTCAACGCTTTCGATTCGCTAAGAAGAAAAATAAAACGAAGGTGAGGTTACATTAGATTTGGTCAAATTGTACTTATTAACTTCCGGGTCATAAGGCAAATACCTTAATCACTAAACCGTAGAAGCAGTCTGCCTGATAATTAACTGCCTTACTATTCCGTAGGCATTTATAGCAGCTCCTAGCAACAAAAACAAAAACACTAACTATTAGATCTGTCCCTTTGATTATTGATTGTTTTAATCTCTGAAATGAAATACAACATAACGAGTCCTAGCTTCCTTAAATTGGTTTTATTTATCTAGTAACAATGCCAGTGGGTTTTAATTAATTTTAATCTGTATATTTCTACTTTCCTCACGTTTTGTGAAATCAAATTATGTGGTGATGTTAATTGTTGGTTTGTTTTTTGTGTTGTATCTTACTTTGTATTAAAAATGCACGGATACCTACCAAACCAAATGAACAAAATATGCTTCTGTGGCTTCTTGTAGGAACTACGACTATTGTGACTACGTCGAAAAGTGTAACGAATAGAGTTGATGGGAAAATGTGTTTAATTATATGGCTTGATGGTTATTTTAGATAATATTATATTTTGCGTTTGCATTAAAATTTATGTGGTTTTTCATATAATTATACTAGTTGTGATTTATTATATGCATTTTCCAAGGATAGGGCTTATTATAAAAAAATCTAATCCAACCAGTAGTTTTAAAATCCAATGTATTAAAATAAACAACCAAACTATTCAGGTTTATTATATTTGTATTTATAGATATTATTTAGTTTAACTAGGTAATTATTCAAATAACTTTCATTGGAAACCTGCAACTAAAAACTAGGCTAAAGGGCTCAAGGTTCAATTCAAAGTTTAATTACTTTATAAGTAGACATTAAAAGCCCTTAATTACCATCCGTCACGTTAGATTCACAAGTTCTGAAATCTGAAATATATATTTTCTTCATATTAAAGGAGTAATGGACCTCCCACGTACACTTAATCAATCTCTACCTTGTAAATGAAAGTCATCCTTCAATCCACACGCTGAAGACGTGAAAAAATACAGCTTTCTTGAACAAATTACCTGAACTTATGTAGGTATAGGATAAATTACACGCTTCATTTCGTCAAGAAAAATCAGGAAGGATCAGGTCTTCAAGCGAAACTCAATCGTAAGCCATAATATAACATGAACTTATAAAAATTGAAGGAAAATATTTGTCTCTATACACAAATAACTAGGATATTATATAAAAAATAAAACAAAATATTCAGTGTACCGGCTTTATTAACATATTTTCAGAAATAGGTTTGTAATCAGATATTCATAGGTAAATTGTTGTTGCAGAAATCTATATTTTGCGCTAGTCAAACGACTCTATCTTGATATTACATTAAGGTATGTAAAACTTATATAAAACAATTCTATAATAAGAACAGTTCTATTTATTATTGATTATGAACCATTGAAGAACTAAACTGTACCAAATTTAAAATGCATGTCTGAATGTACGATTTTGAAAACAATAATAAAATCGACATATTATTTATTTATTTATTACTCGCTTACATGTACGTACATAATATGAAGAAGGTGGAATTACATAATTTGGTAAGAATGTACATAAACCCAGGCTGGGTGTTGCGAAATCTTTGAATTGGTATCAAAATCTATACATTACAATTTAATTAATATCGAAATAAAAATAAAAATAATGATAATAAAATAAGTAAGTATGTCAATAATGTTTAAATGAATGAAATTAATTAGATGAATGAAATGAATACGTCAGCTAGTATAAAATAACAATGAAACCTATGTCATGATACGGTTAAGAATTCTCCAAAACGTCGGAAGTAGCCACCTGCCCTTTTTATTTATAATGTATCGCTCAAATATTCTTCGATTGAGTAATAGCCTTTGGGCAGTAGCAATTCCTTCAGCTTTTTAGCAAATGCTTTATCATTTTCCTCTAAACGCAATGATTTCGGTAATTTGTTAAATATTTTTATTGCACTTACATACGGGCTGTTACTATGCATTTTTAAATTGGATATTGGAAACATTAATCTGTCTTTGTGTCGTGTATTTATTTTAACTGGGTGAAGAGATATACTAAAACAACGTCAAGTCACAAGCTTTAAGCCCTGTATTTTTAATGTCAACTGAAGATTATCAAATAAGTAAATTAAATAGACAATAAAAAAGTGGGGTTTCACATTTTCAAACATCTTATTTTTAACGGCTCCTTACCGTTGGTCCCGAAATCTACCAAAAATAGATTTCTATACAACATAAGCATATCCAAACATAAATCAATGTGTATCTATCTCACAGCTGAAACAGCAACAACAACATTTCTCTTCTTATTCCTATTCAACTTTACAATTCTATAACTAAATTTATGTCTTTCATGAAAATCTACATCATTCTGAATCACATTCACTTCATTAGACTGCACTTTTAACTTTTCTTTAACTTTTATCCAACGATCGTTTTTCCAATCATACTTCTTTCCCATTTCTAGTAACAACTCTTCAAATTTCGGCCATTTAGTTGCCGACCTATCAGTATTATCTTTAAATGATACGTGATTATTTAATATTGTTTTCTTTGTAGTAGTATTATCACTTGCAGTTTCTAGATAAATATTATTGTTTTCTGGAGAGCTCGTATCTTTGTTCTGCATTATTGTCTCATGTTGTTTGCTCGTATCCCTTGTCCGAGAATCACGGTTCAATGTGTTTCGCATGTATTTGTATTGTATTTTCTTAATGTTGTCCAAGAGTAAACCTTTCTCTGGATATTCGTCGTTAAAATCTTCGATTTCATGCTCGATTTTTTCTGAAAAAAGGAAAATTCAGAGTATGATTCAATACAAGATTTTTTCAATGTATTATTTTTATCTCTGAAAAGGTCTAAAATGTGTGTCTATTATTTTTGGATAATTTAAGACGCAGTAATTAGAAAAGTAATTTTTGGACCAAGTCTTAGATAGAAGTAAATCTAGTGATGGTGATGTTTTAATATAAGAGAAAGAGACAAAATATTATAGTTACAGTAGATTCATGGCAGTATCAAAAACATGAAATATGCGAAAATTGTAGGTATGTATGGTACCTACTTACTTTTTTCCAATATTACTTTTTGCATCAGAAGTAGTGAGAAATATTCAACAGATGCGTAACAAGCGCGTAATATCTGGTCATAAGACAATGACACAAAAGTATATATTTCTATCACAAATCCTTCTTTTATCTGCAAAAGTCACATCAAATACGTAACTTACCAGCCATTTTTCTGAATATATCAAAGTCGTGTCGGAGATTTTGTGCCTCATCCCTTTTCTTCCAACGTCCATCGCCTCGATCTAAGGAATGAAAAATATTTTTTCTTACTATATATCGTCCAAATCATCTTATTGATTTATTATTTTGCAATCGACCTTGCATACCCAATGTTAGAGATTCTAAATCACTTCACATCTTGAAAAATTTACTTGACAACTTCCAGACTGCTTCCAGGTCTAATGGCTATTACATACTGTTCTCACTGTCTTCCAAACAATGGAAATAAATTTCCTTTTATTTCCTTAAAAAATTATGTAGTACAAAAGTGATCGCTTTAACCACTAGAATTCTATGGCAGCTTATGTTTCTATGAGTAAGATTTTCTTCTATTAAATTTTGTTTGGTACTAGATTTCAATGTAAGTTCGTACTAGATTTCGAGAACAATATTTATTTTATTTTTGAGAATTACTTGGTACCTACAGGATTTAAATTTTCCAGCTCAAATAATTTTTGATAATTCAGGCGTGATCGACTTTCACGCTCTAACGGCTGAACGGAGTCCACTAAAATTTGGTACACAGCTGGTGCGGAAACAAAACACAAAATCAACTTTTAATATTAAAGTTCTCCCAAAAACAAAGCTTTTAAGCAAAGGATTATACATCAGTATTACTAACTTAATATCCCATTACACAAGGACGATTATTTTTTTTCACAATCATTTATTTGGGATGACGTTATTGTGGTGTAGTCGTTATTATGATTAGATAGAAGCGACCTATTAACACTCGTATCACATTGAATTCGCCTTGCTTTCAACTGGTTAAGGATTTTTCCTTAGGTATTCCACCGCCTTTCAATAATCAAGTACTTTGACTTAAAATGTTGTTTATATATAATATTGTTTATTTGACTATACAGATATGACCTTTTAATTGAAAAACGCTAAAAGTTAAACTTACCAACGCAAACAGTGAGCACTACGAAACAGTAGACATATTGCATTAAATTGCTTGCCATTGTTGCTTACACCTGAAACAATTTAAACTCATTAATTTTATATATGTAATAAGCACGAGCGTTCTGGATAGCGATTGCGAAGTGAGAATTTTTTTATAACTTCGAATAGGTATATAGTGAATCATACTATAATGTAAAGTATATTTAGTGGAATATAATGAAGAACGGTTTCTGTTTTTTAACAAATTTATATAAAAAAAATAAAGGGTTACTTCCTGACCTTATTTATTTTATACAGGTGTTTGCAAAGAAATTTTGATATTGAAATATATTCAGGTGTGACTTTGCGGAAGTCAGTTACATTAAAAAATTAAAACATGTAAAAACAAAAGTTACATGTTAAGTAGGTACTTACTTATAAAAAAACGTGTACCATCTATATGAAAAGAGGAAATATGTATGCAATTGAATTTTCGACTATATTGATTTATCAAGATACGAAGTCATGTCTTTCATCATATTACAACTATACTTTGCGCACTATCTCGACTTTGACAAGATGAAGAAAGTCTGAAAATATTAAATCCATAAGAAAGTTCAAACGACGCCATATGTCAGCAAGATGTTCAATATGAAATACTCGTCTGGTCTCGTCTAGTTTATTCAATCTGTATGTAAGTTTTGATGGCAAACTATGTTATTATCTTATGACCTGAATAAGGTCGCAGGCAAGCGCTGGATGTGATAGCTTCCAACTTATCAGTCTGGAAATTCTTGGGGGAGAACTATGTAAAGCAGTGGACAGCCTGCGGCTGAAATGATGATGATGATGTTATTGAGCATTTGTAAACATTTGCAAGGGATTGAGCTTCATGTTGAAATTTTCTTCAGTCAAATCCATTTACACAAGAAAATATACTTTCTAAAAAAATATGAATTCATCACTTATAGGCATAGATTAAAAAAAAAAATCCTAGCGCACTATTTCCTAATTCTATTTATTTATTTAAAACTTTATTGTACAAATTAAAAATAAAGTGTTTTGTACACTTTATTTTTAACTGGTGGATTTAAAATGCCTAAAGATTGCTTAAAGATGCTACTATGCTAATATACTATGCTTTATGCTTAAAGATTTTGAAAAAGTTCCTCATTCGGCATCACACTAACTAATATTTAAAAAGAAAAGAAATGTATGATTGTATTGTTTGTAATGAATAAAATAAACGCAAAAAAGCTCAAAAACTACTGGAACAATTTGAAGAACTCTTTCACCATTTGCTACATTATCTCTCAAACATAGACCATAGTTTCTACACGTACGGGCGAGTGAAACATCGAATTACTATTTTAATATATTGTTTATTATATGCTTTGCATACGGATTCTTTCTAAAAAAATTCATTTGACTCACGTATTCACACAACTCATTCTTCTTTCTTTATAATAGCGCTTTTCCAATTGCATCCAGCATACACTTATCTAAGTTTATATAAAGTTTTATTATTATATAGTCAAATCGTGTCCTACAAGATCAATGAACAATGCACGCACCATAGTGTCAAAGTTTTTCAAAACCGCCTCTCGGCCTGCGAATATGTTTTTTTAACGTCCAGCTGGCAGTTTAAACCAATGTACCTTTCAAAGCAAGGAATCATTTTTCTTATCGGACTATCGTTACAATGTCATAATAGACTGAAAACAACTCATACAAAGTTTGCTTCAAGTGAAATTTGAAAACAAAAATCTGTGGCCGTGAAAAAGAACGAAATGAACTCTAAACTAACAATCCACGTAAGGCGTATGTAACTGCTGAATCTGTAAAAAAAATTAAGTACTACCGTTATTTGATTTTTTTACTACGCTACCTATTATGATTTATGTGATAATACACTAAGTATTTATAGACTTAGAGCCTTCTGATGAACAGATGGAAGGATGGACAGTGGCAAGAATGATATCCAGTACATTATCCAGCTACAAACACTACAAATTTTATGTGTTTACTAAACGTAGCCCTAACTTGGGGCCAAGAAAACACCCACACAGTCACTGTATTCTTCTTCTAATCCTATTCTATTATTCGACTTTCATTCTTCTTTTCATATTTAAACGTATTCAGTCTCTCTCTCTGCACAACTGTTTTGTTGACTGTTCTTCTTTTTCATCGGTCCCTCAATAATGAGGATCGTGACCACATATGTGTTTCCAGAGTGCGCGATCGGCAGCACTACGGACTGCATTATATATGCTGCCTCCAGCATCTCTCCTCACGCTGTCCACCCACTGGACTGGTTGACTGTTAGTTTTCATGTTATGTAATGTTATGTATGTAAAGTTAAATAACTAAGATACTGTAAAATATATCTGTAAAGGCTGCTGTTAAACCACTGGTCTGATATAGATAAAATTTGGTATAAGGATAGTTTGAGATCCAATGCGATATAACTGAGTACAAGTACAACGCAAGCGAAGCCCCAGATTATTGCTTGTCTTCAGTACACGAACAACTTAGAGAATAATAATACAAATCACGTTTCCCAATATAAAAATATTTTCATACAAATACACAAATTTATTCAACCATAGAATGTTATTAAATATCATCAACGTTATATTTTTACATATAATTTCAAAGTCCGACCCTTTTTCATTCCAGAAATTGTATTTAGAAAACATTTTTTTCACTCAGACATTTCACATTGCCGAGAATTAACGGCGGCGTCTGTTAAAATTAGATTTATTTTTTTCTTTTTTACGCCCTGTCCCGAAGTGACTTTGTAATTCGTTCTTTTTGTCCTAAAGCCCTTTTCCCGTTATTAAAATTATATGAAAAATATATTTCCTCTAATGGTTCTCAAATATTATACACCTGCGTACTGGAGGATAAAATCTTTGGAAAGACTTCCGAAAAATAGCCAAATAAGGTTCTATTATGTTGATGTGATTCTCATTATTCCGTTTGTGATATTTTGTGAGATTCGGAATACCTATTTATTTACTCGACATTGCCAGTTATTATTTTTCGCGGAGGTTATGTCTTTAGAGTGCGTATGTGTGTGTATTCCTATTGGTCTGGTTTTCTGTATTAAGGGTTACGGAGGTCAGATGGCATTCGCTCCATTAAAATGATCAGCCGCCAAAATGTATGAAGTACCTGTATTATGACCATGATTAAAAGCGTTACTTAGGCTCTGAAGCGTAAGCTGAAGATGCAACTAAGTAAGAGTACAAAATACGCTTGGATGATGTTGCGTGTGTATTTTTTTTTCAGATTTTCATGTCATTTCCTGTATTATGACAATCGCATTGAGTAACAGCTTTTGTTATTAGTAGTTGCTTATTTTTTTTTTTTGTACGTGACTCCACTTTAGTTTGGCTGATACCTCACAGTCACAGATGTGAAGGTTGTTACGACAGCGATTTTTGTGGTCCCGTAGAAGCTCCGTGATATAAGAACTAGTAGATATTTTGTCGAATGACATTATACCATAGAATTTCTCTAACCATCCAAATTTCAAATTCTACCTATGATTTTAATAGGTACATAAAAACATATAAGCAAGTTAATAAAAATAACGATTTTGTACCTTTTCTGATAGTAATCACACATATAAAAACATTAGATAATGTGAATAACCCTCTTAAGCTGATAAGTTAAGAATAGCAGTTTCAATAATAAGTCAGAATAAGTAATCATGGAGTTCGGTTAATACAATATTTAAAAAAAATATTTAGGCTTTATAAAAATATTTTATATTTTATTTTTTATATTTTTTTATGGATTTTACTGGATGCTAATACGGAAGTAAAATTTTACATATTATCAAAATATACATTATATAATTTAGTGTATTTACATGTAAAGAATATATAAACTTTATAACCTGATAGGTTTAATCACGTCCATATTCCAGAAATAATAAATAACAAGTCAAACACAAACCTCGATTAACAGACGTCGAAACTTCCAAGCGAGAACAAATTTTAAATCAACTTGTCGCGTGTCTACTGGGAACTCTCAAAATTAACTCAAATTCAAGTCACAAAACTTTTTAAAATACCACGAATTTGGCTTCACGAAATAAAACCACGTACGCTCTCCCTGAATTCCAACTCCAGACTGAAATACCCCAGTCTAATAGACTATGTATTCACCACCCTTTACCCCTCGCTACTTACCTGTCAGTTAGAAATATGCAGATTCCATTGCTACTTCGCCAAGTTACGTGAGTTTTTATATTACTGGCATACAAGCAATGAATGATGAACAGTTTTTAAAAATTGTAGAAAATTTTATCTTTGAATACTTGGGTAAAAGTTTTGGTTCGGTTTCCGACCACCCTAGTCCCTTTATACACCATTCTAAAATTTGTATTGCATGTCTGCAGGTAGAGTTTTCAATCAAATGGCCTTTCGAGTCTATAGAAATCGCCTAGAAGCTAGAGATTTATATTGCAGAGTTAATTAACTCGTAGATGCAAGCCGGCTTTTAATTAATATCAGGTTCGAATAAAGACTTTAATTATCAATAAAGAAACAAAACAAGGCCTCATGTAATCAATAAGGTAAATTTATTAGGTGTTAGTTTGTTAGTTCATTTATTAAGTACAACCAGCTTTTAATTTTTATCATTCGCTTTATACCTATGTTAAAAAATAAAATAAAATAATTTTATATCATGTGTTGATGGTGGTAGTATGGTGAGTTTAAACTCTCGTATTGAAAAACGATTGTTGGCTGTTGTATGTTGTATGTTGTAACGACTTAAGAGATATATAGTATGAAAGGAAACATTTTTTGTCATGATTTTATATCATATAAAACATATATACGGTCGAATTGAGAAACCTCCTTTTCTTTTTTTGAAGTCGGTTACAAAACTTCGACATATTTAATAACAAATTCAAAATTTAAAAAAACCACAATTCCTTTTTTTTTTTAGTGGTGACGGTCGACTGATTTACCCCCCACATATTATTTGCAGACATTAGGTATTTTCCCCACTTACACCCCCAGAGCTTTGTAACAGCTCAACCGGTTTTCATTAATCATATTATTTTGTAATGTGCACGTGATGCGCTTTCATTTGAGACCCCACTCAAGTATATTGGCAGACATTCGGTTGTTCTTCCCCACTTTCACCCACACAACTTCTAAACGGCTCAACCGATTTTCATTAAACATATCTAAAAACACTCATCTGTAAGTCATTTTTAATACGAAAAAAACTAAATTGAAATCGTTTCATCCGTTCGGGAGCTATTATGCCAGAGACAGACAGACAGACAGACAGACAGACAGACAGACAGACAGACAGACAGACAGACAGACCGACAGACAAACAGACTCGTCAAACTTATAACACCCCTCTTTTTGCGTCGGGGGTTATAAAATGGTAACCTTTACAAAACAGGAACGCATGGCTGGTTATATAACATGATTCACTGACCATAGATTTAAATACAACACGTTAATGGCAAAATGATAAATATTCATTAGCAACCCTTAATCTCATCTGCGCCTTTATTAAGACCACATCCGGCCGGCTGAATGGGATGAAATCATTACAACGGTTGTCGTTTACAAAAATGGGCATTACAGTTACCCTTTTCAAATTCTAACTAAGCTGGGCTTTGTCTTTGCAATATTTTTTGTATCTCTTTTCAGGACCGTCGACTTTTGTTGTAGATACCTAGCTACTTATTTTATAGAAATTAAAAGACTTCGATCGAAATTAATCTTACTATATATATCGTGCATACGGCTTATTTTGATAATATTTTGTAAAGAATGCCACTATAATGTTTTACTATTCATGTGCTTGCCTTATCATGAAATCAGTTCCAAAATACTAAATTACTTACAAGTAAATCATATTATTACCATTAGCAACTTTTTTCTACCAGACACCTATATGAAACACTATCTGATGCCCGGCGCTCCGCTCCCGGATGAATTCCGGGATAAAATATAGCCTCTGTGTTGTTCCAGGGTCTAAACAATCTCCATTCCAAATTTCAGCCAAATCCGTTCAGCCGTTATTCTGTGATAGAGTCACAAACATCCATACAAACTTTCGCGTTTATAATATTAGTAGGATAGGATAGTAGTAGTTTTAATAATTATGATACTACAAATAATAAAAAAATTAAAATTTACTTCCATGGTTAATTCTACTTCTATTTGGCGTATAGCCCATAATCTAGAAAAACTCTTATTAAAAGCAATCTTAAACCCTGTCAAAAAATGTTAAACATAATATAACTACTATCAAAAACAATTTGTTCCCTTTGACTGCGCCGATGTGTTCAAACCAGTGGACAATATCTATTATACGTGCCCGGATAACCGTGCGGTCCTTTCCTATTTCGTTATGAACAGATGTCATTATGAAATATGGGATAATTTTCCCAATAATTACCAAAATATTGTGAAATTGTGATATTCCTCTTTTGAGCTAGTCGAGTGAAAAATTATATTTGTTAGACCAAAACACTATCAGTGACTTTGTACAATACCTACAAGTTTCTGAGTGCTGATGGTATTGTGGTATAACCTAGCTGCTGAATTTTTTTTGTCTGTCAACTTTATACAAAAACCATTTTTATAATCCCGCGGCTTTGCTTATAGAAAGATAAAACAGCCTGTTTTTAATTTTATGTCTCTATAGACATAAAATTAAGTTATTAACATCTGTCGGCTGTCTTCGGCTTTATTACCTACTATTTCGTTAATCTTAGAAAACTACTTAATCCGGTACTACGAACCTAATCAGAAGGAACGATTTTTATTAATTGAGATAAAAAAATCATCGTCTTATAACTGAAGTTAATGAAATTTGTATATTTCAAGCTCGTATTCTCGGTCTTTAACTACATCAATAACAAATTTCATCAAAATCAGTTCAGGGGATTAGCCTTGAAAGCGTAACAGACAGAGAGACTTTCACATTTATAATATTAAGTAAGTATAAGTACCTGTAAGTATGGAAGTATAGATTTAACTGTATCTAAAGATATTCAAGCCTACCTTTTATCTCCCAAGAAGTACAAAAACAATAAGATTTGGCATTTTGACGACTTACTGCTAAAAGTAAAGTTCCTGGAAACGCTGTTGTTTGTGGCAAAAACTAAATCATCAAGCAAGTTTTTCTTTGTTAATTAACTTTATCAGTAAGGCACGTCCAACGCCAATACAAAAACTGTGTCATTGGTCGAACCCTAAGGCTATTTCGGTAAATCGTTAATCAGTTGCCGGAGCGGAAAACTGATAAGGCAGACCTTTCGCCAATTAACTTAATAGTGATTCTTTTCCGCCGGCCTGGCCGTTTGCCCATCTCGGCAGCGGGTGTAAGCCACATATGTCACTGGCATTATCGACCACTGTCCCTAATAAAATAGGATGGTTTGTGCATTTTCGTAAGGAATTTATCGCCACCAAAATGCTGTAAAAACGGGAACCTATTAGGTACAAAGCTTCCAAATTTAGTGGGTTGTCTCTCCTGAATCAACCGAGAAATTGCTTATATGCCTTTGTATACTTTAGTATCTTTAATTATTTATATAATTTAAGTTTAGCATTAAAAAAATTTTTTAATTGAATTTTTTTGTGTTCTGTATTATTAAAAGTGTTCAAGAAATTGTAAATAAAATTTAACGTTTTCTCAGATTAGTATTTCTATTGCAGCTTTTACTTTTAAAAAATTATAAAAGTCAAGCTAGTTGAAATATTTACGAGTCTTACCCAAAAAGAAATATCTACACTCATTTTAATAAACCAAATGTTTGTTGTTGTTTATTTCAAATATAATATTATATTTTGTATTTATGGATATACAAAATATTTGTAATAGAAAAAACTGTACTGAAAAAAATCTCAAACGGATCATGATTCTAAATCGAATAGTCTTACATTTCATCTTCACTCTGTTGTTAGTGATGAGGAAATAAAATATATTTTTTATAATAATAACAATAATGTTTCTTCTTGAACTTTTTTCACAGTTACAATATATGATTGGAATCACTATTTAAGCATAAGATACTTTTGTTTTGAGAGTCTGCTCCTTCATAGTTAGCATACTTAACCAAAAGCCAAAAATTTATAGATTTAATGACAATTTGAGAAAAACGGAATTTAAAAATAGAAACAGAATTAAAAGTTTTACAAAGCTCAGTGTAACAGTCGGTTTTTGCACTGCCTCTTTTTTTGTACCTCTGTACTTTATTCGATAGCTGATATATTTAGTTTAGAAATTTTAAGTTAACAAGTTACTGCGCTAGCACAAATTTCCAAACACTGCAACAACAGCTCTCACAAATAACGCGATAGTAATCGTTACCGGTAACATAAAATGAAAAGAATGTTGTTTTTCATATAGAGTTTAGAATAGTGTGGATACTGCTTCTTTAATAGTAACTTTTCTAGTTTATCCATATTGTTGTTTATTGACATTAATCACAAAATTAAAGTGTTTTTTATAATAAAAGGTATACGTAGTATATAATCTGGTCTTGCCCTGCAAGGTTTTCATTATAATTTGTAGAATCGACAACTTAAAAATTTAATCTATGAAATTAAATAGTTCTTACGGTTTACGAGATAAATCTTTAAAAAATATTTTTTAACTCTTCATCGTCCTAGTATCCTCAGTCGTTTGCCTCAGAGACCCGGGTCCGATTCTCTGCTTATTCTAATCCACTTCGCCCGGTTTTCGACATCCTTGGTGGTGAGTTCATTATCATACGCCATATCCGGTGTCAAGGCATCAATGAAGAAGATTTTTTTTTTTACTAAATAAACAATTTATGCTTAATTCCCTAGATAAGTACATTAAAATAATACCTCAAATTGTATAGGTATACAATTTGAGGTATTATTTCAATGTGGAAGCGGGTTTAGGAAGCTTTTAGTAGTGAATAAAACAATCTAATATTTGGATTAAGTGCGCCGCGAGATAAATTTGATCTACAGCCTTATTTTCCACATTCTGGCTTTAGTTTTATCGTCTAGGTAAGTACATCCGACAACTTTATGGCTGCGAATGGAACATAAATAATACTGTTTCCATTGTAACTAAAATATAGCAGAAACCTAGTTGAAATTATGTCGGGAAATTGAGAAAACATGTGTGTTAAAAAAAATTATTCAATATGAACATTCATATTCTGGTAAGTTTTTTGACGAGGTCTATTTTAAAATTGGTGTGTCGAATGATTGAATCGAAACCTTAAGACGACTAAGGACAATAAGAATGCCAAGATATATATAAATGACCAAGGACCCCGCCCCGGCTTCGCATGGGCATTAAAACCTTCCTCTTGAATCACTCTATCTAATAAAAAACCCGCATCAAAATCCGTTGCGTAGCTTTTAAGATTTAAGCATACAAAGGGACATAGGGACAGAGAATGCGACTTTGTTTTATACTATGTAGTGATGTACTTAGTAATAGTGATGTTATCGTTAATGATTTTCTATGAGCAGATCCACATTTTTTTAAGAGTTCTTTTTGAGCTAGTTAATTAATTAATGTCAAACGAGTTGCAACGAGTGATTCACACTCGTTTTCACTCGAACGAAAATCATTCGACCGCTCGATTTTAAATATAAAAGATTTCAAAAAATAAAACTCCAGGATGGTAAAGGGTAAAAAGTAACTTAGGTTAAGAAAAATAAAAACCCTTGAAATAGGAGAAGCGCGATAAAAGCTGCGAAAAATAGCTAGCTTGAAACACTGAGGTTACTAAAACAAAAGTATCTTTGTAAAGTTACAATAAAGGAAAATGTATCTATTATTACTGAACGTTAAAACAACTTCTAGCTGCTTCTAAAAAATAACAATATCTTAGGTTGTTATACAAAGGAAGCCAATGTTTTTACAGTGAAAGAAAATAGTGAATTCATTTCGTAATTCTGTTGAAATAACAATGAAGTTATGAATACTGAATAGCAACTCATTTTCCTTTATTATTCTATTTTTGAAATATAAGGTGTTATAACAAGAATAAAGATCAAAAATGAAGTAGAATTCCGCTTTATAGCGAAGTCAGGTAAAACTGGAAATTCAAACTACCTATAAACTACAAGGTTAAAAAAAAACTGGAATGTCTATCTCTCACGAAGTTCAAAACATTATTAAAGGCCACTTGCATTCCTTCTTTAAAACCGACTTCAAAAAAAGGAGGTTCTCAACTCGTCGGAATGTTTATTTTTTTGTGAATATTATGGCTAATAGATACTGACACCAATCAGAAAGAGGTTAAATCAAATCGAAGACTTTCTTTGTCTCCTACGCCATAAACGACATTTACGATAAATTGGTCTACATAAAACAGATAAAGTAACTATTAGTTATTTTTACCTAGAATATTCTCATTGGGTTACATATTTCATATATGTTTTCTTTTTTATAATTATTGTAGAGAACCAATTTATAGTAAAAGCATTTTAAAACGGGTTTCTACATCATTACTAATACCCTTCAGGAGCTTGACACGGCAATAAAAATGTCAATTTGTTAGTACCCTCATCAAACTGGTCATAAACTTTAGGACTTTATCAAGTACCATTTTAAAATTTAATGAACTTTTATGTATTTTATTACGACGATCCTTGTACAAAATGACGGAATTTTTAACATATAAATATAACGCACTTCGCTCGGGAGTTGATAAAATATGAAATTGTGTGATAAACATGATTGCGGAGATCTGTATATAGAAAAGTAGGTTTAACTAACGGTATAGGTAGGAGACAAGCCAAAAATTCTTTATTGCACTAGTAAAAATATTTAATTAGGAAATTACAAACATAAATAATACGTATAGCATTTCATTCTGTGATAATACAATAGGCGGCCTTATATTGCTAATGCAATCTCTTCCAGACAACCTAGAAGTAGTACCTACCTATAAAAACTTAATGGCTCAGTATCGATATACCGAACATTATACTTGACTACACCAAGTTGCAATGAAACTTATCTTGAAAAAAACATCCTACATATGTAATGAAAAAGTAATTTTTCTTAGACGTTAGTATAAATTGAGTCACTATTGACCAATCGCATTATAAAGAACGCGACGGTTAAAATAAATGGGACCTGTTAGAGCTTGTGCTCGCTACAACCACAACCGTTTTACTAAGTTAAACAAAATAAAGGCTCAAGCGAGAAATCAGTAGCTCTGCGGTCCAACTTCGCCGTTTGTCTACTTCAGTTCGAATGGACGTGGTGGTTTTTAATTAAAGTCGAGCTATGGAAAGTCGGGCTTCTTGCTGTGCCGTCATTAAACGACAGAGACGGACTCGGTAATTGCAAACTTTCTCATCAGTGTGCACAGTTTTTAGTTTGTGATGTTTCTCACGTGAAAAAAAGTGAAAAATGCAGAAGTGGTGTTAATTCCAGGTGCATTAAACATAGCACGAAACAGTAGTTTCATCAATACTTTATGAAATATTTTATTTTGTTTCCTATTTCATTGTTTTCATTTCTTCTATTTAATTTAGATTTGAATTTTTGTTAGTAATTTCATGTATTTTTATATAACTTAATATTGAACCTATTATAAACTATTTCATAAAACATTATATTGTAAAAATATCATTTTTTATTGCTTGAATATAATTCAAGTCGAATACGTGATTAAAATATGTATTACTAGCTGTTGCCCGCGGCTCCGCCCGCGTGTAGGTCGCTTTTCGCGTAACCTGTAGAAACTACAACTATCCAGACCTATAGTTGAATCTATAGTATCCTATTCCCGTGCCAATTTTATAAAGCCATTACATTGCTACGATATCAAACTGAAAATATTAACATTCATACTATCACATCTTTGTCTCTAAAAGAGTAGACGCAGCCTATTACAGGGTCATTTGGACTTAAAAATCACTCCTAAAGTTATAGTGGGCGTGAAAAGTGGAGAAAATCTCAAAAAAAAGTGATGTTAGTTAAATTAAACCTTACGACACGATCGTATGTTCCGTCAAACAAAAACTGAACTGACTTGCCGATTTGATTATTTTTTAAACCAAAGCCAAACCAAACCAACAAATCAATTCAAATAGCTTACAATACAACACGACCGATAAACAAACCAACCAATAGAACTAAATCAACAACCAAATTTTTTTTTAAATAATTCAAATTAATTGCCTATCTGCTATACCACATGCGAAAAAATAATTAAAATAAAGTCAGCGCCATCTATTGATATTTTATGTAACTAAATTATACGCCCACACACATTCAATGTGTTATTTTATTAAAATTTAATAGAGACTGCAGTGTGTTTTTCTCTTTATTGATATCGATAAAACGAAGTAGAAATTCTAGCTTTATCTAAATTAAATACGTTTATGTAAACCGCATTCAACTCTGTTTAAAATTTTTGAAGCAGTGCTAGAAGTAAATTTCAACTGACCATAACTTCTTTTTCCTTTAACCGATTTTGACGAAACAGAGTTTTGACAACGCTCCTAATTATATGTAATCCACCTGTGAAAACCGCGTTCAAATCTGTTGAGTCCTATTATTTGTATAGATAGATAAGTACAAAATACTGATATATTAACGGACTTAACGCTAAGAGCGTTCTCTACCAGTCAACCAATAATAATGCATCAATTTTAACCCTTTTAGGGGTCTGATTTTGAAAATTCTTTCTTATCTGAGCACTACGTATTAACATAAAACTTCGGTCAAAATTTCAAGTTTATAGCTTTTATGGTTTAGGCTGGGCGTTGATTTATCAATTGCCCTTGTTCTTTTATATACTCGTATATAGAAATTATTATATTAATCTACTAACTAATTAGAAATTAATACAAATATACTTAAAGACCTACAATTTATTTGAGAAACCTTACAATATATTTAAGATATGCAACTAACTTATGGAAAATAACACAAAGATTTACGTATTTTTAAACTACTATTCGAAATCCGGAATCCGGAAAAATACTTTTCAAACTTAAATTAAACGAATCAATGAGTAGCCCAAAACGCAGACATTAAACTATACATACAATATAATGCTGCAATAACCACTCCATACTCGAATCAATTCCAATTTAATTATATTATTTTATTTTAAGCAGGTACCAAATCGTCTAAACACACAATCAAATCTAGAGGTGAGGCATAAATATTAGATTAGGTGCGTGGATTAGGTATTTTTCGATACCAGTGCGTACCTAATATTTGGCACCCCGGATTAGGTATTTTTCGATGCAAGCAATATTCATCCTTAAATCATACGACGTAAAGTTCAAAATCGACTGAGAAGATTTTTGAATATTCTCGTCGGCTCTTGTATTGGGTATGTACCTATCCAATACTTTCATCCATCAAAGAACACTGACCCTTAAACTAATTATTATAAGATAAAAAATCGGTTGCGAAAAATATTTGCTACTAGAATTAAACGTATGGATTAGGTACACTTTTATCAAATATTTTCATCTAAACAACAATGACCTTTACGCACTTTAAGAATAAGATCAAAAATCAGTTGCAAATAAAGTATTAACAATTACTGGGATTAGGTGTATTAGATTCGCTAGTGCAGCAGTGTTACTATTAGGAGCTTCGATCCAGAAATGTTATCTAATACACAGATTAAGGAACAATACTTTGAAGATCTAATACTATCGTGTTAGAAACAATATTGAACTTTACGATGTATGACATAAGGTTGGGAATTGGCTGCGAATGGCAGGGATTAGGAAGAGGTATTCGGATTAGGTATTTGGATTAGTTATTTTTTGGTATTAGTATTAGATAGAACAGGTACGGGTTTTACCTAATCCAACCCACCTCTAATCAAATCGTTGGAAAAGCAAAAAAAAATATTATATTTATTTTGAGATCTCAATTACTACACATTGTCATGATGATTAAATGCGAACGACAAACCATATCGACTTTTAAAATGTATGGTGGCGCCATCTATTGACACATTACTGAACTCATAATATTAACAAATAAATAAAACCTTTGCACTCTGTCTTCTATTATGTATTGTATCCTATTACAATATGTTGTGTACATACAATACAATTCAATACAATACAAAATATTATACCAAAAGACATTTTCAATTTTAATTCCATGTATCTCACTTCAAAAATGACAAAGTTTCATACAAACTGGCAACCCCTATTTTACCCCTATAGGGATGTAATTTTCAAAATCAGATTGATGCATTATTATTTTTTACAAATTCAAATTAAAAATTTCATGTGTCTCGCTTCAATAATGACAAAGTTTCATACAAAATGGCAACCCCTATTTCACCCCTTTAGAGATGTAATTTTCAAAATATGATTGGTGCATTATTATTTTTACCAACTTCAAATGTAAATTAATAATTTCATGTATCTCACTTCAAAAATGACGAAGTTTCATACAAACTGGCAACCCCCTTTTCACCCCTTTAGGGATAAAATTCCCAAAAGTCCTTTCTTAGCGGACGTCTCTTAGTCACAATCTACCTTCCTGCAAATTTCATCTTCATCGGCTCAGCAGTTTTGGAGATTTCGTGATGAGTGAGTGAGTGTTTTTCGCTTTTATATATATAGATTGTTTAATTAACTAAACTGCTAGATTATTTTTAATAATTTCGTATCGTTATGTGCGAGAAATTAAACTCAATAAATAAATTAGTCTTCTTACCATCCTTCCGAAGTGCGGCCCTGTCTCACAATCTGAATCCAATAGCAGTACCGATACAAGAAACTTTAAACAAGTACAATTCATTAAGCTTCCAATAAAGGATATCGTCAAATCGGGCGTTAAGTATGGACCATTTGGACTGAGTGGAGCTTTATTGAATAAGCCCTCAAACAATTATGTTAAGCGTTATTACTTTCTATAGAATAAACGAAAAAAGGGTTCTATTTGCCAATTATTTAAATAGGTGTCTTGAATTCTAGCTTTGAATTATAGACCTTGTACTGGAATAGACGCTTTTATTTCATGATTAAGATCAAACATTTTGACATAATTGTTGTCGACAGTCTCACATTTACTCTTATTGAAATTTGCCAATAAAGGAAAATCAACTAAAAACCTTAAACAAAACATACAGTGGAATACAGCGAGGTCTATCATATAATTGGACCACATTTCTGCACTTAACATCAGGTAGTTTCGCGATCGGTAGCTGGATAAAAAAGTACATAAAAAATGGAGAACTTCTTCCTGTTAGAAGTCGGTAAAAATATTTAAAAGCATCTTATTTTCAACTACCTATAGTTAGATATTTTTAATTAGTTCGTACCTATTAGAAATATGTAATATACAGTTAATTTATTTATGATACTAATATATTTAAAGATACATCATCTTGCAATGCCAGCATTAACATGTCTATTTCTATAATATCGTTTTTTGAAACTCCAGGCTTCTGTAAATATTCAAACACGATTTGAATGAGAACGAGCCCTGTCGGAATTAGAAGACGAAAGTATCAAATTTACTTATGGTAATGCAACGTCACCCGAAGGACGAGTCTATTTCAGTATTAATTAACTTTCTATTGTGAATCTCGTTATATTTTGTTTTAATTAAAAACCTCGTTTGTTTATTTAATGTGCCATAGAATTGTTAACTTACCTCCATTGGAATGTTTTAGGTGAAATCCGCCACCAGTCGGACTAAAGTAAGTGACAAAATGTTTTTTTTTTTCTGCCGTTGTTTACAGATCGTAATTTATGGCAATAACGGTAGAAAATAGTTGTAAACCTAGTCTTTATCAAGTTGGCCCATCACTAACATAAGTTACTTGATACGTCTTTTATCACTTAGTTGCCTCTTTCGACACCTATGAGATGAATGGGCTGTGTTCTGTTGTAAATCCAGAAAATAAACGACATAATGATCGCTATTTATTGAAAAATAAATATTAACATAGCACAGTCACTGCTAGTACAAAACTCTTTGTCAAATATTGAAACTACAGCAAAATCGATGCTCTTTCGTAAAAATGCTATCAGTTACACAAACAAATTAAAGTTGTATGGTGCAGCCATCAGGCACGGCCAGAACACGACAGCTATGCATTAACTTGTCAAACAAGGACGTCGACTGGGCGTGTGGATATCAATTACTAATGAATTTTCCCAACTTTTTCATGAAAATAGATTTAGTCTATCGAAAGTACAATATTTAATATAATTGGAAGGTTCCAATAATACAATTGTTGTTTGATCTCCTTTTCCTTTTATTAAAAAAATAAAGAAAATGCTAAAACGGCTAATACCTACCAACAAAATAAATTATATATCGAATTATCTTCATTTTTATAAAATAATCGATCATATTCTGGTATAAAAAATAAAAAAATATATTATAAAACCCCTTTTTTTTATATTTATCTAGTGGTAGGTACATTTATTTTTAATGTTTAGATCTCTTACCTAATTCTTTTCGATTATGTTTTTCCACTTTATTTTATAAACTGTTGAGTTTTACTATGATTTTTTATCTTTTATCTCTATTTTTACTAAAATATATCTAACAAAAAAAGTTACAAAAAACGCGATCAACACAAATATACCAAAAATAATAAAACCGGTCAAGTGCGAGTTGAACTCGCGTGGAGAGGGTTCCGTACAATACCAATGTCAGTTTTTAAATTCAATTGTGGTATGTCAACTAACTACTACTATCGCCATCTAGTGGAGTTTTAGTGAACTATTTTCCGTGAACGTTTTTTATTGAATTTACCACTTAATTGTCAATTGACAGAGTTTTTGTAGGTCTTCCTGTAATCTACAGGCAATGATCTATATTTTGTATTTTTTTCAAAATTTTAGGCTCATAATTTTCGGAGATCAGGGGGGGGGGAATGGTCAATTTTCGTCTTCTTTCATGAATTAAATCAAAATTATTTATGTTACAATAATAACAAAAATATATTTAAAATCCTCAAAACGAGCCCTTTCTTTTGATATATATCACGGTAAGGTTTGCTAAACTTTATTTTTAATAATCTTAATTTGTTCCCCGAAAATGGTACTTATTTTATAAAAATATTTATTTACTTTGAACATCTGTGTTTGGGTCACAGGATCACGCCATCCTACCAAATTTCATCTGTTCTGGTCCAGTAGGTTCGGAGAAAATTGGCTGTGACAGACGGACAGACGCACAGCCAGACGCACGAGTGATCCTATAAGGGTTCCGTTTTTACATTTTTGTACGGAACCCTAAAAAAGTAAAAATAAATGCAAACCTATGTTGAGTGACTGAGAAATCACTAAAGAATAGCGATGAAACATGAAAGGCAACCCAACAAAAAATGAAAGATGATGGCACCTTATCTTTGTAAACCTCATTTGTTCCAACAGATGTTCCATATCCATCAAAACGCTGTTTGCCACCCAAAGGAAACTAAAAATAAAAAAATATTTAAGCTTATTGTTTCTAAAAAATACTGGCACCGGGTGTGCATGGATCAGTTGCCTTCGTAGCCTACAGGATACGAGCGATATATAGTAACGTTTTAAATCCAATTTACATATTTGTTCAAAAATTAAACAAATAGATCCCAACTATAACATTTGTCTGTTTGCTTGTTTCTTACCTCTTCAAGCTTTATCTACTGAATCAACCTGCTTGAAACTTCGCATAAACATAGTTTTTTTTTTTTTTTTTTTTATATATTATGTCTGATACCTCTAACTTAATCAGAGACTGTGTTTACTTATTTAATATTTTTTGCTGTAATTTTATATTTATGTTAGTAAGTAGTGTTGTTGATTATATTTTCTTCTATTCTATTTATTCTATCCATTTATAATGTTCTATTATATCTATCCAAAATTCTATTATATATATCTCTGAAGTTCTTTACACTTTCTATTTATTCTATCCATTAATAGTTTTCTATTATATCTATCCAAAATTCTATTATATATATCTCTGAAAATCTTTACATTTCAGTTTTTTATTCATTTATTACTCTTGTTTATTACATATTATTGTATCAGATTTTTAATTTTTTCAATTTTTCTATGTATATATCACGTATGTTTTGTTATTATCTCTTGCGCGTATTTTGTCATTTTTTATGCTTTATGTTTTGCCCATATTCTACTTCGTTTTTATTTATTATTTATGTACAATGTCTGTTTTCGTTCTGTCATCTATTTCTGATTTAATCTTCTAAATTTCCCTTCCTGTCGGACACGTTTGTTTCTTTTGTTGTTATACTTTTATTTTTAATTTCAGTTTCCCTACCCCTATTTTTCCATGTTTTCTTTCCTTTTTCTCAATGTTTCCTAATTCTCCTATTATTAGTTTTCTTTTTATTTTGTTTGTGTTCGTCGAGTTTAATCCAACACGATTGGCATCACATATTTTTCCATCTGTATTAATTGCTCACCAATATTTAATGTATTCGATTTGCAATTATGGACCTATATGTGATGCCAAGGTTCCTGTTGGCCCGCCATCTTTTCTTGCCCGCTCGCTGCGGTGCCCTCAGGAATAAGCCACTCCAGTCCTAGCCAGGGCATCCCATCTTTGCCTTACTTCGCAATTGTTGCTAAAAGCGTTGTGATTTGCTGATGCAATTTTCTCCGCTTTGCAATTGCAGCAGGATGGTGCGACGCCTGCAAGCCAGTCCTGGCAGTCTGTTTTCCTGTGGGCACCGCCGCAGTGGCAGCACTTTTCTTCTTTGTGCTCACAAAACCGTCTGCTGTGACCGTAGCCGAGGCAGAGTGAGCACTGTATGAGAGGCGAGTAGTCCTCGACATATACCCTCTGTAGGTCTATGTGCACAGTGCCTGCAACCACCATACGTTTCCAAATTGCAGGGGACACCGTCATTACGACGTGCTCCTGCAACAGGTTCCTTGCTCTCTTCCGAAAACGGACCGCCATCCTGATATCCTCTTCTTCGATGCCTTCGAAAATGCCCTTGTGCATAAACATAGTTAGGAGTACTGAGAAGGACATAGAGTACCTTTCGTCGGAAAAAGTACTGTTCCCGAAATTCTCGCTGGTGAACCGCGAGCGGAAGCTAATCACTACATAGTATAAAACAAAGTCGCTTACTCTGTTCCTATGTCCCTTTGTATCTTTTAAACTACGCAACGGATTTGAGCGGTTTTTTTAATAGATAGAGTGATTCAAAAGGAAGGTTTTTATGCCCATGCGAAGCCGGGGCGGGTCGCTAGTATTTTATAAAGTATACATTACTATACATACATGTTTCCAACACAGCCTACGTAGAGGCTTCAAGTAACTGGGTTCGGAATAAGGGTTTTAAACATACTTACAGGGAACAATTCCCTAAAGGTTCTTAAAAAGAGTGAAACGTCCATTGTATCGCCTAAGAATGTTTTTCTAAGAGGACGCAAAATAAATATTACATTGTTACGACTCCACTCTATTATTATATATTTTTGGAGTCTACTTCAACTTGTCATTGTTTCCATCGCAATAAAATGCTACTGTATTCTGCATGAAACATGTTTAAAGACATTATTTATTTCTTTTGCCTTTTAATAAGTACAACATTTTCTCTGTTCCGTTATGTAAATGAAAAATAAAAAAGACTGAGACAAATCACCGATCTATTGTCTCTTTTTTTTTCTGTCGAGGATGGCATCTGCAAGATCCACTAACCGGCAAAAGAGAATCGATTGATGGCCGGGAAGGTCTTCACCATCTAATATACTAGGTACGCAAATAATTATAATTTGGGTAGTTACTTAAAGATGATTTTGCTTTATAAGCTAAAACTATTATATATAAACTTTATTTTGTTAATTACATTTGTTAATTGATTAAATACTTTAATGAAATAGAATTTTAATTTAAACGTGAAAATTATAGCCTGGAAAATTTTAAATTTGATGTTGCGAAATTCACGAAAAGGTATATTTGATTAAATAAAACGTTTTATCTATTTTTATAAACAAATGGAAATATGTATTCTTTTCTGGCATCTAATATCGTAAATCTTTGGAGCCTATGGTTTACTATAATATGATATCATAACTTTTCAGTTCATATGAAAACAAGACACAGTAGGATATCACATTATTTTTAAGAAGCTTTCTAACGTCAAGCCTCTTTCGTAATATCACTCGTATTTTTGCTGGAACCTACATTCATTGGAAAAAGTATAACGGAATTTATAATTCTTTCAATCACTTAATCGCCATTTATAATAACAACATAAAAAATGAAATTAAAAATGTAATTTCATTACAACATAAAATGGAGAGGTCTGTTTTTAATTTTTGACTGTTTGCTTTAAACGTCATATTTAGCGTTGTTTATTTTACTCATTGAAAGCGGGATAAGTTTTCGGAAAGTTAAGGACTGCTAAAAGCACTCCAGTTGCAAAACTTCCAGGCGCTTTACTAAAACTACGATGTTGGAATTTTGAATTTCACTTGAGTTCTTAACCTAATTAATATCCTACTGAGCGAGACACTTTATATTTATTAAATAGCTTGTAACAGAATATAAGGCTGCATTGAATGATATTTTTTTGGCGTGTTCGTTAGGGGTAAGTCGGATTATACTTAATATAGGTACATAACATTTTAAACCATAATAACGTTATTAAATAAAAAGTGGTAAGCAATCAATTCCTTTTTAATACAATTGTTCTGAAAAACCACTTCTATAATTAATCTAAGAAAAAAAATCTAAACTTAAATAGATCTTGAAGAGTTAAAGTCTTACGATAGATACCATATCCAGGAAGCTAATTATAAACACAGAAACTTAATAATTAGAAACAAGAAAAATTGCATGACAAAGCGAGTATAATAAAAAAAAATCTCGTCTAAATGCTGAATGTGTTTCTCAATATACTGAAATTACTAAGACGTACTCCAGAAAAATGTACATTTGTGTAAAAACTTCAAAGCTGGCTTCAAAACTTTCATAAGTCGCCAGTCGGCGGCACTGAGTAGGTACCCGACTTGCATTTCCTTTAATCCAACACTGAAACAAAATATTTGAGCGTATTCAAAGGGTTATACCCTACACGAAATGTAGTTTCCATTTTTGAATTTCCTTCCACAAAGAAATTCGCCACTTCAAAACATTTTCCGAGATTTTTATGAGTATTTAATAAAATCATATTAATTTTATAGTATGTAGTTGTCTTCTAAAGCACCTCAAGGTACATGGTGAGGAAGACGACAACTTATTTGAAAGTAGTAATTGAATATCTGTTTGACAGGTTTTATAAATAAAGTAAAATACTTATAAGCAGTAAGTAAGTTACGTAAGTAATCCAATATACCTTATCTGTTAATTGAGAGTTATACCGGGTGAATAAAGATGTGTTTCAAGAAGCAAAGAGGCCGCTGGCTGTGAGGAAAGAAAGAGGGAAAAACGCCCTTTCGGCTGCCGATAACGATGCCATATTGAGAGTCGCGCCAAAAGAGAAATGTTGGTAACTATTGTCCATGTACCGCGCCGCTCTCTACCTCTACATCCGATCGGTCGGCATAAGCTGAGTGAGTAAGGGCTTGCTTATTATCTTAGGACAGACTAAATAGATTAACATCGACTCGAATGAAGACGCTTGTAACATTATATAATAGGAATACTTTTTTAATCGTCCTGTTTCGAGTTTGCTGGCACTGTTCAAACCATAGATTAAAAAAAAAATTTGCGGAGCCGCGTTCCTAGTTCTATGGTTCAAACAGTTTTTTTTTGTTTACAGATATAATAGAAATGAACGCTTCAATTTTGACAATAACTAAAAACTAAGTACATAAATTAATTATCTGTATTATTACAATTATAGATAGGCTTTAAATTGTCACAGAAAGCTGCTGGTGTTTTTCACATAGCGCTCGTTTTGATATCAAGTTATGAATCTTTTATAAGTGCCTAAAGTTGATTTTATGCAACTTCATCGTCTGTCTGTTCTGCCTTATAAAACGAATTAATCTCATCGGCACCATTTATGATGCTGGTCAATGGTGCATACGGTATGACGGGAATAAAACTCAGATTCCAAGTTTATTTTTTTGTAATATTTTGGTTGCCTTAAATTCATAAACTTTTACCCTACGTGCAAAAAATACATAATGTAAAAGCAAAGCCGTTTAAAGGGAAGCGAGTATAAAAGAGTCAACTACCTCTGGGAATTTGGTGACATAAATTGCATCACTGTGCATTTCCCAATGCAGGCATTCTTGTCTATACCGCTGGCGCGCTCACATTCTAAAACAAAATTATGTTTGGAAAATTGTTCTCGATCGTGTGAAATGATGTCAATATTAGAACATTATAAAGGTTTTCAATCATACCTACTACACCTACTCACGCTGAACTAATGTTATGCCTTTCGATTTTGTGGAATTCGAAACATTCCAGTGAATAAGTACTTTTCAAGTCAACAAATAGGAAATACAGAAGTGCAATTTCCTTTATAATATTTTTAATTATGCAAATAAAAGAATCTCTTTTTTCAGTAAAAACTGTTTCAGCAATTTTATATAATTGAAACTGGAGATTCCCGAACTTCCCACAATAGTGGATAAGAAATTTATTTGCATTTTTTCAAAATTCAGTATTTTCAGGTAAATTGCATTTGTAATGTTCTGCTAAGAATTCTTAAAAAAAGATCTTGCATTTATTCGTTAGTAATGATTCAGTAGCTCTATTTAGACGTACAAATTCAAAGCCACCTCTGATTGGAAGACTGCGACCATTCAATGGCCTAATTGCAGTGCGAGATTGCAAAAAAAGTCTGAAAATATATCCTAGCACTACATTTGCTAGCTTCTTGGCATACACTACGGTTTAGTTTAATAGTTTTGATTACATTTGGTATAAGTTCTTAAACAACAACACTTTTATGATAATGTTTATTCGGACAATTATATATGTATGCTACAGGGATGGAAACTTGTATTTTTAAGACCCATAAATAACGTTCTTTAAAAATGTAAAATAAAATACTGTTTGAATTTAGCAATAATGAATTTAGCCATAATTGTTAACATTAAAGACCGTTACTTTTTGGAGATATACCGGTTAAGCGGAACCGTAAATGATATGTGTCATTGAAAAATGTAACTCAAAATCATGCGTTCGTTGTAGTACTTTATTCCGTGATTTTCATTTAATATCTTGACAGATATATAGGATTTATTGTTTGGTTAATATTTACCATTTGAATACAACTTCTCCTTACACGACAATATTTGATCTAAAAACAGTCGTATATCATCCACGGTGTAGAGTTTGTCCTCTTTTGTGTTATAATTTAATGCTTCACACAATCTGCACAGGTGACAATAATTGGTTTTGAAAAACCCATGTTCATTCTGTACTTTGAAATGATTTTTCCACAAATGGTAGTACATATATTCTTTTACATTCTGAAATGTTCTTATTATTTCTGCAGCAAGTTTTTATGCCACATAAAGCAGAGATTTTGTCAAAACAACATTATACTTCACAGTTAGTTTACAAACTTACGATTAAGGACTATGTTTATAAACAAATCGACCTTTGAGCCAATCAAAATGCTTCCACACTAATATGATAAAAGTTATATTTCTTATTAGAAATGTGTGATAGTTTGCATTTTTAAATAATATCGTTCCAAGATTAGTCACAGTACTGAAAAACACAATATGATCACTTTATTTAAAATAAGACATTGATATATACATTTTTATATTGATTTTGTTTTTTTTCCATCAATCATGAAGAAGAAGCATTTATAATAGGTAGCAGGGTTTTAATATTAAAATAAATAAATCAGCCATGTAAAAAACATGTGTAAATGAAAAATCTCCATTAAAATTTTATCATACAATCTACTCTATTTTGTAAAAAACGTTAAATTTGAATATGGTAAGTACTAAATAATTTACCTTTTTGTTATAATAATACCGTGCTACGATTAAAAAGTGATCTTTTAAACTTGTCGGTGGCAATAGTTCCAATTTGTTATTACAAATATCTGCGACATTTATGTTACCATGAACAGAATATTTAAAGAATGAAATACCAAATATAATTAAACAAAACAGTGGCATAATATCTACTTATTAACGTGTATAAGAAAATCTTTTACGATCGTTAGTACATTTTCCGTACTCGATAAAATTGAAATTTATAGCTGATTTGTTTTAATCACTGTTATATCATTTTGTAACATATGAAATGATTCCCGCGTTTTTTGCAACACGTCCACTTCAGTTGCAAACGCTTATTCGTAATAGAGAGATCAATACATGTATTGATCTCTCTATTACGAATGCTATGACTGTTTTAAAACTAGCAATGGGTACTACTACGAGTAATTCATAACATGTTAACCAAATTAATAGGTAGATATTCCTCATAACAATACGAGTGTTGGTTTGTGGAAGTCTCAGTACCTACCTCATTCAATCATTTTTATAATAAGTATGAGTATTAACAGTCCCATATAAATATTATGAGATAATTTCATTATGAAAACGGGAAAGTCTCAAGACGGTCATGTTCTATTGCCTTAATCACATTACTGGCAGACGGGAGGGAATTAACTCTACTTAGAGTGTTTCCGTTTCCGGATACTTTGTCACTCCCAAGGGGCTACTATTTTGGCCATTCTTAAAATAAGAATGTTTGCGGTGGAATTTAAAAAAACTTATTTTAGTTTTATAAAAAAATAGGATGTCGCAGTTAAATTGACAAACGCAGTAGGAAAGGATTTGATTCCTTTTGTCGTTCTAACATGGTTAAAACTTAAAGGTTACACAAAATCTGGCACTAGGGAACGCAGGGTCAATCAGTTTTGTAATACTATGATTTCATGTAAAGTAAGAACTTCAAATGTCTCAGCCAAAAAGGTCACCGAACTTCGCCTTGCAAAAATATTTTTATCATTTTTTATCATTGTTCCAGATTGTTTCATAACAATTTTGTTTTTCTGCGAAGACAAATTGAGTCCAGCAAATTCAACTGAAATTCACTTTGTATTTTTAGTGTGAAAACGAAGTTTTAGATTAACGTTCGGATTGAAGTTAAGAACTTTTCATACACTCCACGTTGACTCAACAGTCTAGAAATGTGGAAGAGACTTTTTCCAATAGTGTGCTGTGTAAGTAAATCATAGATTTTAAATTTACAAGTTAATTTATAAGACCGTCAAGTTCTAATGTACGGTACGGAGTACTGTACGGAATGAAATAATATACTAGATAGCCTTTATTCTTTTAAAATTTTACTAGTATAATTATATATCTCTAATATGCACACTTACATCTCACAGACTGGTGAAACCGAGGGGTGCACACAGTCCAGCATTTTTTTTTTTCAGTTGCATCAATGCTTACACTTCAGAGCCCACGGATATCGTCTGATCTATAGGCAAAGCACATAATCCAGGTTGTTAACGGCCAGGCCAACACTGTCAATCAGATATTTTAAGCTGACTAAAAGAATCTGACAGACTAATGACTGAAATTTAGCTATCACAGCTGGGAACAATGACCTGCCTTTTGAAGCCCGTAGGTGATCAAGATAAAAACGCCACTAGTGGCGTCCAATTTAAGTCAGGCCGTGTCACCTAGATTAGATTAGACGTTAAGCGTTAACACCATCGTTACGGATAGGTATACACTGCTGGGCTATCAAGCTTACTATAATAAATTCGCTTTTTAACCCATAAAAGTATATTCCTTTCAACTAGTGTGTATTACCCCCTACGGCTTGGCTGAATACTGAATGGTTTATCGACATGGCTGACGAGAACAATCCAATGCAGACCTTTCCCGACAAAATTCAATTAGCTCTCGAGAACCACTATTATTTTTGTATCTGCGCCGACACTCATTCGTTTGAGTAATTAAAATAGTTTTTTCTTCTTCTATGTATTGCCACGTCATAAAGTTAAAGATTTTTTACATAATAAACTTTTGTACTGCTTGTATAAGTACCAGGGTTTTTATATGTGTTTTATCTGATATTAGATGGCTAGGGGCAAACGTGGACATAGGAGAGTTGACATATTATAGAGCCGATTTCAAAAAGGCAAATAGAAATTATGATCATCATCTGATGATCTGAGATGATGCTATAGAAAGCCTACACCTAAAGTCTGTTCAGCTTACGAGCCCTGCAAGGGCTTTATTAACAAGTTAGCGGACACATGACTACTATAGCATAGATATAACAACCTCGAACGATAGACTATTAAGTTCTAGACTCGCACACGCTCGCTTCACTGGAGATCTCGGGTTCGATACCCGGTCAGATCAAGATGAAAAATGTCCTTTTGTTTGTGCTTTAATATACCGTTGAAATTCGGAATGTCATTGGTGAAGTCTGGCTAGTCAATAAGAAAAGATTTGTGTTCCTTCTTTAGTCGCCTGTTATGAAATCCAACAGAAGATCTGCTAATTACACGTACAAGTAATTACGATTTATTTTAACTAGCCTTATGCTTGACTGCCAACGTTACAGTCATTTATAAATCGTTTGATATAATATTAATTTAATATTTTTAAGAACAAGTACATACCGGTTCGAAAATACTTTTGACAAGTATTTTTGAAAATGATATATTGTTGAAACTAAAGTTCTATTGCCAAGTTTCCAACGAACACTTTAAAATAAAGAATAAATTTATAATAATTTATACAAATTTCTTTGATCTGATGAAACAATATCCATAAATTGTTCTACTTTCATTCGCCAAGCGATGTCATTAATTAAAAGTTGGGTGATTAGCGAACGTTCAAAGTTCAAACCCCTTTTGTAAACCACTTTTTCTGAAGTTAAGCATATTTATTGATTTATTTGCTATACTAATTACTCTTTAATGTAAATAGGCCTGATTTTTAAATTTTAGTAGCGTAAAATTCTGTTATGTAAAGATGTGTACATAAATTAAATACTAATTCTGTAGAAATCACTATACCTGTATAAGAAATTGAAATACCATAAGCAGATTGTTTTATTAAGTAGTTGCACCATTTGAAATATGAGGCAATACAAACACTTTTACACACTTTTGATTAAATAAAGCACAATATCATTATCACGTTGCTTTTAAAAACCAAATTTAATGTACTAGGTAACCAGTACTTGCTTCATTTTATAGTTATAGCTCGAGACTTAAGTACTGGGGGGTTACTACCGTCTCTTAAAACCATGCAAGATCCAGTGAGTAAGCGGGACAGCGTAATACATGATGTAAGGCGACATCTCCCTTACTCACTGGATCTTGCATGGTTTTAAGAGATGGTGGTAAGCCACCCTGTATTTGAATTATGTATAATCATTATTTGATAGAGACATTTTAACTCTAAGTCATTGATCTCATTTTTCTGTCACAGCTATTTGATCTTAACATTGATATAATAATAGATATGATCTCAGCCCGAAGTAGATATAGACGTCGTTATTTGATGTTTTTCATTCCTGTTCATTTAATAAATATACAAGTATATTCAGAGCTACGAAGCCAATAAATATTGGCCGGGAATATTTAACCTGTTTGCTTCGCTGGTTTTATTGGTAAACCCCTAATAAATAATTTATTAGGTTTAAATCTTCGAAGCAATGGTTACTTGTAGCTACTAGCTGAAAATTGTGCGGTTCACCTAGGCTTTCATATTGTTTATTTATTTATATTTTTTACCCGAGGTATGATTATAGGAAATATGTTTATGGACTGGTGGTTTCACTAGTGAATCTCTACCAGTGGTGTTTAAAACAAATAAATAGCTCTATAACGACTTTTAAAATAATTTATAATAATGTCAAATCTTATTTTGTTGCACCTTATAGAGAGATACCAAGGCTTAGGCTTCAATTTGGGCAACGAAAATCTCGGCCTTGCCTTTTGAGATTTGATGTCGTCTTTATTGGAAAAAATTGCCGTGCTGAGTTTTTGTTGTCCGAATTGACACGTAAGCCCAATGATACGTCGAGTTTAGGTAGTGTATGAACAGAAATTTGTGCTTTATAAAAATGGTTACGATAAAGGTAAATAAAGGTAGCACGCAAGTGCAAGTGTCATTTTCATGTTGTTATAAACGTATTTTATTAAGTACCTACGCCGTTTTGGCTGCAACTGGAACTATCCTCTAAATACACGAGCCGTAGTGTATACTTTCAAACTTTTCCATAATATAACACAAAAATAGGAGTAATAAGAACTGAGTAAAAATACCTTTTTCAAAATAAGTCCGTGATTGGTTCACCAAGGAGTTCATTCAATTAGAAAAATTGCTGATGTAAAATAATCTCGTTTCAGTAAAGAACCTACCTGTAGGAGCCATTTTTTTCTCAATTTCCCTTCCTGGATCTTGGGTTCTTATGATCACGTTAGCTACGGCATTTTACGCACACTCATTAAATTCAGGGTTCGCTTACAAAAAAAGGATAATTGCTTAATTTTATAAAAGAAAGACTTTTTTCAGATTGTATTGTAAATATTTTTGTGATTCTTATTCTTATCAGTATTAAAAGTTGTCAGAAAGAACTATTTGAATTAGTTTATTTACTTGACAGACATACAAAACTGATAATCTCTCCATTTTCTTTTTCCTAGTAACGTATGTGTCTCTTAGAAAGCTTTATAAACAATATATTATATTTATTGGACTCTTTTCGAAATAAAGATTTATTTATTATTGTTATAATATTAATTATCGCATAATTTTGCCGCTTTAGTTAGTTGGACATCTATGAAGAAGGCTACGTCTTGCAGAGAATGTCTTGTGGCTGATCTGAAGATAATGAGTTATGAATAATCGTTGAATCTATCTCTCCATTTAATACCTGCTACGATTCTACACGTAGGTACTGTAACTAACTTAAATTCAAAATTCAATTTGTCTATTCTAAAAATAGGATATTATTATCACTGATTGACGTCAACCATTAGATACTTATCTTAAGCACCGCTTCCAAAGCGCAAGTGGAGAAGAAGCGGCGCCACAAACTCCACTGCAGTATACTTAACTAATGGTTAACTGATAAGGTAGAGCAACTAGGCAGGATATACCTTTGCCTTGGCAAAAAACTGAAACTTCTCAACACAACACCAGCGTTAAAATTACTTGAAAATAATGGTTCCTCAGATGGCAGTGTCGAAACAAACTTAGATCGTTTGCGGATAGCGATAGAGAGACAGATGGCGCCTCTGGAGATAGTTTTCTGAAGGCAGCTTCTTAATGCGACGTACGGGTTACGTCCACCGCATACGACACGACGAATCGCAATAAAATATTTTGTTTGTAATCTACAAAAATCGTAGAAAGGTGCATTCATCTCGCAAAAGCCAATATAGTGTAGTAAAAAAGAATATCTTTGATACTTCAAATTGCTGAACTTACCGAAACTAACCCCGAATAATTTGATTTACCCTTTGTATTAGTAAAACGATGTAGTTTTTTAGTTGACTTAGTGGCTAACCCCCTTATTCATAAAAAAATTAAACGTTTATTAAGCCCCTTTTTAACTAAAATATGTTTAGTTCGTTTCTCTCTTATCAAGTTTCAAAATGAAAGAACGAGTCAAAACATTTTTAGTTCAAATTGGCTTTCAAACGTTTGTGTTTTTTATGAATAAGGTAAGTAAGCAGGCAGGTACAGAAGATTACTTCTTACTAGCAACTGTTCGATAACCAATTCAAATAAAAAAAGAACTTTAGAGCCAGTAAGTATAATTCAAACTGCTACGATAAATCGTATTGTAAACGACTATCTTTTAAGAGTCTATCATTCAAGGTCTTGTCCTTCGTCCAGTTAAAATACATTAAATTAAATTAAATTATACCTGAGCATCATTTCCTTTCAGAATGTTACTAGCTAAGGAGCTGAAGGGTATTCTTCAATTTGTTGCTACAATGTATGAAATATATTATAACATAATAGTGAAATCATAGGATGATAACCGGCTTGAACATAAGTAAATACAGTGATTTATTTTTTAAACAAATTAATGACACAAAAATTCGGCTTAATGCGAGATGTACTCTCACAAAATAGAGCATCGTACTATTAAATGTTCGTAAAGTAGCGATGCAGAAGTACACTTCCTGTAAGAGATTGTTCAGGAAGTGTGTACAAGAGACCTGTCTAGTCCATAGTCAGTTGATAGTTTGTAGTGGAGTTCAAAGTTAGCTTTTAGTGTTACAGAATTTGAACCGGTTTCCAGCTTTATGATACAAGAAATATTTCAGATGAAAGTTTTTAACATTTCTTATTTATGTATACTTATTTTTATTATTTTAGCTGATTTGTTTCAAATCCACTGGAGTTTGGTGAACCTCGTAAATGTTGATTTAATACATATTGTAAGTATACATAGTTTTACTTTTTACTTCTCGACCTTGTTAAGACAAAAATTATCATAAACTGTTTATGAGAATATTTTTTTAATAAACTTTCACTGAGATCTCTTCATGGGATAAGTTTGCCGTTGCATTTCTCTTGTGTAATGGACGTTTGTAATAAAGTTATTACATATTTTCTCTGTATTACAAACATACAAACACAAACTGTTCGATAATACGGCATACAAATAAATCGCCGCCAGCACTTAAGCTACAAAATATTGTAGCTTAAGTTGTTTAAATAATTTGGACTATTCAATGCTATAGTTTGACTTACTTTAATGAATATAAATTGATTTTAGAACGGCTTGTTAAGGATTTAAAGCAATTTTATTTTAATGTCATAATTTTAATACTACCTATTTTAGAAAAAACAAAATCATTTTCGACTTTTGTCAAGTTTAGGAGTGAAATAAGTATCTAAATAAATAAATAAAAAAACGACTTCTTGTGACATAATTATTATGAAGATAAGGTTTCCTTATTTTGGTCTAAAGGGGGTACATCGAGCTTATTAAGCTATATATGCCACCGGTATCACGCAAGCAGGTCGGATTTCGCACATCGTAAATCATAGTGGCTGACACGGAACGTACGATACAACGTTATTTATTGTCGAATCTACATCATCGCTATTCTTATGATTTTCCGGAACTTGCTAAAATGGACAGATTTTGAGATACAGGTGTCTATAAATATATTGTAATAATATATTTTATTTTTGTAAAATATATAAAATTGATTAGATAATAAAGAAATTTTTTATATCTGCTTGTTTCACAATTACCTATATGTATATTAATCTATATTAAAATATAAGAACAGTGCTGTTGTCGTTGATCCCTACCAAATTCACCTTACGTTTACTAGCTATTTCATATCCTGTTACGACACGAGTTTATACTTAATAATAAGTTCAGGTTAGTTTTATTTGTATTGTATACAGTATTAGTCACTCACTCCACCTCTCATGGCTCTACCAACCTCTCGGTTATACGAGCCGAATCTCAGGAGAGTGCGCTGTACTTGCATTTCGCATCTCTTTCCAGTCGCACCTGTTTGATCTCCCTACAAGTACTCTATAGTGTCGCCTATCTATGCAATCATTGCATTATAATAATTCTCCCCCATCTTTAGGGGGCTTACGTTCACACGTACGCCTCGCTTGCCTTCTTCTCGGCCTAAGGTCAGCTTCTGTCTTCTGTCTTGGAGTTTGTCTCAGTTTCAGTTTTAGTCACAGTACTAGTATTAGTCAGTATAAAGACAAAATGTGTAACAATTAACACTAAATAATGAATTAAGAGTTCAAAGAAATATTTAAGATATTTAATAGATTCAGGCGGAATTTTGCGGAATTATTTACCAAATTACTTTGCATGCTTCTGAAGAGTTTAAAACTTTAAAGAAGTTACTCCATAGTCTTCAACGTTAAAATATTGTTCTAGCTTACTATTCCTAGACAAATGATAGGATTAAAATCAGGATTGGTCCATATATCTCATCATGAATTAGTGTAGTTTTAAAGTCCGCAGATGCTCCTTTCTGTGATAGTTGAAGTTCATCCCTTGTTTTTTTACCCCACCCTCTCCTCCTGTGACATATGGCGGCAGTTATCCCTCGAAACTACTGTAATTTACTGATCCAATTCGACAGATTGAAATACATAAAGATATAATAGCGTCTCGTTTGAAAGATATAAAATTATTAGACCTTGTGATTTTTTTATATTTACAAAAACCTAAACAAAAAACATATTTTGTACTGAATAAAAAAAAAAACATTTATCTATTAACAACATTTGAAATATATTTTTTTGCCACCGCTTCTTTGAACAAAAGAACTACATTTGAAAGAATGTTATTAATTATACGATTACTGGTGATGTATTTTTTAATTAATTGATTATATTTTTTAAATAATATCGATATTCCGAAGAGGCATTATTAAAATTCACATCACTTCCTTTAAACAACATCAACAACAGAATATAATATCTAATAACAAATAGGTTATTATGACAACATGTAATGCTTTTCTCCTTAGGTATATTACAATTGCAAAGTGGAATAGAATTTCTGTGAGACTCAATATTCTAGTCCAATAAAGTCGTGTCGTTACGACTGTCACCTGGCAACATATTGACTATGACAGTTTTATTGAAACCCCTTGAACCGGAAAAACGAAGTTATCTCAGCCGACGACGTGTACAATTGCGCGCTCTTCAATTTGATATTCACATATATTTTATAACAAATTTATTTTTATTTATTTACTCAATGTTTCCAGCATAAAAAGTGTCCAACCAGCAGTTCGAACATAGATTTAAAAAAAATCCCTATGGCTCTATGTAATAGGTACTATAAAGTAAAGTTGAAAATGCTAAATTATTATGCCAACCGAGATAGGTCGGAGGTAATGATTATCGTTTTACAATATATTAAAATGTATTTCTTAAACACATTTTATAATAACAATCTTTGATTACAACGCATGATGAGTAAAACCTTTAAGGTAAAATATGGCTCATAATTACTGATTACGACATAAGAACACTTCAAAAACCCTTTTCAAGAGATCGGTACCGGGAGGAGCCATTTATCAACCTCAGATTATATTTCCGACGTGCCGGCGTCCTAAATTTATTTATTCCAGTACCTAATTGCGGTTTTTGGTTACCAGCTGTTTTCGGCATCAGTAAATAAAGTGACCACAGAATATACATTTTAAATATTTTATAAAAAGATGGATGTTACCCGCGGTTTTACTCGCCCGTTTTGTGTATATACTATAATCTATAATCTTTTCTAAGCATCAGCACAGAATTAGTAATAGTACTGCATCAGGCCGTATGTGCAGAAAAAAAAATTCAAATCCCAGACTAGAAGTTCTTAAGTTATTTCATATATAGGTATTTAAACAAACAAACTCTTCAGCTTTAAGTATTTTATAAAAATAAATGATTTTATGGCTTTTATCATCAAAATTAAATCAAACAGTAAAGTATATTTTGCCACATATAAAAGTAAGTAGGTATAAAATGAGAGTAAAGTGGAATATGTGGCCTACTAAATGCACAAACAATAATTCTCAGAATATTTTCGTACGCCTTCTACTTATTGAAAATTTTGATACTGAAAATTTTTAGACAGTTGTTTATAAATATTAGTTATCGCTTTGTGTTCACATTAATTTGCGTTGTCGTAGACTTTTGATAATTAATGATTGCACCGTTTGCCGCCGTGATAGCAAGCTTTTTCATTTCCCTTGATTCAAAGAAGGTCGTTTATAAAACTTAGTAACGGTTTATTAAGTGTTTTGTATTTAATGTGATACTTTATAAAGAATAACTCTCTCAGATTCCTGTCTAAAAGCATAAGAAACACAGGTACTTACTACAACCAGAACTTATGGAAATTGGAGAATTGTACCATATAACACAACAAATTCTTATTTTCCATAAACTCCGATTTTGATGAAGTGGATGCGCAACTTTTCTCAATGCTGATGCCATAACAAAATCCATCACTTGCTAAATTAAATTCAACCGTAGAAAGTTTTCATTAAGACAAGACAAAAGATTTATCTCAAATCCAATATAAGTTTTCATGAGCTTTGTATATTCTACTGGCAAAAGTCTCCTCTTACCTCTTTTTAGCCATAAAAGTTTTATTGATAGAATCAGGTAGTTTTCAACTCCAGTAAGTATTATCTAATTCTATGGTTCCAATATGTATTCAAAAAATGAGGAAAGCCATGAGATGGTCAGATACACTTCAAATTGACGAAAAAGGTATATGTATGACTTGATAAATTATTAGGCAGCCTACCAAATATAAAATTTATCCGCATTTTTCCCCTTTAGTGTTTTAGGGGTTATACATTAATGTCTGCTTAAAAAGGCTTCCTCATTAAAAAATGTTTTTAACCTGATCGGATTCTTGTTATTAGGAATGTTAAGTATTACTCGTGGAATCAGCCAACTGATTGAAAATTGTACTAAGAACAAATTGGCCCAAAGCCTCTCCTTAAGCGTTATATTTTTGTGCTAACATGAAAAGGAACAAATGTACTAATTTATCCTTTAGCCTTTAGGTTGTGTCAATTTAAAAACACAATTTTGTAAGAAAAATATTAAACCAAGAATTGGCTTCAACGAGACAAGACAAGACAAAAATTCTTTATTGCGCCAATAAAAATAAACAATAAAGAAAAATACAAACATAGATAATACAATAGGCGGCCTTTCAACATCGAATGTCAGACAAGCATCTAACTATTTGATTACCAACACAGCAATAATTTATGTTTTTGCTTCGAAAGATACTTGACTAATTGAAGCAGGATGTTTTTCGATGAAATAAATGTGCGTAATAAGTTAGCGGTGAGCTGAACATCCCTTGTACTAATGCTTTGATGGGTGTGATGGAGATGATTTGTTGGTATTTTAAGTATATTTTAAGCATATCATTAAGGAAATAAATATATTTTTTATATCAACAAATGTATTCTATGAAATTATTTTATCTGTATATTCAAATAATATTCATAGATATTTATGTACGTATAATCCTAGACCTTAAAACAAGCTGAAATTCCTGTATTGGGTAATTACAAAAGAAAAAACTTGCCGTCGAAGATAAACGAATGTGTTCAACCGGTTTTGGGGGAAACAGGGGGTAAATTGACGTGCACTACGTACCAGTTGATATCTTCGGCTCCCAAATTGAAATGCCAATCATTGCCGCTTCGAAGAGTGCGTCCTACTCGATTCTATTATGATGTTTGTGTTTTCATTTTATTCTTTTTGGTTAATCACCATTATTGCACTGTGCGTCATCCTTAGCTTTGGGTTTGGACTCGATCACCAAAACGATTTCTTAGTTTTTCATTTTGTAACTGATTGGTAACTTTCTTTTGGGGTCTTATATCGTAGATAGTGAATAAACGAAGTCGAAAATAGTAAAGACCCACTTTATTCTTCATATGATTAATTGATACTAGCTTTTGCTTACATTTTCGCTCACGTGATAAGCATTTATATACCTTGCGGAAGAAATAATGTGTAATAATAATTATCCACAATTGATTTTCCTGTAACAATCTTACTAATTAATCGTTCAAAATAGCAATATGAAATTTAATTAATTTCTGTGTAAGTACTATTAGAAATATTACCAGTTTATTATACCGAGAATATGTATTTTGCCTTAAGATGTGTTTGTTTGTGGGTTTGTGCTAATAAATATATCTTAATTAATTTGACTACCAGCAAGATATACGCCAAGCTCTTAATGAAATTTTGAAGATATTAAAAACTACCCTCTCTTATTAATTAAAATACTTATAACATTTTAAGTTGAATTTTCTTGAGAGAGAATATTGTACAGTGGGCCACATATCAAAGTAGGTATATTGCCTCAATTTACCTTACACGTAGATACATATAAGGTGGTATACTTTTTATGTGGCCAATCGTACATATACATAAACACCACAGAGAATTTCTTACATAAAATATATTTCTGTGTTATTTTTAGAGTTCCGTATTTCATTATTTGGCGAATAAGCAATCAAGGCGTTGATAAGTGTCACAGCCTGGTTGGTAAGTATATAAAAAAAATATATGCATACGATCATAACATTTTAATCATAATTTTTTCTTCATTCGGAGTGATTACCTGCTCCTAATAGTTTAAACTTGCGTACTGGCGTTGCCGACATTGCACTTGTTGTGTCCTGATTGAAGTGGAGAAGGGCCGGACACATGAGTAGGAGAGACGAGGGCCGCTGGGCTCAAAGGTTTGCGGAATGGAGACCAAGGACCGGACGACGCAAAGCCGGGAAACCATCAGTGCTCTGGCCGACGATATGAATAAAATCATGGGCAAAACCTGGATGCGTGCAGCAGGAGACCGGGTGAAGTGCATTGAAAATTCATGAAGAGGTCTATACCCAACTATGGGTAACACCGGGCTGAAAAAGAAGAAAGAGAAAAAGATAGTTTAAACTGGTTCTACCACCAAGATATTCTTCACTGCTCATGTCGCCCTCCTAATATCCTCAAAGAGTCGGCAACGTGCTTCTAATGTTTAGTGTGTCGAGTTATTATAGACAGCACCCATACGATAAATGCTTCGTTCAAACTTTACTTATGAATTCACTGTTACTGCTACAGATCTCCTTTGTACTGATTCTCATACAGAACGCGAAGTAAAACTTTCTCACAATTGATTAATTGTTAAATGTTCTCAACTCGTTAAGAGCAATAAAGGCTTATTTTGACAGGAAACATTGTGAAGTAACAACATAATTAATAAATTTTTGCTAACCAAGGCTTATAAGGCTAAAAGAATATTTAGATTTTTTGTACTTTGATTCTCATAACCACTCTACCTTTAGGTATTAATCTACATCATATTATAATATACATACATCTTTATATAATACACATACATACAAATAAATAAATTTCAAATGACTTTTTGTAATTTGATTACATGTGTGTACTATAACTACTTATATATAAAATATAAAAAAAAATTAATGATGAATCCAGGTCAGATCAATTGATCTGACTCGGATTCATCATCACCACTAGTGGAATTTTTTCTTGAGCTCCTGTGTGCTTCGTGTCGATCTCGACTTATATGGCTAGATGGCAGCCATTTACCTGTGTTAAATGCAGGCAGCTAAATAAATATATAAATAAATATAGGGACAAATCACACAGATTGAGTTAGCCCCAAAGTAATTTCGAGACTTGTGTTATGGGATACTAACTAAACGATACTATATTTTATAACAAATACATATATAGATAAACATCCAAGACCCAGACCAATCAGAAATAGATCATTTTTCATCTTGACCTGACCAGGGATTGAACCCGGGACCTCCTAAGTAGCGGTCAGGCATGTTAACCATTACGCCACGGAGGTCGTCAAATTCGTTCGTATTTACTTAAATGTTACAGGAATACTGTCTGACATAGCATAGCCAAGCCGTCACTAATTATTTCACATATAGGTATTTTGCTTGGTTTGTTTAATGCCGCAATCCGGCCATTAGCCACAAACGAATGCCTATTTATGTGCTGGATTTAACTGGAGTTTATGGCTGTAGTAAAAGTTTTTTATTGCAAAAAATAGTGGGAACAAAGTTATTAAATTTAATTAAATAGGTCATCAATTAATATAATTTTATACGTTCTTAGCTATAAATTTGTTATTCTCTAACTAACTAATAAGGCGTTAGCCAAAGTTGAGTCATGGCCTCCGATTTTACTGGTTGTCTTGTCTATATATCTAAAACATTAAAAAAACATCCCAACGAATTGAGAACCTCCTCTTTTTTTAATGTCGGTTAAAAAAACAAGTTACAGCCTGAGAGATATACTGTGTAGAGACACAAAACCTTCAACACAAATGATACTTAACTTGCCTGTCAACATTTGATTATGATAACCTTATTACCACTTCATTACATGGTCCCTCGTAAATCAAAACTCACTTTCATAAGCAAGATAAAATGGTGCGATAACAGATACTTTCTGAGCCAGCGAATCGCCCTGACTCTGCTACTTTACTTGCTCTTTGTGGTTAAAATAATATACGCCATAGAATAGGTCGGTATAAAAGAATAAAAATATATTTTTAGTCTGTCTCTTAGATTATTTGAATACATTGTAGGTACACGGATTCATTTTTCTGATGTACTATTTCATGACTATGCAGTGACTTTATCGCTATATCGCTATATAATTTCGCATCACGTCATAAATTTTTTGTGACGATCGTGTCGTTACAAGATATCTCGAACTTCTAATATTTTGTACTTTTGTGATTAATAACTCATTTTTTCAACAGTTACGTACTTAGAAATATAAATATTTATTTTGCGAAAACAGTATTAAAGTGCGTTTCATAGAATAGTTCCTTTGCCGTCATATTGGCAGTATGACCTATCAGTGTTCCATCTACAGTTTCCATATTACCCTATTATGCTACCTTACATTGTGGGAAATATTTTATTTAATACAATATTTATAACCTTTTACTAGTTCGTTGAATCATTCATTAGGTATTCATCCATCATATTTTATAACTTTTAACTACTAGCGAAATCCATGCCATTCAGTGTATAGTTTATATAATGTGATTTACACAAGGGCTACATTTTAACCAAAGCAAAATAATTTAAATGCGTTTTGGCAGAAAGAATCGCTCGGTAAAACGTTGCGCGTTACGCTGAACGCAGCATAATTTACGCTGTCATAGGGGACCTAATCCAATTCAAAACCAGATGTGGTGCTACTCTACTATAGATGTGAATATGGGATATTATTTAGGGCGCTAGGAAGGCCAGATCATCATCAATAAAAAAACAAAACAACGTTAAGCAATAAAATTGAATTTTATTATTATTTTGTACAATAATTGTGTTCATCAATCATATCCACATCAGATATTTCGTCATACTCAAATTCACTATCGTCAGAAGTATCACTATCGTCTCCAACTTCGATTATGAACCTATCTGTTTCATTATCGACGGCTGGGCCAGCAGCGTAAAGTTTTTCTTCAATATTTATTACGTGCTGGCATTCCTTTTTCCATTCCTCTTGAGTGATTGTAGCAAAAGCTTCTTCCGTAATTTGTACTATCTTATTAGCTTCTTGACCTACATTTTTTTCGGCTATCCTTCTTTTTAATACACTCCATATAAGCTCAATAGGGTTCAAGTCACAATGGTAAGGTGGAAGCCTTACCACTTTATGCCCATGTTCTTCCAACATCACATCTGCTTCATAAACAGGTGGCTGTTTATGTTCTTTGATAATTTCATACAGCTGCGCTTTTAACATGCCCGGCAAATACGAAAGTCCTTTATTAATGATCCAAGATTGCATATCTGACTTTGTACTTGACATTGTGGGTGCCTTATCTATCTGCACGGTATGGTAGGATGCATTGTCCATGACTACAATAGACTGTGGAGGTAGATTTGGAATTAATTTTTCCTTCAACCACTTATTAAAATTAACTTTGTTCATTTCATCATGATAATCAGCTGACTTCGATTGGGATCTAAAAATCAGTTGAGCATTGGGTATAAAACCCATGTCACCACCAGCGTGGACAATGATCCACCGTGGCCCTTTGGAATCTGAAGACAAAACACCTTCTTCAGTCTCGCTTTGCCAACATTTTCCAGCGCAATATGTGGCGTGTATATATGTTTCGTCTAAATACACGACTGGCCGCTGGGCTCCAAGACGATTATTTCTTAATTCTTCCAGATATCGATGACGCCAAGCAACAATGTCGTATCTCTCCATCAAAACTTTTCTTTTCGATTTGCATTTTTTAAAATAAAATCCCATCTCTTTTATAATTCTCCACAAAGTAGTGCGACTACCTTTAAAATCTATCTCATTTCTCATTTCATGTAATAATTTTATCAATGTAGGCAATTCTTTTCTAACGGAATAAAATTCATGTATTTTATGCCTTATAGTACATCGTTCGAAATCATCAAGTTCATGAGTTTTTCGTCGAGGACCAATTTTGCGAGGTGTTGTAATTTTTTTTGACGTTGAAGCTGCCTCCATACCTTCTTTTGTGATTTTCGACACTGTTTTTTCAGATATACCTAAAACAATATTATTATTATTATTATTTAATCATGACGTTTGAGATATAATCACGTGCTTAATTTTAGTAACGTAATTATACATCATCAGAAAACGATAAATCTTTTTCACAACATAATTTGCACTTCTACATATCAATCTACATATATAATCATTCCGAAAATGTTGAAAGTGGTGAAATAATGATAAAATATTGGTTCTGAAAATTAGCAACTTTTTCCCAGGTGGCATTACTACCAAAATTCTGCAGTGCGTCGGAAATGTTCATGTAGGCGAAAACATTATTATTAAAATTAAATTAAACGGCAAGGGTAATTAATTGATGCTGGTAACCCTATTTCACTAACCTGTAATGGCGGCGACCCGAGCTTGTACACATCTTAATGGAATAATTGGGGCGTCGTTGCGTTTTTCACGTTCACAAAAGTCCTTCACTTTTAGCACCATCATTCTTTCACCACTTTTTAATGTTTTCGGCATGGTTTCCTTACGAAAATACAGTCAAAGTTGTAAAAACTCGCAGTATACGTTTACCGTGTTGACGTATTTGACAAACAGTGGTGCCAACATGACGACAAAGGAACTATTTGATGAAACGCACTTTAGCCCTAAGGACTTTAGATTGATAAGTATCAACACGTTTCACCATATTCTCGCATGCAAAAATTTTTACACCTTTAGTATCTAATTGTTTTTGATAATATAACTGACGGACTATTACTATTTTAAATCCTACCCAGCCATCATTCCTATATTGATTAGCCGTGTAATAAGTTGGATTTATAAGCCCGATACCAAACCTGTAGAATAATAGACATCTTCTATTTCTGCGGATACCGTAAAAACTTTGAATAATCAAAGCGTAAAAGATGGCTGAGGGATGAACAAAGGCTTTAATTTTCTGTGACTAGTGGAAGCACCTTGATGATGATGACGAGAGGCGCTTATTATAATTTCAGGTAACTAAGATGTAAGTTTTAAAAGTAAATGTGCGAGATCTTTCTCTTTGGTTTTTCACTCGATGACGACAAAGTGTAGGATGAAATATGAATACTCGTAAAGGAATAAATTACTTTAAATTGGATAATTCAGCTTGTGGTTGACCTTTACGAGTACGTAGGAATTGAGGATTATGTGTTTTAGAAAACTCGTAACTGCGGACTGCGGTTTGACTTTGGGGACATCGGAAAATGGGTAACGTTGGGTTCAAAGATACATATAAACAAAGCCGATGCGAGGTAATTAAGAAGATTAATTTAGCGGTTGAGAATGTTTTGTTATTCTATCAGGTTTTGAAAAAAAACATTTATTTGGCAGGTTTTATATGATGTGTGCTTTTAATTAAGTAGGTACATCTGGGTAGGTATCGTGAAGGCGTGCTGGATCTCTGACAATGACATTAATTTTCAAATAGATGAAAAAGACAATATTTCTTAGTAGCCAAATAAAATGAAGATCATTGTGATAACAGCTTTTCAAGGTTATTCTATGAAACGCAAATACCGCGTCGATTTTATGTGAGGCGCAGCACTTGCTCATTTACATCATACAATACTTAATGATCATTACAATACTTACCTTATATACCTACCTATTTTATCAATAATAACTCCAACGGTCTTTCTTCCATGCTGGTCTGGGAGAAAAAGAAAAACATAGAATGTACCAGCTGCTTCTCTTCCCGCGCAAGCCGTAAAAGTCGTCTGAGGGAATCGCCGAATGGGGAAATCATGACATAGGCGATGCGGCTAGCAACCCATCACTATTGATTTCCTGTTTCAACTACCATTATGCTAAACGTGGCCTAAGGTCTTATGGCCCTAGGCTCTGTCTACCCCGCATGGGATAAAGACGTGATTATATGTATGTATGTATATGTAACTCCAACGGTTTTTATACAAAGTCCTTTATTTACCACCGAATCACATAAGTTGCTTTGTTAAGAGAACTTCGACTGGCAAGAGGAGGAGCTGAGCAGGAAACGGTGGAGAACTCTGGTGTCGGAGGCCAAAATCCTCTTTGGGTCGCTGAACCATCGCTGTGAGTAAGGTAAATCATCCATTCATTCATATCGTGTTACAAGGTAAATATAGACTCTACCAAAACAATAAGCGTCTTTACCTATAGAGATAGTTTTCACCAATAATATTATTACACCATTATTTTTTTATCTTTTTTCCTTATGATGTTGTTAATAAATAATTTACAATATTTTGTTTGAAAATGGCGTGAGCTGCATCTCTATTAACTAAAAGCGAAGCAGTCAAATTTATTGCGTCGTTCGATGTCCCATCAAAGTAAGTAAAGTTGGTGCGTTAAGTTGAACGTCTTAAGATTTCACACGTACTCAATAAATTGCCGGCAATGTCTTTGAGAACTCGGGCTATGAAATCAATATGTTTTGACCGTGTTCGCTATGTACCTAAAGATATTTTATAATCTTCATGTTCTTGACGAGTTTTAGGAGAATTCGGCTGTGGTACGGTCACGTCTGACGGAAACCGACAACTTACGTTAGGAAAAAGTGTCTGCCCATGCCATCTCCTCCGGGGCCTGGTAGAAGGGGCAAACCCAAATAGTTATAGCATGATGTCGGGGCGCAGGATATGCGTGCTAATAGCATGGCCAAGTGGCCACAAAAGATGTCGAAGACCGGGCGAAGGAAGAATAAAACGTAGGAAAATAAGCCTGGGTTCCAAAGCAATCAGCTGAGGACGAACTAAAAGAAAGGAAATGTAACACAAAGTTACCTACTTAAAGAATGGTTAATTGAAATAAAAACTTAATTCTAACCAAAGACAAATAGGATACACCTGTTTGTTTAACTATCAGTGCATGTCTAGAACTAGGTGTTTCTAGCCGGAAGATTAAAGCTTAACTTAGTTTTACCTGAAGATAAGTAGGATAAACCTTAGTTTAACCAGGTGATGGTTCGAAATAGGTGTAGCCGTATTTCAGCTTTAAGCCGTTACATCAACTTACAACATTTGAAGGAAGAGACGTATCACCTGCACATCTTATTTTGTATTAAGATTACTCATCAATGAGTCTGAATGTTTTGCACTTTTAATTATGAAAATATTTCTGCCCGTTTTGAAAACAATTACAACAACATCAGTCAGAATACAAAGTAAAATATAATAAATTTTATTTGGAACACAGTGTATGTGTATCTGAACTTCCGATGTGAAACGTGTTGCAAAAACAAATTGGTTAATTTCTCATGCTCATTGAAGTGTTACCATTGTAAATGAAAAATTAATGCTACAAAAGGACAAAAGTGTTTAAAATATATCCAGTTATATTAAAAGTGGACTGCTTTAGACAGATTTAAATTTAATTACCGCCAGATTTTATTATGAAACGTATTTAAGTAATTATAAGAATAGAAATCTGTAACTATTATGCCACTGATTTATTTAACTTTATTTTTTACTTCATTGCTTAAATATTCTATTCATGGTTACATTGATGTCTTAAGTATTTGTAATAATAATTCCCAAATGTTACCGCCCACGAGTTTAACAGATCATTTTTATAAAATAGGACTATATTTTTATCACAGAAAGGTAAGCTATCCCGTAATCCCCGTAGTACTCGTATCAATATTAATACCACAGACCAAGGAAAATTTTAGCACGTAGAGCGCGACCGATGTAAAAATTCCTTGCTCTGTAATTAAAATAGGTAATACATAAATTTAATTTCTTTACCGTTTCTGATAAATGACTATATTATTTTGTTTGTACGATTTCGTAGATTCCGGAATCATTGCGGTTCATTGTTATAGACTCAATTGTCCCCATTGATCAACAGCAAATACGAATACCGTAAGTATATAACGTGTAAATTATATTGTATTTTTTCAGGACTGGGAGACTTCTAATCTAGGAACAATACTGTTTAAAAATGCAAACTACAACACATTTCAGAAAAAAAATAGAATCTTCAAAATATTAATATGGAAACATTGGGATTGGCTCAAAAGTAAACTTGTTTATAACTTTGGTTCAGAAGAGTAAGTTTGGTGAACCAACTATCTCTGTCATCTTAGCGTTTTCCCGGTTGCTTCCTCAGCCGACTACTTTGGAGCTCAGGGTCCGCTTTCTTGCTTTATCTTGTCTACTTCGTCCGGTCTTCGGAATCCTTAATTGTGTGACCGTTAACACGCAAATCGTTTACTGCGATGTTCAGCTAGCACTTTTAAGGCTTGCTCCTTATGCTCGGCTCTGGCGGAGGATTCATGGCTAAATACTTGTTCCCAAATCCCAATGTAACTTGCTTTCCGTAAAACGTATAGAAGGATCGACCTTATCATAGATTTGTACTTTTACCTTTAGCCTAATCAGTGGCAACTGTGGTGTTATAAGCTATTTACTCTGTCTTCGCCACAATTTGTTCAGACCACAGTTTTCAACTCATTTGCACCAGTCCTACTCTAATCCGCCGCCAGTGCTATATCGTCAGCATCCATAAGCAGCGACGTGGGTTGCTCAACCTCTGATGCTGTTTGATTGGGGGTCACCGTTGCGCCACGTCTGTTGGAGATATACACGCACCTCTTCACGTGACCCCTGAGTGCTAAAAGACTAACCGAGGCAATAAACTGAACTGCTATGTTACCGTTTCCACTTTACCTGAGTGTGAAATCAAAAGAAAAAAAAATGTAAAGCCTAAGTACCGAATATAACTAGTTATATTCCTATTTATTCATATAATATACAAACACGAAATATAGTTGGTAAAGGTTGCGTGCATAAACATGATATATAGTTGTTTAAGTTTGTTAGTTATTCTTGATTTTTGAATGTAGTTATGACGACGCCAAGGTACGACACTTGCGTAGTACCACATAATTATTAATAGTATAGTACTATGGAGCTCCGAATTGTTTTCCGAATTGAGGTTCCCGACTGCACAAAACCTATCCTACTTGTCTACTCGGCCGCCATTCCTTTAGACCTATTTCATGTGGACACCCCCCGTATACCGATTTGCTGTACACTGATACCCCTCCTGTACTGTACATACATTCGTTAGCTGTCATCAATACCACTAACTGCCTCCGTGGTCCAGTGGTCAAGGTGTTTGCCTTTAGACCCAAGGGGCCCACGGGAAGCATACTTTATCTAGCTGTTTCCAGTTTGGTTAGGACATTGCAAGCTTGAATCACCTGATTGTTTGACAAAAAAGATGATTCCATGCTTCGGAAGGCACGTTAAGCCGTTGGTCCCGGCTGCCATCTGGTAGTCGTTTAGAGAACCACGTCAGAGGCCGAGAGGTGGTTTCGAAGAACTCTGACACCAGGGTATGCATGGTCGATTGACCGAGATACCTACAAGAAATAAATGAATGAACGTATCAATACCACTAGGTTTAAGCACTAGGTATACCGTCGTGTTTGTTTGTTTGTTAAAACTTTATTGTGCAAAATAAATAAAAGTACATTATATTAGGCGAACTCATAAAGAGATCTCTTCCAGCCAACCGAAAGCAGGCGGGTTATGGATGACGTTATTTTAATTTATTACACTCAAAAAAGATTTTTATGTATTCCTTTATTATATCTCTTGCCGGAAAAGTTGCTGTTTTATAAAACATGCATGCATAAAACTAAGTTCCTATCACTCAATAATATGGCTTCGTATTCTTTACCTAAGGTTGATAGAAGAAATAAACGTCAGTTTTGGGTTTTCCTTAATGACGAATCACCCATTAACGCTTTTATGATGGCACGTAGACAAAAAATAAAGAATTTGGCCAACATGTTTAATTGGTCAATGACATACAGGTAAAGGTCAATTTCAAAAAAACGTAATTGTATTAATAAATTGTATTTTTTTTAATATCTTAAATTTTCATACTTTATTAGTGTGATATATCATTTCAATGTTATTTTAGAAGTGATTCTGATGTTCCTGTACCCTACGGTCGTACTATACCATTACAAACACCTATGACCTATGAGATTACATATAAAGCTATTGCAGAATTAATACCATATTTTCAAATCAAAACTTCAAAGGTTCTTGTAGCTGTTTTGATGACACACTGCAATATCGGATTCCGAATGAGATTTGTAAACGATTTTGAGAAATATATAAAAATTGATTTCTACGGAGGATGTTCAAAAGACAAAAAGAAACGGTTAGTAATTAATTAATTCAACATAGTTAGAAATATTTTTAAAACATTGTTATGTATTTCAAGTACTGTGCCAGTTGCTTTAAGTCAATCGTTAAAAATATTTTAGTTTTGATAATATTTTTGCTTACCCATAATTTTTATTTAATTTCATTAGCCACACAAACAAACGGCAACCCTCACAGAGAGCAATTAAGTATATTATAACAATGTTTGTAGTTATAATGCAAAAAGAAAACTCTTCACGGCATAAGTCCACCGTTGAATTTATATTTATCAATTATTTACAGTATATTTTTGTTTATTTGTCCAGTAGGTATTATTACAAACTAATAAATTTAAATACATAATTGTTTTTGCCAAAAAAACGAAACCGACTTCAATTCCTCAACTAAAAAGGATGAAATTAATGAAAATTTTAGACTTATTTAGGTTTTTCATGGATGCCATTGTCAGAACTGGATCAAATTGCTATGGGACCAAACGGGAAGCACCTGCTTTCAAATAAAAAAAAACATTCAAATCGGTTCACCCAGGCGAAAGTTCTGTGGTAACAAACATAAAAAAAAATACAGACTTTGGAGAGTGTGACGGGAGCGATAGTGTTATGCTCGACCGCCACAAAGGGAAGATCTTCCCGCCAGGCTAGGGTGTTATGCCTGGGGAACCGCGGCTCCGACGATGTCTTGTCGGAGGTTGTATTTATGCTCCAATCCGTAGAAACTTTGCAAGCGCGATTTAGACTTTCATAGTAATTTGCCATCTTGTATGCAATTCTGAGATTGTTGCTTTTAACGCCATCTGTGGTGCGTCTTTGTAGATATTGTTGTGGCGCTAGTGTCGCCACACAGACAAATTGAGAACCTCCTCCTTTTTTGAAGTCGGTTAAAAACAAAACTAGCTGTAGATAGGCGTCACTTTTTTTTTGGAGAGAGGTTCTTAATTAATTCAGGTGTATTATTTTTAACTTCAGCACACCTGGTGTCACTAAAGTTGATGACTGTATGCCTGGTATAATTACCTGCCTCACTGGCATTTTAATCTACCGAGTTTAATTTGACGTCAGTTTCAATTGAAAATTCATTTTTGACCACGACCCATGAAACACTGAACAGTCAAGACCATGTACTTTTTTTATGTATTTTTCCTCATATTTAAACGTATAAAAACTATTTTTCAGCACAAAATGTCCAGGACATTTCAAAGCAGATTGTAAAATATTAAATAAGTATTTTTTCTACTTAGTTATAGAAAACTCTATGTGTCATCAATATATAACAGAGAAAGTTTTTTATAACGCATATTCTAAAGGAGCAATTCCAATTGTAGTTGGACCTTTTCTACATGATTGTAAAAGGCTTTTGCCTCCAAATTCTTACATCCATTATGAAAACTACGATTCGCCAAAAGAACTTGCTGCAGAAATCATAAGAACATCCCAGAATATGAAGGAATACATGTCTTATCATTTGTGGCGAAATCATTTCAAAGCACAGAACGAACATGGATTTTTCAAAAGCGATTCTTACCACTTTTGCAGATTGTGTGAAGCATTAAATTATAACACAAATGAAAACAAAGTCTATACCGTGGATGAGTTACGACTGTTTTTAGATCCAAGAATATTGTGTGTGAAAAATTTGTATCCGCATGGTCAATATTAACCAAGCCAAGAAAATTTATAGCTTTATAGTTCAATCCTAATAATATAGGTTAGATAATAAAATATAGGTATAGGTACCAGAAATCCATGGTATATGAAACGCACCGATTCAAAAAGCACAGATACGAAACACCCCTTCAATAATTTTCACGCGTCTGAAATGAAATAAAATAAATAAAAAAAAATTGTATGTTAAACGGTTTTATTACAATAATAATAATGTAGGTAATGTACTAAAAGCTAAAAAATAATGCGGTAAGTCCTAGCTACCAGATCGCACCAATCTTTTCATCAATCTGCGGAATTGATCAGAAAAATAACAAAATCGTTGGGCGCGTGAAACTATCATATATTAACTCTAGATACGCAACGTCAAATTTCAAGTTTTTAGTTTTGTTGCTAAATGATACTTCTCATTCTACTGAGTTCATTTTACATGATTTATTTCCTGACCTCCTCAAAAAATGCTAAACTGAAATAAAAACTAGGTTTTTCCAAATACACCTAATTTCAACCATCAGTATGCTTACCGGAATGATAAATGCCGAACAGTAGTATGACCTATGTTTAACCACCAAAAACTGGCTGCACCTAGTTCTACCTAGCTAAAACTAGGTCTAGCTGTATTTCAGCTTTTAGCCGTAATATTATGTATTTACAATTGGTGATATTATTAAATAGTGATATTATAAATCAAAGGACGCACAGCGTGCAGAATCGATAACCACACGTACACGATTTGTGTTGTAATATAAAATATTTATATCTACACATAAATGATCTGACTGTTTTGTTTTGCTCTTTGTAATTATCATAATACTTCTGCTCGTTTTGGAAACAATCTCAACCTCACTCAGAATGCAATTAAAAATGTAATAGGTACTTACTTATCTAAATGTATTTGGAACACCATGTGTGTGTGCATCTGAAGTGAAAAGTATTGCAAAATAAAATTGGTTATTATTTGTGCTCATTGGAAAGTGTACCATTGTAGATACAATTTTTAATAAATGCTGCAAAAAAACAAAGTGTTTAAATTCTAGTTTTATGAAAAATTGGACTGTTTTTAGACATTAATAGATTTTAAATTAAATTACCGCCAGATTTAATGATGCAACATATTTAATAATACTTAATTAAAATAAAATTATTCGTTTTTATAATGCCAGTGATTTATTTAACTTTATTTTTTACTTCATTGCTAAAATATACTGTTCATGGTAACATTAACGTCTTAAGTATTAGTAATAATAATTCGCAAATGTTACCGCCCACGAGTTTGACAGAACATTTTTATAAAATAGGACTATATTTTTATTACAGAAAGGTAAGCTATTTAATACTTGTATCAATACATATCATTTTTTTGCATTGATCTACAGAGCCAATGAACTGAAAATACAAATGCAATATACCTATAACGTGTAAATAATGTTGTATTTTTCAGGATTGGGAGACTAGTAATCTTGGAACTATACTGTTTAAAAATGCTAACTATAAAACTTTTCAGAAAAAAAATAGAATCTTTAGAATTTTAATATGGAAACATTGGGATTGGCTCAAAAGTAAATCTGTTTATGACTTCGGTTCGCAAAAGTAAGTTTGGTAAACCAACTGATATGGAGTTATTTTGACAAAATTACATTTTTTGTAATTTTGCACATTGTGTCTTATTGTTTGTGATCCTTAGCTGTCGTCCATAGTTTACACGCTACCGCCGTATTAGTGATGACGTTTTTTTGTTATTTTTTTTTTATATTTAAGTTTTATTTAATATTATTAATGTTAATACACAAATACCTCTTGCTTCAAAAGTTTGCTGTATTATAAAACATGCGCCCATAAAACTAAGAAACTGTTAATGGATTTGTTTTCCTTACAGTGGCGATTCAGATGCATTCGATAATTGCAGTGTTAAAAACTGCATACTTACAGGAAATGATGATATGATAATGTCAGTAGATGTCGTTGTTGTACACATTATGAAAGGAGTAATGCCTGAAGTTGAAAGAAGAAATAAACGTCAGATATGGGTATTTCTCAATGACGAATCACCCAATCACGCTTTTTTGATGGCACATAATCAAAAAATAGAGAATTTGGCGAACATGTTTAATTGGTCAATGACATACAGGTAAAAGTAATATTTCAAAAAAACTTAATTTTATTTATTTAATATCTTGAAATTTTTAAAGATCATAAGTGTTATATATCATTTTTATGTTATTTTAGGAGTGATTCCGATGTTCCTATACCCTACGGTCGAACTATACCATTACAAAAACCTATGACCTATGAGATTACATATAAAGCTATTGCAGAATTAATACCAAATTTTCAAATCAAGACTTCAAAGGTTCTTGTAGCTGTTTTGATGTCACACTGCAATATCGGATTTCGAATGAAATTTGTAAACGATTTTCAAAAGTATATAAAAATTGATTTCTACGGAGGATGTTCAAAAGACAAAAAGAAACGGTTAGCAATAAATATAATAAGTAATATTTATAAAACTGTTCTATATTTCTATAGTACTTTGCCGGTTGCTAATAGCCAAACGTTGAAAATATATTATTACTATATATATTACCCTATTGACCCTGCACACCCTGGTCACAAAAGTTAAAGACTATGTATCATTGTTTTAAAACCACCTCACTGTCACTTTATTCTGACGTCTTTTAACGACTGTTATAATTTTGAAAAATATTTTTGCCCCTAAACCACGACCAATGTAACACTTAACAGACGAGTGCATGACTATGTAATTAATTCATGAATTTGTCAAATATAAAAGTATAAAAACTATTTTTCAGCATAAAATGTCCAGGACACTTTAAAGCCGATTGCAAAATATTGAATAAGTATTTTTTCTACTTAGTTATAGAAAACTCTATGTGTCATCAATATATAACAGAGAAAGTTTTTTATAACGCATATTCTAAAGGAGCAATTCCAATTGTAGTTGGACCTTTTCTACATGATTGTAAAAGGCTTTTGCCTCCTGATTCTTACATCCATTATGAAAATTACGATTCGCCGAAAGAACTTGCTGCAGAAATCATAAGAACATCCCAGAACGAAAAGGAATATATGTCTTACCATTTGTGGAGAAATCATTTTAAAGCACAGAATGAGCATGGGTATTTTAAAAGCGATTCTTACCACTTTTGCAGATTGTGTGAAGCATTAAATTATAATAGAAATGAAGACAATGTCTATAGTCTGGATGACTTACGACTGTTTTTAGATCCAAGATTATTGTGTGTGAAAAATTTGTATACATATGGTCAATATTGAGATCTATAACTAATGGTCCATTCTCGACATACGGTTAGGTATTTACTTAAATATAGGAATCACGAATAGGATTTAAAAGCATAGATGCGAAGCACGCCTTTCTATATTTTCCCTCACTGCTGAGGATCGTGACTTGTGTTTCGTGATGTGCTTCCAAGTTATGCGATCACCAGTGTCCTCCTTTCACGCTGTCCACCCATCTGGCTGGAGGCTTTCGATCCCTTCCTTTCTTCCCGTCCAGTTTAATTTTATTTTAAATAACATAACATAACTTTCATTGATAATGTCAAGGCTAATTTTGGTACAGGGTGAATTTTCCCCTTAGTCCCATTTCGTAGCTAGATTTCGTAGTGTAGGACCAAAAATTGTGTGTCATTGATGAAATCGGTACGAAAAAGTTTTATCTGGATAGTTGAAAATATGTGTTAGATGAAGTAGTTATCTGTGAGAAGCAATAACTATTCTATTAATGGGATTTAAATGTACTCCAAAATAATAAATTAAGCCTCGTAATCTTTCATTGCTGTTATCCACACGTTACCTTAATTAAAGTATTATACTTTCTTGATAAAAATCTAGTTTAATTGTTACGTGACGTAACAATTATGACTAACTTTCGTTGCCGTGTCTTTAACATGTTTATACCCAAGTTCTTATATAAAACAATATTCTTGTATTATATAATATATCGAGATGCGTCCCCCCGCCCTGTGCAATAAAAATTGCATATTAGGGCCGCCTAAAATACTCGGCTGGAATACTGGAATACATCTGTGACATTTACCTATGTTACCAAGGGTCCGCTTTTCTAATCTTGCCTTGCCTTCGATATCCTTCGTAGTGAGGCCATTAGCACTCATTTCCAGCATCGAGGCGTACGTCAAGACATACGTATATTGTGTTGAAGAATTACCATGAAATTGATCAACATGTTTTGAATTACTCTTTGTAGTTGTGATAATACCCAGTGCTAGTTTTGGAAACAATCATAGCAATGCTATGATAAGAGAGACAAATATTAATAATGTATCTGTAACAAAGCGTGTACACATGAAGTGGTTGAACGTGTTGCAAAAACACGCGGGAATCATTTTATATAGGTACCTACATGGTTATAATCGTTATAAAAGGACTTTGGTTTTGTGAGAATTGGATTGATTTCAGTTGTGCTCCAGAAATTTTATGACAGTATTAAGTTGTAATTGTTTTTTTGTTATAAAAGTTATAGAATTAGATAATATGCCACACTTTTACTTAATTATATTTGGTATTTCATTGTTAGGACATTTTGTTCATGGTAATATAAATGTCACAGATATTTGTAATAACAAATCGAAACTATTACCACCGACAAATTTAAAGGATCATTTTTTAATTGTGGCACAGTATTATTATAACAGAAAGGTAAGCGTAGTACTTATTACATTTAAATTTAACAATTTACCAAAGTTATTTGTTAAAGAACTTACTTATAGATAAAATCATATCTATAATTATTTTCAAATCAAAGCCCAGCCAAGTAACTATTTTATATGCTTCTTGTTGCATTGCATACTGACCTTAATTAAGCCAAAAATATATATTAGATACTGTCTTATTTAACAACTTGTACATATAATTTTATTTTTTAGTACTGGGAGACTACTAATCTTGGAACAATATTGTTTAAAAATGCTAACTATGAAACATTCCCAAAGAAAAACAAAACTTTTACAATATTAGTATGGAAACATTGGAATTGGCTAAAAAGTCGACATGTTTATAACTATGGTCCAGAATTGTAAGTTTCGTATCTAAACCAAATGGGAATTATGTTGTTTTGACAAAATCTCTCTGCTTTTGTGTATTGGACTACCTATACCTGTCAGCGCCCGGTAACATCACGTGACAGGTATCTCCCCACTACAGGTAAACCCCTCTTGGCAGTGGTAGTGTCGGGGTCAGTATCAGGACTGTCTTCTCTTTGGGTTCGCCGAGCGGTGCAGACGTGTATTGTGCTCTAGTGATTTAACATAACCTTTATTACTATTTGATATAACATTGCTGTTGATAATTTATAGTAGGGTCACACAGGCGCCCTCCTAGACGTACTAAGGGAATGTTGCTTGAACGCTACCGGAACAAACCAGAGAGCGAACCATTTCCTATTTCCTCTTTTTGGTAATCAACGCGTCGCGCTGTCGCTCTCTCTCTTGCCTCGCGGATCTCGTGTCGGTTGGTCAAGTCACGGCGACATCGCGCAACACTCCCAACCTAATATTTCTTTCTGTGTAATCTCTTGTACTGTTAAATCATAATTACCCGTGTCGTGTTATGTAAAAACTTTGTGGAAATAATTAATACACAACGTAATTTTCTTAAACGCAGTGTTTTTTATTAGCTCCCCGCATAAAACGTGCTAGCCAAACACCCCACGCTATAAATTTAAATATGTGTTCAAAGTGTAACTGTAAATTGACATAGTTAGGTACAGACGAGGAATTGGTACGCTTCAGGCTAGATCCCAGTGGTAGGAGCGGGGTTGGTGCTATCCTGGTCCTATCTTTACCGTGATTAGTGCCGAAGTTTAGACGCAAACTGGTAATTCGGTTCTAGCTGATATACCTATTATGGCAACTTACCTGACAATGCCGCGGTAAAGTCTTTACAATAAAAATCTTGAATTTTCTTTATTTTTTATTGATCTTAACAACACAAATTTTATACACGAGACATTCCAAATGTCTAGATTAGTACAAACCGGATATAACACCAACAATAATATAGTTAAAATAAAATTAGTATAACACCAATCATGTTAATTTGCTTGGATTGTTTGACAGGAACCTATCACTAATGCAATCACTTCCTAAATGTTAATATACTACGACACCTATGAAACCATCCAAAACTGTTGTCTTTTTTATGCGAGCTTGCATAAAAGTGTAAAACGATAAAATTTGTTTTTTTCTTACAGTGGTAAATCAAAGATATTCGATGATTGCAGTGTTAGTAACTGCATATTCACAGGAAATGATAAGAAAATAAAGTCAGCAGATGCCGTTCTTGTACATATTATGAAAGAAATCTTTCCTAAGATTGAAATAAGGAGAAAAAGTCAGATTTGGGTTTTTCTCAGTGATGAATCACCCATTAACACTTTTGGATATTCAAAGAAAACAAAGTTAAAAGATTGGGCGAATATTTTTAATTGGTCTATGACATACAGGTGATAGTAAAATTTGTTATCATGTATCCATATGAGTCTTAAATTTTTCATAGTTAATTACTACCTTGTATTTATTTAGGAGTGATTCTGATGTTCCTGTACCCTACGGTCGTACTATACCATTACAAAAACCTATGACCTATGATATTACATATAAAGCTATTGCAGAATTAATACCATATTTTCAAAGAAAAACTTCAAAGGTTCTTGTAGCTGTACTGATGTCACACTGCAGTATCAGATTTAGAATGAATTTTTTAAGAGATTTGCAAAGATATATTAAAATTGACGTCTACGGCAAGTGCTCAAATGACAAAGAGAAACGGTAAGCAATAAAACACAGTACTTATACTGATGGTATAGTACAAATGTATAATTAGTTATATTTCTCTAGCTAAATCGGTGCTGGTGAAATTAGCCTACCATGAGATTTCAACCCAATTGATCGATATGAAAATTAAAATACATGTGCTTAGTGCACAACTACGAGTATGTAGGATTATACCTACCTACAATATAGGTAGGTATAATATAATAAAAATATCATGGTTCGTGTTCTGCACATGGAAGATATATAAAAAAATATATTATTGAGGGACTTTTGAACGTTTAAAAACCAAAACAATTATTTTTAGAACTTTCGCCTGTTTATTTGTTTGTACCTTGAAAACAGCTGGACCTATTTCATACGGTTTCACTAAGATATTGGTGAGTTTGTATTGGAGTATTTAAAAAGTAACAAAAATACTAATAAGCTTGGCCCAATTCGACAATAATTGTTCATTGATTACTGAGTCATATCGGTAGATCCAACCAATCCAAGCAAACATCTATCTAGGCTATCGCTGGGTGAATACCGACGTTTGTATTAAGTGTCAGATAGGTACAAAATCATCCTTATCACGGCGCACATTGTCAAAAGCTTTTTAGTATATTTTTAAATGCTGTTTTTTTTTAACCTTTACTGAAACTTTAATAATAAAATCTTAAAACTAAGTATACTTTAAAATAATAGTAAGAAAAATAATAAAAAAAAAAACAAATTAATTACTAATTTTGTTTTTTATAAGTAATTATAATACTAAAAAATGTACTTATACATAAAAAATAAGAAAAAAGAGATCAAAATCAAATAGATTCAATTTTATTTAGGTAAGGGGCTTTTGACCCATTTTGATCCATTTTTTAAAATTAAAAAAAATTCTTATACCCAATTATAATTAATGAAACTTTTATGTTAAAATATATGTAATGTAATGTAATGTAAAAACTTTATTGTACAGAAAGAACATTGATGATACAACATAGAACAAATATATAAATATATATATTTTAATTCATTGCGTTGCTGTTTCTTTGGTAAAATTACTGTTTAATATCCTTCACCGTGTATTGTACATGTTACTATAAATGTTCGAAGTGCAGCGTATGTTAAGAAACACTGTTGCCTGATAAAATCCACCAAAATGTGTTTTATCTTTTTCTTTCAAATATGGGTAAGAAAGAAAAGTATGTATATATATATATACCTACTTTTCTCGCAGCAACGCAATGAATTATGTGGCCACGACCATTATACTGTTGAGACTTTGATTACATACATGATTATACTGTTGAGAGTTTATATGTTTATTATACTACGCTATTTTGAACCGTATTAATAAAACACATAAATAATATTTTTCAGCTCCAAATGTCCCGGACACTTCAGAGCAGATTGTCAAGTATTGAATAAGTATTTTTTCTACTTAGCTATGGAAAACTCTATATGTCGTCAATATATAACAGAGAAAATTTTTCATAACGCATATTCTAAAGGAGCCATTCCAATTGTAGTTGGTCCTTCTTTACACGATTGTGAAAGGCTTTTGCCCCCGAAGTCTTATATACATTATGGAAACTACACTTCGCCAAAAGAACTTGCTGCAGAAATAATAAGAACATACCAGAATGTAAAGAAATACATGTCTTACCATTTGTGGAGAAATCATTTCAAAGCACAGAATGAACATGGATATTTTAAAACCAATTCTTATCACTTCTGCAGATTATGTGAAGCATTGAATTATAACGCAAAAGAGGATAAAATCTATAACATGGAAGATATCCGACTGTTTTTAGATCAAAGATTATCGTGTAAGAACAAATTGTATCCAAATGGAAAATTTTAACCAAACCATTACATTTATACAGTTACTTTACCAAGATTTTTAGTTTATTAATAACAGTCTGATCAGGCTGGTCTTTTTCCATTCTGGGTTGCGCTGTCGAAGTGAACGGACGTGCTGTCGCGGCTGTCTGTCACTGAGAGAGACTATCTAGAATTTTCTGACCGATCTCTGCTGGTGCTCCGTATCGTCGCTGCTGGAATATCAAACTTCTCTACGATTCGTCGTACTGTGGTGCGGTTTCCGTATCGGCGTGCGTGGCCCTGCATTTATCGCGAAGAGCGACTGACGGGTGACCCCGAATTTTAGACCGTACTTGTACGTGTCTAAAGGACGGGAAAGCCTTTGCTCGTGTAGCGTCCTTTTCAGGGCATACCGAGCGTCAACCTCTTTCACACGCCCACACGCCTTCAGTGTGGTTGAGTCCCACATTTAGTTGGGCCCTCCGGAAAGCAAATTGGCCTGTTTTCTAACGAACGCAGGCCGAGCTTGTTGCTCACCGGAGGTAGTGCGGACCCTGGCACTAGCCCTCTTACCCCTTCAGGGTATCGGGCAGAAACAGGCTGGGCCCGGAACCACTGGCCTTGGGGAGGTCCCCTAGTCAACCCCGGGTATCGGTTAGGTAGTTAAGTTGATAGGTACACACCTGTTGACCCTAACAAGGTTGGCAACAGACCCCTACAGACAGCACGTAGTAGGGCCAATAGGCACACACCCTTCTGTCTACACCCGGCAGAAGGAAGAATTAGGACACCCGAGTGGACCCCTCGGGTTATCCCCCACCCCTTGGCGTTCAATCGCCACACTGTCGCCGTAAATGGCGGCCCCCACCCCTCCTCCCGATGAGGACCTATTCATTAGGTTCCTCACCGAGAAAGGAAATTTAGGAGAGTTTCTCCTTTACAAGGAGGCCCTCCTTGCAACCCCTCCCCCACCCCCGACCGCGCCCGCGACCGCCTCCCGCAACCGATATGGGATCCTCCCCGTCGAGGACTCTCAACCCCCTCCATCCCCCGTACACCTTAGGGACATACGTCCTCCCGTCCGCGATTCGCCATTGTCCCCAATGGCTGAGTCAGAGCCGGAGTCCGACGAGGAGCCATCGTGTCCGATGGACACATCGCCTCCCAAGTCCCACTCGGACGCCTCACGAGCGTCCTCTTCCGACGAGGAATTCGTCGTAGTTGGTGGCAAGCGTCAGCGCAGGCCCAAACCCAAGAACAAGAGGCAACCGCCCTCCAAAACCTCCAGAAATGGAGAAGGAAAGGCTATTCGCCCTCCCACCCCGCACAAACCCACTCAAGGCCCCTCCACGGCCGCAGAGACTACCGGCCCTAAGCCAAAACCCCCACCCCCGGTCATCATTCACGACTCCAAACATTGGGAGTCCATTTCCCGGACTCTAAATGATAGACACATCCAGTACTCTAAGGCGCACAAGTGCGACATAGGTATTCGGGTGACAGTCCCCACCCTTCGGGACCACAAGGCCCTGACAAGCCTCCTCCACGAGCGCAAGTACGAGTGGCACTCGTACACGCTCGAAGAAGACCGAGTCCTCCGGGTAGTAATAAGGAGAATCCCGCACGACGTCTCGGAGGAGTTCATCCGAGAGACGCTCGTAGCCCAAGCTCTTCCCGTCCGGGAAGTCCACCGGATGTACAAGGGCAAATCCCCTCGGACCCCCTACGACATGGTCATGGTCGTTCTCGACAAGACCACGGAGGGTAAAAGGATCTTTAAGATCCAGTCCGTCGCCGGCCTCACCGGCTTCTCCGTAGAGACCCCCCGCAAACGCGGAATCGTAGGGCAGTGCCACAACTGCCAATACTACGGGCATTCCGCCCGTAACTGTCACGCTCGCCCCCGTTGCGTTAAGTGCACGGAGGACCACGCAACCAAAGACTGCGAGCGCACAAAGGAGTCCCCGGGCGAGCCTGCGTGTGTGCTCTGCGGAGAATCCGGGCACCCGGCCAACTGGCGCGGTTGCCCGAAAGCTCCGAAGAGCAAACCAAGGCAGGCGCCGGCCGGTCGCTCTCCCCGAGTGCCCAAGCAGCAACCCAGCCCCAAACCCAAGCCGTCCTTCTCGGCCGCACCCTCCGAATTCCCGGCCCTCGACAAGAGGCCATCCGGGCCCCCCCCTCCCCCAGCCCCTCTGGCTGCCCCTCAGGCCCCCAACTTCGCTGCAGCGGTTGCCAAACCCTCAGCCCCCCGCCCCCAGACAACGAGGCAGGCCCAACCGCCCGCCGTCGCTGCCCGCAGGGAGCCCGCTACCCCTCGTGGGAACGCGGTCCCCCGTGTGGCAACCGCCGACGAGGCGATTGAAGTCTGCTTCAATGTCCTCCGCGACGTCAACCTCGACATCATCGAGGAACTTGGCCATGCCCTAATAGCCGCCGGCAACGATTGGATCGCCCGGACGCAGGTTATTAGGAGCTACAGAACTGAAATTGCGAAGATCACTGCGTATGACATCCCAGCACATCTTCGCGCCAACCAGCGTCCGTGATGGGTAGTACGGCCCAAAGGAACAAACCCCGATCGCTGACCTTGGCATTCTACAATGCCAACGGAAATCTTCGCGACCAAAGGACTGAAATTGCTCAGTACCTCACCCAACATCAGGTTGACATCCTCCTACTGCAGGAGACCTTCCTCAAACCATCGCACAGAGACCCAAAAATTGCGAACTACAACATCATTCGCAATGATAGATTAGAAAACGCCAAAGGCGGAACGCTAATCTATTACAAGAGGTCCCTGCACTGCAGCAAACTCGACCCTCCTTCCCTAACAAACTTGGAATGCTCAATCCTCCGAATAGCGATGACTGGCCACCCGCCAATCAACATCGCCTCCGTATACCTCAGCCCCACCAAAAGCTTGCTTGAGAGCGACCTTCAAGCCCTGTTTTCTATGGGAAACGCTACCATATTGGCTGGCGATTTCAATAGTAAACACACCAGGTGGCATTCGCTAACCAACTCGACGAACGGCGAAACCCTAATGAGGCTCGAAGAGTCCCTGGATTTCGACGTTGTAGCGCCCCTGGCTCCGACCCGCTACCCTACCGCGGAAGGCCAAAACCCCAGTGTCCTGGACTTTGCCCTACTAAAGAATATCACCTTGACAGTGTGTTCATTAGAGGTGCACCCAGACCTAAATTCGGACCATAGACCGGTCCTTCTCCAACTAGGACAGACCGACAATGGGCGCCCCGCTCATACAAGGACAATCACGGATTGGAAGAGACTAGCGAAAGCACTCAACCAGCCCTCCCCCGACTTAGACGCGATACCCGAAAGGATATCGTCCACCGAACAGACCGACATGGCGATCTCCTCCCTCACCAACCACTTGCAAGCAGCCATCAAGGACTGCTCCAGGCAGGTCCCTTCTGTGGACCCTAACCACAGATTCGAACTGCCGGAAGACGCAAGGCGGTTGCTGACGGAGAAAAACGCCGCGACAAGGGAACACGACCTCTACCCCACCGAAGAGGCCCGTTCTAGATTACGCTACCTTCAACGTCGAGTTAAGGAGCGCATGAAGGAACTCAGGGACGAAAGGTGGGGCGACTTCCTCTCTGAACTGTCACCGTCCCACGTCACTTACTGGCGTGTGGCACGAAGTCTCAAGTGCGATCAGATCTCAACCACTCCTCCTCTCAAATATCCGGATGGTTCCATCGCTTTCGATGATGACGAAAAAGCTGAATGCCTAGCAGACAGCCTGGAAAGCCAATGCTCTCCTAGTCGTGAACCAGTTGACCCAGATCACCTACGACGGGTAGAATCGCATGTAGAGAGCATCACCGCCTCCGCATCGGCTCCCCCCGTGACCGCACTCCCTCCAACTACGATTGAAGAGGTACAATCGATAATCAAATCCCTAAAACCCCGAAAAGCCGCCGGAGCTGACGGAATATCTAACGGCATATTGAAATGCCTACCCCAGACTCTATTACTGCTGCTAGTGAGCATCTTCAATGCTTGCCTAGCTAATTGTACGTTCCCAGACGCCTGGAAACAAGCAACGGTAATAGGCATCCCAAAACCAGGCAAAGACCTGAAAAATCCGTCCTCATATCGCCCAATCAGCCTCCTTAGCTGCATCGGGAAGATATACGAGAGAATCATATCGGCCAGACTCAAGATTTACACCGAATCTATGAATCTGATCCCGAATGAGCAGATGGGCTTCCGCGCAAAACACTCTTGCGTACACCAACTGCACCGCCTAACCGAACACATCCTAGGCAACCGCCGCCGCGGAAGACCCACAGGAGCACTCTTCTTCGATGTAGCGAAGGCATTCGACAAAGTCTGGCATGCCGGCTTGGTAGCCAAGCTGGCCATCATGGGCCTGCCTGACAGTCTCGTGCGCATCATACGAGAATTCTTGTCGAATAGATCCTTCCGCTACAGAGTCGAAGGAACTCTTTCACGCCCCCGACCACTAAGAGCTGGAGTCCCGCAAGGGTCTGTGCTCTCTCCCATACTGTATGCATTGTACACCAATGACGTACCCCGGACCCCGCACGTGGAGTTAGCCCTTTTCGCTGACGACACTGCTCTATTCACATCCAGTACAAGTAAGGAGCTTATCTCCAAACGCCTCCAACAAGCAGTCGACGCGCTCGGCGCTTGGTTCAGGAAGTGGCGCATCGAGGTGAATCCGGAAAAGAGCGCAGCAGTGTTCTTCTCCAAAGACTCCCGCGGTGCAACACGACCTCCGGCATGGAGCACACAATCGCTCTTAAAAACGATATCTTTGTTCGGAAAATCCATTCCATGGGTTGACCGCACAAAATATCTGGGCGTTATCTTTGACAGCAAGATGACCTTTGGACACCACATCCAAAGAGTACGCAACAGAGCAGCCTTCTATCTAGGCAGACTCTCACCCATGATCAGTAACGTAAAAATGTCGCTTAGAAATAAGTTGACTCTTTACAAGCTGTGCATCCGACCTGTCATGACATATGCGAGCGTTATTTTCGCACACGCAGCACCATCTCTTCTGAATAAACTCCAACTCATTCAGAATAGGTTCGCACGTAGAGCCACGGGATCCCCCCGGGGTCTACGCACACGCGATCTACACAAGGACCTTGAGCTCCCATCCATGCTGAGATACCTCAAAGAAACGTCAAAACGTTACTTTGAGAAATGCTCTTCCCATCCGAACCCGTTAGTGGAACAAGCTGCTAACTACAGCCCGTCCAAGGATGTCCCCTTGCGGCATCGACGCCCGAGGAATGTTCTCTTTGATCCCGACGACCCCATCACGGTAGCTAATCGGCCATACGAAAATCTCCAGTCTCAAAGGAGACGGGGATTTTCCTTAGGCACACCGACACACCGCACTCGCCGGCGAGTGCGACGAAGTAGGAACAGTAGCTCGTTTTCCAGGTACCAAAATGTACCAGGGCGCTTCTCGCCACCAGTAGGCTCTTCTTAGGCCCTTAAGGCACCCTAGTGTCGGCCCTTAAGGCAATGAGCGTTTGCATCGCTCGCGAGTTTGCATCGCTCGCCATTGATCAAAGGCAAAGCCCATGGCCGAGGTTCGTCCCAACTGGGAGCCCCTTGCGCTTTTGCCGAAAAGGCTGAGTGGCGTCAAGCCCTCGCCTCAAACCGTCCCGCTGTAAATATTAAAGCTCTTAGAAGCTAATATTGTAGGTCCTGTCAAAAAAAAAAAAAAAAAAAAAAAAAAACTGGTCTTTTTCACTTTTCACACTTCGTTGCTCGAAGCCTTTTACGAAATACCTATTGGGTTGTACTAACTAGGTATTTTCAAAATAAACTATACGTGACGTAGTACCTATGTAGGTAATATTATTGATTCTTCGGTAATCGGAAGTTATTTGAAGATAAATCAAATCTTCCGTCGACATTTGTATAAATATCACGTGTTTTACCTGGATAATTGGCCTTGGGGTTCAGAACATGTTTAGGATGCATTCACATAAAGTGGAACATTTTAGACAAAATGTCAAGATATGCTGCCGCAATTAGCTTTGCAGATTGCAACAACAGGGCAACCCTATCTCGCTTGCTTCACATCACACACGATGAATTTAGTAAAAGCTAAGCTATGTTTAAATTTGCATGATGCCTGAATATTTTTCTATAGCATTTAATAACCACCATTTGATGTAACGAGTTTCAGATTGATTTACATTTATGTATTTTCCGTGTATGTTCTTTACCTCTTAATTATGCAATAATTAAAAATGTGTTTTTAACACATATGCTCATAAAAAGACACTTGAATTCATTGTGTAAATAAATAAACGGGACGTTGCGTGCGCTGTCATCTTACTTAGCTATGGTCATCCCTAGAGATACTTATTTAATACTAGCTGTTCCCCGCGGCTTCGCCCCGCGTGGGACTCGATTATATCGCGCCCAAAAGTAGCCTATGTTTGACCTCAGGTCGTTAACTACATCCCTACCAAATTTCATCACAATCGGTGCAGCAGTTTAGCCGTGAAGAGGTGACAGACAGACAGACTTTCGCATTTATAATATTATTATGGATCCTGGGGTGTGGTGCACGATCGGACAAGCGGGAATGGACGGACGCACACCGCCAACAAAATATATATATATATATATATATATATATATATATATATTGTATTCCTACATATCATAGAATAATATTCTCAAGACATCACAGTATATATTTAAAAGTATCTTACGATAAAAACCATTTTGATCTCGTCTTTCAGAGGATAATCTCATTTTTATCTCCACCGATCCATATTATACTGAGGATAGGTACGTCACGAGTAACTAAATTAGTCTTTGTTACTGACGAATACGATTTGTTAGTGACCATAGATAGATAGTATGAATGTGCTCGTGACGTAACCTTATAGTATAATAATAAAAGTAAGTAAATACCTTTAGTTTCAGAACATAGATTATATCTATATAAAATTACTTTACGAAATTGTGTTCTAATCGCTTTATCACGATCGAGAATACGTAATTGTGCGAAACAAAACCACTTGAGGGGAAATACTTGAGGGTAAACTAACACCTCGACACCTCACCTCTCGCCGCTAAGCTGATTATTTACTTTGGGCAAGCTTGTTTTGCCTTTGTTTGGGACCTTTCTCTATCTTGAGTTTTAACAGCCTAAGTAATGCTCACATAATCTTCTTATAGAAAGCTTATTTAATTATAACTGAAGTCACTTTGATGAAATAAGACGAACCAGATTGGTAAGTATTGTTTCAAGTTTTTAGAATTTTGTAATTAGGTAAATGTGAAAAGCTATTTTAAGACAAGACACATTAAACTTGTATACATTTAGAAATTGTATTTAATAAATAGTTGTGAATTGCATTTTTATGACTTGAAAAGTTTAAATTAGCTTTGTATGGAAAATTATAATTTCAATTCTCTTTTTTACTTGACAAAGGTTAGAACTTTTGTCAAGTAAAAAAGAGAATATATATAATTATTTAAATAAAAATATTATTTAGTGATATAATGCGTGTATTTTACATAAATAAAATTAATTTTAATGTTATTACATAATCCTAATAGAAAATATTTGGTAAGTTGTGTTTATCGGAAAATTCATAGCGGTTCTGTATTTCTTGACAATATAACACCTGTCTTCTAAATAATTTGATAGATTGAAATAATAAGTACTTACCTACAAAATTATTAATAAGTACAAACCTAGTTAGGTAGTACCATCACAAAGAATTCGAAAATCGCGGCAATTTTTTTTTAAGTCTATGACGTACTAATATTAATTGTGGTAAGTTTCTTTGAACCAACATATACCTATATTTGGATCGTGTAGTGAAAATTGTTCTGCACTATTTTATTCAGTCGTACATTAAACTCCATTCTAACCTTGAAAATTGCATAAGTATTAATTAAATTTAAATTATTAATGCCTCAGCACCCAAGGCGTTAAATACAGGTTATAATTATCTCACATACCGAAATTCCTCCGATTATTACAACAATTTATCGTGTCGTCTAACGAAAATGAAATTCATTGTATTCAAAAATCGTCTTCCGTGCGTCCCGTAAATCACGGGATTAAAAAGCTGAAAACGGGACGGGATCGGGTCAGCTATATATTATCACGGCGAAGGTTGATCGTCCGCCAGCAAATAAGAGTGAGCCTGGAAAATTGTCTTGTGGCGCCATCTGCCGCTGTGACCCTAATTTATTAAGCGATAGCCAAACGATAGAAATTTCCATCAGCTAAATAAAGAAGTTATTTTTCTAGTGTTATATAGTTTGTTAAATTGGGCTTGTGGAGGCGAAGATTAACTCTACATGAGATCTGATGGTAACTTTTAATTGCACAAGCTCGTCTTGCCAACGTTTTACATGAAAATTCTTGTGGTGAGATTGGATTATACAAGGTCTAGTGGTTTAATAATTTATTATTACTATTTATTTATTTATCTCTACAAGGTATTTTTACACGCATCGATGGAACAAAAAAGGACTTCCTAACTAACGTTTACTTTAAGCATCATATATACTTTACTTTAAACATTTACATACACAAAATTAATTAAAACTTTCTTCTTAAAGTCGGATTAAGTAAATGTATTACTTCGCAAAAATACCAATGAGGGCAATTTCCTTAGAAAGTTAAACATATGAGCACACCTAATCATTCGGGCCAATGCCGGGCAATTCTGACCCGAACACAACCAACATAGTAAGGACCCGCATGTCAACTGAACTTAAGGTGCCATTCCATTATGCTATTGTATATTCATGGTTTCTAATTCCACGGAAAGCATAAGTAGTTACTTACTTTGATCAAGTTGGTATGAAATCTGCCTAAGGGCATCGAAAGTTAGCTTTGAATCACCTGTTTGTACAGGCAAATAAAAAATAAATAAAGGCACGATTCCATACACGATTCAGAAAAGACGTTGGTTCCAGCTGTCATGTGGCGGCCGTAGAGAAACGCATCTTGCCTTCTTTTGAAATACTGCACACCTGCAGAAGCAATAGGCTAGTTGACAAAATTTCAATAACTGCTTAATATTTTAGCTTATTAGGCATTTTATCGAAAAAAAAGGTTTATTTATTTTTAATCAAGCGTTTACATTATAAATTTCGCGTTTTAAAAAACCATTTTTCAATTTGGTTCCAAAACGCACAAGACTGTCATGGCGTCTTGAATGACGTCACGCCGTGCGAAACAAACCAAAGAGCGATCGTGTCTTCGTACGTTATAGCTAGTTTTAATCGTTTAAAAATAAATTTCTCATATTATAAGTACTGTATAGTGGCCCAGTGTGATAGCACGACTATAAAAACGCCAAACAAGTTATTTATATATGTTCCAAACAATGGAGATATACGGAAAAAGTGACTAAAACTTGCAAGAAGAGATGATGCTCATACTTTAGAGATCATACTTTATGCTAAGAGATCCCTTCCTGGGATTAGTCCGCCATTGTCTTCTGATTTTAATAATGTTCTATTTACTATGTATTTTAAAGCAATAAAGATATTACAAACAAACAAACTTTATCAACAGGTTCAAGAATGTATTTTTGTGAAGATCATTTTGATTAAGTATTTCACACAATACAATCTATTACTTAATTCGAGCAAACTAGATGTGTTTTGTAGAATCCCTATTTTCTAAATAATAAATACATGAGTTCAGGTTAAGTTGTTTCACTTTTAGGAGTGAACGTTTCATTTTAGTTTTCTAATTAATGTTACAAACATACTCTTTTTATTATTCTAGTTGCCAAATGATATGACTAATTATATAGAGTATCATATGAAGGGAACAGTAAAATAGTAAACAGTATCTTGCAAAATGTACGTCACAACATTAAGTTCTTGTGTACCGAACTGAAATGTCACATAGCATTTAAGCTTATAATAAATATTTTATACTTACAACGCAGTTTTAACATTGCGAAATTCAGATGAGCAAAAGTTACTGTTCGACGCGAAAAAATTTCCAAGCATAACGGCATCGATTCTGGGCAAATTATTACTGTCTGCTTTGCTGAATCCAGATTCTATGGTTAATTCTTTCAAATTATAATTAGCAAAAACTGTATCAACTTGATATTAGTTGTTAAAAACCAAAATTTTATCAAGAACCGGTAGTGATACTCGAAACGTCAAAGACAAGATTGGAGTTTCGCACGGCGTGACGTAACGCTTTCTGATTGGTGTTCACTGTCACGTGACTAAAGGTTTCATTTTACGAAATTTATTTTTAAAAAATATTATTAATCTTTAACGCTTTTAATAATTAAAATTGTTTGTTATTTTCTCCATAATATAATTAATAATTATAAACCCCTATCCATTATATTTATTCTTAATGGAAACAAGCCTATTGACCTTACAATCTACATCAGAATGAATGAATGAATGAATGATACTTTATTGCTTAAAATGTGGTACATAACAATGTTGGAAAATATAATAATCATTTGTTTCACACATTAGTCATTTCTGACATGCAATAGACAATACAATGTCAAATATAGTTATAATGAGTAATGTTATTAGTTCTGTGCTATTACACGCATACAAATTGATTACTTTTTAAAATAGTCGTTAATACTGTAAAAACATTTTTGGACCAACCAGATGAATAAATACGTTTGAATGATGTAAATTTATGTATTTCCTTAATTTCTTTTGGTAAGTTATTATAAATTCTTATTGCCATGGCATAACAGTTTGTGCTAAACATGTGGGTTCTCATAGAAGGTACCAGCAGCCTTTGGGGATTTCTCCTAGTATATTTACTTGGCAAGTCACCACTGGTTTTAAACAAGTCAGGGTTCGATTTAACAAATATACACATTTCATATATGTACATACATGGTAAGGTTAGCAAATTCAGCTTTTGAAACAACGGTCTGCAACTTGTTAAGGATGATACTCCAAAGATTGCGCGTACACATTGCTTGTGTGATATGAAAGCCTTGTTAATTGTAGAGGCGTTACCCCATAAGGGTAAACCATACCTTAGACGGGATGCCACATAACCGTGATACGCAAGAATGGCCGTTTTCTTGTTTGCTACTTCTGTCAACCTTCTAAGTGCGTACTAAAACCTATTTATTCTATTACAAACACTTTCAATATGGTTATTCCAAGAACAGTTGTTGTCTAAATGTATTCCCAAAAAATTTATACACTTTGTTTCGTCAATGATTTCGTCTTTATATGTTACATTTAAATTTCTTTTAGAATTACTACGTATATTATGGAATTGAATAAATTTTGTTTTAGCGATATTAAATTTTAAATTGTTATTTGTCAACCAATCTATTATGTCATTAACAGTATCATTTACGTCCTTATTATATCTATTCAAATCATTATTTTTGTCAGAGATTATTACAGCTATATCATCTGCAAAGAATGTACAATAAAAATTGGTGACTTTAGGTAAATCATTTATATAAATCAAGAAAAGCATTGGACCCAGAATACTTCCCTGAGGGACACCAACTCTATTTATTTGAGACCTCGATTTGTAGATTGCTTCATGTTTATTTTCGTTAATTTTATGTATCTCTACGTGTTGAGATCTATTATGAAGATAAGAACGTAGCCAAATCAAAGCCTGTCCTCGGATTCCGTATTTTTCGCATTTTTCTAACAACTTATCATGAGGAACAAAATCGAAAGCACTGGTCATGTCGAAAAACACTCCCGTGGTGGGCCTCTTTTTATCTAAGTTTTCCAATATACTACTAATTAATTTAAAAGCTAGTAGTTGATTTTCCTTTTTGGAATCCGTTTTGTTCTTGGACTATTATATTATGTTTTGTTAAAAAAGATAAAATTCTGGTATACATAGCTTTTTCATATATCTTAGACAAAATAGGTATCAATGATATGGGTCGGTAGTTTTCAATACGTAGTTTGTCTCCTTTTTTATGAATTGGTTTTATTATAGATACCTTTAATGCATCTGGGAATATACCTTGAGCAAACGATGCATTTATAAGGTAACTGATGACTGGAGCTATGATTTTTGATGTTGATTTTATTAACTTTGTAGGAATTTCGTCATATCCTACAGAGTTTTTATCATTTAGAGATTGAATTATTTTTTCTGTTTCACTAGAATCTGTGGGATATAAAAATATGCTATTTATGTTGTTCTTTATCATGTCAGATTTATTTTTTAGCAGTTTCCGCCTAGGCGAGTTATTTGTCAGGTTTATAAAATAGTCATTGAATATATTTGCTATGTCAATTGAATTATTATATGATTTATTATTATGAATAATTTTGTCAACTGTTTCTTTCGGTTTGTTACATTGTGTGTTTGCTTTAATAACGTCCCATGAAGCCTTGCATATATTTTTTGATTTATGTATATGTTTTGAATTTTCTAGTTTTCTTGCAGCATTAACACATTTTTTAAATATTCTACTATATTTCTTATACAAAGTCTTATTTTTTGAGCTTTTGTTTTTATAGTATGAGAACCTTAAATATCTTTTGGTAACAGAAGCTTTTCTAATACCGTTTGTAACCCATGTAGAGTGCTTTTTATTTTTGGATACTTTTTTGATATAAATCGGACAGCAAAGATTGAAAAACAATAGTAAAGTCCAGAAATCCATACTAATATTATAAATGCGAAAGTCTGTCTGTCTGTCTGTCTGTCTCAGTCTGTCTGTCTGTCTGTGTGTCTGTCTGTCTGTTTGTCACCTCTTCACGGCTAAACTGCTGGACCGATTGTGATGAAATTTGGTAGGGATGTAGTTAAAAACCTGAGGTCAAACATAGGCTACTTTTGGGCGCGATATAACCGAGTCCCACGCGGGGCGATGCCGCGGGGAACAGCTAGTTGTCTATATATGATGGGCTATTTAACCGATTTATTATTAAAAGAGGATCTCAATGCGCTCATATTTCCCTTTTATGCATTTTTATGAGAATTATATTTATATATCTTATGTGAAGACGTGTTTTAAAACAAAAAATACTAAGTAGATTTGCTTTCTAGTGTCTTTTAGATAGATGTTTCCTATATCAAAAATACTTTTTTTATCTACTAGTCCCAATTATGCGTCATTGCGTCATAGCGTCTCACATATATATATTTATTTACACTATTAAGTAGGCAAACGGCCCTCCTGATGACAAACGTAGCCCATAAGACGTCCGCAACACCAGGAGCATACTTAATAACAATATTTTTAGTAGTGATAGTGAATCTGTGGTTTAATCCTTGAGAACTATAATGAGACTCAAGGATCTTACTATTTGGTCAGTTACAATCTTTGTTTTCAGGGCAATAACTATGTAACAGCCTCTTTTATTACAAGCTCAAGCAAAACAAACATTTATCTCTCTCATTAATTAGGCAGATTGTAAGAAGTAAGTACTCACAATTTCAAAGAATGAAATGAAATTTTAAAACATTTTTGAAATAAAATTACCTAAATACATATAACTTAGGGACAAATCACACAGATTGAATTAGCCCCAAAGTAAGTTCGAGACTTGTATTATAGGATAATCCATACTTCCATACTTACATACCGATTGTGATGAAATTTGGTAGGGATGTAGTTAACAACCTGAGGTCAAACATAGGCTACTTTTGGGCGCGATATAACCGAGTCCCACGCGGGGCGAAGCCGCGGGGAACAGCTAGTAACTAATAAAAATACAAGTATAGATCTTCTAAACCCAGGCCCATCAGAATAATATTTTTTTTTATTTCGACCTGACCGAGGATCTAACCCGGGCCCTTCTACGAAGAGGTCAGGCACGTTAACCATTTCAGCACTATTAATTTTCAGTTTTTAGTCTCGTATTGGCAACATTTAAGTTCTAATTGTAAAATTTTGTCAAGCAACGTAAAATCTTATGTTTACTCCTACTTTAGTCCATCTTCACACAATGCTGAGTGTATGACAGCAATGCACGCCATTTTCTTAGTCTGGTGCTTTCCTCATCTAACTACTTCTGGCATCTTCCACTAGGTCATCGGTCCATCTGGCATTAGGTTTACCGGTTCTGAGTCTCCACTCAGACACAAACTTTCCCCAACGGTCATCTCTTGTACGGCATATGTGGCAGGCCTATCCACTTTCTTTGCGCTACCACTTTGGCTTTATCGGTGAATCTCGTCCGTCCTCGTATCTCTATATTTCGGATTTTGTTCTGAAACTGGTTCTTAAAATTGCAGTAGCGGAATTCATATTTCTAAAATTGTCCATAATAGGACAGAAAAAATCAGTCCTGGTCACTATAACAACTTATTTTAAAGATGCTCCCCACAGTCTATACTCAGTTGTTGTATTGCGTTTATCTTCATTAGGTCACCCATGATGATGAAGCAGACCTTATTAACTTACGTTCACTTAATTTTTTTTATATAATTTAGTAGGCAATCAAGCATATGGTAACACCAGGAGTGTGACTTGCGCATTGCCGACCCTTGAGAAATCTTTTCATGCCCTTTTTGAAAGAAAGTAGGTTTATGAAACTGTTGTATACTCGATTTTTTTTCCACCCATCACAGATCCACTCTTAGCAAAGTAAATAGTACCTATTACCCTTACGAGATGGATGAACTTATTCGATTTAGAATAGAAATCCTAAGACCTTGCGCAGCATTGTAACCATTAGAGTAATTATGAATGTTTATCTCATTAATCTCATTTTTAGAGAAACAAGAAAGAGAAAAAAAATCATTTTAAATAATTGGCCTGTTCTTACCCTATAAAATCACTACATACTTAGTATAAAACAAAGTCGCTTTCTCTGCCTTATATCCCTATGTATGCTTAAATCTTTAAAACAACGCAACGGATTTCGATGCGGCTTTTTTAATAGATAGAGTGATTCAAGAGGAAGGTTTTTATGCCCATGCGAAGCCTGGGCGAGTCGCTGGTTTATTTATATTTTTTTCCTTATTAGAAAAGTCATCGTGAAAATAAACCTCTTATTTTTCTACACAATTGGAGTTGGGCAGGTACTTCAGCACTCGAAAGTTCCGTGTAAGAACAATTTTGCAAATCGCTCGAATGAATACGCACGCTTCCAAACTTGGGAAGTTTACCAATGGTGTTTTAATGCCCTTTTAGTGAGAAATTGATTGCAAATGTTTGCCTTGCTGTTTGAAGAAAATGTTTGTTATTATGTAAATTGCATATTTTAAGGGAGTTTCAAATATCTACCTTTTGTACTTAGGTACTACTGAGGCATTAGTAGAATTCGTAGTATTTTCAATGGCCTATTCGTTTCAGGTTATTTAGGCTGCTTGAATGACATACCATCTAGCTAGGGATTACAAACACGAAACTAATACCCGAGTTTATAATAATATTCCATCCAATGCACTATGTTGGAGTAGTATTTTTGTTGGCTAAGAATATACTAGAAAACTGAAACACTGCCGTTTATATATTCCGTAACACTTCTGAATTTTACTAAGCTAAGTATAGTAACTATTTAGTATTTTGTGGCTATACTCAGGTATTTATTAATATACCTACTTAACATTTTTAACTTATTATTCAGCACAGATGTTTCAACTTCAATATCCGCGAAAAGTTTACCTTAAGTAAATGAACAAGTAGCAAAGAGTGAGAGTTTGTCAAATGAGTTAAAGTAAGTAACTTCGCAGAGGAAACGGATAAAGACGATCAGGAATCTCGACCGCTTTATTACAAAACATGGACTAGCAATGATTCTAGGACTTACCCTGTGATTATTTATTCTCAAATAATCAAAGGACTTACCTTAATAAATGCTGGTTTCTAGAACTACTTTTAGTCCGCGTTTTGTAATAAATTGCGTAAGTCGAATAGTCACTACATAGTATAAAACAAAGTCGCTTTCTCTGTACCTATGTCCCTTTGTATGCTTAAACCTTTAAAACTACGCAACGGATTTTGATGCGGTTTTTTTTTATAGATAGTGATTCAAGAGGAAGGTTTTTATGCCCTTGCGAAGCCGGGCGGGTCGCTAGTATCATATAAAATGTCGACATTATTTTCATCGCAGCTGCAGTTTTCAACTGAATGTATGTTTCAGAAAGCCTTTTTGCAATCAACTTTTCAAGTAATTTACACTATTAAGGTTTGATGACCCTTGTTGCAATGTACCTACTCGTATAGCATAGGAAAAATATTCACCGACTGCAGAAAAATTCACTTATCAAGCGCGCAGTTCCACATAATTTTAATCTTGGGATGTACTTGCAAATTTTACCTAACTTGCAAAATAATTAGTACTACCTACCTATATACATACCCAATACCGATGGACCCAATACGAATGTGTTGCATTTATCAACACATTCAGCCATTCATTTGTATTTATGTAGATAAAAAGAATTAAGTACTGATAGATACCTACCTACATGTTTCATACGAAATGTTATCTAGATGTACCTTTTGTCCAAAATAAAGCAGAATGAAACGACGCGTATTTCCGGCTCCGCTAAATTTTATACAAATTAAAAATCATTTTTGCCAGTTCATAGGTTTCTGTTAAAAAGGCGTAACTATCTCTGTATTTGAGACAAATTGTTGATTTTCATAATTGTTTTAGAAATGACGGAGGTATGCGATGCGGGCCACAATGCTTGCTTGCTTGCTGCATATCCATTAGATTGCAAATAATGCATTTTTTTTTTTTTTGCAAAATAATTAGAAACACAACACGTAAAGTACTTAAATGTTTATTATTTTGCGGCTTAAAAATAGCCTGCACAGCACGTGTCGACCGTCGTTGATTATTCCCATTTACATTCGGAATGAATTTCTATGAAACGCATCCGCAATATGCAAATGACAACGCTACTGAAAATTATTTATAAACGTATCATTTAAAATGTTTTATAAATACGATTGCGGACTTGGGGTTTTTGGGACTTCTTAAATCCGCTTTAATAAAGGCTCTAACCTAGATCATAGAGCTTCGTTACCTGTCCTATCTTCATAATTGAGCTGTGCTTCCACTGCGTCGGTATTGGAGTTTTTTTCTAGATTTTAGGTACTTGTGTAAATATTCCCTAAACTCTCATTCGGACCGCATGAGTGAAGCGCTTTGATATCGAGGGAACGAAATTATGTATGTAATGTACATGGGTATCAAAATATACTATTGCCTGTCCGATTTTAATGCGCCAGACTCAAACACACGACTGAAAAAGTATCAATTGTTGAATATAAAGTTTACCCATATGCTCACCGTAATGGTTCACAGAAATGAAATCACGGCAGGCCATATTGCCATTTCCCAATTCTATGTACATTTTGTAAAGCTGTCGTTGGTTTTTTTGTGATATTTTTATTATTTTCAACAAACTCAAAGGGTTCTTAAACAGATTATAAAAACAATCTTGTATTATCTCTCAAAGGAGCTAACCCTGTCTAGAATAACAATGAATGAAATTTATTACTCGATGAGTTGCGGATATATTTTCCGAAAAATCTCAAGAGACCTTTCAATACTCCCTGAAATAATTTGTGGACTCCGTTGAATACCTATTTGGATCAAGGGAAATTTTCTTTTGAGATAATTATAAAAAAATATTTTTCATAAATTACTTACTAATTTAGATAATGAACAATGCAAAAAAATATAATGTTAGCTTTAATATCTACAATAGAGCGGTATCAAGTGTTATATAAAGATAACTTTCATTATGGAAACATGAAAGAAGGACAGAACAACGTTTATTTAATACTACAATTCCAAAAATAATAATAATTTACTATATTTTTAGTTTTCACCTTCTATTGTAGAATACAACTAAAGAATACCATGTAAAGGTTGGGTTGGTTGGTACTGTGGGGAGCGACAGTTATTTATCCCTAATTGTGGATATCTGTTGCTTTGTAATCATGACTGATTATTTGATTGAATTTCGCTCGCGCCTTGAAAATTACTTGCTCTGTGGTTTTTACTTTCCTACTTTCTATTTATGCCTAAATGTCAAGTATTTCTTCATTCATCATACATAAAATCTTCTCATCTAAATAAAGGCGCAGGGCATCCAAATCATATGTTTTTTCCTTTACATCGTTATAGTTCAAAGCTTGACATAATCTACACAAATGGTAAGACTTGGTTCCTAAGTAGCCATGTTCATTCAAAACCTTGAAATGATTTCTCCACAAATGAAATGAGAATAACTCTTTTATATCCTTAGTAACACTTATGATCTTCTTAGCGAGTTCTTTGTGAGATAAGTAGTCTTCATAATGTATGTAAGAATTTGGTGGCAACAACGTTTTACAATCGTGTAAAGAAGGTCCGATTAAAATTGGGATAGCTCCTTTGGAATATGCATGATGAAAAACTTTTTCCGATAAATACTGACGGCATATTGAATTTTCCATGACTAAATAGAAATAATATTGATTCACAAAACTGCAGTCTGATTTGAAGTGACCTGGACACCTGAAATGAGTGGATTTATCAGTTTGTTGGAAGAGATCTTAGTATTACTGACTTAGGAGTATCTACCTACCTAGGTAGTATTGTTAGGCCTTTAATAGCGGTTATCGCTTGTTTTGACGGCACCATTGCTATAATATACATATTTTAAAAATGCTCAAATATCCCTTACCAGTTCTTTTTATCCTTTGAACACCCGCCGTAGACATCAATTTTTACATATTTTTGCATTTCTTTCAAAAAATTCATCCTTGAAATCTTGCAATTTGACATTACAACAGCAACAAGAACATCTGAGCGTTTAAATTGGAAGTTTGGTATCAGTCCTGCAAGAGAGTCGTACGTAATATTTACGTTTACTGGTCCATCTAAAGGCACAGTACGACCGTAAGGCACGGGTACGTCTGAACTACTCCTGAAATCAAATAAAAATTCGTACTTACCACCACACAATACTAAAAGTATGCCCTAATCTATGAAATCATGGGCCCTAACAACAACCTTGAAGAGATTCCGAAATAGTATTATTTTAAAGTTCCTAATCCGATGCAACATATCAATTGAGTATTTTCGTAAGTAGCACACCAGTAAGGTATAGTATAACATGTATGTATTCGAAATCTTCACATATATTACCTACAGACAATTCATGAGATTCAGTACAGTCAGCCCTTTAACAGAAATACAGACGGACAGACTGAGAACAGGTGATTAATCCATACTTCCATACTAATATACTAATATTATAAATGCGAAAGTCTGTCTGTCTGTCTGTCTGTCTGTCTGTCTGTCACCTCTTCACGGCTAAACTGCTGGACCGATTGCGATGAAATTTGGTAGGGATGTTGTTAACGACCTGAGGTCAAACATAGGTTACTTTTGGGCGCGATATAACCGAGTCCCACGCGGGGCGAAGCCGCGGGGAACAGCTAGTTAGTATATATTATTTGGTTTCGTTTCACATTTTGCACATGGAACATTTAAGATTCTTACAGAGATTTCAAACTTTAGTCTTTTTTTTATTTTATCATCATCATCATTTCGAATAGGCGTCACGGTCAATCGACCATGCACACCCTGGTGTCAAAGTTCTTCGGAACCGCCTCTTGGCCTGACGTGGTTCCTTTAAAGACTACCAGATGGCAGCCGGGACCAACGGCTTAACGTGCCTTCCGAAGCACGGAATCATTTTTATTATTAGATAATCAGGTGATTTAAGCCTGCAATGTCCTAACCAAACTGGAAACAACTTAACAAAGTATGCTTCCCGTGAGAATCGAACCCTCTACCCCTGGGTCTACAGGCAAACGCCTTAACCACTGGATCACGGAGGTAGTTTTATTTATTTTATGTAGGTAATACAAAATTGCGTTACCTGTAGCTCATGGACCAATTAAAAACATTTGCCCAATTTTTAAGTAGATGTGGTTTCTGGGACAGCGAGAACGCGTGATGTGGTGACTCGTCATTAAGGAACACCCATATTTGATGCCTGTTTCTGTTTTCAACCTGAGGGAAATCCCCGTGCATTATATGAACTAAGACAACATCTACCGAATCAATGGTACTATTATCTCCTGTAAAAACGCAGTTACTGACGCTGCAATCTTGAAGGATGGCTCGAGCACTTCTGGAAAAATACTCGTAAATCGGGCAAGTGCTAGTCAAACTGCTCACTGAGGATTCCATATGCCCTAATCGCACATGTATCGAGTAGACAGGCGGGATAGATAGGCGAGTACTCGGTGCGTCACACTGCGCAGAGTGCATGGCCTAGCGAGTGACCGGTCAGTAGCTCTACCACCGTCCTCTAAGTTTGGAATTTCCGCATTCGTGCTATATAATTCCGATCCTGTACAATCTTATGATGTATGACGACCTCTGTGGCCTAGTGGTCAGCATGCCAGGTTGCCACATTAGGAGTCTCGCGATCGATTCCCGGTCAGGTTTAGATGGAAAATGACCTTTTACAAATTGACCTGGATCTTATCGATGTCAACCTGAGTGATTTGTCCTCATATATTTATATTATATAACTATTTATTTAATTATGTAAATGGCGAAATAATTGTTAGTCATTACTAATTCAAACTGATCTAGGTAAAAGATTTTTCGTATGCTAGTTGGTTAATAAAAATTTATTCTTTTTATTTATTTTTTTACAGAGTGAAAAACAGTATGTTTAATTCCTGAATCATAATTATGAAAAGAAGCAACCAGTACATAACTGGTTGCTTCTTACATAATTATTATTTTTGGGAAACTGCAAATACTAATAACCCATAGATTTTAATTATTTTTGTAATCGCATTTTTTTTTTTTAATTTGCAACTTTTATCATATTAGGTAAGTAAATGGGATATTTTAAAAGTTGGGAATTTCTAAAAAACTATTTAATTAATAAATAATATTTGATTTCAAAATGTAATTTTCTACGAATAATAAGTTTATATGGATATACAAGTAGGTACATAGATGTAGGTAGAGTGTTCACATAACTCTACATTTGTTTGTGTGTACTACCTATCAGAAATTACAAAGTTAAAGCTGAAAATTTCAGATTTTACTTTGTAATTTCTGATATAAGCTTAATTAAAAGTATAATGAACTTACTTTCGTCGCCCGTAATAGTTAACATGTCTATTTTGAAGCCATCGCCAGTACTTCCACACTAATATTACAAAAGTTTTATTTTTTGGTTGAATGTCATGCGTTACATTTTTAAAAAGTATTGATCCAAGTTCGGAAGTCACCCAATACTGGCAAAAATACGGTAATAAGGTATGAATAAATTAAGAAATAAAATACCTACTATCGCAATCATGGTAAAAAAATATTATTTGTCCAACTTTCTGATTCACCTAAAGGTTTGAGGACAGTTTATTTATTTCAGGGCAAACAAAATTCAGTCAAACTTTAAAATGTAAGTGGGGATCATTGGGGTGATTGCCTGAAAGAGATTCTTCTGAAGCAAGGGATCATCACTACATAGAATAAAACATTACTATCACTACATAGTATAAAACAAACTCGCTTTCTCTGTCCGTATGTCCCTTTGTATGCTTAAACCTTTAAAACTATGCAACGGATTATGATGCGGTTTTTTTAAATAGATAGAGTGATTCAAAAGGAAGGTTTTTATGGTTAAGGTTTTCACATAATATGACACACGATATAATGATGATGTATGTATTGTAAGTGGGCTAGATATAAAAGTAACCTTTCCTTACTTAAGGCACTTAGGAAATATACTTTCTGTGGCCAGCTGTAAATCTAATATTTGACATCTTTAAATGGCTTGTTAAGTCAAGTTTTTTTTAAATAATTATTTAAAAAATCAAGATTAAGTCTTAAATTTGTTAAAAAATATACTCATGTATTTACATATTCAAAAGCGATCCATCGCCCACTCGACACCTTTTCAAATACCTATAGTTACTTAGCTACGAGTAGGTTTCTTCTTACTAAAGTTTTAACTAATGTTTTAGATACCATTTGCTATCCCGATGCTGTGCTGCTATATTACCTATTCTGTGCTTCTTTAAATTTGCACTTATCTACTCACTTTAAATAAAATATGTACCTACAGGGTAACATGAGGGTAACTTACCTTTCTCGCCTCCAAATATTGCGAAACTTTTGATTTATGATCAATTAAATTTGTCATTCTGAATATTTCATTACCATTAGAATACATATAAATATTTTTACTGCTATTGAAATGATATTTATAAATTATAATAATAGATAAAAGAAAGCAATATATAATAAAAAAATTAATCAAAGTTTTCCTTAGGATCATTTTAGCTAAGCTTTTTCTCATCGCTTCGCAATAATACTTTATATTTTTTAATATACTAATACTATATTTAAACACCATGGGAAATAAATTTCGTGTCATGTATAATTTACTTTATAGTTGAACTATGATTTATTTACTCTATTTTTTTAAATAAGTCCAGTATTTTGTTTGTAAAAAATGATGTTGTTACATCATATGCGATATCACATAATGTCGCATGTTTTCACTCTGAGAATACACTAGTGTCAACCGTTTACATATGAAATTGCTGAGCTACTGAGCAAACCGGTCATTGTTTCCAACAAAGAACTGTGAAACCAAAACAGTTATAACCAATACCAGAAAGAATACTATCAGTATCACGTGTTAGTGTAATTAGGTAGTCCAGAAGTACTTAGAAATTTTGCAAGAAGCACTAGTACCAAACTGATTTTCTTGTAAATTATTTTTTTCTCCTATTCAAATTAAGCATGCAATTTTTATTACCCACTTACACTAAGTAATGGTCAGTTTGATTGGCAATTGATTTCTTAGACATGTAGGTAGGTACTAGAGGCAACTAATTACATAATTTTTCCCGTGGAGTTTATACACTGGATATATCGGTATTTGCATTTGCCAATCCTTATATGCCTACCAGCGCTATTTAAATACCACTTACAAGGAGCAATACACGGGACGAACACTCATTAAGGACCATTAAAAAAATTATGTCTCCTACCTTTGAATTTTATTTTAAGTAAAATTTAGTTTACGTTGGCACTATTGTGGAATTTCTAGTCTTAGAACTCTTCGGCTCTCTTGCATCTTATCTAAGCAAGTCTATCATTTACGACATATCTCTAAAATATAGTTTATCATGCAAAATACTATTTTTTTTTTTCAAAAAATAAAAATTAAATGCATGCATGAAAAAGGACCTTTCTTCCAACTTCCCAAGTGACTAGCACACCGGGGACACGGTAATACTATCTAACAGTATTGTAACTCGGCCGCGCGCTCTTACAGTATTCTAAAAACATCTGCCTTCTTTTAATCTCTATCTCGTTTTGTGATTGTAAATATTCTTTTTTTTTACTTAAACAAATAAAATACTTTGTGAATGGAATAGGAAATATTCAATAAAAGTGCATGTTGTTTTTTGATTGGTGGATTTAATTAAAGAACCATATTTATGTTTGATTTTAATCTAAATAACAAATCGGACTTATCATGCGACCGAAAAATATTTACGCCTCGACTGAGATGTACGAAATGCTTTTTTTTATTATATTTTAAACTATAAAAAATCCGCATTCGAATATAAAGCTTAAATTAAAAATTGTTTTGGGAAACATGGACAAGGAGGAGAAAAAGGAATATAATTTACTTGGATATAGATACCTGCAGCTACTTTACAATTTATATGCTTGGTTTTAAATAAAGTTCTAAATATTTCATCTATTTTTTCTATAAGTATTATGCCACGAAATCATCGCTGGGTACAATTAAAAAAGTTTGCAAATTAATCTTACTGTATTCTATTCCCGGTAACTTAAATACAGACTATCTGCGCTGAAATTGTGGCTTCTTTAAGCGGGCTTCACATACGACTTCAAAGCGTGACAATCGTCATGTTTCTCTAAACAACGCTTAAAAAGATACCCACAAATATAAAAAAGCGCATTTTTCTGGCATATCAAGCTGATTGTAATCGGAACTAGTAATTTGGATGCTGGAAAACTCTTTATAATCTGTATTTGATATTCCGTTAATGCATTGCTTGTAACTTTTTCGTTCGTCGTTTCAACAAGAAGAGTTTTAAAATCATCTGCACAATTTCCTCCTTTTGGAGGTTTTATGATGTTGCAGAAAAATAAGTTTTTAAACGCCGATGCAAACTGTTTACAAGTTGGATTTGGGGCCGTGCCATTATTCGTCCGCGTGTTTGTCCGAATAAATTTTCAAGAGCGTCTTGATTGCATCTTCTTGTCATAAGAAAATTATATCCTTCCAACCGCAGTCATCGAACAAGAGCATTATGAATGTGATAGTAATTTGGAAGCCTTCAATGAATCTAATCTTAATGTGACGTCACTGCCATTTTTTGGGTTTTTTAATTTTAAATCTTTGAAAGAGCTTATCGTCTGTTTGAAAATTGAAAAATGCCTTTTGTGACTCATTGCCTTCATACGCTCTTTTATATTCAAAACTATTTCTCAAATTAGATGTATTTAAAGAATCGAAAAAATTATTCATCATTAAAAAGTTGGCAGGGTCTCTGCTTTCTTCAATGTCTATATACGTACAAATGCCTTTAGCAAAGGACTTGCTAAGAAGTTGTGTCGCATAGCAAACCTTCATTTTTATATAAGTTTGTGTCTTTGTTATTTTTTTTCATCATTCTGAAATTAATGCGTATGATATAGGCCGTGCTGTTTCCTGTTTACTAATGTACCACGAACAATTTTAGCGGGTTCAGGAGACTGCAATCCTTCATTTTAGCTTCATAGCTCTTTCATTGATTTCAGTTGTGATTAGGAAAGTATGATTGTACAATGTTGAAAGACAGGATTAACATAACGCACTTTGCAAAAACTTAAATTTAAGAAATATATGATGTAGTCCATCGTATCGAATTCCTTTTCCTTTTTGTTTTAGTTTACTCTGGGCTTTTATGAGAAGAGCTAATTAGTCGGTCAACAATTTATCGCCAAGTTGATGGGAAGTATTTTCTTCAGCATTTTGAGTTTTTCTTTTCAGTTTCATGTAATTTAATTTTTTTTCTGAATTGGACGAGTTCAACTTTTAATTTTTTTATCCTTTGACTGTTGTTAGAGAGACTCGTTGAAGTTTGAGTAAATATTTCATTGATCGTATTTTCAGTTTGTGTACAGTTATCATGTCCTACCAACGGAGTAGTTTGAGTTTGTTTGTCTTCTTTTATAGAGAGTCCAGGAACGGTACTGGCTAAGCTTGGCAGCATCAACAATGGAAGGGCATTCTTTTTTAAACGTTTTCTATTGGACGATTGCAGTACATCCTCCACATTAAAATGTTTTTCGCAAACACGGTAGGAAGTAAAGTTAGGTTTGTTTTCCAGATCATCTCGATGGATCAGTTGCAACCATTGAAGACGTCTGAAAAAAAACCCCTTTTATAAGCAAAAAAATATACTGTCGCCCAAGGTTACAAAACTGCAATCCTTACAAACTTCAACATATATGTATATATATGGTGATAAGTAATTTTAATAACTTTTTATCTCAGCTTATTAACCTCTCTATTAGATACCTACAACTCGTAATAACTCGAAACATAACTCATTGGTCACCCATGAGATGTTTTTGTTATTAATGTCGATAAAAAAACGGCTTAAAATTTTGTATGGGATATATTTATTGTATGGTATATGTTGTTATAGCGGCAACAAAATTCATAATCTGAAAAAAAATTAGCTATCTATCTAGCTATCGTGGATGATGAAATACTGCCTAGTGACAGAGACGAACAAATTTATTTTTCTAGTAAAACCTATTATGTAGGTACCTACCTACCTATTCATACACACAGTACAATAAACAACACATTACGAATAATTAAATACCACGCCTTAACTTTGAATTGTACAAACTAGCAAGTAACAATACAAATAACGTGAGTAGCGTTCACCCTGAGATTGTCCAATGTCCACTGGTTGTGCGAGCGTAGGTAGGTACCTACTTACGCGACGAGCGAAATGAATTTTTCTAAACGCAGCTATGCTAGTGACTGCGTTAGCGATATTATATGACAAACCTGTACAGCGCCTCTGGCGGATAGTAAGGCAACTAAGAAATTCCATACAAAATCCTAACGCAGTGGCTAGTTAGGTACCTACTAGGGGTACAGAGGTCACGCACACACACATGCCCCAAGGTTATTATAACACAAAGCGTACCTACTAATCCAGGCATATTTTTGGAAGGAAAAAGAGAATCCACCTACTACCTAGGTAGGTACTAGTAAATAAAATAATTTTATAGCCTTACCTTTCGGAGTTTCCAGGTAATCTAAAAAAAGTTATCTCTGAGTGCGTTAATGAGGAATTCATGCACCCAAAAACAGCGCAATATATTCTAGTTGTCATTTTAAATAGGTACTTGTACGTATTTCTAGTAAAAATATCGCGGGGTTACTGTTTATAAAACAGCACACCGTCCGTTAGTCACTGCGGCACATTCACGACCGACTGTTGCATGCCGAGCGCATGCCGAGTATTGCCGAGCGCATGCCGAGACGAGACGCATAGTCACGCTTCGTCCGTTTGTATCACAGAGTAGGTACTTTTGTATAATATAGTTTGTATGAAGTGGGTTCCTTTTTACCCGACTACGCCGAAGCCAAAAGGAAGGGTAATGATTTTGGCAGTCTATGTATGTATGTAAGTATGTATGTATGTATGTATGTTCCATCGTAGCGCCTAAACTACTGGACCGATTTTAATGAATGAGGTGTCAAAAGATTCGTAAAAATAGCGCGGGTAACATAGGCTAGTATTTAATTTGTTTCAAAATTTTAACCGACGGAATTTAAACCTCAGTTTCTAACCTCAAAAAAAAAAAACTGAGATAGGCATCACGTGTTTGGTATCAAAAGAAAGGTCTTGGCGAGCACATTACAAATATGTATATAATTCATATTGTTGAAGTTAAAATATAGGTAGAAATGTTAAAAATGCATTTGTAAAGTGGTAGGTATATTTCACGCGGTCCAGTCATTTCCGTTCGGGAAACTGAAAAGTATTAAATAAAAATTAAGGTAAAAACTATAACCCGACTACGTGGTGTCTTAAAAGGATGAAACAAGGAAATAATTGAGATAGAAATCCAGAAATGCATAGGTACAAAATCGTCATTGTAAAGCCGTGGTTGCACCCATTATAAATGGATGATAGGAACACCTTTAAACATTGTTGATATACATAAACTATACAGTGGGTGCGACCACGGCTTTACAATGACGATTTTGTACCTATGCATTTCTGGATTTCTATCTCAATTATTTCCTTGTTTCATCCTTTTTAGACACCACGTAGTCGGGCTATAGTTTTTAACTAAATTTTTATCCCTTTCCCTTGTGGACATAAGTAAAACGCATATAAGTCGCAGGAAAATGGCCCATTCATAGGTACCCACAGAACAGAGAATTTATCAAATATAAATGTTTTGACGCGGATCTAAGGTGGAAAGTTGGATTCCCGAAATATAAAATGCTATAATGAGTAGTAAATACCATGTAGGTAATGTTTTTATGTTCTATGTTTTTTTTTTCTTTAGTAGGTAATAATTTTCTGGATGAATTTGAAAACAAAGAAATATTACAATCAATAATATTTAAAAAAGCTAATCTATAGTTCTATATTCATCACTATCCGAATGAAAAGTAGGTACCTATTAACCTTTAACTTTTTTATATTTCGCACAAACAAGCACTTTGATTAATGTTCAAAAACGCGCCCCTTCAGCCCCTGCTTCACGTTTAGGTCAGTGGGTTTCCAATACCAATCCCAATAATAATTTTTTTTCTTAATTAATAATTATTATGTAAAACTATTTCCCTATTTCGAAATTCAAAGTTCGGTCGGCGTAGGTACATAGCGAAATTCACAACATTTCAATTTTTTATAGGTACCTCAAATTGAAGTTTATCAATACATATAATAAGACACTAAAATGCGAGTGTCTGTACATTTAATATTTTTCAAAAAAAACTGATTGAGTGCGATTAAAAAAGAGTAACAGAAACCAAAAAGACAGTTTTTGGAATTTGTCTGTCTGTATGTATGTATGTCTGTCTGGTACGTTATAACTTCGAAAATACTCAACGGATTTAAACGCGGTTTTTACAGTTGGATTACATATAATTAGGAGCGTTGTCAAAACTTTGTTTCGTCAAAATCGGTTAAGGGAAAACGAAGTTACGGTCGATTGAAAATTTACTTCAAACACTGCTTTAAAACTTATAGACAAAACCCATTTGAAATTTCGGCAGTAACAAGCAAAGCATGTTGGCCTATCGGTAGAGGTCGCGGATCTTTTTTTTAAGTAGAGGGTTCGAATCCGGCTAGACATCACTTCTTTTGTTTTTACCCTTTTTTTGTTTTGTATAAATTTTTTAGAAGTTTATTTTTTTTAAATATTTTAGTAAAGATGTTTCTAGAAAGTAGCTGGATCGAATCCTGCCACAAACAATAATTTTTTGTTTTTGGTTTTTATTTGTTTTCTAGAATTATTTTCTTACTAAGAGAGCTCTTAGCGTTAATTCCGTTAATATAAAAGTAATTTGTACTTATATATCTATACATATAATAAGACAGTAAAAATCGAGTGTCTGTACATTAAATATTTTTCTAAAAAACCTCTACGGGGCAATTAAAGAAGAGTAATAAAAACCAAAAAAAAACAATTTTTGCAATTTTTGTCTGTCTGTCTTTCTGTCTGTGTGGTGCGTTATAATTTCAAAACTACTCAACAGATTTGAACGCTGTTTTCACAGGTGAATTACATATAATTAGGAGCGTTGTAAAATCTTTGTTTCATCAAGGTTAAGGGAAATAGAAGTTATGGTAATTTAAAGTTTACTACAAGCACTGCTTCAAAACTTTTAAACAGTTGAATGCGATTTACATACACAAAACACTGCAGTCTCTATTAAATTTTAATAAAATAACACTTTTGTGGGCGTATGATTTAGTTACATAAAATATCAATAGATGGCGCTGACTTTATTTTAATAGCAGATTGAAATTTTTCCTTACGGCAGCAATTAATTCCAATTATTTAAAAAAAAATTTGGCTGTTGATTTAGTACTATTGGTTGGTTTGTTTATCGGTAGTTTGTTGTGTTGTATTGTAAGCTATTTGAATTGATTGGTTGGTTTGGTTTGGCATTGGTTTAAAAAAAAATCAACGGCACATGAGACAGAAGATGGACTTTCCTATTTCGCCATCTCATTTTCGCAGGAAATGACAAATCATAACTACATCTATATTATTTCTAAATCTATGTTATCACCACTACCAACCGAAAACAAAAACAAACAAACGTCAAACGTCAATCGTCACAATGTCAATTTCAATATTTTTATTTTTTTAGCTCGTGTAGGCAAAGGTAATGGGTTTATTTATCCTATAAAGCATTTTTTGAATTTACAAAACTTTAAAAATATTTTTCTATAACTTAGATCTAAAATATCACAAAAAGAAAAAGTACGTGTTTCCTAGTTTTCAAAATACTATTTACTGAGCTTAAGAAAACAAATGGCAAAAAAAATGAAATGTTGTCAATTAGAGACCATTCCCCCCCCCCCCCTCGATCTCCAAAAGTTCTGAGACTAAAATAAAAAAAAAAATAGGTCGTTGCCTGTAGATAACAGGAAAACCTACAAGAATTCTATCAATTGACAATTAAGTGGTAAAAATATTAAACGTTCACTTATGGAAAACACCACTAGATAGCGATAGTAGTAGTTAACTCGCATCTCATAATCCTTTCACATTAACATACCACAATTTAATATAAAAACTGACATTGGCGTTATACGGAGCCCTCTCCACGCGAGTTCAACTCGCACTTGACCGGTTTTTTTTTATAGATAGTGATTCAAGAGGAAGGTTTTTATGCCCATGCGAAGCCGGGACGGGTAGCTAGTGAAAAATAAATACAATATAACATGTACCTAGTGGCTTTTAAGTTCCTCCATAGTATCTCCTCCCTAGTCTGTGGTTCCTCCCGCCACCAAAGAGTATGTAATATAATAACTACCTACGTTTAAGAGACGGGACTTCCATACAACGAAAATTAATAAGGTTTGAAATTCACACCCATATTCTCAAACGTTTACTCAAACTCGACTCATTCTCACTCGACCTCAATGGTATTCATAGTTGACACTAGCTTACTCACCTTAAGGAAATTACTCAATGGAGGTGAGGAACGAACTGTCAAAATATAAGGTTGGTCGAGAGGTACCTTAAGGAAGCCTCGAACGTTTCGTTTAATGAAAAGTAGGTACTTTTATTGAGGATCAGATTTAAAAGAGCTAGTACCCACTGTAATAAGTTCTTTGTGTATTAAGTATTTTATTGTTTTATAATTAATCTATGCCAGTTAGCTAAAATTGAAAAAGAAACTTTGGCAAAAACTCTCTTTACGTCAAAAAGTAAGGCGGTTTACCAACATACAGAAATGAAACGGAATGTCATTCCTTGACAAACACCCATATTCTCAAACGTTTCCTCAAACTCCACTCATCCTCACTCGACCTCAATGGTATTCATAGTTGACACTAGCTTCCTCACCACTCAATGGAGGTGAGGAACGAACTGTCAAATATAAGGTAGGTCGATAGGTACCTTAAGGAAGCCTCGAACGTTTCGTTTAACGAAACTTAGGTGCTTTTATTGAGGACCAGATTTAAAAAAACTTGTACCCACTGTAATAATTTCTTTGTGTATTATGTATTTCGTTGTTTTATAATAAATCTATGCCAGTAAGCTAAAAGTGAAAAAGTAACTTTGTCAAAAACTCTCTTTACGTCAAAAACTTAAGCAGTTTACCAACATACAGAAATGAAACGGAACGTCACTCCTTGACTCATCCTCATTGGAGTTTCCTCAAGAAAACAATCAAGAATACCATTTTCAAGGAAGGTTGGAGGATTTCCTTGAGGCGTCCTCGAATGAGGTTGAGTGGAGGCGACCTATGAGGCAACGTTTAAGAATATGGGTGTCAAACTTTGCATCGCATTTCATGGCCAACTTAAAACAATTTTTAAAAAAACGTCGGTGCTACCAACTTCGCAATACTAATATCAAAAATGTAGGTACTTACACTACCTAGTCCATTAAGGCCTCCCTTGAAAAAAGTCAAGTCCGCAGTCTAGTCAGAGTCAGACGGCTAAGTGAAGCGGTGGAAAAACTTCACCTAGCTATAACTTGGAAATGGTGACAAAGATAAAAGTCACATAATCGACACTGCACCACTTCCCAACACTCACGCTTGTTCACAAACCCTTTGCGAATAATAATCCACCAATATTATGCACAAATTCTCGAAAAAACCTAAGTTTTGGAAATTAAATACAGCGCGGATAAAGTGACAGTTCTTTCCCTCCAAAATCTGACAAACTGTCAAAGAGAAAGTATGATGAGGAAGAGAGGTGACAGCATCCGCCATGTTTGTCGCCATTTTGTTTTTCCTAGGGGTATCTGCAAACTCCATAGGTACATTGGGTTATCTACTATGAAGTTTCGCCTCCCTGCCCGCCACCGCCAATATGAAATTTACAGTTGCCCTTACCAGGAAATAAAATGGCGACAAACATGGCGTATACTTGTACGGCCATGGAAACTAGTGCCTTAAGGCCTTTCTTGAATTTATTAATCTTCTTCAGTTCTACTTAAGTCATTCAAGTCAAAAAGTCAAGTCAGTAGTCTAGTTCCGTCAAGTAAGTAAGTTTAATCAAAGTCAGATGGCTAAGTGAAGTGGTGGAAAAAATTTACTTAGTTATAAGTTGGAGATTTTGGTGACAAATGATAAGTCACGTAATCGACACTGTACCACTTCCCACTATTCACGCTTGCTCACGAACACTTTGCGAATAATAATCCACCAATATTAATAATAATAATATTAAAATTCTTTAATGTCTTGGTTGGGCCTTTCTTTTAAGTTATATAAACCTGTGTTAGAAAGACCCGCTCTTAAATAACTAAATATGACGTGTTATTGGCAGACAATGTGTAATTACAAACATTAATGTATGAAAATAATAAATATAGACATGCTCACAAAAAATATAATGACAATTTTAAATATTTTGGGGTGGAATTTGTATAGCCAAAAGTGATTCAACTTCTTCATATGTTTGACTTTAGCCAGTTATGTATTTTACAATTACGACTAGTTAGGTGGTATATATTTAACTCTCTATTTAACCGATTATATAAATGTGAAGATAAGTGTATATATTGTCTTTCGGCAAAAGCTATTTTGACTACATTTACTGGGGCTACCATATGATTCCTACGCCTTAGCAAAAGTCGGGGGTCGAAAGTCAGCGGTTTATGAACCTTAAGTACCGTGTTAAATACGAACAGTTTTCTGACGGTCAAAACGTCGTTCAGAGTGTACAGTCTCTGTTGGAAAACGATAGGGTTTGAAGTGAGCATATTGTATTATGCACAAATACTCTAAAAATCCTAAGTTTTGGAAATTAATTACAGCGCGGATATAGCGACAATTTTTTTTCCCCTCCAAAAAAACACCAAAAATGTCGTATCATATCGGATGCTGTCGTGCCTTACCACCATCTCTTAAAAGCAAGAATTTATTGCGCTGTCTCGCTTACTCACTGAATCTTGCATGGTTTGAGGAGACGGTAGTAACACCTCTGGTGGCTTACCACCATCTCTTAAAACCATTCAAGAATGATTGAGTATGGGAGATGTCGCCTTACATCATGTATGGCGCTGTCTCGCTTACTCAATAGATCTTGCATCGTTTTAAGAGACGATTGTAACCTTGTCTTGTCTTTTTGACTTGACTGACTAAAGTAGGACTAGTGGCCTACTACCATCTTAAAACCATGCAAGATCCAGTGAGTAAGCGAGACAGCGCAATACATGATGTAAGGCGACATCCCGATTACTCAATCGTTCTTGCATGGCTTTAAGGGATGATAGTAAGCCCCTTGAAGAAGATTAATAAATTCAAGGTAGGCCTTAAAGAACTAGTTGCCATTACCGTAAAAAGTATGAAAAAAAACAATGGAGGGAAAACTAAAGTAGAACTGAAGAAGATTAAAGGAAAACTAGTCCTTTAAGGACTAGTTTTCCTGGCGTAGTAGGTACAGTAAGCTGCAGAGAAATCTGAGCCCCATGCCACAAGTATTGCTATTGAAAGGGGGTCAGATTTCTCTGCAGCCCACTGTACCTACACGTTTGAAATTGGTATTGCATAGTTGGTAGCATCGAATAAATAATGTTTTTAGTTGGCCAAATAAATAAAATAAACGAAAAAAAAACCAATTAAAAAGTTAAATGCGATGCAAACTTCGTCTTTTCGTTGTACGGAAGTCCCGTCTCTTAAACGTAGTGATTACATACTCTTTGACTGCCAGGTGACGCTGACCAACGCTGACTACACCCATATTCTCAAACGTTTACTCAAACTCGACTCATCCTCACTCGACCTCAATGGTATTCATAGTTGACACTAGCTTACTCACCTTAAGGAAAGTACTCAATGGAGGTGAGGAACGAACTGTCAAATATAAGGAAGCCTCGAACTTTTCGTTTAACGAAAAGTAGGTGCTTTTATTGAGGACCAGATTTAAAAGAACTTGTACACACTGTAATAAATTGTTTGTGTATTAAGTATTTTGTTGTTTTCTAATAAATCTATGCCAGTAAGCTAAAATTGAAAAAGAAACGGCAAAAATTCTCCACCATATAGAAATTACCAACATATAGAAATGAAACGGGACGTCATTCCTTGACTCATCCTCACTGGAGTTTGCTCAAGGAAACAATTAAGAATACCGTTTTCAAGGAAAGTTGGAGGACTTCCTTGAGGCGTCCTCGATGTCACTATCATAAGTGTCAAGTCAATGTCAAAACATATTGTGAAAAATATGTTTGCCAGGTCTGCAGTTTTAAAATTTTTATCAAGGTTGTTTTCATGTTTTCATTTCATGGATGTAGGAATATGATCTAATCTAAGAGAAGAGGAAGACCAAGAAAGACAACTAACTAACTTTAGTCTTCTTGGCCGTATTCCATAGTTCAATTTCTTTGCGTTTTCCTTTTCTACAACTTTCCTATCTAACACGGTGCTGTGCTGATCATAGAGAAATTGAACTAAATAAATATTTCTGTGCTTGAGTTCAATGTGTTGATATCAGAGTTGATGACTCATATTATGACTTGTTGGTTAGTTCTGGTTGTCTATGTTGTGTACTTTCCACTCACATTAATATCCATTACCTAACTAGGTACTTACGTTATCTACGTATGTCATGCGAGAAACGAAGACCATTTGTTCAGATTGTTAATTGTGTTGTTCCTTTGTTGCGCAGTTCGATTTCCACGCTGTGCATATAGTTTACCCAAAGGTAAGTGCTAAATGTACTTGAAAGAAATACAAATACAAACAAATACTTAATGAAAATGAGACTGACTTCTTAAAGGTCTCTTGACATAATTCTTTCTAAAATTTCTAACTTCTTATTAAATTCAATTATTAAATTAATTTTATTATAAAACCTAAATTAAAAAATCATTGTCCTTCTAGAAAATAGCTATGTGTCATTACGAGTTTTTTAGACAACACAACAAAACATCACGGGCGCTCTCACAACATTTTCCAAAATGTCTATTTTACAATGATCTATTTCCAAACAACCGTCACAGTGGTAGGCCGCCCGTTTGTAAATAGATCATTGTATGTAAAATCTAATAAAAAAAATTATTTTTTTGACGAGTACATTTTATTGGATTGATCGATTTTATTATTGAATAACTAGATTTTATAAATGTGTATGTATGTCAAAAATGAACCCTCTTTTTTTTTAATTTTTTTATAGTTTCGAAATTTAATCTTTACATACCTACCTACAATCCAAAACATAATTATTTAAAAACATTTAGTTTTACCAAATTCAAGTTCAAATATAGGTATATCAACTAAAAATAGTGTTATTAACTTAAATTGGTTTTATAAAAAATGTCTGTTAATTTTTTACTGCTTCATTAAGTTAGCCGCGCTTGGCTGTGCCCTCGGCTGCTAAAAGATCATCCAAAGAAAACGTCGATATATTCGTTGTCGTCTTGTGCATGCAAGACGCAAACGTGTAGGCACCATTCGGTTCACAAACGAAACAAACCGCAAACGACGCTCTCTGTCTGTGATCGGGCAAAAATTTCGTTATGAGAAATAGATCGTTCTCAAGGTCACTCACAATGTTTGCGTTGTCAGTTGGGCAAAACGTTGTCACAATGATCTATGCTACATAACGCCTAAAACCTTCCTAAAAAAAAATCCAAGAAAACCAAAGAGTAAGCACAAAGATTCTTTATTTTTTTTTGGAAAATATCTTTATAATAATTTCAATCAAATACTTAATTTATCCCCTTACCAAATACAATTGTAAGAAGTAAGTTAAGAATCATATGTATCATTAAATTGTTTGAAGCAAAAGAATTATTGATAAAAAACAGTTACAAATTTCAGAAAATGGACCAAGTTCAAAATGGCAATGGATTAATGATGTCATCCCCAGGTGCCTTAATACAAGATGCCGGTTCCCCAATGGACAGTTTGCCACCTCTATCTCCAGTACAATTGCAACAGGAATATTATGAGAACCTTTCAGATTCTGATTGGGTAAAGTAAGTATTTACTGATTTATCATTTTGCTACATACTCTTTATAAGTATGATGTGTAGAGTTCTCAATGGAGGATGTACTCAGACACTTTCTGCAGCCCACCACTTTCTGCCAAATCATTACTGATTGTACGAGTAGATACAAAACAGAGGAACATATTATATACTTAATACTATTACTTCATTGTATTCTGAATTAAGGAACTACTTACTAACATACTTTTGTTTACATGCTGTTTTTAATGAAGTTTGAAAATCATTAAAGTAAATCTTAAAATCCCACACTATAATAAATTATTCATAAAATCAATTAATTCATAAAATAAGATTTTATGAATTTTAATTTAATTTTACTTTGATTTTATTTTGGTTTTATTTTGATTTAATTTTTATTTAATGTTGATTTTATTTTATTTTGACTTTATTTTCATTTTATTTGCTTCTATTTAACTTTATTGTGATTTGTTATTTTATATTTATTTTGACTTTATTTTGATTCTTATTATATTTATAGGTGGCCATTTGTTTTGTGTTTCAAATAAATAAATCTGCACTTTTGAGACAGTCTCTGAGAAGTAATCACATTCTCTTGTACCAATGTGGTTAGGATTTTCAGCCAATAATTTCTCCTGTTTTTTATTTTTTTATTTCTAGATATCAAAAATCAGATAGAAATCTTTTGCTACAAAATATAGCATTTGCTTTATTTGGTGCACCCAGCATAGAAGGAGAATTAGCAGTACTAAATATAAATCAAAGTGCTCATTTGGAAGGCTACACGACAAGGCAGGTGGAAAGGGTTATGAAAGTATATGAAATGGTGTGTAAGCAGAGTAAGTACATACATAATAATGATTGCCTTTAAGTTAGATAGTATTGGAAACCACTATAAGCCCAACCTTCTTAAGGGCTTGTCTACTTCCTTAAAGTGTTAAGTTTTTACTATTATCATAAAGCACAGGGTTGATTTAGCAGCAGACAAACTATAACAACTACTTATTTAATGCTGTAAATTGATAAAGACAAAAAGTAATAAGTTTTTGCAAGTGCTATCTTGGTGATTAGGATCTAGGTCAAGACCCATTTTCATTATCATAATCCCTGCGTTTTTCTACAACTTAAGCTGTAAATGACTTCAGGGCCTAGGTTTCACTCAAACGAAATATTTTAATTCCTTTTTTATGAGAGGTACTTAAGTCATAAACATTTCACGCTGTGTTCCTCAGTTTAATCCGAAATCCGAAATTATGTATTGTATATGAATTTAGACTTCTATTAGTCTCATACGCCTGCCTTTTAAGACATTTAAATCAAAAAAAGAAGTAGTGTATTTCGAAGTCTGAAACCACAATCAACATAAATTTTCAATGTTTCAGGTAAATATTCTCAGAATGATGAGGACATAGTGATGTCAGTTCTCCTCACAGTATGTGCAAAACCAAATCCTTTACAATTTTACCAATTTGAGCCAGCTAATTATTGGTGGGATCTGCATAATAGAAATGATGTTATTATTTGGTGCACGCCAGTTTTTAGACTGCGGAAATGTATCCCTACTACTGTTGGTGGTATGTGTTTGATTCATGACAATTTACTTACTTACAATTAATAACTAGTTAATTCGTCCGAAAGCAGGTTTTTTTTTTACATTAATTCACAAATAACATGGATGCAAGGAGTCTAAGGTTTCATTACATTTGTTTTATGTAGGTAATCAATGGTTAAAATTTTATACTTGGGTAATATGGTGGCTGGTTTAGCACTTATATTCCTAACCACTGTTTGTTTTTATGCCGGAGCTTATTATTCTTCTTCATCCTCCATATCGCTTTCTTGATTTGGCCTCAGAGTACACTTTAATCATGCTCTTAGATATAGATGCACTGGTTGCCTGCATTAATATAACTACCAATTACTAACATCTGCCATAATTGTGCAACAGTCAGAACTAATTATTTATTACTAGCGACCCAACCGGCTTCGCATGGGCATAAAAACCTTCCTCTTGAATCACTCTATCTATTTTAAAAAACCGCATCAAAATCCGTTGCGTAGTTTCAAAGATTTAAGCATACAAAGGGACATAGGGACAGAGAAAGCGACTTTGTTTTATAATATGTAGTGATGTGGGTTGGGTGTAGGTTATATAAACTACTCTCACCATGCAATGTAATGAGTAAATTTTTTTTAAATGGGAGATAATAAAAATCCTGCTTTCCTTGTTTTTACTGTTTAATGAGTTTTATGGTTATTTCCATTGATGACGTTCTGTCCGTATTCTAAACACTTGAAGAGATTTATTGCTCTTATCATCAAGAACTTGTTGAACTTACTTAAAGCACAAAATAGGTAATAGTACAAGTACTTATATATTGTGTTTTTATAGTATAATAAACTAGATTTCGCATGTGGCGTCATTTTCGTCTAATTTTTTAAAGTAGTCTATTAAGTTAATTCCGGCCATTGTATCCTGGTTAGAACAATCTACATATTTTTAGCTAATTAGAAGTTTATTTTGTTTTACAGCTAAATCATGCCGAGTTTACATAGATGAAAATGCCAGAGTATATCAGGACTGGGAGTCATACCTAACTAACAATACACAACCCAAGTGTGTGCTTGTTGTGCCAGAAAATGGAGAATACAATGGCACACTTACTGAGGCGAGTATTAACTATACAGTTTCTTAGTATTAAGTGAATACTAGGTTTTACCTGCAACTTTGCAAGCATAATTACCACAGAAATGGTAATTCATTCCAGGCAGAAAGGAACCCTATGCTCCTCTTAGTGCTAATAACACGTTTCTAAATTAAAACAAATTCGTTTAGTAGATAAAGCATGAAGGGGTAATAAAAAACCATATACAAAGTTACTTTACCTAATTCGGCCTTATTATAATGTCTTTCAAGTCGTGTTCCTCACATTTTAATGCTGGGTGTTACATTCCAATGCTGCAAGGAGAGGGTCGGTCCAGCGCGTTGGTGGTTTGCCCCTAGATCGCGATCGGTGTTCTGTCCATGATACACCCAGCATTTTTCTCCACATTTCAAATGCATCAAGTTTGGATCTTATTTTTGCCGTCAGCGTCCATGTTTCTGATGCGTATAGAAAAATGGAGAAAATTAATGTGCGCATAAGAGTGATTTTCGTGCTGCGATAGATGTTTTTATTTCTCCAAATTTTCTCTAGACGCTTTACTGCTTATTATAATGTAAGTAAAGTTAAAATTCCTCTGTTAAATAGTTCAAAAGTCAAGCCATTTCGACTCGTCAAGAAGAAGAAGAATAATTAATTTCTAACTATACCTCTACAACCATACCAACAAAAAATTCAAAAATAAAAATTTTCTTTCAGGGCGAAGAAGCATTCGCAGTGAAACTGTCCGTAGTACCCTCCCCATCATTAGGCCTCAAAGCCAGAGTACTCAGTTCTGCTGATACTGTTAATACTGTTGCCTCAATAGGGGCTTTAGGCGTGCTAGGAGTGGCAGCGTTCACTCCAGTCGGGCCTGTAGTCTTGGCTGGGGCAGCAGTGGCCACTGTCACTACTGGCCTTTATGGCCTTGTGAGGTCTACGATGCATCTGAAAGACAGGAGCAATCATGAACAGGTATGTTTTATTGTATACTTACTGTTTCTAGTGGCTTTGCCAGCGCAGTAATTCTATATAGCTTATAATTTACCTTTTTAGGAATTTTTCAAATGGTCTTAAACTTTACTCTCACATGTATGTACAAATCCACAAAATTCGGGCTCTTATTATTATATGAGTAAAGATTTGTATTTCTAAGCAGATCTTTAAAAACAAAAGAATTATTGTCCTAACTGGTTATCGATTACTTGGAAGCAAGAATCGCTTGAGAAATAAGATCGCAATTGTACATCAAATCTTATTTATTAATTATAGTATTAATTTTTTGGTTCAATAAAGCTTGCAATTGAATATATTTTTTATCTAATCGCTGAGATAGATGAACACTTTCTTATTGATTAGACTGCAAGGGCAATCAAACCCACGCCCTGCTGCTAACTTAATTTGATTTGTTTAGTGGCCACTACGTGCCGGCTTAACGCAAACCAAGGGACATTTTGAATGCAATGAGTGTTTTGTACAATAAGAAATAGAAATTCTGATTCAAAGAAAGGAACTTAGATGGCTGCAAATTCGTCAACGTAGACAACTTAGGCTTCTGTGTACACTTTTTTCGATTATTACGAATCCTCAGTCACCTGAATACTTAAAATGAAAGTTCAAATTTCTTGCAGACTCACGACCGACAGCTTCGTTCTTCTAACTCTCATTTGCTGTTTATTCCTTTATTTTTATTTCGCAGTAGTTTTATGGCAAATTCCTACACATTACAATCCATCCGACTCTGGAATGCTTTGCCTGCCGATATATTTAAAGAAATTTCTTCTAAATTTACCTTTAAAAAAAGAGTTTATGCTCACTTCTGCGTGTGAAAGTTCTTTGTGAAAGTTTTCGTAAAAGTATTTATTTAGGCTTATATAATGTATATTTATATACTCGTATGTATGTGCATAGATATATATATATATATATATATATATCAATACATATAATAAGACACTAAAAAGCGAGTGTCTGTACATTTAATATTTTTCAAAAAAACTGATTGAGTGCGATTAAAAAGGAGTAACAGAAACCAAAAAAACAGTTTTTGGAATTTTTGTCTGTCTGTATGTATGTATGTATGTCTGTCTGGTACGTTATAACTTCGAAAATACTCAACGGATTTAAACGCGGTTTTCACAGTTGGATTACATATGATTAGGAGCGTTGTCAAAACTTTGTTTCGTCAAAATCGGTTAAGGGAAAAAGAAGTTATGGTCGATTGAAAATTTACTTCAAACACTGCTTCTAAACTTTTAATGCGTTTACTTACGTTTAATTTAATTTAGATAAGGCTAGGATTTCTACTTTTTATTATCCATATCAATAAAGACGAAAACACGCACTGCACCTATTAATTTTAATAAAATAACACATTGAATTTGATCGTAAATTTAGTAACATAAAATCTCAATAGATGGCGCGAATTTGCGTACCTATAGACAAATCCCATTTGAAATTTCGCCAATCTCTAGCAACGTATGTTGGCCTATCGGTAGAGGTCGTAGATCATATTTTTAAGTCGAGGGTTCGAATCCTGCTATAGATGACTTTTTTTTTACTTACTTTTTTTATTTACTTTTTTTTTCGTTTTGTATTAATTTTTAAGAATTTTTTAATACTTTAGTAAAGAAATGTTTCAAGAAAGTACCTGGATCGAATCCTGTCACAAACAATAATTTTATGATTTCGTGTTTTATTTGTTTTCTAGAATTATTTTCTTACTTTTTTTTATAATTTTGAAAAGAAACAAATAAATTCATTTGCAAATTTATTTCAGGATAAACGATATCGCAACCCCTTACAAATCATAACTAATAGTTTGTCATTGACGACATTGAAAAAGAAGATTAATCAAATGGTTGACTGGTAGAGAACGCTCTTAGCGTTAAGTCCGTTAATATATAAGTACTAGCTGTTCCCCGCGGCTCCGCCCCGCGTGGGAATCGGTTATATCGCGCCCAAAAGTTTATGTTTGACCTCAGGTCGTTAACTACATCCCTACCAAATTTCATCACAATCGGTCCAGTAGTTTAGCCGTGAAGAGGTTACAGACAGACAGACTTTCGCATTTATAGTATTAGTATGGATATGGATTTTGTACTTATCTATCTATCTTTACATATAATCGGACAGTAAAAATTGAATGTCTGTACATTAAATATTTTTCTAAAAAACTGATACGGGGCGATTAAAGAAAGACGTGTAACAGAAACCAAAAAAAAACAATTTTTGGAATTTTTGTCTGTCTGTCTTTCTGTATGTCTGGTACGTTATAACTTCAAAACTACTCAACAGATTCGAACGCGGTTTTCACAGGTGGATTACATATACGTTCAACAGTTTTGTCAAAACTTTGTTTCGTCAAAATCGGTTAAGGGAAAAAGAAGTTATGGTCAATTGAAGTTTACTTCTAGCACTGTTTCAAAACTTTTACAGAGTTGAATCCGGTTTACATAAACGTATTTAATATAGATAAAGCTACAATTTCTACTTTGTTTTATCGATATCAATGAAGACAAAAACACACTGCAGTCTCTATTAAATTTTAAAAAATTAACACATTGAATGTGTGTGGGCGTATAATTTAGTTACATAAAATATCAATAGATGGCGCTGAAGTTAATTTAATTATTTTTTTCTCATATGGTATTATAGCAGATTGAAATTTTTCCAGCAATTAATTCTAATTATTTCAAAAAAATTTTGGTTGTTTATTTAGTTCTATTGGTTGGTTTGTTTATCGGTCGTTTGTTGTATTGTATCGTAAGCTATTTGAATTGATTAGTTGGTTGGTTTGGCTTTGGTTTAAAAAATAATCAAACCAGCAAGTCAGTTCAGTTGTTGTTCGACGGAACATACGGTCGTGTCGTAAGGTCTAATTTAACTAACATAACACTATTTATTGAGTTAGGTTCTAATGACCCTGTAATAGGCTGCGTCTACTCTTTTAGAGAAAAAGATGTGATGGTATGAATGTTAATATTTTTAGTTTGATATCGTAGCAATGGCTAATGGCTTTATAAAATTGGCACGGGAATAGGATACTACTTATAGATTTAACTATAGGTCTGGATAGTTGTAGTTTCCACAGGTTAAGCGAAAAGCGAACTACACGCGGGCGGAGCCGCGGGCAACAGCTAGTATTTAATATATGTAGATATATAAGTAAGGGTATAAGTATGTATATTTATGTATTGTGTATGTATGTTTACGTAGTTTAGTATGATATGCATTAATATACCCATCGTGGTAAATTTGTTTATTTTTAAGTACCTATTTTCCCTTGTAACTTTTTTGCGCCGCACAGTTTTTCTGTTTTTCCCAATGGTTGACTGGTAGAGAATGCTTTTAGCATTAAGTCCGCTAATTGTATAAGTATTTTGTACTTATGGAACAATAAAGTTTTAATAAATAAATAAATAAACTTTCCATTAATTTATACTTTTTATACAGTCCATCAGTCCTACGGATGCAGAGGCAAGAGGCAGTTGGTTGAACATAGCGGCGTCGAGCGTCGGTCTATCAGCGGGCGCGGCCAGTACCTTACTGTCACGATCGGCCGCCGCCGGGACCAATCTCACTAAGGTGAGTTACTTTATCAAAAACTAGCGACCCGACCCGGCTTCGCATGAGCATGAAACCTTCCTCTTGAATCACTATCTATTAAAAAAAACCGCATCAAAACCCGTTGCGTAGTTTTAAAGATTTAAGCATACATAGCGACATAGGGACAGAGAGCGACTTTGTTTTATACTATGTAGTGATGAAGTGATAGTAAAGTGACATAACACAAATGGCGCTGTTTTGTAAGCATCCGGATAAAAATGGCGTCGTGATTGGCCAATATCTGACTAAAGCAAGTTGATTTACACATTTGAGAACAAAGATGTCGCTGATAAAGGTTTGCAAGAGCCGGTTTGGTTAAGCACAGCAGACCTATATTCTGTGGCACGGCTGCTTAATATTGCGATGCGTGAATAGTAGTGGGGGGTAGGTTTAAACCCAAATGTATTTTGCAGGGTAAATACCCAAAAGCATGGGTTGTAAGTTGTAGTTTCAAGTATGTTATGGCACTCAACCTAGTGAGCGAGGTAGTGTTTAAAAACATAAAACCAGCATGCTCAGAATGTGCCGCGGCACTTTTATACTTTCGATTTGTTTCCCAAAAGTCAGGAATAACCAATTTGCAAATATTATTCCGTTGAAAGTGCCATCTAGTTAATAATAGTCTGATTGGACTGATGTTCCTGTGAACTGCGAAAACACAAATTCTTCAATATTCATCAATACTTAATTTTCAGACGGGTCAAGCGCTGGCTGTCTCTGTGGAGGTGCTTCGTCGTGCAAACATTATCACAGGCGGTGCCGGCGTTCTGAACAGTCTGGTGCATATAATACTCAAGGTAACATTTATTTAATAACATCACTAATAATTATAATTTTAAAAACGTTTCAAGTGCTTAAATAGCTAGACTGCAGTATAATATTTCATCGGCCGTATAATTGATTGCCAACGAAAAAATATTTTAAACTAGTTTGTATTATATAGCCCTTTTATACAAGAAAATGTAAGGAGAGAAGATTGGTGCTGTGATCCTATTGTTGTTTTATTTTAAGTACCAACGAATTATTACAATAAAACGAAAAATACAGCAGTTAAACGACGTTCCCATAGTAATATATGCATCCCAGACTACAAATAAGTAATCACCATGTCGCAAGTGCACCAATTTTTAGATTTTTAAGTTTTATTTATAATTTTAGTAATATAAGTTTTAGTTTTATAATTTTATTAATATTAGTTATTTTAGTTTGTAGTTTTTTTTTTATAATAAAGATCTTGTAAACCTGTATATTTAGAAATACCATAAATATAATTAAATAAGTAATATAATAAAACAGCTGGTGTATATTACAAAGACAAGATTAATATTGCAGCACGCATTTTTCGTTTGCAGTATCGAAAGTACTGCGAGACACCGACCAAGTTGGAAATATTCCAGTTCACGGCCGCAACCCTCTTCTTCTGCAATGCTGTCATGTCCAACCGGACCGCTCAGAATATAATCGAGGAAGCTCAAGCAAACACGATTAATGACTACCGGGCTTCACTTAGAAGCAATCGACACAGGTATTTTATCTTTTACTAGCTTCATCGTCTGAGCGTGTTTCCCGGTTGCCTCTTCAGCTTACGCTTCAGAGCCCAGGGTACGCTATTAATCATGGTCCTGATTTGGCGGTATTATTTATTACAATGGTGCGAAACCCTTTTTACAGGGAAACCAGACCCACAGGAACATGATCCGGGTGTGTTGGTGGCCAACACTGTCAGATTTTTCAGGCTGCCAAAAGGCATCTGGCATAGCCTAACGACTGCCATCTACCGATAACAGCCGGGACCAACGGCTTAACTTGCCTTCCGAAGCACGGAGGAGCTCAAGATAGAAATGCCACTAATAGCGACTAATCCAAACATGGCTGCGCACTCGCCGTCGCCTTCGCTTGACGCGCACTATCTTTACGAACACGTGCGTCGCGCTAGGCTATCGAGCTCCTCAATTTATTCTAGTACTTATATAGTATCTAGTAAAATTTTATCTTTTACTAGCTGACCAGCCGATATTCATACCTTATGGAGGTATTATTCATACCTCCATAAGGTATGAATATCGGCTGGTAGCGGCTATTAGAGATGTTAAATCCCATTTATGTAGAAATATGTCTTCTTGCAAATAATTATACAGAGTATCACAGAGTAGTATTGTGTTCTATATCGACACATTTCTTTTTACAGAAAAATATTCGACAAACTCAATGCTGAGTCCCGAAGAGTACAAGGCAACGTTCAAGGTAACACAGAGGTTATACGCGGCATCAAAAACATCGCGAATAAGGACCAGTACTTCGCTGATGTGTTAAGAATCAACAAAGACATCAATCAACACAAATTGAGGATATCAATGACCGCAGATGGGAAAGTCAACTTAAACGCGCAACACAAATTTAACCCTTCAGAATTGTCTAGTCTAGGAAAAGAAGGTAGATCTCAACTATTCAGTACTCTAGGCCCAGCTTCGGTTGCTACGAGAAATGTTCCCACTCGTCTTACAGTCACGAACACAGCTGTAGGTAGATACGAAGAGGAAGACAACAGCGTAATGGTTGGTATTCACCCTGGTGAAATATTACGTATAGGAACTTTACTACTGCGAGTAAGCGCTTCAGGAGCTGAAAATGTGGCGTTATTACTGGAAAATCTCAGCCAAGATGTATACGCCAATCTAATGACAGTATCCTTTAATATGTTATCGAAAATGCTCCCAGAAGAGATATCAAGGCTTAGATTGCTCAGCCCTGATGAAGATTTGATCGTCCAGATAGTAAAATTCGTTTTCGATTATATGAAACATAAAAGGCCGCTGGGAGAGCCTTGTCGTGATGATAATAGCATCATGTTAGTCCTAAGAGAATTCTTTCACGACGGGGTTGTTCGTCAAGATACTATATTGATATTAAAGGATAGACTTCTGGCGTGGATCGACGAAGAAATGGACCGTAGGAGACTACAATTTCCAAACAAAACTCAAATTATCTGTTCTACATGCTATGGCGTCAAATTTGCATAATTTGTTTAAAAAGTTAATTTTATCGGTTATTTATAAATACAGTAATCAATGTTTCAATAATTCCAAATGACCCAGCAGACGCCCGAGGATGGCTTATTTTTAATACACTTAAACAACAAAGCATACAGCCCACCCTATCGGTACTTAAAACTTCAGAATCTATTACTGCAGAGTAAAAGAAGAGAAGTCCAAAGAAATATTCTGCCCCATGTTGTACATGGATTGAAATTTTTTGTTAACACGATTGACAATTGGAATAATTTTCATAATACGAGCGTCTGCTGCATCTATATTTTGTGGCAACTGGGAGTTGTCATTAAAATGCAGGCATGTGCAGAGTAGTTGGAACCTACGCAATGTAATATTTATACAAAACCCAGTTATGAGACACCTCATTATAACTTATTAAGTACTTAGGCAATGAAAATGCGCACATTTTTAAATTTTACACCAAATTAGGAGATTAGTAATGTAAAATTGGAGCACCCACACTGTGATATTCGAAGTTCATTAAAAATCCATTTTAGCATAACACTGGCAACGCGGCCCGTGTACATTTGTGCAAATGTAACTTTATTCCTCAATTTATAAAATATGATTTATTAGTTATGTTTTCACTATCAGATAGGGACAGAAAAAAAACATATCGCCAACACTTTGGACATGCGCGGTGATGTTGTTGAATTATCCATAACTATCTTATGAACGATGTATTACTTATCAGTATAGGGGAATCAATATTGTATAAACATTTTTATTTTTAGTTATACAAGATTTAATGTAATGATTATTTCTTTAACTAATACATGGATAGGTGCATCACAGTATCATTATCTAGACAATCGTTCTCTCGATCTAAGATAGTGTTAAGTGAGTATACAAGCTAAGAGTATATCACCTTACCTACACTTACACCGAAGCCACAGAATATATAAAAGTACTAAAGGTAGTTACTAAAATAATATCACAGAATATATAATAGTATATGAAAATGTTTTTTCATACATTACGACGACGCAGTGTTCTGTATCTAGACTACTCGTGTTTGTAGGCTATTTAAAATATGTAGGTATTTTTTATAAATATGTATTGTATGCGTTTAATATTCAAAAATGCTTACGTGCCTTGTATTTTATCTGTTTATAAAACAAAACTTATTTACCTACTAATAATAATTTATATTTGGGGATAATTTTTGTTTCATTCACCAAACCAGCAATAATAAAATTATTAAATAGAAAGGACCATACTCATGATGGTTGTGGTATGCAGAATACCTAAAGAAATCTCATTCAGGGTCCATATTTTTGTTTTTTATTTTTTTATTCTTACAGTACGTACTGTACTGTACATTATAAAACAAACTGCAAAATGGTGTGTGCACGGCCAGTGTGCCTATCAGGCTATTAGTATATAAGGTATACCGGTAAATAAAATCATACGAGAAAAAATGAGCAAATTTTTATATTATCGTATTGTAATATTTTGTCGTTACTCGTCGTTTACAAGAACAAATTTTAAGGTTTATTTTATGGAACTTGCACGCTTTCGAAAATGACTCAAAATAATACAACAGAGCTGAGATTAATTAGATGTAATATTAGACTAGTATAAATAAATAGCAATTTAAAATCAATCTAGAGTTTTTAGAAAATTGTCTTTATCGCCTCGGTTTTCGGGTATTGGTGGAGGATTGTACTCGAAGAATTTTGCTATGAAATACCTGCAAATTAAAATGTCAAATGTAAGTACCTATTTGTATATTACATCAAGTACTTTACCTATCCATATCCATACTTCCATACTAATCCATACTTTCATACTAATATTATAAATGCGAAAGTCTGTCTGTCTGTCTGTCTGTCACCTTTTCACGGCTAAACTGCTGGACCGATTGTGATGAAATTTGGTAGGGATGTAGTTAACGACCTGAGGTCAAACATAGGTTACTTTTGGGCGCGATATAACAGAGTCCCACGCGGGGCGAAGCCGCGGGGAACAGCTAGTATGAAATAAAAATTACTAAAATAATCACGGAGGATGTTAAACCACCATTGTCGTTTCCTATAGAGATCAGTAATTTAATCAAATCCCTAAAATTGTTCAATAAAGGATTCATCATCTGTAAAATCAAAATCTCATTCCATTACTAATACCTACTAGTAATATTTTTAAGTTCCCATAATATGCAATTTTATTGTAGACTGACAGATTTGTTTGGAATTTCTTAGTTACTATCTGCCAGGGGCGCTGTACACTGTACAGATTTGTCATACAAAATCGCAAACGCAGTCGCTAGCATCTACATTTAAAAAATCTCATACCAGGAAGACTGTACTAGGACTGTTAAACATAAGGCAATTTCATGCCTAAGGAATACTTTATTTATGTGGAAGGTACTATATACTAAAGAACCAATTACTAACAGTGAGTAATACGTTAAACTTAGCTAAGTGCTCTATAAAGAAAATTGCAGTGAAAAAAAAAGTGGTTGCCTGTAAAGTCGGTATACGGGCGAAAGTTTTACGTGACAACGACTTTGAGTCTGTCTCTCTCGCTCTTAGGGGACGCGTGCCTCTCACTCGCTCTCATTGTGAGCGCATCGTAACGTTACCGAGCGTTACACTTTTTCATAAGTGACTCCCAGCCGCAACCTAATTTAAGACGTTGTCACGTCAAAACGTAATAAATCTACCGCCTATAATCAGCCGAAGGAACGTATGGGAAGAGTGAAGAAAAAATCTCGTATATTCTACCTACCAAAGCATAGATAGCTTTAGAAAGCAGTCGAGGTTCACGTAAATACATACTCTTTTAAAATGTGGAGTCTGAAAAGTCTACTGTTTAAAAACGAAATTGCATAGTTTTTAAGTAGTGTATTGTAATTAGTGGTAGTAGATACCTACCAAACAAGTATCTCAACAGTGACCAGAACGGCCGCGGCAATAGTCTGGATTGCGACTTTAGCTGGTTCTGATGTGCCCCTCAACGCAGCGGCTAGCATTGCATCTCCTGCGTCTGAAGCTGCTTCTAATGCGGCCACGAGGAGTGCCGGGGCGGCGAGCCAGCGGGCACCACGTCTCCACCAGGATTGCTGGGATTGTTAAGAGACGGTAAGATATCTTGATGCAAATGACAAGGATTAATGGTAAGGCATGTCTCTACGTAGTTAATTTCTTAACTCAGACTTGCTGTGTGTGAGAAAGATCACATGGAAATCCCTACTTCCACTTCTTAAGTGGGTACTATAAATAATAATCATTTAAAGGTACTTCGCTAAAATATTATAGGTAAATAACAAAGTGATTCAAATCTTGAGGTATATCTGATAAAGCCGCACTTTTTCGCATAATTCACTGCTGCACTTAGTAAACTTTGCAAAATACCAATCAGCCTATAAAATGAATCATAAAGAACATATTAAACTAAAAAGGTGGTGGTAGGATCAAATCTGGGTAACCTTGGACATAACGGCGATAAGAAGTAGCAATGAGCTGGCTGCAGTAACGAATGCGCTCAGCTTTCCGTAACCCATCACCAGACGAATGGTTGGTTTGGTAATGCTGTAAAAACGCATTTTTATTGTTTATTATAATTTTTTTTTTTTTGTGTAAAGTGGAATTAATTCCGTCGATGGACACTGCTAAGATAATGTAATGCTGCTCGAAACCAATAGGAACAAACACAGTCGCTAGCTAGACTACGTTAAGATTTTGTATTCAGACCCTTTAGTTAGTTTAGATTCGGCAGCTTCCTACTGTTGCCTTACGGAAATTACTTACCTATTTGATATCTTTTTCAGGGCTAGCTCAATTCTGTCCTATCTGTCAGGATCGATTCCTATTTTATACTGATCTCGTAATGAACAATGTTTGATTTTGTCTTCCTAAATGAGAGATTAATAAAGTAGCTACTTACCGTCGAGCAAAGCTGACATTACTCAGTTTTTGTGCCACGTCGTCATCCTCCAACTCTAGCTCGACAGGTTGAGAAGCAAACGCACATGCTGACATGGACACTCCTAATAATGCCACCAGGAGAGCTCGGAGTTTCATTCGAACGCCATCTGAGGTATCGGTCATGCTGTCCATGGCGTTTAACCGCTAATAAAGTAAGTGAAAATCGGAGAGTTTAATCCTTGAAAAGTATGGACAAAATTGATTTTCGGTGTGCGACTTTTTATAAAGTTTTAAGGGGCAGGCTCTTTATGGATATTGCTTTCATCTTTCAGGCATGCAAGATCTTGTACTCTATCAAACAAATCATTTGGAAAGTACATGGAACTATTAAATGGAAATCAAATAACGTAAGTAATAAAGTAAGTGTTAGCTAATTTCTCAAAAATGTGTGATAAAATCTTTGTGCAGTGGAAGATGTTTTATTTTTACTAGTAAATAGCAAAAGACAAACACATTGCACGACGCACGGACGAGCGTCTGCCTGTGCGTCGCCTCGTGCGTAGTGGTTTCCGACGGTCCCATTTAGTTATATTTGCCTGACTAGGTATTTAATGCACCTACCTGGACTGTCATTATTTTTATTTTATTAGAGAAGACGTCTACCTAATTGAACCGTGTCGTGGCCTTAATGTATACTACTTTCCCGGTTTGCGAAAACATGGAAATACTACCTGATTTTCATGCTTTAGACGAAGTCGATCAAAGAAACTAACGCTCTCCGTTTCCATCTTTCCTTATTGCAATCTCAAGATATGATCATGATTAATCGATGTTATGTGCATTCGGGATTCTTTGCATCGGTATCATTCCAATTTATTACTACTTTCCTAGGAATATTTTAACTCACTTTACACTACATTTTAAAAGACGACACTCCGACGATGTCAATAAAAATGTAGTTTTTTTTTTATCGATAAAAAAGTCAAAGAAGTTTTTAGTTGCCAGTACTTCCAAAGATCTTTTGACGCAGACAGATCTAAATCTGTGCTTTATTTCCACGGACTTGTAGCTATATATTCTCAGTAGTTTCATTATTCATATCTTAACTCGTCGGGAACCAGCACTTAGACAAAGAAAATATACATACTTGCATTACGCGAACTTACAGCAACGCGTTGTTCGATCTTCTTCATCGTGTCGAGGTCTGATTGTTTCGTATGGTGTCGGACCAAAACTTCGCCACTCTAATTGAATTATCCGTGCCCTGCACAAGATCCTAGAGGGTACACCTGTGAGGGCACGACTGACACTGAAACAAATGCTCCATTTTCTGCAGAGGATGACCACATAGGCAACGAGTGTCAGTAGGGTTTTGTGCAAAACCCCAACCCACCATGTCACCCTTGCAGCGGCCGATCTGGGTTCTAGTCTATTCAAGGATTTCCAGACCGGCCAGGGCAATCCTCACCAGGCGGGAGGAATATTTTCCACAGTTCTACGCGTGTTGATCCCATGAAGCTGTTACGGCTTTTCCCTAGCCTAGGTTTCTCCGATGTTCGATGCTGGATGCAGATAATTATAATGTTGTGATATTAGAATGATGTAGATTTTGAAATATGTGTCCGAAATTAGAACTTTAATGAAGTCATATTCTTGTCTTTACCTAAATCTCTATGCGTGCGCGTCAGACTCATGGTCACACTTCAACCAGATAATTTATCAAAATCAGCATAGATTTAAAAAAAAATTGAGACCGCGCGCGATTCTAAATTCTTTGGAAATCAGTCTATGAAGTAGGAAAGCATTGAAACGAAACACAAACTCATATTTGATGTTTAATTTTTATTTAGAACAAATTACACGTGATATTATAAATCGCAAAGACATAAGTATCTGCGGAATACACAAAACTCTTGTAGCCAATTGAATGCCATAAGCATAATAGCAGGGATCTTGTGTCTAAGTCTGCTCAATGATTTCATATTTATCTGTGCTAGTATTAAAAACATATTGATCATCTCTACGGCGACCAGGAATAGTTGTCCAGCCAAATGTGGCAAAAACAACGCTGGATTTTCCTGAAATTTGATTAACTTACATATCACAATTACTCGTAAAGTAAAAGGAGAGTGACTACATATTAATTTAAAAAGAATTACTAACGTTAATTGAGTAAAAATTGAGAAATATAATTTTTACAGCATTTTTTTGTAAATATACATAAATATTTTTTAATTGCCAGCCTAAATACATTTTATTGAAAATGATAAACTAAAATGTCAAAATTGGGTCTTAAAAACAATAACTAAACTAGGTAAGAAAACCTGTTTGTTTACCCTCCAAATCTATTTGGCTTACCTAGTTACTACTTAGATATAACCATACTTCCACTTCCATACTAAGTGTGGCCATATCATTCAAATATATTCAATCATAATAAAAATATCTGATGAAATAAAAAATAAAATATCTAATTAATTAATACCTAATTAAAAAATGCAAAAGTGAGATTGCTATGCACAATTGATAAATTACCTACTTACAGTCTCAATATTTATGAACGTACCTACCGAATAATATTCACAAACAACTCTTTCGCTGACGGTAAACGAGATAACAATAACAGTTAATTGTTTTCTACGTCGAGACATTTCTGTCAGCGAAAGTGTTAAATGAACTTTTTTTAATCTGTGATTATATTATATCTACTTACCGTAAAACAGCCTACAATCAAACAAGCATATTGTACCAAGCCCATTGATGTAGCTATAATTTTCAAGTCATGAATAAGCATAAAATTTTCCCATTGATTTTCTTTAAAAATCGCATCTCCTTTATTAGGAGTTTCTCCAAGATGTAATCTAAGATGATTTGCACTCAGTATCTAAAATATGTTGAAAAGTGATATTTTAACATCGTCTGTTGGTTGAATGATAGAAAAATCCCACAGCCATAGAACTGAAAATAATTAAGGCCTATGTCCGTTCTTACTTTGTAATAAAATTCAATACATACTTTTTAAATCCCAAAGGAGTACCTACTTATGTAGGTGCCTAATCAATTCCGTGAATAAGACACCATTTTTTTCACAAATAGTTAAAATTGAAACTGTTTTTTGTATTATTAGTACTTACCTACTAGTATATAGTAGTTATCTGTAATCAGTGCTAGTACCGACTTTAGCCTAGACATCACAAGAGTATACAAAAGTACCTACAGTAAGATGCTCATTGCCTTAGGCTGTAATGGTCGTTGACGTGGAGTCAGGTAGTTCCCTGACTCTACTTAATTAAAGTAACCATAAAACGGGATTAGAAAAGAAGAAAGAAATAATGTAATTTTTATATCGTTCTTTCAGTCACAATAATTGTACCTACTAAATAAACATACACTCACGTCGGCATACTAGCGGGCATGTTTCACACACTACATTAGGTAGGTATCTATAGGTACATATAAAGCCACTCTGGTATATACTTACAAAACCAAGAACTCCATAAAAATAAGTGTAATAAATGCAACCCAAAAATGTTGGGTGCTGGCAGAATTGTCTTGTAGTGCCCAAATGTGGTTTAAGAAGTGTTGATATTACCCCGTTGAATGGTAGTTTCATGGCTTGCAATAGTTTTTGGTTAACCTACTGGCATTTTGAATCTTAACATCTACGTGCTGTATTATACCTATGCCATGGGATAGTAGATTGTATCGTAGTAAGGTTTGGTTAGGTGTCACTATCTTTTAATGAGATGATTGGTTCTTCGGGACATCTTTGGTGGCATTAATGTCTATCAAATGTCACTTTTTGATAGACTTTCCATAGATTTACTGAAAGGGTTTGATCTTTTTCATAATCGCAGATATAGATTTATAACGTTGCTCTGCAAGATTCCTGTCAGTTTCTTTATCAATCTATGACTTATTTCAAGAGGAGCAAGTGACTTTCACTTTTTGCTGTGGTACGGTCATCTTGTCCGGTCCACCGGACCACGGAAAAAAAAATATTTTCAATGGTTTGGACAAGGAAAAAATATAGACCCAGTGTGACCAGACCATTTCTCTGGCAAGTATGCGTTACTCTATGGTCCAAGGTGTAAAGTTCATGGGGATACATACCCTGAGGCGATCGATCTGGGTGATCCTGGTGGACGACACCCACTATACCAAACTTTCCAACGTATCAAGCTAAGATTTAGAAAAAATGCCTTGATTGTATCAAAATTATCAAAATTGTCCGAATCCCACTGCTGGATTCTGCAGGTATCTGTTTTTAACCGACTTAAAAAAAAAGGAGGAGGTTCTCAATTCGTTGGTATGTTTTTTTATGTATGTTACCGGATTACACGAAGAGGGCTGGACCAATTTGAAAATTTTTTTTTTTTGGTTTGGTCCCATATTCAGCAGGTCAGGATCTGATGATGGGATCATGGAGAAATCGAGGGAACTCTTCAAGTTTTGTATTGGGCATGGGTATTTTTTGATATATTGCATGTTAGTAAGGGGAGACGTAGTTGAGACGATGCTGGAAAATTTTACCCACTTTCAATAATGCGAGGTATTTACAACTTTTTGATTGTAATATATCTGGCTCGACTACTCGAAGACCACTGAATCGATTTGTAAAATTCTTTTTTTGTTAGAAAGGGCATACTTTCTAGAATGTTCCATAGTCATCAGATCAGGATCTAATGATGGAATCATGGAGTTATCGAGGGAACTCTTCAAGTTTTATTGCGATTTGGGTATTTTTTTATATACTCCATGTCAATAAGGTAACACGACGCTGTTGACGTTTACCCGACTTTCCAAAATGAACGTGTTTACAACTTTTTAGTTGTAAGGTATTGCGAATTCAAAACTAAAAAGTGAAAATACTTAATTGTTTTTGCCAAAAAAAACGAAACCGACTCAATTACTCAACTAAAAAGGATGAAATAATTGATACATTGTTGTTTAAATACGCTTCATATCAAACATTTTAATGAATTTGAAGTTGGTGCCAATTTTACGAATTCGTCGACTAGCTGCTGGATCGTTAATTAGCATATTTTATTAAAAGAATCGGCACTGACTTCAGATTTATTTACCTAAATGTTTGATATGAATCATATTTAAACAACAATGTATTAATTATTTCATCCTTTTTAGTTGAGTAATTGAAGTCGGTTTCGTTTTTTTGGCAAAAACAATTATTATTTATACTTAACTATTTTTAAATGAAGGTTAAGGAAGTATGCAAAATGGATAAGGGATAGGTTGCCTGTAAAAAATTTGCTGTGCAACTACCTGTACCTAATTATTTTTGGAATAATTAATTCGCTAATATAATGTGCAACTATATTTTTTAATGAATTTCACGACATTTGTAAGATAATAATATAACAAAATGAAAAAAAAATGGTTGCCAGCTCTCCACAGCCAGTCAGCCACAGCGTTAGGGTTGCCAGCTGTAAACCGGTTTACAGTGTTAATTGTTTACACTCACTTGTTTTTATTTAATTAATTTTTTTTTTTGCATTATTAACTTTTAAATGTAGTGAAATTCCTTAAAAAAAACTGTTGCAAGTTCTGTATTTCAGTGTTGTGTAGAATATAAGCGAATTAGTTATTCCAAAATTAATAACAGGTAATTGCGGCTATTTGTTATTGGCAACCTATCCTATTCATAACCTAATCCATTGCATACTTTCTTAACGTTACATTTAAAATTGGTTTTATCAAAAAAAACAGATAGGTACATGCAGAATCGAGCAGTGGGATCTTATGCTAAAACATATCAACAATGCAGGGATAAAATAAATTGTCTATTGAAAATTGAACTTTTATTTTAAAAAATGCACACAAATCATTTTATAATAACAAACAAAAGTGACTACAATATGAATTTAATACCGAATAATTAGAAATATAACTAAAATAAATTAATAAGTAAAATATTCATACAATACTCGTTATCCGTAGATGACTTAAAACATTGATTGAAGAATGTTTCCTGTAGAGCAACCGTTGGAGACATTCTTTTGCACCCAGCAGATAATATGTGTCCTAGTAATGGATGCATAGCTGAAGTTGAAGCTACAAAATATCCCTCAGAAGATAGCGTTAGGAAATAAGGGGTATCTTTATATGGCTCATCGTATTTCAATTCCTTAAAATTTTCTCGATCAAACATGTTACCATCAATTTTAAGGGATTGCTCATTACTTTCGAATTTGGGAAGGCCAAAAAACATCTTACCAAAGACACCAGATAGAAAATCCGCATAGTCAAAATCGTCAAAACGTGCAAATAGAACCGCTGAACTAACATCGTTCGATTTTAGAGTGCTATGTTCCATCTTATCCATATCTTTAAACAACTTTATATCACTATTTTCGGTAACATTTATATTTGTTTTATTTAACAATTTTAGGTTTAATGTTGCATAATCTTTTTCTGTACTTACAACAGTTACTTTAATAGTTTCATTCAATGCATCTTTATTATCGTTGGCTGTAGTCACATTTTTTGCAATTTTATCGATTGACTCACGTTTATTTCTATGAGTTCTTACTAAAGGCTCATTAGCTTTTAATTCATTTTGGGTAAAAAATAACGTAAATTTCTTGAAAATGTCTACCGATTCATTTATCATCTTATTAAAAACATCACAAATTGAAGAAACTAATTCCCTTTCTACTTTGTTTTGAATATTGATAACAGACTGTCTATAATCTTCAATATTTACTATACCATCATTGTGTTGCTTCAAAATAGTTGCGATTCTTTTATCTTGATCTTGATGACTATTATATTTGTTATTAAATATCGATAAATCCATGGCAATTCCTGCATTTTGCCATACTGAGAAGATTCTCGCATAAAATGTTAAATACGCCAGAGGAATTGTTTTCCACTTGTATCTCAATCGCGTACGCGCCATAAATTGACTGAGGGTAGTTACTGTTACATTAACATTCTGGTATTTAGCTTGAAATTCTTTTATTATCATTCGGTTATGATATTCAAAATTAGTGATAACATCTTTGGTCATTTCAAATGGAATTAATCTGCCGTAAATTTTGACACGACGAAGTCCCTTTGCATTTGGAAAAGTATCATCTATCATGAAAATCACATTGAAATTTAGAAAAGGATATTTAGAAGCCATATAGGCTAAATAATCCGAGTATATTGAAAATGATTCAGTATTCTGCCTTTGCACTATTTGATGATAGTAGACTTCACTGCCAGGCTTTGATGCGTTGCATTTGAGAATTACTACTGGTTGTCTTTTCACCGTGCTAATGGTCAAGACGTACATCACCAAGAATGATATCGCTAGCAAGATTCCTGTCATCCAACATGCTGTTACGAATTCTGAAAATCATTTTCACATTCATGAGCGAGTACTGCTTATAACATGAGTTTTGCAAACTGAAGTCAAAGCAGCTATAATTCGAATTAGATCCCTTTACGGAGTAGAATAATATAACCTAGGTTTCCATTACAAATTCTTTGGGACTTTGGGAAATTTTTTCTGCATATGATACAGATACAATTCTTGAAGTTCTAAAATTATACCCAAGCGTTCAAACAAACAAACTCTTAGCCTTAACAACAATCCAGGTCATGATGTGCCTTAAATAGTCGCCACCATTATCATGTTATCATAAGATATTCTGTTTAATCTATTTATGTTATCTGTAATATTTAATAGGTATCTATTACGAACAATAATTTATAAAATTAATTGTAATATTTAAATAAACGCTTTTTACTAAATGCATATGAATTTGTACGTAGTTCATAAACCAAAACATATATTTTTTTAATTTTTGTTCCAGCGGACGGCTATACCGATTTTAACGGAACTTTCACTGGCAGATAGCTGATGTATGTGCAGTGCAAGGAATGAGCTAGCCCTCTTGTCACCTGCGGCGTCAACTAGCTTCGGAGCTAACTCTTTAAAAAACTTTGAAGCTAGGACCCCATTTACTAAATTCATTTACACAGAAAATAATATAACAGGATAAATAATAGAAATAATAACAGAAAAGAGAAATTTCGTTATTTGGAGGGCAATGGAAGTTTAGTGTTAACTTGAATATTCTGACAAATGTTAGCAACTAAGCACACTCAAATTCCCGACCAGGGAATTCAAGTATTTTTTCTTATTTAGTCACAAAGGGCATGATGTATTACGGAATCATACCGGGCCAACGTTCGAACCAGTTGCGTTTGGATGACCAGGTGACGTTCCATGCCGAGTCCGTGGGCGGCTGCCGGCCGCCGCCATCACCACTTCCACCTTCCACCTTCAAAAGCGGTCGCTCCTCCTGATTTTTTGACTGTGGAGAAGCCTCCACCATTGCTTTTTATCTGTAAATAATTTTCTGTATTCAGAGATGAGCAACTGTTATTTTCATCAGGTGATCTATGCCTTTTTTGTCCAAATATCATATTTTTTCTGGCGACTAGAGATTAAAGAATAAACACAGTCTCATAATTTTCTTATACCTCTGTCGGATTCTATTACAAAGGTTTACTCAAAAAAGGTTGATAAGACCGAATTTTTCAAATTCTCTGAAGGTATCAAAAAGGCTACTTTAGACCTACCTGTCGCCTAATTTAGCAAACTATAGCTACTTTCATGAACAATAGGTTAAAAAATAACCAGGTCGGGCCTTTCCCAAGTTCAGCCTTTCCACATAAGTTTTAACAAGATAATGAAAGAAAAATGTATACTGGTTACATGGACTTGATTTCTTGACATAAAATAAGAAAATTTACCTTCAAATTACTTTGCTTCCTTTTTTTATTTGAATTATTTAATATAATTATTGAAAATACGTGCCAAATTTTTTTTCATTTATGTCAAAGAGTATATATTTATGTAAGTAATCAAAGTGAAAGCAATCAAACATATTCCAATTTTGAAAATATATTGTATAGGTCATAGATTTAAAAAAAAAAATTTGCGTCACTTAAACAGCGCGATTCGAACTTCTTTGGTATAGGTAGAGTACGTGTTTATTGAAATCGCGCGCAGTCTCAGGCAATTTTTTTTTAAACTTTTCTGTAAATAGACTGTTATAGAGAAAATGAGTGCTGTATGATATTGCTTCTTACCAAATTTAATGATTCTAGTTCAACAGGAAGTACCCCATAGGCTTTGATTCCCATCTATCACAAAATTATGAAAATTTGCAACACTTACGGTCATCTTTTGTTCACGTTGACGTATAATTTCGATTATTTTACAGCCGAAAGAGGACGCACTTCTACACCACGTTTGATAAATTATGTAGCACAGACGGGTCCCGGGCTCCTCCACACCCCGGCTATGGCACGACCTGCTCTAATGATATTCATCCCTAAGAATCATGTACAGTGTGCTACATAAAAAAGTATTGACTATTACACCTCAGCTAACTAAGATGGCGCAGCAAACCAAAGCCTCCAATAATAATTAAGGATCTTCATTTCGATCTATCCTACGCAATCTCCTGCCACTTGTCGGCGTGCAGCCCTGGCTCGGCCACCTGGAGAGAATGATGAAGGATCGATCTGTACAGAGAGCATATAGGTACCTATGGGATGGGAAGGCCCCGCCCCGATATCGCTGGATTGACGAAATGAAGAGAGACTTGCACATTTACACTGTGTGACCCATTGTACTCAATATGCAACCATTAGTCTAAACCAACTTTAGTACCTTGACATAGATATTTAAAAACTCAGCAATATTAAACAATATACGAGTACGATTAGTACTTCTGAAACCAATACGTGAGACGAATGCTATGTTGATTCAACAAAATTAATACCAGTGGATATGCTTACGTGCTTCTCGCTTGAAACGTTTCCATGTCCATTGTTCGTTTGTTATTTAGTCATAATGTTATGTCGTGAATAATTACAGTGAAGTAGTGATCAAATTTTTTTTATTTTGGATACAGGTATAAATTTAAGGTATGTATAAATTAAATTGAAAAACAAGTAGGAAATAAGTACCTATATACCTATACTGAGGAAGGCCTATGTCCAGCAGTGGACGTCTTGTGATTGATATAATGAAGTACCTATACTCTTGCCAATGCCAATGTCTCTCCCTTAGATTTCATATGACGTCTCTACTTTGAACTTTTGCTGAATATAATAACTTGTCCGAACATAACAAATAAACAATTGAGTCATTATAGCACTTGGGGTGTCCTATGTATGTACATTAATATCGAAATTATAATCATCAGCATGATAGCTAGTCTAGCTATCTGTTATCTATACTTATATAATAAAGCTGAAGAGTTTGTTTATTTGAACGCTTATAATTTAAAAACTACTGGTCGGATTTGCATAATTATTTTTGTATATGAAAGCCTGATTCTTGGGGAAGGTTAGAGACTATAGTACATACACAAAAATGGCGAGTGAAACCGCGGGGAACAGCTAGTTTGTAATATAGCGTGTGTCAAGTGACGACCAGTGCGGGCTAGTTTAGATTGGTCGCCACTAGGGTCTATTCTGAGCTCTTCGATATCTTCTTGATTGTAAAAATCCGTCCAACCATTTAAAAGAGGAGGCAATGTAATCATTATCGTGATGATGATAATATTCATCATAGTTATATAATAATAATAAAAATATTACATGAAAATATGAACTAAGTTTGTACATTAAAAACATAACCCTTCCTTGCAGTTGGGTGGGTAAATATTTAATAGATCAAAAATTGTCACTCAAAGTTTTTCAATCCACATGCAAATTTTTCTTATTACCTGTTAGAATTTTAAAGAAGAAGAACTTTTCTTGTGTTAACGCTACGATTCCTCCAACAATAAAAAATATTACTTCTAGCTTCATCTTAAACGATATTCGTTTTTTTCTTCCTCCAGTCTAATGCTCACTACTGAGCGTCATGATGTGACCGACCTATCTTCTTTACAAACTCTTTCCACTAATGAAGATCTTTTGCCTCGTAGATTGCATTAGAGATCTTGAGTTGAGGTTGAGCTGCTGTTAAAGGTCCCTATTAGATAATCATATACACAAAAAATATTTTTCTTTCGTCATATGTCATCACGTCGGATGTTGATAGTGTGATTCTGGTTATAGAAAATAATACAATTATTTGATTTGACTCAACACGCATCGCGTTTTATTGGGTCGCATCGCGTTTTGATAATGTGTTTCGGCCTTTAATAGATACTAAAAAACTTTTTTCGATTTCAAAGATTTAAAGTTTTTTGCCGATTCGGCCAAAGCAAAGAGTATATTATCACTACGTTCATTCGACAAAGAACGTATCAGTATATGTCACAAAAGACACCTACATGTCACATTTTATTAGGTACTTTTAAATAAAATATTTTTATGAAGGGGTTTTCAATTAAAAATATAGATTTTTATATGTCGATAGGTGATTATTCCTTTTGAAATTTGTCAAATATTTCATCCAGGCATGACTGAAGCGTGTCGTGAACAGTATCCGTTGCTGCACAACGAGGTATCAGACGAAGAGCAATTTGGTCCCCAACGGCGGTGTCGCCCTATGGCTGTAAGAAGTCGTGTCAGAAATAAAGTAAAAGGAGCAGCATCTATCTTCAAACGTTGGCCAGGTACAGTTTATATAGTACAGTTTGTACAGGTAAAAACGATATGCGCGCAAATGGTCTTACAACTAGGGATGCCGAAGACCGGGCGAAGTGGAGGAGAAAAAGCAGGAAAGCGGACCCTGGGCTCCGAAGCAATCAGCTAAGGAAGCAACCGGGAAGGCGCTAAAATGAGAGAAAGAGAGTTTGTTCAGGTATATTTAAGCACTGGGTAGATGCTTAAGGTGTTTCCTTTTCATAGATATGTGTTAGTTGCCAACACTGGTGTCAGGTTTGTCTATGGGTGGACTTCTCGCAACTAGGTGAACAAATAAAAGTTCGACGCCTGACTTTCATTATTTTGTATTTGTATGATCATTTAATTTATGCTTCAAAATAGACATATCAACTATATATATTTCAATTAAAATGTTTTTACTAAGCTTAGGTTGTTTTTTCAGGTTATTGGTCTACAGCTGTAATATACTGGTGGATAGGTCTAGGAATGATTGTAATTACCATGTTAGTGATATACAATGGAATTACTGTATTTGCATTGTTACCACCTGAAGGCATTGGAACTCCTTTAGTTCAAAAAATAAATACTGGTCTAAAGGAACCATTTTCCGAACGCACCTCTTCCTTACCAGATGTCTATATGAATGTACATGTTAACTCAGGTGAAGAAATAGATCTAAATATGTACTTACCTTACATAAAAATTCTGTCAAACCATTACAATGACTATACTTATCATTTATTGATTGTTATAAATGATGTCAATTCTCAAGTTCATAACTATCTTGATTCCAAAGAAAATAAGTATAATGAAATTGCTTTAAATTCACTGTTAAATAATTCAAGTGGCCGGAAAAGAAAGAGGGAGTCAAATGGAGTTGTAGTCGAAGAGATTTTTCTTACAAAGTTTTTGGATGCATCACCTATAAAGAAATATTGGAGAAATATTCCATATAATTTCATAGAGTTTCTGGTAAGAGCCATCTTAATATGGGATAAAGGAGGTATAGCTTTCAATCCAGTTATATTAACACCACATTCTCCAAATTACATTTATATAGAAAAACTTGAAGCTATTTTGAAAAGTTACAGAAACAATTCTCATAATGAAAACGAAACTAATCATAAGGAAACTAAAATAAGAGACAAACTAAATTCTTGGGTTAAAAAGCCACATAATTTAGATAACATTCGTGATATTATCGATGCCATGGATCTTAACAATAACAATTTAGCAACAAATGAAAAAGAGCCACTAACATCGCTAGAAACTGCAGAGAGTAGATTATTAAGTCCTGTTATTCTTAACATATTAAATGACACAAGGTTAATTTTTCATAAAATATCCGATTCAATACAACATCATGAAAAAAGTGAAAGTTTTAATAATATTGAAAGAATAATAAAAAATGACACGAATGCCTTAAATTATCAATATCGCTATGATAATAAAAGTAATCAAATATCAGAGGTAAATAATGTATCAAATGTGAGCAACTTGCCTGTTGGTAAAAAATATATATTCAATGAGAAAGATATTAATAGCAAAACAAATTTCGAAAATTTTGAAAACATTTCACCTCCATCTAATTCTTCAAGGAAACGTAAAAGTACTATAAACAGGAAAAAAATTAACTCTAACAACAAAAAAGAAGAAAAAGAAAACAAATCGATTGGCATCAAAATAATTAATGATACATATAATAATTATCACCCAATGATCATTTTAGCAAATAGAACTACTTTTGATACACCAGTCGAGGCAAAATATAACGAAAAGCCGTTTATAAACGATGATAACAGATCAAGAGATCAATTAACTATAGATATAAAAGGGAATATTTTGGCCACTCGCACACCTTGTCATGCTTTTGTTGGTACTTTATTTAGTAATGTAGTCCATGGCGAACACAAAGACTCTATTACTGAATTTATCATTGATGAATTATCCTTATTTTGTAATGGAGTGCTCTCTTCTTGTAATGGAATTAATGTAATTCTCCTATAGTTTGTTACTAAATGTTTGTTATTAAAATAACTGTTATTGTTTCATAATTTTATTTGAATTTTTATTTTCCTCCTTAAAAGCTATATCATAGAAGATATAATTAATACAAGTCGTGATCAAAATATTGTTCCAATAATTACACAATATCTTGTTCACAAGTTAAGTTTTAGTATATTTTAACCCTTATGGCAGCGTAAATTACATTTCATGTTTTACTTAGTGAGAAGACTAGATTCTATAATAATATCTAAATTAGCAGATTAATATTATTTTCACTGTCATCCTGGGTGCATTCATCTAACCTAACAATTAAACTTCCATTTAGGAAAATACTAAATTGGATTTGAATAAAGACCATAAAATATCAGTATAAATTCAAAGTACGTAGGATATTTTATCTTATTATTTTTCCAGCTGCTATTTCTGAACTTCAGGATCCTTTTTACTTTACATATAAGATAATAAAGTTACTTAATTAGTATTATTTGTTGTGTCTGCCGATCGGTGAACCACATTTTATAAATTAAAATAATTAATTATTTAGGTACTACGTCTTTAAACATACTCTTTAAAAGAAATAGCAGTCAACAGTTTTAACCGATTACAATTTTAAAATTACTTGACCAATTCAAGTCTAAAATATAGTCACTTAGGTATTTTGATTTTACTTATAAATTATTGAAGGACATTGCTTTTGTTAGTAAATATTATCACGATTAATTTAAGTAAATCCGCAACTTTTGCTAGATGTAGGTACAAGGAACAGGCTTAGGCATTATTGTACAATGAAATGTAACAAGCCTTTTGGAAATATACTAAGCTACATTTTTACGCTCTATTGGTATTTCCCATCTTCTGCTCCAATCATTGAATGAAGTCTTGCAGTCTTTTAAGTTCTCTTTCCTTTCGCATCTTTTACTAATGCTCCAGTACAAATACCCTTCAGGACACAGATGAACATATCCACGCAGTTGACCAGATATTCCTTTTTGGCACTTTAAGAAAGCAGGTGAGCATTCGCTAGTCTTCTCAAATGGATAGTATCCTGTAGATGAGCATGAAAAATTTTCTTTCCCAACGACAATCTGGAACCAGTTATTAGTTATTAAGTAAGTATAATAATAAATCCTTTTTAGGCAAATCGACATTTACATTATTCGCCCATAATAAATACCTCAAAATTTACCATTCATAAAAAAAAAATATATTAATGTTTTATCCTGTTGTGAAGCATTGCACAAATCCGGAAACGCCGAAAAGCGACACCCCAACTACCATTATTATTTATCAAGCCTAAGAAGAAGTTACATATATAGGGCAAATTCCACTGAAAAAAGCAGTTGTAGAGTGCGTGAGCAGGGACCTAAGTAATTTCTTTAGGAATGTGTTCAGGATGCTTAAAGCATAAACATACTAGAAATCCCCGCCTCTAATATCTATTGAATTGATCAAACTCACACAATTTAATAAGTGACTAAACATAGTCTTAACTAAAAACATCAAATCCGACTCTTATATATAAATGAGGACTACTAGCTATTGCTCGCGGCTCTGCCCGCGTAGTACTTAGTTACATTTCGTCAAAAGTAGCCTATGTTTGACCCCCGGTTTTTAAGTAGGTATATCCATACCAAGTTTCATCAAAATCGGTCTAGCGGTTTAGCCGTGAAAGCATAACAAACAGACATACGGACTTTTGTATTTCTAATATTAGTATAGATAGAAGTATAGATTTTCTACTTTTTTTTAAAGTGGATTAAGTTTTATTTAAACTTAATTTGTTACTAATTGAATACTTACCGGTTCTTTATAATATTTATCGAGTCGTTTTATTCTACGACGCTGTGCTATTTGTCCATTGCATTTCTTCTCCGCTTTACTTTCTTCAACACACTGTGTTTTGCTTTCGTCATAGATAGTATTATTTGGACAAGTAAATACTGCTATTTTTGGTTCATGATTGTCATCGTCTTCTGTGCATTGATAAAACATGTTGCAGTATTTGGGATGCCTTTTAAATGATGTTGGACAAACATACAAATATTGATCTTCGTCAGTATCAGGACAATCTTTTGAAGGTGTTCCCTCAGTGCTGGTGCTCTGAGTTGTAGACCCATCTTCCATTTGTGTTGTTGTAGATATTGATTCTGTTGTAGATAATTCATTATCTGTTGATTCCTCTGTAGAACTTGTATGACTAGTAGTTGGTTGTTGTGTAGTAGATTCCTTATTTGTAGATTGTTCTGTAGAAGTTGTACTTTCAACATTTGATCCTTCAGTTGTTGTCGTTTGTTGAGCTGTTGTGCTTTCCGTTGTCGTTGATTCTTGAGAAGAAGTTTCTTCGGTTGTAGTAGTTTGTGAAGTCGTCGTACTATCACTTGTCGTTGACTTTTCTGTTGTGCTTTCCTCAGTTGTCGTTGTTTGTTGAGGCGTACTGGCTTCGGTTGCTGTTGTCCCTTCCATCGTTGTTGATTTTTGAGTACTCGTGTTTTCTGTTGTGGTAGATTGATGAGTTGTTGATCCTTCAGTTGTTGTTTGCTGTTGAGTTGTCGTACTTTCTGTTGTAGTAGATTGCTGAATTGTTTCTTCTGTTGTACTTTTTTGAGTTGTTGTTGTGTCTTCTGTGGTAGATTTTTCAGTAGTTGTCGTTTGTTCGGTGGTTGTTGAATCTTGTGTAGTTGATTCTGTAGGTTGTTGGGATGACGACGTAGAACTTTCTTGAAGATTATTCTCATTTTGAGATTGTACCCCGCTGCAATCACGTGGAGGATATACAGACTCTTCATGATTGCAAGTGTCCAATTGAGGATCCCATATAGTACCTTCTCCACATTCAAAATGAAAAACAGAAAATTTTTCGCCATTTCCATCCCAATCTACGCACCTGTAAAATTTCTTACAGTCATTTGGATTTGCATAATAACCTGCCTTCTCACAAGTGACGTTTTGATTTGCTGGTTTCTTTGTTGCGCTTTCTTGAGAACAATTTGTCGTTTGTTGACTTGTATTATCTGTATTGATAGACTCTGTTGATGAAGTAGATGATGAGCTGGTACTAGATTGTTGATCACATGAAGGATTTACTACATCTTGAGGGTGATTACAAGTGGTTATATCCTGATCCCATATAGTTCCTTCACCACAATCAAAGTCATATTTAGTGTAGCCACCATTACCATTATTAACACATCTATAGAACTTTGTACAGTCTTGTTTGTTGCCAAAATAGCCCTCAGTTTTACAATAATCTTTACTTGATGATTCATCATTTTCAGATGATTCTATGGTTGGCTTCTGTGTCGAATCACTATTTTCTGACGTTTGAGACACTCCTTCGTCATGCATAGGTTTATTCTGACTATTTTCTAAACTCTCATTACGACATCTTGGTACTTCACCGATATGATTACATGTTTGAATATTTGTATCCCAAGCAGTCCCCTCACCACAACTAAAATCATATTTCGTATACCCTTGACCATTATCTACACATCTGTAAAATTTTTTGCAATCTTTTTTATTTGGATAAAAACCTTCCGATGAACAACTTTCATTTTCTTGTGTTGATAAATTTAAAGAGCTGTCTTGATATTCGTCATTTGGTCTTTGTGTTGAATCTGTGGTCGAAGAAGTGACAGATGATTGAAGTGCCGTAGTTGAATATTGTTCTTCAGGCTGTTGAGGTTTTGTACTACCAACAACATAGCTTGAGCAATTTAAGTCACCTTCTTGGTGATCACAAGCTTGTATTTCCTGAACCCACATTGTACCATCTCCACAAGAAAACTCATACTTAGTATATCCTCCTTTGCCATTACTCACACATCGATAAAACATTTTACAATCCTTTGTATTTGCAAAGAATCCTTCTGAAATACACGTGTCATTTGTCATATCTGTTGAAGATGATTGATTTTCAGTTGCTTGTGTATATGAAGGTGTTTTAGATGTAGTTGATTCGGTTGTAGATACCGATTCATTTGTGACGTTAGTACTGTCACTAAAACATTTGCTATTTGATTCATGGTTACATCCTTGTATTTCTTGATCCCACACTGTGCCTTCACCACAAGTGAATTCGTAACGTGTAAAACCACCATTCCCATTATCTACACATCTATAGAACTTTTTGCAGTTTCTTCTGTCACCTACAAAACCACTCGATTTACATACTTCATCTTCTTCAAGTGGAGATCCAGACGAAGGAATATTTGATGGACTCGAAGACTGTCCGTAACCTGTTTCAATCTCATTTTCTGAAGTAGTAATCGATGAAGACGAAGAATAAGTAGTAGTTCGATATGTTGTTGTACTCTCTTCCTTATTTATTTCATTGCCGCCGCATTTTTCAACTGCCCATAAGTGATTACAAGCATCTAGTTTTGGATCCCAAACTGTACCTTCCCCGCACGAAAATTCGTAACGCGTAAATCCACCGTTACCATCATCAACACATCTATAAAACTTTTTACAGTCAAATTGATCTCCAATAAATCCATTTGTCATGCAATCATTGCTAGAATCTATTGGTTGTTTTGTCGTTGTGATAGGCAATGATGATTCATTTACTTGTGATAAACTATCATCGTGTTGTATTCCGTAACCACCGTCTAAATCATCATTTTGCGTTAGGCCAGTCGGCTGAGAGGTTGGAGTATCTGTTATTGGTTTTGAGAGTTCTATTTGTTCTGTTGTAGATAAAGAACTGCCGCCACACTTCTGTACTGCCCAAGGATGGTTACATGCCTCTATTTTTGAATCCCAAACGGTTCCTTCACCACATGTAAATTCATAGCGAGTATAGTCACCATCACCTTTATCGACACATCTATAGAATTTTTTGCAATCCTTTTCATCTCCCATAAATCCACTTGACGTACAATTGTTTCCTGGTTCTCTTGTAACTGATATTGTACTAAGATACGAAGGAGGTTCTGTTTTAGTTGGCATTGTTTCTTGATGCTGATTTCCATATCCATCATTTTCACCTTCGTCTATTGTTGTTTCAACCGTCGGTAGGTTATTTTGGGTAGATTGTGTCGGTTTCATAGTTGTTACGCTAGGGTTTGATGTTGTTGTAGCTTCACTATGTATAGGAGCTTTAGTAGTGCCTTTGCCTCCACATTCTTTAACTGCCCATTTATGGTTACAGGCTTCTATGCTAGAATCCCAAACTGTACCTTCACCACAAGTAAATTGATATTGGGTAAAAGAACCATCACCATTGTCCACACATCGATAAAATATATTACACTCATTTTCATCGCCCATAAAACCGCTAGAAGTGCAATTACTTTCTGGTTGTTTAGTAACTTGGGCCGTACTAGTCGACGTTGGAGACTTAGTTGTGGATGGGTTTTGATTCTGATTTCCATATCCAATGTTATCATTATCATCTATCATTGATTGAGAAGTAGAGGTATAGGCTGGAGTAGATTTTGTCGATATTATTGTTGAAATTGTAGAGGTTGTTAATATTTCCGGGTTTTGCGTCGATGCTATTTCTCCGCATTCTTTGACAGCCCATGCATGATTACAAGCCTCTAAATTACTATCCCAAACAGTGCCTTCACCACAAGAAAATTGAAATTTTGTGTAACTTCCCCTTCCATTATCGACACATCGATAAAACTTTTTACAATCGTTTTTATCACTCATAAATCCGCTTTCAGAGCATTCATTGGAATTTGGCTGATTTTTCAAATTTTTGTTTATATTATTATAACTTACATCATTTTCTTCACTTAACGAAGGCGACATATGGTAAACAGTAGTCAATGCGTAATGTTGTGTACGTCGTACATCGATTAAGTTATTTGGTGTTGTTGGATTTATACTTTTAGTAGAACCCATGACGGTAGTCGATGGACTCTTCGTGATTTTACCACTACTTTCTTGAGTAAGTATTAAAAGGGTTTGCTTTTGTTCTGTTTTAATATTAGGTGTTACATTGTATGATATTTCATCAGGAAAAACGTTTTGGTCTATGTTAGGTTCCACATCAGAAACTTCATTAGCGTTTCCTCGGCCACAACGCCTTTTTTTAACGGCCCAAGCATGGTTACAAGATTGAATATCATCATCCCAAATTGTAGATTCAGTACACATAAATTCATATCGTATAAAACCTCCACGTAAGTTACTTATACACCTATAAAATTTCCGACAATTTTCGCTGTCCCCCATAAATCCTTCAGCTCTACATAAATCGCCATTCTGTGTGCTCGGTTTTCGATAAACAGAAGATGCTTTAGGGGTAGTAGTAGATCTTTGTTTTCGAGTAGAAGCGACATTTTTTTGTGTGAATTCACTTTTCGACTGTGTCTGTGGTTTCGTAGAAATACTGTTCATATTATTTTGTTTATTTGAATAATCAATCCAAGGATTAGGATTTGATAAATTTTGCCGTATTGAAGAAGGAAGTGCAGTCGAACTACTGATAATATTGGTGTCAAGAAGTGCTTTTATAGAAATTGGTGACGGTAGCTCTTGTTTGAATTCTTCTAACGCATTGTCTTCTATTTGCTCGCTTATTGATATTGTAGATTCCAGTCCACAGTTAGATCTTTTGACTGTCGAAGGATGGTTACAAACTTCAGTTTCTGGATCGAATATTGTACCAGGTGCACATTGGAACTGAAAATATAAATCATAAGTTTTTTGAGTGTAACAAAAATTATATTCATTGTACTAAAGTTATCATGTTATAAAACGTTAAAAAATATCAATTTTACTGTCGACATCACAACCAAAAAAAAACAATTCTTTGATAATTTTAGATGTTCTTAATAGTATATGTAAGAAACATTTTGAATTATTGATATGATATCTACATAGTATAAAACAAATTTGAATTTTGATGAGGTTTTTTTAATAGATAGTGATTCAAAAGGAAGGCTTTAAGATTAATCCATAACTTCATAGTTAACCCGTGCGAAGCCGAGGCAAGTCGCTAGTTTTAAATAAAATAAAATAGCATTAATGGTGCGTTCCCAGTTTGCTGCTGTTCGGAGTCGAGTGAAGCGGACTCTAAATTAACCAATCACAAAGCTGAATTTTTACAGTCTATTCAGCATATCCCCTCCAAGATCCACGTCGTTTCAGTGGGCACGCGCCCTAATTCTTTTGACGTAATCGCGCTTGATATTTTAGCATTACGAAATCGCGGTTTTTAAATCTATGCTCCGTACTAACCATAATTATCTACTTATAGGTACTAAAACATGTCTTATAACTAGAGCCAGATCATCGTCGAATCAACAGTGTGGCCTGAAAAAAGCCACTGCGTGTTACGTAATGGCTGTTGGACTTGATCTTTTTTAAGAATTATCTATCATGCAAACAGGCATACGGTCCACCTAATGGTAGATTTGTGACAAACAAAACGGACGTAGTTTGATTTGAACGCTTCTTTCGTGCAGTACGAGAGACTATGTCTGTAGTTCTTTTTAGTCTGTGATATTTACCTTAAAAGTCATAAATCTCCCTCTGCCTGACTTCATACATCGGTAGAATACCGCACAATTCACTGGATCTGCCTGGAAACCTTCACCCTGGCACACTATAGGGTCAGGCCTTGTTCCAGAGTATAACCTTACTACCCTTCGGCTGCTCCGTGATGTTCGACTCAATTCTGTAGCTGAAACAAAGAACTAGTAAGTAAGTTTATAATATTGATCGCATTTTTTTACACTTATTTACAAATCGCTGTCGACTGTTTTAAGAATTTGCAGGAAAATTCTGAATCCACTAGGGGCGTTGTATCATATAAATCGATAACGCAGTCGCTAGCCACTACATTTACAAAACCTCATGGTAGAGGGGGTAAAAATATTGTATTTTAGACTTCTCTATCGCATTAGGTTTTCTGTGATGAAAGTTGTAAGTGTTGATGAAATAAATATATGAAAAAATAAAACTGTTAATAATATCTATTGATCAAAATACCCACCATTACTATTCGTACCAATTGCTTCAACAATTAAAAACATTAACAAAGGCAAACAGTGGATTACGATGTGCAGTTCCATCTTGGGCATGTACATTTTCATGCCTAATTCGGAAGCTGTTCTACGAAGAATACATTTCTTCTCGCCTGGAAATAATCAATAAAGAAATCAATCAGATTGTTATGATTACAGAGGAAAGGTGAAAGGAATATGCCACTGTAGAAAAGGCATGAGTGCACAGGAGTGCAAATTCGAAATGAGCCAAACGTTAACGAATTATCCACGTGCGTGAAGTTTGTACTTTGATTATTTTGTATACTGAACACGGATATAAATCTGCTGATAGGTATTTTGTTGATGACCTTTTCTAAGAATCTATTATAAATTCCTATAGAATTAAAAGTATGCACACAGCACGCAGGGATATAATATTTAGGGTAGGTAGTAGTAGGGAGTAAAGACTGTCTCTTTCATAATAATTATAAAAGTGCGTTTGTTTGTTTTAATTATTTCATTCTCAATTATGTTACTTCGAACCTCTGGTTCGGACCGGATCCACGCTATGGTTTTTCTTTTCCACTGAGCTCGGTTTCAGAAGCTCCAACCTATTACTTAAAATTTTCACGTACACACTTTAAACCAAAGTGCCTGTAGGTCAGACGATTAGTAGATCGATGCCTGTCAATTCCCTATGTCGTGCTGTGATCAAAATCCCCTCACGTGCCAAGTACAGTACTTTAGGTATCTTTGCCAAGATTGTAGACTGGAACGGGCGCATTTCACTTGATGTTCGATAATGACCTTGTTTACAACACTAAGTTTCACTGTTACTTCAAGCATTTGGCCTCTATAACATGTCTAAAATGATCGTCCATACATAGATACATTACACATTACACATTACATACGCCCTTTAGCTTGATGGAAAACTTACGTGGTAAGTTATTATATGCAGAGACGCCTTTTCCAAGGTTTTCAGGAATGTTATCTCTATTAAAAATAAAATTTTACATGTGTTCACTCTAAATGACGATGATAATCGCTAGAATTTCACTGATTATTATGATGGCTTAGAAATACCAACCGGAAGACATTTGATTTATTTACTTATTCGAATACCTAATCTGAATGTAATTTTTGACGCAAATAAATACACAATCATTTCCATTCTGTATTCTACTGGGTTCTTACCCCGGACCTTGTGTTTCAGAAACAAGAAAGTTAGTACTGCGCCTTAGAGTTCTTTAAAAGACAGAATAGCCCTTTAAAACATGTTTGTCCAGTCTTATTTTTATTACATTTACAAGTTAGATGGGCTCTCTATCATTTGTTAAGGGCCCATTTAGATCTATGCATAATGTAAAAACATTACAAAATAATGGCTTACAATTTTATGCATTCAAAATACTTAAGGCCCATTGTCGATATATAATTTCATTTCACACGAACAGCAAACAATATTGCTAAGTTTCATAATTTATTGCTCAGATAGCGAGCCTGTAGCCTGTAGGTCACGATCACGGCCGAAGCTAACGACCTCAATTGGCCTTTATTACATAAGCCGAAATTGATACCTTATAAGACAGCTATGTACGTACAGCAAGCGTAGGACTTTTTTCGTGATTTATTTAAATATCAAAAATTATAAATAAAGCCATAAGAAAACTTTTATACAATACTTTCGATATGTAACAAAAAGCTAGTCGATTATTTCAATGAATTGCTCATAATATTTAAATGTAACTTGAATATAGTTCTGTATATTTTTTGTAGGTAAGTGATTCGATATCTAGACTCTACCATTAACATATCGGACATATGCAATACACCAATGGTATTCTCAGAGTATTTTATAGCAAACCAGTTGAACAAACATCTGTGCATAAAAAGGAATACAAGTATTATATTTTTTTAGAAAAACAATTGTCATGATAATTATAAAAATCATTATATAATATGTACTGTAAGTACATAGTGCACTTCGAGTCGCTGAGCTAGCGGAGTATACATTGTTTATAACCTTCTACCTAGTTTTTTTATTTTTAATTACTTCTTCTTTTTAGTGAGTTGACTGGGTAATTTATATTAGTACCAGAATTCATTTAATTACTATTTTTTTACTTAATCGAGATAGCCTATATTGTGGAGATCTATTCAGCTGTAAGTAAATAAAATCAGCACAAGTAAAACCTCTGTGATTCTCTTAGTCACCTCCTAGTCGACTACGAGATTAAGGATTTTCAAATTTTTTTATTATTATTATTTTTCTTATCATATCCCGTATAATTTAAAAGGGATACTTCTTTAAAATAATATAAATCCGTTACAATAACATTGTTTTGCACCTATTAGCAACCAGTTTGTAATCTCAATATAAAACGTAGGTCAGTGACATCATAAGCATAAAGCTGGAAATATTTTTCTACAAAAACCTTTTGTTCTTTAATGGTTACACAATAAAATCGCAAAACCTAGTGTTGACAACGCGTCTCACAGATAAAAATCAGCATTTTAGCACTGAGCTGATAAAATAGTTTTCATTATAGAACCCTTTATAAATTGTACAAAAAACCTATTAATTATACTTACTATACTATTATAATAAAACTGAAGAGTGTCAAACGTTCATAATTTAAGAACTCTACCAGACTTTACAGAATTCTTTTTGTGTATGTTAAAATATTAAATCTATATATATAAAAGAAAGTCGTGTTAGTTACTCCACTTATAACTCAAGAACGGTTGAACCGATTTAGCTGAAAATTGTCAGGGAGGTAGTTTAGAGCCAGGAGAAGGACATAGGGTACCTTTCATCCCGGGAAAAAGCACTGTTCCCGAGGGAAGTACACGCGGGCGAAGCCGCGGGCAAAAGCTAGTTTAGTATAAATAAGGGTGCTACTTATTATGTAATTAAACTACGCGAAAGGCTTGCAATGCAAGCTGAAAGTAAGAATTTTTATTTTTTACTTGCAACAAGTAGTATTAGCATAACAGGGCGTAAGTATATTTTAAATAAATTCTGCAAGAAAATACCATACTAAGTAGCTAAACTTTACGCCTACAACTGATAGGATAAAAACTGATGTTACAATATTATTTCAAACAAGTAAACTTACTGGCTACTTATCTGAGCATGGCAAGATAAGTGAAATGCATATACTTAAGTTTGCTTATTGAATCGTTGAACTCTTTACAACTTGATTCACTATTTTTCAGTACAGAGAAATACGTTTAGGGTTTTATGACTTTTTGCTACTTATAACTTTTTAGCGACCTTTATCTTCTACCACCATTTCTTGTGGATGTGATTGGATAAATGTTAATAAAATTTCGTGTAAAGATATACTATCATCTAGAATTGAGCTTTATAAACTACTTTTAAAAATGACGATGAATCATGCAAACGGAGCCATGGATAAAAGTTAATAATATTATTTTCATTTAGCAGACCAAACATATTTTGCAAACTGCAATAAATTTGAAAGAGGATTCATCAATCAATTTAAATAGCCATCGATACATTTTGATGGTAAAAACTTTTAAAGTATAAACTATGGTCTCCAACGTTTAATTATACTTCGTAACGCAGTCTTATCTTATTTTTAAAAAGTAAGTACCCATAAATAGAAAAAGCGCCAATTGAGACCAAGAATCATGTCTTCGCTCAGATCCTACCTCATGAAATTCCCTGCGCGCATCTTCGGGTTATTTTCTAAAGGCCATGTGTGAACAACCACGTAACCTTCGTATGAAAAAAATCGATACGCAAGCCTTCTGGTTCATTGCCACGAATAATTACAACTCTTGGACCACAAATAGGATAAAACCGGAGCTGGTTTTGTAAAGATGCCTCTAGGACGGTTTGTTATGTATGTTATGTGAAATTAAATGGACTTGTACCTATTTGTTACAAGATAATGTTGCGAGTATTGCCAGCGGTAGGTATTATTTTTAATGCCAGGAATGGTACATTCATCATTTTAAATGAATCTCTTTGCTGGCTAATATTGAACAGAAATAACTAATGTTATGTTACTAAATATCTATAATGTTACTGCTGTTTCCAACCTTGTTTCTTACAATATAATTTTTCTTAAGTTATTTTCTATAGGCACAGTGTACAAGGTAATATAGTTTATCTCCCTTTTTTTGTGAAATGTATTAATCATCTTACATGGGCAGCTCCGTACGAGTGTAAACCACGACACAGCGTCTCTATTAGCAACTAGTATAATATCCTTACAAGTAATTACATGATCATTACTGGGAATATAATACGATAGACTCATTCACGTAAGCATAGTAAAAGTCCTTTTACTTTCTGAAGTACTCTTCATAGACAGCAGGTGATAAACCGTGGAGGCTCATACTATAACAGGTTTTCGAAGATTCCCTTTCCAGAAGTAGTGGTCCGAGCGACATTCTTGCGGTTGGTTTGTGATGAGTCCTGATAATGGGTCTAGGAATAAATTGCACTCCTGCAGCGCCGACGACTGCCCATTTTACATAATTGCAAAAGGAGTCAAGCGCGACTTGTTTTCTTTTAAACTTTTATTTATTATAATAGTATATGGATGTGTTTTATATATTTCTACTTTATTGTACGCAGGAATAATTTAAAATATGTAAATGTGTAAACAAGGTGTAAATGGCATGGCATAAGCTGTAGACTTAACAATACCTTTTCTTAGTTGGTGATTAACATTTAACTGTCTATCTAAAATCTACTCGGTAGATATTGAAGAAATGTACATAGTTCCCTGAGTTGAATTATACGAAGTTACACAAGTAATATTTAAATTATGAGATATGTCCACGCATACAACTGTATCAATATACATTATATAGGTAAACTTTTATACAAAAACTATGTATAACTATATAATTATATTTAAAAAATACAAGGTCAAATCAATAACCTCCTTATTAAAAGTCAGTTAATAAAAAAATATATACTTATCGTATTTAAAAAATAATTAGAAACTTCTTGTTGTTTTGTTTTACAAATTTAATAAAGTTTCTGTTTTTGCAACGAGAGTAAAATTGTATTATGCATAGGGAACACGTCTTATTGCAAACCGCATATATTTATTGTGGTTTCCTAGAGATGAGATAGCAAAGTGGAATGGATTGGTTATTGCATATCTATAACTAGCCTTTTGCTGGAAGTTTCGCTCAAGTGGGAATTTTGAAAAATCAGATCTTGGTTTATGGATATGTTGACCTTTGATTTCTTGTTAATAATTCTTTATTTTATATCTTTAGAATAAAGCCACTACATGTTACACATACCACACCATTGATTTTCTTAAGTTAAGAAGTTTTAGAATAACCTGAGCAAGCTTTTATGTACCGAACGGAGAATATGATATTTAGTCATAGTAAAATTTATAGAGAGATGAAATGCAGAATGATGATATTGTAAAGTTTAGACCATGCCTCAGCACCAAGCGGACATAGGTGGCAGCATAAAGTCATGGATTCTAGGTATTCCTCAAAGTGCAATCATATTGAGGCGCATTTCCTTGAAGCAAACCTTGTTGCGCTCGCGATAGAAATTTTTTTTTCGCTTTGGTAGCTGTAAGATTAAAGGCGTGTTGTATCTTTTTTTACACTATAACATAGAACTAGGAACGCGGCTCTAATAGAAGTAGCATGACAAGCTAAACTGTCTTACCACTCATACACGATATTTACGTGTATGCCATTCCATAATATGTGTATTTGGTGACGGACCCCCCCTCCTACCCTCCCTTACCTCAGCCCTTACCCCCCGCATAAGGCGCGCACGGTTCCCATACATTTAATGTCATATGTTATATCTATTTTAAGTGACGCAATTTTTTTTTTAATCTATGCACTATAACGTTTGGAATCTAAGTTATTTATTACTTTAATTATCGTAACCCTTACGCAATGCGTTAACAACACACTCGTCTCTTTATTAATAAACATCACGGTAATAAAAATATTCGCTGTGTTACCACCGGAAATTATCTCGGCATAATTGTCCATAATTGGTTTAATTGTTGCATTAAGATATGATATTTATACTGGGTTGCTTCATCACACTCGTCTTTGTCATAACAATCTTATAAACTATGTTTATTGGATATATATTTCAAAATATTTATGAATAGGTAAATAGTCTGGATATATTTTATCCATTTACTCAGAGAATTAAACCAAACGTCCATACGAATATACTGTATTACATTTTAACCCAGAAAAAGAGTATTACCGTATTAGTTCTAACCTGTTTTTTAATCAAGTTTTCATGATCATAGTTTAATTTTTAAAAATATACCTATAAACAAGTTAAATTTAGGTAGGTACCAAATTAAATTATTAACCATAAGCATTGTGTAGAGCTACCAACCCTGAAATATAAGATTTTTTTACAAGCTTTTCTGGAACAACCAAGCAAAATTGATAAAAATGAGATAGTGTCTATAACACTCTCATTTTTATCAATTTTCATGATTACTTACTTACAGAGAAATAATAAAAATCTACATGTATATTTTTTTACATATCGAGTCTATTTAAATTAAGGCGCTGTATCCCCAACCCTTAGGTATTTGAGAGGGGTGAAGTGCGATTATAGTACGTACTTGTAATGAAATAAGGTTGAAAGTGGCGATACTGGGTTGGCCTGTCACTAGTCTCCGTTCAATGCCATTTCGGGTGAAATTTTGCAGTTTTTATTTAATATTTCAATAATTATGACTAAATATTGTAATTTTTTTAGGTATCTGGGTCTCTATGTTATTCTTTTTATAGACGTAAAAAAATTGGTAGTTGTCGCTGAAGATATCAAGTAATTCGCGACGAAACCTTTTCTGGATATAGCTTTTTTGCTATTTTATTTAGCTAGGTTTTAATTATTTTTTTTTAAATATTTTAATGTAATCATTTATTTTGATCTTTGAAGACTTCATATTTTTTTCATGCTTGTATTCCATGAAGAATAAAGCTAACTGCGCGACGAAAAAATAGACGTTTTACGGTATTCCCCTGATGCACAGCGCCTTAATACTATTATTCTAAGTTGTAAGTAAATTAACAATTCCGTATTTATACGCAATATGAGACAATTTGTAAAAAAATGGTTAACAAAGGAATAATTTACTTAACGCTTCAAGTGTAAAAAATCATATTACGTCATTATAATCCTTTATTGTTGCATTAAAATATGGACTTTATTTTGTAAAGAAAAACTTAATTTAGTTATATCCGCTTAATTTCCTGTTATTTGTTACTTTTATTAAAATATTGCTGGAAACGGACCGTTTCCGATAAAGACTACTTACCTAGGAGTGTAGCTGTTTAGCAACTTAATGGTACAATAAAGAAAAAAGGTATATATCTATTGATCTATTTTATATTGCTTGAGGCATGAATGATTGACACGGTTGATTATGAATGAAATTAGCGCCAACCTCTAATCAAAGGGACCAATAAACCTATAGGGAAGAAACTCGCAAAGGCGAGGAAAGATTCTCGCTCTACCTATGATTAGGACCGGTGCTTATTAAAAGACCAAACAAATAAACTTTACTTTTAAACCCTGGATGTCGTAAAAGACAACTAAGGCGATAAGCCCGCTTTGTTTTCTTTTCATTTGTTTCTTAGTTTTCTGGTACATTTTTTAAAAATTTCCTCGTAGCTCTGTTCGACTGATGGTGAATTTCATCAACACAATATTTCTCAAGAAGGATTGAGAACGGGTTATAAAATTATACCAAATCTTATTTATGTAAGAGGGATAAAACGGTCAGAAATCGCGTTCAAGCATACTTACTAAGTTTTAAAAGTCATACTGAATGGGATGCAACCGGGAAAACGTTGAAATTAAGATGAGGATGGGATTTCTAGTTAATGCAAAGCTCAATAATTACATATATGTACCTAAATCCACCATGGATTCCGAAGTGAAGTCATCGCTTATATTTCCTCACGATGAGCGTGCATGAAAATCGTGATTTGAAAATACAAGAAAATTGACTGACACCTCAATCAAGGCATCCTGCCGGCCTGCGCAGTGGTTGCTGTACTTGTTGGTCAAGGTTTGCAAAGTACTTAAAGTCGGACTAATTGTTTGCCCACAATATTCTTACCCTACCTTGATCGAGAAAACAAAACATTTATTTCACGTAGGTATATCTTTGTATACATGAAATAGAAGTCTAATCTAAGGATCTAGGTTCGGATTTGTTTAGATGTCGAAAATTAATTGTAACCGTGGCTTCATCTTATAGACGATTCAAACTATCGATATTTAAGATGACCAATTTGAATTGTTTAGTAGGCAAACAGATACACCTTATGTAATGAGGTTATCGTAACCTATATACGCACACCCGCAACACCAGTGCAGTCACATGCGCATTGCCGACCATTAAGAAATCTTTGATGTACCTAAATAATGGAAATGATGAAAAGTATTAAAATAGTTAAATAAATGTTTGATTTTTTAATTATAATAATCATAAAAATCAATAAAGTAAAGCGTAGTGTAGTTATATAATGTCCTGTCTAACTATATTATAATGCGAGATGTTTACCCAATATAGTGCGAAAAGAGGAATGGTATAATTTTTTTGTCATAAGTACAACTATATGCTTTTATAACCATTGCACTACCATTATTTGTGAGATTTTTTTCCATTAGGTACTTACGTTATTACCTCATTTTAACGATCTAATAGTCAAATCTAGTAATAAATCACGTCAACATAAATCCTTTAGTTTGGCAACGGTCGTCACGGGCGGCAGCACCCGGCTGATCATATCAGATCATCCGGCGATTCTAGGGTCTTATCATTGCGCAATCTATATATCTAACTTTCTTATTGTTTCGTCTTAATTATATAGAGTGTTTAGACAAATTTAGTTCAATGGCAAATGCCAGAGGCCATGTCATTTTACTATGGTTTTTACAATTAAAAATGTGAATTTATGTAGATCTAATTACTTAAATAATTTAGTAATGAGTATTTTTGCTTGAATAAGAATTATATTTATTTCTTTATCTTTAAAATTTAAAAAAGAAAAATCACTATCACTTTACTACATAGTATAAAAAAGTCGCTTTCTCTGTCCCTATATCCCTATGTATGTTTAAATATGCAACGGATTTTGATGCGGGTTTTTTTTAATAGATAGAGTGATTCGAGAGGAAGGTTTTTATGCCCATGCGAAGCCGGGGCAGGTGGCTAGTTATTATTTTAAATAAAAAATGGTTATCATAAAATTTGGCTGATCATAAAATGGTTAATATGTTTTGTGAACGCGATGAATTTCCAGCGTTAATTGCAAAAAGCCAATTCTCATTAAAAGTAATAAAATAAGAATTCCTTACGGTAGTACATCTTCTAATTGACGGTCCTAGATAGCTGTTTGTGTCATATTATTTTTAACCTATTAGAAAATTTTCACTGTATCTGCAATATTTTTAAGTGAATGTGGTAAAATTGTCTTTTAAGAATTTCATACAGAAAAAGCTATAAGCTGAAGAAGAGTTTGTTAGTTAACGCTTTTACTTCAGGTAATACTATTCTTGGGGAAGGTTTTTAAAGGCAAACACACTAATGGCTGTTGACGTCGAAATGCTCGGAGCACGGCTTTTAAGTAGAATATAATCTTTGATAATATCTAAACAAGACAGCATTTTTAATAGTTTTCAAGTCCATGCTTCAATTGAACTCTCTCTACTTTAAAATTCAGACAAACCTGTCTGCTAGGAACTTCAAAGCATTAAAATCTACTTCTTATTTTTCGTCGTGTATGTCTGATTATCATTTTTTTTAATAGGTAAATATTTTAAAGTCATTGTTAATTTTCATTTATATTTATAGAGATTCAGACCTCTTTAACGATGTCGATTACTACCTCCGGTTAGTCACTATTATCCACTCCCATCGCTCGTTATTATTTTATCTACCAGTTCAATTATTCTCAATATCTAAAGAGAGGCAATAACTTTAATGGGATATACTTGTATGCAAAACGGAGGTATATAGTCCAGTGATCAAACAAAGCTGACTTGATTGTTCATTTATTGCCTAATTAAGCATAGGGACAAAAAACGAGTATTGTTGCGCGCTATATGAAACAAGACATCCTCATTCGGCTTTCCGATAGTGATCTAAGTGTAATTATATTTCGGGACTGCCAGGTCACTGAACTGTGTCTGAATAAACAAAGCGTATTATTATATCATGATGACGTTAAATTGTAGTCGTTTGAACTAAAGGTAGAGACAGTGGTTAAGACCTGTATGTAATATAAGACGATTCCACGGCTATGTGGAATAATTTTGCCACTTGTATTGGAATGGAGTACAATCATCGTCATATTATTAGTAAGATATTTTCAGAAAATAAATATCAGAGATCACATCATATTTCAATCGTTTCTCATAGGTAATTTTTATTGGAAACAAATAAAGAAAATTATTTACATAATTAAAAAATCCTAAACTAATTACAAACTAACAAGAAAAAAAAACTTACAAAATTCTAGTCCCGGCAAATCAAACCATCTTTTCTCAATGTGTTATTTTTTGTAAAAATTAACATCTCTTTCCGTAATATTTACATCTAAAGTATGTATAGATCAAGAAATAATGATCAGATATTTTGAGACATAAAAAATTTGGTTCATAAAACACATTGGTTTTCTCAGGATTGTGAACCACAAAAGGATCACGAAAGGCCACGATGCTCTATAGTTAACCTAGATACTTAGCTTAGTATCCAGCATGGATATGTATGAGCATGGATAAAAAATAATCACGCCTCAAGAATTATGTAATTAATGTGAAAACTTCTCTCAGTCCCATTTCGTAGCTAGATGTGAATATTAGTATACTACCCTAATTTTATTTTGTTTCATTTATACACCCAACATAAGGCCTATACACATACTATATATTTAAAGCTATACTTACTTTAAACTTAAAAACTAACAGTGAGTGTAATGATATTATCCTTAAGAATATCCCGATAAAATGTAATTTGAATAGTTATTTCGTAAAAATATATTTCAGACTGTACCAGTTCGGATCAAGTTCAAGACCAAATCGAAGTAACAACAGGTCTGCTACAACGCAATTCACAGAATGCTACATAATTAAGACTATATGTGTACGTAAAAAATACGTAAAGCATGTTTCGAATTTCATAATTGAGATAATAACTCGTCGATGGGAGCAATACTCCTAGCAGTTAGGAATTACGAATTGTAAAATTTTGTGCGAGTTATATAATTATTGCAAAATTATGACATGAATTTTTGACGTGACAACGTCTTAAATTAGGTTGCGGCTGGGAGTCACTTATGAAAAAGTGTAACGCTCGGTAACGTTACGATGCGCTCACAATGAGAGCGAGTGAGAGGCACGCGTCCCCTAAGAGCGAGAGAGACAGACTCAAAGTCGTTGTCACGTAAAACTTTCGCCCGTATACCGACTTTACAGGCAACCAATTTTTTATGTGAATTTTGATCTTTGCTTTCGAGGCCTTCAAATTTTTATGAGCATATGTAAGGTACAGGGTATATATTCAATTTATGGTACGCATTTGAATATACGAGAGTTCGTATAAGACATAAAAGTCTATCCTTCTCAAAACCTCATATATTTTTGTTTACAAATTTAATGATTAGCATTCTAATCCTTATCTTAACTAATCCCTACCAATATTATTAATGCGATTTTGTTTGTTTCCCCATCTACTGCATCAGTCTTCTTGAAATTTCGCTTACACATAGATATATGTATTGCGAATGATATAGGATCATCATCATTTCATCCCGCATTGTTCCCGTGGTTATTTTATTTTAGTGTATATTTAATTTTAAAACAAGAGGTTATAGATTTTACCAACATGAATGATTATCATCCTAAAAAGCCGGATTTTATATAGCCCTTAATTTATCGATACAACGGAATCACGGAACTAAGTGCCAGCTATATATCTTGTATTCAAAAGTACACAACCGTTATTTTTTAATTGGATATCATTAAATCAGAAAGCAATTTACTGCTACCGAAGTTGCGATTTTGAACATATAAATAAATCTGTTCCGAAAAGAATCAACAATCTGATTCTTACTGGACGGCATTTACGAAACACGACAAGTACGATAAACAGCTAAAGACGACACACTGGTCGAGTATAATATACTAGTAGAGTTTATTTACACTAGAGGTATAAATATGATGTAGGTATGACGTCTAGTTACCTACATCATAGGATGACATAGCATTGAGGAAGGGAGGTGTGTGTAGTTTTAATATTGTTTTATACATGAATTTATTAGTTTTTAGCCACTACCGTTTCTTTGAGACATACAACTACATCTATTTTGATTTTTGGTTGATTATTCTGCACAAAATTTTTAGTGTCAAAAGCACCCCTAGAATTGAATATATACTGCCAAATGAAACATAACACTGTTTTCGTCTCCCTCTCTCTGCTCTTTAAGGCTAACAGTGATTTGTTTCCTTGATGTCGAGTTACGTCGAGACGCCTCCACGTCTACCTACTCTGAAAATTCACGCCTTTGTTCCCCTTACATCGAGTCGTTAAAACCGCCGGTTACGGCGTGATTGAAGTATGTGACAGTTCATGGAAAGTAATCTGCTATACTTTCTTCTTCTTCGTGTCATTGACCAAATTTTTTAAATCCCAAGCTAATTATTTAGCGGGCATAGCGGCAGTGCCACTTAGATCGCACCTGTTAATGTTGTTGCTCTCATAAGGTTGCGTCTGCAACATGTAACATCATAATAAGGGGTGAGTATTTGGAATTTAAGGTAGAGTTGGCATTTTCCGTTTGTGGTATAAAACGTCGAAATGGGCTTCCTGCTCTAGTTTAAACTCGCCAATTCGAATCCCAATGTGAACTTTGTTTTGCAAACACGACAATGACCCACGATCCATCAGAGACATGGTAACAAGTGACATATCAATGTGTTTTGTGACACCGCTTTGGATATACCGTTACTACTGGATTTGTCCGATTGTGCTTCAATAATGGCGACATTTTCGATTAACTAAAGCCTGTTTGTTGATGTGTATTTTAATCACTGTCGGTTACAAAAATAGTTAGAGGCAGTTTAATAGTAATTAAGCAAAAAAAAAACTTTTTTTTTATAACCAGAAAAAAGACTAGAAAATTTAATTATGAAAAATAAGAAAGATAGACGACTAGGAAAGATAAAGTAGAGAGGTAGAATTAATACTGAAAGTATATGTCTATTGCGCAAGGGCGGAAATTTCTATTATTTAACTAACGTTTGTGGTCATGGTCTTGACAACTTATTCAACTCCAAGTCCGTAAAATTGTTATTCTATTTGATTGGACATTGTCCTTCTTTTCTTCTCTCATCATCTTCTCTTATCATCGTAAATCGATAGCTTAGATGCCGGGCAAGAATTCAGTACTATTCTTCTTTTTACGACATTTACAGCTAGACTCGGATAGGCAGGTATATTCCTGCTGATAGAAACCGATTATTTATATTATTTAAAAAATACTGTTAATTTTACTGACAACCCTATTAAATTCATAAATTCTTGGCATTGAACTTGAAAGAGTAGACCTACCCACTTGGCCATCGTGCCAAATGTGCCTTGCTTGGTCTTGAACGCCTTCAATAGCGACATACCTATCTCAAATCGCGTCATCAATCTGAACATTAGAATCATTTGGAATACTGCCTTTTATATGGCAAAATACAACCGTTCCAAGATAACAAAAGGTACTTACACATTGTACAGATTTTAATTGTTTTTTTTCGAATAAATAAATGAACAATAATTCAAAAACAAGTCAATTAATAGGTAAATAATGCCATTTCAAAGACATTGTTTCTTGGAATCTTTTTTAAGGTAGGTATAATGAAGATATCATGAAATAATATTGTTTAGAATTCAGAATGTGCTTTTTACCATATATACCTATTTGAAACTCAAAAATAAAGAAATGTAATATTCTTATTTACCATAATATACACGCTTCGTCAAACTTTATAATGAAAGAGGAGATTTTGTACCCAATATTTATTTTTATTATTACTTTTATATATATAACATAATAAAGCGAGTAAATATAAATAAAGAGATTTATATTTACTCGTGTTATTCCATAAACGCAACGTATCCCAAATTATTTTTATCGATACGTACTATTTAATATGTACGTTACAAATATCCGTTACATAGTTTACGATGTCGATAATTAGTTAATGGGTGTAACGATTAAATAAAACTTCATATTTCTTATTGATCAATAGGGAAGTAGTGTGTCAAAACCCTTCCTTATACCTCATAAAATGTTTGAAGTAACCATTTATTTAAATTAAATTATTTATTTTGTTTCTTACACTTATTTCTAATACAGTTACAATCACGAATGATAAATTTCGATAGAAAAATATTTTAATTGCCAACCATTATGTATCTTCAAGTTCTTAAAACTTCAATTTGTATAATTTGCTAACGGATTGTTGACGCTTATGATATGTACCTATTATATTTCCCCTTTGACACGCCTACGAAAGAGATCGACCGATAAGAACAAAACTATAATTTAAATCATCGTACTGAAGAATAGCAGGCAATTTGCATAAGCTGGGTGCGTCAGCGCAAAAACAACGTTAGAGATTAAACCTTGAATTATCCAGGCGTGTAAAAAATCTTCAAGCGAGTAATTTAAAAAATGTGTCTCTTTAAACTTATTCTTCTAGGTACTTTTTGATTTTATACCCAAAATATTCTATTAAGACCAAACTAGTTATTCTCCTTCAGTTTTTGCATGTCTATATATCTTCTCATCTCCGAACGCCATTTTTCTTAGCTAATATAAAAATATTAGCGCTATATAACATACTTTGCTACGTTGCTTCGGAGTTCGGGATCCGATTAATAGATAGCGTGCGATATTATGTTATTACCTAATTTTTAATTAAAACAAGTTTATACTTATATCTCTTTACTAAGTCTTAAATAATCATTTCAGTTATTACCACCATAATTTTGCATCTGCTGAAAGGTTTTTAATAAATATTTTTAATTTTATTTTCATTAAGTCAGCCTATTTTTCTGCCCTCTGTTAAGCATTAGACCTCTTTTTTACACATGCTTGTATATATTATACACTTTAAGAATACATTATGCATTTCGAATATTTATTTACTGTTCTAGTTATCCAAAAATACAAATTTAATTGTTTTATTAATTGCACCGATATATTATGAACCAAAATAAATATCGGGCTTAATCCTTTCACTGGCTATATTCGCCGAATATACATTTGAATAATCCTGAATGACATTAATCGAAAAGTGCTACCTCATTTTATTTTACATGATCAAGGAACAACACATCTGCATTATGAAGATACAATCTAATCTAAAGACACGAGAGCACACCGACCACGCAACCCAACCCATGCCCTACCCTCCTCTAATTGCATGTTGACAGTAATCTTCCCAAATCTGTTCTTAATATTAAGAATTAATCATTAAAAGCTACAACTAAGTATTTGCATCAAGTCTAGATCGTCAGTTTTGTTTCTTATTGTAGAAACGTCATCTAGGATAGCAGAAATAGGTAAGTCTTTTATACGAAACATTACCACAAGTGGAGCCTTTAATGGGACTGTACAATTTGAGTTAATATATATATATATATTTATATTATTATTATTTTTAAATATAGTTTTAAGGTTTTATTATTAACACGTGTAATACCATAGATTACAAAATACAGTTGTTAATTTTATACGAAACTAATACACAACGCGCGATATAGTGGGCAATGCGTGAGCGATTGCCTTTAACTTGATCCTTAGGCAACATGATACCTTTACAAATGGTAGCTATAGTTGTGTCCGGCTTAACAATAAACCCATCCCTCTTTTATCACTGAATATTATAATATACCTACTACTACGAGATACTAAGAGAAAAACAAATATCTGATAGCTGCAGTGTTCTTAAAAAGTTATGTATGTGTTACTGATATAATAGTGATAAAACTTTGTCCTACACTGAAAAAAATGAATGTCAACTAAGAGCGATTTTCTCTTAGTTGACCTTTTTTTGATCAAGCTAAATACACATTAGATAATTTCAATAAAAGTTGTGCAATTGGTCCAACTTGGTTGTTTATGATTGAAATAGAAATCTGTGTAATGAATAATTCCATTAAGTTTGCACGTTGTTTCTACCTTAACAAACACTGAAATAAATATGACACGTGATTGATTCTACCAAGACAGTTCAACATTCAAATTAACAAAGATAATATTTGATATTTCTACTAGATTTTGTTGATTTAAATACTTATAAATAGTTAATGCAGTTACGACAAACATTACAATTAATAACATTTTGACGCATAAAGCTACCATAAAAATTATAAAATTGTTCATGTTCAATTGTTGGTTCAATTATTTATTATAGTTTGTATAATCATTTAAATAATAGCATCAAATAAGAACTAAATATTAAAAAAGAACATTTATCCATAGATATAGTAAACATATTATTTCATTATAGGTATTAATTAAGATTTAAATATAAAAAATCTATGAATAATATAGTTATTACAATAACTTGTCTTAGTTAAAATGATTGTTTTATTCTTCATTTGTAACACGAGAACGAGACCAGTGGGTCTAAAAACGCCACTTTAGCAATTCATCGAATCGAATTCATATTACGAATTCCTTAGCAATCCTTTAGCAATTCCTATTTTCTTTAATTTTTTTTGAAGAGGAATTGCAAAGTTTAGTTGGCTATTTTACAAAAATAGAGGAATTGCTACAGAATTGCTAAGGAATTCTTAATATGAATCGATTCGATGAATTGCTCAAAGTGGCGATTTTAGACACCCAGGTAGTTACGTTGAATAAAATTCCAATTTTGAAAGTGATGAAAATTGCCTAGGTGTATTAATTATGGAAATTGTCTATTCAATCATATAATCACAGTTAGTTATTAGGTACAATCGTATTACATAACTGCATCAAATAAAACCAAAATATTCATCCCTAATATTTATAGATATTTCGTGCAAATATTTTACTCAGATAAATCAATAATGTCTTATTAAAAACGTATTCTCTCTTGTTCAATTCAAAAAAAGATGTTGCTTGCTTGCTTTCACCCCGCGCACTCACCTCACCCCTCGCTACCTCCGGCGCCCGTGGCTGGCCGCAGTCCGCACTCGAGATCGTGTCGTGTGGTGTACGTTTGTTTTGTATGTGAAAAGCAAAGAAAAAATGGAAGAAGTTGCAGAATTGCTTCGGGCATGGGAATTGCCAGAGTTAATACCTGTGTTCACCGGTATGTATAGACTTTGACATGTATTTTATTTGTGAGTTTATTACTTTCACCGGACGGTCGTAGTGTTACAAGCATTGACTTATATATTTATTGATTATTGATTACAAGCATGTGATTGATTAGATACCTAAACCAATACCTATGTCGTCAGTTCGGTTATTTTGAACACGAACGGACCTCCTCGTTTCTGATTAGATCACACCAGGATATTCCCGCTCTCAATGAGCTTTGCACAGTCCGTCCAGTTTGCAATCAGAGCATGTGCGCCGTGTGGCTCTGAGCGTCTACCTACCTTCGTAGGTACCTACAATTGTACAATAACCAAAAATATTATTTCCAGAACAACAAATCAATATCCAGGCACTTTCGGCATTAAGTGATGCAGAGGTTAAAGAACTAATACCCAAAATAGGCCGCAGGACTTTATTCAGTAGATGCTGGAAGACCTGGCGAAATGCATAGGTAAGTCTAATGATTTGACCTGACCTTAAGAGGCCAGTTTAGAGCTGAAACTCCTATACAAATTTGCAGTATGAACACTAACATGCACTGACTAACTAACTGGGCGTCGATTCTGCTAACGTTAAGACAAAATCGTATCAAAATAGTGTTTCAATAGTAGTGCTTTTTACACACTATTTACAAGAGTTATGACAGTATGATGTGATGTGAATGTAGTGTGTGGTGTGATCATCAGAAGTGATATAAAAAAAAAAATACATTTCTTGTAACTAGTGTGTAAAAAAGCACTACCATTGAAACACTATTTTGACACGATTGTGATTTAACGTTAGCAGAATCGACACCCTGAATGATACTAATCTGAGTCTGAATGATTCTTGGTTTTGAAAAAGGGCGGTTTTGCGAGCTCTAGTTAGATGTCTTTGTTTTTAATGATCTGTTAACTCAGTTACTTTATTTTCAGCACCCGACGAAGAAACAACGAACCTGGCTGCTATTATTATATTTATTTATTTAATAATAAACTTATGGTTATTATAAAAATATTCAAATGTGAACTCGTCTGATTTGACTCAAATTTTGTGAATTGACGTTTTTGAAGAAAATGCTGCTGTGGAGTTTGTGGCGCCACTTCTTCTCCACTTGCGCTTTGGAAGTGGTGGTAAACTTAAAATAAGTAACAATTGACGTCAAAAAGTGATAAGAATATCCGATATTGAAAATAAACAATTTGAATTTTGAATATTTGTTCTACCAACTTTATACGTTGTGGGTTTTATGTGATTAACTGATCTCTTAATGATTAATAATTTTTTTCTTATATTTTATGCGTTTTATTTTATCTCTTTAACAACCCTGCTTTTAATAAATACTACGTATGGATATTTCAGAGTCTTAGGCTAGGGTCTATGTTGAATTACGTTTTTCTTTTTATTTGCTTATTTTTATTACTTCTCTTCTTACCTGTCTTGTTAAAACCGGATTAAATATTAATGTTAAATACCTACGAATAATTCGAGCCATTAGGGCCTCAGTTGACTTACGTTTTTTTTTTATTTGCTTATTTTTAATCTTCCTTTGTAGGTACAAAGGAAGATAGAAAAAAATCCTTTGTAGATACAAAGGAATCGAAAATAATAAAAATAAGCAAATAAAAAAAAACTTTTGTCAACTGAGGCCCTAATGGCTCGAATTATTAGTAGGTATTTAACATTAATATGATTCTTAGTACTTTCAAACAAGACAAAAGCAATAAATAATAGTTAAGCCAATAAAGACAGTATTTGAGTGAAATGAGTATCATAGTGGAGTGAAAAAAATACCTTAGTCATTGAAAACAAGCATCTAAGTCGAGAGATACAAGTTTCTTAATTAAGTGTAACAAGTATTTGAGAAAAGCGAAATAAGTAACTTAGTGGTGACAAATAAGTATCTGGCAAAGTGACATAATGTATCTTAGTAGAAGAAAATAAGTATTATTGTAGAGCGAAACAAGTATTATAGTAAAGCGAAACTAGTTAATTTGTCAAATGAAACAAATATCTTAGTTGAGGGGAACAAGTATCTTAGTAAAGCACAACAAGTATCATGATTGAGTGAAATAAGTATTTTAGTAGAGGGGAACCAGTATCTTAGCAAAGCAAAACAAGTATCATAATTAAATGAAACAGTGTCTTAGTTTAGATATTAAAGTTCGTTATTCGGTATAATAATAGTAAAAAATTATATGAAACAAAATATTAGTTAAATTAAGTGTAAAATAATAGTAGCGTTATACAACCCTCTTAGTTGAGAGACAAACAAGATCAGCTTGTTTGTTTTAACCTTTCACTTTGCAGGCTCATATGCGTTCATGATGCTTGATTAAAAAGGTCACAATCTTAGTTAAATCAACCATTTTTTTTTTTGAGTGTAGATTTGTACTACACGTCAAATATGTCATGAAATTTTTCACTTTTGGCAATAGAGAAAAATGTGGTATTAATCCTTAATACATATTAATTATTCATTTAAAGTTACAAAGTTTAGTGGAAATACACGAGCTTGACAAGCACAAGATTGACAAAAGTATACTACCTATATAGCAACCGGTAAGTATTGTTCACTTGTAAAAGACTTCAACGAGCTCTATTTCTGTGTAAATATAGATAGTCACTCGCCGATATTTTTATTGGTCAAAACTTCATTATATTTGATTAAATTATGTCTTACTATTTTGTTTTATATTTTACTACCTACCTACAGCGGCTTTGCATGAGGAGCTCTGCATATTTTGTCGTATTTTCACAAGACTGATTTATTTACGCGCTGTATGTTCCTGGTGTTTCAGGCTTCTCATAGTTACTGACTTAGTTTGTCTACAGTTACCGCTCCTAATCAAGTGAGCCATATGCCTGTTGCCATACAAATGTAAGTCTTTAGAATTTTAAAATTAAAAATTAGAAATTTTAAAAATAAAAAAATAAATAATAAAAGTTAATTATAATTTTAATTATAAACAAAGAGCATCTGGTTTACATCAATTTTCGCAAAATCTATTTTTAAGACCGCATGATTTATTACGTAAGATACACGTGTGCAAATTACTATGAAATCAATTCGATACAATGATAATAGGTGTATCTATCGTTAAAATAACTGACTATGCATAATTGTTAACATAACTGTACTGGAAAATGGGATATGGGAACTAAAATAGAAAAATAAATACATATTTCAGATTTTATTATAATAAATTTCGGTCATTGACTTCGTGTACGTTTTTGTGGTTGGTTCCCTATAAAATATTTTGATAAATTTTATATATTTACTGTTTTTACGCTTTCACGGCTTATAACTACTGATTTGATAAAATTTTACACGGATGAATCAGATCTTGAGACAATAAGAAACGACAGCAGGAGACAGAATCTATCAGTTATATCTACTTATCAAACATATTTTTATACCTATGTATGGGTCACATTTAAAAGTATACCACCTTAGGTGTAAATTTAAAAAAGTAAATTTAAAAATAAAAAATATTATACCTACTCTATATGTTCCTACCTACTGCAAATCGTGTTTGATATTAACCACTTACGAAGAGTATAAAAATGACTAGACTTATTTAATTTACTGAACCCAAGTTTTTTTCTACTGAACACCTGACATTTTGTAATTCACACGTTTTATGTAAACGTTTGTCACATTGTGTAAAATGCAGTGACCATTTATATTAGCGTTAGTGTTCAATAAATCGTAGTGATAATGTCAATGAACTTAGTTATATTCGACCAAAAGATATATAATTTGATATTTTTCTGATTAACCTGGGTCTTGGATGTTTAGCTATATATTTATTTGTTATTAAATATAGTATCGTTGTGTCAGTATCCCATAACACAAGTCTCGAACTTACTTTGGGGCTAATTCAATCTGTGTGATTTGTCCTTATATATTTATTTATTTATGAGCAGAGTTAATCCACAATTCCACTTGTGCTCTTTTATTGCTAAGTATTTTGTAGATTATTTTCACGCTGAGAGTCAGGAACAAAGCGCGTTTTGAAAAATTTAATATCTATTCTTATAGGTTTCTCGGCATCGAATGTGTTAAACAAAATACTTAAATACGCCTTTGATAACATTATATTCCCAATAGGATCATCATAACCGACCTATTTATGCCCACTATATGATTAATTGGCCTCGTTTCATGAATGCCAAATTGGAATAAATGTTTGAAGAAGATATTATTGATAAAATAGACCATAGATTAAAGAATTTGCGAGACCGCGCGCGATTCTAAATTCTTTGAAATAGACAATCAGCCAGCCCTGGCATCTGATAAACGCGGAGACAGTTATGTCATCGAGATCTTGATCGCTACTCGCGAGTGACAATGCTGATGCAAATGATCCAGGAGGCAGATTGATCGACCTGGCACCGCTACATGACACAAATATTAGTGATAACTAAGAATTGTTATTATTTTTTTCATCACTTGTCACACATAAAAATGGAACAAAATTTGGGAACAAACATTTTTTTTAATGTAACCTTGATTATGTAAATAATATTAGTACTATTAATTATAGTTAGTAGTACTGTGATATTATTTGAAAAACTTAATCTTTATAAAACTTATTACTTAATTGAGTTTATTTATCTGTGATTCTTATATCCAGTAAGAATTTGCAAAGACTCGACTTTTTCATGAAAATTATAGTTTAGGTAGGTACTTATGTATTGCCTTCGACAGAATCTGGTATGCCAAGCAGTTATATTAAGGGCAGCTTCTCCTATTGTTGACAATGATTTTCTTCATTTTCTATTTGAGTTGATCGCCTGATTATTTTTTTTATGATTTTTATAATTATACCCAGTTACACAAGCTATAAAGACAAAAGTAAAGAAATTTTTATTCATCTAAATCTGTTAAACCGTTCTTTAGTTACAATTACTCAAAGAATTTGGAAACTAAAAACGCGCGCAGGAAATTTTGTTTTTAATCTATGCAATTACTAAAGAACAATGATGGACATACTCGTCTATTATTATTATCTTTAATTATTTTTTTTTGACATCGCCGCAGCCGGGTATAACACTAAAACATGCCTCATTATAACATACGAACCTCTTTGGATAGTAATTACGTCTGATACATATAATCAAATATTGTAACATATTCATTAAGTTTAGTATTGAAGTAGGCATGTAATTCAAATGTTGGACTACACTTAACGAGTATTTTATGACTCAGTATGATACAACAGTCGTAGAAAAAAATAACAATACTAAGAACAAAACATATTTAGTTTTTATTCGTAGAAAATAATTATTATAAGTAAATTGTTGATATCAAAAGATAATGATATAAACTAAGGTTTAAGAAACATGCTGATGCTGTCTGTTTGTTTGCCAGCGGACTTTTCCTCGCATGAACCATAATAGATAGATACTTAACAAAATTACAATAAATTAAGTTGTATTTTCTAAAATTACAAATGCGACAGTGAGTTTGTTTATTTATTACCTATGTACGGTTTATCTACCCCAATCTTCATAAAATTATGCATAAATACACATCGCTTTAAGTACTAAGGAAAGGACATAAGGCAAATGTCCCGTATTGTCCGTGGGATTACATTAAAAGGGCTCGTAGAAGAAAAATAAAAACTTGAAATAGTCGCTCACTTTGATTATTGAAGTTTGCTCGCTAGCTCATTTCCTATAGCTCTCACCCTAGCTTGTGTTTCGTTAGTCGAATATCTAATTCTGCAAAGCAGAACTGCATCTGAAACATTCAACTTGTTTTCTTGGAATATATGAAATTTTACTATACAATTAAATATTACATACCTACCTATATAATGGATGCCGTCTGTGTGTAAAAAATAGCAACTGCTATGTAGAGGCGGTTAGCCACCGTTCTCGTTCTAGGGTTACCAGCCATCGACCAACGCACTAGTTCCTGATATGCCCGGAAGTTTTGTTTACATTAGTCGGATATATTTTAAATACCCGATTTCTAGCTACTTTTCGAATGATTTTTCTTATTCTTTTACAAATTTTAATACTTTTATCACAAATAAACCTTTAAATCAATATTTATATGTAAATTTTCAATTATTTAAAGTATGTGTGTGTGTGATAAACATTAATATCCAAAAAGATATTACCTTTTCAGATAAATAAAAAAATGTTTTAAAAGAAAAATACTACAAACTCAACATCAAAAAATAATTATTTATGTAAGTATCTAAATTAAACTTATATTTCCTAAATACAAATTGTAGTAAACCCTACTCTATCGATCGAATTAACATGAGAGCCCTGCGCCTGCGCTTGCTATCCGTGAATCTTCGGCAGCGTAACTTGTAAAAGCAGTTTCAATTTAATCCGATTGAATAAGAATAAGACCGTAACAGGAGGACAACAGAGGTTTTGTTCTATTTAGGAACTAGGTATATATTTACAACGCTTCTCTATATATTCGATGATATTGTCTACACAAGTACTTATAAAGTTACGTACTAAATTAAATTTTTCGTTTTATTTTATCTTATTTTCTATTAAACATCTCATCACATTTCAATTTTTTTTTATATTCATATATTGTGGACATAAGCCAGTTAATTATAATACTTACATCTACCTCTATAATAATTACTGTAGTCTAACATTTTAGGAGTACTACGATATTATACTACGAGTTGGCAACAAGCTAGTTACACCCTCAAGGTGGCATGAACGCATAGATTAAAAAAAATTGCCTGAGCGCGATTTCTTAATTCTATGCATAGACGTAAATATGCTATAGTGACCGCACGCATCTTTCGTGGGACGTTTTCTTGACTGACAAAGTATTTAATCGTATAAAATAAAATAAATAAATAATTTCCGAAAAAATATTATCAGACCATTGTCCTATACTAAAAAAGTACAAGCATCTTAATTGAGTACTTACAACTTATACGTTTTATAATGCTAGGACATTATAATGCTTACACAAGATATACCTAGTTTAAAACTTCTTTTGCAAACGCACACAAACAAAAAAAATATGGACGAGTAGAATTTTTGTATGTATACAAAGTAGCACCTTGCAATTTGCCTGTTAACTAAATGCTTACCTAGATCTTACAGGCGTATTACTAAACGTAACACATTTGTTAGGTAGACAATGCTAATTCCTTCTTAAGGATTTCACTTTTTATGGTAATTTTTACTTGTATAATAACCACCAATCCTTTTCAATATATTTTAAACACTGTCAAAATCATCAATATTTAGTACTATGCGCTCTAATAATAATCTAATAATAAATAATGAATGGTAAAAACTTTTTTATTTTTATTTATCCTGTGAATAAATGCATTGTTGTTATTCGTAATCCTAAGTTGGCTTTTAAAAACCTAAAAATTTATAGCATAAATGTATCTTTATTTTTAAATAAAAATATAATTTACTCACCTAATTTTCAGTAACACAAAACAGTTTAGCAGATCACTACACACTTATTTACCTTTTAAATAAATAAAAAAAAAAGTTTTAAGACTATGGAGGACTTTCTTGCAGGAGTGTTCGTTTGAAAATGGCGGGCGGTTTTTCGCGTAGGGGCTGCGATGTCCGTGTCCTTGCGTAGTACACAAGGTTTCAACGAGGTTATGTGTGGACGCAGAGCTCGATTCCTTCGCCTCTTATAGGCATTCATTGTACAAGATTTTAGCAGTACGGCTGTAACGGACTATCATCGTAAGGATTATTAATCTCGACGGCATCTGTTATCCCATTAATATATATATATTTTTACATATAAAGTAAATCATTTTCTTATTTTTCATGTTAACTTTTCGTTAAGTACTTTTTGATAATTTAGTCTAGAAGGCAGGACATTTCTGTAAATAAAAACTATTGGTTAGATAAGAAATACTATGCAAATCACAATGACATAGGTATAAACTTCTTTGCGTATAAACAGGCTGACTGAACTTATGTAAAAATCTTATAAATAGATTGTTATAGATACACTCTTAGATCTGCAGGGCTAAGCCTTCAACAAAATTTACCCTAAAACAATTAATGTCTTAATATCTAGGTCTAGGTCCCACAGATTGACCTCTGAACTTAATACAATTTTCATATAAGTACTTTAAGTAATGCCACAGATTACAAAATACTTATGATACTTCCTCAACGATACTACCTCCATAATCTATCTATATATAAAAAAAAATTGCTGCGCTTAAAAAAAATAATTAATAAAAATAATAGCAATAAAACTCGAGAATGGCTGGAATGATTTGGTTAGTTTTGGTCTTGAAATATTTGTGGAAGTTAAAGGAAGGTGAGAAAGTGCATTCAGGCGGTACAGAGTTCGCCGGGTCAGCTAAGTAATTCATAAAATTTACATAGGTAAGTATATAGACAAATTTCTCGAACCTGGTACCTCCAGAGTGGCTGATTACCATGTTAACCATTACGCCAAGTGACAGGCTCAGAGATTAACGTTTATTGAAATAATACCGTTATTATGCGGTATATACTGACCTTCCAAAAACATTATTAATCTGCTTAAGTTGGGAACAGTGATATTATTTCATGTAATTGCTTGCAATTTTTCTCGCCATATTTGAAGGTGCTTGAAGGTTTGATTCCCCGTTTATATAAAGATAATAAATAATTAATTCCATGCCCGATAAGATACATCACATATCCTAATAACCGATTTCTAAAAAAAGGTTATGATTTCGACCTGTATGTAGCATTGTCAGAATAGATAGTTTTTGTATAATATGTCAGTAGTATGTAGAGTTTAAATATTGATAATTTAAACCAGTCATTCTAGAAATCCTTTGGAAGTCCTATTTCCAACAGTGGACTGCCTACGGCTGAAATAATGATGGTATCCTGTGACCATTGAGAATTTATTTGTTTAGATGTTGATGCAATGAATGATGATTATATTAAGTTTCCGATGGATTGGTGAACAGTTTCGGAGATAATATGACTTCTCCTTGACCGACCGACCGATCGTAGAAGGGCCGCTTTCAGAAGCTCTGATTAGTTTGCTGTAATACCGTCTTGATTTCCGCTTTGTTGTTTTAGCTGTTTAAGGAATGCGTTAAATATAGCATACTTATACGGAATACTAAAGTGTAAATCGAGAACAACTGCACTTTCTCAAAAATTTAAATTCAGAAGTTAAAAATAAACCGCATCTTACCTTCGATCCTTTTGCAAGCAAACAAACAAACAAAAATATCCAACCATATTTTTTATATACCCAACTAGACTATTTTGCATAGGAAGGTACCTAGGGGTAAAAAGGATTTTATGGTGAATTTATTGAAATACCAAAACATCTTAATTATTGCGTAAAAAGGTTGTAGTTGGCATTGCAAAGGTGGATCTTGGGCGGTCAAGGGAGATTATGAATGATGGTAGGTAGGTATGTCTGAACTGAATGATGAAGATTCGTAAATATTATAAAACAAATAATTAAGTAAGTAGGTACTTATGGCAAATACAGTTACCTATGCAGAAAAAATGTGTTACCTACTTTCGATACCTAAGCATTAAGACTAATGAGCTACGTCTGAATTATTATGAACCAACGCTATGACTGATCCAGCCTTGCTTGCGACATAGCTTGGATAAACATACTTTGTTACTTACATTTTTAACATGTGTTAGGTACCTTTATCTGTTTTTCATTCGTTCGCCCTAGAATTTATGACAATCCTTTATAAATAAATTTAAGAATGAACCCTGAATCAGCACTTGCTTGCGCGGGCGACGCGCGGCGCGGCTCAGATTGAAGTTCGCGACCGCATCATTGGTTCAAAATTTTCGATTTGTATTGTTTTCTAAAATATGTGTCAGTGGACCAGATGGGCATTGTTTACAATAAAAGTGAGTGTCTCCATGACGCATATAAGTAACAATTCGTCAAAAACACATTGGCTTTCCATGCCGCAAGTGTGTTATACATAGTAAACAGGCGATCAACCTTGACTCTGTCTGCAGTAACCTCTTCGATGTGAATGATCCTATTGAGGTTATTGGCTAATCTAGATCGGGTTCAGCTATAAAGATTTTCTCTTCTGAACAATGGGAATTATTTTCTTGAAAACCATTCGCGTTGAATGTCTGAAAGCATCTGGCATCTGTATTTACCTACATCAGGCATCTGAATTAAAATTCTAAGAGGCATAAATATATTGGGGCTTGGCCGTTTATTATTTCAAAATTCCTCAATTGAACATTACAACTTCATAAAATGAGTAAGAACAGACAAATTTAAATGTAGCTAAGTTTTAGTACTTAGGTAGGTAAGTAGGTAGGTACATAACCTTCTAAACCTGCAACCTGCATAAAAAAGACGTGACATGCCAATCGTGTAAAAACGTTATAAATCAAGCCTGCTTGTGTGTTATATGAGCTTCTAAATAAGTAGGGATCTTCGTTTTAAAAGAAATCGTGACCCATAACGATATCATTTATGCCGAAACTTATAAAAGAACATTAATGTACAATTTTAATGTCTGACAACGTTGACATCCGATTCAAACCAAAGTAGGTCTAATGTAAATTTTATGATAGATCGAATATTATCTAAGTAGATATGAAAATAATTCAGAAAAAAAAAATCTTGTTCAGAAATGTTTCTTCTAGGCTCTAGGCACAGAATAAATACACTAAATAGACATCGATCGAATATTATCTTTATGTAAGTAAAAAAAAATTCGGTTATTTGATCTTCAACTTTAACTATATAATAGATATAGAGGTATATGGTTATAAGTATAATATTATTTTTAATATAAGTACTCGTATCTCCCATAGGAAGTTCCTGGTGACTGGCGAAAAAGACCGCTAGAGCGACGACTTGTGGTCTGAAAATGTGGAACATAAAAGGAATAGGAGATACTTAGTTGGATCAGATAAGGTAGGAGCTTCGACCCAGCAGTGGAACAAAATATAGGTAGAGTAAAAAGGCAGATCCTTTTAAGTAGATATATTTGAACAGGTACTGACTAGTACATACACATATGTCGCAATATCAACTGCCTCCGGTCAAGTTGTTAAGGCGTTTAACTGTAGACCTGGGGGTCGTAGGTTCGATTCCCACGGGAAGCATACTTTGTTCCGTGCTTCGGAAGGCACGTTAAGCTGTTGGTCCCGGCTGACATCTGATAGTGGATAAAGGAACCACATCCGAGGCCAACAGGCGTTTCCGAAGAACCCTGACACCAGGGTGTGCATAGTCGATTGACCGTGTAGGTGACACGGTGTGATGATGATCATAATCTCGCAATAAGTCGTTCGTAAATTCGGATCGTTTTTAAAGGTCATAAGAAGTCCACTAACCCGGGTTAAATACATTTATGTTTAGCCAAAAAAAATTACATCAATCAATTTGACTTTGATATTTAGGTATACCTACATAAGCCCTTAGACCATAAGCCGCTTTATGGTTTTTGGAGGGAAAGAAAATTGACACTTTGTCCGCGCTGTATATAGTTATAGTATATACCTACCTAGTATAGGTTTTTTAAAGAGCTTATTGTGCATATTATTGGTGATTTCGCAAATTGTTCGTGAACCAACCGTGAGTTTTGGGAAGTGATACAATGTCGATTACGTGACTTAGCTTTGTCACCAAAATCTCCAAGTTGTAGCAAAGTTAAATTTTTCCACAGCTTCACTTAGCCATCTGCACAGAACACTATTACTCCTGGCGGAGGTCATCTGATTCTGGCTAGACTTACTTACTTGACTGGACTAGACTACTGACTTAAAATTTTGACTTGACTACAAGATTAATTTCTCAAAGAACTACTATCCATGGCCGTAAAAAGTGTTAAAGTAAATAGTCCGCTTTGCTGTCAGGTGTCAGTGTCACATGAATGTTAAATTTGTCAAATGTCATGTCTGTCATAATGCAATGTTCGATGCGTCTTCTTTTCCGGTCGTATCAATACGTCAACGCCAAATTTATCAAATTTTCAACAAATTATTTGCTAATTGCTGACTTGAATTTGGAACCTATAAAATCATTTTACACCTCTATATTGTATTTAAATAAATTGATTTACCTTCTCTATCACATCGGACTTCATAATGCCTCGCGGTAAGTACCTACCGTTTTCTTAGTTGCTTTTCTCAATGTCGTCCAATGATAAAAGAATGTGCTTTGTAGGAAGTAAATTCGGCGTAAGAAGTTCTTTTGACGTTGATGGTGTAAAAAAATGGTACAGGATTATTTATTTTTCATGCAGTTGTGGATGGATTTAGTCCAAGATCATTTTATGCGTTTTTTCTCGTTTCTAGTGAAACTCGTTTTACCCCCAATCTAACCTGTTTTTTGGTTTAATCTGTTGGTATATTGTTTATTTTTCAGGTAAATACACCAATCATAAAGGACGCAACCGAAAATTCACTAGTCCTGAGGAACTCGAAGAGCAGCGGAAGCAAGAGGAACTAAAACAAAAGTGAGTTTTTTTTTATGTTGTAAGTAAGTACTAAAGGGGAGTGTCGAAAAGGGTGCGCAGGTCGAACACTCGTTTTCTTAATTTGGCGGTCGCCAGATAACCATAACATAACCTGACCTTCTATAAAGTCAAATTTGTGTAAAATGCTGCCATCCCCCTCACCCCCTTTTGAGTCTAAAATACATCATAACTAGGAATTTAAGTCGTGCTAAAATTCCCACAATGACCAAAAGTGATACTAACAATGTTATTTAAGACATGCAGTAATGTCAATATGACAAGCAAAATCAAGAATTTATTTTGTCCAAACTTGTGCACCCTTTCGTATACACTAACACCCATATTCTCAAACGTTTCCTCATAGGTCGCCTCTACTCAACCTCATTCGAGGACGCCTCAAGGAAGTCCTCCAACTTTCCTTGAAAACGGTATTCTTAATTGTTTCCTTGAGCAAACTCCAGTGAGGATGAGTCAAGGAATGACGTTCCGTTTCATTTCTGTATGTTGGTAAACCGCCTTACTTTTTGACGTAAAGAGAGTTTTTGCCAAAGTTTCTTTCTCAATTTTAGCTATTTATATATATATTTTATTTTGTACTAGGTTTGGGTTTGTTCAACGTTGAACATCATAATCAATTTCCTATAAAATAATATAAAAAATTAAACAATTTAAAAGACACCAAAAAACCTGACTGCATTATGCTATACCCAGGGTCACTCAAAACCCATCAAACCATTTAGGCTGCAGAGCATGTGATAGAACTGTGAATAAAGTTCTTTTTTTTTCTTACAGGAAAGTACTTAAAATTTAAATTACAAATCCAACTCGGGCAGATAGCATACCTAATCCCAACGAATGATTTATTCAGTTTTTCTCAAGAGTTACCATTGCATCTAATATAAAAATCACCCATTACAGGTGGAGAAAAGAACATGGTGGGGAAAGTTCTAGCGAGGAAGAATCTGCTGATGAGAAATCGGGATCTGGTAGCAGTGAAGACAGTGATTCTGAAGGAGATGTAAGATTTACTTGTTTTGTTTTAAAAATAAAAGTGACTGGATAAATTAGCTAGGTGTACAAATAAATAAATATTGTAAGGGATTGTAAGGGAGATGTCGCTCTACATCATGTATTGTGCTGTCTCGCTTACTCACTTGATCTTGCATGGTTTTAAGAGATGGTAGTAAGCCACTCAATCACTTCAGATTGACCATAAAGACTGCTTGATACAGATGCATCAGCTGTAACAACTGCCTGCATATAATTAAATAAATAAAAGATTATGTACAGAGTCTTGGTTTTATAAAATATCAGAAATACCTATATGCACATTACAAAATTTTCATCTAAGAATTATCTCAGTTGCTTTGCAAGCCACATGGCTCTACAAAAATATGAGGCCCCGCTTTTTTTACAAGGTACTACACCTTTTACACAACTGACAAGATATAGTATCAATTTTGGCTGTCTGTCTGCCTGTCTCTCCCTGTGGGAATGTTATTTTCAAAAGCCGCCACGAGTCTGAAGGAAAGAACAAGAAAACTGATTGACTTTAAACTTTAGTTCGATGTGGGGAAGAGGGCATCCAAAATGACTTTCCATCTATGTAATTATCTTGGGCCTTCATGTTTTATTGACTGAAACCTCTGTTATTCCTCCAAGCTTGCATGATATTTATTATTATTAAAATAGTTTTATCTTTGTTTATAAACGTAGATGAGGACAACTAAGCTTGCATGATATTGAAAACCTTATTGTTTTTTACTTTCATAAATGCTTTTTTATTTTTTATAGCACCCAGTGAAAGCAAAAGGAGTGTCCGGACTCATTGAAGTAGAAAATCCAAATCGGGTAGTGAAGAAAAACAAGAAATTAACGACTTTGAATACTTTAGGTGGAGAAGGTGAAAAACCTCAATTGTCAAGGTAATTTCACGAATCTTTTTCATTTCTTCATCCAAGTGTGTTTGCTAGCTACATGTTCAGCTTACGCTTTAGAACGCAGGGATGATTTAAACCATAGTCCTGATTTGGCAGTAGGTACTTGTTTTTGTTTTTTTTTTTGTTATTACATTTGTGACTACCGTCTAATCTGCGTAATCCTTTTTAAACAGAAACCAGATTTCTAGTAGGAATATGATCTAGGTGTATTAGTAGCCAACAAAGTTTTTCATCAATGGTCAATATTCGCCTTCTACTACTATTTCTTTTAATTACAATAATATATTGGAGTTTTCATTACGCATACTCATTTAATAATGGAATAGAAAGGTTTACAAAACTTTTTTTTTTTAATTTCATACTCATCTGCATTTGGGTCATAGTTTTCACCATCATACCAAATTTCACTTGATTAGGTTCATTTCGAGAAAATTTGCTGACAGATTGAACAATACCATTGATCTAGGGTTCCGTTTTTTAATTTTTTGTATGGAATCCTAAAAACTAGGTGGTACCTATCACAACTTTTTACCATATCCCATTTGTGGATCGGCACCAAAGTCGGTACTTAATATAAGATTTTTTTTTTTCTTAATGCAAACATACTATTCAATTTTACAGACGTGAGCGTGAAGAAATAGAACGCCAGCGCGCTGCGGCGGCGTATCAAAAAGCGCACGCCGAGGGCAAAACAGAGCAAGCGAGGGCGGACCTCGCGAGGCTGGCCATCATTCGACAGCAGCGGGAAGAGGCGGCCAAGAGACGAGAGCAAGAGAAAAAGGCTAAAGATGATGTGCCTAAGAAGAGGTGAGTTGTGAACTTGTGATACCTATTTCAGCTTTTTTACAACCTATAAGGCAGGCATAGTCAGTCATCCTAGCTTGCTACACCCATTTTTTTTTTTTTTTTTAAATCTATTTGTTATATTTTATTACTATCAGCCCATCATTTGTAAACTCGGCTTTTGGCTCTCACTTAGCGTTGTAATTGCAACGCCGCCCTCGCAGCTATAATGCGGCTCTGGCTAGCATTGTCATCATTAGATATTTATTCATGAAAATAAGTTTAAGATATACCTATTTGTTCGAAAAAAGACTCCAATGACGCTCAAAGTATAGCTCAAGCACGCAGTAATATGCTTTGACGGCTGGCCACCATGGATCAGTTTACCACTCAATGGCAAGGAGAAGCACACTGTAGCTAAATTAAAAATACTTATTTTATTTTTTTAATTTCTTATTGTGGGTAGTAAAGATATTGGAAGGTAGGTAAATAAGAATTTTAGCAAAATGAAATTTACAGCTAATCTAATGTTTATTTTTCTATTTTTTCAGGTAGACAAATGTCCTAAATATAGACTGCAAGAATATTCATATTTTACTGTTTACTGTTCGTACTCTGGCTAGGTTTGGCTTTCAAAATCACAGACTAACATTAATATCCTCGCAAACAATTATCTGTTGAGCATGTGCATAATAAATACCTACAATACAATAATATCAGCAACTGATTTTGTTAAGCTTTCCTAGCTGTTAATGATATTGAATTTTAAAGCCTTTTCATTGTGCGGAAGCCTGTTTCTCTATAAATAATGTTTTATACGAATGTAATATTTTTTATCTGTACAATCCTATTTCGATTTAATGTAATACTGCTCCTTTAATGCTACTACCACACTCGACTATTCGCGTATTTGCTAAAATATTTGACGAATAGGCAAATATCGCAAAAGTTTTGGCAAATATACCGTCCACACATGGTCAAATAGGCAAATATTCGTACACAAATAGCCAAGTGTGGTGGTAGCATAAGATTAATAAATTTTGCGAAGCGTTAGTGCAACATTCGAAATTTCTGTATTGAATAATTAAGCCTAGAGTTGTTCACATAACTTTTCAAAGTAAATTTAAAATGTCTATTGCATTGTTACCTTTGGTATGCAATCTTATTTCGCAATTTTGAATATAATTTGTGTTTGTAATTAGTTTAATTTTAGACATTGAGAACCAGTGGGCTCGAATGTTAATTCGTAACGATTGATAGAAAATGAATATTTGCAATACTTAAATACAACAGACATTTGCCATATAAGAAAATTCGAAACAATGATAGAAATGATTTGTTTATATTTATAGTTCTGACGCCAGGGTGCTAAGGTGCAATTTACCAAGACCCACCAAATATGCTTGTAATATTGCTTCAAATAACATCATTTAAATTTTTTCATCGACTATAGCAATAACACCTTTATGTAACTATTTTAACACAATTAAAATGTAATAAAATATTATATACAATGTAATGTAAATTAAATGAGCAAAATACGTTGAAGGGGTACATTGTAACTATTTTCAATTCCACCTGATGTACCTAAATAAATAAATTTATGTATGAATCTAGGTCTAATTTATTAGATAGTTTCACTCCGATATTTTATATGCTAATGTGTATCTATCTTTAAATAAAAATTGGAAATGTTTTCTCACAGGACTTATTTTTTTAATCAATCGCATTTGAAAATAATATAATTTTGTGATAAAATTAAGTAGAATTACTGGATAACTGTAGGTTATGTACAGGCAAACCAATCCATACCATACCATACGTCTGAAAATATCTTGGGATAAGAGAATACGCTTACCTTTGTAATAATAATAATTTTATCCCTTTGCAATTTTGTGGGGATCAAATTTTAAAGTATAACCATAATTCTATTATATTGTCTGTGGTATAACTATACTTAAAGTGAATAATAAAAATCCATACTAATATTATAAATGCGAAAGTCTGTCTGTCTGTCTGTCTGTCTGTCACCTCTTCTCTGGACCGATTGTGATGAAATTTGGTAGGGATGTAGTTAACGACCTGAGGTCAAACATAGGCTACTTTTGGGCGCGATATAACCGAGTCCCACGCGGGGCGGAGCCGCGGGGTACAGCTAGTACTTAATAAATAAATAAAAAAATGTTGGCCCAATTTTAAAAGGCGTTCGTATGTCTACCGTTAATATATGTGAAGGGTACTTTAAATAAAAACAATGTAGAAATAAGTTATAATATAGGAAGAATAAAAGTTTGTGTATCGTATGTACTGCAGACGGTCGAAAATCTAAATCACGTTTGTTTATAAAAAACTAGTTGTTCCCCGCGGCTTCGCCCCGCGTGGGACTCGGTTATATCGCCCCCAAAAGTAGCTTATGTTTGACCTCAGGTCGTTAACTACATCCCTACCAAATTTCATCACAATCGGTCCAGCAGTTTAGCCGTGAAGAGGTGACAGACAGACAGACAGACAGACTTTCGCATTTATAATATTAGTATGGATATGGATGTCACACACGAATACTTAACTCGTCTATGTCTGCGATCACAACGATATTACTTCGATTAATTTCGTAACAAGAGCATTACTCACATTACGAACATTTCCGTATGTTGCAAACTCCGCATTGGACACAAATAATGATGATTACAAATAGCTCATACATGACTATAATTTGATTCAGGTGTAACTTTGTAACTTCGGAAGACAGACACGTTACACACAAGTTAAATTAATACCTGATAAGTTACTTCAAGTAATGTAGGATGAAAGTTCAAGAAAAGATTTATAGTCTACTAGCGACGCGCCCCGGCTTCGCATGGGCATAAAAACCTTCCTCTTGAATCACTCTTATCTATTAAAAAAAACCGCATCAAAATCCGTTGCGTAGTTTTAGATTTAAGCATACAAAGGGATATAGGGACAGAGAAAGCGACTTTGTTTTATACTATGTAAGTAGTGTTAACATTGTCCAATTCATAGTTTTTAAAAAAATCGCGCGCGACTTCCTAATTCTATGGCACACATTACATGCTCATGCACGCATGATGTTTTCCATCAAACAAAGGGATAATACTCGAAAGGTGAATTGAATCAACTGATTTACAAATAAAAAATCCTAATTTTTTTAGTTTGAATCGAGTTTTGCGATGATTTACGATGGAACAATTAAATCAACTGATTTCCAAACAAATCATCGCAAAATTCTTGATATAAATTAAAAATAATTAAATTTATTGGTTTGGATAACAGTCGACTCAAGTCACCTTTCGAGTACCATCCCTTTGTTTGATGGAAAACCATCATGCGTGCATGAGCATGTAATGTGTGCCTATGGAATAACTAGCGCATTACCTACTAAGTCTGACATCAGTCAGACTTAAGTATAATGCCTACTTAAGTCTGACTTAAGTAACCCCTTTTTTGTGATCAACCTACCTATCTAGGTTGATCACAAAAAATGGGTTCATTATGAAAGAAAAATAATAAACCCCTTCTGCACATTAGTCGTCTTCTGTGCTCTCTTTAATGGGCACAGTCCTGGCCCGAATATTTGAATGCGTTGGAGGCGTCCGTGAAAGCGGTAAATTCTCATTACCGCTGCCCTGTGCAGCCCGCGGCGCCCGAACTCAAACTATGCTAATTTAACATACGCCTCCCCTGCCGTCCGACCGGCTATGCTTTATGAGCAGACAAGTGGTTACATTTCTTAAAAGCTATCTTCAAACGGCTTTTCTTTTTGTTAGTACACAAATAAAAACTAACGATCAGTATCGATAAACTTGTACTCGATATTTTAAGACACGTCTTTATGATTGCCCACCTTCATTAAAGCACATGGCTGAGTGATCTTCTGCTTAAGAATAGGCCACTCACTCTCTGCTCATTAGTGTCGTAAGAGGCGACTAAGGAATTAATAGGAGCTAAATAATAATAGGAGGGACTTACTAACTAGGTACCTCTTTCCGACTGGTAGTAAATGCCATGAGTAATTGCATTCAACTCGTGAACGGGGGTATGCAACAATACCTTCGGGATACTACAGGGAGATAGATGACGCTTGATGATGATTGAAAATATGGCACAGAAAGAAGATACATTTTAACGAGAAAGTTTTCTACCCGTCTACGCCACCGAAGTTTCTGAAGGCAATACAAAGACAGCTAATTGAATGGCTAATAAAAGAGAATATCTAACTTGGTCGACTGCGGTAATTAATAGATGAATGAAATGGCCGAGTGCGCGCCAAACAAAATTAAAACTTTCCAACAGGATCACCTAAATCACATCACACTGATTTATTTCGCAGCATCCGACCAAACTGCGTTTGCTGAATCCCGGTCTGAAGTCAATTGGATTTCGGGAAATAGATTAGGTATAGGTACGTCTAGCTCGCTTAGGATGTTGTTTCTGCTGCCATTTCAATAGCACAGACATTTTAGGAATAATAAAGTACAAACAACAACTTAAATTAACCCTAAAAATTTAGTTGACAGTAAGTTAAACTTCCTAGTGTAGTTTTAAATTTCTTAAAGACTAAGAAGTATCTAGGTAAGTTTGGTACCTAGTTGGCAGTAAGAAAAATCTACTATATAGTTGTAGCCCAACCGCTGCTTCGCCTTGCTTGGTAGTACTTGGTTTTATCATGCCACAAATAAAGCCTATGTTTGACCCCGATCTAACTAATATACAACTACTACCTAATTTCATCAAAATCGGTCCAGCCTAAATAAATAAGTATCTACATAATAGTACTCATCTAGTCAGAATGTCTCAGCTCACAGAGAAATTACATTATCCTCCGTGATCTCAGCTACATCTACCTGCTTAGTACCTATATAGGTAGGTAACTTACTAAAGTTTCTATTCGTAAAAAACCGAACCAACTGCACTGTCGTCGCTTGTATGAAATTCAATAAAGCATTCTTTCCATTCCGGCATCTTCATAATTTATTTGATTTCGTAGTAATTTAGTACCTAACATCCAGGTTCAATTGAGCACATTATTTTTTATTTTGGTATTTACTTATTATTTACACAGTAACATGCTACAAAAGCATTGTATTTATTTTCCTATGCCTTACAATTTCGTTCGTAATTTTAACCTGCATCGGAGTTGCCATATTGTTTTAAACATATTTAAAAAAATATATATTTTATATATGAAGCCTGGAGGGTAGGTAAGTAAGTCTTTGTGTTGCGTTATCGTAGACGCGGAATGCAAACCAAACAAATCATAGTAGTTTAAACGAACGCCTAAATACAAAAAAACTACTTGCAGGTGATTAGGTGATTTAATTATAATCGCGAAGAGTGTGATTTGACATATTTTAGACTGTTTTTTTATTTTAGAATATTTGCGATGAAGTATTTCTTTAGTTTATTTTTAAGGTTTTTGGTGGTTAACTGTGTTTTTAAGTCAGCTGGTGAGTTATTTGTTAAATCGGGTATGATGTAATGCAATGTTCGTTTTCCATTATATTTTGGTAATAATAGTTTATTTTTAAGCATATTTCGTGCATGAATATCTGCTGGGTAAGTAAGGCAACCCCGTTCGGTAAGCACGCAAGATCTTATTTGTTACCGCTAAATTTAAACTGGCTAACTACCTAGGTATATCCTATACTATTAATCCTATCATATCCTATCTTTTACTATTAAACGAGCAATATGTGTACCTATAGGTAATATAAATTTATTTGTAGGTACTCGCGTTTTCGAATACGGCTCTAACGATTTCTTTGAAATTTTAAACATACGTTCTTACATAGTCAAACAGATAATCTAGCTAGGTTCTATCTCTGGGAAAATTCATTTTACCCATATTTTCATGCAAAAAAGCTCGGTCACCCAGGTAGATACTTTTAGGTAGGTAAGTAAAATGTTCTCATTGTCCGTTTAGCCATTGACAAAGGCCTCCTCCAATCTTATAAATTTATCTATATTAAATAAGATTGTTTGGTGCGATTGCCAAGTCATACTTTTATTTAAATCATAACAGATTTTTAATATTTATATGATCACTATAAGATGTTGTTAGGTTAGCTTATTACGTAATACCCGAAGACAGAACGTCCCTTAAGAAGGGACTGAATAAGTTAACCGACCTGGTATTACATGGATCTCACAACTTTTAACGGTAGAACAACTAAGCGAGACTTGGATTTTTTACAAGCTTTGTTTTAGATGGCCTTAAAGTTACAAAATAAAAGGAATAGGGATGAAGATGTTCGTGAATGTAGAATAAGGTACATTCTCATTAAGTATATACTAAATTACCTACTTATTATGTAAACGTTTAATACCTTATAGTATACCTTATACGGATACCTTATAATATTTCTAAGTTGTAGAGGATTTAAATAGCCTAGAGCGTGACGTGTTTGTAAAGTGTTTGTTCTAACTTGAGCTCCTATCTGTTCTGGTTGTAATCGTTAGACTGTCAGATTCCTAAACACTTTGTAAGAATTTGTAGCCACGTTATTACAATTTCGTCAAATTATTTTTAACAGCTCTTTCTAAAATACCTTAAACCATGCAGCTGTCATTTATTCTAACTTCGCTTTACTTACCTACCTACTTTGTTTTCGAAGCATCTCTTAAGTACAATTCAACAATGGCAATCAAATCAATCCTATTATATAGATACTTAACTACCTACATAGTCACATAATACACGACCTTTCTCGTGTGCTAGTCACGATAATACTTAATCTATATTAGTAAATATATTTTTCGTCAAAACAAGAGCTATTTTTAACATTCTATTTCCAATTTGTGCTCAATTTTATTTGCGAGCGAGATTAAAAAGAAAAACACCCCGCGCTTATTCAGCAGCCATTAGCGTTTCGAATCGAGTCAATAAATCATTTCGCGCATCTCATCGATTCAGCTCAATAGATTTATTCAAGTCAGCTCTTTGGATATGAGAACTATGAGTAGGCAATAAGTGATGCGATGCGTCTCGGAAAAAATGCTTGTAATCCCGCAGCTAACGTTTCTATAAGTCGTATTGAATGTTCGATGTTTTCATTCATTTAGTAAGGGTATTTGAAGTGAAATAAGGTTATTACACATGTTTATTAGTCGTTCAAATTCAAATAAGACGCTCTTGAAGTAATTTATTTAATGAGTGTACCAACTTGGTATTGTGATATACAGCGCGCCGAAATTAGACAAAAAGAATAATTATCAAAGACAATAAGCACATACCAACTTATAAGTACTTATGTATTGATGAATATTTTTTTAATGTGGTTACTTAACTACCTAACAAATCTTTATTTATTTCATCATCATTTCAGCCGCAGGTTATCCACTGCTGGACATAGGCCTCTCCAAGGATTCCCATAATTATCGGTTGGAAGCGACCTGCATTCAGCGTTTGCCCGCGACCTTCAGGTCATCCGACCATCTGGTCGGTGGGTGTCCGATGCTGCTGGTCACCTTTTGAGAATCTTTCGCCTCATTGGCTATCGGTTATTTCTCTCCTGTGTCGTTTGTAGATAAAACCTTGCTAATTTACTAGTAAATATGATTTCTAAGAATTTTAAGCGCACTTTGCGATACAACCTATGCCGCTATTTCAAGTAGGTACATAATCGTTAAAAATTATATAGATTATCGATTTCATAAATCAAGGATAAATTATACATTTTCCTTTATATTTTATGAGCTAAAGAACCTACTGTATTGGAAGCTTTCCTTGTAGAAAGGCCAGTTGCACCCGTGGGAAGTTGGATGCATAGAACCAATCTCGAAGAATCGCAAGTGTAATCTTACCCCTGGGGCTTCTCCAAGTCTAAACTGTATGCAGATTGGCATATGCCAGCATCGCATATGATTGCAATTTATAAAATTTAAAAATTTCGTTTTGCTACGCTTATGTTATAAGCATAGAAAAGTTATTCATTTGTTTTGTTATTAATTACCTTTTTTATTTACTGAAATAAAGGTGGCATTGGCGATTTCAAATAGGTACTTCAAGGACCAATATTGATAATACCGTCTGAAATAAGGTTATTCTCATATATTTATGTACTATACCTACTAACGTATAGCAGGATCGGTATGTGGGAAGAAGGTGCCTACATCAATCACCGATATCGTATAATCTGCCAGCCCTTGTCTCTCCCGTTGGGTATAATTGAGCTGTTGTGTATGTGTAGCCCTTATGCCGATGTATTTTCTACATAAAATTTAGTAAAGTAAACTTTTCTCACATCATAAATAATATATTTATCCCTCTTTCATATATCTAGGTTTAGCGCCCGAGTGGTACTCCGTTATATAGCGCTAGTTTTCAATGTCTTTCTTCATAATACAAAATATTTCATCTTAGTTACCTACCTACTCAATTGATTAAGCGTAAAACGTGAAAGGACACTTTGTATTTAGTATACATATATAGATTAGTGTAGATTATTAAAGTACCTATGTTAGCTTACAGTCCCTGCCTGAAACCTCAATCAAATATTGATAAGGCTAGTAAACAATAAATCCACAGCCTTTATCACTAAACAAAACATTATTCAAATAGAAATAGCTCTTCTTCTTCTTCTAAGCATATTCGCGTCCACTGCTATGCCTCTTCCATGGCTCTCCACTGACTACGGTAATCACTTACCACCAGGTAGGTTGTACAAAAATAGTATAAAATACAAACACAAAATTAATAAAAATAAGCTAATAAATTCGTGGCATTAATTATTCTTTATTTCCCCGTACTCCACGATTGCAAAGCATTTTATTAATTCGATACAATTTTCATTTGCACGGAACCCTGGGACGCGGCTAAATTGCTTCACAATATAATTACGAAAGAGCATTGTCCCAGAATCAGCGGAGCTTCGATTTACATTTAGAAGGGAGGAATTGGCACAAATCTAATAGAAGAAGCACTGTTACTCCATTTTCAGACTTGGTAGACTTGTTTCATAGAAAGTATAAATGTAAAGATCATGTCGTGCTTAGAAAAGGGTTAATTGAATTTCAAGTTTGTAATATAATCTATATATTTTGCAATAAGGTTGCTACTATTAAAAATAAATAGTACTAATAAATAACAAATAATCAGATGTAGATATCTTCACCTTATAATGTGAAATTCTCTCATTTTGCAGATATTCATAGGTTTGGTAATAGTTTGCCAGCATTCGGGCTATTTTTACTATTGCCACTAATAATTTATTTATTAAAAGGATGATACCTATCTAGCTATTTAGGCTCGTAGCACGTAGCACAAAATGTTCGTAGCATTTAATTGCTACAGGATCTACGACTGCTACGAAATCTATTTCTACCAACAAATATTTTTATGCCGTCATGATTCAAGTCCTATTGTAGTGTATAATTAATGTAATATATGGTCTATATAAAATGGATTCAATGAAACAGCGACATATGTTTTCACTAAACTCTTTATTGATTTCTTATAATACAAATAACGTTATGTACACCATAATTACACTATCGTTACATCTATCAACAGTAACAGTATCTACCTATGTTACATATTATAAATTATAATCACTGTCAGTGTGACACTTGTAAGTACAAATCTGTTTGCTAATAAGCATAGTCCCAATTGATATATTTTTGATTTTACATGATTTTTATAAGCTTCAAAGCATTATTGTTGTGTAATGTTTGTAAGTATTTTTTCTAAGGTTAGACAGAAACAATTTTTTAACAAGCATGTATTTTAATTTATTTGAAATAAATTATTTTTTCTCACAAAGTGCTCGGCATTTACAAGGAAACCACGATATATATTTATCCAAAATATGTTTACACATATGATAATTATGAATAACAGGAGAAGGGAAATGATACAATCTGCAATAATCTATCCCAAGATAAAATAAATATATGTATCGAGATTTGGACAATAAAATTAAATTGTATAGTATTGTAAGATTTAAAGTCGTTATTGATGTTTTTTATTAGTACTCATATGTTGTCGACTACATATGTCAATATCTGTAAAAAATTCATGTGTTTAAATGCATGAGATTCAGTCCGCTGTAGAAAGACGGATGGAATTGATAGTGAAGGCTTAGTCTTAGGGTTCTGTTTTAATACTTTTGTACGAAATCCTAAAACAAAACTACTGTACTAGTTAGTCAGAATGACTTTTATCGTGAACAGCAAATTTAAACGCTATAGTGAAGGTATAATAAAGGCAATTTTTTTAGTGTATTTCTAAGATATTCTTATTCAAATAGATTATTACAGATCAAAAGTAAAAACAGCGAGGCTTTCTATAGAGTATGTGGCATTTTTATTCCCTTAACTATTTAGAATATATATAAAAAAGAACCTTCTTTGCCTAGTTAATTTAATTTATTACAAAATATGGAAGGTACATTTTCTATTTAATTTACTGAAAGCATTTGTTATCATCAGTTTCCTTGCATAATACCACGGTCTCGACTTGGTTCTAGTTTCGCACAAACTTTATATGTAATTTCAAAACAGAGCACGAATTATATTTACAGGAAATTATTTAATAAACAATCATTGGCACTATATAAATTAATAACAAGAATACGTTGTACATCTCGGCGACAGATTTGGTTTACATAAATAGTCAACATTCGTTGCCCAATCAGCAGAAAAAACCTATTATATCTATATTTTGTATTACTCGTATATACACGGCACATATTTTGTTAATTTAATACCTATGCGAACGAATAATTTCAGTGCTTTTTAAATATTTACACAAACTTATCTACATGAAAATAAGGTACATGATACATCGGAAAATATTAATACACAAGAATTTATATTTTCTTTCCGCCATTTTAAATTGCGTTATGGCGCGGCGGCATTTCATTAAAGTTTTAATAACTTTTTATATTCTGTGATAGATTTTGTTATTGGAAAACGAACTTTGTTATAGATTTTTTTTAACACCTACGTTCAGTTTTGTTCGCAATAATGTTTGGATGGTGTGCTGTTTCGACTAACATTCATCGACGATTCAATATTGGAATTTCAATTTATTTTCGTATTGCCAACAGTTACCTAGTAGCTATTAATGCCGGCGTTATTTGCATTAAAATTTGCAAGTTTTTGTTGTGCTAAATTTAAAGCAAAATTGAATAACCCCTGTGTATTTATTTTCTAGTCTGTAGCAAGACGACTACATACATAATCTTTTGCGATGACATTTTATTGGATGTTCGACAGAATTTGTTAAGAACACTACAAATAATTAATTACTTAATTTGTTATAAGTGTGCTAGAATATCAATTTCAGAAGGCGGTTGCGTGTGTGTCTCATTGAGTGCTGGGGACCCAGAGACTGTGACGATAACTGGTTGTGCATCTGTGTGGACTATAGTTACAAGATGTTCGTCAGGATCTTTTTCTTGTTCTGTAGGCTTAGGAAGGGCTTCGATTGCATCGTTAGCGTACTTTAGGTCGAGTGGCGTGAGCGAAGGTAGGGCGTCAGTGACAGCGACGGGCGGGTCAACGCGTGGTGCGCGGTATGACGGCGGACCGCTGTATTCAGAACCGCACCAAGCAGCTCCCGTCGAACCTCTATTGGAAATTATAACAATTTAATATTAAAAACTATCGATAATTTAATAAGTCAAATAGGTCTTTCATTGCTAACATAAGATTTTTAATTAAATCTACTTCTAAAGTTGACATGACTACGAGGCCATGTTGATTAATATTTTTTCTTGTTGATTTTAGCTTACAATTCACCTATTAACTAAAGTAGGCTTACCTGACTAGACTGGCTGCATTTGATCTGTACGTAGGGGGCGGTGATACCGCGGGCGCACTTCTGTCTAAGAGAAGTAACCTGAAATAGGCAAAATAAAAATTAATGCTACGTATCCGATTTTATTTAAGATAGCTGAATATTTATTTTTCGATCAAATCAACAACAATTTTTTTATGACTTTCAGATGTTTGATTACAATCGTAAATTATTTTGCTTATTTTCATAAATTTGATAGCGTGTGAAAAGGAAGTGCTCAAAGAATATATACATTGGAGAAATGTAGCGCCCATGCTCTACCTGTAGTCGGTAATAATTCTTATTTCCGTCTGTGCTTATTATATTTTAATTCAATTAGTTTGCTGACTGTTTGGAAATAAATTACTTAGATATAAGATTACCTAATAGGTAAAATATTTATACAGAAACATTAATAATAAATTAAATCAGAAGTGTGTGAACCAAAACATTTCAAGAGGACTTGCTGGTAGAAAGGTTTCCTCTTTTCTGCGACAAACTTCTAAAAATACTAAATAAATATTTTGCCATCGCAAAAGCTTAGGACTTAAACCATTAGGTATGGAACCCACATTACTGAATTATACGGGATACTTTTCACCGACATGGTCCCCGGTGGATTATGAAAGTCAGCGTTGCCTTAGGGGCTTCTCTTTCCAACATTTTTAAGTGTCTTTATTATCAATGTTACTTTACTTTTTATAAAAAAAATGTTATAAAAATTTAACATTAAGAAACCAGAGACATTTTGAAGAATGTGATCAAGTTGCCAAGTAAGAATATAAATTCCTTTTTCACAACTGGTTGTTAAACTCAGTTGCAATGGCGGCCGAAAGGCAAAACAGATGCATGCAATGAGATAAAATAAGATTAAATTTGTATTTTCTGCTGCTATAATATTTCAACATCAAACATTAAAAAACAGAATGAGACTAAGAAATGAATGAACCTGTGGAAGATAAGGACTTATTACCTGAGTCTATACTCTTGCATAGAAGCTTGGTAAGTAGGAGGCGGTGGTCTATAATGAAATTCTGGATACAACATAGCCGCATAAGGATGGTGCGGCCTGGCGTAGCTCGGTGGTAGCCTCGGGACCAGACGTCGACATGACGCCCGCCGTAGACCAAGCAACGCACATGGAGTGTCTCTCGCTCCCAGCCGCCAAGCCAAGCCGGCTGCCGTTACTAGTACCACTCCAATCCCTGAAACATATTGGTGATAATCAATCAGTACAGGAGATTTTACTCAAACATCCTCTTAAAATCGTTAGTGGTCCAGAGTGAGACTTCCTCCGGTAATAAGAATAGGTAATTTCTTTAATTAATACACGCGGTTAATTTATTATTATAAGATGTAAGACTGCTGATTCTGGCACTTTAAATACATTGCATAAAGGTACAACAAGATTGTCTACAACATTATTTGTCCCTAACGTAATGAAAATCCAATTAATTCTACTCCGAAACTCATTTGAAGTTTAATTGAAAACTTTGGGCGGACATGGCTTCGTGAATGATGGAATGAAAATTTGGACAGTCTTGTTATTGCCATATGCATAACGAATACCCAATGAGAATAAAATAAAGATAATGTAGAAGCTTAACCAAATTGGGCACTTCATAATACTGCCACTATATGCCTTCGTCACACAAATGAAAAAGTTAGAATTCTCTTTATAAAAATTTATTGGATTGCTTCTATATGATCTAAGGATTTCTTATAAATTTTAACCAAATATCGGTCTTACACATGTTAACAGGAGAGAGTAAACTAAAAATTACGTAAGTGTTTAAACTACATTGCCAGAAGTGTCTTTTCTGCACACATTTCCATTTGCGCTATGAGCGACCCCAGCAGTATCACGGCTAATTGCCACCATCTGTTACATATAATGCCGTTTTGGGCGGATTTATGAATATTAGAATGCAGGATGATATTTTTTATCCGCATCTGCTTACTGGACATAATACGTATATATATATACATCTTATCGACTTGTTATTCCGAAAATACGGCCCTAAGTTTCAAAAATTTCTAGCATCAGAACTAGCTTATATAGATGTGTTCAGGCGGAAGTCCTGTGACAAAAGCCGTTATAGGTAGTTGTTTGTCCTCCCACTGAGATTTTTTCCTTTTTAAAGAATTAATTTGGGGCTGATAGTAGTCAGTCAATCGACCCTGCACACAAAAGTGTTAGAGTTAGATGAAATTGTAAAGTCAAAATCTGATTTCTTCAATTCCCCACGGATAAAGGTTTCATCGCCAGACTTTAATTAGTTAGGATGTTAATAAGACCAATACTTTGATCTCCAGTCAGGTGTACAAACATATGGTTGAGCATGAAATGAGTTGCAAACTGTTATGATCAAAGCTTTAAAGAAATGTTATCCAAATGAATAGTTCCAGGCTCCATTGAGCGGGAAGCAGAAAATATTTTATGTTTTGTTTTTTATTGTCTATCATAACACTATATGGATTTGTAGTTCTAATCCGTGATGATTTGCAAAGCGAATTTATTTAACTTAAGTTTGAATTAATTTTATAACTACTTAGGTACTTATGTGTAATGTAATCTTGTTCATTTTTTCGACCAAAAGTATTTGTACTCAGGTAGGTGGCGAACAATCCGTGCATTGTAGAAGTAAAGATTGACTTTTATACTTATTAAGTCCGCCTAATGTGGACTTTTAATAATTTCTTAAAATGACAGTATTCTGTCATTTTAAGAGAGTTGACCATATGTTTATGAAATGACCTAATCCCTGCTTGGAAAACGAAAAATATTTTTTGTTAGGCATTCTAACATACCACAATTTTAAACAAAGCATATGGCACGTACACCTCGTGGGTGATCCAAGAATGTATCCTATAATTACCACACTAACAATATTAAGCGTCCAGAGAACCGCATCGAGAACAATGGACAATGCTTACCTATCATGAGGAGTAACAGCGTGAGAGGGGCCCTCGGATGTGGCCTCAGGGCCCCTAAGACGGCTCCAGCGGCCACAAGGCAGGCTCCCACCACGCCAAGGAATAGCACACATAGCCTTAAGGGAGGTCGGCCGCAACACGACTTTGGGGCGTTCCCTTCGCCTTCTGAACATGCGTACGCTGCGCCGCGACCCGATCTGTAATGGAAAAATCGTGAGCGTAAGACAATGTTTTTTTCCCTGTTAATGCCTCGTACTAAGTTTGTTTTGATACTTTATAATTATAGTAACTATTTATTAAAGAAAGTACCCACTCAATAATATCAGTTTTATAAATAAAAAGCCAATGTAGATTTTAAAATTGGCCTACAATTTTTATACAATGAATGAAAATAATATTAATAGATTTTTTTATTCAATTCAGTAAATTAAATAATAACGCGCTGTAACTAGTCTAGTAATGAAATCCAAGAAAACTTATGACGCTCACAGTGAAATAGCTGACGATGCAACTAAGAATACGATCCAATTATAAATATATAATACACCTTTTATTATTTTAGACTGTTATCCAAAAAACAAGAAGTATACCTAAATTGTATCACCTTTGCAAAAAATAACACGATACAAATTGTAATATTATTAACGTTATAAAAGAGTACGTTTAACCCAGTTGTGAATTGACATCCGAGGCGAGTGTTCAAGTTTATATTCAAAATTTTACGAGGTTGCATGCTCCTCGACAAAGGAGTTTAAATTTAGGAAATCGTTTGCGCGAGCAATCGACTGTGTACTGTAATGTAATGTAATACAGTTTCCTATAATGTGATCGTATTTGCAACGAATACGAAACGCGTTAATGTTATAATCTCGTTGTTTTTAACGACACGTTTAGGTAGTAGACAAGTCTTATAAGTAACTTATTATTTCAACAAGGTTAAAATGAGCTATTTGCCTAATCCACATATTACCACGACTTTTTATACAACCATCTTACTGCCGTTTTCTGCTGAGCCAAACAGTAAACTTTCGTTGAAAAGGCTAACCATCACTGTAAAAAAGCTTAGTACCTACACGAGTACACGACAGACTTCGTTCAAAAATTGTAGAGACAGGCTGCTGACTCTCGTTTGTCTATACCCGTTCCCTTGTTCATATATTATTTACCTACTATCTGTGCTAGTATGCAGGAAGGAACAACAACATTCGAAAATCTGTATAGAAGTACTCAGGACTATAAAAAAAATACTATAGTTAGTTCCAACCTGCATTAGCATCTTGTGATCCTGTCTAATTCTACGCTAGAGTTGTGTTTCCAAGTGATATGCAGCTTATTACTTATCTAAATCCTATTAAAGCCACGATGCCGTCTGTACAGGGTGTGTTAATTGGATGAGCAATGTCATGCCATTTTAAACCGTAGGGTTGAGTGTTAATTACAATTTAGTCTACTACTTGATTTTTGTTAAGTCCTGTTTTATGATTTAAAAGCCGTGAAACAGATATATACTGGTATTATTAAACTACTAATACCTACTTATTTTAAAACCTACTTTTTATAGTTTTAATACATCGATCCATTTTTTCTTATCAATGTCGTTTCTACTTCGTTGTGTTTGCCACTCTATCAAATATATGTGACCTCTTTTTATTCATATGAATATCAACCATAATAATTACAGTCGAACATCTTTTCAATTTTGTATTATTTGGATACAGACCATAGACGTCCAATATATATATATACATTTATTGTTACAGAAAATAAGAAATGACATCCTGAAATTCTTAGAGCAGACCATTCAGTTGAATCTCCGTTTTAAAAACGTTTTTTTTTTTCGTATTAAACGAAAGCAGTACCATAAGTTTCATAATGTTACTGGTACATGCTAATTGAATTACTTTTTTCATGACTGATCGCCGTGCTTGGTTAACCAACATGAGTGTCCGACATTATGCACAATGCGGGAGCCACGTCAATTTGTCTGGCTACCCGCATGCCTTTACGCTAATGCTCTTTCTGTGTTAGCCCATTTTTTGCTCATCCTGTGATGTCCTGGGTCACTTTTTGTTATTTTAATTTTCATCTAGCATTCTGGAGGGCTTTTAGTGTTTTAAATAATCACGTTTGGAGCACGAACGTGTTTTAATTTCGTGGTTTTAATTCTAATTGCATTTTACCCGGATTTTAATTATAAAGTTTGTACATATTTACGTAATCAAGTAGGTATTTACGTGCATAATTTAGAACATACATACCACGTGTTTGACTGAGGCATGTAACTTTATAATATCTACCTATAATAATAATTTATGCTTAAATACCAACGTAATTGTATTAAAAAGAGGAAATTTAGGAAAGCCGACGTTAACTTTAGATATTCCTAGGTAGTTTTCCCCTTAAATTAAGACGCGGTAATTAAACTCAAATATCTATGAATAGCCGAAAAAATAAAAAATCATACAAACGCAATAAATAAACAAGCTTGTAAAATACTTTCGATTTAAATATTAAGTAATAAATCCGGGTTGTGTCGTATTCGATCGCTAGCATGCCTGAATGCACTCGAGTTTGTTGACCTCATATCAACTGACCCCCAAAGGAAGAGGGTTCTTATAATGTTAATGGCTAATACTCTACACACAGGCAGACAAAACGTACACGCTTTTATCTGTGTCACGCTTCAAGTCTTTTCAAACTATTCATTATGTACATTACTGCTTTCTGAGACCCTTTTAAGTCCTACTAGATTATTAAGGGCATTGGATGAAAGTCAATATTAGTATTCTAGTCGCGATTTCATTCATACACATGTAAAAATGGTTTATTTAAATTTAACATGATTTTGGAACGTACCTAAAATGCTTAAAGCTGAGTATGGTAAGAATGTTTAATCGTTAATCTTATTGACCTATAACATATATTAATTTAAATCAGAAATAGAAATCATATTATTATAGTCTATTTTTAATTGTAAAATAAAAACATTGAAAAAAATAGTCATGCGATGAGGGATAAAAATAACTTCAAATAAAATACATGGGCAGAGAAGAGAACAAAAAGTACAATAAAGCCCATTAAGCCATTTACTCATCATCGTATTGTAATAGATTAGTATCTCAAAGCGGCGAACTCTTAGACAAGTTTCGTTTACGAATGCCGTCTAATAGTCGTCAGACTGAACACCAACGTTTTGATAAATTACCCTGACTATAATAATAACATTCGTTACCATAGTCAGATTTCGTGTTTTTAATCTCACTACTTATTTAGATCCTGGCCTGGATAATCTTGTCCCGAATTTTCTATACTTAATAAAAAATATTTTTTAAGTTATACAAAATACATTTCAATGCACACTACATATGCCAGTAGCTCAATGTTCTTAATTTTAGTTTTTTAATATCTACAGTCGAGACATGCCTAAGTTGCTCAAATTTCAGATGGCACCATCATGGAATTGTGATGATACACCTTAGCTTCTTTGGATTTTCGGAACAGACACTTCTATAAGGCAACGCCGCGTCGAAAGATTATGAACTTATCACTTATGGTTCCTATCGCGCCTTTTTATACCTAATATTTTCAACTTTTAATTTCTAAGACATTTGAAAACAAATTAATTTATCTATTAAATTTTTACCCCAACCGGTAAATGATATTATAATTTTATTACCTATAATGAAATTTTGAAAGTAGGACTCGTTAAATTTTCTTTGAAAACATGTTTTTCAGGTCAAGTTATAAATCAGCAAATCTGAGGAGTCATCGCGACCTCGGCGCTAGGTTTAAAAACTCTTTATACTTCAGTGGAGGCCTTTCAAAGCTTTTTTAGTCATTGCACTAACAATTTAACGAGGTATTTTTTAGGTTCTTTATTATTGGGCCTTTTGAACTGATATTTTGTTTCGATAAAAACAAATTATTTAATGTACGAGAGTCAACTTCTAATATCCATGTGCAGCAATGTCATAAAATTCACTAATTTGAATATCAGGTACATAAATTGAGAATATATTTAAACGTTTTACTTTTGTGCATCTACCTTATAATAGTTATATCATTTATAATTTATGATCAAAGTTTACCTATATTATTTCGTAACCAGCCTCTCCAGTTTATCATCAAAATCTTTACTAATGCTCTATACTTTCTTTGCCTAAGCGTATATTAGTTAACTTAAATGACATCTAGCATATATTTTTATCATCCTGTCGCACGTCATCTATATTTCGGCTCAGCTTTAATTAAAATTATCATCCTAAATTAGACAAGGTGTAAGTACCTAGTCCATAGTCCATTCATTTTCCATGGACGATTAAAGATTGAGTTAAGTATCTATTTAGTTGTTAAGAAAAGGGGCTTTAAAAATATGTAAGCAATCGCACCCATTTACCCCACATATTGCGCCACTCAAAAGCAATAAAATAAATGTGATAGTGCATCTCGTGCCATCTGCGTTTGCGATCGGCGATAAACGAGGGATAGCACCCGATGAGTCACATTTATGCTTCGATAATCACACGCGAGGCGAGGCTGATACAGTACAGGATAGCACCAGGGCCGGACTATTCACTCTTCATAAATATATGAATTAAGGCGGTGAATATTAAGTGTAAAGTCTTATCGTCAAAATTTCAGAATAATACCTTTGAGTTTTACTTTAAAAATGCAGTTGCACCATAAAATAGTAAAGAAAAAAATACAAAAAAATACTTATTTATTACAAAAGTTGTTGTTTCTGAACTCCGATGGCAAAATTAAACAAAAACAACATTTTATTTTTCGTCTTTTATTAATTGTTAGAGTCAATCAACAGACAATTTTTTTTATATATTTAATCATTCATGAGATGCTTAAGTCCACCATTTCATGTTTCTTACCCAGTAAATTATTTTTTATTTCGTCTATGCCATAAAGATTATACTTAAATACCTCATTACTATTTTCTTCATTAGTCAAAATTTTTACCTAGAGGTGTATCTGAGCCTAGGGGACACAATCCGGTCCTGTACAGAGCTACCATCCACATCACTACCTTTTATGTTATTACATTATGCGCTTCTCTCTCGATCAACTAATCGATTGCATTCAAATAAGAATTTCCAGTACATTGATTTCTAGACTATTGACAAACTTGCAATACTAGAGCTGTTTTATAACATACTCCAATTCAGGAATAAAGCAAGAATGATAATTACTTTTCTATTCATAATTAAATTACTTATTAGAAATGCATGTAACCTCTGTTCAATGACTAGAATGAAATAGTTAATAATATTATAAATCAACACGTTAATTTTGTATGCCTGCTGGCGCACACAGAGAACTGTTCTGAATTTGTAAAACCTTTTGTAACTTGTGTATGACAAAAATAAATGATTATGTTTTATGTACAGTATACTATTTATTACATGCATATATTTTTTATAATATCAAGGGAACGGGCTCTATAGCTATATTTATGAATTGTTGAATGAAAAACTAATAGGATCGTTAAGCCTATAGGCAATCCCAAAAAAAATGGACTATTATTTTCACGGAAGGAAAGCAGGACAATTATATTATATACCTACAGCGTTTATCATAAATGGGCGGACTCTTTTCATTTAGGCATTTGCATAATGTTAACGAGACCATGGATTAGCAGCGTCTTGTCCTCAGCCACAATGACTACATTAAGGGACCCACATAGAAACGCTTTTACTTTGCCTAACAACCGCCGAGCATTATGGGCTATAGGAAGTCGAAGACCAACCAATTTGTAGAGAACTCAAGAAAAACTTAAGGAGGTTACCTACTTAAAAATAAAATACATTAGTCGAGGCGTTAGTACTATTTTAAGATCGAGTTCTGATATAAAGCAATTTACAATTTAATATTAAGCCGGCAATTTGCATTGTTGCCTACTCACAATGAATTTTATCAAAATCGATACTTGTTAACTTACACCTCTACCATTTTAAATATATTTCCGTAATAAGTATAATATGAAACGAGGACTGCGTTTTAAACAGGCTAAGCTCTTCTAAAATTTACTGTATTTTTTCAAGATACTAAACAAAGTGTAAAATTCGCATTAATAACTTACAAAGTCAATATATTTTAGCAGGATTTTCTGTAAGTATCTATTTTTTCTTAAGTCTATACAATGCGCATATTAAACCCACATCGCTGTGTTGCGGAGCGCGAAATTTATGTCGTTAATAAGGGCTAGGAGGGTTAATTAGCTGATTTATGTAGCATATATTGCGGTACTCTAGCACACGCGTCGTTATGGACCCTGTCATTGACAGTTTAATAGGCCCTTTCGGTAGGGCTGTCATAATGATACAATAAAAACCCGGTTGATTATTAACTAGGATATAATATTTAAGCATGTGCGATTATTAATTATTATTACTAACCTGATAGTTTTTAGTAATTTGAACGTGACTGATTTCTCAGTAAATTCCTTATCATAATTCTACCAATATCTAAGTACTTATTAGCATAATCCACAAGTCAAAGCAATTTATTCATGCTTAAGATTAGAATATTTTATTTTTGATTACGTACGTCCTATGTTTTAAGTTTAAGTGTCTCATGCCTGTTGTAAAATAAGTATAGGTAGGTTAGATAAACATGAAGCATATATTGCATGCATGCCTGTATTTTAACAAAGTACGCTTCAGGATCTTGATTCTTCATAAAGAAGGTAGTTGAAACAGAAAAACATGATTATCAAAAATATACATTACATCGTATTGTACTAGGTTCTATGTGGCAACAAATAACTTGTCCCTAAACTTGGCTTTACCAGACTTGATCGCATACGCTCCATCAACTTTGAAACACATAAAAATTAAATAACATGGATATGCGCCCAACTGGATGAAGCAAAACAAACGTTGCAAATTAAGTATACCAACGACGAGGTTCCTCAATCATAATAAGTTTAGTTGGAACCAAGATTAATACACCCGCGATTCTGACGTTAATAAAAAAACTAATGAAAAATAAGTCGGTTATTATGTGTGATGGCAACACAAGTATGTATTCTAAGTAATGACCGTGTAATTTTTACTAATTGGGTTTTTCTTATATTTCTATCCCTCTTCCTATTTATTTCCAATGTAATTTATACTTTTAAAAAATACGTATGGTGATTTGGAATAAACGAAATTTGAAATTAATTTTAAACAATAAGCCTAACCTAATAATTTTGTCTATGTTGCTTTTTATTATTATTTTTTAATTAATAGGTACTTTACATATTTGGAAAGGTTGTGTTTTGGACAAAGTATTGAAGGTTATTTTCAATCGAGTGTACTTCCAGTAAAGATATATAATCGTGTTGATTGTCGTCATGTCGAGCTACAATGTGGAACCGTACCGCTTCGTAACTTCTGCTATTGGCTGTGTTCCCTCCGAACATCCTGTCTCGGCATTCAGTCCTTGTATGCCTAGGGACAGATCATTAGACAATGCCTCTGAGTAATGGGAAAACATGCCGCTTAATAAGCTATGGCAGATAAGTATAGCTTAAGCATCTATATATAGTTTACTATTATAATACCTTTGTGGAGCTTAATAGACCGCGGCTGTTATTTGTCGTTGTGTATAGATAAAGCATGTAATGCAACCAAAGTATAACTTTGGAAGCCGCCGCCTCCGGTAGCATATTATATCATGAACTTCTTCGTTTTTCGGAAGAGATGTGAAGATGTTGACTCCGGCTGACACCGCTAGACGGCAATCGCAAAGTTTAGTCAGATGCTTTTGATAAGTGGAAAAATCTGAAGGCAATGTTAGTATAGCACACGACAAAGAATAGGCTTAGTGAGTCCACTAAGGCTCTGGAGTCCCAGAGCCTTGATTCTGTAAGCTTTCATTTTAAACTTCGAATCTGAATACGCTGTGAGTTTCTTGATTGGCATTCTAAAAACTCGGTTGATAAGTCGAGCTTATACTAGCGCTACCCTTGCGAGCGTGTCAGCGAGATGAACTAGATTGGACGTGAGATTTTGTATGAGATGACGTAAGATGTGGCATTCTTTAAGGTAATTTCCCCGTCACTTCGAAACTCACTTCTCACTTCTCACTTGTCATTTTGAACCTTATGCGAAGTGTGTGATAGAGACGTGAGAAGCGAAGTTTATGTTTGAAATTTATAGAAACGATAGGTAGCTAGAGTATAGCCCACTCCGTTACTTCCTTCTGGTGTTATATGACATACTCTTAAGGGAATAACAGTAGTATCAATTTTCTTGTACTCTCATCATCATCATGATGATTTGTACTCTGTCCGACTAGTGGCGGATTCAACCATCGGTTTTTCCTGCTTGATATATAAGGCAGTTCTATATTTCAAAATAATTATGCAAAAAAAAAAATGTACCATAAAAATGTTCATAATCATGACTCACTGTGATAAATATTTAAAACTACAATCTATGGATTTCATTCTGGCTTGCTTTGGCTTTATCAACCATTGATCAAAATACTCAACTTATTTTAATCGAAATCAGATCTTCTACAATACAAGTAATAATTGGTGAAAGGAAGATACCTAACAAAGGTATCACGGTTGAAATGTTTGATCTGAATTTATACATGAGTCACGGGATACATTTTGCAATATAGTAGAGTCCTGTCTGGATATTGGCATGTTCCTGATTTGTGATATGTATTATTCCTGGTTTGTGATGAATAATTTCCAACATTTCTACAAGTAGGTATATAGGGAAGATTGGATAATACCTACAATATATTTGGGCATATCATATACTTAATTTATCATGTCATTATGAGCTTAAGCAGCACCTATTCACGATTAAAATTATATCAGCCTTGTGTACAAAGATTTTATAAGTAGTATTTTTTTTAATATACTATGCATCGCTCGAAATTGCCTTTAGCTATCCAGCTAAGTTATCTTCCTGTGCATAAACGATCATTGCTAATTTTTCTTTAGATGAAAAACTTTTCGCTTATCCCATCAGCGAAGTACAAACTACACTTAATCGCCTAAAACTCGTATGACAACAATTAACCCTTATGAGATAATTGACTAGACGTCTCTTCTCTCCCTCATTCTCATCATATTATTTTTCATTTGTTTACATAAATAAGTTATAATTCTGTAACATCATTATTCTATTCAAATCAAGAGAGAACATTCCCTTTGCGGGATTCCGTCATTCGTCGTTGGTTGGTTTAATTCCTCAATACGTTCTACGCAAAGCATTTCATAACCGATATCGGATCAATATAAGCTCGGCTTCGTATATGATTATTACATATAATTAAATCCCACAGGTAGAATTAGGTTATTTGAGCTTCTGGAGGCACTCAAACCAAATTTTGCTGAAGAAAATTGGGTCACTTCGAAAAGATGTAAGTACTTAAGTATAATTTTACTATACTTTTCTATATGTGGCCCAACATACTTAATTTTTTTTTTTAATACAGGATTCTAATTTTACATAATAGAATGGTGGTACGCTGGTTCACTATCCTTCTAATTTCTATTTCGGTCCTCCCTCTGAGTTTGCAAAATTGCCTTATAAGTACGTCTACTTAATCCTTAGAGATAGATACACATAATAAAGTATTAGTAGTTATTTTTATTTTTACTCGTAGGAATACAAAAAAATACTGTTGCCAATTTGAAGAAATGAATGAAAATTGACGATAAAGATTTTACAAATTTGTAGTGTTGTTTATAAGTACTTACATATTTTCACGTTTATTCTCTTTTATACAGATAGGTATGCATGTTTTTGAAACTAACTTAGGGTATTATAAATATTGTAGAATGATAAAGAAATTGAATTAACTTCATAATTATGTTTTTTAAATTTATTTTGCAAGATACGAAAAGTATTATCTATGTATTTCTTTACCTTCCAGACTTCTACTGAAGAAAATAAAATGTTTTCAATAAATTTTCCTTACTCTATTATAGATTTGTTGATGTAGCCATTGAACTTGGCATTGTTAATAGGCTTATTGACGTAGAGGTAGTAAATAACACGCTGATTTGTATGCGGAGTTCACACGCGTAGGCCTTCAGTACCGAAGGGCACTTTTTATTCAATTTTCTAACAGGTGTGCTGCGTAGATAAAGCCGTGTGCACAATCTGTGAACATATGGATAGACGTGAAGTGAACTGTATTTTTTTGGAATATACTAATATAGATTTACTGTTTATGTTATGATTTGATATTGGCTGAATATGTAGAGATGATTGTTTCATATCCCATACAGACCAAAAATAATATAAGTTAGTGGCAACCTTACATCAAATATATAGATTCTTGCCCTGTACTTTAAATAAAGAAAACTGTCTGAAAAGGTTCATCACTATCACTACATAGTATAAAACAAAGTCGCTTTCTCTGTCCCTATGTCCCTATGTATGCCTAAACCTTTAAAACTACGCAATGGATTTTGATGCGGTTTTTTTAATAGATAGTGATTCAAGATTTTCTTGCTAATGCTATATAATACATGTGTATTATATAGCATTGCACCCGTGCGAAGCCGGAGCGGGTCGCTAGTAATATTTTAAAAATCAATATAACACACAAACAGTTATAAGTACTTATATCCCTCAAACCTTTGAATATGATCATTCTCTCTAATCTTAGCACTTTTCTGGCTGCGTCCTCGGCTTTGATTGCATTAGAGCCCAGCATTTGCTTTAAACTTTTTCTTCTCCGTACCGCCCAGTCTTCGGCATCATTGATTCTGAGACTACTTGCGGAGAATTCACGGAGTGGAGGATATCCACTCCGTGAATGATATAATATTAGTAAGATATTTCATAGGATTAGCTACGCATTGGATATACATCTCAAGTGGGCGGGTCGGTTGTCTGCTGAGTAGGAAGAGGAAGCAAGCTGATCACGACTCGGAGCAACGCTCGTTCTCACGCGTGTTCGCACTATTAGTTACGAAGTGACAACTCATTGTACTCTGTAATATGGCAAAACACAGGTGTGCGGTATTCCAACTGGATTAGTTTGAAATTTGCTACGCATTGCCTTTGTCTTTGATGCATCGCAATTACTGTTATTTGTTATTTGACTTTGATTAATTTATATTATTTAGTTACTACTACAGAATAAACTCTTACTGCAATATGTGGTAGTAAAAAAAAAAATAGTCAACAGTTTTTTTTTTGTAAAAAAAAATCATAAATTGTAAACACGTGTATATCATTGTAAATTATTTTGAAAGAGGTACTTACGTTATACACGTTGTTACAGAAAATTTATTAGTATTTTTACTAAAATAAGAGTTTTGATAATTTAGTTTAAAATAACAACTAAATTAGTTTTTGTCTAATATCCTACTTTAAAAGTTAGGTACTTTAACAAGTCGGTCAATAACAGTGTATAACAACCAACACGCTATTACAAGTTTATAGAAAAACAAACTGTGATTTATTTCAAAGTTTCGATCAACTATCTGCTCGGCGAAGTCAACAAAACCAAAGCAGCGCGCAGCGGTTTGAATGTTAATTAAAAACGTTTACTTGAAGTAAAGCAATTTCATAGAGTAATGCCATCGAATGGTTTGCCAACCGGAGCCACCCAGCGCTATTTTACGTGGTAGTTTTGTTGATCTGTCGATTAGAAGTGAGAAGAAATACAAATATTCAGGTATTTCTTTTGACGCGCAAATGGACTTAATTATTTAGAGCATTCATGCCTTTTCCCTTAAATTAAGGCTATGACCAACTTTTTTTAAAGATCTCTCTAACTACAAACCCAGTTTAACTTACGGGTGAAGGGACAAATATGTGAGAGTATTCATACATACAGATATAACATTACTAAGTACTAATTCTAGATACTGATATTATAGTAACACATACTATTAAAGTACTTGTAAATCTGAAAAAAAAAAAAATTAATTTCTTAGACAAAAACAAAGGAAATAATATTTTTATACTTAATTTTCTTCTTTGTTAAACTTCCTATTTAAATTTGAATAATTGTGGACACACGGGTGGCAACCAATCAAATTTTTATTTGGTAAAATTACATCAGAGAAATGAAATTATTCAAATTGAATCGAGCACCTACGTTATATATCTTTTGATATCGTATTACATTTTCTAGTTACAGATCAGGAAACATAAATGTGGTAGTTATTGATTAAAATGATGTGATTTTACTACTACTAAAAAAAAATCAAAACTACGAATCTACCTAATCTAATAAATTGTAACCATAACCGAAGCCGTTTGCCTGTAGGTGTTTATCATAGCTTAGGTGTTGCTTAAATAACTGCTAAATTTAAAATTGAATTAGGTACTTTTAGGTCAAAATCTCTAATACCGATTTATTTATCTATGAAAATCTATTCATCAATTTTTATAGAAATGATCGCGCTACATTTCGGAAACCCGGGCAAAGGCCAAATATCCCTGTTTATTGAAGCGTATCCCTATAATTTGTCCGGGAGCAGCCGTGTGGCGATGAAATGACACGTCTATGACAATGTCACGTGGAAATCCCGTGGAAATAAATTGGGAGAGACGATAAGCGTTCCCTTTGACGAGCCCTGTCTTCGGATTAGGGCGTGAAAAATGATAGCTTACATGGCGTAGCGAAGGGTCCCGGGCTACCGGGCTTGCCAAATGGGATAATAAGAACATACGAGAATACAAGATTTTTTAACTACACTCAAGGCATTGTGTACGTCATTTGTTTATTTTTAGATTAAAAAGGCCTTTAGATGATCACACAGACTGGTTAGGATTACTCTGGAATCAGGTTGCAACCAGAAAAAATATCAAGTTGAATTTTCCCGTGAAATATTTATGAAATATATTTTTTTTAATCACATATGCAAAACCATTTTATAAAAAAATTTAAAACACAAATAAATGTGGACTTTTATATAAACCATCTAGTCTAGTTTTTACTAAGAAACAGTCAGATTGTTCAGAATTGTATATCTGGTTTAAAAAAAAGTACCTACTGGCCACATAGATTCTGATTAAAAAATAATTGATTGATGACATTCCATTTATGAATTTATTAAGACTGCAATTTTTCCCGCTTAATGAAAATGTAACCCTGCTTATTGTTTTTATTTAAATATAATAGGCTAGTTGACACAATTTCAATAACTGCTTAATATTTTAGCTTATTAGGCATTTTATCGAAAAAGAAGGTTTATTTATTTTTAATCGAGCGTTTACATTATAAATTTCGCGTTTTAAAAAACCATTTTTCAATTTGGTTCCAAAACGCACAAGACTGTCATGGCGTCTTGAATGACGTCACGCCGTGCGAAACAAACCAAAGAGCGATCGTGTCTTCGTACGTTATAGCTAGTTTTAATCGTTTAAAAATAAATTTCTCATATTATAAGTTCTGTATAGTGCCCCAGTGTGATAGCACGACTATAAAAACGCCAAACAAGTTATTTATATATGTTCCAAACAATGAATACGGAAAAAGTGGCTAAAACTTGCAAGAAGAGATGATGCTAATACTTTAGAGATCATACTTTATGCTAAGAGATCCCTTCCTGGGATAAGTCCGCCATTGTCTTCTGATTTTAATCATGTTCCTTTTACTATGTATTTTAAAGCAATGAAGATATTACAAACAAACAAACTTTATCAACAGGTTCAAAAATGTATTTTTGTGAAGATCATTTTGATTAAGTATTTCACACAATACAATCTATTACTTAATTCGAGCAAACTAGATGTGTTTTGTAGAATCCCTATTTTCTAAATAATAAATACATGAGTTCAGGTTAAGTTGTTTCACTTTTAGGAGTGAACGTTTCATTTTAGTTTTCAAATTAATGTTACAAACATACTCTTTTTATTATTCTAGTTGCCAAATGATATGACTAATTATATGGAGTATCATATGAAGGGAACAGTAAAATAGTAAACAGTATCTTGCAAAATGTACGTCACAACATTAAGTTCTTGTGTACCGAACTGAAATATCACATAGCATTTAAGCTTATAATAAATATTTTATACTTACAAGGAAGTTTTAACATTGCGAAATTCAGATGGGCAAAAGTTACTGTTCGACGCGAAAAAATTTCCAAGCATAACGGCATCGATTCTGGGCAATAATTACTGTCTGCTTTGCTGAATCCAGATTCCATGGTTAATTCTTTCAAATTATAATTAGCAAAAACTGTATCAACTTGATATTAGTTGTTAAAAACCAAAATTTTATCAAAAACTGGTAGTGATACTCGAAACGTCAAAGACAAGATTAAAGTTTCGCACGGCGTGACGTAACGCTTTCTGATTGGTGTTCACTGTCACGTGACTAAAGGTTTTATTTAACGAAATTTATTTTTAAAAAATATTATTAATCTTTAACGCTCTTAATAATTAAAATTGTTTGTTATTTTCTCCATAATATAATTAATCATTATAAACCCCTATCCATTATATTTATTCTTAATGGACACAAGCCTATTATTTTAATTGATATGCCACTACACATCGTTTTATTATGAAAACCGGCAATTAGTTTGTTCACAGATCTAATTCATAAAATGTTACACAATTTTATAAATGTAATGGTATGTGTAATAGCAGGCGCTGTTACATTTTTTCGGACATCAACTCTTATAACCAGTTCTATTAAGTAAGTACACGTTACATACAAAAATTTTGCTTTTTCGACAGTGAGCGATAGAATAACAACAGGGCACACGAACGAGTTTTTGTTTGTTTTTTTTTTTTTTGGATGGAACGTGGAATAGGTTAGGATAAAAATACAAAGCCTGCTAAATCACGGCACACCGTGAATTTTGCTGGAACCTAAAATCAATGAGAGGATATACGAACTCTGACATGTGTCAAATTCCCAGCTTTTTGTGCTTTCGTCTAAATACATTTCCTATACCAGATTTTTAACTAAAAAAAAAAGATAATGATGAGCTTAAAAGCGGCAACAGAAGTAAGTATTACACATTGTGGTTAAATACTACTTACTTAGACAGATTAACAAAATACTAATATAATTCTTAGTGCGAAGTTAAATATTAATTCATACACACAGGGGCATCTGAAACTGCGGGAAACAGTTAGTTACTAAATATAGATAAATTTCAAAGAATTGGACACCTCTACAATTTAAGTTTCAACACCAAGGGTAAAAACAAAAATAATGTGTCTTTTATTCCATCCGTACTAGAATAGTTTTAAATGAGATTTCAATTCCTTAAATTTGTTTTTTATTTACAAAACAGTGGAAAACTATGCGCATTAAGAAAATTGGACCAATCCCAAGAAAGCGAAAGACAGAGGAATCTATCAATGCTAAACTTAAACAGCTATGCAATTCCCAACTTTAGTTTACCAAATATTTTAAGAAGTTAATAGTTACTTGGTAAAATATCTTGTAAACAATAAAAATAAAATGCAGCATCTGTTTCGGCTTGAAATGCTTCATAGTGATGTGACAGGATGTTTACATGCGTTAGTTTACGTTCGGTAATAATGATTTTGCCTTGCAGTGCATGAACCATGTGATATTGCTCTAGCTATGCCGTTCGGGGGGCTGATATTGTCCTTATCCTTCGGAATTCATGACCAGTCTCGACGCAACAGTGACCATCCTGCAAATAGTTGCCGATAAAGTGACGTTAGATCGTCGAGTAGGTATACAAGTAAATGTTGGAGAATAAATTTTAATTTACTTCACATGTCTGGAACTAAAAGTATAATGAAATTATTTGCAAAAAGTGGCGGATATCATAATTTGCAGATATTTGAAACGTACTTAGTGCTTTAAGAAAAATGGAGCCACTTACGCCAACATTATTTTAATGCACATCACATATTATTTAATTTTATGCACACGCCCAATTTTCACGGGTATATATACTGGAAGAGATCTATATTTCAATAATTAATACCTTAGTACTCATGGTGTGTTTTACATTGCCTATTTATGTATTTCTGTATACAGAAAGAAATAAATAAAACAAATGTCGGTCTATCAGTTTTCTACAGCTAAGCTCTACCTTTTAACTGTACAACAACCTGTAATTTTATTAAATATTTATTAATATTATTTAGAAAATCGCGTCAAAATCGTTCCTTAATTGTTTATGCAAATTAAATATTCAAAGTTGTGTTAACAGAAAGCCGATAAAGCCCGTACCTTATAAGAAACTTTGCAACAGACTGATTCTTTATTCATTCAGCGATTTCCATAGGAAACAGGGCGAGGGATATTTGAATTTCTTATAGGAAATTTTCTATATTGATACGAATATTTGTTTTCTGCTCAATTCGAAGTTCTCAAATCACAGGGGATACATTTACAAACAAGTGTTGGAACGTTTACGAGCTCACCTTTCGTTGTGTTTGCTCGTCACACGTGGAGGTTGAAAATACATGAGATTCTCGTGTCATAATTCACAGATGTATGTTTGTAAGTTTGATCGACAATAGAACTGGTTATACTTTTTCTGTGATTTTTTGTTAATAACTTGACTGACCATATGTTCTTGGTCCTTGGTAAATGTATTTTGTGTAAATATAATGTCTGTATTTCTAATCGTTCATACCTTCGATGGATTTTAGAATAGTATTTTTAAATACGGGCAACAATTTGTCTTAAAATATGTAATAACAATTACTTGCGTAATAGCACAACATAGTATAACGTATATAAAATAAAACATTAATAATAGGACAAAGTGCACTTGAAACAAAAGGAATAGAGCTATCTAAGTCAGCAGTATATTTTTATGGAACTGTAACGTGATATTCAGTCATAAACATGCACATTTGCACAATGATGACAAACTACAGATATGATAAGATCCTTACATTAAACTAACATATACAAAGAATATCTATTTTGAAACATTATTTCAATACAAATAGGTTATTAATTCATAACAACTTTTATGAAAACTTAAATTAAAAAAAGCCCCAGTGCTGTGTGAGTCATAACATACACGAAACATTTTATTATTTAGGTACCTATTTATGACTTACTTTACCTATTAACTTATTTAAACCGTAATTATTTCTAACCAAACACGGCTAGTATATTCAATAGTTTTTATGTGTGTACAATTTATGGTCATGCGAATTCATTGGCGAGTTATCTCTAGTAACTATTTGTGTAGATCCCGCCATTCATATTCAGGTAAAATTCTTTAGAATGGCTATCTTTTGGAATATGGATACAAATGGAGTGAGCTCTGTTCGCTCGACCCGAGGGTCGTCTATTCACCTTTACAACTTGGTTTTTGTTTGCATCCATCTGTAGATATTACGAAAGCCAGATGTCACACGCATTAAAAAAGATACGCTCTATTTTACCACGCATTATTTATGTCATTTTACGAGAAGGATATGCTTATTTATTTTAGAATTATTTATTTTACGATGTAGGTAAGTACTTTATGTGAGTTAGCGTACCACCGGCCAGTTTCCTTGATAGTCATTTTCACTAATTGTATATTTTGAGCAATACTAGATTCAGCCATTGTTTCATACAATGTTAGCATACAATCACAAAGCAACATTGAATTATTACAAATAGCTTTTATAATTTCATTAGTATACATTACGTGATAAGAATTTTTAAGTACAATAAGCGGGAGAATTTTACGACATTATTAAATTGATGAAGCGCGTGACAAAATCATAATTTGAAAGGGAAATTTTTCATCACCCTGAAGCGTTATGCCAAATTGAATTGAGAGTCACGAATATCCGGACAGGCATCACTTCACGTGGAATTACTTTAGGCGATGTTTTCTCGTACAAATTCGTTTGAGGACACAAATAAGGAGAACGCAAGATCACAACAACAGCAGTTAATATAATATTACTTGTCAGAATTTCAACACTGAAAGTATAACACAAAAGTCACAGAACGAAACAATAGTACTAACTACAATTATAAAGTGCAATGAAAATAAAGACACTAGGAAAATGATAAATTACAAATAAACTAACACGAGTAGATATATGGTAGAGGTACAACATTGTTCTTGGTACTCAATAGAAATATACTAACATGTAATATAACCTTGTTCACATAAGTTATTTCTCTGTACTTTCCTTGTTTTAAAAATGATTGAAATAAAAAATCGAAGAAAGTCGAGATGAATTTATTGTCCTACTCTGCGGTTGGAGCTACCCCGGTTTATTAGATTTTTTCAGCAAACATTTTTTCAGTCAGTGACTTAATTTCGGATGGATAATATTAGCTCAGTACAAATTGGTATCGGTAAATGGGTTACTGAATTAGCGTAGGCGTGCCTAATAAAATTTAAAAATATTTCGGCGTGACAGATTTTAAAGTAGTAAAATAGCATTATCTACGCATACCTAGTTACTTATGAACTTTAGGAAAATATTTTAATTGTTCGGCGATCAGACTATTTTCAAGATGTCTCATATGAGATAGCTTATATATGTGGTTTTACCAAAAATTTATAGGATAGGTAGTAGTAGTAGAAAGTAGACATTTATGAAGTATAACATTTGTAGACCTACGAGTTTTTTATAGGTTTATATATATTACAAAGGATAACAAAGGATACTTACCTAATTTTTATTAAATATCATACATTTGTTCCGTTTTTTGATACATTTTTCATTATTTTCCTCATGTTTAGCCCTTTCTATAGTAGATAAAGTAGGACGGGCGTATCAACGTCGGCAAATTGGGCAACCCTCGTCTAGACCCACACTAATGCGATCCCAACGAAACATCCCCGGAGTCCACCGCATCGATATACGGGATTGTAAGTACCTGATAGCCTTGGATTTGGATACAAGATTAGCTTTAGAAATATGATTACGTTAGGTACGATTTTTATGACGTTTTTCATGGCCCTGAATACAGGTCCTTTAAAAACTACCTTTTTTTATCTATTTTAGTCAAGGTCTAAAATACGCAATAAAATCTAGTCACATGGCTAAGTAAGTCACATAATCGAACAATATAGGTACCACTTCACAAAATCCACAACACAAAGACATTTTTTTTTATAAAAATACATCTAATACAAAAATAAAAAGCTTTACAATATTTTACTAACATAGGATAGGACAAATTACTAACAAATATGGACTATTTTTATAAAACTAAAATGTCTGAAATAAATAAATTGAATTGAATTGAAAAAAATTTACTCACTCAAGAGTATTTCTTTAATTAAGTTAAGATTGTATGTTCAGTATCCTGAATATTGTATCTTCCTCAATAGGAATAATAATAAGGACTAAAAATTTCATATGTTTTAAATAAGTACATATTATATTTATGTACGTTAAATACGTACATAAATAATAATATTTTTATATGTATTAAAATAAAATATTACGCAAAGGATACTAAATTTGCACATTTTCACAAAGACGACGAATGAATGACAGCCAAGCCCCTAAAAAAAAATAGACCACTTGGAACGTAAAATCTGTGAAAGGTACACAAGCTACAGTGGCAGCTAATTGGCAGCCCAATTCGGGATTATTCCGACTGCTATCGTCTCAATTACGACAAAAGTACCAATGAGTGACCAAGTTGGCGCAACATCGATCTGTGTAGAATATTAAATTGATTTACGCATAATTAATCGCATTTATTACGCTCGCAGAAGGATTTCGTTTTGACGCTTCAAGTTTGTAATATTATAACGCAACAAAATTACAATTTTACGCCCACGCTGTAACATAAACACAAAGCTTATTTGAAGGGAGTTATATACCTGCCACCTGGATATATAAAAGTATTATTTGATTAAAAAGTTTTGTGTTTGGTATAAACATTTATCTCTTTGTTTAAAATGTTTGGTGAATAATAAAATTATTATGTTATTACATAAAAAAAAATACGTAATTAGATTAGCATAAGATAAAATGCACTTTGAAGTGACTTTAGCGAAGAAGAGTTCCTAAATTATTATTATTTTATTTATCATGTCTGGTTAGTACTTTAATCTTGATACGTAGAAATTACAAATAAAAAATAGCTTCGGCCGTTTAAAACATGTGTTGTAAACACGGAGAAAATATTTGTGGTTGTTGTGAATGTTGAGATCAATGTGATATAGTCTACAGAACACGTCTAATTCTTTAATGAATTTTAGTAAAGGAGAGAAAAAGAGGCAGGATGCTCGGCAAAACGAAGGCAGGGTCCGGAGGGATTATCTGGAAGCTATTAATCATCCTCTAGGTATTGACGTCGCGGGTTTCCAGCCTGTTATCCAGTAGATTACACCCTTATACCTATAGAGCTGCGGTAATTATTTCCAACCCTCCATAATTCTTCTCAATTTATTACTCATATCTATACTATCCTATTTTAGGGATTTTTCATTTATTTTACTTATTCTAATTCAAGATTTGATATCATGTCTGTATGTGTTCTATGTACTTATGACAAATGTTTAAACGCCCCAAAAAATATTTTTATATTGAATGAATGAAAATAATTTTTAAAATTGTTTCAGCTCTTTGGGCTTTGCGTCAATGGATCAGGTCACGTTTAACATTAATTATGTAAGACATAGACCTCCACTTCAAATACTATGTTAAGTATTTCGCCTATAGGTTTGCATAGTAAAAAATATGTAAAATTATGTTTAAAAAATCAAATCATAAGCGTATTCATTACATTACCTACATCATTACGAATTTTAATATAATGTGTGGCCCACACGCGAAGAATAAGTGTTAATTATTTATGTACACACGTAAGCAAGGCAACCTAATGAGGATATTACGAGGTGTTACTTGGTCGAAGACAAAGACTAACTTCATTCACAGATAATGCAAATAAACCTTTTACTTCGTGATAATATATAAAAAAATGTATCTTTAATCGGATACGTTACTAGTAAGTAAAATATTTCATCATCCATATTAGTACATAATATAAATATGTTGCAGCCATATTTTAAAAATGGTATCTTATGATATGTCTGACCATTTGACGAAATGCATGAAAAGCGTCTTCCATCCTAGTCCATCAATCTGGAATTTATTTATTCTTTTGTTTATACTTAGCGTTTTTTTTTGTTTGTATATATTGGCAAAAGTTCAATACTAATTATATATTGCTCGGAATTAAGTTTTTCAAACATCACATTTCTGAATATGAACATTTAGAAAAAAAGGCAATTTTAACACGATGAACCACTTTGGTGTTATTTAAATGGCTATTTTATACATATGTATGTTTACATAAGTAAGTTATTCATTTTTTTTATTTCTTAGATTACCTAAAACAGAACTCATGTTGTTGCTAAAGTAAGCCATTAAATAGCTGTAACGAGTGACGACACTCATAAGGCAACTAAGTAAATTATGCTTGAAAATGCACGAATCATGGTAATTTCGCATAAGGACATTTATATTCTGATATCTGAATAAAGACTAAATAATGTATAGTTTGAGTATTGCTGTTGGATCCTCAAATGTCAAAGAAATACATTTTACATAGCAAAAGATTAACCAAAATTTAAATATTATAATTATTTACTCAATATCTCTACATATAGGTAAGTATATTAATATTTATACATCTGTATAATATATTATAATCTTATAATATATGATGATATTATATTTTAATAGTTCGCATTAAAAAAAATCTATAATACTTACACTTGGAAGTTTGCACACACAAAACTATAGGAAATACTTGCAAAAAACAAATAAATGAACTTATTTCTACTAATAAAATGAAAGCTAATAAGGAATGCGTGTTTACAAAAGATGACCTAAACATTCTTATCATTTAGAACAAGGCTTTGTTTCACAATAGCCATAAACGTTTACAAAGAGTTCCTTGAAAGTATATATTAACTGGTGCGTCAATGATGAATTTTTTTTCATATGCTGTTTAATGAAGACGTTCGTTACTTAAAATGTGCTTTGGGATATAACCTGCGTATTGTCTCTATGAGAGCAAGAAGAAGTGTTTTTAAAGAACTCTGAAACCAGGGTGTGCATGATCAATTGACCGTGACACCTATACCAAGCGATAATGATGATTTGCAGTTCCATGTTGGCCTCAGGCTCTCGATGTCGTCATTCCATCTGTTCTTGTACCAGCTGTTGCTAATCACCAACTTTATAGCTTTTTAGATTTATTTATCTATTTTTTATAGAACCTTGTCGCATGGGCTGTTTCTAGAGTGTCGTACTCGGTCGAGTTGACTTATGGCCGCTTTGATCTATCATACATGTTTATCTATAAGTTGTGCAGGACCTGCTCTGATTTTATTATTTTTATTTCCAGATAACCCATAGTTCTTAAGAAAGTTCATACACGTCACAAACGTAAAAAAAGTTATTGCATAATCACATCTATTGTAAGACATGTCGGATTTCTATTTTTTTATTATTTGCATCATATAATCTAAACTCATTTAACAAACTCTATCTCTTTGTCTCTGAAAATGCTGATTGACTAAAAAAAATTTTTGATTTTAATAGCCCTTTTCTTATTAAAGTTTATAAAGCTTTTTAGCTAAGCTATATGTATATGTCGCAGGCAATTTGTATGATTTGTCCGTTTACAAATGGCTTCGGCATTTTATAAACATTACTTATAACTTTCAAATACGCTAACAATTTGCCTTCGGCAATTTGTATGGCGCTTCATGTTTATAAAATGCCGAAGCCGTTTGTAAATGGAAAGTCATACAAATTGCCTGCGACATACTATATATAACAAGAGCGAGTAAAACCTTAGGAGTACAGTTACTATTATCTATTCCGTGGTACATTACGAACTTTTCCGCAACTAAAATTTATTTTTTATCGCCCCTAAAATTAAAATAATGAGTAGTGCTCGCCCGACAAAGCATACATCCTGGCCAGCTAGGCCATGGCACTGCGCCGGCGCACTCACCGCAACCAGGGCACCACTTCCCGACACTGCCCGCGGATGTCCCATCCACAGTCAATAATGTCGAATGGATGGATCACTTTAACCTTTTTGTGGTAGTAATAAGTACTATTATAATCTGTAAGACGAGATATTGTCATTCGCAAATTTTTTATAAGTTCGTAAATTAGCGTATAATAGAAGATTATCGAAGCCAAACCGAAGTTTTTTATTTTATTGCAAGTTCGATCAATCCTGGTTAGGGTTTTGAATTGTCTCACAGCCTCTAACATTGTCAGTTTGGGCCTGGCAACAGCTTATCGTGCCTTCCGAAGCACGATTTTTTTTATACTTTGTAGTAACCACAGAAAACTTAAAGTAATAACATTTTCGCATATCACGATAAGTACTTTTCTTATAATCTGGAATTTGTAAGCAGAATATCTGTTTTTACGCACACCGCATGGAAACTTACAGTAGCAGTTTAGCTATAACTTTACCTACACACTTTTTTTTCGGTTTATCAAAATTGTTCTAATATCTATGAGTAGGTATACCTATCAGTATTTTTTACAATCTGCGCAACAGATTTTAATGCAAAAACTGCAACAAAGGGAATAAAATCATTGAATGTCGTTTTGTGGTTAGTAGCTGACCAAATACAAAAAGTCTTACACGCTCTGTACATTTGTGCATTGATTTAAAAAAAAGTCGATACCTATTCGCCACGCTGCGTAAACCCATGTGTTTAACATTTGGCCCTCAATGATGACAAAAGCAGGCTATTCTACTGATCTTGACACCGATATACCATTGTCCATAAGACCGTGCACTAGACATAATGTATCTATCGACTTATGGCAGTGAACAATAGACGTAATATGGTCACGGTAAAATGATAACAAATGTTCATGTTCATTCAAAAATATCATTGTTTCAAGAAGAATAAATGTATTGTCATTCCAATTTTATATGGACTTCAAATGTTGTGTAATAATATAAGACTTCAGAATTAGACTAAACAATGCATTAAAAAAGTCGTTATTGGAAATGACATGACCAAATAATTACCACAAAAGTAAACTAAATTAGGAAAAACCGACACATAACAGAAATCTATTCGTCTTTACATATGAAACACATAGTAATGTTTAATTAATCTATATCTACTAATATTACAAAAAGGAAATATTTGATTGCTTGTTTGCATCGAATATGCTTCTAAACTACTGGACCGATTTGCAAAATTCTTTTACCTTTGGAAAGCCACACTATCCCTGAGTGATATAGGTTATATGTGAACTACGGGCGAAACCGGGGTGAACTGCTAGTTGTTAGCTTGTCATAAAAAAAAATAAAGATATACAAAAATATCCTCATCATACATTATTATACTGACATGTAAAGTAAAGTTTTGTTTTTTTTTTTCTTTAAATTTATTGTTATAGTTTATGCTATGAGAAATTGACATAAAAGTTTATGTATATAGGTAGTTAAAATGTTCTGTTAAAATATAATGTAATAAGTCATGAAATACAGAAACAATCGGTCGGTCGACTAACTCGCATTACCTTCAAGAGCAACCTCTGTCATGGTCATGGACTTTTGATTATTGACAATGATCTTGATAATTATTCCTAGTTTTTATAATAAGTATTTAGTAAAAAAATTCAAAGCTTTATCCCTGACCTATCAATAAACATAAAGTACCTATCTATATAGATCTCAAAAAAGTTGTTGTTTCAATTGTACAATATTTTTAAAGTAAATAATAGAGTATGTAATTACTAAAGAAAGACACTGACTCCTAAATAAAACATTATAAATCTTTACTTACATTTTTGATAAAACCTGATTAAGTCGAGGAAGAAGACGAAGGTTAAATATATACGGTAATTTCAGTTCAATACTAAAACATGTCACTTTCAATAAAATAAACATATTCAATTCACTTGAGTGAAGCAACTCTATGTAGCTAGGTACTCTACAAACAGGCAAGGACATTGAAGCTACTTAATTTCACGATTACATTACAATAACCTATGTATGTAAAATGACTTAATTCTCTTCAATATATATGACGTAGTCATCATTTCGCTATAAATTGTTTGTATTGTCGCCGAGCATATTATTACGATGTTAGTAAAAAGCAATCCAGAATGGCTGAATGTTACGAGAGCGTGAGACTGACTTGACTATAATACACTTCAATTTTCTCATGTTGTATGGCTACTCTAAGTGAATAGCCGGCTAAGTCGCACCGTGCGAACGACGCGACCTTGCTTTTATGAAGCTGAGGACTTTTGTACTAGTTTTTCCTTAAATCCTTGTACTTGACAGGAATTATCTACTTAACAGGTAATTTAATAAATCCTTACCATCATTCGAAGAAAGCACTTTGGGATCTACTTTTTATTTAATTAGCCGTTGATTTATTTAGTTATATAAACGTCAAAAATCAAGGATAAATAAGAACTCGGTAACTGTAGCTACAATTTATATGCCTCGTTCGTTAGGTAAATCACACTTATAAAATAATTAATTCCTGTGGTAAAATTCTATCATGTTTTAAGGGATATCTTGCGCTTTGCACAAAGCCAGTTTATACAGGTTCTATATTAACCAGTGGTTGCTTTCTATCGAAAGCTTTCTGCCCAAACGCCATTTCGTCTTACTTTAGCCAGCTATTTTTCTATGAATTTTCGATACTTAGTTCTCTTACATTTTATTTATAGTCACACGTATACTTATATGTAATAAAGATTACACGGTTTTTTATAAGTTCGGCTTAGCTTTAACCTAATTGATAATTTAATGAGATTTTAATTAAAACAACGCACGTATTCTGTGAACACTGACAAAGTGAGTTTTATTCGAAGCCCATTGCCATACATAAAAATTACACAAAATCAGGGATAAGTTTATTTGATGTTGCCATTAGAAATAACAAATTATTTCCAACACCCCAACTACAGCAAATAAACCTAACTTTATAAAAATAACAGTTTTATTTAAACTAACTGGCTAACTCTTTGAACCTCTATACATAACACCCCAACTATAGTAAATAAACTTAATGCTTCATAACATTAACAGTGTTTTATTTAAATTATCTGGCTAATTCCTAGACCCTTTACACATTTATCATGACTAACTGGATTTAAAGCTTTTGTAAGAACATCAGCAGGCATATCAGTTTTTGGCAAATATTTTAAATTTATTATATTATTGTTAACTGCATCCTTTATGAAATGATATCTAATGTCAATGTGTTTACTTTTTCTATGACATGCATAATTTGCCACCAATTTCTGTGCACTCTGGCTGTCATACAATACTACACTACATTGATTAGTAGTAAGTTCACATAATAAAGATTTCAAATACATAGCTTCCTTGCATGCCTCAGCTACAGCCATATATTCAGACTCCATGGTTACTTTCCCACGAAATAGGTGAGCCTGACATTACAAAACAAAAACCAGTATATGATTTGCGATCTAAAGTGTTACTTGCCCAATCAGCATCAACACATCCCACAAGTTCAGCTGTTTCCTTTACATACTTCAAACAATATTTTTTTGTTTTCTTTAAGTACCTAAGTATTCTTTTTGCATAATTCCAATGAACATTTGTGTGACATTTATTGAATTGACTAAGGAAACTGACACTGTAAGATAAATCAGGCCTAGTAAGAACACACAAATACATTAAACTTCCAATTAATTGTTGATATGGAACTTCTTGATCACATTGTTCAGATTTATTTATATCTAATTTGCATTCCATTGGTGTACTAGCAACTTTGCAATTTGACATATTGAATTTCTCCAATAACTGATCTATATACTGTTCCTGATCCAAAGTAATAACATTTAATTCTTTATCAATTACCACCCTCATGCCTAAACATTGTTGAATCTGACCCAAATTTTTAATCTTAAATTTGGAACTCAATACACTTATTAACTTATCAGTCTCATTTTGATTATTCGAGTAAATAAAAAAATCATCGACATATAAGGCAATAATGATTTTTACATCAGCGCACATTTTTGTAAATAAACATGGCTCTATAAGACTCTTTTTAAAATTGAGCTCACATAAACATTGTTCTACTCTCTCATACCAAGACCTAGAAGACTGTTTTAAACCATAAATTGCTTTATTCAATTTTACAATTACTTTCTTTTTATTTGAATCAAAATTAATGTCTGGTTGAACCATATAAATATCCTCCTTAAGAAAACCATTTAAGAAGGCCGTTTTAACGTCTAAGTGAGAGACATCCAAATTTAACTGAACAGAGAGAGCAAATAATAATTTTAAAGTGGAATGTCTGACCACAGGAGAAAAGGTTTCTTGATAGTCAATACCAGGTTTCTGCGTGAAACCTTTGGCCACTAATCGGGCTCTGTAACGTACATTGTTATCACTATTCACCTTTTTTTTAAAAACCCACTTGCACCGCACTATAGTTTTATTAGAAGGTAATTCACTCACTTGAACCCAAGCATCATTTTCTTCAAAAGCCTGCAGCTCATCCTTCATGGCATCTATCCACTTATCCTTATCTGGGCTATTTAGGGCTTCTAGGAGACTGACTGGATCATTAGTGACATTTCGACTTGACATTTCACAGAAGTTAGAAAAACCATAACGCTCTGGTGATTTCCTAATACGTTTAGTAACTACTGGTTGTGGTTCTTGTTGTTCATCCTCATCAGATTGCTGTAAAACAGAATCCAAGTCAGTTGTTGAATCGTAACTATCTGAATCTGAAGACACACTTGAAATGGGAAGGGATATATTTTTCGATTCTTTAGTATCATGATCATCCAATTGTTTTAATTCATTATCCCCAACTGAAACTGACACAATTGCTTCATTTGTGCAGTTTCTTTCTATATTTTCATGGATAATCACATCTCTGCTAGTTACAACACACTTCTTGTGCGGATCATAAACACGGTAACCTTTTACATTTTCAGAAAATCCAACTAAAATATGTTTCTTTGACTTACAATCCCATTTAAGCCGTTTCTCTTTTGGCACATGGACCATCACTTGACTGCCAAATATGCGGATATGACTAAGATCTGGTTTTTTATTTGTCCAAAGCTCATATGGAGTTTTATTATCCAATCCGGAAGCAACAGATCTATTCCTAAGGTAAACAGCAGTATTAGTAGCCTCTGCCCAAAACTTCTTATCTAGTCCGGCATCAAATAATAAACAGCGAGCTCTTTCAACAATTGTTCGATTAATACGTTCGCTTATACCATTTTGTTCTGGTGTATAAATATTAGTTTTTTGATGAACAATACCCGTCTGTTTCAAATAATTTTCAAAATCATTGTTGCAAAACTCTAAGCCATTATCTGTCTTGAAAACTTTAACTTTCCTGTCTTGTTGATTTTCTGCCATACTTTTAAACTCCTCAAAGTATTTAAAAACTTGACTTTTAGCTTTAAGAAAATAAACAAAGGCCATACGGGTAAAGTCGTCAAAAAATATTAAGAAATACCTGGATCCACCAATCGAAATATCCTCCATCGGTCCACAGACATCAGCATGGATTACGTCTAGTGGTTTGATGCTCCTTGTACCAGCATGACCAAATACCTGATAATTTCGAAGCTGTATTCATGATTTGCGTTACGTAGTTCGTCATCGAATCACAATTTTCTAAACGAATCGATATTAAATTCCGCAGCAAGGTTATTCTTCGAGAAAAACTAGAATCATCAAACATAGTCTATAGTTTCTGCCACAAGTTCCTTGTATTCGAAGCATCTTTGATGTGAACATACAATGACGGGTCGATGGTTAAAATTAATTTGGCTTTCGCTTTTGCATCTTCGGCAGCTGCATCTTGAGTACACTCCTGCTTTATATAACTAGCTGTACCTTCCAAAACCAGACTTTCCGCCGCAAACGCCCATTCATGATAATTCTCGCGCCCTTTTAACTTTGGCACGTTAGTCAAAAATGAGTTGGAAGCCATTATTGTAAATTTCTTTTTTTTTTGGGAAGGATTGCTATTTAACACAATGTATATACCTATGCTAGCTAAACTAACTAATTTAACTGAGAAATTCCCTATTTGGGCATAAGCGGGCCCATAACCTGATAATTTAATGAGATTTTAATTAAAACAACGCACGTATTCTGTGAACACTGACAAAGTGAGTTTTATTCGAAGCCCATTGCCATACATAAAAATTCCACAAAATCAGGGATAAGTTTATTTGATGTTGCCATTAGAAATAACAAATTATTTCCAACACTAATCGCACTATTTTACACGCGCATTTTAATTGACCTTGCATTGCCTTGCTGGCATGTTAGTTGTTTAGCTTGCTTTGTTTATATGCTAAACAAATTATACTAATTGCGCAAAATGCCTATGTGCAAGTGTGCAACTAAACACCAGGGTAATAAACTTAGTTTTAGCTATTAATCATAATATTAAATGCTGACTACGCTAATACATATTACGTAAATCCAGGCGCCAATAGTAACGAATAAAATGAATGCGTTTATTTTCTTACATTTCATGCCACAATTTCTTTCTCAATAAAACATCGGTTGACTCGAAGATATCCCTGCTTGGGATAATTTCGGGATTGTATGTAGTTTTGTTTATTTAATTATTATAAATAGACACTTTACTAAGATAAAATGAAGCAACTTAAGTTATTATTATAATCATCATTAAAATAATAGGAAATAATATAGCGTGATAGTCAAGCCGTGGGCAAGAGCAAGTAATACATACAACGACCGTTGTAGGTACCTAAATACATTTCACAAGCTGAAATCAGAGGCGAAAATCTTCATTTATTGGCTATTCACAAAAACGGTCAGTTTCTGGCTGGAGCGCCATTAAACGCCGTCCGAAATCCCATAAAATTTATGTTCGCACATGACGTCGTAAATGCAGCCGAAGTGTGGAGGAATAAAGCAGTCTATAAAAAAGAAAGGGAATTTCTTTGGCACACATAAGAAGTTCAAAAGATCTCCGTTTGTATTTCTTGTAACAATTACTAACTACTCGCTATTTTGTTAGAAGAAAAATAGGTAATAGCATTATTGTTTGATAGATAGCTCTTGAATAAAAAAAATTGCGTGTTTAATAAGTTTTATTTGTACTTAAAACATTGATGGCTGGTTTAGTAAAAGGTAAAAATTATAAAATAAAGAGCCTATTTAAGAGCAACGTACTTCCTAAAAAAAAGTCCGTGTTAGTCTATACTTTATCTCTCTGTTTTCTATAGGTCTATTACCAGAAAATATTCCTGCTTATCCGATGAATTAAATAAATATTTTTAATTGATATTCATTAGTTTTTACAATACCTTCAGGCGTTTAATAAGCCAAGTGGCTTTTGGCCCTACATTCAATAAAAACTGTTTCATTATATTGTATGTATCTATCTTTACTAGTAGTAGGTAGGTACATGAAATAAAATAAAAACTGATAAATTAAGTGGTCTCACATTTCACAACAGGCAGTAAGGAACAAAAGCAGTTCATATCCGAACGTATTGCAAGATATTGGAACGGATTGCGACACACTCGTGACCACAGAGCACTGCGCGTGCGCCGCTCTTGCTACATAGCGAACGATACAGACCTAGGCATAGCACCATAGACCTGTTGATTTCTTAATTGTGAACAAATTATTGTGAACAAAACATATAGACTATAGTTTATGTATAATTGCTTAATATCACAGATTATGTATTTATTTACATATTGGGAATTAAAATTTGAATAATTACTTTTTATGTAGTAAACACAACAAAATAGTGCGAAAGTGCTTGGAAAAAAAAACACAGTGACCAATTACTTGGTTTGGTTACTCAATCCCAACGAAAATTGAACGCGCCACAATCAATATGGATCTTCTTTGTCCGACCGTGTTTCCCGGTTGCATCTTCAGCTTACGCTTCAGAGCGCAAAGTACGCTATTAAACATGGTCCTGATTTGGCGGTACTGTATATTACAATGGAGCGACTGCCGTCTGAACTCCGAATAAACTCTTTTATACAGGGAAACCAGACCAACATGACCTGGGGTGTGTTAGTGGCCAACACTGTCAGATTTTTCAGGCTGCCTAAAGGCATCTGACATAGCCTAACGACTGCCATCTACCGATAGCAGCCGGGACAACATTCTAGACAATCATTATAGATGTCGGATCATTAACACTCAGTCCAGAAGTCTAAATTACAGCTATTTAGCTACCAAACAAAGCGTATTTGCAATCATCACAGCTGCAACCGTGATTCCGTACTGACAATGCAGCGTCCTATTGACAACTCGTAGGTCAACGACACCGAAGTCCGTTCAAGTACCTTTATCATTGACTTTCGTTGGGGTAGGGACTATAACTATTTTAAAATTCCCAAACTTAAAACACAAACAAAAACACATGTTTCGTGTTTGATATTAATTACTGGCATACCGGTTCCGGATATTTTTTCATTTCATACTACCTATGTATAAAAATTAGGCCTACAGTTAGTAGGTAGATAGCTTTAGGACGTATGCAATACCAAGTATGCTAATTTCCTACCGTTCCTACGTTTTCTTGCTTTCCTTAAAAGATCATCAGCTAGCGATAAAAGACGATACCAACGACTTAAATGTATTTTCTGTAGCAGTAAAAAACTCATCATATTAATATAATATATGCCACTAGTTATGATTAAAAAAAGTGTTAAATGGTTTCACTTTACCATCATGTGATGATAGTAATTTGGGTTCTTTTTTATTTAATTTCATAAAGTTAGGTTTTTAGTAAATTATTAAACATTTAATTCACTTTAGTTAATTTTTGGTTTTCATATTGATTAACACAAAATTTACATCAGCAATGTGTGTGTTTACTATTACATAAAAACAACAGATTAAAAAAACATTTGATAGATTACTGAACTGGAATTACATAACACGTATAAAATTTATTTATAAATTGTAAATGCAGTTATTTGCGCAATCAAAATGTATAGAAAGCATGAAGTTAATTACAAATAAATTGTATAAAATTATGTAATCGATACCCATTTTGTTTGTTAAATAAATTGCAGTTAACGAAGACTCGTTGGCTTTAAAGGATTATGTATACTTCTATACTAATACAATAAAGCTGAATAGTTTGTTTGTTTGAATGTTTATAACTTTTGAATTACGGGTCGGATTTGAAAAATTCTTTCTGCATATCAAAGCTTGATTCTTGGGGTAGGTTACAGGTTTTAGGTTAACGTAAGTACATACACACGACGGTGTGTGTGTTAGTTTTTATATACAATAAATACAATTAGAGGACTATTATATTATTGTTGCTATAGAGGAAATCTACGTACAAACTTGTAGCGTAGCTCGATGCATGTGAAACCCCCATTACATTGTTTGTGTGCGATCGCATTCGTAATTGCTGCAAATTGAGCGGCCATGAAACACATTATTACGATCTGATGCAGGCTAACCATGAGAACGTTAATAACGTAGGTAGGTAGGCTGATTAGATCAGTAAAGCTTTTATTTTTAGTTACTAATAGCGGAATATTTGATTGTTATTTTTTTCCAGTGGACAGAATAACGCGTCATTAAGGAATCTACATCTTTATTGATTTTGATCAGTATAACCTGTAACGCCATTAACAATATTTTTTAATTTATATTAAGTGTATGTTAGAGGGCTGTGGTATTATTTATTTTTTTTACCTACGTGACGTACTTTTAGACATCTAACAGCACAATATATGTTTAACTATAAGATATAAATAGTCATCAAAAAATTAACAAGAAGTAACATAAATTTATGTCAGTGTACAAACCAAGAATATTATTGCAACAAAACAGTATTTATTTCTAAGGATAAGCGGTAACTATAGACGCACCAAGAAATATCACATAGGAGCGTCGCCAGCCCATTGAATATTTAGAGGATATTTCTGCTAAGGAATAAAAATAAAACAACCGACGACTTGAGAACCTCCTCCTTTGTTTGAAGTCAGGTAATAAGAGAAAGAAGAATACATCCAGGCCTCAAATAGGTAAAAGAACTGCAGCAAAATAAGCCTATGTGCCTAGTACAGGAGCCATTGCAACATAACTATTATTATCATACTATATAGAGTATTCTGTATCAGTTATCTACTATGTCACCCATAATTACTTAAATCTGTCACGCAAGAGTTCATAAAATTAAAAAAATATACTTATCTCTCCTTCTTCTTCTTTTCAAGTCTTAATGGACTCTATATTGATTTTGCCTTGTATTTAACTTCACTACATTATATTAATAAAGGACTATTTACAAGAGCTAGTATGAGTTAATTGTTTCATTGTTTAACCAATAAACTCATCAGCAATCACAACGTCTGCTATAGTATGTCACGTATTATTATTTGATATAATATCATTTGACCTTCACCTATTAGCTTGTCCTCACTCCACTCCCTATTAGGCTAGACGCGTTAGCGGCATCCTAATGTGATTACGTTGTTGAAATAAGGACGAGGTTTCAGTGGAATTAATTACAATTTACATTAAAATTTGTACATGCTAAATTTGATATTAAGCGTGCGATAATTTTATATCTTATTTGTTAAATTAATTATTTACAAGCCGTAAAATTTCGAACGCTACCAATTTAACACATAAAATAAATATCAATAATAGATCATATTATATAAAAATATTTAACGTGCTTAATTTATTTATTTATATTGTATTTTTAGAATGTAATTGTATTTTCTACCTAAATCTTTTATAAATACGATCTCACTTCTCGGAACTTACCCAAATTAATTACTCAACAAATTTGTCTCAAACTCGAATTTACCTGAAAAAAAAAACAAACGTATTATGATTATTTATTATAGGAAGTGCTATAATTTCTTTAATAAAAATTATGTTATGTGATTGTCATAAATTAGATACTCATAGATTTTTGTTCTAAATAAAATGCATTCTAAATAACAGTCAGTATCTCAGTTAGCCATTACGTATTTAAACATCCTAAGAATCTTGCAAAACTTATCTAATCACTGAAAAAAAAATGATTATTTTACTTATTTACTATTTATTCCGAAATTTTAATTTTAAATATGTATCTATAAATCATAACAAAACCTTTAAGTATTGTGGTGTAATTACTTTGTGATACGCAATCCGCATGTGAAGCACGTGAGTGATTTGAATGCATGCTTAATTGATTGATCGATACGTTTGTTCCCTTAATTATTCGATAAACAGTTCATTAAAAGATTTTAGACTTTGTTCAGTCTTCAGATTTTTATAGGTGCCCAAGCGATAAAGATCATGTAACTCCTCAGATAACTATGTAAGTAGCTAACAGCAGCGCTTTGACTAGTCACTTTTTTCTAATATCGATTCTTGGAAAATTGAGTGTAAAGGAAGCGAAGGAGATCTATTAGTAATTGAAATACTAAAGTCTCCGCATATAATTGCGATATACAGATGCAGTAATTGTCGATAAAATATGACTATGATATATAACATACTAGCTTTTGCCAGCGGCTTCGCCTGCGTGAACTTCCCTCGGGAACTTTTTCCGGGATGAAAGGTACCCTTTGTGTTTTTCCTGGTTCTAAGCTACCTCCCCACCAATTTTCAGCCAAATCAGTTCAGCCGTTTTTGAGTTATAAATAGTGTAACTAACACGACTTCCTTATAAATATAGATTAAATATTTTAATTCATAACTTAAAACTAAAGCTAGTATGAAGTTAATATCATCAATTTGACGTGTTTCGCGTGCATAGAAACAATGTTATGCACAAAAGCCTTCTCCACTAAATCCAGGTCAAGTGTTTGCCGTATATAACAGCATGCAGCATAACTCAAACTAGTTTACGACGAATCATGTGACGAGCTGACCTTTAACCTCTGCTTGATGCTGATGAACTATATATGCTCGTGCATGGTCATTGTAGGTAGAGACAATATAATTTAGTTGAATTATGGGCGTGTTAAAACCCCGTGCTCCACCCACGGAAGAAATTATACTTACTGTCTAAAAATTAATACACAAAATCTATAGAAAGGTGCAAAAATCCTGCGTTGTAGAGGCTGGTAACGTCATAACTAAGTTATAATTGTACCCAGAAGTGAAAAAATAAAATTGGTAAATTGCGCATGGTAAACAAGTTTAGAAATATTACATAGTTATCATGTTTGTAGATGAAAACATCTGAAATAACTGGATTTCACTGCAAATAACTGCGCTATACCCATTGTTTGCTAACTCTTCACAAACGAATATTACACATTTGAAATTGTTGATATATTAAATAAAAAATTTGGTTACAAAGAAAAGATGTAAGTATACTTATACTTTTGTACTAGCTGTTGCCCGAGGCTCCACTCAACTATATCCAATCCAAATTTCATAAAAATCGGTGACGGACAGACAGACTTTCGCATTTTTAATATTAGTTTGGATTTATCATCATCATCAGCTTTTTCAGATTTTGTCGAAAAGGCTGGTAGAGGTATCCCTTGACCAGAGGGCTGGTAATTACCTTGCTCAAAGGGTCAGCATTTCCATTCAATATGGCAATGCAGCCACCCTTCTTGGCACATTACCGCAAGTGGAGCCTTTAACGGGACTGTACAATTTAAGGTTATATTTTATTTGTTTTTTTTTAATAATTATTATTATAATTTTAATATAGTTTTATAAATCTATACATTTAATATTATCTAAGTAATATTTTAGGCAAGTAAATATGAAATAAATAAACGTTTGGATTTGCATAAAGTTCCATCTCTGATTGAATAGCACTCTAAGCGCAGTGAGATCTCTTTGCAGTACACAACGTGACTAACAATAAACATCGGAGTCTCCGGGGAAATCTAATGCCTTCTTGTGGTCCGGAAAGGTATCAATCAAGACCGAGCGTAAACCGGGATACCAGAAAAACGCGAATAACCACAATTCATACTGCCTGTGTGATTGAGTAAGTGATATTAGATAGACATTTTATCTAAATTTATTTTTTGGACTGTGATGGCCTGAGTATACGACCTAGCGTCGCCTTTTTTATTATTAGAATGCTTGCGACAGAATACAACACTTACTAGTAGTAACATAATCAGATAGAATAAAAAACAAGAATAATTATGGAATTTTTACATCATTCTTGTTTGGTAGTTAAGAAAGAGTAAAATTATACGTTAAAATAACGAAACATAAGGAAAAACCGTTTCCTTTCTTTAAACCAATTATTTGCTTTTAATTATGTTCGCATCTAAGGTAAAAGGGGGTAAAAGTTTCTAATGTTCCATTTATTGACATAGAATTTGGGAAATAAATGAGGATTTTTTAAATCTATATTTCTCAAATATAGGTCGCGGCTTATTAATTACAGTACCTATGTAAAGTCCGCCTGGCCGTCTCCATTATCAAAATAAACTTACTGCGGGGAGATCTTCTATGACGTAAGAGGTAATAAGGTATTCGTGAGAATCGCGTAAAATGTACCACAATGATTTCACGCTGAATTGTACGTTAGTCAAATTACGAGCGAATACATAAGTCAATCTCATCCAAAAGAAATCAAAGAAAGTAAGTAGGTCGCGTTTCGCGTTCGCGGTAAATCGGTTTGAGCGTGCCCGCACTTCTTATTGTCTCTGTGGTCTTGAATGCCGACAAAAAGTTTCAAACTATTGAAACGTCCGGTAAAATATTTTCAGTTTTTACTACATTAATCTAAAAGAAATTTTGGGTAACGTGCCTAACATCTTTTGAACAAACGCCTCATATAAATAAAAATAAAATAAAAATTGTTTATTTTTACACATTAAAGTCCATGCAGTGAGTTAGGTTGTGTGGTATGTGATATAATCCAATCATTACAAAATAAAATAAAAAATCCTACAAGCTTGCTGGAAGAAAACTTATTGCTACAAGACTCCATTTCTCTATAACAAGGTATAAAATCAAATAAAATATTCAGATCGAAATAACTGAGATATATATGACATCGAAGTAAACTAAATTGAGTATTTTTATTTTTTCTTAAAATTTCGTACTTTTTTAGCTGATCTCAGCATTCCATAGATTTGTCTGTTTTTTAGAATTTGTTTTTATTGTTTCAGAATAAATATTACTGCGTATTTTAGGTCTTCTGTAACCCTAATGTTATTTCATGTGCAACACGGTTTTCTATGGTATTGTACAAGACTGACTTCCGGTACTTTCTATAACAATCGCATTCGGCAAATATTTATCGGTCCAGTTAGCCGAAACCTTTTTTATCTAACTCAAACAAGAGTATAATCTGTGTTTGTTGACTAAATAATTACAAAAGAACTATTATCGATTTTACAGTCCACTTCGTTGTTTACTTAGGATGTGTCGCCCAAGTTGTCACATCTGGGTCAGACCCATCACATATGGCAAAAAGGGATTAGTTGCCCGTTGGCGGCCACTATATGTAAGTAATGTATAAAGTCACCCTTGGACCTTCTTTCTAAGATTTGATTAAAATATTTAACATCTTCTTTATAGTCTTAAAAGAAGCCTCCCAGAGTGAAGTTGCGTACCTGCTGAAATATTGGAATAATAATAAAAATTTGTAAGTAAAAAAAATGTAATCCATATCTTTATTTTATGAATAATATCTAAAATATATTTTAGGCAAAGGAACAAGTATAATATTATATACTTAGGTAATTTTTTACGTAAAAATATAAACAAAAAAAAAATACGTAATTACTTCTTTATCTGTCATAACATAATTTCCAACGCAACGCCAAAATTATAGCCATTAACTGACAATGGGTTACTGTTATGATTATGGATGTAATGGATATCGATTGATATTGATAGCCAAAACTATTTCGGGTCATTGCAATTTGCAACCATCGGCAGACATTATTATTGGTAGTGTAATAAAATTCGTCGGTCAAACGTTTCGAAAGATAATAAAATAATAAACTAGTGTTAGATAATGTTTTAGCATGGTCTAATGTAATCTACGAATGTAATATACAAATATATTTTTATAATATTAATAAATAAAGGTTAAGTATATTATTTGCTACTACATTTTCCCCTGGTTAATTACCACAGATTATCGTCTCTCATCTCAGCGCGTTCCAGGTTAGTTCCTGAGCTAACACTGATATTATCTGGGGTGTGATCACCAAAGATAAATAAATATTATACATACCATTACAGAATATTTTCTCTTTTCAAATCTGTTCTACCATTTAAGGGTTTTTAACATTAACAACATTGTTAATAAACATAAACCACTTTACAGCTCGTTTTGAAATTGAAAGAATATTTTTATAATAGTATTATAACCTAACGCTGGAAGAGAATCGATAGTAAAGTGGAACACATGAAGCATCGTGTGAGCTAAAGCCATTATATTGTACTTGCAGAACCGGTCGAAGACGTGAGGAAGAGATAGGTAAATGTGTAACACGACGAATATGGTGCTGTACTGTAATTTTTCATATTTGTCTTTCACATTTAAAAAATGCCTTTATTAATTAAAGGGATATTATAATGTACACATTGATTTTCGTGTGTATTTAATGTTATTATGCTAAGTTATTATGCTAAGTACATCTTGCATATGTAAGACCGCGCCATTTAAATAAAGTCACAAATAAGTACTTACCTAGTTAAATTTATTTCGCTCTAAACTTATTTTATTTCAAAAACAAATACTACAATAATATTAATAAATCTACTGTGAAATGTCAATTTGTTTATTTTTTTAAATAACATTATACTGATACCTTTGTATTGGGTCAGTATTTTGTGATATTAGGTACTACAAAAAATCCAGGTTACGCTTACTTATTGTATCGTATCGTATCAAAAGCTAATTTAACAAGTATAACGGGTACTGGAGTAAGAAAGTAAACGAACCTGCATTGAGCTGGTCCGCAGGTGCATACTAACCACATGACCTGGATCCGATCGTCTGCGCTTTATTAACCCTTAGCAAATATACGGAGATAATTTGTTTAGTAAAAATTTACTTATTCTTCCCTTATTTATAAGAACCTTAATTATCGTTATATATTATATAGAGTTTTCGTTTTATTTTATCACGAAACATGTACGTAAACATGAGCCTATGTCACCCGAGGATAGTGTGGCTTTCCTACGATGAAAGAATTTACAAATCGGTCCAGTAGTTTTGAAGCCTATTCGGTACAAACAAACAATCAAATATTTCCTCTTTTTACCTAATAATAGAGGTTACAAATAAAGCAATAATATGTTTTGTTTAGAGGTATTAACTTAAAAATATATTATTGGTTTAATAATGTTATGATACACGAACAGTTGATACTTAATGATAATTTATTATTATGAAATACGTTCCTCTCAATCAAGCACTGGTTGACTGAAAGAGATCTACGTTACCAATCTAGAGATACATGGGATAAATCTGACATTGTATCTCTTATGTTATGTTTCTTCTTTCTATTTTATAAAATAAAGGTATTAAAATAAACTCTTTTAGGTTATACATACAACTTAGGCACCTGTTTCTCTATTATGTACTATAAGAAGTTAAAATTGTGATTGTAAACATCTAGTACTAACCTCGGCGTTTCCATGACACGTATACCCAATACGGGCATGAACTAAATCTACACAAGAATAATTTTCCACTAATACAACACCACAGACAAAAATGTTTTACGAATAATATAAATTCAATTTTATATAACTACACGAACACACGGCTCTAAATGGTTTCCTATACAAAGTGATATGATGTGCGATTCCTGGTAAATATAATAAGGAAAATAATATATTTAGTTTTTTTTTTCAGGATATACTTATACTGAGATGGTTTCCTTAATAAGTATATAAATTTATTGGATAACTGAAAAATAGTTAGTAGGTTATTTGTAGAGACAATGACTACATTAAAAACCTATAAATCTCCCTCGCTTCTTCTTCATTCATTTATTATTATTCTGGTGCATGCTTAGCTCTCAATATCTCCCGTTTTCAATAGACTGCAATTTAATCATGGGTTTTGCTTCGCGCAATGCAACTTTATACCTACCTACTTATTGATGGTAAATCAGAAATCATAAAATACTTTCTTACACGTATACCAAGATAGGTATTTCATTGAGAATTCAATAAAATGTAATACAAGTACTTACCTTCAGAGTAAATAAATTTCGGAAACAGAATTAAATAGATTTTTGTACTGGTAAAAGAATAAAAGCTATATATAAATCTCGGTGAAGTTGGGAGTTTTAAAGCTTAGGTATGTTTCGTTTGGTACTGTGATAATTGCTCCTACTGGAACTACGATTGGATTTTTTGAAATAATTGCTGAATTTTAACAGGAGATAGCTTTCATACTTACCTACTTTATTTAATGTAGCAGACAATACACAAATTGATCCAGCTGTTTACTGGTCATCATAACACAAATATGCAATATTAATATTGCAAAAGAAAATGATAATTTTATTGGTTTATTTCTCAAATACTACTTACCTCTTTCAATAGTCTCCTCTTGACTCGATTACTGGCTTCCCGTGTCGTCGCAAATATAGGTTTTTAGTAACATGATTTTCATGTTTCGAGATCTTAATGTATTTTTAAAGAAGTAGGTATAAATAGGTATAAAACTTGGATGACTGCCGTCAGGAGAAACTTTTTATACAAACAAATAGACTAGACTAGACTTTGAAACAATTCTACATCAGGCAGTAGGTGTAATATATTTAAAAGTGATTATTTGACCCAGTTTTAATTTTTGTATTATCAATTTTTGTAAAAAAATATGTTTTATGTCAAAATAAATAAAAAATATAAGTACTAAGTAACTTCAGATTTTATGGGAAATTCATTATTTATGGAACAAAATGCGCAGCATCAAAACGAATACACTTGTAAGAAACCCGGATCGTTGTTAATTACTTTGTACCTAGTTAACGAAGTGCTAACTTGTAATGTAATGTATAATAATGTGTATGCTAGCTTTCTGGTTCGTATGGCAGATTGGTTGATATTTCCCTTTTATCCATAAAATATTAACGACACTACACATACATATACATATACAAAAATAACAAACAAACGAAAAAAAACTAACACTATTGCTCTACATTACTGAGATTAATCATTATATAAAAACATTTGTACGCTTGCTTGCAGACTGACTACATCGAACATTGTTAAGATTATATACTATAATGATGTATTCACAAATGAATTTTCTATCTTTCCTACACTTGCATCACAGATTATATACTAAGAGAAGCTTGCATGCTTGTCAAATAGGTAGCAAGGTCAATCGACTAGCTATATATGGGTTCGAATTTAAAAAGCACCTACAGGAATATGACGTGGGTCTGAGTTTGCTCGAATTCAGTGGGGTTCCGAAAATATTGTAAGTATATTTGCTGGAAACAAATGTTCAAGAATTAATTTTAATTTCTAAATATCATCATTTCTGAAGATCATCATATAATCATAACTATACAAAATTACCTTTCCTTTGATAATAAATTCATGCTGAAAAACTTATTTAATTACTCATTTATCCTCCAGCCGCCTTACTTTTTACTATTAGTAATATATTTTGTATAAAAAATAACGTCTATCGTCGAGTTACAAATATGTATAATTTATTCATTCTTACTAAAAAAAAGACACATATTTTAACAATTTTTTACCTACATGTTATTAAATAGATACTAATTTAAGTAGTGCCTACTTATTTTAGTCAAAATGTCTCGGATTTATTATTGGACAAACGAGGACGCCTAGTCACGTCTGTAACGTTATAAGGGCCGAGTATTAAAATAGTTCCGAGATGATTAATGTCGGCACATGTCAAATTAGTTTGTGGCCAAAAGTGACATGTTTTAATATTTGTGGACATTTGTAAAGTCTTTGAGCTATTATTAATGTTAACACTAGTTAAAGAAATTTTTAAGTCTTTCTAGCTAAAAAGCAATATAAATTCTTAAATTACTACTCAAAATCCTATGTAATGTAATCTATCCTTATTACCCTACCAAATTTTATTAAAATTGGTACAGTCTTTCAAAACCATAAGTTACAAACAATCACAGACAGAAGGTAGTTTCTATCGCATGTTATTTTAAAACGGCTTATTTTGGTCCTCTTAGTATTGATGTATAGGTATTATTTCATTTAATTGCTTATTTCTAACTACTTATACCTATTCAATATCCATTTAAAAATGAGCAACAAATAAGGCTAATAGCATGGTGGAATATTGCATTAACCGAAGCCAAAAAGGGCGGATGTACTGTCACTCTCATGCTCAATTAGGGTAAGTTCAAGAGTCGAAAATTCCGCATTGTTCTGCTGCTAAGCCCATTTATCATACATATGCCTACAAGCAAAGTTTGGCCAGTTAACCCCATTGGGAATATACATAAGCCTGTTTTTCCATTTTGTATCGAAAGAACAATATTTTTTATCCTTGACAAAAATAGCAGGTCGAAAAAAAGCAATAAAATAAAAAAGCATGTTTTGCCTTGCTTTTTTATTCTTGTATAGAGTAAATATAGAATTCATATCCTTCCAAGGGACTCATAATAAAGAAAATTATAATAATAGTAACTATCTTCATAGTACATTTTATTAAAAAACGGGAAACGGAATGCCGCCAACAACTAAGAATGTGATTCAAAAACGTACTTTATGGCTCTAAAGCTAATGCTACTGGGAAACGCGATCGAAAGATGAACCTTCTTTGTTGTTTTGTATGTGAATCATGTTTCGATCTCTACATTACAATATTAGGGTTATTATTTTACTTGATAACCATTCCCTCGGTAATAACTGTAACGCTTATCGTGGACGCGGTTCATTGCCTTTATTGCATCGCGTCGTTTTAAACGTTTGTAATAGGAAGGTAATGACAACTCAGATTAGCCATTACAGCGCGGTCCATTGTCCATGGTTACGGTAGATTTGATAATTTTTTGATTACTTCTAAAATACGTTTGGAATAATTGAATATTCCAATCGGCTTAACTAAAAGTTTCGAATGGTTGGTTATTTTGACTGAAATTCCGTTCTTAGTGTTCGTACGCGGTTTTTCCCCTTTCGTCCTCCAGATAGTTCATAAAAAAAAAGAATAAAAACTGCAAAAAATCGAACCTTAGTGCTGTAATAATTAATATATAGGTAATACAGGTTCTCTGCAACATTGTGATGTGGCAACGATAGGACAATAATATTCTAATATCAATTATCCTATGTGTTTCCACACCATATCTGTTAATGTATTGTGAGGTTAAGGAGTATGGATGTTTGTAACGCATTTATAGTATATCATAGTTAGAACCAATATGTGCTTTAAACGACTCGGCTGAAAACTAAGACCATACGAAGGGATAACTACATCATACTTGAATTTCTGAAATTCTCACAGGACGAAACTTTAGCCAGAAGCTAGTTCTAACTAATTTTAAAGTAAAAAAAATAACACAGTTATTCTGTGTCCACTTGTTCGAAACTTTGTGGTACTAAAGCCGCGAGTGAAGCATCAAAAATGTACCTTTTAATTAATTGACAGTTGTTTTTCAAAAATTCATGAATTTAACGCCTGACTTCATAAATTCGTACTACTTTTTTATACATTCACAACACAGAATTAAAATTCAAAACAATACAACACAATTTGAATTATTAATTAACTAATGTTTCTTTAAAGGTACCATACAGATAGCATAGAAATAGGAAGTTATTGAGCTTTTTCTATTTATTAAAATGATGTCCCTGCTTTTGAACTACTATTCTGAAAGTTATGAGAGTAAATTTCATACAGCAACAGTTGACTAATTAATAATCTGTGAATAGCCTGAGTAACGGCCGGATATTTTTGGTTGACGCCGTAAAGGCGCCACTACAAGTAATAAAAGATACACTCGCGTCCGCGCCGCTTCCTAATTTATGGTCACCCTACTTTATCGGATCGGTAAATTATGTTGTTCTAAATTAATCCCAATTTCAGTTAAGATTAGTACAGTGTGTGCTCTATAAAAATTTTAACGATGGGCATATGTATCTATTTTTTTTTAAATTAATTTTTATTACCTATTTTTCCTAGAAACATCGTAAAAATTACAACTATGAATTTAACGAAACGATTAAAAAAGATTACATCAAACAATTGCGTAGCCAACAACAATACAATCTTCGCATGACCGCGTCACTAATCGACACTGGAATTCCTGCCGAAACGTTCATTCATTGCATTCTTTTCCCAATCCCAACAGGTAACAAACAATCTTGTATGGATTTCAAAAAAAAGTTTGGGAATACAGGTCCCAAAACACAGATAATATAGAAATCTAACTTACTATTTTTATCACAGAATATCACCAGTATCTCTTCAGTACTTGTCTTACATGTACTTACTAGTTATTACATAATTCATATTGTACTGCCTTCCGTTTGGCCGTTTAAGTTTCCATGTATAAGTCGGCCCTTTACTTGAACCAGAGCAAGTGATATGTAGCTCAGTATTTATTTGAGTCAATGATTTTTTTTTTTTAATCAATTCCCACAATTGACGATCTTTAGCAAAGCGGAGAAGCATGGTATTTACTATCGAATTCAATGGAAAAAAAGTGATACACACCCGTCACATCAAAATCCCATGTTTCCTGTACCTCTAGTATGAGTTTTTCTTAACGTAGACGCTAGCGACTGCTTTAGGATTTTGTATGGAATTACTAAGTTGCCTTACTATCCGCCAGAGGCGCTGTACAGGTTTGTCATACAAAATCGCAAAAGCAGTCGCTATATAGCGTCTGCATTTAGAAAAACTCATACTAGGGGCACTTATATTACGACTCTATATTTGTACCTATCTGAATTATTTCCTCGTTTCATCCTTTTTGGAAAGCGTTATAGTTTAACCTAAATTTTTCATTTAAAGCAAATATTAAGCTCACACCTCTGATGTTTCAAAAAATTGCAGAGGAGAAAAAAAAAAAAAAAAGATGAGATTATTTTATGTAGTGATCTTTCTGTAGATTTTTAATTTGTGGACAGGTGGTGGAGTCAAATTAGTTCCGGTTAGACGCTTTATTTTTCCGCCTCCCGCTCTAACCGAGTTTGGCGGAACGCATTTTGAACGCGCCAAGTCACATCCAGAATACCTCTTCATGATATCCAATATCTGAAACCGGTAAAAGCATTCCAAAACGAATAAGTACTGATCTTTTTCGACAGACCATCACTTCACTATGTTTATAAATCAAACTTGACTTTTACAAAGGTATCTGTTTTTATAGCTATTTTGAACCGACTTCATAAAAAGGAGGAGGTTCTCAATTCGCCTGTTTTTTTTTTAATGTTAGTTACCTCATATCTGCGTCATATCCTGACGAAAGTTTATTTTTTTTGTTCGAAAGAACATACAATATGGTTCATCAAAATCGGTGCAGTAGTTTGGTTTTAAAATCAAGATAAGTGGAATATCGGCAAAGTCAAATAAATGAGCATTTTTGGTGTACTACCATTGTAATTAGTTGATTGACCCTGCACACCTAAGTGTTTAGTTTTTCTTATAGCTGTTAAAGTTTAAGTTGGCCTCAGTAGAGAAATGGAGGTTGGTTTATGTTTTTTGAGAAAAAAAGATTATATTTTGTGATTTTGTTTTGCGGAACTGGTTCAATTTGCATACCTCATAGCTCTTTGTTTGACATAATTCGAAACAGTTTTTTTTTTACAAACGAGAACACATATTTTTAAATGACATTAATTTTCAATCATACTTTATTCAGTAACTAAATAAATAAATAAATTACTCAACTCGTTTCGAACGAAAGAGTTACCTAGTTTTAAAAGTACATCTTAAATAGTCTGTAATTTTTGCTGAACAATCAAGAATATTATTTAAATATATAACAATGATCTAGTAACTTTAAAATTATTCTCTTCCATTGAGGTATGTAGTTATTTTCCATGCTTTTAACCTATTAATTTTGGTTCCCAAGGTACTAATCACTGCTCAGATCATTTTGGAACGGTATGAATGTGAAGGCAAAATAGAGCATCTCTGCATTAGAGTGCACCCCATTTAAAACACATGTGCCAGACGTCACTTCGCTAAGCATATTTAGCCAATGCTTCTCAACATTATGGTAATGAATGATATTGAACTAAGATACCCTGAATTTTATTTTCTTTTATATTAGTTCCAATTATATAATTAAATAATTGTTAAAAAATAATGTAATAAATGCGAAAGTCACTCTTAGTAGGTATGTTTTCTGTCTGTCTATCATGTTTTAACTATTAACCGATATTATGACATATTTTCATAACGACATCGATGAATCTTTTGTTTCCAAGCCAAAATCCAAATAAATCAATATCTTACAGAATTTGAAAAATATGTACTCTCGAAGTCTCGACTCAAGACTGCGTGACCCAATATGTTCCCCTTATTCTTTTTAGCAGCTGACATTAGAAAAATCTCGGTTATTTTGATTAAAAATGTTTTCAGCCTGGTTATTTCATTAAAGCCAAGGGATGGAAGGAAGGCAATATTTCACTCTGTGATTTGTCTTAATTAAATCGACCGGCGGCGACCCAATTATGTCACAATAAAGAATATAACATCACTAGCTGTTCCCCGCGGCTCCGCCCGCGTGGGACTCGGTTATATCGCGCCCAAAAGTAGCCTATGTTTGACCTCAGGTCGTTAATTACATCCCTACCAAATTTCATCACAATCGGTCCATCAGTTTAGCCGTGAAGAGGTGACAGACAGACAGACTTTCGCATTTATAATATTAGTATGGATTTTTTCATCGTTCGTAAAAAAACAAACCCAGATCTGCGGTTACTGATGTATATTTACATCACAAATGAAACGTAACTAAATATAAAAAAATATTACTCTAATATTCCGTAATATACTTGACACTAATTGAGTGTCATACACTTCATATTAATGTTTCTACACTTTTTTTTTTAATTTTTTTTTACCTACCTATTGTAAATGTGGTAAGGTTCTTTAAAATAAGAAAAAAAATTGTAAATTGTAAATGTGGTAAGGTTCTTTAAAAGAAGTTGAAATAAGAACACTATGGCGTTCTGTTAAATGCCTTTCTCTTTGTATTATTATTCTTTGTCTACTTTTAAAGTATTTTATGGTGGTTTTTTCAAAGATTGCATTATTATTTAACTTAGTGCAGACAAGTATTAGGAAAATATATTAAGACCTATAAAGTTGACATTTGAAACTAGTGATTATCTAAGTACACAAAGACTAAGATATATTTTTAATACTTAATTTACGAAATTCCATTGTTATATCACAATTTATTTTAGTTGTTTATTTATACTTATCTATCCACTATCTATAGTTTTAAATTTTAGTGAGTATAGGTACTATATCAAAGGAAGTTTAATATTAATTTCATCTTTGAAGGTAATTTGCTTATGTGTGCTGGCAAATATCTTACGTATATCAAACTCCAGAAATGCGCTCACCCGAATTTGTTAAATGTTAAACCAAACAGGATCTGCAAATAGACGATCGCAAGTTTGAGGAACGGTAGCGTATACCTATAATTTGTTTGCGCTAGCAATGCTTCGCTTTTATGTTTATATTTTGTCTCATAATATTTATACTACTGGATTGACTAAAAGTGATTTTTTTTAAAACAGGACTTAAGTAAATTTTATTGTAAATCGTAAATTTAAGTAAGTAGTACAGCCTGGTGTTTCCTTGCATTATATATGAATAGTATTTGAATAACAGATTTTATGACTTATTAATGTATACAATAAACTCAGTAGTTTGTTTATCAATGATAACGGTTGTTGTATATTTTTGCCACATAAATTTAACGTGCAGCCCTGGGAACAACAGGATTAGCTATTTACAAGAGCTTTTATAATTCTGCCTTGTGCTTTTGAAAATAAAATTTAAAATGCATGATATAGGTACCTACCGAATTAAATATAAAATATTTATTATTTTCTTCATTCATAGATAAACTAGAAAGGTATACTTAGGTATTTAAATGCGCACTTCTTAACTTACCACGAACAAAACTGAATGAGTAAAATTAGCATTTTCTAAACACACGCATTAAGAAGTTTGAAAATAGAGTTAGCTTTAACTTCTATAACCTTTTACATTGCTATGCAACAAATCTATGTGTGTTTTGTGAAATCATCCATACTAATATTATAAATGCGAAAGTCTGTCTGTCTGTCTGTCACCTCTTCACGGCTAAACTGCTAGACCGATTGTGATGAAATTTGGTAGGGATGTAGTTAACGACCTGAGATCAAACATAGGCTACTTTTGGGCGCGATATAACCGAATCCCACGCGGGGTGAAGCCGCGGGAAACAGCTAGTATAAATATAAACGGTGTTTTAAGTGTCGCGCAACTTTTTGCCGAAATCAAATCAAGTTCTGAAGTTTGTCAAAGCTATGCGTCGTATAATGATCTATATTAAGAACGTAAACAGGACAAAATTGCTCTGAGAAGACATCAAAGGATCCCAATAAAACCCACTTATTTGAACAGTTGCTAAGGCGAGACACATCTGGATGTAATAAAATAGACTGAAATAAACATGATTTGTCTTCTATGGCTTCTCGTGTTTTGATTGACACATATTAACCGAGATATGAAATTCATGAAACTTATTTTATGTACATACTTAGCCCAGGTTTTTTCATATTTATACCAGATTACCATCTGGTATAATAAATATATGTAGACTATGGTCTATGTGCGTAGAAGAGCTAGTAGTCGCCTCCTGCAGTGCCTACGCGAATGTACTGCAGGAGTTAAATAAGTAGCTCTTTCGCGCACATATATATCTACTTACTTGTATTATATACTAAGCTTGTATAGTATCAATTTATTCGTAAGGGTGCCTCTTGTCAGGTCAAGATTAGAACTAGATGGAAATTATTTTTATTGACAATTGAAGTCTATATATTTTAAGAAAAATGGTTTAATTAAACATTCTTCAATAGTGAAGATGCAAGATTTTTACCATAAATAAACCAAAGAAAATATTTTGATTAGTTATTTTTGATTGCATTGATTCACTCTTCAATAAAAAAATATTTACGAGAAATCATGAAAATATTTTCTATGGAAGATACAAAAAAGAGTCATTCGTAGCGTCAAAATTTCCACAGGTTAGGTATATCTATTGGTGATTTCATTTATCACATGTAAAAGTAGTCATTATAGAGCGACCCTTAACCCAAATTGACGAGTGGCGGGTTCGTTTTTGATGTCTTTACCAAGGAACCTGTTAAATCTTTTATCGGCTGTTAGCCAGTGCCGGGTTCAAGTGGCTCGTTAATATTTTACATCGCCGCAATCGCGAGTTTTGGCTTCTCGTCACGAGCCCATCTGAATAATGATAGCTTTGCGGTGAACGAATACACAAAGCGATACTTATTCTATACACTTCTACATTTCGAACGTGACAATATCGATTATTGATTTAATAAAATGTTTTATTAATCACAATAATCAGAAAACTAATAATATCATATATAGGTATACTTAGCAAGATCATATCTAAAGTAAAAAAAAAAAATAGATAGATAGATAAAAAATAAACATATATAATCTTAAATCTAATATACAAACGGAAAATGCTAATTCTACGTTAAATTTTAAATACTCATACTACCACATCCGGTAAAGAGATTGAAGTTTGTTCTAAATTGAACTGAATACCATAATGCGTAATGACATCACTGTGTTTCCCATAGAATGGAACTTTGTGGATGCACTTCCTTATTATATGATGTTTCCAGCGTAGTATGGCCATTTTTATTACCCGCCGTCCTATATATACTAGACTACTACACGAGTACAATCATTATCTTACAGAACTTTAGTTTTAATTTTGATAGTACATATTAATTAAGTAGGTATATTATTTTTTAGTAGCTCGTATTCTCCCATAATGATGCCAATATGGTTCACGATCTTTTGCAGCTGAAATTCTGTCAGCGCCATTTATAAATGCATGAAATGGAACGTTTGATCTTGGTTTTAAACCGAAACGAGACAAAACACTTTTACCTAATATCTTATGGAACAAATATTATTTCATCCTGCCGTTGAAATTAAAATAAATGTAATAAGGCACAACTTGAATAAAAATCTAATAAACAAAAAAAAATATTAAGACTGGAATGGAAAATACCAAAAAGGAAAACATCGAACAGCGCCCTCGTATTGCATAAATCTACAAGCAGTCTCTAATTGAATATTCTCTTTGCGTAATGCCATCTTATTTCACCCTTTAAAAATAAAATAAAGCCTGAAAGCGAAACATGTAAATTTTATCGTGTCTGGGCGCCCGGCCGCCCCCCGGGACGGGACTAGCACAGATTTTTTACCAGTCAAGGTAAAGTAGGAAACTTGGCTCGTATTTCCCGCTAAAAGTTCCCTATTGCAATGCTTCGTCGAGAAATACTTTAGTGACTTACGGAGCGAGTTATAAAAGAATGGCGTATTGTGTGGACTTTGCTAGGAACCAACAAATCATTACAATCGCTGCCCGAGGAATTGGGACGGTCAATGTCGTGCTGCCTAATGGAGCGTATTAATATCCCAATGATTTGTTGCGTTGTGTAACAGTAGCTACGTTACAAGTTCTTATAAAAGTATGTTATAAAAGAGTAAGTTCGTTAATATAACAATCTGTTCATCTTTTTCGTAGCTACCAGGTGCAGGATCCACGAAAAGATGATACTTACGATTAGAACATCAAGCGCAACCCAATCATTTCACTGTAATTATAAAATGTATTTTGGAATACGCATTGGAATATGAAAATCAATTGCTAAAATCATCTTTTTCTCTAAGTAGTAAAGTATAAGTTGTAGCTGTACCTAAGTAAATTGAGTCTTACTTGTTACCTCATATCTCCGTCATTTGCACACCTAGGTGCTTGAGTCTTTCTATATGTCAAAGTTCAACTTTGCCTCAGTAAAGCGATGGAAGTAAGTTTTCGTTTTTTTTGGGAAAAAAGTTTATTTTTATACCTAAGTATTTGATTGTTCTTTTCCAAGAAAATAGAATTCTAAAGCAAACATTACGAAATATTTAAAGTTTAGTTTCAACCAGAAATGAAAAATATTATCATAAAATAACAATCTCAGCGGCTTATAAATACATTGGAGGAAGCCTGAATATTTTACGCACTAACATGGGCTATGGTTGAGCGGTTGAGCGCACAGCACGTTTGCATTAAGGCGTCAGTAAATCCCAAGGGATCCAATTTACCCCGCCGGCTTGTAAACGTTGGGCCTACTATCGCCGTCGCCTAGCTTGCACACTACACGTGTTAAGCCGAAAATCTACCACTGTGTATAAAAATGTGACGCAAGGTAGCATCCTCCATCTGTCTGATATCATCCAAGAACAATCATATCCTAGACTTGTTTTACTCGCCCATATTTTGAAAGAAAGGTTTTTAAATCCGACCAGTTGCATATAAGGGTTAAAACAAACAAATTCTTTCGGTTTATCATATAAGTATAAATATCTTAAATTTTATGTTACTAAGCATCAAACAAAAGTGACGATTCTAACATTATATTTCGATTAATTTTGTAAATTTAAAATTTTTGAAACTCAGTTTTGCATTGCTACATATCGTGTCTGCGCTCAGCATTGGAAATGCGCCATCGAACCCCCTAAGTTTATTTTGAAAGCGAAGCATAAAATCCGACGAAAACTCTTAAATGACGTGAAACCGTAAGCAATTTATCAAAGAGTTGCGGTTACCACACAGCTACGGATCGATACAAGAAAGTTCAACAAATCGCGTGCAGAATTTGTGCGTGAAACTTCGATTTTGTATTATTTGACAGATTTATTTGTAATAGTTACAAAGATTGGAAACATCTTCGTGGTCGGGTGAATATTACCAGGATGCAGCATTACAAAATCGACAGCTGTTTAAATAACATCGGAAGCGACCTTTGTTACCACTGTATCAAATTGCCGTGGCGTATGATGATTGAAATCTAAGCTTGCTACGGTTTCGTTAAGCAAACATTTTCCTGTTTGATTGTTTCAATTGATATCAGTTTATTGCGGCAGAGCGCGCAATGACTTTAAACATTGTAGTTTTTGGGTCTTGAAAATATCAATAGCCTTGATCTAAATCTTAAATTACATATTTTATGCTTCCTGTTATTACGCGAGAGAATTAATATTATATTCACATACGCCACTGAAGCAATATTTACTGACGGATTCTATCCAATCAAGCGCCATAATGTTTCCTGTGGTGTTTGATGCGACTGGTCCATTACAACAGCAAACATTAGTTCTGATATTATAGCGGTTATTATTGTAAAGATATCAGATTTATCGGAAGTATACATTATGGCCTATGTTTTATGTAATATTACTGCTGGCAGCTGCGCTATCAACGGAAGCCACGCATCCATTGTTGGCATACTTGCATTAGGTCATATTAAATAACGCTGCATGTAATTAATGACACGGCTTATTATAACAGTATCAATTTGGAACGTTAGCCACGTTATTTACAAAATATTTATTTGTAAAATGTTCGTAATGTTTACATATTAATTAATTTGCTATGTTTGAATTAAGAACTAACTTTGTTTAATAAATATATTTCTGATTTAATTTCTGGCGAATTTGGTTTTCTTCCATTTTGGTTAATAAAAAGATTTAATAATTCAATATAAATTTTGATACAACGTTATGTACGTAGTTTATTTAGACCAATTTCGATGTGAAATTATAGCTAAAGATCACGTAATATTATTACGCTTAACACCTACAAACTTTTTTAATAGCTTAGTATGTGTGACCATTATTTATACAAGAACCTTGTGTTAACAAAGTCAACTAAGCGAATAATGTTATTTTCAGCTTGCAGCAGTTATAAAGTAACACTTCGTATAAATCTGATCCGACCTACGTACACTTCGATAGTATAAATAATGTCGGCAGCACAAAATACAAAGTGTATAGATGGGTACCAAATAAGATAGATAGTTTAAAATACATTTTATTTAATTATTGTATACAAGCAGCATTAGAAATGTGTGATAACAATGAAACAAGCTAAAGTGATGTGCAATGTGCATATTTTAATAGACTCTTCGTCTTCGACTTCGAAGATTGTTTTAAGGTCGGCAAAATGCTTGTGACGATCATAGTGTGCTATAGTAGGATTTCATAGCTAGCACTAAGGGTTTTAATAAAGTAAACGTAGAGAGTCACTGGAGATGCCCTCTTCCCTAGAAAAGGGACATTGGACGATAAGTTAAGTCACTGAGTGTTTTCCATCCGGCGAACCATATAATTTTAGAAACAGGAAAGTAAAGTTGCTATTAGATACAGGATGTTTATCGATAAGACGCTAACCTCATTTGAGCATTGTGTTAGAGTATGTATTGTATGAAGTGTCACACCTGTTATTCTCTTTACTTTGAGCTCACAGAGTGAAAGGCAAACTGCAGCCCACAACGTCGGCCCACTCGAGTATCATCTGCAATCTAAGCTTTATGACTATACTGCAAAGTTTACTTTATAACAATCTGCACAGAACTGGAAAATTGTAGCAAAATGCTGTTATTAACATTGTCTTTTGCCTTTTATCTGCGCTATACTCCAGCGTCTGTTACAATTTGTTTGTATGTCAAACGGCTGTTAGTTACGTCATAAAAATAATACTTTAAACTATTAAATATTGGATATGTAATAAAAATTATGATGTACTTTTGATATTCTCATAAAAGGAGATTTAGTTTGGGTGTGTGTGCAATTTATAAAATTTAACTTGATCAACCAACTCTATACACGTAATTGAAAGCATTCTTCAGCAGGAATTGTTTCATAAAAAAAATCAAACCATCTTAGTAGGTACCTAGTAGTAGGTCATATCTCGACAAAACAACAAAATTTTATTAAGTATTATATTTCTGAATTTAAAATTTTCCTTACTACTTTTATGACAATAGTTACTAATGTTGAGAAATAAATTTAATACTATAATTTTATAATCATAATTTTTTTTTATAAATTGATATTTTACCATAGCTTTTTCATTCCTGATATTTTGAAAAAAAAAATGCCGATATTCAGAATCCTTTGAAAGAATCCAATTATTGGGCTATATACCTGCGATCAGTCCTACGATACAATAATTGGGGCCACCCCCCGTAGGGTGCGTATTCTGCGCACATCTGGAAGGCTTTTATTCATCGACTAGACAAAAAGGGAACTCACGTTAACACATTTTTCTGTGGAGTTGGGTTTTATAAATTTACAGTCATTTGTTTCCATAATGGACTGCATAGTTGGAACTGTAATATATATAGCGTATTCCAAAATTTCTGCTAATTTATAAACGAAACGAAGCTCAATGTAAAATCTAATATTTAATTACTTACTTCATTACCGACTTCAAAAAAAAAGGAGGTTAATTAAATTGACCGTAAATAAATTTATTATTGATGATAACATGAGGTATCTCTACCTATCTAATTATGTAACAGAGTTCAGGAAATGTAGAGTCAATGTGGCAATTTTCCATAATATGGAATTAGTTACGAATCTTGACTAAAATTGTTCTACCGTTGGCGAAATTGAAAAATAAATAAATCCGGTAGATAAAACGCATCTACAACAACGTCATAGGTATCTAAAAGTCACAACGAATCACAAGCAGAAACCAACATATTTCCGAACGATTTACTGCAGACCGAGCGGCACTCCTCAAAACGCATTCGCTGGCGAAATACACAAGCGGATTGGAGCAAAATGTGTTTTGTTATTTATTATTCACTTGATGAAAACTGGAAAGTGGAATAACCGTCAGATCGTACGTGACTCGGCGCCCCATCTCTCGTGGAAACCGCTTTATGCTTTGGTCTTGTTGCGATCTTTACGAATGCGACATTTCGGTTTATGTAAGGCCGTGTCTATCCTGCTGTTTGATAAAATTATATATATAAAATGTTTTTGTATGTGCAATATGTGGATTTTTATGAAATGTATTACTATTTATTATACCTTTTATTCCGAAATATAGAATAGGTTCACGAAAGATAAAAAGTAGTGACATAAGCAGTCAACGCATCTATATATACTTATAATACGACCAATATCACAGATACTACTTAATTGGCCAATATAGCTGAAATTTGGCTGGTATTTTTTTTAGTTTCCAGACCGATCGCAATAATGTTTCAAATATATTAAATTAATTTTAATAATATTAAAATCAAAACGTAAGCAGAGTTTGATTATGCTGATATGGTAATAGGCTCTTCACTAGCTCACTTATGACTGGAGTCCACATCATATGCAAAAATCCTTACGTACTAACTCGCCCCATGCGCTTCCTAGCAACGTAGTTTATACAGAATTATGCCATGCAAGTATGTAAAAAAGAAAATAAAATATTTTATAATCTAAGTGAAAGTTATGAAAAAAAAACTATAAAATCACTAGCTTTTGCCTGAAGCACCGCTCCAGTAGGTAGGAATTTTAGTAACCTATTTATTTTCAAACTTACTACATTTTCTTAAATAAGACCATTTTCCGAAACCACCGGTAAAATAAAAAGAAATGAATTTGTCAGCTTCTGATTCCTTATATACTTATACGCTGTCGAAATATGTTCATTTATTTTTAACTGAATCTGTGCTATTCGTAGGTTCAAATTTAAAATATTTAAAGTGCTTGGAGATTCAAGTCTCGTTGGAGTCAGCAAAATGCTACCTTTTTATTTTCCCGAAATTACAATATCAGGTTTTCTACTCGCAGTTTGTGACCTAGTTTTCAAAATAATTCTGTAAGTACTTAGTTCTCCTCTTGTATACGACGGCGTGTTTTTTTTATCTTCATAGTGCTTTTATGATTCTGACAGTTGGTTCTAAGTAGACAGAACTATTAAGTTAGAGTACCAACTACTTTTATTGACCAGCGGATTATGAGACTATGCTACGTAGATGGTCAATTAGTGTACTTAGATCTTTTTTAAATTTGATGAAATGAAATAATGATGAAAAAGAATGAAAAATTGTTGTCTAAACAAAAGCAATCAGTTTATCAAGGTTTTAATTATAATAAGAGATAATATAACGTATAATACGTTATTTTATCTCTTATTGATGTTCCTCAGATTATCAAATTAAAGTACTTATCGCAAATGCATAGTAAGCAATAGCAGATGCCCTTCCCATATCATACGCTCAAGCGCTCGAACGTTTGACCATACGATTTTTATGAAAGCTCAGTAGAGTTGAAGGCCTTTGTGAGAAAACGAAGTCAGCGCGCCATATTCCGACCTTTTATCGGCCTTCGCTGGGAAAATCTATGCTAACGACGAACTCTATTGTTGCTGCAGACGGTTAAATCCGGTTATTCGTTTATGAATCGGAAAACTTGATCGAAAATAAATCAATGGAAAAAGTGAGGATTTATTTTTTATAAACTTTTTGGAAGTGATAAATACGAGTGTGCTTATTACATATACCCATATCATCCCGCCTGTCTCCCACCGATGTAGGCAGAGATTAGAGATTTCCATTGCCTACGATCCTTGTGTGTATTAATCATAGATTTATTATAGTTATGCTAGTAATGTATTTATTAAAAACCTAATGATTGTTATCTATTGATGATGATATTTATTACATATATTGTAATTTTTTTTTTATAATATAATAAAATAACTAAAAAAAGTTTTGTCATAGATCTTTTTGAAATCCTTACTATTATTTACAATTAAGCTAATTTGAAGAAATGTCTTTAATAAGATACCACTGATAGTACTCACGAAACAACGGAAGTATAAGTATCACAAACCTGAAACAAATAAGAACAATTCATTAGGCACATTTCATTAAAACATTAACTACTTAGAAGCAAAACATTAGCGTGTGAACAAACAGCCGTGATAATTGGCAATAAAAGCTCCATTGCTGCCCGAAGACCTTAACGTAATTTCAAGCTTTTAACTTTTTATGAATAAGTAGTGTAGGAATCACATTATTTTTTCAGCATTTTGTCGCCAATATATTTTATAACTTTACGTATCTTCTTTCCAAAGAGCGAGCTTCTCATTATCACCATATCAGTCGGAGGCAACCCATAGCTTGAAACCATTTCGACCGTTTCGACTTGAAACAAAATCCCACTCAAAAATCGTGTTGATTCGAAAAATTTGCATTCTATATAATTGGTGAGTATTTTTAAGGGTTTTGGGAGAGTCTCAATTTCAAAAATAGTATCCTAAAGCCCTGAACAACATTTTCTAATTCTATGCCTAAAGCGCTTGTGTTACTCGAAGCTTCGTTCTTTTTTAGTATTAAGTACTGGCTAATATGAAGATTTTGATTTTGGGATTGACACAGAAATGTGATAAGAATATAGCCAACATTGTATTGTACAGGTTTTACAAAATACCTGCGGTATACTACTGATTATGAGATAATATAAGTAAAGGTACCACAACAAGGTTACCTATACACAATTATTACGATATTCAACAAATAATTCCAAGGCTAACTTCAACATTCAAAATTGAAGGTATACATATTTTTAACCCTTTAGATATAAGCATAGTCACAGATTATAGGTATGATGTATATATAGTTATGTCTTTGTTACAGATTGCAAGGCAAGATAATTTAAAGCACGCAACTCGTGGGCAACTAACGATTTATTTAGATCCTGGCCTAAAAATCTATAAAGTATACCTTTATAATTTACAAAGTACCTCATACTATATTGTAAACTGCGCCTGTTTATTATTCTTTTTATGTACCTTTATCACATTGTCACGTATTTTAATTTCTAATACGTAGAACACGCAGAGCACAGGCAAAGAGTTATACCATAATTATGATTACAAACTGTCATTTTATTTCATTTTAAATTTACTTTTGATCGGTAGTTTAGGTTAGAACATTTATTTTGCAAATCTAAACATAATAACCAATTCGTCATTATTTAAATTGTGATGTGATTATATCGACACATACATCGGACTATACCAGTAAAATCAAAAATTGGTAATTACATGATGATGTTTAGCTAAATGCGTCAGAGTTGTAAATGCATACGTAATATTGGGCTATCGAGTCCCTCATTTAGGAACAATATAATATGGGGCAAGTTGCAACAATAACCGTAATTGATTGCTCTCACTTTTGGCTACTGTTATGTGGTGGAATTCTTGAGTATTTCCCACGGTCCAAATTATGTTTTCGCGAACACTTTTTCATTATCTTATAACTTATCCAATTTTCGGTGTTAAATCATATTCTTACATATTTTCTGAGTATGAATAAAATTGCAGTAATCTCTCTGTATCAAAAATAATATAATTTAGGTGTAAAAAACCAACAGGTAAGGTACTTAGATGGATATACATAGTATGTGTATGATATTTGCATTACCTATACACATTTTTTTAACAGTGTAGAGATTGCTGTGAGGGAAGCCTGTTTGTAACAGTAGATTTCATGTAGCTGGGGTGCTATTTTGGAAATATATGTTTCTCTCAAAATCGAATTCGTATTCGAATGATTTTCATTCGACATAAGCGGTGGTGAGACAAACGAAAGACAATCGGCTCACCGGTTTTGAGTAAGTCGTAGACTTCAAAACTGCCACTCTTGCTATGAAGTTATAGATTTGCATTAAAAAAATTGAATTTGTGAGTTGGATGAATGTCTGGACGAGAGATAAAGATCGGTGGCGTATCAGTGACGGGTCGCTTCACAAATGCAGCCAGCTAGCGACAGCCGAATAACTGGAAGTGTCATTATAACAATTGGAAACAGTTACCGAGACGCAACGCTGAATTTTCAAATTGATGGAAGACAACAGTTTTGATGGTTTGATAATTGACTTAAAACGTTTTTGTAAAAGCAATAATCGGAAAGCTTCAATAATTTGAATTGTATGCAATCAGGAAGGGAAAATGTAGATAATAATTATTAAGACCCAAAAATAAAGCTCCTGGTAAATGGAAATGGATGTATGTCCATTTTAAGGAAAACACCGATGGAGTGGGAAACGGATGGATAAAGGTTGCTGTCAAAATGTAAAGTGGGCAGAAAATTCTCTCGGGTTTTACATTTTAACGCTGTTTTGGAGACAAGAAACAAAAATGTATATTGTTTTTTTTCTAAAATATGAAACTAATGCAAAATAAACAAAGAAAGGAAACCTTTTAATAAGTTATATTGACTAATTATTTCCAGTTTCTCTAGTCCGCAAGCACCATCTGGCGGCGTGCATCGACCTTAGTGAATAAATAAAATAATAAGATTACAGAGTAGGTCATTGTATGGTTACGAGTAAAATATTAAATAAATATTGACAGAGCAAAATGTTATAAAAAGGTTAATATCTCTAGTAGATGTAGTAAAAGTAAATAACCCAAAATTCACAAAAAGTTAAATTTATATTCGACATTTCTAATGTTGCACAAACTAATTTCCGTTTTTTAGAACAATTGATCGATTGGTTAATTTTTGTCGATAGTAGTTCGATAAGTTTTTTTAGTACTTTCTTGGTGTAATCCTTCTGTACCTTTGATAGTTTATAGTACCGGTTGGCTCGGTGCAGTCTGCACTTCTCACGGCGACCAACTCAGGTATACCATTGTTTACGCGTCTAGTGGAATTCATGATAACGGTAACCGAGGTTTGTCATATCTAGTTGTTAATCTGTAATGTTGTGTTTAAGTTTAATCTTTTGAAAAACAGAATTGTCGCTTAAGATCTAAAGCATGTTATATGCCTCCAGTTGGCTGGAAGATCTCTTCATGGGATAAGTCCGCCGTTGCATTCAACTTGTGTAAGTAATGTATTTTTGTTAATTTTGTGAAATAAAGTTAACAAAGAAACAAACAATCATGTTTACCATTAAAGAGAATAATAGTGGCTTAACACACATGGCACACCACAAATCCTCAACTCGTAAGCATAGTAGCATAGGCGGAGACTTGGTCGAGCGAACGGAGCAGGTTAAATGCTTGGTATATATATTAAACGCCAATCCGTGCATCCATGATAAGGCCTGCTCTTTTAAGTGGTAATAAGACGCTGCCCGTGCTTGAGAGACACAAGCAAGAGTTGCATGTTATGAAGACGAATATGCTGCATTGGATGTTTGGAGTATCACGAAAAGACCGCAGCCTTCATATTCGTGAGATAGCGGACAAGCTTCAAGAGAATCGCCTCGGCCATGTTTTACTAAAACCGGCAAGTAACGTTGGGAGCAAGTGTCTAGCCATGCCACCTTCACCAGAGCCAAGCCTAAAACGTAACGGCTCGACGTCGCAGTAAACGATACGAGTGCTAATGGTCTCACAACTAAGGGTGCCGAAGACCGGGCGAAGTAGAGAATAAAAAGCAGAAAGCGGACCCTGGGCTCAAGAGAGAGAGAGAGAGTTACTTATCACATCTGATATGCTATTGAAATATTTACAAAAGATCAAAAGAATTTGTTACTTAAGTACATGAAAATAAATACCAGTATTTCAAGCCTTGGATGTATATTTTATGTAAAATCAGTTCAACAATAGTAAACACAACACAGTAAAACTGTTACATATTAATGATGCCTACACAAGTCGTGAAATGGCCTATGGCTAGCGACGCGTGGTCGTTCCGAAGGTTGCTTCGCAGCTGTTACGACATCAACTGAGAAAAGCATTTACATCATATCAAAAGAACATGGTTTCTTGTGTTTTATCGAAAGAAATTACGTGGTAAAAACCACACTTCTTTAGTTTCGGATTTCGGCAAGTAAATTTTTTTTTTATTTTTTAACTATGGCGAACTTATTTTGCTTTACCATTTATCTCTCACTCTTCATCGTCTGTTTTCGGTCTTATTAGCATTTCATGCTATGTTGTTTAAGATCAGAGTTCGCCAATGCATAGTCTTAACGTTATCTAAGTATTTATAAGGTACTTGCATATGACATAATTTTCCCTACTGACCATAATAGCGCTTCTGCAGCTGGGCGAAGTCCACTACCTGTCGAATAAGTTTAAAAGAAAAATTGATGCATATTGTGTGATGATATGTGTAAAAATAAATTGATGTTCATTGGCCTTTTTATGATATCCACAGGAAGATTATCTTATGAATGCAATCTAACATCAACATTTTAAAAATGTATCCTAAAGATAGACAAATTGTGTGATGATTTACCAAACATCCAATTTTATTATTTGGCAGTACTACCACATTGCCAAATAATAACACAAATTGGAGGTTCGAAAAGCAAAACATAAGTTTTGTTTTTCAACAATAAAAGCAAGAACACGTATCGGTTGAAAACAAAGGCCAATCACAGGCTGTAAAGCGAAAGGAACGCCACAAACCTTGCTCTAATCGGATTCCCACGATAAACGCTACATGCGTATAAGCTTGATACACAGGGTGCGTGAAAAGATAAGATTGTGTAATTGTATAATTTCTTGATTTCAGTATCATTAAATCATCGAACGAATTGTTCTACTCATCATCATACCTTACCTCTATGATAAATGTAAATTATTTGCAAAAATCTTTTTTCTCCTTGTGATAAACCTATACAGGTAGGTATGTGATATTAAAGGATGTTGTGACGATTGAGACATTTCAAGTCTATGACAGAACACGACTTTATTGTAATCGTTCGTCTGTATGTGTGTTACAAATTCAATTGACCTAGCACACCCTGATAAATGTTAATTAATGTTTGTACATAACACGTCTTACCTTCAACCCGCTTCAGGTTGCTGGAATCCAATTTAAGTATTTAATTTAATTGTTTTTTTTTTTTGTTTAGGATGATAAGGTAGGAAATAAATTCTGAAGTAGTAGATCTACTTTAGAAAAGGGAATGTCTGGCCTATTTCCTTGATCGATTTATACAATTTACACAATAAGTAAGCATATTTAATGGTTTTATCTTGCTTGTTCCAGACTGGTTTGGAAGACGTAAATCAATGTATTTACTCTGTTGTATGTATCTTAAGAATGTAAACAATACAACTAATGGTTGCTAATGGATTAGTTCACAGAGCAAAACCCATCCTGAAGAAACACAACTAAAATAAGGGAATTAGGGTCAAGGTTGTAATAACTAAAACAATTCAACCTTCAGAGAGTCAACAAATTGGAATCCGCTTTGTACCGTAATATACGAGTATTATTTTATGGCCACTCAAGACAAGAGTAACATTTTGTCTTGTCTCCAAACTAACCTTGAGTACAATTGTAGTCTGCCCATCACAATGGACTATGGGAATAGAATCGTCTATGGGCCGTTATTATGCCGACAGTGTAAAATTATTTACGAACATTTCTGGGGGCAGGTAGACGTCCAATGATTCAAAGGTTGGATTTGGAATGCTTGCTGTATTTTGCGCGTTTCAATGATACCTTTTTCTTATAAATTGAATTGAGCGAAATTTGCTCATCAGACTTCTTCAGCTTCTTTCATGCTAGAATTTTGAGATTATAAAAAAAAATCCAACACCTTATTATACAATGCAAGATTCTTATTTCATCAGTATTATAGTAGTAGTTATGACAGTATCAGTTGGATCATGTAAATATTTATATACATATCTACTTACAGTCTACAACTGTCTAAAAAAATTTTTGTATAGGTATGTCATATTTCTTAAATTTTCGATAATTAGGAACAACCTCAATTTCATAATAGCATATTCATATTACATAACATAATATAACAGCAATAGCCTATCAAGTTTACCCTAACTCAAGTCTACTTAGCAAGATATCATAAACATAAACAATGTATCTAGACCACTTATCCGCTATATTCACTCCCAATATACTCTCTTTGATGTACAAACTAATCAGGCATGCAGCGATAAATTCGATACCAGCGGCACCAAATTTCCTATTGAGCAAAGTTATTGTTGCGTAGTACACAGTGCCTTCGGTTGGTGGGTCGCATTCTATAGCAGGTAAAGGAATCCCTCGTCAAATGATGAACGTTCGAACAACCACACACGTGTTCGTAAGAGAGATAAATCAGGGACGCAGACACACAATGTCACCGAGTATCTAAGGTACTGTGTTTTATGTACGTACGCACAATAGAGTAGAAAGTTGTATACACAAAGGAAATGGATAGAGGATCTGTGCCATGAGTACGTTATCTTATTTGCATGGTATCTGGTACGGCTTTGATTGGAATTAATATGATCAAAAAAAGATGATATAGGAACTCTATAACGATATCTAACACATCCTTGTCATTTTATTCGCCTATTATCGACTTGTTATCAAAGACTTGGTTATTTTCATTATCCGAATGCTGAAAGTAGGACTTATTTCTTGAAGTAGAATCTTACATAATCTGAGTTAGCTTGTGGGAAAAAATGTATTTCCATTTTTTTTTTCCTGGGTCTTGGATGTTTATCTATACATGTATTTGTTATAAAATATAGTATCGTTGAGTTAGTATCCCATAACACAAGTCTCGAACTTACTTTGGGGCTAGCTCAATCTGTGTGATTTGTCCCTATATATTTATTTATTTATTTATTTATTTAAGTAATTTCAAGAACTTAGCTTATTTAGATATTCACATTACTGTAGTAGAAGTAGAAGTACTTCATTAGCTCTATTTTGGGCTGCTTTAGACAGTGTGATTACCTATATCAATTAATTTACTAACAACCATAATATAACACAGATATGAAAAGATAAAAATATCCCGATTGAACCATTTAATATCCAAGTCTGAGTCATTCCTTTGTTATCGTTACAAAAACCAGTTTCGTTAAAAAAAAAATGATGCGCCGAGTGACCTGCGGCGGCGCAAGTTCACGTAAACGTATTTCTAGTGCGTGTGTGTGGGTGGAAAGTGGCAGTGTGTTGGTAGACTTCAGAGAGTACGCCAGTTTGTTGTGTGCGTGGAACAAGTCGTCGTAACTCGTAAGTCTCGTAACCTGTTCGATGTGGCTGAATGAAGAGTGGCTCAAGACACTAGCTACTTTCTACCGGTCTGCAGTGAACCACGTGATTTTACTATGTTTACTGCAATATTCTTTACTTGTTTTTGCAATATTTGAGCCCACAGTTGCTAACGAAACCATTTAACATTTCCTTTTTTTATCATAACTTAATGGCATTCAGATTATACCTCGGTGAACACTAGCGCTACCATCAGTTAAAAATCATTATATTATAAAATTATTATATAGTTTCAAATACCATATTGCTTAAAACGGCCACTTTTAATAATTTAATAGATTATAGAATTATAGAATTAAGAAGTTATCAAAAATCTTCTTCAAAAATCAAAAGTCTTCTGTAATTATGGAGAACCATAATTACAGAAGACGGATTTTTGATAACTTGTGTTTTCAGTGAATAATGATTTTTAACTGATGGTGGCGTTAGTGTTCACCAAGGTATCGTCTTAAGCAGTTGAGGCTACAAAAACATCACAGGATGTGCAAACCTTGCAGCTCAACTAAAATTCTAGTCTATAAAATATAAATTAATTGAAATATTTGAAATGCTAAATCATTTTAAATATCAAAGCGTAATGAAATAATCCATTAAATCCCGAACTTTAATACTAATATATCATAAAATACATGTGCTTTGATAGATGCAACGAATATTCATAAATCACTAAATATGACAGAGTCATAAATACATAAATTAAGTATAAGGTGCCGGGAGAAAGTCTCGTCAACTTACAAGACGTAATTTACTAGATTTGCAGGTTTCCAAGTTAACATACGAGTATCTATATGCTTATAGATCGTGCTACATTCTATCTATCAGTAATACAATCGAAAGTTTTCTAAGAAGGTCATTATGGAGATTGCCAAATTGACATTCTAAATATTTCACGTTTCGCACATATTTATTCGTTCATTATGTATAAGGTTAAGTTAAGACATCTACAAAACGATTTCGAAATTATTGTCAGCTTATTAACAATAGTCTACATAGTATAAAACAAAGTCGCTTTCTTTGTCCCTATGTCCCTTTGTATGCTTAAATCTTTAAAACTACGCAACGGATTTTTATGCTTTTTTTTTAAATAGATAGAGTGATTCAAGAATGTTATGCCAATGCGAAGCCTGCTTAACTTCATAAAGTATAAGTATGACCATACACATGCTTCCTTCCTATACTCGCCGAACCATAAGTGGCGCGTATAACACACGGTGTTACATAACCAATGTCATGCACTAATTATTTTTCTGATTATTTTTTTTTACTGAGGCCATCTTTTAGTGATAAAATATTATTAATAACAAAATGAATTATTAATCAGTTGTTTTTACGTGAACCCGTTTGAAACTTTCAATCGGATTTGATTAATTAAGTCTTTATGTGCTTTAGCAACTTCCACCCACAATATTATTTTAAAGGAGAGTTAAACAGCTAGTATAAAATAAAATCAATGGTATCACTGCATAATTTAAATAATTACATATTTGTCAACGGTCGATTGGAAGAAGTATTGAAACTTAGAAAAACAGTTAATTCAGCTATTGTACTTTGTTATAATTGGGATAGGGTTGGAGGGTGTCGCAAGAATGATCTGTCCACGTCATTAGGCGCTATTGATACGAAATCCCTCTCCGTGAAATATTATTACCGAGTTCTGAGGGTGCGTATACAATGAACGAAAATCTACGTCAGCATATCAAATTAAATAAACCAATGAATACTACAAGCAAACTGTTTCTGACTCATTTCATGACAAAAACTTAATTTTAAATGTTTTATGGCTGAATATTTTTCTTTATATTTTCTTACTTTTCCTATTCTTAATCATATTTTTTGTTTATCAGTTCATTTGTTTTTTCGGAAAATTATGCTACTAGAATAAAAAGAATTGGTTTTTACAACGGCTTATATGTTTTGTTTACGTTTTTGTTAAATCTGTTAGTGTAAATTTACACTTTAGTCAATCTACCCGCTGCGCCATGGCCGCTACATAATTGAATTCTAAACTTGAACACACACGACCTCATTCGAGCGCCACAAAAGTTAATTAATCCGGAATGTCAGCACATGCACAGCATAACGGAAGCTACAGTGCCGATGAATTAACACTAATATTTTACGGATTATCAAAGCGATAGACTGAACTTTATAATACCTATTGCCCTAATAAAATGTCATAACTACCATCGTCCGACACTAATTAAATCATTTTATTCCTATAGCTACTATTCTGTATCTTTTTGGCAAGAAAATGATATAATGATAGAGCTGTCTCTATCATTATATCATTTTCTTGCCAATCCTATCTCTACCTTTTTATGAAGTAAAACTTAACCTAAAATGTAATGAAACTTATGAATTAGAGTGACAATTTAAACTTCAAAACTTAATTCAGGCTAATTTCCAAAGATATGATACGGATACAAAGTTGTGTTACTTTTGTACTTATTAAGATCAGAATAGTGATATATTTAATTCTAAAACCCTCGTTGTCTTACATCGGTTACGTTACTGTATTGTATAACAGCAAATAAAATTAAGTAAGATATTCTTCCAGTATAAGACATTACTTTTCAAGGTCGAAACTGTTACGACACATTGATCCACACTGAATACACCTATAAACACACGTTCCTCACACATAAAACTGCGTGACAGAAGATAATTGGAAATTTCTATAGAAACCTCGCTGTTTAAATAATGATGCCGGAGACAATAGAAATAATTTAGAATACCCGAATGCGGCGACCCCTGCGATTAATATGGCCATAAATATCTCGACCTACGATGCTATAATATTTTATAAGTGGGGTGGCATAAGAGGTATTGTTGGGAATACAATTATTATAGATGCTACAGCTAGTTGTCCCACGGTAATGCGCAATGCTATCATTTTCCATGTTTTGACAATAAAATGCCAATGTAACTGTCACGCGTTTGTTTACATTCGTCATAACACCTCTGACTGTAACAATGGTTGAATCACAAGAAGTAATGAAACATAAGATATGGTTGCGTGGTAAATTGTTTGTATATTTAATCGAATTGAAACATAAATATGATTGTTTAAGTATGTGCTACTGTTTTATCTACCACTGGACAAACCTAAAGCTACCAAAAGAATTAAATAATCAAATTTTTGCTTTTTTGTTCCTACTAGATAGTTTCTGTTGTTCTTACAAACTTGCCAATCTTTTTCACAACTTAGCGGCCGCCCAGGGCTCCACGTCAACAAAACTATCTGCTAACTTTCAGCAAAATCAGTACATTGGTTAGAGCTGTCTGTTAATTATAGTCAGATCAGTCAATCAATAGTCAATGGCGGTTAATATGGCGGAGTTATCCCTGTTGGGCATAAATTCGCCTCTAATCGTGTTCTACTATTTGTATTTAATGTTCTTTGTGTACAATCGAGTTTTTACATACACACGTAACGTGTGTTGTGTTATTATCTATTTATTTAAGTGGTTGGATGGATTGTATGCAGATCGCAGTGCATCCAGACAAACCTTCGTGGTTTTAGGATAGCATGTAAATGTAAATTTTCTTGTATGATGTTTTTGTTTATAATAAATTAAAAAAAAAAAAAAACGGCTGCCTTTGATAGTACAGTACTCGATAACACCTGTTGGTTGACTGATAGAAAAGGCCCGCTGCTTTGTCTGCTATTTAAGTAGAATGTTTTATATAAAGTAAATGTAAAAAAAAAAATACATAAATATATAAGTACAAATAAAGATAACTACGGTCGTAAACTATTTCACACACTTCTAGTATAACAGTTAAATGGACATTTTATCCCACAAACAAAAGCTTAAACTAGAACTCCCATTAAAACGGCGCTATACAAATTAAATTAAATCTACGACAGCGGCCACCCCTCACATTTCCGTAGGGCTGTCGGGGGTGTCCGCCAAAACATTGTAATTCCCAGTCCGGAATGGCGATGAGCCGATGATCGCTTGCGGTCGTGATTGCGACTGTCATATTAATTGTTCCCACACTCATATTATTGTTGTTTACTTTTCTATTTGTTATTTTCAGTAATTGAATTAAGTATCTGTGTATATATAAATATTCCACTTGTATCTGAAATTTTACCGTTTTCTATTATCCTCTTTTTCAAAGCTTTACCTACGAGAATAGGGTAGGAGTGAAAAAATTAAAAACGCTTGAATTTTTTTCTGTCGGTAGGAATAAGGTTCCTTGGAAATAAATCTCAGATTTTTAGAATCAGCCAATTATTTTAAATAAAATATTATATTTTAATGACGAATTAATGGCTTCGCTACGGCTTTTGCGGTGTATTCCTTTGCTTCGTTCGGTAAAAAAAAAACAATTGTCATTGTCATGTTGGTTTTGGTTGTCATTAGTGTCATTTCATTTTCATCAACAGATTTATTTCTGGTATCAAGGAACCTTATTCCTACCGACAGAAAAAAATTCAAGCGTTTCAAAAATTTTCACGCCTTCCCTATTGTGAGCACACTTATGTTATCTAGCATTTGTTATTATCAACTGTAATATTTTTAAAATCTGCACAATACCATATTATAGATTTTTATTAAAATAAAAAAAACATTGCAATGACGATCTTTCTAATACAGATAATACAATTAATAATAACAAATAAACAACAATCACCTTTATTACATTCACATTCTCGATAGTATTATAGGGTATTCTCGCTTGCATTGGCCTTATGCAGATACATACTAAAGCACTTTATTACCCTTTGATATTATTAGCATCGATGCAAAATGAATATATATGCTAATATGCAATGCACCCACTAATACTCACAATGTTGCTTTTAGTGGCGGATGTTTACCAGCCTAACCGTGATTATTGAATATTACATTTATTGAAGACTTCCTTGGCGTCTGTTTATCTATTTGTGAAAGTTAATCTAAGAAACCGCATTTCTTAATGCATATCAAAGTCAAAGCAGGCCAGTCAAATAGTGTTTTGATAAAATAAAACGAAACTATAAAATAATTTTATATAATTATGCTTTAATGATTTAATGCACAATGATGGTGTATACCTAAATATGATTATTTTCGTCTCAGACTTAATGCATAGGACGTAGAGACTAGTGGCGATCGACGCGACGTAGGCAGGGTTTTGTTAGAAAATGCGTACTTTATTTATTTTGTAATTTGAACTTTATGCATTGACCGTACGATCTATATTCCAATTCCAAACATTAAATTTAAAGTGCACGCGCAGGTCAATCGCACCGAGGTCGTATCACGAAATGTCAAGCAGCCGGATTCAATTCATTGTCGTAGTTGTTAACATTATCAATGCCTGTACAAATTGTACCTAACTTTAACATTGAGTATATAAACTAGGCAGGTATATGATTGAATCAAAATCGCAATGTGGCATACGCAAAACTTACGATAGATAGGACACCTAGAAAGTATTGATCGAATATGTACGGTACGAGTATTAATACCGGTAGCGAAGATTTCCTAAGAAAGAACCTTTTCCTTTAAAAAATCTAAAAATTACGACTTGGATAAGAACTCAATTAATGCAAATGTTGTTCCTAACACTCAAAAAAAATATTCTTACAAATCATTTGGTAGAAAAAATTGTTTGTTTCATAATATTTTTTTACAACAAGTATAATGTAAAAAGTAAAATGTAGAAAGTCAAATCATTATTTTATCGTACAAAAAACTAAAATGAGTTGATGTTATCCGTCGCATATAAATATGGACTTATCAAAGTAGAGTTTACAAAAATGGAAAAGAGAAATGGAATGTTTCGGTTTTCTAGTGATGTTGACGATAAAAGGCCAAAGTTCACATCATTACAGCATGTCAGTGCGATGCGTGATTCCATCACTGACCCATCATTACGAGCGACAATTTACATAATGACCTTAGCGAATGGCAGTGAAAGATACCCCGATTTCATCGCTCACAAAGCAGTTGAAGAAAGACTTCCAACAATGGTATTTCGTAACAAAAGATACACTTAGAAATTCACCTTTACATTACAGAAATTGGTGTCGCGGTCCCTAAGTTTAACTAAGTATGTAATGTAGTAGATAACGGCAAGTGTTTAATGTGTTATTGTGTAATACCACCTATTTGTACAATGAGTGAATGAGTCGAAAAGCATTTGTTTGTCGTTACGTGGCATATATCAGTATTCAGTCACTCTCCGCTTGCACAAGCATTGCTTTGTTCGATATAATGATAACGTAACCCCATAGAATAAGATGCATTTAGTTCGTTTATAATGCTATCAAAACTAGATCATTTCCTCATTTCTACTACAAAATGATTTAATTTACCTATTAGCGAATTGATTTTGATTCAGTGTACATAAATTGCTATTTCAGTATGTAGATACAACTAAATATTTCTATGTGTATTTAATGTGAATTGAATGTTATTTGTAGATGTTCATTATGAAGCAAAAAATAAACCGCGTTTTTTTTTAATTCTAATAATTTCTTGATCATCCGTATAAAGATAATCTATTCATATAATAAAACAGTAAAGATATTTTGTCTGTACATTTAGTAATTTTAACTGAAATTGATAGAGACATTTAAAATGAATAATGGAAGCAAAAAAAAACTTTTTGAACTTTTTGTCTGTCTGTCTGGCTGTATCATTTGCGTTTGATCACACTTCTCTCCGAAAGTACAGAAAATAAACTTAAAACTTTCCGAAATTCTCACGGGAACGGAAGCGAACCCAACGCGCACGAAGTCACGGGCTACAGCTAGTTTGAAATAATTTGATAAAGGGTATATATTGTTAGTATCGTTACTTAGCTAGTGCTGTATACCTAATTGCAACTTTTAAATTCAACTCTACCGATTGTTGGATCCATGTCCATAATTATCACAAAAGGTTTTCACATAATCATTTCAAATAACTGTATTCTTCATTTGATCTTTTTCTTTAGAAATCTTTACGCAATACTATTCAGGTGGAAATAATTAATGATCGTAATAACGGTTCGCGACGTAGACTTTCTGTTACAGGACTTTCTGGTTATATTCAGATGAAACATTACTTCATAAATTCTACCCGCGTTCTGGTTTTATTTCTTATCGTCTTATCCAAAAAACAGTGTTATTTAACAATGTTTTATTGTGATTTTTGTTATGTATAGTAATAATATTGTTACTGATACTCGTCACATAATACCACTTTAAACTGTACTTTTACGTATAGTAAACGCTATCTAAAATGTATGTTTACATTAACAAATTACTTTGGTTAAGGGTAGATATCACAAAATTAATCATTTGTTAATATCAATAATATGCACTAGGTACTAGGCTACTCTACTTCATATACCTAGATAACTGAAGAAAATAACTGATTAGGTACATTATTAAATTTTTATACATATTATTAAAGTAGGTACATGCTTTATTATGCACTTTAACGCAAAGACGGATATCTTCCTGAAATATTTGATGCAAAGACCTAGTCATGGTTGTAGGAGAATGCTGGAGAGTTTACTATATCTTTTTCTAACGGGAGTGTATTAGTAATAACATAGTACGTACAGAATAATAGAAAATTGTAGTCTCTAGCAACTGATAGAAACTAAGTCAGTACTAAACTTTCTAAATAAAAGGTGTACCTAAGTGTGCTAAGGTTTTTCACACAAAACTATTCGGCTCGGGTCGATAGAGGCACAGACTGATTTTACTTGTCAATGTGGAGATCTACGGGGAAGCCTTATTCCAACTCTTTACTTCTCATATTTTAAATGGCGATTACGTGAGGTTAGATAATGTAATGGTTGTGGTGTCATCATTAATGACCGTATATGACAATCGATTATGGTCGAGTTCCGCATCATTTGCGTTTGATGTAAACGGCCAGATTGCGTGCGGCCGTCCAATGACATGTGAATCAATTTGGTATGCAGCGAAACAAACATGCCACTCGACACTGCATACGGATTGAGCTGAGAGTACAGATTGAGAACAGAGCACGTGTTTCTTTGTTTGTACTCGTATAAAAGAAATGACATCGTTCTTTTACGATGTTTTTCTTTAATATTCTTCTTATCCTATCTCTTCTCTGAGTAAACTTACCTTATATATGTATCTTTATTATTATTTATCTGTAAGTACAGTTTCAACCAAATCCAAAAAAGTATAGTATTATTTGTTGTTTTCAAAGTCAATAAAAATGCAAATTGACTGTCAATATTGATTGTCAGTTGTTCGCAATTTTTTTGGAACTGCTTTTACCTTTATTCGGCCGTCAGTTATTTTCGCTGAGTTTTTTAATTTCCTTGTTTACCAAATTTATGTACACAGAAAATAATAGAATAGATATTATTAGGACAAGGGTGCTGCTTATTTCTAAAGAAATCACCTCCATTAGACCCAATAGAGGAAGCGAGAACGTGTATTTCATTTAAAAATGCGTGATTTGTTTAAGTAGATAACTACTTTTCGGTCGGTCTTTGCAAACATAGTTTAAAAAACTAAAATCTGAAATCATAGCATATCGAATTGTAGCATTCGCAGCAAACCAAATTAGAGTCGACAAAGCGACTCGCCTTGGCTGTCGTATGCTCGTTTCGTCACTGGCACTTTCACCTCACTGGATCACGACAATCGCCACTCATCGCCTGTTCGATTGTGTGAGACCTAACGAACTCACTTTACATACATTGCATTGCCAATAAAACGTATTCATAGCCTAAACCCTTAACCCATCTTAACCCAGTACTTCATGAATAGTAAAACTAAGACAGGTGTAAGTATGTACAGGGGGCCTCATAGAAATTTTTACTAATACCAATGAAAAAAGAGGTATTTTTTGTAGTTCTGTTGCATTTTTAGTAGTTCACTACTGTTGAACCCGGATAATATCGCAATGGTGATCCAATGTGCCTTCTTTACAAGCAGATTAAAAAATCCGACATCAAACAAAAAAGAAGAAAACATTTCTCTTTCCAACTTAATTTTTAGAAACCTGTATAAAAATGTTGGATATGTAGTAAGAACCAAACAAAAAATGCTTTAAAAATGTTTGTTTTGTGAACGCAAAAAATATAACATTTTATTTTGGGTCCGTCCGTACACGTACAGTATATTAAAAAACATGGAAGAATATTTGTTTTGTATATGTAATGTCGGTATAATTGCCATGCTTGTGAGTTGCAAACTTTTTCTGCCTTGCTTTACATGATATTATAGAAGAAATTATTATACATATTGTATTTAAAAAATTGAGTATCTAGTTTATGTGATCCTATATTTTATTGGCAAAAACCTTGTTGTTTTAAACATAAGTCAGACAAACTGATAAAGTCTTGCTATTCACAAATTATTAATTTTGTTATAAACAAAACAATGCATAATCGTATGAAATCATATTTAAGGGAATTTATTTTCAGACCAATAAAGTAATACAAATTTTATGAACAACGTTTATTTCGTAAGCAGTTTAACACAAGTAGGTAACTACACTACAACATACAAATTACAATTAGGTATATACTTATGAAATAACTTATTAATATACTAGCGAGCTACCTACTAGCTTCTTAATATTAATGTAACTTCACGTAAAAACGATTGATAACTTGTATGTACATGCTTACGCTTCAGAGCTAATCTATCAAACGAGATTACATCTGATTACCTATTTTGTTTAGACTGTTAATATACAAAGACAGTCTTCATTTTGCATCAAGGGTTGAAAATCAATTTTGGTAATAGCAAAACATTTTAGAAGCTGTCGTTCGTTATTGAATGCACTTACTCTGGCATTCGATTCGACACACAAAGACATATTCTATTTACAGATATAGGAAAGCCGTTGGAAACGTACAAAGTGAAGACTAAGTCAATCCACTTTCAGTCAGAAGTTTAGTTTCCAATATAGAAGATTTTCTTGCCTTGGCGTTAGTGCCGAGCCATTAGGATGTTGGAAGGGTGCCAACGACGAGGTGCAAGTATATTTGTAAGCAACATTCAAGGAAGTGTGGAATCTTGGAATAGATCGCCCGAATGACTTGCCTCTTAATAATTAACGACCGAAATTATCTCCCAAAAAGATAAACGCCGATTTGGCATCCGCTTCCTGATACAAATAATTTCGATTTTCAACATGGTAATAAAAGTGAAAGCTGCCAAATGTTTAAATCTTAAAGTTTCGGATTAAGATTGTCTTTATTGCACGAATAAACATCCTTATATGTTTGAATATTGTTGATAACATGGCTTGTTTTTTTCTGCCGGAAGAAAAACTCAGGAAATTTAATAATTATTATTTTTTTAGGTAATTAAGTGAGGAAGTTTTTATGCTTATGGCGGAATAAATTATAAATTCAAAGTAACTAACTTAGCTTTGACTGAATCTCGTTATAACTTATTGGCTCGACTCTTACAATTTAGTAGACAGTGATAAATAAAAAATATATTTTTTTTTTTTTTAATTTTTTATGGCGTTTCTACTCAGTTAACATATAACGATTGACTGGTACGTAAAGTCCATATTGATTTTCAGATCATTCAAATATCTTTGTAAAGTCCTCTCAAAGAAGTAGGTACTACTCAATAATTAAAATCTTCATCATCATCATTTGGCACGGTGAATCGACAATACATACAGGTCTTCGGAACCGCCTCTCGGTCTCTGACGTGGTTTCATTAACAATTACCACATGGCAGCCGGGACCAACGGCTTAACATGTCTTCTGAAGCACGGAATCATCATTCATAATCAGGTAGTCAGTTGATTTACGCCTGCAATGTCCTAACTAATCTTGAAACTAGGAATCGAACCCACAACCCCCGGGTCTACAGGCAAACGCCTTACTTGACCAAAGAGGCAGTTATTACTATATTAAAATAAAAACCTGTAGAAAGTTATCAAGAGTTAGTAATAAACAAGTATCACACAGTGCTAGTACGGATGCATTGCAGACATACTTCCCACCAGTGCGTACGTACGCAGTGTTCCAGCAGTTTCGCAAGCCAGTGATATTGACCGACAAACCAAGCTTGGAGGACAACTCTGTTTACACCTAACATTTCGCTTACGCCATGTATCAAAAGTGTGAAACCACCACGTTGTCGAGTTGAATTAGTAAAGGCCTCGTGCCATTTACAGTCTAAACAATTCGGCGGTAGAAAATTTTATACGACATCGTACAGTGTTTAAAACACGAGCGAGATTTATATTTTTTTAATTTATCTAACAATAAATCTAAAAGTAAGATAAGTTTGCATGGTCAATCTATTGAATTGTATAATTTATTATGTAAAAAGTATTTCTTTGTCGACTGTCTAACATGTAACGAGTTAATTAAGGTTGGTTAAGTAAGGCAAATCAATGCAACATAATCTATTTGATAGGTCATTCATCAAAAATTACTTGTCGCAATGTACTTTTTATATGGAAATCATGAATTTTCTTTTTATTGCCTATTCGAGCCGGCTTGTGTGCAATTTCATAAATTACAAATCGTTTATATCTTGCCTCACTCATAACAGCGCAATTTGTTACAACTTTGCTGCTTTCTTCAATATCAGTAATTATTGCATAAACGCATAGTTATGAGCAAAGTTTTCAATCGCATGTTTAGTGGCATTGCATTGATTGGATCAAAATAATTGTGGTTCCTTAGGGGCGCCAGTTAAAAATCAGCTGTTACTCAATCTGCTAACGTTCTGACTGAGCTGACCCTTTTGTATCACTCAGCACACAGTTACCATTACTAAGATCCTCTCCCATTGTTTTAAGAATAAGTTTGGGTGGATATCAAATTTTTTCATATCAATAATTACGTCTATGTGAAGTCAATTGTATTGTGTGTTACAGAGGCCAATTTTTTTAAATATAAGTATTTATTTAAAGGCAATTAAGAAATATTTAGACTAATCGATTATTAAAATAAATATTTGTACACATTAAAGAATAATCAATGAATATCAATGAATAATATTACATACAGCAGTTTAAAAATGCTTTTAAGGTAAAAAATAATTCCCAAAGGAAAGAAACGTTAACCACGAGTTAAAATACACAGCAACAAATGTATTCTCATGCGACTTGAGCTCGGTGCAACACAAAGAGCAGTATTGCGGGCGGCCCACATCGACGAAGTACACTTATAAAATAAGCATTGGACAGAAGTACCTACATGTTCCTATCCATAACAATTGGGCACGTCAAATGTTTTAGATGATTAGAGGTAGTCATTAGCTTCTTTTTCAAACAATGTAACCAATTAAAACGAGGACGGAGACACAGAAAAAAAATGTACGTAAATAAATAATTTTATAAGTAATAGGTGTAATTTTATAAGTTTAAAAAAATGTATCGCTACATGTGGATTATATAAAGTATTGCTTTTTCAAAAACAATAATGCATTTAACTATTTACTTACTTATTTATGGTTTTTTAAATATTTATTATATCTGCATTTGACGACCATAATTCCAACTTCTCTTAACTAAAATCCTTAAGTTGCATGCTAGCTACAATTCAACTAGATAAAGATAGAGAACAGACATATCAGTAAGTAAATAATTGTTAAAAGTATTCGGTACTATTGCGTAAAATTCCTCGTCCTTGTAAAGTTAGTTAATTAATATTTTTTTACTACAACAAATATTGCTATATTATCTCCGACTCTTATATCATTTCTACTAAGCATCTAGATCAATATAGTATCTAAAATGGTTCCGTTCTCTCTCTATTTTGTAATACGACTCCGACCCACACTATACGGATCTCGTTAATATGTAGGACACACAACTCGGCGAAAAGTTCGATTTTGTGATCAATTCTTTATAGTGTACCTATTTTCGAGTACATTTACTAATGTACCTGTAGGATTCTTTTCACTTCAGTTAGTACCATTTTGTTTACTATATTGCATTTGCACGTGCTCGAAATTATTGCTTTTGTTTTATTTTGTATACCTATTTAATCTTTACAGTAGAAAAAATTAAATTTGCATATGTAGCACAAGAGGCGGTCTTGTTAAAGCCTAAATTTGCTAGGTAGTAAGTAAGTCGCTACTCTAAGTAAACCCAGAAAGTCAATGATGGCGCAAACTTAAATGTAAATAAAATAATTATACATACTGTATAATGATAACCATTTAAAAAAAATAAACCTACAAAGTGCAGAGCATAATTGCTCCACAATGAATCGTTATCGTAAAGATATAGTTTACATTTCAAGTCTATTGCGGAGTTTCAAAACCAGCTGATGATATTAGATATTATGATAATGTGATAGTCGTGATCGCGATGATCGATAGACCTAAGAGACCCACTTTTACTTAGTCTATTGGTTAGTAATTGAGATGCAAATTTTGGAAGCTGCGATTTAGAGTAGGCTTTTCAAGTAAACATATGAATGGAAAACAATTTTTGGAAATATTAATGACTAGCTTTATAAAACCGGCTACAACCTCGTGAAACTCTGCCTTTCGCCTCAAAAAGTAGACTTTTAGTTATAACCCGAGACTCACACTAAGTATAAACATCTAACTCATTGGCGTGTAAAAAAGTTTTACAAACAAACCCACTTAAAATATTAGGATTGGAAAAAACAGGGTTTGTTTTTTCTTCTAAAAAAAAGTTTTTTTTTTAAAGAAATTGATTATTAAAAATTATTAATGAACAATGAAAACTCAAGACCTCACAGGAACGCATATTTTTTTAATTTAACAAGAGTTTTAGCGTATGTAAGGAGAATTAAAGTAGTCGTTTAGTTTTTTTATTCGAGGTAATCTAAGGCGCACAGCCTACATGCAGCCACTTTCCACCATGTGGTGGCCAGGTCAAACCAGTTTTACGGAACACCATTTACTACTTTATTGGACACAAGACCCGTTTAATTAAGTGTAGGTTGTGTGTGTTTTATTTACAAAATCGATGTTTGAAAGTATGGTATGTAAACAAATGTGTATATATAAATAACTCACCGGAAGCATAAAAATACTACACCCGCAAGTGATGCTATTACTGGAATTTTCACCTGCTAAGTCACACGAACGTAAATACTTAAAAAAATATATATTGTTTTTGTAAAGCTTTGTTATTTATCACACTTTTTACTAACTTCATTACTCTTATGTAAATGACTGATTTAAAACCAAACAATTCTAATATATGGTTTGTCTCGATTATTCAAATTAAATATCAATAAAAGAGGAACAAAAGTTTATTTCTCTTTATAATAAAAGCGGAATATATTTAATGAACTTTAAACAAGTTTTATAAGTTTTGGTCGATGATATTTGTTTACTTTCTCTATATTTGCCTTTTATTAATCAATCTATTGTGTTTTCATTTTTAATGAATTGGAATACAGGCTACGCTTTTAATTTCTTTAAAATAACGTGAAAAATCTATTAGAAACTTTTTTGTAAAATATTATTTATATAATACTAATAAATAGAAATAGACAGTAAAAAAATTACGTCCTTGTCAGCTACATGTAAGACAATCGGCTTACATAACGAGGACATCAACAGACCGAGTGTAGCGTGACCGAAACTATTTCAATTACGAGTACAATTATTTAGCTAAAGTAATAAAAGACTTTTCACTGCTATATGCATTAAAAGTCTTTAAAAGTTAGAGGATAGACATTTTACTACTTTATAAGTGAATATTTCAAAAAAATATTGGAATGTTCAAAATACTGTTATGGAACCTCCATATTATTTACAAAGACCGATTCAACGATATCACACAAAACTATGCTTAAAAACATCCCTTAACATGTATGAAGTGCTACTCTTAATAATTTCATTTTTCATTTTGCACAATTTAGGTACCTTCCAAATTATATTATTTTAGCACGAATAGTCTCCGAATAAAATGACTACGACATACGACAGACAGACTACAGACATGCCATTTGTCTATGGAACCCTAAATATGCTTGAAATGGGATTGTAGGTCAATTTCCTTATAACTTAGATGTAATAAATATTTCTCTGATGATTTGGGTACACTTCGGTCTTTGTCTTTTGCATGACACATTTATATCATTACTTTTTCAAAAGTTGCATATAAAACAAAATCAAATATTAAATAATATGTCTTATGAATAGACAGCAATATTATTATATTTTTGGCTGTTACTGTAACAATATATCAAATATAATATTTTATTGTCTCTATTTTTTGGATATTAATCATGTGACGATATCAGCCAAATCTAACATCTGTTTACAAAACTTTATTTATGCTAAACTACATTAATATTTAAATATAAATGACCTTACCAATGTGTCTATAAACAAAATTAAAGATGTAAAAGTATTCATCAACTTTCGTTCACAAATCACCGCACAAGGTCGTTTTGAATTTGTCCTACTTTACAAATTTACTTTCTGTGAAACTGGCTTTGATATCGGCATGTGTACACTACCAGGCGTTCGTTTCCGTGAAAATTCCGGAGTGAAGTGTCATTTTAAACAGTCGATTCCGTCCCTTAGATACATTTTATAAGCGTTTATAAAAGAAGTTTAGTATAATTAATGCAACTCTATCAAAACAACAAATTTATTTCTAATATAATTTAAAAAAATTCTATTACATAGTTTTCATTTAATAGGTAGTATGATATTCGGCTTTAAAAGTTTAAGTTTAAGAGATCGAGTGCAATGTAGTTTAAAATAATGTAGAGTTTCGGAGAAATAAGTTTTCATTTGATACCCAAAATTGTTGTAATATTCATTTTACAATTATTTATTTATAATATACTTAGCATTGTCCATTTTATTGTTGGTTGTCTGATTTGCTCCATATGCGCAATTTTAGTCTTCAGTCAGGTTGCTTGAAAGATATTGCTTGTGTTATAGATACAAAGATGAAAAAATCAATTGTTTTACCATTCAATATTAAGTTGTGTATTTGTGTAATTAATACAAATGTTAAATAACTGATGATTATTCGATTTATAAATAAATCCATAACTTATCGTATAAATAGATTTTAGGTTAAAGACAATATGTCATTAGAAAGTAGGTACTTTATGTCATGGTCATGGCAACAGATGAGATGCGCTGCGCATACACACAAAAGACTTCAACGAATTGAAGTTACGAAATATCTCCCGAAAACGCAACGAGAGCGCTACGAGCAAATTAGTTATAATTATTCCGTTTAGTTTCCGATATCAGCATTCAGTTCTAGGCTCTTGCTACTCACTTTAGCGCAAGATGCCTTTCTCCAAATCCATGAATGTAGCTCGACCCACTAACAGCACTCAATTCAATGCCAATCGGTGCACAATAATGGTTTATTATTATAGCTCCGATTGTTTACATACCTGAGAGGAATCGGTTGAAAGGGGAATCGATGTGTAGGTGGGTGAGGTGTGATGAGAGGTGCTGGCGGATGCACGGTCACGGGCACTGGCACCGGGTGCGCTTGGGGCAGCGCCCCGTGAGGCGGCAGAGATGCGTGCGGCGGCATCCCACCATGTGGCGGGAGTCCGCCGTGGACTGGTAGCCCGCCATGGGGCGACAGGCCACTGTGCGGTGGTAGAGTGCTGTACGGCGGCGGCGGCACGCTCTCCACCAGCTCGGGCACGCGCGGAGCCCGAGCTCGCCTGGTGCGCCGCCGCCGCGCTGGTTCCTCTGTTTGGCACTCAGCGCTGACTACACTCCTTTCTCTTTCCGTCTGCACCGCACTGTTCACATTACAACCAGAAGGCGTATCCTGCACCTGCACTATGTTCACACTGGACACATTCTGTCGACTCGGTTCACCGGGAACGCGCACGGAGACTGAATCTGACTTGCGCAGCGGGGCGGGCGCCGGCACTGGCAGCCGCATTTCGTGGCGGAAAGGAGCGCGGTACGACGCGCGCGCATGACGACCGCCGCTTGGCGACTGGGGCGCGCATAAGGTCGAAGCCCCCCCGCCAAAGCCGCTCGCCAGGGCTCCATCGGTGAGTGAGCGCGCGAGGGGCGGCGAGCGGCACTCGTACGGCTGCCAGAGGAGCGTGGAAAGCGCCTCGGCGGCGGACAGCGGCGGCGGCGCGGGTCCGACGCCGGCGCCGCTCATCTCGCCACAGCACTACGCTGCCGCGCCAGCGCCGTCACCCGCCATCCGCCACCGCTTGCACCTGCAACACAGTAAACTATTAGCTGGCCTTACTAATCATCATCATATTGTGTGCGTTAAAAGGTTAATCGACCCTGTCATAATAGACCCTAAGTAACCCTACCTTACACTAAGTGTCATACAAGTAAAATATTAAAAAATAAAATACCTACCCTTTATATACCCTATACTAATCTAAATAAAAATTGAACACAAATTTAACGATACCTCTCAAGCTAAAATCAATCGATCCGTTCAGGCTGCAGAGCGTGCCAAACAATTATACATATTTACTCTCAAAACTCTGGCACAGCCGGGTAATAAGGATCTTGGGACTTACTTTTTAGATGAGGTATTATAATCCAAATAAAAAGGCATTCTTTTTGCTCAAGGCTACTTACTCCTACTACTAATGGAAATTTGACATAATCATTAATAAAACTTCAAAGTTTTCTGACATTGGCATAATAATAGAACATTGTTAAGACTACTCTTTTGTAGAACTGAAGTGAAAACACTGTATGTATATTGTAGATTCTCTTCAATATCTTCTTCATTAAATAATAGTAATAAATGTAGAGCATAGATAGATGCATGTTTTGGTAGAGTCGTTAGTGATACTGTTGTCTTCAATTTATCTAGTTACACATAACATCCTATCGTTTTATCCCTGAGTTTTTAGTATAAATGCAATAATAAACAATTAAAAAGGAAGAAGTAAAACCAGAAAGAACATTATCTTTTGCAAGAAGGAATGCCACAAAAAATTTAAAAAATTACACTACAGTTGAACACAAAAGTTTTAAAACAAAATGAGAAAAGTGTGAAAAAGGCCAACACCTTAGAATAGATTGCGGTGCAGGCGGCAGTTCTTACTTATTTTCTATCTCGAAGTTTTGTAACCAAACGTATAGGTAAAAAACAAATATATTTAGATAGCTGTTAATTTTTTTTATAAAAACTTCTATTCTTTTTCATTTCAATTACCTAATAAACTATTAATTTGATTAGATTCCTTTAAATTAAATATAACATCCTAGTAAATAAACAAATTATTTAGGTATTTGTCTCAAACTAAAATTGGTTTTATTTAATGAAAAAGGGCAGGTTTTGATTTTGAACTGGAAAATCACTTCATACGAGTATTAAGTAATTCAATATTATATAATCGTTCTTTTTTTTAAATGAAATAAATTATTTATTTTAAAAAAGAATCGTTTATATCGCTTATTCAACTGAAATGAGTATTAGCATGAGCCTCTTGGTTAAAATTAATTAATATAAAACCTTTCAATAGTTTGAAGAATAATATTTTATGTTGAAAACGTGTTATATTTCTTTTTTGCGGACAAAGAAGTTCGAATCGCGCTGTCTCTGACGCAGAATTTTTTTTTTAATCTATGTTTGCGCATCTTAGTTATCAACACCCTTGAATATCAGATTATTTCATCTTACTTTATCTGACTGCTCTACCCTCAGAAACTCAAATCTCAATTAATAGTTAGTAAAGTTTGACGTTGTAATTTAACAACTTCAATAACTCACAAACTTGTAATAACTAAGCAATCTTGTTGGATTTTTTTTTGTGGTGCCTGGTAATCTTCAAGGATTAACGTTTATATCTTATCCATAGCCATACTAATATTATAAATGCGAAAGTCTGTCTGTCTGTCTGTCTGTCTGTCACCTCTTCACGGATAAACTGCTGGACCGATTGTGATGAAATTTGGTAGGGATGTAGTTAACGACCTGAGGTCAAACATCTACTTTTGGGCGCGATATAACCGAGTCCCACGCGGGGCGAAGCCGCGGGGAACAGCTAGTTCTCTATATATTATTGATCGAGCGAGCGACGTGATCAAGAATCTCCATTTCGAGACTAAAAAATTTTGCTTTTGTCCGGATGTGTGTCTGTTCGTTCCGCTGGTCGCATTTCTGAACGGATTTTTTGATTAAAGGGAAAATGGGGGCAAAAAGAGGGAAAGTCTTCTATGACGTTGTTTATGAACGGATCCTTATGAAACTTGGCACACGTGTACCTTGATTTTTTTTAAATTTTTTGTCGAAACCTTTTTTAATTAGAGGGAAAATGGGGGCAAAAAGGGGGAAAATTTTCTGTAACGTTGTTTACGAAAGGATCCTAATGAAGCTTGGCACACGTATTATACGTTTTTTTTTTTTTGAAATTTTTTGTCGACAACTTCTTTTGATTGGGGGAAAATGGGGAAAGTTTGCTATATTGTTATATTGCTTATGTCACTGACCGCAAGATGGTTCTTTTACAAATTAATATCATCATCATCATTTCAACCGCAGGCTGTCCACTGCTGGACATAGGCCATATCGGTCGATAGCAGTTGTAAGACTATGTTAGATGCCTTTAGGGAGCTTGAAAATTTTGAAATTGTTGGCCACTAACAGACCCGGATCATGTTCCTGTTGGTCTCATTTCCCTGTATAAAAAGGGTTACGGAGGTCAGACGGTAGTCGCTCCATTGTAATAACCAGTAACGCCAAATCAGGACCATGATTAATAGCGTACCCTGGGCTCTGAAGCGTAAGCTGAAGATGCTACTGGGAAATACGCTCGGACGAAGAACTATAACAAATAAAAAAAAAGTCACGTACCATTGAATTACGAAATCGCGGCCGCTCTACATTTTGTAAATCTAAAGGTTAAATGGTAATCTGTTCATTGGACTTTTAGAAATAAGCTTTCCCTTACATCTCCCTTCAGTTCGTCTTTAATTATATCCACAGATATTTAACCACAAAATTTCCGCTTAAATAAATAAAAAAGTCCATAAAAGACGCAGGTAGAAAAAAAAAATATTTTATGTGTGGTTAAGTCCAACGGACAGACGTCGACTGAACCTAATATTATGCTACAAACCATAATACTCCGTAACGATAAAGCCATAGACAAGCGCAGCGCAGAAACTTTATCAAATTTTAATATCGCCGTAACAAAGCTTAGAATTGTAAGTCGGTGGCTGGCGGCCGGCCAGAGATTGTTTTCGACAAAGATTCTTCGCTTTATTGGTAAAATTTTACCTGTTAGGTTTTCATTTATTTCAGCGTTTTTCAAACAAACAAGTTTGCGTTGCGGCTAACGAGAAGATACGTAGATAAGAAAGATAATTGTTAATTTTAATCACTTATTTACTATAGCTACATTTTTTCTTATTTAGATCCAAAAAAATAATTCTTAATGATTTAGTTTATTTACTGCAATTATAAATATGATGCAGGCCGTTTCCAACAGATTATTCTGGAAATCCTTGGGGGAGATTCAACTGTAGAAGGCTTGTGGCTAAAATGATGATAAATTAAAACTAATAGATTTATGTGTTGTTTTGTATAAATTTTCTCCATCAACTATGATTTCATAGAAAATTGTGTTTATGAAAGCTCAATCAAAAATTACTAATATAATATTAACCGCACCTCAACTTCCTTTAATGCAATGAATTTATTTATTCAGTTTAGCAGCTGTTATAAATGTTTGTATGTTCTGAACCTCATAAAAGGAGATATCTGTTACATCAACCGACGTCAGGAGATCTGAGCTGGGGTGGCAGCTTAGTGAAACCACAAGCCTCGATATCTACTTTCACCAAGGCCGTGCCGGCGCCATGGCGCCTCCAACAGCCAAAGCAAATATTTAATATGATAAATTCATAACAGGTATACATTTGATGACCTCTGCGGTGTAATGGTCAACACGCTAGTTCGCTAATCTGGAGGTTCTGGGTTCGATCTCCATTCGAGCCAAGTTAAAAAATGGTATATTTCAAATTTTCGTAAGTCTTGTGTACACAGAAATTACAAAGATCTTGTGTGTTAATGTATACTACATATATTTTTTTATTTATAAAATTTATATTATTATAAGATATAGTATCGTTGAATTAGTATTGCATTACACAAGTTTCAAATACATATTTCAAGTAGATAATATACTTAGGTTAAGGGTGTTTTAGATCATAAATCAGGTTCAGAGAAATTATAAAAGACCCAGACAATTTAAAGGAATATTTTAAATTTGAAAGAATATTTTTAACAGCATAAGTAAGATCTAAGAAAAGCAATTGATCAGTCAAGTACGTTTCAATTTAAGACTCTAAGTCCCAGGCCTGGCCTTTTCAACCTGTTGTCTAGGTATGCAGCTGCAGACTTCTTTAAATTAGAACAATAAAACGATAATTAGTACTTATAACAAGACTCGAACTTATTTGACGTCATTCAGTTGTGAAGATAATTCAAAGTTAGATTAAGAACAATCTTACGTAGTGGCTAGTAACATACACAAAATAAACGAAAAATCAAAATAATTGTTATAATGTGTATAAGCTAGAGAGAAGTCAGCCTACTAGTCAATCTATAATGTACTGTGATCATACGCAAACAAACACGAACGTATGAGCAGTTACGTCACCCACTGTTATGATTTAACCTTACTTTCGTTTTAGCGACACTTTGAATTAAGCTCATTTGTCATGTTATGACTCCGAGTGGATATAATCTACTTTGTATTTGAAAACTTGAGTACTTCATTAGTTAGTTGGTTTTATTGTTTGGCACGTTATGATGGTTGATAAAGTCATGTAAGTATTTTTCTATATAATAAATTCACATACTACCCATTAGGTACTAAATATAAATATTAATTATGAAAAGTTAAATAATTTAATAAAAATGTATTATTTGATTGATGCAGTGGTTCGTACGTTTATGGTTGACAATGAACTTGAACATTATTTTCAAATATTTTGTTTGTGTATAAATTGACGAAAAAAATTGGAATCTTTACGATATTTTGTATCGTAAATCAATGTTAGTCACTTTATCTTCGTCAAACTCATAGTAATTATAATGTGAGAGTTTATCTGATAGGCATCAAAAGTCGACAATTCTATGAGGCACCAGCATCGTATACCCACGGGCGGTCAAGTCGTACACTTTCTCCAAGGTCGTGGTCTATGCCCGACTTGTTTCTTTCATCAATTTGACCTTTATGACTCTCAAAAATAAACGTTATGATGTAATTTCTGTAAAACATTCTAAATTTTTATTAAGGGATATAAATATTAAATACATTCAGAATAGTTGCTTCTCCGAAGATCGGTTAATACCTTAATTTAATGTCTGAGTATGTCTCGTGTCGAGATGAAATATGTACCGGAATGGTTGTGTGTGCAAGATATTGGTGACGGGCATAATGGGACTAACAGTAGTGGGTGGGCGCTAGCCGGCAGCATTAAGCATGCGAACCTTTGACCTGAACTAACTTGTGGCGGAAGCACGCAAAGTAACTTGGTAAGTAAGCAGTAAGTACTTGAGAGAATAAATGCATAATTACACAAAGTAAAAACAGAGTAATCGAAAATTAATATCTCGTTTTAACGAGTCAATACCACTGACATTAAATATTTTGAATTGAATATTGTTAATTACCTTTTACAATAAACGATGGCATCCGCTCATCATTTAGCAAGATATTTAAATGCTCAGTTGTGTAAAGTGTCCCGTTTTGTCAGCAATAATTAATCTTCGTTCAATGTCGATACGACGTTTCCCGCGTTAACGCATTATCAAACAATTTATCAGTATCACAACAGAACGGTATGTCCTCTAGCAATTCATCCTCATGAGTAAATAGAATCCATCACGTACCTACACTTTGAACCCACTTCAATTTTTCTCAATTATTCTACTACCATACAGATGGCAAGAAAACACGACCTGGTTAGCAAACAAGAGCAATAATACTAAAAGGTTCGACCGAATTTTAGGAATAACACCCAAAATACACAGAAACTTTCCGTGCCCAAGCAACTGCTAAATTTTATTTACTTTCTAACATCTGACGGAATGATGGGTGAAATAACAAAAGTTCGCATAACAAATTTGCACAAATTACTAATCTTATTATTTATTTCAATTAAAATATTTTTTTTATATTTTAAATGATTTATCAAGTAATTATCTAATGGGATGTTAAGAGCAAAACTCAAGAAAGATGAGAAGACTAATCCCATATTAAAATATTTTTGTTATTATTGTAATTATTATGACATTATTTGTTGAGAACTGTCAGTATGTATGTTAAATCTTTATTGTACACTATTAAAAAAATATTTTTTATAAAGGAAAATGGACACTGATCTTCAGTTTTCCCCTGAAGGAACCACACTCCTTTCCAACGTCCAACAAATTTATCAAAATACTCGATCCAATGTATTTCCATAAATAGTGTTGTAATATAATTCACAGTCATGTAGAGTTCATTCTCACATTTGTGAAATAAAATACGCAGTATGCCGTCCCTTTGTCGCGATATAAAACAACAATGGCGAGGCGCCGGAACTTGGAATAAAAATGAAAGTGGATTCGCCTGTTATTTTTATAAAGCCGACAATCTTGTTTCTTTCTGTTCCGTCCTCATTAGCATACGACGCTGGCCCGCACAGCCCAAGAGTCACTTCGCAATTCTAGAGCGGAACTCTTAACGCGATTTATGAGAATAAGCCATTGTAGAAGATCTCATAAAAATCCTGAAACCCAAACTTAGTTATGTTCGTTCGTTCTTGTCGCGACAAGTTATGACTTCATACTGATTTGTGTTGTCAATGACAGATTTTTCACTTTGCTATTATGTTGACATATGCAAACTTTTGTAGAGGTATGCAAGAGGTTCTTTATATTATTACTAGCGACCCGGCTTTGAAGGGCTCCGCAAACCTTCATCTTGAATCACAATATCTATTAAAAAACCGCATCAAAATCATAGTTGCATAGTTTTAAAGATTTAAGCAAACAAAGGGACATAGGGACAGAGAAAGCGACTTTGTTTTATACTATGTAGTGATTCTACTTTTTAACCTTCCAATGCTCATATTTTTATTCATATTGTACGGCAGTCATCTTGGTTACATCATACCCTCTACAAATCTTTGTTATGCTATCTGTCTGTGGTTAATCTACCATACAAATTATATAACATTAATTTCATGTTATACATGAGTATCAAGTACAATAAGTCATTAGGTGTACCCATATAAAAATTACCTAAATAAATAACAAATATATTGTTTTTATTAACTAATTATAGACAGTGGAATTTTTTTGTGAACTTTTCTTCATACTATAATTTAAGCCCGAAATTATACATACGCAAATAGATAAAAACAAATACCCTACACACTTAGGTCGGTTTCCCATTGGTCTGGTTTTTCTGTTAAAAGAGTTGCGGAGATCAGACGGCAGTCGCACCTACCGCCAAATTAAGGAACATGATTTAAGCCACATCAGGTGCCGAATCGTAAGCTGAAGAAGCAATTAAAAAAATGCTCGGATGTTGCTTAAATAAGATCATTTCAGAACCTGTCCACAGTGTCCACTGCTGTAAGTAATTTAATACTGTTTACTGATAGAGTACATTATATGTGTTTTTTTTTCTAGTTTACATAAATCTATATTATATTCTGCTTAATGTTTATCTCATCAAACCTACCTAAATATTTAAAATACATAATCAAGTAAAGCAAATTTTTTTAAGAGAAATATTTTCATGATTTGGAATTATATCCAAGTTAATCTTTCTACAATAAATAACAGATTTTTATTAAATAACGTATATCATAAGACTAGTTATTTCATCCCACATGTGACTTTACGTAATAAGAAAATAGGGATGGTCCGGACGTGTTTCTGCGCACAATCAAATTAGAGAACATTATTTCATTACGCAGAAGGCTTGCGTCTGCGATGCATGCACGCCTGACCAGATTCAATTATTACCGAATTGATTAGATATCTGTCTGTGCGTGGTCTCATCTCGCACGCTGATTACATTGATCAAACAATTAAATTTGCTGGTACTGGTTTCATTTAATTAGTTTCCACTAATCTAGTGAGGTTGTGCTTTGAACACCTCTAATTCAACTATCGGTACCAATGCTTTTACAACTTCCTAATTTATACCGTTAAGATATTTTGGCGCATCTAAAAAAATAGAAAAAAAAACATAAGATGTACAGTGGGTCACGTAAAAATGTATACCACTTTAGGTAGTAGGTAGGGGTAAGGTGTAATAGTGGCATACGTACTAAATATAGCTTGTAGGTTGGTTTTAGTTTAGGTATACTTATTAATTTGTGGTAAGTATTCAATAGTATAATGGCAGAGAGCGGCTGCGATTTCGTAATTCTATAATGAAGTGTCGAATATTTTTATAAAATAAGACAAAAGATGTATCAACAGTTTTCTGTGGATTTTTATCCAGAACAACCCAGTGTCACGAATATTTAATATGTACCTAATCTAACAAGATTTAGAGGTTTTTGTACGTCGCGGGCAGTCTCACCTGGGCAGCCTCAATAACTCCCAGCCGGCAAGTGAAGCCATCAAGCACAGCCGGGGTGCATAAATAATTTAGCTGGGCAATCCGCCGCTTGTTTGCATGCGGATTATCATATTAAAAGGATATCAGACGGCGGACGGCCGCCGATACGAATGCAAACAATATCATGCAACATTTATTTGTACTGTAGTTGGAGCGGATCGTTTGCAAAAAATATTAAATGAGAGAAGCTTTGAGTGTATATTATCAAATAGAATACAAAATTACCATTCTGAATTGCAAAATTTTACATTAAAAATTAGAATGTAGGTACAATATTATAAAACAGGAAGCTATCTCAAAGCACTTATGAGTGCTGCAACCAGATCCTCTGAAAAAGTCATATGTTACGAAAACCCATTGCCGACGAATTTATAGGTGTAACAAAACATGTGATAAGTATTGAAAAAGCAGCACGTAACTAAGGATCTTATAAAGCAGTCTCTAAATTATGAAAATTGATCTATAGATCTATCATGAATAGGTAACAAGCAAAACATACAAATAATGCAAATTAAATTACATTACGTACCCCTAAATAATATCACACAACAAGCGTAATGAGAAAACTCCAGGCATCTAGAGGTGGGTTGGATTAGGTAAAACCCGTACCTGTTCTATCTAATACTAATACCAAAAAATAACTAATCCAAATACCTAATCCGAATACCTCTTCCTAATCCCTGCCATTCGCAGCCAATTCCCAACCTTATGTCATACATCGTAAAGTTCAATATTGTTTCTAACACGATAGTATTAGATCTTCAAAGTATTGTTCCTTAATCTGTGTATTGATAACATTTCTGGATCGAAGCTCCTAATAGTAACACTGCTGCACTAGCGAATCTAATACACCTAATCCCAGTAATTGTTAATACTTTATTTGCAACTGATTTTTGATCTTATTCTTAAAGTGCGTAAAGGTCATTGTTGTTTAGATGAAAATATTTGATAAAAGTGTACCTAATCCATACGTTTAATTCTAGTAGCAAATATTTTTCGCAACCTATTTTTTATCTTATAATAATTAGTTTAAGGGTCAGTCTTCTTTGATGGATGAAAGTATTGGATAGGTACATACCCAATACAAGAGCCGACGAGAATATTCAAAAATCTTCTCAGTCGATTTTGAACTTTACTTCGTATGATTTAAGGATGAATATTGCTTGCATCGAAAAATACCTAATCCGGGGTGCCAAATATTAGGTTCGCACTGGTATCGAAAAATACCTAATCCACGCACCTAATCTAATATTTATGCCACACCTCTACAGGCATCCCTTCATACCAATGAAGAGTTCAGTAGGTGCCTTGCCTACCAAAGTTTATTTGTTTTTGGGAACAAAACACGCATCCGAATTCTCGAACTGGCTGTCGTTTCATTTGCAAACGGCTTTCCGTTCTCATTTCCCAGATCAGACAACAATGCGCAATGCTAATTACAAACACAAATAATGCTGACTTGTTTCTAAGTACAAGAAATTGTTCTAATATCAACGAGTTTCAGATGCGTTTTGCATATTTGAACAAAGCGAGATTAACTAGCAACTGTGTTGCAGGAATGGATATAATCTCATAAGTAGGTATGTAACTCTAGAACAAATAGTGAATTTATCTTGCATATTATACTATTAGCCACCACACTGATTCGCTGCAACATCCTCATGAAAACAATCTAAACTCTTCTCACATTAAATGATTAGAAATACCTATCATACACGACACGTACCCAAGTAATTAAATACGTACGTTTTTGGTTGGTAAACTAAATTTTCAGCACATGCATTATCCAATGATAACAAAACCAATGTTTACCTACAAGGTCAATTGTCCATCCTATATTATAACCTGGAGTTTTTTCTTTCTGAGCTTTTCTGAGCTTTCTGGGTCGTCAGTAAAATGCCTAACCACTGCATCACAGAGGCATTTAGATTATTTTATAAATAATTTTAATGCCACTATTAATTATTAGTGTGTAAAACAAACAGGGGCACTTATAAACGAAATATGTCTTCATAATTGTACCAGTTTGTAACACGTCCAAAGCAAGGTCTCAGCTCAACCTTGTAGAAAAGAAGCATTTAATTTTAAGAACAATAACGTTGCAGTTAAAATGAACTAGGCGCTTATTAGTTGATTAACGTTTTGAACCACAGCTTTACTTGTTTTTGAAACACTTTTAATATTGTAATTTGGAATTATAACATTGGAAATTTAAAAACATAAAATAAGTAACTATTAATTTGGAAAATGAACAGTTCTTTTATATACTGCAAAAAGTACCTATTTGTGTAAAAGAACTGTTCATACAAACAAAATTCTGACCACTAAGGTCACTTTTCTTAAGTATTTTTATTTATTTTAAGTATTTAATTAAATGTGATTAACGATTGATGATTTCACATTTGCCCATGATATGACCTTTCAATAATATACTAAAACACATTTGTAAATTTACTCTTCTAATTTATTGGCAACAGCATAAAATTAGTTTTATGTCGTTCCAATTAATACATACCTCATTACTTACGTATATTCGTTCATGATATACAAGATTTTTCGGTGAAATATGTACCAGACACCTTTATCAAGTAATATCTTCTATAAGAACCTGCCTCTATCAGCACACCCGGGGATAATTAAGTTAGCTACGGATCCAAGTGAAACAAGAAAGTTAGTCTGCACACCGGAGAAAACTTGGGTCCGATTTAATTTAGCCAGATTTTCTGTCAAGTCCAGTTTTCTCTGAGTTGAACACCTAACATGCCTTGCTATTATATATTTTTTATTCTGTTTTAATCTAAAAAATAATAATAACAGTAATACTTCATAGAATTCAGTAGACATAAGTCAACTTTCACTTTCATTAAATCAACATTACCTACAACTAAATTGATTTTTGTTTAATGTGCAATGTCAGTATATAAAAAAAATACATGTCAACGAATGTAGCATAACATTACAACTAAATTAATCCAGATAGCCAATAGCATAGCTAAACCGGGCCGTATGCTTGATACCAACGTTATTGTCTTATCATTGTCATAAAACTAAGAATTTCATACAGGTATATTTCAAATTGATACTTAAATGCCTTCTTAAGATAAATATTCTTAGACGGTAAGACGTGCTACAAGAAACTTTAAATATAAAGGTTTCGTTCTAAAAATGATCTATCACACAATAGATTTCAGCCTTCCAATTAAACTTCAGCTACGAGCTTCAACCGTAACAATGTGAACTATTTTGAGCTAAAGTTCTCAAGTCCTTCGACATCTCAAATTCACTCTCAATAGTCTCGATTCTCGATTTGATTCTGGACCGTTAAAGCTTCAAACTCCTACAACTCGATAGTTAGACGTTAACCGTCCGAGGTTTTATAACAATTAACGATATTCCATGTTCAAGAGCTTTTCTCTCGGCCTGTTTAAACCGAGGGATTTGTCGTTTAATTGCTTTCCAAGACGTAATGAATAAATTACGAGGTCGCTGGAGATATATTAATGTTTTTTTTACAACGGAGTTTTATTCGTATTTTCTTTAATGATTTTTAAATTGAAAGACATAGAGATTTTTCAAATTAAATACTAGGTTTCATCAATTATTATACAGGTTGTGTATTTAATTCCAGTCCTATCGATAACCAAAACCTACATTAATTATTTTAACCAGATATTGAAGCTGAATTATAATTTTCCAATATTTTCTTATAAGAAAGTACTTATTTGATTCAGCTAAAGAACCCCCCCGCTTTCAATATTTACATAATAAACAACTTAATTTACGGAACTGCCAGCAAAACACACAGACGACACAGTTCAGCTAATTTATTCCAGTGCAGACACAAAAAGTTCCCCTCGTTAGACACAAGTGTAGTAAATCACGAGCCGAACTCTCGTATCTGCACGATTACTATCTCCAAATTACGGAAGGGTACTTCCAAATTATAGGACATCTTCGCTGTTCACTTATCCGAGCTACGTACAAACGTATCACTTGAGTTAGAACGTTTATCGAACGTTTTTGAATTTTAAAATGGAATTTCTGTTCGATTCATTCCAACGTTTAATAATATCACAAACGGTAACTGCCAATTCTACGTGAAATTTCAAATACTTGCAAATATATACGAGTACCACTTTCAAAATTCAATTGTTATAACTAGAAAATTTATTGTTAGAAAAAATACAGTGTCTAAGAAATATGCTTCACTATCGTTTATTAAAAAAAAATCTTTCAATGAAAAATCGGGAATTAAAATTTTATGCGGGAAGAGGGTGTGAACTGTATTACAGCCGGATACCACATGATGTTTTAATATGATTTTTATTATAAAATATAGGTACACTTGAATTGTCTAATAAAACATTAAGGACGAAGAGACATTAATCGAAAGCCGGGGATCGAGAAAAAACAAAGAATGAATAGAAAGAGGAGGGCAGACGACGCTCACTGATTAATTCCGCAACACGAACGGGCAGTTTTACTTGCTTTCATTCCTGTTTGCCCCTTTAATATTGTCTGATGAAGTCCCGTAATGTATTTACACTAATGTAATTTAGATGTGACGTTTGTAGGAATAATACACGCTCTTGTTAGGTTTCGTATCGGCGGGAGTGGTGTCGGGCAGCTCATTACCGTTTCTTTCCTCTCCTTAGGTATGATTATATACTTGTTTAAATGCAAGTACTTTATTCCAGTCACAATGTGCCTGTATAGTAATTAGTTATTTATTATCAATGATTAATTTAATACTTACAAGAAAATTATGTATGATGATGAAGGTATCAATAAAATATTAGCCAAAACTAACAAAAGTCGGTAAAATAACTGAAAATATTTTCAACAATAAAAATATTGTGACAATTTTTTTTTTTACCATTTTCACATCTAAATCAATTACTTAACTTATTCCAGTCAATAAAAATAAAAACCCATATCGTAAGTTAAAATTGCAAAGGCTTGAATTTGTGGGCTAAATTAAGCATTTAAATGGTAATATTTTCAGCGTCCTTTGAGTTTCCATGGTAATTTTCATCTGAAGCATACTCGGATAACAACATTTTATTTTCACCTTTAATATCATGATAATGAGGCTCGGCGAGAGCCGCTGAATGAATGTAGGTAGTTTCAATGCTGGAAACTCGAAGCTTCACTGAATGCTTAACTATTTTGAAATAATATCGCACTTCCTGTAATTGGAATCATCATTCCTTCGAACTCCAATATTATTAATGTTTTTTGTTTTTTATTGCAATAAATACTCAAAGTGGAGTAATTTTTTCAAGTCCTATTTTAAGTAAGAGCCCCATGTATTAAAAAGAAAGCCATCCAGCCGACTTACCCTGAATTCCCGTATTGCCAATCGAACTCTATAAAAATATATATATTTAACATATTTATGAATCAAGACCATTTTAAACATTACTAAACATCAATGTCTCATTTTCTCTACATTGGATAGTGTCGTAAAATTTTTTTTACGACATTTTATCAAACAAAAAGGAAAAGAAAACATATGTACGTCGTTTTTCCCGTGAACTTGACCGTAATATCTCAACCCAAAAATCTCTTTTGTACGCAACCTGTCTGCGGAAAGTAAACAAACATAACATCCTCCTTTTGCTGAAACATTTCACGCACCCGCTAAATTGCACCACGCAAAGGTTGCCAGATAAAATTATTTTGCACGCTCATGCTACCCGTATATATTAGGGTGGTTAGCAAATCTCTCCTAATTAATATATCCCACGGAGGGATCCAAATACTTTCTTTGCACATCACATATTGGGAGAAGTAGAGAACTTGTATCAAATTAATATCTATTTGATTTTACTTGATCACCAAAAGTAGCAAACATTTTTTGAATGATCTAATTTAAACTTGTTGCCCTGGATTATATTATAGTTAACCACATCAGAGGCCGAGAGGCGGTTCCGAAGAATTCTGACACCAGGATATGCATGGTCGATTGATCGATTGACCGTGTCTCTTACACGAAATGATGATGTTGATATTATAGTTAATTTGACAATATAATAAGTATGTAACTTTTAAAACATGGGATCAAAGTGTAAAGTTACAGATATATTAAAGATGGAATACTTTTTAGTTCAGAATAAAATTGGATACCTCCATAAATTTTAATGAATAGATACTTACGGACAAATTGCTCAGATTAAACAAGATCTAACAAAAACTACCTACACTTTAGATACCTACTTTACGAGTAGATAGTAAATTTCTATATGAACAAACAACACAACCTTGTTTAGACACAGAAACAATTGCTCCGCCGATAAATCTTGAAACTGTCACAAAATGTAGAAAATATTGACTTTGATATTTCCTCTATATTGTAAAGATAGTATAGATTGACCTTTGATTGACTCCATATTTGAATTCAAACTACGGGTCTTACGTAGCTGATAGGAACCTACGTGCTTATATTCGTCACATCCGCTAAGGAAACTAAATTAGGCGTGTTCTAGTGGCACTTACCTAAGCCATTAGTCTTCAACGAGGAACTAAGTAACCGCCAGATCGCATGCGGAACTTTAAAGGGAATACTGTGGTGCATAATTTATTAACTCCTTTCTTTTACAAACTTTAGAGTGTAAAAAAAGGATTAAAAAGTCCCAACAGTTTGTTTAGTTAGGAAATCCGCCTCATTAGCAAGAGGGTTTCTTCGTTTTTTTTTAATATCTTTTTATACTAGTACGTTCAACGTTGTCAATCAAGTCATTGTAGCCTATGTACGCTCTTGATATCTTGATGGTGTCACTAGCGCCCTACCAACTCGTGGGCTGGGTTATTTCGCTACAGTACCCAGTAATTTCACACTCTCACCCTTCAAACTTGTTGTATCTGGAACACAACAATGCAAGCACTACTTTTTGGCGACAGAAAAAGGTAAAAATGAGGTACCCAAGAAGATGACTTTTATAGAAGGTATACATCAATATATATAATAAAAGATATGGCATGTTGTAAAAACTACTATATCTAAAAATAAAAATACTGAATACTTAACTACTGCAACATAAATAAATGAAAAGTTTATTGCGAGTCAGACTGGCGACCCTCGTAGCGTAGCTGGAGCTTCTGCGCGAACATGTAAAGTTCGCAAACTTTGTAATTATTCATATAATGAGATTTATGATTACGTGAGTTCCTAGTATTTTTCCGTCGAGTCAAAATCTACTCTTATCAACTCGCCAACTAAATAGGAGTATTTTACATAAAGTAGATATAGAAGCAATGACGATAAAGCTAAATTATACAATAAAAAGCTAGCATCAAGTATGCCCTTTGTGATGTACCCTTGGTTACTTTTACATGACGACAATCTTGAGCTGTCAAATGTCATTATGTTATTTGAAAAATTTGTCAACAGTGTGGGTCTGTAATAGAAAACTGTCTCTATAGAAATTAAACTTCGAGATATTTAATGACTGATACTAAAAACCAGTAGGTATATCTGTACATATAGGTATGCATGTAACATGCCTTTTCTTTTTCATTAGCTCATATCGAGGGTTACAAGGTCGATTGATTTTTTTAAACCGATTGTCGTTCTCTGGCTTGATTTCTTTGAGCCTTAGAATCACCAGATGACAACCGAAACCAGCGGCTGGTTACCTTCCGAAGCCCGCAATTGATTATACCTATCTATTGTCCGACAATCAGGTGATTCAAGCCTGCAATAACTTAAGCAAACTGGAAACAATTTAATACTCTAATTGAAACTATCTACAACCTAGTCTTCAGGCAAACGCCCTAACCACTAGATAACAGTGGCAGTTTTCTACTTTAAAAATAAACCATTTTTCAGTCAAGTAACTCCAGATTCAGAAGAAACAAAATACAATTAATTGGCTTTGGGAAGGCTTCGAAAATACCGAGCGGTTACTGGTTAGTTGATGGATGAGCGCCGCTGATAAATTAAACCGGCCGCCATTTATTTTAGAGCAATGCAAATGACATCGACTGAGTTGTAATTTGGGATGTAATGATACCATCGATTTTGTTCATTGCTTGAGAAAACCATAATACAGAATGGTGGGTTTTATCCAAGGATAAACGTCTTAAATTGTGCATTTATATTTTGAAAGGAGCCATGTTTTTGTTAGATAATAGTTTGGTAGATTAAACATTATCATAAAGAGTGGTAAGATAAGAAAAAACCTAAAAGTATTTCTTTATTCCCTGACTTATTACTATAAGTACGCCCGATTCGTTTTTTTCACCAAAGCAGAGCTTTTTGAATCTGTGCTGAACAAATTATAATCTAACAAAGTTAGGCTACAGAAATTCTCGACCTATATTAAGCTGAAAAAAAACCCTCAATTAGTCGAAAATGAATCGTCTGACGTGAAAATTCACTGCATGCAAAAGAATAAAGTAAAACAGAGGTAGCTTACAATCAAGTCCAAATTAGTGACTGCTAACGCCATGGGGGCGGCCTACCGTCCCTACAAATGCGGCTTTATTTCGTCCCGTCGCACCAATCAGAGCAATTAAAGAACAATAAAAGAAAAAATCGCTTTTCCTTCACGTTCGGAGGGAATGGAGGGATCGGGGACACAAATCACTAAGAGTAGAGAAGACAGATTTTATTTTTTTACGTTTTATCTTCTTTTGACAAACGGGCTGTTTTGAATTACGTAAGTATTAAAGTTTTAGAAAACATCTAAACATGTAAAGTATGTAAAGTAAATATAAAATTTTATGACACCTGATTTATATAAATACAAGAACTAACGGTATAGTAGGTACTTCCGTATAGTATCGTAGTTACTACAAAAAGACAAACATGAATAATCTTGGACGTAACGAATGGCGTACGATCCTTTGTAAGCATCTTTATCTCTGCATCTTTTGTATTTTATACAGCGGATCAAAAAAAGCCGAAAGAAGGAAGTAAACAATTCAGTTTATTTTGTGACGTATAAAACAACAAGTATTAAAAGTGTTTTTTCGAATAGAACGCCATTAAACAAAAAAATATGATCAAAGTCCGTTTGTAGGCTGGCTTCTTTTAGTTATAGCCATAAACCTGAGTTGTTACGTATTCATCCTATGTCGTCTCATAAATCTCTATGGTTAGGTACAATAATGAGTATTACCACTAATCAAGTATCTGTGATGACATTATTTTATCAAATACTAGCTTCTGTCCAAAACTTCGCCTATTTGTAAATACTATTTAAGTAATATTAAGTTGGAGAATTCATTACAATTCACTATTGAAGTCTTAAGGTATATGTCAGCAAAACGTGAGCCAAATTTCAAAGCACTCAATGCACCACATGGGTCGTAAGACATTTTCTATTATCTTCTGAGTAGATCCATTATGTAATCCATTTTTTCTTTACAATTCGACGTCTCACATTTTAAACTTTTATGGCGCTATTACAAAGAGCGTATGATATCAAAATTTTACCATTATATTACAATTAGAATACATAATTACGCCTCTTTTTTTGCAAAGCTTCTAAACGACATATTTATTATCCAACGCAAACCGAACGCCTAAGTAGCCGCCGCTCATTTTTAAGGCCATTTTCTTTAACGGAGGGAGCGTTTTGAATATAAAACACAGTCGCTAATGATGTAAACGATTATTGACGAATCGTTCAGGGTAGCCGATCGATTCAGGACCAAACACTTTCACAGCATCTTAAGTTGAATTCTATTACTCTCACGAAATTTAGGAAATTAAAGCACGTAATGACCATTTTTATAAAAACGAGTAGTGGTTATGCCCGCAATCGGCTAAAACAAGAAAAAAGTTTTCAGATCTAAGTGCAGCTCAAGGGATAATACATGCGGTCGTGGTGCGGCCGTTCTTATACCATGACGCATCTTTTCTCTTGCCCTGCGTGCTTAGCCACCTGCACGCTTTGATAACTATATATGTATAAGAAGCCACTGGCAATGCTTTTTCAGTGGCAGAATCATGGTTCTTACAAATGTAATATACGCCAGATTCAACTCGCTAAGAAAGAGGAGAATGTCCATCACCTAATGATTAGAAGAATCATTGTGCCATAGATTGGCCCATTGACCACTCGAAAATAATATCAAACCAATAATAGTTAAAATAAATATAGTTTAAAAAGATAACTTTTTTGTTTAAACTATATTTTATTTTCCACTTTTTAGAGTTAAACTTATCGAGTTATTATTAGTATTGTCATCGGTCCTTGATAATTCTACAAAATTTCATTTAAATCTGACCGTTCAAAGTGGGTCAAAATCAAGTCTGTTTCAAACAAGCCACCTTGAAAAAAAAAACCTGCTTAAGGCGCTGTATCCCCAACCCTTAGGTATTTGAGAGGGGTGAAGTGCGATTATAGTACGTACTCGTAATGAAATAAGGTTGAAAGTGGCTATACTGGGTTGGCCTGTCACTAGTGTTCGTTCAATGCCATTTCGGGTGATATTTTTCAGTTTTAATTTAATATTTCAATAATTATGACTAAATATTGTAATTTTTTTAGGTATCCCTCTGGGTCATGATGTTATTCTTTTTATAGACGTAAAAAAATTGGTAGTTGTCTCTGAAGATATCAAGTAATTTGCGACGAAACCTTTTCTGGATATAGCTTTTTTGCTATTTTATTTAGCTAGGTTTTAATTTTTTTTTTTTAATATTTTGATATAATCATTTATTTTGATCTTTGAACTATACTTCATATTTTTTTCATGCTTGTATTCCATGAAGAATAAAGCTAACTGCGCGACGAAAAAATAGACGTTTTAGGGTATTCCCCTGATGCACAGCGCCTTAAGCAACAAACATACAGGTGAAGCTAAAAAAAAGCGTGTTTAAAAGTTCCGTGCAATTTTTTTCGCGGTGATATTTTTTTACCAATAACTATCTTAAACTTAAATAAAATTAAATAAAAGCTTGTAAAATAGCTCCATTTGCTCTGCTTAAGCTGCAGAATCGGCTACGATGTAATGAACACGTTTTACGGAAACCGGCTAGTTACGTTGGGAACAAGTGTCCTAGCCATGCCGCCTCCGCCAGAACTGGGTAGAAGGGGCAAGCCTAAAAAGTGCTGGCCCGACGTCGCAGTAAACGATATACTCATACTTGCTACAGGATGCCGAAGATAGGGCGGAGTGGATGAGAAAAAGCAGGTAAGTGGACCCTGGGCTCCGAAGCAATCAACTGAGGAAGCAACCGGAAAAGCACTAAGATGAGATAGAGATAGAGAGATAGAGAACTCCAGTTGCTCTGAGTAGAGTTTTATTTTTATATCTACCAGCTTTTACCCGAGGCTTAAATTCTCTAGGTACTTTATGTGCTATTCCCGATCACATTCTACCAATACTGTTCAGTCGCTCCTGAAATGAGTTTTAAATATTGTATATTGTACTTTACCTGATTTTGTTTTATGTAGGTTATGTTAATGTTACATTAAATGTGTACATGAGATTTATTTGCATTAATGGAACGCTGCGGTGAGTAAACAAGTAAAAAGGTTTGATGGAACGAGTATTATTGCTTACGCAACAAAATTTATCTACATAAAATGAACAACCCTATCTTGAGTAAATATTGAAAAGGTGCCTTGAAAAATACTTCATGAAACACGTTATTAATTTTAAATGGATTGGTTATGTAAATGATAGTGTAATGTAAATGCGTGGGCCAGTAAGTATATATTTGTCAAAAAAAAATACTTTTTTAATCCAAAATTAGAATTTACCGAATATTTTTCCTTAGGTATGTATAGTAATTAAAGCAACAAATAGTTTTACAAAAGTTGAATAAAAGGCAAAAGTAGGCTTTAGGTATTTTTTTCCCTAGATTAATGTACCACTGTTATGCATTATAAATAAAAAACATACCTAGTAAGATTTAACTAAACAAATTTACTTTTAATTATAACAAAAGGTTACGCTATGTAATAAAATATTGGCATTTATTATCTTCATAACCTTTAGCTCGAATACGACGCTCAAAATAACATGTTCAATATAACACGACGCATAAATTAATACGCAACCTTTATAAGGTCGAAGGTAACTTACCAAGACTAATATGAACTTGGGTAGTCTAATTTTTTTAAATAAATAGCTAATTTTATATTTAATTGACGTAAACATTAAATCGCGACAAACGTGAAAAGTTTTTATCAATCGGAAACACTTACCTCTAATATTCCCATAGTGCCCTGTCTCTACTACCCTCGACGAAACGAACGAAGAGAATTGATAGTAATATAATTATACATACAATAATAATTCTCAAACCGCAAAACACGGCCACAATCTACTTATTTCTTAGCTTCCTTATACGTTGATAATTGCACGAATTTATGAGGCGGATGGTTTATTATTATTTTACAATATAATGTCTGAACGAAATCAGGTAAAATTTAATACTATACTTACTTGACCTGAATATTTCGTATTATTTCGCCCCGATATTCTCAAATCTCATGGAAACCAAGTTTCAAGCAAAATCGAGTTATCTGGACAAATATTGCAACGAAATACGATTGTCTGGCGATACCAGTAACGGCATTTATAAAGCTAATGACAGAGCTAGAATAATAACTCAATACAAGGTCATAATGTATCTTAAACTTCGAAAACCCCTACATTTTCACAGTCTCAAATTGTACTAGTCTTAAACTGAAAAAAGCAGTAAAATTCGACTTGGCAAGTTGCATAAACATTGTAGCAGTGTTACGATGCGCCCCTTTGACGCGGTTAACCTACTTGCGAATTAGTGCAACCCGAAAATCCCACTGCAATGTAATTAACGTTTTTGCGAACAAAATTTAAACGAATTACTTAATCTCTACACCAAGTTTTAACGATATTGCTCCTGCTAATTCCTAAGAATGCAGTAAATTGGTTGTTGTATCTAAGGGCCGGAGGCCATGTTTTTGTATGGCATACGAATCATAGCTGTCTAATTTTTTATTGAATATTCTTGCTTAATTTCAAGACTCCCAATAAACCGCTTCGCAACATACCTATAGGTATCTTTAGTCACATTTCAGTATGGTCCGGAATGTGCATTGACTATCTCAGTCATCAACATTCTCATTTTGTTCAATAATAATCCCAACTTTGTAAAGTACTGGCTGAAAAGAATATTAGACAAAAAAAAAGAAATGCTTTTCCCGCCGTCTCTGTGATTTTTTCTAACCAATGATTGTCTTTTGGTTTTCTTAATCAATTAGATCACTTTGTGAGATCAGTATTATCACATAAATAATAATTAAACAGCAGTTCTGTATATTTTAAATAAGTTCAAACACAGCATCGGCAGTTCATTTTACACATTTATTTTGCTTATACTTTATTGTTAACACTGAAAGTGTTTGTCATACATCAGTAGCGAGAGTACTTTATTTTATTTATCTAAGATTTCCTTGCTCTGTGGAAAAACTATGTCTAGTTTGTGATAAAGTTTTTTAATGATGTTTATTATATTATCATATGCATTTGTATACAAAACAATCGGTGAATGTACTACAAATGTAAATACACTTAAGAGTACATCGATAACATCTGGTCTCTGAGCGTGCCCCTGAATAAAACGGAAAGGCCTAATCGAGCGTAGAAGGGTGCCCGAAAAAACAAAGCATTTCGCTTTTGTAGAGCATTCGGAGAGAAAATAAACTCTGCCCCAAGACACTTAGCCCCGCTTGCTTTTTGGTCCAAATGAAGTGGAGCCTCTGAATTACGACGAAAATGCTCACTCCGGGATTAATGCCTGCAAATGTTGGTACGCCGTTTTTGATATGGATAGCGTACTCGTTCTGTTGTTGATTTATTTTCTTTGTATTAGCTGGGTTTATTTGATGAAAGTGTTAGTTAGTAAATATTAAAAAGTAAAGCTTTAATTTTTAATCTCAAAAAGTAGTTAAGGAGTCTAAATATGTCAAATATATCGATTATATGATAAGAAAACTAACTACTACAATTACTTAAATTTACTACAAATTATAAATTTTTGTATAAATCTCTGACGCATCTGGCTGTTAGTATGGTAACTAAGGATTTCATACAAAACCATAACCACCACCAACCTTACCCGTTGAGTATTTTCTTTAAATCTCAAAACGCCAATACCCAACCTAAACCGCACACAAAAGGCGCTATCAGCTCCGGATCTCCGGCTCCCAAATTACATTCTCCCGCCGGTTGAATCTGAAGACATTCCTTTCGTCAGACAAATTGTCCTGATATACGAGTGTCGGGTAAGGAAGGATCTGTGATAGTGCTGCAAAGGGCTTGGGCGTGACTGATGTAAGGCAAACGTAGATTATATTGACGCCCGCCAAGCCCCTTCTTCGCCTATACCGCACGGCTTTCAAGATGTTAATCGCCTCCTTTCAAACATACGACGTAGACAAATTTAATTAAACTCGCTTTTACACTCTCTATAATGCGCCATTATTAATTAGTCGAGGTACTACCACAACATGAGCATATTAATTAAAATAGCTTCATTTATTGTTTTCCCTTTAATTCCTCTGAGGAAGAATAAATTTCAGCGTTAATATTATTAATTTAATGGTAACGATATAAAAATTTAGCTTGGAAACCTCTTTCTAATTCTGACATAAACTGTTGTAGGTCACCGAAGCTGACTTTTAAATACGTCCTACCTAAATCAACCACCGGTGACTTAGGCAGCTATTATTATATTTCGTGAGTAAACATCTGGCAATCAAACCTGTAGCCTTATTGCAAATCCCGAGGTTCGTAGAGCCTTGTAGGGATTATTTTAAAATTTTTAGGGCCACTAACAACATTGAAGAAACAGCATAAATTGCATATAATAAGTAACATTTTAGCACCGAGTTTATGGACAAGCTTTTTTTAATTTAGTTGTAAACCAGCCTATAAGCCCAACGTTGACATACATATATTGAAGTCATAAATGTCATCTCTACTAAGTTAAAAATTTTAATGCTGGAAAGGATCTTAGGTAAGACGATTATTTCAGTCATATTAATTGAAAAGTCATAGCCTCAAACGCAAATTTCTTGAAAGGGCGCGGCCTCGTCTGTCAGACACCAGACTATAACGGTATTCAGTGATGGCCAGTAAATAATAGACCAAGCAGCGCTTTGTTTGCGAAAAATTTATAAACTAGTGTCATTTTATGAATTACTGAAACGAAAGGATTGTGCTAGCCCTAGGCCAAAGCATTCCATGAAGGGACGTTTCACTCCCCGCGCGCCTCTCAAGGCACTCGTGCACATCCATACACCAACACATAGCCGCAAACGATTTTACCAGCACACATGCTTAAGTGTCGTTTCTTTTCGCGTAGTTTATATTTTCTTTGCTACAACCCCTTATCGCGATGGCTAAAAATGTCAACTGACGAAAATGTTGTTTTGGAAAATGTCAGCTACGCATATCGCATAGAGCTAAATGTTACTCGCTGCAAGGTACGAGTGGAACCCTTAAAACAGGGCGATTGGTACCATAATACAAAAGGGGCGATATAGGGGGCAACTCACTATATGACTAACGAATACTACCACTACCACCACATTATAGAGGTGTTAAGAAAAGATGCATTGATGGTAGGTACTCTGCCTATGGCCTATGGTATGATGGTAGACCTGGTAGTTACTTAAATACAGATACTGGTAACATTTATTTTATTTGTTAATACAATTTAATTTCATTATGTTATTTAAAACACCAAACAAGTATTATATTTTCACACAACCCGTTATAAAATTATTAAAATAGATAAATAATCCTGGGAAATATCTTCTAAGTATATACCTACTCTTTGTGTCAATTAAATATCAAAAATATTTTATAAAATTGCCCCGTCGTTAATACTGACATAAAAATACGATGTGAAATTTCCAAGGTCCATTTAACAGATCCGTGCACGGGACAGAGATTAACGTGCCTGCTTCGTTAATAAATTTTCGACTTATCAAATCCAGAAACCAGAATCTGCCGATAAAACTTTCCTAAACTTTATTAGCTTTGTTACGGAATACACGCGATACGTTTTGATAAAAAACGCTTTTTTGTTTTAATAATACGCACATTCAGCTTTGATGATCAAATAGACGATTTAGGGCAAAAAAGTTTTCCAACCCAAACCATGTTTAAAAGAAAAAAATGTAAAGATAATTCGCTTAGCAACAAATATACTATTAATAGAACCTTTTATGTGGTGTGAATGTGTCTAGAAATTAAAGAAATTAAATAATTCATTACCTACCCATATATATATTTTTAATGATTGTATGATGTAATTTTTTAATGATTCCCGGAATTACTCCATTATTTTCCGGTTGCATCTCAGGCAGTCTTTGGAACCAATGATTCGCTTATCATCATTTCGAACAGTCGTCACGGTCAATCAACCATGCACACCCTGGTGTCAGAGTTCTTCGAAACCGCCTCTCGGCCTCTAACGTGTTTCCTTTAACGACTACCAGATGGCAGCCAGGACCAACGATTTAACGTGCCTTCCGAAGCACGGAATCATCTTTATTATCAGACAATCAGGTGATTCAAGCCTGCAATGTCCTAACTAAACTGGAAACAACAAACAAAGTATGATTCAAACCCACGACCCCCGGGTCTACAGGCAAACGCCTTAACCACTGGACCACGGAGGCAGTTAGAGATTCGCTAAAATGCTGTTTAATTTTTTTCTATGCGAAGTGGCATTAGAGATATTTCCATGATTAAGTATATATCCACCGAATTAGGAAATAGATAATCATCGAGTGTGAATTATCTTAAAATAAAACATCAATGGCAAAGTACTCTTATGTACAACGTAAGTAGAAAACGATTTCTTTGTTCACTTCGTTTGTCTTTTGAGTTCTGCCCAGCCCTCGATCATTAAATTCGCTTGTTAGATGGCATTTTTCGTAGCGGAAACATTTGCGAGATCGATTGACTCAAATATATTAAGAAAGTAAAATATATACTTATTTTATTCATTAATTGGATTTTAAAGTGTAAATTACCTTTTACATCTATAGTTTTACAAATCAAGCGATCTCTTTAACTATTACATGTTGGAACTTATTTTCAAATAGGTGCAAGAAAATTATCTATTGTTAAACAAAATTGTTAATTATATAGGTATAGAGAAAAAAATAAATCTGAATTTAAAAAATAACTTTCACATTATCCACTTTAATTTAGACCTATATTAAAGCTCCTTAATGGTTTAACGTTACCTAATAATTTTTGTTCAAAGTTTGTAAAGTCCGTTTAACTATTTATAATTCTCTATGTGGTACAGTAAATAAAATAAAATAAATTTACTCAGATGGTTTTACTTTGCGTAAGCCAAATTTTCATGTACAGTCGGGGGCAGACAAAAGTTATTATAGAGTTACTGTACTTGACATATTTTTAACCTGGGGGTCAGGTTTATCTGCCCCCCGACTGTACAGAATGTTTTTTGATGAATGACTGTACACAAAACAGAAATTTCCTAAATTCAATCTCAAGAGAACGCTGATTGCGTCCCTCACTAGCAATGATATCTATTGGAATAGCATGATAATGATAAAGATAGCTAAATAACTCTTTTATTATAAAATAAAATTTCGTCAACACAAAATACACTATACAATGAGTCCCGGCTTGTTTTGAACTTTTGCGCGAAATTCGCACGAAGTTTTAATTGGTACCAAATCCAATAATACCCAAACAATGAACAAAAATTGTTTACGTGTAAAAATATAACTTCATACCATATGTTAAGGTACCTTGTCAATGTATTTTCATATTGTTTATTATATAAGAACATTTCTCTATGAACACACTCTTTTCTAAATTTTATACTTTTTTTGAGCGTTTCTCTCATCTCTTAGTAATATCATAATTAGTGGGTAGGGACCATCTTACTCGTTTGTGTAAAACCGTACCACACAGCTTTGACCAAATAGTCTATTTGATCTATTTGATAAAATATTATAATTGTGCATTTTATGACGACTTTATTACTTACATAGTATGTGTAAAATGGAAAGATGGACTTTGCATTTTACACATACTATATGTGTCTTTTAAATTAGAGCCTAAATCTACTCCGTAAGCGTAAGTAATAAAATCGTGAAAACATGCCAATTAAGACTATTTATAATTATATTTATAATACAATATTTTATTAATTAAATTAAACTAAAGAAATATATAATAAAAAAAATATCTATATTCTTATTTAGAAATGAACGCGATTAGAATGGCGACAATTTGTCTTTTTTAGGGTTCCGTACTTCAAAAGGAAAAAACGGAACCCTTATAGGATCACTCGCGTGTCTGTCCGTCTGTCACAGCCGATTACTCTGAAACCACTGGACTAATTGAGATGAAATTTGGTACACATATGTAAGTTAAAGATCCAAAGGTGCATGTGTAACGTAAATAAATAAATTATGAATTTGGGAGTCACTTTTGGAGAGTAAATCACAACATTAAAAAAAAAAATTCGCTAACCATATCGTCTGACATCGACACGAGGATCTCAAATATATTTTTGTTATTATTGTAATATAAATAGTTTTCATTTTATTCAGGAAAGAAGACGAAAATCGACCATTCCCCTCCCTGATCTCCAAAACAACTGAGCCTAAAATTTTGAAAAAATTACAGAATATAAGTCATTGCCTGTAGATTACAGGAAAACCTACAAGAACTCTGTCAATAGACAATTAAGTGGTAAATTCAATATGAAACGTTTTAGTTCACTAAAACACCACTAAATGGCGATAGTTAGTTGAAATGCCACAATTAAATTTAAAAACTGACATTGGCATTGTACGGAACCCTCCCCACGCGAGTTCAACTCGCACTTGACCGGTTTTTTTATTATATCTGAGAAAGATGTCGTAACATCTGTTAGGGTCTCGATACTCTGAGCAGTTCATGGCACTACACGGTCCATACGAAACAATTTCTATTCATTCACAGCGAAACTTATTGAAACTATGACAGCGAAAGGAAAAATGTTGATATCTTTCTGAATCATACTTATTAAATATTTAATACCATCTTTGTAGAAAAATATTTTCTCTATCAGAAGCTTGATAGCCTACATTTTTTTATAGAATAGTTTCTTGTCAATGGATTTTACTCGATACTATAATTTAAATATTGAAAACGAAGGCAAGGGAAGGAAACTTTACAAAGACTTGTATAACATTTTAAAGTAAATAAAGAGCTTAAGATAAGCAATTAAGATTTTTCCTACCGATAAATCTATCTCTACGTCCAACGTCCTTTCTTATCCTTTCGAAAGAATTTCTTCTTTGCAATATTTATTATCTAAGTAAGGATGCCTATTTTTTTAATGTTCTGGTTCATCATTATTCAAGCAGCAAGTCACTGTGGACAAGTCACGGACAATCAGACAGGCCGTAGGGAGCCCTGTACCTCCTTTATAGATAAACAGATATAGTAGCATTTTGCAATTAAATTGGCCAGAATACAGCGTCTTCCTGTGACCTTAGTATAAGGACTACGTTTGGCGGTATGATCATATTGGTATGCAGAAAAATTCATCTTTTAATTTGATCAAATATAAAAACATAATGAAAACTTAATTACACAAAGGAGTAGCTCTTACGTTGCTAATACTACTAATCATACTGAATGAAATAACACCCCGAATTGAAAAGTTTTAAATTTTACGTGCAAATAAATGATTTATGATTATGATTAAAAGAATAAAATACTTAGGTACCGTACAAACAAAACTCAGGTAAATGTTTTATCATATGAAGGTTTCTCACAAACTCAGTGGCTGGGTTCATGTTAGACTTTGCTAATAAAATATTTAACTGCATTGCATAAGACATGCAACATCGTCCGTAAATAAGGAGGAGATCCGTAAAATACCGAGTCGCCAACAAATTTCACCGGTTTAGTTCACAGAACGGCAATGGACACAGAAAAAATAATATTAGGGAAGGTAAAAGTAAGACTGGTAAACTATCTATCATATGAGCTGACAACCTCTTCCAACCAATTACCTTGGAGATCTGTTGAAGCGACATATGTCCTGTTGTAGACTTATTGTGACTTGAGATAAAATTTAAAAAAATAACTGGGCCCGAATTCAAAAAATTATCGCAACAATATGAAAAGAAATTCTACGATCTACCATATCTATCCTAGAAGCAGTAAGTAATAACTAAAAAGTAAGTTCACAGGCAAAGCGATATTAAGCGATAAATCCGGGCGTGGTGAGCAAAATGGTTTCAAATTACAAAATGTCGTAATGACCAAACTTAATATTCACGAAAGGATCAGTGCCAAACAGCAGTTGTTGTTGAATGATATATTCCTATTGTTGCTGTCGCCACAAACATGTTTGTTTCATTAGTCACAAATATAAAGAAAGAAACTTTGTATTAACTCTAGTATGTGAACCCGCTTATAATTAAACATATCGAAAACTATAATTGTGTGTTAGCCGATTTGATATAATCTAGCATTAAGAGATTCCTGGCAGAGCTAAGACGTACAATAGAAAATAACATGACAGCAGTACACATTGCAATTAAAAATGACATAACTATTTTTAATCCCAGTGGGGTCAATAACAGCGAAGAAAATGGGAGTCTAGCCAGCGCTGAAATGCGGGCGTTTTATCTCCCTGTCACAAAATATTCCTGTTTTTGTGCATTACGTTAACAATGTATGACGTGAAATGGTGAACTGTACGTCACGTCTGTTGTATACCGGCATTATTGCTGTGATAACAATTTAGAAGTTCGAATGCTATTAGAGAATTTATCAGAATATTTTTTAAGTAAATATAAGTAGTTTTATTTATTTATTCAACCTTTATTGTAATGACATGGCTTAAATTACTAAATATTGATGTATTCTGTTAATATGAATTTATATCTACGACATCTATGCGTAATTTTTACCGCACCAGCCCGTTAACCCGAAGGTTCTGGATTAAATCTACAGGCTGGATAAATTGTAAAATAGCATTTTACAAAGAATTTTATCGAGTCACGGCAGATTAAATAATAACTAACAACAAATTATATTCAAGAACCTCATGTAATTATGTGTCACCTTTCTAGGACGATTCTATATCAGACAAAAACGCGAGCAACAGCAAGATCATATTAATATTAAGCTTTTATTTGGTAAAGTTCAAATAGAGTTGTTTAATTTTCAAAACTCTCTCTTTCAAAGTTCGTGCTCTAGTTAGGTAATGAATCCTTTTTCTTGTCTGAGAAAAGTTTACAAAAATAAATCTCTTAATAAATTGTTATAAAATAACATCTTTGAACTTTCTTCTTTCTCAAGCAGTATTTAGGGGTAACCTTCGACTTTTGAATGCCCTTGAACATCCGTAATCCGCATAGGTCACAAAAACAGAAAACAAATTAAAAAGTCATTAGAAAGCTTTTATCGCAGCATGAGCATCATTAGCGCATTGTAAACAAATTCCTCTGCAAACTTTGGATAATCGAGATGAAAGGATACTCTGCAATTAACATTTGAACATTAATTTCAGCAAGAGTTGGAATCATAAGTGGTATTAAATGTGGAAAGCACTTAACTAAATGTAAATCACAAATGTGTCATAACATTTGGAGATGTGAATTTAGAAAGCATTACAGGAATCGCTCGAAAAATACTCGGAATTACGCGCTTGCTGCAGCCAATGATTTGTAACTTTCCATCGATTTTACAACATTACTTATGAATTTGCTGTACATTGTTTTAATACTAATAAAGGAGGACAAAAACATTATTAATTATACGTCCCATATTGGTGAATAAATGAATAATATATTTTGTTTTAATAGATAAAAATACATACATATAATTGTCAAAACATGTATTTCCATACTGATTTGAATGTCAATTTAACCTTTTCTATACTAAATATACTGAAATATATAACACATACATGTACACTTTGTATGTACATTTTGCAAGTGTACATTATGTACACTCGCAAAATTAAATATAAGGAAATTTCGCAGGGAAAAATGTCTTTAAAAATAAATTTTTCTGTCTGTATAAAACCAAATATAACAAATCAACTTGAACATGTATATTTAGCAGTTTAAATAATCTTTGAGATACCATTAAATTTATGAAAAGAAAATTCGGGCTGCAATCAAAACACAACAGTTGTGATCGGCGCTACGAACCGCTACGAGCCTCTACGACTGCGCTACGGCTTTCAAACGGACGATATTTCGATCGCATTCCTTTTGTTGTCCGCCTATGAGAACCATTCTCTTTTCCAATACTCCGCTATTTTGCATTATTTTCTTTTTCCGACTAACGAATCGAATGTTTTATCGGCAGTCCGGTATTGATGAAAATGCTACGGTTCCGTAGCTACATGCAAGGTTATTGGATTGAGTTATCGTAGCAAACGAAATTCAATCAAGACTAGATTATTTTTCTTCTTAAACATTTAACAATATACAACAGGTTAGAATAAAATTTTGTTATTTTTTTTATTAATCATCTCCAATTATAAGTTTTCTATGAAAACATTGAACATACAACCTATAAAAAATCATATATAAAAAATCTATGTCGCAATTTATTTAATACCGCAAGTATTTGATAAATTTGTCTTTACGAAAGATTTTCATTTAAGTATATATTTTTAGGGGTCATACAGCATAATATGATACAATATAAACATAATTTGAATATAGAACTATGCTAGTAACTATTACTTTAGAGCCTAAGATCATTAGATTTTAAGGCAATTGTCTGATTTCACAACACAAAAAAACAACATCGTAAAATCTATCTTTTATATGCGATTCATTCAACTTCTGCATAGAGTTAACAAAAAGCAAAGTCGTTGCTTCAACGCCGAAAACGTAATAGCTTTATCCTTTATCAAAACTACTGGGTTAGTTTACAATTTGACTACACGCAAAAGTAATTAACGGATGACAGTGCAATCACGGGCGACAGGCGTCGACCGGCGACGTGCGAATGCCGCGGACCTCAATACGCAGAGTTTGACAACGGACGGACGCAGAGCGCAATTAGAAGGGGCATCCCACCCAACATTTACATTTTAATTTAAATTTCGCCGATCCTGGCGAGATTCAAGATAAATTGGGATGCGTATTTAGCGCAATAATTTGAGTCGACTCGTGGTCTCCAAATTAAAGGATGCCGTAATTGTTTGCATTGTAATTAATAATTAAGATTAATATTGTGAACTCGCGCCAAGTTTAATGGCAGCGTGTATTAACAATGGTATTTATTTTTAATGTTTTGGAGGATTTTAACTCTTTTTATGTATGGAAAATTTGATTATGTCGTTTTAATCAAATCGTTAGTTGGTTGTGTTAATTAACTAGTGAAGATTATTCAGTGCGAAGTTTACTTTAATGATCATCATCATTTCAGCCGCAGGCTGTCCACTGCTGGACATAGGCCTCCCCCAAGGATTTCCAAAATGACCGGTTGGAAGCGGCCTGCATCCAGCGACTGCCTGCGACCTTCTTCAGGTCATCTGACCATCTGGTCTATGGGTTTCTGCTGCGCTTACCGGTGCGTGGTCGCCATTCGAGATTTACTTTTAGGTGCAGTCATTAAGGCGTTTGTCTGAACACCCAGAAGTCGTTGGTTCGATTCTCATGGGAAATATACTTCGTTTCTAGTAAAAATATTTCAGGCTGTAATCACCTAATTGTCTCATAAAAGAGGTATCCGTGCTTCAGAAGACACTTTAGCTCTGGCTGCCTAGTGGTTGTTAAAGAAACCACATCAGATGGCATCTGATGTGGTTTCTTTAACTGGAGGAGGAGATGAGAGGATGGAGGAGATTTCGAAAACTCTGACAGAGTTTGCGGAGTCAATTCACCTTGTAAAAAGTATTTTGAATCTTATCCGTGGGTTTCTAGATAAATTTTATCACTACATTTCTTTCTGTGCAATAAAAATCGGCCAAGTGCAAGTCGGACTCACGTCACTGTTGTAGTGATCAACACAATAATAAAAGACTAAACAGGTTATTTTAAGATTTTTGCTTACCGTTAATTTGTTTGTAAAAAATAATTTTCCATAATTATTTATTTAATTAGAAACAAATTTACATTATTTATTTTTTTATTTCTAAACTAGCGACCCGCCCCGGCTTCGCACAGCTATAAAACCTTCCTCTTGAATCACTCTAGCTATTAAAACAAACCGCATCAAAATCCGTTGCGTAGTTTAAAGGATCTAAGCATACATAGGGACAGACAGCGGGAAGCTACTTTGTTTTATACTTTGTAATGTAAATGATAAGTGTCGTATAATAATGCTTCTTACCAAATTTCACGATTTTAGTTCAACGGGAAGTACCCCATATATTTTGATTGCCATCTGATTTCGTAAAATTTTTAAAAATTTGTTTCTATCACGATTATATCTTTTGATCGCATTCACGTATAATTTAAATTATTTTACAGACGAAAGAGACCTTACGTCTAAGTATACGAGTATGTTATAAACTTAACTTGATCCGTTCATGATATCCTCAGAAAAAAAAGTTTGACAGACAACAAAGTAGTCTTATAAGGGTTCTGTTTTTGCCTTTTAAGAAACGGAATCCTAAAAACGAAGTAAAGCAAAAAAAAAATATGAATCGCTAAATGTATCGCTAAGCAGCAAACTCGAGAATGACTGAAAGAACAGATTTAGCTGATTTCTTGTATCAATAATCCGTGATACTTGGATGAGATATTTATGAAGAGAAAATATGCACGAGAACGTCTATATCCCGAAATTTCTACAGTAACGATTAAAAAGCTTATCTTTTAAGAGTATATAAATGACGTTTGTTAGTCTGACAAAAACTCGATATAGTGCCTGGACTTATTTGGCTAATTTAGGTTTTGATATGTTTAGAAGTTATCCTCTCTTCGAAATGAAAAGAGGTATAGTTAGTATTGTTCATTTTTCTAATAAAGAGACGTCTGAATTAAATTATACATCTCCGCTGACTTCAATAGAGTCCAAGTAATTTCACTTACATTAGCAAAGGAGCTGCTTCTGCCGGACTTGCATTAATATCTTAGTTTGCTCCAAGTTAAAACTTGTTGTGAAGTTGGAGATGACGCAATCCGAGCGGCAAATCTGTTTAATTGCTACCGGAGCCTCCGGAAGCCTTTGTAAATGACTCCAGGGGATGTACACTGGGACACATTGAAAAGTATACTAACTCAGGTGTAATTGTAAGGGTAAAGTGGTATACATTTCTATGTGGCCCACTGTACGTCCTACTCTTATATCAGCAGATTCCCGGTTGCATTTTTAGCCATACTTTATTCACAGAGATTAATAAATGCAATGTCTTTTTCTTTCCTTAACACTTTCGCTGACAGTAACGTCTCTCGACGTAGATATTAATTAACTTTTATTTTTATCTCGTTAACTGTCCGCGAAAGTGTTAACTAATCAAAGTTATCTTGGCATTTTTATTGTCAGCGTACGTTAAGTCAACCTTACTTATTATATTGCCATCTATTGGGAAAAGGTACAAGAAAATGATACTTTTATTTACGTTTACGGCATTCATAGTAAATTTGGAAGGCCGAATACATATTGCATGCGAATTTGAAATCAAATCTTCAATCTAATCATTTTTATCTAATTAAACTTCATTTTTCTGTTGTGTTATTTAGTCAAAATGGTTTATGAAGTTTATTAGGTTTTTTTTTATAAAATAATTAAGCAAGCAGCTAAATATTTTCACTATACCCATTCATCAAATGTAAAATATTAAAATATAGGGTATGTACCCCTAAATAAAAAATGATAACTTCTAACTCACTTAAAGTGTAAAATTAGGTACTTACTTATTTCAGTCATTCCAAATCTCAGAAGATCATAATTTTACATTTAATTTTTCCTGAAAGAATTGTTAAACTTTGACGCTACACGCAATATGAAGACGGATTAATTTAAGTCACGTTTCTTCTATGTTTATAAGTTAAAAGCACCCACGTTGTTGTTCAGTGAACTATATAAGCGGGTTTGACATTTCGCGATTCCGGTCGAGTTTTCCGAGAATGAGCGGCGCGACTTCTCACCCCGACGCATTCGTTCACACTGCCAGTTTTCCGAGCAAAGCAACACATGATTTTCCGAAATAACCCCTCATCCTAACTCGGTCGAGAGTGCAAAACCTTCACACAGTGACACGGGGCCACGTCATAATAGACGTTCGTTAGCATAACTCCCGAGGCACCCGTTCTACCTTAAGTAAATAATTGGCATTATTAAATTTTTTTTGCTTGCCGTGCAAAATCGAGCATGATAAAAATTTTCAGTACAGGTTGCTCTGCATTCTGAAATTTCGCATTTTTGTTAACTGTGTCTTTATTACCTAAAGTGTTTTTTCACTCACTAGCTTTTGTGCGCGGCTTCGCCCTGTAAACTTCCCTCGGGAATCGTGCGGGATTAAAGGTACTCTATGTCCTTCTCCCCACCAATTTTCTGCCGTATCAGTTCAGGCGTTCTTGAGTTATAAATAGTGTAACTTTCTTTTATATATAACTATATAGTATAACTTTCTCATTATACTAGCTTTTGCCCGCTGCTCCGCCTGCGTGAGCTTACCTCGGGAACTTTTCTCGGGATGAAAGATGGTAAAAATTGGTGTAGCTTAGAACCAGGAGTAGGACATATCCTACTCCTGTTTCTATGCTACCTCCACACCAATTTTCAGCCAAATCAGTTCAGCCGTTCTTCAGATATAAAAAGTGTAACTAACTATATATATTATATAGATTAGTATTTAGCGATTGAGACTAAACTCACATTTAAGCTTTCCCCGAAGTTAAACGAAATATTATTTGTTACTAATATTTATTCTCACATAAAGCCAACTATTCGCCGTTCTTGTATCAAATCGCAATCTTTATTTAAGCCTAAGAATAAATAAATATTAAGATTAGTTTATTTCTAATAGAAGAAGGAATAAATTCCTGTTAGTGGTGTGTAACCGATGACAGAAAATAAATCTTATATTAATCTAGTTTTCTTTATTGTAAAAATAAAGATATCGCCCAAGAAAGTAAAAACCAATAAATTTGTTTCTAATCTGGTTTGCAGCTACATGTTAAGTTGTAGGGTTGTGCTCCCTCAAAGAGCATGACTGACATATTTTAAAGTAATAATGAACTTAAAGAATGTATTCAAATCACGGCGTAGGAACCACAGCTAAGTAAATTGTGTACGTGCTTGGCCCGACGCCGAATGGGTCGGCCGCGGTGCTTACCACAATCCGCATAGCCTAAGCGCTACGTTATTTATACAAAAACGTAGACAAAAACCTATACATTGAAATCTCACGTATCCAAAACCTGATGTGCATATCGATTAGTGCAAATAATATAGATTTTTTGTAAATACCTTTCTGTCAATAAGAGTAACCAAATTAATTTATACTACTTCCAGTGCCTCTGGTTGGTTTTTTTGGGTATATCCATCCCCAAGCAAAACAGTTGTTGAACACACTTAAAGATGTCTTTTTAAAATTGGGACTCACTCCATTAGTTCGTCTAATGATTTTAATTTTTTCAAAATTGAGTGTTCAAGACATGCACTTCTATCGTTCAATATATGCTTAAAAAGAACGGTTCAAAGTTACGAAAGTTTAGAAAACTATTAAAAATCATTCAAGACACTGATTTAAGTGAGTCACAAAATATCAAAATTAGTACTCCAGGTCGTGATTAATTCTTTGACCACTATTGGTGGCTGCTGACTAGGAATGGTCCGGAAGAACTAAATTGTGGCGGAAATACAATAATATTTTTTTCTAGAACATTTACGATACGACTTCCACAAAGTAACGTCTGAGTCAGTCTGCCTGCAAATCCATTTAAAAATATGTGCAAAGTTTTGCTAATGAAGTAGGTGAGGAAAAAGCACACCGTCCCCTAGTGAGACTCCATACGTGTCACTCAAAATAATAATTTTGTAGATATGGAACCTATATAAAAAAAATATAATAAAAGAAAGATAGCGCAGTTATAGGCCGACTTTGTTCAATAATGTAGAGATGTTTTAGGGTTTACAAAAGTTCTCGCTTTAATAAATTTGACATAATATACTCGACTGTGTCTCAACTTAGATTTTAATACAGATTTTGGTGTAATTTGTTATATGATAGACGGTATAGAAATAAATCATCATAGAGCAATGCAGCCTTAAAAAATGAAAAGTCTATGTGGAATTGTGGAAGCCCGTGTTATTCTATGATATAGATTGAAATAAAATAGAAAAAATAAATAATAGAAAACATTAAAAAAAAATATTTTTTTCTTATCAATAAATAATTGATTATCTCCCTATAATACAATAGTCAATCATCTAAATAACAGACAAGTTATTTTTTCAGTCTCATTTAACTCAATAATATTCACAAAATATATATGCATAATTATTTGGCATATAAAGAGAGTGATATAACTCTGCACTCTATTTATTTGTGGTAAAGTCGAGAAAGGCGCAACGATCTCGTAAAGTTTGTAGATGCTCTAACGAGAACAATTTCCGACACGCAACTTATTTTCAGATGTCTCGTCATTTGCTTCCTTATAAATTCCGCTTTCCAACTTATGAAGTTGTCTTTGAAATGTAGCAAGGAATAAGTTACGTGAAGTTAAGTTATTTTTTTTATTGTTAATATAACTTTTAAAAAAATATTTCCACTGGAATCTTATTTCTTATTCAGGTAATAATCCCAGGTAACAAGCCCTGGTTTGTAAATAATTTTATACATATAATTAATTTTTCATAAGTAATAATTTTTTTGTATATATTTTTTGGTGCAATAAGTTCAAGTTTCTTTATTTTGTTAAAAAGAAATTGTATTACATTGTTATTCAATAAGTATGAGTATATTCGTTGTTAGAAATTAATATTTCAATTTTAATAGATTTAAAAATAATATATGGAAAATAGGTATTAATAAAAAAAAATGTGCAGCATACTGCATTTTAGTAACTATTTATACACTCCAAGATGGTAGCTACTTTATATGTGATTTGTAATACTGTCATGTATTAATAATATATATTAATATGTATTAATTGTCTTTATTTTGTTTTCAATAAAATAATTTAAACATGAAAAAAAAATGTAACACATTATAACAGAAATCCTAATTCAAATGATTATATTACACAGATTTATTTACGAGAAATGGAAATGAGAAGACATAGTCGAAACAAAAACATCCAAAACCGTGAAACACAAGAAGAAAACTCATTAGTGGGAGCGTTCAGAATAGGGTGCTGGAGTGATGTTATTAAGAGAGACAATAACGGTTGCAGGCTTAGTATGAAAATAAAGTTTTCAGCTTTGTGCCTTGTCCCAGTTTATATCCCCGAGACGAGACAACGGAACTACAAATTAAATATATTTCACACGGATAAACCTCTTTTACGTATTTCATCAATAAATTGGCAGTTTGGTGCTTTTATTGAATATAAATATATTTATACTTTTAATAATGGTTTGAAAATACGACCTGATAAAGAAAGCTAATCACTGAAGAGGTCCAATAACATATACAATAGAAATTTAGAAAACAAAATAAGCAGTTGTTTTGATCACATTTCCTTATTTAGGTACTTAATTTTTAATATTTGTAGTTTTGTTGCATTGTTATAACTATAGCAATATAAATATGATAAAAATTACTAAACTTGGCCAGTTATTAGGATTTTTACTTGATATTGTTGTTGGCTTATTTTCTATACTATGTTTAATTTTTCGCAAAACGTTCTCGCTTTATTGCGAGGCATTTCATCAAGATTATATTTTTCTTTTGAATAGCTACACTTTCTACGACTTCTTCAATAGATACTTTCAATTTGGTAAGCAATTCAGAGGTTAGGTATTTTAAAATACAGTAGGCATGGCATACCCACAAAAACATGTTTAATGCACTAGATACTAAGGTGAATATTATAATTTTTTTACTACAATAATACAATATATTTTTTGATATGCTGAAAAAAAAAATAGGTTTTTTTTCGTTTAAGCAAATTACCTTTGCATATAATACCCGTAGTGTAGCCAAGTTAACCCATTATTTTACATCTTTGTAATAATAAATTAAAAGTAAAGGGTGCACAGAGCTCTACTTTGCAAACAGTGGAGAATAACAAACAAAGAAAACTTTGAATGTGTAAAACAAAGTTTGATTTTCCGGTCACCATGGCGCTACTGTCTGTGTAATAATTTTAAATTACTGACAAAGTGATTTTAGTTCCAAATATGGCCGCCGGATCAGAAAACTTGGTAATATAAATAGTGGGCACACACAATTTTGTCAACAGGAAAATGGCGGACCCCGCTGTCGCTTTCGGATATTTATGACTTCGAGTCGACAAATTTTTGCATCCTTTTACAGCCAGTGCCGGACTAACAACACGTGAAGGTACATACGGTAAAATAAACAAACTAGCCACATAAAGTCAACCGTTAGTTATTGTCAAGCAAGAATGGATTCTTTTTAAAAGTGACTTTTTTACTAAATTAGCTTAGAAGTAAACATATTTAAAGTCGTTTAGCACTTATTGCCATTTATTGAGTTAACTAGTTAGATACTAATAGCGATCAGTTTTTACCTTCAATATATAATAATTAAAAACTCTGTTTATAAAAAAAAAACTGTTTCTTCGTATAGAAACTAGTAGAACCACATTATCTTACTTCTAAATTTCCGTATACCATTTGGTTCATTTAAAACAGTTCTTCAAAAAACCTCTCGTATTTTTGCACACAATTCAAACTAGAAATTTGTACAGACCTATATCTTGTTTTCGTCTGAATTCGCCTAACGAAAAGAATAACTATAAACATCTCTAAACTCGTGTTCAGCATGACTATTATCCAAAATATATGCGTCTCGGCACCTGCAAGTGTAACTGAAGACATAATTCTTGCCGAAACTTCTCCGCAATTTTTAAAGAAAAGTTTTGCACACAAAATCCCTGAAGATTCACTTGAAATACGTCTCTGTGCTAGGTGTGTTCTCACCGCAGGAGGAGTGGCCGGAACGTCGAGCGCACCATTAGGTAAGCCATTCCCTGTTTTCCTAAACTTGAACTATAGCTATTGATTTATAATAACAGTTTTTAAATTTGTTTTAAGTCGTTGGTTTCCACTACCTCTTAAAAAGAGAACCCATTAACTTTCACCTCTGTTTAACAGAGGCAGATTCCTCAAGAAATAGCTATATAATATAAATACATTTGGTCAGCAGCCGGTTCATCATTGGCTAGCACTTTTACAGATAATTCTTGCAGCGGCTGTGTCATCAGTTGTATAAAATATGCAAGAAATATAAAATCAATATTTGAACAAATGTACTAATATTTATAACATACTTATATCAAATTAAATAAAAATACACACTGCGTTTGACCACACCTCGAGGGTTAGTGGCTTAGAATTCAACCGGGTGGTAAAAAAAAACTAATAAATCTAGTAGAATAAATAATATTTAAAGCTAAGTAAATACAACGAAGACTATTCGACTCAATACAATGTTTGTCAACTGTAGTGGATTACTTGAAGCAATAAGCTAATGGACAGATAGCTGACCGGGTTTTAAAAACTCCCAGAATGTGATTGATTTTATCTGCCTCGATTTAAACATTGGGACGAGAAAATCTAGATAATAATAAACTCTACTTTTAAATCGGTCACTCAATAGAAAATATTATTGCTTTGTCCATTTGAATCAAATAATATTCGTTGAAGTAAAAATATATTTTCAAGAATACGGCAATATTTTCATTCATTGTATGATGTCTTGAAAAATAGCTTGAATGATCGAAGGCTACAGATAAATTAAGCAAGAATACAGAGTTCATTTAACAATAACTTTTTAATGCGATACTTTCAGAATAAATCGCGCGGAAAACATTTGTGTATTTTTTGTCGCTACGGTTTCTATTTCTCGCACTTTTGTTGAATTATGATTTACTTTAAATTTTATATTTATAACTGAACTTTACTTACCTATACGAGTATTTATTTAGTCTTTAAATGTTTTAATACAAATGACATGGAATCATTTTGTCAATGCTTATAACATCAATTTAATATATTAAGTAGTATCAAAAAAAAAATTAAAATATTTAAAAGTGTATGAACTTTACCAAGATAATATTGTAGAAACTGCAAGTTGCTTATCATAACGTAGCAGCTGAATTCTTAACCAAAAGCGACGCTCGAAAACAATCCCACGGTTCAATACACATTAATAACCTCACTCCAGGCACGCTCCAATTCTCAAATATAGGATGCACACTACATCCAACTTTCTAGCTTACCTTGCCTACCACTTAGCCCGAAGCACTTATGTTCAGTTAAGCATACATAAGTGCTAGTACCAATAGCATATTGTATTTGTGTGCTAATGGTACTTAGGAATATAAACGAAGCAAAATTCCAGTTTGTGTCACAAGAAGTCCACGCTGGACAAAGATTAATAATCTGAACCATTATAAAGTATATTTTTTTAAATTATAGTAAATCGAGAGAGTGAGATTAACAGGCAACTATAGCTAGAACTTTATATAAATTTAGAGTTAAAGAACTAAGGGTGTCTTAGGCGAAATAGAGATGTAGGAAATATCTAATTAACAATATCCAATTAACTCAACCAACGGCTTCCTGGTTGGCTTTATATAGACTAAAATTAAATTCGAAATAATTAATTTGCTATAAAAAAGTAACTATAACAGGAAAAAAAATAGGTGAATAATTTAAAAAATAAAATCAATATCTTCTGGTAACATTTAAATAAACTGTTAGGTAATTATTGCTAAAATTATTTTTAAATTATGGTAGTCTTTAATATAAAATAAGAAGTGTAATTTAGTTATTTTATGAACAATAATATTTAAATGCCCTTAAAATTAAATTGTCACAAGGTCACATAATGCTTCGCTCTTTAGTAATGATATAATCATTCCTTACCGTTACCAAAACAGTTACTCAAATGTGTAATATGCTAATTAAATACAACGTTAGCACATGATTTAAATACAGATAAGCCAGCATATAGTACAATCACAGCAAGCATATATCCTTTAACGAACTGGAGCAAATAAATGTTGTTGCTTATGTATTGTTACATCTTATGAATATTAATTATATAAGTTTGGATAAATGTATATTGGATAATTGTATATTTTCAAATATTTCAACAATTTTGATCTATATCCATTGTCTTTCTATTTATCTATATCTATACATATATTAGAAAGCACGTCGAACAGTACTTCCTTTAAGTAATATTTTTCGTTTATATAATAGTTTAAAACATTTTTATTGATACCAAACGTTTCAACTCCAAACTTTGGTAGAACAAGCAAGACTGGGTAATACAGTCTAACTAAATAAAAGTGCTTTTTAATGCATAAATAATTTAGTACATATTAATGTTTAATAACGTTTAATTCTATATGAAAATGAAATCGCATTTTATGTATTTTACAAATGCCAATTAAAATTACATTTAGAGCATAACGACGTGTGATAATACATATAACGATTGCTATATAGAATACTAGCGACCCACCACGGCTTCGCATGGGCATAAAAACCTTCTTCTTGAATCTGTCTATCTATTAAATAAACCGCATCAACCGTGTTGCGTAGTTATAAAGATTTAAGTATACAAAGGGACACAGGAAAAGAGAAAGCGACTTTGTTTTATACTATGTAGGGATAGTGATAATAATAAAATAAGTGGATAACGCTTGATACTTAAAAATAATGGTGTCTATCTTTCTAATATGTTTTAGCTGTTTAATATTTTTTCCTTTTATATTACGAGTATATTCAGAGTGCATATAACCATTAGAAGGTTGTTTGTGGAGTCGACTTCCAAATACCTAGATTTAATCATTCTAAAAATCCTTCATGTATTAAACTATATAATGGCACATACAAATACAATTATATTACCTTACAGGTACTCTCAGAAGCATATAAACCACATCAAAAGTTCACAATCATAATGCCAATTAAAATAGGATTTAGGGCGCAACTTGTGCGGTGGCGGTTATACAACGTACATAGATATTATTTCTTTATAGAGTGGTACAAGAGTGTGGCCGCCTGGCCGCTAACCACGATAAAATCAAACAAATACTTTTAAGTACTAAAATCCTTTTTAAATGTGTACAGAGTTTACAGTGTTGATTGACTTTGAAATCGACAAGATGGAAAGAAGATATCTTCAATTTCCTGTGTCCAACAGTTTCATGAAAGACAGGAACATGTTTGTTATAATTCTCTTTATTTTAAATTAGTTTTTATTTCACCCAAACGTGCAATGCGCTTGTTGTGTAATCGTTCTTAGGCTACGATAAACACTTTCCATCAGGTGGGCTGTAGGACCTACTGCCTTTTATTACTTGCTATTATTACTGCTAAGTATAGCAGTAATAAAAAAACTGATTAATAACTAATGCACATCTTTCTTTTTCTCTTCTTTAATGGTTAAAATAAAAGTTAGAGTCTTGTTAGTTTAGTTTTAAACTTATTTTACTGTAGACGCCCGAAAACCAAATAATGTTCATTTAAACTGAGAACGATCGCTTTTTCGTTTCTAATATCTATGGGCAGTACCTATTCCGTAGCAGATTTACGGCGGCCGCGATACAGGAACTAATGGGCCGCTGCACTGCACGGCGGCGGCGCACGTGCACTGTGCCTGTTTATTGCAGTTGGTACTATGGCGGAATGTAGATGAGAAACAGGTGCTGGTTATGACTGCTGGTTTATGATTGTTCGTATGATCCCATTTTAGTTAAAAGTTTTCTTTTATCGAGAGACAGTTTTCAGCTAATATGGATTAACCCCTTTACCCTTCGGTAAAGAAAAAGCAGCAGCCTCTCCCTATAACTAGGACGCAGCATAAAACCTACCAGTCCCCGTCCGTTTTGTTAAACCATCTGTAATATCAAATACCAATATAGTACATATTAACACAAATACACTTTCACACTGCATGTCTGATACAAAGAAAAAAAAGCATTACAGTGATACTAACCATGACATATCTACTAATCTAGAGGGGCCCACCTGTAGTGGGGATATACCTGAGTAGATACGTTATTGGGTACAAGTTGTGTGCTTCACGTTTGTTTAAGAAAAACTGCACTAAACGGTGTCAATATCGCCGATTACCTCTAACTGACCTGCCCTTGCAGAAATATTAAATCTATTTTGCTGTGGTTAGACAGTTGACTAAAGACAAGATCACTGGCGTATGGGTTAAAAGGTCAATGGGCCAAGCATACCCTGGTGTCAAACTTCTTCTAAAGAACCTCTTGTTAGAACGTCAGCGGTAAAAATATTTTTTTTTTGTCTCTACCTTATCTCGTAAGAACCAAATTTCCAAAGTTCCAAGTTTCCAGATTTATAGTCTAAACTATTTCGTCTATTTTGGAAGTTAATAAAAATGCTGTCACTTGGCCTAATTTGTGCCAATATCCACAGCAGTGTGATGGATGTACTGGTTGTTATCCCACATAGGTAATGTATTATTCATTTCGGCGTGATAAATCACATTTGTGCTCCCCCCGTGAGTTTGAGATCATCCCCATCTCAAAATGCGGAGTCCATTATCCTAAATGTGGGCTGATTCTGTTACCTGGTGTTACAAGTTCAAATCTTTCCCCATTATAACTAATGAATGAACTTATTTCTTATATCATACACAGAATTTGTTTCCTAATATCATATGATATGTTCATTATAAATATGTTTTTAATTGAAATGATATATTTTTTTATGTTCATTAATTATATTTGCTATTTGGTATCCATACATATTATTTTCTAATATTACAAGTTATTCCTTTACTTACAAAAAAGTGTACAAGAAAAATAGTGTTAATAATAATAATAACTTTATTTAAGACAACATAGGCCCAGGGGTAACTAGTACGTACTTATTCTATGTAATAGATATACTATTAGGTATAAATAGAGTATTTTGAACAATATCTAAACTACTACTATAGTGCAGCTTCTTTATATATCTAGAGGTACTTTAATTTTTGAATAAAAACACTATACTGTATTTCATAATATAAAGTATTAATTACTCCATGTCTAAGCTGATACAACTTACCGAAATTGCTTTTGAAGTTCAAAACCGCGAAATTAATATCATGTTAGTAAGTCCTCCAAAGAACGTGTTAACACAAAACTTTGAACAAAATCGTGCAAGGGGAAGCAATAAAATTCACAGATCACTGGCGGCCCAATTACAAAATAACGAAATTATGGAATCGAAACCAACAATAATGGGCTCTATTGGCATACATTTACTAACTGCAATGGCTCGACGACTCAAAGTGAATCCTGCCCGGCCTCCGGCACAATAGTTGTCCACTCTTCCCTATTATGCGCCACCTTTCGCTAGTCGGCTGTTGGCGCACATAATCGCATTTTACTTAGAGAAAAACTGAAAAATAAAAAAACAGCTATGGAGTTAGTACACATTAAGATACAGTGTAGAGCCAATAAAAAAAAACCGAGTCCTAAGAATGCGCAATCAGTCCTGCGGTGGAGTGGACCACGGGAAACAGACGGTATTAAATTATTCAAGTAAAGATTGGTCTCTTACGTTCACTCATCAATCAGATAGGTAGTCATAAAATGAAAATGCAGAAATAAATAATAAGGTTTCATTTCATAATGAATTTGTTTTCAAATACGCAATTTTACGCAATGTTTTTGTACCTATCCTAAGGTTCATGTCACAGTTAAAATTATCCACACAGTTTTTTGATGAGATATTTTACACAAAAGTAGTTTTCCCGTGTAATAAACACATTTTACCTTATAAGCTAACATTTTGTATACAAAGAATACCTTTGTAGTTTATTAAAATTAAGTTGTATAGACGTTGGGATTTTCGGAAAATCTTTCAAAAATAAAAGTGGAGTCCTACGCAGTTTTTAATATTACTATAAGTGTTTATCTTGTACTAATTATATTTGTCTAAGCATCAAATATTGTTCTGCACTTTAATTATTTTGTAACTGAAGCAGAAGCGCAGGGGACTCGGAGCCGATAAATCTCATCGCAAGCCAACCACCACGATTCTTCCGATAGCAACGCTTTCATTTTGCCTTTCTAACAGAATTATACCTACCTAACCCACACCGTGACTTACGAGACAGTGGTAATAGTACGTACAACAACCAAAAAAACAAACCTGTTGCTCAGTGTCCCACATGCAGTAGTAGCCATCTCCAGACATACACAAACCTGTGTGTACTACACAGATTGTACGCAAGACGACGCAGTCGCTCGTTTCATATTGCGCGCAGAGATGGCTACCGACTGCAAAATCACGGATTACAACCTTCGGATGGCGATGCGGAATGGCGACGATGCCGTTAGGGACCAGATCATCAGGTCCCAGGAGGAGCAGTCAACCCGCTAGCGCTATCCAACCACTGGACTAAAAAAAAAAAAAAAAAAAAAAAGAAAAATTATTATGTATACGTGTCGTCGACGTAGTTTTTAAGTTGCACGGAACTAGAATATAAGCAAAATAACAAAAATAAAATCAAAAGAAAAAAAAGTACGGACCAAGAGTCCGTAGTTGTAAACTTTATTTAAAAAAAAAAAAAAAAAAAAAAAAAAAAAAAAAAAAAAAAAAAAAAAAAAAAAAAACCCACACCGTTTCTTTATAAGTTTACCTCTTTCTGTGAGTGAATTTGTGTTCAGTTTATCTCCAAATGGTAATCAGTATTGACCATTTGTCAAACTTTTGAAACGTTGCCTATATTTTTTTATGGTCACGGTATTTTACGCTTGTTTCAAAGATGTTGGCCTATATAATTTGAGTTTCTCACTTAAATTGATTTTCACAGCACTAATTATTGCCGATGTGCTCATATTATTTATGTGGGAGACATTGACATGGCTGCCCTAAAATGCAACCTTGTCTTTTTATACATACAGAATAGATAAAAGAATATCTAAAATATAATGTAAAAAGCATATGTACAGCTGAATAAAATATAAAAATTATATTCAACTGTCTCATATAATACCAAATAACCCGTTTATCTAGCACTACGATTACTACAAATAGTATCAAGCACTGATATTTGGCGGTATAAATCGCCGAAGTCCTTGCCAATTTGTAAATATATATAATTAATTATACAAAATTATACAGTTATTGTTGTTAGTAAACCGATCTCAGCGCAGTTATATAAAGCCATCTCTATAATATAATATAACTATAGCGGAAAAAACGTGAAAGGCTCGAAGTATAAGGAAACTCATAATACTGTAATGTTTGTAATTTATTCGGAAACTGTTATGTGGCTCACCATATTTCCGAAATAATGCATTTCAATCCCGCTTAATTTACCAGAAATCAATTTCACTCCATTTATCCGACCAATATAACAACGAGAATTCTATCCTTGATTAACGTTCAACCTTTTTTCATGCATTTAATTTCACACACTGAATTTCGCTGCAGGCGTCGAATTGTACTTAATTTTTCAGCGCACCTGCTGAAATTGTCATGCTACGTTAGTTACACATACCTACGTATGACTTGTGCCAGAAGTAGGATTTCAAAACGAACTTTAACTTCTAATGAAAACCTTGCTTGATATCGTAAAAAAGAACTTCACGAGTATTCTCCATATTTTAATTATAATATTCAATCGTCACGACATTTTTTTTTCATCGTATCGTTGTACCTATCAAATAAATTGCAAAATAGGTTTTTTTTAAATGTGTGTTATCTTAATAATCATTTTGGTCACTCTATAAAAATCGAAATAGGTTTATTTGTGCCACTGGGTACAAAATATGAACACACAACAGATGCGGATTTATTGGTAAATAACAAAAAGTAAACAGCGAAAATCTCACCGAATTGGTAAATATTGGTCTTAAAAATAAATTAATGAAAAAAGTGTGGCGTCATCGTTTTCAAGTAAATTTCCAGAAGAAAACCGAACAAATACCCAACGCGAAAATGGGTCTCTTTCAATTGACAACACATGATTAATGGCTTCCTTACTTCGCATAAATCATAGATGTTGTGGTATCAAATTTGAAGATTTAACGTCCTTACTACCTACGTACATAGGTTCTATGTAATGTAATGAATCTATCTCGTAGTAGCCAAGTTTATTTTATGGAACAAAATCTTGATACCACTGTACCTATTGCAAAAATTAAAATTGTATCATTACGGTTCATTATTTAAAAAAGACATTTCCATTTACTATCAGTGCAATATATAAAATGTCTAAGATTTTTTTCTATTCTTTTAGAAATCACACCATTTCATAATGATAAAATGAAAGTGTACAAGTCTGTCAAATTTCAGAACGCCGGCAGAGCAATAAATGGGACACAGGAACATAAAATCGTTACCTTCTTGTTATTGGATTGATCAAAGCTACAAAGGCTCAATTACGAGGGGATAGCACGGTCTACAAGGTCAATTGAGTGAACGATTTGAATGACTCAGTACCACGACTCTGTAGAGCAGCAGCCCGTTCGGAAGTAGCTACGTATCCACTTGAATTTGGCCTCAATGCCAATGAATGGAAACAAACTATTATAAACAGATGCTAGCGTATCACAGAGCACAGAAAAATATTACTCGCGCCACCCCGAGCGATGTGAAAATTTCTTGCTCTCTATAGCGTAACACTACAATATATATAGTATACACTACAACTAAACACTTTTCGCTCAAAGTCTATAATCATTTCTAAAATATTTTTAATGTCTCTTTAATATGTAAGTACTTTTAGCCTTTAAAATGTTTTAAACAGAAGAGACTTTAATTTCAGACTTAGGTACCTACTTCATGTGCATGTAAATAAAATTCGGATTGTATCAAGTTATATCAATGTAAACGTTGGTTCTCTTTCATATACTTAACCAGCAGATTGTAATTCAAAGCCATATTAATTCTAATTTTATTTGATGAAAGAAATAAAGGGCATCCTTTATCCAAATATTTTACAAGGCACTGTGTAGATACTATGCAACATAGGTAGGTAGGTATACTTATGCTTTTTCTTTCATTCCTTTGTTGCTAAGTTAGGTTTGAGCAATTTTTCCTGGTTAACTCTGAAAAAAGAGGTAATGAAGCGAGAAAAACGTACGAACTTTTGTTCTTTCGATTCGTATAAATGAGGGGCAGTTTGATAAATAAATGTCCGAGATAAATGGCTATGATCACGATTCTCAGTATATTATGACCGACGACGCGTGGCCATTGTTCATTGTGCCTCATCAAAGAATTCATTCATTTTTGCGAAATAAAGGCGATTTATCGAATCGACACATCACGCTTCCATTGTTTGAGCAGTGGCCAGTTTTCGACTTTAAAAATATAAAAAACTTAACATTTTTGAAACAGATAGGTATAGCAGGTCAACTGCTTATCAAAATCAATCAATGCAAATTATTATCCTTCAGCAGCGTAAACTATTACCTACTTAGATAAAAATTGTGACTAAGAGGGGCACAAGGCCACAAACAGGTCAATTACTAATCAACGAAGAACAGCCGATCTTTGCAGCCGCCTAATGACCAATTATTCCAATTAACTCTTGACCACAAAATTTTCATTCAGCCCTTTTATATGCTTTAATTAATAATCAAGCTTTTGTCTCGGCTTGTCTGGCACAAGATTAATTAAAACGACACGTTGAACATCTGCTTTGGACAGATTTATTTAAATTAAGAAAATGTAAATCTTTATCTATATTTAAAAAAATATTGTATTAGTCAATAGATATGAATTTAGAAATATTATTACAATAATACTAAAATCTCCAGATTAAAATATACATATGAATGTATTGATGGGACGGGTAGAAAACTAAACAATTATGTGATCATCATCATCATCAGCTGTCTACGACCCACTACTGCTGGGCATAAGCCTCCCACTGTCTACGCCATGCATCCCTACTCTGAGCCAATCCAGTTGTTGCCAGCAACCTTCCTAATATCATCGACCCATCGAGTGGCTGGACGTCCGATACTTTGCTTTCCGTATCTAGGTTAGGGTATCAATGTGATAATTTTATCGAAGATAATTTGGCACGCGCGATTCCAAATTCTATGCTATTAGCGTAAAAAAAAAACAATTTGTACGTTTTACTTTGTTACTACTACTTACTCTACTTATTTTTTATTCTTTTTTCTTTGCGATTCGTCGCCGCTGACCTTGTTCAAAATGGTTTAATAAACATTCCTATGCGAATATCCAATGTCATTTGAAAAAAAGTAAAATGATGGCAATATCTATACTTTTTGTTTGTGATGGATGAGATCATCGCTTGAAATCTACCAAGTGCAAATCACATTGGCGCGCCAAGTGTTCCGCAGCAGCTTCTGACAATAGTGGCTGTTATTAAATGAAAATACATATTTATTGTATAAGGACCCCCTTTTTTTTAGTATTAGTTATATAAGTGGCTATACAAAATACATTTGATGTGGAAATATCAAGTGTAACGGTCCACGACATACAGAAGGTGGACAGATAGACGGATGATTAACATGGTCATACAGAACGCTTAGAAATAGGAACCCGTTTTTATACATAAGTTATGGAACTAGGGCCTAGCTCTCAAATATTTGATGATCACATGTATTGAACCCTAAAAATTAGGTTGAATTATAAAGGCATTTTACTTATTACTATCATTTCGCGTAGTGTATATTTCCTTCGCTATCATAGAGTAGATATATATATAGACAAACCAGACTACACTCAACAAGTGTTACTCCGTCAGTTGACCCAGACTTAGTAAGTATTTTTAGTTAGTAAACAAAGCGTGTTTTTGTTACCTTTGAAAAATTTCCATTTTACTTTATTGACGCGATTAAATACCTTAATATTTACCGGATATTATGGATAATATCCGGTAAATATTTATTTTAAAGTTCATTATTAAAACATATAAGTAATATCTAACAATTGAAATTTCGGGTAAATTATAAAAGACGAGGAAAATTTTTGAGTTTGTAAATGTACATTTTGTATCATTTTATAATACAGATGCATATAATGTTGCTCTCGCATACCTACCTACTATTCTACATAGTGATAATTAGTATCCATTAAGATTTTATACTGACCTCTATTTCACGCATGCGGATCTAGATTCTCGGAAAGTATGAGGCTGTGACAAACTAGTAAAAATTTAAGTTTTAAATAATACAAAAACATGTTGATATTCTGCCAGAGAGTCAATAATAATAGATGCGTAAGTCTCAGTAATCCTTTGATAAGTATTCTTTGCAGGAACAGGTAGCAGCACGTTATGTTGCTACAAGATGGAAACAAAAGGTATAGCCATACGCTACCTAATCATCAATCACTAGTTGTAAGGGAACTTGCGCTAACAAAACCAGTCGTACTCGTTGAAAACCTGGACCTACTCTGCAGTCTTTCTTACAATCACGCGCCAGTCACCGCCGATACGGCTGCGCGTGCGACCGTATTTAACATCAATGCGGATCCGTACCACTCGAATTTGGAAAATTTCGAACGAACGTGATACAGTGTTTTGGAAGTGACCAACCGTGACAACTTATCGATGATACTGACGGGAATATATTGTTCTATAAATTTTACTGTGAAGTGCAGTGAAAACATGTGAACACTGTGCTTTACTGAAGCTGCCTTGCGTTTGTCTTTTCATGGTAAGAAAGTACTTACCTATTTCATTATTTTATGATTTCATCATTGACGTAACATCAATATATATTTTTTTAAATTTTATATGAAGTATATTAGGATTCAAAGCTTGTTTTTATTTTGTTACAACAAACTTCACTGTATTCATATACATTTTATGTGAATTTATCAAATGTGTTTTTCTGTTGTAATATCTATATTACAACAGTAAAAGTAGTAAGTTAGTATGTACTATATATATTAATATGATATTTAAAAAAAAATAACAGATCTTAGTAGATACTTACGTAGTATCTGCAAAAAATATATTATAGTATAGATAGATAAATACTATACGCATAGTAAAACTTTTATACATAGTCCTAAGAAACTCCGCCGTACAATTTTATGCTACTCTATCTAAGAAGCCGTGAATAATAAAATTCGCATAAGCAATATAGAAATTGAAACTTGTTTAAACCGTGATACATAACAAATATGTATACAAATATTTAGTCTCCATACCTAGAGACACGTTTAGCACACATCAACGTGTTCTCGATGCATATTAATGCAGACCGCATAACAACTCCTTACTGAGGTGAGGAGTAGGTAACAATGCGGTTGCAACACTTCCTGGTACGAGAAACAATACTTCATGTAAACGTATTCGAACACTTTATGAAAATATAAGCCAACTTGAGTAAAAAATTTCCAATTCCAAAATTATCTTGGCACAAACTGCCTTTTTCTCTCTTTGATCGTAATTTTGATGTGGCATAAATGTTTCAGTAAACAAGGACACATATGTTTTCAGTCGATATATACTTGAACATTAATTTACCTAGGTAATGATTGTTATATTTTTGCGTCATAGCCTTACTGATTAAATATTTACTTTTGACGCAAAGGTAACATTAAAAATCTATTACGACACGTATTTTATATTATCAAGTATTCTTATAAAATAATATTATGGCGTATGGAAAATCTAAATATGAATACAGTAAAATACGTAAAACTTTTGGGAGGCAGCCCCTGTTTCAAGATGTGAAAGCTCACATATTGGATTCTATCCTTCCAAATAAGGAGCATCAAAAAATGTATATACTAAGAAACCCAGTGCACCGTGAAGTCCAGGCAACCAAATGTCAATCTGAAAACGAAGTAAATACATATCCAGTTATTGTTCGTGAAGAAGGTGTAAACCACTTTGAAGGTGGCTGGCCTCGTGACGTCCACCCTTCTAACGAAGAACATGTTCTCCGTCATCGTCGTCGTGTAATGCATGACGATAGCTATATTCACACAGTTTTACACCTTGCACCATTAATGACACATTATGTTTACCAAAATAATGCCATCGATATGTATCAAGCTTATTTTGATAAAATGCAACCACAAGAAGCAGTTGAAAAATATAACATACGAACAGCCAACACTTTTCGTGATATCCATAAAAGACAAATTTCTTGTATTCAATGGACAAACGAAAAACCTTCAAAATTGGTAGTAGCATATTGTGATAGAAGTAATACCTACCTAACAGATTATACAGAAAAACAAAAATCTTGTTACATCTGGGATATCACTTCTCAAACAGAACCTATCGGTTATTTGGAACCAATTGAACCGTGCTGGCAGTTGGCATGTTCAAATGTTGAACCTGAAATTATAATAGGTGGACTAGAAAATGGAACTGTGTGCGTTTTTGATATTCGTGCGGGTAAAGAGGCTGTTTCAAATAGTATTGTATACAATTCTCATCGTGGACCCATCACTTCCCTCCTGTATATTCATTCCAGAAGTAACACAGAATTCTTTTCGGGTTCGCCTGATGGTCAATGTCTATGGTGGGATGCCCGTAACCTTTCAGCTCCAACATCTCAATTACCAATATGCATAAAGTTAAAATCTGGAGAACAACCAAATTTAGGAATATCTGAAGGAGTAAGCTGTTTAAACTTTAATGCCGGTGTACCCACCAGATTTCTTTGTGGAACTGAAACAGGATTAGTTATAAATGCCAATCGAATGGGAAAAACTCATTCAGAAATATTGACATCATATTGGAAAACACATAATGGTTTAGTTCGAGCAGTAAGTCGTAGCCCTTGTACGTTGAGAATGTTTTTAACTTGTGGAGATTCGTGTGTTCGTATTTGGAGTGAAGAGGTACGTACAGCTCCCATAATTGTTACAAAGCCCTATCGCTATGGGGTGAATGATGCAACATGGGCACCATTGAGATATTCCAGCTATATGTCTGTTTGTGCAGGAGGCATTTTCTATTATTGGGACCTTCTCCGCAAATACAAAGAACCAATATCGACGCTACAGGTTTCACCACACGGGCTTACAAGAGTTATGCCTCATGGTGATGGGCAAATGGTTGCTGTTGGGGATGTCAATGGGTCAACGTTCTTACTTCAGTTATCAGAAAATATGACTATTCCCGGTCCTCGAGATAAACATCTTATGTCAAGTACATATGAGCGTGAAACACGACGGGAACATATTATAGATTCACGTTTAAGAGAAATACATTTAAAAGCGCGACAAGCAGAAGATGCAGCTAGATTGGCCGAAGAAGAAGAAGAAATCAGCCTTGTTTCTGTTATTGATGAATTACAAGAAACAGAAGAAGAGTATTTCAAAATAGTAAATGAAGAATTACGTCTTATGGATATAGATCCTTCTCCTAGCAGCATGACTGTAAATTAAAATAGTAATATCACAGCTTCTGGATTCTACAGTGGTTGATATTAAGCAATGATCTTGTCAACTGCTAGAAGATTGTACTATTTTTACTTTAGTTGAATCTAAAATATTATTTTTAATAAAGCTTAGTTAATTACAATTTATATTTTATTTAAATATATACACTAAAACTTATTACATTTCTATGCAGAAGTAATTCTGTTGGTTGCATTCATTTTAAAAAGAATAGTACATAGATAGATTTGGGTATATTGGGAAAGGCCGAAAAACAAATATGATAGAGTGAATATACTTAAGTTCAACGATCTGTCCAAAAAAATAGATAATTTGTATTCATTTACCTGTGTGATAGTAGGAAGATGATTAGCTCTAAGTTGTACGCAAAGACATACCTAAAACAATAGAGTTCTTTCCGTAAAATACTTAAAAGTGAACTCGAAATTTTTAAAGCAAATCAAATAAATGCCTGTTTTAGGAATATTCGTAAAAATCATTTTCGTAATATTATAATTTATTTTACTGTACTATACTAGTCCATTTGAAACGTTGATTTTCCTTTTCCCCATATTTAAAGACTTAGGAAAGTCAGTCAAGTTATGCCAAATAAATTATACGGGTATAATTTTCATAAGTTACTAACTGCCTACAGGAAGTGTAACTACTCGATCTGTCTTACACGTGTACGTGCATGTTTAGATTAAATCATAGTCGCTGTTTTTTGACATTGTATTTTAGATTTTATTTTAGTAAACATTAATAAAATAACATTTTATTTGTTACTACAAAATTGTATAGATATACAGCGTTACTTATATTATAAAGTCGATGTGCCGGAAATTTCGTGGGGTCGAAGAGCCCGCATGTTTCCTCGCGCAGATCCGGCTTGCCGGCGGGAGCCACGACCGCCGATTTATCTCATAAATGACGAGTATAGGCTGATCTCTGGTCCGATATTAAATAACTTCTCGGCAGTAACTAGCTCAACTTGGTGCGCAGGGCGGAGGGGACCTCATTAGAGTGGCTGCGTAAATTACTAGTGCCCATGAGTTGCATGAATACAAAAGTGCGTCACTGGCAACTTTCACCACTCGCTCGTACCTACCTCAGTCGTGCGGGCATAGACCGTGCATACGACGTTTTCTATTTCTGGTTTTATGTTACTTAGAAAAAAGTCATTTTAATTCTTCCTCGGTAGGCTGTATTTGTTTTGAATACGTGTTATAATCGTAAACTCGCTTATACATGAAGACATATAGATCTATTTAGGTAGATAAATCATTAGTTTTAGCAAAATAAATACTTTTTTAAAAAAGGATTTGTGTTTTTTTTTATTTTTAATTAATATGTATTTCCAACATCTAAGTAGTCAATATGCTAGAGTAATATGAAATTAAAACTCCAAAGGAAATTCATAAAATAATACATACTTACTGACAATATTAAAAAGGTAAAAAAGTCCCTTGAAAAAGTTTTAAAAACAAACATGATAGCTAAGTAATAACTAAGAATGTGATAAATATATAAAAGTGTGAAACTTGTACAACAGAATACTAGCACAGCGATGTTATGTCAGCATCATTTTATACTTAACTATTTGTATTTTTTTTTTGACACATTGCTTTCTATACTGTTTTCTAAAACACAGTTCTAGTCAAAGATTTTTAAAAAAATTGCCGAGACCGCGCGCGTTTCGAATTTCTTTGGTTCTAGTTATATATTTTACAAATAAATGATTAAGAACTATCATGGTAAACAATGGTAGTTTCTTGTTGTAGGTTGCACATATATTTTTACTTCTGTAGATAAGTCAATCACAAAGTAGGTTAACAACTAATCATACGTTACAACGAGGTATATGAAACATTGCATATTGCAGATTAGAAATGCGATTACGAAGCACTAATCAGAGATATGAAACAAGAACGAAGTGTAACAATCGGGATATTTACACATTCCACTAAAGTTAAGTAATTCAGTAAAAGTTACATGACATTTCCATGATATTATTATGATTATTGAATGTTGTAAAAAAGAAGGAGGTTCCCAATTCGTCGGCATGTTTTTTTTATGTATGTTACCGGATTCCTCGAAGACGGCTGGACCGATTTGAAAAATTATTTTTTGTTTGTCCCATATTCAGCAGGTCAGGATCTGATGATGGGATCATGGAGAAATCGAGGGAACTCTTCAAGTTTTGTATTGGGTATGGGTATTTTTTGATATATTCCATGTTAGTAAGGTAAGACGAAGCTGAAAAATTTAACCCACTTTCAAAAATGCGAGGTATTTACAACTTTTTGATTGTAATATATCTTACTCGAAGACCACTGAATCGATTTGTAAAATTCTTTTCGGTTTCGTTTTTTTGGCAAAATAATTATTTATCAATTGAAGATCAACATAATGTATTGTAGCTGTGAGTTTAGCTATAAACGAAGTCATTAACTCATAGATTAAAAAAAAAAATGCGGAGACCGCACGCGATTCGAACTTCTTTGTTAACTGAAATATAGAGATATCGATATTTTTTATATGATTTTTTTAATTATATTCAAAGTTATTTATTAGAAAATAATAACAATAAATTAAAGATAAAACCTTATTATGTAAAAGAAACTTAAGTAAATTGGTAAGTACATAGATATTGATTTGACATAGTTCGCTCGATTTATCAATTGGCAATGCAATTATAAACGACGACGTATCTACATTGCCAATTTATCCAATGAGTTATTTACAAATTGCAGAGTAATAACACTAATAACCAATTGACATAAGATACAGGATATCAGTAATTACAGTGTATGTATACATAAATATATATATATTTTTTATGTGACATTCCACTCGATCGATAAATTAATGATTATGAAACTGTTTCGACTCTACAAATAAGTATTCCTGGGGTTAATCTGTTTATTACATAAATCTTCGTTCATTTATGTGAAATTTTCATAATTTCACCACATAACATAAAATCATCCACGTCTTTTCTTGTTTAAGGTTCCGTACTTATAAAGTACAAGCATACAGGCCGTTATAAATTGGTCAGATTAAAATCTATGAGGGAAGCCTATGTCCCTTTTGCTTATGTCTAAAATAAAGATTTTTTTTACTTAAGGAAGTTCTTGGGCACACACTAATTTAATACAATTAACCTTAAAATCAAAATTCCTGAATAGATTGATGACCACTGTTCTTCGGAACTCTATGCTTAGCAATGATATATAATCCTACCACCTTCAGTTTTAGTATTAAAGTATCACCTTCTAAGCAATAGACAAATGACTATCATAATACAACACCACCGCGGGTGCGTGAGAGCAATACATTAAAGGCTTATCGGTTACTGAATGCCAATGTCAAGTAATTTGCAAACTCGTCCTACAGTTATATTCCACTGGACGAGACCGTCTGACCCACATTGACATACGTGATAATTATACCACTTAACTAAATAAGAGTGGTCTTATTGCTGACAGATTGTGTTGTATAAACCTATGTCCGTCTCTTTTCATTTCTTTATTGTAATTGATTGAGAATCGTATAATGTAGAGCACGGAAATACAATTTTTTAATTTAATATATATTTTAATTTTTAATTAAACATAATGATTTTTTTAATTTCCTATGATAAGAGATTATAAAATAACTAGCGACCCGCCCCGGCTTCGCATGGGCATAAAAACCTTCCTCTTGAATCACTCTATCAATTAAAAAAACCGCATAAAAATCCGTTTCGTAGTTTTAAAGATTTAAGCATACAAAGAGACATAAGGACATTACAACTTTATGTGACTGCGACGAAAGCGATTTTTTTTTATACTATGTAGTGATTACTAGCTTACCCGATGAACTTCAAACTGGCTTTCAAATCTAAACAGCCATTTCATACTTACAAATCACATTAGTTATAAGTTTTTCTTAAATATATTACTATGGCAAGCGTACGGCCCCGAATTGACCGGGGGTTTGAATGCTTTAAGATAGAAAATATCCTTTAAAAGATCCTGCTTACATTTCAAGGCTCCTAATGCAGACCGTTTCTCATTTCATGTGTCACGATTCTATTTCTTTTTTACGTGACAATTGTTGCAATTTTTTTTTTTTCGTTTTTTGCTTTTGCCACTTTTGGTATATTTTATTTCAAATATCCGTATAATCCCCCTTATCACTTTAATTTATACATATGTTTTAACGAAAATAATTTCTTATTGCAGTAGTGTCACAATGGGATGGAAGCGATGATCCGGGCGGCGCTGGTTGCGCTCGCGCTGCTATTGTTGGCGACTCCAACGCGTGCGCAGCTCCGACCCGCAGATGCGCCGCCCTCCCTCAATGATACACGTAAGTTGTTTTATAAGAACACAATGGTACAGTAGGATAAAAGCGATAATCCTCATCAATTTCAAGCCGGATGACATAGGCTACGGTGTCTAGAGTACGCTTTACACGAAATAATGTAAAACAAAAAATAAGATTATTGGATTGGCTTGATTTCAACTCACCGTATCCGCTCCATTTTCTTGAAAAATCTTTGATGTTTGGGCAGTTTGCGTTACATACTTAGTTAGAGTCATTCATTTATTTCGTGTAGGTATCATGGTCAATCGACCATGCACATCCTGGTGTCAGAGTTTTTCGGTTTTTAGGGTTCCGTACATAAATGTAAAAACGGAACCCTTATAGGATCACTCGTGCGTCTGTCTGTCCGTCCGTCCGTCTATCACAGCCAATTTTTTCCGATCCTGCTGGACCAAAACAAATGAAATTTGGTAGGATGGCGTAATCCTGTGACCCAAACACAGGTGTGCAAGTAAATAAATATATTTATAAAATAAGTACCATTTTCGGGGGACAAATTAGGAATTTAAAAAAAAAAGTTGAGCAAACCTTGCCGTGTTATCAAAAGAAAGGGCTCGTTATGAGGATTTCAAATATATTTTTGTTATTATTGTAACATAAATAGTTTTGGTTTTATTCATGAAAGAAGACGAAAATCAACCATTCTCCCCCCCCCTGATCTCAGAAACTACTGAGCCTTAAATTTTGAAAAAAATATGAAATATAGTTCAAATCCTGTAGATTACAGGAAAACCTACAAGAACTCTGTCAATTGACAATTAAGTGGAAAATTCAATATAAAACTTTCACGGAAAATAGTTTTTTTTTAGTTCACTAAAACACCACTAGATGGCGATAGTAGTAGTTTGTTGACATACCACAATTGAATTTAAAAACTGACATTGGCATTGTACGGAACCCTCTCCACGCGAATTCAACTCGCACTTGACCGGTTTTTTTCTTAGTTAGAGTAGGGTGGTGTGTTCACTGCAGTAAAAAATTAATGAGAAAGCTCACTAAGTTACAAAGAGTCGCATAGAAAATCCAATTACTTTTTTAGAATATATCACCTTAATAGTGTTTAAACTTTGCATGTTATATATTTAAATATAGATTTATTGAGATCCTATTTGTAAAAATACCAATTAAATTTGTAGGTGAAAAAAATAGTAAAAGAATGAATTTTGATAGAGCACGTATACTTAAATGAGAAATGTCAATCGTAACCGGGTCATCGGGATGTATGGGAGAGTTGCATTGGTGGCATCGTGCCATATTTCGAGAGGTCCAGTTGGCAACCACTAGTCGTTTGGAGTATCTTTGATCAGGCTTCACGATTTTTATGACTTTCAAACTATTAAGAAAAACCTTTCCAATATTAGAAAATAGTTGTTACCATGGAGTTATTTAATACGTAAAATATAGCATTACCTATATTGATGAAAAAGAAAGATAGCTATCTCTTCTTTTTGTACTGATGGTATCAGCTTTATCAGTTTCCTTTATAAAGCATAAAAAAAAACTTATTATTTCAGTAGCTCTGCCTTAGGCATAAGCACTTATGTTCAAATCCATCTAACTAGTAAGGCTTCAGAGTTCGCGAAAAAAACATACTTACATACACACACACTTTTAAAAAATAACCCTCTCCTGGGCAGTCAGATAATAACGAATACTAATAATATAATAATTTATAGTATAAAACATTCAATTTTAAAATATTTCTACGAGCTTTCATTTATCGCTTTGGTGTCGATATTTCGTAACAAAAACACGAAGTCTTCGAAAATATTATATTCGCAGAACGGCCTCACATCGCACAATAGAGCAAGACATTCTCTGCGTCTATTTGATGCAGCTTTATTTAAGCTCTCGCGAATTGCTCAGGGGTGGAAAGGTCAAACGTCTATGCGGCAGATTTGAGGCAGAAAATGTAGCGGCATGAATAAAGGTGAATTCTTGGCTTATCCATAAACTTTACTTCTTTTGTGCGCAACTATATGATTGTCGAATGATACAGATGCTCATAAATATCTACCTTTATTTTTTTATATTGTTTAATCACATAAGTAAAACATGGTTTATGCAAAAATAAGGTTTTACATAAAGACATGGCTCTTATGATTTTCCAAATGTATGGTATGTGAACAAATAGCGGCAATACATAGGTACTATTTAGTAACCAACATAGAATTTGGAAAACGCGCGCGGTAAGTAGGCAATGTTTTTAAATCTTTTGTTTGCAAAGTGGACGAAGGGTAGAAATCCAATAGTACCTAACCTAACCTGTGCAGTACATTTTAATTGTATACTTAAACGGTTGTTAAATACTACTGAGCCTTCTGATACACGAACAGGCTGTGCGCTGTTAGGAAATTTTTGGATACGAAATCCTAGAAACGTTTACACATGTCACCTGGAACCACAGTAACAGGTAGTAAAAGCACATATTACAGAATACGATACAAGTAGCACAGAAAAGATAACAGTACGAACCTGGAAATCACGCGCGGTCTGCAGAATTTTTTTTTATGTATGGTATGAACGTACTATTAGTTTAAGTGATACAGTTCGACTTTAGGACCAAGATAATCTATATTTCAAAATTTTCTTTTAAATCTGTTGGTACGTCAGTCAGGGTGACCATGCAATTGTTCAGTCCCGTTAATTAAACAGCGGCACTCTAATCGCATATTGCGCTTTCCCTTTGGAAAGTACAGCGAGTTAAATCAACAGTGAAGTTGAATTGTCTCTAGTCATCGACATCATGAAAGCAATCCATCGAAATTGATTTGCGGTTGGAGGTTTTTCCGCTAACTCATTTTCTTGCCCTTTGCGTTATTTTTTTTTACTTTGATCACCTACTAACGAAACACATTTATAAATCAGTAAACGTCGCTTGACATGCTTTGTTACGAACACGCTTGACTTTCAAATTCCTCATCTCCAGATACTGGTCTGGATCTGTAATAATATATTATGTATATGATGTCATTATTTTTAATGATTAAATAGGACAAAAAAAAACACAAAATATACACCTATGCAGACATCGTAAAGAACGAACAAAAACAATTAAGTATATTATTTATATATGAATGTGAATCTCATTAGTATGTGGAGACTCCAATACGTTTTTTATTCTGTGGCCTACGTAGTGCCCGTCATGTAACCTCTATTTATTTATTTATTAATTATCGATCAATAAAACTGTTTATCAGGTCAATTGTGAACAGCTTTGTAAACCTTTTAAAACATTTCGTTTTTTTTAATTTGACGTGAAAGAACCACAAAAAATTTACCTATTACATGGACCTAGGTATACTTACTAAAACTTTTGTGTAAAACTTTTCTTTACATAACAAAGTCAGACTGCAAATCTCCTTATATTTTCGAGGCCATTGCTCATTGCTTAATAGCTTCTTATATGTCGGACCGCACATTATTACCAATATTGTGAATAAAATTCCTTCACAATCATGCCGAATACAACACAAAGTAGTCCATTTTTACTTCGTGGGAGTGGAGAAACTCAGCATTCACCAGTTGCCACATTTGTTGTCAGTTGATATTGTAATCGAATGAGCGTGCATCGCCATGCATACATTACGCCCAAACAGAACACACGTTAGCATAGAAATTCCAATATAGCTATCGAGTTACGTATTGAGGAACCCGAAACAATGAAATTTGGGTTAGCTTGGGCCTAATACTGTTACTTAAATTTCTTAAAACCTTCTTGTTTGGAGATTTACTACTGCCATTTTTGTTGGTAAAATCTAAAGTTATTACATTATAACATACTCGTGCTTTACGTACCTACGTATCAACCGAATGAATTCCTGCAAAATGCAAGCTAAATCCATGGATAGATTGATTATATGCTTTATAACTGAATAGAATCCTCTGAAGTTTACACCAAACCTTGTGTAAGCTGAAAAACAGGAACGTCTCTAAATTTCACTTGCAAGAATCCATGGGCAAAAGCTTATTATTAGATTACTAATATAGTTAAAAGTAAAATATGGATTAGGAACTCATTTAACTTAGGTACCTAACTTTGACCACCAAAGAAATCGAAAGCCATTCATAACGTTGAATATTTTTTTATTACAGGATGCGGTACAGAATGCGTGCGATGCGCTGCAGACGGCTGCGTGAAGTGTGCGCGACTGTTGATATGGCCAGGGGGCACTTGTGCGCACGACTGTCCTTCTGGTACCAGGGAGTCTTGGGCTCACGATGACCACCTCATGGGCAGAGTATGCTACCCGGCTCATACATATAATGAGGTATGTTAAAATTGTTTATAAACTACTTTTAAGGTATTATTTAAAAATGAATCTAGTGCAAGCATAATCTTGTATTTACAGAAGTTAATAATAACGATTCATTTACTTTTTTATTTTTATACACACGTGAATACTATGTTCATCTCCTTTTAAATAGCATGCGACCCTTCCTTCATAATAAGTGCACATAACCTTTTAGGAGCAGTGTTGTGTATGCTTTTACGGATTACAAAAACAGATGCCGATAAAATGGGAACAGAACATCAAAGTTTAAATATTTTTATTTAAAGCTTTACGCCTGATTCTACTTATACAGTCTATTATATAACATTTACAGTTCAGCAGTTAAAGTCATTAAAAAACGTTAATCCGAGGAGCGCGTCCAATGCTTTTAGTATTTCATAATACAAATCAGATTTAGATTCACTTAAACTGTGCTACTTTCATCGCGTTTGAATACAAGTAATGACTATATTACGGAATAATTGTTTTGTATGTATCTACATATAATTCTAGCGATAGGTGTCTATAGTATAAATATATGATTTGCATGAACTCACGAAAGAACGTTAGATACCTTTTGACAGCTGATGACTTTCTGTTGGATTGTCTTTTTTTAATAATAAAGGTCGGCATCAAGTATCTTCATCGTTTCGTGTAGATGTCATGGTCAATAGACGATGTACACCCTGGTGTCAAAGCCGCCTTTCGGCTTAGCAGGCAGATTCCATACTTTGGAGGGCACGTAAAGCTGTTGATCCCGGCTGTCATGTGGTGGCCGTTAAAGAAACCACGTCAGAGACCGATAGGTGGTTTCGTCTAACACAAGAGTGTGCAGGGTCGATTTATCTGCTATGGTAACCTACACGATATCAATGAATGTCGCTATTTGCATAAATCATAATACATACAAAACATACTTATTTTGTTAAATGTTAAATGTTTTATCAATGCAGGTGTTGGTAGGAGGTGCTTGCGGTGCTGTGGCATGCCTAGCGCTGGTAGCGGCGGGTGCTGCGTACGCGTGTTGTCGAAACAACTCGCGTGCGCAAGCGCAGCCGCTGCCGCAGCGGACGCACCATGACGACGACACCCGATTGCGGGAGTTCCATAAGCAGTTGGACTGTTTACGAGTAAGTAACTTAATCTATACGTAAATGTAACTAAGTATATGGTAAAAGTTAATTTTAAAGAATTCAAAATGTCACATTCACAACGCACCAAGACACAGGCCGTACCTATATCATTGGATTACGGGATCATTAGAAAAATTAAATACCTATAGGTAATTTATATTACCTATATTTAATTTTTATAGTTATTAATTGCAGAGAAAACTATGCACTATAGTTTTACTTTGTACTTAGATGAAATATGATTATAAATAGTTAAATTATAAGGTATAAACCTTATAATTTAGGAATATATATATAACCCCTACTCCTTACATTAGACTATTTATAATCATACTTCATCTAAGTACAAAGTAAAATTATAGTGCATAGTTTTCTCTGCAATTAATAACTCAGCTGCAAAGATTAACACCGCGTGAAACGAGCGAGATAGTGGTGTTCATTGTTTACATACGCATGGTGTTCTCATCACATGTGTCTCACTTTCGAAAGCAGACAAAAAGTAAACATGCTTTCTTGCGCTATCAAACAAGTGCGACTTTTCGTGCCATGCAGTAGGTGCGTGCGTGTTTTATATACTCTAAGTACGGAAAGCATGACGTGAAACAATTTTGATAGAATTATTGGTATGCCTAGGATTTTTACTAAATTGTTATACCAGTGGTTACCTAAATTGACATGGATCCGTCTTACGAAACCGGCTAAAGTCATGTGGGGGAACAAACACTTACTTGCATACTTATATATTGGGTCGGAAAGGGCAAACCTAAGTTTTAATGCATCGCTGATATATGTGGCTTATAATCAAGAACACCAAATATAATTGGGTCGAGGAGGAAGGCAGGAAAGAGAAAACCGCTCTTTTGAGGCATACAGCTAAGGATGTAGCCGAGCACAAGCTTAGAAGATAGATATTTTTTCAATTTAATTATCCCTTCTAATCCAAAAGGAGATGTCGATTAACTAACGTATGTTTAATATTTAGAATTTCTGATTTAATATAAGTTTTATTTGATTTGTGTTTCTAAAATGTTTCCTAGGTCACATAAATAGAGATAATGTTTCATAAATAGAGTTTATGCTTCAAGAAATATATTCAAATAATATTAATTAAATTTTAGATCATAAAGATAGATAATATTATCAAATTAAGATTAAGTTCTATATAATAAGTAATCTCAACTCCATACAAACTTACTTTACATGAGACAAAAACTAAACAAATTTAAAGTTACCGTCTGCACACACTATTATATAGTAGGTAACGCGCTTACTGTAAGTAGTTACCTATTCTATAAATATTGATGTGGTGATGCAATTAATGAATATTCATTAATTGAAAACTTTATCATTTATCACGCACTCGACTTGTATTTCTCAATGGTTGCAGCCTCACGCCTACACGCTACTGGCGATACTGAATCACACGCGGAACCAGGTGCGGGAGCTATACCAATTAGGCAACAATGACGCTGCTATGGCTTACAGGTAACTTTATTTTAAATTTATTATTTTCCTTTATTCGATTTTGTTGGCAGTCAAGCAGTCAAGCATACGGCCAGCAAAAATGGGCGGCGGCGGTCACCGTAGCCTATTTACGCTCATGACATCTAAAGCCTATATTATATCAACCATTATTTAATAATAATAAATAAATAATAATAAATAAAATCTTTATTCAAATTACTTAAACAAAAAAGTTTTCACAAAAGAGCTATTAAATAAATGTCAATAAAAAAAAGGGTGTCTGAGCTAGGATAAAAAATTATCCTGTGTTTCAGACAGTAAAAGGAAAAAATAAATTCAGTAAACAATTAAAGAAAAAAATTAAGTTATTAAATTATACCTACTTGTACAAAACTAATTAATACATAAAATATCAGTTATAGTATAGTTAAAAATAAAAGCCATAAGTAAATTTACACCGATATAGGGACATAGGTACTTCGAGACGATACCTGTTACGTCATGTGACCGGGCGCTTATAGACGGTTATCCCATCATCAGTCCATAGACAACCTTAGTTAGTCTTTTACAACATTCACGTGTATAAGATTGGAGTGACCCAGCGTGGAACAAAGCCCTAAATTCAGTCAGTTCACCTACTTTTTCATTAAGTGCCTCTCCCTCGTTACTGAACCTATAAATAGCCAAGCAAAGTTCTCAAAATCCTATGTTAAGCGAAGGTAACCTTCCTTTTTTGCCCATAACGAAAATAATATATACCTATTCTTAAAAAAAATTTTACTATAGATGTGTTTATACAGAATCAATAAATTAGGCCTTAAAGGACTTCGAATCCAGGGCCGTAAAACAATTATTAAAAAAAAAAAATAATAATCAATAAATACAGAAAGTCTGCGATAAGCCGATCTGCTGACTCTATATATGAATAGATACCTACCATAAATGCTCCAGACATTTTTTTTAGTATGTTAGAAATGTAGTAGGTACATAATACAAGTTCACTTAAACAGAAATAAACCCACTGGCAGATGAACTGCTAACATCATTAATTACAAATGCATTTAATATTTGTTCGTTGGAGAGTCATGATTTTGCTGTTAGCTTTTAATTAGGTATCTGAGTTTTGCTTACGGAGGTTTTAGAGTCAATTGCCTCCTTCCTCTTGAATCACTCTATTAAAAAAACGCATCAAAATCCGTTGCTTAGTTTTAAAGATTTAAGCATAAGGATAAAGGGACAGAGAAAGTGACTTTGTTTTATACTATGTAGTGATACTCAGCTCTCTTTATTCCTTTCATTCGAATTTTCGTGTTAAATAAAATTTACTTTCATGTACCTAACTACCAAATTTTTATAAACTTATTTTTTTTCAGTTTAGTATAGTTAACTCTTTATTGTACGAGTAGTATAAATAATACACGAAGGACAGGATTTGAAACGTTGTTGCACACCGTGCACGATACAAAAGAAAATAAAGCCAATGCAGATTAACTGACATTTTTTCATTGTGCGCCAGAATGGGAATCAATATTACTTATCTAATTTACAGCTGCGTGCTCAGCGACCTTGCCAAGCTGCTCATCTTGCTCAACAAGCAGCAAGTACCAGTGGTTCCGGATGAATGGCCGAGGCTCGCGAGTTGGGCCGAACGGTAACGATCTTAATATTTTACAACTGCCACCTCAGTGATATGAAAAAGCTGCTCATCTTGCAATAGCTCGTGGCTCCAGATGATTTACCGCGGCTTACTGGGGTAAACAGTAAACGAACTATAATTTACAATGACGTCTTCAATGACCTCGCCAAACTGCTTATCTTGCTGAACAAGCAGCAAGTGTGTAGTACCGGAAGAATGGCCGCGGCTTGCCAGCGAAGCTCAGCGGTATGATCCATAGTTAGCTGCTAGCTCAGCTCACTAAGTTACTCATAATCTTGCTGTCATAAACGAATGGCCCCGGCTCTCCAGCTGACCACTAGACCACGGAGGCAGTTAAAATAAAGACTTTGTTTTTTTCCAGAATATTGAAGCGGTACAGCCGTACAGATATCGCGCAGCAGCAACAAGAGGGTCAACTCGTCAACTTCCTCAATTCCCCACCGAGTCAAGGCTCTGACTCTGAAGCGACTCAGCAGTCCTTCTCCACTTTCAAACCTCCATCTTACTCGCCTACTTCCTACGACAGTAATTTAGATAAAGAATCAGAGAGCCAGTGTGAGTGGAGTGATGTAAGACCTCCCAGTTACTCCCACATAGAGAGGGAAAGACAGCGGGAGAGAGAAACTATTATTCTATCAGACCCTTGGGAGAGAAGGCCGATTGTAAGGAGGGAAAGCGTTTGGCTTGAAGATGAGCTGTTTGAGATGACCAGGCGACCTCAGGACGAGCTTACTACCGAACTTTAGATAATATAAAATAACTACCTACCTGGAAAAACTTATCCCTGAACTTGTTCTTCTTGTTTTACTCACGAAAGCGTGTGTAAAGAAACATTTATCTTTTCGGACATTTGAAGTGTTATCGATTGGTGCTATCATGTTTTATATTTTAAAGTACCTAGGTAACTACCTTATAAAAATCCTTTATAGTTTTGCTAACATTAAAAAATTCGTAGGTAATTATAGATAAACTAAATAAATGTTAAGCCTATTTAATAATACAAAAAATTGCAAATATAATAAATTATTTTAAATTGCAATTTTACCATTCCGTACCTGCTATATAATTATTAGAATGTACCTATTTACCTACCTACTTAATACAAGCTTATTACATACGTCTTATAATAATAGATAATTAATAAGAATATAATTTATTTACTTAAGTAGGTATATTATGTAGGTAGAGGTTTAATTAGGTACGCCCTAAAATTCGTATCTAACTTAGATCATCAATTTGGTAATTATTTCCATATTTCTGTATCACTATCACTACATAGTATAAAACAGTCGCTTTTTCTGTCCTTATGTCCCTTTGTATGCTTAAATCTTTAAAACTACGCAACGGATTTCGATGCGGTTTTTTTTTAATAGATAGTGATTCAAGAGGAAGGTTTTTATGCCCATGCGAAGCCGGGGCGGACCGTAGTTTTTTATAAGTAACAACAAAACGTTGGAAACAATATTAATTACCAACTCAATCCGGCTAATCACTTGACCAACTCAGCGTTTTTTTGACTGCCATGTGGTGGCTGGACCCGTACTCGGCAGTCGTATAGGCAGTCGACCTACTGTAGCTAAAACGTAATGTCTGTCTGTTGGCAATCCTCTTTGGAAATGCTATATAAATATATATTATTACTAGCTGTTGCCCGCGGCTCCGCCCGCGTGGGACTCGGTTATATCGCGCCCAAAAGTAGCCTATGTTTGACCTCAGGTCGTTAACAACATCCCTACCAAATTTCATCACAATCGGTCCAGCAATTTAGCCGTGAAGAGGTGACAGACAGACAGACAGACAGACAGACAGACTTTCGCATTTATAATATTAGTATGGATATTGATATATTGATTGCCAGTTGGAGGGAGCAAAATATAAATCTCTGTTTATCCTTTAGTCGCCCTTTACAACTTCCACGGGACGTATAGGTACAGTACAGTCTCGATGTATCTCAATTGGAGAATGGAAATAATTATCAATAAATTAAACCAAAGTAGAAAAAATAGTTTAGTATCTAGTCTCTTTGAGCACCAAGATTTGTGTGCAAACATTGTGCAAAGTAAAATTTTGCGTAATTTTAATATACCTACTTACGCGACATCGTAATGTAACGTAAGAACGTGAAAAAATTATTAATTTTTAAAAGATATCAAATAGGTAATAATGAAAAATTCATTAACAATCTATTTTACTATAAGATTTCAATAACACTGGCGCCACTACGGATTTTTTATACCGCAACAGCTCGTTCAAGCCGATATATTAATAGGTATCGTTAATTGTTTAAGGTTTAAGATATTAATAATACCTACCTAGGTAGGTAGGTAAGGTACAATAAGTATACAACGAATAAAAAACCCTACTGTAAAAGTGTAACCTAAAATATATAAGTACCTAATATGATGTAAGTAAAGTATTTATGGAGGTAATATGAAAGTTAATAGATTGTTATACAAGGGAGGATAAAAATAATTGCCGTGCGTGGTATTTAGACTATAGTCCGAGCAGGAATCATTCCTTTTATCCGTGTTAAACACTCCTTTTCATTTCGAATATAAGGAATGTAAAAAAAGTTTTTCTAAAATTAATAATAGTAAAAACATGAGTAGTGTAGTGCCTACTTAAATTATATTGTGTTGGTAGGTAATTCAGTATTAAATTTTGAATATGGAACATATCGCGCGCGTCAGGGGGGCCTCTCAAACCAAAAGCATTGCAGAAGGGTTACCATCAACTGTTTTAGCGAGGTTTGTTTAATCAGAAAAATAAAAATGCAAAATTAAATAAACCTCTTGACGTGATGTTCAGGTCCGTCGCGTTTGTACCTATGTACATGTGTTTATTTTGCACTGTATGCCCATATTCATGAAGTTAATATTTAAATGCTTTGCTCTTGGTGAATGCTGACCCTAATAAGTATTTTTTTTAAACACAGGCTGTTTATACTTTTACGTTTTTTTTGTTGATGAAATTTTTCGTTGCTAATTTCTTTCCAAAATACGGACAGAAGAGTGAGAAGGCATGACGCGTTTTCCACCCTATATACTTTCCGAGTATGAGAAATAAAAATAAATTTTACCATTAGGTAATCTGTAAATAAACTTATGTACTTGTGTTTGTTTGTATCTATGTAATAATAAAAGGCAATATTTTGTTTTTCAAGTGTTTTATTAAGATCGTGTAAACGTAAACTATAAACCAGGGATGTTGCGGATCCCGATTTTTACACATCCGCGGATGCGAATGCGGATGCGGATTTTAAGAGGCTCACATCCGCGGATGCGGATGCGGATGTTTCAGATCCTATATAAATATAGTACATAAATGAAGAATTAAATCAATACAAAATTATTATAATCATTTTTATTAATGTATTACAAGTTTTTACTATACTTAATACTTTTGTATCAAAGAAATAATTAACATGTTTCAGAATGAAAGTGAACAAATGAATTCCAAAATTTTAAACTTCACTTAGTTACTTACTTACTTTTTTTAAATTAGTACTCGAAGTTAAAAATAGGAGCATTATACTTAATAAATAGCAATAATGCCGTTTTTTTCAGATTCAAGCCGGTTACGGAAAGGCTCATAAATTAAACCCGCGCTACTAAATAATTGTTCGCACAAACTAATAGAGGTGAGACGTATTTACTGGAACAGGTTTTTGGAATAGGTTTTGGCTTGGACGCGTAAGTACGCGTTCCCGCACGCGAGTCTTTTAGCGTATCGAGTATTAACGAGTACGGCGACTTCACCGGTCCGCGCAACTCAAAAACTTAGGATGCGAGCGTTCGGGACTCGGAAGACGTCGTCGGGAAACTTCGGGATCGCCCGCTGCCGCACCGTGCCGCCGAGCGATGTATTTTGGCAAGTTATTGTTTGTTCAATTAACACTTTTAGTACAAACACAATAAGGTCATTTTCTTTTGGTAGCATATTTGTTTTGGTGTGATAATAATACTTGTTGTTTACTTAAAATTTGCAATTTTAAAAACAAACAGTTGTTAGTTGTTAGCTTTCGCCGAAAGTTCATTATGAAAGTAAGTATGTATAAACGTATTGGAAAAAAACAAGAAAACAAAAAATAAATTAAAAAAAAGATTAATATCACTTTGTGTATATAAAAAAAAATGTAAATAAAAATAATCAATGTATATAAAATCGATTGAAAACTTCTAAATACGCCAGCTATTATATAAATATATATTTTACTTAAATACACTTTTTGATTGAAATTTTAATAAAAACTGCTGACAGTCCTAAGCCTGTATAAAGTATGAAGTTTTTAGTCGATATTAAAAAATTGGATAAAAAAAATACGAAGTGTGAAGACTCAATTCTTGTAAAACTAGTCCATAATGTCCATATACGCAAGACGCGCATTTACGGGAATCATTTGGTTACCTACGCAATGAGTCCATTGAGTCGCGTACTCGAAAATACTCGCGGACCTAGTCTTTGGATCTAGTCTTTTTCTGGACGCGTACTCGCAAGACTCAGTCCGCGTTTTACCTAGTATGTCTCACCTCTACAAACTAACACGTAATGATTTATTTACACGAAACAATCGATGCACCACAATAAACGCGTCGGATCTTATCACCTTTTTTTTCGCTCCCATTGGTCATTGTCGCGCGCGAACGGCACGCGCCATTCACAGGCCCCGCCCCTTTTCTTTCTTGTCGCAACTCGTATGACATCCGCATCCGCATTAAATTCCGCATTGATTTATTGCGGATGCGGATGCAGATGCAGATGTCGAAATCTTTGCGGAAGCTCCGCATTTGCGGATGCGGATGCGAATATTCGCAACATCCCTGCTATAAACATAAAATTGGGTAGGTATTAAATCAGGACAAGCTCACTCCGCGCTTTAACATAGAAAATATGCACTGGGGGTACTTTACTACCGACTCTTAAAACCATGCATGATCCAGTGAGTAAGCGGGCCAGCGCAACATGATGTAAGGTGACATCTCCCTTACTCACTAGATCTTGCATGGTTTTAAGAGATGGTGTTAAAGTGACCCAGGACAGATGACCACAGTCCCCTGCAGAGTATTAGTCCCATAGATTTATACATACTAGCTTACGCCCGCGTATTCGCCCGCGTGATTTTCCCTCGGGAACTGGTGGTCTACTACCATCTCTTAAAACCATGCAAGTTCCAGTGAGTAAGCGAGATAGCGCGATACAAGATGTAATGCGACATCTCCCTTACTCTCTGGATCTTGCATGGTTTTAAGAGATGGTGGTAAGCCTTCTGTCTGACACGGATTCTTCTTAAGTGTAAGAATATGTCTTGTCTTACTTATCTGGTTGCATGGCTTGTGTTGTGCCACGGTGCCACGGATAAAGATTTATATTGAAAAACTTATTATGTCAAAGTCAATGTCAAATGCCAAATGAAGTCAATCAATGGCAATGGCAAATATGCAAATAAATTAAATTGGAACATGTAGAACCAAAAGCAAGATATTTTCAGTCAGATTTTAACATAATATTAAATAATTACATTTGTTTTGTACGTGTACATATGTATTTTAAAGGTATAGCAAGAAATATCTATGAAAGAAATTTTAAAAACTGTACAATTTGAAATAAAATTGTTCTATAAAAATAGGCGTAGCGGTATTTTTACAGTTTTAATTTTAAAGTGTTAAATAGTTATTTATAACTTTTCAGAATTCTATGACCTTTCATTGTTTTTGCGAGCCTTGAACTCGTGTACGTTTTTAAAAATTGTGATAAACACCTATTTGACGCCTCTTTTATTGTAATCTTCGTTTAATCCAGAATTGTCCCGTGAGTGCTACTGCAATAGGTGCTCCTCGTTAGAGGAGTATAGTATTCGTTGTAGGTGTTCCCATTGAGGTGATAAGACGTTTCAGTCAGTGTTTTGGAACTAAACAAGATCTAAATGCAGTGACATCTTCTAAACCAATGGTATGTTGCATTCTACTGATAATTATTGTATTTTTTGAATAATAACTGTGATACAAGTTGACTCAAAGAGAATACGTAACAATACTTAAGTGTTTTTTCTCCATATTAGTATATGTATGAATTTAATTTATCCTATAAAATAAAATGATCACCATTAAATTATCAAAAATGATCACTTTTTGCTAGTATATTTACAACTTATTTCTCAGAATTGGATGCCCAGAGAACAATGGATAGTGTGGACAATTGCACTCACAACATTCTCAATTTTCGCTGTAATTAATGAATTTAATTATTATTTTCTCTAATTATTTGTTTGAAAACAAAAAGGTGTTCAAGATAAAGTTTAGTATACAGTTACTTGATTCCCAGAAATGCTAGTGTCAGTTACAAATACTAACTAATTTATTAAAAGAAATGAAAGGCTTCATTGAAGCTATGTCTATCTGTATTTCGATGAAATAAAGAGTTAATACTATTTTAATTACAAACAGAATTGGCAAGCACATTTAAAGTATATTTTTAACAGATATGCTACACAACACTATTTAATATATATTATAATTTGTCATTAAGTAGATGCAATATTATGAAAGTTTCATAAAACAATGAGTGTTTGTCTCTTTTGAGTATTTTTATACAGAACATGATATTCCATTGTTATTCTCTTTTTCAGTACTCAAATATTGGGATTCATGAAACATTACAAACCAACTGTCCATCATGCAGCAACTAGCAGCATGGTGAGTTATATTTAATTTTTTACTAGCTTTTGATAGCAATATATTATACATACAATATGGTAGTACAAAGGAGCCCTATGGATCATTTGCTTATTTCAGAACGACCCTCCAATAGAGTACCCTCTATATTATAATATTGGAGTAAAAAGTAGTCTATGTCTTTACCAGAATACATTCAAACTTTCACATTTAAAATATTAAAGTATGAACAGATAAAATATACAGCTTGTGCAGTTAATATTTATTCATCCATCGGCTCGCTAAATCCAGGAACAGTAAAAAATCGATTGTTATTCACACGCGATCCAAGCAGACACATTAATGCAGATACAAACTTTTAGTTTTTGAATTAATCTTTAACCTCAATAAAGACACAATATAGAGTTGTAAAGTTTTCAATATGTCTAGAGTCCACAGTGTATTAATAATGCACACATTATTCTAAAATACTTAATGCATGTTTAAAGCTGAAGAATGTTCTTATTGCTAAAACTAACAATGAGAATGCAAAAAACGTAATCCTATTTTCAATCTTTTTTTCTCATATGTTTCTTACTGTTCTCTCTTTCTGTCCCTTTTTGTTCTGTTTGTTACAGTGCAATTGAATATTTCGTTTGGCTATTGCATCTGAAATTAAATTATCAAAGCCTTTATTTTCTATTTATTTAATAGGTACCAGAAAAAGATCAGTTCTTACGACAAAGAAGAATGGGAGACCATGGTGGAGCAGCTACTGATGCGGGGCACGTACCGACGCCGCATTGTAGACTTTTCGACGCACGCGCGCTCCTACCTCATAGATGTCGACTTAGTCAGAGGTAAACTTAGAGCCAACAAAGAGAGGAGTGAACTCTATAATTATCATTGACTAGCTGTTCCCTGTGGTGTCACTCGCCCTTACTGTGTATATACTGTGGCCAATAACCTACTCTAAGAATCAGGTTTTCATATGCCAAAAGAATTTTTCAAATCCAACCTATAAGCTTTCAAACAAACAAACTCTTCAGCTTTATTATATTAGTAAAGCTAGTTCTATTGATTATAGCAAAAAATCTCACTGGCGTTTAAAAGAATTTGAGCATGTTGCTGCCCACGTTGTACTAGCGGCGGGCATAGCAATCCTCGCCGGCGGCATATAAAAGGCTTAAAAAAGAGAATGCCAGGGTCTATTTTCGATATAACTTATTAGATTTAATCGAGTGTTATTTCCACCAGGGTCATCATTCCCCAAAGCAAAGCCAACGCTGGGCATGCGCCTCGTAGTATGGTACGCACTAGTGCGACTAGTGTTTCTGCCCGCGCTTTACCAGTGGTGGGCGCAGCAGACCTCGCCGTCGTGTGCCAAGTTCCTGCTTGCTTTGTGGCTGATGCAAGTACTCAACATATCGCTGTACCTCATCTCGCCGCTGGATATTGATGTAAGTTAGTATGGCATAAAGTAGCAGAACTCTAACCATGACCTGTTATTGCGATTCAAAAACAAGACAGTGAGATGTGGTCATCATCATATTTTGCATTATCCTTCATACTACTCACTTTTGGATGGCTTGCAGCCATCATGGTAACCACTGAGATTGTTTAATAAAATTATGCTTCGCAAATATTAACTAATTCCGCAAACAAGTCACGTCAAAGTGTCAAGACATTTTATTCATACATTTTGTATAAAGTTTTTCTTCATTTATTGATGTTTCTTATTAGGTACAAATAATTGATGGTGCTATAAAATGAATAAAATTTCTATTTGTTGGGAGTTGAAGTTGCTATTACAAATATATATTATTTTATAATATATATTATTTTAAAAAAGCATAGACAAATGAAATGTGCGTTTCTCAACTGCAGATTAAGATCACTTCACTCTATCTCATGGATGTTGTAAAACTTAGAAATCTATACAGTCTATACTAATATATGGAAGGTAAAGTATTTGATTTTTGTTTGAACTCTTGTTCTTTATATTCTCGTACCTATTTATAGTCTAATAAGCTATATTTGTAAGAAGAATTTCGGTGTATTTTTTTATTATCACATTGTTTTGTAATAAATTAATAATATTTAGGTCAAACCTATTTACAAGTTTTTATTTCATTTTAGGCCAACTGCTGGTTAGTTCCGATGGGTCTGATGTTAGTGTTGAGTGTAGTACACTCACAAATTGTAAGCACCACTGAAATGGAGCTAGCTAGAGTCCGGCCCCGTTCGACATATCACAGGAAACTACCACGGTACTTCAGGTAATTTCATAGCATTAAGACGATTATTATTTGGTAATATGAAACATTAAAAATAAGAATACTCTGCAATAAGGAAAATCTTATAATAACATCTGAAATAGAAGTCAATACAAAAAAAAACTTATCTTACATTTATACAGTCCATAATAAATTATATTAACACTTTTTCTTAAATTTTTTTATATATTTATTTAATAAATGGAACCCTCGTCTCATTTGATATAAAAGTTGAATTCTCAATTCAATTCTTATACTTTTCTAGGCGATCACGTTCAGATTGTGATGGCGGAAGTGGCGGGGGTTCGGGAGAAAGTGGTGCTACATCTAGTCAGAGCAAAACTCCTACTGCTAAGTCTTCCAAGTTTAGGCGGCGGCAGTCACGATCTGATATATCTGATAGTGGACTTAGGTAGGTAAGGCAGTGGATTACTCTACAAATAAATCAGCTCCAACAAAATATTGTTTTGTTACATATTCTGAAATGTAACCAAATATTTTATTTTTAGAAAACGCAAAAAAGAACTTATAAAAGATAATGTAATTAAAAACTTAGAACCTCCTAAAACAAAGGCTCTGATAAAAACAAAAGTTAAAGACTCTGATGACGAAGACTACATGGCTTGGAAAAAGCCCGACGTTACGGCTCCAATAGTGACGTTTACACCTCCACCAGATGATGCCATGCCAAGCTCATCATTGGCATACAAAGCAAATGTGTTGACGAAAAAACAATTAGATACTTTTAATGTAAGACATAATCAACAAGTGAATGTAGCTAGAGCTATATTACCCGACGGTGATGATGGGTTTGAAAGTCTCAATGGGTACAACTCTAATGGCAGTGATGCAGAAAATAAAACCAAAGATGCTGAACAAAAAAAAGGAAAGGTTGTACAAAGTGTCAAAGAGGCTAGTAAGGACACGAATCCAAGTGAAGCTAGTAATATTACTCATAAAGTAGATAATATATTTAAGAATATAGAAAAATTGAAGAAGGAAGACGATGAAAAATCCCTTGATCCTGAGTCCGATGCTGGTGTTCCGACAAGCAGTCCCAGTGCAAGAAAACGAATCAGGTTCAGGGGGTCGTGGGCACAAGATAATAGGGAATCCAGTGATGAAGATTTTTCTGCTGTCAAAAAGAAAAATAAGGTATGTTGGACTTCAATATCTAAAGTATCCTAAAATCAGTAAGTCATATTATTCAATCTTCTATAATCGTTGGTAGTAATGTTATGTTTTTTTAATAAATAACTTTGTTATTATTTTATTTGATTTTTTTGTTTCCTTCTTTCAAACTTTAAGAGTCATATTTGTGATTTCAAATAGTTTCTTATTTCCAAAAAGTTATAATGACAATGATCCGATCTTTTTCCGCAGCATGTAAAAATACATTAAGAGTATTGCTTTTTGCACCATTGCTAGTTAAAGTTCACAGATTAACCGGTTAATTTTAATGTTAGGTGATAAATGGAAGGAATTTTCAGCACAGCAATCCAGGTAGCTATCTGCAACTGCTTTAGAGCATGATTTAATGTTGCCTATAAATAACAAAATACATAGAACATTAAGACCCGATGTAGAAAACACCTTTAGAAACATAAAACTAACGCAAAGCAAGAGCAACGTACTAGGTACTTACATTCAATAAATTGCGTTTAAGGTAGTGTCCTGCGTCGGGCCTTTGAAATATTCATATTAAAAAATATTGAATTTCTATAGAAATTAGACAATTACCAGTCATCGTCATCTGATGGCGAGTGTTCGGCTTCGGCGCCATCCATCGCCTTGCCATCGCATCATACCATGTCCGACTGGGTTGGCCAAACCACTAACAGTAAGCACATTTGAGTTTATATTAACCACGATTCATGCTTAAGAATCCGTATCACTGTCTGCGAGAAACCATTTTGTATTACGCGAGAAATTGCTTACTTATATTTTTTGAGAGTATGTATGTCATACATATTTTTAATAATATACATTGTATGTATGTTAAATTTACACTTTTTAATATTATAGATATCAATTAAAACAAAAAAAAAATGCAATTCCGAGAAATTATCACATGTTATATTAACACTTTTAAGCTAACATAAAAAATAACACTGGTACGAGTACGTTCTGTAGCCTAACACCCATATTCTCAAACGTTTCCTCAAACTCGACTCATCCTCATTCGACCTCAAAGGTATTCATAGTTGACACTAGCTTCCTCACCTTAAGGAAATTACTCAATGGAGGTGAGGAACGAACTGTCAAATAAAAGGTAGGTCGAGAGGTACCTTAAGGAAGCCTCGAACGTTTCGTTTAACGAAAAGTAGGTGCTTTTATTGAGGACCAGAGTTAAAAGAACTTGTACCCACTGTAATAAGTTCTTTGTTTATTAAGTATTTTGTTGTTTTATAAAAAATCTATGCCAATAAACTAAAATTTAAAAAGAAACTGTCAAAAACTCTCTTTACGTCAAAAAGTTAAGCGGTTTACCAACATACAGAAATGAAACGGGACGTCATTCCTTGACTCATCCTCACTGGAGTTTCCTTAAGGAAACAATCAAGAATACCATTTTCAAGGAAAGTTGGAGGACTTCCTTGAGGCGTCCTCGAATGAGGTTGAGTGGAGGCGACCTATGAGGAAACGTTTGAGAATATGGGTGTTAAACCTTTTTTTCTATAATAATAAGTACAAAAACAAAATAATTTATTTTTAAATAAAATTGAAAATAGGAATTGTTTTGAGAAACAGGTGAGAAACTTAAGACTTGTCCTGAGCTGTTGTTTTCAAAGTGGCAATAGTTATCTGATAGTGAAATTTTTATTTGGCATTTCACAAGTAGAATTAACAAAATGTAAATTTGTTAATAAATAATATTTTGTACATATTCTTTTGATATGTATCTCAGTTGATAAAAATGACTCTTTATAGCGGCTAGTGAAGATTGAACCTGTTTTTAAAATAACACAAAAGGTACAAGTACTATTTTAAGCTTAGATTATTCAAATATCAATGTATTTGAATAATCCGAGCTTAAGCGCGAACTTTATCGTTAGTCTTGGAAACACTAAAATGTCACCGCCTTACATTTTTATGTCTATAATTGTACATGCTACATAGAATTTTCATTAGTTACACATATCCAACATTGTACTAGTTGTTTATAGATAAAAAAATATTATGGGTTTACTTAGGTGAAGAAAGCAGCTATGAGTCTCAATCGGAAGGCGGCCATTCGGATGTCAGCTTCCACTACGCAGCCGATAGTTCTTGGGATCCATTCGCCTTGTTGGATCCCTCCAGTGATACAGGTACATATCTTTCTTAAAAGTCGGTCGATAAAACTACTTTCAAGATTATTATTTGATAAAGTGCAAGAATACCTATATACTACTGTCATTGTGTGTGTATCAGTACCGACATACAAATAAAAATATATCTATCACCTATCTGAAAATTCTAGTGATTTGAGCGTTCAAACTCTTCAGCTTGAATTTAAACATGATCCGTTAACCCGGACGCTACCAGGTGGCTGTTGTTGAAGAAACACGTCAAACGCCGAGAGACAGTTTCTAAAAACTCTGAAACAAGGGTGCTGCGCCCACTAGTAACAATCGGTTCCATAAAAAGATTCCTTTGGCTATTCCGCTATCGGAAGATGCCAAAATCCTGACAAAACCAATTTTTGTAAATATTCATAACTTTTTTGTCAATGCGTGACAAAACCCCTTTTATATACATTTGTTTATATTTATCTACTATGAGAACATTATTAATCTAAAAGCGTGGTCGCATCTCATTTAGATAGGTTATGAAACTGTTACATGTATGGTAAAAAAAATATTTATTCTTCTTTTTGAGTCATATTAAAATAAAAAATAAGTAAGAATACAAACATTCCAGTGAAATGCACAATGTGGGAGCGCGGTTCGACTCTCCGCGCTGAGCTGTCGGCCGTGGACATCAGCTGGTACGTGGTGGCGCGCGCCGAGCGAGCCATGGCCGCGTGTGGAAGCCTGTGGCCCGGCCTGGCCATGGCTGGGCTCGTGGCCGGCTTCGCGCCGCTCACAAGGCTCTTACAGGTTATTAACACTATATACCAGTCAACCGTTGGGAGAAACAGACAATTTGTGTGACGCAAAAAGTTACGAAGGAAAAATGATTTAAATAATATTCGACGATGGCATATTGTTTATTCTGTGACGATGGTGATGATGTTATTGTCATGTATGGAAGATTTTAGGTTGGCAAAAGAGGTGCCAAGCCGAACGTGAAGACAATTTGCCATCGGCATAATGCAAAACAGCTAGCGTTTACAAACAGACGACGCTGTTTGTAAAAAGACGAGTTATATGATAAAAGCTGATGATCAGCTTTTATCATATTTATTTATTGTATATTTTATTTAACACTAGCGACCCGCCCCGGCTTCGCATGGACATAAAAACCTTCCTCTTGAATCACTCTATATAATTGTCCCAGTGACGACAAAACCAGTGGTAACAACCGGGACTAGACGTATTAAAAAACCGCATCAAAATCCGTTGCGTAGTTTTAAAGATTTAAGCATACATAGGGACAGTGAAAGCGACTTTGTTTTATACTATGTAGTGATAGTGAATAATTTGGACATGGTTGCCCTTGACGGATTTGCAATATTTATTAAAATAATATCGGTGTGGTAAACATTCTAATTTGAGCCTATTATAGTTCATTTTTACACACATTCATTTGTATATTTACGTTGAACTAAAGACTGTATATTTATCTAATGGCAGGTAGCGATAGAACAAGACACAAGAAGCGAAGAGGAACTTCATACACAGTCCATTTATACCTACATTCCTGCGCTTATCGTTAACTACAGCCAAGGTTCTTTATTAAGAATACTGACTGGCTCGTTTGGTGATAATATGTGGTAAGTTTTTATTTCCAGGCTGTGTAGCTCGATTATATTTTGCAACAATTTATTAACAGTCTCGCTCCCATATTGGATTATTTTTAAATCTATATATATAAAAGAAAGTCGTGTTAGTTACTCCACTTATAACTCAAGAATGGCTGAACCGATTTAGCTGAAAATTGTCAGGGAGGTAGTTTAGAGCCAGGAGAAGGACATAGGATACTTTTTATCCCGGGAGGCCCACGCGGGCAAAGCCGCGGGCAAAAGCTAGTATTATGATAAAAATAGTTTCTCATATATATTCGTTATGTCAAATTGGTCCTAGGTTAATTAATAAAAAATGTATTATCTTATTTTATTGAGACTTATGTCCGGAACACATATGCCAACCTCGTAACTTTTACTTTATATCTACAAAAATAATAAATAAAAGAAGTCTCCTGTTGAGAAGTTGTTCATTATAGCAAGAGGTCCAAACTTCAGATTTTACATTTTTAATGTCAATTGAATATGTTACTTTTACAACCAATTTTCGTACGCACAGGGAAATATCAACGAACCTCCTATCTCTCGTCCTACGTTTCGCGCTCAGCGGTCTGGTATTCTTCCTACTGGCGGTGGCAGAAAGGGCGTTCAAACAACGTTTCTTGTATGCGAAGTTGTTCTCGCATCTGACGTCTGCTAGACGAGCACGCAAATCAGAACTGCCCCACTTCAGGCTCAATACTGTGAGGAATATCAAGACTTGGCTCTCCACAAGATCATACTTGCGGGTAATTATCTAAAATTATATATATAAATAATTAGCTTTTAAAATTAGGATGCGACCAGAAAAACGCTTAAATAGGGTTGGTGACTGCTTTACACTTCTGATTATGTTTATCATTAAGGGTTGCCTGGAAGAGATTGCTTAGGGGCCGGCTCTTTTTGTGATTGTATGTATTTGTAAAATTTTGGTGCAATAAAAGTGTGTTGTATTTATGATATGTTGTGTTTTTCGCTGTCACTCAATTATTTATTTTTTAATAAAAACGTGTCACTTATACTCAGCTTTTTAGCAATCGACTTGGAGACTTAAACAAATCTGTATAATATAATTATATTTTTTTCAGCGTCGCGGGCCACAACGTTCTGTCGATGTGATCGTTTCCGCAGCGTTCGTTCTCACGTTGACATTGCTGGCGTGTGTTAGCGCTCAACTGCTAAGGGTAAGTAAAATAATTATATCCAATGCCCATGCACACCCTGGTGTCAGTTTTTCAAAATCGCCTCTCGCTCCCTTACATAATTGCGTACGACCAGCTCGGCTTCTAGAGTAAGAAACCATATTCCTGCAATTATACCTTAGGATTGCTTGTTTGCGTTATCAGCTTTTTTTTCATTGAGATATTGTTTAAGTAATCCCGATCAGCAATCAGTGACGTTAGACCACACTATTATTTTCAAAGCTTTTAATTTCTCCACACCACCTCTTAGTTGACTGGTAGAAAGTCTACGGCTTTAAATCCGCCCTTTACAATATTGTAATGAAAATAAATTAATAAATACGGGTGACTACTAAATGGCACTAGTGGCGCTCATTTTTTGACTTTGCTATGTTTAAAAGTATACATTAATCCCGAACAGGAATCAGCGGTCTACTTTTTAATTTGCTGTGATAAAATATATACGTTATTCTCGCACAGGAATCGGTAACGTTAGAACACGGGTGGCTACTAGAAGCTCTAGTTTGGAGCGGCTGCTTAGGCATCTGCCTACTGCGGCTGGTGACGCTCGGCAGCAACGTCAACCGCAAGTACCGCGGCTGTCTGTCCGCCATACTCACCGAGCAAATCAACCTGCATCTGGCCATAGAGCAGCGGCCAGAGAGCAAAGAGCAATTAACTGTAGCCAATAATGTACTTAAGTTAGCTGCTGATCTCTTGAAGGTGAGTATTATATTTATTTGTAACTAGCTTTGGGAGCATTTTGCTTTTCCCCGGGATGAAAGGTTATATATACCCTATGTCCTTCTCCTGGTTCTAAGCTACCTTCCCATCAATTTTCAACGAAATCAGTTCAGCCGTTCTTGGATTATAAATAGAGTAACTAACACGACTTTCTTTTATATATATTTCTAGAAGATTACTGATTTGTGACGTGACGTGACGTGATTTTTCTTAACGGTGGTATACGGGACCAATCCTTCTAAAGCACTGAATCATCTCATCTTTAATTTAATGTCTTGGTTAGAAAATCGACCTCCATTTGGCCATAGAGCAGCTACAATAGAGCAAAGAGAAATTAACTTGGACAGTAATGTATTTAAGTTAGCTACTAATATTTTTAAGGGGAGGATTATATTTTTTGTAATTAAAGATTTATGGTCAACTTCTGACCTGGTTCTGTTAAACGGAAACCGGGTGGCGTACGGGACCTATCTTTCAAAAGCCCGAAATCATCTTTTTTAGTACAATTACGTCTTTTAAACCTTGCCAAATTGAAATCGGCAAAGTATGCATCCCGTTAGATACGATCCCACAAATACGACCTAAGATTCATGATGGCTGTCGGAATCAATACACTTTATTTTAACACTAGCTTATTGTTATCCTTGGATATGAAATGAGTTGGTTACTCAATTTAGAAATCTATAATATTAAATCAAACAAATGTGCCATAAATGGCTAACAGTTCTTATTGAGAAAAGACAATAGGGTAGGAGTGAAAATTTTTAAAACGCTTGAATTTTTTTCTGTCGGTAGGAATAAGGTTCCTTGATACCAGAAATAAATCTGATTTTTAGAATCAGCCAATTATTTTAAATAAAATATTGTATTTTAATGACGAATTAATGGCGTCGCTACGGCTTTTGCGGTCTATTCCTTTGCTTCTTTCGGTAAAAAAACAAATGTCATTGTCATGTTGGTTTTGGTTGTCATGAATGTCATTGTCATGTTGGTTTGGTTGTCATTAGTGTCATATGAATGACATTTGTTTTTTTTACCGAACGAAGCAAAGGAATAACCGCAAAAGCCGTAGCGACGCCATTAATTCGTCATTAAAATATAATATTTTATATAAAATAATTGGCTGATTATAAAAATCTGAGATTTATTCCTGGTATCAAGGAACCTTATTCCTACCTACAGAAAAAAATTCAAGTTAAAATGTTTCACTCCTACCCTATTCCGTTTAATAATTTTTAGTGAATAATATACAAAAAATTCAAATTTAAATGTGAAGGGGAATTGAAATTATATTATTGATGAATTGTTTCTTTGATACAAATAATTTATTTACAGGAGTTGGATGCCCCTTTCAAGATATCAGGAATATGTGCCAATCATTATTTATATACTATAACTAAGGTAGTTATTCTATCTGCACTCTCAGGCGTTTTGTCAGAGATGCTAGGCTTCAAATTGAAATTGCATAAAATTAAAATTAAATAAATAGACCGCTTCTAGCCAGCACCCTCAAATATAGGGTACAGCACCCTCACTTCATTCATCCTTATAGATGAAGTGAGGGTGCTGTACCTTATATTTGTCAGTTCCAAGTTACCAGACATACCTACCATGAGCTAACTTAACTATCTAAAATGCTCTGAAAAAGTTCACTCGTGAGTGTTCAGATCTGTGGTTCACTTTTCAGATTTGTAAGAATATTTTATAACGCGCGTTTTTCCATATACTTTGTAATGTCGGCACACACATGCCAAAATACAGAATAAGAATTATGTACGTTTCTTAATTCAGACATTCCAGCTGTGTGGCCGGCCGGTTGAAAAACGCATAAATCGGTATAAGATTAAAGACCACTACCAATAAGCGGAAGGGACACAGGTCTATGTTGACTATGTAACTGGGGATTGACTTAGCGGAAAGCATGTAAAGACATTTGACTGAGCTTTATTGATTTTATTATAGGTGTATACGTCACAATTTAGTTTTTGACTTATTAATGTATTTTTCCAATCTATTTTTGAAATAAAATGGTCACTTAATAATACACCGTACCATTTCAATTACCAACAAACATAATATGATAAAAACGAACTCATAATAATTCTAATTAATTGATTGCTGTATTTGTATAAATTTGAAGGTTTTTAAATTATTAAATAATAATCTACTTTTTTTACATTCTGTGGTATCAGTTTCTTACTTAAATCACAATGTTTATTAATATTATATCTATATAGATATACTTTATTTTTGTGTATTTCAACTTTAATTAAATTAGCAGTAATATATCTACCCATTAGGGGTATGTATGTACAAATACATCTATTTACAAAGCCATATACATGATTTTATATATCAGGGTATGCCTGCCCATATATTTTTTGTGATTTGTCTATAGTAAGTTGCTTTTATAGATTCTAATGTACACTGTACAACGTGGTTAGGACATAAGCATAATAAATTAAGCTTTAATAATATACTTTTGTAATATATTGTAAACTTAAACCGGATTTTGAGACAAACTTTAGAATAGATTTACATTACAAACTTTAGAAGAGAACTTTATTCAACCAACTTCTAAGAAAGTTGTCCTTATATTATCTCTCTATAATAGACGGATTTTTTTACAGCATGCTCCAAACAGCGGAACTTGATACTGTCATAAATGTTTTTGGCGGTATGTTATATCTTTGAAATTATCATGCTTATGTGCTAGCCACCTCTACCCTTAAAAAAAGAATCGTATATCTGGAATCTAATTATTTTTTATTTGTGGTAGTTTTTTTTATTGTTATATTGTAAGTATAATTTATAATGATGTATGTAGTTACAAAAAGTTAATCATTAATTTTGTATACACAGATAGATGCGTGTGCTGTTTAGCAATGTGAATTTTTAAAAGTTTTTAAAAATTATTATAGCAATTTAATCTTCCGCAGATACGTTATATCGATTAGAAAGTAATTATGTGGAACAGACATTAAGTTTGATCTCATTTTAGAAGACAATATAGCTGATATAGCTTTTATCTTACCGCGCATATTTAATTAAATGCAAAAATTGTATCATAAACAGAACGGTATAGTTTTAGGAATAGTTCACATTATTTAACATACTTAGATAGGTATGTTATATGTTTGTTTAGATCAAATTTTGTAAACTGAATAAGAACCACTTTCCCTTATATTATGGATGAAATCTCTTTGTGGTAAAATCGGTTAATTGGACTAGTATAATGTTAATGACATAATAAATATTTCCCCTTTCAAGGATAGTCGTATTTTCAATTTCAATATATCTAGACAATATAATCGTTTTTCCTACCTACTAAAACCTACTTCCATTGTTTACTGAGGCCAACTTGAACTTTGACACATTAGAAACACTCAAACATCTAGCTGTGCAGAGTCAACATACCTTTTTGCAAAACAATGATACCACACTGACACCAATCACCTGACCATGTAACCAACACGATATGAATTAGTACTAAGGGAAATCGAACTTCAAATAAAAACCATTATAGCGGCACCGGTATTGATAACGGTTTTAAAAAGCTAATACCGGTACATAAGGGGTCGATTGATTTCTTATCATTATCAAGCAAGCAACTTGTAAACATACGAAAAATCAAGAATACACAATTTATTTGACTTATTTACATAATCCAGTTATCATTGGAATTTACATTAAAAAAAAAATAGCCGAAGTGCGAACACTCTTTTTTGGAAGTAGGTTGATAACGCTTTTTGCATCTCATTATTTAGAACTCTGTAGATAACTAGATTATTAATCATCAAAAGAAAAACTTATTCTTTTTACCTTTTGCCAGTTAATGTTGTTATTATGTGATATTTTATTAGACGGTAATCGTCTTTATATTTTAGTGAAATTGTATAATAATGTTCCTAGTATTAAAATAAGTTTAGTATAAAATCTGAATATAGGGTCTAAAATAAGCAAATACCTACATATGGACAAATGTAGAATGCAGTAATTGGTCATATTTTATTCTTATTTCTATAATTTTATATTTTTATTACATTACATCTCATTGATTTATTGGTGCAATATTTATTAGCAATGTATTATAAAAGAACACTATGCTAAAATGAACCCTGTCCGAACTGAAGGGGCTTTTCATATATATCCAGCAAGCTATAATTTGTTATTTATATTTATGTAATTTATTTCATATTTTTAGGAAAAAGTAAGTGGCAAAACGGGCGATATGAAATTTTTCAAAGGCATTGTGTCGCCAATGGTTTAAAATATACTTTATTGTGAAAAATCTGTTACTATGTGTACTGTGTATGTATTTATTTACTGTATATACACATAAATACAGTTTTTTTTAGAAAAACCATAACTAGTATTTTTTTAAAGAAATTTCGTTTTTTTAAACGATTGTAATAACAGTTAAAAATAACCATCAATATTTTGATCGGAAAGAATACAAAAAATAGATGCTAGATAGGTATTGGTGCTTCGTTTTTACTTCAATCTATGTCAAACTCAAAAGCCAACTTGTTCGTAATTTAGTTATTGTTTAATTGTGTTAGATAAAAACTTAAAAGTTATAGATGTAAGTACTTAGCATGAAATGCAAAACTTAGTAAATCATTGACAACGGAAAATTATCTTTTTCTTTTAACTTGTCGCTAATCTATACACAAAAAGATCATTCTGAAAATAGTAGTAATTTAGAAATAGATTTAAAGTCGTTAAAAATATTTAGCTGAGAACAAGTTCGAATCTACTTCAAAAAAGTCATTAGTCTCTTCGCCTCTCTACACGTCGTCACTGGAGGGGGCAAAGCTGGAAGTGACGAGCGGAAACGAACGACCGAAATTAGCATCTAGAATCAGCTGATCTAGTTTAGTATGAAGAGTGAAAAATAAAATTTCGTATTTCGATATAAGTTTATTTGGAAAAGTTGTTCAGTATAGTGGTCTGAATCTGCCCTTAAAATATTTGCAGTTGATTTAAATTCACCTTATATAACACTAGACGGCTTACGGAGGACAAAAGCCGTTCCGAAATAAAACCTTAAGTTTGTAGGTATCTCTTTCTAGTAGGTTGTATAAAATTCAAGAGGAAAAGGGACACCTACAAATTTTGGACCTTTTACTGGAACGTTAGGTATTTGAATGTAGGCTTTAAAGAAAAATCAACTTTGCAGTAGAGTACCTAATAAGGATTAATTTTGAATGTTGTTTTTCCGATTATTATTATTCGTAAGCATTCTAGTGTTGTATATAAATTCTTTGTACAGACTACATACGATTTTGGTACACCATTTTGTAAATTCGGTGGCATGGACAAACTCCCATACTATTAAATTGCACTTGGGCCACGTGGTCCGACTGGCTTGTGTCCGATCGTCGGAAGACGAAGACTGTCCTATCAATAAAATGTCCTTGTAATCAGACGATCGGGCTGAGGTCCATATGATACAAGTATCATATGCAGTTAAATAGTATGGAAAGGAATCTCTAAAACTTTTTTAATAACAGACTAGCGATCCGCCCCGGCTTCGATAAAATTTATTAGCCCGAGGAGCTTCAAAAATACACAAAAATTTTAGAATATCGGTTTTATTCAAAACTTTCTTCTTGAATCACTCATCTATTTAAAAAAAACTGCATCAAAATCCGTTGCGTAGTTTTAAAGATTTTTAAGCATACAAAGGGACATAGGGACAGTGAAAACGACTGTTTCATACTACCTCTATGTAGTGATAGTGATTAATTATTACATTAATATCCTAGCCACAATGATGTTAACGGTGTATTTACCTCATTTATATCATCATCATATCGAGTAGGCGTCACGGTCAATCGACCATGCACACCCTGGTGTCAGAGTTCTTCGGAACCACCTCTCGGCCTCTGACGTGGTTCCTTTAACGACAACCAGATGGCAGCTTTGTTTCATACTATGTAGTGATGTTCAAGAAATATAAAATTTATTAGCCCGAGGAGCTTCAAAAAAACACAAAAATTTTAGAATATCGGTTTTATTCAAATAACAATCTTACATAAACACGAAGGAAATCGCTCTAATATATAGAGCCTATATATAATATGAATACATTTCACACAAATCTGTACACTAACCCCCATATTAAGAAACGTTTGTTAAGCCCATTTTAACTAAAATATTTTTTGCCTCATTTTCTCTTACCTGACACTTCATGTGAAAGAACGAGACGCAACACATTTTAGCTAACATGGGCTTAACAAATGTTTCTTAATACGGGGGTGAAACTTAGCTTGAAAATTATATGACTCTGGCAAACAAAAACAGATACATTATTCGTATTTACCAAAAGGCCATTGGTTTACTGTTCTATCTATACGACACCAATGACGATTACAGAATCCTCATAAGATGTAAAGCACGATAAACAATTAAACCACTTTGAAGTGTCATAAGTCTTAGTAATAATTAATAACAAATATGTCAAATAAGTTTTCTTAACTTAAAAGTGCATATCAGTGCGTTTCGAAATAATATGAACCCATCCATAGCTATACAAGATCATGAAAAAAAAACATCTCTATAATACAAGTTATCCTAAACTACTTCATTAACACGACTGGGCTTCACATTTGAATGAGAATCCAGTAAGAATTCACCTACAGATTCTCACAGGTTTCTCATCTGTACTTCTTCCTTATGGTCGCATCAAAGGAAAAAAATCCTGGGACCACGAGAAAACAGCGGATAAAATGCTTGGTGTGCTGAGAAATTCACTTTATTTTTATAACCAGAGGTAACATCAAGTTACAAAATAAGAAAAAGAGCAGATTATCGTATATTAAAAAAAAAGAATTATTGGTAGAAAGTAGCAAACGGAAGAAAAAACTAACAGCAAGATAACTAAATATAAGTTCTGTGGTGACAATATTTTTTTTTATTAAAAAAAATTGTGGGAATATTGTGTATGTAGCAATTTGTTTGACAAGCTAAAATCATAGCATAAAAATGTGATGCTAAAAATTCTAATTCCCAGTAAACAGATATTTACTCAGTTTCGGAACCTAAATACACAAAAAAAAGTGAAATACGCAGCCATAATAACTTAACAATCAATCTAACGTCTTATATTGCATGGCGGCAGTTAATTTCCACCATATGGAATTTACTATACTGAGCTCTATCATCCCCCTAAAATTAAAAAATCATGTCATTTTAGTATGACTGCAGTATATTATTGCGTCACTTATACCTATTTATCCGTCAGCCACATGTATATTATTTAGGTACTCTTACATCACAAAACAAACGAAAAAACTATTCATGTGATGGATATCTACAATAACCACCAAATGAAATGTTAATACCTATACTTCACTTATTTGACGCCTGCTTTACACATCACAAGATCCACAAGTACGATCTATGATATATTTACGTATAACTTTCTCGCTTAAGGATGCCTGAGTGAGAAACGCTATAATAAAGTACTGGATACTTCTCGCTCAAGGTGATTCGTATGAGCGAAAAAAACACGACGCTATAATGTAGGCTTTTTGTATAAGCGAGAAACACAAGGCTATATTCAAATTAAAAATTCCAAATATTTTTTGTTTTATAATGTAGTTCATCATGTTTTTTCCATCAAGGCAATTTATATGAGCGAAAAACACGATGATATAATGTTGCCCGAAATCTATTCCACATTTAATAAGTCATTTGGCAGTAGTCTAGTTCGTATTGGTGATGGGGAATATGGTTACTATTTGCAGTTAGGGAAAACGTTTATTCACGCCTGCGTTCCTTGGACGAAGAGCGATGAGATCGGCTGCGGCGAGAGTCGCGTTCGCGGTCACGATCGCGACCGCGTGACCGCTCTCGAGATCCTTCACGTTTACTTCTGCTGCGCGATCTGCTACGCCTGTGTACATTAAGTCGTATTATAGTGCTGACACTAGGTTTTTCTTTTAAGACGATACTACGGTAAACACTAACGCCACCATCATTTAAAAATCGTTATTCACTGAAAACCAAAGAATTTATATATAACAATATATAACACTAGAATGCTTACGGAGGACAAAATCCGTTCCGAAATAAAATCAAAGTTTGTAGGTATCTCTTTCTAGTAGGTTGTATAAAATTCAAGAGGAAAAGGGACACCTACAAATTTTGGACCTTTTACTGGAACGGTTAGGTATTTGTATGTAGACTTTAAAGAAAAATCAACTTTGCAGTAGAGTAATAAGGATTAATTTTGAATGTTGTTTTTTGCGATTATTATTATTCGTAAGCATTCTAGTGTTGTATATAAATTCTTTGCTGAAAACACAAGTTATCAAAAATCCCTGTTATGTAATTAAGGTTCTGGATCTGAAGTTAATTATAAACATATTGAATTATTTAATTATAATTCCCTATAGTTACAAATTGCATTATTACTTAAAACGGCCACTTTTAGCAGTTTGGCAATTTGTAACTATATATGATTAAAATTAACTTCAGATCTATAACCATAATTTCAGAAGACGGATTTTTGATAACTTGTGTTTTCAGTGAATAATGATTTTTAAATGTTGGTGACGCTAGTGTTCACCGAGGTCTCGTCTTAAGCAGCATTTCATGGCAACTAATGGTTGTAATACAGTTAGAAACAAATTTAGATACACTAAATATTTTAGCACCTGAGAAACTACACTTATCTTCATCAAAATATTCCTGTCTTTTTGGTAATCTTCTAATCCATATAATGTATCGGCTTTGTAATAAAACATAGTAACGTTGAGTTCTTCTTGTTGATTAGAGAGTAACATAGAAAATTCAGTATATTTTTAAAATAATTCTGAAACCTCTATTGTTCGATGATTTGCCATATTTACAACCTTTACAGATCTCTTTTTCTCTCTCTTTCGCTAGTGCAAGAGATGAGGAATTAAGAATCTAATTTTATTTCACCCCAGGTACACAGGTTATTCGTGTATAAAATCCCAGTCATGATACAGGATGCTAGCTCAGTCTGTCTATTGTTGTATTTATTTATTTCCATCCCACCTCTTTTCCCGTTCTCGATCACGGTCCCGCTCGCGGTCGCGCTCCTTCTCCTTGGCGCGGTCGCGATCGTTGTCCTTAGCGCGGTCGCGATCTCGGTCGCGGTCTCGCGCGGTCTCGCGATGTCGGCGCGCGCGCCTGTCGAGTTCGCGACCACCCACGTAGTGTCGGCGGCCGCTGCTGCGCTCACGTTCCGAAGCGCCCCGCTCTTCCCGCCTCTTGTCTACCGTTTTCTACAAGTTGGAAAGTAGGTTGCAATCGTGAGTGTAAACACGAATTTACGTTGTTTTTAAACGTTAAACGTTATCTGAGAACGGATTTCCAGAAACTTCCACGGGGGCGGAGTCCCTGAAAGCCTACGGCAGCGCGGCGAGGAGGCTTTAACATCCATACTTACCTCGTGTGTTCATAAGTTTTGAGACAAACTTTGTACTTAAAAATAAAATAAAATATTACTGATATCTATTTATTTCTTTTTCCAATTATGAATTTGGAATGTTAACTTTTAATTTCTTTGATTTTGAAATTAATTTCTTTTAAATTTGTCGTCATAGAGGAAACAAAAGAACTACGTGCGGCCGTGATTTCGCTATTTAAGCGCGGGAAAAAAATAATAAAGATTTCCCGTGTGGTAAAAAATTTGGTGTGAGCCGTAACTTCGTGTATTACACTATTAAACGATACAAGGAGTCAAGTTCTTTGCAAGATAGCCAAAGGAGTGGTCAGCCACGCTCTGTAAGGACGCCTGCGAACATCAAAATCATCCGAGAGCGACATTGCTGAAATCCATGTCGCACTCGGAAGAAACTCGCGCTTCAGACTAAAATTTCGCGCATTTCATTCAACTGAATATTGACATATGATCTTAAGGTAAAGGCGTATAGCCGCAGGGAAGTTCACTTCTTAAACGATCGCCTTCGTAAATTGCGACGCGAATGTTGTCCAATGCTGATAAGGAGACACGATGCAAGGAAGATACTCTTCACCGATGAGAAAATCATTACTGTCCAAGAAAAGTTTAACCGACAAAACTGTTACAACCTCAAGTTATCAACCTTATTATTTTATCTTCTTTCTTTATGGTTGTCATAGTAACCAACTTTGATTAATAAACAATCTAAATATATGAGATGTTTTATTATTGGCGACGAGGAAAAAAGTATAAAAAGAAATGAACGAGGAACAATTTCAACATTTTCTGCGTGTTCAACAGGCACAGCAGGAACAAATAAATACAATTTTGCATCTGTTAACACAAACAGTAAGTAAAGTTGGAGACACACAGGCGAGTAATGTGACGAGCATTCCGTCTACATCGAACGAGAAACTTATGGTAATCAAACATTTTAATATTGAAAAATACAATACAGACAAATACAGAATCGAAGACTTTATAGAATTTTTCGAAAACAAATGCAAAATTCTAAATATCAACGATGACAATTTGAAAAGGGACATTCTATTGAACACATTAAACCCGGATACCTTCCATGAACTGAAAATAGCACTTACACCAAATTTTGAGCAAAGTACATACAATCAAATATCTTCCAAACTACTAGATCTGTATCGAATCAAAAAAACAAGATATCGGGCTCTAACACAATTTTGGAACTGCATAAGAGAACCATCTGAAACTATGGAACATTATGCCAACAAACTAAAAGGATTTAGTAGAGATTGTAACTACAAAGACAATTTATTAGAGAGACAGCTAAGAGATCGTTTTGCTACAGGATTAAACCACACAGACTTAGAAACCGATCTGCGACAAAAATGGCCAGACTTAATGGAGGCAGGAAGGGAAGTGACATTTGAGGAAATATTCAAATTTGCTCAATCACGAGAACAAGCCGAAAATGACACCATGCAAGGTACACCAACTGTGAACAAAATTAAAAATAAACATCCACGGAAATTTAATTCAAACATGAAGTCACCACGTATACTACAATCAGAACAATGTTTTAGGTGTGGTAAATATCAGAAACACGATATTTCAGATTGTATTGCAAAGGATCACACATGCAAAGATTGTAAAGTAAAAGGACATTTTGAGAGCTGCTGCTTTAAAACAGGACGTGCACGCTTGTCACAACAAAAGGTCAAATACCAGTCTACAAAAAAATTACAAAATCTAAGCTACAGTTCAGAATCTGACACAAACAGTGACAACGATGATGATTTTGTTTGCAATATTATAGGCAAAAAGAAAGACGGCAAACAAATTGACGTGACTATCGACGGCTTACACTGCACCATGGACTGGGATCCCGGATCAACTTACTCAATAATCAACACAGATTTTTGGAAGAAAATAGGATCCCCGACATTAATGAAAGGACCAAAACTAAAAGCATATGGTAACAACAAACTTAAAACAAAAGGAATTACCGACGTATTAGTAAAAACTGGCGACCAACAAAAAATATTACCTGTAGTTGTTATGAAAAATGCTAACCCAATGCTCTTCGGCTTGCAGTGGAGTGAGATGTTCGGAATGGAATTCCCTAAACCTGTTTACTCAATCAAAACTCTAACTCCAACTACACTTAAACAGGTACTGAAACAGTATGAAGAACTTTTCGATGGGAAATTAGGCAAAGTTAATAAATATCAAGTCAACATTCATGTGAAACCAGGAGCAGAACCTGTACACCTACCTGCACGCCCAATTAAATTTAGCATGAAGAAGAATGTTGAACGAGAACTGGATCGTCTTGTTGATACTGGAATTATACACAAAGTAGATCCAAATGTAACAGCATTAGAGTGGGCAACACCTACAGTAAACGTTTTAAAATCTTCAGGAGATATTAGAATCTGTGGAGATTACAGTACGACCATTAATCCTGTATTGATAAAACATTTACATCCAGTTCCTATTTTCGATCACTTACGACAGAAATTAGCTAACGGTAAACTATTCACAAAAATCGATCTCAAAGATGCCTACCTTCAATTCGAAATAGCACCGGACTCAAAAAAATATTTGACAATATCAACCCATAGAGGATACTATCAGTATAATAGAATGCCATTCGGTATATCAACTGCACCTTCAATTTTTCAAAGTTTTCTCGATCAACTACTTGGAGACATACCAAGTGTAGCAGTTTATTTTGATGATATTGCACTAACAGGAAAAGATGAAAATGAACACTTACAAACGCTCTGCACAGTATTGAACAGACTGAAACAAGCAGGTTTGAAAGTGAACTTGAAGAAATGCACATTCTTAAAGAACGAAATTGAATATCTTGGTCATATAATTGACCAATATGGAATACGCCCAACAAAAGGGAAAATAGATGCAATTACCAAGGCTTCACAACCAACCAACGTAAAGGAATTACGTTCTTTCTTAGGTCTCATAAATTATTATGAACGTTTTATTCCACATCTACATGGATTGTGTTCTGATATCTATGATCTTACCAGTGGCAAACGGAGATGGCATTGGTCTGACCATGAAAAACAGATTTTTGAAAAGGCTAAAAACACAATTGCAATGGCTAAACCACTGATAGCGTATGATGAAAATCGTTCTCTGTACTTATCCTGTGACGCGTCAGAAAAAGGAGTTGGCGCAGTTTTATATCACAAGAACAAAAACATTGAACAACCTATAGCATTTGCATCCAGAAAATTACGCCCAGCTGAGCGTAAGTACTCCGTGATCGACCGCGAAGCTCTAGCAATATTGTTTGGAATAAAGAAATTTGATCAATATCTAAGAGGTAACAAATTCACTATAGTCACAGATCATAAACCATTAATTCATATTTTGGGACCACAACGAAACTTACCCAAACTTGTTAATAACAGGCTTGTGAGATGGGCCTTATTAATTGGAAGCTACCAATATGATATTTGCTATCAAAAGGGAGAAAACAACATTTTAGCTGACTGTCTGTCCAGATTACCAAATCCTGAAACTGAACCTTCATCAGTTGAAAATAGAGTACATAAAATAACACAACGCCTTTTAGAAAGTAGAGTGGCAGATCTTCATTTAACTGAAGATAATTTGAGCCAGGAAACAACAAGAGACCCAATTTTAACACATGTTTCCCAATGTTTAAAGACAGGATGGAGAGATATGGAATGCAAACAAGAAATTAAACACTATTACAGAAAACGTTTAGAATTATCAATAGAAAATAAGATTTTAATGTGGCAAGGCAGAATCATTCCTGAAACACTAAGAAAGACCGTTTTAAATTACTTACACAAAGGACATCCAGGTATATCTGCTATGAAAGCACTGTCACGCTTCTACGTATGGTGGCCATCACTTGATGAAGATATTGAAAATTTTGTCAAGAAGTGCAAAAGATGTCAAGAAAATAGACCGTTCAATACTGAACTTCCAATTTTTTCTTGGTCCATACCTGAACAAGTCTGGGACAGAATCCACATAGACTTTGCAGGTCCATTTGAAGGATGTTATTGGCTAGTACTATGTGACGCACTATCAAAATGGTGTGAATTAAAACCTATCAAAAACATGACTACTCAAGTTTTATGTTCTACATTAGATGATATTTTCAGCACTTTTGGACTTCCACAAATGATAGTTTCAGACAACGGCCCACAATTAACGTCTGAAGAATTCAAAAAGTATTGTCAAAAACAAGGCATTCTTCATGTAACCTTCTTCACCATATCATCCACGTACAAATGGATTAGCAGAACGTTTCGTAAGGACTTTTAAAACTAGAATGGCCACAAATGATGGAAGCCCACTGAAAAATCGCCTATTAGAGTTTTTATTCAGTTATCGAAACACTCCACACTCTACTACCGGCAAATCACCAGCACAGATGATGTTCGGGAGACAATTGAATACTGTGTTGTCGAATATTCGGCCAAATAAAAGAAGAGCACTACAATATCAACATGTCAAAGCTGAAATTATGCAAAATATACCATCATATAACTCTGGAGATAAAGTTTATATTAAAACCAAATTGGAAAAGAAGTGGCAACCTGCAACAGTTGAATCGAGGAAACATAAATATTCCTATGTTGTCACTACTTCAGACGGTGTGGAAAAACGGCGACATGCTGATCATATCAGACCAAGATTACCTTCCGAAGAAACTCCAATAACCCTTCCAACCACATCAACTACTGATGTTGTTACTACCAGACCAAGACTACCATCCGAAGAAACTACAATAACCCTCCCAACCTCATCAACTACTGATGTTGTTACTACTACACCATCATCTGAAATAATAGCACCCCCAGTCCCTTTAATCATACCAGATTCGTCCCCTACGTCAAGTACGAATACAGCAAACGAAGTTTTGCCATCCTCAATCACTTCCCCTTCTTCGCCTGGTTTACCTGCAACCTTATCATCTACTCCATCATCACAATCTTCACCAGATTATAGAACACCAGCAACTGCCGCTACAGCACCCCATCCGCCCATAAGCCAGCGTGTAAGACGACCACCTCGGCGTTTGATTGAAGAGATTTAATACTAAGCGGGGAGGAATGTTACAACCTCAAGTTATCAACCTTATTATTTTATCTTCTTTCTTTATGGTTGTCATAGTAACCAACTTTGATTAATAAACAATCTAAATATATGAGATGTTTTATTAAAAACAATAAAGTGTATACCAAAAGTAGCAAGGATGTACCAGCTTCAGCACGGAATGTTTCGCGAACTCACCATTCGGCTAGTGTGATGGTATGGTGGGGAGTTTCGTATGAAGGTGTCACTCCGCTCCATTTTTGCCAACATGCCGTCAAGGTGAAAGCCAAGAATTATCAAAGTCACATTTTAGAGCCTCTCTGTGTTTTAGAGAGAATCTCTGTCACATACTTTATTTCACAACAAGGATTGAGTTTTCCAGCAAGACTCGGCGCCATCCCATAAGGCAAAAACCACCCAAGCTTCGTTGAAGGCAAATGTACCCGGCCTTCATCGCGGCGAACGAATGGCCTTCCTCCAGCCCATCTCAACCAGCTAGATTATTTTTTATAGACTGAATTAGAGCTCAGGGCCTGCTGAAAATCCCACCCAAACTTGGAGTCACTGAGGCGAACCCTTGTCCGAAAAGTTAAGCCAATTTCGCTGGAAAAGATTCGTGCCGCCATTGAAGACTGGCCAAATCGTCTAAGGGCCTGTATTAAAAACAAGGGTGGTTATTTTGAATAATAATTATATTTTATTGTTGATTATTATCTACTTAATGTTTACAGATTTTTTTTAAATATAAGTTTATAATTAAAAAAGTTATGCAACTTTTAGTTCGTCTCAAAACTTATGCACACACGAGGTACTTACTTACTTACTAAATATAATAAATGCGACAGTCTGTTTTCTCTCACTGCCACACACACAAGCAACCACTGAAAATCGGTATGGAAAATAAGATAGACTCTTTCAAAAATGTAATCCTTAAGGGCTTAAATAGGGGATGAAAGTTACTTTTATATGGCACTTCTAAAAGCAGTAGTGTACTATAAATAAGTGTAAATAATAGATAGGCTATCAGCATGATTATCAGTAACAGAATAGAGACACTAAAATTATTATTTTCCTTCATTTTTCACAGGAAACATAATATACAAACCTTTAATTCGGCCAACTTTTCACGAATAGTAATAAAGCCCAAATGAAGCTTTCCGCCAAAATGGTCGGCTAGTCGGCGATCATTGTCATGGATACCAAGGTATGCCGAGCACACATCACAGACACGTAATTTTTGTTGCTGATAAGAGGAAGCAGGCATAGAATTGCGATACTCCTGTTCAGCTGCAGCCTTTTTCTTTCTCAACTCTTCAATCTGGAAATTTAATCAGTGTAAATATGGTATAATTTTGTAATACATGCGTTTATTTTATATTTTCTCATAATACCTCTCCCATCAGCTTTACACTCTCTTCAACCATACCCTCTTCTCCAAGAGCCTCCGCTCGGGCCAGCTTCTGACCAATCTGTTCTGCCAACTCATGCACCGCATTTGCTTTCTCTGTCACTTCTGCAGATAACTCTTCTTGTGTTTCGGCAAGACGTTGCTTAGCCGCGGCAGTTCTTCTGTCACAATCTGATAAAAATGCCTCCAGATGTTCGGTAGCCTTAAGATCACAAAACATATGAGCAGATTAATATACCTATTACCCATGTTACAAAAAAATATCCAATATTGTACTTGCCAACATGTGGTGAAAGCTTAAAAATGAAATCATTTACCAAATGATCTGAAACATTATAGTGCATGTATATGAAACCCTACGCATTCACTCCACTCAACTTACTATATATAAAAACAAAAGCAAAATAATGGTTAAAACTATAATTGTAAACTGTCAGAACTTTCTTCTGCATATCAATAAATGAAAGACCATGAAATAGACTTATTTACAATTATTTAAAAAATGGGCACACATAAAAAAATATGAGTTTGTTTCCATGCACTTGATAGCCTATTCCTTGAGGAAACTATATATTTCATGCGGCTGAAACCGCAAGTAACATTTAGAAGAAAATTTTTTATATAAAATGTTTAAAAAACTTGAAAAAAATTATTAATACTTACATCAATATCATAGAAATAATCTTTACTTTTCGATGCTAACTCATAATCCGCACGGAGAGCCAGATCATGTATTTTCGGACACTCACCTAAATCCATTCGCTGCAATAGAAATAAAGTAAAATCACAAATATATGTCTTAAACATTTACATATATTATTAGAGGTAATCTTGTGTAGAATCAAATATTTAGTTTAAAAATATGGATAACATTTATGCTCTTTTCTATGAAAATTTAATTTATTAATGGACATATATATAGTTTAATAAAAATCAAAATCTAAATTAAATTTCAATATAAAAACATGGCTTTAACCCAATTAAAATTAATCCAACAATAATTGTTTTTGTAGTATACATACAATATCACCAACAGCTCTCGGAGTCCTGGGTCATCACCAACAAGGAAAATATCATCAATACTTACAAATTTGAGAATACTTCCCTCGCGCACACCCTAAATATCCCGAGCACCCTCAAGCCAATTCATACAAAAAAAAATTTAAACAATATAAGGGTTTAAAAACACCTCATGTTTTTTTTTACTTATTTAAGCAAGCAAGAAGTTTTTGAGTACAAATCAATCAACCCTTATTTTGTTTAACAATAACTGATAACCCAATAAGGCCTCTTTTTAACAGAAATAGTAAATTACATTATTAATATACAACATATGTTAACAAATTTTGATTTAATTAATGATGTGGATAATATAAACCTAACACAAATATTGGTAATTAATTCATATTAGGTACCTAAAAAATCTATCAATGCATAATATAAAGGAGAATTAATTGGACTTGCAACAATTTAAGCCACATTGAATATTGAGAGCATAAAAAGGCCTGCAAATGAATTTCATATTGCTCAGAGAAACACAAACTGTGTGCACAATGTCATTTCAGCCAATCATTGATTGAGCTTCTTTCGACAAGAAACATTTTAAAGAAATGAATTTTAAGATTAAAGCAAATTTTGAAATTGGATTAAAGTATTAAAAAAAGATGTGACTTAAGAGATCATTGTTATTACTACCAAGTGGTACCTGATTTAAATATTTATTGCAATTTATTGTGTCAAAGCAGCAAGCTAGTAGCAGTGTGAAACTGCCAACAATAGCAACATTGTCATACTGGAAAGATTTCAGAACAAAACTGTCAGACCATTATTTGGCATCCTCAAATGTATAGGCAACAAATAGTAGAAACTAACAATACATGTTAATGAACTTGCTCAGACTGAGCAGTGAAGTTGGATTTCAGTATGCCTGGCTGAAGAAATGAGAATAGTAATCTTGAAAACAGATTTCTGAGCTAAGACAAAGAAATTGTAATAGCTATTAAGCTATTAGAATTTTACAGAAATATTTGTTTAGATAATGAAATTTAAAGAATCGGGAAAGACTTGATATATTTATCGGAATCGTTTTACTTTATTATACTTAAATAAGGTGCTAATATAATGTATTTTCTTAGTGTAAACAATGTTTAACTGAAAGTAGTTCTTTAAATTAAAAATGGTTACATGCATTTCTATTCTTATTTTTTTCTTCATATTCTAGCCATCTTTATAGCACAGTACATACCCAATGCAGTAAGATTGATCACCAAATGGCTCTCACCAGACTATGATTTTTCATGTTCCTAAAATTTTTCACTGTACTCACCAAAGCTGCATAAGTAACCGATGCATATTTTTATATTTTTATGTCTTATTAAATATCCTGCTTAGCAGTAAATATACAATCATCTAACTATAAATATTTTTATACGTACATCTTGGTACTTACAGAACAGCCTAACTCATACAATCTATCCCACATCATTTAAGTATTGTGATGAGCAATAAAGACTAGTGTTGGGCATTTTCTGAAAAGCATATTTCACCACAGTTAATGCCACTCCGATGAAGGATTTTCCATGATACTAAGGTATCAATATAATGGTAAACTTAAAGAAGAAGCACATACTAGAGGGTAATGACGACAGATTTTACTACTCAAACATTGTTTTATTTATTTGTAGGAATATCACACAATATATTTACTACATGGGTGTGACAAAAAAATCAAGACAAACATTATCTTTTGTCTTGTTGATAGGGCAAAGCAAGCAAGCTTGGTTATGATACATTATATGAGAGGAGTACATGATGCTTAATCTGCAGTTACTTGGGCGTCATTCAGACCTATTCTGAGTTGTCCACACATGGTCAAATAGGCAATTAGGCAAATACCATTAGCAAAGTGTGATACCAGCATCAGATTATTGTAATGGACACTAAAACAATTAGAAACTGCAAAGAGGATTGTTTACAGTGCATGTCACACTCTTGACATGCCACAGTTAACATGTCAGTATGTTTTCAGGACTGGGTTTCTGTCAAGGGATAAACTATTCTAGAGCTGTTGTCAGTACCCTGAAATATGTTGATGTTCACTTCAACTCAGAATTTTGAGGTACCATTACAATAAGCAATAGTATATAATATGGTATTTGTACAACTATTATATTAGCTAGTACCATTTATTCCATAAAAGTGAATGTAATAGTAACCCAAAATAAATATTATATCCCAAAGACCTTATATGTAAATTGATTTAAACACTCACCGTAGACGAAAGGATTGCGTGAGGACAACATTGCAATAGAAATGATTTGCACACAGCGTCATCATAAAACTTTGTTCCGTGCTTATCCGATTCGCCTGTAAATATTAAAAAATATCTACGTAAGCAAAGAGTTTGCTAGAATAGTATTTTACAGGGAATGCAGTATACAGCTAATGGACTACAATATACCATAAAATTAAACAATCACAAATAACTTGTAATAGAAATATAATTTACCATTACGCGCGGTGCCCATTAATTGATCCAACATTGCCCTCATTTGCTCGTGAGCCGACATGGTGATGAAGTATTCCTTCCTGAGAAAAGCTGCTAAATTAAAAAGCTTCAAGCTATTAAACGTGAATTAAAATACTGATGCCATTATACACGTGTTTATTATTTACTCCAGAACTAGAATTGGATACGAAGATACGATATCTACAATAACTTGCAGAACTTCAAACAATTACAAAAATAAAATGGCCGCCTTTGCTAAGTGAGCTAGTGTTGTGAATGTTGAGATGTATTGAGATCGATTGATTGGGCTTGGGCACTATCGATTGACATTCAAGAGATGTGTAATATTGATATCACAATCTATAGAATATAAATACTACGTAGGTCGTCATCATTTCTTGTAGATGACTCGACCATGCACACCCTGGTGTCAGATTTTCGGAACGGAGGGTTTTTGTGGTTTTTGTGATGGGGGTTACTATCGACTTATAGCAGGCCCGAAGCGAAGAAGCGAGTGAGTGAGTAAAAGCGATAGCACAGAAAGTGTATTTGACCTTCTTTACACGTTTCGGGCTTTCGGGCCTGGTTAAATAGATGATGGTAGCCCCCAGGGGGGTTTACTACCGTCTCTTAAAACCATGCAAGATCCAGTGAGTAATCGTAGTTTTCGTAAACGAAACGTTCAAGGCTTCCTTACACCCATATTCTCAAACGTTTCCTCAAACTCGACAACCTCATCCGACCTCAATGGTATTCATAGTTGACACTAGCTTCCTCACCTTAAGGAAATTACTCACACCCATATTCTCAAACGTTTCCTCATAGGTCGCCTCCACTCAACCTCATTCGAGGACGCCTCAAGGAAGTCCTCCAACTTTCCTTGAAAACGGTATTCTTGTTTCCTTGAGGAAACTCCAGTGAGGATAAGTCAAGGAATGACGTCACGTTTCATTTCTGTATGTTGGTAAACCGCTTAACTTTTTGACGTAAAGAGATTTTTTGACAAGGTTTCTTTTTCAATTTCAGCTTACTGGCATAGATTAATTATAAAACAACAAAATACTTAATACACAAAGGACTTATTACAGTGGGTACAAGTTCTTTTTAATCTGGTCCTTAATAAATGCACCTACTTTTCGTTAAACGAAACGTTCGAGGCTTCCTTAAGGTACCTCTTGACCAACCTTATATTTTGACAGTTCGTTCCTCACCTCCATTGAGTAATTTCCTTAAGGTGAGGAAGCTAGTGTCAACTATGAATACCATTGAGGTCGAGTGAGGATGAGTGGAGTTTGAGGAAACGTTTGAGAATATGGGTGTCACTATTATATTGAGGACCAGATTTAAAAGAACTTGTACCCACTATAATAAGTTCTTTGTGTATTAAGTATTTTGTTGTTTTATAAATCTATGCCTATAAATGCCTGATTTTTTTTTTGAATAGTATATACGGCCATGGAATCTAGTCCTTTAAGGCCTTTCTTGTATTTATTAATCTTCTTCAGTCCTACTTAAGTCAGTCGAGTCAAAAATTCAATAGTCAAGTCCAGTCAAGTAAGTAAGTCTAGTCTGAGTCAGATGGCTAAGTGAAGCGGTGGAAAAATTTCACTTAGCTATATCATGGAGATTGTATTGGCTCGCCCTAACGTATCAGAGTTCACCTTTACACGATTTGATTATGGTTTATATTATACACACGATTTAGAGTAAAAATATGGTTTATTTAATTATTCTTACACAGCACTACAAATGGTAATAAAAATGGTAAATGGTCAAATAATCTGGTAGAATAAATGGTAATAAAAATAGTAATGGAATACGCGGTAAAATGGTTAGATGTCGATCGGCTGACAATTGGTTGCGTACTAACTACTAATGTGGAATTGTGTTTTAATTCGAAATAACGATTTCTGCTGACAGGCAGAATTGTTCGATTGCGTAGCCTCGAACAGAGATTTTGGTGACAAAGATAAAAGTCACGTAATCGACACTGTATCACTTCCCAACACTCACGCTTGTTCACGAACACTTTGCGAATAATAATCCACCAATATTATGCACAAACACTCGAAAAAACCTAAGTTTTGGAAATTAAATACAGCGCGGACATAGCGACAGTTTACTTTCCCTCCAAAAACTCATAAATGCCTGAATATGGGTGTGAGTGTCAACACTGTCAACTATGAATACCATTGAGGTCGAGTGAAGATGAGTCGAGTTTGAGGAAACGTTTGAGATTTGGGTATGAATACCATGGAGGTCGGGTGAGGGAGGATGAGTCAAGTTTGAGGAAACATTTGAGAATATGGGTGTAAGGGAGTTTTGGCGCCAAGGTAAAGTCGCTCAGTTATCGTCGTTGTATTTATTTTCTAATATTTGTGTTTTTTCGAGTATTTGTGCTTAATAGAGGTGGATTATTATTCGCTAAGTATTCGTGAACAAGCGTGAGTGTTGGGAAGTGGTACAATGTCGTATAAGTGACTAATCCTTGTCACCAAAATCTCCCAAGATAAAGCTAAGTGAAACTTCCACCGCTTCACTTAGCCCTTGACTCACTTGACTAGACAAGACAAAATGAAGAACATTTATCTAAAACTTGATACTGGCAAAATAAGCTATATGTTTGATTGCCATATTGTGGATTATATCAACATCAAAAAAAAAATGCGTGTAAATGTCAAACTGTCAACGTCAATTTTGATTGTTTTTGGATTTTTTGGGATTTTCGATTTTCACTATCACAGAATTCACATTCACAGATTTGTTTGTTTACTATTTGCAACGCAGGTTAACAATAATATTTTTCGAATTATAATAAATTTTTGAAGCAACATTATCTATAGTAATCAATATTGCAATGAGTTCGAAACTTTTCTTAAACACAACATTTATGCTATTCATATAATTTTATTGTAAATCTTATCATTATCAGTGATTCATTATTACTTAATTTCCGTTCCGTGGAAGTACCCTTTTATTTGAATTTTGTTCACTACTTTAAATAAAATAACCAGTAAAATAATGAATTCAATCAAGATCTTTTTACCTGTTATTGCACCACCTGAAAGAGATGTTTATTTTAAAGGTTATATTACCACTAATGAGCTACAATCACACACTATAATTTTTAATAAATATGCAAACAATATTGAGGACTTAATCGATAAACATACTGTTTCAAATGATATCATATATGGTCAACTGTGTGGACTCCAATCAAATACAAAAGACAATAACAAAAAGTTTTACAGTTGGCTTCTATTAGAACAGAAAGAAAATCCAATAATATGTAAATTACTTATAAATGGAATCAAAATCGAAAGCACAGAAAACTGTATAATTATGTTGTATGATTATGAAAAAATTGTGAATTCTGAATATATGGACCATAATGGAGAGTTTTATGATTTCCAAAAAACGGTTAAGGCAGATCAAGGACGTGCACAAGCAGTATCAAATTACATACCTGTCCTTAGAATACCCGATTGGCTCTCATCATCAATGTTTATACAACATATTGTTAATTATTTTAATATGTTATACTGGCTGTCTACATCAATAAGAAATAACAAGAAGGTAAAGATATTTTAATCCATACTAATATTATAAATGCGAAAGTCTGTCTGTCTGTCTGTCTGTCTGTCTGTCTGTCACCTCTTCACGGCTAAACTGCTGGACCGATTGTGATGAAATTTGGTAGGGATGTAGTTAACGACCTGAGGTCAAACATAGGCTACTTTTGGGCGCGATATAATCGAGTCCCACACGGGGCGAAGCCGCGGGGAACAGCTAGTATTTAATAAATTAATAGTTATTATATCAGTCATATTTCACTTACTGTATTCATACAACAGATCTGTAGCTATATAAAAATTCCAAGAAAGTGGCAAATAAAATCCTAAAGAAAATTCAATTCAGGATACCTACCATGGGAATAATATTTTTTTTGTCATTTGTCATATGGTATTGTTTAATTTCATTTTTCATTGTTAAAGTTCATATCTTCACTCACCTTTATCTGTTTGGAGGCCTACACAGCAGTGTTTGCATTATTGTGATTCAGTAGAGGCAAAAATGCTTTCTTGTTCAGGCCACTTGGATCCATAGTTAGGTATATAAAGATAGGTATATTTTACCCGTAGAATAGCACAGTCTAATTTCATTTATGTAATTATTCCAGCCAGCTTGTATGACTAGATATGTTGTATAATTTCATACATGTTATAATTCTAGCCAGCCTGTATGACTTTAGATATGTTGTCCAATGCCAATAGTTTTGAATGTATAAAATCTTTAAATCATGTGCTTACATCATATTTAAAATTACAATAATAATGTTATATTCTTCTAGATATACATAAAACAAGGTAACATAATCATAGCAGTGGCAGTGGACCTACTTTTGGGGTACCTTGCCTTGACTCTCCTGACTCAGTACAAAATGAAACTTAGTTCTAAGTTGATGGAGGTTCTAGAAGTGAGTATAAAGATATGTATCCCATAGCAAAAAATTAAAAGAAAATCCGGCATTCCATACTTGTAGAAATAAATTATGTAGAGAGGTGCATTTTGGAAACCATGAGGTGACAGTTGAGACAGATGCAGTTTAATTTGGTGAAGGATTTTTCATAACTTTTTTCTGGACGAGGCACTTTTTTACAATAGAATATTGGAAAAATTCTACATTTACAAATAAACATGAGGACTTATTTATGTGTCGATGGTATGGTATCATATATATTGTCAGCCCAGAAACAAGCTACTTGAACATCTCTTTTTTTTTGTGTGCTTCTCTGCGTCATGGCAATCTGTCGTACAGACAATAAGCCCCCTGCGTTTGTGCGATACAATATCTGCAATATTTCTTATTGCAGTCAGCCTTCCATTTCTCTGACAGGCTATCACTTTCTGTGTGGGAATCTAATCAAATACTTGAACAGCTCTGACAGAGACTATATATACGTAATTCATAGTGTCGGTGTTTTGGCACCAAGAGCACAATCACAAATATGACAAAATAAAATGCTTGTTATGTGTGTTGAAAAAATGAGAACCTAAATAGTTTTTCTTCTTATCTACGAATATGTATTTAACACACCTATTATAAATGTTTACAGGAGTTAATAAATATGCTGTATACATTACTAAAATGGCTCATGGGTTCACCAGCTGGATTCAAACTTAACAAAGAGTTCAACAAAATGCTTGGAAAATATTTTTCATATCATGTTCAGCTTTGGTGGCTTTTCTTAGGTAAGCATAAAACTATTTAAGAATCTTATGATATTATCTTAAGTACCACTTCCACTGTTGCTGAGGGTGGCCTAGAGGCGACTATAAAGGAATATAAGATTTCAAATTACTTTTTTTTGTGGAGCAATAAAGAGATAGCTATCTATATAGATAGATATACTCTTTATTGTACCATTAGAATACAAATTATACATTTAGATACAAATAATGTGTACAAAGGTGGACTTATTGCTAATGCAAAATCCAGCCCACCTTTTTTTTTTTTTTTTTTTTCAATTTTATAGCACAACTTTAAAGTGTACAAATGGTGGACGTAATGCCATATGGCATTCTCTACCCAGTCAACCATGGGACCAAGCAGAACTTATATAGTACTAGCTACCCGCCCCGGCTTCGCATGGGCATAAAAACATTCCTCTTGAATCACTACCTATTAAAAAAACCGCATTAAAATCCGTTGCGTAGTTTTAAAGACGCAAGCATACATAAGGATATAGGGACTCTAAAAGCGACTTTGTTTTATACTATGTAGTGATGATAGTGATTGCATGAAAAACTAGTCATTTATTTATATTTTGGAAGAGACAACAACTACAGTTTGTTTCTGGGTCTGGTCTAGTGACCAAGTATCTGCCTTGCTTTGTGGGTTCAAATCTTACAAATAACATTATGTCAGTTGTTGTGGTCATATTTATCTGATGGTAGCTTATTATTTTCTTGTCTTAGTTAGTTTTCCATTCAAAAGAGTCCGTGACAACGTTTAAAACATGAGATTCTACAGTAAATGACAATGCAATGCATAGTATAGAAAAAAATTAAGGTATAAAATATTTTGTCCACAGATGTTTCTGGTGAAAAGCTAGATATAATTCTACACATCTACCACTATATTGGCTACTTAGGGTTCACATTTCAAGCTGCCATCATATCTGATATGATATGCATAGCTACATTTCATTCTTATTGTATTTATGTATATGCTGCAAGGTGTGTTATGTAATATTTTTTTCAACATTTGTCTAAAATTTTTTTATAACAAAAGTTATAAATTTTAAGTGATGTGACATATTTTCAGACTTCATTTTGTTGTAAAACTAAATGTTATACAACTTATTACAACATGATGAAACAAATGATAACTAGTCATCATCTGAGCCTTACGAGGGACGGTAACGGAAAGGTTGTTGATCGTAACAGAATGTTATACTAACATAGGTACATAAACGACCATCCAGGGTTCAACCAGTGTTGGGAGCGTTTACATACTAGCTTTCGCCCGCGACTTTGCCCGCATGAATTTCCCTCGGAAACAGTGACTTTTTCCCGGGATGAAAGGTGCCCTATGTCCTTCTCAATACTCCTAGCTATGTGTATGCGAAATTTCAGGAAGATTGGTTCAGTATATAGCGTGAAGAGGTAACAAACAAACAAATATACAAACTCACTTTCGCATTTCGGTCACAAGTATGTTTGTTGGTTTGTTACGCTTTTATATACGCTATATTGGTTCAGTAGGAACCAATCTTCCTGAAATTAAAAATATTATTTTTATTATCCTTTGTCTAGAGGTAGGTACTTAAGTAATTCTAAATTTTGAATTTCAGAATGTTTAATATACAGATATCCGGTCTCATTGCATTGTTGAGGTTCTTTGTCGGTCGCAAATACAATCCATTAAGGGGTGGTATCGATTCGTGTGAATACACAAACCAAGAACTATTTGTGGGAACAGTCGCATTCACGATACTTTTACTCTTGCTGCCTACTACAGCTATGTATTATTTTGTTTTTACATTGGTAAGAAATTATCTTTATTATAATTTATGCTTGAGTATTTATTTTATTATAATTATACATATTGAAGCTCTTAATGATATATATCCATAAAAAATGTATGTTAAAATATACAAATCATATATAATTAAACATTAATTTATCAGTCAAATAATCCACCCTGAGTCGAACCTGACGCAAACGTTAGATATAATATTTTAAAAAATCCTGTCCAATTTGAAATGGGTATATTATTTAAAAACACAGTCAACACCAGTGTCTTTAAGGATGGGCTTAAAATGGAAAAATATAATAATTTAATTGTCATATCTCTGTTTGGATTTTACGTATTTCGAACATTTTTTAAATATGATACAATACTCTGTACGATACAGCACCAAATTAGATTTCTCACAAAAACTTTAAAATAATTGAGGTAATAATTACCTTTCGGAAGGGATATGGTTTTTTGTTTTAGTAAGTGTTGTTAGTCAATATTTTAAAAATTAATTCCTGTTTCAGTTCCGGCTGCTATCCCTCGTCGTGCAGTATACATTGGCGAAAGTGATATATTTGGTCCAAACATTCCCGCTCTATGCGTTGACTTTGTGGTTGATAGGATCGCCAAAAGTAGGAGGTATGTTTTGGGTTTTTTATATGATTGAGTAGGCAAACAGGCCTAGAGTCCACCTAATAAAAAGTGAATACCTACGTTATACAAATATTCATAATCATCCCCGCAAGTTTCCCAATTGCATCATCAGCTTAAACTTCAGAGCCCAGGGTACGCTTCATGGTCCTAGATTTTGTGCGACTGATTTGTTGGAGCAACTGATGTCTAATCTGCATAACCCCTACTAGGGGTACTAGTACAGGGAAAGCAGACCAATAGGATTATGTTCCGGTGTGTGTTTACACTGTCAGATTTTTCAGGCTACCTAATATTAACACGATATCACGCAATAGAAAAAGCATGAAAATGGTACAGGTCAGAAATTATATACACCGAAATGATACGTACAATACAATAAAACAATGCATTTGATTAGTCATGTAATTATCGTCCAATTTTATGCTTCAATACGTCAATATAAGTTGATTTTTCTGTGTAACAAACATTGTAACGTTACTTATACTTCGACAATAGATGGCGGGTTAATTTATGTGAAGTACATACTACTTTATTTGATTTTATTAGAAATATGATAAAATACTGCTTACAGATGGTAGGAAATGGCTACATAATTTATATTATTTCGCTTGCATAGTTTTTACACTCAAAGCGGGATTATTTCTACAAAATAGGTATGTCAGTTGTGCAGATTATTGACCCGGCGGTCGGGCGCTTAGTTATTTTGACGTGACAACGTCTTAAATTAGGTTGCGGCTGGGAGTCACTTATGAAAAAGTGTAACGCTCGGTAACGTTACGATGAGTCACCGAACGAGAGAGAGGCCCGCCGAATGCCTTGTCACGTAAAATCTTCGCCCGTAAAACCGACTTTACAGGCAACCATTTTTTTTTTTTTACCGAGTTTGCAGAGATCTGCTTAGGTCCTTCCCTTGCCACGCCTACTTGCCATTTCCATGCTTTCTCTATTCCGTGTCTTAAGTAATATAAATTTACTTTCAGGAAACATCCGCATGGAAGTTCTAAATAAAGAAAAGTCATCACACCTAGTCATAAGATTGAGGCTTTTTAGAAAATCTATTTGGGATTTAGTTAACCATTTCAAGTCACCCGTAGATATACCAAAACAATTTCAGTGGACTAATATACTTTCTAATGTATGTGTAGGTAAACAAATATATAAATAAATATTTGAACCTATCCTTGTCTTTATTTTGGCAGGGAGTCTAAAAAAAAATATTTTGTTGGGGTAGGAAGAAAAAATTAATAACACCATCAGCTTATACATATGATTTATTATTTAATTGCGCACAAAATATTTTTGGTCACCACACACGTGAATGTTTTAATGATTAAGTTCTGAATGTAACAATATCTTCCGCATACTGGTAATTTTTTTTTTTTGATATTGTTATAGAAAAAATGGATTGTATTGAGAATTACAATATCAAATACTTTTTTCCTTCAAAATTAGAAACCGAATAATTTCACAATATTAAAAAAAATGTTTAAATTTTTAAATGTATTTTTTTTACTAATAGAATGGATAAAATAAGTTTATCTTTGTATTTTTATCCATGAATATTTTGGTATCACATTACCCAGATATAAAAAAATCATATGAACTAGTACTAGTTTAAAAAATCTACTTAATAATATTGTGACAATTTATAAAAATAGAACCAAACTTATTTAATTTAAAAGCATATGGGTGGTGGGTCCCTATCTTGTGTGCCAGTAGAAACGAAATTAATCCGAAATCTTTGTAAGTGTGTAGTGTAAATTTTTATTTAGTCCATACCTGTTGGTATGCGGCACATAAAAATATTATGCTACTAAAACAACAAACCTAACACAGTAGAGATGGAAACCTCGTGTCAAATTAAGTAAAATATGATGCCAATGTTAAACCTTTGTGGGATACTTAGCTTATATTATAAGGCAAGAGTAACATTTGTGGAATTTACTGTCAAATACTTAAAACATATTCTGGTTAAATTATTAAAGCCGTGTGCTGTTTCTGTCTAGAAAATAAGTTGGGCTGGACTGGAAAACACGACAATTCAGGATTTCATAATTAAAACGTGTTTTGAGTATTAGCCAGTTGTTAATTACAACATGAGATTATAGACAGATTTTATTTCATAGAGAGAATATAAATATAGATTTCTGATAAACAGAAAACAAACATGTTACGTTATGTGTTAGTAGAGCCATGCCAGTAACACATAAAACAAGATTACTTTAGTTTTAAGTAGACTGCAAACATCCTATTAGTCACAAATTCATGCAAATTATGAGAATGATTTACAAGATTGGTACAAATTAATAGAATTAAGGCATATATATCTCAGCTATCGCGTTCTACAGATCACTATGGAGACAAGACCAATCGCAGCTACACATGAACATCAATCACTTTTCGCTGGACATTGACAAATATATACAATTTAATTATTGCAAATTACAAAATAAATGTATCTAAATATTACATGATATTTTTGTATCTCATAAAATTTTGTAATGTTAACAATTTCATACATAGGTACATATCTCTATATTTACATAAAATATCTCTAAAATTCTTATACGCCAATTATTTGCTCAATGTGCATGCTACTAAGCGCACATGGAGAACTGGTTTTTAAAGTAATACATTTAATAGTAGTAATGAAAAAAGTAATTTTGTAATATCAAAAAAATATAATAAAAAATTCTTTGGACTGCAGTCAAAAGTATATGACTACATTGCTAATTTTAAAAGTTTTTATAAAACAATACACATAGTATGCGACTGAAAGCAAGCTGCTACATGTGCAACTCGGTGCTAGGTCTCCGGTGGGTAGGCCAAACACTAAATTACCGATCCTTAACTATGCATAATCATCACAGACATTAGTAAATGAGGAAAATGTGATTCTGATCACAATACACGAGATACTATCAGCAAGGATGTAATGTAACCATAAAGCAATATTCTAACTGCCAAATAAGGTATTGTTAACCTGCCAAATGGTGCTACTCGTTAATAAAAGTTATCGATGGTACCATGGCGCCCGAGCTACTTACCGAGAGATTTAAATTGCTGACGATGGTTATGAAGGTTATACTTAACAACTTATTTGGCAGTTAGTATACACGTGCTTGAGCTAGCTTTATGCTATTCAAGCTACAGCTGCATGTCGAGACGGAATGCGATTCTGCAATGTCTAGTTCTTGAGTACGCATCTGTAGTCCTTATTGACATCGGAGCTCGAATTTGGTGAATGCTCTTTAGGTCTAACAGTACCACGACACGATGCTAATTTTGATTCCAATGCCTACAATGAAGAAAAGTAAACAATATGAATGATGTTAATATTAGTATGTGACAGGAAAATGTGCGATTACAGCCACCACCTCCAATGAGTAACAATCACAAACACAGTAAAAATATATACAAAGCAAAAAAATATTTATAATCATATAATTTCTAAATATTACCTACTAAATCTAATGTTAAATGCATCTATAAAGATATACTAAACAAATCTAAGAACCGGAAGGTTATTGGCCCAACGATTTGCGGCCTACTGTTTGCCCTGCCGTGAGACTTGACGGCAGATATTTCTTTCACTTTTAATTATTCTGTTAAAACCTAGTCTTCTGAGCCTTACTGCCGGGCATTAAGGTTAGTTGTATAAAAACATTCACCGCTGGTTTTAAGGTTTTAACTCAGAACCTGAACACGATTTGTGATAATACGAATCACTCAAATATTTAAAGCGCAAATGTTTAAACAGCAACAAAAAAAAATGAGTAAAAATTGATCTAACAAAAGGAAAACATTACTAATCAAATAAAACTAAATTTTAATTGTACTAGTTTAAAGAAATAATGTTGGCACTAGTATTTTAATAGTAGTATTACTACATGTTATATTACACATATTTACAATATTTGTACCTGAATGGTTTGATTAAGTTAATTTAACCAAAATGAGTCATGTAAAATTTTATGGTACAATGCACTAAAAATAAAAAAAGAAGTAAATTTTTATTTTCAAATAATAAAACAGAGTATTAAAGATATATATTTAAAAATATATTGCCATTTTTGTCTTAATGACTTGTTTTAACGTCTTTAGTCTTATTGCCTTTGGCAAAACCTAAAAGATTTTCAAATCCTTCACGTGATCTGACTGCAAATGATCTTCTTAACTTCCCATTTTCTCCAGACCTCATGAAGGGGTTTTCTGATGACCTGTTTGTCAGGTGAGACTGTTTTTCCGGTAGAGTATCTTGTTTTTCAGGTCCTGAATACTGTCTGTTCAGTTTTCGGTATTCTACTGAATCACTTTGATCAGGACTTTCATGAAATTTCCCAGTTGCTACATCAAGTTCAGTAGGTGTCGTTTGAACTGGATTTTCGGCGGCGGCAGGTACGTCGCACGAGCATTTGACCTTACCACAATCACGGCAAAGAAACCTTTCAAGCTGCAAGCAATAAACAACATGCATACTACACACAACAACCATGCAGAATATCACATTTATAACTACATAGGATACTGACTAACGACTTAACTATACAAATGTAGTAAGGTGTTATTTTGAATACAGTTGTATATAGACATATTCTTGTGCTTATACATACAAAAAGTGTTTCAATATACAATGTGGATAAATAAAATTAAAAGTATTTAAAAAAATATTTGTTTATTAAACACACTGGTGTAAATAAAAAAAATTAACATACTGATATTAAATTACATATTATTAAGTTTTGATTAGCTTGAACCAACTAAATAAATAAACATAAAAATATACTAAAAAGTATATAAAAAAGTGTTGTACATATAATAAGCGAAATTACAAAATATCAGGTAGTTAATCAGGTAGTTAATATATATATATATAAATAACACAAAATACATACCTCAAATGTTACATAATGTACATTACTTAATAAATTACACGAAGTAACCAACAAAATAATTACTGCCCTCATTCACTAAGCGATTATACTCTACTAATGTGAATATAACTACAATCAAAACTACAACTTTAATTATTATAGAAAATATTTGAGTATGACTCACCCCCACTTTCCGGAGAAGATCACCCACAATGTTTATAGCTGATACCCGGGCTGACGGCGTCATGGCGTTACCATTAATTTCTCCTGTCAGATATGTCACAATTTAATGAATTGCAGCTCGTAAACAATACATGACCTAAGTAATATTTTTTCTTCTAGCTCAGCAATAGCTGCATTATTTTAAAAAATATATATGTGTCAATAGACTCATTGCTGGCCTAGACCAACAATAATAAAAAAAAAAGAAATTATACTATTATTTGCTATGTTTTGTGTGCACATTAGTTTCTTTTATTGTATTAATATGTATGTGCATTTCAAATATTTGAAAAAAGAACAGAGCTGGCTTGTTGCTTGTGCCATTGTAAAATTTGACAAGATGTTGTTTCTTCTCAAGAGGAAGAAAAGCACTATACAAGCCTCGGCTGAAATTTCAATTTACGTTCTCGTATTTTTAAAAGGCCTCCAGTAGGTAATTTGCCTAATCTGGCCTGGTCACTAATTTACTGTCCTGTACTGTGTAATTTTACTATGTACTTGTTTATCTGGAAAATAAGATCCTAAATTCATCCAATAAGTTATGTGATATTAGATATCACCAACCTATGATTCATAATAAGGCATATAATTACATTTAGGGCATACTATATGATTTTAAATAAATTAATATGTAGTCTAGAATAGAAAATGATGTAGCTCACTCTCTGCTCTGAGGAAAATTTTTTAGAAGAATTGGATAACAGCAAGTTTACCATGACTAGGAGACTTAGAGAAAAGACAAATAGTGAATTGACACAGCATATTTACGTTTTTGTGGTGATGAAAGTGTCTGCGTTTCTATCTCAACTCGTGATGTATTGGAAACATGTCCATTGACTGGAGTGTTCTCGTATGGACTGCCATCTTCTTTCTTGTGTGGTCTATCCACCACTTTTAGTTCTTGTTTCAGATCTACAACAATTAAGATATTAAGAAAGTATCTAAAAATATCCGAAGTTTAGTTTTATATACATACTAGCTGTTCCTCGCGGCCTCGCCCCGCGTGGGACTCGGTTATATCGCGCCCAAAAGTAGCCTATGTTTGACCTCGGGTCGTTAACTACATCCCTACCAAATTTCATCACAATAGGTCCAGCAGTTTAGCCGTGAAGAGGTGACAGACAGACAGACAGACTTTCGCATTTATAATATTAGTATGGAAGTATGGATAGTATGGATTTGATGACAACCATAATGATTGACAATAATTTTTGAATAGTAAAATTAAACATTACGATATTAATTAAATGATATTACGATAAAAAAAATTGTCAACTACTTAAACTATTCATTGTTGATAAGGCTATAAGTTGTAACTACTACTCTACAAGAATAGGTGTAAATAAAGGCAATACCTCTGGCTTCATCTGTTGCTCTCTGCAACTTTACTCTTAAGTTTTCTATTTCATCTACTTCACTCTCTAACACTGCATTCCTCTCATATGCTTGATTTAGTAATGTTTCTATACATGATACGGACTCTGATATTACCCTGTAAAAAACCAATCAATATAATGAAATTAGCTATTTTCATTAACCAGTTTAACCCGTTGGCTCGCAGAATCTAGACATATTTGTGTGCAAACCAATCGGAAACATTTAAGACCTTTATTTTTGGTTCTTAAAAGTACCTGTTTCCATCCCTGATACAATGTTATGACATAACAGTATCACTGGCATTTGACTATTTTCAAATATATAATGTATCTTCAGGTATTTGTTTGAACCACAGATTACAGAATACTATTCTAGTACAAATATTCAACTGACATACAAAGAATTGCGCCGATTTTTAGTGTACTAATAGAACCTCCCCATACTGAGACATATACATCACACCATCTATTGATCACTTTAGACACTGTGATTCTAAATCCGATAACTCATTAAATAAAGCACTAAATCAGGTTGCAGTAGAATAAAGATACTTTAAAAAAATCGTTTTTAATAATTCACACTCTTTATTCCCCAAGAATAAGTGGGATCATCAATAATTATAATATTTCAATTCTTGTAAACATCACCAATTAGCAAGAAAACGAACTAAATCTTTTTCTAAGGGAGATGAGCACATGGTTTGAACCAAACAGAATTTTGTAAAAAGAACCACTGACTCATAAGTCCCTCATTCATGAGGCACCTCATTTAAGGTACTCGTCACGACAAAATGAGGATGGCCTTGTTTTACAACTTTGAACCATCTCATTTAGCTCCTGGCTTTTTTTTCAAGGCATCGCGTTTTTACGTGTCGTAAGGCACAGATTACACCACATGCACCAGATTAGTGAGTGAGTCAATATTAATACCTCATGAAGAATGAGGGAGGGAGTCATTCCATGCGAAACATCAAAGTTATGCACCCCTCACTCTGGTCTGTGTTGTGTTTATTTTTCTCTTCGCTTCACCTCAATTGAGGGGTACCTCACGAGCCCCTTGCAAGGTATAATGGGATCATCGCTTATCCTCAATAAAAAAAAAAGTTACACAATGCTACCTCCTTGCAGCTTTGAAGTTTAACATCCAAGCCACCATACACTAGGCTTAACAAAGATCTACCTTATTCCACTTTCTTAGGGTGTCTCTCTGGTCTAGTAGTTAGTGACTGAGTCCTGAATTTGATTCCAATAGAACGCATAATTATTTCAGTTTAGTTTAGACATTACAAGCTGGAATCACCTGATTTGTCTCATAATATACCTAGATGATTTTGTGATCAAAATGCAAACCTTAGCTTAAAAAATTAATAAAAAAATGATTAAAATTACCTTTGACCTCTTTCTAAATCATCATTTTTTTGTTCCAATTCCCTTATATATATACCTTGTTTGTTTTTTTCCATTTTTAAAGCCTGTAATTCATTTTCTAATGCATTTGTTTCATGTTGACTCCTCTCTAATTTATTCTGTAAAATAGTGATAAATAATAGGTATTATGACTAGGTATTATACATATTTACTGCTTTATTATTTATTGGTAAGAGATAACGGAACAAAACATCATCATTATCATCTGGTCAGTGGGTGTCTGACAAAGCATATTTAAAAAGTTCATTAGCTTTTTTGAATATGGTACCTAAATAATTTCTACTTTTACAAAAAAGTAACCACCACTTACTCTCAACAATTCGATTTCGTTTTTAAGTCGTTGGTTTTGATGATCTAAATCTCTGTTTTGTTTCTCCACTTGTACTAATGAAGCTTCCAATTCCTTTTCAAGTTGAGCTGAGTTTTCAGTATACTCGTCGAGCTCTTGCTGAATGTCGTTAGCTCTTAAAAAAGTAGCAGAAGTAAATACACAAAAAACTAAATATGACAAAAATTGGATACCATTACTAAGTAGGTAAGTAAGTATTTTATTTATGAATATTAATTGTTATCAGTTCAAAACATTCAAAAGTCCCATGTTTACAAAGTGATGATATATTTTTTATATGCCTAATCAAGGGCTCAAACTTACTTTTGTTCATAATGTTTAGCTTGTTTCTTCCAATATTCCAATGACTCAGATTCTAATTGTCTTGGAGATTCCATGTTCTTCTACAATCAAATTTACCACTTTCAACAAACGTTATTCCAAGGTAATGTTATTTCAACGAACCATCACTAGTTCTAGAAAGCAGATTATCAGTTTATTTTCGTTAAATTGAATTTTATAGAATCGTTTTTTGAAAATTCGATAAAAATTATCACATTACAATCGCCGTTAAAACGCAATTATTGACACAATTTTTTCTCTCGTAAATAAGTCGAATGCCAAATGCCAAACTAATAAAATGGCGTCTTACTTATGACGTTGAAATGTTGCTATATTTACATCAGTGAGTGAGGGAGATGTCGCCTAAGTTTTAAAGAGATGGTGGTAAGCCACCAGACGTGGCCTTCTAATTTGTGGTCGTGGCCGTTACTGACGACACTGACACTGTCAGTGTCAAATTTTATGGCTAGTGATCAGTCAGTCATTTTGACACAAAAAGAAAGAAAACTAACTACTAATTTTTGTACTTATTTTTAATTAAATTTAATTGAAGACTTATTATGAATCTTCAAAACATTAAATTAAATATTCTAATTCATACATTTAATTTTCTAAACAAAACGGTTAGGAAATGAAATTCAAGCGGTGATAACTTTCGTGCTGTTTTGTTTGTGAATTCTTTATTATCTTTCTAATTTGTGTTGTGAATGACGTGTAATGTTTCCAACGGTGGACACTGAAGAAATTGTACAGAGCACGTCATTACAACGAATATCTAGTGTTTCTAGCAATGATCAAGACTCACCAGAAAATACCCAAATATTTGTGCAACAATATAATAAAGAGATAACCCTCATAATGCTAATCAAGGAAATGGTGTTTTGTATAGCACTAGCTTTGACAACGTACGGTGCTCTTCACAGCACGTAAGTGTAAATGCTTATGATGTTTTCTCGACAATATGGTAAATCGTAAATATCTTGTTAATTTATTCATATGTTTCCAGACAGACAAAGATTTCCAAACACCCACAAGCAGTTAGATTTTTCAGTCCAGACTCTGTAGTAACTGACTGGTACAGAGGACAGCTGAGCAGTGCATTAGCTCTAGTCAATAGAGCTGATGTATCATTTGTGATGTACTATGCTCCTTGGGATGCAGAGTCTCAACATGTCCGTGGAGAGTTTGAAAAAGCAGCTCTGGTTTTAAGTGATAGAGTAAGTATTCAACAATATTTTTTTAGACACAATCACAAAACATTGGATAAAAATTATAAATTGTGTTATAAGTAGGGTAGGTATGTGGTATGCAATTGATCTAGTTTATGTTACAGGTTCATTTTGCTGCTATAAATTGTTGGAATCCTGGCAGTGAATGCAGATTGCATCACAATAAAATACCATCTTGGCCTATTTTAATGGCATACAAAGTGAATTCACGAGGTGTTATTTATAAAGGTATGGTATTTTCTGGGTTGAACAAAATGAATGCGTATTTGTATCTAGCAAGGTACATACAACAAACCAATAAGGAACCAGGTAGGTACTTGGGACTAAGATACAATTTTTCTTGCAACCCGAGATTATAATATATTGGATTTTTTTTTGGTGGTAGACACTTATAAAGTCTTAATGAATCAACAAGTTTAATGCCACAGTCACAGAAACAATAATTTTTCAATTGTTTTTTATTTATTGGTAACTAATTCAATGACTAATATTGCTAATAAGTATAATTGAATAGGCTACTTAACTCATAACAATTTTGATGCAACAAATGTTTATTTCTTACAGTATTTGACCCACAAAACTGGAATATATCAATTTCCGTTAAGAAGAATGCAAGATGGCATTTTAATTTTAATTTCAAATTTACTTAAAATTCAGAACTGTCAAAACACGGATCAGCGTTCATCCGCCATGACATGACAAACTGTTGTTCAGACTTATTTTTGACTCTTGTCATTCGTTCAAAGGTGGTAATTCAAATGATTTTCATTCAACAAAACTGGAATCTCATCATTTTCATGGAACTGTGGTTCTTGGCAATAGCACCTTACAGAATAATTACATCACGAAACTCTGCAAAAATGGCAGAGGGTGATTTTGATAAGATTTTAAAAGTGAATTGTAGAAATTAATTTTTGCTACCTTAGAGGGCTCAGAAAAATATGGAAAAAATTGTTTCAATCTAAACAAATAGAAAATATTTTTTTTAAACAAAAACAAAATAAAAGTCAACTGCTTAGCTTATTAAGAAATTCAGAATGACTCAGTTCTTTAGTTTTTTGATTGTTTGTGTATCATTTCGTTGTTTTAAAAAAAGGAAATTATATTAAATGTTTTTTTTTGTGTCAGGACCTAGGGATGCACACAGTATTGTCAACTTCTTGGAGTTAGTCATGAAACCATTGGAGAGGGTGTCGTCTACTGAAGATCTTGTGAATCTGTTATCTATATGTGATGTAAGTCTTAATTCATGTCTTTCTTTATGCCTACCTACTGTCTACAGTCGTCATATCTACATATTCCACTTTAATGAATTCTTTAGACAATAACATTTTGTGTGCGTTTATTTCACTGCTAACACCTAAATACACAATGTTCTTTATTTTTAAGTATACAAGTAATTTTCAGAATTCAATACAATGGGTTTATTTCAGCCCATATATTGTCAGTAAATTAAAACTTAGGCTTGATATTTGATAGTTTAGTATTATTTGCTTATCTCAAATATTTTCCTGACCAAATGATCTACCCAGTGCCATGTATATATACATTGCAAATGTAGTGACTGCCCCACAATTAACACGTTTGGTTTATCAAGAACAACCTTCATATTTGTGTTAAACTTGATAAACAAGCATTTTAAGTATATAGTAGTTATAATACTAAAATTGTTTTTTTATATAATATCAGGATGGTTATATTTTGAAAACTCCCACAAGTGTCAGAGGCTTAAGTGGCATTTGATGGGAATACATAATACTTAACTCAGTATATTTGTGCAAATTTTAGGCTGTAGCAGTTGGTTTCACGCCTTTAGCAGAAACTTCAAAATTGTACAACATTTGGTATACTGTCGCAATAAATGCTCGTGAATTTGACACGATTGGTGAAATATGTTTTGCTGTGGTGACGTCGGAAGAGCTTGCAATAGACCTTGGAGTGGAGAGAGTGCCAAATGCAAGACTGATGTTGTGGAATGATACTAAGGTAACATTAAGACATGCATTTTTCCAGCTTTTGCCTGGGCTTTCTGTTGGAGTTTTGAATTTATAATGTAACATTAATTTGGGGGAAACCCGATTAGTGATGCGCCGTTACCGGGAATATTGAACGTTCCCGGGAACTTTGGAAATATTGCCGGAAATATTCCGGGAATTGCCAAATGACTATGGCAACTTTGGGAAAGTTTCCAAATTCCTTGGTAACATTGGGAATATTTCCATAGGGAATATTCTAGTCCCGATCAGTTCCAAAATTGCATATCAAATAGTGAATTATGATCTCTCTTAGAGTATAAAAGTTGGCGCGGAGATTCCGCACGCGAAACTCCCGCATTCGGGGTAACCTACGAAGTTAATGTCGCTCGTTGGTCGCCCTAAATATCGCTTGAGATATAAGATGCTAAAAGCTTGCAGAGCTTCAGAGTTGTTAGAATATAAGTAATAAAATATTAATTTATTATTGGCATCTGTAATAATATTGTTTTTTCTAGGAATATATTTCTGAACGTGGCTACCAGTCCTGGAATGAATCGTCGCTGCTTCACTGGGTATTGGAGAACTTTACACAACCAGTTGCACGGGTCATTCCAATGTGGAAGAAAGCATTCAGCTTTGAAAGATTTGTAGATGGAAACCCAATCTTGATACTCTTTACACCTCTTAACCCTTTATATGACCAATTGCCATCATATTCCTTGGTAAGATTACCTTCTACTTATATAATTTTAGATATTTTTATAAGTAGCTTTACCCCGCAATTTCACCAGAGTGTAATAGTGCACTTTTATCCATACAGTGTCCGTGGTTCGATAAGTACAGTGCGTCACATAGAAAAGTGTAAGAATTTAGCTTAACACTTATACCCTCTTACACCTAAGGTAATTTTATTTACACACACATAGAATTTTCAAATTTGACCAGTAGTACCAGAGTAAAAAGCGTTCAAATAAACAAAATCTTCTGCTTTATTATAAAAATACATTATTATATTAGTAATTTATTTGTTAATCAATCTGGTAATTGAAAGCAGATTCAATGTTATTTCAGCAAGTCTAAAACAATGGCACACTACATGTAAGGGAATGATGTCAAATACCATTTTGTGATTTCTTATGTCATTTTTCCATATGAATGATCACAGCTAAATTTGAATCTTGTATTTATATCTAAGGTCATTTTGAATTCTTTCTAATATTGTGTTTTTTTTTACTTTGTTCGGATTAATATCTTTTTTAAAAATTTTGGCCTACTTTGGTATTGTTGGGTTTCAACACTAGCTTTCTCTTTAATTTGCTAATAATCATGCAGCTAAACCTATAAAGCAGTCAAATTAAAGTTAGTCACGTATTTGGTACCATATAGACATGTTTGGCCGGTATGCATAAAATTGTGGATGTGCATACATTTGTCTATCATTTCATATGCTTTAGTAACAATAATAACCAGTTGGCTCGCAGAATCCAGACACAATAGAAAATATATTGTTATTCGACATGGATATTTATTTTACAGCTGCGTGAAGTAGCTATGGAGTACTACAATTGCAACAACAATGAATCCAGTCAATGGACCGCAGAACTGTTAAAACTGCAGCAAGTGCAAAGATTATTATATGAACAGAAGAACTTTTTGAAATTTTGCCAAGATTTTAAATTCAAAAAACCTATAATTAAGCGTAGTCGTAACTACAGGAACGAGATTGTCTCGGAAAACAATAAATATCCATGGACAAATGTCACACAGAAGTTTCAGAAGAATAAATCACCTGATTTTTTGTTGAAAGGAGGTTTGTCTATTGCAAAAGTAATCGAGAGCTCCGATGACGAATCTCAAGTTATGTCTGCCTTGGGTCTGTTACATGAATGTAGTAGAGACCTGCCAGCTGAAAGGGACTTCTATGATAGTTATGAGAAGTGCCTATCACTTGAAAATAACTTCAATGTGGATCAGGATATAGAGGATGAGCATGAGACGTAAGTATCTATTATTTTTTGTATTTTTAAATGAAGTTTCGGTTTACATGTTACAAAAAGATGCAATATAGGCTATTTGACTCTATGAATTTAAATGCAATAACGAAATAAAAATGCAAGATAGAAGAGAAGCCAAATAACTCCGATTTCAAATTTGTTTTTTTTTTTTATACTTCTGTGATGTCTGATTCGCCTAAAATCGGTGGTTCGAAAGACACTCATTTGTTTTCAAAGATTTTCGAATGATTTTCGTGCGATACGGTGGTTTTTAGTAACTGATTTCAAAAATAGCACCCTAGGCACTAATGACGTCACAAGATTTTGCAAAATGGCTGACACTGTTTTAGAATCTCACACAAAAAAGATACATATTTTTTATATTAATTGTATATATCTACTAAATAACACTGCATGTAATTTATGTGTATGTTACTATAATATGTTCAACAAACAAAGCATCTTGAATCTTGAATTGTCTTCTAGAAAAAAAATAAGTTTGGTAATCTAATGATATTAAATCTCTCTTTTAACAGACTAGAAACCACAATGCTACCATATGAAGGCGATCACTTGGCACCCGAAAATTTAGTACAAGAACACGTAAAACATTTCTGTAAAATAACAAGGTTTGCATATGAATTCGGCCCGCCTGTGACACCCGCCATAGTGCCAAATACAGAAGTAAACTTTACAGATATAAATGGATTGTCTTGTGAGAAGAATTATAGTCTGCATATGCTGGCAGTGGACAGTGTGTCCAACCATCATTTTGCAGAATTTCTTGGTATTGATGTGGCAAACAAGAAGGATAAAACTACCGTCGTTATATTAGACAGTAAGGTAAGTTGTGAGGGTTTGAGCACTTATAATATCAGTATGCATGTAAATGTATTGTAAGTCGTAAGTCACTCAGTACCTCACAAAATATATTTTTTTCTGTTCCATTCTGTAGGTCTACATGTGTTAATTTGTTTACACGAAAACTTGGCATCTAGTTGGAAATACAAAAAAAAAAAGTCTGATGTGGTGTAGAATGACGAACCCCTTGTCTACACATGTTTTTTCTTCGTCAGTGTTGTATGGACCTCTTTGAAAGCTTGTTGACATGCACGGCGCATTCGTCACGGGGCAGCGCAGCCGCCGTAGCTGAATAACAACAACAACAACGCCGTCAACAAGCTTTCATGTGATCCATACAACACTGAAGACCGTGCCTACACACGAGATTTTTCACGGCGTGTGGACAATCCCAAAGACCACACATTCTAACAGCCTATCAATATTTGTTTATAGCACGAGAGTCAATACATCCTGTCCGAAGAGTACAGTGCCAAATCGATTCGGGAGTTTATTTACAACTTCACACATAAGAAGCTGAAACGTTCGCTACGCACACACGTAGAGGAAGCGGCACACACACATTACTACGGTTCAGACGGCAATGGGGAGATGGAGATAACCAACGATACTATCCATATAGTTGATCTGACAACTCGCAGTTTCAGGAAATTGGCAAGGACGCCTGGAGTGGTGAGTTAACCTGACTTATTACGAGACTAGAGGCTAGACTCGATTTTTATTTCTAATACATTTGAAGTTTTTGGATTTAACCTCTTCTAAAAAATTTAATCTACAGTTCGTATGATATTCTTTGCCACCTGACCGTATTGTTGTGAAACCCAATAGCGTGATTTGGATGGGAGCAAAGCAGGCGTCATAATCTGGTAATACTTAGTTTTTTACTAACCGGATTGGAAATGTAGATGTCATTGCAGAGTTCATCTGACGGTCGGATCGTAAAAAATATTTACTTTTTTCGGAAGGCACGAGAAGCCGTTGATCACTGCTACCCCTGGTGATCATTAAGAAACCTCCACAATGTACAATATCAATTTGATTTTGTAACCCACACGATATGAATACAACTATCCTCATATATTAATTAAAATATTTTCAGTCGATCATTCCAATTCTAAGTGGACTGTCAATTATTCCTTCTGCTCCCCGTTATAGTATTTGATCAAGTTAACGTCCGGTTAATATGTAATCAGATAACATTAGTGGCGGTGTGCGGGTCGTCGTGCGGAGCGCACGTGTCGCGCGCGCTGCTGGCGGCCGCGCGGCTGCTGCGGGCGTGCGCGGTGCCGGTCACCGCCGCACGCCTCGACGCGCGCGCGCACGACCTGCCGTGGCACTACACCGTCGACAGATACCCCGCCGTGTTCGTGTTCCCGGCCGATCGGTGAGCCTCGCCACTACTTGTATAGGTGCTCTATCAGCCGCGCGTGCACGACCTGCCGTGGCACTACACCGTCGACAGATACCCCGCCGTGTTCGTGTTCCCGGCCGATCGGTGAGCCTCGCCACTACTTGTATAGGTGCTCTATCAGCCGCGCGTGCACGACCTGCCGTGGCACTACACCGTCGACAGATACCCCGCCGTGTTCGTGTTCCCGGCCGATCGGTGAGCCTCGCCACTACTTGTATAGGTGCTCTATCAGCCGCGCGTGCACGACCTGCCGTGGCACTACACCGTCGACAGATACCCCGCCGTGTTCGTGTTCCCGGCCGATCGGTGAGCCTCGCCACTACTTGTATAGGTGCTCTATCAGCCGCGCGTGCACGACCTGCCGTGGCACTACACCGTCGACAGATACCCCGCCGTGTTCGTGTTCCCGGCCGATCGGTGAGCCTCGCCACTACTTGTATAGGTGCTCTATCAGCCGCGCGTGCACGACCTGCCGTGGCACTACACCGTCGACAGATACCCCGCCGTGTTCGTGTTCCCGGCCGATCGGTGAGCCTCGCCACTACTTGTATAGGTGCTCTATCAGCCGCGCGTGCACGACCTGCCGTGGCACTACACCGTCGACAGATACCCCGCCGTGTTCGTGTTCCCGGCCGATCGGTGAGCCTCGTCACTACTTGTATAGGTGCTCTATCAGCCGCGCGTGCCACGAGCCTGACGTGGCAGATGGCAGTGGCGATGTTCATTCATACACTATGTTTAAAATTTGTAAGAATAAGTTTTTTCGTAAGAAATTGAGGTGGTCACCAGTGCTTTGATTAGCCTTATGGTCCTGGTTTATCGCCTGACCTAACCTAACCTTACGGTTGAAACACCTGGTTGTCTAATTAGAAGATGACTCAGTTCTTTAAAAGGCACGAAAATCCTTTAGAAGAATTTTCGTGCCGTAAAAGAATTTGAGATAAGGTTAAGTTACTCGTTTACGTTTTACTCGTTACGTTGCCTTGTGGTTCCGCATCTTTATATCCATATGCGGATGTCGTAAAACCAGCCCCGTTGTCTAAATCTACTCAGTTTGCTAACCGATGGCGGGATAAAGAACGTTTAAGCGGTCTGTGACAACTTCTTGTGACTTCCTGTTCTGGACTAATTCTATAATTAATTCTATAAGACCGCTGTGCTAATATTGTGCAAAATAGAAATCTCAGTATTTTTTATCAGGGATCGCGAAGCCCGTTCCCGCTCGTATCCCATAGACGAGCGCGTGTCAGCGAGCGGACTGGTGTCGTTGGCAATACGCGCGCTCGGCGTGCCTCAACACCTTCGCGTGCGCCTCGCAATCTGCCAAACCGCAAAGGTAACTCGACATTCTATTATAAATTTAGTGTTAACTTAAATTCGTTATGAAACGAATAATAAAAGCATATTGATTATTATACGTACGTAATTAACACGAAGACTAATGCCACCATCTTGCGAAATGACATTCATACTGTGTAGCGGCGCATAAGTACTTGTGGAATAACAAAGTCTTAATTAATAAAACTGTGGATACATTAGCGCCTTCGCATTCACTGAGGATTCAATTCTAACCTCGCTAAATCCAATATTATCAAATTTGTATGGTGTAATTATGTTTTTTTTTTCAGGGTATTGCTCACAAAAAGACTTGCTTGAAAGATATAAAGGAGCACATAACTACAGTAATAGGTCGGAATCTTAAATATTGGCGTCGCAGCGAGCACAGGGAGCTTAAAGACGCGCTTTTTAAAAGACTGCAGCATTTACACCAAGTTTCTTTGGACCTAAGTCTGATGCATGTGACGGACCTCAGTGAAGCGAGCATAAAACAACAGACATTATTAAATTCTCTTAATTTATTAGCAAAAAATTGGGACATCGATGTCTCCATCCTAAGGACGAAAAGTTGATGTATAATATATTTTGTAAATAGTGTACATTGGTCATTTTATATAAATATCTATGTTATTTATTTTTAAAGTCTAGCCTAAAGATATTAATAAAACGTTGAATCAAATGTTGCATTTCATTTCATTAGAACTCCACGTCCCTGCCGAAGAATGAGAGCGTGTTTTGTTTGGTGCTTCTGCGCCAGCCTCGCACCAAGCCGAGGATTGCGGCGATAGCTTTGTGAACGTATTCCTCTGAAATTGTAATTATTATTTTTAATTCAAATATTTATATCTCCATTTTTTAGATTTCACATTACACACCATTCACCCATGTAAATAAAAGCATCTCGAGCTGTGTTGTTTTTGTACCCGGGGACCGCTACACTCCCCAATGAGGTACTATAGTCTGACCAACACCGCTTTACCGACTAGTTAAGTCATCGAATTAAATGATCGCAATTTGCTATCATATTAATCCAATGGGCTACTTGAGTCATATCAATTTTAATGAAATAAATGTGTAGCAAAATTTCACATTCACATAATGCCTCAACTGATAAAATGCCTCAAACGCTAAATAGGGTAGGATACTAAGTCAGATATATGATGCTAACCTAGTGAATTATAGTCTGTTGTATTTGGGTAAAATTGGTGATAAGGCTTGATGAGAAAAGCCAAGTCCACGCCCACGACGCCCGTGGCGTAGTCGCTCAACGAACCAGCTACTCGCTCGTCGTTGCTGCTTTGATGCACCTGAGCGAGATTTTATGTTTAGAAAAAAATCCATAGTAATCAAGCAATAAGTAACTATATTTTTTTCAATATATAAGTGATTATTATCACAACTAATATTATAAATGTGAAAGTGAGTTCGTTTGTTACGCTTTTTTTACGCATCTAACGAACCGATCATCATGAAATTATGCACAAAAGTTGGTAACGATATGAAAGGACAAAGAATACTTTCATCCAGAAAAAAATAAATAAACTAAATACAACACAAAATAAATTTGTGCGTCATCGTCATCCCGGAAGCCTGCAAATGACAAGATCTCCTTGCATATCTTGAGAATCGTGTCTTTGGACTAATCCGCCGTCGTCAGTCTGAAGATATAAGTAGAGACTTGTTATTCCCTAGGTATGCTTTTGTGAAACCCATGGAAAGATAGAGGACCACACGGCTACCTACTGCTAGTTATGTACCTCATAAACACGACCATCGGGCAACCGCGATTGTCGCGCTGCATACTCGCCGACTTCTTGCAATGCGCGGTAGTTGCTCGGTTGCCGCAGAGAGTAACGCCACGGATACAGGATGTACTCCTGATTAACATACAGAGACGTCAACATCAACGGTGAAAAGGTACATGCATCATAAGGATTGCACTGCGTTCTATACTTCTAAGGTATAACGTCTTATTTCTGTAAAGTTGTGTGCGTTATAGGATTATAGGCTAGCAGTGGCCGAGCGCTTTTCTCTCTTTTGCCTTATAAATTTTATTGTTTTTAAGAAAAACCTATGGATTTGTTAGGTTATTGAATAAAGAACAATTCCTACCATCATCACGCCTGTGCCCCTAGTATGAGTTTTTCTTAACGCAGACGCTAGCGACTGCGTTAGCGATTTAATATGGCAAACCTGTACAGCGCCTCTGGCGGATAGTAAGGCAACTAAGAAATTCCATACAAAATGCTAACGCAGTCGCTAGCGTCTGCGTTAAGAAAACCTCATACTAGGGGCATTGTTTCTCGTAAGGTATATGCGTATTCTGTAGTCTGTGCCATAAGAGTAGGCAGACTGAGTAAAGATAGATATCTACTGCTATGAATCAATCATACGTAAGAGGCTCCGATGAGTGTAGTGGAAACGTGGAAGGTGCTGCAAAGTGCTTAAAGACCTAACACAATCACTCGAAATAAACGCTCCCAGCCTCTGATGTGGTTCCTTTAACAAACACCAGTGCCCCTAGTATGAGTTTTTCTTAACGCAGACGCTAGCGACTGCGTTAGGATTTTGTATGGAATTTCTTAGTTGCCTTACTATCCGCCAGAGGCGCTGTACAGGGTTGCCATACTAAATCGTTAACGCAGTCGCTAGTGTCTGCGTTAAGAAAAACTCATACTAGGGGCACAGGTGGCAGAGTAGACAAACGTACCTTCTAAAGCACGAAATCATCTTTGTTATCAGACAATTAGGTGGTTTAAGCCTGCAATGTTCTACTTAACCAAACTAAAAAGAACTAAACAAAGTATGTTTCCCGTGTGAATCAACCCACGACCTCTGGGTCTTCAGGTAAACGCCTAAACTACTGGACCACATAAGTACAAGTATCTACCTACGATACCAAAAACAGTGTGAATGGGAGACGCCTACATAATAGGTTACAAACACATATGTTTATCAAGTTGGTAAAGGTACTTATTCCAACTAATATTATAAATGCGAAAGTGAATTTGTTTGTTGGTTTGTTATTGTTACGCTTTCACGCCCTATCTACCGAACCAATCTTCCTGAAATTTCGCATACACATAGAGTATTGAGAAGGACATAGGGTACTTTCATCCCGGAAAAGGCACTACTGTCCACGAATTTACGCGGGCAGAGCCGCGGGCGAAAGCTAGTATGATATAATATTGTTACCCAATACCTTTTTGGAAATAAAACTTGAATGTAAATGAATTGCCAAATGAACTTCATCACCGAGGCGGTCGATGTATCTTCTAATAGCCTGTGCTTCATTGGAAGAGAAAGGCTTAGCGCCTGGGTAAAACTGCGAACACTGCTCTGGTGTTTTGTGTAGGTCATCTAAAAAAAATTGATTGTTAGAATATGCCTCTCTCAAGAATCGTAGCGTATTCCCAGTTGTACTTATTGCATGCTGTGTTCCTTTGATGCTAGGTTCGCTAAAAAAGCAATGTTTTATTTTTCTTTCCATGAAGTAGATACAGAAAGATTTGTAAAGTAAAATGTAGCCTTAACAAATAACGAATAACAATAAGAATCCATACTAATCCATATCCATCCATATCCATACTTCCATACTAATATTATAAATGCGAAAGTCTGTCTGTCTGTCTGTCTGTCACCTCTTCACGGCTAAACTGCTGGACCGATTGTGATGAAATTTGGAAGGGATGTAGTTAACTACCCGAGGTCAAACATAGGCTACTTTTGGGCGCGATATTACCGAGTCCCACGCGGGGCGAAGCCGCGGGAAACAGCTAGTTGTTTATAAATCCATACTTCCATATCCATACTAATATTATAAATGCGAAAGTCTGTCTGTCTGTCTGTCTGTCTGTCTGTCTGTCACCTCTTCACGATTAAACTGCTGGACCGATTGTGATGAAATTTGGTAGGGATGTAGTTAACGACCTGAGGTCAAACATAGGCTACTTTTGGGCGCGATATAACCGAGTCCCACGCGGGGCAAAGCCGCGGGGAACAGCTAGTAAATAAATAAATTGATTTGTATTATTTTCATGAGTCCGTCTAAGTACCTTTTGGGAATTGATGTCGGTGGAAGAATCCGCGTATACTAAGGTACCTGATACAAAGAAATTTTAACCACTTTCCAGAATCGCCATTTACGACAAATACGGGATAACACTTTCTCTTACTTATCTACTGTATTATCTTGTACTACCATGTTTTAAGGCAATTAAATGGGAAAAGGTAGTCGTGCTTTTGTATGAAGTAGTAACGAATAAATAAGATGACTCATTAATTATTTGTAATTAAGCTTACCAAAATTATATTTTGTTTTGTTTCATCATCATCGTCGCTCGTAAGACAAGAGTCCGGTCATAAAACTAAAAATACCTAAGATACAGAAATGTTTGCCTCTAGTATCGCAAGTAAGAAGGTAGGTAAGTAAAGCTCTAAAATTAAACACGCTATGAATTGATAAATGCCTCCTTTCTGAAATTAGCCCTAATTTAACTAGAATGATTTTGATGCCAGAAACCTTGCCAATGGTATGCAAAATTCCGATTGATATTGGTTCCCAAACAGTTTCCATGCCCTGTGTTGTCCATATTTTTGAACCAGTAAGTCGGCCGAGTGCCCTCTCTCGCTGAAGTATTTCGAGACCATTCCATAACATCTAGAGAAGGCTTCAGTTGCATATTTTGTGTGAATTCCACTCCGTCTGGATTTCCCATTGGTATCAAAAACCTGTTTAATATAAAATTCCTGTAATATTGTGTATCATCTATTTATCGAAAATATCAAACCAATTTTAATTTTTCAACCTAAAGAAAATTTTTAACCCCCGACGCAAAAAGAGGGGTGTTATAAGTTTGACGTGTCTGTCTGTCTGTCGGTCTGTCTGTCTGTCTCTGGCATCATAGCTCCCGAATGGATGAAGCGATTTCAATTTAGTTTTTTTTTATATTAATGGTGACTTATGGGCGAGTGTTTTTCACTTAGAAGTTGTGAGGGTTAATGTGGGGAAGAATCACCGAATGCCTGCAAATATACTCGAGTGGGGTCTCAAATGAAAGCGAGTCAGGCACATTATAAAATAAGTATTATGTTCAATGAATATAAGTCGAACCCTGCTACTAAAACAAATTGTGTAGTGGGTTTTTTTTTAATTTAATGTTATATAACTTTTGTTTATAGACAGAATGACAAGGACTCAAGGACAGATAAGAATTAGGGCTAGTTAGTATTGATTTTCTTATGAAGATTGTAGGTCTTTCACACTGGTCACAGGTTCACCTATACCTACATACTTAAATGTACAATAGAATGATTATTTAAAGTATGTATACAATTATAATATGATATGTGTCTATATCTACTAATAAATAAGATATACGAGGACAAATACAGGCGGATTAAGCCACAAGACGCGACTAGTTTTAAATAAAACGTTTTCTTAAATGTATCTTTATCTCTTTTTTGAAATCGTTTGTCCTTAAGTTTTCAGTTTTCTTCCTCAGCTGCTTTTGTCCCATCAGTAAATTTAAAAAAATCCCCTCCTTTTTCACGCGTCTCTACCTTTAGCCTAATTGACATTAATAAAATTTAAAATTGCATTTAAAAAGTGGTTAATAGATAAAACATTCTATTCAGTTTCGGAATATCTGAGTTCTGAAAATTAAATTAATAATATATCATTAATTGAATAATCGATGCATAGAGATTTCAAAAATTTTGCATGCTAAATATTTTTGGCTAAATAGGACATAAGCACTAATCCACAAATTTTTCAAGAATATTGTAAACCCCATTTACTGCAAATAAAAGTGATTTGATTTAGGTAAGTAGGTAATTAACTCATCAGCAGCGCACAGAGAAAATTACTAATTGTTATTATATATTTTTTATATTTGATTTGTTCGTGTATATTAAACTATGTTTGGCATATTTGTTTATAACTGATTTTGTAACTATAATAGTAGGTAAACATTAAATTTAGCAACAACCTGTTTGGTTCATGTCATACACAACTCGCTGACAGACGGACGGACAGCGTAGGGTCACGTTTTAACATTTTTTTTACAGAACACAAAAGGGGTCCTAAAGCCTAATACTACCCAGGATTGCTATGAAGGGGTAATTGACATAGGTACGAAAAAATAGATTCAATGTGGGTAGAATACTGTTATTTATAAATGGTGTTTGGTCATTATTTGACCTTTTTATTTCATGATGGAGTTTTTATCTCTGACCTTACTATAAGCCTAATCTATACTGTGTAGACAGATAACATACCAGTCGTAATCATTGAAAAACGGAGTTTGATAATTAGCATCGTAAAGCAGTTTTTCAGCCAGCTCTATCACTGCATTGGCTGCTCCCCAAGCCATGGCATTAATTGCTGGAAAAATAGTAGACATCTTAGAAACAATGTTTACTTCGGCAGGCACTTTTACCAAGCTCTTCGGAACCAACATTCAATAGTTGCTTTTTACAAATCCGAACTAATACTATAAATGCGAAAGTGAAATTGTATATTTGTTTGTTTGTTACCTCTTCACGCCTTATCTGCTGAACCAATCTTCCTGAAATTTCGCATACACATAGCTAGAAGTATTGAGAAAGACATAGGGTAACTTTCATCCCGGGAAAAAATACTGTTCCCGAGGAAAATTCATGCGGGCGAAGCCGCGGGCGAGAGCTAGTATACATATAAATTTGAAATGGCAATTTTATAACTTGCCATGAATAAGGAGTATAACCTCCAGATTTGTGGTCTAGCTGTTATAGTTAAAATAGTAATTATAATGTCACCTCCTATAACAAGTATTCCCGGTTTTTTGCTCTCTTTGTCGCTTCGCAATTCAAGGGAAACCAAGGTTCTATTGTGTTCAGTGCATGGGGTCATTTGGACCAAACGCACCACATCTGGATTAGAACCAGCTAATAGCGTACACGCTGACAGTATTTTTTCATGATTCAAATACTGCTGATAGTTTAGTTTACTATTTGAGGCTCTCATAACCCTATGTTTAGACCCAGATCTGAAATGAAAAATATATATACATAGTTAAAATAATAAACCAACCCATTTTTCTGCCCATACATTTTTACAGCGACCTTCGTCCTACGGCTCCGCTCAACTGGTACATATTCAAAAAAGATTATTTACCAGGTATTCAGTGCCCTAAAAATCGACCTCTATTTTCATTTACCAGGGTTTAGACTGTTATTTTTGGATAAGAATGCAACCAAGAAAATTATATGACGAGAGAGATAGACAATCTTTATAGTTTAGATGTTAACTTTAAAAAAACGCTGACTAAAGAATCATAAGAACTCGAATATGATACTCAACTGTACAAAATTTCGTGGTGGAAATAAAACAAAAAATAAAGCACCAAAGAAGTACATAAAAGATATCAAATATACTTTCATTTGCACCAACATCATGGAAATATTTACTTAGTTTTTTAAATATTAACCATATACAAAAATTGAATCAATACAAATCAAAGTGACTTGCAAAGAGGTGACTTGTCGTTTTCATATTTACAGAGTAATCATAAAGTAATCGGAAAAAAGAAAGAAAAATAAAATTATTCAAAGAGGATGGTTAAGCTGTATGAAAATTGAAACTCGTAAAAATATATATCTGATGCACACATTGAAAATCATTCCTCATCATAGATTTAAAAAAAATTGTATATACTTATAGTCAAAGAATTTCTAAACGCGCGCCAAGGCATTTTTTTAAATCTATGCCTATAGTTATAAATTGCTTAAAACGGCCACTTTTAGCAGTTTTGCAATTTGTAACTATGTTTGTTTGTTTGTAATATCTTTATTGCTTTAAAATACATAGTAAAAGGAACATTATTAAAATAAGAAGACAATGGACAACTATATTAAACTGTAATTAAATTTTATTAAAAATAACTTTAGATCCAGAACTTTAATTACATAACACGGATTTTTGATAACTTGTGTTTTCAGTGATTAATGATTTTTAGTTGATAGTGGCGCTCGTGTTCACCAAGGTCTCGCCTAAATCTATTAATTTATTAAAGTCCAGTTCTTTAAACCTACTACAAAGTTTGTAGTAGGTTTATTTTATAGACAGTTTTTTTTGTTTTGTTCCAGTTGCTCCGACCACCCTACGAAATCACATAGGACAACGACGATTAGCAGAAAGTCAAAGACTCGTAGCAGGATCGCGTAGCAATGCTACGAGTACCCACATTCTATGATTTTTGCTTGGAGCAGTTGAATTCTCTTATTAACAGACGCAAGTGAAAAGCGAGAAAGGACATTCAGTTCATGTTTCTGACCAGATTATTATACTCTCACTCAGACCCATAAAAGACTAATCCACGAGGTACCTAGATTGCAAAGAGAGATCTTAACAGCACAGAATTGGAATAAGGGAATAGTAGACAGTTTCATGCTGACTTAAAACATTTCTACAGAAAGGAGAAGCCTTAGATTTAAAAAAAAAATCCTGGCACCCGCGATTTGGGAGAAGCATTTGGTATTGCACGTTCCACAGAGGTTCTACAAAATGTTTTTTACTTTCAGACTAGCATGGAAAAGAAAGTTCATAACACATCAGCCGACCAAAAATACTAATAAATACCAAAAACAATAAATTGATACTGGCTATTAAGTCTATGACAACTTCTAAATCTTGCTATCAGACTCATGAACTTATCAAGTCATAATATGAAGAAACTTTTGTTACTATGAGATCTTGTATTTTATTAATAATATTAGGTTTTATACAATCAGTTATTTGCTGTTCAGAACAAACTAATCTTACTCAAAATGAGACTGACCTCGTCTGCCCCTTCTCCTGTAAGTACCAGAAACGATTTAAAATATAAACGTAAGATTGGTTTCCAATAGTGTACTAGTAAAAGAAATAAAATTAATTCTGCTAAAATAATTTTACACTGTTATTTATTTAGTATTTCGTCGAAAAAGAGCAGTTGAGTACACACGCTGGCGCGCAAATGAAGACACCACTCCTCAATTCCTTGTTAAAGTTTTGGATGAAGATATACCGCCACCGAACAATAAGAAAATTGTAGCTGTTAATATCCAGCCGATAACAAAAGGAGTGGAAAAAATAATAATAGGTGGGGCCGCGGTGCCCTCAGCAGCGACGCCTGTGACCACACTGGATCTCCTACGGGAATACACCAGATTTGTACCCCCAACTACAATGCCTGCTTCTCACATAGACGAGATAATTTCAGCACCAGTTCATACACCTATGAAAAAGCCACCATTTAAGCAAAAAGGTGCGTAAGTTTATTGATCTTTTTGAAATTCTGAAAACTATGGAAATCATAGCTTAAAAGGGGCTATCAAATAAACAATATTATTTAGGAGTTATAACAATATTTTTTACTCCCGAAGGGTCACTATATCTAATATACATGATACTTGATAATATTAATTAAAATTAATAAATGTTTCACTTGATGCGTATGAGTTAACTTAATGAGTAAGACCGTAGTACTCAATATATATTTATACGCAATTACTGTATCAACTTCTACTGCTAGGAAACTCGTAAATGTTTTTCAATGTTCATTCATGAAATTCAAAACAATATTTACAAGAAATAAACACTTCTATATAATTCAGTTTTACACTAAGTATACTTATACACATATGTATAAGATAAACATAAATTATTTCAAGTACAAATTCAAATGTTGTAATTTCAGAACGGCATTCCCAACGTGATGAAAGTCCTCCAGCAAGCCCGCAATTTTTGACTCGTAATCCTCCTTTACACCAATTTGCACCGATTGCGGCTGTTGCGTTTACGAAACGTTCGACAGTATCACCACTGACACCGTCATATAAATTGGAAGATAGAGTAAGTTGTTTAAAGTTAATTATTTTTTTAAAATTAAAAAATAATTAACTTTATTGATTCTAAAATATGCGCTGGCTAACTTAATATTATTTAAATTTACAGCGAGTGCATGCAACTAACCATTTGATTCCTACACGAACGTCTCCTTTGCCAGACATTTCGGTGCCAACCAGAACTGAACATTTTTCTGATGAGTATAGTCCTTATCATATAATTGATGACAATGAAGGTCAAAATTTAATTTTTATGACACGAACCACATTTGTTGCAACGTATAGTCCTGTTCGATCGACATTGGATAAATCTCTAACTGACGAATTTTTGATTCCTATTCCTACAAATGTTCAAGATGAAGGAAGAAGATTTGTGACTAGAAAAAAATCAGAAAAGGAATCGGATGCTTCATATAATATGATGTTTTATGATGAGGAGAAAGATACTAGTAAAAGCGAAGATAAGATAGAAGCTTATGATGAGAGAAGCAAAAACGAAGAAAACTCAACATCACTAAATTATGATGAACAAAAAGAGCGGGGTGAAAATGATCTAAAAGAGGCAGCTGCAATTAGTGGAATAAAAGAAGTAATTGAAATAAACGATAAATCTAGTGCAAATGAGTATATTGAGCCATCTTCCCTCATTAATGAAGACAACGTAAAAGAAAATATCACAGTACTTAAATCAGTAAAAGGGGCAGAACCACTGAGGCACTTGAAAAAACATCTACACTGTAATTTGATCAAGATAAGAAAGCTAGACTTTAATACGCCACGAACTCTTCACGAGGTATGAAATTAGGTTATAATGAATATAAACACTTTTTATCAAGATTTGACCATGTTTGATTCGTAGGTATTTTCTTATTAACAAAACGCCCCTGGCGGTATGTTAAGTAAAGTAGCTAAGAAATTCCATATGCAGTCGCTAGCATCTGTGTTTAAAAATCCCATGGTAGACGCACTGGTATGCTGAACGTCTTCTCGTGTAGTCCACGCATTCTTTTAAATCTATCACAGTCCGCTTGTCTCCTTTAGCAGCCTATGGATGAAGTTACTGAAATTTTTTTGAAACATTTTTAAATTCGTTAACTGGCGAAATACACCGTTTAAAACATTTGTCTATAAACCACATTAGAAGCAACTTAAACAATTTGTCTTATTTTTAGTGGCATTGAACTGTTAACAATGAGAATTCTCATGTAGATTGATTAGTTATTTATTGATTAGAAAGTATATGAGTTTATTTAATTTTTTTAAGTTAAAAAAATTATTTAATTATTATTTTTCTTACAGATTGTTGCACAATTAAAGCTTTGGGCGGAGAATAGCCCAGTTGCTAAATGGATTGATATTACATATGGAAATTTTACAACATTAGACAATCCTATTTATATGATGATAGTTGATGACCCCACTAGCGGCCAAGTAGTATCTGCCAAACAGACAGTTATGATTGTTGCAGGTTGATTGAATTATGTTATTTGGAATGGAATAGATACAGTCAAGCTACAAAAGTAGAGTCATAATTTGTAGTATAAATTGTAATTTGCTTGAATATAAATAGTTTTATTCTTATATATTTTTACTAAGAACATTGCAAAAGTTTATGAACTAAATAATATAGTCATTAAGTACTTAGCTGTACCATTTTCCATTTCTTTACGGATCGAAGGTTTTGGAAGCTAAATGTTCTTGGGTGCACATTTCCACTCTCATTTGAACAATTTTTGCTGGACGAATTCATTAATAAAAAATAACAATCGTTTTGTTAAGCCCATTTTAACTAAAATGTATTTTGTCTTCGTTTACGTTAAAAATCGATTTCAAAGAGAGGCACTAAACAACATATTTTATTTAAAATGGGCTCAGCAGGGTAAATCTTTTAAATAAACATTTCAGGGATACAAGGACGCGACCACCATGCTGTGGCGGCGGCTATGTACATACTCTACCAGCTTATAGAACGAACGTCAACACATGCGGAACTGCTTTCAAAATACCGCTTTTGGATCATTCCTGTGTTTAATCCTGATGGTTATGATTATTCTAGTACATTTCCTCAGGTAACTTTGATTTTGTCCGCATACATCTTCGTTTTTGACATGTACTCACAGTGAAGTAGTAGTTCAATTATCTTTTATTTTGTATGAATTAGCTGTTCTGTGGTTTTAAATCTCGTGACATTTTCGGAAAATCTATTTTACCTTTGAACCAGGTACAGAGGGATGATGCTATTGACAATTTGTGTTGTACTTAGGTAGATGTCATGCCTCCTATCATTAGCAGTGTCCCCCCTGCTAAACTGATTTGAACAATTTTATAGATTCTACAACTACATTATTTAATTGTTCAGCACAGGCAATCGTGTCAGGAAAAAGCTAATACTCAATGGCGTGGCGTTTTAAGGCTAACTCCTCTTCGAATATGTTAGTTATACCATTTCGACATATGATGAAGAGAAGCGTAATGCTCAATAGTGGACAAAAATAGGGCGATTCTGTTTTGATGATATTATGATAAGTAAATTTTTCATAGCTAACGTTTTGATACCAACTGTACAAAGTGTTTTCAGTAATTCATGCTGAGTCAGTGAAACAGCTTTCACTATTATAGTTATATCAAGTATATTTTTATATCTACTTGTATTGTATGATTTTTTTAGAGACGGGAATGGACAAAGAATCTGCGACAAAATTGGAATATGTGCGAGGATCGGTTGTCATGCAAGTCCTGCAAAAATTTTGGTTTAAGATGCACCGTTCAGTCATGTTACGGCGTAAACTTGGACCGCAATTTCGAGTACCAGTGGATACCAAGTTAGTTACTCAATATAAAGATATATCGCAAGGTTCAGTATGGTTAATGTTATAAGTAATTTAATTTCCGATATAATTTTCAGAGAAATTATATTATTTTACGACACTGCCTTACTTGCTTACCTTACTTGCCGGCACTCTTTGTCATAAATATTGGTTCCGATGGTTTGGTACTCTCTTACAGGCGTTAAAAGTAACCTATGTCTCTGTTCGGGACTAAAACTATCTACATACCCAAGGTTAATCTTAATCGGTTTATCCGTTTAAGCCTGAAGAAATAACAGAGATGCTTTCGCAGTTATAAGAGTTTGTAACGATGCATAAGCATCGTTCCTCATTTCATTTCTACATACTATATATACTAGATTCAAGTGTAAAATTAATTTGAGCATCCCATTTCGGCCATATCCATCTCACCATTGATTATACTATACCTTTGAGATAACTGCTATAAACACACCCCATTATACAACCAGTAAGAATACATACAAGGAAGCAAAGTTGTTTTAATAGCTCTGTAGGTATTCCCTCTACCTCCTATGGCTCTACCAACCTCTCGGTTATACGAGCCGAATCTCGGGAGTGCGCTGTACTTGCATTTTGCATCTCTTTCCAGTCGCACCTGCTTGATCTCCCTACAAGTTCTCTATTGTGTCGCCTATCTATGCAATCAGCAGCTCTATAGGTACTATTACTATTTGTAATTCTAACTATTCTAACAGCGTGTCTCTGTCTTGGGTCAATTCGCTATAACTGCCGTTAGGACAGCAGATAGGCTAGTAATAAGATATCTTTAAGGTGCTCCCATACGTTCTCAAATGTCATATTTTAAAATAATATATAGTACCTAGTTAACTCCTCAGCTAGCTGCCACGTAAATGTATTCCATTGTTAACTCCTGTAGCTGAAGCAGCTATGATTTTTTGAAAATACCACTATGAACTCTCTATAGCGGAGGAGCTCCGTGCGGAGCACCCCTGCGGACCGCTGTACGCTGGCACCCGGCAACTTAGCGAACCAGAGACAATTGCTCTTACGAAATTACTCCACAACCAGAAGATGACACTTCACACCTTCATTGCCTTGAAGGAGGGAAATGTACTGGTACGGTATTCTGACATCTGACCATTATGTTTTAACGTAACATATACTAAGACCTAAAATCCCCGAAATATGTTAAAATTAAAGTAATTATATAAATTTGATATAAACGGAGGCCGGTGTCACTGATTATGTTTTAAGATAATAGACAGCTTTTAACATACTAAATAAATACTTTATATTTTAGTTTACAAGGTTATTTTTTAAATTTTTAACTACATTTAAATGTAAGTACTAAGCAACCGTCATTGTTGCAAGAATTTTCTTTCTATCTACAAACACACTAATTAATTTATATTATTTAGGTACTTTATATATTATTGGCATACTAACTTTCGCCCGCGACTATGCCCACAGGAATTTCCCTCGGGAACAGTGCTTTTTTCCGGGATTAAATATATGTACTTCTCAATACTCCTAGCTAAGTGTATGCGACATTTCAGAAAGATTTGTTCAGTAGGTAGGGCGGTAGGGCGTCAAGAGGTAACAAACAAATATTCAAACTCACTTTCGCATTTATAATATTAGTAGGTACCTATGAAGTATGATGATAGTCATTTGCGGACTAGTAAGTTTGGAATAGGTAATCAAATAATAAATTAATATTTTTAGACAATTATTATACCATGTTAATGTTATATAATATTTTAATTAACAGGGTGTCCTGTACCCTTACTCGCACACTAAAAAAAGGCGAGCGTTGGATAATATATATGTAAGTTAATTTTCTTCTTTTAGTCTGTTCATGGGATAAATCCGGTCTAGTATTTCTTTAGTTATTTGCTATACTGTACTTTTGTGATTTCTGTGCACTAAAGTTAACAAAACCACCTTAATGCAAAAAAATGCTTGCCATAAATTATTCTTGACTTAGATTTAGGTGAGATGAAAACGATCATCACTTCACGATTTATATTGATGTACCGGCATTGTAATTAAAATTTTAGTTTTAATAAACACTAGCGACCCGCCCCGGCTTCGCATGGGCATAAAAACCTTCCTCTTGAATCACTCTATCTATTAAAAAAACCGCATCAAAATCCATGGCGTAGTTTTAAAGATTTAAGCATACAAAGTGACATAGGGACAGAGTAAGCGACTTTGTTTTATACTATGTAGTGATAGTGATAGTGACCCGTCGTACCGTATGCACCATTGACTTGCACCATCAATGGTGCAGATAAGGCAGATTGGAGTGATGATGAAAATCAGCTATAATTTGCCTAGGTAGGAACATCCGGCTTCTACCTACGCTCTTGGCTGGTTTACCTAAGTATAATATTTACCAGGTGGTCAAGATTTGAGTACTTAAAATTTTTTACACTGTTATATATAATAGAACTTGTGTGCAGAGACAAAGGGCTCAGCGTGCGGCCAACGCTGCACAAAGTATTTTCGGAAGAAGGTACGAAGCTGGCCAGACTTCAGAATTTCTACGTATGTATTTCTTTTCTACTATAAATTTACTTTTTTACGAAATTGTCATAACAATGTTCATCTATAACCTACAAAAACATAAATAATGAGTGGCAATATGAAATTGATGTTTTTTCGGTTTTAGCGTAAGTCATACATCACATCACAAACATATGCAAAATCTTTTTCCATTTTATAGAATAACCTTATTATAAAATTAATATTGGACCGTCAGAAACCTTATATTACCTTATTTTTTTAAATAAAATGTTCCCTGATCCAGTCTCTGTTAATTTTAGCGCTATACGCCGGTGGTATTGAAGACTGGATTGACGGCCACCTCGGTGTTGACAATACGTACACGATCATGATGTACCGGCAGTCACAATCGCACGGGTCCACACTACTTACAGAAGTATGTATTGATAGATAGATAGATTTACTTTTTATGGTACCATTAATGGTACAATAAAGACAGAAAGATACAAATTATACATGATGATACAAATACAGACAATGTGTATACAAAGGCGGACTTATCGCTAATGCAATTTCTTCCAGCCAACCTTAGGGTGGATATTATTAAGAGATATTATTATTGATGCGTTATTATTATTATTAAATAAAATTATTGGTGGCGCTAGTTAGCTTATGATAGCCTGAATTCATTAAAGTGGACTTCACAAAAGAAATTCTAGATAGAAAAATCATTGATTTATATTGTTGGATATGCTTAAAGCAGTCTCTACCATTCAAATAAGAAAACAGAACATCTGAAAACATGAAACTATAAATAAATAGTTATATTATTAATCATAATCACATCGAGGAATTATAGAAAAAGTATATTGTCAATTAATATTTTTATAGTGGCTTGAAAGGCTTCTAAATCACCTTAGATATTGTCTTTTTACTTGACCACTATTAGGCTTCTACATATCAGGCATTCAGTCATTCTGGTGATTCAAGTTTCTACAACAAACTATGTTTCCTTCGTCATTAAGAAAACGGTTCAACTACAGCAGTGGGCACGATATATTTAACCTCATTATATTAGGCCTAGTTACTTACCAAAAATTTACATAGACAAAGCAATACTATAATATTTTTAGATATGTAAAATTTATATCATTCTATTTGTGCATAGAATATGCGCTTGTATATATAGTAAATATGTACTTATATTTTTTTAACTTTTCTGTCTTGATAATAATTGCTGGACCTAGGCCTCCCCCAAGAATTCCCAAAAAGACCGGGTGGAAACGGCCAGTTGGTCTAAAATCGACACTTTAGCAATTCATCTAATGGAATTCATATAACGAATTCCTTAGCAATTCTGTAGCAATTCTTCTATTTTTTGTAAACTGGCCAAATAAACTTTGCAATTCCTCTTCAAAACAATTTATAGAAATAGGAATTGCTAAAGAATAGCTAAGGAATTCGTAATATGAATTCCATTAGATGAATTGCTAAAGTGGCGATTTTAGACCCACAGAAACGGCCTGCATCCAGCGCCTGTTTGCACTTTTAGGACATCTGACCTACTGGTTGGTGGGCGTCGCTATTCAAGAAACTTCGCCCGTGGACGTTCATTCGTGAACGGCCTGCGGCTAAAATGATGATGATGATGAATTTATGATTATAATAATTATGAAGACGTGTTTAATGCATTCACTGTATGTTTATCTTGTCGTTCTAGCATGTAGTACACGAAGCATTCGCCGCTATGGACACGCTACTGCTTCAAAGTGTCGATGGCACGGAGCCTGTGTCGTTCGTCAATATGCAGATACATAATGTGGCATCCAGATGCAACATACCAGCTCTAAGAAAAATAATACTTACGATGTTTGCTTTGAGGTACCTCAGTTAATGAAACCTATGACGAATTTAAGAGTTGAATCAAGTATAGGAACGTTGTTTCTTCTAGATTTTTATTGTTATGTTTAGTATTATATACTTAATCAGGACCTTAAAATGTACTTCATTTTGGTAAAAAAATCGTGTGAGTCGACTTTCCCGCCACAACAGCAGTCTGATTTGCCTAAGTACATACTTTGAATTGTGCTGTTGTTTGTCATTTGTAAGGCACATTGTTGCCATATCTTCAGTGTAGCTAAAAGTAATAAAAGAGTTAATATTCGGAAAAGTTTTAATGTAGTTTTGTGTAAACTCAGAAATTTTCTAGTGCCACATCAGTGTACTAAGTATAATGATGTAGGATGAATACTGGACTAAAAAACCTATATTTATCCCTAATATTACTTATCACCACTGAGAATCATTTTTGTGTAGTCTCTTCGTACCCCTGCCTGGAGGCCCTATTTCTAGTGCATGCACCTATTCTATTAGGTAGAAAATGAAATGTCAAAACCTTAATGTATAAACAACGTTAAAAAGCATGTTGTGTAGTTAAAATTATTGATTCAGCTGCCTCTTCAAAGTGACATCCATACTAATATTATAAATGCGAAAGTCTGTCTGTCTGTCTGTCTGTCACCTCTTCACGGCTAAACTGCTGGACTGATTGTGATGGTTTTTTGGTATGGATGAATTTGGTATGGATATAGTTATGCACTAGGAGTCAAACATAGCCTACTTTCGGGCGCGATATAACCGAGGCGCACGCTAGTCATAATATATATCTGAAATGTTTTACTAGCTCTTGTCCGTAGATGCACCCGCATCATACTTTGTTACAACACGTCAAAAAGTAGTGTAGGTTTTTTTTCTCCGGGCGGGAGTGCCAAATCATACCAAATTTCATCTAAATTGTTTAAGCGGTATAAATATAAGAGGTAACAAACAAAGTTTTTTCTTTTAAGTTAAGTTTTACTTAAGTGTAAGTTAAATATTTTTATTGATACATTTTTACTCGCAAACAAGTCAATTGGTTTAGATTAACTGCAGTGCAGAATGTATTTATTTTGCAATCGGACAATCAAACACCATTGAAGGTTAAGCCACATTCACTTGATTACTATTGCCAAACGCAAATTCATGTTACTATCATTTATATAAACATTTTTTATCCCCGGCGAAAAATAGAGGTCTTATCAGTTTTCTCCATTGTATATTTTATTATTTAACTAGCGACCCGCCCCGGCTTCGCATGGGCACATAAATATTCCTCTTAAATCACTCTATCTATTAAAACCGCATCTAAATCCGTTGCGTAGTTTTAAAGATTTAAGCATACAAAGGACATAGGGACAGAGAAAGCGACTTTGTTTTATACTACTGTAATAGTAAAGTGAATTGACACCAGGGTGGCAGATTTGTCGCACTAGTTATCTCGCAATCATCTTTTTATTGGAAATGACTACTTCAGATAATTGGTTTTTTTTTTAATTTTAAACATAATACCAACTCCCCAATCTTTTTATTAAACTACGGCGAGGTCAAACAAGGAGGTTTAGGTGATTGACTTTGATATAAGTGTAATATTCTTAATCCTCTTCGTTTATGCAGGTTAATAATTCAAAGATTATAAGACCTTGTAATTGTATATTAATTCGAGCAATATGTTAGTAATTTTATAACAGTTGAAGTACTTACATAGAAAGTAAATTTAAGTTAAGTACCAAAATTATGACATAATTATGTTTATTCTACTTCAATAAATTATTTTGCTTTGAAAGTCCCTGTATCGCTACAGGTTGCTAAATTTTGCTAAAGATACATTTTAAGACAAGTTGAGGTAAAAGCTTCCGGAAGAGGCATTTTCCGACTGAGCCCCTAATCTGCGCGGTAAGGTAAGGTAAGTAAGATATATTTTTCAGGGAAAGTAGGAGTGTCCGTTATGTACGTTATACTATTATATATTCTGTGACCGCGGCAAGTTGTTTGTTTGAACTCTTTATAATTTTATAATAATCGTAAAGAAGCATTAGGACTTCAGGTGGGCAACTAATTATTTAAAGTAAGTATAGAATTAAGATTCAATGTACATCTCGTGGGAAGGATGGGATCGTTGGGATGTAGGTAACCAGCTGAACGCTGATTGATACTATTGAGATTTCTTTAAATATCAACATAAATTAAATGTATCTAGATATATTTCGTTAGCAGGTATTGAGGCGGTGCGTTTTATACAAAGTGATTTCATATCTTATCCGATCTCATCCTAGTTGATTTGGTGTGTAATGAAAATACTATATAATATAGATATGGGAAAATCCAGTTAGAAGTAATGAAATCTGCTATCTTTTGGATTGTATGTTACATAGTAAGTAAACCAAAAGACATCCTAAAAACAGATCACTCAATTCGAAACTCAAATTGTACTTACTTGGCTCTGATAGTTTTCCCTTAAACTTTGTTAGATATATTTTACAACCGTTTTCACGTGTACAACCATTGTACAACTATTTAGTCTACTAAATTCTCTCTCTATCTATAAAGGGAGAAAGGACTTGACTCTAACAAACATTACTATAATAATATAAGTACTATTAAAACCAAATATTTTAGACGCGAATGCGTAATCGAATGATGTTCACAATCTCATAAAATTTTCAACAACACCTCGATTGAATTAGTCAACCACTTATATTTATCATGGGAGCGGGGAGCTACTATAATTTTTATTGCACTTGTTTGAAAGAGAAAGTTTGGCGTATAAATTATACTAAATAAATATAAAGGTAATATATACCCGCCCAGGCTTCGCATGGGAATAAAAAACTTCCTCTTGAATCACTATCTATTAAAAAAACCGCATCAAAATCCGTTGCGTAGTTTTAAAGATTTAAGCATACAAGGGGACATAGGGACAGACGCGACTGTTTTATACTACTTATGTCGCATCGTACTCAATAATACCGACCCTGTCTGTTGGTTTTTGCTGATGCTGATGAAGTTGATATAACGAGTAGGTAATAATTAAATAAATTCTCTCAGGTTTACCTTTGTCATTAAATAAATAAATAAATAAGGTGAAAAAAAAATGCATCACGCGAAGCGAGTTCTCGCTCTAGAATCCTTAAATTTAGTTGACGAGTGATGACACAGTTATTGACGTAAAAACTTAAGTAAGTATATGTATAGTTTTGTATCTATTCTAATTTTTGAGACACTTTATAAACAATACCGATTTATTGTTAACGAAAATAAAAGAAAAACATATTTTTTTGTTTGAAAACAAAAGGTTTTAAGTAATTTATATTTTATACGTATAATCTTCACAAGGAAATAAAGTGTTTACATAGTTTAAATAAAATATTTTTGTTTAAAAATAAGATTATATGCATAGGATCGCAACCCACGCCTTCTGGGTCTTTAATCCAATGCCTTCACCACTAATATACATAGGCAGTAGTATGTACCTCGTAAAAAATCTAAGTAAATGCAAGGCAATTAGAACACTCAAAAATCATTGGCACAGCTGTTCTCCGTCAATGCCGAGCGAGTTGATGAATTTTGGTTCGATAGTACTGCCGTATATGCAAGCAAGGATGTTTACTATCAGTATGAATTAGCTACCTGACTTGCGATACATGTGTTAGTGAAAGGTAAAAAAAACTAGCTATTTACTAAGTTTGTCGACGGACGTGCTTGTGAGTATTGCCAAATATATTTTTATGACTGTGAGATAAATATTTTATAAGTATCTAGCATTTATATGGTGATAATAATAGTTATTTATATAATTTTATGATATTAATTGTTATAAAGTATACAATGTACCTTTTCATTTACCAAAGTTAGAATAATAATGTGTACAATTTCTGATGGTTTTTTTATATAAAAAAGGAGCCAAAAGCCACTCCGGACCACCTGTACCGCTGAGTAGAGAAGTAGTAGAAAAGTAGTTCTAGTAGAGAAGGATAGATTAGTCTCATTTGTCCAATTAAATGTACTCCCACTAGTACCATTGCACATATTTCAGATGATGAAGATAAATAGCTCTAGACTACATGCACCATTTGATAGTTGGTACCATTGATGGTACAAATAAAGTTCTTGTGACTTAAGAGTATTTTGAACTGAAATTCCCTTCTGGTACATAGTATTTTTGGAATTATTTAACGTTGGCTAGACTAGAAGTATAATCTTGGTAGGAAAGAAGCATTTCGGTCTTACGCGGGAAATATGCTCGATTGCACACTAACTTGTAAGTATTAAAAAGCAAAATCGTAAGTTAAATATTTTTGTTTACGTTGCGGTCAAGCAGTCGCTTGGTACCTATATGTATAGATATTTAAATAAAAAAGCTTAGACGTATAGATATTTGGTTTATCGCTTAAAACTTAAAAAAATAGGTAGGTACTTTAATTATAGATTACAAAGAGATTTTTTTTTAATTAAAATAAAAGTAACACAATAAAAAAAATGTAACTCTTTACTGCACTAAGAAACTACTAGTCGGTTTAACAAAATTATTTTCGCATAAGATAGCCTCCTCATTTTGAAAAGGTTAACACCATTACTAGCAGGTGGAACGGTGGAGCACAGCTAGTTTATATTAACTGAAACAGGTACGTAACTGAAAAGTAGGTTTCTCAAACATTAGTTTAACTGCCTGTCCTTTGCTGTGATGGATTGCCGTAGCTAATAATATCTGCTTTTAGCACCTCACGTGAAGCATATTGTTTAAAGCAAAATGCAACTACTTACTCGTGTGACGGCAATACATTGTAACTAAGGCCAATCGGAAAATTGAACACGTGTAAATAACTTTATTGGTTACAAATATAAGATCATATTTGGTATGTAGAGTTTGGGCACTGAGGTAGAAATGGGCTACTTTTATATACAAAACATGTTAAAGAGAGAGATAAGGAAGTATGATGCAGGCGAAGCCACTGGAAATAGCTTGTATAATATACAGTTAAAACAAAATTATTAGGTTGTTTGTGGGCTATACGTGGACTTATTATTGTCTCCGGGGTGTTTTGTTTTTTTTATTTTACTTACAAAATACAAGTGTAAAACACAATAGGCAGATTTAGTAATGCTAAAAGCAATATCAAAAATTCAATTATTCCTGCTGACGAAATACCTTTGACCACAAGGTAGGTACTTAAACAAAATTTAATAAAAAACAAAACTAGATAAAAAATAAGCACCTCTAGGTTCTTCGACTGTGTAAATGCAGTTCAATTAAGTCGGATCTTCGGAAGAACCTTGTACGAGCACGGAATATACTTATAATATCTTAATTCATAAACATCGAAGAACGTCATGAATTAAATTACAAAAATTACTAACTTGAACGTATTTATGTGTTAAAAACTTATATTTCAACGACTGCGGCAATAATCAAAATAGCTTTCGAAATAATGGCAAATTTTTAAAATGAGTTCACATTTAACTGTATGAAATAATAATTGCGTTATAAGTATATATAATAGAAATTGATACTGCGTGCGAACTAGATAATTTTATGCGTTTAGTGGACAGAGATTCGAAGCAGGTAGATGAACTTTGACTTACCTTACCGTATTTCCTGTTAATGCTTGAAGGCGTTACAAATAAATATACAATTTACACTTAACCTAACTTTTAAGCAAAAAAAAAAAAATTTGCTCTAAGATTTGATGATATATGATAACTCTCTTTTGTTGTAAATAATCTTTGCTCTCATCTCCGTAACGTAACACCTATTGCCTTCTTAAAAAGACATGTCCGCATCCACGTTTATTATTTAATTTCAATAAAATTTTACGTATGTTTAGTCTGCTATATTCTTAGACTTAATTATTATTCCACTAGAATTTATTCTTTTTCCAAAACTTCCGCCTTAAAATCTTTGCATTTAAAGTTCCTCCTGCCTGACGCATTTGTTATTATATGGCAAAAAGTATTTAATTTCCGCATCTACCTGACCTATTTATCATCATCAGCAAAAGTAGAAGCACTTTGTAACTTCCTAAACTTGTTGTACCGAATAACACATATGACCTGTATGTGAAACTAAACCTTGAAATCATGTGAAAGAGCAATCTACGTAAGACCATGATTTATGAAACCAGTTTTATGAAGATTTATGAAAGTGGAAAAATCTAACTTCTGTACATCATCATCATCATTTCAGCCGCAGGTTGTCCACTGCTGGACGTAGGCCTCCCCCAAGAATTTCCCGAACGACCGGTTGGAAGCGGCCTGCATCCAGCGTCTGCCTGCGACCTTCTTTAGGTCATCTGACCATCTGGTCGGTGGATGTCCTACGCTGCGCTTGGCGGTGCGTGGTCGCCATTCGAGAACCTTTCTGCCCCATCGGCCATCGGTCGTCGCGCTATATGCCCTGCCCACTGCCACTTCAAAGAGCTAATCCGCTGGGCTATGTCGGCAATCTTTGTTCTCCTACGGATCTCCTCATTTCTGATGCGGTCTCGAAGGGAAACACCGAGCATAGCCCTCTCCATAGCTCTTTGGGCGACCTTGAGCTTTCTTATGAGGCCCATAGTAAGGGACCACGTTTCGGCCCCGTATGTCATCACTGGTAACACACACTGGTTGAAGACCTTAGTTTTAAGGCACTGAGGTATTTTTGGAGGGGAAGATATTACGGAGCTTCCCGAACGCTGCCCAGCCGAGTCAAATTCGACGAGAGACCTCATCCTTGAAGCTTGAACTGTCAGCCTGGATCAACTGACCCAAGCAGACATATTGGTCCACAGCTTCAAGGTTGTAGCTCCCAACAAAAACCGGTGACAGCGCAACATGGACATTAAACATTATCCTGGTTTTGTCCATGTTCATTTTAAGGCCCACCTGTTGGGAGACTTCGTTGAGGTCATTAAGCATGGTACTTAAGTCCTCCGGCGATTCCGCCGCGATAACAATATCATCGGCAAATCGAAGGTGGGTGATATACTCGCCATTGATATTAATGCCAAGTCCGTCCCTTCCAGGAGCTTAAAAGCATCTTCCGAAGCAGCGGTAAACAGTTACGGTGAAATGACGTCTCCCTGTCTCACTCCTCTCTGCAGTGGGATAGCCCTCGTGCTGTGCTCCTGTACTCGGACTGACATGGTGGCGTTACTGTATAAACACTTCAACACTTCGATGTACCGATGGTCGATGCGACATCGCCGGAGAGACTGAAGCACAGCCCATGTCTCGACCGAATCGAAGGCTTTCTCATAGTCCACAAACGCTAAACATAGTGGCCGGTTATACTCTCTGGTCTTCTGTATAACCTGCCGCAGCGTATGGATGTGGTGTGGTTTACATCATCATTTCATCATCATTTATCATGTTGATAATCTTTTAAGGTAGAGTTCTGATCAAAGCGACTGACAAGATAAGTTAGACGTCCACTCGTCCAGCTCGTTATAGGCACATTATATTAAACTTACATTCATTTATTTTTAAGTTTTCAATATTTAGTATCTCTTTATTGCACCATGGAAAATACAATGTAAAATATTGTTGTGACGTGACAATATATACAATATCCACAATTTCCACCATGTCTCTCTCGTTTCATAAAAAAATACATTGTCGGTAAACGCTACGATTCGAACTGTACCTTAAGAGAGTTGACGTTGATATCTAATTTATATAAAGCATGTAAAGACAACGTATTTTTCACTTGCAATTATATCCTTTGTTTTATAGGAGCAACGTCTACATTTAAGTGCAATAGGAACCTATGGCGGTACGGAGTAATAGCTAGTTAACGACAGTGATTTAAAATGGTGAGATATTGTGTCGTGAATTTTTGAGTTGAATGTGTACCAAAGATAGGTTATCACAATAATAAATTTATATATCTATAAATTTTGAATTAATCAGGTATGATTAAAATATACTTTTTCTTTCACCAAAGCATACTATTACTAATTCTGTGACCAAAGTCAAAGTTCACTTATTCTTCATTTTACAATATATATACTTGTCTTGGCGGACTTCATTATACTAGTGGTTCTGTGAACGTCGACCTCGCGACCCTCCTCGGTTTACCCCCTTTCCCATTTTAAACGACCACTAAAAAAGTAGGTTCTAAATTCAGCTAAATATTTTTTCTTTGATTGTGACCACAACCTCTGTCATTTCTGAACCGATTTTGAAAATTATTTTTTGTTATTGACCGAGCGAGCGAAGCGAGCGAAGGCTACAATTCAAGTAGGGGCAAAATAGTAGATTATTATACAAGGGAGGAAAGGAATAATTCCCGTGCGAGGCATTTAGACGCCCGAGCGTAGCGAGGGCGGCTATAGTCCGAGCTACCCGTGTTAAACACTCTACTTTTCATTTCGAATATAAGGAAAGTAAAAAAAGAAATTTTTCTAAAATTAATAATAGTAAAAACATGAGTAGTGCCTTCTTAAATGATATTGTGTTGGTAATTCAGTTTTAAATTTTAAATATACAACATACAATACAACATACCGCGCGCTTCATAGGGACCTCTCCGTTCCGCTTAAGATCAGCGCACACCAAGAGCATTGCAGAGGGGTTACCATCAACTGTTTTAGCGAGTTTAGTTTTAACCAAAAAATTAAAATTAACCATTAAATAAACCTCTTAACGTGATGTTCAGGACCGTCGCGTTTGTACTTGTGTTTATTTTTCACTGTATGAAAAAATCCAATGAGCCCAAACTCGGTTGGTTTATCTTTTTCAGTTTATGAGTTCCCATGGCCGCGTTCCTACTTAATCTTCAATGTCATGTTTGGCTTTACTTAAAACTTAAGCTAGTGCTGAATGGAATATACAAAACTTAAATATAATACCTGGTAAAATTTCGATCCGTCTCCGTATTTTTTTTTTTTTTTTTTTATTTCCAAATTGCATTTATTAAAGTAAAAACAACAAACTTATTAAATAAACCTTAAAAACTATACTTAAAAAGAACTTAAAATAAATATAAATCTAAAACTAATCTAAATTTAAAATTAGGTGGTGTCCGTGAGGCATGGTACCAAAAACACTGGCTGCATTCCCGCGCTGAATTGCAATTGCAATTCTCTGTGCAAGGAATGAGCCAGCCCTCTTGTCACCTGCGGCGTCAACAAGCTTCGGAGCTAACTCTTTAAAAAACTTTTTGAAGCTAGGACCCCATGGACCCAATGTTTCGACACCAAGCGGCACAAACATGTACTCATTAATAAGAGAGGCATATTTGCGCCGCTTGGCTTCTTCTGCAGCCTCCGCCGCGACCCCAGCCCTTAGGACCGTCCCCTGAAGGCGAGACGGGGCCAGCGTGTCGACGCATGTTGCGTCCCACACGAGAGCCCTCCCCCGTATTACATATTACAGTCGTCCATAGGCTACGGTAATCGCTTATCATAACGTGGGCCGTAAAGTAGTTTGTCATAAGTCCTTAAAAATGTAAATTTATCTTCGTATAACAATATTTGAAGGTTTAAGTAAAATCGCTTAAGCAAATGGATACTTAATAATGACAATATCTCAAAAATCACTAAACCGACTTAGATGCCAAACGAACTTGAAAATTCAATAAACAATTCCAACACGCCATAAAAATTTAATCGAAATTGGAATAACGGTTCAAAAGTTATAGCGGAAAATATTTTGTATTTACCATATATCAAAAACTACTGAACCGATTTTGATACCGAACAAACATGAAAATTTCATGATCGTTTCCTACACACCTTCCAAATTTCATCTAATTGGGACTAACGGTTCGAGAGTTATCGCGGAACATACATAGATACATACAAACATACAAACAATGTTTTTTCGCCCCTACTTGAATTGTAGCCCTCGCTCGCTTCGCTCGCTCGGTCAATAAATAAAATAAGAATTTTTGATTTTTCGTATGTTTCCGAGTTGCTTGTTTGATAATGAAGTAATTTGCAAGGTCAATCGACCCCGTACGCCCCGGTATTAGCTTTTTATGACCCACTCACGGCCGCTGTAACGGTATATATATATACTTGGTGTTAACTCATGTAAGTGTTACAATTAGACAGACCGGACGAATGCGAAATTGGCCACTCTCGACATGGGGACTCGCTCGCTTCGCTCGCTCGTTTAATAATAGCATTATCTTATAAAAAAACCTTAAGACTAGTCGATATTTTTTTAAATTTTACTGAATCGAATAAAAATTTACACGTAGTTGACTTAGAATAGAATAGAATAGAAAAACTCTTTATTGCACCAAACAAATGTATACATAATTTTGTTAAAAACTAGGTAAGGTACAAAGGCGGACTTATCGCTAATGCAATCTCTTCCAGTCAACCTTAGGGTGGATGGAAAACAAAACCAAGACAAATCAAAAGGCGAAAGCGCAGTATATATACGTAAATAAATATACACACACAAAGATATAAATATAAAATAATATAATATAACCTACACATACTAAATAAAAATAAATAAAAACAAATAAAACAAACATAAATACATACATAAAAAATATATATATATATATATATATATACATATAAATATATATACTACATATAAATAAGAGCATACTTAAATATCTCAATAAATAACTGAGCAGATACAAAGCAAATTAGGACAAGGCAGAAAGGTAATGGGATTTGACGAGATTTTTGAACCCGGACAGAGTCTGAGCTTTCCGGATTTCAAGCGGGAGGGCGTTCCAGAGGAGAACTGCTTGGACGGAGAAAGAGTTAAAGAAAAATTTGGTGTTTTGCATTGGTACTCTAAGTCTAAGAGAGACAGAACTACGTAAATTACGGTCAGCATGCACATCATGGAGATAAATGAAACGATCCTTCAGATAAGGTGGAAAAGATGGATTGAATAGAACGGAATATAGTAAAGACAAGATATGAAGGTTGCGACGAAGGCGAATAGGAAGCCAATTAAGTTGGGAGCGGAAGTGGGAAATATGGTCATATTTACGAACTCCAAATATGAACCTAATAGACAGATTCTGAAGACGTTCTAGTTTATTTAGCTGTTCCTCGGTGAGATTAATAAAACATGAGTCAGCATAATCAAGAAGAGGGAGTAGAAGGGACTGTGTCAGCGCAATTTTGGTATCAAATGGTAAGAAATTCCGGAGTCTTCTCAGAGAACCAAAAGCAGCAAACGTTTTTCTACTTATTTCTTTAATGTGGTGTGACCAAGAAAGAGTTTTGTCAAATACCACTCCCAGATTTTTCACCGAATCACTAAAAGGAATAAGCTCATTATTGAAAATAAGGGAAGGTAAAGTACTCCAGTCAATACGAGAAACGAAATAAGGACTACCAATAATAATAGCCTGAGTCTTGGAAGGATTAACCCTTATACCATAAGATCTACTCCAATCAGATATGCGCTGCAGATCATCGTTAACGGTAGCGATCGCAGATGGCAAATCAGAGATAGTAGCGTGGAAATAAATTTGTAGATCATCTGCATACAGGTGGTAGGATGACTGAAGGTTATCGGTGATGTGATTAATGAAAAGAGCAAACAATAATGGAGAGAGGACACCGCCTTGAGGTACCCCAGCTGAGATGTAGCTCCACGAAGATAGGTTATCTTCTATGCGTACACACTGCCGACGGCCGCCAAGGTACGAACCAAACCAATTAATAGCCGATGGAGATATATTCAGGGTGCGCATAAGACTCAAGAGAACGTCATGATCGACAGAATTAAACGCATTGGTGAAATCTAACAATGTGAGGATAGTTAATTGTGAATTGTCCATGGCAAGACGAATATCATCTGTAATAGTGATAAGAGCAGAGGTTGTACTGTGTCCAGTACGAAACCCTGACTGATAGAGATTAATAATACTGTTTTCAAGAAGGAAAGAATTTAGCTGAGACTGAACAATACGTTCAAGGATTTTAGACAGAAATGGGAGAATGGAAATAGGGCGATAATCTGAAAATGAAGAAGGATTGGACTTTTTAGGTAATGGAGTGACCAAAGCATTTTTCCAAATCGAAGGGAAAATACCATAGGAAAGGGAGTTGTTAAAGATTTGAGTTAAAACTGGAAGGATTATATCAAGGATGGGAATTATCATTTTACGACCGATTTCATCAGCCCCTACTGCGTTAGAAGTCACGGCGAGGATACACTCCTGAACACCACATTCGGTAATTGGGCTAAACGAAAAGGGAGAGTAGTCGGGAGTCGAAAGAGAATCTAGGTGGTTAAGTATAGATATTTTTTCATTGCCACCGAAGCCAGAAGAAGAGGAAAAATGACTGTTAAGAGCATTGATATCTAGAGATTTGGAAACATTATGATTATTCTTTCCTACTCCCATTGACTTTAAAAATTTCCAGACCTTACCTGGATCACCATCTTGAACAGATTTGTGAATATGGCGGCGTTGGGCCTCCCTACACATCCTGTTGCAGGTATTACGTGCTTCAATATATCTAGCGCGATATCTGTCCGGATCAGACCTAAACTTGCTCTTCACAGAATGCTTTTTAGCAATGAGCGCTTTGATGTCATCTGTCAGCCAGGGAGCAGGCAAGTGTTTTACCCTGACCGGCCGGATGGGAGCGTGATGATCGTAAAGTTCAATTAACATTGTGTTAAAAGTTGAAAGCTGTTCATCAACCGATTCTGAATCAAAAATAGATTCCCAGGCACATTCCGCAGCATCACTACGCAGAGCATCATAATTAATGGCACCAAAATTGCGCTGCAGAAGAATTTTTGATTTTAATTTAGGAGGGCGAATTTTGATAGACAGATACAAAAGGTCATGGTAAGAGAAAATGTCAGCATTGTGTTGACCATGTTTGGCTACAAGTTCCGGGGAGGATACCAGAATTAGATCAAGGAGAGATGGAACACAACCCGGAAAGTGATGAGTAACCGTGAGTGGGAGAACGGCTAAATTACTAGCATCAACAATTGATCTCAAAGATTTGGCGCGGTAATCATCTTTCACCAAACATGTGTTAAAATCACCCATTATAATTGTGTGCTTATAAGATGGCATTAAATCTTCAAGCAAAGTCTCGAATGAGGAAAAGTAATTAATTTTAGACGAGGAGCTGTAGTAGACACCCAGAAGTACTGGAGTATGAGAGAGTGTAATTTCCACGAAGAGGTACTCGGCTTCCAGAGAAGAATCGGTTATTTGAGAAGTACGAATAATGTTAAAGGGGATATGAGACCTAAGATAAATGGCAACACCACCACCGCCTTTGTCAGGTTTAGGTAGTACTAATTACTAGCTTTTCTCTCTATACTAAATAATTTGGCGTAGGTAAATAAAGTGAGGCCCAATGAACGATGTAGGCATAAATAGGGGCTGTTATGAAAATGATGGAGCAAAGTAATGAGTGTAGGAGTAGCGTTAGAGACACATAAGTATATATGGTAAGAAAGCTTGATTAATCTTTCTTATCATCTTCATCTTACTTACATCTTCATCCCGCTTTTAATCATGGTAGGGTACCCCTTTAAGTACTGGTTATCAGTAGGAAGAAAGCCTTAGTGATAAAAGAATTCTGCATATATATACATGTGCATAATAATAATAATGGACTATTATTCGCTAAGTGTTCTTTGTTGGGATTGATGAGGCCCAGTTTTAAATAGCTTGTTAGTTTAGTTAGCTTGATATTTTAAGCTTGACTTTGAATTATCTCAATCACTTTTATTTAACTTTTACTTGTAAATGGCCAAATACGCCTGGTAAAAGTTATACAAAAAGGAACAAAGGATATGTCAGTAGCTAGTAAAGTCAAACTCTAGAACAGAACCCCGTTCACTGAAGACTGGTGAGGTAGACCCAAAGGCTCAAAATAACAAAAAAAAATATTATTACTACAGATAAATTCCTAATTAATTTAAAACACTACAGTGTCATGCATGTCACTAAAACACACCTACTTACTACCCTATAATATATTCTATCGTACTAACTATGTTCTAAAGTAGAAAGTATATTTATAACCCATGCGAAGTCGGAGTGTTTAACTAGTAATTAATAATTATTAATAAGGTGAATATTTACTTTGTCTTTTTTATCTAATCTCACGCACGTGTTATCTTGTGTAATTTATACTTTATTAATCTTAAGCCAAATATGTTATTTTACAATAATATTAAAGATATTAAAGTAGTTAGTAGTAAATAATCGATCAATTTACAATATTAATTCAAAAAATCATAGGCATAACGTTATTACTGTACTAACAAAGTCATAAATACAACATTAAAAATAGCAGTTGCAAAGTAAGCAAGGTAAAAAAATTAGAAATCCTTTAGTATCTACTAAGTAAGGTACCTATATCATGGGCCACGGCTTTAGTTGTGAATTTGCATGGATTACGAGCACTAATTACATAAATAAAGCTGGAAGAATTTCGGTAGAATTTTTTAAATAAGGCTTACCTACTCATTTCTTTTGGCTTTATAAGACTACAAGTTGTGCAATAGTCCGGTCAATTTAGACCAAAAAATGAGTGAAGTTACATAAAGTCCCAACAAGCTGAATTTCAGTGAAATTGTTCAAAACATAATTATAAACAATGTCTAGAAGTTCCCCATCATTCCCGTGTATGGAAAATTTTTTATTCAAGGTCAAAAGAAAAAAAAATTAGTTTTTCGCGATTTTCAGCAAAACGGTAAGTTTTATCATAAAAGTACCTCAGGCAAAAATTGTAGATCATAAAATTATCTATAAAAAATGTATCAATACTTTTTTTCTTACGAGCCACCGTTTCTGAGATATAACCATTCAAAAAGTTATAAAAGTTGTTATCGTCATAATATGCACACGTTTCCACGACACCTATGAGGTAGTGTACTTAGCGCGTTTTTTTTAATGTGGTTTCCCCAGTAGGTCTACTCCACGGGTCAGTTGTGATCCTGTTTAATGTAAAACTATTGCAAAATAACGGAAATTTTCAAACATTGGAAAAGATAAAAGCGATGTAAATTAAAAAAAAAAGTGAAGTTCATTCGTCTGATTCGTAAGTTTCAAATTCTTGTTCTTCTTCTTGATCTTCTTCTTGTTCTTCTTCCCCTGCTTCTTCTTCATCTTCATTTTGGATGCGTCAATTGCGTCAATAGCGATGTATCGCATGATACTTCGTCGGAATCAAACGAATCCTCCATTGTTTGTGATTCAATATTAGAGCACGACCGGCCTTGACAATTTGTGCATGCCAAAGAACAAAACAGTCCGACTTTTTTGTAACCACATTTAGCACTGCATCCCTTTTTGCAGTTGCAAAAAATAGTGTTCAGCAGTTTTTCCGGCGCAGGTGTAAGTAAAGTTTGAACTGGCTCTAATATATTGTTGACCAACTTCCAACCCCAGTCTGTAGGGTCTAGCTGATAACCAAGCCACACTTGAACTTGGTAATATACTCGAAAAAGATGTTGGTGAGCAGCAATCTTTCTATATACGGAGCTCCTAAAAAAACTACCTGTTTAGATAAGCATCGATATGCATGTTTCGTTAAAAATACTAAAAATAAAAAACAAGTTCAAATAGCTTGTCTTCCTCCAACCTCAATTGCTGCTCACCAACATCTTTTTCGAGTATATTACCAAGTTCAAGTGTGGCTTGGTTTTATTACAATCGCGATAAAAAAAATTACAAAATCTTCTGGATAGTCCAAAGCTTCAAATGATAAATATGTAGAAAAATATATGTATGTATATATAATATATATATGTTTGAATTCCATGTATGTAAGTATGTACAACAACTTATAACGTCTAATTAGTCTTGGTATTTGGCAATACCTCAATTTATTACTGTTATCAGGATATCGCTACAATAGATATACAAACACGTTTGTTATCCGTACAGATTGTTGAGCTATAACCCTATCTATACCCATCACTTACTCATGCTAACTCTATGCAGCCAAGTATACTAATAATTAAATAAATACCCCCCCCCCCCCCCCCATATTAATCGGTTGTATACTTAAGATTTTATTTAATTATATATTTATATATCAATTTACTAGCGACCTGCCCCGGCTTGGCATGGGCATAAAAACCTTCCTCTTGAATCACTATCTATTTAAAAAAACCGCATCAAAATTCGTTGCGTAATTTAAAGATTTAAGCATACAAAGGGACATAGGGACAGAGAAAGCGACATTGTTTTATACTATGTAGTGATAGTGAAGTGAAATGGAATCGTAAAATTCTGGCCTCTGCAATTATACTTTGATAAAACTCTTAAATAAAAAATATATACGGTCGAATAAATGAGAACCTGATTCTTTTATTGAAGTCGGTTAAAAGATATGCTATTAATATGTATATATATAGGTATGAATTAGCTGCCATAGTAATAATAGATAGAATTAGCAGATATACAGATTGACGAGGATAGGGACTTTAAATTGATTTACGTGCTTATCTTTTGATCATATCTTCATTTCTTTAAAATATTTATATCTTTCCATATTTAATCAGTTTAATGTTTTTTTTTCAGAATGAAAACAAAGAAGACATGGAACCTCCTTCCTCACCCCCTGGAATCTCCCCAAACCATGGACCCCCACCACCAGGCTCACCAGAACCCAGAAAACATAGTAAAAATGGTTCACCATTAGAATTGAATGTACCAACAGACAAGGTAGGTGCATAACCCAACCCAACAAATTCTTACAATCTGTTTTATTAAGAATGCTTTTAAAGGTTAATCGAGACTTTAACACACTCTGTACAAGAACAGGACCCCCTGTAAAAAGTTTCTAAATCTAAGAGTTCTAAGCTAAGCTTGACCCCAACTAATGGCTAGCGGGTTTTTCATATCATTTATCAATTTATCATCATTAGGCAAACATCTAACTTAATAAGGGTCCTGGTCTTAAAACTTCAGTGGTCCTGGTACTAAACTGGTACTACCTGGGCTACGGTCTTGGGAGTGGTGGTCGACTCGAGTCTCTCGTTCGCGCAGCATGCGTTGTCGATAGGGATGCGCGCGGCAAATTGCTTCGGCAAGATGTCACGGGTATCGGCAACCTCATGGGGTATTCGGTACAGGGCACTCCGGGTCCTGTACAAAGGCACTTACATCGCCACGGTAACGTATGCGGCGGCGAGCTGGTTCCATCGTGCGTCACTGCACCCTGTGCGGAGCGCGCTTCTGCGCACCCAGAGACCCGCCTTGATCCTTCTGACCAAGGCGTATCGTTCGACAAGTACTGCCGCTCTACCAGTATTGGCTGGTGTTCTGCCGGCCGACATCAAGGTGGGCCGTGCTGGTAGGTTAGGAGAAGCACGCGAATCCGCGGTTACCCAGGAGGAGCTACAGCGCGCGAAACGTAGCATTGCGGAGACCGCACTGGCCACATGGCAATCGCGTTGGGACGCGTCGACCGATGGTAAGGAAACATATCGATTTTTCCCGGACGTGGCGGGTCGGCTCAAGGCAACTTGGGTCGAACCGGACTATGAGACCTCTCAGATCTTGTCCGGACACGGCTGCTTCAGGGGTAGGCTCCATCGCATGAAGCTTTCGGACACCTCAGCCTGCTTCTGCGAGAAAGCGGTCACTGAGGACGTCCATCACGTACTTTGGTAATGCCCGATTTATGAGGAGGCGCGTAGGGAACTATTAGATAATGTTGTCCCGCTCGGGGTGAGCCCGGTGTACTATTGCGATCTCGTGGGATCTGAGGCGAACTTTAGGCGGCTAAAAGAATTCTCGCATCGGTGGCATCCCCCTAAAGATGGGGGAGAGTTATTAAAATGCAATGATTGCATAGATAGGCGACACTATAGAGAACTTGTAGGGAGATCAAGCAGGTGCGACTAGAAAGAGATGCGAAATGCTAGTACAGCGCACTCTCCCGAGATTCGGCTCGTATAACCGAGAGGTTGGTAGAGCCATGGGAGGTGGAGGGTCCTGGTACTAAGATCTTTTTAACTTTTCCTTTTTATTAAGACTATTTTCGAAGTATCGAATTTTCAAAGCACATAAATAACTTCGGCAAGGATAACATAGTGACAATATTTTTTTAGAATAAATTGTAATTGACTCAACAGACCATAAAATAAACTTAGCTAGTTAATAAACTTACATAACTCATTTATTTATTGAACTGTAATCTATATATATAAAGGAAAGTCGTGTTAGTTACACTATTTATAACTCAAGAACGGCTGAACCGATTTGGTTGAAAATTGGGGTAGAGGTAGCTTAGAACCAGGAGAAGCACATAGGGTACCTTTCATCACAGGAAAAAGCACTGTTCCCGAAGGAAATTCACGCGGGCGAAGCCGCAGGCAAGAGCTAGTATCTTAATAAAATAAAATTTAATTGGAATTAACTTTTTTCTCAGGAATTACCAAAACAGCCTGAAAGAGCGGAATGGGGTAACCAAATAGAGTTCCTAATGTCCTGTATCGCTACATCAGTGGGCCTCGGCAATGTGTGGCGGTTTCCATTCGTCGCCTACCAAAACGGCGGAGGAGCATTTTTAATACCATACATCATTGTCCTATTTTTAATAGGCAAGCCTATGTACTATTTGGAGTGTGTTATTGGACAATTCAGTACGAAAAATTCAGTTAAAGTGTGGGCTCTATCTCCTGCTATGAAAGGTAATTTTTGTTTAACTATTATCATGATGATTTATAAGCAATACCCTGATTGCGTATCAAACCATATTACTTCGGAGTCCAGAATCCGCAAATAATTACGTCTAATTTTTTTGAATTCATGAGTTAAGTAAGTAGTTCCTTAGGCATTTATAAGATTAGGCTATATTTTCATGACCACCGCCTTCTGATGTTAACCCCCCTTGCGAATGTTTTTGTTAGTCAGTTGATGTTTTTGTTAATCAGTTAGACAGTGGAACAAGTAAATTGCGATCTCCGTTATTTCCTTAATTTCTTACGTCACAGAGGAAGAAGAGGGTGGGTTTAATTTAATCAAGCTGAAGAGTACAGGGCCGATCTTTTGTTGTCTCGTGACTAACACAGAAATTATCGTATTTATATGAATCAACCATTTTGACTGATAATATAAAAGCAATGAACCATAACGATATGCGCATTTATTTTCATGGATAGCAATTAACTCGATACCTATTGACGCATTTATTACATTAAACGATTGTCTGCCGATTACTGATGTCTTTATCACGATTTCACATTTCATGGATTATTCTATATGTATTTTTTTATCTTTTTTATTAATTTAATTTATTTATCCTTGATATACCGGTTATCAGCTCTACGTCATAACCAAATACCAAGTACATTACATATTGGTACAGACTAGGTACACAACCAATTTCTTGCGGAAAAAAGGAGGTATTGTGAGAGAGAGAGAGAACTTAAGTTCAAATCTATTCCCATTTAATTTTCTATATAAGTACCTTCGAGTAAGTACCTACTTAATGTTACAGATGTGATTATTAAAAGGCTTAAAAATAATTTTTATTACTTATTTACAATATAGGTACCATGCTTAGATCATATACCACGTAGCAATATTTTTTTTTCTGAAAGCTGTCTGGAACGGCGTCGTGACACATGAACTTATTAATGTGATATATTCTTGATAACTCCCTCTAGTTCTATGGATGTCGTAAAAGGCGAGTAAGGGATCTGAGGTCATAATTTTCACATTTTCCTTATTCTAAATTAGCCGGTTATAAAATTATTTGCCAAATACAAAAATACTTAAATGTATTCTGAAAGACATTATTTTGATAATCAACTCTGTATATAACTGGGAAATTGAGAACTAATGAGACAGAGAGACGTCAGATAAAAAATCTTCTTCTTGGGGAAAGTGTATTGTTTGTAAATAGCACATAGGTATTGATATTTTTGAAAGATGCACGGTCACAGTAGCATATTTATGCTCATAATACATTGAGGCTATCACTAGCACCCTACCCACTTGTGGCTTATAATGTGTCACAGCCACAGTAGGTACCTCTAAATTGGATTGCTCCTCTCTAACCCTACAAACCGGAAAAGAACATAGCAATGCAAGCACTGCTATTTGACGGCAGAAGGGAATGGGAGTAAACTTGAGCAGTTGACCTTTGTACATAGAGTTACGTCTATTTACTTTTCATAATATAATTTGCAGGTACGGGATACGCTCAAGCGTTGAGTTGTGGCTTTATCCTGTCGTACTACGTGTCTATCGTCGCACTCTGCTTTTTCTATCTCTTAATGAGCTTCCAGTCAACATTGCCCTGGGCCACTTGTGACCCCAGCTGGGATGACGTCATTTGTATACCCTCTGCACCCAGTGAAAATACACTGCCGCCAGTTGAAAATGCCACAAGCAGCGCAGAACTTTACTTCATGTAAGTCTTGTACCAACTATATATTATCCAGTTCTGTGCTTGTACCGTTAAACTATGAAAAAATATCACTACAGATCTTTAAATTTTTTCTATATATTGTATTTTTGTGCTCTAAGTACCTGATATCACAGATTCTGTATAGTCAATTGAAATTGTAATTTACAGACGAACTGTGCTTCAGCAGAGTGATGGCATCGAAGGAGGACTAGGTACGTAAACTGCAAAATAAGCCCACTTACTCATCTTCATCTGTGAGAGAACCACGGTGATATTACATTTAATATTCTTTTATACCGTGTCTCCGCTCCACACGACGATGATACCTCTAGAACTCGTCCCGATTCTCTTGATCGTAGAGACGGTCCCTTACTGTACAATTAAATCATTGCTGCTGATGAACATACAGCCCCAACACGAAACAACTTTTATAAAAACCATTTATTTTAGAGATTGTATTCTATAGAATTCAAGAGCTTGATTGACATGACTTTACTGATATTGCTACAGAGAAAGTAACTTTAAATAGTTTAATTTATATGTAAGTACAAGAATTATTGTACATGACGTTTTTACAATGCGGGCCACAGGTGCCCAGATAGTGGTGATAGGTACTTGCTTTTTCTTTTCATGGTTTTTGGTAGAATAAAAATATGCAAAGAAAAAATATTCTCCGACATAGCCGAAAATGGTAGCAATGAGTGGGTATGGCATATGGCACAATTAGCGCTTGACCTATAACCAAACGTAGAAATTTCAAAATTAAAAGAAGAATATTGATAAGCAAGATGAATGACATAGCTACAGGCACTCGAGCGTTGAGTGGTAATGGAACGAAGAAGTAAAATGTTGAAGAGTCGTTTTATGATGAAATTATTTATTTGGGTGGCTTTATATGCGGCAGTGCAATTAATAAAATTAATATTGAATTACTTTCAGGTGCCCCGATATGGTACCTCACTCTGTGCCTGCTGGCCTCCTGGCTAGTGATCTTCTTTATCGTTGCCCGAGGAGTGAAGAGCTCTGGCAAGGCTTCTTACTTCCTGGCTCTTTTCCCATACGTCGTGATGATTATTCTATTAATTAGGTAAGTAGCAAAAGCCTTTTCACATATACAGGGTGGCAGGAACACCGTTATCCTTGATACTCAAGGTTCAGTATCATGAATAGACTTCAAAATAAGTATAAAAATAATCTCATTAACATATTTTTTTTTAGTATATTAATTGATAAATTCCACGTCCATGAAAACTTACAGTCACCAGAATACTGTATCTGATACGCATAGGTACATAGATCTAGCCGCACCGCACGCACAGCCGCAGCAGTAGCACAGAATTAGTAATAGTACTACGTACAGAACGGACACTCACACCCTCCCACCATAGTCACATGCCTCACCTCACCGCGCAGATCAAGGGTAAATCGCAGGGCAAAATAGACAAGGATGCGAACGCGACCGCGAGTATACGCGGTAACAACAAACAACAGTCGACAATACGCGGACGATATCTAACTGCATTATACACAAGACTTTTTTTCATTTCTTATTCTATTTCAACCGACTTCCAAAAAAGGAGGAGGTTCTCAATTCGGTTGAATATATTTTTTTTATGTTTGTTACCTCCAATCTCCGTCATTTCTGAACCCATTTACCCAACGCTGTAACGGCCTTTATACTTGACGCTCGATAATATATTATGTCACCTGGTATTAACTCATATGAGTGTTGATAACAAGCTCAGTTGACCCTGCACACTGTGGTGTCGGAGTGGACCCTGTTTGCCTTGGTATCATTGTTTCAAATATGGGGCACTTCCACTGTTATCGTTTATTTAAAGAGTACTAGGTCAATTGACCAAAATATAAAATTTTCTTCAACAATAATATTTATGACGTCTTTCCAAAGTCATATGCGTTAGACGCGGACGCAACGCTATCGCCCTCGAAATTTCCGGCCGCCCTGATTGGCTGAACCAAATGCAACGTGATGCTGGATAGCGCGGATTGGTTAATAGGTTTGTTCTTCGTCCGTCAGTCGTACGTTGATTGTGATCAGTTGTTTGTTTATAATTTTTTGTTGTTGTTAACTTTTGTAATTGTTTTTATGTTATTCTAATCAAAAAGTGTTCTAGTTCCGATAATTAACTATTAACTAAACTAGTTCAGTGATCTTTCAGATAAAATATACCTAGTTTATTTATGAAATCATTTTGATTCAAATTAATGTAAAAATCTGTGATAATCTCGTATGGTTTGTTATGAAAAAATAGTAATGATAATAAAACAGTAGTGTGGTGTAGTTATGTTTGTTTAGGCATGTTTTTTAATAAATATGTTGTGGTTCGGAGCAAGGTTCATCATTCGTCACATATATATTGTGTTTGGTAAGTTTTTTATTCGGTGTTTTTGGTTTCTTAAAAAAAAAGGAATCCATAAAGTAGGTATTTATATTTTATAACGTAGAAAGTAAAGTATTATGTATAACAAATTTATTCATAGTAGGTAGCGCGGCGCGAGTAGCCCTACTTGTTTCACTCACACAGTGAAGCGTATACAAACGTCATTGTTTATTAGTGGGTGTAGTAGGCATCGGAATCGTTCCCGTTGTATGGAGTGTCCGGGGTGTGGCAGTAGGTATTGTAATAGTGGGGTGAATACATTTTAATGATTTTTGGGAATAATTGATTTTATATATATTTTTTTAATTGATCAGATATTGTTTTATGTTTATCTATTCACTTTTTAAAAGATAACGGTGTCTACCTTGCCACCCTGTATATCATTTGTGACTCGGAATACTATTAAACTTATCTAACTAGCGCCAGCTAACCGCCGTTATCTGGTAATTAGCGAGGTTTACACATTATAAGCATACTGTGTGAAGTTATTTCCAATTAACTTTTATATGATTTAAAATCGGTCACCACAATATTGATTTACATCCGATGTAGACACAATACAAGACGAATTCTGTGTGATTAAGACATCAAGTCAACCCCTTGGTCGTTTTATTTTTCAGTACCCTACTATTGGATGGATCCGGCGATGGTGTTCTTTTCTTCTTGACGCCGCAGTGGAGTAAACTTTTGGAATTAGATGCAAGTATACTATTTAACAACTATTCTCTGACAGTTAATCACCCGAATAGATTTATCTGTAGAATTTATGTATTGAAACATATGAACAAATTTTCAGGTATGGTATGCGGCTGTCACTCAAGTATTCTTTTCTCTGTCGGTTTGTACGGGGGCAATCATCATGTTCTCGTCGTACAACAAGTTCGAACACAACATTTACAGGTAAGCTAGTACTAGTAATAGAAATATTAATTATTATAAATACTTAGAGTCATTCAAATTTGTTCGCCAAATCGGGGCATAAAGCGCGTAGCACTAAAATGGCGAACTCTTGCCAAGCGCAGCAAGGGCAGGCTACCAAACCGTACCAAACTAGACTGGACTACCTAAGTCAAATAAATCACTTTTAAATTTGTTATATTAATATCACACGACAATACAATAGTATCTACATATATTTTTACCATAATAAACTGGATAGTGTATGTAAAGACAGATATTTTTTACTTCCTCTCATACTTTAACTTGTAAAATAAATGGTACTTAAATGGACTGAATTTTTGTACACTTATAAGGTTACTACTTGCCGCCCCGCAATAGATTACTAGATAAATTATATTTCTTGCAATTAACTGTGATCATATAAAAAACTTTTCAACTATTTTGCAAATTTTCAGAGATGCGATGATCGTAACAACCCTGGACACGTTCACCAGCCTGTTGTCTGGCATCACAATCTTCGGCATCCTCGGCAACCTGGCGAAAGAGCTCGGCCAAGAAGTAGGTGACGTCATCGGCTCTGGTGGCACCGGGTTGGCTTTTATCTCTTACCCTGATGCCATTGCGAAGACCTTCCAACCTCAGGTATACATTTTCATATTTATAGGACGACACCATGAGTAGCTTACGTATTATGTACTTATAATGTAGACTATCTTTCGCCCGAGGCTTCGCCCGCGTGTATGTCAGTTATCGCGACTAAAAGTAGCCTGTGTTCATCCTCATAGTCAAAGGTATTTATTTAATTTTATTAAAATCCGTCATTCCGTTTCGATGTTTAAGACGGACAAACATATAACACACACACTTTTATAATATTGGTATGCATGGATAGGTAAATAATTTAATACATACATTGTTAAAAATATAATTTAATTATAAGTTCATCCTTTCTACAAGTCCAAACCATTTGACAAATAAATAATACGTATACATTATATTATAATTTTTGCAGTTGTTCTCTGTCTTGTTCTTCCTGATGATGGGGGTACTGGGCGTGGGCTCGGCGGTGGCGCTGATGTCCACCATCAACACGGTGATGCTGGACAGCTTCCCCAGGATCAAGACTATCTACATGTCGGCTATGTGCTGCGCGTCAGGATTCCTAGTCGGACTTGTTTACGTCACGCCCGTGAGTTCCTTTATAGTTTTGGTTTACACACATTACACTTATGAATACTTTAGAGGCGCGATTAATTCAATTCGCGATTGGTCCAATTCGCGGTGGGTCCAATTTGCGGTTAGTCCAATTCGCTATTAATAGACCATCCCATCTCTTCTCGATGCAGATGTTGCAATTTACTTGAACCTCTGACTGATTGGTGTCGAAATCCATCAACAAAAGTATTCGCAAGGAGGTGCCCTCCCAATCTTATAATGCTTTAAGAATACCAAGATTTAGCGGATCCAGGGCGTCTCTTGCGCCTTGATGATGATGATAGGATCACAACGTTAACTCCAACTCTTTTTTCTGCTGTCCCATGTCGGTAGAATTATAATATGAGTGAAGGTAAGAGGCGTATGAACATAACTGATGTGTTGTAATATTACAGGGCGGTCAATACATATTGGAACTTGTTGATCACTACGGAGGAACTTTCCTGGTCCTGTTTACTGCCATTTCTGAAATTGTCGGAGTCTTTTGGATATACGGTAAGTTCATATATGGACATCATGTATATATACCCATTCTCTTCTTGTAGGTTTTGCAAGAATGGACTAAGGAAATAAACAAATGCCATAAAAGGATCCCACCCACAACAGATAAAAAAAGAGGGTTGAAGTCAGAAATGCGGCCGGTCATTACAAATAATGTCAAATTTTATTTTATACCTGCTTATTATATAATAAGTACCTCATGGAGATAAAATGATAAGACGTCACGTTTAAAAGGAATGGGCTTTACTCCTGGGCTCCATATCCATGTGATTTGAGATGCTTTGGTACAGTCGGCTGCAGAGAAATCTGACCCCCATGCCACAAGTATCACTATTGAAAGGGGGTCATATTTCTCTGCAGCTCACTGAACCTAGGTATGTATTATTTATATATGATATATGTAATACATATGGTTTGAGAAGAAAACGCTAGGATGATTAGGAAAATGATTGAACAAATAAATATCATCGTTAAATCTTCCAGGCCTTGAGAACCTTTGCCTCGACATCGAGTTCATGATGGGCGTGAAGACGTCATTTTACTGGAGAATGTGCTGGGGAATCATCACTCCGGGCATGATGCTCGTGGTCTTCGTCTACGCTCTCATAAATTTCGAGGCCCTCAAGTTCGGAGACTACTATGTGTACCCCGTGGCTGGATACGGTAACAAGCACTTTAATCTGTAACTAGCTTTAACCCGCGTTCGCTCGCTTGCATAAATCTCCCAGCTACCAGTGCTAGCGACCTTGAAAATCCAGTTATAATTATGTTTCCGTAAGTGAGATTATCATAAATCCTCACGCAACTTGTTTGCTAGTATCTATCTTTAAGTTACATTAGAACCTCGAAAGTCATTGAAATACTGTTCGTTGTAGTTGCCTGGCCACTTTTGACACTTTTTGTAAAGGTTAGCGTTGTATATTCATATTTTGTCTTCTTACCGAAAACGAACTTACCGCATAGCTAAGACACACCAAAGTACGAATCACAGCAGTGTGACTCACGAAATTTGTGGTGTAGGTATGTGATTCGTACTTTGGAAGTGACGCAACCACGAAGATTTGCTTCGTGGACGCAACTATGTGATAAGATCCTGAAAAACAGATGATGATATACATATCATTTTATGAAATCATTTTTTTCAGCCTCTGGATACCTTATGCTATTTATTGGTATAGCATTCGTGCCTCTGTTCATCATAACTACAATGTGGAGCAATAAAACTGGCAACTTCTGTCAGGTAAAATATATTTTTATTTCTTACTAAGTATTTTCCTTTTCCATATTTGGTAGACACTCATGAACATAGAACTAAAATATTATTTATTTCTTAACAGACACTGAAGAAGTCCTTCCGGCCTAAATCAAGTTGGGGCCCGAAAGATCCCGAAGTCAAAAACCGATGGGTTGCGTTTAAAGAAAATGCTAAAATGCTTAGGCATCAGCTTAACCCTTCCAAATTCAAGCACTTTTGGTATATCCTCACCGGTCTTTATAGGAGAGGAGTTTACGCAAACACCAATGTAAATTTCGTAAATAATCAGAATCAATCGTAAAGAATAAAAATAAAGCTACGCCCTTTATCCCTCTTTTTATGAGACGTGCTGGTTCAGTTTGTTAACCAATGTTATATGAAATCGCCTTTCCAAAAAACGCCTTAAAAATGCCTTACCTATTTGGAATCAATCGGCATTTAGATATCATATGGTGAGTGCGATGTTTGAGGTATGTAAAAAGACTTCTGATAGGTATATCCTCAACTTGCTGACCAGGCGAACTTTGTTCCGCCAAATAAAAGATGTACCGAACAAAATGTTATAGGACTTTGTAAATAATATAACTATTATATAAGCCGTGACAATTCAACAATACGCAATACTAGCAATAATCTATACACTTACTTACTTACTGCGATGGCTCGACGACCTAAAATGGATCATAGCATAGCCTAGGCTCTATATATATATACATATATATTGCAATTTGAAGCTATTACCTATACCAGTGAAAATATGTTAGGTACACTAGATTTCTCAAGAAAATATATTTAAATACTAGCTGTAGCCTGCGATTCGTTCCCGTTATCATGGGAATTTCGGGAATCGCCCTAGAATCCCCCTTTCTTTCATACAAAACACAAATAAAAAAAATATCCGATTTTGATGAAACAAACTAGATAGGTATTCTTTCGAGTTAAAACAAAACAATTGGCGAAAGATTTAAGGAAATCGGTTCAGTACTTTCTCTGAAAGTAAGCGTGATCATACATACATACAGACAGACAAAAATTTCAAAAAATAACTAATAATGATTTTAAATGTCCCTTTATCCATTTCAGTCAAAATTGCTAAATGTACAGACAAAATATTTTTACTGTTTTATTATATGTATAGATATATAGATAATAATTTATTAATATTATTTTTACATTCTAGAGATTTTTTTAATATAAAAATATTGCTGTAGGGTGCTTCATCAAATGGCTACATTTATTTATTGACACGACAACATGATTCGTACGTACCTATAGCATACTAACTGTATAGCCTTATTAGCTTATAAGAATTATTAAGTATTACTATTTATTTAAACTATTTTTATACTTACTATGCCAAAATAAAATCAAAATACTACAGAAGCTTGTTTTATCTTTTTTTAGTTATTTGCAAACCTTGAACTCTAAAACCTACATTCGGGTTAAAAACTTTGATTATTTATTCTCAAAGGTTAAAAATTGATATTGACTATTTCGTTATCCTAATCCTAACTAATATTATAAACGCGAAAGTGAGTTTGTTTGTTGTTACGCTTTCACGCCCTATCTACTGCACCAATCTTCCTAAAGTTTCGCATACACATAGACAGAAGTATTGAGAAGGACATAAGATACCTTTCATCCGGGAATAAGCACTCTTCCCTTGGGTCATTAATTAACGCGGGCGAAAGCTAGTTCATAATACTTGAGAAACGCAAAATCTCACCATCCCTCTTATATCGTCCAATATATGATTTTTTTCCTCGTAATATGTGTAAGGAAAGTACCATCCAAGCTGCAGCCGAAAAAGGTATTAACTTTTTGCATCAATAATACCAGGGATATTAACGCCTCTGACACCAGAATGTTCCTATTTAGGGTCAATTGACCCTGAAATCCATAGGATATATAAAACTAATTGAAACGAACCATGCAAACTACTCCGTAATCTTTTCGTAATCAAACATGCGACTTGAAAACGTATGAAAAATCAAAATTGCACAATTTATTTGACATGGACACAATATACTTATATCAGTTATTTTATTTTAATCTATGTATTTTGAATAAATTTCTATGTGACTTAATTGAAGAGGCCTATGGAACAAAAAAACCGAATGAAAACCTAAACAATGTATAACATTAAAATACTAATACTTAAACAATATTTTATCAAAGCCGTACGCATGATAGATGTACCGCGCTACAATGATATAGCCGTCTTTATTCACGACTATAATATCCTTCTTATGAACAAGCATTTCCTAATCCAAGGCAAGACCATTCTGAGTGCACCGACAGGTCATGCTTATCATAATAATGCATTATTATTGGAACTGAAGCCACGTGTATAATTTCAACTTAAGAGTAGGACAAAACCACCGGGACAGGTAATACTAAAGAAGAGCTTGTAAAAAAGAAAGTGTTATCACTACTTAATGGAATAAAGTATAAATCATCTATTTATATTAAATCAAAGGATATAACATGTAGGCAATAATTACGTTAAAGGACCGTTAATACTGACAATTACTGAGCATTTGGTGAGTTTATCAAATACTATTAACAATTTATAGGTATACATGATACATTTTTTTCGATATTCTCGTAAATAACGTAATAGATAGGTATTATTGTTATCAAAATCAATAAAACATCTATACGCAGTGTTATAAAATAAAGCAATTTATATGACTCTAATTGATGGAATAACACAGAATTTTATTATGCTAGATAGGTACTTATTCTTTTTTATTTACAATCATTCAGTGTCCTCACCTCACATATGGATAGCTTCTACAAGGACTTTTGAGATTATGTGTTCAATATTAAAAAATAGAAATGGTAAAACATAGCTATTTATTTTAATTGGTTTCGTTCATTTAATTAACATTATAATACGTATTTATTATTGTTTGCTAGGAATTAAATCGAATAAACACTGAAAATGAAGCATCTAGCCACAGCTCAAATGAACCATCTAACACTGGAAATGGCATGCAGGAGCATCATATTAAGGTATTTAATTAATTTATTTATTTATTAAAACTGTATTGTTCCATAAGTACAAATTTACTTATACACTTGGCGGACTTAATGCTAAAAGCATTTTTATCAGTCAACCATTGGGAGAAACAGAAAAACTGTGCGGCGCAAAAAAGTTACAACGGAAATATCTTAAAATAAACAAATTTTCCACAATGGGCATTTTATCTAATCTAACATTTTTATTTACCTACTTAGTACTTACTAATATTGCAATATTACATTGTCTGCAAACTAATCTATGAATCATGTATGGGAGGAAATATGAGAAATATGTCATGAAAATAAATTGAATGATCACTTTTTTTATTATTTCACTAAATGCACTGAAAATATTTGAGGATATTGTCATTTAATAAAAATATGTATACCGTGTAAAAAAGCAACATTATTTAAATGGCCTATTTTTTTATAAGTTCCTATCATGAGTCTTCTGGAAAAAAATCTTTAGAAATAAGTAGCACCCATTTACCAATATCTCCCAATATAAAGTTTTCAACGTATGTTACATACGTTGAAATCACAGTTTAAAAAAAAAAATTGCGGCGCGCGTTTCTTTGTTCTATGTTACATACAGTGTATATTAAATAAATACTTAAATTAAAATTATTCAGATAAATAAACATCTTCCCTAATTTCACTGAATTGATCTCCGTTTTTATCATTCTCTGCGTTCATAATTCGAGAACAGATTTTGTTCTTTACATATACCAAGATACGCGTAATAATTTCAGCGCACGCAGCACAGAAAAGCGTCTTGATTCTTAAGAGTTCAATAATATCATCCTGTAATTTAATATTGTTATTAATTTCAGGAGAACGATAATAAACACAATGAGCCAGTACGTGTTAAATGGGCCAACCAAACAGAGTTCCTCATGTCGTGTATCGCCGCTTCAGTAGGCCTAGGAAACGTGTGGCGCTTTCCGTTCGTCGCCTACCAGAACGGCGGGGGAGCTTTTCTCATACCTTACATTGTCGTATTGCTTCTAATTGGCAAACCTTTATATTATCTGGAATGTGCTCTAGGACAATTCAGCAACAGAAATCCAGTTAAACTTTGGGCATGTTCTCCCGCCATGAAAGGTAATTTAATTTCTTACTTATCCAGTGATAATGGCTAATACTGATACTTTTCAGAAGCTTTCTTAAGGCTACTGATTACGTAAAACCGTCTGTTTGACCTGGCTTCTAATACTGGTTATGGTCGCAATTTAAAATGATATAATTTGGATACCTAATCTATATAAGTAGTTTTGGAAATATAACGTGGAAAATAGAGTTTTGAAAACATGACGTGACATGAAAAATAGAGTAGCGAGGTTTCTATGCGTTTAAATTTATCCCACTATATTTGCCATAGAATTAGAACCTATGTGTGGATGAACTTCTAAGTAATTTGCTGAGTAGGATTTTAATCAGAACAAAAAAGGGATTGTTGTGTTTGTTAAATTTGCGAAATGCCATTTATAATAGGTCTATTTGAAATATGTATTGTCGATTATTCTTAATTAATTTAACATTTTTTGTTCAAACAATAACTATAAGCAAACAAAAAAAAAATTTATTAAACAAATGATTTGTACTTTTACTATTTTAGGAACGGGTTACGCACAATGCTTGCTATGCACATACGTAGTGTCGTATTACGTGTCAATAATAGCTCTATGCTTGTACTACTTGGCGATGAGCTTCCAGTCACCCCTGCCTTGGGAGTTGTGTGACTCATCATGGCATGACGTCATATGTGTGCCTTCTGCTCCGGATCCTGAGAGGCCACCAGTAGAGAATGCCACCAGCAGTGCTGAATTATACTTCATGTATGTACAGTATACTGGGTAACTATTATATTACTTCTAATTATATTCTTAAGAAATTTGCAGTACCTTAGGTATCATTACATCAATTAGTGTGTTACAACAAACATATAGGTATATGAATTTTTTTTTCGACCTTTGATACGAAATCCCGTCAGCTGATCTTATAAGAGATCAAAACAGTAATTACGTATTCTATTTTCTCCTGAGATTAGTCGAGTTTAACGATCTGAACACAATTTTATATTTGTCAGGTGTTTAAAATGGTACAGTCGTTGCCCGCGGCTTCTCTCGATCTCTTTTTATTTATATATCAGCAATAGTTTTTTCGTCAAAACCATAAATAATTTATTTAATAAAAGCTACGAAGAAAAATTAAACAATAATGAGCAAATAAGTTATATAACACAAGTCTCGAACTCACTTTGGGGCTAACTCAATCTGTTTGATTTGTACCTATATATTAATTATTATTACTTATTGATTGATTAAAGAAGATCATAAAGCATTAAATCAACCGAAGACGCCACGCGCACTTATTTCTACGTGAAAAACTTTGATGAAATAAATCAAAGGCGAAAAAGACATGCATATGCAATAAGTATTAACACTAAATTATTCAAACAAGTCGCTACGCTACGCACACAGTTGACAAAATTATTAAACACTTGCTTTCGAACAATGCTCTTTCCCGGGATTAAAGGTATCTTATGTCCCTTTCAATACTTCTATGTGTATGCGAAATTTCAGGAAGATTGGTGCAGTAGATAGGCCGTGAAAGCGTAATAAACAAACAAACACTTTCGCATTTATAATATTAGTTAAGATAGGATTAGGTTATTAGCTCTCTTCTCGAAACTCTTGGACTCTGTAAACCTTGTCCCTTTGACTCCATTACAAATGGCAAGAGAAATAAACCTGTTTCAGAATGATAATTATAACATTTTTATTTTTATTACAGAAGGACTGTGCTTCGTCAGAGTAATGGTATAGAAGAAGGATTAGGTTAGAAATTATAAGTAAAATTTAATTTTTAAGTAAAATTTTCAATGTTTTTATGATAAAAAAGCTATACCTTAAAATGCAAGTCAGTTTAAACACATTTTTTTATATATTTAAAACTCAACACCGATAAAAATTATAAGTAATTGGACCCTTTTTAAAGATTACAAATTATTTAGAAATAAGCTTGGGTGGTACGTCATCATTTCAAGGCCATGGTAGTATGAAATTGATATGATCAGGATAACACAATAAGACTTACTAACTTATAACTGTTAATAACATGCAAGATAAGATAAAATTCAGAGCATGTAAAAAATTACTTGCGATAAGTATATGCAATTTTTAGAAAGTCTTTTTAATTATTTGCAGGTTCTCCTTTGTGGGACTTAACTCTCTGCCTGCTAGCTTCGTGGCTAATTATCTTCATGATAATTGCTCGAGGTGTTCGAAGCTCAGGAAAAGCGTCGTATTTTCTCGCTATTTTTCCTTATGTTGTCATGATCACTCTCCTTATCAGGTATATATGTTATAAATATACTTAATGATTAGAAATATTTAATTGGTATTGACGTAGAAGTATTAATTCTTATAACCCATGCTCATATTCACCGCCAATCGTCGTACAATTATGGGTATTATGACTAATTAGCAACGTCAAGATTTCACAATCTAAATAATTTACTGATATGGGTAACTCAGCTAATGCTGACAGCATTAGAGCTATCAAGCAAGGAAAAGATAATTAAGAGTTTGGTTTCCTCTAAATAATTTAATTCATACACAGGCGCACAGCATAGATATTTATAATTAAAAAAAAATATGACTCTTATTACATAGCATACTACCGTTTAGGCGGTCTGTGAAAACTTCTTGTGACGTCCTCTTCTGGATATGACACACTCTCTTCCACCGTGCATCTGCTGCCACTGATAATTACTGAGTGGATGGTTTATTCAAAGATACTTAATCAATCTTCAGGTCCACTAGCGCAAAAATACCGGCTTTGAGTTTAAGCAGTCGCCATGGCCTAAACAATCATAATCATCACAAATCTGTTCGATAACTCAGATAACTTTATATGAACTCCTAATCACCATAGATTTTTAGATCAATTGTAGTTCCTAAAGATTTTGTTGTTATTGAAAAGTAAACATCAAGACATCTCCCGCTACAGACCTTAGATTGAAAAAAAAAACAAACAGAATACGTTTAAATGCGATGTCTTTTTACCTTCTGAATTTTTACCTTCATGTAGTAGATACTTACGACCTTTGATTATTTATTACGACCTAGTTTAAAAAAAATATGTTATATTTTTTTTTATTCGGAGCAATAAAGAGTTTTCCTAATTTATTTTATTCTAAGACCACTGTCTCAAAAACCAATTATGTAGACGTCTGTTAGTACATTGGTCATCTTTCACGATATTCACGGGAGGAAGTCAAGTGGTCTATTAATAAACTTTCTATATTCTCCTTGCACAGCACGGCCACGTTGGATGGCGCCGTCGATGGAATCCTGTTCTTCATAACTCCACAATGGAATATGCTTCTGAAACTTGAAGTAGGTAAAATTTAAATTCACATTGTACATAAAACCTCAATTAATGGAATGATAAATAATTAAATAAATATTTAGTCTATTATGAGCTCGTCAGTTTTAAATAAAACAAAGGAACATTTTTAAATCAACCTTATTTGACTAATTACTCTAGCACCCTTATTTTTTTTAATTAAACGACATCAAAGTTCAAGAGCTGAAGTCACAGAGTTCTGGTAGAAAAGATAACTATAAATATCTATCGAATATATTATGTTTTCATCATCATCATCAATATTTCATTGCCGCAGTCTGTACTCTGCTCCTCCCCCAAGAATTTCCAAAACGACCGGTTGGAAGCTGCCTGCATCCAGCACCTGCCAAGAAACGATGGCCACCAGCGGTCATCGATTCTTCGCACTATGTGCCCTGCCCACCGACACTTCAAAGATCTATTCCACTGGGCCATGTCGGCAACCTTTGTTCTCCTACTCCTCATTTCTGTTTCGACGCCGAGAGGAAACACCGAACATAATCCTTTCCAATTTTCTATAGCTATTTTTAAGCTTTCTTATGAGGCCCATTATATAGGACCACGTTTCGGACACCTATATGTCATCACTATTGGTAACACAGGTTTTCATATAAGTATGTTTCTCAGGTATGGTACGCTGCTATAACGCAAATGTTTTTCTCACTGTCCGTGGCCACTGGAATCCTTATTATGTATTCATCCTTTAATACGTTTGATCAAAACATTTACAGGTACGTATTTTTTTATGGATTTTATTAATTTTTTACTCAAATTTTGTACAGAACCTCAGGATGTGAAAAACTAAAACTAATTGTATTTTGTAAAACTATAACAAAAAGAAAAAAAAAACCAACTAGTTATCTAAAATTAAAGAAATTCTTGCTTCAGCCCGTGAAGCATAGTAGCAAGGGCAGTGGCTTCGTTTTCCTTCTGGATAGCAATGCTGATACTTTTTTGAAAAGATCTCTTGCGCTAGGACCCCAAGGTCCAAACGTCTCAACACCAAACAGCAAAAATATGTAATCTTCATTAAAAGAAGCATATTTGCGCCGCTTAGCAACCTCAGCGCTCTCAGCTGCCGACTCAGATCTCGTGGTCCCTGATCCCTTGAGATGGAAGACGCCAGTGTCGATGCATCTAGCGTCCCAGACAAAGAGCCCTTCCGCGATCCCAAAAGATCAGTGACAACGGACTATACCTCGGGGTTCCAAAGTGCAGGGTACGTCAATGGTGGCATGAGCCCTTTTGATAATATCATTCAGAGCCGTATCAAGGTAGCCTTTACTATTCGTTATCAACTTAGCTTTTTAATAAATAACTCTCTATATAACCCTAATTAATATCAGATGTCCCCGAAAGATACTGGAAAGCGCTGGTTAGTGAGACAGATTTATCAGGTTCTTCTCTAAAAGTAAATATTGACTGAGAAATACAAACACCGTTACTCTTGTATGAGAATAGAAAGCCTGATAAGACATATCAAGGCTTATCTTAGCAAGCCCACAGTCTAGTCACTTCCCGAGCACGCCCATATAGTGTAAATTATACTGAATTTTTTACAAACTAACCTGGAACTAATGGTAAAATAACATTTGTGACAAAGTCGATCTTGAAAAAATAACGAATGATCAACAATCGTCGTAGACCCGTAGCTGGATTTCGTAGAACACTCGTAGCAAGGTTTCGTAGCCTGCTAGCCGGGAATGATTCGTAGCATCGTAGCTCGTAGCCTTTCTCGTAGCATCACATCGTAGCGGGGTAAAACTTAGACTTGTTCGGGGAACGTATGGGAGACTTTTTAAAAAGTTAATAAAGTTATTTAAAATTAAACTTATTTATTTAAATGAATTACAAAAGTTATATTGTAATAATTAAACGAGACGTCTGTCGGAGGTTCACGACCAGAACAATCTAATGAAATGCAACAACGCATTCGGGCTCTATGCAAGTCCCCAAAAGTGCTGACATGTACTTTATTAGTTATAGATACTTAGTATTTAGGGATTTACATATACAACCCTAGTAGAGGGTGGTTGCATGACTCCTCCCTCGTTAAGCGCGAAATTATCCGTAGAGCGATTCTGAGAGCTAGGATGATTTCGCGTAAAAAGTAAGCATCTAGACTTATATCTAATTATAGTATACAATAAAAGGCCTACAATTACGCTTATATATAATAGTACCGTATACACGCTCACTGCTTTCACTAAAATGCCCTTTTTATTCACTTCTGCACTAACACTAAACTTCAGTTTTTCATTTAGCTTTTCTAGGTTCCTGAAATCCATTCCTTCCAGGTTGACAGGTGAAATCTGCAGGACATCGGTGGTTGACATATCTGGTAAGGATATAATAGGTAAACGTTCGTAGGTAACAGGGCTCTCGCTGCGATGAAATTTAAAGCGTATGTCACCCACGATGACGTCACATCCATTTGTTACAGTAAGAATGTGGGTGCCTTGTATATATTTTCGTGTTACTTCATTTTCACAATTTTCAGTAATTAATGTATCATATCTCGTGAACAGGATGTAGATGTTTTCTTTTATCATTACAGTTTTTACTTTCTCTACTTGAATCGGGATTTGTGTGCAAGTCGTGGGATTTGTTGTAAATTTCATTAAATCCTGGATACATGTGTCTTCAATTAACTGAAAAGTGTCTTTTTCTTGGCAAAGGAAATAATTCTCATCTAGTTCTAAGCATGGCTGTGTGAGTGACCTGAACTTTGAACTCTTTGATAGGATATAGGGGTATTTAGGAATGATAATAAAGGTTTGTTCAAGAGAAGGATTATATATAGGTAAAGGGTACAATTTATAATATGTATATAGCTCAATACTAATGAGCGGTATTTCTAACAAAAATACTATCTTATCTACTTTAATATATGATTTCACAGTAATAGAGCGTTCTATTTTAACTAAATTATAAGAAGTAGGTGTATATAGCAAATTATCTGTCTTATTTATAACTTCTAGAAAATTTAACAATTCGTTAGAGTCTATAATAGACTGATGTAAAATACCTATTTTGCTTAAAGCTAGAGCTGTTTCTATTTCATTCAGTTTATTATACATCATCTGAAAGTTATGTAGATACATGTGATATATATTAATAATGTGTGACTGTACTATGTAACTATTACCTTTAGTTTGAAGTAATTTTAAATCACGCTCTATTTCTTTTAACTTATTATTTAATTCAACAAAATTATTTTTAACTAATTTAGAAGAATTCACAAAGGTATCTATAATTTCGGAAACTAGTGTAACCTTTTTATCCACATTATTTTGGTTTATAGTTAATTCATTTATCATCTGATCGTACCTATGTGCATCCTCATTATCTAAATTACCGGTTATAGCCTTTATAATAGTTCCAATAGGATTCAAAATGCCTCTCTTAAATCTATTACTAGGAATTAATTGTCTATATTTTTTAATAGTTACATTTTTAATAAACTCTACTTGGTCTCGTAAGTTGAAAAAATCTCTACTAAAGTTTTTATAAAATTGTCTTGAAACTAGCTGATTAATTTCGGAGAGACCTATTATATTCACATTTAAATCCTTATAAAATAAACTTAAATTCTGTGTTTTTACAATGGTCCATTTGTTGTGTTCAATTACAGCTGTTCCTTCCTTAAGGGTAAGTAAACCGGGGTTGTTTTCAACCGTTTGAAGCAGAAGGCCCTGGCTGGTCCTCATCAGGGTCAACAGCATCACAACGTATCTGTGGGGGACGTTTAACGTTTTTAATTGGAGTTTTAGTTAAACGTGAACCTATTGCAATGGGTAATATGTTACGCTCTGGTTTTCCTTTAACTACGGCCTTTTTAAAACGAGGCTTATGCTTAGGTTTTCTTATATTAATATCTTTAATGAATACAGTATTTTCTTCATGAAAATCTTTATCTGATTCGCCTCCTCTCTTTTTTCTTTCTTTTTCTTTTGTCTCTATAATTTTATCCGATATATATTTATATAAGTATTTAGTACGTTTAGCATGATCTTTAAGTAATTCACTTATATACTGTTTTTCAAAATCTATATTAAAGATACTATTAGTTGAGGTATGTCCGAAAACTACTTCAAAAGGGGTAAGACCTGTGGTAGAGTGAATTGTATTATTATATGCCATTATAGAGTAGGTCATAATAGATGCTGCATCAGTACATTTCTGCTCATACTTTGCTAAACGATATATCTCAATTAAGGTGGAATGAAACCTTTCTACTATACCAGTTGAATTAGGGTTATTAGGGGTAGTAATGTGTAAATCTATTTTATATAAAGACATTAACTCTCTCATAAGACTGTTATTAAATTCCAAACCTGGATCACTAGTAATTTTACGAGGTGTACCATACATAGAGAAATATTGAATTAATGCTCGTACTACTTCAGGTGTAGAGCGGTTCTCTACTTTAATTGCTTGACCTAATTTGCTGAAGGCGTCTACTATAGTTAGGTAATATACACTCTCTATGGTAAATAAATCTATGAAAAGTTCCTGAAATGGAGAGTCTTGGGTCTGTGTTAGCTGTAAAATGGGTTTTATTGGTTTTCTGTCATATTTCATTTTACGGCAGGCTTCGCAAGAATTTATGACAGCTGACACCGTGGTCTGCATATCATGCCAGAAGTAGTTCCTACGTATTCTAACTATAGTCTCCTTAATGCCTCGATGGCAGGTTTTGCCTTCGTGGTGTTGCAATATAATAGCTTTTTGTTCCCGCTCATCCTCTACGAATACTACTCTTTCGGTGCATTCATAGAATTGAACGGTATCTCTTTTAAATAGGCTTATTATTATAGAAGAAAAATCTTTTCTATGCTGTTCATCTTCGAAATATATAAAATATTTAATTTTGGGTTTGATATATTCTTTTAAAAATGATTTAATTAACTCTAAGTTATTAATGGGCATAAAAACTTCTAATATCTTTTGCTTTTCTCTTGAAATGTCTTTTACATTTAGTTCATTTCGTAGCCACGTATAGACCAGTATTTGGTTAGGTTTTGTGTCTATTGCTTCATTTAGGATAGGAATACCAAAAGATTCTAAGTCATTTGCAGAATGTGCAGTAGCTGTACTGCTAGAAGTAGATGGAAGGGGGTAATTTTCTTCAGCGGTATTTGTTGATGAGTCAGATATCAGTATAGTCTCTTCTTCATCAGTTTTTTTAGTTGCTAGTTTTGTTATATGGTCCGTTACTTCGTCTATGTACTTCTGTAGTCTAAGTTCTTTGTCATCTACATTCACTCTCATAGAGGTCATGTCATCGTCAGAGTCTAAGGCATTAACTTTGATTCGTGATAGAGCATCTGCGTTTTGGTTTTGCTTGCCATTTTTATATATAATTTGGAAATCATATTCCTGTAGACGTAAGCGCCAACGCGTCAGCTTGCTGTTGGGCTCTTTAAGTGAATTGAGCCAAACTAGTGGACGGTGATCAGTATATATGAAGAATTTACGTCCATAAAGATATGGGCGGAAATGTTTTACAGCCCATATTATGGCTAAAAGTTCGCGCTCTATTGTGCTGTACCGTGCTTCGGTATCACTTAATGTTCTGCTAGCATAGGCCACTGGCTTGTCTGAACCAACAGGTCCTTGAGATAAGACAGCGCCTAAAGCTACTGTTGAAGCATCCGTAGTCAATATGAAAGGTTTAGTCATGTCTGGGTATTGTAAGAGTGGGGCTGTTGTCAAAAGTTCTTTACATTTATTAAACGCATCTATATAGTTTTGATCAATAATTATTTTATTTCTTTTTTTGAGACATTTAGTCAAAGGTTGGGTGACTTTAGCGAAATCCTTTATAAATTTACGATAATATCCCACGAGTCCCAGAAAACTCTTAATCTCAGTAGTTGTCTTTGGTAGGGGATAGTTAAGTACAGTTTTTATCTTGTCGTCGTTGGGTTTAAGTCCTTTAGTAGTGATGGTGTGTCCAAGATACAATACCTCTTTTTTCAGAAACTCTGATTTGTCTAGTTGTACCTTAAGGTTTGTAGCTCTAAGTCTGTCAAAAATCTTTCTTAGTTTTTCTAGGTGTTCTTCTAAACTGGATGAGAAAACGATTACGTCATCAAGATAAATGAGGCAGTGTAATCCCTGAAGACCTTTCAGGATGTTGTTCATAGCACGCTGGAAGGTTGCCGGGGCTGTTTTAAGGCCAAACGGCATTCTTAGAAATTCAAAGTGCCCGTACTGCGTACTAAACGCTGTCTTCTGTCTGTCCTCTTCATTTACCTCAATTTGATGGTACCCACTTGCTAAGTCTAGAGTAGAAAAGTATGTGCTTTTACCTAATTTGTCAAAAATATCAGTCATGTTTGGCAGTGGATACTTGTCGTCGATTGTTATGTCATTAAGTCTTCTATAGTCAATAACCATGCGATATTTAGGCATGCCTGATGCGTCTATTTTCTTGGGGACCAGGTGAACAGGTGCGTTCCAGGGTGAGTATGATTCTTGGATTATGTTGTTATTTAGAAGCTGATCTACTTGATTTTTTATTTCTTCGGCTTCCGCTGGTGACTGCCTATACGGTTTTACATATATGGGATCTTCGTTCTTAGTTCGTATGTGGTGTTTAATCTCATTTGTAAAGGTAAGTGGGATTTGGTCACAATGAAATATATCTTTATACTCGGTACACAGATCTAATATTTTCTTTCTTTCCTCTTCATTTGTGTGATCTATCCTTAATCTTTTTAAATTTTCTTGTAATATTTTATCTATTTCTATATCTTTGCTGTCTGTACAATAATTTAGATGACACTCATTACTAGCAAAAGGAGTTACTTTAAATGGATGTGTTATAGTCAAGATCTTTTCATCCTCTGTACTATTTTGAATTATAGTTGTAGCAAATCCGTTGACACAATTAACTATAGCACTAGGCATACGTACTCCTTTATCAAATTCTTTAAATTCAAGAATTGCTTCACCTGAGTATTGGTCTGTGGGTAATTTTACACGTTGTTCTGTTCGTGGTGCTAGAGTCATGACTAATTTTGGGCAACAGTGTACTATAGGTATATGTGTAGTTTTAGTTTTAAGCATATTATTTTTTAAGTCTATGACTGCATCCATTTGTTTTAGTAAGTCGTTACCTACTAGTCCATCGTAACGTGAATCTACGTTGTATATATAAAATTTATGAAAATCGGTAGTGTTAAATGTAGGCAATAAGGGAATTTGCATAGCCTGATCATGGCTGCTTGTAGCATGTGTACTAATGACCTCGAATGGTTCGTAGTAAATATAATCTGAAAAATACTGATGTGCTTTTGTAGGGCTAATAAATGAACGGGTACTACCTGTGTCAATCATAAGTTTAGCATCTATCTCCGGAATATATATATAAGGTAAACCATTATTAGAAGCACAATTTAATATTACGGTTTCTTTGTTTGATTTGTAGTTATGTGAAAATTTTCAGCTACTTGGGGTGGTTCATCCGATGAGTCATTCTCTGTAATATGTATATTTTCAGAAGGCAGTGAACTAAGGGGGTTAATTTCATGGTATTCTAACATGTGCTCGTTGTTATAGTCATAGTTATAGTATGAGTCATAAGTTTCTATCTGATCCGGGTCATAGTACTCCTCATTAAGAGTTAATTCATTTATTCCGAACCTTTGTTGTGGTTTAGGAGGTAGCGTGCGCATTGACACATCTGTTGAAGTATTTGGAAGGGGTTTATTATTTTGCGGTAAACCTCTAGGGTTATATCCCAATTGCTGGGGTTGTGAATAAGACAGCTGGGGTTTAAAACCAAATTGCTGAGGTTGCGCATTAGAAAACTGGGGTCTGTAACCGAACTGTTGAGGATAGGAATTAGGTAGTTGAGGTTTATAACCGAACTGTTGAGGTCTCATGATATTTTGACGTTGAGAAGTAGGTAGCTGGGGTCTATATCCGAACTGCTGGGGTTTCATGAAATTTTGAGATGCATTTTGGGGTATTTTAAACTGTTGGCTATTGGGTATGCCGAAGTTAAATTTAGGTGGATTAATATTTTGTACGGAACCAGTTAATTGGGATGGAAATGATGTTTCCTTAAATTTATTTCCAAAATTTAAATTTGGTTTAATATGTCCGTTAGATACGCCGTTGTTATTATGTAATTTATTTCGTGAAGTATATTGTTCGTGAAAATTCACTTCTTCTAAAACAATGCTTAACGCTTCTTCTAAAGACGAGGGCTTTTTTAATCTAACTATTCTTACAAGATGTTCCGGTAAGTTATAAAGGAAAACATTTAAAGATGTGTTATCGTATATCGTTTTTTTACTCTGTTTTAATTGTATATTTTCGATTTTATTCACCTTCGACATTAAAATTGACCTGACAGTTTGTATTCTACTACAAAAATCTAAATAACTTTCGCCTGATTTAATTTGTAGTGACTCTAATTCAATTGAAATACATTCCTCGCTACGCGGATCCCCAAAGTGCTGCTCTAACAATTCCTTGAACTCTATCCAAGACAAAACATCCTCACGCTCGCTGATAAGCGCTGCGGCCTCGTCCGCTAGCCTACTGGTGATAGTATGTATAATGTATTCGTTTTGAAGCTCTGACCCATGGTACCTATTTATTATATCTTCGCATTTTCTTAAAAATAATCCTAACTGTCTTTTATCACCCTTAAAGATCGGAATAAGCTTTATCATCTCATTAGGAATTATAGTAATTCTCTCTACAACTGGTTGCTCTTGCGCCATTTTATATAATTAATAATAAACTTAAGTATGTACTTATAAAAATAATTGTAAAAATTCTGTTACAATTTAATTTATATGTTATTTATATATGTACTTTTATCACATAAGCTATCTTAACTATGCAAAAATTTTATTTGCTTGTTTAATATATAAAACCTTCGAAATTACACGAAAAAGGAAATATGGAAAAGAAAGGATAATGAGGGAATGTAAAGAGTTTTACTCACAAGCCACTCAGCACCATCTCTTGCCGTTGTGAAGACACTATTCACTCACTCCCGTAAGTCAAATTTATTTGTTTGGTTCGAAAGATCTCTACACCGTTTTTCCGACCGAATTTTCTGCGCTGGTACGAGTTTGAGTCCAAAGCGCGGAAACAGAGGTCTCGGTTTTTGATGATCCTACCGACCGGGCTGCGCCAGACTTGTTCGGGGAACGTATGGGAGACTTTTTAAAAAGTTAATAAAGTTATTTAAAATTAAACTTATTTATTTAAATGAATTACAAAAGTTATATTGTAATAATTAAACGAGACGTCTGTCGGAGGTTCACGACCAGAACAATCTAATGAAATGCAACAACGCATTCGGGCTCTATGCAAGTCCCCAAAAGTGCTGACATGTACTTTATTAGTTATAGATACTTAGTATTTAGGGATTTACATATACAACCCTAGTAGAGGGTGGTTGCATGACTACTTTGTATCAGTATGTCGTACGTCCGTCACTGTGTTTTTCGTAGCAAGTGTGGTAGATGGTGGTCTCTGTGGCCCGGTATTGTAAATTTTGTTTTGTGGCGATTCATTCATTCATATTATGGGTTACAAAGTCAATGGCCCTGCATACCTTGGTGTCAGAAAACGCATGCAAAACAATACAATTTATCTCATATTGAATTTATTATTTCCGAAGTACATTTTCCGATAGGAAAACAGCCAATGGATCGTCACAGGTACCGCTAAAGAGTTACAATAGGTACGAGTATGTAAAGTCCTGAAAGCCCTCCAAAAGCGGAATAGATAGAGATGGCTCGGAATATGGGGGTGGTATCTCCAACTTTTTTGGGCAGTTGAGATTACTTCTCATCTATTGATTACAGGGATTCCATGATAGTAACAACATTAGATACGTTCACCAGCTTACTGTCAGGGCTAACAATATTCGGCATCCTCGGAAACCTAGCGCACGAGCTCGGGCAGGACGTGGGTGACGTCATCGGCACCGGCGGCACCGGTTTGGCTTTCATATCTTACCCCGACGCCATTTCTAAATCTTTCCAGCCTCAAGTAAGACAAAAACACTTTTTTTTTGCTTGTTAAAAACAAATAGTGGTATATTACGAAACGCAATAAATAAATTGAGTTTGATCTCTATAAATGACTGCTGGGGGAGAAAGAGGTCATATTGGAGGCCAGCATTATTCTGAACAGTGTTGACATCCAATATGACTTCAATTCCTATAGAGCTTTATTTTTATGGACAAATCACTTCTGTCCATAACGTTGACATAGGGAGGCTTATATCCAGCAGAGGGTTGTAGACAGCTGATGAAGATTATGATATAACTGCTCATTTTATGAACTACCATTAAACTTTAGACAGCTTATTGTTTTCTAGAATAGCTGCAGAATAAACTTGTTTTGTCAGCTTTTCTCGGTACTTTTCTTCCTGATGATGTCGGTGCTCGGCGTGGGATCGGCAGTGGCCTTCATATCTTTGGTCAACACAGTGCTTCAAGATGCTTTCCCGAAGGTCCCGACTATCTTCATGTCAGCCGTTTGCTGCTCCGTCGGATTTCTAATTGGGCTTATATACGTTACTCCGGTAAGTATTTACATGTTAAACGGCGTGTGTAGATAACTCAAGAGTTTGTTTGTTAGTATGCGCCTATGCGCTGAAAGTTTCAGCCTGAAATTACCTTTTTCATGTAGTTGCTCGGCTTTTACAATACATACACATCACTAAAGGGCACAGCTAGTGGTTTCCCCATTCCCCCAGGGATTTAAAATCTATCTTATATATATCCATACATTTTTTATATTTTCTATATTTTTATTTTATATTCATATAAATTTATTATAGAAATAGGAAATCACGCGCGGTCTCTACCCAGGTAGTTTTTTATTAATCTATGTCAATTTAGGTATACTTACTTACTCTATGCATATATGGTTATAAAATAATATTATTAACTCAACTCCATTAATTATAGGGCGGTCAGTTCATCCTTGAAATAGTGGACTACTACGGAGGCACCTTCTTGGCACTTTTTTGCGCCATCTCTGAAGTTATTGGCTTATTTTGGATCTATGGTAAGGATGGAGTAATCCCTAATATTTTTTGTTTGTTCTTTAGCAACAAGTTTTTGTTTGATACCAACTGCGTCTACGAGCGTTTAAGGATCACAAGCACACATATCGCATTGGTCGGGGGCAGTTCAATATAAAAGTTACCATAACTTACTAACTACTTACTAACTTACCATAATAACTTGAAAGTCAGTCACCTGTTCCCGATTGTATACCAATTGCCCGCTCCGCCTTCTTTTGAGTTATAATTCTTTCTAATTTGAGGAGTTATGTACCTGAATCTAACTTTAGTGGATGTTGTCGACATTAGTCGATGCAGAGATCGAAGCGCCTGGTCTAATCATTAACCAGTTCATTTTTCTGCCCATACATTTTTACAAAGGTCACCTTTATCATTACAGTTCCGTTCAACCGGTATTTATCCATAATAACGGTCTTTGCTAGTTAAAAACCGTTATTTTGGCTGTTACAGATATCGGGTTCTATCTCAGGTCGATTATTATTTCATGCTTTTATTAAATATAAAATGCAATAAATAAATTAAATTAAAAAAAAATCTAACTAACGATTAAAGAAAAGTAAAGTACATTTGACAAAACAAAACTTTGTTTTTCAGGTTTAGAGAACGTTTGCTTGGACATCGAGTTCATGCTGGGCATCACCACGGCGGCCTACTGGCGGGTGTGCTGGGGAGCCGTCATCCCTTTCATTATGATTGTCTTGTTTATATACGCCGTGGTGTCGTTTGAGGCTCTCGTATTTGGCGGTTACTATGTTTACCCCACCGCTGGGTATGGTGAGTAGAATAGCTATTATGTTTTTATTCAATTACGTTGGCAGTTAAATATACGGTCGATCACCAAAATTTAATGGTTATTTTTGATAGCTAAATGTAACTTATATATTACATTAACTAGTGTAATAAAGTATTCACAATAAATATTTCGGTTATTCTGGAGATCCAGATACAGTAGACTACTTGATAATGATGTAGTAGGATTTATATTTGTAGGTAAATATATTTTTTATATTCCGTCAGTGACTAGTCTTTTATTTTGTTTCAGTGTCTGGATACATCATTCTGATCAGCGGTGTTATTTTTGTGCCAACTTTTATTTTGTTTGCATTTTGGAAAAACAAAACGGGTACTTTTAAACAGGTAATTTTTTACTCCCTTTCTTTCTATTTTTCACCAAGTCAAAAAGTGTAGTTAGTGATTGATTAATAATTACAATGGAATGCCATACTCTGTGCAAAACACTGGCAGCCACAGGAATCGGCAACTGCAGCAGGTTGTATCTAAGTTATTATACTTATTAGATGGACACTACAGGAATATGAACCGGTGGGCACAGCTAGTAACAACACATATGTATGTAAGGAAATTGAACACTTAATGTTAAAATTAAGTTAATTATAACCCGTGTCAAAAATGTCTCTCTTATCAGACTGTGAAGAAATCGTTCCACTACAAGTCAACCTGGGGGCCTCTTTCGCCAGTTGTCAGAGGAAAATGGGCTTCGTTCAGACAAACTGCGGAACAAGAGCGACAAGAACTCGGGGTATCAAGAGCCAAGCACATATGGTATAGCCTGACTGGCGGCTATGCAAAAAGACTGAGAAAACCATAATAAATAATATGATAAAATAGCTGTTTTTATTTTTTCACCATATCGTATGGCTTGCAATGCAATATTATTAGACCCTGTGTATATATCAAAGAAAACTTAAGACTGCAGTTCTTTGAAGGCATAGCTTGCTTGAAGTACTTATTTCTATATCCCGACTGCCATCTAGCGTACCATGTTACTAAGACTAAGAGTTATCTTCTTTTCTTGAAAGGAATAAGGGCAAGCATCCCGAAGAAGATAGTATTATCGCAGTTATAAGTAAAAGAGATAATCTTAAAATTTTGTGTCTAACCACAGTGACCAATGGGTCACGTAAATTAAATTAATTATATAATAATTTATTAATTCAACCTTTGATAAACTTAAATTAATTAATTTACACATTAATTAGAATACTTACTCATTAATTAGCTTCCGCGTCTTAAGAGTAGACCACCACTCTTGTCTCCCGTGGGTGTCTTAAAAGGCAACTAAGACCAAGGTCATAATATACTAGTGCCTCTATCCGACTGGAGGCGGATTTAACCAACATAAGAATCCACAAAGAAAATTGACGACAGGCAAAGCCGGTCTTAAAAATAATGCTACATCTTCTAAATGCTTTAGGAAGCGATGGAAAGCCAACAAATCGACACAAAGTGAAAAGGTGTCAGCACTGTCTCAACGGAAGTCTTTGTTGCTCTATGCTTCATCATCATCATTTCAGCCGCATGTTATCCTGCTATTCGACATAAGACATAAACCTCCCCCAATTGCTCGCTATGCGAAATAAATTAGAGTAGACAAAGTAGAAGAAAAAAATCTTGTCGGATTAATATTTCTCATTAATACCCTTATTAAGTCATTAATACTTTGTTAAGATTTATCGCAATGTTATCTTATCTTAAATTTCACGTTTATTACAAATGTGAGATAGTTGTTCTATTGGTGTCAATTTATGGGTTAATCAGAGACCGTAATCTATCTTCTCTTTTGTAATCAAGCTAGATTAAATTGTGCGTCCACTGCGTCAAGTACGGAACGTTAGAATTTGTTGTTGTATGGACTGGATAGGAAATATTACACAATTCCGCACACGTTGTATGAAGATGCACTTAAGAATCAAGCTCGGATTAAGAAAAACGATTATGCCTTTAATATACTGCGGTTGGCTTAAACAATAGATTGATAAATTATTCTATAATTATTCTATAAATATTTCAAGAATTTACCTTATGTCGTTATTAATATCGAGCAAAATATAACAAAAAATCACATTTGTTGCATGGGTGAATCAGAATCAGACAGATCTTTAAAAAATTAAGTGTCTAGCTATCACGGTTCGGCCTGGTGAAAGACAGATAGGCAGTGGAGTCTTAGTAATACGGTCCCATTTTCACCCTTAGGGTACATAAAAACTAAAATTCGCTGACGGTTTTATAAAAAAGTAAACATTTTCAAGTTTCAGTTGAAAATGATATTATGTGTAGAAATTGTTATATATCTTCTTCGTCTGAGCGTTTCCCGATTTCATCTTTAGCTTACGTTTTAGAGCCCAGGGTACGCTATTAATCTTGCTCCGGATTGTTGGTTACCTACTATAAGTACATTTGCCTTAGAAATTAACCAATGTCGGATGTAGAAAATGTTAATCCACCACGTGTTTTCGTAAAGATATACATGATAACATATATTATCAAACCAATTTATCTCGAGATATATTTTTATATCAAACAATAAATACAGTTAATTGAGTTTTATAAGCCCTCATTCTTTCATATTCAGAGCAAAGTACCGCTCACCACTAGGTTTTTTTTACCCAGTACCCAACACAATATTACATGGTAATAATTCATATACTTTAGTAATTCAGTGCAATATTTAAATAAACGTAAAAAACAACTTATGATTCACTGATAACGGTTTATTGTTTTATTTAGGAACAAAATACAGTGAACGTTGAAAATGGAGCTAATCCTGGCTTTGATCCAACTCCAGAAAAAGGTTTGGATGCACCATCACCAAACAAAGCGGATCCATCTTTGATATCGAGTAAAAATGTGGTAAGAATTGCATATACCTACCTGTTATATTGTCATAATAATGGAATTGTATCAATTGGACTTCGCTCAAAATTAACTAGTTTAAAATCAAAAGATCATAGCGAGTCATGAAATAATAGTAAGTAATTATTATACCTATTGGTTAAGTAATTAAAGTAGACCCGGATACTGGAACTGATACAGAACCGGGTCGGATCTACAAAACTGCATAAACAAATATGATAATGCTCTCTCCCAAGCTGTTTCAAAACTCTGATTCGCTAAAACGCATTGTGTTTTTGTATTTATATTTATGACCGTCCGCCTGCTTGTCGTCCTGTCGTCATATTGTATTTGTACGTCAAGTACATATATGTAGCAACATAAAAAAAAACTGCTGATGCAAAAATAAGATACTTTCAGTTGCACTTTTCTATATGAAAAAATAAGTTCATTACAGTTTTAGGGAATATATTAATTTACTCTTTGTTTTAGGGCTTCGTACCTTAACTTAGAAAAAAAAACAAACCCAAAAGTTTCCCCCGATATTCCTAAATGATACTGATACGAATTTTGAAGAGACAGCGAAAGCAACTCGTACTTGACCTTTTATCTTATTTTAGGATAGCAAGGACAAGCGCCCAGAACGGCCAAAATGGGACAACCAAATGGAGTTCCTCATGTCGTGTATCGCCACCTCGGTAGGGCTTGGCAACGTATGGCGGTTCCCTTTCGTGGCTTACCAGAACGGCGGCGGAGCCTTCCTCATACCGTATATAATTGTTCTTCTTGTCATAGGCAAGCCTATGTATTACCTCGAAACAGTATTGGGACAGTTCAGTAGCAGTAACTGCGTGAAAATTTGGAAATTATCACCCGCTATGAAAGGTACATCCAATTAATTTCAATTCAGCTAGGCATTACAATTACTTTGTTGATATTTAGTAGTTGTCTAGAAAAAAAGTCCACGTCCAGGGCCATTAAGATCCTTCCTATTTTAGTGCAATAAAAATGTTTTAATTTAAGTTAAAATTTCCAATCCAAAGTAACGTATTGAAATAATTTTCAGGTACGGGTTACGCGCAGGCTCTTGGGGCAGGTTATATATTGTCTTATTATGTTTCTATCATCGCACTTTGCCTATACTACCTCGCTATGAGTTTCACTGCCACACTGCCGTGGTCTGTATGCACTGATGAATGGATCGCCGAGTACAACTGCGTAGCTTCGGGGCAATCCTTGGATTCAGATAGCAATGAAACAGCAGTGACCAGCGCTGAACTGTATTTTACGTAAGATATTCAATATTTCTTTTAAACTATCTTAAGTAATATAAACATGTAACCTTATAGTGCGTTTTTTATATAGTATGCAATATTAACGTATATAAAAAAAATCCTTTACAGAAAAACGGTGCTTCGTCAATCGGACGGCATACATGACGGCATTGGTAATTAAATTTCATTATTTTGTACTGTGAATGACCATGGCATACCTATATTATGTTTAGGCACAGACTTAAGTAAATACCTCTCTATTTTTTCTGTTTATTTATTTTCATAACTTTAGCTTTGTCATACATTTCCAAAATAGCACTCAAGGGAGTAAACGTACTACCTACTTATGAATGTGAGTTCCAAAGTTAAATAATATTATATATATTAGGTATATATTCAAATCATGTATCATCTCCGTTTTCTAAATAAATTGTTATATTTCTAGGAGCACCGATATGGGACTTGACTTTATGCTTGCTGGCCTCTTGGATCATAATTTTCGTTATCGTTGCTCGCGGGGTGAAAAGTTCGGGAAAAGCTGCGTATTTCCTAGCTCTCTTCCCATACGTAGTGCTCTTTATTTTGTTAATAAGGTATGTAAGCAGATGCGAAATTAATAATGAAATGAAACGAAATTATTCTTTTTTAATATACTAAGTCACGCAATGATTATTTCCATACAAATATCCATTGGGTATAAAAAGCAACACTTCTAGAGACCATGATTGAAACGAAAGAACTAAGATGAGAGAGAGACCATGGTTATCATAATAAGAAGTCAGTCTATTAATGATAATGCGGATTTTTGTGGCCTTTCAGAGTGGTTGAATATAAAATATAAATAATCTGTTTTACAGAGCTGTGACATTAGAAGGTGCAGGCAATGGAATTTTATTCTTTTTGACACCTGAGTGGAACAAAATATTGGAAATCAGGGTAAGTTACTGATAATTTCTACATATAGGTACTCATTATGTTATATTGCCTATAACTTTAAAAAAATACCTATTTAAATAGAGTAGGAGAATTGCAAACAGACGAGGAAACATATTGGGACACTTGAAACGACACGATGATTTGATGAAAAACATCATTGAAGGAAAGATAGAAGGAAGGAGTCTAGGTAGACCAAGTCATAGTTATCTATATGAAACAGATAAAGGAGAAAACAAACGTCGTGTCGTATCAAGAAATAAAGGAACTGGCAAATTAAGGATAGACAAAAATGGAAGGAAATCCACCGACAAGAGCCTAGCTCCTTAATTTGATGATTTAAATTTTAGTTATATACTGTTCACCTGCTGTTTGCAGCGAAGGCAAAAAATGAGTGTTAGATATGTGTTTAATCTGTTGTGTGTAATGTTGCATTACTCATTTGGTAGAGACACGGAATACTTAAGTAATAGAAAATGGAAGAGCCATCTGAACACTAAACTCTACTCCACATTAATAAGACTTAATCACTATCTAATTTGTAAAGTGCCATTGACTATCAGACTTTTTGATCAAACCTCGTTCATACCTTTCGGGATAAAAAAGTACCCTAAGTATTAATCCAAGGTATCAGCCACATCCTTACCAAATTCTATAAGAATTAGCCCAACGGTTTGAGCGTGAAGAAGTAACAAACTTTCGCCTTTATAATATTAGTGCGGTGATAAATATTAAATAATACATAGGTATGTCCAGAACTAAAATTTTAATTTTAAAACAAAAATACCTTATCATTCTCTATGGTCTTTTTGGTTACAATTATTATTGTTGTTATGAAAATAAATCTGTGGTCTGTAGATTAATATTAATTTCCACAATATTAATCTACAGACTCTTAACTCTTTCGCTGCCACTAACGCTATTCGACGTAGATAATAACTACTTATATTGTTTTGTTAAATAATAGGGAAAGTGATAAGCTCGTATGAATATGCAAATTCATTTCCTTCATTGTGACTATCTATTAATTGTTTTGGAATATTACATTTATTATACGATATAAACCTATCTCACGTTATTACGTACCTACGTAGTTACTTATATCCTTTGGTCCTAGAAAATATGAAAAAAAAATCCAGCTTATCTTAGTGCGACTATTTAATCAATATGATTAACAAGATAAGTAGTTACACCGTGAAAGAAATTATTACAGTGCATTAATTAATCTATCTCATCAGCGTCTCGAAATCTAAAATACGTATAAGTATAGATATCGCTAAATCTCATTTGTCTGGAACTGATTGTATTGGTATGTCGTAAGCATACGAGTATCTAGTTTGTATTTTTGTCCTACACGAACATGGCATTATCTTATAAGTAGATTTAATTCAAAGGATTAACATCTGAGAAAAGGTTGTCACAAAAACAAAAATATTTTCGTGCAACCAATGACCCAGGCTGAGAGAGAATGTGTAAGGTTTGATGGATGGAGGATAAACAGAGAGGCGCCATTTTTCCTTTGAAACATAGTCCGGGTGCGAAGAGATGAAAAAAATCTTATTTTCATTCGAATGTCATCTAGTGGTGATTAAAGAAATCAATATATTTTGGATTAGACCCACGGTGTACAATTTTAAAAGTAGCTAACCAAAAATTATATGTAACTTGTAGGTGTGGTACGCAGCTGTCACTCAAGTTTTCTTCTCCCTGTCTGTGTGTTCAGGAGCACTCGTCATGTTTTCCTCCTACAATGGTTTCCGTCAAAACGTTTACAGGTAAGTTATAATAAGAACGTATTAATACAAACAAGACTTACAAATTTACAACTTATAACACCGACAGGAATTTTATTCAAGGCTACACCAGAAATTGTAAATCATAATTATTTATTTAAAATAACAGTATGTGAACATTAAGCGCCGGCCCTAGACTTTGATCAGCGAGAGCGAGATTGTCTTTCAGCGCCTTTTAGTCGACGCTTTCACTTCACGTTAATTCTACTATATACATAAATATTTATAAATTTACAAAGATCAACTAGATACTGTTGCATATATTTGGCTTTTTGGCGCCCTTTGCTACCTGACCGTACCTCTTGCTTAATCCCAGGGCCGGCGCTGGATTGTACTAGTATAGCACTATATCATCTGCGGTAGTTAGGGTTGCCAACTCTCGAAAGGACTAACCCGGGAGAATTTGTATGGGGGGGGGGGGTTCGGCAGTGTTTGTCTCTGTCACGCGCGTGACACTGCCGAGCAGAACAACGTCGACGGCGCGCGTGCGACTCGTGCGAGACGAACAGAACTGGTTGAGACCGGCAGCGAAGCGGTACACGATGTTGTGGCCGCAAAATGAGTGAATAGCGACGATCGATTGACGGATGCATTTATTTTTTAGAAAAAACCGGAGAAATTATTGCTCTCCGGGAGGTCGGGAGGTTAACCATCATTACCGGAGTCTCCCGCGCAATCCGGGAGGGTTGGCAACCCTAGTGGTAGTAGTAAGTAGTATGTTGCATAGATAGATATTTAATTAGAATTTTTATAGAAGTTGTCTAACTTATCCATCCAACGGGACCTACTAATTACTATCTACTCAAGTAGAAACTTTAAATACCTACCTACTATTGTAATTCTATTTGTCTTGACCTTTTCCTAAATGATTCAGTAGTATTTATAAAGTTTGGTAGCCTTAGAAATTGGACCCCAACTGGACCTAGACAATGATTATTGAAATGGATTCTTAAGCGGATGAAGCCGTCGGTCGTAGGTGGTATTTTAATTAAATTGATAAAATGGACTTTATTAATTTAAACACAGATAGAAGCAAAGATAGGCAGATTATAATGTTAATGACGCATAAAAGATTGTGCTTATTAGATTATTACCTGAATACATTATTATTATTGAATGTGTCGGTCGGTACTATCAAAAACAACGTTTTTTTGCATAAACCGTAAAGCGCAGCGCATTTATCTTCATTGATAATAAAAAATATCATCACCTTTCCCACGATAATACTTATTTCCGGATATTTAAATACATATTCATATAATATCTTCATATCCAGGTTTCGATACTCAATACTTAGATTGTAAGTTTATTACCCGGTTCTTGGTCTAGATTTTGTTTTCCCCTTGAAATGCAATCTCGTATTACTTATACTCATAATAGTGATACATATGTTTACTTTATATTTAATAACTTTTTACCATGTTTATAGCAGCAATAAAATTCATTCATTCATTAGTCATGAACAAACTTTATTAAAATCTTTAATTATTTAAAAGTGTAGGAAGTGACATAGCAGTGGAAAATTTCTTAAATAACAAAATTTAGACTGTCATGAGCTAATCGACACGAAAAGAAGAAGTTTAAAGTTAAAAACATCACAGCAAAATGATAGGTACTTATAAGACTTATGCATAATATTCAAGTGACAATTACAAAACGCTAACGAATGTCGACATGAACAAAATGTATGGGATTGACATCAGCTGCGGTAAATCACGTGATAAATCTATAATGTCAATCCCATACATTTTGTTCTTGTCGTGCCTCGGTAAAGTTTTGCGATTGTGACTTTGGCTATGGCTAAGCCCCCGCAGTTAAATAGATGGATAAGCTGGTTTTGTATTATGTTACTCAATGAAGATTTAACAGCTGAATAAAAACAGCTAAATATGGATATGGATTTTTTTTAATACGGGTAGCAACTTGAATAATATAACAAACCAATACAATAATGTAGAGACTACTAGCCCATATAATATGTAGCGCACCGATTTAGATCGCGCCTAAAGCAATCCACGAAGCGAACTCACTTTAATTATTTTGCGTGAGAGCGTGAAGCGTAACAAACAAACAAACAAACAAGTAAATAAACTCACTTTCGCATTTATAATATTAGTTGGATTGGAAGTTGGATATTATAAAAACCAAGGCAAACCTTTTCAGAGATTCAATGATTGTGACAACACTGGATACGTTCACGAGCCTCATTTCCGGATTGACGATCTTCGGGATCATGGGCAACCTGGCTCACCAGCTGAACGAGGACGACATCACGCAAGTCATCGGCTCGGGAGGCTCCAGTCTTGCCTTCATCTCTTATCCTGACGCTATCGCCCAGTCGCCATTTGTTCCCCAGGTAGGTATCCTAATAGACAAACCGACAAAAAAATAAGTTTTGTTGTAAAAATATTAATTATCATTAATATTTTTCTCGTTTCTCGTACTTAACTATATTTTTCAGATTCTGCTTTTAATTGAACAAAAACTATTTGAAACGTTAAATTATTTTAAAGTGACCACGAAGCAATTGACAGTGCCAATATGATAGTTACAGCAAATCTGTTCGACACAAAAACAGAACAAGATGATAACATACACTCTTAACTTCCTAATCCTAATTTATAATTGTTTGTTTGTTACGCTTTCACGCCCTGCCTTCTGAACCTAAAGCTAGTTTTTATATACTTCTAATCCTGTACTGTATCTGTACGTTTCAGCTGTTCTCAGTGCTGTTCTTCCTGATGATGGCTGTGCTCGGCGTAGGCTCGGGGGTGGCTCTCCTCTCCACCATCAACACCATACTGATGGACGCCTTCCCCAGAGTTCGCACTGTGTATATGTCGCTTATAGCCTGCTCGGCTGGCTTCCTTATAGGACTTGTTTATGTGACACCGGTATGTTGCTATATAAAGTGGACTCAAATCAACTGCAAATATTTTAAGGGTAGATTCAGACTACTATACTGAACAACCTTTCCAAATAAACTTATGTCCAAATATGAAATTATTTATTTCACTCTCCAGACTCTCTCTCTAAACAGATCAGCTGATTCTCAATTTGTATGGGAGGTCAATAATTTTTTTTCGTATTTTGATATAAGTTTATTTGGAAAAGTTGTTCTGTTTAGCGGTCCGAATCTGCCCTTAAAATATTTGCAGTTTTTTTGAGTCCACCTTGTATATTATGTGAAGTAATTAAGGTGCCTACTTGGGCAACATTCAACCAAACATTACAGTTGGATCAACAAACAAAGGAAATAATAAAAGAGATACCGACTTAATTGTCACATTTTATTATTTCCTTTTTTATGTGTTTTGATGCAATTGTAAAAGTAGACGTTAACAATATATTAAGCTATTCTTAAGGCATTAATAAATTGGAATTAATGATATCTAGATACTTATAATAGGTATATTTTTTATCATAACACAGATTTTAGAATTGTTTATAGGTAAGTATTATACTTAACCATGTACCTAGGTATAAACATATATGTACTCGTAGGTAGAATTTGTTACCCAAACTAGGTAGTTTGGATAACAAATTCACTTATATTAATTGTAACAAATAATTAACTAAGTACTTACATAATATAGACGAATTTTTGTTATTTTCTCAGGGCGGCCAGTATATTTTGGAATTGGTTGACCATTATGGCGGAACCTTCATGAGATTGTTTGCTGCTATTGTTGAAACTATCGGCGTTTTCTGGATATACGGTTTGTTGTCCTATATTAAGCCTCCATTAGAAATGTATTCTTAAAATATTTGAACAATGTTTGGTTACTGATTACGTAGGTACCTATGCTAGGTATCCACCGTAATCGTATTAAGTTAGTTATGTAGCTGAAAATACGCCCGATCAAATCCATTTACAAATCCGAATTATTACCAAGTCATGTGCTATCGAGCGTATCGGATACACGCACTAAGTTTAGTTAGTTGGGTGGGCTGCACAAAAGCATTTTTTGAACGAAAAAAACACAAAAAAAAATGTTCCAAGCAGCAACAGAAATACTTACTTTTACTGCGATGGCTCAGCGACTCAAAAAGGATCTTGAACTCCGACACTAGAGAAACAACAATAATAATAATATAGAGCAAGAGAAATAGATAAATATAATTTCAAGAGATGAATAAAATAAAAAAATAAATATATTCCTACCCCTCTTAGATACTAGTATTTAAGTAACATAATCAATGAAACTGTCATAAATTAAGTTTAAGGTAAGAGACTACTAACATTTACTTACCTTAAATTAATTTCAGGATTGGAGAACCTATGTTTAGACATAGAGTTCATGTTGGGCATAAAGACCTCGTTCTACTGGCGAATCTGTTGGTCAATCGTGACGCCCGCCATCATGATTGTAGTGTTTATGTACGCTATGATCACTACACAAGCAGTAGTGTTCGGTGATGATTACGTATACCCGACTGCAGCATATAGTAAGTATTATTACTTACTTAGTACTTTATTAGTAGTAAACAAGTATAAGCTTAGGTAATAAGTAGGTACCATCGTGGTATCCAGACAAGGGTTGATCTGTGTGATACCATCATATGTAAGAGCTTGTCCTAAGTTAACCGTAACTCTTGTTGTTACAAAAGCCGTCTGCTTTTGTAGTACTAGTAGTTGTACTCAAGATATAACTTGGGCTAAGTAGGTACGTTTAAATTTTTAATTTTTTGGATACATTTCGTCAATAGATAAAATACTTTAAAGTGTAAGTAGAAAGGTATGTTTTGTCTGTGAAATACTTAGTTATATATAACTTTAATTTTTCAGTTGCTGGCGACACACTTCAGTACGTGGGAATGGCATTGATTCCTTTATTTATCGTAGTGGCTTTAGTCAAATACAGATCTAATAGTTGTGTTGAGGTAAGTTTTATGTACCTATACTTAACTAACCTAACACAAAACTTCCTACAGTAATATTATTTTCTACCTTTGAGATATCTAGGTATAAGTAGGTATACTCGTACTACTGAAGTATTTTATTCCAACCGAAAATGCACATTACGAAATTACTTACTTATCTATCTTCTTCGTCCGCGCGTGTTTCCCGGTTGCAACTTCCGCTTACGCTTCAGAGCCTAGGTTACACTATTAATCATGGTCCTGATTTGGCAAAACTGGTTATTACAATGGAGCGACGGCCGTCTGACCTCCGTAACCCTTTTTACAGGGAAACCAGACCGACAGGAACATGATCCGGGTGTGTTAGTGACCAATACTGTCAGATTTCTCAGGCTACCTAAAGGCATCTGACATAGCCTAACGTCTACCATCTACCGATAACAGCCGGGACCAATAGCTTAACGTGCCTCTGAAGTACGGAGGAGCTCAAGATAGAAATGCCACTAATGGCAACAAATTCAAACTTGGCCGCGCACTCGCCGTCACTTGGCGCCCTCTATCGTTACGAAAACGCGCGCCGCGCTACATACATAAATAAATGTACATATACGCGCTACATACATATATGTATGTAGCGCGTATATGTACATTTATTTATGTACTAGCTGTTTCCCGCGGCTTCGCCCCGCGAGGGACTCGGTTATATCGCGCCCAAAAGTAGCCTATGTTTGACCTCAGGTCGTTAACTACCTACATCCTTACCAAATTTCATCACAATCGGTCCAGCAGTTTAGCCGTGAAGAGGTGACAGACAGACAGACAGACAGATAGACAGACAGACAGACAGACAGACTTTCGCATTTATAATATTAGTATGGAAGTATGGATGTAGCGCGGCGCGCGTTATACAGTAACGCAGTCGGTTAAAAATTGTATCAAGCTTTCTATTAAAAATATTGTTTGGTAATTTTATTTAGTACTAGCTTTTGCCCGCGGCTTCGCCCGCGTGAACTTCCCTCGGGAACAGTTAAGCGGGATGAAAGGTACCCTATGTCCTTCTCCTGGCTATAAACTACCTCCCTGACAATTTTCAGCTAAATCGGTTCAGCCGTTTTTGAGTTATAAGTGGAGTAACTAACACGACTTTCTTTTATATATATATATAATATAGATTTGACAACCCATTTTTTTCGCGAACCTTTGGACCACATACATTGACTGTAAAAGATTGTTTATCATTTTCAGACAGTGAAGACTTCATTCAGGAAGACCGATGATTACGGTCCCAGCGACGACACGTTGCGAGAAAATTGGAGGATTTTCCGGCGAGATGCTAAATATGACAGAGAAATGAAACGCAAGAACTGGTTCCACCACATTGGACTATCCTTAATTGGAGGCTATCGTTGGAAATCATAAATTGTTACTGCTCGCTCGTATCTCATTGTACTTATCTAAGTTTTAGTTTATTTTTACCGATATAAGTTGTACATTTGTTTGTCTGTCTTCCGATCAATTAATTTGATCGTCTGATATATTTTCTCAGAAACTAGAAAGGAACAACTTTTAAACCTTAGATATTACACATATACCTATCACAGGGAATCAAGAACACCATAATAAGTGTAGTGGGTTTAATAATAAGGGTTACCCATTGAATCTGTTACAGAAATATTCCTATATGTAACACTTATTTGGGTGTTTTAAACCTGTTTGGCTTCAAACACTTTTGAAACTGTAACACATATACGTTTTCGCTTTAAACCTGTTTGTAAAGGATTTTAATTTTTTTAAGATCAAAAAGTGTTTTAAACATGTTCAAAACAGTAACCGCTAAAATCCCTGCTTATACTAATACAGTTTAGACACAAACAGGGTTTGCTTGAAAACAGATTGAAAGTGTAACAAGTTTACAGTAAAAACAGTGTTCAAAACACTCCTCTCCGCTCCGCTAAAGTCCCTGTATTTTTGTGCCAATTTCGCGAGCGTCGGATATTTCCGACCAGAAACAGTACATTCTAACTTTTCCTCATACTAGGGGTTGGGGGTGACAAGGTTAAAGAACTCCTAGGTACATAATTCTCAAGTTTATACAATACTTTATTCTGCATTATTTTCTGCGCGTTATTTTAAATGGTGGTAGCTACCATCATTTAAACCGTATATCTATAGCGGTTTTCATAATACATACAAACCTAATATTGGGTATTTTTATAAGTTTGTATTGAATAAAATGTGATTATTTTTGTAATTTACTTTTATTTATCACACCTGCGCAAATTTTATCCCGAAGTTCAGAAACTAAAATGCTACCCATGTAACTGCTTTGAGTTGTGCCGGTAATGATGACGACATAAACAAGGGCCAGCGCTCCCACTTTTAGACACAAAGAAAAATAAACAAAGTGTCAATAACTAAACTACCTAATGGCCTTAGATCATTCTAAGCTAAGGCAAAGGATTCAAAGCATTTAATCGAACGCAATGAACTGCCGAATGATAATAAATAAGAATTGTGAATAATCACCATTCTTCTTCGTCGAGCGTGTTTCCCGGTTGCAACGGCGTTGCAACGGCGCGCAGGTTCCCATTCATTTAATGTTTGTTTGTTTGAAGATTTTGTTTTAGTACAATAAAGTTATAACAACTTTTTTGTACTAAAACAAAAGTACAATGGCGGACTATAATAATGTATATATTATGTCATTATGTGGTATCTATTTGCCGCGAGGCAATTTTTTTTTAATCTATGAAAATTACTATCGAAAATAGTGTAACCCATTTTTGTAGTTTGTGATGATATTTTTGAAATGACTCGTAACTAAAAACCGCCGAGGGGCAAAAATATCTACTTGCAGTTCCATTTATTTTATTTTAAATGTAGTGTTATATGTCGTACTAGCTTTCCCTCGGGAACAGTGCTTTTTCCCGGCATGAAATGTATCCTATGTCCTTCTCAATACTTCTATCTATGTGTACCTACATGTGAAATTTCAGAAAGATTGTTTGTTTGTTAACTTTCACGCCCTATCTACTGTAGATAGGGCGTGAAAGTTAACAAACAAACAAACTTACTTTCACATTTATAATATTAGTTAGGAAGTTAGGATTTATTACTCTTATTAAATATTATTTTCAGTAAGTTTGGAAACGCAACTACCAAAAACAACGAAGTTTAATATAAAATTTTCCACCCTTAGTGGCGGAATATTTAAATCCTTTCTTAGTGCACCCCTACATCACCTACAGAATATTTGTACAAAATTTCAGCTTTCTAGGTTCAGTGGTTTGGGCTGAGCTTTGATTAGTGTCAGTGAATCAGTGAGGACAAAGCCTTTTATTAATATTAATATATATATATATACTAGCGACCCGCCCCAGCTTTGCATGGGCATAAAAATCTTTCTCTTGAATCACTCTATCTATTAAAGAAACTGCATTAAAATCCGTTGCGAAGCTTTAAAGATTTAAGCATACAAAAGGGACTGGGGACATAGGGACAGAAAAAGCGACTTTGTTTTATACTATGTAGTGATTAATTATTATATTAATTACATTAAGACGATACCACGGTGAACACTAGCGCCATCGTCATTTAAAAATCATTATTCACTGAAAACACAAGTTATCAAAAATCCGTGTTATGTAATTAAGGTTTTGGATCTAAAGTTAATTTTAATCATATTTAATTATAGTTCCATCCAGTTACAAATTGCAAAACTGCTAAAAGTGGCCGTTTTAAGCAATATTGCAATTTGTAACTATAGGTAACTATAATTGAATAATTTAATATGATTAAAATTAACTTTAGATCCAGAACCTTAATTACATAACACGGATTTTTAATAACTTGTGTTTTCAGTGAGTAATGATTTTTAAATGACGGTGGCGCTAGTGTTCACCGACGTATCGTCTTAATTTCCTAGCCACAATGATGTTAACGGTTTTTTTACCTCATTTAAATGAAACAATAATATTAAGACAAAGAGTTTATTTAAAATATTAGACAAAATGTATCCATACCTTTTATATCGGAAAGGTAAACGACCAAGAACCTAATAGTTTGAATTTAACTTAAAGTAGGACTAAACTATTGGCTATTTATTATGCAAACTTATATTTAAAAACTTTGCAATTAATATTATCTAAGATAACCATAATAAAAGAATAGAGTACTCATGAAACTACCGCCGGAGCGTTACTTATGTTTAGACTTTTTCTTTTTCTTACTAGATTTCTTCTTATGTTTGCGTTTTTTCTTTTTCTTTTTATGGTCATCGGAACTGGATTCCGAGTCGCTGTCACTATCACTAGCGGCGCGTTTTTTCTTCTTCTTACTGCTACGTTTCTTTTTCTTTTTGCGCTTGCGGGCGTCAGATGAAGAAGACGACGATGAATATTCAGAGTCACTAGAAGACTCACTGTCTGATTCACGTTTCTTTTTGACATTCGTCAGATCGAGCTTGATCGTTTCACTTTCCAATTTTGGTTTCTTTATTTCTGTTGCTTCAGTTGTTTTCATCGGTGAAGCGGAACGTTTTCTAACGACTTCGTCCTTATTTTCATTTTCTGATTCTAAATTCTCATCGTAATCAGGCTCAAAATGAGCTTCGTCTAAAATAGACTTCTTTCTTTCACGATCTGCATCTTTCTTTGCTTCAGTAGATCCATTTTTAGCTTGCCTTTCCGTCAGACTTTCAGTATTAGGTTTTTTTTCTTCTTTTAAACTCTTAAGATCTTTCTTTTTGTTAACTTCATAAGGACTATGACCACGGTGTTTGTCCGATATTTTTACATGTTCAGGGAAAATGCGCCTTTCACCCTTGGAGTTATCATATCTAACACCTTCAGATTTTCTGCTTCTATCCCTGTCCACCGTCACTCTTCTATAAGTCTGTTCTTTTTTAGGCGTCTTGGACCTTGATTTAACACGTTCCACCGTGCTTTGTACCAAACGAGTTTCCCTTGGTCTATGAATATCTTCCACTTTTCCTCCGAGACGATCTTTGACGGACAATCTTGGCGGCGGTGTTTTTGAGGATCTTCGTTTCTTTTCATTGATTTCAATTTGTCTTTGTTCTAAATCTGTAACAGGCACCGTGATTTGAATTGAACTTTTGGGTGGTTCATCTCCATAAAGTTTTAATCTATCACTACTTATTTTTTTAATTTCAATAGGTCTTAATGAATGTATGGCTTTAGCAAAAATTGCATTTTCTGCTCTTTTTATGACATCAGAGGTTACTTTACCTCCTTCATCTGCTTCTGGTGACGATATTTCTCCTGGTTCCCTCAACTTTTCCACATTCTCTTCGTCCACTTCCCACTTCGAAAGTTCAGGAAGTGGAGCCAACATTTCTTTGTTTTGACCGGATATCTCCATATCAACTTTTAAATCTAATTCCTCTGCAGAAGCTTGTAGTTCAATTCCATCAAATGGTTCTTCTTTGGCATTATCATCACTTTTGTTGACATGGGGTAACTCATTGTCTTCAGTTTTTCCATAATTTTCTATGATTTCCTTGTCGATAGCTTCAGAAGCTTCATCACCATACAAATCATCATTAATTTTATTTTCTAATTGTAATGTAGGATCGCTTTCATTTTTAATATTCTCTGTAATATTTTCGCCTTCTGTTTTCTTTTCTTCGTTTTTATTGGTAATTGGTGCATCTCCTTCTCCAATGTCATTTGTATCACCTCGTTTTTCGCCTTTATCATCATTTTCTTCCTCTTTCTTAATATTAGTTTCTTTCTCCTTTTTCTCTTTCTTATCTCGCTTTTTCTTTTTCTCTGTTTCCTTTTCTCGTTTTTTCTTCTTCTTCTCTTTTATTTTTTTATCTTTTTCTTTCTCTTTGTGATCCCTACTTCTCTCTGCTGAAGTTTTCTCTCGTACAATCCTTTCATCTTTCTTTTCTCGCCTTTCTCTATCACGCGAACGACCTCTGGATTCACTTCTTTTTTTATCACGAATTTCTCGGTTTCTTTTGGGTGACATTCTTGATTTCTTTTCTGGTGTAGATCTTTCATGATCACGTTCTCTTTCCTTTTCATATTCACGAGTCCGTTCATAGTCTCTTGATCGATCCTCGCGCCCATCACGAGTTTCTCTATTTTTAGTTCTATCATTTCGTTCAGATGGATCTCTACCATCATGATATCTCTCCCTGTCTCTTCCATCTCTATGCCTGTCTAGGTCCATATTAGGATTACGTCGTGATCCTACCCTGCTTCTTACACTAGGCCGGTAGCCAGGCCGAATAGGGTCCCGATTGTTTTCATCTCTAAACCCATCTCGGAAATTAGGGTCATGGAAATTGGAGTTAGGGGGTAGCTCACGAGGATCTGCACTGGGTGGTCTGTAAGGTGCCCCTTCTCGCAATCCATGTGATTCTCGAAAATTACCATCTCTATAAGGCGCATTTCTAAATGAGGCATCACGGAAGGGTGGTGGCCCCCTGAAACTATTATCTCTATATGGTCCTTGTGATCCCATATCACGATAAGGTTGTCCATCTCTATATGGTCCCTGATCGCGAAAGGCGTGTCCAGGTCTGAAATTATCACGAAAGCGAGACTGATCGCCTACATGAACAGGAATTTCACTTTGGACATTAGGTAGCGGCGTGTCTCTAAACACTGGTGGAGGTCCATCTACATATGGAGGCCTATAAGGTTCTCTGTATCCAGGTGGGGGTATCCTATCGCGGTCTAATGGACCAGGTGGACCAAACGCAGGCTTTTCAAATGGTGATGGTTCGAAGCCAGGTACTGGTGGTTCCACTCCAGGTGGAACATCCTCAAATGGTGGACCATCATAACGCCCTCTGTAGGGAGGCGGTTCAGTTTGAATTGGGATACCCATCAGGGGAACTGGTTTGGCTCCTATAGGAGGGTAAACAGGAGGTGGCACATTATTCCTGGGTCCATATCTGTAAACAAACAAAAAGAAATATTCTCAAGCTTTCCTTCGTTGAAAAATATATAATTTCGTGCACATGGGATTATGTTAGCTGTTTTTTAAAGTATTTTATGATACCATACTTAGTAAATAGCAGATTACATTAATAGCCAGCAATATGGCCCGCGAAAACATGGGCTCGCGCTCACTCTGGTCTATTTACGCTTGTCATACCTTGAGGGTGTCACTAGCGCGCACGCAACGTATGGCCTGGGAAGTTTCGCAGAGCACCCAATAAATGTATTGTTTTATTCAATTGCTTGAATGTACTCATGAAATAAAACCCATGAAAGACAATGCCCTATTATTTGTCGATTGACTAAGAATATTTATAATGTACTCCTTTTACCTATGTTCAACAATTTTGAATTTAAATATATTAATGCGAAAACATTATTCTAGCTTGTCACGAACTAATTACAACAGAAACCTTCTACTTGTTTGAAGGATTGTTTCCCTTGTTCGCTGTGTTTGTATCCTCTGTGTAGCATGACATTGTTTAAGGTATGTTCCCAATCCCATAGATGGCGGGTTCACAAATTAGTTACACTACGATGAAACCGAGGATGAAACCATAAACTAGTCGATAGTCCAACAATGATGTCATTAAACGACCATTGTGAAATCGCGTATACAAATATACACATAAATAATATAAAAAATAGTACTAAAAAAATATTGTGTCATATACTTAATTGCCTCGCGTACGGAACCAACTTTACCAAAACATACCTATATATTTTTCAATAATGCTTTGACCCAGATAGCCTTATGTTGCATTGTACCTCTTTAATGTTGGACTTGGTCTGCACATTTTTATCATTTATCCTCATCACCTTCAATTTTCTAGAAACTCATAGAAACTGCGTGCGCCATTAATACACAATAAGTATACGTATATACGTATTGTGCTACTACCGCACATGGCTATTCGCGTATTTGCTGAAAAATTTGACGAATATGCAAAGTAGACAAATAACGCAAAAGTTTTGGCAAATATACCGTCCACACATGGTCAAATAGACAAATATTCGTACACAAATAACCAAGTGAGGTGGTGGCATGATGCAAGGATTGCCATTCAAACCAGCAGCCTCAAGTAGGTAACACTGATGTTTTAATTGGAGCTGGTGGTATAGATTTCCAAAAAAAGATATGGTCTAATCACATATTTTACCTGACAAATCCTGATAAATCATTTTTAATCCTGGCGTTAGTACTATTTAATTATACAATATTCTGTATCGTGGCTACAACACAGGTGGGTAAATACAATACAAACATTCTCATACGGAACACAGGATTGTGTTGTAGTAAGACATAAATAGGTATTATGGGATGAAGGGTGTCCATCACGTAGAGAAAATAGAATAGGAACACGTGCGAAATTCCACGCTTGAATCTGTGTCACTTATCGAGATAACTCAATGGTGCCACTCGGCTGCGGATTAGCTTCGCTGTACATCTACGACTCGTTAGCAACTGTAGTTAGGATTTAGTATGAAAATCGGTAAAACCTTCATGGATGCGATATAGGGCCTATATGTACTTAATAGCATCCATGAACGTTTTACCGATTTTCATTATACGCACCCATGGCAAGTTATGTCAATTTCTTCTGCATTCTAAAGCAAGACTTTTTTCTGTTCTACTATAAAGATATCACAAAGCCCAGTTCGTCATTTTTTTAAATCCCTAAAATGCGTTTTACCTTCATAGTTCAAAATTATTATTATTATCGTTCGTCTACGATCGGGTTACAGATAAATATATCAATTTTAACTTAATCGGTCCCCAGCACCGGCTGCACTGATACTGATCAGTATCAGTGCAGCCGGTAACGAAACGCATATGAAAGCATGCTGAGACAACATGCAACAGGAAAGAGTTAAGAAAGAGATGTAAATATAAGGTTTTATATAATGTACTGCCAATTTATGCTTACTTACAGACGTGCAAAATATACATCTATACCTACATAGTATAAAATGAAATCGCCCTAACTGTGAATGAATGAATGAATAAACACTTTAATGCACCAATTACATATACATCATCAGATTGTACAGGAACGAAGATGAGAATTAGTACCTACAAAGGCGGACTTATCGCTAATGCAATTCTTCCAGCCAACCTTAGGGTAGAGAGAAACAAAAAACATTGGAGAGCGAGCGTTTGTCTGTCTGTGAGCGCAAACCTTAAAAACTAGCAAACGGATTTTAACTAATAGAGTAAGGTTTTAGGTATATAATACATAATAGGTTTTATATAAATACTAATAAATTTTAGGGCGGTACGAAATTCGCCGGGTCCGCTTGTACTATCTATATTCGTTAGTCAGGCTAAAACTCGAGAATTGCTGGACCGATTTGGCTAATTTTGAAAGTTCTGGGAAGGTTTCAAGGGTGAGAAAAGTGCGTTCAGTCAGTACGGAATTCGCCGGGTCAGCTAGGATAAAATAGTATTTGTTATAATCAATTTTATATCAATTAATGAATTCTTAATCATGACGTTAATATTTGTAGACTTGAAGAAAATAGGCTATGATTATTATACATAGGTATATAAAAAATAATGATTTTATTAGTTCCGTATTGTTAAACTTATGTACAGAATCCTAAAAATCAAGCAGTAATAAATTAATACATGTTAGTCTCTATATTTCCTGGCTTAACACTCATGGTTGAGATTGAGACATTGATTCCGTAGTTTTCGGATGGGGTGAGGTTCCTGGAGTTATATGTCACTTGTTAAAACCCTAATATTGCATAACATGAGATTTTAAAAATGCAGACGCTAGCGAAGCGACTGCGTTAGGGTTTTGTATGTAATTTAATAGTTACCTTATTATTATCCACCAGGGGCTGACGCAGTCGCTGGCGTCTGCGTATGAAATATTTCATGGCTGCTAGGTGTACTATTCCTATTTTCATGAAAGGAAAATAGGAATCTTAACAAAGAAATTTGTTATCATTTGGATTTTTTTCAGGACTAATATAAATGCGGTTCTTTTTGTTTTGTTTTGAAAGTGTCTGCATCTTGATGATTATTTAGGTACTAGTTTTAATTTATATATTTTTTTAATTTATAATTTACTCATTTCCTAATTGCCTACGAAATCTAATCAACTTAATAATCCGATTGATATTAAAAGATAGTGCACCTACAAAGATTTATCCATTTTAAACTGATGCTGCAGGATGACAAACCAGCGAGGTACTCAAATCCACAGGAACTGAAAGCAGTTGTAGCGTGTTTGAACTCATAAGAAAGGTCTCAAAGTAGATAGGTAAGGTAGATGGTGATTAACAGTAGATAAATAATGGTATCGGTATCGGTAATTTTTCCTTTTAGAAGTAAGTACATTGACAAAATTGATTTGGCACGCGTCCTTTACACAATGTTGAAAAACCTTGTCCGATCCGAAAGTTGAATATTGGGTGTTTGGATTGGATTTTAATCAATAAAATTTAAAACTACATCACGCTGCCTAAAAATTGACCAACCATGACACAGCCAAGTCAAGATGATGTTCTGAGTAGCTCGATAGCCCACACGTGTCAGGCGACGTCGAACGCGACTTGTCTTGGATTCATCACACAACTGACCAACAAATTGTTTTCAACAATTATTTATTTGCAACTAGCTGACCCGGCGAACTCCGTACCACCTGAACGCACTTTTATCACCGTTTAAACCTTCCTTGAACTTCCACAAATATTTCAAGACCGAAATTAGCCAAATCGGTCCAGCCATTCTCGGGTTATGGTGGTAACTGGTGGTGGAAGCAGGCAAAATTTCTACTATACATATATATTTATACCAGTAAAATTTATTTCGAATATTTATTAATTTTAATTATTTTGAATATATTCTATAAAACATGTGATTATCATAAGAAAATACATTGTTCAATAATTTGATTAATTTTGCAGCATTACAGAATGGTGTAAGTATTATACAATAAACTTAATTAGACCACCTTAATAAATCTGGACACGAAACTTTATTTACCGGGGTACAAATTGTTCTCTAGGACAGTTTTGTTAAAGAAAAAGGACATTATTACCGACATAAAACGACTAGGCAAACTGCATATTAAAATGAAGAAAGATATTAATTTTCTGATGTGCGTAGGTGAAATCACAGCAAATTCTTAACTTACACTGAAACCTTAAGATGTATGTACAAGAACTTTCATGTCAATTTCCTTCATTATATTTTTTAGAAAACTGAGTATCGTTATAATATGTGTGTCACCAACTCACCAATCTTAACTTAGGGATTTTCCATTAACAGGTATGTTTTTAGTGGGACTTCAATACTATTTTCATTATGCATTTATGACAATATTTTATACTCCCTCTCTCCTCTCCTACTCCCCACCTCCCCACCTCCTCATCTACTCCCCACCTCCTAATCTACTCCCCACCTCCTCATCGTTTTCTCATTTTATCAATGGTTCATAAATATTTTTATTAAAAATTTAATATTCGATTGAGCCAACTCACGCTTGACCGATTTCATTAATTTCTTAATTTTTGTAATCTATACATAAAACACGACCTGCGTGCCAAATTTCATAAAGCTAAGACAATTGGAATTGGCCTAGAGGTTTTGATTACCGGTCAGTGAGTGAGTGAATGCGTGAGTCAGTCAGTGCCAAAATTAGCTATATTCACAGGGTCATATTTCAGGATCAACTGAAGCTATATCTATGAAATTTTGCATACTGCTTGAGTATTGGTATGTGATTACGTAGGTACAATTTTATCTCTACTTGCAATAAGCACCGAGCTACGGAGGGGTCAAATGTGGGTTGAAACGGTTCGTGTAAATAGTACATGGCATGCGCGCGGCCTGTTGCTGGAACTTGGCCTGCGCACTCCCGTGCACTTAGATTGGCTATATCTATATGCTATCAGCCAAATGCATCACACACTTATCCACAAAATGACAATCATCGATAATAAAGAAGATGACAACCGCCAAGTATCGACGTGAAGTTGTACAGCTATAGTGGATGAAAGAAAATGACTACACGTTAAAATGACAAAAATTATAAGAAATATAAATTGACGAATAAACTCCGCAAAAGCAATGCTCAATAAAGCTACTGGTCCATAAAAATGATTAATAAAAAGGAACCAGCAATTGTCACTCAAACGTAGACTCATCGACATGTGTATTTTGCTTTTGAAATAAAATCTAGATTATCCATAGAGACGTCAAGGAAGTAACGATTAATAAAAACAGATTGCAAAGATATGAGAGACTGCCCACCAGGAAAATAGACGTGAGTGGCTTCGATCTTAAGAAATCAGTAAATATATTATTGTAGAAATCACTCGTGAATATAGAGTGCCATTTAATGAAACTGTAAGAAATAACAGATTGACTTGGATGGAGTTAGTTGTAATAAAGGTTTGATAGGCATTTAACTAACAAATAAATATTATATTTCATGAGGATATACGTATTTAAAAAAAAATAACAAGATACAGAAAGAGGCAAGCAGAATAGCAGAGAATACTATTTGAAAGAATTAGGGAGTACATACATATAACAGGAAAAAATGTGTTGTATTGTAGACCACTAGCATGCTCCGCTTACAACGAGACAAAGTATTATATAATTACAATTCTTATAACTAGGTATATCGTATTATAACTTATGTGAATTATAATGTTCCTTTGCACGGTATAAACTGCAGGAAACAGTGATGTGCCGATATGATAAAAACTAGTTTTTAGTTTTTAACCGTTTTCTACCGTTTACTATTAAACTACAAAGATTTTCTACGGTGATTTATGCGGATTATAGTAAACATAGCAGAAAACTGTTAAAAGCTAGGTTTTTTACCAGTTTATTCATCACTTAAGAGTGATGGGTGTAACTAGTGAGTTACAAGTGTCCATAGGCACGGTAATTAGAATTTGATGATAATCGATAGTACAAGACTAGGGAGACTACCTAAGTACCTACAGTAGGTACTTACTTACCTATGTACTGTAACCTGGATTAATATATATATTTATAGATGTTTTATGTAGTTTCGACGGAATCGGAGGAGAAAGCTAGGGAAATGACATTCTTGGTACAAAATAAACATATTATGAGTATGTGAATTAAACTACAGCAAAGACCTTACATATTAATGTCTTTCAATTAAGTGTGTCTGTAGTATACAGTTATTTGATAGTTAGTACCATCTTAAAACTGTATTCACTATATTGAAAACATATGTAGAACACTATTTGTAAAACAGAAATAACTAGAGTATGTCTATATATTTTTGTCTATATGTCATATAATTTTGTCTTCTTTTTTCAATGATAAAGTTTTATTACGAAATTTCTATATTAAGTACTAGCAGCCGAAAATACAATAACTATGATATTCATGTTATACACTAAAGTAAAATATAAATGTTGAATAAAAACAAAGATATTTGATATTAATATTTTATTTGATTTATGCTTATAAAAATCAGTCTTTAATTTATACTTTACAGACTTAACGCGGAATACTAATAATATCAGGCGCTAAGCAAACAATTAAAAACAGAAATCTTACACAATTCGTTTTACCTCTGTATATTATTATCCCCCTATTTTGAGGTTAAACATTATTCAGAAACTAAGCATTGCATATATATTTTTTAATTATAGATAAAAAGATGGATATTGTGTATAATTTTTTTGCTAAAATATTTTTAAGTTTATATTGAACCTTAAATTAGGGAGTACACATATATAAGGTGAATTTTAATCAACTGCAAATATTTTAAGGGCAGATTCAGGCCACTAAACTGAACAACTTTCCTAAATAAACTTATGTAGAAATACAAAAAAAAATTTTGTACCTCCCATACAAATTGAGAATCAGCTGTTCTAGTTTAGTATGGAGAGTGAAATATAAAATTTCATATTTCGATATGTTTATTTGGAAAAGTTGTTCAGTATAGTGGTCTGTATCTGCCCCTAAAATATTTGCAGTTGATTTGTGTCCACCTTGTATATATATATATACATATACTTGACCGTACGTACACCTTTATTTCCTTTCTTTTATTCATCTAAATAATAAATACATGACATACACATCATAAAATATATATTTTTTATTTCGGCAATATTTTCTTTTGTCCTTCCTTTACCACTAGACTTCACAACCGCAGTCGTTAGCACTCGTAAAATGGGGCGTAAAGCGCCCCTGGCCATTACTGTCCAATGTAAATAATTTGACACTCATATAAAATTCTAACGCAGTGACTGCTCTTGCAAAATGTCATGGTAGAAGATGTATTATAAATAAAACTATTATAAAATATGTGGGTCATTGTGGGTGACGGACTTCAAGCTATAGGCATAAATAAATAAATAAAAAATATACCAATTATAACAACGACGGCTCGTCAATAGAAACTGGTTTTGTTAATTATAAGTATTGTTTCTTCTAATTTTACCAAGAAAAATAATGAAAAGTGAAGGGTTTTCAATGTGTTTAGAATGAAGAATGTATTATTTTATATAGACACCATCCCTGTTCTGTTATTTCCCGTTCGACTTTTATAAAGAAAATTTTACCAAATATAGGGCGGTAACATATGCGGTGATCTGAGGCATATGAATGCCTCACATCACAAAAACTTACTACTTGAGTAAAAACCCAGCTAAGGGCTTAGAAGTATTGGTAAAACTTATACCAAAAGGAAAGATGACCTGGTAAAAATTGCCAGAAGATTGGATAAAGAAAATGCAAGAACTAGGGGAAGTGGAATGCTTGTTTGAACTCGGCCCTGGATGATGATGATGTTCTTAAGGCTGTTATTTCGGTCTCACTAACGCCACTTCCAAAAAATAATAATTTCTCTTTCTGTAAGTGAGCTTATCAGAAAACCTCGCGCAACTTTTTTGCTAGTATACTTAACTTACATTAGAACCTCGAAAGTCATTGAAATACTATCCGCTTTAGAAACCCTTACAAAAAGTGTCAAACTGACCGTTTTTAGTAGTTTTTTTTACAAAGGAGTTAAGTTAAATAAAGTAAATAAGGAATTTGTAGTTTATAATGTAACTTAAAATGTTGTAGCAAAAAAGTTGCGCGAATATAAGCTCTAACTTACAGAAAGATATTTTTTTGGGACGTGGCGCTAGTGAGACCGAAGGAACAGCCTTAAGAAAAGAACAATTACATGTTGTAACATCTCATCAGTAAAAAAAAATAACCAAAATCCTTAAAATTTTCAATTATTATATTTCTATCGTCTCGATATCCTTCTACGTTTCTTTTCATAACTCAATTGGTTAACTATTTGAAGAAGCCTAAGGCTTTGAAGTCCGCACTCTAAAATTATTGCGTAACATCAAAATAAATAAAGTTGATAAGCAACTCCAATTTCTTACAAGATGTATATGTCGTCGCCCGATCGTTGTATTGGCCAGATCGTGATATGCCCAGGCACATCAAGATACGCCGGCACTTCATGATCTGGCCATTCTACACCGGCCATATCGTTCGATGAATATCACTTGTGTCGGGCGTGTAAGGTTTTTGGAAAATAAAAGTAAACTAAACTCCAAAACGCGGTTACAAGTTCACGGCTTCTTAACGTTATGAGATGAATTTTTATGACTCTCATAGAATTCGAGATTCGCGCTTTTCGATTCGCTTTCATTATTATTTTCACCAAAAGCCGCCATTTTTCACGCGAGTAAACAACAAACAATACTGCGATGCGCTCACACCGTAGGTAATGTGGTAAGATAGCGCCACCTTCTTCGAATTCGATCCGCCCAGTGTCAGGCTGGGAATATCGACAAAAATGTTATTCTCATCGATCTGCCCAACTTTTGATTGGGCATATTTTAATATGGCCGGCCAAATCCCGAAGTGCCGACATTTCAAGAAGCGTCCAGCCACATCGTGATCTGGCCCATTTATCGATCGGCCTACGACATAATAATAATGTGCCACAGTAAACTTGGCTACTTTTAAATTAACAGATAAATATTAAAAATTACATTGTAAAACATTTCTAATGTTTGTATTTCTATTCTCAGTCTAATTAATAATCTTGAGTTATAATAACAAAATTATATCTAATAAAAATATAATTTGGAAATTTAATATTATTACATTTATTACCAACTTTATCACAATGTATTATCACAGTTTTATCATTAGGCGGAATATATAATCTGAGATAAAATTAATCAATCGTGTATAATAAAGATACATTGCAAACATTTTAGAAGCTTAAATTAGGTAAAAATACAGGAAACCCGCATCTGTAGTTAAGATTTTGTATGAAATCCGTAAAGCGCTTGGCGGATAGTAACTTATAATTTTTATACAAAAACTTCACACAGACACCATAGGTTCCAAAAACTCGTGGGAGAGTCACAGCAACTAAGTGTATAATAAATAATACATTAGTACTTGTGTGCTGAAAAATAATCCAGTTTTCCTTTAGTTCGAAAAATGCCTGCTAGCGATTTACAAAAACAAGCTATATAAAATAAAAAACAAAAAATTATATCAATACAATCTTACTTAAAACTACAATACAGTACCTTTTATTAATTTTACAACACCATGATATTTTCATTAACCGAGAAACTTGAACCATAGACTAAGTGATACTAAAAAACGTACCCCGGAAACTTAGTCATATTTGTAAAAAAGCGACTTCTTGTAGAAATTCAGAGCAGCTGATTGCTTAATATGGAAAGCCCAACTTTTTCAATATTGTTCAATATGGGTAATCTGTTAAGACCAGCACAGACTCCTATTGCCTAAGAAAAATAATTTGTTCCCCTTTGTGCTAATAGTAGATGCTATTGTGTAGCGCCATGCTCGAGTAGATAAAATTTAGTAATTATCCCACTTATTTTTGACGAAAAGCGATTCTTAAAAAACTAGATTTTTTTAAATGTCGTCCTTCTACACATACATACTGATTTAGTTAAAAAGTTATAGTCTTTAGAAATAAAGCGTCTCATGGGATCATTAGATGGGTGTCTAAAAGTTGGCGTTTTTCTATTAGGATAATAGGATCAAACATCAGTATTATTAATAGTATATAAGGATGGCTTCAGTTTTTCGGGTAATATAACATTTGAATGTACACGGTTTATAAATTACATTGTAAGTAAAATACGTTTATATTTACAACAATCTAACAAAATGAAACAAAGAACGGCCTTAGTGCAAAAAGCAATTCCTTCCTAGCCACCTTTCAGAAATTTATACGAAAAAGGGGTAAATGATAAGGAAAAACTACTTTGGCTAAGCAGTTTAATAGCTTTTTCTATATAAACATTGCTTTTTCAGGGTTCTGTAATCTATGAGTAAAACGGGAGCTGTGCGTTCATACGACTGTTTGTCCGTCGCTTATTTTCAAAGATAATATTTATACTAAATTTGTTAAAGATAAAAAACTCACAGCTCAAATTATTACCCCGCAAGCATTTCTAAAAAGAGCTTAAGGCATGTTTACGTAATTAATGTTTTTACACTGTTAGTGAATTTCTGGAACGACAAGATAAAGATATTTAAATAAGATAGAAAATAACGACATAATTTAAAATGCTTAAAATGATTAATTTGCATGCCTTAATTAGACTAATGTTTTTGTACCAAATTTAATATAACAAAACCTATGTAACCACATTTATGCAAGTAAAATGATTTGATTTGCTCTTGATAATGACGGTGATGGCATAGTTACAGAGAATACACTACACACAATACAGAGAAAGGTTTGAAGGTGAATATACACGGATACATGATATATACAATAATATATTTTATTTAGACTATACAATCTTATTAAACAAAATTGCATCTTCAGCTTACGCTTAAGGTAAGCCTTGAATCATGGTCCTGATTTGGTGGTACTGGTTAATACAATGGACGGCCGGGCCTCCATAACCCTTTTTTACAGGGAAATCAGACCAATAGAAACATAATCCGGGTGTGTTAGTGGCCAGCACTGTCAGATTTTTTAATATGTTATATAAAATAACTAGCTGTTGCCCCCGACTCCGTGCGCGTAGACTTCGCTCCCGTTCCCGTGGGAATTTCAGCGGGAATTTCTGAAATCCCCGTATTCTTTCGTTTGTCATGCATGACAATAGCCGTTCATAATTACTATATATTTGCAGGCAAACGCATGCCTTTAGTTCAATAAAATGACAATAACTTTTTTAATGAACCGATTTTGATACAACAAACTTTAGATGTTTTGCTGAGTTAAAACAAGGCAAAAAGTGAAAGTGTTAAGTAAATCGGTTCAGTACTTCCAGAAATAAGCGTGATCATACACATACATGTGATACAGACAAAAAATTCTAAAAATTTTTTTTTACTTTTTCCTCTAATCTAATATAATACTGTAATGGATATGATTACAGTTAAAAATACTTAATGTACAGACTAAATATTATTACTGTTTTATTATATGTATATACATACATAGATATATATGTCTAAAACAAGACAAAACATATTTAATTTAAAATGGGGTCAACAAACAGCTGTTAATTTACAACACGCGTTAAATACATATACATGAGATCTTTGGTTTCGTCACAAAAGTATGCTGTTCCATTGCACTTCTAAAGAAAATTTCATAACCGAAATCTTATAACAAATATGCGAGCCACAAATACAAGGCATTTTGTAGCTTTTCAATGGCGGTAGTTTCATGTAATGAGAATAAGTCGTAATAGGTTCATAACACATATTAAAAACAGGATAAACACACGTTTAAATTATATAGTATACAAATCTTCTGAAAATCTGCAGCATCGCCCCGAACCGAAAACAAAATCCGATGAATCACGACGTTAAAGTTGACTGTTGAATGTGCTTAAGTAGCATCGGTGTAGTTTCCACAAGATTTTAACAATCTCGGTTTTGTAATAAAACGCTTGGGGTAGAGAATTTCAATGGGAACATAAAGGTAAAACGCAATAAAATAGTCCGAAATTAAACGAGTCAAAACACTTTTGGTAACGCTGGTTCAATCCGCTCGGCAATTTGATATAATAAGTCAACCGCTCGGCAATTTAATAATGTTCACCACGAGTATATACGTTAGTAGTGGTGGTATAAGGCACTCGTGGCCACTTTTTACATTTTGACATTCGTACCTGGATCCATACGGCGGCTCAATACTACGACGAGGCGGCGACAACAATTCATCATATACGCCAGCGTACCTGTAGACAAAATAAACGTCACAGTTATTATTTTATTTTCTTATCTACCGCTAAATATGGAGAGCTCGTGTTAAACCAGAAAAGGGATCGGAAACCTAGTTTAAATAATGAACCAGCTCATTTTTACAGCGACCTTCATCCTTCCAGCTCCGCTCGGCCGTAAAAATAGTCTTCACCAGGTATTTAGTTTCCTAAAATCGACCTCCATTTCTATTTACCAGTATGAAGAACGGCTCCTTACTACCGGTATTTACCAAAATTACGGTTTTCACCAGGTATTCAGTCTCCAAGAATGTCAATGCAAGTAATGTTAAAATAAAAAAATAATAATATACCGATGAGGGGAAACAGGTCTCGGCGGGGGCGATCGCATGAGGGAACGTCTGGGCTCTCTTGGTGAGCGCATCGGCTCGCGCGGCATGGAACGCGCCGGCGAGCGCAGTGGCGAGCGCAGTGGCGAGCGAAGTGGCGAGCGCAGTGGCGAGCGCATTGGCGAGCGCAACGGCGAGCGCAGCGGCGAGCGATACCGCAGCGGAGAACGGTGTCTGCGGCGCGGCGACGGAGAACTGTAACAATTTATTGGTGCAACGAGGTCATTTAAAGAAATTGATTGAATAAGCCTATATTAAATCTAAATATTTAAATTCTTCTATACAATGAGCTTGTCTTGTCACCTAACTCTTCTAAACGACTGGACCGATTTGAATGAAATTTTGTGTATATTTCAATGGTTTATAGTTTTCAACTCTTTAAACATTTATTCATTTTAAAGTGATACGAAGTTCCCCGAATCCGCTAGTTCTAAATTTGTTTTTTGTTTGTACGCTATATAACTTTAAAACTATTGGACCTATTTCAAAAAAAAATTACAGCATATGTTAGCCTGTTTCGGAAGACTATAGTCTTAACTATAAGCTACATTACATAGAAACATAACACTGGCGACTGAAACCCTGGAGAACAACTAGTTTATAATATAATCAAGAAATATTAGGCAGAAAAATAATGATTTAATGGTGAATATTGTCATTTTCAATCTATTTCTTCGGGCAGGACCATTTCTGTGTATTCCACGTGAAATGTTGTGAAAGCATATGACAAGTATTACCGTGTTAACGACAGAGTCCGCTCACGAGTGCGCCGTCTGCGCGGCGACCACGGTGACCGCCGCATGCGACCGCGGGAAATTGACCGAGATCTGAAACAATATTTTTTATTTAGTTAGGTACTTACATTTTTGAATAGATAACAGCTAGACTAATGAAATGCTTCAAGTGTAACTTTTACATGCACTTTTTATAAAATTAAGTATGTGTTTTTCCATCACCACTAGTTACATGCAAATTGCCGCCTGACGAACAACTACTACTCAAAACTAATCGTTCATAAATAATTATGTTTCATACAACTCTTTCATTAAAACTATTTCACTGATTTCATTACAACAAAAAATTTTGAGAAATGCATGCATAAAAATGCAACAAAAATTAAAGCTATTTGTTATATATACATTATATTTTATTATATGTATATATCTACTTGTCAAATATATATAAATCAAAATACAGTTTTTACATATATGTAAATAACTATAATTATATGTGTGTGTATACATTTATAAACTATAATAAAGTTAATATATATAATAGTGATACTGGCAATTACCCATGACAAAATATGAAATACGACAAAAATCGAGCATTACAAGCGATAAGCGAAGATGTGACACGAACCTAGAATACCGAAGTCTGCTGGAAGCGCGACTACGGGGCCGGTTGCGAGGCGAGCGTGGGAGCGAGCGCGGGGGCGAGCGTGGCGGCGAGCGCGGCATCGAGCGCGGCGAGCGCGGCGAGCGCGGCAGCGAGCGCGAGCGCGAGCGCGGGCTGCGCGACCCCGACGCCGCTCGCCGCCGCTCCTCGCGACGTTTCGCACGCATTTCCTTCTCGCGGATCATTCTATTGAACGCCTCGAGTGGGTCGTCATTGCGCCTACGACAATACATTCTCATAAATGACCAACACGATATTACTTATTGCAGATTTTATATTTAGAGCGCGCAAGGTGCTTTTTCGGAATAGTTTTGTTTAGCTTTATATATTTTTTAATAAGTAATATTTTTTCTGCGAAAATTATTTATATCTTTAAACAACATTTTGGCTTGATTACGCGCTCTATTACATAAATACATAAAAATGCTGGGCAAAAATTTTTCGTGTTCAGTTCAGATAGAATAATTAACAGCAATGTATTTTATTTTTTTAATATTTATTCATTCATACTCTGTAATGTGATTATGGTGTGAATTATAGTAACAATATATAACACAGTACATTCAATAAATATTAACGAAGTATAAGAATACAATTAGTGAACATACCCATTAGGGGAATCTTTGATTCCGGGCGGTGGAGGTTGATAAGGTTCGGGAGGCGGGTAGCGATCATTGAACGGTGGCGGCCCATGTCTGTCGTACGGCCGGCTGAAAATAAAATTATTTTATAGAATACTACTCGTAGCTTTTTACCCGCGGCTTCGCCCGCGTGATCTTCCCTCGGGAACAATGCTTTTTCCCGGGATGAAAGGTACCCTATGTCCTTCTCGCGGTTCTAAACTACCTCCTCACCAATTTTCAGCCAAATCATCTGTCTGTCTGTTACGCTTTCATGGCTGAACCGCTGAACCGGTATGTATGAAATTTGATATGTAGATAATTAAAGACCGGGGATGAAAAATAGGCAATTATGACGCGATATAAGCGAGTAGCACGCGGGCGGAGCTACCTGCAACAGCTAGTTGCTTATAAGTGCAAGTGTGGTAGGGACAATATGGATATAACATAATTGACACAGTATTATATTGATAGGCATGCATGACGTCCCATTATGTTCAAATATTGCAGGAGTCGGAAACCTGGCTAAAAAAACAGTTTTTTTTTTTTAATTTGTTACATTGATTTGATATATAAATAACCAACCAGGTCTTTACCTGGTCAATTTTTTTTTCTATTATCTATTTAATTATTACCGGGTACCATCCCTGCTATTTTGTAAAGCAGACTTGGAATCAGAAAAGAATAAACCTCATGAATAAAAGATTACTTACTTATTATATCGCCGCGACGGTGGTGGAATCCCTGGCATGTATGGTGGAGGTCCACGATTGAATGCCTAAAAAGTAAGTAACACTGTTATAGCTGTACTGGCAAACTACCAGATGATCCGACCTTTTTAAGGTCGCAGGAAGACGCTGGATGTTGGCCGCTTTAAATCAGTCAGATTAGACATCTATAAGGGAGGCCTATATCCAGCAGGGGACATCCAGGATGATTGTTAAAATGTATTCACCCTACTATTACAATAGGCGCGGCCGGTCGGCAAGGTCTAAGTACCTATGCGTATGGTACGGTGTTGGTGACTGTAAGTTTTTGCGACGTGGATTTTTTTACAAGAATGAAATAATAAACACTTTATTGCACCAATTAAGTACATAAATACATCAATGGATTGTACAGGATCGAAGATAAAAAATTGTACAAAAGCGGACTTATCGCTAATGCAATTTCTTCCAGCGAACCTTAGGGTAGAGAGAAACAAAAATCATTGGAGCAAGAAAAGCAAAAAAATTATTTACATGAAAAACAAAATATATATTTTTTTTTCTTTTCTACAATATTTATGGCTAGACTAGGTATAAATAACACAGGATAATAAAAGGCATATTACTTATGTGAAATCTAACAGAAGAAAAAAAAAACAAAAGGTGTGGTATATGCACATATTTTTTAAAACCTGTCCTTATGTACAGGAGAAATGCGTGCTTGGACTGGACCACCCAGCGACTTAATTCTATACCAAGATGGATGTGCCGAGGTCTGGGACATCTATCTTGTTCACCAAGTCAAGGTCGCTTAAAGTAAAAATGCTATATTGTTAATTAATACTTTAGGAGTGCGGCAATCAGATCAGAGTGTGTGTAGTTGAAGAGATCATCATTACATTCGAATGACGTGAACTATAATAGGTAACGGCAACACAATATATTTACCTGAGACGACATAGGATCACGTCGTTCGTCAATAGTGGGTGTACTTGCCCGCTGCTCCTCTGCCCTATGTGGCATCTAAAAATAAGAATTTCATGAATTAAATTTATTAATAAAAATAGTAGCAACTGAAGACCAATAGTCGGCAAAAAGATAATGATGTCCTATGTTTCCTTGTCCCTTTGGTGGACACTAACGCCTTTCGAAGTAGATAACATCATATTGCTATTATTTTATTTTTAGAGCCCACCAAAGAGTTACTGCTTACATACAAAATAGGTAGGTATAATTTGGTCAAGTGTCACAATACACATGTATATATCACTATCACTACATAGTATAAAACAAAGTCGCTTTCTCTGTCCTGAAAGGTTTTTATGCCCATATAAAGCCGGGGCGGGTCGCTAGTGTGTATATATATATTTATATATATATACATAAATCATCACGCCCGTCTCGCGCAAGGGTAGGCTGAAACTAATCTTTTACTTATATCTGCCGCCAAACAGCAGTGCTTGTATTGTTGTGTTTCGGATTAAAGAGTGAGAGAGGCACAGAAATTACTAGGTAAGTACATAGTAGTGTAGTGTAGCGCATAGTGGCAGTCTAAACATAACTGATACTCAACACATACGAGATAAAAGATATGTTTTACTTACATTCATATTTGGTGGCGGTTCCAAACCCGGTTTCATAAGAGGTGGACCTGAAGTAAAAAAAAATATATATAAATAAACGTGTATGTGGTCATTAACGCGTGAATTGAAAAATCTTGTTTAAACCATGCAGTAAGAGATTCTAAAATTCCAACCATTCTAAAAATATATTTCGATACTTAATAATATAAAAATAAGTAAAATTCTAAGCAAGAACATTACTATTTATATTTAAATTAAATGATATCAGTAAGTACAGTCAAAAATCTAAATAAATACAAAATGTCAATGTTTATGCAGTTACATTACTACCCAGTTACTGACTGTGGAATTAGGGCGATTGTTTTTATTTCTACACAAAATCACTACAAATTTACAATAAAAATATATCCGAAAAATCTTTATATTAGTCATTAACATATACAAACGACAAAAAGACTTTGAAAAAGAAACAGTATAGAAATTAACAATAATATAAACTTCGCGCGTTTGATATATTGAGGACACCAGACCACCAATGCGAGGTCAAAGCAGGCAGCTAGTAAATAATAAAATTGTGTATAATATATACTGGTGTCAATAAAATAATTATGTTAGTTGTATTTAATATTATTATACTAATATAAATGAAATTAATTAATCACTCAAGGTATTTATACTAATATAAATGAAATTAATTAATCACTCAAGGTAATCACCAAATAATATAACTAATGAGGGTGTTCAAAGACAAGACAATAAGACACACGCGAGATGTCAGCACTGAGTCATCTTCGAGAATATTCTTATCCTATTGAAAATAATATTTTCATTTCAAATGCGCTGATGTAATGTGGTTGTGATCATGTAAAACAATTTGATATTTATTGCAGTTAGTTGGCTAATTTTACTACGCAGTCAGAAAAGGTAATACTTAAACACTCTCATGTGTTTCACTATTCGTTTCAGCCGTTTAAAGAACCAGTTTCAGAACTGGTTCCATACCAGGAATTTAATTTACTTGTATGGAACTAGTTCCGTACTATGCATTTAATTTACTTGTACGAAACTGGTTTCGATCAAGGCTTTTTATTTGCTGGTATGGAACTGATCAAGTAATATCTCAATTGTTATAAAAGAGTTTTCTTTTACGGATAATATGCCGTAGGCTAGAAAATGTCAAGAGGTTCTCGGAAATCGGGGTTGAGCAGTTATGTAAAAGTACATAAAAGTCTCGATCAAAATTAGTTTCATCGAAGTAAAATAAAACCCTGGTACGGAACCGGTTCTTTAAAAGTAAATTAAAAGCTTCGATCGGAACCAGTTCCATAAGATTAAATAAAAGCGTGATATGAAACCAGTTCCATACAAGTAAATTAAAAGTCTAGTACTCCAGTCCTTTAAATGACCGAAGCGTCATTGTGAGCTTATGTATAGGATATTTTATTTCTAAGCAGCCTAAACAAAAGAGTTAGTAAATTGATTATGTATTGTTAAATTAATGAACTCATTATTATAAAAATATTGAACTGAATGGTTGCAAATTATAAAAATCATCATGCAAAAGCGGCCATTCAATATGCGATTATAACGAGAGCTGGCGAACATTTGATGAGAGCAAAGACAGTCATTTCGAGGAAACGCAATGTGAGAATGTGGTAGATTTAAATCTTTCGCGCGTCTACAAATGTGTGCCGGGCCCTTATGCGTTGATTAATATGGTGACGTGAAAAGTACCGTAGCGTGGCGGTCGGTGCATGTTCGCGTGTGGCAGAGTGTGCGGCGGCGCGTGAGGCGGAGCGTGTGGCGGAGAGTGTGGCGGAGCGTGTGGCGGAGCGTGTGGCGGAGCGTGCGGCGGGCGCGAGGCCAGCGCGGCGGCGGGTGGCGGCACCGTCACGGTGATGTTGTCGTCGGCCGAGCCGTCAGACTCGTACGCCGGCCCGAAACCTCCGCCTACCACGCCCGAATCTACCACAGACCTTTCGTTAAATACGCCCCCCTTTTAGCCTGGTTGTGTCCCGAAATCTTTATACGAGCTTTTGTAGTAATACTAAATTTGTCATGCACCGAGAGCCTCACTGTAGAAACATGTTAATGACACACTGACATGAAAACCGAAACACTAAACTGACTGACCTGTTGGCATTCCTGGTTGTACTGGACCATTGGGAGGTGGTTGTACAGGTATAACAGCAGGGGGCTCTGAAGAACAAAATAATATATAAGCACACAATGAAATTTACTCTTTATTAACATATTATTTAAAATTAAAATAAACATACCCATAATCGGAGGATGTTGTTGCACAGGTGCTGCCGCAGGACGATGTGGAGTTCTACGACTGTACCCAGTTTGGTTCCGAAACGATGATACAGAATTTCTCAAAAACCTACAATGTAAAAGTAATTAAAAATTTACTCCAAAATTCGACATATTATTACTCGCATATGCTGTTGCAGTGAATTTAAATGAAAATTGTAATTTTACCTGTTTGGAATAAGAGTAGTAGGTGCAATTTCTTTTTCTCGACAATCTGGGCATTCACGATCTTCAGATTCTAATAAAGCACCTCTTATACCTAAAAAAGAAAAAAAAATATCAAAAGGATTCAATCATTCAACGGTTTTGAAAAAAGGAGGCCTTTGCCGTATAAGGGCAAAAAAAACACGTTTATCAATTTGTAAATATGAAATGTCTGAAATAAAGGCTTATATTATTATATTAAAAACAGCTTTTGCACTTACATTCATCACAAAAAGAGTTGCCACAACAAGGTATCATGACAGCATCCGTGAGAAGGTCACGACACAGACTACAAATCAATTCATCTGGTATATTTGGTTCAGGAGCAGCAGGGGCATTTGCTGGCGTATCAGCACCGCCAGCATTTTCGGAAGCCAAATATGCCTCACTAAAAAATAGAAGTTTAGATAGTAAAAATGGAAATAACCTATCTATACAAATAAATAAAATTAGAGTGTCTGATTGTAATATTAAAATGACAGCTTTTTACTAAATACATATGGATATTACACGGTACATATACCAAAATAACAGTTTTTACAATTTTTGGCTTGTCTGTTTTTTAGAGTAACCTCTGGAACGGCTGGACCTATTTTGGCAGGACTTTCACTAGCAAATACTTGACAAGACAAAATAAAAATTCTTTATTGCAGTTAAAATATACAATTAGGAAATTACAAACATAGGTAGTACAATAGGCAGCATTATTTTATCGCTAATGCAATCTCTTTCAGGCAACCAAAATATAAAGTGATTGTTGACAAAAAAATAGGTGGTGCATAAAATGGTGATAGCTTGGACACTAACTGATCAACTGCTGGTACAGCAAAAGTTCCACTGGGGGTCATCATGGCTCCTGGTGCTTTAGGACCTTCCACAGGTACCATAAAACTTCGGGGTATTCCAGTACTTCTCCTTATTTCCACTGGATCTCCCTAAAGCAATAAATTCCTGTTTATATTTTATACACTCATAATAGTCGTAATAAAACTGTAGAAGAGGTCAATGATGTACATGTATATAAACTCAAAAAATACTACTACTACTTCACATAAGAAACAGAAACCAAAAATAAGCTTTGTGAAATTTTTGTCTGTCTGTTGTTTGCCTTTCATACAATAACTAACTGCGTCCAGTTAGTTATTGCATGAAAGGCAAACAAAAATCAAAATCCGTCGATTTTGATGAAACTTTTTTATTATATAGCTATTAGTCCTCGGGCAACTATCTATATAGGATATATACTAGCGACCCACCCCGGCTTCCCTCGGGTGCAATGCTAAATAATACATGTACCTATTATAAATATAAACCTTCCTCTTGAATCACTCTCTATTAAAAACAACCGCATCAAAATCCGTTGCGTAGTTTCTTATGAGCGTAGTTTCTTATGAGATTCAGCCTCCAGACATACAGACAGTGGAGTCTTAGTAATAGGGTCCCGTTTTTAGGGTTCCATAGCCAAAGAGCAAAAAAGGAACCTTTATAGATAGTCCATCTGTCTGTATGTCACAGATATTTTATTAAAAGACTATGCATGCTATAAGTTTAAAGTTTGGAAAGGTGTATTCAATGAACCGCTACAAAGTAGTCCAGTGTGATTTTGAAAAAAAAATTATTAGGTACTTATAAATCTTCATACATGTAACTGAGAGGATTTTTTTAATTTTTGAAAAAAAAAACATTGGGTACTTTTATAAAATTCAATAAAATATTTAAACTAAAATTGGTTTGAACAAAATCAATCCAGTAGTTTACGACCACGGAGGATATAAGAGTGGAGTTGACCGCATACCAAACCCAATGAGTACAGATTTCATGAGTACGGATTTCATCCGAGTCTTTGATTAGTTCCAGTTACTCGCCGCCAGTCATGCATTGATCAATACAGAACATCCCTCATTGTCATGCACATGTGTTTACTCGTGACGTGTTCGTCAATTAATAATTGTAAAGCTGTTTTCGGGGAAAACAATGAAATGTTATCTTTACTTTCACAGCTAAGTTTACATTGCAACCACATTGCATTGAATTCGCAACTAATTAATTTTTCTTCATAAAATCAAATAATAATAGGTCCGTGGCATACCACCTAGCATGGAATAGAACGCAAATTTATCAAAAAGCATCTTAAAAGCATCCTAAAGCATGTTTGACATGTGCATGACTTTCCACACAATTCCATTCATTCATAAAACAGTGCAATGTTCACTGATAATTGAAATTGATTTTTTAATAACATTCCATGGGCTACACTGACAACCTTACCCTCCTAATAAAAATACTACTGCCTTTGCAACAGCTAACTTTATTTATTATTATGTTAAGTGCAAAGTACTGTTTGTTTATTAAAGGCTAATACTTTTCTTTTTTTCTATAAGAAATAAATAAAATCCCAGACATATTACCGAGTTAGCAGCAGGACAATCCTTAATCCAGTGCCCACGTTTTTGACACTTATAACAAATATAATTTGTTGGGACAATTCCTCTTTGGTTCTGGCCTCTAATTTTTTGATAACTGTAACAAAACATTTTATATTATATCTAAAACATACCTCAATTTATTTATATAAATTACAGAAGTATATTAATAAGAAAGACTACTAACTTGCTAGGATCATAATCAAACGTAGACTGTGTTATCATAGCATTAATTTTATCCTGTTCACTGCCTTCCATACGAGACAAATCAGCGACTCCTTTTGGTGCCACATCTTTATGGATTCCTGATGAGTTGCCACTAGATCCTTCCCACTGTTTCTTTGGTTGCTGAGAGAGAGGAACTCTAGCAACAAGCAAAGATGTATTCTTTGGGATTAAAGTATTATCATCCACATACACTGAAAATTTAAATATATTATTAATAAATATAATCATTTCATTTTCTTGTGTGCTTCTCAAACTTAAACTGGCTGAGGTTTAAAAATTATGTTACAAGTCTTAACTTACGAAATTACTTTGCGTGCTTTCGCCACCAATTAGTAGCCAAGTAATTTGCTAAGTACTTGTAACTTTGACTTCTGCAAAGTAATGCCTGAATCTTTTTTATAAAATTTATAGTATTATATATATTATACCTATAATATCTTTTGTTTTTAGAAATTACAGAACAACGAAGAAAGAAGTGGCAAGTGAACAAGAAAGTGGCATTTCTATATTGACCCCATCCATGCTTTGGAAGGCACGTTAAGGCATTGGTCCTGGCTGTTATCGGTAGATGGCAGTCGTTAGGCTTTGTCACTGAAAAATCTGACAGTGTTGGCCAATAACACCTGGATCACGTTCCTATGGGTCTAGTTTCCATGTAAAAAGGGTTACAGAGATCAGACGGCAGTCACTCAATTGTAATAACCAGTTCCGCCCAATCAGGACCATGATTAATAGCGTAACATGGGCTCAATACTCAATACTTTATTGCACCTTAAATTACATGCAGATTATACAATATTACAGATATAATGTATTCTACACTCCTTCAAGGACCCTGTTGGACGCTGCAAAGTAGAGCTAGGAATAGTACAATTTTCATGTGATGCATTATTTTATACATAAAAATGTCTTTTGTCTATCATCAATGTGGATTTTAACTTTTTCCCATAAATCAAAAACCCACTTCCATTTATTTACTGAGGCCAAGTTGAACTTTGACAGATTTTAAAAACAAGCACCTAGGTGTTGACCTAGTCCTCATATGGACTCTCAGAGAAAATACCTACCTTAAAGAGATGAATTAAGCCAATGAGCACTGGTTTCATCATAGCAGCCTTTGATTAATTCCAGTTACTTGCCACAAGTGGCACATTGATCAGTACAGAACATTCCTCATTGTCATTGACAAGTGTTTACTCGTGACATGTTCATAAATAATTGTAAAGCGGTTTTCGGGAAACATAATGAAAGAAATGTTATCTTTACTTTCATAACTAAGTTTACATTGCAACCCAATAAAGAATTCAATTTATAAATTTAATGAAAGGTCCGTGATATGCTATCTAGGGTGGAGTAGTAAAACATGATTGACCTATTTTTTTTTTAATTTCTGCTCTCAAGCTAGATGGCGATCAGCCCCCCAGACCACCCTTGGCACGAGGACACTGTGTTGCTAAGAATAAGATCTATAGGCAATATGTTCTATGGTTCACTCGTATTGAAAAAAAAAGGTTTATAATCTCTGATATATCAAAAAATGACAACTTCAATGGTAAAAGTTGAGAATAAAGAAAAAGTAGCAAGAATTTATTCTTATTGTTTAACTGATTGCGAATCTGAGTTGCCAATGTGACCAGAGGAGATTGTCAATATATTGACTGCAATTAAATTAAAAAAACTGCAATATAAAATTTGTAAAAATATAATTATGGTTACAGAGGTTAGACCATCTGGCCAATGCTCTGCCCCTCAGCACCGCTGTATATAGGACATGATTAAAGCTGAATCTGGGCTCTAAACCAACAGCTGAGGAAGAAACTGAAAAGGCGCTAAGATTAAAGAGAGGGGGCTCTGGAGCGTAAGTGAGGATGTGACTGGGAAACATGAAGATGTATTAATTGACATAAAGTCTATAAACAAAAAAAGTCTAGATTATCATATTACTAGAAGTTTTACACATCTAACGGTCCGGGTGTCGCAATGGTTGCGCAAGTCGAACGCTCGCTTGCTCGCTCGCTCGCCTAATTTGGAGGTCGCAAGATAACCATAACCTAACCTATGACCATCCAAAAAGTCCTCATTATTGCGCACCCTTTGGTATACTCTAACACAACTTACTTCATAGAGAATTTACATGATCATGATGCTTACGAGTGCACCAGCACGGTACAATAATTGGACGATATAGGTACCCGATATAAATCACCATGCAGATTCAATATTTTAACTAACCTTCTTTTGTCTGAGCATTCGTTATTTGCAAGTCGAAGTCTGAAGTTTTTCCAATCCGCTTCTGTTGTGATATAGCAGCTTTCAGGTCACCTATTGATATATGCAGTCCATCGAAAGTAACCGTATCATAATCCAATGCACTTTTGAACTTGTAATGAACAGACATTTCAACAAGAGAGAACGAAAGTTTAAGCTTTTCAGTAACATGACAAACGACACGATGTCATATGGTTTCGTGGATACATTAAACTCATTCAACAAATTAGTTATACTCCGTCACAAATATGTAGTTATTCAAAAATAAAGTCTATAAAATTATCTTTAGACACACAGTTACACCTTACACAAATTGTTTACCAGTTATTTCAACTGAAATGGCAATAGAAAAAAAATTTCACACACTCCTCAGCAAAATAGTCACGAGTACCGCAAGGACAAGAATAAATTCGCCGTTTCGCTGATCGCTAAATAATTAAAGCCAGACGCCGCCACAAATGCCACACAGCCAAGCCAGACGCCATCTTTTGCTTTTCTCGCTCGTCTCTCTTTTTTTTGAATAGTTTTTTTGGCCATGGAAACTAGTCCTTTAAGGCCTTTCTTGAATTTATTAATCTTCTTCAGTCCTACCATTAATCTAGGGTATACCTACCATTAAGTATTCAGGTTGCCTACTATCATTTCGAAAGACCTGTAGTGGTAGTAATAGTAAGAGTTAGCGTACCACCGGCCAGTTTCCTTGCTAGTCATTTTCACTAATTCACCAGTTTACTTACTACACACTTTCGGTAGGTTGTCAATTTCGTAGTAATTTTCCTGATTCGTCAGTTTCTTCCTTCGCTACTTTTGCTAGGATGTCAGTTTCGCGATATTGCTAATATTGCGATCCGCCAGTTTCATTATTTGTCAGTTGCGCTAATACGTAGAACGGTTTACCTCTATATGAATAGATGAACCGTTCATCAGATAGGCTTGTTTACTGGTTTTGCTAGGCTAGATAGAATTAAATATAAATATAAAGTACTTAATACATAGATTTACTTTTATTCCTTAACTACTGAGAATGCAGATACAATAGAAAAACTAGTAATGTGGTCTCCGCGGGGACCGCCTGCTGGTCAAGGGAAATACTATTACCAGACTATGTAATCCATAGATTTATTAATTATAACGGTAATAGTAAGTACAATTCGCACGGGAGCAATATAGATCAAATATTGCTCCCGTGCGAAGCCGGAGCGGGTCGCTAGTACATAATATAACCTGGGACCTTACGTGGTTTCTTTTAGCCGGGACCATCGATTTAACGTGCCTTCCGAAGCTAGGAATTATCTTTCCTATCAGACAATCAGGTGATTCAAGCCGGCAAAGTCCTAACCAAACTGGAAACAATTTATTATAGTATGCTTCCCGTGGGAGTAAGTGACCTCCACTCATGACCTCTGGGTCTTCAGGCAATCCTTTTACCCATTAAACCACATAAGGAAGTGGTACGTTTCATTTAACCATAGAGAAATTTCAATTAAATATATATATGTATATATCTTTTCAAGTATTGCGAACATCCTAAATAGACCCCGAAAGCGTATCTGAGCTTATATAAGTAGTGGATCGAGAGTCAATTTGAATTGAGTAGCGTGAAAAGTGACGGGTTGGGAACATGTTGAAATAGAAAATCTAAACTAACTGACGAACAAGGAAACTTACGAACCAAGAAACCAACCTAATATGGAAATTGACAACTTGGTGAAACTGGCAAAAAAGGAAATTGGCGAATTCAGAAACTGCCTAACAAGTAAACTGGTGAATTAGTGAAAATGACTAGCAAGGAAACTGGCCGGTGGTGGTACGCTAACTCAATAGTAACCCCTCAGTTGGCTTACCACCGTCTCTTAAAACCATGCAAGATCCAGTGAGTAAGAGGGATGTCGCTTTACATGATGTATTGCGCTGTCTCGCTTACTCACTGGATCTTACATGGTTTTAAGAGATGGTGGTAAGGCTTCTGGATGGCGTAATTTGCGCAATACATGATGTCGAGGCAACGATAGATAATGGACAAGTATGTGCATTTTGCATTTGGTATTCACCTTTGTATTTCATTTCATTTCATTGATCGTGAATTCGTGATGGTGCTTTGTGTGAAATTGTTTTGTAATGGCAATACTCTTTTTTCGATTTCCGGAAGAATATAAACAATTTTATATACTTTTAAATTTCTAAGTCTAAAATCATATTTATGCATATGTATATCTTATTTTATTAAGAATTTTAAATAAAGCTTTTGTATTTTCAACCTATTCGTCTCTATTTTATGAATTCTAAATAAAAGGTAAATTAGGCACATACAATTTTTCATTTGGCAAATTGCCATGAACTTCCGGTCTGGGATAAAGACACACGCGGATCTATCGTGAAAAGTGAAAAGAACGCGATACGAACTTATAAAATTAACGCAAAAGGACGACTTATTTATTACCTTTACATTGTCAGTTTTTAAAAATGTCCAATAACGGTGCTCCGGACTCTTGGGAAAGTCAAGCGGACCTTATAGGTGAACAAGGTGCAAATGATCCCAATGATGTGTCAACTAAATTTTCCACGTTGAATGTAAATGCCGTGGAATTTGTGCCTTCTTTTTGTAAGCCTTCTCAGGCTAGCGACAATACTGATTCCGATTCCCCCACTACACCACAAAAATCAGAAAGTGCATCCACAAATTCTGCTGAAAGTCCTGTCCTAAATGGTGAGTCTTGCTGTCATAATCTAACTAAACGGTTCTATATAATTCATACTTCAATTATAGACAACATTAAATTGTATTTACTTCAGTACCTAATCAGAAGATTCGCTATTTCATAAACCAACCAAACATAAATTTGATAACTTTTTTTTTTCAATCCAGTTCTAACGGGTTAAGTCGAGACACGCGGCGTGCTGCTACGTACTCCTTTTATCTCTTTTTCATAACTTTCTCTTTTTATATACGAGTTGATCATAGTTTACAAGATTAAAAATAATATGAGAGGTCAGTACCATTTTAAAACACTAGAAACTTATCAAAGTAATTGCTAATCCTTACTTTCACTTACACCAAAATAGATTGTTGTTAATACTATTATTTACTTATTTTTTATAGGAATTATTACATACTAATAAGTAATACTTACCATGGTGGAATGAAAGAAAATTTTCAGTCAGTTCTGGTGACAACCTGGTGAAAAGATTCGGCACACTCATAATTGTTATTTTCTATTTCATATTTTGATGTCATAAAATGCTGATATCTACTATTTATTTTTATCTGTAAAAATATGTACAAAATGTGTTACAATTTTACTAATATGAGTGTTATCTAAGTTTGTTTTTATTTATTTACAGTGGTGTTTAAAGGCTTAGCACAAGTAGAATAGTCATCACAGCTCTTTAAGGTCACAGTCTTTTTTTTAAGGAGGAAAGATATCTGTGATTTGTCTCATGCTTTGTGTTTTGGATCAGGGGAAATGATCCACCTGCATAGTAATTCTGTACATCTTCCCTGAGAAGTTCTTAATCTACTGATTTATGTCCAATCCAAAAATAGGGGATTGCTTAGTAATTTCATAAGACCGTGTGCAAGTATTTTAACTACTACCTGATTAAGTACTCTTTGTTCAGGTGGTGAACACAATTTTATTGTCTTAATTCATAAAATAAAATTTATCAATTAAAAAAATCCAATAGAGAATAAATTAGGTTCATTGACATATACAGATAATCCTGATATTTACTTAAGTGTTATTTTTTACAGTAACTAATTAAGTAATTCAATAATCTTCATTATTTTTAATTTATAAAAATACTAGCTTTCGGCTGCCGTTTCGCCCGCATGTAATTGCCTTGTGAACAGAGCTTTTTCCCAGGATAATTATCCTTTGTCCTTCTCAATACTCCTAGCTGAGTGTATGCAAAATTTCATTAAGATTGGTTCAGTAGGTGAAGAGGTAACAAACAATCAAACAAATATACAAACTCACGCATTGATAATATGAGTTGGATTTCACACAAACGTACATTTGTCTAATGTTATGGATTGCAATGAAAAGTCCCTATCTGAAAAGCTTTAACTGTGTGCACCTGAAGTTCCCATGAGGTAAGATGCCCCTATCCCTAGACACTTTCAAGATAACAAAGCACAAACAGCTGCAATAAACAACAATTATAATACTAATGATGTTTCACAATCAATTTGTTCAGGGTGTACAAGAGAGTTTCATGATCATATTAGCACATAGTATACATGAGATACTTAAGAAACATGACAAGAGTTTTCAACCAACTAGTCTTCTAGATGCCTCTTGGCAAGCAGAAAAGTATTGTATTGTATCTTCCTTAAATAATGATATCCACATTTACAATATCAGTCTTACTTAACTTTACATTAAATAGCTACTAAATGTTAATTATGACAACCAAAACCAACATGAATGACACTAATAACAACCAAAACCAATATGACAATGACATTCATGACTACCAAAAGCAAAGGAATAGACCGCAAAGGCCGTAGCGACGCCATTAATTCATTACAATATTAATATTTTATTTAAAATAATTGTCTGATTCTAAAAATCTGAGATTTACTTCTGGTATCAAGGAACCTTATTCCTACCGACAGAAAAAAAAAATTCAAGCAAAATTCAAGCGTTTTACAAATTTTAACTCCTACCCTATGTATTCAATTTGTAGCAATATATCTTTTAGCATGCATTTAATTAACGTATTATTAAATACGTAATATTAAAGTAAAATTGTTTATTTTGCTTTTAATACTTTTTTTTTTACTATGGCTAATATATTATATGATAGGTATATATGTATGTATTAACTATTTATTATGTATGTTATGTAAGTTTATTATATTTGTTATTTAAGTAAATATTATTTTTGCACCCACAAACTGTTCTCTGTTTAGCATTAAGTCCTATATCCTATTGTATTTTTACAATAAAGTTAAATAAATAAATAAAGGATTAACAATAAAAAATTATTGAATGGACAGGTTGTGGCGACGGAGGTGGCGAAAGCGGTGACGGCGGAGCCGCGTCTGCGTCGGCGTCGCCGCGCGTGGAGGAGCCGCCGCCCGTGCCCGCCGTGGCCGCAGCCGCGCCGCCCGTGCCGCCCGACGTGTCCCCCACTGCCGATAGCTGGGAGGCCGAGGCCGACGACGCACTGCTTACCCCCGAGGAAAACAACGAACCCGATGAAGAGGAGGTCGATCAACAGGTCTGACTCTCAGCATTGGAGGTTTTGAAATCGTTAAAAATTATACATTCAAATTGGGTGTTAATGTTGTTATCGAATACCATAATTCCGTTTAATTTGTCCATTTCTTCTCGAATATAATTATCCCATTTCACTAATTAGCTATCAAACTAATCTATGAGGGAGGCCTATGTCCAGCAATGGACATCTTTTGGCTAAAATAGTAATGATGGCATCTTACTAATAGTAAAATGCTAAACTTTGTACTTCACGCTCAAACGGCTAGATTGTTATGCTAAAAAGTGCGTAATTCCCGTAGTGTCTGTAGTCCGTAGTGTCCCGTTTGGTAAGAAAGTCTGATAATATAGAATAACTAACTTTTGAATATAGCAGTGAAAAATTGAAAAAAAAAAAACGGTATATACAATTCAATAAAACCAAACGAAAATTGGTTTGAACCAAAGCGACCAAGTAGTTTCCAATATTTGGGAAAATTTCGATATTTACATATACTATTTCGGAAACTGTATAATGTGTTTCTAGATGGCGCCAAATATCACACTAAATGTTGCACAATTCTATAAGTATGCCCTAATCAATAATCATGGGCTCATGATTATTGATTAGGGCATACTTGTAGAATTGTGTAGTGGTACGGAACCCTCAGGGTGTGAGTTCGACTCGCACTTGACCAATTTATTTATTTATTTGAATATTTGAATGACTGCAGAGTTACGTCTTCTGTGTGTTTTTTTAGTAATTAAAAGTACTTTTCCTTGCGAAGTGATGGATTAGTATAAAATAAGTAAAAAAAAACTAAAAAACACGCTTTTAGCACGCACTAAAAATTACAAAACTTAGATTTAAGTCACGTGACCATTTTTTTCGTATTGCTGACAGCAAGCCCTTTCATTTGATACCCATATCATGGGGGTGGATTTCAAACAGCCAGTCCGCCATCTTGGGGAGGCCGCCATATTGGATTTGTAATGACGTTTCTTAGCTAGTCATGTATTGTCATCAGAACTCAGAGCGTGTGCAAAATTTCATCCTAATCTAAGACCGGGAAGTGGGTCAAATTAAGGATCCAAGATTTTCTTACATACATAGTTACAAGTGAAGCTAATAAAAGCGTGTTAAAAATCTATGGCTTTTGTTTCCTAGAGTGGATCCAACTGCAAGTATTAATCAGTCATAAGATTGAAAGATAGGCTGCATTCCCCTTAATGTTTGGAAAAATCAAATTTAGTTTGTGCAATATTGGCAACAAGCTGTTGCTCCACCCGCGTGGGACTCGGTTATATCGCGCCTGCCCAAAAGTAGCCTATGTTTGACCCAGGTCCTTAACCATATCCTACCAAATTTAATCAAAATCTGTCCAGCGGTTTTGCCGTAAAAGCGTAACAGACAAAACTTTTGCAATTTATAATATTAGTAGGGAAGTATGGATGTCTAGAAATTTTTTGTGTTAATCACCAATCATCAACAACTTTTAAATTTGTAGGCCTTGTCATTATTTCCTTAATTGATTAACTAAAAAAGTATGAAAAATTTAAATATTTAATTACTTTTGATATCCTCCGTGGCGTAATGGTTAACATGCCTGACCGCTACTCAGGAGGTCCAGGGTTCGATCCCCGGTCAGGTCAAGATCAAAAATGATCTTTTTCTGATTGACCTGGGTCTTGGATGTTTATCTATATATGTATTTGTTATAAATTATAGAATCGTTGAGTTAGTATCCCATAACACAAGTCTCGAACTTACTTTGGGGCTAACTCAATCTGTGTGATTTGTCCCTATATATTTATTTATTTTATATTTACTATTCAATTTTCTAGCTATCCCATATTATAGGTATGCTTTTTTTTAATCGCAAATATATTTGTATGAGACCCAAACAAATATATTTGCAAATACCAAATTTGTAGTTTATGCAATTTTATCTTTGGTCTACCTACAAAAAGCAAGGAGGTTCACTACTCCAAATTGTACCTGAAAGAAAGAATATTCATTGCAATTCAAAGGGGCAACAAGCTAGCATGATTGAGCTGGGTACAATACAGAGCAGCATTTTAGATTATTTAATTGAGTATCATTTACTTACTTGGAATAAAATATGGAATAGTTACAGTAATTATTATATAAATTAAATAAAAGCAAGGTACATTAACAAGGTATGTTTAAAAAAAAAATACATTATATTGTCTGCAGGCAAAACATAGGTTGTCAACTGCTTTTCATGCATTATTACTACAAAGAATAGTCCACACAAAATTATCGCCAATCTGTTTATGGTGTGTGTTCAATGCCAATGACGTAAATGATGAATTATGTGGTTATAACTACAAGTTTGCTAAGGCATCGCGCCAGCGCAACATTGAAAACGTGTTGCTAACTAATTATCTCACATGAAGTTTAAGCATTATGTAATAAATGGTTTCCCTCATCGAAATTTAATTAATAATACTGTGGCAAGTGGCTTAATATTTGTTTTTGTTGTAGGAGGATGGAGAAACAGCCAAAAAGATTCCGAAGAAAAAACCACCTCGAGTGGAAGATACCAGAAGCAAGAAGGAACATGTTAATGTTGTTTTTATTGGACATGTTGGTGAGTTGTCATAACTTATAGTAAATTATATTTAAATTTATAGTAAAAAAACCATATTTATTTATAATTATAGAATAGTGGGTACAATACATATTATACAATACATATTATACAATACATATTATACAATACATATTTTTTTTAGATGCTGGGAAGTCTACAATCGGTGGTCAAATAATGTCATTGACTGGAATGGTGGACAAGAGAACTCTGGAAAAATATGAAAGAGAGGCGCGAGAGAAGTCCAGGGAGTCTTGGTACTTATCGTGGGCTCTCGACACTAACCAAGAAGGTGAAGTGCTGAACATCATTTATTTCATATTATTCTATACAAATGATTATTTGAGGAACAATCAAAAAGTAGTGAGAATGGCTAGGTCATAGGTGAGCAAAGCTTAATTTTTTTTATCACTTTATCATCCTCATCTAACAATTTTAACAAAAAATGAGCATAACAATAATAATACTTACTCATTTATCATTCTCATAACTTTTTGATTGTTTTCTATAAACGTAAATTTAACAAAATGAACACTTATTGTGCAACTTGCACTTGCACAGTGCAAGTGTATTGATTTTATAATTTGGCAAATTCCCATTATATCACAGGATCACAATGGCCATTCCACGACGACCTCAGTGGCGTAATGGTTAACATGCTTGACCGCTACTCAGAAGGTCCCGGGTTCGATCCCCGGTCAGGTCAAGATGAAAAATGATCTTTTTCCGATTGGCCTGGGTCTTGGATGTTTATCTATATATGTATTTGTTATAAAATATAGTATCGTTGAGTTAGTATCCCATAACACAAGTTTCGAACTTACTTTGGGGCTAACTCAATCTGTGTGATTTGTCCCTATATATATATTTATTTATTTATTTATTCCAACATTACGGTAAAAATTAATCCCAAAATTATGAAAATAGTTTCAATATTTTAATATTTTTGGGGAAAATAAATAAAAAAATATATTAAAATCGCTTTATGTCATAACATTTCACACAGTTAGTAAAAGGATGATTATTTATTTAACAGAAAAATTTTACTTGAATATCATCTAAAAATATTTAATTTGAATACCCATTTGTTTTTTTTGCAATTTCGCATAGATCTCCCATTTGAATTAAAACACACGACGACGATGTGACTTACTTTATTTTACTACAATTTGGTTTTATTGACCTGCGTGAATTTAATAAAAAATCGGTCTAGTGCGAGTCGGGCTTGCGCACGAAGTGTACCATTATCTATACGGCACAGCACAAGAAAATCACGTTTGTTGTATTGGAGCCCCACTTAAATATATTATTCTGTTTTTAGTATTTGTTGGTATTGCGGCAACAAGAAATACATCATCTGTGAAAATTTCAACTGTTTAGCTATCATGGTTCGTGAGATACATCCTGGTGACAGGACTTAGTGATAGTGTCCCATTTTTACTCTTTGGGTATGGAACTGTATAAAATGTATAAATGGTTTAAAAGTCGGGAAACACTGCCAAATTCGTTACAAATTGTTGGATTATTTTACTAATTGAATATCATATTAATTTTGTTTTATAGAACGTGACAAGGGCAAAACTGTAGAAGTGGGGAGAGCATACTTCGAGACTGAGAAGAAGCATTTCACAATACTTGATGCACCTGGACACAAGAGTTTTGTGCCTAACATGATTGGTGGCGCAGCGCAAGCTGATCTCGCTGTTTTGGTAAGATTTTGAATTGATTTGATGAATCATGTATTTTTTACACAATTGACCAAAAAAGGAGTGTTATTTTTTTTAGGATTAATGTATGTAAGTCTTAATTCCACCAATCTTGAGGGCTCGGAACCGGTATTTCAAAGACCCAAAAATAACCTGGTAAATAAGTGTGGCGGTCGATTTTAGGGTCGTAAATACCTGGTTAAGACCTTTATTTTTAAGGAAATACCGGTTGAGCGGTTGCTAGTGGTCGCTATAAAAATGTATGGGAAGAAAAACGAGTCCTGCTCTGGAATAACTTATCCTTATCGAATATAGATGTGTGAGGTATCTATCGATTCTTTGCAATCTTCCGAGTTAAATAGGCTATGTTACGTCAATATAAAAAATTGGCGGATTATGTAGGCAATAAGTGTTTAACAGAAAAAAGAAATTTGGGTCAATCTAATTGAGTGCGGTATCAGTATAAAGGGATTTAAAAGGCGATTTCATAAATGTTTATAACATGCTAGCTTTCGCCTGCGCGATATTCCCTCGGGAACATTGCTTTTTCCCGGGATGAAAGGCACCCTATGTCCTTCTCAATACTCCTAGCTGTGTCTGCGAAATTTCAGGAAGCTTGGTTCAGTAGATAGGGCGTGAAGAGATAACAAACAAACAAATATACAAACTCACTTTCGCATTTATAATATAAGTAAGGATGTCTTAATGTACATAGAGAGGAAAAAAGTAGTTTATATATAATGTCGTGTCGTGTTTTTTTTTTATTATTTTACTCTAGATGAAGTTCTGAATCAATATTATTGGTCACATAAGAAGATTTATGTTCTCATAAAGTACATTTAGAACTGAAAGATAACATTTTTGGACAGGTCATATCTGCACGTAAAGGTGAATTCGAAACTGGATTCGATCGAGGAGGACAAACTCGTGAGCATGCTATGTTAGCCAAGACTGCCGGCGTAAAACACTTGGTTGCCCTCGTGAACAAGATGGATGACCCTACCGTCAACTGGGACGAGAAGAGGTATGTGCCTTACACAGTGACGTGCACAGACATTTTCCTTAGGGTAGGCAATAACCTACCTAGACCAGAACTATTTTTATTTTAATCTACACTTATAATTTAGGTATAGGTAGGTATATGAGTTACAACTAAAACAGTAACGAGCAAGAAGATAAAATTAAAATATATTAATCATGTAGGTACCTACTTAGACCCTCAAAATTTTCAAAAGACGACTGCCTTAACCTCCGCACTCCTGTGGGAGTTTTGGAAAAGCATAGCAAACATATTAATTTGAAAATAATATTAAATAATTTGTTGTTAGCTTACCCTTCACTTCAACTAAATCCAATCAATCCCGGTTGATAACATCCATTTATTATTATTGCCATTTTTTCGTCAAATGAAAGGTTACTTAGCACGTCATTTTATAGTTTTTATAAACAAACACTCGGTTTACAACAATCACATGAAAATTTTAAACTACAACCGAGTAAATTTATTAACAACAAAAGTTATATTTTTTCACCTCATTGTAAACAATGCACATTGCAATTATCAATTAATTAAACATTCAAAATAAACAAATGCATGCAAGCAAAACAAACATATTGTTGATTTCGATACGGAAATAAAAATATAACCCTACGGAATTGGGAATGTCATCTTGTTTCTATAAAGTCTTCAAGCGTTTTTAAATTTGCAGCATTACTCGTTTAATATCCAATAGACACAGTTATCATGTTGCTGCAATCGATCGTAATCACTAATCAGATTTAAGTATGTGTACCGCGTAATTCTAATTAGCCGTAACAAAAGTGAGAGCGAGATGGAATGTCATCTCATAGCATTTTGTTTCATCTATAGTGGAGGTCTTTTTACTCACACATTCGTGATTTAGCGCATATGTGTCTGTTCATGTAAGTTTTTTACTTGCACTACTACACAAGCAAAAGCACATCTATACATAGTGATTTCTTAGTGGGAGTAGTAAACTTCAGACGTTTTACTAAAAAGCTGGCCTGGCCTAGCAGCGCCTACGGGCCGGCGCGCCGCGTGTTCGCGCGAATTCATAGATGGCGTTGTAAAGATAATTCAATATATTATGTGAAAAAATATTTATTATTTATTTGTTTTGATTATATATTTTTTTAAATTATTTATTACAAAAGTACAGGGTAGGCAACGTCTAAACGTCTTTATGATATGCACGCCACTGGCCTTACATATTTTACACAAACTGGCTATCTTTGCGTATTATATGACAAAATCTGAAAAAAAGTAGTTCTTATTATAATTTAATTTTTCAGATACAATGAGTGTCGAGACAAAATCATGCCATACCTTAAAAAATTAGGATTCAACCCCGCTAAGGACCTCTCTTTCTTACCTGTGTCTGGACAGACTGGTCAAGGATTATTGGAAAAAGTAAGTAAAAATATCTGTACAAATTTTAATACATGGTTATTGTCTGCTGCTTTTAATTTTTTGCAAGGGTGATAAGCAGATAATATTATTTTAGGAATTAACAAACTGATTTATAACAATTCTTTTTGCATATAATAATTTGAATCTTGAAAGGTTATAGGCAAATATAGTACATACACATCATGGGCGGGTGAAACCTAGTAGTTTGATGAAGTTTATTTAACTTTATTGCAATTTATAAAAAAACAATAGGTGGACTTAATGCCATAAGGCATTCTCTGTTATAAATAAAATTAACTTCTATTAATAATATTTTAGGTAACAGAAGAAATATGTCCGTGGTACAGAGGGCCTTCTTTCATACAACTTATTGATGAATTGCCCTCTCTCAACCGTAAAATGGATGGGCCTTTTATCATGCCAGTTGTTGACAAATATAAGGACATGGGCACAGTACTAATGGGGAAAGTGGAGGCAGGCACCACACGGAAGGGAAGCGTGCTATTCCTAATGCCTAACAGGGTAAGTCTTACTATTTATATTCTTTCAAAACATTTCAAACTATCCATACACAGATTCGTGCAGGTGATACGGTAATAGACCATGCATACCCTGGTGTCAGAGTTCTTCGGAATTACCTCTCGGCCCCTGACGTGGTCGGCCTGTCTGTCTGTTGGAGTAAGCCACTGAACTGAATTCGAAGAAATTCATTATGGATGTAGTTAAAGCCCGGGTTAAACATGGGCAAATTTTGGGCGCGATATTACAAAGCCCTCTGCGGACGGAGTCTCGGTCAACAAACAGCTACTTAATCCGAGACCTACAAAATGGCGTCGAAAGAGACACAAAATTCCAAACTAAGCAATAATCGGTATAATGCTCGAGATGGCATTTTCAAATAATTACCTAAATAATCATGATCTTAGTTGTATCCTTTTTAAACTGAATTTCAATAAGGAGTTAGTTTCTCAATTTGGTTCGGTAGTGTTTTTTTTATCTATATTACCTCTTATTTATACTAATATAATAAGGCTGAAGTGTTTGTTTGTTTGAACACTTATTACTTAAGAACTACTGGTCTGATTTGACAATAGGGTAGGAGTGAAATTTTTTGAAACGCTTGAATTTTTTTCTGTCGGTAGGAATAAGGTTCCTTGATACCAGAAATAAATCTCAGATTTTTAGAATCAGCCAATTATTTTAAATAAAATATTATGTTTTAATGACGAAATAATGGCGTCGCTACGGCCTTTGCGGTCTATTCTTTTGCTTCGTTCGGTAAAAAAAACAAATGTCATTGTCATGTTGGTTTTGGTAGTCATGAATGTCATTGTCATGTTGGTTTTGGTTGTCATTAGTGTCATTCATGTTGATTTTGGTTGTCATAAATGTCATTTATAACAACCAAAACCAACATGACAATGACATTTGTTTTTTTACCGAACGAAGCAAAAGAATAGACCGCAAAGGCCGTAGCGACGCCATTATTTCGTCATTAAAATATAATATTTTATTTAAAGTAATTGGCTGATTCTAAAAATCTGAGATTTATTTCTGGTATCAAGGAACCTTATTCCTACCGACAGAAAAAAATTCAAGCGTTTCAAAAAATTTCACCTTCCCTATTCCGCATATGATAGCCTGATTCTTGGAGAAGGTTATAAGCTAGTACATTCACACGAGGCGCAAGTAAAACCGTGGGGAACAGCTAGTTTTAATTAGTTCCTATTGAAACTGTATCAAAATAGCTATAAGTTATTCATGGCAACAAAATTAATACTTTTTGTATTCACACATTTTGAAATTTTTTGCTTGCTCAAGGACTAGTTTGCAAGGTCAATCAAACCTTTATGCCCTGGTGTTACTGACTAAACATTTCTCTTAGAATTAATGTGTGTCAATTGGCCCAGCACATTCTGGTGTCAAGAATTTCGAAGAAACAGCCTATTACTTTCTGAAGATTGTAAGTTAAATCCCTAGTTCACAGAAACAAAGAATGAGATGTTAAAGTATTTACTACAATGACTCGGCAATCCAAAGAGAACCTTGGCTTCCGAAACAAGAGCTCTACACTTCACCGTTCCCTGCTCAGCGCCACCTAGAAAAAGCTAGTAATGAACATCAATTATTCTCTTTCAGGTTCAAGTAAACGTTGACCAGTTATGGTCGGACGACATTGAAGTGACATCCATTGGTCCTGGAGAAAATGTAAAAGTGAAGCTCAAAGGAATTGAAGAGGAGGATGTATCACCTGGATTTGTCCTATGCGATGCTACTGAACCTATTACTACAGGCAGAGTAAGTTTCGCTAAAATAAATTTACCTATTAGAACTTATAAGTCATTCCTTTAAATAAAATTATTAAATAATATGTAAAATAATGATCGCCTCAATTGGTAACTAAGTGCGTAGTTTCACTCTGTTGCATACTCTCAATATGAGAATTTGTAAAAATGAAGCGTCGTATCCACTAGGCAACATTTGGTGTGCATGCAACACGTGACGCTCAACATTGTTCAGCAACGTTGCATAACAATGCGCGTCGTTGCCAGCTGGTGCGTAACATGACGCGCGGCTTGTTGTATGTTTCCGTGCAACATGCACTTGAGCATTAAATGTTGTCGAGTGGAGACGTGATGCACAACGATGTCCGTAGGGTGGTCTAACAAACGTGGGTTGTCCCTAGTCACGACTATGGACAGACAACGTTGCTACATAAAGTTCTGCATTGCTTTTCAACAAAGAAGAGCAACATGTTGTGTTGTGCGACATGTCGCGCGCCAAATGTTGCCTAGAGGATACGAGGCTTGATATGAATTTTTTTTTTTCCAGATCTTTGATGCGCAAGTTGTGATCTTGGAGCACAAATCGATCATCTGTGCAGGTTATTCTGCTGTTATGCACATACATTGTGCAGCTGAGGAAGTCACAGTAAAGGTACATTTACATTAATAATTATTTTTAAATTTAACCTCCTGTGCGAGCTATAGCATGAAATATTAACATTTTGTGCAAAAGCCATTGTTACATCCTCAGCCTCTTTATTGGCCCTAAATTCCGAGTATTGAAATATTTGCATGTAATGTTTTAGCCACCTAAATCTCAATAATCTGGGACATAATATGTGGTTCTATATTTTTTTTTTTCACTTCAAATCCCCAAGTAAGGAAAAAATTTAAAATTTTATCATTATACTTGCCACAAAGTAATATATACACGTGATATATCACTACAAAGCTGTGATATTTCATGATTTTTTCTAAACCAACCCTGAAAAAACAATGGACCCCAGACTGAGTAATATTCCTGGGATGCCATGTTGATTGATGAAAAATATCTGAGTGACTGATTTGAATGCAGTTGTTTTTCCTTAACTTTAACTGACACAAATAAACAATTTGAACATTATTAAGTACCTTGAAGGCCCCACGTCCTAAAAATAAATTAACTACTAAAACGTTTTATACTAAGCTAATAACTAACATCACGAACTTTCATGCCTGCGATTATCAGAACGCGCAGCATCTACTCCATACTGCCACTCAGAATCGACATTAACCGGCCAATGTCTAGCCTTAATCCCATTTCATTGTTTTAATTTATTCTAAAGTTAAAATCAACGATTTATGTTCGTATTGAATTTACAAATATATATATTCTACAGGCGCTAATTTGTTTGGTCGATAAGAAGACTGGCGAGAAATCGAAGACGAGGCCGCGCTTCGTGAAACAGGACCAAGTGGCCATCATGAGGATAGAGTGCGCGGGCGTCATCTGTTTAGAACCATTCAAGAAGTTTGCTCAAATGGGCAGGTTCACACTTAGAGATGAGAGTAAGTTTAAATTTGTACTTATAAACTGTAAGAAGGCATACATGGGATATGTTTATTTCATGGAAAATTACCGCAAAATCTACTTTTCCTTTGTTATTGACAACTTTCTCTGTCAGCCAGCATGACTTATGTACACCTCTTGAGCAAGGATCATTATTACTACGTTTATGAGTTACTAGCGACCCGCCCCGGCTTCGCATGGGCATACAAACCTTCCTCTTGAATCACTATCTATTAAAAAAAAACCGCATTAAAATCTGTTGCATAGTTTTAAAGATTTAAGCATTTTATACTATGTTTTATACTACCTTACGGTACCTGTACCTTACTTATTACAGTTAATGGCGTCACTGATCAATTATAGGGCTTATGAGAGCACCACGTGTATGTGTAATTTCCCGTTGCTTTGCCCCTTAAATTTATGTACATGTGTAGATTCATAGATACTCGAACCTATTTTTGATAGGCTGTGTGATTAAGGGAAGACTTACTATGAATACGGGCGTGCAAGAAATATTATGTGAAATCTATTTTTTAAAAACCTTCCTTTATTTTTAGGGTTCTGTACAAAAAGGTAAAAACGGAACCCTTATAGGATCACTCGTGCGTCTGTCTGTCCGTCCGTCCGTCTGTCACAGCCAATTTTCTCCGAACCTGCTGGACTAAAACAAATGAAATTTGGTAGGATGGCGTGATCCTGTGACCCAAACACAGATGTGCAAAATAAATAAACTTTTTTATAAAATAAGTACCATTTTCGGGGAACAAATTAGGAATTTTAAAAATAAAGTTCAGCAAACCTTACCCTGTTATATATCAAAAGAAAGGGCTCGTTATAAGGATTTCAAATATATTTTTGTTATTATTGTAACATAAATAGTCTTGATTTTATTCATGAAAGAAGACAAAAATTGACCATTTTTTCAATCAGCTAGTGAAACCGCGGGGAACAGTTAATAACAAGTATATATTTGAAATCCTCATAAAATGCCTATTTTGATATTATGACAGCAGGGTTTGCAAATTTTTTTTTTTTTTTGCAGTCTCGGCCCTCGGGATCTTCTATACTAATTTTATATTTAAATAACCACTTTATACTACCGATGTATATACGGTACAAATACCAAAATAACATTTTTTACCATTTTTTTCTGTCTGTTTGTACTTTCACCGGCAGATAGATGATGTAATGAGTAACTTAGGCCACATTAATTTTTGAATTTTTTCGTAATCTGCGAACTGCACAGTTACTTTTTTGTTAAATGCCATACGCGACGGACGAAGTTGCGGGTACAGATAGTCTTTAATAATAATCAAAAGTAATATTATAAAGAAGTGAGTTGATTTGTAGTGGATAATCTTCGAAACTTTTTATCAATTTTTTAAAAATAATATTTTTGCAAATAATAGCATGATATATATAGAAGATTTAATTGGCTATCTATTATTGTGCCGGATCCATTTTTTGCTAGTTGTAACTGTAAGTATCTTAATTTTGTTCAAATCTTTAAAATATGTTTTTTATTTGTTTCAGATAAAACTATTGCTATTGGAAAAGTCCTAAAAGTAATTGAGTAAATATGGCACTACAATTTGTAATTTAGCTAGGATAGGTATTTCCAAACCTATATCAACAGAAAGTGCATGTAATATGTAACTGGTTTTCGGGATCTTTATCATGTGAGAACTCGAGTGTATTGCTTCATTTCCAAATGAGAAAAATATATTTTGCAGTTTAATATTAATAGAACAGCTAGTCCTGATAACAGGAAAATATTTTGTCAGCTACTGCCATTAAGTGTTGGGCGCTACACGGCATGATTGTCGCATACGCGTTTTTATACTATAGAACATTACTTTTGTATATATTGTTTAATATTTAAAAATAGTGGCTTTGGCCCTGGTCGCTCGAGTGTTTGTTGTCCACAAAAAGAGTGTCAAAGCTCTATTTATTATTTATCAGTTGTAAATCGATACACTAGTACACAAGTTGTTAAAGAAATAAGCAGGCAGGACCCGACGACTATTTTAACTCATTCTTTCCTTATCTATCTAATCTTAAAATGTATTTCTTGTAAGCGATTTGTTATAGCTTTGTGTAGAATGCCCAACGACTACATGAAAAAAGATAATAAAGCTTATGAAGTCTTATTTGGTTACTGTTGTCATCGTAACCCCTGTTATATTTAGTAATGGACGAGGAAAAAGGCTCTCATTTACTAGTAGTCATGATGATCATCCACGTAGCGTCGGCAACACAACGAATGGCAATCGCGCAGCTTTGTTTTGCTGTACATATTATGAAGTCGCTACTGCCTAATCCTGCGTTGGTGATCAATCTATCAACATACTTATGTTTATATATTTTCACATACTATAATTATAACAGTTGAAACTGTTTCCTATTTTATGTGCAAAATTATGGTTTTTAATAATTTGCTATATGTATAAACACATTATTTATAAATATGTTTTTAATAAAGTCTAATGACTGAAGTAACATTTTATTTGTGTAGATCGAAAATAGTCGCGAACGTATTTTAATGCTAATTATATTATCTGCAATACGTTTATCCATCTAATTGTGATTAGATTATAATTTATTTCATAATCATCGATTTGGGAACGAAAATGTGTTTCCTTGACAGAGATAACTATTTTAACAGACATCAATCGGAAACACTTAGTCGTTGCTCACTGATTATTTTATCGGTCCTTTGAGAGGACAATGTCATTTCTGTGTCGCGGTGGATAGTTAACGATAGTGCGTTAGCTTACTCGCGTGCGAGGTATTAAAGTAGGAACTTCGAGAGTACTTATTAAAATTTGCGCAGAATTATATGTGAAAAGGTGGTTTGTATCAGAAAGTTCTTATAACTTCGGCTCAACCTCCGAATTGTTACAGTAAATGTATATTATGGATTTATAAATTTTCAGCTTTTTTTAATGTAATCAGATTTACGTCTAGGGGCGATTGTATATTATTATCATTATTTTGTGTATATCAGTGGACAAAAAGCGAGGTGCTTGTTGCCCCGACTAGATCCACCATAGGTAGTTTCTGGCGACTCGCTTGGACAGTATGGAGGGGACGCAGTGCCTTGTTTTTGAGCGGGGCGCGAGTGCTTCGCCGTCTCTACACCGAGCGGGCACTAGCGACTGCGACTATATTATTTTGTTTAAAATAAAATAAAATTTTATTAATAACATTGTTATTATTATTAGATCAACAATAGGATCCCGAGACGGAACAAGAATATTGTTCCATGGCTGGCATTTTCCATGCGGCACGCTATGGGTGAAATTTTGATACCCAATAACCATAGATTATAGAATTCTATACTTACAGTACAGATGTTCAACCGCTTTATAAAGAAACACGCAGGTTTTAGCTTACTGATACGTAGTATCTCTATTTAGTTTGTGTTACTGATTTTATTAACCCCATCTATCGATCACTTGAGGCACTGTGGTTCTAAATCCGATTACTTACTATATAAAGAATCAAATCGTAGTAGGACATAGATTTAAAAAAAAATGCCTGGTAAAGACCGCGCGCGATTTCCAAATTCTTTGTGGTAGGATGTAATTTCTATACACTTTGTCAGTATCGGGAATTTTAGTAAGTACTTAATCAATTGAAATTTCTTGCCGCGCCACCTGGTAGCAAGTAAAAGAAATTGATCTTATTCTTCATCTTACTTACATGGGTACCATTCAAAATATTTCGCAAAAGCGTGTTCGCGGCTACTTCATTCGTTGCCTTGTTTCGATTCAATAAATTTTCGAGGGGCGTAGCGTAGGTACACAAATAACCACACTCATTATTCAAGTTGAACCATGTGTCAAAAGCTCGCGCTTTAGCCAGTCGTAATCATTATCATCATCATTTCATGTAGGCGAAACAGTCAATCGACTAACACCATGGTGTCAGAGTTCTTCGGAACCGCCTCTCTGCCTCTGTCGTGGTTCCTTCAACGTGCCTTCCGGACGGAACCATATTTGTTGTCAGACAATCGGGTGAGAGCGCCGAGCTAAACAAAGCTCTGGAGTGCTATTTTTGAGATGTATGACTCACCCAAAACCGGTGAGTCCGATTATCGTTCCGAGTCATCGGTTATGTCGCATAAAATCATTTGAAAACGAACGATAATCACTGGAGTGCTGTTTTTGAGATGTATGACCACTCAAAATCGAATCACTCTTGCCGTGGTATCACGCCCGTGGTTCACCGGTAAGGGGGAAACCGAATGAAAATCATTTGACTCACCGGTTTTCAGTGATTTAAAATTAATTCTTGTAGCGGATGTATTTAGGGAAATGGAGTTCTTGTTATTAAAACTAGATAAGGATAGAGATTAAATTCTATAATTATATTTTATCAGGCAATTTTCGGTTTGTGCAAATGTTCAGGCGGTAAAACTGTACATGGAGTGGAATAATGCAAATTGTCTCATAATGATCATCAAAATTGGTCCATCCGTTTTAGAGATTAGCCGCACAAACAGACAAAAATTGTAAAAAAAAAAGTGGCATATGTACCGTGTATACATCTCATATGCATGTAAAAAGCTGGTTTATTCCAATTTTTTTTCTAAAATTAGCTGACTGATTTAACAAGTGTTTGCTAATAAGTAAGCAATGTTTCGGGGTTGGAAGAAAGTACCTAGTGCTTGTTACGGGATTTGGAGTAATATCTACTTCCCAACGAGAGGTCTTCAATCTTTTTCACTTGTCACACAAGACTTCTGAGTCACACTTTTCTCCCAACAGTCACAGTGCAGCAGTTGACTTTGACTTTTTAGGGTTAAATTATTACATAACCTCTGACGCAAAACTAGGTTGTTATAATAAGTTTGAAGTGTGTGTGTCTGTGCACCGTAGCGCCTAAACGAATGGACATATTTTGATTTTTAGCGGTTGTTAGTTATATATTATGAATTCAATGGTTGAAATATCAACTTTACTGATATTTGTGTAAGTTATTGTTGAACAATGAGAAGTTAATACCGTCAATACTGTTATTGTAGCCCCCAACACAAAAAGCGGGGTACATAAGGTTCAAGTATGATCTGTCTGCTCGATTCTAGTTGGGTTGCAAGTAGTTTTTGTTTATTTCTAAATTAAATGTCCATTCTATTATGTATGTTCCATCATTCCAGCGTTTTTTCGGTAGCATACCAAGCTAATGGCATCGGAACCCAGGGTCTACTTCAAGGTTATGTCTTATTGTTTTCCCTTCATGAGGTAGGTACTAATACAAAGGTAGTTTTATTGTTATATATAATATAGCAGTCGTGTGACCACAAACGTGTTAAGATAATCGACTTTTACTCACGATGAGAGACTAGGAAATTGTCAAGTCATAAGCTGGATACCAGAATTAAGAATGCCTTATGGCATTAAGTCCGCCTATTGTATTTAAAGTGAAATAAAGTTTAAATAAATAAAATACCAAACAGTTGCCAGATAGAATAAATGGAAAAACATAAGCTCAGCCCGAGCTTGTTATGTTTTTCCATTTATAATTCGATCAGATATACAATAAGAACACACCATTGCAGACCTGCCCACTACGTCTTTGTACCTCTCTTAATTATCTAAAGAAAAATATTAAAACCACATTTTAGTGGACTCTAGGCTCTGAAGCCATATTACTTGTACTTAGGTTGCAACAGAGTAAATGCTTGATAATGATGAAGTTCAATGAAATCAGAATAAGTTATTATTATGAGACAATTGGGATATATCATAACAGTGTTTCATCACAAGCATTATTTTAAATTTAAAAATTAGAATTATACAGATTTATGTAAAATGTCTGGAATAACTTAGTACGATTAGGTCTATACCTAGATACATAAAAATACATAGTCAGTTTCACAAGTCATTAATTTATAAAATATAATAATAACTTTATGTACACTTAACACATTTTGAATCTCATTAGTACCTTACTACATTCACATAAATTCTGTGCCTTATTTACTTTAACACAAATAAATTGTACCTCCACTCTAAAGCCAAAGGACTAATGACATCTTGAACCAATCTATACTGGGATTATCAGTCTCAATATCTTTATTTAAGTACCTAAAATAGCTAAAATTTGGCAAACATAGAATTTTAATCCTGTATCTTAATATCGTTTTTTGTAACATTCTGATTCATTTGATCATTTTCATATTCCACAAAGTCATCAAAAAGACTGGGCCATGCTTCTGTGTCATCATAAGTACTGAGATCATTTCCCACAAATTCACAAAAATTCAAGAACATGTACCAAGTATCTTTAGGAATGCCACGGATGTGATTATTTTTTTCCAAGTAGTTGAGCCATCTATCTAATATTGGGGGCTCGTTATTTGTGAACACTAGGCGCCAAAGCACAACAGCTATGTCTGTAGGAAGGATACGCTGGCCAGTAGATACATCTAACCCAAATTTGAAAGTGAATCTATACAAATCTTTAAAATGCTCAGAGTCTGATTTTAATTCACTAGTTATTTCATTCAACTTTTGCTGTATGCCTTTAATCGAGTCTGTTTTCATGTTTTTCAGCCCCTGGATAAATTCAGTTTTTGTAAATCGACACATTTGACTAGCATTTAACTTCCACGCAAGAACCAATACCTTAAAGTCATCAGGATTAAGTTGTAAATCATTACAAAGGTTCTCTATACCTTCAGCTAAAATTGCATCTTCTAAAGAATCTCTATATTGGTCAAACAATTGATTTATCTTGGAATCTGAAACACGGCCATCATTTGATCCCAGTGATGACATGGTTCGTGGGATCGATGGTAGTTTTTGATAAAATAGTTTAGATGCTTTTTCACCACTTTGTTGTGTTCTTTGTAAGTTTATTGTCTCACCGTGACATGATTCTCCAACAGAGTCTAAATTGTTAGCATTCTGTAAATTTGCTGAGTTTCTGTAGCAAGTCACACTTTCATTTTCTTGTAATAGTGGCTCTTCTTGATGATAGTCTGATACCATTACAGCAGGCACATGGTGTGGTGTGACAATTTCTGTCATCTCTGAAAATTTTACTGAGTTTTAATAACTTTATTGTTGTAATAACAACTACATTATGTTTCATCTATACTTATAAAGAGGAAACTACTGGACCGATTTTAAAAATTCTTTGTCTTTTGGAAACCCACCCTATCTCCGTGTTACGGCTATGTGTGTACCACAGGTGAAGTTGGGATGGACTGCTAGTGAAAAAAATTCTATAGTTGATAGCCGGGTATTCTGAGGGCAAGGCCAACACTAATACAGCAATGCAAGTAGTAGTAAATGTGATTGCTCAATTTGTACAGGCTTCAAGGAAGGGAATTGATTTTCACTGGATCTACAGGAATGGTTAAGTTTAAAATAACATTAAAAAATGTAACATTGACAATGGCGAAATCATTGTTTTGCTCATCTAATATACAGACATAAAAAAAAATGTTGAAATTTGGTACACATCTGAAACCCGAATTTTAGATATGGAGATCACATTTAAGGGTAAAACAGTAACTTCAGGGCTTGTTTTGACATAATTTTTCGTTTGTTTCTGTTAATTTATATATTTTAGCAACTTATGGGGGTTGTGCAATACTCCTGATCATAGACCACCATTTGATGTGCCTGGCTTATCTGCACTTTTGGTGATTTTTCCAAGGTAAGGAGAATGATGGGTGGACTAGTTTTAAGCATCCATGGATATATAATGTAAACAGATTACACGATAACAAGACGCGACTTATGAGATGTGAAAACATATAATATATATATTATATAGGTAGTGTGTATCAGAACAAATAGGTCTTACCATCTTTTTTTCTTTGAGAAGTAGTAATATCTGCATTAGCTTGATTTTTGAAACAACTTAGACAATGGCCCATTGGATAAAAAGTGTGTGGCGATAATTAAACTTGAAACTCTCATGTACAGATACAACCCAATCTGCTTGAGTCAACTTTTCATTGTAAATGCTATAAAACATAATGGTAAGAAAACAGTAAATTGACCGATTTTCTTAAATGATTTTCTGAATTATCTGAAATCAAAAGAAATGGAATCGATTTTGAATACACGCCCCGTAATACAAAACATTAAAATGTTATACCTATGTTCTTACACTTACCTGAAGGTAACTTATTGAAGTGTATGGCAGTGGTCAAATATAGATTAAATGACGTTGCCGGAGAGACCGTCTTTCCTGCATAATTATCCACAGTAGGAATATTTGTTATGCGGTCAATTTATGTACAGTTTATTATTTGTAATGTAAACTAAAATCGAGGTGGAAAGTTGAGTGAAGTCAGAAAGTCTAGCTAGCATTAGCAATATAAGCATGTCATTATTGACTTTGACATTTCCCATGCCATTTGATGTCATATGACATTGACATTTTGTTATTTTTTCTATTCCATGCATAGATTTATAATAAAAGTGTAGCTAGGATTTGTCATTAGTTGTAAAGATTATCACAACAACTTACTATCATCTCCAAAAACCTTCTTGCATGGTTTTAAGAGATGGTGGTAAGCCACCTGAATACAATTACTCCTAGGGGGGTTACTACCGGTGAGTAAGGGAGATGTCGCCTTACATCCTGTATTGCGCTGTCTCCTTCTTAGGGGTTACTAGCATCTCTTAAATCCATGCAAGTTCCAGCGAGTAAGCGAGACAGCGCGATACAAGATGTAATGCGACATCCCCCTTACTCACTGGATCTTGCATGGTTATACGTAGTATCTCTATTTAGTTTGTGGCATGGTTTTAAGAGATGGTGGTAAGCCACCTGGAAGAAGATTAATTTCAAGAAAGGACGTGGAAAGGACTAGACCTTAAAGGACTAGTTTCCATGGCCATAAAAGTGTTTAAAAAAATCCATTCAATCAACAATCAACTTCAAGTGTGATTTCCGTTTATTTTAAATTCAACTTGATTTTAAAACGTAGGTACATAGTGAATATTTCTATATTTTTTGTTTGGTTTTAATTTTAGCTATACTTATACATGTTTAATAGTTTGTTTTTATAATCATTTGGCTGATTTGCATGATTTTATTGTTTTTTTTAGTGACACAGTGTATTAATAATGAGTGTTTGCCATGATAATTGGGATTTTCGCTTCGATGTCGATATTGATAAAGAAAGTCACTTCCAAACAAAGTTATTTGATCTGCATGAACAGATTCTCAAATTAGTAGAAGACGGATTCAAACTACAGAACATTATTTACAATGGTTCTTTAGCCCAAAGTCATGACCAAGAACTGAAATCACTAATTGAAAAAAATAAAGAACTGCGTCAAGAAATTGAAAATAAATTGGAAAGCATAACGCTTAAGCAATCGCAGTATGAAAAATATAAACAAGGTTTGTTTGACTATTCCTATCGTGATATATTTGATCCTACTGAGTTTTTTTCCGCAGTGAATCCGCCCGAGTCTCGCTGGGCCACGATGTGGCGGTGCTGCAGAATTATTTATGTTTCACTTGAATCCTTGTTATTTAAATATATATTTAAGCATGCATAAATGAAATAGGTAGGTACCTCTTTGAAAATTACAAAGAAAGAAGGAATTTCTAATGATAACCCTGAATTCCAGATCAAAAACAACTGTCGCAAGAAATAAAAGAAACACATGAAGCATTCTTAATGGCCAAAAAATATTACAAGAAATATTTAAAAATGTACTATACAATTGAGTCAAGAGATAATGATAAGCAAACTATTTTTGTACAGTTCTTCACAGAATCAAAAAAAGATTCAGAAAATTTCTCCATGCGCTTGCTGAGGGACATTAAAACTGGAAACTATGAATGTAAGAGCTATTTTATTAAAATATTGACATGATGAGTATTCATCTTGTGATTTTTTTTTCAATGGATATAATAATCACTCAATAAATTCATATTTATCTCATGGTAAATTTAGTAAGAAATCTATTCCTACTGCCTACTGTACCCTGGGCTCTAAAGCAAAGTTGAAGATGCAATTTGGAAACATTCTCTGATTAAGAAAAAGAAGACATTTTCAAGTGAGAAAGGAAGTGAAATTAGTGTTATGTAGTGAACAATCCCAGATTACAAGTTGGCAGTATCCATACTAATATTATAAATGCGAAAGTCTGTCTGTCTGTCTGTCTGTCTGTCACCTCTTCACGGCTTAACTGCTGGACCGATTGCGATGAAATTTGGTAGGGATGTAGTTAACGACCTGAGGTCAAACATAGGCTACTTTTGGGCGCGATATAACCGAGTCCCACGCGGGGCGAAGCCGCGGGGAACAGCTAGTATAAAATAAAATAGCTTTAAAATAGGGGGCCATGTTTCTTAGGTGGAGACCACACAGCTAAAATAATACATTTCCTATTATTTATTGCATTTCATATTGCAACAATTATATGTTTTAAACTTTTTGTTCCAGTGATAAGTACTACTCCGAAACTTCATATTTTTAAAGAAGTACAAAAAAGACTCAAGGAATTGAATGACGTGCCAGGAACCCTTTATAGTGTGAGACAAGCTTTTATTTCCATGAAAGCAAATAAGAGACAATAGTTGTGTTGACATTCTCACTAGCATTATTATATTTTAATTGTCGCAGTAGATCTATTATATCATGGAAATATTATGTATTAGGTGCATGATGTAAACAAATAGATTTTTCTAAAATAAATGTAGTGTGAAGTGTTGTGAAGAAAGTGGCCTTAGTAGGTACCACAAGTATCCAATACACATTTATCTTCATTATACAAACTTTATGAGAGAAGTATTTTGTGGAATGTGTTGACTGTAATTTTACTTTCATTATACTAATCTAATATACCCCGTGGTTCGGTATGTCGAGATGCGCATCTGTCAGTTGCGTTTTTGACGAGTTTAAAATCTGACGAGATGCGTTTCTGTCAACATGAGTTTTCTGGCGAAAAGCGACGAATCCTTGCTTTTATGTCTATATGTGAGTCAAACACGCATATCGTGATTTGGCCAATTATTTTATGATGTATCCAACATAACAATGGACACATTGTTGAGAGCAATAAACCTGTCGATATTCACTAGTTGTTAGGCCATTCTATACATATAGTAGTAGTTTCAAGTAGAGACACAAATGACGCTTAACGCTCTGTTACTGTGTGTTTACTTGCAAAGAATGGCGACTCTTAATTAACTTGGAACCTGGTGGCTTACCACCATCTCTTAAAGCAATGCAAGATCCAGTGAGTGAGGGAGATGTCGCCTTACATCATGTATTGCGCCGTGCCGCTTAATCACTGGATCTTGCATGATTTTAAGAAACGGTAGTAACCCCCGTGCCTGCAACTATGAAAAACTAAATCCGTTCAGATCGACGATCGGCCAACAACAGAAGAAAATTCTTAAAAATAAGACACTGAAATAAAAAAAGGTTTACATAAAATATATAACTTTATTTGTAACCATGTAAATTACATTAATACAAAACTATTCGAAATCAAATACAATTCCATACTGAGGTATTACAGTGATGGCATATTGCCACATTTACCACCAATAAAACAAACAGAAAATGATACTGAAATGGCCTTAATTCATTTAAAAATACCTATTCACTACCACAACCTACAATCAGTAAAACAACAGAATTATTTACCACTTGTGTAAATGTCAGACAGCTGTCTTCTCTGTTTGTTTTCTTAAAAGACAGAGATTAATGAGACGAAGGTAACATTAAATTTTAAAATATCTTTAAACAAATAAACATCAACTTTTACACTTTTCCTCATAGGTCGTCTTCACTCCACCTCATTCGAAGGACGCCTCAAGGAAGTCCTCCAACTTTTTCTGAAAACGGTATTCTTAATTGAAACCAGTGAGGATGAGTCATAGAATGACGTCACCATTTCATTTCTGTAAGTTTGTAAACAGTAATTTTCTACAGTACTAGTCTGTGATTTTTGACATTACATATTTACACACGTACAATATAAAATAATACACCCTAATTATAATTTTGAAAACACAAGAATAAGTAGGTACAAGTTCTTTTAAATCTTTGGCACCCGAAAATAAAATAAAAAAATAGACATCTGGATCTTAATAAAAGAAAAAAAGCACCTACCTACCTTCGTTAAACTAAACGTTCGAGGCTTCCTTAATGTACCTCTCGACCTACCTTATACTTGATAGTTCGTTCCTCACCTTCAGTGAGTAATTTCCTTAAGGTAAGGACATTGAAGTCGAGTGAGATTAAGTAGAGTGAGGAAACGTTTGAGAATATGGGTGTTAATCCCAGTTTTAAGACATTGATTTTTTAGTTATAGAACATTTAATGTGATACAGACCTTTTGTCTATTAATTTCAGATTTAACTCTCAGTATTAATATTTGAAATTCAGTATAATTCTCCAACTTAGATCAAATAAATAACATAAAAATCTACATACTTTGTTACCCTCTCGCTATAAAATAAAGCTCTTCTTTAAATGGCATTCACCTAAATGTTTCCATTTTATTATTATTTTCTGAAATTTAATGTCTGTAAATAAAAAATCCGAACACGACGCGAACATATTTTTTAAAGTATTGAAGCCTATATGTTGCCTATGTATAGTAAATATACAATCTATTTGTAGACTAGTTGTCTCTAATTATTAAGTGCCTTCATGCCCAGCTAACAAGAAATCTGTGAAAAATAGCTAATTATTTTTTTATGTATGTAATTATGTTATCTTGCTTAGATTTCACAATATGTAATGGCACTGGTAATGAACGATACTAACCAATTTAAATTATGAAATATATTTGTAATAAAAATATAAGAAGAGTTTTTCATTTCTATTTTATTTGTACATAGGGCGAGCGAGACTGGCTAGAACTCACAAGTCTGTCTGTATTCTTCCAACACCAAGTATTTCGGGTATAGTATAACCCAATATAATTTTAAAAGATTTCTTTTGGTTCAAAAATCCACAGAAAATAATTTATTTCATAATAGTTGACTATGTGAAATTGTGAGCGTCATTCTATTTGAGTCTGCTATTGAATTCCATATCTATGGGACACCAACAAAAGTCAGGCATTCTTATTTATATCTTCTGATCGACCTTCTATAAAAATAAATACCTAAATAAATAAAACCACTTCCTATAATCTAACTACATACATCTGAATCCTCATAACGAAATATTTATATATATCTTCACATAACACAATACATATGCACCATTAACGCCACTAATCATGGAATTACAAATTTTTAGTCACTATGGAATTGTGCAAAACACTGCATTAAGTATTGTGAAATTGTTTATCATCAAATATTAAAACAAATCATAGATGATAAAATAGGTTTCAAAATTGAACATCAATATGAAATAAATATTCATTTATTAATATGTAGTTTACAATGTAGTACTAACACTCGCTGGTAGTGTAAACAATTGAATGTTTTATTTAAAAAGCAGATAGTCTGCTATTTCATGTTTGGTATCATTCAATATTTAAGACAGCACTAGAAAGCGCGAAAAAATTGGGACATGGTGACACAAATAGTCCTAGAATTCTGATATGTCGTTCTTTGTAGCAATCTTAAATATTGCATGTAGCAATAACAAATTGATACGAGTAGCAAGGTTACTATGAAGTAAATATAAAATTCCATTGTCATAGCTTATTTCGACAAAAGTAAATATTTATAAAAACAAAGTTAGTAAGGTCAATTATTTTGGTCAATATAATCAGTATAATAATCGACTTTCACAGCAAAATACCAACCTAAATGCATATTAGTTTGTGCAGTAAGTTATATACGTAGTAATAATTATTTAACATTAATTGAAAAATAATCCATAAACGGATGTCTGTCCCACGGAACTATCATTATATAAGTGATTGGTCATTGCACTTGTAGCTTCCATTATCCAGAATAATTGTAAAATGAAATCTTAAGTTGTCTTCAATTTCCCATTGCTCTCCCCGTTAATTTCAACAGGTGATTTCTTTGTCTCCACGTTAGTTAAGGAAATCTGCGGAAGACATAGATTTGATGAAATGGGAGAAGTCTTTGAATCATTATTGGTTATGGAAGACGACGGTGGAAGATTTTGTGGTAATTGAACTTTTGCCGGTCTGCTTTTCCCCGCGGGTAATAAAAGCGCGCCCAATGCCAGGAAATGTAAAGAGTAATATAGTTTCCTGAAACAAAAGAGAAATGTATTTTAGCTTTGTGTCATCTTTTAAAAAACAATGATGAATGAAAATGATACATGGTTGTGGTACCTGAAATGATGGAGATATGAGGAAATAAACATAAAATACAACCGAATTGAAAAACTCCTTATTTTTTGGAAGTTGGTTAATAATGCCTAAACCAAAAATAGAAAAAATATGTAATATCTAAATATTGTCTATACACATTAGCTACATATCTAAATGAGTTTTATTTCCTGCGGCTACGGATTAAAAGTACATCAGTTATATATAGTTTACGTATATAAACTAGTCCCCTATAAAATGTCAAGACGCGTCCAGTAGATAATACGGAATTCACATCCTAACTAATATTATAAATGCGAAAGTTAGTTCGTTTGTTTGTTACGCTTTCACGACCTATCTACTGTGCCAGTCTTTCTTAAATTTTGCATACACTTAGATAGAAGTATTGAGAAGGATATAGGATATCTTTCATCCCGGGAAAGGGCACTGTTCCCGTGGGAAATTCACGTGGGCGAAGCTGCGGCGAAAACTAGTAATATGTCGGGCGATCGTAGCTAATCGAAATTAATGATATAGCCAGTGTGCGAGTGGTCTACTTTTGAGTAAAATAGGCGTGATAATATATATACGTATTTGGATATCTTGGTATGTTACTTTGAATGAACTCACCCGTAAAGAGCAAGGCTGGGGCCGAGATGAAGCAAAATGAATGGCACCGTCGCGTATGTCATTGCTATCCTCGTCGTAACGAGCGACGCGGCGTCATAGAAAATTTTCTTGTAGCGACTTCCGAGGAACATGGGCCGGATTGCAACACGCATCTAAAAAGAAAAAAAAAATGAATAAACATGTTGAGTTTTGAAGGATTTTAATTAAACAGTTATGTATTCGCAGCCACATTAATTACATTACATACATTAACACGTATCAGCAAAGTATGTAGTGTTATCAAACGTTTTATTATATATTAATGCTTTATGATGTCACGTTTCCTATTATAATTAATGACAAGAAAGTTAAGGAACTACTTAAAAATCTTTATAACATTTATTTATTTATTTATTTATTTATTCACCTTACAACTATCATCACAGGAAGATCCCAATACAATAGCTGCGATACAAAAATATAAAAACAATACATCAAATAAAGAATTACATTACTGTCTATAGCAGTAACATTAACTTATCTATAACATTAACTTGAGTATGGTTCCTTACTCAATAAAGGAAACCGAAAAAAGAAATTAACATTATTGTGGGCTCTAGTTTTATAAAAGATACAACTTCACAAGGCTCAGCGCACACGAAATTAAGCAATATACGGCCGAGTAATATTGCAAGGCTGAAGCGCAGCCGAGGTCTTTCCGAGTGCTTTTAAAAGTCCGAGGTGAAGCCGTGGTCTTTTAAAAATATCGAGGACGTTAATTGCAATTTCGTCCGAGACTTGTACAGTACTTTTCTTTCTCTTAAGAGGAAACAACATCGTGTTAAATTTTACAACAACAAGCCGGCGTTCGCTTAGATCTTTTTTTAAATGTTTGAAACGCGCATACATATTTAAATCAATAAAAGAACCTAATGGTCGGTACCAACCTAATAAAAGTGTCCATCATTTTTCATTACCGACCTCTAGAATAAGTCCTTTTCTGGTAGGCTGGCCAGAGTGATACTAAAAAACCAAATGTCTGAAAATGTATAATATAATATCGCGAATCGTGCGCACGTAGAACAATCGGTATCCCTCACCTTGCGAGCGGCCACAGTGAACAGTCCGCCGGCGAAGAAAGTCAAGTAGTACCCGGGGTAGAAGCCGTGCCACACCGCCGACAGCGCGTACACCCGCACGGTGCGGCACGCGGCGCCGCCGCGCTCGTACGCCACCGCGCGCAGCCACGCGTTCGTGTTCTTGTTCCAGCACGCGATCGCCGTGCGGAAGTTTTGTGCGAACTGCGAAACAATATATCCTATCCTATACTATTAAACGAGATATATATAAATTTATTTGTACTGTGTTGGAAGTCGTTAAAGGAACCATGTCGGAGGCCGAGAGGCGGTTCCGAAGAACTCTGACACCAGGGTGTGTATGGTCGATTGACCATGACACCTACACGAAATGAATGAATGAATTTGTACTGACCATTTCGAAAACGGCTGTAACGATTTCTTTGATATTCAAAACGTAAGTTCTTATTTAGTCAAAAAGATAATCTAGCTAGGTTCCATGTCTGTGAAAATTCATTTTATCTATATTAAAAGCACATTTTGTCGATGTGTCAGATTAAAAAGTCTGCACGTCTGCCTTAAACATGTTTAATCGCTGGATGGTCCATATGGAAGTAGTATGAAAATTTAACCATTATACCAATATAATTCCCTGTTAAAAGGTAAATTTTTTTTGGTAGCAATAAAGTCACGGTGTATATATTCTGAATTCTAATGCTTCATGAATATTGAATTCTCCAAAAACAAAATAGGTACACTCACCTCGAATCCAATGACGTCAATATTGGAGACCTTGTCCCACTTAGGCTCGCCGTCGTTGTCGTATCCGTTGAACCCCATCCCGGAGTTGTTGCAGATAGCCTCGGACAGCAGCCACGCGTGGTAGTACTTGCAGCGGAACAACATCACAGACAGGTTCGTGTACCACAATAGGTACAAGGCGGACCAGGTTCGGGACACTTCCGATGTGGGGTCCATTAAATCTACAATTTAAGTAAATTATCTACATCGACATAAGACAAATGGGTTTGTTATAACTGCTCTAATACCACTTACTGGTTAATTCCATTGATAACACGATAAAAGATGAATCTTTGCGATTCTGTAACGACCAATGATTTTTGTAAGAAAATGTTTATTCTATCATTCTCTGACATTTGATATGTCTCCACCCCGAATAGTAGAATAACTAATAAATTATGGGAAAATTTTGAAAACTATCTAAACAAAATTAGTTTACGATAATGTATGGTGTTGGGCTTTTTTATATTTCAATAGTTCTTCGGGGGAGTAATGACAAAGTTGTATAATAAACATAGTAATAAAACAAATAAAGTATTGGCAAATCGATTTGTCCTGAATTTAGAACAGCTAAATAACAAATCTTTTATTTCGATTCAAGATAAAATCCTATTGATCTCATGTAGTAAAATCGCAATGCTGTCTCACAAAGTAGTATTTATAATTTCCAACAGTATACTATGTGTTATAAACATGGAAGTAGTTGTTTTATTATGTAACCATACTAAAATGTAAAGACTGTAGAATATTTAACATAATATGGGTCTGTTAAAAGTCTGTCAAGGTTTGTATTGCAGTTCTCCAGATTTCAGTGCTCTTGGGGATACTTATTAAAAAACAATCATTATCGTACATTACAATTTATCTGCGGTTTACCTACAAAGGTTAAGCTTATTTTCAAAAGTAACGGCTTTCCCACGCACATTTAAACATTTTTAGAAATAATTTGTTATTATGTTATTATTTTATCACACACACATTTTATGAATTCTTTAATTTTGTATAAGTTTAATTTTCAATCAGTTCATGTTTATGGCCATATCATGGCGGTACCCACTATGGTTCTATTATTGTCATAAGATTTTCAGTCGCACTATAAAATATCCTTCTATTAAAATTATCTTTTCATTAGCAATCAAGGCAAAATAAAGGTGTCCCATACATATTTTTGGTCCTTCGAGCCGGTTAAGTACATTTTGGTTTGGCATTTTAAGTACCTAAAGGTTTAGTTAGTATATTGAAGGTTTTGTTGGTATACATATTTATTACTAAGTTTAGTTTTTTTCCGAGTCAAAAACAACAACCAGTCCAAAACTAGCGCCAAAGTAAAGCAGTAAAATCAAATATCATAATGCTGACAGCGAGGCAATATCGTCTGCTGTTTATTTATAACTAGCTGTTCCCCGCGGCTTCGCCCCGCGTGGGACTCGGTTATATCGCGCCCAAAAGTAGCCTATGTTTGACCTCAGGTCGTTAACTACATCCCTACCAAATTTCATCACAATCGGTCCAGCAGTTTAGCCGTGAAGAGGTGACAGACAGACAGACAGACAGACTTTCGCATTTATAATATTAGTATGGAAGTATGGATATTAGTATGGATTATAATTTAGTACCAATAAAGAAGCCGTACAAAAAACTTTATCTCTTAATTCCTATCATCGCGGTACTCATTATCATTTTATCATCTAGGGTGTGTGGTCTTGGCTCATACAGTTTGACCTATTACTAGTCTGCCAATATGAAACGAAATGTTTTGAGAAAATCGGTGCCAGCCAGAATCGCGCTACGTGTCAACGCTAACGTGTAGGTGTGTTCACGTTATGTTAATTTTTTTATACACGGACTTGTAACTCAGCAGGGTCAAATAGAGTCAATGTAAACGAAGGCATAAATAGTTACGTCATACAAGTCATCAATATTAAGCTAAATTTGTAATTTACATATCATATTTTTATCATTATGATGCATGTAAACTCTACACTTGGATAAAAACGGGAATAACACTAAAAAAACGCGTCATTCAGAGAAGTGTTTTTCTATACTTATATTATAATAAAGAGGAAGCTTTGTATTTTTGTGTGTAAGTTTGTATTGAATAAACTCAAAAACTACTGTGCTGATTTAAAAAAATATTTCACCATTGGAAATCTACATTCACCCTGAGTGACATAGGCTTTGTATGTATCACGGGCGAAGCCAGGGTGGACTGCTAGTGTTTTATAATTTCATTGTAGCTACTGTTAATATTACCTTATAATATACTAGCTGCTGCTTGCGGCTCCGCCCGCGTGCGCCTCGGTTATATCGAGCCCGAAAGTAGGCTATGTTTGACTCCTAGTGCATAACTATATCCATACCAAATTTCATCACACAGACAGACTTTCGCGTTTATAATATTAGTATGGATTTTGTCGCAGATACATAAATGACGTACCGTTTATTACATCCATTGGATATTTCTTTGACAGTGTAAGGTAAACCAATGCAGCTGCTACGGACCCACATACTTTGTAAAACACAGCTCGCCGCGGCGACGGTTCTGACGCCTCGCTATCCTTATCGAGCTAAAAATAATGTTGAAACATTATTATGACTTTTATTATCTGCATTTTCAAAGAGTCTACTATTCTTCAGTTGATGGCAAGAAATTGACTGTTTCGGCTCTGAATACATATACAAGTTCTCCAGGTAGTAATGGGTCGAGAGAATTTTCGAAGATCAAATGGTCAGATGACCCGAAGAAGGTCGCAGGCAAGTGCTGGATGCAGGTCGCTTCAACCGGCCATTTTGGAAATTCTTGGGGAGGCCTATATCTAGCAATGGACAGCCAGCGGCCGAAATGATGATGATATAACTCTCGATAATGTTCTCGGTGAACTCCTTTACGTTCGTTATACACATTTTTTATATTCTCGTTTTTAAATTTACACGAGTCATAGCTCCAGAGTATAGATTGTTTAGAAAGATATAAAACCCACATAATGTAAGGAAAAATACTCGTTGACTTTAGTGGCATGTGATTCAATTATTAAAAAGAACGGAATTAGTGTTTATACTCAGAGCACAATGTGAAGAATCACATCACAGGCAACTGACATCTAATTAATATTATAAAGAGAAAATATTTGATGTTTTAATTTTTGTCTGTAATGAATATACTCAAAAACTACTGGATCGATTTCAATAATTCACAATTATTATGCTAAATTATCACAGCTCAGAGTAACATAAACATGAAACCGCGAAATACAGGTAGTTAATTATATTAAAACAAAAAGTATTTACCCCATTGATCCTTCCACCTTCTATAAATCTGATATAATCGTTGTAGAATACAACCGGGCCACACATCAATGTCTGAAAAGCTAATGTGTAAGAGAAAAATTCTAGGGGCGAGGGCATTTTTTCCACTTTGAACTCATTATGCGATTGACCTGTCGAGTTAGAGTTAATCTCTTTTTTCATTAGGCTATCTTGCAACGATGTGGCCAATGACGTCACTCTTTGTGTTATCACCATAAGAGGACCTGCAATAGGAATTTAATTAAAAATATATACAATGATATAAATATAGTATAATTAACCTATATTGTAAAAGAAGTTTTCAGACACAGTCTAGTTTAGGATTAATCTGCATTTTTGTAGAGGAGCTCGATAATCCGATAGTATGCATGTCTTAACAATGTTAAAGGACGTTAAATAACTAACTAAAAGTAACAATGCGTGACCGTGACTGTGACTTGCATTGGTCGCCGCCACAGATCCTAACACACCGATTCCTATTTTGTATTTAACTCATAATGAATAAAATATCAAACACTATCAACGTATTCTCATGAGCTACCTTTGCTTCAGAAGGCATGTGAAGTCGTTGGTCTGCCGGTTGTTTTCGCTCGCTAGATGGCAGTCATCAAGCTTAGTCAGACGGAAGCCTGAATAATCTGATACTGGTAAACCTCTTACAAACTCGATAAAAAATGTGAAAATATGATCTGACGCGGTGCCACCATTTAAAAATTATACCTTAAAATGATCTTTATAGCATGCAATGATTAGAAAATCGTTCAAGTACACCTACCTCAATCAATCAGGCCTACAAATACATCAACTGTTGTGTCTTTTTCCAAATCCTCCTTCCCTCCACATGAAATACGTGCACTAGTATACAGACGAAATTTCTATAACACACATTCATTTTGACCTCCCAAGATTGTTCAATTATCAATAGGTCAAATCTATAAACGCCTAACGGACTATATGAAAAGCTACACACATAATAACAAGAAGTGTCTTTGTGAGAACGTCCTTGTGATAAAAAAAATAATATTTATTTTGATAATTTTTTGCTATGCTGCATCATGTATGATTTGATTATCTGTTGTTGCTTAATTTGGAACTTTAAAAAAAAATACATGCTAATCGGACTTTGATAACAGAAATGGACTTGAGCACTTGTTCTATATTTGTGAAAGGAAGGATACATAACATTTTTTTTACATAATGTTTTCTGATTAGATGACAAAAATTATTAAAAAAACTTTTGTTTTAAATCGTTGCGATAATAAATCGCGCTCAAGGTCTGCCGTCTGCCTTTTGTTCGAATATGTTTCTGTTTCTCCCAATGGTTTGACTAGAAGCGAATGCTTTTAGCATTAAGCCCGCCAATTGTATAAGTATTTTGTACTCATGGAAGAATAAACATTTAATAAATTAGAATTTGGAAAGGACAAAAAACATGTTGAAACAAACCTGTTATGTCTAACGAGTAATCCGCAGTATGGTAGAGTTGCCGATGTAAATGTAAGCATGACAAGTAAATCATCGATGCCGCCAAAACACCGCTGAAAAAGACAGAATATTTAATAGCTTGAAATTATAATTTGTACAAGCTAAGTCGGCTAAGTGCGAGTCGGACTAGGGCCCTAAGGGGTCCTCACCACCACTCAATACTAAAAGACTTTAACAGGTTATTTCAAGATTTTTTCTTTCCTTTAATTTGTTTGTAAAAAATAATTTTCTTTATTTATTTATTTTCTTAAAATTTAAGAACAAATGTACAGTTTTCAATTTTACTAAAATTCATGATTCTAAACCAACGGGAAGTACCCCTATCTTCGAAACTACGCAACGGATTTTGATGCGTTTTTTTAATAGATAAGTGATCCAAGAGGAAGGTTTATATGTATAATACGTTTATATATATTATACATATACGGGTGCAATGCTATATATAGCATTGCACCCGTGCGAAGCCGGGGCGAATCGCTGGTCTAGAAATAATATTAAAAACTTTTTTTTCATTATTTGTCCTGCCGAGTGTTTGTACAAATAATTGTTAAAAGACAAAACTTACATATCATATGAAAATTAATTCACTGAATAAATCACCTTTTCATATCTTTCGGAGTCAACCTATTTTCTTGGTACCTACACCTCTACACATGAAGACAAATTAGAACTTCCGAAATTGCAATAGATTCTAGGACAAGCGCGGTTCATGCTATGAGCTTGTTGTGTCAGGTAGGCAGGGCTGATTTATAAATAATTGATGATAAATAGACCGGCAAAATGTTGCAGAAAACTATGATAATTAACTTACTTTGCCATAACTTGTTCAGGTACAGTCTTGAGCAGTATGTAAGCCATCATAGGCATTACTGATAAATGTATTGCTTGTCTGAAAATTGAAAAGTATTTTTATTATTATTGGTAAAATATATGTTATCATCAGGGGGGTATCATGCCGGATTTTCTCATGCGGATTTGATTCAAATACTTGTTCTGTCGGACTAGTGTTTCTCAAATAATTCTGAATTGCTGACGAAATACTCCCAAAATCTGCATTCGCACTCGCCTATGCCAAAAATTACGCACACGGCACACCAATCTTACCAGCATCAAATTATTACATTTGTGAGGTAATTTACTTGAAAATGTGTTGTGATTTTGCAACTTGCTATGTAAAGTCACAGTAACAGCATAACGTCTAATGTAGCCTACTTACATGGACCACTTTCATGCGCTGCTGACCACTTAGCATTATTTTTAAAAACTTAATCTGGTGATTTTTCGCTTCTGTAGAAATTTTGGCATAAAAGTAATCTATGAGTTATTAGAGGTTATAAGTAAGTACTATATTCATGTACCAAAACTCAGCTGATTCTGATAACAAACATTCTCTTACCATCCTCACAAAACTTCATGGTTATGGTCAACCTACTACTAAAGTCTTACCAGATTATTTTTCAATTTAAGTAGTCTTTTCAAAGACTTTAATTTGTTTGTGAAAATTAATTTTGAAGTGCAGTTGCTGGGTCTCTTATCATGGGGAGTTGAATTAAACACTGCTTTTCCGTTTTTATTTTGAATAATCTACCTAATAGGTATTATGAATGCGAAAGTGAGTGTATATTTGTTTGTTTGTTACCTCTTCACGCCCTATCTACTGAACCAATCTTCCTGAAATTTCGCATACACTATATACGCATTAGTATTATTATTATTTCGCATACGCTAGGAGTATTTACAAGGACATAGGATACTTTTCATCCCGGGAAAAAGCACTGTTCCCGAGGGAATCTCACGCGGGCAAAAGTTAGTATTTCATATTTTGATCGCGTTGACGTAACTATGTCTCTTGTCTTTGGTTATTTAACAGCCAAAAGAGACCGTAGATCTGATTATTATTAGTCAATTTAATTAATGATTTGTTATGAATTTCAATTTGATACGTTCAGGCGTTCAGAAAAAAAGTTTCGATTAGTTAATGACCTTTTACCCATACCAATATGCAAGTGTGATAATTATTTAAGGTTGGAGGCAACTACTTTCTATAAAAGAAAGCTTTATGTCTGAACAGTAAACAGTGACGTCAATGTACTGTACTGTACAATAAAATAAAAAAAAAATAGATTTTTTACAGTATTCCCGTGTCCCACTGTTAAGCAAAGGCCATATAAATGTAAATAAGTAATACTATGGACGAAACAGATTTGTTAATTTGATTGGAAAAGTGAAAGTTAGGCCGAAATTAAACCAAAGGTTGATGACCGCCGAGCTGCCGACGGGCGAAAATCACGACGCGTTTGCTTGTTCTATACAAAAAAACCGGATACGTAAGAGTCAACTCAATAATAAGACGGTTCCGTAGGTTGGTTGTTTTTATAGGTGTTATTACTTAAAGGAAAATTTACAATATTTTCTATTCTCAAAAGAAGGATTTTCTTTCATAGTTACTACCTATTCTGGCCAGACGGTCCAAATAAAACAAAAACATAGCGCGCTTAAAAAAATGTAAGAAATAAAATCAAATAAAAACTTATCTAAGAAAAAGATCAAGGAACACGAACGCCAAGTTTCATTAGGATCTACATAAAACTTTCCACCTTTTGTCTCCCCTTTCCCTCGTAGGATCCGTTCAGAAATGTGACCTTCAGCTCGGAACAAACAGACAGACAGACATCCGGGCGAAAGAAAAATTGGCCACTCTCGAAATGGAGACAATAAATACCTACACAACATAACATACAGTACTTATCAAAAACGGTTCATGAGATTCAGTCCTCTGATAAAAAGACGACGGACTGCGAAAGCTTCGGATGATTTTACCCGTTAGGTTCTGTACTCTAACACACTTAGGTATGCCTAAAATGCTAAGATTTTACAACTTTAGTCTTTTTGCAAGTCATTTGTGTCAATTTTTTATGTATTTAAGGTCAATATATTCTTTGCTAAAGGTCGATTAGGGGCAAGGCTACATGCCTTATTATATGTTCTCACCGATTTCAAAAGCAAAGTTAACAACAAAATCCCTTTACATGTTATCTTTTAGTTTACTTTATAAGTAAATATTATTATAACAATAATACTTTTGATTAATTTATTAGCCTACCTGGGCAACCGAGCTACGCTCGTTTTATACAGAAAATTTTTTTGCATGAAAATATGGGTTAAATGAGTTTTCCCAGACATGGAACCTAGCTAGATCATCTTTTTGACTATGTAAAAGAACTTACGTTTAAAATTTCGAAGACATCGTTAAAGCCGTTTTCGAAAACGCGAGTACAAATAAATGTATATATACAAATACTAGCTGTTGCCCGCGGCTCCGCCCGCGTGGGACTCGGTTATATCGCGCCCAAAAGTAGCCTATGTTTGACCTCAGGTCGTTAACTACATTCCTACCAAATTTCATCACAATCGGTCCAGCAGTTTAGCCGTGAAGAGGTGACAGACAGACAGACAGACTTTCGCATTTATAATATTAGTATGGATTAGCTTTTACCCGCGGCTTCGCTCGTGTGAAATTCGAAAATTTTTGCCAGGAAGAAAAATTTTTTAGGTTTGGCCGATATTTGGTGTACACATACAAATATTGAATATTTGTATGTGTACACCAAATATCGGCCTTTTTAATATTCCAGTAATCTCCCTTGGGAACTTGATGCTTTTTCAGGACTAAAGGTAGCCTATGTTACTCTCCAGCCTTTCAACTATGCCAAAAATCAGGTCGATTAGTTGCTTAGCTAAGACGTGAAGGAAGGACAAACAAACAAACAAACAAACAAACAAACAAACAAACAAACAAACAAACAAACAAACAAACAAACACACTTTCACATTTATAATATTAGTATGGATAGTACGGATTGCTCGTTTAATAGTATAGGATTAGACCACACGCCATTTAGGCACGTCCCTTAGGCGACTAAGGAAAATTAGGGAAAAATACTAGGTAGAAAATGACTGTAAACTTATGGATGTCGTAAAAGGCAACTAAGGGATAAACAGAGTTCTAAATTGCCTTGCACTTATCAGTATCTCTATCAACAACAACATCCCCTAGGAGCTTAGACAAACAATAAAATCTAAGAATCTAGGAGGACCCCGAGCTCCAACGCCATAAAGCTTGGAATGCAATTGGAAAATATATGGGATGAAGACTCAGCTAGACAACAGCGTGGGAGCTTGATAGCCTAGCGGGACATGCGTGATCGTAACGATCGTGCGTGTCAAGCAACGGCGAGCTTGGTCTGACTTAGATTGGTCGCCTCGCCACTGGTGGCATTTCTAATAATAGGTGAAGTCGTTTCCACTTTGAGTGTTGGCACAAGCTGCCCATACAACCATTTTGGTAGCAGCGTAGTAACTGTTCCCATTTAGGATCTTTACACTAGTAACAAGATCAGTAGCTGTGACCGCTTTATTCAGTTTCTGCTAACATAACATTAAATTTAAAATTAAAAAAAAAAACCTATGACACCACCTTTTCTTTTTAGTGGTGACGGTCGACTGATTTACCCCCCACATATTATTTGCAGACATTAGGTATTTTCTCCACTTACACCCCCAGCTTTGTAAAGGTAGGCGCAGCGTGCCGGACCGTTTCGCAAAAATCCGCCTGCTATAGCACACTGTGACGGGGCGCAGCGTGTCGGACCGGGCAGCAAAAATCCGCGGCGGATTTATGCGGCCCGGCCCGCACCGTCAAAGTGTGTGTTCATACATACACGGGAGCGATTTAGACGGATTTTTGTGATGCGGCCCGGCACGCTGCCCCCCGTCATAGTGTGCTATAGCGGGCGGATTGCGCGCACATGCACACGTGTTTATTATTTTCAATAATTACATTTTTAGGGTTCTGTACTTCAAAACGCAAAAACGGAACTCATAAAATCACTTATACGGGCTCTACTTTTATATGTATTTTTACATATGACATTATAAATGATATTTATAATTATTTACGTAACGTAGCATAACCTCAGTAAATATAATATTTTACGCGCCCAACGTTTTTTGTTGAGCCGTGTGGTGTGATGACGAGTACCTATGATTTAACAAACTTATTTTTTAGCATTTAGTCCACCCAACAGCCTCAACGTATTTATTTTTAATAAAATCGTTTAACTTAAAAACATTAACTTATTTTCAATAATTAAATTTTTGTTGCCTTTGCATTTTGAGGTACAAAAAAAGGAAACCTAAAAAAGAAAACTCTTCGTCCGACCTATTCATAACGTACGCATGCAACAACATCCCGCTCTACAACACTGATCTCAAAACCCGTCAATGCGATGCGGCCCGGCCCGTCACCAGTGTGCTAAGTACGCATTGTGTTGTGATGCGGCCCGGCCCGGCACGCTGCGGCCCGTCAAAGTCTGCGCCTACCTTAACAGCTCAACCGATTTTCATTAAAGATATTATTTTGTAATGTGCACCTGATGCGCTTTCATTTGAGACCCCACTCAAGTATATTTGCAGACATTCGGTTGTTCTTCCCCACTTTCACCCCCACAACTTCTAAACGGCTCAACCGATTTTCATCAAACATGTCTAAGAACACTCGCCCGTAAGTCACCTTTAATACGAAAAAAACTAAATTGAAATCGCTTCAACCAGATTTTGTGTTTAAATGAAATTGTTACTAATGCTGCGACAAGAATTGGTTGAATAAGTGGAGGATACCTCTCCTACCGGCTTTTACATTTATTCTTCGGCTTGGGAGGAGTTCATACAGGAGGATGTAACTAGAGCTTTAAAGCCTTGAAATCTTATAATCTTTACAAACATGAAATTTCGAGGAATATTAATGTGTATAATTCATATTCTACAGGAATACCACATAGCTTACTTTTTAATCTGCAAATTTCCCAATAAAATGCTAGTCAACCTTAAAGCATTAAACCAATCGGAGTGGCTTCTGAGAGGCAACCCCTCTGCCAAAAGTATAAAACCGCCGCTCATACTGCTTGTACTTGTTTGTGAGCATGTTTTTTTTTTTGCTTTTATCTTATCGAGTGTGGGCGTGGCAACTTGATCGAATAAATGCATTAGTGTTAATACTTATTTATTTAGTGTGTTACCTCACCCTGCGCGCCAATGTGGCAGACTTTTTCACACAGAAATAAGACAAGTGTGCCTGGTGTCTCCTGTTGGTTTAATGCTCTAAGGCTAGTACACACATAATATTATGTACAGAAAGATGTAGATGATATATTTTAAATGCTTTTCATGCAAATAGTAAGAAGAAAAAAAATTGAGTGTCTATTCTCTACAAATACAGAATAGACAACACAACAAAAATACTTTTTAATCTGCTTTTTGCATAGATGACATTACACATAAGTATATAATGTTTATAGTAACTCTTCTTGTTTAGTGATGTAAAGTAAATTCTTTGTCATGTTGCAATATAATTAAAAACTTTGCACTTTCCCTAACAAAATTATGTATGGATAAAAAAATACTTCCATGCTGGTCTGGGAGAAAAAGAAAAACATAGAATGTACCAGATGCTTCTCTTACCACGCAAGCCGTAAAATTCGTCTGAGGGAATCGCCGAATGGGGAAATCATGACATAGGCGATGCGGCTAGCAACCCATCACTATTGATTTCCTGTTTCAACTACCATTTTGCTAAACGTGGCCTAAGGTCTTATGGCTCTAGGCTCTGTCTACCCCGTATGGGATAAAGACGTGATTATATGTATAAAAAAAAAATTATAGGTGTCATAACACAAGCAAAGTCATAATTGACTCCAACATTGGAGCTGTGTCATCACAAATATTTTAAATTATTTATCAATACAGTTCTCTTTTTGTTGTGTTCTCTATCATCCCTTTCAGTTAAATTCTAACACACACTTTAAAAAATAAAATAAAAAATTAAAGATCTTTACGTAAAATAACTTTAAACTTACTTTCCAAAGCAGAAATATCCCATGAGTAAACCTATAAAAAGGCACAAAGAATGACGAAACTCTGGCGAAGCAAATCTCAATGGCTTCCGAAACAGTCTGGCCAGGCATAGTGCAGCTACTTGTGCTATCAAAAAATTAACCTAATGGAAGGAAAATTTGATGTTATGAAACTATATAATAATTGATGTGCACTCAGTATGTGGAACTACAAATAATATGCAAACAAGCACAAGCCTCACTCCTCTACAAATAATAAATAAATTGCAGTTATATTTTTAGAAACATTTGTGTTTTTAATGATTTCCTAAAATTATGAGCTGAAGAATGCTTAGTTTTTGGAACTAAGTTCCTTATTACATTTTACACTCCAAATGCTTGGTGGATGCAAGTTAAGCAAAAAGAAGAATTGGTCACAAGATTGTTTATGAGCCCTTAAGAGGATAGCCCAACTTTGCTAAATTCTTATTCTATAAAGTTAACAATGTTCAAATCAGTCACCACTCCCAATATTAAAATATGTAAAATGAAATTTCTATAGCAACAGACTATAACCAGTTGCATTTTGTTTAATAAAGTTTAGTTTGATATACACTCAATTCATTCATATTAAAAAGGTGTAGTAAAAACTATTAAAAGATTAACTGTTAGCGCCCTATTCATAAAAATAAGGTTTAATTACTTTAATCAAGTACAGTGTTCAACTAGTCAAGTTATTTCCTATGACATTAATCCATATTATAAATCTTGTAAACAAGGCGGTAAATATGTTTTGCTACAAAAACAATCTATTTCCATTCATGCTTAACTTTTCTATAGTAAATACTTACAATATCCAAAGGAAGACCAATTTTGTTGGAAAGGAATTGAAATGTTTTGCTACCATCATAGTAGTCATTGTAAGTGGTAGACATTCTGGATCTCGGTGGTTGAAACCTGCAAATGAAAAGAGTATACCTTAATTAAAACACTTCTTTATAATATTTAAAACTAGGTAATAGGTATATGTTCAAATTATCTCATATGTTGTACGAATAAAGTCAAGAGATCTAAACATAAGCATTTAGAATAATGAATGAGGATATTTGTTAAATTACAATACGACGGGGGCATTACAACAACATATAATGAATGATGTCATCTTTGAAGACAGGTACTCACCACTCTTGTGTGAAGAATTACGGGTTTTTTGTCTTCTTCCTATAACAATTGAATCAGATTATATAGAACAGATCGACATGCCGCATCGTAATGTACGACTACCAGCGTCTTATTTACTGAATTGGACTTCAAACAAAACAAATTAAATTTCAATAGGATCCATACGATACGAGGTGTAACGAACGATAAGACAGCCTTCAAATCAAAATGACACTGACAGAACATAATGACACTGACACATATAGAATGACTGCAGGAAGACCTCATTGATTGACACCCATATTCTCAAACGTTTCCTCATAGGTTATAGGTCGCCTCCACTCAACCTCTTTCGAGGACGCCTCAAGGAAGTCCTCCAATTTTCCTTGAAAATGGTATTCTTGATTGTTTCCTTGAGAAAACTCCAGTGAGGATTGAAGTCAAGGATTAACGCCCCGTTTCATTTCTGTATGTTGGTAAACCGCTTAACTTTTGGACGTAAAGAGAGTTTTTGACGAAGTTTTAGCTTACTGGCTTAGATTTATTATAAAACAACTAAATACTTAATACAAAACGAACTTATGACAGTAGGTACAAGTTTTAAAAAAAATAAAAGATCCTTATTTTCGTTAAAAGAAACGAATTTTTTCAAATCTTTTCACTGGTCTTCGAGTAATCGAGCAAGATATATTATAATCAAAAAAGTTGTAAATACGTTGCATTTTCGAGAGTGGGTTAAATTTTCCAGCATTGTCTCACCTTACTAACATGGAATATATCAAAAAATACCCATGCCCAATACAAAACTGAAAGAGTTCCCTCGATTTCTCCATGATCCCACCATCAGATCCTGATCTGCTGAATATGGGACCAATTGGAAAGTATACTCTCTTGAACAAAAAAAAAATTCAAATCGGTCCAGCCGTCTTCGAGTAATCCGGTAACATACATAAAAAAAAAAAAACATTCCGACGAATTGAAAACCTCCTCCTTTTTTTTGAAGTCGATTAAAAAGGCGTCCTCGAACGAGGTAGAGTGGTTGCGATTTATGAGGCAACGTTTAAGAATACTGGGGGGTTATCACCATCTCTTAAAACCATGCAGGATCCAGTAAGTTAGCGTGACAGCGCTATACATGATGTAAGGCGACATCTCCTTTACTCACTGGATCTTGCACGGTTTAAAGAGATGGTAGTAGCCACCCTGGTGGCCTACTATCATCTCTAAAAACCATGCAAGTTCCAGTGAGTAAGCGAGATAGCGCAATACATGATGTAAGGAGCAGAGGTGGGACTAACTGCTTAAAATTTTAAGTGGACTTACTCCTTGTGCTTTATTTTTATAGCATGTTATACTATTTTCTTAATTGCTTAAAAAAATTTTTCATTACATATCAAACGATTTCAATGCGAGTTTTTATTGTCAAACACGTTGTTTGCTATATCGAACATCGGTTATAGGAACTTCAAATAATAATATATATAATGTATCCATACTAATATTATAAATGCGAAAGTCTCTGTCTGTCATCTCTTTACGGCTAAACTGCTGGACCGATTGTGATGAAACTTGGTAGGGATGTAGTTAACGACCTAAGGTCAAACATAGGCTACTTTTGGGTGCGATATAACCGAGTCCCACGCGGAGCGAAGCCGCGGGGAACAGCTAGTAATTTAATAAATCAGGAAATATTTACTTCTTTATTAAAATATACATATTTACATTTCATTTTTGTTTTCAGATATAAAATTTACATTTGATACAAATATTTAAAACATTTTTTTCGTGTTTTTAAAAACGTAATTATCTCTCCTTTGGAGTATTGTGTTTCACTTTCGAAAAAAAATACTACACTAAAACGAGCAAAAATAATAAAAATATATATATTGAATATTCATGAAAACGCGTAAAATTACGTTTTACAGGACCTAACTAAATACTTCGTAATAAATAAAACGCTCGCGAATCGAATCATACCACAATATCATTCAACGATAATGGCGGATCGACTAAAATTATTTTCAGTGGTCTAATAAAGCATAAAGTGAATATAGCAAATATAGCAAATTAAGCAAACAACGTGAACTTAGCTTGCTGGCTACCAAGTCGGTCGCACGCACGCACGCATCACACAATATCATTCAACGACAATGGCGGATAGACTAAAATTATTTTTAGTGGTCTAATAAAACATAAAGTGAATATAGCAAATTAAGCAAACAACGTGAACTTAGCTTGCTGGCTACCTAGTCGGTCGCACTCATGCACGCATAAAAATGTATCGACTCCTTGTAAAAAGTATGTGGTTTTCCTAAATAGTTCACAAGAGATCCAATAGATGGTTCTGAATTGAAAATTGGAAATGTTTACTAGTTCAAGGATAGATGGCACCTGTTGCATAATCAAATAGTAATTTACTAGTGTGTTTGATAGATGGCGCTATACAAAAAAAATAGATTTTTATTATTTTTGCATAAAGCAAATAAGGAAATTTGCTATAAAATTTAAGCTTGCTTATTTGCTATAAGTAAAAAGTGGTGCTTCATTGTATGCTTTATGTTATAATGCCCACCACTGGTAAGGAGACATCTCTCTATACTGGATCTTGCATGGTTTTAAGAGATGGTAGTAAAGTAACCCCCATGAAGATATGTTAGGAGTTTAGGACTAAAGAAGATATTTTCAACTAATAAAACATCTCATAGATTAAGATTGTTTATTAATCAAAGTTGGTTACTATGACAACCATAAAGAAAGGATAAAATAATGAGGTTGATAACTTTAGGTTGTAACATTCCTCCCCGCTTAGTATTAAATCTCTTCAATCAAACGCCTAGGTGGTCGTCTTACACGCTGGCTAATGGGCGGATGGGATGCAGTAGCGACAGTTGCTGGTGTTCTATAATCTGGTGAAGATTGTGATGATGGAGTAGATGATAAGGTTGCAGGTAAACCAGGCGAAGAAGGGGGGGTAATTGAAGATGGCAAAACTTCGTTTGCTGTATTAGTACTTGACGTAGGAGACGAATCTGGTATGATTGAAGGAACTAGGGGTGCCATTATTACAGATGTTGGTGTAGTAGTAACAACATCAGTAATTGATGAGGTTGGAAGAGTAATTGTAGTTTCTTCGGACAGCAGTCTCGGTCTGGTAGTAACAACATCAGAAGTTGATGTAGTTGGAAGAGTTATAGGAGTTTCTTCGGAAGGTAATCTTGGTCTAATATGATCAGCATGTCGCCGTTTTTCCTCACCGTCAGAAGTAGTGACAACATAGGAATATTTATGTTTCCTGGATTCAACTGTTGCAGGTTGCCACTTCTTTTCCAATTTAGTTTTAATATAAACTTTATCTCCAGATTTATAAGATGGTATAGAATGCATAATTTCAGCTTTGACATGTTGATATTGCAGTGCTCTTCTTTTATTTGGCCGAATATTCGACAACACAGTATTCAATTGTCTCCCAAACATTATCTGTGCTGGTGATTTGCCGGTAGTAGAGTGCGGAGTGTTTCGATAACTGAATAAAAACTCTAATAGGCGATTTTTTAGTGGGATTCCGTCGTTTGTGGCCATTCTATTTTTAAAAGTCCTAACGAAACGTTCTGCTAATCCATTTGTACGTGGATGATATGGAGAAGACGTTACATGAAGAATGCCTTGCTTTTTACAATACTTTTTGAATTCTTCGGACGTTAATTGTGGACCGTTGTCTGAAACTATCATTTGAGGAAGTCCAAAGGTGCTGAAAATCTCATCTAATGTTGAACATAGAACTTGTGTAGTCATGTTTTTGATAGGTTTTAATTCACACCATTTTGACAGTGCGTCACATAGTACTAGCCAATAACATCCTTCAAATGGACCTGCAAAGTCTATATGGATCCTGTCCCAGACTTGTTCAGGTATGGACCAGGAGAAAATTGGAAGTTCAGTATTGGACGGTCTATTTTCTTGACATCTTTTACACTTCTTTACAAAATTTTCAATGTCTTCATCAAGTGATGGCCACCATACGTAGAAGCGTGAAAGTGCTTTCATAGCAGATATACCTGGATGTCCTTTGTGCAAGTAACTTAAAACGATCCTTCTTAGGGTTTCAGGAATGATTATTCTGCCTTGCCACATTAAAATCTTATTTTCCATTGATAATTCTAAACGTTTTCTGTAATAGTGTTTGATTTCTTGTTTGCATTCCATGTCTCTCCATCCTGTCTTTAAACAAAACTGGAAAACATGTGTTAAAATTGGGTCTCTTGTTGTTTCTTGACTCAAATCATCTTCAGTTAAATGAAGATCTGCCACTCTACTTTCTAAGAGGCGTTTTGTTATTTTATGTACTCTACTTTCAACTGATGAAGGTTCAGTTTCAGGGTTTGGTAATCTGGACAGACAATCAGCTAAAATGTTGTTTTCTCCCTTTTGATAGCAAATATCGTATTGATAGCTTCCAATTAATAAGGCCCATCTCACAAGCCTGTTATTAACAAGTTTGGGTAAATTTCGCTGTGGTCCCAAAATATGAATTAATGGTTTGTGATCTGTGACTATAGTGAATTTGTTACCTCTTAGATATTGATCAAATTTCTTAATTCCAAACAATATTGCTAGAGCTTCGCGGTCGATCACGGAGTATTTACGCTCAGCTGGGCGTAATTTTCTGGATGCAAATGCTATAGGTTGTTCAATGTTTTTGTTCTTGTGATATAAAACTGCGCCAACTCCTTTTTCTGACGCGTCACAGGATAAGTACAGAGAACGATTTTCATCATACGCTATCAGTGGTTTAGCCATTGCAATTGTGTTTTTAGCCTTTTCAAAAATCTGTTTTTCATGGTCAGACCAATGCCATCTACGTTTGCCACTAGTAAGATCATAGATATCAGAACACAATCCATGTAGATGTGGAATGAAACGTTCATAATAATTTATGAGACCTAAGAAAGAACGTAATTCCTTTACGTTGGTTGGTTGTGAAGCCTTGGTAATTGCATCTATTTTCCCTTTTGTTGGGCGTATTCCATATTGGTCAATTATATGACCAAGATATTCAATTTCGTTCTTTAAGAATGTACATTTCTTCAAGTTGACTTTCAAACCTGCTTGTTTCAGTCTGTTCAATACTGTGCAGAGCGTTTGTAAGTGTTCGTTTTCATCTTTTCCTGTTAGTGCAATATCATCAAAATAAACTGCTACACTTGGTATGTCTCCAAGTAGTTGATCGAGAAAACTTTGAAAAATTGAAGGTGCAGTTGATATACCGAATGGCATTCTATTATACTGATAGTATCCTCTATGGGTTGATATTGTCAAATATTTTTTTGAGTCCGGTGCTATTTCGAATTGAAGGTAGGCATCTTTGAGATCGATTTTTGTGAATAGTTTGCCGTTAGCTAATTTCTGTCGTAAGTGATCGAAAATAGGAACTGGATGTAAATGTTTTATCAATACAGGATTAATGGTCGTACTGTAATCTCCACAGATTCTAATATCTCCTGAAGATTTTAAAACGTTTACTGTAGGTGTTGCCCACTCTAATGCTGTTACATTTGGATCTACTTTGTGTATAATTCCAGTATCAACAAGACGATCCAGTTCTCGTTCAACATTCTTCTTCATGCTAAATTTAATTGGGCGTGCAGGTAGGTGTACAGGTTCTGCTCCTGGTTTCACATGAATGTTGACTTGATATTTATTAACTTTGCCTAATTTCCCATCGAAAAGTTCTTCATACTGTTTCAGTACCTGTTTAAGTGTAGTTGGTGTAAGAGTTTTAATTGAGTAAACAGGTTTAGGGAATTCCATTCCGAACACCTCACTCCACTGCAAACCGAAGAGCATTGGGTTAGCATTTTTCATAACAACTGCAGGTAATATTTTTTGTTGGTCGTCAATTTTGACCAATACGTCGGTAATTCCTTTTGTTTTAAGTTTTGTTGTTGCCATACGCCTTTAGTTTTGGTCCTTTCATTAAGGTTGGGGATCCTATTTTCTTCCAAAAATCTGTATTGATTATTGAGAAAGTTGATCCTGGATCCCAGTCCATGGTGCAGGGTAGGCCGTCGATAGTCACGTCAATTTGTTTGCCGTCTTTCTTTTTACCTATAATATTGCAAACGAAATCATCATCGTTGTCACTGCTGGTGTCAGATACAGATTCCAAGCTGTCACTGTGGTTTTGTACTTTTTTTGTAGACTGGTATTTGGTCTTTTTCTGTGCGAAGCGTGCACGTCCTGTTTTAATGCAGCAGCTCTCAAAATGACCCTTTACTTTACAATCTTTGCAAATGTGCTCCTTTGCGATACAATCCGAAATATCGTGTTTCTGATATTTACCACACCTAAAACATTGTTCTGATTGTAATATACGTTGTGATTTAATGTTTGAATTAGATTTCTGTGAATGCTTATTTTTAATTTTGTTGACAGTTGGTGTGGTTTCCATGGTGTCATTTTCTGCTTGTTCCCGTGATTGAGCAAATTTGAAAATTTCCTGGAATGTCACTTCCCTTCCTGTCTCCATTAAGTCTGGCCATTTTTGTCGCAGATCGGTTTCCAAGTCTGTGTGATTTAATCCCGTAGCAAAACGATCTCTCAGCTGTCTCTCTAATAAAGTATCTTTGTAGTTACAATCTCTACTAAATCCTTTTAGTTTGTTGGCATAATGTTCCATAGTTTCGGATGGTTCTCTTACACAGTTCCAAAATTGCGTTAGAGCCCGATATCTTGTTTTTTTAATTCGATACAGATCTAGTAGTTTGGAAGATATTTGATTGTATGTACTTTTTTCAAAATTGAGTGTTAGAGCTATTTTCAGTTCATGGAAGGTATCCGGGTTTAGTGTGTTCAATAGAATGTCCCTTTTTAAATTTTCATCGTTAATATCAAGAATTTTACATTTGTTTTCAAAAAATTCAATAAAGTCTTCGATTCTGTATTTGTCTGTGTTGTATTTTTCAATATTAAAATGTTTGATTACCATAAGTTTCTCGTTCGATGTAGACGGAATGCTCGTCACATTACTCGCCTGTGTGTCTCCAACTTTACTTACTGTTTGTGTTAACAGATGCAAAATTGTATTTATTTGTTCCTGCTGTGCCTGTTGAATACGCAGAAAGTGTTGAAATTGTTCCTCGTTCATTTCTTTTTATACTTTTTTCCTCGTCGCCAATAATAAAACATCTCATAGATTAAGATTGTTTATTAATCAAAGTTGGTTACTATGACAACCATAAAGAAAGGATAAAATAATGAGGTTGATAACTTTAGGTTGTAACATCAACAAAGGCCTTAAGGACTAGTTTCGATGGCCGAAAAAGTATTAAAAAAGAACAATCAAAAATAAAAAAGTAAAAATAAGCCAATTCATTCTATTTACATTAGATCACAGCACGGCAGATAAAGCTCAAAGAAAAAAAATTATCGATAGAGAACGTCATAGACAATCGCAAATATACATTTTGACAATTGTCTTGCCTCCCGTACTTCATTCTTCACCCCCTTGTTCGCCATACGTTATTCTCTATGATTTTTGACTGACTGGACCATGTGGTGACTGGAAAATAGCATTGTGTTTACAGAGTGCCTTTATTATATTTGAAAATTGTGTTGATAATGTTTTGGTGGTGTTGTATTCCTTGTTAAGAAAGCAAAAGGAATAGTGTTTTACTAAATTAATACCTAAGTTTCTTAAAACCAATGCAGGACCCGACTAACCTAACTAACCTATAGAAGCTGTACCTGAGCTTCTGTATTTATGTGTGTCACAATCACTAAGAGATGTTGGCAAGATGGCAAGTTACTACGGCAATCGGCATATCCGAATTTATTTACTATAACTGATATACACACTGGGGTACATAGCACAAGCACATTCTGTGACTTGGTAAGTTGGATAATGTAATGGTAATTATGCTAAGTAGGTACCTAGTTACCTAAATAGTTTTATAATGTTACAAAAGCGAAAACCTTTATTTCAGTAACTGCTTTAATGATCTAGTGGTTAAGGCGTTTGCCGGCAGACCTACTGGTCGTGGGTTCAATTCCCACAGGAAGCATATTTTAATGTGCTTTCGAATGCATGTAATGGGTGCCCTCTGATTGTTGTTAAAAGAATCAAGTCGGAGACAGAGAGGCCATTCCGAATGAACTCTCATCCTGGGGATAACAAAGTCTTTAACACATGATATGAATGAATTGCTATTGTATATTTTCAACCATCAATAATTTCATCTATGTACTTTTATGTTGCAATAAGTAGTCTACAAAAATAAGTTGTTTTAGTACTGGAACAAACTCTTTAGCTGATATTGTATGTTATTTTGATATCATAGGCATGTAATGGATGCAAGCCGCTTTTAATTGGTCATTCTGTAAACTCTTGGGAAAAGCCCATTTCCAGCAGTGGACAGCTTGCAGCTGAAATGATCATGATGATATCGCATCACTTTTTAATTTTGGGATTATAAAATGCCCTTAATAATTTCAACATTTTCCTTTTCAGTTCACTATATTGATGGAAAGGGAGTGTCCTTCGTAACGCAACACATCAAGCTCAAACAAGTTGTGAATTTTACTTATAGGTAATATTTTTATAAATTAAAAAAAAATAAGAAATAATATACTTATTAAATGATGTGTAAAACTCATTCGGTCTTTTATTTTGTATGTCATTACAACATTTTCATTAAGAGGTGATATTCCATGTTATCTTTCAGGAGATCCTGAAGGATAACATGGAATATCACCTATTAAAGTGACGGTTGTACCTGTGGTTATACTGTATAAAACTTAAAACTCATTCTCCTTTGCCTAAATAGCTTTTTTAAAACTATAGCTGCCACGACGATATAAAAAAAAATACTTGTCATTTTGTATTTTTGCAGTCAGTGTTGCCATGAAATTTAATTTGCTATGGCCCAATTTTAATGTTCAAGCTTGCCCGTCTGATACGTAGTATCTCTATTTAGTTTGTGGATCACAGAGTACCTACTTTTGTATAGGAAAACATAATCTGTAATTTGTGCTTATTATTCTTTGATGTGCCTTTATTATTTACGTGCCTAAACGATTTGGTGCTATCGAGAGATCTGATATAAGTTAGATTACCCATCAGAACAAATATAATATATTAATCTGAACTATGTCTATTGGATCAGTATATGAAACTGCTTATAAAGGCGATTTTAATCAAGTCAAGGTTAAAGTTGATCAAAATGAAGCTATTGTTCAAACACCGGATTCGGTAAATATTTATTTTTTTGTATCAAGATGTAGTGGATATATCTAACTGGACTAAAAAAATCTATTCTATACTTTAACTTGGGATGATCATTACATGGATACATTTAAAATTGTCCTGTACATACTGAGGTAGAAATAAAGTATGCTACTTGACAGATATTTTAAATTTAATATGATTGCATTTGCACTTCAGCACAGTCTGTATATTAATTTAACCCGTTGACTCGCTGGAATCCAGACAATAGAAAAACAATTGTTATGTGACACGTGTGCGCATCCTTAGTGAACGGGTTAATATAATCTTAAATATATTTTTACAGAATGGTCGTCTACTTTTACATTGGGCTGCTTTAGGCGGCAATGAAAACTTAGTTGATTACTTGATTGGTTGTGGGTGTGATGTAAATGCAGCTGATGATACAAACTCAACTCCTTTAATATTGGCATCGTCTTCAGGAAGATTTGAAGTGGTGCAATTATTGATTGGCAAAGGAGCCAATGTCAATCATAAGACTAATCGTGGCCAATCATCATTGCACTATGCTTCTTCAAAAGGTCACATTGAGGTAAAACTTTCCTGCTAATCTTACAAATGCATTAATAGATATTAATGAAATTTTGTTTGGAGATAGTATTATGTCCTGGCAAAGGAATTAGCTATTTTGTGCCTTGACACATGCTTAGTTTTGGGTGATAGCTTGTTGCTATCCTATTAAATACACATAGATAGGTGCTTTGGATATATTATGTTTGTAAATCTGTATCTGTTTGCATGAATAAATAAATGTACCTATTATTTTTATTTACCCTTTTGTCTCTCTTCTTTTTTTCCCAAACCATGATGTTTTTAACTATTATTATTTTCTATTACAGGTAGTAAAAATATTACTAGAGGCTGGAGCAAATGTTAATGAAAATGATGTATTAGGAGCTACACCATTACATAGAGCCGCAGCACAAGGAAGAAATAATATTGTGGAATTGCTTTTGTCAGCATCTGATATAAAAATTGACATGTGTGATTCAACTGGTTCAACACCATTGTAAGTTACTAATTTAAATTATGGTTTTGTTAAATTCTCATTATGTAATAATTAGAATACTAATTTGCAGAATAAAAAGTTCTGTTAGAATGCTATAGCTATAAAATATACTCAATATGAAAGGAGTTTTTGGAGGGAAAGTAAACTGTCGCTATGTCCGCACTGTATTTAATTTCCAAAACTTAGGTTTTTTCGAGTATTTGTGCTTAATATTGGTGGATTATTATTCGCAGTGTTCGTGAACAAGCGTGAGTGTTGGAAAGTGGTACAGTGTCGATTACGTGACTTTTATCTTTGTCACCAAAATCTCCAAGTTATAGCTAAGTGAAATTATTCCACCGCTTCACTTAGCTATCTGACTGACTCACTTGACTAGACTAGAGTACTGACTTGACTTTTTGACTTGACTTGACTTAAGTAGGACTGAAGAAGATTAATAAATTGAAGAAAGGCCTTAAAAGACTAGTTTCCATGGCCGTAAAAGGTATTTAAAAAAAAAAACAATATGAAAGTATGTTTTATGAGTACACCTTTATCTATACTAATCCTAACTAATATTATAAATGTGAAAGTGTTTGTATATTTGTTTGTTTGTTACCTCTTCACATCCTATCTGCTGAACCAATCTTCCTGAAATTTTGCATACACATAAATAGGAGTATTGATAAGGGAATAGGGTACCTTTCATCACGGGAAGAGCACTCTTCCCGAGGGAATCTCACGCGGGCGAAGCCGCGGGCGAAAGCTAGTAATATAATAAAGCTGGAGAGTTTGTTTGTTTGAACGCTTATGACTTTAGAACTACTGGACTGATTTTAATAATTATTTCTACAAGAAGGTCAACTACTACAAACTCACCAAGGGCAGGTGAAACTGTGGGGAAAAGCTAGTAAAAGATGTAAGTAATAGTTACGTCATGAAAATACATGTAATTTTTATTAACTAGCTATTCTATTTTTCAGGCATTTAGCATGTGAAGAGGACAGAGAAGCCACAGCATGTATGTTAGTTAGATCAGGCTCTAACATGGAGATTAAAAATAAGGAAGGGAAGACACCACTGGATCTTTGCTCGGTTAAATTAAGGAAAATTTTGTCTGCATTATTAAATTAGAAATAATAGTGTTTTAATAATATGCTTTTAGTTTTTTTTAGTTTAGAGATATTAAAGCTGCAATTTGCCCCAGACAAGGTTTTCTACTATGAGCCTCATAAAAATGCTCAAGAGAGGGCTATGCTCAGTATTTCTCTATGAGGTCGAATTAGAATGAGATCTCTAGGAGAACAAAAGATGCCAACATAGCCTTGTGGATTAGCTCACTAAAATGGCAGTGGCTGAAGCAGATAGTGCGAAGATGAACCCTGCAGAAAGATTATCAAATGGCGACAATGCACCAGGAAGCGCAGTGTCGGACCCCCACCGCGGTCTCTAACGCTAGCTTCTATCCAAGGCCGTAAACACCTTAAAAGTATATGTTGTTAAGTAAGAAGTCAGGGGTTGAGATGAGACATTGTCAAACTTGTCATTGGGAGTTTTTGGAGGGAAAGTAAACTGTCTGTCACTTTATCCGTGTTGTATTTAATTTCCAAAGGATTTTTTATGTATATTATGTGCATAATAATCAATAATGGTGGATTTATTATTCGTAGTGTGTTCGTGAACAAGCGTGTGTTGTAGCAGCATTAAATAGTGATTAGTATCATCCATCTCTCATCACTGGGAGCTTACTATTATCTCTAAAAACCATGGAAGAACGATTGAGTAATCGAGATGTCGCTTTACATCATGTATTGCGCCATCTCGTTCACTCGTTTCGGACCTGCTATAAGAGACAATAGTTACCCGCCTGGTGGATTGTGATATAAACATCTATCTATAGGAATGTACCAGGCGGGGCGGGGCGGGTAAGCGCAGAACTCTATTCTCTGACTAGACTTACTACACTAGACTACAAACTTCAAGCTTTTGACTTGATTTTACTGAAGAAGGAGTAGGAGGAAGGACAGACATCATGTATTGTCTTGTCTCGCTTACTCACACTGATAGTAACCCCCCTGGTGGCTCACCGCCATCTCTTAAAACCATGCAAGATCCAGTGAGTAAGCGGGACCGCGCAATACATGATGTAAGGCGACATCTCCCTTACTCAGTCGTTCTTGTATGGTTTTAAGAGATGGTGGTAAACTGGTGAGCAAAATGAAGAAGATTAAACGAAACGCCTTAAATAACTAGTTTCCAGGGCCGTAAAAATTATTTAAAAAATGGCATTGTCAAACATAATGTCATGTCTACCAAAGGAGAAATAAAACACAGTGTTGCCAATATAGTGGCTAGTGGATTTGTCTTGTGGAATTTTAGAATTTAGTATTTTTTTTTTTCTCAAACATTGAAACGACGACTATGAACTCCACTCGCATCGTTTTTGGAGTTTAATTCTATCGTGCATCAACACTCTTTAATAAAAAATGGGGAATCCCATTTTTTATTAAAGAGTGTAAGATTTATCAATCGATCACTCTTTTAATATTGCCGCATTCCAACGCCGATGTGGAAAGACTGTTTAGCAGTATGAATATAATAAAAAACAAGCAGAGAAACAGGATGGGGCTTAATCTTTTAACTGCTATATTAAGAGTACGCTGCGGAATGAAGATAGCGGGAAAATGCTGCAACGACTATGAAATCCCAAGCAATATTGTGAAATTAATTGGCACCAAAGAGTCGTACCAATCGGTGACTGACGATAATGGTACGGACGGAAACGACTCATCTGAAGATCTTAATAATATAATTTCATTATTTTTGTTACATAATGTGTAATTTTAATGTTATTTCTCCAATAAACGTATCTTTTAAATATTGTTTTCTTTCGAGATGAACAAAAATTTGCTAAAAATAAAGTTGGTGGAAAAATTAGCGATTTTTTAAACTGGCGCGAGTTTTGTTAGTGGATTTCTGGTGGTTTTAGAGGTCGCTTCTGGTGGGTAGCTTGATACTTCGGTGGCAACACTGATAAAACACGAAATCAAACACAAAACAAAAACAATCAATTTGTATTCGAAATGAAATGAAATTGTTTTTCTTTTAATATTATATCTTTAAAATTACTATTTGTTAGTTTTGTAATAAAATAATGACTGATATGGCATGTCTATTTAAGCTGAATGATGGAATTTACTATTACTTCATAATTGGTGGTTTATTTCTAAGTTATTTAGTTTATCGAATTTTTCATTCTGTTTTGGGTGACAATAACTTTATACAGACGAAATTAAGAATTAGAGGTCATAGTTGGAGAAGCATCGAATGTAATAAATCGTTACCATACAGCATATATGTAAGTGATATTTGTTTTTCTTCTTGAGATGTTCTACAAATTGTACATTTTCGTAAATGTAATGTCGTTTCTATAGGTAATATCTTCAAATAACATTTCTAAAATATATTTCAATATATAATATAATATGTAATAAAAAACTCTGGGCAAACTCTTTCTCAATTTCCTGTCTTAATTAATATTTATAGTAGGTATTCAAACTTACTTCTTTTCAAACTTAGTTTGTTACAACAAAAACTGCATTGTGTATTCACATGAAATACCTTACTCGTACAATAATAACATATGTTAGTGTAGATTTATTTTATTATTAATGTCCTACCTCACTACTTTTTCATTTACATTAGTTTATGTTATTTTAGTGCTCTGTTTGTGGTAAGCTCATGCTTCCGCTTGTTGGATTATTCTGTGAGTGCTGTGCACTGAGTGCTTGCAAAAGATGTCATGGATCTATTGGAAGAAAAATCAAATGTAAACCCATTAGCTGGCCTAGTGACAAACCCTTCTATCATCATTGGGTGAATGGTAAATATTTCTTTCATCATCATCATAATAATAAAACTTATTTTATATTGTAAACAGGTTCATTGGCTTTTATTTATATACATTTTGTTTAATTACTAGTTCTGCTGAAAACAGTTTTAGAACCAATAAACTTCATTAGTAAATGGACTATAAAATGTAGTTAGACTTTTTATGCATCAAACATACAAGAAAAAAAATTTGGGTTACAAAAATATAAGACTTCGTGTGTTGATATTTATGTAAGTACATACTCATGCAATCTTATCATAAGTATGAGTTTTAAATTACAGGAGGCAAGCATGTTTAAAATTTGGGTATTTTTACTTGCCCCTACTATTTATATGCAAAGTCAGTAAGGAATGTGGAGGGAGATTACAATTTTAATTAAAATTTATTTACAAAAAAGGAATTATAGGCAGTTATGTAACTAGAAGGCAGTCATTAGGTGTGATGTGTCAGTATAGCTGTGCTGTCAAAAGTCGATTAGCAGTCACAGTCGCCAAATCTAGGATCATGATTAAATGCATAGCCTGGGCTCTAAAGCCTAGGCTGAAGATGGAAACCCACATGGATGATGCTGACACAATATGTCTGTGTCTATTTTTATTTTAGTTGGAATACCACGAGGTGATGACAGTGTTGACAACATAGAAGGTATCAAAAAGTTTTTTTGTAGCTGGTGCCAGAGAACTAAGCTCTGTCCTGAAAACTCACTGAATGAATCAGAGGCAAGTGCTATTTGGATTTTCATTTTGCGTCACTTTTAACTGAAATATTTAAGTATCCGTTTTGCAATTCAAATGGCCCAGTCCCAAGCGGTCACTGGTGGCATAACATGAAGAATTTTTTTTTCGTCCCTCCGGTATTGAGGCTTTGACCGTAGAGTATTCTGTAATCTGTGGTTTGTTTAATTTTAGATTTGATTGGCATTTTGAGTCCATAAAAAAATTTATAATTTTTTTTAAAGTTTATATTTATTTTTTTTAGATAATTGTACACAATTATTTATTCTACTGAATATGATTTCAGGAATGTGATTTTTTAAAGTACAGAAATATTATAATCCCACCCCCCTGCGTTCAAATGGAAAAAGGAGAGATTACCAGTATTAAACCAGTAAAAAATGAAAATTGGGAACCACTCATAATATTTGGTAAGTTATAGTCATTACAGTCGTAACATGCTAGCAACCCATCACTATTGATTTCCTGTTTTAACTACCATTCTAAATGTGGCCTAAGGTCTTATGGCCCTAGGTTCTGTCTATCCTGTATAGGATTAAGACGTGATTATATGTTTGTATGTACATGCTATACATATGAATAAGAGACTTAAATATTAGATCCAGTTTTTTATATGAAGAAAATCGCCATTCATACTAGCTCATGCTAGTCAAGATTTGTGTATGTTATATATATTTTCTATATATCCAACTAGGTTGCCAAACAAGCATATCTACCGCGTAAATTAGCCACCTGGTCGCCGTAGTTGATTGATGCTCGTGACACGTTCAGGGTGGCGCTCGCGCGTTGCCAATTCGAAGCCTAAAATCTTTCGCTACAGTAACTAGTAATTAATTTCACTGCCTCTCATCCTTCAGACTGAAACCAACAATGCCTATGGCGGCAAGAAATGGTGTATGACGTATCCAAGCAGACAAGCTTTGTATGATTAGAAAAAGTAGTTTTAGGATTAAATATTATCTACGAAACACTAGCTGCATCCCACAGGGTTTTGCACACATGAAGTAATATTACATCATATTTTAAACATAATATTGTTTTCATAATCAATAAAAATAACAATACTGATCATCAATTCATCACTCTAGCAAACCGAAAATCAGGAAGCAACAGAAGTGACGAGGTGCTTTCCATTTTCAAAGGACTTCTAAATCCTATACAGGTGCGTTAGCTGCTTTCTGATCGTGTTTCCTAGTTTCATCTTTTGTTTACGCTTCAGAGCCCAAGGTACGCTTCTAATCATCATCCTGATTTGGCGGTACTTGTTATTGTTACAATAGAGCGACTGCGACCTTCATAACCCATCCAAAGATCCAAGTGCGTTATAGTCCGACAACTTCGTGCGCGACCTTCCAGCGGAGTTAACAGATGTTGGGAGGAGGGCGTAGCTTGTCATTCTAGTGTTGAGGAGGCTGAGACTGACGTAAGTCGACGTGCAATGCACGCGTTACCCTTCTCCGCTACATCATCCGCTACCCGCTGACGACGCCTTGAGTACCTCCATTTGCTAACGTCTGACGCCCCACATGATTTTGCCGGACTAAAAGTGGCCAACACTGACCGAATTCCCAGGTTGCCTAAAGGTATCTGACATACATAGCTCAACGACTGCCATCTAGCGATAACAGCCAGAACCAACAGCTTAACGTGCCTTCCGAAGTACGGACAAGCTTAAAAATGCCACTAATATAGTGAATAGTGAGTGACCATCATTCGTCGACGCTTGACGCGCGAACTTTACGAACACGCACGCTAGGCTATCCACACCAAACAGATTTATTTATTGCTAATAGGAGTAAAAAATATCATATTAACTTCTAGCATGGCAGATAAACTAGGATCATTGTAATTGCATTGCATGTTCTATAAATTAGACTTAAAAGTACATCAATATTTATTAAACATCATCGTTTGTTAAACATTTTAATTTGATCTGTATAATGGTTCAAAAGGTTCTAGACATCAGTTCGACGCCACCTGAAAGCGTAATTAAATGGTTACCTTCGCGTTGCCGCGTCCTGGTCGCCGGTGGAGATGGCACAGTAGCTTGGATCCTCAATACATTGCTCATGGCATCTCATGTCAAAGTAAGTGGTTTTCTTTTTCATTAGAGTTTACTAATCTTTTTTTTTTCATCAGAACTCCTTCACTCCTATTTAGTTTATTGAGAAATGTATTTAGTGTTTGTATGGTATGTATAGATCAAGTACGTAAATGAAAAATGTACAAAATTATTTTTTTCTCTGCATCACCTCATGGTTGACTGCCTTCGGCTTTAAATCGGCCCTTTACATAATTTTAATGAAGTTAAAAATTAAATTATCAAATTAGTAAGTACACATCAGTACCAACATAATGAAAATAATTTTATAATTTTTTCAATATTTTAATTCAGTTATACTATAAAAGAAGAGGGCAGGAGGATAGAACCACACATGATTGATTGATAGATGATTTTTGGGAAACAATTTTAACTTTTTTTTAGGTTAAATAAAGTTATTAGAAACAGTTTCAATTGGCTGTTATAAGTAACAGGTTAAATTTTATACTTTTTGTCAAGTGAAATATTTTTAATTGGAAATTGTTGAACATTAGGTAACTAACTATTATTCCAAAAATGTCTCCAAATTTACCTGGTTGAATGTTCCTGCTATATAATATTTCAAGTGGCTATGTGTATTGCATATTAACCCTTTTAGGCTGCGGTGGGCATCTTGCCTATGGGCACTGGCAATGACCTGTCGCGGGTGCTGGGCTGGGGCGCCACCTGCGGCTCTCACTTGGACGCACACTCCATCATATCATCCATCAGGCATGCGCAAGAGCAACCACTGGACAGGTACCTTATTATTTTGTCAATTCCGAATAAGATATGCAAATAGGTAAAAGAAAAATCAATTTAAATCCAGATACGTTCCTTATCAAAACGGGCATATATACTACACACTTTACTCAAGTCCGAGGGATGATAAGGAGGAATGACGCAATCATGTTTAACACGTTTTTGTTGTTAGTTTTGTCAGTAGACGAGGATATAACCAATTATCCAATGACACATTTAAATAAAGAGATAAGCAATATTAGCGTTTGTTTTCACAAATGGCTCACAGGTTACGTTACCGAATAGCCATGACAGATTTTACGAATACTCGAGAATCGTCTAAATAAATGAATAACTAGGGTAAAAATCTGTTTTAATAGGTTCCCTGTCCCATGAATCATATGTAACCAAATCAATTGTTATAATTATATATCTATACTAGCTGTTGCCGATAACCGAGGCGCACGCTGGCGGAGTTGCGGAACTCCGCCAGCGTGCGCCTCGGTTATATCGCGCCCGAAAGTAGGCTATGTTTGACTCCTAATGCATAACTATATCCATACCAAATTTCATCACAATCGGTCCAGCAGTTTAGCCGTGAAGAGGTGACAGACAGACAGACTTTCCCATTTATAATATTAGTATATGGAAGTATGGATTGTTTCAATTTTATGCACAGGAAATCGGTTCAACTAGTAAATTTTGTAGATTTAGATATTTATTGAATTTTATAATTTGGCAAAGGCACTCGTGCTGATGTAAAGATCTTAAATAAAATCAAAGGATAGTGTTCATACCTTTCAGATGGAAGATCACCATAAAGCCGAAGCGCCGCCGGCTGGGTCGACTGCGCTCAGATCGCGTTCTCTACGCTTACAACTACGCCAGTATTGGCGTCGACGCACAAGTAGCTCTAGATTTTCATTATGCACGCAAACAGTTTCTCTATAGATATGCAAGCAGGACGCTGAACTATGTGAGTAAATATAGTATTACTAGCTGTTCCCCGCGGCTTCGCCCCGCGTGAGACTCGGTTATATCGCGCCCAAAAGTAGCCTATGTTTGACCTCAGGTCGTTAACTACATCCCTACCAAATTTCATCACAATCGGTCCAGCAGTTTAGCCGTGAAGAGGTGACAGACAGACAGACAGACAGACAGACTTTCGCATTTATAATATTAGTATGGATATTGTTTAGTAGCTTGTTATTTAGTATGTATAACATATATTTTATTTCAAGAAAGTAATCATCGTTGTTGTTTTGTTGTCCTTACAAATGTGTATGTAAGGAGGATCCATGCATATTATTGCTGTTGGATCTTATTGATTTATTTATGGTAAGATATTTTAGTAAAATGGAAATTTCAGAAATTTATCAGCAGCTGTTGTTTGAAAGTCGACATCAAAGTCGAGCAAAATTTTGTATGAAAATGATGACAGTCGCCTGAAGTTACTCGTCATGGATCAATAATGCGTTGCTTTATATTTATCAAAATTGTCGCTCGTTTTTCAGGGCTTCGTGACGTAATAATCGACGATGTTGTTCAACACGAAGCAATGGTTACTTTATAGCGTTTTTACGGGGCGTGTTTATTTGTTTAGATGGCATACGTATTCCTGGGGGCGGGGCGCGCGTGGGCGGCGGGCGCATGCGCGGAGCTGTCGCGGCGGCTGTCGGTGCGCGCGGACGGCGCTCGCCAGCCGCTCGCGCTGCCGCCGCTGCAGGCGCTCGTGGCGCTCAACATCCCCTCCTGGGGCGCCGGCGTCGACCTCTGGCGTGAGTGCTATCACACACTCTATATCACGGCGGCTGTCGGTGCGCGCGGACGGCGCTCGCCAGCCGCTCGCGCTGCCGCCGCTGCAGGCGCTCGTGGCGCTCAACATCCCCTCCTGGGGCGCCGGCGTCGACCTCTGGCGTGAGTGCTATCACACACTCTATATCACGGCGGCTGTCGGTGCGCGCGGACGGCGCTCGCCAGCCGCTCGCGCTGCCGCCGCTGCAGGCGCTCGTGGCGCTCAACATCCCCTCCTGGGGCGCCGGCGTCGACCTCTGGCGTGAGTGCTATCACACACTCTATATCACGGCGGCTGTCGGTGCGCGCGGACGGCGCTCGCCAGCCGCTCGCGCTGCCGCCGCTGCAGGCGCTCGTGGCGCTCAACATCCCCTCCTGGGGCGCCGGCGTCGACCTCTGGCGTGAGTGCTATCACACACTCTATATCACGGCGGCTGTCGGTGCGCGCGGACGGCGCTCGCCAGCCGCTCGCGCTGCCGCCGCTGCAGGCGCTCGTGGCGCTCAACATCCCCTCCTGGGGCGCCGGCGTCGACCTCTGGCGTGAGTGCTATCACACACTCTATATCACGGCGGCTGTCGGTGCGCGCGGACGGCGCTCGCCAGCCGCTCGCGCTGCCGCCGCTGCAGGCGCTCGTGGCGCTCAACATCCCCTCCTGGGGCGCCGGCGTCGACCTCTGGCGTGAGTGCTATCACACACTCTATATCACGGCGGCTGTCGGTGCGCGCGGACGGCGCTCGCCAGCCGCTCGCGCTGCCGCCGCTGCAGGCGCTCGTGGCGCTCAACATCCCCTCCTGGGGCGCCGGCGTCGACCTCTGGCGTGAGTGCTATCACACACTCTATATCACGGCGGCTGTCGGTGCGCGCGGACGGCGCTCGCCAGCCGCTCGCGCTGCCGCCGCTGCAGGCGCTCGTGGCGCTCAACATCCCCTCCTGGGGCGCCGGCGTCGACCTCTGGCGTGAGTGCTATCACACACTCTATATCACGGCGGCTGTCGGTGCGCGCGGACGGCGCTCGCCAGCCGCTCGCGCTGCCGCCGCTGCAGGCGCTCGTGGCGCTCAACATCCCCTCCTGGGGCGCCGGCGTCGACCTCTGGCGTGAGTGCTATCACACACTCTATATCACGGCGGCTGTCGGTGCGCGCGGACGGCGCTCGCCAGCCGCTCGCGCTGCCGCCGCTGCAGGCGCTCGTGGCGCTCAACATCCCCTCCTGGGGCGCCGGCGTCGACCTCTGGCGTGAGTGCTATCACATACTCTATATCACGGCGGCTGTTTGTCGATAACCTGATCTTATTCTTCCCTTGCATAATTTACGCCTGATTTGCGTAATATTATGCACCCGCATCTATCAATATGTATCTTGTTGACTAGTGTTGCATATAAAAATAATCCATTATTTTATTGAAGTAAATTTCCGAAAGCTAACTAAGTATCCAACCAATTAGTTAAAAACTATAAATTTGGTCCTTTATTTCAAAACATTTGTTTCAGGAATGGGTAATGAAGGAGAAGTACCAGAACAGAAATTAAACGATGGAAAACTTGAGGTAGGTACCTAGATCGATCTTTATTGGAATCCTCATAAATTTGACAATATTGTTAAGGTTATTATTTGTTCTAGGTGGTTGGAATATCGTCGTCATTCCACATTGCTCGATTACAATGTGGCCTAGCTGAACCGTATCGCTTCACCCAGGCGTCTAGACTTAGGGTAGGTGCCTAATATTTGTTTATTTTTCTATATTAAAGGGTTCCGTACCCGAAGGGTAAAAACAGGACTCTATTAATGTGACCAGCAAGGCTTGGAACTGTTATCAAAAGTACTAGTTCCGTACCGTATTTAGAGCCGCTATAACTACAAATATTAAAAACAGAATAAAATAAATATTTAAGTGCGGCTCCCACATAACGTGATTTTTTTTTGCTGTCTTATCCGAGTCCGACTCGCACTTGGCCGGTTTTTTAAGCTCAAGTTGGTATACTTTTCTATCTGGCCCACTGTACCAATCATCAATTCCATTCAGTTGTTATTGCGTGAAGTAATAACATGCATCCACCCCATTAGGCAGCGAAAATAATATACCTCTACCTAGGTATACATTTATTACTTTAAAGGGACAAACCACACATATTGAGTTAGCCCCAGAGTAAGTTTAAGACTTGTTTTATGGGATACCAACTCAACTATACTATATTTATAACAAATATTTGTATAGATAAACATCCAAGACCCAGGTCGATAAGAAAAATATCAATTTTAATCTTGACCTGACCGTGGATCGAACCCGGGATCACCTGTAGCGGGCAGGTATGTTAACCTTTAGGCCCCAGAGGTCGTGAGAATCACTTCACTACATAGTATAATACAAAGTCGCTTTCTCTGTCCCTTTGTATGCTTAAATCTTTGAAACTACGCAACGGAATTGATGCGGTTTTTTAATAGATAGAGTGATTCAAGAGAAAGGTTCTTATGCCCAATGCGAAGCCGGGGCGGGTCGCTAGTAATAAATAATGAACGTATTTACTTTGATTAGGAATATTTTTATAATGTTACTTACAGATTGATATGGAAGGTTCTTGTGCGATGCAAGTGGACGGCGAGCCGTGGATGCAAGGCCCCGCTACCATTATCATTGAGCACGCTGGCCAAAGTTTAATGCTGCGTTCAAACGAGAACGCCACCGATTAGACTTATTAAAGTTTACGATTTTTTTTTTTTTTGTTTTCAATGTTTTAGTCACAAATGATTCTCATGTATGGTGATAGCACACAAATGTTTAAGAAATAATTAAGATGTATTTGATTTTTAAAGTACAATTTATTCTATTCTAGAGAAAAATATAAGTATCACACACACACACACACCTATACATCAATTCAAGCACTGCTGTTTAGCGGCAGAAGTGAAAATAAGGTACTCAAGAAGACGATAATTTACCTTAGGTTAAGCTACGGACTAGGATGAAGAGTAACATTTAAATAATAAAATTTTTGACCAGATAACACTTTATTACGAAACGACAACCACAATCAACAACAATGGAATTCTAAATTGTTTATAATTATAACTTGACATAACAATAAAATCGTCAGTTAAAAGGTATAACAATGTAATGTCTCATATTAAAATATAATGAACGATTTGCATAACTACTTTCTTATAATACGGTGTATAAAAACATATTAAAAAATCACAGAAGTGAAAAATCTGAACAAAATTATATAAAAATATATAAGAAACTGTATACTGATATATCCTTTCAGGAATGAAATCGAGTAAATCTTGGCAAGTAATATATCTAATTGTTTAAACTTTTAAAGTTTGCAGGTAGTTAATGTAACATGATTGACCATAATTATGTGAACATAGGTACCTACTTTTGTATTTTACTTCTACTCTCTTCTACTATAGTAACTTTCACTCAAATTATTCTTAAAAAATATTTAGTAAATAAATACGAATGTATCTATTTCCAAAATTTTATGATGAGCATTTATAAGATTTTAGAGTTATAACATAATAATATAAATAAAACCTACAGTTCCCTATTCCACAGGAATGTAATTGTGGATTTAAAAAATACAAAAATTATCAAAAAATAACATCAGTGTTAAAACAAATATTTTTGCCCTTAGATATCACGATTTGGCACAAACAAACCCATTTATGTTCCAGTCAACTAAACAATAGTAATCTCATTCGCTGTAAATAATGGAAACTATTACAGATATATTATTGAAGTAAAAGTTGGTAGTATTAGTAAATAAAGACACTGTAAATTTTCAATTAACGCAGTAAAATTCAAACCAAAAGACTCCGTGATAATCAGCCACTTTCACTAATATACATATATTTAATTTGGTTCTCTCAATTAGCTGAGCTGAATTAATAGGAGTGATTTTAATCTTTTTTACTAGTATATAAATATAAAAATATAGTAATAAATCACACAGATATAGTTAGCCACAAAGAGTTCGAGACTTGTGTTATGTTATGAGATACTAACTCAATGATTCTATATTTTATAACAAAAAAATAGATTAACATCCAAGACCCAGGACAATAAGAAAATATCATTATTCGTCTTGACCTGGCCGGGAATCGAACCCTGACGACCAACATGAGAGTTTTTTTACTTCGACAATAGCAGATCAAGAAAAAGAAATCATTTTCTTAGACAACCACCGAAATAAAATTAGTAAGTACTAGATTTGCATAATAGTGCAATAACAAGTCTATATGCATAGTAGGTACATTTGATAAGTTAATAGGCATAACTGACTAGGTTGTTGCAGCGGAAGACCTCGAGGGAGGAATATACAATCGTACAGCTATTTAAGGGTTTTTATATATTTTGACTCTTAATGGCGTTAGTATGGCTTGGGATGTAAAGACTGTCAATTGGTACAAATTTCTCAATGACAAGTGTATTGAACCCGCCAATGTTCACTTTTAGCGCAAGTCATGTTTGAAAACCCCGATTTCAATTAAGCACATCCCACCCTAACCACTCTCGCACCTTAGGGAATTATAAGGTCCTCTGTGCTTAGATACCCGCTCAATAAGACTTGTTAAAGTTATTAGTCAAACTAATAAGCTGTAATACACTGAAGACTACGTTTTATATGACCTGGAAGACTGTGTCTGACAACTTACATCTTCGGGAAAAAATTATACTAGGTATTAAAAAAAAAATGTATTTGACAAAATACTGCAATAAATAATAAAAACAGCTAAAGGTGTCGAAAATTAATTTGTTGTATTAAAGTATGTACCTATGTATCAATATAAAATATTTAAAGAAAAAGTTTGACTTTTTCAATATTTTCATAAATGGCTTAATTAAAGCATGGTCTCACAGACTCCTAGTCAAAACTCGTTAGAAGTGCAATATTTTTACTATATACATATAATTAAATTGCGTAAGTTATAAATAAAGGTAACATTATGAATGTTTAACTAAATGCAACTAAATTGTAAAAATCTAAATGTTGCCGAATTAAGATGTACTAAGAAACTAATTATAAAAATTTGCTCTACTCATTTTGTATTTTAACTATACCAAAATTTATTCTAAGTTGTTCTAGGAACACAAACGTGAGTATAGTATGGGGTGCAAGCCTAGCGAACGCTGGAATGTAGCCCTTGAAAAATGCCAAAGGACTTTCTTTAGCAGTACTTTGGATGAGTTTGAGAATGCTCTGCACTTCACCTGGTTTTGCATTCATTGCCCTTGTTTTCAGTACATCTACAGGCTGCGTCATCGTTGTCGCAATAGCTCCCTGAAAAAAGTTATATAACTAAAATTTTTAAGGGGTAAGTAGGAACATATAAATAATTGATAAGTACAGCAAGAATATTCATATAAGTATAGGGTGTTGTTGTCCCCATAAAGTCACTTTTACTACATGTAGCATATAAGGGAATATTAGAAAATAAACAAAGAAAATGTTTTTAATAGTGTAATGCCTTTTATCTCTTGCCCCTAGTCTATGGATGCAAATCTAGAGAAACAGTACATCTAAGAAAGATTTTTAGACATGTTTCTGGAGGTTTATATTGATACATAGGGTCATTCAAATATGGCGTGTAAAGATTTCTCAAGGGTCATTGCACAAGTGAGTCCTTCTGCTTCTGGTGTTGCTGGCGTCCATGGGCTATGGTGACAACTTATCATCTATCCATACCATACCTGGGCCGTATGCCTGGTTGCCTACTAAATTATATATACATATATATAAAAAATAGAGTTGTTGGCATGCATCGCTTTCCATCAAAGTTAAAACACAGTATTCACACTGAACCATAGCAATGAATCTACTTACAGCTAATAAACTAGAAGTGACGTGCGTGATGACGTTGTCCTTGAAGTAGGGTGTGGTCAGCAGCATGGCCTTGATCTTGTCGTAGAAGGCGATCTGTCCGATGGTCATGAGCACGGCGCGGCTGCACGTCATGCTGGAGCCCGCCCACAGTCGCGCCACGCCCTCCGACGCCGCCACGCGCCACAGACCGTGCACCGCGTTCTTGTAACTAATACATAAATATATACAAACAACTCTTAGACTTCTTGAAAAATGGAGATATTAGGAGTACCCAGAATTGCGTAAGTGTATGATGAAAGTGATGAGTGTGAAGGAAGCGAGAAAGGTCTAAGGATCATGGCCAATGAAAACCTCTAGCCTCTACCTACCCCTGTAAGAGATAGATGTATATATGGGAATAGTAGTATTTGTAAAAATTTGAGATATAGGTACTAACTTTCTTCTCTGCTCTGGCGGCAATTTCATATCATTTTGCATCCTCACATTGACCAAATCAGCAGGGTTGCCGAATAATCCTCCTGCAAATCCTCCTAGGCCTGCTATAAATGCAGACATGTAAAATGGCATGGGACTACCCTGAAATAGAAATACATGGAAAATAAAAATTTAAAGTAATACTACTAAATACTAATGCGATAAGAATAATGTGATCCTTTGGAAATTTACCTAGTATTTTAGGGAGAATTGAAATCTTTCTTTGCTAAAACTTGTAAAAAATAGAGGAGAAGCATTAACCATATCATTTATATATAAATTATAACATACAAGAATATATGTTTAGATAACTAATGAGCAACATGAACAAGCGGGGTAAAATGAGAATCTTACATCTTTAGGAGTAAGTCGTTGTTTGGCAACTTCATATATACCAAATCTTGCAGTAGAATATGTCAGTTGCCTTAGAAGTGATGCCGAAATACCATTGTAGAGACCAATAATACCTGTAAATGGAATTGATTAAGTACCTCTATTTCCTCATATTTGTTACAATTATATAAAATTTTGTTAACACTATAGACTTATACTCACACTCAACACTGTAGACACTATAGGTATAATTTGAAATGAAGAAACCACAGGGCACCGCTAATCTATACTTCCATAATCACTACATAGTTACAAAACAAAGTCGCTTTCTTTGTCCCTATGTATGCTTAAACCTTTAAAACTACGCAACGGATTTTGATGTGGTTTTATTTTTATAGATAGTGATAGAAGAGGAAGGTTTTTATTCGGATGCGAAGCTGGGGCTGGTTGCTAGTAGTATTATAAATGCGAAAGTCTGTTTGTCCATCTGTCTGTTACTCTATCGCGGCTAAACCGCTGCATCGATTTTGATGAAATTTGGTATGGATACAGTTAGAGAGCAGGGTTCAAATAAAAGATAGATACTTTTTGGCACGATATAAACGAGCCCCCCGAGGGCGGAGCCGCGGGCAACAGCTAGTTTTTCATAAATCTAAAACTTTTGTTGGTACATACCTTGGTTTTTAAGAACAATTCCAGTCAATTTGAACATTGAAATATTTTTTCCTTTTTGTGTTTGCATCTGTACTTTCAGCAAATCTAGAGGGTGTGTGATGGAAGCCGCTCCAGCTGATGCGAGCCCTCCAAAGTACCATTCTGCTAACCTTACTTCTTTTGTTTTTGTCATTGTGTAATTCTGAAACAAATTTTGGGATTAGAACTAAAGACAGTTACTTATGTGGTTTTAGGAGTAGCTAATTTTGACCATTTGTAAAAATCTACTAAGGGTTTCCAACAGTATTCACTAAGAGTGTTGATGTCAGACCAAGTGGCGGATTCACCCTAAGGCCCGGTAGGCCCGAGCCCAAGGCGACCAGATTTAGGGGCGGCTCCAATTGTGTCAAAAATACTGCACTGCATGCTGCAATTGATACTGCATCCTTAAATACTTTTTATGTTTTCTCCTTCGCTTGCTTGCAAGCAGAAATTAGAAAAATATGTCTAAATTAACAGAGAAAGATATGTCTAAATAAAAGAGATTGTGTGATTGGCAGGGGGCCAATTATGCTAACATGTATGCGATAAATAAATAAATTGAAATCTTCTATTATGTAAAAATAATATCCACTGACAAACTTTATGTAAAAATAATATATTAAATTGGTACCTACTGTGTCCACTTTTTAAGATGCAATTCATGAGCTTGATAGTATTGTGTGCTTTACTGCCATAATACCTGCTTGTTTAGTTAAACAGTAAAGAAAAGCAAATAACGTAAGGATAAATAAAACTTCGTAAAGACTTCACGCTCTACAAACATTATACATAGATTGCCGTGCTTTTTGTGATATAAAATGCTCTGCTGTTCTGGCTTATTTTTTGTTGTCTATTACAAATTATTATCTCACAAATTAAATTAAATTAAGAGAGCCTGGCCTGGCCATCCGCCATCCTGTTCACCTATTATTTTTATTTTGCGGATCTGACACCTACGTACGAGACGACATTGACGTTATGTGAATGAATATGACATTGACAGATACAACGAATGCATCGTCATCAGTTAGGGGGGTTACTACCATCTCACTCTTAAAACTATGCAAGATCCAGTAAGGGGGATGTCGCCTTACATCGTGTATTGCGCTGTCTCGCGCAATCTTGCATGGTTAAGAGACTGTAACCCCCCAAATAACTAGGTACTCGGAGTTTTGGCGCCAAGCTAAAGTCGCTCAGTTATCGTCATTGTATTTATTTTCTAATATTTGTGTTTTTTCGAGTATTAGTGCATAATAAAGGTGGATTATTATTCGCTAAGTGTTCGTGAACAAGCATGAGTTTTGGGAAGTGGTACAATGTCGTATAAGTGAATTTAATCCTTGTCACCAAAATCTTCCAAGATAAAGCTTAGTGAAACTTCCACCGCTTCACTTAGCCCTTGACTAACTTGACTAGACATGACTACTGACTTGACTTGACTGTGACTCGACAAAATGAAGAACATTTATCTATAAACTTGATACTGGCAAAAATAAGCTTTGTTTGATTGCCATATTGTGGATTATATCCACATCAAAAAAAAAAAAAAACTAGGTACTCTACAATGTAGAATGTCCAGATGTCTTTGACAGATGACAGTTCATTTTGTGTTGTAGATTGTGGACGATGTGGGATTTCCTTCCACTGTACTTAAAAACTTATTAGATATTAGAATAAGATTTCTCTTTGATTTTCACTTAGATTCATTATTAAAAAATTGCTTCTATAGCTTTATCGAGAGAATCATAAATGCCAATACAAGTAAGTGTCTAAATTGTGGTCTCACTATCTATCAAGGATACTTTCTTCAGTGTCCTTGCTATCTATACTTAACTTGTTTTGACGTCTAAGCATAAAGAGATGCTTATCTTCGAAGTATAGAAAACTGTAAGTAAGTTCTGTATCTTCTACTTCCGTGAAGTGATTGTATCATCCACTCTGCAATCTGCAGGTGTTTTATGTGGTAACTAATTAACATGTGTACAAATAAACATAATCTTATTAAATTTGAATTAGCTCTGTTTTTTCAATTTCAAAGCCTTATTTGCTGATACCAGCGTGTCCTTGTGACACAGGCTTCCAGATTTTTCCATGTTTCCCTATCTCTAGTTAGTCTGGCCCACAAAGCATGTCAGGTCATTTGGCCATCTTTCCCTTTGCTGGCCTCTTTTTCTTTTAGCTTTGAAATGTGGAGTCCAGTTAGTCACTGATTGAGTTGGTGAAAAGAATTTGAAGAGAAGAAGTGGTCTGACTTCTTCTCTTCAAATTCTTTTCACCAACATTGACTCGACCCTGGTCAGTTTTCTAAGGTCTTCTGCTCTCTTTTTCTTTCTATGGTGTATCCCAATATGCTTCTTTCCATGCCTCTCTGGCAAGTTATAAGTTTTTGGAAAACTGTTTGTGTCGCTGTCCAAGTCTGACAACTATAGGTCAGGATTGAAAGTATGCAGGTATTAAATATTTTCCTTTTGATAGCAGTACTGTATCGTTTGCTTTTCATTGTCTTTGAGTGACCAGTATCTTTTCCAAGTGTTGGTCCTCTTTTTTTAATTCAGCTTCCATCTGGTCAGTGATTGATACAATTTGTCCCAGGTACACATAGGAATCCACATAATCAATGGTTTCTCCATCCATCACTATGTTCTCCTTGGCTCTGTTAGACATGATCTTAGTTTTTGTTTTGCACAGAGTATCTGCCAATCAATCCATTTTCCTTTTCTAAAATATACATAACGCTTTTCAAATTGGAATAAATAAGAAGTAATGTTTATCCAAGTTGTTATAAGACAGCTCTGCTTAATTCTATGGCTTTAATACACAATATGTAGGTAAATTAATAGCTTAGATATTGAAAAATTTGTAGTGGATAATTGAAATGTTAGATCTTATTTTTTGTCTTGGTTATTTCATCAATAACTCACTAATGAATTGTTTCTATTTCAGAATGGCTACAGACATAGTAACCGCACTACAGTTGGACAAAGAATTCTCAGGAAGAGTAATAACTGTGAAGGAGATTATTAACTGCGACAGTTCATTTATAATTAGTTGTGTGCTAAGCCATTGTATTAAAAATAAATCTGCTGTCGTTTTAGTATCAGCTCATAATTCATTGTCGCATTACCAAAATGTTGGTATCAAAATGAACTATAGTTTACAGAAACACATAGATTCTGGATTGATAAAATTCTGCGATTTAGGTGGTGAATATGTTGATTGTCTGTTGAAAAATCAAGATCTCCCCATTGTAAATTTATTAAGAATAGTAAACAACACCATAGCACAAATGCAAGATTTATACAAGTCTGTAAATGTAATCTTAGATGGTATCACCCATCTGTTTGATATGAACTACAGTTTGAGTGAAGTTAATTCATTTTGTAATGAAATTGTGAATAAGGCTAGGTGTAGTAACAAATCATTTTTAATTTTCCATTGCAATGTTGCAAGTGATGACGATGATTCATACGTGCTGGCAAATCTACTCTCACATAAATCTGATTTACTTCTCGAAGTAGAAAATTTGCCATCAGGATGGAGTGCCGATGTATCTGGGCATCTGACAATTAAACATATTGGTAAAAAATTTGAAGACGAACATATATTTTCAATGGACTTGAAATCTAGAAAATATCTCTTCAAGTTGTTTGATAGAGGCGTTAAATTAATGGCACCTGGTACTGTTTAAAACTGTGAATGAAATTAATGGATTAAGATTTAATTATAATATGTGTTATCAAAATAATATTGTTTTATTTTACGTATTTGCATTGTATACTTACCTAATAAAACAAATGTATATCCATCGCTGGATTAAATCCATATAATTATATTAAAAATGCGGAAGTCTGTCTGTTATGCTTTCACTGCTAAACCGCTGGATCGATTTTCATGGATTTGGTATGGATAAAGTGAAGGATCGGGGGTTAAACGTAGGCTACTTTTTGGCGCGATATAACCATATAACCGAGTACCACGCAGGAGGAGACGCGGGCCACAGCCAGTTAAGATATAGGGACCAGTAAGTAACACGGGAAATATAATAAAATATAAAGTAATAATAATTTAGTCTGCTGCTACAGAATTTATAATTATGCTAACGCTTAGTGCCATACTCTGGACTTCATCCGTGTTGTGCTTGCGTTACTGTGTTTTGGTTTGAAGGGTAAAAGTACTGCTGTTTGATTGGCAGCGTGCAATGATTATGGCAGTCTATATTTAACAGTCCTAACGACCACGATCTCTATCTTTATAATCATCATCATTTCGTGTAGGTGTCACAGTCAATCGACCATACACCCCCTGGTGTCAGAGTTCTTCGAAACCGTCTCTCGGCCTCTGACGTAGTTCCTTTAACGAATACCAGTTGGCAGCCGGGACCAAAGGCTTAACGTGCCTTCCGAAGAACGGAATCATCTTTATTGTCAGACAATCGGGTGATTCAAGCCTGCAATGTCCCAACCAAACTGGAACCAATTAAATAAAGTATGCTTCCTGTGGGAATCGAACCCACGACCCTTTGGTCTGCAGGCAAACGCCTTAACCACTGGACCATAGAGCAGTTACTCTATTTTTATAATGATATTGAAAGACCCAAAGATTTTGAATTTCCACTGAAAAGACCAAAGAATTTCGAATCGCGGGCGGTCAAAGACGCAATTTTTTTATTTATAAATATATGTGAGACAGTAGACATTAAAAATTAAAGCATGCTTTTTTTACTTTCGAGGTTTTGAACTCTTTAACTATGAACAAATTCACGATTGTAGGTACCTATTGAATTGATTTTTCCCGGCTTTGCACAGCCTAAACTACTTTCTACTCAGCGGACTAACTAAAGATATGGTGCCTTTATATCTAAATGAAACCGCATTTTAATTAAATAGGTAGGTACCTACCTTACACAAATTATTAACTCAGTAGTTCCATCGTTAAACACGCATAATCTCAGGTAATGAAATTAAAATAATCTAGGTATAGCATTATGTTATTTGTATCTCAACAAACAAACAAATAAATATTACAAGCTTGCTTTTTGCTAGAGATGTCTTTTTCAGTAAATAACTAAGAAAGTAAGTACAGTCGGGAGCAGATAGGTCTGACCCCCGTTCACTACGGATGGAAGGAACGGTACTGACTGACTGTACACAACAATTGATGTAAGTACTTGGTTATATTTTTTTTTTACTATTTTAGGTGCTATTAGCGTGGACCACCAGAACGTCGCATGAAATTTTCATTGTGGTGATTAACCGTTGCCCCAGCGACCGTTCAAAGCGAAGGCTGTATTTTGACCAGCGCTCAGTCCACGTGAAGTGACGAGGGCGAAGACCGGCTTGCTTCGCCTCTGTAATTATCATGTCAAATGTATTGACGCATTCCTTTTTTATTTCACACTCTAACCCAAATTACTCAGTGTATTAGTTCAGAATGATTAATAGTTCTCGTAAATTAATAGTTTGTGGTCACCGGCTCGGTGTTTTGTTGTGACAGTTTGAAAGTGCACTCGGTTCCGAAATAAAGTTGCTGTGACGTCTCGTGTAAGAAGTGATGCGATGACTCAAAGTCTCCCAACTCCCGACAAACATCATGGTTTACGCGCTGTCACCGAGGAAAAGCTGATGGTAATAACAAACCGGGCAGATGTTTATCAATATTTAGGATTATTTGAAGGGTGAGAAGAGGCAGTAAAATTACTGAGTATCATGTCGAATCCTATAGACACGAATTGTCAGCGCGCTAGTGATATCCTTAAGGTATCATGACGTTAATAGTCTACTCATGTTGCACGGGCCGTATGCTTGATTGCCAAAGTATCGTATAAAATGGCCTCGTGTTGTTGAACCTCAAAGCTACCTTTAGCATGATGGTAATTAAAATTAACATAAATTTTAATCTATACCTTGATCCCTTTTGAAATACACTAAAATGTAAAGGACGATATTTTGTAGGTTGGTAAAAACGTAGACTTGTTAAATCACTATCGCGACATAGTATAAAACAAAGTCGCTTTCTGTCCCTATGTCCCTTTTAAAACTACGCAACGGATTTTGATGCAGTTTTTTTTAATAGATAAAGTGATTCAAGAGGAAGATTTTTATGCTTATGCGAAGCCGGGCGGGTAGCTGGTATTATTTTAAATGCTTAATTGAAGCGTGGACCACCACAGATTATTACAGGCGGTTGTTAAATAAATTGTTATAAAACTAACTGTTGCCAGCAATATCCCCCGCGATGGCAGATTATGTAACCATATTTGAGAATCATGAAAAATGGGTAAGTATATGTAGGTATTTCATGTTTACAGCAAATATTTTTGTTGTTAGAGCTGGAGAGATCTAAAGAGCCTCGATCAGACGGAACTGCCTCAGGGTTTCCTCGTCAGTGTGTCTGTGGATTGTCCATAGTTGCGAATTAGGTACCTACCTAATGCGTTTAAAACACGTTTAAAATCAGACGTTTTGTGTGCATAATATCCCCCGTGTTACAAAAATAGAATAGCCGTGCTCTTGAATTTGCTCTACATAATTATTATGAGCTACATACTCGTAAATGGTAGAGAAGTTAGTATTCTAAGGTCATGGTAGGATTAGGTAATCTGAATTTTGCATGCACACATTATTATTGCACATGCAACTGTTCGTGTTACTTTAGTTCTTCCGTATGAAATTGAAGCTTTATGAAATACCTTATTAAAGATAATTAATCTTTTTTTTCTACACATGAGAAAGTTACTGTTGATCTGCCTTTTACCTTTTCACGCTTAAGCCGCTGAACTGATTTTAACGAAATTTGGTATAGAGGTAGTTCGAGACTTAAATAAGTAAGCAAACTTCTTTCTTGAAATATATCGAAGTCCGGGGGTGCGAATCGTACGTGCAACGCTTTATTAATAAACTAGTATTTACCACTTAAGCTCCTTGTATTTTGTATGTAAACCTTAATATTGTGTAACATCCGATATCTCACCTTGGTAAAAAAAATAATATTAAATAAGTACCTAAGTATAGGTATCCTGACAACAATGACCAATAATTGAAATGATTTTTTATAACGATGAATTTTTAATGAAAATTGGCATGCACACACTTATTGAAAAGTACCAGCTTCTCAGAAAATGGGTTGGTACCATCCAGTGGCGTGCATACCATAAGGACTTTTGATAATGTCAACCCTGGATATTGTAAAGCACGCTTACATTCGAAAGAAGAAATACAAGTTTGTTTCGTTTTGTCGCTGTTTTGCGGCTGAAAGCCGTCTCTACCATCGCACACTCATTGGTAAAATCCGGTTTCCGGCTACATAGGTATTTCCGTTTAATTTTTAGGAAATCAGCCGTACAGATTTATAAACAACTTTGTCCATCTATGTAGGTACATAAATGACTTTATCTCTTGTAGCATTAGTCAAGATCTTTGTAAGCCCCTAAGTAAGTTTTTTAGCAAGTTTTTTGACTAATGTAAATACTTACCTAAAATAAAATCTATTTATTGCATTGATATAATAGTTATTATATAGACTCCTATTTAAAACAATGGCAATAAATATATTTTCAATCCACGTACCCTTCATTCTACCAGTATTTCAGACAATTTTGTCTTACCCGTTCTGATTTTTTCTTTTGTACCAATTAAAAACTAACTACTAGTCTTTTTCCTGTGTTACCATCCGCGTAAGATTCTGTAACATCGTGCTACACAAACATACTTTAGCGTTTATAAAAGATAACATTTTACTCAACAGTATTTTATAGAGACCTAATTTGAAATAACCACGAATAACTTAAATGCCCCAGGTTTTGCATTACTTAGAGTAAGTACCCTTCAATCTTACTAAATCCGGTCCTGGTGGACGTGTGACAGGTGGCGGTGCGCGTGCGGCCTCTGCGAGCAGATGAAGGTCCTCGCATCGTGCACGTGGTCAGCGATAAGGTATCGTATACATTATATAATATGTACTCGTACATCTATGTTTCTTGTGCCTGTTATCTTTTAATGTAATTAATAATGGCATAATATTAGAGAGACAGTTTGTTATGAGCAAGAGAAAGTTGATTGAAATAAGGCAAAACCTACAGATAAATTATATATACATTAGGTTTAAAATAGCTAAGTAAGTAACAAGACATTTTTGAAGCTGTAGGTACAATTTTTTTTAACCACATTACATTTGCATTCTACAAATTCAATCCAGTTACAATTTTGGCACCGCAAAAATACAAAGTTGTTTGTGCATATAAATAAGAAGTGATAAGAAATGGAGTATCTCTTTAAGTGGTAGTTTATATTAAGCAAGTGCAATGTCCACACCTAATTTGCGTATAAGTAATATACCTAAACATAGTAAAGAAAAACACTAGAATATAGTGCCTTTATTGGTACGCTACGACTCTAGCAGAAAATATTGTTGTAACTATTATTATTATTAACTTACTCAACAGTATACCCACCTAACTACTTATCTAAGATGTGATTGTATTGTAATTCTTATCGTTTTTGCTTATTGTGTAATGCCTCACAAAATACTTTGCTTGATTCCTTTACTGAATTTTTGATAAATCCCATCAAAAGAATATGAATAAAAGGTATAAAAGTGGTATAATATCTATTATGATGAGATATGCATCGATATTGACCACTGGAAATCTTAACAAAGCAATCTTATTAAATGTTTCATTGGGACAGTATGCACTCAGAATGTTTTTAACACATCAGTTTCTCAATGGCTCAAGCTAGGTATACGAGTATGATCTATACCCGGTTCTACTATTTACTCTACTTCCTGCGAGACAGGTTTGTTTTGTTCATATATAGGTAATGTTGGTACTATTCCTACCAATCTATGGTATATTGTTTCGACGGTAGAATAAAAAAAAGATTTGAGCCATAGATTTAAAAAAATGCCTGGTCGATAGACCGCGCGCGATTCCCAAATTCTATTACTTAAGTGTCCATATACATATAATTAAGTAAATGTTAAATAACAAAGCAGGTTATTTTAGTAATAAGGTTGGATGACCATGAGATTATGAATTTAATCCCGAAATAGGTAGGTACAAGGTGGGGTATAAATAGTTCAACTTCCGGGATGCTTCCGGAAAACCCCGAGGGAATTTCATAGCTAATGTCGAATAATATACTAAATATAATGATGTGCCGTACGATAAATTACGACACCATTAATGATTACTGGAAATTGTCCTTAACTGACATTGAGATATAAAATTACTAGGTAGATATAGTGGTTTGGCATTGAAATTGCAGCAAATCAACTTCTTACCATACTTGCCAATTAATGTGATTAAATGTTAATTAAACACAGTTTCTTATATTTTAAAAATTGATTGATTTTAGGAAGTTTATTAATAATATATTTTTTTAACATGTTTAAAGAAGGCACGCTACTATATTTTCTAATATGCAAACACATCGTAGACAACGTCCGTTCGCGTCAAGCATAAAATAGTAAATAAATTAGATACGTACTGTTTGGGCTACTTCACGATTCACAAGATTATCCGATGACGAAAACAGATGCTGGTGTTAGAGGAAGAGGCGGACAGTCGGCGCGACGTGCTGCGCCTGCGCCGGGGGAACGACAGGCACTACGTATACGACCGCGTTTTTGGCGAGGACAGCACGCAGGTACGTCACGCACTCGCAAATGATCTAGAGTAAATATTCGCTGAAATCATTACTCATGCATGTCACTTGTTGTCTGTCCCTATTACGCAACGCCTGATAGTTTTGATAAATAACAGCTGTTATCAATCATTAGATTCTTTTTAGTTTGTAATATTTAAACTTTCAGAGGTTAAACATGAGGGTCAACAAGTTGATGGTAAAATTTCTGTCATGATTCCGTTTCTACGAGTACTTTTTACTTTGCAGCACCACATAAAATGTAGATAAGGAATCTTGAATTAGAAATAGCTTTAAACTAAATAGTTAAAAAGCTATTACTACTTCAAGATTTTTAAAGATGATGAAAATGGAGAATTTCACATTTGTTCGTTATGTTCATAGATTCAAATGTAGTAACGTTATGTATTTATTGTTCAAGACTTTTAGTCTACAAGAGTAACTGGAAGTAAAGTGATGTTTATTGGCTGCCATTACACCTATTTCACTTCGTCCCCCTCAATCATCCTCTTAGAGGTTTTACTGTACCAGTTCATGAGAGGTCTCTATCATAACCATTTATGAATCTTGTTTCATCAGTTTAAAGAGTAGTCTTTTATGAATCCGTCAAAGTTCTCCCTTAGAAATGTAAAAATCGATGAAAATGGTTTATATTAGTAACTTAAGGGCTTTGAAGTAAATTTTCAAGCTGATAAGGGTTTTATCAGAAAAATTATGAAAAGAAAAATATATCTTTTGTATATTTTTACAGTACTTTACGAACCTACCTAATTTGGTTGAACAGGAGGACGTGTACGATGCGGTGTGCGCCCCACTAGTTGGAAATACCCTGAAAGGGTTTGCTGGGGCAGTGTTCGCGTACGGAGCCACCGGCGCCGGGAAGACCCACACCATGACTGGGCTTATGTCCAGAGCACTCAGCCACCTGTTCACTAGCATCGCGGAGAGTGAGGACCCAAGTGCCTACGAGGTAAGTTTATTATTAAAACAATATCAACTTGTGGAATCATGAACATTGAATGCACGTCTATTCAAATCGGTCCTATTAGAAATATATCAGGAAGGCCTTTGTCCAGCAGTTCACATTTTGCGGCTGATATATTGAACCCCACGTAACAAGTATCATTTATCCAATTATATGTGCACTTAAGTATATATAAACGCAAGTTAATATAAATTAAAAGGAATTGCCCACATCATAATCATAATCATAACACAGTATAAAATAAAGTCACTTCCCGCTGTGCTAGGAGTTATTCAAGAGGAAGGTTTTTATAGCCGTGCGAAGCCGGGGCGGGTCGCTGGTATATTATAAGTATAGAATTCTAAAAGTGTAAAGTAAAATTAAATTAGTATAGTACATGCTGGTACTCTACATAAAAGCAGAGAAACTGGAATGGGCATTCTACTACTAAATATTATTTCACGCTGGTGCTCTACATAGCAGAGAAACCGGAATGAACATTCTAATACTAAACATTATTTCATACTGGTGCTCTACATAAAAGCAGAGAAACCGGAATGGGCATTCTACTACTAAATATTATTTCACGCTGGTGCTCTACATAGCAGAGAAACCGGAATGGGCATTCTACTACTAAACATTATTTCATACTGGTGCTCTACATAAAAGCAGGGAAACCGGAATGGGCATCCCACTACTAAACATTATTACATACTGGTGTGTCTATACTCAGCGGGAACACATGGTCTTTTGATATAGGTCTTTCCGTGATATACATCTATATAATTAGGGCTATCATTGGTGAAACAACTGAAATTAGTTCCGTATTACTTTCAGTTTTATAAATTTTTGAAAAAAATCCTCTAGCCAGCGGGCAACTTTTTTTCTATGAAAGTGATCAAGTTAAAATATGGTTATATAATTAGGGCTATGCTAACTTTATATATATATGATAAAAAAATATATAGATTTCCATAATCAAAACTGAAATATTCCGTTACGAAAAAAAACTCTAGTCAGCGGGAAACTTAATACATACGCAACATACAGCATTAGAAAACAATCCTCAACTAGTGCTATTCCCGTGTATATTTTGTATAATCTTGCTTTTTGGATACCGCTTTCAGAAGTGCAGATATATACCTAAGGTGGTTTTCTTGCTGATACATATACTTCGTGAGATCATCCATATAAGCTGAACAGTATAATAGCCAACTAAAAATCCACTCCTACCGATGAATCAAATTTAGCTTTACCCTTTTTACCCGACTACGGCAAAGCCAAAAAGTAGGGTAATGTTTTGGCAGTCTGTATGTATTTATGTATTTGTGTATGTATGTATGAATGTATGTATGAATTAATGTTATGTATGTATGAATGTATGGTTAAAGACATTTATACACATAAATTAATCTACAAAGTTCAGTTATAATGAGAACTTACAAATTTACATTCAGTGAACGTGTACAAAAAGTCGGTAGGTAGGTAGGTAAATAATAAATATCAAATTTTCGTTCCGTGCTGGCTGTGTGCACAGAACTAGTTTGTTATATCTGCATCTTCGATGCACAGTAAGGTAATGTGCCAATGTGTGTGTATAAGTACTGTCTAATGTGAAAAGAATAAGCGCAGATGTGGCTTGCGGCTTGCGATACGAACATTATTAATTTTAAATTGTTTTAATATTTATTTATTTTTCGAATGAGCATGTTATGTAAAAGGTACCTATGTCCGTATGTTTTTGTGACTGGTCATATAGCTTGTTTATTTAGTTTTTTTATTCAGTTTATCAATACATATAATAAGACACTAAAATGCGAGTGTCTGTACATTTAATATATTTAAAAAAAACTGATTGAGTGCGATTAAAAAAGAGTAACAGAAACCAAAAAGACAGTTTTTGGAATTTTTGTCTGTCTGTATGTATGTATGTATGTATGTCTGTCTGGTACGTTATAACTTCGAAAATACTCAACGGATTTAAACGCGGTTTTTACAGTTGGATTACATATAATTAGGAGCGTTGTCAAAACTTTGTTTCGTCAAAATCGGTTAAGGGAAAAAGAAGTTATGGTCGATTGAAAATTTACTTCAAACACTGCTTTAAAACTTATAGACAAAAACCATTTGAAATTTCGGCAGTAACAAGCAAAGCATGTTGGCCTATCGGTAGAGGTAGCGGATCATATTTTTAAGTAGAGGGTTCGAATCCTGCTAGACATCACTTCTTTTGTTTTCCTTTTTTTGTTTTGTATTAATTTTTTAAGTCTATTTTTTTTAAATATTTTAGTAAAGAAATGTTTCTAGAAAGTAGCTGGAATTTTCTGTTTTCGTTTTTTATTTGTTTTCTAGAATTGTTTTGTTACTTAGAGAAAGCTCTTAGCGTTAATCAATATATACATATAATAAGACACTAAAATGCGAGTGTCTGTACATTTAATATATTTCAAAAAAACTGATTGAGTGCGATTAAAAAAGAGTAACAGAAACCAGAAAGACAGTTTTTGGAATTTTTGTCTGTCTGTATGTATGTATGTATGTCTGTCTGGTACGTTATAACTTCGAAAATACTCAACGGATTTAAACGCGGTTTTTACAGTTGGATTACATATAATTAGGAGCGTTGTCAAAACTTTGTTTCGTCAAAATCGGTTAAGGAAAAAAGAAGTTATGGTCGATTGAAAATTTACTTCAAACACTGCTTTAAAACTTATAGACAAAACCCATTTGAAATTTCGGCAGTAACAAGCAAAGCATGTTGGCCTATCGGTAGAGGTAGCGGATCATATTTTTAAGTAGAGGGTTCGAATCCTGCTAGACATCACTTCTTTTGTTTTCCTTTTTTTGTTTTGTATTAATTTTTTAGAAGTCTATTTTTTTTTAATATTTTAGTAAAGAAATGTTTCTAGAAAGTAGCTGGAATTTTCTGTTTTCGTTTTTTATTTGTTTTCTAGAATTATTTTGTTACTTAGAGAAAGCTCTTAGCGTTAATTCCATTAATATAAAAGCATTTTGTACTTATCTATCTATACATATAATAAGACAGTAAAAATCGAGTGTCTGTACATTAAATATTTTTCAAAAAACCTCTACGGGGCAATTAAAGAAGAGTAATAAAAACAAAACAAAAAAACAATATTTGCACTTTTTGTCTGTCTGTCTTTCTGTCTGTGTGGTGCGTTATAATTTCAAAACTACTCAACAGATTTGAACGCTGTTTTCACAGGTGAATTACATATAATTAGGAGCGTTGTAAAATCTTTGTTTCATCAAAATCGGTTAAGGGAAATAGAAGTTATGGCCATTTAAAGTTTACTACAAGCACTGCTTCAAAACTTTTAAACAGTTGAATGCGATTTACATAAACGTATTTAATTTAGATAAAGCTAGAATTTCTACTTATATCAATAAAGACAAAAACACACTGCAGTCTCTATTAAATTTTAATAAAATAACACATTGAATGTTTGTGGGCGTATGATTTAGTTACATAAAATATCAATAGATGGCGCTGACTTTATTTTAATAGCAGATTGAAATTTTTCCTTACGGCAGCAATTCATTCTAATTATTAAAAAAAAATTTGGCTGTTGATTTAGTACTATTGGTTGGTTTTTTTATCGGTCGTTTGTTGTGTTGTATTGTAAGCTATTTGAATTGATTGGTTGGTTTGGTTTGGCTTTGGTTTAAAAAATAATCAAATCAGTGTTTGACGGAATAATACGGTCGTGTCGTAAGGACAAATTTATCTGACTTATCACTATTTATTGAGCTTTTCTCCAATTTTCACGCCCACTAAAACTTTGGGAGTGAATTTTAGGTCCTAATGACTCTGTAATAGGCTGCGTCTACTCTTTTAGAGACAAAGATTGATAGTATGAATGTTAAGGGCTCCTTCTTCTAAAGGTCCGTTGTCCGTAAGCCGCGTAGTCGCGGCGCTCACTCATTTTGTAGGCATTAAGACATCATATTTGGGAAAATAACACTACAAAATCTACTTCAGCTATTTTCACTATATAAATACTTTATCTAAAGGTTGGTATAAAAAGCAGGACAATAAGTTTATTATTTTAGGCATAGTATTGAAAATAAACTTCCAAAGGAGGCAACTTAGATTTTTCTATCGAGCGAATTTTGTCTGATATTGGTACTGTTACTGTAAGCGAATTTCACTCTGCTATATCCTCAACTAAAAAGGTTACTTAAACTTTTTTTCAGAATTTTACGACTGTTTAATACTGATTCCTATTGATTTTAAAAACGGTATTTGAGAAAGAAGTGGCCCTAATATTTAATGATATTATAGCAATGTAATGGCTTTATAAAATTGGCACGGGAAAAGGATACAATAGAATTAACTATAGGTCTGGATAGTTGTAGTTTCCACAGGTTACGCGAAAAGCGACCTACACGCGGGCGGAGCCGCGGGCAACAGCTAGTTTTTAATAAATTGTATGAAATGTAAAATGTACGAATGTATGTATGATCCAACATATCGCCTGTATTTGTATGTTCCACTGAACCGATTTTAATGAATGGGGTGTCAATCGATTAGTAAAAATGACCCGGGTGACATGGGCTACATATTTTTTTATGTAGTCGGGTTTGTTAAACGTAATTCTTGTTGCCATTTCTATTAAATATACAAAATTTGTATTTGTATTATAAACAGAAAAAATAAGTACGTCAGTGTTTCAAATTAAAGTGAACTGATACTCTGAAAGTAACCTGTAGAAAATTTTCATTTTGTAATTATTTCTGACTCACACTTAAAGTATTTGCTCTTGGTAGAAACGTTATATCACATTTATATTATAAAGAAGAAAGATTTGTGGCTACAGTATACTTACCGGTTACCAAGAAGCCAAGAACCATTACATTACCAGCACTGAGAAGAAGCTTTTGTGAACACTTCGTATATCAAGAAATACAGTTACAGCGCAGTTCTGATAAGAACTGTTTTGTCAAGAAAGAAATACAGATAGTTACGAGGTAGCTCTGATAAGAGCACCGTGCGACCGAGAGGAAAAAAGCGTGGAAGCGAGATAGCAAGCGTCACTCCTTCGAAATAAATCAACCGTTTTTTTATTGGTTAAAAATATTATAATTCAAGTTTTATTATTGGTTGATGACGATTTACATGGTAAATATTTTATATATAATCTTCGCATTTTTGTCAATAAACATTCCATTCTATTCTAATCTTCTGAATTGGAGTTTTAAGAGTTTTTTTTAAGTTTATAAATTTTAAGAGCGGAATCAGTCCTTGATACCGATAAACTTTCCCCATTGACATATACCGTGATATGAAAAGATTTTTATTTACTCCATAGAAACTCGGATTAGCTACTTGGGCAGATTTTACGGGTGGACACTTTTTTTTCATATTTCAATGTATTCCTTGGGGAAAGTTGATCAGTAACATGGGCGCGGGGTGAGCCCTTAAAATGGTTTCAGTATTTTTACACGACTGCTCAAACAAAGGAGCGTATTGTTTTAGAGATCGTGTATGTATGTAAGTATGTATGTACGTAAGTAGGTTAGTTTATTTTTTCCATCATAACTTCTAAGCGGCTGAACCGATTTGGATGAGTGGGGTATCATTAGAATCCTTGCGTCCCCACGAGTGACATAGGCTATATATTTTTTAGGATGGCAGTCGTGTTTTTTTAAACTCGTTTTTTACACGTTAAAATAGATATAAACGTAAACCTGCACTTCTGAAAGCGGTATCCAAAAAGCAAGATTATACAAAATATACACGAGAATAGCACTAATTGAGGATTGTTTTCTAATGCTGTATGTTGCGTATGTATTAAGTTTCCCGCTGACTAGAGTTTTTTTTCGTAACGGAATATTTCAGTTTTGATTATGGAAATCTATATATTTTTTTATCATATATATATTAAGTTAGCATAGCCCTAATTATATAACCATATTTTAACTTGATCACTTTCATAGAAAAAAAGTTGCCCGCTGGCTAGAGGATTTTTTTCAAAAATTGATAAAACTGAAAGTAATACGGAACTAATTTCAGTTGTTTCACCAATGATAGCCCTAATTATATAGATGTATATCACGGAAAGACCTATATCAAAAGACCATGTGTTCCCGCTGAGTATAGACACACTACATACTGGTGCTCTACATAAAAGCAGAGAAACCGGAATGGGCATTCTACTACTAAACATTATTTCATACTGGTGCTCTACATAAAAGCAGGGAAACCGGAATGGGCATCCCACTACTAAACATTATTACATACTGGTGCTCTACATAAAAGCAGGGAAACCGGAATGAGCATTCTACTATTAAACATTATTTCATACTGGTGCTCTACATAAAAGCAGGGAAACCGGAATGGGCATCCCACTACTATACATTATTACATACTGGTGCTCTACATAAAAGCAGAGAAACCGGAATGGGCATCCCACTACTAAACATTATTTCATACTGGTGCTCTACATAAAAGCAGAGAAACCGGAATGGGCATCCCACTACTAAACATTATTTCATACTGGTGCTCTACATAAAAGCAGAGAAACCGGAATGGGCATCCCACTACTAAACATTATTTCATACTGGTGCTCTACATAAAAGCAGAGAAACCGGAATGGGCATCCTACTACTAAACATTATTTCATACTGGTGCTCTAAATAAAAGCAGAAAAACTGGATTGTACCCGTACATTCTACTTCGCTATTATTAAAAGTCTAAGGTCCTAAAAATACATCTTATAAGATTTTTAAGTTATTCATTTGCTTGGCTATGGTTTAAAACAGTGCCCGCACTTTCTCTTTGAATTTAATACGAGTAATTTAATTTCCAAACAAGTAGTATATATAAAGCAGAATTATAACTTTTGATTATTACTTTATTGAAAATTGTTGTTGCCTGTTAAGGATGTAACGTGCCATAACATCGGTTAAATCGATTTCAGTTAATTACTTATACTTTGCTGCAGAACTTACTCAGCACCGTAGTCCACATTGTCACACAGCCAGTCCTGTACCTAACTAACTGTGCCTTTCGATTTCACCCGTTGTCGATGAAATAGCTGACAAAATAGCTTATATTGTATGAAGCAAAGAAGCAAAACAAGCAAATAATAGATTGTTATACAAGATTCGAAAGGATTAATTCCCGTACGAGTTATTTAAATTATTGTCCGAGTAGGAGTTATGACTTTCATCCGTGTAAAACATTTTACTTTTTAAATCTGGTAGATTCAAAGATATTAAAATCTTCAAAAAACTCTTTGTTCAGACTTCCGTATTAGTTATCATTTTCCTGTTCACATTCAGTGAACAGGAAAATGAAAACTAATACGGGAAAATCTTAAATATCCATGACGATGCACGTGCTAGGTAGGGCCGTTGGAATTCATGATAATGTCGTTTTTTACACAGGTTTTATGAGGCTTAGCATATAAATAGACCTCATTTCTATCTGGCGTATTGTTTAACTTAGGAAATTAACAGGAGATCTCAATTTATTTGGACTAATAACTAACATCATTCCAAAGGAGAATGAAGTCAAGACATGGAGACAAAACAATAAATTTTGGAACTCGGGGTTCCCTTACGTGATGTATTATTTTCATAAATGCCATACGACGTAACTGGGAAACGCCAGGTTCATTCATCACCCGCAGGCTCTTGCTGGAAATAGACCTCCTCTAAGAATTTTCGGAATGACCGGTTGGAAGCGGCCCGCATCCATCACCTTCTGGTCGGTGGGTATACGACGCTACGCTTGCCGGTGTATGGGCACCGTTCTAGAACCTTTATGCCTAATTAGACATCGGTTCGTTGCGCTATGTGCCCTACCTACTGCCATTCCAAAGAGCTAATCCGCTGGACTATGTCCACCTTCTACGGATCTCCTCATTCGGTCTCGAAGGGAAACACCGAGCATAGCCCTCTCCATGGCTCTTTGGGCGAGCTTGAGGTTTCTTATGAGGTCCATAGATGACGATTATATGAAAAAGTAGATACACACACAAAAAGCAAAATAATAATATTTATTTCATATTTTTATTAACATGAATAGATGTCATTAAGTAAACATGTATAAACAAACGCCTTTTATCAAATGTGTAAGATAGAGTTGATTTAATGCTTTCTTTTCGGGCCATATAAAGGTAATTGTCGGGATCCAGTTGAATAGTGGCTAATAGCTGGGTTCCATTATTCACTGGCAGACAGTTCCGGCGGAGTGACTCGGGCTCCACCTTCGTGAATAGCATGACTGCGCTACGACCTTCTCGCGATATTCTTTTATTTGCAATTTAGTTACTTATCAACCCTCGTTTGCATTCATCTATCTATGTCAATGAAATTACGTAACTTCATCAATATTAGTTTTAACATCCAAAAAATATGTAGAAGATATTGCTCTTCCTGACATTATTGTTCCGACATCGCCTAGAAGTTTATTCTATTCGGATCCCGAGTTCCCAACTAACTCCAAATTGGTTTGTGAGATAACACGCTTCATGCTTCTACTAAATCAATCTTGAAAGTACTGGGCCTTGATTCTGTAAGCTTTCATTTTAAATTTCGAATCTGAATCCGCTGTGAGTTTCTTGATTGGTATTCTAAAAACTCGGTTGAATATTCGACTCTATACTTAGCGCTACCCTTGCGAGCGTGTCAGCGAGATGAACTAGATTGGCCGTGAGATTTTGTATGAGATGACGTAAGATGTGGGATTCTGGAAGGTAATTTCCCCGTCACTTCAAAGCTCACTTCTCACTTGTCATTTTGAACCTTATGCGAAGTGTGAGTGATAGCGACGTGAGAAGCGAGTTGTTGTTTGAATAATAGAATCGACAGGCTAATAGGAACTATTGAAAATATTCACGCATTTTTTGGTTAGTTTATTTTTACACTGTTTTACATTCTTCGTTCAAATACTACATTAACATCAAAGACGCTACAGCTCGAAGTGGGCGTGAGCCTGGCCTTGTCAAGTAAATTTCTCCATAACTTTTGCTTTTGGGCTACACCATATATAAGGTGAATTTAAATCAACTGCAAATATTTTAAGGGTAGATTCAGACCAATAAACTGAACAACTTTCCCAAATAAACTTATGTCGAAATACGAAAAAAAAAATTTTGACCTCCCATACAAATTGAGAATCAGCTGATCTATAGTTTAGTATGGAGAGTGAAAAATAAAATTTCGTATTTCGATATAAGTTTATTTGGAAAAGTTGTTCAGTATATTGGTCTGTATCTGCCCTTAAAATATTTGCAGTTGATTTGTGTCCACCTTATATATAAAATATAACTCATTCACTAATCTCTCAACGCTTAGCCAAATGTCAGTGTGAGCTCACTACTATACGTCCAATTTGCAGAAATAATTTTCGTGATGTTTTTAGCCTTGTGACATGTTTATTTGTAATTGCCATTACTGATATGGTGCCGTAAAAACAATAAATAAAACGTGTAGTAATAAGAAAATATGAATAAATGGTACTGTGATCGCCGCTTCTCGGTAAAGAAGTCCCTTTATAGTATCTAGATATGACCTTTGAACTTGCTTAAAGGTCTTTCGGACTCCAGCATCTCAAAAGACTGACTGAAGATAGTAAACATAAGTACCTATATAGGTATATAGTTTTATAGGTATAAAAAGTAATTCGTCGATATTTGATTCTTCATTTTTCTATACCTACCTACCAATTTGCAACGGTTAGAACGGGTCCTTGGCACAGTTAGATTAGTTTGGAAATATTAATTTGTACACTTAAATAAAGCTAATTATTTTTCTAGCTACTAATTTCAGACTTATGACGACGCATGCATCCTGTCATAAAAATGCCCATTTATTTTCTGTTCTAAATAAATACCTTATGGAGGGAAAACAATACGATCTGAGATACCTTGCCCCCAGCTTCGAATCAGAAGCCATAATATGCCTGCTAAATGATCACTTACTGTTATTATTTGTGTTGTGTTTATCTGATCATAATTATTTTATGATTTGTATTTTATTTGGTTTTTACAATATTTTATGAGATGGTAGATTATTAGATAATATTTTTAATATAAATCTCTGCAGTGCAGCGGTAAATAACCCATAAAAAACTTTTATATAGGTACCTACTTTTACGCAACTTAATATAAATGATACGCAAGTATTTGTTCTTCTTTATTTATTTATTATTATTATATTTGTAGTTAAATCTTGACATTTCTTTTTTGCAATATGTTTAAACTAGTCAGGGTTTAATATATATATATATATTAATTATACCAAAGAATTTCGAATCGCGCGCGGTCTCGGCAATTTTTTTTAAATATATTATTTATACGAAAATACTAGATCAATAAATCCTGTCTATGAATGCTGAGAGACATACAAGAAAATAAACACAGTACTTTTATATGGAGCTCACTCGCGCAAGTATTGTTTTATGTAAATGTAATATTGGACCTTGACCATCCGGAAGTGCTTTAATTTTATACGAATTCTTATGCAAACCTCTGAAGGTTAGTAGTTGCATGCTTCACAAAATTCTGTGTTAGTTTTTATCGTTAAATTCATTGTTATTACTTATTACTTAATTCATTGTTGAGTCTGTGTTGAGAAGTTTTTGCCGCAGATAGGCGTGGTCCTGTTTCTTATTTTCACCCCCAGATTGTTTTTTTAGGGTTCCGTATTTAAAAAGTCCAAAACGGAACTCTTATTTAAGATCACTTTGTTGTCCGTCTGCCTGTCTGTATGACAAACTTTTTTTTCTGAGGAACGCTTGAACGTATCAAGTTGAAATTCATAACAAATACTCCTGGTTTCTTTCGGCTGTAAAGTAATCAAAATTATACGCCAACGCGTTAAATGATCAATATGACCCTAGATGTTGCAAATCTTCGTAAATTTTGCTATTTCAGATGGGAACTAGACTCATGAAATGGTGAGAAGCAATATCAAACAGCACTCAGTTAAGTAGTAAAAAATCTACAAACTGTAAATTACTTGTATAATTTCAAGAAAATAAATAAATAAAAAAACTGTTTTTTACAGGTAAAAATTCAGGAGAATGTAAATCTTAAAATAACATAGTATTGTGGGGGACTTTCGTACTGAGGAATCCGTACCACCCCTCAGTACTTGCACTTGGGTGATTTTTTTTTATACTATCCAACTATTGTCGAGCTCTGTTTGCTTTGTTTATGCGATCCGCTGTTTTACTCTTCTGAATATTCATGAAATCGTAAAAATAGTAAATAAATAGCCTTACTATAGGATTTTTTGGCAGTTACTCGTAATTCATGGTGTATGTCAAGCCTGTATGTTCATTATAAAAAGCAATATGATTTTTTAATTGTGCTACCATTTTTATCTATGATAGAATCTGGATTCGTAGAAAAGACTAGTAAAACATACAGTACGGTACAACGCGTGTAAAATATCCGAAGTGTTTTCAAACAGAGGGTGGTGCCACCCTAACATTCACGGGTAACAGTAAGGCCCTAATGAACACCACCTTTCAAGGTCATTGCCGCTCACCTGCCGGCTTGCTTCGCGTGATTGACATGGCACGAAGGAACCCCTTTTAGTTAGATAATCACTCGAACGGTCGTGAAATTAACTCTGCATCATTTGGCAGGTTTTCCCAACCAGAAGAAAATGAGAGGTGTCTGTGATGGAGGTTTTTTGCAGATGAATTTCCGCCTTAGTTTGTTACTTCCACATTTCATCACACCTTAGTTTGTTACTTACACTTACTCATTTCATCAATAGTGATACTGATAATGTTTTAATGCCGGAAATCAGTAAAATCGGTACCTACCTATCAAGATTTTTTTTTCGAAAGTTATCTAAATTGTTGGCAAACTGATTATTTTTTTAAGTATACTTTCTCATAAGAGCGATAAGTCGGGCTAAATTGGGTATATCATCCGGGCGAGGATATTTTTAACTCCTAAAATCCTGCTATTTATTATTCAGTTATTGATACCGAGTCATAACGAGACGTATTTATTTGTTCAGAATGACCCATACTATCGTTTCAAAGCTTCCAAGATTTGGTGGTAGTAAAATTAAACTAGACCTTACCTATATTAAAATAAACATTTTCCGTGAAAATCAGAGTCGGTTACATACTGTTTGTATTGTTTGTAGTACGAAAAAACTATATTATATTTTTGTGTACTAAGTAATTATACTATACTTTTCTGTAGCATATTGCAACAAACCAATTATAACCTTGTAGAAATAAAATAGTATCTGATATTATAATTATTAATAAATCAACTATCTGTTGCATAAAGTTAATCTCTATAGACAGACTCTACGTTATAATTATCGACCAAAAGTACTGAATTTTCCGGGATAATTACAATTGATTTCCCGGGAAATTCAGTACTTTTGGTGTTTGTACCTACCGGTTTCTCCCATGAAAATAAAGTTCAAGATAGATTAGTTTCATAAGAATGCCCGACGTGTACTAAATACTGACATTGATCGGCCAATGGAGTGGAAATTCACCTTGGGGTAGTCAAAATTGATGACGTCACAAGGAGCCTCGATGGAAGAAAGCAACGATATAGTTTAAATATTCATGAACATCGTCGCGAGACGATTGACCTTTGGTGTTTGGCGGCAAAGTTAACACCGCCCACATTATGTACTAGTTCGCATTAATTCTATATTCTAGAAAAATACACATACTTTTGCTTTCAAAAAGATCAATTAAATAATAGCTTTGATTAAAAATAAGATAATTATCTTAAATTAATGTTGAATGCTGTTTGTATTTAAGCGCTTAACTTAAGGACGATAAAGCTTCGATGACTGAGGTACCAATTTATGATATTACGTGAATGGAGCGATATGGAAATTGCTAATACGCGGACCGTAAGTATGTTTTTTTTGACAAACTGATCATATATAAGTATAGTTATATACCTTATCAAAATCCCTTCAGTTATCTAAGTTTTCTTACATAAGCTTCCATTGGACATTGACGGCGGAAACATACTTTTTGTATATGTAAAATTTACAATTACGAATAGGTGTGACTCTACCTTTAGCAGGTTTCTAATAATAAGAGAGATTTGAGATTTTATTTCCTTTTACAAACCTTCCTACTTGCATAGTTTTATTCATTAGAGTATACGTAAAACCGTAACTCTCCCTGTAGATAGCTGATGATAAGCCATGGCGTGGGCGTTTTGATACAAAATATTCGAAATATAGAAAGACGTTTCATTTATAATTGTTTTTTTTTTCTACACACATACTAAAAAGCGTAAACGGCAAGTTCGCTTCAATCATTTTTCATTTCATTATTTCGTAGCATCGCTGCATAAACTTCTTATTAGAAACCTAATTTTAGACTTACTTAGATTACCAAATTTAAGATTATCTAATTTATATAAGGCTTGACATTAACTCATTGGTACTGGTTAATTCGCCAGTCCGAGAGCCATCATCTCACACATCTATACTTACTTTAATTTATTTGGATTTGAAGCATGTGCTCCGGGCGGGCATTTTGTGCTCTATCTGATAACAAAATTCCGCGCCATTGGCGATTACTTACAGCTTGCCGCAGTGTGGAAAATGTAAGCGTTTTATTACATTTTTATCTGATATGTCGAACACATAGGTAAAATTACATGGGGCTCTATTTGCGCAAGTTGTGCGATCTATAACGCGATCTTGGTGATAATAATCATCATTTCAGACACAAGACGTCCACTGCACATAGGCCGTCCTCATAGATTTAAAATCTGACTTTAAAGCCTTTATGATGATCTAAAGTACCGAAATCACAACCCGAGAAGGCGATCAGAATAGAAACTATAATATGAAAAATTAAGTCTCATCAGCCTTGGATTAATCATCGTATCATTCAGTCGGTAGATTATTGTTTCGTAGCACACTAATTTTTAAATGTTTTATTTCTTTCGCCCGCCGCTTTGCCCGCGTGAATTTCCCTCTTGGAACATGTCCTTCTCAATACTTCTATCTATGTGTATGCGAAATTTCAGGACAATTGGTGCAGTAGATAGGGCGTGAAAACGTAACAAACAAACAAACTCACTTTCGCATTTATAATAAACATATATATCAATACATATAATAAGACACTAAAATGCGAGTGTCTGTACATTTGATATTTTTCAAAAAAACTGATAGAGTGCGATTAAAAAAGAGTAACAGAAACCAAAAAGTCAGTTTTTGGAATTTTTGTCTGTCTGTATGTATGTATGTATGTCTGTCTGGTACGTTATAACTTCGAAAATACTCAACCGATTTAAACGCGGTTTTCACAGTTGGATTACATATAATTAGGAGCGTTGTCAAAACTTTGTTTCGTCAAAATCGGTTAAGGGAAAAAGAAGTTATGGTCGATTGAAAATTTACTTCAAACACTGCTTAAAACTGTTAATGCGTTTACTTACGTTTAATTTAATTTAGATAAGGCTAGGATTTCTACTTTCTATTATCCATATCAATAAAGACGAAAACACGCACTGCACCTATTATTTTTTATAAAATAACACATTGAATTTGATCGTAAATTTAGTAACATAAAATCTCAATAGATGGCGCTGACTCACTTTACAACTCGCTATGGTTACGTTTTCGCATTAAGGTATAGCAGATTGAAATTAAACCTAGCAAATTATCAAATTTGATGGTATTTGTCTTTGTGGTTCTTTTGGTTTGGTTGTTTCGTTGTTGTCTGTCTATTGATTGGTTTGGTAAATGAACGGTTCGGTTCGCTATTGTTAGTTATCTTGCTTGAATTGAAAATTGAATTTGTTGTTTGACGGAACATACGATCGTGTCGTATATAAGGTGGACACAAATCAACTGCAAATATTTTAAGGGCAGATACAGACCACTATACTGAACAACTTTTCCAAATAAACTTATATCGAAATAAGAAATTTTATTTTTCACTCTCCATACTAAACTAGATCAGCTGATTCTCAATTTGTATGGGAGGTCAAAAAATGTTTTTCGTACTTCGACATAAGTTTATTTAGGAAAGTTGTTCGGTTGAGTGGTCTGTCTGAATCTGCCCTTAAAATATTTGCAGTTGATTTAAATTCACCTGATATAAAGAATTTTAATTATTTTAAATAATGCCTAGGAGGAAACGATCTAATCTGTCGCGTCATTCCGGAATAGCTAAAAGCAGAAGGTTAGCTAGATCTCAAGAATCGAATGCGGATAGACAGATGCGACTCGATGAAGATAGGCAACGCCATGCATTGTCTCGGTCTTTAGAAACTTCATCTGACAGAGAGTCTCGGTTGTCCGCTGACCGCGAGCGTCATGCGTCATCTCGGGCTTCGGAAACGTTTACCGAAACTCAAGGTTTTGGCGGAAATTGTCGGGGATGAAGTGATTTACACGTCATATAACAGTGTTGTGCATCAGGATGATGCTACCATCTACCCTATCGAGTTTTTCAGTTCATTGGCTGCAAGTGGTCTTCCTGCTCATAACCCTTAAAGTCGGCGTTCCCATTATGCTCCTAAGAAATCTTTCTCCGCCTAAACTATGCAACGGGACCCGACTCAAAGTAACGGTTTTGCAGCGCAACTTAATACAGGCCGAAATTCTCACAGGGTGTGGTTCAGGCGAAACGGTGTACATACCTCGAATACCACTCATCCCCAACAATTACCCCTTTCAATTTAAACGCACCCAGTTTCCAGTTCTGTATGCTTTGCCATGACGATAAATAAGTCGCAGAGACAAACCCTAAAAGCAGCTGGCATCGACCTAAGAACAAGTCAATAAGATGTTTCTCGCATGGACAACTGTATGTGGCTTGCTCGCGGGTCAGTAGCGTCGAAAATCTATTTTTATTAGCCTCTGAGGGAAGAACTGCTAATGTTGTCTACAAAGAGATTCTTTGAACTTAACTCTGAAACATGATATTTGTTTATATTTGAATAATTTCCTGGCTACTTCGATTGCGTCATTTCATTTCAATGTAACACAGGTTACGCGAAAGCTACACGCGGGCGGAGCCGCGGGTAACAGCTAGTATATAATAAAACATCTATCATTGACTGCAGTAGTGACAGATTGGCTGCTATAAAAATTGACTTGGACGGCCGGCCCATATTGGTGCTAAGTGTATACCTGCCTTATGATGACGGAAAAGACGAGAGTTTTATAAACTTCATTGACTGCCTAGGAAACATAGAAGCAATCATAAATGATAGTGAGGCTGAAGCGATATATGTTCTTGGGGACTATAACGCCCATCCGGGAACCCGTTTTGGAAATGAGCTGCGGTCGTTCTGCTCTGATCATTCCTTAATATGCGCCGATATGGAGATTTTACCTAAGGACACTTACACACACACGAATGACGGAAATGGTTCTCTTCGTTGGCTGGACCACTGCCTAGTTTCATCTGCGGCACAAAACACAATACGAGCAGCTCAAGTGGTCCCTGGCGTTTATTGGTCGGATCATAATCCCCTCCTCGTAACATGCGAGTTGATGTTAGTGGTGAGGAAAATTGAAGTGAATAGTGTTAATTCCTCGATGATAGGTGTCCATTGGGGTAAACGGGATGTTGCCCAAATCAATCTATATAATAAACTGTGTTGTGATAAAGTTAGTAGAATTAAGTTGTCTAGTCATTGTGTAAATTGCGATACGTTTCGCTACTGTACAGAGCATATATATTTAATTGACGAGTTTTATGATGATCTAGTATTATTATTTAAAGATGCGGCTAAAGAATCTGCCTGTCGCGGTGAGCAGAGAGGTAAGAAGGTTTTGGGCTGGAATTATCACATCAGGGACAGTCACAGGAAAGCTAGGGTACATTTTAAGTCATGGGTCACGGCGGGAAAACCAACTTCAGGCCTGCTCTATGATAATATGTTATGTAGTCGCAGAATTTTTAAAAACAAATTGAAGTGGTGTCAAAATAATGAGGATAAAATACGAATGAATATTTTAGCATCAAACTTATCGGATAAAAACTTTGTTAAATTTTGGAATGCTACAAAACAACTTAATTATAAAAGTAATATGCCTGCGAGTGTAGAGGGAGTTCACGAATCGGTTAAAATTGCCGAATTATTTTCACACCACTTTAAAGTGGATCCATTGCCCACCTCCGACGCGTGCAGGGTGCCCCTGTCAAACAGTAATGTTGGTCACGAAAATACCTACAATTTTACATCAAATGATATTGATGACGTTGTTAGGGCGATGAAACGTGGTAAGGCCCCAGGTTTTGATGGGTTAAGCGTGGAGCACATTGCATACGCGGGGGAGGAGGTATTTCGCTTATTGGCGCATTTTTATAGTATATGTTTAAATTCCACTCATCTACCCGAGCGCCTCATGAAAACAGTCGTTATTCCTGTGCCTAAAAATAAAACCGGTGATGTTTCCAGTATTAAAAATTACAGGCCTATTTCCTTAGGAACAATTTTAGGCAAAATACTGGAAAGTTTAATTTCTCCAGAACTAAAAAAGTGTTTGAAATTGAATGATGCACAGTTTGGTTTTCGTCCTGGTCTCTCGACAGACTCTGCAATCTTCAGTTTGAAAAGTACTATAAGTTACTATACAAATAGAGATACTTCAGTATATGGTTGTTTCCTGGATCTCAGCAGGGCTTTTGACCTGGTAAATTATGATTTACTCTGGGCAAAACTCTCTGCCTCAGGGGTACCATCGAACATTGTTGGTCTGTTGAGATATTGGTACGAAAATCAAACAAACCATGTGAAGTGGGGCGACACCATTTCTAATGATTTTAGATTAGAATGTGGTGTACGCCAAGGGGGGTTGACCTCTCCGGACCTTTTTAATCTGTACATAAACGACCTGATCGAGGAGTTAGGGAGCACTAAAATCGGATGCCATATTGGTTCAGTTTGTTTAAACAATTTTAGTTACGCGGATGATATGGTGCTCCTTGCCCCCTCCATCAGGGGTCTAAGAAGCTTGGTAGCTATCTGCGAAAGATATGCCAGTAGACATGGGCTTAAGTATAATGTCCAAAAAACAAAAATGATGGTATTTCGTGCTGGAAAGGGTCCGGAGAGGATATTGCCTGTGTATTTGGACAGTGTTTTAGTAGAAAGAGTGGATACTTTTAGATACTTGGGACATATTGTGCGTGGGGATCTCCAAGACGATGATGACGTAGAAAGAGAGCGGAGAGCTTTAACAGTGCGCTGCAACATGCTCGCACGTAGATTTGCGCGCTGCACAGGTGAAGTAAAACTGACCCTATTCAGAGCGTACTGCCAAAACTTCTACACTGCACAGCTCTGGGTCAATTGTAAAAAAAGTACCAGAAGCAGCATCAGGGTGCAGTATAATAACGCATACCGTACCCTGATGAGATTGCCGAGATGGTGTAGCGCGTCGGGCATGTTTGCGGACGCCGGAGTCGCGGATTATTTTGCGATCATTAGGTCTCGCGTCGCGGCGTTTTGGTCGCGTGTCCGCTCATCTGAAAATGAGATTCTCCACACATTGGCCCAGTATGTGGACTGTCCTATTAAGAGGTACTGGCTCTCTGTACACCGTGACAGCAACAGGAAATGACTGTTGTATACTTAGTTTTAGCAGATTAGATTAAGTATATTTTTAAACTTTTAACTTTTAACTTTATATTTATATTTTTATATGTAAATGTATTGTGGGTGTTTTTACCTGAAAGAAAAGATATTATTATTATTATTATTATTTGTATCTCCTTTGAGGATCACGGGTCTATTCACCCCGGACTTTTGAGAGGCTTGCGCGGGGATATTGATCCAACGCGTAGAGGCCCTTTGGAGAAGTTGATGTTATGTGGTGCTCCTACCAAAACCCGTTCCCGGCTATATCAATAGATGATATATCCATGAACAGGTCTCGGCAGGAGGAGGAACTATACTATTATTATTTCGTTCTATTCGTTTTCTTCTCTCTTTTCTAAAAGAGGTAAAAATATAGCACGGGCCATAGCCAAGTGCAAGATATATACTAGTATATTGGGTAAGTACTTACTTACTATAAAACTACCTAAATGTTTTTTATTGAAGAAATTTGCGTGTGATGCGACAGGTATTTAAGATGACAGCTTTCTGTAGAGTGTGGGTGATGTGCGATGGTATGTTGAGTATTTGCAAGCTTGTGAAAAGTGTTTGTGGTACGACGGCTGTTGTAGACAGTATGATTGGAATTATTTTGACGGTTCCAACGCGCCATTGTGTTTGGATTTCTATGGCTAAATCCTTATACTTACTCATTTTTTCTGTGTATGTAGTCTGCAAGTTGTGTGTATTAGGAACAGCAATGTCTACCAGGTACACTGTACTATTGGTTTTGTCATGAATGGTTATATCGGGCCTATTAAAATGGATGGTTTTATCTGTTACTATTGTGCGATCCCAGTAAATTTTAACTGCATTGCTTTCCAATATTTTATCTGGTGTATATTTGTAATATGGTTGTTTAGTGTCAATTAATTTGTAGTTAAATGCTATGTGTTGATGTATTATTGCTGACACTTGGTCATGCCGGTGTTTATAATCACTTTGAACTAGACTTTTGCATGCTCCTGTTATATGTTGGATGGTCTCACTAGCACTATTGCAATGTCTACATAAATCTGTTACAAGATTACAGTCTTTGATGATGTATTTTTTGTAATTTCTTGTGTGGATAACCTGATCCTGTATAGCAAGCATAAATGCTTCTGTCTCCGGAAAGAGTTCTCCTCGTTGCAGCCATGTATTCGACCATCGCTTGTCTATATGAGTTTGTTCAAGATCTTTGTAATGCCTACCATGCAAAGACTTTTGTTGCCATGCCAGTTTCTTCTCTGCAATACTCGTCTGCACCTCGTTTGGCTGTATAGTGTAATCACTTAGATTAAGCGGTGTAAATTTGCTATCTATATGGGAAATATATTTATGTAATTCAGAATTTTCTGATTTTGTGTGGAAGTAGACGTAAAGTGGATATCTGTTTATTATGTAAGTTCCGGATGTCTATCAAACTTCTGCCGCCTTCTGATCTGGGAAGTGTAAGTCTTTGAATACAAGATTTAGGGTGATGTTTTCTATGCTGTGTAAGTAAAACGTTCATAGATGATTGCATTTTTTGTAAATCAGTTCGTGACCAGTTAATTATGCCAAAAGAGTATGTCAAAATAGGTATTGCGTATGTGTTTATATCTTTGCTAATATTCCGGGAGTTTAAATGTGTTTTTAAAATTTGTGATAGTCTGCGTTTAAAAGTGTTAGTTAAATTTTGTTTTATATCTTTGTGTTCAATGAATTTTGATTGATGGAATCCTAGATATTTATAAGTGCTATTTTCATCTAAAGCTTCTATTGTTTCTCCTGTTGATATAGTATATGTATTAAATTCGATTCTACCTTTATTTACAGAATGAATTTTACATTTATCAATGCCAAATTGCATGCATATATCATTAGAGAACTTCTCAGTTAGTTCTGTTAGTTGGAGCAAATCATTTTTGTTATTGGCGTACAGTTTGATGTCATCCATATACATAAGATGCGAAAGTTCAATATTATTTCTGTTGTGGATGAGTTTGAAACCATGTTTTTCGTTGAGCAGTGTTGAGAGAGGATTTAAAGCTAAGCAAAACCAAAGCGGGCTTAAACTATCGCCTTGGAATATACCCCTTTGAATAAAAATCGGTTCAGTGGTGATATTTTCTTGTGTAGTGTTTAATCTAAGTCTGGTTTGCCAATTTTTCATAATACTTCCTAGAAAATTAATTATGGCGTTGTTTATTTTATATTTTTTAAGAACATCTATTAACCAGCTGTGGGGAACAGAGTCGAATGCTTTACGATAGTCGACAAACATAGTGTAAATGCTACGCTTTTTCACGTGAGCCTGTTTCATGGCTACCGCATCGATGATTAGTTGTTCTTTGCATCCTTGGCTCTGTTTCCGACAGCCTTTCTGCTGTTCTGCTAAAATATTATTATTGTCCAGGTGTCTGTAGATAATGTTACTAATGCAACTTGTTAGTATTTTGTAAAATGTCTGGAGGCATGTGATATGCCTATATTTGGATGGATCTGGAGAAATTCCGTCTTTTGGGATCATATGTGTTGTGCCTTGTGACAAGAATGTAGGAAGGATATCTGGAGATTGTATGAAGCTATTGATGAATGTATGAATGTGCGGGTGAGTATTAGTTAGTTTTTTGTACCAGTAGTTATGGATATTATCAGTTCCAGGCGATTTCCAATTATGTGTTTTATTAATGACTTGTACAATTGTGTTGAGGGAAATGGATTCGAAATGCATTTCCACAAGATTTTCTGTGGCGCTGTCGATTTTACCCATCCATTCTGCATTTGCATTATGTTCTAAAGGATTCATCCAGATTTCAGACCAAAAGGTATGTAAACTTTCAGCAGATGGTATATCTTGTACTGGTTCTCCATCAGATTTATTAAGTAAGTATTGCGAGTGTATTCTATATCTGCGTTGTATGTCATTAATGTGGTAAAGGATGTTATTGCTTCTATTTCCATTTAAATACTGTGTCATTCTTCCTATATCTTTTCTTAACTGACTTATTTGATTTTCTAATCGTTTTTGCCAAGCTGGTTGTACTTTTTGAGGCACTCTTTTGATATTATTATCATAACATTTAATTTTGGTACCATTACAAATAGTAGCTGTAAATGCTGAACAGTATATTAAGGTGTGTAACGTATTAAAATCCAGTTCAGTATCCAGATGATCCGGTAAAATATTATGGTTGATAAATTCTGTTATAAGTGCTAGTTTTCTTGTCGATTTTTGCTTAGGTATGTGTGGCCTTTCAGTCGGATTACTGTTAATAAATCTATTAAAAGTTTCGCTAAAAGTCTCAGTTATTTCTCTCTGTATTTCACTCGTTAAAGGTGATGTAAAATTTTCTTGATTTTGGGGGGCGACTAATGTTGAAGGTGTGTGTTGTGTGAGTACTGGTTCTGATAATAAAAGTGTTTGTGATTCAGAGCTAACTTCTGTTGTTTGATTTTCATATAATTGAATATCTATTATACTACTGTGAATTTGTGACTCCTGTAATTCCCTTGCAACATCTGTCTTTATTTCTTCTAATCTGGCTTGTGAAATATATTTGTTTTGAATAATTGCTCGTCTTTGGTCTGCTATTCTTTGTTCTGAAAGGTTAGATAACTCTGGATACTGTGTTATAAACTGTGCATACAACTGACCACGATAGGCAGATGCATTTGCTTCTAGATTAGTTACACGATAATAAATCCTCATAATACTCTCATTTAGATCATTTGACCATCGCATCCTTGTTTTCTGATTTTGTGTACCTACTGTCGTCGTTGCTGTTTGTGTGAATGTGGCTTGACAATTTTGTGATTGTGTAGTGGTGATACTAAGGTTGGATGTTATGTTCTGTTCCACTTCTTGTCTAATTTGGTCCATTACATGCTGAGGTAAAAGCTGTCTTCTAACGATCGCTCTTCTTTGATCTCCTAGTCTTTGTCGTGATACATCAACCAAAGGAAATTTGCCTATAAATAAATTATGTAATTTTTCTAGATATGGACTTGGATCTGTTTCGAGTTTAGTTAATTCTAAATAAGCACGCCAAATGAAAGTATTCATCTCAGTTGACCATTTTCGTCTCGTGCTCTATTTATTATTATTATAATATTAGTAGGAAGTAGGATAGGATATTTATATGTGTGAACTCAACGCTAGTAACTCAAAATGTTTTAATGTATACCTAGTTAGGTTTAATGTAATCTGGAACCCTCAATGATGAGAGATATTAATTTTGACTTTAATTTGCGTACTTTACAAAAAAAAACAACTAGTACGGTACTGCTGTGCTGGCAAGTAATTGATATTTCCATATCTGTGTGAAACATCGCAGTGACAGTTTCCCGCTTCGCTTACACGCAAGACTTATCACAGACATAGAACCACATTTTTCCATTTATTTTTCAAATAAAATAAGTTGTTGCATGCATCATCGATTATTCTACTCTTTGACTGCGTACACACCGTATATTTTATGACGTATTTGGTTGGTAACATGCGCCGAGTCGATACAGGAGAACAAAGAATTTCGAGTCGCGCGCGGTCTCTATCGACGCAAATTTTTTTTTTTATCTATGGGAGATAACCTTTTTTTTATTTATTGTTCTAAAGATAATGAAATATTTTAAAAAAAAGTAAGAATATAGTATCAATATTTGGTTGATCAATTTTATAGTTCCCAAGCTAAGAATGTAATTATTTAGCTCAGACAAGCTGCGCAGGAAAACTCGATGGTTTTTATTCCAATATATCATATATTCTTATATGATATGTTGGAATAAAAACCATCATAACGGGAAAGTTGATATATTAATACAATTTGGCATAAGAGGGACCTAGTGATGGACCCTGGGTTCCTGATAAATCGCTAAGATGAGAAAAGAGCTAGAGGCCCAATTTTCAACAATGGACAAAAAGGTTTATTATGTTATGATGACGGTCAAACGACCAATTTTGAGAAATTAAGATAAAACTTCCATCAGATCATTGATTTACCTATTACTGGTTCGTTTCACATATGCAATAGGGATCATTGTATAGTTCTATAAATCAAAACTGTGTCTTGTATGGGAGTCAATAAACCGACCTATGTTTACGTAGCACCTAAAGAACCTTTCACATCAAGGTTATTGAACCAAAGTCTCGACGAAGTTGAAGCCACGTATGAATCAGGCGAAATCCTTCACGACCACGCCATGACAGGCACTTTCCTTTATTCGGCCAAACAAACAATAGGCCCTATGATACATTTTTCATCGCTGAGTAATTCTGTTTACTTACTATTCGTTCTTCACATAATTCACGTCATCAATTACACAAAACAGCAGACGTCAAGCTAACTGCAATGAATTTGTTTGAATGTTTCCATTAAATATTTTATTTACAGTATTTTTGATGACGAAATCGACGATTAGGTGACAACCTCGCTTTAATTTATGAAGTATAAATGTTTAAAAAAAACTTATTTTTATTAAGTATAAATGTTGACTAGCAAATTCTGGCTCTTTTACTTTTATTTCTAGAAACTATATCAACCACAATAGGCGAATAAGACCTAAATACTAATTATAATCAGAAAAAAATCTAATGAAGACTTAGTTAAAATCGACGACTCTGTAGATAGAATAACCAATTATCATATAAAGGTTTACGATGCTCAGATGTCGAGCGAGCAAGTGTGCTATAAAATCCTCCGGTATCTTAAAAAGTTATATTTATTTTAGTTCATGTGGGAATTTATTTGGTTATTATTTTTTAGTATAATTGCCTTTGACGGTATGGCATTTATCCTGCGCCTATAAATTTTCTGTTTGTTGTTTTAAAAAAATACCACTTAGAAGGCAAACAGACACACGGCCCATCACTGATGAGGAGTGGTCACCACCAACTACGAGTATGTTGTTCAACCATCTTGAGTTCATATATTTACACCTGCCACAGGTGTAAATATATGAACTTCCGCAAATATCCTACGGGAGCGGGATAATTCTGGGATAAAATATAGCCTATGTGTTGTTCCAGGGTCTAAGCAATCTTCATTCTAAATTTCAGCCAAATCGGTTTAGCCGTTTTCCTGTGAAAGAGTAACAAACATCCATACAAACTTTCGCCTTTTCAATATTATTGTAGGATTGGATTTATGTTGAGTTTCTTCATATTTCACTCATCAAACAACCACATGTTATACCACTTATACCTACTAGTAACCTACCAACATTTTCGTTTAGTGACCTATGATCGTGGAAAACTCATCGATTTGTACACTTCCAAATCGTTTTATAATATTGATATTGACCGTGAGAATTATATATTCATTGCTGTCATAGTGAGGTGAAACTCGAATTGCTATCACCATATGTACGTACAATGTGACCTGGCCATTGTAAAAACCTGTTCATATAAGTATATGTAGTATACCTACGTAAAAACTTATTATTCTACTTATCCAAACGATATTACATTTATTTCGTCTGTATTGATCATAAAAGTGCCCGTAATTTATTTTCCCAATGTCAATAATGAAGTCATTTCTTAAGAAACTACTTAAAGCTTGTTATTGCTATATTGGGCAGTTAAATTTATGGAAAAATAAGATTATAATGGCTTCCGGATTGTTTTTACAAAACAATTAATTTATCAGATGACAAAATGGACTTTGCTGGTTATATATAAGAGTTTGTTTAAATGTTTTCTTTTACTATATGCCATTTCATTCATTCATATCATGTGGGTTACAAGATCAATTGGCCCTGTATACTTTGGTGTCAGAGTCCTATTTGAAAACGCCTCTTGGCCTCTGACGTGGTTTATGTAATGACTATCAGATGGCAGTTGAGACCAACGGCCTTCCGAAGCACGGAATCATCTTTCATAATGGACAATCAGGCGGTAAAACTTTCACGATTCGAGCGAAATACCACAAAGCTAAGACCACTAGACAATGAAGGCAGTAGATAGCGATATTGCTAAAAGCCCGGGGTCCATAAAGATATTTTAAACATAAGTATTTCTTTAACAGGTTAAGATGTCTTACATAGAAATATACAATGAAAATATACGCGACTTGCTGAACCCGGGCGCGGGTCCGTTAGAGCTTCGAGACGAGGGCGGCAGCGGAGCGCCGGTGGTGGCCGGGCTGAGCGAGGTGCGAGCTAACAGTGCGGCGCATGTCGCCGAACTGCTGGCGCGCGGGGATCGAGCCAGGACTGCGGAGCCCACGCACGCCAACCAGCACTCCTCGAGGGGACACGCGTTGTTGAGGTAAATCATATTCAAATGAATAGACTGACTTCATTACGATTATTAATACTTAAATATGTAGGGTCTGTGCTGTGCTATCCAAAAGTATGTATTGCTCCGGATCCTATAATCTGTAACATTTTAATACCCGCGGCACATAAGTTGGCCACAAACGGGACGTGTGGTGGGCTGCGCACGTTAAAAATTGTATGAAAATCGGCTACTGCGCATTCAAGGTCATTTCAGTTTCTTGCCAACTTACATGCCGGTAACTATACTATTCATTTCGGCTGTACAGTCCTCGTAGATGTCAAAATAATCTTCTCTAATGCGAAGGCCAAACTTAACAGGAGACAACAGCTGGTGACATGTAAATGTGGGTGTATTTAGTAAGGTTGATTTTAATTGACTCGGAAGAATTAATTATTACTTGTAACGGATCGGAATACTTTATATGGCCATTTACCTTTCCGGCGACCGTAATTACTGAATATTAACTAGGGCAGAGTACAATTCTTTGTTGCTTTGTTTTCTTTTTGGTAAATTAATTTTAAATTATACAAATAGGAAGTAGATGCGTCTTAGATTGAGGTAAATTGTTATAAAATTTTAGTGTTACGGTGAGTTGCCCGGTGGAAGGTGGCGTTCAGCGTGGAAGACTGTTCCTGATCGACCTGGCGGGGTCGGAGCGCGCGGGGCTGCGCGCGCGCCGTCTCGAGGGCGCCCACATTAACCGCTCACTGCTGGCTCTTGGAAACTGCATTATGGCACTCTCTGGGGGAGCCAGGTGACTCACTATCTCTCATCTCAATGGTTTTCTGATTGCATTCTCATTTGGTTAATTTATTATTTTTAACCGACTTCAAAAAAAAGGAGGAGGTTCTCAATTCATCGGAATGTTTTTTTACACAATAATTATGTTAACTATATTTTTTCTACTTAATACTTCCTATACTAATGTAGGTATAGGTCTACATGTTTGTATCAAAATCCGTTTCTTTTTTGTATTAAAGACTTTTTTACTACTATATTGATTCTCACTTTTCGAATAAAAATAGAACTGTTCCTCCCTACAGATATGTGAACTACCGTGACTCGAAACTAACGCGTCTCCTTCGGGAGGTGCTAGGAGGGCGGTGTCGCACCGCCATGGTCGCCCACGTGGCCCCCGGACACTCTCACCGGGAGACCACCCGCTCTACGCTGCATTACGCACAAAAAGCATCTTCTATCACTAACAGGGTACGTGCTAACTGTAAATTATATAAGGTGGGCTCAAATCAACTGACATTTTTCAGACCACTATACCGAACAATTTTCCAAATAATATAAATGACATGTCAAAATATGAAACTATTTTTTTCAATACTTAAACTGATCAGCTGAATCTTAATTTGTATAGGAGGTCAAAATTTTCTTTTCACATTTCGATATAATTTATTTATTTATTTATTAAAACTTTATTGTTCCATAAGTACAAAATACTTAAACAATTGGCGGACTATGCTAAAAGCATTCTCTACCAGTCAACCATTGGGAGAAACAGAAAAACTGTGCGGCGCAAAAAAGTTACAAGGGAAAATAAGTACTTAAAAATTAACAATTTACCACGATGGGTATTTTTAATGCGTATCATACTAAACTACGTAAACATACATACACAATACATAAATATACATACTTATACATACTTATACCCTTATATATCTAAGTACATATTATATAATAAAATATCTATGCATATACATACGAGTATATAAATATACATTATATATGCCTACATAAATACTTTCACAAAGAACTTTCACACGCAGAAGTGAGCATGAACTCTTTTTTTAAAGGTAAATTTAGTAGAAATTTCTTTAAATATATCGGCAGGCAAAGCATTCCAGAGTCAGATGGATTGTAAAGTGTATGAATTTGCCATAAAACTACTTTGCGATATGTAGTCATATTTACGGAGGCAAAAGATGAAGCGAATACAATTATTTATGAGACGGTCTAGCTTATTGAGGAGATCTTGATTAAGGTCCGGATAACATACATCAGCATAGTCCAGAATAGGGAAAACTAACGTTTGGATTAAAAGAATCTTTGTCTTGATGGGTTAGAAGTTTTTGAGCCGATTCAGTTTCTGGAGAGTAATATTTATGGAGCGACTGATTTCAGTGACATGAGCGGTCCAGCTGAGAGTGGAATCAATGTAGGACAAGATTTTTTACAGAATTATGGAAAGGGATAACGTTGCCATTATAGGTGATTGATGAAATAGAACTAAGATCAAGCCATTTGGTGGGGTTGACACTGTTATATATATAAGTTTATTTGGAAAAGTTTAGTGGTCTGAATCTGCCCTTAAAATATTTGCAGTTGATTTGAGTCCAACTTGTATATTTTTATCTCCCTATGTCGCATATAAGCGTTTCCCTTTACGATTTGCATTACGCTCAAAGCGTTAGACTTATGACATAAACTTTTTTGGTATAGTTTTTAATACACGTGTAAAGCTTAAAAAACCATTGTCGTTTGTAGGTGGAGCGTGAACTGGTAGAAACCCCAATGCATCTGTCTCAATATCGTTCAGTCATTAATGAACTACGAGAAGAGATATCGCGGCTCAAACTCAAGATGAAAGATGACCGGAGCAGGTATTTAATGTTTCGGTACTTTCGTAAATAAAATACATATTGTTTGAGGAATCATAGCTATTTACCATCAGGTGGGCCGTACGTATGATTATTTATGTGCTAAATTAAAGAGACATAAAAAAGGCATTTAATTCGCGCATCTGCCTATTTTTACTTGCTTTTAACTTTTTTTGTATGTTTCACAAAAAAGTGAAGTGAAGAATTTTTGGTGGGTTTATTAAACGTCAGTTTAATAATTTATCAGGCAGAATATTTGATAGACCAAATCTTAAATTTATTTTGAATAGTAAAATATTTTTAGGATGCTTGCTTCCTAAGCATGCAAATTTATGGACCTAATACTTTTCCTAATAAACAAAGTTTTCCTAATGCATGCTGAGAATAAGGGCACATCACAAAGTAATTGAAAATTATTCAGTAGATAATTTTTATAACTTAATAAATAATCTATTATCTCAACAGTAGATCAAAAGACGATCTACAACTCATAGAAGACGTAAAGAAAGAGGATACCGAAGAAAATGCGGCACACCTGAAATCCCTACGAGAGGCTATCGTGTCCACCTTCAAGCAGCAAATGCGGTTGCGGCGGAGGCTGATGGAGCTGGACAGCCACCTGCTGGGGCTGGCGCTGGACGCGGAGCGGCAGCACGCCACCATCTCGCACTGGGAGGCGAGGTTCAACCGCCTCTACAAGCCTATAAGTATTTCGGGCTCGCGGCTCAGCACACAGCAGAGTTACAGGTAAAATTTTAGGCAATGTGTTTTATGTCTGTCCTCTCGATTTAAACCAATTTTACGAATTCATTGACTAGCTATTCGCTCGTTAATTAGCATAGCGTCGACTTTTATTTCATCCTTTTTTGTTGAGTAAATGTCCAGTGAGCTATACCCTATTACTCACATTCATTCTCTGACTTCAATTTCGACAGAAATATAAGCCGACAGTCGCAGTATTTTCGGCCTTGTTCAATACGTTCATATCGCTAAATTTATGTCCGACTGTTATGTCCAATCAAGGTAGCAAACATCTCACCCTTTTAATTAAGTCGACATAATGATTTCATTTTTAAGGTCACTTTTGTTTTGTGTGATACGATCAGAAATAATAACAATAAACTACTTACAGACCTCAAGGTGAAATGCAAAGTAGTAAAATTAACTGAGCAAGTTTTAGTTCACCTACATTTTAATTTCGGAACAAACTAGCATTGTTATGTTATTGAATTAGGTAATAGTTTTATATTTAACGCAGTTAAATAAAAAAACCGAGCTAGCATTTCCTCGCGTGGAAAGAATAATAGAAGCCTTTTCTCTTTAAAGTTGACGAACATACGCCTCCGTATTTGTCAACACTCTAGTTTAGGCAAATACCACCATTAATGTAATTTCTACAATATCTTATCTTGTCTATCATCTTCCACAGAATATATAATTTTTACCCACTTCAACAAATCTATCCTATACTTCACTTGTATATAAATATTTCTCCAAAGTTTTATTGTTTTTGACACAAGCCCAAATATATTTCAGAGGTGGCACAGGTATGTCCAGTAGTGGCAGTGAGCGTGCCGAGGCTGAGGTGGCGGTGGAACAAGCGTGGGCCGAGCTGGCGGCTGTCGAGCGTGAGCAGGAGAGTGCACGAGCCGAGCGAGAGCGAGTCGAACGACAGCTCGAGCAAGTTCGACTGCGCGGCGCGCAACTTGAGCAGGCATGTTTTAGTGTAGTGCCCTGTAAAATTTTCAATAACCTAGCGCGACATGCACGCGCTATGTGTTACGAGTGCTACGACGAAGTATGCGTAGGTAGACGTATAATACGTAGAATCGTAGCTTATGACTGCTTGGAGGTCTACTTTCTCTAGAGTTTTTTGAATATAGAATGAAAAGAACGACGTAGTTTGTCGCTAAACATCGTAGATATATTTTTGAACACACAATTCAAAAATATTCCAAATCGCCTTAATTACATAAATTAACAAACGTTGTCAAACTCGTTTTAACGAAAATACAAACCAGAATCGAAATGAATACATGTTTTGTTCCTTTTTCTTTTTTAAAGTTTATTAATTTTATGATTCTCGAAAAAACTACATTGAAGCATAAGTACGAAATGCAACAGTGAAACAATCATCGCAATGTCACCGACTGTACAATATAACAGGAGCTGCCAGCGCGTATCAGTAGTGGTCCCGAGCGCGAAGTCCTGGCCCTAGTGTGTCGCGTGCACGAGCTGGAGGCGGACAAGCTGGCGCTGCAGGGCGAGCGGGCGGCGCGTGCGCACGAGCTGCGGCGGCGGGACCTCGCGCTGCAGCGGCGCGACGCGCAGCGCCGGCTCTCCGACGAGATCATCACGAGGCAGAGGCGGGCTCTGGAAGGTACTCTTTCTCATATTAGCGCTTTCCCGGTTGCATTATAAGATGGTTGGCTTGGAGCCTAAATCTATCCTTTTCGTGTTTAAGAAAAATCTACAATTTTTAATATATAAGGGTAAGGCTTCTTTTAGCACAACATGATAAAAATATGATAAATTTCGTTACACCCCGAGACCAGCAAACATTCGGTGTTATTGAACAAGGATGTGTGTGCATGTGGAGTGCAAGTTACAGTAGTTACAAAATGGCTCTCGTCGCTACATGACTGCCTACGACGTGCTACGACAGTAACATCTGCTACGAACCTTACAATATACCTGCAATAGAACAATAATTGATAGTCTGCTACAGGGATGTTGCGGATCCCGATTTTTTCACATCCGCGGATGCGAATGCGGATGCGGATTTTAAGAGGCTCACATCCGCGGATGCGGATGCGGATGTTTCAGATCCTATACAAATATAGTACATAAATGAAGAATTAAAACAATGAAAAATTATTATAATCATTTTTATTAATGTATTACAAATTTTTACTATACTTAGTACTTTTCTATTAACGAAATAATTAACATGTTTCAGAATGAAAGTGAACAAATGAATTCCACAATTTTAAACTTCACTAATTTTTTTAAAATTAGTACTGGAAGTTAAAAATATAAATGCGAGAGTAGCTTTTAAAGCATATTTTACAATCAGCCTTATCATGGTCCTCTAAATTTGGTCCAAAATAATTCCATATGTTACTTTGTGTGGGTGGTGACATTGTCCGCAAACTATCAATAACGGGAACCACGCTGAAAAAAAGAAAGAATATTGTTATAAAACGATAACCTTTGCCTGCAATAAAAAATTTTAGCAGTGTAACAAAATTGCACTTACCTGGCGATTTTAATTAAATAAGCTGAGCTTAATATAAAGATTTTCCAATAAACAATTACAGTATAACTGTATAACACTATATGTGCACTCAAAATATTTGTGTGTGAGTAATCCACAGCACAAACTAACACGAAATGATTTATTTACACGAAACAATTGATGCACCACAATAAACGCGTCGGATCTTATCACCTTTTTTTTCGCTCCCATTGGTCATTGTCATGCGCGAACGGTACGCGCCATTCACAGGCCCCGCTCCTTTTCTTTCTTGTCGCAACTCGTATGACATCCGCATCCGCATGAAAATCCGCATTGATTTATTGCGGATGCGAATGCAGATGCAGATGTCGAAATCTTTGCGGAAGCTCCGCATTTGCGGATGCGGATGCGAATATTCGCAACATCCCTGGTCTGCTACGTCGTAGTTGTAGTATTATCTATATTAAATTAATGGAACTGGATGATGTTTTGAGAACATTTTGTCGTGAGCCTTTCATATCTCAAAAGTTTTCGTTATAAATGATAACGCTACTTAATGTCCTAACTACAAATAACAATACGGTGCAATAAAGGTTGATGTGTCTTATCGTGATTATTTCTCAGCCTTAAATTTATTTCAGAGTTAGGAATAGGAGTGTCTCCCGAGTTGTCGCAGATGTACGAGCTGTACCAGCAAGAAATCCACGCCTCCACTTACACGGAGAGCAATGACATCTACACGCCTCCGTACCGTCTACCACCTATTTCTACCAGGTACATTTTGCCTTACTGTATCTCTTCGGAATTATCGTAAATGTGTTGTCACCTGTTGATGAAGAATCATAATCAAGTATACGGTCAAACGAAAATAGTACCAAACTTAGTATAAGTTCGGTTAGCTTGTTGTTGTTTTTGGCAAATAATTTTCATTTTAACAGGCTCTTACGTTGTCAAGCATTCACGCTTGCTGCAAAATTATGGCGGTCGTAATTATCGATTTCAAACATTTGATTTAGGTTTTTCAAAAGTTTTGATCATTACAGTGCATACGTTTTTAAGTAGCCTAGCACACTTGCATGGCTTATGTTTATATATAAAAAAAAACTGATCAAATGAAATTAGGCTTCCCTTCGGCCGCAAAATGCGAGTAAGAGAGAATGATTTTGGTTTTTCGTTGTTTCGGTTGAATTGATATCTTTATAGATATAGTTGTATTGCAGCATGTCTGAGCTGACGTGGTCGGGCTCCTCGAGCGGGTCGGCGCGCGGCTCCAGCTCGGGCTCGGGCGGCACGCTGGCGCTCGACCACCGCCTGCCGCGCCTCGCGCCCACGCCGAGACCACGCACTAGATACAGGTTACATATCGTATACGAGCGGCTGAAATTGTTTATGTACTTACACAGAGTGAATGAAAAGTATCGCATCCAGCACTAGCACTCTAAGTTCGGCAGGTGATTAAAATATGAAAATCCGACGGTGGCATGGTGGTGCAGTGGAATACAAGTCTTGTATATAGATTTTTGCAGGTACTGTGTTGTTCTGACATCTACATTTGACCTGTTTGGGGTGAAAGTTTCTTGTAGAGAATCTGCTGGACAGCTGCCCATTAAATCTACGATGCTATTGCTCGCTAGCTGGTCGAGGTCTGATCATAAGGATCAGAGCATTCAATGTGGCAGTGCTACCTTTGTTTTACAATGCAGTTTGCATAGAAGGCCTAGAACTACCTCTTTCTAGCTCTCATCTTAGCGTTTTCCTCAGCTGATTGCTTCGGAGCCCAAGGTTCGCTTTCTTGTTAAGGCGTAGAACTATATGTGGTTCTATAATTGAAACCCCTCATTGGCCAGCGTGTCTTGTCATGTATATATTTTGTTAAAACATTATTGAAGCCATTGGAACACGGACTAATATCTATTTTCTTTGAACATTTCAGCCAAGTCAGTGCATCGACGCTAAAGCGCTATGCCAGTGACGACAGTCTGGTGATGGCGGCGCCGCGTGCGGCTGACCATGCTGCCCCTTGAACCAATTCGTCATTAAGATTCCGGATTTCAAAAAATGACTTGTGTCGTCTATCTTTAAAACGTCCAATGATCGTTTGGTTGGGTGTAGGTAGGTTGTCTAAAACTTTAAACGATACGATGAGAATGTTTTCAGGATTTCAATAAATAGGCTTAAGCTGTCAGAGTTTGCCTAGATTATCTTTTAGCGTCATTTCAAATGGTACAGTTCGATATATACATATTTATGCCCTTGAGTTTTCTTAATCTGTGGGGCCACTATTAAAAATATGTTTTTATCTCGCTAATCCCTTGAAAGATTCTTAAAACAAAACCGTTTATATTTATGTAGTAAATTTGTCCTATTTTATAATTAACATATGTAGCGAGTTTTGAAATGAGTAGAAATGAACACGTTCTTGTTGATTTAAAATGCAATGCACCACAAATCAGCATCAATAGTAAAATCTACCTCTATATTACGTAGCCGTCAAACAGTATACTAACCAATATTCATATCAGTCCAAAATGTTTTGAAATAACTATGTTGAGTCGTATCTTTCAAACCTATAGCCACAGCGCAGTGACCTAGGCCCTGGCTATTCTGGACTTCCCATTTTAATTTCGGTTTTTCTATGACGATCTCTAGTAATTTCTAAGCATCTACTTGTCCATCCTAGCGCTTTCCCGGTTGCATCCTCAGTAGGTTCTCCAGTGATTTCTCAAACTTAGTTTAGAAGATTTTCTTAAGTATATCAAAGGGCGATCACCTACGTCCAGCTACTTTGGCAGATTTATGTAGTTTATAAATCGATCGACAGGTGAGATAATATATTGGAATATCTTTTGATTTTAATGTATTTTTAGAACTACTCCAGTTAGTCAACACTTTTGTCTTATTGTGCAGTAGAATATTCCACACGGATATGCTTAGAAATGTATTGCAATATTATTTTATATACTACCTATTCGATTGTTATGAATTTCTATATGATTTTATTATCTCCAATAGGTAGTTGAGAAATGTAACGAATGTGTTTGCCGATGACTTCCGCTTCACAACGCTATTAATTAGAATTAAGCGAAGTTAATGTAAGTATTATTTTGTGTACTTATCTCAATAGAAAATATTATCTTAAAATAAAATATTATATTTGTATATGTGTTAATATTTGTTTTATTTAATAAATTTAAACATTTATCTTTATTTTATGTATTAGATCGAGTTTTTCCTTAACTGAGGATATATAAACGTACAACTATTTTTATATGAAATAAATAAATATAAAATTAAACATTTCTTACAATGTTTATTAACAATATAGCAAAAGTAAGTGCACACATGCATTTTTTCGCCTATCTACTTATATGTTTTATTATCTACCTATTACATTTTACACTAAAAATACAACCATTTAGATGTAATCTCTTGGGCGTAACTTAACAACTGTAAAAAATATCTAAATCTTATAAAATGACATTTATCTAACATTCACAACCGTTTGATTTTTAAATTGACTATAACTCAATTACTATCAATATGGATAGATATATTATACAGTGTTATACAAATGCAAATCAGATTTATTTTAGTGCATGCTAAATCGATTTAAAAAATTTCGCCGAATAAAAATGCATAATGTCTGCGACAAATTTGCTTTCATTATTTATGTACTTTTTAATCATCTATCAATTTTTATATTTTTATAAATTAGTATAAATAATTACTTTTCGTGTTAATATTCTCATTGGGCTTTAACTATTTATAAAGATATTTTTCCTAAAAGCAATAAGTAAGACTTAAGCAGGACTGTATTAAAAGAAACACAAATTTAATTTGTTATCAGTTAAGTACATAAACTAAATTAAATTGACGACTCTTGTTTGGCCTCACTTAGAGCTGTTTGCCACAGCGGAAAAACCATATGTGTACTTTGAGGCTTTGATAAATTAATGATCATTAATGAAAGTTATAAAACATATCAATATTGCTTTCAAAATAAATTGTCAATATATTTCTATTTATTTAACCAACTCATGTTCGGGGCAAGGTTTTCCATTTATTTTCTAGCTACAAAATATTCTACATATAAAAATATGGCCACTTTCTAGTCATATGATACAAAAAAAAATATGATGTAAATGTTTTAAATTTAGATTCTGGCAAGTGTGGAAAACTTTATGAAAAGTTTTATAGTAATTCTATCAACGCTAATGTACTCGTATTTATTTATAAAATATGAAATGAAATTGCTTATTTTTAATATAGGATATTCTTATCACTTAATGACAATATCAACATATATTCAACATCTTCCAGGATTTTCTTAAATCTCTGGTTTCCTCTCTTCCCTGACTCATATTAATCAGAATTTGCTGGCTACCATGGTATTCTCACGGATATATAACATATGGTTTATTAATTTATTCATGTACACGGTTTTCAAATTAACTATAGGTTTTTACGTTTTTGCTTTGTATCATATAACAAAATTTACAAACAAAAAGGAAATTCCAAGTTTATCCTCAAACTTACAGAATTACCTATGAGACACATTTATCAAGCAACAGAAAGTCTGACGCACTGTGAATCAACGCTACGTCATTCGATACCGCCGTAAATTATAGCATCATAGGCAGTAGACAAAAGTCCAGTAAATAATATTGAAAAAGACAAACAGTACAGGAAACATAACACGGGAACGTTTGTCGATCCACGTGGCGATCTCTTGCGGGGTCATCTGGGTCCAGGTGTGCTGGCGCGGGGGCTCGTCGGAGCCGTCGGAGCCGGAGGCACCGCCTGGCGGCTTGTGTGCGCCGGCGCCGTGGATTAGGTCGTCGTAGCTCTGCGTCGTGATCGTCGGCAGATTCATTGCAGATGGGAAGCTCTGGAATGTAGATCGTCGGTTACATGTCAAATGTGGCGTTAGTGGCAGTGGGCTAGTCAAACAGGAAAATTTGCTTAACACACCTATACCCATTTATAGAAGTATAAAATCGCGAGCGGTCTCGCCAGGCAATTTTTTTTTAATCTATGCCTGTACCTAATCTTTACCTTTTGTGAGTAGCTAGCTGTCAAGATTTTAAAAATGTGTCTATTTGAATAAAAATACAGGATTAGGTGAAGTTTACGGTTACAACCGGGAATAACTTAGCCAAAGAATTTTGAATCGCGCGCGGTCATTATCTTTTTTTAATCTATGCTCTTAGCTTACTTTTAATGGCATATACTGTGATTAAAGTAAGTAAGTAAAATAAGTGTATTATTAGAATAAAATGTTGTATGGTTATGCTTTTATTCCAATTAATTCTTACTATTAGGTATCTATACGGAGTATCATCTTATGGGTAGTAATAGTACTAAGAACAGTGAATAGAAACAAACAAGTTGCTGCACTGCATAAACAGGGCGCGAAACAATACCGTTTTGTTTAGTAAGTGATTTGCATAAAAAATAAATCGGTACAAAACGTGAGACTAAAATAGGTTACGTGCATTGTGCAACGGCGTGTAATAACGTCAGCTGATTATGATATGATACATAACAAGCTTTCTAGAATAACACCACAAACGGGGCGCGTGATGTGTCTTTAAGCCGCCCACAGTTATAAACTGAAGCGTTTTCAGTCAACCGATAATTACATTTTTAAACAAGTTTTAAACGAAAAACTATTTTTGGCACAAGCTTTCATTGTTGGTATTGAGATATTGGCGCATTTATTTCTTATTTATTTAGTTTAGACCACACAAAAAGTTTACATCAAATAAACAAGTAATAAAATAATTTAATTTGCATCCTGCGTGCTTGGTTATCCTGATTTACTATTATAAAAAAACGAATGCGAGTTTTTTTTTGCTTGTTATGATTTTACGCGTAAACTAAACTTAAACTTTTTATACCATTGAGTAGGCAAACAAGCATGCGGCCTACCATACCAGCCTACTACCTATGCGATACCAGCAGTACGGCCTGGCGCTTTGAACTTATGGTGATTGTTTGAATGCCGGAGAAGAAATATAGGAAGAAGTAACGGAGCTAATAGATAGCGTCAACACTCTACAACACTATCGGCGAAACCCATTAGAGAAAATGTAAAAAAATTATTGCTCCGCCTCTGCTATCTGTCTATTACCCTTTATTTTTGTATTTGTTTATATAAACACCAAATTGCAAATATAACAGAGTTTAAAATTAAAGTGATAAATAGTAGGAAAAGATGACTGACTAGGTTCGAGTTCCAATAACCTTCGATTAGAATACACGAGACGTGCATAAATCTTCTCTTTTCATGGGGTTATGTAATCAATCACCTACATTACCGACCGATGCATTGTATTGTTATTTATTGTATTGCGTCTCGCTGCAATATCGATACGAAGGAATTTTAATGCTGTTCAGTAAACATCGCGTCATTTAAGAATATGATTCATTTGACATTTTTATGGAAGCAGAATAGAAACAAATGTCACTATTAGGTACTATTATTAAACCTTGTTATAACTAGAAATCAGCTCATTTATCAGGTTACACATTTTAATAGCGACCTGTTACGGTTCCGCTTAACCGTTATATACCCAAAAATAACGTTCTTAACCGTTAAAATAGTAAAATAACGTTATTTTACTAAAATAAAGACTTAAAAATACCGATTTTTGAGTCTAAATAATACCGGTCGCCATATCTTCTCCGACAACTGCCATTCGCAACCAATTGCCTGTTAATAAAAAAAATAGAAATACAAAATTAAATGTTTAAGTTTTTGAAGTATTCAAACATCTTTGCTACGTCGTAGCGATTTGGGTGGCTACGACGTAGCAAAGATGCTTTCTCTACTACGAGAGGTGCTACGTGGTCTACGCTGAGCGCTGCAAAAATATTTAGATGCTACGACCTTCTTATATATTTACTTTAATCCTTGCTTTTCTCTCTGATTTTCTAAATAAATAAATAAATATAAATAAATAAATATATAGGGGACAAATCACACAGATTGAGTTAGCCCCAAAGTAAGTTCGAGACTTGTGTTATGGGATACTAACTCAACGATTCTATATTTTTTCTGTATATTAAGTGTATATGTTCTGTACTGATATAAAAAGATGAATATAAAGAGTTCATTTCAAAAAAGTATTTTGCATTTGATAGCCTCTTCTTTAGACAGGTTGGTTTGTACTGTAACGGCGGCTGAAAACCGAAAGGCACTTTGTAATTAACTAAGGTATACATAACATTTTTATAAATTGCAAACCATACACCTCTGGAATGCTCTCTTAGGATCCGTCAGAAGAGCGCCAAACAAATTTTCATTAAAGGAGCATGTTTAAACTACTAGCTTTTGCTCGCGGCTGCGCCCAGATTGATTCGGTAGATAACATGAAATCGTTACAAACAGTCACTTTCCCATTTGTTTATATATTAAGTAGTTGGGATACATATACCCGAGTCAATTTCAAATCTTGGCATAGCCGAGGTCAAACCCGGGACCTCAGATGTGACATCTATAACCAATTAACCATCCACCATAGTCACAGAGGCCGTTAACTCAATTGTGTAAAACAAGTAGATTTATTATAAAATTTTTATGATTAAGTGAAAAATATACCTGATAAACTAAAAATTAAAGTTAGTTGCTCCTCTCTACTTTGCAGCGCCCAATAGTTTCCTTGAATGAGTAGAATATATCTACTGTCATAGTGTATAATCTGCATGTAATTTAAGGAGATTTTTCGATTTATTATAATTATGAAATAAACTGATTAGTATAGTGAAAAAAAAATTAAGAAAGTAAGTATTTGACTCACGTGGACGGTGAGGTAGTTGTTGTAGGCGGGTCCAGCGGGGTCGCTGCTGGTGTCCTGGTTGAGGGAGGAGCACGACCTGGACTTGGAGAGCTGCGGCGAGCTCTCCCGCAGCTCCTTCTGCAGCTCCTTGCGCGCCAGCCGCGGCGTCAGCGTGCTCTTCAGGATGTACTTGCTGTTCACCTTCTTCAAGTTCACTACTTTCCTGAAAACGATTGGGTAATGTCAGTTTTAATCATTGATTGAAAATGCATAAGAGAGCAGTCGCAATTTCGTAATTGGTTTTAATGATCTTAGTCTAATGCGCTCGGATGGTCTTTTTTCTCGGTTTATTTTTAATTGTAACTGTCCTATTTCGATTGTTTTTTTATATGATTAAATATTATAATATAATAGGTATGGGCTCTCGGTAAGCTAACTTCTATGTAATAAAATCTTTTGAGATAATTTTAACTGTGTTCAATGGTTTTCGAAAAATTTTGCATGTTTTTCAATCATGTAACTAATAGTGATGCAATGATTTATGATATACGTTCACATTTTAAATTGCCGCATATTTAGATTGTTAGAATGTTGTTCATGTGAAAATACTATACGTGACCTGCAAAACCGAAAGTCCAGGCTGATATTACGTTAATTGTTAACCTTTTCAGGCAGGTTATAAATAATACTGGCCACTAACATAAAACAAAAATTAAACTTACTTTCTTCGCCAAATAGTATTGACAAAGGCGAATTCAACAAGAGCAGCGAAGATGAAGCCGATGCAGCCCAGGAACCAGATCTCACTGGCTTTGATGTACGACACTTTGGGCAATGTTTTAGCTTGACTCGACGCTAGCGTGATGAATGACAACATTGTACTGGTGCCTGGAGGAAAACAAACAAGCCTTGCTTGACTCCTTCGTTGCACGGATTTAAGCCAGGTATGTATTTTACATACCTATTACATAATTATGTGATGTTTCGCTTCCGTAGGAATTTTAGGAGATTCATTCTTAGTTCGTCTCTTTCGCCTGGCTTTTACACTAACTGTTCTCGAAATATATATTTCTTAGGACAATAACTGAAATAACTGTTAATCCTTTGTTATATATTTTTGAAATAAATGTATGACTTTCATATTTATTGGTAAACAAGATAACACAAACAAGTATAATAACAACACCATTACAGCAAAACAAACACTATTTTTGCTAATTATACAGGTACACACATTACTAAGTAGTAGGTTACAAACAATAACTACGCATACTACCTAAAATTAACAGACAAGCAGCGTTATTACATTTCTATACGTAACCCTAAAACAGATCGTACCTAGGATGATTCTTGGAGCAGAAGCGTCTGCTCGTATCCAAAATGTGACCCAAGACATGGCCACTATCATTACCGAAGGGATGAAAAAATCCAAATGGTAGTACCCGACTTTACGTCCTAGCTTGAAAGTGAACTTAAGGGCGCTGTAGTTGTCAGCTGAAAAAGAAACAAACGTACCTAGAGTAATTCTCGGGGCAGAAGCGTCCGCTTGTAACCAGAACGTGACCCACGACATGGCCACTATCATCATGGACGGGATGAAGTAGTCCATCAAGTAGTAACCGACCTCGCGCCCTAACTTGAAAGTGAACTTTAGGGCACTGTAGTTACCAGCTGAAAATAGAATGCTATTAACTAGTGCCATTAGGTATAAAATATCATACACATGTAAGGTTAGTGAGAATCGTAGAAATATTTATTTACTTAGCTAAATAGCTTATTTGAAATAGAAAGAAGAGGCAGACATCGATGAATGACAGTTTGTACTGAGATCATAGATTTTTAAAAAATATCCTGGCGTCACATCGTGCGCGGTATCCTAATACTATGATTGAGATTATTGTCACCCACAATCCACAAATAGTGTGTTTGCAGTCCTAAGTTTTCGTATGTTTACAAGTTGCTTGCTTGATGATTGATTAATTTGCAAGGTCAATTGACCCCGTATGCTCCGGTATTTTTTTTAAACCCCCTCATGACACTGTAATGGTTTTATATTTGACATTGAACTTTCTGGTAATTGTTTATTATTATTTATTTAGTAAAAGAATAGAGTTAGATCAAAGGACAGAACAAAAAAAAAATAGGTAACATGAGACAAGCCAGTAGCAACTAAGTACTAATAAATAATATGGAAAAACCAGATTTACTTGTAATAATTGCATACGCATTCAACTAGGTAAATAAACTATGTGTAATAACTTATAAACCATTTATATAATGGTTTGCCTCAAGTACCGCGTAACTTACTGTAACAGTTTAGTAAAGAAAGTGATTATTACATCTACCTCCAACGAGGCGCATACTTGCTATGTCGCCTCTGACCACAGACTCGTTAGTCCAGAAGTCTATCAGGGAATACTCTGTTAGATGTAGTTCGGGAGACAAGCGAACCGGCGGTATGTTGGTTTCCCACATCAGGCGTAGAATTGAGGCGTTGTATTTCCCTGGAAATAACACAAGATGACAAGACGAAATATTATTAATAGGAAAAAATCTCAAATGAAATGTGCAATGAAAACTCAAAATGTGAATGATACTTACAACTCTCAAGATTCATTGAGCAAGTTTGTTCGTCAAAAGGAAACTTTTGTAGATTCATCCAACAGTAGAGGACAGCTTGCATTCGGCGGCTGAACACCACTTCTCCATTGGGTGCTACGGAGATCAGCACGTCCTTGCTGTCCGTGCCCATCAAGCTCGACGATTGTTCATTTGACATGTACAAATGCGGAACCCATATGCGTTGTCGAAGATCGTTCTCGCCTATAATGTTTATGCGTTCAGGAGAAAATCGGTAATATTCTAACCGTGGGTCGGACCATCGCAGTTGTAATAGAAAATGTAATTTAAAATTCTGAAACAAACGAAAGACGTCTAAATTATATTACTTTTACATACGTCTAAAATGACTTATTGTAATCTAAAACCCGAACAATTAAATATCAAATATTAAACTAAAGATATATATTTTGTCAAAAACCGCAACAAAATAATATGCAACATTTAGTTTTAATATTGCGTCGTGGTTGGTCCGATGGATATAAACAAAAACCCAAATCTCACAATAAGTTTATTATGCTATATTATTGATCTTAATTAACACTAAGGGTTTATATTAATTTAACCAACAGGATGATTATGGGCAGAAGCGTCATACATAAGTTACGCAGATATGCTCTGTATAATAAATCTAAGCAATATGAACATGGCAAAAGAATCCAATTTATCATTTGATATTTATTTACAACTAGTTGTTCCCCGCGGCTCCGCCCCGCGTGGGACTCGGTTATATCGCGCCCAAAAGTAGCCTATGTTTGACCTCAGGTCGTTAACTATTTCCCTACCAAATTTCATCACAATCGGTCCAGTAGTTTAGCCGTGAAGCGGTGACAGACAGACAGACTTTCGCATTTATAATATTAGTATAGATATGGTAAGTATGGACTAGTATGGAAGTATGGAAGTTTGGATATGGAAGTATGGATTTTGATAACATATGAGAATTTCACTCACCAGATCATGGGCCTCCGCAGGCTGTATAAAGTATACGTATGAACTGGCGTGTACAAACACGGTGCCCCCGGAGAGGTAGGTGGGCAGCAGCAGCCGGTCGTACCGGCACTCGTGGGACAGTCGCGACAGGAACTCCGACTGGGTGTAAGAGTCACCTTTGTCTAGAGATGGACACTCCAATCCTGTTGGCCTTAAAACATTCATACAGTACAAGTTGAATAAATCGTAAAGAAACGAGAGTTAAAGTCGATCAAATATAATATATTCTCTCGAGTATAGTCTTCGAGGTAATAAACTACTCATTACTAAAATATAATACATACTCGTATTTAGAGAGAATTTATTAAGGCAATTGCATTTGAAGAAAATACACAATTCTTTGAAGATGTAACTTAATGGAACATTTTTCAGCATAATAATGGATCAATTTTTTTGTATAATATATAGGGATGTGAATATAAATCGACTAAAAACAATTAATTAAATTAGTTATGAGATTAATAATTGAGCAGGGTATGCTCTAGCCATTGAATTTGGAAATCGCGCGCGGTCTCATCGTACTGCATGTCATATGTCATGGTTTACGGGATCGTTAAGTCCAAAATACATCATCTCTATAGATACTGAAAATGTAGTCAACAAACTGCACAGTTTAAGCGCTAGGTCAAATTATAATATTGATGAAAAGTAATTTTGAAAGTAAATTTTTTGTAAAATTTAAAGAAAAGGTAATTTGTGTAAACTGCTACATGAATCACACAAAAATTTTATACAAAGTTCGATATCGTTTTGAGTTAATAGACATCTAAATAACATTTTTAACGTCTATGTAGGTGTTCTCAATGTAGTACATACATACATATCCTAATCACGTCTTAATCCCATACGTGGTAGACAGAGCCTAGGGCCATAAGACCACGTTTAGCATGATGATAGTTGAAACAGGAAATCAAAAGTGATAGGTTGCTAGCCGCATCCCAACGTCATTTTTTCCCCATTAAACAATTCCCCGAGTCGACTTTGGCTTTGGCTGCTTTGATGAGAAGCAGCTGGTACATTCTATGTTTTTCTTTTTCTCCCAGACCAGCGTGGAAGGATTCTCAATATAGTGTTTCAAAATAAATACCTACTCCATGAGTCCAGGTTTTCGGTAAGAGTATAGTCAAATGCTGCTCGGCATGATATTATTACGCACACCACCGCAAGGTCGGTGGGAGCTGCCGACGACAACAAAGCCAATATTTGTGCACTGATACTGATAACATTATGGACCAATTCCCTGATACCAACGAGATTTGCTTTAAGATTAAGCCGCTAAGCCGCTACGTATGGCCACACTCGTGTATTTAACATTGTTAGACAAACTATCTACAAATATTTTCAGAAATTTGCTTGTTTTTAATGGATCTACCGCGTGTCGTCATTATTTGTATAGTCTTTTGGCATTAGTTGAATAAACTAGGGGTAAAGTTGGTCATACCATTTCTGCCGAAGCTAATATCACAGTCATTCTTTCAAATTTTTACGAATCACAGCTGTGCCGATAAACGGTTTTTGTTTTGCCATATATTTTAAGTTAAAAATATAAAAAATAGTTTGCGACCTATTATTAGACCTGATCCAATCTAAAAAAATATATAAAATCGGTCAAGCCGTTTCAAAGATGTTGATTACCGCTGTGACACGAGAATTTTAGATATAAGTATTCATTATATAACATTTAAATAAGTTCCAATCCAGTAACTTTTCATTGAATTTTTAGGCGAAATGTCTTATCCCTTATAGAAAATGCTCATTTTTTTCTTGTTTGATGTGTGGAGTATTTCGGAAAGATCGCGCTAGAAACTCCCGCATTTGGGGCAGCCTTCATGTCCGTAATAAGCATCAGGAGAATCGCCTACGATGGCACGGTCATATCACATCATGTGGAAACCGGCAAGCCACGTTGGGAACAAGTGTCTGGCCACGCCACCTCACCCGAGGCTTGGTAGAAAGGGCAAACCCAAAACGTGCTGGCGCGGGATATGCGTGCAAATTAACACAACCAAGGATGCCGAAAACCGGGCGAAGTGGATAGTAAAAGTAGGATAAAGCGGATCCTGGGCTCCGAGACAACCGGGTGAGGATACATCTGAGAAAACGATAGGATGAAAAAAAGGTGAAGAAGAAGATCTAGATTTGTCTATTTTTTATATAGATAAGTACTTAATTTCCTAGAATAGCTTACAGTTAGCAAACTGATGCACTATGATTCAACAATACTATTGTAAAATGTGGTAAATATACGTGATACATTATTTGGACAACAAAAGACAAAAGCAGGTACATAAGTAATTTTAATTACTTCTGTGAATCAGAGGGATTAGTATTGAGATCTCCTTATAAATTGTAAAATAAAATAAATACGGTAGTTATAGTCTACTGATATGTGATGCAGGTAATATTTAATACTTGTGACAACATCATGTGATTAACTAGAAATTATTAATTTAGTAGGTAGGTACCTATGCAAATGTTTTATGTGTTTGCAATAATATATCTGAATTTCAAGTCAAGAGGTAGAGTAAGAATACAGTCCATTCATAAAGACAGGTGTCTTTGTAGTCCATTAGAAACTAAGTAGGTAGGTATGTTTTAAAAGTGGCTACATTTGTAGGTATATTAATTTAGATAATCTAAAATAAAACATACTTGTTTATTTAAGAATAGAGTTGTTTATTATGTTATTGCAGTTGTTCATTTTTTTTTTTAAATCAGGTCACTGCGTTAGGTGTAGATAATATTTTTAATAGTGTGCTTACAGCCCTCACCTGAATATGTGTGCTTGTATAGGTAATCACATAAAGTAGCCACTAAGAATACTTACTTAGTAATCAACACTGTAGTTAAGTTAGCTATTGTATCTAGGTTAGTTAATATTGTATAAGAATTGAAAATCTCTTGGTTGCTTTAAATAAATGTAGCAGATATTTGTCCCTGTGTATGCGCAAATATCGCATGAAAAAGAGATTTATCATTCTGAAGTAGAAGAAATTAAGCAAATGGTTAGTGATCATATAAACGACGCCAATATTACCATCTCTAAAAGTACAATTAAAGCATTTAAACGAATACTTACATGGCTAATGTTTTTAACTTCCGACATAATATTTTTTTTTTTCTTAAAAATTATGTAGAGGCTTAGCCAACGTCACAATTTCAAATCGCTAACGGAATTAGTAAGTGGCGTAGAGTTAGACACTATTTTGATAGCTTGCCTACTTGTATAAACTTTTTCCTAAATCCCCGAATTAAATATTAGTTCCCTAATACTTAATCTCTGTCTCATATTATAGGTTGAGATAATCCTAAAAATTCATATCTCCGTGCTAATTGTGCGTATTAAGTAGAGTACACACCGACGACGTTGCGGCCATGTGGCTGTTCACGACGGATTAATTAAGAAACACCAGATAATAAGAAACGATATCTGTAATTACATGTTTTTTCACTTAAACATAATTATAAGTTATTGATTTAGTAGGCGTATGCGTATTTGATATTCGTGGCAGTTAGTATTAAACGGCTATACTCATGTAATTACTGGATGTTATATATACGTAAAACGTTTTTAAAATTTACATAACACAGGTCAACTTTCTTAATATTTGGAAAATTTTGATTATTTTTTGAAAAAAAAAGGGAATCGTGGCGTATTAGGATATGAAAAGGCTAGTGAAAGATAGAAACACCTGGAAGAGATTCCACCGACAAGACCACAGCACTTAAATTTAAGATACCTAGATACTTAGTTGTTTACTTTTAGTCATACGTATTTAGTGTAGTGATTTTCTGCCCGGCCGTACTTTCTTCTAAGATTATAATAGATACCTAGTTTGCAAGAGTCTGGTTTGTACTAACTACTTTCTCCAATTTCTATATATTAACTTGCCCTCCCCCTTTTAAGTCAAAAGCAGGCGGCCTATTTATTTCTGTTGAAATCAAAAACAAAACAAAAAAACAGTTATTTTAATGTAACAACAGGCTAAAGCGGTGTAAACTACAAGGAAAAGTTATGTCTTTCATTGTTGCAGTTTGTGTATAATGACCTATTTTGGATGATCTAGTCAAATCTGAGCTGAGACTTTGTACAAACATAGTAAGAAAAATAAGGAAAATAAGTAGCATATTTTGCACAAATCTTATAAAGATGTTTAGTAAACGATTCAATAATTAGAACGTTGCTATCATTGTTGTATTATTTACCTTAATGGCAAGGTTGTAACGGAGGAAATACTACTTATTTGGAAAAAGGTCTGTGTAGTTAGTTCGCTGTCAGTCGCATTACAATTTGTTTTCGCAGTTTCAAAATTTTCTACCTAGGTATATCTTCTTTTAATTTTTACCATTTTCAGAGTTCGGTATCCTAAGGGTGAAAAAACCCTTAACCCTTACTAACCTTTTGCTGGCCGTCCCTTTGTCTGTTGACTATACCTCAACTATCTCATAAACTGGTTATGGTAGGATTGGTAGGGACTTCAAAATAAGTATTGACACTAATGCATTATTTTCGATCATGTCGCTACGAAAGAGACGAAAAATTAGGTTGGGCGTAGGTAGTTACGCTTCCTCAGTCGATTGATTTCAATTATTCTTTTCAACAAAATCCAATTAACAGGAATGACTAGCAAATATAAAGTGGTAATAAATAAAAAAGTACCAATTTCATTTTTTTTTTTACATAGTAAACAAGCTCTGATATTTAGGTTGTAACATCACAGGATACCTTTACCACCTACAGATCTCAACTTCCGCAATGACGTGAGCCAGTCAAGTGATTTTTTTTCTAGATCGTTTCAAATCTATCAATGAACATTCTGTGACTTCTCATCTTAATAAGTAACTAAACTGCCGCGGTTTTAAAACTCCTTTTTCTATATCTACGGCAAAGATGGATCTTAGGATTAACAGTCTTTTTATCCCGTTCGATATAAAAGAACAAATCATTTAGTACGCGAAAAGTACCTAGTTTAGAAGACAAAACGCCAAGAGGGAAATGTCAAACAAGGTAGCAGATAAGGTCCAAACTAAGACACATCTTGGTGACAGCAATCCAATACACATGTTCGTGATTATTGGCGAAAACTTGCCCAAAAGTTGTAAGACGAGGCCACGAATTAAGTTAGTGTTTATCCTGAGGAAAAACCATTTTAAGAATAATGTTTTATAACAAGAGCTACTTACGAACGCTAAATTCAGGTTCCGTGCGCTTTTAAATGTAAAAATTTCTTGTTTTCCATTATCATGGAAGGAAAATTTGCTAATAAAGAGGTATTGATGTTTTCGATTTGCAATCAGTGTCACTAAGTTACCTTGAACTTCTGCGAAGGTGCATGCTTCATTCGCTCAGTCATGTGACTGCTAGCTCCGTAAGTACCTGCGCCTGCGGCCGTGGCGTCGTCGTCGTGATAGCCACACGATTTGCTAATCGTCACGCTAACTAACCAGATTCGGCCATTAATTGACTCAGATTTATAATAAACTTATGCTTTATTGGACATTAATCATGTAATTGCCTGATTTTTACCTCATATGACTCAGATGTTGTTATGAATAAAAAACAAGTCTCTAGGTAGAACAAGTGATACCTAGTAGATTTAAAATCTAACGGGACCTTGTTAAGCGATGAATTTATTGGATACATTTAATAAACATGAAGGGTATATTATTAGTACCTATGGGTGGGTAATATCTGTATAGTAACCTATTATAGGCAATTATTTATGGATGAAAGGTTAATGTATTCTCTTATAGCTAGCTTAGCATTGCCTTTAATAGTTTTTAATAGTTAGCTATCATAGGTGTTTACTAATAGCAGTTATTCCCTACAGCCTATATGCTATGAGTATGTGTTGTATATTAACAAGGATACCTACTATCCTGACCTAAGTACTTATTTTCAAGACCACGTTCTAGGTTTCCAGGGGCCTATATAAGGTCTTATGTAAATACTCATTTGAAATTGGCCAGGCTTCCATGCATTGTTTGGGTTTATCTATTACATCATTAAAATCCTTCGTACTTAGGTATGTTTAAACATAGTTTCCTCATCCACACGAAAATAAAACTATTTGGGATGTAACTGGGATAACGCTAATCTGAGTGATATCCCAGATGCATCCCAAATATGACGTTGATAAGAAAATTCGAGACCAGAATGATACCATCTACTTCGTTGCTTAATAAGAAACGTTCTTAGATCTAGAAGTTTAATTTACTTACAGAAAGTATATCATCATCAAGAAGCTATGGGCTAATTAGCTAGCTAATAAATCCATCTTCTTAATCTAACTAAGTACCACACTTAGGTTAACTTAGCCACCTAAGAGTTGGTAAAGATAAGAGCGCCTCGAAAAAAATCAATGTCTTAAAATTTGGGCTTGTTACAAAGTCTCAATTCAACACCTACATACTTTAACTTAATTTGTCAAAAAAAATCCAATTATTTTATACCTAATTGCGTTTAGGTAGATAATTGTTGCACGTCGACTGAGCGACAGAAAGCGAGGAAGCGATCGATTGACCTTTTACTATGTTTTTCGCCGTTCAAGGTGTCAATGGATTGTAATCTTAACAATTTACCTCACGATATTTTCTTATCGCGTTCTCTCAATCAATCGTCCTGCGTAGAACTTTCTATAAACGAGTAAGTACGTAGTGGCGTCTGCCAAGCAGGGGATTTAAATTTGTGAAACTTTAAACATGCCAACACGCACGTATTAAACAGAGTTTTCTATGCCACCTCTTCAGTCGTCCTCTAATAGAGCCACTTGCTTAAGATTCGACACACAGTTCTATAAAACCAAAAATTTGTGACGTTTTAGGTACATACCTAATAATGCCAATACCAGTTAAGTACATAGTTGTTCGGTCCTTCCGTTCATCAGGTCGATTACCCTCTGAAGGACGATATGCATGCAAGATTTATCACACAAATTAATATTTTAGTTAGTGATCATGAATTATTAGTAATGTCACTAATGTATCTAACTGTTTGTTTCACAAATACTAGATAAATAAATAAAATAAATAACTTCTAAGTAGTTATATAGTTTATAGACTAAAATTTAATCGAAATTTTAGAAATTCTTTCACTGCTTATGACGCGACGAGTCGGCGAGCCATAATCAGGGTAATTAAGAGCTTAATTTGCCCAAAGAAAGATAATCTGCTCTAGAAGATAATCCAAGGATATGAGTGTCAAAATGCCGCATTTCAACTATTTATACAATACTTGCTTAGCATCCCAGAATAATGTTTAAGATCGATATGTTTATTTTCCATTTATACCTATATACATTTTTATAAGCGGTATATGAAGCAAATCGTGCGTCCCAGTATTAGTAATTTTACTCATACCTTCTTTCTCTTATCAAGGCGATTTCTTGGTTGCATCCTAAGCTACAAAAATCAATAGCTTCAGTCACTGACGTCTACCTAGTCTAGTCATGTGCCGTTTCCGGTAATTTGGGAATCTTACCCGGAAATTCGGGAAATATAAATTGTAAAACAAGGGAAGATTCACGTAAACTAATGTTATCCTACGCCTACCTGACTTCACACCTTCTTCATACATATTCTAGTTTAAGTACATATTATATTACAAAATAACTTTATTCACACAGAGTTCTACTTATTAAATTTAATTCCCCAATATCCCATTTTTCCCTTTACCACGGCTTATCAAAATTAGTTCCGTTGTCATAGAAAACAATTATGTACTTTCACGCTTCCACGTTATTATAGGACAAGTCTGGATGACCAACCCATCAAGTTACTGAAGAATCTGAATATGCCTTAAAACTGATTTAAACTTGGTCTATTTACTGAATCGTGTCTTCAATGACTAATGATCGTTCATGAGAATCAGTTAGACTCGTGACTTATTATGATTTTAATAAAATTGACGTCGGTTTTATGCAAATGTTATAATTATTCACACTAAGTAGATACTGAAGCTGTAGAGGGCGTTTCACTGTTCAGCAGCCTTGTTCCTCTTCGGTATTTTTATTTGTGTTGGCAGACCTTTAAAATACAAAATGTGCCTATCTATACTATCTACTGTTTTGTGCAAACAAACAGGCCTAATAGACCACCTAATTATAAATTTTAAGCGGAATATAGGAGAATCGTTCCATTAATACTAGTATTATTAATTCTGTGGTATAATTGCCCTCTACTATGAGGTGTGCTAATTCTATTTTATTACCCATTAGGTATGTGGCACTGTGTTTTTAGACATTCCTATCTATATCCAATCCAACATAGAACTAGGAACGCGGCTCTAATAGAACTAGCATGACAAGCTAAACTGTCTTACCACTCATACACGATATTTACGTGTATGCCATCCTTGGGTTCACAGTCTACTAATGTCTATTGCTGAGTATATACAAGGACAACAAAAAAATCAATTTTGGGTATTAATGCCGATTTATGCCTTCACAATACGGAAAAATAATTGTATAAATCCAAATATGAGTTCTCCTGATACTTCTTTTTACGTTTTATACAAGTTAAAGCCTTATATTATGTAAAATACTACAGCAAATTCAACGCCATTTTGAATGAAAAAAATATTATTCAGTCAAGAACATGTGCTAAGCATAGTGTTGTTGCTCTTACGTTTCTTTCGTCAAGTATCGATAAACGAAGTTAGAAGGCAAGTTTGGAGTAAAATTCGGGTTTATATGTCAACGGGAAATGAATGAAGAAACCAGTTTCCGAAATTGCTAGTGTTACCATTAAATTCCGGAAGTTGCCAATTATTCTTGTTTGTAACGTCTTACTAAAAATGTTTACTTATTATATGACAATCTTCGGGATCGAAAAGAAAAAACGAAATGCCTGGTTTTCTTATCTCCCTGTGACATCTGTTGAAGTAAAACTAGACGTGGGTTTTAACGTCAAACCCAGAGAGATGGTTAAGAAAAATCAGATAATTGGATTTTCAAAGTCCAATGGACTACAAAATCATAATAGTGGCATTCACGATATTTTTAACCCAAAAAGAGGGGTATTATAAGTTTGACGTATCTTTCTGTAGTAATGGATAAAGCGATTTCAGTTTAGTTTTTTTTGTATTAACGGTGACTTATGTGCGAGTGTTTTTAGATATATGTTTGATGAAAATTGGTTGAGTCGTTTGTAACTTGTGGGGGTGAAAAGGGAAAAGAATAACCGCATGCCTGCAAATATATACTCGAGTGGGGTCTGAAATGAAAACGCATCACGTCCACAGTACAAAATAAAATGTTCAATGAAAATAGGTTAAGCTGTGAAAAAGCTCTAGGGGTATTAGTGGGGAAAACACCTAATGCCTGGAAAATATATGGGTGAGGGGTAGAGAGGGAGAAATAAGTCTAACTACAGACAAAATTGATATATAATAAAAAAAATATCAAAACAATGATGCCAGGCCTTAGAGGGTCCAATGACCTCTGTGACGCAAGAGTGTGCAGGGTGAATTGAGCTTTTACCCACTTGATATGAATTAATAATCAAAAAAGGAAACGGACGGCAATTAAAACATTACAGCAGCTATTAAATATTTTCTCTACAGTATATTGACTTTAGAAGTCACTAATACATTATGCAAGCAACTTGAAAACGTTAAATCAAGCATGACTAATATGCCCCACGACGTCAAACCGCCACGCGTTTGCCCCTTCTACCATACCAAGCCTCGGAGGAGGTGGCATGGTCAAGATACCTGTTTCCACTAGACGTGATCGTACCATCGCAGGCTACTCTTTAGAAGCTATCTATCTGCTATGTCATGGACATGAAGGCTGTCCCGAACGTGGTGGGAGTTTCTAACGCGGTCTTTCCGCGATATTTCACACATCCAGTGCGGCGGACAGTTCTAATGATGGTTTTATAGACCTGACTCTTGAACCTGACCGGCATTATGGAATCACAAGTGAAACCAGCCATCTCAGGCTATTTTGCTCATGCTCCTGTTTGCTTCGACTTCTGGTTATTTTTTTATATTGTTTCATGATATACTTATCGTGTCGAGTCTGGCTAATTACCACCACCGCCAAAACTAGTACTCCGGAACTGACAATGCATTGTTTGTGATTTAATAGTTTAATAAATAGAATTCTTCAAGTCAGACCATGCTAGCCCATACAGATATAAACCTTACATTATGATTAAATTTAAATAGTGAAATGAAATCAAATATTAATAAAAACCAATAAAAAAATAACAATAATAATTCAACGTATTCTCGATATATCGATGCTACGCGAATCTATTACTTCACTAATTTTGCCTGCTGTCATGTCAGAATGGCAACAAATAGACGTAATAATTTTACGAATGGAATGAGTTATTACTTTTTAGAGTGACGATAAGCATTGAACATCGTATCTCTGTCACTGAAAAATATATATATGGCCATCGCGTGAAAACACATTATTATCTCACTAATGATACATACCTATTAATTATAATTAATTATATGGTTTCGTGCGATTGGCAAGTCGTCCTGGTTATTTAAAACATAACAGATTTTTAATATGGATATAGTCACTATAAGATGTTATTAGGTTAGCTTATTATGCAACTAGCGATATAGGACAGTGATAACCGAAGACAAGAGGTCCGCTTAAGAAGGGACTGAATAAATTAACCGGCTTGTTGTTACATGGATCTCATAACTTTTGACGGTAGAACAACTAAGTGAGACTTGGAATTTTTATAAGTTTTGTTTTTGATGGTATCTCATTTCTTTTTGTAGATTACAGAGAACTACTTTACGACATACATATTACCTGTTGATAACGCAGGCGAAGTATAAGTATGCAGGTACACTGATACGTTCACTGCGAATGTAACTTTTTTATCCTATATATTTATATGGGATTACAAAGTTATTTATGAAGTTGGTGTATCTAGAAAACTGGACCGAAATTGCAAAATATTTTAGTTTTCCCTTGGGTTATATACTAAACATTAATTACATTCTAAATTTGAAGCTTATGTATATGCTGCAGTGCCACTACCGCGCTCCAAGATTATTGCTCTGACTGCAACAACGCAATTTTCTGATATAACTGCAAATCTATTAACAGATTTGGTACTTAACATTTGGCCATAGCCTAGATGACCTATGGATATCAGCTCATTAAGATTAGTTCAATTTATCATATTCAGTGCTGTTATTTGAAAGAGCGAGTAAAAATAATTTTATAATGTTGCTCTAGTTTATGGAAATTAAGTAAACTGTGACTAATAGATAAGACATATATCGGGCATAAATTTATACCAATTTTCCAGTCAGAATTTCAAAAGAGAATTTTATTGTAAGTACACTCATCTATAAGTAGGTACATATAAATTCGAGGATGAAATGGCTTCGTTTTCCTGTCTATCTATTTAATTAGATCATGTATTCAAACATAACAATAAATAATAGTAATTACTAATAATATCACGCTAGTGATACTCCATGTATCAGTACTATTATCTATTCTGTGTATCACGAGCGTAAATAGGCTAAAGTAACTGTGCGCTCATCTTTCCCGGCCTTATTTTATATTATGATTATATACTATATATTTATTTTTATGTCTTCGCTCTAGCGTGTTTTTCCTGGTTGCGTCTTCAGCTTACGCTTCAGAGCCCAGGGTACGCTATTAATCAGGGTTAAATGAAGCGATTGACGTCTGACCTATGTGTCATATTTATTTATATATAATAGTAATTATAAATAAAAAAATAGTATGTACTTGGTAAATAACAGTCGTATTGAGAACGAGAAGGTATCTTTATCTCCAGACCAGAACAAAACCTACGCTCAAACATTACAAACGGCAATACCGTACGTACACTTCGAACTTTTTTACGAATGTGAACTTTTTTCTATTTCTCGAGAATATACATGGAAACTTAATTATTTCCTGCTCAGACTCATCATCTTTTTGTGTAGGTGAGACGGTCAATCGACCATGCACACCCTGGTGTCAGAGTTCGTCGGAAGCCTCTTCGGCCTTTAACATGGTTCCTTTAACGACTACCAGATGGCAGCCGGGACCAACGGCTTAACGTGCATTCCGAAGCACAGAATCATCTTTATTATTAGACAGTCAGGTGAATCAGGCCTGCAATGTCCTAACCAAACTGGAAACAACTAAATAAGCTCTCATGACCCCTGGGTCTAATAGGCTCGGACTGCTTAGTTGGTCGGAGTGGAAATACAGTGCATTTGTAATAAGCCTTAATCCTGTATCATAAAGTCATTTTTGTTTGAATTTGCAATAAGAAAAGTTTGTGAACTCATTCCATAATATGTGTATTTGGTGACGGACCCCCCCTCCTACCCTCCCTTACCTCAGCCCTTACCCCCCGCAAACGGCGCGCTAGGTCCCCATACATTTAATGTCATATGTTACATCTATCTTAAGTGACGCAAATTTTTTTTTTAAATCTATGCAATCCAACTAATATTATAAATGCGAAAGTGAGTTTGTATAATTGATTGTTACCTCTTCACGCTTTATCTACTAAACCAATCTTCCTGAAATTTCACATACACATAGCTAGGAGTATTGAGAGGAATATTGAGTACCTTTCATCCCGGAAAAATGCACTGTTCCTGACGGAAATTTATGCGGGCGAAGCCGCGGGCGAAAGCTAGTAATAATATAGTCAAGCTGAAGAGTTTGTTTGTTTGAACCCTTATAACTACTTCTTTCTGCATATGATTGCTTTATTCTTGGGGAAGGTTAAAGGCTAATATAGGAACAGTACATACACACCACAGGCGAGTGAAACCGCAAAGAACAGCTAGTCACTCTAATAAATATGTATCTATAACTTTAGTAGCTAAGCTAAACTTTTATTTATAAGCTCTTTCACAAAATATCTTTGACGCCGACGGCGGCAACGGTGAAATAAAACTTAAATCTATAAATGTCTTGTCATAGTCGTTCGTTTCCGCAACATTATGGTTGCGGAGGTGCATGCTAACGTTTTGTATAATGTTAGTACCTATTAAATATATAAATAATTTTTATTAAATTTACTAATACATCAGTAAGAATATATGAACTAAGTATTACTAAATAAGTAATAATAAAATGGACTGTTTATTTTGTGGAAAATCGTTTGTTTCCTGTCTGAAATCTAAAGATCATCCAGACGTAGGTTTAAACACACCTAATAATACCATTTTCGTCTCTACAATATGATCGACTCACTTTTATCTAGAATGTAACCTGTGCGCTACGAGCCTAAGACAAGAGGTGACTGTTTCAAAGAATTATCGTTTGTTAACGATCTGTGTAATTCTGACAAATTCTGTGTAATTCGTAACGGTAACGGTCAAGTTACCATAACCAACAGGTATTCTGTACCATCAAGAGATAGATGCCTCCTCCAACAGATACCTACCTTTTACAAGTCAAACTTATAGATACGATATTTTTACGAATATGTTATAGCAGAATTAATGTTTACAAATATCATTAATAAAGCTGTTATCTATAGCGATAGAAACCCCAAAAAATTTACAATGGACACCATAAGCAGTATTGTGTATATAGTTAATTCAAGGTTACCTACAACTGCTATAAAATATGAGAGATAAAAATGATGGATGAATTGATGTAGAGCAAATTTCTTGCTGTTATGATATCATGTGGTCACATACTCTTAAATCACGTAGAATATGTCTGATCTAATCTATACTACTAACTATAATATAGCTGGGGAGTCTGTTGAATTCCTTCATCTCGGAAACTAGGAGGTACCACTTGGACTAAAATATACTTTTTTTGAATTTGATAGTCCATCTATGTTTTTTAACAGTATTTTTGCTTTAACTCTACACTCAAGAGGTAGGTCGGATAAAATAAATATTTTTGCATATCGTACTTACTTAGTCACGGAATAAAAAAAAGGTCATCGGGTCATATAAAAATTAGGAAAATTAAAAATAAACAATTATATTAACTTGAGATGAACTATGGATCTTAATTACCTAGATTGTCACCACAAGGAAAGGCTTCGAATCCGAATGCAAAAATAAGGCATTTGTATTTAAGTATCTATTTAAAAAACGATGAGACATTTAATACTTACTACCTATATCTACGGTCTTTTCCCCCGGTTTGTGTGGATTAATTAGATACACCAATTACTTGCGCAAAAGCATTAATTCGAACCTAATTATCACACAAGTACCTAAAAATATTTTTTCATAATATATAGGTACTTAAATAGGTAATAAAATAAACTAGTATTTGTTGTTTGTAGTGCACAACTGTGACATGTATGTACTGTTACCAGCAGAAAGCAAAATAACTATTGTGTTATGCCTGTACCTCGAGATTTTTTAAATGCAGACGCGCTGTATAATGTTTTTTTTTTATGGAATTGTTAGTTATCTACCCATATCAGCCAAGAACGCTTTGCGAATTTGGAATACAAATTGCTAGAGCAGGCGGTAGCGATGTGATTGATTAGAAAAAATTAGTGTGCGTCTGTGCCATTGTACTTTTTTTTTCGATTATCAAATCCTCCGCTAGTCCGGTTGTTTATGCAAACTACATACTTAATATATGAGGTAGATATAGATTTTACTCTATATCTATAGAGATGGAGATCAGCTATCGTATGATTCTAACGTTGTCTCTATATCTATATCATATTATTCTAAGATATTATTATAGTGCTTCAGGAACGTACGAAAAATCAAAAATGGATGACAACCGCGGTTCCCCAGGCATGACACCCGGCCTGGTGGGAAGATCTTCCCTTTGTAGCGGTCGAGCATATCCCTAACTAGCATATCCCTATCGCTCCCGTCACTCTCCAAACCTGCAATGTCTAATTAGACTGAAAAAGACTTGTACAAAGTATGCTACCCCTAACTTTTGAACCTACGGCAACTAGATCGTAAGACATCTACTTAGATCACTGCATCCGTCCACGGAGGCAGTCTACCTCGTTATAATTGCCCTCAGATCAAAAAATAAGGAAATACAAATATAATTCTTATGGCACGAGCGGTAGTAAGCGTACTCACAATTTGGCACTATTAATGTTATTAACGTAAGTACATATTGAACATCGCGAATTGCTGACAGCCAACCGTCCCACGTATGATCATAACGGCCTATTGTTTTCCCATTGATATGGAACTCATGCGCTCTGTCAACTACACTTTTGGGGACTATCTCACATGCTCATTACTAATTATTGCATTTTCGTCTCGTAGCCACCTAAATCCATAGTTGAAAACTAAAATACTTTAGAAGTATTAAAAAATATATGATATGAGAAATTAGTGGAATAAACATAGACCACGAAGGGTTATAAGTAGTTGTAGAGACCCAGAAAATAATCATGTCAGGATAATAAGCATTCATGACTAAATATGTAGGAGTTATGCCTAAATAGCCTACATTTTGGACTAAATAATAAAACCATAAAAATAGATAAGTCATAGTCAGACAGCGCGGCGGCAGGGTTTGATTTATTAATTGTAGGATAAAAATATTAACAAACCGGTAAATTAAAAAATATTTGAATAGATTTTAACTTATTTGAAACTCGTAAATTAAGTACTGTGTTTTTGTCAGTGGAGTCCCTGATTGATAAAAATTATTTAAAAGTGAATTTTTATATTTGATTAATGCGTAAACGCACGCATTCATATGTAGTATATAGCTTTATAGCGTAACTTAATTAATCCAGTAGACAACATCACCTAAATTATTACGTTATATGATCCTTTTCACTTACTTTTGTCCATTGGCATAATTCGAAGTTATTACAAGACACAAACTTAATAGAAATGTTCTTAAAGTCATGATGATTAATTAAACATTAAGAGCGCGACTGACACTAAATAATTCGCGATGCCGACCGGTCCGCTGCACACGATCGTGTCTCTATTACTGCAGGCGAGCCGTGAAGCTGCTCCTGACACGCCGCAGGCTGCGCGGGCGCCACACGCTATCATTTGAGCTTTTACATATAGATCAGGTAAATTAACATTTCGCAAGTTTATCTCGTACTACAGATACGTATCGTCGTGCGTTATTGTTGCTGCAAGTTATGCCTAATCTTTTAAAAAATATTTACTTATATTTTTTAAACAATGAATATAGGCGCATATTTGCCGTCAATATTTTGACACAACGATAAAAAAAAAATGAATCACATCACATTGCAATTTTTTTTATTGATTTTTTATACAGTGGGGTTGCATACAATTTACAGTATATGTTATAAAATTTAAATCTTGTAATAAATTGGTCAATCTTTCAAAATGTCTTTCGCTGTAAGGTAGGGCACCTTCAATAAAAGTTGCTAAGGCTGGCAATTTCAAGCTGCCAGATATAATTTCCGGTGCCAAGATATTAAAAACGATTTGCGCAGCATGACAATTTTTATTATTTGTATTCCATTCTGCCGCAAACTTCAGCAGCGTTTCTTTTTGCGTGTTATTAATTTCCTTGAGGGTTTCAAACAGCTTATCTGTTCCTGCTTTCAGAATTTCATTGACGATTTTTATTACATGTAAAGGTCTCTCCATACGCAGTGCTAGTTTCAAAGCTTTCACCATTTTTTTATCATGTAATAAATTATTTAACTCTTGTTCCTGCAAAATCTGTTGTTCCCTTTCCTTGGCGAGCTTTTCCCGCCTCTCTTCTGTTACATCTTTTAGTGTCACCAACTTAGAATCAGACCCACCGGTCACCAGCATGGATTCATCCTTTTTAACAGCTAAAGACCATATTTTACCATCATGGTTATCTAATGACATTTTGCATTCAGAAGATTTAATGTTCCACAGTTTCAAAAGTCCATCAGCACCACTTGAAATGATTTGTTGGCCCCTACTAAGAAATTCTACTTTTAACACTGAACTTTCATGACCTTCAAATGTTTTTAAGCAACTCAAGTCTACAATTGACCACAGCTTAATGGAACAGTCAGCAGAAGATGTCATCACAACTTGATCAACAGGAGAGAATTTGGCACACCACACTCCTCTCCTGTGACCTTTCAGAATACCTAATAATGCTAAATCTTCTGTCCACAATTTTGCTGTCTTATCTTGAGAACCAGTAACAATAATCTTATCATTCGGTGAAATAGCAACACAGTTAATATCCATGTTATGTGCTAGCTCAGTGTGGCTTGATTTAATTTGTTGCTCAATATCTATAAATTCTTTTGGAACAGTCCAAATTTTCAAACAATTGTCTTGGCTGACTGATGTAAAAAAAGAACACGAAGTTTGAGATGTATATACAGAACCCACTGAAGCTGTATGTCTTGTTCCAACACCTATGCATTTGATAACTTTGTTTGCATCTTGAATCCAAATTCTAACAGAATTATCTTTAGCAGATGAAACAAACACCTCAGGTTTAGTTGGAAATCCAGCCATAGATAAAACAATATCAGTGTGGCCTTTTAATATTTGGCAATTCATGCTTTCTAGCTCATAATACTTCAAATCTCTACTGTTAGTAGCTACAACAATATGGGTTTCCTCTTTACCAACAAATATAATATCCAAAACTTCATCAGTAAAACCAATCATTTGCTTCACACAGCTGAATGTTTCCAAATCATGTATAATTATGTTATGATCTACTGTGACAACTGACAGCATATTCCGAGCCTCATTGTATAAGACATGTGTGATGGCAAGACCACCCTCATCAGCTGCTGGAGACACCAAACTGTTGTTTTGTTCATACATCAAACGACTCATAGACATGTTCCAAACTTTAACTACTCCCTTTTCACCGGCACATGCAACGTAAATACCATCTGTCTCCACTTTTTTTGAAAAATGTGGTATTTTAAACGACTGTGGCAAGAGTATAGTTGATTCTATACTCTCATACACAGGTATAACTCTTAAAGATTTGCTTTCACCCAACTTCCATAGGATTAGAACTCTGTCCCTTCCAGAACTTACCATATATTCACCATCTGGAGTAAACTGCAATGAAGTCACTTTGCTGAAGTGTCCAGAATAGATAACACATTCTTTACCATTTTTTGAATTCCAAGATCTTATTTTAGTATCATCTGCTGCCCCAAAAATTAATTCTTTTGATGGATCTGGATGGTATTTCAAAATTGTAAAGACTCCAATGGCACCTCGCAAGCTACTGGTACATGTATGATGGGACAGATCCCACAGTCTGATATTTCCATCAGAGCCTCCAGATGCAAGGCTGCCATTGTCTGAATCAAATGCTAGTATAGCAACTGGTCCTTTATGACCAGATCTCCAAACCTTTTGTTGTTTGCCTGTGGAACAATCCCACAATTTAATGAGCCCACTTTTGTGCGCTGACACAACTGCTTCATTGTCATGTGACAACTGGAATGTGTAAATTTGGTCACTTTCTGCATCTTCACCAGTATCGCCCATGACAAGTATTGTAGCAAGTGTATTGACATCAATAACCTTAATAACATCATCACACTGACAAAATAGGTTAACTCCATCCAATGACCATTGAATGTCTCCACCAGTGTAGAAAGCGGTATACTCAGCTGTTTTTTCATAACTGGAAAAATAACAGGTTTACATTGGTGTCTTAAAAATAGGAAATTATTCATGTTTTATCATGCATATCAGAATGACTATTGCATATTAGAAATGTCAAAAAATCTTTATAAAGCTTGTAAAAAGGCAAATTGAGTTTTTAGAAGATGTAAAATTACATCGATATACGAGAAATAAGGAATCGAAGCACATTGCTCGATGTTTACAAACATCGAACAAACAAGTTTTCGCAATATCGAGACATCGCATTATGAGGGCTTCGCAGTAAGGTTGGCGATGTATCAATTTACGAAATTGAGTGTTTCGCATACATATAGGGAACCCGGTTTACACACATTTAGGTGAATACTATGTTCGTGATTTTTTTATCATGTGGAATAAATAAAGAGCACAATGACCATCTATTGTGGTACCTTTATTCTCTGTTTATAGCAAGATGTGCAATAAAAAATAAAGGGATTCCTCACAATGTTTCACGAATCATGTTTGCTAAAGAACAAAACTAGTTGCATTATGCCAATTCTGTAAAACTTATCAAATAAACGAGGTTGTTACTCACATATCTTTCAAAAAGTTCGACATAGTTCCCTTCAACACTCCGAGTTTATGATGAAAAAGATATTTCAATTTATTTTAATTTTCGCAGACGATTTTAAAATAAAATTGAAACACAAAATAACATCCACATGTTATTATTTACCAAATTCTATGATATTTTATTTTAACGAAGTGACTTGATATTGTATTGACAATCTTGTCAAGTCAAGATTATTTGACATGACATAGCAGCATAGTAGGTGACCTACCACCATCTCCCAAAACCATGCAAGATCCAGTGAGTAAGCGATACAGCGCCATACATTATGTAAGGCGACATCTCCCTTACTCACTGGATCTTGCATGGTTTTAAGAGACGGTAGTAACCCTCCTAACTTGACTTGATGACTAAAGTAGGACTAAAGTAGGATGACTGAAGAAGATGAATAAATTCAAGAAAAGCCATAAAGGACTAGTTTCCATGGCCGTAAAAAGTAATCTTAAAACAAATTGTCACAATGACAAGTCATAATATGAAATAACACCCATATTCTTAAACGTTTACTCAAACTCGACTCATCCTCACTCGACCTCAATGGTATTCATAGTTGACACTAGCTTCCTCACCTTAAGGAAATTACTCAATGGAGGTGAGGAACGAACTGTCAAATATAAGGAAACCTCGAACGTTTCATTTAACGAAAGGTAGGTGCTTTTATTGAGGACCAGATTTTAAAGAATTTGTACCTACTATAATAATTTCTTTGTGGATTTAAGTATTTTGTTGTTTTATAATAAATCTATGCCAGTTAGCTAAAATTGAAAAAGAAACTTTGTCAAAAACTCTCTTTACGTCAAAAAGTTAAGCGGTTTACCAACATACAGATATAAAACGGAACGTCATTCCTTGACTCATCCTCACTGGAGTTTGCTCAAGGAAACAATTAAGAATACCGTTTTCAAGGAAAGTTGGAGGACTTCCTTGAGGCGTCCTCGAATGAGGTTGAGTGGAGGAGACCTATAAGGTGTAAGGGAGTTTTTGGAGGGAAAGTAAACTGTCGCCATGTCCGCGCTGTATTTAATTTCCAAAACTTAGGTTTTTTCGAGTGTTTGTGCATAATATTGTTGGATTATTATTCGCAATGTGTTCGTGAACAAGCGTGAGTGTTGGGAAGTGATACAGTGTCGATTACGTGACTTTTTATCTTTGTCACCAAAATCTCCATGATATAGCTAAGTGAAAATTAAGGAAGCAATAAATGATTTGATTTGATTTTGAAATTTTTCCACCGCTTCTCTTAGCCATCTGACTCAGACTAGTAGACTTACTTACTTGACTGGACTTGACTATTGACTTGAATTTTTGACTCGACTGACTTATGTAGGACTGAAGAAGATTAATAAATTCAAGAAAGGCCTTAAAGGACTAGATTCCATGGCCGTATAAACTACTCAAAAAAAAAAAAAGTGTAAGGGAGGGAAAATAAAAGTTCGTGATAACAAAAACAGATTGTTCAGTTCAGTCAGTCAGGCAGGAAAATAATTTTAAAAATTAAGTAGGAACCTAATACAGTGCTTATTAGCAAAGAGAAGGGTATCTATGTAATTACTACCTTATAAGTACTAGATACAAACAAGATATAATTATATACAAGGAGTGCCTAATATATTTAATTCATAAAATATAAGTTTATTGACAATGACTGTTTTAAGACTTCTTACATATAACGTGAAAAATTGTAGTTATATTTTTATCAGAAGTATTTCAAAATCAAACCATGTGCCATTCGATGATTATAAATTTGAAACAGTCTTTTCATTGCCCGCTATAAAATATTTTGCTATTATAAATAGATTAAAAGTTTATCATTTAATTGGAAATGCTGTAGTACTTCCTACATGTGGCTTATTAGAAATAATGAATGTAATTCCAGACCACACTTTTTTGTCCACTGCTTATATTGGTAAGTAACATCTGGGAGCATTAATTATCCTAATCACTATTCAGTTTTAGATAATGCTCATATTTTAATATATAATAATATTTTTTATGTACCTACTTACAATTTATATCTTGCTATAGGCACTTATTCAAATTTAAATATTTACCAATAATAAACAATAAAACTAAACTTTAATACTACTTAATTTAGGTAAAAAATAGAGCCCTTAACTGTCATAAATAAACTAGTACCTATTTACATATTATAAAATGACATTATTTACAGGTTTGACTGCAGGGGCTGTATTGTCACTGGTCAGCTTACCTCTTCGCAATGTTATAGGATTCCTATACATCAGTGAGGATAATAAATATATAAAAATATCTTCAGTGGACTTTTGGGGCAAAAGAAAAGATAGTATTATAAAAACCGATGACTGGTTACCTCTTTTAGAATTACCACAAAAGACAATGGATGCTTTTTATTTGTCTCCACAGTTAAGTGATGGAACAAAATATAAACTATTTGTTAAATTTGGTAATATTTTAAATTCTAAAAAGATTGGTCAGATTTTAGAATAGACATCAGGCTTTCTGTTAAATGTAAATTATGTAAGTATTATTATTTATGTTAGGTTTCAAGAAAAATTTACAAAAACTGATTTGTCATTACAATCATAGTAAGAATGTAACAAGACTTCTGTTTTTATTGCTATTGTGTTTTTGTAAATATAAATTAATTTGTGCATTTAAGAGCAATCATTTATAACTTAGAAATTTATTTCAACTTTGTAGTATTTGGAGAAATATTAAAAACCTCCTATGAAAAATGTTATGAATGTTTGTAACCTCTTTGAGACTAATGGCCCAGAGGAGCTGAAATGTTATGTGGGTCATAACACTTGTGCCGCTTTATTTAGTTATTAAAAAAAACACCTTTGAATTTCGACACCAAACCAGTTACTTCTTGAGTTCACTACTGGGCTGAGGCTGCATGCCTTAATACAAACATTTTAAGAACCAATACTTGTGTCATTTTGTCATGTTGTATAAGCAATAAGAGTATTTTGTTTTGACTTGACGAGGAAGAAGTAATAAAACAAATTGATACTAATTTATCATATTCTATTCCTTAAAATATACAATAGTACTGAGAACCAAATCTTATAAATATATTTTAAATACATACTGTGAAAATCAATAAGTAAGTATGTTTATACATTTTCCATTTATCTGCCATTTCAAATAATCTTTTTTTAGGATTATGAATTGTATTAATTCATAATTATTTTCTGTAATTATTTACAAATTTATAAAATTACCTACAACAATTTTGTCAATCACAAAAAAGAAAGCCCAGTAAAATAGCAAAGAAATACCGAAAGCATTGTGGACTCTTGTGAACAATTCGTTTGGAGACTTCAGTTGCCTTTGTTTTCTTAAAATAATAACAACTCTGTGTCAAGAAGCATAAATTTTTATAAGTTAACTTCCATAAAGGTCTTGCAAAAATCATATAGTATGCTTTGTTATTATGTAAGATATAAACATGGCAAGCCAAATATAACAGGAAGTTCATATGTTTATCTTCACATCCAACATTACTTCACATTAGATGTACAGCCTCTGTCTAAGATACAAGAACTACTTTCTCCCATTTAAGTTAGTAAAATAAAATATTTAGTTATAGACAACCCAGTAATAAGCCCATGGCAATAATATTTAGTACTATTTTGAAAGACGCATGTTCCTGGTTGCTAAGACAGCTGCGCGTGCGGTGCGGTGCTGTACCAACAAGCTGCACGACACGGCTCTACGGGGCAGAACATATATAGGGATTTCGATAGGCGGTCGTGTCACGTTTGCGCTTGTCTGAATAAACAACATTGTAAAAAGTACTTCTATTGTTTCACTTCAGATCCTTAATTCTCCTAATATCAAAACATTTCCCCACATCCTTTGACTACGAGATTGACTGAATTCGTAGATGTAATCGACAGACCTCGTCAAAGGGAGTTTATAGTGGAGGAATATCAAAGCTTGTGTTTTTGGGCCAACAAGCAATTTAACTAAGGTTCATAGAGTATACAAAATGTTTTTATCATTGGCGAATCTTTGGATTGTTTTTAACTAAACATTTATTATTAGGCATTGTAAAACTTTATTTTTTTCAGAAGCATTATGCGACTTGAATATGCAAGATTATTTAAATTTAAAAATCATAAACTGTTTGCTAGATGAAAAACAAAACTTAAAATAGGCTTCTTGTCACACAAGTTGTTATTTCTCGAAAATAAAAAGATAATTTGGTTGCGATGGTATTATCTCGCTTGTGTGCCAAGAAGTTTATTCTATTTTACCTATTACCTAGAGATTTTTCTATAAATAAACAATACATTCTTGCCTCCACTGCTTATTTTTCTCAAGAACCTTATAACACTTTCCATCATTGTGCTGTAGTAGGTCTAAAAGTGTTAAAAATCTATTTTAAAAACCTCAGTAAGTAGTTTCTCCAGAGTAAATGAAGGTGTCATCCGGCCCGAAATGAAATTTTTACTAGTTAAAATTTTTGAAAGTAACATTTATCTGGAAGAAACCAATACCTACATAATTATAGTCTAGTGCAGCCCTATAACAATCATCATCATCAAAATCTATGTACAGAACAAGTGAAACTAATATATATCTGTGAGGCAATTTTATAAGTGCTAAAGTTACAGCTTGCTTTTATTCAGTAAAAAAGCCTGAGGCTTCACTGATATTTGCCAAATATCATATTTTTGGTAGTTTTAGAAATTTTGTGTTTACTACATGAGTGAGTAACGCTTTTATATAGATATAAGGTAGAAAAGAGTCTAATCCTACTCTTTCAAACATACAAAAAAAGTAGTACTTAACAATGTAGAAATAACAACATCACAGAGGTTTAAAGTTTACATGGGACAAGGATACAAATATGAACAGTAAGGTTTTTAATTTTTTTTTAGGTCAGCACTCATATTTAAAGATTTGTATAAATATATAAATAGTTATATAAAATGAGATTGAAAAAAAAAGAATTGAAATAAAACATAGTAATTCTATGATACTAAAGATACTCAGATTAATACCAAATAATAATAAATCTTGTAACAATCGTCCAAGCCAGCAAAGTGTATTACCAATTTTTTCTGTCTTTACTCAATAATTAAACTTCAAAATGTTGATTTTAAGAATTGTCCTACTTGTCCTAACATATACTACATCGTTTCATATAGCACTTACAGTAAAGTTACAACTCTTAAAGTAACGACTTCACAGCATGTATGATAAGGAGGCAAGCCAGTCAACATAGATACTAACAACCGTCTAACGTGTTTATGAGTGTTTTCAAGACACAAACTGATAATTAACATTAAGAAGTGTATTTGAACATTTTTGCACAAAACTATATTTTTATAGGAATATTATTCTACCCACGCCTGGGCCGGCTGATCAGTGGTGAAAGGACTTACGCCGTTGCGTTCCATAGCGTCAAGTACTTCGCACACGTACGCGGCGACGTCAACTCTGCTTTGGTCAATGCCTTTTATGAACGGACTCTCCAATAACTTGTTGTATTTGGGGCGTTGAGTTTCTTCCTTGATGAGGCTGCAACAAATTTATAATAGATAATTAAATCTTATGGAACAATATGGCCGTGATTTTGGGGAAAACACCTAAAGATTACTAAACTACAAAACGGAGTTCAATATGGTACCCAACTTCATTGATAATTCAAGAGGAGATAAAAAATTTTTTTATTTGTTGTTTAAGTTGATTGAAATATGACGATCATTGTTGAGAAGATGTCGAAAAAAATCAAGCCGACTGGGAGCTTTCAGCGAAAACTGTAATTACTTTGAAATATAACAAAACAATGTATGTGTAATATTATTAATCGTTCCACACTTACACTTTAGTAAATTGCATCCATGCGAAGATTGGTATACACTAATAAAGCTAATAATAGTTTTTTTGTTTGACGCTCATAACTTTAAAACTACTATTGCAAAATTCAATCCACATAGATAGCCTGATTCTTGGAGAAATAATCACATGTACACAGAGTATCTAAATAGAATAACTAACCAAGTATTGACAAATTCAACGAAATTGTTGGAGAAGGCATTATTGTGGTTGGTGAGGCGCGGCGGGTCTCCCTGCACCACTTGCTGCAGCTGCTCGAACACGGAGCCCCAGCGCGGGTACGGGAAGGCGCCCGTGGCCACCTCCATCAGCGTGATGCCCAGCGACCACACGTCCGACCGCACGTCGTAGCCCCGCGCGCGCCCAGGGTCGATTCTTTCCGGCTGGACCAAAACACTCACAGAAATTATTTCAAGACCTATTTTTGTTTATGGCGTCATGTTTTATCTTCTGTCTGGTTTAACCAATTTACTACCTGAACATTAAGTTTAGTTGTTTTATTTTTAAAGTGCAATTTATGTTTAAATAAATAAATGTTTGAATGAGGCCAACCACTGGATATACCTAACTTGTTTTATTTGCAATAACTGGACTTAATGCCGTAAGACATTCTCTGCCAGTCAAATCTTAGGACCAAACAGAATATTGTAAAAATTTTCAATAAAAACCACTTGAATGGCCTTGTTTGAAAATTTCAAATATCCCAGATATTTTTACAAAAAAATCAGTTCATGTTTAACAACACATTAAAAGTTGTTAAAGAAAAAATTGAAATTGTTTTTATTTGGTTGCATGCATTTACTATCATTTATGCATTTACTATCATTTATGCATTTTCTGTCAAAATGTAAAATTTCAAATTCTTTAAGGTCCTCGGTAAACACTAGCGCCACCGTCATTTAAAAATCATTACACACAAAAACCACAAGTTATCAAAAATCCCTCTGCTGTAATTATGGTTCTGGATCTGCAGTTAATTTTAATCATATTCAATTATTAAATTATAGTTCCATATAGTTACAAATTGCAAAACTGCTAAAAGTGGCCGTTTTAAGCAATAATGCAATTTGTAACTACAGGGAATTATAATTTAATAACTTAATATGTTTAAAATTAACTTCAGATCCAGAACCATAATTACAGCAGAGGGATTTTTGATAAATTGTGTTTTCAGTGAATAATTATTTTTAAATGACGGTGGCGCTAGTGTTCACCGAGGTATCACCTTAAAAATAAGCATGTCCAGACAGTTCAGACTTAGATGACACTTTATTACTTACCGCCATGTAGGGCCTGCAGCCGGCATCTCGTGTGCGTGCTATTGAATCCACCAACTTGCCAGATATACCAAAGTCACATAATTTGATGTTTCCCCTCCTGTCTAGCAATATGTTTGATGGCTTTACATCCCTATACAAAAACAACATTTGACTTTATTTTTGAAAAATACATAATAATTTTTAATGTCTACTATCAGTAAACAAAAAGGTCTACAGCCCACTTGGTGAATAGCGGTTACCAAAGCCTAGATAGATAAATATTCTCTTTATTGTAGCATTAACATACAAACTATACATGTACATAATACTACTAACATATTATTATAACATTAAAATATAGGAGTTAGTATTCCATAACATGTCCAAGTAGATTCAGTTCTTTAGTGAAAATATCCCAAGTAATGCTGAATTCACCAAAATTCATCAAAATGTCTTATTGTCTACATATAGAGCTTTGATAAAACTGGTGACCTATTGTATGCCCTTAAAAGGGCAATATAATATAATGCTCTTTTGAGGAAAAGAGGAGAGATATTCATTCATACTATCATATTCAGGTTGGCTTTTGTTTAAAATGCACTAGAATATATTATATTCAAAATACAAGAGCTCTTGTTTTTTCTATACATATAATCACGTCTTTATCCCATGCGGGGTAGACAGAGCCTAGGGCCATAAGACCTTAGGCCACGTTTAGCATAATGGTAGTTGAAACAGGAAATCAATAGTGATGGGTTGCTAGCCGCATCGCCTATGTCATGATTTCCCCATTCGGCGATTCCCTCAGACGACTTTTACGGCTTGCGCGGGAAGAGAAGCAGTACATTCTATGCTTTTCTTTTTCTCCCAGACCAGCATGGAAGAAGTTTGTTTTTTCTACTAGTTACTATTATTTTGAAAAAATAGATATAGTATTTTTATTTGTTTGCCAAAAGTAAAACAAGTAAAAAATTGAAGTTTACTTTGGTGCACTTACCTATGTATTATTTTAAGTTTTTCTTTTAAATAGTTTAAAGCTTTGACGGTAGCCAAAGTAATTTTAGCTAAAATATTTTCAGGTATTCGAGTTTGCATCCTCTCGCATATGAACTTGTAAAATTTATCTAATGATGTGTCCATTAATTCCATACAGATCCAGCAGTCACCCTGTAATAAATAAAAAAATCTTTGTGAATCTGAAAATTACTAATTGAAAAACCTTTAATGATTATGTCTAACTACCAAGTGTTTATGATATATATTGTTAAAATACCTGTTTCTCTACATAATAGCACAAATATAAAATTGTCCTTACATAAAAGGTAATAAAAACTAGTCATAATAACCAGCATAGCTGCAGGTGGAAGCTAGTAGGTAGTAGGTAGGGGAAGGTTCTATGTACACACACACCACGGGTGGTTGAACCGCCAGGAACAGCTAATTATAATGAAACACTTACTTCTTTAAATAATGCTCCGTAAAATTCAACAATGTAGGGGCACTCATTACTCTTCATGACAACTTCCAGGTCCATTAGTAACTGCTTTTGCTCCTTTTCATCTACAGTTGAACGAATGCGTTTCACAGCCATCACTCGATTGGTCCTATATTCCAATGATATATACAAATTTTTACTTTTGTAATCAAAATCAACAATAAATTTATAATATTTATTATGAGGAATATGGTTGAAATAATGTTAAAGCTTTTTGATTCATCCAAAAGTTGGATGTAAGAATACTACATTAAGTATGCCTAATGAGCAATGCTAATGTATTTTGTTAATCATTAGCTTGTAGAATCCAGATACAATAGAAAAACTATTGTTATGTGACAATAATTGTATTTGCTACCTGAATGAGGGTATTTTAATTACCCAATAATAATAGCAGTCAAGAAGTGTTCCCAGTAAAATTTTTATAGGCTAATCTTTTAAAATATACCCCTATATTAACTGTTCATAGGTTAAGATAAATTCAATTGGAAGTATTGAAACAGGATAGGTAACATGGCAACATATTTTTAAAACTTCCTTGTTTGAGTTGAAAATAAACATTATTTTTCTTTTCTTAAAATATAATTAGTAAAGCAAAACATGTCACTCACTTTCGGTGAACCATTTTATTTACGGCCCCAAATGCGCCTCGTCCTATTTCACCCAAATCTTGAAGATCATCTGCAGTAAAGTCATATATTTCTGTTGCGGACAGCTGTAACTTTCCTGAGGATTGCATGGACGGATAAATTCTACATCTGTCTCTGTAAGAAAGTAAATAGTCTTTTGCAAAAGGAATTTGATATAAACAAAATTATCTACCAATTTGCAATAAATAGAAAAAGCGAAAAAACCAACAGTGCAGGTACAATTACTTTTAAAATCCTTGCCGGTTTTACCTTGTGTTTTCAGGCAATACATCTCTTATGGTACGAGATGGCACTCGGGGTTTCTGTGCAGAACTGTTTGCAGAAAACGGCATAAATGCCGCACCATCACCTGATGACCCTCCTAGTGGTAACTCCAATACTTTACGTTTTTCTGAATTAAACAAGTTCAAGTCTGGTCTAGGCATATTTGGTCGGCTAGGTCCTAAAAACAATTTAATGGTTTGTACTAATGTATACTTCGCAAGTAAATGAAATCAAATTGTCCGACATTAGCCGAGCTTTTACCTTGATTTGATGACAATTCACCATTCTTCGACATTTTTAATCTTACCCAGAAATACTATTCGATTTCTTTTGACTAATCTTTGGTGCATGTAATTACTTCCAAATTATCCATTTGAACGTTCTATCGATGAATTTGGTCACGTTTTCATAATAAACAACATCCAAGCAGCCGTAAATGTAAGCATTGTAGATTACAAAACTAGACGACGGCGACCACAAACTACAAACTAAATAGAGATACTACGGCGACGGACGACCGACAACGTTTGACAATTAACTTTTTGTGTTGCCCTTCCCTAAACCCACCAAACTACAATCTATAATAATAAAAGTTAATAGAGATTTGCCGCAAATGTGAAAGAAAGTGACAATATACGGTGGCCTACTCTTCTCTTAAAACTATGAAAGATCCAGTGAGTGAGTAAGGTAAGGGGGATGTCGCCTTACATCATGTATAGCGCTGTCTCGCTTACTCACCGGAACTTGCATGGTTTTTAGAGATGATAGTAGGCCACACGGTGTTGTATTTATTTTCCAAAATATGTTTTTTCGAGTATTTGTGCATAAAAATGGTGGATTGTTATTCGCTAAGAGTTCGTGAACAAGCGTGAGTGTTGGGAAGGGGTACGGGTGGCCTACCACCATCTCTTAAAACCATACAAGATCCAGTGAGTAAGGGGGATGTCGCCTTACATCACGTAGCGCGCTATCACGCTTACTCACTGGAACTTGCATGGTTTTTAGAGATGATAGTACTACACTACACTACTTATCTAGACACGCGGCAGCGTGTCAAGCCAAGTTCAAGCAAAGGAACTGGCTAGCCAGCGCCGCCGAGTGTAATATTACACGAACCACTTGGTGCCACTTTTGACCCTTCTATAACTCGAAACCTCTTTAATGTAAACACATAAAACTACGTGTGTTGATTAAGATCCATCAGGCCATGTAGAAGCCCAAATTTCATGAAGCTAGCTCAAACGGTTATAAAGATATGAAGGTCAAAAAGTTGTAAATTTTAGCACTGACTGACTGACTTATAGTACCTAAACCTAACCTACTTCCAGATGACCTAGAAGGATGAAATTTGGAATCCAGCTCGGAAATTGTGTGTAAGCGTAGGAAAAAATCAAAAAATAAAAAAAAGTAAAAAAATAACTGGTGTCCCCATACAAAAAACTTGTAATACCTACACGCTAAACAACCGGCCAACAACGGTGTGTCGTCAGCGGCGCGCGGCAGCACACCAGCCAATCAGCGTCACGCTCTGACTTATGGTACAAAATTATAAGCGGTAGCGATTTACTTAAAATTTAGCGGGTCGGTTGGTTTATACTTGCATAGTAGTTATCTTATAGTCCACGGCTCACTAAATTAACAAAGATCAGTGCCCAAGGTTCGTTTCTCTGATTTCTTTTGAAAATAAGAAATAATATTTTAAGGTATTAATTTGTTAGTTCGAACTCTTTGTACCCTAAAAGAAACTCCAATGTGTATGTATACCAAGGTCAAGGCAATAGCGAAGTCTTATTGGTACCGATATATGTATGTATTGACTAGTCTAAGAATGCTGCTTGAACTCGCTCGCGCCTTGCACTTGTGCGCGGCTCACAGCGCTATACGACTTAAAATGCGAACGAACCAAAGTATGCTCTTAGCGGCGCTCATTCGCGCCAGCGTCCTCGTTATGCCCGGTTGTTTAGCGGAAACCCACCTATTAGATTGCGTTTAATGCTGCGTCGTTCGACTAAATTTATTTGAGTTATAGCTGGAATAGTCCAGATATAAATTATTCCTTTTTAGTATTGTACTTTAACGGCATTTGTGAGTTATTTAATATTACGTAAATCGTTTCTTTCAAAACCTCATTTGTTTGTAGCTCTTTTAGGTTAATTTGTCACGCAAAAAAAAAACATTAAATAGGAATACTTGCCTAGTTTTCTTTACAAAAAGTAATGATATCCCACCAAAAACAATAAATGTAAAAAACGAGAGCCAAGTTCAATACAAAAATTATGCTTGGTGGTGAGCTTCGCCGCAAAAAGAATGGCGATCTAAACGAGTGACAAGTTCTATGCAAAATCGAAATATGTTTTTATAGGAACAAAATAGGTCAGATTGGAACCCGCCACATAGAAGAAATCAAAACGCTAGGCCCATATTTATATAGTACCAAACCAAGGAGCAAAAATGGCCAGAGAATTGTGAACTTTGCACAAGAAAATAATTTAACCATATTAAACACTATATTTAAGAAAAACAAAAAGAACATGTGGACATGGTTATCACCTGATGGAAAAATAAAAAATGAAATAGATTTCATAATGAGTAACAAATCTAATTACTTCTCTAACTTCAATGTCATAAGTAATCTTAACTTCAACACGAACCACCGAATGGTAAGAGCAGAATTAAGAATAACCCAGCCAAAGAAACAAAGACCTAAATCAAAATCAACTTATTTGAAATGCGGGGAACACCAATTAATCGAAGTGAATCAAAACTTGGTAGAAAAACTTGAGAATTACGAGCATATTACAACCAACATGGGGATACAGGAAAAATATGACTATATTGAAAAAACAATAAAATCAAGTGTCAATTATGGTAAAAACCTAAAGAAAGACAAGAGTTGGCTTACAACAGAAACCAAAAATTTACTTGCAGAAAGAAACAGGCTAATCAAGGATAAAAACATGGAAGACAGAAGGAAAAAATTGACAATACTATCCAAACAAATAAAGGATAATATGAAAAGGGACAGAAAGCAAAATAGAAAGGAAATAATTGAAAAGCATGTACGAAAATCAGGAGGTATAAAGAAGGCATACAAAGAACTTAGAAATACAAAAGACTGGATTGTAAAATTGAAAAATAAGAAAGGGGAAAATTGCAATAAAAGAAAGAATATACTGGAAACAGCTACCAAATATTACAGTGAGCTATACAAAAATAACAACATAGAAAAAGAAATACTAGATTTAACAGACAATAAGGACATCCCTGACATACTACAAGAAGAAGTTGAACATGCCATTGACTCACAAAATAAAGATAAGGCACCTGGACCGGATGGTCTTACTAATGAGATCCTCAAGATAGCAAAATCAGTCATTACACCTATCCTAACAGATTTATTTAACGAAATATTAAAGGCAGAAATTATCCCACAGCAATGGACTCAATCCAATATAGTATTGCTTTACAAGAAAGGCGACCAATACGATGTAGGAAACTATCGACCAATTAGCTTATCGTCAAATATCTACAAATTGTTCAGCAAGATAATACTCAAAAGGATTGAAGTACTATTAGATGAGCAACAGCCGATGGAGCAAGCGGGTTTCCGCAAAGGTTTTTCTGTAATAGATCACATACACACAGTGCGCCAGGTCCTGGAGAAGTATGTAGAATACCAGCTTAAATATTATATTGCTTTCATCGACTACAGTAAAGCGTTTGATAGCCTGTTCCATGAAAGGATATGGACAACACTTAAAGATCAAGGGGTGGAATGCAAATATATTAGATTGATTCGTAATATTTATAAGCACAGCACTGCATGTGTACAACTAGAAAAGAAAGGAAGGTATTTCAATATAGAAAAAGGGGTAAAGCAAGGTGATCCTCTGTCTCCGAAATTGTTCTCGGCAGTGAGAGTATCTTTAGGGAACTAGAATGGGACAATTGCGGTATTAACATAGACGGACGCAAACTAACACACTTGAGATTTGCTGACGACATCGTGCTTTTTGCAAAAACATCTGAAGAATTAGCTAGTATGTTGAATAATCTTGCAGATGAGAGTGGAAAAGTAGGATTAAAACTTAACCCTGAAAAAACTAAAGTGATGACAAACAGTAAAAAAGAGACAATCACAGTAGGAGAGACTCAGATTGACTATACAGAAGAATACATTTACCTAGGTCAGTTAATTTCACCACAAGAAAATATTGAAAAAGAAATAGAGAGAAGAAAATCAAATGGTTGGAAAAGATATTGGAGTATGAAAGAGGTGATGAAGGATAAAAAACTGCATATATCAACCAAAAGCAGGCTGTTCAACACCTGTATATTACCTGTCTTGACATATGGGTGCCAAACCTGGCCTTTATCAAACAAATCATGAACACAAAATGATAACATGCCAGCGAGCCATGGAAAGGAGTATGTTAGGAGTTAAAAGATCAGATAGGTTGAGTAGTCTTACCATCAGAGCAAGAACAAAAGTGCATGACATAAATGTAAAGATCAAGAGACTAAAATGGCGATGGGCAGGACACACAATAAGAGGCAAGGAAAAATGGAGTAAGATAACCACACAATGGTACCCCAGGAATGGAAAAAGAAAAAGAGGTAAACCACTTAAACGATGGGATGATGACATAGCACAGGTTGCTGGAAAAACATGGCATAGAGTGGCAAATGACAGACGGGAGTGGAAAAGGTTGGAGGAGGCCTTTGCCGACTGGCAAACAGATTCACAAAAAATTAAGAAAGCAGATATATTGAATTAGGATTTAAGTTAATGTGTAAATCTGAATAAAGGCTATTTTATTTTTATTTATTTTATAGGAACAAAATAACATTATGAACAAGTATTAAACTCTATTTCTTTGCTTTATTAGATACCTATAACAATTGCTGTTGTTTAAAAATGTGAGATCTTGAAGTAGGTCAGATTTGACTTGGCCAGTTTTCATTACATAAGTCATTTTATAAAGTTATTCAACATTTTAATTGTGTTAAAAACTGGCCAAGTCAAATCTAACCTACTTCAAGATCTCACATTTTTAAATAACAGCAATTGTTATAGGTATCTAATAAAGCAAAGAAATAGAGTTTAATACTTGTTCATAATGTTATTTTGTTCCTATAAAAACATATTTCGATTTTGCATAGAACTTGGCACTCGTTTAGATCGCCATTCTTTTTGCGGCGGCGAAGCTCACCGCCAAGCATAATTTTTGTATTGAACTTGGCTCTCGTTTTTTACATTTATGTTTTTGGTGGGATTCATACTACATAAAACGAGTATTTGTCTTCAAAGATTTTCACTGTTTGTTTGGCCTAAGTATTTGTATGGTATGGCGTTCAAGTAGGCCAAGAAAAAAAAAACGGGCACGCTGACAAAGACAGAAAATGGGTACTTAAAACCATGCAAGATCCAGTGAGTAAGGGAGTGTAGAATATCAAACCATTCTCAGAATTATATGGCTTTATTCGATAAAATTAGCGTATGGTAATAACAATCATATTAAATACAATAGACAGTTGACAATGTCGTGAAAAATAGAAAAGCTCTATGAAGAGAAATGAGGCCGCATATCACCACAGGGAGATGTCGCCTTACATCATGTATTGCGCTGTCTCGCTTACTCACTGGATCTTGCATGGTTTTAAGAGATGGTAGTAGGCCATCTTCTCTTAAAACCATGTATGATCGAGTGAGTAACTTAACCTTACTCAATCGTTCTTGCATGGTTTTAAGAGATGGTGGTAAGTCACCTGGTCCCTTACCACCGTCTAAAATCCATGCAAGATCCAGTTAATAAGAGAGATGTCGCCTTACATCATGTATTGCGCTGTCTCGCTTACTACTTAAATGTTACCTTTTATCTCCGTCATTTATAGCCTGATTTTGAATATTCTTTTTTTGTTCTTAAGGACATAGGCTAACCACCGTCTCTTTAAACCATGCAAGAACGATTGAGTAAGGAAGATGTCGCCTTACATCATATATTGTGCTGTTTTGCTTACTCACTGGATCTGTGGGTCTAAAATCGCCACTTTAGCAATTCATATAATGGAATTCATATTACGAATTCCTTAGCTATTCTTTAGCAATTCCTATTTCTTTCAATTTTTTTGAAGAGAAATTGCAAAGTTTAGTTGGCCAGTTTACAAAAAATAGAAGAATTGCTACAGAATTGCTAAGGAATTCGTAATATGAATTGATTCGATGAATTGCTCAAAGTGGCGTTTTTAGACCCCCTGACATGGTTTTAAGAGACTGTAGTAACCCCCCTGTACCTAGTTTGGTTTTACAATCAAAATAACTGAAATACGTAAATCAGATGTCAAATAAATTGAGTACTTTTGAGTTTTTGCGTGTTTACAAGTTGCTTGCTTGAAGATGGAGCAATTTAAAAAGGTCAATCGACCTTGTGTGGCCCGGTTTTAGTGTTACGACGCCCTTACGGCCGCTGCAATCCTATCCTACTTATATTATAAATGCAAAAGTTTGTAATGGATGTTTGTTAGTCACTGAGTGGAATAATTAGAACAGTTTTTAATAACAAATAAAATAAATTACAAACGATATAAGTAAGAAATGTATGTTGAATTTAAAATAAAAATCTGTTAATGTTTTTAGCACAACATCTGACATCAGCATGTCTAACTTACAATATTTTTATATTGTGCACTGTGTGGTAGAGCTTATCATGCTATGTATCTGCATCGTTGTGAAAATGAGACATTTTTCATGCACGAGTTGTAATGTGGGCTAAAAGGCCAAAATATATAAAAAAAATCCATATCACTTCATAGAATGTAAATAAAATAATATCCATATTATAAATGTGAAAGTTGCCTTCTGCCTATTTCCAATACAACGCTTTCATTAATGGGACAAGAGAGAAAATCATTAGCTTTCTTTTGTTGAATAAAATAAAATACCTTAACCAAACAATGTGTTATTTAAAAAAAGCAATTACTTTCACATGTATAAATTAATATTATGAGTGTGGTTGGTATGGAGAGTAATCAGGTAGTGTAGCAGGTCTCTTGTCTTAAGCCTTAAGCCCACATTTAAAACATTCAAATATCTTTTTTATGTTTCTTTGACTGCTTTGAATTTGTTTCTTGCTGTTTTGCATCTAATTCTAATACTTTACTCTGCCTTTTAAATTTATCCTTTTCTATAGAGACATCTTTGTCAGCAATTTTATATTTTTCGGGAGCGAGTTTCCCATTGGTTTTGGCATATTTAGTAGAAGGTTGATTCATGCTCATTTTCTGTAAATTTTTGGAGGAAGATTCTGTTATCCCATCTCCACTTTGTTTTTGAGAAAATGGCTTAGTTTTTTCGAAGTCAACATAATTCACATTAAGGATATTATTGTCTATTGTGTCATCATGTCCATCCAGTCCCAGTTTTATAAATCTGAAATAGAAAATTTTTCTATAGTAACTTACAATAAAATCATAAAACACTTAACAGAAATTTAACAAAAAAATAATAAAAGCATTTCTGGCAACTAGTCTTGTTGTTTTGTATCACTTGTTAATAACATTTCTTATATAGCTATGTTAGTAAATATTTTTTTATTTTGTGCATATATAATGAAAACTGAGCCAGAGGTGATATATTTTCCCAAGAGAAATTAATTTAGCATATCAATAGTAATTTTATAAAATCCAAAACAATCACTAAGCAATCTTGTCTGACTGAGATGATGATCTGAATATATATTAGCTTTAAGTCAACCTTTTGTGATAATACTAATATTTTTACAATCAAGTTTAAATAAATAACTATTTTTGTACACTTTAGTCATCATCATCCATAATTAATATTCTCATTTAGAATATACATAACAAAATAAACACCTTTCATCTAGTTCTCCTCTAATGTATGGGAGTGCTCCATACAAATCCAAAACAACTACTCTGAATGCTATGGGTTGTCCTTCATGCACGGATGAACCTATCCATTTGTTACCAGGTTCTTCTGTAGGTCGTGGTATAACAACATTGAAAACTCTGAAATCATACGCACAACAAATCAACCATATTTTATTTATTTACCTTCATTACAATGATGTAAAGGTAATAGAGCTAGGGTTTTATATAAAGAGAAAACAAGCCTTTGCGCGTCAAGCAAAGGCGAGTGTGTGGCCATGTTTGGTTTGATTATCATTAGTGGCAGTTTTATCTTGAGCTCCTTCATGCTTCAGAAGGCACATTAAGCTGTTAGTCCCAGCTGATATTAATAGATGGTAGTCATTAGGCTAAGTCAGATACCTTGAGGCATCCTAAAAAATCTGACATTGTTGGCCACTAACACATCCAGGGCATGTTCCTATTGGTCTGGTTTGTATTTTTTGGCCTGGCCTATAAAAGGGTTACTCTGAAGATGCAACTAGGAAATACATGCTTGGATGAAGATAAATAATTCAATAAAATAGAACTATGACTAAGCCTCTGATATTTGTCTGTCTCTCAGAGGTCAGGGGGCTGTATCTAATAACCCATAATTATCATGGACTTGATTGGATTGCACCCATTATCACTCCCAGAAAAAAAGAAAGCATTAAATAAGCAAATAACAAAAATATATAAACATATCCAAAAATAAGAGTGTAGCATACATTCATAAAATTAAAATATTTTTTACCTGTGAACTAATATCCCTAAATGTGTGTGACTCTTTCTATTGACTACTCCTTTTAACATAGCACCAACAAAGGGGCGAAATATGAAATAGTCTGCTTGTACTTGAAAGTTTATGTCTGCATTATCATTTCTTATTGATCCAATATTCTGTAGTATGCGGAGATTTTTGTAACTTAGAAGAATCCCATTGAATCTGAAAAAAGTTTTGAGATGATAGGCAATGCCGTTTTTCGTTGCCCGAATTGACGCCTAAGCCGATTAGTCTATTAAATAGTTCATGGGAATAGGGGAAATAGAAGCAAGTCCAACAACAGGAACTTCACTCTGATGGAATTATGGTTCTGGTTAGAAGTTTCGATACAATATACGTAACATAACACAACACATAAACGAATAGAGATCTTGATATTTGCTTACTCTTTGTCGTATTTGCCAATTTTATAATCTAGCAAATTCTTCACAGATTCCTTTAAGTTTCCAAGACACCAGGGTTGCAATGCCAGATTTTGAGTCACTTTTTTCTCTATTACACACGAGTCTTTGTCATTTGCTAGCTTTCGTAACTCTTTCAATTCAAATTTTATAATAGTTGACATTTTCGTAGGTGTATATAATTTTATCCCGATTCGATTAATCTCATCTTATTATTGTAAATAAAAATAAAGTTGAAATGTTGTTCGAAATGCAAGTTTGTTTGACAGATGAGATGACGTACGTGTAGCTTGCCTGTGGTGTTTTTTTATAATATGCTTCACGGCCCTGGGGGTTTACTATCGTCTCTTTAAACCATGCAAGATCCAGTGAGTAAGCGATACAGCGCTCTACATGATGTAAGGCGACATCTCTCACTCAATCGTTCTTGCATGGTTTTAAGAGAACCCCTTCAGGTGGCCTACTACCATCTCTTAAACCCATGCAAGATCCAGTGAGTAAGGGAGATGTCATCTTACATCATGTATTGCGCTGTCTCGCTTACTCACTGGATCATGCATGGTTTTAAGAGACGATAGTAACCCCCGTGTCACCCGTGTTCCTCCTTCCTTGCACCTTCCTAATAAAAAAAAGCTGCGACTTTCAATGTCAGGTCAAGTCAGGTGTTAATTTCTATTTTTCTTTCAGTGCTGCAGTGAAATTAGGTACTAGAGGTGAGACATACTAGGTAAAACGCGGACTGAGTCTTGCGAGTACGCGTCCAGAAAAAGACTAGATCCAAAGACTAGGTCCACGAGTATTTACGAGTACGCGACTCAATGGACTCATTGCGTATCTAAAATGATTCCCGTAAATGCGCGTCTTGCGTATATGGACATAATGGACTAGTTTGACAAGTATTGAGTCTTCACACTTCGTATTTTTTTTATCCAATTTTTTTAAATATCGACTAAAAACTTCCCTTCATACTTGATACAGGCTTAAGACTGTAGCAGTTTTTATTAAAATTTCAATCAAAAAGTGTATTAAATTAAAATATATATTTATGAAAAAGAATAAGAATCACTTTGTGTATTTAAAAAAATTAAATAAAAATAATCAATGTATATAAAATCGATTGAAAACTTCTAATTTAGAAGTTTTCAATCGATTTTATATACATTGATTATTTTTATTTATTTTTTATTTAATTTTTTTAAATACACAAAGTGATTCTTATTCTTTTTTTTAATTTTTTTTTGTGTTTTTTCAATACGTTTATAATCAACCTAATGAACTCAAAACGTAGGTAAAACTATTTATAATCACTATAAGATCCGCACTTTCATAATGTACTTTCGGCGAAAGCTAACAACTGTTTGTTTTTTAAATTGCAAATTGTAAGTAATCAACAAGTATTATTATCACACCAAAACAAATGCTACCAAAAGAAAAATAACCTTATTTTGTTTGTACTAAAAGTGTTATTTGAACAAACAATTACTCGCCGAAATACATCGCTCGGCGGCTCGGTGCGGCAGCGGGCTAGTCGGGCGATCCCGAAGTTTCCCGACGACGTCTTCCGAATAGTCCCGAACGCAACGCTCGCATCCTAGTTTTTGAGTTGCGCGGACCGGTGAAGTCGCCGTACTCGTAAATACTCGATACGCTAAAAGACTCGCATGCGGGAACGCGTACTTACGCGTCCAAGCCAAAACCTATTCCAGTAAATACGTCTCACCTCTATTAGGTACTTTATTCTTTGTTGCATTGCAGTGGTTTGGTTAGGTTAAGTGTGGTTAGTTATTGGTAATATTGGTTTTAGTTACGCTCTTTCTATTGATCTATTCTAGTTTGCAGTATGTATTGATACAAAATGAATACATTTACCAATTTATTTTCTTTATCTAAATGCATATACCAGTACCCTGTGTTTATAAGGTATGTTTATGTGTAACTCATACGTAATTTAGTATAATTATATCTATTTACTGCGATAAATATTAAAGCCAGACAATATAATATAATGATGGTATTTTGTACAGAGTTAGACTTTTGTATGCAGTGGGCCATATATTTGACTGCCAACCTTTTTTCGAGAACGTTTCCCAGTTGCATCTTCAGCTTACGCTTCAGAGCCCAGGGTACGCTTTTTATCATGGTCCCGACTTGTCGGAACTGATTATTACAATTGAGCAATTGCCGTTTGACCTTCATAACCTTTTATACAGAAAATATATTTAAAATTATAAGAATAAAAAGGAAACCAGGCCAATAGGAATGTGATACGGATGTATTAGTTGCCAACGTTGTCAGATTTTTCAGGCTGTCTAAAGTCATTTGACATAGCCTAATGACTGCCATCTATAATTAACAACCGGGACCCACAGCTCAAAATGTGCCTTCTATTATGCTATTCCTGGCACTTAATGTTTTAAAAATGGTACCTTTAAACTTATTTACTAGAGAAAACTTTTTACATCAATCAGCCATTATAGGCTAATTTATAAATAAATAACTAGAGAAAACTTACATTATAGAGATGACAGAGTTAAAATGAGGCATAGTTAAGTAGCTCTATAATTAGTAATTTGATTCAGTAAAATCATCAGATCAGGATCTAATAATGGCCTAGAAAAAATCAAGGGAACTCATAAAATTTTAATGTGTTGGTGTTTTTTTATATGTTTGATCTCATTATAATTATAAAGATACAATGCTGGATTGTTAAACCAATTTTAAAAATGCAATGCATTCTAAACTTTAAAGTAAAAAATAATGGTTTTCGGCAAAAAATCAAACAAACTTCTATTACTCAACTAAAAAGGAACAAATAATTAATCTTTAATAGTTGTGTATTTTATTAGTTATATTTTAGTTTTATTTTAGCTTTATTTTAGTTTTAATTTGTTTTATTTAAGTTTTAATTTTAGTTTTATATTAATATTTATGTAATTGGTCCAATAATTAAGTAAATAACTTGTTGTTAAAAAATTATTCATATCAAACATTCTAATAAATTTGAAGTTGGTGCCAATTTTACCAATTTGTTGTCTAGCTGCTTGGTTGTTAATTAGCATTTCATTAAAATAATCGGCACCGACTTCAGATTTAGTTAAATATGAAGCATATTTAAACAACAATTTATTAATTTATTCTTTTTTTAATCTATTTTAATCTTGAGGCTTCAGCTAAACTGTGACAATGCCAGCCTCATGGGGAAATTCAAAATATGTTTTGATAGTCATAGGATGATTTATAGAGAACAAGGGTAGGAAAGCTGTGGTCCTGTATCATATGCCCTTTGAATGTGAACATTTATCATAGTATTGTTTCCAGCTCTCTATGCAATATAATTTGACGGTAGGTCCACATTCTGAAGTGTATGGCAGACACGAAGCCCCACCACCCCTGTCAGCTTACTCTTTTGCTAAGGAATATGCCAGGTTATTGCCACAGATGTCACTGTGCAACTGAGTTTTTTGTCTTAATTTCCATATCATCCCTAGGAATTCATAGGCTGTTAGCATTCCTCGGCTGGCAGAGGTACACCGAGCCAAGTGCGCTTCTTGCATCTGTTAGGACAAATTAAGCAATATCTTGTTAAATTTTTTCTTCCATTTTAACTGAGTATAATTTTTTTTTTTAGTAAAATTATTTGGTCTATAGTGTTTCATCCATGGTAATTAAAATGATTAACGGAAACGACATGTAGCTAAAATTGTATTTCAGGTATGTAGCAATACAAAAGTGCAATTATTCAAGACCAACAAGCTTCCCAGACTATTTCCAAAACCCAATATTTAGAAAAGAGGATCAAGCTCATCTCATAGAAAATTCAGAGCTTTCTAAATATGCTGCGGTGCCAGTCAAACCTCCTGCTTCTTATGAAACTTCATCGGTATACCATGATCCATTGGTGAAGTAAGTATACTGTTCTGAATGATATCTATACTCTATTGCATATATTGTACGACGTTGAGTATCACCTAAACATTCTGTATTTTGTATTTGACAACGGCATTAAAAGTTTTGCTATTCTATTGTATTAAGAGATAATCTACAATAATGGACTTAGCTTGTGTAACTAAATAAATATATAAAAATGTACATTAACTACATCATCATCATTCCGTATAGGTGTCACGGTCAATCGACTATACACACCCTTGTGTCAGAGTTTTTTGAAATCGCCTTTCGGCCTCTGAATTGGTTCCTTTAACGACTACCAGATGGCAGCCGGCTTAACGTGCTTTCCAAAGCACGGAATCATTTTTATTTTCAACAATCAGGTGATTGAACGCGAAACGCAAACGACTTAACCTTAGTACTATTATATCTACAGAGCTGCAAGTAAATTTTTGGGGGAGCAACATTTGATAGTTTTTAATATGCCTTATTTTTTCTTGCAGTAAAGTAATAAATCATGTCATGGAGATGGGAAAAAAGAAATTGGCTCGAAGTCTTGTTGAAAAGGCCTTTGAAAATATAAAGAGGAGACAAATTGAAAGGTATCACCTTGCATCTACGCCTGAGGAGAAAGCTAAGATTGTGCTTGATCCTAAAGAAATATTGCACATAGCTATTGCTAACTGTAGACCTTTGTTACAACTCTCCCCTATAAAGAGGGGTGGTATCACATACCAGGTGAGCACTTTATTGCTATTGATCATCTTGTGAATTAATGTCCAGACTATGATAAAGTGGACAAACCAAAACTCTCAGATTTTTAGGGCTAAAACACCTATTACCAGTGTAGTTTGAGTTTTTCTAAACGCAGACGCTAGCGACTGCGTTTACGATTTTGTATGAAAAACCTGTACAGCGCCTCTGGCGGATAGTAAGATAACTAAGAATTTCCATACAAAATCCTAACGCAGATAATATTAGTGAAATTAAGTATTTCTTGTATTAAAAAAATACGTTTGTTGTATGGGATTAGTGACAATAGAATATCTATATAATCTGTGTAAGTTGAATATCTCTCTAATTTGATTGATGGGATGCAGGCTGCTGACATGACAGACTAACGTTCAATGTTCATCTTCAGCTTCGTTCGTTCGTCCTTCGTTCAATGCAGTTTTCCTATTAATCATAAATTTATATTTTTTCGTTGCACAATCAACTTTAATAAATCAGTATGTCACACGTCACACACTTTACTTTTGTTCCAGGTGCCAGGTCCTATAACCGAAAAGAGATCCTTATTCTTGTCAATCAAATGGCTTTTAGAGGCAACTAATGACAAAGACAGGACTATACACTTCCCCGAACAGTTTGCAAGAGAGCTTTTGGATGCTGCCAACAATACTGGAAAAGTAGTGAAAAGGAAACAGGACTTGCACCGGCAGTGTGAAGCTAATAGGGCATATGCACATTATAGATGGCAATAGTTCTAATACATTATTTATCTAGTATTTAACATGCATTTTAGGAATAAAACCATACAGTTGATTACAATGGGTATTACTTTTACTGTACTAAACATGCTTACAGACAAAAATGTGAATCCTAAACATAAAAAAAATAAATAGATATGAAGGACAATATTTGGGCTGTCGTAAGAGTAAGTATTTAGGTAGTGAATGTAGTTGTATTATATGGTATACTTAGTAAAAAGTAGATAGCAATTAATAGTAGCAGTGCTAAATAATAATAGGTATATCCAAAGAAAATGATTTGCCTGTTTGCAAAATTGCTTTTGTAATGAATAAACTCAAACATGTATGTATATGTAAAAAAGTAGAATTAAAAGACAGTTAATTTAACACATGGGTAAGGAATGCATATGTTAATAATAATTGAAAGATAGGTATTTATGGAAAGCGACAAAGCAATGTAAACTATGTGCCATAAAGTCACTTACGAAATTCCGTACGTCTCCATCGCTACGTGTGTGAAGACCTTAAAAACCCAGGGTAAAATAGTTAAATAATCATAAATAGGTACGCTTAACTTTTTTAACGCATATTTTATATACATGAAATCGCCGATTAATTATCCGAAAAATATCGATTGACTGCTACTTATACCACACAATAACTAACGACTAATCCAATCTATTTTCCCAAGTTCCAATTTATCTATTTTTTCAGGGTTCCGTGCTTTAAAAGGTACGGAACCTAAAAAAATGGCGCCCTTATAATATTTTTTTCTGAGGGACGCATGAACTGAAATTCATAACATACTCAGCCAACAGTCTCTTTCAGCTCAAATCATAAAAATTCAGTGAGTTAGTAGGTTGCGACATCTTGTTAGTAGATGTTTAGTAAGAAGAAATATCATACAACACTTATTTAAGTAGGAATGATCTAAAAACTGTAAATTTGTAAGTAGTTTTAATATAATAAATAAAATAAAATTTTACAAAAATTAGAAATAAAACCTGTGAAGTCCCCTTAGGGACTCTTTACCCTTAGGGCGCAAGTCCGACTCGCACTTGGCCGATTTATTTTATATTTACAATTTCCAGCGATTGGCCATGATCCCACCGTAGTAGTATTTAATTCTAAATATATGCTTTCACGAATGTAGATGTATTGTAAGATGGAGTTTCTTGGCATATCCTGAAACAAACATAAAAATCGGTTTAATAGCTTATAGGAGTGAAGGCATACCAGACAAAATTTCATTTTTTAACTCTTTGTCATCAAGTGTTTTGGTAATTAATTGCTTCGACGTCACACACTGTTCTTATCATTATCGACAAAAATCAATATCTGTGTAGGTAGAGAATGTCTATCTTTGTAAAGCATATCAATACTGATACCGGACTTACTCGCATAAATATAAATTATTTTAGTTCGCAATATGATGACTAGTCTAACGCACGGTGTAGAAGTTGTGTTGTGAAATAAGTATACGTGGTTATCGATTTATATGTGCGGTTTATAACTGTGAGTAGTGAGATTTGTCATAATTTTTTTTTTTTAACTTTAAAAAATGTTAGCGCATTATGTTCGTTAATCATTAGATTTTTTAAAGGTAGCCGAATATAAGTTCTATCTTGGCTGGCGGAACTAGATTTCACAAACCCGAGGTCCTAGAAAATTCATTAAATAAAAAAATTTATAGACTCCTGATTCAAAACTGTTAAATAGTAAATTATGTTTGGAGATTTCAACTTTAGTTTGGCAAAAGTAATTTATAATACTATTCGGTCAGTTCGTCATCGTTGATGAATCACGCAGATAGTGACATGTCGTCGGTGATAATTAATATTTTCAACCTCTAGCGTAAAAGAGCAATCGTTAGCTATACATAGAGACTATCTGTCCTATCCTAATAAGAACAAATTATATCTGAAGTCCAAAACACAGAACAGGCAGATACAATTTTAGGAGAGCTTGCAGAACGTAGGTTCAAAACAGATTGAATATCTAACCGATTGCAGTGTGGCCTCAACTTTTGTGGTTGGGCCGTGTGCACATATATAACGCAGGCTGGGGCCGTGGGTTTGGATCATGACACATGGGAAACAATCTTTAGGAAACTGTTTTCAATTTGGCTAGGGCATTTTACACTAAATCGCCTGATTGCCACATAGGACGAAGTACTATTAGATATTCTGTGACCTGTGACGAAGCTTTGCTTGCGAAGGCCCGATAGCCGAAGGTCCGGGTGATATTGACTAGAACAATTTCTTAATTAGTTTATTTTGGCTTATTTTATTATATCTCCATGTTAATAATAATGGACCATAAAATATATTTTATTTATATAAGTACACAATTATATGCACATGCAGGACAGATTATAGTACTGATGTTGACAGTAAAGTAACATACGGATGAACGGATGTAATAAACGGATGAACAACGAGCATTTCGTATTTAATCCCACGAGTGTGGGATTAAATACGAAATGCTTGTAAGAGTAGTGGTAGATGTTTTAATGTACAAAGCTGAATAGTTAGTTATACATAGGTGAGGGTGGCGTTATTCTTGAGGAGAAAATACATATGCAAAGCAAGTAGCAATGGAGGAAGACAAAAAAAGCGTGGTTAGGTGTTTTCCTAGTTGCATCCCACGTTTTGTAACTCAGGAAGACGCAAAAACTTATTTTTACGAGGTAGGTGAAACAATACAAATCCTTGGCTTTAAGACCGGCCTTTGGGAATGCTATCGTTGGTGGATTTCACCACCAGTCGGTATATAAGCCACAAGGCCTTTTTTCGATATCAACGTAAAGATGGCTAATCCCGCTGCTATAAATTTACTAATCAGAATCAGAGACACTAAAGAGTTTTAACATTTTTTCAAACACGAGAAAGCGGCATGACCAGATCCATTTATATAAATGTATTTCAGCATACCTATGTCATACTTATATGAGCCGAGGCGGGCAAATTTATGTTAAGCTCTTTTGCCCAAGACCAAGTATTTTCTCTTTATCTAGCTAGACAGATAATACTTATTATCAAAGAGGATTGAGTATTTGGACTTGCTAATCTTTCCCTAAAGCCCCTAAATGAATTCTAAATAGCAATATTAGAAAAATCTACGTGTATACCAGCTAATATAGACACCTACAGCGGGAGTTCCTACGATCGCAAATAAATATTTCTATTCAGAATTAGTCATTAGATAATTATATGATAAGGTACATACGGAAGCATTTTATCACAGCAGGTATACACGCACTAATATAATAGTGTATAAGATAGGTGATTCCATATATATATAGTAGTAATGCAGTATTTATGTAATAGGTTATGTAAATACAGTTATTTACCAATTATATAAATGTAAATACTACTATTTAGTGGTAAGCGCCCAAGGTTAGTTTCCTTATAGCTTTGTCTAGGATTTACAGATTATTGAATCTTATCATTCATTACACATTAAAAATAAGTTATCACTCTGTTTCTTAATCAACTTTTGTTGAGAAGTTTACCTCCCATAGCTAACACCAATAGAGCGGACCCCGATCTCTTCAGCTGCACTCTTAGAGATGCACATATGCGTTTAGCAACTTCTTTCGGGTTTGCACAGCGATTAACTTCTTTAAATTCGTTTTAGCATAATCTAAATTAATTTTTATTATACACTAGCTTTCGCCCGTTGCTTCGCCCGTGTGAATTTTCCACGGAAACAATGCTCTTTCACGGATGAAAGGTACCTGTCCTAATGTCCTTCTCAATACTTCTATGTGTAAACGAAATTTCAGGAAGATTGCTTTAGTAGATAGGCAGTGAAAGCGTAACAAACAAACAAACAAATTCACTTTCGCATATTAGTTAGGATTTTTTACCTATTACTACAACAGAAAAATTTAAGTATTGTGAAAAGCATTAAGATCTAACAGTCAGTTTTTGCTTTAGATATACAGTAGACCACGGTGGGTGTTTCACCCCACGCATACAATCATAATAAGGAATGCAGAAGATAAGTCTGTACTAGTAGTGTTAATTCAACGGTTAATGAGTACTAAGTGTTTTATTGATTATATATGTTAAAAATGAGTGGTCTGTTTACTCCGTTAGGTGCTTTAGCACTAATTGAGTGCATAAGCAAATCCATGACAATTGGTTGATGTAAGTATACTATTAATACTTCATGAAGACTATTAATAGTACCTACATAAAGAAAACGAATCAATTAGAAGAGCCGTTATAGTTCGCACAACATATTCACCATAATGATTTCTTATGTTTTCGCGATTGTTACACATTAAATTAAACTATTTTATACGGTTTTCTATCGCGTTTATTGCTTACTTATTTATACCTAACGTTTCAAGCACTTAACCATGAGCTCTGTAAAGTGCTTGAAACGTTAGGTATAATTATTTATTTATTTATTGCTTACTTATGTAAGCAATAAACGCGATAGAAAACCGTATAAAATAGTTTAATTTAATATTCACCATATATAATGTACTTAACTATTTTTATGTTACTTACAGGAAATATATGGTGAAATTCGAGAAAATTAAATAAACGCTAACGATTTTAAGATTTTTTTATATATTTTTTTGGTCACATAACGATCATTTTGGACACTGTTCTACAATCTTAAAGGAATTTTACAGGATGTCAAAACTATCACATTAAAGAAATACGTATATGGCCATGCAGCAGATAAGGTCTTTAAAGTAGGTGTGGAGTGTCTTACTTACGCGTGTCCTACGTGTACATTAAAATACCTCCATTAGCGGCCAGCAATGATTTTTTTTTATTATATTATTGTCTTAGGCCAGCAATGAGTCTATTGACGTATGGTTTTTTTTAAATAATGAAGCTATTTCCGAGCAAGAGGAAGTAAATATACAAAACACTCACATTAGGAACATAGTCGACGCAGTGCAGGTCCGGGTTGGAGAGAACCATCCGCAGCCTGCGTTTCATGCTGTCGAACACTTCGGGGTCGTTCAGGTCCACAACCCCCTCGCATCTATAAATAATGTTATCTTTATTTTTCAATAGTTGTTCCCCGCGGCTCCGCCCTGCGTGGGACTCGGTTATATCGCGCCTATGTTTGACCTCAGGTCGTTAACTACATCCCTACCAAATTTCATCACAATCGGTCCAGCAGTTTAGCCGTGAAGAGGTGACAGACAGACAGACAGACAGACTTTCGCATTTATAATATTCCTTCCTTATTTTACATATAATATCACAGATTAAATACCTTATTATAGAATATAATTACATCACAGCATGAAGCCGCAAAAAGAAGCAAGTGCCTGGGTGAAGTTTCGGTTGTTGATGTGGAAGAACTTTCTGCAGCAATGGAGGCATCCACTGCAGACCGCCACAGAACTCCTGCTGCCAGTTTTGACTATGTCACTGATTCTGCTGCTGCGATGGCAGATAGAGCCTCATTCAGTCGACGTCAGAACGTTCCCGCCCGTAACTGCTTCCTCTCTCAATGACACTAGAACACTAAGCGTATTGTAAGTACACATTTAATATTAGATATATTATTATGTTTGTAATTTTATAGAAAAAAAATTTGAAGCTTCTTAAATTTTGTAGATAATATGTTTACCAGATAACCTTCTATTGCAGAGCAGGAATGGATTTGACAAGAATGTCAATTGCGTACTCTCCACAAAGCGAGGTTTTGGAGGAAGTGATTCAAAACGCAGTGATAAAACTATTTGTATCGAACGCCCCAGATGTTATATCCGTTATATTAGAAAACCTTGAGAATATAGATTGGTCCGATGTAGACTGGCCCGACATAGATTGGCCCAATATAGACTGGCCTGAGGTAGATTGGCCCGATATAGATTGGCCTAATATAGATTGGCCTAATATAGATTGGCCAGAAATAGAAGTGCCATCAGAAATTAACTTACCAAATTCGACAATGGTGTACGAATTTTTGAAGTCACTTGTTAGAGTTCAAGCATATAATAGCAGTGCAGAGCTTAGGGGAATTTATGTACAAGAGGAAAATGTCCGCAGAGTTATAACAGCCGTACAATTCGACGATGAACTTCTAGGTTTGTATTGTAAAGACACCGTACTAATTAATAAAGAGAAAATCTTAAAATATGTACAGAGTATAATATAAGAAGAGTTAGTGCAGCCAATACTAAATGGTTTATAATAAGAACGAGGACTTTCTTATTTACTATAACTTATTTTAAGCATACAAAATATATAATCAAATACAAAAACTTTTAAACCTAATGCAGCTTTGAAATTAATTTTGCTTTATTTATGTCTCCAAATCTAGACCTAACATACCTAAAGATTACAGGTGCAACAGAATTGCCAAAAAACATATCATATACCCTAAGATTTCCCGAGCGGCCGCGTTACAATTCATTCTACCTCTCCGGCTCAAGAGATTGGAAAACTGATGCTGTGTTTCCAGCTTTTGAGACACCAGGACCCAGATCTCCAAATTCACCAACCGGTGGGAGCAACCCAGGTACCTAGATGACTATAAAAGTATTTATTTTTTAGAATTGTAAATGTATCTAAATATATCAAACAATAAAAAAAATATATAAATAAGTACAAGATATATTCATTGTTCGAATTAATTTAAAGCGACTCGAAAAAATAGTTCTAGTTAGATATTTTTCTTTTCTAGTACCTGTAGGTATATTTTAATAGAAAGCTGCATTTTTGTAAAATTAACGTCGAAATGAATATGCTTCACTAGCTTAAGCTCGGGGCTTCCATTCCATCTGGAACGATTTTTCTTCTATGTTATTAATTTTTTATTTGTTATGTATTAAATTTGTATATAATTATCTACAGGTTATTTCATCGAAATGTTTATTCAACTCCAACATGTTATATCGACCGAGTTGATCTCCAAAATGACGGGGCTGAATCTAAGCGAGTTCAAGGTGGATTTCCAGCGTTTCCCGCACCCCGCGTACCACGAGGACATGGCCATTGAAGTGTTGCAGGCGCTGTTTCCCATGTTTATAATGATAACATTCAGTTATACGGCGATCAATATAACGAGGGCTATCACTGTCGAAAAGGAATTGCAACTTAAAGTTCGTAATTAATTAATTATTACTTTGAATTATTTGCTGATTAGCAAACAATAACATATGCTTAATGTTTCAGGAAACATTAAAAATAATGGGCTTGCCGACCTGGATTCATTGGATGGCATGGTTTTGGAAGCAATTTATTTTTCTTATTATCACGTCTAGTCTCATCATTGTTTTAGTAAAGGTAAATTGTAAAAATTTAATATCTGTCTATCCATAGGAATTAAATGAAAATAAAATCTCTTTTTGTTATAATGGATAATATCCGAAGGTTCCTAATAAATAATAAAAAAAAAATGCAAACGAAGCCTCATGCAACAGCCAGTTTCAGAATGAGAATCAATTCATGCTCATTTTCAAAGCGTTAATCGATTGCATCTATGTATAGCTCTTGCTCAGCTTGTTATAGCTCAATTTAGAGTTATTTCTGCCAATAACCGCCTGTCTAAGGTCAATCTTACTTGAGAAATTTTTTGTTAGCACAAACCAGTAGTCGCAGAGATTTAAGTAGAAATTTAGATAGATTTAGACAATTTTATACCTCTCACATGACCCTTAAATCTCCTTTTACGACATTTATGGAAAAAATTGTAGATTAGAATCTATAAGGCTATATATGCACATCATGTTCGAAAAAAATAAGATTGCCAGTTTCTTCATATTAAAACTGATTTCAGATAAATTGGTTTACAAGTGAAGAAGGGTTCAGTGATTACGCTGTATTTACAAACACTAACTGGACCATTATCCTGTTCTACATGGCGCTCTACTGTGCTTGCACGATCTTCTTCTGCTTTATGATTAGCGGATTATTTTCAAAAGGTAATAATCAGCGTCTTTATTATTGCTGTGTTTGATATTTATGTGTCTTTATTTTTAAATAACTAGTCGATAATATTGATTCACTTTTAAATAAAGATTATCTATGCATATTCCACTATCCCGAAAGAAAGGAACTCATGAGATATAACTCAACGATACTATATATCTTACAATAAATTGATTTAACACTTTCGCGGGCAGTAAACGAGATAACAATAACAGTAAATTGTTATCTACGTCGAGAGCGTTACTGCCAGCGAAAGTGTTAAATAATTTTAATACTTATATATTTCAAATATACAGTATAAATTTATAAGTTTCGATTGCTATTCGTTTTTACGCTTTTTTTATCAAGTATAGGCTACCATTCAAGACATTTCCTACCCCCTGTAACTTACTATTTATTAATAAAACAGGTAGCACTGCAGCGTTATTCACCGGAGTGATTTGGTTCATAACGTACATCCCGGCTGCGCTGCTGAGCCTCGACGTCAGCATATCGGTGGGCGCGCAGATCGTCACGTGCTTGAGCATCAACACTGCTATGTCTTATGGATTTAATTTGATGCTGGCTCGCGAAAGCATTGGCGGTAAATATATTTATATTTTATTAGACTGACTTCTTCTTTACGAGTCAAAATGGCTATATGGACTCTATAATGACTTTGCCCAGTACTTGGCCACCTCCACCCGGTCTTTTGCCTCGTTCAAGTCCCCCACTGTGCAGACAGGGTAGTTAGGCCACGACAAAAGGTGAACCACCTGGCGGCACCATGGCCACGCGACGGTCCATGGTGCTGCAGACCTCCAATGATGCCGACGTTCATCGGCAGCTCAATAGACAAATCCAGAAATCCTTGCGACATGATGTTCGCTCCTTCAATACTGAGCGCATTAAGGAGACTATAGAACAAAACAAGGGTTCTAAAGTCTTCGCAAGAGTGGTGTCTATTGGGCAGAGCCGATTGACTAAGCTGAAAACTCAGGACGGCAACGTGGTATCGACAAAGGCCAAGGTATTTAGGGAGATCGAGAGGTTTACGGACAACTATATACCTCAGTAGCCGAACCCGTTACAAGCACGGCGAAAGATCCAAGAGCCAAGCTTACTCGACACTATACAGAAGATATCCCGGACATCAGCCTGTACGAGATTAGGATTGCTCTCAAACAGCTTAAGAACAACAAGGCGCCGGGCGAAGACGGAATCACAGCAGAACTTCTGAAAGCGGGCGGAACACCGGTACTAAAAGTCCTTCAGAGGCTCTTTAATTCCGTTCTGCTCTAGGGTGTGACGCCAGAGGCGTGGAACAGAGGCGTGGTGGTCTTGTTCTTCAAAAAAGGTGACAATACCCTGTTGAAGAACTATAGACCCATCACGCTCCTGAGCTACGTCTATAAACTGTTTTCGAGGGTGATCACGAATCGTCTCGCCAACAGGCTCGAAGCCTTCCAACCTCCCGAACAAGCCGGTTTCCGAAAAGGCTTTAATACCATAGACCACATTCATACGCTGCGGCAGGTTATACAGAAGACCAGAGAATATAACTGGCCACTATGTTTAGCGTTTGTGGACTATGAGAAAGCCTTCGATTCGGTCGAGACATGGGCTGTGCTTCAGTCTCTCCGGCGATGTCGCATCGACCATCGGTACATCGAAGTGTTGAAGTGTTTATACAGTAACGCCACTATGTCAGTCCGAGTACAGGAGCACAGCACGAGGGCTATCCCACTGCAGAGAGGAGTGAGACAGGGAGACGTCATTTCTCCGAAACTGTTTATCGCTGCTTTGGAAGATGCTTTTAAGCTCCTGGAATGGGACGGACTTGGAATTAATATCAATGGCGAGTATATCACCCACCTTCGATTTGCCGATGATATTGTTATTGCGACGGAATTGCCGGAGGACCTAAGTACCATGCTTAATGACCTCAACGAAGTCTCCCAACAGGTTGGCCTTAAAATGAACATGGACAAAACCAAGATAATGTTTAACGTCCATGTTGCGCCGTCGCCGGTTTTTGTTGGGAGCTACACCCTTGAAGTTGTATACCAATATGTCTACTTGGGTCAGTTGATCCAGGCTGACAGTTCAAGCTTCAAGGATGAGGTCTCTCGTCGAATTCGACTCGGCTGGGCAGCGTTCGGGAAGCTCCGTAATATCTCCTCGTCCAAAATACCTCAGTGCCTTAAAACGAAGGTCTTCAACCAATGTGTGTTACCAGTGATGACATAGGGGTCCGAAACGTGGTCCCTTACTATGGGCCTCAAAAGAAAGCTCAAGGTCGCCCAAAGAGCTATGGAGAGGGCTATGCTCGGCGTTTCCCTTCGAGACCGCATCAGAAATGAGGAGATCCGTAGGAGAACAAAGGTTGCCGACATAGCCAAGCGGATTAGCTCTTTGAAGTGGCAGTGGGCAGGGCACATAGCGCGACGAACCGATGGCCGATGGGGCAGAAAGGTTCTCGAATGGCGACCACGCACCGGCAAGCGCAGCGTCGGACATCCACCGACCAGATGGTCAGATGACCTAAAGAAGGTCGCAGGAAGACGCTGGATGCAGGCCGCTTCCAACCGGTCGTTCTGGAAATCCTTGGGGGAGGCCTACGTCCAGCAGTGGACGACCTGCGGCTGAAATGATGATGATGATGATGAAAAGGTGAACCATCGACTGCACCGCGCCGCAGTCACACAGGCTGCTGTCAGAGAAACCCCACCCAGCACGGCTCTCCCGGCATCTTCCGACACCAGCCCGAAGTCTGTTGAGAGACTTCCAGGTTGCCCAGGGAAGGTCACTGACCACTACGCTCTATCCAAGGACACATAGCGCGCAGAACTACTGGCCTTTGGGAAAGAAAAGCTCTAGAATTGCGTCAATGGCGACCGCGCAGGTTGGGGCATTTACCAAATGCCGATAACCGCAGTAAGATGCTCGATGCAGGCCGTTCCCGAATATCGTTTGTAGAGGGAAAGGCGTATAGCAATGGGTTTGTTGTGCCTGACATGATAAACCACGAGAGTACAGCGATTGACAACGTTCCCATCTAATGTTAAGTGTAGATGTGGCCTAAGAACTCGATGGCTCATTTACTTCATAAAATATTATTTTCAGGCATGTCATGGGGCGACTTTATGTCATCTCCCGCTGCGGACGACGACCGCCTGCTGTTCGGCCATGTCGTCATCATGCTCTGTGTGGACTGTGTTCTGTACATGTTGATAGCTTTGTACCTCGAACAAGTACTACCTGGGCCCTTCGGATCGCCCAAACCTTGGTACTTCTTTGTCCAGAAAAATTTCTGGTGCTACAATAACAAATCACAAGGTGAGTTATTCAAATTTAATAATTTAAATTCAGATGTGGCAATAGCAAAGAGTATACACAAAAATTTACATTTCAAAGGTGCAATAGAAAAGTATCGAAAACCTGGTGTTGCAGGTGTCCATAGCCTACGGTAACTGCTGCCGCTATCTAACAAATAGGATATAGTATCGTAGCAAATAATTAAATTAAAAATAATAATTTAATATTCATTATTGACAGGTGAAATATCTCCAGAGGTGCTCGAACATGAAGGAATAATTATGGAAAAGGAACCATCTGATCATACCATTGGGGTTAAAATGAAAGTAAGTTTACATTTTGTAGTTTTGTTTTATCATTTCATGAGAAAAATTACTCTTATAAGGCAGAAGAGGGGAAGGGCTCTTTTACAAATGACTCATAAATGTAATTCGTGTACATAGATAGATAGATATAGTCTTTATTGTATCATTAACAAACAAATTATACTTAGACTGATTTCAATCATGTATTCTTCTACGGGATAGAAAATGCCTTCACTTTTCCTACTCATTAGTCCGTGTAAACTCGAGTGGTTGTTTTTTTGATTTCAGAATTTAACCAAATGCTTTGGCACCAATATTGCAGTAAACAATTTGTCTCTAAATATTTACAACGACCAAATTACAGTTTTACTCGGCCATAATGGCGCTGGGAAATCGACTACTATTTCTATGCTCACTGGTAAGTGTGTAATATTTTTATTCCCGCTGCTGTTCCAAATTAATATATCAAACCACGTAATCACAATATGAAAACGCTTTATTTGCATGTCGTAAATGTAAGGCTTGATGCCTTAAAACTCTGGCTCTGAACACTTTAAAGTACCCACACATGCAAATTTTTGTCCATTGCCAGCCTCATTGTTAACATAATAAAATTGTGAAATCGAGAAAATATCGATAATTTTCTCATTAAAATGGTTAAAGTTGTTATAGCTGAGAGTTTGGTCACACCAAATATCAATATGATAGTCTTCCAACCACGTGGCAGCAGAGGCTGATAACAAACAATTGAGATAATATAAACGCATAAAGTGATTGTCTATTCTCAAGTGTGTGATAATCTATTTGAGATGACTCACTTTGCTCTGTAATTTGACACCTTTATTTGATTAGGTAATCTTGAAATAAGTCGCGGATCTATATGGCTAGCCGGTTACGACATGGCTCATCAGACAAGCGATGCTCGGAGTCACCTCGGCCTCTGTCCCCAACACAATGTTCTGTTCAATGAGTTGACAGTCAGAGAGCATTTGGAATTCTTCGCGAGATTGAAAGGATTTCAAGGGGAAGCGCTAGTATCTGAAATAAATTTGCTTATTGAAAAATTGGAACTTCAAGAAAAGGTACTTATGTAATCCTAACTTCCTAATTAATATTATAAATGCAAAAGTGAGTTTGTTTGTTTGTTACGCTTTCACGCTCTATATACTGCACCAATCTTCCTTAAATTTCGCATACACATAGATACTCGTAGAAGTATTGAGAAGAAGATAGGATAGCTTTCATTCCGGGAAAAAGCACTGTTCCCGTGGGAAATTCACGCGGGTGAAGTCGCGGGCGAAAACTAGTAATTTATAAATATCATATTTACATAGTGCTAAAAGTTTAACATCCCGATCGTATAGAAATTAAAGTTTTTGTTTGTGATTCCAAAGTATCTTTTTATCAAGACGTATCCCAAATCTCTATTAAGGATTATAAATAAATTTAATTTAAATGATCATAATGATAAGCACTTAACTTTCAAACCTAATTTCGCTCCATTTCGAGGTACGCTTTTCTAGATTGATTGATTGAAATGTCGAAGTTCATAAACGGTAGTGTAAAATTTCAGCGCAACTACAAAGCGGAGGGTTTGTCTGGTGGTCAGAAGCGTCGGCTGTGCGTCGGCGTGGCGTTGAGCGGCGGCGCGCGCGTGGTGCTGCTGGACGAGCCCACCTCCGGCATGGACCCGGCCTCGCGCCGCGCGCTGTGGGACCTGCTGCAGAAAGAAAAACAGGGTAAGTGCGGGTAGACGACTACATCTATCTGTATATATAAAAATGAAACCCGTTTTCTGTTGTCACGACATAGCATGAAAAACGGCTTGACTGATTTGGCTGTTTTTTTTTGTAGTTTTCTAATACTCTGTACAAGATTCTTACAGAAAATAAATATTAAGAAAGGCGGTACAAAGTTCGCCGGGTCAGCTAGTACCTTATTTTTGAACGACTTCAAAAAAAGTAGGTTTCTCAATTCGACCGTATATTATATATTTTTTAACTATTTGGTGGACACTATATTATATATTTATTGTTACCTAAATGTACCTACATTTATGCAAATAAAGAAACATGAAACTTAAAAAAATAACAATAACAGTTTGATTGTTACCTACGTCGATAGCCGTTAGTGTCCACCAAAGAGTTATCATTTACATGCTAGTGCTGAATCTTTCTATACTTTATTAGTTAGATATTGTTACTAAATCAAATACGAAGTCAGGCGCTGCCAGTCATGTTGCTAATTTTTTATATTTACAAGCCTATTGTATCTTGATCATTTATTAGGTAGTTAGATGGACGCTTCCATACTAAATCCGTACCGAGTCTTATACATTGTCAATTATTTTAAAAATAATTATAACTTTGACATAAACAAAAAAAATCACATCGTGTTACAGCTTCGTCAGTTTGTATCACGTTCACTGACGGCGCGGACACTGAGCACTTCCCTCCACCTCCCATGGCTCTACCAACCTCATGTTATACGAGCCAAATCTCGGGAGAGTGCAGGTGCGACTGGAAAGAGATGCGAAATGCTAGTACAGCACTAGCATTTCGCATCTCTTTCCAGTCGCACCTGCTTGATCTCCCTACAAGTTCTCTATAGTGTCGCCTATCTATGCAATCATTGCATTTTAATAACTCTCCCCCATCTTTAGGGGGCTTACGTTCACACGTACGCCTCGTTTGCCTTCTCGGCCAGAGGCCAGCTTCTGTCTTCTAGGTCTTTGAGTTTGTCTCAGTTTCAGTTTTTCTCTTCGTCTTCTTTGTCTTCTTGTAGCAGTATTCTTGATGTTTGACTTTTCAAGTTATGCCACTCTCGAGGCCGCTTCGAATTTTATGCCACCGATGCGAAAATTCTTTTAGCCGCTTAAAGTTCGCCTCAGATTCCACGAGATCGCAATAGTACACCGGGCCCACCCCGAGCGGGACAACATTATCTAATAGTTCCCTACGCGCCTCCTCATAAATCGGGCATTCCCAAAGTACGAGATGGACGTCCTCAGTGACCGCTTCCTCGCAGAAGCAGGCTGAGGCGGACACTGAGCAACTGAGAGTGAAGTATGACAATTTTGTATAGTGGCTCCACTTTTTAAGCAGCATTCGCGTATCTGCCATTAATATTTGAACGAAGGCCGTATCTCTACCACACTCTCAACATTGTCATAGTTTGTGCTCACTGTTTTCTTTCATAAAGTTCCCGATTTTAATGTCTATCGGGCTCGTATACCATATTTTTATTTTTCTATTGCCTATATTCTACTTAAACTTTTTACTTCTTTCTACATTTAATGAATTTATGAGGAGGTGGGTAGGTTAGAAAGCTCAAACGGGTTTCACTCTGACATATATTGACTTCACCTAGTTTATTCTTTGAGTTACATCCATTCTAAAGGCGACTGCTTGATTTTAGGGCGCTCGATGATTCTGACGACACACTTCATGGACGAGGCGGACATCTTGGGCGATAGAGTCGCTATAATGGCGCACGGGCGACTTCAGTGCGTGGGCTCTCCTTACTTCTTAAAACAACACTACGGTGTCGGCTACACGCTGGTGGTAGTCAAAGATGAGGACTTCAATGGCGATGCTTGTACGGAACTCCTTAATAATTATATTCCCGGTATCACTTACAAGGAAGATAGAGGTATGTTGTATCAATTCATTACGTGATAATTTAGTAAAGGCGTAAAGCTGGAGTGATAGGGATATACTCGAGCACCTTATTGGGAAGATCTACCGCCAGGCTGGGACTGTGTGTTGTGCTTGGGGAACCGCGGCCTATGATGAAACTGCAAGCGCGATTTAGACTTTCATAGTATATTGCTGTCTTGTATACAATTTCGCTATTCTCGCTTTTAACGTCATCTGTTGTGCATCTCAGTAGATTTATTGTAGCGCTAGTGTCGCCACACTTTTATATGAATTTTCGATTGCTGTAGTCAAAACATTGGTTACAAAATCATTAAACTTTAAAAGGTTTTTTAATTTCAATATAAAATTTTAGGAACCGAATTGACTTACAGTTTGAATACCGACTTCTCTCATAGATTTGAAGATATGCTTATTGACTTGGAGAGAAATATTGATGTTATCAAATTTAAAAACTATGGCCTTGATCCAACTACTTTGGAAGATGTTTTCATGTCGTAAGTATTTTAACATAACGTAACACATAAACTAGCTTTTGTGGTTTCTGCTTGTGGATGCCAGAATTCATGTTCATGTGAAGAGACTCGTCACTAAGCCTTTGTGAAATTTTACCATCTGCTTGAGTGAAAATCGACATAAGTGTATTACTAATTTTCAGCGTTGGGTCTGACGTGGTAGCGGGAGGATCAGAGTCTGATGAGACCGACACAGCTACCGAGATATCAGATTATGCACAGAGACACGAGTTCGACACGTCCTCCATAGAACAATGTAAGTAAAAGATTGCTAATTATAAAAGCTTGAATTTGGTTGCCTTAATTCTTTTTGCTTTGCATCATATCTGTATGTCCATTTCTTAGGCTCAAACCACTTAATGTAAATATATTGTACTAGCTGTTCCCCGCGGCTCCGCCCCGCGTGGGACTCGGTTATATCGCGCCCAAAAGTAGCCTATGTTTGACCTCAGGTCGTTAACTACATCCCTACCAAATTTCATCACAATCGGTCCAGCAGTTTAGCCGTGAAGAGGTGACAGACAGACAGACTTTCGCATTTATAATATTAGTATGGATTATTGTGACTAAGTACCTGTTTGTAAACCAAATAAAAAATAAAATAAAAAAAGTCTTCAAGAAATAAATTATAGTTTGAATAGCTAAACATAAACTACAAGTTCATGGTTCAAAACTTGTATTTCTCACTAAGTAGCCTGAAGATTGCATTTTCGAAGACTGCCTTTTATACATCCTGGCAAAGAGAATATTTCATGTTGTATTTTCTATGGGGCAATAAGATTTTTTTTTAAGTATATGCAAACAAATCACACAAATTGAGCTAGCCTCATAATAAGTTCGAGACTTGTGTTATACTGCCTTAACGATACCATGTCACTATCACTACATAGTATAAAACAAAGTCAATTTCTCTGTCCCTATGTCCCTTTGTATGCTTAAATCTTTAAAACTACGCAACGGATTTTGATGTGGTTTTTTAATAGATAGAGTGATTCAAGAGGAATGTTTTTATGTCCAAGTTAAGCCGGGACGGGTCGCTAGTTTTCTAATAAATACATACCTATATAGATAAACATCCAGTTCCTCAAACCTAACTCAAATGTTTCTAGTGGACGGCGACGAAGCGCGAGTGACGGGCGTCCGCTTGCTGTGGCAGCACTTCCGAGCGATATGGATCAAACTGTGGCTAGTTAAAATTCGCTCGTGGGGGCATATCTTACTGCAGGTATGTCGGCAACGTGCACGTGAAAACTCCTGCAACATTACAAGTGGTCATTAAGTTTACTAAATAGTTAAATATAATATCATACTTCATACTAATTCATTTATTAATATTGATACTAATATTATAAATGTGAAAGTGAATTTATTACGCTTTCACGCCCTATCTACTGCACCAATCTTCCTTCTTCGCACACACACATACATATAGATAGAATTATTGAGAATGACATAGGATACCTTTCATCCCGGGAAACCCAGTTTCCGTGGGAAATTCACGCGGGCGAAGCCGCGGCAATAGCTAGTACTTTACAAATGAATGCTCCTCAGGTATCGGTGCCGCTGGTGCAGATCATCGCCACTCTCGGCATGCTAGAGTACATGATGTCTCTGACTCCCACAATACAGTCGAGGGCGTTGACGTTGGCCGAAGGGTATATATCTACTTACTTTTACTACCATACTATCTATACTTTTTATTTAAGGAAAGTCGAAGTTCTTGTAATTTTGTATGATTACTTTGCCGAACATATTTCCTGTTTCTCATTATGGTTGACCGGTAAAGAATGCTTTTACAATAATGTCCAGCAATTAAATTAGTATATTTTACTTGTGAAACAATAAAGAATATTCGTTTTTTCGAGTCATATATCCGTTATTACTTAAGAAGAAGAAGTAAGAATAAAGATTTCATATTAGTTATTTTAATTAACCGATTCATTCATTCATTCAGTCACAAATATCTGATCAATCATTATCAATATTACTATCACTACATAGTATAAAACAAAGTGGCTTTCTCTGTCTCTATATCCCGATGTATGCTTAAATATTTAAACTACGCAACGGATTTTGATGCGGTTTTTTTAATAGATAGAGTGATTCAAGAAGAAGGTTTTTAAGCCCATGCGAAGGGGCGGGTCGCTAGTATATTATAATTAAAAATTACCGTCCTCTTGCAGGTACGCAAACACAGAAAGCTTCCTCAGTTTCAACGGCACAGAGGCGGCCTCTCTTGGGGCTCTGGCGAAGGCTGCATATGAAAACATGATCAACAATTCCAGAATAGAAACTATGAAAGTGACCGTTGTTGACGGCCAACCGATTGATAAATATTATTTGGATCGTGTAAGTAACAGTTTCTAGTCAGTCGTGGGTACTGAGACGTAGTTTCCAAATATTTAAATATAATATCGTACCTGTTATTTTTCATTAAAATATAATGCAATGAAATCGTTTGTAATTTGCGATACTCGTAAAGATATATACACACCTGAATCATGTTTTTATTGGTTTATTTTTTTGTAAAAGGGGTTATTTTTTTGTAACATTAGGCGTTAGTCGTTTCTAGACGTAGCTTAGGCTGAGGATGCAACTGAGAAACACGCTCGAAAAATATTAACATAAAATACGCAAGCCGCAGAATCTTGTAGCTCCAAAAATACACGTGCAAAGTAGTACATGTACAAAATGTACTTTTATAATGATTATCTCTGGTTAATCTGGAAATCTTTGTTCCCTGTATATTTAGAATTTAGAACTAGCTGTTCCCCGCGGCTTCGCCCCCCGTGGGACTCGGTTATATCGCGCCCAAAAGCCTATGTTTGACCTCAGGTCGTTAACTACATCCCTACCAAATTTCATCACAATCGGTCCAGCAGTTTAGCCGTGAAGAGGTGACAGACAGACAGACAGACTTTCGCATTTATAATAATACTAGCTGTTCCCCGCGGCTTCGCCCCGCGTGGGACTTGGTTATATCGCGCCCAAAAGTAGCCTATGTTTGACCTCAGGTCTTTAACTACATCCCTACCGAATTTCATCACAATCGGTCCAGCAGTTTAGCCGTGAAGAGGTGACAGACAGACAGACAGACAGACAGACAGACTTTCGCATTTATAATATTAGTATGGATTAGTATGGACTAGCTGTTCCCCGCGGCTTCGCCCCGCGTGGGACTCGGTTATATCGCGCCCAAAAGTAGCCTATGTTTGACCTCATGTCGTTAACTACATCCCTACCAAATTTCATCACAATCGGTCCAGCAGTTTAGCCGTGAAGAGGTGACAGACAGACAGACAGACTTTCGCATTTATAATATTAGTATGGATAGTATGGATATGGAAGTATGGATGTAGTAGGTCTGAAATACATTTAGCCTAAACTTCACTCATTTAGTAGTGTTTGAACTAAATCCTTTCTTTCCTGACCTATTTCAAAAATGCCTATTTCGCTTTATACCAAGTAAGCAATAACTGATACTTTGTGATTGCTGTGTACCTACTTCAATCTTCCCAACTCTTGATGTGTCCCAATTGCCCTTTTCGCTACGGTTAGGGATTTGGAAACAGAGCCTATTTACTAGTCCCAAGACATTTAATAGCGTAGCAATTTCGACTCGAAAAAAATGAACATGTACTATGAACATTTTAGGCCAACGAATCAGCGGCGATGGGCGAGATGCGGCACCGCGTGCTCGCCGGCGCCACCTTCGGCGACGGCGCGGTGACGGCGTGGTTCAGCAACTTCGCCTACCACGACATGCCGAGCTCGATGGCCGCCGTGCACAACGCCATCTTGAAGGCTGTCGACGCGACCGCTGAAATCAATGTCTTCAATCATCCGTTGCCGGCGACTTATAGTGATCAGGTAACTATTTTATGTTATGGTACCAATCAAACGTTTTGTTTTTCGGAACGAAATTCTTAACACACCTTGCGGTCGGTGTCGGCCAGTATAAATGGTAATATTACGAAATAGCGTCATGCGCTTTCATTTTAAACGATTTTTGTGATTAGTGGCCTGTCTTATAATCGAAACCAAGTACGTAATCGAAAGAATAAAGCTGTAAGGGCAGAAGTGTGCGATGCTAATGGTATGTCCTCCTTCAAGATCATCGCGGATTACGTCGCGGAGGTCGTCGATGTGTTGTTGAAGTTATTCAAAGCGTGAATACATACGCTGATTGGTTTGACTATAGAGCGTAAATGAGACTTGTTTAAAGGAAAAATAAAAGTCTCTATTTTTGTTCCTGCTAATCTTTCTATGTATCTCATGCATACTTATTATTTTCAGAGTGATATGCAAATGATGGTGTCATTCCTCTCAATTCAGCTGTCTTCAGCAATCGGCAATAGTTTGGGTGTAGCCAGTGCCGTATTTGTGATGTTTTACATCAAGGTATTTAAATTAATAATAATTTGTCCATAGAATAAAAGCTCTCGTAGGATTCCTAAATAAAAATTCTTTAGGTGGCCTACAATTCTGGAAAAGTACGAATTCTAAAGGTATCTGAATAAACTTGCCCATAATCGATATCACAGTAAGTATTACATTGTTCAGGCATGTTGGTTACTTTGTTTTGTTCCATTTAAACCTGATACTTTAAAGTTGTAGTAACCGCTTAAACAACGTTTAATGATCTAAAGAAATATTTGACCTTTAAGCTTACGGCTCCGCACGACAGGTATTTACCCAAAAATAATTTATATATATAATTCAACAATTTACATAAAATTTTGTTTCACAGGAGCGAGTATCTCGGGCCAAACTTCTGCAAAAAGCGGCTGGCATTCAGCCCATCGTGATGTGGGGCACCGCAGCATTGTTCGACTGGTTGTGGCTGCTAGTCATTTCTCTCACCATCGTTATTTCGTGCCTTGCATTCAGCGTCATTGGGCTTTCAACATTTGCGGAACTGGGTGAGTTAGGATAAATAAACCACTATTTAACTATACATTCAAAGAAAAAAATGTCTATATTCAACGAGAAACACATGTTTCTCGTCAACGAGAAATCATTGTATCTTTCAGCGAGAAACTAATTGCTTCTTTTTAACACGAAACCACTTGTTTCTCGTCAACTAAACCACATATCTTTCAGCGAGAAACTCATTGCTTCTTTTCAACGCGAAACCGCTTATTTCTCGACAACTAAATTACTTGTCTTTCAGCGAGAAACTAATTGCTCCTTTTCAACGCGATACCACTTTTTTCTCGTCAACCAAAACACTTGTATCTTTTACCAAGAAACACATACGTAACCTCACACAATTAAAAAAAATCTTGCGCGCGCTATGAAGGGAATATAATTTTTAAATTTGTTTTATAACTAGCGTTTAAAGATTTTGGTAAAAGGATTAGGTATTACGCATTTTCGTTACTTTCGTCAAGTTTTGTTAATTATTTTTATTTTATTAGGATGCATGTAGTACAGAAACGTTTTGGTTAAGTTTTTCTAAAGAATCCAGAACTGAACATATTTAACTAATATTTTTGCTTTCTATTTGTCTGCAGGCCGGATGTTCCTCTGCATTATGGTGTACGGCGCGGCGATGTTACCGTTCCACTACATAGGCTCTTATCTGTTTGATGGTCCAGCACTAGGATTCGTCGTTTTATACTTCGTTAATGTAATTTTGGGTATGTAACCGGTTACAATATCTAGAACCTAGATTTATAGTCTCTAATATTTCATTAATTATTAGGAGGAGTCATATAGGTTCAATTTATAGGAATAAAATTACAGTAAAATAAATTATCAAAAAAAAAAACGCAGAAAAAAAATCATGCAATGACTATTGTCTATTTATTTATCACTATTATCTATTCATTTACGAATTGAACAAACTTTGTCTTTAACTAGTTTTTTTTTAAAAGAACAATATGTAACCGTAATATATCAAATGGATATCTGTCTCTTGCAGAAAACAGGCGTAATAATAATTAATGAGTTCTTAATTTAATAAGGAAATGATTTCTTAAAGCTTATTTTGCAATCTGTGTCAGGATCGATGGGCGCACAAATAGTGGAGGCTTTATCATCACCGGCGCTGACTACACAACATGTAGCCGAGATAATGGACTATGTCCTGCAGTTCTTCCCGCTTTATAGCCTAGTGGCGTCCTTAAGGTACGGGTATCAAGATTCAATTTAGACTAACGGGTTTTTGTACACATTTATTTTTTTAGTATAAACTCTGGTTCTTTAGAACTTAACTTTTTCTGTCTTTTTGAAGATATTTTTTTGCAAAAAATCTCGTGTCATATATTGAGGACTCCCGTTTCTATCACTGACAAAAAGGCATAAGCTCAATTTACGACTCCAGTATAAAAAAAAACAGGCTCAGTTTTAAAAAACGAACAAATAACTCGAGTCCTTGCTAATAATACATGGACTCTGGTTGTAGATGAATATATTTATTGTAAATTCTTGTTTGTTTATAGATCGTTGAACCAGATCGGCTTGACGGAGTACTCGTGCCTGTTGGCGTGCGACTACATCCCGGCCGTAATGAACGTCAGCAACTGCACCATGGACTTCCTGTGCCACAACGGCCTGCCGTCTTGCTGCGGTTGGTACTTATATACTACGTAGTACGTAACTATTTCAATTTCCTTTATAAATGCTACTTCCATGCTGGTCTGGGAGAAAAAGAAAAACATAGAATGTACCAGCTGCTTCTTTTCCCGCGCAAGCCATAAAAGTCGCCTGAGGGAATCACCGAATGGGGAAATCATGACATAGGCGATGCGGCTAGCAACCCATCACTATTGATTTCCTGTTTCAACTACCATTATGCTAAACGTGGCCTAAGGTCTTATGGCTCTATGCTCTCTCTACCCCGTATGGGATAAAGACGTGATTATATGTATGTATGTTATAAATGCTGTGCTATATAAAATAAAAACGATGTGATTACCAAGATCAGTAACACGCACTGGACACGCCTGATGCAAGCGTCTATAACCTACGGCTAACTATTTTCGTCAAGTGGCGTAAGCTGTTTGTCTATTAACTGGTATAAACATCGTCAAAGTGCCAGTCGGTCCAGTTTTTATTAAATTCTATATACCCAATTTTTTTTCCAATTTTTCATTGCATAGTTCAAAAGTTAGAGAGGGGGGGGACTTTTTACTACTTTGGGTGCGAATATTTCACAAAATATTGCAATAATCAAAAAACTGTTTTAGGAACCTCTATATCATTTACAAAGACCTATCCAACAATACTACACAAGGCTATGTTTCAAAAAGAAAAAATAATCCCCTCAGCTACATGTATGAAGTGCTACCATTAATAATTTTATTTTTCAAAATCATATTGCACAATTTTGTAGCGGTTTATTAAAAAATCCTCCCTTCCGAAATTCAACTTTATAGCACGCATAGTCTCCGAATAAAATGACTGTGACATACGAACGGACTGAAAGACAGACATGAATCCATAAGGGTTTTGTTTTTTGCCATTTGGTTACGGAACCCTTAAAACAGAACAGATTATCATGATACAAGTGTCGTTTGTAACGCTGTTGCCCGCTTCATTTTCGTGGTAATTTGTTATGTTACGTCAAAATATACTCTGTTTTTCTCAAGGACTTTAACTATTTTCAGGCAAAATTTCGTATGAATCGGTTCAGCGGTTAAAGATTAAATAGACGACAAACTGACTCGCATAGTTACTTTCTCATATCTCTATAACATTAGTAGGGACGTTATATTAGTAAGTAGTATATTGTTTGACGATTGTTATTGGCGCCGTTAGATGTGGCTGTGAGATGTCGCTATGTGCTACGAACACGTGCAATGATTGGCTATCGAGTTCCTAATAACGTAAAAGTTTGTTTCAGTTCGTGAAAACGCGTTCTTTGATTGGGAAGAGCCTGGAATACTTCGTTACTTGGTAGCAATGATCATCTCATTCTTTATATTCTGGGGTATTCTTCTCATTGCCGAATACAGATTGATACAGAAGGTAAGCATTTACTTTAGTAATTTTTGGCACCTCGACTTAATATTGATTGATTTTTTTGTTATTTAATTATTCACTTTCTATAATATGACAATCATGGGTCTAAGGAATCTTTATTTTGTTTATTTATTTAGGTACACCAACAGTATTTACATGTAAATAATAGATATAGATATAATACGTAAAAAGTTTGTGATAGAACACAAACTTCAGGTTGCTAAATCGATGCAGCTGTTGTCACGTTCTATGTTTCTCGACCTACATTCATTAATAACATACCCATGTCAATTAGGAGGAAGAAATATTATTAACAAACTAGCTGTTGCCCGGGCCTTCGCTCCCGTGGAAATTCCGGGATAAAATATAGCCAATGTGTCTTTCAGGCATATTCTAAGCAATCTCCATTCCAAATTTCAGCTTAATCGGTTCAACCGTTTTCCTGAGAAAGAGTAACAAACATCCATACAAACTTTCGCGTTTGTAATATTAGTAGGGTAAAGATTGACTCAGTCGGCGGGTTTCTCCATTATCGCAAAATAAGAAAACTTTCAACATTTAAGCAAATACTTTAGACGACTAAAAACAAGATAAATTATGCAGGATGGAAGCATGCAAGCTAATATATTATATCTGTTACCTTATCTGTTCCTTTTCGACCTTGATTGAAGGAAGGATGGTTGGAGATGACGAATAGACCTCACCGAAGAGCTATCTGTTCCATGGGTTCACTACTACCTAACAACTCGTCATAAGCTGCTTTGCATTTTTTTTATTGCATTCTTTTAAAACAAATACTGCCTAAACTATTAAGTTATAACCGTATATAAACACATGTTCTCAGTTGTTCACCCGCACTAAAACGCCTCCCGTTTTGGACGAAAACACCTTGGACAAGGATGTTCTAGAAGAGGCCCAAAATGTGCGGCGCGCGGACAATAACAGCCATAGCCTGGTGGCCAGGGGCATCACAAAGTACTACGGGAAACACCTGGCCGTCAACCAAGTCTCCTTCAGTGAGTTGATTTTTCACTGCTTGTTGCCGACATACGTTTTCGGGGTCTTTCCAGATCGTTCACATTTCCTCCTGAATAGTAAGACAGAGATACACTCTGTCCCGTTTATTTTTAGGGTTCCGTACCTCAAAAGGAAAAAAAGGAACCTACTATAAATAGTTAGGAATAGGAACGTAATATAAATAGTTTTCATTTTATTCAGGAAAGAAGACGAAAATTGACCATTCCCCCCCCTCCAGCCTAAAATTTTGAATAAATTACGGAATATAGGTCATTGCCTGTAGATTACAGGAAAACCTACAAGAACTCTGTCAATTGACAATTAAGTGGAAAATTCAATATAAAACGTTTTAGTTCACTAAAACACCACTAGATAGCGATAGTAGTAGTTAGTTGAAATACCACAATTGCATTTAAAAACTGACATTGTCATTGTACGGAACCCTCTCCACGCGAGTTCAACTCGCACTTGACCGGTTTTTTCTACATACGGGAGCACGACCACATTGCATGGATCACTTTCAAGAAATGTAAAGCCAATCAACTATTATTCTTATGCTCATATACAAAAGGTTCATCACGTTAAGAAAGCACTGCATTATGTACTACTACTGAGACGACCGTATGTTGCTAAAAGCTTTCTCGGTCAGGCCTGCTAACCTTTCAATGGTTGCCATATATGGGCCCGCTTTTCTATCGCTCTTTGCCATATTTTGGCGGGTTGTTTTATACAGCACAATTTCTTTCTTTATAATGTACTTATTTGTCATAGCGATGCAATGCATGGGTATTGCGTATAACGTTATATTTTCTTTTAGGCGTGAGCGACTCCGAATGCTTCGGGTTACTGGGTGTGAACGGCGCGGGCAAGACAACTACATTCAAAATGTTGATGGGTGACGAAAGTATATCCAGTGGGGACGCATATGTTAGTGGATATTCTGTGAAGAAAAATATTACACAAGTTCATAAGAATATTGGTGAGTACTATTTTTTATCGTGGGTGCCGTAATTTTTTTTCACCACATCAATAAAATCACTATCTTTTTCATCATTATTTACTGCGTAAAAAATGCTAAATTTCTGAAGCATAAGCTGAAGATGCAACCGGGAAAATATGCTTGGGCGAAGAAGAAGTACTGCATAAATAATTGTTTTTGCCAAAAAAACGAAACCGACTCAAATTCCTCAACTAAAAAGGATGAAATAATTACCTAATACATTGTTGTTTAAATATGTTTTATTTCAAACATTTTAATAAATCTGAAGTCGGTGCCGATTATTTTAATAAAATATGCTAATTAACAAACAGCAGCTAGTCAAGGAATTCGTAATTTTGGTACCAACTTTTTAGAAGTCAGTTAAAAATAGATTAAAACCTAATAATGAAGGAGTTATCAATTGGTTGGAAAGTTAATAGGGTTAAATCTTATAAGGTTTTTATTCTAGAAAAAACTAGTCGGCCGTACGGAGGAGCTCATATTATGTCTCAAGAGACGGCGACCTCTGTCTTGCGAATTTTATTTAAAAATCGTTAAAAATGATACACGTCTGTTTCAGGTTACTGCCCGCAGTTCGACGCGGTGTTCCCCGAGCTGACGGGCCGCGAGACGCTGCTCGTGTTCGCGTTGCTGCGCGGCCTGCGCGAGCGCGGCATTCCCGCCAGGAGCGCCGCGCTGGCGCACGCGCTCGGCTTCACCAGGCATCTCGACAAGCAGGTCGGTGTGTGTGTCATTGCTCCCCAGCTGACGGCCGCGAGACGCTGCTCGTGTTCGCGTTGCTGCGCGGCCTGCGCGAGCGCGGCATTCCCGCCAGGAGCGCCGCGCTGGCGCACGCGCTCGGCTTCACCAGGCATCTCGACAAGCAGGTCGGTGTGTGTGTCATTGCTCCCCAGCTGACGGCCGCGAGACGCTGCTCGTGTTCGCGTTGCTGCGCGGCCTGCGCGAGCGCGGCATTCCCGCCAGGAGCGCCGCGCTGGCGCACGCGCTCGGCTTCACCAGGCATCTCGACAAGCAGGTCGGTGTGCTCAATTTGTTAAGTACAAAAACTTTAGGATTTATAAAAAACAAACGTATTTGAAAGCGTATTTACACTTCGTCAGATTTCTTTCTTTTCCTGCCACTAAATAGAAATCTCTCAATGTTATGACTATGTGTCCACTGTGTTGTTAAAGCGTTATTTCTTCTAAAAAAAGATCAAAACGAATGTAACCGTCTGCGGTGCAGGTTCACCAGTACTCGGGCGGCAACAAGCGCAAGCTGAGCACGGGCGTGGCGCTGCTGGGGCGCACGCGGCTCGTGTTCGTGGACGAGCCCACCACCGGCGTCGACCCCGCCGCCAAGCGACAGGTACGCACGTTTTGTTCTACTTCTTGTATTGTAGGTACCAATATTATCGATCAGATACCTTATTTAGTATTTAATTATGGCGACATTTTCCTTAGTAAAATTAAGATTATTCAAATATTTTATTTTCCGTTCACCAAAACAAGAATATGAGAATGATCTACTTTCGATCACATACATGACGTGATTTCTATAACAACAAGAATCTTTAGCAACGGCTTATCCTGCCTTCCAAATAAAGAAATATCTTTCTAATTGAACAATCTAGTGATTCAAACTTGCAATGATTTATTAAACTGGAAACAACTTATACAAAAAACGTATACTTCGCATGTAAATCAAACCCACGACCGAATCTTAACTCGGGGAATAATGTCGTATCGCGGACTCATAAAGATGTGGTCGAATTCACATTAGCGAAATCCTCTTACTGTCGTTCCGAAGATCTACTCAATATATCTACCATACAAAAAAAACTTGGTATTTTAAGCCTCGTGAGGTGCCTGAACAAGCTCTCGCATCTTTCACACCTAGGCTACGCCACTTACACGAAGGCAGTCAAATGAGGCACTGATCAACGTTCTTGAAAATGAAATAAATACGCATTTACATAAGAGTGGTGTGTATGAAGGTGTGGCGAGCGATCCAAGGCGCGCAGCGGGCGGGGCGCGGCGTGGTGCTGACGTCACACAGCATGGAGGAGTGCGAGGCGCTGTGCTCGCGACTCACCATCATGGTCAACGGACAGTTCCAGTGCATCGGCACGCCGCAACATCTCAAAAACAAGTTCTCTGAAGGTAACGTCATATATAACATTACTAGCCCAGTATTATTTTTCTTCTTCTACATCGGTCCCTCCCTGCTGAGGATCTTTATCACATATGTGCTTCCAAGTTATGCGATCACCAGTGCTATGGACCGCTCTGTAGTGCTGCCCCCAGCTGCTATCTCCACCTGGACTCTGTCCACCACCAGCTGGAGGCTTTCCCCTGGCGCGCTTTCGTTAATTTTTTTCCAGACAATGCATAGGAGACCGCATGATATGTCCGAAAAAACTGAAGGTCCTTTCATGGCAGTGCCAGGAGAGACGCTTCATGACGCCGCATTCTACATTTACCTTTTTTAAAAAGGTTCCTATTTCTGCTACCAAACAGCAGCGCTTGCATTGTTGTGTTTCAGTTTAAATTGTGAGAGCCAGTGAAATTACTGTGGCGTAACATCCTAGACCACGAATTGGCAGCGCGCTAAGACACTCAATGTCATCATCATATCAAACGCAAGACTTCCACTACCAAACATAGGCCTCCCTTATAGTTCTAATCGCTACAATTCAAAGCGGCCCGGACCGGCGTCTTCTTACGACCTTAATAAGTTCGTCGGACCATCTACTTTAGTCATATCAGTGAGACAAAGATTTTAGTTATATTTCTTTTAATAATATTTCAGGATTCACGTTGACTATCAAAATCAAGGTAAATGACGAGTCAAGTCCCGAAGCAAGAAATGTATCGACAGAAGCTCTTAAAAATTACGTAAATAACAACTTTACCAACCCCAAATTAATGTAAGTACAATCTTCATGTATTCCTAGAGTATTAAACTATACGGAGATGGCACGCGCACTTACTTCTACGTGAAAAAGTCTGCCACATTCTACGCGCGGGCTGAGGAAACGCACAAGCAAAAAAATATCGCTTGCCGGTGGCAATTCCGGTAGTTTAATGCTCTAAAAAGGTATCTTATGCAAGCATTAGTACATTACTGTCGAGACCAGAAAGGCCGAAGTTCAGCTGAGGCCTTGGGCCTTGACAAGTGCTTTTAATAGGACGAGTTGAAGCCGAGGCTTTCTCTTAAGACGAGACAACATCGTATCGTCGTTTTTGGTAGGCTGGCCAGAATGAAACTAAAAAAACCTAATATTAAAACGTGTACATTAAGGCTGGCAATGATTTTTTTAAAATTACATTGTGGTCCTAGGCCAGCAATAAATCTATTGACGTATTGTTTTTTTTTATAATGAAGCTATTTCCGAGTCTAAGTTTCATATAATCAGTCAAGCGATTAAAGCGTGATAAGTATCAGACATACTGTTACTTTTTAATTTAAAATATGAAATTAGAGTAGAATAGATTTACTACTACTATTACATTTCGATAAAATTTCAATTTGACTGGGTTGTATGTTAAATTGTGTGCGACTACACTATAATGATTAAAGCTGATTGCAGATTACAGAGAATACAAGGCCATTAATTTTGATTATAAACAACAGTTGTTACCGTTGATTCATTCATTCGGTTAATTTGCATTATTACAATCCATGGTTTGTTGTAGGGAGGAGTATCAAGGTCTGTTGACGTATTACCTGCCGGACCGCAGCATCGCGTGGTCGCGGTTATTCGGCATCATGGAGCGCGCCAAGCGGCAGCTGGATGTCGAAGACTACAGCATCTCGCAAACCACGCTCGAACAAATCTTCCTCCAGTTCACCAAATACCAGAATAATGCCAGAGAATCAGTGCAAACCACAGAACTTTAATGCGACATAGATAGACAATTATACAGATATATATTTTTACTTAGATAGATTATAATATAAATGAAGTGCGATGTATAACTGTGATATCTATACCCTGTTTAAGGACATCTTTATTATAGACTAGCTGCCGCGGTTTCACTTAACCTTGATGTGTATGTGTTACTTTAACCTCCAAGAACCAGGCTATCATATGCAGAGAGTATTTGAAATCCGACCCAGTATTTCTAAAGGTAGTTCAAACAAAGAAACTCTTCAGCTTCATATTAGTATAGATTTTGGCACAGTAAACTGAAATAATAAATAATAAGACCAAATTTTTATAAAAAGTAGGACATTTTATAACTTTTAAATACGGTCATAATTAACTAGTAGGTTTAATATTTAGCATCACGCCAAGAGATCAGTATGTTTAAGACAAAACCTGACATAAAATCCCCAGTACATAGTAAACTTTTTAGTGTGCCCCACTGTACATTACGTATGCCTTTTCAAATTTGGTCGTATATGCGGTTAAACTTTATTTTTGAGTTGCGTGTACTATGAGAGAAACTTATGAAGGATTTAATTACTTTGTGCAAAGTACTTGAAAATTAAATTACTCATTTAAAAAGATGAATATATGAAATATAAATCATATATAAGCATATATGATTATTTATTTTCAGTGTAAGCTAAGTTTCACTACATAGTATAAAACAAAGTCGCTTTCTCCGTCCTTATGAATGCATGCTTAAATCTTTAAAACTAGGCAAAATATTTTGATGAGGTTTTTTTAAATATTTTATAGTGATTCAAGAGGAAGGTTTTTATGCCTATGCGAAGCTGGGGCGGGTCGCTAGTAATTGATAAAAATGTTGACATATAACATATTTTAAAAAAGATACCTCACTTGCATGGCATATCAGATTTACTTGCCTATAGTATCTTGTGAAATATTTTCAGTATTCCTTCCTGGCTCACCTTGTCCACAGCCAAAGATATTTCTAAATGGAAAAGCACAATATATTGTTATAGTGAAACTTTTGTACCAATTTACTATGTGTGTATTTAAGTTACAGTATTTGAAGTTCTTGGAAATACTTTTTCTGTTTTGTATAAATTATACAAACTTAAAATAAAAAAATGTTTTATTTTTTAAAACTACACGAGTACAAATATCTTACAAGTAAGTACAGACACACAAAAAGTTATGAACTTTAGTGAATACAATATTTAAGTACCGAAGATCACAATACGTATCACTGGTTGCTAGCAGATGGTTCATAAAGCTTTTAATTACAAGTACACCAGTAGTACACGCCATTTATATTGCGAAAGTTGATCATTCTACAACACAACACGAGATATTTTAGAGATTATTAAACGTTTTCTGACGTTACACAACAAACAAATAAAAATAAACAACCTACTATCTATGGCAAAATACAATCACAATTAATAGCGGCACAAAATGCGAAAATTTATTCCTACCAAATATATATAAATGTATAATGTAATTTACTATTGTACAAGTCATGTTACACATTTAAAGCCAACATTAAGCTGCGGGATCGTCGATATATAATTTAAGTTCTATGATCGTTAATGATCACCGTCACGAAGCTAATGAATATAGCGTAGCTGCACAAAGAGGTAGAGGAAATACACGAATCAAGTATTAAACATAAAATCGAGTTAAAAATGATTTCTCACTTCCACTGAGAGATTCACTCTGATGTTTTAATACACAATGAGGTAACAAATATTTTATAATATACTTAAAATATCCGAATTAAGAACTTCCTTTTTGGAAGTCGGTCGAAAACGGGCTATCTTTAAAACTATAATATATCTGTTCCAACAGATAGATTCATAATTAAATTTAAATAAATAGATAATACTTTTATGATTATAAATAAGTCTTTTAAGTCTAATCCTACGAATACAAAAAAACAAATACTCTGTATAATTGTACTGTAACTATATTCAAAATAAATAAAGAAGAATCCAGACTATTAAAATGGGTTCATAACAACGTTTCATCGGTTGTTTTTAAACTGACAACTTCATTGTATGTTGATAATTAACCACCTTACACCTATGTTTTTTAATGAATCAGGCGTATTTATTACATATAAATTTTGTCAATCTTCTATAAATAAATGTACTAGGTAAATAATTTTACTTAAAAAAAAACAATGGGACCATTGGAAACAATTCGTGTGAACATATATTTGAAGTTATCTATTCCAGAAAGTTAGTAGACCTATGGCGGTGAATAGCACCATCCCGAATATTAAGTAAATAAATATGTATTGCACAATAAATTTATTTAACCTTTTTATTTCACTAAAATAATTTAAAATAATGGCTAGACTCCTAGCCTATTACTGTCTACAAAGAAAATTTATTTATGGCCTTTTTCTCTGTCACTTGTTTTCGTATATAAATTTTCGGATATTTTTTTACGTAGAAACTAAATTAATGCACGATATAAAGATAAAAAAGAGACAATAGAAGGCCCCTCTTTCGAATGTCACCCTATTGGACAACTAAGGACCAACTGTCAAATACTTAAGTATTGAGTGACAGAGACGATACTACAAAACCACTCATAAAGTCATTATCAGTGGCGTGCATATCATAAAGACGTTTAGACGTTGCCTACCCTGTACTTTTGTAATAAATAATAATAAAAAAATTATATAATCAATACATATAAATAATAAATATTTTTTCACACAAGATATTGAATTATCTTGACAACGCCATCTATGAATTAGCGCGAAAAGGCGGCGCGCGACGCGCCGGCCCATACGCGCTGCTAGCTAGGCCAGCCAGGCCAGCTTTTTAGCAAAACGTCTGAAGTTTACTACTCTCACAAAGAAATCACTATGTATAGATGTGCTTTTGCTCGTGTAGTAGTGCAAGTAAAAAACTTACATGAACAGACACATATGCGCTAAATTACGCCTGTGTGAGTTTTAAGACCTCCACTATTAGATGAAACAAAATGCTATGAGATGACATTTCATCTCGCTCTCACTTTTGTTACGGCCAATTAGAATTACGTGATACACATACTTAAATCTGATTAGTGATTACGATCGATTGCAGCAACATGTTAACTGTGTCTATTGGATATTAAACAAGTAATGCTGCAAATTTAAAAACGCATAGACTCGAAGACTTTATAAAAACAAGATGACATTCCCGATTCCGTAGGGTTACATTTCCGTATCTCCGTATCGAAATCAACAATATGTTTGCTTTGCTTGCGTGCATTTGTTTGTTTTGAATGTTTAATTAATTGATAATTGCAATGTGCATTGTTTACAAAGAGGTGAAAAAATAGCACTTATTTTTAACAAATTTACTCAGTTGTAGTTTAAAATTGTAAAATTTTCATGTGATTGTTGTAAACCGAGTGTTTGTTTACAAAAAAACTATAAAATGACGCGCTAAGTAATCTTTCATTTGACGAAAAAAAGGGCAATAATAATAAACGGACGTTATCACCCGGGATTGATTGGATTTAGTTGAAGTGAAGGGTAAGCTAACAACAACATTATTTAATATTATTTTCAAATTAATATGTTTGCTATGCTTTTCCAAAACTCCCACGGGAGCGGAGGATAAGGCGGACGTCTTTTAAAAATTTTCAGGTCCTAAGTAACTACCTACATGATTAATATATTTTAATTTTATTATCTACTTGCTCGTTACTGTTTTAGTTGTAACTAAATAGTTCTGGTGTAGGTAGGTTTTTGCCTACTCTAAGGAAAATGTCTGTGCAAGTCACTGGTCATTATGTAGTAATTATGATGTAAAAACGATCAGGTAACATGGTCTATTTGACATGTAGGTATACTTTGTGTTATTTGTTTATTTTCGACCTGATACTAACCGAAACTATATAGATTTTTGATAATATGACTACTTTTCTAAAGTCCGACGGGAATTTATTAACTGTTGAAAATGGTGTTATGTCAAGATAGTATACATGAAAGTATTTAAATAAATTGTTTGGTTTTTAGACAGAAATAATACACATGAATTGTTTTAATTTTTTTTAAAAGATGACAAAGTCTTAAAAAAACTAAATTGCTTTAAAAATTAATGTACTTAAATATTTTAACTTTGTCTCAGTAAATTTTCATGCCAAAATAAAATGTTTTTTTTTTTACTTACATTTTGGGGGTCATTTTACTTCGAACATATAAATACCTGACTTAACTGTTCAGTAAGTAATCTGGCAGCATCACAGCTCACGTTTACAGATCTTTTATAATATAAAGTAGGGATATATACTTTGCAATAATATTTAAATTAGGTATAATAAAAAACGTATTATTATTATGATATTCACGAAACATTTTTTAAATATCACATCTAACTTTTACACTTGCATAAAATTTATCACATTTTGTCTAACTAACTTAAATTACGATGAAACTCAGTAAAATAAGTTTAAAAGCGAACATCTATTTAAGTTTAGTTAGTACCAAGTAATTTACATAAATAAATTTTCTATGTATTTATATTTTCGACAAAATGATTTGTTTCCTGTCTCTTTTAGATGACGACTTAGGTGTAGGGTCTCTGACAGCAGAAAAAAAATCAAAACCTGATTATTAAAGTATATATCATACAAGTGTATTTACGTATGAATACGATATTATATTACTCTCAGAAGAGTAAAGTCTCGAGGTATATCAGATCGCAAAACAGGTCTGTATTTAATTTATTATCTTATAATAGTAATTATAATCGTCACAATTTGTAAAATAAAAAATTCTATTTAAGTAGCTGCCTTATTATAAAGAAATAGTAATTATAATCGTCACAATTTTTTAAATAAAATATCTATTTAAGTAGCTGCCTTATTATAAAGATAATCATGACACAAAGGATTCGACTAAGTATATTGCACGCGTAGTTACACTTCCTCCGCGGCGGACCTTGTGAATCTAAGAAATACTTGCTCTAGCGTAGTTTGCGTCACAGAGTAATCTTCTATAGAAAACTGCTTGCGCGCCTCTTCCATCACGTGGAATATGCGCCACCATGGTACGTCTGCGTCGTTTAGGCAGTAGGTACATATACCTAGGTAAGTTTCTCTGAAATTCGTAATAGTATACGTATACGTCAAGAAAACGTAAAGTCGTCTGACTTTGCTAAAAAATTAACAAGTTAATCTGTTTGTTGAGTGGCCACTCAATTGAAAAAACCAGATAAAACTGCCTATTTGAAAATTAGTTCACATGTGGATTTAAATTAGAAGCCGAAATTAAATTCTTGATCCATAGAGGAACATGTACAAGAAGAATATAGATCATGTACGTATAAAAACAACACGATATTTTAGTGCCTTTGGTTGATTAAAATTTTGTTATAATTGAAGAGAAATGGTTAATCACTTACATTAGTTTGATGTCCTCGAAGTTGTCGATTAGAAAGATTTTTATATTTTGAATATCAGCATCTCTACTTGGCCCCGATTTGCATTTAACTATGAGTGTATAACCTGGAAGAGGACATGAGATATGAATGCTCAAGAGGCAATATGATAGTTTAGATGGGAAAGACAAAGCAGAATACAGAACAATTTTTAATATGTATATGGCACAGAATAATGGTTGGTTGTGTGACCTAGAATTTAAGCAGGTGACAAAATCAATCCTTAGCTTTGAATGAACGCATCACATTGCTCCCCTCCAATGCTTTGTGACGTCACACATACCTTGAGAGAACTTAGTCTTGAGGTGCTGCAAGGGCCCCAGACACTGCAGACGGCCGCGCGCCAGCACCGTGAGTCGCGAGCACAGCGCCTCGCACTCCTCCATGCTGTGTGACGTCACACATACCTTGAGAGAACTTAGTCTTGAGGTGCTGCAAGGGCCCCAGACACTGCAGACGGCCGCGCGCCAGCACCGTGAGTCGCGAGCACAGCGCCTCGCACTCCTCCATGCTGTGTGACGTCACACATACCTTGAGAGAACTTAGTCTTGAGGTGCTGCAAGGGCCCCAGACACTGCAGACGGCCGCGCGCCAGCACCGTGAGTCGCGAGCACAGCGCCTCGCACTCCTCCATGCTGTGTGACGTCACACATACCTTGAGAGAACTTAGTCTTGAGGTGCTGCAAGGGCCCCAGACACTGCAGACGGCCGCGCGCCAGCACCGTGAGTCGCGAGCACAGCGCCTCGCACTCCTCCATGCTGTGTGACGTCACACATACCTTGAGAGAACTTAGTCTTGAGGTGCTGCAAGGGCCCCAGACACTGCAGACGGCCGCGCGCCAGCACCGTGAGTCGCGAGCACAGCGCCTCGCACTCCTCCATGCTGTGTGACGTCACACATACCTTGAGAGAACTTAGTCTTGAGGTGCTGCAAGGGCCCCAGACACTGCAGACGGCCGCGCGCCAGCACCGTGAGGCGCGAGCACAGCGCCTCGCACTCCTCCATGCTGTGTGACGTCACACATACCTTGAGAGAACTTAGTCTTGAGGTGCTGCAAGGGCCCCAGACACTGCAGACGGCCGCGCGCCAGCACCGTGAGGCGCGAGCACAGCGCCTCGCACTCCTCCATGCTGTGTGACGTCACACATACCTTGAGAGAACTTAGTCTTGAGGTGCTGCAAGGGCCCCAGACACTGCAGACGGCCGCGCGCCAGCACCGTGAGTCGCGAGCACAGCGCCTCGCACTCCTCCATGCTGTGTGACGTCACACATACCTTGAGAGAACTTAGTCTTGAGGTGCTGCAAGGGCCCCAGACACTGCAGACGGCCGCGCGCCAGCACCGTGAGTCGCGAGCACAGCGCCTCGCACTCCTCCATGCTGTGTGACGTCACACATACCTTGAGAGAACTTAGTCTTGAGGTGCTGCAAGGGCCCCAGACACTGCAGACGACCGCGCGCCAGCACCGTGAGGCGCGAGCACAGCGCCTCGCACTCCTCCATGCTGTGTGACGTCAGCACCACGCTGCGGCCGCCGGCTGCCGCAGAACTAATGGCACCCCATACGAGACGCTTCGACGCTGGGTCCATGCCTAAACACAAATAAAACAATTGCCATAATAGTGTATAAACGATTTTATTTTTTTGTCTGATTAAAGCCCTAGATTGATGCGTAGAGTAGTGTGAAGAGTGGTACCTAGGACCTACTGAATTATTTCTTAGGTGATAGTACATTACTAGCTTCTTTACGTGTCTTGAATTTTAATAAAACCGTTTAACTTAAAAATCTTTTTTAACTTAATTTTATTTAAGTAGGTACTTGTAACTTAGCGCTAAAATCTAGTGAGTCAACTTTAGGCTCAGGGAGTCAATACAAAAGCCTGTGCTTACCAGTAGTCGGCTCATCCAAAAATACCAAAGGTGCGTCTCCCAGAAATGCTACAGCTGTGCTCACTTTTCTCTTTGTGCCGCCACTGCATTCGTACACCTAAAACAACATTTTTGTAATTTTGTACATGATTCTGATTTCTTATAATATACAGCCTCCTATGAATGCCTCTAGTCACCATTGGTCCGTGACATAAAATGTCACGTAAAATGTACAGAAAAAAAAACATTTTATTACTAGACTCTGCTGGGTCTCCCTCTGCCAACCGTCTCTTTTCTTCTGAGCCATTTCGATCATGTTGTTAACAATTTTTTTAACATAAACAAAGTTGCTTATTCTTTTTTCCTTTTGTGATAAAACAGATTTTTTTTCATCTCGTGTTATAATGGCTATATGGACGCTATATTGACTTTGACCAGTACTTGGCCACTTCTACAGCCTAAATAAATATATACATAATAATTCTTGAATATACCTTTTTATCATAATGCCGACTAAAGCCAAGCGTGTTAGCGAGCTGCTTAGCTCTGGCTTTCCCCACATTTGCTGGAATGCCGCGCAGCAGGCAAAATATCTTTAGAGTCTCGCGGGCCGTCAGGTTGTCTAGCAGCGCGTCAAATTGTGGGCAATAACCTATATAAATGACAGATATAATATAGAATTTTATTAGCAGCAGTAAGTTAATACATACCTAGGTTCGGAAGACTCGCTGCGCAACGTCATTTAAATTGAGTTCCTTACTTGACGCGTGGCCTCATGAGTTATTTATTTTTATAGTGATGTGGATTACTTTCACAAGTAAACGAAAAATAAAACCTGTTAATAAATTCGCTCAAGATTTTTAGTAAACGGATAAAGGTTAAAAAGCTCAGATCAGATGATGTAACTCATTCATTTCATGATGTTAAATAATTTACACATATGTCAAAGATTTCTTAACATTAGAATAACTAATTCACATGAGAATGGTTTTCAAAAATACCAAACTAGTTTTGGCAATATGCAATTCAATAAATTTAGCAATACGGCAGACTTCGATGTGTGCTTCTCAGGTCCAGTTAGTCTTACCGAAATACTAGCTTTATGTCAATATAAAAAAAATGTTTATAAAAAAAGAAGTTTATTGTTTAGAAGTTTGAAAAATCGAACGGAGATCAGTCTCCGCTCTACACCATGTTTTTTGGTAGAAAAAGGCTTTGGTAGGAAAAAAAGAACTAACCGATGTAGGAGTGAACATTCCGCACGTCGTTCTTGATGGAGAGGCCGTGCACGAAGGCGTCGCCCGCCGAGATGTGCGCGTCGCCGGTCAGCATGCGGAACGTGCTGGTCTTGCCGGCGCCGTTCGCGCCCAGCAGACCGAAACACTCGCTTTTGTTCACCGCTGGGGATAACAACTCTACTTGTCATCATCATTTCTTGTAGGTGACACTGATGTGGTTCCCTTAACGACTACTAGATGGCAGTCAGGACCAACGGCTTGACGTGCTTTCAGAAGCACGGAATCATCTTTATTACCAGGCAATCAGGTGACTAAAGCCTGCAATGTCCTAATCAAACTGGAAACAACTAAACATAGTACGAGTATGCTTCCCGTGGGAATCGAACCTACGACCTCCGGGTCTACAGGAAAGCGCTTTAACCACTACTCTACTTGTAATATATAGGGACAAATAACACAGATTGAGTTAGCCACAAAGTAAGTTCGAAACTTGTGTTATGAGTTACTAACTTAACGATACCAAGCCTGTCTCACTCCGCGCGGTACGTAAGATATTTACCTACAAAATCGGCAGAGCTGAGATCCACCAATCTCAGTACTGACAATCACGCTCAGTCGGGCAGACTCGCGTGATTTATAAATACGAAAAGTGATAACTGATAAGATTCTTTTTCAACTGAACTGAACACCCAGTGTCTGAAATCGAGATGTAGACCACACCAAAGCCAGTGTCTGACATAGAGATGTAGATTCGATCTCACCCAGTGTCTGACATCGAGATGTAGACCACACCCAGTGTCTGACATCGAAATGTAGACCACACCCAGTGTCAGACTCCGAGATATAGACCACACCTAGTGTCTGACATCGAGATGTAGACCACACCCAGTGTCTGACTCCGAGATATTGACCACACCCAGTGTCTGACATCGAAATGTAGACCACACCCAATGTCTGACATCGAGATGTAGACCACACCCAGTGTCTGACTCCGAGATGGTGACCACACCCAGTGTCTGACTCCGAGATGGTGACCACACCCAGTGTGACTCCGAGATGTGACCACACCCAGTGTCTGACATCGAGATGTAGACCACACCTAGTGTCTGACATCGAGTTGTAGACCACACCCAGTGTCTGACTCCGAGATGTAGACCACACCCAGTGTCCGACTCCGACATGTAGATCACACCCAGTGTCAGACCCCGAGTTGTTGACCACACCCAGGGTCTGACTCCGAGGTGTTGACCACACCTAGTGTCTGACTTTAAGATGTTGACCACACCTAGTGTCTGACATCGAGATGTAGACCACACCCAGTGTCTGACTCCGAGCTGTTGTTGACCACACCCAGTTTCTGACTCCGAGATGTTGACCACACCCAGTGTCTGACTCCGAGATGTTGACCACACCCAGTGTCAGATATCGAGATGTAGACCATACCCAGTGTCTGACTGACATTGTTGTCTTAGGCCAGCAATGAATCTATTGACGTCATGTTTTTTTTTAATAATGAAGCTATTTCCAGGCAAAAGGAAAAAATAAAAATAAACGTTGTTCACTCACTTTTGTTTGTGTGACACTTTATCTTTTATTAAAATTTCTTGAAATTCCGTTAGTGGTAACGGATAGTGGTATCCATCAGGGTAATAAAAGTCAACAAACTGTTAATGCACTTGCAAAACGAACTTTTTGTATGACGAAGAATAGGAGGAAACCGTTTACATAAACAATTATACAGACAAGAGGACACAAAAGTAACTATAAAAAATCTCACAGAAAGTAGCCCGGTTGACGGCCAACAGGTTCTTGTAATATTTGGTGAGGTTCTTGCACACGAGGCTGCGCTGCGCGAACTCGTTGGCTTTGAGCGCGTACACCGCTTGCCTCTCCGCTTTTACGTCACTGTCTTCTTCTTCGGGCAGAGGCGGGAGCGGCAGTTTTGACAGCGTGTTATAACTCTAAACACAAATTAAAATCACCTAAAACAGTTCTATTACTTTTTGTACGAAATATGAATAGTACAGTTCACAATATGAATTAGTACAAACATTGCAGGCTTAATCATCTGCCTTTCTATTACGAAAGAATGAAATTATAATTGGTACTTGCTGCCATTTGTCGGTCGTAAAATGAAGCTTGAGTTGACTTCATAGGTAAAGTTACTCATGCAGTAGGTACTTAATTACACTTAACTTTCAGTTAATAATAAATCTATTTCATTGAAATCTTGAAATTATGTAAATAAACAATTCAAACACATGACTCACTTTTTTAAGTAGCAATCGTTAAAAAGATAAGAGGGATAAACAGCTAACTGAGTCATTAAATGCGTGATACACTCGAATAAGTATCTACTTATTTGAATTAAAAAGAGAGAGAGAGAGAGCTGAAAAAAGTAAAGGAAACTGACTCTGCTAACCCCACAAAGTAATATTATGTGAAACAAATAAATATATACCAGTACGGTCAATTAAAACACCCAGATTGAGCTAGCCTTAAAGTAAGGCCGAGACTTGTGTTATGAGATACTTACTCAACGATATTATATTTTATAACAAATACATATAGATTAACATCCAAGACCCAGGCTAACCAGAAAAAGATTTTTTTCATCTTGACGTGACCGGGGATCGAACCCTAGACCACCTGAGTAGCGAACATTCAAGTTAACCATTACGCAACGGATGTCGTCAGAATTAATAATATAGCTTGATTCAAGCTAAGTTTTTAATAAATGAAATTCATACCCTATTAAACAATCCATACTCCTTAGAAAGCAGTAAGATGTAAGCCGCGATTCCGACCACCATCATTATCAACAAGTACCGGCCAATTCCCGGTTCATAAAATTGGAGAAATGGTTCATCCTCAACTGCAACCAAGATAAGTTAACTTTTATAGCACCTAAAAGTAATCAAAAGCTTTTAGTCATACAGTTATAAGTAGGGTAAAGAACCATATCGTAACGAATTAATAAACTAAGTAAAGTATTGTAAAACAACTAATAAATATATATTTCTGAATTAACTATTTAATTTTATACCAAATACTATGACTTTTAAAGGAACTTTGTTTTAAGGAACGCCTATTTTATTTAATAGAGACAATCAAGCTGCTACTAAAGATATATTATTGTCAAAATATGTTAAGCGGTTAGAAGTTATGAGGAAACAGATGAACATACATAGCCACATACATGCATACGTACTTACATACATACCGGTCGAAATCATAACCCCCTTTGGCTTTTCCGTAGGCATAATTATCAATAATTATATAAAAATCAATTTGAAGTAATAAACAGCGATAGTGTCGTCACAAATAAAGTAAATGTGTTTAATTTTGTTGATTATATAAGTTTATGAATTATCAGCATATTTTATATGCATCAAAATCATCTATATGAATAAAAAAGAAGTAAAAAGAAAATAGGAAAACTTTTGACGGGGAAATCTTGAATGAAAAAAAAAATTATTTGACCAATTCTGTAAAATATGAAAAGTAAAAATCAATTCAAGATTCACTCGTTGATAGAGCTTTAAATAAAAAGATAAATATAAAAACGAAACACAGAGCAAAAAGACTCACTTACTACAACAGACGGAGATGTTCAGCTTAGTGCACAAGGTGTTTCGAGTACAATTCTTTATATTTACAAACGTCTCGCACAGGCCGTCGCATGCCGTTATTGAGAACGATGATACGCTCATATCCCTGTGTACACATCACTTTATAATACATGTTATATCATTAGTATTTCACATTTCAGAAGTAACTCAAACACCAGCAGATTCGGAAATCACGTAATACCGTAGTAGATGCTATCGCAAGATGGCAAGCTAAATAAGATGCCTTCAGGCAGCTTGAAAAATATATCAGCATTGGACACTAACGAAGGACATTTTTTTTTATTTAATTACATTTTGAAAATTTACTACACGGTCTATAATTCTACTTCTTATTTGTGTTAACATTTAAGATTATTTTTATTTACATATCAAAAAGCAGTAAAAATTAATAAAAAGGAGTAAATTCTGTGTTACTCTTTAGCATTGATTTTCATTGACATTTCATCACATCTCATTGTTTATAGCCTTATTTTAAGTAAAAAAAAAAAACATATTACCGAAAACTTCTGCTCAAGCAATAGATGGGCAAGGGTGAGAAAACCCAGTCGAAAATGCCAGCAAAATATGGACTGCCCACTTCCGGTAATCTTAGTACTTCGGTTATTAGGAATGGCATGCAACCTGAAATATAAACAAAATAATTAAGATGATACTTTGGTGAACAATAGCGCCACCATCAAAAATCATCAAGATATCGTCTTAAAGTGGTTTGTTATTTTTCGTCTATTTAGAGGTTTTATCTATTTATTTAAATTAAAAATTTTGCTTAGATAACCGAAGTATTAACCTGATATTTGGCATGGAAAAAATGGACCCTATAATTCCTTTCATCCTCTAATGAGGCTGCACCTAACGCAAATAATAATAAAGGAAGCATTTTTTTTTCAAGATTAACACAACAATTTCTTAAGACCATTTTTAATCGAATCCGGTTGAAAGTAATAATGCATTTACTACTAACCACCTTATTTATTAAAAATTCGAACTTTAACTAAGCCCAAATTAACAAAAATATGTCCTTAACTCTCTTTGCCATATTTGACGTAAAAGCACAGAATTAGTAATAGGTAGTATTGTAAGAATGTGACAAGATACGTTAGTTAATTAGGTATCATAAGCCTGTCTATTTTTTTTAATAAGGGATAATACTTAATAGAATAGACTTATTTTGTTGAGTAGCATGCTAGAGTGATTGTATTCATAACTTACCCGAGAATATGTTCAAAAAACACATCTTGGAAAACCCTGTGGCAGCAGCTTCGAAATAGAATGAAGCCAGGTAGTGCAAAGGTATTGTTGCCACGGAAAATATCATCAGTACAAGCAGCACCCTACCTAAAACAAATTCAAAGAGTTCAGTTTACCCATTTATTGCTAATGATAATTTTAATATGAATGGGAGCACGCGACGAGACCGACAGAGGGACCTATTTGAGATTTTACACCTATTAACCAAAAAGTGATCTATCTCAGCGCGTTGGTTTGCAATTGCATTTCTGTTGAATGCGCTAGGCGAAATCGATAAAGTAAACTAGTTTAATTTTAATTTCAGAGCTCGCAAATTGGAAAAAAGGTGGAAAGCGAACCCCAGGAACCGAAACAATTGAAGGTTGCATTTTCAATTGTTTCGGTCCCTGGGGTTCGCTCGGTAAAATATTAAATGAGGAGATTGGATGCTTCGTATAATACTCGCCTAGTTCAGAGGGCGTGGACAATGTGCTCTCTTGGAAGCAAGCTAGGCAGATGACTATACACAAGTGTACGAGCAGCAGCCACGTCCAGTCCCACACGAATGCCGACGTCCACATCACCGCAGGCCGCACTCCTGATATCCTCTGAAGCAGCTTCGCGCCACTTATGCGCTCCTATAAAATGTGTGGTATATTCAGACAGACATTTATCAGGCTGTAACTCTAATCAGAGTTTGTAAATTAATTGAATACTAGCGATATCTGATTTACGATATTGATAAATTATAAAAGATGCAAAAAAGACAGTAAAACAAAGTTTATACACCAACTTTGCACAACTGCCAGAATTGGCGTTCCGACCTAAACGCTAAATAAAATATTTGTATAGAAGAAATTAGTTTTAGAGTATTTAAATTTTCAAGAACATACCTTTATCACGAATAGCACAAGAAAGGCCGTGACAAACGCCATGCAGAAACCAATGTTGAATGCAAACTGGAACCCCATACTGCTCCCAGTAGCCATTATTCGAACCTACATATAAAAACAAATATGATGAAAATAAAACTACGTATGCTGTCGTCTGTCGGACATATAGTATAACTAAACAACGGTTTTGAAAAAAATCCTGGACTATTTAATTTATTTCAAATAATATGTAACAGAAAAAATAAGTTTACATAGTCGTAAATAAAATTCATTCGATGTTTTGATAATTCCTTTAAAGGTAGATAGACTACTAGCCACATGGGTGGGTATGGGTAACATATAAAGAGAAATACCAAAACTGGTATTGTATTCGTATATTATAACTTACATTTGATATTTACCAAATACACCTACCAAATTCTCAACAGAGTACGGCAGTGGGTGATTCACCACAGTCAGACTACTTCCCGGTGAAAGAGCACGAAGTATAGCATTGTTGACGTGAGCAAGCGAGATAGCGGCGTCGTGGTAACCATAGTTACCGAACCAGCCAATGGTTTTGTTGTCAGAAAATGTAGCTCCGATTAGAGTTTCAAAACGAACACGTGCTATATTTTCTTTACTCTAAAACAAAAAATAAACTGTACTGCTAAATACCATAACTATATATAAAACAATAATAACTAATAAATCTTTCGTTAAAAGTTCACAAACATATAACATTGAAAGTACTTTCAGGAGACATGGGTGCCTCTCAATGGAGGGTTGGCAATGCAGTGACTTTCGATGTGGTGCCCGGCTATATTATGATCTAGACCCATATCTATATATATAAAAGAAAGTCGTGTTAGTTACTCCACTTATAACTCAAGAACGGCTGAACCGATTTAGCTGAAAATTGTCAGGGAGGTAGTTTAGAGCCAGGAGAAGGACATAGGGTACCTTTCATCCCGGGAAAAAGCACTGTTCCCGAGGGAAATACACGCGGGCGAAGCCGCGGGCAAAAGCTAGTAAATAAATAAATACATACGGACAAATCACACAGATTGAGTTAGTCCAAAGTAAGTCGAGACTTGATATGTATGTTCCACCGTGGTCCCTAAACTACTGGACTGATTTAAATAAATGAGGTATCAATAGATTTTTAATGAGGGCCCGGGTGACTTAGGCTATATTTTATGTAGAAACACGTACTAATTTGAGATAAAAGTCTCCGATGTCCATAGGGCCAATATCAGTAAGTTTCATATTCGAAACTTTGGAATTTGCGAAGTAGCTCTTATAAGCATTCATTGCTTTAGCTCCAAAACTGGTGTCGCTGAGATTATTTGTGGACAAAAGTGTTTGTGTCGCCATAAAACCACTTTCTAAATTAAGTTTCAACGGAGGCAATTGCGACATAAATTTCCAAGATCTTGAAATTATCACAGATAGAGTTATGTTTATTATAGGCGTTATAAATTGTATAAAGGCTGTTAGCTTGCTTCTCATTGTGTTGTATGCGAGCTTCAAAAACATCGCTTTTATGTGGTTTTTCAAAAGTCTGAATCCTCTCACTTTCTCTATAGGATCACTGTCCACTGAAACAAAAATGGACATTCCTGTATTTTTGTCAAAGTACTTAACATCGTTATTTGATATTCTGATAGATAAATAATAGATGTATTTTGTTCAACTGTCACACAAAAAACATAACATCACAATAATATACAACAAAATAAAAATGAAAAATTATAAGTCGTGAAGTTCATTCTGTTAATTGATGGATATTTGAGCTATATGCATATGCTGTCAGCAAAGTAAATCCATCAAAACAAAAGCTTGCCATATGCCATATGCTTTTTCCATTTATTTCGCGTATCTTCACACATTATAAAACAAACTTAAATAATCAAAATAAAAAGATTGAAATTATTTGTGTAGGAAACTCACCTACACTCTCGGTGACCTTGTCAAATGGCACTATTGCAACTTTACTAGAGTTTGTATAGTTATTTTTGTACGGTGTGAGCTCTACGGTGTCCTCCGCACCAGCCCTAGAAGTATAAAAGTGTTAATCCACCTTCTACTTAATTAAATGTGTGCTAAGTATTTGGAGACAATATAGCCGTCTCGTATTCGCCTCATCTCTCTCTCTGGCTAATTAGAGAACACTCCACAGGTTTGTTGTAAAAAAAAATTGTGTCCCATCTATAGGTACAAACTTACTTCATAAACACTTCTTCAAGACTAGTGACCGATAGCCCATAACTGGAAACATTCAAACTTTCTCTTTTCTGTTCAAAATCCTTCAGCATGGCGGGGAATTCACGGACAGCGTCGTTTGGCAGAATGTATGTTAATTCAGATCCTGTAAATTAACGTTAATATACTCATCTGCACTATCTATAATTCTGTACAAATATTATAGAAGAGTGACTGTTTGTAATGGGTAATCTTTGTTACAATTCGGTTATCTGGGAACCATATTATTTAATTCACCGTAAGAACATTGAAAGAATTCAAAAAAGACTTTTAGCCATAGTCTGTTTTCGATGTGGGTTAAGCCGTAAACTTAAATCTTATAATGAGAGACTGGGAAACTTCAAAATACCCTCGCTAGAGTCTCGTCGTAGCTGTACTTCCTTAATCACCTTATACAAAATCGTACATTCTGAAATTGATTCACCCTTCCTTCTTTCTTTGCTCAACTTCAACACTCGATTTAGATCTCGCAACCGCAATAACAATACGTTCAACCTTCATGTCTATAGTAATAACACTTCCTATTATAACCCAATAGTCCGCATGTGTCGCCGATACAATGATGTTCTAGTCAACCACAGTGACCTGGATATTTTTAATCTGAACTTGCTCCAATTTCGCCGAGCTGTAATGAGTGCACTTGGTTCACAGGATCCTGAATAGATTTTATTTATACGTTATAATACTATTATATATATTCTGTGTTATAATTATACTTTACTTATTTATTATTGTATACTTTATTTATATTATTATAAATTTTATTTATATTATGAAGCTATATAGGTAGGTACTTATAATATCACGTCTCCTAATTGGTGTACCGAAACTTATAGTCACGTAAAATGTTGAAACGGTTTTCGTATCTATTATAACATCCGTTATGCCATAAATGTAATGTTAAATTTCCTTACAATATTTATGTAGATGCACTATAATGACATTTGTTGCGTCTAAATGTACCGTATCCGGGTAGATACCTATCTTTAATATGTATATTACCTTTTGTTCATCATTTTAGGATTAATTTTAATTATGTAAGCACTTCAATAATTCAACATTGTTATTGATACACCTTGTTTATCATAATCTTGTCTTTCGTTACATAAAAGCATTTATGCACATATATCTAAGGATTGTAGTCTAGTTCGAAACAAAATTAACCTTTTATTAACTGTATTGTTTGTGACTGCAGTTTGTAATATGTGCTAATAGATAAATAAATAAATAAATAAATACTAAACAGATTTGAAATATTAGTTAGCCTCATTATTGGGGAAGGTTATATAGGTTATACATACACACCACGGGCGGGTGAAACCGCAGGGTACAGCTAATAATAGTCTTATTTAAAAAAACACAAAAGTCATATTAATAAATATTATTCATTTACCTACCTATATTTGTGTTTTCTTTAATATCAGGTACATAGGATTTGAAGAATTGAGTCAACTCATCCACTTTACACTTGTCAGACTTGACTATGGTGAGTTTGTAGCCGATCCCGTAGTGTTTCTTCAAGAAGTACGGTGTGCCTAGACACTGCAGTTTTCCACCTGACATTATGGCTATCCGATCGCCCAGCACGTCTGCCTCGTCCATGAAGTGGGTTGTGAGTATCATTGTTCGACCTATTGCAAAATAAAAATATTATATATAAAATAATACTGTAAAAAAGTTCATGGAGATAGATGAAACAGATTTCAACATATCCAAATGTTAATAAAATGGACTCCTAAAAATACCAACATAGCGCTAAAAAAGAAAATATTATGAAAAGTTCAGTATAGTGATCTGAGTCTACCCTTAAAATATTTGCAGTTGATTTAAGTCCACCTTATATAGTGGTAACATAGTAATATCTTACCTTTTTTTTCCTTGAGTAGTAAGTCCCATAGAGCCCGGCGCGCGGCGGGGTCAAGTCCAGACGTGGGCTCGTCCAGGAGTACCACCTGAGATGAGCCACACATCGCAGCGCCTACCGACAACCGCCGCTTCTGACCCCCAGACAAATTTTTTGACAGTACATTTCGCTGTAAAAACAAAATTATTATGTTAAGAATAAGAAGTGACGCAATTACTTTTACATTGGGTAAGGTAGGTACACAAGGTATAAACAATATTAATCACATAGCGAAATATGAGTTGAAAGTTTGATTTTTATTGATTTGATTATAATATTTATGTAGAAAAACGGCAAGAAATAGTCTTAGATTTTTAATATATATATTTTTTTATTGAATATTTACATAAAAAAGTCTTCAAAACTGATTGAAAAAACGCGACACAGGGCAGGGACACATGGAAGAAAAGAGGGGAGGCTCTTGCCCAGTAGTGGGACACATACAGCTAGGAAAAACAATTGACATAATTTCCTTTTGCAAGAAAGTTATTATGTCAATGATGACCACTTCTTAAACATCATATCCTTCATATACTTTATCTCTAAAAAAATAACTGTTGAACAATAACTATATATAACTTTTATTTTCGCACCCAAACAATTAACATACAATTTTTTATATACCTTTTCTTCTAATTCCAGTAACTTTACGAAATGGTCTACTTCTTCTTTGAGGCGCGATTTGGAAACTCCTTTTAGTCTTGAATAAAATATGATATGTTCGACGACCGTCAGATCAGGAAACAAAACGTTGTGCTGCGGGCAGATGCCGAGGGATTTGCGGGCTAACTCCGTTTCCGTCACTATGTCATAGCCGCTTATTATGGCGGTACCCGACGTTGGCGGCACCATGCCTATAAATTAAAAAAATAATGATACTGATTAAATTGGGAGTATTTTCCCTTTTAATTTTTATATTTTTTAATGTACACATTAATTGATACACCTTCATTTACCAAAAAAGGAAAAAAAATACAAAAGTGTTCATATTCATACATCCAGAGGGTATAGTAATCATTTTCCATTAAGTGGACCGTAAGCCTGTTTACTACTAGCTTTATAAGAAAAATGTAAATACATTACAAATAGAACAAAATATAATAAGGTATTTATATAAGGTACCTATTTACCGGACAGTGCAACCATAATGATGCCAAGGTTAACCGGTTACTATATAGGGACGTATTTGTTGAAAACTAAGATCTAAAATTACTATATTTCTCGTACTTACAACGTTGAAACACCAAGAATTCCATTCATATAAAAATGCATGTTGCACGATTGAAAATCAATTAAACATTCAAATTGTATACTTACCACTGTCATTGATAACAAGCAATAAAATGCCATATTTTAAGTAGGTACAATAAGTTAGAAGAAAAAACTTAACCTGTGAGCATAGATATCGTAGTGGTTTTCCCCGCTCCATTATGACCTAATAATACTGTTATTTCATTTTCATACATCCTAAGATTGAGATTATCTACAGCCTTCTTATTTCCTTTGTATATTTTAGTGAGATTCTGAAACAATGATCAGGCACTGTGTCAGATATTACGTCGGATTTTGTGATATTTCTTAGCAAACAAAATCGAGTCGGACTCGCGCCCTGAGGGTTCCGTGCTGGCACAGAATACTAAAAGACTGAACTGATTATTTTAAGATTTTTGCTTTCCTTTTCTTTGAAGAAAATAATTTTCTGTTTTTAAGTACCTTAAATTTATTAACAAATTAATACTTTTTATTTTTAACATAAGAGGCTGACATCAGCCAACTAGCGCCACCAATAATTTTATATCTTTTACTTTTTTATTGAAAAAATCTAAAGCAATTCGCTAGTAAATAACTTTAGTATTTTTATTACTTTTCATTTAGCGAATAATAATCCACCATTATTATGCACAAATACGCGAAAAAACATAAATTTTGGAAAATGAATACACAGCGTAATGTTGTGACTTCCATCTTCCCGCCAAAATCCTGAGTGATAGATATAAACATAAAATATGTTTTTGTGAAATAAGTAATAAAATATATATATATATATATGTTACCTGTATGAGTTTAAATTGATACAGACTTTACTAAATCATAGATGCTCTAATTGTATTTATTTTTTACTAGCTTTCGCCCTCATGAGATTCTCTAGGGAACAGTGCTTTTTCCGAAATGAAAGGTACCTTATGTCTTTTTCAATACTATGTGTATACGAAAAATCAGGAAGATTGGTCCAGTAGATAGGAAGTGAAGATGTAACAAACAAATATATAAACTCACTTTCGCATTTATAATATTAGTTAGTATACATACTACAGAAAAACTGTCGAGTCACCTGTATATTGACACCCATAGGCACGCCCTTTGGCTCTTCATCGTGAATGACCCTGAGAAGCGCGTCGTTGTACTCCACGTCCGCACCATTTTCTTTCGTAATGGCTGAAAATAAATATTCACGTTACGTACGTAATAGTCACGTTACCTTGTTACGTAGATTTAGTCATCATTAATCAATATTCGAAAGCCGCGTTGACAAGAAATTTAGTAAACAGAACTTTAACTCGGAAGGAAAGGTAAAATAGGAAGCGTTTGAAATGTGGTGCTGGAGAAGAATGGAGAAAATCAGTTGGAAAGATAAAAATAACCAATGAAGAAGTTTTAAAACGTATAAGAGAGAAATGATCTTTAATAAAGGAAATTGATATTTAATAAACATGGTGGCATTCGTCAAGGTATGCAATGCATACCTACCAAACTCTGCAGTGTGTGTACAGTAGTTTATCTTACGTTGAGATTATGTAGATAGGCACTTACAAAATTACAACTAAGACAAGTTACACATGATATGTTACTCGTAATCGTAAATGATTCCGCAGTTATGTGAATTGAATTTATTTAAATTGGTAATAATTATTTGTATATTTTTAGGTAATTCTACCAACCTAAAAATAATAGAATCACCACTACACTAATAAACTAAATGACTGCGAGATATAAAATGATAATGTCATTAACTTATAATATCAGTCAGTTATTTGAAGTTCATAAATCTGCTACCATCTGGTAGTAGCGGGCTCTACAACCCATACGATATGATGATGATCTAAAGTTTGGCTTTCAATTTATTCTAGCCTTCGGTGAGAAACATAAAGAATACACATTTATGCAAAATTCTAGCATCGTAATTCTAAGGACTGACCATAAGGGAGTCATGGCTTATCTTTTACATAAGTATACATATACATATTCTACAGAATTTCAAATTTGGCCTTGCGAATCATGTTTAGGCTCTTTCTAGAAAATAAACATGCTCTATGTATATCTTCTTGGTCCAGGGTCGCTGTCATCGCAATTGGGAAAGAAAAATATATAAACTGGTAAAAAAACCCATTTTGAACATGTAAGTACCTAAAATTTTATTTATTCCAATGACTTTTGATAGAAAATCAATTTTAATTTTTTATTCGAAGTAGTACTTAAATAAAGTTATTTAAGTATTTCTGGGAAAACTGAATTTAATATCTAATAAATTGACATGGTGGAAACGATATACAAACGAAAATAAACAAGTAGGTATGTATCAAGGTCGGTCTTGGATAAATTAAAATAATGCGAGACATCAAATCAATAACTATTAAATGATAATTAAATAAACCAGTTATGCGCATGACACAAATTTTATCGTTTCAAACCAGTAGTACATACATCAGTCTGATTCAGCTAGGTACAGTCTAATAATTATATGTCCCTTATCATAAGTTTTTCCCAGTCGCTGTTTATATATCTTTAGAAGTATTTTTTTTTAACAACTGTTAATAGCGACCAAAAGGCGCGTGGGTTTCCGTTTGCTGATCTCCAAGCTTCAATTTGAAGATGGGAGAGAACCCGGATGCGGCTTATACTGTTTCGATTCCGTGGAATTTGAAGACAATTAATATTTTATGACTAAGTATTGCTTTTGTCTAACGTTAGTCTTTCTTGGGAATCCACCTCCAATCAGAAAAAGGGCCAAGGATTTTCATAACCTGTTTTTTTTATTCTTTAATCCTGAAGGTGAAATCCAGATTTATTTTACCAATTTACTTGAAAAATTCGTTAAACAATATCTTGATAAGTTTAATAAATTTAATACAAACGTTATACGTTAATACGTAAAAGTTTTGAATTAAATTGCGACCGCTTGAAAGTTAAAAAATAAAGTATCCCAATAACTAGGATTTCGATAACATAGCGGGGCATAAGTATAATCATGGTCCTAAATTTGGTGGTACTGGTTATAATTATAACAATAAAGCGACTGCCGCCTGACCATCGAAATATATAAGGGAAAATAAATAGCGCAAGTTATAAGATTTTGGGATACTGACACATTAACATTGTATTTTATTATACACTAGCCATTACCGCGGCTAAGCCCGCGTGGTACTCTGGCAGGTAGTAACCTATGTTTTTATTTTAGTCTCTAACTATCCCTTTAATAAATATTATGACTAGAAAGAGCGCAACGTTGACATTAGAGCAGGGATGGAAAATAAGAAGGTCACTATTATTGTGTTGATCGATTTCAGCAATGCATTTAATACTGTAGATATCGATATACTGCTTGCTATTCTTTCGCGCTGTAACATCTCGTCTTCAGTGATTGCTTGGTTTAGTAGCTATCTTCATGGACGCCGGCAGCAGATCCGCAACGGTTCGGATACTTCCGACTGGTGTGATCTAAAAGCTGGTGCACCACAAGGCGGTATTCTATCTCCGATTCTATTTTCTGTTTTTATAAACCTTCTCTCGCATCAACTTTCTTGTTCTTATCACTTCTATGCAGACGACTTGCAGCTTTATACAAGGGCCAATGCTGATGATATTGACCAGTCCATCTGTTTGCTGAACCGTAACTTGAGCAGTATATTGGAATGGTCCAAAAATTTCGGAATCCGTGTCAACCCCAAAAAATGTCAAGCAATAGTGGTGGGCAGCACATATCAACTTAACAGCATTGACCTACATTCTCTACAACCACTATTATTCGACGGTGCTGAGATTCCATATAGTCCAGTAGTGAAAGATCTTGGTCTTCATATTGATGAAAAGCTCTCCTGGAATTCTCACATCGTTGAAGTAAGTCGTAAGGTGTATGGTACTCTCCATTATTTGCATCGCCTAAAAAACTTTCTTCCTATTAAAACTAAAATTATGCTGGCTCAAGCACTGGTACTTCCTCTTATTGATTACGGTGATGTGTGTTATCTGGATGTAACTGAACAACAACTGAACAAATTGGAACGCCTTGTCAACAATTTTATCAGGTTCATTTTTTGTCTCCGGAAATCTATATATATAAAAGCGAAAAACACTCACTCACTCATCACGAAATCTCCAAAACTGCTGAGCCGATGAAGATGAAATTTGGCAGGAAGGTAGATTGTGACTAAGAGACGTCCGCTAAGAAAGGACTTTTGGAAATTTTATCCCTAAAGGGGTGAAAAAGGGGTTGCCAGTTTGTATGAAACTTCGTCATTTTTGAAGTGAGATACATGAAATTATTAATTTACATTTGAAGTTGGTAAAAAATAATAATGCACCAATCAGATTTTGAAAATTATATCCCTAAAGGGGTGAAATAGGGGTTGTTGTTTTGTATGAAACTTTGTCATTATTGCAGTGAGACAAATGAAATTTTTAATTTGAATTTGTTTATGGTAAAAAATAATAATGCATCAATCTGATTTTGAAAATTACATCCCTATAGGGGTGAAATAGGGGTTGCCGTTTTGTATGAAACTTTGTCATTATTGCAGTGAGACACATGAAATTTTTAATTTGAATTTGTAATTGGTAAAAGATAATAATGCATCAATCAGATTTTGAAAATAACATACCTATAGGGGTGAAATAGGGGTTGCCAGTTTGTATGAAACTTTGTCATTTTTGAAGTGAGATACATGGAATTAAAATTGAAAATGTCTTGGTATAATATTTTGTATTGTATTGAATTCTATTGTATGTACACAACTAAATTATAGAAGACAGAGTGCAAAGGTTTTATTTATTTGTTAATATTATGAGTTCAGTAATGTGTCAATAGATGGCGCCACCATACATTTTAAAAGTCGATATGGTTTGTCGTTCGATTACTACACATGATGATTAACATCATGTGTAGTAATTGAGATTTCAAATAAATAATTTTTTTTTTTTGCTTTTCTATCGATTTGATTGTGTGTTAAGACGATTTGGTACCTGTTAAATATAAAATAATAAATAAAATTAAATTAGAATTGATTGGAGTATGGAGTGGTGATTGCGGCATTATATTGTATGTATAGTTTAATGTCTGCGTTTTGGGCTACTCATTGATTCGTTTAAGTTTGAAAAGTATTTTTCCGGATTCCGGAGTTCGAATAGTAGTTTGAAAATAGGTAAATCTTTGTGTTGTTTTCCATAAGTTAGTTGCATATCTTAAATATATTGTAAGGTTTCTCAAATAAATTGTAGGTCTTTAAGTATATTTGTATTAATTTCTAATTAGTTAGTAGATTAATATAATTTCTTCTATATATAAGAACAAGGGCAATTGATAAATCAACGCCCAGGCTAAACCATAAAAGCTATAAACTTTACATTTGGACCGAAGTTTTATGTTAATACGTAGTGCTCAAATAAGAAAGGATTTTTCAAAATTAGACCGCTAAAAGGGTTAAAATTGAGGGCAAAGTTTGTATAAAAAAAATTAAAATCTTCACTGATGTACTTGAAACTTGGCAAGAATGCTTCTCAACAAAAATAACTAATGGCGTGTTTCAGCGTTTTTTGAAATTCAACCTCTAAAGGGGTAAAAAGGGGGAGGTTAACTAATTTATCATCACAAAACCGAAACTATAAAAGCCATAAACGTGAAATTTGGTTAGTGTCTTCATTATTATACTATATACTGCCCACATAAGAAAGGGTTGTTCACAATTCCAACCCTTACATCAAAAAAAGGGGTGAATTTGCGTACCTGTAGACAAATTCCATTTAAAATTTCGCCAATTACTAACAACGCATGTTGGCCTATCGGTAGAGGTCGCGGATTATTTTTTTGAGTAGAGGGTTCTAATTTTATTCTGCTAAACATGGCTTTTTTTTTTACTTACTTTTTTTCGTTTTGTATTAGTTTTTTAGAATTCAATTTTTTTGCTTTTAATATTTTAATAAAGAAATGTTTCAAGAAATAGCTGGAAGTAGCTGGATCGAATCCTGCCACAAACAATAATTTTCTGTTTTCGTTTTTTATTTGTTTTCTAGAATTATTTTCTTACTTTTTTTTAATTTTGAAAAGGAACGAATAAATTCATTTGCAAATTTATTTCCGGATAAACAATGTCGCAACCCCAATCAAATCAAATATAATAAATATAATAATCTATTTGTCATTGACGACATTGAAGAAGAAGATGAATCGAATGGTTGACTGGTAGAGAACGCTTTTAGCGTTAAGTCCGTTAATATATCAGTATTTTGTAGTTATCTATCTATCTATACAAATAATCGGACAGTAAAAATCGAGTGTATATACATTAAATATTTTTCTAAAAAACTGATACGGAGCGATTAAAGAAGAATAAAAGAAACAAAAAAAAAAACAATTTTTGGAATTTTTGTCCCTCTGGTACGTTATAACTTCAAAACTACTCAACAGATTTGAACGCGGTTTTCACAGGTGGATTACATATAATTAGGAGCGTTGTCAAAACTTTGTTTTGTCAAAATCGGTTAAGGGAAAAAGAAGTTATGGTCAGTTGAAGTTTATTTCTAGCACTGCTTCAAAACTTTTAAACAGTTGAATGCGGTTTACATAAACGTATTTAATTTAGATAAGGCTAGAATTTCTACTTTGTTTTATCGATATCAATAAGAGAAAAACACACTCCAGTCTTTATTAAATTTTAATAAAATAACACATTGAATGTGTGTGGGCGTATAATTTAGTTACATAAAATATCAATAGATGGTGCTGACTTTATTTTAATTATTTTTTCGTATATGGTATAGCAGATTGAAAATTTTCCTTACGGCAATTAATTTGAAATAATTAAAAAAAAATTTGGTTGTTGATTTAGTTCTATTGATTGGTTTGTTTATCGGTCGTGTTGTATTGTAAGCTATTTGAATTGATTGGTTGGTTTGGTTTAAAAAATAATCAAATCGGCAAGTCAGTTCAGTTGTTGTTTGACGGAACATACGGTCGTGTCGTAAGGTTTAATTTAACTAACTTATCACTTTTTATTGAGATTCTCTCCACTTTTCACGCCCACTATAACTTTAGGAGTGGCTTTTAGGTCCAAATGACCCTGTAATAGGCTGCGTCTACTCTTTTAGAGACAAAGATGTGATAGTATGAATGTTAATATTTTCAGTTTGATATCGTAGCAATGTAATGGCTTTATAAAATTGGCACGGGAATAGGATACTATAGATTTAACTATAGGTCTGGATAGTTGTAGTTTCCACAGGTTACGTGAAAAGCAACCTACACGCGGGCGGAGCCGCGGGCAACAGCTAGTATGACCATATTTCCGAATACCGTTCTGAGCTGAAATGGCTGCCTATCCGTCAACGCAGGAATTTACATATATTATGTCAACTCTATAATATTCTTAGTAATCCACTCACTCCCAATTACCTTAAATGTGATTTCAAACTTTTAAGTTCCAATCATGATAGAAACCTGCGTTCTTCTAATAATATATCTCTTGCAACGCCTTCTCATCATACTGAATTTTTCTCCAAATCTTTCGCCGTGACCGCAGTAAGACTTTGGAATCGGCTTCCAGAATCGATTAGGCAGGCCTCCAGTCGTGCTACTTTCAAAAAGCTTGTCTACAAGTTCCTACTCTCAAAATTATAGGAAGCGGAAAGGGAGGGGAAATTGAGAATTGCTTTATTTTGCTTTTAATATATTTTTTTTACTATGGCTAATATATTTTATGATAGGTATATATGTATTAATATGTATGTATGTATATATATATATATATATATATATATATATATATATATATATGTATATATTAACTATTTATTATGTATGTTATGTAAGTTTATTATATTTGTTATTTAAGTAAATGTTATTTTTGCACCCACAAACTGTTCTCTGCTTGACCCAAAGGTTGACTGTTAGATAATGCTTTTAGCATTAAGTCCACCTATTGTATTTTTACAATAAAGTTAAATAAATAAATAAATAAAAACGTGTTATCCTAAAAGTCCTCACAAAAAGACCAATTAGATATCCAACCACAGACTTGTACACCTTATGTAAAGTTCTCACGGTTCGACAGCTATTTGTGCTTCAGACTGTTCTGAGAAAGCACACTGAACTGCCCTTCGATCCAAACTTCTCTCAGTATAAGCTTAGGTCCGATTTGGTCTATACAATAGAAAACAGCTGTACAGCACTAGCTGGCAAACATTTTCATTATATTAGTGCAACTCTTTACGATAGACTTAATAAAGAATTGTTGATTTACCCACTGACCTACTACAAATGCAAAACAGCTTGCACTGAGTGGCTAAAATCTCTGTCCTATGAAGAAACGGAAGACCTCATACAAGTTGGCGAATAAAATCGATATGTATTACTACACATACAAATTCACTCACACACATACACACACTCAAATAACACTTCTCTTACAAACACATACACACACACACAGAGATACACACATTCACCCCAACTCTCACAACAAATTTTATTTTTAACTAATTTCTTTAAATCTTAACAATTCGAAAATTAAATTGAATTTGTAATTAGTACATTATCATAGTGAATTTAATTATTTTATTTAACATATAATAATTAATTTTTCAAGAATTTCACCAAATTTTTTGATTGTTATATTTGTATTGGGACTAATTGTAGTTTTGGAGGTGGGCGCTGACATCCGCGACACAGTTTTTTTTAACTACTGTGGGTGTCATCGTTTATCATTGTTTTTCTCAATTTTGTCGTTGATGTTCCCAATAAAGATTTTTTCATTTATCAAAATTCATTCTAAGCACAGAAATAAGTACCTTATAGTACTAACGTACTCTAAGGTTACAGAGAGAGAAAGTGACAAACATTTGAACTCGCAAACATCCCAACTATTCCATTTAAAATATACGTAGGATACATAATAATCTGAAAAAAAAAATCCTTGTTCTAGCTAAGGGTACTGACCTCTTTGGGTCGCTGAGCAATCGCAGTTAGTAAGTAAGCTAAGGGTTAATCTCGGGACCTTGTCACCTATTGGTAAGGATGTTCACACTGCGGTACAGAGGTCGAATGTATGATTATTTATAAAAATCTAATGTGTATAACGTAAAATAAACTCACCTGCCACTTTACGCTTTTTCGGCAACCAGAAACTTTTGGTGAAAGGGAAGTACCAAGGCAGGGGAACACCATACTGTCCTGGTCTAACTTTTTCCACATACATAGCTATCAATAGATACAGTATGGAGTCAAGAACAAGCATCAGTACCACGTGGCCAGGTTGAAATTTGTCGTGATACGTAACAGGCTTAAAAAAATCCTCCCACTGTAACCCTAAAAAATCCAAAGGTATCAATTGAATGTTATTAATATCAGAATATATTCAAATCTTTAAAATATTGATTAAAATATGTGGGAATATGAACAACAGTCGCAATTAAAATACTTGTATGAAAAATATAAACACATGATTTATTTCACTCAGTTATAATTATTTAAATAAGTGAAGTTGTTTTGCTGAAGCGAATAAATTGATTTTAAGTTTCATCATCATTATGTTCAAGATAAAACACCACATATCTGTAAGTATAGCAATTTTTTATTCAGTTGTAATGAATAAAAAACAATTTTTTACTAGACACGTAAGAAATTATAAACTGAAATCCACAACTGTACAAGAAAAAAGTATGACCTATAAATACGACGGTTGGTCAGTCCAAAGATCGAAAATTACAGCTGTCAGGCAGGACAATTCTCGCCAATTGATATAGTACGGTCGTGTCTCTTGTCTCATTAAGGACGCAAATAATATACATACAAATAATCACGTCTTTATCCCATACGGAGTAAAGAGTGTAGGGTCATAAGACCTAACCTAGCTTAAGCTAAGGAATTTAATAAATACTACAAGACACGTTTGTAACTTAGTAAAAATATTTTTGTACATGAATTAAATATCACTTTCGCTGAGACAAAAAAACTCTCGACCTTAATAACAATTACACTTCTATTGATTTCTCGTTGAGTGTCAACGCAAGTGTTAAAATTGTTAACCGGTCATACATTTTAATTGAACATCTCAGGCAAAACTAGTTCTGCCTGTGTCTTTGGCTAAAAGTACTCAACTGTTTGTGTCACATACCTCTAGAAGTTCCCTCGCACATGATCAACATCTGAAATGCATATCCCATGGCTGCATTAGAAATTAAGCTAAGAACAATCTTCGTAGTCAGACTGATATCCTCATATAGTACTTGTGTGAGCATGAACACAGAGTAGGTAGAAAACCACGCAAGACCCATAAAAGATGCCGCAGTATTGGCTGTAACAAACAAAATATAATTTAGCTTAATATTAATATTCTCACCCTTTTACATTCTTATATTTCATCACCACAACAAAAAATATTTTTTGATGAAGTATTATTGATGGTGGTTTAATTCATTAATCAGTGTCTCTAAAACGTGAGCGACGGCGACGGCGAATGCGCGGCCAAGTTTGGATTGGTCCCCATTAGTTCCATTTTTATGTTGAGCTCCTCCATGCTTCGGAAGGCACGTCAAGCCGTTGGTCCCGGCTGTTATCGGTAGATGGCAGTCGTTAGGCTATGTCAGATGCCTTTAGGCAGCCTGAAAATTCTGACAGTGTTGGGCACTAACACACCCGGGTCATGTTCCTGTTGGTCTGGTTTCCCTGTAAATAGGGTTACGGAGATCAGACGGCAGTCGCTCCATTGTAATAACCAGTTCTGCCAAATCAGGACCAAGATTAATAGCGTACACTGGGCTCTGAAGCGTAAGCTGAAGATGTAACAGGAAAACACGCTCAGACGAAGAAGAACTATATTGAATGAAGCCAATTGAAGAATTGATATGAAGATTTATGTATTCTGCTTAGTGAATGAATAAAAAATATTCAAGCGATCGTTGCTAGATATAGCAACCAAAATATCATAAGAACCAATACAAACAATTAAGTAAGTATAACGTCGGGATGTGCCATCAGCACTCATGAAAATTAATTCTATCTATTATGTGTATGTTACACGAATCATTTACGGAATGGGGTCATCTTCGTGTCCATTTTATAGGACGTTGACTGTATGTGTGTTTTTATATACTATTAAGTATTGTGTGCTTGCAATTTAATATTTATGACTGATCATTGGAAAATGGACAGTCGATTGAGTTGCGTAAGTGGATATGCATAATAGAACATTGGAAAAGGCAATAAATAGTCAATTAGTAAATCATCTCTACTGTATATACTTATTTACTTAAATTTTATTGCACTTTAAAATAAATACAATAAGTGGATTTAATACCATATAAGGCCTTTTCTGGCAGTCAAACCTAAAGAGAAATCCGTAAAGGGTGTTGCCATAAAAAAAAAAACGGAATTGAAAAAAAAACTAAAACATGACATACGTAGGTACAAGGTTATTAATTTTTGTGAAAATATATGTATATAATTTTATGGTAACGGCCCAGAACATATAATAGTTGCATATTTCACCATCATAATATTTATCTATTTAAGTACAGACAGAAAATAGAAAATCTATTAAAGTATAAAAAAAATTCGTTATTTACATTATAAAGTTATTATGACTTACCTCGTGTAAAGAAGACACTGACCATAAAACTGAAGGTCAATGAAGCCACCACAAATAGCATCAAGAAGAAAAACAAAACCGACCATGGCGTGAATGTTAGTAATGAATACCCTTCTCCAGTAGACGTCCACTTTAATGGCACCTAAAAATAAACAACCAAACTAAAACTTGGACCTTGTAGTAAATTATAGTGATATTACAGAATATGTAGGTATTTATATAACAATCATTAAATCAGTAAATTCACAATAAAAAATTACCTTGAACAATATGACCATACAGATGACAGATATGAACAAAAACGAAATTTGTTTGATGAACCACGCAAGCCAATGTAGCCAGGAAGGCAAACCCATAATTGTCATTGTTTCCTTTAAAATACAAAAATAAAATAAAAATGTTACATAAAAACAATCTTTAAACTATTTTTACATTATTTTATTTGTATCACTCTATATTTTCCAGATGAGTGCTGTATTATTTAGGTTAAATATTAGACCAGGGAGTTGGATTATAGCTGCCAATGCGTTTAAACAATTCAGCAAATCAATAACGCGCTTTGGATGCTAAAATATATTATAATTTTTTGCACGCCTATTTAATAATTTCGTACTTAATATAACGCTTGACTGATTATTTTCTCATTAATTATACAAACACCCAAAGCACAGATTACACATAACATCTAGTATTAAACTATCAAATGTTCAACCTACATACAAAGAGAAAGAAAAACGTACTGTCCAAGCTGCATCATATCTAAAAAAAGCTGTAAGTTTTTAAAGTTTTACAAGTTAAATCAAAAAGATACCTTTAACTGTAGTTCTTTCTCAGCAGTGATCACCCTGACTGTATTGACGAACGTGTACGCAAAGCAGAGCATTATAATCATAGAGATAAATCTCTCCAGGGCTACTAGGAGCAGATCATCTCTGTATGCTTGTTGAGGATACCTTTGTAAAAACACTTTTGTGTCAAAATTTGTTCCAGTTTTGCTTTTTATTATCTCTTTAGAAACTGAATGTTGGACGGCAAGAAACATCTCGGGAGAGTATCCTAAAATAAATTAACACAAATATTGACTAGTGGTTCTGTGAACAGTAGACCTCGCGAACCTCCTCCGTTAACCCCCTTTCCCTTTTTTTCATAACTCGATAGATATTTCCTATTCTGTTAATTCTTTTTCCTCGTCTATACTCTAAAGAAGTATTTTTGCCCCCATTTTCCCACAACCAAAAAAAAGGTCAAGATACAAAATTTCAAAAAAACCAAGGAACACGTGTGCCAATTTTCATTAGGATCCGTTCGTAAATAACATCACAGAAAATTTTCCTCTTTTTTTCCCTCCATTTTCCCTCCAATCAAAAAAAGCTCTTGACAATTATTTTAAAGAAAATCAAGGAACACGTGTGCCAAGTTTCATTAGGATCCGTTCGTAAACAACGTCACAGAAAACATTCCCCATTTTTCCCCCATTTTCTCCAATCAAAAAAAGCTATCGACAAAAAATTGCAAATAAATCAAGGAACACGTGTGCCAAGTTTCATTAGGATCCGTTCAGAAATGCGACCATTAGCCCGGAACAAACAGACATCCGGACAAAAAGCAAAATTTGCCAGTCTCGAAATGGAGACTCTCGCTCTCTCCCTCGCTCGGTCAATAATAAATCAATCTGGAGCAGAACTTGTGGTAAACAGATTTTTATATTACATTTTGTACGCTGCTATTAAGATAAATCCTATCCTGTACTATTAAACGAGCAATATCTTTGAAATTTTTTGAATTTATGAAAATAAGCTCATACATAGTCAATAAGATAATCTTGCTAGGTTTAATGTCTGGGAAAATTAGTTTTACTCATATTTTCACGCAAAAAGATTTTCTGCATAAAATGGTAGTTACAGTACAATAAGCGAGCGAAGCTCGGTCGCCCAGATATACTATAAATAAATGAGGTCAGTGGAAATCGGCGGGGCACATTGCGTGCAGAACCAATGTCCAATGAGGTAAGTTAAAGGAAAGGTAAGGTAAAGGTTCTAGAATGGCAACCACGCACCGGCAAGCGCAGCGTGTCTGACACCCACCGACTAGACGGTCAAACGACTTGAAGAGGCACAGAATTAGTAATAGTACTACGTAGGTAAACACTGGATGCAGAACGCTTTCAATCGGTCATTCTGAAAATCTTTCGGGGAGGCCCTTGACCATCAGTGAACTGCTCGTGGCTGAAATAATAATGATGAATCATGTGATTCAATACTCCAATGTCATAACGAATATGGAAACTACTAAAGTATCCTTTCCGTGGGAATCGAAACTGGAAACTCCGGATCTTCAGGCCAACGCCTTAACCACTAGACTACAGAGGCAGTTAGGTCTCCTTGCATGATTTAAAATACTAGCGGACCATGCAAACATCGTACCGCCTTAGAATTAATAAATATATATTTTTTTATAGTTAAATTAAAATAATAAGTCATTTTCTAAAAATCACAAATGCCCAAGTGATAGATAAGGACAAAGGACGTTATCAGCCTAATAGTTTATTTGGCTTACTTTAGCTTTGACATAAGCAACACAATATTACTTGAATGGCGTATTTGTAGCATTTTTTTTTTAAACAACTAATATACTAAGTTTCATCTAAATCGGTTCAGAGTTGTTCAGAAGTAAAGTAAATCAGCTAAAAAGAGCCAAAACACATTTTAGTTAAAATGGGCAAAACAAAGTTTGTTAATTTTTATGAATAAGGGGGTAAGTATTTAATCCACCAAATAAACCATAGCACATATATCAAAAAATATTGTTTGTACAATAAGTCAAGTGGTTTTTATTTATTTTATTTTTTATAACTAAAATATTAGACAAAATAAAAAAGGAATCTAGGGGCTTACTATGACCTCTAAAAAGATTTGTATATCATGTATGGCACCATCTCAATCACTCGTTTTGTGAAGTCTTGTAGTGAAGGGGCCATAGTAAGCTCCCACTCGGATCCGGGAAATCCAGGGCCGTCTATAATATTTTAAAAAATCAATCAATGACAATGATAAAATATGCACGCAAAATAGGTACGTAGTACGCATGCGTCACGCGTATAACTTCTTCAACTAGATAATCATATTTCACACATTTTATATAAAACTCCATATGTATTATATACCTAAAACATTCCTTAGCAATCACTGTATTTATTAGTGAAAATCACAAGAAAATCAGTTTACGTTTAGCGCTCACAGGCAGACACACATAGTGCGGACTTCATTTTATACTATATCTATATATATACAAAACTAGCGACCAGCCCCGGCTTCGCATGGGCATAAAAACCTTCCTCTTGAATCACTCTATCTATTAAAAAAAACCGCATTAAAATCCGGTGCGTAGTTTTAAAGATTTAAGCATACAAAGGAACATAGAGACAGAGAAAGCGACTTTGTTTATACTAATATAAATAATATATAAATATAAATATATAGGGACAAATCACACAGTACCTACACCATGCTGTTTTTTTTTATACAATTAACCGGTCCCCTAGGTAGATGTTTTACTTAGGTAATTAAACGATCACTATGGGTGGATATTAGAATTCTGCAACACGAGAAGTGTCATGTACGCATAGCCGACATTCTACTCGTATACATTCCCAACGCTTTTTTACATTGTATAGCTGCACAAAATTTATGTAAGGTCGTATATCAAAACGTGAGGAAGTGTATTATTTTTTGCTAACAGTACATATGACAAGTACTAAAGTAATTTAATCTTAGTGAATCTCGTAACATACTCATATACTACTTCAAAATTCGTTCAATCACATCATCGAATCTAAATCTCGAAAATGAGAAAGGAATATACTTCTATTGTTTTTCGTATGATGTTTTATTACATATTCTCAAATACTGATGTTCCAAGTGTTATGACATTCTATATACTAGGTATGTGATACATATATAATTAAACAATAAAAATATTTTGTTTGTACATTTAGTAATTTTGACTCAAATGGATAGAGGGACACTTAAAAAGAATAATAGAAAGGATTTTTTTTTAATTTTATGTCTGTCTGTCGGTATGTATGACACGCTTATCTCTGAAAGTACTGAACCGATTTTCTTAAAACTTTCACCAATTATTTTGATTTAACTCAGAAAAACATCTAGTTTGTTTTATCAAAATTGGATAATTAATAAAAAACCGGTCAAGTACGAGTTGAACTCGCGTGGAGAGGAGGGTTCCGTACAATGCCAAAGTCAGTTTTTAAATTCAATTGTGGTATTTCAACTAACTACTACCATCACCATCTAGTGGTGTTTTAGTGAACTAAAACGTTTTATATTGAATTTACCACTTAATTGTCAATTGACAGAGTTCTTGTAGGTTTTCCTGTAATCTACAGGCAATGACCTATATTCCGTAATTTTTTCAAAATTTTAGGCTCAGTATTTTCGGAGATCAGGGGGGGAATGGTCAATTTTCGTCTTCTTTCCTGAATAAAATGAAAACTATTTATATTACAACTAGCTGTTCCCCGCGGCTCCGCCCGCGTGGGACTCGGTTATATCGCGCCCAAAAGTAGCCTATGTTTGACCTCAGGTCGTTAACTACATCCCTACCAAATTTCATCACAATCGGTCCATCCGTTTAGCCGTGAAGAGGTGACAGACAGACAGACAGACAGACAGACAGACAGACTTTCGCATTTATAATATTAGTATGGATAATAACAAAAATATATTTGAGATCCTCATAACGAGCTCTTTCATTTGATATGTCACACGATATGGTTAGCGAATCTTTTTTTTTAATGTTGTGATTTACCCTCCATAAGTGACCCCCAAATTCATAATTTATTTATTTACGTTACACATGCACCTTTGGGTCTTTAACTTACATATGTGTACCAAATTTCATCTCAATTGGTCCAGTGGTTTCAGAGTAATCGACTGTGACAGACGGACGGACAGACAGACGGACAGACACGCGAGTGATCCTATAAGGGTTCCGTTTTTTCCTTTTGAGGTACGGAACCCTAAAAATGGTCGTTTAAATGAACTAAAGGCATGTTTGCATTAAGATAAGACCTTAGTGAACACTAGCGCCACCATCAACTAATAATAATTATTCACTGAAAACACAAGTTATCAAAAATCCGTGTTATGTTATTAAGGTTCTGGATCTGAAGTTAATTTTAATCATATTAAATTATACTTATTGCTAAACTGCTAAAAGTGGCCGTTTTAAGCAATATTGCAATTTGTAACTATAGGGAACTATAATTGAATGTTTAAAATTAAAACGGGGACACGCGGGAAATTCCCGCAGGAATTTCGGGAACAATCCGGGAAATTTCCACGGGAACGGGAGCGAAGTCGCGGGCTACGGCTAGTATAGTATATATTGTATAGATACAATGTAGTAAACCAACTTACCTGGCATTTTACCACCATACATGTCATCGGGTTCCCTTGGCCCAGGTCTGGGAAATAATGGATATAATAGGTTTGTTCTCCAACTTGCCCTCAATGGATGCTCAAGCATTGGAGTTCTCATGACAGCAGGAAACCTCAAAGTAAGTACAATATGATCAGGCCACTGAGTTGCATCTAAAACAACAATTTACTGTTACTGATTATTAATATAATATTTATACATTCTGGGATAGGGTGGGATCATGTGAATGTAGGCCAATTGATGTAAAGCAAATTCTACCTTCCATACTTTGGGCGGTTTAAAAGAGGTATTGACCAACATCCAGATATTACTAGATGAAAGCCTTCTGATTTTTTGCACAAATCTTACCACAGAACTGACAGTGTTCCAAAGCGAGATTAGTGGTCGGAGCAAGCTCTAATCATAACATTGGCCTTGAATTTGCTATGGTCGCCAAATTTATGTAATTAGCTAGGAAACAAACTTGGATGAAAAGGAAGAAACAAACGCTAACAAGTTTTAAAATATTAGGTAAATAATTAAATGTAAACTTGGTTACATTTGTGATAACTCAGGTGCTGCAGGAGTCTAAAGCTGCTATTTACTAACTGCTTTCTTTTCATTGTTTCTTTCCATCACAATGGCCATATATATAAAAATTCTTTTCTAAATACTCACTCATCATGCTGTCTTCATATTGGATTCCAACAAGATATTGATTCATAGCCCCTGGTTGTGTGAGAGCCTTCTCCATTTCTCTGGCATTTTTGAATCCCTTTGGCGCTGGCACCATGTCAGTATTGAATAGAAAAGCAAGCATGCCAAAAAGATTATCTTTAGCTACAGTAGACATAGCATTTAAAGTCACTTGTCTTGTAAGATTATTTTCAGGTGAGAATGCAAGAGTTCCTTGGTTGTCTGAACTTATCAAATCTTTCCTGAATTGAACGAAAAGTAAACATATGCTTTTAAGGTAGGTATTTTAATGTGTTTAAAGCAGACCCCAGGCTTCAAAGCCATATAGCTGAACTAGCTGTTCCCCGCGGCTTCGCCCCGCGTGGGACTTGGTTATATCGCGCCCAAAAGTAGCCTATGTTTGACCTCAGGTCTTTAACTACATCCCTACCAAATTTTATCACAATTGGTCCAGCAGTTTAGCCGTGAAGAGGTGACAGACAGACATACAGACAGACAGACTTTCGCATTTATAATATTAGTATGGATATGTAAATGGAAACATGCTTCGATATAAAGAGTTCTTAAAATACATAAAACATATTGTTTTTAGATTTTAAATAATTGAAAGATAATAAATCAGCTACATGACTAATTGATTTTATAGTGTTATAATTACCTCTAGATCACATCATCTTATTTTTTCTCTTACATGTTACTTAAGGCATTTATATGAGGCATTATTTTTTTTATATTAATTACCCTTCTAAAATGTTTTTGATGGTGGAATCTACCACCAGTCAGACAAGGGTATAAATAAATGGCTCTAAACCACAAAGACAGAATATGCCTAGACAGGATATTCCTGTATCATAGGTCTGAATCACTGTCTATAGTCTGAAATATAGATCACACAAATGGAACCCTCTTACTATCTATATATTAATATATATGGAATTCGAGAAGCTCAATAGCTAACTTTGAAACTGGAAAGTGACTGAAGTAGCAGGTTCAAATAACATGGAATACAACAAAATATGTTGTTTCCAGTTTTCAGGCTTAATATCAACTGATTGAAACACCTCTTTTTTCTTTTTCAACTACCTACTTAAGAAAAGTTTTTGTTTCAGGTGTTGGTCCACGCACCATCTGGTGCAGTCACCTGAAATGGCAGAGCTGAGAGGTAATAATGAAAAAACTCTGACACCAGGGTGTACAGGTCTGATTGACCTTAAAGCCCACACAAAAGATTATTAAGCTTGAAAAAAATGTGATGTCTGTCAAGGCTCAAAACGAGAGAAAGAGGCAATTTTAATACTTCACACATACTTACATGTTATCAAAATGTGTACTCATGTTGAAATATGTAGGAATAAAAGGCCGGTAAGCTCTATCTGGTTTTGATTCTGGATTTACAAGGCATCTCACCAGAATTAGAAACAGTGAAAATATAACAGGAGATGCAATTTCGAAAAGAGTCTGCCATTTGTGCCTTCTTTGAAGAAGAATGTTTTTCCAAATTAGTAATTTAAGTTTTTCGTAGCGAGACATTTTTATAATCTAAAAAATACATAGGTTATTTAGTAATTTAATTACACCAGCAAGTAAATATTTTTTTTAATATTATACTAACATTGCAATACTATCAAGAGATATTAAGCATTTAAACTACATTTTTTTTATCAAATCCATCACACATGCATACATATAGTAATGCTACCATTCATGCATTAACTTCAGAAACTTGAAACAGAAATGAGACCTTGGGAAAGAACCAAGGTTACTTTTCGGAGAATCATGTAAAGCTGCACACTTTAACAAGAACTACCTAGTTACTTAAAATTGTATATTTTTGTATTCTTTTTGAAAATATATAAGTAAATATTTTACAAATAATAGAATTAAATGAATTAAGTATGTACTTACAGACCAAATCATTTAAAAAACTACACAACTAAAATGGCTTTGATTTATAATTTAAGTAATTAATCAATAATGTAAAATTAGAATGTACAAAGGAAAATAAAACTAACATACCACCACATTCTAATATTTAAAATTTATGTTCTTTGTCGCACTTTCACATAATAAAAATAAACCCACTTCATAGGCACAAAATTCATGCAGAACTAAAGAATAGAAAGAATCTGACTGAAATCCTACCTGACATTTCCACTAGAGGTGAGACGTATTTACTGGAACAGGTTTTTGGAATAGGTTTTGGCTTGGACGCGTAAGTACGCGTTCCCGCATGCGAGTCTTTTAGCGTATCGAGTATTTACGAGTACGGCGACTTCACCGGTCAGCGCAACTCAAAAACTAGGATGCGAGCGTTTGGGACTATTCGGAAGACGTCGCTCGTCGGGAAACTTCGGGATCGCCCGACTCGCCCGCTGCCGCACAGCCGCACCGAGCCGCCGAGCGATGTATTTCGGCGAGTAATTGTTTGTTCAAATAACACTTTTAGTACAAACACAATAAGGTTATTTTTCTTTTGGTAGCATTTGTTTTGGTGTGATAATAATACTTGTTGTTTACTTACAATTTGCAATTTAAAAAACAAACAGATGTTAGTTGTTTGCTTTCGCCGAAAGTTCATTATGAAAGTGCGGATCTTATAGTGATTATAGTATATATAAATAGTTTTACCTACGTTTTGAGTTCATTAGGTTGATTATAAACGTATTGAAAAAAAAATAAAAAATAAATAATTAAAAAAGATTAAGAATCACTTTGTATATTAAAAAAAATAATAATAATAATAATCAATGTATATAAAATCGATTGAAAACTTCTAAATACGCCAGCTATTTCATAAATATATATTTTACTTAAGTACACTTTTTGATTGAAATTTTAATAAAAACTGCTACAGTCCTAAGCCTGTATAAAGTATGAGTGAAGTTTTTAGTCGATATTAAAAAAATTGGATTAAATAAAATACGAAGTGTGAAGACTCAATACTTGTCAAACTAGTCCATAATGTCCATATACGCAAGACGCGCATTTACGGGAATCATTTGGATACGCAATGAGTCCATTGAGTCGCGTACTCGTAAATACTCGTGGACCTAGTCTTTGGATCTAGTCTTTTTCTGGACGCGTACTCGCAAGACTCAGTCCGCGTTTTACCTAGTATGTCTCACCTCTAATTTCCACAGATTTTTGACATCTAACAACTTGATATTTTGCTGCAAACTGACATTGACCGTTTTACGGTTTTAGTTCAGGAGGCTTACCACCATCTCTTAAAACCATGCAAGATCCAGTGAGTAAGGGGGATATCGCACGCATTACATCTTGTATCGCGCTGTCTCACTTACTCACTGGTACTTGCATGGTTTTAAAAGATGGTGGTTGGCCACCAAGTGGTCTACAACTCAAAAAAATAGCAAGTTCCAGTGAGTAAGCGAGACAGCGCAATACATGATAAGGCGACATCTCCCTTACTCAATGGATCTTGCATGGTTTTAAGAGATGGTAGTAACTCCCCAGAAAGGTGGAAGGTGCCAATTCTAATGCCTTGGGGGGTTACCCTACCGTCTCTTAAAACCATGCAAGTTCCAGTGAGTAAGCGAGACAGTGCGATTCAAGATGTAATGCGTGTGACATCCCCCTTAAGTACGTACACTACACTTCTCCCTCTCTATTTGGAAACTAACGGAAAATCATTTATAACTAAATCACTCGAAAACAATATTTAAATCAAATCCATAAAACAAAATTTACAATCAGAATTACCGCGGTGTAACCTACACTGCCTGACTGGTTGGCGTCGAAACGGTTCAAGGCTGGAAGGCGGAGTTGAGAAAGTGTCTCCTACTCCGCTAGGTGAAAAGGTAAGGAGGTAGGCGAAGTAGGAACTGTTGTCCGAGCTGGCGATGAAATAGATTGATCGGTTAAAGCTGGAGGCGACACTAAACATGACTCCGGTGGTGATACCGCCGGAGATTCTACAGGGCTCCCGTCTAGTCGAGCTGTCTCCCCACTGCTCGTAATTTCTAGCTGTTGCAATGTATCAGTGAGTACAAAAACACTACAAAAACCATGCAAGATCCAGTGAGTAAGGCACACATTACATGCTCATGCACGCATGATGGAAAACCATCAATCAAAGGGATGTACTCGAAAGTTAAATTGAATCGACTAATTTCCAAAAAAAAAATTCCTAAATTTTGAAGTTTATATCAAGAATTTTGCGATGATTTACGATGGAACAATTAAATCAACTAATTTCCAAATAAAACATCGTGTTACGTACGCCTAGCCAAGCCATAGCCGCCGAGCCGAGCCTAAGCCGTGTCACGACCGGAAGCAAGCCGTATGCAAGCCATCCATAGCCGTCGCTGATCGGTCGTGACGTCATGCAGCCTTGCCACTTCCTAGCCGAGCGATCATTAGTAGGGATAAGTGTTTAAATAAGCGAGCAAGCTCATTTTGTGTTGATTTTGAATAACTTATCATAATAGGGCGAAGCTCTGCCCGATTTATTACCGATTGTAAGTCTAAAGTTGTATCTGAGTCATTAAATACTTAATTACACGTCACGTTTTATTTATCTTCGTTTCACTCAGAATTGGGATGAAGAGGAATCGCCCTGGAACGTCAACTGGTCATGGAGTCCGCCCACCTGGATGGAAACTATCCGACGAGCAATCGCATGAAGATGACAGTGATCGTGACTTTTCACCGCCGCCTGCTAGAAAACTCCTCAAATATCTGCTAGAAAGCGAAGTGGACAGAGCTATACATGAACTCAATGAAGAATCGTCATCAGTCAACCGCATTAGAGATCATCGTGCAGCATCCTTAATACCGGAGTTTGACCCAGACAAAGACGAATGTACAGTAACAACATGGCTGAAGAAAATAGACCAACTGGGAGATTTACACGGTTGGAATGACAAAATTAAAGCCTTTCACCTACAAGACAAGTTGCGAGGTCAAGCCCGAAAGTGGTACAACAGACTCGAAGAATACGACTATTCGTGGGAAGAGTGGAAAAGAATGTTGATACGTACGTTTCCTAAACATCGAGATTACAGTGCATTATTAGATGAGATGTTGCAGAGAAAGAAACTTCCTAACGAGTCTATGACAAAATATTATCAAGAAAAAGTCGCCATGTGTTTTCGCTGCAAATTGTCCGATCGTGCGACCGTCTCCTGCATCATAAGGGGCTTGCCGTTTTCGCTACAACCAAATGCGCGAGCTTTTCAATGCGAAAGACCGGATGAACTATACGAGGCCTTTCTCTGCGCGATCGACGACTACAAGGGTCCGCCATTAGAGATACGTGGGCAAAACAACAAAGACCCAAGACCATCACATTCTTTGGATAAGAAAGTTGACCCTATGAGTGATCCTTGTCCACGGTGCAAGAAAACCGGACACTTTTTACGCCACTGCACAATGCCTGATCAGCGTACGTGTTATAAATGTGGAGAAAAAGGACATATTGCCACCAGCTGCCTTGGTTCCAAGAACTACAAGCCTGAAGACAGTAGCGAAATCGTTAAGGAGATCAAGATGGTTCAGAATTACAATGAAACTTACAAGAAGATTGTCCGGATCAACGGCCTTTTCATTAAATCCTACATTGATACTGGAAGTCAAGTAAATGTCCTTAACACTCAGATTTCTGATCTATTGGCATTAAAAGTTCTGCCTACAAGGACGATTCTGAAGGGATTTTCTGGCGGTTTCATCACAAGCCACGGAGTGGTTGAATTCAGCCTTGAAATTGACGAGATTACACTCTGTTGTAAGGCGAATTTGTGCGATGTTGATTTGGGTGAAGTCCATTTGATAATTGGCCAACCAGTTATAAATGCAGATCACATGTCATTGACTGTTTGCGATGGAATGGCTACGTTAACACAAAATGCCGTATTTGGCAGAGAACTAGATATGGAGGAAGGGCCATGTAAATTTAAGGTCGTTACGACATGTGAAGAAAAACTACCACCTGGTGCTTCCATAATTAAAGTCCGTATCTTAGGTAATATCAAGGATAACGACGTATGTACTGCTCCCAAACACTTCGAGTTTCAAGGCGTATCCTATTCGCTGCCAGCTACAGTGCTTCGCGGCGGCGAGGGCTACATCAAAGTCATCAACACCAGCCAGCGGAACGTCGAGTGGAAGGCCGGTGAGATTCTAGCACGAGCCGACAGCTGCGACGCGCCAACGCCATCTACACGGGTGAGTGACACAGTTGAGCCATTGCCTAATGATTTGCCTATTTTGCCTAATAATTTGCCTATTTCGCCTAACCGTCACTTGCCTGATTCTCAAAGTTTGTGTGGGGCCATCTTTTCTATAACTGACAGTGAAGCTAGCCAAATTAATAATATTAGCATAGGTGAAATTCCGTTAAATGAAATTACAATAGGTAATTTGAACGATACTCAGCGTAGTCAATTAATATGTTTATTATTAAAGTACAAAAATAGTTTTGCTGGTAATACAAAAGACTTAGGCTGTACGGATTTGTTGCACATGAACATTAAACTTACGTCGCAAAATCCGATATTTCGCCAGCCATACAGATTATCGCACAGTGAACAGGAAATAGTTAAACGTAAAGTTTCAGACTTACTAGATGCAGGTATTATAAAGGAATCTGAATCTAGTTATGCGTCACCTGTTATTTTAGTAAAAAAGAAAAATGGCGACAGTAGGCTTTGTGTAGACTATCGTGCACTTAATGCAGTTACTGTAAAGGATAGGTACCCGTTACCAAATATAGACGACCAAATTTCGAAATTGGCGGGAATGAAATTTTTCACTACACTTGACATGGCCCAAGGCTATCATCAATTGATGATTTCACCAGACGATACACATAAAACAGCATTTATTACGCCTCAGGGTCATTTTGAGTATTTACGTGTTCCATTCGGTCTGGCTAATGCACCCTCTGTTTTTATGCGTTTAGTTAACAAAATAGTGAGTTCAATACGTATGACATCCCATAGTTCCCATAATAATAGTTCATATGAAATATTAGCTTTTTTAGATGACTTGCTTCTACCCTCAATTGATTTTAATTCTGGTCTTGACATTTTGGAAACAGTGCTACAAAAATTTCAATCTGAACATTTAAAACTTAACATGAAAAAATGTGCCTTTTTACAAGATAAAGTGACATATTTGGGACATGAAATTTCTAGTGATGGTGTGCAACCTTCAAATTGTAAATTGGACGCAGTATCCCTCTTTCCAGTACCGAAGAATGTTCATGAGGTACGTCAATTTATCGGTCTTTGTAGTTATTTCCGAAAGTTTATATTTAAATTTGCCCTGATAGCACGTCCTTTAACTGATTTGACAAAGAAAAACGCGATATGGGTTTGGTTGGGGTGATAGTCAAAGTGATAGTTTTAATAAATTAAAACAGTGTTTGTGCTCTAAGCCAGTATTAGCTTTGTATGACCCATTATTACAAACAGAAATACACACGGATGCGTGTAAATTAGGCGTAGCTGGAATACTATTACAAAAACAGTCTGATGAGACTTTACGGCCAGTTCAATACTTTAGTAGGGTAACGTCTAAAGAAGAGAGTATGTACCATAGCTATGAATTGGAAACTCTTGCAGTAGTAGAATCCTTACGTAGATTTCGAGTTTATGTTGTGGGTAAACATGTGAAGGTCGTTACGGATTGTACGGCCGTGCGTGCGACACTCACAAAACGTGATATAGTTCCACGCATTGCTAGATGGTGGCTCATGATACAAGATTATGATATTAGCATTGAATATAGGCCGGGTGACCGCATGAAACACGTTGACGCGCTAAGCAGAAACCCTATTGACTCTGTAAATATAAATCGCCTAGAGGTAACCGATTGGTTTTATACTGTTCAATACCAAGATGATAAATTAAAAAGTATTATAGACAGGTTGAAGTGTAGTTCAGTTGATCAAGACTTAGCAAACAATTATATTTTAATTGACGATAGGCTTTATCGAAAAACTTTAAACGGGAATCGTCTTGTAGTCCCGGGTTCAGCCAGGTGGAAAATTATTCAGATGCATCACGACGAAATAGGACATGTTGGGCTTAAGCGTACTAGTGAATTAATTAAAAATGATTTTTGGTTCCCTAAAATGTCTCGGTTCATTCGAAAATATGTTTCATCTTGTTTACATTGTGCATATGGAAAAGGGGAGCACGGAAGAAAAGAAGGCATGTTGCACCCTATTCCCAAACCTAGTGAACCCTTTCGAATGGTCCACGTCGACCATTTAGGTCCATTTTGTAGAACTAAGAAAAGATATGTGTATATTTTAGTTATAACTGACTCATTTTCAAAATTTGTAATTGCAGAGCCAACTCGAACTGTTAATTCCATTGAGTCTATAAGAACACTTAAACGAATATTTTCTCTTTTTGGGTACCCTGATAGAGTAGTTACTGATCACGGGAAGGCATTTACTAGTAGATATTTCAAAAAGTTTTCTGTTGATAAGCAGTTTAAGCATACCTTGAATGCAGCATGCCCACGGGCAAACGGCCAAGTTGAGCGTACTAATCGCACTATTCTCAATGGCCTTCGCGCTATCGACCCCAGTGAAGCAGCTAATAATTGGTCAAATTGCTTGCCTGATGTTATATGGGGAATTAATAACACCGCAAATGAGACAACAGGTTACAAACCATATGATTTAATGTTTGCGCGCAGTGGTAGGTCTGTATGTGACGTTTCGATTCCAGGGAACATACCTGAGTCGACTCAGTCAAAACAAGAAAAGGCCAGGACGCGTATACAAAAAGCGAGTATCACGATGAAAGCTCACTTTGATAAACGTCGTAAGAAACCTCGTGTCTACAAACGGGGCGATTTAGTTCTGTGGAGACAAGCGCCTACGAGTAGTGCTGCTAGAGTTAACACGAAATTAGATGACCTATATTCTGGACCTTATATAATTACTAAGGTTGTTGGCAATGACAGATACAGGATCAGAAGTATTAAGGGTCTAAGAGGTTACAAAAGCTTTACAGGCCTAGTATCAGTGGATTCTCTAAGACCGTACCGCAGTATTGCTCCTGGATCTGACAGTGCCAGTAGTGATGATGAACAGCTGGAAACTGAAGATTTGATTGATTTATTAGAGAGCTAATCTGTCTTTAATGTTCCCATTGCGGGAGCAATTGTTACAGGATGGCCGATTGTTACGTACGCCTAGCCAAGCCATAGCCGCCGAGCCGAGCCTAAGCCGTGTCACGACCGGAAGCAAGCCGTATGCAAGCCATCCATAGCCGTCGCTGATCGGTCGTGACGTCATGCAGCCTTGCCACTTCCTAGCCGAGCGATCATTAGTAGGGATAAGTGTTTAAATAAGCGAGCAAGCTCATTTTGTGTTGATTTTGAATAACTTATCATAATAGGGCGAAGCTCTGCCCGATTTATTACCGATTGTAAGTCTAAAGTTGTATCTGAGTCATTAAATACTTAATTACACGTCACGTTTTATTTATCTTCGTTTCAATCGCAAAATTCTTGATATAAATTAAAAAAAATGAATTGATTTGTTTGGAAATCAGTCGATTCAATTTAACTTTCGAGTACCATCCCTTTGATTGATGGTTTTCCATCATGCGCGCATGAGCATGTAATGTGTGCTTAAGGAACTTGCATGGTTTTAAGTCTTTGGTTTTAAGGCGCACCCTAGACGCTCATGCGCGCATGATGGTAACCATCTCAACAAGATCTTGGTTTGCTCGCCGGTGTTTGATGGCAGAAAATCCACCCCAGACACTAGGCACCAGAGGTGGGACTATCTGCTTAAAATTTTAAGTGGACTTAACTTGTGTTTTATTTTTATAGCATGTTATACTATTTGCTTAATTTATTATTTGCTTTAAAAAAATTTCATTACAAACAAACGATTTCAATACTAGTTTTTATCGTCAAAGACGTTGTTTGCTATATCGACATCGGTTATAGGAACTTCAAATTATAATGTTAGCATATTAGATTAGTACGGTTTTTTTTTTTTTTTTTGAATAGTTTATACAGCCATGGAATCTAGTCCTTTAAGGCCTTTCTTGAATTTATTAATCTTCTTCAGTCCTACTTAAGTCAGTCGAGTTAAAAATTCAAGTCAATAGTCAAGTCCAGTCAAGTAAGTAAGTCTAGTCTGAGTCAGATGGCTAAGTGAAGCGGTGGAAAATTCACTTAGCTATATCATGGAGATTTTGGTGACAAAGATAAAAAGTCACGTAATCGACACTGTATCACTTCCCAACACTCACGCTTGTTCACGAACACTTTGCGAATAATAATCCACCAATATTATGCACAAACACTCGAAAAAACCTAAGTTTTGGAAATTAAATACAGCGCGGACATAGCGACAGTTTACTTTCCCTCCAAAAAACCCGATTAGTACTGTTACATTTTTTGAAACTCAATATATTAACAAATTGCATTATTGCTTAAAACGGCCACTTTTAACAGTTTTGCAATTTGTAACTATATGGAACTATAATTTAATAATTGAATATAATTAAAAATTAACTTCAGATCCAGAACCATAATTATAGTAGAGGGATTTTTGATACCTAACTTGTGTTTTCAGTGAGTAATGATTTTTAAATGACGGTGGCGCTAGTGTTCACCGAGGTATCACTTTAAGAGCGTTGGACAGATGACTTTGGAAGTTTGGATAGTTTGGGTAAAACAATAACCGATTTTATGTTGCCGAAGTTAAATGTACTTAGACGTTAGTCATTTGTTTATACTTATTTCACTCTCTTTCTACCTGTTGTGTGTGTGTCAGATTAAATAAAATAAATAAATTTATCGCACTTTATACCTTATTTCTCACCTATATCTATACATAGTATTAAATGAAGCACAAAGTGAGATAATTAATTATTTTTACTAACCCCTCTATATTCTTGCAAATAAATAAATTGTTATCTAATATATTGTATGGCCCTGGCTACTAGATAATAATTTATTTATTTGCAAGAATACAGAGGGGTTACTCTCTACAGTCTCTTAAAACCATCATACTATATATGTATATATATATATATATATATATATATATATATATATATAATATGATGTATATTATATATATATATATATATATATATATATATATTTTTTTAATTATAAATGCGAAAGTTACGATGTTTGTATGTCTGTGAGTTTGTTCCTCAATCACGCGAAATCTACTGGACGGATTTAGATGAGAATTGGTACACAGATAGATTATGATCTGGAATAGCACATAGGCTACTTTTTATCCCAAAAAATAGGTTTCCCTTGGGACAGGATACAAATTTCAAAACGCCATCTGTTTTTAAGGAAATATGGCAGTAGATGGCGCTCTAAATTATTATGCAGATAAATGCAAGTTTCTAATGATGAGACAGATTTTTATGAAATTTAGTACTAAGATGTAGATGATAATATGATTTGTATGTATGTATATGATAATATGATCTGGAACAGCACAGGGTACTTTTTATCGTTAAAATACGAATTTCGTGGCCATCGCTACCTATTTGATTTATTAACGACATCTATTTTAATTAAGCAAAACAAACTACACGTAAAACATTTCCAATATACCAAGAAAGTAATTATTTTATAGTTATGTCATTATGTCACTAGATGGCGCTTTAAAAATTGTAATTACAAAGATGAATGAACTTGAACAGCACAGCCTTTTTATACCTTCAGTATTGTCATCTATTTTAACATATAGCGCTTTAAATAATTATGTGAAAAAAACTACACGTAAAAGCATATTCAAAATACCAAAAAAAAATAATTATTCTACAATACCTACTACAAAAACCACAAACATTATTTTCTGTGCCTTGAGATACGTATTTTCTTTTAGTCAGAAATAATTTGGCTACATTTTTCCATTCTCAAGAGATAATCAGATCTATTTGTTTTTATTACCAAGAAAGATGTCGTTTAGTGTATATTTTTTAGTCTTCACTGTTTGTTACTGTTCTCTTTAGATGGCGCTCTACTGTGCTTAAGTTTTTTGAATCGCGCTGTTGAGATTTTTTCGTGGAAAACGACCTTCCGAGAATTGTATTTATTATTTTTGTCTCTAGATGGCGCTCTATTGTGTTTAAGGTTTTTGAAACGCGCTGTTGTGATTTTTTCGTGAATGACGACCTTCTGAAAATTGTTTTTTTTGTTTAAGTCTCTAGATGGCGCTCTACTGTGTTTTAGATTATTGAAACGCGCTGTCGAGATTTTTTCTTGGAAAACGACCTTCCGAGAATTGTTTCTATCGTGTAACATATGTAGGCTTTGTATTACAGAGCTGGGTTGTAATATTATAAAAGCCACCTTATTACGGGAGCTGCAAAAGGAGTTAATGTTTTAATTCCCCGTATACCAATCATTCCAAACAACCTGCCATTCCAATTCAAGAGGTTACAATTTCCTATCAAATTGGCTTTTTCAATGACAATCAACAAATCCCAGGTCCAAACCTTAAAAGTGGCAGGCATTCATTTGGGTACTCCTTGTTTTTCACACGGTCAATTATATGTTGCTAGTTCATGTGTCTCAAGTAGAGGTGAGACATACTAGGTAAAACGCGGACTGAGTCTTGCGAGTACGCGTCCAGAAAAAAACTAGATCCAAAGACTAGGTCCACGAGTATTTACGAGTACGCGACTCAATGGACTCATTGCGTAACCAAATGATTCCCGTAAATGCGCGTCTTGCGTATATGGACTAAGTAGTTTTACAAGTATTGAGTCTTCACACTTCGTATTTTTTTATCCAATTTTTTTAATATTGACTTAAAACTTCCCTTCATACTTTATACAGGCTTAGGACTGTCAGTAGTTTTTATTAAAATTTCAATCAAAAAGAGTATTTAAGTAAAATATATATTAGAAGTTTTCAATCGATTTTATATTCATTGATTACTTTTATTTACATTTTTTTTATATACAAAGTGATTCTTAATCTTTTTTTATTTATTATTTTGTTTTCTTGTTTTTTTAAATACGTTTATACATAAGTACTTACTTTCATATTGAACTTTCGGCGAAAGCTAACAACTAACAACTGTTTGTTTTTAAAATTGCAAATTGTAAGTAAACAACAAGTATCATTATCACACCAAAACAAATATGCTACCAAAAGAAAATGACCTTATTGTGTTTGTAATAAAAGTGTTATTTGAATTGAATAAACAATAACTCGCCGAAATACATCGCTCGGCGGCTAGGTGCGACAGCGGGCGAGTCGAGCGATCCCGAAGTTTCACGACGACGTCTTCCGAATATAGTCCCGAACGCTCGCATCCTAGTTTTTGAGTAGCGCGTACCGGTGAAGTCGCCGTACTCGTAAATACTCGATACGCTAAAAGACTCGCATGCGGGAACGCGTACTTACGCGTCCAAGCCAAAACCTATTCCAAAAACCTGTTCCAGTAAATACGTCTCACCTCTAGTCTCAAGTGCCCAGAACCTACATGTGTTGGCAGAAAATAATAAAACATTTAATGTTAAAGAACTGTATTAAAATAAATTTTCATCAAAAAGTTACTATGTTTTAATTTTTGATATAAGTGTCATTTTTCATAACCATTACCTATTTAGATTTTATTTGCGGAGTAGAAAAAAATATAGGATATATATAGATCACGATCTTTATTAAGATTTAAACCATATGCTTTAATAAAAAGTTAAATTTTTACAGCTGAATCAATTTATAGTCACCTTAAATGTATAGAAAATGTAGCTTTCAAGTCAGGAAACTTAAAATTTTAGTGATCACATATGTTAGAGTCTGGCAAATAAAAGCTGAACCTAGCATAAGGCGGCAAATTTAAAAATTATGAACAAGGTAACACCGGCTATAATAGGAAAAAAACGATTTGATACATTTTAAAATTTAAATATCTAATTTCTATATATGTATACACTTTTTATATAAAAAAAAACTATTTTATTGTTTTGCCGCGACTATACCGCGTGTAATATAGCCTTAGTATGACATCCTAGTGTAGCTTCTTAACAGTAAAAGATTTTTCAAATTAGTTCGGTAGTTTCGGAGTCTGTTTGATGCAAGCAATCATCTTGGTACTTATTCTAATACCACTAATATGGCAGTCATTTACCTATATATATATACTACTAGCTGTTCCCCGCGGCATCGCCCCGCGTGGGACTCGGTTATATCGCGCCCAAAAGTAGCCAATGTTTGACCTCGGGTCGTTAACTACATCCCTACCAAATTTCATCACAATCGGTCCAGCAGTTTAGCCGTGAAGAGGTGACAGACAGACAGACTTTCGCATTTATAATATTAGTATGGATATGGATACTTATATGCTATAGCTTGCACCCATGGCTCAGTTGGTAAGTTCGGAGCTCAGGGTCTTACACCGGTACATGTAAATAAAGCAGTAAGAATTAATCGTTTTGGGGATCATGGATGGTAATTTTAAAAACGAAAATTAAAAGAAAGACATTCAGAATCAGAATCTTTATTTGCATAAAATACGGTACAAAAGGTGTTATAAAAGTTTGTTACTTGCGCACATATTTTACCAAATTAGGCATGCAAATGTTACATAATAAAATTAATTACAAAATGTCATAAAATTTAAAATAACAAACACATTTTTTAATTTTTTTTATAAATTTCTCAAGCAAATAATTCCTGGACTGAATAATAATTTTTATCTTTTAGCCATTTCGTAAGTCTACGTTTAAATAAATTGTTCGACAAAGATTTAATGTCACTAGGAATGCTATTATAAATTTTTACACACATAAAATTACATTGTCTTAAATAAAGAGTTAATTTTGGGTTGTTAACATGAACAAGTTTATGGGGATCTCTTCTACTTCTAGAATTTCCTTCTGATGCCTTAATGAAGAGGTTAATGTTAAATTTAACAAAACAGGAAACTTCTAGGATGTACATGCATGGCAAAGGCAAAATACCCAAACTTTTAAACAAAGGCTTACATGATGTTTGTGGTGCTTTACCACATATGGCACGTACAAATTTTTTCTGCACAATAAATAATTTCTTAGCATCCACTGAGTTACCCCAAAGAATTAGTCCGTAATTAAGATTTGATGCAACATAGCCATAATACGCTGCTAAAAGAGTTGATATTGCCGATGTGTTTCGCAACCTTCTCAAGACGTACAGATATTTATTCAATTTATCACATAATTGCTTAATATGCTCTTTCCAATTCAAATTTTCGTCAACAGTGACACCTAGGAATTTTGTCGAGGTTACTTCATCAACATTGTCGTCATTATAACTAATACCTAAGTGAAGTTTATTTTGCCTGCAAGAACCAAATTGTATATATTTAGTCTTATTAATATTAACAGTTAAATTATTATGTTTAAGCCAAATAATTATAGATACAATAGTGTTATTAATGTCAAATTCATAATTTAAAATGTCAGTATTAGAATAAGGGATTATTACAGAAATGTCATCAGCAAACATTATACATTGATGTGCAACTACTTCCGGGAGGTCATTAATATATAGTATAAATAAAAGAGGTCCCAACACACTGCCTTGAGGAACACCGCACGGATTGACTTTAAATTTTGATCTATGTGTAACCATATTATTATGTTTATCGACACTCTTTATTTCAACTACTTGTTTTCTACCACAGAGGTAAGATTTCATCCAATCATATGCCAGTCCCCTAATCCCATAATTATATAATTTTTTTAGCAATGCCTCGTGAGATACAAAATCAAATGCACTTTTCATATCAAAAAATACAACGGTAGTTGGTACTTTATCATTTATATTATTCGTCACGGCCCTAACAAGGTGATACATAGCCAGAGATGTAGATTTTCCACTTTGGAAACCAAATTGTTCGTTTCGTATAAGATTATATTTAGAGCAAAACTGTAGCAAACGAAATTTCATAGCCATTTCAAATATTTTTGAAAACACTGCAGGTAAAGCAATTGGTCTAAAGTTGCCCATGTCGTTCTTAGGACATTTATAAATCCTCATAATCAAAGTCTGATTCCAGATACTCCACACCCATCATTTCATCTGAATCGGAAGAGCTGGATTCATCATTCGAATCTGTTACATTAATAATAAAACTCTCCATCTCTGCTAAAATTCCGTCCTTTTCTTTATATTTATCTTCAAGGTGAATAACATGGTTAACCATCTTGTTCCAGTCCTCTCTACTTATGCTGTCAAAACTTTCTTTGATTATATTCTCTATTTCAGTTAGAGATCTTGAAAGGTTTCTGCTAGCCACTTTTCGCTTTCCTGTGCTCCAAATAAGCTCAATGGGATTGAGGTCACAGTGGTATGGCGGAAGTCTCAAGACCTCATGGCCATGTTCTTTGAGCATCTGATCTGCTTCATAAATTGGATCCGGTTTGTGCTTATCCACCAAGCACAGCAATTCCTCTCTAGTTAGGCTTTCTTCAAATGGAATATTATTACTACAGAGCCAATTTTGTATTTCAGCTTTGCGAGTGCTGGTGTTTGGTGCCTTGTTTACTTGCACTATATGATAACTAGCATTATCCATTACAATAATGCTTGATTCTGCCAAATTAGGTATTAGTTTTTCACTTAGCCATTTATTGAAATTAGAGGCATTCATGTCATGGTGATAATCAGCTTTTGTGGATTTAGTGCTAAATACTAATAAGGCATTAGGTAGTTTTCCCGCAGATATATTGTCAATTACACCTTGAGTCGAAGGTCCCTGCCATGATTTCTTGGGTTTGTAATTTTGGTGAATGTAAGTCTCATCTAAGTATACTATTTTCTTCCCTTCTTGTCGTTTAAGAGATGTAGTCCTTAAGTACCTGTGCCGCCATGCCGCAATATCATAACGCTCTATGAGAACAGAACGTTGATTTTTGTTTTGTTTGAAAACAAATCCATTGGCTAATAATATTTGGCGTAGTGTTTCTCTGCAGCCCGTGAAAGAAATACTGTTCTTTAAGTCTACCAGAAGGCTTCTTAATGTGGGCACTTGCTTCTTCACCACATAGTACTCATTAATTTTATTTCTGATTGCCTGAATGTCAAAACTGTCCAGGCTAGACACAGTTTTTCTGTGAGGGCGTTTCTTACCTGGGGTACTGAAAACCCCTTTGTTTCCTTTACTTTCATTTTTAATTCTTTTCAATGTTAAAATACTAACATCTGAAAAAAAAAATATATTAATTTAAAATAAGTCAATCAATAGGACACTAAATAGACACGTAATTTCTTGCCACCAAATCTACTCAAAAGTTAGTACCTACCTTAGATCAATAAAAGCGTGCGTAGACCAATCATTAATCTATGGTTAGTACCTACATAATTACTAACAATGTGTCTACACTAAGTAATAAGTCTAGGTCAACATACAAATATTACAGTTTGAAAAATACACAAAAACCTTAACAAACAACTAGTATAGATATTCTAGAGATAGGTATAGACTTACCAGTCATTGAAGAAATGTTTTCAAAATGTTTATTTTGCGTTAGATACTTTTCCTGATGCAATTCCTTTATTTTCTTCAGATTCTCCAAAGCAGCACTAGCTCCTTCGTGACTTGAATTATTTTCTGTAAAAATTATAAAATTGCCGTAAATAAGTACTTGCTTCTTTGATAATAATTAATTTTTAAATGACAAGTATCAAAGTGAATAAAATGTACTAACCTATGAACTCGATGGCAATTTGTAAACAATCCTCTATTTGTTTGATTAAAGCGGTTTGCTCTTCTTATTTTTCTTTATGTTTACTAATCATAGTAAATAACAGTTGTCGCACATGACTCTTTAAAGTTTTACCCATATTTCAAAGATTTAATTACAAAATTCAAAATACAAAAACAACCGAGACGCCGATTACAACAAAACAGCCATGATGGCGGCCACGATGAAAACTTTTTTTTTACACTGCCAGTGTTGCCGCAATAAAAATCACTGGGTTCAGCTTTTGTTAGCCAGACATATACATATATTTAATATACGTACTTTATTAAGATTTTACCGTACACTTTTATTTTTGAACTAATATTTTCAAAGATATTTAAGAAATAGTTACTAAATCTATTATATTGAGAATGGCCGCAATCGTGGCTCAACCGTGGCAAAACTGACAGCATAACTAGCGTGTAAGGCGCACCCTAGACGCTCATGCGCGCATGATGGAAAACCATCAATCAAAGGGATGGTACTCGAAAGGTGAATTGAATCGACTGATTTCCAACCAAAAACCTAACCTAAAATTTTTAGTTTAAATCAAGAATTTTGCGATGATTTACGATGGAACAATTAAATCAACTGATTTCCAAACAAATCATCGCATAATTCTTGATATAAATTAAAATGATTTGTTTGGAAATCAGTCTATTCAATTCACCTTTCGAGTACCATCCCTTTGTTTGATGGAAAACCATCATGCGTGCATGAACATGTAATGTGTGCCCATTGTGTGCCTAAGGTGCGCCTAAGTTTAAGCTCTTTTAAGAGATGTCTGACAAATGACATGTCTTCATGGCTACATGCAGCTCGTTTTTCTGCCCATACATTTTTACAGCGACCGCTAACAATACTGTTCCGCTTAACCGGTATTTCCCCAAAAATAACGGTCTTAACCAGGTATTAAGGACCCTAAAATCGACCGCTGTAAATTAAGTAAGTTATTTTTGGGCCTAAAATACCGGTTTCGAAATCAAGAACGATTGAGTAAAGAAAGAGGGAGATGTCGCCTTACGTCATGTATTGCGCTGTCTCGTTTACTCACTCGATCTTGCACGGTTTTGAGATGTAATTAAGCGGGTTGATTATCGAGCGGCAACACTAGACGACCGACACGACGAGTGACGAGTGGCGACGTATCTCTCGTATCTCTATTTAGTTTGTGGTATCTCTCTTTAGTTTGTGATGGCGACCATAAATTAAATAAAATGGCGCTTGTTACTTTGACATAACAATGTTTTCGTAAAAAATATTTTATTTTGTTCGAACTTAAGCAATAAATCTAATATACATATAAGTTTTTACCATGTCTACCAATAACCTTTCTTCAGTTTTAAAATCTTGCTCAGAGAGTGAGTTGATAAATGAAATTTCTGATACTAGCATGACACCAAGGCAAGTGGAGGGATCTCGATTGAAACGTACTTTTACTTTGCCCCGGAATCCATTTGGAACGATGAAACCCGCAGTTAGCAAGAGTAAAAATAACGAAAATGACAAGCCTTTAAATTCTAACTCCGAGGCTATCGAGTCTCAGAAGGAATCTGCTACGATGGAAAGGAAGTTATTCAGAAGGCCATCATGGAAAAGATTTTTGAACAAAATAGCACAGCACATGAGCACTGTAAATGTTTCCGGCGTAAGTTTCACGACTTGCTATTTGGAGTTTTCTAGCAAATACGTATGTAACTTCTATCATATAACATGCCACAGACTACAAAATATTTTTTCTGTTTAGGTGAAATCAGCTCCAGCAGTATTGAACGGTGAGCGAGTACCTTGTAGTGGAGACCCACCATGGCCTCCAGGAACGACCCCAGCTGCCACTGGAATTAAGAATCATGGAAATACTTGTTACATGAATGCTGTCTTGCAGTGCCTTTCTCATACTGATGTTATTGCTGAATATTTTGTATTAGATCATTACAAGTTAGACCTCCAAAAACGGAACAAAATAAATTCAAAAAAGTATGGGACTCGTGGAGAGGTTACGGAACAATTGGCTGCTCTTTTGAAAGGTCTCTGGGCCTGTCATTATACATCAGATATGAGTACCACATTTAAGGTAAAGCATTTAAGAATCAAGTAAACATAACATGCATAATTATTTCCCTTTTTTTATGTTATCTAAATCACACAATACACGTCCTGTGGATGAGTTCTTACTATTGTATTTTTTATTCTAGTTGGTACCAGAAACGTCAAGAAAATCTCTGGATAATTGTTTATTTATTTATTAATTAAATTGGTGTAGGTAACTGTCGCGTCATGTAAAAGAATGCACGCAGTTGAGCTGCGCAGTAGGCCATTTATCGATGTATGCGGTAAGTGCGGTGCGGGTGTCATTTGGTGCCCGCTATTGGTTCACTGGCTCCCCTTGTTGCGCAAGCTTAGCCCCCTCTTCACTCCTCCAGGGTTCTATTTATATGACGCGACCTGTACACTTAAATACAACCATTAACTTATTTGTTTATAAATAATTAGTGAAATTATTTACAGGGAGTTGTAGAAAGGCATGGAACACAGTACAGAGGGAATAGTCAGCATGATGCTCAGGAATTTTTGTTTTGGTTGCTAGATAAAGTACATGAAGATTTAAATACTGCTACTAAGAAAAAATATAAGACCATAAAGGTAAGAACATAAGATTTCTACTACAACTGTACTAGATACCATTTTTATTAAATAGTCTGCCTGCTATCTGTTTATTTTCAGTTTTAATAAATAAATAATATTGAATTTTGAAAATTGTGTACAGTCAAACCATGTGAAAAAAAACTGGTCAAGTGCGAGTAAACTCGCGTGGAGAGGGTTCCGTACAATGCGAATGTCAGTTTTTAAATTCAATATTGAATTTACCACTTAAATGCCAATTGACTTCTTGAAGGTTTTCCTGTAATATACAGGCTATGACCTATATATTGTATTTTTTTCAAAATTTTAGGCTCAATAATTTCGGCGATCAGGGGGGGGGGGGGGGGAATGGTCAATTTTTATTTATTTATTTATTTATTTATTAAAACTTTATTGCTCCATAAGTACAAAATACTTATACAATTGGCGGACTTAATGCTAAAAGCATTCTCTACCAGTCAACCATTGGGAGAAACAGAAAAACTGTGCGGCGCAAAAAAGTTACAAGGGAAAATAGGTACTTAAAAATAAACAAATTTACCACGATGGGTATTTTAATGCATATCATATTAAACTACGTAACATACATACACAATACATAAATATACATATTTTCGTCTTCTTTCAAGAATAAAATCAAAACTATTTATGTTACAATAATAACAAAATATATAATATATTTGAAATCCTCATAACGAGCCCTTTTTTTTGATATATAACATGGTAAGGTTTGCTAAACTTTTTTATTTTAATTCCTAATTTGTCCTCCGAAAATAGTACTTATTTTATAAAAATATTTATTTACTTTGCACATCTGTGTTTGGGTCACAGGATCACGTCATCCTACCAAATTTCATCTGTTTTGGTCCAGTAGGTTCAGAGAAAATCGGCTGTGACAGACGGACGGAAGGACAGACAGACGCACGAGTGTTCGCCTATTGTGCTATACAACTGTATTTTGTACAATAAAGTTTAAATAAATATATAAACAGTGAGATTAAAATTATGAATTTGGGCTGTTTAAGCTTGACTGATTTTTGTTTATTTTTGGCTGCTGGGATAACTGCCAGAGCGATTTGGAAAATGTTTACTAATTTAGCTTTATTTAAAATTTATTGCAAAAATACTGTATATCAAAATAGGCTGACTTAGTAATAAAAAAAGCCTAAGCTGAAGCATATACATGTTTATTTTTAAATATTTATAGAAGACCAAGAAGTCAGTAGCTTCTCTTGTCAAAAGAAGCCGATGCTAGTTGTACTTGTGTTAAAAGGGTTTCATACCAATGTTTGATTTTTCAATAAACGCATGTTTTTTATTAACCCAGATAGAGCAATCAACCCATACGTGGAAAAAATATATTTAAAGACAACATTTTAAAATTATAATTTAACAATTGCTGACAATTATTCCCATACTAGCTGTTTCCCGCGGCTTCGCCCCGCGTGGGACTCGGTTTTATCGCGCCCAAAAGTAGCCTATGTTTGACCTCAGGTCGTTAACTACATCCCTGCCAAATTTCATCACAATCGGTCCAGCAGTTTAGTCGTGAAGAGGTGACAGACAGACAGATTTCGCATTTATAATATTAGTATGGATTATTCCTAACTATGTTAATTAAAAGTTTAAAATAAATATTGTCTTTCAAAATTTCATTATCATAAATAGCCTTAAAAGTTATTAGGATATTCATAATAATTATCGAACTTTTGTTAAGTCCATTTTCACTAAAATGTGTTTTGTCTTGTTCTTTTATGTTAGACCTTCCAGTAAGAGAGAAAGGGGTGAAAAATATTAAAGTTTAAATGGGCTTAACAAATGTTTTTAATTTTTTATTGATAAATAAGTGGGTATGTATGTATATAAAAAATGTGTTTTGCAGAATACATGTGGGAAACCAGATGAGGTGGTAGCTGCAGAAACATTAGCTAACCATGCCCGGAGAAACAGCTCATTTGTCCAAGCGGTTTTTCAGGCACAGTACAGGTATGTTCAGAAAAACCAAAATTGATTTATGCAACATTGAAAAGAACTAAATGTCATTATTTTGTAATCAAATGTAAATTAATTAAATATAAAAGAAATTAAAAAAATTGCATTATTTGCTTGCTTATTTAGTGGGTTAAAATGTGAATCCAAGTTGCCCACTAGAATTAGATTTTCTTAACTGTCTCTAAAATTATGTAGCTCTATTTTATTTAATTTTTTATTTCTTTGACCTCTCCTGTTCTATAATTAAACTTCCATATTTAATGTTTATAATCCATACTAATATTATAAATGCGAAAGTCTGTCTGTCTGTCTGTCTGTCACCTCTTCACGGCTAAACTGCTGCACCGATTGTGATGAAATTTGGTAGGGATGTAGTTAACGACCTGAGGTCAAACATAGGCTACTTTTGGGCGCGATATAACCGAGTCCCAAGCGGGCGGAGCCGCGGGAAACAGCTAGTAATATTATATAGGTTAGATGAATTTTATACATGTGTTTGTTTGTTTTATTTTAGGTCCGCACTGACATGTGCAAAGTGTGAGCGGACATCGTGCACATTTGATCCATTTCACTGTGTGAGTGTACAGCTGCCATCGAGACTAGCAACTGCTCAACCATCACCTATCCCTGTCAATGTAAGTTGTTTGGCAGGCTCTTAATTTGTTATTGGCTTTAACTGTAATATTTTTCCTTGTGATAAATATTGTTTGTCAGTATAGATCATTCACTACAGATTTGTAACTTAAAGACTTAACTGTCGATAATCTATTTATATAAAAACTAGCTGTTCCCCGCGGCTTCGCCCCGTGTGGGACTCGGTTGTATCGCGCCCAAAAGTAGCCTATGTTTGACCTCAGGTCGTTAACTACATCCCTACCAAATTTCATCACAATCGGTCCAGCAGTTTAGCCGTGAAGAGGTGACAGACAGACAGACAGACAGACATACTTTTACATTTATAATATTAGTATGAATAGTATGGATGAAACCCGTTTTCCGTTGTCACGACATAGCATGAAAACGGCTTGACCGATTTGATAATTTTTTTTGTAGTTTTCTAATACTCTGTACAAGGTTCTTACGGAAAAAATATTAAGAAAGGCGGTACGAAGTTCGCCGGGTTATTAGCTAGTAGTCTATAAAAATAAATCAATTTTATTATGATATGACCAATGAAAATAACTCTTAATAATTATTGTCAGGTGGTTTATGTCAACCAGCAGCCTCGGCAAGTACGTATAGGTGTAGAATTGACACCAAATGCTACCATGGATGATCTTAGGACAACACTACACAGCGATACTGGCATTGACCGTGATCACATCATACTGGCTGAAATCAATGAAATGGGTACGCAATTTTCCCCATCAGCTCACAGAATCAAGACACAATAGAAAAACTATTGTTATGTGGCATATTCGTGCAAGAACCAAGCGGAAACATTAAGATACTTTTGTATCTGTGTGTAATGTAATATTATCAAAATAAAGTTATTGTAATTTAAATTACAGTAGGTATGTCTGAGTGGTGGATAGCTCTTGTGTTGGAGGCCAAGATCCTTTTTGGATCGCTGAGCCATCTCAGATAGTAAGTAAATACTGTATGAAAATATTGATTCTGCTGCATGACATACAGTTTTTGGTGGATTGAGCAAGGTTTTTTTGAATATTTGTGTTTTTCTTCAGGTTGGTGCAATGCCCGCTCAGGCTGGGAAGTGGCGGGTATAGACTTTGGCGCTCTCTACTGCATGGAGGCGCCGCCGCTGCTGCAGACTCCCACCACACCGTACTTGCTCATAATGTGGGTCAACTTGCTTGATGGAGAGAGATTTGGTGAGTGTGACACTAACTTATTAACGTTACACAGTTGAGTTGATGCATTATTTGTAATTGTAAAAAATTGTAAAACAAATTACAGGAAAATTTTACAGGATCTTTTTTAATTTTTAACTTTTTAAGTTCCTGTAAAATTATATATTATATACTCACAAATCAGTTCATGTTTGTATTCTGGTTAAAATAGCGATTACATAATGTATAGAATATAAGAGGCTCTTAACTATATAATAATGTAAATTAAGAGAAAAAGCTAAGTGGTGTTTACTAAAAGTAATAGTCACAAAATGGTTTTAGAATCATACAAACTTACAACATACAGATGATAGCAAAGGATTTATAATAGAGTCCCAGTTTTACATTTTGTGAACCCTACACGCGTGCGCGGGTTTTATGGAACTTATAAATATCCTATTGCAGGTTCCCCATATGCGATGCAAGTACCTCGTGAGATATCGTATGAGGACCTTCAGAAGTTGATGCTAAAGGAAATGTGTCAGGTGGTGGCCGAGCGTGTCCTAGAAGACGCGCAAGGCACGGACATATTTAGAGCAAGAATCGCTGAGGCGCATCGACCAAAGGACCCGGCTTATTTGCAGCCAGAGGTAATAGTGTGTTTCATATATTGCAATCTGTTTGTTTTCACTTTTATCATTATTTAATTAATATTTTTAAATGCCCTGCATTAGGTGTTCGTATCGAATTCAGGTCTTAAAATTAGTATATTATTTTTAAATTATGAGAGCAAAATGTTTGTAAGATTAAAATTTACATGTTAAACTTTATGTATATCACCTTTCTGCGACCCACTGCTGTTCATAAACTATCTATACCAACCTTCCCTATTCTGAACAACCCCATTCCAGTTGTTGCAAGCGGTATCCCTAATATATCGTCTCACTCTGCCCCCTGGATATCTAGCACTATATATAAGGTGAATTTAAATCAACTGCAAATATTTTAAGGGCAGATTTAGACCACTAAACTGAACAACTTTCCCTAATATACTTATGTAGAAATATGAAAAAAAATTTTTGACCACCCATACAAATTGAGAATCAGCGGTTCTAGTTTAGTATGGAGAGTGAAAAATTAAATTTTGGATTTCTATATAAGTTTATTTGGAAAAGTTGTTCATTATAGTGGTCTGTATCTGCCCTTAAAATATTTGCAGTTGATTTGTGTCCACCTTATATATACCTGCTTTTTTTGTTTCGCAGTTGCCTCATCCGCTGTTCGCGCTGGACGTGGAGCAAGCGCTGTGCGCGCACGACAAACATCCTCACCTGCGGCTGGAGCTGCTGTGGGACCCGGCCCACAGGGACAGGTAACATATAATACCCGGCACATAAGTTGGCCACAATCGGGATGTGTGGCCAACTTATGCTACGCTGCGTACGTTAAAATTTGTATGAAAATCGGCTTCTGCGCATTCTAGGTCATTTCAGTTTATTGCCAACTTATATGCCGCGAACTATACTACTGTGTAGACGTGGACGACATCATAATTATTTCGGAAGCAGTCCATTGTTGGACATAGGCCTGCCCTAAGAATTTCCGAAATGACCGGTTGGAAGCAGCCTGCATCTAGTGGTTGCCTGCGATGTTCTTCGGGTTGTCTGAACATCTAGTTGGTGGGTGTCTAATGCTGCATTGATATTTGTTATATTAATTTTTGCCATTACACCGTGGCGCTAATGAATCAGCCACGGGTTTAAGCCTATGACGCGTTATGATTGGCAAAAATCGGAGCAGAAATCAAATTATTGGCGAATATAGTCAATAATATGATTTTTTAACCGAGTGAAGTGGTTGCGCCTACAAACTTTATCGAAGGTTTTGTGCACATCTTATATCCTATTATAAAAATGTATTTAATCTTTAAATATAAAAATTTAATGGCATTTGTTAGTTTGACTAAAACTCGAGAATGCCAGATGCTTTCAGCAGCTACGTACGACGCTTTCAGAATATAAGAGTTTAAAAGTTCAGAAACTATAAAGAAGTTGTGGGGAAAATAGTATAAAGAAAACAATTTTATTTTTTATACAAACTGTATGTAACTGTCAAACAGTTTTGACTATAGGCGATGCCAAGTTAGACGGGTCAGCTAGTAATTCTATAAATATTGCAGCATTATCCGGTCACCGGGAGAGGCGTGCGAGGTGCACGTGTCTTGCGCGGGCGCAGCGCCGCTCACGCTGCACGCGTGCCTGCAGCACTACACCCGCGCAGAGCATCTGGCACAGGAGGACGCGTGGAGGTAACGATAGCTCACGCTGCACGCGTGCTGCAGCACTACACCCGCGCAGAGCATCTGGCACAGGAGGACGCGTGGAGGTAACGATAGCTCACGCTGCACGCGTGCTGCAGCACTACACCCGCGCAGAGCATCTGGCACAGGAGGACGCGTGGAGGTAACGATAGCTCACGCTGCACGCGTGCTGCAGCACTACACCCGCGCAGAGCATCTGGCACAGGAGGACGCGTGGAGGTAACGATAGCTCACGCTGCACGCGTGCTGCAGCACTACACCCGCGCAGAGCATCTGGCACAGGAGGACGCGTGGAGGTAACGATAGCTCACGCTGCACGCGTGCTGCAGCACTACACCCGCGCAGAGCATCTGGCACAGGAGGACGCGTGGAGGTAACGATAGCTCACGCTGCACGCGTGCTGTAGCACTACACCCGCGCAGGAGGACGCGTGGAGGTAACGATAGCTCACGCTGCACGCGTGCTGTAGCACTACACCCGCGCAGGAGGACGCGTGGAGGTAACGATAGCTCACGCTGCACGCGTGCTGTAGCACTACACCCGCGCAGGAGGACGCGTGGAGGTAACGATAGCTCACGCTGCACGCGTGCTGCAGCACTACACCCGCGCAGAGCATCTGGCACAGGAGGACGCGTGGAGGTAACGATAGCTCACGCTGCACGCGTGCTGTAGCACTACACCCGCGCAGGAGGACGCGTGGAGGTAACGATAGCTCACGCTGCACGCGTGCTGTAGCACTACACCCGCGCAGGAGGACGCGTGGAGGTAACGATAGCTCACGCTGCACGCGTGCTGCAGCACTACACCCGCGCAGAGCATCTGGCACAGGAGGACGCGTGGAGGTAACGATAGCTCACGCTGCACGCGTGCTGCAGCACTACACCCGCGCAGAGCATCTGGCACAGGAGGACGCGTGGAGGTAACGATAGCTCACGCTGCACGCGTGCTGTAGCACTACACCCGCGCAGGAGGACGCGTGGAGGTAACGATAGCTCACGCTGCACGCGTGCTGTAGCACTACACCCGCGCAGGAGGACGCGTGGAGGTAACGATAGCTCACGCTGCACGCGTGCTGCAGCACTACACCCGCGCAGAGCATCTGGCACAGGAGGACGCGTGGAGGTAACGATAGCTCACGCTGCACGCGTGCTGTAGCACTACACCCGCGCAGGAGGACGCGTGGAGGTAACGATAGCTCACGCTGCACGCGTGCTGTAGCACTACACCCGCGCAGGAGGACGCGTGGAGGTAACGATAGCTCACGCTGCACGCGTGCTGCAGCACTACACCCGCGCAGAGCATCTGGCACAGGAGGACGCGTGGAGGTAACGATAGCTCACGCTGCACGCGTGCTGCAGCACTACACCCGCGCAGAGCATCTGGCACAGGAGGACGCGTGGAGGTAACGATAGCTCACGCTGCACGCGTGCTGTAGCACTACACCCGCGCAGGAGGACGCGTGGAGGTAACGATAGCTCACGCTGCACGCGTGCTGTAGCACTACACCCGCGCAGGAGGACGCGTGGAGGTAACGATAGCTCACGCTGCACGCGTGCTGTAGCACTACACCCGCGCAGGAGGACGCGTGGAGGTAACGATAGCTCACGCTGCACGCGTGCTGTAGCACTACACCCGCGCAGGAGGACGCGTGGAGGTAACGATAGCTCACGCTGCACGCGTGCTGCAGCACTACACCCGCGCAGAGCATCTGGCACAGGAGGACGCGTGGAGGTAACGATAGCTCACGCTGCACGCGTGCCTGCAGCACTACACCCGCGCAGAGCATCTGGCACAGGAGGACGCGTGGAGGTAACGATAGCTCACGCTGCACGCGTGCTGCAGCACTACACCCGCGCAGAGCATCTGGCACAGGAGGACGCGTGGAGGTAACGATAGCTCACGCTGCACGCGTGCTGTAGCACTACACCCGCGCAGGAGGACGCGTGGAGGTAACGATAGCTCACGCTGCACGCGTGCTGTAGCACTACACCCGCGCAGGAGGACGCGTGGAGGTAACGATAGCTCACGCTGCACGCGTGCTGTAGCACTACACCCGCGCAGGAGGACGCGTGGAGGTAACGATAGCTCACGCTGCACGCGTGCTGTAGCACTACACCCGCGCAGGAGGACGCGTGGAGGTAACGATAGCTCACGCTGCACGCGTGCTGTAGCACTACACCCGCGCAGGAGGACGCGTGGAGGTAACGATAGCTCACGCTGCACGCGTGCTGTAGCACTACACCCGCGCAGGAGGACGCGTGGAGGTAACGATAGCTCACGCTGCACGCGTGCTGTAGCACTACACCCGCGCAGGAGGACGCGTGGAGGTAACGATAGCTCACGCTGCACGCGTGCTGTAGCACTACACCCGCGCAGGAGGACGCGTGGAGGTAACGATAGCTCACGCTGCACGCGTGCTGCAGCACTACACCCGCGCAGAGCATCTGGCACAGGAGGTCGCGTGGAGGTAACGATAGCTCACGCTGCACGCGTGCTGCAGCACTACACCCGCGCAGAGCATCTGGCACAGGAGGACGCGTGGAGGTAACGATAGCTCACGCTGCACGCGTGCTGCAGCACTACACCCGCGCAGAGCATCTGGCACAGGAGGACGCGTGGAGGTAACGATAGCTCACGCTGCACGCGTGCTGTAGCACTACACCCGCGCAGGAGGACGCGTGGAGGTAACGATAGCTCACGCTGCACGCGTGCTGCAGCACTACAGCCCCGCAGGAGGACGCGTGGAGGTAACGATAGCTCACGCTGCACGCGTGCTGCAGCAATACACACGCGCCGAGTATTTGGCACAGGAGGAAGAACTAAAACTGACATGCCCATTCCAGGCAGTTATGTCTACCCTGTGGCTTTAAGGATAGCTAAACACGTTTACTTATTGAAGCATATGAACCAAGTTTATCCAGAAATTAACCTTTATTGACGACCAAGCGTCCTTGTTGCATCTTCAGCTTACGCTTTAGACCCAAGAGTACGCTTAATCATGGTTCTGATTTGGCGGTCCTGTCGTCTGACTTCCGTAACCCTTTTTACAGGGAAACCAGACCAATAGCAACATGATCCGGGTGTGTTTGTGGCCAACACTATCAGATTTTGCAGGCTACATAAAGGCATCTGACACAGCCTAACGACTTCAATCTATCGATAATAGCCCGGACCAACCGGTTAGCGTGCCTCACGAAGCACAGAGGAGCTCAAGATAGAAATGCCACTAATGGCGACCAATCCAATCATGGCCGCGCACTCGCCATTGCTTGACGCGGGCTATCGTTACGAACACGCAAGTGTCCGGCTAGTTTATCAAGAATAATTTACCTATTTCATGATTTTTACATTAGTTTTATTTTCATTTCAGGTGTCCTCAGTGCCAGCGGTATATGCCGGTAGTAAAAACACTCGGGCTTTGGTCTTTGCCGGATATTCTCGTGATTCATTTGAAGAGATTTCGACAGTAAGTAATTTATTTCATTTGATATAAAGACAAGTTGTTTTTATTATGAACTCTATTGTCATGAATATTTTTATTTTAGGCAAGCCAAAGGCCGGACCAGTACAAAGCTGACAACGATGGTTGAGTTTCCACTAAACGATTTCGATATGACTCCGCATCTCGTAAGAAGGAACGCTAGCTCTGCCGACTCGCCCGGCCATTCTCGCTCACCGCGGCGAAGGCTGTCCAAAACATTATCAAACACTCCTCCAGAAAACATGTACGATCTATATGCTATCTGTTACCACCATGGAGATGATCTCGAGACGGGACACTACACAGCTGCTTGCAAAAACCCATATGATGGTCATTGGTACAAATTCGATGACTCCAGAGTGACGCAGGTTGATGACGACAACGCTTACAGCGAACTTGTTAACAACACCGCTTACATGCTATTTTATAAACGAAAAAAACCCATAGTGACACACTCCTGTTCTACCGAGGATAGTGTGCATTGGGCGTTGCGTATGCCCAAGTTCATAAAACAAACAACAGAATCTTTGAATGAGATAACTGAAATAAAAGAAGAGAATGCTGAAGATGGTAAAAACGAAGTTCCAAATAACGAACTTGAGTCAGAAACAGATATCACCGCTCCCACGCACAGCCCATTGTCTAGAAGTATCGAAAGTTTACCTGATGATACTATGAGTGAAATACCTTCTCCTATGAAACAAACTACCACTACTTTAGTTCATAATACAGCTTCCATAATTCAATCTCCCACACTTCAGCGCCCGTTGTTAGTGGAAGTAAATGGGAATAAAACGAACGACGATGCGAACAAAAACGAAACGACTGTCACTATCGAACCATATATTCATAAAGATGTACATGTGAACCCTAAAATGACACCAGTGGACAGTAGGCGGCCGCGATCGGTTGATTACCCGTCCAGGTCAAGCACTTCTACTAATAGTGACTCGAATAGAAACTACGAGAGCTCTCCACTGGTAGCGAGCATTAATGGGGTTGAATATCATCCCACCACTGAAGACTTAATGCTTTCCATGTTTCAAGAATCAAAGTATATTGTACCGAGACATGGAAATCACCTTTCTGGCGAATCTCATCCGACAAGTTAGTATTATTCGATTCTAATATAAGTATGTAATCGTCGAATTTAACATATCGGTCATTTAATTGTACTCACATCACAAATATGTATGAAATTTTCTTTCAGGTGAAAAATCTACTGTATGGAAGACTCGAATATCCACATGAGATGAACTTATGTCGTCTGAAGAAAGTTGTGCACTATCATCGCCTATATTACCAAATTTAGATCTGGTTTCGCTAAGATGACGTTTAACTTATGATTAATTTAAGTGTATTTGCTGTGAATGTGATTATTTTATTACGCGTTAGATTCTGGGCAATGATGCGAATTTCATTGTATAATTAGCTGCAGAGCTCTAGACGAGCAGAGGCTTTTTGTTTGCTTTATTTATTGTACTATGTAATCATTGTTTTTTTTTTATGTAGGTACCTAATTTAACTATGGGGTAGTCGTTAGCTTTTTGTACATTGTTATAAAATATGTACCTAATTAGATTTCATAAATGATTTGCTTTAATGTACTAACACATACTTTTGTAGTGAAAAAGATACTCAATCACGAGGAACGTATCTGAAGTGACACAATAATTTACCTAGAAATCATGTTAAAATATTTGAATGTGTTTGTAAAAGGACCAAGACTTCAGAGCATCACTTCATACTCGTCAGACTTATTGGATAGATGAATTAATAGATCAATATCTATCAAAAATCCATATTTATAAGAATAGTAGTGCTGTCTAATATTTATAGCTAGGTTTATCAAGTAGATAATTCACCACAGATGTAACCATAGTTCGTGGGTGGAATTGTATTCGAATTATCTAACAAATGCCACAATTGTGCCTTTGCCCTAGGGATGTTGTGATTTAAAATTATAATAACAGAAAAACATTTGCTGACGTTCACTGCGATATAACTAGATTTATATGATTGGTGTATGGCTGCGTATTATGCGCATATTCCCGCGTTCGAATCTATGTATACTAAATATATATTATAAACCTAATAATTTATTTTATTGTGATATGTTATCATTTAAATACCTATGTCTTATTATTTCAAAAATATTTAGGCATAAAAATCCAGTCGATTTTGGCAATTTTATGTGATTTATATTTATATTTTCTTTTTTATAAATTTTGTAAATATTGGTTTTTTGTATATTTTTACTGAAAGCAATTTCTGTTCTGGATACATTTTTGATAAAGAAACATTTTGTAAATATTCGAAATAAATATTTTCATAATTGCACATTATTTAGATTTGTATACAGCACATTATGTGATTTTTTTTAATTATAGTTGATTTGATGTATTGGCGTTAGTATTTATAAAAGACATTTTTCAGTATGTTCCATTGGATGTGGCCTAAAATCGTACCTGTGATTTACTACGTCAGCATATTTGGTACTAGCGTTCTTACTTTGTTACCTTCATAACAGTTGTACTGGGTGGTGGTACCCTTGAATGTGATTTTAACATCAAGATATCGATATCAAAGTGATTATAATCAAATAAATAAATTCGAAATAATACCTGGCATTTTATCACACTTGGAATAGATGCAGTCAATGTTATTGACTTCATGTGATTTGTGTCCTTATAAAAACCGTATGTAATGCAACAATACATGTTGCTAAATTTGATGTTTAAATCTGTGAGCAAAACTGATATAATCATTCAAAATATTTTAATTAAAGATAACTTATGATTTAGATGATGGTTTGCTCTCATTTTGTGAATTGTCTGCCTTTCTCCGACACACCAGTTAATAATATACGGATGGAAGTGCAGTTTCACTTGTTATAAGTTTAAATGATAAGATGGCCAATGATACACACGAGATTATTTTCTCTATATTCATTGGCATTGGAAAAAAGGCGTAGTGAAGATGGAAAACTATGAGTTTTATCTCTATCAGTCTACATTTATTTATGTCTGTTTTATTTTTGTGTAAATTTGGTCGTCTTATCTTCTAATATTTTGTATTATGTTCGTTGTTTTATTTTAAAGATGTTTATTTTAATTTCACCACGTTATGTCAAAATATAAGTGTTATCTACACATTTTATTGTTTTATTAATTTGAATTTTGGACCTAATGGTATTTTCAGATAACGGAGGCTGTATTTGGGTTGTTGCGACATCTTAGTTCAATCAGAACCTTTAATATGACAGCACAGCATGTAAGGGTGTGGTTTTCGGCTAAAGTATAGGTCCCTCCTGTTTTCCTTAAATGATTTAAAAGTAGTACAGTACCTACTATATAGTCCGGTCAATCTAGACATTCAAAGGTACCTACCTTCCTACATAAATTCAAGCAGAAAGTCAAAATATGAGTAAAATTGTTTAAAACATAATTAAAAATAACATTTCAAAATTCTCTATCGTTCCGACTACAACATGGGGGTTTAAGAAGGGCGTGAAAAGTTTCCTCCAGGGTCGGCACTGCACTCGCAATGCTTCTGGTGTTGCAGGCGTCTCATAGGCTGCGGTTACCGCTTCCCATGAGGTGGGCCGTGAGCCGTATGCCTGTTTGCCTACCCAACTAATATTATAAATGCGAGTGAGTATGAATATTTGTTTGTTTGTTACCTCTTCACGCCCTATCTACTGAACCAATCTTCCTGAAATTTCGCATACACATAGCTAGGAGTATTGAGATGAACATAGGGTACCTTTCATCCAGGGAAAAAGCACTGTTCCCGAGATAAAAATAAATGCGGGCGAAGCCGCGGACGAAAGCTAGTACTTGTTTACTGCGGGGATAAAAATTGAAAAAAAAAACTATTTTTATTTATTTTATAATCACATTCCTTTAATAAAACTTGCAAAGTATTATAAAAAAAAAGAAAGTATGTACCTAAGTGGTTTTCTAATTCTTATTAAATCTGACCAATGTATGTTATTCTATGATACGTTGGCAAGTTTGTATGAATAGTGTCTCCATAATCCGAATCCAGTACTATGAGAAGCTGCTTGAGTGGGTCTGCCGAGACCGACGTGGGAGTCAGTCGCGGTCCCGGTGAGTGGATGCTGAGGAGGTTGGACGAGTTATAAGCATCCTTGGTGTTCCACGCCAGTACATCCGTGCACTCCGTGTGTCGGAGGTAGACATGGTGGGAATCAAAGCCAACAAGTGACACGCGTTTGGAGTTTTCGCCAAATACTGTAAAATTAAATGATTTCGAGTAATCAACGCAGTCCGTCTTCCTTCACCCAACCATACGAGTATAATTCGTTTGGAAACTAATGCTGATGGACAACTAAGCATCTTAGCGTTTGTTCTATTCCTTATACTAAATTTTTCCCCAGAGTTTGTGGGAATTCCGGGGTAAGACAGGTATCTAGATATAATGTACTTGAGTGATTTTCACATAGTGTAGTTACTATACCTATAATCTCATTTATTATGAAAATATGTACCCAATAAGTGTACCTCCCTAACCTATATTTTCAAGTTATGTTTAGTACTTAGTATTACTAATTCTGTGGTTGTGTGTGAGGCCACTATTAAACATACCTCGTAATGGTCCTAGCGGTGTTTTCCTTCGAAGACTGGCTGTATCCAATTCCAGAATACCCTGGTGATGTAGTCTGATTAAAACTAGCATATTGTGACCGGGTGCCTGACGGACCAGAGCCAGTTGAAGACCAGTGGTGGGCGCACACGCGAGCACCGACCATTCTGAACAGGACGAAACGTCATGGACAAGTATGGTGCCCCTGGCCGCATCTGATATGTATCTGAAAAGTAAGTTTCATACTCGTACTATATTTCTATTCAGTATAAATAAGATGAAATCTAGTACTCACATGGACTATAGATAAACGATGGACACACATGCACTATAGACAACGGTAGTAGTATGTACCCCATTTTTAAAACAATGATACCAAGGCCTACAGGGTTGATTGTCCACTCTGAGACCATGGTGTCAATTGAACTTGTTGCCAGCACTCATATGAATTAATACCAAGGGAAATCGAACGTCAAGTATAAACCGTTACAGCGGTCGTGAGGGGGTTTTAAAAAGCTAATACCGGGACATACTGGGTGACCCTGGAAATTATTCAGTTATCAAGCAAGCAACTTGTAAACATACGAAAATTTTAAAAAAATCTCATTTTATTTGACTCGGCCGGCTTGACTAACCAGTTATTATTCGTTCCAATCCACACAACCACTTTGGCGTAAATTCATATTCTATTTTATGTAAAGTGCCTACCTTTCTTAATACAATACAAAACCGTTTATTGCACATAGGTTACAGAAAATAGGTTAAAAATAACTTAAATATAAAACGCAAAAGGCGACCTTATCGCAAAAAGCTTAATAAACGTACGTAGATTTAAAAAAATGCCTCAATTTCGTATTTTATGTAGTAAAACCAGGCTTACATAAAAGGTTTCGCTCCTAATTCGTATTCGATGACAATGCTTTGCAACAATGACGTAGGCACCGTGAGGGACGAGAGGTCTATGTTCCTTGTGACCTTCTTCAGGAGTATGCTGACCACTACGACCTTGGGCGGACACATGCAACGAGGAGACTCGAGTGATTCTACAGTACCACTGTCCAAAATCCATAATATACCCTGAAATAATTGTTGCATTTAAAAATGGCACTTCGCAGAACAACTATTCATAGTCAATAAGAGATCGTTTTGTATATTTTGGTGTTAATCAGTAGATATCTCCATATTAATATAATGTACATGCTACAACATAAAATACTTAAGCCTTTGTTGTTTGAAGTTAATTAATAATGTTGAAGTCTACCTGTTGTTCATTTTATGAAAATGCTGAATTACAAAATGAAAGCTATTGTTTACAGGTGAAATTAGGTTAACATTGTCGAATAACTATCTACGTCTACATGAGGTTATTATAATTGGATAACGTATCTAATATATTTAGGTGTATTCGTTTCGTAATTAACCACTACGCTACGATATTTAATGATTAAACGAACTTACCTGAAGTGAAGTTCTATCATAATTATACGAGCGCCGAGTCCGAATAGATTAGTATAGTACCTTTATAATACATGTAGTAACGCATCCCATGCACTACCACTCTGCACGTAGTTGAGAACTACCCACTTTTTTTTTTTTTTTTTTTATTTGTGGGTAGGGATTTTACCTTGCCGTTTACCTTACGTCCGCACCTCATAAAGTTTAGAGTATGTAAACCTTACGGAATATTTCATTGATGTTTTACCAGGGAGCAAACAGGGAATGTCAATATTACGATGGGTGGGTGGGAGATACTAATCTATTCGGACTCGGCGCTCGTATAATTATGATAGAACTTCACTTCAGGTAAGTTCGTTTAATCATTAATTATACTTCGCGCCGAGTCCTCTAGATTAGTATAGTACCTTTATAATACATGTAGATGTTCAGAGCTAAGTAGGGAAAAACATCAATGATACAAAGTGAAATATTCTGTATGATAATGTTTTATTGTATTATATTTAAAGTATTATGTTAATAACATAGGTTAATACTACATATTCTAAAAGATCGTAGAAGACAATTTAGTAATTAATCATACTAGAGTATAAACTTTGAGCGACAAATATTGACAATGGCAATTAATAGATATTACAATAAAGATTATTTTCAAATCAGTATAAGATCAAAAGAAAAAATATTATTGTAGCTGCTATGACGAAATTATCGAATGTGCTAGTGCTAGGTCCTCGTTATTATTCAAAATAACCCGTTGGTAAAAACGTGCAAATGTATTGGAGTGATCACTCCACCCGGCGGTTTTCCGGATGGTGTCAACACTCACACCGACAGCGTGCGCGTGCGACGTAGCCGCGTGTCGCGTGCTGTGAGCACTAAAAATATTCGTGTCGATACCACACTGACTCATTGCTTGTTTTAACCAACGACCTAAGGTTTGAGTTCCTACAGCTTTATGTGGTTTGTTAATTTGAATGAATAAATAATCAGATTTCCTTAATAATGCAGTTTTAAACATGTAGCATTGCAATGTACTAGCTGGGCACACGGCTGGCCTCTCAGTAAAGAATGGTAGATATAGTACTGGTTGCTGCCTGCCGGGACGGGATGTTTTTATAAGTTCTGGTATCTTAATAATAATACGATCTTGTAATAACTGAATATTTTTAATGTTAATTTTAGATATTGTTTGAATACGTTGAGCAGTTGCAAGTGCCAATAATAGAATAGTTTTATAAGTGAGATTTTTAAAAGAAATTTCATCGTTTGGATACCATGAACTTAAATAATCTAATACGATATTGGTGTCCCATGTCATATTGTATTTAGGCTGTGGCGGTCTCAAGCGGTAAGCACCCTTCAAGAATCTCTGCAGTCTGTCATCTTTAGCTAATTTTGGACCTAAAATCAGGGACAGTGCAGATTTGTACGAATTTAATGTGGCATATTGACACCCTGTATGAAATATTTCTGTTAGAAAGTAGATAACGTCTGGTACAGATGCATTATAGGCATCGATAGAGTGATTACTGCAAAAATACCACCACTTTTTAGACAACTGTCATATTGTTTAAAAGAATTTGACGACAGCGAAGCTAACATTATGTCCAACGATGTAACTGGCAAGCTTCTTCTTGATAATGCGCGCCGCATAACCTCCCTGCCACCAGGGTAATTGTTTTCTGAATGTGACGAGGGCTGGAATGAGATATGAAAGCATTGCTATTACTTTCAAATATTATAGGTTTGGATGTTAGTAGAGATCTGAACAGGGGGTACCATGGTTGTGTTGGCCAAAAAGGAACTACCAAGATCCCCTGTGCCTTGTCTGAGATAATCTTTCTTAGAGTTCTTAATATTATTGAGAATGGAGGGAAGGCATAAAAGTATTGTAAAGACCAGGAGACTGTAAAAGCATCTGTCGCAAAGGCATCTGGGTCTTTGTGCCATGAAATATATAACGTACATTTTTTGTTAATACGGCTTGCGAATAAATCAATAACTGGGTCCCCAAAATTGGAGCGAAGACTTTGGAAAGCCCAATCCGAAAGTTCCCATTCTATGTCAGGGTGACATCTTCTCGATGGGATCCTGCCTTTTCGCCGAAAATTGTTTGGCCGATTATCACTTGCCAACCAACATTTCGCCTATTTTTCACTTTGACAACTAACGATTGTCAAATTTTTGTATGACAACGTTTCATTTGGTAGAATTATTGTTATGCTGATTATTATAATGACACAAAACGTTTGGGACATTTATCATTTGTCAAATCTTTCACTAGGCCAGGCAACTATTAGACGAATAACGTTTCGTCTGTGTGACAGTTCCCTTTTCGTACATTGTTATTATTATAAAAATACAAATTTTTACATGCATTTTTTTATTTCAGAATCACAAAAATAACCTTACACTTTTAAATTCGCAGCAATGCACATTAATAACTTTTCCTCGGAGTATGTAGATTTGTGTTCAAGAATTCTGTTGATTCTTTCTTCTTTGTCCAAGTACTTTTTCTTCTTTGGTTGTGGTGGGGCACCGGTTAATATATTTTCTATTTCTCCCTCGTTGGCAATGGTTTCCTTTATTAATTGTTTTATCAATTCATATACACCTGGGTGACTTTTATCAATAATATTGTTTATTTTGTTATGCCAGGCTTCGGCAGAGTTCTGTGTTCGTGGTATATTCATTTTGTTTGTTTCATGGCAGCTCCAAAAACTAGGCTGATATTTAGGTTGTGTGGTTGATGTACCGTGTACATAATTCTTTTCGAACCAATGAGCTAATTGTTGCCAATCTGGATCTTTAAAACTTTTTAGGATGCTGTTGAAATGTAAGTATATTTCAGATTCCTCAAGAAAACTGAGTGCTAACAAACACTTTACCTCTTTATTAAACTGTATGTCGCTTGCATATCTTTTGGCGAAACCCTGGTCTTGAACTTGTCTGAAAAAATAAAAATAAGTTGAGCAACAGAAATCTAAGTAGGTAGGTTGGTTTCCCAGGTAGGTTAGGTTAGGTTAGAGTATGTCAAACAACGCACGAGCCGAGCGAGCGCAGCGAGCGTGCCGCGGCAGCGGCCGGCGAAGTGCCAGAAACGAATCGCTTTTGCAAAGGGAAACCGACATTTTTAATTTAATAAAATAAAATCTAGTGAAAAATAAACATAAACAAAAAAACAATAATAACTTACCCACATTATATTACATAGTTACTAAACGAAACCCTACTTAATAAAACATTTAGTGAACAATAAACAACTAAATGTGTATTACGCTAACTAAAACATACTGCTACTTAAAAGTTGGCGTTTTGAAAAGTGTCATAATAAAAAACAGAACAAACGTGCAGTTGGTAACTGTGAGGTTGGGAAATAACACAAAATTATATGATAAGTTGGCAAATGATTATTCGGCGAATTAACATTCTGCAAAACGTTAGTTGGGAAGTGATAATCAGCCAACCAATTTTCGGCGAAAAGGCAGACAACCCTTCTCGATTCATAGTCAGCTACGGAATTGTCACAAGACCTAATATATGACGCGAATATGTATATACCTTTGCTTTCGCACCAATCCCAAATTTCCCTAGTTATCTGAGTGAGATGTGGAAATTGGACTCCACCCATTTTATTAATGTAGGCAATCGCAGTGGAATTGTCAACTCGTAATAAAATTTGACAATTACGAAAGTCTCGTGCAAAAATTTTTAGTGCAATGAATGCAGCCAGAAGTTCAAGATAGTTTATATGTTTTTGTTTTTCAGCTAATGACCATTGACCACTAGCCGACTCTCCACTACAGGCAGCTCCCCACCCCGTAGTTGAGGCGTCAGAAAATATTTCTAAACAATAGTCATCGTATCTAATACGATGTGCCGAATACTGAATATTGTAAAGCCACCATTTAAAATCAGGGTATAGGGAATCGGGAATATCCATATGTCGATTGTAATCGTCGTGACCCTGCAAGTTCAAAAATTTGCATCTCTCCATTGCTTTGGTATGTAACCAGCCGTACTCGATTGCTGGACATGAAGCTACTAATAACCCTAAAAGTTTGGCGAAGTCTCTAATTTTGCTTCTTTTTAATTTTAAGATTTTTTCTAACTCCGATTTAATACGTAATCTTTTATCGTCGGGTAAACTTATTAATAACCTATTAGAATCTATAATCATACCTAAGAACTTGCAAGTCATTGACGGTTGCAGATTACACTTTTCTTCATTTAGCAGAAAACCTAGTGAAACAAGTAATCTTCTAGTTAGATCTAGATTATATAAACAATTCTCACGGCTATTACCAAACAAGAGCCAATCATCAAGGTACAGGGTTGACGTTAAACCGGCGGAGCGAAGTAATTTAGCTATAGGTTTTGTTATTTTTGTGAAAACATATGGTGCGGTATTAAGACCGAATGGTAAAACATTGAATTCGTACATTTTTTCTTCATATTTGAAACGTAAGTATTTCCTAGAGTCCTCATGTATTTTTATTAAAAAATATGCGTCTTTAAGATCTATTGTAGTCATGTAAACATCTTTCGTTACAAATTTTACAGCAGTTTTAAAATCCTCTAGCTTAAAATGTTCAGTCTTAATAAATTTGTTTAAATTTTTAAGATTTAATATGAACCGTTTTTTACCATTCGGCTTCGGCACCAAAAAAATACTGGAAATAAATTGGCCTTCTGTTGGATTGCATTCGGAAATAGCCCCAATATTTAACAAATTATCTATTGACTTCTTAAAAAAGAATTTTTCGGTATCTGAGTAGTTAACAACAGGTGGTAGAGATTTTTGAATGACTGGCTGTGTAAAATTTATTTTATAGCCATCTATCCAAGATAAGACAGTGTTATCATTCGTAATAAGAGACCACTGTTTGTGGAATAGAGATAATCGTCCTGCGTACTTAACTGTATTTATCGGCGACGGTGATGGTTCTGCTGCGACGTCCTCGATGAGTGCGCTGGCGGCGGCTGGCGATAGTATGAACGCTGTTGTGGGGCTGCAGGATCGCGGCTCCGAGGCGCTGGCTGGTGAGACGGCAACGCCTGCCCCGGCGTCCTGCGTAACTGGGGCGGAGCTTTGTGGTTTAAAGGCTTCGAACCTGGAAGCTTGTACTGCTTTGAAGCAGGTTTGCTGGCTGGGACTGCTTTTAGTTCAATACCAGATTTGTTCACTGCTTTTGCGAGCTTCAGCGTCTCAGCTAAATCCTCACCGAACAAACAAGTGTCAATCTTCGTGTTTTTTAGATGTTCCTTCATCTCATTTTTTAAGGAGAACAGGACAAAATTCCTCCTAGTGACGGAATCTGCATGTTGCAGGTCGCATAATAGTCTATTTAGATCCATTAGCTTCTGAAGAAGCGTATTATCCTTGGTTGAATTTATCAACTGAGTATTTATAACCTCATTAAGGCAAGCGATTGCGCTTGCCATCTGTTTTTGTTTTAACTCTATACCTTTATCGCGTTTGACAGCTGGATCGGCTAGAGCAGCTTTTATTTCTAAATTAAGTTTTGGAGCATCTACGAATGCGCAGTTTGATGGGGTTAAATATTTAGAAAGTAATTCTTTTCTTTGTTCTTTAGTAATACCCTCTGTGGTGATATGTTTAAGGCGATTGGCAAGCTCGTTATGAATTTGAGGCCCGTACGTTTTGGTGCTTGTAGGGTCTTCACCCAAAATTTCAAGAATGTCGCTATCTAAAACTTGGACCTCTTCGTTTACCGTACTCTCTATCGGAGCGGTACTAGGGCCAGGTTGCGATGAAAGTACCGCGCCAGGTTCAGGCTGAGGCAAATGTTGAGAATTGTGAGCAAATGTTTGCTCATCAATTACTACATTGTCGCTTACAGGTATTTCTAAGACCCAATCGCTTGCATGTAAAGCGGGTGTATCTGAAAAAACAATTAAATACTACATGTGAGTATTAAGAACCCATTCACTCTACAGTAAACAAGAAATAAGTTTATGGTTAGGTTACAGTCCCCAGCGGAAGGAACGCCAACCAGTATTTTTGTTGCGTCGAGACAGCCCCAATGACTGCTCAGGTTGCAATATAATATACTATGTCGATACATAATTTTAATGAGGTAAATACCTGCGCCATAATCCTCCGGAGGTACAACTTCTTCCAAATCTGAAGTGGTGCCTGAACTGTCACTTTGTAAACGAGTATTTAATTTGTGTCGCAATTTTTGAATTTTTCTTTTCAGGCGCTCGGTGTCTTCTTCCTTTGAACGCTTACGTTTCGGCATTCTATTACGATTTACGAAAAGTCAAACTAAAAAATACCTTTAACTACGGTTTACTAAGTAAGACGTGTTGAGTGGTTGAGCACAAAAATGCGAATGAGGTGCGGACGTAAGGTAAACGGCAAGGTAAAATCCCTACCCACAAATAAAAAAAAAAAAAAAAAAAGTGGGTAGTTCTCAACTACGTGCAGAGTGGTAGTGCATGGGATGCGTTACTACATGTATTATAAAGGTACTATACTAATCTAGAGGACTCGGCGCGAAGTATAATTAAAAATTCTTGTTCGCTACACTAAAACACGGCAACAAATTGCCGGAGAAGCAATAGGTAATTAAGTACCTATAGCTATTGTTGCCCAAGCCTTCGATACAAGCTATGCGATTTATCAGTGAGGAAATAATGTGAGCGACTATAGGTCCTATGAGATCGGCCCCACGGTTTTCATTGTTACTAGTATAAGCTAACAAACGTTGCTTAAGTCTATAGACTCTAATAATTATGTGGGAGGCTGGGAGGTCAGTAAATGGTATTATAAAACAACAGCCTATATTGTTGGTGGGACATATCGACATCAGCTTCATTATCTCCGACTCCAAAGAAGGTAAGCTTATGAAGTTTAACTCGATCTCGTCGTCGAATGAGCCGATTTTCATGTGGTTTAAGCTTTATATATTTTGAAATGGCTTTTATCCATAACTCATGGAGATATGGAGATTAAGTCGTTTGAAGAAATTCGCTTATTTCCTGCTTGACTACAATATGCTGATACGGTACTGGATAGTTGTAGTAGGTACCAATTGCAAGATCAATTAATCCTATCCTAGAATCTAAACACTACACTCACGGATTGTGTACACTTATAATTTTATTAAAAAAATACTGATTTATCAGTGCAGGGAACAAATATTTCGATAAGGAAATATTATCCATATAGAAAAGTAGTTTCATGATCCTGGTTTGAATTGCCTAAACGGAAAGCACGTAGGTTAAGTTGTTTGGCCTTAGCTGCTATTTACAAAACATTAACCCCAGGATATGCAGGGTCAATGGATCTTGTACCTATTCCACATGAAACGAATATATACAATAGATCCAGTATGGAGCGGAAAGATTACTGACTAAGTGGTCGAGATGGACATCGATCGCGTTTTGTATGGCATCGCAGTCTCCCACGGTGTGCGGATGTAGAGACGGGAAGGCTTGAAGTTCCGGACCGGTTCTTCCGCGGACCACTTGCCAGAGTGTTGCCATTACTCCTCTTTTGAATCTGAAAAAAAAAAGATGTTGTACCTATATTTTTTCTTTCGTCTCATTTATTTATAGACAAATACAAAAGGTCCCTTACAACTGAATGTAGGTAACAAAAACAACAAGAGTTCCACTACACTAAGTATGTACTATATGTTTATATTCATATCTGTAAAAAAGAGTACCTATGTGACTCTTTTAATTACATAAAACATGATTGGCACTTAAACTATCTACTATAGAGTGCTATTTTTTAATGTACACATGACACCAGGGTGTGCATGGTCAATCAACCGTTTCCCCTACACGAAATGATGGTCATGATGACCGGTTCATCGACTCATGGGTTTTGAGTAGTACCTACTCTTGGTCATCCGGTGGTGGTGCAGCGAAGGTGAGTGTGTTAACATAGGTATAGTTTTTAATGTCTTCTTATTTTGCCGCCATGATAAACATATAGTATGAGTATTCTTAACGCTAATTAGTCAATACCATATATATACATATATATATATATTATTATGAAATATTTCATAATACAGTGCTTGGTCTACAAACACAACTTTACGAAGGCTAATTTTGGCGGACCAAGCCGCTGGCGACCCGTCTGTCTTGACATCAAGTATATATCATTAATGATACTGATCATTAGTTCATTTGTATACTATTTAAATTTCAATTGTTAATATGTTAATGAAGTGTGGAGGTCAAAAAAATTATAAAGGAAAGGTAATGTCGCAACTGTTGCAAGGTGATTTTTGGGGCGTGAGGGAGTACTCTACCTACAACCTCTACTTCCCTAACTGCAATGAGTGGTCGACTTGTCATAGATGTAGGTATGTATACAGCATGGCAGGGTAAACACCGTTAGCCTTGATACTGGAGGTTCAGTATCATAAGTAGACTTCTACTTCTTGGGCGTACTACCCGCGCGGCTGGTGCGGCTGCTGAATGGGCAGCCACCCAAAAACATAATAAATATGCAGCTCTTAATTCATATTTTTGTTCCTTTCGCTGTCGAGGTAAGCGGTGTATGGTGGAAAGAGGCTAAGGATTTTGTGCGGGAGCTAGGAAGACGCCTTAGAAATAACGGAGCAGACCACCGCGCTGAGTCTTATCTGGTGCAACGCATTTCCCTCGCAATACAGCGAGGGAACGCAGCTAGTGTGTTGGGCACTTTCGTTCATGATACGTTGCGGCGTGATGGTCTGCTCGATTCGGTCCTTTTTATTATTATTATTTGTTTATTTTTATTTATTAATTTAAGATAATGTATTTGCAAATTTATACACCGATTTAATTATTATTCTAGTAAACATATAGGATATTCTTATCACTTATTGACGTCATTTGTCTAAAATTATTTGAGATTTATTGTTAAGATTTACTTCAAAATTAGTAATAAATAAAATTATTTTTTTGTAAATTAATTTAAGAAGTCCACGTCTACGACAATTTGGAGTCGCTTACACCGTACCAATAATAATAAAAGTTACAAGTACGCATAGATACATAGATCGTTCTTATATTTGAATAGTAGGTTGAATACATTTTAATGATCTTTGTTCAAATAAAACATTTTAATTTTATTATTACTTAATCAAATTATATTTTTCATTTGATCAGATATTTATATTTTGTAGTTATCTATTCACTATTTGAATGATAATGGTGTTTACCCTGCCAACCTGTATTATTAAGGACAAGGGCATCTTTTTCATCAACATACTTAGCCTAAGTCAGCCTTATTTTGGGAATCGCCCTACCTTATTTTTCTAGGATTATTATACAAGAGATACTATTTTTTGAATGTTTATATTTAATTAAAAAGGCCTAGTAATACATAACAGTTGAAAGATAGAAGAGAAGAAATAGAAAATAAAGAATAAAATTGATGAATAATACCTGGGAGTAATAACAAAGACATCGTCGTTATAGGTCACAGCTTTGATAGCTATCACATTATCCTTCACATGCTGCCCGCTATTAGTTAGATAGTCAACACCATGCTCACATTCCATGTGCACTGGTCCACCACTCCAAACTAAGTTATTAGGATGACCAGCGACATATTTCCACAGATACAGGGAACACAGGTTAAATAATAACAGATACATATCTAATCCATCAATGAATGAAACACATAATGAAAGCGCACTGGGTTTAACACGTATAGCATTTTTAATTAGTGGAATTTTTTGTTGTATTGATTGCAAAATTGAATTACCAGTGATTTTTGTGTTTTCAAGAAATGGCTCTTACCTACCTAACAACTACATTGTTAGTATATTTAATGAATATTACAGCGCAATATTGTAATAAAAAATAAAACAGATGCATAATCAGAAAATTTTCTGTTTATCTATATAGATACATACATATCAACACTTTCTCCCGTAAGCAGAGGCAAGAGATTTTAATGCTATATATTTATATATATATTTAAATATATATATATATACTCGATAATAAAATAAAATCGTATGTAAAAAAATCAAGAAATCGGCTGAAATCTTGTACAATCTTACACTGAAAACTTACGCTACTTTTTACCCATTTTTATACCTTACTTTTTCCACGGGAGCAAAGCTCCGGGCGAAAGTATTTATAAAAACTTATCAAGCACAACTTTATAGGAGATAAAATATACCTACAAGTGGAGCGACTTATCATTTTGCACTTCCGCGTTAATGTCATAATTATTATAAACCAGAATTAAATAATAATTAACAAACCAAGCGAGACTGATAGACACTCGTATTGGTAACGTATGTAAATTGATAGCAGCCGAAACAGTTCTCGCTCTGATTATGTTGAGGAACATGGGCTGTTCCGTCATCAGGGCTGGGCTCAGGTTTCCTGCTCTCACAGGCACTGTACCATGCCATTTTATTGATCAGCCACAAAAAGATCCGATTGTGTGCGCCTGGGAACTGTTGCTATTGCGCTATTTAGCACGCGAACCGCAGTAAGTATTTATTTCGCTACCGATATCTACAAGTATCAAAAAATAAAATACAACATAGAAGCATAAGTTGATTGGTAAGCACTTCGCTCTACAATTCTTACTTTTAGACATTGTTTAGTATTTTCTAGTGTACATTCTTTTTCTTTCTCTGGTATGGAAGATATGTTAGCAATATTTGAAACGTTATAATCGTAAGATTAATTTAGATAATATTTTTAAAGTGTGTACTTAAACTGTTTACGATTGAAGTTCAAAAATTCGTAGATAAATAATACCTGACCTATATATACATATATATATACATATAGGTAGGTATATTAGACAAAAGTCCCACCTAATACTTAGTAATCAGTGACTTATTCTTTAGAATTGTAGTAAAAAAAGGATGTTAGAAATTAAGCACGTATCTGATTTGTCAATTGAATCTATTATTCTGTGAGTTAATTCTGTTGTCTTTATTTTGTAACTACGCACGCGTAACTAAGCGGCCTCATCCACTGTTATCCAATCAATTTAATCACTGTTTTGCAAACTAGAAGACTAATTTAAGCGATCAACTTTGCGTGGAGGTCACAAAGTAAGTACCTACCGGTACTGTATTTGTAACTTCACACAGTTGATGATTAGACACTTTACCACAGAATTATGAGGTATAATCAAACTATGCAGCTGACTGTACTTACCATATACCTTAAAAGAGACATTGGTCTCAATCTCAAACTCTATTTAGTAAATTCCAAACTAATTACAAAGCGAAATAATTTTTGCTGCACAGCTCGAGGTTATCAGTCTTTATAATTATTGACTGTGAATAAAATTGTTTCATGTCTAAGGCATGACATCTCTAAACTGGATTAGTAAGTAGGGACAGCTACATATTTTAAAGTTGTGAGCTTGTTATGTATGAGTATATAACACCTTTTTTAAAAGAACCATTGACACACCTTGACCTCGTAGTTTATAAGATTTTTCTATAACAAAAACCGCGTAGCTATCAATTTCAATTTTTGCAAAACAATTTGAAATGTACCTATGTGAATACTAAATATGAATGTTTGTATAAGCTCACTTACGCATTTACGGCTGAATGGAATTGGCCGAATTTTTATAAGTACTTACATATTCGTACAAGGATTCTAATGTAAGATTCGCATTGAATAATATTTGAATCATACCATCTCTTAAGGTGATACCTTGGTGAACACTAGCGCCACCGTCATTTAAAAATCATTACTCGCTGAAAACACAAGTTATCAAAAATCCCTCTGCTGTAATTAAGGTTCTGAATCAGTAGTTAATTTTATACATATTAAATTATTAAATTATAATTCCCTAGTTACAAATTGCATTATTGCTTAAAACGGCACCTTTTAGCAGTTTTTCAATTTGTAACTATATGGAACTATAATTTAATAATTGAATATGATAAAAATTATCTTCAGATCCAGAACCATAATTACAGCAGAGGGATTTTTGATAATTTGTGTTTTTAGTAACCAAACCATCTGAGGACGCAATCGGAAAAGCGCTAAGATGGGAGAGGGATTACCACCAAGTAAAAATGGCTTATTAATAAGCACATGTCTAATTTAAAACAAGTCTTGGTAGGTACTTAAATTTCTAAAGAGCAAATAAATCGGCCCTGAACAGAATATATGCATTGGTAGACAATTACAGATTTTGAAGGTCAAGTGGCATTTTGCTTTATTAATTAAACGTCACTCAACAAGTATTGTTTACTGTACCAAGAAACAAAATCATAGATGACTCCATGAGCAGTAACTTGGTATTTATTAATAATCAGCAGCCTGAATAACGTTGTCTCCGTGTGAATGATGTTGTTAGTGAAATCTGCCACTAGTCGGAAAAAAGTACAACGAAATTTTGAAACTCTATTCCTTAGTCGATTTTAAAGATTGATATTAAAAACCAATATTCACAGGAAGAAATAAAAATTCGATGCTCGTCGAGCTTAGCTCGATGGTCTGTTACAATTCAGAACTGCTTGAAAATCATAGTAAGACTATGCAAAAACTAACTAAGATCCAAGCAAACCAAAGTGAGTCTTGCTTGGCCTTTGATAATAAGGATGGAAGGATATAATAATAAAGCGCATTTTGAATTAAATTAAATAAAAGTTAATTTTTATAAAGCGTTCATAACGTGATTGGTATCAAAATAAAAGGCCAACTTTTAAGCTTTTATTTATATTTACTAGTTAGTTGTTTATCAAAAGTTTACCTAAATCGACTCAATTAAATAATGCATAGATAGATATTCATACTTTTCAGACGTAGGTAGTGGTCGGAATTTTTAAGTTTTTCCAATATAGGTAGACGAACGATCTAACTACCGAGCATAAATCTCTCCATTAGCACATAAAGCGACCTTGACCATTCTTACTATGTTAATCATCATGTTCTTAATATGTCTTAGACATGGATTAAAGTCTTGAGGGTATATTTTATAGGGCTTACTAGACATCATCAATAATTAGGAATAATGTAAATTTATTCATTAGAAAAAAATACGGTCATGGGAATATTCAAGCAAGTCCTAAGTTAAAATATTCCCATGACCGATGACTTTGATCCCATGCTGTTAGATGACGATGATGATGAATTTAAAAATTTTTAGGATTAATCCTGTATGCAAAATACTGTAAACAATCTTAGGTTAGGTACTCAAAAGTGACTAATAGCACAGAATACCTAAATAGTTAGCCCTTAGCTTTTACTGTCTGTCAATAAATTAGAACACTAGAACAGCAGTTTAATTTTCACATTAAGCTATAACGCGACCTTGACATTTCCGGCCTAAAAAATCGTGAAGTGCGTATCACGTTCAGCAATCACGCTCGTTGTTAGTAAGATAATAGTTTTGTTTAAAGTAAGCAATGTCGAGGTATGTCTGGTGGAGCCACGCCTCCAGGATCGACCACTTTTACTTTTAGGTGTCTGGTGTGTAGAGGGGCGAGGAAATTCGGCGAACGCAATGCTCATGGTTGCAGCAAGCAGTAGCCCGCAAGCACGCAGCTCGCTCGCGCTTCCCCGCGTTGTTCGCGGTTTGTCACGTGTTCGACATCGAATCGAACCGGCATTATACCTACGCTACGACGATTTAACTTGATAACAGGTACTTGAACTTACTGCCAAGTTTACTTCAATTTCGGGAAAAAATAAAACAATTCTTGTTAGGATTTGAACAATATTCTAAGGTGCGTATGTTTTCTGAAATAATTTAAATCCTATACATATTTAGCACTATAGGTGACGGTGTCAACTGGTGTCAACATATTTATGTAGAAATAATTTATTAAATTATATAAAATTAATTGTTCACTCAACTACCACAGAAATTATTTTGTTTTGGTTACAGGTAATGGTATAATATGTAAATATGAATACATGCGGATTATTGTAAACTTATATGCAGTAAAAAAAAATCCTGACTCCTTTTACCAAGAAGCTGCTTATGCTATTAAATTCATAGCTTAATTGAAACTCTGTCCCGTATTTTGCATAACACTTACAACAACGTCGATAGTATCAATACATGGCTATTTCGGAAAGTGCAGTGGCAGTTTCCTAACTGAACATAATTTTGCAAACTCTAAAGGTTTTACAGAGGTACTTAATAAGAGTTCTAACTGCATTTATATAAGAGAAGATTAACAAAAGAGAAGGCTACTAGTAAACAAGAGTTGATTCTCAAATTGTGGCTTTGTGGCGCCCCCTGACAACGATTTTATATATTCTTCGAAGCACTATTCGATGGTACTAATTACCTATAAAATCTAACCACTCGTCAAAGCAAATTGAAAAAAGACTTGGCTGGCAAAGGTAGTTAAATCATATTTCTCACGGCATATTTTCTTTATCTATTGATTTCTATTGTCTCAAAACTACTCAACGATTTTTTTATGCCCGTCATAAATGTGAATTATGTTGAAATGATCTAGGAATGGCAGAAAAAAACGGTATCATAATTATTTGAATATTATTTAATGTCTTAAAAACTATAATGATTGAAAATAATGTCCGTTAAAATCACATCTGAGTTTTATTATATTTAGAGAGCAAAATATTAATTTTTAGAGAACAGTAGTACTTATAGATTTTTGCACATCAAAAAATTATTTATTTCCGATAGCCAACGAGGAGATCTGTGAGAGAGGCTGTGTCCAGCATTAGAGTTCTTGAAGCTAAAATAATTGCCAGTCTGTAACTTTAAGTAAGCTTTTAATAGCATATGCTTATTAATATTTTATTATTTGTAATAATTTGTTTTGTAAATAAGTACACAGTATAAAAAATTTAGGAAAGATAAGAGAATCAAACCCTATACGTGACTGGGGTACAGAGAGCCTTAAAATAGAGCAGTTATAACGCTTATTTAGACAGGTTAATCGCCATGTAATGATATCATTCATCAAGGTTCCTGGAACGGAACAGGTGATTATCTTGATTAACCCATGATACGCACAAATGAACATTACGTTATCGATCGTAGCCTGCTAAACGTTTTAAAAATTTCACCGTAATCCTTGCGTGGTTGAACGTTATTAACAAAGTGTGTTTATCTAATCCTAAAATAACTTAGAAGCTGTTTAATAACTGGCGATCGTGGACTGCTTAAAGTTGCAGGCTAGTCCCAGCATTGACTACCGGGACAAGAGAATCACAAAAGTTCATCTTAGATTGATTAGGCTAACAACACGCATTGTCCGCTTGCCATCTTTTTCCAAAATACCTAATTACGAAATGCCTGATTAACAATGTGGATGTATAAAACAGATTGATTCAACAATTTAAAGAGCCGGTGAATAAAAATCGCGTAAAGAAAACAGAAAATCATTTTCTTGACATAAAAGTATTAACATAATCATGTATGATTTTCAAAAGAATGAGAATGAGCATTGAGATATTTTAGATATTAAATATTAAATTGCCCTGTGTTTCGCAGTTTAGCTCACTTAGAGCTGTATATCCTTGAAGACTCATTGTTGGTGAATACTAAGATAATGTTGATGTAATTGAGTAATACTTATCTTTCCTAAACAATAGTTCATTGTCCGATAATTTCGCGGTTCGTATTTACAAACACGCGGCATAATGAATCCCTAACAAGCTACGGAAGTTACATTTTGATATCCAACGCGTATTTTACGTAGGTGAAAACAAAATAAGTTATTATAAAACTGACTCTACATACAACACCTGTAATTATATCTTAGCCAGCTTATGGCTTATATAGAGGTAAAAATCTGTAAAATATAAAGTAATTTTTAATAGTGTTGTTTTTCTTATTTATATATTTAATTTTCTTTTCCATTAATATTTTAATTTCTCACAATAGAGCATCGCAATAAAGTGGACATGGAGGTAAACAATAAATTATGAGCAGAATAAAAAAAAATCATACTAATCAGTGGTGAATTTTAAACTATCATAGTTTTAAGGTAAGTTAAGGTAAATTAGTCAACATATTTTTCACAAGGGTATATCTAACCTATACTCTAAAGCATACCTACCTGTCTTACTATTTAAAAAATCCTTATTAGTGTAAACGTGTAAATTGTCGGAAGTTTTACACAAACAGTTATATCAACTTGTCAAAGTCGCACAATTTCCGTAAATTTAATAATATCGCGCGCGGCATAGTTTGATATTTAGTTACACCAAACAAAACAGGTCTCAATCATATTATTATGGTCTTACAAGAAAGTAGTCGGAATCAATCATACGTGCGTTAAAAAGATCGATTGGGAACAAATATCACACGGGTATATTAATTATGCATATAGGTAGGTGTGTGTACTGCATGGTACTCATGTGAATTTATCGAATATAGATATTGTCACTCGGTAAATTGAAGTTGTGATATTGTCACTCGGTAAATCCCCTAAGCCCCTCGTTGTTTTATTTTGTAGTGTGTAGTTTTATTTTCAAAGTGAGAAATTCGCATACGCATTCAGTGTAACCTCAGTGAAAGTGTAAAAGATTGCGTATTACGCACTTGATTCCAAGATTTCGCTTTTACTTTTTTATTTGTTACACATGATATTCAAGGGATTTGGGTTATGAACTAGAACTTAAATCTAGGTGACGTAATTGGTCAATAAATCATGTGCTGAAACGAACACTGGGTACTGCATAAATTGTAATCATATGCCTTATTAATGATCTTTCATTTAGCCTAACCTTAAAGTAACTCGTATATTTTTTTAAGAAAGAAGCATTAAATTTTTAAACAAGTTATCTTTTTTTCTTCTAAAGGTTACGGACTTTAAATTATTGTTATATTTAGATAACCAATAATTAAAATATTTTAAAATCAAGTAACCGATCAGCCGTAACTCTATGTAATAATACTACACATGTGGAAAAACAATTGTGAGTTGAACTCACGCCTTAAGGGTCCCGTACCACCACATAATACTCAAAGACTTAACAGGATATATTATGATTTTAGCTTTATTTTATTTGTTGGTGAAAAATTAATTTCTTGAATTTAACAACAAATAAAGATTTGTTGTTAAATTTAAGAAAACAATTTTTACATTTATTTGTAAACTAGTACTGTATGATATTGCTTATATAAGTTTCATACTCGTACTAAACAGAAAAACGTTAAAAATACCATTAATATTTACTGAAGTTGTTACAATAGTGTATTCTGGTTTGAAGGGTGGTGGTGAACTTAGACGAGTTGTCAGGGTGTGAGTGATATCTTGAGAACTAAGAGCATCTATCGGTTACGGTGGGTCTTATGCGAGCAAAAATCCCTACATTATAAGACATACATATGCAATACTTAATAACTGTAATAATTAATATTGATTTGGTACTTTATCTTAATTATGACAAAAAATATAACGACTGGTGTAACTAATTTGTTCGAACATGTATATTTCCTACGCGCTACTTTATCATGTTATCTACAATATGTTTTCGCATTACAGATTGACACCATTTATAAAGTATAACACTAAATGACTATGTTAACAAATGGTACTACGTCAAATTAGGACAAATTATGTAAATAGGTACAACATTAAAATTATGATTGATTATTCATCTAGTATGAAACAATGCTTTGTTCACTATGAAAAATGTATTTTTATAGTATGTATGAACACTTCGAATTGCCGAGTTATACCTTAGTATTTTGGTAGAACTTTCTTAATTTCATTAATGATCCCTAACTGGTTAGGTGAGGTTAGGTTATATAGGTCCATAACAATAGCTCCAGATAGCGCAAACAATATCTTGAAATGCAGCCTGGGCAATGTTAAGATGATGACATATACTAAGTAAAAATTAGGATAAACCTAAAGCCCATATGTAGGCGTACACCATTACCAGTATTTCCGAATGCAGTCACAAGTATATAATACTGCAGAAATATATCTTTATAAGTCACTAGATTTATCCTTGCGTAAACGAATGTTTGTTATGATTTATCTTTTTATATAAATCTGGTTTTAAATTTTTGTTCTATAATAAGTAACATAGTTACTCGTTTAAGGTTAGAAACACGGTAACTTTCCCATAACATCGTGATGTAGTTACATCATTGCACATTCAGGCTGTGTTTTGGTAAACAAGACGTGCGTTCCACGCGCATATTCTACGAACTAACTCGTTGATGTCTTTTATACCGAACAACGGACATTATGATTTAAGACACATAAAAGCTCAAAAAGTTTACATCTTGTTTATGTATGTTATCTTACATAGTTTATTATAGAAATGTAATCTTTTTATATTGAACATGCTTCTGCCCGCGACTTCACCCGCGTGCATTTTCCTCTCTCTTTGGACTCTGTGTCCTCAATACTCTATGTGTAGGCAAAAATTTTAAATTTAAGAAGATTAGTACAGTAGATAGGGCGTAAAAGCGTAACTAACAAACAAACTTACTTGTACCTAGTGTATGATCTCACTAGATTAGATTAATTTTGTTTGTGCAACTTTTAACACCGGTTTCTGTCCTAATTTTATCCTTGTTATCGGCTTCTGATTTCTCTTCATGGGGTAAGTTCGCCGTTGCATTTATTTTATACTAGCTGTCCCGGCGATCTCCCTAGCGCCTGAATACACTTTTCTCATCGTTTAAACCTTCCCTGAACTTCCAAAAATATATCAAGACCGAAATTAGCCAAATCGGTCCAGCCATTCTCAAGTTTTAGCGAGACTAACGAACAGCAATTGATTTTTATATATATAGATAAAGATAATGTGTACTTTTAGTTATTTTGCTCAATAAAGTCACTTCAAATATCTAAAAAACATGAATCATCATTTCAATATATAGGTATTCAAAGTAAATTATATGCTGTATAAAGTTTCACTTGACCTTGCATATGTTGTAGATTTATTAGAGCAAGGTGTGGTTTAAATCTTTCTTCATGACATAACTGATCGATCCATGGCAACTGCTCATTACGTACGTATTGATTATGATACGATATCTCCGTTACGGTGTTAAATTACCAAGTAGCTTAAAGGAATATTTAAAATTTATATTTCATTTATTTAAAATTGGGAAAACACTTTTTTTATTCATTGTAAAAGTAATTAAGATGTGTTTTCTTTTATTTTGTTTACATTATGAAATGAATGCCAAATATAATTATGAAAGTTTGTTTATTGTTTAGTATACTAACTTTCATACATATATACATAGGATCACAGGATCGTATGCGGGATGCAAACGATTCAGAATAAATTATACTTAAATACAAAAACGATACAACTCAAAAATATTTCTTAAATTTAATACAATTATTCACCTTTTATAGAACTAGTTAACTTTTATCACTCAGATATACATAATTATAATAGTTTCCAGATTTAGTAAAAAGTTAAAAATGGTCCTTTTTTATGCATAAAAATAATCTTAAGTAAGCTTTAGTAAATAAAATCGAATTCAATTCATTAATTGATATTTATATCGAGCTTTTAAAATTCCTATGATAAAAAATTGCGTTTACTGCACCGCTCTGGTATTTATTTGATCTACGCATATTATTATGTAAGTACATAATAATATGCGTAGATCAAATAAATAAATAAATAAATAAATAAACCAAAGTTGGTTAAACTTGAATAGTAACAGTTATTTAAATCAAACGTTTATAAATAAGTATATCTTTGTGGTACAACTCATTAACAGAATTACGTTCTCGAATTCCAGATTTAAGGATTTGTTGAAAAAAGTTTATTTGCATTTATTTTTACCAGCTATTGCCCGCGAATGCATCCGCGTGAGACATACCAAATTTTCATAAAAAAAAGCGTAACAGACAGATAGACAAACAGACTTTCGCATTTATATTATATATTATTATGGATATTTGTTTATAAACCAACATGCATCTATGTTGTCGTTGTTGAATACATTGATAGAAAAGAGTAATATAGTCTGTACAGTCCTTTGAAACTCTCAATCGTGTAACTTTACATGGGCCGCCCTAAAAGTATTATTTGTGTTTGGTTAAAATTGATTTTATTATTTTTTCAGAATACAGAAATATAAATTAAACATCTAATCTAATACGGTACTATATTTACTTAATAAGTAGTATTAGTTGTTATTAGAAATAAGTTAAAATAAAATTAAACTAAAATCAATAATTATTTAACTAACTTTGTTATAATAAACGCGAAAGTAACTTTTTGCATTAAGTCCAACAAAAACATACTCGTTTAGAATATTTTAGACTAGATACAAAAAATTCTGGATCTGGAAAGATAATTTCGTGGCTTTGGGACATGTACGTTGTTAGTTTTTTTTTATTCACCTCAGTCATTAGTAAAATGTTCTTTACTATCTATCTATAGTAGTTTAATATAACCAAAACACTTTGATTATTTCCAAAACATAAAAATATAACATTAAAAATAATCTTACAAATTTGTTAAGAAATTATTTATTAGGTTTTACAGTTTCTTCTTCATCAAAAACCACTTTTTCCATATATGTTTTGTAAGCCATAAGATATGCCTATACCGGGTTTAATCTAGTTTTTACTGCCCGTCACAATGAGAACTTCCTAAGTAATGGTGAATGCTGTATGGCCTTGCATTAGCAATAGGTATTCGATAGAACATACCTATAGGCAGTAGCTATTGCGGTTTTGTTCGATATTTGCAATTGGATTCGGTTATTTTATTATATTTCGCTCAATGGAGAGAAAAATACCTACTTGGTAACAAACCATGTTGTCTCTATCACACCAACCTCGCGATACCACAAAAATCACGATGTGTTAAAATCTATTCGACAAACACGTCTAAACCCATTTCAATGCAATAGAATTTGAGAATTTGTTTAAGATTTCCTAAAGCATCTTTATTTCATCGAAATCGGACTAATGATTCGAGTTATCGCAAACACGCATAGATACAACACATACATACAAACAACACTTTTTCACCCCAACTCGAATCGAAGTGACAATAGAGGTTGATATTAGGAATCAATACCTGGTACCAAAATTTTTGGTAAGGATAAAGGCCTTTGGGGATATGGTGGGTGCGAGTCGTTGTTCAATAAGCAATGCAGCTATGTCGTTGAATAAAAACACGTTTATCCACAATATCTTGATTTATTCCTGATGTATCACCATTTACATAGTAGTACAAGCAAGGCGCTATTTCAGTTATCGTCACGACAAAAAACAATAAAGTTACAAATCAAATCGTGCAACTAGAACGCCATTTTTGAAAGTCTTGTTCAGTCTATCTGTCAAACAAAAGCTTTGCGGAAAGAGCATGAAAGCTACTTCCGCCGGCAAAAGTGTTGCCAGAAATCAGTGGCGATAAAAGTGCCACAGGTCGCTGTAAATTACCAAGTTATCGATCTCCGATATTATAATTTATTTTGTACAAATATAGAATTTTGAGTCTTATTTCGGATACAATGGGCCACATGGAAAACTATACGTGGTCCACATTGCATGAATTATCAATCAACGCTAGTGAACTAAAGTACTTTATTTGCAAAATTTCTCCTATTACCTACTGGTCTGTATAAACAAGTTTATCAGGAAACTCAAAACGACGTATGAAGGTTTTATGAAGTTATACAGGTAAACAAAAACATTTTCGATTCATTTTAGTATGTAATTTGTACTTCGTTATGAATGTCTCTTTCTTCAATAATTTTTGCGTTCAAGTGACCTTAAACTGCCGTGTTTTCATCATAATTTTATCGGGTTATTAAATGTATACTGTAATTTTATATGCTAGACCTTTTCTGCGTGAATTTCTTTATGATTTAATTTATAAAAATTTTCCCCCCGTCAACATTTCTTTATTGCATATTGATTTACTTTTTGCATATGTATATGTGAAAAAGGAACCAAAAAAAAGAAAGTTAATTATCGTGTTAAATATTTTTACTTATGTACTGACTTATAAAAATTGTACATACTACTTCTGTGTATACATAATAATGTTATGTCTTAATTTTCTGAAATAAATAATAAGCAAATATTAATAATAACTTTTTACTCTCTTTTTACTAATAATCAGTTTTTGTTTGAAAGACCAGGAAACGCAAATTGTGGCAACAAAAGCTTAAGAAACATGGCATTAAGTAGCGGTGATGCGTCGACAACAATAAGACTGACATTAACATGTAAATTGGCCTGTAAGAGATGAGAGTATTGTGATAGTGATGTTGCGAATAGCTGAAGGTTCTGGCTATCGAGTTATTTTAAGTTTTTAGTTTTGTACACTGATATTAAGGTATAAATAAATAAATTAAGGTATAAATAAATAAATAAATAAAATAAATATATAGGGACAAATCACACAGATGTGTGAGGATTCAAAAAACTTTGGGTCAAAGCGTAATAATTAAGTTATTCAGTATTAGTCAGTCTTACAGGTTTAGGTATGATAAATGGATAGGTATAAGTATCTACAATGTAAATAAAAAATGTAAAGTTATAAGTAGTAGTGATAATTGTAATTTAAAGTGATTTTAAAATAAATATCATTGACTAGGTCAGTATATAATAATTACCGCCATGTGTCTATGCTATAACTAGTCATGTCGATGGAGTTGTTAGCAAATACTATGTCATACCCAATTCATGTCTGAGAAGATTTTATAGCAGCCAACTACTACAAGTCCGAAGTTAGTAACTTTACGAGCTAGTTTTACGTATTATAAGAATTTGTTACCTACGTACAATAATATGTCGTGAATTAGGGTTGAAATTAAAAGTTTGGGAGAGGTACCTACTTATCTAAAAAACTTCCAAGCTAATGACTCCGATACAGAGTGATAAACGTTACCAGGCTAAAAACAAATTAACTTCAACGCAATGAATTTCCGCATTAATATGTTTATTTTGAGACACAAGTAAACAGATCACTGTCGTAATGAGACTTTTTATTAATCCAGAGCCGGAAGCGACCTTGAACTGAAAGTAAAAGTTGGTCGCGGGATTCGCATAGTTACCTTATTTATGCTATAGCGGTTATTATGTCAGTAGGCAGCACATCTGCTATGAAATATTTTTGTATGTTTATAGTTACGCAAACAGCTGAGATACGGCTATCAACCAATTAACGCACTCACGCAAACCGCAATACACACTTTCAATGGCGATTCATTGATGCGTTACATTTGTTGTGTGTGTAGTAAGGTTTCATGTTTTGATTAAACCCTAAAAGAACTGTGAACATTGTTTCAGAATTATGGGGACGCGTGCTATATTCGTCTGTGCATGTTTTGCGGTAACCAGTGCCACGCTCGAAGTGGTCAATCAATGGAACCTGCTGCAGTTCGACTTTCCTCCTGATCCAGTGCTGCTCGAGAAGTTTCAGCCAGAGAATACTGTTCCCACCGGTCTAGAGATCGGCTGGGACAAGATTTATCTGGGAATCCCACGTCTGAGGGCAGGAGTCCCGGCCACGATGGCCTGGGTGCCTCGTAGCCTGCCACCGGGCGTCAGTCCTGTGCTTCAGGTAAATTAATTGATTATATACATCTTGACAAGGTAATAGCTAGGTACGCGAGAACTTGTTTTATATTGGCACTTGCTAACAACATGCAAATTGCTTTGATTAAATTAAATCTAAATGATCCAACATTTGACTATCACTTATTCAATGTCAGTATTAAACTATTGAGTAAGTAGGCGAGTAAACATGTTTATTTTAGAAGTTAGGTATATCGTACTTTCTTTTAAGTATTTCTTTACAAAATGACTCAGAATAAAAGATGACAACAAAAATAGCTATGTAGTAAGTAATACCAAAACCAACCTTTTGACTTGTAATAAAAGGGTCTAACTAATGTACGTCGGAAAAATTGGAAAATAACAAAAAAAAATATCATAAAAATGCAATCAAATTAATATTGCACATCACAAGAGTATCACGATCATCAATCATGATAAGTGAATTGCAGCATTAACACACGGATGATAGATAAAAATTGCATTGTATAAAAGTATACTTATTTTAACATTTACGCGGCAAGAAATCGATCAGTCCCGGTATTTAAGGCAGTCGTGATTTGCCAAGCTATGTCCTCGAATTACTGCGATTTACCTCAGGCAAAGGTCTAATGCAAAGGATGTTCAATTTATTTTTTATTATTTATAGTATGGTTCCGGATTAACAATAGTTAAGTGGTATATCTATTATTTTCTTATTTTCCCTTAATATCGTAAAAAGTGAAAATAATGTTTAAGCGGAAAAAAACCATTAGGACATAACATAGACATTAGAATTATCCGAAATCGGCAAGCGTGTATGATAAGAATGATGAGTGTGGAATAAGGGAGGGAGGTTTGTAAGGATTGGTGCTAATGGAAATCTCTAGTCTGTGCCTACCCCTATGGCAGATAGGCGTGATGATAATATGTATGTTAAAAAAAGGATTGACGTAAGACTGACGGCTGGTAAAAAAGATCCAAATCTTACGAAATTGCATGTAAGCATTTATCAAATGTAAAAACTACCTGATTCTGTAGCTATTCATGGGAAAAAATGGTATATAGTTCCAAAAAACTGCTATTCATTAGAATTAACAACTGATTTTGTTGGTAATACAATCAACAATTGATTTGTAGGTAATAATAAATTAAGAGATATTTAATAAACATTAACTTAATATTTAAGTAATATATCAAAGATAAACTAAAATAAATACATTTTGTAAGTACCTTATAAAGCTTTAAGTATCTGACGAAGTATTCAAGTTCTAGTATGTAGACTTTATGAAACTATATTTTAATGTCACGTTACAACAATGTTGAAATAAAAATGAAAATAGGATGAAATATACTTCTATCTAAGTACCTGTTATAGCGTCTTATATGAAAATCACACTGCCTACTACAAATACTAGAAATAAGATTCTATCATTCACACGCAGAACTGACCTAGTTTCTTATACATTGTTGAATTACTTTGACGGAAAATATGAGAATTTATAAACGTGTGAATTCAGATAATTGTCAGTTCTACGAGGAGATTATTAATTAGTTATAAGTATTTATTTATTTAACTTTATTACACAATTGTAAACGGCGGACTTAAAGCCTGAGGCTTTATCTACCAGTCAACCAAATGAGTGATGCAGAGAAAGGTAGGGGGTAGTGCAAAATTTTGAATTAATTATGATAATGGGGCATAACAACAACCAAATTATATTATATTTAGGAACTTTATCAATATACTACTTATGAATAATACATAATAATATCAAATATGACAATAGACAATACATATACTACATATACAATTATGAACTATCTGACAGACTTTGAAGAAAATGTGCACGAACTTTATTCTTAAAAGCCAAGCGAGTTTGAAGTTTACTGCTAATCTTCTAATAAATTTGCCAGTATTAGCATGCTATATTACCTACACGCCCATGGTTATTGACTAGTTGAAAAGTATAGAAAGTAACTATTTAATAAACATCATATTTTGTGTGTTTTTATAACAATCCTAAAATAACCCAGGACCGCAGTGGATGAAGTATCCTGAGTTTCAAAAATTCGCTTCGTATGATTTATAAGAACGGCGGGTGATTGAATAGTTTTAATATATTCATCATCAACACTCAGCTTTTCACGGCATAAAACTAGAGTACGGAAAGTGCTTTTTACTATTTCATTATAGTTTAAAAAATCTAAATTCGAGAGTTTGGTTTTATTTCAAATATTTATTACTTCAATTTAGTCTACAAAAACGTTTTACTACCTAGTTAAATCCTTCGCAATTCGGAATGTAGGCTACATGTATTTTTATTATTAAGTTTTCATTGAAAATATTGAGCACGCAAGGTGACGGCAGTACACTTTCAATGTGAATTTGTGTGCCTTAATTAATAATATTTTTTAGATGCAACATGCACAAATAAATTCAATAATTTAGATTCTAGCTTTATTGTTTATTTCAGCGTTTTCAGGTTACACAAGAAAATTTGAAGCTTGATAACCCAGGATACATTTCGCATGTTATTTAATTTTTCCTTCCATGATTGAATATTCGGTATTTGGCATTATTTTGGAAGTATTTGGCTACTATGATATATTAAACCGACCGGTAGTTAAAAATAATACCTATGCTGTAGGTAAAATGTGTATCAATATTGTAACACACGCAGAGACGGCGACACAGACACGCGAAAGCGTGAAGGGCAAGCAGATTGGAACAATTCAGTATGCCGACCTTGGGAGGCGGACGCTATCAGATTTGCCCTGTGACAATCATTGTAATTTAAATTTAACCTATCTTCATGCTTTTATTTTTGAAAGATTTTATTTATCTTGTTTTCTACTTTTGTTTTATTACTTCACTATTGTTACTCTTTAGGAGTACTTACTGTGCTAGTTTGTTGAAGGTACTTATTGTAGTTAAGCAATTTAAAAAATTTCCTACAGTTTAAAGTTTAACTACTACAACTTATACTTCATATCAGTAAAATTTTACGAGGCTTGATAAAATACAGATGAGACAAAGCATAGTGAGAATCAATTTATCCTTCATAAGCCACTATAATAGATCAGACAGATCACGCTTCACATCAGTTTCTATCTAGTTTTTTCAAACGCTAAATCGCTCTAGTGTTAATTAATGCCATGTCATATATAATGACTAACTAAAAAGGTCAGTTTATAAGGTGTCATCAGATTCTTTGTTGGTACCAGGACGCCGTTTGAGTTGATAAATTTTATAGAAACTTGAAAACTACTTGTAAAAACGTCGGCACTTTCTTGTTCTATGCAAGGTTTTTAAATACCTATTAGTACTAGATAAGTAAATTTAATATGATCCGGAACAATCATGGAACAACAAGGTGAAATACGGAAGTTGAAATAATATGCGCAGAATTTAAGCTTTGATTATTAATTTAAGTTTCTAATCACGAGCTGTCATTTAAAACTTTGTTGCCTACTTTGATTGAATGTGCACTTATTGAATTGAAAACTTCTTTGGCGGCGTTGTGAACTTTTTGGGATGGATAAAAAAAACTTAAACTCGCGTTAGGACACGCGACCTGATAAAAAAGTAAATTCGTAAAGTAAGTAGACCGCTAGCCCATCGTAAGAGAGGAAGTAATATCCTTCTCTCTTTCAACAAAATACATTTACAGCACAATACACGGAATTAATGCAGTCTTTACATCATAGTGGAAGACTTGACGGTAAAGGGTCCCATAATCAAGGATGCCTAAGTGCACAAGAAAGACAGTAAAAGACCTGAGCACCCTGGGTGCCCATACAGGCCGCTAAGGATGAAGTTGGAGAGTTTATTTGTTTCATGAAGGCGATAATATCTATACTTATAGAAATATACAAATAATGTAGAGTTTTTTGGACGTTGGGACACCAGTGATGAAGATTTTTTTAAAGAGATCTCTTCACGTCTGATATATGCTGCTGGTGACAGGATGGCTGGCTGCTATTTCACCAAACAGATAAGACTTGCTATCCAGCGGGTAAACACCTGTGGGCAACATGCCTGTTGGCAAGAATGCTGGCCGTATTGGAATATATGGCATATGGATCGGGCATGATTTATCTGCTAATGGTCTCAAAGTAAATAAAAATACAATATTATTTCTAAACGAAAAAAACAAAATTTTTTTGTTGCAGCGCGGAAGGATCGAGTTTTTATTAATAAGATATGGTCTTATTGATCCGTATGCTGTTGTTGTTAGATAGCAAGTATTTCCAATGACGCCTCATTTCAGGTATGATGACCTCAGTCTTATAAAAATACAATTCTTTGTTCTAAAAGTTATTTGTATGCTTGATCACAAACGCTTGTCATTGAGTGCATATTTAACGATCAACAGTCACGCTTCAATGTGGAAATAATTTTGCACTCTATGAGAATACATAAACTGCGACAAAGAAGCAAGTATTATATTCAACGTTATTAATAATTTAAATACATTAAAATAAAATATTTAGTTTAGTTCAGATTTAAAAAAAGTATAAAGTATTCACTTTTAGAAACCGAACGAACAAATAAAGCCGGAATATGAACATAAACATTGGTATGGTTCCCGAAAAAGATCCAGAATTGTGCCGGCTGATGATATTGCCGGCGCTGATATTCTTTGTCATCCGTGAGGACCTAAGTTCGACGTCATGGTTTGCGAACAAGTATTCGTTCCAGGTTCACAAACCAAATCTCTGATGTAATGTATTACGTATTAGCAAAATAAGTCTTAATAAGTATTTCTTATTTAAATCAGAGAGTTTGCTAAATGTATAAATGTCAAACTCTCACTAGCGGTTAGAGCCACTTGATTCATTTATTATGTAATATTTTATTTAAAAATACTTTTAATTAGAAGTTTAATAAAATATAACAAATAACGTATTTTATTCAATAACATTTATTTCAAACTATTTATGTCATAAGCGTTCTTAATGCCTTGGGCTTATTCTACCAGTCCACTAACAGTTGACATTGGAAGTCTTTTGCATTAGTGCAAGAGCAAACATTACTATTTATCGTATTAGCTACTTTTTCTTAATTACGGTACCTACATTTCTCTCTTGCTTATCTTAGCAGCTAAGTTTGCATTCTTATTGCTACTGCATACTACTTTGTATATTTTATGTTAGGTATTTAAACTTCTCATATTGGATTCTAATAACAAGAAAAGATACTTATACCGCGTGCGAGATTCCATCTCACAAAGCTCACTTTCCAAGCTGATTATTTCAAAATATTTACAAAGTTTTATTTTTTAAATAAAATAGAACAGCAATATCGCACGCGGTATAGTATCTTTTCTTATTAACTATACCTATAGGAAACTATTAATTAGAGCTGTGGTCACCGAGTACTTGCACCCTCGGTACATTGATGTAGTATGACATGAATGACCATATTAGGCGTATGCAATGAACCTGTACTTCCGACGAACATGGATTAGATGCTAAAATGTGGTCATTTAATTGAGCTCTACTTAAATAAATATTGGAACAAGTTTTTGTGTAAGAAATGCCTTTCTGGTTGAATTACTTTAGAAACGAATGCTATTTACAAGTTTATTGGTGTTATTTACCGAAATAAATAGTTTAAATTCGTGTTCCATTTTTTCAGTTATAGATGCTTTGCCCAGCAGTAGGAAAATAAAGGTTTATGGTAAATGCGGGGAGCTATACCACTTTATTGTTGTTGGCTATAAGGATTCAACTATAATAAAAACTGACTCACATTTCATTCCGTTTATTTCCTCATCCAACATACATAGAAGGCACAGCAAGAAGAGTTAGGCAGAAAGATCAAAGCACAAGCACAGCAGTAAGGATCAGATGTATAGCAATTGAACATAGATATTAGGAAATAGTAAATTAAACATCACATTAAATAATTAAAAGCAGGATCACTAGACAGACATGCAGCCACAGAGAGATGACAAGCGAGTCTTGTCTTGTTTGTCAAGATGAAATCCAAAGAGAATAATAAAATCATGACTGGTTCTCTCGCCGCGCAGGCGTATTCGCGATTATGTCAGTTGATGATTAATGTGTGGGTATAGTCGATATTCCGATGTCGATGTCGATATCGACAAACTAGTATGCTATGATATGTGTTTATTTGAATAAGTGAAGAGTGTGAATAATTATAAGATAGATAAATATATATAAGGTAGCCTACAGGTTAATAAAAAAAACTAGTAAGGGAACAAGATTTTAAAACTTGATTTCTATTCATAGACAATTTCACAATAAAATACATAATTTTTTGCAGGCGTACCCTGACTGGTCATGGCACAGTGCGGGCCGCGGCGATATCAACTGCACGGGGCTGGTGTCGGTGTACCGCATCCGCGCCGATCGCTGCAACCGCCTCTGGGTGCTGGACGCTGGAGTCATCACCAGCATCGACGATTTCCGCCGAGTCTGCCCGCCGAAGATCCTCATCTTCGATATGGCTACTGACAGATTGGTAAGTTGATTTATTAATACCATCGAATGAAGTTACTTTGACAACCTCCGTGTTGTAATGGCGTAAAAGATAAAGAGATAGAAGAATCGCATAAGAAAGGACATGAGGGTTTTTGAAGTAGCTGTTACCATAAAAATAAACTTATGAAAGCTACAGATTTTTACAAAAAATTACAACTCTAGAATATTTTAATAAGAAGAAAAATCCGCTGGCAGTAAACGAAATAACAAAAGCATGTTCTATTGTTATCTACATTGAGGTGCGTTACCTATTATCAGCGAAAGCGTTTTCGTCAATCCCTACTAATATTATATATGCGAAAGTGAGTTTGTATATTTGTTTGTTATCTCTTCACGCTTCATCTACTAAACCAATCTGCTTGGAACTTCGCATACACATAGTTAGAAGTACTGAGAAGGACATAGGGAAATTTTATTCCGGGAAAAAGCACTGTTCCCAAAATTCTCGCGGGTGAAGCCGCAGGCGAAAGCTAGTATGCAATGAAATTGAAAAAAAAATTAAAGTTACATTTATAAAATTCCTAACTTTTAATAAGTTTGAAAATTATGCAGTGCCTGTGTGTAGTTTAAACAGTAAACAAGTGTTGTTTTGACATCTATTTACCTCGCAGTCTTTCTCTCACCACTACTCAAGATCAAAAAGCGATCTTGACTCGCTCACGGTCGCTAAATTCATTTAGTTTCCGTAATTGAACACAAACAATGGTTCATTCATGAGATCCGCCCGATATTGTCGGCGATAATAAAATTTAATGTTTGACACGACAATTAGAGCGGGACTAACGATTTAACTACATTTCTTTCAAAAGCCTACTTATATTTAGTGGCCAAGGTATAGTTTTGGTAGAGTTTATCAGAGAACAAAGACACAAAACTGTTTTAAGAGTCTTTAAGACTCTTTAAACATTTTTCACAGATTTTATATCGAATCACGTGATGCTACAAGCAACCGCATACTTTAACAAATAATTTCTGATCAGTGCGGAACTTACACAACAGGAAGGCTATTTAGTTGTGAAATATTTCTCCAGATAGGACACGGTCTTATCTACAAACAATAAAGGTTTGCGAAGTTATGAAACAGCTAAGAGCTTGCCTTGGACTGCCGAGTCGTGCTTTAAACTGGTTTCATTAATGTTATCTACGTTTAGGCTCTTGTTCTAAATAAGGTCCTTAGTTATTGTCATTATTCTATTATTATTACTTCGAATTACTATCAATTTTCAACGCAAAAATAAATTACTTTGTATCTAAACGGACGCACTGGGATATTTCAATTAGATTCTAATTATCATACCTAACTTATTAGCAGTGGAATGTAAGTAGGATATCAAGGTTTATAGCAGGATATGAGTGTTTTTTGATTGTACTCAACAAGATATTTATAAATATTGTTTTATGGCATATTTTTGTAAAATTTAAGATAACATTTCGAATATTATTTCATGATATAAAAGAACCGTGGTGCAATGGGGTGAAATTAGAAGGCAAACATGTACAACGAAGGCTGTTTGCCTAATCTGATTGTCCTATCAACGTCAAAACTCGACCAAAATAATAATTTTAAATGTACTTACTTTGATCGAAGTAAACAATGAACAAATGTGGACTTATCTCTTCTGCTATTTGCTAACAGAAATAGATGAGAGCTAGGTACCCATGCATAGTCTTAACTTCTGATATAAAATACTACATTTAAGTACCTACTACTGAAAAGAGTACAGTTATAATTACCTCCGGAAATACAGCAGCTTTAGATTCGGTCTGACAAATGCTTACAACAGGTATAGATGCTTAATAAGACAATATCGGCAACTGTCTATAGTTAATCAAACTATTAACAGTTGACTGCCGAGGCCAATTGCGTGAAAGGGTGTGGCTGGGCCATGGTTGCAGTAATTGTGCGTTTATTCTTCCATTGTAGGTGGCCTGGTTAATGGATAGGCACAATACTTTTACGTAAATCGAGGAGGCGTACCTCTGCTTTACATTGGGCTAATTTATTATCATCTGAAGTACTTAGTATAATACTGGAAACACACCCACTAAAAACAACATGCTATTTCTCTCAGCGGCATATACATATAGCAATTTCGAACGAATGAACCAAATTGGATATAGCTAGTCTTTACTATGCAGGTTACGTGGTAAATATTTATGACAAGTAAACAAATGTTTAAATGTACTTAGTCATAGTCAATGTCTGATTAGGCACGTATCATAAAAGTTAGATACCTATCATTGATTAAGTATACTTTAACACAAAGAAAATTGCGACACTTAGCCTCGTATCGCAGGCGTATTAAACTACATTATATTCAGGTTTGATTGTTAACAAATACTAATAGGCAAACCTAATCTTTTGGGTAATCTCATAATCCTATACTACTAATATTATAAACGCGAAAGTATGTGTGGATGTTTGTTACTCTTTTACAGGAAAGCGGCTAAACCGATTTAAGTAGGTAGTTGAAATATGGAATAAAAATAGGGTAGGAGTGAAAATTTTTAAAACGCTTGAATTTTTTTCTTTCGGTAGGAATAAGGTTCCTTGATACCAGAAATAAATCTCCGATTTTTTGAATCAGCCAATTATTTTAAATAAAATGTTATATTTTAATGACGAATTAATGGCGTCGCTACGGCTTTTGCTGCGGTCTATTCCTTTGCTTCGTTCGGTAAAAAAAAACAAATGACATTGTCATGTTGTTTTTGGCTGTCATGAATGTCATTGTCATGTTGGTTTTGGTTGTCATTAGTGCCATTCATGTTGGTTTTGGTTGTCATAAATGTCATTAATGACAACCAAAACCAACATGACAATGACATTTGTTTTTTTTACCGAACGAAGCAAAGGTATAGACCGCAAAAGCCGTAGCTACGCCATTAATTTGACGACCTCCGTGGCGTAATGGTTAACATGCCTGACCGCTACTCAGGAGGTCCCGGGTTCGATCCCCGGTCAGGTCAAGATGAAAAATAATCTTTTTCTGATGGACCTGGGTCTTGGATGTTTATCTATATATGTATTTGTTATAAAATATAGTATCGTTGAGTTAGTATCCCATAACACAAGTCTCAAACTTCCTTTGGGGCTAACTCAATCTGTGTGATTTGTCCCTATATATTTATTTATTTATATATATCTGTCTGTCTGTCTGTCTGTCTGTCTGTCTGTCTGTCTGTCACCTCTTCACTGCTAAACTGCTGGACCGATTGTGATGAAATTTGGTAGGGATGTAGTTAACGACCTGATGTCAAACATAGGCTACTTTTGGGCGCGATATAACCGAGTCCCACGCGGGGCGGAGCCGCGGGGAACAGCTAGTATGTATATATATCTCACGTGTGTCAAGTGCCCAGAACCTACATGTGTTTGCAGAAAATAGTATAACATTTAATGTTGTTTATAGAACTGTATTAGAATAAATTTTCATCTAAGAGTTACTATGTTTTAATTTTCGATATAAGTGTCATTTTTCATAACCATTACCTAATTAGATTTTATTTGCGGAGTGGAAAAAATATAGGATATAAGGTTTAAACCATATGCTTTAATTAAAAGTTAAATTTTTACAACTGAATCAATTTATAAAGTCACCTCAAATGTACAGAAAATGTAGCTTTCAAGTCAGGAAACTTAAAATTTTAGTAATCACATATGTTATTATATACATATATTTAATATACGTACTTTATTAAGATTTTAACCGTACACTTTTATTTTTGAACTAAAATTTTCAAAGATATTTAAGAAATAGAATAAATAATGTTTTAGAGTATTTTTGTTTTCCAATTCCAGGTAAGGAGTGTGTACTTCCCTCGGGAGCTGCTCCGCCCAGCCTCCTTGCTGACCAACATCGTGCTGGATGACACCAGGTCTCCCACCAACCGTCACGCCACCTGCGACAACATCTTCGCCTACATTAGTGACACTGTTGCCCCAGGTAATGGGGCGCAGATACATAACAGCTTTTTATATTATCTTTCTATCTTTTTTATTATCCTACTTATATTTTCTTCAGACCTTTTAAAATTATTTTCTCCTACTACTGCGCAAATATCTTACCCATTTTTTCCCAAACATTTCTATGCAAAGCTTACTCCAACCGCCGCTTTTGCAAGCCTTTAAGATGGTCACTTCTGAGTCGTTTTATTTAAAAGATACCTAAAATAGATCAACATACAATCTGACACGCAGTTCTCACAATATATACAATAGACACATTTTTAAACATTGCTTATATTACAACTAAACGTTGTTACACTTTTCGAGATACATGAGCATGAATTGTTATACTTATCTACGTAAAATAACAGCTCAGTCACATGCTTGAACTGAATATTTTGTTAGCCATCTCCGTCTTATATTATTTGCCAGTCAACTCGCTGAGATGAAGATTTATTATTACATATCTTAGATATTTTAAGGTTTATATATAGTCTATTTATAATGTTTTAGTCGTCTACATTGTATATAGACGACTAAAACATTAGGTACATCAGATACTGCGAACGTACTTAATTCCTACAGAGGTTTATGCAACCACATATTTATTTGATGTCAAACGTGATGATAGTTCTCACGATGATTATGTAGGTAGGTATGCTATTCAGTAAGTGTTACCGTGTCAAGCAGATGTTATCTTACTCGCTGACGAGAAACAGACCCGGATTTTCTTTCCATTTTCCCAGTTGTATTTCAAGCCTTTCTTGTGTTTGTTGGCTTATTTTTTCTCGTAAGTATCTTAAGACATATTATGAAATTTAACACAACTTTTATGATAGGCTGTCTGTTAAACATATTTCAAGGAAATGCTATTAGATATGGAATTAGTATGACATACTAAAATTAAGACCTTTCTAAGCCGTAGTATCTGTACCTACTTATTGTATTTTTTGCCGTTGTCCATTGTATATTTGCTTAAACTGCAAAACACAATAAAACATGCTTTCTCCGAAAAGTGATGCAACATTCTATCAACAAAACACTTACATACTAATTAAATTGACGTAGGTATATACTCGTCATTGAGAGAAATTGTGAATTGACGTAACGAATGTGTAACAAACTATAGCAAGCAACACCACGTTGGGCGAGTTTGCACGTGAACTACGAGTAGGTGTTGTGACTACACGGTCGTTGTCCGAAAGTAGGCTATTAGCTACTAGTTTTCGACCAACGTAATCATCTAAGCCTATCTACCTTTATATAATGTAAGCTATAATTAATAAGCACAATTTTGCGAAAGTTTTTTGTTTCGTCTCTTGAGAATAGTTTATATTTATGCCCGTAATTATATAATAATTATCCTTGAATGTTAACCGCCGTTTGTTGTACTTTAGTGTTTAAATTGAAATTTCTAAGTGACTATAAGGCAGATAAAAAAATGGTACTGAAAACTACACACTATATTTACTCTCATTTATTAAAGTGGTATATACGCGGACCCTACCAGGTTTACACTCATATTTAAAATAATGATACCTTGGTAACTCGATTGACCACAGTGTTCAGGGTCAACTGTGCTTTCTTTGTGAATTAACTAGCGACCCGCGCCGGCTTCGCATGGACATAAAAACCTTCTTCTTTAATCACTATCTTTTAAAAAAAAACCGCATCAAAATCCGTTGCGTAGTTTTAAAGATTTCAGCATACATAGGGATATAGGGGCAGAGAAAGCGACTGTTTTATACTATGTAGTGATACCAAAGAAAATGGAAAATAAATATCTCTATTTTCGAGTTCATTAATCAATTTTTACGGATATAAATTTAAACATGGCGTGGCGTATTTAAACGCCATGGCTAGGGATACATGGAAGGTTAGTGGGGGGGGCTTTAATATAAATATATAATAAATAGCTAAAAAAAATAAACATACCTAATAAAATTTGAACAAATAATTGATCAAATGTAGGTACTGGTGCATGCAGCACGAGTTTATTGAATAGTGCGTAAACTAAATACTGGGTCACATTAACATCACAATACATATTATCGTGGGAATCTGTATCTAATTTGAATACGAATTAAGCTTTATCTTCGATTGCAGGCATCATTGTGTACGACGGTCTCCGCGACAACGCGTGGCGTGTGACCCATGCCTCCATGTACCCGGACCCAGACCTTGGCGAGTATGACATCGGAGGCGAGAGGTTCACCCTCATGGACGGCATCGTGGGACTGGCACACTCCCCTACTCAAGGATTACTTTATTATCAGCCATTAGCTACTGACAGGTAAATATTATTACTCGCTCTCTATAAATTTAACCTAGTACATAGTATTACCTAAAGTGGGAGAATATAAAGTTAAAGAAAATTAATATAAAGTTTATGAACTGTCGGTCGTCCCTGGCGAGTTTCAACAATTTCAAGCAATAATATTTTGCCAACCTTTTCACATATATGACCCAGCACCATCTTCTTTCAGGCCTAATAGAAAATGATTTTTTGCTAGATACTTACCGATAGCCTCTATATCATTGTTATATCTGTTATATTCCTACCAATATATTGAATAATGAAACAGTTAAGGGACTTAAAAGTAACATTTTGATCATATGGGTCGTTCTACTCAGACGGGACGAAAATGAAGTGATTTTCGGCACAATATTTTCTTGGCGCGTAAGGTCAGAATAGTAGCTAGACGTCTAGCTATAGTCTTTCTTTTGCTTATGTCAAAAGGGCCAGTCAAAAAAATAAAATATACCAAATTTATAACCATTTAAAAAAAATATGGGTCCAGGAGACTGAGACAATGAACAGGATACTGATTATTAATACAAAAGAAATTAAAAACTATTGTTATTATTTAAAAATATGCACGTTTTATTAATAAAAATAGTGTCTTCTACAGAACACTTCTAATGTAAGGCACAAATAATCATAATTATTACTTACAAAATTAAAAAAAAAAAAAAAAGCAAAAAGTTTTTTGCGTGTTCTCTACATAACAAACATTGTCTCAGGTTTTAAAATAATTATTGAAAATTAAACAAAACCTTTAAGGTTTTTAAGACTATGCCTTTAATAGTTTCATTATATTGTAACTTGATTTTGGTTTGTTATTGTCCTTTTATTCAGTAATATGTTTCTTTATTTTATTTGTCTTATCAACTTGTGTAGAGTCTTTGTCTATATTTGTTTTCCTTTTTCGAGTGCCCTTGTTTGATTCATCTAGGGATTAAATAAACTTTTTAAAATTTTGGGCTTTTGTTGGACTAGTTATCAATGGTTTTATTTGAGAACAGATCAGTAGGGTCAATTTCTAAGTCAGGCATTTCAGCCAATATTTCCGGATCCAGGGCTTTGGTTATCTATTCTTGATCTGCCAGACTGCACACGGTAAAATGCCCACGTTCTACAATCTACAATGCTGGGAGTGGGACTATCAGTTTCAGTTTGTTCAGAGTCTAAATTTTCTTGGACAGCATCGACCCTATTCCTTGTTCTGAGCTGTAATTTAGTAAACCAAGTCTGTAATGTTCACATCCGTTGTAATTATAAAAGCAACTAAGAGACTTCATAACGAGCTTTTTAGGTAAATAAGCATTTCATTGCACTTGGTGAACTTTTAATATGCCAGTAAAAGGAATCAAATTTGGTTGATCTTCTGCAATCAATCGCGACATGTTATCTATATCACTATCATTAACAACAAATAGTGTTACATTGGGGCATCTGGTTTGAATTGCTCCACAAAACTCGTTGAGGTTAGTTATGTTACCTCCATAAGCCACTATGTTGTCCGCTGTTCTTTTACAAACTGCTCCAACATCGTCAGGTGCTCCTTTGCCATGACCTGCATCGGTGTAATTCCAGGTCCAGTTTATGATTTCAGGACAAATCTGGAATTTTGCATGCCAAAATGTAAAACATATGTTTTTTTTTATAATACGTGAGTGGCCAATCACTTAAAAAGTGTATATTTTCATTATTTATTGGCTTTAAAACCGGCTTGAGGTGGGCCCAAATGGCGTTCATGTTATGAGACAAGTTTGAAGACACTGTGCAATATGATTGAATGGACTCTTTAAAATATACAACAACTAGATGGCGTGTTTTCTCGTACAAACTTTATTCTCGCTTTTTCTAGAGTTTTTTTTTATCATTATGAGTTTTGGAATATTTTCTCCAATTTTTGCGAGCTTGACGTTTTTCACGATCTGACATGTTCGACACTAATTTTTTTTGTCCCTTTTCTTTTCTACTTAGATATTTTTGCCAAATTTTTTTTTTGAGCCGCTTACTAGTAGGATCATTTTTATTTTTTTTTGTATGTAAGACTTTCATCTATCCTTTCTTTCTCTAATCTTCCTTCCTTACTAATATTCTTTGGTTTTGCCATTTTTCTGTAAAAGAATATAATGAAATTTATACGGTTTTTACATTATTCAAATATTGTCAACACATATTTTACATTTTCATTTAAAGCTTATGTAAATTAAGATGAAAAATGTTAGTTTTTTTCAAATAAAAATAATAATGAAAAGTTTAATGACAGAAACCGGAGTTTCTGCTTCAGGGAATCCCAGCTTATTAATTTATGATAAAAATAATATATAACTTAACAAATAATACAGAAATGTGCCAATAATTACTATATTCATCATGATAACTGGATTACTATTCTATACATTCGTGCGGATCCTTGATGACTCTCAGTCTTTTGATTCATTCACAGTCTCCTGGCTATTGTGTTCCCAGGAGACTGAGGACAGGATACTGAGATTATTTTAAGTTTTTAGCCAATAACTACATCAATGCAACATTTAATATTTAAATTATGCTCTTCTTTACTCTAATGTAATATATTTACGACTTATGAAAGCAAAAAAGTATATAGAAAACAATGGATTATAAATACGTACCAGGATACTGTTAAGTTGACTGGCCGCGGCAGAACCTCGCTCACACAACTCGCTGTAATGACTAAGCTAGCTGCGAACCGAGACGGACGCGAGTGGTAGTAAGCTAACTTCACTTCGATCTTTCACTCGGACTGAACAGCAATGCGATAGACGCGGTAATTCGAACAGATTTTAGCGTGTTTTGATGTAGCAGGAGACTGAGATAATAACCGAGAGACAAAATATAATGCATTTTTATTTTTAAATTTCGCGTTCATGGTAAAATTAGACAAACACATTGAAACTTATATATTATAGATTTCTATTTTAGTGCAGATATTACGGACATACTTAAAATACTGTTACAAAGCAGCCTTTAAGCTTTCATTTCGTCCGAGAAACATGCCAGGAGACTGAGAATTTGGCACTTTAAAAAAAGATTTTTGTAAGATATATATTTAGAAGTGTGCTAATTTTTATTGTCATAATAGAAATCATTAAGCTGTATAGTTTCAATCGTAAACCAATATAATTTGCCTACAAAAACTATACAAAATAAGGTGAGCCGCGGAAAATTCCCTTGAGAATAGAACCACCCATATACGAATATAGAATAACTGTAGATGTAATAGAATCTTTTTATCATTCCGCAGAGAGTTTTGACACAGTTGAAAGAAATATTGTAAATCAGATTTTCACAATTATTTCCAGACTTTTCAGTGTATCAACCGCCGTGCTGGCGTCCGGTCCTCCAGCAGAAGGCGCGGACTTGCCAGTGAACCTGGTGGGCCGCAAGTCTTCGCAGGGCCTGGGCATTGCTGTGGATCCCCGCGACGACACTATCATCTTCAGTCCCATCACTGAAACAGCCATTGCCGCATGGAATCCAATCGCGAATACACATAAGTAATTATTACACGTACACATAACATTCCAGTAGACGACAAAGTTTATCAAAAGATATTTTTGGAGAAATTCACATTCATAGGCATTATATAATAACTACTCTATATACCATCATAGCAGAACATGTGTTTTCCCCAATAAGTACTTTGTGATTGTAGGCCCAGTTATTTACAGTTTTAATCAGGTATAAATAATAAATGAGTCATGTAAATAAATAATTTAATTGATTGATTAATGTATGTAATCTCAGGTTGTTAGCCATGGATGCCGAGAAGCTGCAGTTTTGCGCGGAGGTGCGGTGGGCCGAGCGCGACAACGGGGCGGTGTGGGCGCTCTCCACAAGATTCCACAAGTTCTTCCGTCGATCCGTATCGAAACATGAGGTAAAATGGTAAATTACTAACTTTGTTATAATTAAAATCCAGTTAAAATCGCAATCGCAAGAAAAATAGCAGCAATGGCAATGCTGATCTATTGAGGAAGAAAACTTCCAGTGCTTTAGACGGGATTATGGAGCCTTGACCAGTCTTTTATATATGGGCAGAAAAGCTCAGCTGCTAGACAAAGCGACTCTACATTAAAAGATTATTAGAAGAAGCTTTTAAAAATTAGACTTTTAAATTTAATATCTCATAATATGTTAATATTACTATCATTTATTTTTACAGATCAATGTGCGAGTGGTACGCATACCTGAGAGTGGGTTCGCGGCGCTCCAGCCTCATGTGCTGCGCCGCGCCGCGCGGCGGGCTAACGCCACTCTTCATTGAACCACGCCATACAATAAAAATACAAGCTAAATTGCCAACTCCCATGGAAACAAGTCTCGATTAGACGACGACTGCGCATGGGGATGCTTCCTTAAATAATATGATCATTTTCCTGACAATTAACCGGAGTCGGTCGCGATAAATTGCACAGCTTATATAGAATGGTTTCCTGACGTATTATTTTAAATATCCAACACTACATGGATTATATACTAGACATATACATATTTCCCAGTATTTCTTTCATATTTTGATAATTCGTTGTTTTGAACTTAGTACCTAATATACCTTCTTGTATCACCAAGGGAATGTACCTACCTACTATACCATGTGTCAAGTGCCATGTTATTATTACATGAGAATTGTCACAAGTTAAATTAGGATGGATCTAATTGTATTAAAGTAGATGAATATATAAAGTTATCAATAAAGTTTTGTTGAAATATAATAGTAGGTAGTCCCGCTTGTCTGTCACATATCAATAGATTATGTTCAGGGGTTTAGTTATGGGTCTGTATGTGTGAACCACTAAAAATATGCCCCGAATATTTTCATAATAATGAGAAAAAGATAATTCCCGCGTGAAAAAAAACTTAGCGCGATACCTTCAATTTGCGATAGTGTTTAATCATCAAAATATTGTTACCAATTCGTAGAATTGATAGTATGTGTTTGATAATTGCACAAGTTGCGTAAGTTTAGTTAATATAATTACTGTATCTAGAATATAATTCATCTCCCTAAATAAGTTCTCACACTTTTTGCTACAATACCGTAATAAATCCAGTCCATCCATACGAATAACCGCGAACCGTTGAGTATCTTTGACACCTTTTCCAATTACAACCAGTATTTTTAGGGTTTCGTACCTAATAGTGTCCCATTCCCTATGCTCAAGCATCCGTTTACTTGCCTATTTGCCAGATAGCTGGTGTAAAAATTGATTTGAAAAATCAACTTGTACCTACTCGACTACTTTTATTTTATGTTAAAATAGAAGCAAACATGACAGGTTTTTTAAAAATAATCCGATAACGATAACGTGTTTGAAACTGTGTTTATTCTGAAAGACTAGCAAATTATGACGTCATTTACATACCTATACATATAACTACGATTCTTGTTTTAATTTATGGTTTTATAAAAAAAGTTGAGGTCATCGATAAATCATTGTACTCTAGCGCACGAAAATTTTTAGTTGTGATGTCCTCATACGAGTTAGATTGACCGTTTTTCTTTCAAAATAGAGGACGGTTCTTGATAATTTATATAAGGTACCTAGAATAGCTTGGTTTCATCTCTGGAAAAAAGCAAACAACTGTGCAAAGTTCAGTGACTATGTACTTGGTACTTATGTCGATCGTGCCTCATACCATGGCTCTAATTATGATGAGCAGTCGGCGGTAATCTCCCGCGGTGATTGTTGTTTGTCCACAGAAGTAGCGCGACTGGCCCGTGAAATTACGGACCATGAGAACGCCAAATATTTTGTTTTTGGATACACTGGATTAAAATATTTTCATGTCATTTATTTTCCTTTGGTCTGTATTTTATTTTCAATAAATATTGTGTCATTAACAACCATGAGATCCAAGGACATAAAATTACACGTTCCTTATTTTATTACCACCAAAATATTTTCGAAACTAAAGATTCTCATCAGCTCCACGAGAAGGAAATTTCGGAACCACTGACTGGGAAATCAACAATTCTTTAATACATAAATATTATTTAAAAAAAAAAAAATCTTCAGACGTGTGGTCGTAGGTAGGTACTTTGAAGTAATATGGTCACAGACTTTGGCTAGTAGGTTCAATTTAGGTTAGAAGAAAAATTGTTCAACTTTAGTTTGCTTTTAGTTTAACATATATTTTTAAGTTAAAGAATACGAGAGTTGAAACTAAGTATATACCAAGATTATGCAATATTTTGCATATTTTTCTGCAGCTATAAAATATAATAAGTTTTGTAAATACTTTTTTAATCTGTAAATATTTAATTAATGGACGTCTTATTAACTTTACATCAAAATAATGTACTTTTAGACATTGCGAGTGAAAGTATGAAGATATAGAGAACTATACTCGTACCTGTAATTCTTTTGATTTGATCGCATATTATATTGTTATTGAAAGTGTAGTAATGATAAGGGCTCTGTCTAGCTCCTATTCATGAAAAACATCATAATAAACACTTAATGACACATAGGTACTCGTCACAAACAAACAACACTTATCTGGAATTTCGATGGTTTTATACATAGAATGGAAAATCTATTGTTCAAACTTTACTTGATGTGAGAAATGTATGATTGCTTTTGTAAATTATATTATATCTAATAAAAAATAATGAATGCATTATTATTGTTCTTAACGAACGAGCAAAATGTAATTAATAGGTAAGTTAAACATTTCACCATAATGTAGTTAACTACTACCTACAGTATTACCTTACCTTGGTACCTTATTTATTTAATAATCATTATTTTAGTTATATTAAATTTGTTAGTTTTTTAATTTAATGATTCAAAATTCTGAATAATATACTACCTATTTATGTAGCGCATTGAAATTAGAAGATTTAAACTACGGTCTAGGCATACAGCGTTACGTTCCGCGTGATGGTAGGAATTTGTAGTTAGGGTGATATACTCATAGAAGCCCGAAATACACGTTATTACAGCTCTATTGCCGATCCACTAAGAGTATTTATTTAATTTTTATTTTATTGTATAAGATACACATTTAAGACAGGTAATAGTATTTAGAAGAGAAAAAGACAGCAATTGCTGATAGCAATCTGCCCTCTTTTGAACAAATACAGCAATATCTACAATAAATACCTAAATAGAGGTAAATACCTACTCTCAATCTGCCAATTCAAATTTATTGGTTCAGTGAACTCACTCGTTGTTTATCTTTAACCACACACTAATTGGGAATTACTTATGTTTGCCATAAAATAACCGTGACTGTTTACTTTGTTCTATTGACTAACTCAGTTTTTCTTATCTTATATCTAAAGGTATAAAAAATAGTAAAAGTTTTTAGTTGGATGTTGAGTCACCTGAACCTGTGTAGGTACTACATGTCGGAGAGGATCTGGATTAGCACTTACACTCCGAAATTCCTACAAAATCAGAACCATGAAGAAACTATATAATGGAGTAAATGCTTATTTATCACGAAGAAACGATATCTGCAAGTCCCTACTTAGTTGCCTACCGAGTGGGTTGCAAGGTCAGTCGACCTTGTACGGTTTGGTGTTTAGTTCCTAAACCACCTCTGACGTGGCAGGATATTTTTTGTGACTGAGACCCAAAGTGACATATATAAAACTAGCAGTCCAGCCCGGCTTCGCCTATGGTATAAACATAGCCTATGTCACTCGGGGTTAGTGTAGGTTTCCAACGGTGAATGCATTTTTTAAATCGGTTCAGTAGTTTCCAAGCCTAACAAACAAACAAGCAATGAAATTTTTCCTATTTATAATATTAGTATAGATGAAAGAATATAAGCAATATCGAGATCGAGGAGTCGACATTTTATAGTTTCTTACATACAAAACAATTTTGAAATTAGGGTGGTGCAGAATATAGGTAGGTATATATCTCTGTTTGTGGATAGTCCACTATTCAGGGACTCTTAATTTATTCAAAAAGTAGTGAACTGTCTGTTGGCACAGAATACATAAATAATACCAATTCTCATCGGACCAACTAAAAAGTTGAAATCGGTGAGAAATTAAAAAAAGGTTGATCCGGTTCAATTGGTCGGTTTAGTTGGTTCGAGTGGCAGGACTGAATATATACTGTTGACGAATTCTTTTACGACGTTAAACAGCGCAAAACATAAATTTATTATATATCTATCATAGTCGAGTAGAGAGAAGTATGGATTTTATACTAAGTAATACGTAACTATTCAAGTAACTTTACCAATGGGCACCGATAAGGATGTAGAATATAAACACCGTAGGATAGTGTCTCAAGGTGTCAATGGATACCTGAGAGATTCCTTTTCCCCTTTAAATGAAATTCAGCACAACCTTTTGTAATCGTTCGTTCATATCGTATGGATTACAAGGCCATCCAACCCTGCAGACCCGGGTGACCAAGTTCTTCGAAACCGCCTCTCGGCCTCTGATGTGATTTCTTTAACGACTACTGGAAAGCAGTCGGGACCAACGGCTTAACGTGCTTTCCGAAGTACGAAATCATCTGAGTAGTTTGAAGCTAGAATAGTAGTATAATGAGTCACAGTAATTAAATTGCTGACCTGCATAGTCTATTGTTTATAAAAGATGATCACGTTTGGAACAGGGACTGCCTCTATAAACCTAATGAAGCGTGACTTATGCAACATGCATATTATGATATGACGGCTGCTCTGGGGAAATACGCTTACGCACCAACCTTAGTGTGCCATGGTGCTTACCTGGAACAAGTTTTGGAGAAAGCACTTACAGTGCAGTACTATAAAATACAAATACTTAGTTGAATAATATACAGTTCACATCATTTTCATTTCCACATCACACCTTTCTTTCTCTGATTACTTAAGAATTTTGAAGATTTAATTGACCGATGGCATGATAATAAAGTTATGTATCATGTACGTTTTAACAGACTGAAAACTTGAATACATTTCAAGGACATTTAAGACACACACAGCCATTTATCGAGGTCATTATGAGCTTGCCGAAGTAAATCACAATGTCACGCATAATGAATAGTATCAAACACCCTATTCTTTACACATACTCGAATCACTTCACTACATAGTATAAAACGAAGTCGCTTTTTTTGTCCCTTTGTATGTTTAAATCTTTAAAACTACGCAACGGATTTTGATGCGGTTTTTTTTAAATAGATAGAGTGATTCAAGAGGAAGGTATTTATGCCCATGCGAAGCCGGGGTGGGTCGCTAGTAAATAAATAAAAGTACCAACCTACGCAACTTTTTTCATAAAGCAAGCATATCTTTATTTAATAAATTTTACATATACTCTTTTATGCCAGAGTGAAAACATTGCAGGAGAAAGATAATAATAATAATAATAATAATAATATTTATTTGCCAACTAAGTGTCATTTTGGTCTTAAAACTAGTACTTGCACTTTAATACTTAGCCACCTTTTACAGGTATTGCAAATTTGTGGGTGGCGCCTTATAGAATATAAAACAAAATATAATTTTATAATCGTCATATTAATATATTTATATATTATATATGTTTATTTAAGTTTAAGTATCTATTTATATATATTTTTATATATTTTTTATATATATATTTTATTTTATTTTTATTTGTTTTCATTTTCCATATACTCATCTATTGAGTAAAAACTCATGTTTATTAGGAACTCTTTTAGCTTTTTACTAAATGTAGTTTGATTAGTTTCATTTTTTATGTTTATAGGAAGTTTATTATACAGTTTTATTGCCATGTTATGTGGACTATTCTGTAACATTTTAATTCTGGATGGTGGTAAGTATAATTTATTTTTGTTTCTGGTATTTATACTATGAGTTTCATTTACTTTTTTAAATGTATGTAGGTTTTTATGAACAAAGGAACATATATCGTGTATGTATATACATGGCAATGTTAGTAATTTATATTTTATGAAGAATGGCCTGCAGCTTTGTAGATTTTTGATTTGAGCTATAATTCGAATGTATTTTTTTTGAAGGATAAATAGTCTTTGAATATTTACACTATTCCCCCACAACATTATGCCGTATTTAAGCCAAGAATATGGGTAGGCGTAGTAAGTGGCTAGTGCAGTCTCTACGTTTGTGCTTTGTTTAATTTGAAATAGTGCGTATATGAATTTTGATAGTTTTGTTTCTAATTTATCTATGTGTGTTTTCCAGTTGATGTGTGTGTCTATGTTTAAACCTAGCAAACTAAATGATTCTACTGTTTCAATTCTTTGATTTTTGTATGTTGTGTCTGTATTATAGGGTTTCTTATTATAGGGTCTGAACTGAATAGCTTTTGTTTTTTTAAAGTTAATTTCTAAGTTATGGTTTTCTAACCAGGTAATTATATTTTCAAGGGTTTCTTTTATTAACGAGTTTAAGTCATGTTCAGTGTCGGTTTTTAGCAGAATGGATATGTCATCGGCAAACAGGACAGGAAGGCATTTTTCAGTGTCAAGAATTTTTGGGAGATCATTTATATATAATAAGAACAATACGCATCCTAATACACTACCTTGAGGTATTGAACATGTTAATGTTTGTGGTTCTGATTTTATCAATTGTATGTGGTTATTTTGTTCATTGTGATATTCTATTTGTACTATTTGTTGTCTATTGCATAGGAAGGATTGAAACCATGAGTAAGCAGGACCTCGAATTCCGGAACCGTAAAGTTTTGAAAGAAGTATGTTATATGAAACTTTGTCATATGCTTTAGTCATGTCTAAGAGTAGTCCTAGGGCTATTTTTTTGTCATTTATGTGTTGTAGAGCTGTTTGTACGTATTGATAGACTGCTAGTGTAGTTGATTTAGATTTTCTAAAACCGTTTTGGCTGTTATCAAGAATATCATATTTTTCTAAAAAGTTATACAGTTGATTACACATTGACTTTTCATATATTTTCGCAAACGTGGAGGGTATAGCTATTGGCCGAAAGTTGTTGGGGTCAGTTTCATCATCTTTTTTGTGGATAGGGTGAACAAGTGATATTTTTAATGAGTCTGGGAATTTGCCATCTTCAAAACTTTGGTTAATTAATGTAGTCAGTGGTAGAGCTAATTCTTGTGCACATTTCTTAATTAATATTGGTGGTATGTCATCTATTCCAGCACTGTATTTATTTTTCATTGATTTTATTATGTCTAAAGTGTTTTTCTCGTCCACAGGTTGTAAAAAGAACGAGGATATTGGCGGATTTATAACAGAGTGACCATGTGTTTTTTGTTTGTGTGGTGGGGTTTTTCCTATATTTACAAAATAATTATTAAATGAATTTGATATTTTTATCGGACATTCTTCTATTTTATCATTTATTTTTAATTTTATGTTTTTATATTGTTTATTTTTATTTTTCCCTGTTTTGTTATTAATAATTTTCCACATAGTTTTATAATTATTATTAGATTTTTTTATTTGTTTAATGTACTCTAATCTTTTTGAGATTTTAATGGATTTTTTTAGAATATTATTAAATTTGTTATAATAATCTTTTAATACTGTGCTTCCCGTCTGATTAAGTATAATTCTTAACATTCTTTTATGAATACATGATTTTTTTAATCCAGTTGTGAGCCATGTATTTTTTGTTTTATCTTGTATTTTGGTCTTTATTTTTGGAATATTTTTATCTAAACATGTTTGTATCTCTTTTGAAAATAAATTATAGTTTTCATTGACATTATTTTTATTTGTTATTATTTTTGACCAATCGATGTTTAATAATGAATTTCTAAAATTTTTTATGTTATTTTCTGAATATATCCTTTTATTTTTGTACCAAATTTTTTTAGGCTGTTTTGTGTATTGTAGTTTTAGGGTTATGCCCTTATGATCAGATAATCCGTGGTCTTCAATAAACGATTTTTTTACAAAATGTACATTGTTAGTGAATGCTAAGTCTATACACTTAGCAGTTGTTTTAGTTACTCGAGTGGGTTCGTTTACTAATGGCGTAAGATTGAAAGAATGCATACAATTTATGAGATCTATGGATTCACGCGTCTTTTCAAGTGTATTTATATTAAAATCGCCCGCTATTATTAGATTTTTATTTTTATATTTTGTATTAATTTTTATAAGTACTTTATTTAACTGTGCATAGAATATATTGATATGACGATCTGCTCTATAGAGTCCTATAATTATACAATTCAACTTTGGTATTTCAATTGCACTAAATTCAATTATAAATTCTTCTGAAAAATTATTAATATCACTCCTTTCTAAATATTCTATATCATCTTTTATAATAGTACACACTCCTCCTCCTTCATGTTTTTCTCTACAGAATAATGATACTATTTTATATCCAGGAATGTTTATAGAATCGCAGAAATCTTTTTTTCTCCATAATTCTGAAAGCATTAATATGTCTATTTTTAAGTCTGAGAGGAATTGTTCCAGAATAGGTATTTTATTTCCTATACTTTGTATGTTTTGACAAACAATAGTAAATTCTTTGTTATCGGAGCAATTTGTTCCCATTTTCTGTAAGAAAAAAGTTATTCTGTTTGGGTGTTATTGTTGTGTTATTGTTAGCGTGGCTGATCTGATTCTCAGCAACTTTTGTTGACATAGGGCTAGGTGATACGTGGTTTATATTTGGGTTTGTGTATTTCACACCGTTAACAAATAGTATGTTGTCCTTTATATAAGCATGGTTACCGTTGTTTCTAGCAATTTTCAATTTGCGTGTAAGTGTGTTCCTTTCCTGTAGTTTTTTCCCATCTAAGTACTCTCCTGCTGCTAGTCCACTGTTCTTAAATTGTCTTGAGTTCTGAATTATGTATTTAGTCATTCTTTTATTTCCTAGTTCTATCATTAGTGGTCTTTTATTTCCTTGCCTTCCTATACGTTTTAATTCTTCTATGTATGGATATATATTTATATTCATGATTTCACCAAATGCTCTTGATACACGTGCACATAAATCTTCTTCAGTCTCGTATTTTTCTTCTGAAAGACCATATAATACTATTTTTTGTGAACATTTTAAGCTGTGCAGTTCTTCTTCTATGTTTTCTATTTTTTGATTTATATTATCTTTTAAATCATTTTGTTGTTCGGTAAGTATTATTGTTTTCTGCTCAAATTTTTGGGAATCTTGTTGTAATTTCAGTTTTGTATTTTGAAACTCTTCTTGTATAGCGGATTTAACGTCTTGAATAATAGAGGCTTTAATTTCTTGCAGTTTTTGGTTAAATATACTCTCTAATTTTGTATCTAAAAGCTGACTAAATTTTTGGAGTGAGATCGTATCATCAGTTGAATCTTTAGACGGTGATAAAGTCTGTGTGTTTCCAATGATATCATCTAATGTTTGGTCACAATCGCTCATGTAAACTAGGTGAGATTTGTTTGGTTGTTTTTGGCTACGTCGTAAGGTGATATTTGTTCTTTCTAGATCATCATCTACTATAATGTTTTGTTGTATTTGCCTAATAGGAGTGTTTGAATTGTCACATTTGGGCAATTTACATCGGCATTCTTGGCATATCCATTTACTTTTATGATCGGGAGTCATTGTGTTGTAAAAACGTTTTTCAGAGACATTTGCACACTGTAAATCATATAGTTTGTGACATGCAGAGCATTTTAAAAATTGTTTATTGGGCAAAGTTTGTGAGCAACCAGCACATAGCGCCATCTTGCAGACCTTTTCAGCGTTTTTATGCAAATAACTAATATAATGTAGCGTTCACTCATGCATAGCAGTTGCTTTCGTTAACAAAAAGTTCCCAGATGAGTTTGTAGATGGCGTAGGTATGGACAGTAGTCGATCAATTAATTATTAGGTATCTATTTTGTTTCCACAGGTTAGGATGTAATGTAATTATTTTACCTTAAGATCGTGTTGAGTTTATTGAGAATTTGTAGTCGATGGCAGGATTGAAGTAACAGTTCAATATTCATGCGGTGTATGTGTTTTTAATTCTTCTAACATCCAGTAGATGGCTATAAAATGAAATATGGGCGAGCAATTTTGTATGGGTTACAATTACAAAGCAATTATTTTTAAGGTTATTTTGTTTCTTTCTTTTTTTTCTTGTTGTTGTTAATTATAAATCATGCACTTTTCACAGGTAGAGTTTCATTCATATAAGCCGACACACAGATTAGTTCCAATTTTGTTTACTTCGTTTCTTTCATTTTCTTATATAAAGTCACAATGTTTTTAGTTAGCATTTATATGGTTTATCACTAAATAAATACAATTATTTTTATATAAGTAGACACATTTTTGGTTTTAAAATAGTTTTTAACGCTTATTTGTTAATATATTTCACTTCCCTTATTTTTAATTAATTTTCTTTACGGCCAAACTGTTTGCACAGCGCCGACCCACGGTTATTCTAAGATCGGTTGGCTAGTATTGCATAGCCCAAGGTAAGACAGATATCCATGTTGTCTGACTTAAACCAAAAAGTCAATGTAATAGTCTACGACTCAAATACATCTTTTTTCCCGTCTAGAAAATATTTACCCAGATAGCCAGCGCGGAAATATTTACGCAGACTGAAGTATTCTATTATGTTTTGAAATTGCGTTTGAATACTCTGCCCTAAGTATATATATATATTTTTTTGCAAACAATATTATCACAATTAATCATTATCATTTACCCGCTTGCATTCCAGGCAGTGTGGCTTCTAAGACCTAATAAGATAATAAGGACACCAGTTTACCAGTCGCCCCGATCTGACTGAGGTCAACCTTCTTTGAAAATGCTCTTTTTGTTAGGATCCACCACTAGTCGGAAAGAGGTACAAAGAAATTTAGACCTTTGTTTGTCCCTTACTCGCAATTTTACTTGAAGTACCTAAGGGGTGTAGAGTCTTAAATCAGACACACACGGCAATGCGAGATATATTTGATGACTTCAGTAAATGTATTTTTTTCTTCTTAGGTTTTATCCTCTTGCATTAATATTTTACTAATAAGATAACTAAGTAACTAATAACTAGTAACTATTCATTGTTTTAATCATTGTTTTGCAATCATCGTCAGCTTAAGAAAATTAAACATTTACACACAAAAAATAGCGATAAAATATGAATACCTATATGTAAAAAATTATAAACGAGTAGATAGGTACTTTTGTAACCAGTTTTGAAACTACGAACACACAAAATTTTATAGATATATAATTTGTAAGCACATTTTTTTCAATTTTCATTAAAAAGCAAGAGGCGCAAGTGAGTGAGAGAGACCATTCTATGAAAGTTAAAATTATGTTTTGATATATAACTTACTACAAGCACAATGTAATCATCACAATTGCGCCTACCAATTAATCGAACTGTAGTTCCAGGCATAATCCTCAGTGAAAATCAGTGCAATAGCTATAAATAATTATACTATAGAAGGGGAGCTGAAAACGCCTGCTGGCTTAAAATTGAATTGGTGGATATGCGTGTAATATACTCGCATGCGTGGATATTGATATAATGCTAAAGTACATGCGAAGTGGAAAAGGAAAAAGGCCTTGGGTTCCTCAGTCCACACCGAAAAGCTGAACGAAAAATCGCTAAGAAGAGAGTGAGCTGAAAACACTTCCTCCTTATGAAATTTACTATACAGTAACGCACATGTGAGAAATTCCATTTCATTGTAAACAAGATGATCACCGTGCCGATTGATAGCAAGTTTATCTGTAGCGGTCCGGATTGTTTTACAGCAGTGGCCACTCGTCTCTCACAACAGACGCCAGACGTTCGCAACATAAGACAATTATAGTTTTTTTATAAAGAGAAAAGAAATTAATTAAGATTAAAAATATTCAACGGAAAAGCTGATTTTTCAAAGGTAAGTTTTATTGATGGTTCGGTTTATATTTTGTTTTAGTATTGATTATGTATGTTTATCTGACGAAGTGTGAGTTACCGGTTTTCCCAAATGATAATACTTCGTGATATTCATAAACAAATTAATTAAATGACATTAAAATTATTAGCTTACTTTGTTTATGAGTTTAATATATTGATTGGGAGATATATATAACTACCATAAATGCTAGTAATATATATTTTTTTAACTATCGCAAGTAATTACTTTACGATAATAGCACTTGCTACAATGAGTCTTAACATTAAGCCGGTATAATAACAGCATATAAATGTTTTTAATATGAGTAACCTACTTACCTATGTAATGGCTGTGCCTCGTGGTTTTGCCAGCCCGTGACGTGTATGTACAGTCGGCTAGAGAGTGCGGTATACATCGTACCATACATCGATGAATGATAGGTGTATATCGCAATTTGCTGTTGTGTGTCAACTTAGATAGGTGATCTTTAGCTTATTCAGAAATTTCAGAGATTTGCGCGGTTGTTCAGTTTTTTCACTTCATCATTCACATCATCCTTAAATATTCAAAGAGTTTTTAGCACAGATCATTGTTTGTTTTTATTTGGTACCTACATAGGTAGCTTCTTCGTCACTTTCAGCAGAGCACTTGGTCAACTTTAAATCTGATGACAGCAGTGTTGACCATATAAATAGCATGCCTAAAATAAATAGAAGATTGTAAGTAAGTACATTAAATTTCAGATTCTTATGAGTAATTAATATCAGTTATATATTTTTGATAAATAAATTATTAAAAGGAAATACTGATAGAAAATCTGTAAAATGTAATAAAATGAAACGATCGATTAATATTATCTCCATGGCCTAGTCAAACGCGTAGTTAATCTGAAAACAATTAAGGGTCAAGTCAAAGATAGCTAATCTAAATATTATTGCGTACTCGTACTAATATGCACCAGAAAGATTATGTCAAAATCGGTAAAGCTCAAGTTGTATTCGCAATAAGGTTACAGTTGCCTCTATGAAAAAATATGTTTGTTGTATGGGAACAGAACTTATAACACTGCTAGTATGGGGATCATCGTAGCTCACGACCTACCAAATATATACACAAAAATCGTTTTCTTCATAGCCTTCCTTTGTTCATAAAAATAATAATAATTTACTTTATCAAATCATTAACTTTTATGTGGTGCACTCTGTCTTAGTGCTGTTATTCTAAGGCTATGATGCGGTGAACACGAGTACGGATAACCGGATATCATAATTTGATGTTTTTTTAAATACTTTATTTCTTATTTTTAACATGGGTGCAACAGGCACAAAAAATAATCGTTTTCTTAGAATACACTACTAGATTAGTTTGTGGGGAAAGGACGGGACGATGTTTTACTATAAGTAATCAAAGACTAAACTTTAATAAAGATAATTAGGTAGATTATTTTGCTTATTATTTCACAAACGGATCTAGAATCGAAAAATGGTGTACACATATGCACAATATGTGTTTCTATATATAGAGTTCAAAAGTACCCTCTTAATATGATTGAAGGACCTAACATGGGATAGGCAAGAAAAAATCAACCTCACTTTAAACGCAGGCGAGCTACAAAACTAAAGAATTTATTATTATATTTTGTAGCGTGATTACAAACAACATGCATTGTTTATTAAAACAGACACTGATCAAAAAAATACTAACATTAAACTTTTCGATATATGACAAAGTTTCACATTAAATGGACGATACCAAAACGCTCTATACTTCTGTAATTCGACATTTACTTTTCTAGCGTTTATGAGGTTAGGGACGTGAAATACTGCATTTCTAGTAAATTCGCCAATCGTTAAGTTTTTCAGCTTAATTTCATTTGTTTTTAAATTGACTTCCCCATCATGCAAAGAATGAAGTAGAAAAAAAAGCTGAATGGTACCTTCGAGCCGGATACAAACCGGGCTGGAATTTCTTAATTAAGTACATTTTTAGTGTAATTTATTTATTTAATAAATTATTGATTTTTGAACTTAATATATAACGATATTGAATAACATTGTATTAATTTCTAGATAAAAAAATACTAATGTGCCTATTTGTAACACTTTTACTCTGAATAGGTCCTACCATTTAAATACCACAACACAAACCTAATGCTTCAGTGAAAATGCCAAATATCGGAAGACGGTTGTCATAATCGGTAAGCAGGGAAAACATTTAACCTGCACAAGGAAAATCCCAGATTCCACCTTGTTAAGTATATTAGTTATTTACAGGGTAACCTAATAAGCGTACCTAGCGTTTGCACAGATGCATCCTAAGCTGTTTCTTCGAAATAAGGAGGCCGAAACGACATAATCCTTTCATGAAATAGGTACTTTTTTTTCTTGGTATATTGCGTCCACTATGTTAAACAGTAGCCCTTGTGGGCGGATAATTTAACTCAGTTGCAGCAAAGGCAAAAAGGGTAGGTTAGGTTATATGTTTGACCCGTATTATTGTTTGGGAATCAAATTAAGACAATGAAATTATTTTGGTTTTAAATATTTCCGCAAATTGTGTTAACTGGTATTATGTAATTACAATCAAAATACTGTTCTATAAAGGTTAAGGAACTTCAACAGTATCATTACTTAAATCCTAAATTAAATACATTTAGTATCTTTGTCAATTATATACCTAGAATTTTGTTGCGGAATCATGGTCCAATGATCTGAAAGCATTTTGTATCATTTAACTTGACTGCTTATTGAGAACAGCCAGCAGAAAATCAATCTGAAGGCAAATTGCCTTTTTAAGGCGCTACCATCGGCAAATTAACATTTTTTTAGGGCACCGTTTCTAATTCTTAGAAAGTTCTGACGAATGTCGTTGAACGCTTTGCATTCGCAGTTTTTTTGCTTGTTTTCAAAAGAGGTTTTTAAAATCGGTTTCCTTGTTTTTTTTTTTTGTAGATGTCTTAAAACTAAAGTAGGGGTCAGTCACCTTGTCACTATATTGTGATCGTAATTAAATAACCCTAGGTCAATGTCGAATCTGATTGGTACATTCTACTCTACTTCAGTGAACTAAGTGAATAATGATATCAAGCCTTCAAGGTTCTACTAAGAATAGTATATCAAAGAAGCATCAAAGCCAGGGAGATGACCCATCATAAAAACAATCTAATAATGTCTTGTCCAGTCGATCAGAGGTTTTGTCTGTGTAATTTCTCTGTGGGTTTTGGTATTTTTTTTTGTTTTTGTACACGAATATTGTTCCTCAGTGCAATTCGATCTATAGAATACTTGAAATGTGACTTTCAAAAAGGGTAATGCTAGTTATAGCACCTGCTTGATAGTTATTAGATATTATAGGTACATACTTGATACTTATATAGTAGATAAAATTTTAATTTTACCAACTATTTATAATGCGTTATTAAAATTTATATGCTTTATTAAGTCTTCATATTTTATTACTGCAATAAATAATAATAGGTACATATAGGTATTTACAACTTCTTTTATTTGAAATCAATGTTAAATTGGTAATTGCTATAAAACTACACAACAGCTATTTATCAATAGAATTAGGTTTTGTTTTGAATGCTGTTATTATTTGAAATCATTAAAGTTATACGACGAAAACTACGAGCAGCTAACAAGGTTTAGGGTTATAGGTTTATACTAGGCTGGTTAATAGTTAATTTTTGGGCAAGGTAAAATTATATTTTAAGTGCATCAAGAATATCTGCCCCAAAAATTAACAATTGTTTTTAATTTAACATTCATAATATTCAGTAGGTAACAGCTGGGGGCTTAGCCAAAGTCACAATCGCAAAACGTTAACGAGGTACGACAAGAACAAAATGTATGGGGTTGATATAAGATTGATCACGTGATTTACCGCAGCTTATGTCCATCCCATACATTTTGTTCTTGTCGACATTCGTTAGCGTTTTGAAATTGTCACTTTGGCTACGGGTGCAGAAATCATTTGTTTTCTCTTTACGCCTAATTATGTTGTATGCAAATTATTTCTATTCATTTACACATTGGTAAGAGTCACGAGTGTATGATAAATTCAAAAGAGTACATGTCCTTTTGTATATCTTATTGTGCCGGCACATAATTAAGTGCATACAATTAAACATGTTACTCGTATTTGTCAACTCTGTGGCGCGATCATAGCGTTCTTGTGGTTGAATAATGAGCTACGAGATTTCAGACTCCGCCACCGTTGCTCTTTAAATAAATAAATATATAGGGACAAATCACACAGGTTGAGTTAGCCCCAAAGTAAGTTCGAGACTTGTGTTATGGGATACTAACAACGATACTATATTTTATAACAAATACATATATAGATAAACATCCAAGACCCAGGTCAATCAGAAAAAGATCATTTTTCATCTTGACCTGACCGGGGATCGAACCCGGGATCTCCTGAGTAGCGGTCAGGCATGTTAACCATTACGCCACGTGGTCGTCAAAATTATCTTTATCTCTGAAGTCTGAACCATAGTGTCTCGGACACTTTCTTTGTAACATTTTCACAGAATAGGTACATAACAATGTTTATACTCTAGTCTAGTATCTCGCAACATAAGGGAGCTTGAGGCCAAATCAATCTGAGATTTTTGACTGTTTGTTGATAACTTAATACCTCACATTACACATAGTACTTATTTATTAGAATTGCGTAGAAAGTGGATCACTTTGGTGATCACTAAAAAAAATTCATAATCCTTATTATTGTCATTTAGGCTTTGATATAGAGATTAAAAAATAACTAACATATCCTAACATATTTATTTTATTTTATTCGGAGAACATACAGTCTTTAATATCAACATAATCAATACTTAATATCAAATGACCATTTACATGTTCTCCCATATATATTGCTGAACTGACATAATAATTACTTATTAAATAGGTATTCATCATCATTATCATTTTGTGTTGATGTCACTGTCTATCGACCATGCACACCCTGGTGTTAGAGTTCTTGGGAACCATCCTTTAACGATCATATGGTAGCCGGCCTTCCGAAGCACGGAATCATCTTTATTATCAGACAATCGGGTGATTCAAGCCTGAAATGTCCTAACCAAACTGGAAAAAACTAAACAAAGTATGCTTCCATAAGAAATCGGACCCACGACTCGGATTCTACAGGAAAACGCCTTAACAGTTAATGAAGTTAGTAAATTAAAGTTAAATGGGTATTTGATGGAATATTTTATTATTTGACTCTATCATCAAAGCACAGCCCAAACTACTGAAGCAAAAAAAAATTTAATTTGGCATGTACAGTAGGCCACATAGAAAAGTATACACTTACTCCTTAGCTGGTATACTGTTTTGTGTGGCTATCTGTAAATAAGGTAGTAAGTATCTATGTAACTACTACTAAACACTAATAAATATCATGCGCAGAATAAAAAATACCCGTTGCGCATAAAATTGATACAAGAAGATATTATTATCAAATTTACTAAACTTAAACCGCTTAAGTGAAGTCAATTCTGGCTAATTATGTATTTAAATTGATAGTCAAATGAATTGAATTGCTTAGGAACAATTGAATTAATTAGTTTTAATTTTGTTGTTTAAATGTACCACTTAATTACAAGCACAACTAGGCACTTATTATTCGATCTACTTTTGCATGCAGCCTATCTAAGTAATGGAAATGTATCATTAGTTTTTTAGTTAAGAAGCACGACGGTTTGCCCGCCAAGTTCTATGAATGAGCACAAAAAAGGGAAGGCTTTATAATACCTATTCATCATTCATCATAATTTCAGCCGCAGACTACCCACTGCTGGGTATCGGCCTCCCACATAGATTTAAAAAAAAATTGCGTTTGTAGAGAGACCGCGCGCGATTCGAATTTCTTTGGCCTCGCATAAGGATTTTAAAAATGACCAGTTGGAAGCGACCTGCATTAAAGCGCTTGCCTGCGACCTTCTTTAGGGCATCTGACAATTTAGCCGATGGTCGTCCGATGCATACACACATATACAAATGAATATAAGAAACTTATGGAGTAGGCGTGATTAGTAGCCAGAACTAGTGACATGCTGTTATGAGCTCCTCCGTGCTATTATAGTAAGATATAGAAGCCCAATCAACGGGTTGGATTATAAAATCTGATACCAGAGATTCAAAGACCAAAAATTATTTGTTTTATATTAAGCACAGATTAAGTAGTAGTAGATGACACAGACGAAATAAAACAAAAAATATATACAGATTTAATGATTTATCAGAATTATCAGATTATAGCAGAGTTGGATGTTTAATAAATATCTATTGCAATGAAATAAAACGTACCTAAGTATTTTGTTTCTCTTTCGCTATCTCATTTAAGCGCTATCCGGGTTGCGTACTCAGTTTGTTGCATTGGAGCCCTGGTGGCGGGGTCCGCTAAATTTATTTAATTTCATCATAAAAAGGTAGTTTATAATGCAATATACATGTTATGGCAAAAATTGACTTGAAAGAATAGGTACATAGACCAGACGTGTAGTGCCAACTATAATATTTGGAAGTCAAATTTGGAAAGCATTACATTAAAAAGTAAGAACTTGCCTCTCGTTCTACATATATTTTTTTGTCATATAAAATAACCTAATCCTCAAGATATGCTCAGTACCTCATTAGTATTAAATGTGGAAAGACAACCGCTGTAGTACAAATATCCTAAAACACCATACAATTAACAAAAATATAGACCTATAACGTGGAAAGCGGTTACCAATGTCATAATTTATGTTAAATTTTAATTTTGTGCAATCTACTTGTTTGGTATATATATTTACCTATATTATTCCGTTGAAAAAAAATAGTACTTACCTACATATAAGTAAGTCATCGTCATCATCAACCACTGCTTTTTTCCAGTTGCACGTTGTATTGCATTGAGACTTCAATCCTCCTTGTTGTTGTTAGTCTAATACATCACCTGTCAGAATAATTCATATAAATAGGAAATCGCATGCGGTCTCTATCCAGCAAAATAATTACAAAGAAATCTAGGTGTTCGTTTGTCCTTAGTCACCTTTTAGTTTGGTCAAGTTTTCATTTGTATGTATCTTAAAATATTAGTTACTTTTTTCCTAAATATTACGGAGTAGTAAATTTTCATAACGCTCGCCCGCTACAACATTTTTCCGTGTTCTGTATAGTAGATACGGGTATAATAAAGGTCAACAGTCAAGTTATTAGTAAAAATATAAAAAAACAAACCTATTATGATGATTCTGAGTCCATAAAGTCGATAGGCACCACCAGGTTCAAGTATTGTAGATATACCGAATGATACCGGTTTTGTTAACCTGACTGGGCACGTGCGCGGCCACGGCTCGTAATTCTGCGGTTGCACAGCACAACAAAAACCGAATTTTCATCGGATAATAATTTAAATTTTTACGGAGCTATTGTATAGTTCCGAAACTAAGTATTCTTTCAATTGATCGAAAACGCATCACCTGGGATCCGAACTAATATATAAATGCGAAAGTGAATTTGTATATTTGTTTGTTTACTACTCCTTCACGCTATATCTACTGAACCAATTAAATACACATAGTGAGGACATCTTTAATTTCGGAAATATTTAAGTATCCGTGCCGTGGAATTTATGCGAGCGAAGTTGACATGCATATGGAATCATAAGATGTGCGTTGAAATTAAATAGAGCACTCAATTTTTCTATTTGATGATGATATGAAATCTAGATAATCAACCGATTATGGTGTTTATTAGTTTTACTGTATTATATTACACATTTTTAATATAAAAATGTTTATTTATCAAATTTTTATTTAGCGTTGGTGCCCAAGGAGAAGATAGAGATTGTACATTGATAGAGATTGTATTTTTATAGCTAGGTATTTCAAGTACTTTATAATGACGTTCTGACGCAATGGTATGGTATCGTCGTAGACCATAGTTAAGTACTTACACTGTAATTGATAATTAATATCCGCATAGGATGAACGAGATGATTGCGCAGCTGTAAGTAAGTAGGTAATTTACAGCTTCCTCGTACCTAAGTATCATCTGCCCTTCATTTTGATTATTCAATGAAACTGCCTCTAATACCGCGGACAGTATTACCTAAGACCTAGGTTTATATTAGATATTTTACAAAGTTGCATCAGTTTTCCTTGGATAAAAGTATAAAGATGAGAGACTACATCCTGTTTCAGTTATCGTCGCTGATTGATTGGTAGCAAATGTAAATTATGAACTCAGATCTATACTCCGGTGTGTTTCATTATATTTTTTTTATTAATTTTTTATTGAAATTTTACGACAGGTTTTAACAAAATTATGCGTGTTTATTGTGTCCTTTGAATACTTTTCAACATAAGTGTGAGTAAATCAGTGATAAAATTGACGTCAAATAAGGAATGTAACGTGTCTTTCCCGTTATCTCATCCGTTAAAACTTGGTTAAAACAGGGATTTTCGGCAGTGCGCTCCGGCCAGTTCGGAATCGAGTTCGCGTGACAATTGACATATCTTCACATACTAATAAACTTTAAATATATTGTATAACAATTTTGTGAAATTTTTTAAAGATCGGAATATGTTATAAATGTCCTACTGACAATTTCATCGCAAACAAAAAAATGAACTCCATCTTGAACTTTTAAGTATTTCATAAATACTTACTAAGAGTTAAGAAACAAAAAAGAGTAGTGTGTGCGAATTAATTAGTTTTTATAAAAAACTAATTTGCAGTGTTATTATCATTTAAATTTTGCGTGTGCTCATCGAAGAGAATAAACTGATTGTGCCTTGTTTTTTGTACATATTATGATATGACTGACGAAATACGAAACGGGTTTTGTGGAATAATTCTCAATCAACTGGGTAATTAGTTGTTAATATTTTTTAACATATAAATTTACAAATACTTTTGTAGCTATGTATGTCCACTGCTGGGCAAAAGCCGAGTGGGGTGGATTTAATGTATATTTTGCCATATTTTTTAATAAGATATGTTAAGTATTGATTATAATATATAAAGGGATGTAGAGTTTATAGAACTGGGAAAATGTTATAATAAGAGAAAGAGAGTCCTTTACATGATTTAGATTTTGTTTTTTACGACTGATTCTTATTCTTACTTAATGTATAATTGCCGATTCGTCCTTTATAACTGTGAGCCACGAAAAATTTAAAATCAATATGTAAAATTATTAAGGTCGCCAGTTATTTATTCCGCATTATGTACATAATTATTTCTATCAAGCAACATGCAATAATGCTTGGTCGTTATTAGTAAAGACGAACCATTCAGTCATAAACCATGCATTCATAATTGCTTATTGTAATTAATTAAATATAATTTAATTATTTTCTAGTGAAAATATAAAAAAAGGAAAAAATAATAATCAGTCTGTCCTTATTTATTAGTGATATGTATAGGACACTTATTTTATATACTTAAAGAGGCATCGGTTTCACTCGTCCGTGATGTGTATGTATGTATATAGTCTATGAACTTACATCAACAATAATTTCTTTAATTAAACTTTATTGCATAAATTAAAAGAAAAGTAAACCAAAAAAAAAATATATTTTATATATACAGTAAAAAATTAAGCTATCAAGGATATGTACTTTATTATTTGTAGAGATGGTGCCTTTAATTATTTAAATAATCATAGAGATAAGCATGTCAAACACACTCTTAGTCTTTATTTAAATTAGCTTTTATATTGCATTTAGGTCTGCTTGCATTTTAACAGACCTTTTTAGGATTCCGTAGCCAAATGGCAAAAACGGAACCCTTATAGATTCGACATGTATTGTCCGTCTGTCACAGTCAATGTAGATTATCGTGGATTTTTATCGTGGATCGAAATTTGGAAAGTAGGTGTATTTAATGAACCGCTACAAAATTGGGCATATGACTTAAAGTAAAGGGTAACACTTCATACACGTAACTGAGGGATGAATCAAATTCAAATTGTTTATTTTCAATTTCTTATCACTTATTGACGTCAATCATTACTTAAATTAAGTTTACCACTACTTCCAAAGCGCAAGTGAAGAAGAAGCGGCGCCACAAACTCCACTGCAGCATTTTAAATTATTAAGATTAGGGCTTACTTTTAGTATTGTGTGGTGGTACGAAACCCTCGGACGGATTTATTAGTACTGTTTTTGATGTACTTGTATAAAGTATAGATTATTAAATTAAAAGAAGAATTTTATTGTATGGTTTTCAGATCCGGTATTAGTGGATACTTTGAGACAAGAGATGGCGCAGGGAATCGAAAGATTTTTCCTTTTATCGTATTGCTTGGCTTGTTGCTGGCCAGGCTTCGCTAGCAAGGCGAGTGATTTGCGGATTGTGAGACAATGGCCACAGTTGGACTTTGTGTTTCCAAGCGAAGCGGCTATGGGAATAGCTATGGAAAAACGACACTATGTACCGGGGAATTCCGTTCCAATTGATGTCGATGTGCACCATAGGCAAGGTAAGTGAAAATTGTTTTTTTTTTTTATATAGGTAAGATTAAACCTAAATGAAGAGGAACGAGGAAGGCCTAAAACTACCCTTAGATTTCAGGTTCTTCAGCTACTAACTAGCTCTGGCTGAGGACAGCCAGAGCTAGTTGGGAAATGGACATTTTCAAATTTTGTGTGTCAGTAATAAACAGGAAAACTAAAACAACATGAACCTTTACAGTTATTTAACTTAATATTTGATTTTTTTCTTAATAAATCTGCAGTGAAATATGAACTATTTTTTTAACCTTGTACAAATTTAGTGATCATATGACGAGAACTTGTATTCACAAAAAAAAATTTAGAAAATAATTAGGTGTTTTCCGTTCTGTACAAACTTTGCAAACTGAGCAGTTGATTAAAAAGTCTCTTAAATTTTATTTATTTTACTTCAAAATTTTCTAAGATCTCATTATTATTTTCTCGGCCCAAGTTTATTGCTTATTCTAATAAGTACATTATACAATAAATATTTTAGTTTTTATTTTGCTATTTTAAATACATCTAATAGAAATCCGACTTTAATTTAGTACTTATATACCAACTCATCAAAATAAGGTATCTTTTTTATTTGCATATTTTGTGATAAAATTTAAAATAGAAGTATACTCGCTATCTTAGAATTGTAATCATCTTCGTCGTAGGTATAAGTTGCAAGCTAAATCGATCATAATCATCTTTTTATCTTAGGCTGAAACGTTGGAGCATTGGAATGCTCTAGTGATTCAGGCATTTGCCTAACGACTCTACCTGTAAGTTCTTTTTGCCTCACGACCTCTGATGTGCTTTATTTGTTTAGAGATAAGTAAGTACGTAGGTACCATGGATTACAGAAAGCTAAACGTAACTCCTACGTAAAAATGCAGCTACACATTGTTTAACAGAGTGAAACAATGTTAACAATACATAGGTAATCGATAGGTTTCGCGTATCGAAAATCGAATTCAATTGATCACACTGATTCGTGTCCGATTCCGTGTCGAGTATTTCCTTTGTTAAATAACATAGACTCATCCGCACGTTTTCCCTATCCGTTTTATTGATGTACCTATACGTATGCAGAATCATTATAATATCATAATCGTTGTAATCCGATTCTTCTAGATAAACAGTTTTAATAAATAAATATATTTTATTTACAAAGGTCTTGGGGTGTTATTTACCAGATATACCAGAATTGTCTTTTGGACAATTCTGGTAGGTACAGAGGGCAAAAAGAAAAGTGTGTGATATACTTTAAAGTTAAAATTACTAAACTTAGGTGGTATACATTTTTATGTGACCAACAGTTACTATTTATTGAAAGTTATCATAAAAACAGTGGAAATATGTCCTACGCTAGACAATGAGAGAGACATCATCATAATTGTCAGTGATACACCAGGAAGGGCTTGGCTCTTAGATAAACTGGAATAACAAATGGAAAACTTTTACATTTCTTTCTTGATAAGATAGACAATAAATTTATAAAATAACAAAAGTTTGCCAAACCTATTATTAGTTTAAATTCTAAGTATCTTTATCACAAATTGTTATTAGTATCTGTTATTTCTAGGGAAAAATAAAACCTATAAATAACCATTGCCTATAGAAACATTTAGACAAGTGAGGTATATAATTGAACAGTTAATCTTCTTTATTATGTAGAATATTTTTTTATTAAAAGGCAATATCAATCTAACTGTACTATTTTTGCGGCTTCATTTTAAGCAAATGAGAAATATGTCAATATAAATTGTAATCTATTTTATGTTTTCAGGAGCATTAAAATCCCGAATTTTCATAACAATACCGCGCTTTGACGAGGGCCGGCCGGTGACGCTGGGCACCGTGGATGATCAGGGTCGGGTGTCCGCCTACCCTGACTACTCATGGCATGAAAACCAGGGCGCCAACTGTAACGGCATGACATCAGTATTTCGAGTTGCTGTAAGTGCTTATCCGTAATGATTTATCAGCGTCTCTTCTTCATCAACTCTTGCGTCGCCACGCATCTTAGAACCTTTGATTAACGACCCTCTATGAATTTTAATAGTTTAGTACTAACCTCAATCGACCTATTATTATTATTTCCTAGATGTTAACGAATCTTTTTCCATTAAATCCCTACTTACTCTACGTACTTTTCAGAAATCTGAGTGGTTACAGTGTGCCGCGTAGAAATATATATCCCCACTTCTGCTTTTTATCCAGTTGAGTGGTATTCCGAATATACCTAATTGTCTTAAATCCAAAGTCCTCCTTAAGTACCCCTTCCATTTACACTTTAGATAGTATAATTTTCTTATTGACCCACTGTACGTAGGTTATTAAACAAATGCCGGAACGACTTATTGACAAAGCTATGTTATTTACATGACATTATTTACATAAAGCACTTATAGGTATTTTATTTATTATGGTGATACGGGTAAAGTAAATCTCGTCAAAGCGTAAATGTAAAATAGAGGACATGTTTGATAAAAAGATTGAAGATGCGCCAATTCTTGAAACAATACAGATTTAAAATTACTTACTCTATTGTACCATATGAATTTTTTTTGTTAATATCCTCTTCCAGTCAATCATTAGGAAAAATATTATTACTAATATTGCTGTTTTTGTGAACAATTTCTTGATTTATTCAGATAGATGAATGCAACCGGCTCTGGGTAATGGACACCGGCAAGATTGGTGACGTGCAGTACTGCCCGCCGAAACTGATGGCCTTCGACCTCGCCACCGACAACCTCATCTACCAGCATGTCGTCAACGCCTCCAGCTACGTCCAGAACTCTCTATTTATTACACCAGTAAGTGTTAAAGCTATATTCGTAATAAAACTTCGCTTTAGGCTTTAGTTATCGAAAAATCTAAAGGCTCAAAAGTACGTCCGATGGATTAAAAACTGCGACACATGCGCTCAGGCATGAATATTTTAGATATTTATACTATATTGAAAACTTAATTGCATGATATTAAGGCATGTGAGAGTCCAGCGAGAGAGAAATTAGCTTATGATATTACACTGTATATATATACTTGTTTGTAGGATCAGATAAATAAAGAGCTTTAAATTAACAAAAATCAAATTAGATACTTAAGGACTTATTTTTATACAATTTAAGTTCTATAGGAAGATATAAAAACCTCCAGAATGTTAAGTTGCTTATTATCAATGGAACATGTTGTCATAGTTGAAAAAAAAAATACATAAACTTTTATAAAAAAATATTGAATGGCGAACTCAGTTTAATAAATGCTTAACCCATATTGCATGGAAAACAAGATGCGCAACAAGTGACTTTCGGCCATGAAGTCGTGATTCATGGTCATAGCAAGTGCATACTATAGGACTCCATGCATTACTTTATTATGACTGTATTGCGGTATAACTAAGAATACTTATACGTATTGCCCACATAATCAGAGTGGTTATTGTGACCAAGGATAAATAAAATAATCCGTAAACTCTCCGGTCGGAGTAAATCGCAAATGAAATGGGCTAATTCTTTTATATTAAGCCAATCAGACGGGTCAATTTTATAATGGCTTACTCAAAATGATGCTTTGAAGAAGCAAATTAGTTATAAAATTTTAGATTACTAAGTTATTTACCTACTGAAACTAGAAATTACTAAATGAAACAAAAAAAAACCATCTGCTTCTTTTATACACTCAGTAATTCTAAGAATCAAGCGTAATCGTAAACGTAGGGTTAACATCTCTCAAGTTTACCCTATAAAGCTATTTAGACTACAGAACTGCCATATTAAGTATCCTTACATAGTGGATTTTTTAACCCTAAACTAAATACGAGTAGTTTGATTTTCATCCACTATTTAGTTTTATTTGTTTGCATTAATTATTTCAGGCAGTCGATGTCAGACGTAGAGGCCAGGATTGCTCTGATACTTACGTTTACGTAGCTGACGTATCTGGCTTCGGTCTCCTTGTAGTGGACGTCCTGAGGGATCGCTCTTGGAGGGTGACGCACAGGCTTTTCTTCCCGTTCCCGTCTCGCGGCACCTTCACTATCGACGGTAGTTTCTACTTTTATATTTCTTTATTTTGTCTTGCATGCTAACTAAGTAATCTATGATATTTAAAAAAAAGTACTTATTATTTTCAATTTTAGATCAATTCAAAGCGGCCTGCATAAAATTTTTATAATGGCCTTGAAATAACCGTTTTATTATTTATTTTCTCAGGTGAAAGTTTCGATTTGATGGACGGTGTGCTAGGGCTAGCGCTGTCTCCACCCCGGGGCGGTGACCGCTACCTGTACTTCCACGCGCTGGCCTCCACCACCGAGAACGTGGTGCGAACCTCTGTCATCCGCAACTCATCCTTCCTGCATGACTCTAATGCTGATCCACAGTCCATTAACGTGAGTAACCTTACTCTTCTAAACAAAATAAATATGAAATATGCAAAATATAGTAATAACTCTAATAAATTCTTAGAATCTAGGAAGTTATCTGCTAAAACTGGTATTTTTGAAGTGTGAATCGCGTACTAGGTTCTACTACCTTCTGACCTAATAATATAGAAAGACCTTATGTGTAATAAAAGTATATTGATTGAAAAACGATCGAATTTCTTACTACACGCCGATGTGGTAAGAGGCGGAATGAGTATTTATTGATTTGATCATGAAATTTCCATTAAAAGAATCGGTTTTAATTCATTATTTCATGGAAACAAGTAGTGTATAATAAAACACCACTACTATTACTATATTATGCTTCCTAATTTTCAGGTATTCCCAGATGAACGATCTGTTCAATCAGCCGCCGAAGCAATGGATCGCAATGGCATCATGTACTTCGGTCTTATGGAACCTCCAAGTATCTGGTGTTGGAATTCAGCTACCGAATACACGCCGAGAAACTTTCACCAAATAGCCCTGAACAGGGAAACTCTGCAATTTGCTAGTGGAGTCAAAGTAGTCAACAATCTAAAAGGAGAGCAAGAACTGTGGGTTCTGACTTCCAGCTTCCAGAGAGTGATGACTGGCTCTCTCAATGCTAACAGAATCAACTTCAGAATTCACGCAGAGAAAATTGATCGGCTATTGGACAATTCTCCTTGTAGGATTCCCCCAAAGGATCAGAACCATGGCTACCATGCGAATCGTATTATACAGAACCAAGGTCCCAGACTTACAACTTACAGATATGGCGCTGTATCATTTCTTTAGAGATTCGAGCCATGTCCGATCACTTATTAAGTAGTTTTATGTGGTATAATTATTGGCCATTTGGTTTAAACTGAAAAAAATGTTGTTTTTAAAAACATGTAGATGTCTTTTTTCTTGTATTCTACATTTTTCCTTTTGTTAAATGCCCATCTGAACTATTCATACAGCATTATCTTTCGTCCCTAAGATAAGTAAGCCAAATAGAATGTTTGTGTATTATACATGCTAATGTGGTATGTGCCAAGAGGTGAGTTTAAGAACATTCAGAAACTCATTATAACTTATTGATTGATGTATCACTGAAATACAATGTTTTTAATATCGACATATATTTTTGTAGGTCTTTTTTTTTACTAAATATACTTTTCTGTTAGGTGAAAAGCATCTTATCAGGCAACTCTACCCATAACAAAGAGAACGATAATGTCGCAACTTTTTCGAGTTTTGCGAAAACTGATACCTTCGTACAATTTGTATAAAACACAGAAACTGTTGCTATTTAGATAGTAAGATGCGTAGCAGTGGCGTGCATATCATATTTGTCTTGTACAGTCATTAGTGTCACTAAAGAGATATTCCATACGAAAAATCGCGGTTTCGAAAATTCTGTCTACCCTATGGCAAATGTCTGTGCAAGTCACTGATACGTAGCAATAGAAGCACCCACCTATTCATGTTCAAAGATGTTACGATAGTGAATTTAAGTTATACATCCTATCAGGATACTTTCACTTTCTTTTTAATTAGGTACACAATCACACATAGGTAGTTAAAAACTTAATTTATTCCGTTAAACTGATTTATGTACAAATTATCATTGGCAATGACCACGACCAGTAAGAAATTTATCATCAGTCCCCAATGAAAACTTTAAAACCTATTGTATTCCGGTTAGAACCATTGAAGTATTTAGTACCTAATAAAATATTATTTTATTGACATTTCCTTGCCAGTTAGAAATTGCTACAGTGATATGGTCGGCACCATTGGTCATTGCTTACATTATTATACGACTTAAGAGTTATTAATGTTATTTGTATCTACCGCCATTTTTAGAGGCTTGCGTGGTGGTATATGTGTCCATGTTAATACCAATTATGAAATTAAAAGTTACCTACATTTAATTTCTCGGTTTTGTCATACGCGTCCATTTTTAAGTAAGTACACAGAGTGGCTTATGATTAATCTATTCTATACTTATAGGTTTTAACAAACTCTTCAGCTTTCTTTATTTTTGTAGTATAGACTAATAAAATAAAACTGTAGAGTTTGTTTGTTTGTTTGTTTATACGAACGCTTATAACTTGAAATCTACTGGTCGGATTAAAAAAAATGTTTCTGCATATGATAATCTGATTATTAGAGAAGGTGTTATAGGCTTTATAGTATATACATACTACACGCCAAGGGCGAGTAAAACCGCGGGGAACAGCTTGACTCGCAATAATTATATTTGATATAAATAAATTGAATGTTTGCAACTTGTCAAGACACGAAGAAAATAAATTCATTTATAAGTATACATCTCGACATTTTATTTTAATCATTTACTAAGTACTTGTCATATGATTTATATTTATCACACTTTCAATACTACGCCTTTGCTATCACACTATCTACAGTAGTATATAGCGTTTGATAAATATTATAGGACTGTGTCTTGTCTATATTTTTTTATTTTTGCCTAAAGTGCTGGACCTAGTGTTTTGTTGTACTCGCTTGTAAAAGTTAATGCTGGTGATCACTAGATGGTCATATCATACCGCACGAGATAGTTAGCCCGAAATATATCATTTCATAGTGGCGTAGTACGACAACACTAAAAGTCAAAGCTTACACCTAAAATTTAAATCGCGCGTGGTCTCTCTACACAGGCATTTTTTTTTAATCTAAGTTATTACACCAATGAATTTCTACTCTATTAACCTACACTTGCTTTAACCCAAAGGTAATTTAACTCAGAACCCTTCATATATTAAAATTTAATTGAATGAATACATTTACACATTTATTTTCAGAAAAGTACTCGTATCACACAGATTGTTTCAAAATGTCAGTGTACATTTGTATCTTTCTGGCAATGCTCATATCAATATGCTTGTCTTCAATTCCTACAATCATACCGCCGATGATGGAAGGGTCCACTTTTTCAGTCAGTGTGATATTTTTTCCTTGTTTGACAAACTTTTTCAATGCATCCATTAGTGACTTGCGGGCACTATCGTCTAGAGGTTTAGCGGTGATCACTTCACACAGAGCTTCATTCCTGTGAGCTACCATTACAGCGAGGAACATGGTGATCATACGTCTCAATTTTTTCAAACGTCCATTTTCAGCAACAACCGATAAAAAGTTAATAGCAGCTGCAGGCATGCCTGAAAGTGAGACCAATACTAATAAAAGACTAATTTAAAGAAGTATAAAGGGTGCCTGATTAGTTATCTATTTGTCAACATACACTGTCAATTAATATATAGAGATATAAAAAGTGGATTAATTAACCCGCTTTTTCTAACTGAGCTATGTTTATACGAAAATAAATTGAACCTCAGCGATGGATATGGCTATTAAGACAATAGAGCTGAACATTAATCTTTTTTTATATAAAAACTAGCTGAGCCGGAAAATGTTATATTGCCATATATTTTTTTAAATTTGGAGGTATATAGATACTACCCAAATATAAACCTAAAATTTTATGAATATCGGTGAAGCTGTTTCGGCAAAGTTTAGTTATAAACACTGACGAAAATTTTATATTTATAGAAAGTGAAGAAGAAATATATAAGGAGCAGATACTAGTCTAAAATTCAAAAAGTAAAAAATGCCAAACCAGCTTCTTTTCCAATTTGTTCTAGCAGTTTCGCTTTATTGGCAGCCGACATCATACTGGTCTCGATAAAATCAACTATCTTGGGTTTGGTGAGCTCTTTCTGGAGTGAGCGTAGATGTTTTTCTGCGTCTTCAAGCTGGTTCATCTGATGAGCCGCGCTGTACAGCGCAGTGACGTATCGACCTTCTATACCTATTTTAAATCGTAAACTAATTTGATTTTTAATCTGAATAAGATTATGTTCTTTAGGCGACTAAGGACAATCAGGAAGAAGTACTAGCACTGTTTCCAGGATCCACCACCACCACCACAGGACCATGATCAAACACATACTACACTCTTTTCCCCTAGATGTCGTAAAAGGCGTCCCCTTAGGACATAGTAGAGGTTTGAACTTACTTTAAAATCTAACTGGTTAATCTACAAAAGGCATTTCCAACAAATACCGGATGGCTGTTTAAAAACTACTATTTTGTAATAAAAAAACATGCGTTATATCTTCCTTGATTTTGTTATTGATGTATCTTTACTACGTCTGAGACCACATCTGCACTAAACATCAGGTTCAAGCGCTATTATAAAAGTCTTAATTAGTCTTAATAGCGTGATCCAGACTCTACCATCGTTGGAAACCATGTTGGTCTGCAAACCTTATTTAATTTATTTTTAATATTGAAGTTTACAAACCAAAGACAGGGATGGGCGGTTTCTTAGTCTGACTAGGTGCACTGCACATCGACCTGATAAAAGTACGGAGCATTATGTGCTAATTTATTTTTGTTTCCAATTATTTGACCCGATATCAAATTTAATGTCATGACGTTAAGAAGAACAACAAATGTACTTGTGTCAAAACTTTGTCAAACTTTGACATTGCTTATCGTTAGGCTAGCCACACACATGCAATAATGGGTCTTTCGTCGTTTCGCACCACAAGCGATTCGAACCGCGGTGCGAAACGCCCAAGAGCCGTTTTTGAATGGGTTCTTTCGTACCGCGGTGCGTTTTTGGGAATTGGTGAATTCTGTCAAAAATAATGTACTTTAATTACACATCTCATATATTACAACCAGGCACAAAATTACAGGACAACCAAAATAAATCTTAAATAAATTGATATCATACTAACCCACTAAGTATTTTTTTTATTATGTGAACATCGCCGCAGCCTAAGTTTTAAGTTTAGTTTTAGTTTACAAGTTTGATATTTTTGTTGATTTTAGACTGTTAGTGATTCAATCTGTGATTATGCCATGTTGAAATTTAATATTTTTTTATAAATATAATAATTACATAATCTCGCAAGTTTTTTTTTATCACTATTCATTTTTCTTCTTATCTGTACAAATAAATAATTCAAATACTTTAATTTTTAATATAAGTCCAAATCGGCCCTACGCAAAGAGTATTGAATCGTTTCGCCCTGGGGTCCGAATAACCCATTCCAAAAAATACTTTGGGCCTTTCGCACCACTCTAACAACTGCGGTGCGAAAGAACCCATTCAAAAACGGCTCTTAGGCGATTCGCACCGCGGTTCGAATATTTGTAGAATCTGACTCATTTGCTTGGTTTTACTTGATTTGTATAGACGTTCTATACGATGGATAGGAAGAAAAAGCTGATTGCAATCGTTTTAGTACTAGTTTTATCCAATAAAAAAGGGGATCAATAAAGAAACGATGGATTAAAGACTAGAGGAGGAAAAAAGCTGAATTTAATCATTTGAATCTAATAAATGAACCAAGACTTACAGAAGAAAATGATTTTAAAAATTATATGAGAATGAGAGATATTTCAAAAACTATTGTCTTTGTGTCACCATATTTGATGACCCAGTGGTGACAAAGCCAGTGGTAACAACTGGGAATACCTTCAGGTCCGAAAAGAAGAATTTTCAATAAGTAGAATTTACAAAATGTTGAAGCAAAATTTAGGACTTGGAAAATATTTTCCGAGTGATTTCACTCGTCATGTTGAAACCCATTTTTTATTGTCTCATAGGGTAGATAACATCATTAGCATCACTTTTGGTCATTTGAAGATTTTACGTGCGACGCTTATTTTCCGAGTTTTACTGTATTTTCGATGCGATACTCTGATCGGCAGAACGTCCGTGTGCTTCGAAATATTTTTCTCGACTAAAATATTGCCGCGCACTCGCACATGTCTTCCCCCAATATTGTCAAAAAATATAAAAATTTCTGGAAATCCGCAATAATATTGATCAATGCCGCAATATAGGTCGCACACACGCAATATTATTGACAATACATGCTTTATTGACAATATTATTGCTTGTCTGCGGCTAGCCTATGAAAAAATATTGATGACATAATACGCAGAACACCAAAGAAGTTCGAATCCCACTGTCTCTCAACGCAATTTTTTTTAAAATCTATGCAGAACACAAAGGTTCCAAGATTTTTCACAAACAGTGCGAGTTTTATGATAAAAAATAGCTGTATGTAGAGCAACCTATTGTTCTTACTACAAAATATAAAGAATATTGAATCTTAAACCTTAGTCTGTGACAACGAATTTTTGGGTTATCGGTTTTTATCTGATTATATTTTTTGATTTTGTTACAAAATACATACAACAAACCATATTTTCTACAAAAAATAAAGGATAAAGATAATAAAAAAACTTATATTAAAATTCAGACATTGAAATGTATTTTTGTTAATATAAGTACATATAAAAAGAATTACTAGGTACAAAACAAAGAGACGAATCTATACAAGCACATCATACTGAAATGCCTGATTAGTTTCGAGCAATGCTCGTACGTATACCACTAAGGAGCCAAGGGCCATTGCAGATGTAAGGGAATTGCATGCTCCACCTTCTGACTCAGCTGCTTTTTTAATTCGGTATTCTTCCTGAAAAATTAATTTCCTTTTAATCCTCCTCCTTGTATCGTATGCCTCGTTACAAACGGGTCATTATTTCTATTTAATGTCTTCCTATGTATAATACTTCGCCATAAGGTTCGGTTTTCTGCTTCTGATAATACAGGCAATGTGACTTAATTTAGTAGGTTTCACATAATTATGTTACTGCTAGTACCTTTTCTATACTACTACTCTAACGGATCATTGTAAGTCATTATTCGCATTGCTTTTTTATAGTTCAGGGTTGTATTGACAGCTAATCCTTTAATGCAAGTTTTAATCTAGCTTTATTTTAAATCACATATTTATTTAATTTGCTCATAAATTTAATTCGCACTAAACAAATCTAAAATAATTACCTCGCGCTCCTTTTTTGGTTCAACAGAACTAGCACCTACGAAACCGGTAAGTTTTAAGAACGGCTGTCGATCATCGGCATAGCAACCCCTAGGTTCTTGCCATGACATGATTTTATTCATCCAACGAGGTTTTATAAACTCTCCATAGCCTTGCGCAGCGCAGTACCATACTGAAATTACGCAAACATGAGTCAAATGTGTTATTACTATATTAATTTAATATATTTAACTGTAAGTTTTAACTTACTTTGTTGCATAAATAATGTCCTGGTACCAGCAGGATGATCCCAAGCCTCTAGAGATTTCGTTTCTTTATATATTTGAATACATAGTTTGTAAATGTTTGCGGATAAATCTACGCCTTCTAGACATTCAAAGAGTTTAGCTAATACAGCTGTTCGTACTCGAGTCGTCTGCTGGAAGGCCAGGGCCGAGCCTTGCATCACCTGCATGCGGCACTCTGGCGTCATTTCGCACTCGCCGTCAAATTGCGTCGTCTGAGTCTCCATTGCCGATATTAGCATTTGCATCGTACAAGCATCTGTAATCGATATAGTTTCAGTGAAACTAGGCTGAGGGACTTTCACTTAATTATTTTTTGTTAGCAATGCAAACTAATTCGAACAGCGCCACACTGTGGCCAATATCTATACTAAAAAACAACCTTGGATAACTTCAAAGATAGTCGGTTGGTACATAAATTGGCACTGAGTTTACAATAGAAACCCAAGTTGGAAACTTATAGGTAATAAAGTTATTCAATGCTCGGAAGTTGAATGCAAATTGCGGTGTTATTATAATTTGATTCTTTCTGAGGTAATACAAATATATTTACGATTTTAGATGTGTAGTAGGTAATAGTAAATCGTAATAAAATTAAAAGTGTTTCCTCGATTTCTTCAATATTCCACCATCAGGTCCTGATCTTATATTTAATGGATGACTATATGAGACCCTGCGGAAAGTACCCTTTATACAAAAAAATAAATTTTAAATCACTCCAGAAGTTCAAGTAATAAAGATACATTAAAATTAAAAAAATATTTTTTTATTAATTATACGTTATTTATGAAAGACGGTTATCGGCCCAGCATCGTCTTACCATATTAACATTTAAAATTTATCAATAAATACCCAAATTGCATTAAAACTTAAAGAGTGCTCTTGATTTCTTCATACTCCCATCATCAGATCCTGACCTGATGAATATGGGACCAATCAAAAAGCCTTACAAAAATAAAAATAAAAATTTAATCGGTTAGGGCGTCTTCGAGTGATCTGATAATATACATAAAACATAAAACATTCCAAAGAATTGAAAGAGCACTTTCTCCTTTTTTTAACTTGGTTAACAATGTTATTTGATAACGTTTATTATAAACTAACCAGCTGCTTTTCTGCTCGGCATCTTAGTCCTTGCTTCCTGTACATATTGCTCGAAAGTGAAACGATATGGTTTTTGAGTTCCCATGGTTCCCAAAGTTAAAGGTTCCAACAAACTTGAAAGAACATCCATGTTCTCAAAAATTGCTTTGGCCACTGTAAAATTAATATGTTATTATAAATTTGAATGGTAGTAGTATCAAATTAAATTAAAATAAAAATAGGTAAAAAAACTTTTTAAGTTAAACGGTTTTATGTTAAACATACATTGCAATGTATAAGATAAATGTACTAAAAACCAAAAAATAATAAAATAGATACAGTCGTGGGAATTATAAACATATGCATAGACTAGACTAAAATAAATAATGATTAAAATGTTTGTTTTGTAATGCAAAACAAACATTTTAATCAACGATTGTAGACAATTGACGTGCCTCACGGTTTTATTTTACATTATAATTAGGCAGTTGTTCAACCGACAACGATGGACGTGTGATAAGTAGGGCTAGAATGTGGAAACAAGCTAGCAAGCTCGATTATAAGCGAGTTTTCGGGTTTCATAGCGGTGAGCGAGTAGTACTTTTATCATATGTTTTGTCGATTAAAGACAAACTACGAGCAGTGAAACGATTCCTCGCCAGCCAGCGTGAATGTCCAACGATAAACTAGTTGAAACATCTCTTTTATTTACATGGAGTGTATAACTATTGGAATTTCCATGAGCAAGAAAATAGTAAGTAATTTCCTCACCGTCTGCGGGCCAATTGCTTAACGACGAATTAAACGATTCTTCTATCGCACATTAAGTCGATAATTTGTAGACAATTGACGTGCCCCACGGTTTTATTTAAGTCTAGTCTATGCATATGTTTATAATTCCCACGACTGTATCTATTTTATTATTTTATGGTTTTTAGTACATTTATCTTAAACATTGCAATGTATGTTTAACATAAAACCGTTTAACTTAAAAAGTTTTTTTACTTATTTTTATTTTCTAGTTTTTAGTTTTTATTTCGCATTCTGTTTAATTCATTTAGTGCTTCATTATTGCAAGGTTTCTTGCCCGTTAGTTTATTGTAGTCCAACTCCTCTATACGTAGTCCCTGCAAAGATCTTACTCTACTAAGAGCCACGTAGGCTTGACCTTCTTCAAACAGTTTCGCACCTAAGTATACGACTGCGTGATCCACAGTGCTGCCCTGCATTTTATGTATTGTAGAAGCCCATGATAGTATTAAAGGCAACATTCTTCTTTCAGCCGTCCCGTAATTGTACTTAGCTGGAAACTGTATGGCTTTCGGGTGTATAAGATGTACTCCGTCTCTTGCGAAATCAATTCGGACGGAAGGTACATCTGTTGCATACATCTGAGTTTGACGAAATTGAGGCCAAACGATTTCGTTGATGTAGCCTATAGCGCCATTTACTAATCCCTTTGAAACGTCAATATTGGACCGTAGCATGACTTTTGCCCCCACAAATATTTCCAATTCCGCTGGTAAACCCCCAGTTTTGTTGGTATCAGCTGGTATTATAGTAGCTATATCCACATTGTCTGCATTTCGTGTGGCGTGTACTAGCTGATCCTGCGCTTTTTGAGGGGAAAACGCTAACAACATATCATTTTTATCCACCCTAATGCCATACAGTTCTCGGCGCGTTTTAACCTTTCACCTTAACTTGGGTGGTGTACCGCTAACGACGTTTCATTTTTAGCCACCCTAGTGCCACACAGTCCTCAACACGATACAAAATCTTGGGTTGATTCAGTCTGGGTTAATCAGATACCTTAATTACAGATTCAATTTCTAAATTTAAATCTTATTATTATACGCCATTTAGTGGCTGCACACTACATCTAAAGGTAACATCATGTATCACTCAGGACACGCCACTGACAGTGTGCATGGAGTGGCATTTTTGATACCAAAGAGTCTCCAAAAGCACGTTCTTGGGTACAATCCAGTAAGCGATCGAATTATGACCATCAAGTTTAATTGCAAACCTGTAACTCTTAATATCATACAGACATATGCACCGACAGCTCAATCGTCAGAGGAGGACATAAATAATTTTTACATAGTGCTGGAAGACACCATCAGAATGCTACCCAGACGTGAATTACTTATCGTCCAGGGAGATTTTAATAATTTTAATGCTAAAATTGGCGACACCCGAAGCTGTGATCACATTCGTGCAGTTGTGGGAGAATATGGCATTGGGCGGCAAAACGATAGAGGTGAGCGATTTCTAGAATTCTGTATAGAACACAGACTTGCTATCACAAACACTTTTTTCAAAAACCACATACGTCGTCTCTATACGTGGAAATCTCCTGGTGACCTCCATAGAAATCAAATTGATTTCATTACAATAGATCAGAGGTGGCGCTCAGGTGTCACCAATGCCAAAACTTACCCGGGTGCTGATTGTGGTAGTGACCATCAGTTACTCGCCGCTGAAGTACGAATCCGTTTTAAAACACCGAAAAAATCCGAAAAGAAATCCATGAAATTATCCAAAAAGGAATCAGAACTTTTCAGAAACCACACAGAAGCTGCCTTCTTAATAAACAGCAGAATAGAAAGAAATGAGAATACGGAACGACAATGGAAGTATTTCAAAAGCGAAGTCACGGAAACTCTGGACCATATAGCAAGGCAAAGAAAACCGCTCGGAAAGAAGAAGGACTGGATAAGCGATGAGACTTGGAATGCAATTGAGGCAAGGAAGCTCCTGAAAAAGGCCGGCCTCCAAAACGCTGAGCATCATAATAAATATAGAGATCTTAGCCACAAGATACAAAGACTCTCCAGGCGCGATAAGAACTCTCATCTCACAGAAATGTGCAAGGAAATTGAACGCCATGCTGAGAAGTTCCAGACTTCTGACCTTTTTAAAAAAGTGAAACAAATCACCAAACAAGCTAAAAGCCAGTCATGGTCAATTGAAGACAAAAATGGAAACCTCATGCACGAACTTGATAGGGTCGCGGAACGATGGAAAGAGTACTGTGCGGAGTTGTACAGTGAAAACACTTCCGGTGTCCCCATCGTTAATTTCAACAACTTAAACACTGCAGACCTAGAACCGGATATTCTGCAATCGGAGGTGGACGCCGCCATACAAAAGTTGAAATGCGATAAGGCACCTGGTAGGGATCTGATCACGGCTGAGGCTCTGAAGGCCTTAGGAGAGAATGGCACCGCCAGGATTTTGAGGCTTTGCAACACAATATGGAAAACATGTGTGTGGCCTCTGGACTGGACTCACTCAACAATCCTGCCACTACATAAGAAAGGATCAACCAGACGCTGTGAGAATTATAGAACTATCGCCCTCATCTCACATACGAGTAAAATTCTGCTACACATTATAAACAACCGCCTCCGCCACTTTCTCGATTTTCAAATTCCTCAAGAGCAGGCGGGATTTGTGAAGGGCAAAGGGACAAGAGAGCAGATTTTAAACATGAGGCTTATCGTCGAAAAATGCTACGAGTTTAACATCCCAGCCGTAATGTGTTTCGTCGACTACCAAAAAGCGTTTGATGTGTGAGCTGGTCTCATCTCTGGCGGGTGTTACGTGAGATGGGTGTGCCTCTGCATCTGATCATACTTATCAGAAACCTGTATGTCACGGGTCGTGGCGATGTCAAACTCGGAACGGCGAGGTCTACGGAGTTCCATTTTGAGAAAGGAGTAAGGCAAGGATGCATCATCTCCCCGATTCTGTTCAACATATATGGCGAGTACATCATGCGGAAAACACTGGAAGGATGGGATGGTGGCATCACAGTGGGAGGCCTGAAAATTTCTAATCTTCGCTACGCCGACGATACGACACTTTTGACCACGAGTGAGGCGGATATGGTGCAGCTAATGAGTCGGCTGGACAGCATCAGCAGGGAAATGGGCCTATTGGTCAATCGAGCCAAAACCAAAATCATGATCGTCGATAGAGCCAGAGCCCTTGACCACCACCACCTGCTCGGGCAGTATGACATTGTGCAGGATTTCATATACCTGGGCTCGAACATTTCTAACAAGGGTGGCACCGAGGAAGAAATCAAACGCCGCATCGGAATGGCCAAATCAGCAATGACCCAGCTTGGAAAGATATGGAAAGATCGTAGCATACATACGAAAACAAAACTATACATCGTTAGAACTTTAGTATTTCCTATCTTTCTATATGGCGTGGAATCCTGGACCATGAAAGCAGCCGACCGACGCCGAATTGACGCGTTTGAGATGTGGTGCTGGAGACGCATGTTGCGTATCCCCTGGACGGCTCGTAGGACTAACGTATCTATCCTGGAAGAACTTAAGGTGAAAAAAAGGCTATTAAGTACTTGTCTTCAAAGAGTGATACAGTATTTTGGTCACATAGCCCGAAAACCAGACGACAACCTGGAAAAGCTTTTGGTCACTGGCAGAATGGACGGAAGGAGATCCAGAGGACGTAGCCCGATAAGATGGTCTGACCAAATTAAGCAGCAGCTAAACATCCAGATCTCCAACGCAATCCACAGGGCAAAAGATCGCCATAAATGGAAAGAGATCGCAAAGAAGATAGGTCGGGCACATCACGACGCTCAGTAGTGAGCAAACGACTGGAGGAGGGAGGAGGAGGAGTGGCTGCGCCCATCTTAAATATTGAGATTGTATAGTGCACTGTATTCTTCTTGTCAAGCCCTTTTATTTGATACCCATATTGGTGGGATTTATAAAAAAAAGGTTATCAGCCATTTGGTAGCGGCGGCCATCTTAGATTTCAATTTTGCATACTAAATTGTATTCTACTTGTTATCATTTGATACCCATGTTGATGGGATTGATAAAACCTAAGTTATCCGCCATTTTGTAGAGGCCGCCATCTTGGATTTTAATTTTATATAGTACATTGTATTCTACTGGTTGAGCACTTTCATTTGATACCCATATTGATGGGATTGATAAAACCTACGTTTTCCGCCATTTTGTAGCGGCCGCCATCTTGGATTTCAATTTTTTATAGTATATTGTATTCTGCTTGTTGAGCCCTTTCATTTGATACCCATATTGATGGGATTAATAAAACATAAATTATCCGCCATTTTGTAGCGGCGGCCATCTTGAATTTATAATGATAATGAATAAACATAATTGTATTGTCACCAAAATCCAAAGTGTATACAAAATTTCAGATTAATCGGTTGACAGGAAGAGGGTGAAATTTGAATTACTAAATTTGATCCAAGAATAAATAATAAAACAAACGGGGTGAGCTAAATAAAACCGTTTATTAATAATAAAAATAAAAGTTACAGTTGCGTCATTCAGATATGGTTTCATCTCAAACATTAATGTATTTTTTTTATACGAGTATTGATGAACATCATATCCCCAGAACAGAGAAATTATCCGAATAGAAATGTTTTGACGCGGATTGAGGTAATTTCAGGATCAGTGTGGCAGCGTATTCTCTCTTCTTATCTTTAATTAATACATGTAAACCACACATCACACCTTATTATTAGAAATGTATTACGTAGTTTACAACAAAGCCATATTATTGACCAATAACACTGGCAATAAATGACGCGAAACGTTGGCTTACAAGCCAATCCAGTGACACGATTTTCGTGCGCTATGCCACTTTTTGTTAATATTTATAAATTTTGTGATCATATCATTTATCATTTTGATTAATCAATGTATTTCGTTTAAGATATAACGAATACGAATTTAATACGAATTTTACTGATGGATAGGTGCGGTGCGTATTTAAAATTGTTATAAGTGTAGGCCATTATTATTCGATTGCGCAAAGGCTAATAATATGTAAAAAAATATTTAATGCTCTGCAAAAAATATTTTACAAATAATTAAGAGCATAACAAGAAACAGAAGCTGTACAGTAGATATATAAGTTTATAATAAGGTATAACGGAACAAATATTTATTTAAATGAATATAAGATTAAATTAAATGAACCACTGGTTGCCCAAGACACATGAAGGATTGTATTGTAGCGGCCAATAAAATTAATTTTTAGAAAATTATTATGATTAAAGTATGGCGGCTCTACCATTTTTGAATTTTACGCGTTGATGTCTTTTCTTTTACTAATTTACAAACATTCTTCTATTATATTAAATTTATTTTAATTAATAAATTACACTTGCTCAACCCTTTTAGACATTTGGGTACTCATATCCTGGTGTTATATAATGTAATTTAACTGACGTTTGTCCTTGATAAAGCAAATAAACTGAAATGTTCACTGAATATTTTTCTAGAATCAAAGTCATACCAGATACATCATCAGAAACCACACAGAAGCTGCCTTCTTAATAAACAGCAGAATAGAAAGAAATGAGAATACGGAACGACAATGGAAGTATTTCAAAAGCGAAGTCACGGAAACTCTGGACCATATAGCAAGGCAAAGAAAACCGCTCGGAAAGAAGAAGGACTGGATAAGCGATGAGACTTGGAATGCAATTGAGGCAAGGAAGCTCCTGAAAAAGGCCGGCCTCCAAAACGCTGAGCATCATAATAAATATAGAGATCTTAGCCACAAGATACAAAGACTCTCCAGGCGCGATAAGAACTCTCATCTCACAGAAATGTGCAAGGAAATTGAACGCCATGCTGAGAAGTTCCAGACTTCTGACCTTTTTAAAAAAGTGAAACAAATCACCAAACAAGCTAAAAGCCAGTCATGGTCAATTGAAGACAAAAATGGAAACCTCATGCACGAACTTGATAGGGTCGCGGAACGATGGAAAGAGTACTGTGCGGAGTTGTACAGTGAAAACACTTCCGGTGTCCCCATCGTTAATTTCAACAACTTAAACACTGCAGACCTAGAACCGGATATTCTGCAATCGGAGGTGGACGCCGCCATACAAAAGTTGAAATGCGATAAGGCACCTGGTAGGGATCTGATCACGGCTGAGGCTCTGAAGGCCTTAGGAGAGAATGGCACCGCCAGGATTTTGAGGCTTTGCAACACAATATGGAAAACATGTGTGTGGCCTCTGGACTGGACTCACTCAACAATCCTGCCACTACATAAGAAAGGATCAACCAGACGCTGTGAGAATTATAGAACTATCGCCCTCATCTCACATACGAGTAAAATTCTGCTACACATTATAAACAACCGCCTCCGCCACTTTCTCGATTTTCAAATTCCTCAAGAGCAGGCGGGATTTGTGAAGGGCAAAGGGACAAGAGAGCAGATTTTAAACATGAGGCTTATCGTCGAAAAATGCTACGAGTTTAACATCCCAGCCGTAATGTGTTTCGTCGACTACCAAAAAGCGTTTGATGTGTGAGCTGGTCTCATCTCTGGCGGGTGTTACGTGAGATGGGTGTGCCTCTGCATCTGATCATACTTATCAGAAACCTGTATGTCACGGGTCGTGGCGATGTCAAACTCGGAACGGCGAGGTCTACGGAGTTCCATTTTGAGAAAGGAGTAAGGCAAGGATGCATCATCTCCCCGATTCTGTTCAACATATATGGCGAGTACATCATGCGGAAAACACTGGAAGGATGGGATGGTGGCATCACAGTGGGAGGCCTGAAAATTTCTAATCTTCGCTACGCCGACGATACGACACTTTTGACCACGAGTGAGGCGGATATGGTGCAGCTAATGAGTCGGCTGGACAGCATCAGCAGGGAAATGGGCCTATTGGTCAATCGAGCCAAAACCAAAATCATGATCGTCGATAGAGCCAGAGCCCTTGACCACCACCACCTGCTCGGGCAGTATGACATTGTGCAGGATTTCATATACCTGGGCTCGAACATTTCTAACAAGGGTGGCACCGAGGAAGAAATCAAACGCCGCATCGGAATGGCCAAATCAGCAATGACCCAGCTTGGAAAGATATGGAAAGATCGTAGCATACATACGAAAACAAAACTATACATCGTTAGAACTTTAGTATTTCCTATCTTTCTATATGGCGTGGAATCCTGGACCATGAAAGCAGCCGACCGACGCCGAATTGACGCGTTTGAGATGTGGTGCTGGAGACGCATGTTGCGTATCCCCTGGACGGCTCGTAGGACTAACGTATCTATCCTGGAAGAACTTAAGGTGAAAAAAAGGCTATTAAGTACTTGTCTTCAAAGAGTGATACAGTATTTTGGTCACATAGCCCGAAAACCAGACGACAACCTGGAAAAGCTTTTGGTCACTGGCAGAATGGACGGAAGGAGATCCAGAGGACGTAGCCCGATAAGATGGTCTGACCAAATTAAGCAGCAGCTAAACATCCAGATCTCCAACGCAATCCACAGGGCAAAAGATCGCCATAAATGGAAAGAGATCGCAAAGAAGATAGGTCGGGCACATCACGACGCTCAGTAGTGAGCAAACGACTGGAGGAGGGAGGAGGAGGAGTGGCTGCGCCCATTTTAAATATTGAGATTGTATAGTGCACTGTATTCTTCTTGTCAAGCCCTTTTATTTGATACCCATATTGGTGGGATTTATAAAAAAAAGGTTATCAGCCATTTGGTAGCGGCGGCCATCTTAGATTTCAATTTTGCATACTAAATTGTATTCTACTTGTTATCATTTGATACCCATGTTGATGGGATTGATAAAACCTAAGTTATCCGCCATTTTGTAGAGGCCGCCATCTTGGATTTTAATTTTATATAGTACATTGTATTCTACTGGTTGAGCACTTTCATTTGATACCCATATTGATGGGATTGATAAAACCTACGTTTTCCGCCATTTTGTAGCGGCCGCCATCTTGGATTTCAATTTTTTATAGTATATTGTATTCTGCTTGTTGAGCCCTTTCATTTGATACCCATATTGATGGGATTAATAAAACATAAATTATCCGCCATTTTGTAGCGGCGGCCATCTTGAATTTATAATGATAATGAATAAACATAATTGTATTGTCACCAAAATCCAAAGTGTATACAAAATTTCAGATTAATCGGTTGACAGGAAGAGGGTGAAATTTGAATTACTAAATTTGATCCAAGAATAAATAATAAAACAAACGGGGTGAGCTAAATAAAACCGTTTAATAATAATAAAAATAAAAGTTACAGTTGCGTCATTCAGATATGGTTTCATCTCAAACATTAATGTATTTTTTTTATACGAGTATTGATGAACATCATATCCCCAGAACAGAGAAATTATCCGAATAGAAATGTTTTGACGCGGATTGAGGTAATTTCAGGATCAGTGTGGCAGCGTATTCTCTCTTCTTATCTTTAATTAATACATGTAAACCACACATCACACCTTATTATTAGAAATGTATTACGTAGTTTACAACAAAGCCATATTATTGACCAATAACACTGGCAATAAATGACGCGAAACGTTGGCTTACAAGCCAATCCAGTGACACGATTTTCGTGCGCTATGCCACTTTTTGTTAATATTTATAAATTTTGTGGTCATATCATTTATCATTTTGATTAATCAATGTATTTCGTTTAAGATATAACGAATACGAATTTAATACGAATTTTACTGATGGATAGGTGCGGTGCGTATTTAAAATTGTTATAAGTGTAGGCCATTATTATTCGATTGCGCAAAGGCTAATAATATGTAAAAAAATATTTAATGCTCTGCAAAAAATATTTTACAAATAATTAAGAGCATAACAAGAAACAGAAGCTGTACAGTAGATATATAAGTTTATAATAAGGTATAACGGAACAAATATTTATTTAAATGAATATAAGATTAAATTAAATGAACCACTGGTTGCCCAAGACACATGAAGGATTGTATTGTAGCGGCCAATAAAATTAATTTTTAGAAAATTATTATGATTAAAGTATGGCGGCTCTACCATTTTTGAATTTTACGCGTTGATGTCTTTTCTTTTACTAATTTACAAACATTCTTCTATTATATTAAATTTATTTTAATTAATAAATTACACTTGCTCAACCCTTTTAGACATTTGGGTACTCATATCCTGGTGTTATATAATGTAATTTAACTGACGTTTGTCCTTGATAAAGCAAATAAACTGAAATGTTCACTGAATATTTTTCTAGAATCAAAGTCATACCAGATACATCATCATAACGATGACAATAAGCCTCTTTCAACAAAATCTAACCTAAACTTAACAAAAATTTAACTCGCCGCATTTGGCGAGAGACAAGATTTCAAATGTTTTCCATTTTACAAGCTAGTTCTGTCTATTGTTTGCCTATATTTATTTCACAATTTTGTTGGATACATGTCATCTATTCTTTAGTGATTTTTACAACATTCAAGGAAAGGTTAGATAAGTATTTTAGAGACAGGAACCATAAAGCCTTACCTGTTGAAAAAAAATCAGCTAGGGCTTTATGGTTCTCGTCCACTACGAAAATTTTATGTTAGAGCAAAAGCTCTTGAACTATCCCATACCACTTTCATTACTTTGAATTAAAGCTGTGTAACCTCGATTCAGTCAGTGCGTGATTTGAATTTTAATTTACCATCCTTTTCCTAGACTGAAACAGAATTTAAAGAAGTCCAAGGATTTTCGAAAGTGCAGCACACACTCGTCTAGATTACAAATAAATGTGTTACATAACCTTTTTATATGCTTAATGATTTATTATTTTATTAAATCATTAATGTTGGTATGTAGAAGGCGCCAGAATAAAAAAAAATGTTTAAATTAGGTTTTTGTTAAAGAAGGAAACATTAAACAAATAGGTACATATTAATGTTTCCGCGAATATTTAAGACAGGAAGAGGCAAACAATTGAATTTTATAATTATATTTAAAGTTGTTATAATTAAAGTAAATAGGTAAATAACAAGAGACTAAATCTAGTAAAGCGAACCCTAGACTTCAAAGTATCTAGCTAAATATATAATGATAGTGTTGATAGGAGGAAAAGATTATATAATTAATTGCAAAATAGAGAAGTTCAGCTCTTGTATTCATTGCGTAGGAAAAACTCTAAATCATTCTGACAATCATATGGCTTATTTTTGCAAAGGTTATGAGATATAAAACAACATATATATTTGTATGAATGCAAATAACAGAATATTTCATTTTCAGTATTATCAAATTAATTATATCATCCGGTTGCTAACACAACAACATGCACACAATAGAAATAAAATTAATTTACCGTACTCGTAGTCCTTGCTGCGATAGACCAGTTTTGTGATGTCAGTGTTGTTTTGGATTCGATCCATTCTTCTGGTTATGTTTTTTAGATTCTCCTTTAGTTTTTCTGGCACTGTTTTGTCTAATTCGTTTATTGTATATTCCATTTGACCTAAGTGGTAATTATACATAATGTAATTCAATATTTAACAAATTGATAGATGACGTTTTAATATCAGGCCCTCCATATTCTACTTTCTACAGTCACTGTGCCTCAAACTATTGAATGATCTCACAGACAGAAAGATACAGTTTCGCATTAATTTATAAAAAAAAAGTATTGAGATATGACTAGTATGGATGACTTTTCATTTCAGTTGCCAAACAATTATTTTGATCCTGTAAAACACGCCTTCTCACAAGTTACCATTGAATAGGGTTACTGCTGGATAAAACTCTCTCATAGATATCCACATTGATTGGCAGGTTTTAGAAGCAGTCTGCATTCGAAAAACCCTTTAAATAACCGTTTAGCAGTTAACAACATTACTTTCGCATTTATATTAGTACTAGCTGTTTCCCGCGGCTTCGCTCCGCGAGAGATATCGCGCCCAAAAGTAGCCTATGTTTGACCTCAGGTCGTTAACTACATCCCTACCAAATTTCATCACAATCGGTCCAGCAGTTTAGCCGTGAAGAGTTGACAGACAGACAGACAGACTTTCGCATTTATAATATTAGTATGGATATTGATATAATGACACCATAGATACGCTCAAAAATAAGAAATGACTTCATACCTCTTGCTAATCCTAAAGCAATATACCATTCTGGATCCTTCGAAGGTTTTCTTTCATAATAATCCAGCAACTTATCAAGAGTTATAGAAATTCTGAACACTTTTGGCACGTTGTAGATAAAATCTTGAGTGTCAAAATAAGGATATATTGCAAAAGAACCGCTTATAAAAGCGAAAAGAAATGCGACATGACTTGCATGCATTTTGATCTGAAATGCTCGATATCGAATTGGTACTACATGAAAGTAACACACAGATTAGGATTTCCGAAGTTCCACGTGGTATTGTATAATTGGAATGAAATCAAATTACGTGGTTTTACCGAATTGTAACAACGATTTTATTGGAGCAGGAACAAACATAAAATACTTAGAATCTTGCCCATGCTATTAACGATTATTAACTAGTTGGCAATATTAATTTCAGGTACTTCAAGCTGTTTATGAAAATTGTCTGATTAAATTCAAATTCAAATTCTTTTATTACTTGTAAACATGTTGTACAGTAAGGTTTTACAAATCACTATTAGAAACAAATATGCCTAACCGTAACGGCATACAAGTATAAGTATTAATTGTTTAGTTATTTTCTAAACATGAAAATTATTTTCTGAACATGTTTTCAAAATAAAATGATGAAAGATAATGAGCCTTTAGAGCTTGAACAGTTTTAAATATTTTAAGAGGCAGAATACGTATATAAGATTATTTATTTCTATTTCTCCAGTATTGCTGAATCTACTTAAATATTTGCACCAAAAGTATCTATATTCTTCTTACTCTTTATTTGTATGCAGGTGAAACTTTTTTTTCTGTATCTTATTCTCAATTATGCAACTGCTGGTTATAATAGAAGAATAATGATACGATTTTTTCATGCTTTTTTGAAAACATAAATTGTAATTTTGTGGTTTTATTATATAACTCAACCTTAGATCTTACCAAAAAATAATAAGTAAGCATTATCTTTATCTCAATTACTACATATTTCGTGCTATAAAACTGTACCAAATCGATCGATAACAACACGAGTTATGATCAAAGAAAATCGTATATTGTCGTGATAAAAGCCCATGTTGCAATGATCTAGTAGAGGTTTGAATTTTTTATGATCGTTTCTGTTTTAATCACACAGCTAAGAGAAGTTTAATGATGGATAAATACCTACTGTAGACGCTTGCCGGCTTTACGTGAAAATATAGTAAATATAATGCAATAAAGATATTTCTATAATAAGATATAAATCGCGACAGCCATCTGGAGGTCGTTAAAGGAAGCAAATTTAAACTACCAAGTTGTATAAAAAAGGGCAGGTGAAAGACTAGAGGTGATTTTAGAAACCCCAAATGATACCAACGAACTAACGTACTATTGGAATATCATGTTTAACTCTTGTTTATTCATAGTTTGATTTAATAAAGATTTAACAGCTTCAAATTTTAACTTACTATAGAACGAATATTATCAATACAATAATTGAGACTGATTAATACATTTGTATGTGTACGAGTACATACTATTTTAAAATGTAAAAAAAATATATTAGCTATTTTATTTATAAATAAGCCATTTAGACCTCTTATTGCGGGGAAGTGTTGTAGAAAAAGAAAGGGCGGGCGGACAGATTTACTTGTGAACCGTTCTTGCAATAACGCGTATTCCGTTACGTGAAACTCCGGTCTCCAGTGAGATTTAGACAAACCTAGTGTTAAAAATTATCCTTATTTATGTTCACAATACTATGGCTGTATCACAGCAGTGGTTCGTGCAGTGGTCATCGCCATCCATGGTGATTGCGGATATCAATCATCAGTACAATTCAGTGAATGATTGGAACACTGAACCTCCACATTGGTCTTGGGAAGTAGGGTTGCAGCATCATGGTAAAAGTGATAAAAATAATAGGACGACTTTAAGTGGCCCATTAAAAAATAATAAATTTTATAGAATCAAAAGTGATGATCCAAATCCTATAAGTAGTAAGTTGTACGTCAATTATGATAACAGTTTTATTTAAAGCTCGTATGTAGCTGCGTAAGATTTTGATAATTAACTTACAAAATTATTGAGTAAGTAGGTAGTCTAGTAATTTTTATGAATTTTCAGGGTACATATGTACTGCAGTGGGTATAAAATAATTTATTTATTGCTTACTTCATTAATTAAACAAAAACAGCTGAACGAATTTCAATGAAATTTATCACATTGCTAGTTTTACTCGAGATTTTCTTGGGCATGAAGACTGCTCCACACCCAAGAAAATCTCGAGAAATATGTTCATACTAAAATAATAATAATAAAATAAATTTATTTTCTCTACTCAATTTCGCCATTCGCCAAGATTCGCCACCATTTATAACTATAAAAAATGCATATAAATGCAAACGTACAAATTACTTATACTACGAATAATCTTATTTTTGTGTGCCTATAAGCATATAAACAACTAAATGACGCATGGTGTATTGAAATAAACGGCTAAGTATTGCATAAATATTAGATCATTTGGAGACGGTGAAGATATGATGGTGATCAGACTTTTTCCGTATCCGGTGCAATGTTTACGCTGTTTTTGTGGTTGACAGCAAGAAGTCGCTTTACTTTCATTGACTCCGAAGTTCACGGTTTTTAACTCACAATTATAGCTGCGTTTAAGATAATGATGCTCATAGATTTCGTGACACATTTTAAATCTATAAACAAATACGTTTCCATTCAGATGTCATTTTTATTTTTTGACTTTTATTTATAATTTCTCGTATTTAGTATTTCTTCCAAAGCTTTGAGTACAAGCAGTATTAAGTCTAAAAATAATATTTTCTCTTAAATTAATATGACCAATGATATCCCCGATAATCCCTAAATTATTGCCATTTTTATAACATTTATCATGAAATTAATAAAAATAATCTATATTTATCTGTTTGTTACTATGCTTGACTAATATAGAATGACATATTTGTTAAAAAAAGTTTATATAATATCCCTAAGTTCGATCTATCTCTTCTAAATCTCTCAAATTCTGTACTGTACGGGACAGATTAAACTATATTTGTATTTACAATGCTAGTAAAAATATGGATACGCTTTTGAGTTTCCGGAAAAACTAGTAAAGTTCACTGTCAAAAGTAAAATTTCCATCTAAGCAATAATTTAATATCGTGCACATTTCACAATCAATCCATCGTAAATATAATTTCACAGCCTACCTACTCTCTCTTTTTATTACCATTCAAATTGGCTCATTTATAAATATAAATTACTACATACATTCTAGCTTATTTTATTTTTAGATTATAATCATAAAATATTCAAAAATCTGTACTTATGTTGCTACTTGTACCAATAAAGTTTGCTAGATTTTATTGATTGCATATCTGTGCCCGTTTTTTCTTCTATCTCCAATTCAATCGATCAATTTGGTCGAATCTTGGTAATTATATAAGTAGTAAGCCTCATTATTAGAGCTTCTATAAAAGATTTGGGATGCAGTAAAAAACGCATTAAGATCACAAGATCTTCATAGGAATGAAACATTGATGTATTCCATTCGTATGATATTGTGGTATAACATAGACTAACTAGAATTTTAGTTGATAGCAAAATTTCATTTTCCAACATATATGCATTTGTAATATAATCATCTGAATCAGAGGTTTCCGAAGTCATTCAATTAGGGCTCTCATGAATTATTTTATGGTTTCGATAGCAAGGAAATAAAATGTTTGGCTTATTTGGCTACTTGTAAAGACCAACATATAAGTAGTACGCATGTCGAGAATTGCAAAGTGCCGCCCCTTCGCCCTTCCGCCCAAATTTAGCAGCTGAGATCTACCGAAAATAGTAAAACTATATATATGGTCTACAAGAAAAACCTCTGATGTGTAAGTGCACTAGGACGAGTAAGTTATCAATACTTAGAAGCTAAATTTGTCCATGAGTTTATGTAATATGTTTAAACTATATTGTAACTGCTCTGTTCCATTCCACACATGTTCTTGTGCAATGCGGTGTAAGGCCTAAGTGAAAGTAAAGTCGGTTAAAACTTATCGTTTCGCACTTAACCACGCGATAACAAAATGTATTGACCTTTAAAACATTCGAAGTCTACGAATAATTTGGCTTTCTTTCAAATTATGTGACATGGCATGAGCCGAACTCATATTTTAGATAAAAGTTCATAAGAATGAGCTCTATCATCCTAAATCGCCATTTACGACATGGATACGAGATATAATAACAAATGAAGTTTTTGAACGTATAGGAGAGAAAAGAGCTTTAATAAAGGAAATTGAGCATAGAAGAGAGAAAATGTGAGGACATTTAATACGGCACGACGACTTAATGAAAAACATTATGGAAGGAAAGACGGGGAAGAGGTAGACCAAGAAGGTGTTTTATAGAACAAATAAAGGAAAAAGTGGGAGTCGTATCGTACCAGGAGGTAAAAAGTCTAGCGAAAGATAGAAATACATGGAAGAGACTCCACCGACAAGAGCACAGCTCTTATATTTTAAAGATAGACAGAGAAGATATGATGCAAAATCCAAAATTCGGATAACTAGCTTACTGGAGATCCTATAGTTGGTTTCATTTACGAGAGTAACGTCAACTTTAATTCTATTTTTTAATAATTATAAATATAGTTATGGATGTTGGTGTATACCTTTAAAATACGAACATATAATTTTTCTAGATAAGTACATGCGTAGTTGTTTTATTTACCTGATTTCTAACGGCGAAGTAAAACATAAGTAAATGTTTTAAATTAAAATAAAAAAAATGTTAATTATATTTACTGCTTTTATTGCTTATAAATAATAATGCAGAGTTTAAATAAAGTATAAATTAAGTTTGGTGTCAACCACCAGTTAAGTACCACTACGTAAGTAGTCTAAAACTAATTACCAGAATAAACACAGTCTTTGAAAGAATTTCATAAATGGAACTTCTTTGCATATATTAGCTTACAAAACTAATTTACTAAAATTCTTTAACGTTTGGCTAATACCTAAAAATGAAATTTCAACTTAAACTAGGCACCTAGTTTTTACTAAAATAGCATTTTTACTTCTGCAATTTAATATGTTACGTCCAATAGCAATGGCTAGAAGCAACATAACATTTACCATTACAACTGAAGCGAGACAACTCGTAGAGTATAATTTGATGAGAAAGTAATTAGATACTTAAACAACGATGTAATTCCTATTTTGCCCATGATATTGGAAACATTAAATAACAATCTTGTTGGCACCTCACGTAGCCAATGTTAGTTGATATTCACCAGATACTTTTATTTTATTGTATTTTGAGAATTGGTGATTCATTATAAATTTTCGTAAATGATGTTCATGTATAAGCAATAATACTATTGTTCGTAATGTGTAACCAAAATTAGTAATAACAAAATCTTTACTTTCTTCAGCCATTCGTTATGATAACGTCAGTATTGTGTTGGATTGCATACAGTGCGTATTATAATCTGTTTTTAATTTTAAAATGCAATTACTTGTGAATTTTGTTTTTAGTAAGTATATACCATAGGTGTGAATTAGAATGTAATAAATGTTTTTATAATGTAACTTAAACAAATACCTATTTTTTGTAAAAGTGTGCTAATTACCATGTACAATTCAGTAAGATAAAGGTTATGTATTTTGTAGAATCTCCCGAGATACCATATATGTACTCATCTTTTTACGATACGACGATTTGACTGAAATTTGGAATGAAGATTGCTTAGACCCTAGAACAACACATAGGCGGGATAAAATATAATCCCAGAATTCCCACGGAAGCGGAGCCCCGGGCAACAGCTAGTAAAATATAAAATAAATAAATAAAAGGATTAACTAAAGAGCACAAGAGTTTCACGCTTTAAAGGAGTTCCTAATTACATTACAAAATTTTACAAATACCGATACTGAATAAACGAATTTGAAAAGAAAATAAAAGAATCGACTGGTTGAAAAGAAAAGTAAAGGCAAAATAGCGAGTATTTTAGACTGCTTTGGGAAGGGGAAAACCAGCGTGAGTTGGGGTCGTCACGTCACATTACTACTACTCACTACGCCTTTACTACTGATATTATTATATTTTTTATGAATACTTTTGAATTTAAAATGTATTTCATACCTTGATACGATTATTTCAGGAGGACCTACCGTAGCCGGACTAACTACAATATTCTTCGCCATGTTGGGCTTGGCGCGCTCGCAGTCAGTACCAGCGGACATGGAAACTCCTCCATTTAACACATTGTATAAATGGAAACAGATTGGTTTCGAATACTTTTCCCAAGCTCAACGAAGGAGAGCTATTTTAGATAGGTAAAAAAAATATTTCAATCAAAAAATTTCAGTATCGTACGAAGGATCGTCAGTAGCTTGGTAAAATATTATTATAAATAGCTGTGTGGTAAACCATACACCACCCTCTCTTTCCGTGAATGTTAAATAAAATGACTATAGGGGGCTTTGATTACGAATACTTAATTATGCTTGTTAGCAACTATAATAACAGTTTTTCTGTTTCTCCTACGCGCTGCAGAAGTACAAAGATAAAATATTATTACCTACACCCTTTTTATTTTTAGAGCATTCATACCAGAAAACAATCTTCCACTAGGCCTCGAGGTATGGGGATCCCGCGTGTTTGTAACCATTCCGCGGTGGAAGAAAGGTGTCCCCGCCACGCTGGCAACCGTGTCACGCTTTGGTGGCGTTACTTCCCCGCCATTAAAACCCTTTCCCAGCTGGGCTATGAACAGATTACCAGGTATGTATTCATTGCCTGGTATTTCCAATAATATTACTCAAGAAATATACAGATTCAGATTTTTAGTGCTTGTCACAAATTTTAAATTATTATTAAAATTTATTATCATAGTATAAGGACAATAGTAACCGTTTCACTTAAATATTATATACATTATATAATTTAATAATTCAAAATATTTTAATTATTAACTATTTACCTATAGAGAAATCCAAGTATTCATCATCGAAAAATTCTGTCAAGTTATAATAGCTTTTGTTTATATCAAAAATACTAATGTAAGAGAAATCTTATTTTTAAATTTTATTATTTTCAGAAGGCGAAAATAACTGCTCAGGATTGATTTCAGTATTCAGAATCAGTGTGGATCCCTGTGGCAAGCTATGGGTATTAGATTCGGGGCAAACTGATTCCGTGAAAAATTCCAACCAAATATGTCCCCCGAGTATCCTAGTCTTCGACCTTGCAACAGATCAGCTTTTGGCCCGCTACGTTATACCCGAGGAGTTTGTATTACAGGACTCTTTGTATACAAATATAGTAATTGATGCTAGAACAGGTGACTGTTCTGATCTGCACGCATACATGGCAGATACTTGGCGGTTTGGACTTCTTGTATTTAGACTAAGTGACGAACGTTTCTGGCGTTTTTCACATCCGTTCTTTTACCCCGATCCATTAGCATCCAATTTTACTCTTCATGGGCTTAATTTTCAGTGGACCGATGGCATTTTTGGATTAGCTTTATCTCCGATTAACCAGTTTAGCGAAAGAATTTTATTTTTTCATCCTATGTCAAGTTTTAGAGAATTTTACGTGTCTACGTCAGTTTTACGAGATCCTTCACGTATCAGCAACAGTTCTTCAGAATTTTCTATAGTTGGCGCTTCAAGAGGTCTGTCAAGCCAAGCCTCTGCTTCCGCAATTGATGATAGAGGAGTTATGTTTTACGGACTTGTACTCCAGGATAGCGTAGGTTGTTGGGATACTAATAAAGGATATAATAGAGAAACAAATAGAATAGTTGCTATGAATGATGAAACTTTGGTGTTTCCAAATGATGTGAAAATTGATCAAGAACAAAATGTATGGATCATCTCGAATAGGCTACCAATGTTTCAGAATGCCCCCCTTAACCCTGATGACTACAACTACCGCATCATGTACGCGGGTGCTGTAGAAGCAGTAAAAGGAACAATTTGTGATCCAGATATAAACAAATATTTCAATTAGTAAAATTTTTTCGCGCGTCTACTGAAAAAGGGTGACAAGAAAGTTACTAAGTTTTCTAAACATATATTTTGATAGTCCCCAAGAATGTTTATTTACTTCACTAAGTATAGATAATCAGGCATCTATATAATGGCATCTGATGGTACCTGTCAAGTTTTATCAGCTCATAAAGAAGCATTAAGTATATCTTTTTATACTTGACCGTGCTAATTTTAGTGTACTTATAATGTTTCAATGTGAAAATAAGGTGATCAACATCTTTGAAAAATAAAAATACAACGTTTGTCATATTTTAGTGTCAAGTCAAATGGTAATTTAATCAATAAACATACTATCCTATTATTGTTAGTACCATCTAGATACCTATTTTGTACTCCTTCGAAAATATCGTTTGTTTGTAATAACTTTATTGTACTTACTAAAACAAACTGAATCCTAATTTTCATACTTACTTACATAAATAATGAATTAATGTAATATGTCCCTTATGAGCATGCAATAAAAGCATTAGTATCTTATCCTGTGGTGCAGATTTATAGATACAAATTAAAAATATATTCTATAGTCGTTATATTACTTCTAAAAGCGCCTAGTCATTACTTTTCCTTAATACACAAATTGTAATTTAAAAAAGTTCCAGTTTATTTTAGATCTGTATTTGTTAGATAAAATGTGTAATAGTAATGGAAGGTAAAATAAATAATTTCTTTTACCATTGTTTGATTAAATTTTAAGAATAAACTACTACAACATTTTAAAATACTAAATGAAATGAACTGTTTATTCTCAATTAATACAGGATATTCTTATCAGTTACTAGCGACCCGCCCCGGCGGCTTCGCAGGGGCATAAAAACCTTCCTCTTGAATCACTCTATCTATTAAAAAAACCGCATCAAAATCCGTTGCGTAGTTTTTAAGATTTAAGCATACAAAGGAACATAGGGACAGAGAAAGCGACTTGATTTTATACTATGTAGTGGTTAACGTTATTAATTACATTTATTAAATCATTATTCAGTTTACCACCACTTCTAAAATAAGTGGAGAACAGCGGCGCCATAAACTCTACTATACAGCGTTTTCACCAAAAACGTCAATTTAAAAATTTGAGTAAGAAACCATAGATAATCGGTAATGCTTGTAGTACTACTTATACTATAGTATTCTGTAATCTGTGCTTCTAGTAGGTAAGTATATTATATGATCTTTGGTGATCCTACTTTCCCCTGGCAACTTCGTTATACCTATAACGTTGAAAAATAAATCTGTGATAATTTGGCCAGGAGGAATGTAGAACGACGTGATGATGCAGGCTCCTTTATTATTTTGCTTAAAAATACATTATACTATCTTGTTCTATAAAATATTTACATGTAGCGAAATATCGGAATAGAGGCGGCTAAAGATTGTCAAAATCAATAAAGTGCAAACATCGATTAACGCCTTTGATTTCCTAGGTATTTGTAATTTGTTATCATTATATGGATGATTGATTAAAACTAACTGTTTTGAATCCCGACTAATTTAATGAAAATCAATCAGAACGAGTTGCAATCTGTGACAATAAAATTATTATGATGTTTTATATCCCGTATCTAAACGCGTTTTCCTCATGAACCAACTGGTATGCACAAGATGTTAATTTATAGGTAGTTTTGTTTTCTATTCATTCAAATTCATTTCTAAACATTTATGATGCTTGAACAAACTTTTAAGCTTAAGAAAACAAAACAATTTAAAAAATGCCTTTGCTCACTTTATATGTCATTTATTGAGCTAGAAGTACGAAGTGTAGGAGATACGGTGATATTCAAGTAGAAAAAAATAATCATACCTATCTCCTCTTAAGACTACTAACGTGTACTTCACAGGGCACGGAAAAATTTTGCTTGAGCGAGCAATATGAGACTCCCATTATCTGTGGTGTACTTATCTAGTATACTGGGTTTTCCTAATTTCAAATTTCTATAAGTACGTGGTTGAATCACAGTGAGTGAACCATATGCAACCTAAGTATAGCACAGAATATCTAATAGTACTCGTAGTAATAGTTACTCACTCTACTTTTTATTCATGTGTCCTACAATCACACATCAGTTTTTCGTTTCGAACTATTGAAGTATGGAATGCATTATTAAATAACAGACTAGTTTAGAGTTCTTTATTTATGTAACACCATCCACCAGCCTTCAAGAACATCAAGCAGTTGCTCAAACGTGTGGTGACTAACAGTAGTGGCAAACGTGGTGTGTCCAGCGCTCGCTGCTTTCCGCGATATAGTGCATAAATTTTAAGAAAAAGGTTCGTAATTTAAGCATTTACCTTATCAATAGATTGTTTTCGATTGAGTACTAATTAAGTGGGGATCATGCATGTCCTTAAAAATAGGTATTGCTTGCTACAGTTGAAAACCACATAAATACGCCTATTTGTGATCCCAATATGTGTGCTTATTATGAGCCTTGTATTATGGATTATTTCCTACAACGCTTTGATCTACATATAAAAAAAATGTGTTTAGCAGTTTATATAACATAAAATACTTAAATAAGTACTTGACTGGGAATGGGATTCATGCTAGATTTATTCGTCTTAGTGTTCCCGTTAACGCCTTTGCATAGTTTGTATGCTGGATCTGCTGGAAAGCGATATTTATAGCTTTCTCTCAATAAGGTGCTCAAGGCGTAATAAGATTTGACTTTACTTTTAAGACTGACCGTTTGCCTGACATCAACACTCCTTGGGAATACTATGTTATTAGTGAAATCCAGACACAGTTCGGACAAAGGTAAAAATTGCCTCTTATGAAATCTACGGGAGAAGGGGAGGGTAGTTTTCTACACAAATTGGTAGGCAGGCAGGTCTGATAGTATTTTCATATAGATTAGATACTAGATTTCTTATATAAACTTTGTCCCGTTACTGTTTGCATAATGCTAGATTATAGAGTTATGTTAGTAAATTTGTCCAGTTGACATGAGTCCGTGGGTTTGAGACATTCACCAACTGGTTTTGTGACTTGGTGACCTCCTCGATGGTCGAAATTCATTATTAATGGTTGTTCGAGCACCTTTAATAAACTGATATACATATGTCACAAAATTTAATTAGACAAAAATACAATCTTTATCACTACAACATAGTATAAAACAAATTCGCTTTCTCTGTGCCTATGTCCTTTTGTATGCTTAAATGTTTAAAACTACGCAACGGATTTTGATGCGGATTTTTTAATAGATAGAGTGATTCAAGCGAAGTTTTTTATGCCCATGCGAAGCCGGGGCGGGTCGCTAGTTGCCTATAAACTAAAAATCTTTAGGTATTATTTTTTATTAAATAAATTTAATTTTGTAAGTTCATAGCTATAAGTTTTTCAGGAAAAAAAATAAAGTTAATAGGATGTTCTATTCTATACATTTCAGTATAACAAGTACCATGTATCGAGGTCTAATACCAGGGTTCCCTATGCCCAGTGGATATATTTGTTTATTTATTCATGCAAACATACAGATTTATAGATATAATATATCTAAAGCACCTGTATGTTACACATCAAGAAATTTAACTTTACAACCAAAAAATCTTAGTATTCAGACATTCATAAAAGAAATAAGTGAATATTTGTGATAACATATAGATGCCAGCAAATTAAATTAATTAATTTCTCGCCTTGAATCCGCCGAATGGCATTGAAACCCGGACGGGATCCATAATAACCTTAGTACCTCAAAACCCTCGTTTTATTAATTACAACTATAACATCATTAATTCCAAAAAAAATGTTGGCCACAACTGAGAATTCCATCTGAGCATTATAAATACCTACCTATATCTGTTAAAATCTGATAAGTATCTTGCCTGAAATCAGTCCTCCTCGGGAATCTGTTTTTAGTGGAATGCGCCATAAGAACAACAGAAAAAATTAACATCTGCTACCTTACTATTCTCTATCGACATCTACGGGAAGAAAGAAAAAAAATCAACTAAGTACCTACTAAGTTGCATAAAATGTGTCCTAATCACACTAATACGGTCAACTTTTCAGATGTTAAGGTGCCTGGTTGTTGTTGTTATAGCAGCAGTGATATGTCATCAGTCAGTGTTTGCCAAGAATAAAGCATTAGGCACTCTCTACCGATGGAAACAAATCGACTTCGCGTACCCCAGCGACGATGAGCGCCGGGATGCTATAAACTTCCAGTAAGTACCTAAATATTATTAGTAGTTATACATTACCTATCTAAGGTTAGGTATTGTAACTACTAATAAAATTAATCCGATAGAAAATTAAGAATCTCGTGCAAACAAAATGAATTTAGATGTAGTAAGTAGGTAGTAATTGTTAGGTTAGGTTAATGGCGTAAGGCCCTGTGTTGCTGACATTACGACGTTTAATACCATATACGTTTCATATACCGTTTCATATACGAAAAATACCAACCATTGAATTTCGGGTATTTGTTTTGACAATTTGCCGGGCGATCGCTGAGCGATCGATATAATATCAATAATAATCAATATTGCCCATTTAGAAACCTCTTATATTTAAGTAGGTAAGTGGTTCTGGCCTGATTATTGTTGTATGAAACAGCAAAAACTAACCGCTAGTTGAAAATATCGGGTTTTATACGTTAACGTACAGGCTTAGTCAGGCTACATTCTTATCGACTTCTATTTGTTTTTTTTCAGGGAGTTTATTCAACCCAACGTGATAACACTGGGTGTAGAAAGATGGAAAGAAAGAATATTTCTTAGTACCCCGCGATGGAAGAAAGGTGTCCCAGCAACATTGTCAGCACTTCCCATACATGGCGAGGAAGAGTCTCCACTGCTGGAGCCGTACCCCTCCTGGGACTGGCACAACGCTGGTAAACTTGTTCCTGTGCTCGATCATATCGAAATTTTTCAAAATAAGCCAAGCAAATATTTAATTAGGTTTGGTTTTAGCGGTTTTGCACATTCATCCAAACCATTGTTAATTATTAATTGAATAACTGACGGAACCTTTACTGCCTAAAATTTTGGTATGAATTCCTTTATCATTCCGAAAAATATTTAGGTAAAAGCACTTAGTTCACATGTCAAAAATTTATTAAGACTGTTCGGTAGGTAAGTTAATATGATATTATGGTAAGTAGTAGCCTATAAAACAAGTAATCAACCCTATTAATGAAATTTAATTTCATTGCAAGATCGCAGATAGCAGCACGTAATTAATAAAACTGGCCAGTAGTATAATAGACATCCAACTAGACTGCTTTCTTAATCTGCGTCAACTGCATTTCAAACTTAAGAAGCCATAACTATGTTGTTGTCGACATTTTAGTCATTTTTACAGTAAAGATTTGCCGTCAACTCGTCATTCACTCCTACTTATTATCTTTTCTCTTAATTACTTTGTACCACAATAGCGCTTATAACTGTTTTTTTTATCAACAGAAAATTGTACGGGATTCACATCCGTGTTCCGAATGGCCATAGACCATTGCGGTGTTATGTGGGTGCTTGATTCTGGTCAAGTCGAAGCCTTTGAAACTCCGCGACAACTTTGTCCGCCAACACTGTTTGCTATCAACTTAGAAACTGATAGTGTTATTGGAAAATATCCAATTCCCGATGAATTTGTTCTGCAAAACTCATTAATTACAAATATTATTGTTGATTCACGAGATGCGCTTTGCAGGGATCTTCATGTTTATATAGCCGATGCCTGGCGTTTTGGGCTTATAGTCTTTAGAGAAGAAGACGAATCTTTTTGGAGATTTAGCCACTACAGCTTTTATCCGGAGCCTTTATTATCAAATTATACGCTACATGGTCTTAATTATCAATGGTCCGATGGCCTCTTTGGAATGTCACTGGGAAAATTTCAGTCTGGCGACAGACTTTTATATTATCACTCAATGTCGAGTTCTCTGGAGTTTGTAGTAAGCACATCCGTGATAAGAGATCCATCACGGGTCAGCGACGCTGTGGGCGAATTCAAGCTACTCGGTGAGAGTCGCGGCGCCGACGGACAAGTCTCAGCCGCAGCCGTAGACCGCAATGGTGTTATGTTCTTTAACCTCATTTCACGAGACAGTATTGGATGTTGGGACACACGCAAACCTTATGAAAATGACAACTTGGGTGTTGTAGCAAGAAATAATAAAACTTTGGTATTCCCTAACGATTTGCGAGCAGATCATGAAGTTCCTCAAAAGCTGTGGATTGTCACTAATCGATTGCCAATGTATCAATTTAACCTAATAGATCCCGAACAATACAATTATAGAGTGATATATCTAGATCCTATAAAAGCTGTACAAGATACTATATGTCAACCAACAATACCTGAATAGTTATTAAAATAAATAAACTTCAATCAAGTAATATGGAATTTTATTTATATTTTTATGTGCATCTTGTTTACAGTTAGTATTTTTATTACAGTTAGAAGTTTATCATTGTCTTTTATTACGAGGTAACTTACTAGTTGTTGCTTTATTTTCTGCGGAATTTACTGATGTTTGGGATGATTGGTCAGCTTTAACGTCTTTTTTGTCTTCTTTTAAAGATTGAGTATTTGAAAGCAGACGATTGTTGCTTATAGTTGATTCTAAACTATTATTTTGGGCTATTTCCTTATTACGATTCAATGATATTTCTGGACTTTCAACAATAGGCTCAGTTGATTTAATATTTTCTTGCATTTTTTTGTATTTATCATGTTTTGTTTTCTTTTGTGATATAGATCCTTTGCTATTTGATCTAGGCTTAGTAGATATATTCGAAATTTTTCTACTTTGCAGTGATGCATTGTCGTCAGCTTCAGATGAGAAATTACATTTTAGATTTTTATCGTCTTTGTCTTCTTGAGATGTCCTTTGAGTGGTACTTATTTTATCGTCTGATCGAAGACGTAGGCGGACTTCAGAATGCTTTTTATTAAAAATATGAGGATATTCATGAATATATGATGAAGTGTTTACTTTGCTGTTCCCAACTGAACTTGGAGTATCACTATCTTCGGAACGCAATGTTGCGCATTCCATGTCATCACGTTTAGAAGTGGACATTACAAACGATTGTGAATCTGGAAATGTTGGTACTGTACCAGCAGAATACTTGTTCATATAAGCGCCTATCCTTAACATCATAACTCCGAACTGTTCCAAAATACGATCGGTATCGCGAGGTATTCTGACTTCACTACCGAACCAGTCTTCATAACAGCCGATATCGGATATATTGCGGTGAGATGTTGTAGATAGATGATGCATCCATTTGTCATAATCACCTTTTACATTTTCTATACATGACATAGACGAATCTTCAGAATTCTCATAGGTCATAAAATTTATTTTGGGTCGCTCTTTGCTTGAAGATTCATTGCTACTAGGATAAAATAATGATTACTATTAGCAACATCAATAGTGTAGATATTAATTTATTAGTAATTTGTTTTAATTTTGACGTCCCAATACTGGAACCTACTGACCATAATTGTTGTGTATATCGAATCAAATTTTAAATAATAAATTATTCCAATATTAATTTACCAAGGAAATTGAAAAAAAAATTGATAGGTGCCGGATACGGACTGCCTCATGAGCCATTTGCTTAGGTGCCGTTCTAGCGGGTGCTTAAAATAAAATAAGTCTTTAAAGTTGCATTGGATACGTATACAATATGCTCACAGTGACGCTTCTTTTTTCCCTCATTATACAATACTTAGTCATATTATAATAACGTGTAGCTTCAGAGCCCATGATTCGTTTTTAAATTACAATGGTTATTATTATTTTATTGTAAGATTCGGCATTATTTTTAATTAACGGCTGCCTACCACTGCCCCATTCGGGAATTCAACGGTAATAATAGAAGTTATCTCTTGTTGAGCCGATAACCACCTGGCCTAGTAAAGCATCTTTTTTATCAGATAAAAATTAAAATAGTTTCATTCGTACTTACAAAGGATTAACTAGCTTTCGTAATTGATCTTCTCCTAGCAAGGATTTGGTTCGTCGCCTACGAATAGCTAGCTCAAGTCCGTAATCATTATCATCAGCATGCGATGTGGCAAAATTTTTAAATACCGAGGCAACTTTCAATGAATCGTAGTAGCTGCCAAGAAAGTATTAAATTTAATATGCATGTAGTATATGCGTTATTCAAATTTACTTTGAAAATCATCAATCAAATAATTACCTGTAAACCAACACCCACATATAAAAGGCTGGCATAATAGAGAGAGCCTTTAAAATTACGAATTTTATACATGGAGGTCTGGCTGCTCCAAGCATTAGACATATTCCAAGTCCAAGTGCCAAGCTTGTCAATTCACACAAAAGTTTTCTTATAGCAGCTAATAGCAGCCATGGTAGCACCAATGTGGGTCTTTCTTCCTATAATAACAAAAAAGCTAAGTATATACAAACATAATAGGTCTTCAATAGGTTCCATCTAACTGCCTCCGTGTTCCAGTGTTTAAGGCTGTAGAGAGTAGGTTCTACAGACGGTCATGGGTTCGATTCCCACAAGAAGGAAGAAAGGAAGAGTGTATTTGTTTTCAGTTTGGTTAGGACATTGCGTGCTTGAATCACCTGATTGTCTGATAATAAAGATTATTTCATGCTTAGGAAGGTCGTTGGTACCGGCTGTAATCTGGTGGTCGTTTAAGGCCGAATGTCAGAGGCCAAGAGATGGCTACGTTGATTTCTGACATAAGGGTGTGCTTAGTGAATTGACCGTATTATTAACACGAAATGATGATTCTAATCATTATGAAATTGAGGTAAATCAATCGACCTTGAAATAGTTGTTAATAAATTAATTAAGTATGATGATTATTGATTAGCAGATGATCAGATGTTGGCAATTCGTATATTTATAAACACATTCTATTCAATGCGTTACAAATTTGAACACCATAATGTGCATTGCATGACTATTTGCCATTAGAACTAGCACTATGATAATAGAGAGTGAAACGAGTCCCACAATCCCACCGACCGAACGCCCACCCTTTAAAATAATTATGTAAACATGAAGAATAAGTAAATATTTGAACGAACTAATATTTAAAGAGCTCGACAGAACAGTGTTGGCGACCTACCCTGCGGTATCACAATTTCTACATCACCTTACGGGTTTTGGAGTGGACTTTTTGAACGAATAAAGTAAAAAATCTAAAAAGTGAGCTAATCGCTTTAAATAATATGGGAACTCTTTTGGCGTATAAAAAAATATCATATAATTGTAGCCAAGACAAGGCAACAGATGCAACGGCTATTTGTTTTGCTTCTGCTTGTCAAGTAACAACATTAAGTGATGATATTAAATTAATCTCTTTTACTCTGTGATAAGGTTCACTATAAAGACACTCCTGCTAGATCTAACAAAACGAACTTTTAAATGCCTATTTCATTTAATGACGTCATTAAAGGCCAAGCAAACAAAGTTGGCGATACATGCCAGTACAAATATATATATTCATAAGTATTTCATATTGAAGATGTATCTTTGTACATACCAAGAAAACAGGATAGAGCAGAACTATGTATGACGCGAGGTAGACATAAACCGTGAAGCACTGGACAAGCATGACCCCTGAGATGACGGTGCGCAGCACGCGTTGCAGCGGCATCGATAGCTCTGGCGGCATTGTCATCTGCCATACCTATAATGTATTTGTTTAATAATCGTATGGCTTTTAAAACATATATAAGTAGCGTGTTAGTTGCTGAATCCATTATTAGTGGGTGAACAAGTCTGTCAAATATCCTTCATATTTAGTAATGTGTGATGTGGTGATACACACTTAAAATTGACGACTGTCTCTATTCGCACCATTGTTAATAAGGATTTAGATCACATTTGCTTCATCTACCTAATCTACAAAATAATTCAAATCAATAGAACTCGCGTATTGCAACAAATAGTATAGGCTACGCAGCAACCAACGGAAGATGCAACCAAAAAAAATATGGGAGAGAACCCGCTTGCTAAGGTAGCTGTTGGGCCCATGGTTAAACTGTTTTGTAACTTATTAAGGTGATAAGAATAAACTTATGTATCCACTGTTTATTTATATCCTACAGCTGCTGGTGATGGACAGTCAGAAACAAGGTGACACTAAAGGATCCATTTTGCCATTAACGCCCGAACAGTTGACTGTTTTCTAAGGATGGGCCATCATATGTACATTCAATCAAAGCAATATCTATCACCACGAAAATTAGCACCTGTTTTAAATTAGCGTTCACTTTGAAGAGCGTAGCGTCGAAAATAGTGCGCACAAGGCCCAGTAGTGTCCACAGGCATACTTCAGACTGCAGGCTCATGCCCAAGTATGATAATATGTTCACGAACATTTCTGATCTACAAAACTACAAATGTATGTGACTGACTATGACATTGTTATAGGTACTTGATACAGTATATTGATATTTTTTATTGCTTTGTATTTATGAGGATTAAATATAAATGTTAGGAATATTAAGCCATTTTGCATTATTGTCAATTATATTTTGACATTTTACTTTATCTGTTAAGGTTATATTATATGCTCTATGATTTAGTTGTAGTGACATGTGTCGTGTGTGAAGAGAATGTCTCAATAAAACTAGTAATATGCTCTGCGTGTTTTACTAATTATTTAATACGCTTCCACTGCGCCATCGCCATGAAGGAATGAAAATAAATAAAATATAAACATTAAAAGGAAAATGGATTAAAAGTAAAAGGATATACTGGTATGTAAAGATTTTATTATAAAAGAAAATTTGCATAAAGGAAAATGGCGACGTCAAATTTTACAATTTTTCCCCAACTAGATGGAGGAAATTTTAGTAATTGGAAATATAGACTGAAAATAATATTAGAGGAAAGAAAAATAGGAAAAGTGCTTGCATCTAAAGAGGATATAAAGATATTAGAAGAAGAAGATGCGAAAGCAAAATCAATTATTGTTCAGTGTATCCCAGACAAATATTTGGAAATAATAAAAGGCGCAACTACAGCTAAAGAGATGATGGAATTATTAGAGAGAACATTTGAAAGAAAGAGCGTTACGAATAAATTATTTTTGAAGAGGAAACTGATTAATTTGAAATGCAATGACAGAAAATTACAAGATTTTTTCTTCATTTTTGATAGTCTCGTGTCAGAAATCGAGAATAGCGGGTCTAAACTAGAAAGTATTGATAAGGTTTGTTATTTGCTGGCTTCCCTACCAGATAAATATGAGCAAGTTGTCACTTCCATAGAAACCATGAGTTTTGATAAAGAATTAACTTTGGACTTTGTAAAGTCAAGATTGCTGGATGCAGAAGTTAAATCAATGGAAAAAGACGATGTAAAGCCTGATGAGACAATTTTTAGTGGGATGAATTTTAAATGTTACAATTGTGGAAAGTATGGTCATAAGGCGAATGAATGTAAGAGTACACAACACCAAAGAGGTAGAGGTAGAAGTGCAACAAGACCAACTAGAAGAGGGAGGTATTTCAAATCATCTTATAGAGGAACGTCAAGCAGAGAACAGAATTATGGAAATATCGCGGACAGAGACATAACATATGCAATTTATGAAAAGAGTGATGAGGTACAAACAATGTTCGGAGGTATAGAGAATTCTACTGTGAAATTTGTAATTGATTCTGGAGCGACGGATAATCTTGTGATGTCAAAATATGAGAAGTACATGACAGATATAACTATTTTGGAAAATACAATCAAGGTATATGTGGCTAATGGGCAATATTTAGAAACGAGAAAGAGAGGTAAACTTTGTGTTAAATATAATAATAAAAATGTAACGATTGAGGCATTAATTTTAGAGGGTTTGTATCTTAACTTGTTATCTGTTAGTAGACTAATGAGAAAAGGGTGTAGTATAAATTTTCATAGAGATGTAGTAAAAATATATGGAAATGGTAATTGTGTTTATGGTACTTTGGTAGGCAAACTATATTTTGTTGAATTTAATTTAAATATGTCAGACAGAAATGAAACTTGTAATATTACAAATGGAGATCTTTGGCATAGGAGGCTAGGACATGCCAACAGGAAGCATCTCCGGATTATGCATCTACCGTGTAGTGATGTACCATGTTCACCGTGTATTGAAGGTAAGAGTACAAGATTACCATTTTATCCTACTAGTAAGCCAAGATCGAAATATATTGGAGAGCTACTTCACACAGATATATCTGGCCCGATGCGTATACCAACTAAAGAAGGCGATATTTATTATCTGAGTATTATTGATGATTATTCACATTTTTGTGTAGTATATTTACTTAAAAGAAAGAGTGAGGGTACAGATAGATTATTAGAATATATAAAGCAAATTGAAAGACAAACCGGAAATAAAGTAAGGAAAATAAGATGTGATAATGGAGGAGAATTTAAGAATGGAAAAATAATTAACGAGTGTAGAAAGGTTGGCATTATTTTACAGTATACAAATCCATACTCACCCCAGTCTAATGGAGTCTCGGAGAGAATGAATAGAACTATTTGTAATAAAGCTCGCACATTATTAATCGAAACGGAATTACCAAAACATCTATGGGGAGAAGCGGTTAGATGTGCTGTGTATCAAATTAATAGGTGCCCATCATCTGCGATTCAAAATAGAGTACCTGCAGAAATAATGTATGGCAAACTAGATTTATCAAAGTTACGAGTATTTGGTTCAAAGGCATGGGCAGTTGTATTACCACAACAAAGTAAATTTGAAAAGAGAGCACGGAAGTTAATTTTTATTGGATATTCCCTGAATGGATATCGTCTGTGGGATCCTGTAAAAGATGAAATAGTAACTGCGAGAGATGTTTATTTTGATGAAAATGATTTTAAATATGAGGAAATTAAAATAGAAAAGAAATGTGGAAAATATTATTCTGAAGACGAATCTGAAACTAAAATTAAAGATACAGAGAGAAAAGACAATACAGAAGAAAATGAAAGATTTTACAGTGAAGATGAATTAGAAAATAATGAAGAAATAGATCAAGAGGTTGCGCGAACAAGATCAGGTAGAATAATAAAGCAACCAGTCAGATTTGATGAATGTGAAATGTACACAGCATATTGCATGTTATCAGGAGATCCACATAGTTATGAAGAAGCCATAAAGGATGAAGAGTGGAAAAATGCAATAAACAAAGAGTTGAATTCACAAAAGAAATTACAAACTTGGGAAGAAGGAATTTTACCGGATGGAATGAAAGCTATAGACACGAAATGGATTTTCAGGACAAAGCAAGATGGTACTAAGAAAGCAAGGCTAGTAGCGAAGGGATTTCAACAAGATGATAAATACTTAACAGACATATACTCACCTGTGGCTCGCATACCTACAATACGATTGATGCTGAGTCATGCTGTTCAAGAGAATCTAGAATTAAGACAGTTAGATGTACCTACAGCATTTTTAAATGGTATACTAGAAAATGAGGTTTACATTAAATGTCCTAAAGGAATGCATTTACAGAAAGGAAAAGTGTTAAAGCTAAATAGAGCTTTGTACGGACTGAAAGAAGCACCCAAGTGTTGGAATAATCGTTTTCACCAGTTTATTACAAAACATGGATTTATTCAATCTAAGTATGACGTATGTTTATATTATACATCTAAAACCTGGTTATTAATATTTGTGGATGATATATTACTATTAGGAGAAGATAAGCATATTTTGGAAGAATTAAGAAGAGAATTCAATATCAAAGATCTAGGACTAGTTAAAAACTATTTGGGATTAGAAATAAGTAGAAAAGAAAATGATTTGAAAATATATCAGAAGGAAATGATTAACAAGATTATTGAAAAGTTTAATATGAAAGATAGCAAAGGAGCAAAAACGCCGATGGAAGTAAATTTTAATACTGAGAATGATACAGATGTAATTGATGTCCCATATAAAGAACTTATTGGCTCATTGTTATACATTTCGATGAATAGTCGTCCTGATATAACTTACCCAGTAGCCTATTTAAGCAGATTTTTGGATCGTCCAACTAATCAACTTTGGAAAGCTGGTAAAAGAATTGTGAGATACTTAAAGGCAACTATAGATTTTCAGCTAACTTATACAAGGTCTACAGAACCTATTGTAATTAAAGGATACTCTGATGCCGATTGGGCAGCTGACAAATTAGATAGAAAAAGCACTAGTGGATGTGCAGTTTACCATGGAAAAAACTTAGTATCGTGGTTTTCTCGAAAACAAACAATGGTAGCTCAATCAACGGCTGAGGCAGAATTTGTGGCAGGAGCTCAAACAGTAAGTGAAATGTTGTATATTAAAGGTAGCTTATAAATATTACAGATTATATTTTCGGCATAGAAAAAGACACAAAAAGCTTTGGTTTGTTTTTGGTTTGTGTCAGTGATTTCATATATTTTTTTCCCCTACGTAGTAAAAGTAGAGTAAAAGAAAGAAAGAAAGAAAAATTGTTTATTTGATATCACAAACTTGAAAAATTAACTAACTTATTATACAGTACAGGGCATATTTGGGTATCAAAAAGGCCTCCTCTCAGCATAATGTTACGGCGCGAACCACAACGCTGGTCTTCCGAGGACACCATTATAAAATTAAAATTAAAATACAAAAACAAAACAAAAATACACATAAAACAAAAATTAAGACAATTAATCTAAGGTGGCACTATACACACACAATATCTGTTTGACAGCAATAATAACAATTATACAAAATTTACGAATAGGTGTAATATACATAACATATATATATACTTAATGCTGCTCCACACTTGGCTATTTGTATTAGCCTATTTGCCTATTTGACCATGTGTGGACAGTATATTTGCCAAAACATTTGCGTTATTTCCCTATTCGGCATATATACCAAATGTGCATAAATATTTAGTATTCGCCTCTATATGTGGGAGGTAGTTGCGCTATTTGACTATTGTCGAAAATTTTGGAAAATACGCGAATAGCCAAGTGTGGTAGCAGCATAAGAATAATAACATAGCATATTACACACTCTGTGCCTAAAGGTAGAATACAAACAACTACTTGACCATAAATAGAGTATCACCACATTTATAGTACCACATTTTAATTTCCATACCGGACCCCATTTTATAAATTAAAGATTATTATCAAAGTAAGAATAACACTGGTAATTTTCACTGGATTTTATTAATTATAATCCAATGTTATTCCAGTAGACATGAATAAAGCTCGTTATATTTATTAATCATACCATAGAGAACCACTATGGTACTCTATGGTAGGTAAGGTTAAGGTAAGGCAGCCTTTTGACCGGAACTACTACACTTTTTATTGCCGTACTGTACTTGTACCAAAGAAACCTGTACCGTAACCCTGGTAGACATAGACTTTACTAGCAAGCACTTTTTACTTGACTATGGGGAAACCAAAAAATGAGGGTCATTAGTTCGACCGGTATGTACCTATGTTTGTCTCTTGCTCTATGTTCCCTCGTGATTTGAAACGACGCGGCGGCGGCGGCGGGCGGCGGCAGCCGGCCTTGATCATTATTTGTCGTTAAATTCGTCTTTATAGTTCTAGTTTGATTAAGTTAGGTAAGATTAATATGGCAGAATTTTGACTACTTAGAAAAAATATATGTACCAATCTAATTGTGTTCTATTATAGACCCTTCTAATCACAACTAGTTATGCAACGATCACCTACAACGCACAATGTGGTGTGACTAGAATTATTAATTAATTTTACCATGGCTCAGCTGAATTAGTTTCAATCTTGTTATTTCGGTACAAGAAATGTTTAGTGTTCTCATCGTCATTGTGCGTCAGCGCCTCAGTGGTTTGATGATACAGAATCGTGAACACATCGTGAACGTAGCGTAGCGTAGAGTCGCGCTCAGACTGACATAACAACTGTACCGAGCGGCCGGCTCCGCGGTCACCGCAAATTGTTTTTTCACGAATTTTCCTTCTGTCGTGAACGAATACGCAGTGATAACCTTATCGAGACGATATTATTACTTGTTGATATTTTTGTGGTAGTGCAAAAAGCAGTTTAAAGTATAAACTTGAGTGACAACTGTGAATTAATTATTTTTTTGTAAAGGCGCACGATCAAGGTAAAGTCTAAAATATTTGTAATAACCATAATACAAAACAAATAAATAAATTTAAATTTATTTATATATAGTAATAAATATTTAGGTAATGTTTATGTTTAAGTAAGTCTTAGCTATATTCCCGAGTAGACCTTGATTTTATTACAGATTAATATATTTGTGTTGCGTCCTTACCTTGAGCGGTATGAGTCGCGGGTTATTTTTAAGATTCAGTAAAGACTTGCACTGTGATGTTTTTCGTAGATTTTTCCAATAAAATTTCGTAACTGCTACTAGCTACTTTTTGTTTATATTATTTTCGAAGCTTTAATAATTTTCAATCTGCTTTGTATTCTTTATAGGTATGTTTAGGAACTTTCGCAGTAATACATTATGCACTAAGTAACTATTTACGTCATACTTTACATTATTAATAATATTATATGTAATAAATTGTTGTAGAATTAACTTTTATCATTGTAGATATATTTTATATATCTAATTATCTTTTAGATTTATTTTTTACTCGTTTTAATATGTACATATCTAGCAAGATATATCTAAATATGATTTATTTCTTGTCTTATTGGCTAGATAATTATCTATTTATTTGACCAGTATAAATTTTCTTTACTTTCAAAGCGATCAAAATACCTTGCATTGTTGCGAGAAAATAACTCTGATTTAATACAAACAAGGCATCTGGTGGCGGATGATGTCATACATGATATGCAATGTAGAATTTACTTACAGCGCATTAAAGTGATTACGGAGATGATTTTTATTTTATTTTCTTACGGATTTTTATTTTATGCTAGCTTCTTTTATTCTAGCGAAAATTTGTAGAGCTCTAAGCCAAAACACGGAAATTGTCATGAGTGATCTTCGCACAAAACTTTAAGGTACCTTATGAGATCAAATGAAAATGTCAGTGGTTTGGGGTTGAGAATGAATCAATCAATCAATCGTAAAATATGTCTCTATTTCCAAATTTATACAATAAATAGTAGGTAACTTATTAGCATGATCGGAGACTGAAGTTAATGCACAAGTCATTTCACAACTTATTTATTTGAATTGAAACAATTTGTTAATGTTTATTTTTTACAATAAATAATTTTTGTGAAATTACTTAAGCAAAAGTAAAATTTGGATATTCTAAAGTCTGAACAAAGATCAAACCCGGAACCAGAGAAGTTGAAGACAGATTGATGTATTCGACAACGTCATTATAAGAATATTTTAATAAGCACGGTTGCCTAAAAATATGCGGAATCGTGGGCAGTAATAGAACGGCCTACACTTTGGGCCACCTTACTGACTGTGTATTTTTTTTGTTTTTACCTGTGTATAGAACACTAGGTAATGCCTTTTAAATTTACCATTTTATCAGTTTGTACCAACAAAGTTATGCAGTGACATTAAAAAAAAAAAAAAATAGAATTATAATATTACTAGCTGAATTCGCGACTTGGGAATTTCGGGAATTGCTCCCGAAATTCCCGCCAGAATTGCCCGGGAATCCACCTTTTCTTTTATACAAAGTTTGTCATGACAATAGCCAACACAAAAAATGAATTATCTTTGGTGCATTCGTTTGAAATCTAACATGCCTTGGGTTCATTCAAATGACGATAACTTTTTTTTTAATGTACCGATTTTGATGAAACAAACATTTGACGACCTCTGTGGCGTAATGGTTAACACCTGTCTGACCGCTACTCAGGAGGTCTCGGGTTCGATCCCCGGTCAGGTCAAAATAAAAAATGATCTTTTTCTGATTGGCTTGGGTCTTGGATGTTTATCTATATATGTATTTGTTATAAAATATAGTATCGTTAAGTTAGTATCCCATAACACAAGTCTCGAACTTACTTTGGGGCTAATTCAATTTGTGTGATTTGTCCCTTTATATTTATTTATTTATTTATATTTAACGGTAGAACAACTAAGCGAGACTTGGTTTTTTTTTTACAAGTTTTGTTTTTGATGGCATTGTATATATAGATATAGATACTGCATATTATTTTGAGTTATTTAGCAATATGGTATCTGTTTCTTATTCTTGTTGTTATTTACTTACTAACTGCTACTAGTATCTGTCATAGCCATGGCCTTGGTTGGAAGCATGCTTGTTTTGGAAAAACATCGTAGGTTCCCAGATAACCTAGCAATTCTTTCATTCATATTATGTGAGTTACAAAGTAATCGTGTTTCGCGACCCAATAGTAGCCTTTGTCCATCCCCATGCAAAATATTATTCAAATCCGTCACTCCATTTCATTATGAAACTCGTGAAAAACAGACAAACACTCACACTTTCACATTTGTAATGTTAGTATGGATAAATCTGAATCATTTATACAAATATTTATTTGTGTGCTTATCAATCTTTGATAGATAAAAGCATTTATGATAGTCTGTACAGAGTGCAGTGATCGTGGTCTGGCATGCATACTATATCTATTGTGATCTGAGATCTATACATTATACTTTTTATATTATTTTCGTCTCTTCTGTAATTGCCGAGTTAATTTTGTGAAAATATTTAATATTTTAAAATATGTAATTCTAACGCTCTGGTTTTAGTCGACAATGTTTACCTATTTGTTTCTAAAAGTTTTAAAAGATAGTGAACCATTTCTATGGAAACACGAAGCGGTCCCGGCGGAAGCACGTGTAACAACATAATCGGAGCGGAATTCCTGCGCCTGCGCTATGATGTGTACCTTGCAAGTTGAAATTCACTAGTGGCAGTCACTAGGACCGAAAAAAAAAAACTAAATCCATGTCTTCGAGTTAGTTCATATGTTTGTTAGCAGAGAATAATTACCACCATTTCCTAAAAATATTTAGATTTTTGTTATTCTACAACTTTGACATCCTATTTATGTTGGAAGTATAAATGTATTTGTACATTTATACATCATGCGCGCAAACAAAATTCACAACTGTCTCAATTAATATTGGTATTATCCCAGTTGTGTTGAATCCGTACGTTAACCATAACTAATAATTTGTAACAAATTTACTATGACCAACTCTTTTTAATATGAAAAATATAGTTTAATACCGTTTGGTTTCTTCTTATGCTTGTTTCTTTTGCCGCTAAACGGTACTCTGGATGCAGATTGACGTCCATGTCCAGTACGTGAGAGCACCTGGTTTCTCCATGTATGGCCCTGCTGCGTACGGACTATGGCTTTTAGATACGATACCTAGATACCATTGCTAACATGCCTAACATCCTTCGCTGGCCAATGGACCCGATTTCCCATACTTTCTAGACACATACGCTTTTAAAGCAAACTGGTATTTTGTAGTTTGGGATCCGTAGATTGAAGATAAATAAGGAAATCCCAATTATTCCAAACATTGTTGCAGTTTGGCCTTATATATGAAAGCAGATGAAATAAAAGTTATTTAAAAAGATAAAGTAAATTTATTTAACTTTAATAATAATGTATTGTGGTATTTATAACAAATAACTATTTATCAAAATTACTACTAAGGTTCCTTCTTGAAAGGACTATCAATAAAGGGGAGACTATTGTGGTTATATAGTGGAGAAAATATTTCCTTATTTGTACAGTACATATACTAAAAGGTCCATGACCTAAAACATGAGTCATTAGAGAAACCTAAATCTTGTAGAGTAGATACAGCATGAATCGCTGAGTGATAATTTCTCACACAGTTTCTTATTATCGCGTTCATTAAAAACAAGTTAACATTCATCTCGATGAAGAAACGGCGTAACAGTACACTAAACTCATGTATCCGAATTATGAGTAAGTATAGCTTCAAAGTCACTAAAGTTCACATTATATTTTTTTAATTAATACTCACTTTATAGGGAAAATACGAAGATTTATTGTAGATGTGGCCAACGCGTTTATTTAAAAATTTCAGTTAAAATAATAACATGTAATATGTTTTATTTTTATTATTATTATTAGGCCTCTCAGTTGGGCCTCAGTGGATGCGTGACTCAGATGGTGAGTGCCACGGTGTAGTATCTCGGCAGGCTCAGCCAGTCGGTGAACATGAGACTAGACAATTTAAAAAGACTGACCGAATGAGATCCCAGGGCATGGGTCGTAGAAACAGGCCACCCTCGGAGGCGAAGGAACTGTCAAAATTTATGAAATGAAAGGGCGCCAGACAGTCCTCACTCAAGCTGGATGAATTACTTAAATGAAACAAAGAAGTTTATGTTAACAACCATATTATTTATTGATACTAAGGTAACATAGGTCAACAGGGGTCCCGACCGTGTTGAACAGTACAACCACTATCAATAGGTAATCTTAAGGTAAAGTACTAACTAAATAGTCTTATGATCTAGACACAAAACATCAGATTATTTGTATATATGTCTATATAACATTGAATAACAGTAGTGGGTTTATAAGCCCAACCTCAAGTTTATACAAACAGGCAAGTTATATCATGGGTTCACTAGCCCCATTACACTTGAATAAATAACATAAAGTTTTACCATTGTCCTAGTAAGAGGGATGCAGGATTAAAGTATACAAGACCATCTCAAAGTGATGGAAGCAGGTACATCACAAAGAAGTGTTCATGTCCGTTGAAATAGGTACATCCTAAATACCTTGGATGAGAACTCTGGATAAAAACCCTTTTTCTAAATATACAGGATAAAAACCCTGGATAAGGACTCTGGATAAAAACCCTTTTTTGAATATACAGGATAAAAACCCTGGATAAGGACCCTGGGAACAAAAGAGAAGTTCCAGGTTATAAATTTGGAATTCACAGTATCTATGCTATTTGTACAGTTACACTGGATTCCTAACAATGATAAATTGGTGCAGACATACCGTTTATGAGCGGGTCCATCTAAAGAAATGAAATGCAGGTGTGCACATGGCCACATGTGGGGTGTGTTACTAAAACTGTGGACAAAAAACCGACAATATTAACAACAACGTCACTACATAAAGACAACCTTTAGCTTAGGTTGGAAGAAATCCAATTCGGAAGGCAACTTACCATCCTCTGGTGGTTGGGTGTCATGATACGGTTTGACGACTTCACATCGTCCAAAGCGTGTTCAGGTATGGCTTCTGAACTAAAACAAAACCAACAACGAAATGTAATACACTATGCTTGGACAATATCAAAACGATCTAGATGATCTATAAATATTTGACTTACCTATTGGCCAAAACAAGGGTGCATGCGCCTACGCGGCGCGGCCCGAAAAGAAGCGTCCCGTTCCAAAATTGTAGGTTAAGGCCACAGTGCAAGGATGTGACATAGACTTATACCATAGACAAACTGTCTGAAGATCAAAGCACAAAAATGCACCTATTCAAACGAAACGCAGTCTTATCAATCCATACTAAACAAGACGAGGTGGATTAAATCCTAATCGAAAAATACATTAAAATCCTTTGACAATTAAAATATCCACGAAAGCTAAATTCGATAACTGGCTAAATACCCTGAGCAAACGCCGTATAATTAATCGATGACTGCGAACTGTCAACGTCAAAACCGGCGTTTTGCTTGATGTGTCAGATTCACTAGGTAACCAAACAAAAGTAAAGGTTAATTTAATTAATTTATGTTTTTAAATAATTATCAATCTAATCTGTAAAATAAGTTATAGGTACCATGACAAATGCATGATACGCTGCAACATAGTAGCATATACAATGTGGATACTAAACAAGGTAACAACAAAGTGTGTATCAAAAGCCTACTTGATGTGCTTTACACTATTTTAAATAAGACCAATTTGGGTGAAAAGCAAATGTGCCTATATATGTAAGGTGAGAACAATCTAATACCTCAACAATTACCAAAATAGTCAGGTGAAAGGTTGTACAAAAGAACAGAATATGCAAAGCAATAAGGATGTAACCCTTAAAGTGTTACAGTACCCTCTTTCCCGGGTAAAAATTTTTAAATTGAGGAAAATTTAAAAATTTTGTCCTAGAAACTAAAGAACTATCTTTTATTATCTAATGTACTTTTATAATCCTAGCACAAAATGTAAATTCAACTTTTTTTTAACAAAGATTCTAAAACTATGGTGATCACCTCTTAAAACTAAGAGTACTCTTTACCTATTACTAACTTAAGCGCTTACTACTACTAACTTAAGCGGATCCGTTTCTAACTATTCACAAGCCCTTACAACGAGTAAGCCCTAATATTAAACGTAGTTAATCTAAAGGCTGAATGGGTGTCGAGAAAGACTATTTACCAATCAGACATTTCTCTACTACCAAATTCAATACTATTTATAGGACTGGGAGAGAGCATCCAATTTGCTCCTTTCAGTAGGATGATAATGTGAATGGAACCGCAGTAAGAAGTACAGTTACATTCTTTAAAGATTTCAAAACAAAGCAACCTCTAGGGTTGGAGGGGAGATAAGTCATGGACTGGAACACACAAGAACCATGCAAAAAAAAAAAAAAAAACAATTTCTTCTTCATCAAGGATTGAAAGATCAATCTAAAGTCGTGGACTGGAACACGCAAGTACCACATAAAACAGGAGTGGGATATACCACTAAATCCATAATAAAATAAGATCCGATTGACACTTTATAAGGTGACAAGGATACAAATAAATCAGCTGCTCTCCATGCGAAGGAGGAGAAGACAGACAAAGCAGTAAAAATCAGGCTGTCGCCTAGTGAGGCGACGGGAATGAGAGTACAACCTCTTTCTCTCAAAAAGAAAGAAGAAGACAAAATCAAGCGTCGAACATGCGACAGACGTTACCATCATTACGAGGATGGAGCGGCTTCGCCAGGACGAACAATGTCTTTAATATGAAAATTCCCAAGGAGTTTGCCCTCAAGGTTCTTTAAAGCATAGACCAAGGGACCTAATTTTTTGTGTATTACACATTTCTCAAAACGGGGGGCTAACTTTGCAGAGAAGTGCTTGGCAGCGTTAGACAAATGAAAGCATCTTTTGTATACAATCTGACCTTCTTGAAGTTCAAGAGGACGCTTCCTAAAGTTATAGTAACGTGCGTTTCGTTCATGAGACGATAACAAACACTGGCGTACTTTAATAAATATCCCCTCTAAATCTTTTAGTTTATCCGAGAAGTGGTTGACAGTGTCAGAAATTAGATTGTTCCTGTCAACTGGATCAGGGGAATTATAGAACGAACCATCAAGAATCATCTCACGTCCATGAGTCAAGAAATACGGAGAAAATTTTGTAGCGTCATGAACAGCCGTGTTTAAAGCACATTGAATCTCAGCTACGTTCTTATCCCAATTTCGGTGATCCGAACGCACATACGAAGCTATGGCTCTTACAAGTTCACGATTTACACGTTCCGTCTGATTACACTGGGGATGGTACCTAGGATTGTAAAAGACGTGAGGTACGCTGTATTTAACCATTAGATCTCGGAAATCTTTAGAAGTGAATTGGACTCCGTTATCACAAAATATATACTTAGGCACTCCATGGACTAAGAAGATACTCTTTTCAATACATTTAACTATTGCTCTCGCAACCACATTGCGGAGTGGAAATAAAGTGACGTATTTACTAAAATAGTCGGAACATACAAATAAATATTGATTTCTGGAGTAAGACATTGGGAAAGGACCCAAGATATCACAAGAAAACGCTTCGCCTGGTGCGGAAATACGACGAGGGTTACCCATCAGTCCAGGACGAGCAAGGTTAACAGGTTTATAAGTTTTACAAATTTCGCATGAATCTACATATTCCTTAACATCCTGATGTAAAGTAGGCCAATAATAAAGATTAGCAATTTTAGCATGAGTTTTAGATATACCGAAATGACCAGAAGTAGCGTCATCATGACACTTTGCAAGAATCTCCTTCCGTTCCTCATAAGGCACTACCAGCTTCCAGTCGAATTGAGCTGTTAGACGGTATTTATTCTTTGAGAAACGGTAAAGTCGATCATTTTCGATTTTAAAATTTGGAAACATGGAAGGGTTATCCGAAACATTTTTATATAAATCTAAATACCAAGGATCACGTATGGAATTTAGGTCTATGGCATTTATTTGAATGCGAGAAAGACAATCAGGAATAATATTTTCTTTTCCTTGGCGATGAATTAATTCAAAATCAAATTGACTGAGACGACAGGCCCATCTATTTAGACGACCATTAGGGTTTTTTAAATTAGAGAACCATTTTAAAGATGCATGATCTGTAATAATATAACATTTTCTGCCTTCAACATAAGCGCGGTATTGTTCTAAGGCATAAAGAACAGCCAATAATTCGCGTTCAGTAGCGGAATAATTAATTTCAGCTTTATTCAAAGTACGACTACAATAAGCTATCGGGTGGTCAACACCATCATGTTTTTGGGTTAAAACCGCACCAATGGCATACGACGATGCATCAGTATGTATATAGAAAGGCTCATTAAAATTAGGGCACTTTAAGATGGGTGCAGATACAAGAGCAGTTTTTAAAGTATTAAAAGCTTCATTGGCTTCATCAGACCAAGCGAACTTAACATTTTTACTAGTTAAACGAGACAAAGGTTGGGCAATTTTTGAAAAATTATTAATAAAACGACGATACCAACCACATACGCCCAAAAAACGTTTTACGCTCCTAGCATCTTCAGGTATAGGAAAATTTAGAATTACATCAATTTTAGAAGGGTCGGTATGCAAACCATATCTATCTACAACATAGCCAAGGTATTTTAATTCTGATCTTAAGAAAAGGGACTTTTTCATATTGATAGTCAGATTAGCAGCTTTCAATTTTTCAAATACTGCCTTTAGGAGGCTTAAATGTTCATCAAAATCAGCTGTACAGATTATTATGTCATCGACATAACAGAATACTTTATTGTCATAGTCAGCAGTAAACAAAGAATCCATAAGTCTTTGCATAGTAGCTGAAGCTCCAACAAGACCGAAGCACATACGGTTATAATGAAAAAGACCTTTTCCTGGGACGGTGAAAGCAGTAATTTCTTTAGATTTTTCGCTTAAGGGGATTTGATGATACGCGGCGCTGAGGTCTAAAGAGGTGAGGTATTTGGCATCTCGCAGGTTATCTAAGATGTAATTTACATGAGGTAAAGGGTACGCGTCAGATTTCGAAACGGCATTAATCTTTCTACTATCGAGGCATAACCGAAGAGTACCATTGTATTTTTCAACCATAACTACTGGAGAATTCCAAGGCGAAAACGAAGGTTCAACTATTCCTTCATTAAGCATACGAACTAATTCCTTTTCTAAAGCAGCTTGTTTATCAGGACTCAAACGATAATATTTTTGTTTAATTGGGCGAGCATCGCCTGTATTAATTACGTGTTGTATTAAATGTGTTTTACCTAAACCAACCTTATCAGTATCAATTTGTGAAAAAATATTAGTTATTTCTTTTACTTTAAGTTTTTGTTCAGGAGTTAAAGATTCAAAATCGTTCAGACCAGATTCGAATGGGGTAGGTGTAAGACTATCAAGTTTAGCAATAGAATCTATATTTGAAATAAGCTCTGGAGCAAGATTAAATAATCTCAAAAAATCTATTCCTAAAATTATAGGAGTAGTAATTTCAGGTTGAATATTGAAATTTACTAACTGAATGTTATCATTAAATTTAACAGGAATAGTCATGTATTTAGTACAAAGTAGTTCTTGACCATTAGCTACGCGTAAGTGCAAAGGTTCACTATGAGGAAGAATAGGTATGCCAATAGACGTAAATATCGCATGGCTATTAGCTCCGAGGAAACATTTATTTGCACCAGTATCCATTAATGCTTTACACTTTAACTCTAAAATGTCCAACAATACATAAAGACGGGTATCTCCCTTTGGAGGGTTAAAATGGATTGTCTGTTCAGAAAGTAAGGGAGTAGAAGGCATAGGTGTTTTAGAAGAGACAATCCTAGCTAGTTTTTTAAACTAGGAATACATTTAGGGCAATCAGGAGTACGAACTCCCTTTTCTCCGCATTTATAACAAACAGTTGCACGAGATGTTTTACAAAATCGAGTAGGGTGGTTAGTAAGACCGCAACGAAAGCAAGGTTGTTTGGAATCAGAACGATCAACAGCATCTACAAAATTCTTAGGCGTTTGCTGAGAGTAATTAAATTTGACATTTCGTTTAGGATGAGACACAGTACGTGATGCACTAGCCTTAACTTTATCACTGGAGTGATCATGTAATTTAACAGTTTTATCCTCTGCGAGTTCAATACGTCTACACAAGTCCTTCAGTTGAGAAACCGATGTAATATCCTGTACCGCTAAAATTTTAATATAATCTGGACGAATATTACGCATGAGTATATCTAATTTATCAGATTCAGAAAGCTTTTTCTCTAAACGTTCACACATTCCTAAAATAGATGTCATGAAGGTATTAATAGTTTCATTCTTAGACTGAGTTCTAGTGCGAATCTCATTTAACAGTTTATAATCCAAATCGAGGATATCAAAATCTTCTTTCAAGGCTGAAACCACATCACGATAAGACGTGAGCGCAGAACGATTGGCACGGAACCAAGTTAACGCAGTACCATCCAATATTTCGGGAAAACCACGGAAAATACGTTCTTCTGAAATTTTACGAGCAACACGAAGTTCTTCCAAGCGAGTGAGGAAAGTACGGACACAAGTATCACCAGTATATTTTAAATTTAAAGAATTGATGTTAAAATTCCGCTGAGTTTTATAAATAATCTTCTGCACAACAGGTTCATCATCTACCGATGAATCTTCATCATCATTAGAATCAGAACTTAATTCAGAGGTATCTTTCAAACGATCTAATAACTTATTGATGCTAATCTTAATTTGTTGAACAGATTCAAGGTTACTATCAAGACGTGAAACGCGACACAAAATATACTTGCAACGTGAAATCAAACGAGTAGTGGTAGAAATCGACAGATCATCCTTTATGTCCTTTTCAATATCAGCAACCTTTCGTAGACAAATGTCCAATTCAGCACTGACTTCACTAGGTTTCAAATCGGTGACCATCAAGCTACCTCTTCTAACAAAAGACGCAGTTTGTTTTAACGTTTGACAAAGGCTAGAACGTCTGGCAGAAGTATTGACAGGGAAATTTCTAATTGATAGTTCATGAGAAATTTCATCTTTAAGTAAGTGATCAATTTTAACACCAGCTTGCAGAAAATCCATGATAAAAGTGTAATGTGCAAGGTGTATTCAAAAAGAAACAAACGTACGTTGTAATTGTATAACGTATAAATGTGTAGGGTGTAAGAGTATAATGTTTAAAAGCACTATGTTTAGTTTTTTTTTTTTTTTTTTTTTAAATCACCAAATCTTGTTTAAGTCACATTTGTTTTTGAATTCCAAATTTATTCACAGAATGTTGTCAAATCCGGGTAAAAGCAGTAGTATGCAAACAGATGAAAGTCTGATTTGCAAAAACGCAATAAAATAATTTGTAGTAATTGCTATTAGCAATAAAGTAAATAACACAGTTGTGCTTAAAGGCACAAAATACGCAGAAGTAAATAAATGTATGTTGTTTAAAGATAAGCAGTAAGTATAGTAGAACAGTATACCGCTAAAAGTAATCACTTAATAAAAGTAAATATGTTTTCACTATATTAACATAAGACACTGTAACTGTCTTATTAAACAGTTATGATATTTAGTAAACCAAAAATGCAAATATAAACGTTTATAAATGAAATTTGTAGTTATTATGTATAAGGTTTCAATCCTTAAGTAACACAGTAGGTCATTAAGTAAGTAACACACCACATTAAAAAACACAAAATTTTTTTTCCATTTAAAAAATTAAAAACCACACAATACCAATACCAACCAGAGAATATATTATTATGTAAAATGTAGAAACACTACTGTATTACCAAGTATATATAATACTTAAGACAAGATTTTAAATAATACTCATTTAAGCAATTCATTCATCCGAGGCCATACGTTGGGATCGCCACTGTAATATGTTTTATTTTTATTATTATTATTAGGCCTCTCAGTTGGGCCTCAGTGGATGCGTGACTCAGATGGTGAGTGCCACGGTGTAGTATCTCGGCAGGCTCAGCCAGTCGGTGAACATGAGACTAGACAATTTAAAAAGACTGACCGAATGAGATCCCAGGGCATGGGTCGTAGAAACAGGCCACCCTCGGAGGCGAAGGAACTGTCAAAATTTATGAAATGAAAGGGCGCCAGACAGTCCTCACTCAAGCTGGATGAATTACTTAAATGAAACAAAGAAGTTTATGTTAACAACCATATTATTTATTGATACTAAGGTAACATAGGTCAACAGGGGTCCCGACCGTGTTGAACAGTACAACCACTATCAATAGGTAATCTTAAGGTAAAGTACTAACTAAATAGTCTTATGATCTAGACACAAAACATCAGATTATTTGTATATATGTCTATATAACATTGAATAACAGTAGTGGGTTTATAAGCCCAACCTCAAGTTTATACAAACAGGCAAGTTATATCATGGGTTCACTAGCCCCATTACACTTGAATAAATAACATAAAGTTTTACCATTGTCCTAGTAAGAGGGATGCAGGATTAAAGTATACAAGACCATCTCAAAGTGATGGAAGCAGGTACATCACAAAGAAGTGTTCATGTCCGTTGAAATAGGTACATCCTAAATACCTTGGATGAGAACTCTGGATAAAAACCCTTTTTCTAAATATACAGGATAAAAACCCTGGATAAGGACTCTGGATAAAAACCCTTTTTTGAATATACAGGATAAAAACCCTGGATAAGGACCCTGGGAACAAAAGAGAAGTTCCAGGTTATAAATTTGGAATTCACAGTATCTATGCTATTTGTACAGTTACACTGGATTCCTAACAATGATAAATTGGTGCAGACATACCGTTTATGAGCGGGTCCATCTAAAGAAATGAAATGCAGGTGTGCACATGGCCACATGTGGGGTGTGTTACTAAAACTGTGGACAAAAAACCGACAATATTAACAACAACGTCACTACATAAAGACAACCTTTAGCTTAGGTTGGAAGAAATCCAATTCGGAAGGCAACTTACCATCCTCTGGTGGTTGGGTGTCATGATACGGTTTGACGACTTCACATCGTCCAAAGCGTGTTCAGGTATGGCTTCTGAACTAAAACAAAACCAACAACGAAATGTAATACACTATGCTTGGACAATATCAAAACGATCTAGATGATCTATAAATATTTGACTTACCTATTGGCCAAAACAAGGGTGCATGCGCCTACGCGGCGCGGCCCGAAAAGAAGCGTCCCGTTCCAAAATTGTAGGTTAAGGCCACAGTGCAAGGATGTGACATAGACTTATACCATAGACAAACTGTCTGAAGATCAAAGCACAAAAATGCACCTATTCAAACGAAACGCAGTCTTATCAATCCATACTAAACAAGACGAGGTGGATTAAATCCTAATCGAAAAATACATTAAAATCCTTTGACAATTAAAATATCCACGAAAGCTAAATTCGATAACTGGCTAAATACCCTGAGCAAACGCCGTATAATTAATCGATGACTGCGAACTGTCAACGTCAAAACCGGCGTTTTGCTTGATGTGTCAGATTCACTAGGTAACCAAACAAAAGTAAAGGTTAATTTAATTAATTTATGTTTTTAAATAATTATCAATCTAATCTGTAAAATAAGTTATAGGTACCATGACAAATGCATGATACGCTGCAACATAGTAGCATATACAATGTGGATACTAAACAAGGTAACAACAAAGTGTGTATCAAAAGCCTACTTGATGTGCTTTACACTATTTTAAATAAGACCAATTTGGGTGAAAAGCAAATGTGCCTATATATGTAAGGTGAGAACAATCTAATACCTCAACAATTACCAAAATAGTCAGGTGAAAGGTTGTACAAAAGAACAGAATATGCAAAGCAATAAGGATGTAACCCTTAAAGTGTTACAAACATGATTTTTTTGTCTCGGAACTGCTGAGAATAGGGTAAAACTGAAATGAAAACACTATTTGCTTTGCCTAATATAAGTATGTTATCATATAAAATAAAAACTATTATTCCCACAGTGAAATTATAATTTTTTTATAATATCTAGATCAGAAATATAAATCAGAATAAGTGAAATGTTTAAGCAGCTTAAAGTCATTCGTTCACCACGGATATCGAGTTAAGCCGCCCATGTCATGAGTCGTTTCTTTGTAGTATCGTAACGTGACTCACTTTTCTTGCATATTGAGTTACGCATTAGATCAACTAAGAGGCACAGAGACTGTACAGTCATTATTATTTTAAATTACTTAGTAAGTAGTAGTTATTTTTTTATCTGTTTTTAATTTTAAAGATTAATTGTTACAATATATAAAAATAGTAGTAGTAAACTTAATATTTACTACATGTGATTACAGTTAATAATTCTTTTTAAAACAAACAAGCATCAAAAGTAATATATAGCCTTATAATAATGGTATTGCGGACAAAACTTAATTATATTGTTTTACCCATCATTTTTTTTCTCACAAATTATTTGTAATATTTTTCCTAACCATTACTCTTCTCAATATCTACAAGAATATAATTATTTAAAAAAGTTAGAACAATACTCGTATAGTATTGTCAAATTTAAAGGGAAGTATTTTCTTTTTGCTACCGCTTACAGGCTCGAGTACGGAACCTCTTTGGCTACACAAGCCGGTCGACCTTGGTCTCAGTCACAGGCTGTTATGCGAACCGAGATCCAACAGTAAGGTCTATGACCATAATATAGTTTTTGCGCCGACTCACTTCTTCATGGAAACACAATTCGTAGTTAATCGTATTCGTAACCAATGACATTGGCATTGCTGATTGCGGTCTCTCTCAATGCCGAGTTTCATATTAGTAAGTACTACACTATTTTTGTTCCTTTGGTAAATTGTAATGTAATCGGATTCTATTACTTACGTAAGTTTGTAAAGATCAATCCATTTGTTACGAGTTCATGAGTTTGGTCGACTACGTCGACTCTTATTTCCGCAATTCCAACTGACTACTTTTGTTTTCAAAAATTTCCCATGTAAATATCATCATAAACATAAGAGCTGTGCCCTCAATGGGGTGGTGGAGTTATTTCTATTCTTATATGTCATTAGCAAGTTCCTTTATTTCTTGATACTCAATTCTACTAAAGTAGTAAGTAGTGCTTTAGTAAAAAACGAAGTAACTTTATATATCTAGTTAAGTCCAGTTATTCCTTCCAATAACGCTACGTACACACACATCACATCAAGTTATCCCACGTGAATCTCTATAAAGGGGTAACAGATGTTAAATTACAAGAGTGTTGTAGCGTTGTATAATCTTATAGCTCGTAATGAACTTGGTGACGTCATCCTCTAGGTGCGCGACCAACACCCGCACACCTCGACGCGACCTTCGTTTTGTCAACTGTGATATTTGTGTTACAAGAACAACTCTGTATATTTCATTCAATCTAAACTATTTCTCATTGTCATAAAAATATATATCGTTAGGAAATTAATTGAAATTTTTATTATTATCTACCTAGAACCAAGTAGATAGCGTATCCTAAATTGTTTCTCTCTGAACTTGCCGATTTGACCAGTTGGAATCTCCCCATTATCGTATTGTGTAACTTTGCCTGCCCCAGATTCTATGTCGGTAAATATAATTAAAAATAAATAGTAATGTAGAGACAACCTATATAACTCCCAATCACTTAGGTTAACACATGTAGGTTTCCATTCCCACAATAAATATTTTTTTTTTTTTTTTTTTTTTTTTTTATTCTGTTATTTATCTGCAATCAGCGATGATATGCGCTATAAGCAGATGTGTTGGACTGCAGTATGCGTTCGAGTGTGTCCTCCAGTGAGAACCTCTACCCATCTTGTTAAGGAATAATAATGTCCTTCCTTTTCAGTCGCTTTCTGTACGAACACGTTAGCAGCTTGGTAGCCAGATCGTTTGGGTGAATCTCCAGCCTCTCCCGGTATCGTTCAGCAGCCATAAGCACTTCTTCCTTTACTGTGGTCATTTGGAGTTCCTGGTGTATCTCGCTGTTAGTGACAAACCAAGGGACTTTACAGATTGCCCTGAGTATGACATTTTGCATTCTTTGCAGAATAGATAAGTTGGAGTTACTGCAGCTTCCCCACAGCTGTATACCGTATGTCCATATCGGCTTGAGGACCGACTTATAAATTAATAGTTTGTTGTCAGTTGACAAAACGCTGTTTCTCCCGATCAGCCAGTGTAGGTTTCTGTATCGGATATTTAGTTCTTCTCTTTTACATTTTACGTGTTTGTTCCAAGTAAGTCGCCGGTCAAGATGAAGACCTAAGTATTTAACACTTTCTTCGTGTGGAAGAGTTGTGTCATTGAGCCGTACAGGTGGACAGTCACCTTTGCGCAGGGTGAAGGTGACATGTACAGATTTGGCTACACTAGCCTTTATTCTCCACTTTTTAAGCCAGTCAGCCACACAATCAAGTTCGCGTTGGAGCATGCTAGAGGCCACTTCAGGATCTGCATTGCTTGCCAAGATCGCGGTATCATCAGCATACGTAGCTGCAGTCACGCCATTTTCTACTGGTAGGTCAGCTGTGTAGATGGTATACAAGACTGGGCCCAATACTGAGCCCTGCGGTACTCCAGCTTTGATCTCGTGCAATTTCGATGTTGAATCTTCCACTTTGACTTGGAACAGGCGACCCGCGAGGTAGGACTTCAGCAGTTCCAGATAACTGTGAGGTATATACTTTTTAATTTTATAGATTAGACCCTTATGCCACACTCGGTCAAAAGCTTGCTGAATATCCAGAAATGCAGAGGAGCAATATTCTTTTTCTTCTAATGTTTGTCTAATTCTATCACAAATTCTATGGACCTGCTCGACAGTAGAATGTTGTGATCTAAACCCAAACTGGTGTGAGGGGATAATGTTGTCCTTGTCAAGTATTGGCTTGAGTCTATGAAGCAATAGTTTTTCAAATACCTTTGATAATACCGGAAGGAGACTAATGGGCCTATAGGACGAAACATCGTTAGGTGGTTTTCCAGATTTATGTATCATGAGAATCTGTGATACTTTCCACAACTGTGGGAAATATTGAACTCTAAGGATGCCATTAAACAATGTCGTTATAAACACTACAGCCTTCCTAGGAAGTTGCTTTAGGACCTCCTTCGTAATTAAATCGAACCCGGGTGCTTTCTTATCCTTTAAGTTTTTAATAGTATGCCATACTTCCGAAACTGTGACCGGGCTCGGCGGGAGAGACATTTGGCTATCTTGTGAAAGAAAGTCATCCACCTCCTCATCAGCACCATCACAAGAAGAAGGATTTGGACAGAACACTTGTGCAAGATGATCAGCGAATGTGTCTGCTTTTTCTTGTGGCGTTTTAGCCCAGCTGTTGCCTTTACGAAGAGGGGGCACAGCAGGTTGAGGTCGATCGTAGTTTTTAGTAAACTTCCACAGAGAGTAATTTGTATATGCAGTTGGTGTTAGAGATTCCATATGTGCAGCCAATATTTTGTTATGCCACTCATTGAGCATGTCCTTCAGTTGCCGGCTTGCCCTGCTGAAGCTCTGTTTATCCTCATTTAGCCTAGTTATGTGCCAAACTCTGCGAAGTCTTCTTTTTTCCTGAATGGCTTTTTTAATTTGTAAAGGATGATCAATACCTTTGGTCAATTTGTTGTTGGGTGGTGTATTTAGCCAGCAAGACTCTTGTATCAGCTTGGTCACATGTTCAGCAGCCTCATCTATGTCTTCAGCAGTCTTAAGAGCCAAACTCATTTTTATATTTTTGTTTATGTAGTCTCTGAAGGACTCCCAATCAGTACTTCTATTGTATAGTGTCATGGGTTCATTTGTCTCTATTAACCCTGAGCTTACTGTAAGCAGTACTGGTGTGTGATCAGATGAGCTATCATAGCACGACTCGGCCTTGAAGTATTCCCTGGTCATCCCCTTAACGATGAAGTAATCCAATAGGTCAGGGAGTCGGTTAGCTTGGCTTGGCCAATGCGTTGGTTCGGCAGTAGTTATTGGGAAGCTGTTGTTATTATCTAACGTCAACTTTAGCTGTCTGCCCCGGGTACTTGTGATCCTGGAGCCCCAGTAAGTGTGCTTTGCATTCCAGTCTCCCCCTGCAATATATCTGTTGCCCAAAGTACAAAAGAAGTGTGAAAACATTGCCTCAGTAATCCTATGTTTTGGAGGGCAGTATACAGCTGAGACACTATAGTAGCCTGTTGGATCTTCTACTGCTATGGTTGTTGCTTGTATGTGATCATTTCTGTATTCAGGCATTAGGTGATGTTTTAGTGACTTTTTGACAATAATTGCAGTGCCGGCGTGGGCTGTTCCATCTGGATGAGGAGTGAAATAGCAATAGAAGTCTCTAAAATATAAGCTACTATTAGGGGTGCAATGGGCTTCTGAGACCAGCAATATGTCTAATTTGTGAGTCTTCATAAGCAGTTCGGCTTCATGCTTATTTGGCTGTAGGCCATTTATGTTGAGGGTAGCTAAGCGTAAGGTCATCACTTTAAAAGATGATCAACAAGTTTTACCATGAGACTCATGAGAGAGCTCATTTGTTGAATGAGGAGGTCAAACTTTTCCGTTTGTTTCAGGAGTATTTGCTCTAGTGAGATATTGGTTGTAGGTTCTTTTATATCCTTGGTATTATGTAGTTTTTCTTTATTTGTAGGTTTCTGTTTGGCCGTTTCAGCATATGTTTTACAGTTATTAACAATTTTGTCCTCTTTCTGTTTGTCAGTACTAGGTTCGTAGAGTTTTATATACTCCTTTGTACTTTGTTGATATTCATGTGATTTATCTGGCTTAATATAACTTCTTTTCGTCTTGCGGGCTAGTATCTCTTGGTATACCTCACACCCCTTGTAGTTGGCTGGATGAGGTCCTTTGCAGAGCGCACAGAGGGCTGGGGTGTTACGATCGCGTTTTTCACATTCTGATGTTTTATGCGATTGACCACATTTGACGCAACGATATGGACGCATGCAATAGTTTTTCGAATGTCCATACTGTTGGCAACGCTGGCACTGAACAATAGACATTCTTTTCTTGGGATCCTCTATTACAACTGACTGATTATAAATGTATTTTAATTCTTTGACAGCCTTATTATTAGGTCCAGGTGCAATGTTAACAAAGAACGTAGAAGTAGATTTCTTTTCGGGTCCAAACTTGGCATTTATGATTTCTCCAGTAACGATATTGCCGGTAGCTTCAATTTCTTCCTTTATTTTGCATAGTGGAGTTGACGGGTGTAGATTTCTAATGACTATTCTGAAGTTTCTCGTGTCCTTTCGGTTGAATGTATGTCCTATAAGACCATTCTCTCTGACAACCGTTATCAACTTTTTATATACCTCAATGTCAGCACAACTGACTCTTAGTTGGTTCCTGTTTATGATCTTATAAGTGAAGAGTTTTCTTTCCGCCCCAGTTTCAAGAAGTTCCGTTAGCTTGTTGACATCTTCCACTCCATACAACAATATAGGTGGAGGTTTGTTTGTTTTTTTGACCAATTTTCCACTCTCGTCCTCTGTAATATCAGTTGGCAGCCCACTAAACTGGTTTGATGTTTTTACTGGTTCTGGTGATAGAATTTCTGACATTTTCCTCTTTTTGGGGTTTCTGATAGAAGGTACTTTCTGCCAGGGTGGTGGGTAAGTTACACTTGACACCTTATCTTGAGTTTCCTGTTCAATGATATCCATACCTTGTGCAGAGACATGAGGCTGCGGGTTGCTTCCCAGAGATGCAGATCTGGGTCTTGTGATGAACAAGCTGGGATGAAAAGCTTGCTGTATGTATTTTTTTCCACTGCTATCGCTGCCAGTAGTATTAACTGACACAGGGGCCTGGTCGCCCACTCCTGCGCAGTCTTCGGTAACAGATTTCACACTCGCGGGCCCGGGTACCCGCGAGCGCCGGGGGTTAGCCGGGTCGCATACAAAATCGCATCCATTATCATTCGACATTTCATTAAAAAAGAGTTGGGATATAACTGTAGTACTTTCCCAAGGTGCTACATTCACTATTTTGGAGACTATTTAATTTCTCCGGGCTTGTGAAAGCCAATGAGGATAGGTTATATGACCGCCGCCCATGGTTCGGCGTTGTAGACTGTTATCTTTCTGAAAGATCAGGGATGCTGCCGTTGGCCTTTAATTGGGCTCATCCGCCACCATCTCTTCTGTACAATCCAGCCCACAAAAAAAGAGTACAGCACTAGGGACGACCTTGACTCCAAGTAAGTAGAAGCAGCTCACCGTAGGGGTTTGATAACGGAGTGTCACTCTCTCCGGCCTGTTTGGTCCGCGGGGGGTATTTTATTTCCCCCCTACCCTGCATATCTGCCGAGCTTTCCCCTATCCGCCACCTGGGGACGCGTTCCCTAGGGGTAAGGCTCCCACAATAAATATAAAGATAGTTTATGTATTGATTGTAATTTTATTTTAATCTGCATCAACCCATGATAAACGCGATCAACTAGTTCTAATTTTGTTAATGACAATGACATTGCTGTGTAATAATTGCCCCGTCTGCATTAGTCACTTTATTATTACTACAATTGTAGATACTTACTGGTTTATTTTTGGTTATGTTTGTGTGATGGATGTCTGACGTAAACAGGGGTATTCCATGTAAGGTAGATAGAGTCAAATCTACCAACATGGTTCTTAATGAAACAAAGTTAGTTTAAATTCGGTAAGTATATAGATATTCCATGTAATATGTATCAGTAATAATTAAACGGTGTTAACTGAAGTTCAGTGTATATGGATGTGTATTTCGCGGGTAGAGTAGGTAAACTCATTAGGTAAAATACACTCTGTCGTAATTGCTGATGAAGGTCTAATAACGTCCGCAAAATGCTAGTGAAGAACAAGAGGATCTTTTTTGGATGCTGTCCACGGTTGGACAAACGCCTCCCCCAAGAATTTCTAAAGATCGGTAGGAAGCAGCCTACATCCAGCGCTTGCCTGCTTGACCTTCTTCAGGTCATAAAAAAAAGTTTTTGAGATTTTGAGAAAAGAAAAACAAATAAAAATACATAACATAAAAATAAAAATCTGGTCGGTGGGTGTCTTCAAGAATGTTAAGACCAATAAATACATCTTCATCATCATTTCAGCCGCAGGCTGTCCACTGCTGGACATAGGCCTCCCCCAAGGATTTCCAAAATGACCGGTTAGACCAATACATATCTAAGCTTAATTTGGCATTTTTTTACGTATCTATTTAGTAAGTATGTATATGTAAATCTTGACTTAGTCACGGTAATACTATCATACAGTATTCTAACTCCATACAAACGGACGAAACGCGAGCTATACCTACGCGTCCGGATCACGGTATGCGTTCGGTATGCAACAGTCGCGAATGCGCCGCAGTGACAAACCGTGCGATATTTTTACTAAAAATACGTACAAATTACTATTTAATATGACAACTAGTATATATTGTGCTGTTTTTGGGTGCATGAATTCCTCAATCACGCACTTAGAGATAACTTTTTTTAGATTACCTGGAAACTCCGAAAGGTAAGGCTATAAAATGATTTTATTTACTAATAGGTAGGTACGTATAATCCCGTCGTATTTGTGTCTTTTTAATTGATTTCTTTTTTCCCTCCAAAAAAATGCCTGGATTAAGGTAGGTATGCATTGTGTTAAAATAACAAATTTAATACCGATTTGTTATTAAGTTTAAAATATAACAAAAATGGTTATTTAATTAAATTTACCAATCAAAAAACAACATACATTTTCGAATATTTCCTATTCCATTCACAAGTTATTTTATTTGTTTAAGTACAAAAAAAAAGAATATTTACAATCACAAAACTAGATAGAAACTCAAAGAAGGCAGATGTACCTAATTAAAATACTGTAAGGTGGCAGCCCTATCGCATGTTTATGTACCGCGCGGCTGTAGGCATTTATTTCAAGGACACGGCCGAGTTAGAATACTGTATGATAGTATTACCGTGACTTAGTGCAATTTATTGTTTATAATTTTCCATAATATTGTATTAAAAAGACGTGCCTAGCTTTTGATTGGGTATTCTAGTGCAATGTAGCTAAGTTCCACCTAACTTCTTGTTATGCAATGAGTAATATGATTCTGTAGTTAGACACATCGGAATCCATTACTCATCTCGCTACTGGAGTAGATGACAGGATGTCAGGAATGATTGCATTAGGTAGCGGCAGTTATCTTGAGTTGCGATGGTAGAAATTGCTATCACCCAATCAAACAACCTCTCGGTTAGTTGCGGTCGATTCTTCTTTGCGATTTTATTCGGATCGGATTCATTGTTAGGAAAATTAGATTGAAACATATAATATTGCAACAGTTTATCTCATATTTTACAAATTTTGTATGTAGTAAAATCTCTTATACACATCATGACAACATAACATAGATAAAATGAGATTATTAACATCGGATTGAGCGCGCTCGATGCAGCCCACACCACAACTAACAACACATGTGGTATTATGCGTGGGTGCGCTCGCGCAGCCACGCTCAGTCAATTTCTCGCACACAGACGCAGATGTTCCCAGTGATGCACTTCAATCCTCTCGACGTCGTCGGCTCGATAAATTAGACGATTGATAAACATCGTGATTAGTTAATAGGTCTGAGGAAATGTTTCATTGTTTAATAGGATTATCTTTTTCTGTAAACATTGTGGATAAAATTATATAAAATAATTATTTTATAAAACATAATCCATCACCTACTTACAACAACAGCATAAAATAGGTAACAGCAGTAAAAGTAACGATTACAACGGTGTAGAGTAAGGCAAACAAACAGATGAAGATGAGGATGCAACCGCAAAGGCGGATGTAGATCATAAAGCATCAAAGTTAATAAATAGTAAAATTTATTAAGTATATTGAAAGCGGAAAGTATACTAAAGCATTGAGACGCTGATATAACCTTTTTTTAATTTATTTAAATAGACAATATACATTCAGACAAAAACTAGTTATCTTAAAAGAAGTTTGTGCATTATGATACTAATCGATACTGTATTTTATTTTAAATACTCTAAGATAAATAATAGATATAACCATTATCCAGGTCAATTGGAATACAGTTTTCATCTTGACCTAACCGGGAATCGAACCCCTTTTCGTTCTTTAGGAAAGACCATTAAATTATAACAATAAAGATAAATGTGTCTTTGAATAATATGGGCTAATTTCCTATAAATGTCACATTTGATTTCTATTTATAAAAAAAAAATATTTAAATTAACGCATTTAACTAAATTGTCAACCGGTTTTTTATGAGAAACACACTAACATCTCAAAAGGGCAATAAAGGATTGATGTTTATAACGCCACTCGAACACTAGCCGCGCTACTGGTTGTTGGTACTTGACTGTCATCTGTTATGGGCATTGCATTGCGTAACGTTACTATACGACAAAGGACGGTGAGCGCTGCGCCTGCTATGGAATCTACGCATTATTTTAATGGCCACTGTAGGAACAATGATTTAATTTCACGTGGAGACTTAATATAAACATGTTGTGTTGCAACACGCTCTGAATAGGAAACGTGTCGGTTTTTTATTAAGAACAGCGTGTTGTTTTGGTCTGTCGTAATGTCATACAAATGGCTATGAAAATTATAAATATTATATTATATCCATGAATACATATCAATAATACACAAAGGTGTTTCAGAGATTATGTTAAGTAAGTATATATATATACCTATTATATATCCTAAAACAGCTACAAATTGATACTTCGCCTTTATTTTCAAGCAAACGAAGCTATAAATAATTTAAATAACCATAAAAAATAGTTACCACTTTGATTATTTAAATAATCAAAGAGTTACCCACGGTTAGATAACTATGTAACAGATACCGTTACGATAATTTACCTGTGTGCATAGAAAATACTAACAGTTAAAACAAATAAAAACAAAGAAAAAATCCATTTGCCAAAATCAATTTACCTCGCCATTTGATATCTGTGTAACAGCGAACCAGTAAAAGCTTTTCAAGGTCATTTGTGCAAATTGGTAATGGCTGGTAACATCTGAACGGGTTTTATGGGCTAGGGCGTTTGCTTAGTATAGGTAGGATGGGGCCGTACGGTGTGCGAAGTGGGTCAGGCGGGTTTACAGGCCAATGTCGTCTGATAACGTTGCCCCTGAGCCCCTGACTATACCCGCGCTGATTACTGCATGACATTTGGAAGTCACAACTTCTAAGTAGTACAACCTAATTATGGTACCTAACTCACTACACGTTTTGGGAAACTGTAAGTGTAAGTAGTCATTCATTCATTCATTTCGGGAAGGTGTAAGTGTAGCGAGTAGATAAATAAATAAATAGGTAGTTATTTGGTAATGGTATCCCAGTAGGAATGACGCCGTTACGTTATGTTGCCGTTGGTATATCAAATATAGGTAGAATTTCTATTTTATTTTATTGTCAAATTTAAATACTTAGGTGTATATCTAAATTGTAATCCAAAAGATATTTGCCTAACGAGGTTTGAACTATTAGATTGTATGAATAATAAAAAATATAGCCCGGCTAAGTCACAAAACATTAACTATAATAATGAAATCGCAGTGAGGAACCTTAGACTTGGCACGACTTTGTCTAGATTTCATTAGGTACTTTTAAGAGATAAACAAGCAGCTTCATTGAGACTTTGCTAGTTTTTTATACAGAATGTTTTTGGTGGGATAGAATAGTGACAGGATAGGTATATATTTTAGTATAAATAATTAAAAAAAAAAAAAAAAACATAACTTATTCGCTGCGCGCAGCGCGCTAAGCTGCATATAAAAGGCACGCGACTCACAAATACTTCCAATCAGTATTGGTAGGTATTGGCTAACGTTTAATTCTGGACGCAGTATTGCTGATGCAGGCAATCATTTGGATTGCTATTGCGAAATTTTAAACGAAACGAGAATAGCGGGTTACATGTGCCTACCAGAATAAGTGGATAGATCTCGTTTTTCATGCGCACAGTGGGCCACATAGAAAAGTAGAGGTAGGTACTACATTTGGTGTCAGAGGTAGTATTATTTTCTGAGGCCCACTGTATATACCTATAGACTTGTTCGCATGTCAGATTGGTAGAAGGTTTTTCAAGCTGCTGATTAATGAAGTAAAGAAGCATTATAATTTACATAAATGCGGTATTTGGGGAAATAAAGTAATTTATTTAATACATATTTATATTTTACTATTGCATCTCGCGGATTTACCCGTGATGTATCGTACGTTAGGAGGGCTTTCTTTTTTATAAAGCGTCATTGACTATCAGACTTTTTTCCGACCGAATCTACGAGAATCGCTATGTACTTTTCGGAATAAAAAGTACGCTATGTGTTAATCCGAGGCATCAGCTAATTCCATACCAAATTTCATAAAACTGGCCCAACCGTTTAGTGAAGAAGTAAGAACATACCTATCTACTAATAAACTTTCGCCTATATAATTAGTGGGAATTGGGATGGGATTACTAAGATTTGTTTGAAATTGAGTAGGCTTTGAAAGAGTCTAAGCTCTACTTTTTTGAGGTTGATGAAATTTTACTTTTTTTTGGTACTGTACAGATTTCGGGACGTTTATCACGTTCCTAAGCATGAAAGTCTAAGGTTGATAGACATTTGAAACTTTATACGTACTTAAGTACTAGCCTAAATAAATAACAAAGCTCAATTTTATCGTCGATAAAACTTATTAGTACTAATGGTACTAATCAGAGTCTCAGCCAATAGAACGTGATCTAGCCTTTTAAATAAAATGTCAGAGTTTATAGTTACAATGGAAAATTAGGTCAGTTTCTAACGGGCAATGTAGAGGGACTCTAGATAATACTGCCATTAATCCCATACATACACACTCACACCTACATATAGTATGTCTGTATCTGATTCAACAACTGTACTCACAGCACAGTTCATGTTGTATGCGCCCTGCCGGGTAGGACTTACGTATATATTCCTACACCTAGATATTTACTAGATTAATTGCTTAATACAGTTTTTTAATAGATTTATGTATTTACATTGCGACGATATTATGACATAAGCACATCCTAAATAATATAATAAATGCCTAAGTGAGTTTGTTTGTTACGTTTTTACGATCTTCGAAAAAGCACTGTTTCCGTGGAAAATTCACGCGGGAGAAGCCGCGGGCGAAAGCTAGTATGTAATAAACGTAATGATTCATAAGAATTATTAAAATAAAAAAAATATATAAAACAATTATACTTTAGGCTTTAAGAACTTTACGTAAGTTTTATTAATAATTTAAAGAGTGTAATGAAACAAACACCAATTTTAGTGTTTCATCCATATGTTGTCGAAATTCCATCAGCTCGAACAAAACCACATAACGTTTTGCATCCTCATTTATAATGTGCCAGCGAGCTCCATCTTAGGCAACATCTGCATTTAACATCAGGTGTGATCGTGGTCAATCACTGGACATTATGAATGTATATAAAAAAAAAGTTTTCTAATATTTTAACACGTGCATCGTCCATGGTATGTTTAACCAATAAAATATCCACAAGGCAGCCGAAAATAGTCGTGTGTTCACCGTCCACCGCGCGCCGGTGGCGGCGATAACGACCATCTCGCAGTTTACGGACAAAGTAACGAAAATACAGAAGAACACTTCAGCTTATTGTTTCATATTATTGTTTTCTATGAATTAATCTCTATTGCACAAAAAAAAGTGTAAAACAAACTACAAATAGTGGACATGCCATATGGAATTCTCTACCTGTCAACCAAAGGACCAAACATAAAGTGTGATTGCCGGCGATAAAGATAAAGATGTACTTAATACTCTTAGGATACATACATAGCTACTTTATATATATTCTAGCATATACTTTCGATTAAGCAACGAACATGGTTGCCTACACATAATGTGAAGAGAGTATTTAATTTTTATTAGGTAGGTATTTGCAAAGTAACAACTTATGGTCAAGTTTATAGTAAGAAATAGTATAGGGCATTGAATAGAATAGAAATAGTTACAAATGCTGATGTTGGCATATATCGACAACTCATGCAGTGTCCTTCCATTCTTTCTCATTTTGTGTTTAGGGCTAGTTACGCGAACGGATGTTGCCTCGCCGTGATATTTTTAATGTTCGCCTACACTTTTAGAAGATAGTTTTTCAGAATTAACAACATTTTTTCATAATGATTTTAAAAAATAATTAGATATAAGTAGTTAGTTTACAAAAATTTGCAATAAAATTAGATTTTTTGGTGATGTTGCAACTAAGGTGTACTTCAAATATTCACTAAACTGTATCTCCTTTTTTGTCATAAAATTTATATAGCATTTCATATTATTAATGAATTATTATTTAGACAATATATTATTTTTGTTTATCCCATGTCCCAGGCATAGGTTTAGCTACTTCGTTATATACCTAAACTTACTTATATATACACAAAACAATTTTCAAAAACGATATTTTCAAAGTAACAACAGCTTTGAAACTCGATATCTAAACAAGTCCAACGAGATAATGTAGTATATAGTTATGACAAGACAACCAACAAAATAAAACTCACCAAATAAAACGGTGCAACTCGGAAACATAACGGGTTTAGCCAATTTTAACGCCCACTTAAGTTACCTACTTAGTTAGATAAACTCAAACAATTGTGGGGAATTGACTATGTAGAACATCACGGACAAAAAGTATCCCATTCGATACTTAAGGAAATAGGTATTAGACCTCTGTTTGACCCTTAGTCACCTTTTACGATATTCACGAAAAAAAAGCAAACTGGAAACTACTATGTAAATACTAATAAGCTTAGTTAGACTTTTTATCATACTTAAACTTGCTCCTAGTAACCTAGGTATTTTAGATTACTTAGGTGTGCTTATTTTAAGTTTATACAATTCAATGATTGTGCCATTAGTAGCTACCTACTCTTATTAGCCCTATTCAATGCAAATAATATATTTTTTTATTGTTTCAGAAGTCATGAAGCGGTAGTGCCTGCGTATAATACAAAATTGATTGAAATATTTCAAAAACTTATAGAGTACAGATCTCAACATGAAGAGACTCAAGACGTTTTGCTGTTGCGCATCCACCCGTACAGGCTCCATCATCACAGGAGCGCTGGGTATCATCCTCTCCGTCGCCACAATCATCGCCGTTTGGCTGTTCCAGAAACATTTCGTCAGGTTCACAACGTACATATTCGATGAAGAATTCGATAAAAAGCTAGCAGACTTAGACAGTGAGTACAAATAAACAATAACATTTATTTCTATCATATTGTTGCGTTAACAAAAGAAAAACAAATGGAGATACTGTTAAATTTATGGGAAACTTATGAAAAGTTGTTGTTGCAAATTTCATCAAAATCGGTCCTGCGGTTTTGCCGTGAAAGTGTAACAGACAGAGAGACTTTCGCATTTATAATATTAGTATGGATGTGTTTATTAATGGAACTCGCTGCGCTCGAGCATAGGAGTGATTTTTAACAATTTGTTTTTTTTTTATTGAATACATATACTATATCCATACTTCCATACTTCCATACTATCCATACTAATATTATAAATGCGAAAGTCTGTCTGTCTGTCTGTCTGTCTGTCTGTCACCTCTTCACGGCTAAACTGCTGAACCGATTGTGATGAAATTTGGTAGGGATGTAGTTAACGACCTGAGGTCAAACATAGGCTATTTTGGGCGCGATATAACCGAGTCCCTAGCGGGCGGGGCCGCGGGGAACAGCTAGTAGCTTTATAAATCTAATAATTAGGAAAAATAAATAATCAAAGTAATTAGGTAACAAAATGAAAACTAAAACAGAATGTTGAAAACCTCCTCCAAAAGTTTTGTGAGTCTGACAAAAATCCTTCGTGGACTGTAAAGCAGTTCCTAATACAGTAGTGGACTTTTTGTCTAAACACATTAATTTGTTATAAAATTAGTAGTTAAAATCATCAATTTTCATATCATATGACACAAAACTTTTTTTTTTTCAGTTCCGAGAATAATCATCACAATCAACTTGTGCTTCACGATTTTAATATGCTCTCTACTTATTATAGCAGTATGCAAGGTGAGGATATGCATAGCTTTGTTTTATGAATTTAAAATTAAAAATATTAAAATATTTGTTGAAAATAGAAATTATTTTTAAACTTGATCTTTTTACATGTCATATACTCAGACGACATTCTCGGTAAGTGCAGCATCTCGCAACAGACGTGCGACGTCTACGAAGATTGCTTGTTTGCATTTTGTCTTTGGTCTACTACTTAGATTTGCATCATGTATTTTTATTTGGACGAAATATTCTTAGCCATAGTTATAAACTAAATTCAATCCTAAAGTACTAGGTCATATATTTTTATGTGTTAGGTATTCTAATTTTTGAAACTTTATCTTTTTAAATGTATGTAAATAAAGAGCACATTAGAAACTTAGAGCTAATTACTAAAAAATCACATGAGTACATCCTAAACGCTGTGTCGTTATACTAGTTATTAATATTAGTTAATCTAAATTTAGGCCTCGTAAAATTTACTTACTTGGATGTGTAGCTCAGTCCAATGTAGGTACTTAGATTGCTTCGTGAATGGTGTAGATAAGTTATTTTCTAACGTTACTACTAAACTTTACTAAATTTTTTAGATACTTTAAGTAATGATTACATTAGCATTAGCTACTTCTATACATTTGGTTTCATAGCTTCCCGTGGTGGTGTAATTTTTATATCTGAGATATGGACGTGAAGCTGAAAAACTAGAGAAACTCTACATCAAAAGAGAGGTGACATTGTTTATTGAAAATGTTTATTGTAACTACTATAGTAAACTCAATACCTTCTGATTAGTAAATTGAGCTTCCATAGTTTACAGACACTCGTATATTACAAGTATCTATTGGATAGGGAATGTAGTCTATACCAAGTCTATGCCCCTTCTTCTCGAGTCAAAATGGCTCGACCACCTTCACCCCGCCGTCAGGTAAAAATAAAAGTTAATACGAAAACATTTCTTTCTTCAAACTTCACAGCGGCGGTCATGGCTCATGCTGCCATTTGTCGTGCTGGGAGTGGTGCTGGCCATCGGGCTGCTCATCAGCATCCTCCACACCTCTATCACATACTACCTCATGGATTACAAAACAGAAGACGAGCGCTACAACCAGATATTACTGGCCACAGCTATACTTATCGGCGGATTATTATACTTATGTAAGTTACATTTCTGTTAGTAAGTATTATAGGTACGCTACTAGGTAGCGGTTGCCATTATAGCATTCTGAGGCAATGGTAAAGGTTCAATAAAATTAAGATGTTTGTCTTTAAGTCGCCCTGTATGTATGAGCTCCGTGAAGAGAGGAAGTCGGAAGTGGTATTCTGTCAATATAGTATTAGCTTAGATCATATAAAGTACTAAGATATCTAATAACAATCGAGGTTAATTTTCTATGTTTAAAACGTTAAGGATTGAATTATGTTTGATGATATTATTTAACAATAGGATAATTAATAAATACTAAAAAGTGTTACAAAGATAACTCTATAAAGAGCTTCTTCGCTACAAAATAGAACTGATATAGATTTTCTTAGATTTACTTATTTGAAACAAACTGACTGACATTAACATAATTTAACATGTATTTTAATGTATAATATAGTATATACGGAAGTAAAAACTAATAAATATATTTTTGTATGTATTTTCAGGCCTTTACCTGTACGCCTGGGCGGTTGTATTTAGTCATTACTTGGACATCCGCGACGAAGAAACCAGAGGCAGATACCGTAAAGCACCTTATCGGCGATAGAGTTGTAAACGAGTACAATATAAAATATTGTTATTTTTTACATTTTTCAAGTTATATTGAAATAACTTCATAAAAATATATTATTATTATAAATCGAAAGGCATAAAGGGTTTCAAACTCATTGAATCATTTTATGTATATTTATTATGAATTTAAATTTACAGATCGATCTGTAGCTATTATATTTATTAGGTACTATGTACACGGTTAATGTATCCGGGATCTTGGACTAACAACATAAGTAGGTAATACATATTTCAACTTTGGATTTCTAAAATAAAAATGTTAATTCAAGGTAATTACATATACTTACTTCATTTACGACTAAACAAACTTAAATTCTTGTTACCACATACGAATTTCACCGAAGAGAAGAAGACTTCGATCAAATTTATAGCCTTTATCAGCCCAATTTTGATTTGATTTTAAACTATTCTGCCCCAGTCTCAACCATTGTTTTCCCAGTAGGTAATTACAATGTATTTTTACTTGCATGGTGGTAGTTTTCCCGGTCTTCGTTTACCATTTAATAAGTGCCTATAGTTTGTTTATTGATAAAACTTCGGACTATTATGTGTTCTTCTCGTAAATATAAAAGTGCCTTTATAGTGCCTTAATGTGTACCTTTCATATAAGGAAAAGCTATTAATTAAGAATCTTATTTTCTAACTAGAATGTGTTGGTAGAGTCATAAGTAATGATAGGGGAGCCCAAGCGGGGATTTCGGGATTTACTCGAGCGCGGCAGAATAATATACAGGGGGATACCTTGTACCCGGTTAAGTATTTCTACCAAATATTAGCTCCATATATATGGCCGCCCGTTAAGAATAAAGGATCAAATTAGTAAAAAAAAATTAATCATCAGATTAAGGTAGGGTTAGTTAATTACATGCTAAAACGTGTGTATTCTACTAATCTGACAATTTGCGAGTGACATAAAAATGGGGGAAAGCTAAAAACTTGTAAAAAAAAAAAGTCATCTCGACATTCTCCAGCGCGGCTACATTTTTTTTCATTTTGAAGGAAATCATTCAAGGATTACGAAAAATATATAATCTGACGTTTTCCACGAGCCGAAGTAATGAAAATTCATCGATAAAGTTTAATGCTGGCTGCGTGATGCCTATAGCGCCCTCTCCGCGTTTCTATTCCTCTCTTACACTTTCTATGTCTGTCTATTACTCTCTCACTTTGTCCCCACTCTGGTTTCTGCTGCCATGACGCCCATGACAGCTGATCACACAGACTCGTTCGTGGCATGATATTGTTTACAACGTATTTCCAATCTGAGGATGAAATCGAACCAGAGGAGGAAGATGATTCTACCGACGAAGATGAAGATAATTAAAAAAAAAATACTCAAAAGTTTAATTTTTTGTAATCATTTCCTTATAAATACAAGTATGCTACTTAAAAAGCCATACCCTTTCTTTTTTGCATGCTATTTCCTAAGCTTTTTAATTAATTAAGTTCAATGATTTAAAAAAAATATTTTTTTTTTTTTTAATTATCAGATTAAACAAATCCCTCCAGGTAATCATCAGATTATGAGACAGCACGTCTAGGGCATAGAGATGAACCATATATATCTTAATCTGACGCGTTAGAGTATTTCAAAATGGCAATTTTTTACATATTCTAAAGATGGCCGCAAGTTTGCGTCACATCCAAATCGTCAGATTATTGAATGAGAGCTTTTTTTAGGTTCACTTAACATCCTCTTAAAAAATCTGACGCTCTGGATTATTTTTTTTTTTTTCATTTTCAACCCTTCCGTACGACTACCCCCATCATGCAAACAATCAGATTAACATAGATTCATTATTGAAAATACGTAGGACATGGATGTTACCAATATCTGATGCGCTCGAGTATGTCCATGCAACAGTTTTTTTTTACATTTTTGAAAATCTGTAGCCGCTCCCCCCACCGAGGAAAAGGTATACATTATATAACATTTTTTTCTTTTTATCATCAAGATTTCGCAATCCAATGGGTCTCTATGACGCTCGAGTACATCCCGAGTTAGCATCGTGGGCTCCCCTACTATAAAGCAGACTGAATTCTGAAAAAAAAATAACAGTATGAGAATTAATAGTTTTTGTTATTCTTGTTTTTTCTCAAGTAATGAATCTCTAGAGGTAGGCATACATAAGTGTAGGCACCTAGATCTACCTACTAAGTATGAATGTTGTATTGTAGACATGATATTATTATGTAGGTGGGTACCTACCTAATACTTACTTACATAATTTTTATTGACAACTTAATATGATAGATAACTGTGTATGTATGTAGTTATTTCTTTGTTTTTTATGATGTGCTTAACCCGCTAAAACGCAGTTTGAATCCCGGAGAAGGACATTAACTGAGTATTTTTTTCTTGCTACAAAGATGGATACTTATACCTAAAGTACTGTTCTAGAATATAAAATACTTATATGCTTACTTTTTATCACAATAAAAAATCAAATCCAACTTAAAACATATTTGTATTTTGATTGATTATTACTGGTGTGATGTGACAACTAGTAGATATGACCATGATAAATAGGTTTGCCAGTATGTATGTTTAAATAACATTAGGTGTACATACTTAGTGTCTCATTCATTACTTTATGTTACCGAACTGTAGGTAGGTACCTACTTTATTTAACAATAAATAATTTATTCCGTGTTCTAATTTATTTTTAAGGATTTTATAAAATGTTAACTGAAATAAATGTCTAGATGTAACGAAATAATATCGATACTTTCATTTATCTCCATTCTCCGACATAACGGCCAATTGTCGGGCAGGTAAGTAGGTAATACATCTCCGTTTACCTAAGTCAAATCATACCGGCACCAAATTTAAACAGAAAGCCCAGCTAATTAAGGCAATATGCTTAGCCGCTACACCAAGGCGCATATTGTCTAGATACTACTTACTGCGAAATTCGGGACCATACCTGTACTCTACGAGAAACTACAGATTGATTGATGAGCACGAATTCGAATGGGAGCGGGGCGACTAATATGAACAGGGGGTCTAAAAACGCCACTTTAGCAATTCATCGAATCGATTAATGTTACGAATTCCTTAGCAATTCTGTAGCAATTCCTCTATTTTTTGTAAAATAGCCAACTAAACTTTGCAATTCCTCTTCAAAAAAATTGAAAGAAATAGGAATGGCTAAATAATTGCTAAGGAATTCGTAATATTAATTCGATTCGATGAATTGCTAAAGTGGCGTTTTTAGACCCACTGTGGTGAGTTGGGAGTTTAATTTAATCACCTACCCTTATATTTAATACTAGCTGTTGCCCGCGGCTCCGCCCGCGTGTAGGTCGCTTTTCGCGTAACCTGTGGAAACTACAACTATCCAGACCTATAGTTAATTCTATTGTATCCTTTTCCCGTGCCAATTTTATAAAGCATATTACATTGCTACGATATCATTAAATATAAGGGTTACTTCTTTCTTAAATACCGTTTTTAAAATCAATAGGAATCAGTATTAAACAGTCGTAAAATTCTGAAAAAAATATATGTTTTTAGTTGAGGATCTAGCAGAGTGAAATTCGCTTATAGTAACAGTAACAATATCAGACAAAATTCGCTCGATAGAAAAATCTAAGTTGCCTCCTTTGGAAGTTTATTTTCAATACTATGCCTAAAATAATAAACTTATTGTCCTGCTTTTTATACCAGATAGCCTTAAGATAAAGTATTTAAATAAAGTGTAGTGAAAATCGCTGAAGTAGATTTTGTAGTGTTATTTTCCCAAATATGATGTCTAAATGCCTACAAAATGAGTGAGCGCCGCGACTACGCGGCTTACGGACAACGGACCTTCAGAAGAAGCCCTTAACATTCATACTATCAATCTTTGTCTCAAAAAAGAGTAGACGCAGCCTATTACAGAGTCATTAGGACCTAAAATCCACTCCCAAAGTTTTAGTGGGTGTGAAAAGTGGAGAAAATCTCAATAAATAGTGATAAGTCAGATAAATTAGTCCTTACGACACGACCGTACCTATGTTCCGTCAAACACTGATTTGATTATTTTTTAAACCAAAGCCAAACCAAACCAACCAATCAATTCAAATAGCTTACAATACAACACAACAAACGACCGATAAACCGATAAACAAACCAACCAATAGTACTAAATCAACAACCAATTTTTTTTTAAATAATTAGAGTTAATTGCTGCCGTAAGGAAAAATTTCAATCTGCTATTAAAATAAAGTCAGCGCCATCTATCGATATTTTATGTAACTAAACCATACGCCCACAAACATTCAATGTGTTATTTTATTAAAATTTAATAGAGACTGCAGTGTGTTTTTGTCTTTATTGATATAAGTAGAAATTCTAGCTTTATCCAAATTAAATACGTTTATGTAAATCGCATTCAACTGTTTAAAAGTTTTGAAGCAGTGCTTGTAGTAAACTTTAAATGACCATAACTTCTATTTCCCTTAACCGATTTTGATGAAACAAAGATTTTACAACGCTCCTTATTATATGTAATTCACCTGTGAAAACAGCGTTCAAATCTGTTGAGTAGTTTTGAAATTATAACGCACCACACAGACAGAAAGACAGACAGACAAAAATTAAAAAAAATGTTTTTTTTTGGTTTTTATTACTACTCTTTAATTGCCCCGTAGAGGTTTTTTAGAAAAATATTTAATGTACAGACACTCGATTTTTACTGTCTTATTATATGTATAGATAGATAAGTACAAAATACTTTTATATTAACGGAATTAACGCTAAGAGCTTTCTCTAAGTAAGAAAATAATTCTAGAAAAGAAATAAAAAACGAAAACAGAAAATTATTGTTTGTGGCAGGATTCGATCCAGCTACTTTCTAGAAACATTTCTTTACTAAAAAATTAAAAAAAAAAGACAAAAAAAATTAATACAAAACAAAAAAACAAAAGAAGTGATGTCTAGCAGGATTCGAACCCTCTACTTAAAAAAATTATCCGCGACCTCTACCGATAGGCCAACATGCTTTGCTTGTTACTGCCGAAATTTCAAATGGGTTTTGTCTATAGGTATGCAAATTAACGCATTAAAAGTTTTAAAGCAGTATTTGATGTAAATTTTCAATCGACCATAACTTCTTTTTCCCTTAACCGATTTTGACGAAACAAAGTTTTGACAACGCTCCAAATTATATGTAATCCAACTGTAAAAACCGTGTTTAAATCCGTTGAGTATTTTCGAAGTTATAACGTACCAGACAGACATACAGACAGACAAAAATTCCAAAAACTGTCTTTTTGGTTTCTGCTACTCTTTTTTAATCGCACTCAATCAGTTTTTTTGAAAAATATCAAATGTACAGACACTCGCATTTTAGTGTCTTATTATATGTATGTATTGATATCGGTTAATATTGCGTTTCTTCAAATTTTTATTTTACTTTATAGTATATATATTAACCGACTTCCAAAAAGAAAGTTCTCAATTTGGCTGAATGTTTTTTTTATGTTTGTTACCTTATATCTTCGTCATTTTGAGACATTTTTTTTTTGTTTGAAAGAACTTACTTTCAATTTGATATCAAAACCGGTGCAGTTGTTTGGTTTTAAATCTGCTAAGTCAAATAAAATGAGATTTTTTTATTTTTCGTAGTTACTACAAGTTGCTTGTTGGTGATATAGTATTTTGCAAGGTCAATCTACCCCGTAAGCCACAATATTAGTATTTTAAACCCCGTCACGACCGCAGTAATCCATACTAATATTATAAAGTCTGTCTGTTACGCTAAACAGCTCGACCGATTCATCATCATCGTTTAGGGTACCTAGATATCGCAGTCAATCAATCATGAACACCCAGTGTCTGACATCTAGATGTAGACCACACCCAGTGTCTGACATCGAGATGTACCTAGACCACACCCAGTCTCTGACATTGAGATGAAGACCACACCCAGTGCCTGACATCGAGATGTAGACCACACCCAGTGTTTGAGTCGTAGATGTCGACCAAACCCAGTGTCTAACTCCGAAATGTGGACCACACCCAGTTTCTGACTCCGTGATGTTGACCACACCCAGTGTCTGACTCCGAGACGTTGACCATACCCAGTGTCTGACATCGAGATGTAGACCACCAGTGTCTGACTCCGAAAAGTTGACCACACCCAGTGTCTGACATCGAGATGTAGACCACACTCAGTGTCTGACATCGAGATGTAGACCACACCCAGTGTCTGACATTGAGATGTAGACCACACCTAGTGCCTGACATCGAGATGTACTTAGACCACACCCAGTGTCTTTATCCTTAAGGTGTGGGGTCAAGTTCATTTCATTTTCATTCATCAAGTAGTCTAATCTAGTCAAGTGAGTAATTCTAGTCAGACAGATGGCTAAGTGAAGTGGTGGAAAAATTTCACTTAGCTATAACTTGGGAGATTTTGGTGAAAAAGATAAAAGTCACTAAGTTATCAACACTGTATCACTTCCCAACACTCACGCTTGTTCACAAACACTTTGCGAATAATAATCCACCAATATTAAGCAAAAATAGTCGAAAAAACCCAAGTTTTGGAAATTAAATACAGCGCCGACATAGCGACAGCTTACTTTCCCTCCAAAAACTCCCTTAAACACTTGATAAATATAATACATTGTTTTTTTTTTTCATCTTAGATATAATACTTTTTTTATAAATAGAAAATTCATACTTTTTGCACTGTGACTTGTAGGAGAAGAGCTCAACCAAAGGCGGTAAATCAAATTTTAACTCCATACCTAACTAATAAGTGATTAGGCAGTATGTCATGAAAAAGGTATTTCCTCTTAAATTTTTAATATTTTAACTATTGCAATGTATAAAGGCAGTCTATAAAGCAACGAGAAAACTGATTTTACGAAACTTCAATTATCTCAAATTTTCACTTAGTAGGGCAGTATTCAAGACTACCGACTTGATAAAATAGGACTGAACATTAATTTAAAAAAAAGGCCTTAAAGTTTCCGTGGCCGTAAAAAGTATTTTTAAATAGTTGCTGTCATCTGTCAAATAATCAATGTCAAAAACTTTACCATACCATCACAAACTTAATAACTAGTTCAGTCTGTCAGTGTCAGTCTAACAATCACAATTTGATTACAATATTCTCGATTTTGTTTTGATTTGATTGTGCTTAATTTTATTTCAGCGTGTTAGTATCAAGAACCACGTATTTCACGATAAGTATTCAGTTTCTCAGCTAAATAACCTAATACTTATATGATGGAAATTTCATTTAAAGGGAAAAGGATCTTAGTAACCGGTGCCGGGCAAGGTTAGTAAAAGGTTCATTTTACAAATTACACAAATTATTTATTGCTAATGATTTATCAGACTTTATGGCATTAATAAAGTGGTTGTAATTACAAACATGAGGTGTACCACTTTTACGAGTATATGTATAAAAATAAATTTAAAATAATATTGTATATGTATCTTCCAGGTATTGGGCGAGGTATTGCAATTGAATTATGGCGAGCTGGTGCCAATATTGTCGCCTTGTCACGAACTCGGTCCCATTTAGAAACCCTGCAAAGCGAGTATCCATCTATTGACATTGTGGATGTAGATATAGCCGATTGGAATAAAACTCGGGAGGTTGTGGAATCTCTTGGCCACTTCGATGCTCTGGTCAATAATGCCGCAGTTGCCATATGTGAACCCTTTTTCAAGTCTTCTGCTGAATCTTATGATAAGTATGTTTATTTACGAAACTAAGAATGATAAGTTATTAATTTAAGTTTTCATTTGACTAGCTTTAAAGCTTGATTGATGGTTAGTATATTTGGAATGATTGTTAGTATTTTAGTAGAATCACAACATACATGATTAAATTACATTTTCTATGTATTTTAAAGCAATAAAGATATTACAAACAAACAAACAAACATGACATCCTTTTCATTTGTTATATATACAACATATTCATTTCATACCTAATTTAGAAATTTCTTTCATAGAAGAAATCCTTAATTGATTTAGTTCTCTTTATGTACATTTTTCAAATTTATAAAATTTACTGATATATGTATATGCATATGTACGGACCATTTGAGTAAAATCAATATAGGTAATAACTATTCTATTTATTCCTATTATGATTTGTACAATTTTGTGTTAAGGCAAATGCAATGGTGTTTTCTCCCTCTTGCTCAGAAATAGCTTCAATAATAAATAAATAAATAAATATATAGGGACAAATCACACAGATAATAATAAGTCTATAGAGTCATTGCTGGCCTAGGCCAACATTTAAATTAAAAAAATACATTGCCAGCTGCAAATTGAGGGTTTGTAATATACACATTTTCATACATTAGGTTTTCTAGTTTCACTCTGGCAAGTTTATCAAAGAAAACGGCTAAAAACAATATTAAATGGAATATTACTCCGCTGTAAATTGGTTTATTTCCAGCCTCAACAGTAATGCACTAATACTATCAATCTTCTGCACTTTGTCATATTGAGTTCAATATTTTAAATTTGTTAAATTGACAAATTGGCAATTGTGGCATAGTAGTAAAAACCTAATTCTTCTTTAATTTTTACAGAACATTCAATGTAAATGTAAAAGCAGTTCTTAATATAAGTCAAATAGTTGCAAAGAAAATGGTAGAGAACAAAACTCGTGGAGCCATTGTAAACATATCTTCTCAAGCTTCAAAGGTAACACCCAGATTACATTTAAGTACTTGTCATTGTTCATTCAATATTTCTTCAATACCCTGATACATATTGGAATAAAACTCAGGCTTATTATTTTGATGCACATTTTTATTTTATCTTCATTCTGATAATCTCAGTTGGCAGAGGTTTCAAAACCAACTATATGTATAAATATATTAAGTGTTGAACAATGCAGAGAATGCTAAAAGCATTAACATATTTTTTTTAGCTTATGGCTTTATTAAGCAGTAACAAAAAAAAAACACTTAAAAGGCTTATACCAAAAATAATGAACCATTTACAGGCTGCTCTCACAGACCATACTATCTACTCCGCATCAAAGGCAGCTCTTGATGCTTTGACCCGTGCCATGGCATTGGAACTTGGACCCCATGGTATCAGAGTAAATGCTGTCAATCCAACTGTAATCATGACTGAAATGGCGAAGGTTGGTTGGTCTGAACCCGCAAAGGCAAATGAAATGAAGGCAAAAATACCTCTAAACAGGTTAGTTTCTTGTAATTGATCTACTAAATAAATGTTAATAATCTCAATCAGTGCTCATTTTAGAAATGAGTTAAACAATATGAGCTTTATTATATGGTTTTAAATTATCCTACATATTTCTATCACCAATTATGTAAATTCGACTGACCCTCAACTGATAAACTTTAAATGTAAATAATTATGGTGGCTTATGACTGACCCTTCTCTTTAGTTGACATAAAAAATATATAATATTCAGATAAAGATACCTAACAATATTGCAAATTTTTTTAAATACTAATGATTATCTAACTGCATGGAAGTTAAGGGTTATTACAATTGCACTGTTATGGATAGCTTCTGATGTGACTTTAGGCCATTAAATCACCAGAGACGCGCACTTATTTCTACATGTTCACAAGCGTCTGTTTATTTCTATTCTATAACTTTCGCCACTATTAGACTATCACATAATATATCATAGATATACTTATGAGTCATTTTATATGAAGACATATAACGGTATAAAACTACAGTGATTCATATTGTCTATGTTCATAGTTATGGGATCCTATTTGACAGCTAGCGTACAGGTAGGATGTAGGATCATATCTGTATTCCTCTACAAACAACCTTAAAATATCTCTCACTTGTAACAATGAAAAAATCCATATAGGTCTTTTATATGATCATTTATTTATTAAAAACTAATGTACAAATTAAAAATAAAGTGTACAAATGGTAGACTTATGTCTACTAATACCAAAGAATTTATATACAACACTAGAATGCTTACGAATAATAATAATCGCAAAAAACAACATTCAAAATTAATCCTTATTACTCTACTGCAAAGTTAATTTTTCTTTAAAGCCTACATACAAATACCTAACGTTCCAGAAAAAGGTCCAAAATTTGTAGGTGTCCCTTTTCCTCTTGAATATTATACAACTTACTAGAAAGAGATACCTACAAACTTTAGGTATTATTTCGGGAACGGCTTTTGTCCTCCGTAAGCATTCTAGTGTTATATATAAATTCTTTGACTAATACTAATGCCATATGGTATTCTCTACCAGTCAACCATTGGACCAAGCAAAAAATCTGATTGTCAGCGATTAATGTATCATTGTATCCATACTAATATTATAAATGCGAAAGTCTGTCTGTCTGTCTGTCACCTCTTCACGGCTAAACTGCTGAACCGATTGTGATGAAATTTGGTAGGGATGTAGGTAAAGACCTGAGGTCAAACATAGGCTACTTTTGGACGCGATATAACCGAGTCCCACGCGGGGCGAAGCCGCGGGGAACAGCTAGTATGTAATATGTAAAAATAAAGAACATTTTCATTTTATTATGATCATAGGATTTGACAGATATAAAAATTAAAAACATATTTATATGATCTAAAATATGAATGTAATACCGACCTTATTGCAGATTCGGCGAGGTGTCGGAGGTGGTGAATGCCGTAGTATTTCTATTGAGTGATAAAGCCAGCATGATCAATGGCGTAGAGCTGCCTATTGACGGAGGTTTTCTAGCTACATAAAACTGCGGATTTTTCTACAGCCAATTACTCGAATTAGAAATATTTACATATTATTTTTACCAAAGAATGGCTCTATGAATTTCATCTGATATGGTTTATGTTCATCATACTACCAATAATAGTATTATGACGAATAAGTGTAAATTTCATTATGTAAGTAACTGTGCCATATTATATAAAGGCATTATATGTATTACTGAAAAAAACGTGGCTTGAACTGGTTGTTGCGACGCAAGCAATCATATCTATCTATGCTGCAATAAAATATATTGCCAACATTTATGTCCTTTTACATTTTGATAAAGTTATTTTCAATAAGATCATGACGGCTCAATATTAAACTACCTATAACTTCCATGATATGTACCTTTGTAGGTATCTCCTCTTTACACAAACATCAGACATATTGCTTGTGATTTCTTTCGTACTATTGAGGATTTACTTACATTAATTTTGTTAAATACATTCAATTGTTAAAACATATTGTTGTTTTATTTTAAAGAGATGAGTAGAAGGAGAATTATCACCTATTTAATATTAAGCTCAATTCACATAAACAGCGATTACGAAAGACAGACAAAGCGGTACCAATAATCGTAAATACGATTTTCTTCCATAGGATTAGCACTTGTCTATATTTAGACTATGCAATAAAAGATATTACTGCATGGGGTTCTTCAAAAGGGCGAGAAAATAATTCAGGGTCGGCAATTCAAGCATGAAAGTCTTGAATTTGCAGGCATCCATCGAACCTTATCCCCCATAAAGTGGGTCTTAAGTCTGTTTGCCTATTCAATAGAATTATACATGTGGATCGTTTTGTTTTTTTTTTATATGGATATAATCCACAATATGGCAATCAAACATATAGCTTATTTTTGCCAGTATCAAGTTTTAGATAAATGTTCTTCATTTTGTCGAGTCACAGTCAAGTCAAGTCAGTATTCATGTCTATAGCCAAGTTAGTCAAGGGCTAAGTGAAGCGGTGGAAGTTTCACTTAGCTTTATCTTGGGAGATTTTGGTGACAAGGATTAAAGTCACTTATTCAACATTGTACCACTTCCCAACACTCACGCTTGTTCACGAACACTTAGCGAATAATAATCCACCTTTATTATGCACAAATACTCGAAAAAACACAAATATTAGAAAATAAATACAATGACGATAACTGAGCGACTTTAGCTTGGCGCCAAAACTCATGTGGATCGTTGAAATCTATATTACGCCGGAAAGTTCGTTTGAGTGCTTATAGAACTGGAAATAAAAACCAGATCCATACTAATATTATAAATGCGAAATTCTGTCTGTCTGTCACCTCTTCACGGCTAAACTGCTGGACCGATTGTGATGAAATTTGGTAGGGATGTAGTTAACGACCTGAGGTCAAACATAGGCTACTTTTGGGCGCGATATAACCGAGTCCCACGCGGGGCGGAGCCGCGGGAAACAGCTAGTAGGTATATAAAATAATATATTATTAAAGAAAGGTATATGCCTAACTTCATAAAACCCTGGGCTTTGAAGTGTAAGCTGAAGATAACTAGAAAATCAATTTAATTATTCACATATATTAATTAGTAGTACTAACTAAGCTTAGGTATCAATCACGGGCGAATAAAACCGCGAGGCACGGCCACTATAAATTATTTCTCTTGGGTAAACTACATATTATCTTACATCATTACTTACTTATATTGTTATAATATGGTACCATTATCTTGAAATGACTTGTTTGTTTGAGCTTGGCACTGTTATCAATCATAACATTTACAGTAATTATGTAAGTAGGTATCTATATGTTTAGATATACATAGTAATAACACAGTATTGGTATACTGTGGTAATAATATTTGATATTTAAATCTTCTTGGACAAATTATCATTTCCACTAAATCCGCGCAACTAAAAAGTGATAAAAATATGAATAAATATTTTAAAGGAAAAAGAATACTAGTTACTGGAGGATGTAGTGGTAAGTGACTTCATTATTTACATGTGTGACTTTATTATTGACTGAGCGAGAGTCTCCATTTCGAGACTGGCAAATTTTGCTTTTGTCCGGATGTCTGTCTGTCTGTCTGTTTGTTCCGGGCTAGAGGTCGCATTTCTGAACGGATCCTAATGAAACTTGGCACACGTGTTCCTTGATTTATTTGCAATTTTTTGTCGAGAGATTTTTTTGTTTGGAGGGAAAAAGGGGGAAAGTTTTCTGTGACGTTGTTTACGAACGGATCCTAATGAAACTTGGCACACGTGTTCCTTGATTTATTTGCAATTTTTTTTGGACTGTTTTTTTTGTTTGGGGGAAAATGGGGGAAGTTTGCTATATTGTTATATTGCTTATATAACTGGCCGCAAGATGGTTCTTTTACAAATTAATATGCGCTGTGGTTTCGTTTTCGGTAATAATGTTTTTTTTTTTATTATTATTGTAACTGGAAAATTCCTTATGAGAATACACGAGAAAAAAAGAAAGGGGAATTTGTTAGGGTAAGGGGATAAACGGAGGTGGGTCACGAGGTCTACTGTTCACAGAAACACTAGTAATAGCTGACCCGGCGAATTCCGTACCGCCTGAACGCACTTTTCTCACCGTTTAAACCTAAAAACCCTTTAAGTATAAAGAAGAAGTTTATATGACACCACCTTTAACAATCTACGAGATAAACTAAAGTACCTATGATAGAAAGGTAATTCTTAAACCGACTGAGATTTGAGTGAAAAACGAGCTGTTCCTATTATTTGTATTTCTTAACTTTATGTAGGTACCTATGTACTTACTTAATGTAGGTTGGCAGAAGCGTGTCGGCGCTGCTTATTTACGTTCGTGATATACCTACGTTAGTCACTAGGGTGGTGTTTCTAAGGAAAAGATCAATAGGCCTACTCCACTCTATATAGGTACCTATCCTCCGCGCTGTGCTAGGTAAGGGTGTCACTAGCGCGCTGTCGGCTTGTGTTGTGTGTGACTCAAGATCTTTTGTCATAGTAGTTATTAGTACTTTCACTGCTACAGTGGCCTCACATCATTAAATTCCTTAATCATCTTTGTAGGTACTTAAGTACGTGTACCTACTTACTAACCAAATAAAAATTGTTTGCCAATCTAGTAAAAGTGAATTATACCTTGATTGCAGCATAGCGTTTTTGTCATTACGGGGCTACCTAATTACGAAACCTTAATAACCACAAATCTTATGACCTAACCTTATGGAGAAAAAGACTGCCAAAATCTTTACCCTTCCTTTTAGCTTCACCGTAGTCGGGTAAAAAGAACCAAAAATAGCTAGGTAAGTAAGTACTTATCTAGATACATACATACATATAGTCACGTCTTTATCCCATACGGGGAAGACAGAGCCTAGGACCATATAAGAACTTAGACCACCTTTAGCATGATGACAATTGAAACAGGAAATCAATAGTGATGTGTACTTGATTGTATTTAGCCGACCTCCAGCGGGTTTACTTGATTCGGATGAAATGTCACGATGAAGACGCTGCGATGAGAGATAAATTACTAACCAAACAGGTATTTTGCGTGCTTCCGCCACCAGTTACTAACTGGTGGCGGAAGTGCGCTGAGTAATTATGTACCTAAATACTTGAAACTTTGACCGTGCTTTGGCTTCCGTAAAAGTAACTTCTGAGTAATTTTACTTTTGACGTTATGTGTAAAGGTATCGGCCATGGAATCGCAGTAGAACTGTGGAAACGAGGAGCTTCAGTCGTGGCGCTCTCAAACATCGAAGAAAACCTACAAAAACTAAAAAGCCAATATCCGACAATAGAGGCGGTTTGCGTAGACCTAAGTGACTGGGAGAGTACCAAGAGGACTGTTGAATCGTTGGGTGTATTTGATGGACTCGTCAATAATGCCGGCGTAGCTTTAAACCAACCGTTCTTGGAATGCACCAAAGAACTTTTCGATGTGTAAGTACCTTAATAATCAAAGGTTGTTACAAATCAACATAAGATATTTAAAATAATGTCATGATACCTACTTTGTTATTTAAGATAGGTAGATAAATAGCTAGGCTAAACATTCCGGACATGACTTGTATAGTAAGTTTTTTAAGTAGGTTCATACTTAGTTAAATAAGAAATTCATATAAGTACCTACTTAATACCTGAGAGGTTTGTTCCCTTTTTTTTGCGCTAAACCCGATTCGTGTCTAATTTGATTAATTTCGTCTCAAATCTAGAAGGCCTGTCCTGCGGCTGTAGCTGTAACAGGGTGGATAAAAGATTTACAAGTTGTAGTTAAGTAACTATTTGTGCATATTTCAGCACTTTTGCCATTAATGCCAGAGCAGTTATAAATGTGAGCCAAATTGTTGCTAAGAAAATGATACAAAATGGATTAAAAGGCTCAATAGTAAACATATCTTCACAGGCGTCAAAGGCAAGTCCCTCCTTATTATTAGCTAACTATCTAAGATTAAGATTATCTAAGGTTATTTTGTTTGGTAGACAGGAGCAAAAAAAATCTAAATAATAAAGGTCTACCTATACCTATTACTTGGAATAAAATTGTTTTTGGTGGAATAGGGGATCTTGGTGCCACACGCGCATATTCTCTCGCCCAAACCAGCATACGCGAGAGGGTAATAATATGTAACGAATTTTTTTTTACTTATTAGGCAGCACTAAAAGATCATGTATTATACTGTGGATCTAAAGCAGCCCTAGACGGAATAACCAGAGTGATGGCTCTGGAATTAGGACCCTATGGTATACGAACTAACACTGTGAATCCAACCGTTATAATGACTGAAATGGGGAGCAAAGTGTGGTCAGATCCGTCGAAATCACAAGAAATGCTCTCCAGAATACCTTTGGGAAGGTAAGATTGCTAAATACAGTATATTTAATAGGTAATGAATTAAATATGCGCGAAAAATTAGGTGCTTATGGCACACGTGTTTAGAATCAACACAAAAGTACATAGTACGTCAATGGAATCGAATAACATTACAAGCATATTGGTTAGCAAATTTTTCTTTTTTAATCTATTATTAAAAGCTACCTTGACTATTTACAGATTTGGCGAAGTGCAAGAAGTAGTGGATGCAGTTATGTTTTTGCTGAGCGATCAAGCGAGCATGATTTCAGGAGTACACTTGCCTGTTGATGGAGGTTTTCTGGCATTGTAATTTACAACAAATAAAAAAATATTTTTATATTTTACTCAATTTATTGTGTCAAATTAATTCATAATGGACATAGGAAACAATTCAAGAATAACGATTTATATGATGCATGTATATAATGGTTATTATGCTAAGGTAGGCTAGCATAGGTGTTTAGTATAGAGAACATACCTATTATACCAAAAGATAAGGTAAACATAACATAGTGATATTTCTAAAACAGTGAAATGATTCCCATTTGAATGCAGGTTACTAGCATTGGAGGGAATTAATACGTTCGAATACTTAAATTTAGAATTTATAATATCCAATAAAAGCCCATCTTTCTAAATCCCTTATTCATTCTACAACTACTAATATCGATTTATTCCCTCCATCCAATGTAGTCGAACGAGTAAATTGCTAGAAATAATGCATATCTCAAAGCAGAAATATTCAACGGTACAAGACACGCAGCTACACAAGACTCGACCCAATGCATGCATTTAGGTATGCATAGAATAACAGCAAAATAATTGAATGACATTAATACTACAACAGTTATGTATGTATTTATTTCCATTACTTATGATATTGTAAAAAACAGTGTGTCAACTTATCTATATATCTTATAGTAACTATATACAATATCCAAGTCCATTTCTTCGTTTGGAGCGTACACTTAATAATAAGAGCAAGCCACGACCATTTCACACCGGAAGCGTTTATGGAAATAGGTACATATACCGGCACTGGACACAATGACACATGACACGCGCTGGTCTATCAGCCAAGCCGCGGGGCGCCTCAACTACACTGCCGTCTCTAAGCATTTGGACATCAAACATTTAACATAACAGTTAGATAAAAGGAATAAGTTACATAAATCATCTTTGTACGTCAGATACAATAATAGAATGGAACCATCGAAGGGTTCTAACAAGGTTATATTGTTTAAGTATGATTTGGAGATATTACACAATCAATGACAATAAAATGCTATATATACCCTGTAGACTAAACAACTTAGATATAGTATGGTGATTTAAAAACTAATTACATGTGCAATTTCATAAAACAATACTGGAGAAGAAATGAAAAAATATTTTTGTTTAAATGATGGGGCAAAATAGAATTTTAAGGGTAAAATAAAATTGCTAAAAATTCACACGGGTATCAAAGTGGACGACACTAAATCCTAGAGCCTTTGCAATACAACCCTTAACACAAATCTAAAATTATTTACATTAAATTGAACCTAATTCTCAGTCATATTTAAGTGAAGGATGGTCCATTTCAATCAAAGTACATGCAAACACAATTGTACAAATGCCTCAAGTCAAATTCAATACATATGTGTACAGTCCTTAAGAGGTAATATTTACAAGCTCCCCAATTGATTCACCCATATCCACAAAACATTAATATCATGTTGCAAACTGGATTGAATAATGTAAATACGTCCATTGCCTATGGTTGAGGGTCCTAACAAAATCCGATTGAACATTCACCGCCATGTCGAAATACGATGAAATACTTGAAATAGATATAAAAACTGTTTCGGAAAGCCACGCATGCCATATGAATTTATAATACTAATGCACATCATGTTTGAAAAAATACAATCTGTTAATTTCGACCTTATAGAGGGCCTTCTCTTCCACATGTGGCTCTATTGGAGGACAAGCAATAACGAGCTAAGTACAGAATGTCAGAGATGTACGGTTGTGTTTTTCCTAATGTCAATGTGCATTAATAATTACTATAATTCCAGGAAAACCGGATATTGATACCAACTAGGTACTATGTGCAATCACATGGGTAGGTGTATGAACACCTAACGTGGTGTAAGAGAATTAAATTTTGGTAAATTATATGAGATCAAAGTATTTTAGGTGATAATTGCAGAGGGAATGTCTCATGCTTCTCAGGAAAGACATTTCAAAATAAAGATTTGTTGTCGTTAGTTTCCATCATCAAGCCAAGCTCTCAATTTATTACACTTTAAGTCAGATTGAGTTAGCGAAACTTACCTAGATAAAACTATGGCAGTGTCGGGAGCAATTTAATGCAATAGTTAGGTTTATTTGTTTACCTTTAGCAAAAGTTAGGTCCAGAATATAATTTTCTTATTTCCGTTAGAATGTTTTTGTTGGCGCTATCTATAATGCAATAACTACATATTAAATGAAGATGAATAAATACATATTTATAAATTAACTAAATCCGACGTCGGTTTGGGTTTAAATTTTATCATGAACAGGGAAGTTAGAAAATTCCCTTTGACCTAGTTTAACATTTTTTTATACTAATATTATAACGAGAAAAGATTTGATGTTTGTTTGTGCAACGAATAGGCTTCGAAACTACTAGCCCGATTTAAAAAATCCTTTCAACGTTGGAAATCTATACTATCCTAGTTATATAGGCTATGCTTGTACCATAGGCGAAGCCGGGGTGGACTGCAAGTTATAAATATATTTTTATTTGATGTACCTAATTTCCTATATGTAGCAAAAAACAAAATTCTATATTCCAAGTGTACAATAACATTTGGAATTGAGAATTAATATTTCTGGACCTAAATTTTATTGAAAGGGTTAACGCTGGTTGATTTCTATAAGCTGATTGTGTGTTATGATGAATCTGGAAGACGAAACATTCAGATTTTGCAACACTATGAAAGAAAATCAGAAAAATATATTGCACAAAATATTTTGGGCTTATTTATGTACACATTATGAAACTGAAATCTTTGTATCCGCTATTAAAACATAAATGATTTCACAGTAAGAAATCAAGAAATACCAGATGCATTTTATGGTAAGCTGTATCAAAAATTGCAAAAGTCCCATTAATATTTACTTACATTTTAGCAATCAAAAGCCTATCAACGACGAGACTCGCTTCGGAAAATAAAATAAAAATGTTTCTTCCTATATCTCTATTTAAATCACAAATTTAATTTATTTTTTTAAATAAAGCTCCCATCCCAATCAATAAACACGAGAGGGACAAAACTTCCGTCATCTCCATTACGATTTACAATAGTCTTACGTCTAAATACAACTGAGCATAAAGTACAACGGATGCGCGGATAGGCCTAATCGATATCTACGCTTATACAAGTCATACTCGAATCAGATTGAGTCCTCTGGCCACTGGGCACCGGGCACCGTGCGCTCGCACCGAGGGTGCTAGCGGAGAGCAGCGCAGTGATGTACAGTACAGCGTGTGGGTGGTGGTGATGCGGCTCACCGCCACTCGGCCACGGCCGCCACCGCGCCGCCGGCCGCGCCCGCCACCGCAGTGCCCGCGCCCGTGCCCGCGCCCGCGCCCGCCGCTGCACACATTACACAACACATTGGAATCCTCTCCCAACGACGTACTCAATATTTTATAAAATACTAGCTTTCGTCCGCATGAATTTCCCTCGGGAACAGTGCTTTTTCCCGGGATGAAACGTACCCTCAATACTCCTAGCTAGGAGTATTGAGATGGACATAGGGTATGTTATACATTAACCAATCTTGCTGAAATTTCGCATACACATAGCTATGTGTATGCGAAATTTAAGCAAGATTGGTTCAGTAGATAGGGCGTGAAAAAGGTAACAAACTAACACAAATATACAAACTCACTTTCGCATTTATAATATTAATCGGATGTTCAAAGGGATAGAAACCGGTATTATTAAGAACCAAAAATAACGGTCTTGCCAGGTAATTGCAGAAAAGAGGACGATTTTAGGTTACTAAATACCTGCTAAAGACTGTTAGGGTAAATCTGACAGGTGGGCAAAAATAATGAGTAGGTTTCATATTTTAAACATATTTCCTATTTATGTATTACAGTTTTGAAAAGGCGGGAGCGATAGGGATATGGTCGACCGCTCTAAGGGAATATCTTCCCAGGCCGAGTGTTAGTCCGCCTATTGTGAGATACATTGTATTTCATGCAAAAGGCAAACCCCCTTATTTAAATTAACAAACGTTTGTTAAGTTCATTTTAACTGAAATGTGTTTTGTCACATTCTTTCACTTTTAATATCGATAAGAGTGAAAAGGACTATATATATATAGGATATTGTAGTTAAAATTGGATTTACAAACGTTTGTCAACTAACTGTCGTTCTTCATCATCAGACTTTATCGTGCCCTGGGCCCTCAAGCAACTAGTTAACAATGTATGTATCTATTTATGCAAATTTTCATTGTACCAAGTTGTTGAACAATATGATTAAAGAATATGTAAGTTAACTTACTGGTATCAGCTTCTTGGGTCTGGTCATGACGTCTAATCGTACGATCGTTACCACCTGCTTGGTAGTTTCCTCGTGGTCCTCCTGCAAATGTAATGCAAAGATAATTTAGCAAACTTTTGGGGTAATTTTATTGGGTCGCGTGGTTTGGTAATATTTTTATCTTCATTGAAAGTATCCAAAATACATAAATCAAGGTAAACTTTACCAGTGATAATGTATAAATTACAAAAAATAAGACTTCTCAGTTGGTCTACACGTCTTAACAAATTAATTGCCACAGGAACAACAATTGAACTTTTTACCACTCCCTATTGCATAGTTTAGCAGTCAATGTGTTGAAATAACTTGCTATGTAAATTCAGCTATGTATGTTTTAGATAGAGTTCCAAAAAGTCTATACTAACCGAATTTAAGCATATTCCAGTCAAACATGTAATCATATGTAAATCCTTGTCGATGGAAGAGAGTGCGAAACAGCTGCCGAAGGTGGCTGTAGTCAGGCCTCTCCTCGAAACGTAGTCGTCGGCAGTACTTAAGGTACAGCTGGAACTCGATTGGGTGGTTCTGGAAATTAATAATAAATATATAACACATATAAAAAACAAAGTTATCTTGAACAACTCACATAATATCTACATAGAAATAGAAAGATAATTATTCTTAATATTCCTCAATTCTTAATGTGTATTTTTCAAACAATCTTATTCTTCTTAGAATGCAATAAGAAAAATGTTGAATGACATGATCACATTATGACATTTGTGATATCAGAGATAAAAAACGATATACATTGATTCCCTGAATAAACTATGGGGATTATGTGTTGGTAATCTATTTTTAGAAAAAAATCACATATATTTGTTTTATGAATCATGCAAGTCCATCACAGCCATTTTAAAATTGTAAGTAGTTCGTGACTGTATCACAAATGCAGAGATTTCGAGGACAGGGAATATTAATATTAACAAGTTGGTCTGACCCAACTTCTAAAATGAAATTATTATAATAAACCGCCTTTGTCGCCGACAATCACACTTTCTGTTTGGTCCTCTGATTGACTGGCAGAGAATGCAATATAGCATGAAGTCCACCATTTGTAAAATTTATAAATGTATATATTAATGAAAATTGTCAAATCTAATAAGGAATTAAAAGTATCAATAAAAAATAGGACACTGCATCACTTGTCATTGATCAATGCAACTAATCATACTATAATGTAATAAAGCTAAAGAATTTGTTTGATTGAATGCTTATAACTTTAGTACAGGTTGGATTTGAAAAATTCTCTCTGCGTATGATAACCAGATTTGTGTGAAAGGTTATATATAGTACATACACATTACAGGTTCAGAAGTGAAACCGCAGGGAACAGCTAATACATAGATACAACTTTGGTTTTTCAACTATCTATTATGTCTAAGCTTCACTTACTTTACAGAGTTCATCGAATGGTGTAGATAGTTTCTTTTCAGATATTCTCTCGTATTTTTGGCGTTTTGTTGCAGCTTTAAGACCCTGCCAAGGTAGGCTACCACGATTGAAGTACATCAGAACATATCCCAGAGACTCTAAGTCGTCCCGGCGAGACTGCTCAATGCCCAAGTGGGTATTAATTGATGCATATCTGGCTGTACCTGCAATTTAACACACAAAATTAAGTATAGATTGCTTTTATCACCTCCTCATGATTCTGTTCCATGTGCATGAAGATGCAGGCATTATAAGAATTAGATTCCAATAATCTATACTATGTTAAATCTTTCTCTGGGCTATTCTCATCATGTATAGAATTTTTCTCTATCTTGCAATTATCCACTATGGCTGGCTATGAACAGATGTGTTGGTAAATTTTGGCAGTGAATAAATACCTGTTTAGATATAACTATCACATAGGATTATAAAAAAGTTACCACTTATTTTGCCACTTTAGGAATGACAAGTACATTAAAACATGGAATTTATAAAAACAAATTATCATAAGTACCCCAGAAAACATGCAATAAAATAATTATTGTAGTCTTTGTCTTTATCCTCATAAATGCAATTATAAACAAAACAAAATATATAAATTGAATACTCTGAACAGATTGATTCTAGTTGCCTATTATTTTCTGGTTTTTCAAGCTGTTACTACTACTACTGTTGTATACACTATACATAGTATAAAATAAAGTCGCCCGATCTGCGTCTGTCTGTCTGTAAGCACAAAACTTAAAAACTATCAGATTTTATGCGGTTTTCACTAATAGATAGTTATTCCCAGGGAAGGTATATATAATACATGTATGGTTTAATATAAATACTAATAATTCTATGGCAGTACGAAGTTCAGTGGGTCCACTAGTACTAAATATCTAATAGCCATCTTCAATGTGTGCTGGCAAAGAAATATACTCTTTGAACTGTTTAAGAAAAGGAAAGAAAATAAAAAAGGCAAAAGTTAATTACCTGTCAAATTTTTGTTTTCTCTGTAAGGTATATGTTGCAACGTGCGTGGATCTTTGTACTTCTTTGCTAACCCAAAGTCTATAATATAAACTAAATTCCCTTTTTTACCTAAGCCCATAAGAAAATTATCTGGTTTGATATCTCTGAAAAAATAAACAATAATATAAAATACAATTATAATAATGTTACAAAATCATTCAGTGTATATTCATCATCTTAAACTGTTTAATTAAATATTTGCTAAAATAAGGAACACTAACATGTTTGCTGTTATCTATGAGTATACCCAAAGTCAACAATGTGAAAAAAATCCAATAATGAGTATTTATATATCTTTTAGTTAGTCTACATAGGCAAAACTGTGAAATACATAAATTAAATACATGCCTATGAATGAAATTCCTGTAATGTATATCTTGAATGCGAGTGATGAGCTGGTCAGCCAGGATAAGCACAGTCTTAAGAGAGAATCGGCGTGAGCAGAAATTAAATAGGTCTTCTAAAGATGGGCCAAGAAGCTCCATCACCATTACATTGTAGTCTCCTTCTGATCCACACCATTTTATAGCCGGAATACCAACTGTACCAATAAAAGAAAATTATTTGAGCTGGACATTCTTTTCTTTTCGGTCCCTTGTCTACTAAGCAACACAAAAATTGGATGAGCTACTAACACATCCTTTTCCTTTTAGGACATTGTGCTCATAAAATTAATGTCCTTACAATAAGAAAGGAAACATTGCTCTTAAGATATACGATTTCATTCCTTACCTCCTCCTTGCATAAGTTTATAAAATTTACTCTCTATGTGTAGCTGAGGGTGTCTTGTTTTTATGCATTCTAGTTTGATTGCTACCTCCTCTTTGGTCACAATATTTGTTCCTGCAAAACAAATAAATACTGTAATAAAATCAATGTTAGATGCAATAAAGGAATACAAAACAAAACATAAAGATGATCTACTTATTTGACCTAATCAGAGAAGGGGTTCATCCTGGGCCATGAATCACATGTCAAATTAATCTTTAGACTCTTATTCACTAAAATGTTAACTTCTGCATGAAATTAAAACCTCTCGTGTGCTCGAAAGTTTTACTAGATGTTTAAGATCATGTATCCATCTAATCATTTATTTCGAAACAAAAAAATCGCAGCTGGCCTACGATTAAGACCATCTTTCTTTGTTTACAATCGTTCTTTATCCTACTACTTACCAAGATAAATATCTCCAAAGGATCCTGAGCCAATTTTACGACCCAGTCGATATTTATTACCAACACGAAGCTCCATTTTCTTATTTCAGAAGAGATGAAATCACAATAATATCATTGACCACCGAATCATTACAGGACGGCCATATTGCGATAGACGCAGATCTCTATTTGGGCAAACTATAATTTTGGGTGGAATAGGTTTCTTTATTTTACACTGCAACAAAGTCCAGGATTCTGTTGATAAGTAGCAAAACTATAACTTCAATACAACTTTCTTTTCTTACATAAAATGAATCAGAAAATTAATAAAATGTCCTAGCTACACGCACACACGAGGAATTTTAGTCAAGTTTATGGAAATTGGAGGAAACATAAAATTAGTAATATGGCAACACAAATATTAATTAGTATTTTTTTTTGTATTTGTTTAGTAGGTATATTAAAAAAAATACATCACATATTTATTAATTTAATATTTGATTCATTAATAATCAATAATATTAATACAATGTGATAGGTATAGTTTTAAAAACGTTAATGGTAACTTTTATAAAAGCTTTCGGGCAATAATACCACAAGTAAAATAATTTACTTCATAATCAATAGATGGCGACGCAGTCCTTCAACTAACTTCAAAATGATAAACCTCATTTGGATAGGGACACGGTATCGAATAGAAAGTATCGATTCTGTACTCATATGTAGTATCGAATGAAAAGTATCGTACTCATAAATGTATCGAAACAAAAGTATCGATACTTCAAAGTATCGAGTACTTTTCTTGGAGCCTAATGACGTACGCGTCAGAACTCTCAGAACATTAATATCAGTCAGTAAATAAAAATAAAAGATTTGGCACACAAATTTATTACAATAATAAAGAGATTACAATAATAAGACGACTGTAACTTTACAAAGAATGATGGCGGAATTTTTACGAATAAAAAAAAAAATACGGATGAGTTGATTTTTTTTTACAACATCATAAGAGTCCCAGAAATACATTTCTGTAAATAAAATATTTTTAAACCCCCGGAAAAAAAACTAGATTTTTATTATAAATTATGTTACCAGAACTTAAATATGGCAATGTAGAAAGTGAAACATTCGCATAGAGCCACGACTTACAACTGCCAATGTCACTGTCATTCAAACTGACTTGAACTCTGTAGATTGCGGTCTACATAAAGAAAGTGCAAAGCAATAAATATATTGACTTTCCTAATATCCTAACCTAGTACTCTACTATAATCAATTAAATCAACTGTCAATGTCGATTTGACAATGCTAGCAACTGTCAGAGTGACATGATGTTTCAGTTCAGTTGTGGTTGGGTGGGTTTTGTTTTAAATATGGCGATGGAAAATGAAACAAAAGGACGACTTTTAAAAAACGGAATAATTAAAAAACCCCGGGGTTTATAATTATTTAGTGGTGGTAAACGTGTAATTAGTTAAGTGTTCTTGCTAATGCGATTTGTTTCAAGTTATCTATATTTTTTGTTTTTTTTCGTACAAACGATGTATGGGGCTTCGCCAGGATTCTTTGAAACTTTATGAAAAAAGAACTATTAATTTAGGCACACATCAAAGTTCCCATTCCTCACATATATTTATATCATAGCACAAATGATTAATAAGTTGTTTTATATTATACACCTTAAATGAAATAATAGTCAAGCACAATAATTATTGATGACAAGCATTAATGCAGCAGAAAAACAAATCGCGAAACGAGCTCGAAGAATTAAACAATATTATAATAACGGTGAACGAGTGAGTGATTGATTAATGAAGTAAATGAACGAATGGTTAGTAACAGAACTATAAACGGAAGGAACGAACGATTGTAATGTTTTAGATTAGAAGGTTCAGAACGATTGGACTAGATGGCGTTGCCATAAACATGCATGGCCGTAACCGTAAGGTCGCAAGTTTTAAGTGGGTAATTTCTGATATGTATTCGATACGATACCTGTTGAAAAGTACTCATTGAGTAAAAGTATCGAATACAAAGTATTGAGTACAAAAGTATCTATATCGAAAGGTAAGATACTCGATACCACAAAGTATCGATACTTTTTTCGTGTCCCTACATTTGGATAATCCATCCAACTAATAATATATAAAAATGCGAAAGTGGTATGTCGGGAAGTAATGAAACGACCGTTTAGCTCTGTATCTGGTTTATTACTGGAGTCGATACCCGCACTATGTAGCTATAGTTAAGTAAGTACATATTTAATTGACAACATACAGTACATCTCTCTTCACCATTAATTTGGAAACCTGCAACAATGATAACATTTAAAAAGCAACAACCTTCCCAAATATGCTTATTTCGGAACACACATCAGGGGCTAAAGAATATAACAGGTTTTCGTACACGTTTCGATCGCCGAACTGGCGCTACATTTTGGGAATTTTCATTTACATTGGATTCAGTCGAAACTACCTGGGGAATAGCACTCGACTGGTTTGATCGAGGCTCATTCTCCACTACTTTGCAGGCCTCCGCCCACACCTCATCACAGTCAAGGTCCCTTTCTCTCTGTGCGTAATTTTCACGATCGGACATAACCGGTACCTGTTCTCCCTCTAAGGATGTAGCCGAAGTAGGGATGTGGGCAGGAGACGCCAGCGACGGGGGCGTTGAAGTCGTCTCAATCTGAGTGAGAGATGGAAGCGGAGACCGTGCCAGCGGCGGCGGTGACGCGCTGTTTTCTGGCTCAGGCAATGCAGAGCTATCTGCACCGATCGAGTCACCCTCACCGTTATCAATTTTATCAGTAACATAAGCCTTAGTAAACTTTCTTATTTGATCTATGTGCCTATAACAATAACGGTTATAATCCTTAAAATAAATTTCAAACATTCTAGTGCCTACAGCTTTATTAATTATTCCCGTACTCCAAATACCTTTCCTAGCAATAAACCATCTTGCCCAAACAGTTTCACCAATTCTAAAACGTCTATTAGGCTGCAATAATGCTGCTTTATTATCGCTTTCACTACCTTTATTATTATTTTGCAGGATAAGGTCTAATCTACATCTCAAATTACGGCCCAACATGAGCTCAGCTGGTGTTGAACCTGTAGCACAATGAACAGTGTTCCTGTAATTAAACAAAAAACTCTGTAGTTTTTCAAAACACCTTTTTTGACACATATTGTTTTCCAAAACTATGCATTTTAACATTTTTTTACACGTTTTTACAGAGTTTTCTGCTTGTCCATTACTAGCTGGGTGATATATGGGCGATGTTAAATATTCAATGCCATTCATTTTACAAAATTTTTGGAATTCCGATGAATTAATTTTGACATCATTATCGGATACAATAACATTAGGTATGCCAAATCTACAGAACATTTCTTTTAACTTTTGTATAAGCGCATTTGAAGATGTGCCACGTTCCATAAAAACACATTCCAACCATTTGGAGTACGCATCTACAACTATCAAATATATTGCCTGACTAAAAGCCATGTAGTCTATATGGATACGATACCAGGGAGCAGCAGGGCGCGGCCATGGTGCCGGCGGTGCACGCGGTAGCGCGCTGCGCACCACACAGCATGTAACGCAAGCGCCAATCCATCGTTCGATATCGGAGTCTATTCCTGGCCACCAAAATCGACTTCTAGCCGCGCTTTTAGTTTTCACAATACCAAAATGTGCCGAGTGAAGCTCTTTTAACATTCTTTCCCTAAAAATATCCGGAATGACAATCCTGTGGCCTCTGAACAAGCAACCATCGATAACTTCTAAGTCGGTTTTGCACTGGAAATAAGGCACAATATTTTTACATTTAATTTTCCTAGGCCAGCCATTTTTCATGTACTTAATAACCGTCTCTATTACCTTGTCAGCCATCATAGCATTTTTTAAGTCATTAAACAAAACCGGTTTCACGCTCTCTTCTAAGAAGAGAAAATATTTTGAACTAGCATCTTGTTTATCCTCCCATCCAATTAGTGAACCAGATAGTGGTGAACGAGAAAAATAGTCTGCCACCTGATTACTTTTACCATCTATATATTTAACCACATAATTATACGCCGATAATATAAGGGCATACCTTTGAAGGCGCAAGGCAGCTGTCACTGACACTCCCTTGCTGTTATCAAAAATTGATAATAATGGTCGATGGTCTGTTTTTAATATAAAAGGTTCACTACGGCCATACAGATATTGGTGAAAATGCCTAACTCCAAAGATAATAGCAGTCGCTTCCTTTTGTATCTGACTGTAATTCTTTTCGCTAGCCGACAAGGAGCGAGAGGCGAAGGCAATGGGTCGCTCGCGTCCGTCTGGGTCCTGATGAGCTAACACGGCCCCGAGACCAGCCGGGCCCGCGTCGACAGTTAGATGGAGCGGCGCTGATGGGTCAAAATGCGCCAGCACTCGGTCGCTAGCCAAAACGCGTTTTACCTCCTGGAACGCTTGTTCCTGACGTTCTCCCCAATACCAGCGTACACCAGTACGCAGTAATTCATGCAAGGGATTTAACATAGCTGATGCATTCGGTATAAAATTTCTATAATAGTTGACTACGCCTAGGAACCGTTTCACCCCTAATATATCCTCAGGCGCCGGCGCACTAAGAATAGCTTCTACTTTGGTAGGGCAGGTCCTTAGTCCGTTTTTGTCAATAACATAACCTAAATAAGTTACGCTCTCTTCAAAGAAACAACATTTATCTTTCTGTAGCCGTAATCCTGCATCATCTAATCTTCTCAAGACTTCTCGCAGTCTGGTTAGATGAGATTGGTTATTAGGTGCGGTAATACAAACGTCATCTAACCAAATACTTACTCCTTCAATGCCAACTAGTAAGGTCTCCATAGCCTTTTGAAAAATAGCCGGCGCACATGCCAGGCCATAGACCAGGCGTGTATAAGCAAAAAGGCCCTTATGCGTATTGATTGTACAAAGTTTTTGAGAAGATTCTGATAATCTGAATTGGTTGTACGCGTTACTTAAATCTAATTTTGTATAACGGTCCCCCCCTCCTAACCGAGAGAACACCTCTTCTATCCTTGGTAAGGGGTACTTATCAATTTCCAGATCCTTATTTAATGTACATGAAAAATCGCCAGCAATTTTTAGTTTACCATTGCCTTTTAATACCGGAACAATAGGCGTCGCGTATTCCGAGTAACTAACAGGTTTTAAAATACCTAAACTGACGAGCCTGTCGAGTTCTGCGCTTACTTTATCCTTTAAGGCAAATGGCACTGTACGCGATTTGTAAAATTTAGGCGATGCATTATCTTTTAATTTTAAATTTACTTCAAATTTATTAAAACATCCTAAATCATCTTTCCAAAGGTTCTGGAACTGTATCAATAGAAGTGGCAAATCTTCGCAGCCTTTATTTTCACTCTTGCCAATCATGTAGTTTCTAGTAGCAAAATAAATCCTAAATTTAGCCATAAAGTCACGTCCTAAGAGGGGAGGGCCACCATTTTTTAAAACATATATTTTAATGTCATGATCAGAATTACTATATTTTAAATTAGCAATAAAATAACCTCTAGGCGTGATTTTATGTCCATTATAAAGACACATGTTCAAATCGTTTTTTGACAATTTCTGGTTACAAAAATACTGCATATATAGTTGTTCCGAAATAACTGAACTGCCAGACCCAGAATCTAGTTCCATACACAGATCTACACCATTTATTTTTACTAACAATTTAATAGGTTTATTGTCAACATACCTCAGGTTGAATAGCTCACACTCACTGCAATCCTCTTTGGATGTAATGACCTCTTGCGAACTGATATTATGCATGTTGGACTTTTTAACCGCACACATCTTTTTTAAATGACCTTTTTGACCGCAAACTAAACACTTGTAATTTTTAAATCTGCACTTAGAACCGTCGTGATTCTTTAAACCACACACCACACACCGCTCTTCATGCTCGTCAGCTTTGGCCGTGCGCCGACCGCCGCCCCCGCTGCTGCCGCCGTGCGCGCTGGCCGCACCGCGCCTGCGGTCCGCCGCATAGAACATCGGCTCCTCCTTGATATCGGCCGCCACCGCTCCGCCAACCGCAGCGCGAGCCTGTCGCACACAAGCCGCCTTCTGGGCGATTTCAATGGCCTGCGCCAGCGTCAGCGTCTTCGAGTCTGCTTCGAACAGCCGATCTCGCTCCCGTCCAGTACCGAAGCCCAAAACAAAGCGATCACGCAGCAGCGTGTCCAGTTCTGCACCGAATTCGCAATATACTGCTAGCCCACGTAGCCGTGCAGCCCAATCTTCGATGCTTTCACCGTCCGATTTTATTGCGTCGTAGAACTTTGCCCTATCGACAAAATTCGACCTTTTTGGTGTAAAATGATTATTGAGTATCTTCACCAGCTCACTATAAGTAGATTCCTCGAGCTTATTCGGGTGCACGAGGCCCCGAACCAAACGGTATGTTTCATCCGTTAAATTAGTTAGCAGCACTGCACTTTGATTTTCCACCGAAATATTATTTAACTTAATAAATTGCGATAGTTTGCCGTAAAACACTTCCCACTCATGTATTTTATGATCGAAAATGTTTAAATTACCGATGTAAGTCGACATTTTTCTTACTCGCGGGTAGTTTCGCGCCTCGTCGCCAGTTGGTATGTCGGGAAGTAATGAAACGACCGTTTAGCTCTGTATCTGGTTTATTACTGGAGTCGATACCCGCACTATGTAGCTATAGTTAAGTAAGTACATATTTAATTGACAACATACAGTACAGAAAGTGAGTTTGTATATATATTTGTTTGTTTGTTACCTCTTCAGCCCTATCTTCTGAACCAATCTTCCTGAAATTTCGCATACACATAGCTAGGAATATACCTCAGTACCTTTCATCCCGGGAAAAAGCACTGTTCTCGAAGGAATCTCACGCGGGCGAAGCCGCGGGCGAAAGCTAGTAATTTTATATTTTGCTGTTTTCATAGTAGGTAGGTACGGCACGTAGGTATGTACCTATGTACTTATTGTAATAGGTTGGTATAACAAATTATACAAATATAAGAAGACTGACTCTTAATATAAGTATATATGTGGTAAGCATTATATCATAATTTTCTCCAACATGGGATAGGTATTCCAAAAAAGGCGTGAAAAGATTTATTAAGGCTCGGCAATGCGCACGTGATACTACTGGTGTTGCAGGCGTAGGCGTATAAAGTACCTACATCATGTACCTACTAAGGTACTGCGATGGCTCGACGACCCAAAGTGGACTTATGGGGCTTCATCATCATCATAATTTCAGCCGCAGTCTGTCCACTGGACTGGACCTAGGCATAGACATTTATGGGGCTAACTTACCAGCATCACGTTCACGCCCTATCTACTGCACCAATCTTCCAGAAATGTTGCATACCTACCTACATAGATAGGAAACCTTTTATTCCGAAAAAAAGCACTGTCCCCGTGGGAAAATCACGCGGGCGAAGCCGCGGGCTAAAGCTAGTATCTACTTAATAGTTGGTAATGGTAAGTAGGTTGGCAAAATGTAACTGTAGTAGGTACCTAACTCCACTGTCTGGATGGAAATATGCTTAGACATTTGTTTCCCATTTAGACAACACTAATGTTTTAGATAGTCCGTTCGTTATTGTGCGTGCATGCCTCATTGGGAACAAGATATATCCATCCATACTTCCTTAATAATTCTAATCCTAACTACCTACCTACAGTACCTACTAATCCTAATCCGGTCGGTGATGCAAAGGGTGCGCAGGTCGAATGCTCGCTTGCTTCGCTCGGTCGCTTATTTTGGGCGCAAAATAACCATAACTTAACCTATGATCCTCCATAAAGTCACCTCACCCCTTTTCGGGTCATCAAAATTTAAAATACGGTAGATACGTACAACTAGGAAATAAAGCGTCGCAGGCACAATCTTCACAGGACCAAGTGATGCTAGATAATACCTAATGTCATCTACGCATCTACAGCGAAATCAAGATTTTTTTCTCACCAAATTTTTGCGTACTCTTTCGTATACTTACCACCCCAGCTTGTCTCCGGTTTAAGAATAGGTATATCACCTCCTTTTTCTTCCTGTGTGAAAACAGAGGTCTCAATTTAATTAAGCCTCTGTCCGACAGGTTTTCGGAGAGGTGACGTAAGGTCTGTTAATGGCGTGGTTTTTATACTTACGTTTGTTTTTATTCACTACGTACACCTAAGTATTGCCTCTAACAAAAAATACATTGCATAAAATGATTAATATTTAAGAATAACAAACTAAAATTCTAGTACTTTATGCTCTTGCCCGTGAAGCATGGTAAGTACTTAGCAAGAACAACAAAAAAAAAAATTAAACCTATTTGATATTAAATATAAAAAATAAAAAATATACTTTCAAACATTTATTTAATTTTAAACATTTAATTACTTTTCTAGAAATATAACAGGAACAAAAATTATTTTTTACAATAAATATTGTTACGATGTCGAGGAATCGTTATTCTTAGTATAGGTACATACCTAATTCACAATTTATTTACAACAAAGTATATACTTATAAAAATAAAAATCACATTATACATAGTTAACTATAATTTTAAAAATAAACTCACAAACTTGTTGACTTTTAAGCTCATTTACAATGAACTAAAATGCGATTCTTAATTCTTACAAAACTATTTAAATATTTTTGACCTCTATTTACTTATGTAGGTACTTAATAAAAATATTACTTCTAGTCACACAAAGTACCGAAGTTGCAATCACCTACTAACATCTGGTTGTAGCACCTATATTATATTTAATAATATTATAATTGGTAACTCATTGAGATTTTTCAAATGGATCCAGAACTTCCAACAACACCTGTCTAAAAAACTAAGACTCCTGCCTGCATTTCCACGTTATTTCCACTAAGGATTACTCATCATTTTTAAATCTTTTTTTTGAAATTTGTTTTTGTCTCACTTATTTATAAACGATCTAGCTAAATAGAGTAAGAGTTTACGACACACAAATCTAGCTAACATTTTTATGTCTATATGAAGCATGCTTAGCGCTTATATATTTTATTAGGTATACGAGTACTTAGTAGTTACTTAATTAGATAATAGACAAACAATTGCGCTAATTTCGTTCCAAATCTAAAAAAAATCAAAGTATCCCTAGGTTCGTAAGATGACTTCATCTTGACTTCAACCACTTGGTTGCAACCACCTACCTATACACACACACACATGTATAAATGCAAGATGATTACACTGTAGTGGATCACGTTTTGCATTATGACGTCATGCTACATATTGACTACCCTCTATGCTTTTGTTGTTCATCATTTACCGTTCGTTAGTCTTGGTAAAACTCGAGAATGCATGAGCCGTTTGGCTAATTTTATTCTTGAAATACCTATTTGCGGAAGTTCAGGGAAGGTTTGAACGGTGAGAAAAGTGTGCTTAGCTTACTTACGGAGTTAGCCTAGTCAGCTAGTTTTTTTATAAAGGCATATTAAAACATCCACACATGATCTGACTTAAAAACCTATAATATATTTTCTAAGCCTATTTTATTGACGATTTGGCACTACTTACCTATAGAAGAAAGTTTCTGAGTACCTACCATCTCATACAAAACATGTAGGTACCTAAGTACCTAACACTTTTTATATACCTAATAATTTTGGCATTATCTAGTACACAAAGTACTTAATTAAAACGATTGTTATTACATAAACATACATGTAGGTATCTACTTATGTCGTTTTTATGTATACCAAATATTTAAGTACCTACTTACTAAGTAGTACTTAGTGATTGATTCAACAAAAATTCTGTTTTTATGCGGATTACTGTTTTTTGGCACGGTTGAAAATAATATACTGATTTATTTTCAAGATCATGTTAGCTCTACATTTGTATATTCCCCGGTTAGAATAAGGTTTTTTTAATGACATCGACCTTTATCGACCAACATGCCAATAAATAATCATTTTTTATAAGTAGAATAGGTACCTAAGTACTTATTTCATAAGTAGGTAAGTATTTTTAATTAACAACAATTTATTGAGATTCTCGTTCATAGTGTTAATAAATAAATATAACTAGATGTAGATATGTATTCAAGCAAAAAAGTACGTTAACCGTTGTACATAATTTATTAGGTAGGTTAGGTATTTAATCTCATTCTCAGGTTCAAGTGAAACATCAAATTTTAGTTCAAGACTGTTACTTAGTGCCTAGTTATGTTGACAGTCCGATTGTCATACATGTTATTGCTCGTGATTGCACATTTTAGTCATCTTAATCATCATTTTCAAGTCTTTATCACCTACGGGGTAGAGAAATCCTTAACACAGAGATGGAAACTGTCCGGTCCAAAACCTTGAAAGTTAGATTTTTTACAACCTGCCGGGTACCTACCCAGCAGGTTGTAAAAATTCAACCTTTTAGCTTTTTTAAATTTAACTTTACCTACCTAGGTAAACTAGCATGGAAGATGGTTCTATGAAAAGATAAAAACACTAAAAGTAGTCTTAAGTTATTCGTTTTTTACTTAATCCTACCCATCTATAATTTAGTGAACTAGTGGAAAGCAGACATGAACTCAACACTATTAAGCAGAATTGAAGAAAGATCATTTGATTCAGTAAATATAGTTCATTTTGACGCTAGTTTTTTACAGAAATTATGTAAGTACTAACATTGGATACCTATCTAAAATATTTGAAGAAAATTTCAAGTTTGTTTAGGTACTAGGTATCTTCCATTTTCAAGCTATAGGTACCTACTAAAATCCGCACAACAATAATCCAATTGATGCCACAAAATCAGTAGGTACCTGTGCAAAATATTGAGCATTCCAATTTCAAAATAGACCTGCTTTATAGAATGCGGTCTTATTGCCGGCGGCGGCAGCGCGAGCGCTGGCCAACCGACGGCTCCAGCGAGTCGGTCAGGGGCTGTCATGCATCTGTGACTCTTCTCTGTCACGGGCCAATGTTACATTGTTATTTTGCTCTTCTCGGTTTAGCACGAATACAGGCTCTACATTATCATCGTTTCCATTGAATCTGAAAAGTACAACAAGTACTATTAAAGAGTTTCTCGTCTACCACAAAACATTCTGCTGCAGAAGGCAACGGGAAACTACTGCACCAGTCATTTAGCATGGCAAAGTCAAATAATAATACGGCCCCGAATGACTGAAGTACTATGAAAGGAACAGAGGTGCAGAGAATTTCCAAGAGAGTGCAAAAATAAAAAAAGAAGTCGGTTGAGGGACAGAATCAAAACGTTGTTGTAGTACAATACTTACTGATATCGTTCTTCCTCGCCCCTCATAGTACATATAGCGTTAGTGAGAGCCTTCACGTAGTTTTTGGCAAGAGTTAGCGTCTCTATCTTTGACAGACTTCTGTTATCTTTCTTAACATGGGGTATCACCTTGCGCAGCTCCTGAAAAAGATAAAAAAAATATTTATATATATTTAAGTATATTTTAAGTGATAAACACTCTTATACGATCGTTTTAACCAGTCACATTAACATAAGTATAAGTACATGTTATTGGCTCCAGATCCTCAGATGTATATAGTGGATTCTAGTCCACTAAGTGCTATTATTAAGCTTCATAAGATGGGTGGTACCTACTCAGATGTGGCATGTCTCAAGAAATGTCTTTCTGGTAGATATTGAGAGAGACTATGAAAAGAGATCTATATGAAAGAAGTGTCCTTTTTTGTCGTCATAACATCTAAATCTTAGATCTTAGATATAATCTCATAAAAAATTAGTCAGTCATAAGCAATACCCAACAGTAAAGAGCTGATCATTTATCTATTAAATATTTGTTAAGGAATACGTTGCATTATGTGACTTGCTATATAATCTATTTTTGCATTAATAGGTCCAACTAATGAAAGTGAAAGTGGTTCCGCGACTGTGGAATAAGATTGCTGAGTTGCGGCGCGACATTAACTCGTCCTAAAAAGTTACTCAAGCACGTCTTTGACATAATGTAACGTCTTTATCAAGTGCACGATTTTGTGGTTCACTTCAGGCACGTAGTCATGTAAGTGTTAAAATGATCTATAACCAAATCAATTTTCAGCTTAATAGGCTAATCAAGCAGATTTTTATAATAAGTGACCTATACCAATGATGTAACTACTTTAGCTTAACATTCTTTCTTTTTTATGTAGTCATAACTGAAGCACGAATGCTGCAATCATGATCCTGTTAGCGTTAATGTTATGAATTAAGTTATTTTATTATATATATTTATATAATAATGCCATTTTCAAAAATGTAAACTGTTAATTGTATATAAATTTTATATTACTTGTACAAAATTATTATTGTAATGAGTAACTTAAATTAAATTACGGGCAACACTGTTTACTACAATCTACTCTAACGTCTACAATCGAATCTGCATATAGAGCTCCGCAGCGATCAGTCAAACTCTGCCTGCATCCAGCATCTTACTATCTTAGTCAGTATATAGATTGGTGGACAATTGATACTTACAGCGAGGATACTGTCCTAATTTAATTGTTACTTGGGTATTAACTTTCGCAACTACTTAGTTATACAGAACAGTTTTACTTAAACTTACATTAGTTTTCTTTGTTTGACTTTGCAAGACGCTAAGCCAAAAACTAAGCAATTCAATTGACGTCGCTATCATCAACTTTCGAAAATGTTACGAAACGAATCACGTCAAAAATTTAGGTACGCGTACATACTCGACCTACTAAATGGTTTTTAGTTTTTAATAGGCTCGGCGATAATTATCTACATATTTCCGAGACCTGGGGCGATCAGTGCCAGCCATAGCCCGAAGTCTACTGAGTTCGACTGAGGTCACTCATAAACAGAGGTAAACCTTAATTCACGAAAAAATTGGATACGAAATGGTCCGAAGAGCACGTACTTACGACTCTCTTTTTTGTAAACTTTATGTTTACTTTTTAGTTTATTTTTATTTTTAGTTATAACTGTAATTGTGCAATGTAAAAAATGATAACTAGCTATACTTATCCCATCCTATCCTCGAAGAAAAACAATTTTAATGATTTTTCTATATTGTTATTATTTCAATCTTAATATGACTCTTATTATATTAATTATATTTGTTCCTATTCGATTGGCATGTTTGCACACTTGCCTATTACCTACTAATAATCTTTACAGTTTTCATTAGCGAAACTGGGCAGAAATTGGATAAAAAGATTTGTCTTCCTAAAAGAGCTAAGTATATCTCATCTCTACCATTTAACTTTGATGAATAAATCAATACATATAATAAGACACTAAAATGCGAGTGTCTGTACATTTAATATTTTTCAAAAAAACTGATTGAGTTCGATTAAAAAGGAGTAACAGAAACCAAAAAAACAGTTTTTGGAATTTTTGTCTGTCTGTATGTATGTATGTATGTATGTATGTCTGTCTGGTACGTTATAACTTCGAAAATACTCAACGGATTTAAACGCGGTTTTCACAGTTGGATTACATATGATTAGGAGCGTTGTCAAAACTTTGTTTCGTCAAAATCGGTTAAGGGAAAAAGAAGTTATGGTCGATTGAAAATTTACTTCAAACACTGCTTCTAAACTTTTAATGCGTTTACTTACGTTTAATTTAATTTAGATAAGGCTAGGATTTCTACTTTATATTATCCATATCAATAAAGACGAAAACACGCACTGCACCTATTAATTTTAATAAAATAACACATTGAATTTGATCGTAAATTTAGTAACATAAAATTTCAATAGATGGCGCGAATTTGCGTACCTATAGACAAATCCCATTTGAAATTTCGCCAATCCCTAGCGACGTATGTTGGCCTATCGGTAGAGGTCGTAGATCATATTTTTAAGTCGAGGGTTCGAATCCTGCTATAGATGACTTTTTTTTTACTTACTTTCTTTTACTTGCTTTTTTTACTTACTTTTTTTTATTTACTTTTTTTTCGTTTTGTATTAATTTTTAAGAATTTTTTAATACTTTAGTAAAGAAATGTTTCAAGAAAGTACCTGGATCGAATCCTGTCACAAACAATAATTTTATGATTTCGTGTTTTATTTGTTTTCTAGAATTATTTTCTTACTTTTTTTTATAATTTTGAAAAGAAACAAATAAATTCATTTGCAAATTTATTTCAGGATAAACGATATCGCAACCCCTTACAAATCATATCTAATAGTTTGTCATTGACGACATTGAAAAAGAAGATTAATCAAATGGTTGACTGGTAGAGAACGCTCTTAGCGTTAAGTCCGTTAATATATAAGTACTAGCTGTTCCCCGCGGCTCCGCCCCGCGTGTAGTTCGCTTTTCGCTTAACCTGTGGAAACTACAACTATCCAGACCTATAGTTAAATCTATAAGTAGTATCCTATTCCCGTGCCAATTTTATAAAGCCATTAGCCATTGCTACGATATCAAACTAAAAGTATTAACATTCATACTATCACATCTTTTTCTCTAAAAGAGTAGACGCAGCCTATTACAGGGTCATTAGAACCTAACTCAATAAATAGTGTTATGTTAGTTAAATTAGACCTTACGACACGACCGTATGTTCCGATGTGGCATGTCTCAAGAAATGTCTTTCTGGTAGATATTGAGAGAGACTATGAAAAGAGATCTATATGAAAGAAGTGTCCTTTTTTGTCGTCATAACATCTAAATCTTAGATCTTAGATATAATCTCATAAAAAATTAGTCAGTCATAAGCAATACCCAACAGTAAAGAGCTGATCATTTATCTATTAAATATTTGTTAAGGAATACGTTGCATTATGTGACTTGCTATATAATCTATTTTTGCATTAATAGGTCCAACTAATGAAAGTGAAAGTGGTTCCGCGACTGTGGAATAAGATTGCTGAGTTGCGGCGCGACATTAACTCGTCCTAAAAAGTTACTCAAGCACGTCTTTGACATAATGTAACGTCTTTATCAAGTGCACGATTTTGTGGTTCACTTCAGGCACGTAGTCATGTAAGTGTTAAAATGATCTATAACCAAATCAATTTTCAGCTTAATAGGCTAATCAAGCAGATTTTTATAATAAGTGACCTATACCAATGATGTAACTACTTTAGCTTAACATTCTTTCTTTTTTATGTAGTCATAACTGAAGCACGAATGCTGCAATCATGATCCTGTTAGCGTTAATGTTATGAATTAAGTTATTTTATTATATATATTTATATAATAATGCCATTTTCAAAAATGTAAACTGTTAATTGTATATAAATTTTATATTACTTGTACAAAATTATTATTGTAATGAGTAACTTAAATTAAATTACGGGCAACACTGTTTACTACAATCTACTCTAACGTCTACAATCGAATCTGCATATAGAGCTCCGCAGCGATCAGTCAAACTCTGCCTGCATCCAGCATCTTACTATCTTAGTCAGTATATAGATTGGTGGACAATTGATACTTACAGCGAGGATACTGTCCTAATTTAATTGTTACTTGGGTATTAACTTTCGCAACTACTTAGTTATACAGAACAGTTTTACTTAAACTTACATTAGTTTTCTTTGTTTGACTTTGCAAGACGCTAAGCCAAAAACTAAGCAATTCAATTGACGTCGCTATCATCAACTTTCGAAAATGTTACGAAACGAATCACGTCAAAAATTTAGGTACGCGTACATACTCGACCTACTAAATGGTTTTTAGTTTTTAATAGGCTCGGCGATAATTATCTACATATTTCCGAGACCTGGGGCGATCAGTGCCAGCCATAGCCCGAAGTCTACTGAGTTCGACTGAGGTCACTCATAAACAGAGGTAAACCTTAATTCACGAAAAAATTGGATACGAAATGGTCCGAAGAGCACGTACTTACGACTCTCTTTTTTGTAAACTTTATGTTTACTTTTTAGTTTATTTTTATTTTTAGTTATAACTGTAATTGTGCAATGTAAAAAATGATAACTAGCTATACTTATCCCATCCTATCCTCGAAGAAAAACAATTTTAATGATTTTTCTATATTGTTATTATTTCAATCTTAATATGACTCTTATTATATTAATTATATTTGTTCCTATTCGATTGGCATGTTTGCACACTTGCCTATTACCTACTAATAATCTTTACAGTTTTCATTAGCGAAACTGGGCAGAAATTGGATAAAAAGATTTGTCTTCCTAAAAGAGCTAAGTATATCTCATCTCTACCATTTAACTTTGATGAATAAATATTACATAAAAATGGTATGAAAAATAGAGAAAGAGATGACTGCGGATAGTAAATTACACACATCACATAACTAAACAAAGGAGAATATCATCCGTTATTCTCCGACCTCCACGCGAATTCAGGGGCGATCGATATCACTGTTATCACTAATCGTATTTACTCACAATACGTAAAATAAATCTCTACGTAATGCCAGAGCCCAAAAAAAGTTAAAGCAGACCCACTAAGTGCAGCAGGTACAGAATGGGATGCAACTGAAAAGCATCAAGAAAAGACTGCCCCCTGCGCACTCTTCGGACCTTACGCTTACGAACATATTGCCAACTAGTCTTTCATGAGTACTGAACACCATTGAAATTGAAACATACCTCAAACGCCCGATTGAGAGAGTGCATGCGCATTCTTTCTCGTTCGTTGCTTTCCAGTCTTCGGAGGTTCCTCTCTCGAGCGGATACTCCGCAGCGTCTTCGTCGACCGGGGCCGGAGACTGGTGCGGGTCCGCTGGCACTGGCGGACGACGAGGATCCAGCAGCAGCTCGTCGCGGTCGACTCACACGTCGAGGGATTTGTTCGTCGCTGCCACTCCCACTATCGTAGAAATCTGGAATTAGCATAATCATTTTTAGAAGTCCGTTATCATCATCATCCGAGCGTGTTTCTAAGTTGCTCATCAGCTGACGCCCTAAACCCAAGGCACGCTAAGAAATACACACTACTAAAATCGGTTCTTCGGGGACTGCCGCGGTAATGCTGCATAGTATTTTTTATCAACATATGCAAAAAGTACGAACGCTCGGCCGAAATACATGGTAGGCGGAGTGGGGGGGTATTAGGCTTTATATTCGTATTCGGAATTTCTTGTTTCGGTTGCCGCGCTCAAAACCCGCGGTAAAACCTTTCTTAGCAATAGCTTAACAATTAGGTATGATTTTATGGCAAGGCTTTCGAATCTAATGCGTGTGATAAGAGTTTGATAAATGTAGAGTTAGTAAGTACATGCTGAAAATAGGCAAATCTACCCTACCTATATTAATTTCTATTAAATTATACAAAAATATATACTTATTTAAATTTTAAAAATAATTATTTAAAATTTGAAAATAGTTTATATTATGCATTTAATTTCGAACCATTAGGACAAATGCACGAGCAGAGCAGACAGTAATAAAAAGTTCGTTTCATCGGGTAACAGTCTAGATAAGTATTATTTTTTGCCCGTATTTAAGTAAGTAGTGTTCAAATTATTTTCGCTTTCACTTGTTCTCGTTCATTGAGATCTTGTTACAAATCTCTGCCATTTGGATGGCTAACCTTTGCGCTGTTGATAGATAGAAAGTGGTTGCGACTACAATTATCTCAAATTCGAGTACAGCAGATCGTTACATATATTAAAAGTACGTTTGAGTGACATGTGTTATATTAAAACTTCAGTGTGTTACCAATATTTTGTAAAGAAAAAATTATAAAATATAGTATATCATCATTGTTTTAACGTTTGACTGATTGCCATAGCTTAATTATGTTACTTTTTTTTTCGACACCCGCTTTTATCGTCCTATTAAAGCCATGTTCTTCTATAAACTTATTTTTTATCGCTTCATTATTATAAGTCAATTATGTAATATTCAATTATTTTACAATATATATGTGACCAAACACAGGACATTGAAGTCGTACTAACAAATAAAAGTCAGGTACTTTCAATTTCAAAATTTTGACATGGATGGCAGACTAAATTTTTGTATTATTGAGAACCATATCAATGTCACGATATGTATGGAAAGCAATAACCATATCAAATGGATGCTGTAACACCAGTGTGGCTAATACTTAATCTAATAATATTACATGACTGTTTTGAACGCCTTGTAAATACTGCCTCATATAAACACGTAATCAACCTGTTGTACATACCTAACTCTTGACTAACTTAACTACCTAATATAGACACAAAAATAATAATATTTCCAATATGACCTTACATTCTTACGTCATAGTGAAATTCCCACCCAACTCCTTAACCTAAAATCGACGACAGAAAATTCAAATATTATGCATATTAAGTTATCACTGCAGAACAATGTTGCCGTGACAATGTGTAGGTTTTGGCAAAGTATGTGGGTGTGAGTAGAGGCTTATCACAGACGAGTTGATGTAATGTGTGCGTGTTAGGTGTTGGTAACGTCATAGTAGCGATCACGTCACGACTCATTTCGTTCGTAAATGGTTTTATTACACTTTAGTACTAATCAAGCTTGTACCGATGCTTTTAACGCAGACTAAGAGTGCCGGTCATAGATCGCAGTCGCGTTGCTGATATACATAATGTAGAGGAAGGAGAAAAGGTTGATTTTTTTCTATATGCACGATTGAAGTTAGCAATAGGGAGAGAAACATTGCATTGGGATTGTATACTAGGTTTGTGCAACGAGCCCTGCCAGCAGCAGCACCGAACATTACGTGACGTGACTGCACGCTCGATAAGTACCTACTTTGCGTAAGAACGCGAGCGCAGCGCGGACTAATCGATTTGAACGCACTACGGCCATTTTCGTAATGGCCTTATCTGATTCTTGCGGTTTGCTTCATACAACAATATTTTCATTATACTTTATACACTATTATTGAACATAATTTAATTTCTCCGAAACAAATTCTTCGTTCTAGAGGTTATTAAATTTTAAGAAATCCATAGATTTTAGATGAAATTCTATAACCTCTTTATGTTTTCCTTAATAGAAGCAGTGATTAAAAATCGGTTAGTTAGTATCGTTATTGAGTATTATATATCACCACTTACACTCACATTATCCACTCGTGCACTTTTTGTTTCTTGTGAGAAAGCGAGCACATAACACACAGATAGTTACCTAAATTTAGCCCTCAAGGGAAAATTAAGGAAGTCTCATTCCATAATTAGGTATACGAGATAGAGATAAATGTTCCTATCACGATTTTATCTACTTGGTTTTACCTGTTTTAACAAATAAATATATTTTGATTTTTGAAAGAGAGTTGCTCTTTTTCAGGATAAATTAACAGTTGCTGTCGTGTGGTGCGACAATACCTAGAAAGCGACAATTGGCATCATGTCAAACAATATTTTTTCGAGCAATGCCCGTTGTATCTCGGTACTGTTTGTAATCTTATCGTCACACCACAACTGCATAGAGCTTTCACTGTTTTCAAGGTTTTCTGTATTTTAATCTCAAGGAATAGCAATGCAACAATTTTGGTAGCATCTTGACTTGATATTTTGTCGTACAATGCCAGGTATTCTATATCTTATGCTTTTTACAAGTGTTAAATTGGCAGTCGTGTATTAGCAGTAAGTAAGTATTAAGTATGCCTATTCAGTGGTGTCGCACTGAACAATACAAACTAGTTCGAAATCAGGTCCTGACGGTTCAAATTTCACATAAAAAGACACACACGTTACACAAATGGTAACATTACATCTCAACTACCCATCTACTATTTGCAAGTAAATAGTCACGATCAAATTATTTGATCGCATTGTCAGACAAAAGTCTTGACTGGCAATTCTAAAGTAATGAGGAAAAGGGTGACCGTCCACCTATATATACGTCGGACGAATACTGCACAAGAGGCCACAGGAAAATTCTTACAAAATTTTATCCACTTAGCCCAGGACAGGATCGCCTGGATACAAACTGTGGCGAGTGTGGGTTGACCATGATAGTCACGTTCCTCAATCTTTACGCAACGTCAAAGAAAATACCTATCACTATTATAGATAGGTACGCTTCTTGTTTACGTCTTCGGTCTTATTATTGCGTCTTATGCTAAAATGTTAAATTCTGTCTTGTATAATATAACTAGCGACCCGCCCCGGCTTCGCATGGGCATAAAAACCTTCCTCTTGAACACTTTATCTTTTAAAAAACCGCATCTAAATCCGTTGCTTCGTTTTAAAGATTTAAACATACTTACAAAAATATAGGGGCAGAGAAAGCGACTTTGTTTTATACTATGTAGTGATAATAATACTATGTGAAAGTAAGTGTTAAGTGAATTAATTATATTATTCCGAATATAGGTACCTCCAGCCTGTTCGATTTTGACGTTAACGTCCATGTTTTGATCGTAATATTCTGAACCCTCAGCGTCATCTTCGTAATAGAGAACCATTTGTTCTGGCGATACGGCTTCTGATTCACCTCCCTCTGCACTCGCCCATTGGGGCATTGTTGGCTCTGAAATAAAATGTTATTTTATGTAAAAAGTAAATAACTTAATTTTTATTTTTGTATAATAAAGATGAACAGCTTGTTTGTTTGTTTGTTTGTTTGTTTGTTTGTTTGTATTCATCACTGAAACTGTCAGTCGTAATCAAAAAAAATTTGCATGCAATGAGCTCAATTCAAGAAAGTACAACCTTTTTTACAACTATAACACATTGTCTAACCCAATATAATTGCTAAAAATAACTTGAAAACGTTTTAAGCATTATTATTTTGATTCGGTGAGAATCAAAGGTTTTTATAGACACTCTTTTGCTAAGTTTGTGACCAAACAAAATAAATTTTGTCTAATATTTTTAGTCTTTTGAACTCACGTCAAACCCATGGGTGATAACGTTATTATTATACAAAGTAGTATACCTTTCATTCTACTTTCAGCGCCGCAGAGACAGTATCTCTGAACTCTTAAGTCATAGGTAGACATTTTAGTAAATTGGACTTAATTGCTTCTATTGGCACTAAACCAATAAAATTAAAATCCCACATACGTATAACAAACAAACTTTAATTATATTTAAAAAAATGCGAATTCGACTTTGATGAAGACCACAGAACAGGATAATATGAAGACCTTGTTTTGCGTTTCATCAACTTTGTTTAAAAAGTTGACAGTATGCATAAAAATGATTGGGAGCAGACTCAACAAGTAGAATAGGTATTAGACACAATTAGGATATAGGTAGTGTGCGATCGGGGATCGGGCGGCGGGGCGGCGGCGCCGGCGGTCCGGGGCTCCGGCCGCCCACGCGGCGCCCAGCCGAGCGACAAATGACACCCGTGCTCTTTAACGTTAACAGTATCTAACACCCTCGCACGGGGTAATTGAAAATAAAATACCTACTTATATATAAGTATTTTATATTTTTTCGCAATATGACTCACAGATTATTCTTATCGGGTTGTAAACAACAAATATTGTATTCTTTTTGATCGTACGCAATTTGGTCGTGGAAGTTGATAGAAGCAATTAAAATTTTTCTTTTCTCTGTGCAATCTGTGCCAGTATAGCATTCTATTATCTGTGGTGCAATTAAGAGTAATGTAAGTCCAAGCTTTTTGCCAACCTAGAGACTAGCCAAATCTACGGCCTTATCATTTGTCTTAACGTAGTGTTTACTTTTTTTACCAACTCCAAGATATTTTAACCTTGAACAATTATATTTAAATTAGAAAGTATAAGTAAGATTGTATCCACTATTTTATATTGTTAAATATCTTTTTTGTTCCAACCTCCAGGTTATAATTAAAACAGACAAACTTTAACCATTCTATTCAATCATTTCGGCTTAAATCTTTAGTGGCCCATAGTATTGCAGTAGTTTTATTATTATGCACACGAATCCTTGATAAAGTGCATTAAAATTACATTGAGTTTAATTAAAGTCGAGGTCGGCTTGTAGTGTATACGCTTTGATTCTCAACCGTTTTATCGTAGATTAAAAGTATTACCACTATAATTTTAATCTGCGATAAAACGGCAGGTTGTAAGTTTGTTTATGTCATAGAATTATAAAATTGCAATCGTTCTCCGGCTACCATTTCCTAAATCTATCTATTATGTAAATTTGTATCATTTTAATCTTAGCCTAAAAATACAAAAGAAAAATACTATAAAATATTTGAAATAAAAAAGGACCTTTCGTTAGTAAGTATACTGGGCTACCACGCAGTGCCACGTGGCCACGTCACGTAACATAAGCATGATGCTACGTAACAGTCGTCGTAGCTAGCTACGACGACACCGTCTACGACACGATCATTTCGTAGACGCTTCGTAGACGGTGGCGTAGCCTTCCCGAGTTTCCCAGCTATTGTAATAATATTGTTTATGGTTATTTATTATATTACCACTAACATCCAAGCAATAATTTAAATGGAAAGTAAAACTAAAATTAGCAAAAAAAATATTTATTGATCAAGGACAATACAGCAACAAATAAATCCGGCGCATTATTATGTAAAATAATTTTATTTTAATCCATATGTGGTCGGGTGTAAGGCACGTGCAACAGTCGTGCAAAATATGATTTAGATATTTACTAAGTAGAACTCGTATCTAATTTGTATTTTAGATACATCATCAAAACTATTAAAGATAGTAAGTTCGTTAAACTGGCCTACAGCAAACTCTCACTACTGAGGCCCGAGTCGTAAGTCAAAACACGTGTTTATTTATTCATTTATTTTAAGCCTCTCACTTGTAACTGATTTGGTTGAAAACATTTTTTTAATCATAGAAATGTTTTGTTTGTATGCATTACCTCATACTTAAATTCAATTTAACATCCTCAATATGACAGATGATTTATTGTTTTATTTGTATCTCTTATGAACTTGTATGTATAATAAAAAAAAATCGAAGAACCATTTTCTATGTTTTTTAATTTACTTGTATGTTTAAAAAACCAACTAGGTACATCAAACTAATATTTGTTTTTATATGCACGTTTGTAATATTTGTAAGATTACACTACTTATATATATTATGAACCAATTTTGTATGCCTTTTGGTGATTTGAAATTTTATTGTCACCTATGTTCACAAAATAAATGAATTGAACCAAATTTGATAGTAAAAATAAGCTTGATTTTTAGTTAATTTTTATTTATCTACATACCAAACAAACTATAACCTGACAGTACTAACAAAATTAAATATTAATTTACTTTATAAAAATGACTTTTTATGTTTGTTATTGTTACTGCTCCTCAACAGTGTTGCCCAAATGCAAGAACAAGACGAGACTTAGCCAGTCTTGGTCTTGGTCTTGCGCCAATACACCTGGTCTTGGTCTTGGTCTTGGTCTTGCGCTCCCAGTCTTGGTCTTGGTCTTGGTCTTGCAGCAAAAGTCTTGCAAGTCTTGCAATTACCTATTAGTCTATTACTATTTATTAAAGTTTACTATAAATCTTAGAAAAACGTATTAGAATTGGAACAATGTGAGCTTGAATTAACATAGCCATAGTAAAGATCAAGCAGATTAATAAATAACTGAAGATTTGATAAGAAATTCTAAAAATCAACTGACCTATATGTCGTTTTCCATGGAAGTAACTGTTTCTTAATAAACATTTATGATTTATAAGCTTACATTTGCTAAAACATGTAAAAAAAAATATATTAATTACAATAACTTGACTGTATTTTAAAGAACAATACTTATCTGTCTAGAAAGAGATTGAACCCTCAACTTATAAGAAATTTAAGAAATATAATGACTAAATGTACAATAATAGTACCTAAGTAATTAGTTTAAAACCATATAAGTAATCAATATTATAATATATACTTACTAGAATGAATTATTATGACATCTACTACCTATCCTTACCATTTTATCCTAATCATAATACTACTTGCGTGATCAGTATAATGTATTCATTTTCATTCTAAGCACTCTGAAACTTATTTATTCTTTGGAACACCTGTAGGTACTCTTAAAATTCGAAATTATTTTGCATGAATAGTGTCAAATGTTATGATTTCGGCGCGGCGGCAACGATTGTTTTAGATTTCAAAAGAAGCCACCGGCGCGTGTATCATAACCATGTACTTCCGAAAAGCGGCAAATTTCTTTGAGAAGTAAGTACAAAACCTTTGATGCCGCATTATCAAAGTGCCGATGGTTAAAACATAACTATGCATGCACTCAGTTTGATTTTAATAGATATTTTTTTATTCGCTATGTTTATGGTATTAGTCGTAATGCGCATAGGTCCAGTTTTTCATATTCTTTGATATAGTTTTTTGCGTCTCATAGAATTCCTAAGCGTACCTACCTATACACCGAACTGTTACACCTAACTACTCCGTGAAATAGCGCTAAGTCCTAGCTGCAAGACGCAAGAGTCTTGCAGGCTATGTCTTGTTCTTGCTCAAGTCTTGCACGGTCAGTCTTGGTCTTGGTCTTGCTAAAAATACGCGGTCTTGTTCTTGGTCTTGGTCTTGCAAAAACGCAAGAACAAGACCAAGACTGCAAGACCAAGACTGAATTTGGGCAACACTAGCTCCTCAATATTTCAAAAAAGAAATACATAAACAATTGTTTTGTTTAACTTCGCGCTTAGCCCAGCATATAACAATTAAATAGGAGTTAGAAGCATTGTATTCCGGATGTGTTTCTCACAATATAACGGTTTGTATCGGCGGTATGATTATCGCGTGATCGCAGCACGTGCATCCCTCGTTTTTTCCGCACACAAAACAAAGCAGATTAACACACTTAGAATTAGTAAACATAATCGTTTATAATCCTCAGAATCTATAACGTCATCCTAAATGAATAGGATAACAATCAAACGTCATAGATGGGCGCCCGACTACCAAAGCCGAAACTTGCTTGTTAAATTAATCGTATAAAACAATAATAATACATTTGAAGATGCAGAAAAATATGAAAAACAATAACAATTAGTGTTCGTTTTCTAGTATTGTTATAAGCATGCTGTCTAAATAATGCTTATAAAGGCAACCACACTATTTATCTTTATTATGTTTGCTATTTGCTGCTTTTGCGTCACATTTTCCGAATTTACACTTGTTTCAATAAACAGCAGGGCCAGGCATGCAGGCTAGAGTGTAAAAGCAAAAGTAATTAAATATAAGTCATTTAATCTTATCTTACTTTATATTAATGCTAAGGTATTTATTACTTAATTAAGGCCCATTGTGACTTCAAGAACATAACTAGACTACCTAAACCAGTATTGGGTTGGGAATCATAGATTAGTAGTAAAAGTTAAGTATAAAAATAGCTCTTCAAATCGAGATGTTTTTGACGTTTTTTTTTTAAATAGCGTTAATTATCCCACTGCTGGGCAAAGGCTTTTATCATTCTTAACAATTTTAAAATATATTTTGTATATTTTGTATTTAGAACGACATTGAGGTAGTATCACAACAGGTTTACAATCACGTCAAAATTGACATTTACGTGGCATTTCGAACTCTACATTACTACGTAGACGATGCTGCGTGTAAGCAATATCGCTATATATGTTACTAACATTGACGGAAATTGACAATACTTTCATAGATTGCTGACTTCGAGCAATACGGCCTCTACGGTAGCCGTGTTGCTCAAAGATTGCTGGCTATATTTTGGCAGGTGTAGTTATCGCCCATTTACTCCGCATAGTGTCCTAAAATATAAGAATGACCCAATTCATTGTTTATTTTATTTTAAATATATGTTATGAAAAGTTTAACTATTACCAAATAATGGATTCAATGATAATGGCATACGTCAATTTTACAGAATTTAGGTAACTCCGTTTTATTTTACATGTCAATAATTAAGTGTCTAGCTAGTTATAATCATAGTAAACAAACGTTGTATTTTTTCTAGAAAAAAATCTAATGATATGTTGTCGTTTAAGAAAAAAAAATTATGATCGCCCTTACTCTATCCCATACTGAAGTACATAATTTACAAAAAAAAACAAGAGTCTATCTATCCATCGTATACCGAAAAACCTACTTACAACCAAAATATATAGGATGCTATAAACACAATGCAAGGCAACAACACAAAGGAACGATGACAATAATGGGATCATGGTATAGCATGCTCTAAACTACTAAGAGTTCTTTTCGCAGTGAGTCCAGCGCCAGAGGCTGACGAGCCAACGGCCGTGGATGGCGTGGCGGATGACCTTCACGTATACCATTGCAACTCGAGTACTTTCACCTAACCACCACCTTACCCCACTTACACTTATCGCTACTAACATTTGCACTAGAGCTTTGCTTGCGTAACACACATTACATTCAATTCCGATAGGTACATACATACTTTATATTTCTACATAGTCAAACAGATTTTCAACGAACCTTTCTTTATTGTTGCCTTCCGACGTTTACATGGATCCATCATGTGGCCTTGCTTTGGAAGACTGGAGAAGACTCCTCCAGCCTTCCTCCTAAAATTAAATTTATGACGCTAAGTCACTCATTTATTTTGTGTTCAAAGCACTAAAAATAAAAAGTAATCGTATTCAAAGCACTTTCATTAAAGTAAATCATGCCATATTTTATTTGTCCATTAATGAATGAGTTTTTGTGCGTGATATCCAATCATTAGATTAAACGTTATCTTAATTCAATAATTCTCACGAACGAGAAGAATAACTCCATATTCGCACGCGTGTGTAGACAAGAACGTGATCCATTATCAATGTGTTTTAATTTAGTGTACGCAAGCTGTTTTCAATATCAGTTATTGTAATGGGCATCAGCTGGCTAAATATTTAACAATTCATAATAATGGCATATCTAAAGGTAGCTTGCTTTAGCTCTATCTCCTCAATATTATCCTTGAAATATGGTTGAGGAGCAAATTGATCTAGCCCATATATAGCCTTTAGCGTTAACACAATTTATTTTTTATCATCGGTTAGTAAATAAGAGACATACCCACTAATAAAGGATGTCGTAGGTACCATATCATAGAACAATATTTTAAAACTGAAGAAAATAAATGAATTTATTTTAATAAGTACCTATTGTTTTATTGATTGTATGTTTTTCTATTGCGTGGGTAGAGACGGTCTTGCTAATTCTCTAATTTTCTAGACTTATAACGAATCATAAAATAAGTACACCGATACTTGGATTTCTGATATTATAATATTTTTAGCCGAACACTTGGGGGGCTTACAGAGTGATGTTCTAATGAAAATATTTTTTGAAAGCTTTCTCTTTTGTTTCAGCAAACAAAAATGCAGCAAAATTAGTCATATTACCTGAAAAATCTTCTAGGTATAAGGGATTTCATATCAATACCCAAATTTAAAAGCAACTATGTCTGTGCTGTAACTACAAAAAACGTAGGTTTAATAATTCACATCAAATTATATTACTTATACCAGAAATGCTAACAGTTGCATGTATCACCAAATCAAATTGGGATATGTCGATCGGGTCAGGAAAGCTGTTAATAAAGTTTGGCGTTTGACTTTAATACCATTACTTGACTGATAAAGCTGGAAGCGAAACGTTACGTACGTTAATTATATATATTTTGAGGCGATCTTTTTAAATCACATTTTTTTTTTCACTGTAGTGTCACGACATTTTTATTGTAAACATAATTATCCGTGTTAAAAGTATCACGAAATTTTAGGAACATAGTTGTAATAGACACTAAACTCTTGTCGTGATTGATAATGATCTTATACTAAGTATAAGTATTAAGTGATACAATCTACAAGCAAATAATATAATTATAATATTACTTGTAAAACCAATAATTTTTAATTATTAAACAATATCCTTTTAATTTATACCAATTAATATATAGGTATCAATTAATTGCTCTACATTTCCTCTAAATTGACACTTTATTAATGCTCTTCTTCGTGACGTATAAGAAATATAGATTTATATAACACCTAAGATATAATTTCATAATCCAAGACATGTTTTGATTAAACTCACACACATGAAATGTTACAAAAAGGATGTGTCACTAGTGTTGTGTATTCAATCTAGTTCTATTTGTGTGAAGCTCGCTGAAAGGCTTTCCCGGGCATTGCCTAGGGCTTGATGCGCTCGGCTCGGCCCTGTTATTCCCAGAATTCCATGCAACGGTATAAATATCGACTATTTAAAGTAGGTCAATAGGTAGTTCTGTAAAATAATACTATTGTAACGAGTGTTAAATTTACTGGCAATAATATTGGTAATAGTGGTTCAAGAAAAGTCTAAAAAGCATAACCGTTAGTAAAAGTGGGGAATAATCTTTATTTCTCAGCTGAGGCTATAGCATAGTTCTTAATGTAATCTCTTTGACAGGCGTGGTGATAGCCTAGGTCTTAGTGCAAATAATGTCAGTTAACGTAGTTGCTTTTGGGCCGGCGTAGTAATAAAATGGCCATGTAGGTTAATTAGCATGGTGGGCATCTTTAAAGCTTGGTGACGATGACAAATATTCGCGGAGGTATGGAGCGATATCCTAGCCTTTTTTTTGCAACTATATAAAGCTCCTTTACTTCATTTGATGTAATATAATACATTTGCGGAAGTCTATATAGAATTTTCTCTGAAAGAAAAGTAGGTCCAGCGATATGGAAGATTACCAGAAACAGAAACCATATAATCATGAAAATGTTGGTTGAGATAATAGTAATCATCAACGTACCTACTACCTTTTATTATATTAATCAAAGCGTACTACATACAAACATGTATATCAACACGCCTGTCTCAGTCTCAGGGGTAGGCAGAGACTCCCATGATGAGAAATTTAAATTGGCTACGATCCTTACAGACCGCCCTCGCTTCCTCCTCACATCACTCTTGGCATACATGCTCGCCGCTTTCGGGTAATGCTCAAATGTCATCTGCTAGTTATTGTTTTATTCTCGAACATAGGTACTTACCCAGAGTTATCCGTGTAACGTATTTTTTTTAATTTAAAAAAAAAACTAAGCTGATCTAACTGTATGCCCTAGTTAGAACTTAAAACTCTTAAAAGTGAAGGTATTACTTTCGCCGTCAATTTTATTCCTCTCCTCAGACTCTCATTGCGGCTCAGTAAGTCTATTAGTAATAGAAGTATTATGAATATATATTTAATGATTACTTATTAATTTATTAAATGAAAATACACAAAGAAGGAGGTTCTCAATTATCGGAATGTTTTTTTTTTCATGTATGTTACCGGATTACTAGAAGACGCTTAGACCGTAGACGTAGACGTAGACGTAGACGCTTTTTTTGTTTGAGGGGGTATACTCTCTAGATGGTTCCATCGTTATCAGATCATTTATACTTATCAGTTATCAAGGGAACTCTTCAAGTTTTATTGCGATTTGGGTATTTTTTGATATATTCCATGTTAATAAGGTGAGACGACGCTGATGACGTTTACCCGACTTTCCAATATGCAACGTGTTTACAAGTTTTTAGTTGTAATGTAGGTATTCCGATTCAAAACTAAAAAGTAAAAAATAATTGTTTCTATTGCCAAAACAACGAAACCGACTCCAATTACTCAACTAAAAGGTATGAAATAATTAATACATTGTTGTTTAAATATGTTTCATATCAAACATTTTAATAAATTTGAAGTTGGTGCCAATTTTACGAATTCGTTGACAAGCTGCTCGCTCGTTAATTAGCATATTTTATTAAAATAATCGGCACCGACTTCAGATTTATTTAAATGTTTGATATGAAGCATTTTATATGCCTTTCTAGCCCCGAGAATATACGCAATCTTACAAGAAAGAATGGATATTATAAAATATACTAATAGACAACTAAAACACCAGTTATTTAACTATCTGCTAAATCTAGAAGAACATGATATTGATTATCTTTTGATCCCATTGACATAAATATATAATGAATTATAGCATTACTATCGCTGGCTCAAGATATATATATTTACATATTATATATTTTCATATTTACCTTTACTTCTAGATTTTTACTGATGTGTATCTATGTATGTGTATGTGTGTGTGTGTGTGTATGTATATGTGTATATATCTCCCACCTATATATTATAATATAATGTATATATTTATTATTTGCTTCTAAATATAATTACACTGTTTGTTGATATAGCACAAAAAGATTTATACTGTATTCTATCTTGGAGGTAGAGACCTGGTGTCTTGTATGACAGGCTGTTTCAGCCTATTTCAAGCACCAATCTTCACAATATTAATTGAATGTTAGCTTTAGTGCCATTCTTAATGTGCTTATAGTTTGTTACGAAGAAATAAATAAATTTATTATTATTAAAAAACAACGTTTTAATTATTTCATCCTTTTTATTTGAGTAATTGGAGTTGGTTTCATTTTTTGGGCAAAAACAATTATATTAATTTATTTTAAATTACAAGATATTACGTAAACAACACCGTTTTAAAAATATTAAAGTTATTCTTGTCAGTTTAATGCCGTCAACCACCAGAAAGACGTTGAATTGGGGTCTCGGGATATTACATGACTAGATTTCCTATAACTTTATTAAAAATTCTGACATATATAATAATTTCAATGCGTAAATTATGTTGTTTTTTACGTTAACGCAAATTATCGTTTAATGTTTTTTAATCGATAAATTAATCTAAAAAACAATCTTCACAAATAAAGTAATGTAATTGTGCTTCAATTCATAAGTAAATTCGCCTACGCTTAGTTAATAAGCTGTAAGATTACAATATACAATTATAAATATTATTATTTGAAACAGATAAATATAAACTGTAATCTAAAACTGTGATAAACCACATCAATATAATATTTTATTGCTAGTTATTGTTGTTAAGATAGAAAGGTAAATTTTGTTAAAATAATGCACAGAAGCGTTTAACGTTTGTAAATGAATTATAAGACGATGTTCAATACTTTTAATTTTCCGGCACATTTCTGATGAAAATTAATGTAGTGTGTCTTGTTGTTGTCTGCGCGGTTTTTTTATGTGCGGTTTTAGTTAGCACAGTAATAGCACAAACATTTGAAGATATAGGTATAAATAAGGAAATTTCAATGTGATTTATAATGTATATTTGCCTACCAGGATGGTATGTAGATACTATCAAGGATATACATCTACGTCATCTACAATACGCTTGTTTTCTTTTCTTACAATCTAAGTATTTACTAACTTGCTTTTAATATTAAACTACTAATATCAAAGGATTAGCATAGCTATCCAGAGGGGGAACGCAGCCAGTGTTCTTGCTACCATGCTTCACGGGCAAGAAGATGAAGCATTAGAATTTTAAAATATTTTTTTGTTATTTTTTTTTTTTTACGTTTATTCTTTTGTACATAAAATCTGATTATCGTTGTTTTAATAAATTAATTTTTCACTACAAATATTACAAAGAAGAAGTGTTGTGAAAAAAGTGAGACAGTTTTTGCAATATGAAACATATTTCAAAAACTGATACCCAATTTTTGGGGAAGGTTTATGGGCTATAGTACGTCGGATGAAACCACGGTCAATAAATAGCTAGTTACATATAAAATGATTCGATTATTACAATGACATTGTTATTGATTTATGGTGCAGCATTAAAATATATAGATAATAGCTTTCACTATCAACTGTGTTATGTTACCTTGTCGTTCATGTTGTAGTATAGATATATACGAGTGGTATACTATAGGTACCTATCCGATTAATATGATGTTGAACAAATGCGAAACATATCAATTTGAAACATTTTTATTTATATCAAAATGGAATCAACTGGGAAAGCGCTAAGATGAAAAAGAGAGATGAAAGAAAATTAGCATATTTTTTATAACAAATTCTATAGAATGACCAAATTTTATTATCTAATCATATTTCTCACTTAATTATAGGTAATTCAAGTTATTAAAAATTTGAACACTTAAGTCGAAGTTATTGAATTTCTTTGTTTCTTGAATTAGGTATGTGTGGTCGGTAAGGAGAGAGGTCTGAATTTGATGATATTATTTATTTAAAATCTCGATAGAGGTTTGAAATTAAAAGAAAGACAAATAGTCTTTCTAAAAGGTCTGATAAGCAAGGAATATAAAAGGAATGGTAAAAATAGCAAGAAATATTAGGATAATGGGTATCTTATAAAATAATGATTCAGATACTCGTATTGAATTCGGTACTTGGATGCGAAACCAAAACCAATTTTAGGAAATTATATAATACCTATATAGATAGTACATAAGTACCTATATGAGTTACTCAAATGTACTTTTTTTGGTTTTGTAAAGTTTTTATTAAATAATCAAATATGTTATTTGAAATTAGAACAAAAGTAATGTACCTACTTACATCTAGATCAAAGTCTAGATATAGTTTATAGCAAGTAGGTACTTAATAATATGAATAAAATCTACTAGCAAAAAGTAAAATAAGTTTTACTCAATTCTCTTTCTAATTTTAGTGTTGTCCTATCCCTGTGACATCCTTCACACAATCTCTAATTAATATATTAATAAAAAACAACTAATCAAATAACTTATTATAACCCATAGAAAAGTATTACCTAAACGATAATAATCTATGATAAAAGACTAAAATTATTATTGTATTACTGCAACTTTTAAGTACTTAATAATAAGTAATATGTAGAGCAATCTCTATGATGTAACTCAAAAATACATTGTGATTATTTCAATCGGACTTGCCTTTCACCCTGACTAGACTGACACGTAGACTTAATTTTGGAGTCCTATTATAAAACTTACCTTGGTGTACAGACACTGAACAAGTCCAAAACACTTAAAATTCACTGCGTTATCATGGTTAAAACAAAATTATGTATCTGGAGCGAAAGTGACAGTGATGTCAGTACGCGGCGATATCGGTCTCCAGTAAAAGTATAAGATTGAGTTAAAAAGTATATGCGTGGCGCATGCATCCGCGACGGCGGCTAAACTACGAGTGGAGGCAGGCTCGAAGGCTGGCGCGCGAGTGTCGGCTGTCGGCGCTCATCCCGCCCGGGCCATGCATTTCAGAAAAATAATGAAAATTCTATAAAAGTGATGACGTACGTTGGTCGGCGACTGCATCCTATACATATTGAAAGTTAAATAATCCAGCTCTATCGATTGACGTCAACGAATATGGTGGCCTTTAAAGATTCGTTTTTTTTAATAAATAATTTCAAATAAACTGCAAGGAGGTTTAAGGCTTTTTCTTACCCTTTCTATAAATTTGAGGTTCATATAAATATTAAAGCATAAACATACGAATGAATCCATACTACCTACCTCTAATATAATAAAGCTAAAGAAGTTTGTTTGTCAGATATCAAAAATTTTCTTTGGATAGCCTGATTCTTGAACGCTTTAGTATATACTTATACACACCACTTTAGTTTAGTATATATACACATACTTAGTTACCTCTAATACCTACCTTTATATCTCGTGAAAGTGCAATTCTACTCTATTTATATAAGTATTTTATAAAGTGAATAACTGCGAGATATAACGATTTGTGTAAGTAACAGAAGCAGAAACACTTGCCTTAAAAAAATGCTAATAAAACGTTAGATACTTGCTTATAGTAGCGTAGAAATAGGTATACCCCATAACGTACAATGTTCACATAGCAAAGTACCACCTTACCCTTACATTAACACGAGGCTAACTTTTCTAAGGCTTACCGTACAACAACCTGTTGTAGAGCCGAGCCACCAACTCAACAAGTGGCCCGGCCTGCAAATCGCACCGCACGCCCCACAAACGTTTTGTTGTTATCTTTTTTCTCGTGTGTTAAAGGGCAAGCGGTAAACTTTTACACTACCCAGCATTGATCACTTATAGAGAACTACGCCTATAAGACTTATGTATGTTACAGTCAAAACTCATAACTAGTCAAAACCAAAAATACTTTCGCCTAATTTTTGCAGTCAAAAATGGTTTTGACTGGTTATGAGTTTTGACTGTAACATATATACTAACTAGCTTAATTAATCGAAAAAACTTTACATCAATAAAGATTAACTATTATTATACGCCTTGACTTTTTCATAACTGCCCTATTTCAAAGTTAGCTCAAATATATTGATCTTCGTTCATTTAGATAATCTCCGACTTCGTACGCCGATTTCAAGGAGTGGGTTTAATAAAAAAAATCATTTACCATTCAAGCTGTACTAATCTGGAACTCTCTACCAGTTAAGATCCATAAGGCTCAAACTCGCATGGCTTTTAAGAATAAAGTGCGTGCACATTTTTTTCAAAGTCTGTCAGATAGGCAAAGAAGTTCGAATCACGCGCGGTCTCTCTACACGCAATTTTTTTTTTTTTTTAATCTATGCAGATAGGTCATAATTGTATAAGTAGTATATATGTATTGTCAATTGTCATATTTGATATTATTGTGTAGAGTATTATTTATAAGTGGTGTATTGATATAGTTCCTAAATATATATTATGTGGTTGTTTGTTTTGTATGCCCCATTATCGTAATTAATTAAAAATTTTGCACTACCCCTTACCTTTCTCTGCATCGCTCATTTGGTTGACTGGTAGATAAAGCCACAGGCTCTAAGTCCGCCGTTTACAATTGTGAAATAAGATTAAATAAATATTGCAATAGCCAGATTTAAATTATTAATTTGAATTGCGATTTGGGGTGACGACATGGGATTCTGCTATTTGAGAACAGTCCTTCAGCTTCCTGGTCAAAAAGGGGTGCATGTGTTAAGTTCTCCTTTATAGGCGGCGTATTAGAGCTATGTAGCAAACTTGCCTATTAAGTATTTTATTTTAGCACTAGCGGTCCCGGCGAACTTCGTACCGCCTTACAATTATTATGAATATCCTAGGTACATATTATGTCACTTAGTTTATACATAAAACCCTTATAAACGAACGTTTCCGGGACCCCTACACTACACTTAATTTTATGGTATGGTATTAAAGTTCAACTTGACTTAACGAATCATTTACATGGGAATATAAAAAACTGTTCTTTTTAGACATTTTCAGGCAATTTTCTTGATTTTTTCTCGCCATAGAAACCAAGTACTTCAAGAAACATAAAAAAAAATATTTAAATATTTACATTGGCCAAATTGGTCTAGGCGTTGTTGAGTTATGGGCTTACCGACACATTTTGTGAACAATTATTATATTATAGATTCCTATTGCCACAGCCAATGATAGGCGTAGATAACATAATTAAGATTAGATTACTTATATAGATGACTAGCTTTCGCCCGAGGCTTCGCCCGCATGAATTTCCCGCGGGGACAGTGCTTTTTCCAGGGATGAAAGGTACCCTATGTCTTTCTCAATACCCCTAGCTATATGTTTGCGAAATTTCGGGAAGATTGGTCCAGTCCAGTGGATAGGTCCTGAAGAGGTAACAAACAAACAAACATACAACCTCACTTTCGCATTTATAATAGTAGCTGGGATTGGCATTTTAATATCTTATCTAGATCAATAACGTTATCATCATTATTTGGGACCACGACTGTGTTCGCGCCAAGTACCGTGTCATCGGTGTCAAATCTTGAAGGTAAAAGTCGATTTAAGAGAACTCTTACACTAAGTGAGCGAGTCAATTATCCTTGTAACCCACACGATATGTTTAAATTACAAGAGCGATAGCCGCTTTTCATCTTCTAGTGCCGTAGGTATATTGTATGCTTACTACATTAGTACTTATATAGAAAAAAATAAAAATTAAACTTAAACTGGTTTATTAATAAGACAGAAATGGTATGAACTGACTACGTTACAAAACGATGAAATAAGGAAATAAGTAATGCAATGCATAAGTACAAAATGTTTATGGTAGAGCAGTGGTCAGTGGTCGCACCTACAGTATAGGTACTAATTTTTAAATGTGTTTCTCGCATCCAGACAATTAAAGTAGATTTACAGTGGGTGTAAACACGGCTAGATTTCTTTTTAAATTGTTTTCTTGTTTCATCCTTTTAAGACACTTTTTGTAACGTAGTACAGTTATAGATTTTTAAACTTAGTTTTTATATAATTCAGTTCCGTTACCGGAAAGAAAATGACTGGACCGCGCGAAATATACGACCACTTACATTTTGACTTAAACTAATTAATATACATCTTACATATTTTTTTTTTTTTTTTATAAAATAATTAATATTAATAAAATTAAAACTAAAACTTAAATTACTAAAATAATAAATAAAACTTAAAAATCTAAAAATTGGTGTTCCTGCGGCATGGTGCCAAGAACCCCAGCTGCATTCCCGCGCTGAATAGCGACTGCTATTCTCTGCGCGAGAAATGAGCCGGCCCTCTTGTCACCAGCGGCGTCGACAAGTCGCGGTGCCAAAAAATTAAATATTTTTTTCATAGTTGGCCCCCATGGACCGAATGTTTCAACGCCAAGCGGAGCAAACATATAATCATTAGAAAGTGATTCATATTTGCGCCGCTTGGCGTCTTCAGCAGCCTCCGCCGCGGCTCCGGCCCTATTGACTGTGCCCCTTAGGCGGGAAGGAGCCATCGTATCGACACATGTAGCGTCCCATACGAGTGCTCTCCCCCGTTCCCAAGGGACCAGTGTAAGACCATCTGGGCGTTTGCCATCATCCCGAGCTATCCCTAGTGGTTCCAACACACTAGGGATATTGATGGTGGTAAGCGCCCTTTTGATTATTTCATTCAAGGAGCCATGGCGGAAAAATCTGCCAGCACTTTTTAAGCAGTGCAGCCCATGGAGACCTTTCTTGTCGACGTCGGCGCCACAAGAACACCGATGACGTTCGACAATGGCAGTTCCGAGACGAAGACCTACAGCGATACGAAAACTGCCATTGTCGAAAAGTGTTCCGAGAGCAGTCGAGGGGAGGGCGTGAAGCCATTGGCCAGATTCATGCTCTGATACAGCGAGAAGCCGGGCACGATCATTATCACTGAAACAATTTTGAACCAAAATTTTATGTTCTTTCTGTACCAACGGATCATCCCAAAGTTTTTGACGGATTGGTGCCTCTGGGATGATATCGTTGGGACAGAGAGATTTCCAGGCTTCAATTGCGTCGCCGCAACAGTGTATCTCCTCATGTGATTGAATTTCACCTTTTAAAATTTTTACGCAAATGTTTGATACACCGTGCACCGACGACAAAAAAGCCGGAAGAGCGACACTAGAAATTTTCCTAATACCTATGCCACCATATCTAATTGGTAAACATGCTTGAATCCAGGCGTTTTCCTCGAGGTGTAAATTTAGAATTTTTTCTAAAGCAAATTTAAGGGTGGCATCTAGGTTTTCCAAAAAAAAAGCATGTTTCCAGATTGGGCATGCTCTTAATATATAAGTGAATTTAGGGACAAATAAGCAATATTTCAAAATGGTATAAGCGATGTGAGAATTTAGAAGACCCAATCTGTTGACGTTTTCAGAAAATAATTTTGATTTATTTTCTAATATTGGCCTAATACTTTCCTCGAGTAACGGAGCTCCAAGAAGATAAAGTGAATTGTTATCCAAAATTGTAATTTCTGGTGCAATTTCTTTAAAATTTTGTATAATTAAATTTTTATCAAATTCGTTAAATTTTTTTGAAACAAAAAGTTCACATTTTCCCATGTTAATATCCAAGTTAATTTTTCGAAAATTATTTATAACTCTGATCAAATCGTTTCGCACAGTTTCAACTTTACCTCCTAAAGTTCCGTCGTCTAGGTACCAGACATTTAATTTTGAATTTAAATTAGAAATTATGGGGTGGATTCCTAGACTAAATAGTGCTGGTCCTAGAGGGTCACCCTGCTGAACGCCTACTTCTGAAGAAATTTCCGATTCATTAAAGAATAATTTAGTGGGACAATTATAAGAGTTCCAAATATATTTATAAATTTCTGGTGTATGAATATGAGCTTCGTTTAGCAGGGTAGACCTGTCAATACTGTTAAAAGCATTTTTGACGTCAATTTTGAGCAGTACATCTGCCTCGCTATCTTTCTCTAAGAAAGTGCGGGTCGAATGTACTGCAGCTTCACTTCCTCCATGGCTACCAAATCCTAGTTGAATAGGTTGAAATAAATTTTGAAATTTTGAGGACATTTTTCTGCAGGCAAGTTTTGATGCTAGCCTGCGGAAAGTGCAGCCGATGGCGATTGGGCGTACGCCTCCGTCTTTTTTGTTGAAGGCACAGAGACGAGCTCCAAATAATAACTTTCTGAAGTCATCTGAAATATGTTTGGTGAACAAAAAATTACAAAATTTTGTTATGTCGTTCAACAATGCCCTACCAGCGTCACCGGCGGACGCACCAGTCAGATCTTTGAGATGCTGTGGTGTCAGTCCGTCAATGCCACCCGCAGAGCCATTGGGGAACGACATAATAGCTTCCAAAGTATCTTCAATTTTGATTTCTAGATCCGAATGAGCCGAAAGGTCTGGACTTGTAGACATGGAGGGTGAAGTGGCCAAGGGATGCTTATCACGGAGGCTCCTCAGTGTATCGGCATTATTAGGAGCAAGAGTATCATTAGAAAAAAGAATTCTCGCTGCGTTTCTAAGATCGCCATCCATTGCCTTACTCTCAACCGTTTTTTTTAAATTGTATGGCTTTCTTGGGTTTTTATTTACTTTAAATGAATGTTGGTCATGAATTTTTGTACAGTTTAATTTTAATAAAGATGTTAATGATTTATTATTATTATTTGAAGGAACATGAAAATAATAATAGGGAAATGTAAGAAGGTCTTGCCATGATTGTGTTTTTACAGACTGATGTGTGATACAATTTTGTAAGGCAGCAGACAGCGATTTGGCAAGAGATACTCTAGCTCCTCTCGGAATTCTTTTAACTATTCGAATATTGGAATTTAGTTCGATTAGGTAATCGTCAAAAGAAAATTTAGAATTTGGAATAAGAGAGGTAAGAGGGGATGACTGCTCTATTGTAAGAGGAACTGATAAGTTGGACGGTTTGTGAGATTTTCCTATGTGAATTTTGAGGCCTCGACGCCCTTTGAATCGACGACCATCGGAACACTGATCACATGTAATGTAGTTGTTATCACAGATTACGGGGGGCCTACTAGGCCGCACAGACTGTGCATGGGCAGACCATGCCGACGGAGGCAAGGATTGCGAAGCTTCGATTCCATATAAAATCTGTTCATGTGGTCGATATCCTGGTTGTTCGATTGGCGGAGATGTGCGAGTCGGTGAGTTGTCGACATCGCTCCCCGCCGAGAAGAATTCATCCGTAGTTGTGTTGAAAGTTATGGATATAAAGCATAATGTATAATAAAAAACAGATTATTATGCCGATATGTATAAACAGAAAAATTGACGCTGGTTGTCAAAGACGTTGACAATGTCTCTTGTGTCGTCTCTCTTATTTTAAGGGGCTTCACGGCCACCCGTAAAAATTTTCAATATATTTTATTGTTTATAGTTTAGACGGCTAGTCACAGAATTGATTGAAATGTAGATCACTCCATATTTTTTGTAAACAATATTTTTAATATGTAAATATAATTGAAAGACGTGCGGTGTCAAAATCGTGTCGTGTTATTCTTACATATTTGTAATGTACACACACCAAGACCTTTCTTTTCATAACAAACAACTAATAAATAAATAAATATGTAGGGACAAATCACACAGATTGATTTAGCCTCAAAGTAAGTTCGAGACTTGTGTTATGGGATACTAACTCAACGATAATATATTTTATAACAAATACATATATAGATAAACATCCAAGACCCAAGTCAATCAGAAAAAGATCATTTTTCATCTTGACCTGACCGGGGATCGAACCCGGGACCTCCTGAGTAGCGATCAGGCATGTTAACCATTACGCCACGGATAATGACGACCATTATTATCACCTGTAAACAGGTGATAATAATCTCAAATATTTATTTAGAGGTTAGAATCTGAGATTTAAAATCCTTCAGATAAAATGTTGATACAATTTATATTTAGCCTAGGTCCGTTATTATAACGAATCTTTTGATACTTCATTAATACAAAAAATCATTACCCTTTCTTTTGGCTTCGCCGTAGTCGGGTAAAAATACTACACCTGCTTACAAATAAACTCTCTTTTTGAACCGACTTCCGAAAAAGTAGGTTCTTAATTCGACTGACTTATGTTTGTTACCTCATATCTCCACATTTATTAGACCGAATTTGAAAATAGTTTTTTGTTCGAATGGACATAGTTTCAATTAGGTCCCATATACTCAGATTTTATCAAAATCGCGCATAGTTAGGTTTTAAAATCAACATAACTAAAAAACGTAAATAGACTAAGTCAAACAAAATGAGTACCTTTGTTTTTGATTTACCAGTATTTTTGATTTTTCGAATGTTTACATGTAGGTAGATTGTTTGTAAAAAAAATTGCCTTAGGGACCGCGCGCGATTTTCAAACTCTGTTGTTTGATACTTATAAGTGTAGGATAAATTTGCGAAAAATCGACCCTGAAAACAAGTTGTTTTGAAAATGCCTTCACATTAAATAACAAACATTGGGAACGTAAAAAGTACTTGGCATTTTTTTAATAGATAGTGTTTTTGAGAAGTTATCTTATCCCTTTGAATAACTAATTACGTAGTAATATCTGATAAAAAACAACATTTTACTAAAATAATCAAAGGGGACATATCGCGATTTTGATACGATATTATAAAAAACCGGTCAAGTGCGAGTTGAACTCGCGTGGAGAGGGTTCCGTACAATGCCAATGTCAGTTTTAATGTTCAATTGTGGTATATTAATGTGTATTTTGAATATACTATTTCTTTCTAAGTGTCTCTTTGTCCTTTTAACTACTACCTAGGTACTGTCGCTATCTAAGCAGTAGTGTGTTAGTGAACTTTTTTCCGTAAGTGAACGTTTTATATTGAAGTTACCACTTAATTGTCAATTGATAGAATTCTTGTAGGTTTTTCTGTAATCTACAAGCAATGTATATTTTGTATTCTTTTTTCGAAATTTTAAGCTCAGTAGTTTCAGAGATCAGGGGAGGAATGGTCAATTTTCGTATTTTATCATGAATAAAATCAAAACTACTTATGTTATCTACAATAATAACAAAAAAATGTTTGAGATCCTCATAACAACACGGTAAGGATTGTAAAACTTTTTTTAATTCCATCATCCATAACAAATTTCATCTATTTTGGTAGAGTAGGTTTGGAGAAAATTGGCTGTGACAGACGGATGGACAGACAGACAGACGAACGAGTGATCCTATAAGGGTTCCGTTTTTCATTTTTGTACGGAATCCTAAAAACCAGTGCATTATTTGCACAGATTTTTATATCACCTTTAATTTGATACCTACAGCAGTCAGTCACATTGCATTATATTTTCATAAATAAGTATTATTTTGGAAAAGATGTCTGCCTTTTTAGTAGTTGCGGGTATATCTCTGATAATTAATGTAATATTTTTATTGCTATCACTAATACATACAATCTCGGAAAAAACTAAAAAGGTACGTAGGTATTTCCTTTATTTATTTATTTTTATTTTTAAATGGACAAATCACACAGATTTGAGTTAGCTCCAAAGTGAGTCGAGACTTGTGTTATGGGATAGGTATTTACTAACTTAACGATACTATATTATATAACAAATACGTATAGATAGACTTACTCAGAGGAAGATAGCGAATGTAGGTAGGTACGCGTCGTAAATGTAATAAACCTGGCACAGAATTTTGGTCAAGCGAATTGGATTCACGTTTATGAACTTAAGATAATACTTAGTTAAGTAGGTACCTACCTATGGGAACATGATGATACATTTTTTAATAGATATCTTTAATATTATATAATAGCTAAAACAGACACATATTGTGTGAACATGTCAAGTCTAGGTATCTGTAATGCGATTAGAGGAAGACTTGAAATTAAACTTTAGGTACCTACTTGAAAATCCTAGGCTTTTAGGTAATCCATCATACACCTTCTTCAATGTCCTAACGGTTTACTGGTAGACAATGCCTAGCATTAAGTTATACCTATATACTTAATAACAGTAAATAAATAAATAATAAGCGAATCCCGTTCCTAAGCACGAAGAATTAAGTTTAATCCGGAGTAGGTTAGCAACTTGGACGCTGAAATTTGCCATTGGTTTACCTACCCAAGAAAATAAAAATTTGGTCCAAAAATATTTATACCTACTCCTCGGGAGAATGTAATGCTTTTTCTCCTGCATGTAATGCGGGAATAACATGTAGGTAAGTAATCCTATTTATTAAGTTTTTATCCTTTCGTGTGTGTATCGTTGGATAAGTCTTCCAAAAATGTTGATCGTTACTTCTCGATTTACAATGCAAAACATAGATTCTATATATTGCATCAGTACCTCTATTATTAAATACTTATTCAATGAAGAACAAAATTCAAATATAATACAAAAGGCTATCCTAATTGCTTATGCAATGCAAATGCAAATTCTTCATTTAAGTACAGAAAAAAAACTCATAACCGCCAAAAGTAGCCACTTTTTTTTCTGTCAGTTTTTTTCTGAATTGACCAAAGGAAAAATAATGAAAAGTAATACCAAAAATACTAAACGTTATTTACTAGTTAGACCTGCCTTCTTAGATTTTTCAATTTGACCTGATTTTAGAGTAAAAGAAATAAAATGATTGGTGGCGCTAGTTGGCTTATGATAGCCCCTTAATAAGTACATTTATTTCAACATATAATGTAGAAACTTACATTAAAATAAAAATAATAAACTAAAATAATATATAAAATAATAAAAAATAAAAACTACATGCAAAACCAACTAAAACTAAACCGGATGATGTTTCATCTTTTACCGCGCCTAGCAAATATGTTTTGGCAATTACGTGAGATTAGTACGTAATAATACGTGCTTCTTTCACTCCAAATACGAAATATAACTTGACGTCTTAAACTTTATCGTAATATTGCAAATGTGTCAAAAACAGGGTTTTTGAAAAGGGAAAATATCTTAAGTGGTCAGACAGCAGCAGCTCTCTACCCTAAGCTTGGCTGGAAGAAATTGCATTAGCGATGAGTCCGCCTTTGTAGGTAGGTACTAGTTTTATTTTCGATTCTGTACAATCCTATGATGTATTTTTGTAATTGGTCCTATAAAGTAAAAGTATTTATTTATTCATTCATTCATTCAGATATAATATGATTAATTTTAATTAACATACCTAGAATTCTTTAAAATACGCTGGTAATCTCGACAGCGAGTTCTTAATTCTATGCCTTGTACCTACCTAGGTACTTAAATGATAAATTCGAAAGCGGGCACATGGCCCATAGCAAAAGGTAGATTAAAAAAAAAATCCTTTGTACAAATTGCAATATTGCTTAAAACGGACACTTTTATCAGTTTTGCAATTTGTAACTATATGGAACTATAATTTAATAATTTTATATGATTAAAATTAACTTCAAATCCAGAACCTTACTTACATAACTTGCGTTTTCAGTGAATAATGATTTTTAAATGACGATGGCGGTATTGTTCACCAAGGTATAGATTCAGATTAATACTTATATCATACTAGCTGTTCCCCGCGGCTTCGCCCCGCGTGGTACTCGGTTATATCGCGCCCAAAAGTAGCCTATGTTTGACCTCAGGTCGTTAACTACATCCCTACCAAAAATTTCATCACAATCGGTCCAGCAGTTTAGCCGTGAAGAGGTGACAGACAGACAGACAGACATACAGACAGACAGACAGACTTTCGCATTTATAATATTAGTATGGAAGTATGGATTTGGATGACTTACCTTTTTTTGTTAACGGAGGGGAAATGCATTTACGCACAGTGTGGGACTCCCAGGCCGAGTGCCCGGACTACCCACTAAAACCCCTTCGGCGTTTCCACGCATGGCCGTTGAGGGCGCCATGGGGTCGCGTTAGCATTCTACCACGACGTCCTTCAGCCTGGCCTTTCGGCCACCTCAAATGCGCTGGGCAAGAGCCCAGCGCTCCCTAACGATGGCCGCCCTCTGTGAAATAAATATTCCACAGAAGGAGGCCTTCACCTCGGGGTGGATGCTCACCATCTACTAAAAGATGGGGGAGTGACCCCACAGTTTGCAGGACATTGGCCGACAGTCAATAATACCCCGAATATCAGGGAGTTATTAACTGCCGCCCAGGTGCACCGTCCCAAATCACTTGTCAACCCGCTTTCTTACCGGATCCGTTTGGATCAAGCGAGAACGCAAAGTTTTCAAGTGATCAGTGAGCACTCGAGGAGGTTTCCCGCACTTAGCACCCCACAGTGACTTAGTACTTACTTACGCGCTTATATTTTTCTTTCAGAATGCGCCAAGAGTGTCGGTAGCTCCATCAGCTCTCTCGTACCAGGACCCCGAGCGTCGCCACAGCAGTCATCCCCACGTGATTATCTTTGAAAATATTACACGGATACGAAGTAACAGTACTGCCACAAATAACGCGCAGAAAACAACGCGAAGTTTCTGGCAAAAATTTACCTGTGGAGCTACTAAACAATCCAGCTAAATTGAAATAAATACCCAAGGTTTTGCCAAAGCCTTTGCTTTGAAAAATGTTAGGCACCTACCTGATTTTGACTAAATACCTAGTGAAATCTACTCTAAGTTAGTATTTCTTTTACATTTTAAATTGTGTATTGATTTACTTTCTACTAAGTATTAATTTATTATTTTATTGATTAGATAAGTATAATATAACGAAATCGTTAGAATTGTACATAAACGTCAGCCTTTGCGAAGTGGGCGTAGATTTGGGATTATATTTAATAACACAGAACAGATAAGTAGTCTCTCCCCAAAATCTGCCAGAAACATTTATTTAAAGGTGCACAAATTAATTAAAGGTACCTAAGTAATTACCTACGTAATATCTCAATCGAGGTTCCTTCCAAACTACCCATATAGGTAGGTACCTAGTATTGTCCATAATATATACGTCGAAACAAAGAAAAAAAAAACTTTTTTTTACGTTACTCTTTCTTTATCACCCACACCCATTTTTTGTTAATTTTATCAAATGTGTAGACACGCGGTCTCCTACTATTTTCTTGTATGTATTGATGATGGTTGATTAAAATTTATGTGGGCCAGTATAAATGTACAAGTACTTAGGTCTTAGGTCTTATGTCTTGTAGACATCTACTGAAAGTATTTTACTACTCTATCATCTCAATTATGGAATCTACAAAATCAAGAGCACTTCGTTTCTTATCATATCAAATGTTTTAGTAGCCAATATATTGCTAGTGACAATTGACTCTTTATGAAAGTGCAGGTACTTGCTTAGGGATGTCGCGCAACTGATAAACCTAATTTCCGCAACCTTCAGACGGTCGCGGTCGCTGACAGGAATAACAAATCTCCGTATAGAGGATATCGAACATTAGGTACTTATTTGGAACAAACAAAGAGCGTGACATTTAAACACAACACCCTGTATGAATTTTTTGAAGTACCTATAAGGTCCTTAAGAAATTCGATCCGTCGTAGGAACCTACCATATACGCTATTGACCAGGTGGCCTACCATCATCTCTTAAAACCATGCAAGGCAAGAACGTAAGTAAGCAAGACAGCGCAATACATGATGTAAGGCAACAACTCCCGTACTCAATCGTTCTTGCATGGTTTTTAATGAGCAGATGATAGTAAGCCACCTGCACTATCAATGGTGCAGATGAGATTTATTAGTTTCGTTTGCACCATTAATGGTACTTAACGAAAATGTTAGGTATTATGTTTATTATTTACTTATATCTACGGCAGAAAAATACCTATGTACTTTCACTTGTCTTGTAAGACCTTACTTTAGTACTATACTTGCTTGCCGAATTTTTAAACCCAGCAGGTTCTAGGTTAACAAAACAGGAAGTAATGTGTGCGGAACAGCGGAACTTGGCGCCTTTGCCCTTTATGCAAACCCAACATTTTGGTAAAGGTTAAAATCGAAATTAACAGATTATTGTTACATAAAAAGTATTTTGAAGGAGGCCTATAACCAACAGTGGACGTCTGATGGCTTGAAATGATGATGTTGATAACAAAATTATTCTTTCAGAGCCAAACTACTTAGTTAACTGATGGTTTTCTCTATTAGGTGAAAAATGGAGATATACGTACCTAATTAACTACTAAAATGGTAATGAATTATAACGTTTATCTATATAATACCTACTTATATGACATTTGAAATGAAGCAAGGACTTTTAGGGCCTTTAGCAAGCATCAGTTAATGCAATCATTCGAAAAAATACTTTTGCCTATTAAGCTAGGTATTACCTATATGTAGGGTGTATATAGGGCGTCAACTAACCGCAGGAAAATTTGCCTACTATACTACAATAACATTAGTATCATTATCTATTGTGTGCTTTTTATTATTTAATGGAAACGTGCCCTGGCTTAGGATTGCGTTTCTCTTGTTGTTGGTCAATGCCATAGCCGGCACAAAAGTCACGTAATTATTTAGACACACTGCTTGAACAATGGCAGCGAGTATCATAATGAGTCGATATTTTCTCACAGCAAACCCCTAGCAACAACAACCAAGTGTGCTCAGACAGGTTTCGGATAAAAATGTACAGGTTTCTAAAGAGTAACGTCATTACATTAAAATTTATTTGTGAGTAAGTACCTACATATAAATTAGATGAATTCCATTGTTAAATAAATTAGATGTTTAAATATAGAAGCAACATTAATTGATTTATATATTTTATCACTTTATTTGTTTCTAATTAAATGTCATTTAGCTATTTAGCAATACACATACCTACTTACTTGTTGTTTAAATATATTATCTAAAGTGACCAATGCTGAATAGCCTATCTATTTCATGTGTATTACCAACTCACTACCTACAATCCTCACATACGAGCTATAAAAAATATTCTAATTAAGTCTGCACTTCCAGCTAAATAAATAATATGGTAGTTCTATATCTTTGTAAAGCGCTACCATTGAATGTCGATAAAAAAAATAAACAGTCATTTCGTCCGTCGTAATGGGTCTCAGTTTTGCTTGCGCCGCGACTGTGACAAGTTAACTACGTGGCTGAGCCTTTTTCGATGAAGCTTTTTCAAATCGTATTCAGTACAAAATGAGTTACGCGTTTATAATTGTGGTGTCAGTTGCAATTACCCTAAAGCTGATGTTCCTGAGCTTTTCGATGTATTTCACAATCAAAAACGGACAAAGCCAAGAATGCACGGTGAGTGTTAACCAATAACAATTAAATATTTTGAAATAAGGTGTACTTAACCACAGGGTGTAAGTATGACCTACCGTAGTTTAATTTTATTGAGTCATAGAAAGACTTAATTTATTTATAAAAATTCCCTAAAACCTTTGAAGATGTCAGCCTTAGAACAGATTCCTTAAAACTCCCAGAGGGAATGGAACAGGAACCCTACCCACCTACCAGGTTTGGTACTTACGTACCAGGGATCATACACAATCCTGTCTCAAAGACCAAGACCTCTAGTTTTGACTGCTATACTACCATGGTCGCATTTTGGATAATGCGTAATATTCTACAATACAAATGTACCTAGGTATATGTAATGTAATCAACCTTTTTATTTATAACTGTACTAGTTAAGTACTTAGGTATATGTCCTGCCTTCAAAACACATCCGTAACGGTATAATGACCTTCGCTTACAATGATGTTGCAGCGTGAAAAAAAATAACCATTACAAATAACAATATAAGTAACTAATTATAAATACACTCCCCGTTGCATAGGTACCTACTTTTGATGTTTATGCACGTAAATAAGCATACGGTCCGCCTACCGTCCGTTTGTCTGGGCGATGGTTCACTTTTTATCGCTCAAAATATTCCTTTCACAAAAAAAAAACAACACATATCACATCTACCAAGAGATATTTTAAACGCAGACTCTAGCGAATACGTTGGCAATTTAACTACCTTAAAAGTTCTTACGATTAGTACGTAAAGCGGCCCTAAAGGATTGTAAGCTAAAAATTTCCATACAAAATCCTATGTCTGCGTTTATAAAATCTCATGGTATGATGGCTAATACAGGTCATTTGGTTCATACGTGTAAGTTCGAAAATAAGGGATTACTACTGCCTGATTATGTGTTAGGTACCTATCTAATTTTGGGAAATCCGAGATGTCTCATGGACATACAAAAATTTTAGAGAATTAATGAATGAGTAATTAATCTTTTAGTTCTTTTATATTGTACATCTGATTCAGTGGATATGACACATTCATCGATTTAAAAAAAATTGACTAGCGTCAAAGACTGCGCGCGATTCCCAAATACTATGGACTCATCATTTTAAAGGAAGACAGAAATCTGTCTTTTTGAATATGCCTCTATACTCTTATAAATATATATATTCTTATTCAAATGACTATATAGAAGTACTTAAATCTGTGTCACTAGCAATAAATAATAGAAATAGATAGAAGAGTGAAGCGGAGGGAAGCTGGAGAACGCTAAGATGAGAAAGAGACATCTCATATAGGATAAGGAATTTTAAGGTTTATACTATTCAATATTTTTAGTAAAGATACTGCAGTTATGATAACGACAATAAATAAAGTATCACTATCTCAAAGATGTTGGTCTTATTTCTTCATTCCTGGAGCAAATTGGGGATTTGGTTAAATCTCCAATTTTATCAAGGCAGATAATATTTTCCGCTCTCCGTGATTTTACCAAATCACTTAGGGATTTAATCAAATCTTGATCAGATGAATTTATCGTAGATTTTTATCATTTCTCTGACATATGAAACACATTGCGACTTCTTGTTTACAGATAACCAACGACAACCGCAAGAAACAAAAATCAATGATGATATCGTGGAAACAAATTCCTCGGATGTTTTTGCCAAAAGCATTGAAGTACTCGTATTATACAGATAGCAATAGACCAAGCGTTTATACTGACCGGCTTTGATAGGGATAAATACTTAGTACTTATTGTAAAATATTTTCTCATTATAGGTACTCGTATTAAATAGGTAGGTATTTTGCACCCAAGGAGAAAGGTACTTAGGTACTAATAAAAGATATAGCCTACCTGCAACTCGGTACATAATTATTATAGGTACAAAGCCATTTGTACCAAAGTATAAATAAGAAGAAGGTATAGCCATGCCATAGCACAATCGTCTGTAACAATACTTCGGTTCGGTACCAACCTATATAACTATATGTATAACATCAAACTGCGATAAATGTAAAAAAAATAAAAGCTATAGTTAGTTACTTGCCTAGTTTAGATACATTGTATTTTGGAATACCAAGTTGCAGCTCACAAACAATGATATTGAGCGAAAACATGTAGGGAAGTAGTACTTATTATATTAGCTACGCTCGTAGGTACTTATTTACATAATTACTTACTTCTAACTTCAATTAGGTACATTTAACAAGAATGTGACCATTATTATTGACATGTTAATCATAGATATTAAGTAATTTGTTATAGAGGTACTTCGAATATTTCGTAATAGATCTGAAGATAAAAACAGCTAATTGCAGCCAAAAGGTTGTTATAGAGTTAGATATTTATTCAATAAAACAATGGAAATAATTTGCCGTCCACATGCCTTCCCATGTTGTTCCGGTTGGCCGACTGAACATCTCTATATCGATACGCAAGCAAGTCTCATCCTTATTAAATCTACCTATATAGTAAAAAATAAATATAATATTTCATTTGGGCTCTTGTTTTTTCTTTTAACATACCCTATTACCTAATACCCTGGGCTCTGAAGCGTAAGCTGAAGATGCAACCGGGAAACACGCTCGGACGAAAAAATACTAGCTAATACCAATACTTATATATTTTTTAATTAAAGTGCAGTATCTACTTGCTATATAAGTAAGTATATTCTGTAATAGGTGGCTATAAACTAGCCCTTTACATCAAGACAACCAACGAACTCTAAATCTAAAAGGGCAACTCTTAAACCGCCAGCTTAGCATGTGGTATTTCACCATAAAACAGGATCATAAATTATTTGTTTTATTTTTTATGTTTATTATATGTGATGACCTAAAGAAGGTCGCAGGCAGACGCTGGATGCAGGCCGCTTCCAACTGGTCGTTCTGGAAAGGAGGCCTACGTCCGGCAGCAGGATGGCCTGCGACTGAAATGATTGATAGTAAACTCTCCTGGAACACTCATATCGTTGAAGTATGTCGAAAGGTGTACGGATCATTACACTATTTACGGCGTTTGAAAAACTTTTTGCCATTAAAGACCAAAACTATGCTGGTCCATGCACTGTTATTGCCCCTTCTTGATTATGCTGATGTGTGTAGTCCGGATATAACTGAAGAACTACTTAATAAACACAACTTTACAAACTATTATCAAAATTGCAAAAGATTAAAATAATATCAACAGTCAGTCACAATCACAACATTGTGAATGTTGTGATTGTAACTGTTCATATTGGACCCATAGATTTATTAGAAGATAAATTTATGATTGGACCCATCAAAGTAAAAAGAACCTAGTTCACTACCATTAGGCCCCATGATTGAAAGTCCCACTTTAAATCTTTAAAAACTTTTAGAAATAAAAGACAAACAAATAAGTCATTAGTTTTACATTTATTTAAGTATGTACATATGAATAAACCAAAATACACATTATTATATACAAAATATACATACGTATTTTTATACACTTTAAAATCATTTAACAAAGTCAAATTCAATGTTCAAGAAATTAATTTCTCTTACAAATGAAGGCCATCTAAATGTCTTTTTCTGGAAGTCCATCTTGAGTTTATTCCTTTTGTACCGCAGAGCTTTGTGTACAACAAGTCTATTAAATTCAGAAACATTTGGATGATTTATGTATTCCTCTATATTTATCCATTTACAGTCTGCCACCTCTCTTTCAGAAATGGCAATTTTGTCAGACAAAGCATTCATCATTAACAACACATATATGTCTGAATTTCCAAACATCATCTTGTGTATGTGTCTGAAAGTGACTAATGATTGGAATGCAGCATCTATTCCTGTCTCTTCTTTTACCTCTCTTATAGCAGCATCTATGATATCTTCCCCTGTAATATATTTAAAAAAACCCTTGATACATGGGTTACATTAAATCGTAAAAAAAAAATTTAAAAGATTGTGAATGTCCATAAACTAGGTAGGTGGGCCAAGTTACCACTTTTCTTTAAATAGTTCATTCATATGCATAGTTTAACAATAAGTGAAATGCCTTCCCTTATTTTTCCATGTTATGATATAACCAAAGCTACTTAGCAATGCCTCTTTAATGCCTGTATCTATAGTGTAGTAAAATGTCTCACCTCTTTCAACATATCCACCAGGCAACTTCCAATGTGGATAATCATAATGTTTCTCAGAGACAGCCAAGAGCTGGTCCTTGTTGTTGAATACCATGGCACCAACTCCCAAGTTGGTATGACTGGCAGGAGGCAGATTGGGCTCAGAGTCCGTGGGCAACCATTTGAACATCATCACATAGTCATCTCTGGCATGATGGAAATTAAATCCTTTCTAAGGATGTGAATGTGTGCCTTTATTTAAAAAGATAAGCAGTAAATTGAGATCGTGATATTCTGTACATATTTATGCAATTTTTTTGGGAAGGTAGCTGACAGGACTTATTTATTTTATGCAAAAAATGATTTTATATATTTTAAATTGACCTGAATAAATGACGAGAAATATAATTAACTAGCAACCCGCTTTGCATGGACATAAAAACCTACTTCTTGAATCAGTCTATCTATAATTAAAAAAACGCATCAAAATCCGTTAAGTAATTTTAAAGATTTAAGCATACAAACAAAGGGACATAGGGACAGAGAAAGCGACTTTGTTTTATACTATGTAGTGATTGAGAAGTCAGCTGACTATTGCACAATTAATTATAATAAAACTTTTAAGCCTTTCCTCGAGAGAAATATTTGTGACATCTATTTTTCACTTACTTGAGCCAGAATAGGAACTTGTAGTGAGTCCTTTATGTTTACTTTAAACCAGATACATCTCCTTTGTTCCTCTGTCCATTGATGCAGGGATTCTGCATCACAATCACAATATTGTATAAAACCGTTTAAAAACACTTTTATAATCAAATAAAAAAAATCTTAACAAATCAAGTCCATTTTAAGTTAACAGTGTAAAACTAAATTTTTCAGTTTAATCTACATCTGGTTTTTAACTGTCCTAAAAACACTAGCACTTCATGATTAGGCCAGCCATTTTATAAAATGAACTTACTGTACCATGAAAATATCAAAATTAAATTATATGAACCTAAACAACTTGATAAGTTCAAGTAAACAAAATTTTAAGCAGAAACCCTAATTACTTCTCTTAAGAAAAAAGGACAATTGTCTGGCCTTAGGCACACCACTCACCAAAAATATTAAATGAGCATCTGTGACAAGCATAGGAAATGAAATTGCCACATAAATTACAATCCAAACAATATGTCGAAGATCACAAATCATAATACTTCATAAACCCATTGGCTCGCTGAATCCAGACACAATAGAAAAACTATTGTTATGTAACATATTTGTGAGTGAACCAACAGAAACATTAAGTGAGTTAATAATATGCCCAAATGCAGGTTGATATAATATGCTATGAACATGAATAACATGCTATGTTCATCTTGCAAGGGCCACATGCTTGTTCAAGTGAACAAGCTTGGGTCCTTGTTAACCAAGATGATCAGGCTTCATACAGTCAATAGATAAGCATCATTTACAGAGCAAGAAATATCTTACCATCCAGCTTTTGACCAAAGAATTTCTGATCTTTTATCTTTTCTGTAGATGAATCAACTGTTATACCATTAAATTTGTCCACAACCCCAGTGAAAATCCGAGGCAGGGTTTGATAAGGTTGTGTATTGCAGACTAAAGAACTGAAATATTAATCAAAACAGCAGTAAGCCCGAGAAAAGTATACCACTTTCTTCTATACCTAAGGGTAGATTTTTCTATCTTTCCGTTGTGGTCCACTACATATTATTATGGAAATTCCTACCATCATGCAAGACAAATATTTTACATCAAACAAACCTCATGTGAATCATTCTTTTTGAAATATAGTTACAAAGAAAACTGCAAGACAATTTAGAGATAACTATCATTTTAGAATTGTGAATAAGGTACGCGTGTTTTACTTTTTTTAAATAATGTAATAGAAGGAAACGAAGAGAAATAAAATCTTGCTACTTGCTTGTAAAAATTTGTATTTTGTAACTTTTTTATTAAATTGAAAATAAGTATTACTATCTATCCCTATTTAGTTTGTGATTGAAATGAAACCATTCGAACATTGATTGACCTTTGACACTTTGAAAAATAAGGATGAAACGTTCATTGATGACATTGACTGATGCGGATGGCAGATGCGGTTCAGAAAGTTTATTTTTATTTTATATTTTACGGCCGTGGAAACGAGTTCATTAAGGCCTTTTTTCTTCAGGGCGGCTACTACCATATCTTAAAACCATGCAAGTTCCAGTGACTAAGGGAGATGTCGCCTTACATCATGTATTGCACTGTCTCACCTACTCACTGGAACTTGCATGGTTTTAAGAGATGATAGTAGGCCACCAGGTCACTTACCACCATCTCTTAAAACCATGCAAGAACGATTGAGTAAGGAAGATGTGGCCTTAAGGTAGGCAGGGCCGGGCCGCATACAACACAAAATGCGTACTTAGCACACTGGTGACGGCCCACCGACAAAAAATATTATTTATAGCGACCCGCTCCGGCTTCGCATGGGCATAAAAACTTTCCTCTTGAATTACTATCTATTAAAAAAAATGCATCATCCATCCATAATCCGTTGCATAGTTTTAAAGATTTAATACAGTGTGACGGGGCGCAGCGTGCCGGGCCGGGCTGTAAAAGTCAGTCTGTGCCTATCTACCATAAGTAAGCATTTTGTGTTGTGATGCGGCCCGGCCCGGCACACTGCGGCCCGTCTAAGTCTATGCCTACCTTAATGTCACAAAAAAATAAAGATTCTGCCAATGTCAATGTCATGGTTTGAAGCATAGAATTAGGATAGGAAGTACTTGTATTTAAATTCTCTGTTTTCTGTTTTCCATTGTAACTAACATAACTTAACTTATATCTATAAATTATCTTATCATAGAGACAAAAGGAGGAATATCTAAAAATGTTGCTCTTTTCTATCATTTAATTTTTTATATCCCTGATCCCTACTTTTGCTTCCTTACACACTTAATAAGTAGATCTTTTTCGTATATTTATTGCTTACCATTTCCTTGCATACACTTAATTTTTTTGGTACCTAGGTACCTACTGTTAAAAGCCCGACTCGTGCAATCTAATAGTAAAATGACTTCGACAATATTTAAAGGAATTGAAGATAGATATAATGGTGTTACAATAGATTCTACAAAAGTGTCCTGCGAACGAGATTTATTTAATCAAAAATTAGCAGGTGAGGTGCGAATTAGGCAATTAAATAATCTGTTTAGGTACTTACTGGCAATTCAATTATTGTAATATGGTAAGCAATACTTTTATGAGTATAAATATAAACTTAGACTGCAGAGATTGTATCAGTTCACAGATTTAAACAATTAGGTAATTATTAAAAATATATTCACATTTTCAGAATCACTCAAAACATGGAAGGAAGACGGGAAGAGGTGTATATGGTTTAAAATCAATATTAAAGATGCTGCTTGGGTTCCAATACTAGCAAATGTATGTAATTAACACTTTCAACATATATATAATGTTAATATAATCTGTCTACAACAAAGCATTATAGTTCCATGTGTCATTCCTGTTCTATGTATAGGCATTAAATCCTATTACCGGAATGTCCAGTCTTTTCATTAGGCTCACCCAAGTTTCAGATGTCTGGTGTTTATTTCCATAGGCATTTGTCTACTAGCACAGAATAGATAATAGTATAGGTACTATTGTCTAAAACTATCATCTTATAATATTATTTCTTTCAAACGTAGTGATTACATAATATTCTCTTTGTAAGTTTGACACAAGTGTTAGACTCTTGTCAATTTTTTCAACCAAGTTCTTTATCTGCTTATCTTTTTCGGTCAAAGGGTGACCTGCAACCATAGATTAAAAAAAAAACCTACTCGCGATTTCAAATTCTTTGCCTGGAACAGTCACTCACATAGATAGGCATATTCATTGTGACCCAAGTAGGAGAATTGAAAAATATTTTGCATTATTATCAATTTGTCCATTTGTATATTGGTTAGTTGAATGTGCTGTGTTGATACTAAATAATAAAGGTGAAGAGTTTGTTTCTGTTTGTTTGTATAGGTAACCTTTAAAGGTTGGTATAGGGGAACTGCTAGTCATAAAATAATTGGCTAAATCGTGAAATCTCACATACTCATTCCTTATTTTATCTAATCTTGTAACTCCACACATACATCTCAACAATGATTTATTATGCGTTTACACAAAAATGTCACAATATATTGAAGCGGTTGTCAGCTACCATATAACATTATGGGTTCTATTAGTTCCACTGACAGCTGAGTTGTTAATGCAATATAAGTTGATCTGAAGAGCTATTTTTGAAATGTATGATTCATTTAAAACTAGTGAGTGAAATAATTTTCGTAAGTCACGGTTATCCGGAATGAAAGTCACTTTATTGAACATCAATCATGGGTCTCACCCTCACTGGTTTTGGTTTAGTTATACATCTTATAAAAAGCCTTTTAGCGTGTCTCAGCATGGCTTTACTTTTGTGGTTAGTTCTATATATTATTTATTATTTTCTCTTTTCAGGAAGGCTTTGACTTTCATCATTCAAGAGACAGTTTTGTGATGATGTACAAGTGGTTGCCCACTGACAGCAAGGCAAATTTGCCGCCTGCATGCCACACTAGCTTGGGTGTTGGTGGTATTGTCTGCAATGACAAAAATCAATTATTGGTTGTCATGGAAAACTACTTCCTAGAGCACCCACATTGGAAACTTCCTGGAGGGTATGTGGAAAGAGGTATCTGAACTAAAATATATTTTCCCTACATCTATAATTTTGATGCCAGTCTGTCAGGTATACACCAGCTACCAAAAATATCTAATGTATAGTCCTTTTTGCTACAGAATTCATACTAGTGATGTGCCATTCCCGGGATGAAAATATTCCCAGTTTCCAAATGATTTTCAAATGGTTAGGAAAATTCCTGTAAACTTTGCAAATTTCCAGCAGCACATAACTTATTCATACCATACCTATACTAATATTTTAATCTGCCTTTCTTTGTGTTGAATATTTATATACAAAAAAGGTAAAAAGACCTAGATTATTCTTTTATTATAAAATAATTTTTATGTGAAAATTGTTAATTAAGAAAGAAATTAACAATCACAGAAACTTATTTTTGTACTGATTCATATTTTAAATAACCTATTTATTTATTTTATGTAAGTACAGTCCTTTTCCTTATCCCACTTTCTCATATGGGACTGGCACAGTATGTCAGTTCCGTTTGTCACAAGACTAACTTCCACTTAGATCTGTTGCTAGTCATTTAATGTGTCACACCTTTGCTGGGGGTCTAAAAACGCCACTTTGAGCAATTCCTGATCGAATTCATATTACGAATTCCTTAGCAATTCTGTAGCAATTTCTCTATTTTTTGTGAAATGGCCAACTAAACTTTGCAATTCCTCTTCAAAAAAAATGAAAGAAATAGGAATTTCTAAAGAATTGCTAAGGAATTCGATTCGATGAATTGCTCAAAGTGGCGTTTTTAGACCCACTGTTCATATTTTCTGACATAATCCATCCATCTTTTTTGGTCTTCTACTCTTAGCTCTCGTAATCTTCTTATTTAATAATATTTGCGAAACATGACTTTCCTAATTCCTCACACGACATGGACGTACCATCCTAACCTATAGCTTTCTAGCTTCTCATTTATGGGTGATACTCTCATACTTCCTCTATATACCCATTCCTTATTTTTTCACATCTTGTAACTCCACACATCCATTTCAACATTCGTATTTCTGTTGCATGCATTCTACTTTCATCCGTCGCTTTCGTTGTCCAACGTTCCAGGTAGACTGTTGGCCACCAGCACCCGGATCATGATCCTACTGGTCTAGTTTAGCTGTACAAAAAGGGTTGTGGAGACAGACGCCAGTCGCTTTATTCTAATAACTGGTACCGCCAAAACAGGACCAGGATTAAAAGCGTACCCTGGGATCTGGCTCGTAGGTCGACCGCCGATCTCGATTCTCCTCTCATAATGGCTACTTCTATCGCTATCGCCACATTTTGCTCCGAATAACACAAAAACGCTTTTAAAAAAAATTTTTTTTTGTTAGTGACCGCATTCGTCAATGTAAACCAAAACAATTTTTTTGAAACCGTTTTGTGTGTTAGGCGAAGCGAAATGTGGCGATAGCGATACAAGTTACGAGAGGAGAAAATCGAGATCGGCGGTCGACCTACCGTAAGCTGAAAATGCAACTAAGAAACACGCTCGGATGTAAAAGAAGAAGGCAAACAATCACACGGACCACCTGATGGGGAGCAGTGCCGTGGCCTATAACATGCTTGCAATACCGGGAGTGTCGCGAGTGCGTTGCCGACCCTAACATATAATCTTTTTAGGCATGTTCATTCCATAATCACAGTGTACGAGTACCCCTATACCACTGTCACTCTATGAGAAATGTTATCCACATTTCTCATAGAGTGACAGTGGTATAGGGGTGACACATGCAATGAAGAAGACATACATCATTTATCTTATGCTAACTTTTACAGGTGAAGATTTAAAAGATGCTGCCATAAGAGAAGTAAAAGAAGAAACTGGTGTTGATACCGAATTTGAGTCATTGGTTACCTTTAGACATAGTCACAATATGATGTTTGGCAACTCTGACGTCTATGCAGTAGTCATACTGAAAGCAACATCTGAAGTTATCACTAAATCTGATATAGAAATAAAGGATTGTAAATGGATGGACATAGAAGAATACTTGAATCATCCAAATGTACATGAATTCAATCGGTTTATTTTAAGACAAGCCTTAGATTTAAAGAAAAGGAATATTAAACTGTCGCTGAACAAGAGTACTTTAAAATTATCTAAATGGTCACGAGAGATCACATCTCTTGTTGTAGAGGATTTATGATCTATTGTATAATTCTCTTCCGTATTTGGGTTAATCGTAATCTTATGCAAAGTGGGATTTTTTGACATTCTTAATTTTTAAAGGTACTATGGTGTTTTTGGTTAACATGGAATTTAAATAATAATAAATAATAATTATCACCGATTTTATTATGAGATATGACTTTAAATCATTAACAATTGTTTAATAAATTGATCAATCAAAGTACCGACAGCCAAGTTGCAATGATGTACATTCCAATAAAAAATAATGTTGATTCATATTTAATTATATGTAAATTAGTAGATCAATACACATTAATTTATTTAAGACAAATACACTGTTATTAAATAAACTGCAATTACTCAGCTAGTCAGTTGTTTATATTTGTGAAGCCATAATAAATTATACGACTATGTATCTAAAAATATTCAGATACAGCACTGATCAGGCAATAATCCCCACTAGTGTGAAAACACTTATTTACCATTTATATAGTCTACACAACGAAAACATGACACATTATTTTCCTATATTTTATAATCTAAATGATGTAACAAAAAAAGAACATCTCTTTAGTTGAATTAAATTTATGCACCAAAAAATTATCATCACTTGTTTTATTTCATCTGGTACATAAAATGCAGCTTAAAATAGGTATGTTTGTTTCTATTCTTGTATGTATTAAGATTAAAGATCAATAAAAAAAAAACTATTTCATCAAAAATACGTTATTTTGATATAAGGGACATTTTGAATAGTGGACAGTGGACTTTATGCCTATAAAAGATACAGACTATTTTAAAATAGCTTTGATGTACACAAATGCTATTTAAAATCAAATTAAATAGAATTAGATCTCAGAGCCGCCACACAACTTATTTTTTGTAGAACATACTACATTTGACTGCCATACATTCAGCTCTTCACAATCTTCAATTAAAATCTATACTCAAAGTAACTTGGTGCTTTAAACAATGATACAAGAATCAAAATCTTTGATAATGTAAATTGGCAAATTGATCATATAAAATTTCAAAATCAATGGATCTAATTTGATATACATATATTATTTATTAACCAACAATTAATTGGCAATATTAATTTACTAATAAAATACTATTAATTGGTACATATCAGTTTTGTTACTTTAAATAATAGCAATAGTTAGCAAAATAATAAAAATATATTCGTAGGTAATGTGGCGCCCGGAAATCCACAGTTACGGGAATATTCTTGTTTGAAAACGAACTATTGAAAGTTACCAAAGGACTTAGAAAACTTTCCCTAAGTTTTCGAATTTAGAAAATTTGAGTATATTTCCAATCCACAAATTTCCAAAGAAAAAGTTTCCAAAATTCACAGCAACAGCACATCACCCTTCGTAGTATGTAGTTTCTACATTATTTATTTACATAGAAACCAAATTACGACTATTATGAAAGGATGCCTAACCGATATGTCCATAAAAAAAACAGTAATAGTAGACATTAATATTTACAGTTTAATCTAAATCGGGTGCTGTGGCACTACGACCCATGTAATCGCCATCTTCATCTGAACTGTCCGCTTCACCAATAATTGACTTGAGGAGTCCTCCAAATACAGAGGTCGAGTTCCTGGTATCCTGCTGAACTTCTATCCCGAACCAAATACGACCAATGTTATCCAGATAAATTGAATAGTTGGGATCTCTTTTTATACTGATAGCATACCAGTTTCTTAATATTTTAAATTGATTTGCATGTCTCCTGAAAGAAACCACAATCAATGATTAGATTAACATTTGATGAGGTTGGAGCAATGATAACAGCTTTTCGCTAAAACATGATCTCATTTTTACCCTTTCATGGGAAATCAACGCTCCTTATAAGGATTTCTATATATAAAGAATCAACAATTTTAAACAAAATAGGTACTTAGTTATTATCATTTGAGCATATTTCCCAGTTGCATCTTCACCTTATATTTCAGAGCCCAAATATCTCTTGGTATGGTATCATGATCCTAGATGTTCTTGGTTGTTACAACAGAGCTACTACAATCTGACCTTGGTAGCTCTTTTTGCAGGGTAACCAGTCCAATAGAATCATAATCCGGGCGTACTAATTGCCAATACTGACTTTTTCAGGCTGCCTAAAATTCATCTTACTTAACAACCTAATCCATGTAGCAATAACTCTAAATAGGTACTATATACATCACTACATAGTATAAAACAAAGTCGCTTTCTCTGTCCCTGTCCCTTTGTATGCTTAAATCTTTAAAACTACGCAAAGGATTTTGATGCAGTTTTTTTTAATAGGTAGAGTGATTCATTAGGAAGGTTTTTATGCCCATGCGAAGCCGGGGCGGGTCGCTAGTTACATATATAGTACCTATTTTGATAATTAAACAATTTTGATAATTGTCTACCCTATAACAAATGTATGCACATTACTGCATTAATCATATTATACCACATGCATCAGCAGACAATGACTTCAGAGCCCAGAGATAAATAATACAAACTAATAAGTCAGTGTAATGGTAATGGTAAACGGTTTTCATATACTTTAAGCAAGTTATTGAATACAAAAACATTATTAATATTAATACTTACTGTTCAATAGCTCGTAGCAGAAACCACAGAAAATTTAATAATGGAAATAAATAAGGAGGTCCTTTTTCATTCTTTATAGTTGGGTGTGAGCCTGTGTACTTATTAAAAGTTTCTGTTGCCATCTGAATGTTTCTCAGACAAAGAAACTGAAACACTGCTTGTGCAATAAATAGATCGATCTCAGACTTTAGTCCTTTAGTTGTGTGAAGTTCAATTAGCATGGCAGCATAGGTTGATCCGTCACACGAATGTAGGAAGTGCCTATGGGCCGATGTGAAGTCAGATTCTCTCCAATATACTTCAGCAATTTTCTGCAAAATAAAGTAAAAAGTATTTGAAGTAAGGACACTGATAGGTGAAATTTAACTGTTTAGATACAACTTTACCACTTTTTGTGCACCTTATTTGCATTTGAAGCTTTACAGAAATGAGAGATAATATTTAAACAACTGTAATAATTTTTTTATACACTGAGACTTTGAACTAATGAAATTTGAATAATAGATGCTTTATGTGTTTTAAGAGATTTTTGAATGATTTAACATATGATCATAAATGAAGATGACAAGAGGGAACACCTTTGCCCAGCAGTGGGACACTAATGGCTAATAAACAATATTATAAACATACAGGATTTTTTCTTTGATGTTATGAATTAAAACCTTGCTTTAAATAGCGACTTTCAGTAAAATTTTAATTCCTTAGCAGCAGCTACTTGTGATAGATATAATAAATAACAAATTTTGCTTCAGTACTGCAGTTTAGAACTTTAATTTTAATTCGGGGCTAGATGTGTAAATACTTTTAAAATCAAAATTTTTGGTAGCATGAGTAGGTATTTATAATGAGTTGGATGGTTGACTAAACAAGTTCTATCCCACCATTTATCATCAATATCATTCATATATATGTAGTTTTTAAAATGGATTTTCTTTAGGGTCCTTTTAATCAGAAAATAATGACACATTTTATTTCTTTTAATACTATGACAGTAAATACCTTGTGAAGTAAAGGATGACCTTTCTTGTTACTGTCCATGGACCATTTAACAGCATTTGTGAGATAACTTTCTCGCTCTGGTATATTAGAGTCCATTATTTCAAATAGTTTAGCTATTTTATCTATCCATTCTTCACAGGGTTTAGTCTCTGATTTCGTCAATACGTCAATGAGGAGTATAGCTAAATCAGCTCCACTACCTTGTTGATCGCGTTGTAATAAGAGTGTGGAGCCTTTATATAATAAATTCAATAAATCTGCATACTTCTTTTGACTTAAATACCTGAAAATTTAGAAATTGGTTTGAAGGTGCACTTGCGATAAAACTAAACCAAAAATGCACAGCAGAAAAGATGACTTTCTTTTACCTGAAATATAGAGTTCTGTACATTTGATGTGCTTCATAATATTGCCCTGAATTAACAGAAGCTTCCAACTTATCTAAAACTCTCACAACACCTCGTTCCCCACGTGAAGCCATAATATTTATATTTCTAGAAGTTTTACTCAATTTCCACTCAAAACCAATTTACGCCATAGCCAGCCAGCCACATAAGTCATTGATTGAAACTTCATTAATTCATCTTCGTTTATTTGACAGTGGCAGATAGGACATGCTAGTGCAATCAAATTTGTTTTTAATACTTTTTACAGCCCAGAGTGGCTACTACCATCTCTTAAAACCATGCAAGATCCAGTGGGTAAGGGAGATTTCGCCTTACATTATGTATTGCGCTGTCCCGCTTACTCACTGGATCTCGCATGGTTTTAAGAGATGGTAGTAGTGAGTAAGCGAGACAGCGCAATACATGATGTTTGACATGATGTAAGGCGATATCTCCCTTAGGCACACATTACATGCTCATGCACGCATGATGGAAAACCATCAATCAAAGGGATGGTACTCGAAAGTTAAATAGAATCGACTGATTTCCAAACAAAAAATCCTAAATTTTGAAGTTTAAATCAAGAAAGGATTTTTTGTTTGGAAATCAGTCGATTCTATTTAACTTTCGAGTACCATCCCTTTGATTGATGGTTTTCCATCATGCGCGCATGAGCATGTAATGTGTGCCTTACATGCTCAAACAAATCATTTTATTTTTTTTAATTTATACCAAAAATTTTGAGATGATTTGTTTGGAAATCAGTTGATTTAATTGTTCCATCGTAAATCATCGCAAAATTCTTGAGTTAAACTTAAAAATTTAGGATTTTTTGTTTGGAAATCAGTCGATTCAATTCACCTTTCGAGTACCATCCCTTTGTTTGATGGAAAACCATCATGCGTGCATGAGCATGTAATGTGTGCCTTACTGGATCTTTCTGGTTTTAAGAGATGGTGGTAAGCCACCAGGGGGGTTACTACTGTCTCTTAAAACCATGCAAGAGCGATTGAGTAAGGGAGATGTCGCTTTACATCATGTATTGCGCTGTCTCGCTTACTCACACGTTCTTGCATGGGTTTTAGAGTTGGTGGTAAGTCGCCTAGAACTAAATATAATTGATCTTCTTCGGTACCACTTTAGCCAAGTCTAAAACGTTAAGTCAGGTGGCTTATCACCATCTCTTAAAACCATGCAAGATCCAGTGAGTAAGGGAGATATCGCCTTACATCATGTATCCCGCTGTCTCGCTTTCTCACTGGATCTTGCTTGCATGGTTTTAAGCGTTTTAAGAGAAGGTAGTCAACTCCCAGTAGTAGTGATTACATACTCTTTGGTAGTCTAGTCAGGGGGTTCCTACCATCTCTTAAAACCATTTTAATTATTTTAGTATAGATAATTGGTGACGGTTCTGTTTTTTTTTTGCAAAGTAACTACCCTAGTGTCAGTTTTTCAGAACCGCCTCTCGGCCTTTCACATCGTTCCTGTTACCTACTTAGATCTATGCTTACTATCAAATGGCAGCCGTGACCAACGGCTTAACGTGCCTTCCCAAGCACGGACGGAATCATCTAAGTATATCAGACAATCAGGTGATTCACCTCTAACAATTTCCTAACTGAACTGGAAACAACTAAACAAAGTATGCTTCCCGTGGGAATCGAAAACACTACAAAGGGTCCACAGGCAAACGCCTTAACCACTGAACCACGGAAATGGTTAATAAGTTTGTAGTAAGTATGTAATGCTGGAAGTTTATATGCTCAGTTGTTTACTGAGCTGACCCAAAATACATGTGTATTTTCTGCGGAACAGGCAATGGTAAACATTGATTAATAAAATATGCCTCCAAGATTTACGCAGGTGTAAAGAAAAGACATTGTTCTGGGATGCCGCCCCAGGGGAATGTTTTATTTTATTCATGAATGAGAGTTCGGTATCCAAACGCACGTGAGGAGCTGTCTTAAACTGGTTGTTGGAGTAAATAATTAAATACTTACGGGCCGGAAGAGGCAAGAACTAATTAAACATCATGTGCTTTATATTCGCGAACTTTTGTGTAATAAGTTTGTTTTGAATAAATCCATTCATTTAAATAGGTAGGTACCTATTTAAAAAAAAGTCCGCACAATTGCATTTAGCCAACTTTAGCCTTCAAATTTTCTACTGTAAATATAAGTATTACCTACCTACTTAAGTTTTTGAAAACAGAGAGTAACTTTTGTAAACAGAGTAAGTAAGTAAGTGTAAGTTTGAGAGTTAATTTATCTAACTTGTATGTACACTGTTGTAATTTTGACGTTCGTTTTACTCTTAATTTGTTCGTTTACATCGTATGAGTGGATATGTTGCAAGGTCATTTGACCCTGCACACTCTAGTGTTAAGACTTTTTTTCATATATTTATCTGCCTCTAGCATTTGAACTACGATTGAGTATCCTAGATTAAAAATATCACACGAGCAATGGAAGGAAATTCATTTATTTCTATGAAACTAATGTTTGTGTTCGATACGTCTTATTATTTCAGCCCCCCTTTTCATATACCTACTATAGTAGACAAACAGGCCTACGGTCCACCCTGAAGGTAAGTGGTTAACTTAGCCTATGGGCACATGCAACACTCCTTAAGTGTCACGAATACTAAGCACTGCAACATTACGCACTTATAAAAGTGCCTGAAATATTTTTTTTTGTGCCCGCTCTGTTTGGGCCACCCCATATAGAGACTACAACAACAACGAATGTTATAAAAAATCTATTTTAGGTACTAGTGATTATAGGTAGAACCAAATAGTGGGTTTCTTTTTCTTATTGTACAAAACTGTCGGATTTCTCACTGTAGCCAATAAAATAAAATGGCGTTCATATCAAATCTTTTCAATTTCCCCTTTACGGGAACGGTGCCAAACTGCTTCTCAGATACACAGGCTCCTTCAAGTTATATGTTGCAGTACCTACATTTGTTGGGTAAAGTGGCTATCCTCGGCATTCGGCATGACAAAAGACAAAGGAAATAAAATACCTCGATGCTACAATTACTAGGCTAGGAGCGCTACCACAAAGCTATCGAAGCCTGGATACTCTGTAATTGTTTCCCAAGAGGCTGCTTGTACCTCCATTGACTAGGCTAGGAGCGCTACCACAAAGCTATCGAAGCCTGGATATTCTGTCTGTTTCCCAAGCCGCTGCGTGGCGTCTAATGGTGTCATTAGAGCTCTGCCACCTCATTGACATCTTGCGCCACAGTGCCCAATAAAATTCCTGCCTCTCTCATTTTTCAAACTGACAAGCACTGCAACTTTCGGCGAAAGAAATAAATGAGAGAGAGAGTCGGTAGTTACAAACCTTCGTACTTAATTATATTAAGATGAAGAACTAGAGGTACTTCTAGTTGAGCTGGAAAACATTAAATAACTAGCGACCCGTCCCGGCTTCGCATGGGCATAAAAACCTTCCTCTTGAAACACTATCTATTAAAAAAACCGCATCAAAATTGGTTGCGTAGTTTTAAAGATTTAAGCATACAAAGGGACATAGGGACGGAGAAATCGACTTTGTTTTATAAGTACTATGTAGAGATAGTGATTTTTACTCGCGTTTTCGAAAACGGCTCTAACGATTTCTTTGAAATTTTAAACATAAGTTCATACATAGACAAATAGATAATCTAGCTAGGTTCCATGTCTGGGAAAATTCTTTTTACCCATATTTTCACGCAAAAAAATTTTCTGCATAAAATGGTAGTTACAGTACAATAGGCGAGCGAAGCTCGGTCGCCCAGGTAATAGAATAGAAAAAAAGAACAGATAGCGTCATTTTCCGGCTTAAAGAATAGATCCTCAGTTGATAATTTGCTTTTTCTTTAACACCCCAAGCACACTGCTGGTCCCGGTGGCGTGGTCCCGACTGCCATCGGGTGCTTAATACAGAAATAACATCTGATTCCTAGAGGCGGTTTCGAAAAACTATCGACATCAAGTTATGTAGGGTCAATTGATTGTGTGACCAACATGATATGAATGAATAAATGAATGAATGAATTATAAATGCTAAAACAATAAAAGCAATTAAGGAAATGACAAAAGGGTTGCTTAAATATTAAAATCAGTTTAAGTATTCTTAAACGAGCCAGGTGGCGAGAGCCAGAAATAATTTCCTTCTTGCCTACCGTAAAAAATATTTAATTTTTGTTGAAAGTATAAACTTACTTCCCTTTGTAATCTCATTTACTCGGTTCTCACGGAGTTTTACGCTCACATGGAAACTTATTTTTCATCATGTTTCACGGAATGCTTCGTTGGTAAATTTTAGTTAAAAAGTTAGTACCTACCAAGTAGTTTTTTTGCAGATAGGTGAATTAGAAAATACCTAAAAGGATACGTACTTAATTACAGCTCAATACGGTCAATAATAAACTAATTGCTTTTTGCCAGAGTAAGAAAACAGTGCTAATGGGTTTTAGATCTTTACATTGTTGGGTTATGGGCTAAATCAAAGATAATAGTTAGATTAACAGAGATTTTTATTTCCGTAAAACAAATTACAACCGACGGCCATTCTGTGCAATGGGCAAGAGAGTGAACAAAGACAAAAGACAGTTTGACAGATGAGCACGCAATATGATATGACATTGACGTTTAGTTTATTTTACCAACACTAGCCCTTAAACTAATATACAATGTAATAAAACATATTAATCAACATTATCATGTAAAGATATGAAACCAGATGCTCATACTATCTGAAATAACAAAGTGAAAAAAACATATCTAAACATAAGTCTATATTTCCTATGTTAACCATATATGTAAGCACTTAATATACAGCCACTGATACAATTTAGGAAGAGGACATTTTATTACCTAACAAAAACAAAATTACATAAACAACTGAGACACAAACTTTAAATGTTTCTCCTTTGTTAAAGACTTAGTTAGTACATCAGCTAACATTTCTTCAGTAGGAATGTAACATAAATTAATTAATTTCTTATTTACCAAATCTCTTACAAAATGATGCCTTATATCTATATGTTTTGTCCTGGAATGACAAACAGAATTATGACAAAGTTTTTGAGCAGATTGGTTATCATTAAACAAATTTATTTTACATTTAATTCCAACACATTCGTTAACAAAAGTCTGTATAAACAATGCTTCTTTGCTAGAGTCGGAGATTGCCATATACTCAGCCTCAGTACTTGAAAGAGCTACTGTACGCTGCTTTCTACTTTCCCAAGATATTATAGAACCACCAAGACTGAATACATACCCTGTGTAAGACCTGCGATCCAGCTGATCCCCTCCCCAGTCAGCATCTGTGAATCCTGTAATTTCAAATACACCTTTTTTAAAGATTAGTTTATAATCTTGTGTAGCTTGTAAATAACGCAAAATTCTTTTCGCAGCTTTCCAATGACTTTCACCGTAGCAGTTGTTAAATTGGCTTAAATAGCTCACACTGTGTGCAATATCCGGTCTGGAACATACAGTTAAATACATTAAGTAACCTATAAGACTTCTATAGTCAAAATTACATTGTGATATCTCTTCCTTTTGTAACTTTAGGCCAACTTCCATAGGGGTCTTCATCGGTTTGCAATCTGTCATCTTAAACTTTGCTAGAACACGCTTTATGTAACTTGATTGATCCAGTGTTATATTGCCATCTTGTAATTTAGTAATTTTCATACCTAAAATTGAATTGGCTGGACCCAAATCTTTCATTTTGAATTCCTCCATAAGTTTATTCTTGATAGTATTCTTAGTTTGCGATGACAGTGATGAAAACAGAATAATATCGTCAACATATAATGCAATGATAATAATTTCATCATCTTGACCATAGATAAATACACATGGTTCTGAAGACAACCTTTTGAAATGCAATTTGTGGATTAAAACATAATTAATTTTCTCATACCATGCTTTTGCCGCCTGTTTTAGGCCATAAATTGCTTTATTCAGTTTGTAAACTTTATTTTCATTACCTGGTATTATATATCCTTCAGGCTGTTCCATGTACACGGTCTCAGTTAAATTTCCATTTAAAAATGCTGTTTTTACATCTAGATGTTCTATAGACATATCTAATTGAGCAGCCAGGGCCAGCAAAATTCTTATGGTTGAATATCTTACAACGGGTGCAAAAGTTTCATGGAAATCGATTCCATATTTTTGGGTGTATCCTTTTGCTACTAATCGTGCCTTGTATTTGAGTAATTCACCATTTTAATCATAAACTTCCAATTATTATAGTCCTCGATACCTTTCAGTTTTTCCACGGGAATGCCGACAGGAAATCCAGATACAGCCATGGTTAGTACGATATATATGGGTTGATGTCGCCTCAAGACCAGCCGGTGTCACGCCACGACACGATCCACGAATATGTTGTGTGGATGAATCACTGCGTATTTTATCGAAATAATTACGTTGCAGGGCGCAGCAAACGTCCCTGGGCCCATAACCTGTTGGGTTATGGGCTAAATCAAAGATAATAGTTAGATTAACAGAGATTTTTATTTCCGTAAAACAAATTACAACCGACGGCCATTCTGTGCAATGGGCAAGAGAGTGAACAAAGACAAAAGACAGTTTGACAGATGAGCACGCAATATGATATGACATTGACGTTTAGTTTATTTTACCAACATACATGTCTTAATTAACTTCAATTATTATTTTAAGTAAGTTAGCTAAATTATTTAAATAACAGTTCGTTACCGCGATAAGTTGGGCACACACCGGACCCGAGCAAATACGTGACTTGACTCTTTACTAACCGTTAATATTCCATCGCCAACTCTATCGCCATTGCCGTATGTTAAATATATTCAAAGGTATCTATGTGTATTTTTTAAACACAGCATATCCTGTGTGAAATTTTAAGCCATTATTTTTTTTAAATTTTGATCTTGGTACTCGTATTCTTAGAAAATAAGACGATTAGTAGCAACGTTTTATACCTACCTACCAATAAAACGTTTATTAAGCATACTTACCTTCTTCCAAGCCTAATCTAAAACATGAGAGTAGCGTACTTGACTTCAGGTTTTTTTCTGTACTGTTTCGAGCCGTCACGTGACTACCCGCTGCGGGGGTCGTGACGTCACGTCCTCCCACCAAGGCGTTGCCGCGGTTGATGCGGCTGTTGGTCATTGGTTCGAATGTTTGTTATATTCCACCAGGCGATTGTTTAAATTGTTAGGCTTGGAAGAAGGTAAGTATGCTTAATAAACGTTTTTTTGGTAGGTAAAACGTTGCTATTAAGCTAACTTGACCGTTCTTCCAAGCCTAATCTAAAACATGAGAGACGTGTTTGTTCTCGCCTGGTGGTGCGGAGGACGCCAATGTGATTTTTAAACAGGAATAGGAATGGGAATAGGAATGGACAAACTTAATGATGAATAAGTGTCGTGATGAATGAATGAATAGACACTTTATTGCACTAATTACATAAATACATCATTGGATTGTATATTTTAGGCAAATCTGTAATAATTTGTGACAGATATTTTAAACCTTTAAGTTTTTATTAATTCACACTAAGTCATAAATACAATAATGCTGCTATTAGATATTAAATCAGGCAAATTAAGGAGTAGTATTATGAAAATTAACATAACAAATCAATTGATTAAACGAGGTAAAACGCTCGTTGATACAATTATAAGCAATAAATTGTAGCGAGACACTCGCCACTCATAACAAACCTCAACCTATCGTTTGGCAACGGCTGCGCGCGCAATGAAAAACATCGACGGATCGCGGCGGTCTTCATTCGTCGGTCCTCTACGATATAACACGCGTGTCTGGTGTCGATCTTGTAATATGTTAAACTGTGTTATAATAATATAATATTTATCTGTATAGACTATCATCTTTTGCTATCAAGATCCTCTCTATACCTTCTCCGCTTTCTACCTACTACTGCTTCGCCTGCTTTCTACTGCTACACTAGCTACACATCGTGTGCGACTGAATGCCGAATTTGCTAGAAGTTGGTTTAGTGGAAACCCACACGCCACCTTCTACAAAATAATCGTTGATAAGCAATAAAGTATTGAGTATGTCCCGAATGTACATTCTGATTGTAAATTGGCTTTCTGGTCTTCTTTAATCTTGGTCCTGGCTCTTCCGGTTCCAATAGTTGTTTATTCGTAGGCTTTATATAGTAGACGTTAATTTCAACGAAAAAGTAGGTACACTGATGCTAATGTTTGGTACACTGGACTTTATTAGTGATTATTAGACATAAAAAACTCCTTACTGTACATAAATAACGCAAAAGGATTACATTCGATCTCAAAGTTATGGACATAGTTAAAGTTATAGGCACTTATGATCTAATATAACCTAGATCATGATTGAAGACAATTAATTTTACTCGTAATTTGTCTATATATAAAATTGTGTTACCCGCAGTGATAAAAGCCGAAATATAATTCGGGGTAAAATATCAATCGATCAGTTCTGAATTTTTGACGAAGCGTATTGTGTAATATGTCTGACTTCTATCAACCAAAATATATTTATTTGTAAATACAGTTAAAATGGTGACACATGTGGTTAAGATGTGGCATTCAAATATTAAAAGAAACATTTTGAAAAGTGGGTACTCTAACAATGCAACTTGTAAGTTGTCAAACTGACATTTAACTGCACAATATTTTGAATTGTAATTGGTACGAAAGAATGATGGCGAAATTTTTACGAATAAAAATAAAAATACGGATGAGTTGATTTTTTTTTTACAACATCATAAGAGTCCCAGAAATACATTTCTGTAAATAAAATATTTTTAAACCCCCGGGAAAAAAACTAGATTTTTATTATAAATTATGTTACCAGAACTTAAATATGGCAATGTAGAAAGTGAAACATTCGCATAGAGCCACGACTTACAACTGCCAATGTCACTGTCATTCAAACTGACTTGAACTCTGTAGATTGCGGTCTACATAAAGAAAGTGCAAAGCAATAATTATATTGACTTTCCTAATATCCTAACCTAGTACTCTACTATAATCAATTAAATCAACTGTCAATGTCGATTTGACAATGCTAGCAACTGTCAGAGTGACATGATGTTTCAGTTCAGTTGTGGTTGGGTGGGTTTTGTTTTAAATATGGCGATGGAAAATGAAACAAAAGGACGACTTTTAAAAAACGGAATAATTAAAAAACCCCGGGGTTTATAATTATTTAGTGGTGGTAAACGTGTAATTAGTTAAGTGTTCTTGCTAATGCGATTTGTTTCAAGTTATCTATATTTTTTGTTTTTTTTCGTACAAACGATGTATGGGGCTTCGCCAGGATTCTTTGGTAAAATTTTGTTAGATTACTCCTCCTTCCTCTTTCGTCCGAGATTCCTTTATAAGCAGACGTGCTACGCGTTTCTGTCTATTGTGCTTCAAAAGTGTACACGCTAATCTAATTTCTATTATAACCATATTAGTACGAAAATCCAATATAGTAACTAGTACATTTCCGATACTAAAAATTAAATAAAATTAACCGAGCAGCGACGGCTTAAGGTGATACCTCGGTGAACACTAGCGCCACCGTCATTTAAAAATCATTACTCACTGAAAACACAAGTTATCAAAAATTCCTCTGCTGTAATTATGGTTCTGGATCTGAAGTTAATTTTAATTATATTCAATTATTAGATTATAGTTCCATATAGTTACAAATTGCAAAACTGCTAAAAGTGGCCGTTTTAAGCAATAATGCAATTTGTAACTATAGGGAGTTATAATTTAATAATTTAATATGTTTAAAATTAACTTCAGATCTAGAACCTTAATTACAGTAGAGGGATTTTTGATAACTTGTGTTTCCAGTGAGTAATGATTTTTAAATGACGGTGGCGCTAGTGTTCGCCAAAGTATCACCTTAAGGTCACGGCACGCCACAGCGACGCAAAAAAAGGACATCACATTTTCGTCTCGCTCCAACACCGTGCCCCACCTACGTCGTAGCTGACCGTGCTCCAGCGCTACGAAGCTACGCCACCGCCACCCGCTACCCGCTTCGTCCCCTGTGCGAGCCGGCTGCGAGCTACGAGTGCTACGACCGACGTTGCCGCTACGAGAACTGTTATTACACTCTTTGTTTGGGTAAATATGGTGTGTCTATACTCAGCGGGAACACATGGTCTTTTGATATAGGTCTTTCCGTAATATACATCTATATAATTAGGGCTATCATTGGTGAAACAACTGAAATTAGTTCCGTATTACTTTCAGTTTTATCAATTTTTGAAAAAAATCCTCTAGCCAGCTGGCAACTTTTTTTCTATGAAAGTGATCAAGTTAAAATATGGTTATATAATTAGGGCTATGCTAACTTTATATATATATGATAAAAAAAATATAGATTTCATTAATCAAAACTGAAACATTCCGTTACGAAAAAAAACTCTAGTCAGCGGGAAACTTAATACATACGCAACATACAGCATTAGAAAACAATCCTCAATTAGTGCTATTCCCGTGTATATTTTGTATAATCTTGCTTTTTGGATACCGCTTTCTGAAGTGCAGGTTTACGTTTATATCTATTTTAACGTGTAAAAAACGAGTTAAAAAAAACACGACTGCCATCCTAAAAAATATATAGCCTATGTCACTCGTGGGGACGCAAGGATTCTAATGATACCCCACTCATCCAAATCGGTTCAGCCGCTTAGAAGTTATGATGGAAAAAATAAACTAACCTACTTACGTACATACATACTTACAGACATACATGATCTCTAAAACAATACGCTCCTTTGTTTGAGCAGTCGTGTAAAAATACTGAAACCATTTTAAGGGCTCACCCCGCGCCCTTGTTACTGATCAACTTTCCCCAAGGAATACATTGAAATATGAAAAAAAAGTGTCCACCCGTAAAATCTGCCCAAGTAGCTAATCCGAGTTTCTATGTAGTAAATAAAAATCTTTTCATATCACGGTATATGTCAATGGGGAAAGTTTATCGGTATTATTAGCTAAGGACCGAATTACCCATTCGTGTCTAAGCTTTGGCACTAATCACGGTAAAGATAGGAGCACCAACCCCGCTCCTATCACTGGGATCCAGCCTGAAGCGTACCAATCCCTCGTCCGTGCCTACCTATGTTAATCTACAGTTACATTTGAACACATACTAAAATTATCAACAGCAATATCATATCAATATCAAATACTAATAAAGGCCATGTTAAATCACTAGAGCACAATACACGTCTGCACCGCTCGGCGAACCCAAGGAGAAGAGAGCGTTACACTCATACTCACCCCGACACTACTACTGCCAAGAGGGGTTTACCTGTAGTGGGGAGATATCTGTCACGTGATGTTACCGGGCGCTAACAGTATCAAGGACTGATTCCGCTCTTAAAATTTATAAACTTAAAAAAAACTCTTAAAACTCCAATTCAGAAGATTAGAATGGAATGGAATGTTTATTGACAAAAATGCGAAGTTTATATACAAAATATTTACCATGTAAATCGTCATCAACCAATAATAAAACTTGAATTATAATATTTTTAACCAATAAAAAAACGGTTGATTTATTTCGAAGGAGTGACGCTTGCTATCTCGCTTCCACGCTTTTTTCCTCTCGGTCGCACGGTGCTCTTATCAGAGCTACCTCGTAACTATCTGTATTTCTTTCTTGACAAAACAGTTCTTATCAGAACTGCGCTGTAACTGTATTTCTTGATATACGATGTGTTCACAAAAGCTTCTTCTCAGTGCTGGTAATGTAATGGTTCTTGGCTTCTTGGTAACCGGTAAGTATACTGTAGCCACAAATCTTTCTTCTTTATAATATGAATGTGATATAACGTTTCTACCAAGAGCAAATACTTTAAGTGTGAGTTCAGAAATAATTACAAAATGAAAATTTTCTACAGGTTACTTTCAGAGTATCAGTTCACTTTAATTTGAAACACTGACGTACTTATTTTTTCTGTTTATAATACAAATTTTGTATAATTAATAGAAATGGCAACAAGAATTACGTTTAACAAACCCGACTACATAAAAAAATATGTAGCCCATGTCACCCGGGTCATTTTTACTAATCCATTGACACCCCATTCATTAAAATCGGTTCAGTGGAACATACAAATACAGGCGATATGGTGATCATACATACATTCGTACATTTTACATTTCATACAATTTATTAAAAATAAACTGAATAAAAAAACTAAATAAACAAGCTATATGACCAGTCACAAAAACATACGGACATAGGTACCTTTTACATAACATGCACATTCGAAAAATAAATAAATATTAAAACAATTTAAAATTAATAATGTTCGTATCGCAAGCCACATCTGCGCTTATTCTGTTTCACATTAGACAGTACTTATACACACACATTGGCACATTACCTTACTGTGCATCGAAGATGCAGATATAACAAACTAGTTCTGTGCACACAGCCAGCACGGAACGAAAATTTGATATTTATTATTTACCTACCTACCTACCGACTTTTTGTACACGTTCACTGAATGTAAATTTGTAAGTTCTCATTATAACTGAACTTTGTAGATTAATTTATGTGTATAAATGTCTTTAACCATACGTTCATACATACATAACATTAATTCATACATACATTCATACATACATACACAAATACATAAATACATACAGACTGCCAAAACATTACCCTACTTTTTGGCTTTGCCGTAGTCGGGTAAAAAGGGTAAAGCTAAATTTGATTCATCGGTAGGAGTGGATTTTTAGTTGGCTATTATACTGTTCAGCTTATATGGATGATCTCACGAAGTATATGTATCAGCACGAAAACCACCTTAGGTATATATCTGCACTTCTGAAAGCGGTATCCAAAAAGCAAGATTATACAAAATATACACGGGAATAGCACTAATTGAGGATTGTTTTCTAATGCTGTATGTTGCGTATGTATTAAGTTTCCCGCTGACTAGAGTTTTTTTTCGTAACGGAATATTTCAGTTTTGATTATGGAAATCTATATATTTTTTTATCATATATATATAAAGTTAGCATAGCCCTAATTATATAACCATATTTTAACTTGATCACTTTCATAGAAAAAAAGTTGCCCGCTGGCTAGAGGATTTTTTTCAAAAATTTATAAAACTGAAAGTAATACGGAACTAATTTCAGTTGTTTCACCAATGATAGCCCTAATTATATAGATGTATATCACGGAAAGACCTATATCAAAAGACCATGTGTTCCCGCTGAGTATAGACACACCAGTATGTAATAATGTTTAGTAGTGGGATGCCCATTCCGGTTTCCCTGCTTTTATGTAGAGCACCAGTATGAAATAATGTTTAGTAGTAGAATGCCCATTCCGGTTTCCCTGCTTTTATGTAGAGCACCAGTATGAAATAATGTTTAGTATTAGAATGTTCATTCCGGTTTCAATCTATCTAATACTAGTAATACTAGGAAATCTAATACTAGTGCCACAGCGTCAACCTCAAATGTATTGAACCGATCAGCATCTGATACTAACTTAATTACAGCGGAAACAAATACTTCCATTACTTCGCCTAGTTTTGTTTTTCAACGATCCAAACGGAGAAGGGACGATAATTATGAGTCTGAACTATCATCTTTTAAGGAAGACATGATAACTTCGATGACAAAAATGGTTAAATCACTACTAGCCGAACAAGAAAAAGAACTCAAAAAGATCTCCCCTACTCTCTTGGAAATAAAACAAACAAATAGTAATATCGAAAGTTCAATTACTTTTCTGACGGAACAAAATAGAGAACTAAAAAATACAATAGAATCATTAAAGATTCAAGCCAAGAAGGATAAAGAATACACGGTACTTTTAGAGGAGAAAATAGAGGATTTACAACTTTCAAATAGGAAAACAAATCTTGAAATAAAAAACGTTCCCAAACAGGAGAAAGAGACGAAAGAGGACTTAATAAATTTGACACTATCCCTGTCAAAAACGATTGGCTGTGAAATGAATAAAAAAGATATAAGTGATATATATAGAGTAAAAAACAAGAAAGTTAACCAAACTAACTCTCCTATTATCGTGGAGACCTGTTCTTCGCTCCTTAGAGCGTCGGTACTCAAGGCATGTAAGGCGTATAATATCCGTCACAAGGACAAACTTCGAGCTAAACATTTGGGACTCCGAAAAAACGAGGAAGTACCAGTGTACGTATCAGAACACCTGACAGCCCGTGGATCTCGACTCTATTTCCTAGCACGTGATCTGGCAAAGTCTAGCAATTATAAATACTGCTGGACAGCCTACGGGAAGGTCTACGTCAGGAGGGACGACAACTCGCCAATCATAGCTATTAAATCGGAGTCACAGGTGCAAAGTCTCATACAGACATCCTGACAAGCTTTGGGTTCTTATGTTTTTATTTACAAACGGCTGATCTTATTATTTGCTATACTGCAATGTTTAAGCGGTTGCACATTCTACATTAATCTCTCAAATAAGTATACTATGCATAAAACAAAAATAACAGCTACTTCATATAATAATACAATATATTATAAACCAATATACAACCATAAAAAGATAAAAATTATAGACACACGTTATGAAATAAATATAAAACCCCATTTTCTTACAAAATACACAGAATCTATATAATCAATATAAAATTAACAATAAAATATGGATAGCTCACTTAAAACAATACATGTAATAGATTCTTTTAAAGTTGCTTATTCAATTGAAAGTCAGTTTGAAGATTTCACAAAAAATACTTATTCCCAGACATCTGATTTAACTTTAATCACCCAAAACATACGCAGCGTATATAGTAATATTGACGATCTCCAACTTACACTTACCAATTTTAATTTTCACATCGATCTTTTACTTCTAACCGAATGTAGACTAAATCATAATAGGATTATTGTGCCCATCCCAAATTATTTCTCTTATAGCACAAAAAATTTATTAAATCAAAACGACGGGGTTGTGGCTTACATTAAAAATTGCCATAAAACACATGTTGAAGAAATAATACTTGAGCATGCGTCTTGTCTGCAAATCACTATACAAAGTTACACTATTCTCGCCATATATCGCTCACCTTCTAATACTAATGCCGATAAATTTATAACATCTCTTAATAATCATTTAGAAATCATTAAGTCATGCAAAAATATAATAATTACAGGAGATATTAATATAAACATTATTTGTAAACCCAATGAAAACTCGCAAGAGAGGTCTAACAGGCCACATTATTTAAATATGCTGGCAATGCACGGACTTATTCCAGGGCATTCTTTTCCAACGAGAAACGGATCCTGCTTGGACCATCTCATATCATAAAGTTAGAAAATTACAAATCACAACCTCATATTGCTGTTTTGGATTCAACAATTACAGATCACCGGATGGTTTAAAAAAAAGTATTTTATTTATTACTAGCTATATCGATAACAGAAGCCAAATATAACATATTTAGAATTTTTGTCTGTCTGTATATTTGAACGTCAATCACGTAAAATCTTCTGAACGGATTTTGATGAGATTTATCATGATGATAGGTTAACACTCCAAGGTACATATTAGGCTACAAATTATCACGAGTTTTGTGGCAGTTCCTTAAGGACTATTGACCAACCTAAAATTAACTCTAGCGGCAAGGCGCTTTGTATTTTAATGAGAGCTCAGGTTATACTAAGGTTGGTTATTTTTACCTTTCGTCAAGTAGGTAGATGGCATTGTTCTGGTCTATAAAATACTTTGGTTCGTTTTCAGATGCCTATGAAGTCTAAAAATAATTGATAATGTTATTTCCACAGAATAGATCACAGAACAGAGAAAAAATTCTGTGGAATAGATAATAGCTAGTAAGTACTAACGTAGTTGCACCAAAATGCGCGTATGAGTTTTAGCTTAGGCAGCCATAGTAATACGAGGAGCCAAGTATGTTGTACCATAAAAATAGAGCGCGAGTTAGATTCGCGCTCTAAGGGTTACATACTAGCATGTCTGTGTGCCTGTCTGTGCATAAAACCGCCTACACCAATAGGTCGACTTTGATGAGGTTTTTTTTCAACCGACTTCCAAAAAGGAGGTATGTAGGTTCCTACTTTCAATTTGGATCCAAAGAAAATTTGTCTATATTAAATCAGTACAAGTAAAGGTCTTAAAATCGAAATAACTGGAAAAAGAATATCAGCTACCTAAGTCAAATAAATTAAGAAAATGTTATTTTTTGCACATCTTAGGTTTGCATGTTTATAACGGAGTATTTTGCAAAGACCTTGCACACTCTGGTGATAGAGGGTTAAAATTTAAATCGACCATGTTAGCCCTGGTATTATTGGTACAAACATCGTTGCCACTCTTATTAAATGTCCGTTGGAATACTTACATGGTAATAATCGACCCTTTGGTTTGAAATGGTTTGAAATATGTCATGGTCGAATTAGAAGAGGCGGAAAGAACATTAATTATATTAAATTATTTTTATATGCTTTTTTTATTTCTTTTAAATACCTACAAGAATTCAGGTAAAAATCTGAAATAATTACAGTTCGAATGCTACGCGGACAAAGTCGCGGGCACAGCCAGTAGTAAAAAAAAAAGAGGTTGCCGCTACCTTACCTATACTCATCATTATAGTACCTAAGCATACTTATTTTCATCGCGCAGACTGCCTCTGACAAAACGCGTGACACAGAACTTATGCTCCATTAACACAAGAAGTAAGAAATTCATTAGATTGGCGGATCGTCCTACCTAAAAGGTCCACTTTATGATAACAACTAGTCTAGTTTTGCAAGTGCAAAACTAGACTAGAATATAAATTAAGAATATTTAAGTAAAATATAATTATAATATTGTTTGTCTTTTTTAGTAATCAAAGATTCTTAATTCATTTATTCATTGTTTGTATTTTTAACGCAAAAAATAATTAAACATTTGTAATTCTGAAACTTGGGTCTACCTATACGTAACGGATAGAGGCGACTCAGTACCCTGAAATAACGTTTAGCTGTACGCCATCCATCACGATCAGACAAGCTCTGCAACTGTAAGCTGTTAGTCGAGTACCTACTTAATATAAGTAGGTAAGTACCTAAGTAATGTGTTTTTTTCTAATCTACATACCTACTTAATACTTACCATTTCATATTTTATGCAGGAGATAACTAAAGTGCTTTACATTGTTTTTTGTGTTGAGCCCTGATTTTTAATCGTACTGGAATTTTTTACTGTTATATTTATCGGTTTGGTTCTGATATTGCAGTTAAATTTGACTGCATTTATTGTACCTAATATCAAAATTTCAGCTTTTGTTTTTAGCATAGTAAAGATGGAGGTGTCGCAAAGAACTAAACTAACTTAGACAAATGACGGTTTAGTTATTCAAACATAAAGTCAATCAATCAGCTTCGTTTTATTTTATTTGTAAAACACAAGTAGAAAGCTAAAAAATGTTTATTTTAACTAGTGTGTGAATCGAATTAATCTGAAATGGGCTTTATTCAAGCATGTAGGTAGCCGAAGATTTGTCTTGGTCTGCATAATGTACAACACTATGAGGACTCTATGACAAATCGCAATATTTATCCCCTCGTCAGCGAACCGATAACACAGCCTCGGGCGTGTTTGAAATCGGCCCTCGAAACTAAGGTCAAACTACGTGGTCGTCAGATAGAACACTGACATATCACTGGTACTTAGGCAGAACCTTTATACTCCACTATCAGATATCTTGAAACGAAGAGGTTTTCTTTTTCTAAAAATAAGTTGTAAGAAGGGTAAAAAAAGTTAGATAATGTAAAGTAAGATTAGTATCAAAAAGCTGTAATAGATTGCTCTTCCATTAATTACCTATTTCAACACTTACTAAAAACATTAATCCATATAGGTATATCTAGGTGTTATAGGGAAGATTAATTATCTAAAAAACGTAGGCACGAGACTGGAAATAATTGCATTTGCATAAACGATTATCTGAGTTCCTATCTGTTCATACATTGGTTGAGAGATTCTAGTAGAGAAGATATATTAAAGAGGGTTAATTAAATTCTAAGTTTTTATGGCATTGTATGGTACATACATGTAGCAACCAAATTAAAAGTAGATAAAAAAATAAGACTGTAAAAATTAAAAACATTATAATAACCGTTTAAATAAATGTTAAGAAAATTAAGAATATTACAATAAAACTATTTATTGCTTGGATTGCATCTCCTATCCTCTATCTCCTCTGGATAAGGGGAGATGCAATTCCAAAATGATGTTTTATCATGGCATTTATATATAAATGATTTTTTATTATATACGTAAGATTGAAAAGGTTTTATTCGCAAAATAAATTCAAAGAAGTTTATTACTCTGCCGGGACCAACCATAATCACTCTGCCTGTACTACTAGTAAAAAACCGATTACTTTATACGGTTTATTTTATGCCTTGGTTTGGTATACATATACTATTTATTTGTACGTATGTACTTTTAGACGAATAATCACAAAGGAGATTTTCTGGGCTCAGGCTTCGGCGTAATGTATATTTGAAGAAAAATAATCGGAAAACGAAGACGAATACTCTTTTAGTGCTAATTTCAAATAGAAAGGTGTAGTTACATAGTTCAACCCCTATTTACCTATTGAGACAAAACTGAATGAATTAGTTTGTTGTTGTGTTAAGCCCAGGATTTTTGACATAACCAGTAAGTATATATTGTTATTTAAGTGATTGTAAATTATGTTAAGTGCTGCAGCTAACAAAGATAAATAAATACATTTACACTTTGTCCGTTCGTACAGAATTGGCTTGCAGACGGATTTGTCCCATTACGTGACTAGAATAAAATATCACTTAACAATGTTTCGTAGGATGCAAAGTTTACAATCTGATCAAAAAGTTTTTGAACTATGTTCGTTAATAAAATGTATCTTTATTTCAATTTCATTTGCGGGGAAATGCGGCTAGTATTCTAGGCACACTGCCTGGATGTGGCGCGTTTGAGGAAGTTTTTATTTATAAGTTTATTTTAATATTGTTTTATTGTAATTATGAAATAAAATAAGTGCAATGTTTTAATAAAAAAAAAATTTCATTTGTTAATAAAATGTTATGTTGTAATGACATTAAATAAAATATTTTATAACTACTTACTAACTATCCAATGATTTTAGCGGAAATGTTTGCTAATTTTTATATATTCACAAAGTCCAGCGACTGACCACGACCTCATCTGACCTTAAATGCAGATGTGGTACAAGATGGCACTCGATGGCACATTAATAGACTCACTCTATTTATTTTTAATGTATGTTTTTTATATCATGATATTCTAGTATACGTCTGTTACCCTTTTCTTCTCGTTTCCTCTCTTAGGTCTGCTGAAAGAGATTTTTTTAGAAATAAGCAGCAACCTTGTACTAATGTTCTATATTCTATGTTTTTTCTTGTATGTTTTTCTGTGTACTTGAATTTGAAAATAAATAAAGTCGTGGAGACCTCTAGGGGAAGCCTATGTCCAGTAAAAAAACTTGTAGCGGCTGAAATGATAATGGTCGTATCGTAAGATATTAGACACATAAAATATTTGACATAGTGATAGTACTTATAGGTATTACTTTTTGAGGAAGAAACTATCCTTATAACAGACCTATGTAAGACATAGGTAGATAAAGCAGCATTCTATAATCTGTGATACAAGTGTACAGATTATTAAAAAAAAGAATCCAATTGTACTGTCGATACAGCTTAAAATTCCAGATTCTTTCACGTGTAAATAAAATACGCCCTTATTGTTAAAGTTGAAGAATTTCCCCGGAGATTTGTATTGTAGCGATATTTCCCCGTCGATGATGCCGCTGGAAAACATGAATAATATTCGACGTCTGCGTTTGTTTAACTGTCGAACCAATACTCGTTTCACACGATATTCATGATAGCAATAGTAATAATATGAGATTGAATCCCGTTAAAAGTCACATCATAGTTACAGTAACAGTCGCAGTATATTGAACGAGTGCGATCGCTGAAATTTTTGATTGTGTTCTATTTTGTTCATAGATTTTATTATAATTAAACTGACAGAAACAAATTTCACTACATAGTATAAAACAAAGTCGCTTTCTCTGTCCCTATGTCCCTATGTATGCTTAAATCTTTAAAACTACGCAACGGATTTTGATGCGTTTTTTTTAATAGATAGTGATTCAAGAGGAAGGTTTTTATGCCCATGCGAAGCCGGGACGGGTCGCTAGTTATTTAATGTTTTCCAGCTCAACTAGAAGTACCTCTAGTTCTTCATCTTAATATAATTAAGTACGAAGGTTTGTAACTACCAACTCTCTCTCATTTATTTCTTTCGCCGAAAGTTGCAGTGCTTGTCAGTTTGAAAAATGAGAGAGGCAGGAATTTTATTGGGCACTGTGGCGCAGTACACAACAGGTAAAGTAACACAAGTAACACAACATGTAAAGTTTAAAAACAAACATTGGTAATATGTTATTAATTTACTCACTAAATCGGGTGTAGGCCTCTTGCCAAATTTTCAACTTTTACTGTGAAGGACGTGCTAAACCGCTTTGTAAACAAAAACAAGGTGGTGTACAAAAATTAAAAAAATATTATAAACGTCCCACTTCTATACTCCCATACTACGTATGTCTGTTATGTTTTCACGACTGCTGGACCGATTTAGATGAAATTTGGTATGGGTAAGTTAATTAGCAGTAGTAAAATATAGGCTACATTTGGGTGCGATATAATTGAGTCCCACGCGGGCGGAGCCGAGGACAACAGCAGTTAGTATTATAAATTTTAATAAACAGTATATTTTAAGCAAAAAAGCAAACATTTTAAGATAACATTAATTTAAAACTATCTAAAAACTTTTATTTTGTTAGTGTTCTTTCTATAAGTTTAAAAGAGAAAAACCGGTTAAGTGACCACTTGAACTCGCGTGGAGAGGGTTCCGTGCAATACCAATGTCAGTTTTTATATTCAATTGTGGTATGGTAGAGTGAATTTTGAATCTATTACCACTTCTCTCTAAGTGTATCTTTGTCCTCTAAACAAAAGAAAATATGTATCTAAAAATATAGAAATTTTAAATGAATTTTGAGGATTTTATTTTTAGGTTGTACATATTATAATGTTTTAATATGTACTGATTAATTTATTCCTGCTATTTGATACAGGATTGGAAAAAGTAACTATGATGTGATGACTTATGACAACCTATATGATAATGATTATATATCGTTTAGCACAAAATATGTTTGTATATCATAAATATAATTATATCTAGGTTGAGTTAAACTCTTTAAGTCTACTGACAATCTTGTTATATGTGCTATTAAACTGTTGATTGTAGATACTTTGTTACAAATTATGGTGAGGTTATATGGGTCGATATTAAAATTGTTCGCTATACATTCGTGGTTATATCGTGTCTGTTGAAATTTAGGGCAGTATTTAATTAAGTGATCAAAAGTTTGTGTAGTAACGTTATCGTAGGGGCACTCATCGTTATCTATAATCTTAAACCGTTTCAGATAATGTTTGTGGTAGCCATGGTTAGTTAAAAATTGTGTAATTTCAAATGAGGGGGGTGCATGTGTAATGAATTTGTGTAATGTATCTGTCGCAGTATGATAGATAAAGCCGTCATATAGTTATAACCCTAGGTATATGATTATATGCCGTAACATAGTTATACGAAAGCAATTCATGACTATCTTACTAGGAACATAATTATAATACGGTTCTAGTTTAGTGATATGGTTATATTACTGGATTAAGTTTAGTAACTTAACGTTTAGTGCATTAAAACTAAGTCTTCCACCAGTGTTTGTTACCAGTGATGACATGAGTTTGTGGTCCCTTACTATAGGCCTCATAAGTTAAGCTCAAGGTCGCCCAAAGAGCCATGGAGAGGTCTATGCTCGGTGTTCCCTAGGAGACCGAATCAGAAATGAGGAGATCCGTAGGAGAACAAGGGTTGCCGACATAGCCTATAGCGGATTAGCTTTTTGAAGTGGCAGTGGGCGGGGCACATAGCGCAACGAACCGATGGCCGATGGGGCAGAAAGGTTCTCGAATGTCGACCACATACCGGTAAGTGCAGCATCGGACACCCACCGACCAGATGGTCAGATGACCTTAGGAGGGTCGCAGGCAGGCGCTGGATCCAGGCCGCTTTCAACTGGTCATTTTGGAAATCCTTGGGGGGGTCTTTGTCCAGCAGAAACAGTATTGTGACTTATTGCAACCTTAATTTTGTAATAAAAATAAAAACCAATATAATTAGTATTGTTTTCTTTGATTCTCTGGCAGATTTATAACCATCTGACTAGATTAGTTTAGTCAGATAAACATATTACTAGATTGCAACCGTATAATAAATATATTCCTAGTAAGATAGTTATAAATCTCTTTCATATATCTATTTTACGGTATATAATTATATCACTAGGAATATGGCTATATCACGGCTTTATCTATCTTACTGCGACATATCTAAGTCTGGGAATATTGTATGGATGTGGTGATTTAGAGACTGCGGCGTATTCTCTCCTCCATGTGTACATCGTTTTCCTTATTATCTCCCTTTTGGCATATGAGATAGGAAAATCATGTGTTATTGTAGTCCTACATGCCGCTGCCTGTTTGGCTAGAACGTCAGCATGTTCATTTCCAGTGATTCCAACGTGTGCTTTAACCCAGATAAATTTAAATGTGGTGTTAAGCTGAATACTGAGAGTGTGTAGTTTTCGATGTATGGAGTGAACTGTGGGGTCAGTGTTATTTCTGACTTGTAGAGCTTTAAGAGCCGATTGACTGTCTGAGGCGATTGTGATGAGAGGTGATGTTATGTGAATATATCTCACAGTGCGGTTTGCAAAACTTTTTATTTTGAATTCCTTGATGGTTGTTGTTTACAGTTAAGGCACTCATAGCAGTCACCTCGTCATTATGCTAAACGCCGAAAGCCGGCAACTCAATACATATTCAGTGAACATTAGCGGCTTTGTTGCGTCTCTTAGATCAGCGATGCAAAGGTCCGCGGACAAAGCTTACGTATTCATGGGTGTAATATTTAAAACTAAAGTTCGCCATGAATTATTGAAAATATAACATTGTGTGACTGCAACATGAATGTCTTAAAAAAGGGCGTTAAAATAATCTATTAGGTTCGGCAACATGCTTACGATATACACCTGGTGTAGGTTATATAGGCTATGGTAACCGCTTTGCATCAGCTTGATTGCGTTGGCTTGTTTGCCTACTTAATAATATAAAAAATGTGTAACATATTTTTATATTCAAATACTTATATCAAGTTTAATAGCGTTGCGCGAAGCTTATTGGAACTAAGGAGGCGAGTGAAGTAATCCCCGCTAGTCTATGCTAACAAATGGCGCCAGTAAATCATGAAGCTAACACATTTTCTACCTTTAACCCTCACTACAATTACCTGACATAATGATGGCTTTATGCCTAAAGGAGTTGAAGCACCTAAATAAATAGCTTTTCCTCGTATAATGTCATAATTTTCGTTAAAGGTCATATATATTTTTAAAGTTTACTTTAGCCAGTTTTCTTATTTGTACAATATCTTTATCTTTAAAATAACTGAGTATAATGTGTTTTTTTTATATTATTTTTGTAAAAGTCTAGTTGCATTTAAATATTGTACCTACGAGTATAAACTATGTATATAATACATATGCACACAAAGTGTTACTTGTATTTTTATTTTCCGGATGGTATCATAAAAATAAACAAAAATTAACTGAGGTATGAATTATTCATTCCTCATCCCAATCAATTCCGTACACATTCTTGGCGGACATTGTTCGCGTATGGAACAGCATTTATTTTCTTTGGAACCAATACGCTTGGCAAGGAATCAAAAATATAACGTTTTTGACAAAATTCTCCCTTTACTTTTCGCTAACTGTATAGTATCTCTGTATAGTATATACTTGATATCTTTCCCGTATGAACGAAACTGACGTGTTCGTTAATGTTAGATGCCAAGACTTCAAAAACTAAATCAATCAACCAGTAAGTGTGTTCTTGTTAAATGAGTATTGCCCTTGTAAGTAATTATGTAGATACTAACGTACAATGTATCGCCCGAGAATACTTGAAGGAGTAAAAATGCCAGTAACTTTTGAATAATAAGTGTAAAACCGGAAAACGCGTTTATGAAAACTCATACTAGGGGTACTTAGCCCTGATTTCCTTTATAAAAAAACCTAATGTTACCTATATTTTAAATGTAGTAAATTTAAATTGCATATATTTTTTACAATTAAACAAACAAATCATTGCAAAATTATACTATACTGCATTAGCGAAAAAAAAACTTACGCAAATTGATTTTTCTCGACTGATAGGAATATGAATCACCTGATTGTCTGACAATAAAGATGATTCCGTGCTTCGGAAGGCACCCGTTAGTCCCGGCTGCCATCAGGTAGTCGTTATAGGAACCACATCAAAGGCGGAGAGGCGGTTCCGAAGAACTGTCCAAAATATTATTTTGCCATCTTTGTTAAACCTTATTTAAAGCAAATAAATTCTTTTTAATTTGAATTTGACACCAGGGTGTGCATGGTCGATTGACCTTGTCACCTACACGAAATGATAATGTTGTTTCCATTATTACCTTACCTCCGCTGTCCATCCAAATTTTGCCAGAGGTGTGTTTTAAAAGTATACAAATTCCAAAATGTAACCATATTACCTATATCAACTACATAACATAGCTATATAGTGTAAATAGTGTAAAAACCGAAAGAAAATATTAAACCTTTGCAAATTAGACGCTCGCTCGCATTCGAAATTACTTTTTCATTAGGCGGTGGTGTAGCATGTAAACTACGAGTCGTAGCAAAATGCTACGAAACATCTACGAGCTTCTTTGTGCGCGGTAATGTAATTAGATGCATGTTTAGGTATGACAAGGTATGGAATAACTTTGTAATTGACAATTTAATTACAAAGTCTACTTTTTATGCAATCGGAAAATATAAAATATAGTAAAATATCTCTCTTACACATTTACTCGTATATTAAATATGAATAAGGTAACAACTATAACACGTAGCAAAGTGCTACGAAACGTCTACGATTTCGACGTCACGATTAGATATTTGTGACGATTTCTGGCAAAGTTGGAGATTAGTGATTTGGTAATAACAATGATTACTGTGAATTGTAATTTATTTATAAAATTCCATAATGATGAATATATTATAAAAGTATTTTTATTTGTATATTTTTTTACTAAGGAAAAATTTTAACTAGAAGGACATCAATTCAGTGCTTTGACTATGTGTAAAAGTCTATAAATATAATATCTATCTTGGAATCCACAAAAACGCTATGTTTTCGCGAAACAAAATAATTACGTACTCGCAGATAGAAAGCCTCGGGCCTTTTTGCGTATTTTGAATTGTTTCTATTTTCAATAATTGTTTTTGCCAAAAAAACGAAACCGACTTCAATTCCTCAACTAAAAAGGATGAAACAATTAATACATTTTTGTTTAAATATGCTTCATATCAAACATTTAAATAAATCTGAATTCTTCTTGTAATTCGGTAACATACATAAAAAAAAAACATTCCGACGAATTGAGAACCTCCTCCTTTTTTTTTAAGTCGGATAACAAATGGTATTTTAATGAAATAAAAATATACCTTACGCTATTCTGTTAATATAGCTATGTTCTTAATCTGCTATTTTTCTCCTCGTCCATTAGTCGTACACGTAAAACGGCACAAGTACCTATAAGGTGCTTTTAGTCCTGAATCCATTTGGAATATTAATAGACCGAATCTCCGTTCGAACGAGTGGCTGTCAATACCAGCAGACGGAGACCGCGACATCCCTTCTCGAGCGAAGAGCTCTGTGGGACCAAACTTGCTGAAAAATGCTCAAAAGTACTGCGAATGAATTATGAGATTTAGAAGCCCGTTTAGGAAATGCTAAGTTGCGAATATATATAAATATATACTGTCATAATTCATAATGTCATTAGTCAAGAATATTTATTAAAAGTAAAAAAGTATAAAAATTAACCTAAAACTTCGACTAATATTTACAGATTTTTTAATAAATACTTATATATAGATTATATAGATTAATTTAATTATACAATTAATCAAGTTACGTACAGCAAGAAAACCTGCCAAGTTCAAATTTATCTTAATAAATCTTAATATTGTGGATTAGGCTGTTGATGAAGATGATTGTGGTAGATTTTAAAGTGCATCTAAACTTGGAATTGGATTGGATTTCAACCCTTTTTTTGGCGAACATTTAGCCAATAGAAAATAGGCCCCTTTTGGTATGTTTTTGGTGGGAATGTAATAACTATCATATTAATAATAAGTAAATTATAATATATTTCTGTTTGCTTTTTCGCAGTAGACAAGCAGGCTATAATTGCAAAGGCATGCCTCTCGCGTGTGCTCTACTGAGTTCATATGTGCGTGTGCTCAAACTCCCTAGAGAGAAATAAGTGTAATAAAATTCGCAATAAATGTAAATAATTTAATTTATGAAAATACTTTATAAGCAATAAAAAACAAGACTACATAAAATACAATAAGCTATAAATAAATGTGTCGTTGTCGAGTCCGTATGTCCTCAGAAGGCGAGCGCATTGCCACATTGGAGAGCATTACTTTTTCCCAGTCCACTGGACATGGTCGCCCAGGACGACGAAATAAATTCAGCTTTAAAACTTGTTTCTGTGTTTGTTTTTTAAGTCAATTGTAACTTCACATATATTAACCAATGAGAGTAAAACCACTTCACAAATATTTGATAGAATAACAGTACTATTGATTGGTTATATTTACTCTCAATATGTATTATTTGATTCAATTTTAATTTATCTTCTTGTCAAGTTCAAACAAGCAAACAAATTGTTAACTGAAAATTAAATTTTGACTCTCGCTCCAACTAGTAACCGATTGAATAGTCAAAGCTCGCAAGTACGTTTCACAGTGCGGGGTTCAAAGGTTTGGCATGTGTCCAGTTTATACGACGAGCTTGGGCGCGGCGGGATCACAAATACTACATTAAGAAGAGAACAGAAAAGGCGTAGAGGCTGACGTCGATAGGTGTTTAACCTGTTTCTTTTAACAGTTCTTTGCTCATAATTAGTTCTTAGATATGAGCTTTTCGGACAAGGTCTGTGTGTTTCCACACTACTTTGTCGATTCTCTTGTGGATTATTTGTCTTAATTTTGTTTATTTGCTCATATTTTGATCTTATTACATAATAAGATATCTTTTAGACAAGGCCTGTGTGTTGTCACACCTCCTTGCCGAGACATTTTGCTTTATTTTATTTATTTGCTCATATTTTGTTCTTATTACACATAAGATATGAGCTTTCAGACAAGGCCTGTGTTGTCACACCTCCTTGCCGATACATTTTTGCTTTAATTTATTTATTTGCTCATATTTTGTTCTTTTTACATATAAGATATGAGCTTTCAGACAAGGCCTGTGTGTTTTATTTACACTTTCTTAGTCTTTTTTTATGATGTCCGACCACTTTATTCATTATTTGTAGGCGTTAATTGTTCATTGTCACTTTTATCACCCATAATTATATGGAGTAGGTTCTCAATCGCGATCCCACTTCTGATAATAGAAGGGGTTAGATTTTCATAAATTATACCACGTGTGATCGATACAGGGTCTATATTCAGACTGCTCATACAACATAAGTAGCTTACTCTCTATGGTTAGCTGTTTACATTATTCTATAGCTTATATCTATTTCGACCTATATATATGAAGGTGGCTGTCACGTGTGTATTGGTTAAGAGTGTAATATCTACATTACTTTTATTTTGTAGCGGGAACGTCGTCTTTGCCCCATGTGACTTATTTTATAACTTGTTCTATCGACCACGCGGCTACCGCTTCGCCTATTAAGCACATTGTATCTCACTACCGCTTTAAGTGAATAATGTAATAAGAATGTTTATTCCATCCATTACCAAAATCGCAGTTTTATGTAAAAACTCGTAGGATTTATCATACTTACATTTATGAATACATAGCTGAGAAGAGTAAAAGTCGTTGACTTAAGTCCGACTTAAGCCGGAAATCACAGAGCTCGAAAACAAATAATCTATTTTAAGTTATTGCTATTTAAAACTTAAAGCAAACATAGAAATATAGAGAAATAAAAAGGCGGCTACATTGTTGTAACAAAAGTCAATGGATCGAAAGATTTTAGACCAGCTGTGTGGTCTCTGGCTTCCAAAGGACCGGATGGCACATTCTAGAGCATATTTTCCCCCCGGTACCTTAAGAGTCTGGTGGCAAACTCTACCAACAAAAGCATTCAAAGATATCAGGCAGCCGGCGGGTCATTAGATAATGCAAAATCTTATGTCAGATGAAATCTTACCCCTTCTGATCTTTACAAGGGATAACAACCCGCCCGAAATACCCTCGTGTACGAGAATAGGCATTCTAACCATAGGTAAGGGCGAAAAAATACAAGAAATGCATTTTTACTTCATACTAAATCATATTTATAATAAATTTTGAAAAAACTCGTAATATCTATCTCTTAATGCTTCGTAGTAATTTTTAATCTTTGGCGAGTGTGACGGGCGCGATTGTGTTATGCTCGACCGCCACAAAGGGAAGATCTTCCCGCCAGGGTGTTATGCCTGGGGAACCGCGGCTCCGACGATAACCTGTCGGAGGTTGTATTTATGCTTCAATCCGTAGAGACTTTGCAAGCGCGATTTAGACTTTCATAGTAACTTTGCCGTTTTGTATGCAAGCTCGATTTTCGTTTTTTTAACGCCATCTGTTGATTGTCGTCGTAGTTATAATGTTGTGGCGCAAGTGTCGCCACAAATCATTCATATTTTCAGCCACACTTTGTTTTCAAAGTTTAAAATAGTTTTGTTTGGATTGTTAATTAAGAAAATTACCTACTTCTAAAAAAAGACTTGCAATACCTTCACAATTCCTGTAAATTATATGCAAACGCATTAAGGTTCCAACGAAAGGTTAATAACCCGAACCGGACTCCTGTGTCCGCAATCATGCCGGAATGCAGTGTTCGCGGAAGCGGGTTGACAACCTACTGAATCTCATTTGTACTTCCACTTTATTCGAGTTGTAACAAAGGTAATAATGCAATGCAGTTCATCGGTATATTACGAACAATATATTAACAGCTAAGGAGCACAGCAGTAAAGACAAAGTTTCCTCATAACATTTCCGTTTCTCGAAATGTTTTGATCTATTTTGAATTCTCATTGCTTTGACTGAAATCGTCAAAAACTGGTTACGGTCAGTACATGTTTATTATCTTCTAAAGCTTATAATTATTATAACGTAAACGTAATTACATGTATTCGTTCATTGACAAAAACAAAAATTTTATCGGTCATTCTTTAGATTTTCGTTCGTTGCCTAATTAGCACGTCGTTTTTTTGTTTTTCATTTTTTGGAAAACTACCACCAGTATAAAAACCTATTGGCAATAAAAACAAGTGTATATAATGGCACTTATTTATGTTTTCATCGCGAATTTCAATGCTACATGCAACGTAGTAGATAGCTGGTACTTCTGAAAGTTCTGGAAAGTTTAAATTGATGATTTATTTATAACGCACAAATAGAAGCTGCGATATATATAAATGTAACTTTATAGACAAAATATTACAAGCTTTTGCATCGACTAAACTGACTACATTCGAACATAGTAATAAAAATGCTGAGTTTCACATTTATGCAAATCACTAGCTGTATATATTAGGAAAAAATTGTAGGCATTCATATGGTTTCATCTAAACATGAACACTATCAAGTTCAAAAAAAATATTTCTTAAAGGGCATAATAATAAACAATTTGAATCCAGCGTTTTATTTATGCGAGCGGAAATCTTTTCTACAATCGGTACCAATCTACACTTCGATATACAAGTTAAGTAAGAGATCGATTTGGTTTTTTTCAGTTTCAGTGAACGAATACTGTAAGTGAGGGCACTCCGAGCTTGCATACGCTCCGGCGTGCAGAACAGTCTTTGAACAATTTTATTCAGTTCGAGAGTACGAAGCTACGTCTTTCAACCAAACAACAACGAGAATTCTCACCATATCTCCGACTAGAAATTTCTTCCAGCACTGTTGTTATTTGTCGTTCTCGATCTATCTCTGATAAATCAACATCTGCACTTTGTCTCGTCCTCTTTCTTTTATCGATGTAATTGGTAATGAATGAATTTTTTGCTCTACATTTAAGACGATACTATAATGTTTAAAATAAACTTTAGATCCAGAACCTTAATTACATATCACGGATTTTTGTTAACCTGTGTTTTCAGCGAATAATGATTCTTAAATGATGGTGGCGCTAGTGTTTTAACCGAGGTATCACCTTATGTAGATAATGGGCTGCGTGATAGTGTAGTGATCCTAATATCCTATCCTCTCCTTTTTAATAGGAACACGATTCTATCGCTTCAGTGATATCTTACAGCGATTTTTTCGACCGTTTTACGATCAATAGCTTTTGTAATAATCGTGTAAGTACACACTTTTACATATTATCTCTACATTGTATCGTATCACTGTAATCTAAATTGTAATAAAAGATTTCAACCAAGTATCATATAAATACTTGGTTAAGTATAATCCACACTTTTAGAATAATATTTTAAACACAAAAGTATGTCTGTCCGTCCCTTTGTCTGTCTGACTGTCATGAGATTTAGAGTAGATTAGTTTAAGACCGGGGGTCAAACATAGGCTATGTTTAGGCGCGATACAACCGACTACCACGCGGGCTGAGCCACTGACAACAATATAAATGATCAAACGTTTTAGGAATTTTCATAGCTCTATAAAGCTGAAGCTCATCATATAGGTAATAAATATTTGTAACAGTACAACTGCAGAGCTGTTAGTATTCTGCTGCACCGGCTGCTACAACAGGGACTTATCTCTAATGTTTCAAACTTCCTAGACTAATTGTCTGGTTTGGACGAGCGCTCCCGATTGGCGTTTCATCCTCATCCAAAGTTACAGATTAAAATTATGACATATATTGTGTAGTATTTATTAAAATAAATATAGTTTATTTTATGTTATGAAAAAATCAAGTCTCTTTACAATTATATCAGAACAGCTGTTTCACGCACGCACGCACGCGTGGTATCAGTTTTATCGCGCTCAAAAGTAGCCTATGTTTGACCCCTGGTCCTTAACTATATCCATAACAAAATCAGAATCATCAAAATCAGTCCAGTGGTTTAGCCGTGAATGCGTAACAGACAGACAGACAGACAGATAGTCTTTCGTATTTACAATATTAGTAAGTAAGTGTAGCGATATAGTATTGCGATCCAGCGAGGGAATGCTGCCAGCATTTTGGGCACGTTGCCTCAAACTGTAGATAGTTTTTAGGTTATTCTTTAGACTAAGTTTTCTTATTATTTTGTTTACATTTATACGTGCAAGTTAAAATAAATAAAACAAAGATTAAGCAAAAACAAAAAAGTATAGAAGTATGAATTTTACTTCTTATATAACCGTGTTTCTCTTAAGCCTGCTTAGTTACTAAAAATTCAAGCTCCTAGTTTGATTCACAACGAAGTTATAGGGTCGAAAAAGAAACTGCTTCGAGAAAAGTATGGTACGGCCGTGCTACTTTTTTTTTGCTCAACTTGCGGAGATTAGTATAAAAAGTGACAACGACGTATTCATTAAACACCTTTCAACACATAATAAAAGGATAACTTACATATTTGCAAAGCAACAAGCAAAAATTAATGTAATCTTATCTGAGCAAATCTCCCAAGTGTGTGATAAAACGTCTTTATTCCGGATGTTTTAATTAGCATTATTAAATATGAGAGAGCGTTCAGACAGACTGCAAACGTGGGTGCAAGCGGGGCAGCGTGCGTCGTGGGTCGTGGGTGACGGAGGCTGGGCGGGCGAGCGCGGGTGGCGGCGGTGTGCGCGGGCGAGGGTGCAGGTGCACCTGGGCGGCGGCCGCGCGGCGCCCGACTCCCGGCGCCCGGCGCCCCACGTGCCCGGGCTCAGTCGCTAGCAGCCGCCGCAGTCGCCGCACGGCCCGCGTCGCTGCCTCGCCGCGCCGACAGCGACAGGTGGCGTCCAGCGGCGCCGACGCCTGCCGCCTGCGCGCTCCGCTCGCGCCCGCCACGACCCAACCAACACTTCCCATCTTAATATGTATACGGCTGGCTTTTATATCCAACTTCAATATTAATAAAGTGCGGTGCCGATCTGTTTCGATAAATAATGTTAGTTGATCAAGTGCCCGCGAAGATTAGTAGTGATAACGGGATGCTGTCGTACATATTTGGATTTTAAATAAATCGTTGTCAGCGACCGCTCTGTAAGTATACTTACACGCTTGCAAGACTTATAACTTTGTCGTAGTAATGCGAGCAAGCTGCAAGGCACGAAGTAAATCTATTCTATTCCTCATAAATTTCTATCAGCGTCATCGATGCAAACAGGAACCAAATCCGGTCACAACTTTCAGAGTTTAACACATAGATTTGCATAAAGCAAATAAAATACTTAGTACTATTTCACAATCATATTAGAAATAAAAAGGTTTATTTATATAACTAAATCACACAAAATACTAAACAGCAAAACAAGGCAAAACATAATTTTGTTCGAAGCAAACACTGTACATAATTAATTGAATAAAGGGAGAGCGAACAATTTGTTCTGTGCGCTGGTATATTAGTCTACGTAATTCTATTTTTGTAACATATAAGGAATTGCATGCTTACTTCTTAATTATATTTAGTTATTGAAATAAAATCTTATATTTTATTCGCGATATGATGCTTTTACTTATCTTTTAAAAAATCAATCGATCGCAATGTACAAATTTACAATAGCTAGAGTTTTTTTATGAGATAATTTTTTATGGCCACATCCCCTATAGCTATTGCTATATTTGTCTAATGCTTGAATTTACGATATGCCGCTGGAAGTCGTAATGAGTTATGGGACATAACGACAAAATGGATATCTTTTAATATAAGTGATCATATCTATAAAACTTAAAACGTTATGAATCTGAATATGTATTTATATATACTTGCATCTAAGTAAATTGTAATTTTGACATGTCACTATGACCATTCATTAAAGTGTGTAATAATGATCATTTATTCAGCACCTTTATGTAATGGTTTTTCACAAATGATATTTTTCAACATAACAATCATTGGCTGTATACTTCTCTCAACTAATGTGTACTAACGTCATAACCTTATTTCTGATTTGCGATAAATTAACTCATAAGTTATTATTAATTAAAACGACATCTCATTTCTGTTATAAAACATGTAAAAAAAATGCCTTAATAGTTTGTGGTTTTCTGTTTATATGATTTAAATACACAGACAACTTGCAGAAAATGTTGTAGAGGGGTCTACGAGTCACGCTACGACGAGACTACGATCTGCTACACAATTATGCTACACCACACTGCTACACCCACGTTCATTGTATTAAAACTGACAATTAAGCATTTTCAAAGCTAGAATGTAATTTTTTGTAGTTGGTTGAACAGAAAACACCATGTAGTTTTGGCTTGTGAAAGTCAATAAAAACTCTGTTAAGTAAAGGGTTTAATTGAAATTCTTTTGCATAATACCAGAAGAAAGCTTTTTGGTGCGGTTTTGTTTTATCACCGTAACCAAAGCTGTAACGAAAACTATTTAAGAAGGTAGTTTGCTTTAGAGATAAAGGGTATACGGTGCCGAGATACCATTTGCACCACTAATACACTAGGATCATGATCCTATTGATCCAGTTTCCCTGTAAAATGGCTTAAGGAGGTCAGAGAGCACTCGCGCCATTTTAATAAACAGTACCTCCACATGTAGGACCATTTGACCATGATTTAAGCGTACCCCGGGCTCTAAAGCGTAAGCTAAGTAACTTGCTCGGGTTAAAATAATGACGGTTAAGTTAAATTTTCAATATTGTTTTAACTATTAATATACCTATCACTATGATAATTCCATAAAAATATGCACTATATTTCAGGACTCGACCTTCATAAAATGGAAAAATGTTTACCAGATATTTTCTGAAGCATATACAAGCTGCCACGGTTTTACGCCGAGTCATCTCTTTGAATTTGTTAAGAAAACAAACCCGCGGCCATTTTAAGTGTAATTTTTCCTGGATAGTACCGCAAAATTTCTTACATTAAATTGTATATCTGTTCAAACTGTGCGTAGGTGGCTATTACCGCTTTCTGTATAAAGGTTATTCCTTCGAGAACATAAACATCAAAAATCTGTGGGAATATTCGAGATAAAATAACAGTAACTAATACTTATGCTATTTTTTTTAACGTTGAGTTGTTGAATTTAAAAATGAGCCTTTATTTTATCTACACCTCTAGAAATGTGTCGGTGAAGACTGAATTCGATTATTTGCTAACTACTAACTAACTCAATATCTATAATATATAGACATGGGTCTGTAACAATCGTATTATATTTATAATTATCATGCCTATTAATATTTTGGTAAATTGCATTGTAATGATATTTACAATTTAATAAAATACCAAATTAACTAAAACTAAAAACATGTAACGAAATTATCCCATATGTCGTAATATACTTGATCGATTTTATTTGAACCAATTTTCGTTTGACGTTTTACAATTTTTCTAATTCAAATATAATAATGATGTTAATCAAAGCAGCCGTCTGATAGTCGTTAAATAAAACCGCGTCAGAGGCCTAGAGGCGGTTTTGAAGAACTTTTACACCAGGGTGTGCATGGTCAATTGATCCTGTAACCTATACATTATTATGATGATAATATTTTGAAATTATATTTTATCACAGTAGATATTGAGACATGCACTAAAACTTAGAGCACTTTGTAGCGGAGTCTACGAGATGCGCTACGACGAAGCTACGAAGTGCTACACACAATATCTATATATTCTATACTTAATATTATAAATGAGAAAGTCTGTCTGCCTGTCTGTTACGTTATCATGGCTAAACCGTTAAAAAGATTTTGATGAAATTTGGTATGGATATAGTTATGGACCAGGGGTCAAACATAGGCTACTTTTGGCGCGATGTAACAGAGTCCCACGCGCTCGGAGCTGCGGGCAACTAGCTGTGTAATACAGTTTTGTTTTTCTACATCCTTCTAGTTGTTTATGGTATCTATTGATAGGTTTACATCTAAAAAAACTAAAACGGCTAATAAAATAGGTGAATGACATAGAATGGATAGATAAATCACGGATGTATAAATGGAAGATTATTATAGCATGATATTGAACACGCGTTTGACATATTAGGCTGTATATAATTATACGTTTTCGGAATTTATTGTTATTTAAGTTTAGCAAACGAAAACTCTTTTGCTATACAAAATAAAAGCGTGTAAAAGTCCGAAATGTTGTTCATTGTGATTCCAATGCACATACATTTTTGTTTAGAAATTTGTAACACTGCGAAATTTTTTACTACTTTTATTTTCATAATCATAATCATTTATTTTGTCATACACAGGTTACAATAGGTGTTAGCAGAACTATTTGCGCCAGCAGGCATACAAATGCACCAGCAGGCATACAAAATTGCATTTTGGGTTAGATATTTAACTATAACATTCCTATCATAAACAAAATTTGACATGCATTCATTATATAGAAATGATATATTGATTATATTTAATGATAGTATTCTATTAAAAACCCTTAAAAATCAGATAATTATTCAACTTGAAGTTTAAGAAATACATTCGTAGATGTATTTCTTTACTTTACAGCAAAGAATTTGAAAATCGCCGATGTAAGTTTTTTTTATCTATGCTTTACAGCTCGTTTTATAGTTTAATACTTATACACGGTTCAGACTTTTTTCATCCGTGATTTAAGATATAATCTATTCAGCTGTTTGAATACCCACAATTCATGGATATTTTTGTCTATAGTTATCAAATAATACTACTTTAGTACTACATGTATTCTGTGATAATACTTATTAACATGCTGTGCAAGTTCCACTAATTCAAAATTTAAATTAAATTTTATGATCCCTAAAAACTTACAAATTAAATTGTTGTGAAGCTCGTTAACAGGCGAGCCTTTCTGTATCTGCAACTCTTAGTGCCAGCTGCAGCCGAATGAGTTTCAAATACTGCAGTTTGGTACGTAACCGAATTAATGTTCTCTGGAGTTTTCCCTCCGCTTGTGTCAGGAGTATTGTTTATATCATTGTAACTAACACTTTAAGCTTAATGTTGGCATAACTAAGATTAATGGTTGGCAAGTCTGGCAACTACCCATTATGTCTCCAGGGAGGCGAGAAAGTGCCGTCCATAAATTGGAGTCGATGGTTATGAGGTCGCAAGTGCGTGACATCTATTGTTGCTGCGGCCCCTCAGCCTCCATCCATCATAGTGTCGCGAATTTTATTGTCGCGTCTTATTTCGTTTTATTTCTTTTCCTCAAGAACAAAAGTCTTTAATTTTACTTCCGACAGAAGTGATACTATAAAAGGATCGCAAAAAGGGATCATTTCGTCATTCGATTTTATTTTTATAGGCAGTAATTAGTGTTTTAATGTTTAAAGATCTCGTCCTGAGTCGTTTCGCAACAGAAACATATTGTATTGAAATATTTTATTCATTTTATCAAATATTATTTTATTTTAGCATTAAGTCGTGTTGTATAAGTATTTTATACATATGGAACTATAAAGTTTAAAAAAAAAAAACAAATAAATATTTCCTTTGAAATTGACCATTGCTAACCAAAAATAAAAATAATATATATATATTTCAAGCATAACAAGGTCAAGCCTGTTTAGTTAATTATTTAATGAAGACGGTTCTAGTATTAACTTACTATTACACACAAATATATTGTATGTACATTGTTTATATTATACTAGCTGCACCCCCACGCGGTTTATCATACACATCAGCGCAATCTTCGCCATAAAATGTATGCCAGATTATGTTTAATTACATGAAATCACTTAAATGGTAAGCATATCTAAAATTCGGCCTCAAAATGTCCATCAGACAAGTAACCAGCAGCAGTTATGTTAGTTTGCATTAATTGTGATAGCAAATACCAAACTACAAACTACATGGTGTACAAAGAACCCTCGTTTGTGGAGCAATTAAATCTCCTAGGCTTCACCCAAATTCTCCGGATATCATTTAAACGGGTGTTTTGGCAAACGTGACCTCTGTCAGCGCGCCCCGGCCGCCACAATGGGCGCTCTGCGCTCTCTCAATATTTCAGTGACATTGGTATCAATTAATAAAAGAACAAAAGAAAACACATGTACATAGTCCAATTCTACAAATGTTTATTTTGAACCAAAAAATACAGCAACAGATTGTATTTTTTGTACATACACAATTCTAAACTAATTCTTTTACTAAATGGTACTTTTCACGCAATTAATAAAGTTGGTCTTTAAGATACTTCATGCTCTTGGATTACCATGGTCAATATTACAATATAAAATTAAAGATCTTCTTATGAAATACAATATGTATATGTTAGTGATGTTTATATGCATTGGAGCCCACACTAACAATACAGAATCTCTATAATGCACCACTAAAAATTAAATTGAAGGAAAAATCACAAAAAAAAAAAATACTGAATATCCCAGCTGTATTATTAGTAATAATACGTGGCTTTACAGCTTATCAAACCTCAACCAGAAAAGTAACAAAGTGATAATTGAAACTTATTGGCGTTAAAAAATCAACTTTTTTAACAACAACGTTCTTTATTTTTAGTCATGCTTCGCGCCTAACCAGACAGACAAATTAATTGTTTGCTGGTAATAACCATTAAATATAGACCACCTGTTGTTCTTACCGTTATAAGTAACAGCCGTACCCTCGTCTCAGATGATCGTGAGTTAATATTGTAATAGCATGCGAGAACGGTTGCTCCCAGTGGAGCTCCTTTGTTTTTACTTTGATTACATCTTCCTTCCATACTTCCTTTATCTTTCTTAAGAAAATAAAGATACATTTATTTGTTGATAAAATTGACGTTTCTAAACATAATAGAATTTTTTTTAAACATATTTATTCAACAGATTCCAAGGAATATTCTTAGTTTTAAGTGTCAAATAAAAACTTTGCATAATATTTTTTCAGGTGTAACTGGAATTTTGATACTTTTTACTGAAATGAAGTATTGTTGATTTATAAATTGTGAATGAAAATAACGTACGATTCATTCCGCGGTCGTGGTTAACCCATGCAAATCCAGGATTAAAGAGATAAAAACTTTGCATAATATTTTTTCAGGTGTAACTGGAATTTTGATACTTTTTACTGAAATGAAGTATTGTTGATTTATAAATTGTGAATGAAAATAACGTACGATTCATTCCGCGGTCGTGGTTAACCCATGCAAATCCAGGATTAAAGAGATTCGTAGCTTTTAGTAAAAATAACGTTGTTTTTGTGAACATAATTGTGTACGATATTAATAAAAATAAATGTTTTAGGGTTTTGTACCTCAAAAGGCAAAGACCGAAAAAACCTTTTTAAGATAACTTTGTTGTCCGTCTGTCTGTCACTGTCTGTTAAACTTTTTTTTTTTGAGGAACTTATGAAAGTATCAAGGTGGAATTCATAATATAAATATATAGGTACTCAGGCCTACTTAACTACGGTCCCTTTTGGCTGTAATATAATCAAAATTATAGGTCAACGCAAACAAAATATATGATCGTAAAAGTTGCAAATTTTCGTATATTTTGCTACTACCCGTTGTCCTAGAATCATGAAATTTGTTAAGATCATATAGCACTTATAAGGAATAAATCTTAAAATTGTAAATTGATTGTTACATTTTAAGAAAATAAAAAAGTATATTTTACAAACAAAAATCTTATAATAACGTGTCAAGTCTTTTAGTGTTATGTGGTAGAGACCGCGCTCGATTTAATATTCTTTAAATTAAACGCTTAGACGTAACTATTTAAACAAATGTGCAATTGTTGGTATTTTTTATTGAAACGTTAACCATTATCTACAGCGCGAGCCAAAGGGTTTTAAACATTTAAACTGTGATTGAACAGCCATGACGACAATTTAATAGCCATTTTATGTGGCCACATACACCCGTTTCATTACCATATTGTTTTCCGCCTATAAAGTTCAATAACGATATATTGATTTGTTAGATGCACAATCCATTTACATAGTCTGTTTACCACAAATAATTCCACGACGAGACATAGGCGAATATTAATAGGAGTATGCTGGTGACTGGTAGTTTGGACATGCATAGATATCACCCATTTAGAACCCATTAATAAACTTGAACATATCCTGTGGCTGAATTCAACGTAAAGCGAGTCTGTGGAGGATTTAAATTGATGGTTTGGTCTTACACTAATTTATAGCTACTTACTTATCCACTATATTATAAACGGAGTTTAATACTGATAAAAAATAAAACTCCGCTATAATAATATTTACAAAATCGAATCATGAACGTGTAACGTGTTTATAATAACTTAATTGTTAAGGTTCCTCTCCTAAAAATGGACAATGTAGACTAAGGTCTACGATACGATCAAACCAAATATGATGAAAGTGTTATTTTTAAGACGTATGTATAACTCATTCAAAACTAGTAAGTCGAATGGTTTTCGTTCGTTTCGTCGGTTATGTCGAATGAAAATATTTTGAAAACGAATAGAAACACCATTCGACTTACCAATTTTGGGTGAGTCAAACATTTCAAAATAGCACTCCTTTGCATTTCGTAGCAAATGGCAATACCTACTCCCAATGCTGTTGTTGCAGGTTGCGGTAGCGCGAGCCGGAGCTGGGTGCGTGAGGTCGCTGGCATGTCGCGGCGATGACGCGGTCCGCGCCGCGCGGCATGCCCTGCTGACATGGCACGCAGCCGCTCCGCCCTCCTTTCGCTGGCAGCTGTCGCAGCACTCGCCGGTACTTATATTATCCTACTCTAAATTCACGATAGACACAGCAGTGAGTGCAAAAAGCGTGTCGTTCTGATTTTCGCCTAATGTCTAAGGTTTTTGCAAATATTTTAAGCCCATCGGTTGGCGAAAGTCTTATAGGTCTCATGACCATGGTTGATGCATGTGTGACCCAGGTTATAGAGTAAATACCGAATAGTAGTACCTACATATCTAGTAGTCTAAATTAGTACTTTATAATTAACGGTCATTTACAGCTTTTTTCGTGGCTCCTTTATCAAAACGTAGGCGACGTATATAGAGCTAAATTCACTAGCAAGTATTACGATAAATGGGATTCCATTATTCAAACATAAAAAAAACAGACAAATATAAATGAACAACACTAATAATATAGAAAATTTACCGTTTGTGTAGACAAGATAAATATATTACTCTATTCAGTGAAATATAGGTACTTGACAATGAAACAATGGGCGTCAGTCTAAGCGTTTTCTATCAGCGCGCCGTACTTTGAAAGCCGCTGTCTTTTTGCCTTATTCTCGTTCACCGCTTTATGCTAGTTGTTCTATTCAATTTCAATGTAGAAGATAACAATTAGTTGAATAAAAAGTGCTTCGAAATATTATACGTAATTTTATTGCGTTATTTGATCCATATGGAGCTTGCATTTGCAACAGAAATAAATTTCCAGGTACCTAATTTGTCTGAATTTATCATTTGGTAACTGCATAAAGACAGAACCCTGATTATGTTTTTACAAACGCAGATGCTAGGGTCCGCGTTAGCGGATTTGTATGACAAATCTATATGGCGCCCTTGGCGGATAGTAAGGCAACTAAGAAATTCCATACAAAATCCTAACTCAGTCGCTAGCGTCTGCATTTATAAAATCGTATACTAGGGGTACAGGTCTATTAAGACTAATTAATTAAGATGTAATACGTAAGACGTCATACTAAGTGATAACGTAGTAGTTCTTTACGCATTTTCTATGGTGCAATAAAATTATTTAAGTACATTAGTTTTATTTAGGTGTTAATTATGCAAGCTACAAACTACTAACTTGGGCTTCAGAACAACCTCTACTGTAAAGAAATAGCAAAAGGAACTCATTTAATAATAATATTTAGTGGCTTTACTAAAGAAGAATGATATTTATTTATTTATTTAAACTTTATTGTACAAAATACAGTTGTATAGCACAATAGGCGAACTTAATGCTAAAAGCATTATCTAACAGTCAACCTTTGGGTCAAGCAGAGATCGTAATGTGGGTTTAATATAATAGTAATATATATATTTTTGTAGTTGAAATATGAATTTGATTATTCATTCTACACCAAAATAAACAACAACAAAATAACATTATTTATGCAACAATACAAAATTCGCTTTATCAATAAAGAAACACCCTTATTGGCATGATTATTTTGTCATAATAGAAAAACTTCCACATATCACGTAAACGATTAAACGAGAAGGGACAAGGCTCGACTAGACAAACATCATTTATGGCACGCTCGCCGAACTCTTTCTTTGCTTTTGTTCCGAAAACGGTCATGTTTCACCCGAAAATAGACAGTGTTTTCTTTTGATGATACGGTAACATACAGGTAATAAATAAAATGAACTTATACGATCACTAAAAGAAATATATATAAAACATCATTTAATTTTCCTGATTTGTAGACATGACTTAAATAAAATAGTCAATAAGATATTTGGCAATGAACCATAACTTAATTTTAAGCAACTAGATTTGTCAAATGTTAAATTTTTTCTAGTCTTTTATTAATTTCCAACGTAAATACTTATGTGAGTACTTACTTGCTTCGGTTCGTAATTTGAATATATCGGTTAACAAAATATTGTTGTAGGTATTACTGTACACTTTTCTAATGAATCAAGGTCTTAATCAAGGTCCATTTAATATAAACTCGTGGCGAGTATTACATATGTATTACGTGTATAACTCTATTAATAGTAATCTATTAGTAGTATGCATAGATTAGTTGATTAACGTTTCTGTGGAGCTTAATATACAAGTAGATGTGATTTAATATCTAAACTATGCGGTCAAATACATGATGTGTATTAAATTGAATGTCAAATTGTGTGATGTAAGGTAAGTGCGTTATTAACATGATAATGCAATATAACCATGTGATGATACTTAAATATTTCAGGTGTTACTTACTTTGCGGAAATCAACGCGACTTTCGTACCAAATTACTGTGCGTACTTCCACCACCATTCAAAATACCGCCAATCGTCACCTCACTTCTGATTTTCAGCATGCCTGCTACCAAAAGTTAGCACATACAACCATTGTGACCCGTAATTCACCTATATCCTTTGGCACCATACCAAACTGTTGATCGTTTCACGAACAAGCGACGAAAGACACTATTTATTAAACGCAAAATTAAAAATTAAACTCAAAACTTTCTTCAATGTTTTGGTGGTATGGTGGTTTTTACTTTAAGGTATTGAGAATGATTCAGACTGGTAAGTAGTATTTATTCGTCTATAGCTAGGTATTCTTAAATTCTGTTGATAGTGCTTTTAAAAATAAACATAATATTATTTGCTACATGTAATAAAATTATGTTTATTTTAAAAGCACTATCAACAGAATAGCTAGACGAATAAATACTACCAGTCGTTTATATAATTATTTTCATAAAGCCGTCAGTTTTATTTATTCTATGGATATTAGGTTTGTTACTATAATAATGGAACATGATTTGAAAAGCAGTATATGTGCAGGGTGTTGTGTGTGCGCGCCGCAAGGCAGTGTGCAGGGCGGCGTGCAGGGCGGCGCGCAGGTCCCGCCGGGCGTGCCGCATTCCACCGCGCCGCCCGCCGGCGTCGGCGGAGTCCGCAGGTACGGAACCCCTCACTTTACCACGTTCACGCTTTATAACTGCGAATTACCATCCCGACTTGCGATACGTTAGTCGTAGAAGAGCGTTTCCGATTGTAAAGACTTTCCGATTCCCGGGTACGCCCGACACAAACGGAGTTTAATTGTTGTTGCATCGGACTGTCCCGCAAAGTGTTATCAACAATACTTTCACTTAACAACAGCTTATGCTTTTATCAATAAGTTATAAACGAAGGAAATATAATTTTATTATCCGATAAAAGCTTTGACAAAATATAATGTATTTTTATGATTGGATAAACTATTAGTATTACCATTACAGGGGCTCCATTGACATTATGTGATTCGAAGGTAGATGATATCTCATGAAATATTTATGGGCAATGTATTTACAAACGCTAACGCTCTTTGTTGAAGTCATATATGATCAATTATTAATCTAAGATACTGCAGTACCATATTTTCCACCACAATATCAAATTAAAACCACGAAATATCGGCCGCACGTAAATTTGCCCTAACAGGTATACTAAAATAAAATGATCATCCTGCAAAATATTCTGTTGACTATAAGCCACAGTCATTTGTTCCTTAACAATGCTTAGTAGTAAGAAACGAGTAAAGTTTGTAGCTGCAATTACATTAGCCCCGGACATGTCACTCTAAAACTCATCCAGGAAGTTCTCGAGACAGGCAGCCGCTTGCACTGACTCAAGCTTTGCTAATTTATAACACTGTAATAAAGCCTTTTTGTCTTTCAACCCGAGCATACTAGATTAAAAAGGAAAAACTATTTTTACGTTTTTGTTTTTAGTCTGGTGAGAGCAAATGAAGTAGTGCCAAAGAAAAATATACACTACGCGAAGTAGTAACGTGGTTTGTCAGAAATATTAAAACAAAATCAAACACATGATTTTAACCTCGTTACCATTTCTCTACAAAGACTTGTCACATCTATATATACAAAAAAAAGTCGTGTTAGTTACGCAATTTATAACTCAAGAACGGCTGAATGGATTTAGCTAAAATTTGAAATGGAGTTTGCTTAGACCCTGGAACTAGATTAAAAAGGAAAAACTATTTTTACGTTTTTGTTTTTAGTCTGGCGAGAGCAAATGAATTAGTGTCAAAGAAAAATATACACTATGCGAAGAAGTGCTTTGTCAGAAATATTACTTTTAGCTTTTAATAAAACAAAATCATACACATGATTTTAACCTCGTTACCATAACTCTATATAGACTTGTCACATCTATATATATATATATATATATATATATATAAAAGAAAGTCGTGTTAGTTACACAATTTATAACTCAAGAACGGCTGAACGGATTTAGCTAAAATTTGAAATGGAGTTTGCTTAGATCCTGGAACAACACATAGGCTATATTTTATCACGAAATTCCCACGGGATGGTTTGCATTTTTTTACAAAACTTTCGTTTACAAATTTTAAAACTTTATTAATTTGTAACACAATGCACTGCCCAACAGGAAGATCATTAATTATATTACTGTATTATTAATCAATTGCCGCACTTATTTTAGTGCAAAGGCCTTATTTGGTTAACAAACAATAGAGCAGTGTTCTCACTGTACATCTGATTATTCACTATCTACCTGATAAGTTTAAACCGAAGCACAATCCTCATCACTATTCTGTTTCATCTAATAATATAAGTATAACCTAATGTTTAAAATTGAATTTAGTAAAATTCAGTGAATTTAGCAACTAGTCCTACCGTTACGTTATCGAATTATCCAAGCTATAGAAATAAAACATGATTATTTTATTAGTTAACTAAAATTTACTTCAAAAGGTTTTTACTAAATAATTAAAATCATCCGCAGAATTGTAAAACCTAGATCCCCAAAATATAGTTCAGTAGTTTTTACTCAACGAAAGAAATTAATAAGACCACTGTTACACAGGCCTAGTAACAGAATTTCATAATTTTGAATCTTCATTTAAAAATAAATTTATCGTCTGCACTAAATAATCAGAGGAATTTCTTGCACAAGCCGAGTTTCTTGCTTAAACATAAGCGATAGAACATAAATTTCTCAGAGCACTAGTGCTCTGATACGGGAAACACTTTGAATACTACAGCTACTGGATTTTCATTACAACATAGGTACGTACTTGAAACATAGCGCTAAAGTAGATGACGCCTATTTTACATGGGAGTATTTCAGTCACATTGGATTATTGAGATTATTAGAAAGAAAGAAGAAGAAAAAAAGAAAAAATGTTTATTTGATATTACACAAAAACACAATGGAAAAAGCGAACATTGTGTTTAGAAGGAATAAGTAAGTAACCTACAAATTGTCTTAGTCATAACAGACTAACGCTAATTTAGTACTCATTTAAAATAATGTTACTTGTAATATCTTTTTTTTATTTTATAATGTTGGGATGAATAGTCTGAAAATAAACATATGAAGAAGTACAGAACGCCGCAACAAACCGACAACTGAATCCCGATAACGGATAGACCCTACTTAAGATCAGATGCTATCTTTAATTTAAATAATATATCTATGACATTACCTTCATATTATTATTAACTAAAATAAATACATATTTATATGGCAAATTTTATACAAAGAGGAATACCAATCGTAAAAGCACAGTATACCAATATGGATTTGGTATACTGTGGTAAAAGTATACTCGTGTAAGGTAAAAAAAGTTGCAATGCTAGCATAAATATCTCTGCTAAATAGTATGGGCAAAAAATGGCATACAATGCAGATGCGCATTTCCAGCTTTCATAGCCATTGCTTATTTTTAGCATATTGGGAAATACAGAATACAGAAGCATTGTGTCTAGAATATTTAACGCGAACTGTAAAGTGCAGCAGACGTTATGCCCGAAACATGGTTAAAAATTTAGCGTCTCCTCTGGAGTTATTTTCGAAAAGCTCTCAAATATCTGACAAGAGTGTATCACAAAGATTTCAGTCTTTATTTACAAAGTATGTATAGTTGCCGTTTGCAGAGGTTTTGTCATAGTTTAAAATTTGAAATAGTTTATTTAGAAACCTTTGTAGGAACTTTAACTAAAATTGGATATTTGTTCCTACTCGAATCAATCAATCAGCCAATACCTATTTTCTTTTTGCAAAGCAACTCATACATATCTCATGTTATTATTAATGGTATTAACATTAAAAATCACTTTATGTACTATTTCATTGTACGCAACAAAATGGCTGCGACGAGACAACGTAAGTAATTTATTGCTTAAAAATGTAATTACAGAAAGTTTTTTATAACTTAGGAGTCACAGCAAAAACTTTTTGTAAACCATCGATTGTTGCCGATGAATGATTTGAATAGTTCCGCTGCATGAGATTACGATCAATTGAAAATAATTGCACGTTTCAACCACCAGTAGAATATCATGGGATGCTCCCAATAAATTCAATATACGATTCTATGGCGGGTCATAAAAAATATCCAGGTTCTTTTCTACTTATTTGGTTTTTAATATAAATTGAGAAATATTAATCGCTTACCTTGCATATGATCATAAAATTTTCAAAGCTTAGGGTAAAAATATTTGCGAAATTGAATTGTTTTGTTAAGTTATCACTTTTTGAAACTTACCTGAATATACACAATTTTTAAATTATTAGGAAAATCAGGTTGCAAAAATTTTTGCTGAATCCATAATTTATAAAAAAATTCTGTAATTAATGTTTGTAAATCGCTTTAGAATTTTTCATGATATTTATCACAGTAGTTACAACTGCATTCGCATGAAACACATTATTATTATTAGATAGATACATATGTGCACGAATCGCAATAATCCCAAAGACGGAAACTTGTAACAATTCAATTTCGCTTTTTTGCTGTCATCAGTAAAGTCCTGTATGGGCGGTAAGCTTCGGCATCGAAAGTTGTTGGCTTCACGCCAGAGGAACACAGCACCTTCGGCAACTTTGCTGTCTTATTACATCGAAGGCCTAATTTTTTTATTATTGTAGATAGAGTTGTGATCGAGTTAATGCTCCTCGTAGTATGATTATGGCAGCTATCAATAAAAGAATGCGAATGATGTTATTATGGAACAAAATTCGTGTTTTATTGCTCGTTATATTTGTACGCAGATTCAGTCAGTATTCCAGAGGGAGAGGCTACAGGGACTGGCGCACGCGCGGGGATCCTACGCTCATCAATTCACTCTGGCGCAGTCGACAGCCATTGGGCATTCGGAAACAATTGGGTAAGTTTACTAGGATAAAAAGATATGGAGGGAAATGACAGATATCGGTGTATTGGACTATAAAAGTGGCTAAAATAATGACAATCTAGGCATAAACTAGACAAAGTATTTTTTCAACACGTCCATGAGTTTTAAAAAAATACAATTAAACGCTATACCTATTAAATAGAAGAACATTATCTCTATTTTATAAACAAGATTTTCAACCGAAACATCATGTAGTAGGCAGTTTAATATATATAATACTAGCTGTTCCCCGCGGCTTCGCCCCGCGTGGGACTCGGTTATATCGCGCCCAAAAGTAGCCTATGTTTGACCTCAGGTCGTTAACTACATCCCTACCAAATTTCATCACAATCTGTACAGCAGTTTAGCCGTGAAGAGGTGACAGACAGACAGACAGACAGACAGACAGACAGACAGACTTTCGCATTTATAATATTAGTATGGATTAATATATTAAAATGCCTTTACGATAATGATGTTAAATTTTTACTTTGTCACTTTGTATGTCCAGGGAACGCGGAAGTATACATAGTGTTGGCCCTTCTGATTGGCTTCGTGACTGTGGTGGTGGGGTGCTGGCTGTCGGACAACTGTTGGTCGCCGGAGCCGGAGGACGTGCTGGCGGGCGGCTGACCCGTGGCGGCGGGCGCGTGCACGCACGTGTAGCGCCCGCCGTCCGCGGCCGACAGCCCCTCGGGCGCCGGCTCGCTGTCGCCCGTGCTGCCGCCGCCCGCGCCGCCGCACCCGCCGCATCGCACCCCTGCCTTCCTCCATGCCGCTCGACATCTCTGTCGTGGCGCATGCCTCCGTCTACCCTGTGACAGTAGAAGCGAACCTCCAGGTTTTTGACCGGAGCCCTTTCATCGCTCTTGTCATATTCATGAAAAGACTAATGGAAATCATATTTCCAGCATAGCTAACGGAGGAATACGCGACAGTGAATTAATTACATAAGGTTAAACGTTGTATTACTCAGTTTAAACGTGTAAGTACTTTGTGAAAAGTGAACTGTTTGTGTAATGGTGATAAAGTGCAGGTAATTGTTTTAGTGAACTGGAAGAGCTTTGAATAAAATTTTATGTATTCACTTTATTGTACTTAATGTGCGAATGTAAATGTATGTAATCGTATCAAATAACTAGGCGATGTATCTGTTATTGAGCGCCCGGGATTAGCCAATTAGAAGATTCACAGTACTATTATCGGATCTCTCATCGTAGGGTACGCTTCTAACGGTCTCTCTAATTTGGATTCACCTGATGAAACAACCACCTTTACCAGAAATGTGGTGCGACTATATAGGTACTTTCTCTTTGCACCACTGCTATTGTTTCTAAAAGTATGTGCCTTGAAATGCTTTCCTCGACTTGACTCGTAGATAAGAGCGTGTTTTGAACCCTTTAGAAGAAATTTCTTCTCTCTGTCTGTATGGACAAGTAATCCCATAAGTGCAATACACATCATTACCGTGCCTTTACCGTTCTATAGACTTTGAGAGGGACGTAATTAACAATAGGTTTTTAAAATGCGCTTTCCTCAGTGGAAGGTAACCTACCAACGTTTAATTTTGTATTTTTGTAAAATTGTCCAGCTTCATTTAATACGTTTCTTAATTATTTGACACGAGAACTTGATAGAAATATAGAGGAAAGCGAATTAGGACCAAATATCTTTCATTAAAACGTGCGTCAATTGGATAAATTTATTATCTACTAATTCGAAATTTCCATCACAATAGGATAAGAATCAACTTGAGAGACAACGACATTACATGAATAAATGTAGTATTTCGATACATTTTTTTGGCGATTTTGTATACATAATTATACATTTGTGTAAAACAAATCATTGGTGTTAATTAAATACCTGCCGGTAATTTTAGATATTGGTTAGCTTTTTAAAACTTGTGTCCATTACTAAAACGATAGGAACCTAATATAAAAATATTTAAATACCTAATCTTACCTGCAGAACTTTCACTTCGAACTCTTTTCTAATAAAACTAGGTACCTATTAATTATAATTTAGAACTAATGCTCTCTGACCAGCTAGAGCTGCACCTATATCCTTTGGTATCCGAGTACACCAACAGAATTTAATACCATGGCACACCTGTTTTATACTTCCATTTAATCTTTCTTTTACGTTGCATACTTACTTAGTTACGAACTCGATGATAATGTATTAAACATTGTACAGCTCGTAATGTTAAGTCGATCGGATCGTACATGTCTATTAAATACGAGTAGAATAATATTAGATAGAAACAAGAATAGGAAGCTTTTCCATTTAAAGTCACTGCGGTTATTATATAAGCTCATTATGTTAGGAAAACTAAATATAATAAATGCATAAAATCAAATTTATTTTTATTTCAATGGGTTTGTTATGTGTAAATTCTTTGTCTAACATTAGAAAGCAACATTCCTTAATTCAACATTAGAAAGCAACATTCCTTAATTCAACTCAAAAATAAAACTGATAAATTACATTCTACACATGAATATTTACGACCATATTTTTATTTTTTCATATAATTTCAACCCAAAATTCCTTTAAATTTTAATTGTTCACCACGATACTTTAATATAAATTGGTTCATTATTGTTCGTCTTAGAGTTAAGGAACCCGACTGAATAGTCAACATTTTTAAGCATTGTATAATAATACTTGTCATTAGCGTATAGCGAAATATATAGGTAAACATTTTAATCAAGCGAAAACGTTGATGACTGGGGCCTATCTCAAGTCTAGGCAATTTGATACCTAATAATATATATATATTTGAAAGCACCTAGTCACGAAATTGTGGCTGTGGTCTCTTAGACACCCTGTAGTTACATTTTATATAAGAAGGACGGAGGGCTCCGCTTCTGTGGAATGACTGAAGAATACAGGCCATTAGTTTTATTTTTCTCTCTTCTGCGTACAACTATTGATATTTCATCAATACAATTATAATGGTTATTTATATAATGTATCTATTAATTACTCTACCTATCAAAATTAATTTGGTAACAATTTAAATATTTTATGAAAAAGAATTTTACTTCTATCTATTGCTACAAACATGTATTGTATGTCCGTATCTATTTTTGTACTGTTCGTAATTTTCTAAAAAAATGCGAATGTGAATCTTCTTACTACTTAATGTACTATTTATTATATTGTGTCTATGTACTTTAAGCACTATTTGTCTTTTTGTTGTATTATTATATTCTATTAAAATGTAAATAGTTATACCATAAATAAATTGTTTGGCTTCAATTCGGGTCTGATTGGCTTTGGCTGAATTAGGAATTGAGAGAACTCATACGCTCAAATAAAATTTAGCTATATAATATATACATATTGTATGTCATCATTTGTCACAAATAAATTCAAATAAATGTAATAAACATTAACTGTGACTTTTATTATAATCTACAGGTTATTATATAATTTTCTGTCTAAAACGTGCTGGAATTAAAAAAATTGAGCGCTCAGTATTCCTGTAAGTCTTAGACTGAAAGTATATTTCAAATTTTACCTGTTTCTTACTTTGTTGATATAGAAATAACCTCTTGATTATTTTGATGAGATCAAATCAAGTTACGAAAGATCTCTCATGTACTGACATGGCTTAAAAAGTGGATTCTAGGAAGGAAGTGGGCTAAAGGGAGCTTTACCACGCAAACTTTTTCCATAGAAAAATATAGGGCATGAGGCTCCACGCAGTGACGCTGACACAAAAACCTTTCTTTTCTGACTTCGACTAACCTACAACCTACAATATACGTATAAGTTCATCTATAGATACTATTCTCATTAGCATTATTAAAAAAAGTCACAAGTTGTGAGCATCAAAATCGGGTCAATGATTACTGTGATTTTTGCAAGCTACGAATATTTCCGGAATGTTCACTGTTGAGACGTGTTGTGCAGTCTTGCCACTAAGTCACAGCAGCATTAATGATTTCCAAGAAATGTATGGAGAAAGAGAAGTGGTACCTACTCAGTAAGTATACCTTTACAATACTTAGGTACTCTGACTTTTCTAATTATCACATTAAATAAATTTAGAAAAATATTCGGATATGTAAGATATTTACGGTGTTCCCCGCTTTGGGCCCACGACGGACTTCTTGCTCGCTTAGATAAATACGTGCAGGAGGCCCTCGGAAGCATTTTGAATTGCCCTCTAAGCGACAGATGTTGGACCCAAGCAGCACTACCGATTCGCCATGGTGGTCTAGGCATACGTAAAATTTCCAGTGTGGCACTGCCAGCTTTCTTGTCCTCGGTTCATAGCACGCTTAACCTCATCGGTAAAATTTTATCCCCGTCGTTTTCTGACGTAGAGGTTGCATGCTTGAGCGAGGCCAGGAATGCTTGGTGTAGTGTCAACAGCCCAGGTACAGATCTACCCCTGAATTTGGCTTCGCAGCGGCAGTGGGACGAACCGCTTTGCTTACTTGTCCGTAATAATTTACGGGCAACAAGTAGTTGTCCAGCTGAGCGGTCTCGTCTCTTAGCTAGCTGTGAGCCAGAATCAGGTTACTGGTTAAACGCTGTTCCATCGTCAACCCTAGGTACTTTACTGGACAGGACTGGCTTCTGTTTAGCAGCAAGCCTGCGGATAGGTGCCAGAACGAACGAGCCCCATCGCTGTCGTTGCGGGGAAGACGTCGACCCCCTAGGACACCACGGTTTAGCTTGTCGTCGCAGCGCAGGTCGCATTTCACGTCATGCCGCTCTCAATGACGTTATTCGTCGGGCCTTTGCCAGTGCCGGTGTGCCAGCAATACTTGAGCCTACTGGCATTGCCCGTGATGACGGCAAGAGGCCAGACGGCATGACGCTCATACCTTGGCGGAACGGGAGGTCGCTCGTATGGGATGCTACTTGTGTTGATACAGTAGCACCATCTCACATACGAGTGACATCCAGTACGGCAGGTGCGGCTGCGACTGCGGCGGAGGCTAATAAGAGGCGTAAATATGCGGCTCTAGGAGAGTCGTACATATTTACGCCTTTTGCTGTGGAGACCTTGGGGCCTTGGGGTGCGGATGCGAAAGTTTTATTTAAAGAGATATCCGCACGCTTAGTCGACGTCTCTGGTGACCCAAGGGCCGGCGCTTATTTTGGCCAGCGTATTAGTCTGGCCATACAGCGTGGAAATGCAGCCAGCCTCTTGGGCACTTTACCTTCTTGCGACGACAGCAATTTGGGCTCTATATTTTATTTAGTGTAATATATTTAAGTATTTAGTTTTTATATTAATTAGTTTATTTATTTTTTCAGAATAGAATATGTATTATATTATTGTAAACCTATCTGTAAGATATTTTTATTAAAAAAAAGAATTATTTGTTATTTTTAAAGTACATACGTATTACTTTTCATCATCTAAAAATTTCCAAATTTTGTAATAAAGACTAAAAAATTATTATTTCAGTCTATCGGGCTATCTCTAGATTTGTCCAATAAAGACTAATACACGAACAACAATAGATTTTTGTATCTACAAACACAACAAAGGGATGTTTTCACGTAATAAACAACCGTTATTTCTTTTCAAAGAAAATATTTCTTAGCTATCATCAGTAACTTTATGTATAAAAGTTATGGGTTAATAAATCACTTTAAGCTAAAATATTTTGATAAAATATTTACTTACTGTTATTGTTAAACTCAATGAAAATGTTTATTCTATTAAAAATAATATCTAACCAAAACCATCCGATTTCAAATATTAAACCAATTTTATTAAAAAAATTAATTTGATTCGAATACGAAACACAAACTTATGTTTATAGTGAGTTGAAAATGACAGCATAAGTTTCATATTTTTAAGCTCATTTGTTATCCCTTAATATAACATTAGAGCTTAGATGGAAGGTTGTAGAGTCAAAAATATTTTGCCAGTGATACCGCGCAGTAAGCGGAACTTTAACAAATGGCGCTTAATATGTACTTGGTAGGTGGTGAAAATATATTGCCCACTAACGTTGAGATAACCGATAGATATATTTTTAGTACACACGGATGTTTGTCTATGCTAACCTATTTAATTATAGACGTGAAAAATTATAAGGATATTAATATTTACCTAATACTCCTTCACGCTGCTGCAAATAAATCTGTTGATATTTAGCACTCGCACAGGCTTTGAGTTTAGATGAATTTAAGTAGTACCTGGAACGTCCGAACCATGACATAATTCTTTTTATTCAAGAATTCCAATGTAATACATTTCAAAACTACAAATTATTTTGTAGTTTATTATATTTGACTATAATTATATTAGATTTAATTCACAATAGTAATTTGCATGGTAGTGATTTATTTCTTAGCCAAAGACAGTAGTAGGTATATATATATATATTATGTATGAAAGTTAACGCTTAAAGAACGGTACATATAGAAACATATACCCGTCTTATGTGTATCAGGTTTTTTATAGAAGCAGTTCAACAACTTGATCTATATATATATATATAACTTATAATATATATTATGTATGAATATATATATATATATATATATATATATATATATATATATATATATATATATATATATATATATATATATATATATATATATCGGAGAGAGAGATATAAGGGGGCCAAGTGAAAGTCAGGATGGATGGCTCGGAGCATCAGATAGGGTCATAGGATGGCTTTCGTGGGCAACTCTTTAAAGCAGAGTGACAGTTAACTAACAGGGTATCTTTACACAATCTTACAAAGGTCAAGCGAGGGCATAATTGTCCCGATAGAGGGACAGCAACCCAAATCACGGCTTAGATCGGTGCCCCACACACGCACACGATAGTAATCTCACAACCAAGACTCTTCTCGATTTCCTCCGTGCTAACACAACTGATAACCAACAGCAATTGGTGAAATCAAGGGTCAAGGGTACACAGACACTCGCGCATCTAGGCGCCTCATCACGAGACTTCTGAACACTAGGCTTCTCGCCCATAGGTCAACAAGGGATAGCTAGCTCTCAGGACACATCTAAACATATCGGGTCACACGCACGCGCTAACACTTAAAACAATTAACATCAACTAATCACGATACTATTTCGTAGCTACTGCAGTGCACTGCCGCGCGTCTACATTCGAACTCGGCCCGATCGATTCTGTTCTCAACTGCCATTGCAATCACTTTCACCGTTACAAAAGTAGGGATAACCTCACAAGTGCACACGCCCGACGCCATATTCAAAAAGAACGTTCATTTCGATTCCCAACCGCTACTTCTATGACATTGACATTTGACAATGTCATTTGATGTTGCCAACCGCATAGTGTCACCACTATAGTTAAGTTGCTTTCAGATTGATAAAGACCTTACGTTTAGTACTTCATTCTGCGACACGGCCATCTCTGACAAGTCACACGTCCCTGTGTGACATTTGATGACGTAGTAATCTGACAAGAATTAAATTCTGCTGCATCAGACTGTCTCGACTCGGCCTACCCTGATTAGACAAGTCGGAACAGGGCTTCAAACGAACTCTCATAGTAATTCAAAGTTTATTTTCAAATAATTTAGCTTACATCATTACTAGGGATAATCACAAACTACTTCTAATTATAAACTGACCAATGGCCATTATTGACTCAACCACATACTTTGCTCGCTGCATCGCTCATATCGACTACCGATTACGGTCGTCTCTATCGCCTAATTCGAGCAATAGGACTCATGCCACCTCCAGTGACGATCTCTCAAGGCGTCACTACTACCTAAATCGAGCGGTATCAGATCATGCCACTTTCGCAGTGACGATAACCTTGCCACCCTCACAAAGTGACGATAACCACGTTGCCCCCCAGAGAAAACAAATAACAACTTAGTTACTTGATTGAATAGTGTTGAATGGGCTTACACTTTCCTCTACATCATAACCAAATAGACTACCGAGTCCCAGTACCACTGAGTTACACTATCACATTACACTTTTTCAAAACAAAATAATTTTGACCGATTTAGAATTTATTACAGTCTCACATCTGTTATCGCATTTGTGGCCAATAGCTATCACAACACAATAGCTCAAAAGGTATGGAGCACCAAAACCTTTTATTTTGCGGACTTCCCCATGGGAATCCCGAGTCAGACCGCGACTCTACGATCTACGTACTACCACCTACCGCTTACCCAGGGTCATCTCATTTCAAGGAGATAACGCCAATTTCTACCAGGCTACGTCTACGATATATTGGTACAGTCTCCTAGCCCCGAATCTATAACCAAATCAATCAATCAATCTACCGCTTTTACGTCATCTTACTTTACAAACTCAATAGGTACTTGACTCTTAAACATCTTCCCGATATTATCATGAATGTAATTTTACTTTCTACCAAATGATGGTTTTAAAAAAGCGATAATCTAAACGAAATTAAACACAGTAAAATTTAACCGCTCGGTCGTTCCTGACCCATTTGGAAAAATTACGGTATCAAGTGAGCCCAGTGAAATTATCACTGTTACAAACAACAACTTAAAATATTATATTGCCAAAAGTAACATTTTACAAAAAGTTTGTTCTGCTATAATTTATTTTGAATTTCAAACAGCGTTATCACCAGCCAACCATCAGTAAAAACTATGCAGTACAACGCAATGCTTAACCAGCACAGCAAAACCGTAGCACTTAACCAGCACTACTTATCACTGAGCACTTAACCAGCACTCAGCCCAACCGCGATGCTTAACCAGCAAGGCAAAATCGTGGCACTTAACCAGTGTCACACACCGTCTAGTACTTAACCAGCACTAAACCGCAATGCTTAACCAGCAAAGCAAAATCGTAGCGCTTAACCAGCGCTACACACACACTAACACTTAACCGGTGATAACCGAGTACTATCCCTTAACCGAGCAGCGCTTAACCAGCACTACACACACCGGCACATAGTAATAAACTTAAATCAACGTAAAATGTACTTTCAGCAATTGTAAAGAATCACAATACTTTCGGCCTCTACTCTTAAGGACTAATTGTTTCATCCTCAGATACTACATTGTTATCAAATTCTGAGGGAGAATTAGGATCTGGCATTTTCCTGAATCGATCGTGAGCATATTTATACTGGCGATTACCACTAAGCAATGCAAAACTTCTCATAACTTCCAAAAATTGCAGTAATTTCTCAAAATAATAAACTGGGTTCTGTTTAACAAGCACACAAAACATCATTGTCTAATCAATTTTATTCAACGAATCAAATCAGTAAACCGCACATTATGAACAACCGGTCCATTTCCGCCTTTGACGTATATCAATTATTTTTTTCACGAAATTTACAGTTACTTTAAATCAATAAATCCCGATTACAAAATGAGAACTCAGAGATCACTGAATCACCTTAATCAATAACTCAATATCTTGATGGCAATTAATGTCAACACAAAATCCAAAATTGCGCAATCTCAATAATACCACAAATACGCGTACCACGCCTGTGATCACCGGGTCCAACTGACCCTACGGTTTCCTCAGAAACCCGACCTCCACCAGAGTCAACCGCATATCGCCTACTCACGGACTACACAAGGCAGACACCGATTTTTCTCGAGGTACGACTAAGACTCGGACTCCAGCATAGTCAAAACACAAATAATATCAAACAACGCAATTTAAAAATTCAACTATTACACTATGAACTTAACGATCGGATTCTTCAATGATCTCTTTTGCTTCTAGCGTATTACCAAAAATCACAAGTTACGCTTTACAAGCACGCTTACAAAAATTTAATTCAAAATAACTTCGCCGTAACTAAACCCTCAAAAATGTAGAATCAATAAACCGTTAAGCAATTTTTTTTTACGCGTAAACGAACGTTAAATCATTACAGACAACGAAACATTTTAAACAGATTAATCAAAAAACTTTGAATTTACCAGTCAACGTCGTTTTCGCAATTTAAATTCACTACCTAAACTTTAGGTACCGAAAATTACAATTTAAAAATAACTTGGTTCATGTAATTTAAGATATTTCTCGAACTACCACAAATATCTCGTAACCACAGTGTGTTTTTATGTATGCGGAAATGTTCAATAACAAAAGTGAAATATCATTTTTTTTTTAATAATTCAACATCTCAATCGTTTAAATACTTTCGATTATTTTCTGACTAAATAAAACGCACAATGTAATGAAACATAATAATCGCACTATATCAATGTAACCGACAAAGTTTTCAAAAACCTGTGTTGGCTAAATTGATATCAAAGATGATATTGTCAGTTATTTTTATCTACATCATAACTACCTTCAAATATCAAACAATTTTCCACTGAAAATAAAATTACTCAATTGATGATAAACGCATAAAATTTCAAAAAATCAGGTAAGATAAAAATGTCAAAAGACTTACCCCGGTTACTGCAACAAAACAAACGTATTGGTACTTACACTATACTAAACACGAAACCGTTATGTTCACAGAAACATCTACTAACCGCATTACCCTTAAAGTGGGTAGTTTTATACGCGTAGGGTAATAACCAGATTAAAGCCATAGTCAAAAACAAGCGTGTCAGAAAACTAAAAACTATCGGGTTCACCATCCCAATTCTGATATCGGAGAGAGAGATATAAGGGGGCCAAGTGAAAGTCAGGATGGATGGCTCGGAGCATCAGATAGGGTCATAGGATGGCTTTCGTGGGCAACTCTTTAAAGCAGAGTGACAGTTAACTAACAGGGTATCTTTACACAATCTTACAAAGGTCAAGCGAGGGCATAATTGTCCCGATAGAGGGACAGCAACCCAAATCACGGCTTAGATCGGTGCCCCACACACGCACACGATAGTAATCTCACAACCAAGACTCTTCTCGATTTCCTCCGTGCTAACACAACTGATAACCAACAGCAATTGGTGAAATCAAGGGTCAAGGGTACACAGACACTCGCGCATCTAGGCGCCTCATCACGAGACTTCTGAACACTAGGCTTCTCGCCCATAGGTCAACAAGGGATAGCTAGCTCTCAGGACACATCTAAACATATCGGGTCACACGCACGCGCTAACACTTAAAACAATTAACATCAACTAATCACGATACTATTTCGTAGCTACTGCAGTGCACTGCCGCGCGTCTACATTCGAACTCGGCCCGATCGATTCTGTTCTCAACTGCCATTGCAATCACTTTCACCGTTACAAAAGTAGGGATAACCTCACAAGTGCACACGCCCGACGCCATATTCAAAAAGAACGTTCATTTCGATTCCCAACCGCTACTTCTATGACATTGACATTTGACAATGTCATTTGATGTTGCCAACCGCATAGTGTCACCACTATAGTTAAGTTGCTTTCAGATTGATAAAGACCTTACGTTTAGTACTTCATTCTGCGACATATATATATATTATGTATGAAAGTTAACGCTTAAAGAACGGTACATATAGAAGCATATACCCGTCTTATCTGTATCAGGTTTTTTATAGAAGCAGTTCAACAACTTGATCTCCAACACAGTTCACGGGGCAGAAGATCGTCATCGGGCATTATCACAACGCTCAGCGCAGAAAGCAAACGACTGGAAGAGGACGAAGTTAGAGTAAAATAAGAGATATCTGTATAAAGATTTAAATTTCCATTACTAATTAATAACTTATTTATCTAGTTAATTAATTTCATTATGTAAGCGTGCTTCTTAATTGTTGCTTTGAAAGTCTCGGACTCTCGAGTCGATAGCTCTAACGAGGAGAGCGACTTGTTATACAAATGCGGCTCGAGCCGCTCTCGCTGCCGACCGGACGAGGGTTTTTATTCCACTACAAAATTGCCGAGCAATTTGCCTAACAGATACAGAACAAATAAAAATATTTATAAATTAAAATCAGTGTTATCAAAAGGCCACTTCAAAATTTTTCATTAACCGAAAAGTTAGGACTATTGTCTCCTTAAACTTAAAACATCTAAATGTACTTAACCAATTCTTATTTATGTTAGCTCTATTTCTTGCCAATTTACTTGATTCCCTTTACCTGCCGGTGTATTTCCTAAGACAGTCCAACAACACAAAAACATTTTTATATCTGTCAGGTCATTTGCACTACTCTAGCTTAAATTGTGTCCTTTCCCAAGGTACAATTTATATATACCTCTCTTTCTCATCTCAGCTTCTTTTTGTCTCATCCACAGGTAATTGCTTTAAAGAAGTGGTCAGTTTCCTATTTTTTCGCCCAATCTATCAAACAAAATGAAACCTGTACCATATGCCATCGAATTATTTTCTAAACTTAGGCGTAAAAATATAACAGACAGACAGTTACACTCATAACATAAGTACAGAAAGTGTATTTAACTTACTACAAAAAGGCAGATCCTTATTTAAAAATTTATTTAACAACAACCTGTTCACTTACTCTTTTTGACTGAAAGCTTAAAAGTATAATTGAAAATACCGATACGTTCATGTGGAACAATTGCCCATCAGCGTGAATTGAGAGGCGAAGAGATTGACCCATAAAATTGACATTTCATAAAATGCCCTTTTAACACCCCATCTCCGTTGTACCAGTAGCCAGTACAAAGTTAAACGTATAGGGCAAACCAATCTCGGCTGGAGTCGAGCTATAAAAGCGATGGCCCGTATCGACGCGCTATATCCGTCTAGATATCGGCCAATGAACCACATATAGGCTTTGTAGGTACTCGCGCGTTTTCTCATTGATAAAGTTTATTTATGGACTGGGGAGAACTATAATAAGAGCGAATAGTTATTATAGATAGCGGTTCAACGCTATGATAAACAGCGTGTAACTTGTAAACATCCTTATTAGCTAGTAGGTAATGACCACGTTCCCAGGACTGATATTTACTCTCATTTAGTGAAAGTTGTATCAATTATATCAAGTAGTAGTAGTTACTGAAAGTTGATTAAGTTATTAGAATTGTTGAGACAAAACACTTATGCAACTTGATTTTATAAGAAATCATAGTTAAACTCATATTTAGGGACCAAATACAATTTGTAAAAAAATCTTTTATCAATTCTAGTATCTCAAAGACACGCAAATCTTTAAGAAATGCAGAGAAAATAAACACTTTTTAGACTTGCTGCTTATTATTTGTAATCATTAATGTTTTTGCATTCGAACTGATTTTTTTATTTTTCCTTACTTTTATATATCAATGAGATCAGTCCAGTCACAGTGTATCCCACGTAAATACAAATTGTAAATTTTTAACGGGTTCATGAAAAATTCGCTAGCACGTCGATCCCCTATAATTTTAATCTGTTAAGCGGGAGAGGGCTCATGTTGATTCCGTGTTCATTTCACGTTCCATGGGTTCGTCTTCATTCTTATTTGATCTTTTTAATATTCGCAATGGTTCACTGAAAAAAATATTTTGCCTAACTACTTCCGCTATTTGAGAAATAACCAGTGATTTACAAAAAAAGAAAAGGTTTGGTACATATTGCAAGAGTTATGTCACTTTTTTGTGCTATAGATTGCCGAAAGTTTGGTTGTGTATAAATAAATATTTTTTCATTGTTTAAGTATCATATACTTGTATTTTGTAAATGTATAGGTCTAGAGGCAATAATGGCAGAGAAATAACATTTTGGAGATTGCTAAAACAATATTTTCATCAAATTAATATTCATACGCTGCAAACAAATAGCACGAAGATGATTTAAATTTTCAGCAGATTATTATAATTAAGTTCGTATACCTACAATACGTTGACGGAACAAAGATGATTAGTTGAATGTTAAATATCGCTTTTTATATAAACGATGAGTTAAAGATTGTATTTTAACTGTATATTACATTTTATGATAAAATAAATCTTTCTTCCTATCGGGTACCAGACATTTCAAGCTCCTTAAGGCATCTGACTAGCTTAAGAATGGCACTTATCGACGGTAACCCAGAAGAACGACTTTAAGTGTCTTTCGAAGTATGGATGAGTATAATTTTTTCCGATTGATAGCGTCTAATTCAAATCACGGTCACGCTCTTTGTAGCTTATTGTGACTTGACATAACAAATAAATATGATATAATACTAACATATGATACTAACATAGGATGTAAGATTGTATTTACTAACAATTTATGGACAAGGTCCGAAATAAATGAATTTTATTTTATTCATTTATTTGATATCGAGCTCATCATATAAAGTGACCTATCTCGACCTTATATGCAGGTGTAATTAAAATACTAATAAGTTTACAAGTGCCTACGGTTTATCTGATGTAATAACCGTGTGAATAGGATTCAATTGTGAAAAAGCTGTCGTTTGTACTAATGAACTTGTTTTATAGACAGACAGTCTGAATGGACGTTAATATTTTAGTACCTATTCTATGAAAACACTGGGGATGAATAGAGTTGTTTTACATACTTATTGCAACCAATGTTTATTTTTTAGCTTTCTTTGTTGCCGATTGTTGATTTTATACCTACACTTACCTTACTTGAACTATTTAAAGTTAGAATCAATTATATAGACGTAAACCGACATTAGTAAGAAAATAAAGCGGTGCAGAATCTGTCTTTGGTTCCCTAGAGCATAAGTCGTATAAGTGTAGGAAGCTCCAAGTGTTGCTATACTAGCCCAGAGCCATAGCCTTTGAATCTCCATGAGGTCTTAAAGAGAACGGAAGCAGCTGAAAAAATAAAATGGGTAAATATAGTGATCTCGGCGCCGAATAGAATTTTGTTCCATTCGTCGAGACACTTGGCCCGTGGAGACTTAGCACAATAGGACTTTACAAACACATTTCGAGGAGGCTTATTGATATCACAGGAGACCAAGAAGATAGCGCTTTCTTTGGTCAGCGATATAGTTTCGAAATTCAGCAAGCAAATTAAGCTGCATAACATCACTGATACAATGCCGCAGGGAACCTCTTTAATTTAAGTTAGGGGTGTATTTAAATTGATTTGTTTATGTGTGAATGAAAAAGAAATCCTTTGGTACCAAAATATTTTTAATACCTATTGATCTATTATTTTTCACGCAAATAGCACAATATTTTAGGTATTTATTATTTATCTCTATCATGGATAAAGTATCTGATTTCTAAATTATTTCCTACTCTACTATATTGATATTCCTCATCAAATATATTTTTACTATTAAAATTCGAATTTATTATAAGTAAACTCAGTTAAATATGTGTATAGGTTGTGTGTGTATAGGTATTTTTAATAATTTAAAGCGCTTGTTAAAATTATTACATACTGAAAACGATTCGCTAGCTGCCTCTTATCATATTATGATTTTTCTATAAACAACTCTGTAGATAATTAATTGCGGGCGCGTCTTGACGCTTGGGCCAGAAAGTTCTTTGTTCTGTTATAGTCGAATTTAAAAAAAAATTAATCCTCTCATTACATATGTGTTCAATTTATAATTATCTACCTAAGCGTCCCAAAATCTTTTTTTGAGAAATAATTTCATAGATATATTAGGAGGCGGTTTCGTCACGCATTATGACGCTAGCGGATATCGTATCGGTGCTACGAGATTAAAAAGCGCTACGACTGCTACGAGGTGTAGTCGATAATCGTAGACAAGATTCAAAATTCAAATATTGTCAAAAAACGACTGCAAAAAGTCCAAGATCGTAAAATACCTTACGACGTGACCTTGCTTCGATTGACTGGCGAGCATTTGAGGCTGATATTAGTGCTCTTGACTGGGAATCTATCTCCTCTATACCTGATGTTGATTCTAAACTGATGACATTTAACTCCTTTATTTCATCTACTTATAATAAACATGCCCCGATCGAGCAGGTAAGAGTAAAGCATTTTCCGGCTCCATGGCTGTCCTCTGATATAAAGACACTTATGAGGAGAAGGGATAGAGCGAAGTTAAAATTGCGTCGTTGCCCCAATGAGTTGAACAGGGAAAAATATGTGTTTTTGCGTAATCTGTGTAACAAAAGGTGCAGGGAAGCAAAGAGAAAGCACATACACGATAACGTTGACAACTGCCATCCCAATAAGCTCTGGAAATTTTTGAATGGTTTAGGTATAGGCAAGCAGAGAACGGATGTAAATCTTAATATGGATATTGATGATCTTAACAAACATTTCTGTTCTCCAGCTACGGTTCTCACGCCTAGTGCTATGCAAAAAACATTGACTGAACTTCTATCTAAACCTGTTTCGGATTGCCAGGCCTTTTGTTTTGATCAGATAACTGTTGATAAGGTCAAGGATATCTTCAAGAGTCTTAGGTCGAATGCTGTTGGTAATGATGACATATCTTTGGCTATGCTTAATCCTATATTTGACTTTATCGCGCCTTTTTTGGTCAACATTATCAATAGTTCCTTAACAGCAGGTGTATTTCCTTCGGCGTGGAAATATGCTCACGTAATTCCTCTGCCTAAAAAAATCAAATCCGTCCTTGCCTTCACATTTCAGACCAATTTCCATTTTACCTGTTCTCTCAAAAATAATTGAGAACTTTGTCCATCAACAACTGACTAAATATTTGACACGCAATGATTTACTGAGTCAATATCAGTCTGGCTTTAGATCTGGGCATAGCACCACAACGGCACTGGTCAAGATAACTGACGATATTCGCTTTAATATCGACAAAAAAGAACTCACTCTTTTAGTACTGTTAGATTTCTCTAATGCATTCAACACAGTGGTTCCTGAAATATTGCTTGGTATTCTCTACTCTTTGAATTTCTCTACACTTTCCATAGCCTGGTTTCGCTCTTATCTCTCGAGTCGTCATCAGTTGGTCAAATGTGACCAGCGAAAATCTTGCTGGTATGAGTTGACTGCTGGTGTCCCTCAGGGGGGAGTGTTATCTCAAATCCTTTTCTCCGTTTTTATTAATGGCATTACGTCTGTTCTTTCTGCTTCTTTTCATCTATATGCTGACGACTTCCAAATTTATACCTCTGCCCCAATTGATAATTTTAGCAACGCTATTAATACTATAAACTCCGACCTTGCTGCTATTGCGGTGTGGTCTCGCAACTTTGGGCTTATAGTTAATCCGGATAAATCTCAGGCAATAGTCATCGGTAGCTCGTACTTTATTTCTAAGTTTGACTCTTCTTCTGTTCCTGGTGTGGTCCTTGATGGTAATATAATACCTTTTTCTCGCAAAGTAAAAAACCTGGGAGTTATTTTTGATCAGACTCTGTCCTGGGTACCTCAAGTTAATGAGGTTAGTCGTAGGATGTTTGTGACACTGCATTCATTGAGGCGTTTGCAATTTTTTCTTCCATTTAGCACTAAAGTTCTGCTAGCCCGTTCATTATTGATTCCTCTTCTTGATTATGCTGATATTGCCTTTTTGGATCCCACTGAGGAACTTTTAAATAAACTGGAACGTTTGCAGAACCAATGCATAAGATTTGTTTTTGGATTGCGTAAATTTGACCATGTTTCCGAATTCCGAAACACGTTGAACTGGTTGCCAGTCAGGATTCGTAGAAACATTCACATTCTGTCATTGCTCTTTAACGTTCTTTTCAATCCTACTTCTCCTATGTACCTCCAATGTAAATTCTCTTTTCGCCAGGTGGATAGTCGTTTACGGTCATCCGATTGCCCAACTCTAAACATACCACATTTCTCCTCACAGTCTTATTCCAAATCCTTTTCGGTTATGGCTGCCAGACTATGGAATTCTCTACCAGCTGATGTAAGAATGGCTAGTAATCTGAATTCCTTCAAATCTAAACTTATAAAATCACATCTAGTTACTTCAGATAATTAATTGAGTATCCTTCAGAAATTTTATAATTTATATATATATATAGTTTATATTATGTATGTAGGTACCTATTTATTTAGCAAATATTTATGTAAGTGTATTATTGTGACTGATTATGTATGTAGTTGTCTATAAATGTTTATGTTCATTTCATATCCTTTATGTCTTTGCTAGTCTTTGTTTGCACTTCTACTCTTTTCTTGTGCATTTTCTTTCGTCATTCGCCGGTTGACTGTAAGAGATCCCATCCTGGGATAAGTCCGCCATTGTCTCCTTATTTTAATAATGTTCCTTTTACTATGTATTTTAAAGCAATAAAGATATTACAAACAAACAAACAAACAAAATTTTTTGACACATTTCCATTTGGTTATAAGCTTTATGCATGGAGGACGGCTCGAGCTGGTTAAATTCGTTATTAAGCCGGATTGCGAGTGTAACTCATCGCCGCCGGTTCGCAGCGGCGCTATTACCTACATTACTGCAGATTTGATTCATAGCAGCTCGGTTAAGTATTGCTGGCCCCGGCCCACAGCTTATCAATATTTACCAGTTTGTGCCAGCCCTCTTAAGAAAATATTTATATGTCGGAGAGAGAGATATAAGGGGGCCAAATGGAAGTCAGGATGGATGGCTTTCGAGCATCAGATAGGGTCATAGGATGGCTTTCGTGGGCAACTCTTTAAAGCAGAGTGACAGTTAACTAACAGGGTATCTTTACACAATCTTACAAAGGTCAAGCGAGGGCATAATTGTCCCGGCAGAGGGACAGCAACCCAAATCACGGCTTAGATCGGTGCCCCACACACGCACACGATAGTAATCTCACAACCAAGACTCTTCTCGATTTCCTCCGTGCTAACACAACTGATAACCAACAGCAATTGGTGAAATCAAGGGTCAAGGGTACACAGACACTCGCGCATCTAGGCGCCTTATCACATGTCTTCTGAACACCAGGCTTCTCGCCCATTGGACAACAAGGGATAGCTAGCTCTCAGGACACATCTAAGCATATCGGGTCACACGCACGCGCTAACACTTAAAACAATTAACACCGACTAATCACGATACTATTTCGTAGCTACTGCAGTGCACTGCCGCGCGTCTACATTCGAACTCGGCCCGATCGATTCTGTTCTCAACTGCCATTGCAATCACTTTCACCGTTACAAAAGTAGGGATAACCTCGCAAGTGCACACGCCCGACGCCATATTCAAAAAGAACGTTCATTTCGATTCCCAACCGCTACTTCTATGACATTGACATTTGACAATGTCATTTGATGTTGCCAACCGCATAGAGTCGCCACTATAGTTAAGTTGCTTTCAGATTGATAAAGACCTTACGTTTAGTACTTCATTCTGCGACACGGCCATCTCTGACAAGTCACACGTCCCTGTGTGACATTTGATGACGTAGTAATCTGACAAGAATTAAATTCTGCTGCATCAGACTGTCTCGACTCGGCCTATCCTGATTAGACAAGTCGGAACAGGGCTTCAAACGAATTCTCATAGTAATTCAAAGTTAATTTTCAAATAATTAAGCTTACATCATTACTAGGGATAATCACAAACTACTTCTAATTATAAACTGACCAATGGCCATTATTGACTCAACCACATACTTTGAAGTAAGACTACTTGCTCTACTAAATCGCTCATATCGACTACCGATTACGGTCGTCTCTATCGCCTAATTCGAGCAATAGGACTCATGCCACCTCCAGTGACGATCTCTCAAGGCGTCACTACTACCTAAATCGAGCGGTATCAGATCATGCCACTTTCGCAGTGACGATAACCTTGCCACCCTCACCAAGTGACGATAACCACGTTGCCCCCCAGAGAAAACAAATAACAACTTAGTTACTTGATTGAACAGTGTTCAATGGGCTTACACTTTCCTCTACATCATAACCAAATAGACTACCGAGTCCCAGTACCACTGAGTTACACTATCACATTACACTTTTTCAAAACAAATTAATTTTGACCGATTTAGAATTTATTACAGTCTCACATCTGTTATCGCATTTGTGGCCAATAGCTATCACAACACAATAGCTCAAAAGGTATGGAGCACCAAAACCTTTTATTTTGCGGACTTCCCCATGGGAATCCCGAGTCAGACCGCGACTCTACGATCTACGTACTACCACCTACCGCTTACCCAGGGTCATCTCATTTCAAGGAGATAACACCAATTTCTACCAGGCTACGTCTACGATATATTGGTACAGTCTCCTAGCCCCGAATCTATAACCAAATCAATCAATCAATCTACCGCTTTTACGTCATCTTACTTTACAAACTCAATAGGTACTTGACTCTTAAACATCTTCCCGATATTATCATGAATGTAATTTTACTTTCTACCAAATGATGGTTTTAAAAAAGCGATAATCTAAACGAAATTAAACACAGTAAAATTTAACCGCTCGGTCGTTCCTGACCTATTTGGAAAAATTACGATATCAAGTGAGCCCAGTGAAATTATCACTGTTACAAACAACAACTTAAAATATTATATTGCCAAAAGTAACATTTTACAAAAAGTTTGTTCTGCTACAATTTATTTTGAATTTCAAACAGCGTTATCACCAGCTAACCATCAGTAAAAACTATGCAGTACAACGCAATGCTTAACCAGCACAGCAAAACCGTAGCACTTAACCAGCACTACTTATTACTGAGCACTTAACCAGCACTCAGCCCAACCGCGATGCTTAACCAGCAAGGCAAAATCGTGGCACTTAACCAGTGTCACACACCGTCTAGTACTTAACCAGCACTAAACCGCAATGCTTAACCAGCAAAGCAAAATCGTGGCACTTAACCAGTGTCACACACCGTCTAGTACTTAACCAGCACTAAACCGCAATGCTTAACCAGCAAAGCAAAATCGTAGCGCTTAACCAGCGCTACACACACACTAACACTTAACCGGTGATAACAGAGTACTATCCCTTAACCGAGCAGCGCTTAACCAGCACTACACACACCGGCACATAGTAATAAACTTAAATCAACGTAAAATGTACTTTCAGCAATTGTAAAGAATCACAATACTTTCGGCCTCTACTCTTAAGGACTAATTGTTTCATCCTCAGATACTACATTGTTAATTCTGAGGGAGAATTAGGATCTGGCATTTTCCTGAATCGATCGTGAGCATATTTATACTGGCGATTACCACTAAGCAATGCAAAACTTCTCATAACTTCCAAAAATTGCAGTAATTTCTCAAAATAATAAACTGGGTTCTGTTTAACAAGCACACAAAACATCATTGTCTAATCAATTTTATTCAACGAATCAAATCAGTAAACCGCACATTATGAACAACCGGTCCATTTCCGCCTTTGACGTATATCAATTATTTTTTTCACGAAATTTACAGTTACTTTAAATCAATAAATCCCGATTACAAAATGAGAACTCAGAGATCACTGAATCACCTTAATCAATAACTCAATATCTTGATGGCAATTAATGTCAACACAAAATCCAAAATTGCGCAATCTCAATAATACCACAAATACGCGTACCACGCCTGTGATCACCGGGTCCAACTGACCCTACGGTTTTCTCAGAAACCCGACCTCCACCAGAGTCAACCGCATATCGCCTACTCACGGACTACACAAGGCAGACACCGATTTTTCTCGAGGTACGACTAAGACTCTGACTCCAGCATAGTCAAAACACAAATAATATCAAACAACGCAATTTAAAAATTCAACTATTACACTATGAACTTAACGATCGGATTCTTCAATGATCTCTTTTGCCTCTAGCGTATTACCAAAAATCACAAGTTACGCTTTACAAGCACGCTTACAAAAATTTAATTAAAAATAACTTCGCCGTAACTAAACCCTCAAAAATGTAGAATCAATAAACCGTTAAGCAATTTTTTTTTACGCGTAAACGAACGTTAAATCATTACAGACAACGAAACATTTTAAACAGATTAATCAATCAACTTTGAATTTACCAGTCAACGTCGTTTTCGCAATTTAAATTCACTACCTAAACTTTAGGTACCGAAAATTACAATTTAAAAATAACTTGGTTCATGTAATTTAAGATATTTCTCGAACTACCACAAATATCTCGTAACCACAGTGTGTTTTTATGTATGCGGAAATGTTCAATAACAAAAGTGAAATATCATTTTTTTTTTTTTAATAATTCAACATCTCAATCGTTTAAATACTTTCGATTATTTTCTGACTAAATAAAACGCACAATGTAATGAAACATAATAATCGCACTATATCAATGTAACCGACAACGTTTTCAAAAACCTGTGTTGGCTAAATTGATATCAAAGATGATATTGTCAGTTATTTTTATCTACATCATAACTACCTTCAAATATCAAACAATTTTCCACTGAAAATAAAATTACTCAATTGATGATAAACGCATAAAATTTCAAAAAATCAGGTAAGATAAAAATGTCAAAAGACTTACCCCGGTTACTGCAACAAAACAAACGTATTGGTACTTACACTATACTAAACACGAAACCGTTATGTTCACAGAAACATCTACTAACCGCATTACCCTTAAAGTGGGTAGTTTTATACGCGTAGGGGTAATAACCAGATTAAAGCCATAGTCAAAAACAAGCGTGTCAGAAAACTAAAAACTATCGGGTTCACCATCCCAATTCTGATGTCGGAGAGAGAGATATAAGGGGGCCAAATGGAAGTCAGGATGGATGGCTTTCGAGCATCAGATAGGGTCATAGGATGGCTTTCGTGGGCAACTCTTTAAAGCAGAGTGACAGTTAACTAACAGGGTATCTTTACACAATCTTACAAAGGTCAAGCGAGGGCATAATTGTCCCGGCAGAGGGACAGCAACCCAAATCACGGCTTAGATCGGTGCCCCACACACGCACACGATAGTAATCTCACAACCAAGACTCTTCTCGATTTCCTCCGTGCTAACACAACTGATAACCAACAGCAATTGGTGAAATCAAGGGTCAAGGGTACACAGACACTCGCGCATCTAGGCGCCTTATCACATGTCTTCTGAACACCAGGCTTCTCGCCCATTGGACAACAAGGGATAGCTAGCTCTCAGGACACATCTAAGCATATCGGGTCACACGCACGCGCTAACACTTAAAACAATTAACACCGACTAATCACGATACTATTTCGTAGCTACTGCAGTGCACTGCCGCGCGTCTACATTCGAACTCGGCCCGATCGATTCTGTTCTCAACTGCCATTGCAATCACTTTCACCGTTACAAAAGTAGGGATAACCTCGCAAGTGCACACGCCCGACGCCATATTCAAAAAGAACGTTCATTTCGATTCCCAACCGCTACTTCTATGACATTGACATTTGACAATGTCATTTGATGTTGCCAACCGCATAGAGTCGCCACTATAGTTAAGTTGCTTTCAGATTGATAAAGACCTTACGTTTAGTACTTCATTCTGCGACATATATATTCTCACAAGAAATGCTTGTTTATTGAGGAGCTCGATTTAGGCAATTTTAACTACCATTTACATACGAGTATATACCAACGATAGTTTATTGATTAAAAAAATATATATTTCATGTGTATCAGTAGTAAAGTACGATTCGTTTTTTAGTCTATGGGAAATTTGGAGCTAGATTTTAACATATTATGCTTATATATTTAGTAAAAAAAATTGGTGCTTGAATTGACATATGCATCATTTTATCAGTTTAAAACTACCTTCCCTAATATGATATTCTACAAGACGATGATTATGACGATTAATTTTAAGTAGGTCAAATTCAAATTCAAATTGTTTATTTTCAATATAGGATATTCTTATCACTTATTGACGTCAATTGTTACTTATTTTAAGTTTACCACCACTTCCAAAGCGCGTTAGTATGAGTTAGTATCTATAATAGCTATGAAAATGGATTCTTGGCGTGAATCAGGAAATGTAATACGTTGGCACAGGCGGTAAAGAACTTTTCTGCTGCAAACTGAATCGGGAAAAAGGCAATACTGGATATATAAAGCTTCCTATTTTGGTCACTACCTCTGGCAAGATTCTAAACACATACAAGTACATCTAACGTTTCTACAAATGCAAACTAATGTTAGTATTCCAAAACTTTTCGAGACATTTTTTGATTTAAATAAGTCAATAATAAGTTAGTCAGACGATAATGCAACATTATCAAAGTGAAATAATAAGAACAACGACCAACTTAGCTGCCGGAAATTTGAATATGCAAAACCTGTAACTCATTTGAATCCGATTTTCAAAACATTTAGACAGTTTTCAAATCAAATTTACCTAAAAACGTTTTGTAAAGTTCAATCAAGCGAGATATGGTATGATACACGTTATACGGTAGGTAATCACTCATGAGTGAGACATCACCACTGACCATCCCAATTTCCGTTACTCACTGAACTACAGTTTAAATTCCATTTTATTGTCCTTCTCCTCACTTTGAGTAAAATAACTTTGGATCATTTGTCTTGTCATCTTAAATAACAACAATGTTCCTGATATTGCGGCCCCACAAAAGTGAAGATGATAACCTTGTAAGTATTTTACTTTGGAAAACGTGCCTGCCGATGATGTAACAACTTTGCAGTAAGTAATTAATTCCTCATCAGCATACTAAGGTGCTCATTAAGTTGTTCATCTAGGTATTTATTGTTTTACTTTTTATATATTTATTGCAAAATAATGTGAGTACTTCATTTCTGGATCGAATTTAGCTTAGTTCATTTCATAATAATGGAATCTGTCCGTTACCGCATCTGTGCTACTTCGATCAAAGGAATGTGTGAAAATCTTAGTAAATCTCTTAATTATTTAATGCATCGTGCAAATAATTATTTTTATATTCTCTAAAATTGTATATTAGACTTCTAATACTACTGTAGTAGAGAGTTTTTGAAGGCAGTTAATCATAAAAGTTTGAATGGAGACCATTAAACTATCTTTTGACTTAGATACTCGACGCCAGCGAGCCCGTTCACGATTACCACCGTTTGCTCACAACAGCGTGTGCGAATGAAACTCTTTTCAGTAGAAAATTGTCTGAAAACATGCCACATTCATCAACAAACTGTAATAACGTGCTTGGCTCGCCTATGTATAAATTCTTAACTTTGCTTTTGACTACAGATTTCCTTGGTTTTCGTCTACCGTTTCTATTTGTTTTTGAACTCTTGTTCAATGTGATGCATCACGTGTTTAAAAAAATAACTTTGTTCATTCGCGAATTTCAGTTTCTGAGAAACTAATAAAATATGTCAAAGAAACATTGAAACCAAATATTACAAATCTCACAGCCCCGGCTTTGCTCGTAGGAGAGAAGAACTTTAAAGTTACTATGTATGAGTATTGCACCGTAATGATTACACTTTTATTTAAAACTTCTCTAAAAAGTCTGTGTACACAAGTAGCCAATATAACTATACTAACTGCACCCTTTTTATTAAAATATAAAACTAATGAGTAATAAGTGATAGTTTTTCTGCTGTATCATGTTTCAAGCTCACTCAGTCACGTAGTTTCAAACTAGATAGTAACGTTGCACGTCGAACTACTAATGAGAAAGTCTATTGTTCCCAAACTTGCTCCTTCATAACTGTCTTTCTACGTGCTCATAAATAAAGTATTTCTGTACATTGAAAGCATCCACCATCTGAGATGCAGCAGATACTTTAAAGGGGTCCAGTAATACGGTGTCTATGTAATTTTTCCCTTAATGAGATTTGACAAATGAGCTACTAATAAGCCATAAGGTGCACTATTTAGTACCTGGTAATAACAAAACTGGTTTAAGATATAATTTATTGGGTTTATCAGTAGAAAATTTCAATCTTTTGTACTTTATAAAAATAACTTTCGAATATCCTCTTAAATATTTGCTCCAACGGTAGTTTCTATATTTTAATCGTCAATGTGTCTTAAGAATAAAAATTCAAACTTTACATGTATTTTATGAAATAAATCTTAAAGAACATCTCATTTATATTCCGAAGTTGTAACGTGTAGCAGGAAGATAATTCTCGTACGAACAGAACAAAGACTTAAGCAGAAATAATTATTAGTATACATTCCCAGATCACGTTGCTGATACGAGCCGCGCAAACTATACTCATGCAGCCTTTTTGGAGGAAGTTAAAATTTATGCATATAAGTACTACAGCTAATAACGATTTTATATGTGTTGTATGTTGTATTAGGATGGTTTAAAGTTCACAGGAAAAATATGGTTAATTTTTTATATAATAAAGTATCAATTTATATTGAAGCATTGCCATGTGCTGTCCATTATTTAATTTTGTGTGGATTTATAGAAAAATTTAAACACGAATGTCCGCTCCTTATGGAATAGATAGTTGGTGTATCTTTAGAAAATGTGTATTTTTATATAATAATACGAGTACGAAATGACTCCCATAGCGTTATATCGGGTGGAATCAATCGTTAATTTCGAATTGCATTGACTCTAATATATTTTCGTAGCACTCTCGTAGCAGCCATCGTAGTACCACCGTAGCACGTAAGTATTGAAAAGATCCTCATAATTTATGTAGTTTTCTTTCTTTTTTTAAGTTTTTTAACTGACTTAAAACATGGAGGAGGTTCTCAATTGTTGTTATGTTTTTTTTAATGTATGTTACCAGATTACTCAAGAACGCCTGCACCCGTAGTCAAGTGACAATTTCAAAAAGTTGTCGACAAGAACTAAATGGATGGGATTGACATAAGCTGCGGTAAATCATGTAGTCAATCTTATGTCAACCCCATACATGTCACCTAAGTTATACATTTTGTTCTTGTCGTACGTTAAAGTTTTGCTATAGTGACTTTGGCTAAGCCCCCTGGACCGATTTGCAAAATTCTTTTTTTGTTAGAAAGGGTATACTTTCTAGGTGGTACCATCAGATCACGTTCTGATAATGGAATCATTGAGTAATCGAGGGAACTCTTCAAGTTTTATTGCGATTTGGGTATTTTTTGATATATTGCATTGTTGTTTAAATATGCTTCATATAAAACATTTTAATAAATTTGAAGTTGGTGCCAATTTTACGAATTTGTTGACTAGCTGCTCGCTCGTTAATTAGCATATTTCATTAAAATAATCGGCACCGATTTCATATTTATTAAAACACTAGCTGTTTCCCGCAGCTTCGCCCCGCGTGTAAGTAAAGTACAAAAGTAGCCTATGTTTGACCTCGGGTCGTTAACTACATCCCTACCAAATTTCATCACAATCGGTCCAGCAGTTTAGCCGTGAAGAGGTGACAGACAGACAGACAGACTTTCGCATTTATAATATTAGTATGGAAGTATGGATATGGATTTGATATGAAGCATATTTAAACAAAAATGTATCCTTTTAAGGTGAGGAAATAATGTCGGTTTCGTTTTTGTTCTTTTTTTTTGGCAAAAACAATTATTTTTAACAGGGCAACACCATTCAGACACATCTTATTGTACTCAAGGCAGCGACTTGAGGCTCTGAAATAATCAGCTAAAAGTTACGATCCATCGCTCAAACATTCTACTTGCATGGGAATCAGTTTAAATTCAATATTTTTATTTTGTACCTAAATTTACTTATCTTGCAAAATGTTTAACACTTTAGCGGACAGTAAACGAGATAACAGCAACAGTTAATTGTTATCTACGTCGAGAGGCGTTACTGCCAGCGAAAGTGTTAACAAAAAAGCAATACCATACTTTTACTTACGAATTAAAGTTACGAAGTTACTAATTTTGTATTAAACACACGTGTTCAATTTATCTTTTGACCGGAATTAAAAAGTCTTATAATATTTTTGTTACTGCACAGATAAATCATGTCTGAATTATAAAAAAAAAAAACAGTATTAAAAATAGATAGAACAATTAATTCAAGCAGTAAGAATACAGGCCACCAAAACATATTCATCTTTCGCGACCAATTTACTTAACAAATCCCAGAGAGCCGCACTGTGCCGGATTAGGGTTGCCGCGGGCCGGGCTGCTACTCGACGATGAAAAATTAAAGCGACCTATTTGTCCATGTCAAATATGAAACCATCAGAAACTTATCCTCCTCCGATGCCAAGTTTGTACAATGTAAATTATTTGAAGAGAAGTTACTTAATATAAGTTTGTTTTATTTGACAAAGTTGACTTGTATTTAGTAGTTAAACTAGCACGTAATTTAATATAGCTTTGAAAGTAAACCTAAACTCCAAATAATGCTTCTTTGTAAGGGTTCCCTACAAAAATAATAAATAGACGGGAATTTATTACTTGCTAAGTCTCTGTTATCCATCTATCGCCATCTTTTTGTCAACGCGCTGTACCTCTGAAACGTATTAATCAATCAATCATTACTGTATTTGCATAAATGTAGGTAGTTTACTCTGTAAATACGTAGTAAGCTAGTGACTTGATCTTTTCTTGATACTTAATGTTGTCATTAAGACTAAAAGTAATGCAACTAAATAATACTTAAAACTCACGAATTTTAGTCTTAAATTTTCAAATTTTGTGTTACAGTTTATTAAATAAATGGGGACAACATCTTTTCATATAAAGAAATGCTTTACATAGATTTTAAGCTGCAAATACGGAACCCCCAGTTGACTTACGTTTGACCAAATTTTATTTTATATATAAAAGTAATAATTACGAAATAATAAAAGTTTTAACAACATAACCCTATTTGCATTACATAATCATGAGTCATCTCTCCTCAAACATTATACTGATATTCCCTTTTTTGCTCTAACAAAACATAATAGAACATCAGGCTCCTCATTAACTACTCCAATTTATGCTCATAAAACGCCGTCTGCCCACAGTTTTCTTACATCAATATGAGAAGATAAAATAATAAAGCTACTCAATTCCTTTTCAACGGTAAAATGTATTATGTAAGATAAAATCGTGTGGTGGTTTTAAAATTTTAAATTGGTAAAAGGTTAAATCGTAGTAGGTCGTAGGTATGCGTTTGTATATTGAAACGGCAGGTAACCACAGTTCCGGACCCCTCCCGGGCTGATCGCCTGAACCAGGGTGCTGGCTGGGGTTTGCATTTTGCATGAGGGCCATTGTTACGATCACCACACCAAAATAAAACTACGCGGTAGTGACATACAATCAGAAAACATGAATTTGTATAAGAAAAATCTACAATACTGTTTGGTTCAACAAACAAATCATTACAAAAATGTTCGTTTGTAATAACTTTATTGGACTAAAATAAAAGTAAATACAAAAGCATATAATTAAAAGAAAAAGTATATTGGCGTACGTACAATAGGCAATATTCTAATGTCTCTCTTTCTAATTTTAGACATAACAAACGTAGAAGAACTTTACCAAAAATAACAACTCCATAGATAGGTATAACCATTTCAATCTTATATTTAACCACATTTATAGGCTATACCTACTAGGATCCGATTATTCAAAAGAATATTAAATTTTTGCGATCCAAATTATGCAGTACTTTATTCAAAACCCATTTGATTGCTTCAATATTGAATTTAAATGTAAATTGTTAACGCTAATCGTTCGATTCTGTCTCGATAGGCCGCTTCTGGTGATTTATGGAATATAAGTAGCTTATATACCGATTTTCATTTCATGCATATTGTTCACATAGCTCCCTAAGAAAGTTAATGATATTAAGTAGTTACCGATCATAGTACTCGTATAAACATTGCAATTGGCGAATCCCGAGCTTCAAACCAATATCTCCGCCAACGATGCAACCGCTGAGATAAAATAAATATTATATAACTAATCTGAAAATTGCCCGTATTTTGCCACCCAGGTGTCAAGAGTTCTTTGCAATATAGTTATACAATTTAGACTTAATCGTTAAAAATCCTCTTCCAGAAACATTAATTTTTTAACCGACTTCAAAAAAAAGGAGGAGTTATCAATTCGTCGGAATGTTTTATGATTTTTTTTTATTTATTTTTTATTGTTTGTTTTCTAGTGTGCGAGTTATAGTTAATCAGACATTAATATTAAATTCTTATGTCAACATAAAAGTCATAAGAAGTGTTTTTAGTCAAAGCCGACATCTAACGTACGCTACGTTAGATATAGTCGGACTATCTGCACTCGAACAACTCATGTAGGTATGTGAATGCCTATAATTGCATTTCCGAGTTCTGAATAGCGGACGCACCGATGTGTGTCGCTCGCTAAAAATGATAGCATCCAATGTGATGGCTCTCTATCGACCCATTCTGGCAAGAATATAATTATTATTCTAATTTGTTTGCAGAATGACATTGCTTCTGCACCTCAAGACCATAACACAATTATTCTGCCACTTAATTTGTGACTTCAGCTTTTTTCCTGTTATTTGTTGTGCTTTCGGTCTCTTTTCCGATACACAAAACCAAATTTTCGAAGAGTAGTATTATATTGCTTGACTGGCTGGCACGTGTTGGCTAATAGTTCACGTTAAATTTGCCTGTTCTTATAGAGTTTGTTAGTTGCTAATACTGGTTTCAGATTTTTCAAGTTGCCTTGAGACTTTTCTTGAAGACAGCATAATAAAGACGCCTTTCTCTTCTCTGCTATTGCTTTCATTATTTCGCTGACGAATCGTAAAAGAAACAATATTTTTTCGTATTTAACTACAATGTACTTATACAGTGACAGTCATACAAATTTTGGCAGATTTCCACTAAAACCGAGTCTCGCAGTGGGGCCTAAAGCATAATTTTTCAATAAAACATCTTGGTATCACGTAATGATACGACCCGACAGCGACAACTGTAATGATAATGAGATAGCTGCCAGCTCCGTAACACCCGTCGGCTGTGCGAGCCTATCAAGCGAGGGGGAGTACGCAACGAATTTCAAGAGCGACATACGCACTTAGCCTTCTCTCTATAAGGTATTATGATCTGACAATATAAGAAGTACGATGAAGTATATTATAGCATAATCAGTTGCCAGTAAAAATTAATGAGATCCTAAATCTCTCCTATGTTTTGCTTATAAAGCTGAAGGCAATTTATTATTTTAAACCGAAAACTGCTTTTCTATATTTTTTGTATAAATTAACATTAGATGTAGAACTAAGACGGCGTTGACTAAAAATACGTTACTATATGCGACCCCACATGGAGTAAAACAAGTAAGAGGTACAGATTGGGTAATAAAATGGGTAAATTACATATTTAGGAATTATTATTATTTTTCAATATCTATTTGCTATTCATCGTTTATTGTGTCAAATTCAATTGTTTGTTCATCCTTCTGTAGGAAAATTTAAGATAATTATGAAATCGCGGCTCCCTCCGAAACAATTCAACTCAAAAATTCTAGATATCATTCGCAAGTCAGGTACAGAAAATGTAATTTATTTATTTTTTTATTCAACTGCTCGCACTACACTAATTTGTCATGTTTAAGCTTTCAATGATGCGTAACTTACGTAAAGAAGACCACCGAATGGAGAAACTATTTTAGAGACACAGAGAAGAAAATATTGTCTCCGTATTTAACTTCTTAGTACTAATACTGTCGCAGTCCAAAAAGAAATCTTTTAAACAAAAGGCAAAGATCACTATAAACCTAACAAAAAATGTTTGGGTTTGTAGCGTTGTGACCCTTTAAGCGCGCTGAAGGTTGTAGGTATAGTGTTATAATATAAGTAGCTAACATTTAAATAACATTCTTTTGGTATGTAAAACTGTTAGATCAAAGGTAAAACTATCAAGCTGTTATTTTATTTTCATTATTAATTAAATATTCTTCATCTTCTTCTCAGTATATTTGCGTCCATTGCTGGATATAATGCCTCTTCCATGGCTCTCCACTCTGTTCGTAATGCGGCGGTTCTGGTCAAGGGCGGCCCTGCCGTCTTTTTAATATCGTCCAACATTCTGGCTGCTGGTTTGCCCACGCTTCGCTTTTCTGTTCAGGGGCGCAAATAATAAATAAATATTAATAAGTAGCAAATTTATTTATACCATTGCCTATTCTTTACAGCATTTGGTACTACTAATTATTTAGCTATTTGTGAACAGAAAATTCACATTGAGAGCAAAATGGCAAGTTTCAGCCGCTTGAAATATGCACCTAAGTTACTTATTAAATTAATAAATAAATATATTATTTTTATAGCCCAGTTATGGAACCCATTATGTAGAAAGAATCACTCTTCCAGGCTAAGGTTGTGGCCCGACAAGACATCTCCCTAAACTTTATTTAATTTACTGATTGCGCAGACGAAACTAGCGAGAAATGTACCGCACACCCACTTTAATGTTGTTTAAACTTTCCGCTAACCACAATTTGTATAGGGTTACTTGTGTATTTGAATTTCAACTCGCAGCCGTTTCAGCACTGTCTCCAATGTAATCCAAAACAAGAGATTGTGACGGCATTGATATTCAGCGTAGGTTCCACTCTTTGATTATTTATTCTATAATCAAAGATTCTACTGTATGACAACTATAAATGTGAAAGAAACGCCTTATCTGTGTGTTACTTATCCACACTTAAACCGCTGCTGAACAAATTTAAATATGATGGAGACTTGAGATATATAAGTACCGAGAAAGGGCATTACATTAAGATATCTTTTGGCGTCTTTATATAGTATAGTATATATAGACGCAAAGCCAGCTAAGCAGTTGTTAGGTAGGTAAGTACTATACTCACTCCTTGCTCTAATGATTGACACCTTCCTGAAAGGAATTTAGTCCTTTATTTGTTTCTTAGACTAGTGAGTAAAATAATAATTAGCTGTCTTGGTCGTCCCTTCTCTATTTTCATGACAGATTAATTTGACCAAATAAATAATAATAATACTGCGCATAATCTTTACGGCAGATAATTTATAAAGTATTCACAAATATGGCAGACTTTCCCAAGTAGAGAAATAAGTAAAGTTAAAATAAATGATGATTATATCATGGGATTGGACACCTGGTTTAAACCATTAACCAGCTCATTTTTTCTTTTTAAAGATACAACAGCGACCCATAGAATTACGGTTTTGCTCTACCAACGGACCCAACGGACTTAAGAACCCTTAAATGGACCGGTATTTAAAAATTTACTAAGTAATAAAATGGCTCTAAAAAAATACCTACCGGTTTGCATCTGCTGCTTATATCTACCTACCAACTTGATTACCATCCAATTTTGTCTGGAGAAGAAAATAAAACGCTAAATTTTGTAAAAGGTTATCTTGTCATTTATCATGTGAATGACCACCAGAAACAAAAGTTTTATTATATTTTTCCACTGTCGATTAGTTCTCTAATTAATATATTATTATTACTACTGTAGTAGGTATATAAAAAATCCATGTCCTCTCGTCCTCTCCTATACAAAGTATAGCAATGACTACATATTGGAAGGCGCATTTCCAAGATGTCAGCATTTACTTGTTATCTTTTAGATCTCTTACGTGGTAAATAAGAAATGAGTACTAGACACGAAAAACAAAGAAAAATATATTTCTCTATTAATAATAATAAACTCTACTTATACCTATTTATCCGTTTTTAAAAAACGTAAAGAATGAAACGTAAATAACAATATACGGGTGTACCTATGTCAATCAAAACAGGCGAAAATAAAACACAAAGAATATTTCAAGAGACAATTTGATCGAGTACCTACTCGTGCATGACGATCTGAAGCCTCGAGGAAGACAGCTGGCGGGGCCCGTTCCAATTTCCTAGATCACCGCTCGGGTGAATGTAGCTGTAGTTATATGATTTTTAATTGACGTTAGAAATACATCAGGCAAGTGCGCTTTCACAACTACACCGCTAGACAGATTTTGATGAAATTTATCAATTTTTGTAATTTATTATTGTATTTGGTATTATATTGGTATAGACCGGGGGTCAAACATAGTGCCATATAACAGCTAGTATTATATAATAAATGTCTCATCTGTATGTAATATACGTTTTATTTATATATCTACTTCCCTTCTGTAACTTAAATGTGTTCAAATTTTAAAGAGCTCACAAAGAAACGAGTGTGGCACTCTCGTGCAGCGGAGCAGAGTGAAGAGGGCATAGCTGGCGGCTGGCGGCCGGCGGCGCGGCACGCCGCCGCCGCCGCCACTAACCCGACACCCACCCTAAAACGAAGCCTGAAAGTGTTGAAATCGTAAGCGAACTCACTCTTAGGACTGAAGCCGAGAAATGCTTTTGTAAAAACGACCACACTAACTCGCTATATTTACGGTGCTTTCTTTTAACAATTTGCTCACATTCTACGTTACATTTTAGTTCCGTGCAAACTCGTAAATAATGCACGTACATTCTTCGTAGCCGCTGAAAGACATTTTTTCATCGCGGATAGTATTTCTTGGCAAACGGAGTGATTACCTTGTCCTTAATAATTTATTTGTGCTTCTACCAAGTAACACAAAGGCCAGTGTTATCTTCTGAATAAAACATCGTCTATCTAGATCCGGGAGCAAATTACTATAGGTTTGCTTTACTCTTTCAGCGAGGTTTGGTGAAATCTTTTTGCATTTGATGGAACTCTGTAGGTGTTAAAAATATTTTTATACGCACTAATTATACATACTTACTAATTGTACCCTTATTACATAATGTTTTAAAGAAACTTCAGGCTATTGCTGTAAAAGCTTTCCTTTAGATTGCATGCATTATTTGGAGAGAAGTAGAATGACCTCTTACGACCTATCGGAAAGCGTAGAAGTTATTTTTACCTAAATCGTTGAATACCTTTTGCAATTTTGCGAGGTGCTTTATGAGCATTTTGCCAAATGCGTACGCACATGTTTTCTACCTTAAATAAGGTTCCTCTCTTAGCATCAGATCAGATAAAGTGGCGTAAGCATCGAAAATGTGTCGTATCACAAAATCTCTCAAAAGGATCTGCAGCACGGAGCGGCCGCGGCATGTAATTTATTGTCTATCTATCCGTGCCAGTTCCGCCGAGATAACTCTTTATTTGCTATTGCTACCCGTCTTGCCTTCATATACTGACATTTCAAAATTGCAACTTTGTTCTTGTGATAGTTTAAGAGCTGTGGTATATTTTATAATAAAGTTTAAAACACTGATCTAAGGTCAACTTCTATGTATGGAGTTTGCGCTATGGCAATGCGTAAAGTTGAACAATGTAAGATATACGGAAGGTTCATAATCTGACAAGTATTTTTTAATGAATATCCGGGCATAAATACCTAGGCTATCTAAAATTTCCTTAGTACAAATTATTATAGTTTCTACTCTTATAGTTCCTGTAGTTTGGAATCACAGGTACACAGTAGGTACAAAGTAATCATTTTATAGTTACTTACAGTTACAGTACCTACATGCTTTTATTTTATGGATAATAATTTTACGTATAATTATCAATTATTTAAAATATTCGTATATATGCAATAAATTATATATGTTCCTACCCACAGAGAAATTATATAGTATCTATATATCCTCCGCGACTCTAGCTCAAATACCTAGGTAAGTACTCATCCTTTAGCGTTGTCCTGCATGTAGGTAATCTTAAATCTCGTAAGATGACTACTAACCCTATGAATGGATGCTTCTTGTATAAAAATAGATCATTTTAAAAAGTTGGTACTTATAGCCATACAATCTCGGTGTCAGATCGGTAGCCATTGTACATGAACAATATATTAGAGCACTCAAGACACAGGGCAAGTGGGCGACAAGGGCGAAGTGACAGGCCAGGCCATCGCGCGGTTACCCACCCTCTCTATCTCCCACGCTTACTTGCTATTACATAGTAGTAATTTGAAACTTAGCTTACTGTGTTTACATTAATCAACCATGAAGTAGTGCGGGTAAAAAATAATAATTTTGAATGTAAGACATGCTTGCTTATAATTTTTAGGATACCTATAGATAGGTAGATTAGATATCATATCAATATTAGCGAAAATACTTACATTTCTCAATAAACCTATGTAGGTAATACTGTATCTTCTGATATTTTTCAAATCTTTTTACCACTAAAGATTTCTAAAATTATTTTAGTAGCTATAAGTAGATACGTATAGCTACTAAAATAATTTTAGAAATCTTTAGTTTTATTTAAGGAAGCCCTAGGTATGAAAGTATATCTATACTTTCATAACTAGGGCTTCCTTAAATATGTATGTCAACAAGATACGGTTAATAAAAAACATTTTGATTTCGGTGAACTACGAAACGGCTAAACGCTTTTGACGTGATCTTCATTGGCAGATTTCTTGGCATCGCATTATACCTACATATTGTTAGCATATAAGGTTGACAAGTAAAACATTCGCCTTTGGGCAGTTTCTCCTTAGTGGTGGACTGATCTATTCTTAAGCAAAATAACACATGACTATCCTAATTGTCCCCGGACTAACTCATTCAAATTATAGTTTTATTATTTTCCTATTAACTCCAAATCAAACCCCTGCATTTGACTGTGATGTCCACCGGAATCTGTGGTTTAGCTTCAATGGAGGTTTCATTTGGTGTAGAGCCCGAAAATATTCATACATTCACAATCGATCTATATTTGATACTATAAAATCGTTGCTAACTACTTCTCGTCTGTTACCTTTTTAAGCTGTAATCGAAGGACAGGCTACTCTTTGGTGTGATGGAATAAAGTTGGTAGCCGCGGGCAACAGCTAGTGTAATTATAAACATTTTCGAAATACAGTCCTTTACGTAATTAGATATAAGGTAGGTATCCTAAGAAAATTGTTACTTTTTAGGCTGAGATGGCCAATTTAGAACCAAATTAACTTTTGTAACACGACTGCCGACCGACTTTACGAGCGGTAGTATCTGTGACATGACACGCGTCTGTTCCAAATATCAGCATCGGGACACACAGAGCCTCACAGAGGTATGAACAAACGGTCACGTCCCATCGCATTTATCTTTATAGGTAGGAACATCGTGAATAAATCTGTAAACATGGCATATGTGTTCTCGTTTCGTGACGAGAATGGCAATAAATGACGATAAATGTCTATGGAAATGATCTCGGACGATGTTTTATTTTGCTTTAACAAATAGCCAATTATAGATATTCATATAGAATCAATAAAATTTTCATCAATCATTCTGAAAGTTATAAAAACCAACTAACAACGTGAGAAGAAACCTTAAATAAAATAAATAATTGGAATATTGGTAACTCAGCGGATTCAATTAATCAGTTCAGGTTTCTCATAAGCAAAGTTCTAACTGATAGAGCGCGTTCTAATGTTAGGAACGGCGCGGCCCCGCCCGGGGCTCCTAGTCCATGACCACACTTAGGACATCAGTCGCATCGGAGGCTTCGGAACTGTAATGTTTTACAGTCCCGTACCCGTAGGATCTGACTATTCTTACAATAAATGGTTGAATTAGTTTACCAAGATCTCACTCTGCAGTATATTCATGTAGAGGTAGGTACACAAGTAGGTAGATATATATTTTCAAAATCATTACCTAAATATGCGAAAATTTTACTTTTATATTATTATTATTAGGTAGGTACTTATCTTTTTTAAGCACCTAAGCCGAATTTTATAAATAAGTTTAAATAAATATGTTAAGTGTGATTAATTATCTTACTATTGGAAATTGCAGTCAAAAAATTACTTGTCGTGTTGATTTTGAATCTGCAATAGATAATCTTTGTTTAGTAAATTCCAGGCCACTGTACAAGATATTTAGGTACTTATGTAGTACTAGTTTTACGAGTAATGCAAACAAATAATTACCTATATCTACATACAACAGCAACCATTCAACAGCCACCATTCATCACCCATTTTCTAGTGTATGAATTGTGCTCAATTGTCATGGAATGCAGCCAACTTTCTTGGCTCCGAGCCATGTGGACGCAGACGGACAACTAAAAGAACTAATTAAGTAGGTAGTTAGGTACTTAATTTTTTCACATTGTCCTAATACAGATAGATTTAAGTTACCTATATTTACTTCTTAATTCTTGAAAATAGTTAGCGTAAAGAAAATCTTGTCAGTAAGTACCTATGTTATTTATAAAAAAACAAAGGTAGAAAGCCGTTAATTTCGAATTATAATCCAGAAATGCATAGGTACAAAAAATTGACATGGTAAAGCCGTGGTCGCCACCTTTTTTTTTTTTTTTTTTGATGTGTATATAATTCACAATATGGCAATCAAACATATAGCTTATTTTTGCCAGTATCAAGTTTTAGATAAATGTTCTTCATTTTGTCGAGTCACAGTCAAGTCAAGCCAGTAGTCATGTCTAGTCAAGTTAGTCAAGGGCTAAGTGAAGCGGTGGAAGTTTCACTTAGCTTTATTTTGGGAGATTTTGGTGACAAGGATTAAAGTCACTTATACGACATTGTACCACTTCCCAACACTCACGCTTGTTCACGAACACTTAGCGAATAATAATCCACCTTTATTATGCACAAATACTCGAAAAAACACAAATATTAGAAAATAAATACAATGACGATAACTGAGCGACTTTAGCTTGGCGCCAAAACTCCGGTCGCCCCCTTTGTAATGGATGCCAGGGTGCTGGATTTGTATACATACTCTTCCCAAGACCCTTCTTAAAAAGTGATTTTAATTTCGTTAAATAAAAAAATCATACAATTTATATAAGGTGGACACAAATCAACTGCAAATATTTTAAGGGCAGATACAGACCACTAAGTATACTGAACAACTTTATACTAAACTACATCAGCTGATTCTCAATTTGTATAGGAGGTCAAAAAAATTTTTTTCGTATTTCGACATACTTAAGTTTATTTGGGAAGTTTAGTGGTCTGAATCTGCCCTTAAAATATTTGCAGTTGATTTAAATTCACCTTATATAACAATTTACTTATATATATTTGTCACCCAGGATACGAATCGTTTGACACCTCATTCATTAAAATCGGAACATATCTACCTATATACATATACTGCCAAAATCATTACCCATACTTTTGGCTTCGCCGTAGTCGGGTAAAATAAACACGTTAAGATAGGTACGATAAATTTTATTTTATTCTTCTGCATCTCGTTGTCAAAACATGGTTTGCTCTGCAGAATGTTCCAACAGGGACTAAAAGGATAAAAACAAGAACTGTGATATCTGCCGGCAACTTATTCCATTCTAAACCAAAAAAACTAACAGTGCATGTCACTCGTCCCGCCGCCGTTTATTTATGTTCTGGATTGTGGTGCTGGAATGCTGTTTTTGAATCAAATCAAAAGGATTCGTCTCACCGATTTAAGTGAGTTTTCAAAAATCTTCTTCTTCATCATTTGTCCCTCACTGTTGAGGATAGTGACCACATATTACTTTGTTATTATTGACAGATTATATTCACAGGTACATACTAATATCATAATGTGTTTCGATGTTTTTCGATCATCAGTGCTATGGACCGTTTTGTGCTCCCAGCTGCTTCTTTCACGCTTTCCACCCTGACAGCTGTCCTATCCCATCTGGCTGGAGACTTTCTCCTGTGCGCGATTTCCTACAATTTTGCCCAAAATTATAAGTTTTCCAGACAACGCATTGAGACCGGATGATATGTTCGAAAAAATTGAAGATCTTTTTTTTTAATAGTACTCGACTTAAGAGAACTGGCGGCGTTTAGCCTGCGGCTTGTGCGTGTGTGTTTTGTATTTAGTTTATGTGTGTGCAAACTGAACTTATTGGATCCAGGAGGATCATCCCCTACTCATTTATGTATTAAATCACTCCTAGTGCCTACCTTTTAACTCTCTAACGGCAGAAAATCTCTCTTTCTTTCTCTGTTTCATCTTAACGCTTCGTTGCTTCCTCAGCTAATTGCTTTGAAGGTCGCCTTCTAATGGCAGAAAATATAAACGTTAAAATAACTTACCTTTACTTCGCTTCCATCGTTTATTATTGTCCCATATTTCGTAGGTAGGTACATTATCTACACGAAGTTACTTACTGAATAAGTATAACACATTATTTGAATCCACACTTATCTTTACCCTACGGTCCATAATAAAGTTCGCGTGAGGCGTGGATAACTTATGAGACCCTTAAAATAGATTTATGTTTGCTATGAGAGTTCTGAAAGTATAGTTAGATACAAAAAAGTTTTAAAAACTTTTGAGATTGAGATGTTACCTTAGGTACCTACTGATATTGAGTACTCACTAAATACTTTCTATACAAATAAAGCTTTAATGACATGAATATCAAGAGCCTAATTTTTATTTTGTGTATCAGTTAGTGCCTACTTAATCTACATATTTCACATAATATTTAATCTCTACGAATTGTAAGTATAATACGCTCTGTGAGCATTAGACTTGTCCGCAAATGCATTGGTGCACAGGTGTTCTTTTGTGGAACTCTGCCAGAATCCCACCGGAATATCACGCCTCCTTAATTGTATCTTCTACCTACTATTGGTAGGTCATACTAGTTATCCTGTTAACACATGTATGCTGAAAAACTATATAAGAAAAGTTTTTTGAATTAACATACTAGGTCCGTTGTTGTTTTCTGTTAGCTATTTGTACTTATTTGATTTCTGGCTTAAGATTATGAATTCTCCCTTTCTCCCTTGGTATGTCGTACGAATCCGAAAAGGTGAAGGGAGTAAGGGAATAGCTGCACGGGAATCGTTGGCCTAAGCCCGCAATGAAACTTTGTTCATATTTGTACGATTAGGTACATCCTGATTTTGCGGTACTGGTTATTACAAATGGAGGGTCTGCCGTCTGACTTCCGTAACCCATTTTCACAGGGAAACCCGACTAATAAGAATACGAGCTGGGTGCGTTAGTGGCCAACACTTTTTAGGGTTCCGTAGAAAAATGTAAAAACGGAACCCTTATAGGATCACTCGTGCGTCTGTCTGTCAGTCCATCCATCTGTCACAGCCATACTGGACCAAAACAGATGAAATTTTGTAGGATGGCGTGATCCTGTGACCGAAACACAGATGTGCAAAGTAAGTAACTATTTTATAAAATAAGTAGATACCATTTTCGGGACACAAATTAGGAATTAAAAAAAAAAAAATAGCAAACCTTACCGTGTTAGGTATATATCAAAAGAAAGGGCTCGATATGAGGATTTCAAATATATTTTTGTTATTATTGTAACATAAATAGTTTCGATTTTATTCATGAAAGAAGACGAAAATTGACCAAGTTTACAGGAAAACCTACAAGAACTCTGTCAATTGACAATTAAGTGGTAAATCCATATCCATATCCATACTTCCATACTTCCATCCATCCATATCCATACTAATATTATAAATGCGAAAGTCTGTCTGTCTGTCTGTCTGTCTGTCTGTCACCTCTTCACGGCTACGGACCGATTGTGATGAAATTTGGTAGGGATGTAAGGTAAATGCACCAATTATGGACAGTATAAGAAAAAAAATTGCGTTTTTCATTTGTAATTTGTAAATTTTACAATAACGTGTATTGTAAAATTTACAAATTACAAAAAAAACCCAGGGGTTTGAAGATAAATAAAGAGCCTTTTAATTAATTATTATTCAATGTTTAAAATAAGATAAATACTATCTGCAATTAAATATAATTTTATAAAAATACCCTAAGTGAGACTCCATTTATGGACAAGCAAAATCTAGTTATGAACCCCCAACTATGGACATTATCCAAATATGAACAGCTAGTTATGGACATTTTAGCTGGGTAATAAATGTTCAATGGTTCTTTAATAATCAGCCAAGTTGTACTTGTTTAAGCCCAAATAGTATATAATGATAGGTCTATAGAGTTTGGGAGAATGATATTAACAGCAATATACTTTTACATTAGAAAATTTGTCGTTTAAAATAGTGAACCAGTTTTGAACACCTAATTATGAACAGAATGTTCCTAAACTGACAAAGTTTTAATTTGCTGCAGATTTTATTACAAAAGGTAATGTTAAATGATTGTATTGTAGTATATGATGTCAATGTAACATAACGAAAAATCACTTTATAGACATTTTGTCCATATATGGGCACAAGATGAAAAAAATTCCAATAATAAAAATTGATAAATTTAAAGGGTAAAATTTATATGATATTTTTAGTCAAGTTGCATAAATATTTTTTTGCTATCAATGATTCAATAAATAATAAGATTTTTAGCAAAAACCTTACAACTGTTGAAAAAAAAGACAGTAAATATACCTACTCGCATTAAGATTCTTATAAGAAGTTCGGATTTTCGACACGAAGAAACACTGCGTGAGTGAAACACTGTTAGGGCTGAAAACTTAAAGGCTGATTGCTGTCAAAAATGGTTTATACAATGTCTGGAATGATTGAAAAATTTATTAGTGCAGTCATTTGGAAAAAAACATTTAAGAGTTTCCCAATTTTGGAGGTTTTATTAAAAACTGTCCATAATTATACCGTGTTCATAATAGGTGCCTTTACCTTAGTTAACGACCTGAGGTCAAACATAGGCTACTTTTGGGCGCGATATAACCGAGTCCCACGCGGGGCGAAGCCGCGGGAACAGCTAGTTCAATATAAAACGTTCACGGACTAGTTCACTAAAACACCACTAGATGGCGATAGTAGTAGTTTGTTGATATACCACAATTGAATTTAAAAACTTAACATTGGCACTGTACGGAACCCTCTCCACGAGAGTTCAACTCGCACTTGACCGGTTTTTTTTAGGCTTCCTAAAGGAATCTGACATAACAAGTAAGTTCTTACCAAATACTTTGTTTGCTTTTACCACCAGTTGTTAGCACACACATTCCTTGCGACACGTGTTTAGCTTCTACACGAGGTATCCTCAGGCAACAGGGCACTAAGTTGTTAATTGTTCAACGCTCAAGCAACCACAACACACATCCACTCACCACATTTTTAATAATCTATTATTTCCCAAAAAACAAAAACCAACTTACGTTTGTTTACCGAGGCCACGTTGAACTTTGACAGATTGAAAAAACTCAAGCACCTAAGTGTGCAGGATCAATTGACCTACTAGTACTCAAATAACGCGTCAGTTTTGGCAAATATACCGTCCACACATTTGTCTAACAAGGCAACAGGCGAATACAAATAGCCAAGGGTGGTACCAGTATTAAGTTGAGGAAGCTAGTGTCGACTATGTATGAATACCACTGAGGTCGTGTGAGGTAAGTGGTTTGATTTTAAGAATACAGGTGATAGTATAGAAGATAGTTTGCCACCTGGGGGGTTAATATATTCTATTATTAGCTGTTCTCCGCTGCTCCGCAGCGCGTGGGACTCGGTTATATCGCGCCCAAAAGTAACCCTAAAGCCTATGTTTGACCTCAGGTCGTTAACTACATCCCTAGGTACCAAATTTCATCACAATCGGTCCAGCAGTTTGGCCGTAAAGAGTGACAGACAGACAGACAGACAGACTTTCGCATTTATTATATTCGTATGGAATTATGGATAGTAATGGAAGTATGGATGGATATGGATATGGATTCTTAGCTTATATATAAAATATTCATATATAGCTATTTTAGCCGACCCGAAACGAGTGAATAAGCAAGATAGCACAACACCATGATGTAAGGCAACTTCTCTTAATCTGTTTTGCATAGTTTTAAGAGATGATGATAGCCACGTGTAAAAATTCCATGTTTGTTGTTTTAATCGCTGACGCTGAGGAGTTCCCTCATTTGTAAAATAGGTACTGGTGGCTTACCACCATCTCTTAAATCATATGGATATATCAGGAGGCTTACCACCATCTCTTAAAACCATGCAAGATCCAGTGAGTAAGCGAGACAGCGCAATACATGATGTGAGGCGAAATCTCCCTTACTCACTGGATCTTGTCTGGTTTTAAGAGACGATAGTAAACCCCCAGATGGTAGTAAGCCACCTGGTCCCTTAATACCATCTCTAAAAACCATGCAAGATCCAGCGAGTAAGCGGGACAGTGACGCAATACATGATGTAAGGCGACACCTCCCTTGGTCACTGGATCTTGCATGGTTTTAAGAGACTGGTAGTAACCCCCTGTAGGACAATGATGGTAGGGTAATCCCCCAGAGGGCTTACTACCATCTCTTAAAAAACCATGCAAGAACGAGTAAGCGAGAGAAGAAATGGTAGTAAGCCACCTTATATGCAAAAGGCTTACATGACTCGTATCCATAGCCGTAAAAGCTGTGCCTAAAACATATTTGAAAAAAAATTGGTAATCAGTCAGTGTCAAGTCACATGTCATGTGTGACATGCATGCATGCATGACATGACACCATGACACTTGATTTGATATCACTCAGGCTCACGTGCGTGTGTTCTTCGGGTGTGTATACATATCAGATAACCTATAAACAAGATCGATTATTATAGAAATAAATAATTAATTCGCTTCGCTTCCTCGTTCGATTTCAATCATGGTTTCTGTTAAACAACAGGTCTCGAAAAAAGAGTCTGAAAATAGACCAAAAAGAAAAATACATAAAACTAAAAAAGACTCACCCAAATTGATACAAAATATATCTTTGAAACAATCTAAGACCAAACAAATTATGCCCCAAAAATTTGTAAACGATCACAATAATATGAAAAAGAAGGTACAAAAATACGTCATGCCTTCCAATTTCATCACTCAGAACTTAGTAGAAAAATGTTTATTAGCCTTGGAGAAATTGACTACCACTACAAAAAATAAGAACGCTATATTCAATGAAGAAAGTCAAATATTTGCTGAAATCAAGTGCATCAAAATACAAAACACCAGAGGAAATATCAAACTGTGAGTAATCATTTTGTTTATATATTCATTACAAGTACATAGATAAAGAGTCCATAGTTTAATTTCTAAAACAAGTCTTAGATATTCTGATAAAAAGTGAAACAAAATATAAATAATTTTGATACAATTGAAATAAGACAGGACTGTCCCAGGCTGGTGTAAGATGGTCTTACATGATATTTGTTTTTTTTTCTTCTAGTATACTTCCTCACAGTACAGCTGCTTCAACCGGTGAGGTCTGCTTGATAGTACCCGATTTGAAAAAAGGAAAGAAACCCGATCATGAACCTACCATAGATCATTGGGAAGAAATTTTAAGGAAAGCCAATGTAACTGCTGTATGTATCACACAATTTTTTCTGTTTTGTTTGATGCCATTGGGATTATGCCAGGGATACAATTTTATGTGTTGAAGTACTTTTTTTCCTCTTGATTTTTGCATCTCAGCAATAAGAAATCTACTCTTAGTCATTAATTTTATTGAAAAGGTTATTACTATGGGAAAGAAATTGATGAGTTCTCGTTAACAGTACAACACGGTTAGAGTATACGAAAGGGTGCGCAAGACTTGGGACTTAGGAAATTTTTCGGAGTGATTTCGCTCGTCAAATTGACACCCATTTTTTATTGTCCCATGTCGTAGACAACATTATTAGCATTACTTTTGGTCATGTGAAGATTTTTCGCGCGACGCTTATTTTCCGAGTTTTTCCGTATTTTCGATTTCGGCAAATAATCAAATAATAAAAATAATCAAAATAAGCGAGCGAGCGTTCGACTTGCGCACCCTTTCCGACACTCTGACCGTACAACATCTGTGAGTAGTGATTACTCTAGAGTTTATTACATGAAAAACCAAGTATTAAGTTTGGAACAAAACCACTGAGTTAATTTTAATTAACCAACATTTAGTGTTTTTAATCGGCTTGCGCCCAACATTTGCTCATGACAATAGTTTTTCTATTGTGTCTGGATTCTGCGAGCTAACAGGTTAAATACTAACTAGTCTCTATTTTTATATGTGGTAATGCTTGATGGAATCCCATCTACCCTCATCTCACCACATGAAACATTTGATTATGGCTAATAGCCAATAACAGATCGCAAGGAACTCAGTTTTTTAATGGAATTGATTAATAATTCTACTTTACAGATAAAAACCATTCTACCTATGAGACAACTGAGAGTTGAATATGACCAGTTTGAACTAAAACGCAGGCTTATGACACAGCATGACTTTATCATGGTTGATACCAGAGTCCTGAATCATGTATCACATATATTGGGGAAAATGTTCTTTAAGAAACATAACATGCTAGTACCAGTTAGAATCAACGAAAATGGAGATATCAAGAAAGACATTGACATAGGTTTGCGTTCAGTTATGCTACGTATGAAAGAAGGGCACACATCTACCATCATAGTGGGACATACGGGCATGCCCCAAAATCAACTAAAAGAGAATATTATGTCTTTAGTCCAAAGTTTACGTGAAAAATATCCTGGTGGAGAAGCAAATATACGATCACTTGCTTTGAAATTACCATTATCTTTATCCATACCACTGTATGTAACACTGAGTAAGTATATCTCAATTAGAATGAAAAAGCTGTTAAAATTTTGTTGTATAATCAATCAATCTCATTTGTTATAATGTAATTTTTGTCTATACTATTATAACAAGGAAAGATTTGATTGTTTGTTTGTTTGCACTGTTGGAAAGCCCGAGTGGCATAGGTTAAGTGTTAACCACAGGCGCAGGCGGTGGAGTGGACTGCTAGTATGGAATAAAATAAACTAATGTGACAAAATGTCAATAGTAAGCATATCCATAAATTTCAATGTAAGTTGTTGACTATAAAGAAATGTTTTCATGTTCTTTTTGAACATAATATGTAATCACTATCACTACATAGTATAAAACAAAGTCGCTTTCTCTGTCCCCATGTCCCATTGTATGCTTAAATTTTTTAAACTATGCAATGGATTTTGATGCGGTTTTTTTAATAGATAGTGTGATTCAAGAAGAAGGTTTTTATGCCCATGCGAAGCCGGGTGGGTCGTCTATATATAAAAATCCATTTATTATCTCCACAACCATTTGTCAGATACAGATTAAAAATAACAGAAAAATACCTTTATGACATGTTAAATATCTCCTGTGTGTTAAATATTGTGGAGATCAGGGTTGCCTACTACTTGTGTAGTAGCACCTTGCGGTGCTCAGCTTTATGACCTTAGAATTTTGTATATAAACAGACTATGTTTATATATATAGATGATATTAATTTGTGTAACAATTTTAATATTTCAGGATCATCAAATACAGTCAATCCTCCAAGACTTGCACATAAAAAACCAAAACACTTTTCTGAAGTAGAAGATGAACTTTCCACAATACCAGGCAGCAGAGTTAGAGTTGCCCCAGATGGCACTGTTCATGTCTTAAAATCAAAGAATGCTTCTGGGTGTGTACTTGTAACTTATACTTTTTACGAGATTACTAATCAATAAAAATATATGCTAGGCTTTACCCAAAAGTTTGCTCTTAGCAGATGATTATGATATAATGGTACAGTCACTCACAAAAAAGATTGCCTCAAAAAAATGGTCTATTCTATTTGAGGTAACCTGATAAATCAGACTAGAGAGGTCTCCCTAGCAAGAGTGTTTTTCTGTTACCCTGTATTAATATATTAGTATTACTGTATAAACAGCTAACCTGATTAATTTAGAACAGACTTTCATGGGCATTTTATTGTTTCCAATCGGTTCATGCACAAATTGTCACATAACAAAAGTTTTTCTAATGTGTCTGAATCCTGCAAGCCAACAGGTTAATGCAATGAAAGTTAGTCTATTAAATAATAGAAAATAATGAGGATCTCCACCACAGAACAGAGAAATTATCCGAATAGAAATGTTTTGGATCAGTGTGGCTAGCGTATTCTCTCTTCTCACCTTCAATTCATACATGTTACCACACAAAACCTTATTAGAAATGTATTACGTAGTTAACAACAAAGCCGCCTAATATTATCAACCAATAACAGTGGAAATAAATGACCCAATCAAATTCCTGGCTCATTCTTTTTAATGAAACGTTGGCTTACAAGCCAAACCAGTGACACGCTTTTCGTGCGCTATGCCACTTCTTGTTAATATCTCTAAATTCTGTGATCTCCACTTTGATCTGTCCTGCAAAAACTACACCATAATTGACACTGTGAGTAACAGCTAAGCTGAAATAATATGAAAAATATCAGACAAATCTTTGTTTCATTAACCTAATTCATTTTAACTTCAGAATATAATAAAATATGTTATTAAACCATATTTTCACTGATTGCAGGTCTGAACAATCTGAAGAGGAAACAGAAAATGATCAAGAAGCCATGTCAGAGGGAGAAGCTGAGAGTGACTAATAATTTATGAATTCTGTTTTTGTATGATAAATTAATAAACAAAAAAATTTAATGTAGACAATTTTTATTTCAATTATAAGATATACAAACTAGCATAATAAAATGATATTCACTGTGACATTTTCATTCATAAACATACAATCAATAGGCCTAGGAAAATATCTCATCTCTGCCAGAAACTTGTTTCTCTTCAAGACCCTCTGATTTACATGCGGTAGAGACAACAGTTACTTGCATTTTCAAAGGCCATACTTTTTTAAACTTCTTAAAGTTCCTTCCTTCAGCATTCCTTTCAGATTCAATCACAACAGGTTCTTTTTTTATTATCAAATCATTATTAATAATAACTATTGTAGTTCCTAAATCTAACTTATTCATTCTAATGTCTAAATCCTCTTCTTGCTCTTTTTTAATTTTATGAACAACATTGCCATTTAGTTCCATATTTAACTTCATCAATTCATCCAACTTCCGCCCTCTTAATGCTGATATATCAATCTTTTCATCAACCTCTTTCTTTATCACAATAGGAACTTCCTCTATAATATCATCATTTGTTTCCATACGAGATTTCTTCATCAGTACATTAAAAATATTATTTTTTGTTGCATCTTTTTCTTTTGTTTTATCTTGGACAAAATTAAATATATCATCATCATCATCATTGCCCTGCCCAGCATCTTGTTTTCTTTTCAGTGGCTTTGATAAATTCAGTTTTTTTCCTGATGTTTTATCTTGATTGTCTGTGTTGTTAGTAGAGGGGCTAATGAAATTAAAGATATCATCATCTTTATCAGCAGTTCCAGTCATCTTCTTATTAGGATGATCATCAGTGGTATCTTCATTTTTCCTTTTATTGTTCCTGCTACTTGTTAATGTTGCATGCTCATGGGCAAATTTCTTTTGGGCTATTTCTGTAACATCATCACTATGTTTCCTTTTGTTAGAACAATTAGTCTCATCTAAACTTTCATTAATGATAACATTTTCTTTTTTAGACATGGACTGATTATCTTGAGACTCTTGAACCAATATGTTAGTCGATTTTTTGTCTTGATTGGTAGATTGCTTCATTACTTCAGAAGTGAAGTTGAAATTAGGATTACAATATTTTTCAATGTTGCAGTACAACACGGCCAGACCAATTTCAGCATCAGCAACAACCCTCTTATTATTGTTTTTCAAATAATTAACAATTTCATTTACTTGGTTTGCCATAACTTGTGATTCGGGATTAGAGATATTGCATTGAATTACAATTACATCTTGTCCACTTAACATGGATTTTGTCATTTTGCATTCACTCAGTAGCATAGGAGTGCCAGAGCTTTTAGTCAGCACTGACTTGTACATATCAAATTGCTTTTTTGAGAAGAATACTATTTTTTTACCCCTGAACAATGACTGTCTACGTGCATCAGGGTTGAAAGATACAATGTCTTTATTAAGAGTTGATTCCACAATATTTGGAGTATAATTCTTTGGATCTGGTAATGGTTTATTAGCATCAACAGCTGCCATGCAATGGCTCCAAAATTCTGTTGTAACTATCTGAGATCCCTGCACTAGAGCTAAAACGACTTTAATAGTTAAGGTTATAGCTGGCATTGTGAGATAAAAACAAGTATCATCCCATTCATTTTTGAGTATACCACCAAGCTTATTTAAACAAGACTTTAAGTTTTGCAGACTTTCTCCTTTTAATGTAGAAGTGCAAGTTACAAAACTCGCCTTATTGACCATCCACAAACTGTTTAATTTTCCAAGTTTAATTATATCTTTCTCTTTCAATTGTATAGGCACATTACTATCTATTTTGTCAGTAGAGTTGTTAACGAACGTACCATACCTGGATCCTAAATCTTGTAGGATCAAATGATTTCCTCCATGATCTAACGTAGCATGTTTTCTACTGATCGATGCATCATCAGGGATGGCAAAATTGCACATTTGACCATCAACACTTCTACCTATTGTTATTTGCTTAAAAGGCAATACATATATTATTCTTGAATCGTTATCGGATGTTAGATACCACATTGTAATATGTTTGAAATGATGTCTGAGAAATTAACAATCTCTCATAATTTGCTTCACACGACAAGATAAACCATATACATATGCAATGTATACTCTTTTATAAAGACCGAAATGCCGACCCAACACTAAATCCGACAGTAGGTACCTAGATAGCGGTAGGACTCCGCCAAAGAATATAATAATAATCACTACGTTGACTTATTTAACTCCGCGTCCATCCGCGGCGGGCGCGGTGACACTGACACTTGCATTGCACAGATTAAAGATTATTTACAATAATATGTCATGCATGACAGTGACAATCTGTATAATGAGATTTGTTTTTTTCTAAATCAGAGGGGTTACTCTTAACTATCGTTAGAATATATAAGCGGGCTCTTCATTCGCGCCGCGAACCGTGAATGTGGATGGCTTTCGCGGCCGTTCGCGGGCTTCGCGCCGTGTTCCCTGATCGGTGTCGGTATTTGCGCCCGCGACAAAGATTTTCGCGGCGCGAAACTCCCGTAAAAGCGGACGCAACTACATTCGCGCGTGAAAACAGAATCGCGCGAGACTCGGTGCCGTGAGGTTGTATTTTGCAAGTATTTTACTATCTAACGGACGGTGCGTCAAAATGAGCGTTACTTGGACAAACGGGCAGGAACTAATTTTAATTGAATGCTACCATGCCGAACCCATCTTATGGGGTGCTAGACACAAAGATCATAAAAATCACGGCCATAGCAGTGCATGTTTCGGCGTCCATCCTAGACGACCGCGAGAACTAGACTGTGAACGATCGTGAATGTGGAGAGACTCGTTTTTATAGCCGAGTTCGCGACAAAATCACGCCGCGAATTCACGCTGTGAATCACGCATGAGTGTGGAGCCCGCTTTAAAACCATGCAAGATCCAGTGAGTAAGCGAGACAGCGCAATACATGATGTAACGCGGCGACACCTCCCTTAATCACTGGATCTTGCATGGTTTTAAGAGGTGATGGTAGCCGGCAACCAGGCAGGTGGCCTACCACCATTTCTTAAAATCATGCAGCAAGACCCAATGAGTAAGCGAGACAGCGCGATACATGATGTAAGGCGACATCCCCCTTACTCACTGGAACTTGCATGGTTTTAAGAGACGGTAGTTACCTCCATGAGATGGTAGTAAGAAACCACACACATGGTAGTTTGACTCACCCAGACAGATTACGTGACTTTTATCTTTGTCACCAAAATCTCCAAGTTATAGCTAAGTGAAATTTTTCCACCGCTTCACTTAGCCATCTGACTGACTAGAAGTACTCACTTGACTAGATTAGACTACTGACTTGACTTTTTGACTTGACTTGACTTGACTAAAGTAGGACTGAAGAAGATTAATAAATTGAAAAAAGGCCTTAAAGAACTAGTTTCCATGGCCGTAAAAAGTATTTAAAAAAAAAATCGTCTCCATGGAAACGTGTTTGTTTGTATCCTATCAAAGAGTATGTAATCACTACGCACAGACTAGGGAGGACGAGGAGATACTATTCACCACCTATTCACTACGTTTAGTATCCTATTTGCCACTATTACGTAGTATCTCTATTTAGTTTGTGGCCACTATTTGCTTTCTATAGTTTCTTTTCTACATCTTTCTAATTCTGATCTGAACACAAATTTCTGTTCAGATGTGATCCTTATTGAATAATTGTTAACGAATGTTGCATAATTTCATAATTGTTGTTTAGTGGAGAGAGTTAAATACAAACAATTAAAACAACAAACAAACAAACAACTTTACATATGTTGTCTTTACAAGCATGATTGATAGTTGATATCTTAACATCGATCCGAGCTAAAATATAATGACGTTGTATATTGATACTAGATTATCTTTTTCCGACACCAATGTTATATCTACTGTAGGATCTTGGCACCCATCGCTTCCACTTCTTGCAATTGGCTCATACAATCAAGAGAAGGGTGGATTTGTTACAATCTTTCAAGAAAATGTAAGTAAAAAACATTATACCATCTATTCCCCTCGATGGTGCGAACACCCAAAGGGTTGACTATGATATCTTGCTTATTTTTACAATATTATGCTTTGTCAACTCTTCACCCCAATAGGATTAATAATAAGATAAGTAGTAATAGTAATCTTGTTAAATTATAGTATAGACAGATTTACCTACATTTTTCTCTAAAAAAACCACTACTTCATTTGTCTTTTCATTTGCCATCCAATGTAGAAGAATATTTATTTTCAGGGACTTGCATTGGAAGGCTGTGAGTGGCCTACATTATTATCAAACCAAGTTACAGCATTAGCATGGCATCCTTTGAGACGATTATTAGTAGTTGGATGGGATGGAGGTGAACTTTACATCTGGCTGGAGTATTCATGGGCCCGTCTAGAAGCTCCTCATAATGCTGCCCTTACAACTGTAGCTTTTAGTATTGGTGGTGGTCGTTTACTTGCTTCAGATGCAGCTGGATCATTGTCAGGTTGGCAATCAGGTACTGGAGCACCACTGACATCTTTTCATCATCAACTTGGTGATGTAATTACTCATGTTACTTATTGTACTCCACGCCCAAATACTGAATCTTCAATCAGAGGTCTGGCCCGGGCTGCTGTTGCAGGAGATGAAAATGCTCTAGATGCTCTTGCAGCTTGGAGACCTCGCACCACAGCACGAATGAGAGAAGGAACTCAACCTGATAATTATGCATGCTATGCTGCTCAAGATAACGGGGTAATATTGTACATTGATCATACTGGTGCTTGTTCTGAAGTCCTCAATGCTCCAGGCAATATAATATTCATGGGTGTCATCAACAGCATATATCTTCTTGTTGCTTGGGAGTCTGGTGGAGCTCTAAGCCTCACAAGGTTTATTACGGCTGAAGATGGCTCTTTAACAACAGATACTCATGTAAGAATGGCAGCTAGAAATGGCCAGTGCATAGTCCTTGCTGGGAATTTTAATGTTGCAGTTATAACTGGAGAAACTCTTATAAGGGTGTGGGACAGTGAGACAGGGGATAATGATGCTCTGCCTAATGAGAAAGAGGAAATTGCTGCTGGAGATATATTTACGAGTATTTGTTATTGCAATTTGAGCGATACTCTGTGCTGTGGGACTTCACAAGGCAATCTGTATTTGTGGAGGAGAGATCACAGAAATCAATGGAAACTAATAAGTAGCACTTCTATCAAGGGCACTGTGAAAGATGTTACATGGGGTTCAGAAGGACTTATGAATCCTCTTCTACATGTCAATTGTATAACCAGTGCTTTTATATTGCGAGAACAACCTGTGTGCTGGGGTTATTCCTCAAATGTGTGGATGGTACAGAAGTCTGCCAATGAGATAGCCATCTATAGTAAAAATGACATCTCTTCAAGTATTACAACAACAATCACAGTGCGGGCTTTTACATTCAAAGACCAATATGTAGCATTAGGAGATGGGAAAGAAGTGCAGGTAAGAATCTATAAACAAAATATCTTTACACCTTTTTATAGCTTTATACATCAAATTGAATCAATCTTAAAAATCCAGAAATGGACAGTAAATTTTTTAACAGATTATGTTTGCTCTACTTATTTGGTTTGTTTTGAGAAGAATTTTGTAATATTTTTATTGTTATTTTTTTCAAGATTTGGATGTGCAGCAAGGAAAATGATACTAAGTTTTCCCTCATTAGAAGTTTTCCTTGGAAAACAGATGTCCTTATTATTTACAATGATGTTTTAATAGGTATTGTAAATCCTCACATTGAATGTTACACCATCACAGGAAACAGTTTGGGTATACTGCCAGGTTCTGAAGGTGAAGGAGAACCTATTGGCATTACAAATACAAACAAATTTATAGTTATTGCAACTATGGATGGTACATTGAAGTTAGCAGAGATCACTAAAAAGGGCCTAAGAATGCCATATCCACCAAAAAATTGTTACCAAATGATTGAAGATTTTGGAGAAGTGATGAGGGCTTCAGTGAATTCATCAGGCAGGTATATTTGCTTGAGCATAGCTAATGCAGGCCTTGCGCCAGATCCCAGGCTTTACCTCTGGGATGTTGCTAATGATGTCATTACAAGCTCACTTATGTCTGAAAATTCAAGCCCCCCATATCAAAGTGTTCCCATAGCAATACTATGGGATAATAATGATCCCAGAGTAGTAGCGGTCCATATGAGATCGGCTGATTTGGATAAGGTTCACCTATTCTTCTGTCATGAGGGTAATCTTCATGAGTATAAAAATTGGTGTATATCAACCGAGGAATATTTTATGGCTGATTTTATGTTATGCAATGTACACGCTCCTTACGTGGTTATTTTATCGCAACAAAATTTAAAGAAGATTATGATGCGTGAATTTGAAGGTCGAAATGAATTAGATGCAGCAAATACCCGACAAGTGTTAGATTTTCTTTATTATATGAATACCGGCCATTTAGAAAAAGCAGTTGTGGTGGGATCCAATATATCTGGCGGCAAAGGATCAATTATTTGGGACAGTTTAGCAAAGGTCTGCGTGTCCCGCAAGCGTCCTGACGTAGGGGCGGTGTGCTTAGGCAAAATGGGCAACATTAAAGGTGCTTTGATGATGCGTAAAGCAATGAGCGATAATAATATAGACGACACATGTAAAATTGCCGTCCTTGCAGTTAATCTTGGACTAACAGAGGAAGCAGAAAATTTATTTAGGGAAGCAGGTCGTCCAGACTTAATTACCCGATTAATATCTGCAAAGGAAGGAGGATTGAGTGAAATTACCAATGGAACTGATGAGGGTGAAAATATTCTGCTAATAAAAAGTGCTCGGCATAAATTGGCTAAGGTTCTCTGGGCCAATGGAGAAACTGGGCCTGCATTGAAACTATTTGAAAGTGCAGGCACTTTAGTACCTCATGTCCCTAGGATGCTAATTGCTCAAGGCCAGGCTGCAATATTAGCGCAATATGTGGCGAATTCTAACGATGTCTCTCTTATTACCTGGTGGGGCCATTATCTTGAAAGTATTGGAGATATGGATGGCGCTTTAGAATCTTATGGTCGTGCTAATGACTACGGTGAGCAAACTCGTCTGTTATGTCACATGGATCGTATAGAGGAAGCTGAAAAATTATGTCAGAAGAGTCCATCTTCTTTATACCAAATGGCTCGTTATTTGGAAATGCAACCTGACAAAACTGAAAGTGCAGTGAAGGTAATTCTATATTTTATTTCAGCAAGAACTTTGCTACTGTTTTTAGTCTTTGACTGCGCTAACGTTACCGGACTTTGAACTCTAATCTTTAGCTGTATCCTTCGTAATATCGAAAAATCCGTTCTCAGCTGACTTCGCCTAACAAAGCTTTTGTCTCATGAAGTAGTTCCTTTTCTTTAGTTTTTCTTTACAAATTGTAACTCATAAATCATAACAGAAGTCAATACACGATTTCTGAATAATTACAGATGTATATCAAATGTGGCGCCATATCTTCGGCGATCCGTGTAGCAGCAGAAGCGAGCGCTTGGAACCTGGTGTGGCGCGCCGGCTCAGTTTCAGCTGCACATGCATTGCATGCGGCATCCATACTGGAGAACGCGGGCCAGGCAGAGCGGGCTATAGCAGCGTATCAGAAAGCGGGTATGAGAATAATTGTTTTTGCCAAAAAAACGAAACCGACTTCAATTCCTCAACTAAAAAGGATGAAATAATTAATACATTGTTGTTTAAATATGCCTCATATCAAACATTTAAATAAATCTGAAGTCGGTGCCGATTTTTTTAATAAAGTATGCTAATTAACGAGCCAGCAGCTAGTCAACGAATTCGTGAAATTGGCACCAACTTCAAATTTATTTAAATGTTTGATATGAGGCATATTTAAACAACAATGTATTAATTATTTCATCCTTTTTAGTTGAGGAATTGAAGTCGGTTTCGTTTTTTTGGCAAAAACAATTATTTTTCACTTTTTAGTTTTGAATACTCAATACCTTACAACTAAAAAGTTGTAAACACGATCATTTTTGAAAGTCGGGTAAACGTCATCAGCGTCGTGTCACCTTACTGACATGGAATATATCAATCCATCCAAATCGCAATAAAATTTGAAGAGTTCCCTCGATAACTCCATGATCCCATCATCAGATCCTGACCTGCTGAATATGGGACGAATCGGAAAGTATACCCTCTCGAATAAAAAAAAATTTTTCAAATCGGTCCAGCCGTCTTCTTGTAATCCGGTAACATACATAAAAAATAAAATAAAAACATACCGACGAATTGATAACCTCCTCCTTTTTTTTGAAGTCGGTTAATAAGGAAAATGACGTTCTGCGTCAAAACCGTTAATCGTTCTTTATATAAGCGGACACTTAAAGAAAACATGTTAATTGGAGGCAGCCTCTGAGTAAGGTCCAAGTGATAGGGATCGTAATCGGAAATCATATACTTAGCTTGCTTATACCGACTTTAAAAGTTTGAAAGTGAGCATTTTGTTATTTCGCTTTCCTCATAAAATAATCGTTCTATGTGGTTACTGTAGGTAGGTATCACTACATAGTATAAAACAAAGTCGCTTTCTCTGTCCCTATTTGTATGCTTAAAACTACGCAACGGATTTTGATGCGGTTTTTTTAATAGATAGAGTGATACAAGTGGTAGGTTTTTATGCCGAAACCGGGGCGGGTCGCTAGTTAAGTATAACTGATAATTTTTCTAGGGAAACCCCACATGGCTCTGAAGTTAGCGTTGAGCAGCGGCGACACGAACGCTATGGTGTCCGCGGTGGAGTCGCTGGGGGAGCGCGTGGAGCCCGAGGTGGCTCGCACGCTCGCCGCGCATCTCCGCCAAGCCGACCGCCACTCGCATGCCGCCGCGCTGCTGGCCACTGCTGGACAGGTATACTTCCCTCCACCTCCCATGGCTCTACCAACCTCTCGGTTATACGAGCCGAATCTCGGGAGAGTGCGCTGTACTAGCATTTCGCATCTCTTTCCAGTCACACCTGCTTGATATGACCTCTCCTGAACTGGATCAACAGACACCATTGTATATGTTTGAATGTGAACGAAATATAATACATGATGATGTATCAGACGCTGTCAAGCAAGGTACCTGAGCTTTGACGACCTCCGTGGCGTAATGGTTAACATGCCTGACCGCTACTCAGGAGGTCCCGGGTTCGATCCCCGGTCAGGTCAAGATGAAAAATGACCTTTTTCTGATTGACCTGGGTCTTGGATGTTTATATATATATATATGTATTTGTTATAAAATAATAGTATCGTTGAGTTAGTATCCCATAACACAAGTCTCGAACTTACTTTGGGGCTAACTCAATCTGTGTGATTTGTCCCCTTGTTGCTGTAGGTGCCCGTATATGGATAATAATACTAGGAATCCCTAAAGCGAGTATAATAAAATTCAATGGACTGTATTTAAGGTATAATCAATGCGACCCGACAATAAAATCGACACGGCTCGTAGCACGATCGGTGAAGCAATGTGTCATTGATTCTGACGTTTCGATGAGAGGCGCGCGGGGTACCGCCCGCGGTTCGTGGTCGATGGTCGCGCAGAGTTGCCATCAACATACTCCCGGCCTTGAAGCATCTTCAACAATTGGCAGGGGGCAGATGGTGTTGAAGGCCCGGCGGATCGTCCCCTTGCGAGTGTGAATGTCGGCCACCCTGGCCACGCCGTCGAGGCCCGGCAGCACGTGGACGACGCGGCCCAGCAGCCACATGAGAGGCGGCGCCGAGGTGTCCTTGATGACGACCATCGCGCCCTGCTCCAGCTGCCCACGTGTCTTGTGCCATTTTGCTTTCCTCTGAAGCCAGAAAATATATTCGTTGTGGAAACGATTCCAAAAATGCTGTTTGAGGAGCTCGATGCGTTGGTAACGTTGGAGGCTGGTGACGGATCTGTCGGTGATCTGCGGATGTGGCGCGCAAACCAGAGACCGACCGATAAGGAAATGAGCTGGAGTTAGCGGAGTAAGGTCGGAAGGATCTTGGGATATTGGTGTGAGCGGCCGAGAATTGAGAATAGCCTCGATCTGAATTAATAGAGTCGACATTTCCTCGTAGTTTAAATGTGTGAGATCTAGGACGCGTTTAAGGTGGTGTTTTACGGACTTCACTGCACTTTCCCATAGTCCTCCAAAATGTGGCGTAAATTTGGGTATAAATGAAAAATTAATACCTTGATCAGCGGCGAGACTCGACGTCAGACTAGGATCTTTGAGAAGCCTTCCCAACTCATTGAAAGTGCCTACGAACGTAGTACCATTGTCGGAGAAAATGTTCTGAGGTTTTCCCCGACGCGAAATAAATCTATTAAGAGCTGCAATGAAAGCCTCTTTAGTCATATCTGAGACAAGCTCCAGATGCAGCGCCTTGGTGGCTAGACAAACAAAAACACATATGTAACATTTACTCAAACGTGAACCTCTACCTTTGCGGTCAGCTATCAGAAGTGGTCCGGCATAATCGCATCCAGTCTCCAAGAAAGGGAACTCCAGGTGGACGCGTTTGTCTGGAAGATTGCCCATTATTGGCTGAACAGTTTGACCTTTGAACCTACAGCATTTTACGCAGGTGTGTACAATGTGTTTGGCAAGCCTAGTTCCTCCTAAAGGCCAGTAATTATGTCTAACTGTTGCTAACAATAGCTGAGGTCCTGCGTGCAAGTGTGTCTTGTGTAAATTTTCAAAAATAAGTTGACATAGTCTTTGTTTACTGCAAAGAAGGACGGGATGCTTGATGTTATAATCGTAGTGAGAGTTACCAAGCCTTCCGCCAATGCGTATGACATTGTCCGTGTCTATGAATGGCGATAATGATAATAAACGGTTTTTATTTGGCAAAGGTTTATTATTTAAAAGTAAATTCCGCTCTTCAGGAAATGATTCCCTCTGAGATGTGATTATAAGAAGAGTCGTTGCGGCCTTCAGCTCTGACAACGATAGATATTCACTAAGATTTGTGACATTTCTACAATTATTAATAAATCTAAGAATATAGGCTATTATGCGTTGTAATTTAGAAAAACTAGAATAATTTTTAATAAGATTTTTAATTATGTCGATATGTAAAGGCGGTATTTGTGATGTATGAACTGTGTGTATTATCTCCGGCAACTCTACATTATTTTGATTGGGCTTAGTTGGCCATTGAGACTGCTCTAACAGTAGAAAGGGAGGTCCCGACCACCATAGGGAACAGTCCTGTAAAAGATCGGCTCTCATACCTCGGGAAACTAAGTCAGCTGGATTCGATTTGGTTGGAACATAGCGCCAATCGTGAGAGCTATCTTGTATCTCTACAACGCGGTGTCTAACAAAAGGCTTAAGCTGCGCTGGGGAAGAAGAGAGCCAACCCAATACTATCGTCGAGTCAGACCAACATGTACACGAGCTATATTCAAAGGTAACAGATGATATAATCTTAGCGCACAGTCTTGCTCCTAGTAGAGCTCCGCACAGCTCTAATCGCGGAATGGTTGTAGATTTGATAGGCGCTACCTTACTCTTTGATGCGAGAAGCCGTACACACACTGAGCCATCAGTGCCTACGCTCCTAACATAAACACATGTACCGTACGCTTTTTCCGATGCGTCTGTAAACACATGTATTTGGTTATCAACAGATGACGTAATTTTAACACATCTGGGTATATTAAAGTTATTTAAATTTAATAAAGAAACAGAAAAATCGGTCCACTGTTTTTTAATATTCTCTGGAACTTCCTCATCCCAAGAACATTTCAGTATCCACAAGTCTTGAAGTAGAATTTTGGCTTCCACAATACAAGGTGAAATAAGTCCAATCGGGTCGTATACTTGTGATATTGTGGACAAGATAAGACGCTTATTTACCTTAACAAGTTTTGGTAGTTTTATGCGAAAAACTAAGGTGTCGGTTAAACAAATCCAATTAAGACCTAACGTTTTAGACGTTTCCTTGTCACTGAGATCTACGCTACCAGACATGTCCGCATCGTCAGAGATTGCACTAAGAATTTCTTTGCTATTTGAATGCCATTTACGCAAATTAAATTTGGCAGTTTTTAATGTTTTAATAACACTTTTGCACTGTGCAATCGTGCCCTCTAATGTGTCCTGACCTGATAAATAATCGTCAACATACATGTCACGACAGATGGAAAGTTTAGTGTCGGGATCTGGCGAATCTAACCCTAACTGTTTAAGACATCTGGTTGCTAAATATGGCGCTGATGACGAGCCAAAAATGACTGTGTTCAACGTATACGTCTTCAGTGGTTGAGAGGGATCGAACCTCCACAAAATTTGTTGCAATGGACGCTGCTCTTTTTTAATTAAAATTTGGAGGTACATACGTGCAATATCACTTGACACGACGTACTTGTGCTGTCGAAAACGGATAAGTATCGAAATTAAATCGTCTTGAACAACAGGTCCGATGCGTTGTATGCTATTAAGAGATTTACCAGAAGATGTGACACAGGAACAGTCTAGGACTACGCGTAATTTGGTGAAAACACTATTTTCCTTATAGACACCATGATGAGGAAGATAACAATAAACAGTGTTGGGAATTTTAGATTTAGTTTCCGACATATAACCTGACTCTAAATACTCAGTCATGTATTCGTCGTAGAGTGCTTTCATACGCGGCTCTCTCTCTAACCGACGTTCTAGGGAAAGAAATCTACGCTTTGCTATGACGTACGAGTCGCCCAGGCTTTCTGGAGACTCCTTCAATGGTATGGACACTACAAAGCGACCATCTGAATTTCTCGTTAAAGATTTAACAAACTCTTGTTCGCATGTAAGCTCGTCTGGGGTAAACTCATATTGAGAAGGGATTGTATCTAATTCCCAGAAACGAGATAAATCTATTTGAGGTTTATTATCGTTGCTAAACATACATACAGATTGTTGATGAGAACCGAAAGTAGCTATGGCGCCTGAAACCAACCATCCGAATTTGGTTTCAAATAAGACTGGTTTGTTTTTACCTAACTGGATTCGATTGGTGCCTAATACTTTCCAAAATACGTCCGCGCCTACGAGAATATCAATAGCTGACGGAACGTTGAAGGTTGGATCGGCTAAACGAACACCAGATGGCAATTCTAAGTGGCTTATGTCTATGTATGTGTTAGGCAACAACGATGTTATATTGGATAAAACGTAACAATCGATATGTGTCCTATAGCTACCATCTGAAGACTCGAACATAAGAGAGCAAGACTGTGAACTATTGGAAGTTTGATTATTGATACCTGTTACCCTTGAACACGCATCGTGGGTGCGTATTTGTAGTCTGTTACAGAGGTCTTGTGTAACAAAGTTGCCAGTACTACCATTGTCCAGCAGGATTCTGGCAGTGTGAGGTGACCCGTAGGAGTCGAACACTTTGACCAGTGCTGTGGAAAGTAATACATGGTTTGCATTAGAAAATGATTGCTGTGAATGTGAGTGCTCAGCAGATAATACAACACTTTCATGTGAGATAGGTACTTCATTTGGCGAGTCTATATGTAAAAGCGTGTTGTGTTTAATCTTACAGCACTTACAGTGAGACAAGCTACATTGAGACTCATTGTGACCAGACCTTAAACAATTTTTGCATACCTTGTACTCATTGACTCGCTGAATGCGTGTTTCCACTGGAAGCTTTCGAAAGCCAAAGCAGTTAAATAAAGAATGAGGTTTATTACAAAATGGACAAGAAGATAATTTTCGTTTGCCTGTAGAAACGATAAAACTCCTCTGTTTTTGAACAGGAGAATTTTCAGATTTACCTTTACTGCTCTTGGACTCCTCCAGTGTCTCGAGAAGGTCAGCCCTGTTTGTTAAAAAAGTCAGGAAAATATCTAAGGTTGGTGGCTCACTACGATTACTACGATGTTCCTCCCACTCTCTATTTGTGGTAGGATCTAATTTAGCAGACATCATATGAATGATGAGCGTGTCCCAATGCTGTGTGGGTTGATCAAGCGTGGCCAAAGCTCGGAGATTTTTATTTGTAATGTCTACTAAATAACGCAAAGCTTTACTAGACTCCTTTTGAACTGAGCTTACATTAAAGAGAGCTTGAACATGATTATTGACAAGCAAGCGTTTGTTGTCATATCTCTTGCAAAGCAGGTCCCAAGCAGAGGCATAATTATTGGCTTTAAAGTCCAAGCTTTTAATAACTAAAGCCGCGCTTCCATGGAGACAAGCGCGTAAATAATGAAATTTATTGATACTATCCATGCTATCATTCGAATGAATAATCGATATGAAAGTATCTCTAAACTCAAGCCACTGCTGATAGTCGCCATCAAAAGTAGGTAAATTAATTTTAGGAAGCCTTACAAAATTGTTGTGTTTGTGTGTGTGTGCATCATGAGAGCTTACCTCAGCACTATGCATGGAGGTGTTGGGCGATGACGCCGATGACACGGAGTCACAGAGCGCCTTGGCCGAGCCGACGGCTGCGTAAAACTGGCCCTCGAATATTTCCCGTTCCTGGTACCGCACTTCCGGATCGTCGGAAAGCTCCTCAATCTCCCCCTGAAGCACATCGAATTCGGAATATAATACCTCAATTTTTTCTAGTCGCGTTTTTAGTTCGTTTAAGACGCTAGGGTTTTGAACTGAAATATTATTTAGTAAATTTATATAATTGCAAAATGTAGTTAATTTACTCTTTAATGTTCCTCTCTTTTTAATTAATGCTGTTATTTTTACGTCCGTCATTGTATAAGTTAAGCTAAGTTTAGTTAGAAAGTTTAGTTGTTAAGAAATAAAAGTTAAAAAAAAAAATCTAGGAAGGTAATTTAAAAAAAAACTTAATTTGAATTTAAGTTAATGCAAAACCGAAAGTCCTAAAAGAAAATAATATAAACAGAACGATACGTATATTTGCTCCGATGTTACGTCAGGCGCACCGCTATGAAGTTATTACCGTTAGTCGCAATCAGCTGACTACCGACCTATAAAAATAAAAATATATGTTAGTACAAAATAACTGTAAATCGGATTGTTATTGCTAAGAGGTATTAAAACGCTAAAATGATTTACGAATGAATATGATGTGATGAAATTATGAGGTGATTGATGATTTTACGGGATGTTGAAAATTTGCGATGGGTAATCTTGGTGAAAAATATCCACTAAATACACCAAAACTACGTACAAACTACGTTACTACACACTACTTAACCACACAAACTAGTAAATACGCTATGATTTTTCAAATGAAATGATACGTAACCGACGATTTTCAAACTACAAAATGATGAAATGCCAACAACTATTAAGCACAGATGAAAATGAAATTGAGAAATGAGCACTAAATAATAGTGAAATGTGAAGATGAGTGAAAGTAAAGGAAATTGGGTCGATCTCACGATTTTGGTGCCCTTATCCTTGTTCCTCCCTGTGGCGGAGAATCTTCTTCACGATGGGTAGGTACTTCTGCGTTGCCGATGTGATGAGTCCGCCTTAGACCCGATGATACAGCCAGGAAACACGAAGATGATGCTGGATTAGCAGGAATTTCGATGACTTGGTGACCGTTGTAACCGCCGTCCTTCTTCAATTTTTGAATTTTGACAGTCAGCTGGCCGCGCCCAAAATTCCTTGTCTTGGCGAAAGTCTCGAAGGACTTATGTTGCTGTAGGTGCCCGTATATGGATAATAATACTAGGAATCCCTAAAGCGAGTATAATAAAATTCAATGGACTGTATTTAAGGTATAATCAATGCGACCCGACAATAAAATCGACACGGCTCGTAGCACGATCGGTGAAGCAATGTGTCATTGATTCTGACGTTTCGATGAGAGGCGCGCGGGGTACCGCCCGCGGTTCGTGGTCGATGGTCGCGCAGAGTTGCCATCAACACCCCTATATATATTCAAAAACTACACAATACTGGAGACGGTTTCAACCAATGAAACTATGCAAACAGTACAGTAGTGATCTTAATTCCAATTTTGATCTTAAGAAAAAAGGACAACTTAAATCTGGACCTTATAACCTAATGACAAAATCTCCATAGCGACATTCAACAATAATGTTTGTGCATAGTGCTATCTAGTTTTTAACTAGTAAAACAAAATACTACTTATTTAATAAAAACTTAATTATGAATTAAACAGACGCATCTTTAAATGAGCGTTACCAGTTAAAGGTTTAAGCGACATCGCCAAGATGGTCTATCAAACTCCTTAAGGTCTCAAGAGATGCATAATTGAATTTTGCGTTTATTTTAGACATATTTGCTAATGAAATATATACAATTTAACGGGACAGCAGTGTGCTTTCAGCTTTTTATGATAGTTAAACGCTAGACTTATATCGTGGTGAATATTATTTATTCCACAAGCTTCAGGTGACAATATCACTACATAGTATAAAACAAAGTCGTTTTCTCTATCCCTTTGTATGCTTAAATCTTTAAAACTACGCAACGAATTTTGATGCGGTTTTTTTTTAATAGATAGAGTGATTCAAGCGGAAGGTTTTTATGCCCATGCGAAGCCGGGGCGGGTCGCTAGTCAGTTATAAGAATATCAACAAATGGTAACTAGGTACAAGGTACAATAGATTATATGGCCAGCATATAATAATACAACCTCCAATATTTGGTATGTGATGTGATTACAGTACGAAGAAGCTTTAGACATAGTGGAGCAGACGTCGACGCCGCTGTCGGAGGAGCTGAGCTCGCGGCTGGCGGCGCCGGCGGGCACGAGCGGGCGGGACGCGCTGCTGCGGCGGCTGGCCGACGTGCTGGGCGCGCGCGGGCTGTACCACCAGGCGGCCAAGCGGCTCGCCACCGCCGGGGACAAGGTGCTGGAACACTGAGCGGCTGATGACCTAGTTTTAGATTTGTTGTGCTTTAACGGGGATGGGGGAGTGACGATTGAGGGGATATTGTCAGTCTTATTCGTTTTTAAGTTTTATTCTCCATCGAATAACTTGGTTCATTAACGCAAGTTTTTTTTTTTTGATGTGGCAATAATCCACAATATGGCAATCAAACTTATAGCTTATTTTTGCCAGTATCAAGTTTTATTTAAATGTTCTTCATTTAGTCAAGTTACAGAGTCAAGTCAGTCATGTCTAGTCAAGTGAGTCAAGGGCTAAGTAAGGCGGTGGAAGCTTCACTTAGCATTATCTTGGGAGATTTTGGTGACAAGGTTTAAAGTCACTTAAACGACATTGTACCACTCTCCAACACTCACGCTTGTTCACGAACACTTAGCGAACAATAATCCACCTTTATTGTGCACAAATACTCGAAAAAAGACAAGTATTAGAAAATAACTACAATAACGATAACTGACTAACTTTAGCTTGGCGCCAAAAAAAACCCACTAACATTTTTTTTTATTTATTTATATATACAAAAAATGACTGCATGTTACAATATACATAGTTTCATGATTGCAAAAGACTACAAAAAAAAAAACTGAAACATGCTTTACAACTAGGTAGTTCGATAATTGCAGGCGGGCGCAATGCGTTGGCTGATGCGGTCAGGTGACGCCGAGCGCATCGCCACGTTCGCGGCGGCCACCCGCGACCGCGCCGCGCAGCTGCTGGCGGCCGACTACTTGCGACGCCACGGGCCCTGGCGGACGCGCCCCGACATCACAAGGCACATTGTGCACTTCTACACCAGGGCTAAAGTGCACGCCAAGCTGGCAGCGTTCTACGCCGAGTGTGCGGCCGTGGAAGTCGAAGATTTTGGTGTTAGATTTTATTTGTTTTTCTTCAAGCGTCCGAAGAGACATGTCTTTCGCTGTCGGCGCTACAGCTGTCACGCCTTTTCACATCAGACATTGCAGGTTTGGACCACCTTTTGCAGCAAGCTAATTATTATTACTTATTGAGCTCTTTTAGCTTAAGCTACACATATACTAGCGACTTATATTATACTAGCTGTTGCCCGCGGCTCCGCCCGCGTGCGCCTCGGTTATATCGCGCCCGAAAGTAGGCTATGTTTGACTCCTAGTGCATAACTATATCCATACCAAATTTCATCACAATCGGTCCAGCAGTTTAGCCGTGAAGAGGTGACAGACAGACAGAGAGACTTTCGCATTTATAATATTAGTATGGATGAATAGTATGGAAGTATGGATACCACGCCGTAGAAAGTTTAGACACTGAAACCAAGTTGTCAAGGACAATTGGTCTTTTAGAGAATGTGACGGGAGCGATAGTGTTATGCTCGACCGCCACAAAGGGAAGATCTTCCCGCCAGGCTAGGGTGTTATGCCTGGGGAACCGCGGCACCAACGATGTCTTGTCGGAGGTTGTATTTATGCTCCAATCCGTAGAAACTGCAAGCGCGATTTAGACTTTCATAGTAATTTTGCCGTTTTGTATGCAAGCCCGATTTTCGTACTTTTAACGCCATCTGTTGAGCGTATTTGTAGTTAGTTGTTGTGGCGCTAGTGTCATGTTATTTACTCGATAGCAAGCAACCAAGCAAACGGTGATAGCATAGCCCCTATTGTGTAAGTGGTGAAATTTCCTTTTTTATTTGTTTATGATTTCTTCATAACAGAACTACGAAAAGGCTCTGGAAGCGCTGAAAGAGGCTGCAAAATGTCTTTCGAAGTCATCTGATCCGGATTCAGGTAAGATTTAAATATTAAGATAAATGTCTTCACTAGGGCGTCCGTAATGTTGAGTATTTGTTCTTCAAAAACTGAATGATGAGGCATAGTGTAGGCACATAAGTGTTCTTCAAAAAAAAAAGACACAAAAAGTAGTAATACCGCCGCCCGCCGAGTTCGATGCATATGAGATATTTCAAACGCAGGCATAAAACGCATAAAGCGCCCCTGGTGAAGGTTGCAGCAACTACATTCATAAAATTTCTAGGTAGGTCGGAGTAGGTCGTAGAAAAGTATTCTACAGTGGACGCCCTGAATAGTAAAAATACACTAAACACGTCATCATCATAAATTTAAAAGCTAAACTCTCTTCGGTGCGGAGTTCCTTTCTTTTTGTCTATAATTTGCGAATTCCTTTACTTCTTGATACGACACGTCTTTTTTCTCCTTTATCTGTTTCATATAGCTATCTATGCCTGTTTGTCTAACTGGACCCCTTCTTTCTTTCCTGTTGTATCATGTGTTCCAACGTGTTTTCTCTTTTGTTCTCAATCACTTTTAAAATGCTTATGCTTATATGGTAAATCCTACTCTATTTAAAAAAACGTTAATTGCATTATTAATTCTATTGTTATAGGAGCACAAACTGTGGCGCTACAGGAACAAAGTACACTAGTCAAGCGATATTTAGACGTTAAGAAGACTTTAGAAGCTGGTGAAATAAATACTGGTAATTTCTTGATTCTATCCCATCCTTGTTAGCAATTTAAAAGACCAAGGGACCTATACCTATCTATAAAAGTTAATATTTTTACTTTATTTACACACGACAATATCAAATGGTTGGCGGCGGCATGGCACATTCATGTGATCTAGCCTTTACTGCCATCTCTAAAAACCATGCAAGAACGATTAAGGGAGATGTCGCCTTACATCATGTCTTGCGCTGTCCCGCTTACTCGTTCTTGCATGGTTTTAAGAGATGGTAGTGAGCCACCTGTGTGTTTGACGTCGCTTACGTTTTGACTACCCGCACGCGGAGATGGTAGACATACAGTGGTGCCAGTTATAATGATTCATTACTTATACGAGAAATTTTGCAAATGAGTTGCATACCAGTCGTAAAATGTCTCTTTCGTACTACTACTTATCTTAAATTAACCTTATTCTAAGTCGCTAAGTGACATTTTGCGAAAGAGACATTTTACTACTAGGGAACAGTGCGAAAGAGTGAGTGGGTGTTTTCATGGCTGAATGTCATGCGTATTGTGTTAATAATTGTCTATAGTTTTCTATATTAAAATGTTTAGGTGTAACGAGTGGGCAGCAATTGCTTCGCGCCGTCGCCGGTCGCTCTGGGCTCATAACAGAAGAAAAAGTATTGAAGTTGTTGATACAATACGCACCCAATCATCCGGAAGCTATACGTAAGTTTCACTTATTAATTTGTAACGACCATTTGACATTTAGGTGTATGTACTATTACTATACTCTGTGATAATATTTCACAGTAAAATTTTTGTTAAGGTGATACCTCGGTGAACACTAGCGCTACCGTCATTTAAAAATCATTACTCACTGAAAACACAATTATCAAAAATCCCTCTGCTGTAATTATGGTTCTGGATCTGAAGTTAATTTTAATCATATTCAATTGGGTATGCTAAATTTTTTTAACACACTAAAATACGAAAACCATTTCGAGATATTTTGATTTCATACCATATTTTGTATTTTCGACGAGAAAAGTACATTGATTGCGGTAAAATATTCAAAAATGCCGTGGAAGTTGTAACATTCATTCGACACCTAAATGACGTCATTACGCAAATAAAGCTGCGTCTACGCTTTAATTCTTATCCTAAGTGTGTGCGTGTCCACACTTCGGATTCCGACTAGAATTACGACCGTAAAAACGGACAAATTAAAAAAAAACCTATGATCTTTGAATGTCATGTCAAGTCAATAGATTGATTTTGATTAAATGTTTCGCAGTAGTTGGCGCGATAAGACGTGTTTCTGGTGGCTTACCACCATCTCTTAAAACCATGCAAGAACGAATGAGTAAGGGAGATGTCGCCTTACGTCATGTATTGCGCTGTCTCGCTTACTCACTGGAACTTGCATGATTTTAAGATATGTTAGTACAGAAATACCGATCCCGATTATGATAGTAAGAATTAGAAAGATCTGGGGGGTTACCACCATCTCTAAAAACCACCATCCCTAAAATCTTGAAGGTTTTAAGAGACTAGTAACCCCCCTGGTGACCTACTACCATCTATCCAGTTGTCTATCCAGTAAGTAAGCGAGATGTCGCCTTACATGATGTATTGCGCTGTCTCGCTTACTCACTCGTCCTTGCATGGTTTTAAGAGATGGTATTAAGCCAACTGACTCTGACTACAGACTTACTTGACTGGGATAGATTACTGACTTGACGTTTTTGACTTGATTAAAGTAGGACAGAAGAAGATTAAAATTTCAAGAAAGGCCTTAATGGACTTGTTTCCAGGGCCGTAAAATTATTGTAAAATAAAAGGCACGTTCGTTTTTATTGTGACCACACTGTGGCACTATACTATGTATAATGGTAACATCGTCTAGTAAAATGACGTCATGAACTATAAAACTTTAAAAATTCATATAAAATTAATAATAATAATTTAAGCGAAAAAAATCAAATTAGTTTCCTAAAATAGTCTAAACTTTCAGTTAAAAATATAAAAAATATATTTTTTTTTCACGTAGCATACCCAATTATTAAATTATAGTTCCACTAGCTGTTCCCCGCGGCTCCGCCCGCCTGGGACTCGGTTATATCGCGCCCAAAAGTAGCCTATGTTTGACCTCGGGTCGTTAACTACATCCCTACCAAATTTCATTACAATCGGTCCAGCAGTTTAGCCGTGAAGAGGTGACAGACAGACAGACAGACAGACTTTCGCATTTATAATATTAGTAAAAAAAAAATTATTTTTTTCACGTAGCATACCCAATTATTAAATTATAGTTCCACTAGCTGTTCCCCGCGGCTCCGCCCGCGTGGGACTCGGTTATATCGCGCCCAAAAGTAGCCTATGTTTGACCTCGGGTCGTTAACTACATCCCTACCAAATTTCATCACAATCGGTCCAGCAGTTTAGCCGTGAAGAGGTGACAGACAGACAGACAGACTTTCGCATTTATAATATTAGTATGGATTAGTATGGAAGTATGGATATAGTTACAAATTGCAAAAGCTAAAAGTGGCCGTTTTAAGCAATAATGCAATTTGTAACTATAGGGAATTATAATTTAATATGTTTAAAATTAACTTCAGATCCAGAACCATAATTACAGCAGAGGGATTTTTGATAACTTGTGTTTTTAGTGAATAATGATTTTTCAATGATGGTGGCGCTAGTGTTCACCGATAACATCCTAATTTCAATAGAGAGGATGGATGGCAAGTACCACCAGCTTGGGACCCAGTTATCAATTTAATAAAATCTCAAACTCATCGGAAGACTGCAAGTGTTTTTGATACTGTCAGCCTTTGATACTGTCAGCCAATACTGTGTGAATCGAAATAGTTTTCAATGATTTAGAGCTATGGTTCTGTATTCTTGTGACATCAGAAACAAATGACACAGACGAATGTCAACTCAGTCTGCCTGCGACCATGAGCTCTGTAAAGTGCTTGAAACGTTAGGTATAAATAAGTAAGCAATAAACGCGATAGAAAACCGTATAAAATAGTTTAATTTAATGTGTAACAATCGCGAAAACATAAGAAATCATTAAATTATAGTTCCATATAGTTACAAATTGCAAAACTGCTAAAAGTGTTACTATAGGGAAAAAAAAAAAATTTAATATGTTTAAAATTAACTTCAGATCCAGAACCTTAATTACAGCAGAGGGATTTTTGATAACTTGTGTTTTCAGTTAGTAAAGATTTTTAAATGACGGTGGCGCTAGTTTTCACCGAGGTATCACCTTAAGATGAGCTTTGATTTCGAGCAAGTATTATAAATGTCAATGGTTGCCGAGTACTGTAAGTCCGTGACTTACTTATTAATATAGGTAGGAACACTTAGCTTACTACATTTAGCTCGCCGGCATAGTAGGTACACTGTTTAAAAGTGCCAAAAAAGTAGCCTTCTTAACAATCATAACTAAAACCATCTCCATTTTATTATTTAACTTTATAGAACTTCATATTATTATAATATCTCTGTTTTGTTACCTTTTCACGAAAGGTAACAAAACAGAGATATAATAATAATATAATAATGTTATTTAATAATGTTATTTTATTATAGGGTTTGAACAGCAACTGCGGGCATTACAAAAACAGCCAGAAGAAGAAAGCCGTTCTACGGATTCACCTGATCAAAGCATTGAAGAAGTAATTTAATTTTTCTTAAAATTAACGACTATTGTTCGCGTAAGATTACAAATGATATATGTAGGCACCTACTTAATAAGACTGTGACAATTATTTTAGTCAATATTGTGATTTTTAATGTAACTTATTCCGTCCTATAGTAAAAATATTATTAAGGTGCAATAAAATACAACAATCTTCTTGTCTAGAGAAAAAAAATTCTTCTTTAAATAAATTATCCCCTTTAAGAAAAATATAACTAGTTTTATTATACCCAGAGCACAATAATCTTACAGGTAACCAAGACTAACTATATACATGTATATATATATATATAGGACCAAAGATTTTGACGTTCGCCTGGGTATGGCACATATGAGAAGCTCGATAGACTTGCAGGGCGTGCGTGTACAGCGCGCATCAAGCGATGGTGAGTGCGCGGCCATGCTTGTATTGGTCGCTATTGGTGGCTATCTTGAAATCCTCCGTGCTTCAGTTCTTACAGGTGGCTTACCACCACCCCTTAAAACCATTCAACATCCAGTGAGTAAGGGGGATGTCGCTTTACATGATGTATTGAGCAATTGCGCTGTCTCGCTTAGGTACTCACTGGATCTTGCATGGTTTTAAGAGACGGTAGTAACCCCCCAGATCTGAATTTAATTTTAAACATATAGTTCCCTGTAGTTGCAAATTGCAATATTACTTAAAACGGCCACTTTTAACAGTTTTACAATTTATAACTATAGGGAACTATACTTTAATAATTTAATATGTTTAAAATTTTTGATAACTTGTGGTTTCAGTGAAAAATGATTTTTAAATGATGGCGCTAGTGTTCACCAAGGTAATTTATTATTTAGGTCAGACAGACGGCAATCGCTCCATTTATAATAACCAGGGTGTCGATTCTGCTAACGTTAAATCACAATCGTGTCAAAATAGTGTTTCAATGGTAGTGCTTTTTTACACACTAGTTACAAGAAATGTATATTTTTTTTATATCACTTCTGATGATCACACCACACACTAAATTCACATCACATCATACTGTCATAACTCTTGTTAAAAGTCTGTAAAAAGCACTACTATTGAAACACTATTATGATACGATTTTGTCTTACCGTTAGCAGAATCGACGCCCAGGTGGGCCACCTGGGTCGTAACCACCATCTCATAAAACCACTGCTTCGTGCATAAAACCATGCAAGATCCAGTGAGTAAGCGAGATGTCGCCTTACATCATGCATTGCGCTGTCTCGCTTACTCACTGGATCTTGCATGGTTTTTAGAGATGATGGGACTAGGGGGATTACTACATGCATGATCCAGATTAAAAAGTAGAAATAGTGTAGGAAAGTTTATTTACAGCAAAAACAAACTACTCGTAAAATGTAACTCGGACTTACTTCATTCCAGGGCCGTAAAACATATAAAAAATAGTCAATGTTGTCATTGCCATTTGCCAATCAGTCAAAAAGCAATCAGCTGGTTGGTTGCTTGTTTTTGTTTTTTCCTGTTTTTTCTTTCATTCTTTGACGTTGCGGACTTCTTGTTTGTTTTTTAGGTTATATCATACAGCATAGCTCATACGTAGTATCTCTAGTTAGTTTGTGCATAGCTCATTCATAAATAAATTTATCGAATAAAAACCTAATTATTAACGATATAGTTATGATTGTAAATAGTGCGAGAAATGTAAATAAACTTAACTTGTATAATACTTTTAAAAAATATCAAAGGTTTGTTTTCTGTCAATAAACTTGTTTTTCAGAAAATCTGTAAAAGGAGTGTTTCACAGACTTTAAAACGAGTTTTATTATATTTTAAAATGGGTTTCAGATGTATAATAAGAAGAATGAACTGTTCTGATGAAAAGGCCAATCTTCCTGAATTGAAACGGATTAGAAATTTTAGTATTGTGGCTCATGTTGACCACGGTAAAAGCACTTTAGCCGACAGGCTACTTGAAATTACTGGGGTCATAAAACCTGGAGCAGAAAATGCTCAGGTTCTTGATAAGTTGCAGGTATGACAAAGATGATTTCATATGTATTTATTGAGCTAGACACCATTGTCAAGCTATGGTGAGTGCGACCTGGCTTGGATTTTTCGCCACTAGTGGCATTTCAATCTTGAGCTCGTCGGTGCTTTGGAAGGTACGTTAAGACGTATCTACCGGCTGTTATCTCTAGGTGGCAGTCATTATGCTTGCCTTTGGCCAGCTTGAAAAATCTGATTGTGTTACCATACCTAGAACATGTTTCTAATGGTCTGGTTTCTCTGGAAAAGGGTTGCAAAGGTAATATGACATTTGCTCTATTGTAATTACCAGTACCGCCAAATCTAAGGCCATGATTAAAAGGGTGCCCTGGGCTCTATAGCATAAGTTGAAGATGCAACAAATAAACATGCTTGGATGAAGAAGAAGTGAGACATTATGTATCCAAAGACTTGGTTTTGATAAGCAGATATATTTTTGTTAGGAGCACCTTTCTATTTTCAGGTTGAAAGAGAAAGAGGCATTACCGTCAAAGCAGTAACAGCATCATTAAACTACACATTTAACGGGAAACCATATCTTCTAAACCTCATTGATACACCTGGCCATGTGGATTTTTCAAATGAGGCAAGTAGAACTATACAACTTGTTCGCTCGGCATCATTTAAGGCACAATATGTGCTCTGCACTGCTGAGCATACGTCTCCATAGTAATCTACATTGATTGGTTGGAAGTGGCTTGCATCCAATTGTCATAACTGGATCAGCGGATCATCTGGTAGGTAAATGTCCTGTGCCATGCCAGTACACACTGGTCATCATTTCAAACTTTTTTTCTTATGTATGTATATTACACTTGAGAGGACATTCTTTAAAACTGTGTTGCACAATAACTATCCCAATAATTCCACCAGGTTGTTCGAAGTGTAACAGCATGTCAAGGGGTCATACTATTAGTGGATGCAAATGAAGGTGTTCAAGCGCAAACTGTAGCAGTGCACTCCTTAGCCAAACGAAATAACCTAGTCATCATACCCACATTAAATAAAGTGGACCTTCCCAGAGCAGACCCTGAAAAGGTGAAAGGTCAACTAAAATCTCTATTCAAAATTGACCCTGAAACTGTAATGAGTATATCTGCAAAAAAAGGTTGGGGTGTTAAAGAACTACTAGAAACAGTTATAACGAGGATTCCTCCACCTGTTGTGGACTCTGGAGGTCACTTCAAAGCACACATAATTGATACTTGGCATGATAAGTATAGAGGGGTTATGTGTCTTGCATACATTAATTCTGGCAAAGTGCAATTGGGCCAGTCTGTAAAATGGAGATCAGATTCTAAGCAGAACACAGTAAAGTTCTTGGCACTTTTAACACCAGATGAAGAACCTATTAAAGAAGCAATTGCTGGTCAAGTTGTAATGGTAGGTAAGTTTTCCTGTTTGTTTACAATAAATCATATAAATTAAAAATATCTGATAACACCTCACGATTAATATTATTAAGACTAACTGGCAGATGGCTAATGCCAGAATTCATTACTTAGCCAAGCAGAAATAATATACATATATCTCTCCACACCGGTTTCGGCCACAGCGATATGGCATCTGGCTACTGAGAGCAACGTTCATGAACTCTCAGGTGACTGACGAGAAAGTGCGTCCACATTTACCGCAAGTCAGCACCCCTCCGACATAATTATATTGGAAGGCCGCAGGTGGTCAGGCCTTAAGCTTGTCTCGTTTTTTCATTTGTAGGCAACATTTTGTGATTTTTAATATAGTGGTTGGCGAAGGAGGGGAAGACCACGGATGCGCTGGAGCTACGACCTGATAAGGTTCAAGAGCATGTAGCTGGTAGTGGCGGAACAGAGAGAGGTTTGGAACGAGACGGAGGAGACCTTTGCCCTTTGGGACATTATAATATAATAAACAGTTTGTGATGTTAAAAACATAATCATGAGTCATGAAATATTTGTTATAAGAAAAACATTTTTATTTAAAAGGTTGCGGCCCCAGAGGGGGTGGTTCTGTTGGCGACCAGCTGTTGTCAACAGACTATGTAGTGAGTGGTGATGCGAAAGAAGAGGCGCCGGTGCGGCACATGGTATACGCCGGTGTTTTCCCTGCTGACCAATCACAACACACACTGCTGAGTGATGCAATAAAGAAATTAGCATTAAACGACTCTGCTGTCTCTGTTACACCTGATTCAAGGTAAACATCTTACTCTTTTTTGTTATATTTAAAAATAACCTTACTTAACCCTTTTTTCCTATTTAGTAGTCAAAATAAACTTACAGCTTGTACTAATGCTTTTTAATTTATTATCCTGTGTATAATTTTACTGTGCATGTTGATTTACAATTTATTAAATTGTTTAAATATTTCAGTCCAGCTTTGGGCCAAGGATGGCGCATTGGCTTTCTAGGACTGCTACACCTTGATGTTTTTACTCAGCGTCTTCTACAAGAATATAAAGCCGAAGCTATTCTCACAGCACCCTCGGTTCCGTATAAGATTAAGTAAGTCTGATTTTAAAAACCGCTTAGTAAAAAAAACATGCCTAAAACCACTTATTGGTTCCCTGATAAGCCACCCAATATGAATGGACGACTGACATCTAAACTGTCTGTGTAAAACCTAATCACAAATACCCTTACCATGAGACTTAGCAACTGCGTTAGCGTCTGCGTAGCTTCTAGTGAATAGCAAGATAACTAAGACATTCCATAAAAAATGCTAACAGAGTTGCTAGCGTCTGCCTTTATAAAATTTCGTGGTAGACGCAAAGGAATGAGAGCAAGAAAAAGAATGAAAATTTCTCAAATGCCTCAAGTAATAATATACTTAAAACATGTATTTCAGAATCAAAGGAGCTAAGTTAATAAAACACCATAAAAGTGATGAAATACTTATTACAAATCCACTAATGCTACCAGAACCTAGCAACATAGAAGAGTACTATGAACCTTTTGTTATAGGTAAGTGTAGGAAGCTAAAGAATGTTAATAATAAGTTTGAAATGAAATTGTTTATTCTCAGTATAGGATATTTCTTATCACTTATTGACGTTTGCACTATTTCTACTTACCACATCCCTTACTCGCCCACACTGGGATTTCTGAAGTAACTGCATGAGCCTCAGAATGTCACCTGTGCCCCTAGTATGAGTTTTTCTTAACGCAGACGCTAGCGACAGCGTTAGCGATTTAGTATGGCAAACCTGTACAGCGCCTCTGGCGGATAGTAAGGCAACTAAAAAATTCCATACAAAATCCTAACGCTGTCGCTAGCGTCTGCGTTAAGAAAAACTCATACTAGGGCACTGGTGCGAAGTGCCTACCTATAGACCTCCAGGTCAGGGTATGCTGCTCCAAAGAAATCCCTTTGATTGCTGGCCAGTGGCCAGTGAGTCACAGCAATATAAAATGTGGCTTATGGACTCATCTGCTTTTGCACATGGCCTACATTCGGGGCTTTCGTCAAGTTTTAGTTTAAAAAGATGACTGGACTTTTCAAAATTTCCGGTCATAGCTCCTATTATTGAACATGTATATGTGCTATTTACCTACAGACCTTTCTATGCCACCAGGTGCCTTCGGCACCAATCGTCGCCTTCGTGTGTGCGAGTCCACTCAGTGTGTTCCATTCCGCCTTATGTCTCCTCTCGACATTTTCTTTGACAACTGTAATTGCCGTTCCATATGCCAACCCTACAAAAGGATCAGGTCCTTTTAGTGGATTTCTGGATCCTTGCCAGTTCATCAGCTTTTTCATTCCCCAATGTGGATTGGTTTATAATATTAATTTATAAATTTGTTGTGCGTTTCAGGCACAATTATAACCCCAGTAGAATATATCGGGTCAGTGACCACTCTTTGCATGGACAGGCGAGGTATGCCATTGCCCTCTAACGCTGTGGATGACAAGATGACGATGTTGCAGTTCATATTGCCGCTATCTGAAGTGGTGGTGGACTTCCATGACACCCTCAAAAGTATAACGTCGGGATTCGCGAGCTTTGATTACCAAGATTATGGATTTCATTCCAGCCCATTAGTGAGGGTAAGAATAAACTAGATATATCGAATCTAAAAGTAATTATAGGTAACGGCAAATAAGTTGAAGTTGTTGTTAAATTGTAATTGTAAGCAGGACAAACTATTATTTTATAAGTGTACACAAGGGATCTTTTTGTACTTTATAAACTATTACTTTTCCTTAATGGTATTGTCTCCCTTACATTGGGGTTAACTTATGTGGATAATTATACAGGCTTATACAGGTTAAAATTGAGTTCCATGATATAACAATATAATATAACCTTGTATGTCCATAGTCCATACAATTAGTGGGTTTTGATAGAATCCAAGAAGCTAAAAGCATTGACTTATCTTGTTTACTCTGGTATGGTTGAACGAGAAAGCACTTTACGGGCAAAAGATTGTAATGCCAAGTAATAGCCATTAGGCTAAGAAACTAATATGATGTAATTCAGCGAATTGAAAATGGATAGATTGTTTCAATAATGCTCATTTTACATTTAAATGCCATCATGGTGACTACATTTTTGTTTGTTATTTTTCTTTGGTCATCTGCTTTTGTATTATATAAATACAATAAAAAAACGTTTTTTTCATTTAAGTTTGTAAAAACCAAAGTACGTCAAGATTCCGGGGTCAAGTCAGCTCACGCCAAGCGTAGTTTCGCCTTTTCCTATGTTTTAGATTGACTTTTCACTTGTGTTAAATAGAGGCGTTTCTGATATTTTTTGTGTGTTTTGTATTATAGATGGATATCTTATTGAACGGCGTTTTAGTAGACGAATTGTCCACGATAGTTCACATCAGCCGGGTAGAATATAATGCCAGGAGACTGACTGAGAAGCTTAAAGAAATGATACCAAGACAAATGGTGCAAGTAAGGAAACTAAATAAACATTATTACTTTTATGCTATGTCGAAGTAACTATAGATAATATTTCTAACGTAACCATATCTTGATTTATTCCATATATTTGTGGATACAGATAGATTAATTATGAGATTTGGCGATAATTAGCGAAACGCTACGTTAGGTGTTACAGTTCCCTAGATACGGATCTGTCCGAGCCAGAACGTGCGCTTCCTAGCTCTGCCGCCAAAACATGCTTGTAACTTCTAAACTACAGACCGAGTAATTCTGAGATGTGGTGGCTAATTTCGACCAAGTAGCGAGTTAATCTTGGCATGGTCAGAATATTAATCGGTGAAGCTGCCCAAGCCATAAAGTGTCACACCCCTTCAGATGCATTTTTATTAATTACATTAATAAGTATTTGATAAACTAAACTAAATTCAGAAAAGAATTGTAGCTCTATACTATCGATAACATTACAGATTGCTATCCAGGCCGTAGTTGGTGGAAAAGTATTGGCAAGAGAAACTTTAAAGGCGTTTAGAAAAGATGTTACTGCAAAATTGGTACGTATTTAGAAAGTCGAGGACTACTACATAATTCTTTGCCTAAATACTTTAAAATTTAGTTAAAATGCGTTCCTTCTTCACCCCCATGAACTTTAATTGGCTTCACTGTTGCAGTTAATATGTAGGGTGGACAAAAATCCATACAAGCTGTTAGGTGTGTAATCCGTTTCGTTTTCTTATTGATAAAAGGCTAAGGAGGTATCAGTTTCTAAGATCGATTAAATGAGTCCTTTCTTCGTAAATTTTTGATTTGTTCGTCTAATCAGTATTGTATCGTGCATGAATAATGCATTTACAAGGTGTTGTGTGTGTGTGCCTCGCGATTTTACGAGAGGTTTATAAATGTACTATAAGGCTAAATAAATGTAATATATAACCTTCTTAAATCAAGCTTCAGGCAGCATATGCAAAATTATTTTTATAACTCACTAGCTGTCCCGGCGAACTCCGTACCGCCTGAACCTGCACTTTACTCACCGTTTAAACCTTCCCTGAACTTCCACAAATATTTCAAGACCAAAATTAGCCAAATCGGTCCAGCCATTCTCAAGTTTTAGCGAGACTAACGAACAGCAATAGATTTTTATATATATAGATAAATATTAGTATGGAAGATATATAGTTATACGATTGCGCTTAATTCCAGTATGGCGGTGACGTAACAAGAAAGAAAAAACTGTTAAAACAACAAACTGAGGGGAAAAAGAAGATGCGCAGCGTCGCAAATATCAAAATACCGCGAAACACATTCATAGATGTTTTGAAAAAATAAATATTCCAAGTAACAAAACGTATTTTGTTTTATTCCCGATATACTTAAGGTGGCGCCTTAAGGAGATACCTAACTTAAATAAAGATATTATTTTATTAAATCACAAAATTTAAATTATTTAACTAAAGAAAACCTTAAAACTATACTTAAAAATAATAAATAATGTGTAAATCGCAACTGAAGATTGACCTATTATACGCTGGAGTTATCAGGTGTCCGAAATAAAAGTACAATTTATAAAAATATAATAGTTTTATTCAAAATGCTGATTATATGTATAATTGGGTCATTGAATGGTTAACATCACGTAACTACAAAGATAGGTAATATATAAAGCAAAATATTTATAAATGAAAGTTCTAGTTGACGCACAATGGAATGGCGACTAGTAGGTATACAATTCTTTATAATTTAATATCTGACGAAAGAAAAACAGGATAAACTAAAACTTATAAATGTGTAAATCGCAACCGAAGATTGCCTATTATAAGCTGGAGTTATCAGGTGTCCGATATCGGCACTAAGCACAGAAACTAAGGCAACAAGATTGCAATAAAATAATATAGTGGTGCTAACTGTACTAAACTGTCTATTCTATAATGTGAAAACTTTGTCAATTAATGCTTGGAAAAGAGCAGGAATATTGGAAACACTTCAATACAGGCAAAAAAAGTACAAGTACCTAATACTATCATACAATTTGTTATGAAATACATATCTATGCATATACCATATAGGTCTCTGACTGTATGCGGAAAATGGAAGTACATGTTAGTTTCAGGTACTTGCTTGAAGTGTTCTATTCATGTTTTGATACGAATCTTGAAACAAAGTACACAGAGATATTTTATTTTTAGCCCAAGTTATGGGCAAAGCCGGATAGCTACACTTTATCGCTACTAGCTTGATACGGGTGACAGTTGTTAAATCTTGTACATTTTTAAATTTGGGCTCTATCGCACTTTCATATCATGCGTAATACTGTCCTGCATTTAAATACTGTCAAGAGTATCGAGATATGTTATAATAAATGTAGTTGTTATACTACGAGTTCGTACACTGGTAACACAGACTTCATATCAATGGGCCTAGGTTGTATATGCAGTTAACTATAAAAATTAGATCCGGTCATTAAAATAAAGCCAGCTTTGGATTTTGTCAGCTATTTTGGTTGCCAGTTAAATAGTTCTAAACTCTAGACTCTCTAGAAACTATGATAGTTTCTATATTGGCAACAAAGTACATTGTAAGCACTTATTGACCACACAGGTCTTTGATTGGGTTTAAATTGTCTTACTTTACACATTCGCTAACCATTCCCATTTTCTGCAATGATATTAGAAGTGATTGATATCCATAAACAACCGGTAACATAGAGCATTAGCATTAGTATGTCAGTATTTCGCTTACCTTATCTGCTAACCACATTTGCATTAGTCCCTAGTACGAGTACATAAGGCGTTCTGACGTAAGTACCAATTTGTTTATAATCAAGTAAAATAAAATTGAGAAAGTTAGGTAGCTAACGTGACACCCTTACAAAAATATCAACATAAGATTTTAGCTCTTAAATTGAATTAAATTTAGGATTTATAAGCTAAAACAAATGGTAAATTATATTTTTATAGTAGCTAGTTATGAAATAAAACAAATAAATTCATTTGTTTTCTACTCAAGTAAAGCAGGCTTATGGATATTTTTCTATTTGTTTGATACAGGCTTGATTTCTGTTCACACTTGTCTCGGGAGGATATTATGCCATTTTAATGCAGTAAATTGCTTTTATTGATTTATGTTGCAAATTTTTCATCAAATTTCTTATGCTCTCGTCTACCTGATTGACTGTAGGCGAGTCAGCGATGATGTTGAGAACATTTAAGATTACAAATATGATAGGTACGTGCGCCCAATAAAACAAAAAATATTTCCGTCAGTTTCTGCACGTTTAGCTTAATAATTAATTTAATCCTCAACATCATAAGACCAATATGAATAATTAAAAAACATTAGTAAAATTCTTTGGCAATCTCTAATTTATATATAGATAAACTGAAGACTTTTTCATTTATTTCTAGTGGTGTAAAGTTGTGGCCTTTTTAAGTTTATAAAAATACTGCATCTTTTTATGTGCATTTAAGATATTTAAAAATTTTACATTTTACCCTGGCCTTGCAAAGGCAAAGTGTAGATATTCCATTGAAATCAAATTGAAAGGGTTTATTTATAAGGTTATTTTACAATATACATAAAAAAATTAGACAAACCCTGAACAAAAGGTAAACAGTGTGATTGGCTGTGTATTCCTATAACCTTAACTAATTTCTAAAAAAAGTTAAAGTTTAAATCATTTGCTTACTAAAATTAATCAATATTTGTCAAAAAGTCAACTGTTTGTATAATATTATGTTTCATTTATGCTAATATTTTTCATCATTTATATCACTTTCAGCCAGTGTAGAAAGAACGACGCTCGAGCAAAAAGTATAAAATTCAAAATGTAGCCTGCACGCCGTCAATTACATATTTTTATTGGTCGCAGCTGTCTGGCTAAATCAGCCACCTATAAGTTTATGTAAGAGTGGTCCAGTTTTGGACATCCAAGGGTATAAGGTGAACGTCGACACGCTAAGAAGAACCTGATTGTCAAATTGCGTCAAAAGTACATCGCCTGTTTTTTTTTAGTAAATAAAAACTGAACTAAATTTAAATCACTGGCCGTGTCTTGTCTAGTCCTAGTCCAATTAATTATCAACCTAGGCAACAGTTTTGAAAGACAGGGATGCCTAGGCGTAGGCGCCCAATAATATCTATGTATGGCTCATTTAACCGAATGGCCGCGACATACCTATATACATGTACTTCAATTTTGTTTAGCAATTCTGATTAAGAAACTAAAAACAGTAGATTACAGTTAATTATGCAATAATTTCTCAAGCGAATATTCGTTCTGTCTGCATTGAACCTATGTCCATATTTTTAAACTTTTATCAAAGTACAATAATCATTCACATTATCATAACAAACGTAAAATCATCGCATTTAATATTCTAAAAATTCAGTCATACTGATAATGAAAGTGAAAATTTTGAGATCGCTAGACACTAACAAGACTACTGCGATTAACAATGATAGTTCGATGACACATATTTTTATCCTTCTTTTCTGATATAATTTATACAATCAGCTTAAACACGGCATTCGCTACATCTCGCAAAGGCTGTACTGTCATCCTTGGAGACCGACGACGTAACGGTACTTTTGTGTCGTTGCAATAAATAAATATAAGGGGGCGACAGAAAGCTATAGTTTAAGGCAGCAAACTCAATTATGTACTTCTTAAATTCTCACCCTGACTGCATCAATGAAAAAAAATAACAAAACAAATTTAGTAAATGACAGTTGTTGCTCTTTAGAGTGAGAAATTAAGCAGAAGTGCCAAGTCGAAAAATTAACGCATGGTAGCTAATTTCTGTATACCCTTAGAATATATTTATCTGTCTTCAGATGTCTCCAAAAACTGTGCATACACGTCTCTAGTGCATTCTCCTTTTTCGTTGAATTTGTATTTGTAGTAAGACCCATCAGCACAGATAACTGAAATAAACCAATTACAAATGATGATATTACTATGCTAATTAATTTAATTAGATTAAGAGAATATTTCATTATCATACGATGATGATGAAGAGTCAAGTCTCTTCGAAAATGCAAGACTATCCACTTGAACAACTCTGTCAGAGGCTTTATATTATATGGTTATTCATGGAGATGTTTCGACACCAGAGCACAATATTATTGTGCATTATATTAAAATGATATGAAAAATATGACAGAGACCCAAAATAAATTTATAGAAACCTACTCACCAATAATAGAGCTTTTATCAACTCCAAATGCACATATGCAAGGCGGGCCATTTGGAATAGTAAATTTGCAGAAACTCCAATTACTAGAGAAGTACTTTGGTAAGAAATTAACAGTCGCCAAACTAGATTGCTTGTTTAGTTTCTCATCTTCAAGACTAAACACATGCACTGTGCCGTGGTCAGACGTTACACATAGATTGGTGCTTGTATGATTGAAATTTATACAGTAGATAGTTGCCTGTAAAGCAGAAAATTCATAATTAGTGGTTTCTCAATAGTCAGCCAGTCATCATCAACATTTCGTGTAAGTGACACAGTCAATCGACTTTGCACACCCTGGTTCAGTTCTTTGGATCAGCTTTTCGGCTTCTGACGTGTACCAGACAGCAGTCGGGACCATAACGGCTTAACGTGCCTACTTAAACACGGAATCATACATTTATTTTTTATTTACTTAATAGTCTGATAAACAATTAAGTGATTCACACCTGCAATGTCTTAACCAAACTGGAAACCACTGAGCAAAGTATGCTGCTCGTTGGGATTGAGCCCACGACCCCCAGGTCTACAGGCAAACGCCTTAACCACTGCACCACGGAGACTGTCGGTCAGCCAGTAGCCATAAATTTATTCTGTTGTTGGTTTAGTGACTGCACGAGGATCAAATCATCCAGTTTTACTAATACTGTTGTCATCTATAGACATGAATAATTAATGAAATAAAAGCAGGAGCACCATATAACATCAATTTCTCCAAAGGGTCATTGGGAAAGCCAAATCCCAAAAGACCGTGGTGTATAGTGTGTATAGTATATACCCGTGACCCGCAAAAATAAGAGACAACTATCTTCATACAAAAAATGAGAGTAAAAATTACATTACATCTTATCTATCCAAAGCAAAACTTTTTTACCTGGTGAGCACCGCGTCTTAGTTCGGCCAGTTTTTGTCCCGTGACCGTATCAAACACCCTTATAAGTGTTCCTTTAGTGGATGCCGTGGCGAGTCTGGTTCCACCGACGTTTAGAGCGAGGCAACTCAACGGAGCCTCGTGAGCGGTTATCAAGTGACCTTCCGGAGAAGAGCTGGTACTTGCTTGGTTGCTCAGTTCTACCAACTAGAAATATTAGTTTTTTATTATAATCTTTTTTAAATTGTCCAAATGAGGGTTATGGTTTACAAACATTGCATATTATGTTTATTTCTGTACATAGCCTAAATGGCTGTCTACGTGATGACGTATTTCAGCTTTTGAAGTAGCTATCTATAACTAGCTGTTCCCCGCAGTTTCACCCGAGCCCTGTACTATAAATCAGGCTTTCTTTTCCAGAAATGATTTTTAAAATCTGTTAAGTACCTAGTTCCTGGCTTACTCCTACAGACAAACTTTTCTCCCACTTTTCGGGTATTTTATATATAAGGGTTTTTGACTCATATGAGAGTTACTTTGTCAACGTGATTCAGTTTTTTAAACTGCCACTCGTCCTATTAAATAATATCTTTTACAACCACTAGATGCCAGCTAGGAATGCTAACTAACGTGCCTTTTGAAGCACAGAATCATCCTTCATCAGACAATCAGGTGATTCAAGCTTTCCAAACTGGAAACAACTAGTCAATGTATGTAGTTTTCATGGATATCAACAATCCCCCCCCCCCCCCCCCCACAAATTAATTCAATAGTGATTCATGTTTAACCTATAGCTGAGCATATATGTTCTGCTTCTCTCTTTAAAGACAAAACCCCTAAAAATTCACAATCGTATTTTAAGCACATTCTAACTAAAATATGAATTGGTCCATTTTCTCTTATCAAAATTTTCAATAAAAAAAAGTTTTGTATAAATTTTTAATAAGGGTGTTTATGTATGTATATATCTCATAGATCAATCTAATTTATTAACAGAACACGCTGATGCTTGTTTCATACATGGTTGGCAAGATAGCTAGTTAAAATAAGTTGCATGTTACATTCTATAATCTTATGCAGCCTCCTACTCTCTCCTAAGTAATCATAATGACAGTTATCTTAATTTAGTATAGCTGCAGCAATATATGTATATTTATCTTCATTGCTGTATGTCAACAAACACTGCATATATTAAGCATGTTGATACTAAACTTAGGCAAAGAGTTAATAATAGTAATAACTTTTTTTTTTCTTCTTATTTAATCTTGCAATCAGCCTTTCTGGCTATGAGCAGATGTGTTGCATGATTGGACACATTGAAGTTATTCCCCTTTAGGAATAACTATTTTATACATGGCAGCCTATGCGAGGCTCCCCAGTTCAAGGATTCTGCGGCGCTTCAGCCGGTGAGAGCATACTGGTATGGTGAACTGTGATGCCAGCTGGTTCGGATGATTATGCAGCCTGAGCTTGTATTTCTGGCCAAAAGATTTAATTTCATCCTTTACCATTGCTAAATTCAGAATCTGAATGTAGCAATAGTAATAACTAAAGTAAATTCTAAATTAGGTAAGAGTGAACCACATATTATTTTGTTGTATTTATTTATTAAAACTTTATTTCTCCACAACTAAATAATACTAATACAAATTCGCAGGCTCAATACTAGCAGCATTCTCTACCAGTCAAACAAAAGAGAAACTTATTTTTGTTTTTGTGATTCCTTTAATGACTACCAGATGGCAGCCGAGATAAACGGCTTAATATGCCTCCTGAAGCACTAAATTTATCTTTATTATCAGAGAGTCAGGAGTGAACTACACTTGCAATTTCCTTACCAAATTGCAAACTACTAAACAAAGTATGCATTACCGTGGAATCTAAACCACGACCTCCGGGGTCTACAGGCATTATAGTAATAAATATAAAGTAAGTATACATACTCTCAGATGGTGAGATGATGAGTGATGAGAATGCATATAACTCGAGACTAGACGAGAGACAAGAACTTCTTGAGAACTTGAGTAATGTAAACCAGATGGTGTCAACTCCAGGATGTCAGAAAAGACTAACTATGGGGTCTAAATTACTTTGGTCGTTTGGTTTTTGACCAACCACAGCATTTCACAATACTGTTTCTTTTTTATTATTTGTTATAATAGCCCACAACAGAAATACAAAATACTTTTTGTATGTTTTACTTTTGTGTAATTTATTTACTTGTTTTAGTTCATGAGACACACTCCTAAAAACAATCAGACAGCGGGGTTGTAATACTATTATTTTTGAACTTTTGTATAGAATCCTATTAATCACATTTGTGAACACTGGGTTTGTAGGTGCCTCTTCCATATAACATGTAACTAAGAAAATCATTGACAGATGAAGATCTGTCAATGATTTTCTTGTCAATGATACTTTCTTCGTTATCTCAAACAACTTATAAAATTTGCCATCTAATATATTAGTATAGACAATGTAACACTTACCTGAACATGCCCAGTTTTGCGGCTAGGGTAGGCCAACAAAGCATTATTGCTATTAGGGCACACCACACACAGCCCACGGGGATTTGGGCATGTTTCAAACACATGCAACAACTGAGGTTGTGCAGTGAATGTATAAACTTTTATCAGGTTCTCTATAAAAGCATTAAAAAGAACCTATTTAATGACTTTTACACAACATACATTTGTAAACTTTATAAACTATGATTTTGATTAACTTTATTTTTATGATGAATAGTCTGTGAAATTAATAAACAAATAAACTTATAAAAAAATTCTATGTGTCAACCAACAGGTGATGTTGAGAAAGTTTTATGCAAAATGAAACCAAATGACTTTAATATCCTATTGAATTTTAAAACAATTGAGCCATATCAAGCAGTAGCTTCTCTTAAGTATTTACTCACCCAAAACAACAACAATCCTGTCTCTTCTTAGCTTTACAGCTTTCACATGGCTGTTAAAATCAAGTGATATAGCGGAATCCTTTTTCAAATCATCCCATATTATAACTCTATTTGGTGGATACACTGGGGTTTTCCCACCACCAACAAGAGCCATGTAATTACAGCGAAACAGCATTTCTACATATGATAGACCTCCTTCAGCGAAATTTTGACGCTCTTTTTCCTTTAGTGGGTCACTATTAAACACTCGAAATCCATTCTCCGTTCCGCACGCGAAGCAACCTAAAAAGATTATAGTAAAAAGTACCGTCTAACAGTAAATATTTTCTTGAAAGCAAAGAAAACAATACACCTTCAACTTGCACTACTTACCCTGATCCTGGTTAAAACCAACGTATAATAAGCCGTTGCCAAAACTAATATCTTCTGACAAATTCATGGTAAATAATTTTTGCTCGTGAACTACTAAACATACATGTACTCACTAGAAAACAAATTTAATTCAATGTACAAATTTTACTTCACCATTGTTGCACAAATCAAATCAACTTTGCGGCAATTTGACATAATTAACATTTCTTTTTTTTTGTTATTTTTACAGCCCGGGAAACGAGTTTTTTAAGGCCTTCTTTGAAATTATGAATCTACTTCAGGGGGGTTACTGCCGTCTCTTAAAACCACAGACGTATAATATAAGCTTAAAACCATGCAAAAACGAGGTTTGAGATTGAGGGAGATGTCGCCTTACAAGCAAGCAGGGTGGCTACTAGGCTACTACCGTCTCTTAAAAGCATGCAAGATCCAGTGAGTAAACGAGACAGCGCAATACATGATGTAACACCCATATTCTCAAACGTTTCCTCAGAGGTCGCCTCCACTCAACCTCATTCGAGGACGCCTCAAGGAAGTCCTCCAACTTTCCTTCAAAATGGTATTCTTGATTGTTTCCTTGAGGAAACTTCAGTGAGGATGACACCCATATTCTCAAACGTTTCCTCAAACTCCACTGTAATAAGTTCTTTGTGTACTATTAAGTATTTGGTTGTTCTATAATAAATTTATGCCAGTAAGCTAAAATTGAAAAAGAAACTTTGTCAAAAACTCTCTTTACGTCAAAAAGTTAAGCGGCTTACCAACATACAGAAATGAAACGGGAGGTCATTCCTTGACTCATCCTCACTGGAATTTCTTCAAGGAAACAATCAAGATTACCATTTTCAAGGAAAGTTGGAGGACTTCCTTGAGGCGTCCTCGAATGAGGTTGTGTGGAGTCGACCTATGAGGAAACGTTTGAGAATATGGCTGTCAAACTCCACTCATCCTCAATCGACCTCAATGGTATTCATAGTTGACACTAGCTTCCTCACCTTAAGGAAACTACTCAATGGAGGTGATGAACGAACTGTCAAATATAAGGTAGGTCGAGGGGTACCTTAAGGAAGCCTCGAACGTTTCGTGTAACGAAAAAGTAGGTGCTTTTATTGAGGACCAGATTTAAAAAAACTTGTACCTACTATAATAAATTCTTTGTGTATTAAGTATTTTGTTGTTTTATGATAAATCTATGCCAGTAAGCTAAAATTGAAAAGAAACTTTGTCAAAAACTCTCTTTTCGTCAAAAAGTTAAGCGGTTTACCAACATACAGAAATGAATCGGAACGTCATTCCTGGAGTTTCCTCAAGGAAATAACAAGAACAAGTATACCGTTTTCAAGGAAAGTTGGAGGACTTCCTTGAGGCGTCCTCGAATGAGTTTGAGTGGAGGCGACCTATGAGGAAACGTTTGAGAATATGGGTGTAAGGCTACATTCCCACCCACTGGATCTTGCATGGTTTTAAAAGACGGTGGTAACTAGTAACCCCCCAGATATGAAATTAAAAAATAAACAAATGTAATTGTCATTGTCAATGCCAAGGAAATGCCAAGAGTTTCAATTCAACCATTTCAATTTCATTCTATTAACTGTCACGAACGAACTGTTTTTTCTTGTTGTTCTTGAAATTGAAATAATAAAATCAAAACAAAACTTTCAATTACCTACACATATATTTATTAGATACTATTTTATTTAAATAAGTAACAACAACAAAACAATCATGCTTAAACCAAAAGCATTAACTCAAGTCCTAAGCCAAGCAAACACTGGTGGCGTAGAAAACACATTGTAATTTCTTTTGTAATATTTTGGTGTAATTTATTGCTTATTTCACGAAAAAATATCAGTGCGTTTTATTAATTGAAATTTATTATCTCCAGGCTATTAAATCATCAAGGAGCACTATTGGCATATTCTGGCTATAATGATAAAGATGCGCGTGTAACTGCAGCAATAGCTAGCAATATTTGGTCAGCATATGAGAAGCATGGTAGAAATGTGTTCAAAGAGGACCGACTACATGTTATATTTGTGGACTGTGCCAATGGTAAAATTGCGATAACACAAGTGGCTAACTTGTTATTGTGCTTATATGCCAAAGAGACTGTTGGATTTGGAATATTAAAAGAAAAAATCAATGCACTAGCCCAGTATTTAGAAGGGCCTTTAAAGCAAGTGGCAAGTTCATAATAGTCTTAAAATTTTGTATTAAAAAATGGATGATATTTCTATATTATGTATAACTGGTACAGCCCCAGGCCGAATATAAAGTCAACTTATAGATACCTACCAATTAGATTGGCTGTTAAAAAATTGGAAAGAACACAGCAGGTGTTTACAATCTATGAAAATGTCTGATCATATACTACTAGAAGTCCACCCAGGCTTTGCCCATCATTCATGTCACTTGAGTATTGTGTGTTTCCAATGGTGAAAGAATTTTTCAAATTGTGCCAGTAGTTTTCATGCAAACAGACCATCAAATCTTTTCTCTTTATAATATTAAGATAGAAAACAATTGAGAAAGCAAGATAGTATAATACATGATGTAACATGAGTTGCCAAAAGTTTTTTTTTTAGTTTTTATCTGATTAGTAAGTGTAACATCTAAATAATAGAAACCAAACAGAAAAAAGGAGGTACCTACATGTTAAAATTTGATACTAATTTTAATAAAATAAAAAATATCAATTCCTCTTGTTTTTTTTTATTATTATGGTTGCCTTCTTATGTGTAAGTTTTTATATAACCTTAATATTTACTTTTATACAAGAAAATACATCTTGTTTTTTTTTTGTCACTTCTGCAATCAGCTATGTTGCACTTTAAGCAGATTTGTTGGGAGTTCTTTGTCATTTGGAGTGAGTTCTCCAGTGAGAGACTCTACTCATCATTTAAACTTGGAAGAATGTCTTTCCTTTTTAACCGCTTTTGATATGAGCTTGTTGTCAGGTCAGCAGCCAGTTCATTAGGGTGGACCTACATCTTATGTAACCACAATGTTATGGATTCTGTAATTTTAATCTACTGTGGTGTGTAAAAAGATGTACCTTTGTTAGTCGTAAGATACATATATCAGTCAAGATAACCAACATGTTGTTTAATTACTTTATTTCTGGTTGTTATCAGACACTAGCATGATGTACACCCTATAATGTTAGCTAGCTACCAGTAAATATACCGCCCAAATGGGTCTAGCTATGTGTTGGTGGAAAACAGACAAATTTTTAGGTGATTTAACTAATGTAATCTAACATTTAACTGCCACCTAGCATTAACAGCCAGGATAAATGGCTTATAGTACCTTTCAAAGTAAGGACAAATGGTAGAAAATTCAACTAGTGGCGAGAACCCAATAACTAATCCGTTTACTATACCATCTTTTGAACCATTCTAAAAGCCTAAGAACCAAAGCCATATGCCATATGAGACTACTAAATAGTTACTTCGTTAATATGACCATCGATAAAATATTACTATTAGTAATATTTTATCAATGATATGACTTAGAATGCAATAAGGAGAAACTGCTGGGATGATGACGATGTACTATATAGTAAGTAGATGTCATTGTACAGGCAGGACTAGACGGTTATCAACCGACTTCCAAAAATCGAGGTTCTCAATTCGGCTGAATATTATTTTTAATGTTTGTTAGCTCATATCTCCGTTATTTTTGGACCAATTTTTAAAATTATTTTTTCTCTGAATGGGTATAGTTTTAATTAGATCCCTTTTAGTTTAATAATAACTGGAAAATGTAAATCCTTTGCTTCGTAATGTGAAGTCTTCCTCTTTTTTTGGAAGTCGGTCCAAAAGATTTTGAATAATGGTTAGGTTAATCCATGGTTAAGTAAGATAATGCAAATTATTAATGAAATCAAGTTTTACTTTACATATTTTACATTTAATTTATAAAACAGAATTAAACAAGATATTATCATCATAGTAATTACAACAAATACTTTAACGCATTTTCTTCTGCTTAATCAGATAATTTCTGAAAGCAATTTGTTTATCTTTGAATGATCTTTTTACTTTACCCTTTGCCTTATGTTTAACCATTTGATAGTTTTTAGTTTTACGTTTTTCTCTGTTTGTTTTTGAACAATGAATATTCTTTCTGCGATCTTTATATCCAAATTTATCTCTTTCTTCTCTACCTTTCATTACAGTTTCAAGTCTAGCATTTTTGTCATGTTTTCTTTTCTTGTGAATATTTTCTATTGCAGACAACTGTACAAGTTCTCCATCTTCATTTTCTTCATCAACAACACTCTTACGCTTTATGCCTTTTACATGTTTTTTAGCTTGAGCTGCTTCAATACGTTTGAAATCCTCATCTGTAAAAATTGTTTCCATGGCTTTTTCTCTTGCTTGTTTTGACTTCTCCTCATTTTCTTGTGCTGCATCAGCCTTTCTTTTGGCTTTCAAAATTTTTCTGTCTGTAGCATTTACTATTTCATTTTTATCATCATCATTTTCATCATCAGTTTCATCTGATTTGTCCGTGTCATTGTCACTGTTTTCACTGTCAGATGATATTTCTAGTTCAGAATCAGAAGATGCAACATCTACCCATTCATCACTATCAGAATCATTACCTTTTTTCTGCTTTTTAGCATTTTTCTTATTAGCTTTTACAGTTTCTTTTTCCAGCAGTACTTCTGAACCAGGTATATGATCTTTTACTTCCATTTCACCATACTTCTTTGTTTTCAACTCTATAGATGCTTCTGTTGGTCTTCCTCTATCTTTTTTGTGCAACAGTTCAGGCATTGACTGCCTGTACAATTGAATCAAAGATCTGGCTGCCATCATAACTGACTTTTCTTTATAATTTTTATACTGAACTAGATCTCTGAGAAGATCTTCGCCAACAGCAAGTGGACATCTTGAACAAATTTCTCTAACTGCATTTAAGCCAACAGCCATAACATCAGTTGAATTTCTTTCAGTTATAAAATTATTTGCTATTGCTTTCATCACAGGTTCAACAACTTCAGGAGGTACAAGTTCATGAGAAGCCTGTGCTGCAAATTGCAATATTCTTGTCACCTCTCTTTGGTGAGGCATAAGTAACCGGGCAATAAATGAATAAAAGTTAAATAAAAATAGATTGTGTAACCCGATGAGCCTAGATATGACATCTAGTGTCATCAACTTTACTTCAAACCTATCATTAGATGACTCTAGCTGCTTGAAGAGTTTCTCAGCGAATCCCTGTGGATTATTGATCAAATGCAGAGCAGAGAAATTAAATGAAGGGGCTTTTTGCTTCTTCTTCTTCATCTTCTTAGCAATTTTTTTTACTTTATCCACCATTTTTTCCCTTTTTCTGGTTTTTTTGTTGAATTTATTTGATATCATTGTGTCTCTTGGATCTATTTCACCCTCACTATCAGAATCTTCCTTTTCTTCTTCATCTTTCCCAAGGAAAAATTTCAAGGCAGCTACCATTACCTTTGTTACTTTAGAAAAACATCCTATGTCAGCTATTATATTCACAGTTTTTTGATCATTCCAAATATTTTTTTGATACAGTTCTATTAGAATATCTATTGACAGCTTAGCAGATCTAGCATCCGAGTCCCGGAGCATGGAAAATATAAAATTTTGCAAAGTTGAATTAAATTTCATGTCTTTATGTTTCATATTAATGTTTTTAATGTCTGTAATAATGTGAGTTTTAAGAAATTCTCTCAAAAATTTGTCTTGGCATTTAAGTAACTGGAAAAACAATTCCAATAAATCAAATGGGGTAATAAAATTCTTATTCCTTAGCAAAATTAGACATTTACATAAGGAGAGTCTCATATCATTATGCAGCACTGTGTTATGTCTCTTCAATACATCAACTATCTTTTGTGGAAATAGTTTCATTTCATTTAGATAACACTGTGCAACTTGAGCCAAAAACATGGATTGTTCATCCAATTTTTTACTATACTGAGTAGGATTTAAGTTAAAAATCTCTAAAGTTGTTTCAAAATGAGCCAGTTGCTGATTAAATTCTTCTTTGTATGATGATGGATCTCTTTTTATTAAGTTTTGCAACTGTGTCAAATTATTGGGTAATTGATTATTATGACGAACCATCTTGATTTGCAGTTATATTGTTATTTTAATACGAAAATACTTCTTAAATTCCGCGTGTCACAAATAGAACTCACTGCACGTAAAAACAAGATAACCTCAAAAACTTACTTATGTCTGTCTTCCTTCTATCATGACATTGACAGTGACAGGATTGAACAGTTGAACATGATTTTTTTAAATAAGTTTCGGCTCTGGACACGAGTCCATCATCTGGGGGGTTACTTTACTACCTTCTCCATACAAGATCCAAGGGGGTTACTACCGTCTCTTAAAACCATGCAAGATCCAGTAAGTAAGGGAGATGTCGCTTTACATCATGTATTGCGCTGTCATGCTTACTCACTGGATCTTGCGAGATGGTAGTAAGTAAGCCACCCACCAGTGAGTAAGCATGCAAGATCCAGCGAGTAAGCGAGACAGCGCAATACATGATGTAAGGTGACATCTCCCTCACTCAATCGTTCTTGCATGGTTTTAGGAAATAGTGGTAAGCCACAAGTCTGTGGTTGGTTACCATCATCTCTAGCTTAAACTATTTTATACGGTTTTCTATCGCGTTTATTGCTTACTTATTTATACCTAACGTTTCAAGCACTTTACAGAGCTCATGGTCGCAGGCAGACTGAGTTGACATTCGTCTGTGTCATTTGTTTCTGATGTCACAAGAATACAAAACCATCCATACTCCATACTAATATTATAAATGCGAAAGTCTGTCTGTCTGTCTGTCTTTCTGTCTGTCTGTCTGTCTGTCTGTCACCTCTTCACGGCTAAACTACTGGACCGATTGTGATGAAATTTGGTAGGGATGTAGTTAACGACCTGAGGTCAAACATAGGCTACTTTTGGGCGCGATATAATGAGTCCCACGCGGGGCGAAGCCGCGGGGAACAGCTAGTAGCTCATAAATCATTAAAAACTATTTCGATTCACACAGTATTGGCTGACAGTATCAAAAACACTTGTAGTCTTCCGATGAGTTTGAGATTTTATTAAATTGATAACTGGGTCCCAAGCTGGTGGTACTTGCCATCCATCCTCTCTATTGAAATTAGGATGTTTTTTAATTTCGATCGCTTCACGTATCATCCTTGGTATAAATCTGTTTTCTTTTGCAAGGACTTGAGGATTATCAAAACGCATGTAGTGGTTGGATTTGTCAAGTGAGTGTTCACAGACTGCAGACTTGGTTGAGCGTCTATGTTTCATGTCAGCAATATGTTCTTTGATACGGGTACCAATGCTTCTCTTTGTTTGCCCAATGTATGATAAACCACAGTCACAGTCAATTTTATAAACTCCAGCATCTTGCAATGGGATATTGGATTTAACAGGTCTTAAAAGTTGGTTTATTTCCTTATGCGGCTTGTAGTAAGTCTTGATTGAAGCTCGCCTAAGTATGTTACCAATCTTGTCTGTGACTCCCTTTATGTAAGGTAAGATGGCTGGGAAACGGTCAACTGTGTGTGGCTTGGGTCGACATCTGTGTCGTATCTGTGGAAGGCTGAGTTTGTTGCTTCTCAAGACAGACTTGACTCGTCGAAGCTCTTCTTTGAGATGGTGGGTGTCACAGATGCCTTGTGCTCTCTGAAACAAAGATTTGCCTACGGTAGCCAACTGACATGGATGATGATGAGATTTTCCATTGAGGTATTTATCGGTATGGGTTGGCTTTCTATACACGGTGTGACCAATACTATTGTCAGGATTTCCCATTATTAAAATGTCAAGGAAAGCTAAAGAATTATTATTCTCAGATTCCATTGTGAATTTAATTTTACTATTAATGGAATTTAAATGATCTAATCAAACTGAGACTTGAGTTTTAGGGAGTACAACAAAAGTATCATCTACGTACCGTTTGAACATCTTCGGCATAGCCAGGGTGGTTGAAAGAGCCTTCTCCTCAAGGTCTTCCATGAATATATCAGCAACAATGGGAGAGACTGGAGACCCCATAGCCACACCGTCAATTTGCATGTAAAATTTGTTTTCCCAGTATAGATAGCCTGATGTTAAGCAATGTTCAAGTAACTCAATGTTCAAGTAATAGTTTAATTTAATGTGTAACAATCGCGAAAACATAAGAAATCATTATCTCTAGCTTGTTTAAAAACGTTAAAATTAGTTACCTACCTAATTTGGGTGACGATTATACCTTAAATATACCGCAGTCTTTATCCGGCAAAAGGCAAAATGCCGGCTGTAGTGCACGCTTGCCCGAAAGTAGTTTTAAAGTGACGGCACGCCGGACCGGGGGGTTACTACCGTCTCTTAAAACCATGCAAGTTCCAGTGAGTAAGCGAGACAGCGCGATACAAGATGTAATGCGACATCCCCCTTACTCACTGGAACTTGCATAGAGATGGTGGTAAGGGGGACTAGCATTACGCTAGCAACACACTGGTGCATGTTATGTCATGTCATTCATTCATGTCAATCAAAAAAATACACCACAGCCACGTCATTTTTGCTTTGATTGAAATAAGTATACGCGGCGGATTTGCGAAAATTTCGTAAAATTAAACATCATGAATATATTTCGTTTATGCGGTGACTTGTCTCATCTTTTAGCTATTATTATATTGTTACTCAAAATCTGGAAAACGAGATCATGTGCAGGTGATTATAGATAATGTGTTACCGGCTTTGCTTGGAGAACCTCCCTTTTGGAAATACATGTTGGATTGGTTATTTCAGGTATATCTGGGAAGTCGCAGATACTATTCTCAATAGTTTATACAGCGAGATATGTGGATTTGTTGACTACGTTCATTTCACCCTATAATACGATTATGAAACTTTTCTTCATTGTCGGCTCCTATGCGACTGTTTATTTGATGTATGTGAAGTTCAAAGCGACATATGATCATAACCACGACACGTTCAGGATTGAGTTTCTTCTGATTCCGTCGGTGGTACTAGCTTTGTTGATTCACCATGAGTTCACTGTTATGGAGGTGAGTATACCTATATTAGTAAGTTACATTTACTAGCTAATTTTTCAAGCAACTGCAGCAAGAATTTTAAGAATATATAAGTTGTACCTTGAAGAAGGTAGCTGACTTATTTATGTATTTAAAGTCCCCCTGGGTTTGATCGCCAGTCAGGACAAGTGAGAAAATGATCTTTTTCACATTGACCTGAGTATTGGATGTTTACCTTTAAGTATATGTATTTATCTATAAAAATAAATAAATAAGGAGTGTCTGTTTTTAATATTAAAATAATTGTTTTTTACTAAATGCATATGGATGTTTGTATATATATATACATGGTAAAAATAACAAAATAGCATTTTTTGCAATTTTTGTCTGCCTGTCTGATTTTTCCATATAATCTCTGGAATTGACCGATTTTAATGTGATTTTCCCTGGCAGATAGCTGATGTAATAAGGAGTAATTTAGGCTACTTTAATTTTTGTAATTTTTCATAAACTGCTACCTGTACTATTACTTTTTGTTAAATTCCACACAGATGATGTTGTGAACACAGTTGGTTATAAATATATGGTTATAAATATTATTTAATTAGTATCTTATGTCACAAGTCTTGAATATGCTTTTGGGATAGCTCAATTTGTTTGATTTGTTCACATATATCTCTTAAATTATTAAAACTTTGCCTGAGACAGAAAAACTTAATCTGACTGTGCAATAGGTACATTGAGAACATTTTGTGTAATCAAATGCATTATTAGCAAATATAAAGTTAAGAAAACCCCTTAAAAATTAGATGTGTAAAAATTGGAGCCATATCTACTTAATTAAATAAAGTATATTTATTTAATCAAATGTAAAAACAACAACTTTAAAATGGTTTGAATATTTATTGCAGGTTTTATGGACATTCTCAATTTATCTGGAAGCTGTGGCTATTCTCCCACAACTCTTCCTGGTGTCCAAAACTGGAGAAGCCGAGAGTATTACATCTCATTACCTTTTTGCTCTTGGAATGTACAGAACATTGTACCTATTTAATTGGGTTAGTATTGTATTATTTTTACTTATATGGCACATGTCTCAGGTGGGCCTGGTGTGTGCCATTTTAGTTTGATAAATGTTAACCAATGTTATTTAAATCCACAATTCCACATATCTGACCTGCCTCAGGTCCTCACTTTTAGGTTCTTGTGTTTAACTCATTTTCATTTGAACAATGTTATATCTATTTGTATGTTCACAGTAACACAATAAAATTGATAACAATCTTTAAAAACAATCAAGTAAACATGATAGATTGGAGAATGACTTTAAATTTAAAGGAATTTGTAATGTCATATGTATTCTTATTTTATTTTTCAAAAAAAATCCACCAACAATAGCATTCTCAGGAAGGGTTGATGTCAGACAGGTGGCCTATAATAAAATAGTGCATAATTTTGATATCTTAAGTAATAGTTAAACTCTTGACATGATGATAATGTAATCATTTTTATAATCCGGTCCGAAATAATCAATTTTTTATAGTATTGGTTGATTAGTTATAAATTTATTTCAGGTATACCGTTATGTGTTTGAGGGTCACTACGAGATAATTGCTATTGTGGCTGGAATTGTGCAAACTGTTCTATATTGTGATTTCTTCTATCTCTACATTACAAAAGGTAATTATACAAACTATTGATCTTTTATGTAACTGAACTGACAAAGTTACCAAAGCTGTTTTGTTTTGATCTTGCAAATCATTCAGTAAGCTAGTTACTGAATGTCTTGCTAGAATAAATCAATATTACTATTAAACTTTATCAGAACTGAAGTTTTATGTTGTCACTTATCAGGAGCCTTGATCAATCCTAGAAAAAAAGGCATTGTGATATCAAATTTGTGGTGTATAGTAAAAGTTGACTACAAGGCATCCTCACAGTTTTTATGCACTTATCAGTCTTGGTAAATTTTTGGATTACAAAGAGAAATTGCGGATCGCACAATTAATAGAATTTCTGATGATCAAGTGCATGTTGGCCATGGTTTTTCCCAAACTACGGTAGATTGTGTTGCTTTAGAATTTATTTTACCTTGAACTTGAAAATGTACCAAATGAATAAACAACTTTTCATGTCTTTAACCCTTATTTATAACTAAGCTATGGAGAGCCAAACCCTCAGTTAGTAAAATGATTAAGTTTTATTTATTTTTAGTTTGTTTAGTTGTTTAGTTCTTCAGTTGGAATTGTAAGGCTATTAAAGAAGTTTAGGCAGAAGTACGAATTTGAATGAATGTCAATGTTCTCAATTCGTTGGCTTTGCTCACACGCGTGTTACTGCTCGCTATTAGAAAATATTAAAACACGTTTTTTTAAAGTATCGTCATCCTACCACAACCTGATTTAGTGCTTTATTTGATAAGTTCAGTATCATAATCATTTATTTGCGGAATATATTAAGCAATACAAAAGATGGTACAGAACAGATATAATATGTGCTAGTATATTCAGTCTGAAAGCAGACATGTTTCTCAAATGACCGATAAATGGCGTTAGTCTGTCTTAGTATGGGGAGGGAGGACTCTTATTTAAGGTGATACCTCGGTGAACACTAGCGCCACCATCATTTAAAAATCATTATACACTGAAAACACAAGTTATCAAAAATCCGTGTTATGTAATTAAGGTTCTGGATCTAAAGTTTATTTTAAAAATATAAAATCATTAAATTATAGTTCCATTTAGTTACAAATTGCGGAAGTGCTAAAAGTGGCCACTTTTAACAGTCTTGCAATTTGTAACTATAGGGAACTATAATTTTACAATTGAATATGTTTTAAATTAACTTCAGATCCAGACCTTTAATAACATAACACGGATTTTTGATAACTTGTGTTTTCCGTGAATAATGATTTTTTAAATGATGGTGGCACTAGTGTTCACTGAGGTATCGCCTTAAACACAAACAATCTGCAAGTTTTTGTATGGTTGTTGAATATACTGTAATCTGTGATATGGGCTAGAATTGGCTTCTCTCAACTTACTGTCGGTGGCCATATTTTTAGGATTCCGTACTACGGCAAAAACCGAACCCTTAAGAAAAGAAGAAGATTACTTTGTTGTCGTCTGTCTGTCAATCTTTTTTTTTTCTAAGGAATGCATGAACGTATCAAGTTGAAATTCAAAACATACACTCAGGTCTACGGTCTCTTTCGGCTGTAAAATACTCAAAATTATACGTTACGTACGTCAACGCGATCAAAAGATATGATCGTAAAAGTTGCAAATTTTCGTACATTTTGCGGTTTTAGATGAGAATATAAAACCTACTTTCCGTTGCACTAGAATCGTGAAATTTGTTAAGAAGCACTACCATACAGCACTCATCTATATATAATATAAAAGAAAGTCGTGTTAGTTATAAGACTTAGATCTATTAAACCAATCTCTGAAATTTTGCATACACAGAGGTATTGTGAAGGACATAGGATACCTTTTATCCCGGGAAAAAGCACTGTTCCCGACGGAAGTTTACGCGGACGAAGCCGCGGGCAAAAGCTATTTTAGGAGTAAAATATTTGATATTAAATTATAAGAAAAATAAATAAAGAAAATTAATTTTATTATTTTTTTTGGCGCGAGTCCGACTCGTGATTGGCCGGTTTTTTTCAATTATATTTTTATTAAGAAGGCTGTATCGAATTTTGATAAATGAAGACGTGACTAGCTAGCATACGTATTATTTAAACCAGTTTTATAAATAGGTATGTCTTCTCTACTGCAAATGGATGAGTTAACGTGACTACCAAAACTTGTGATTACATGTCTACGCGGCCTCATCCATCATTATCCCAACGTTTTCCCGGTTGTATCTAAACACGTTGGCGGACACACGACTGCTATAGCTGTTATAACAATAAAACTTCTATTGTGTTTTCAAAAACGTCCGCGAACGTGTTAAAGATGGATTTTTGACCTTTGTACGTATTGGTGAACCGGTGTAACTTATAAAAGCACTATGTTCTTTATACAAATTATGACACCTTGTTTTTTATTTCAGTCCTGAAAGGAAAGAAGTTACAGTTGCCAGCTTAGATGCTAAAGAAAATATGATAGCGATTGAAGATGCGGAGATGTTTTATATAAGCCAATAAATTACCTAAGATCTAGTGTACAACTACTGTCTGTGCAGGTGTGAAGTGCTGTTTATGAACGCTATAACTTGTGATGAATTTTAAATTTGTCTGTACTAGGTATATTAATTTAGTTTGTTGTGACAATGATACGATGTGTAGCATTGCAAATATTTCTTATTTTTCATCTTAGCATTGTTTGATGACATAAATCATTTTGTTGTTTAATCGGATTTTTATGCGTCTTATAAACGTCACACTTATATTTTGTTTTAATTTTTGTTAGTCTATTTTTTATATTCTGGGTAATTTTGGAGTCAGTACATTTGCTTTGTAAAAGATTATGATTGGCCTTTTGAAACATTTTAGGCCAGTCATGACAATTTCTTCTGTGACCTAAAGTTGGAGGTTTTAGTAGGTACTCAACTAATAATATTCACTTCCAATTCATCACTAAATAGTGCTTCTCAACCAAATCAATTACGAATTAGCGATTCATCCTATTAAGTTATGCCATTTACTTAATCATTTTATATTTAAATACCATTTTATTATATGTGGCAACTAACACCTTGTATGGTTAATAAACTTAAACCAAACTTAGTATTACGTATTAAACAAGATAACTGTTGTGGGTGACACGTCGTAAGTACAGTCACACAATGTATGGGACGATAATTACTCCACACTTTCCATACATTGTTACACAACGATATTAATATATGCATCTATAACGTAAGTTCGTCTAAGGCCAATTAAGGCATTTTTTGGCTTTCGCCAAGACATCCCGGAAGCGTGTAGGTTAGTGCAGTAAATCGAAGGTACGCGCTATTAATCCATTTTAACTTAGCATGATGCGCGGTTTTACACATACTGTGGCAATTGCGTGCGTCGGCACTATTTTGGTTGGTTGCTTGGCAGTTAGAGTAATTAATTTTATTACATTTTGCTGTTAAGTTCTGTGCCTTTGTATTGCTAACAAATGGTATGCAGCCCGAGCTTCGTGGTGACTTGGTGAGTGAGGATTGGTTGCTGCTACAAATAAAAATGACATGTTATCATAAGCTACTTTGTAGTTCCAAACGCATATTGAATCGGTCTGTAACCACTAGATGGCAGTCGTTTAGCCAAGTCATTAGTAGCAGTTTACTAAATCTGAAACCAAAGCAAAGATCACAGCCGACAATCAAACCCACGCTGCCGGTGAACACGATTGAAGTATTTGATTTTTAAATGTGTTTGATGTATGTATAACAGGTTTCCAATGATATGCAATAGATTATCATATTTTGTGATAGCACATTGAGTATCAGCATTTAATTGTCAATTGTTATTAAAAATTCAACAGTAGTTTCTATTGGTAATCATGGAAGATCAAATGGACATATTTTTTACATTTAATTTTAAGAACTTAATGTAATACTTGCAATAAGAATTCTGGAATAAATAAAAATTCGAAGTGACTGCCATTTTTTATTTATTAGAACTAAAAAAACAATTAATTATTGAATAAAACAGTTGCATAATCATCGAAATCAGCTATGTGCACTTCTTCCTGAAAACAAAACACTGAGTTACCTAATGCTAAGAAGTTTATGATAATCATTTGAAACTGATCCTATTAATTATTAAACAGTGTTAATGGTCGGCAACGCGCACGTGACACCCCTGGTGTTTCAGGCGTCCATAGGCTACGGTAACCGCTTCCCATCAGGTGGGTTGTAAGCCTGTTTGCCTACTAAATGGTATAAAAAAAGTTGAAAGAGTGAAAATTGTCTTCGTCCAAGCATGTTTTCCCTGTTGCATCTTCAGCTTACGCTTCAGAGCCCAGGGTATGCTATTAGTCATGGTCCTGATTTGGCGGTTCTGGTATTACAATGGAGCGACTGCCGTCTGACCTCCGTAACCCTTTTATACAGGGAAACCAAACCAACAGGAACATGTCCCGGGTTTGACAGTGGCTAAGCACGAAGGAGCTTAAGGTAGAAAATGCCACTAATGGCGACCAATTCAAACATGGTTGCGCACTCGCCGTCGCTTGATGTGTGCTATCGTTACGAACACGCGCGCCGCGTTAGGCTATCGAGCTCCTCAAAAAAGACAAAAGAGTTAAAATTGTATGTAAAAGACAAATTACTTTCGGAAGTTAAAAAAAATGACATTAGTGTTACCTTCAACATTGTACTGCTATTTAATAAGTGGAAAATGCCATTTTCAAGCGTTTGTTCATTTAGAACAGCTGTGTAGGTTATGCCCATTTGCAAGTTGTCATTTATCTGCAAACAAATAATTTATTAATGAGATAATTATCAAATGATTAATCGAACAGGTGTTTTGCAGTTCATTCAAATGTGTTTTAATATAATGATTCAACTGTATTTTGTATTGTATGTTCTATAGGTACGATTTGATAGTAAGTTTTATAAATTACCTGGAATTTTGATGAAAGACCCCAATCTGGCAACCATGTTGAAATGTTTTTCAAGTTCAATCGCAGGTGTAATAATTTAGCTAGTTCCTGTAGTGCAATTTTATTACTTGTTTCTGCAAAACCATATATGTTTCTTTTTATAAAATACTTAAAATCTTAAAGCACTTGGAATATATTATGCATATTATGATGAGAATCTAATTATCAATTTTACCAGCATTTTTCCAGTACTGATACTAAGAATAACACTGATAGATTAAGATTTGGCATTATTTTACTGACCACAATCGGCCTGCACACCTACCACAAGATTTCATAAATGCAGACGCAAATGAATAACAATTTTGTGTGAAAAATCTGTAACAGCGCCTCTGGCATATAGTAAGAAATTCGATACAAAATCCTAATGCAGTTGCTAGTGTCTTCGTTTATGAAATCTTGTAGTAGAGACACTGACCTGGAATCCACTTAAACACAAGTTTAAGAGATTATGACCTCTTATCCCTATTCGCCTTTTACGACATACACATGAAGAGTCAAGATAGTTGGTCTATTTTTAAACCATAATTTGCCTGACCATAATTTTAAATTTGTACTATAATCTATTTTATACTATAATTTACATTACCTTCATAAATCAGCGCAAAAGAAATTTTATATGGCGCCATTTTCCTGTGTAGTTTTAAATATTCTTTATTTTGGTTAGTCAGTGCATCTTGTAAGATATATAATAAAGCACCATCCAATGACATTGCACAATTTAAACATGATGATTGTTCTGCTACCTACAACATTTATAATGTGATTAGGGTAGGAGCTATCTTACTGATAACAAAGTTCATAAATACTCAAACAAAAAACCTTTGACATGTACCTATCATACATTTAAATAATCAATTTGTATATAATTATGGGTGAGACTCTATTAAATGAAAACATTCAATATATGTATTGTTGGTTGTCTTCCAGTATAAAAAAGGTACTTACTGTATCACTAGGATTAATTTGTACAGTCTCTACAGCTTGTTTGCCCCATGGGTAGTGGGCCAAGATATCTACTTTAGCGGAGTCTTCACTATATTTGATATCATTCACAGTAAAGAGGCTGGGTGTTGTGGTAATCTGTAAAATTTAAATCAAGCAAATTTTGTGAATTTTCAGAATTTCAATGAAGGTGTAAAATATTTCCTGAATGTATAGTATTATTTGAATACTAATAATATTGATTCAAAAGTAAAGTTTTGATATGTTTTTTCGTTTTTATGAATTAATATTGTAACATGTATATATTTTGTAATCATTTCGAAAATGGTATATATTTAATAAAAAACATTTGAACAAAGTATTAATCAGGAGAGATCTACTTCTATAAAATATCAAAATAAACAATCAGAAATGGATGCATACTGAACTCCACCAGAATTTCCTGTATCTCTGCCATTGAATAAAATATTGCATAACATCTTGTTTCGGAACAATTATATTCAAGTTGAGCTTCGAGTCATTTACAGGTCTGCATTCAGCAAGGTTGTATTCTATTACAATGTCACTATCTAAGTCTGGGATCTTGTAATTGAGATAGCCAACAGGCAAAGAGAAATTATTTTTCTTTTGAAAATACTCTTCTTTGTTATAAATATCCATATGATTTGTGGTTTTAATATTAATGAATCTTAACCAATAATTGGAAATATTGCGCATAAGTAATTGGCCTGGTTTTTCTAAAATATATCTAAGATTATCTCCTTTTGGTTCTATAATTCTAAAAAAGTTTTTCATGTGTAGGATATTTGTGATTTTAGCTTTCATTTTCTGAAACTTGTTTTTTTTGTTCTTGGTTTCAATTTTCCTCAGTTTGTACTTCATGTAAGGGTATGTTTCCCGGAGGAGCCACAAAATAGTCATCCTCTGTCAGAACAGCATTCTTCAAAATATCCTTTTGACAGTTTCCTTGTGTTATATTATCTGGCCGGAGATGCAAGTTCCTGGAACATTAAGTCAAATCTTTGCTAAACAAAATTCTATCACTTGTTAATTTCAATAGGAAAAAGTGATTACTAGCAGTGTTAATTTTTTAAAACACTGAATTCAATAAGTGTCTCAAAATAATACTTACTCATCTTCTAACACTGAGTAAAGAGGTGAAACATTATCAGTATCAATATGAAGAATTTGGTTTGCAAAAGCAATTGAATCTTCTAATACTTTTACACCTTCCACTGTGTCACATTTAACCAAAGATAGTCTTTCTAAAAGAGCCAAAGTATTATTATCTATTTTAACATTTTCTTTTTGTTTCCTTTCCAATGTTGCTACAGGATTTGCAGGGATTGTAGAACAATGTCTTCTAGTTAGTTCTATATACTTTTTAATGTTATGATTGATAAGAGCAGAACGAATTTTCATAATTACAGTTCCTAATAAAAAATACGTAAGTAAAAGGTAAGGACTGATCAGTTAGTAAGTTTAAATAAGTAAAAGAACTCTTTCTTAAAATCCAAACGAAGTCCTTTAATTTGTTTAAATAATAAATAAATCTAAGAAAAGTGACGAAAATTGTATGGAAATCTAAAGCTAAAGTGGTGAATTACAGTGCACAGAGCAGTGCACAAGAAAGAAGTGCAGCAGAGATTTCACAAAAATTTGACATTGACATACCTCCACCACCCCCAGTTGCCTTTTTTTTTTGTTTATATATATAATAGTTTATACGGCCATGGAATCTAGTTTTTTAAGGCCATTCTTGAATTTATTAATCTTCTTCAGTCCTACATAAATCAGTCGAGTCAAAAAGTCAAGTCAATAGTAATAGATTTATTATAAAAGAACAAAATACTTAATACACAAATAACTTATTACAGTGGGTACAAGTTCTTTTAAATTTGGTCCTCAATAAATGCACCGTAACGTAAAACAAAACGTTCGAGGCTTCCTTAAGGTACCTCTTGACCAACCTTATATTTTGACAGTTCGTTCCTCACCTCCATTGAGTAATTTCTTAAGGTGAGGAAGCTAATGTCAACTATGAATACCATTGAGGTCGAGTGAGGATGAGTGGATTTGAGGAAACGTTTGAGAATATGGGTGTCAGTCAAGGCCGAATTCACTGTAATAAGTTCTTTGTGTATTATGTATTTTGTTTTTTTTATAGTAAATCTATGCCAGTAAGCTAAAATTAAAAAAGAAACGATGTCAAAAACTCTTTTTACGTCAAAAAGTTTTAGCGGTTTACCAACATACTGAAATGAAACGGGACGTCATTCCTTGACTATTCTCACTGGAGTTTGCTCAGGGAAACAATCAAGAATACCATTTTCAAGGAAAGTTGGAGGACTTCCTTGAGGCGTCCTCGAATGAGGTTGAGTAGAGGCGACCTATGAGGCATCGTTTAAAAATATGGGTGTCAATGTTCTTCATTTAAATAAAACTTGATTCTGGCAAAAATAAGCCATCAAAGAATTTATATATAACACTAGAATGCTTACGGAGGACAAAAGCCGTTTCCGAAATAATACCTAAAGTTTGTAGGTATCTCTTTCTAGTGAGTTGTATAATATTCAAGAGGAAAAGGAACACCTACAAATTTTGGCCCTTTTTCTGGAACGTTATGTATTTGTATGTAGGCTTTAAAGAAAAATCAACTTTGCAATAGAGTAATAAGGATTAATTTTGAATGTTGTTTTTTGCGATTATTATTATTCGTAAGCATTCTAGTGTTGTATATAAATTCTTTGTAAGCCATTTTGATTGCCATATTGTGGATTATTGTGCCACATCAAAAAAAGTCATTGTCATTGTCATGATTTTCATGTTGCGTTGATTGTTGAAATGTTGACTTGACTTGACGTTGACTTAACTCTGGTTTATTTTGACGATTTTTGTTTGCTTGCTTTGCTTTGCTTGGTTGGATCAACTTGGATAAGAAAAAAGAAAGGAAATTAACCTAAAAAGAACCCTAAGAGAAATAGAACCAAACAAATAATATCATTCAGTAAGTAAGCAATATTTTCTGATACTACCCTTTTAGTACAGAAGCCTAGGTAAAGTAAGATAAATTATTCAATTATTAAAGTGGCAGCGATCAGCTGGCGATGAGATAAAAGTGGGAAGTCCTGCTCTCTAATATCTCAGCTACCGGAGTGAACAATAGAACCGATCAGGTGTCTCTCTCACCAGTGACTGTGTAGGTACTGAGAATTTTCTCATCCTCCTCGCCTTGCTTGGGTTAGCGAGGACCAGTGACGCAATACTTCCGAACTCGACGGTGGTTGTTATCAACAGTGTTTATTTTACTGAATTTTATTTGTTTTCTTTTAAAAAATCTTAGCCGTACATGAACTTACACATGAAAATTTTCCGCACCATTCTACAAAATTTCAGTTTATTATTAAGCTATTGAAAATTAAATAGTATAACAAAACTAGGATTATAGAGCAGTATTAATAGGAGTCCATTTTATTTTGCGTGATGTGATGCAGTAGGTAATTTTAGTACAGGTATTTTATTTTCCTGCTAACAAAATTTAAGTACAAGATATTATTTAGTACTATTATCATTTATAGTTGTTAAACTTGAAATAATCCCATTATCTTCTATGCCTACTATAATTAAATAAAATCATCTTACAATTTTCAGGAAAGATGAGGAAGCATGCTCGTAATCATTTTTATGATAAATTACATAAAGGTGGTGTAATAGTATGCATCGGTTTGACAATCTACGGATCCGTTTTGCTTGGAGAGCATTTTTACAAGTACTTTAAAAATGTTCGGCCTCAGATACAAGCAGCTAAGTCTGCAACAGAACAAGAACTACTTGCAGAAGGATCATCAGATAAATTATTTTTGAAAAAATAAATCTTGTTGGTATTTGTAAGAAATTTATTTATAAGTTTAATATTTATTCTTTTTAGATATGTAATAGATTATTGTTAATAAGAAATTACTTAGTAAAAATTATAAATAAAAATGTTATCTATCTTTTAAATGTGATTATTTGCATAGTACCTATACCTTATGTGTGAAGGAGGGAGAATACATTTTGAATCTGCCCAGGAGGCGCGCTGTTGAATACAGGGTGGCAGGGTTAACATCGTAGTTTTTTAAATAGTGGATAGATAACTACATAATAAAAATAATTGGTTTTTCGTCTAATAAAAAAACAAAAATCTTATTAGCTTTAAAAATATTATTAAGATGTTTTATTCTCACAAAGATCATTAAAATTAATTCACACTACTATTCTACATATTATAAGATCTGTGTACATAAGCGCACTTGATATCATTCATTTGTTTAAAAAGGGCATAAAAGATCTTCATGTTCTGCAACAAGCTAAAGACATGTTCTGGTGGTGCACATGCGTCCATAGGCTACGGTAACCACACGAGGGCCGTATATAATTAATAAGTACCTGTATCCCTAGTATGAGATTTTATAAACGCAGACGCTAGCGACTGCGTTAGGATTTTGTATGTAATTTCTTAGTTGCCTTACTATCCGCCAGGGGCGCTATGCAGGTTTGTCATACTAAAACGCTAACGCAGTCGCTAGCGTATGCTTTTATGAAATATCATACTAAGGGTACTTACTGATCTATTAGTTTGAAATGTTTATGTTTATTCATTGATATCGTGTTAGTTACAATTACAAGGTCAATTAACTGAAGGGTCGCAGGGTACACAGTAGGGTCAGTTTTTCGAAACCGCCTCTCGGCCTCTGACGAGGTTTTATCCGATATTGATAATGCCTTTAGATTATCTACGGAAAAAATGCAGGCTAGGTTATTCTTGTGATGAAAACCACAGGTGTATGGCAAGTATATAAAGAACAGGATTTGCAATGGTGTCGCGTTTTGGTAGTCCCTTTATTGACCGAGCGAGCGAAGCGAGCGAGAGTCTCCATTTCGAGACTGGCAAATTTTGCTTTTGTCCGGATGTCTGTCTGTCTGTCTGTCTGTTTGTTCCGGGCTAGAGGTCGCATTTCTGAACGGATCTTAATGAAACTTAGCACACGTGTTCCTTGATTTATTTGCAATTTTTTGTCGAGAGATTTTTTGATTGGAGGGAAAATGGGGGAAAAAATGGGGAAAGTTTTCTGTGACATTGTTTACGAACGGATCCTAATGAAACTTGGTACACGTTTTCTTTGATTTATTTGCAATTTTTTGTCGAGAGCTTTTTTTGATTGAGGGAAAATGGGGGAAGTAAGCTATATTGTTATATTGCTTATATCACTGGCCGCAAGATGGTTCTTTTACAAATTAATATGCGCTATGGTTTCGTTTTCGGTCATAGATAAGTTTATTTTAATTTCAATTTTTTTTTAATTTTTTTTAATTTTTTTTTAATTTTTTTTTAATTTTTTTATTTTTTTTTTTTTATTTTTGTTTTTTTAATTTTTTTTTAAATTTTTTATTATTATTTTTTCATTTTTTTTTTGTAGTAACAATGGAAAAAAATTCTTCTTTTGATAATAAACGTGGAAAAATAATTAACAGAATGGAAAATACCTATCTATAGAGTTAGGAGGTTAACGTAGTAGGTTCGCGAGGTCTACTGTTCACAGAACCACTAGTTTTATAGAGTAATATTAAGTACTTACTGAATTATAACTAAAGAAATTGAATGCTTTAGTTCAATTTATTTGCTTATATTACATCACATGATACCTTTCACAAGCTGGGTTGCCATCTTGTTTATTAATTCATGTAAGTACCTAATATTTGTTTTAGTTTAGTAGCATACCTAGCTACAATATATTGTACAGAGAAAAACCTTCATACACATGCGGTAACATCGCTTTACTCTCACAGAAACGGGCTTTCGCCTGGTGACCAATAACGCACACTTTCAATGGAAAGGTCGATACTGACCGCTCGAAAGCTTCTTCCCCACACAATAGTAATGACTACACTACACTCTCACGCATGAATGTCGACCTTAGCAAAGCTTTGCCTCTGTTTTATTATATACTCATGTGGTGTGGCTGTGAAAAGAAGAGGTTGTCAATAAGTGAAATCTCCGTAAATACTGTTTATTATGTACTAGCGACCCGCCCCGGCTTCGCATGGGCATAAAAACCTTCCTATTGAATCTATTAATCTATCTATTAAAAAATCGCATCAAAATCCGTTGCGTAGTTTTAAAGATTTAAGCATACAAAGGGACATAGGGACAGAGAAAGCGACTTTGTTTTATACTATGTAGTGATAGTGAAGTAATCAGTATACCTACCTACTTTAAGTGCCTACCTAAGTAGGTACATATGAATAATATGAATATGAACTCGCTTATATATTCGGGTAGTTGTAGTTGCTCTGTTTATATTGTACCTATTCCAAATGGCGGCCGGTACGGTTCCCTTGGTTAAATTCAACAATGGGTTATCAATTCCCATTTTAGGATTGGGAACGTGGCAAGTAAGTTTTATTTATAACATCACTATATCAACTACCATGCGGGTTTTCTTCAAATAATTTACCTCCATATAAAGATAAGTTTATTTTTTATAGCACACACTAATTAAAACAGCACCTACCTACGCTACGCCACCTACCGAATGTCTCAAAAATATATAGGTAAGTACTTATAGGTATACTTACCTACATATACTACGTGTAATTAATCGATCGATCATGCATGTGATGTGATATCAACTGTGTTAGGAAAAGTATTGCAAAGTGTACCTATCTATCGTCTCTATACCTATATTATTAAATTATCTACTTATTTAGAAAGTAACTCACTTACATTAATACTTACTTATTATAAAACTAGGTAAGGTGTAATTAGTTAGCTGTTGCCCAAGGAGGTTCTGAACGCGTGGTATTAGGTATCATAACACTAATGGTACTCCTAAATTATAGATTAAAGAGTGGTGGTATAATTATAGATAAACGCAAGTATATTACCTAACTACTAAGCAAGTATATAGGCCCAACAAATACTTAATTTGTTGAAGCGTCTATGTTGTTATCCTAGCGTTTTCCCGGTTGCGTCTTAAACCTAAACGGCCTTGGAGCCCAGGGTTACACGCCATTTTGTTTTCCTTCGAGAGGTAGGTAGGTACCTAACTTCATACTTTTGAAATAAAATAAGATTTGGCAGCATGGTTATACACTTGCGTCTATGTATACGGTATCCTACCTAACCTATAGAGAAAAAAAACGAATAGGTATCTACATAATTAACAAGTGTATGAGGAGTCTGCGATTTGTTTATAGGATAATGAACGAAAGAAAAAATCAACTTTCAATATAATAACACTGAAAATTAAATGAAGTGAGTAGCGCTACAAAAGTTTTAAAAATTTGATTTTACGCTGGAAAATATTTGTGACACATGGTTCCTTGGTGCCCATTACCACCTTAGTCCAGGAAACCGCAAACATTAAATACTTTTTACATTCAACCTAGGGTTGGCAGTTATTGGGTTAGTTGGATTGTGGGTTGCTAGCAAAACTATCGTGACTGTAGCGCCGCGTCTGCAGAACCCAGAACCTTTTGTGGCGCGAACGGGTTTTCACCTCACACCAACTTAGTTTACTTATGCACCGACAGATGGCGATGGGTTTTACAACAATAGTATTATATACTATATAATAATAGACTATGAATTATAAGGTAATTTTGATATTTGATAATATAATATAGACGTGAGCTCTACTATTCATACCTCCGCCGTACGGTACCTACCTAAATACTTTTAGTATTTTCATAACTTCCAAATCAACTTAGGAGGCTCCTAATAGGAGCTACTTCATATGGCATTGTTTATTTTCAGTCAAAGCCTGGTGAGGTTGCTAAAACCGTCAGCGATGCCATTGACATCGGCTACCGGCACATTGACTGTGCCCATCTCTACCTCAGCGAGAAAGAGATTGGATCCGCTATTAAGAAAAAGATTGAGTTAGGAGTGGTCAAGAGGTATTTTAGTAAACAACACCAAATAGTTTTTTTTTTAATAAAGATACGGAATGTATCCAAGCAGGATTCAGGATTTAATTTTTAGGCATTTATTTTAGTGCTGTAATACACAGTAGGTAGTAATTACATACTTATCATGTAGAACTGCTTCTGTGGCCCGGTGGTTTAGACGTTTGCCTGTAGACCCATGGGTCGTGAGTTCAATTCCCACGAGACGGGAGGCATATTTTGTTTAGTTGTTTTCAGTTTGGTTACAACATTGCAGGGCAGGCTTGAATCACCTGATGTCCGATAAGAAAGATGATTCCTTGCTTCGGAAAGCACGACAAACCGTTGATCTCTAGTGTCATCTAGAAGTTGTTAAAGGAACCACGTCAGAAGCCGAGACGAGGTTCCGAAGAACACCATGGTGTGCATCTTCGATTGACCATGTTACCCAAACAATATGATGATGTAGAAGGTCAGCATAGAGCTACTGAGTATTTTCTTCTGAATTTTTATCAGCATTGTTTTGTTAACTGCCTATGCCGCGCAATCATTCTATTCGTCTTATTAAATTAGGGCATGCAACACGCTATCAACAATATTTTATATTCGAGAAAAATCGTAGTAAATAAGTTCTGTTTGTTTATATTTTATGCTTTTTATAACTTCTAAAATATGGAATACATATCACCATCCAGATTGGGTTGAAAAGGCGGTTAAGATATCTTTGAACGACCTTCAGTTGGACTACCTGGACCTATATCTCATACATTGGCCAATGGCTTACAAGGTAAATCCGTGAAAAGTCCCAATATACAACGGATAAACCCTCAAAGCTCAATAATACATTACAAAAAATATATTTTGTTTATTCCAGGAAGGTACTGACCCGTTCCCCGAAGATGGAAATGGGAAAATAATTTATTCAAATGTCGACTATGTGGACACGTGGCAAGCTATGGAGAAGCTTGTTGAAAAGGGTTTAGTTAAAAGCATTGGACTGAGTAATTTCAACACGAAACAAGTACAGCGTATATTGGATGCCGCAAAAATTAAACCAGTGACGAAACAAGTCCGTATGATAGGCAAATATATACATACATAGGTACATAGGTACATATCATCACGACTGTCTCCAGAAGGCAGAGACTAGAGATTTCCATTGGCTATCTTTACATACCACACTCATCACTCTCGTCATACACGCTCGTTAATTCCGGGTACTATTTATGAATTAATGAATGAATGATATTTATTATACTAATTATTAGATTAGATACCTACTGACTTCTAGCCGTGTGGGCAATGAAAGGTCCAAAGTAAACACAAAAGATTTCTTAATTAATTACTTTAGTTAGTACTATGAATACTTTAAGTGCGTTTATGTATTTACTTACTAATATAACTTTGATGACTAGTACTATCCGCATCAAAGTTACCACAGTTAATTTTAACGATTTAATTTACTGTCTTAGGAGTCTGGTACAGATAGCAGGTTAAAACTAGTAAAGCTTTTCTTTAAGAATTTCATATATATTTTTATAGTAAGTACTTTTGCCAAATGGAAAACATATATACCTACTTATGGACGGACAAAAATCTATTATTTTCCTTTTCGTTACCTTTTCAATTAAAAAATTGTCTAAATATGTGTGCCTACAGGTTGAGTGCCATCCCTACTTATCCCAGAAGAATTTTGATGAGTTTTTTTTCAAATAGATAGAGTGATTCAAGAGGAAGGTTTTTATGCCCATGCGAAGCCCGGGCGGGTTTTGTTATAAATCGCTCTTCTACTACTATATTATAACTCACACGTGCTTCACAGCCATTGCTTGACCACGAAAGTAATAAACCGTAGCCGTCGTGAAAGTACCGTGTATCGAATATACCTATGTACTTTACAAAGGTAGCTGACGGAAGCACGATTAATGGTGCAGCGTCCGCGCTGACAAAAAGTGGACATCGATGGCCGTAGGCCTGATATAAATAGAGGGTCTTTGCATAAATAGAGGTGGAACGGGGAGCTAAAGTGGCAGCGATTAATTACCTCACAGTTGAAGAACGAGACAGGAAATGCGGCTCTAAATAAAGTAACTGCTAACCGGCAGCTTATCGTTATGAACTTCCGGTCCACAATATAAATGTTAATAGAGACCGATTATGACGTTTGCATTGCACTTTGTGTTGGTGAAACAAATCTTTAGTTCATTAAAAGACTGGTTTTCTTTAAGTTGGTTGTAATGTAGCCGGTTTTTCTTTATATTTGACGCGAATTTAGCTTTGCCCGCGGCTTTGCCGGTTAACTACTATGAGAATATCTTTCGATATAAAATTATATTGTTCCACAAATAAAACATACTAATGGTTGGGTAAAATTAGGTATAGCAATTTAAAGCATCTAAAGGTATAGTTTTTTTACAGACTAATTTTTAAATACCATTGTTATAACAGGTACGCCATCGATCGTGGAATCACTGTGATCCCTAAGAGTGTTACAAAGTCTCGTATAACTGAGAACTTCTAAGTATTTGACTTCAGACTGACGCCGGAGGACGTCGAGAAAATCGCAAGTCTTGACAGCAATGGCCGTCTCATCCCCCAGGCCGAGTAAGTTAATCTACACGTATCTTTTCATATCGTTTTTCGGTTGCATCATTAGCTGCATTGCTTCAGAACATGTCGCCGCTAAAACATGTTCGATGCGTTTTCCCTCAATGAGGAACATAAATTATATGCAAATATTTGCCGGCCGATGTTAGGCACTCCTTCTAAATTCTTTTGTTGGGGGAATACGCTACTGAGTATGCTGTTTGTCCCTTAGCCGCATCTCATAACATTCATGGAAAGAGAGGGAGAACTCTATTATTCAGACGGAAACCATAAGACTCATGCATAAAGATTATAGTTTTAACATTGTTTCGGTCGGAAAAAAAATCCGATATTTAACTATCTTATGTTCCAAAGTTTTTGATATGAAGTCCGTGAATCGCAAATTACAATATTGAGAAGAATCTGAAGAAGAATTTTTTTTTACTTTGCACAGGGCGAGAACATAAGGACCATCCATTTGCACATGGTAAAGAATAACGCTGTGTGAAAACAAATATTTACTTGAAAATCTTCATTAGTTTCTTACTGATATCATGTTATATTTTTATACGAAAAAAAAATTGTGTTTAACTGTTTTATGCACATACCTGTCAATTGTTTTGAATTATTATACATCTCTGGGTAACAGTATGGATCTCTTCCTACCTCTTAAATACTTACGTATGAATGATATAAATATTTTTCTTTTGTAACAAATCGTTGCAGCTGTGTAGTCTTAGGGGAAATAAATCGAACGGCGTCTGAGCTGAACTTAGTCGTTTCGATATTAAAGAATGTAAATTCAAAATTCCAATTTATATCCCAAAGTTGAACTAGCTACCAGATGTTTTAACACTTAGTCGTTACAAAACTTATGAGCCAACACAATTAAGGAGTTCGTAAACAAGTTGTTTACAATTATGAAGCGAGGTTCAGTAGCCCTTATAGGGTACCTTAGCTAAGCAAACACTTTTGTTTACAGGCATCGAACTGTATATTTATAGGTACTTATACTTATTTGACAGGAGTGTATCATGAATTTTTCATGGAGTATTTTGCGCAAGCCAATTAATAATTAATTTTTAATGTTCTCAGCTTTTTCTGAGTTACTAAGTATCTACTTAAACGATACAGAGTAAATCTAGAGAAAGAGTTCTTCATATTATTATAACTTTACATACTTACTCATTTTGAATAGGTAGGTAGTGTAGGTACATAGTGATTTCAGCTAGATAATTGTTTGTAAGTAAATTGGCATACCTCTCCATCATCAGAAAGAAATAAAGGCTTCACTTAATTACCTACTCTTTAAAGAGGATTAAGTAGGCCTACATTTAGTTTTATTAGCGGCAAAGCAATCTTTTCAAGCGCGATTATTGTCTAAATCTAAAACGTATAATAGGATGATGTGTTTCGAAGGTATGTATAGATACAATCTGCCTGCATTTGTTTGTCTATTTGTTTTTTTTGCGTACTGCTATCCGGCAAACAATTTGGCGTAAGGTACTTTTAAGACTGAATTGTGATGTACCTAAGTAAAGTATCCATACAATAATCACAATAGGTATAAAATTATAAATGTGAATGTCTGTCTGACTGTTACGCATTCACGCCTAAACCGCTGGACCGATCGATCGATCGATCGATTGATGAAATTTGGTAGGCATAATATAGTTATATGCATTGCATATAGTTAAGGAACAGGGTTCAAACATAGGCTACTTTTGGGCTCCATACAACAAAGTAACACGCGGGCGGAGCCGCGGTTAGCACTGTGAATACTAATGGCGTAACAGATTTCGATACATTTTATGTTGTAAGATTAATTATTATAGCGCGTGTAGCATTGCATATAAAACCCAATATCAGTATGCAGCAAAGCTTTACCTGCCATGTAAGATGTTCTTGAGATCATTAAGACAATAATTGATTGGTAGGTATACAGCAAGCGTTTGTAACCATTTAATCTCACACCTCCCTCAACATTCTCTAATTACTCTGTTAATAGGCAAGTCAATAGTTCAACAGTAGATATCGGTAATCAGATCACAAATATCTGGGTCTGGGTCTTATAGATGTTTAGCTATTTATGTAGGTAATGTACATATTTGTATATCCATATTCCCATACTTAAATGGGAGTTTGTCTGTTTGATACGTTTTCACAGCTGGACTGATTTTGATAAGGTATGGAAAATAACTTTATCCAAGTTAGAAACCGGGGTTCAAACAAAGGCTACTTTTTGGCGCGATATAAATGGGTACCGAGCGGAGCCGCGGGCAACAGCTAGCGTAATATAAAACTCGTTGAGTTAGTTTCGTATTCCACATAAGCTACAAACTTTGGGACTGGTTCAAACTGTGTGATTGCACTTATACATTTATATTAGTACTTTAACTGTTTTTAAATTGCTTTACTGTGTAAACTTTCAAACTTACGCATAAATCATAATAATTTATTAGGTAGCAATTATATACAGTAGATGTACGAAGGCATCTAAATATTTAAACCCTTATTCCTAAAAATTAATAACCGTTTGTTAAGCCTATTTTAACAAAAATATGTTAACTTAGTCCCTTTTTCCCGTATCGACATTTAAAGTGAAAAAACGAGACAAAACACATTTTAGTTAATCTATGGAGCGAGGCCTATGTCCTGGTGGTAGTGTACGTCTTGTGGCTGAATTGATTAACTGTAATTAACTTATAAAATTAAATTGGCTGGATTTACAGAATCCGGGTCGCGCAATATTAACTTTATATATTTTATGCAACAATTATAATTGTGATTTTTTTTAAATCATTTATTCAGGAATAACAAATGAATTTGACGACATGAATCCAATCATTTCCGAGGAAAATACACACTGCTTTTTTAATTTGGTTGAAATACTGGAAAATCATTTTATTCGTGTGCAAATGTTATCTGAGTGAAATTGTGTGTTAAAATTAATGTACAAAATATCAAATAATGTCAGCAGACCAATATTTAAACTCATAATATCAAAGGGGTTAATAATACAGTATTCAGTTTAAGGTGTACATCATCATAATTTCGTGTAGGTGACACATTTAACGTCCACCAGATGTCACCCGGAACCAACAGCATAAGGTGTCTCTCAAAGCATGGACTCATCTTTTTTTATCAGATAATCAAGTGTTTTAAATCTGCATGTTTGACAATACTGGTACCCAACCCAAAACAAAGCAATCATTTTCTTAAGATATCATATGATTGAATGTGATTTTGTTCTCACTATGTATACCTAATTAGTTAAAAAATAAAGTTTGTCACACAAATACAAAGTTACGATATAATCTAATCTATACTAATATAATAAAGCTGGAAAACTTGGTCGGATTTGAAAAATTATTTGTGCTTAATATGCTAGCCTGATTCTTGGGGAAGGTACATAGGAAGGTAGTAGTGGTAGTGGTAACTTAGAATTAAATCATACATCCAACTGCATTAAGTTCTTCCATTGTTATATAATCAGTCAGTAATATATTTATTTAAAAGTCAGTACAGTTTCACTGGATATCCTTTAGTCCCATTTCTCAGCTGGCTTATGAGTATAGATATAAATAGCAATAAACATATATTCGTAAAATTTCAATTATAAGTAAAACGAATTAACAGATTCCATTTCAGTCGCAAATGAACAGCTTCATAAAACCGGCATATTAAACAGGGAAGTGCTGTTGATATTTCCGATAAATTACCATGCCGGGTAAGGTAACAGGTAAATTTCCGAATCGAAGTCACGGGGGAGACTGCGCCGGTAATTGACAGTGGTTGTATCAGCGTTGCAAACTTTTTATAGCGTCATAAACACGAGATGAAATTATATCATAACGACCCAATAAACGGAAAAACTCCTTTCCCACCCTACTCCGAACCATTTATAATAGAAGCAAAAGGTTCGGCTTCATATTTGGCTGCTCTTATCTTTGTATATCCTCTTGGAATAAGAATAAATGTTAAAAAGCTTTAAGAGAGAAAGTAACCTAGAGTAGATACTTATTGATAATTAGTTATGAATTATTTTTGGATCTCGATAAATATTAAAAAAAAACCATATTTTTTTGTTATAAAATATAAATGAATTGTAGTAAAAATTTAAGCGATAAACTAAGTTGTCAGATGTTATGTAAATTTTTATTTTTACACTGTATCTACACAGCCTTTGCTTATCGAGGCTAAAACCAATTTAACATACTTAGCTATTTTATTCTAGTTATTAGTAAATATAGATACTTTTATTTTAATATCAGTTTACTTAAATGCAAAAATCTATAATCTGCAAATAATTCGTTTAGTAGATAAGCATTTAATTCGATATTAATTCCTAATTAAATTTCAATGCGGAGTTACATTAACAACCCTTCCATGAGGAAATAACAGGACCTTTGTTTATTTTCTTTATCTTTTTCGCGCGGAATGCAGCTACTAAAGTAACAAATTCTCTCGGTAAATTAAAACCCGATCCTTAAAAACAACACGCTCTGTGCCTTATCATCGCGACGTCCACTGCGGACGTCGGAACACGGGCTCGGAACACCCGGCTAATACGATTTCCCCAGTAATTAACATTGTGATTAATTTTAACAAAATGTGGCCTGAGATAATTTCAAAATAAAATTATTTTGTTGCCATTACAACGAAATTTAAGTTAAATAAAATGAAGGGTAGTGACGATGCGCTAGAAGTTAAGGCGTCACGCTGGCTGACGCGGGGTCCTAAGATAAACTTGGGCGTAGAGTTAGACAACTCTTAAATGAACAGCCGGTCTTGCTGAGTTGCAGCTCGCGGCGTCTGCTTTATTTACTTATCAATGGTTTATACGCAAACTTTGGATAAACTAAATAGTCGTTGAAGAGGCGATTTAATATATATAAAAAATGCTGAATGAATGAATGAATTCAGTTTTCATGAAAACAAGGGTTTATTCAACAGCCAGATTATTAAACGGTTTTTTCTTTAATACTTTATAACAAATATTTATTTTTGTAAATACAAGTTAAGTAAAAATAATAGGCTCTAAATATTTTATATAAGATTCTATAAGAAGTATTTGAGTATAGTAGTATAATTTGTACCTAGGGATTTACACGATTATTCAAAATGCTGAAATATATTTGTCTGTCGGTTTATTATCTTTACACACCAATACTAAGTAAACTTTAATATAAATTTAGTGAAGAAATATAATGAGAATTTGGGGAAAAAATTATTTACTTTTAAGCCTTTTTCAAGCGTTATTCAAACTAGGCACGACTGACTAAAATGAGGACTACAGCCGGTAATATGTTTATACATTTTGCAAAATGATCATTACCAAGAAACGTCCTCTCATAATGATGCATAATTCTCACATCACATTTTGTATCCACAGTGTACACTTGTGAGCAAGATTGTACAGTTTTCTCAAAATTGCTGTTTGATCTTCTAGGCATTGTAGGTATTTTATTTATCTTTGTATAAATGAATATCAAAATAATTTAATAATAAAGCAATAAATATATAAATAAATAATGATTTAAATATAATAAAAGTTTTTTACACATCAATAATATTTTTTTTAATAATAATAAATTAATAAGCAAGCCGCTTCAAATCGGTACGAAATGTGGGGGAAAGTCCTCCAGGCATGATAAGTATGCCCGTGTCAAGTACAATTTACCTAATGCGGGTAAGGTCAACTCACTTTCCGACGGTAGTATTTAGAATTCCTTTCTTTAACGACCACCAGATGGGAGATGGGATAAACGGCTTAACGTTTCTTGTGCCACAATGTTCTAACTAATAAGTAAGTTTTCCATTGGAATCAAACCGGCCCTCGGCCCTTAGACAAACGCGTTAACTACTGGACCACTGCGGCAGTTAAAATAAAGAGATCTGATAAATTTAAATGTTTACCTAGTACTCCAGTCCAACAAGCTCCAATAAACAGTTAGTGAACTTCCATTCAAACTTATTTAAGCAATACTGAGCTAAAGTGGTAAAAATACTGTCAGATTTTTGTGCAATTTTGAATCCGCGATTAATTGGTTACAGATAACCGGATTAAAATATTTATTGTTATAAAAATCAATTTTCAGAATTTGGCACAATATAACTGAATTGAACGGGAACAGCTTTGTTCTGCAATATTAGTTAGCCGCGTTATATAGAACTTAATGCGATATATTGTCGTTATTGACACTGGCTTACGTAAATGTATCCCCTCTGTAAGTAGAGTTAGAAAATCTGTAATCTAGTTGGGAGCTATGGCTCCCAACTATGGCTCATTTGTTATGTGATATGCCACATAAACAAAGTTATTTGAATGATATTAAAACGTATACTTTTATTATGAAAATATTGAACCTTAAAAATGAGATTTAAATAAAGCCTATCGCAAATAAACGACTGCAGGCATAGACGGGGAGGATTTATCGCTCTTTTATGTCCCAATACAACTTTCTTGAAGTTTTGTTGCAAATTGACATCTTAAAATGGCTATAAAGCGGGGGTTGTCCAATCTCACTGTCTATCTGTTATAGTTGACGAGGTTATAGATAGATGGCTCGGCGTGTCGGGAAATCGCGTGGTTTGCATTGATTTGTTCTAAATTGACTAGCTTGAGATTAAAAAAATAGGTCATCACATAAAAACATCACTTTTTTATTCTACAATTAGAGGCACGTTGCCTCTAATTGTAGATAGTTTTTATGTTATTCTTTAGACTCTAGGTTTTCTTATTATTTTGTTTCAATTTATTGTATAATTGAATTTCATAAAACACAAGTTATTTTCTTTTTTAATTTGTTTAAGTGTAGGTCATATAATGCGTGTAAAATATTACATCGTTAAAGTGCCATTACATTTTGCCTAATACAGGTGTGCCTGTCTTTTTTTGTTTTTTTGAGTTCCTTACACAAAGTAAGCTTTTGCTGAAAAAAAAACGTTTTTTGGTAATTTTATGTCTGTATCATTTTTTCAGATATAATATTAGTAATTATATAGAGGTAAACATAAGTTTACATATGGATTAATCTAAGTCAATTCTTTCGTATATTAATGTACTCGTACTAACAGTTTAGGTTTGATATCTCTTACATTAGTCTATCATACATACAGTTATTAAATATTTATTTAGTTATCATATATAAATACCATAGAACTAGGAATCTCGCGCGGCTCTAAGCCAATTTTTTTTTTAAATCTTTGATAAATACGTTCGATACGATAAATTATAAGCTACGTATGGCATAGCAGTGCTACGAGCTCTGGCGTAGCAAGTGCTACGATACGTGTCTGTAGCGTCGTAGCGAGAACCTAATACGAAAGCATCTACGCTACGATTTTTGCTATGGCGTAGGTAGCGCTATAACCAAAACAGTGTATACTACATAGAATTAAGAAATCACGCGCGGTCTCTACCCACAACACATGTAATTATTATTTTTTGAATATATGTGGTGTAGTATTACTAAATACAGCATTGAATGATATATTCGATTAAATCGCCTAACATTTTCGCACAAATAATGAACTAGGGCCGTGTTCTTTGGGCACGTTCGCAACCACCTTAGAGTAATCAAATCATAACTGATTTATTAACTAAACTAATTGGATTTGCTTCGCGGCAACACAACACACCACCACATGATGTGTTTGAGATAAATTATTTGATAGTATCTGTGATATAAACTGAAATTCACTCTTTGTTTTATATTTTTTTTAGTTTTAAGTATAAAACAATAATAAGGTATCCAACAAAATTGTGCTGGTTTATAAAACCTGCTTTTTTATGCACGAACCATTTTAGTGAATTGATTCTTTTGCGCCTGGTTTAGGTATTAGACGCTATATACATACTTTCATACTAATATTATAAACGCGAAAGTCTGTCTGTTACGCTTTCGAGGCTAAACTGTTGGACCGGTTTTGATGAATTTTGGTATGGATAGTGAACCACGGTAAAAACACAAGCTACTTTTGGGCGCGATAAAACTTAGTTCTACGCGGGTGGAGCGCGGGCAGCAGCTAAAAAAAGAACATAACTACGCTGAATCAGACTACTGTGTTCATTCTAATTTACATGTTCTTTTTCATATCGATTTATAAAAATCGGTTTTACGATATCTGTACTCTTCGCTTTGCTATAAATTACTTTAAGTGTGCTTCCATCACCAGATAGTGTAAATATTGCCTCCTGGAACCCACCCATTTCTTGCTACAAACGAACCGTTTGCCCAAAGTTAGTCCCTGCATGACTGCAGCTAAAAAAATTCCGCACACATCTATTGCAATACCATGTTGCCCCCACACGTTGATCACGGGCATTGTCTTTTTTGTCCCTATGTGTCAGGGTTCAGCCTGGACTTCGAAGTCAGATTTATCGAGCTCTCTGAAGTCGCTTATTTTCTAAAGCATTAAGTTTTAAATTCGTTTAGAAAAATGCTATACATTTAATTTTTCTCTCATTTTTATCAGTGTCTTCTTACAAGTTGCATCATTAATTGGATGCGATGGACCCTAGGTTTGCTTTCCTACGTTTTCGTCTTCATTTCGCATGGTCTTTACAGCCTTTTAAAAAATACCCGTTCTTAAAGTTCCAACATATATTTTCATACGTTTAAACCTTTCAAAGGTTTAAACATAGAAGTAGTAGCAAGCAAATACTGGAATACATGCAAAACTAACTCTAGTTGCATTTGATAATTTTTTGTTACCTATGTCATCGGTTTATAAATTGAATACAATTTTGCTCTGAGTTTCAGTGTTTATATTTTTAAGTAAATGAATGGCAATATTTTCATTTAACCGTGGATAGTGTAAGCTCAGTTTAATCCATTTAACTATTTTCAGTCAGTGCGGCCAACATACATATTTATTTAAATGCCGCTGGAAACCACAAACACCAGCACACGTTGTTAGGTATTGCGATTGTATAGGGTACTCGTACGCGGGTCGTGTCAATTTATTTTCTGTTTGTGTTTAAGCACTACATGTATACTTAGAGAAATTTTTATTTTTATTCTTGTGAATATTTTTAAAACAATGGCAAAATTCGATGTGTATTCTTTCTTAACCATAACCTTTTCAGCACAGAGCAAGCCATATTGCTCGCACGCCGAACGATATGAAAATTCCTTGCTCTTTGCTTTTCGATAACAATAATGTCTCCAATCTTACATAACAATTAAACTGCTATTAACTACAATAATACAATTAAACGCAGTATACTCGTATAATAGTAATACGTAATACCTTGTACACCGAAAGGTAAAGAATAGAAAATATTTACATACGATTTCAGTTTTAGTCCTAAGCTAGCGTCTGTCACGAGAAGACGTTATCGTGACGAAGGAGGATAAATTAATTTGAATTGCATTATTTCTTCACACAATTTAAAATATCGGTGATGTCGGCTGGCTGCTTGTGGACCAAGCGTAGATAATATATACCCAATATAGTACTGAAAGCTGCGTAACAACTTGTAAAGCTGTTAAGCAATAACAATTATATTATTAAGATCAGCATGATGTATACCCGCGCTAAAAGGGTTTTGTGTTTACATTGTGCACACAAAAGGCGTATGTTTTCAAAAAATTACATCTTGAATACTCCTAAATCACAAAAAGTACACCAGGTGTTACTGAGAACGTTTGTAGACCACAATAATGTTGGCCTGTGCCGTATCCTTTCACCACACCTGTTAATTAGGGGCAGGCATAAAGTATTAAGATGGAAAACCTTACGAAGCGTCCATTTGTTACAACGTACGCCCTTTAATTTGTGATACAACAAAGACGTGCCTGACTAAATGCTAATTGTAATGAGGATGTTTCGGCTAATTTACATCATGTTAATTATAGTGTGAGGTAACTTTAAGTCTCTCTTTTTCAACTGATTCTGATTCTCTTATAAAGTTTTTATCATCAAAAATATAAATATTTAATTTATATAATTACCTAAGCTATATTTTTATTAAATTTAGGCCTTTCAGACACCACTACGAGTTTTTGTGTTCTATGTGTTTGTGTTAGGCCGGTAGATTTTGGTTGCTCTTTTATATAATAAACATATTCAGTGAAATTTCGTCCGTGCACTAGGTTTTCGTGTAGTAGATGACTTATTGAAACCTTTGACCACGCGTGCGAAGCCGTGGGTAAAATCTAGTTAGATAATCATTCCAAAGCACTCTAACCATTCCTTATTAGAGACAATTAATAATATTCGCAAATTATAATAAAGTTATAATAAAGATAAATGTTTAGTTTTTCGAACGTTATAGCTAGTAGTATTGTGTTGTGTAGTTAGTAGCAGGCTAGCAGCGGTTGTGATACGTACATGCACGCAATATTTACAGAAGCCTTACAAAGACGTCGCGAACTTCACCGGCGATAAGAAAGTTGCGAGTGGCCGCGTCTCTGCCACCCGCGATAAACTCCGAATATCCATCATACTTAATTACCTTACTCTTTTAACAGTTTAGAAGCTCTGGAGTCAGAATTAACGGGCGCTTGTCACGTCGCAGCGCCCGCTGTTTCAGCGTTTCACAAAATCTTCATAAATTTCTTAGTTTTCAACTTACAGCCGTCAAAACGTGATTTTAAAATTTTTGAAGTTCTTGTTTTTGGTCATAAATCATTTTTTTATCTATATTAAACTTTCTTTTTTTTTTAAATTTATGCTTCGTAAATTGTAGTTGTGTATGTTGTTAAGCCTACATTTAATAGTATCTTTTATTATTTGTATTATTTTAATAATTGCAATAGTGTTTAGTAGCGTTTGCGTAGACTGAAGAAATTTTAAGGCATTAAACAATTACATTTAAAAAAAGTTCACACTTCGTATTAAAAACTAGAAGATAAAGAGAGACATGGAAAAACACAGACATATTAATATTACTTATAGGAAAAAAATACAGAACATAATCTTACTCCTTAAATGATGTGACAATAATAAACATGATACTATTTTATTTCAACGTAGTTTCGTTAATTAAAGGTATTATTTAAAAAATTAAACTGAACTGACTGATTAATCAATGTATACAATTAAACACGAGGATTTTGGCATTCTGTCATGATAGATCCGGATTGGCTACCGGAAAATTTGTCTTAATACGCAATATGGCAACGGGCAAGCGTTTTATGAGGGCATGAGCGGTTCCGTTAATCACACACGGTTGATTCGACGCAGGTAATCCAGGGGCACAAGATGGATGGCGCGCCGACCGAATGCCTCCCGTATGCTCCTGCTCGGGGACTGCGCTGTCTAATGATCATTTCCTTTGCTCTGAAACTTAGTTAATTTGAAGTGTCAGGTCGGTGATAACTGCTGACGTGTATTAGGATTGATATTGGTAAAGTATTTGAATAATTTTGACACTAAATATATCATTTTCTGTTCATACGCGTTTTCTGCCAACTTCTTATAAACCAAATGCACTCGGTGCTTTTTTATGATTACTTAAGCAGTCAAGCATACTGCTTGCGCAAGACGGGCTCGCGGTCATTGTAGTTTATTTACGCTTTTATATCTTTAACTTGATGTTTTAATTATATTCATTACAAATGCAAATATCAATGGGTTTTTTTTTCACTACATCTCAAAATGCAACTGACTAATATAAAATTTTGGTATGGAGATAGTGTAAGTCGCAGAAAAGGAATCATATGCCATTTTTAGCGCCATATTACGGAGTACCGCGTAGGCAAATGCAGTACATAGTAAACATCTTGGTAAAAGTTTGTAACAAGATATAACGTTTAATTCTATAAACATTGATAACTCACATTTCCTAAGTAGAAATTGTGATTAAGCGATAACAATCATTAATCGGTCATTTCTGTCCGAGAGAAGTTCAACGATCCATCACTCGGTAATTGCTACCGTCCTCCAAGTGTCCATCTCCCTTATTTGATTATCGCTTCATCGTTATAATTTCACAGCAGCTCTGTTGTGTATTAAGAAAATCTGTTCAGCAATTTTAGAATAATGTAAATTAAAGGAAGAACATGGCCTGTTTAAATTCTAAAGAGAAAGCAATATATCTATTACAAAGTATTTTCTAAATCTAAGGTAAAATGTTCAACCATCCATATCTGCCCATATGATATAGTTTTTAGGATATAGGCCTCCTGAGTCAACTTTAAAAACTGAAAGAAAATGCAAAATATTTGTTTACATCTGCGGTAAAATGCAATCAACTTAATTATGACTGAAATTTTACTTTACACTTATCAAAATAAATAAATTTTGAAAGAAAACCATACAAACAAACTGCGGCGAGCTGCAAACGTACGATTTACATAGCCCGGTATATTTGTTGAATCCTATTGGAGCGTTATCGCCCACACGCAGCGGTCGCAGTTAGGACTTAACGAATTATCGGTCCAGCTGTCAGAGGCGCTATAGAAGCCAATTGTGAATAATGGAGCGATGAATTTATAATCACGCGCCAGAGCCACCCGCCGCCGCCCGACGGACCTGTCGCCCTGCACCCGGCCCTGACCACTACAAAGCACGCTAGATTAGCGCCATTGTTTGAAAGTGGGCTTACCGATATAATTCGGATTCGCATTAAAGTCTTTGATTGTGCGTGAGTTGAAAACAGCTGGGCTGGACAATCATAAAGAGAAAGTGTTGCAAGATTGTTTGTAGCCTTCGAGACTAGTATTAAAAAAATATTTTTGTACGTGATAGCCTGATTATTGGTAAATGTACAGGCTGAAACCGCGGGGTACGGCTTTACCCTAAAGCAGTACACGCTAATCCACGGGTTGGCTCTTAATATTCTTAGAGTTCTCAGGATTATCCACCAAGTCAACTTACCAGTGAAGCACAATTTTCTAAATCACGAATTTTCAATTAATTACGTACGCGGAAAGTGTACACCAAAGTGCGTAATATCTTTAGTAGAGAACAGGTGAGTAGGTTGTAATAAATGGCTAGATAGGGCCGGTCACGTGCAGGTCGTCCCATTTATGCTTCTTGTGAACACTGAAGGAAGTGCTGCAATTACCCGTGATGGATAGTGAGAGTTAGATGCGGCCGTAAGGGTCGCGCCATCCATATAACTTTCTTATCTACCTCCGAAGGGAAACTTTATGACATCTTTACGGGAATCGAAAAATATGGACGATCCCTGACATTAAAACTCAGACCTCGTATTCGCGAATCCTCTTCGGACCCAGGCTTAGGTCACATCTACGGGTCGGCCCAACCCAGTTAACAGCCAGTTAATCTCGTGTACCTATACTGAAGCTACTATTCTAAAAGTTTTCCCATATCTACGTAGAATTACTGGTTGGCTCATCATAGCATATGCACCAACAACATTCTCATACATTTACAAAGTTATATCTTCAGTTATTAGGGCACTGGCGACCTGCCTTAGTTTCATGCGGGTAGCACTTTTAGCCTTAGTCGGATTCATTTAGTTGGATGGATATCCATAAACTAATTATGGCTTATAACATAATCCTAATTATGTTGATGAAAAAAGTATCTTCTTATTGCACATTGACTTGACTGTAATTCCATGTATGCAATTTTAAGATGCAATAGTGTTTTTACTTACTTAATTATTCTGAATAGTTATTTCTCGCACAACCTCAGTATGGGCGCAGCTACTCTCTGAACTTAAAAACAGCTTTAGTAAATTAAGTGTTTGTTTTATAATCTTATTATCACTTATTATTACGCGGTCTTAGAAAAAAAAACTAGTTAATAGTCTACTATTGACTTTATACTAATGAATAGTTTCTAAAGAATGAAATAAAAAGTGTGAAAATTATTCACGAATTTGGTCGTGCGGCGGTTTTGTAAAACCGATACCAAGTACACATAAACTACTAAAGCCATTTTGAAAATGTATGACAAAAATACCTACACTTTGCGTTGCCTATGATATGCAGGTTTTTTTTTACAAAAATACATACTTACATAATTTTTATTATATTTTTGATGGGTGAGCTAAAAAAACACATTATAAATAACAGATCATGAACTTTAGGCGTACCGACGTGCGCCTATATTTTTATAACGTAAACAATTAGTGAAATCAAACGTCAGTAAAGTCTAGCGGAAACGCACGTAACGAATGGCGTTCGGCCGGATATTGCTTCGCTGAATAGATTGACATGTTCCATTCCACCTTCACACATCTAAACAACTGTAGGTAACAAGCCTTTTCCACGATTGTTTGGAAATAATATTCTTCTTTAAAGCTTTTATTTGGTTCCACTTGCTAGTTTGTTTGTAATAACTTTATATTAACTTTATTAAAACTACATAATATAAGATAAATGCAACGACGGAATTATTCCATGAAGAGATCTCTACCGGTCAACCGGAGGTATGTAACAAAAAAAAGAAACATAAACAAGTGGTAGGTGGTAGCTAGTATTCTTACGGGGTTAAAGCTTGCGAATTACTTTTGAGTCACTTCACGGTTTTCTATTTATTTTCTTTTACATGTCAATGGTCTACATCATTGACCATATTTATAAATACATATTTGTATTAAAAGTAAAATGTATTTTATATGATTTGAAATGAAAGGGAATATAAGTACAACAGTCACAATAAAACTTTGTAAATAAATGAAAGAAATAAAAAATTGTTTGAATTACTATATCATTTTTTTGTTTCTTAAAAATTAGGCCTCGTAAAATGTAAAGGCTTGGGTAAGAGTCAAAGTGAGCCATGAGACGAAAATTACGTAGATAATGTGTAAATTTAACCTACTTTAGTATTCTACTAATTGCTAGTTCCAGATCTTCTATTTAAGCAATTTAGGTAATGTGTTCAGGAAACGTTTAAAACTCAAACATTTGGAAAACGAGAACCAACTTCAATTATACTTCAACTACTATATAACTATTCTTTTATCCAATAGAGTGTACATAGCATAGCAGTGTATTTGTGTTATGCAAGTATTAAAACAAACAATTAACCAAGTAAAAGTTAAAGTAGTACAAAATTAGAAATAAGTAAAGAAAATTTTGGTATTTGATTAATTTACATATTCAAAGTATTTACGATTTAAATTTTTAAATCTATGAGTATTTTGTTCGTAGCCAGTCGTTTGGCGTCGCAATCGCGGCGCTGCGCTGCTGCGCTGTCACCCACGTTGACTCGTTAGTCAATCTAGTTACCCTGCAAACTTTGTGTGCTGGCCTCTGTCTGACGGATGTCTACTCTAACATCCTGATTTTATAGCCAATTTTATTTCGAGAAATTCCCGCTTTTCCTGCCATTTTTCACCAAGAGAATTTCAAAACATCGACTGGAAACAGTTTGAAACTGGCGTTAAGATTTAATTTAAATCAAAGCGAAAGTTTCAAACGAAAGAAAATCTTACAATTTAGAAATAATTAAAGAGTTGGGGGAAGATGATAAAGAAAAAATTGGTTATTTATTAAACGAGAACGACTATTATAAAGAAAATGAATAAGTAATAATCAAGGGAGATGGACACTTGGAGAACCGTAGCAATTACGAGTGATGGATCGTTGAACTTTTCTCGGACAGAAATGACCCGATGCTTTAATATAGCCTTGTTTCTTTCCTAGGACCCTTTGGCAATTTGTCACCGTGGAGTTTTCTTTGGAGTAAGGAAATCTCATGATTATTTATAAATCGTATTTACCATTTGTCGTGTACTCTACGAATAATATAATAGTTTTAAATTTATAAGCTCATGTTAATTAAAATGAAATATTAAGAAACAGAAACAAAATTAAGTAGAACTTACTTGAATGAAAATTTCATCTAGATTAGAATCTGTATCCTTGGTATGAGATATTAGAAATGCAGATGCTAGCAACTTGTCTATTCCCGGTTGTTACCACTGGCTGTGTCGCTATGCGTTAGAATTTTGTATGGAATTTCTTAGTTGCCTTATTATGCGTCTCTTAAAAGGTTTTCCATACAACATCGCAACAACTGTACTGATCCACATATTCTAAAAACAATCATTTTGGTAAAAGTTGTTATCTTCTATATCTATACATATAATAAAACAGTAAAAATATTTTGTCCGTACATTTAGTATTTTTGACTGAAATGAATAGAGGGACACTTAAAAACAATAATAGTAAGCAAAAAAAATTGTTTGATGTTTTTGTCTGTCTGTACATATGATCACGCTTATCTTCAAAAGTACAGAACCGATTTGCATAAAACTTTAACCAATTATATTGTTTGAACTCGGAAGAACATCTAAAGTTTGTTTCATCAAAATCGGTTCATCAAAATAAAAGTTATCGTCATTTGAATGAACTCAAGGCATGTTTACCTGCAAACATATTGCAATTTTGAACGAATGAACCAACCTGGAAATTACTTTTTTGTGTTGGTTATTGTCATGTCAAACTTTATATAAAAGAAAAGGGGGATTCCCGGGCAATTCCCACGATAAACAAAACCTAGTACAATTATAGTTTATACATTCGCATGTTGCTTAAAGAATCTGTTCGAGGAGATAATATTCTTGACTCAAATATGAATATAATGACACCGACCTTGCCGCCTACCGCTGTAAGCATTTTCATGACAACCCAAAAAGGGGTAACATCGTGAATACGTTCCTACGTAGATTTCTAGTATTGCCGCAAGGCGACCCTTGTCAAGGAAGATTTGTAAACGAAAAAGCCTCTAATTTGGGTTTGTGTTTTGACAAGTCATCTGAGGTGGATTCTTTTGTCAATGCCAAAGATCCAATTTCAGGGTACAGGTGCACAGATGAGGTCCGTCTCGTCAGTCTATAATTTAGCTTTTTTTAAGCTAATGATTGGGTAAAAACCTGCTTTCTTGACTGGTAAATAATAATGTTTTGGTATTTCGGCTTAAGACATTTGGTTTTAAAAATAGTTAAAAATATAAATCTTACCTATAAGGCAAATGTAAATAACTCAAAATTATTTTTGTAGTACATTTACTTATATTTAGCAACTTGATTTAAACAAGACATTTACTTAATGATTCACGTTAACATATGTGAAACAGGTTTATAGGTGAAGAAATGTTTTCAATGGGAAACGAAAAAAGAGGTTTTTGTTCAGAACTCGATGTTATCTTCTCGAAGTTTCCGCAACAAGCGATCTCCGTCGCCGTATCTTGATCAGGTAAAGGAACAAAACATAAAAAGCAAATTGTACATCTTTTTTCAGTTAACAAATCCGTCTTGACGAGGGTTCGCTGTTTTTCGAGAAACGTAGAAATAAGAAAGGTATAACAGCAAATCCTGCTAGATCAGAACCAGATCTCGATTTCCTTAGATTATTTATCAACAAAGCCTTTTTCTTTAGTGCCATAAGCTCTGAACTAAATTAATGCCCAGATTATTTTTTCTCAGTTTTAAATTGACGCCGTTGACACGTTTCGTCTTAAATTCTTAGCTTACATTATACTTATAATGATGTTTGTTAATGAGGTTTTATATTATATTATGTTATATGACTAGTTATAAGCTTTGATAATTAAAGTAAAACACTTCTTAATCAATGTGATTCGCCATAGAATTACGAGCTCCCGCACACCAGGATTTTTTTAATGTATGTGTTTCGCATACAAAGATAATTGACACACATGTTTCTTTAAGCAACATCGGCTTCCGTCGAGCAATATGGCTCGGAAACAGAATGATGCTTGAATACGTTTTAGAAGTTAGGCATTATTTTGGTTGATATTATTATTAAACCACAGTTATTTTAATCATGTATATGCTTACCTAACCCTAATAAACAGAAAACATGTCATTATGAGCAGTTGATTCTTAATTAAGGAATATTTCGGAAAATATGGAATTACTTTTAGGAAAGACAACTTGTAGCGTTTAAAATTCATAAAAAATGTTTGTGTAGTATGATAATTTTGAAACTATTAAATGACACAAAGTAAGGAATTATGTCAATCAAATAATAAACCTTCATCATAACTGCATTTTACAGCTAAGTATTTTTGAAAAAAAATATTTTTTTTTTATCCCTCTTAAAATTCTTAGTTCTCTTGATATTCACTGCTTTAGTTTCTATATAAAAACTAAATTTAATTTTAAATTTAGCTATCGAAACTTTATTAGATAATACTTCGAATAAATGTAATTATTCTTAACTATACGTAACTTCAAATTGAATCTGTCGTCCTATTTTCAGTCGGTTCTGCTTAACAGTTTTTAAGTTAAAAGTGTATGGTAAGTACCTAAAAAAATAATTATATTGACAAATATAAAGGTATTAAAGACAATTTTTTACCATGAGAGTTAAGTGACCATAATATAGGCTTATATTGATATTGTATGTACAAAAAATCTTATTTATACCTTAATTTATACCTATATACCTATTACAAGAATAAGTAACAAATGAGCAGTTCGTTTTTGCAACTTTGTCTTGTTTCAAATCAGCAATTTGTATCTTCCCGACTCCCCTTGTTGGCATGGATTGAAATGCCAGCAATGTTTGTATACCAGATTCCCGTCGTCTTATCTCAGATAACCGCCTGTTTACAAAACGCGATCGTATCGTGAAGAGCGGTATGTTGCCGATGCCTCGTAGCAAATTCAATTAGTTTATTGATTGATTACTCTAGCTAACGTTGTTCTGTGGCCGCTGAAAGAACACGTCTGTAATTTCGTTTGGTGTGAGAACTTATTGAATCAATGTAATTGGAATAAATTAGTTTTGTTTTATTGAATTCTTTATAGATTACTTATATTGTTAAAATAAAATTTATCTTTTAGATCTATTTACTTTATGTATGAAAATTTTCATGCACAATGTAATGTTAAAAATTAAGCATTGTCTTAGTTATGATAACCCAGGGTCCGCCAAGATCAAAGATTTTTCTCTAGAAAGTTTGGTAATTTTTTCATAACCAACCGCCTGCCTGACATCAACCATGCTTGCTTAGGAGTGCTGTTGTTGGTAGAAGCCGCCAGTAGATAGACAGTACATTTAAATAAGGACCTCTGTCTCTTTAGTCGCTGCTTAAAAATAGACATCATCATTTCGTTTCGTGCGTACGACACGCACGAAACGAAATGATAATGTCTATTTTTAAGCTAGAAACCATAAGGCTTTTAAATATTTTGTTTCCTATTAGTATATCAACTTAATCTATATCTATACATATAATAAAATAGTAAAAATATTTTCTCTGTACATTTAGTAATTTTGTCTGAAATAGATAGAGGATTTATGATGGGATAAATATATGGAGGATAATACATTTAAAATGAATAATTAAAAGCAAAAAAAAAAAAAAATTTGTCTTTTTGTATGTATGATCACGCTTACCAAAAGTACTAAACCGATTTGCATAAAACGTTCACCTTTTGTTTTGTTTTAACTCAGAAGAACATCTTAAGTTCGTTTCATCGAAATCGGTTTAACGAAAAAAAGTTATTATTTGAATGAACTCAAGGCATGTTTAATTTTGAACGAATGCACCAACTACTATATATATATATATATATATATATATATATATATATATATATATTACTTTGTATAAAAGAAAAAAAGGATTCCCGGGAAATTCCCGCGGGATATTTTTCCAAAATTACCACAATATTGAGGACAAAGCCCATGCTCATGAAGTTGTGGGCTACAGCTAGTACTTAATAAGTATTAATTGATCAACAGCTGTTGTTTATTACTTCATTAAGTATATATGTATCGTGCGTCCTACGATTCAAGTTCCTTTTTTATAGTGGTTGGTCACCAATAAGTAGGTATATTTGCTCAAACCAGTCCACATTGCTTTATGGTCTAATGCGCAATGTGCGTGTTGTGTCGCACACGATGCTACCAAATTACTACACAATTTCGTTTTTGACAAGTAAAACACAATAAGCCTATACAAATGATCCATTTCAAGGTACTAACGATAAACAGTAGACAATATTAGATTCAACTGGTGTTTGATTTTATAAGATTTTACGGCCTTTCTAAATTTTGGTACTATATTCAAAATACTTTAAATTAATCTTAACATAGCATTCGTGAAACGATTTATGAAACCAAATTAAAATAACAGTTATTATTCTTCTACCTGCCTGCTCCAGGATTGCATGAGTGCTGTATTCATACTGTCAAACGAAAAAAGTTTAAATATTCGTTATGTTTTCTCAAATTTCCACATTTCCGCATAAAACGTTCTTAGTTGCTAACTAATTCATTACCATTATTAACGTTCTGCAGAACTTGATTCAAAGAAGTCTATTACTAAGAAAACTTTTTTAGACGTATACTCATAGATTAAAAAAAAAATTGCGACCGCGCGCGGTTCATTTTTTTTGCATAAACTGCTCATAAGTGTTCGTTTTCGAATTAAAATAACTATATTTAGCGAAACAATTGAATGTCAAAACGTCAATTCTTTTTTTTTTAATTATTTATTTAACTTTTTACAATATAATTATATATGTAACTAGCGACCCGCCCCGGCTTAGCATGGGCATAAAAACCTTTCCCTTGAATCACTATCTATTTGAAAAAAACCGCATCTAAATCCGTTGCGTAGTTTTAAAGATTTAAGCATACATAGGGATATAGGAACAGATAAAGCGACTTTGTTTTATACTATGAAGTGAAGATAAGATAAAGCTTATTGATAGAAATTGCTAACAATCTTAACTCAGCTAGGTTAAAAAAAAATCCTGTGGGTGTCATGAGAAGTGACATACAACAACAAAAAAATACAGTTGCACAAAAGGTGGATTTCACCAACAAAAGCATTGTCAAGAAGGCTTACTTCAAGCAGGCGGCAAGTCATTAAAATTTCGGTAGTCATAAAGTTATTGTTTAAAGTGTTTAACACGGTTAAAAGTGATAATCCCTACTCGGACTACAGCCATCTAAATAGCTTGAACGGAAATTATTCTTACCTACTATTCTGTTCTCCCTCGAAAAAAAAAAACATTGCATTTTGGTGGACATCGTTCTCGCCACATGGCTAACGATGCAACATGGGACAACGTTTAGATATGATGCATCTTTAGCTAAACTGGTGTAAGTCTATTTCATTTTCTTGCTTTTATTTTGTTTTTTACATCATTACGTTTTTACGCCACGTTGATGATTGTCAAAGGTGATCAAAGCACGGAATTCATTAATAAAATTTATCGCGCTTGATTAACCATATTAAAGGATTGGCTTTGCATCTCGGCTTCGCAAATTACCGCTCTCGCTGCTTTGGATAATATTATTCAAACAACTAAATCCTACACTATTAAACTACTAAGGATTACTATTAATCACGTCAAGATGTTTACCCTCATCCCACGTCAGTTCAGCGGGAATTATCTAAGTCGAGATAAATAGGAGCGTCGCTTTCTCGCGCCATTCACTTCGGCCTGGGCGCTATTTGAAAATCTCTCCTCGCAATAGAGTTAGAATAGACCTGAATAATCTCATCTATAGTGAATCAATTTACAACAAATCAATGCAAATCAGGCGATATCCGGACACGCCGAGTACTCTATAACCTCTTTAACTTTATAGATCGACAGTGAAATTGAACTACATCCGTTTTGTAAACATTTTAAGTCAATCTGGAACTAAACTACGATAAATTGGTTTTCGTAATAGAAAAAATAACAAGGGGTACGGAGTCTATGTAAGATACATTCTAGTTTTTGAAAAGGCTGACTATTATTGATGCTGCCATTGAATTCGTTATTTTCTTAAATAAAAGCTATGTCGTGCATCAAAAAATAAAAACGCATTAAATACTTATTGTCTTTTAAAGTAAGGAAATACAAACGGAAGTTGTACCACACAATAATAGAAATCATTGTATTGGACCGATGAAGCGATATTGCATATACTTAAAAAACAAAACTGAAAGTGACGAGCACTTTAAATACAGTTTTTAATAACGATAGTTGTGAAATAATTTTTGGTACGAAATGTGCAACGTTTTGAACCTCAACCAGATATTGCAGAGCCAAGCTGTTCGCGACGTGTATTGTGCTGTGGCGAACTCTGGAAATTGCTTTTCGTGACGATAAATATTTTAATCTGATTGGTGGTCTGTAACCAATTAATTGCGGCTTTAAATTTGCATAAAAACCAGGTAGTATTTTTGCCTATTTGGCGCCTCGTTGCATAAGGTAAAATAATGAGCTAACTAAAAATCAAAACTAATTTGTCATTTTCTTCATTGCAATTTGTTTTTTTATAGTTTTAAATTCGATCAGTATATTTATTTTTTTATGGTTTTTATCATCATATAAGCGCTAGCCTGTATAAATGTTCTTAAGCCGGCTTCGTAGCGTGGATTCGTTATGTGTCTTGTTTTCCCCCTTCACGAGGTCCTACATAAATGTCAAACCTAACTAAGGCTCGACTTTAACAAGTGCCGAAGGCGTCCGTAAAGAAGCTGCTATTTTTAACCGACTTAAAAAAGGAGGAGGACCAATTTTACGAATTCGTTGACTAGCTGCTCGCTCCTTAATTAGCATATTTTATTTATAAATCGGCACCGACTTCAGGTTTATTAAAATGTTTGATATGAAGCATATTTAAACAACAATGTATTAATTATTTCATCCTTTTTATATATCCAAATCTAGGATAAAAAGTATGTCAACAGTTCTGTGTAGGTAACTAGTTGGGTTGATCTCTATGTATAAGATTTGCAAGATGAAATTCCTCCAATACGTCATAAAGAGAAATTACACTCCGAATTTCAAACTTAATAAATTCATATTTTTAGTTCGCTTAGAGACTTTGGTTAAGTTCAAGTTTAATTAAAATTAATATGATTGACTATATTATCAAGAAGTACCCGGTATAAACCTAATCGCAATACAGTCAATGTTACGACACATCTTCTAGGTCATACAAATCTGTGCTACCTAAATTGCGTCTTAAAGGGAATTTTCTTTAAGTTGCGCATTGAATGTTAAGATTTTACCAATGTAATATGATGCTGAAAGGCTTGATAAGATTTTTAAATGCTTTTTTGATGTACATTGCGCATAGGGTTCATAGATTTCTCAGCCAACATGCGGCGGCAGGTGCAAGATTGTTTAATTTTCGTCATTCCACTGACAAGTGGCGATGTGGGCATTTGACCACGTGGGTTTGGTGGGGTGCTCTGCAATCTTATTATCGTGACTTCCTTAATACAGGTGGTATGTGTTCGTGTGCAAGTGAATAATGCCTAATATAGAACTATTAACTATTGTACTATCAGAACATTATAGCAAAGAATGATAAGTAAAGTTATAAATGAAAAAAATATTTAAAAAAAAAACCCTATAAGGAATACTGTCTAAGTTAACGTTCCGGTAGTAGGTACTTTCTTGTCGGAGCAAGGACGAGTCCGAGTTGGTGTAATGTATAAAAATCTTAATTCTGCACTGAAATTTATTTAGGGACTTCGCTTTAGACTGTGCGCTTTAAGGTGATACCTCGGTGAACACTAGCGCCACCGTCATTTAAAAATCATTACTCACTGAAAACACAAGCTATCAAAAAACCCTCTGCTATAATTATGGTTCTGGATCTGAAGTTAATTTTAATCATATTCAATTATTTAATTATAGTTCCATATAGTTACAAATTGCAAAACTGCTAAAAGTGGCCGTTTTAAGCAATAATGCACTTTGTAACTATAGGGAATTATAATTTAATATGTTTAAAATTAACTTCAGATCCAGCACCTTAATTACAGCAGAGGGATTTTTGATAAATTGTTTATTAAGTGAGTAATGATTTTTAAATGACGGTGGCGCTAGTGTTCACCGAGGTATCACCTGTATGATAATAGGATTTTTTATTCTCTCTCTCTCTCGTCCTTTTTTCATCAGATTTGAAATAGACATGAATATGGCAGGCGGCCGGTATTAAAAATAATGGGAAACTAAATTATGTCATAAGTACCTGAACGGTAAAGATAACATATTTCATCCCATTTCAGCAGAGTACCCTCCATAGTCTATGAATGTGATCAGGACTGGGATGAGTTAGCGTACCACCGGCCAGTTTCCTTGCTAGTCATTTTCACTAATTCACCAGTTTACTTACTAAACACTTTCAGTAGATTGTCAATTTTGCTAGTTAGTCATTTTCCTGATTCGTCAGTTTCTTCCTTCGCTATTTTTGCTAGGATGTCAGTTTCGCGATATTGCGATCCGCCAGTTTCATTATTAGTCAGTTGCGCTAATACCTAGAACGGTTTACCTCTATATGAATAGATGAACCGTTCATCAGTTAGGCTCGTTCACTGGTTTTGCTAGGCAAGATATGATTAAATATAAATTGACATGACCGTGGACTAAGTATATTCTAAATGTACCTAATTTATAACATAGATTTACTTTTATTCCTCGACTACTGAGAATGCACATACAATAGAAAAACTATTAATGTGGTCTCCGCGAGGACCGCCTGCTGGTTAAGGGAAATACTATTACCGTAGGTACTATGTAATCCATAGATTTATTAATTACTAGCTGTTCCCCGCGGCTTCGCCCCGCGTGGGACTCGGTTATATCGCGCCCAAAAGTAGCCTATGTTTGACCTCAGGTCGTTAACTACATCCCTACCAAATTTCATCACAATCGGTCCAGCAGTTTTGCCGTGAAGAGGTGACAGACAGACAGACAGACAGACAGACAGACAGACAGACAGACTTTCGCATTTATAATATTAGTATGGAAGTATGGATAACGGTAATAGTAAGTATAATAACCCTACGATATAGATCAAATATTGCTCCCGTGCGAAGCCGGAGCGGGTCGCTAGTACATAATATAACTCGGGACCTCCCTGAGTAGCGGACGGACATGATGAAATAGAAAATCTGACAATATAAACTAACTGACGAACAAGGAAACTTGCGAACCAAGAAACCAACCTAATATGGAAATTGACAACTTGGTGAAACTGGCAAAAAAGGAAATTGGCGAATTCAGAAACTGCCTAATAAGTAAACTGGTGAATTAGTGAAAATGACTAGCAAGGAAACTGGCCGGTGGTACGCTAACTCTTTTTTTCGAAATCAACTTGTTTGCAAATTACTGTTCACAATTACCCCTATAATAACATTAATTTTACGGAGATATATTTTTAATTTAGTCAGTACTCTGATAACATAAATCACGATGTTTATTAAGTACTGTGAAAATGATATAAGGCTGGTGTACGAAGTCAGTGTACTGAGTGGACGAAGGGGACTGCGGAGATAAGGCACAGCGTGTTGTTTTAAAGCGCTGGGGTAAATTTATCTCTTTCATCTGAGCGTTTGCTCGGTTCTGTCTGCTTCGCAGTGTAGGGTCAGTTAAAATGGGTTTTAATTTATCGAAAGTAATTGTTGCTTTAGTAGATGCAGTCAGCGAGTAAAAGATAAAGTAAATAAACAAAGGTTCTCTTATTTCCCTGTGAAAACCTCTCGTGACGAGGGTCGCTAGCTGTTATTGAGCATTGAAATGAAATAAGGGATGAAAGCTAAATTTAATGCTAATTGGGAGGTACAACCACAGAGCGGATCCGATTAAAGATTTTGATGCCAATGGCTTCTTATTGTTGATTTAACGATGTTTATTATTTTTATTGTTTAGACAAACTGTCACCTCTTTACCTTCTTTATTACAAAAATTTAAGACCCCTTAAATTTTGTACTTTCTTATACTTACCTTAAAATGTATCATAATGAAAATTTTATTAAATAGTTATGGCCTTAAATAAAATATACAAAGAATGTGAAGTGATGTGTCTGTAATTGTGTATGTAGAGTTACAGAGTATGTACTTATCTAACGTAGTAGTTACATTATCTTCCGCAGGTATAACGTTAGTTGCATCCGATGTTAACTCTAATAACCTGTCAGAAACAACAGATTGAAACCGTTCTATCTAAATTTTAGCCACCCTTCATCACCGGCAGTAATTGTGTCTGCTAGGCAATGTATTGAATACTTGGAGCCTGTTTTAGCAGGTGCCGATAAACGTATTGGTCTACGAGCTTACAATCCTGCACTTTATTCGAAATATTATTATGTATTAATAATTTGGAGGCTTTTCATTAATGAATAACACGTATATTTGGGGGGTTTATCGATTTTTTTTAAAGGAACATGATAATTAAAACAATTTTTATTGTGAAAAGGCCTGTCGTGGAAAATTTGCTTTTTAAGTAGGTATTTGATATCAGCACCACGCACATGTTCTTTCTCCCAATGGTTTATTTGTATAAGTATATTACTGGTAGAGAATTCTCTTAGCATAAAGTCCACTAATTGTATTAAGTGTTTTAAGAAATAAATAAATAAACGACATTTCACCTTGTTTTCTAAAAAGGTTCATGACAATCGGACTTCCTTGACCTAAGTTAACCTATATGAGGCAGACTATAATGGTTAAATTTTAAGTGAGAGAGGTCTGCAAAGACCTTATCAAGTGGAAATCACTGCACCCCAGCAGGGTTAGGCATACACACAATGTTTGTACTCTAACATTGTTAGTATTTAAGCAATTTAAGATATTACAGTATTTGCAAACATAGAATAGATAACACAAATGAAAATATTAAAAATGGCCTCCCGTAGGTATTAGAAATATCCGATGACCGTGATTCCCAAATTGGACGCGGAAGGAATTTTGAAATAGAAAATTCCAGTAAAACAGAGGTTGGTAGGTTCGTATAAATTAATTTCGCTCTGACCCGTGTATTAATATTCAGAGCACTCTCAAAGTTCGCTCTAACTGCGAGTGGAAATACTCGAATTTATTAATTTCACCGGCGTTTCTTCCCATGAGGTTGTACTAACATGTCATTACGTTAAATATTTGATTTTTAGGAATCCCGCGCGGAAAATAGGGCGAGAAGCAAATCTAAGATGTTAAACCTACAGGTTGCTCGTAAATATTTCCTTGTGACTAATACGAATCGAATTAGGTTGTATTTGATATTATCTATCTTATTCTTTTTATCCATATATTTCATGAATTGTGCCTTAATCATTATTATTTTTTTAATTTCAAAATTTATTGTTTAAAGTAACTTTCGAGCTGACATAATTATTTTTGGATGAAAGGTAATTAAACCAGTTTCATAGCAATTACATTAACTTAGCTTCATCAAAAAGTTTTATTTACGATTTAAGAACCCGTACTAAATTTGGGGGCTAAAAGTAGGTAGTTAGAATGGTTTTTGTATTGTATTTTTATACAACTAATAATTAAACATGCGGCCCGTGTAAGATAGGCACATAATTAACGTAGGCTATTTACACTTGAAGATGCCACTTGCATTTGAGAGTTGTCTTCTTACAGTCTAGGATGTTTTGCCAAAGAACCCGGTAAACGGGTAGATATAAGAGAGACAAATATTGGTATCAAACATCTACTGATTTTACTACCTAGCTCTACTCTGCAAAATAAGAATATTCATTCGATCAGTATAAAACAAGTAAGTTGCAAATTAAAACGCAGTATGCAAAAAAATAATTTGATTCAAATATCTACCTAACAAGTCACCACTGTAAGAAGCAAAGCCGAGTTTAATATCGAATTACACTAATAATGAGGCAAACATGTTGTTTGAACAACGTAGTAATAAACCGACTCAATAGATATTCATCAGGGGTGATATGGAACGTGCCAAGTAAGTTCCTCGATGTATTATGCAAGAAGCGTGGCAAGAAGCATTGTTATTTGAGAAGTTTAAATTAAAATTAATTAATTGGTTATAAGATGGCGTTGGCGATGTTGTTCATATCACGGTTCAAAACTAATTTTCTTTGTAATTGAATATATTTTTTTTAATTGAATTTAGAAGAGAAAATAAAAACAAATTTAAAATGTATTTTCAGCAAATGCTCAATGAAAGCCAATTGAAAGTCAATTGACGTCAGGCAGTTCAGTTGTCAAAAATAAAACCAAATCGAATTTCGTATCCGTCATCACGTTATTGGGTCTAGAATTTTTGATTTTATACTTAACAAAAACCTGAAAAACGTGCAAGGTAATATAAATCTTCTTCGTCCTGCAAGAAACGATAGATGAAAAGACATTAGAGAGTAGCATTACAGGTACATAAACTTAGTGGTCTAGTACACTAGTTACTTTACGTGAAGAATATTGTGTGTGGTTCTTCAAATATATGTTTATTTATGAGAAGAAAAAATATTTCAAAAATACAAATTCAAATGAGAAAGTTTCAAAGGTTCGAAACTAAAACTGACAGTTTTAATTTTGTTTGTACTGAAACAAATGTTCCGAAGTTGGTTTCGGAACTACTATGAACAGCTGTTTGAGTGTTTGGGATGTAATAGGTATATATAAATTTAGGTATGTACTTAAATGTTATCACTACTGTGATAGTACACGTTTGTTTATTGATTTAAAACTTTATCTTTCATTGAATTTGCGACAGCGTTACAAGAAAATAGGGAGGAGGTATAGGGGACACGTCTTGTCTGTCAGACATATCACAATACGTGTTGTGCCACTTTGGGCTTGTTCATCATTCTTAGAGAATGTCGTGTAAAACGTTGGCGGAAATTGTGTAATACGAATTTGTTCCCCGTATAAAACGATCGTAAAAAAAAAAATGTTTTTTAATAAAGAAAGCTCAGCTCATATAAATGTCATTAAAATTTATTTAAATTATCTGACCGATATGATGTCTTTGATTTAAATTAACTTAATCTATATATATAAAAGAAAGTCGTTTTAGTTACTTCACTTATAACTCAAGAACGGCTGAACCGATTTAGCTGAAAATTGTCAGAGAGGTAGTTTAGAACCAGGAAAAGGACATAGGGTACCTTTCATCCCGGGAAAAAGCATTGTTCCCGAGGGAAGTACACGCGGGCGAAGCCGCGGGCAAAAGCTAGTATGTATATAAACTAGACAAACGAAGTATCTTTAATTGTATTGTAATTATCCATATACTGGTACTTAAATCAGATGAAGCTAGTATTAGCTCAAGGATTCTTTGTTTTAATTTAGCTTTCTCATCAAGTTCATCGTGATTTCTATTCATGGGGAGATTGTGTTAATGGGGAGCGCTGTAAGCGGCTCTGAACGCGCTGAGGAAAATATCCCGTATTTACCCGAACTGTATTACGGGTTTTAAGCCTACTGCATAATCCTTCCTTAACCGCCGTGTATTACAGAAACCATTACGTTCGCTATAGACGCCGCTGTGTAAACACGAGATTATTTTTAAGTCACAAAAAAATTGTTGTCCGAATATCAGTTTCCATTTGTGAGCAGCAGGTGTCCTTTCCAATCCCATCGTCAGCGGATTAGTCCATTGTACGTATATAAATCTCCGCTCGACGGAGGACTTGCTTACCTTGCTCTTTTTGGGAACGATAAACCTATGGACGTAACTGTCTCTTATAATAATAGAAGAAAACAATCCTTTCTGAGATTGCCTTTTACGTCAGCTAAAACCCATGATACAATTATCTAGGAAAGCGTAATTTGTACCATTATTAAGTTAGTGTTCGCTCTGTTGGCAAACGTCGTTAGTAAATTATGTTTATCCGACAGGACGCAGCTGTATATGGGTGGCACTTAATCCCTCTCACGGTGCTGCGAATTCAGAGGATGTCGCGTCAAAGGAAATATGAATAATGACAAGAGCTCCAGTGCCTACTGTCAGGCTCACCTACGCAAGGTGTCAAAATTGTGGAAGGAAACGAGGAAAGCTCTCCAAAAGCCACAGTGAAAACTATGAACACAGCTTCGCAGAAAATATAAATAGGAAACATGTGTGAAAGGTGGCGGCGTACAGTTACCAGCGAATTTTAAATTTCGCCCTTTCGCGTTGCATTTTTGTAACACGAAAATTTGCACACACGAATAGTCGTTTTCGCATTTGCTTAATATGGAGGAAAAGTAATTTGAATTTTGAAATACATATTTTATTTGCATATATGAAAATAAAATTTTATTGGTAAGTACTTATTGTTGTGCATCTTCGCATTATTGAAAGGGTTTGCGGTTTTAATAATGGGCTATCAACCTGTCGCTTTTTTTACTCCCCTTTGCGGCCTAGAAGCTTCTCGACCGAAGCTTTAATTAACTTGGATAGAAATAGAGCACGAGCAACAAGTTAAAACTCCAAAGATGATTATTTAATTAGAGTCTTGTAATAATATGATTTATTTCTGATAAAAAAGATGTGAATCCATGCTTTGGAAGGTACAGGCTTCTTCTTCAGGCGTACTTGGCTGTCCTATCTTATTGTTATCAAACATCCAGAAATCTTAAAACCGTTTAAAAACCTTAATACCAGAGTTATAAGGTGAATTGACCCGTATTGACTATATAACTCACTAGAAGAGGTAAAAGTAAATACAGATATCTGCTCTTAGTTACCTTGTACGAGATCTACAGAGCTATTCCTAATTTTACTCATTTATTTATTTTTTATATTCCTTACATAAGTCATAATAAAGAATACGAACTGATCGTATTATTATTGTTTTACAAGTACGTTACCGATCCTTAATCTATATCAATACATATAATAAAATAGTAAAAATATTTTGTCTGTACATTTAGTCATTTTGATTGAAATGGATAGAGGAACATTTAAAAAGAATAAAAGAAAGCAAAAATTTTTTTTTAGTTTTTTCTCTGTGGCTCTTTCTGTCTGTATGTATGATCACGCTTATCTCCAAAAGGAGGTACTGAACCGATTTGCTTAAAACTTTCACCAATTGTTTTGTTTTAACTCGAAAGAACATCTAAAGTTTGTGTCATCAAAATCGGCTTATTGTCATGACAAACTTTGTATAAAAGAAAATGGGAATTCCCGCGGGAATTTTGGGAGCGATTCTCGAAATTCCCACGATAACGGGAACGAAGCCCACGCGCACGAAATTGCGGGCTACAGCTAGTAATGAATACTCACAAAGCATAAATTTTGTTGAATTTAGTTATAAATAAATTTGAGAAATCATAATACGGTGTCGCTGGCAAAGGCGTAATGTGTAAAGGAATCAGAGGCGTAGACGCGATCATGAAGACCTACATAATTTTCACGCAGGCAGGTGTGATGAATTTCCGGATTACTGACAACCCTAACAAATTTCGTGCATAATATATTACAGTCTTCATACTATATTATGTATTATATAGTCTTTCTAAAATTCGAGATTATTTATTCACTAAAGAAGTGAGTATAGAATGAGGAACTCCCGGGTAGAGTCACGAAACGCATTTCTATGCAGCTAGGGTGTTACATTGATACAGAGCACAAATAAAGAGAGTCAGTCATTTTGCGATCTCAGCTGTTATTGTTGCATAGTAGTAACTAACATATTGACGCGTTATCTAAAAAAATATATTTCTCAAAAAATTCTAAAAGAATGATCAACAAAGAGTAGGGTCAGGGTAAACGTTTAAAGTATCTACACAAAACTTTGGCCCCTGGCGAATCTATTGCCGTCTAGAGACACGCAATGTTTTTAATCAGAAGGGAAAGAAAACGTTAGACACGAACCTTAAGGGCTGTTCTCACCACGTGACAGGCTGATATTAATAATATTTCCAACTCCTACATTTTCTCACTGGGGATATTAAATAATATTGCTTTGTGATAAAATTTTGTTATTTTCTATTAGTGCAGACGAAAAATACAGTACTAGTTTTTGAGAAAATAAGTATTTAATCCTATGAGACACAAGTCCACCGATGTACCTACCTACTTTTTTTTCATTGAAACCATCAAGTTCTAGGAACTTAATTGTGGTATCATCTGGTAGTCGTTAAAGGAACCATGTCAGAGCTCGAGAGGCGATTCCGAAGAGCTCTGACACCAGGGTGTGCATGGTCGATTGACCATGACACCTACACGAAATGAATGAATGAATGAGTTGTGGTTAGTAGATATTCTAGATAGAAAATTGACCGATGGACGAATCCTGTCATATTTTGGTCATCGTATCTCTCCTTTATGCTCTTGAAGACCGTGGTGGCCCAGATAAGAGTTGTGTAGATGTTTAATAAAAAATGCACATGTTCCTTGGTATTTTTAAAAATAAATATGCCTAATATATGGCAATTTCGCTAATAGTTACCACATAATAAATATGAGTAATTTATATACCTCACCCGATTGGCTACTGAACGTCTGAGTTATGTGTAACTATTAGTCAATATACATTTGCTAGGTAATCAATTTTAACACGAGTGGTTTCTCTAGGAAAAGGGTAAAATGTCCTTGTAGGAGACTGGCGATCGATTATACGTCATACCTGAATTACGAGCCCTTAAATCACGCTTAATGGCGAATACGCATATTCTCGTACGAAATTTATTGGACGATAGTGGAATATATCAAACACTAACTATAAAAGCTACATAAAGAGTTATTATAGAATATAAAATTCATCTTTTAATATTTAATGTGTAACAGTGAGAAATTAAACTCGAGACTATAATGCAGGAAGGATATTGGGTATGATGTATTCAAACACAAAAATGAACATAATTGACATTGAAATGCAGAAAAAAATAAAATAAACCTGTTTATTATTAATTCATTTACCAGCGATGCAAAAATAAACTATGTTGTTATTTTATTTAAAAAACAATAAAGCAATTTAAAACCTTAACATGCTATATTGAAAGACGCTCCGCTAAGGAAACTAAAATCAACTTCTGTTGTTCTGCAAACACCTGAAACTCACATGATTTTTTTTACAATTATTTTTATAACTGTATGCGAATAGTAAGAGAATAATAAATGACCAATAAGAGATACTTAACAAACATTACCCTTGTACCACAGATTACAGAATACTTTAACTAGTACTTTTACTAATGTTCTCTATTCAATGTTAACCCTGTATACTTTTCTGCATACATTAATTTTGTAAATAAACAAAAATAAGGAATATTTAGGGTGACCTTTGTTGTCACTAAAGATAAGCAAATTCTTATAGCGATATTTCGACTCTCCTGTCAGAAATCATGTCGTTACGAAGATACTGTCTTGTAATATCTCAGGCATTAAATAAGAAGCGCTAGACAGAAAACAGCAAGGAAATGGCAATTTTCCTCCGCCGTAATTCGTTTCTAACACGCCATTTTTCCATTATCCAATATCAATATTGTTTTGTCTTCATCGCAGAGAAATGGAACCCTGAGACTGTACTAATGATAGCATTGCATGACCTATAGAAACTGGATCAACGTATGTAACCGCATGTTACGTCATATATCTGTTTGAATTTCACAAAGAAATCCTTTCAACACAAACATTTAAGTAGTCTGAACCGTTGAAGTTTATATAATACCCTTACAATATGATGTTCAATTATTTATAATTGCACAGTGAGTGGGTATATGGGTTTGAATTGGGAATGGCATCGATTATACATATATAATTCGCTAATGGATTAAGTACCCTTCCATCAGCTCGAGATAAACTACCAACAATATTTATCAGCTAAAAGTATAGATATAAGGATACGAGATTTCCAGTGTAGGAGTAATCAATATGCTTACCTCGACACACTGCTTGCAATAATTTAGATAACAAAGCATTTCATAAATTAGATAACAAGCTCATATTTCACACGGTCAAAAAATATATCAAAGGAGTTTTAATTCAAAAATACTGCCAAAAGCCTTTTGAATGATAGACAGCAAGAATCTTACAAGAAATATAATTTTTCAGACTAAGATCTTAATATTATTAAAGAGGATAAAGGTATATACCTTTAAGAATTTTAAGTAAAAATAACAACAAGAAACAAACTGATCTAGAATGCTGGCAATATACATAAAATTTCTTAAAGCTTTTCTTCTGAGAAGACTATCGCTTACATCTTCAGAATATTCGTATGCTTTTATCCCGGTAAATTTCCTTCAAAAGTGATCTTAAGGGTTTTCGTTAGATTTCGGCTTATTGATCTCCTATACTTTAATATACGAAAAACCAAACCTACTTGCATTAAGTATGCTTGCCTTTTTCGTTAAAGATTTTTTTTGTTACATTGTTTTTAGTCCTAATAGGGTAGAAAAGCTATTTTATCGCAAAAAGAACTTTGGTAAGAAATTTTTAAACTTTGCGCTATTTTGTTGAGTATAATATACATATTTTTAGTTACTCATTAGTCAACCAACATAAGCATGTTCACTAATGAATAACTTTTTCTAGAGTATTTATTAGTACTATTGTAAAAATAACAAACTTCGCTTCCACGTTTTTTTACTAGTACTTAGTAATTTTAATTGCAATTAATCACTACATAGTATAAAACAAAGTCGATTTCTCTGTTCCTATTGTCCCTATATCCCTATGTATGCTTAAATCTTTAAAACTATACTGATTTGTAAAACCTTACTGTACAACATGTTTACAAGTAATAAATGAATTTGAATTTGAAAACTACGCAACGGATTTTGATGCGTTTTTTTAATAGATAGCGTGATTTAAGAGGTAAGTTTTTATGCCCATGTGAAGCTGGGGCGGGTCGCTAGTAAAATATATAAGATGAACGTCGACACGCTAAGAAGAAGAAGTCTAATAAAATCTCTATGGTCTAATTTATAGAAAACCCCTACCATACCACTTTCCACCAAGACCCTGACTCATTAAATTTTATTATAAAAAAGAGCGCTATATATTTAATTATATGCTATACGTAGTGCCGTATATAACAACTTGTGACTTAAGCGTCGAAGGAATACGTTCCATCCTACTGCTGCAGGTTGTTTGATAATAAATTAGTAATTACACAGTTGCCATAACTGGTGTGTATATTGGTTAAATTGATCCTATCCTGCCGTTGTGTCAAAGAAAATTAGTTGTGTTATACTTAAACAAAGTAGTAAAGCTTTATCATGTTGCTACGTAACCGCGTCCCAAGATTAATGCTCGCTTAATGAATCAGCTCCAGTGACAAATCAGTACGCGATAATGGATAGGGCTTTGTGTTCCCGCCTAGCCTCGAAACCTGTCTTGACTGTTGTAATGCACAGGCGGAATCATTTTCTACCAACAATATACTTACAACGTTATCGTATTTCCAACTTACCGACTTTGTGCTCGGGCACAGGATAATTTATATTGTTCCTTCAGATAAAATTTTTAGGAACAAAGAAAAAATACTGCATGCGACCTGCTATTTATACACGTAATTTGGAGACCACTTTTTATACAATTACATTAGAAGTCAGCCCGCGAAAGAAAGGTGCGCGGTCACCTTAGTCTAGTACACTTTATAGGTATCTTGACAGAGGCACTAGCTCGATGCTATCTCATGGCATGATGTTTCACCACAGACGCGTTTACTTAGTATAAGATATCTAGATGCAATTATAGGCAAACAAGCAGCTGGAACATAGACATTCGTCACTACTAATAAATACAATTCACCTGGGATGTTGGATTCAATCAATAACCCCACCTCGTTACCAAATTGTGACGTGTCCCAGACACGACCTCGATAAATGCTCGCGGGACTAACTTAATGGGAGGTTCTCATTAACAAGTGGCTAGGTACAGTTCACTCGAACATTTCGTGTTTGCTAAACGGTGAAATTGGCTTGCTGCTTCACAGTTCATACACCCCCAAACTTAGGCGGACATTTGTAAATTGATTCGCTATTCAACTTTGATTTACCTACGTTAAAGTTCAGATCAACAAGAGTAACTTGAATAAGCAATATTCACTTTGTTTTATTTAGTCCAAACTATTTCTTATACTAATTGATTTTAAAATCAAGCCGTGTTCAATTATTTAAAATATTTGTCTTAATTAATTGTAGCAGTGGTGCAGATAACGAGCTCTGCTACACTGGCTTACGCTACTTTGTCACTAACAGATTTAAAAAATTTCAGAATCAAACACGGCTAAATTATTGGTATATGCAGTTTATCTGAAACTAGCTGTTTGCCGCGGTTTACCCGCCCGTGGCGTGCAGATCAATGAGCCGAAGCTTACCTGATAGAAAGCAGTTATCGTAGTTTATGAACGCTTGCTATACCAGAAAAATCATTGGTGCGTTGCTGACCCTGAAGATATGTTTTCATGAGGTCAACAGTATAAAAGGAGTCCGAAGTTCATACGTGGGAGAGAAAATATCTCTAAAAGATTGCGAGACTTTGGGTCGAGAAATCCGGTGATATTAAGTGATAGTTGGCATCATGTCAAATATTCCTCTGAACTAAACCCCATTGTATAAGTGGAACACACAAAAAGATGCAAATTCGTTCTGACTTAGGTGACTTATACTCATTGGTTCAATACCAGGTGAAATTTTGGGGACGTCGACACTGATGGCACGTGTCTGTAGTCTGTATCGATCAAATGGCTTGAATGTCTGTAAAGTATGAATTTGTTTTTGCTCTTGGACACGGAACAATCTGATGACATACCTCTACTACTTCTGCTAAGAGTGAGAAAGAGACCGCAATGTACTAATAGAACATAGTATTGGAAGCTCTCATGCATTTGATAAGACTATACTTGTGACATTTCGTGAAAGAGCATTTGCCAGCACAACTAGGCCTAGACAAAGATACATTTTTGGTTCGTAGCAGCACTTACTTACTAGCAACATATTTTATTCACATGTTTTAACGACAGCATGTAACTAATTAGGTAGGTATATTATTATTCCACATGAATACTGCTACAAAAGCACTACGCATCGTTTTAATTTTTCTCGTATTCAAAGTAATTAAACTTGTGCAATGTAAATTACTTAAATTCTATATATTAAATAATATTGGAGCTAAAGATCAATTTAATATATATATTTTTATTTGTAAAGTGCCTTCAGCAAAGCCTTTGCACTGTTTCATACGGATTAATGTAAGACGACACGATTTTTCTAGTGTTACACAAAACGATACCAAGTGCCTATGTCTCTATGTCAGTTTTAAGCAGTGATGTTATAATTGTCTTAATTGACTTCCATAAAGAATAATTAATAGCACAGCTTCATATCCAAAAAGAGAAGAGAGAAGTTAATTTAATAAATCTAAGAAGTTTTTTTGTGTAAATACCAAGAATCTGGAACTACCTAAAAGTCAGATTAGATTTTTTCCCAATTGATTCTAATTCCGCAAAGGTTTTCGCTTGCTGACCTCCATACTTCAATTCGAAGATGGCACCAAGTGATTATGATGAAAATTGAGGTAGTTACTCGTTAGTAGGTGTGGTAGGTGGCAGGTAGGTAGTGAAACAATATTAATACAAATCAAAAATATGTCCTTACTTGTTTTGAATGTTGTATGATTGTGGGTACTCGTATTTATATGAGCTAGTACATTGCTTAAACTATCATTAATGATATTGTGTTAACAGACAATAACAACATTTGATGTCGGTTGTACAACCAGCAATGTAAGCGAATTTGATTTCCGCTACAAATGGCAGTACTAACGTGTCCCGATTCAATAGTAATTCCCTGGAATTACTTCAGCCAGTCATGCCGACACAGTTACTGAAGCGTTTCCCCAACAATGCAAGGTATTTGATGATTTTTCCCATTTCTTTTCCATTTTCAATTCAATATTGATATCGCGGTGAGAAACACACTTTAGAATTGGTATTTTATATATATACGGATTTATTTTACTTACAGGTCTGTAAACACGACTTACTGACTATTATTTCATCTCAAACTTAATATTTAAATAAAGAAAAACATATATATATATATACATACATACATATAGTGTTTATAATTGACAATACTCCAGACAATACTTCCAACGTGAAATTACATTATAATAATTGTATACATAAAAGCATGTATACGAGTAAGTACATACAAGTTGTAAAATCGACTGTAAATATTTACGTACAATAGTTGGAAGAGCAAAACACAAATCGTCAGCAGTCTACAAAGCAATGGCAGCAAATTTGCGTCGGCTCCAAATATTCGCGACTGAGTTGTCTCGATTCAATAGTAATTCCTGGCCGTTCCAGCGCGGCGCCTGTAGCGTGCCTGTTGTCCGTTTCAACTGTTTTCCTCTATTTTCGATGCGCCTGAATAACGGCCTTAACAGTCATCGGTTTTATTTTAAACTTTTCTACTGATAGCACATTTGGTACAAATGTGACCAGCTGAAGTTGAAGGTACCTACTTGTGTTGGGTTACTGTTTGGTTTTACTTAGCCATTTTTAAAGGCTGGTTTAGGTAAAAAACGAGAACAGGAACTAGATATCGCTGTTTGTTGGTGGATTATCTAGTACTTAATTGGAGTAGAATGCCCGTCATTGAGCTTTTTCGTGAAAAAGGTATTTCACATCTAGGGGTATACCTACTATAAGTAAATAAATAAAAAATAAAAATTGTAAGTATAATGAGCAAAATATAAACATGAATGATAAAATCTTAGCATCCGAAATCGGAACAAGTAATTTTCTTACGTATTCAAATATTTGTCCCCCCGAAAACAGGCTGGGGAGACTGATAATAGCACTGGCATAAAATATTGAGGATATAAACCACATGTTACATTGATGTCACCATCTGCCATTTTTGATATAAACCAACAGAAAAACTTGCGCTTGCGGACATGTTTGCATACTCAGTCTATTTATAATTTGAAAAATTGAACGATAATGTTTATTTCTTCACCATATTTTTGAGAACAGAATGAATCCCTAAAATTATTTCAATGTACTTGAGTTGAAATTTGTAATTGAATCGATTGTTCGCGACGAAACAGCATTCCCAAGGAAGTTGAAGTCAAACAAGCGGTTGTTTATATAAAAAATATCAATTCTAATAATAATTTATTGACAAATTTTTATGTCCTAAGTACGTAAAACATAATAGGACATATCTTTTTAGCGAATATTAAGCAATATGAAATGCTTTCTGTACTACTTTTGTTTTATCACAGATGTATAAATGGGCTGGTAATTTTGTATGCCACCTTTCAGCCAGAACTCAATAATTACCACGTTCTACCTTTATGAAAATAGGCGAATTTTTCTGATAATGACAAACTAGTTGCAATAGAAGAAATTTTGGCTTAAAGCCAATCGCTTCAGCCTTTCAAATTCATTTATTTTTGCATATACAAATTTAAATTGAAAGACAAAACTAGTCAGTCGTTTCATGAAGAACTATTATAAAACAAAAGTACCTACTCGTACAATAAGATACTTAATGAACATTTTCAAGCATCCATTATCATTCACTTTTATTTCCTATTAGCACGAACTTTTATATTTTCCATTAGTACCTAATACTTTTATTAGCCACCTTCAATAAAATCAAAAGAAATACACCGTAGTTCCTTAAGCGGCAAATAGCGTAAAACGAGTTCGCATTCTACATTTTCTCGTTTTCCTAGTTGCAGCAAAAATGTCGTGTAATCGTTTGATACAAAAAGCTTTATCGAAGGCTTCGCACCTGGTCCCGACCGCCGCTGGCCGCCGCCAGCGCTGCTCGAAAGAAAAAGATCATAAAAACCGCGGCTCCGGACTCAACTCCGGCTCAACTTATTCAAAGTTTTCTTTTGGTAGTAGGTACGTGTCGAATAGTCATTGCGACAGACGCCTTTGACTGCGCCCTACTATGTTACAGTTTCTATCGGATTAGTTCTTTGTGATATTTTTCTTGAATAGAGTTCGTATAAATATCAAAAGCAGGTTTTTGTATGCTGCTATGATAGGATGTAAAGAACCTACTTAGAAACAAAATATTAAAGTTATTTAAGTAACTGAGTAATAAAAATAATAAAAGCTACATTAAGAGTAATTAACTAAGTAAGTACCTAATATAATACAAAAACTTGATAAAACTACAATAAACGGGATTTCAACTTTTCAGCCATCATTCACATGTAAATCATTTGAGAGGCTTTCAGCTGGTCTTCAGAGGTTTTATCATATTAAGTACGGACATGTACTTGAAATGGCTGAGCTTTATTTGGTTTGTAAAAAATATTATTTCTTCGCTGCCGCTCGTTAGTAGTCGACACCCTTTCAGCTTCAACAGATCTGTAGGTGTTGGCGTGGGTACACGACTTAACATAAAAAAAAGATTTAGTCATATGAATAAGTTTACATTTTTTTTTATTGCTTGAAAGGAAAATATTATGTAAGAGTATGTTGACGTTGAGGATTCGTTTGCAGAATGTTTGTAACTTACCTTTGTTCTTGGGTTGATATTATTTTATGGAATATTCGAGAGTTTGGAAATGGTTCAGCTGCAGGCTGCAGTCAACACAACTGCAGCCAGGTCTGGCTTTTGTTACTAACGCTGTGGCAAGTGATGTTTTTCTCTTAAAATTAAAAGACAGTGTAAAGTATATCAATTATTTATTAGATTAGAAAAGGAGCAGCCGCTCTTACATACCCTACATACATAGGTATGATTTTACTGGAAAATAATTGTATTTCGCAAAAATATATTTATGCTATCGGACACTACAAATGAGAAGAACCAGGATCAGAAATCAGGTGCCAAAGAACGTGCGCATTAATATATCTAAGGGAAAAATTACTAGCCATATTTTATTACAAACTAGTCAATATACAGTCTATATAGCCTTTATGACTCAAAAAGAAGAAACATCAAGAACAGTCATAACAATACTGTAAAACTTCTATTGTGTTTTCAAAAATGTCCGCCAACGTGTTAAGAATATTTTATTAATTTTCGACAAATATCGTCAATAAATAAATCTATTTACTGTTGATGAAATAGGTAGTTCTTAATTTATACATCCCGTTTCAATTTGATTTAATGATAGACAGCTGAAAACGGCCTCAGAGAAAATTGAGCATTTGAACAGCATAATTATTTATCTGTAAATAATGAAAATTGGTTAGAGGTCGTATCGTATACATTCATTTTGAAGGCACAATTTGCTGGTGGGGTATTGTTAACGAGCGGGTAAAGCGGCACACTATGGCCTCGTTAATGAGAACGTAATAGGTGTTCGGTGCAGGGGCGGATCGAGTGCTCTGAGCCCAGGGATTTTACTGTTGCGCCCATAATGTGCATTCTTTTACCACAATGTTGTACCTAACCGGTTCGAGAATTAGGTACTTAATTCAAACTTTTGACATGAACCCTAATGCATATATGGATTTCAACAGTTTTTATTAAAGTATAAATATAAGCTCTATTTTTTGCCTTATGTCTGATCTTTGTCTAGTAGTAGACAAATTAAGTTTTATGTCTAAATTACGTTAGTGTGATGTACCCGTCTTTAATTAAATACCTTTCTTGTTTCACAGAATTATTAATAGTACTACGTACTTGTGTAGCCACGTTTGTAAAAATAACTGAATTTAATAAACGACAAGATAAAATAAACATTCGTTTTAAATTGCTGCCCTCCGTATTACGCAGCCCCGTGCTGTTGCTTTGCTATCTTATACACTTTTGGGCCGCACCTGACTTCCCGGCCCGATCTGGAATACTACCCGGCCTCTATTAGCACGCGTTTAATGTTAGCTGGCAAATACAAGGGATTATATTTGGATTCCCCAATTTTAAAGTTATATGGTATTTCGTATAAGGGCGGGAACGATTTCCCAAAGATCGCAAATAGTGTCCCTTAATAGCAAGTTAGTTTCTCCCAACTTTTATTGGAACAGGATATCGATATTATTGTATATAGAAGTGGTTATTTCGAGTGGGGATGGGGACCATAATAGATGCTAAGACATACTTATTGCAAATGGTATAGATTTACTATACATATAACTACTATTCATTCATTCATTTCGTGTAGGTGTCATAGTCAATCGACCATGCACACCCTGGTGTCAGAGTTCTTCGGAATCGCCTCTCGGCCTCTGACGTGGTTCCTTTAACGACTACCAGATGGCAGCCGGGACCGACAGCTTAACGTGCCTTCCGAAGCACGGAATCATCTTTTTTGTCAGACAATCAGGTGATTCAAGCCTGCAATGTCCTAACCAAACTGGAAACAACTAAACAAAGTATGCTTCCCGTGGGAATCGAACCCTCGACCCCCGGGTCTACAGGCAAACGCCTTAACCACTGGACCACGGAGGCAGTTAACTACTATAACTTTATACAAAGCATCAATCTTAAATTGTATTTTATTTAAAAACAGAAAAGCTCATTTGAAATATGTTGAATTAAGATGTCACCAATATTTTGTAACAGTTCTAGAGAAGAGTAAACGGGCAGACGAATCTGAAAGACAGCAAGTAAGTTAATATGAATAAAAATAGGTAAAAAAACTTTTTAAGTTAAACGGTTTTATGTTAAACATACATTGCAATGTTTAAGATAAATGTACTAAAAACCAAAAAATAATAAAATAGATACAGTCGTGGGAATTATAAACATATGCATAGACTAGACTAAAATAAAACCGTGGGGCACGTCAATTGTCTACAATCGTTGATTAAAATGTTTGTTTTGTAATGTTACACTATAATTAGGCAGTTGTTCAACCGACAACGATGGACGTGTGATAAGTAGGGCTAGAATGTGGAAACAAGCTAGCAAGCTCGATTATAAGCGAGTTTTAGGGTTTCATAGTGGTGAGCGAGTAGTACTTTTATCATATGTTTTGTCGATTAAAGACAAACTACGAGCAGTGAAACGATTCCTCGCCAGCCAGCAGTGTGAATGTCCAACGATAAACTAGTTGACACATCTCTTTTATTTACAGTGTATAACTATTGGAATTTCCATGAGCAAGAAAATAGTAAGTAATTTCCTCACCGTCTGCGGGCCAACTGCCTAACGACGAATTAAACGATTCTTCTATCGCACATTAAGTCGATAATTTGTAGACAATTGACGTGCCCCACGGTTTTATTTTAGTCTAGTCTATGCATATGTTTATAATTCCCACGACTGTATCTATTTTATTATTTTTTGGTTTTTAGTACATTTATCTTAAACATTGCAATGTATGTTTAACATAAAACCGTTTAACTTAAAAAGTTTTTTTACCTATTTTTATTTTCTAGTTTTTAGTTTTTATTTCGCATTCTGTTTAATTCATTTAGTGCTTCATTATTGCCAGGTTTCTTGCCCGTTAGTTTATTGCATATCATTTTTATCCACGCTAATGCCATACAGTTCTCGGCGCGTTTTAACCTTTCACCTTAACTTGGGTGGTGTACCGCTAACGACGTATCATTTTAGCCACCCTAACGCCACACAGTCCTCAACACGATACAAAATCTTGACTTGGGTGGTGGATTCAGGCTGGATTAATCAGATACCTAAATTACAGATTCAATTTCTAAATTTAAATCTTATTATTATACGACATTTAGTGGCTGCGCCCATCTTAAATATTGAGGTTGTATAGTGCACTGTATTCTTCTTGTCAAGCCCTTTTATTTGATACCCATATTGGTGGGATTGATAAAAAATTGTTATCAGCCATTTGGTAGCGGCGGCCATCTTAGATTTCAATTTTGCATACCAAATTGTATTCTACTTGTTGAGACCTTTCATTTGATACCCATGTTGATGGGATTGATAAAACCTAAGTTATCCGCCATTTTGTAGAGGCCGCCATCTTGGATTTTAATTTTATCTAGTACATTGTATTCTACTGGTTGAGCACTTTCATTTGATACCCATATTGATGGGATTGATAAAACCTACGTTATCCGCCATTTTGTAGCGGCCGCCATCTTGGATTTCAATTTTTTATAGTATATTGTATTCTGCTTGTTGAGCCCTTTCATTTGATACCCATATTGATGGGATTAATAAAACATAAATTATCCGCCATTTTGTAGCGGCGGCCATCTTGAATTTATAATGATAATGAATAAACATAATTGTATTGTCACCAAAATCCAAAGTGTATACAAAATTTCAGATTAATCGGTTGACAGGAAGAGGGTGAAATTTGAATTACTAAATTTGACCCAAGAATCCATACTAATATTATAAATGCGAAAGTCTGTCTGTCTGTCTGTCTATCTGTCTGTCGTGTACGTAACACGTACAAGTAAAGCACAGACATAAAGTTTATAATTTTAATTTTTTATATGTGTGAAAACTGGTATTTGATATTTCAAAGTGAATCTAAAATGACAATCTATTAGCCATTATTTCGAATTCGTCGCTGTCAAAGTAAACGCACACATTATGTAGACACATCACATAGATACTCTCGTGGCGTATATATATATACGATACATATTATATTTCCCAGTGGCATAGCAGCGAGCTCGTTGGTATGCATGCTGATGATGTGTAAATGTTATGTGAATGCTCCACATTCGTCTAGTGAACACTTAAATATATAGTACCTATGTGCACATAAGTGATAGTGCAATTTCCGAAGAGCTCACGTAGTAGGATTGCCTGGGCATTATTTAGTTGTAAAAAACAAGTTGCCTTGTATTCCATTTCAAAGCGATATTAATAATCGTTTTTGATTCATTGCGTTTGCTAAAAGAGATGAAAATTAAAAATTTTGATCAAGCAAAAATGTATAATTGAAAATTTAAAAAATATTAGATTTCCTATTATTGCATTTTCAAAAGTGAAATAAATCTTTAAAATATTTTTGTAGAGTTAATACAGAGAGAAAATAGCTCATATACGCATGCAAGTAAGAACGAGTAAAATGGGAAAACAAGGCGTGCTGTTCAAATGTGTTTTGCAAACCACTGAATACATTACGACTGTGATTATGCTAACTAGTTTTAATGGGATATTTCGATTCCTAATACATTTAATTGTACTTAATATAATAAAAAAATATCACAGCCTTAGAAAGCTGTGCTGTGTCTGGCTGACATTTAAATTATATGTAAAAACACAGGTTTAAAAAGGAATACATAGGTAGGTACTTGTATAGGTGTACCAAGTATTGTAAAGTAAACATATTATATATAGTTACTTCAAATCAAATTACTTTAGTACTCCGCGCGGTGTCGTAAGACCGCGTAACGTTATAGGTTCCTTTGTTCCCTCCGGTGGCTAAGAAATATTTATTTAAATATTTATTTTTACCTTTTATACGTAGCATCAAACTACTAGGAAATAAAATATTTAACCCGCAGTTAGCTTATGTATGGTTTCCAATACCAAAGTACTGATCCGTGTTTGTGCACATTTTAGGAACTCATTAGCCTTTGAAACTAAAAGCATTTGGTAAAGAGAATATTTCTGCGAACTACAACGATATGTTATTAAACACAGATCAATGCAGTTTGTGCTGAATTCTAATTAGACACGTTCGTTTCCGGCCGGAACGAATCAGAGCGCGTTTCACTACTCCCAAAGGAATTCAATTTGCGGCATATACATACATATAAAGTTTATCACATAGTGGTAACCACAGAAGGATAAAATAAGGATCTACGAAAAGCGTTACCCCTTTATTGACGCAAGTAAACAAATAGAGATACGTGTGAGCCGGTACGGAAATATTTCAATCGCGAGTGTGTAACGAGATCCCACGCGGAGCGCCGCGGGCTCCGAACAGCTTGGCGGAGAACCCGCAACCATGCCCTGGCAATCATATCACATCACCTTATTCCATTGAGATAAGGATCACATTACAATACATATGGTTACATTACGAGTACTTTACCCACTAACCGCGAAAGGAAATAAAATGTTCCCCTACGGTGTGATATTTACCTTATCTCTCGCATTTACGCCTGTAATTAGATTTAATTTATGTCCACGAAAGTCTGTTGGTAATGTGGAGCAGTTGAACTAAATAATGTTTTTTTAATTAAAGAAAGATTCCATTTTTACATTTATTGTTATGTCCATTTACTTAAGTCACAATGATTTCTCCGACAAAACAAAAATTTCAACAAAATAATAAACTTCGTTTGTCCTTTCGTTGTTTTGTTTCAATTTTCATCCGAGGCCCATTCACAAGGTGACTTTAATGATGTATTTTTATTTAAGTACTGGCAGTCAGCCGCCCACTTCAACTCCGTTTTTTAATTATTAACCACCTTCAAATATACCAAATAGTTCTGCTCATGGGTTTTTTCCTCGTGTCAAAACTAGAGGATAATATTTATCACCTAGGTATAGGTATATACTCGTACCACATAATAATCGGGGGTGACCACATCATAATGATACATCATCATCATGTTTGACCCGACAGTACCAGTGCATCCTTTACTTATCGATGTGGGTACCGAGACTTAAATTACATTAATGGGAAGAACATCTTTCATGCCTCTAAACTGCTCTACTATATATTTTTCAGTATATGCTTTAAAAGTTATTCTAAGAAAAGTTACTATAAAAAATTATATCCTTGTGCCGCCGTTGCCTAGTAAACTAGGCGATATTGTACCATTATAGAGCGAAATCCGCTGAACATTCACAAAATCACCCTTAAAGCTATAAAATTTTAATAGTTGTTATTTTAGAGAAACTTTTCGCATTGCAGTAAAATAATTATTCACCAGTAAACGTTTGAAATTCCTTTTGCTGATGGATTTGCGCAGTCTGTGCTTATCCCCCGAAAAGCACACATCTTGAGATTTGCCCTGTCACTGTATATGTAAGTATCCACTGAATCCTACTGAAGCATAGTACAGAGCCATTTGTTAACTAGAATCTGTTTGCATTTTACTTGTATACATGTAGTTATATGCGAATTCAACTCATTAGCATACTTAGTTTTTAACAGGAGACTTAGTTTTATTCCATCAATACCAAAACATAAAATTATGTTACTTAGGTAAAATGCATAAATGACTGGAGTAAAAATGTGTAAAATATAATAAAATACCGAGAGTTTGCCCAAACACGGAATTTCTGTTTCATATCTCGCACCTACACTTTTTATTGAAAGTAAAAATGTGAACAATTATTTGTGTACAAATTTCTGTGATTCTATGTCACCCCAAAGGCTTTGTTTGAGGACTGCTCGTATTTTTATTCCTTTTTATAAGGACCTCATAAAAGTGGGTACCTCGCGAAGATAAGGAAGTTATACGAGCTCCTCGCGGTTCGAGCCGTAGCAATCCATCTCACGTAATTGCATTATATTCGGAGTGCGTGGCTCGAGAGCCCGGGAGGAGCAGCTAGTTATGATTTCTTTCCAATATCGACACTTCTCTGCTGACACTTTTATCAGCAGTCCTTTTAAATGTACCTTTCCAAGAAATGCCTTTAAAGACTTTAGTTGTATGTCCATAAGTATAACAAAATTTTATCTGTTATAATATTTTATTCTTCGCTTTGTTGAGCTATCTGCTATTGTCCAAATTATTGTGAATCTTCATCATATCTCGATAAGTGAGGTAGGTTGATTTAAGTAATTATTTTACTTTTGTGTCTATTAATAAGAGGTCTATTAATAACTATTAATTAAAAAAATAAATAAATAGCCTATTAGTTTTGCGAGTGAAATGAGTAACATATATAGCAATTTATCCATCAGATAGTCTGTCACACGTCCACGTTTCCTGTTAAACTGTCACAAACAGCAAATTGGCTGTTCTACCAAATTTTAATACTGATTCAGTTTAGTTTTCAATTTAGAATTTCAGTAGATACTTCTGTAAATAGTATTTGTAAGTAAGTGCAAACTCAACTGCACCAAAAAAAACAATGTAATATATATTTAGTTTCGATTGTAAAAAAATAAATATTAGATCTGATACATGTAAATAAATTATTCATACATTCACAATTTGCTGTTAACAAACATATTACGAATTGTAATGTATTTGTGGCAAACCATATAAAATAAATTTAAAAGTTCATAACTATTACTAAGCCCTCCCTGCCTTATGATTTGTAGAGACTTGTAAACTCACAGATTGTTTTATGTAGTTAGTAACAAATATAAAAATCAATATCTTGTATTACAACGTTACGTTTATTCTGTAATCTGTGGTATTACCAAAGCATTGTCCTAACTACCTAACCTAACCTACCCATTTTGGTATATTGTAAACAAGGCAACCGATGATGATATTTTGGTAACGCCACGGTTACAATGGACCGGGTGGGTTATAATTAACTAAGTTTGGATTTCCGTCCGTAATTCAGTGCGTATTCCGGTTGGAATAATTTGATAAGCTGAGGTTTGCTTACTATTACTGTACTGTACTGATACATACGAATTCACTGTATTCATGAGAATCAGTATATTCATGAGTATACCTATGACTATTCAACCAAAGTACTAATTTGTTGGGATAATATTATAGTGAAAACGTGGTATGTTAAAATAACCTTTGAACGTTAACGATATTATAAAAAGGTCTAATGTAAACAATATACTTAGCAGCAAGCATATTTTGTTTTGTCAAGCAACTCTATATTTCAAAACCGCAACATTTTTTTTGTGTCAAACAAGTCTTAATTCATATACCCAAACCGCTTTTCGCAAACTCGTCGGAGAGTAACCACATATTGACAAACATTTTAGGGAGGGTCGCCCCTCGATACTGTTAAGACAAAAGGACAAATTTGGGTTAATTAAATTCCAGTGTCGGGCTTTGCGAACCCACTGTCTTGAGGAGCCGTCACGGTTTCTTGAACAAAGTAAAGTCTTATCACCGCCGCGCTAGTTGGTTTGTTTCCCGGCCCGCCCCCTCGCGGCTCTCACACCTCGGTAAAAGATTAATGGGCCTCTAATGAATCAGCTACCGTGACAAATCAGACCCCAGTAATGGATAAGGCCTTCCTGATCTTGCGGCTACGTTAAATTAGCTGCCACTTAAATTTTTGACTTTGCCTTTTTGTTTTCTTTAGCGAGTTGAGTTCTCTTTCCAGAGATATCGTAAAGGCGGCAAAGGGACATAAAAATATGACTTCTTTATACCTCTTCAACAACAAATCATTCCACCAACTTTTTTTCAAGAAGGATCTACTTCAGTGATATAAAAAAATATTATAAGTACTTATCTCATGACATCACCCGGGCTTCTTTGCCTGCAATGCAACAGGAAAAACGCCGTAATTATAAACGTTCAAAAAAGATATTTATTCAGGCAATAATGAAAGTAAGATATTTTTTTTTTCTGGAAGAGATTTCTTAAGAAATCACACATCACTTGTACGAATGTTCTTTATCCCATGTTTTATACTGTATTATGTTTTCTAAATACATGAATTTGTTAAAAAATAAATGAATACTGCAACTCACGATTCTTATTTATTTTTGGAATTTATTAAGAAGAAGGGACGAATACTTAAACAAAATAAATGCCTTCATCGAAAATAAGTATTTGTTCGTTTAAAAATAAACCTCCAAGATTAGATGTACCGTACCTTACCGTTGTCAGTGCCTCGTTCTTGGGATTTTTCATTAAATAAAGGATCAGGTGGACCCGACATTTTCGTTTCTACGTTATTTTATTAGAACGCGATCTCTGACTTCTTAAGACGTGATTGACTTGCGATGAGGATTGTAAGAAACCGTAAGATTCATCAAACTTTGCTGCTTCAAAAGCCATTGAAGTCAAAGTTCTTTTGCACGAAATTAACCCTTTATCACGATGTTATGATTTTAATTATAATACTGAAATGAAAACCATACGCAATAGTAGATTGTTATACAAGGGAAGAAAGGAATTATTCCTTTTACCCGTGTTAAACACTCTACTTTTCATTTCGAATATAAGGAAAGTAAAAAAAGAACATTTTCTCAAATTAATAATAGTAAAAACATAAGTAGTGCCTTTTTAAATTATATTGTGTTGGTAATTCAGTTTTAAATTTTAAATATAGAACATACCGCGCGCTTCAATGGGGCCTCTCAGTTCCGCTTAAGATTAGCGCACACCAAGAGCACTGCAGAGGGGTTACCGTCATCTGTTTTAGCGAGTTTAGTTTTATCAAAAAAATTAAAATGAAAAATTAAATAAACCTCTTCACGTGATGTTAAGGACCGTCGCGTTTGTACATGTGTTTATTTTTCACTGTATGCCCATATTCATGAAGTTAATATTTTAGTGTTATCAGAAAATAAATATTTTTTTAATTAACACTGGCTGTTTATACTTCCACATTTTTTTTTGTTGCCGATTTCCTTTCAAATTCACAGGCAAAATTATGTTCTTATTTTGAAATTTCTTTCCCGCCCTAAAAACGCTGCATTTTCTCTTAGTGTGTGCCCCATTCAGAGAAAATGCAGCGTTTTCCACCCTATACTCAGATCAGGAAAACACTACTTTCCGAGTATGAGAAATGAAAAGGTATTTGAATCAATCCAAGAAATTAGTAAGTACTTACTTATTTATATCTTGAACTAGCTGACCAGGCGACTCCGTACCGCCTTAACGCACTTTTCTTAGGTACCGTTTCCTTAACATACACAAATATTTTAAGACCAAATCAGACAAGCCATTTTCGAGTTTTAGATAGACTAACGAACATTAATTGATTTTTATTATATATATTATGAACAGTCGGGGGAGATAAAACTTTCGATTACGATAACTACCCCAGATAGAGGATCATTTTATCTGCTTACAACAATACCACTTCTAGTTTTTATTTAAGCGTTTAATACATCCGTTATTTTTACACAAAAAATCTAGTTTAACTACTAAACGGAACATAATTTACATTCCATCTTTTGCACTGCCGAATAAGAACGAAAGAATTTAGATTCCTTTGTTATCATGGTAAGACTATCTGAGCGGATGAACAGCTTCAGGAACCGTTCAATAAATGGAAACGTTTAGGGGCCTCAGATTATTGAATTGTGAATTAAACATGACCCACAAAGAAATCGGCTTCCGAATTCTCTTATAATATCGGACTGTTGTTTTACCGACGAAATATTTTTCAGAAATGCCCAACAAGATAAGATTGTTTCCATGCCATTAATTTTTGTTTCGTTTAGAAATGCGGTTATGAATGAAATCGTGTATATTCGGGGATATTTTTTGGAACGACGAAATATGTTATTTTAGGAACAAATTGATCAGGTAATTATATTAGTTCCAAGCTGGGCTGAGTGAAATTTGGAGTAGAAAGTATTTCCTTCTTGTGAAAGGAAATTAATTTACTTTTATCTTATTATGTGCTACTTTTTTATTGTTATTTACGAAGCATATACATTTAGAGCTACAGCTTAGAGGATATCTTGCCCTGTGTGCCCAGCTACCTGCTTTCTCAGTGAAGCCTTGTCAATGGCGGAGTTTTGATCTTCACAAATAAAATTTGCCAGTCGATTTTTACAAGCACGTCTGGGTTTTATTTGTAATAAATAGATAATCATTGTAAATAAACGAATCAACATTTTATTGCACCATTTAGAGAAAAACATAATTAAGTTATAGAGGATAGGAAATAAAATGAGTACAAAAGTGGACTTCTCGCTAATGCTATTAACTTAGGGAAAAGAATGCGATACAATCAAAAAGTTTGTGTCAATTAATTATTATATTATTAGCATGTTGTTTACATTGTATGATAAACTAGCTTTTGCCCGCGGCTTCGTACGCGTGAACTTCCCTCGGGAACAATGCTTTTCACGGGACGAAAGGTACTCTATGTCCTTTTCTATACTTTTAACTAGGTATGTGTATAAGAAATTTCAGGAAGATCAGTTCAGTAGACTGGGCGTGAAAGCTTAACAAACAAACAAACTCACTCGAATTAATAATATTAGTTAGATTGGATTAGATATTGAAATAAGCATGTAGAAGAAAGAATGTATTTATGACTTTTTAATTGCTGGTCTTGTTATTGTATTATTATAAATATTTTTGAACCGACATAATTATGATAACATTCTGATTCAGAAATGCAAATTAAGTCTCCCGCTACCAACCGCTGTTTGTAATTAATTTTACTCAGTGGAGCTGAAGCTCTTTTAGTCTATATAGGCTCAGAAGTACCGAATAGTGAGCAAAAAATCTAATTTAAGAAGTTTATACCAAGGGAATAAATGTCTAGAGCAAAAAATCTATTCGAAGTTGCATAATAACTTAATTATTCATATTATTTCTAATTCCTTCTTTAAAGAATTGGTTTTCACAATTCTAAAAGAAGGAAGTATTAGTTTTACTTACATGTTTTCTTGAGAATTTGCTACTCTTTAAGTGAATCAGAAGATTTCCAATAAATCGTTCAATGAGTCAGTCGTTATTTATTTCAGGAAATAAATAAAAATAATTTCCAGTTGCATCTGCAGCTGGTAGGTCCGCCGTTGAAATGAAACTTGCGCCAAGCTTGCGCCATTGTCTACAAAAATTGGTTATAAATTTGTCCTGAAATGAATCATAATATATTATAATTAGTTGTGCCCGCGACTTCGTCCGAATGGAATTTTACAAAAATTATTATTTAGAATATAAAAAATAACGAAAAAAAATCGAAAATCAAAGTAGCCTAAATTACTCCTAAGTAGCCTTCATCACCTATCTGCTAGTGTAAGTCCTGAAAAATCAATCCAGCCGATCCAGAGATTAGCTGGCAAAAACAGGCAGTCAGACCGAATGCTATTTATACATCCATATGCATATAAAAAGCGGTTATTTTAATATTACAAAAAGAGACTCCAATTTTATTTATTTGTATAGATTTAAAGATATTAATAACCGGAAGAAAAATATAGAGATAATCTTTAGTGAATCAACTATTAAGAACCACTTTATTTAGTTATTAATTAATTTTAAGTAATTAAGTACACCAGCGCAATATAGGTAAAAAACTGCAATGCTGAGGTCAGCGTTCATTCCTTTTGGAACATTTCGCGTTCTAATTTCGCGATCATGCGTTCCCTTATCGTTCCCATTTTTTGATCGGTGTTTTCGTTCCTTGAAATTTGAAATGAAATGAAATGAAATTTATTAAATAATTAAAAATGTTTGCTACATTGCTTATACAATTGGTCCCACACTAGGCAACATGCTTGTCCTATGGTAACCAATGTTATAGACCATAAAAGCGTTAAAAGTAGCCGACAATAGGTTTACAGTAGTAGTTACCTGCTTTACAATACCAAAGTCAAAGATACTATGTGCTTATTTTATAATAAAGAAATAAAGAGAACGCTTTATCACTACATGTGGAGATGCTTCACTGGTCCTGACAGTAAATTAGACTGGTATCTGTAGAAACTGTTCAGTATCAATGTAATCCCACTCAATGATGAGCGATCTGATCAAGTGCTTACATTTTCCAAGACTCGAACTTCCGATATCCGTTTGACGGGCTATTTTGTTATATATATAGTTCGAAATGAACGGACTAAACCGTTGGGCAAACTTAGTATTCACGCACGGCAATTTAACCATGAATACTCGTTTCTTAAGCATATCTTGGTAGTCGGGTAGTTTCAAAATGGATTTATGTTTAATCAGCGCTAACCTTAGAATGTATAATTTTCGAACACTTAATACCTCTACCTTTTCATATAGAAGGGATGTACTGTAACGATAGGGTTTTCGAAGCATAACTTTCAGTACGGCTCTCTGTGCACGCTCAAGTTTGATTAGATAGGTAGCCGCTGCACTACCCCACACTACAATGCAATAGGAAATGATGGATTGACAGAGTGCCAAATATATTGTTTTCAGTAATTCGTTATTAGCACAATCTCTTAAAGTCCTCATGGCGAAAATGAGCTTTCGTACCCTTGAACAAGTTACATTGATATGGGTCGAGAAGGTAAGTCGCTCATCAAGCGTTACTCCCAAATATCGGACAAACTGGGGTCTCTCGATCATCTCACAGTTTACCTCGGAACACTGCAAATGCGTAGATGAGCACTTATGTATTCTGATTGAGGCATTCTGCTTTGGAGCTGAGGCTACTGTTTTATGAAAACATAGTAATTTCGTTTTTTTGGCATTAAGGGTGAGAAGATTGTGTCCCAGCCACTTTGATACCTTAGAGAGGCCCCTGTTAACTTCTGAGAAACACTTGTCCCAGTCTTCAGCAGAAAAAATAATGGCAGTGTCATCTGCGTAGCATATTATCGACTCATACTCTGATGCCAAGGAAGCAACGTCATTGATGTAGATCAAGAATAGAGTGGGCCCCAGAATGCTTCCTTGAGGCATTCTGGGGCCCACTCTATTCTTGATCTACATCAATGACGTTGCTTCCTTTTTGGGAAGGAATAAAAAAAACTTTTTGCCTAAAGACTTCTTTAGACTTAGCCAACTGTTTGTCAAAAATATCGACCAGATCTAAAAAAGGTCGTTAGTTTGTACTGTTCAATCGTGATTAACTTTAAACAATCTATAAGTTCAGTTTTGTATTCGGATATACGTCATTATCTTTATCTTAAAAATATTTTTTACATTGTAAGTAGGCGTTTAACAAACTGTAGGACTTTTTGACCATATGATACATTTTTTACACGTCTTGCATAACAAAGAAGATAACACTTTTAAGTACCTATTTGAATAGAAATTTTGTTTTGTATTGAAACTACGATGAAATCTTATTTTTCAAATACTTCTAATAAACATGCTAGTCACCCTGCGCTCATTTTGAGATGGTTTCGCCCTGTCGATTTTTACGAGATTTGAATTAACGAAGATTTTTACTAGATTCGCAAGTTAATGGACTGCAACCTTTTAATATTCTTGTTATTTTGGATATGAAAAATAATAAATTATCATCAATCTTCAGCCACGGTACTGGGATTGTTGTCAAGGCTTGGTTGTCAACACAACATTTCTCAATCAAATAGGTATAGTTTCAATGATCTGCTTCGTCACATTGAACTATTAATTAGGATCAAATATTTTTGTCGTTTAAGATACAACTGTATTTTTGCACTATTACTGAATTTGGTATAGGTATTTTTGTGTCCATTAATGACTGGTACAAGGTTTGTTTCAATTTCCAAATCAAATTGTTCAGTCATCAGATAATTACCCACTGGATTTAAATTCTGAACATCTTGTGCTATTCAAGAATAGCACAAGAGCTATGCTTGAACCCTATGTTGTAGTTCCTTAGAAAAAGTATAAACACAAGAAAGGCTTACATCGATCATTAAATAATCCTGTACTTACCCTATACCTACCATAGGTACATAAATAGGTAATGTATGTGTGCTCTGATGCAGAGGTGATTTTATTGGCCTCAGTAGAGCGTGAGCCTGTGCAAGGAACGCAAAGAAACTTCGGTCGGCCCAAAAGTTTTGTCATGTAACAATGTAATTAGCCCCCGGAGTTTGCCGGCCCTCAACTTGTAACAAATTCTTTATCTCTCCTCAGCGTTTTCACTTACCAAAATTAAAACTCTTCAATAATTAAGAAGTAGCTTCGGTGCGTGGTGGGTTTAGTAAAACGATACCTATTTAATTTAAAACCAATTTTTATAAATCTGATACATAGAGATTCAGAACGCGCGATAAAACTCTACATGATATATAAATATATATATATATATCATGTAGTATGTATTATATTATATATATATAATATTCAATAATATATGCAAATATTGAACTAGTTGTTACTGGCGGTTTTACTAGCTCGATGTGTGTATATCCTATATATAGCCTACAAACTTCTCTATGAATCAAGCTAGAATATGCTAAATTAATTTTTCAAATTGACCAGTAGTTCTTAAGTTAGCGTTAAAACAAACGATAACAAAAGAAGAAAAACAAACAAAATCTTCATTTTTATTTATTAAACTAGCTTTGCCCGCGGCTTTGTCTGGCGTGATCTTCCCTCGGGAATAGTGCTTTTTCTCGGGATAAAAGGTACCCTATGTCCTTCAAAATACTTCTAATTATGTGTATGCTAAATTTTAGAGAGATTAGCTTAGTAGATCTTGAGTTATAAGTGTTGTAACTAACACTTTCTTTTATATATATATATATAGAAGATATAGTAAGATTTTACATAAAATTATGAATTACAAGTTATAATTAAGGCATTTCAAATTTAAGCCGATGAATTCTTTATCGATTGGTAATGAGATATTTGAGGTTGGAGCGCTTTTAATTCCCACAGCTCCAAATTTTCATCGTAAATGGAATAACTAAACGGAACCTATCGACTTTGCCCTAATTAACGAGAGGCCCGTCATATAATATTGATGCCGTGTGTACACTGGAAGTTTTCAACTTCTTAATATTTGATCTTAATTAAAGTTAGTTACATACACTAAAGGGAATCTCGCGTAAGATTAATCCTTTAGAGTTAGTAAAGCTCTCGAAGCCCAAGTTGCTAAGGTTGTTAGCAATGGTGGCCTCAACGCATGTTTATTTCAGAGATTGGGAGGGTGTAACTTGAGACTGTTTGCCGGTTTTGAGGGCGGCGAGCAAACACGCCTCGTATACACTACACTTAACGAGCCAACTCACGCTCATAGGGGAATTTCATGTTTTCTGATGTGAGTGCCGCTAAAATTATGTCAATAAAACTAAGAAGAGCCCCAAAATCGAATAATATTTATCTTTAATGCTGTGACGCTGTGGATAACAAGAGGAAAAGAAAAGTTGGAGCACAATAAGCTTTTCAGGCCGTTTGTTATCGCACCATGGGAAGCGGCGGAGGCGGCGGCGCGGGACAATCGTCTCGGCCGGCTCTCCAGCTGAATACACACGCGATGTTCACTCTCTGACGGATATTGGGTAGGCGAGCGTACGGCTTGAACTGCATACTCTCCTTACAAAGCGAAAAGTTTGCGTTCAACTAAATGCATACGGCCGTCCCGTTTGTGCGCTCAGCCGGGCTTTACATTTGTCAAGTTAGAAACTTTAAACCGCGCTAACTACCTGTTGTGGGATAAATTTCCTTTTGAATTTAGTACCTACGCTGTTGCAGCACTTTTGTTGCTTCACATTGAATGCAGAGATCGGATGATTGTTAGTTTGTAACTTTACTCTCACGAATGTACTAGTTCTGGCACTCAGCGATAAAATATTCTACTTTATATGTACCTACCTACTGGGTAAAATGACGGATACCTGGTAAGTGCGCATTATAGTAAATTGCGTACTTTGATTATTGCATATAATATTATGATTTTTATGACAGAAACCTTTACATAAGTTATGTATTGGTTACATTTAAACTATTCAAATTCATTTATCACTTCAAATATTTTTAAAGTAATTATCTTGGTTGATATAGATGTAACGAAATATGCCCAGTGAAAAGGAAAATGTCGTCAACCCACCTACATTCAATATAGGTACCCATTATCTTGGTATACTTATACATATTTTATACATGGCCGGCTGTGCATAGTCGACTCGGATATAATGCTTTATTTGTTACGACTGTTACGAGTATAAGTACGTACTAAGGTTCGTATTTGATTTATTAATTTACGCCACTTATCGATTTGCTTTCCAATGTGTCCAAAACAGTTGAAATAACACACAATTTTACTAGTTACCTAAATTTGAATAGCAATCATCCAATGTACTTAAGTACGTAACATCAAACTTACAGAAAAGAACCAAGTCAATTCTAGCTATAATCCTGCATTTCCTACACGGGCATAAATTAAGAAAAAATTAGCCACCGCGCGCGATTTCCAAATTCTATGTACACGGTGGACGATTAAAGGAAAGAATCCTAAGTGCTAAGCTATAACGCTCTATTTCGACGTTTAATACCATATACGAAAAATACCAACCATGAAATTTTGGGTATTTTGCGTTAGTAAAAATATTATACATATACAAATATTAATACGCATCCAGGGCAGTGTAGGACAACAACCTAACATGTACGTGGACACCAACCTAGTCAGATGTCTTAGTGAACTTCATGCGGATGAAATAATAATGATGAGAGAGTGATACATTAAATAGGCCAATATGGCAGGTAAGAAGTGACGCAACTGAGCCCGCCAATATATACCTACTTACTTGGCAGGCGAGACAAATATGGGTGTCTTTTGAAGTTTAAAGGAACTAATTCTTGTATCTGCACACTTTCGTCGATCATAGTTTATTCCGAATTTGACCACCTGGGTCGTGTTTTCGCCATTATGATAACAAACGATTTCGGTAATTATTTATCGATTGCTTTCTGCCAACCAGAGTACAGTATTGGAGCTGTTCGGTTCTCAATTAGGTGGGTGTAGAGGCGTACCTGTATGGCTCGTGTGAGATGAATGGGTTTCTAATGAATCGGCTGCCAGCGCACAAAATTCGTTACAGTAATGGATAACGTGAACCACTGCGGCCACAATAGACAAGCTAACTACCATCGCTTTCATTATTACAGTTATCTTGCGAATTTATACATAATTTCGAAAGTCATTTTGATTTTATGATCAAAATATCTTTTGAAATTTTCGAAAACAAAAAAAAAACATTTTGGAAACAAATGAAAAGCGCCACATTTACTTGCAATTTTATAACATTAATGTATTTAATTACCATTTACTTAAAACTGTAGCTACAGCAGTAAAACAAGATACAATTTGCTAACCACTAACAGACTTAATAGTTCTCAAAGGCCCGCATTATTATTCGCATCAGTCAGACGCTTCTATTGTGTCACGTCGAGCCTCACCCACCTCTGGTTGATAATCCCCACGAAGAATTTCATATTTCACCAGCGTATAAGTAGCGTATTATCTCGTGTCAGACAGGTGTCGCTTGCGTCGGTTGCCTAAATTCATCTCTGTGGCAGGTGCACGCAAACGACGACCCTAATCCGCCCCTGACATCACCCCGTCCGCTGTATGAACTGCGACCCTGATAATATCAACATCGCTACCCAGGCTTCACTCAGCAAGGTATTTTTAAATAATGATTTAGTTTTTTTTTTGTGGATAATCACCTCATCCATACTAATGCTAATCACTGCATAGTATAAAACGAAGTTGCTTTTTCTGTCGCTATGTCTCTTGGTATGCTTAAATCTTTAAAACTACGCAACGGATATTGATGCGGTTTTTTTTAATAGATAGGATGATTCAAGAGGAAGGTTTTTATGCGCATGCGGCCGCTGGCCGGCTGGCAGCGGCCGGGGCGGGTCGCAAGTAATATTATAAATACCAAAGTCTGTCTGTCTTTTTGTCTGTCGGTTACGCTTTGACGGCTAGACCGCTGGACCGAGTTTGATAAAATTTGGTATGGATATAGTTAAAGACAGGTGGTCAAACGGGCTACTTTTTGGCGCCATATCACCAAGTACCACGAGGGCAGAGCCGCTCCAACTACCAATAAATAGATATCTACCTATCGTATGAGCAATTATAATTGACATCGCCAAAGGCCATTGCGTAAAAGTCATTTCGTAGCAGGCTCGTAGCATACACGTAGCTCGTATACCTTGGGTCTACAACGAAACGCTACGAAACTACGAACTACAATGCATTATGTTTTCGTAGCTAGCATACAGTTGTTTATTTTTTCTGTAATTTACTTTGGTTAGTTCACTTTATTATATATCGTTAACATCACACAAATTAGACCTATCGCACTTCTTGTTCTATCGTGTTGATGGTATGTGTATATAATGGTGTATTCTGGCAAATAAAGATTGATTGACTAAAACATCCAAAACATATGGTATTCTTTAATTAGAAAATACTTGCATAAAATATGATACATTAACTACTTTTATAAACGATATGTTTTTACCGTAATTTAGTTGTATATACACGTATATAGACATGTTACACATATCGTAAGAAAATTGTGCGAGCGAAAGAACTTCAATCGCATCATTTTTCATAACAGAACTTTATTTTCAAGGCAAGCACATTTGGAGAAACTTCTTGTGGGTCATAAAAATTATATAGCACCCTATATTTGTCGCAAGTACTTAATTCTCGACACGCGGCGGCGGCTGATTTCATCTACTTTCCTGTTTTATTTTATCTGCGATCTATGGAGCAATTTGAGCGTAAAATATTAAGTAATGGCTATGAAATGTGGCGAAAATGGTAAATGTTCCATTTGAGGACTCAAAAAATTACAATATAACTTTACAGTCATTTTATAAAATAAAAATAGACTTCCAGTTTCGTATTCGTACAGTGTATTGTTTGGTTACTATAAAATAAAATAAAAACTTTTTTTCAGCATATAGATCGTATTAACAATTGTTTGCAGGATTTATGTGTGTATTTACAACAGTTCATGTTCATTTTGTCTTTGAACCGGTTTATCTTTGAATACCGACCAAGTTAAAATAATAAACTATTTTATTAACTTATCTTCTTGTCTTACAAATTCATCTGTATATAGGCGTGCATTAAATCAGCGTGTGATTCTGTAAGATTTTATTTTACACTTCGAATCTGAATCCGTTGTGAGTTTCTTGATTGGCATTCTAAAAACTCGCTTAACAATGCGAATCTATACTAGCGCTACCATTTCGAACGTGAGATTTTGAATGAGATGACGTAAGATGTGGCATTCAGTAAAGAATTTTCCCCGTCACTTCGAAGCTCACTTCTCATTTGTCATTTTAAACCTTATGCGAAATGCGAGTTATAGCGACGTGAGAATCGAGTGTTGTTTGAAATTTATAGAATCGACAAGCTGGACCTCGAATCTTTATTAGAATCGTTTTTATTTGTTATAGTTAAAAAATAAAGTCACAGGCTTTTGTTCCTGAGGATGAGGTATCTAATTGGATTGTTGCAATCTAGTGATTTCATAATTTCATTGAGTTGAATGTACAACTTACTGATGCATTGTGCTGACGATTATTACACTACAATCTGGAATTTGTACCTATGAACGTAAAATTTCGCTGTTAATTTTAAAATGGCATATTCGTAATTTGCTTTTTAGGGTTCCGTATAAAAATGAAAAAACGGAACCCTTATAGGATCACTCGTGCGTCTGTTTGTCCGTCCGTCCGTCTGTCACAGCCAATTTTCTCCGAACGTACTGGACCGAAACAGATGAAATTTGGTAGGAGGCGTAATCCTGTGACCCAAATACAAATGTGCAAAGTAAATATATTTTTAGGGGGTCAAATTAGAAATTAAAAAAAGAAGTTTTGCAAACCTTACCTTGACAAATGAAAGGGCTCGTTATAAGGATCTCTTTTATCTCTCTCCTCTTTGATTGGTCATTTGACTTAAGCCAGACGGCTCATGATATAAATAAAGCACAATATATCTGTATGTCATGGGAAACATTAAAACATCGAATTTTACGACGCGCAACGACCCTGGGCTACGAAGCCTGTTAATGATGATGTATTTTATGGTTTTAGGAGTAACATCAATATTTAATTATTGTATGAATTTGAAGACTTAAGTCACTGGTATTGTCTAATTTTAGTAACATTTTACATTCAATACGCTTTCGTGAAAAAATTGAATGAAGAGACTGATAAAATCATTAAGTATACAATTCGTTTGTTTGGATAGCCGAGGATACACGCGAAACAAAAGGTGGATAATAAAATAAATTACTCCTTTTGAATGACGCCATCAAACACCACTCGGCTGACAATGGATTTTCTGATGAATTATCAATTTTCTCTTTGTCGTACCCCAAACAAAAACTCACGATTCTACCTGCAAGCGTTATCTTGGCAGAGACGTATCACCTTTATTTGTTTCTGTGGTGCGTGTGATACTTAAAGTGCACAAGTGTGAGTCCTTATCAATCAATCAGCGGAGACAGGCCGACTGAAGGAATGCTCTCTCAGTAGGATAAGAAACTCTGAAAAGTCATATGTTTAGTATAAAATAAATTATTTATTACTAATAAATTATGATTTCGTCTTCCCTTGTCAGATATGATTTACAAATTTGATATAATTAAACACCATAATAATGGCGATTCTAAAAGGACTCACTTATCATGGCCTATTGAAAGTGAAGCCTCGACACATTGTTACTAGTAATAAATAGTAAAATGTCTTTAAACATAAATACCATATGGGCATGTGATGCTGCTCAAAGCATTTGTACTAAATATATTGAAACAATACTGTAGAACATCGTGATTCCAGTCCATGTATATAACTCCTAGCGCCTTCTTGTAAAGAGTTCAGAGTTGAATATTTTTAAAGTTTTCGCTAACACGCACTGACCAGCGAATCGTGGCGTTTAAAGTCAAACTCCTATACAAAGATATACGGAGAGACAAACAATAATGAGCAGAAGTTAACAGTAGGGTTGTTTGATAACGTAACATACCTTCACCATCATCATCATAACAGCATACCATAGATTTTGAAGATATTCGGCTATAATCGCCGCACTTTCGACGCTGTTGTACTTAATAATAATAAAGCTTTATTAAACATATATCCGAAATTGCTTAATGCTTCGTCATGGAATCACAAGATGGGAAACATTACAGTGGAAGTGTGCATGAAGTGAATAATTTTCTCTATGCGATAGTGGACAAAGGATGTTGAGACAGCAGCTACCCTGCACAAAGGAGTGACACTCGGGTTAATGGCCAGAGTCTGTACACTCCAAACTATTACTAAGTGTCATGAACCTAAGTTTCCATTGTTTATATTTATAGTTTTTAATACCTACTTCGTTAAAAGTAAAAAGAGCTGAGCATTCGCCTCTAAACAACTATTAAGAGATCTGTATCAGGATAAAGGAAAATTCAATTTTTAATGTAAAAATATTCTAAATTAGAGCGTATGGGATTTGCTTGCGATTTGGTTGGATTTGATTGGAATTAGATTATATGGCTTTAAGCGAGCAAGTTTTGCAAAATCCATCATAAGAAAGAACTAGTTTCTTTAAGGTACCAAAGGTAAACCTTTGTACAGTGGCCCATATATACCACCTTAGCCTTACACTTATACACCTTAAGCGGTTGGTATATTTTTCTGCGTAGACCACTCGACAAAAGTCTTCTGCTTGAGAAGCTCATTCATAATACCTATGCAATTCACATAAAATTATATAGACAAAAAAAAAGTCTGTAAGTACATCCTTTTAAAAAAAATTCAAAGAAAACCACCTTTTTAAAAGTCGAGTAGAATTGATTGCTGTGAACTAATAACAATTATGAAAGTTATAAATATTAATAAAGAAAAGAGTCATGGCGAAACTCCATACATCGTTTGTACGATTAAAAAATTGAAATACAGATAACATAAAATAAATCGAATTAGTAAGAATACATAAGTAGTAACATGTTTACCACCACAAAAAAAATTTAAACCCCGGGGTTTCTTTAATATTTAATTTTTTAAAGTCGACCTTTAGCTTCGTTTTCATTCGCCATTATTGTCGCAACTGAAACATTTTGTCATCCTGACAGTTGTTAGCATTGTCGAAACGGTATTGATAGTTCATTATGGTAGGTTAGGTTCATAGATTAAGTAGTTGTACCTGTGATTAAGCAATTAATTTTTACTTGGTGAAAAAGTGAGATGGCGAAATAGGAAAGTTCATGAGTAAGAAAAGGACCAACGATATTTTTTATATTTTTGTCTCTGTCAACGTGGCAATTTTTTCTTTGTTTGGCCAATTCGACGCCAAACAAAATCTTACACCGAACTAACAGGAAAATTATAGACCTCCGTGGCGTAATGGTTAACATGCCTGACCGCTACTCAGGAGGTCCCGGGTTCGATCCCCGGTCAGGTCAAGATGAAAAATGATCTTTTTCTGATTAACCTGGGTCTTGGATGTTTATCTATATATGATGTTATATTTGTTATAAAATATAGTATCGTTGAGTTAGTATCCCATAACACAAGTCTCGAACTTACTATGGGGCTAACTCAATCTGTGTGATTTGTCCCTATATATTTATTTATTTAATTATTTATTTCTTGTATTAAGAAAAATATTCATTTTAAGTAGTAGAATTTGTACGAAAGATATACAAAAAATAAGGGCATTTGGTACATAAATTTTGTGGCTCAGGAACACATTCCAGGGTGCCACCACCATCTCTTAAAACCATGCAAGATCCAGTGAGTAAGCGAGATGTCGCCTTACATCATGTATTGCGCGGTCTCACTTACTCATTGGATCTGGACAGCGAAATATATGATGTAACGCGACATCTCTCTTACTCAATCGTTCTTGCATGGTTTTAAGAGATGGTAGTAAGCCCCCAGAGGGGTTACTATATACAGTCTCTTAAAACCATGCAAGATCCAGTGAGTAAGTGAGACAGCGCAATACATGATGTAAGGCGACATCTCCCTTACTCAGTCGTTCTTGCATGGTTATTAGAGATGGTGGTAGGCACCATCTCTTAAAGCGTAATACATGATGAAAGGAGATGACGTCTTACTGTGTCACTTTGTCTCGCCTACTCACTCGTTCATGTATGGTTTTAAGGAGCCTGCTACTTATGGTTTTAAGAGATGGTATAGCCCCCCAGGTACTAAATCGATGAATCTAACCTACCATAATGAACTGTCAATATCGCTTTGACAATGCTAACAACTGTCAGGGTGACATATTGTTTCAGTTGCGTTAAAAATGGCGAATGAAAACGAAAAAAGGTCGACTTTTATAAAATAATATATTAAAATAACCCCGGGGTTTAAATTTTTTTTGTGGTGGTAAACATGTTACTAGTGAAGTATTCTTACTAATGCGATTTATTTTAAGTTCTCTATATTTAAATTTTTTATTCGTACAAATTCCGCCATCATTCTTTAGTTTAAGAATTTTTTTTTTTTGGTTTTAATTAGAATCAGAAATAAATAAAATAATAATTTACATTCTAATGATTCCACATTTATATTATTTGTATTTTCATAAAACTAGACGTTTTCATAAAGCTTTTATATTTAACTAGCTGTTCCCCGCGGCTTCGCCCCGCGTAGGACTCGGTTATATCGCGCCCAAAAGTAACTACATCCCTACCAAATTTCATCACAATCGGTCCAGCAGTTTAGCCGTGAAGAGGTGACAGACAGACAGACAGACAGACTTTCGCATTTATAATATTAGTACGGACTAGCTTTTCTCCGCGGTTTTATCAGCCCGCCCGTGAGAATTTGTACTCTTATAACCTTTCCCGAGAGAGTCATGCTAGCATATACAGGAATAATTTTTGAAATCTAACCGATTTCCGAAATCCTTAAGATAACCCACTATAAATAAACTCAAAAACATTTCCTTAAATGCTAAATCTTGATTGTGGAAGATCTTTATGTGGTCTTTCCGTGATACTCCAAACATCCAACGCTGCATCCTCATTACCCCGAAGGTCAGGGAAAGGAACACACAAGGAAGGAGCGGCACAAAATAGGAAGGCCTTGTTTGTGCCGCTCAAGCACGGGACACGTCTCACTACCGTATAGGATAGGGCTTATCATGGATTTGTAGACCCTGTCCTTGTCTTTTACCATCGGCATTCTACTCAGACCATGCTGTTGCTATTCGGGCATTTGACCTGCTCCATTGTCTTCGCCTATGCGTACGGGTTGGAGATCTGTTGTGACAACATTTCCTCTCTATATTACTAATATAAGTATAGAGGTAGTAAATATTATTAATAGGTAATTAATTAGATTTTACTATGTGATATTTAAATGTTAAAAACGAATTCTTGTAATTATATGCTCCAAATAACCTTACGTTTGGTGATACAATGTCGTATCTATTTATTATCCCTTTGTTTAGGAGATAAAACGCGGAGATTGAATTGGATGGAAGGCATAAGGAACATTAAGTTATTTTTCCTTTGCCGTCTAATTGGATTAGTGTAATTACAACGAATCAAATTGTTGTGACAAACGAGTCGTGCTCTGATAAAAGGATAAGCTGCCGATAGTATTTCGATCTTAATTAACCAACTTCAAAGCAGTCTTTCTTTTGACATTATTCGTGCATGGCCTTTTACAAATACATACACTAATAATCACGATTTTTTGCAAATGAGAAACACACTTGGATAATTTTTTTGTTAGTTTTGTACACATGAATTATGGCCTCTTTGGCTATGATGACTAAGTTTAGGATAGTTATTAATCACATTTTTTTAAACGCAGCAATGAAATATACTTGCCTTTTTTTTTTTAAAAATTTACAATACATTACAATACAATACAAATACTCTTTATTGCACAACAAAATAATAAATTAACATAAAACAGCTTTACTTAAAACAATGAGGCACAAAGGCGGACTTATCGCTAAAGCAATCTCTTCCAGTCAACCTTGGGGTACGAGTATATAGCCGCAATAATACCTGCTTATTTGAAATTTGAGCACTGTTTGTTTACCGTTTTCGTCGACTGACCTAAGTCAACGTTACCGCGGACCTTCAGCTTCATTTTGAATGTCCTTGCTTAATTCATCTCTAAACTAATTCAATGCTTAACCAGCTAATTTAAATGGAACCTGCTATTAACTTAGGTATTTTACCTTATCTCATTTTCAAGAGTTTTTAACTCATTCAGCATTCAAATTACATTGTTTCTTTCATATTTTCGGCATATGGATATGAGTTATTTTATATTGCTGACCTGAATAAATCTTTTCTCACTCAAATTTATTAAAATGTTTGATATGAAGCATATTAAGACAACAATGTATTAATTATTTCATCCTTTTAAGTTGAGGAAATGAAGTCGGTTTGGTTTTTTTTTGCAAAAACAATTATTTTTTACTTTTTAGTTTTGAGTACGCAATACCTTATAACTAAAAAGTTTTAAACACTTTGTATTTTGGAAAGTCGGGTAAACGTCATCAGCGTCGTCTCACCTTATTGACATGGAATATATCAAAAACGACTCACATCGCAATAAAACTTGAAGAGTTCCCGTGATAACTCCATGATTCCATCATTAGATCCTAATCTTATGACTATGGAACTATTCCGAAAGTATACCCTTTCTAACAAAAAAATAATTTTACCAATCGATTCAGTGGTCTTCGAGTAATCGAGCAAGATATATCACAATCAAAAAGTTGTAAATACGTTAATTTTTGAAAGTGGGTTAAATTTTCCAGCATATTCTCAGCTACGTCTCACCTTATTAAAATGGAATATATCAAAAAATACTCATGCCCAATACAAAACTTGAAGAGTTCCCTCGATTTCTCCATGATCCCATCATCAGATCCTGACCTGCTGAATATGGGACCAATTGGAAAATATACCCTCTCGAACAAAAAAAAAAATTTCAAATCGGTCCAGCCGTCTTCCCATAATCCGGTAACATACATAAAAAAAAAACATTCCGACGAATTGAGAACCTCCTCCTTTTTTTTGAAGTCGGTTAAAAAGAGCGAAGCTCGGAAGCCCAGCTACTTACATATATTAATGAAAGAGCTATATTCTTACTTTATAAATATAAATGCCGGTATTTACTCTAAGTTTCTCCGCAATACAAAGAATTAGAGAAAACGAAAGTCATCGGTTGTTCATTTCGTTCTGTTTACGCGCCATCAGTTTTTACTGGAAGCGAAGGAGCGAAGGAGCGGCTATTATGTAGCGGATAGTTCGGACAAATGCTTAATTGTCTGTCCCTGAAACGCCTTATCGGCCTTCTAATTGCAAAACAAACAATATGGATGGTACTTAGCTTAATGGTTTAATAGAATAATCAATACTGTTAGAATGCTAATTAATTAATTTTTTTGCATGTTTCTTTACAAATCAATTTGTGAACTTGTGATACATATAAAGTTATTCTGTCGAGATAATAAAAATTAATATTATTTTTTTATGTTTTGAATAGTACCTAACTCATAAGTATTAAAATAGGTTAGATTTCGGCAGAGAAGATAATATGTAGGTATGTCCTACATCAATATATAGTATGCAAAAATTAATTAAAGATTTTTATATGCAACAATGAATATGTACCTCAAGTATCTGCTAATGACGTATTGATTTATATTAGCCCTGAATATCTACTACATCCTTATCTAACGTATATGTAGAAGCCGGTAATTAACAAGTAATAGGATTATGAGAGTCAAATTGAAGTTATAATATATCAAATATTAATAATTAAGGTATTATTTCAGTTGGCACTGCATCATACTAACTTCCTAATCGATACTTCCATACTAATACGATATTGTCTGTCTATCTGTTTGTCACTGGACCAGAGATCAAACAAAGGTTACTTTTGGACACGATTGGATAAAGTCCTACGCAACACCAACCGCAAGACCGCAAAAAACCGTAAGCAAAGCTAGTCCTTAATAACAATGACCTTGGAGATTTTTGTTGACTTGACTAAAATGACTCTTTACCAATCAATTTATTATGAAGAGATTTTGGTTCTTTTTATTTCACTTTCATAATATAAAAAAAAACCTTAAAACTGATGACACCTTTGTGATATACACTAAACATACATTTATTACATATCTACCATTATTATGTTTTTAAATAACATCTGTAACAGAATAAGTACCAGTAAAATTGTTAATTTATAAAAAACAAATAACTATATTGATTTTTGGCTTCTAAAATACACATCATATATATTCTGTATCATATATCGTATTCACTAATCTCTAAGTGGGTTCTGCCCTGAAGTACAATATGAATATTATATATTTACGACGAATAAAATTACTTTGCGTTTGTTGCTAGATGAATAACTTATGGTGGAAATTGATTTATTAAAAGGTGATTATCTCTTTTAAATAAATCCTATTAATTCTTATTTATTTCTTTGACAGTTTTATTTGTTTCTATTGTGTCGAAAGCGATAAATTAAGAAACTCTGAAATTCGTACAAGTTTTAAAGAAAGTTTTCAGGACAGAAAATTCGAGCTTTATTTTCTACTCTGCAACGATTAACAAAAGAGGAACAATAAAAGAAATGTACCTACTAAAGTTGTATAGATTTTGTACAAATTTTAAAGAAACAACACTATTCTATTCTATACAACTTTGTACGTACATTTGGTATATAATAGATGCCTATGTTTTTGTTGTGGCTATACTGACTATCCACAATATAGCTTATTTTTGTCAAGTCAAAAACATCAAGTCAGTAGTCATGTCTAGTCAAGTTATGAGTAGTGCAGTCAGAGCGCTAAGTGAAGCCGTGGAAGAATTTGTCTTAGCATTAACTTAAGATTTTTTCAAATTACAAAATTATAAAAATAATTTTTTTTTTAAAGTTATGAAATGGATTAAGGGATTGACGCCTTTTCTGTCACCCTCTAATTTCACTGCACCATACGCAAATAATAATAATTTGCTGTATTGACGTAATGTTTTACCAGTATTAAAATGAGTCAGTAGGATAAAGGCTTTTAATTTATTGCGAAAATTTACGCTCCATACCACTCGACTAGGCTATAAGGACCGACTTTATTGAAATATTAATAGAAAAAAAATGTTGGAATTGAATATTTTCCACACAACGATTTTTTCGCTTTGACATCCTCAAAAGAATACCTAATACTAAACTCTGCGTGGGCTTTTTTACCTTATTTAATATCAAACCAATAATGGTAATAACAATAGACATAGATATGACGCAAATTGCATTATACCTTAAAAAGAAACAGTCTTATTTGAGAGATCTTCTGTAATGTCGTATAATAAAATTCGGTCGTCAGAGAATAACATTAAGAAAATTGCACGGAACCCTAGGAGCAATAAGCAATAGAAATCGTTTGCTGTGAGTACGGACAATTACATTCTGTGTGATTCTTCTTTCAATTCGCATTTCTTTATTGAGTGGAATGAATGCGGCTGGTATGTGACAAATTATAACGATGTTTATATGTAAGTACTTAGTTATTATCTTAGTTTAATAGCCGCGTATAACACTAAAGACATACATTAAGTACATAATATACGTGTTTTCGATCTCAAAAACTTAACTTTCCAGAACCACGTATTCAGGTCTTTTCTGCGACCTCGCTTGCAGCGTAGAAAACCATTGGTTGAAAAGTTTCTGACTGGCTTTTGTACCGACCTCGTATATATTGTGGTGAAACAGAATGGCATGATACTAGGTAAAAAAACAGTTATGTGATATACCTATCATGGACCTATGCACATATGTGTGTATGTACTTATATGTCACGATAGGGTATTTGAGAATGTCAACCATCGTGGAACCGCGACATTCAGGACATCCATCTTTTGCGGTTTGTTTTATAGCCCCGACGTGAGAGGTGGCGAGCGTATCGCCTTTATTCAGGCACAGTGATGACGTCATGAAATTCGCCGGGAAAGCATTTTAATATTGATGGTCTATATTTTTGACAGTTTTAAAATGAATGTCACTTTTCTTTTGAGTTTCAAAATTTGCAGTTTCAAAATACAAAAGAAACGTTACTCCAGATATTTTCACGCAGTGATTGATGTTTTTTAATAAATACATAATGGTTAATTCATTGCCATTTGCCACTATAGAAATTAAATTATTTACAAGTGAATGATTATGGTCACACTAGTAAACACACTATTTATACAGTAGCTCCTCAGTTAAATTAAGGCCATTTAAATAATTAAATTTAACTATTTTATACGGTTTTCTATCGCGTTTATTGCTTACTTATTTAAATAGTTTAATTTAATGTGTAACAATCGCGAAAACATAAGAAATCATCATTTAAATAATAATAAAAGTACGTTGAAAGAGTTTTGTAAATAATCTCCTCAGTATCAAGCATTTTGTATACAGATGTACGAATTAAAACAATTCAATTCAACGGATGCTTAGAGTAATTTAGAATTCCGTCATTCAGCATAACTTACGCATGAATAAATTTGGCGGCTTATTGTAGATTGTAGCCTTGAATGTTGCTTAGCATTCGCGTAAAAAATGAACGACTCATCTAAATAAATGGAGTGCGTTCAGAAAATTTGTGGTATGAGCGCTAAATTGAGCGACAAAGTTGGTTGGTGATTCAGAAGGCGTAGGTATAAATGTGGTATGTAATCGAAGTGTGGCAGTACTGTCAGTCAAGCCTTTTCCGCAGGGAGTTGTGGGCTCAGCCGGTCCGGTCCGTGGCCGGTGGCGCAGGTTGGGCACGCACACCCGTGTCGGTCAACTACTATTACTGAGGCCACGGTTATTGGATATGTGTAAATTGATGATGACAGTAGAGCTATATTTTCTTGTAAGAAGGAGACTCGAGTACGGTTTTTTTTCCCTTAAAAAGGTTTGGTATTGACAAAAAGTATTTTAAAAGATATTGTGATTTTATTATTATTAAAATTTAATATGTTACTTTGATTATTTGTTTTTTATTATACTTACATTTACTTGTATGTATATTAGACATGGCTTCATTATTATAAAAACAAATAAAACCTTATAAACACGAGTTCAAATTTTCGCAATGCTGGTTATTTGCTCCATCTCATAGGCTACGGTTACCGCTTCCCATCAAAGGCGTCGTACGCCTGTTTGTCAACTTAATAGTTTATAAAAAAGTTAATAAATAATAACAAAGGCTATAAATCTAACGGTAAAATACTAACTCAATACCATGAAATACCTATCCGATAAGCGAAAATTCTCTCTGCATTATTATCGTTTAAATAATAATTAGTTAACTACACGCGATATGGTTTTATTACTTGCGGTATTAGGATGGTATGGTACACGGTGTGAAAATTAGGTATTACGGCGAGCCAACGCGGTGCGTGTATATACACAAAGCACTATGTTAATTTTCATTTCCAAGCGAATTTTAATGGATAGATTACACTGCAGCTTGTGGTACCGTTTGTGTTTTCATATTATTATGTTTAGAACGTATATGTAACACTTGTTTCTGTTGATTTATGTGTTTGGTGTAGGATACAAGGAATTTAAAAATACGATTAGTAAGTGTTATTAAAACCTTTTATCAGCTTAACTCCACGATTTGCTGATTATCTCAACATATACGATGATTTAACAAATTTTATTAGCTGAAGATGAAAATTTTCCCGTTATTTGTCTACATCAGTATTTTGGAAGGAATTTTGTTCAGTTAAAAAATAACAGAACCTAATAATTTTAAACTTATAATCGAATTTACTTCAGAAAAATGCATCCATACCTATTTCTAAAAACAAGCTTATGCGTAATTTATCTTATTATTTCCGAAATTCACGTCTGAAGCTGTCAATGTAATTTCGTAATTGAACAGACACAAGCGTAATTAATTAAATTAAAAATCGTCAGCTTGCCTAATATCGTAATGGTATTGAAAAACAAGAACGGATAAATATTGCAGTTATTTTAGGTCTGCGAAGTAAAAGCAAAGTTTTGGGTCACCGAGCGCGCCTCCACTGTGACACGGGAAATGATCACTACAAGGATATTACTCTCATTTCTCTCTTATTCAAGTGTTTTTCCAGTCGCATTTTAAGGTATATGCAGCTCATTAAGTCTCATCTTAAATTTCTATATCTCTATGAACTACGCAACTGAAACATAAGACTTTCTATTACTTTTCCCCATTTATCGAATACTAAAGGTTGCTATGGAAATCGCATTAAAAAGACTTCAAGTAAATATTTTTTATCCCAATAAGCAACATACATGAACCCTATTATTTCTAGCACACACAGTCGATTCCTGTTAGATCCGAAACGGAGACCACGCACCAGCAAGCGTAGCGTGGAACAACTATTACCCTGATGATCCAGAGATCGAGTAGTAAAATTCACAAGAAGATGCTAGACGTATAGTCAGTTTTCAACCAATCATTGTGAATATCGGTGGCCATTTTTAGGTCCGTCTTCTACTGACTCAATTCATGATTTGTAAAATCCATTCTAAGTATTATAATAATCCCTAAATAATAATCCCTACCTACGTAGCAGAGTTCTTCCCGTTTTACTCTTTTCCTTCCTACTTCGCAAATACTTAGACTTAATAAAGTCAAACGCAGCGCTGATAACAACTTCAAACGGTAACGGTGCTTGACTTTAATTTCCGCAAAAACAAAATCTGTTGTGTGAGTAATTTTCAAAACAAGTATAATAATTATGTTTTACAAGTCGGCAGGAGGCCTCTATTGCTTTGTTGTTGTTTTGTTATAAAATACTTATAAGATCAATGAAATTTAGCTTTCAATAAGGTAGCATCGACATGTATTCGAATAGCAAAGTGACCCTTTAGATTTGGGTTTATTGGTTAGGGAGTGCCCCATCGGTGCTGTCGAGTCGATGTAATCGATGTACCTATGTGTGTAGGTTTTCAATCGCACAAGATGTTATGATAAACATAAGTACCAAAAAAGGTAACAAGCACCTGAATTAAACAATGATTCTTTCATTTTAAATAATCAAATTTAAAAAAAACGGAACTAAAAAGAAGGTTGGACAGCTAAATTTAAATAAAAAATATCGCAGGCGATTAACAATTTAATATACCTACTTAATTTCCAGCGACGACATAGCCCGATAATTAATTTTGACATGTCAGAAATCATCACAAAATATTAACAGAGAAATACAAATTTAACTTTGTACATACTTTAACGTTTTATCGACGATCGTTTCACGGAAAACTAGAACTATCGGCTATTGACAGTGCAAGTTATTTTTGCAGTTGCCCGAAGTTGTCCCAGTTTCTAAGTTAGAGACTGGGTTGAGCTATAAATTGTGAGTAACACGAAGAGGAGTCTCGTCGAACCGAGGAAGGTTGGGATATCAGCTCGGATATCTTTAGGAATGTGGTCTCAGATTTAATCCCTACGTATTACGGAGTGTTATGGCGGCTGTCAAGCGCCAGATATATCACGGTTTCTAATTGCGAATATTACGAACGTTTAGCTAAATTAAACGTCTCCTATTGCTAATTGCCAGTTAAAATGAATACAAATGTATCTCGTACCTCCTGTGCCATAGCATCACACGATATTGTTATATGGATATAATGTTTTTTTTTCTTTGAACATTAAAGTTCAGGGCAAAATAACTCTTTATGAATAAAGGCGTTAAGTATATTTATAGCAGAAAATAGCAGGTTTGTATTGTATAGGAAAATATCAACAAATTTTCGATGAAATTTGATATTTATATCCAAATAGGTAGGTACTTAACAATTTTCATTTTCACCTAACTTCAATACTGAAGGTTCTCAATTCTGTATTTGTTTTTGCTATCACATAAATCCGTAGGTACTGCTGAATTTTTATAGTTTAAAATACAATCAAAATTGGGACAGCAATTATTTATCTTCATCATCACTATCACTACATAGTATAAAACAAAGTCGCTTTCTCTGTCCCTATGTCCATTTGTATGCTTAAATCTTTAAAACTACGCAACGAATTTTGATGCGGTTTTTTTAATAGATAGAGTGATTCAAGAGGAAGGTTTTAATGTCCATGCGAAGCCGGGGCGGGTCGCTAGTCATAGTATAAAACAAAGTCGCTTTCTCTGTCCCTATATCCCTATGTAACTACGCAACGGATTTGATGCGTTTTTTTTAAATAGATAAAGTGATTCAAGAGGAAGGTTATGCCCATGCGAAGCCGAGGCGGGTCGCTAGTAACTAATATAAGAAAGTTGAAGAGTTTATTCGTTTGTTTAATGTTTATAACTTTAGAACTACTGGTCCAATTTAAAAAAATCTTTCTGCATATCACAAAAGTGAGTATAAATAAAAATAATTACAAATATAATAATAAGTATAAATAACTTTATATACATACTGCAATATATAAGTATTATAAACTTTTGATTCGTCGTACGAACGATGTCAACAAATTCAGTCTGACTGATTATAATAACCACACGTATATTGTATATGTATCGTATGTATATAGAATATAATGCATACATTGTTCGGGGCACATATACAACTTGACTTATAATATCAAAGATAATATCTCGTCACGTATGACTCGACAAACATCCAGGCTCACTCGCACGCACAATGTCTCACGTCACAATCGAACTCGCGACACACACTCGAGCCAAACTCGCACACAGATATTTCGAAGTACTCTAAGGAAACGAATTCACGTTCCTTATCGAGCGTGGTATATAGCGGGGGGGGGGGGGGGGGGGGCACACGACATAAACGTTCAATCTAAATTATAATATATACAATAATTAATTGACGTTTTAACAATTTAATGATTAAAGTCAAGATTTTGTTCAACTGAAAGAACATGATACCAATATAGTAACTTATTTGGGAAAGTTGTTCGGTTTAGTGGTCTGAATCTGCCCTTAAAATATTTGCAGTTGATTTAAATTCACCTTATATATACGATAGTTATAGTTACAACATAAAAACAATTGTATATTTTTTTAATTTGTTAGTATAGTCATAACATAAAAAATACAGACGATTGTTATCTTCTAATAGGATAGATCAATTTTTACCGCACCATCACTGGCAGATAGCTAACATTATAAAGCGTAACTGAGACTACTTCTATTTTATAAAAATAATTAAGGAGCCCATAAAATTTGTTATTATAATAATGCATAGCCTGATTCTTAGAGAAGGATACTGGCGTATACTTAGTACATAAACACCACGGTTGCATCAAACCACAGAAGACAGCTAGTTCGGTTAAAATATAAAATCAAAATAAGGAGAATATGAATGGCAACGTAATAAAGTAGTTTTTGAATTTTTCAATCAACATCATCATGTACTTAGACTATAAAGTTACTACCAAGGGTACTACTGTCCCTTTTTTCGAGATTTGACATGCATAAAAAATATGAAAGAAAGTGGGCCGGTTGATTGAATAAATGCTCAGGGTGACTTGACGGCAAAAAAGCTTTTATGGTGATTATGTCTTGTGTAATCATTGTATATTGGCAACGAGCCCCTAAAGTACTATAACGAAAAAAAAAACAATATTACGTTAAAAGCGTACACTTATGTACTCACATGTTGTTTTAATTAAGTAAGTGAGACATGTAGCTGAAAGTAAGTTTTGTGCGGTCACAGGGCGTAGCTGGGATCTCATCTGGAAGTCGGAGTTTACACAGTTCAAGTTGTTCTTAATGGTTAGTTTTGTGCCATGTTTGAATATAAGAATTGAAATATTTATTTAACTATTTTTAACCTGGCAATTCAAAATTGGTTCAAAGGTTTTAAAAATAAAAAATAAATATTTCACTGACTTCCTTTTTTGGTAGCCGGTTGGAAATAAGAGATTTTAAATACGGTTAAAAGTACTTAATAATTTCTATTCGGCCCATTTGGTGGTATATGAAAGGTTCTTATATCGGTGATAGTTAAAGTATAGGTAGGTATACCTACCTATACTTTAACTATCACCGCGTGAGAACTTCCATTTTGCACTACGTGAAGAGAGTTGTTTTAAGTCATTACAAAGGCTTTGAATAGACTTGTAACACTGGAAATGTTAAAGGCGCGTTCTATAAGTAGTGAAAACTTTATACCTATAGGTGCCCTTTTTGTAAATATTTTCATATCTCAATTCGACACGAACAATGTGAGTTAGACTAAAGAGACAAGTCATATGTCTCCCAAGCTAATTGCAAACATCTCAACAATGATTTATGTAGATATGTCACTTGCTAGTTGGACGAACTTCCACTATTTACTGTTATCTTTGCTATGAACCCCGGGGGCTTAGTTGCATTAGTTCGAGATTAGAACGACTTTAACATGGCTCATGGGTTGCCGATATGCCTTTGTATTTTGTTTGACTTACATTTAAGACTACTAATTTATGAGAAAATATACTATTCGAGCTGCAAAATTATAAAAGCTAATAAAACATATAAGTATTTTTAAGAGTCATACATACGCTAGCGACTAATATTTAATTAGAATTTAAACATTAGTGAAGGCTGTTGATTCGATCTAAAGTTATAGCTGTAGTCAGCTGAAGTAGTCTGTATGTAAGTTTAAAATTGCTTTAACTGCTGGTCAATTTCCAATATTTTGATTGTACGTTTAAGCGGATTAATTACGAGTACTATGAGGTGAAATAGCAGGGCAGAGATAGTTGAGTTGATACTAAGAAAAATAATAAAAAAAATCTAATAAGTGCGAAAAGCTTCGGGAAGTTCATGCTTTTCCTGTACAATTTTAGCGTCATCAAATGATAGGTACTAGATTTAGAAATTTTGTGTCTAGTAATAAGTGAGGGATCATTCACTTTTATCATTAAGTTTTGCTATAGGTAGCTGAGTTACAAGATTGGATAAGGATCGTTTATAGCCTGAAATAACTGTGGAAAGCATTTAGTAGGTACACGCCATATTTGCTCAGTCCATATTGACTAAAAGCGGTATCTCGCTTTGACGCTAGTGTTCAATAGCTGGCTGTGTAAATCTAAATCGGTAAATGGGGTAAATATCGGGTAAAATCGATCACACCCAAAATAGGCGTGGTCATGACTATGAAACATTAAAAAATTTAAGGAAGAATAAATAAATAAATCACAAAAGCAAAAAGGTAAATTAAAACGCTTGACTAGACTAAATCTTTTTTAATGATTTTAGAAGTTATGTGAAATAAATAATGCTTTTACTTAATCAAGATTTGTCGTATCGTATTTTAATAGAGATATTAAGACTGATTAAAAAAAGTGCAGCCTGCAGTACCACTGAAATAGGTATAATTTCGTGCTTTGGATCCTGGTCCAGGCTGCAATCTGGCAGTTATTATAGGATTCCTCGTCAGAGACCGAGAGGCGGTTTTGAAGAACTCTAACACTAGGGTGTGCAAAGTCGATTGACCCTGTAACCGACACGATACGACAATGTTTAATAGGTAATGGAAACTTAATTTCGGTGGGTCTCACTGACCCACCGAAGGTAAATTAGTTATATAAAAGAAACAGTGGTTGTTGATAAAACAAAATCCTGACTAAAACCGTTGCTGTACGAGTATATCGTGTTTCACTTGTTTAGTCGATGTGGTCAGTCGCTAACCAACGGCAAGCGGAAACAAATGTTTGTTTCAACAAAAAACCACGTTGTCGTTTCCAAATTTTTAGTTTTTTACATTCCTTAATGAGTAGAATACACATCTTTAACTTGATTGATATATTACTTAGTCCTGTATTATATATTTATTTGTAAAATGATAAAACAATATCTAGACTTTACTTTATTTTTATTAATATTTGTTAACTACTACTTCAAACTTGTCTTAAAAAAAGCAAATAAAAGAATATAATCTGACAACACGGAAAAGTTGTTTCAAATGCATACGTAAGTGGCTAGAACCCCAAAGCCAAACTTAACAATTTAATGTTTTGGGTCTACGGTAACTTACATATGCATAGCTTATCTATAACTTTTGTTAGTCGGTCATGACCCGACCTAAAAAAGTCACTAAAATGTCATTTATCTATAGAAATAAATTATTCATGCAGGGTAAATATTTTCTATCTGGAACAAGACTCCTCAAATCAATTCGTGGGAGTGAATCAATACATACAAAATCCAATTGCTTCTTCTGTGTCTTCTCGCCTTGCTTTTTATACATAACGTAGGTATATGGATGTGGTTTACATTGTAGTATTAGTAGTTGGTAATTCAGTAGCAGTTTTTTTTTTTATTATGGTCATGTGCATATGTTGTCATGTTGTCGTTAGACACAGTAGTATTTCCGCTACGATTTCTTCTTCTTCGTCAGAATGCCTTTCGAAGCACGGATGAGCTCAAAATATAAATGCCACTAATGGCGACCAATCCAAACATGGCCGCGCACTCGCCGTCGCTTGACGCGCACTATCGTTGCGAACACGCGCGCAATCTGGCTTCTCAATCTCTGCTACCATTTGAGACAACTTAATAGCAATTGTTAGATATAGCTATATGTTAACCATTTTAAACCCTTTCTTCATTATTATTAATTAATTCTCTAAGTTATTAACACATTATAAACTCTAAAACTTAATTTCGACTGCTGGCGGATTCTACCAACAACCGCATTCCCAAGGAGGGTTGATGTAAGGTAAGCGGCTGTTCACAAAAATAATGCTTGTTATTTAACTTCATAAAGAAAACACATTAGATCCCTGGGCACCGAAGCTTAACTTACGACTTAGGACGCAAACCGTTTAAGGATCTGACTGGAAAACCCGGGAAAACGTGTTATGATGATGATGATAATCCAAACTTATCAAATACAAATCTTAAAAATATTATTTACTTATGTCTTGTGGGCTACCACACCACACAACGACCAAGTTTTTAAAGCTTTATTTTAATTTTAGTTTAAATCATTTTTGTGAGCATAAAATTAATTGCATGCTGCGTTCATTCTCTCCCATTTGTGAAGAGAATTAAAAAAAATAATCCTGGTCTCTGTGTAATTTTTTATAAATTCCAGCAACTTACGACCGATTATGTCAAAATGAGTTAATATAAATAATCAAAGTATTTGAATAATATTTATTACCGTAATTAAGAATCCTCATTTCATTTTAATGACTGTGTGAATCAAAAGTAACTCAATGAAACATGTCTTAAGCATCTTCTCAAGTAAAGAGATCCTTGACGAGTGGACGTGACATGGGAACACAAATCCAGCGCGCATTCATTACGTCGTAATAACTTTGTAGAACTTTCCTTAATAAATTCTCCAGTGTACCATAATTATGCGACATTACTCCACCAACACGGCGCACATTGTAAATTTGATTCTGTACATTAGACTTCATACGTGTTAATTCCACTGCAGGTACTAAAAGTACGTGTACATTTGCGGCACACACGATCACAACCATCCAGACCAATTAAATTAATTCTAGCGCATTAGCGGTCGCCGAAATAGCTGGTGAATCGATACGCCATCAAAGCTAGTTCGGAAATTAAATGTATTCATCGCTAACATTTTGATTTATTTCAAATGCCATATACTAAATCGCGATTTATTACACCGCTGGCACGCGGTTACAACCCCGTCTTTTGTTCACATATCATTTCTGCTCGCTCTGGTTGTGTGCTTTTCAGAAACACAACGAAATTCAGGAATCGACATGAAGAACAAAGTGCTGCAATTTGCTTTGAGTTCATGCGCGGGGATTAAGCACGATGCTGCGGATATAGTATGGAGCTGAAATCGCAATGCGTATATTATATTATACATATCTACATTAGGCATACACTAAGTTTTCGTACAATTAGAATCACATAGCAACATTCCTGTTGAATAAAGTCGCCAATTCTTGTGATTTAGATTAAATTAAAACAAAATAGTTTGAAAAAATATTTACTTTTGTACAGTATTTACAAAGATAATGCAACGTATTTATAATATAAAGACACAAATTATGTATCAGTTTAAAATAAATGGATAGAAGTGGATTTAAGATAAGATAAAAATACTAGTCAACATAAATATCTATACAAATAAATTTAGTCTATAAAAACTATCGTGACTTATTACATAACATAGATCTTAAAGGTACTCTTTTAACATACACTAGTCACCTAGAATTTGACAAACCTTATTTAAAGTTGTACCGTGTATAAAATTGTATTCAACTACAGTCTGTTGAAATCGTAAATTTGACCTAATTATAGAACCTTGTGAATAAAATATATTTACAAATTATGACTACGAATTCACATTCACTCAAAATTTATAACTGGGTATCATCTTAGTAGCAGGGTCCAGCATGCAGCAACGATAGTGTAGACTATGTCGGTGTAGTTTGGCTGCGCGTCACTGGATAACGCGCTGGCGTGGCACTCGGCCTCGTCTGCTCGCAGCTGCAGTAGAGGGACTCGCCTGCCGAGCTGGTCCTTGCAAGTGGCACTTCGTACGGCACGCTGTAGCTCAGTGCCCGCTTCGTTCTCCTGAAGCCACCGCCGAAGCCACGCACCCAGCCAAGCTAACTCGCATTCACATCGCAGCGGGTTTCCGGTCAGGATCAGCCCACCTGAAAATAATGTCCTTTATTTAATGAGATAACTTCGTCTCGAGATTAAATACGCCTAGAAAAGTTCCGAGATCGCTATTAAGAATTAAAACTCATTACGGAAGGCTCCATGAAGTTTAATAAAATTCTAGCTTCTACCCGCAGCTTCCTCGGCGCACATCAATTTTAAATTGTTTCATGAAGATAGCACAATTTCAGATTCTATTAATCTTTTATTTTCATAAAGCAACGCCAATTAGGTTTAAAGGAACTCTGTTATAGTTATGTAGACAAAGGAACAATATAACTAACGGATATGCATTGATGAACTTTGCTGTTGTACGATCAGTCAGTGTTCCGACCTTATTTACCTATTCACCGAACTATTTTGATTGATTAAACCGTGATTAAACCACAGTATGAAACATCATCTATCATCATTTGTTACAATAGAGTTTCCTATTTTATGGGAACTAAAAACGAGTAAAAGCATAAAGGACATACTAAAAACATTCATGATAATTAAATTCATATTACAAAGAATTAAATAAATTTGAGATGATTATATTTACATACCTGACAACAATTTCGTCGCGACCTGGCTCCAGCTTGTGAAATTCGGATAGAAAATAGCTGGGTTCAGTGTTGTTATTTGGTTATAACTTAGGTCGACGCCCAACTGTGGAACTTGCCCCAAGTGCTTCATGAATGCTGTCGGCAGCTTCGCTAAGGACGTTGCAGTTATTCTAATAAATATCTCCTGGTTGTTTGTAAATGACTTAAAAGCTTCATCGGCTATTCTACGGAGACTAGCTCCTCTTATTTCCAAATATCGTATATTTCTTGCATCTATTCCATGCAATTGCGTATCCATGATATCATCTGCCCAGTCTATTACTAATTTATACAGGGAGGGGAGGGAAGATGTTACATTAGATATTCGAAAAGTTGAATGATTTATTGTAGACCACGATTGAATATGTAGGACTCGCAAGGAAATTAGGGGACGGAAGGAATCTTGGTCAACTATGTCTAAGTACTTAAGTCCGTTCAAATTTAAATGAGATAAGTTGCTTAACCATTTGAAACTATTTGGCGTGATTCTTACAATAGGATTGTATGAGATATCGAGAACATTCAAATTATTTAGGTGGAACCACATTTTTGGCACTAACGAGGTAAGACGATTATGACTAAGGTCTAAATGGCGAAGATTCACTAGCCGCTTAACATCAGTCTCTTTAAAACTGTTTATGTAATTTGAAGTTAAATTGAGACTAGTTAAGTTTGTCAAAGGTAGATAAGGCACTGACTTTAAACTTACATTTGCAAGATTCAAATGCCTCAAGTTCGGAAGGTTGTGAAACAGCTCCTTGAAGTTTGCTTTTATTGAGTTGAAGCTGAGGTCCAGGCGGCGTAGCCCCCCGACGCTCGAGAACGTGTTATCTGATAACACCGTCAGCAAGTTATGTCCTAGATTTAAATTTAATAGGAATTGTGTATTACGAAATATGTTACTGTCTAAGTATTCTATGCGGTTGTTAGATAGATCGAGGAACCGCAGAGTAAACCCTATTTGAGAAAGAGCTGTGACGGGAAATAACGATATGTCATTATAACTTAGATCTAAGTGCTCAATTATCGTGTTTTTGAACACGTCTCTAGGAAGTAATCTTATGCTATTGTGATCTAACTTCAGATATCTTAACTTATTCAAGTTACAAAATTGTTCTACGGACAGTTGGGATATAACATTAAATGAAAGGTCCAATATTTGCAGTGAGGCAAGTTCGGAAAATGATTTTCTCCTTACTGTATTTATGCCATTTTTGTGCAAATCTATAATTTCTAAATGTGTTGCATCGCCAAAGGCTTCGCTCGACACATGGGTGATTTTATTATGAGACAAAATAATTTGTCGTATTGAAGATTCTACAGCTATGAAAAAATTATTTGGCACTTCATACAATTCATTGTAGGAGCCGTCTAATATATTAACAGAAATAGTGGATTCGCCGTCTATAAATCTTAAGTGGTTTCTGCTTACGTTTAGAGTGAACGTTACATCTGGATGCGAGACGTTGTAAAACGAGTTGAGTGATAAATACGTAAAGTTATTTCCCTGCAGCTCCAATATTTCCAGTTTTGGTAAATTAGCAAAGGTCTCAGCTTCCATTGAGTCGATTATGTTGCCCGCAAGAGATAAATATCTCAAGTTAGGCAAGTTTGTGAAACTGTGCTTAGTTAAGTTATTGATTCGGTTATAAGATAAATCTAAGTTCCGTAAGTTGGTCATGTACGCAAATGTGCGACTATGTATTGAGCTTAAAAAATTGTTAGCAAGTCTAATATTGCTTATAGGTAATGATATATTTTGGTTGTTATCGTCTACAACTATATCCACAATGCGATTGTAGTCTAAATTTAGATATTTAAGAAAAGGAAATGTAGTTAACTCCGACAATCTGAGAATGTGAAAATCATTATTATCAAACGAGAGCAAACTTAAATTTTCGAGACCTTCAATTTCAAATGGAAAATATCCACTAAACAAAGTGGATGAAGACTCCAAAACATGCAATGTACCGGTGATATTCGAGAAAGATTGCGGATGTATGTAGTATAAATCGTTAAAACTCAAATTGATCTCTTTTACAAGCATGGTTGGAGGAAAAACGTTTTTATAAATCTGTGCAATCCTGTTACCTCTTAAGTTGATAGTCCCTAGGGAAGTAGACCAGTCGAGGAATTCGTTTGGTAACAAATTAGATATCCGGTTGTAGCTTAAGTCAAGATAACGAATGGATCCCGGCTCTAGCGTTTGAAGTGCGGAGGGTATTGAAGTTAAAAAGTTGCCGGCTAGCGAGAGCGTCTGGATGCGGCTCGGGAGAGGGGGCGATTCCTCCAGCTGGTTGTAAGCTAAAGATAAATGGCGGAGACGCACGACCTGGCCTAAGCTGTCCGGCAACTGGGACAATTTGTTGTGCTCCACTTCCAAATGTTCAAGTGAATTTTTCAATGACAAGAATAGGTCCCGGTGGATTGAATTTAATTTATTGTACGAGACCGATAATTTCTCAACTCTATTGTTATTGAACACTAAACGTGGAATAAAAGTAAGTTCATTAAGATCTAGAATTATTTGCCTAATTTGAACTTCCCGGAGCAAGAGAATTTCCGAAGTGTCGTTAATTTTGTTATTACTAATATCTAACTTTTCAATTCTCTTGTTTTTACTGTTTGAACACGAGGAACTATTATGAAATCTTACAAAATTGTGCCGTATGTGTAACGATTGTAACTTAGGTAGGTTAAGTAGTAAATCACAGGATAATTCGTGTAGGAAATTGTTAGAAAGTTTAATAATTTTTACAGTGGATGGGAGGGAATCTGGGCTGATACTCCTCAAATGATTTCCTTCTAGGTCTAGTTGTACTAAGCGATATAACGATGTTAATGATTGTGATTTCAACTGCGTTATTTGATTATTACTCAAAGATAAACTCGTCAGTGTTTCTTCTAAGTGGTGCCATCGTATTTCTGGTCCGAGATGTGCTATGTTATTACTAGAACAAAGAAAATAAAACCAATTATTAATTTAATTTCTTAAATGCACTTGATGAATCTTACATAGAATTTATATTCAAAACTCGTTCTTACTTCTGCAGATTTAACCAGTTTAAAACTTTTAAATCTCTCAATCCTTGTTGCGGTATTTCAGTGAATTCGTTGTAACCGAGGTCTAGGGAGGCCAGCGATGTAGCCATGGAACTGAAAATAATTGATTTGTAAGTATCTTGTTTACAATGTCATATTGCATTTGTTATATTATAGTATTATTATATTTACCTAAATGCATGAAGTTCGATGTAATGTAATTTATTTGCTACTAAAACCAAAGTCTGAAGTCGCAACCCGTCGAGTGCACTTTCTGCCAGGACTTCCAGATTTGACAAACTTATGTCCAAATGTTGTAACTCTATACGAGGCCATTCTGTAACAAATATTTCATTTGAGAGCTTTTAAACCAGACGTAATATATCAGATTATCATCAAATTTTGACGTGTTCGGTAAACCAATCTAAAATCAAATTCATAAAATATTTCAACATGGTTTGAACCCTTGACTTATACTGGATTACAGAAACCATAAAAATATTAATTAAAATGGGCATGTACGTGAGGTGAGTAATTAAAATATTAGTTAAGTGAATGATTCATGCACATACACAATTGCGTAGTCGTTATTTTCTAAATTAATCAAACTGTCATCGTTCGTGTTCGATTACGATGCAAAATATGCAAACAGGATATAAAAATGGAACAAGCTTTTAGAGGTTTAACCACAGAATGTTATGGCTGCGTGAACAACTACCGACCATCTACGGGGTGTGTACACAAAACACAGTTTGTAATTACTCTGCGGGGACATCGGTCTACCCGGTTTTCACCAACGGAATAAGTCACTATACTTTTTCAAGCAAAATAAGGTTGGGAGTTTTTAGCTGTGCCCTAAAAGCACTCTAGTACACACTCAAACATTTTACGGTCGTGGTTATAGAGATATTATTTGCTCGCGGAACCTCATAAAGTTTTTAGAAGTTATAACGCAGAAATATCAGCAACGCACAGAAGATTCAGAAGTAATTTTTGTTTAAATAGCATACGTATTATGAAATTAATTTTATGTAGATACTACACTGCCATTTTCACATGGCTCTATATAACATTCTTCACTTCTTTTTTAGATATTTGTCTTGTTTACGTAGATATATTTATGTATGAGATGTGGCTTTATCAAAATGTAGAACATAGAAACTATTATATATAATTGCTTATGTGGCAGCCTCGAGCATGTAGGAAGATTGTATAATATGGTGGTTAGAATTAATCTTATCAAGCCAATAATAATATTAACATAGAAGCATTACATGCGGGCTTGGCGACCCAAACAAGCGACTACCAACAGAACGTTCGTTACACACCATAACAATTGCAATATTAACTTGAGTGTAGCAATACGTAGATATATATATTTATATTATACTACCGTAGGAATATAGGTTCACTTAACGGAAACGCGAAATTTTGTGGTCCAATGTAGGAGGGAAACTCCCTGTCGATGGTGAGAGGTGCGATGATGAGGTTTGCTTCATATCGAATACTCTTTCATTTACAGCCTATTGTGAAGTGCAAGCATTTGAACACGTTTTACTGACGACTATATGCATCAGTAATAAATTTCTATTAGAAATAGAGTAACGTGACATGTTTGTCTATAACAATACAAAAACCTTAAAAAAATGCATTTATCCCCGATCAAAGTAAGTTCTTAATCTTTTAAATGTCTTTACTAATATTATAAAGAGATCACCTGATGGGTGTGTGTGTAACCGCGTAGCCCAGTTTAATGGGGCAAAAGGTATTGTTATGTGATCCCATAATACAAGTCCCAAACTTTTTTGGAGCTACATAAATCCGTGTTATTTATTATTTTACTAAGTAAAAACTCACCGGGAAATCTGTGTAGTGGTACAGCGATGCAGGACATATGTGCTTCGCGACAAGAACATAGCGGGCTGCCAGCGCAAGGCTCCAATCGTTCGGGCGCCAGCGTGCCCACCAGCAGGCAGGCCACCAGCGCCGCTTTCTGGAGCGCCCACCGCGCGCAACCATCGCCCAACACCATCACTGCAACGACCACATATTTTAACTCTCGAAGTCGAGGTGTTTTAAGTGTGTGCTTTCAAAATTCGTCAGTCGAGGAGGATAATGGTGCCCATGTTACTTTTTCTCTTATTATCCTGTCATAGTTCTTGGTTAAATAATAACATTCTATAATCTAAGAGAAAGACCAAAGTTTGATGATGAAATTAAAAAACTTGCCTGTGGAATTTAATCAGATAATAATGAAAACTATGTAAAATTTTGCAAGCCTTCTTAAAATGCTTATATTGGAAATTGTGTAACAAGAAGACTGTACCTAATTATTGAGCTGATGTTGGTAGTATCCGGTGTTTCTCTCGGACCACGAACTATTAGGTATAACAATGTTTAATTGTAAAAAATTACAGTTATTTTTATACCTACTCTATAAAAAGATGCCATTATTTTTTTTAAAGTATACGCTAACTTTGTTTTAGTATTAAAAATAATTCTTTTCAATTATAAAAGACCAGAAATCTCGTTTCTTGCAAGTTTTCTTTGCAAGCAATTCTTTTTTGCAAGTTTTAATAGATAATATATGATATGACTAGATATACTTTATTAAGGAAATTTTGCGTAGTCTTAAATTGTTCGTGCACGTTTGGTATTTATTATTACTGCGTATGAGGAGAACATTTATCTATCTACATTAGTCTCCACACCGACGACAGCAAGTAGTGACATTCCAGTGCAGATTAATTCAAACTTAGCAGTGACTCTCGTGCAACTATAAATCCCGCTTTCTGCCATACGTTACCACGCCACGTCCCGTAATGGCAACATTTCAAATCTTGGCTACGAAATTCATCTCTTTAAAGCAGCAGGATGGCATTCAATGGCTTACACGATTTAGTCGACGCAGAAACATAAATACTTAGTATTATTTGAGTCAAGCGAGCCACTTTATTAGACATACAAAATAATAATTATTATTCTCACGTGATATTTGGTCCAAAATTGATTTTTTGAACAGAGAAATGGCAAAGTGTATCGGTACTAATAATAAACTCCCTTATATCTTTGAGAAGTATACTAGATACGATCATTCTTAGAATAGTAACATTATTGGGTTGGTATGGGCTCCATATCTTACTGTGGCTTAGCTAGGGTAGGTATGTACGACTCGGTTCTTTTGGCATTATCAGAAGGGCTCTGGTGGCATACGTTTCTGTTATTTGGGAACCTCCACATCTAGTCTATGTTGATGGTAAGATGGTAGCTTTAAGCCGTGGTCCCGGCTGCCATCTGGTAGTCGTTAAAAGAACCACGTTAGAGGTCGAAGGGCGCTTCCGAAGAACTCTGACACCAGGGTTGAATGACCGCATCACCTACACGAAATGATAATGATGACGATGGTAAGAGGTAATCCTCTGTGAAGTACTCTCCCATTTTCACAGAGGATATTTTACACTTTTAGTGTGGGACGCTACGTGCGTAGATAACTTGACATTATGGTAGGCATCAGTCTTAGATCATGCATCAGTATATCAATGCACGTAGCGTAAGAAAACTTCTTACGTTAGGAGATCAGTCTAAAAAGCTAAAAATGCTAAAAGGGGTTTTTGATCCTAGTCCTGTTAATTTGTTTTAGTCACTTCCCAAAATACACGCCTAATGAACACTATTCAATTGAAATAAATAAAACAAGAACAGGCTTTATGTAAGAAGTTCTTGTTATTTTTGGGAAAGAATGAAAACTGTCTTGTTTATCAAAGCACATGAATAATAAACAATTTAAACGAAAAGTACTCAATGTAAAATAATAATGCTTTATCTTTATAATTGTTTTGTTATGTGTAATATTCCACCCTTCTTATTAGATAATTACTTACAGCTTGAAATTTAATTGCTTTTAAATTACCTTTTATAAACTACCAAGTTATTAAGCATTATATGTCAATGTTAATATTTTGAAGACTTGTTGTTTTCTTTTTAATTTCAGTTGTTTAAAAAATAATTGATTCAATTAAAGCAAATAACATAATTTGAACATAAAGTTGATGGTCTTTTAATAAGGAGTAGTATTTGTATTAGTATTAGTTCAATGTGAAAGCATTGCAATGTTGAATAGAGCTTTCCAATATTTTTGAATGTTTTGTTCGTAAGAGAAAGAGGAAAAAGAGAAGAATAGTTTTTTTTAAGTAGGCATTAAGTATTCAAAATAGTCATTATGACTTATGTTTAATTGAGCCTTTAAAAATGTAAGTAAGATAATTTATCTAACAAACCGCGACAAATACGATATAGTTTTGAATATGGTTTTATATAATAGCTTGAAACTAAGTTGAATAATCTTGCAGATCAGATAATATACAGGAAAAATGTTTGGAAGATGGCTGCAAAGCCTTAAAGCAGAGTAAGCATTTGGACACATTCGAAACATGTCGTCTATGAAAAATGGCTAGTTATCTATCTTCTATTTAATAAAAATCAAATGCTGTTTGTTCATTAGTCTGTTCAATACTCAAGAACGGCTGGGATTTGGCTAATTTTGCTCTTGAAATATTTGTGGAAGTTCAGTTAAACCTTTAAACGATGAAAAAAGTGCGTTCAGGTGGTACGGAGTACGTCAGGTCAATATGATTTTTAATATTTTTTTTTATACTTTATAGATTTAGCTGAAAAAAGAAATGTAGAATTTTACAGTAAATTTCAGTAAAAGCCAGGCCAGGACCTACAAACCAAATTAAGAGACAAAAATATTTTTACGCAGACACATAACCAAGAATTATTTTGCAAGTTAGCAATAAACTTATCAACCTACCAGTGTAGTTCGATAGGATAAATTTTAAAACAAAAAAACGCTTAAACCGAAATCGGTATGGTTATATTTAATATCGATTTCTGAACGTAAGAACTTTATTCTATTTTAATGGAACTGGATTTTATAAAATTTTAATGGTGTTTTATATTATTCATAAAAGCTTTCGTTTTATATTCATTAATAAAAACTGGTGTTTCAGTAGTTCTCCAAATATAACAACAGCGCTGGAAATATGAAAATCCATCACAGTTAACCACGAAAGTGGAATATAAAATCCCATCAAGCAAATACAGTGTTTGCGGCAAATTCATTGATTTATATGCCGAATAGCTATTGGCATGCATTCGATGAAGGATTATTGTGTAATATATTTTGGGATTTCATCGCGGGTGATCGTCAGTATGCGGAAATAGAGGATTGAGCGTTTTACGATAATCAAAGCTCAATAATGGTTTAAACATCATTCCAATAAAACATATCTACATCACAACGGCGACTATTGGCGACAGGGTAGCACACGATAGTCAAAGAAATATGAGTGTTAAGATTTAGAATCACCATACCGGTGCCAGGGTCTGTGAAATTACAGGATTCTGTGACTAAACATCCTATATATGCCAGAGTTGGCAGCACGCTACTGATACCCATCATGTATTTAATAGTGCTAGATTGTTTGCCTGGCCTGTGTTTATATCCAACGTGTAAAATCAGTGCAAAATTATTATGATAACAGATAGATATTTCTAAGTTTTTCTATCGCTCATGTAATGAATATAGCATGCCTTAAAACCACGAACAAGTAAAGTAGGCTAGAATTGAATTTCAATTGAGACTTGAGCGAAGTGATGTTGGTACTCGCAGCAAATAATAACATACTTAGTACCAACTTAACAAACAACGAATTCGAAACTTTTTCTATTTAATTTTGACGTATGTAATATTTAAAGTACTTTTAATATTATTCATTAAAACATCAATATTAAGAACCCTATAAAATTGTGGCTTTAATTTTGATATACGAACCGAACCTTTTCAGCCTTACATACTTTGTTTCTAAATTTCAACATTTTGAGCGAAAGTTTAAGGAAAGGGCCTTATTAATTAATACAAGTTTTGTATGAAATGTGTGCGAAAGATAAGACTGCCGAGCTCTGCCATTTTGTGAAGATTCTTTGAACGTCGCATTCACTTTCAACTAGCCTTTTTATAAAAAAATCAGAAAGAAAAGAAATTTGATTTTTTACACACGAACTCTCAAAGAGAATTTATTTGATAGCTAAAGTTGTTTGGTTATTTACGCTCTGCGAATGTGCTTTATAGAAGACGTGAAAGTAAAGATTGGAGTGCTGCCAAAGGAGGCTGTGTGCTCGCTACACTCGACACCATTTTTATGAAAATGTTCTTTTACATACGAGTTTTAATGATTCAATTTATAAACGTAGTGAAGAAGGTTGTTATTTGGTTTCTCAGTTTAAAAAACAATATAATATTCTTGAAAATACTTTTTGCTTTTAGTTCGGGATAGGAGGTGGGGAAAGGTTTTTTTTGTACTATAATTAAGTACTATTAACACATATTTAAAATCTATTAATTTGTCATGGAAGTTTAGACATTATTTCTTGATTGGCCACTGATGTAAACTCAGTTGAGAAATTCTGTTTGCGTTGGAAAAAGTAAATTCTTTGTTGTTCCATTTAGTTACCTCTTACGACAGCCACTCGAAAAGAGGGTTATTAGTAGGCCGGAATCCTAGGATCGGAAGCTATCCACTATTAAACGAGCAATATTTGTATATAAATTTATTTGTACTCGTGTTTTCGAAAACAGTTCTAACGATTTCTTTGAAATTTTAAACATAATTTCTTACATACTCAAAAAGATAATCTAGCTAGGTCCCATGTCTGGGAAAAATCATTTTACCCATATTTTCACGCAAAAAGATCTGCAAAAAACGAGCAAAGCTCGGTCACCCAGGTACTTATTAAATATTGCTACTTTACTCTCTTTGATTGTATTATTAATAGAGTTACGTTAGTATTATTTATATATTCTGTGACAATGTCAGATTTGACTGATTTGACAGACAGTGATTGAGATTAATAATGCACTTAAGCTAATGAGATGAATCAGGCTTTTTAAGATTGTATTAAGAAGTTGGAAAATGGATAATGGGATCTGAAGGGTACGATAAGATGAGTAAATCAATCAAATGATTTTGTTTTTGGCTAAATATGCTTTATTTATAAAAAATGAGGTAGAGTAAAGAAAGTTTTCTTTCATTATCATAAAACGATATAAATTAAAGCGTATTTGAAAACTCTACAATCATATTTTCGTCTTCAAAACTTCTTAATGCACAGGGCGCATAAAAGGCGAAGTTTTCATAATGACTATGATTCCATAGTAGATCTAACTTAAACCTTGTTTCAGGTTTTGTTTGCGCGAGTTCGTTAAGATTGTAGATTTTACTCGGGAAACTTTGTACATTAAGAATATAGGCACAATAAAAAAAAAGTTACTTAGCGCATAATTAGCTACCAGCACAAAGTGACTTTATTCGGTTTGTTTTTACCCTCGACAAAGTAGCAGATTTTAAACTACTTATACTTATGTTAGCGCCCGGTAACATCACGTGACAGGTATCGCCCCACTACAGGTAAACCCCTCTTGGCAGTAGTAGTGTCGGGGTGAGTATGAGTGTAACGCTCTCTTCTCCTTGGGTTCGCCGAGCGGTGCAGACGTGTATTGTGCTCTAGTGATTTAACATGGCCTTTATTAGTATTTGATATTGATATGATATTGCTGTTGATAATTTTAATATGTGTTCAAATGTAACTGTAGATTAACATAGGTAGGCACGGACGAGGGATTGGTATGCTTCAGGCTGGATCCCAGTGATAGGAGCGGGGTTGGTGCTCCTATCTTTACCGTGATTAGTGCCAAAGCTTAGACACGAATGGGTAATTCGGTCGGATAGCTAATATCAGAAGTGGCATGATGAAAGAATATTTCTTAATATTCTACCACGCCTAGTAAATTGTACATGTTTTGTGATACTTAATTGTTAACATTCTGACACACACGTGTAAGTAAATTTAGCAAAACCCTTAGATTAAATGTAATCTAAAGTAGTGAAAAAGTTTTAGTAAGTGTTAAAGTGTAAATGTAATGTTGTGATATGATATACCACAGCTGTAAGTATTGGTGCAGAAACGGTAAGTCTTTTCATGTTTTATGTGACTCCAATCCTAAAAAGTGTAAAAGAAAAATCGGTGAAAATTATTTATTTTGTGGGTATTTTAAAAATGATATGAAAAAAGAATCTTTACGTTTGGGTATTTGTGATTGAATTCGATGTCAATACATTGAAAAGGTTAATGATAATATTTGGTTTATGTAATGATTATGTGAATTATTTGTGTTTTTCATTGTCTTATCCGTGAGTTCTTAAACGAGTGATAACTTTGAAAAATCTACTTTGGTATCTATTGTTTATTTAATTAAATGTGGTTAAATTATGTGATTGCTTAAGTTAAATTGTTACAATACGCGAAAGAATCACTAGTAATGAAAATGAAGTGAGCTAACCTACGAAGGAACAGTAAGCTTAAGTAACTTTGTAGGTATTTGAATAAAATGATGTACAAAAAAATGACGGTTTCTGATAAAATACCGTTTGTAAATGTTTGAAATAAAGTTGTTTACTTCATTCTCGATTTTAGCATAGGTGAGGGTTCCGATCAGTTAAAAACCAGAAGTGACTGAAACGGAAAAGTCATAATGGTCTCGGAACACTGATAAACAACCCAAGATACTATGCATTATCGAGATGGCGAGGAAATGGACGAATAGTAAGAAACCGGATATTGTCATTCACACGCATAACGATAATAAGCATTTTGTTATTATTACACTTCAGTTGGAAATAACTTGTTTTTATTAAATATCTATTTGTCGAAATGTATCTTGACTGTGTTTGATGCTTTGATTAAATATGTCTGGTGTATGTGTGTTCAGCAAAGTTCACAAGTTGTGATAGTTGGCCGTGACCTACAACTGGGTACAGTTGTTTGTGGGAGTGCATGGTGATACACAGCATCAGCGGCCTTAGGTGCTGATGGCTGTACCATGTTGTACAAGCAAGTTGGCCGACGATGGGATAACTTGCTTAACTCTTCGTGGCAGCTAGCGCATCTTGGGAATATATTGTTAACACCGTATTAAGAGATCATTTATGACAGGTTGATTGGTGGACCTGGTTATAAAGGTCACCGATATTAAAGTATTTATTTCCTGTGTTTGTTTTTAGCCATACACCAGACCACAACGGTCGGGGACGACCGGATTTTTCAGGACGGCCGAGTGTTAGCGCCCGGTAACATCACGTGACAGGTATCTCCCCACTACAGGTAAACCCCTCTTGGCAGTAGTAGTGTCGGGCTGTAAGTATTGGTGCAGAAGCGGTAAGTCTCTTCATGTTTTATGTGATTTGAATCCCAAAAAAAAAAAAGAAGGGTGAAAATAAAATATCTGTGAAAATTATTTACTTAGTGGGTATTTCAAAAATGATGTTGAAATAAAATGTTAACCGTTGGGTATTGGTTGTTGACTTTGATGTCAGTACACATTAAAAAGTTTAAAAGGTTAATAGATGTATTTGGTTTATTCAATTATAATGTGAATTATAAGGGTTTTTAATTGTATAATCTGTGAGTACTAAAGTTAGTAATAGCTTTGGTAAATATACTTTGGTGTTTAATGTTTATTTACTTGAATATGTGGTTTTATTATGTGTTTGCTTGAGTTCAAACATTAACGAAATAGTAACTAATAATGAATATAAAGTGACTTACGAAGGAATAGCAAGCGTAAGTAACTTTGCGAGTATTTGAATAGAATGATGTAAAAAATGTCGATTTGTGATAAAATCCATTTGTAAATGTTTAAAATAAAGTTGTTTACTTCATTCTCGATTCTAGCATAGGTGAGGGTCCGATCAGTTAAAAACCAGAAGTGACTGAAACGGAAAAGTCATAATGGTCTCGGAACACTGATAAACAACCCAAGATACTATGCATTATCGAGATGCTTTGATTAAAAATGTATGTGTGTTCAGCAAAGTTCACAAGTTGTGATAGTTGGCCATGACCTACAACTAGGTACAGTTGTTTGTGGGAGTGCATGGTGATACACAGCATCAGCGGCCTTAGGTGCTGATGGCTGTACCATGTTGTACAAGCAAGTTGGCCGACGATGGGATAACTTGCTTAACTCTTCGTGGCAGCTAGCGCATCTTGGGAATATATTGTTAACACCGTATTAAGAGATCATTTATGACAGGTTGATTGGTGGACCTAGTTATAAAGGTCATCGATATTAAAGTATTTATTTTCTGTGTTTGTTTTTAGCCATACACCAGACCACAACGGTCGGGGACGACCGGATTTTTCAGGACGGCCGAGTGTTAGCGCCCGGTAACATCACGTGACAGGTATCGCCCCACTACAGGTAAACCCCTCTTGGCAGTAGTAGTGTCGGGGTGAGTATGAGTGTAACGCTCTCTTCTCCTTGGGTTCGCCGAGCGGTGCAGACGTGTATTGTGCTCTAGTGATTTAACATGGCCTTTATTAGTATTTGATATTGATATGATATTGCTGTTGATAATTTTAATGTGTTCAAATGTAACTGTAGATTAACATAGGTAGGCACGGACGAGGGATTGGTATGCTTCAGGCTGGATCCCAGTGATAGGAGCGGGGTTGGTGCTCCTATCTTTACCGTGATTAGTGCCAAAGCTTAGACACGAATGGGTAATTCGGTCGGATAGCTAACACTTATTTTTAACCGACTTAAAAAAAGGAGGAGGTTCTCAATTCGCCGGGATGTTTTTTATTTTTTTTTGACCGAATTGCTCAAAGAGTAAAAGTAAAGTAAGTATATCTAGATTTTGAATTGAAAATTGGGTTTTGAAATTTCGTAATACCTTAATTTATAGATCAGAATTGCTACCTATAGCAATTACTGCAAAAATCCTAAAATTGTTAAATCTTTTGGTATTGTGTGGAGGTTTGGAACCCTCAGGACGCATTTCCTACTCGCACTTGCCCGACTTTTGTAGTTTTTTCTTCAACTGAAATTCACAATAAGATTTGTGAAAAATGCAAAAAATAAACAACAAACCATTTGTAGTGCCTCGCCTATACCTTCAGGTGTTATGTATTCGCCTCTGCAATGTAACTTCTCATGGGACTACACTATCTCTGATTACATTAGAGCATATGTATGCATACGGTATTATGTAGCGTGTGTGGTTGTTAAGGTGATACCTCGGTGAACACTAGCGCCACCGTCATTTAAAAATCATTACTCCCTGAAAACACAAGTTATCAAAAATCCCTCTGCTGTTATTATGGTTCTGGATCTGAAGTTAATTTTAATCATATTCAATTATTAAATTATAGTTCCATATAGTTAAAAATTGCAAAACTGCTAAAAGTGGCCGTTTTAAGCAATAATGCAATTTGTAACTATAGGGAATTATAATTTAATAATTGATTAGGATTAAAATTAACTTCAGATCCAGAACCATAATTACAGCAGAGGGATTTTTGATAACTTGTGTTTTCAGTGAGTAATGATTTTTAAAAGACGGTGGCGCTAGCGTTCACCGAGTTATCTAGACACGCGGCAGCGTGTCAAGCCAAGTTCAAGCAAAGGAACTGGCTAGCCAGCGCCGAGTGTAATATTACACGAACCACTTGGTGCCACTTTTGACCCTTCTATAACTCGAAACCTCTTTAATGTAAACACATAAAACTACGTGTGTTTAATAAGATCCATCAGGACATGTAGAAGCCCAAATTTCATGAAGCTAGCTCAAACGGTTATAAAGATATGAAGGTCCAAAAGTTGTAAATTTTAGCACTGACTGACTGACTTATAGTACCTAAACCTAACCTACTTCCAGATGACCAAGAAGGATGAAATTTGGAATCCAGCTCGGAAATTGTGTGTAAGCGTAGGAAAAAATCAAAAAATAAAAAAAAGTCAAAAAATAAGTGGTGTCCCCATACAAAAAACTTGTAATACCTACGCGCTAAACAACCGGCCAACAACGGTGTGTCGTCAGCGGCGCGCGGCAGCACACCAGCCAATCAGCGTCACGCTCTGACTTATGGTACAAAATTATAAGCGGTAGCGATTTACTTAAAATTTAGCGGGTCGGTTGGTTTATACCTGCATAGTAGTTATCTTATAGTCCACGGCTCACTAAATTAACAAAGATCAGTGCCCAAGGTTCGTTTCTCTGATTTCTTTTGAAAATAAGAAATAATATTTTAAGGTATTTTGTTAGTTCGAACTCTTTGTACCCTAAAAGAAACTCCAATGTGTATGTATACCAAGGTCAAGGCAATAGCGAAGTCTTATTGGTACCGATATATGTATGTATTGACTAGTCTAAGAATGCTGCTTAAACTCGCTCGCGCCTTGCACTTGTGCGCGGCTCACAGCGCTATACGACTTAAAATGCGAACGAACCAAAGTATGCTCTTAGCGGCGCTCATTCGCGCCAGCGTCCTCGTTATGCCCGGTTGTTTAGCGGAAACCCACCTATTAGATTGCGTTTAATGCTGCGTCGTTCGACTAAATTTATTTGAGTTATAGCTGGAATAGTCCAGATATAAATTATTCCTTTTTAGTATTGTACTTTAACGGCATTTGTGAGTTATTTAATATTACGTAAATCGTTTCTTTCAAAACCTCATTTGTTTGTAGCTCTTTTAGGTTAATTTGTCACGCAAAAAAAAAAACATTAAATAGGAATACTTGCCTAGTTTTCTTTACAAAAAGTAATAATATCCCACCAAAAACATAAATGTAAAAAACGAGAGCCAAGTTCAATACAAAAATTATGCTTGGCGGTGAGCTTCGCCGCAAAAAGAATGGCGATCTAAATGAGTGCCAAGTTCTATGCAAAATCGAAATATGTTTTTATAGGAACAAAATAACATTATGAACAAGTATTAAACTCTATTTCTTTGCTTTATTAGATACCTATAACAATTGCTGTTATTTAAAAATGTGAGATCTTGAAGTAGGTCAGATTTGACTTGGCCAGTTTTCATTACATAAGTCATTTTATAAAGTTATTCAACATTTTAATTATGTTAAAAACTGGCCAAGTCAAATCTAACCTACTTCAAGATCTCACATTTTTAAATAACAGCAATTGTTATAGGTATCTAATAAAGCAAAGAAATAGAGTTTAATACTTGTTCATAATGTTATTTTGTTCCTATAAAAACATATTTCGATTTTGCATAGAACTTGGCACTCATTTAGATCGCCATTCTTTTTGCGGCGAAGCTCACCGCCAAGCATAATTTTTGTATTGAACTTGGCTCTCGTTTTTTACATTTATGTTTTTGGTGGGATCACCTTAACATGAATTGAGTCAGTTATGTTACTTTTACAATCTCAACAATAATATCTTGAAAATATAAATTTCTACGATTGATTGTGACAAATTTATATTTTCCTAAAGGGATCCAAGTAATAATATTCCTTATTATATATTGTCTTTAGCCTTTAGTTAATTTACATTGTTTACATAATGAGAGAGTCAAACCATAAATCATATTTTTGGCTATCTTCGTTCTTCGTATAGAATTTCATTGAAATAACATAAAGTCCGAACATAAATGAACCCGGAGTCAGGAAATGTAAAACAATAGTGAGTCTGCGGATAGTGGAAAATCTGGCTTGAACGTTTTATTCATAAATCGGATTCAGCGCTCGGAATTGGAATTCGTTCGTAAGTAGGTAAATGCGAGAAATATATTCAATTTAGTTATGGCGATGAGCTTTATATATTCCGCCGTGATCATTATTCGCGTCGCAACACCGTTTCTATTTGAATTTTTGTCTACTGCATTTCCTTTTACGTTGTAATTGAAGCATTAGGCACCAGGGACCGTAATGCGAAAAGGATAGAAAAAAAAACGAAGTAAGAAAGAAATTAAAAGATGAAAGAGAGCGTAACGAAGTGCTTACGACGAAAAAAGTGAGAAATTATTTTAAGACATTTGGAGCAGTAATAAGTGGCACAAAAGTTTCTGCACAGATTTTCACGTTAAATGGTAATCTGGGAAAATTCCAAGTGCCTCAATCGGATTAAGCGTTGCCTTAAAAATGTATTTGCAAAATTGCTTGAATAATGCAGGGAAAATATCATCTCGTCACTGTTACTGTCGCTTTTAAGAATTCCGCAATCACAGTGTGAAAACAATGAATACAGGACCCATATTAAACTTCCTTATAAACTGGAAAAATAATTTATTTTAAATGTATTTTGACAATACATGTAAGTACTTCAATAATCTTCTATAGATTCATATTTGCAATTTTAAGCAGTACAAATAAGAACCTTAAATAACTTGTACAATATGCTGTGAAAAGATAGACAATACGTGATAATCCTAGCGCTGTAGAAGCACCTACGCTACGGTAACCATTTTCTATCATGTGGCCCTTATGTTTGTTTGTCTACGAAATCGTATAATAAACAGATATCAACAAACTTTTAAAGTTTTTACACAATTCTTTAACAACTATCTATCCCAAAGTGATAAATAAATAAATATACATTAGTGCATATACTGCTCTACTAACAAGTAACGTATTACATCTAAGCTTATTTGCAAGGAGATCGAAATCCCTGCCTGACCAAATTGAGTAGGTAGCTTATCACTGAGGGACAATAGGGCATCTACAGTTTATAAGATTAATCCCATGTAGATTTTATCAGGAACAAACTGGCTATTTCAATTCAAACTTCTCTTTAATATAAAACGAATCGTAGGCGTAAAATAACTTTTCGAAACGGAAACTCCGTTTACAGAACTGCAAACAAAATTTATCGTAAAAACGTTAAATATTTCATTAAAAAGAAAATGTCAAGTGACTGGAGTATCAGTCACTTAAGGAAAAAGTTATTTCTGATTTGTTTGAAAGATAATTTTATTTCAAGATATCAACACTGTTAATGTTCAAAAAATCAGATTAAAAAATAAACATGAAAAACACAAAAGAAAATGGAAACGACTTAAGTAATGTATTTTTTTATTTTTGCAATAATGATAATTTTATTTATGACTAGCTGTTCCCCGCGGCTTCGCCCCGCGTGGGAGTCGGTTATATCGCGCCAAAAAGTAGCCTATGTTTGACCTCAGGTCGTTAACTACATCCCCTCCAAATTTCATCACAATCGGTCCAGCAGTTTAGCCGTGAAGAGGTGACAGACAGACAGACAGACAGATAGACAGACAGACAGACAGACTTTCGCATTTATAATATTAGTATGGATGAAATGTAATGGTTAAAGTATGACGCCCGCATTGCGAAATGTACCACAAAGCGGCGATTCAAACGTGATTGTGTCTGAAAGTACTACCACGAGGCTTTTTCCGTCAGTTTAATTCATTACACTCGAAGCACAATAAAAAAAGTAGGCAGAATGATTCTTTGTGCCGAATAATCGTCAGGCAGCAAAGTACACGTGTATGTACCTACATGCTGCTGGTGACGATGCAGATTACCGATATAATATTTCAAAGATTTTTTTACAACATTGACATTACGACACTTTATTGTTTATGGAAAGTACTAACACTTATCACTTAAATGCACGCTCTTGCACCAAAAAGGTGGAATATATACCTTTTCTATATCGAAGCAGTCGATGGCGGCGGCGCTAGGGTGTTCGTGTATAGGTAATTTTCTATGTAACAATAAAATTAATTTAATGAATACAACATATCTAAAATTCGTGATTGATGAACAAAATATTTGTGTAGTAAGATCAAGCACATATTTTGTTATAAATTTTAAAACATTTAAAAAATAATAAAACTATTTAAAGATATACTAAGTATTCAATTCAACTACCAATCACAGCCTAATTATCTGATATAAACGTTGTTGACGCGTATTTAAAACATCGCGGTTTGAAATTATGAACTGGAATAGGCCATTAATTATCTGTTCTATTAACAGATTATTAATGCCAAATTTAATTTACATCAACTGTTTTTATAATTTTAGTATAAATGTTAATTTTACTTTGTAAAATATTATACGTTTCAATGGAGAGAATATTCAGGCTACCATCCATCAGTACTACCATAGATTATATATTATAAATACTGTACAATTTTTTAAATTTATTTAAATTTTATTGCAAAAATACAAGCTTTGCCGTGTTTATAGTAGCTTCATACGTAGTTTAAAATAATGCTTTAAAAAAATTTTACCTTTACACATTTTATGCCGATGGAACTTTTAAAAATTAAAAAATATCTGTCTATTTATCTAGAACATAAGTAGGTATTTTACGAAGTAAGTATCTAACCCAAATATATTTTGTACAATACTTTCAATAAATACATACTTCGGATTTAGCTAACCAACCCGCATGAAGCTGAAATAATAATCCTTTTCCTCCTCTTGCTGGGAAATAGCCTCATTATTTAATAAAAAAAATGTCACGTCAATAGAATAAATTGCTGCTAGCCAACAATGTAATTGAAAAAACTATACATCGCCAGCCGCTAATGGAGGTTTTTTAATGGACTCGTTTTCATACATTAGGTTTTTTAGTTTCACTCTGGCCTTCTCTTCTTCATCGGTTGTTCATGGAAATTGCTGGACACTTTTATTAGGTTGGTATGCGCTTAACAAAAATTTGAAAAAAAAAAGGAAGTTGGCGCTGCCTTGTTGTTGACACCATTGTAAAATTTGACAGAAGTTAGAGGAAGAAAAGCACTGTACAAGCCTCGAAAATTGTAATTTACGTCCTCGTATTTTTAAAAGTACGAGGTGAATCACTACATTAATTATAGTGAAAATATTATGTTTAAGTATAGTATTTATTGTACTTAAAGTATGTTATAAAAGTATATCATTACCAATTTAATTATGAAATAAAGTTCCAGAAACGTACAAAGTGATCACGTGTCACAAACACTGGAGTTTTCCGAAGTCTTATAATATCCTTGTTTGCGAAACTTTAAACGACTTTTAAACATTGTGAAAGGAGATCCTGTGGGACAAGGTTTAACGGTCTTTATAACATTTTAATTTATTATAATCAATTGAAATGTTATAAAGACCGTTAAAATTAATAAAATTTATCAAATATTATGATATTTGGCTTTTACTTGCGGTATGTCAAATTTTAAAACTAGGCGTTATATGAATAGCATAGTTTTTATTTTCGACTCGCAGCGCGTCCCGACTTCGTGTGGATTAAGGAAAAGCTGTTGCTGCAAATCTTGTGGTGGTGTTAAGTTCATTATTTGTGATTTGTATTTTTGAAAATAAATAGATGTATTTCTTTAAAGAATGTTAAAAAATAAACGCGTGTTCATAAGAATAGTAGAAATATATCAAAGGTGTAAAAAGTAGTATTTAAATTTTTGGTTAACTAAGGTGGCTTACTACCATCTCCTAAAACCATGTAAGATCCAGTGAGTAAGCGAGACAGCGCAATACATGATGTAAGGCGACATCGCCCTTACTCAATAGTTCATGCATGGTGTTAAGAGATGGTGATAAAAATTTAATTTTAAATTTTAGCTCTTTAAGTATTGAGTTTTAACTGTTTAAAACGATACCTTGGTGCACTAGCGCCACCATCATTTAAAAATAATTATTCACTGAAAAGACAAGTTATCAAAAACCCGTGTTATGTAATTAAGGTTTTGGATCTGAAGTTAATTTAAGATATATATTAAATTATTAAAGTATAGTTCCCTATATTTATAAATTGCGAAACTGTTAAAAGTGGCCGTTTCAAGCAATATTGCAATTTGTAACTATACGGAACTATAATTTAATATGTTTAAAATTAAGTTCAGATCCAGAACCTTATTTACATAAGACGGATTTTTGATTACTTCTGTTTTCAGTGAATAATTATTTTGTAAATTATACTGGCGCTAGTGTTCACCGAGGTATCATCTTAAGCCAGTCCTGTTAAACATTTAATTCTTAATAAATAGCTGTTATCGTCTTGAATATGAAATAATAATAATTAACTGAACCAAGGTGATTTAAGTCTTTGAAAAATGGTTGTCTATTTTTCCTCAAACCATGCAGAAAAATAAGCCAAAATGAACATACTAATATCTGAATTAAATATAACTATAGTAGATAAATTAAAATAAATATTAACCAATTATTTTTCGTTCGGTTTCCAGATTTTACAAATAAATGAACATTTTACAAATAAACAAGCAAAGACCACAAATGTCAATCTGACCCTCTTTGACATGTTTTCACTGGACGTGAAATGTCATGATAAATTGCTTTACCACTAAATACTTAATGCGCACTACTTACTTAGGCTTGTTGCTATAACTATATCAACACTAAATAAACCAAAGCTGACTACAATAAATCAGTTAAAATCCTTTTCCGGTCCTATATAACTTATCCAATGACCGAAAACGTGTATACATAATATATGTCAAAATTCAACGCCGCTCATGTTTGTATACGCATCAAGTTAAATCAGTTCTATAGCTTTTTTACGATTCGATTCCTAATAAAGTACGTTTTGGTTTAGCATTTGGGGAGCATATTCTTCTATGCTAGTCCGGAAACGAATGAAAATACCAAGAATGTGGAGGCTGGTTTTCTTCCCGTGTAGATCGTAGAAATAGATAAAGGAAATGGGCTATAAATTCTATTCTATGGGCGATAGGCTAGCAACCTGACACTATTATAGAACTTCTGTTTCTTACTACAATTTCAATAAATGTTAAAGATTGCTACTTGGTTTGAAAATTTGAGGCTTTATCTAACCCGTAAAAGATCGACGTAAAAATGTTTAAATGTATTTTCTGATAATTTTAAATGACAAACAATGACAAAGTCTTGAACAAGTATAGATATAGAAAAGCACTAGTTTACACGTACCAATATACCATTGCACATCTGGTGTAACACTACCTTTATGGAAATTGGGAAAAATGGCAACTTGCCGTCAATGAGGCGCAAAATTGTGCTAACGCGACCCAGAACTACCGAACCGTTTGATGAGACTTACCGTATACAATATTTGTTTCCTATAGCTAGGGGTAATAAATTATACACACATTTTGAGTAGTTTCATACTCATGGCTTATTATCAATAAAGGTTTATACCAACATGCTAAATAGTAGTAGAGAAATTAAGAAGTCCTTTTAATAAATTTTATTGGAAACTGTTTCATTTATTTGTATTGCGACTTTAGTAATTTTTCTCTTATCATATCTCTTTTCTCTTCTTTTCTCTCATTAGAGAGCTTACCATGGTAATCCACTGTTAGCTATTCTGATTTATATTAGCGTTACTGTGTTAGCTATTCTGATTTATATTAGCGTTACTGATTACAGTAACGCTAATATAAATCAGAATAGCTAACAGTGGATTACCATGGTAAGCTTGAATTGTTAGTCTAATGTGGATCATAAAACTAAAAGTCTCTGTATCTAGGATAGCTTGATTCTTGGGGAAGGTTATAGTACATATACACCAGAGTATAGAAACCGCTAATACCTAAACGGTAATAATCAACATTTTTAAGCTTTTTGCATCAATACTCTCAAAAGTCATAAAATTGAAGCTCATCTCAAATTCTATGTCAATAAAATTTCAGGCCTTAATACGTTTATATATATACGTTTTAAAACTACAGAAAATTGAGAAGACTAGTAAGAGAACTAATTGAAATAGGGGCGATAATGGAAAACTAACACAGCGGGATGCTCTACAGCTATTGAAATAGCAATAGGAAAAAATCATTGACTTGTACCTTCCTTAGATATGTTTTTATATCATATGTTTGGCATAGGTATTTAATATAATCATCCTTTGGATTCTGCATCATATTGTTTGATAGTAGTTTTTCTGGTGTTCATTCCAACATTTTCTCTGTAATTTGCAGGCAGGCGCTGGATGCAGGCCGCTTCCAAACGGTCATTTTGGAAATCTTTAAGGGAAGGCCTATGTCCAGCAGTGGACAGCCTGCGGCTGAAATAATAATGATGATGATGATGATTTTCTCCGTTAGATCCTAAACTGGAAAATTCCACCATAGTAAATAAATAGTATGAAATATTGTGTGTAGGCAGGATGATTATACAATAGGCGGTCATCTTGCCAATGATCTCATCCAAGCTACCTTTAGTAGTACCATTATTTTACATTCATTTATTTCTTAAGAACCATATATCATCTTTACAGTTTACACCAATAAGATGTTACATGCGATGACAAACTAATTGTCATGACAAACTTTGTATAAAAGAAAAGAGGGATTCCCGGGCAATTCCCGCGGAAATTTCTGAAGCAATTCCCGAATTTCCCACGATAACGGGAACGAAGACCACGCGCACGAAGTCGTGGGCTACAGCTAGTTATCATAATAATCGATTTATTAATGGACAAACTAGAGTACGAGATCTTTAAAAACATCGTCTATCGTGATCTAGACACTATATATTTTTTAGCATATGAGTTACAACAATCAAGTTTTCTTAGAATGTGATGCGAGAGTTACTAAAACTCACAAAAATATACTGAAATTGAGTTGAAAGGGCAAAAGAGAAAAGACAGTTGAAAGACAGGGCGACATGTGAAATATCGGTTTCCTTTTCACAGATTTAAAAAATACAAAAGCTTGAAAATAATGGTCTTTTCCTACTTTTATCATTTCGTCATTGACGTCTATGAGGACGAGGAGGCAAACAGATGTTTCAGGTATATTGAGACTGTTCACGATTTGCGGAAGTACCATAATTTCCAAATTGTACAATTTGTTGTATAGTTTTAATGTTGTTGTATATTTTTTTTGCGATTTGATCTGATCATCCCCGATAGATGAAAACAAAAAACCGGTTAGTCAGGAATGAATAAATCCATATCCATACTAATATTATAAATGCGAAAGTCTGTCTGTCTGTCTGTCTGTCTGTCTGTCTGTCTGTCTGTCTGTCTGTCACCTCTTCACGGCTAAACTGCTGGACCGATTGTGATGAAATTTGGTAGGGATGTAGTTAAGGACCTGAGGTCAAACATAGGCTACTTTTGGGCGCGATATAACCGAGTCCCACGCGGGGCGAAGCCGCGGGGAACAGCTAGTACAAATATATATAAAAAAAATTCTTGGTTTTCACAGTTAAGAAACGTTTTAATAGTTGAGGACGAACGAACGAAGAAGAAGGATTGTAGGGCCAGCAATAGAGCTAAGAAATAAAAACTCTGTCACCAGAAGTACATTTTCTATTTTTACAGAGCGAGCTCCCATTTAGTCATAAAACGCGGCATCAAACATCAAAGAAAAGTTGTCGGTTGTTTTTAATTTCTGGTTTAAACTATTATAATAAAAATGTAAATTGAGGGTATATTAGAACAGGTACATTCACGGCACGCTGCTAAGTTTGAATTTGCCTTAAGCAATCTGAGTACCTCTATGCTTTTAAGAGCCATAGATGTAGATATAAGTATCTAAACTTCTTTCATACATTTGTTACTGTTTCGTTAGCCTTCCTCAAAACAAAATATTTAAACTGAGAAACCATCTTCATTTTGGCCAGATGGAAAATAGGTGTACTTGAATAGGACAAGTACTGACAAGAGGATAACTATTAAATTTTAAATAGATAGGTAGAGAATTGCCTTTAAGCATAATTAGGATTAGACTATCTCTTATTTTTTTTATTTAATGGTATACGAGTTTATGAAAATAAAATTACACATGTTATAAATATAATCAATGCTTTTTAAATATGTTTCAATTTAACTGTGAACAAATATTCAAATTGGTGAACTCGCGTGAAAAATAGCCGCTCGGATTTTTCGCCAACGCGATTTTACAATTTTCCTTCAATCGGTTATAATATTAAAGCTATAAAATATTTTTATGGAAATACTTTTAAAGTACATATTTGATTAAAATCTGCTAATTACTATCGTAAGTAACTTAATTTGGAATTTAGTATTACAACAATTATCTCTTCTTAATATAAAACAATTTAACATATTTTAAAAGAACTCAACCGCCGTCTGAGGGAAGGGTGTTGGATCCCCACTCCGCATGGTTTTTGGCTCAACGTTTCTCCCTGGTCATCCAGCGTGGCAATGCTGCCAGCGTTATGGGGACGTTTGAGACGGGGAGTCGACCTGGTTTCCTAGATTAGTTTATTTGTATTTTAGTTGTAGTTTTTTTTTGTATTTAATTTGTACCATTTATCTTTGGATGACATAAGAAAGATAAAAGAATAAAATGAATCTGGACATTTAACAAATAGATAAAAAATAAGTATGATCTATATTCTATATATATAAAAATGAAACCCGTTTTCCGTTGTCACGACATAGCATGAAAACGGCTTGACCGATTTGGCTGATTTTTTTTTTTGTAGTTTTCTAATACTCTGTACAAGGTTCTTACGGAAAAAAATATTAAGTACGGTACGAAGTTTGCCGGGTCAGCTAGTTAGATATAATTTATAACATATAACATACTTACGAATTGCTAATTATTATTTAATCACATCGCATAATCACCAAATCACGGTTGAAATCCAAAGTTTGGTATAAGTTTAATTTGAAGTTTTTAAATTATTCAGTAGCATCAGTCACTTGTAAGTTTTAGTTTCACAGGGATGTAAAGGGATTCGTAGTACATTTTAAAGTTAAGCGCAGTGGTCGGCGGGGGCGATGCGAGCGCGCGGGCGATACGGAGACACCGCTCAGGGCCGGCGGCTGAAGGCGGACTGCCGCCGTAGGCCGCAGTGGGCGGGCAGCGCCACAACCCAAGTACACCTTTCAGGTACCGGTACCAGGTACCTTATCTGCTGTCCTGAAAATTTCCTACAAAAATATTTGTCTCCTTACTTACATACTAACAAACTGTAACTTTATTCAGTTTGCAACTTAACCGTGTCACCTTATAAAATTTGCAATTTTATGATATGAGCAACTTTGAGGAAAATGAAATTCAGTTGGAAGTTCAATATCTACTGAAGGATGAAAAAATATGACATTTAGAAAAATTGGAAATAATTGGAGGTCAAAATTATAAGCTACGCATTATTTAGTTATTTTGCAATGTTGCGCTAGAGTTGTAAACGCGATAAAAGCTCGGTCTGATGAAAATATTTGCCAACAAGAACTCAGAAAATGTTTACGAAGCACAAAATTTACAATTAATTAACTTTGTTCATTTTCGTTAAATATAGTAGATTAAGCAGTAATTCAATTACTGCTTGTTGATCCAAAATGATTATTAAGTAAGTCGAATGAGTATTCACGAGAGGTATGACGGTTTTCATTGTCAAATATATTTACAATATAAAGTTTGGAATAAATAAATGAAGGCAAATTGATCCAACTTAATTATAAAAATGCCGTAAATAAGTAGGGCATGTAAAATTTCGGAATGCACTTAAATATAATACAATTAGAATTTCATTTTAATGCAAAGGCACAAGCAAATCATTATAGTTGTTATAACAATTTTCGATCCCATTTTATATTAATAGTTAAACACAAAGCAATTAACAATTATCAAAAAGCAAATCAAATCTGGCAATCAATCATATGTGATAACATCTGACTCGTTACATTGAAAAGTTCATTTGGCAACTACAACACATATAAAGCAAATACATGTCACTATAGCTGTAATCCTATCAAGCTATCAATAAATTGAATAACAATCAATCCATCGTTATTGGGGCGCGACGACTGTAATGATGACGATGAAATCTTGTGACGTCGCCTTAATCGTACGAGTGGTATATTGCAGATACCAATTGGATCGGTAGGGTTCATGTATATACATTTTGAATGAATCATTTCTGATTCTGGCTAACGGAAGGGATCGTTTGACCCGCGGCTGTGTTTGCGTATTCGGTATACCTATTGAAAAACGTATTTCTGTTACTTAATTCAATTTTACGTTAATACGATACCTACGTCTGCATGGCAAATAGACTTGTTGGTTTAACATGTTAATATTTAGAACTAAGTAAATCCGACGAGATTTCATAATTATTCAACATCTTTTTTTAATTTATTTTATAAGCCTTATTCAAGACTTATAATTGAATAAAAGTCATGGGCGATTGAAATAGCTAGTTTGCTACAATGCTATTTTTCCAATCTATGTCATGACTCTCGAAAACAAAACATAAAATTAGGCTATATAAAAACATGGCATATTAAAATTTGCCCAACTCAAATCTATAGGCTTAAATTCTCCAGCCTAGTTCAATTTGCACTAATAACGTAACTTTTGAAAACGCTCCAAACAGTTTTCAACTAGCATAAAAACGAGTGTGATAAGTTTTTTCTTCGACGTTGAAAATTCCTGCTTTTGCTTGAAGCAGGGTTTGCAGCATATTGCCTACAAGTAGCAACTTGAATACGTCTAGACGATATTGTTTTTACTCAGGGGAACAGGAGGAACTGGAATAGTATACTTAAGTCAATTGAAATGTGGCATTTCAATAAGAAGTTTATTTTCATATTTTCATTCTTTTATTTATTTCATGGAATAGTATCACATACAGGGGAATATGTTATCATTCTATTGGATAATATGTTTAACAAAATGTTATCTTTACATATAATAAAACAGTAAAAATATTTTGTGTGTACATGTAGTATTTTTAACTGAATGGGATAGATAATAGATAGTAGATAGAGGGACACTTAAAAATAATAAAAGATTTCTTTTTTTTTGTTTGTTGTTACGTTGTGATTGTTTACTTACAATTTCTTTATTATTTTTATTTATTATTTATTCTCCCATTAATTCTGGGTGCGCGATCATCATACGCTATCAATAATTTCTTCAATATGGTCTCTACTAACTCATCCGATTGTTTCAATGTTAGATTTTTAAATAATTGATTTGGCTATTCTGAACTAATTGTTTTAACTTCTAAAATGGGAATATTTCCTACCTTTCGTGTAAATGTACTGAACAAAATCCGACAAAGTAGTGTACCAACTTTTCGGACACCGATTGCGCCATTTGATAACGTTTAACCACGATATTGTATGCACGTTTAAGTTCATAATGAAAATTTCCGCTACACTCTGGATAAATGAACATGAAAATCCTGAACTATCGCACTGACTCGTATTAACAGTGTAGTGAAGTGTATCAAAGTAAATACACAAAGCATGAACTTGCGTCGTTATATCGTATACCATTATAATTTTCTTATAAGCAACATAGTTTGCTTACAAGTTTCATAACAACACATGTTATTACCGCCTCAGGTATCATGCACAAGATCTACTGAAAACTATCTCTGGATTTTCGTGAACGAGCGAGAAGATATCTCGTGAATAATCTCTTTGATTGGTTTGGTATATAATTTTTTTATTTACAATTTAGTTCTTTAATCTGGCTTCGGAATAGACAACTTTATAAGCGTTAAAGAATTAATTGGGGTAAATGTTGCCATGAGAAAATAAATAAATAAAAAATAAATATAAAGTCACATATATTTTACTATTATTGGCGTATACTCTATGGTCTCTATGCAACTTTGAACTATTGAAAAATGAGTTGTTTCTCATTCTTCGCTAAATATAAAAAGAAATTATGAAGAACACACGCCAAATTGTAAAAAGATATTTCTCTTTGCCAAGACAGCGAATGCGGCTTCAAATAAAGTGCACATAATTGTCGAGGTGAGTGTACTACGCGGTACAGTCGCAATTATTTACCGCCGAGACATAGGGGAATGAAGAGGTCTTGAGTTCGCGCCAAGAGCGCACCACGGCCGCCCTGGCGAACCGTGTTAAGAACTCTAACTACTTATGTGAACTAGGCAGTCTGCATATTTCTCGTAAGCAAGTTTATCATCTTTATAATATGTGCAAATAATCAGTCAGTCTAGCATAAGATGAATTCACAGTCAATGGTTTTTGTTACAGCAGCCTCTGCCAAAATTACTGACTTACTAAAGTACTTATTTATAGATTTTTTAACGAGCATATAATACACGATAAGAGTTGACTGGTTCCTAAGCTAAACTGATGCTTTACAATAACGACTGTACAGCAATGCATTAGATAAGTGACTGGTTATTTATATTATGTACAAATGCAATACATCCTTAATTTATCTAGTTTTATTTAGAATACCTATATAAACTCCTAAAATGAAACCTCATTTACTTTCAATATACTAGACACAAAGAAAATCTTTTAAGTAGGTAATAATAAAATGTTTTATGATAATTATACTGTAGTACTTGGACTTTTATTACAATTTCGTAAACAGTACTTAGAAGGTTTCTTCGGTTCGGCTGTACTAGCAAGATATTTTAATTTCGCCTCGGGCGTAAAAGCTGTGCAGCGGAAAGATAATAGCGGTTCTTAAAATAAAGCCTTTGTGTCATTATTCTGTGACATAACGCCGCAGTTGGCGGGCTTGGCGAAATGTTTGTTTGCGAAGCGCCGATCTGGACTGACCCGCCTCGGTTTATATTCAAGCCTTAAAATAATGAAAACACAGAACAAACTTATGTATTCAGGTTCGTTTTGCGTAGTCATGGTGTTTTACTCGTAACGTTATATTGGACTTCATGGTTGCTAAAATGCAGAATAAAAGCAAATACGCATCTAGACGTATTTGCTTTTACATATTGTCATCGAATTAATATGTTATGCTCAGTTGTAATGTTGGTCTAGCAGAGTTGTTAAGCAGCTCATATTTTTCTGAGAAGACAGAGTTTGACAGCCCGTCTAATGATAAGAGTCATTGTCAAGTTTTAATTTAGATGTTAACAAATGAATAAGTTAAGTATCACATTCATATCATATCTTGAATAATTTTATAGTACCTTACCTGTTAGTATTTGTTCAACTTTCCATGTATAATCTAATGTGCTACACCCGACGGGGTTAATTGTACCTACAAAAAAGACAGTGACTTGTGTATATGTATACCTATAGCTAGAACTGTTATTCTACAACATGAAATGCAACAAATAAATTGAATTGAATTGAATATTTTTTTTCATTTGTGTTATTTTCAACTCTTAATTAATCGTATTTGAATCTTCATATATGTAAAGAACGTTTGTGTCTTTTCTGTTCTCTTAATATTATATGATTCACGGTATTCATGAAATGGTGAGTGTATAGCCAACAAAAATTGTTTATAACAGGTAAGGGAAAGGCGGATTTTCTTACGTACTTCGTTGCTAGGCTTTCTTTTTATCCGCGGGGCGCCTCGGGTACTCGGCTAACTTGAAAGTGATCTTTATAGACACGAATAGGCTTTGTCTCTCGGAGCATTTTGTTTTATCTTGTTGCTAAAACTGCTGGTGGGTATATACGGGCAATATTTTAAATAACTGACAGCTGTTTTTAGTCAATTCCATCTTTGTGGGATATCTTTATATTGATTGGCTCTTGTCAATGTTAATTCCATAAATGTTTTTTACTATATTTAAAATACACTTTATTATAGTATTTCTTTGTTTGTGCATTGCGTATATGTCGCGCAAATCTCGTGTAGTTTCAGTGTTACACTAATTATTTAAAAAATATGATACATTAAAAAGAGTAAACATTTTCACTACAATCTGTAACTACAATTTAATTAAAGAATTAAAACATAATATAATGAAAGTAACATGAGCCATTGTGCCATGAATGACCCGACTAAATCATTTTAATACACAAGGACCAAGGGTTGCGTATTGTAGAAAGTAATATATGAATAAGCCCGCATCATACAGAGTTAGAATGTAATTCATATTTTACTCAACTCCAACTGACCGCCTAGGAAATTGATACAAGGTTAATATTGTAACTAGTGCTGGCGTCTGCAACAGCTCGTAAAAGTTTCTAGCTCGGAGGTACCAGCCTCTTTGGCACACTTGAACTGTAAAACTTGTACAGTGGGCTGCAGAGAAATCTGACCCCCATGCCACAAGTATAGCTATTGAAAGGGGGTCAGATTTCTCTGCAGCCCACTGTACAAGTTTTAGAGTTCAAGTGTGCCAAACCTGACCCCCTTTCTAGCTATACTTGTGGCATGGGGGTAAGATTTCTCTGCAGCCCACTGTACAACGAGTATAGTTGAAAAAAAAGTTAGTTGTTTAGGTATAAGATATCAAGAAAATATTAAAGTAAAACAACATTAGATGAAACGCGATATAAACGTGCACTGCAAATTGAAGAGAACCAATTAGCGATTATTAATTGTATAATATTGCAATTTTATAAATAAAATAATTTTTTACTTTAATTTTTATGTTTTTAACTTAAAATTTCAGCCAGTTTAAAATAAAAATTTGGCTGACCTAGATTTTTAGAGATATGATCTTTCTAGAAATGTTGGAATGTACTTATATAAAACAATTTTTAAATGTTTCTCTAGAAAAATATCAATATGTGTAAAAGTACCTTTTGATGCATGTCAGTGTTGTAATTGAAGTGTAATATATGTAATACGAGTTGTGGTTCACAGACAAGACAGATGTTTGTTGGGAGTTCGACTAGAATTATGGATGTCTTTGGTGCTGTTTCGCCAATAAATAACTTGCTATTATTTTTTACATCCTGAAAAGGTACATACCTCCTAACATAATGATTTCTTATGTTTTCGCGATTGTTACACATTAAATTAAACTATTTTATACGGTTTTCTATCGCGTTTATTGCTTACTTATTTATACCTAATGTTTCAAGCACTTTACAGGGCTCATGGTCGCAGGCAGACCATGTAAGTAAGTAAGCAATAAGTAAGCAATAAACGCGATAGAAAACCGTATAAAATAGTTTAATTTAATACATACCTCCTTTTAAATCTCACATTGTATATTTTATCAGGATATTAATTTTATAGTAAATTGAATCAGAGGATTACATGTTATACATATAGATAGGTACTCCAATTTCATGTTATATAGGTATAATGCTTGAGTTGAATGTAAAAAGCAAAAAGGGGAAAGATTTACATCTAATAAAAAACGTTTACATAAACCGTACTTTAGTTCCTAGGTCACATATTAGGACGACTTAAGTATGTCCATATACATTAAGTCGACCTATATTGTTGTGACCCTCATGGTTATTAATGTTCTTGAGTATGGGCTCCAGTCCCGTTGTTATAGCACAAACAGACCCATTGCAGCTAAAGTACTGTTACGTGTAAAAATATTATAATGTTATTATTTCTATTGCGTGTATTAGGTTCAATTTTGTAACAAAGGCAAAATGGAATATTAAAATAATATGATGTTCAGTTTTAAGTGGGGTTTTATTTTTAAAGGACTGGTCACGTCGTTTCATGTCATTCGTAGCATCTGCTTTCGAGTAAAAAGGAATAAGTACTTTATTTGTAACATCACGTCCCTCGAAATAAAAATTATCTCCTGTGAAACTTGCTATTTCGTTTTTTGCTCAAGGGTTCAGAATCCCAACAGATACTGCGAGACTCTTTGTTGTCCTTCGTCAATCAGTTGAAAAGCATTTTTCAAGAAATCAACAATTTTTTTCCCATTTAAATAGGACAGGCCAGATCAAAATGACTTGTGTGCGGCAAGGTCCTTTGTGTGAAGCGTGTTTCAGAACCCCTCAAAAATATAGAACCAATTATGATTATATTTTGGCTTTATCTGCTATCGACTGGGTGAACGTAGGCGATACTACTACACCTAAATATATACATACACTCCGTCGGTATTGTTGTGATTTGTAATATACCGTTGTTAATATTCAGATAAAAAGTTAATTTTAGTTTATAGTGTACTGAAATACTATGTAAAAACTGTTTATTGTAAATTATTATAAATAAAGTAAAATACTTTAGTACGTAAGTAAGTTGCAAATAAACGTTTTACGGCAGCAGTTTGTTTTGTTTTTACTATACCAATATATGACATATTAAATTTCCAGTAATCATCGTAGAAAATTTTGCTGTTGTTTGTCCTAATGGTTGGCTTTAGCTATTGTTTAACTTTCTACATTTACCTATAACTAAACAAATGTTTCACTTATTTATTTCTACCTATAATATCAATAATACTGGATCTATGGAAACGATTTATATTCATAAAAAAAGAAAAGTAAATTTTATATTACTTCAGTAATAATTTCCGTTTAAAATCACACGCATAGCGCTGTGAAGCAAAAACATCGTCATTGTTCGGAAGCATTTGAAAAAATTACCGTACTTTGTCACTCACACAGACTTGAACTGCACCACTGGGATTTAATACTCGTAGCGAACATGTATTTCTAAAGTAACAATGACTATTTAAATATTTGACATACACATTAAATAAGATATAATAAAAAAACCTTTATTATTGCCAAAACATTTACTGTTTAGATGAAAATGCTATTTTTCCCCAAAGGTTTTCAAGTATTCGTATGATTTGAAAACTTACAATCGTTTTTGAATACTCATTCCCACTTTTGGCTGACAAATTTGAATGACCATACCTATTATGACTATAAATATTTTAAGGTTCACAGCAATTTGTAGGTGAAACTGCAGAATAGTTGTCTGTATTTGCTTTGCTATAGATAAATATATTTGTACAATTCCTATCTCATCTCATACAGATATATTAGGATTGTATTGGATTATATTGCCACTTACGCATAGTTAACCCATATATTGCAATCATGATAGGGTAATTGTCGATGCACTAAGTAGTATATTGGTTTGAAATCCGTTTATTTTCCTATACAACCCCAGTAGCGTAATATTCAATTGATATTATTTTGTAGCTGGGTTTGATATTAGCCAACGGGCATTTGTCTTTGTAACAATCGTGCTTGTCACAACGGCGAGGGCGGCTTGATTTGGATTGGTCGCCATAAGCTAACATAGGATAGGACAAATTACTAACAAATATGGACTTTTTTATAATACTAAAATGTCTGAAATAAATGAATTTAATTGAATAAGCGGTATTTTTATCATTACCTCCTCCATGGAAAGCATGCCACATGACGACAATATGAATTTTAGGGTGCCTGAAAGTGTTGGCCAATAACACACCAGGACCATCATTTAATTTCCATGTAAAAGGGTTACGGAAGTCAAATGGTAGTTGCTCTATTGTATGAGTATAAAACAGTATTAGTTTTTAACAAGACAGAGAGAAAGAAAGAAAAAACGTTTATTTGGTTAAATTATAATCTAGGACCATGATTAAAAAATTACCATTAAATTAAAAAGTTTATATACAAGTAGGTATGTGTGTTATAGCCTAAATGTTTCCTTTTTATGAACCGTGTTCTGACAAAAATGAACACAAGCAAAAAAAGGACTAGTAATTTTAATTTTGATATGAACACCATTTTTATTGGGTTTTCGCACTAATTGTTTAGAATACTTTATATGTAAGACTAGATGAAGTAACATAGTCTTAAAGTTTGGAACCACAAGGACTTATAGTTAGACTTGTCTTAATAAAGGAAATTTAGAATTACCTATTCATTCACATTGTATGGGTTTCAAGTTTAACACTCTGTTGTCAGAATTTTATGATATTAAAGCGTCTGACGTCCATGACCAACGGTTTAACGTGCCTCCCAAAGCACGAAACTGAAACCATCCTTATATACGAACAATCAGGAGATTCAAGCTTGCGATCTACTTTATGGATATGTTTCATTTCTGGATATGTTTCATCATTCCTCTAGATATGTTGGCTATCTTTTTAAAATCAAAAGACTTACATTTTATTTTATTGATACTTTATTAGCACGAATAAAACAGTCGTTGCAATGTCCATTATGATATGAACAAGTGCAGAAATTTCAGATAAAGTATTTTTCCAATATCTTTAAGTGCCGCTGCATAATGGAATATTGTGAAACATTGTATTGAAATTGTTATTACGAGCTGTTCTAAAGTTTCTCACGCTACGTCTTGCCAGCAACAGTAAAACCAAAGTTTTAGGTAGATTAAGGAAAATTGAACCAGCTTAAACAACAGACATAGTTTTACAGACCTTCCTTTCAAAATAGATCTCTCGTCTGATATAGCTATCTACATACACATGTCCTCTCTCTCTCGTTCTATCAAACCTACCTAAGCCTTTTTTTAATACACTCACTTAATATTTCGCATTGTGATCCTTATGACAAATTAAATCATTTGATATTGTGTATGTTTATCGGCAGGTCATAACTTATTACACCTTTTACATAAGACCTTTGATTAAGATATATAAGCAAGGTCTGCTTCGGAACTCTCTTACAGCTTGTGAGATCTGTAAAGAAACCAGAAATAACACAATTATAAGATAATTAAAAGGTTGCGTTCAAAAGTTTCAGCACTTTCTACTAAAACCATTTTAGACTTCCTTTTAATAACTTCAGGCTTCCAGCGACAAAGGTCTTTTAAACATTGAACGTGGAGTTTTGAGTGTGGTATTGTCGGAATCTGCCTTCAGAACGAGGTCAAGCGCGCAGCCACAGCGAACGCTCGCTCGATGTCGGCTGTAGTAGCTGTTCTCAAAATAACAGGCTCAGTCTGAGTTATATTTGAAGTGTCTTCCCACTTGAATAATTTATAAGTTCAGCTTGTCGCTGCTGCACTATGTTTCTAGTACAAGCGGGGATATCGGCTTAGACCTGGATAACAGTTGATGTTGCTCAGTAGGTACATCGCCAAGGCAACATTATAGTAATCTTTATCACTTGAAGTCTTAGGGTTTACTTTTACTTGTGGCTGTTATTTCTCCACTTTGGGAAAGATTTTTGTTAATAAATTAATTATATCATCTCCGATACATTTTATGGAAACATCCTGACAACAAATGGTTCGGATACAAAAATAAAAACTATTTACTCATTCAACAGCTAAGTTTTTGTGAAAGAATCAAATTAATGCCAGGATAGTTAAGTTTGCCAACTTTGAAACTATTTCCACAACAGAACTACAATTCAATTTATGACTTAGTAATTTATGTACAGCAATAAAATATTTATGGCCAATAATAACGCTTATAATAAATATTTATGTGTAATATCGGTGTATGCGATGGATTTATAGTCATAAATAATTTTAGTATTACACAAATTGTAAATGAGTAAATATTAAATGAAATAATATTTAATAATAATAATTGCTTTTACCAAAAAAACGAAACCTAGTCTAATTCCTGAACTAAAAAGGATGAAATAATCAATACATTGTTGTTTAAATATGCTTCTTATATATTTTTTTAATAAATCTGAAGTCGTCGAGTAATCCGGTAACATAATTAAAAAAAAAACATTCCGACGGATTGAGAACCTCCTCCTTTTTTTTTGAAGTCGGTTTAAAATGAGTTTAGATTCCAAAAGATAGTCTCAGCATTTTATCGTGAAAACGCTACTAGTGCATTGCCACAACTGCACCAAAGCTTTTGAAGTGGGTAAATAATAATATTTGTTTCTTAAGGATAACTATTTATAAAACATTTGTATTAGTTAGTACAATAAAAAAGCTATTGATCGTTTAAAAGTAGACAAAATAAAGCATTTATTTATTTATTACTTTGTACATGATATATTTTATTTTTAATATAAAGTTTAATATATTTTAATTTAAATATTAATGTAATGAATAAACGACTATGAATGTTTTCTTGCAATATTTTCGGTTGAAAGAAGTTGACAAAAGTTAATTTTTGCAAATGCAAAAAGTAAACGCAATAATTAGTCTAAAATCTAACTACACGAATCAACACAGCAAATTAAAGTTCCAGTCGTGATAAAAACTAATTTAAGGATACTAAAAGTAATGAGAAACGGCACACAAATTTTAAAGAGTAGTTAGGTACTGGGTAACTGTATAATTACCTTCGCAATAAGCTTTCCTTGAGAAGGAAAGCAGGAAATTTACTTATGGTACCAACTTTCTTCTGCTAAAAGCACAAAGTACAGTGTTGTTATTTATTAGCCTGAAAATCTAGATATTATGCTTTAAATACAGACATCTTTAAAATAGAATGATATTTTTTTCTTGTATACGTTTTTAAAATGTGCGTTGGTAAATTTGAATCAATAGATGTGAACAAAAGTTCAATCTCAGTTATTTTACTTTATTTAGTAAATTGTTATATGATATTATAAATCAAAGCAAAAGAAATAACGAACAGAGGTATCATCATAGATCAAAAAATAATTGGCCCGAGCGGGATTTTCTAATTCTATGGTAATTTAGGTTCACTCTGTAATGCACTATTAAAGGAGTAAGGTTCAGGTCAAAAACTAGTGACTCACATACCATAATACTATGAGTACGTTTGATGGGACAGCATGGGAGGCTGGACTGGAAGATAAGAAAAAACTTAGAATATGCCAGCTGCTTCTCTTCCCGCGCAGATCGCAGAAGCCGATCGAGGGATTGGGCAGTTTTAGGAATCATATCAATAGGCGACGCGGCTAGCAACCAATCACTACACGCCCTTCAACATGCTAAACGTGGTATTTGGTTTTTGTGAACCTGGGCTCTGTCTACCTCAAGCGAAAAAGACGTGACACTATGAATGTATGTACGTTTGATGACTCGCGAAACTGATAAACTACCTGTATATTCGTGTTCGCTTCTATATAGAGGTATATATTAGTGGCGTAATAATATAATTAGTCATTTGCGTGACGGCAACAATTACAACTTTCCACACGGCAAACATGGCAACGCGACTGCGAGTTTACAGTAATTGTCCTATTGTATCGCTTCTACGCAAATATGGATACACACTTATTTGTGCTTAAAGGAGTCTAGTGTGATGCTTGACAAGGAGCTTGAGAACCGTCTAGATTAAATTTAATGCTCTCAGGCACTTACCCCTCATATGTTTTAGCGTTTGGCATATAAATAAAAGTATATTTAACTATTGGTGATTGGCTCGGTTAATGTCCCACTTCTATTTTAAGCAGAAAAAGATTGTTCCACGGCGAATGTTCGATTGCAGAGATACTCATGCAGAGCCGCTCATCTTTTGTCAGTGGAATCCTTATTACGTATTATTTTACATACATACATACAAACATATAATCACGCCTGTCTCCCGTAGGGGTAGGCAGAGACTAGATATTTCCATTGGCTACGGTCCTTACATACTTCTATCGCTTCCTCCACACTCATCACTCCCGTCATACATGCTTGCCGATTTCTGGTACTCCTAATGTCTCCCTTTCTCAAAAGGTCTACGATTTCGTCGCAGTATGTTTTTCGAGGCTGACCCTGACTGCTGCTCCCAGCCAACTTTGCTTTGTATATACCTTTCGTCAGTCTTATTATTTTAATTTCGTAAAAATATATAAAATTATCAAAACATATAAATCATAATATAAATACTTATTAATAAAAAAATGTGTTGATTAACTCAAAACTGGTCATAAAAGTAAGAAAAGTTCATTACTCAACATTTTAATATAAATAATGAGATCATTTAATTATCAAAAGGCACTTCATTAGACATTCAAAGAGGTCGCTCCCTAGACTCACCAAGGCATGGACTCCGGCGTTTTATTTACGTAAAAGCGGGATTACGCTCAAGTCGTGACACTTTCCGGCTCACTATTTAATTCGCCCTCAGCTATTCCAAATGTTTTTTTTCAGCCATGAAAAGATTTCCAGATTACCGCAGGGAAGATATGACGCTGGTTTTGCGGTAACATCCCCGTTATTAATATTATTAAAATAAATTCAAATCATGAATAAAATCGGCAATTTAAATTGCCATTGCAGATCCTACGAAAGTCAACTCTCGCTTCTTGGCTATGTAGATTCCAAATTCAAATAATTTAATATTGGTGCAGACGCGGGCATCCACGATTTAAGATACTTATGTTTACTGAGTCGTATTCCGTACCGTGTAAAGATTTTAATTGAGTTTCCAATTCGAAACAAGCGCTAATTTATTTGCATAGTTAATTTATTTGTGCAAAGTTCAATTTTAGTTGACAACAAACAGCACGTGATGTTTGAAGACTGTCTCGTGTGGAGGTACCGGCGCCGCCCGGGTATAGTTACCCTACATATTTGTTCCGCCGAGGAGCGACGTACGAGGCTGTAATACATCTTGCTTCTAAGACACTCTGAGACTCTCGTTTCGCCTGCGCTGCTATGAATATACATTAGTCATTACATAATTTACACTCATATTTTGCGAGAAACGCGATAACGTACAGACCATAACCGCCTTCGCGACACTAAAGTAAAATGTTACCGTTTATTAGTAATTCATTCTTTTAATTGATCAGTATAGAAGCGAGGTAAAATACAGTGGGTAAAATTTGTTTTACTAGTCCGATTTGAGAAGTCCGAAGTTTCTTTTATAACCGCATCGGAGGCTTTTTTCTCTTCCACCTTTTTACTTAAAAGTTATAAAAACTTTTAACTAATTAAATTAATATTCGTAGACTGTTGATTAAGTAGCTCCGGAATGCTTTTAGCGTCAATGTAGCCAAAGAAATTTTTGAAAGGAAGAAATAATTTTACCGAAAATTTGGAGAAAATATTACTTTCAGTTTTGATTATTGCGGATATTTGAATAAGTAACGAAAGTGGCTCGGAAATTGTTAAAACAATTAGAAGGGCCGAACTGAGCCTCTAATTTTTGAATGACAAAATAATTAATTGTTAATGTTTTGGCAATGTTTATGAATTTAATTTTATTCGCAATGATGACTTGTTGAACTAAAAAAATCTAATAAACCAGGTAAATACTTCATATGTAGAATTCGTGAAATTCCACGCTAGCCAAACCCTATATTTCAATTGTTGCTCAATGTTTGATCATGGAAAATAAAATTACTTGACAAACATACTATTAGTTTAGGTAATAAATTTCGAACCCTAAGTATTACACGCACTCAAAAAATAGCTCTGCATATCACACGCCTGTATCATAATTGTTATAACAAAAAGTATGTGCGTGTCTGTTACAATTACGGTGACTTTTAAACGGTGATATTTAACAATTAACATAAAACATCATGTATTCGTGACAGAACTATGATGTTTACGTTCATTTCTTATTTCGTTTAGCTTTTATCTTCACAATAGTACGAAATTTAAAAATATATAAATTGGTTATTATTTTTACTTCCTTTACTTCCCGCAGTTCGCAATGGTGTTGCCAAGACTCCCTCTGAATATTACCTCTTCCCGGATTTTATGAATATGAGTTCTTAAACTTTATTCCTTATTCTCATATTGCGACTGGCAAATGGGAGTGCTCTATTTTAAAAACAAGAACCACATAGCAAAAAGTCCATTAAAATTCATCCGTGATAAAACAAAGAATACTTTTAATATCCTCGCAAGTGCTATAAACGTTCAAACTATTTCCGAATAGTTTCTCAAGTCACTTTAGAGATACAATATTGACGCAGCTGGGCGTACTTTTATCAGCGGCAGCTTCAACTTCAGTGCTGTAATAAAGAAAATAGAGACGATTTTATTACGAACTCCCTCTGCATCAAAATAGCTTTACAATGGGGAAAATTTTTATTATACTCTCTGAAAAGAACACGTAATCAAGTCATAGTGATGCGGTTCTCTCTTTTAGTGAAAATTGTGTGTGTTAAAAAAGGACGAGGTTATCTTATGGGCACTAATTATGCCGTAAGATTTTCTTTTAGAAATTAGTAGATTAAATTTACCATTCTCAAATTACTATAACGTGCAAAAGTAATAAAAGCTGGAACCAAAGTTAGTTAAGCCTACTGCATGGTTAACCTTAAGGGTCAGGTCTACAAATCCATGATAAGATATGTACTATACGATAGTGAGATGTACTTGAGGGGCACAAGCAAGAGTGTCGCGAAGATTAAGATACTGCGTTGGATATGTGGAGTATCACGGATAGACCGCATAAAAAACTCTCACATTTGGCAGCCTTCATCTACCTGACATAGCGGACAAGCTTCAGGAGAATCGCCTGATTGGCCACGTTTTACGGCAACCTGCATGTTATGTTGGGACTAGGTACAATGTTGGGACTAGGTGTCTAGCCATGCCACCTCCGCCAGGGCCGGTTAAAAGGAGCAAGCCTAAAAAGTACCGGCTGGACCTCGCAGGAAACGATATACGTGCTAATGATCTCATAACAAAGGATGCCGAAGAAGGGAGATAAGGAAAGGAAAAAAAAATGCAGGAAAGCGGACCCTGGGATCCAAAGCTGTCAACTGGCTAATCAACCGGCAAGGTGCTACGATGAGAGAGGGAGATCGGCCGCCTTGTGTGTGTGTGTGTTGCTTTGTGCCCTCTACAATATCCGAAATATTATTTGGGGTATTGTAGAGGGCACAAAATTTAACACTACATAAACACAGCTTTATTAGACTTTTCTTTCACTAAGCCGTCCGGTTTATTGTATATTAAGGCTTAAATAAGTATTAACAGAGCCATTATCACTTTTATTTGGCTATTATCTGTACTAGATAGCGCGGAAGTGTCGCCGATAGGTAACTTTATCTGTAGGATCGCTTAAAGTAAGCCGGATGAGTTGGAATTGGCGACAGACACGAAACAGTGCTAGTTATTGCACATTAGGGGCGGGACTCGGCGCAGCCGGGCCTTCTCGGCATTAACGCGGCCATTCCAACTTCCTCGGGGCCTCAGCGACTCCACGGGACCGACTCCTGTACTTAAGAGTCTAATTAGCCGTAAATTGCATTCAAAATTGGGCTCTTGGTCGAGAATTGAGTTTTGAATGTCTAATTTTGTAGAATAAAGGCATATTTTAGGGCAATTTGTGTATCAATCTGTATTGTCGTGAAACGCCGAATGGTTGTCATCGATACCTTATACTAAAATCCTCTTTGTGGTATTTATACTGTATATTGGGTTTCAGTACTAGATGCAGGGATAGTGCTCCTATTTTTGTTGTGATTAGAATTTAGGCGCGAACGGGTTAATTGATAATAAGTTGTATGTATAGGCAGTTTAATAAATTGGTTATGTAGTAGATGAAATCTGCTTTACTACGCAATACTTTTAATTTTTTTAAAGTATACAAATGTGTACATTTATTTAAAAGCAGAGGCATTTCAGAACTTTAGGCTTGGATTCAGACCAAATTGTTATAGGGGTTAGTTATGTTTTAATGGGACGAAGCTCTTGTAATATTAAAGTAGAACGCTTTGTGATAAAATCAGTTGGAAAGAAAAATCTGACTACAGTTTGAACGTTTAAGATTAGGTTATTTTTATACTTATAAGATCATTAATAAAGTAGGTAGGTACGGTAGGTACGTAGGTATAAGAAAGAATAAATAAGATTTAGTATTAATATATTAAAAAAAATTCGCATAATCTTTTTGAAGGCAAAAAATTAGCCATCAAATCGTTATCAAAAAGTACTCGAATTAATAAATTAAATTTTAGTTAAAATTGAAATTTATAATATTTACCTTTAATTCGTGACGTAAATTCGATATTTGTTTGTTCTTGCATTTGTCTTTTAAAATCTTATGTGTATGACTGAACTGTCTTATGTATTTATTGATATAGAAAATAAATTTATTTTAAAATTCTTTATAGTCCCTTCTAACCTGCATCATAATGATTCAGAAGGGGGTCGCACATATGTCAGCACAAACGTGCTCCATACACAACGTTACACAGCTGATATAAGCCGCATCGCTTTACCCGGGTTTGTTAAATCAGGAAACACATAATTTTCATTTTAACCTCTGAAACAAAAGATTCAGGTCAGTCAGCGCCATCGTGAGCGCATTTCCATCCGTAAAATTATTCAAATATTGACTTTGTAAACGTCAGTGATAAAAATTTAAAACCGTATAATAATGTAAGAATTTTTTTCTTTTCTAGTCAGTGACTTATTTCGAATAAACAATAATGTTGAATATACATAGAGTCGGTTACTTCCGAAAAAAGGTCGCACCATTATTGATGAAATACAACAATTGAAGAGACGGCCACATTAAGACTATACCTTGGTCAACACTAGCGCCACCATCAATTAAAAATAATTATTCACTGAAAAACTAAAGTTATCATAGATCCGTCTTCTGTAATTATGGTTCTGGATCTGAAGTTAATTTTAAACATATCAAATTATTAAATCATAATTCCCTGTTACAAATTGCAATATTGCTTAAAACGGCCACTTTTAGTAGTTTTGTAATTTGTAAATGAATTATATATTTGTCCCACAGTCAATAATAGTAATAGGTCAGGTTTTTGTACTTTGTAGGACTCAAACTAAAATGGAAGTAGTGCATTAACCTGCTAGTTAAATAGAGTAAAAGTAGACGTCAAGTTTCAGAATTAGCTTTTAAATCTACAAGCAAGTACTAATTGCTAGTCAAACAGGACCTTGTTAACGTAGTCAGTAAATATGAGGATAATCGCCAAGCAACGGCTCGACGGAAACACGCAGATTTGGGTCAAATTACCCCAATGCAGTGCAGATACCTACTTCATAAAATAAATATAGAAGAGATGAGTCTCTGATAGGAAATTTCTATGGGCTATGATGACAACTTGAAAAACTCCTTAAAAACTGTTTCAAGTACATCGGTTTTCTTACGAATACGATGTTTTTAAAAATATCATTCTCAGCTTGAATTGTTTCCTATCTGTCAACGTAAGAATCTCGACATTTTCGATTCAATTTTAATACCCTTGCGAAATATTATGGAAAAGTCCTGGGCTATCAGTTGTTTCTCTTACCCTTGGTTTAACAAAAAAATTTAAATAACATTATTCTTTTCCAGTCTAGTTTTCAAATTTTATTTGTAATACTGTGTATTCCAAAGTATGTTTGAAACTTAAAGTAGTTAGAAATGAATGTAACTAAACATGTTATATCATTTTATCTTGACCAGAAGTTGACCAATAAATAATACAATACTATATAGGTGCTTATATAAAATATTAAAATATATAAATATATGTTTTTTTTTTAATATCGCATATTTATTTATTTTTAATCATTTATTCTTTAAAAAAAATTGCCGGAAATATATTATTCATAATAATATAAAATGTTTAAGGATGAGTTAAGTGCATTACCAGTGCATGCTTTCGTTATTGTGAGCCTATTTTCTAGCTTCTCTTTTACTAGAAAGAATATCAAATGAAGCCAGCTTGCCAAGTATGGTATATATAAATAAAATATAAATTTACAAATCAAATCAACAGAAATAAAATCCTACGATTCATCTGATGGAATGGGGTTGACGTAGCCGTAGAGTAGGAATTTATCACAATTATAATTATTTACGAGTATAACATGTAAAAAATGACTTTCTAATACATAAATATAATCAATCGAGTCCCATGTAAATAACTTTGCACAAAATATGATAAAATTGCTAGTATCCGAGAGCGTCCATTACGTTAGCAACCTCAATAAGGAGTCAAATTCCTGCATAACCTTTGAAGAGCTACGTACATAGCCACAAAAACACGCTAATGGCCGTTAAGAAGTAACTTCAAACTTGTTTATTTTTACGAACGATTTCCACACCGAAGCCCGCACCGGCAGCGTAAACAAAATACAAAGGAAATTGTTTTTCGTCACACAAAAAGAAAGTAAAACGCTTGAAAGTTGAGAGTTAATTTATTTCGAAGTTGTTTGCCAGTAATTTGTTGTGGCCGCGTCCTCGGGGAAGACCACCGGCGCAGACTGTTGCAAACTTTTTTTGTTACGAAATTTGACTAGGCTTGTAAACCTATATAGGGCGGGAGCGGAGCGTTCCCACTTACGGAGACATTACCTGCAATACCTGCAAACATGACTTGTTACACTAAAAGTAGCGTTAATTAACATTAGTTTCATAATATTAAAGTTATTGACGCTTTGGGTGTAGACGTATTGTTAAAATAGCATAATATTTTACAAAACAACGGCCTTAGACAAGTGTCAATGGCGAACGTTCAAAAGCGATTCTTGTTTATGCTTTGCATAACGTTCGGTCACACATAGCGAATACTCGCTGCGAATAATAGTCGCGGCGACAATTCGCTGCCTACCTGTCACACAGCGAGTTCCAAACGAGCGTTTTCGACAGTCTATTGGTGCCCAAATTCAAAGATAGTCGTCTGTGGTGGCTATTCGCAGCGCGCACCTAGTCACATACAGTCAATTATCGCGACAAGTGCGCATTTGCAGCGAGGAAAATTGAATATGTTCAATACAAACCGCTGCAAATTCAACTCGCTGCCATTGAATCTATTCGCAATGAATAGCCTGTTACTAAAAGCGAATATTCGCGATTAAAAGGCGTTCGCAGCGACTATATACGTGTGACGCAACAAGCATTAAAAAAGAATGCATGAGAATCGCTTTGCCACTTGGCTAAGGTGCAGGTAACGTTATTTTCATACGAATTAACCGAATTTATGATACCTTGAAAATACCTTTGTTTGATGGAGGTAACGTTATTAACCAGATTTTTAACGGAAAAACAAACCGTGCCTGCATGTGCATCGTCGTCGCCGGCACTCATTAGCGTTGCATCTGTTCAAATAATATGCGAAATGAACGTCTCTGCAACTGCTTTCAGTTATACCTAGATATTAATATGTAATTAAATTATACCGCATCTGAAGATTGGTAGACAAAACCAACATTAACAATTATTGGTATTGTAATACATATCATTAGAGGATTTTTAAATTAAAAAAATAAATTCGTATTAAATGTTTTTAGTTTTCATAACAACGACAATACTAAAATTTATAACCTACCTTTCTTAAGGTGATACCTCAGTGAACACAAGTTATCAAAAATCCGTGTTATGTACCTTATTAAGGTTCTGGATCTGAAGATCTGATAAAATTATTATATTATATTTCCCTATAGTTAAAATTGCAATATTGCTTAAAACGGCCACTTTTAGCAGTTTTATTATATTTTTATGACCTATTCCCAGTTCTATTAGTTAGTTGATAAACAGGAAAACCCACTTACTTTCTTCTTTCAAATCATAAAATCAAATCATAATATTCAGATGTCATCTTTTTATATTATGAACTACAAATCATGCAGCCTATATATATTAACTTGCGCTGTTTTCATTTTGATTATAGTAAGGCTTCAAACACTAAATAAGAAGTATTTTTAATAATAGTTAATTTTGCACAATTTGACATGATAAAGTCCTTTAGTGAAAATAATTTAGATGAGTGTTTCTAGAAAAAAGTTCTTGAGAAATTTATCTCCGCTTTTCTTGTCCTCCAAAGTTACAGAGGGTAAAATATAATATGATTATATCCGGATCCCAATTGACGTACGCGTAGGTGTAATTAGCTTGATATGAGAAGCGCTCGCGTGAGACGCAATATTTGTAATTTTCTCTTTTATAGCGTAGGTACTATATATTACGTATTATATTATACTCTAGCGTCCCACCCCGCTCGTATGATTGCAATGCTATATTTTACATGTATATATAAAAACCTTCCTCTTGAATCACTATTTCTTTTAAAAGAAACTCCTTGAAAAATCATTTTGTAGTTTCAAAGATCTAAGGGACTTAGGGGACAGACAGCGTAAGCAACTTTGTTTTATACTGTGTATATATACAATACAACATAATGATAAGGATTACAGAAGTAAAAGTTATAACATTCTCTGCTGTTTTTGTAGTTTGGCGTCAGCAAACTTTCCAGCCTCCAAGCTAGACTGGGCTACAGCAAATCTGTGACGGTTCCTCAGGCGTTTGGGTTGTAATGTAAAACATGACCATTGACCATGAAACGGATGTCTATGTCTAGCACCCTGCAGTATTTTCCTTATCCATTACTTTTGACATCGAGTTGTATACACAGAGCGTTGCTATGCTGGCCAAAGAGTAGAAGTAAGATACAGGAGTAGGTGTTAGAGTGACTTTTATACCCGAGCAAGAGTCGTTGAGGGTGACATCAATTTCCATTGCATGTGTGGAATATTCCTAAACTAACCGAATATAGGTGTCACGTTTTACATATTCGATGTCAACAAATAGGTAAGCCACGATGAGATACTTAATCGTAGAAAGCAAAATATCTGTCTTTGGTCAGTAAAACGTATACTTGTAATAGTGCTAAAATGTTGGGTCCATTACATTACTGCAATTTCAACAGTTTATCTTTGATGTAATAAATAGTATATTTAAAACGAAAACTTACATAATAAAGCACGAAATCTCTATAATAATTAAGTAGTGAAGTATTTTTTATTTTATTTTTTCAATCCTTTAAATAAAGAGTCCATAAATAACTGGTGCTTATAGCACGGCAAAGTTATTAATAGCTACTTAGTAAGTTCCTCGTTGGCACACCGTAAGAAGGTCTGCGAAGAAACGAGGGATTCTGAAACAAGCTAGCGATTTATTTGCGCTGCGGGCGTTCGCATTGATAAATATGACCAATAAAGGAAAACAAAATGTCCACGAGATAAATTATTACGGTTTCAGTCATACACTATTTTGTATATTTTCAAAAATGTCTTTAAAAAATACTTAAATAAAAATAATATAAAGTAGGTACACATGGGGACAGATAAACTGGCCCCACGGTTATTACGTTAGGTACGCTAGGGTGTTCTATTTATCTGACCCCGACTGTAGTGAACACTAACCAAGTTATGAGAAATCACAAATAAACTTGGAATACACGAAAAAGCCCAAATCTCAGCAGTCATCTTAAATGGGGCTGTTATTGTAATTGAGCGATAATATAAAATAAAACCTTTATTATAAAGTTACCACCTAACCCATACTTATATAATAAAGCAGCAGAGTTTGTTTGTTATAGCTTTAAAACTACTGGTCGGATTTATTCGGATTTCTGCGTAGGATAGGCTATAGTACATACGCATCTACATACATCTGTATACATCATACATCATAGTACATCTGGCGTTAACAATCTTGTGACACGAACTTGTGTGTATGCAGCATTGACCTTGCTTATTTTTAATCTAATTCTATCTGTGGAGACTTTTAATTGGCTTTTTGTCATGTAATTGAGTCGCCATTTTCTCGTGTAATAGCTGTAAGTCTTCCTAAAACTGTATAAATAAATAAATAAAAATAAAATACGCGTCACGGGCGAGTGAAACCGTGGGGAACGCTAGTAGGTAATAAGACTAAAGGTTCTGAGTTCTGACTAAAACTGTGTACTTACAGTGCATACCTGCGTTACTAACTGTATCATTGAGATTTAAAAAAAAACGGGTGCCTTTGCGAATTGTGGTAAATGGGACAAAAACGGCCACTTCGTTTTTCTTCTTTTTGGAACCTTAGACCTTAGTACTTTTACATATAAAGAAAGTACAATTGTGTACCAACCAAAAATAAATTTTATTAATTAAAGTATACGTGAATTGTACAAACCGTATTATTTTCAAAATGTTGAATGTTGTTCATCATTGTCTGAATAATTCAATTTATTTGATTGCGCTGCTGCCGGTTCGCAATGACAGAAGCCCCTTAATACTTACTATACGTAAGTGGGAGGGTAAGGTTCGGGTAATAAGTCATATTTCGGAACTTTGTTCCAGTTACGCAAATAGTATAAACCTACGTGAAATTAAATTGAACACATGGTAAACTGTGGGCGTAATGTTAAGCATTAAATTGAAATACATTTAGCAATGGCTGTATTTTATCGTTTTTGTGATAACATAATAGTTTTTTGAAAATCAAAAAGAAAAATTAAGGAAATTACTAACATATAAAAAATAAGTAGGCATATTTAATATATATATTGAATGCCCAGAATATTCTTATTACTAGGTAGTAAGTAATTATATTTTTATCACAATCAAAGCAATAGTATTTTAAAATTTTTAATATTTGAATATTATAATAAAAATCAAAAGGAAAGTCAAATAAAAAAATTACTTACAAAATAACTGTTTTCAAGCAAGCACTTACTGGTTAAAATAAACATAACAAACTTGCCTAGAATTTCTATAAATAACCCATGAGTAGAGAGACAAGACATTCCTGGGAAATACTCGCGTTCGTCACGTGTATTGTAAAATGTTATTCGTGAATAATGTGACACGCTTCCACGGCGGCGGCGAGCCAGTGATCCCCGGTTCCACCTCGTAAATATTCAGGGTCCAGGCCACGCGACGTGTTCTATACATCAAAGTCGTGTCGACTTCCATTCACACAGACATCCTTATGTATCATTTGCCTCCGGAAATTTTGTCTTGTTTACACAGGGACGTCTCTGTAAAATAAATTAAAAATCTAAAACAAAGTTAAACCGGATATTAAATGAGTGCGGGTTGATGTAATTCTGTAACAAGCAACGCCTGCCCCGCTAGTTCTCATTCGCATGCTTTTATGAAGTGAACATTTGATTTGTTTATTGTTCTGGCTCGGTTTCGTTCCTAGAAAATATTTGAACAGAAAGTAAACACACATTAGAAATATATTAAAAGTTTCTTGTATGAATTCATGACGTGTGATAATAAACTGGGTTATAACTATGATAACCATAATGTTTTAGGGATAGGAACATTCTGGCTCGCAGTTCATGCTGTATGAACAAAGTTTATGTTATCTTTGAATTTAAATGTGAGTTGACCTATTGCCACAATGGTTATTGTTACATATCGAACCACCGAAATTTTTATATTTTTGTTAAAAATAATAAAAGCGACGTAGATGAATGAAATAAAGACATATATAAATAACCTGTTACCGAATAACACATGAACACAAAATGGCTATTTGAGTTCCACTTACGTGATCCATATCCAAGCACGTTAAAATAAAACTTGACATTCAAATTAAAGATTTTAATGTCAAGTTTTCTTTGAATTACATTCTAAAAGAAATATTTCTATTACCTGACAAAGAAAAACTTTCTGTTACAAATTATTAAAGGTCAAAAGACTTAACGTAGGTCGTAATCATAATCAAGTAAATATACGGTCTCAAACTATTACAGTCTTATTTATAAGATTTGTCTTCCTATTCTTCCCTATGCCTATATACCTAACTCTATTGGTCAGATAAGTAAAGTGATAGTGGGAAGCACTGCTAGAGTTTTAACATATATATACATATAGATAGACTAGCTATATATATATAAAAGCGAAAAACACTCACTCACTCATCACGAAATCTCCAAAACTGCTGAGCCGATGAAGATGAAATTTGGCAGGAAGGTAGATTGTGACTAAAAGACGTCCGCTAAGAAAGGACTTTTGGGAATTTTATCCCTAAAGGGGTGAAAAAGGGGTTGCCAGTTTGTATGAAACTTCGTCATTTTTGAAGTGAGATACATGAAATTATTAACATATATTTGAAGTTGGTAAAAAATAATAATGCACCAATCAGATTTTGAAAATTACATCCCTAAAGGGGTGAAATAGGGGTTGCCATTTTGTATGAAACTTTGTCATTATTGAAGTGAGACACATGAAATTTTTAATTTGAATTTGTAATTGGTAAAAAATAATAATGCATCAATCTGATTATGAAAATAACATCCCTATAGGGGTGAAATAGGGGTTGTCAGTTTGTATGAAACTTCGTCATTTTTGAAGTGAGATACTTACATGGAATTATTAACATACATTTGAAGTTGGTAAAAAATAATAATGCACCAATCAGATTTTGAAAATTACATCCCTAAAGGGGTGAAATAGGGGTTGCCATTTTGTATGAAACTTTGTCATTATTGAAGTGAGACACATGAAATTTTTAATTTGAATTTGTAATTGGTAAAAAATAATAATGCATCAATCTGATTTTGAAAATAACATCCCTATAGGGGTGAAATAGGGGTTGCCAGTTTGTATGAAACTTTGTCATTTTTGAAGTGAGATACATGGAATTAAAATTGAAAATGTCTTTTGGTATAATATTTTGTATTGAATTGTATTGTATGTACACAACATATTGTAATAGGATACAATACATAATAGAAGATAGAGTGCAAAGGTTTTATTTATTTGTTAATATTATGAGTTCAGTAATATGTCAATAGATGACGCCACCATACATTTTAAAAGTCGATATGGTTTGTCGTTCGCATTTAATCATCATGTCATTGTGTAGTAATTGAGATTTCAAAATAAATAAAAAAAATTTTTTTTGCTTTTCTAACGGTTTGATTGTGTGTTTAGACGATTTGGTACCTGCTTAATATAAAATAATAAAATAAAATTGGAATTGATTTGAGTATGGAGTGGTAATTGCGGCATTATATTGTATGTATAGTTTAATGTCTGCGTTTTGGGCTACTCATTGATTCGTTTAATTTAAGTTTGAAAAGTATTTTTCCAGATTCCGGATTTCGAATAGTAGTTTGAAAATAGGTAAATCTTTGTGTTATTTTCCATAAGTTACGATTATTTTTTTGAGTAGTGGGTTCTAATCCTGCTAAACATGACTTTTTTTTTACTTACTTTTTGTCGTTCTGTATTAGTTTTTTAGAATTCTATATTTTTGCTTTTAATATTTTAGTAAAGAAATGTTTCAAGAAATAGCTGGAAGTAGCTGGATCGAATCCTGCCACAAACAATAATTTTCTGTTTTTTTGTTTTTTTATTTGTTTTCTAGAATTATTTTCTTACTTTTATTTTAATTTTGAAAAGGAACGAATAAATTCATTTGCAAATTTATTTTCGGATAAACGATATCGCAACCCCAATCAAATCAAATCAAATAATTTGTCATTGACGACTTTGAAGAAGAAGATTAATCAAATGGTTGACTGCTAGAGAACGCTCTTAGCGTTAAGTCCGTTAATATATCAGTATTTTGTACTTATCTATATATACAAATAATAGGACAGTAAAAATCGAGTGTCTATACAATAAATATTTTTCTAAAAAACTGATACGGAGCGATTAAAGAAGAGTAACAGAAACCAAAAAAAAAAACAATTTTTGGAATTTTTGTTTCTCTGGTACGTTACAACTTCAAAACTACTCAACAGATTTGAACGCGGTTTTCACAGGTGGATTACATATAATTAGGAGCGTTGTCAAAACTTTGTTTCGTCAAAATCGGTTAAGGGAAAAAGAAGTTATGGTCAGTTGAAGTTTACTTCTAGCACTGCTTCAAAACTTTTAAACAGAGTTGAATGCGGTTTACATAAACGTATTTAATTTAGATAAAGCTAGAATTTCTACTTCGTTTTATCGATATCAATAAAGAGAAAAACACACTGCAGTCTCTATTAAATTTTAATAAAATAACACATTGAATGTGTGTGGGCGTATAATTTAGTTACATAAAATATCAATAGATGGCGCTGACTTTATTTTAATTATTTTTTCGCATATGGTATAGCAGATTGTAAATTTCCTTACGGCAATTAATTTAAATTATTTAAAAAAAAATTTTGTTTGTTGATTTAGTTCTATTGGTTGGTTTGTTTATCGGTCGTGTTGTATTGTAAGCTATTTGAATTGATTGGTTGGTTTGGTTTGGCTTTGGTTTAAAAAAATAATGAAATCGGCAAGTCAGTTCAGTTATTGTTTGACGGAACATACGGTCGTGTCGTTAGGTTTAATTTAACTAACTTATCACTTTTTATTGAGATTTTCTCCACTTTTCACGCCCACTATAACTTTAGAAGTGGCTTTTAGGTCCAAATGACCCTGTAATAGGCTGCGTCTACTCTTTTAGAGACAAAGATGTGATAGTATGAATGTTAATATTTTCAGTTTGATATCGTAGCAATGTAATGGCTTTATAAAATTGGCACGGGAATAGGATACTATAGATTTAACTATAGGTCTGGATAGTTGTAGTTTCCACAGGTTGCGCGAAAAGCGACCTACACGCGGGCGGAGCCGCGGGCAATAGCTAGTTATATATATAGTTAGTTATTTTTTAAACAAAAGCCAAACCAAACCAACCAATCAACTCAAATAGCTTACAATACAACACAACAATGATATTTTATGTAACTAAATCATACGCCCACAAACATTCAATGTGTTATTTTATTAAAATTTAATAGAGACTGCAGTGTGTTTTTGTCTTTATTAATATAAGTAGAAATTCTAGCTTTATCTAAATTAAATACGTTTATGTAAATCGCATTCAACTGTTTAAAAGTTTTGAAGCAGTGCTTGTAGTAAACTTTAAATGACTATAACTTCCATTTCCCTTAACCGATTTTGATGAAACAAAGATTTTACAACGCTTCTAATTATATGTAAATCACCTGTGAAAACAGCGTTCAAATCTGTAGAGTAGTTTTGAAATTATAACGCACCACACAGACAGAAAGACAGACAGACAAAAATTGCAAAAATTGTGTTTTTTGGTTTTTATTACTCTTCTTTAATTGCCCCGTAGAGGTTTTTTAGAAAAATATTTAATGTACAGACACTCGATTTTTACTGTCTTATTATATGTATAGATAGATAAGTACAAAATACTTTTATATTAACGGAATTAACGCTAAGAGCTTTCTCTAAGTAAGAAAATAATTCTAGAAAACAAATAAAAAACGAAAGCAGAAAATTATTGTTTGTGGCAGGATTCGATCCAGCTATTTTCTAGGAACATTTCCTTACTAAAATATTAAAAGAAAAATGACTTCTAAAAAAATTATACAAAACAAAAAAAGGTAAAAACAAAAGAAGTGATGTCTAGCAGGATTCGAACCCTCTACTTAAAAAATGATCCGCGACCTCTACCGATAGGCCAACATGCTTTGATTATTACTGCCAAAATTTCAAATCGGTTTTGTCTATAGGTACGCAAATTATCGCATTAAAAGTTTTAAAGCAGTGTTTGAAGTAAATTTTCAATCGACCATAACTTATTTTTCCCTTAACCGATTTTGACAAAAAAAAGTTTTGACAACGCTCCTAATTATATGTTATCCAACTGTAAAAACCGCGTTTAATTAAATCCGTTGAGTATTTTCGAAGTTATAACGTACCAGACAGACACACATACATACATACAGACAGACAAAAATTCCAAAAATTGTCTTTTTGGTTTCTGTTACTCTTTTTTAATCGCACTCAATCAATTTTTTTGAAAAATATTAAATGTACAGACACTCGCATTTTAGTGTCTTATTATATGTATTGATTTAGCAGGTACCAAATCATCTAACACACAATCAAATCGTTAGAAAAGCAAAAACATTTTTATTTTATTTTGAAATTTCAATTACTACACATGATGATTAAATGCGAACGACAAACCATATCGACTTTTAAAATGTATGGTGGTGCCATCTATTGACACATTACTGAACTCATAATGTTAATAAATAAATAAAACCTTTGCACTCTATCTTCTATAATGTATTGTATCCTATTACAATACGTTGTGTACATACAATACAATACAAAATATTATACCAAGACATTTTCAATTTTAATTCCATGTATCTCACTTCAAGAATGACAAAGTTTCATACAAACTGGCAACCCCTATTTCACCCCTATAGGGATGTAGTTTTCAAAATCAGATTGATGCATTATTATTTTTTACCAATTACAAATTCAAATTAAAAATTTCATGTGTCTCACTTTAATTATGACAAAGTTTCATACAAAATGGCAACCCCTATTTCACTCCTTTAGGGATGTAATTTTCAAAATCTGATTGGTGCATTCTTATGTTTTATCAACTTCAAATGTAAATTAATAATTTCATGTATCTCACTTCAAAAATGACGAAGTTTCATACAAACTGGCAACCCCATTTTCACCCCTTTAGGGGTAAAATTCCCAAAAGTCCTTTCTTAGCGGACGTCTTTTAGTCACAATCTACCTTCCTGCCAAATTTCATCTTCATCGGCTCAGCAGTTTTGGAGATTTCGTGATGAGTGAGTGAGTGTTTTTCGCTTTTATATATATAGATAGACTAGCTGTTGCCCGCGGCTCCGCCCGCGTGTAGGTCACTTTTCGCGTAACCTGTGGAAACTACAACTATCCAGACCTATAGTTAATTCTATTGTATCCTTTTCCCGTGCCAATTTTATAAAGCCATTACATTGCTATGATAACATTAAATATTAGGGCCACTTCTTTCTCAAATACCGTTTTTAAAATCAGTATTAAACAGTCGTAAAATTCTGAAAAAAATATATGTTTTTAGTTGAGGATCTAGCAGAGTGAAATTCGCTTACAGTAACAGTAACAATATCAGACGAAATTCGCTCGATAGAAAAATCAAAGTTGCCTCCTTTGGAAGTTTATTTTGAATACTATGCCTTAAATAATAAACTTATTGTCCTGCTTTTTATACCAGCCTTTAGATAAAGTATTTATATAGTGAAAATCGCTGAAGTAGATGTTGTAGAGTTATTTTCCCAAATCTCTCTCTCTCACATCTTAGCGCCTTCCCGGTTGCTTCCTTAGCTGAAAGTGTTATTTTCCCAAATATGATGTCTAAATGCCTACAAAATGAGTGAGCGCCGCGACTACACGGCTTACGAACAACGTACCTTCAGAAGAAGGAGCCCTTAACATTCATACTATTAATCTTTGTCTCTAAAAGAGTAGACGCAGCCTATTACAGAGTCATTAGGACCTAAAATCCACTCCCAAAGTTTTAATGGGCGTGAAAAGTGGAGAAAATCTCAATAAATAGTGATAAGTCAGATAAATTAGTCCTTACGACACGACCGTATGTTCCGTCAAACCCTGATTTGACTAGCTGTTGCCCGCGGCTCCGCCCGCGTGTAGGTCACTTTTCGCGTAACCTGTGGAAACTACAACTATCCAGACCTATAGTTAATTCTATTGTATCCTTTTCCCGTGCCAATTTTATAAAGCCATTACATTGCTATGATAACATTAAATATTAGGGCCACTTCTTTCTCAAATACCGTTTTTAAAATCAGTATTAAACAGTCGTAAAATTCTGAAAAAAATATATGTTTTTAGTTGAGGATCTAGCAGAGTGAAATTCGCTTACAGTAACAGTAACAATATCAGACGAAATTCGCTCGATAGAAAAATCAAAGTTGCCTCCTTTGGAAGTTTATTTTGAATACTATGCCTTAAATAATAAACTTATTGTCCTGCTTTTTATACCAGCCTTTAGATAAAGTATTTATATAGTGAAAATCGCTGAAGTAGATGTTGTAGAGTTATTTTCCCAAATCTCTCTCTCTCACATCTTAGCGCCTTCCCGGTTGCTTCCTTAGCTGAAAGTGTTATTTTCCCAAATATGATGTCTAAATGCCTACAAAATGAGTGAGCGCCGCGACTACACGGCTTACGAACAACGTACCTTCAGAAGAAGGAGCCCTTAACATTCATACTATTAATCTTTGTCTCTAAAAGAGTAGACGCAGCCTATTACAGAGTCATTAGGACCTAAAATCCACTCCCAAAGTTTTAATGGGCGTGAAAAGTGGAGAAAATCTCAATAAATAGTGATAAGTCAGATAAATTAGTCCTTACGACACGACCGTATGTTCCGTCAAACCCTGATTTGATTATTTTTTAAACAAAAGCCAAACCAAACCAACCAATCAACTCAAATAGCTTACAATACAACACAACAATGATATTTTATGTAACTAAATCATACGCCCACAAACATTCAATGTGTTATTTTATTAAAATTTAATAGAGACTGCAGTGTGTTTTTGTCTTTATTAATATAAGTAGAAATTCTAGCTTTATCTAAATTAAATACGTTTATGTAAATCGCATTCAACTGTTTAAAAGTTTTGAAGCAGTGCTTGTAGTAAACTTTAAATGACTATTACTTCCATTTCCCTTAACCGATTTTGATGAAACAAAGATTTTACAACGCTTCTAATTATATGTAAATCACCTGTGAAAACAGCGTTCAAATCTGTAGAGTAGTTTTGAAATTATAACGCACCACACAGACAGAAAGACAGACAGACAAAAATTGCAAAAATTGTGTTTTTTGGTTTTTATTACTCTTCTTTAATTGCCCCGTAGAGGTTTTTTAGAAAAATATTTAATGTACAGACACTCGATTTTTACTGTCTTATTATATGTATAGATAGATAAGTACAAAATACTTTTATATTAACGGAATTAACGCTAAGAGCTTTCTCTAAGTAAGAAAATAATTCTAGAAAACAAATAAAAAACGAAAGCAGAAAATTATTGTTTGTGGCAGGATTCGATCCAGCTATTTTCTAGGAACATTTCCTTACTAAAATATTAAAAGAAAAATGACTTCTAAAAAAATTATACAAAACAAAAAAAGGTAAAAACAAAAGAAGTGATGTCTAGCAGGATTCGAACCCTCTACTTAAAAAATGATCCGCGACCTCTACCGATAGGCCAACATGCTTTGATTATTACTGCCAAAATTTCAAATCGGTTTTGTCTATAGGTACGCAAATTATCGCATTAAAAGTTTTAAAGCAGTGTTTGAAGTAAATTTTCAATCGACCATAACTTATTTTTCCCTTAACCGATTTTGACAAAAAAAAGTTTTGACAACGCTCCTAATTATATGTTATCCAACTGTAAAAACCGCGTTTAATTAAATCCGTTGAGTATTTTCGAAGTTATAACGTACCAGACAGACACACATACATACATACAGACAGACAAAAATTCCAAAAATTGTCTTTTTGGTTTCTGTTACTCTTTTTTAATCGCACTCAATCAATTTTTTTGAAAAATATTAAATGTACAGACACTCGCATTTTAGTGTCTTATTATATGTATTGATTTAGCAGGTACCAAATCATCTAACACACAATCAAATCGTTAGAAAAGCAAAAACATTTTTATTTTATTTTGAAATTTCAATTACTACACATGATGATTAAATGCGAACGACAAACCATATCGACTTTTAAAATGTATGGTGGTGCCATCTATTGACACATTACTGAACTCATAATGTTAATAAATAAATAAAACCTTTGCACTCTATCTTCTATAATGTATTGTATCCTATTACAATACGTTGTGTACATACAATACAATACAAAATATTATACCAAGACATTTTCAATTTTAATTCCATGTATCTCACTTCAAGAATGACAAAGTTTCATACAAACTGGCAACCCCTATTTCACCCCTATAGGGATGTAGTTTTCAAAATCAGATTGATGCATTATTATTTTTTACCAATTACAAATTCAAATTAAAAATTTCATGTGTCTCACTTTAATTATGACAAAGTTTCATACAAAATGGCAACCCCTATTTCACTCCTTTAGGGATGTAATTTTCAAAATCTGATTGGTGCATTCTTATGTTTTATCAACTTCAAATGTAAATTAATAATTTCATGTATCTCACTTCAAAAATGACGAAGTTTCATACAAACTGGCAACCCCATTTTCACCCCTTTAGGGGTAAAATTCCCAAAAGTCCTTTCTTAGCGGACGTCTTTTAGTCACAATCTACCTTCCTGCCAAATTTCATCTTCATCGGCTCAGCAGTTTTGGAGATTTCGTGATGAGTGAGTGAGTGTTTTTCGCTTTTATATATATAGATAGATGGAGAATAGGAAGAAGTGGGGCCTATCCAGTAGTATCCAGGAGTGATGGCTGTATCTGTGGCCTCTGACTCGGCCATGAGTGTTTCATATTATTAGGCTAAACTTATATAATTTTTAACCATTGTCACTATAAAAGAAGAAGAAGCATCTAATAAAAGAAATTTTTGTTGAGTAAAACACGTGTCATGCCGACGTACCATTTCAGCATATCATACGGACGCTGTGATAGTTAGTGCTTATACGTGTAAATAACTGTGATAAATAAAGTAGATGTTTCATATTCTGACCATCCATACTAATATTATAAATGTGAAAGTGTGTTTGTTTGTTTGTCCTTCCTTCACGCCGTAGCTAAGCAACCAATCGACCAGATTTTTGGCATAGAGTTAGTTAAAAGGATGGAGAGTAACATAGGCTACTTTTGGTCCTTAAAAAGCATCAAGTTCCCAAAGGAGATTACTGGAATATTTGTATGTGTACACCAAAATTTTTTTAATTCCACGCGAGCGAAGCCGCGGGTAAAAGCTAGTTTTACCATATACCACGCTATTATAGTCGACATGTTAAATGGCATACAAGTACAACACAAAGTTTTACAAAGTCTACTCCTAGTTAAAATAAATGATTACTTTTAAAAAATATATTCTACGGTCAGAAATCATCATCATCATCAGCATTTCAGCCGCAGGTCGTCCACTGCTGAACGTAGGCCTCCCCCAAGGATTTCCAGAACGACCGGTTGGAAGCGGCCTGCATCCAGCGTCTGCCTGCGACCTTCTTTAGGTCATCTGAACATCTGATCTGGTCGGTGGATGTCCGACACTGCGCTTGCCGGTGCGGGGTCGCACTTCGAGAACCTTTCTGCCCCATCGGCCATCGGTTCGTCGCGCTATGTGCCCTGCCCACTGCCACTTCAAAGAGCTAATCCACTGGGCTATGTCGGCAACCTTTCGGTCAGAAATAATACAGCATTTTCAGATTATTTATTTATTAAACTGTATTTTTAAGACCTCCGTTGCTCTGCCTGAAAAATGTGACAGTGTTGGCCACTATCACACCTGGATCATGTTCATGTTGGTCTGGTTTTTCTGTAAAAAGGGTTATGGAGGTTAGACGGCAGTCGCTCTATTGTATAACCCAAATTAGGACCATGATTAATAGCGTACCCTGGACTCTAAAGTGTAAGCTGAAAATGCAACCGAGAAACACGCTCGGACGAAGAAGAAGATAAAATATTAGTAAGTTTTTTGTTGAGTTAGCATTACACTAGTCTCGAACTTATTTTAGGGCTTACTCAATTTGTGTGATTTTTCTCTATACATTTAAAAAAATCGTCTCATGCCAAATTTACAAATAACACAAAACCTCTGTTGAAAATGGCGAACTTGTCTACTGTAAAAATTTTCGGATGGCTAAAGTTGGTAATAGGAAATTCATAATGCACTTGATAGACTCCAAGTTTGTGACTTTCATAGAGAATCTCCTTTATAAAGTTTCAACTTTAGTTTGGTACTAAATAAGGTGCTACCAGCTAGTTAATATTATGAAGTCTCCTCTACTACTTATAGAGAGTACCTAAATTTTCCCAAAATGAAAGTTTCAGATTCAATCATAATATAATAAACTATTACGTCATACAATATTTTAGTATTCAAGTGAACATCTATATTAATGTCTAAATCCATAATAGCCATAAGTAGGTAAGTATTAATATAATTATAAATATATACCAGCAAATAAGCAGACGACGATTAATTAATTTTTTTATGGGGATATCGTTTCGTATTCGTATCGAATTAGTGTTATTGTCTACCAGAAATTATTGTATGTTATATATACCTATATAAAATCATATCAAAATCATTTATTCTTTCGATAACTGAATATTTTTCCAAAACAAAAATTAACAAATTATTCCATTCTCTAATTTTTCATCATAACGCAACCAGCTGAGGATACAACCGGAAAAGCATTAGGAAAAGGAGAAGCAAATAAATTATAGTTTAAAAAACTAAAAAAACACGCTTTTAAAATTAATTGAACTGAAAATTAAAAAATAACACTGTAGTAATAGTGTTATAATAATTACAGATACAATAAAAGATTGATAAAATATTTCCAACAATCAAAATTAAGCCCCCCACGCTTTTTGTACAATAATATGTTTTTTTCAATTGATTACTACAGTGTTAATTTTTAGTTCAATTAAATTTAAAAGCGTGTTTATTTAGTTTTTTAAACTATAATTTATTTTTACTTTTTTAGTTGGTTTATTAGATTTGAATCCTTTTTTTATCGACTGTAAGTAGAAAGGAGTTTTTATAGGGAGTAATATGTTGTGCAGAGTCCGAAACTGTACGCATGCGCAGTTCACGCGTTCAAGAAATTTATTAATCCTGACGATCCAAATCAGGATAATGAATTTTTTTTATCGAATTATTGCATTGTCATCGGTCCTTGAGACGTGTGTAAAGTTTCAAGTCGATCAGACTTTTAGAAACCAGTGAAAATTAAGCTCAAAGATTCCGGTATATACATACATAGATACATACATACAACCCGAGCTAATAAAAGCGTGTTAAAAAGATGAGTCAGACGTGATAAAAATAAGTCTTGAAAGTATTATATGCCCAATAAGGTACTATTAATTTTATGATATTCAATGAGTCTTTTATCATCATAACAATACTTAGTTACACTGTTCGGGTTTAAGGCCAGTAAAATAGACGGGCACTGTTGGTGACAGATACCCGCTAGCCAGATTATCTGTAAAGGATTACAAAGATTAGCTGAAAAGGATATCATGAAGATGGATCATTAATAAAATCGAGTATTAATTCGAGTAAAAATTTAAAGTAATTTATATGTCTAAGAAACAATAGAAAATGCATGTATCATGCATTATGTCACCGTATTACAACCGACGTGAACATGTGCTACATAACAAACAAGAATGTTGCGTCTAGAACATTAATCTTACGAACATTCTCGGATGTTAAAAAGGCGAAATGCATTTTCGTACCTGGCCACATGCGGCTCGCTCTCGGGGCGATAACTTTCGGTGGATTCAATCAAATCAGTTAAATGTAGCTGTAAATTGGGCAGTTCCACTTGAGTGATATTGAGTAATGGTCGCCACTCCGATATTGATGGCCAGGCCGGCGACGCGAGCCGTATCTCTCCACTGACGTGTTAATTTGTCAAAACCCGACGTCATAAAGAAAAAGTTAGGAAATTCACACGTTGATGACTCCATTTTGGTAACGACCTATCGATTGAACGCACACGTGTTATTATTTCAAAAGAATCGCGTACATTCTAACTTCAGTTGTCGCCCTCGTTACTGACTATATACCAACAAAGTTATGTCCCAAGGCGGCTTTTGCTTTGTGCCTTTACTAAGTGACATTGTATGTTCTACCGATGTTGAAACACAAAAGGAAATGTATAGTGAAATAAATGTTTGGGCCTAATATATTGTAAGCGACTGAAACAAAGATTTGTGTTTTCTTAACTCACCTAAAAGCTTAAAGATAACAGGTCACGCGCGCACGTCTGTCGTTACCCTCCGCTCTTACATTTTATTACGGCCCATTACCTGGGATTAAGTCTGTATGCATCGTGAGAATTCTGTTTCATGTCACCAACTCCGGCACTAATGTGGCATGCCACTTATAACTGCTGACTCTGCCGAGTGTGTAATTTTAAAATACAGAGCCTCGCATGACCTCGCGAAAACATAGTCTCCGGAATCCATTAGTGTTTCATTAAGTAGGCCATAAGCGGAAAGATAAAAGTACATTTGTATTTTGGCGCATGTTTAGACGTTAATATTTCTATGGACTTCGCTTCAGTCGCCTTCGATTCAAAACCTTACGATTACAGCCCATACTTCGGCTACCGGAGGAAACTATAGAACCCATAACGTTACGCGACCACCGCAGTGACGGCTTGGGTGCTAAGGCATTAAAAAAACTAAATGTGAAAACTTGTTTAAATTGATAGTTTTTTAAGGTCATGTCCTGTAAATGTACACAGTGTACATTTACAGTAAATAGTAGTACAGTACAATAAATAGATAAAATAGTATTTACTCCATTATTATAAGTGACACAATAAAATTGAAAAGTAGCAAATTTAAAAGACAAAATGTTTATATGTTATATTTAATCTACCACAAATCGTGATTGGAAGTCACTCGTCCCTGAAATTAAATTCACGGCCAATATGTTTAATGCTTATTTGAGGTTAAAAATGGAAATGAAAGAATGATGAATTGATTAAGGTTGCTATTCTATGATTTTGCTAAATTTTATTTCTGCATATAATATATTCATAAGTTAGGTCTTTTCTGTTTAGTTAGAAATTTAGTTTCATAAAAAGATAACTTTAACAACATAAATCTAACAACTAAACATAGACCAATTACAAAGTCAATGGACCGTGAACAGGTGTCATTTGAAAGCTGCTCCCAGCCTCTGAATTGGTTACTATAACGGTAAATAAATAAATAAATAAATATATAGGGGAATAAATATAAATAAATATAAACCAGTCAGAAACCGTCAGACAATCAGATGATTAAATCCTGCAATGTTATAACTGAACTGGAATCATCTAGACAAAGTAATGTTTGTTCCAGGACTTCACACAGTTGCCTTAACCTCTGGACCACTTTTAAGCTGACTGTACTTACCTAATTTTGGGGTATCACTGCAAAAGTAAGAAGAACACTGAGTGTAATGGCAAGTTAAGAGCGAGCACATACAATCCACGAACTCGCAATATGGGTCGGCTCGGTGATTTCATAATCAAGCACCGACTGTACGTAATATAATTTCCAGGCCTGCGCTAATGAACGTGTATTTTGTTTCATCTGCGTAGAGTATAACGTAAAACACGACGTGAAATCAACATTTCATTTGGCCTGAGTACGCTGGGCAGGCCCGGAGGCTCTAGGATTAAAATTATGTCAATTGATATTTTTCACTTCCCGTGTGTGAAATACCATTTTTAGCACAGGTTTTAGAATACAGATGTTCAAACACCATACAAAGAAACGCGCGGATTTATAGTTTACTAATAACGTACTGACACAGTGTGGCATATTGAATCGTATTTATAGTGTTAATAGATCACTTATATCACTGTGATTCTAAATACGATCTCAAATTTATTTTAAAAAGTGGGTTTAAAAAACAACTCGTGTTGTTAATTGTTGCAAAATTATATTTTGATTTGCATAATTTGAAACTAACTGCGTCGCGTGCCAAACTTGTAAGCAGGACTTGCAAAACTTGCAACTAGCTTTAGTTAATTAAATTTATTTTGATATTTCTCAAGAAAATTTATGAAACTTAAAAAAAAAATGCGAATGACCCCCATAGTAAAGAAGTAGGTATATTGCAATAAAAGCTATTTGATTAAAAGTGGGTTCGGCAATTGATACAAAATCACGACTAATTCAATATTCCAAAAACAACCTTACGAAAATTTGAACAAAATAAAATAAATCCCCCAAACTTAAAAATTCATAACACGATCTTCTGGTCACAATTTGTAAATCCTACATTTAAACACAGATTTATAAATAATACTATTTGCAACTACACATGTCAACAGTGAAATCGAGCGGTAATGATTCGGAATTAAATCGAATGGCTATTTGAACAGCAAGTACGTTTTATTTATTTTATTGGGTGTAAACAAGGCGGGTGGGTTTTGTCAAAGAGTCTGAGATTAATCGTCGGGCCACGAGATAGGAAGAGCCATTCGATGTATCAGGAGCACGTATCCAATAGAACGGTGTAGACACGTTGCGTGAGGCTATTTTCTCTCCAACACGCTCTCATAAATTCACTCTTTATAAATTAGATAAAACGCAATTACTGGCGCTTCATCTAGACCGAGTTATGTAAGTATGTATATGCTTCCGGCATAGGTAAAATTATTAAAAAAAGATATTTCGATGATACCAAATTTATTACTTTATTTAGGTAGTTTAGAAAGCAAAGATTCTAAGCATATACTGAATCCTAAATTATGAATATATCTATAACGACTGTTGTCCATTATACTTTTGACCTGGTAATATAAGAATGTTGTTCTAAGCTATAGTTTCATTTCTACTTATCTAGATAATTTTAAGCATAAAACATAGAAAATTCACCGAGGTTGTCCGACAAACAATTTCTTGGAATGTCTGAGACAAAGGTTTTAGTAAACATAATTTTACTGTGGTTGGGTAAATTTGATTTAGTGAAATCACAAAATGACATCTCTATTCCAAGCTATAAACAGAATGGAAGGCATAGCCAGAGGCTGTAAGGTAGTTTATGATAAGATGAAATTACATGATATAAACATGTATGCTTCTTATATGTGGTGTACGTACAATAGGCCACATAGTGAAGTATACCACCTTAGGTGTAAAAGTAAGGATAAAGTTATATACTTTTTTATGTAGCCCCCATACTTTCACACAGTAAGAATGCGTAGAGCCCGAATATTTGTGTATATATTTTATATGGAATTACGAGATGTATTGCAGAAGCAAGGATGACACATTTTTGCACAACAATGGGAAATACAATTGAAAAGGTATGTTTTTATAATAAATTTGTGCAAATATTTTTGCGTTTATTTAAATATATTATTTAACTTAAGTACAGTTGAAGTAAAGAGCAAGGTCCGTGAAATTTTCTCAAATTTAATGTACTCGTAATAAACTAAGCTAAAATTATTAATCCATCTTTATTTTCTTCTATACCTCTAGTGTCGATTAGCTTGTAGTCAAACCAAACTTAGTTATTCTAGAAACTCTGCATTTCTATGTCACTTTATATATTTTAAACACCATCAAATTCCAAATAATATAAACAATGTGTACCTACAACATTAGGTAATATTAATATAGACAATTTTAATAAGACTTGCATTGTCTTTTATATTACTTGAAATGTTATTTTGCAAATTACAGTCGAAATTTCGCTTCCTAAGAAGACCATGAATAATGCGCATAATATAATTTAAATTTAAATATTATCTCAGTAAACGTCTTTCAAACCTTAGAGCAAACCCTTAAATCGTTACAAACAATATAATAATACAAAAAGATACAATACAATATGTAATGTTAAGATAATAAACACAAAATATAGATATTTATATTAAAGGTATAAGTTTAGTTACTTAGAATATCAATTTGTATGTCTACTTTTAGTTAAGTCTAAGTATAAAGCTAATCGTGAACTAATATAATTTTGGTTTATAGTTAGTTTGGTTAGTAGTTTAGTTTATGGGTAATTACCCATATATAAATAAATACCTATATCTTCAGAAGATAATATTTGAAAGAGTAGAACTGACGGAAAATGTGACAGAATGAAATATAATGGTAGCAGGCAGGTATTAAGAATTAAATTACATTTTATGACATCTTATGTATGGCGCCCGGGAGCTAGAAGTCACACTTGTGTGAAAAATGATGTCGACAAAGAATAAAAACAGGCTGAGTAGATATCTTCACTTAGTTTTAAAATTGTCATGTCTCTTCAAAATGTGGGATGCTACATATACGTAAGTGTGTAGATATAATATATAAACATAGATAAACATCAGAGACAGGTTATTTTGAAAAATATAATTTCTTTTTTGAAATAACCTGTGTCTGAATTTTGACCCAACTGGTGATCGAGCCGTGAAACTGTCCAGTATGGTAGCCTGACATCATCACCACTAAGCCATAGAGGTTGTCAAAAAAGTCAGCATACTTTAAATCCTCTTCAAAACGAAACCCTGTTAAATTAGAAGATCTGATCTACTTTACTGCAACCTTATTTAAATTACTTAGGCAATGATAAAATTGCTAAATGAGTTTTAGTAAATGTTGAAATGAAAAAGAGAAAAAAAACTGGTCTTTAAGATTAGATGTATTTTTCCAACGCGGAAAATGTTAGTCTCGCAACGAATCTTCAATTATGCATGAGACATTAGAATTTCAATTTGCTGAAGTATTTTTTCACTAATACGAAGGAGACGGAAATTTTATAAGACGTAGATGCTATTGGCTGATCATTAGGCAATGTTTGTTTGTTCAAAAAACACAAATTATTTCAAGCTAAACCAACTTACTTTTTGATATTCCTCTTAATAAAGATAAACATTTTGAGAAGCACAACAAGTATTACAAATGTAAATGAATTATACCAGACAAATACAGGATTATGATATGATAATTTGATTATTATGAATGAATATTACTAATAAAATCTATGTACGTCCCACGGAGAATCCTCAATGAGATTCAACCGTTTGAGAAACCATTTTTTTAATAATCCAACATTACGAAAATTCAACATAATGTTCTAAAATGCGGATACGTACCCTTATTAATGAAAAGCAAATTTAGTCATATAATTTAGGGTATCAGATACAATATACAATACATGCCTCATTTATTCACACACGCGTTTCGACATACTAATACAATAATATTTATTGACCCTCATAACACCCTGTAGGATTAGAAAGTAAGTAAAATTAAGTGGTAACATGGTAGGCAGGGCGAGTTGGGTCGCGGTGGATACGATAAGTAAGCTAAGTTAGCTACAATCCCACAATTAAGCAAGGGCTTAGCGTAAGTCCCTGTTTGCCCGGTAGTATATCTTACTAAGTTCCCGCCAATGTTGTCAAAGCGTTTTATTTTAAGAGGAATGTGACTGAGAGGGTTACGCTATTGAACTTTAAGACGTTTTACATGTATTTTGCAACATTCATAAATATTAGTCAAAAAAGGAAGCTTTTGAATGGTATTTTTCTTTTCTATTTTAACAGCTGCATCAGTATACATCATTCATATTAAGTGTTAAAACTTAATGAAATCTTTAACTAATTAATATTGAATACAATTAAAACTTCAAATATATGGGTCAGATTATCGAATACTTTTCGAGGTGCTCATGTCATGATACTGTCCCAGCTCCTATGTTCAATGATATTCACAGTAGGTGTCGGCGTCCAATCAGTCATGGCAATGCCCTGAGTTGACAAAACAATAAGTCACTGCATTCACATTTTTTTGTGTTTTTATGAAATGAAATTATTTTCATTTTTTTTTTTGCAAGGTACAAAAACAGATTAAGAAAATAATGAAATCCCTAATTTCTATACAATAGGTACTAACAACTGTTTTATAATCCAATAGAGTATACACAGTTTAACAGTGTATTTGTGTTATGCAAGTATTAAAACAAACAATTTACTAAGTAGAAATGAAAGTAGCACAAAATTAGAAATAAGTAAAAATAAAATATGCTTTTTGATAAATTTCCATATCCAAAGTAAGCATTTTGTTTTTTTTTCTGAACTTTTAAACAAATACCAAAAAAATCTTAAATGAATTAGAGAATCATTTTTTTTTTTAATAATAATAAATTAATTACCTAATCCAAAGTTGCTAAAGATATAGGTATAATAAATATAGTTATTATAAACTAGCTTTCACCGCGGCTTCTCTCGAAATTCCCTCGGCAACAGTGTTTTTTCCCGGGATAAAAGGATATATAATTTGGTAAACAAAAAGTTTCGGTTATTGAAAAAAACGCATATATCGAATTATAAGCGGTGATTCAATAGTGTGCAATAACGAACAGTCAAATATTAGTGGAACGTGACCTTAATATAGAAAATGGCTATTGAACACTATTCACACTCGCACCACGCTTACACAGTATTCCATTTCGGGCGAGGGTCGCTAACGAATTTCACTTTATGGGTGATAGTTATCGTCAAGTTATTACTTAGTTGGCATCCCCTGTTGCGTTGTGGCAACTTTTATAGTTCTCATCACATGGGTACGACTTTACCAGTCAACTTCTAATAGCTGTAAATATTTAAAGCAAAATATTAACATTTTTAACTAGAAGGCAAATAGGACTTAATGCGACCGCATGTCTCGCAGGAGTAATAAATGTCACTTGCACGTCCTCTAGCCCTCTGGCCAGTGCATTCGCATTCCTGGCAAATTACTTTTTCCTCTAATTTTACATTTGGAGCTGTGTACACTGCTCTTTAATGTTATAAGGTACGTTACGCCCGGAATTTAAATGCGAAATATCTAGTTATTTCATTTTTTATTTCCGACTATTTAGCTGCTTCATCTGAAGTCAACTTTAAAGTTTGAATTATAGATCTACCCATGAAGTATTCTTTTTCTATTTATTGTCTTATTAAGCAATTAAGAAAAAAACATAAAGTTCTAAGATGTAGGCAACCAGTAGTCTACCACGAGATTTAATGAACGCCGTCCATAGCGTCTGCGATTATGAAATCTCGTGGTAGACACACTGGACTCAATGTTAACATTTATTATTGCACAATTCCAATTAAGCACGGGTCATTGGAGTATCTAATATGCACATTAGCCTTTAATATTATGAGATGAAATAGTCCTTCATATGCAAAATGATTTACTATATGTCTACAGTATCTTAGGTACCTACCTTACCCCTAGGTAAAGTGTTTTACTTTTCTATGTGCCTTTTATTATGTAATGCAGAATTAGTCTCATCATTGCTTCGCTTGATACGAGGCCAGCCACCTGTATTTTCACACCTGAATCTGTATGGAGCCTCTGATAAGATGTAAAAGAAAAAAAAAACATGGACATGGAATGGAATTGTCAGCTTTAAAAAGAGCAGAAAAAAAATATATATTTTAAGAAATTTAGTTTAGATATACGAAACATTTAGAAAATGTTTTCAAGGATTTGTCAATATAGTAATAAAATACAAACATACATAATTTTGTTATTTACTGTACTTTGAACCATTATAAATATTTTGAATTTAATACTTATTTATTATAAACGGATCTTAAACTATTTAAGAATTTTAACTATAGTTTCTTGATCGAATGTGCTACTGGGTCAATCCTGTACGCTCTGGGATCAGTGTTTCTGAATCACCCCACGATCACTAACGTGGTTTATTTGACGACTCTCTGTTGAGGTTTTATTTTGGGTTTACGTGCCTTTCGAATGACGATTCAGATGAGCGCTGATGATTCTGCCCTCATACTTTGCATACTAAAACATTTAAAAAAATGGTTCCAATGAAATTTCATATCACAAACTTAAGGTCATTATTAGGCAAACGCATATCCATGGATGGGTTTTACCAATTACATATTGCACATTCTGCATCAGAACGGTTACTACATAACCTATCGTATCATGGAGCCGAGTCAAACACGCGGTGGCCGGGCTAATAGCACATTAGAGAAGCCATCTCAACGGCGCAGCTTTAAATATTAACGCCCCAGGCCGCTACTCTACAACCTACTGAAAAAGGCTTTTTATTTGTGGATAACGAGATCGTACACGGCCCCCATAATGAGGTTTCTAATTTCCGTAATGAGATTCATATACTTATTTATAGGGACATTTAAAAGTGATTAAACTTACTCAGAGGTTTATCGCAACGTTCCGTTCGAACAAAGCATATAATTTTACGATGGTTCATTATCATTTTCATCTTGGTTTTTAAGGGTCTCTCGATACGATAGAACAAATATAAAGCGCGAAGATTATATACAATAGGACCGCGTTATCTAAAGAAAAATAGATACTGCTGACAAATATTCAATTCAGTACTTATAATATCTGGCTTCAAAATCGATTTTATTTATAGCTACATAATCGTTGCATACAGAATATTTAATTAAAGGTAGAGGTTCCTTGTAAATGGACGAGACTGGAAAGTGGACCACATCGCTCTAAAGTACTTTGTCTTTATAAAATGAAATTGACAAAACGACAGACAAGATACTTTAAAATCAAGAAGTGGGCCATTGGGACGTCTTTACCCAGAACAATTAGGGTTGTAGGCCGTGAGCCTGTTGCTATGGTAAATATTGTAATTTGTTTGTCATTTAATTCAAGTAAATGTTCAGCGTATTTCAGCCTCGCCCTTTGAAGAGCAGATGTGCGCAAGCCTCCTCTTGAATATTTATGATTCTATATGATGTAAGCTCTGTCATTAAATTGTTTAATCCGACGAATATATGACGCTTTACAGTTGATATTGTTTATGATAATTATGAGTTTGTATTTGCATTTATTTTCGTTTTATGAGCTTTAATTTTAACGAATTTATAGTTTTCAAAACTAAAGCAATGATAGGCAAATTAGTCAACATTAAAAAATATAAAACATTTTGACGAAAATTGAATTCAGATAACATTAAGTTTTAAATTAGGTTTTACAATTACTACAAGAATAATCAGAGCAATCTCTTTCTTTTCTTAAATACGTATTTGGAAGACATAGATGAAAATTTACTTGTACCCCTTTCAGACTGGTAAGGCTCCAGGAGAGTTGAGATCAGGCAGAGAGGAGACGAAACTAAACGTACTAAGTAAGTAACATAGTACCTAACGTTTCCTTGTTATTTTTTCATCCCTATTCATCATCATCATCATCATCATCATCATTTCAGCCGCAGGTCGTCCACTGCTGGACGTAGGCCTCCCCCAAGGATTTCCAGAAAGACCGGTTGGAAGCGGCCTGCATCCAGCGTCTGCCTGCGACCTTCTATAGGTCATCTAACCATCTGGTCGGTGGATGTCCGACGCTGCGCTTGCCGGTGCGTGGTCGCCATTCGAGAACCTTTCTGCCCCATCGGCCATCGGTTCGTCGCGCTATGTGACCTGCCCACTGCCACTTCAAAGAGCTAATCCGCTGGGCTATGTCGGCAACCTTTGTTCTCCTACGGATCTCCTCATTTCTGATGCGATCTCGAAGGGAAACGCCGAGCATAGCCCTCTCCATAGCTCTTTGGGCGACCTTGAGCTTTCTTATGAGGCCCATAGTAAGGGACCACGTTTCGGACCCATATGTCATCACTGGTAACACACATTGGTTGAAGACCTTAGTTTTAAGGCACTGAGGTATTTTGGACGAGAAGATATTACGGAGCTTCCCGAACGCTGCCCAGCCGAGTCGAATTCGACGAGAGACCTCATCCTTGAAACTTGAACTGTCAGCCTGGATCAACTGACCCAAGTAGACATATTGGTCCACAACTTCAAGGGTGTAGCTCCCAACAAAAACCGCAACATGGACGTTAAACATTATCTTAGTCCATGTTCATTTTAAGGCCAACCTGTTGGGAGACTTCGTTGAGATCATTAAGCATGGTACTTAGGTCCTCCGGCGATTCCGTCGCAATAACAATATCATCGGCAAATCGAAGGTGGGTGATATACTCGCCATTGATATTAATCCCAAGTCCGTCCCATTCCATTCATCCCTATTACTCTAAATCAATAAGGCAGATGTATTTTTAATTTGTAATAAATAAAAATAGATAACGACACCTGTCGAATTTCCAAAAGCAAATGCTATCGTTATTAAAAACTTGTCCCTGATTCGTGATTTTAATTTTTCGCTAAACTTTCGCAATATTTCTCTCGGGGGTCGACGCAAAACGAAATTTGCATATTCAACAGTAAAATTTACGTCACAAACAATGCCCTATTACGGTACAATGGAAATGTCTTTACATTGTTGCGGCGAGCGGGAGGGCGGGCGAGGCTGTGTGGCGGCGGCGGTGGCGGCGGTAGCGGCGCGTGCGAGCCGCGCACACGTCACGCGGACTCAAAGGACGACCGTCGGAGGCTGATTTACTGCTAGGACCTGTGGCTGCTCGTGTTTAAATGAAAATTATACACGGGTCCCGCTATGGGGGCGCGACCTTTCCCTCGTAAAGTAACTAATTTATGAACTCGTGATACTTCAGCGGAGGTGCGCGCTCCGCTTTTGAAATTTTAAACACCGCCTGCTACTGTGCTGCGCTGAATTTTTGACGCCGCGTTACATATCTTGAATATGTTTGAATCAACGCTTTTTTCTCATAAATATTAACGAACGTGAGGGTAATTTCGCTTGTATGATACAGAATTAATGACATTAAACTACCAGCTAGTTCAACTACTTCCGCACCGTAACGTAGTATTAAGTAGAAAATATTGAGGAAACCCAAATTTAGCATAGGTGCAAATAAAATTCGGTAGCTCGTACCTACAAATTAACGAATGACATCATTTAGGTCAACCATATAATTAGGACTATAACCCATTTGCATTATTGTTCACAGTCCCATTAAATTATTTGAAATTGGTTGACTTGTTATCCAATTAATTAACTAAAACTCTATTGGTTTGTGTTGTGTCATTTCGTCTGTCCATAGCATTTATATTAGATTGTTACATGAAGTTTGAATAATTTTATGCATAGGTGTGTACACTACGCATTATTACAGTATGCCCTTGCCCATACTGACCCGGAATTTTGATTAAGTGTAAACTAGATTATAGTAAGGGTAAATCGGGACCGTTTCTTAAACTACTAAACAGTTAATAGTGTTTGCCTCAAACTTGGAAGTTACTTATTTGCTCGCTTACATCGGCTGTGAGGCTATGAGAGTTATGGTCCAAGTTTTGCCGTTCCACCTCTATGTAATCCAAAACCCTTAAGCTATGCAAATCACGATACAAATCTGTGTTCCGTCTCTATCGTGTGTGCAAAGGGTTTCAAATCATTATTCGAACCACTTACTATTAGTTGAATGCCGTTCACAGTTAAGAAGAGATAGTAAAGTTACTAATGATGTCAATTATGATTATCGAGATTCGAATAAAATTTGTAAATTATTGTTTGTTTGTTTGTAGTTACTTTATTGCACAAAATTAACAAAAATACATTACAGAAGATAAATGCAACGGCGGACTATGCCACGAAGAGATCTCTTCCAGCCAGCAGGTAACAAGGAAATATTTTATTACTGGAATTTTGTGAATAATTTTTCTTTACTAACCCAGCTTGTCAAAAGTGATAGATACACTTAACCATGCATGATGTACTTTTATAAGATTATATCAAGTTTGTTGCTAAAAATGTGTCAATTATTAAGAGCACTAGTCCAAGAATATAATATTGTCAATTAATTAACTATTTTTAAAAATAATGGTTATTAATTTATTATAATTTTTAGTCAAGTTCATGGCAGGAGTTCTTAATAGTGAATATTCTATTATATGGCAGTACTAAAAATCCTATTACTCCTAGCCCTTTTTTTTTTTTTTTTTTGATTTCGCAGGGGAATGCTTTTACGCACGGAGTGTGGGACTCCTGGGCCGCTAGTCGGCCCAGACTACCCACTAAACCCCTGCGGGTGCCATCGGCCGCTTTGCATGGAGGCGCCTTGGATCTAACTAGCACAAGACGCCTCAGCGACTGGCCGGTCTCTCATCAGAGACCGGACTCACCACTCTCAGAGGCCCTCCGACACCTGGAGGACCTCTGCCGCCGGGTGGGACCGTATTCCAGTCCCACTCTTATGGGGGCGCTTCCAGGCGCGCTAGGTAGCGCCTGCGTCGCACCCCCGCTCTCCGCCTCCGGATCGGGTCCGCGAGGGGGTCGTCCTCGCGGTCCCTTTCCTCGGCCTCCCTCTGCGACATAACGGTCTCGCAGAAGGAGGCCATTGCCGTCCAAGCTCTGTCGCTCTCGAGCATCGCGTTGACGACACTCGTGAGCGACAGGTCCGTCCCGTCAAGCGCGGCGGCCAGCTCCTGGCGCTGCCGGATCCACCTAGGACACCGCTCCAGGACGTGTTGAGCGGTGTCCTGAGCCTCGCCACAATCGTGGCATCGTGGCTCGGCCTCTCTCTTGGCCACGCGGTGCAGGTACTCACCGAAGCAACCGTGCCCGGTAAGCACCTGCGTCATGCGGAAGGTGAGAGGTTTGCGTCGCCGCAACATCCACCTCTCCAGGACCGGGCGCAGGGCCTCCGCTGTGCGTACACCGTACGCTGCCTGCGCCAGGTCCGCCTCCCACCTCCGCACGAGTTCCGCTTGCCCTCGCAGGCGCACCCGCCGGACAACCTCCACCGGGGGGCGCTCGCCGATTTCCCTCCTTCTAGCCACAAAGTGGTACACTTCGGCGAGCACCTCCGCCACCAATTCCCACGGCGGGTCGCCCGCGAGGGCCGTGGCCGCAGAGAAGGCCACTGTACGGTACCCCCGTATCACCCTCACCGCGATCACCTTCTGCGCCTGCCTAAGAAGGCGTTTGTTCGTCGCGGTGAGGGCGTCCACCCAGATGGGGGCACCGTACATAGCCATGCTCCGGCAGACGCCAGAGTAAAGCCGCCTCACTGCTTCGCTCGGCCCACCCAGATTGGGGAGGAGTCGGCCGAGCGAAGCAGCCGTTCTGATGATCTTCGGCCCCAGTTCCCGAAATTGGGGGCCGAAAGACCATCGTCCGTCGAGGATGAGGCCCAGATACTTCATCTGGGTGCTCACCCTCAACTCCACCTGACCCACCCGGAGGCGCGCTCCTGGGGGGGGACCTCGCGTACGGGCCCCGCGGAAAAGGAGGACTTCGGTCTTGTCCAAGCGGACCCGAAGCCCAAGCCTTTCTATGCGGTCGACCAATAGGGCAAGGCCCGTTTCGGCCAACCGCGCCACCTCACCGAAATTCGCACCCCGGGACGTGAAGAGAGTGTCATCCGCATAGCAGATGACACCCGTCCCGGGGGGAAGCCGGCACCGCAGGACCCAGTCGTAAGCGATGTCCCACAGGATAGGGCCGAGTATCGACCCCTGCGGGACACCGCACCCGACGCTCCGCCGAACCATTCGTCCCCCCCTGTCCTCAAACAGGACGACGCGCTCCTCCAGGTACGCCCCCAACAGCATCCGCAGATACGGGGGCACCCTGAAATACTCGAGTGCCTCCCGAATTACACTGTGCGGAATGCTGTTGAAAGCGTTGGCGATGTCGAGGGACGTCGCCAGGGTCACTTCTCCTTCCCGGTCCGCCTCCTCCGTCACCGATCGTAGACGCCTAAGGGCATCGATGGTGGACCTCTCGGCCCGGAACCCATACTGCGCGTCAGAGAGACGCAGTCCCGGGCCATCCTCCACGTGCCGAACGAGCCGCGAAGCCACGACACTCTCCAGGGCCTTCGCAGCCTCGCTCAGCAGGACCAGAGGTCGCACCGCCGAGGCCGAGTCCAGGGGCCGGCTGCCCTTCGGAATAAGGCAAAGCCGACCCTCCTTCCAGAGTTTCGGAAACCGCCCCTCCCGCAAGCAACGGTTGAGCAGCTCCCGAAACCTGTCTCCGAGATGCACGAGAATCAGCGCAAGCATTTTCCCGTGCACCCCGTCTGGACCCGGTGCCCTTTTCTTTGTCCGGAGGCGGTCGAGGACCACCTCCATTTCGACGTCGGTGACGGAAGGCGGATATATATAGCCTCCACCCTACCGGCCTCCACTTCGTCAGGCGGCTGTCGGGCCATTCTTGGCGGGAAAAACCCCCGCGGATTGCCGGGGAATAGCTCCCCGACAATCTCCTCCAGCATTACTCCTAGCCCTAACTTTAAATTATTCTATCATCATCATTCATCATCATGATCATTATATTTCATTCATTCATAAAAGTAATCTAACAAATTCAATCCACTTTAAATTATGATTTTACCAAAACATTGGATATGTATTATCTATTCATGAGCTTACGAGGTTTATAAATGAGCATGTTAGTGGGATTATATGTTTAATAAAGCCCATTGCATCTATTATTTACCCAACTGTGTAATGCAAGGGGGTAATGTGTTTATTTCGAAAAGTGAGAAAATATTTTACTTGTTGTATTGCATAATGTATACTAAACCTTCAGTGCGGCGGCAATCTACCAAGCTTTGACCGGGATAAACATCAAATATGCTTCTACGAGCCTTTGTTAAGAGCGAACTAGAATTAAGTGGATTAAAACTATTCATATAAGTATGTGCATACCTAATAACTTTTTAGGAACCCGTAGTCAACAAGGAACTAATGATTGATTGATGATTCTTTCTGAATATGTACATTACAAAAAAACTGGCTATTCATTTAAAACCTAATATAAAACTGGAATTGGTAAAATAACTGTTGGAAACTATGCAAGTTTATATATTAACATGGTGTGTATATTGTTATATAAGTAAAAATATGTTTACCTAATTGATTCATGTATTAGGCAAAGATAAATACATTACGTCTTAGGTAAATTATACCTGATCTTATATGTACAATATTCCGGTTGAGTGGACCAGACCTTACGAAACAATTCGATAAACATAATAAAATTTAATTTTCAGAATAATTAATAAGGTTTACTCGTATATAAAAAATAACTAAGTATTTGGTAAACGCGTGGCACAAAACCGACAATGGCGAAGCCTGGACGCCCTCTGCTCCCCCTAGTATCTTTAGAACACTGTCAAGTATTTGGTAATTTAATCAATTTTGAAAATTGCCTTATTCTTTTCTAATATTTGGTGAACGTAAATTTAAATTTTAAAAACCTTTTTCAACTTAAATGTGCGATTTTTCCTACTCTCCATTTTTATATTACTTACTTACTTTTTGACTCTGGTATCTAATAAAAAAAATATTAAATAAAAAGATGGACGAATTCAAACGAATCAAAATGGCAATATAATAAAAAGCTGAATAAATTAAATAAAGCGATTGTTTCATAATTCATTTCGTTTTTGGTAATATGAATATTCAACGACATGAATGATCAACTTCATAGCTGAAATATTACTATGAACACCATTACTCAGACACCGCTGTCTATGGAGCAATCCATAAATTTATTGTTGTGGCGTGAATGTGATTAAGGGGCGACAAAGAGACAAATGTAATCCCTTGGTGCTTAGCCCTGCTGTCGCATCTAAGTAACTATTCGGATATTTACTATTAATTATTAAAAAGTCCATACAAAACGTTAGGTCTTGTGAAAACAAAAATAGAATCACATAAATAATGGTAGAAATAAAAAGATCAAAGTCTTTGAGGAGAGGGTTGTTTGTACATTAGTCGCTTTTTATAATATTCCCGGGAGGATATGAGGAGGAATCCGAATAAGTATCCACAATTATCTACATAGAGTAAAAGCAAATATACATACTAATACTAACTAATTATACATACCATCCCTCCCTCTTTCTTAGAAAATATAACAGACAACGCCGAGAATTAATCTAAAATGTTAAAAGTAAGAACTTTTCTTTCCATATTTATTTTCCATTAAAATGAAACGTTCGTGTTTGGCTTGCGATTTTCCATTCAGTTTCACTTCCATCAGGTGCCAGATAAGATGTGTTCTATTTACCAGCCAGGCAGCGTCGCGTGAAAATTGTTCCTTTGCGTTTTAACAAGCTGGAAACCTTAACTTCATATACAAATCGTAATTTTTTCATAGTAGTAAATAAAAATATTAACATATTCTCTCATAAATCAATATTATAATTACTTCTCTGATATCTGACATACAAAGGTATATGTCAGATATCAAAGAAACTCTAAAAACACAAACATTAAAAGTTATGACGGAAGTTTGCATATTATGTCTATTATTTCTTATAAGCTAAGACTATACTCAGCTTAAAAAATTTCAAGGTAGGTCTTACAACAACGAAGTAAAATTACTAGGGAAACAATAATTTAAAATGTGGAAATTAGAAAGCCTCATAATTTTATTTGTACTTTATGTCCAGAATGAACAAAGAAAAAGTAATTCGTTTGTATTTGCAAGAAAATAACACTATTAAATTTGCATAAACTGTTCTCAAAAATGAAACGAACAATTCTTAATTCCCAAACATTGAAATCCCTCCAGATTCAGTCTGGCTGCATAGCCTTTGATAAACAGGCACCACAAATTTCATTCATCTGGATTACGGGATGTGCATTTAAAATTAAAATTGCTTTTCTGGTCTTTAACGGAGAGCTGGCCATTAATTTAATTTTTCTTACCAGTGTTTATTTTTAAGGATCAAACAATCATCAGTATGTCAGTCTATTTGCATGGATCTTGTGTCAGCTGATACACTGCTCGAAACTTATTCCTCGAAATGAACTTACTAATTAATGAAATCATTCATTCACTGTGCACTAATTAATTATTAATTAAATCGTTCATTCGTGTGATTTACAAGGTATATTGACCCTGTACACCCTGATGATAGAGTTTCTCGAAACCTCTTTGTCTTTTTATTAATTTGTATAACGACCGCCAGATTATTTATCATATGGTATGCTAAGGCAATAGTGAGGGATTTGCAATAAAAGGTAAATGTTGATACTGCAGTGACTGTAGTTGCTACCAGTACAATAGTAGACCGTTCACTTATAACAATTTTCATCACAAATTGCATAACGCAGCCCGTATTTCCGTGTGACAAATTGCGCCCCTTCTGGTATAATTTTGGGAGGTACAGGCATGCCCTACAGTCGAGCTGGAATATTCGAACTAACTTTATTTGAAGTAAATTGCATAAGTTACTTTCGCTCCAGCAACTGTGCAACCTCAACTTCGCCAGCGTCGTACTATAATGAGTACATAACTCTTTAATTAAACTACTGTGTACTATGACTGTGTAAGACGACCTCACCTAATTAGTATCCTGTGTTTCATTATATACACGTGGCTTATTGTAACTGTCCGAAATTTTACTGAATAGAAAACAAATGCCTATAGTTGCGTTGGATAATTTTGGGTGCACATGATGACAATATAAATGCTGGCTTATAAATGTATCGAACGAATCTTTGGTACTTATCTCTGTATCAGATAATGTAACATGATAATCAATTAAAAAAACAGACTTGTTTAGATATGTAGCGTTAATCATATAATCATCATCTACCTAGGTATCATGTAATATTTATTGAGACTCTTTTTAGAGCCCAAACACGCTACACATGCTGTAAGTAGCTGAAGAGTTGGTACTTTTTAGAAATACCACCAAATTAAAGATACACCAAATTTCATATCAATCGGTACCGTGAACGTTGTTAAAATCCTGTAGTCAATAGGAAATAATCTGATTTTCTTTAAACAGTTGAACAGATCGCCTCAAATTATACAAAATAACGCCTCAAAATATAGCCGCCCGAGACATATTATTTTTAAACGTTTAGTAGTTTTGAATATGTGTGAAAATCTCATTTGCAGAGTATCGGTGTTGTTGCGGTCAGGAAATTGAAAGGACGACGGGAAAAGTTGATTTACAGCAAAGTGCCTGAGAAAAGGGATGTTTTATTATGAAAATTATCTTGGGTTCACGAGGGTCGGAACGAGCGAACGACGGCCCACGCGTGTTAGTAAATTCATAATACTTAATTTACTTTAACAAGAATGACCCTATTGATTATGTATTGTTTATTGTTATTCTGTCCATTTGTTTTCCCAGTAACAATGGCGACGATTGTACACGGAGATACTTAAGTTAAGAGTGTTTTAGGATTCGTTCAGATCGCAACTTTTTTTTAAATATTTATACTTACATATTCTTAAACCTGACAGTTTGTTTGTACTCATACATTTCTTTATTTTATGATTTGTAGCTAAAATATATAGTTTTGATGGCTTAACAACAATACAGAAAAATAAACAGCACAGTTATACCTAAAATCTTTGGTTTTGATTTATAAGTCTTATTCTTGATTTGTTTTCACTAAAGAGTTGTAGTTTGCAGTAGGTGATATACAGAACAGGAATTTTTGGGGCTTTTGGAAAGTAAGTTTGTTTGTTTCGAGTTATTCCACTTTTTCTACATAACTTTGATAATTAACTATCTTACTAATTTAAAAATGGCACCTTAGCATAGAATATTTATAACTAGCGACCCGCCCCGGCTTCGCATGGGCATAAAAACCTTCCCCTTGAATCACTATCTATTAAAAAACCGCATCAAAATCCGTTGCGTAGTTTTAAAGATTAAGGCATACAAAGGACATAGGGACAGAGAAAGCGACTTTGTTTTATACAATGTAGTGATAGTGATTAATCACAGACTAAGAATAAAATCCGCAATAAAGGTTTCCAATCGCACAGTCTGAACTGCTCTTTATGAAGACGTTTCCATTCCGGCTTGTAATTTGGTGGTAGCCTTTTGTTCCACTTTTTACATCAGTGTGCACTAATTGGAATTGCTGTGACTTGCACCTGTAATTGGAAACTGCCAGTTGGCGCGCGGTCTTCTAAACGAGCCTGGATTTGATTCTAGCATCGTGAAGGAATAATTAAGTACAAAGTATTTAAATGTATGTATGTTACAATATTTGCAATGATAACTCCTTTTACGAAATGCTATTATACTAAGTGTTATTGCTATAGGTTTACACTAGTTTTTTTTTTTTAATTCAGTCTTCTAAGCTTCTGATACAATTCTAATATAATATTAACTTATAACGACATTATAAGATAATATTATATAACTTTTCTTACAAATTTTAAGAAGATACAGATTGAAAAGCATAGATAAATTTATAAGTATAGTTATTTTAATGATAATTTTATAAAGAGCAAAAACAATGGCAATTTTTTTTCCTGGAAAGAGTTAGACCAAAGTTAGTTACAAAGAATATTATTATAAAGAATACATCTCAATCAGTTTAATAGTTGTTTCAGAATACTCAATTCTGTTAGCCGATTCATATACACCTCTAGATTAATATATTTGACAGCATACTTAACATAACATACTCGTATAACCTGGTATAATATATAGGATCGCGTTTCTGTCACTATAGTACCGACGTTTGAAACCCCACTTCAAAGAGCTTGCGAATTCACTCAAGTATTCTTGGAGCAAAACAACGTCTTAATGCATTACCATGTCGACATGAACATCATTTGTCCTTGTTAAAGTATACATAAGTACTTACACTATATTTTTCTTGCGGTTTTGCATTTTTCAACTTATTCTATTGCAATCATAATATACTAAGAAAATCATGGAAAATTTAGCTTCACTTGCAGTTTTATGTGACTTCCGTTCATACAAAACAAACCAATATATTTGCACTTATATTATTCAATAAGTATAGATACTTATTTATACGCATACTATAAACAAAAGGACAAACTATTTTGTAAACTAGACATATGTACTTAGGTTACTTAAAACACTATGCTAGGAAATAAACTTTGCGCTAGTTTTAGGAACAAGTAGGAGACATGACAAAATATCAGGCAGCCAATATAATAAGTACAAAAAAATTACAATAGCTAACTCACACACTAAAATTTTATCGAAATAATTGAATATGTACTCATACAAATTCAATCACTTTATGCAATTGTTTCTATAAATGGCCAATCTTTCAACTCTGTTCATTGTCTGGGGCCTTGATTCCGTGTGAATTCCCGGATGAAAACTATTCTGTTATTCATAGTATTACTATGAGTTAATCAGGGAAATTATGATTATGACATGCATAATTTGCCAACCCACAGCCACATTTCTTTACGTTAGCATCCATCATGTTCTTGTTCAGCTTTAGGAAACTATCGAACAATGTGACATTTTCCGTATTGACCTTGTACAATAATGTACCTCTACTAAAGTAAACATGTATTGGGTAGCAATGACGTTTTTACTAAGAGATATAAAAGGGCCTGTACTGGGCGGCGACAAGCCATTATGTCCCATTCGCCCCACTGAGTGCTTAATGCAGGATAATGGAGTCTCTCACTATTAATTTAGCTGTTTTTGTTACAGAAACCGGAATAAGTGTCCACTTATGGACATGCTCATAGTGTCCTTTGACAAGTTATTTGGCAAACCATTTATCAAATGACAAAAACAAAATGAACAATACTCAACAATTGTGTTGTAGGTCCGAAAGATGCAAATACAAGTCAAAGTTGAATTTTAGAGATAGGCTCTTGTTGGCTCTCCGATGCAATCTGTAGGTCAAATAGAGCCAGTGGTAGCAAGAAGTTTAGGAATACTGATATGCGATTGGCGAACAGGATTGATTATCAACCTATACCTAGGTTGCTAATCGATCGTGAACTAACAATTTATTATTTTTCAAGATACTATGTAACTATGTCTATCAAACTACCAAATATATGAGAAATAGTAGTAGAGTTATATTATAAACATAAACTAAATATCACTAGCGCTATTCTGATATATATGAAACTACCGAAGTCATTGGATATTGGAGAGTAGTCGTAAAGCGAATGGCTTAACATACATGAGAGAGTTCAAATATTGGCCGAACGTGGTCTCTAAGACGCAAACGTAGATTTACTCCGCGCTGCATTACAAGTATGGATCATAAACTAGGGGGAAATGAATGGACTGTCATAACATATTATATTTGCAGGGATATAACATTGTCTACAATATTATAATAACGCTTCAATAAGTAAGCAATTGGTCTATATGAAGAAGAGGTACTTCGTAGGAAAAAAATAGACTGTTTAAAAGATTTATGTAAGTACCTAGTAATCATCATTAAAAAGCTATAAAAGCTAAGTATACTTGTTGGAATTGATTGTTATATGTCAAAAATGATGATTCATTTACATGTATAGGTAGTACCTACTAGTAAAGTATTATATGCTACTAGCTTTCGCCCGCGTGAATTTCCCACGTGAACAGTTCTATTTCCCGTGATGAAAGGTATCCTATGTCCTTTTCAATACTTTTATCTATATGTATGCGAAATATCAGGAAGATTGATGCAGTAGGGCGTAAAAGCGTAACAAACAAACAAATTCACTTTCACATTTATAATATTATAGTTAGGATAACAATCTTTACTCTTATCGTTTAAACTATTAATATTGTTATAGTTCTATATTATCAATTATATTAACTAAAGAGATGTCTTATTAAAATAAATCCACCAAAAAACACACTTACGCAGAATGCTCATTAAGAAACCTCTTCATAAATATATTCGTTGTAACGAGAACTTCAAACTACGAAGCTTAATTTTATTATAGCTCTGATTCATTCCAACCATAAATTACGTCTTGACTTAGTATTTAATTTGTCTAAGATCTTAACAGTCTAGCCTAGTATTTCAAAACAAAGAAAATTAAAACAGATTTGCTCAAACCTAAAACCTAATAAAGATATAATACAGGTAATTCCATATGGCATAATATATTGCCGTCATTTTTATAGCTGCGAGTCTTTCGTTAGAATAATACCTAAGTATGCAATGTACATTCGTTCATAATGATAAATAGGTATATTATACTATACCTATGTTCGTTACTTTTGACGCATTAAAAATACGACGAATGGCCATGTACGTAACGCAAAGCAAATTTCTTTTCCCATGTAAAAAAAGGGAAAAAGTATGTAATAAGTATATTACTACCCATGTAAAGCAGTATTTCTCTATATGAACACCAAACAAATAGCACATGACGTGCGAACCTAATCCTTGATTTTAGGTCAAATATGTATCTATGTAGTGTTATTAAGATATTTAAATCTAAAATATATAATAATAATACAATCGAGGAAAAAATACATTTTAATTAGATAATCAACGCGATTTTAAATATCCATCAAGCCCATATGAGATACGATTAGAGTCTGTGGATGAAGGAAATATATCGTAGCAATACACGGCGCGGCGCGACCGACCAACAAATTATTGTCGTCCTGGGAACACGAAATATCGGGCCGCGCCGGCACGTCGGCCGCGACCTACCAGAAATATATATCTGCACTCCCATCTGCAGGGAAACCAGGAGAATACTGAACAATGCCACAACAAAACGGAGCGTCCGCCTTTCGCGAGGCACGCTTCATCGACTTTATATTTCTAGCTCGCGGAATAACCACTAATGCAATTTGCTGTGCCAAATATAAATTTATCTTATAACCATTGTATTTCTTTTTGAGTTATTTTTGTTAAAGTATTTCAATTTGCTTTATTCACATTTAATATCTATTATAATACAGATAGTTTCAGCACTAGACGAATATTTAAAACTTCTAGCGAGCACGTGTAATCGAACAAACGAATAAAAAATTCAATAGAATCACTTTCCCTGTTCAATTAGTGTCGTTTTTCGTCAAAAGGAATATTGGTGTATAAATGGCGAAGGCTGGCATTGTCACAGACGCGGTATATCATCGCCGTGCGGAAATTCAAAGGGCGCTCGGAAGTACTTGATTTATGAGAGCGGCCGCATGTATGCGCGTATTAAAAATTTCATAAAAATATTCTTTATGAATTTCGCGCATTGTGATGGTCCGTAAATTGCAAATTAATTTCGCACCGCCGACACCTCCGCAGCGGTACCGTTATCTACCGCTCTGGATATTTATTATACTTTAATAAACACACGTGTAGGCTTTTTCCACTAAGAAGCCTCTTTTTTTCCTCGGGTATTTTAGTGTTAAAATTAATGATTTTTCATACTTTTAGTTTTGTTTAATGGCTAACATACCAACAGTCGCGATCACTCGGTTTTCTTTGTGGTACTTCAATCAGGGAATGCCGTCCGTAAATGACGATCTATAGAATGTTTTATAAAAAACGCGATAAAACCACTTACATATTATATTATGAACCGATGAAATATTCAATGATATAAATTCAAAGAAGAGTATAAGAGTTTTTGGAAGCCGCATTTACTAAGAAATTACACTAAAATACTTTCATAATTAAGTCGTAGTTTATTTTTGGTATAATTAATAGTTTAATACTTAATGCCTGTTATCAGAAATCTTATTTTGCTTAAGTACAGTGGGCTGCAGAGATATCTGACCCCCATGCTACAAGTTTTGCTATTGAAAAGGGGTCAGATTTCTCTGCAGCCCACTGTACCAACGGCAAGTAAGGAGATAAACCATTATGTTAGGTTAGTATGTACGAATTTAACAGAAAATGGCCAGGCCGTGTCTGCACGCAAGCTTAGAGTCATTTGCATTTTCCAAGCGGGTTGGGTTGGTGCACGTGTAAAATACGAAGCGAATGACCACTGGATACGTCCTGTCCTGAATACAACATTTCTTTAAATTCAGTAAATAAAACAATGCTGCATATAAAATTGGTTTCTGGCCACTATTAGAAGATACTTATTTGGTTACCAAAGGATGACTGATGGTATATATTTTTTGGAATACCCAATTCTTAGGTAAGTATACTTAAAATGTAATGAAAAAGTTCTAATACTAGTCCATAAGTATTATGTGTTTGTATGTATATATGGCGTTATTGCAGGTGCAATTATTTACCTTTTGTACAATTCAATTCGCAAGAATGACATTTCTAGAGATAATATAATAATAAGTATATTTTTACCGTCACGTACCAAAAGTTTTTTTAATTAGCACATCCATTCATTTCTCCAAATCCACCAGTGCCTCTGGTGTGGTATTAAGTTCTGGCCAGCGAGCTCTCGAAGAGATTTAATGTTCGCTCTTGCTCACCGCAGATATTCTCATCTCGTCTAAGATAACCACTATTACGATCTCGAAGCTTCGAAAATTGCACCCTTCTCGGAACATGTTTGATTTATTTTAATGTAGAATATGTTCCGATCATATCTACACTAAAAGTAAGTTATACAGTGTACGTAATAAAATGTGAATAATATGAAAGTAGGATTTGGAGATAAAATACCATTCTCAGTTTGTTAAAAGTAGCGTGAGTACCCAAGATGGATCTCTTTGAAAAAGTTTATTTTTAAAAGTGTTCAAATACGGAATAATTCTTATAGGATAAAAGATAATAAGAAACTATACATATGCCAATAATCAATCTTTACTTATTTACATTAAATTTGTGTGAACTAAATCAGTGCGTAAGAAAAATTACACTTAAATATCAGATTAAGACTGTATCAAGGCTCAATACTTTATTGCTTCCTTAATGTACCTAGGTACATAGAGAATACAAGTAGATAAATAGGAGACTACATAAATGTAAACAAAGGTTTTAGGTGTTGTCACATTAAAATAAGAATAATAATTAACGAAGCTGTCAAAGAAAATTATAACGACCTGTTGTATCGCCCGAGTGCTTTATTTCCATATAATGCCTTAAGTTTATTTTAGTACTAAATTATGCTAAAATCGTTTTGACGCAAGTCTCAGGGCGGCGGCGCGTTTAGGGCGGGTACATCGTAGGACCATAAATATTCAGTTTACGGACATTCAACTGACTTATGGACGCTCTGATTTACACAAGACTACCCGCTGAGGATTCTATACGATGTGAACTTTTATGGCATTCGTTTCGTGTACCTAACTTGTGTAAACTTTGACACAATGTGGCGTGATTGTGCCGTTAGTCAATAGTCTAGTTGCAACGTTGTTTGATCTGGTCTGGCTCTAGATCGTACAATCGTATTAGACTGACATCTATGCTAATAAAATACCTTGTTTCTTTGTTATATTAGAAGACTCGTCTATGATTAAAATGAATGTATAAGTATACCTACTGCAGGCACAATAAAAATCTCCCTTAAGAATTAAGCATATAATGAGTGAATCTAAAATTTTGTTTTTTTCACTTGAGTCAATGCTTATTCACTTGAGTCAATGCTTTTAATATAAAATATCATGACCCACATACAGAAACTAAACATTATAATTAAAAAAACATACTTATTTTGTCTACTGTGTCTAAGTCTGCATTAAACTTAATGATTCATCAATATTTAAGGTCTTACAAAATTATTTTGAAGTTGTACTTGTCAATCTTCATATGATTTCTCTCAGCAATCTAATCCTACCTCTGCATTGCGGTTAGTGCCCAATTGCAACGATCTCTGTGTGGTTTCGTAGACCAAACACTGTGAGTGAATTGTAACTGCCCAACGGTTCATCCAGCCGTATGCTAACGTACGCATGACTATTCGTCTTGACGTTTAGGAATATATCACTATTGTACTTACATGTATTAAGTATACGGTCGTTTTCTAGCATATAAAAATATTCCGCAATAGAATTACTAATTCAAAATCGATGAACAAGTTAATCTTAAAAATAGGTCGAATATCTCTAACACTTATAGTAACCAAAATATCTAAATAATTCATTTCTGAATATTATTAAATATATAGATCTCTAAGTTTTTATGATTGTTCAATAAAATTAATGCAAGTAATCTATACACCTAGGAAGATTTTTATCGGAAAATAATGAAGCAATAAATTTGCCCATTATAATCTTTGCCCAATCGCTAGGCACCAGTTAATCCATTTACATAGGACAGGATGGGTCTGACCTCGATTCTTCGCCAATATTATTTTAAAAATGCATGCCTAATTTAGTTATAGTTCCACGCCGGGAAGAAAAAGGTGAGTCAAATTGTAATGACCAAAAGTTAGAAAGAAAATTAAGGATCACATTTGTAACTAAACTGAATTTTAAATACTAAGTTCTTACATTATGTCTTATATTATTATTATGTTAATTATTATGTTAATCTATACTTAGATACTTATATAATTTTATTGAAGCTCTATGCATAATCGGTCGCATTCTTACTACTGTGAGTATTACTGATTATTTCACCGTCAAGTCTTTTAATTTTGTGGTACGGAACCCTCAGGCCGCCTCTTCGTCGATTTATGTTTTAACTAGCTGTTCCCCGCGGCTTCGCCCCGCGTGAGACTCGGTTATATCGCGCTCAAAAGTAGCCTATGTTTGACCTCAGGTCGTTAACTACATCCCTACCAAATTTCATCACAATCGTTCGTCCAGCAGTTTAGCCGTGAAGAGGTGACAGACAGACAGACAGACTTTCGCATTTATAATATTAGTATGGAAGTATGGATAGTATGGATGATGTTTAAGAGGCAACCATAATAACTTACAGCCCGTATGTTAAAGTTACATACTCACAGAAAGGGAAAGAAAGCATAACAGCAGATGTTATTATAATACCAGTCTTTTTTGTTAAAATACAAATGTTTTGTATGTAATAATATAATAATAAAATACTTTATACGCATTTAATACTGTAATTTTTATTTTATATAACTATGCAAAGCGTCCGTTTATTTAAATAGTAAAATGTCTGTAATGTTATTCCATGCACGATTTGAATTCAAAAATAGAACAGAAGTTTAATACACAATGACTCGTTTATTTACAGTGTGGAGCGCTGAACAGTTTTGTTTCCTTCCACCAGGAATTAGCTCATGCATACTGCCGCACCGGCTGGCACCATCCACAACGTTACTCGTATTTTCGTTCTAACTGTAGTGACATGATATTATACCAACACTACCATACCTATATAATTAATTTTAATAGAATTGGAACATTATCTCTAAGTGATGAAGTAAATATTTTAACAAAGACTTAATACTTCTTATCAACACTATAGAATTATTGTTGAAGTAAATGTTTTGCCCTGAATAAATATAAGAACGTCTATATATATATTTCTTTTCCCTTTTTACTTCCATAGGTAGACTATGTCAATAGTTTGGGCAAATCATATTTTTTCTCGTTCTCATGTTAAATGTGCAAGTATCTACTTACTAAGGCACTTAAATTCGAGAACATAATATTTGTAGAGGCTGTTTTCAACTTTATTTAAAAATAATTATTTCCACAAGTAAAATTTAAAAAAAGAGAGAAAAAACACTCATAAAACATGAATACAAAGAAAAACTTTACAATATTTACTTTATAATTTTATAAACTTATAGTACAAGAAATACGCGAAAAATCTATTTCATATCATGTTTGCCAAATGTATACAGATTGAATAGCACTCAGGTGCACGCATGGCTAAATACCGACTTTCCAACATGCAAACACGTCGCATAATGCGGCACGTACCCACCTACTGCATGGCACATGTAAATTAGTAGATATTCCCAGCGACTCCTCAACTTCCTTGCTATGGTAAATTAAATCGTACAGTTCTCTATCTGATAGTCGAGGAAGAAATACGGGTAAGCGAATAAAATATTCACGAGTGTTGCTGGCTAGCGGCTCGTTTGTTTCGAGTTGAGGAAAAATGGCTTGATTACATGTGTCTTAATTAGTTTACCTCTGAACAGGATTTATATATTTTATACAATTACTTTTCTTTTTGAGCTTTTTATTCGAAAAAATATATATATTGCAGTTACGGGCTATTTTCTTACAAAAATGTTAATAAGAATATTTTTGCAATAGTGCTAGAAATATAGAAGATAATAGAAGATCGCAAACGTTAATTTTAGAAGCATGCAAGGAAAGGATATTACAGAAATTCATATACCATGTAAAAAAATATTACGTTAACCTTTATAAGTCAAATATAAAACTTACTTGGAGTTTTGAAAAAGAATAGAATAAACAAATTGAAGCTTAAAAAAATATTACCATCGTAGGATAGAAAAAACATCCAAAACTTCGGCATACCAATATATCATACGTATATCATTTATAATTATTTAAAAAAATATTTGTGATGTCCGTTACAGAGGAGTTTCCATAAAAATGTTTAATGAAGTTAGTAGAAAAATGTTCAGTGAAAATAAATCGTACATCAGACCAGTAATTCGTTTACGGGTCTTATGCTGGCCTCAAACGATCAAAAAAGCTAGTAACAGATATTATTTCCATTACAGAATTTATTATTTGATATTTAAGTACGCCTATTTCTTTAGAGAATATATCGATGTAATCCAACCTTTTTATAAAAGGGACACAAAGCACCGGTATTTACTGTAATTTTTATAGTTATTACGGCAATTTTCTGACGGCTTCGAGGATTTCATTTGGGTTTACTTGAATAGTTTTGTTCACTGTCAAGCCACTTCAGCTTCTAAGTGGACATGTCAGTCAATTCTTGACTCCAAAGGGAATTGTCGAATCTTATTTTTCTTTGGAGATTATTAAGTAACTTTTTTCTATTGTCTTCGGATCTTTCGACGATAATGTATTTAAGTTTTTATCTAAACAGGATTATACTTCCGCTTTTACCAGTTGTTAAGTAGATTACAGCCTGAAAGAGACGGCCGAAATATCGACAATAAACTTATTAACGTAAACCTAAATTTAAACGACTAATAACCTCTCAACCCAAGCGAATTTTAAAATGCAATTACAAAAATACGTAAATTTTGAGATATATATTTTAGTTCGCGCTGCAGATTCAATTCGTTTCGTTTGAGCTTCAACGGGTTTGATTTGTACCTGGAAAAATGTATTAAATCAATACTTACTTAGTTGGTTAATAAGTTTAAAAAGTAAAAGGAATTTAATAGTTTGGCATCAACCATGATATTTTTCAAACTCGGTCATTAGAGTTCAGCGCTCCTGCCGTATAGTACCTAGTATAGGATAACTTAGACCTTTTAAACGACATCATAACCACAAATGCTTGCGACCGCGGTAGCAACAACTCATGGTGAAGGCCTATATCCAGGAGAGATGACTGCAACAAATTAACCACAATTCCATTTAAATTCTTTTCGGAAGTTTAGTAACTTCTAATACACAAACAAAAACCAATAATTGACACAATAAATCTTCAAGTTTTGTTTGTTTCATAAAAAGCTCATAAATATTTTCTAACTTACAACTAAATATATCTAACATATCGAAGTTATGCGGCGTCCACAAAAACGATACGATTTGCCAATATATCACGAGAACACACCTGAACTGTAATAACAAAGAATAATAGCAATGTTTTGCGCTCGTTTTTACGGCCTCTTCATTGATACACTTTATGTTCCAATATGTGGAAGCAATAGGTATTTACGTCACAGAGCAGATGATTAATTGGCATTCCGCCAGTGTGTATAAACAACAGACCGTTGATCTAGTGCGATCGCCGGCTCTGATGAGTTTGCAGTAAATTCTAAGCTATCGTTCTTTTGTGTTTTATCGTTGTCATAAATCTATTATTTTTGTTTGCCTATTTGGTTTATTGGTAATGCTTGTCGTATTATTGTATTTATAAAATAAGCTTGAATTTCGGTAGTTTGGAATAACTTTGCAAGTAGAAAGTAGGAACTCGCTTGAATTTTAAATTACAAATTATCTGAGTACTTTTTTAGTTTATTTTATTAATAACTTTATCCTAATAATTTAGCATATTCTACTTTATTCATTTATTTTTTATTTATTTATTACTGTCATTATTTATTTGTTTGTAATACATAATTTATCTGTTTTTAATTAATTTATATTTTGATGATCTTTTAATTGTGGTGGGCAAAATTGCATGTCTTATTAATCGTTTTTATCATACTGCTAATAAGCAAACTTTCCGATTTAGTACTGTCTCCCCAAAGTGCTAAGGAATAATTAGTTAATATTTGAGGTATAGGTAATCCAAGTTTAAAACTGTCTTTGATATTAGCTTTGAACTAGAAATTACTTGAACTACCAATTTCCATTCAAAGTAAGGTTTATTGGAAACTAGTTAATTGAACTTAGCAATGGAGCTAAAAGTGACCTACCACTTCCAAACTCAATCAGAGTTCCTTCAAACATATTACCTACATAAAACACGTGTTGTGTCCCATCGCCGGAAAATATCTAGATCCTCTTCTCATCCTAATGCCACTTACAATTATGCGGTCAGCACAGAGCACAGAATGTTGAAAGTTGTTTTTACTCATAACATTTTTGTTACTGTATTTTGCTCATATTATCCCTAAAACAATCTATCCGTCTCTTTTTCGTTATTACTCTAGCGATCGGGATATATCCCGCGCTCTATATATTCCTACCTAAAAGATCTTCAGTATGCTTTCTGATCCCTTAAAACCATAAACCTAACGTGGGCTTTTCCTTTACACCAGTTTATCGTTTCCCGTTACACATTCTGTATTTTATCAAGTCTTGTAATTCCACATATCAATATCAACATACACTTTACGGATCAGAAGGTTTTGGAAGCTAATTGTCCTTGGGTGCACATCGACTGCAATATAAAATGCTCTGAGAGCAAAATGTCCTCAATTTAAAATGGTTACGAAAGCTAATTGGCCTTACCAATTATTAGTCCTCTAGATATAATGTCTTTGAATCTATTTGACCATTACGAAAAAACAACCAAAAAGCAAATCGCCCTCATTTCAGAAAGTATTTAGTGCAGATGGCCTTTCTCAATAAAGAGAGTTTATAACAATAGTGTAGATAAAACCTCTTTAGAATAATATATATGATTGACATTTATTCTGCAAACTTCATATTATGTTGTCGATAAATCCTTTAAAATGGAAAATAATCCAAGTTGTAGTATGGAACCGGAGCTGGTTTTCATTGATAGTCAAAAGAATAAGCCCGTTTTGCTAATCGATGGGTACAGATTCAACCGAATCATAATTAATAAAGGTGGCTCTTCACGATGGAGATGTGCGTATCGCGAATATTGTAATGCAACTGTTACAATAAATAAAGACCGAAATGCAATTCTACGTCGAGCTGATCATACTTGTAAACCAAATTTTATAAAAAACAGAGCTGACGCCGTGATAAATGAATGCAAGAAAGCCGTTTGTCGGAAATATATTCCAGTACAAAAAAAAAGTTTGCAGAACAAGAGAATGAATTTGTACCAAATTTTCTGTCAAAAAAAGACACACTACGTTGAGCTAGGAGAAATTTCCTTAACCAGCAAAGAACAGAAGTTACTACCTTAAATGATGTTAAAGTGCCAGAAATACTAGCAACGGATTTTTTGGTATGTGAAGATGGCACAGATAATAATAAAATATTAATATTTTGTCCTATGACGATAAGATCCTCGTTAAAAAAACTTGAAAATAATTTATTTTTTATTGATGACACATTTAAAAGAACTCCTAAACCATTTTACCAAATAATGTGTTAACCTAAGCAGTAGTAGTGAGTCTGTTCATGTGGTGGGGGTAATTTATGCCTTACTGCCTAATAAACTTCAGCACACTTATGAACGTTTATTTGAACTTTTAAAACAACATTTAGAACTGAATATAGCAAATATCAAGTGTGACTATGAGGCCGGGCGTATCAACGCAATAAAAAATGCTTTTCCGCATGCTAATGTGTCCGGATGTTACTTCCATTTTAATAAAGCAGTATGGAAAAAGGCAGATACTTTAAAAGCAAATTATAGCAAGGATTCGAAGGACATAATAAGAATCTGTGCAAATTTCCCTCTTTTACCATCTGATCGCTACACTGAATGTTGGGCATACATAAAAGAGCATGGATATAAGTTGTTACAATGATATTTTTCGAACCAATAATCCCCTAGAAGGCTGGAACAGAAGATTTAATTCAAAGGTGATTAAAATACCGACATTAATTCTTTTTATTGACGCACTAAGGAAGGAAGCAAAGAAGCAGGAAATAAGATATAGATATTCCTTGTTTCATGGTACCAAAAGACGAAAGGTCGATATGCGTTTCAATATGCAATACGCCGAAGAAAAGAAAAAACTAGAAGAAGAGTGTATCACACCTTACGATTTTTTAAAAAGAATTTCAAGTATTAAAAAAATCCTTAATGCTTAAGATTGCAAGTGTAATTTTTACTCTATAATTTTAAATAGTACCAACTTGGTGAATGAATGCATAGGTGAATAAACAGTTTAAAATATATCTTTTATCGAAAATTTATTTCCTTTATCGAATATATTTCATACCCTCAGTGCCCCTAGTATGAGTTTTTCTTAACGCAGACGCTAGCGACTGCGTTAGGATTTTGTATGGAATTTCTTAGTTGCCTTACTATCCGCCAGAGGCGCTGTACAGGTTTGCCATACTAAATTGCTAACGCAGTCGCTAGCATCTGCGTTAAGAAAAACTCATACTATGGGCACAGTATACCTAAACGAATTATATATTGCAGTCGATGTGCACCAAAGAACATTTAGCTTCCAAAACCTCCTGATCCGAAAAGACCACAATGTATAACGTATTCTCGAAAGAGGATTTAGACAGAAGTTTTTTAGAATGTCTAGCTTAGGTACATTTCACACAGCGGTCGTTTTACATTGCATATTAACAGTAAATAAGGACATTTAGCTCTCATGACGCATTGCAATGCGAACATTCAGCAATAAGGACCTTTTGCTTTGAAAACTAGCAGTCGTTTTTAATTGAGGACGTTTTGCTCTCAGAGCATTATAAATTGCAGTCGATGTGCACCCAAGGACATTAAGCTTACATAACCTTCTGATCCGTAAAGAACATACATCGCCTATTGAGATCCATTCAACCTATTCTAATTAGAATAATTACAATCTTATTTTCTGAGAAAAATCGGTACCTAACTAAAATAAATTGAAATGTGTAAAATCCTTTGAGTCTTATTTGAAGTACCACACACATGCAGATTCGCCGATTGAGCAAAAACACGCCAAATAATCTGTATCACTAATGGGTAGGTAATACTGCAAACTGCTTGAACATCAAGCAGTTTTCATCAACTTAAGGTATAATATCAATCACCCCTAGTAGTGTAGAAATACAATAGAATACAAAACTAAATATAACAATAACAGTCTCACATGAATCAATTCTGTAAATCATAAAAAAGTAAAATAGGCCGAAAATAAATCTAATACTCATCTACATTTGAAAAACTTATTATTCTACGTTATTTATTTTATTCGGAGAACATACTGTCAATATCAGCAAAATCACCACATCATCTAATGACCATTTAGATGTTCTCGCTAATGATCGGGTACAGACAATTTCAAAAAATTTAAAATAACCATAGAGAGTCATAATAAAATTTTACCAAGAAGACAAAATACTTAGAGAAACATAAAGCCCACCTGGACAGTCGCTTGTCCCCGACTTGATCCCAACGTTGCAATAACTTTAAAATGAGCAAATTCTTACACCGTTGAAATTCAGCGGAGCTCAGATATTTCGCAGTATAAATTATAATTTAAGATTCGGAATCGCAGAAAATTGGATGTACCGTAAATCTTTCAAACATTCAAAGATTTCACTTTTTATTTCCGTGAACATTTTTGTAATATCACCTGAATGTTTCCTTAAGGAAAGTCGAGGCTATAAATTTAATAGCATGCAAGACACACATGAATCATATAAATCTCAAAGCTTAGTTACCAGTGTATTACAAGTACGTTTATATAACGGAGAAAAAAGTCAGAAATTAAAATGTTACTGGTTTTTTTCTTCCAAATATAAAGTGTGTTAAATTAAAAAGTTAAATCAACAAGTTGTGATCTATTTTCGTATAATTTAATAATTCATTTCCCTGAGTGGCTATCATTCCGCATATCAATGAAAGAGCGATTTTTCCGTTTGAATGGAAAAACCGGTAGACAATGCCAGCAGCCGGATGCGAGGCGAGGGAGACACGGGTTTTTACGATCTGCTGCTTATTGCCTTTCAAGTTACGAGAGTGGCGTTTTTCACCTCGGCTCACTGTTGATATAAACTTCTGGTCGCACGCACATTATGTACAGCTGGCGCCCGCCCAATACAAGCAATTTATTGTATTGTTATAGATCTGTACGGCCGTCTTTGGGCTCATATTGGGGTGAACATTGATATTGCTTACAAACATATTAGCATTTACGAGAATTCATACCCAGTTAGATATAATTGCAGATACTGCCTCGTTTAATAAAAAAAGTATATTTATGCTTACTTGTAGTTATTTTGTAATAGACATTCATTGTAACTGATACATTTACTTTTTCAAGAAAGTATAGTTACTACAGCTTTCCGTTCCTATTCGTGAACTTTTTGATGTGAATACTTCTTTAGCGGCGCTGTGCACTTTATGTGATGGGAAAAAAATGGGAAACTCGAACCAGGTGACCGTCAGATTCGTCAGATTGAAAATTCGTAAGACGGACAAGTGACCTGATTCTGGTGAATTTGGTTTAACGATGTCAAATGATCGCAATCTTAAAACTACGAAATACAAGACTAATATTGATGCGGTCTTTATAAGACATTTAAATAGGTGGTTTATTTTGCCTACCAAGAATCTATCGTGTCAGTTTTAAAATTATGGATTGAAGTTGATTTTTCTGAAAGATAAAATTTTTAACGTTAAATAATTGTATTTGTTCTGAAGTGTTAAATTTTTAATGTAATATAAATCGTCATGCTTGTGTACGATACCGCAATAAATAAATATTGTATTTAAAAGCAATTCGTCCAAAATTATTTCCTAACCGTTCTAAAATATCAAAAATGCACAACGTTAATATTCAAGTTTTCACTGCCGGCGCTCCCGGAGTGCAACCCGTTGTTTTTTTTTATCATAAACCATGTGTAAAGTCAGTTCTTGTGGTGGCTTTGTGAGTACCTTACATACTTATTCCGACCTTCCTATGGAGACATGGTAGATAAAAGACGGACTCATTGCATACTTACAAATAGGAGTCAAAACGATACGATACATCGAAGACTCCTCGCACGACTATAATAACCTCTTTGTATCGCGTGATGCTTACAATCTTGTCTGTAAATTCAATCAAAGCAGTCATGTGCACGGAGAGTTATTAGCGTAACTACGCAGCAAGGGGAGGGGGAGTACTTCCGACTACCGGAAGGCGTGATGTATTGTGGCAAATCCGATTAATTTGCTGGGCCTGTTAGAGGAACAATAACGATTAAATAGATTCTGGCATAGACGACAGCTCCGACAACCTGTGCCTCAACCAATTTGCTTAAATGGGGTTCAGCGCAGCGCGATTTGGACTCCAAGGTCCGCCATTCATCTTTTTTTTCTCCACTTCGCCCGTTGGCTATGATCCATTTGTATACATATCTTCCACTGCGACGTCAAACTAGCACTTTTTTAGTTTTCGCTTACTATCAGGCTCCGAAGGTGGCGGAGGCAGCACGGTCAAGCTTCTTTCATTATATACCATCTTCTTTCCAATGATCCTATCACAGTAATACTGTCTGTCTACTGTCTTTACGGTCAACAGTATTTTTCAAGGCTCTCCAAAAACTTTTGTTTGTTTGTTTGTTTGTAATATCTTTATTGCTTTAAAATACAAAAAAACTTTTATTACTACTTTCACATAGAGTTTTGTTGTCACAGAGGGTATTCTGAAAATTAACCTACTCGTAGATTTAAAAGATATATTTGTTTAACTATGTAATACTAAAAACTTCAAATCTAAAAAAAAAAATTTAAAATGTTTTATTCTATACGGTAAGCAATCTAGCACTTAAAAAGCCACTTCCATATCTTGACTTGCAAAGTTTACAACAAATAATTATATTTATTTATTTATTTATTAAAACTTTATTATTCCATAAGTACAAAATACTTATACAATTGGTGGACTTAATGCTAAAAGCATTCTCTACCAGTCAACCATTGGGAGAAACAGAAAAACTGTGCGGTGCAAAAAAGTTACAAGGGAAAATAGGTACTTAAAAATTATATTTTATTTCATAGAGAAAGATCAGAATAAATCAAGTTCTAGCTTATCCTGTGTACAATTAAACACTCGCTGACTTCAAGACTTCACTACACTGCACTTCAACTAACCAAAGCATGTAGTCGATTGTGGTTTTCCCTCACAGCCACACAGACAATAGCCGCACTTCGGATATGCAACGAAGGCCCTAAAGGGACTACTATTACGAGATCGACTTGTGCAATGTGCACGGTACTCCAGCAACTAAATTGTAAGCGTATCAGCATTCGACCGTACTGCTGAGTTTGTTAGTTTAGTAGCTGAAGAGTTTACAGTGGATAAATAGTAAACTAAACATTCGCGTCTTAATCCCTCAGAGGAAACACAAAGTTCTAATTAGCTATTTATAACGTTTATGTTAATTTGTTTATTTTTTACCATACTTAATAGTAATTTATATTTTAGCTAAGCAAGATTTATAACTTGGAAATATTGTTTAAACATGTACTTAAAAATACCGAATTATAATATGATGGTATCGAAACTTATTACTCAATTTATTATTCAAAAATATGTATTATTTGTCCTTTATTATTGAATTATTTATCTTAATTCACTGGCATAATATGGTAGTTTCTTAATACATAAATGAGGGATGAGGATGGTTGCAGAAAATAAAGCAAACTATGGAAGCGTTAGAGTGATGACCTGAACGGGCTTCCAAAAGCGGTAGTTGAATTTGGCCTATTTAGAAGGAGATAAGGTTGATTTTTGCCCAGCAGTATGAAGAAATAAAAAAAAATATATCACTTAAAGAAATGGAGAGCTTAAATCAATTTATCGTAGTCATGAATTTCATTTGAAATCGTATTTATAAGCGGAAACGTTATTTACATGCAATGGGCATTGTCCATTATTTCAAAGTAGTTCTGATTGAAAAACCATTTGGAGGAATAAGCTTAGTGTTTAATTTTCTGTTATCAAAATAAAAAAAGATGCAGTAAATAATATTATTTTTAAATAAATAGTTTTGACTTTTATTTGCCTTCTATGACGTCACTGTTGGCTGTATGCGATGTGTTCATTTTTTTTACCTTTGCCTTGATATTGAGCGATAAGAAAAATGTCACTGTAAGTCAATGTCTATCCGCTCTGTTCAAATATTGCCTAAACAAAAACATAACCTCATCTCAATCATATTCATAATAAAAGTGCTTGCTTGTGAATCTAAAGATGAATTATTACAGTAAGTGTTTTGCCCCAATATGTAAAAACGATTCGACTAATTCTCCTGATAAAATGTTTGTTCGGATTAGAGAAGATTTGCGTGAGAAATGGTGCCGAGAAGTTGGTATTTTAAAGTTACAATGTATTGTTGCGAAGATCACTTCTAAGTAAGTAGTTTCACTGTTTTCGATATTTTGATTTACAAGTAGAAAGACAACTTTAGGAAAGTTGCGTGAATCAGCTTTCTCAAAGTTGCTGAAAATTAAACCAAATGAAAGATGAAAATAAAACCACAGACATAAATTATTGTTTGAGGTTATTTGAAATATTTTCAATGACCAAATTCAGAAAGGTGACATTGACATATTTTATTTGACACGAGTTTATATTTTTTTAATTTCCGTCAGACTATCTACTGCATTGTACAACCACGCGTGACGTCACGCGTGAAAAAATTTAAAAATTGATATAAATTAATCTAAGGTAAATAAATCAGAAATATTCAAATTAATATCTTAAAATGTAGAAAGCTATCCGAAAAAAATATAAAAAAAAAGAAGAGAAAAATTTAAGACAATGCCCATTAGAGGAATTTGATATGCAAACATGAAACAAAGCGTGCTGCGGCAGGCCGAAATGAATTAGTGATAAAGGGAGTCGCTCTGACGCCTGTTATCAAATATTGCATTGTGGCCCCGATTTAAACTGAATAGTAGTGTTTATCGACGGATGACGGCATTTGCCAGTTAAATTGTTATTGTTGTATTCGATCGTGTTATCGTTATTTTCGTGTAAACTACAAACCGCTATTATCAATGACCACATCATCATTATTTCAGCCACAACGAAGGCTACTATGGCTTCCTCGATGTACTTAGAGTATCTCAATGAGATAATAACATTGGTACGGAGTTTTTTTTTTGCAGTGATTCAATGTAGGCACTTTATATTGATTATTGTCATCATCAATATAATATTCAATCAAATCAACAATAAAATGAAATGTATATTGCAGAATTATTATATCATATTTTTTTTTTCAGAAACTAGACCTGCTAGTGTAGTGCTAGAATATTTATGATATAATGTTTTTCCTATACAAGCTTCAAACTATAAACTACTATTAGTACTGGATACTGTCAATTAAAATCTATTATGATCACTGGTGGAAATTGTAACTACTACTTTAAAAAATTCAGGCTCAGCTGTGACAGACGAGTCTCTGCGCGCCGCTACAAGTGGTTATCATAAGCACCTCATGCTACTGAAAGCACGTAAAGCCATTGGTTCCGGCTGCTATCGCTAGATTGCAGTCGTTAAGCTAACTCCAATGCTTTCAGGCAGCTTGAAAAAATCTGACGCCACTAATACACTGGAAGGAAATACACAGACTGCACTTTGACTGGCTGGAAGCGGCTTATATTATCTATTGAAGCTAAGTTTATTTTACGACGACCTTTTATGTTATGGAATATTTACTTAAGACGTTCTAAATTTTGTAAAATCTGCTAGTCTTCTCGTTATTTCAGGGCAAGATCTGGCAGAAATATATTCATAAATTGTAGGTTCATTTTATTATTTGAATTATTGGATTTTTGTTTAGCCGTATACTACGTAAAAAATGAAATCCTATTACTAAGCCTTTGCTGTATACGTCCATCATCCGGCTGTATTTTGGAAACTTGAAATTTGATAGGTAATGTATTTCTACTTATTTTTGCCACTTTCTTTTTTGTTATACAACTATGTTTCCTCGTGATGGAACCTAATTGACTTTATATTTCAATGGCAGTTTTAAATCATCTGATTCTACAAGGCTCGCTTAGAGATAGAAAAGGGACGTGAAGTACCTAACAACGAAGTAGGGTAAGTATCCCATAATACAAGTTTCAAAGTTTCTTCGAGGCCAGCTCAATCTTTGTTATTTGCGAAAATATTTATGATAGTAGTTTAGCTAATTACTTATTGGTTGAAAGCTTATGTGATTATAACTTACTGCGTTTGGAGCAATAATCCTAAATAAGTTCATTGTTACAATCAAAAGAATATACCAAGTAAGTTATGTTTTCTGTAAGACCCATCTCTGTGAAGACTAAATAAGATAAATTTCTCTACGTACCAGCACGTGAAAATAACAACAAAAACAATTATTTATATCATGTTTGTAATTTAGCTAATTACTTGTCGGTTGAAAGCGTTTGTGATTATAACTGGCGAGCGATCCGAGATGGATGGCGTCCATCGATCACTGTTACATTACTAACGTAAATATTTGCTATTATTATATCCCATCATCGAACAAATATGCAGCGTTTATCGCCATACAAAATATTTTCCTTCCATATCCGCGGATTTTATCTCATTCATCTTGCTCGCCAGTTCGGGTCCCCGATCTCACAATATGATAACATAAGTTTATTTGAATGCGACATTTTGTCCACAATATTATTGCCCTGAAACTGTTTATAAAACTTTCACCAGACTGCTCAGTATAAATATGATGTAAACTATTCCAGAACAAACTGTAAAGAACCACAAAGTTTTATCTTCTCCCGAGCACTACAAGTAAAATCAAAGTAAAAATCCACTTTGCGAAAAACGTTTGTAAGAAAGTGCACGGAGTAGATAGGTACTTGTATGGCATGCATTAAAAGTGTCCCGAGAGCTCTGACATCCATAAATCAGACTTGACTAAGGTCAAACAGCTTCTTTGTACTCACGTAAATATACATCACATATGTATGCAAAAACATTATGAATGTGACCTTTGCTCAACATACTTATTTTTATTATCAGCTTAAATTAAGTACCTTCTAAGATTTTATGAATATGTGTCTATGCTTTCTCAGACCTATTTTAGTTCTTACGAATAAATACAGAAGAGTTCAATTCGTTGGCGATGGAATATATTGATTAAAAAAACACGACATATTTAAGTGCAGACTAAACTGAAATCCAAATCATAAAGCTGATGAAATTTTGGCAACATATCTAACAATACATATAATCTGTCGGCAATGCCGTCCTCACGGAAACAGGCTTTGCTGATTGCAAATTGTGCTTACTGTCGGATACAAATTGGAAGCGTATTTATTCGTAAGTTAATAATGTCGATTGTCATAGAGAAGACAATTTGAGAATTTTGGTAAAATCTGGAAAAATGTACAAAGGTAAATTAATGCTCACGGAAGACAGAGATGCCTATTCCATTTCGGTACATAAAATCAGATTAGCGAACATAGCGTGCGAATTTCATTGTACCGCTAAATCTGCTGAATACTTGCGATTAATATTGATCATTATATAACCTTATTATATAACCTTTAAAGATTTGATTGATTATTATATAACCTTTAAAGACTATTGTTATGTCCCAAAAGTAAGTCGTCCATTTATTTGTTTCAGTTCTTATTTTTAACCAGCAGTTATTCTGTGTACAAATGAATCTTTTCCTTGTTTGCTTTAAACTCATAGAGGAAGTAAAATACAAATAATAATACCGCTTCAAAGGTGAGTAACGAGCACTTTTGTACAACGAGTGATTTTGAATGATATTTTACTTTTTATAAGTTTGCCTGTGAAAAAGGTTTAAATTAAAAATACAAGCTGATTATGTTGTTTTGATATTTTTATACTTATTATAAATACAAAGATTTAAAAAAAATGTAGAGACCGCGCACGACTTCTTAAATAAGTCATCAGCATTTTAGCCGCAAGACTTCATTTGCAGGACATAAATTTAACTCATAGATTGATTTTCATCTAGTGTCTTTTGGCATCCCGAGGTCATGAGACTGATGGATGGATGTCCCACGTTTTTTGTTGGTATATACGTGGTCTCACTTCTAGAACTTCTTGAACACTTTTGTCCCAACGAATAACCTTCCGCTATTGCCACTTCAAAGAACTGATCTGCTGATCTTGAAAAGGGTTTTATTAATTGGGGTCTAGAACCCATAGAAGGCCTTCCTTACGCATCAAAGGGTCATTCATTAGAATCTGTCCTAGATTTCAACAAACTGCGTTAAGAAATAAAGTAAACGTGGAGGTGGTTGCGTCCCACCGCTGTTATTCTTAATTAATTTTAGGGAGAAGAATCTCATTTATTTTTTGTCTTTATTCAAAACGAACAGAAACAATAACCCCATTTGAATTTGAATGACAGTAAATATTTCTTAAGAAAAAAAACCTTAAGCGTTCTGTGTTCTTGTTGGGAAAATAAACCTAAAATGATAAATCCGCACAAAGCACTTCTGAAGCTACAGTCTCAAGCTTTCCTTCGCCTTTTTTAAACCTTCCAATCCTGAAACTGATGCTTTTATAAAATTGCTTTTTATTTATGCAAACCACAACTTGCTCATAAATTTACGATGATGAATTTATGCTTATGACTACAACAATGATAGAAAACTTTTATTGTTATGATTATATAATATTCCTTTTTAGTACTTTAACTTATTCATGCAAACAAATACAAATTGATGATCATCATTATTAAAATATACCCTTAATAAGAACGTGTTAATTTTATGATTTTTAATAAAAATATCATAAATACAGTTGGACCTACCATGGATTCTAAGAATTGATTAGAATGTTTGAAACTAGTCTCAAAAACATTAATGCTCACAAATTTGAAAAAAACTAAAATTAATTTAAAATATCTATTTTATCAGCCTAGTGCTATTTTTTGAACCACCTAATCTCAATAAAAGGTTGTAATTACTCACTATCAGATCCTAGTTAATCTGAGACTAGAGCAAACAGAAAACAAACTAGTTCCGAGGAAAAAAACCAACAAAACCTGGATAAGTTGCCCCGCATAGCTGCAGTTAAGTTGGTGTCTATCGATTGGTCAGTGATTTATAGTCCGTTCCACTGGCCAATGGATTCGACCTACTCGTATCTTTTCGAGTGGAAATGGAATCTACAAATACCTACACTTGGCATGGAAAACCCAAACTATTTCAGTTTTATGGAATCAATTCAAGTGTCGAGGAATATTTGACTAACCTAGTTCCGAATTATTATTTTTTAGCAATGCGTAATTTTAGTAGTGATGTAAACCAATGCTCATGCTTGAAAAAACAACAATTACCTGTTTTTTTATAGTACATTGGCAGTCAAGTATATCTACGACTTGCAAAAGATGGACTGTGTTTAAATTGATATTTTAATTTGTCATCAATAAATAAATAGCAATAAATTCACTAAATGACATAAACATAGGCCCTGCAATGTAACGAATAGTGAGAAGTTTGCAAAGTGCTGTCAACCTTCAGTAATAAAAAAGTATTTGTAGGAGAAGAAGTCGTAAGAAATTTTATTAGTTGTGGTCTTAGCTTTTATTTATGTTTATTCTTGCTAAAATTTTATCAAAACTAAAAAAAAAAATTGTGATGTTTTGATAAATGTGTATTTTTAAAATGAATTTCCCAATGAAAGGCGGAAGGTCCAGATGAATGCGCCTATGATTCCGTCGTCGTCGTCGGTGCTCGATTGTCTCACTCGATCCGACCAATTATTTGATGTTGACAGCTCAAACAGTTCTAGTCATTGAACTGAATAGTCAGTGATTTGGCTTTACAAGAAGAAGACCTCAATATTATATTGTTCGATTATTTACAGTATTTTAAAATGAAATTCATAACTGTCAATGTTGAAAATGTTTATTTAGTGAAATGCATTTTTAGATCTTATATCTAAACAGAGACAAGAAATTGTTTAACTAGGTGATGAAGCTATATGTTTTTCCTTAAATTTTTATTATTTTGCCTTATTTGTTTAAATTTTTAGTACTTAGGTACTTTCTACTGATTGGTAAAGAGATGAGTTTATTACTATATGTATTGATTATTTATATTCATTGGATGGTATGGAAAAATATGCACCAAAAAGTCCCAGGTTATTTTATAGCTAGTCATCAGCCTTAACACCCGACTCGTTACGCTTTCCATTTCCTATTGAATGAAATTACAATTTGAAGAGTACTCTAGGGAGAGTCAACTCAGTCTACAGTGTCCCATTGATTTCACTTTGAGAATCCATTGTGAAAATAGTAGTGTTAATGCAGTGCGAGTTGGAACTAGGAGAACGGAGGCGGCGACTGGCTGTTCAATATTCATGAGTTAACTTTAGGGTTGAAGCCTCCCGACGAGAGGGGAAGCACGGCCTCGCGCGTTCGACTAAGAAAGTGCTCTATACATTTTTAAACGGAAAAGTAACAATGTGGTCCTAGGTGAACTGTTTTCTCAATCAAAATCACTTTACAGCCAAAGCGCTTCAGATTCGAGGAAAAATTAGGTAAATTATATGTACCGACTACAAATAAAATAAAATAAAGATTTAAGAAATATATATCATAAGATTGTTTCATAGACCTCAACTGCTATCAATGGACTCTCGAGATGTGCTTATGTTTGGGGTATTTCAGGTCTTTTTATTTAATTTTTGAATAAGTCGGAATTTCCAAAACTTAAATGATTTGTTTAATAAAATAAAAATTACAAATATATTTAATTTATCTAAATAGAGCTAAATAACTCATGAAATCATTGAAGTACAGTTTTTTTTTCTATTGAACTAAATTTTAGGAAAGAAACAGTAGAAGTCACTAAACTTCCCAAGGGATTTTTACATGTAATTAACTTCATAAATTTTAATACTTAGCCAAACATTTTCAAAATATTTAATCGAACACATTGGAAGCTAATTAAAAGACTACACGCAACTCTCTACTCACAATCTCACATACAATATATTAACTGGAAATGACAAATAAAAAAGTGAAACTAACTTCACATACATCCTATTAAAATTTTTACAGCAAAGGGTAGCTTTTTATAAAGTGGAAACAGTTTACGGAATAAGTTTCTCTGTTCGTGCAAAAGTTATTCGTAGCAAGACGAACATTCGATAGTGCTCTAATTGGATACTTTTAGAGTTATCCAATTGGCTTTTAAGAGAATCGTGAAAAAGTTTCCACTTCGAGATCTCACTTAGACTAAGAATTTAAGTAAGTACACGGGTGTTAGCTGGATATAGTTTGCGCTATGTAATGTAATTGAGACACTGAGATTTTAAAGTATCGAGTAGGAAACAAAGAAGTTTAAGGTTATTAAAAAGATGGAATCGTTGTACGTGACGATGAAAAGAGTTAGTGTGGAGGAAGCGATGTAGGTCTATAAGGATTCATAACAAGTGGAAATCTGTAGTCCCTGCCTATCCCTGTAGGATGATATATGTGTGTTTGCATGTACTCAGAAACGAAAATCATATTATGAAACGTGTGATGGATTTCTATTATTTTATTTGCTATTATTTGTACTAGAAATTGAGGCTCTATTGTGACTGTTTTCATTCCAGAAAATTGACGGTTTTTCTTATGCTCTATTATAAGTTAAACACAAACCTACTGCAAATATTTGAAGGGCAGATTCAGACTACTATATACTGAACAACTTTTCCAAATAAACTTAAAACGTTTTTTTTACTCTTCGATATAAGTTTATTTGAAAAAAAAAATTCAGTTGATTTGTGTCTAGTATGTTCTCTATCTTATTCATAAAAATAATAAACTCACAAGCCCTAAGTTTTGTTCATCTGTTTTCCACACGTTATGTTAGATACGACTGACTTATTTTTTATGAATAAGTCGGTTAATCTCCAATGAAAAAGACTTATACGGACCTACTACGTAACTAAAATATGTTCCGGTTTGAGAAGCTTTTAGGCCACATAATTATTTCTTATTAGTCCATATCACAGCCTACCTGCCTAACCTGTATTATTGAGAACCATATAAAGCATCTACAATTTGCTTCAATAGTAACAGAACTGCTGCGTAATTACTAATTACAGCTGACGTCAATTACCTGCAGCGACCACGCGACTCAGGATTGGCGGCTGGCAACACTGGAGCTCACTTGTCAATTATTTAGCTCCGTATTTCTATTTGTTTAATTAAATTTAAATGCACATAAATTATAATAAAAGTACAATAACTGTATAAAATAGTAATAATATTTGTGAATTTAAATATTTGTGTAGTGAAAATAAGTGTATTTGGTGGATAAATGGTGAACAAAAAGGTTAGTGGGTAACAAGCCGGTATCGTTTGTTTACAACTTTTACAAGGCGAAATCGGTAACTATTTAGCTTCGTTTACTCCTTTTCACCTTACACCACGTTTTTTTGAACACTGATTATCAGATTAAAATACTCTTCACTTACTTTCACAATCAATATTTTGTAAATTTCGTATTTTTATTTTTGTTCAAGTAGGTAGTTGACGTTAAGGTTAGGTCAGTTGGTTTTACTGGTTAATTGCAAATAAATTGTTCGTTCTGTTCCTTGCAAATATAAATCTATTCTGTATTGTCTATAATGTCTACTTCAAGCAGAGCCGTGACTGCCCGTCAAGTGGAAATGCAGTTAAAGTCAGCCTTACTCGAACTAAAGGCTTTAAAAGACGAAAATGACAAACTTCTACTGGAAAGGGAACAGAACGAACTGGAATTTCAATCTGTATTAGAGATAAATTCGAACTTGAAGCTTGAGCTATCGGCTAGTAGATTAAACTGTGATGAGTTAAACGACCAACTTAACCAACTGGTGTCCAAAATAGATTCTTTCCGCCAATGCAGTGATATGTATGAGGAAATCCTTACACGTAACACTGAGTTGGAGAGGGAGCTGAAGAAGGCACTAAACCAAATAAACAACTGCGAGCAAGACAAGCAGTCTCATCAGTCATCGGAGGTGAATAACCTTTATGACCAGCTCATTGTATCTACCACTGTGCCTCCTTCAGCTAACTCTTCAGTAATTGATCTAACTAATGACACATCTCCCAGCATTATTAACTTGCCTCAGGCAAAAATCAGTCATAACAAGTGTAAAAAAATTTGTAAATTAAATAGAACAATAAAGAAAAAACAATCTCAGATAAAAAATTGTTTAGTGAAGTCTTGTATATCAAAAATTAAAAACGGTATGAAAATGTATTCAAAAATTTGCTCAGACCTCGAGATAAGTAAAAAACAATTGGCGGAAAGTCAAGAGTTGTACAGTGTCGACACGGCTAAACTTAAATCTTTTATTAGTAGACTAAGTGACGATTTTTACAGCCTTAAAATTAAGTATGATTCAGTGCAAAAGCAAATCACTGAGCATGAGTTGGCTACGGAGCAACTGATTAATGACAGTAGGTATATTGAAGAGAAATTAACAACAGCAGTACAACTATGTACTTGTGGGATATTAAATAAACCCGACATATGTAACTCTGTGTCTGTATTATCTTCATGTGATAGTGATTTGTTAGGATCTGCTGTATTAGCTTGTGTCGCAACTGACAACCCAACTCATAATACTCTGATATTTTCTGACAGCTTAGGTCGTAATATGGGTCGTATTTTTAATAATATTTTAGACAATTGTACTAGTTTTTGCTTTCCTAATGCATCCTACAACCAAATAATAGAAAAAATTAAACAAAAAAAATTTAACAGCAATACAACTATTGTATTACTTGTAGGTAACTGTAAGAAATTGCTTAAAAAAGATATTATCTCTAGTATTAATATCCTAAATAATTTAAATGTTTTCAAAGTAATTATATGTGCATTTCCGTATCTTAGTTGCCAGCCTCCAAACATAAATAAGAACATTAACTCATTTAATAACTTAATACATACTTTGACATGTAGTCATAATGAAAAATTAATTTATTTCGACACTAATAACTTTATTAGTGGATGTTCTATGACAAAAGATAATTTTTATCTTTCAAATTTTTATAGACATAAGCTTGCTACACTTGTAGCTTATACTATTAATTTTTGGACGAGTTTACATTGTAAACAAACATCTAGTCATAGGACAACATCTGCTGAGTTGCCAAATACTTGTAATGGTGACTCAGGAGACGCAATAGCAGATTTAAACTGCAAACCCAGACAATGGGAAACCCTCAGGAATTAAAAATAGTACATCAAAACTTAGAAGGGCTTCCCGGCAAAGAACTTATAGTAGAATTATTTCTAGATACAAAATGTAGATATTTTATGTTTAACAGAGCATTGGATTAAAGAGTGTGAGACAATGCTTAGTCTAAACAACTTTAATGTTGCAAGCTGTTTCAGGAGGAAGTCTGCAATTAGAGGAGGTTCCGCTATTTATATAAAAAATGGTCTACGCTATAAAGAGCGGTCAGACATAGCTAGACTTTCTGTTGAACGCTGTGCTGAGGTATCCTGCGCCGAGCTTGAGGAATTTATAATTTTATGTGTGTACAGTCCACCCAGTAGTAATTTCGGTGACTTCTTGGAAGTTGTTGATGGTGTTCTTACAGTAGCATCAAAGAGTAAGAAAGGATTAATTATCTGTGGCGACTTTAATATTGATATATTAGTAAATTCTGCAACAAGCTCCCAATTTCTAAACCTATTTAGTAGCTATAATCTAGATAATGTATTTTTTGAACCAACCCGATTTACAGCCACTTCGGCTAAATGTATTGATAATTTTTTCAGTAGCCAAAAACCGCTAAGTAAAATTGTTTTCAGTAAATTACCCTCGGATCATTGTGGTCAATTGATAACTCTTAATAAAAATTCGCGTGTAACAGAAGAAAGTTTTATGTGTAGACCCATCACAAAAGAAAAAATTACTCAATTTAAAAACTCAATAGAGAATAAACTAGGCTCAATGACTTATACAGATAACAATCCTGATAGTCACTATAATAAACTATTTAGTGTTATTTCTGACAGTTTCTCCAAAAATTTTAAACAAAAAAAGCTTAAGCGCAATAATATATTAAAATTTAGTGAATGGGCTTCTGTGGGTATTCATAAAAGTAGACAAAAACTGTTCGATTTGTATGCCCAAAAACAGTACACTTTTGATAGCTGTTTTGTTGATTATGTTAGAAACTACTCGAAGACTTTCAAAATTGTTTGCAGGATGGCTAAAGCTAATTACATTAAAAAAAAGATTAATGTTGCTCCTAACAAAATGAAAGAGACTTGGAGGGTCATAAATAAAGAAACTGGGAAATGTAAAGTAAGGGAAAATATTCAAGAAATCAAATTCGAAGATCAAAAAATTTCTTCCCCTAAAGAAATAGTAAATTCTTTTGAAAATTATTTTACAAACATTCCATTGCAAATAACTTCAAATATAAATTCTTGCCCACAAGCTGCTGAAACATTGCTTAAAGAGAATGTCACCCCTTGCAACTCCAAGTTTAATTTCTCTTACATACACCCCAGTGATATTGTTAAAACTTTTAAAGAGCTTAACTTAAAAAAGTCCGAGGATCACTGGGGTATGTCTGTTAGCGTGATTTATCACATTATCAATGTTGTAGCTTCAGATTTAGCTTTTATTTTTAATGAATGTATCGATCAAGGTATTTTTCCAAATTTAATGAAATACAGTAAACTAATCCCATTATTCAAAAAAGGAGATAAATTAGAACCTGGCAATTACAGACCTATTTCCATTTTGCCAGTATTGAGCAAGGTGTTTGAAAGGATTATGCTCAACCAAATGCTACTGCACTTTAAGACCTACAACCTCTTTCACAGTCAACAATTTGGTTTTACTGCCGGTAAATCAACAACCGATGCGGGAGTGGCACTCATCACTCATATATACAACGCGTGGGAAGAATCACAGGATGCTATCGGGGTCTTCTGTGATCTTTCTAAAGCATTTGATTGTGTTGATCATGAGACACTTTTGCTCAAGCTTTCTCATTATGGCTTTGATACTAAGTCAATTGAGTTACTAAGATCTTATTTAAGTGATAGATGTCAGACTATTGATATAAATAGTGTCAAATCAGACGGATCAACAGTAAAAATTGGCGTGCCTCAAGGCTCAATTCTTGGACCATTCCTCTTTTTGATTTATGTCAATGACTTGCCTTACGCGGTTGAAAAGAACGCTGATATAGTCTTATTTGCAGACGATACATCTTTAATCTTTAAAATGAATCGCCGTAGTGTAAATACCAATCATGTGAATAATATTTTGTATACCATCTCTAATTGGTTCTCAACTAACAACTTAATGCTTAATGCTAATAAGACCCAATGCATAAAATTCACACTACCAAACGTGAGGCAGGTTCAAGTTGATGTCACGTTGAATGGAGAGATTTTAGAACTTGTAGATAATACCACCTTTCTAGGAATCACAATTGATTCTAAATTGCAATGGGGTTCGCACATTACAAGCCTAGCTAAAAAACTTAGTTCTGCCGCTTATGCTGTCAGAAAAATCAGACAAATAGCAGATGTGGAAACTGCTAAACTAGTGTACTTTAGTTATTTTCATAGCTTAATGTCGTATGGACTATTGCTTTGGGGAAGGGCAAGTGAAATAAAGACTATCTTTATTTTGCAAAAGCGGGCAATTCGTGCCATTTATGGTTTAAGACCAAGGGAGTCGCTTAGGGAGTTGTTTAAGGATATTAATGTTCTAACTCTCGCTTCTCAATATATATTTGAGGTTATTATGTATACCAGGAGAAATATTTCTTCTTTTAAAAAAAATTTGCGATGTTACGGATAGACCCTTACGGAATAAAAATAAATTATATCTCCCATCATATCGGCTAAGTAGAGTTAATGACTCATTTTTGGGTAACTGTATACACTATTACAATAAGCTTCCAGAGTCGGTCCTTAGTTTGCCTGACCGAAAATTCAAAGCACATGTTAAGAATTTACTTTGTAAAAAAGCCTATTATAGCGCTCATGATTTTCTCAATGACAAGGATGTGTAACTTAAGCTTGGTGCGGAGTCCTCCAAACTATAGCTAAAAATTGATCATATGTACATTCAGTACATTATTATTTTTTTTTTTTTTTTTTTTTATTTTATCATGACATCTTTTATTACTTGACATTTTTATTAAACTATTTCAATAATCCTCAATATTTATTTAATATATAATTTTATTAATAATTATAAAAATATTCAAATGTAAACTCGTCTGATTTGACTCAAATTTTGTGAATTGACGTTTTTGAAGAAAATGCTGCTGTGGAGTTTGTGGCGCCACTTCTTCTCCACTTGCGCTTTGGAAGTGGTGGTAAACTTAAAATAAGTAACAATTGACGTCAATAAGTGATAAGAATATCCTATATTGAAAATAAACAATTTGAATTTGAATTTGAATTTGACTTAACAATGAACCGTAGGAAAACTTCGACGGAGTTTACTGAATTTGCTATCCATATAAGCAGTAAATTTAACATTCCTGACCATAAATACTAATAACACTAAACTACACTAAACTACAGAAAACAGACCTGTCTTGTTATTCTAAACTACTCCATCTTCTCATAGATATTGTTAAAGGTAAATATATGACTGACTATATTGATATAATATAGATATAATACCACCTGCGTAAGCGTAAACTAATTTAAAAATAGTCATAGATTTTATCTACGCAGGATAACTTTCATACGCATTGTTGTCAACAATGCGTGATATGCGTATGGCAAACTTTTATTTGAACTAATATTGTAGTAATTTAAAAATAACTTGGAAATAATATAATAAAGCGACATCATTATATTAGTACAAACTGCTTGTAAAAACGTAGCGTTGGTTGACATCTAATTGCTATAATTTGACCATTTTCGAAGTAGTTACGAGTATTACTTGCAGCTTTTCTTTTGTTATTCAAAGTAAGAATATTTAACAAAGCACTATAGTAATTCAGACACTTTATGCACGAAATACGTCCTTAGGATTTTATATATACAATTTAAAAGAAAGTTAGTCCTTGAATGTATACAAAATATCATTAGAAATAGCAATATACCATATTACCTAAAGTCATTTGTGATAATAAGTTATTGACTTGCGATATCGCACTTACTATGAGGTCCTTTGATTAATATGACAAAGAAATTATTACTTGATGAATAAATACATGAAGTGAACATACATGGGTTGCTCTGTTGACCATAATCTAGTCCTTTTCTTAACCGCTTCTGAGACAATATTATGATAATAAAAGGACGGGTGTTTTTTTTTTTTGATAGCTGGATTGCATTTGTAAGGATGGAAAATCTTGTGAAGTGACCAATAAAACCAAACGTATGTGCGGACAGGTTTGGTGTATTGATAGCTCCATATCACAGCGTCCTTTTGAAATCTTTATTATGAAGTCCAAAACACCGTTTCATATGAAAGATGAACAAACACGTTTGTAGATCAATCCTATTCAATTATTTTCGTAGGACATAAATCATGTAAGATGATCGAGAAGTTGAGCAGTTCATGAGATACAGCTGAAATTAAATGAATAAATTAAACAAATAGTTATTTATTTATTTCTGCCATAAACATTACATACCTACACATAAAACTAATATGATGCATTTGTTGAAGTATGATAGTGGTGGTCTGGGGACTGGGGAAGGATGAACAGAAGGACAAGTGGATACTCAGTTTCCCTCTCTCTTTCATCCTTTAAGTAAGAATTCTAAAAGTAAGACTATAGTAACATTTGACACATAAGCTATTTACAACGTGTATTCAATAATATTTTTCGACACGACCTGGATTGCAAATATGCACAGTGAAATTCGTCGTCGATACTAAAATTGAATTAACCATTGTGCTGCATTTTCAACCAGCAAGGTTCCTGGAACTATCGTTAAGTAAACTAACACAACCGACTGGGAATTCTATTCGTTTGAAGTCTGATTAAACTTTATGTTTGTTCGAATGGAAATTAATACTCCAAAAATCATCAAATCTGAATAATATAGAATCGTTATTATCACCGGCATAAAACCGTTTGATCACGTTGTAGAGTTGATGACAATACAATTTTTTTTTAAAAGTAGTTCACTCCCAAGGCTAGGACAGATAAGAGGCTTTGAATATATAGCTAAGAGTAAGGATAGAAAAGTCATATAAAACATTTTATTTCTTTGATTTCTCCATAGATTAAAAAAAAATATTTGCGTCACTCAGCGCGATTCGAACTTCTTTGGATTTCTCAGTTTGATGTTCTACGCTTTTGTAGTTTTCAAGCAATTACTTATAGTATGTGAGGTACCCCAGTGAGTGGCCTGGCCTAGATTGGTCACCGCCACTAGTAAACTGTTATGAATTTCGAGCTTAAAACGCTCATAAAGTCTTGGCTCCGTCTGCCATGGTTTCAAGTCAATGCCTTCATGCATTGAAAAATCTGATACCATCACTCTTTATATGGACGTGTTCCAATATTACATCTTCAGGTTCTGCTTTAGCGCCCAGGGTACTTTGCTATTAATCATAGTCCATGATATGGTTGTTCTGGTTATGCAATAGAGCTATTGCCATTTGTCCTCCGCGCCCATTTCCCACGGAATTCTGACCAATATAAGCATAATTCACGGTTGGCTACTAACCTAAGAAAGAAGAAACAAATATAAATATAACCACAAACATAAATCTGTAGATGTTTTGTATATTTTTCTTTCGATTCGATTACAAAATCGAATATAAGTTAGGGTAACAACGTTGCGGAATCGGCCCCGGCGCTTCCCGAGGGCATCGGCCGTCGACGACTTGCAAAATATCCGCATTGCAATCTCTTCTTGTCACATACGATTCCTTTGTATTGTAAATCACGGTATTGAACACTCCGCTGCTTATATTAAAAACTTCAAAATGCAATAAAAGGAACCAGACACATATGTAACAAGTCGAACGATCAATTAAAAACGACGGTAAACCACCGACAATAAAATTAACTACGTTTATCCGGCTTTAAGATTTTCTTCTTCTTCTTCCAAGCGTGTTCCTAGTTGTATCTTCAGTTTGCATTTTAGACGCCAAGGTAGATACGCGTTTATAGTCCTAGATTTGGCACAAGTTGTTATAACAGCTTTTTGATATTTTACAATTATTGGAAATTCAAGGCTGAAAAATATTTAAGTAGTATTTTTAAATAACTTCAATAGGTAGTTGATATTATTTAAAAAAATCTAATCATATATTATACCGTACCACGATTTTATCGTCAATGAAATGCATAATTATTGGGTTACTACGTTCATTTAAAAGCAGCCTAACTTTTAATAATGACAAGTTTCTTACGTTAAAAAACTTTACTAAAAGTCATATGGATAACTACTGCAAATAATAATATGTGCTTGTTTACAAAATGCCATTTGAAATGTAGAATAAAGTAAGCTCCACATGACGACTTCAAAATACACATGGCAGACCCTAATGGAACTTAAATGATGCTGTTACACGCATACATGGAAAGCGCATTCGTTTCGCTCTTCCAGCACCTCCGATAACGTTAATATGCAAATGCGAAATGAAATAACATTTAGTATACATCTTTTTGAGATTAGTTTGTGTATAATTTTGTTGGCAGATCGCACAAGCGGTCTGAAGCCGCGTCCGCACCCGCGGCTCTTTGCGTAATTAATGTTTGCTCCAATTATAATGGGACCGGAACATATAAAATTTTCCACATTTTTTCCCCAACTTTGCTCGTAAAATTGTTGGGTATAGTTAATCACACTGGAAGATTTCTCACGAGACCACCTCGACCAGCGGGATCTGCTCTTATTTTGATGATAGTCATTGTCTCGTTAGAAGTTTTCAAATGATTTTTCTTTGGTTTTCCAGATTACAAGTATGTTCGTTAAACAATTGTCAATAATTTACAACGAAATTTGATTGAAGATATCATTAGTAAGAACATTAAACAGAAACTAAATTTTTATACTTGAACATCCTGTAGATACTGTCAAAAATCAGTCAGTGCAGTTTCGCAATCAGCCTGCGGCTAAAATAAAAATGATGATTGTTGCCCGCGACTTTGATCGCGTGGTGGTTTGTACTTTTAATAGTATAATAATAAAAATGATTTAATGCAGTTAATGACTTAAGTATCCGGAAATCCCCTACTGGGTTATGGTAAACTTCAATGTATACCTACTATTTGCAAATTTTTTGTTACTAATAATAAATAAAAAAGCATATTAAATAAATAATTAAGAATTTGTTGGTTTTTTAAGTAATTATGCTGATATGGCAACGAGATAAAAATCTTAAAACAAATCTTAAAATAAAATGTTAAAACAAAATCAAAAAAGGGCCTAGGATTCTTTTCTTCATTGACGATAGGCCATGAACGACAACCTAAGTAGTCTTACCATTTCTAAATTATCTTATTTAGCTTTCCTCATTAAAAACTAAATAAGAACAAGCAAAAACAAATTAATTTATTTCAGTTACTTGAAAAGTGAAAAATAGACTACTATCTAAAATATCTACTAAGTGTCTAAAAAATATAATACTAGTATCTTAAATGTTTAATATATATTGTATTAACCTATCAAACGTAACTACTTCAAATATGTTCACTTACCGTTTTATTCATAAGTTCATAAGTGTTTTGCCTCATTTCTTTACGGTAAATTTCGATAAGCATACAAAACCATAACATGTTTAGTTAAAATGGGCTTTACAATTTTAATGAATACGGGTTTTTAAAGGAAATTATGAATCAAATAAATACTACTTAAAATAAAGCAAAAGCTAGTGTAAAAAATTATAATGCAAACTAGTTCTAAGTGGCAGTAGTCGCAAGATTTGAAACTAGTGGAAGCAATTAAGGAACATAAAGATTCAATAAAAATTCGTTTTAACTCAATCCAAGAAAAACCCGAAGGCAGCAAAAACCCCAGCAGTTGTTCGTCGTCCGTTATTCTTGTGGGCTTTTTACTTCGAAACAAATTGTCGGGCTCCCTTGCAGTAATAGTCCAAGATCCCATCGCATGATTACCACGTAAATCTGCTTTTTTATCAGAATTGTCTTGTTAAGATGAATGATATTCTGCAGAATGTAGAAAGAAAAAAATATAAACTTTTATTTTAATGTCTAGAAATACTGCCCGCTTACTTCTTCCTATCTGTCTAAGTTTAGTTGTAAATACCAGTCAGTTTAGATAGAGTTTATAATGGTAGGAGTGCGTGATCTGCCCAATATCGACACTCCTCGTGATTGCTAGCAAAGCGCTTGTTTCAACTACAATGAATTTTCAATTACTTAACGGTACCTTACTTTATTACTCCCTCATATAAAGACTAGATCGAGTAGCACAATGTTTTGTATGATGTAAGGATCAAAAGATTATAGTTTGTTTAACGCAATACAAAAAAGCTTTAAATTGATAATTTTCAGTTGTTAGAATTTTCACCGAACGAAAGCTTAATTTTTAGCAGCGGGTAAAGTAGATCAGTGTTTCAATTTATTCTTCATAATAACTACTGAAAAATTAAAAAAATCACTAGGTATAATCTCATCTTAGCGTTTCCTTTTTTTAGTTATTTACATCCTCAGCTGTTCGCTTCAAAGTTCTGGTTCCGCTAAAGTTTGCTGGTGTAAATATGTATCATATACTTAGAAATCGTATAAGTACTTACATTAAATTTACAGCCAGAGATACTTGTATAATAAAATGAATCTAAATAGTTACGATTAATTGAAAAAAATCGGTAAAGCTTCTTAGAGTTACAAGGAAACATAGTGTATTTTAAACTAAGGTATTTATTAACATGAGCCAATAATATAAATTGTGTTGCCTGAAAGAAATGAATAAAAAATTAAATGAAATAGTGGTAGACACACATAAAAACATGGGTTACAATAAGGTCTTAAACAATCTATCTTTATTTGGTACACCGCAGATTAAAAATATGCTTATATGTCGTCATATAATACTTTACAGTCATACGGAGCCAGGGCTGGCCGGTAGTTTAATAAATATTACATCTCTTCACGAGCGATATAGAGCACCGTGAAACTAATGGCCAGTGGCTGGCTTTTACGTGGCACCGCTCTTAGTTTCCACCGGACAGTCAAAGTCTTTTACTGACCACACGCTCGCAGCGGTAAACAGTATGGACACATTAGGCACTATCCACGTAGGTACTAACAAACCTACATATGTAAGATTTTAAATTTCTATTTTCACAAATGACTGTTTAACTTTTTCAGTTATTATTTTAGCTGGCGCATATGAATTCAAAAACTACACGACAATCATCCTATTAGATCATATTTACTAGATATTATTATAAAGACTAACTTTTGTAAAGTGATTTTTTTATAGGGTAATTATCGAAAGTGAATTTGTAAGAACTAATTATCTAAACTACTAAACCGACTCTTTCATTATGTAGTTTGATTCTTGGAATAGGTTATAGTTGTAGTGCATGCACACCACGAACGTATATAGCGGGGAATACCTAGTCCATAAAAATATTAAACATGACATTATCATTAAATGATACATTTCGGTAACTTCCATTATTCATTTTGTCATTGATTTATAGAATTATAATCGACTCAGTGATAATAATCTAATAACACAATAATGATTTTTTTATCATCGTCCAACTTATTGTCATATAATTCATTAGTGAATACTACACCTATATAAATAATAATAATCTGTTGTTTGCTATCTCCATAGATTGAGAGATATGGCTAAATGTCTATTTATTTTACTTAAATGCGGCGTAAGAAGCAAAAAAGATAGATTACCTATGTGTTTGATCTGAATGTTATGTAGGTACATAGAATTTGGAATCGCGCGAATATTTTTTTTTTATCTATGTTTATGTATGTCCATCGGAATACCCATTTATAAGTGATTATCTTTATTATGGGACACTTAATAAAATATTTAAATTTAAAAAAATCTAAATGACGGATTTGACGTCAAAGAGAGGATCTACAATAACCCTATTGTATATCCTCTCTTTGACGTCAAATCAAGGAGGGAAATTTTTTAAAACGCTTGAATTTTTTTCTGTCGTTAGGAATAAGGTTTCTTGATACCAGAAATAAATCTCAGATTCTTTTAAATCAGCCAATTATTTTAAATAAAATATAATATTTTAATGACGTATTAATGGCTTCGCTACGGCTTTTGCGGTCTATTCCTTTGCTTCGTTCGGAAAAAAAAAACAAATGTCATTGTCATGTTGGCTTTTACATGGTATCATGTTTAAAGTTATGTGATATGAAATTCAAATTTAATTTTATACTGCTATCGAGTCGTTTTCTGCTTAAAAGAGCTTGTTATTCATAAATAAATGATTTTTTTTTAAATGTATTGACATTTCGAAATAAACTCACACTCATATTCCGGTCTTTTTCCTTATCGCGTATATAATAAATCATCATTAAATCAGTATAATTAAATTTTTCAAAAATATAATTCCAACCTTTAGTATCTTCAATTTCCAGCAACGCTGAATAAGTATGACACGGCGTTGCTGGAAATTACTTCGTTTCAGTAAGTATTAATAAGTAAACTGCCCTGTTACCATTGCTTTAAAATAAAATGAAAAGCTAAAGCGGGTAGATTAGCAGCTGACACGACCCGGATAACCGGCTCGATAAGTTGGTTCTTAGAAGCAATTAGCAGTAGGTACACAGTATACACTGCACAGTTTCAAAAATAAATATAATAGAGAAGTTACACTTATAAATCTAGTTTTGTTTGTACTTTACAGGGTTTTCGACACTTTCTCAGAGTTTTCTAATACAACAAACCTTTACGAAAATAAGGCTGGGTTAAGATTTCCAGGATTTAATTTCATATATTTGCAATATTATATGAGTATGAAGAATAAATTGAAATTATAATTATAATTTTGTTTGGAAGTAAAATATGAAACAAAAAATTTTAATAAATCTTAATTTAAATTTTCACCTAAATAAATATGTATTTATTATTTCGCATGACCTTTTCCTTTTATCAAATGTAACATCTTTGTTTGTCGCGTAAAGACACATGCTAATCATTTCAAATATAAAAACGTAAATGATGCGCCAGCTAAAATAATAACACACCCTGAAAGACTCCTGTTAGCTTGTTACCCACTCTCTTTTATATTAGCGCGTTCGCGGTTGCTTCCTTAGCTGATTGCTTCATATTCCAGGAAAAAAAAATTATCAATAAATTACCTTACAATATGAAAGCTAAATGATCTTGCTGAGGGACGTGGGAGGGAGGTGTTTCTACTTTAGTCAGAACTTTTTAAACAGTAAATTGAATCAAACACACGAAGCAAATTATTTGCTTCGTGAACAAACATTATGTTGACATGATATTGATATAGGCTTTTTGACTATTGATGAACTATTCTGTAAATTAAATTATTTCAATACAATTTTATATATATTCAATTATATAATTTATATAAAATATTTTTCTTTAAAAATGAATTATGAAGGGTTATATTTTTTCTCTTAATTTTAATATATGTATTTTACTTTGCATGCAAGTAGAATTTTATATTTGGACAATTTATTGCGAATTTTATTTCATTTGATATTTCACTAACTAATAGTTTTTACCTGTTGAATGACCCTATAAAACGGGTGTTTTTATTATTGGTAGAAACGTTGGTCTATCAAGGTCCAAGCTCTCCCCAATTTCATTCTATACATTTCAGTTTAGTGCTGCCATTTTCCCTCAAATTTCTTCTTGGAATAGTTTGTTTTATTTTCAAATAAAATAGTGAGCTTTCTTAGCGATTTCTTGGTTTCGTCCTACGCTTGTTGCTACTCTATAATCTGTGTTGCTACGGATCCCGAAATGCATCTCTAATTTTAAATAATTTAAAGATTAAATAAAATCGTAAAACTTCCTACAATAACATAAACATCAGTACATACTGTTTTCATCTGTTTTCATGCATGATATTTGGCAACTTTTACTGATTAGAACTATTGTTTACCAATTCGGTGCTATCGGGGAAAGTTGAGAACCATTGTTTATATAGATCTAGATAAAACATTATTTGGAGAATTTCACCGTACTTATATATGTAACAAGTTTACATTCAACGCAGTATTATAATTCTTGACATTAAGTAAAAACTATTCTGAATTATTGTTTGTTATATACAATAAGTTGCCAATTTATTTGAAATCGTCGACAGGTTTAGAATCCTTTTAAAATAGAACCTTCACGAGCTATTTGTAAAGAAATGTTAATACAAACTCAATGACTTTTTGAAGGACACATTGTAACTTGAGTTCCCAACTTTTTATTTTGTTTTATTTTTTCTTTTATATCTGTTCACACATTGGTATAAATCAACCTGGTTTTACCTGTATTTACAAATAATATTTTAAGTATACATTGCTACAGACATGTCTGTATATTGACTTAAAATAAACCTCTATGATTAAGAAACCCCCTGTTAAATCTGTCAAGGAAGAAAAGGTTCTAAAAACTGACAAACTTTTTTTGTTTTATAATAGGTATAACTAGTATCGTCGAGTGTGTCATAACTTAACACTAGTTTATGTTGACCTAAATTTAATTATTCGGGTAAGCCCTCGTTTAATTGTTGGTGGCTCAAGCCTCCGGCCTCTAAGATAAATAAAATATAATGTTACAAAAATAGTTCCCTAATGAAGGATAAAAACAATCTAACTTCAGTAGAAACCATGTAATTATCTAATAGAAAGGGTGGAAATTTTCACATGATAACATATTAAGGCATTTCAATTATTGTTTTTTGTTCGATGTCGAGATACTAGACAGCAAGGACGGGCAAAGGGGAAAGCCACGGTACTCAGTTAAAAGCCCAAATATCTGGGAGTAGAGCAGTACTGTCAAGCCAAGTCAAAGCTTATACATAGCAATTTATCAAAATAGACTATTTCAAACATAGAACTAGGAACGCGGCTCTAACGCATTTTTTTTTAAATCTATGATTTCAAAAATACATTAAAAACAAAACAGCATATCGGCAGAGCAGGGCCAGAAAGTTAAAACAGTTGAGGCGTGAAGGAGGATGCATGCTCAACTTTCAACAATGCTGAATTCTGCCGTTCTGCTGTGGATGTCGCGTGGCGTGGCGCGTCCCAGCGCGAACGGCCCTCGATAAAATCGTATTGCCAGTGCCAATACTCGTACCTATTCGTTTCTGTTTACATGCATTTTAAGCACGAATAAATTGACTGCGTATTTCGACTAGTGCAAACTGAACTCAAGATCTGTTGAAACAGAGCTATAAATGTGCCATACGAAAACTAACAAAATGCATTCAGCATTATAGGCTGCGCTAACTGAAGATATTAGGAAATTTCACTCGCTTTTTCGGAATGACAATACCAGTCGGAAATAGATTGTGAAATTTTGTTTCTTTCAGTCATTCAAAACATCTTTCGGTATCCACTTGAAATTAACTTGGAAGGGAACGATTTGTATATTACACAAAAAAAAATTAAAACAGATTCTTATGTATCTTATGAAACACAACATCAAAATACTATTCGTATAGACTGGTGTGTTTATTATTTCATAAATATTTTCTCTTAAAGCATCTCACAATGCAAGCATAATGTCTTTGTGACGGGCGCGCATACTATCAGGTTACGGGCAGGAATGCGAATGGCCCATAGGTCCCGGAGAAACTAAAGGCAAAAATATAAATAACACAGAGATAAACCATTTATATATTTAATTTTAAACAAGTAAGCTAAACTAATAATATAATATAACTATACTTACTACTACTGAAATCTAGAGAATTAAGTTTTAGTATATTTAAGTTAGTGCCAAGTAATGGGTAAGTAAATAAGATACATGAACTGGTACGCTTCAGGTCAGTGATGGGAGTAGGTAACCCTAATTAGGTTTAAAAAACCAAACAGTTTGATCTAATAGAATATTTTTATCCTGTAACATTTTTGCGCCGCATTGTTTTTTTGTTTCTCCCAATGTTTGACTGGTAGACAATGCTTTTAGCAATAAGTCCGCCAATTGTAAAAGTATTTTGTACTTATGGAACAATAAAGTTCTAATAAATAAATATCTTCGAGTACTTATGTCACAATAAACTTTCATGCAACCGTTTCCAGCAAGCATCAACTAGAAGTAGTATGTCCACAAGCACTCTTTGTGTTGCGGGAGCTCAAATAATTAAGTATGAAGTAGCCATCTCTAGTATTTTCAATTTGTGCCAAGGAGATGACCGCCTTTCGTGCACGAGCTCAAAGCCCCGTAAATCGGTGCAGGCTGCGCCGATTGACGCCTTACATGTCCTGTGCAATGCACGCTTGCACGCTTCTCTCCACACCAATATTCTATTTACACAAAACAAGATTCTCTGCTCACTCTAGTTCCACCCGATATTTTCCTCACGCGATCTCTTTATTTACCGCTACACTCTACAGACACCAGATTTCCTCTATTTCAAAAAGTCGTTTCTATTTTTATAGCTTTACGATCTCTGGAAATAAATTAGCTTATTCAACGATCTCAATTCATTTCAGGAAATTCTCTTTACAAAATCATAAAATGTCACCGCAGTTTTCCTTCCAATTGCCATTTCAAATATACGCTTTTATGTTGAAGTTTACGAGGAATGGTGATTAATCTCAAGAGATTTAATTTTGTTTACTTCAATTAATATGATAAAGATTATCAGTAGCTATTTATGTTTTCATTTCATTTGCAATAAATATTCTCATTTTTTTAAATATATCAAGTAAACCCCGTACTTAATCTTATGAAATGTGTAGTTAGGCACAAGAAAGTTTAACTGATTATGACAAAAAAAAATTATCAGTAATGACGAATGACCGGAATTTTAGAGTTATTCCTTTACACCTTGTAACATGTACTTATTATCATCAAGGTTGTGTGGTCGTTCGACGACGATACGATCATACATTTATTGACTTCTTTCTTCTTTTAGTCTTTGGTACGTGCATGTTTCCTTTATCTGATATAACTATGTATGCCGTCAACAGCTCTAGTTTATCTGGTTGTTAAGCCGCTCGTAGTGAGAATGTTTTGTCACCACAGACTAGCGTCTGTTTAGGTACCGAAAGGAATACTTACGATATACCTGTTACTTTTTTACCCACGACATAAAAGAGGGAAGTTCGTTCGACTTTTATATTTGTGTGTCTACCTGTTGGATCGTCCCACCCAAGCAAACACATTTTAGTATAGGAGAGGATATACTTAGTTATTGTAAAGTATGAATTTAAACTTGGTTTATCATAGTAAGTACAATGTTTTCGTAGTGTGTCCTGTGTACCCGTCGAATCGGATTCGTGATTCATCAATTTTTGCACGTTTTATGGCCCTCTGTGCATTGGTCGCGAATGCCGCGATACAAGCTTTCAACGTTATTAACATCCAGACTACCAAACTATGAAGTAGTGCGACTATCGCAGGACAAAAATAAGTACTGCGAGATTAACATAGTTTTACCAGTTTGTATAATTCTGTTTGCCTTTAAATAAATAAAATACATAAAAATAAAATTGTTATTATTTCCTAAAATAGTAATTGATTTGTATTAATTATGCATTAATGAACAAAAAACTTATAAAATAAAATAAGCAACATATTATTTTCTATTTTACCCCTGAATTCCAGCCAATCTGTCAGTTGAGACTTGCAAATCTTTTAGCCTTTCCATTATGTCATCTAGAGAGTTCTACATCAGTGTGTGCCAGCGTCCGGAGGGAACAAGCCTCATTGTTCAGATCACAAGGCGCTCCCACACGTGCTAGTTTTAAACTTGCCAGCACTGCATATTGTCAGTAACATATTTTGCTGTAAAATATTTTTGCTCTGTGATATCCCTTGCATGTCACTGTAAATTATACGATGAAGCGTGGTATGTACTAAAAAGTAAAAGAACGCACAACTAGGTAATCCCTTCAGATTTACTCACGTGACCTAATATATTTAATATCAAAGCTGTAAGTTTTGTACCTAAACTTGTTTAATGCAATAAAGAGTTTATTCTACTACATTCCCAAGAAATAAATAAAAAACAATTCGGCTTTCCACAAAAATCGAGTTTACAGCGGATTCAAATTTTAATGAAAAGTAGACAAAAAACATCTACATTTAATTTTCTAATTACCTTACGCGATGCTAAAGAATATATCATACCATTCCATTAAAATTTATATTTTTCGAGTTTATTTATTTCGAGAACATATTCCTGTACGTAAATGCATTTGATAACATTTGATAACTATTTTTATTAGAATTTAAAGTAGCAGATTGTTGTGACGCCTGACCTGAAAGTATAAAATGTTCAAAAATGAAGTTAATTACGTATTCCGGCCAGGCGGCGAGAGCTGGCCCAGGGACGTCTCCCCACGCAAATGTGGACGGTAACACCTAAAATATTTTGATGAAAGAATCAATAATATCTTTTGATATGCAAATTCTGAAATATTAATGAGAAAGTTCCAATACGTCGGCCCTTGTATAAGTTGGCCGTCTCGGTGTATGTTCCACTGTAAACATTTGTTGAACGTGATCCAACTTAAAAGGATGGATTTATGTTGCTCTAGTAAATTTGGGGCCCTAGTGAACCGGTTCGATTTACGACTATATGTCTATAGATGGAGAAGATAAATGTTTTAATACCCCAAGTTCGTAAATTGATAAAGCAGCCAATGAACTTTGTGACGGGCCGAACAACACCGTTCGAAGAAGAGCTACATTTGAATATTTAATTACCTAAATACAATGAACAGCGAATATTTTTTTTTACTTTAAATACAATTGTTATTCTTTTGTTACTTTTTAAAACCATACACCCGTATTAACAAACGTTTGTTAAGCCCATTTTAGCTAAAATTAGTTTAGTCTCGTTCTTTCCCTTGAAATGTCGGTAAGAAAGAAAAAGCCAAAGCATATTTTAGTTCAAATGGGCTTAACAAACGTTTCTTAATACGGAGGATAGAATTGGAGGCAATTTGTCTTTTTCTATGTTTCAAGCAAATAAAAAATAAATATACTCATTTTATTTATAAAACTATTTAAAAATAATAATGTTTTTATTATTTCTATTTTGTGCTCCTCCGTGCTTCGGAAGGCACGTTATCTGTTGGTCGGCTATTATCAGTAGATTCTTTAGGCTATGTCACATGCCTTTAGGCAGCCTGAAAAATCTAACAGTGTTAAATCAGGACCATGATTAATAGCGTACCCTGGGCCCTGAAGCGTAAGCTGAAGATGCAACTGGGAAACACGCTCGGACGAAGAAGAAGTCAGAGCCGAGAGGCGGATTCGAAGCTCTGACACCAGGGTGTGCATAGACCTTAACCGTACATGAAATGAATGAATGAATGACAGCTAGGATACAATAACGGAAAATCCTTTGTAGTGTCTCAATATTGGATAGAGGATAGGACATCTTGACAGCTAATTTCAATACTAGTTATTCGAGATAACTATTGGAGCATACATTGAGGTGTCCAGTCGACGAAGGTAACTATTTTGTTGTACCCTTTCAATCAAAGTTTATACGATGATTCTGGACGTGACATTATCTATAATCTAGAAATGTATGCAAAACCATATTCAATGTTATTCTAATATGACTTCAGTTTCCGTGAATTTAAGTATCGACAAATTGTACATAATTTATAAATAATGTGAGCTTACGGTAAAGCAGCAACTCAAACAAAATATATCTGGGCTTCTGACACTAAATGGTGCTATTTTTGTGGTCTTGCACCAGCAATCATCCTTTAGCAGGTAGGCGTCTTGAACTATTTTGAAGAAAAAAAAATGTTAAGCTCTCTCACTCTCTATGACTAGCTGCGAAACCCTTGAAGCTACGATGCTACCGAATGTTAACGCTACGATCACCTACGAGCTGCTACAACACATTTACTTGGTTATTTTTTTATTTTTTCCCTCAAGAAACTCTTCTAAGTAATTTGCTGCTTTATGTCTTTACGTTTCTAGCTTCTGTAGTTACCTATGTTCCAACTACTTCTTTTTTATACCTATTTTATGTGCGTTTGTATAATTTATTAATTTAAAAAAAAAGGATACATTATTTTATTATCATTATAATTATAGGTATTGTTATTTAATTTTGTATTCAAAGTTTTAAATATTTATGCATTTCGTGTGCGTATGTTCATTAATAACATATCGTTTTAGACAACATTAATTCCCGTAGCTAACACGATAGGTTACACTATTTGCAATGTCACAGCGGGATGCTGGCGGGATTGTCTTGGGACGTCCCGACCGATGTGTGTTCCCCTTGTTAATATTCCAACTGACATCACAAGACCCACTGTCTTGAATCTTGAATACAAGTCTACGACAAAAGGCTTCCTGAATTTTGAGCAGTTGACGTTAAGAAAACAGCTAGCTAAGCAGTAAAACTGAGTTGCTATCTTTTGTGATTAAAATTGTGAGTGCAACAATGTTTTTGTTGAGAAAGTACCTAACATTGTGTTTTTAGTTCTCATTAGAGTCGTCTTTTCTCGGGATTATGATAGACTGTAAGTGGTTAAGGTACTTAAAAATATGTACATGTTTAGTACTTCCGCAAGCGCGTTGCCATGTACAAAATACAATGAGTGCAGGCTGATACTTAGTGACTGTGCAATTCTTATTTCGGCCACAAGTAGACCACCGGACCACAGAATATATAAAAGTCCCGGACATAACGTGCCAAAGAGCTCAACACAGATTGACTCATTTAATGCGGTCTAGCTCCAGCTTTTCCGATGATCCTTTATGTACCTTCTATTTGACAGGTAAATTCTCTCATGCTTTTCTTAAAGAGACGTTTTCTCAATTAGAGAATATTTGTGAATCAACGGCCCACGGCTCTGTGCGCTAGGTAGGTAAGTATAACATAGCCCACTGTAACTTTTAAGCCACTTAAACTATTTAAGCCACTTAAGCTATGTTATAATTCCTTGTAATTAATAATAAAATTCATAAGTAAATATCACTCTTTAATGTAAAATAGAAACTCATTCGTATTATATAAGTATATACCTATAAAATAAATGGAAATTTTACAAATTGTGTAAAATAATACCTACTTCGAAAAAAAATGTCACAGATTTTTTTTGCACTGCTCTACTAGCGCTCTTTAAACATATCTAATCAAAACAAGCCAATAATATATTAAAAATACAATAAAATAAAATATGATATAAAATAAAAATAAAATATGATATAAATCTGACCCAAATAATGAATGAGGTCCAATTTTTGACTTTCTACAAGCAAAGACTTTATTGCTTACATTCCTCTTATATTACAAAATCAGTTTGTACTGTTAGAAAATTTTACAAGATTATACAAATAATCTGTGTGAAGTTGCATCTGCACACTTTTTGATTTGTTGCTTGTGGAGTGCAATTCGTTTCGAGCAGTACATCACATTGTGTCGTAAAATGTAGTTCATTTAGTTCCTGCATAGATATTTTATATTCTTACCAGTGCACACAACCTAGTACAGATTGATGCATTGAAATTTATAGAAGTGTATTGTACTAAATTAACTGCTAACTTTACACATTCAAAAATGTAAAATTATATGAGTAAAGTTTGAACAAAACAAGCTATAACCATTTCATTATCTGATTGAAAAGGTGATTTTAAGCTTCTACTTGGCCTTGGCCTACCTTGAAACTAAAATATGAATTTATTCATTACTAGCGACCCGCCCCGGCTTCGCATGGGCATAAAAACCTTCCTCTGGAATAACTCTATCTATTAAAAAAAAAAACCGCATCAAAATCCGTTGCGTAGTTTTAAAGATTTAAGCATACAAAACAACATAGGGACAGAGAAAGCGACTTTGTTTTATACTATGTACTTAGTGATAGTGATAGTGATCATCACCCGAGCGTATTTGTCAGTTGCATCATCAGCTTACCCTTTAGCTTCAGAGCCCAGGGTACTGGCTCTGAAGTTCTTTTTTAATTATTGTTCGTAAATTTCGCCGTAGGTCGACATAAACCATGGTTTTAATATTTTAGCAATCATCTGACCTTTGTAACCCTTTTTTGCGGAAAAAACAGACCAACACTAGCGGCGACCAATCGAAGTAAGGGCGCGTTCGCATGCTCTACAATATTTATATATATAGATGGTGTCCTTAGTAATCTATTTAAAAGCTTTGTTTGCCTTCCATAACATCACTCAGAAACTCTGAAATTGCAATGTGGCGTCATGTCAAGCATTCTCCATTATGAGACGGAAAATTGAAAATATCTCTCTGTATATTGACGTTGTCTGCTCCGCAATCGAATTTCGGTGACTGTGGTTGGTTGGCTTGGAATTGATTAGACATGACAAAACGAACAATATATGTAGTACGTGTGTATATTATGCTTTCAACTAGTTTCAACCTGTGGTTTCAACTATTCAAATATAACGCTTCGTGATAAATTGAACACAGCTCGAAACTATTCATTCGTTTCGAATGGTTTGTGTAACTAAGTTATTAATGTTCGTATGAACATTTTTTACATTAAAACTATTTAATAAATAATGAAGTTATAATTGTTATAATTTTACATTGTATTATTAAATATCATACATATACTATATGTTTTTAATGTATACATTAAATAAATGTTAAAATGTAAGTATACATTTAAGTAGTAGTTAGTATGTACTTAGAGTATTTTTAAATAAAACATATTTACGAATATTTGTTTAATTGTTTATAGCATAGATACCTACTTATGTCGTTGAAAAATGGCACAGATGGATAACATATATAAGAGTTTCGTTTTTGACTTTTGAGATACGAAACACCAAAAATTAAGACATGAAAAGATCATCATAAAAACAAAATTAGACTTTAAAACTTGATATATAAGTACCACAATCTATCATCACGTTTTATAATTTTTATTTAAAAAAATGTTTAAACAACAGTAAATAAAGATTCTCTGCACAACGAATTAATATATAAATATTTCATAGAATGTTCCACTTGCAAACAAATAAATCGAGGCAAGTTGTTTATAACTGAACCATTTTGTGACAAGATATATTCCCGAGCGCGGCCATTTGCAAGGTTTTTCAACCAGATTTGATTCCAGGGTAATCAGTCTGCGGACCGCGCCACATTTCTGTTTGGAGTAGTTCAGCGGCAGACCTAGCCGCATAGTTAAAAAACTTATTTAGTTGTTGGTTGTTAAGTTACTGTATTTGTATTGTAATAACATGTCATGAATGACATGTCTATTATTTTGTTTTCACTGTAAATCTATCTGTAAGATGTTGAATATCGCTAATATTGTAGCAGAAACAAATAGTAATCCAGAATTCCAGACTACATTCCTGGTAATCCCACTATTTAATCTTGCTTGCAGCTAGCATTCTGAGTACCTAGTACTATACATAATCACAGATTACAAAATATATAATATGCTAGTAATATAATATATATATATATATATATATATATATATATATATATATATATATATATATATATATATATATATATATATATTTAAAATGTCTCATTTAAGAACTTAAGTAAAAATTTAGGTGGTTGTTCAAGGTAACATGAACAATCCAATAAGCAATTAGTTATGGAACTACCTAATTCTAGTGAAGAGGACGAATGATCTCTAGCCATCTAAAGCTGACAGGTTTCAAACTTTAAACATATAGGAAGAATATTTCATGCCAATTCTAGTCTGAGGTATTTGCAATTTCCTGAACTTACAAATATTTTTCGTAGCGAAAATATCTTAGTAACATAACGTAACATATTTTAACCGACTAAAAAAGAAAGACTAATATCAACAAAAAAACTAGTACAAATAATTATCAAACTGTACAATTTGTTTTATTTGACCATGGAAATAATAAAAAATAAGTATTGTAATAATTATTTTACAAACGAAGAAAAGGTTTGAGCTGTTTTTTTTATTCTGTTCAATAAATATTCTGCCACAAATAAAACATAATTTTCTATCTTGACTTTGAAGAGGATGTTAATAAATAACCGGAAATATTAGTCCGACCGTGAGCGAGGCGACTGTTCACAAGGGACTAATTAAAAGATATCTATTGATTTTCCCCTATGGCCTACATAATAGTGACATGTATCTACTAAACTAGCTAAGTAAGTCATTTCATGTTAGTTAACATAATGTCTCAAAGGCATTTGTACATAAATAAATAAAATTAAAAACATACCATTCTTCCAATACTTATAATCTGAAAAGTCATACTTTATCATGATTAAAAGGAGGCATCACTCTCGTTATTACCTACTTAGTTGTCATTCTTAAAAGACCTACAGTAAATAAATGATCTACAGATTTTTTTATTTTTCTCTCTCCAACTGGCAATGAACTCCACCAACAAAACAAAATTTAAATCAGACAACCTGTCATAAAAATATTCCATGCATATTTGCAATATTATGTTAAGTAAATACTTTAAAAAGGGAAAAATTAAGACATCACATTTTAGTGGACACCAGTTTCCCAAGCCCGCAATAGGTTATTACGCTATTACACCCTTTTTTGAAAACTTTCAAAGTCCGATGTCTAGAGACAGGGATAAAAACTTTGTAGGTTGACCTTACACTATGTGTACGTCAATGATTGAATTTGTTTTGATATTTATAGACGCTTTGCTTCTTAAGGTTTAGTATACACGATCTTCGACCGGCTTCTGTACGTACGGTGGCATGTTGCTCGAGAAGTACATGATATTTGTTCTACCTATGAGTATATACGAGTACAATGACGTAATAATCACACTTACATAATTAGATCATTTCAAAAGACTGAAAACAATATATGTTTCAGAGAAACTCGCACAATCTTTCTTTCGTGTTGGTTGAACATTTTGTATTCTCTAAACAACTTACGCGGGTAAAGTTTCTGCTGTTGCTTAGAAACACACCCTAATATAATAAAGATACCGCAAGATGCTAGATACGAGAAAACAGAGTTTCAGTATATACTTTTGTTACTTAAATTGGTTCCACTTTAACTTTATCTGAGTTACAATTCGAAGAGCGTTGTATCATGATGAGATGACATCAATTTATACCTTATGAAAATATTTATCAGAGATACATGCCTAGTTTGAAAAGAATAAAACTGTGGATCTATTGGTGTAGAATATTTCTTTTTCTTTTACTTTAAAACCAGAACACAACAATAATGCAAGCACTGTTATTTGATGGAAGAAGAAGAAATCGGTGAGATATTTCGTCGATGAGAGTGACGTGAAGTGCTCACGAAGGTCATATATTTGTACACACCTATTTCACTTACAAATGATATTTTAACTTAGTACTAATCATAAACTTGAGTGTTAGATAAATTTATGATTTCTTGAACATGGCGCACAGTTCTCGGCGACCAACGTGGACATCGTCCCATAATGACGTCAATTAGTCCGTGTCGCCGCATTTAATTTATGTCGGGACTAAACGAACCTCCCCTTAACTTTTCTCATAAATAAACCGCTAGCAAAAAATGTAAACAACAACGCGACGTAAAGATAACGTCCGGAATTAGCTAATATGTGGTGATGTTAGAGCGAAATAATTCAGGTCTTCAAATTAGAACTGACATTAATTAGTATGCTCGTGCGATTCCATTGAAATACATTATTTGCCAATTGAGTAGTAGTACTAGTCTGTAATGAAAACATATATTTACGGTACATTTTAACGCTCGTAAATTAAAGGAACAAGTTTGTTAATGTTACTATAATTTTTTTAAATTATGACGCTGGCTGTCAAGCAAGGGGCCAAATAATCAATCTTATAATTTAGTATTTACGAGTAGTGAGATTCTCAGAAACATGACATTTTCATAACTAATATAAGTGCATAAAGGCCGAAACACATTATTAAAACGCGACGCGACCCGATAAAACGCGATGCGTGTTGAGTCAAATCAAATTGTATTATTTTCTATAATTATGATCAGAATCACACTTTCAACATCCGACGTGATGACATGCGCGCACTGTCTACACGTGGTAATGTGTTTCGGCCTTAAATCTGAAGTAAGTTTGCCCTGCCGCTTTTCACTATTTGTTTAAACTTTAGAATAGACTACAAGTACCTCGCTTGACTTTTATTTATATTAGTTTCCCGCGGTTTCACTCGCCTATTGTGGGTATGCCTACAATAACCTTCCCCGAGAATCAGGCTATCATATGCAGAAAGAATTTTATGGGCGTTAAAACAAGTTCTTCAGGTGTAGTACCTATTTAGTAACAAGAAACACGATAAATTTGAACGCATTCTCAGCTAAAGCAAACGTTAGTTACGAGTAGTATTTACTAAGTAACAAGAGCAGGAACTGATGTTTAGACATTAGCAGCAGCATCACCAGTGAACGTGTGTGCAAGGGAAATGCGCTCATATTTTGATCTAAATTTATGAACAGCGTTGTATTTTGAAACTTTAATAAGTATAGTCGTGTCATGACTTTTCGTAATAAACTTAGAAATCTTGCAATTTTTCACGGGCTACAAGCTGTAATTTACGACTCAAATGCTCAAGTTTCCTATAAGTAAAATCTATACTAAAAAATACACAATTATAAGTATAAAAATAAAATTTATAATAAAAACCCATCTTATTCCAATTGAAAATAAAGACAAATAAACAATTAAATCAAAAGGTAAAATGTAACATCTAATAATAAAAATAAAATTATACACAAATTACACAGATTAAATCTACCCAACCCAAAGTAGGTTTAAAAACTTGTGTTATGAAGTAATTAACTGAGTATGAATCTCCTAAAATATTTAAAAAAATATTCGGTGCTATAAATCTAATCGGGTGATACATTTTTAGTTCTAAATAATTAAAGGTTAAATTAATGAAAACTTGTTACTTAACTAATTAAGTACATAAATTAATATAAGTAGAGTGGAGTAACTATGATACCATACAATATAATTGTGTACAGAGATAGATTGCCTTCTAGAATAGGACATCGGATACTTCAGCCAAGGCCACGAGCAGATTAGTAGATATAAATGATTTTATAAATTTATTGTGTTCGAATGTTTTTTATTCAGACATTTTTCCAAACACAGGTCAATACAACAAAACTAACTTTTATAGACCAAGAATAGTTATAAAACATCCACAATTTTGAATAAAAAAGAAATGCATTTTGGACTGGACATGAATAATTCTGGTCCAATATTGCATCAGGTAACGTGAAATATCGTTATTCTCTCGCAGTCGAGGTATTTCGGTCTAGTAGAGAGTTACTAAAATAAACATGGGATTAACGGATCAATAAACTATCTGACACGATCTAGCAGGCAAATGCAACAGATTTTTCAAATATATTTTTGAAACACATTTACCCTATGTTCGCCTACACTTCATTGCTATTTATTTGGATTGCATGACAATATTATTTTTAAATCTATGTATTCTTCTTATACTAACATAATCGAAAGTATGGAATGAATATAGGGTTCCGGACAGATAAATAAAACTTAAGTGTCTGTTTTTTATTTCAAACTAGATTTTTTTTCTTAACGCATTGTTTTTGTCTGTCCGCCTGTTGTTTGGCTATATTGATTTTGAGGAGATTTTCATTGATAGGCTAGGATAGCTTATTTTTCAGGCATAAGGCTTATAATAATAGGTACATTAGGCTATTTATATTAAATAAAAATGAAATGGAAACAAAACCCTTCCTGGGTTTTATTATTAAATTACACGCAGCACGCGAATCAAGTCGCAGGTCTAATCTTACCTCTGAAAATACCTGTTGAAAATAATACTGCCCCTATCTACCTATCGATTTTAATTAAAATAATACACTCGTTTCAAGCAAGCATAGCAACGTGAAACTAATAATAAAAATACTAAACTAGGTATTTATGAAAATGATATTAAATTGGGTTGAAAGAAAATGTGAACAACCGCCGATGAAACTGAAATCATATCTAGAATCCGCAATTCCACATAACAAGCGAAGTTATTATACTGTAATTGCAGTAGTTTCTTCTTGGCAGAACTAAGTAGTTGTTCAAATCAAACTTTTTCGTCTTCTGTAGTTTGTTTGATGCTTAATACTCTAGAAGTAGAGCTCAAAATTGACTGCAATAAATGAACGTGCAGCTGACCATCCATGTCATATATAAATTGCTTGGCTTTCCGTTATAACATGAAGTAGCTACAAAGCTTTGCTCAAATCAATTAGGTGATCCGAAAGCCTCAGGGCTCAGATAAAAGCGTCGGTATTTTCCTTTATACTCGTGGTTAAAAGAATTCAATTACATAATACTAAGGGAGATTAAAACGGCTAACAAAACTTCTTTGAAATAGGTTAATACCGTTGATGCTCGTCTTTAATAATAGAAATGTTGAAATACTAAAATAACTTTTACTAAAATAAAAAATAAAAACTAAAACTTAAAAATGTAAATACTGGTCCACTTGCGGCATGGTGCCAAGAACTCCAGCTGCATTCTCGCGCTGAAAAGCGACTGCTGTTCTCTGCCCAAGATATGTGCAAAAGAAAAAAAAAGAATATTATAGACTTTCAGATAAGTAATTAATTGATTTCATATTCTTCGATCTACTGGCAGCGCTGCACGTAATGAAAATCTTCGTAACTAAGTTTTAAATAGAGGGCGAGCGTGCACTACTGATTTATTACGTGAACAATGAAATAAGTAAGTTATGTCTTGCACTGTTATTTCAGATTTAATTTCTTTAACTTAAGAACTGCAGAACGGTTTTAAAGGATTTGCGCACTCAATGCGGTATAGGCTAATTTAAATTTGTTGTTGATCAACATTTTTATACGGCACTAATACTTTTATGCAAGAATTTCAAACATCAACTATGAAAACATCAACTATGAAATTTAATCAAGTATTTTGTGATAGGATAGGATAAATAATTTAATTTTACCTAATTTTTACTACTTATCATTTCACCATTTTTATATACAGATATTGTGTTTGTTCACACAGTAAAATCAACGTTTTTAATATAAAAAAAAAAAACGTTTTAGTGCACAGCCATGCACAACTGTCTTAAAGTAATCCAATAAACATAAGATAAGATTATCTTCGTTCTCCTATCTTTTATCCTAACAAGATTTCAAAGAGCGTATTTCTACACTACAAGTGACCATTTGAAAGGAATGTATACTTGGATTTGTATGAGGTCAGTGTTCATCCCGCATCCGCTTTTATTTTTCAAGTGGCTCTTGAAAACAATGACTTTGTAATATTTTTAATGACGTTATTTCGAATTATTTCTTCTTAAGGTTTATTCTTGTATCGTTGTTACTCATAGAATCAGAAACTAATAGAGACACTTCATAATTCTATGATGTTACAGCCGATTATGTCTTGATTTATTTGAAGTCAGTTTCACATTAAGCGTGGGTTAAAAGATCAATTGACCATTTACACCTTGTTGTTGATATACTTATTTTCGCAAGCATTAAATCGCCGAGGCAGTCTTCCAATTTGAATCATGGTAACGAATGGAAGTCGGTTTTTGTTATTTGGGGAACACAATTACATAAAAAGTATAATTTCTTAAGCAAATCGTACTTATATGTAAAGTAATATTTTTTCTTTGCTCTCTATTTTATTTAACAATCACACTTAACAGTGCACCAATGCAATCGGCCGGCTATAGGAGTTGTCAACAAAAATAAAGTTAAACGGGAAACAAATAAATTTTCAGTTATCTTTTTTCACGCCAGTAGTTTTTCCGCGTAGTACGTCCAATTTCGTCATCATGTTCAATATATTTGTATTTCACGATTTTTTTACTAATATATTTTAAATGCCTATAAATCTTGATACTTTTATCTATTACTGCTAGTAGAAGATCCGAACCTAAATCGACCTTCACCGGGCTGATAATAGAATGAAACATATTTTATAATCAATTAAGTATATTAGAAAATATATTAAAAATAGGTTCGCTAAAAAAATCCTAGACAGACAATTTTTAATTATTTTTTAAAATATGATTTTTAATAAAATATTGCAATATCAAGATAATAAAAAAATTTTGTACTGACTTAAAGTGTGAAACGTATAGAATGTGCAGCCATTGGGTTGTCTATTATTTACCTGGGCGAACTACTGGGTTGGCAGGTATAAACAGGTATGTCGATGCCAGTTACTTTCACTTGATTAGATAATAGAAAAAAAATTATATCACCATAAGCGCTGTTTTATTGCGAACAAGTTGATATAGGGTTGTCTGCAAAAAATTCGGTCTTACTAGGGGTTTGCGAGTTTTAAAGATTTGAATTTTATCACGCGTGGAAATGCGTGACAGAGAGATCCGAGGAAAGTATACAGTGTAATAATAAAGGACCCAACATCGCAGTCGCCTGTGATGGATGGGATGGCTGCACATTCTATACGTTTCACACTAAGTCAGTACAATTTTTTTTTATTATCTTGATATTGCAATATTTTATTAAAAATCATTTTTTTTAAATAATTAAAAGTAGTCTGTCCAGGATTTTTTTAGCGAACCTATTTTTAATATATTTTCTAATATATTTCATTGATTATAAAATATGTTTCATTCTATTATCAGCCCGGTGAAGCTCGATTTAGGTTCGGATCTTAGACTATGCAATTCGATGTATTTGTCATGCTTTTATTCGTGATCGAGTATCTATATTTATCGTTTCTGCAGAAAAGTTGAGCCAATAATTTAGTTAAGATCTTTAGCAAGACATCGGTAAAAACATTTAATTATGACATCGAATTATGCCGTATAGTTTTTCTTTTTTAATTTTTTATGTTATTTATCTTTATTGAGTAGATGTACAGCTTTGTAAAAATGTTTACAACAATTTATATACTTACGTAAATTAATACTAATACATATAGTTACGTTTTAATTAAAAATAAGCAAGTGAAATTAGTGACCATCATTTCGTGTAGGTGTCATTGTCAATTGACAATGACCTATACGAAATGATGATGACTACTTTTACCTGGTTATATCTAACGCCACAATTATACTATATGTATTTGGCAGTTTTTGTGAAAACCTGCCACATAAATTATATTAAATCCATTGCAAATATAAAATAAATAAATATATTTACTTATATAAATTAATTCCTAAGTTCCTATGAAATGCTGATCAAGGTTCAACAAAACATTTATTTCAAACAGAAAGAACATGTAAATTAAACACTACCTATACATAGAGTTCAAATTGTAGTTAAAATCATATTTTCTGAAAATACCCAAATATATTCAATGGATATTCTTTGTATACATACTTAGTTATTAGTATTTTATCCGGAAGGGATATTTTTGTCCCGCGTGTCCATGATAGACATACAACACATTTCCCCAAAAAGGTCCGTTTTATTTGCTTTCCGTCAATTCAACTGTTAATGAAGTCGTATTTCTCGTCATCATCATCATAAATTTAAGAGCTATGCTCTTGTCGGCGGTATTTCTCATCATTATTTATAAATTTGTTATAAGTAAAATAATATCTAGGTAGTAAGTATATAGATTTACAATGAAAAATGCAACTTTAGTTAAAGATTGAATGTATTATTTAATCTTCTTTGCTGTGTTCGATGATATATTTTATTTCTTCTTGCGTAAGATTTTTCTTCTCAAATGGGAAGAATGGATGTTCGTACCATTTGGCCGGAGTTCTCAGACGGTAGTTCTTGTTAAACTTGGACATTTCAGATAAGTCCTCGGGTGACAGTTTGAAATCAAATACATTTATATTTTCCCTTATTCGCTCCTTATTTGTAGATCGGGGAATAGCAACTATGCGACGATCAAGCTGAAAAAATAAGTACATACCTAATATTCACTCAATATTTGATAAATTGAAATATTTGACAATTGTTGTGTGATCTGAATTAGAAATAAAGTTACTTTCTTTCCGTAGACATCGTAAAAGACGACTAAGAGACAAACAGAGCCCCGCCCCCCATTTAACTGTTAATACAAGTTTCCGACAGTGGCGGTTTCTAATTTTATTAAGCCACGCAGGCGGTCATAAAAGAAACGATGCCAAATCTTTTTGACTGTCTTAGACAAACACCCATTAGTGTTTCATTTTATAAGTTTCATAATTAGTATGATTCCTAAAATTATATAATAAAATTACAACTTAAGGACAAATCAAACAGTAACCCAGCAAAGTAAGTTTGAGAGTTCTGTTATGGGATACCAAATCAATAATACTATCATCATCTTCATCATTTCAGCCGCAGGCTGTCCACAGCTGGACATAGGCTTCCCCCCAAGGATTTCCAAAATAACCGGTTGGAAGCGGCCTGCATCCAGCGCCTGCCTGCGACCTTCTTCAGGTCATCTGACTATCTGGTCAGGTAGTGTCCGTTTCTTCACTTGCCGGTATGATACTTTAATTTGTTATTATAATTAATATTTAAGACATAGGTCAATTTGAAGAATGATCGGGAATTGAACCTACAATCTTATGATGTTTAAAGCATCAGTAACCAATAACCATTTCTTAAGATAAACACACAAAAAGAAACCTGCTTTATAGGTATTCCGTCAAATACATGACACGCCCCGAGGGAACAGTCAAAAGGATCGGGGATTAACTAAGGATAATCTCAATGTCGAGTTAAAGCCTCACAGACACAAAAAACTAATATAAAATTTTCAATAATTCTTTTATGTAACAAATATGCTTTATTTTTTTTTTTAAAGGTACATAACCGGGAGCAACTCCAGCCTCACGTCCTACAGGGAAACCGATGGGAACATGCCCCGGGTGTGTCAGTGGCCAACACTGTCAGATTTTACAGGCTATCTAAAATTATATCATACAAAGCCTTATCATTGCCACCAAGCAATAACAGCCAACGGCTTAACGTGTTTTCTGAAGCACTGAGAAAGTAAAGTTAAAAAGGCTAAAATGCCACTATACCTAGTTAAAGGTTATTGAATTAACTTGTATAAAAACAATTAAACATGCAAATAACCCAGAATTATACATACTAGGTATCTCAACAATATCTGAGGCACGGTTTTGTTATGTTTATTTGCTATCTCTGTCAGTTCAGGGTCATCAGAGCGAGGTGGTGGCGCATCTTTCTTTCTACCGAGGACTCCACCAAAAGGACTGTAAGCCATGACTATCACATCGTGCTGATCACACCAATCCTTCAGCTCATCTTGAGTAATTGTTGGATTCACCTTAAAAAAAACCTTTTAAAATGAATAATCTAATCTATACTAATATAATAAAGCTGAAGAGTTTGTTTGTTTATTTGAACGCTTATAACTTAAAAGCCTGATTCTTGAGGAAGGTTATAGGCTATAGTACATACACACTAATGGCGATTGAAACCGCGGGGATCAGCTAGTGATAGATAAAACTAATAGAATGATAATAAAATAAACAAAACACATCTGTTTTATTCGGTTATCAGTATATTATGGTAAACTAATAAAAATAAGTAAAAGGCAAGGCCGATGAATACAGTCAACTCAGTTGAGGATAACCTACCAAACACGTCTTTATTGATGCTCTTTGATGTCTTTAGGCTTTTATTTACTGTTCACTATTGTTGCGGTATCAAAAAATATGAAATAATAAAACGACTTTAATAATTGATCAAAGGTAAATTGTCTGCGTACACCAAACAGTCAAACCTTGCATACATTTTTTTATCTTTGAAGTCATATAATCATACATCGACGTTTGGGGAAATATGAAAAGTATTTCTCTAAAAATCGACGAATGTTTTTTACAACAATAAAATACCAAAAGATATAAGAATACTATTAAACTTCTATCGTACAATGCCATACAAATACATACTAAGTTAAAGTTTTCAAACATAAAAGGTATTTAGCACGTACCTCTATTTGTAAAACAGATGGCTTAATTTTCGAATTGTCCCATAGTCTCTGCATTTGAGTGAGATTGAAGTTAGAAACTCCAATTGATTTCGTCAAGTTAAGCATTTTCGCATCTTCCATGCCTTTCCATGTTTCCAAGTAGTCTGTCAAGCTTATACTTCCATCTTTCTACAGGAGCATAATTAATTAATATAAATTCAGATAAGTACCTATACAAATTTGTAGGTATATAATTATTCATACACAGAGGTCTAATGCTAAACAGTAGGCAAAAGTAATACATATAATGTTTTGGTTCACAACATTATATTACTGAGAGGGGAGCATTTTGATATACACACAAATTTGTTCATTTTTGTTAATTGTTATTCACTTTTTCCATTGTGTTTTTGTATAATATCAAATAAACATTTTTTCTGTCTTCTTTCTTTCTTTCTTTCTTTCTTTATAACCTTTAAAAAAATCTCTCATTATATTTAGAAATGATTGATGATATGAGTTGAAAAATATAAAATACAACCGAAACAAGAAACAATTAAAATGGAAAAAAATGAAAAAAAAATTGGAAAAATTAAGGCAGAAATTTCATAGCAAAAAAAACAAGCACTGTAGATACCGCAGAATATATAATAGTACTACTGTACATCACTATTACATCGTAATAGCTTTCTTAGCCAGTTTTTTCACTAGAGCAGATGGTTGAATAATAGTATCGATGTCGCAGTATGATAGATATAGCCGTAATATAGTTATAACCCTAGGTATATGATTATATGCCGTAACATAGTTATACGAAAGCAATTCATTACTATCTTACTAGGAACATAATTATAATACGGTTCTAGTTTAGTGATATGCTTATATTACTGGATTTAGTTTAGTAAAATTGTAACTTCAGTTGGTGTTCTGAAATATTAATTACAATGCAGCTTAATGCAATACAATTTATTTATTCATTAATACAGCTAACAAACATTACTTTGAATGATCGTATACCAAATGAAGAGGTGTCGCTTAGAGAAATATGCCAAAAATTATTGCCATTTAGTGGCCAAGGTTATTAAAATGTTTTTGTAAAAAATCTAATATGTACACAGTTTCTACTAAAAAACGCGCCCGTAAGTGTACTTTTTGTTAATGTTTAATGCCCATGTTACACCGTCGCCCGTTTCTGTTGGGACCTGCACCCTTGAAGTTGTGGACCAATATATCTACTTGGGTCAGTTGATCCACGCTGATAGCTCCAGCTTCAAGGATGAGGTCTCTCGTCGAATCCGACTCGGCTCCGCAATGTCTTCTCGTCCAAAATACCATAATCAGTTCCTTAAAACTAAGGCTTTGACCAGTGTCTGTTACCAGTGATGACATATGAGTTTGAAACGTGGTCCCTTACTATAGGCCTCATAAGAAAGCTCAAGGTCGCCCAAAGAGCCATGGAGAGAGCTGTGCTCGGTGTTTCCCTACGAGACCGAATCAGAAATGAGGAGATCCGTAAGAGAACAAAGGTTTCTGACATAGACCAGCGGAAGCTCTTTGAAGTAGCAGTGGGCGGGGCACATAGTATCGGAAAAAGTATTGTGATTAATTGCAACCTTAATTTTGTAATAAAAATAAAAACCAATATAATAAGTATTGTTTTCTTTGGCTCTCTGGCAGATTTATAACCATCTGACTAGATTAGTTTAGTCAGATAAACATATTACTAGATTGCAACCGTATTATAATTATATTCCTAGTAAGATAGTAATTAATCTCTTTCGTATATCTATGTTACGGTATATAATTATATTACTAGGGATATGACTATATCACGGCTTTATCTATCGTACTGCGACATCGATATTGAGGCCAGTCCGGTTAAAGACCCTTTAATCTAAATCAATGTGTAATTGAAATTACTATTTATTAAATTTTAAAGGCAATTTATTTCTTAAGTATATGTAAAGAAAGTTTCTGCATAGATTGCGGTAATATAAGCTGATCGAAATGGACGGAGGACGCATTCATTTTTAAAAAGGAAGTGAAGCAGGAAATGTGCAGCCTCTGATTTTCTTGTACTGCTCTACTCTTCGATACTTATACGTATACTTATGCACAAAGGTTCTATCTTAAAATGTGCTAGTAGTAGGTATTAGTATCATAAAGCAATTAGAACTTTTATTTATTGAAAATCAAGCAATAGCAGACGAAAAACTCCTAATGATTGAATAATAAATAGGTAAGTAGATGAGTGTGCGGGATAGAAGTCACATAGGATAGAGGAAAGTACAAAAAAGACTTAATTTTAATATATTATTACAATAATCGTCATAAAATTATGTAAATTAAAATACCCATCAATAAACTTAAAAAAAATTATATCCTATATAATTTATTTCCTAATAGTTAAGGTATAGTAATATTAATAAAGTAAATATTAACGAGGTTAATACATGCCAAATGACAGCAGTGTTCCGATACCTAAATGGTTATTACAAATTTTGTTAGGATATTGGAATTTTGTTCAAAAGCCATTTCAACAATTTGCATCAAATACTTACAAAAAAATAAGCTTTCCACTTTGTATTAAAATATTCCAATCCTAAATCTTGTTTTCAATGTATACCATTAATAAGAAAAGCAAAACAATACGGCGAGAGTTTCCAAACTAGATTCTGCAGAAAAGATTGTAGTTCCCAACAATTTTAAAAAGGAAAACACAGCGGAAAAGATCCGAACTCCCGTACCCGTAGTCCTATGAAGTTTTTGCTGACATTACAAACGTTGCAAAGCGAGTTATGTGATTTATAGACACAATATATAACTCGTCTTATTACATTTTTCAGATCCATATAATTTATATTTCTGTGAGTAAGTAAGTTTAAGTAGTAATACTAAACTAAATCGATGAACTTACATCGCATAAACTTGGATTTTATGTCTCATTCAGCATTATTTCCGGTATAAGCTTTTCATATTACACATTATCATAAGCTTTCCTGGTTGCATTATCAGCCAAGCCGGAGCCGGTCTTTTATACGAAAGGAGACCATAACTAAAGTTAACCTCTATAAAGCATCATTACTCAGCCTAATAGACTACCTACAATTTAGCGAAAACAGTCAGAACCAATAGTGAAACATACCTATGATAAGCTTGACTGCATTTATAATACAAAGGTACACATTAAAAATAATGCGCTTAATTGAAGTATGTTGTTCCAACCAAAACAAAATATGTATCCGCCCTTTACTTTGACATTAGAGCTCCTTCAGACATCACAGTTGGGATTAACCGATGTTTCAAAGCTTTGTAAACTGCAATTACTTATGCAAACACCGCTCACCTTATACGCCATTGGATAATGCACTAAGTATAAATCCAGATAGTCCATTTGCAAGTCCTCTAGAGATTTCCTGAGTGCCGGTATTACTTCAGCTCTTTCGTGTGCATCGTTCCATAACTGAAATTCAATATTGTGAATTAGCGTCTAGGAAAGCTTCATGAATTTTCGACAACCTTCCTATACACTCACAGCAAATTCCCAGTCTATACAGCAAAATGATCGAAAATTCATTAATGTACCTGAGTATAAAATATCCGTATATGCTCAAATGTTCTCTTACAATCATCTTTTAACATATTCCCAGCTCCGTTTTCAATTATTGCTTAAAGGCCCTGTAGGTCGACCGCCTATCTCAATTCTCTCCTCTCGTTTTTTTTTTTAAAGCTTTTGTGCGTAAAACGGAGCGAAATTTGGCGAAAGCGATACAAGTAGCCATTACGAGAGGAGATCGTGATAGGCGGTCGACCTACTGGTTCCCTTTCCTTTTGATGTTTTTTTATATGATATGTCTGTATATCGTAAATTTATAGATAAGTGAAGCTAGTTTTAATGTGAGATGTCATTGTTTAAATAATGGTATATATCTACTATTAGTCGTGTTCTATGCTGTAACTTGCGTCGCAAAAAAATGTAAGCTCAAATCGAAGTAATGACTGAGTGCTTATCATGACATAAAACCTTAGATCATATAGCATAAAACATGTTCTAATCGTATGTATGACGTAATAAAAACAAAGGTAAATCAATCAATATAAACTCATCTGTGAGTAATCATACAGAATGTAACAAGCTTTGAATATGTTGCATTTAATAAACAAACCTTGCCAGTGATGTAAACATCACTTCTACGCGCGTTGTTGTCTCTAACATATTCTCGTACGCCAAGTCCCACCTCGTCTTCAACGCGGTACAGACTCGCTGTATCAATGTGTCTGTAGCCAGCCTCCAGGGCCCATTGTACCGCCCGTGCCAGCGAATGGTTCACAGGCAACACCCTTGTTCCCTGCCGACATGTCGACGTCATATCACCACCTTTACACACGCCGTTCATGTATCTTTCACTTTAGATCCTGACCTTATTTTACTTCTGAGTGAGTACAGCCAACTACAAAGCTATTCGATTAATTTGAATTCAAATTATGACAGCACGAAACTTGAAATGATAATGATAGCGTAGTTGATTGTAGATAAAGTAGGCAGATAAAAGTATACCAATATAGGAGTCAGTTTAAGGTGGTATAGTTTTATATGTGACCTACTGTACCTCCACCAAAGGAATCAACATTTATTAGATCAGTCGAAATCAAAGAATTTGGAATCGCGCAAGGCAAATTTCTTGTCCATGTACCTAATACGTAAATATTTTTTATATAAAATAAAAAAGTGGTACATTTTTGCGCCACCTCGTGTTTACGCATTGTTGTGCGTGTCGGTTATTATTAAATAAGATATAACGGCAAAATAAAGCAAACAACACCTCATCCATCTCATCTCCCCGAGTCAATCTTAAAACGCCATCAAGCTGTTGACGACACCCGTAATGTAATCTTCTACCAATCTTTTATGTCGTGCCAATTTCATGAGAAAACTGTCGGTTTATGGACAGAATATTAAATAACGCTCCCGGATAACGTTTCCATCATAATAATGGATATTAAAACGCCATGCAATTTCGTGACGTGATAAATTTCTTCATTATCATTAAAATTACTTTCATCGTTTTGTTAGACCGATTATGAAAATCATGTCATTGTCGCGGAATATTCTTATTGATTGAAGTATGTAACTAATTACATAAACATTTTTACATTTATTCGTTACATAGCATCTAGTTGTAATGTTCCTGACCACAGAATAGCAGAATAGGTTATTTACCCATAGATATCCTAGCTTAAATTAACAACTTAGGCAGTACTTACTATCATAAATACTTAGGTGACTTAGATGACAAAGAGAGATAGAGAAATGGTGCGATAACCATTGTACGGTATAACTCGCTCCAACACTAATATATCAATTCGTAAGGTATATATGTTGCTATACCAACGAAGGCGAATTGATTTGATATCAATTATATCAAAATAGCAGCCGAATCAATACTAATGAGATATACTTACGTCGGCTAAATGTCCCAAACTGGTACCGAGGGCGATGGCCGGGATTACGTTTCCATCATTTAGCCTGAATATTTTGGGGTCATTGTCTGCCAAAGACGACTGTCCCTGATAAAAAGCACTCTTGTTAGTATGAGCCAATGCTAAAAAATATTTAAGTAATGCAATAAAACTAGCATGACTTGTAATTTTCTCTAACTTTTACATTGGCTTAGACTCTACCGAATATAAGTGTGGTATGAGTATGCTATATACATCCTATTGTCTTCCAAATAGGTTGTAAATTCTGAATTATTAGATTAAAATTTGGCACACACTTATAGAGTATCTACTGTTTGTTGCCCAAACGTGTAAATGCAATATATTAATTTCTTATAGGATTTTTATCTCAAAAGCCTAAAAATGAGGGCTTGACCTGTTAATATTTTATGTTTGTAATTTTTTTTATTGTTTTTTTTTTTTTGTAACCGTTTGAGTGTAAAAAAGACGTACAAACAACTAAAACTAATATTTTAATGTTTTTAAATAATAGATATGTACTTAAATGATTTTTTCATAAAACAAATTCATCTTTAACATAACGAAATTATCTAATGTTCGTGCATCTTAAAAAATATAATTATAAAATTAACTCTTATTGCCTAACTTCCATATCATCTTGATATAGACGTGTCATGTTAAGCCATCGAACCTGTTCCCCGATCTAGCTCCAAAAGATGTTATCAGATCTAGCTATCGCCAAAAAAACCTACTTTTATTGCTATAATATATGGTCTGATGCCGACACGAAAAGATTATTGATAACACAATTTTATTTGTAAGATTGAAATACCATTATCCTTTATACTTTGTTAAACTTACAATATCGACAAGTAATATCTGTGGTTACGCGGCAAAAAAATACAAAGCTGAGTAAATTTGAAGGTAAGAGGCGGACGGATGCTTCGAAAGGCTTACCCTTTCGTTCCGTGCTCAGGTAAAGAGGCCATACAAGGAAGGGTCGCCACTTCTAGGGGACACGATTGTGTAATAAGATTATGATAGGTATGCTAATAAAAATAAAATAAATATCTATATTAAGTAGGTATAGGTATGTAACCTACCTATGTCATAGTTCACTACCTACCTATATAAATCAAAACAAGTATGGCAAATATTTATATTCAATAACTCGATTTATTTTAGGATTCTAATCGGCTTTTCATAGGATATTGAGAATTGAATGTGTGAACAATCACAAAAGCTTTGTAAAGCACGAATCATCTGAAATAATACATTTATTGACTTGATCATTATGGGGTATTTTCACTGGTATTTTTGTTTACAATTCGGAGGTTCGGCTTATTTATAGGGCAATCAGAGCGTGTAACGATTGGGCGGATATCCGCCTACGGGCTTCTACTTTGTTTAATAAAAATCTGCGAGTTGTTATATAATTTCTGTTTCCAACATATTAACTTAGATAAACAAATTCTGAAGCAAAATTTTGTAACAAAATTAATTATCCATATACTAATATTATAAATGCGAAAGTCTGTCTGTGTCACCTCTTCACCGCTAAACTGCTGGACCGATTGTGATGAAATTTGGAAGGGATGTAGTTAACTACCTGAGGTCAAACATAGGCTACTTTTGGGCGCGATATAACCGAGTCCCACGCGGGGCGAAGCCGCGGGAAACAGCTAGTATATTATATGGTCATTATATACGGTCATATACCAATGTCACGGCGCAAATTGAAGAAGGTCATTAGTCATGGTCACCACACCAAACACACTACGATTTTTTTACTGCTTCTCAATAGTAATTCTAGCAATAAGTTTACATATAGGTATAAGTTAAAAGTTAAATGTATAATACCTATGTTTAGAATATTTACGTGAAAACGTGCTTTATACCTGAGTGAACGTAAAAAAAAATGCAATTTATAAACATTGATTCGAGCCACACCGAAAAGCAGAAAAAAATAAAACAAACTTGACTGCATTCAGTTAATGACGAAACTAACGGTACCTGATAGTTTTTTCGTTAGGTAATAGAGGGAGAAAAAGATGTACGAGTAGAAATGCCTACATAAATAATACCGGCAGTTGGGTAAAAATTTAAGTTACTGCTTGACTTTATTTTGTTCAGTTTTTCTAACCTGATGAACCCGGAAATCGAACCATTGTATGAAGTACACCAGCGATACATGTTGGTTCTTAATTAATTCTTACCCAAGCGAGGTGGACCGTGAGAAACAGCACAAGCGAGGCCGAGGGGCGTCTACCTCCCATCACGTGTTGCTAACTAATGGCTCATGAACGTAGCACGGAAACACAGAAACTTAATACAAAACAGATATTTAAAACATGTGGGATTGTAAGTACGCATTTATCGTAACTATATTCGTTTAATCGCACGATAGCAACTTTCTGATGTAGATATCACTACAACCATACTTCCATACTAATCCATCCATATCCATACTTCCATACTAATATTATAAATGCGAAAGTGTTTATCTGTCTGTCTGTCACCTCTTCACGGCTAAACGGCTGCACCGATTGTGATCTAATTTGGTAGGGATGTAGTTAATGACTTGAGGTCAAACATAGGCTAATTTTGGGCGCGATATAACAGAGTCCCACGCGGGGCGGAGCCGCGGGGAACAGCTAGTAGTATATGTATGCTAAAATCTTTAAAACTACGCAACGGATTATGATGCGGTTTTTTTTAATAGATAGAGTGATTCAAGAGGAAGTTTTTTATGCCCATGCGAAGCCGGGGAAGGTCGCTAGTATTTAATGAAATAGAAAAAATGCATTTTTTCAAAGCCGCCGTAAAATAATGTGCTGTTACTTGTCCAAAGGAAACCTAATCTTAAACAACTAGTGATACCAGTTCATAATAAATCTGCTAATCTCAGGGCTTGATGCCGATTTTTTTTCATATCTTATTCTTTTATGGTCGATGTTGCAGGCATCCATAGACAAATAGGACTGGGCCGTTTGCCTATTCGCATATAAAATTGGATAAATAAATTTTCTTTCTCAAAATGTCCATTATCAATTGATTTAAGTATTTATTTACACAAAAAACCGATTTCATTGCATTCGTTGACAAAATTAAAGAGGAATAGTAGGTACATGATCTCAATCATTTTTGGATTACGATTCAAAGAGGCAATCAAACAAAGAATCTACAATCTACATGGCAACAGCTTCCAATATCCATAAAAGACCTGTCCGCACACTTATGTTGCTTCTGTTACGAGTAAATGATGATTATATACAAAATTGGGTTTTACGGGTTTTACGTACCGAATATTCACTTTTGATTATTCGTATAGTCGGTTGGAGGAATCCAGACACTTATCAATTCAAATAGATAGCAAGAGTACATATATCAAGTTGGAAGCGGTTACCAAATATGTTCACACTCAATCTGGACTAAAAGTTTAATTGTTTTTACAAACTACCTACTTAATAAATAGCTATATTTTTTCTGTGTTCAAAAAATGACTTTCTTTGTATCGATATAAATAATTATATACAACACCTTCACAAGGATCGACGTGCGAATAAAAAGGGAAAATTGAATGCGAGTGATTTACCGTAAATAATTTCGGCAGAATAAACCCTATAAATAAAAGGTAATGACGCTGGCGTACAGATATGTAACGACCCCTTTAAAATGTCTTTCTTTGTGTTGGGAGATAAACTGCGGCATCTCGTGGGATTTGTTCAGCCACACTCCAGGAGCTTTGCCATAGCGACATAGGTATATACCTATGCGCCCTTGACTATAAAGCTGACAAGCTTAATATAATTTGATATTAACCTACCATACTGAAAGTATTAATTGTTAATAATATTATAATAAACTAGATTTCCTTATTAAATAAATTTATTTATATTGAGCTTTTGTTTATAAACTTCTAATTGCTATAATTCAAAAGCGGCCACAGCAAATCTGCACATAAAATAGGTATCTTCTATAAAAATCACTTATAAAGTACATTAAATTCCATGTTGAATTCTAATCATGTAACCTTTTAAGTATTCATGTGTGTAACAGAACTAACAGGCGAATAATAAATTATTACACGTGGACCCTTCTCGCGGTTAAGCTCGAAGGCATTGGGCGTTTATGTATCGGCTACATCAGCTATATAGGAAGGGTCTACTGTTTTACACAACTAAACTAGTTCATCTTCAGCCTTAGCGACGCCCGGCCGGTATGGATATATTGAACTGCTACGTTGAAACGTATCACTCCCCTGGGATCTAGTTAAATTGGGCATGATACTACCTAAATCTGCCGTTACTATCACTTTCCTTTTGTTTAATGCTTCTGTATGGCAGAGCCTTCTATGCATATTTTTTTTATTAAGTTACATGTTCTTAAGTTTATTTAAATATTTTTATTTGTAGCTGAGCATTGAGAGTTCACCCGTTTATGTGTATCTGCTTATTTACGGAACACCGCACATTAGTTATTTAACATTTAACACTATTTAATATTTAGCATAACTTTCAAGCAGCCGACGCAGCATATTTCATAACTTATATAATTAGTTATGAATGAATGAATGAATGAAAATTTATTTATTCAAGTGACCATGACTCATATGTTAGTAAGACTTACGCTATATTAGTAATAAAAATTTTAAAATTGAAATATAACGTAATATCTCAGTTCATTGCGGAGGCCATTCCATTCATTCATTATAGTTTAACAAATCAGTGCAATATATCAATTCAATTAATTCAGTTGTTTCTTATTATCTTTGAAACTAACCCTTACCATTTATCATCTTATCATTTAGTGTGAGGATTTACAACACTTACATGTTTTAGTCCTTCGAGCCGGAGTTTAGTTTTTAGCTTACACTAAAGATATAGCTATTAAATGCAAAAAGATTTTCAAAGTCCGACCAGAGTTTAAAAGAAATAAACTCTTCAGGTAACGATTGTAAATATTCAAATAAGTAAATAAAATTTATTCATTGAGTTTCATACCTTACACAGAAACAGGACATAAAATACAATACAGACCAAGTATCTACATAAACAAACAGGAACAGAAGTTAAAAACAAATGATAGAATTAAACAGCTAGTATTTCAACGCCACAAGTTATATCTCCTCGAAGACATTGAAATAAAACAGTGGAGGCAAACGAGCTGTAACAAGATCAGGCTCGGTACAGTTTTAATTTACAGAGATGTCTAGCGTTTTTTCCGCGTAGTGAATTTTCCACTGGCTCCATTCATCAGGCGACTGTCAGTGTCCCCCGCCGAGCAATTACTAATGTTGCACTTGAATGCACCGCGCTAGAGCAATTACTACCACCTAGAGCGATGGCAGTACAGTACAGCTACCTACCTACCTACCGCTGCCGTGCGATGGGACGACATCGGTTGGGCGGATTGGCGGAGTGCTTAGATTTGATTTTAGATAAGTTGTATGGTATCACTTATTAGGTACACAAGGAGTTAAACTTTATCCTACCACAAGTAATTTTCCACTATATAAGTCATCGATTTATTTGATTACGATAGAGTGCTCTGGTTTCGGAGGCCAAGATCCTTTTTGGGTCGCTGAGCCATCACAGTAGTAGTAGTACTTATGTCATAATCTATTAGTCAAGTTCCGGGTTCCAGCCCCGTTCGTGTTAAGATGAAAAGTGATCATCTTCTACTTGGCCTGGGTCTTTGAATGTTTATCTATATAATAATATGTATTTGTTATAAATCAAATCAAATTATTTATTTGCATAAAATAGGATAATTGTACAATGCATAGGTGGACATGGACTGGACATACAAATAACAAGCAGCAAGCCTATTTTGCCGTTTTAAATAGCATATCAAATAAAGTATCGTTGGGTTAGTATCCCATTATAGAAGTCTCGAACTTTCTTTGGGGTTAGCCCTAAAGTAAGTTCGAGGCAAAGTACGCAAGTTAGGAGCAAAACAATCTGTGTGATTTGCTCCTATATATTTATTAATTTATCAGTGGTGTGATATTTATAACTTTTTATATTGACGACTAAAGTAAACAAAAAATGTTTAAAAGATCTCCATTAAATAGCTGTTTCGAAACGAAAAAGAGGGTGCCCTGTGTTTATTAGAAAATACCTTTCCCTTTTACGTCTCACGCAAGGAATTTTTCTCGTTGGCGGAAATTTACCCTTACGCACCTGGTTCTTTTATACAAACCGACAAAGCGGCCTTCTTCGCTTTCACGACGCGTAGTTTCTTTCTGAAAGAGGCCAGGTCTGATCCCGATAAAATTAACGTTACTTAAATCAAACACGCCATATACTTTTTGGAAGTAACAACGGCCACTCACTCCACACCAAGTTACCGTGCTGAGACCACGTGAATTCATACTTATCGTATGTTGGGTGTCGTCACACTACTGTTCACATTTCATTCAAACTTACTAAAGATCTCGAAACAATTTCTCATGAGAATTCACTTTGACAAATACATGATTCAATTTGAAAAAAATTGAGTCCACGCAGAGTCAACAATGTGGAACAAGTGAAACGTTCCAATAATAAAAAAGGTAAAACGGATCGCCTGGTCCGATTTTCAATATCGTTTTGCAGGTAAACGACGGTGTTATTCATATGTGTAAAGAGTACTTTTTCGTACGTGTCTACACTGACTACTGTATTTCTCATCCGTCGAGGATTTTATGTTTTGATTTAATTCAACTATTTAAACTGCGGCGATTTTAGAATATTAACTTCGCAGTCCAGCTCGAAGTTGCAGAAATGCCGTATGTTCGAATACAGACGTGGCCATCTGTAGAAGTGGCTATTCTCAAATATCGATCCACTGGCCGATTTCGACGAATCCGACGGACTTCCATACACAGATTCCGACATCTGGTCGGTACGGTACAAAACGGATTAGTTTCTAAGAGCCTTTGAAAATGGAATGGCATAACTTGAATGCTTAGCAATGCTCGATTCGTCTTACGTTATTTCATTGCATGCAATCGTGCCTCTAGGTCGAATGTAGGTTGAATCAGTATATCCAAACTACATATGACATGAAGTGGAAGTAAGCCGATATGTGCATTTCACAGCAATATATTCCGACTCAGGCTAAGCTAAGCAATGTCACAGATGTCTATGGAAGCGAGGGACTGTGTCGCAAGTCAGTGCGCGAACGATCTGTGTTTGACAGCTATCTTGGAGCTGAAGAGTCCATCCGATCGGCAATAAACCGGTTATGTTGAATCCAAGTCAAATGCAATGCATGCTTTTCAAATATTGTACGAACTCATACATTTATTAGACTTCATAATTTACCTAAGCTGTCTAAATTTGTCTGTGTTCGATCAGCCATGGTTCACGTCTACGGAACAGCTAGTTACTTCTGTTTTTTACACATAGTTACTTTGCTACTTATGCTTAAACGTCAAAAGATGAATAACGAATGAAACATATTACCACAAAATCGTACGGATTGTCAACTCTGGCAGTTATTTGACAAAATGCTGTATCGGAAACACGAATTCTCTCCAAAACTGTAATAGTTGTGCCAGCTTTTATATAGTGAGAGTTTCTCTCTGAAGAAACATGCGATTGACAGGCAAAATGAGGATGTATTCGACAGGTCCCCCCTCTAAATACACCCCTCTACCTGCCGATGCCGTGAGATATTGAAAACCGAGCCCCGGGCTATTCGTTTGACCTTTTTTATTGGCAACATTTCACTCGTTCCGCATTGTGAGGGCCCTGACTGAAACGGGTTGCGTTGTCAAATTGCTCTGATATTTTAGCTAGTACCTGGGTTACCTTCATTTACATGCTCAAAGCTGATTTTGAGCATAATTTGCGGCCGCTTACCCACTCTTTGATGTATGTATGTCACTCCTCAAGTTTAATATTGTTTACGGAAAGCTCTCATCTTATCAAGTCTAATAAATAAATAAACTTAATTTATATGTATTCGTTTACACTTTATTCACACTACATTCTTAAACACTAGTATGAGTGCTTATAACCAAACCAAATCTGATAGACTTAATAGTCTAGTTAGTATTTATTTATTTATTTATTAAAACTTTATTGTTCCATAAGTACAAAATACTTATACAATTGGCGGACTTAATGCAAAAGCATTCTCTACCAGTCAACCATTGGGAGAAACAGAAAAACTGTGCGGCGCAAAAAAGTTACAAGGGAAAATAGGTACTTAAAAATAAACAAATTTACCACGATGGGTATTTTAATGCATATCATATTAAACTACGTAACATACATACACAATACATAAATATACATACTTATACCCTTACTTATATATCTACATATATTAAATATATATATATATATATATATATACATACATCTATGCACATACATACGAGTATATAAATATACATTATATAAGCCTACATAAATACTTTTACGAAAACTTTCACAAAGAACTTTCACACGCAGAAGTGAGCATGAACTCTTTTTTTAAAGGTAAATTTAGAAGAAATTTCTTTAAATATATCGGCAGGCAAAGCATTCCAGAGTCGGATGGATTGTAATGTGTAGGAATTTGCCATTAAACTACTGCGAAATAACGGAATAAACAGCAAATGAGAGTTAGAAGAACGAAGCTGTCGGTCGTGAGAGTCTGCAAGAAATTTGAACTTACATTTTAAGTATTCAGGTGACTGAGGATTCGTAATAATCGAAAAAAGTGTACACAGAAGCCTAAGTTGTCTACGTTGACGAATTTGCAGCCATCTAAGCTCGGAACGATAAGACGATATGTGGTCATATTTACGGAGACAAAAGATGAAGCGAATACAATTATTAATGAGACGGTCTAGCTTATTGAGGAGATCTTGATTAAGGTCCGGATAACATACATCAGCATAGTCCAGAATAGGGAAAACTAACGTTTGGATTAATAGAATCTTAGTCTTGATGGGTAAGAAGTTTCTGAGCCGATTCAGTTGCTGGAGAGTAATATTTATAGAGCGACTGATTTCAGTGACATGAGCGGTCCAACTGAGAGTGGAATCAATATAAAGGCCAAGATTTTTTACAGAATTATGGAAAGGGATAACGTTGCCATTATAGGTGATTGATGAAATAGAACTAGTATGTGTGTGATAAGTAGTTTATCAAACTTATAGCAGATATATTTCATACTACCAATCTTTCCTTTAGTTGTGGCTAACCATTCGTATTCAGCTTCATAGTTATTTTTATTTTAACACAACATCATCACCCTATCTGGCTAACTCAAGTAAATATATAATATCTGCTACTTCAACTACCCACAAACTTCCACACATGTTTGTACATTTTATTCGTAACACTAAGCGATATCAGCAAGTAGTTTAAAAGGAACAGGCAGACATTACAGAGCAGTGGATGGGTGCACTTGCAAACTTGTCCTCCAAGGATATTACTTTAATCGCGAGAGCCTCCGTTATGGTCAAAGTTTCATGAGTTGCCAGCGTGGCCCGGCCGCAACACCCGCTTATTGCGCCAGTTGTGTTATAATGCTACCTCGTTATATCTTATTTCTTTGTATTTATTTTATTTAAAAACATTGAACCGTATGTAGGTTAAGAACTCTACTTAAGGGGCTATCATAAGCCAACTAGCGCCACTAATTATTTTATTTCTTTTACGCGCTAGTTGGTTTATGGTAGCCCCTTAAGACATAGTTGAGCTAAACTAAGATTTTATTGCACAACAATTCAGACGTAAATATTGTAAATAAGGAAGTTTAGTTAAAATTAAATCTAAAATATATATCTTTTCATGTCATGTCATAAATATATGACATAAGAAAGCATGGCAGTGAGTAGAAAAAAATAATTGAACTTTCATGGAGGTAAATAAAAAATAAATATACAGACCTATATTTTAAGCATAACATAGGTAAGCAATTTTTGCCGCAATCAAAGAATTAGAGGTGAAACGTATTTACTGGAACAGGTTTTTGGAATAGGTTTTGGCTTGGACGCGTAAGTACGCGTTCCCGCATGCGAGTCTTTTAGCGTATCGAGTATTTACGAGTACGGCGACTTCACCGGTCCGCGCAACTCAAAAACTAGGATGCGAGCGGCGTTCGGGACTATATTCGGAAGACGTCGTCGTGAAACTTCGGGATCGCCCGACTCGCCCGCTGCCGCACCTAGCCGCCGAGCGATGTATTTCGGCGAGTTATTGTTTATTCAAATAACACTTTTATTACAAACACAATAAGATCATTTTCTTTTGGTAGCATATTTGTTTTGGTGTGATAGTAATACTTGTTGTTTACTTGCTAACAACAAACAGTTGTTAGTTGTTAGCTTTCGCCGAAAGTTCAATATGAAAGTGAGTACTTATGTATAAACGTACTGAAAAAAAGAACAAGAAAACAAAATAATAAATAAAAAAAATTAAGAATCACTTTGTATATAAAAAAAAAATAAATGAAAGTAATCAATGTATATAAAAACGATTGAAAACTTCTGATATATATTTTACTTAAATACCCGTTTTTAATTGAAATTTTAATAAAAACTGCTGACAGTCCTAAGCCTGTATAAAGTATGAAGGGAAGTTTTAAGTCAATATTAAAAAAATTGGATAAAAAAATACGAAGTGTGAAGACTCAATACTTGTAAAACTAGTCCATAATGTCCATATACGCAAGACGCGCATTTACGGGAATCATTTGGTTACGCAATGAGTCCATTGAGTCGCGTACTCGTAAATACTCGTGGACCTAGTCTTTGGATCTAGTCTTTTTCTGGACGCGTACTCGCAAGACTCAGTCCGCGTTTTACCTAGTATGTCTCACCTCTACAAAGAATGCTATTATAATAACGGAGCACAGAGGCACGTCCTTGCAACGGTGCATAGCAGATGATACCCTAGCTACGCCGTAGCAGTAACCGTAGCAGCTACAATTTTGCGTAGCGACCGTTGCAAACATTGGCTACAGAGATAGCTACGCCGAAGCACTCTGGCCAACGCGGATGATAGTGGTGTGGGTTTCGGTTTGCCATGCTATAGTAGTAGCACAGAATACATAATAACATAATATAAAACACAACTGCAATGTTCGGTATACAACATCGATCGCTGTATACCGAACTCTAGTTGATTATAGCAAGGTAATAAAATGATAAAACAAAAGACATACGTATAACAAACAAACACAAAATTTTACAAATATCTCAATACATGGCGGCTCAGCTGCAGGGATGTCTAGCACTGATTTTCAGCCACCTTTTGAGGAGTCACTGACACATCACAGACAATCTTTGACGTATCATCCTGGTGGGTTACCATCAACTTTTTTTTAGCACGCCCGAAACGAGTGTGCAAGCGAGATGTCGCAATAAGTATATGATGTAAGGCAACATCTCCCACACCCCACACCTAATTGCTTCTAAAGGCTGCAGTTTTTCGGCGCGGTACAAGGCGGGGGAGACAGGTAGTGCATCAGCCTTAGTGTTGTGATTTTGCATCCAACAATTTGTTTTCGTACAGGTAAGAAGGTTGTTAATTTTAACCACTCCAAAAAGCAAACATGCCAAATGAAACCGACTACGTGAAGACATGTTTAAAATCGTGGCTTTATTTATAAAAGGACTGACATGGGTACGAGGAGGAGTCGGGTAGCAGTACCTCATTATATCTGAGTGAGTTACTTTGTCTTGGCCAACATACACGGACTGTATACACTGAGTAATTTTTTGAAAGAATAAGGGGTCACATAATTGAATACGCAGGTTTTCAGAAAACTGCCTAATGCCATAAAAGATCCGTCTGTAGAAACAGTCGCGTACAACCTTATTGACATGCTCATCAAAACGCAATTAAGAATCCATAAATAGTCCAATATTAAGATGTAACACCTTAATATTGATCTACTTTATTTTCTTTGATCGCTTTGACGTTAAAACTCCTTTCATCCTTTTCGATAATTTAATTTTACGAATTCACAAGAAAATTAACAACTTCATAAAATGTTCACTTTATTACGAGAGATATGAAACAAATGGCTAATTATAAAGCTTAAATAAATTTGTCGGAGCGATAGTAATGTCTTCATTTATTCTGAAGTTATCACAGCCTGTATTTATTACAAGCGCTCGAGTGAGCGGAAGTAAGCTCTTCAGCAGAACGGAGTAGTTTTAAACGGCACTTGCCGTAGTTTCTCTTATTTATTATACTGCGAAAACGAAATATAACTAATACTTTGCTATTCGATTTCTCTAGGGATATCTGCAAGAGGACTGATGAGGTCTGGGTCAATATTGTCAGGCACTACACCGGTGGTCACTGCAGCAGTAGATATTACTTCTTTGAATAGAATGGTCAATGAGAGTGAAAATGGCCGAATGTTCGATGCTCGAAATATATTTTAATGTAGTGAACAGTAGGTAGAAATGAAGTATGGAGGTTTGAGAAATGAGGAATACATACACAGTATTAACTATAGCGTGGTTACCATAACTAAAGGGTAATCCTACAATACTGGCAGATAAGACTAAGGCTGGGTTGCACCAACACAACCTATGTCGCTTCAACGGTTATAGTTAGCAGTAATGTTACTGTTACATTTGACTTTAACTGTTACTATAATTGGTACTTTGGTGCAACCCTAAGGTAGCTAAAACTAATTTGGTAGATAAGGCCGTTGAAACGCAAGCTAGAAATCATGTAACTGCGCTCGCCCACGCGTTTGACATTGACAAGTGACAAAAACAATAAACATACAGACTACTGTTAAAATTATAAAAAGAACTGCTCTTCGTTTGTTTTAGAAGCAAGCTTTTAATTTCATAATATTGTATTATCATTCATTTCTTGGGGGTTTCAAATGTGCACACGCTGCTGGTGTCAGTTCTTCAAAATTTCCCTCTTGACCTCTGCCGTGGTTCTATTTACGGTGGCAGCCGGGACCAATTCCGAAGCACGAAATCATCTTTGTTATCAGACAATCAGTTGATTGAAGCCTTCAATGCTCCAAACTAGTAACAAACAAAAGTATGCTTCTCGTGGGAATTACATTATGTAGGCACTGCCTTTGTCAATTTACCAACACTAAAAAGAGAATCGTCTTAGAATTACTTACAGGTTGCTTCTTACGGTGTTGATTGGCTTGTCTGACCCTCTTCAAATGCTGTATGTAGGCCACAGTTTTAGGATCGATTCCGTCCACTAGGTACTTGCATTACTCTCCAGTCATATACCCTGAACCAAATAAAACCGCAATGAAATACACTATAAACTTGTACATTTTTTTAAATTCATTTAAAACGGAAATTGAACCTTTCCATTTTATTTTCTGATGAAGACTAAAAATAGTATCTACGAGTACCTTCTTAGTCGAACATAAAGAGACACTATAAACCAATCTTAAAATGATAAAATGTTATTTACTTACATAGTTCATTTAAGCTTTCTCGTTGCCTCTAATCTAATCTAATTAGTCTCTTGCACAAGAATGCACATTTACTACAAACTTGGCTAAACCTTGAAACATGACATCAACGTGTAAGAGGTCGCGTGTTCACCTTAGATAAAACGATTTAAGTAGTTCGCCAAACATTTAAACTGTTCGGGTTTGGGGCACGTTACCTCCCGTTCTCTATAAACTTGGGTAAAGAAAACATTCTCGCACCGGCGTGTACATATTTGCGTATAATCCAAGTTGGTGAAAAAGTAAACAGCTATGGTCGTTTCATGAACGGCTTCTTGTTAATTGGCCACATTAGTCATACGTGGGGTAGCCGTATAGCTGCCACGAAACCAGATTAGCTACACGAAGATAGCCTTCGCGTCCTTCGCGTGAGTTATTGTGGGGTGCGAATAACTACCCCAGAGAAACTTAACAATAAACTACTTTCGTCAGTAAATATAGGGATGATAATATCGACTTCCTATATGAGCTTTATTAGCTGATTGCTTTGTAGATACACTGTTTACTCGTGGTCCCAGGATTTTGTCCCATTGATGGGACCACGAGGGAGAACTATTTCTCGTACCACTTTTATTTCGTTTTTATTTATTTTTAGTTTTACCTTTTGTACTCAGCTCGATTGATTTTAACCCATTGTTTAATATAATGTTAAATGTATGTACCATTAAAAAAAAATCGTTTTGACCCTCGATGCAGATCTCTGCATAGTAATAGCATGCATGCATCTGCATTCTGCACCATCTTCATGCATGCGATTAGGTACGTGTTTTTACGTTCATCGTACCTACTCGTAATGTCGTATCACCCTTTTGATGCCTAATTTTTTGTTTGAATGAAGATTAAAATTAAAATTCCGCATCGTTCGGGTGTGTACATAGAAAATTATTTTCTCGAGATCAAAGTAAAAAAAAGTTTTTTTACCTACCGTACCGTCACAGAATTAGTAATATTAGTACCATACCACAGAATACTTAATAGTACTCCTATACTAACGTAGTACCGTATCGTTTTGATAAAAATCTTGAAAAGCGAAAAGTAAGTTTTTATTGTAAAATTACCACGGACAAAAATTGATGTTTTCCTCAAAGCCACTGTTAAACATAAGACAAATATCGTAAATATTATTTTTCGAGGATAATAACGATAAAAATAAAAATATGTAGGTATGGTTGGTCAAAAGTGAATAGTCCAGTCATTCGGAATTGCCGGTACATATTCGAAATTCCACTAGTGCATAGAGAAAAAAAGGTAAGTTTTTAAACACTTTTATTTTAAAACTACTACGATATTTATGAAAGATCTCCGAATAAAGCTCTGGAGGCCTACCACCATCTCTTAAAACCATGCAAGATCCAGTGAGTAAGGGAGATGTCGCCTTACATCATGTATTGCGCTGTCTCGCTTACCTACATACATTCAGCCTGGTTCATCAAAATACAAACAATCTATCAACTTGTCTGAAAACCATTCGGATTTACCCGAGTGCACCTAACAAGCTAAAAGTATTATAACAAAAAACCGCTCAAGTGCGAGTTGAACTCGCGTGGAGAGGGTTCCGTACAATGCCAATGTCAGTTTTTATATTCAATTGTGGTATGTTAATGTGAAAGGATTATGAGATGCGAGTTAGTAACTACTACTATCGCTATCTAGTGGTGTTTTCCGTAAGTGAACGTTTTATATTAAATTTAACACTTAATTGTCAATTGATAGAGTTCTTGTAGGTTTTTCTGTAATCTACAGGCTATGACATATATTTTGTATTTTTTTCAAAACTTTAGGCTCAATAGTTTCGGAGATCAGGGGGGGGAATGGTCAATTTTCGTCTTCTTTCATGAATAAAAATAAAACTATTTATGTTACAATAATAACAAAAATATATTTGAGGTCCAAATTACATACGAGCTCTTTCATTTGATATATAACACGGTAAGGTTTGCATAACTTTTTTTTTTATTCCTAACTTGTGCCCCGAAAATGACCCTTATTTAAAAAAAAATATTTTCTTTGCACATCTGTGTTTGGGTCACAGGATTACGCCATCCTACCAAATTTCATCTGTTTTGGTCCAGTAGGTTCGGAGAAAATTGCTGTGACAGACGGACGGAAGGACAGAGAGACGCACGAGTGATCCTATAAGGGTTCCGTTGTACATTTTTGTACGGAACCCTAAAAACAAATTCTGACGTTTTGTATTCTCCGATTTATATTTCTTTGGTGCACTGAACGGAAATTAAGTAGGAAAGTAGTAAACCTCAATAAAATACCAAACATACGTAAACTTTATTTTATTAAATAAAAACACCTTTTCAACATTCGACTAACAAATCGCATCCTCTTTGGAATAGTATTAAAAAAGAAACAAAAACAAGCCTTATTACCTTAACAGACATCACAGTTAAATACAGACACACATAATATCATTTTTCACTAATCGATTTTTTTTATTATTATTTATCTATACTTTGCGGTGTTTTAAAAATATATCGTAAAAATAATATAATCTGTACATATGTAAACATATAAGTAAGTACTTCATTTGTAACATGATAATTAAGTTTAAAATAAACAAGAAATTATTGATTGATATGTTTATGTGGTGATTTCCTTCATGAAACTCCCAACGATTTTAAACAATTTGAACTGTTGTATGTCAACCACATTTCAACTTTGGGTTTGTGCAGACATTTCTGAATTACATCTACGAATTACAAAGGCAGCCTTAAGAAACATTTGATAGTAAAGTAAGTAAAAAAAGTAAACTCTATTGCACCATTGAAAATACAATGTGAAATATTGTGCGAAGGGGGCTTAGACAAATTCACAATTTCAAACGTTTATTAATGTCGACAAGAACAAAATGTACTTATGTGATTGATATAACCCGAGCTTAATCACGTGGTCAATCGTATGTCAATCCCATACAGTTAGTTCCTGTCGAACTTCGTTAACGTTTTGGAATTGTAACTTTGGCTCAGCCCAATAGGCGGCCTTATCGCTAATACTAAGAAATATGTAGATGTCGTGTTTAACAGCATTACATTACATTTTTGTATGTATTAAATACTAATATTTATATGAGTAAGTTAATTGAACTAAAAATAAATTATGTATATGTATTAAAGAAATCAATAGATTCATAGAATTATTTATAAAACGATTGTAGGTATATGTTAAGCGTTACAATGAGTAAAATATCTTTACCTAAGTAATTTTTTGAAAATCCTAGTAGCCAATTCACAGACAGATTTTTATGTTTGTGAAGTGAAAAATATATTTTTATATATTTTTTGCTGTACTTATGCAATTTATACACACACATACATATCACGTTTGTCGCGAAATTGTATCTTTTATTAGTTTGTGCAGTCAATACTAATATACATACATACAAATCACCTCTGTACGATTTTTTTCAGTAATAAAATGAAGCAATGCACCGGTGACAACTGAATTCAATGTGCATGTTATCATCATTGTACACACAGTTTGTTTGTTTGTTATAACTTTTACACATAAAATAAGTACATTACATAAGATAAATGCAACGGCGGTCTTATCCCTTGAAAATATATTTTCCAGCCAACAGGCGGCGCTAGTTACACTGTATTTTACCATATACACAGACTTAATTTCAAATACAACATTCTTAACATAGTTTTGCATACAACAGGAGTGAAGACTGCAAACTATAGCCTAGAAATAAATAAGCCAACTAGTGACGCTAGCGCTATTCACCATTACGCATCAGCGCGATAGGTACACAAACAGGTGGCTATTTTCAAGCTTCAAGTATGTAGTCCCTTTAAGTCTGTGACGTAATTAATCATATAAACTTCAAATTCTGCATAAGCACTATATATAAACCACTAGATGAACCAGTAATTTTATAAATCAAATACTTTGTGGCTTTTAACCTAGTAATTACAATAATTACCTTACACACTAATATTATTTGCATCTTCTTGAGGAAAAAAGTTATTATAACCATTTATCACTTTTGATTCAAAACACTATAAAATTAGCAAAACATATGTATCAGAAATGTATATGTAGAAGAAAGATAAAATTTTTGAGAAAACAACGCAGTTATGTTTCTTAAACTCAAAAAATACAACAGAACAAAATGTATTAAACATTTTAGGAATAATATTATGTATCAAGGTTAGGATTTAAACTTATGGGCTGTGTCGGATAGGCCGATTTAACCCTTATTCGTATAATACCAGATACTCCAAATATCCGATTCTTAAAATATTAGATTATCAAAATAGGATATTCTCAATATAACCGAAATTGGACACTTAACGTGAAAAATATATGTATATTATACCATAGCCAAAAATTTCAAAAAAATAAATAAGGATATATTTAGTTGCTACATGTGGTGTAGTGTCTCGTTTGCGTGCGCGAACTCGTCAAGCAAGAACGAAATGTAACTTTGGCTAAACATTTGTCCCTACTCATTTCATCCCACATCCCTTTTACACATATCAGCCCTCACATAATCCATCCATCTTTTGGTGATCTATCAGTTGATGATATATCAAAAAAATTACCTTCTAGCTTATTAATTACACTTTATACAATAAATTTAATACTGATTCCAGATTCTTTGAGCAAATCATTACTTCTCAGAACATAACACCAAAATAACTGGACATAACTACTTGGCTTGAACGAATATGATTGAAAAATGCCTATTAGGTAGCTGATCGCCCACCATAAGGCACCATTTATACTCCACTATTTGTGGCTTTAATTTTAATGAATACAACAATGTAAATTAAAATTAATTATGACGTAAATTTATTACCATTTGTTCGAAAAGAACAATAGCATAGGAAAAGCTTCTTATAAAATAGAGCAAAAGATCCTGCGACTGAATTTAGAACGATTCGAATTCTGGATTGTTACATGGTATGGATTCACACGTAGTCGAAGTCTTGTAGAAGTATTCAGACATATTCACATACGTACTTATTTTTAAATGTTCTTTTTTATGTAGTTTCAAATCTTCAATACAACTCCACCTTCCAAACCCAAAACTCGCATATTTTCTCTTTCCCATCTAGTTCGTTCAGAACTTCAGCCAAATGAGATAGAAAACATTCTACGAAGACAAAAAAATTTGATGAGCCAAATGCGACAGACAGAAAACGTCTACGAAGGCAAAACTTGCCGATTATCCCTTTACAAAATGGGTAATCGATGTGATCATTATTGAGAATATTAGTCCGAAATGTACGAGCGCGAACAAAACCATAATAAAAAAATAAAGTAACTAGTGGTTTCTCTACGTATACTTGCTCAAGTAACAATTGGTCAGATGGTATACGGAAATAGTACATTACTCTCTAGGCGTGGAATTTTTAAGTAGTATTGGTAAGGCAAGTCGCAGTCTAACAGCATTAAAAAATAATTTAAACAGGAATTTTTTTTATTGTTATTTTGCCGCGACTTGTGTAGTTCTCCTATTTATAACTTAAACTAACTTCCCATATAAACGGGTGTTTGACGTGGGAAGTTTGTTGTTAAAATATAAATATAAATTGATATAAAAATTTACTGGCGTCAAAAAGAAAGCCCTTTATTAATTCTTTTAGTTTAGAAATTGATTCAGATTTTAAAAACAGGTTGACCTAGTTCATGAGTGTGTTAATTAACTGCAAGTTTGCACAAACCTATCATCGGTGTGTTACGCAAAGTAGAGAAAAAGCTTTTTAATATCACTTGCTCGCAAAGTTGTTCTTATTTCCAGGTAGATACAAATACGGTGGTTCTTATAGTGGTTCTTATTCAGCTCTCCCCGAAAACAATGTACTTATCATAATATCGGTGTAGTGTTTCACGCGGAGCACGAAGTCCACTGAATGCTGTCGCGGACCTGGTTGACACGCGTCAATAGTTCGTCCGTCCAGCGGTGGGCCGTGCGGTCCACGGTGGACGGCGTGCTCACACATGCCATGTCGTCATTTTCGCACGCGTCCTAAAACAAAATTATAAAAGATAACTATTTATTTATTTATTCTATCAGAAAGACAGACGGCGGACAGCGCGCCCGGCGCGTGCTGCCACACTAGTGGTTGTTCACCTGCGGCAGTGCTACATACCCGGTAGTGGTGCAGCAGCGCGTGCGCGGGCGCCATGCCGGCGGACAGCGCGCCCGGCGCGTGCTGCCACACTAGTGGTTGTTCACCTGCGGCAGTGCTACATACCCGGTAGTGGTGCAGCAGCGCGTGCGCGGGCGCCATGCCGGCGGACAGCGCGCCCGGCGCGTGCTGCCACACTAGTGGTTGTTCACCTGCGGCAGTGCTACATACCCGGTAGTGGTGCAGCAGCGCGTGCGCGGGCGCCATGCCGGCGGACAGCGCGCCCGGCGCGTGCTGCCACACTAGTGGTTGTTCACCTGCGGCAGTGCTACATACCCGGTAGTGGTGCAGCAGCGCGTGCGCGGGCGCCATGCCGGCGGACAGCGCGCCCGGCGCGTGCTGCCACACTAGTGGTTGTTCACCTGCGGCAGTGCTACATACCCGGTAGTGGTGCAGCAGCGCGTGCGCGGGCGCCATGCCGGCGGACAGCGCGCCCGGCGCGTGCTGCCACACTAGTGGTTGTTCACCTGCGGCAGTGCTACATACCCGGTAGTGGTGCAGCAGCGCGTGCGCGGGCGCCATGCCGGCGGACAGCGCGCCCGGCGCGTGCTGCCACACTAGTGGTTGTTCACCTGCGGCAGTGCTACATACCCGGTAGTGGTGCAGCAGCGCGTGCGCGGGCGCCATGCCGGCGGACAGCGCGCCCGGCGCGTGCTGCCACACTAGTGGTTGTTCACCTGCGGCAGTGCTACATACCCGGTAGTGGTGCAGCAGCGCGTGCGCGGGCGCCATGCCGGCGGACAGCGCGCCCGGCGCGTGCTGCCACACTAGTGGTTGTTCACCTGCGGCAGTGCTACATACCCGGTAGTGGTGCAGCAGCGCGTGCGCGGGCGCCATGCCGGCGGACAGCGCGCCCGGCGCGTGCTCCCACACGAAGTGGTTGCCGAGCTCGACGACGTCCCGCGGCCGCACCACGTACTTGCTGCGGTTCTTGATCGCGAACGGGCGAGCGCTGCGCCGAGTCTTGCGCGCCGTCAGTAGCTGCACGCGGTTGTCGGGGTCGTCCTGCAGAATAAAACATATTCGATTATTTATTTTCGATATGGAATATTCTTATCACCATCATCATTTCGAGTAGGTGAAATAAATAGGTGAGCTAAAATAATAAGTCATACCTTCCAGTATAAATAAAAGAAGGCGTTTTGAAACAGGAAAGCAGAGGGCAACTTCGCATGCGGGTGATATTTTGCGAGCGATGCAGATAACATAGCGGGTATCTCTGGTGCCTGTCGCGGCAACACTAGTTCATCGACATCAATAACGAGCAGCCAATCAGTGTGCCGCATGGACCGGTACAGACAGTCGTTGAACGCTGCAAATAGACCTTCTGTTCTGCAACAACAAAATGTGAAACATATTAAAGGTGATAGGTATAACGTTATTTATGAAATAAAAATTCCTACACGTGATTTATTTTGTCTTAAAAACTAAATACTTATTATGAGTGTCGGCGACCAGCAATATTAATAACCCTTTTTTAAATATTTGTAAACCTTTTTTTTACTATGACAAATATATATTTTGAATTCTGTCTTCAAGTAACAGTTGAACGAAGTTGCTTTATTTTCTTACAATGAGAATAAAGATATACCATACAATACAAAATAACTTTTTGACCAAACCTACGGGAAACGCGTACTTTTTGGGATAGAAACTTGTGTACACTCTGCGCATTATGCCATCCAGTACGATAAAAAACAGCGAAAGAAAATCCTTGTCTTGGGAGATTAGTCCTTCATGAGCAACTTTGAATAAGTATACACTAGTAAAAATGTACAATGGCAAACTACAAACATAGATAATGCAATAAGTCTATTGACATATTGTTTGTTGAATAATGAAGTTTTTTTCGAGCAAGAGGAAGAAAATATATTTTTGTGGCAAAGCCGCAAAGGTGCCTGTGAAAAGAAAACAAGTTCCATTACCTAATTTCCACTGCGGACACCATGTTGAGTTTCCACGGTAGCAACGTGACGAGCCCCAACTTGCGGTAATAGTCGAGCACGCAACCGACTGGCGGGCTTGTGGACGAGTTATACATGTAGAAATGACTAGCTCCCAGTATCCTATTAAACTCGAACCATTCTATGAGCCATTCAGAACGGGCGAACGAGGAATGAAAAGGCTTCACGCATACGTGTAGAGTTGACTGTAAAATAAAAATTGTCAATATTAACTATACTTAAAAAGCGCTTTAAGATTTAAAGAATTGCATCCCAAGCCGTATGGTATATAGCATCTATCGGCCCTACACTGATGTCAGTTTTAAATCCGTTTGTTGGTCTCTGAAATTTTGTCTAACGACCGCTTTCCGAAGCACAAAATATTTCTATTCTTGTTTTTCGGAATGTTTGAAAATTATCAACATTTGACAACCATTACTTGGTCAGCCAACAGGGAGCCGGACAACACATTCGCGAGATATATTATAATACTAGCTGTTCCCCGCGGCTTCGCCCCGCGTGGTACTCGGTTATATCGCGCCCAAAAGTAGCCTATGTTTGACCTCAGGTCGTTAACTACATCCCTACCAAATTTCATCACAATCGGTCCAGCAGTTTAACCGTGAAGAGGTGACAGACAGACAGACAGACAGACAGACAGACAGACAGACTTTCGCATTTATAATATTAGTATGGATATTAGTATGGATAATCACTCAGTATAAAACAGTCGCTTTCTCTGTCTCTATGTCCCTTTGTATCTTTAAAACTACACAACGGATTTTGATGCGGTTTTTTTTTTAATAAATAGAGTGATTCAATAGGAAGGTTTTTATGCCCATACGAAGACGGAGCGGGTCGCTAGTAAAATATAAAATAAAAAAACAACGATTCCGACGAACAGAGAACTTTCTTCTATTTCAACCGAATTTCAAAAAGGAGACAAGACAAGATAAAAATATACAATAAGGAAATTAGAAACATAGATAATACAATAGGTAGATATCTTATTATTAGGAGAAAGGATATCTCTGTCATTCCTGGACCTATTTTAAAAATTCTTTCTTTGTTCAAAAGGACAAACTTTCAATTCAATTAGGTGTTGATAATTTTGTGGCGACACTAGCGCCACAACAATATCTACAAAGACGCACCACAGATGGCGTTAAAAGCAACAATCTCAGAATTGCATACAAGATGGCAAATTACTATGACAGTCTAAATCGCGTTTGCAAAGTTTCTACGGATTGGAGCATAAATACAATCTCCGACAAGACATCGTCGGAGCCGCGGTTCCCCAGGCATAACACCCTAGCCTGGCGGGAAGATCTTCCCTTTGTGGCGGTCGAGCATAACACTATAGCTCCCGTCACACACTCCAAACAAACAAGAACAAAATCTCCTTCTGGCGCAGTCGGGTAGAAAAATAACATTATCTCTAACTCATGTGTTCTAGGTACATACACTGTTCGTACATACGAGTACTCGTACTTAATTATATATTATTATCGTTGTATGCAACACGCAATTGTATTTTATAATGAAAAGGAATAAATGAATGTCGATAAGCGAGAGAAACATGGGGGAAATATTTAATTTATTGTATTGTATGTTTATAGTAGTTTGATGCGATAAGTTGACATTGGATATACATTGTTTAGAAAATTGATAGTTGTTATTGTAATGTGATTCCACGCATGCTTTTTGGTGCTTCTACACTGACAAATAGCACTTTTTTCTGCGACTTTTTTTTTTTCAAAAGCACTATTAACTAACTTCAAAAATACTTTTAATCCATATTTACAGTTTTCAAATTGTAATGTTTGTTTCTGTATGTGAGCAATAAAAATATTTTGTTTTGTACTCGTAAATTAAAAAATGAAATAGAAAATGAATGCAATACAAAATGTAACTAGCTCTTCATTTAATACTAGCTGTTCCCCGCGGCTTCGCCCCGCGTGGGACTCGATTATATCGCGCCCAAAAGAAGCCTATGTTTGACCTCAGGTCGTTAACTACATCCCTACCAAATTTCATCACAATCGGTCCAGCAGTTTAGCCGTGAAGAGGTGACAGAAAGACAGACAGACAGACAGACAGACAGACAGACAGACAGACAGACAGACAGACGGACAGACAGACAGACAGACAGACTTTCGCATTTACAATATTAGTATGGATATGGAAGTATGGATACTTACAGAACATACGAAAAACGAAACTCCATCATAAAAACTCGTACTTAAAATTCTTTATCTTTTTCTCATTTATATTTTACTAGCGACTCGCCCCGGCTTCGCATGGGCTTAAAAACCTTCCTCTTGAATCACTCTATCTATTAAGAAAACCGCATCAAAATCCGTTGCGTAGTTTTAAAGATACATAGAGAAAGCGACTTTGTTTTATACTACGTACCTAGTGATTTAACTAGTCTGTTTTTTTTTCTATTTTTTAAGTATTTATAAGATTCATTAGTTTCGGAGGAAGTCGGTCATGACAGACAGACACACAAGTGATCCTGAAAGGATTTCACTTTGTCATTTAGGTATATGTTACTATTTCCTGACGGGATTGAACCCATACCTAGTAGCGTGTTATAGTAAAACCCAGATAAAAAAAGTAATATTTTAAATGTGAACGTTACATATTAAATTTGTTGTTAGTCCTACGTTGCTAGTCCTACTAAACAGACTGTGATATTTGTTTCAGATTGTACATACAAATATATGATATTGTTGTGTGTGTTGGTTAGGCAAAATAATTATCACACCACGATAACTGCCAGCGGGTGCCGAATTATTATTATTGATTAGTATTGTAATCCCTAACGCGTACGAATAGGCGGGAAGACTTGGTCGAGCGAACGGAGCAGGTCAAATACTTGATATCTGTACTTGAAGCGTCCGGGGACATCGACTGCGACGTCAAAGCCCGAAAAGCAGCAGCATGGACGAAGTGGCATGAAGTAGCTGGTGTCACTTGTGACTCCCGAATGCGGGTTAAGTTTGAGTGACAGGTCTACAAATCCATGATAAAGCCCGTCTTTCTATACGGTAGTGAGACGTGTCGCGTGCTTGAGCAGCACAAGCAAGAGTTGCATGTCACGAAGATGAAGATGCTGCGTTGGATGGACTATCACGGAAATTCCGCATAAAAATTTCCACATTCAAAGCAGCCTTCATGTTCGTGGTATAGCGAAAAAGCTTCAGGACAATTTCCTACGTTTTACGGAAACCGGCAAGTTACGTTTAGACAAGTGTAGCCATGCCGCCTCCGCCGGGTAGAAGAGGCAAACTTAAAAAGTGCTGGCTCGACGTCGCAGTAAACGATATGCGTGCTAATGATCTCACAACTCAAAACCACGTCAGTGGCAGTTCCAAAGAACTCTGATACCAGGGTGTGCATGGTGGATTGACCGTGACACCTACACGAAATGACGAAGATGATCTCAAAACAAAGGAAGCTGAAGACCGGGCGAAGTGGAGGAGAAAAAGCAGGAAAACGCGGACCTGGGCTCTGAAGCAGTCAGTTGAGGAGGCATCCGGGAAAACGCTATGATGAGAGAGAGTTATTGCTTAGTAAACACCAATAATCTTATGGCTCAATACGATATTGGAACATAAAACGAATTGCTTGCGCCATAAATTTCTATTGCATTAATATCACGCCATTTCGATGTATGAGTGGTCGTAAAAAACCGGCGAACTGCTCACTAAGAAAAATTAGGGACGCATTCAGCATAAGTCAAGGTGGCACAATCGTGCCATTCGTGTGGTCTACAGCGATGACATTTGTTTAAATGGTAGACCGCAAGGTACATAAATCCAGTTTATAAATCAAAATCAGATTTGATATCAGACAACAGGGAAAACATGCTTAGATAGATGATAGTTGCATCCTCACTTCAGCCTGCACTTCCAGTACTATTTCAATGAAGCGATTGTTATATGACCTCCGTAAACCTTTTTTACAGGGAAACCAGACCAAATAGGACTAGCTTTGGGATGCGTTTGTTTTGTGTGGTCTGGGCCAATTATCTTTATATTTTTCAGGCTATAATGATGTAAGTGTGTAAAGGCAAAACATAACAAATGGGTCTGTCTAACGATAACAGCCGGGACCTACTATCAGCAAAAGTTGCAAAGCAAAGCTAGCGAGCTGCATCTTTAAATTACATCTCTGCTTTTTATCACTCCTGCATCTAAAGCATTACAAACAAACTCGCATTAACATTTATTACTAACTAGCTGTTCCCCGCGGCTTCGCCCCACGTAGGACTCGGTTATATCGCGCCCTATATGTTCACTACATAAGTGATTTGACCTGTGTGTATGTATTGTATGTATATGAGTAGGTATTTGTTTGTAAGTCTATAATTCATATCTACATGCCCTCGTTAATTAAAAATGCCTTTATACAGCGAGTAATCAGGATTTTTTTTATCGTAAATCTATCGATTGTGGTATCAAAACAAAGGGTTCTAAAAGGTGATTTAAAACAAAGGTATATATACAATTAAAATATTTGAAGTGAAATCCCAAATTAAATATGTGCATACATACAAAGTAGCGTACGGGTGAAGCCGTGCGCAAAAGTAGTATAATGTAAAAAAAATACCTGTATATCAGGTTTAGGCTTCGTATCGAGGACAGTGAGCAGATTTGTGGGGGGTTTATCAGCCCAGGCGGTGGACAGCACAGACACAGACGCGCCCACTGTTTCCCGAGGCTTGACACCCGAATCGCCGAGGAGGCATAAAACATACGTCGCACTATATTTGTAGTTCCAATTCTCACGGATCGCCTGAAAGGTTGGAAAATAATCATCATTAAAAGCCTCACAAAATTTACTGGACATACAATCACAAATCTCCAGACTGAATTATACCTCTGAATTATAATTATTATTCACTCCACACACCAGAAAGCTATTATATATTTGATCACCATTCTAGAACCTTTCTACTATAGCGGCCATCGAACCTGTGACGTGACTCCGTCTACTAACATTTTACCAACTTATCAGACTGGCTGTCTCTAAGAAGTTAAGCATTTAAACAATGAAAGTATTTTTTAATACCTTGACCCTGGCCTTTAGTGTGAGTGTGCGATTGTCTTGCAACCACAATCGGCAGACGACGGGGTCTGAACCGCGAGTCTTCGTCGCTGCTATAATCCGCACAGCCGCTACGGTCCGCATTTCGACAAATGCTGAATACACGTAGAATTTGAATCTGTAAAAAAATATATGGGATATTTTACCTGTACATTTATAAAAAAATATTCAATAAATAAAAAAAAATAAAACAGTTGGCTATTATCTAGAAAACTAATTCTGTTTCATTCTCATTTACTTCACGCACGTCAAATAAATCTTCAGATGCCAGTTACACACCGAACCGACTCATTGTTTTTATTATCAAACTATATCTACCCTGGTCTGACATAGCTTTTGAGGCCAATGTATTTGACAGCCGCCAGAGCACCAAGTGCATGGGTCACGGCGGCAACAGAAGCCGCAGAACTATTTTCTGAGACAATCACGTGCTTTAGTCCTCTAATCAATATCGTTTCAGCCGCAAGTAGTCCACTGATGACATTTGTTTATTTATTGACAAAAGTACAAAACAGTACATAATATACTTAAATGTGCATAAACCTGACGAGGTTTGAGCGCACATCTTTATTTTACAATCGCTATACGTGATATAATTTTATAAGTGTGTACCTACAAACACCGAAAATAAAACAGAACATACTACTATATAGTACTTCAAGAATGACCGGTTAGAAGCTGCCTGCATCCAGTGCTTGCCTGCGACCTTCTATAAAGAAGGTCATCTGACTGCACCACACTTACTGATGTTAGCCTATAATGTCATATAGATATGGCATTTATTAAGATCTAAACTAGAAATGATTATGTGCGTGTTGAATTGAAACATTATAGAAAAAAGTTATATTTAATGTACATGTATATGTGTAAAGCCCACGGAGTTGATCTGCGGTAAAGCCATACTAAAACCATATCAAATCAAATCAATCAAATCATTTATTTGCATAAAATAGGGTAAATGTACATGTACAAAGAATTTATCGATTCGAAGAACTAGTGCATGAAAATTTTCATCCATATAATCGCGCAATAAAAGTTTCAAACCCTACTTTAATTTAATGTTTATAGGTGATGTATATGTGTGATTCTGTATTAATGAGCTGGGTCGATATTCCACTTCAAATTGTACAATAGTGAACTTAAGAATTTTAAATGAATAGTGAAATTCTCGCATGACGCCTCTATTGGAAAAGCATTCATCGCAGGTTCGTGAGGGATGTAACGGCGTTTGCCTGTACATCCGAGGATTTGATTCCCACGGGATGCTTACTTTTTTTTAGTTGTTTCTAGTTTGGTTAGGACATTGCAGGCGTGAATCACCTAGCTGATTGTCTTAATTATAATAAAGATGAGTCCGTGCTTCGGAAGGCACGCTAAGCCGTTGGTGCCATCTGGTAGTCGATAAAGGAGCCACGACAGAAGTCGAGGGGCCCGGCCGTTCTAAAAAACTCTAGACACACCCACACGAAATGATAATGAGTGAGGGATGTGAATGAGCCTCGAAAAATATTCCAACGATGAACCATGCTATAAATAATACGGATATTTTTCTAACATTGAAACTTGGTCCACGCAGTATAACAGATTTAAAATTGGTCATGTTAATACACCATTGATAACATTATCAATTAGGCAGCCACGAATACATAGTAAAAAATATACCTAGTTAAAAAAAAAAAACAAAAAAAAACGCTTCAATGAGCAATCGAACTAAAAAACGAAAAATAAAAAATAAACCAAGAAGCGTGTGGGGTGCTTGTGCCATATTTTTCATTTGTCGAGCACCCCACACGCTTTTTGGTTTATTTATTTTCCACTTTTTAGAAATAAACTTATCGAATTATTGTATTGTCATCGGTCCTTGATAATTCTACAAAGTTTGAATTAAATCTGACCGTTCAAAGTGGGTCAAAATTCAAAGTTCAAAGGAGTCGGTTACAACAAACAAACAAACAAGCAAGCAAACATACAGGTGAACTTAATAAAAGCGTGTTAATTAAATTAAAAAAAAAATAATCCGAAGGTTTAACCTTCGAATCGAATAAATTATGAAACCGAAGTGCGGCACTACATAAGTAGTAGCTAACTTAGCTTTGATATATCCTAATACGAGTAGTTGACGTAATTTTTGTTGCAAGCGGTCATAGGGGTTCCTTCATCATACAATATGAAACCTTTCAAAATCAAAATGATTAACGTTAGGATAGCCCTGACCCAACCCGTACCACACAGTTCAACATGCACGGTCAAGAATATTTCTCAGTTCAACAAGCTCTTTTAGGCATAAAACTACGCTCGAAAAATGGTTTTCAAAAACTCAAATCAGAGTGCTCAGCGTTCCTAAATATCATGTAGACTAACGGACTACAAATAATACAATAAGCTGGTTTTGAAACAATGATATCAGGGAATATAGAGTCGATTGTCCTCTATGACTCCAGGTTGTAATTTTTAAGGGCCTATTGACCTGGTTGCCCTACACGATAGAAATAATTTAAATATTCCTATGGGAAACAGATGTAAAGTAACTAAAGTAAGCTATTACGGTGGCCGTGACGGGGTTCGTGAGGGGAGGTTTGAAACTCAAACCGGGGTATACGAGGTCGAACTTTTGGTTTTGGGAGGTTGCAAATTACTCCATTATGAAGCAATCTGCTTGAAAAGAAATTTATTTCGCCCCAGAGTGGGACAGATTTGCGGACATTCAACGTTTTTGTTACGAGTAATTAACGAGTCCTAATTAAGGCGATCAGAACTTATTCTGTCCAAATTTTCTGTAAACATAATTGAATTAAAAAATCTAAAATGCTCTGTAAGAACCAAGTCTTTGTTGATCTCAGACTGATTTAGGGTTGAGGCTACTGTAGGTGTATATGTATAACGCCATATGCCTAGTATTTCTCCGGACATCCCCGTTCTCCAGATAAATAAAGCTGAACTTAGGTCCCATTTTAAATTTTCTTAGTGAATATTTTAGATACTAAACTTCAAATAGTTATAAAAAACATCTTAGTAATTTGGACGCACTTAAAAAACAAATATTGACAAAATTTATATATTACAATACAAAATTTTACATATACATACATACCTATATAAACTATAAAACTAAGTAATTTTGCGAAAATTTCTTGTCATTAGTTTTCCTGTGGCATTAATCAGCGTTGTCATATTAAGAGTTAAATAATGAACCAGAATATATATGAGGTGGACACAATCAACTGCAAATATTTTAAGGGCAGATTCAGACCACTATACTGAACAACTTTTCTAAATGAACTTATATCGAAATACGATTTTACTAAACTAGATCAGATGATTCTATTGTATTGATCAGATTGTATGGGACATCAAAAAATTTTTTCGTATTTCGATATAAGTTTATTTAAAAAAGTTGTTCAGTTTAGTGGTCTGAATCTGCCCTTAAAATATTTGCAGTGGATTTGTGTCCACCTTATATATAATTTGAAATACGGTGCTAAGTTATTATAAAATCTTTTTTGTTATAAGACAGGATCTCTTAATTCAAATTCCTTGCTTCAATGCTTACGAATTTTTTTAAAATTGATTGTCTGAAATAGGTAGGTACTCTAGTGATACTTGAACATACACAATATTTTTTCTCATAAAACTACTAACTATTTTAAATAAGTACGTAAAATAATGGCATTTTCTTATAGCAAGCTAAGTTATTAGGAGATAAAATATAAATTAAATAGATAATATAGTATGTAAGGTGATATATCATGAAGAAACGAAAGTGGCACTCTTCTGTGAGTTCAACATCAAGCCACATTCATTCCATGCATGTTAAAGATCATAACAAGAGGGCCATGCGGCTTTAGAGTACCCTTTCTTTGCCAAGATGACACTTCTAGTCTCTTTACACAAGTGCAGTTCGTTTGCCAAATACAAGAAAAAATATAATCACAATGAAGTATTTTTGTCTCAGCTTTTAGCTACCCTTACATTTTTGATCGGCAATTTTTTTTAATGTTTGTTACCTCATATCTCCGTCATTTCAGGACCGATTTTGATTCGATTAGTTGAAAGTATGTCCTTTCAAACATAAAAATAACTTTCAAAATCGGTCCAGAAATGACGGAGATATGAGGTAAAAAACAAAAAAAATCAGACGAATTCAGAACCTCATTATTTTTTAAAGTGGGTTGATAATCCAAATAAGAACAGGACTCGTGTGATCTTATATAATTTAATCTATATTATTAAAAGGCTTTGTCCTCATATATAATAAAGCTAAAGAGTTTGTTTGTTTGAATGTTTATAACTTACAATTACTGATCGGATTTGAAAAAATATTTCTGCATATGATAGCCTGATTTGGAGAAGGTATAGGTAGAAGGTAAGGCTATAGTACATACACACCACGGCTAAGTAAAACCGCGAGCAACAGCTAGTACTCGATATAATATAGCTAAAGATATAATAAAGCTAGAGTTTGCCTGAACACTTATAACTTGTAAACTACTGATCTTATTTAAAAAAATCTTTCTGTATATGATAGCCTGATTCTTACGAAAGGTTATAGGCAATATTTCATCATATATCTAATAAAATCAAGTACTTAAAGTCGTTCTTCACATAAATTTACAAATTTTACGAAAATCGACCTAATTTAATGTCTCTCAGGTTTGTTTTCATATGATTCCTTATTTAATTCGTATAAAAGTCATTTAAGTATCAATACGGGTGAAAACCGCGCGGTTGTTTTCTAACCCACCATCTCATTCATCAATATGCATTGAATTACCTAGTTCCAGCCACTCTTTGCCAAACTCCATCCAGAGGGTAGCGCGCAGGTGTTACCTGACCCCCATCTCCACCTCCAGTGTCGGTTCTACTATCCCAATTCTGAAAACAAAAAGTCACATTAGACAGTTTTACAACCCACTTACAGCCGCATCTAGCCACCAAATCATACATGGTAAAGTTCGTTTATGGTACTTTAATAACTAACAAAATTTAAAAGCCCTAAAAATCAACTTTTTACCTAATCTAAATATAAACCCTAAATATAATTTAAATAAAATGTGAGCACACATACTTTTAACAATTAATTTTATTTTATGACATAAAATTTATCAAATTCTTATACAGAAAAGGCCAAGTGTGAGTCGGAATCGCACCCTGAGGATTCCGTACCACCACACAATACTGAAAGACTTAGGTTATTTTAAGACAGATGGATGGACAACAAAGTGATCTTATAAGAGTTTCGTTTTTGCCTTTAGAGGTATGCAACCCTAAAAAAATCCACCTATGTCAAAAATAAAAGTTTATTGTTAATTGAATATTCTCTGTCTATTGGTTGAATCCAAGCATTCCCAAATAATAATAAACAATTATTAAATACAGTTATAGGGCACTACAAAGAAAAACAATTAAAGCATATTGTCGAAATATTTATCAACACAGCAGCACAAGGTTGGGGCACTTTTCCAATGCTTCTGCTATGGTCGCGCATGTATGTGTTACAACAATGGTTTTTCTATTGTGTCTTGATTCAGTGTCGACAGGGTTAATTGCAATCAATAAAATCTAACATCAATTAACAGCTATAATATTTTTTATTTAGGATCTAAACTGCACAGAACTGAAACCAATGTTAGATTTCTCAATGTATATTAAGCTTACCTAAACCATGCTTGTAATAAATTAGATTTATATTTTACAGTACTTTATGAAACTTAAGTGTGCTAGTAGAAATTATGGTACTTTGGTGTGCTAGTAGACATTAACAATACATTAAATCTTGAAATGGGTACAATTTTATAGCTTGCAATAAATTGATTGATAACAAAATTTCTGTTTATCATTTTTTAACATACTTATTTGTGGTTCTTATTCACAATCAGACAATATCAGACTACAAGCAGATGTGGTGTGTGCTTCTTAGCATGTCTGGTGCTAAACTAATCGGAGCCAGAGCACTATTATTCTTTTTGTTGCATGTCTAGGTTTAAAAATGTCCCGGCATCTTTGGAACAGAAATATGATTTCAGAGATTGTGAGTAGGCCCATTAAGAGGTTCAGATGCTTCTCCAGTCGCAATCATTACTTTCTCCATGACTAACTGTTTCCTCCTTCACAGTAGCGATACATACATTTTCGTAAACTTTGTGATTCTGATAAACCATGGTCTGTTTGATATTTGTTTTAGTACCTATGTAATTTTGTACTCTTTGGGTTATAATGATATTCAAGGCACTAGCTGAACCCCTGAGTTCTATGCCATGTGTCCAAATAAGTTTCAAGATTGATGTAGGTATAAATAAGCAGCTTATTGTCAACATTTTTTTCTATCATTATTCCAGTTTCTTTATAATGTAAGGAGCTTGACTGACAAGAGCCTAGCTCTTATTTTGTGTAGGAACCATCTTTAGCTTCACTCCCAATCCAAAACCCAAAAAAAAAGGATTGGGTTTGTAGGTACCTACTTAGATCATGGTTTACTAATAGAAATTAGAGTTCTTTGCAAACAATAGTATAAAGTATACCATATGGTTGCACCTGAATTATGTGTATATTCAGTACAGTACACTGCACATACACATATTGTATAGGGTGAGGAGGGTCATCAGACAATTTATGATGATGAAGATGGTTAGAGTATTCGAAAGGGTGCGCAAAACTTAGGACTTTTCGGAATTAGAATTTTCGGAGTGATTTCGCTCGTCATAGTCACCCATTTTTTATTGTCCCATGTCGTAGATAACATCATTAGCATCACTTTTGGTCATGTGAAAAATTTTCGTGCGACGCTTATTTTCCGAGTTTTACCGTATTTTTGATTTTGACGACCCAAAAAGGGGTGAGGGTTATTATGTAAGTAATTTATATTGAACAGAATATTATTCATATTTACTTTTAAGACAAGCACGTTTATGGGCATAAATACCTATTATATTTGAAGTTAGGAGGCTTGTCCTGGATGTGCATAATTTCTACAATTTATGAAACATTAAGACATCAAGGTAAAATGCTCAAAAATAAAGTATTTTTCACTGCGCCAGTGTGAATAATCTGGTTAAAACTGAATTGGACAAGCCTTCCTTAATAATTAAGTCTTATTAGTTTTTACCTGGATTTCTTCATATCTGGATCGTAATGTTCTTGGGTTAGTTCTTTCAAGAAGCAACAGTTGTGTGAGAAATATAACTCCAAATACCACAAAAAACATTATGAAGATATAGAAGCTGATGTTTGAGCGGTATGCTCGATTCCGCCAACCCATCCTGGAGGTGGTGAAGACCTCTCATCCGCGTGAAAAATTTTGGCCGCACCGGCTCCGCTCACGCGCACTCCCTGCACCAGAAATAAAACAAAACAATACATTACATTATGTACATACTTTTAGTACTTTATTTACATGGTAGGTAAATTAAATAAAATCATTTTTTTAATATTTTCCACAGCTATGGAAACTAGTCCTTTAAGGCCTTTCTTGAATTTATTAATCTTATTCAGTCCTACTTCGTCAAGTAAAGTCATTTGTCAAGTCAGTACATAGAGGCTAGTCCAATTGTCGCAGTATGATAGATAAAGCCGTAATATAGTTATAACCCTAGGTATATGATTATATGCCGTAACATAGTTATACGAAAGCAATTCATGACTATCTTACTAGGAACATAATTATAATACGGTTCTAGTTTAGTGAAATGGTTATATTACTGGATTAAGTTTAGTAAAATTAGAATTTCAGTTGGTATTCTGAAAGATTGGTCACCCAGAAATACAATACAGCAAACAAATATTACTTTGAATGATCATATACCAAATAAAGAGTTGTCGCTGAGAGAAATATGCCAAAAATTATTGCCATTTGGTGAAAACTAATACACTACTTAAAGACGCGCCTGTTAGAAGCATTCAAGTCCATGTTATACCGTCGCCGGTTTCTGTTGGGAGCTGCAACTGCTTGAAGTTGTGGACCAATATGACTACTTGGGTCAGTTCATCCAGGCTGACATCTCCAGCTTCAAGGATGAGGTCTCTCGTCGAATCCGACTCAGATGGGCAGCATTCGGGAAGTTCCACAATGTCTTCTTGTCCAAAATACCTCAGTGCCTTAAAACTAAGGTCTTCGACCAGTGTCTGTTACTAGTAATGACATATGGGTCCGAAACTTGGTCCCTTATTATGGGCTTCATAAGAAAGCTCAAGGTCGCCCAAAGAGCCACGGAAAGGGCTATGCTCGGTGTTTCCCGACGAGACCAAATCACAAATGAGTGGATCCGTAGGAAAACAAAGGTTGCTGACATAGCCCAGCGGATTAGCTCTTTGAAGTGGCAGTGGGCAGGGTACATAGCGCGACGGACCGATGGCCGATGGGGCAGAAAAGATCTTGAATGGCGACCATGGTGCACTTACCGGTGCGTGCACGCACCGGTAAGCGCACCATCGGAAAAAGTTTGTTATAAAAATAAAAATCAATATACAATTTTTGATTCTCTGGCAGATTTATAATCATCTCACTAGATTAGTTTAGTCAGATAAACATATTACTAGATTGCAACCGTATTATAATTATATTCCTAGTAAGATAGTTATTAATCTCTTTCGTATATCTATGTTACGGTATATAATTATATCCCTAGGGATATAACTATATCACGGCTTTATCTATCGTACTGCGACACAGTCCAGTCAAATGGCTATGTGAAGCGTTGGAAAAAAAATGTTAAGACCGCGCGCGATTCGAAATTCTTTGTTTAGCCATAACTTGGAGATTTTGGTAACAAAGATAAAAAGTCACTTAATCGACACTGTACCACTTCCCAACACTCACGCTTGTTCACGAACACTGCGAATAATAATCCGCCAATATTATGCACAAATATACAAGAAAAAACCTAATATTTGAAAATTAAATACAGCGCGGACAAAGCGACAGTTTACTTTCCCTCCAAAAACTCTTTTTTTTTAATAGTTTTTACGGCCATGGAATCTAGTCCTTTAAGGCCTTTCTTGAATTTATTAATCTTCTTCAGTCCTACTTAAGTCAGTAGAGTCAAAAATTCAAGTCAATAGTCAAGTCCAGTCAAGTCTAGTCTGAGTCAGATGGCTAAGTGAAGCGGTGGAAAAATTTCACTTAGCTATATCATGGAGATTTTGGTGACAAAGATAAAAAGTCACGTAATCGACACTGTATCACTTCCCAACACTCACGCTTGTTCACGAACACTTTGCGAATAATTAACCACCAATATTATGCACAAACACTCGAAAAAACCTAAGTTTTGGAAAATAAATACAGCGCGGACATAGCGACAGTTTACTTTCCCTCCAAAAACTCCCTCCAAAAACTCCAATTCACATCACAGACTAGGGAGGAAATACTATCAAACAAATCAGAAAAAAACACATCATCGTTTTTTTATATTTTTACGGCCCTGGAAACGAGGCATGTTGTGAATTGATTAATCTTCCCTTTGCAGTCCTACCTACTTTATCGAGTCAAAAACATCAAGTCAGCAGTCTAGCTAGTCTAGTGATTAGACCGAGATCCAAGTCGGTCAGTGAGTGAGTGGTTAGTGCGTCAGAGTGAAGTGATGGAAAAATTTGTCACAACAATTTTTGGTGACAAAGTCACGGGTCCACAGTATTTTATTTATTAACAAAAAAAGAATTTTCTAATCAGGCTAGACGTCTTGGATTAATCGAGCAAGCAAGATAGATTACAACTAAAAAGTTGTTATACATTGCATTTTTTGAAAGTCGGTTAAACGTTGCACATTTGATTTATAAAAAAATACCCAAATCGCAATATGTTTTTTTTTTTCTAATATTCTTCTTGAGTGCCTCTATCCATTTCAGTCAAAAAATACAGACAAAATATTTTTACTGTTTTATTATATGTATAGTGTATAGATTAGGAAAAATAGTATTTTGTCCATCTTGCCTTAACCACTGGACCTCAGAGGCAGTCAGGCAGTATAACAGTGTGAGTGAAGAATTAAGCATCCTGATATAATAAACAGGTACCTACCTACTATAATAATAATAAAGCAGATAAAAATACAATACTTTTTAAGATACTTACTTATATACTTTTTGGCCCTTAATTACTAATGCGTATTATTAAATATATATTTACCCATAAATGTATTACCATCGATAAAATATTACTAAAGTATAGATAGTTATCCTCCATACATCAAAGTGTGCCTGAATTTTACTTTCTCCTTGATTAACTAGATGTCGCTACCAGTATCAATCTTACTATTTTTGCCAATTTTTCGTAAAAATTAGAACCATCAAAGCAAACCTCGTGTGACCACAAAGTAAATATGATAGTAGCTTCGCACAAATTCACTAGATGGCGCAATTCTTAGAATTTATTTTCTATGTTTCGTTTTATGCATATCAATATATCTTGCAAATGCTAAGAAACAGAATATTTTAATAATCCATTGTAAGAATTATTAAATATTTTGTTTGGTATTTGATGTATTTCTAAGACATAAATAATTTGTTGTTAGATTGCAAAATATAAATATACAAAAAAAAATAATATATTGGATGATGACCAAACTACATAAACCGGAGCGCATATCAGTCAAGTTTGAGAGATGTATGTGTGAGTGAGCGATGTGTTCACAGCTAGGTAGGTTGTAGCTTGTAGCGTTGTTGGTGTTCTTTCTTTTCGTGTTGCGTTCTCGTATTTTTATACTCATTGATTTTATTAACGACCCCTGCATATTCCCCGGACTCCGATTACGCCTTAACGTTGATCCTAGCAAGTTATTTCTTGATTTTTCGTATGTTTACAAGTTAATTGCTTGATAATGAAATAATTTTCAAGGTCAATCGACCCTGTATGCCCCGGTATTAACTTTTTAAAATCCCCACGGCCCCTGTGACGGTTTGGTATTAATTCATAAGTGTTGTTAACAAGCTTATTTGACCCTGCACTCTGTGGTGTCAGAGTGGTCAATCGACCCTGTATGCTTTGGTAGGTATCATTGTTTCAAAATGAGGCATTGCACTTTATTTATAGTCCATGTACTTGGTCAGTTGACCCTGCACACCTAGGTGCTTGAGTTTTATAATCTGTCAAAGTTCAAATCGGCCTCAATAAAGAAATGGAAGTCGGTTTTTGTTCTTGGGTAAAAAGATTAACAAAACAGCCCCTTGACCTTCATCACTCGACCTGCTGCGGCCTCGTAAAAGTTACTCTGCCTTCACCATCGCGGAGGGCCACACCTTCGGCCTTAGGCGCCAAGTTACTTATGGGACCATTAATGAAATTTATATGGGCTTTGGATTTCTTTAATATCTGCTCTGTTACTAAGGTACCCCTTTCATTTTGTCTATGATTAAAAGGGGTAACTTAGTAACACAGCAGGCCCCCTAAGTAACTTGGTGCCTAAGGCCGAAGGCGTAGCTAGCCCTTCGCAAGGGCGAAGGCAGAGTTATTTTTACGAGGCCGCAGGTCGAGTGATGCGAGCCCGTAGGGCGAGCTGCGAAAAAACCCCACCAAGAGTCTGTTTTGTTAACCTTTTTCCCAAAAAAGAAAAACCAATATGCCCAGCTAATCTATACCCAAGTGTTTAGCCAAGCCGTACCCTTCCCACATAAAATGTCCACAATATTTTATCACCGACTTTATTCAGATTTATTAAAATGTTTGTATTGTTATGAAGCATATTTAAACAACAATGTATTAATTATTTCATCCTTTTTAGTTAAGTACCTAATTGGAGTCGGTTTCGTTTTTTTTGGCAAAAACAATCCATGTCTCGAACGGTATGGTCGGGTAGTGTAGGTATATTTTCTAGCTATGGCTGTGGCGGTGCTGATAAATGTATCGTGTACTTGTACCTACCTACAAAAAAAAAAATAGTCGGTGCGTGTGCGTGGACGTGGTTATTGATGGTTTGCCTATCTATAGTTCAATTTCTTTGGTGCGCGAGATAGTGGTGCCATCTATGGCTTCTGAAAATAAACTAACTCGTATGGTATTCAAGCTACGACTGCAGCGACACTTTTCAATTTTTCGGAATTTTTATGGAAACCTATAACAAACACTTCTCAGTAGCGCCATCTAGATATAAGCCTAATTTGGCGAGGTACAGATTCAATGTACGTGAGTAGCCATCTATACTTTAGTAATATTTTATCGATGGTATTACTTACCAAATATTACTTTTTTTTATCACTTTGTATTTTGTGTGATGATAGTGCTTGAATAGAGAAGATCTATTTCCTGAGTGCTCGGTATGATTGGGATCGGTCGGAGTAAGTATTTGTAAGTATGCAAGTAAGTAATTATTATACTAGTTATTACGTGGTTGCTACTTACACCAAAATAATTTATTCTTTGCAGCAGCATACAGGCATTGTAAAAGCAAATAGATAATTTATCATGTTTTATATATACAAAATAAAACTTGCGATACCATATTTAGTAAAATTTTAGTTACGTACTTAATTATAATCACTTTTCAGATAAGTATTTAGTTATTACTAGGTAGGTACTTAGTAAAAAAATTAAAATAACACTTGGTCACTGGGCCGCGCCGCCATAATATTGTGCGCTCCTTAGCCCCGAATCCCACGTTCGACACGAAAGACGTTTTCGAAGTGTTTTTCTCAAACACAAACTAAAATGTTTTGCTTACTTGCGATACCGCGCAACCAGATGCGCGCAATTCAACGGCGCAACTCAGTACTAGGAACACCCCGCAAGTTGCTGGCGTTGCTACAAGCCTCACACACAACGAAGGTATTATAACCTATTCGAAGTCGTAGAAGGGTGCCTTACAAGCCGAAAAGGTACTCTGTGTGCAAGCCTTGCAATAATGCAAGTTTTATTCTATACTTAATACTTTATTAATTTCTATGGTTATCGAATATTCACTATGCCTACAGAATATCTCTTATTTATGTATTCGGGTTGCGGATAGAGCTAAGTAGGTACAAGCTACGTTTGATCTTTTACACGTCTTCAAGTAGCTGGATTGTCCCATTGAGGTCGTAAAAGGCAACTAAGGGAAAAACATTGACATATACAATAATGAGGTGTCTTATTTAATTTATTACACATTACACTAATCGCATTTTATTATTTTACCCTAAATTATTTTAAAGATTTACTTATTTGGCGCCAATAAGCGTTTTTTAAAACAAGTATGTATAGGAACTAAACAAAACAATATTATACTAACAGGGGGGTTACTACCGTATCTTAAAACCATGCAAGATCCAGTGAATAAAAGGGAGATGTCGCCTTATATCATATTTCGCGCTGTCTCGCTTACTCACTGGATCTTGCATGGTTTTTAGAGATGATAGTAGGCCAATAAAACTCGTGGGCTACCATTAACCATCTCCAATAACCATTTAAAAACGAATAAGCGAGACGGCGCAATACACGATGTAAGGCGACATCTTCCTTGCTCAATCGTTCTTGCATGATTTTAAGAGGTGATAGTAAGACACTGCTTGCTTAATTCACCTCTTCTATGTAATAGAGATCTAGTAAGCCACGCCACCACGACACTGGAAAAAAAAAGCTTTTTATGAAGAAGTTTTATCGCCACAAAGAAAAGAAAAAAATACAAGAAAGTAAAGCCTTTCTTGTTTTTTTGAGGACTCAAAAAATATATAAAAAAACCGTTTGTCATATTGCCAATACTTCTATGATTCTAAGTTGGTGGCTTACCACCATCTCTTAAAACCATGCAAGAACTATTGAGTAAGGGAGATGTCGCCTTATATCATGTATTGCGCTGTCCGCTTACTCACTGGGGGGTTACTATAATAACAGCGCGATACATGATGTAAGGCGACATCCCCCTTACTCACTGGAACTTGCATGGTTTTAAGAGACTGTAGTAACCCCCCTGGATCTTGCATGGTTTTTAGAGATTATAATAGGCCATACACGCATGTTCTTATCAGAAAAGTAACGCCATGATCGTATCCAGGGCCGTAAAAATATTAAAAAAAATACTACATATATCAATGTCAACGTCAGTCACACATTGTTTATAACATTTATTTAAGTCCACCATCACTTTTCTTTTCTAGGTATTTGGTGAAACCTTACATAATTTACAATCATGGGCTATGGTGGCGACGATGATAATATTTTCCGTGCATTTATGCATTCTGTTTATTCTACAATTGATGCTCCGGTAACATGGTTCAGAGGTGATTTTTTTTTTTCATATAATGTTATGTAGTTTCTGTTATGTAAGCAACAATGCAAATTGTAAAAAAAAATGTTTGTTTGCTTTAGAAAAGGTTGTTGAGCCGAATCAGAAGAAATACCCGTGGTATCATCAGACCTTCCGCCGTGTTCCAACTATTGATCAGTGTTATACTGATGATGCTGTTTGCGACTTCGAAGCTAACGCTCAATTTAAACGTGATAAGTAAGTCGTATTATTATAAAGATGCAGATTATAACTTTAAGCCGCCTATCCACAAAAAAAAACACCGTCGGGTTGAGCAGCCTCGGCTTGAAGACTAAAAGCTCGAGGCACATTGTGGATCAGTTTGAGGCGACTCGCCTCAGCCTGATCCGCAACGAGCGCAGTTTAAAGCCAAAATGCGATGGCACCAAACACGCGTCAAGTAATAGCAAGTAATTAAAAAAGATAAATTTTTAGTTGATAAATCTCAGAAAACACAGTAACACTCAAAAGAATTTTATTAGTTTAATTTCACTTGCCTGTGGTGTGTACATACTTAATAGATGTTAAACTATAACCGCAGAGAAATTAAATTTTAATAGAACAGTTGAATTATCTCGAGGAGCACTACATCCATCATTGCAGCCTATGATTAGTTCCATTTACTCGCCACCAGTGGCGCTCAGATCAATACAAAATATTTCTCATTGTCATTCACCCATGTTTACTCACAAAATGTTTGTAAATTGAGAATTAATTGTTAAACGGTTTTCGGTGAATGTTATCTTAATAGATGTAATACTTTCACAACTAAGTTTACATTTCAACACAATAAATTGACAAAAGTCAACAGCAAAAAAATTTGCAACTTATATACTTTTCCATTTGTGGCATGCAATCTTGGGTGGAATAGAACACAACTTTATCAAAAGGATTAAAGTTGTTACACAATTCCACGCTAGACCTTGCTGCACCCTCCAGGCCTTCCTCAAGTTGGGAACACTGCGTTCCTAAGGACAAGAGTAATAGGGCAACTCCACACTATATGTATATCCACTGTGCCTATAACCTACCCTAAGAATTAGGCTATCACATGCTCTTAACTCATTTTGTTAGCCATTTATTTGTGATCATTTAGATCTCTTCTACAAAGGCCACATGTCTTATTGTTCATAAATATGAAAACATAATAAATATTGTGATACTAGCTGTTCCCCGCGGCTTCAACCCGCGTGGGACTCTGTTATATCACGCCCAAAAGTAGCCTATGTATGACCTCAGGTCGTTAACTACATCCCTACCAAATTTCATCACAATCGGTCCAGCAGTTTAGCCGTGAAGAGGTGACAGACAGATAGACAGACTCGCATTTATAATATTAGTATGGAAGTATGGATTATTCATTTCAGAATGGTTGATTCAGAAATCTTGAACATCCTGCGTCAGCGCTTTGAAGATTGCATGCTCTATGAATCACCAGACCACTTGACTATGTGCAAACCCTTATTAGACAAGTATAAAGATGCTGAGGAAGCCTGGTTTATCAAATGTAAGTAACAACACTTAAAACAAAAGAATCAAATGTTGAATTTTAGGACATATCAAATAGCTACAATATTTTATTGGCTATCAATGCTAGCAGACTTACCTCCACCTAGTACCCATCAAAGACATGGGCGGACAATGAAAGTTTGAAAACTTAGCCTTGGCTTCACAGCGACAAGCTGAGGATGCTTCTGGGCCATCGGTAAGATGAAAGAGAGTGAAAGTTTCTTATTGTGGAACATTGTACATTATTTCTAATGTATGTATGTTTGGTTGTAATTTAAACTGATTTGTAGACAGAAATTGAAGTAAGAAGCAGTAATGGGTTTTTGGATCTCTAGTGCTATTCTACTGGGAGTCTAGAGTATAGAAAACTTAATATTTTTTAAATTTCCTATTCAAGGTGTGTGAACCAGTCTATGAGTTAGGATAAAACTCATGGAGCAGAATTTCTTGTTTGCTAGTTCAGTGTGAGGTTTGTTGTTTATGAAATTATGGTTGGCTTAGATTAATGTAAGAATTATATAGAAAATAGTTTAGTAACTATGTAGGTAATCAGATCAAGCAGTATAAGGATAATTACAGTAAATATGGCACTCAAACTATCAAGACTATAAATCTACAGTAGTTGTATACTAAGAAGCAATACTAATCATGACCAGTAAAATCTATGATCTAAAAAATTCCCAAAAACCTATCAGCTACTTTTTATAGAAAAGGGCTGCTTTTGCTTTTGGCTTCTATTTAAAATGTCTTCTATTATGAGTCTTATATTATGAGTGAGAAAGGCAGTAATATTACTGGGTACTGTGACACGGTATCAAGTTTGCAGCGCGCTAGTGACAACCTTAAGGTATCACGAGCGTTAATAGACTACTCATGATCGTATGAAAAATATTAAATGGTGATGATGTGAATTCCTTAAATTTTGTAAATTAATGGTTTTGGAAAAAAATCAGCAATTGAGTTTATGAAGCTCGCGCCGCTTCTTCTCCACTTGCGCATTGAGCCTTAGTAAACTTTAAATACGGTAAAAGTGACGTCAATAAGGCAATGGAATATCCTATTTATATAAAGAATTTTATTTGGTCTTCGATTTATTATTAACTAGCTGTTCCCCGCGGCTTCGCCCCGCGTGGGACTCGGTTATATCGCGCCCAAAAGTAGCCTATGTTTGACCTTAGGTCGTTTACTACATCCCTACCAAATTTCATCACAATCGGTCCAGCAGTTTAGCCGTGAAGAGGTGACAGACAGACAGACAGACTTTCGTATTTATAATATTAGTATGGATGTATATAGTAGTTGTTAAATTAAAATGTATCAATTTAGTTACATTTTAAATACTGGTTCTCTCAACAACATCAACTTGTTAATTACTTGATTTATTTTATTATTGGCTCATGTTATTATCGATCTTACTTTTTGTAGCTACACATTTTGTTATTTATCTGTGGCATATACAGAAAAATTACATACATACTATATATATCCCCTGTGGTGGTGAGCCAAGTTTCTTTAGTTCCGTTCAGAAATGCGAGTTCCAGCCCGGAACAGACAGAGACAGACATACACACGAAAGCAAAATTGGCCACTTTTGAATGGAGAATAATTTATTATATGGCTGGAAGTCGAATTAAAAAATGGATAAAACTGTTAAAAAATGGATGTTAGCGTTTGTTAATTCTTATGGAAAAGATTGTCTTACTTTAAGTTTAGAACTACAATTTGTACTTGTTTACAGATGGTGATCTCGGGGCTTATTCTGATGCCAGGAAAGCATACATGAAACAAAAACATCGTATGATCTGGGAAAGACGTAATGGTCACCTTTCGGAACAAACTAAAGAGTAAATGTTACCGGAATTATCGATTGTTTATTAAATAAGTAGAAATAATATGTATCTGCAATAAAGAAAATAAATTATGTCATTATTACATATTATTTTATTATTTTATTACAAAAATATTCAGTATTATAGTGCTTTGTACTTGTCGCTCGATCGTAAGTACGTTTATTTAAAAAATATATAAAATTCATCGGTACTACGGGTACATTATTAATAGTCACCGACAAATGTGATTAATTTCATGATTACTGTAAGTTTTTACCTCGAGTTTCGGTAATTATTAATACTGATAGACAATTATCAATTATTTTCAATTAATCACTCTTACCGTAACATATACTATTCATACCTATATCCTGGACACTAACTCTTTATTGCCCGTAGTCCGATCGCAGTTCCTTTTATCTTTCTTTCAATAGTTTATGGATTAAAACCTTATTGTTCCATAAGTACTAAAATAAAGACTTGTACAATTGGCAGACCTGATAATGCTTAACATATGTGGAGAAAATCGCGCGGTCTTTACCTAGGCAATTTTTTTTAATCTATGGGAAAAACAGAAAAATTGTGGGGCGCTAAAGGTATAAATAACTACTGAGACTGAGACGCACCACAGATGGCGTTAAGTAAGAGCAATAATATCCCTATCGCTCCCGCCTCACTCCAAAAGTTTGATAAAAAATCTAAATTTAGGTAGCTATCAAATTCATTTAATTACCTATACATTCAGATTCTTGGTAATGGGGTAATGGCTTATATATACTCATCATATCATCATCATCAGGATTATGTACACATAAAATATGCCTAAATATATACACATCCGAGAGAGAATCCGAGGGGTTTTTACACACGCTAAGTATCCAGCATGTATTATGCATTGAACTTTTAAAAAGAATTTGGTGGAGAGCAGGAAAATAAACATTTCAAAGCCTCGCGAATTTTAAGTTAAAAGATTTTGCCATGAAGCGTACTATAATGTATACTGAATACACCGTGGTGCCTTCCAGTGACTATCACAGAAACCACGGGCAAACAATCGATTATGCGAGTGTTAAATAATCATCTTGTCGCACTAAAATAATTCCTCTTCTGTTCTTAATAACTTAAAATGCTTCTCTTTTCTTCTTCTTTATCTTAAACTTCGTTGTATATACCTACGTTCAGATTCATTCCAACCATGTAAATACATGTGTTAACTTATTTTTGATATAGGTGTCATCCCCATTTAGTTTTCGATTTTTATTATCCTCCCGGACTAACATTTAAAATCCTTGATAAAATATGTCAATACGATGTTAGCTCTATCCTCTCCTACCCCTTTATAAAACCTGATACAGAAAAAGTTAAAATTTGGCAATGCCTCATTACTACTCGAAATATTGAAGGTCAGTAAAAATAATAGTTTCAATTTAAAAAAATAACATTTATTCCAACATTTAATTTTTGTTCATGCAATACTGAAAGACTACTCAAATACACACAATGTTACTATAGTTGTTGGAACTACAACAAGAAATTAAGGATCACAGAATTACGAAAATGTACTATAAAATAATACCAACATCTCTTACTGTATCTGAAATACTTAAAGCTACCTTATCATAAATTCAGAACTTCTTATTGGTCACATTAAAGTAAAAACGGGGTAGATTATGAACTATATAAATTTACTACAGTCTTAAAACTTTTATTTTTCGTATATAAATCAAAAGTGGACAGTATTTAGCCAATTTTGAAATTACACTATTTTTTAAGAACTGTACTTTACTGGTCATAAGAAATAAAAACTCAATTAAAAATCTTATCTTGTTTCAAAAAGATGATCAAGATCTTTCTAAAACATTTGACTATTCAATCATACACAATATAATTTTGATAAAATATATTGGAACATTGAAATATTTCTCAGAAATGTTAAACCTTACAATCATGTATACTTTGTTCAATTTGACTATTGATTGGTCCGAAGAGCTTTTTACAAATGCGGACTGGCAGTACTATAATAATTATGGAATACATTTATTGCATCAACTTATATATACTTTCGATCAAATAATGTTTTCAGGTCCTGCCTACGTTACAGTATGTTATCTAAAATCGACCTGATAAAAAAATAACAGTATTCCACATTAATAGTAAAAATGGCGGATTGTGACGTATTGACAATTATATCCTAATTACATTTTTGTACTGATACTTAATTACAAATATTCGTAGATTATAATTATGTACAGTATATACATAAATAAAGTGAGATTTATTTAAAGTTTAGATTTTTTTACGAATTATTTTGTATAAAAAAAAATGATACTCGAAATTGGCATTCATTGGTACAAGTATCACAGAGGCTATGCCTATATGCTTTAGTTGTGAAATCTTTACAAATATGTACAGATCTAAAGGAAATCTTAAAAATAATTGAAGAAAATATATAACGGACGTTTCATCTCGTTTATTAAAATTGACAATTTATTAATTTAAAGCTGCTGTATATCTTAGAGAATCACCGTACTAAAAGACGCTATATCAGTCCTACGTATCCTATCCTATCCGACTTTTGCCAAAGGCTCAAAGATGATTTTGCGTTTTTCAATACCGTGACTACCTTATTATAACTTACAATTGATTCGAGAATATTATACATAACTAAATATAAGAAAACAACACAAATCGACAGTCTGTTTAAACAAATATTAGACCGCCGTTTTCATGCTTCATTATTATATAAATGATTAACAAAATATGTACATCAGATGAATAATTTTGTTATCTTATATTCAATTAGTAAGTAGTAGTTAATAAGCAGATTTATGATAATTGTATCCAATCGTTATTTATCATACATAATGATTATATTCCGTATTTAGCAAACGATATAAATTTTAATGTAACATACATTACTAAACTAATACTTATTAAAGTATACAGAGTGAATAAATTACGATTGCAATACAGACCCCAAAAGGAAAAAATACAGGCAATTCGTCATTTTTACTTCAATGATCATATCAATGTGGAACTACTAAATTAAAAAAATATATATATATTTCTACAAACACAACTATAATTGCACAAGACACAAACTTATTTCACCGGAGCAGTTGTCTATCCCTAAAGGCAATATCGTTTATAAAAGACTGGAAGGTCTTTAATTGACTCATTTGTGAGGTGACAGTAGTTAAGGCCAGTTGCAGCATTGCAAAAATACTGAGCTTATTTACACTCCACAAAAGACAATTTAAGATTTATTATTCAATATGTAAACGCTTTATCTAAATGTACACAAAATAAATTCGATTTTGATATTACTGGGATTAAGAAGTTGTACTTATTTATATTAACAACAGCTAATATATTTTAAAATAAACACCGATAAGCAATTTTGCATGCACATTTAACATCAATCGAGATCATTATATTAAAAGAAAATACATTTTTGACAAAAATTAACACACTGTATATTTATTGTACTTTGTAGGCATTCGAAAAATGTTATTAATGCTTGGTGACATCATAATTATACTTATAAAACTTATCCACTAATTCCTAACATAAGTTTGAGCCTCGAACCGTAAAATGATATGTACATTTTATGTTATAATTTCCAAAAATGATAAAGAGATAAAATATTTGCAATCATTTATGGAATCATAACAGATTTTCTTTCAGTCCTCATTTACGTGGTTATATCTAAATTATAATACATGTCAAAGAATAAAATAAAAGACTGATTAGATTTCATGAAAAAATAACAAATTCTAATCATTCTCACATAAAAACAAATAGCAAAGAAAGACTAAGATAACTAGGGAATAAGTATAATCTATAGCAGAGCAATTATATTGTTGTCAAGTATGATAAAATGTAACGAACGAGTCCAGTTTTAAATTGGCTGGAAAATAACTGCAAATTTGTCACAACTCCACCAGAATCAGAAGAAGCTTGTCTATTTTGACATTTCACGTAGTTTATTAGTATTGATAGTGACCCAATGTAAATAAAATAATTATGTCAATCAAGCACCATAATATAGTTTGTTCCTATAAGGTGATTTTATATATTATTAGTGCCTTCAACTGAAGCAACAAAATGTTCTATATTTTCTTTTTGTAAAATGCGCATTCCCATTGTAGCATACCGTAATTAAACGATTCAAGATTTCCTGGCGCCGCTTGTGAGAATATAAAATCGGAATTCACTTTAAAATTTTGGGGATTTTGTTACCTTTTGTGGTATTACCTGCGGACTTATAGTGTCATTTGCGAAACGTCAAAAATTGCAAGCATCCTCTAACCGCAGTCGAGTAGTAGATGTTACTCCCACTCGGTTGAACATCCCACTCGAAAAACAATATTATAATAACATTTTACGAATGCGGAAAATTTCTTACATCTTATAATCTAAAAAACACACAAAAATATACGCGTTCTAAAACATTATTGTTATAGACATCACAATATTTAGGACACTTTATATAGTCTAGTTGATAAAATTCGTTGCGACCCTGGGTTACCTGTGCTTCGTATGATAACTGAAACACACGCCGACTTCACTCGCTCACATTGGATGGGAATGCATTATTTAAGTAGCTTTTAGGTGGGATGGGTTTATTGACGACTACGACGCGTCAAAATGTGCTGCCAGTCGTGTTCGGCCTGAAAGATATTTTCAAGTAAATGAAAACGCTATTCATTAAGGGTCAATCCCACTTATATCTATCTAAATTTATCAGAGGAATTTTAACTTTATCTTGAGGTACATTTTATAAGACCAGTAATAGCTTGGCCGCGAGACTTATTCAAGTGATTACAAAAGCTTAACTAAAATGGTTACCTATTTTATTTATTCTAATAGGTACACCAACAGCAAGCAATATACAATACAACATGTAACAAGTATGGATATGGATTACATGGATAAGCATCATAAAAAGAAACACCAAGACAAACGGCTTCTATTGACCTACAATCCTGCAAAGATGCAACCCCATCATCAAGCAAGCAAATTCTAAACTCAGCCGATTTACTTTTCCAGTAATTTTGATTTTAAAACCAAACTACTGCACTGTTTTTAATAAAAAATTAAAGATACCAAATAGAAAGTATGTCCTTTCAAACAAAAAAATATTTTCAAAATTGGTCCAGAAACAACGGAGATTATCTCCTTGTTTCTGGATCGATTTTGAAAATATTTTATTGGATAAATGTTAATTATTTTGTTACCTCATTAACATTTGATTCAATAAATATTCAATTAACATTTATCCGAATTGAGCATTTCCTCGTTATTTGAAAGTCGGTTGATAAAATATGTTGACTGCCCTATATCGTAAGTAGGACTTATTAAGGCTGAAATGATTTTATTACATTTTTGGGTGTCAGCATCTATGTAGATCATGTGGGCGTTTGTATTTGTATCCATATGACATACTCCCGAGTTAAATGCGGACCATTGTATATTTTTCATTCAATAACAAACATTAAATGGCACTTACGTTTCTCATGTGTGAGTAAAGCAGTTGGCGTCGGCAAAGCACTGGCTGGAGGGGAGCACCATATATTCACTTTTGGCGATTCAAAAACGCGAGAACCCTGTAAAAGAATAAAATATTTTAAAAAGGCAATCAACATCCGCGTTCATTGTTAAATATAGATAATGAAGTCGCTTCTGAAAGATTATTCGTTTCGGTCGTCGTACCCGGTAATTTTACTGCAAATTTAAAGTTCGCCGCAGACGATAATAACATGAATTACCATAGCATATCAGATAAAAGCAGCAAGCTTGACAAAAGACTACTTGACTCATATACATTTTGATGCAACAAATGTTAATTTCTTACAGTATTTGACACACGTAACCAAAATAAATCGATCTCCGTTAAGAAAAATATAAGATAAATAGAAAATAATTATTATAAACAAAACCAAAATGTTGCGATTGATGTCTATACGGAATCGAGATGTTCATAGCACATGTCTAGTGTAGAGATACAGTGCGAGTGCGAGCGAGCTACCTTCTGTCCGGGCGGCGTGTCGTGCAGCGAGTAGTCCTCGGCGGCGGGCGCGGCGTCGCGGTAGCGCGGCACGGCCACGCCGCCGCACAGCGCCCAGCGCCCCGCCGCGCCGCTGAACACCTCCTGGTACTGCCGCAGGAACTCCTCGATGCCGCCCACGCCTGCCGCCCATGAGGAATTTGTTATATAAAAAGTTTAAAGTTTTAGACGACCTCCGTGGCGTAATAGTTAACATGCCTGACCGCTACTCAGGAGGTCCCGGGTTCGATCCCCGGTCAGGTTAAGATGAAAAATGATCTTTTCTGATTGACCTGAGTCTTGGATGTTTATCTATATATGTATTTGTTATAAAATATAGTATCGTTGAGTTAGTATCCCATAACAAGTCTCGAACTTACTTTGGGGCTAACTCAATCTGTGTGATTTGTTTATATATTTATTTATTTATTATTATTTATTTATTTAATCACTACATAGTATAAAACAAAGTAGCTTTCCTATGTATGCTTAAATCTTTAAAACTACACGACGGATTTTGATGCGGTTTTTTTTTTAATAGATAGAGTGGTTCAAGATAAAGGTATTTATACCCATGCGAAGCCGGGGCGGGTCGCTAATAAATAAATGTCGATCCTCACCGAAGTCAGCGCTGGGGAACACCGGCTCGAACCTCTTCGTATATTCAGCCAGCAGTTCACTGGCGGTCACGGCCGCCATGGGCCTCTCGGCGAGTATCTGCGCGAGCCGCCACACGGTCCGCCAGGCGGGCGTCAGCCGCACCCGCCGCTCGCACACCTCCACCACGCCCGCCGCCGCGAGACACGACACGTCCGGCTCCGACGCGCGCATGCGACGGAATGCCGATGAGAAGTACTCTTCTGTTGAACCTGTAATTGTATTTTTACTTAGATTTTGTCTTCTACTGAATCTTAAGACGATAGTTTGGTGAACACTAGCGCCACCAGCAGATAAAAATCATTATTCACTGAAAAGACAAGTTATCCAAAAATCCGTTTTATGTAATTAAGGTTCGGGATCTGAAGTTAATTTGAAAAATATTAAATGATAGTTACCTATAGTTACAAATTGCAATAGTGGATTTTTAATAACTTGTGTTTCCAATAAATAATGATTTTTAACTGCTGGTGGCGCTAGTGTTCACTAAGGTGTCGTCTTAACGTTTATGCTGGATAACTATTAATGGCGCCCCGGGCCACGCCGCCCTCGACACACCCCCGGCCGGTACACCCCTCTCTGCTGTAACACTCACCTCTAGCGACACTCCGGTCTGCGCTGAGTGCGGCGCAGGCGGCCAGTGCGGTGGTGGCCCAGCGCGGCGCGGTGCCGGCGCCCCGGGCCACGCCGCCCTCGATACACCCCCGGCCGGTACACCCCTCTCTGCTGTAACACTCACCTCTAGCGACACTCCGGTCTGCGCTGAGTGCGGCGCAGGCGGCCAGTGCGGTGGTGGCCCAGCGCGGCGCGGTGCCGGCGCCCCGGGCCACGCCGCCCTCGACACACCCCTCTCTGCTGTAACACTCACCTCTAGCGACACTCCGGTCTGCGCTGAGTGCGGCGCAGGCGGCCAGTGCGGTGGTGGCCCAGCGCGGCGCGGTGCCGGCGCCCCGGGCCACGCCGCCCTCGACACACCCCTCTCTGCTGTAACACTCACCTCTAGCGACACTCCGGTCTGCGCTGAGTGCGGCGCAGGCGGCCAGTGCGGTGGTGGCCCAGCGCGGCGCGGTGCCGGCGCCCCGGGCCACGCCGCCCTCGACACACCCCTCTCTGCTGTAACACTCACCTCTAGCGACACTCCGGTCTGCGCTGAGTGCGGCGCAGGCGGCCAGTGCGGTGGTGGCCCAGCGCGGCGCGGTGCCGGCGCCCCGGGCCACGCCGCCCTCGACACACCCCTCTCTGCTGTAACACTCACCTCTAGCGACACTCCGGTCTGCGCTGAGTGCGGCGCAGGCGGCCAGTGCGGTGTTGGCCCAGCGCGGCGCGGTGCCGGCGCCCCGGGCCACGCCGCCCTCGATACACCCCCGGCCGGTACACCCCTCTCTGCTGTAACACTCACCTCTAGCGACACTCCGGTCTGCGCTGAGTGCGGCGCAGGCGGCCAGTGCGGTGGTGGCCCAGCGCGGCGCGGTGCCGGCGCCCCGGGCCACGCCGCCCTCGATACACCCCCGGCCGGTACACCCCTCTCTGCTGTAACACTCACCTCTAGCGACACTCCGGTCTGCGCTGAGTGCGGCGCAGGCGGCCAGTGCGGTGGTGGCCCAGCGCGGCGCGGTGCCGGCGCCCCGGGCCACGCCGCCCTCGATACACCCCTCTCTGCTGTAACACTCACCTCTAGCGACACTCCGGTCTGCGCTGAGTGCGGCGCAGGCGGCCAGTGCGGTGGTGGCCCAGCGCGGCGCGGTGCCGGCGCCCCGGGCCACGCCGCCCTCGATACACCCCCGGCCGGTACACCCCTCTCTGCTGTAACACTCACCTCTAGCGACACTCCGGTCTGCGCTGAGTGCGGCGCAGGCGGCCAGTGCGGTGGTGGCCCAGCGCGGCGCGGTGCCGGCGCCCCGGGCCACGCCGCCCTCGATACACCCCTCTCTGCTGTAACACTCACCTCTAGCGACACTCCGGTCTGCGCTGAGTGCGGCGCAGGCGGCCAGTGCGGTGGTGGCCCAGCGCGGCGCGGTGCCGGCGCCCCGGGCCACGCCGCCCTCGATACACCCCCGGCCGGTACACCCCTCTCTGCTGTAACACTCACCTCTAGCGACACTCCGGTCTGCGCTGAGTGCGGCGCAGGCGGCCAGTGCGGTGGTGGCCCAGCGCGGCGCGGTGCCGGCGCCCCGGGCCACGCCGCCCTCGATACACCCCTCTCTGCTGTAACACTCACCTCTAGCGACACTCCGGTCTGCGCTGAGTGCGGCGCAGGCGGCCAGTGCGGTGGTGGCCCAGCGCGGCGCGGTGCCGGCGCCCCGGGCCACGCCGCCCTCGATACACCCCCGGCCGGTACACCCCTCTCTGCTGTAACACTCACCTCTAGCGACACTCCGGTCTGCGCTGAGTGCGGCGCAGGCGGCCAGTGCGGTGGTGGCCCAGCGCGGCGCGGTGCCGGCGCCCCGGGCCACGCCGCCCTCGATACACCCCTCTCTGCTGTAACACTCACCTCTAGCGACACTCCGGTCTGCGCTGAGTGCGGCGCAGGCGGCCAGTGCGGTGGTGGCCCAGCGCGGCGCGGTGCCGGCGCCCCGGGCCACGCCGCCCTCGACACACCCCCCGGCCGCGTACACTAGCATCTCCACTGACGACACGTCCAAGATGTCGGGCTGAGGACAACACAACTTGCTTCACTAACTGTTGAAAAACAACACTACCGAAAGCGAAGGCCGAAGGAAGGCCTGAAGCGCACCTGAGGCCTAGCCAAATGGATTTAAAAATAACCTAACTCGGCCGTAAATTGCTTCATTTCTGGCCTCGACAGTAATCTACTATTGTTTCATCAAAATAGGGCTAGGATTGCAAATATTACAACATTGTAAGCGCACCGTTTTTTTTCATTTCTTTATTTCTTCGCAAGCTACTACGATGACGTAAATGCTGCGTGTGTCGTGTCCGATCGCAGGTAATGCAGTATTAACGTTCATCCTAACTTCCTAACTAATATTATAAATGCGAAAGTGATTTTGTTTGTTTGTTTGTTTACTTTCCCGCCTTATCTACTGCACCAATCTTCCTGAAAATTCGCATACACATAGAAGTATTGTCAAGGACATAGGATACCCGTTATTTATTCCGGGAAAAAGCACTGTTCCCGTAGGAAATTCACGCGGACGAAAGTTAATTAAATTTAATTTGTAAAATGGTTCACTAATTATTTTAGGTGTTGGTATTAGTAGTTACTTTTGAATAATATTGTAGGCTGCTGATCCAAAGGTAAATAAGGAACTTAACGATATAACTTAATAATTGATGCAATTTGGAAGAAATCAACTCACGAAAATACACCGCGTGTGTCAAGGCAAATCCGCCAGTGACTGACACGATCACTCTAACCCTCAGAGCCATCATATACTTCAGAAACCGACGAAACATAAGATTTTCTAGTACTCTAATCCAAAATGAGGCTGAGATTTCTAATGAAATGACTCACCAAGGGAGGAGCTCCGAAATGCGCCGCGTACTGTTGAGGCAACTCTGCCAAAGTGACTGGCGTGATCGCTCTAAGCCTCTGGGCCATCACAGCTCTCGCAGCACCAACAGTTAACCGCACGCTTCTCTCCCCACTAGCCTCCGTATATATCGACACAGCTTCAGGTATAAGCTCGAATAGTTCTACTAATTTGACGCAGCCATAGTGGGCCACGCGGAGTTGACGCCCGAAGTGGGCGTGATAGGCGGGAACGAAGCGGGAGAATTCCATGCGGAGGTTTGGGGTATAACAGAGGAGTTCTACAGCCTGAAGCAAAACAGAAAAAAAACTAACGTGAACTAATATGTTAACAACTTAGCAAAAAAAGAAACAACTAAAATAAAAAAGCTATTCTGCTCTACATGGTAATTTCTGAAATTAACAGTCGTACATAGACAAAACATAGGCTACAAGTTGTGTTCAGTTTTATAAATGGCGTGTTAAACCACGGGTTAAAGCAAAAGGTTTCACAAATCGTTACAAATAGCTTTAGCTTCGCTCAAATTTAAATTATAAAATTACGTACGTGTACAAGACTGTTCCATCAATATTTACCATCGCCAGCTCCGCCAAAATTAAAAACTCCGTAGACATACTACAAAGTCATAAACGTACCTCCATAGCAAACTGGACGGTGCGCCCCCTTTCTTCCATCGTCGGAGTCCTACGAGGCAACGACATCGTTCCATCCACATCAACGATCACAGCTTGGGGGGCTACTCTTTGCGCCAACTCAGCTAAAGTGCACACTCCATAATCGACGGGCGAGAACGGCCGTCCGAATGTAGCTTGGTACAGCTCCGGGATGTCTCTGGGTGAGACGGACCGGTTCGGCGCGGCTTTTAGTAGCTTCACGAGATCAGACGTCCATCGCCGGCTCTGAGCGGCCGCGGATATCGTGATGACCCGGGATGACCCCGAACCAAGTACCTGTTGGACAAATATACAATTGGCATTTTAAGGTGCAAATAGGGAGGAGCTCAAATGATGTGGGTCAGTCTTGTTTGTTTGTTTGTTAAATTTCACTCCTAAACTATACCCGATTTTTTCAAATGAACGGAGCAGCGCGCGCGCTACAGTATTTCCTGTTGTGAACTGAAATAAACCAGATGCGAAAATGACGACTCGCGAAAATGACGAGTTGCGCCAGCATGACGAGTTGCGTTTATGACGACTTGCTACTAATCCATTTTCACGTGTCAACTGCACAACCAATTATGATGAAATGTGATTTCGTAGACGTTCGATAAACGTCAACATTTTATTTATTTATTACCTTCGCGTTAGTTTCACTTACATGGTTTTTGTACAAAAATATTTGTATATATCAATCAACATATTATTATTTAAATATATTAATAACAGGGCAAAACTGTGTGCGTCATAAAAATAAAACAAACTACTTACAACAATAGCATTGCTCAGAGCCGCGAGCAAATCTGGAAGCTTGGTGAATCCATAGTCAGCCACTCGGCATTGCCGGCCGAAGTGGTGATGGAATGCTGGAATGAGTCTGAAACAGAGAAAATATGTATAAAGGGATGTAAGGGCCAAACACACGACCTCAGGAAAACACTCTGAATATATAATGTAGACACAAATTAAATGTAATTATTTTAAGGGCAGATTCAAACCACTATACTGAAAAAGTTTTCCAAATAAACATACAGAAATAAGTTTTTTTTCCACTCTATACTAACTAGATCAGGTGATTCTCAATTTGTATGGTAGTCAAAAAATGTTTTCGAAGTAAATGTTTCTGTTTGGACATACTTGCTGAAGGCGATGGTACATCGCGGCGCAGTCCTCAGTAGATCGATGAGCTCTCGTTCGAACAACGCCAGCATTGGCTCCAACGCCGGCGCAGTACGGGGTTTCTCACGCTCGCCGCTAGATCGGGAACTTTCGCCTGCAGAAAGATTAATAAATCTAAAATTTTACGTAGCTAACGGCTACATTAAACTATTATTTCCGATAATAGTCTACTTGAAAATACTTATGCGAGCATTGTGTCATTAAAGTCATTGAAAATTTTCACTTAATGTATTTTCCTTGGAAGTGTAGGTAAAACACTACACAAGACTTCGTCTTTTCAAAATCACTAAAAAAAAACAATATTAATCGTCTTTAAATTGCTTTATTTCAGGCCTCGATAGTAATTTACTGTTCCTTAAACCAAACCTTTTGTTTAGCTAACTTTAACAAAAATGTGTTTTGTCTTGTTATTTCGAGTAAAAAATCGATGAAAGAAAGAGACAAAAGACAATTTAGTTTAAATAGGGTTTGACAACATTTGTAAATTAATATACATAACAGGGAAAGACTATAAATACTCACTGTTGTGAGGCGGTGAATCTGTTTCAGCGTGCCAAGTGAGGTGTCTCGACGGACTGTCCTTGACTTCCAATGTAGACACGCTGCGTAATAGAAGTTCCAGTGCGACGCCCCGCCGAGCATCCACAACGAATGGCGGGAATGTCGCTTCGTAGCACTCCACCAAACTAGTGGAAATATACAATTGTTACTACGCACCCCTTAAAGAAGTGCTTAACCCTATATCATTTCTTACCATTATGTCCACTGTCGGACATAAGACTGCTGGACCCTAAATGTTAAGAGATTCATTTCCAAAGCAGTATTTCTTAACTTTTGTTTTGTTTTTAACTCTAAATTAAACTTTGTCCTGTTCGATGTGGTGGTCTCGTAAATTAACAAATTTTTCAACCAATTTTATAAAAAAGAAATTAAGATTTTGGAACCAAAATCATAGATAATTTTCATTAAACCAAAACTGACGTTCTGTCTATGAAAACAACTATTGTTAGGTTGTCCATTTCTAAAAAAAAAATAGAAATAGTAAAACTTTATAAAGAACACTTACGTTAACAAGGGCAACACTCCTCCGTGCTTCTCCAATAGGACATGCATATTCTTAGCTAAAGCGGCAACTTCCATGTAAACCGGCTGCAAAATGCGACTGCCGTCTTCGTGTCCCGTGCTCAGAGACGCGTGGATATGGCACTTCCACGGCGCCGCTTCCATTTCCGAGCTCGACACTGGGGTCAAATCGACTAGTTGGACCATACGTCCGAATCCTTCGTGGATTATCACAGTATCTTTCACTTTGGCGATGTCGGATGTGGTCAGGGCGCAGCAGTGCCTGCTCGCGTATGCGTCACGCAGGCGCAGCAAGGGGAGGGAGTAGTTCTTCTGGTCGAGGAGGATGGCGCGCAGTCTGGCTCTGAGGACGTCTAGATTGGGCGCCGGCGAGGGTCTGCCGAGGGACAGTTCGAGCCGGCGCCCCGTCCACTGGTTGTCGAGGCGCCGCTTGTGGATGCGCGCGATGGCGAGCCGCGCGTCCCACTCGGAGCGGAGCACTATGGAGGCCTGCGGGCCCTCGCCGGCCGCCCAGATGGACACGCGGACCACGGGCACGTACTGACTGAATAGGACACTCAGCATTTCCTGCGAGTGTTTCACGGCTCGTTATACATTTAGGTGATGTAACAGCCAATGAAAGTTTTATCGTAATACATTAAACCCCCATCATGATATCAACTAGACCGAAAGTTTGACTGTCAGACAATGCTTTTACAATTTAGGTTGCTTATTATGCTACAAAATATTTTGTGCAATAAAGTTGAAATAATTAATCATTTTCTCGATGATATCCCAATATAGCATGGATACAAATCTTTATAGCTTGGAGTCCGCTTAAACTTCATTACACTCTTACATGCTACACGTAAATAATAAAAATAAAGTAATTTCAAAGACAACCCTCATTGAGAATGCTGTAGTTGTTGGAATCCGCCACCAGTCGGAAAATCTTAGCCACTATACATTTAAACGTCATAAATAAAACCTGTGCTCAACCCAAAGATTGACTACATATAAGGTGAATTTAAATCAACTGCAAATATTTTAAGAGCAGATTCAGACCACTAAACTAAACAACTTTCCTAAATAAACTAATGTCGAAATAGGAAAAAAAATTTTTTGATCCCCATACAAATTGAGAATCAGCTGATCTAGTTTAGTATGGAGAGTGAAAAATAAAATTTCATATTTCGATATAAGTTTATTTGGAAAAGTTGTTCAGTATAGTGGTCTGTATCTGCCCTTAAAATATTTGCAGTTGATTTGTGTCCACCTTGTATAAGACAATGCTCTTAAAATTAATTTCGTCTGTTGTGCGATACATTGCATTTAAAGAGTGAAATTATTAAGGTTAAATAAATACCTGTAAAACGGGCGGTTCGTAAGGCGGTAAATTAGACACGCTCAACTCTGCGGTAGACTCGCACTCCGCTTCGCTTTGCTCGCTCAAGCTGGAAGAGTTCCAAGGCGACATGGCTCGACTCTGGCTATTGTCTCGGCGACTGTCATCGCCACTGTTGCTTGAAGAGCACCCGGAACGGTCGAGGTTAACAGAACCTATGGAAATTGACAATAATATTAAAAGTAATATTTTACAAATGGGTCGCTTGATGAGATAAAATTAAACACGGTCAAGCATTCGTTTTATCTTTGGGAATATTGCGTTATCCAACTAATCCAACTAATATTGTATAAAACGTGATTGTTGTATAGGCAACCCTTCCAAAACATTTTAATTTTAATATATTCTGATTGCTGGGTGATTTTAAGTGTTTAGTTCGGTATTTTAAAAATTTATAGAACTTAGTGATTTCGTGTATTTTTACCTTGGTACAAAAGTCATTTTACTGCCATATGTGTGCCATGTTATATTAATTCAGGTTAACAATTCTAGAACCTAATACATTTAAATAATAATAATAATGAATGAATAAAATCGATTTCAGTTATGGTAGAATGGAAAAACCGTTCAATCAATTTCAACTTGCTAATTCAGAGGAAAAATCTGGAATAGTGGATGCACAGGTGTGGCAGATTTCAATAATTCGAAATACATGCTGCGCGAAGAAAATTATGTGCATTTATAACACACAAATAGCAATAACAAAGCTTCTGTCACGAATTTATGTATAAATTATCCTTAATAATTTTTGTTGATACCAGTGAAGTGCATAGACATTTGCCAGGGCCCTACACTGAGTTTTTGTACATTACAAATACACAGGGTAGACAATGAAGTCTTATGATATGTACGGCACTGGTAGATACTATAAAGATATAATAAAATTTATTTTGAAACCTTTTCTTCTGGGTCCTGGATGTTTATCTATATATGTATTTGTTATAAAATATATTATCGTTGAGTTAGTATCCCATAACACAAGTCTCGAAATTACTTTGGGGCTAACTCAATCTGTGTGATTTGTCCCTATATATTTTCTTTACACGACTGACCAAAAAGGAGTTTAATGTTCTTTTTTCGATGCAAGTTATTAAACAAACAAACAAACAAACAACTCACCATGCGTGCCCCGGATCTTCCTTGGCTTGTGCTGCGGCGCGCAGTACTCTAGCGCCGGTAGCTGCTGCAGCGCCAGCGCCCACTCGTTGGAGACACCTTGAGCCCTAGGAGGGGCTTCCCGCGGTGACACTGATGATGCGTTTGGCATCTGTCAATAATTAGAAACATGTAGTTAGAAACAACTAACAACAACAAGCAATGTTTTGTCTTTCAAATCACAGGATACTTTTGTGTAAATTACAGATTTTATGAGTATTTAGTTGCCTTTAAGAACCTTTATTCCGATACCCTAGCCGATAGGCACGGGAGGAGAAAAAAAACGGAACATTTTATTATGAATAATTAAAAAAAATATATATATGATGGAATGTGCTGATTATGAAGCGTATATACTTTCGAGATAATGTAAGATCGCTTCGTGCACCACAGTGAAGCCACGGTCGGGAATATGAAGGTATTACACGAGCTTAATCCTTTTTTATATACATATACTTTCTACCCTAAGGTTGGCTGGAAGAAATTGCAATAGCGAATAAGCCCGCCTTTGTACACAATTATTTAAGTGCATTCTTTGTATTGTTTTTTTTTTTTTGTTTATTGGTACAATAAAGTGTATATCTATCTATATTGATAATCTATAATGATATATCTAAATAAAATGAAATATACCAACTTAAATAAATGTGAGGTGTACCGATTGAACATTTTATTGATAAATAGATGGTGTAGAATAGAATAGACATTCATTAAATGTATATGTGTATGTATATTGATAGCTTACGGGATGACTGAGAGGCGCGAAGGTTCTAATTGGTGCTTGCGATGGGGGCGCAGTGCTGTAGCCCTCGTCACTAGAGTACGCTGGCTGGAACACGTTGCGAGCGTAGCGTGTGCTGATCTTACGACCAAATACATCTTCTCCATCCATACGTTTCAATGCTCTGGAAACAGAAGTATTGAAGATATATAATACACTAGCTGTTGCTTGTCTTCTTAACCCCCGACGCAAAAAGAGGGGTGTTATAAGTTTGACGTGTCTGTCTGTCTGTCTGTCGGTCGGTCTGTCTGTCTGTCTGTCTGTCTCTGGCATCATAGCTCCCGAACGGATGAAGCGATTTTTTTTTTCGTATTAAAGGTGACATACGGGCGAGTTTTCTTAGACATATTTGATGAAAATCAGTTGAGCCGTTTAGAAGTTGTGGGGGGTGAAAGTGGGGAAGAACAACCGAATGTCTGCAAATATACTTGAGTGGGGTCTCAAATGAAAGCGCATCACGTGCACATTCCAAAATAATATGTTTAATTAAAAACGGGTGAGCTGTTTCAAAGCTCTGGGGGTGTAAGTGGGGAAAATACCTAATGTCTGCAAATAATATGTGGGGGTAAATCAGTCACCACTAAAAAGAAAATGAGACGTGGTTTTTTGTAAATTTTAAATTTAATGTTATTGACATCTTTCCCAGACAGGCTGCTTTGACAGCCGCCCCAGATATCGCTGGAGCGATGCTGTGCAGGCTGACCTGCTAAAAAGGGCGCTGTAAACTGGCAAACAGTCGCGCAGAGTAGAAAACTGTGGCGCTCTCTCGTTTCGGAGGACTCTGAACCCTTCATAGCTGACTACTAATGAAACCACTTAATTTTACAAAACCACCTAAAGAAAAAAATTTAAAGGCGGATGCCAGATTCATACAAAGTTTGGCTTGGTTTCGCGTAATTTTTTTCACGAACAAGCAGGTATATAACCTGCATTGATGTATCATCATCACTACATAGTATAAAACAAAGTCGCTTTCTCTGTCCCTATGTCCCTTTGTATGCTTAAATCTTTAAAACTACGCAACGGATTTTGATGCGGTTTTTTTAATAGATAGAGTGATTCAAGAGGAAGGTTTTTATGCTCATGCGAAGCCGGGTGGGTGGCTAGTTAAATATAGAACCAAAACATTCTGCTTTGTTTTTTATTCTTAAACTCAGAATGAAGAAGAGTATTGAAAGGTTCAAGGCCAAAAAAAAACTTTTATTTCAAACAAAATACAGATTATTAGATAGGCGGTAGATAGATTTCCGTAAACTTTCGACAGAAGAAAGACGCTAGTAAACAAGGTAAGTAGGTACCTATTTCTAATCAATGTCGTCGTGTCGATTCTGTGCATATTTAACGAAACATGTTACGTATAAATATTTCATGTATATTATTACAATACAATACTTATTATTGCACTAAAAAGAGACGAGAGAATCATTAGTTCCTACAAGAACATTAAAATAAACAAGGTACTCGTAGTACATATAACTAAGTTTGTATTGTTTCAAAAAATATGTAGGAAAAAAATTAAAGTACATATAAAAAAAATACTTATTTACCGCTTCCAGTGTACAGATAGCAATATAAACAGGGGAATACAAATACTTAATCTATAATTCAATAGGTTTTACAATCAGAATTTTTTTATTAGACGTCTTTTTATGGTATCTTTGTTAAACCTGGATGAAATCCACAATTTTTTACTTTTACTATTTAACTTCTGGCTTATATTTAAATTCATTGAACTTTTGCAACCCAACGCAACGAAAATAAAAAACTATTCAACTTATTTTGAAGCCTTGAGACCGCTAAGACGTGTTTACATCCCGACAATAAAACGGGGTGTTATAGGTTGATGTGTCTGTGGCGTAGCAGCGTCAAATTCCAAATGTTTCCCTTTGATGAGTCGAAACGATTTTATATTGGATAGACGCTTTGCTACGAGAAATCATGGTCAGAGTGTCGCAAAGGGTGCGCAAGTGTCGCAAAGTAAGTACATATAAGAGAAGTAAAATATGACACGTATTCATATGAACATCGTGAGTTTTAATTTATTTCATATTCATTTATTCCAATAATTTGTCAGATTTACAAATTCACCTATTCAAGGCATTGCGGAAATAGGTATATTCGTCGTAAAATTCAATTTGAAAAAAATATTAATCGACAGTCATTAGTTACGTATATGGGTATCAATAATTATTGATAATATTAACAAACTCATTTGTGTTAAAATTACTACCTCGACGTAGACACGTCACACGAAATAAATAAAGTTTAAGTAATGACTAGACGCTATATACGAGTAGTATTGGTAAATGAATAAAAACCAACATTAATTTTAACATAATCAAGAACAATTAAAATTTCGCCAAAAAGGCATGGAAAATAAGATCAGCGATCACGGGTCCGCCATTATGTACAATACCATCCAAATATGATGAGTAATCTTAACGGTTATTTTATAAATGAATAGATTAAGTAACAAATTATTTTTCTCGTTAGTTTCTCCTAAAAGGTAAACGACGAATGGCACGACAATTAAGATCATAGGAAAAGATTGACCATGAAATACTTAGTAGCGAAAATGTACATCTGAAAATTTATTTTTCTTCCAAAACGCACTTTTAGCATATTTCGTAACATAACCACAGAAAAAGTATAGCAATAAAATCAGGCTAGTACTTATCAAAGCACAATTAAATAGAAAAAAATGAAAACAGTCATCCTGCAATCGGCCGTTAAAAATGACATAAGATTTTAAATCCTTAGTGGTATTAGGTCCGTGTTTATTCCACTACAATATTTTTACGTGACAAATCACGTTTAAGAAAAAACCTTGTATAAGTATTCAATACATACGAATATGCCAGTTCAATTTTAAATTGTCACATCAATAAATTGTACTTTTTTACATTTAGATAATACATATCGGTTTTTGCTTCGATTGGGATTCTGGTTAATTTGTACTTAGCTAACGTTTCTTACCTCTTAACTACCTACCTGACAAATTTATAGGTCAATTACTTAAAATTCATTTACTTACCCTGTAACCAACATTATCCTAAGTTTATCACAGTTATCATTAAATAAATAAAAGTGTATAAATGTTGTAAAAAATAAATAAAATTTAACTACTTAAAACTATTTTAAATTTGAAATCACTGTGTTCTTGCTTGTGTCTGAATATGCAATGGCCGTTTGAATTTATTATGAGCCATTCATTGAACAAAATAATATTTTTGAGGGTATATTTGAAAAAAAAATATATTATGATATCATATTTTCATCGTCATACCCATGCCCATTTAAAATATAAATAAAGCAGATGAATAATAATTACATATTACATTATAGATAGAATGAATCAAGAGGAAAGTTTTTATATATGTATAACCATTCACCCGTGCGAAGCCGGGGCGGGTCGCTAGTTCTATTATAAATGAATATGTCTAATAAATTCTGCTTTATTTCCCAACAGCCATGAACCAAAGTAATATGTTTAGGCTGTCTACAAAATATGTTCTTATAGTGCCATCTTTGTGTGTTTTGCGCGTAAGAGTAATTGTACCAATAGCCTCTCAGGATACTAAATGGATCCAAAAGAAAGCGATTTTTAACGATTTTATCGTATACTGACTGTAGGAACCCTTAATTTTTTTTGATTTACATTGCAAATACTCCAGCAGAAATATCTAATCTTTTAAAATTTTGTCTATGATAATTTTATCGGTCATACGATGAACGCTCCGATCGATAATAGACGTTAGGGCGACCGGAAAACGGAAACTTAGTAACACGATCCCGTTTTTACAGTTTAGGTACCATAGTACTATCTGATAGGTAAGATGTCTTAAAAAACTGCAAGTATTCAACTAGGAAATTAAATTAGTTCCAGTTTTTAGTGATTGCAACGAAGGCTGATCACAGCCAGAGGTTTTTGTGACCTTAAATTCGTTTCGTTATTACTAAGCAACTAGTAAAAAAAATACTTAATACTATACCAAGTACTACATTGGTCGTCACTGTTACAATGAAATTTTGGAATTCTAAAATTCAGGTCCAAAATTTCTACCAATTCTAGACTTCTTAGGATCTGGCTAAGTAACAAAACACCAGAAAACAAAATGATGAAAGTAAATAAAAATAAACTAAAACCGAGATGGCTAAATTAAAATAAACTTGTAAAAAGATTCAGTCGATAGCGTCGTATGATGTAAATTGAAATTCATGTTATACAGCTGCATATGATTGAAGTTATCTGTTCAGTTCTTCGTAAACAATGACGTCAAAGATAATGTAATTTCTTTTGTTTGGTGAATTCTAGTGATATAACAAAAGAGCGACTCTGGTTACTAATAATTAGTGTCTATATTGTGATAGACTTGATATGCGGCGTGGGCGACTGTCTGTATTGTCTTTAGATTATGTGTTGCTCTTATGTCTACGTACATTATCTAATCCATACGATCCATTAATCTATTCTGAATAATGGGGCCTCATCTTATACTTACATTTAGTAAGTTATCTAACTTAACAAAATGAAACGTACATTATAATCCTAAAGTCGTTAAGACGTTTGATAAAGCGTGGTATATATACTATATAAACAATTGACGTCACATAGTCTAATTTTAAACAACATAATATCTACCTTTAGTACCTTCATGTTTTTGATTGATATCACCTGATATAAGTATTTGAATGATTAGTTTATCTATATTTATACAAACAAATGTAACTTAGTCGTCTGTATGCAGTCTGAATATCGCTGTTTTGTTACCAAATGCTTAATCAATACATATAATAAGACACTAAAATGCGAGTGTCTGTACATTTGATATTTTTCAAAAAAACTGATAGAGTTCGATTAAAAAAGAGTAACAGAAACCAAAAAGATAGTTTTTGGAATTTTTGTCTGTCTGTATGTATGTATGTATGTATGTCTGTCTGGTACGTTATAACTTCGAAAATACTCAACCGATTTACACGCGGTTTTCACAGTTGGATTACATATAATTAGGAGCGTTGTCAAAACTTTGTTTCGTCAAAATCGGTTAAGGGAAAAAGAAGTTATGGTCGATTGAAAATTTACTTCAAACACTGCTTCAAAACTTAATGCGTTACGTTTAATTTAATTTAGATAAGGCTTGGATTTCTACTTTATATTATCCATATCAATAAAGACGAAAACACGCACTGCACCTATTAATTTTAATAAAATAAAACATTGAATTTGATCGTAAATTAAGTAACATAAAATCTCAATAGATGGCGCTGACTCACTTTACAACTCGCTATGGTTACGTTTTCGCATTAAGGTATAGCAGATTGAAATTAAACCTAGCAAATTATGAAATTTGATGGTATTTGTCTTTGTGGTTCTTTCTATTGATTGGTTTGGTAAATTGTAGGTTCGGTTCGCTATTGTTAGTTGTCTTGCTTGAATTGAAAATTCAATTTGTTGTTTGACGGAACATACGATCGTGTCGTATATAAGGTGGACACAAATCAACTGCAAATATTTTAAGGGCAGATACAGTCCACTATACTGAACAACTTTTCCAAATAAACTTATATCGAAATACGAAATTTTATTTTTCACTCTCCATACTAACTTTCTTTCTTTCGACATAAGTTTATTTAGGAAAGTTGTTCGGTTGAGTGGTCTGTCTGAATCTGCCCTTAAAATATTTGCAGTTGATTTAAATTCACCTGATATAAATAATTTTAATTATTTTAAATAATGCCTAGGAGGAAACGATCTAATCTGTTGCGTCATTCCGGAATAGCTAAAAGCAGAAGGTTAGCTAGATCTCAAGAATCGAATGCGGATAGACAGATGCGACTCGATGAAGATAGGCAACGCCATGCATTGTCTCGGTCTTTAGAAACTTCTTCTGACATAGAGTCTCGGTTGTCCGCTGACCGCGAGCGTCATCTCGGGCTTCGGAAACGTTTACCGAAACTCAAGGTTTTGGCGGAAATTGTCGGGGATGAAGTGATTTACACGTCATATAACAGTGTTGTGCATCAGGATGATGCTACCATCTACCCTATCGAGTTTTTGAGTTCATTGGCTCCAAGTGGTCTTCCTGCGCATAACATTACCCTTAAAGTCGGCGTTCCCATTATGCTCCTAAGAAATCTTTCTCCGCCTAAACTATGCAACGGGACCCGACTCAAAGTAACGGTTTTGCAGCGCAACTTAATACAGGCCGAAATTCTCACAGGGTGTGGTTCAGGCGAAACGGTGTAAGTACATACCTCGAATACCACTCATCCCCAACAATTACCCCTTTCAATTTAAACGCACCCAGTTTCCAGTTGCTGTATGCTTTGCCATGACGATAAATAAGTCGCAGAGACAAACCCTAAAAGCAGCTGGCATCGACCTAAGAACAAGTCAACAAGATGTTTCTCGCATGGACAACTGTATGTGGCTTGCTCGCGGGTCAGTAGCGCCGAAAATCTTTTTTTATTAGCCTCTGAGGGAAGAACTGCTAATGTTGTCTACAAAGAGATTCTTTGAACTAAACTCTGAAACATGATATTTGTTTATATTTGAATAATGTCCTGGCTACTTCGATTGCGTCATTTCATTTCAATGTAACACAGGTTACGCGAAAGCGACCTACACGCGGGCGGAGCCGCGGGTAACAGCTAGTTGAGAAATAAAGCCGATTATATTTAAGAAGCACGTTCGTACACGGTGCATGAAAAAACAATTTCACCAGTTAACACTAAGTTTACCAGTAGGTTCTTAAAATTCTTGCTGTGTTAATAGACTGTTGTATGGGAATCCCCTAATGTCAACTTGTGGCAACAGAAATACATAATCTGTGAAAGTTTCAAGCATTCATAATATTCAGCCCGCTGACAGACTTCCAGACTATGGAGGTTTAGCAACAAAGTCCCGTTTTTACATGGGTATTTCAACCCAAATGATCTAGATAAACAAATTCACGCATCCAATAGTCATTTTTCAGGTTTGTAGCTAAAAACAATAAAACGCTAAAGAAACTTACCTCATTGTATGATCGGGGGTAGGGAACTTCAACAAAGCCGTTGGTGCGGTAACCCGCAACACCTTCCCTCCACAGTTGTCAGCCAACCTTCTTAGTCTTCGTGATACCCTCTCAAGGGACCTGTCCACAGGCAGATTGGCAACTTCCATTTCACAAGTAGGCGGCTCGTCTTCTTCAGTTTGGCTTAAAGTCTGTGAAGAAGACATTGATATAAAATCGTGTCCGATTTGGTTATGAGCAGTTATTTCAATAATAAAGTACGTTATTTTTACTTTATTTAATATGATAGTTTAGATAACGCCGTGTGGTATCCACTTTAAACTTTATTCTTCACAATTGGTGAGAGCTGACAGATCCTATCAATTATAGTATTCCCAAGGAGGGTTAACGTCAGTCAGGCGGCCAGCCTTAAAATAATTGAAGAATGATATTTTGCTGCAGGAAAGAAGCAAAAAAGTATAAATTCTCTTTATTTAATACAAGGCTTCAGGCATATGAGTTACGATCTGGTCCAGTAATTCGTATTTTATAGCGACAAAAGATAAAAATGCCTAAACATTTCTAAACACAAGAACATTGTTAGGCTGTATGCTTAACTACCAAATTACGTCACAAAGTAAATAGAGAGTGGTTGAATAGGTTTGTTTACATAACATGCATTGTAAGTTGTTTATACATATGATCGGAGCGGAGCAGAGCAATGAAACTGTTATCAGCAAAATACAAAGTTATGTAATATTTTGTTTTGACATGAAAAAACATGTGTATTTCTTTAAATTGAATATTGTTGGTATGCATACATTTTTTTTTAATTAATCACATACATTTCATGACATCTCATTATTCTTGCTCGATTACTCATAATATCTCCCATTTCAAAGGGTTTGCAATCTGGTCGCAGAAAAATATAGGTACTTAATGTTAATGTGGCAATATAAACAAAAAAAAACAACTGAAATAGCAACTATAGGTTTTGTGTTGTGGGAATGCCCACCGTGCCAAGAATCAGCTCACAATAACGTTAACAAATATGTATTGTAACATGTTATTAAACATGTGTCAAAGGTGGGGCATTCCCGATCACGTCTGTCTGCATGCAGAGCACTGCCATGAATCAAAAACAAGGACCATGGATTATGTGCAAGTAAATAGGTGAAGTGATCTGCGCAGGCCGCGGAAGGCGTCAGATATTGCAAATGGATGCTATGCATTGCATCCCTTATTGTATAGCCATAGACTAGATAATAATGCAGCTTAATGATTCGTTGTGCGCACTGTGCACATTCTCTAACTAAATTACTTCGAACCTTATTAAATATAATGAAATCAACAATATTTACCTTTGGGTTTCTTGGCAGATGTGCGGTTAGTTCATTAAAGCAATAATGAGAGGAGGCACACGATATTAAGGCCGACGACGTATTCTTCTTATGCACCAATATCACTTCCATGTTTTTCCTACGCACAAATAAATTATATCAAATAAATTATATCAGTGATATTAAATACCAAAGCAACAAATTTAATAAACAATACTATTCCTATTAAAATATTCACATAGACACACAGTAAGTACTGTAAGTTTTATTACCTATGTCTAAAATCACTCAAATCAGCAGCAAAGTTAATATCGCCTGAGATCAGCAAAAGAGCTGCTGGGGCCAAGTGCAGCTCTCCAAATCGTCTCATACATTGTCTCAATTTCTCATCCGCTGCATTCTTTTGTGTGCCACACACATGAATGAGGCTTACCTGATAACAAAATATAAAGGATTAAATCATTAATAACAAAATCTAAGTAACCTTTGGGAGTTCAAATGGATAAGTTCTAATCAAGTGAGATGGACTGTTATAGAAATGAAAAAAAAACCGCCAGTTTAGCAGGTAAAGAAATTACACCATCAAATTGACTAATTATTCTGAAAGAATGAAGACTATTAAATAATTACATAATTATATTAGAAATGATTAGATAACTGAAAGAAGTACTAAATCAATTTATAATTGTTTATATTTACTTGCGCATCATTCAGTTCTTGAAGTCTATTCGGAGATTCCTTTCGAACATCACAAACTACCACAAAATCAGCTTCTCTTCGTCCAGTCAAGAATTTATTTCTAATGGCTGATACCACATCAATTGCAGAACATCCACGTGGAACCTAAAAACCAAAGGATAAACTTAAAATTCATCACTTTAATCAGTTAGTATTAATATTAAAACACTACACTTTTATTTTTATAATAAATTAATTTAAAAATAATTACATATTGCCCTGTTTGTAAAAACATATTTCAGTGTAGTAATGAGCATGAGATTTAACATGAGTTTCTCATAAAATTTTGATAGAAAATTTAACAAAAGAAGATAAGCAACAAAAGTTTATTATATTTATCAGTAGTATAGCATAAAAGTCATTAAGTAATTTCTTACTTTACTTTCTGTAATTACTAAATATATAGATAATAGCCAAGACTCAATACAATTTGAAAAGGCCATTTCCCAACATGCCTGGACTAGATATTGAAAAAAAGAGCCTTCAGTTTAGTGTACATTAAAGACCAAATAAACTAGTCTACTGGCCTTGAGTAAAACATTTAAAATCAAACATTACCTGACAGTTTTCGATATCCCAAAATATACCAATTGGGATAGTGACAGATCTTTGCTTATGTCGGTAGCGAGATCTGACACGAGTTCGTTCCATAGTCAAGACTCCATCTTCTTTCGCACTGCCGTACATATCATCCGAGGACTCATCTTCTATATCTAAGAAAGAAAATAAAATTTATATCTGTCCTACCATATATAGGAGTGCAATGTCTCGCCAAAAGCAAATTCATACTATTCATACTAATATTATAAATGCGAAAGTCTGTCTGTCTGTCTGTCTATCTGTCTGTCTGTCTGTCTGTCACCTCTTCACGGCTAAACTGCTGGACCGATTGTGATGAAATTTGATAGGGATGTAGTTAACGACCTGAGGTCAAACATAGGCTACTTTTGGGCGCGATATAACCGACTCCCACGCGGGGCGAAGCCGCGGGGAACAGCTAGTATAAAATAATTTTTCTTTTCAGGTAATCAAGCCTGCAGTCCATATCATTTCTTGTAGGTATAATGGCAGCATGAAAAATCTGATCTACCATTCTCATCCAAACTATAACCGACTACATGTTGTCTAAAAAGGACGAAACAAAGAAATAATTGAGATAGAAATCCAGAAATGCATAGGTACAAAATGGTCATTATAAAGCCGTGGTCGCACCCATTATAAATGAATGATAGGAACACCTATAAACGAACATCGGTGGTACAGTGGGTGCGAACACGGCATTACAATGACCATTTTGTACATGCATTTCTGGATTTCTATCTCAATTATTTTCTTGTTCCATCCTTTTTAGACACCACATAGTCAGGTAATAGTTTTTCAACTTAATTTTTATTATTGATATAAATCAATAAATAAAGTGTGCCTTTACATCAGTAACAAGCCTCAAGTCATATTTAGGGAGTAGTTTTAGAAATCAAGGCTTGTCTAACCTATAAGGGCCTTGGATCCTTCCATGATTGATATGGGCTCTAGTTTGGCAAGTAGCAAGAGCTAATTGCATGAACAAAGGGAAAAATACAAATGTTATTGACGTAACACAGTCATAATAACATTAGTATTTTTTTTCCTTTGTTCATGCAGCTCTTTAGTATTGTTGTAACACAGTCATTATTCAATTTGCAGGTTATCCCTGCACGCTCGGGGACCTATACGAAGCCACTGACAACGCCTTGTCAGTGGCAGAGTTCTGGTCCTCACAAATATAAATTTGCCAGAGTCGACTCGCTAAGAAGAAGAAGATTCAATTTGCAAAGATTGGTTGTGTCACAAAGGGTATGCAAGTCGCACACAAGCTTCTTATTAAATTTGGGGGTCACAAGATAACCATAACCTAAAATTTAGGTTAGGTTATGTCCTAAATTATGACCGTCCATAAACTTGGATTTGTGTAAAATGCCTCCATCCCTTCACCCCCTTTTGGGTTGTCAATATTTTATATACTACAGGTAGGTACAACTTGTAAGTAAACATTGGGTGAAATGGGTTAAAAAAAATTACCTATGGACCCACCAGGGGGACATGTTAGTGGAACAACGAGTAAAAGGCAAATCTTCACATGACCAAAAGTGACACTAATAATATAAGACATAGATAGTAAAAAATCGGTGTCAATATGACGTGCCAAATCACTCCAAGAAATTATTATCTTCCCATAATTGCTTCAAAGGGGGGGTACATATGAGAGTATACAGAAAGTAAGATCCCTCTTGGAAACACAATTTGATTACATATCTAATTTTGGAAAACATAGGCTGTAATGTCTATTAATTCTATTATTATTATACTGTTCAGTACATAGTGTAAATGTGAATTTGAATTCAGGTTTGAACATATGCAGAAACTTCGGAACAACTGCACCTACATGAAAAAATATTTGCCACATTATTGTAGATGGGCATAATAGTTATTGAATAGAAAGAAAGAAAAAAGAATAGAATACACAGGTAAAGTTGCGGGCCACAGCTTTATATAAGTGCTTTCACAGTATGTACATAAGTATTACTTAAAACTACACATATTTTGTCAATTTTTTTCAATACTTATTAATAATTTATTAATTTCAAGATTAGAATATTATTAACATTATAATATTCTTTTAAATTTTAGCCATGATCTTAATCAATAAGCAACTTGTACATAATAATCACACACACTCACCTGTAATCCATAAACGAGGTGGCAATGGTATTTTCATAGCAGGACTGGAGGAAGTCCTCTCGAGATTTTGAGCTGAATGACTTCTGGCTGTCTTCGTACATATTCCAGCTGTGATTCCAGCGGACTCCAAAAGATGTGTTAGATTCATTTCGTTCGTTTTGAGAATAAGCTCAGGCACAAAAACAACTTATTCAACATATGTTGCAAAACAAAGAAGCGATTATTACTACCGATGTGTAGTCGCAACTCACAATTACACGTGGTGGAAATCTTATTATCTATAAAAATGCTTAAATCTGATCCAGATTAGCGTGAAAAGTAAAACAAATATACAAAATGTAAAAATAAATCCAACACTTTCTACGCCATAATAGAACTACACAGTACACACACAGACACACAACCAACGAATACTATACTCCTCTAACGAGGAGCACACAACAAGCAGGCAAGGCAGGCAGTGCAGTGCACAAACTAGGAAGAAGTGTTGCCACCTGATAGTCGATTAAAAAAATATAATACTTTTTACGGCCATAGAAACTAGTCTTTTAAGGCCTTTCTTGAATTTATTAATCTTCTTCAGTCCTTCTTTAAGTCAAGTGAAGTCAAGTCAAAAAAAGTAATCTAGTCCAGTCCAGTCAAATAAGTAAGTCTAGTCAGAGGGCTAAGTGAAGCGGTGGAAAAATTTCACTTAGATAGCTATAACTTGGAGATTTTGTGACAAAGATAAAAAGTCACGTAATCGACACTGGGTGGCTACCAGCATCTCTAAAAACCATGCACGTTCCAGTGAATAAGGGAGATGTCGCCTTACATCATGTATTGCGCTGTCTCGTTTACTCACTGAAACTTGCATGGTTTTAAGAGATGGTAGTAGGCCACCAGTTCTACTTTAGTCAGTCAAGTTTAAAAGACAAGTCAGGGGGGTTACTATCGTCTCTTAAAACCATGCAAGATCCAGTGAGTAAGCGAGACAGCGCCATACATGATGTAAGGCGACATCTCACTTACTCAATCATTCTTTAATGGTTTTAAGAGTTTGTGGTAAGCCACCAGGGGTGTTACTACCGTCTCATCAAACCACGCAAGATCCAGTGAATAAGCGAGACAGCGCAATAAATGATGTAAGGCGATATCTCCCTTACTCAATCGTTCTTGCATGGTTTTAAGAGATGGTGGTAAGGCACGACAACATCCGATATGATACAGGATTTGGTGTTTTTTGGAGGGATAAAAAATTGTCGCATATCCGCGCTGTAATTAATTTCCAAAACTTAGGATTTTTAGAGTATTTGTGCATAATACAATATGCTCACTTCAAACCCTATCGTTTTCCAACAGAGACTCTGTACAACACTGTACACTCTGAGCGACGTTTTGACCGTCAGAAAACTGTTCGTATTAAACTCGGTACTTAAGGTTCATAAATCGCTGACTTTCGACCCCCGACTTTTGCTAAGGCGTAAGAATCATATGGTAGCCAGTAAATGTAGTCAAAACTGCTTTTGCCGAAAGACAATATATACACTTATCTTCACATTTATATAATCGGTTAAATAGAGAGTTAAATATATACCACCTAACTAGTCGTAATTGTAAAGTACTTATAAATAACTGGCTAAAGTCTCAAACATATGAAAAAGTTGAATCACTTTTGTTTGACTATACAAATTCCACCCCAAAATATTTAAAATTGTGCCATTATATTGTTTGTAAGCATGTCTGTATCTATTATTTTCATACATTAAAATTTGTAATTACACATAGTCTGCAAATAACACATATTTAATTATTTAAGAGCGGGTCTTTCTAACACAGGTTAATATAACTTAAAAGAAAGGCCCAACCTTAGTTCTAAAATTGTAATATTTAAGACAATAAAGAATATTTTTATTATTATTTATTTATTATTATTACTAATATTGGTGGATTATTATTCGCAAAGTGTTCATGAACAAGCGTGAGTGTTGGGAAGTGGTACAGTGTCGATTACGTGACTTTTATCGTTTGTCACCAAAATCTCCAAGTTATAACTAAGTAAAATTTTTCCACCACTTCACTTAGCCATCTGACTTTGACTAAACTTACTTGACGGAACTAGACTACTGACTTGGCTTTTTGACTTGAATGACTAAAGTAGAACTGAAGAAGATTAATAAATTCAAGAAAGGCTATTAGGGACTAGTTTCCATGGCCGTACAAGTATACGCCATGCATGTTTGTCGCCATTTTTTTTCCCTGGTAAGGGCAACTGTAAACATACATTGGGTTATCTTCTATGAAGTTTCTCCCCCCTGACTGGATCTTGCATGGTTTTATTTAAGAGAAGGTGGTAAGGCTGGCAAAAATAAGCTATAAAGTTTGATTGCCATTTCGTGGATATTATTATTATGCCACAAAAAATACCTTTTGTAGAACACTTTATTTCAAAGATTTGTCAAAGTCATACAGGGAGTTTTGGCGCCAAGCTAAAGTTGCTCAGTAATCGTCATTGTATTTATTTTCTAATATTTGTGTTTTTTCGAGTATTTGTGCATAATAATAAAGGTGGATTATTATTCGCTAAGTGTTCGTGAACAAGCGTGAGTGTTGGGAAGTGGTACAATGTCGTTTATGTGACTTTAATCCTTGTCACCAAAATCTCCCAAGATAAAGCTAAGTGAAACTTCCACCGCTTCACTTAGCCCTTGACTAACTTGACTAGACATGACTACTGACTTGACTTGACTGTGACTCGACAAAATGAAGAACATTTATCTAAAACTTGATACTGGCAAAAATAAGCTACATGTTTGATTGCCATATTGTGGATTATATCCACATCAAAAAAAAAAAAAAGTCACAGGAATCTTTTGTCAGTCTGTCATTATTGTCATTGTCATGCAGTTGTCAAAACCAAAGGTCAAACAAAAGCAAACAATTTTGTCCGTCATTCCGTCTGTCATGCGATGAGCTTGCAGTTACTGCTACATTCATAAATATTTTGATATTTCAACCAAATATCTTACCAGTTTCGTTTGAGAGTAAAAGGTATATTTATGAATTTTATTAAAGTTTGCTCCCATTTATTTAAACATATATTTTGATATTATGTTTATTAATAAACAATACAAATACCACGTAGAACAATCTTAGAACCATTATTTCGATTATAAATACATTTGTTTCAGTTCTGTGATCAAGATGACTACTAACGGTGATATCGGAGGCTTGGATGCTAGCGGGAAAATAATAAAAATGGAGGTACATATACTACTTTAATGTTATAGCTACTTAGAGGTTATAATAGTTGTATTCGCGTTCGCTTACCTACCTTAAAGTTTTTATTGCCAGGCAGGCACCTATGAAGCTCTTTTCAACATGTAAGATTTAAGAGTAAAAAATAGTGAAACAGTATTTGTGGACAGCGTGAGTAGAGCTGCTGGATGCAGCATATATAATGCGGTCCGTAGTGCTGCCGATCGCGCACTCTGGTAACACATATGTTGTCACGATCCTCGGCATTGAGGGACCGATGAAGAAGAAAATTATTTTTATTTACTTTGGCTGGCTGTTTCACCAGAATGGCAATGAAGATTAGCGAAGTCAGATAAAATTTCATCAATAATATGACAATAGTATGTGTAAAATTCTAAACATAGGAGTTTTTGGAGGGAATGAAAATTGTCACTATGCTTGCACTGTATTTAATTTCCAAAACTTAGGTTTTTTCGAGTTTGTGCATAATATTGGTGGATTATTATTCGCAGTGTTCGTGAACAAGCGTGAGTGTTGGGAAGTGGTACAGTGTCGATTATGTGACTTTTTATCTTTGTCACAAAATCTCCAAGTTATAGCTATCTAAGTGAAATTTTTCCACCGCTTCACTTAGCCCTCTGACTACACTTACTTATTTGACTGGACTAGACTACTGACTTGACTGACTAAAGTAGGACTGAAGACGATTAATAAACTCAAGAAAAGCCTTAAAGGACTAGATTCCATGGCAGTAAAGACTGTACAAAAAAAAATGTAAACATTATTTTCAATTGGATTTATCATTGGGTAAAAAACACATTCTCCTTACCTCCTCTGGATCAGTTGGTATTTAATCTATGGCTATCCTCTTTCTTTGCCATATTGTTTCACAAATTCTAAAAAAAATCTGATAAGGCCTTCCCAATTGTATTGTGATATCTATAATTTCAGATTGCATAGCTTTACATACCTTTATATATACTTATGGTCAACTGAGTTATTAGATTTTTTAACTCATGTTTTGATGACTTAATAACATGTTGTGCCTGAGTAAAATAAATAAATAGAAATAAATAAATGTCTTTTATGTGTACATGTATGCGTATAAAGGTTATATCCCATTTGTCACCACAATTTTTATGTACACATGTGCCAGATGCCACCACTCGCGACGCCCTCAGTGGGGGCGAATGGCAATCACCAATCATTCACAGCCTCATTTGCCCCAGTGGTGGCGAATAGAACAAACTGGTTTCGATTCATTTCATTTTATTCCCATTCATGATTTCAGCCACAGGCTGTCCACTGCTGGACATAGGCCTCCCCCAAGGATTGCCAAAATGACCGGTTGGAAGCAGCCTGCATCCAGCGCCTGCCTACAACCATCCTTAGGTCATCTGACCATCTGGTCGGTGGGTGTCCGATGCTGTGCTTACCAGTGCGTGGTCGCCATTCGAGAACCTTTCTGCCCCATCGGCCATCGGTTCGTCACGCTATGTGCCCTGCCCACTGCCACTTCAAAGAGCTTATCCGCTGGGCTATGTCAGCAACCTTTGTTCTCATAGGGATCTCCTCATTTCTGATTCGGTCTCATAGGGAAACACCAAGCATAGCTCTCTCCATGGCTCTTTGGGCGACCTTGAGCTTTCTTATGAGGCTTATAGTAAAGGACCACGTTTCGGATCCATATGTCATCACTGGTAACACACACTGGTCGAAGAACTTAGTTTTAAGGCGCTGAGGTTTTTTGGACCCATTCCTATTCACCTCATCAATAATGAATCCAACTAAATTGATTATCCATTATATATTTTTTGTGTAAACTGCCTGCTGTGTAAACTCCTAAGAATTATTATGGTAGTATTTATAAATATTTAGTTCAAAAAGATTATTGAGGTCAAATATTTAAATAACTATAAAGCTTTAGTCCTAAATGGAACCTTTTGTTTTAAACTTAGACATTTCCAGTCAATACGAAAACATATTTAATTTGCAGGTGGACTACAGTACTACCTGTGATGAGAAGATACCTTTATGGAAATCCTGGGCTTCCAAAGGGAAGGTGCAAGAAGCCATAGACCAACTTTTGGCTCTTGAGAAACAAACAAGAACGGTAAATATAATAACTACAATATAAGGGAGGCTCTGAGGAGATAAGAATTATCATAGTGCTTTTATGTTTAACATAACATCAGTTGCACAGATAATAAATAGGTTATACTGATGCCTCCAACTTCATAGTATAAGACTGTTGCATATATTTAAGCATTGTAGATTCTAAGTTTTATTGCTTTGTTCCAAGTCACACATCAATCCATTCAGGCAAATACGTATTACATTCATGAGTATAGTTAATTTCTTCCGCTGATAATGAACCGAACCCAGCTGCCAGAAAAAAAAACAAGCATTTCCGAAATTCTTACTCATTACCACTTGTTTCAGCATAATTCACTATGAGTTTTGTTAAAATGAATGAACAGGCCGTGGAGGTGGTCGAGTACTGGTCAATGTCAATATAGGGTCCTTATAGCCATATAGTATGGTTGATCTACCTTGTAACACTCACTCATATGATGATAAGCCAATATAACTAGAAAAGAAAAATAAACTAAGGACTAACAGATCTTATACTATATGAATACTTATACTACTGTGTATTTATTAAAATACATTTATTTGAACCATTTTCTTTACAAGTTATTGTGATGGTATCACTCAGCCACCCACTTAACTGATACTAATACTAACTAAACATCATATATTTTTTTACAGGGTGCAGACATGGCTTCAACTGCTCGAATTTTGGTAACAATTGTACAGATATGCTATGAGGCTAAGAACTGGTCTGGCCTCAATGATCATATTGTTTTGTTGTCTAAGAGGAGGTAAGTTACATACATTTATTCTATTAATAATCGTGAATAAATCTCAATAATTAAAAGTTGTTCAAAACAATCAGTTCAATCAACAAATGGAAAAAATTAAGCATGTTTTATTTTCATGTAGATCTCAACTCAAGCAAGCCGTCGTAAAAATGGTGCAGGAATGTTACACATATGTTGATAAAACACCAGACAAGGAAACCAAAATAAAACTTATAGAAACATTGAGGTCGATAACTGAAGGGAAAATCTATGTAGAGGTTGAGAGGGCTCGGCTCACCCACATTTTGGCGAAGATTCGTGAAGATGAAGGAAATGTTGCTGAGGCAGCTAAGATCATTCAAGAGCTGCAAGTGGAAACTTATGGGTCAATGGACAAGCGCGAAAAGGTGGAGCTTATTTTAGAACAAATGAGGCTCTGTCTGGCCATAAAAGACTACATTCGCACACAGATTATTTCAAAAAAGATCAACACGAAGTTCTTTGAAGAAGAAAATACACTGGTGAGTTATATAGATACAAAAATATATTATGATTTTCTTGGACGCCGCCTGAAAAAGAAAGCAAATACCTGAACTAAGACCAGAGAAACAGTTAGTATAGTCACTATCTAATCATAATAATCTACTAATAATAATTAATTTTTCAGGAGCTAAAAGAGAAGTTCTACCGCCTAATGATAGCTGTAGATCAGCACAATGGTCAATACTTGTCAGTGTGTCGTCATTTCCGCGCCCTGGGCCAATCGGCAGGCACAGACGCCTTAGTCGGCAGTGTAGTGTTCCTTATACTGGCGCCCTATGACAACGAACAGGCTGATCTGACGCATAGACTTAATGAAGACAAAGATTTGGACAAGCTGCCAGAGTACAAGTGAGCATAATCATAATTTGATTTTTCTTTATTTAAATTATATAAACAAAGCTAACAATGAAAATTGAATAAATAAATTTTAAAAATCAGCTTTCAGCTGTATCCGGTTGAGAAGTCACAGCAGAAGCACACGGCTTGACTTCCGATATAATTATACAAAAAAAATACACGTTCATACAATTTTATATTTATGTGTATTGATTGTCTAATGAGTAGCTACTTATGTAATAATAAATATCTTCTATCTATCTATCTAGTGTTATAAGTAACTTACATTTATACAGCACAGCTAGAGTGATATACTAATATATTTTTTTACAGACAACTTTTGGGTTTGTTCATAAACCCAGAAATTATTAGATGGAATGTTCTCTGCTCTACATACGAGAAAATGTTGCGGGGTACCCCATACTTCAATTCTTCTGAAGAGAAAGGTCAAGAACGCTGGAACGACCTGAAGAACAGAGTTGTAGAACATGTAAGTTATGGAGATATGTAATATCAGAGTGCTACCCAAAAAGCTGTTAACTTTCTTATTATTGTATTGTTTTCAATACAGACTATTTTCTGTATTTTTAGTAAATACGCTTTTAAAAATTCTGTATCAAGGATTAAAGACATTCGAGTACAAAAAGAACCATCAATGGATTTGGCAGTGACTTGGTCATTTCATTACTGTTTTTTTTAAAGGAATTGTGTTTAGGCTATATGCTGCTTTTAATTTTTTGCTTTTTTATCTAGACGATAAGACTAATCAATGCTAGACGAATATTTATGGTTTACGATAAATTTACGTCTGTGACATCTAAGCTCACCAAACTGCTGCGTGGACAAACTGGCGTAAGAGCGAGAGAGGATTTGTTGATGTAAAAGATCGGACTTAAAGCCGAGGGCTTTTTCTACCGGAGAAACAAGTATGTATTGTTTTTTTTTTGCAGAATATCCGAATCATGTCTATGTACTACACCCGAATCACTGTGAAACGCATGAGTGAACTGCTGGGTCTGAGTGAGACGGAGACAGAAGACGCTCTCAGTCAGCTGGTCGTTAGTACTGTGGTTAAAGCGAAGATTGATCGGCCGGCAGGCGTCGTGCACTTCAGGTATTTATATCATGGGATGTCTAACACTATAATAAAAATCAACAACGCCCATAGGTTGCGGTAACCTTTTTCCATCAGATGGGGTTCATGCTTGTTTGCTTACTTAATAGTATAAAACAAACCAAACATCTTCATCATCCTAGCAATTTCGGTTGCATGTCTACTTAAACGCGGTATATCAATAGTATCTCTCCATAGCACTTAAGACTGAAGCGGCTAAGCTTCTTTAAAATGGCTTTTCACTATCACTGACATAGTATAAAACAAAGTCGCTTTCTCTGTCCCTATGTCCCTTTATATGCTTAAATCTTTAAAACTACGCAACGGATTTCGATGCGATTTTTTTAATAGGTAGAGTGATTCAAGAGGAAGCTGCCCATGCGAAGCCGGGGCGGGTCGCTAGTATAACTATAAAAATAAAATGGGTCGCTAGTATTACTATAAAAGTAAAATATGTAGACCATCAATTATTTATGTACCATCTTTGTAACCATATTTTATGCAAATAAATGTTCTATTCTATTCTATTCTAATGTTTATTTCTTCTTTCAGCCTCAATATGGACGCGTCGGACCGGCTGAATGAATGGTCGAACAACTTAAACACCCTGATGCAACTGGTCAATAAGACGACCCATCTGATCAACAAGGAGGAGTGCGTCCACAAACACTTGCTGGCGACTGCCGAGTGAAAATTAATTAAATTATTATCTTATAAGCTTTTTTTAACTACTGTCTCATTTTTCATGTGATTTGAATTATAATTTGAAAGACATTCAAATATCTTTAAATTCAATAAGATACATTGTATCAGACATTGGCTATATTATGAAAAAAATATATATATATATTTCTCATACAGACATTTAGGCTTTGCCTCCTGTCTTGGTTTGAAATCGGAAAGGTTAAAGCGATGACCACACTGTCTTACATGTATGTTTATCGTAATTTAATCAACAGGAGATATGATTAAAATATTAACCGGTATTACTTATCTGTCTCTGTATAATCTAATAAAATGAACAACTTATAGTTGAAAAGATTAAGTGCATTTTGTTATTTCCAATCTGGCATTGAATATAGCGTAATTGATATAGTAATAATTAAATAAAATGCAACCGAATAAGGGTTTAGTTTAATTTTTAACCGACTTCTAAAAAACGAAGATTATGTATTATTAATTTACCCATAATTACTCCATCCATTGTGCTTTACCTAGCGAGAAGTAATGAATTTAACTTAATTTCAAAGTTTCTACAGTTTTGTTGATTGTTTTAACATCGCACGACGGCGTTTATTTTCGATACAAGTGTGATAATAAGCATTTATTCGAGCGCCCTAATTTCCAGAACTGCTAACGCAAGGTTATCCCATTAATAGCTGTGATTATATGCATGCCGGGTGACCGTGGGGCTGAGCTTGTTCAAAAGATTCCCAGCTAATTGAATAGGTCAATTTAATTGGTGTAATAATTTGACGTAGGTGCTTGCATACGTGTGAGATATCTAGTCGCATAGCGCGTTGTGAGACGTAAAATATTTTTTTTTTAGTGCTGAAAATTCTTTTATCTAATTTAATTTTTAACTATGTTACTAATAAATTATCATGCAGCTCTGGATGGCAATACGGATCTTTGACCTGATACGAAATTATCAGTTCTTTTGGACTGTGAGATAAGATAAATGATTAGCCATGCCCATTTTAATTACTGCCAATTGTATCATTAATTTCTTTGAGCGCACTGTGTGACCGTGTCGAATATGTTATCTTTTTTAATTTCTGGGTTAATTCCAGTTACCTTAGTTTTGATATTTAGATATGTGAATAAAAGATATGAGCCTCCAATATTTGGAATTTATCAAACGAGAAATAAAAATTACTGGTTTAAGTTTGTGTTTATGTACATTGTTATAAGACTGCGACAGGTAAGTTATTACCTAATTACAATATTAAGTACTCGAATTATATTCACGTGTTGTCGCAGCGTAAATAAACCGCTGCCAATTATGTTTATAGTTTTGGATTGAAATTTGACACCTTGAACAACTTCTGCTAAACTGTCAAATTAAATTAACAATATAAAGTGCTCCCGCTGTCTTGGAGCTTATTGCAACTCTAAAGAGTTTATTTATTTATTGGAGAAGCACAAGTAAATCTACAGTCCAATAGGTCGAATGGTTTGCATAACGATAATCATCGTTTATCATTTGATAAAAAAGGGATAAGTATAAACTCTAGACGATTTTTTGTGTCCTCTTCTGCCTCGGACTATTAGCGAAGTTTATTTTCGTGCTAACTATCAGCATTATTACAGCGCTCCCAACCCAAGCTGTGCTGTATGACTTCCCGGTCAGCTAAAACGTTTTTCCCTTCATGAGATACATAAGACGGCTTTATTTGTAGAATCCGTAGGTAATCAGTTAGAAGCAATCTCAAAACATGGCTACTGCTAACTATTTGAGTGATTCATTTATTTTAGCTCCTCAATCATGTCAAACGGTTACTCGACGTGGAGTACGGGCGCAGTGCCGACGGTACTACCCAAGTACACCAGCAAGATGCCGCCCTTGAGAAAAAGTATTTCCTTGGAGATGACCCACTTGTAAGTATTTATTTCACTTCTACATATAAAAATAGTGATACCGTACCATCAAAATATAAGCGTTATCTCGGTTGCCTCAAAAGTCATTGACTTCCGGTGCCCAGGGTTTGCCAAACGCAATGTCTCTTTTCCTAGGTATTTAAACCATATAAGAATTCTAGCCTTCATTAACGTTAACTAGCTTTCGTTAGTGCAATCACAGATTACAGAATACTATAATAGTAGCCGAATACACAAGTCCGACAGAGGTAGACCTCTGTCTCTTACGACACCAAAGGGAAAATAAGGGTCTATTACGTCGCGAAGCGCGTGGCTGTTTGCTATTAAATTTGTTTTTGTTTAGTTACTAACCACCTTTTGGTTTTAGGCAATAGACGCAGTTTACTTCAACGGAGTATCGGAAGGTTCAGCTTTCATGTGCAACATCGCAAGAAAACAAGGGCATTTTTGTGACGCATTTCTAATGTTGAAGGTAGAGTTTATTCAGTTTTTTTTTCTTTCTGGTATCGATAGCACGACAGCACCTCGGGTTGCTTGATGCTCCTGAAACGCGTTAACACATTTCAATAGCTATAAGTACGTGGGGCTATACCCTGTTTTTTAATAGCATGATGCCTTCCATACAAATTGAGAATCATCTGATCGTGTTTAGTATGGAGACTGAAAAAAAAAATTCGTCTTCTGGTAATCTTTAAAAACATTTGTACCTAACAGGTGAACGGAGAAGAACTGCTTTTGCATCCGAATCTGCCTGACACTCAAATGAAACAGGAGGCTGTTGAAGAAGGTGAATACAGAGTGCAGGGCATCGAAATCAATAACTTCATACCGATGAGGACTTGGAAGATTTCTTATAATGGAGAACTCAAGTGAGTAGAAAATAACTAAACTCTTTTTCATCCCTTTGGCACATTTACTACAAGTTGATTAAGAAAAAAAATCGAGTCCAAAACTTTGCTGCAGCCTTCTGGTAAATTCGCCTCTGTTCCGATTCCGGTAGTAATTGCTAGATCGCAGTCATCAGGCAGTCAGATGCCTTTAAGCAGCTTGGAAAATCTGACAGTATTGGCCACTAACCAAATCATTCGGATCATGTTCCAATTGGTATGGTTTCCCTGTAAAAAGGGTTACGGAAATCCGACGGCATTTGCTTCATTGTAATTACCTGTACCGCCAAACCTAGAACCATGATTTAAGCGTAACATGGACTTAGAAGCGTAAGCTAAGGTTGCAAATTGATGCAAGGCAGGAAATTAGTTCAAATGATGATGATAATACATCGTACCTATATAGCGTGGTAGCATGTGTAACTCTGGTCTTAAGAGTACTTTCTTACATAAAACCAAAAAACTTAATAAATAATTAAAATTATATTACGTTTGCAGATCAAGAAGCGATCCAGCCAAGAAACTAAACGTGAAACTATCACTGACATGGAGCGCCCATTTCCCTCATTTCAACTACGACACCCAAATATCGGCGTGGAGCTTAGCTAATGACATGGCAAGAGAGCAGTGGTCGCCGACTTATTTTAAGCTTTTGAAAAAGTACGTCACAAGTTTAAAATTATTTTATAAGTAGCTATTGCTTGCGGCTGCGCCCGCGTGGATATTTTAGAAACAATTATTTAGAAAATAATTCTTTTTTTTTCAGATTACATCAAACCCATTATGAACAGATGGGATTTCTCAAGGGTACCGTTACTCTAAATGATAAAGAGCACGCTCTGAGTATTCCTTGTGTCAGAGATCATAGTTTTGGTAAGAACTATATATGATTGATATTATTATTCATGTTAATAATTCCCTAGAAGCGATGCGGCTGGTCATAAAAATAATGCACAATCTTATAAACCTCAATGGGGGAACAAAAACAAAAAATTGCGTTTTAGTGCATCTGGGTACCGAACCTGCTCGGGATATGAACCCTGGATAACGCTTAGGTGATGATGTAGGTTGCTTTCACCTTTCAGGTACCTAACAATTTTCTATTTTCAGGTCCCTTCCGAGACTGGCGAACGTTCCACCGCTATGTTCTGCATTTTATTTTCTTAGAAAATGGAGATTCGATTGCCGTAGGCGTAGTTTCCCAACCTTCCATTTTGTCACAGTAAGTTTCTCCAGTATCGTGTGGTTTAATTAACTGAGGTTTTCGAAACCGCCTCGCAGTCTATGTTGTGATCCTTTGACGGTGGCTACGGGGCCAACGGTTTGACGTGCCTTCAAAGCACGGTAACATCTTTATTGATAGAAATCAGATTATTCAAGCTTGCAATGTCCTAACCAAACTGGAAACGACTTATCTGAGTATGCATTCTTGGGGAATGGAATCCGCGACATCCGGGTCTTCAGACAAACCACTAGACCGCAAAGGCAGTCACTGTCGAACTCATAAAGGAAGACGAAACGCTTAGGCAAACCAGATCTAGATGGTAAAATAGTAGTAGGGGAAAATATTAAAAAGTAAGGGATGACATTAGGAAAAAATAAAGAAATCGCTTTTAAATGGACCTGGTGCGACTGAGTTCTTGTGTGAATCATAAAGGTTTATTTCATTCCAGTTTAACCATCGGATATTTGTGCCGCAAATCAGACAATCAGAAAGTATTCCCTGTGGACTCGTGTGATTTCAAACTGTACCAGCATGGAGAAAACAAAACAATGCCCAATGATTATGCGTTCAGTTTTGAAGCAGGTAAAATGTTATTTATCAAAATTACCTTATTAAACGCAAATAACGTAATTTATTACACGACTACGGCGAAGCCAAAACTAACTAACTAAGATAGCGCAGTGACCCAAAGTGAGTTTTGGACTCTGACAGTAAGTATATCTATTTTGGTCTGTCCAGGGCCACCTCTTGCGAAGCCAAAAGGAGCGTTATTAATTTTGACCGTCATGTATCTATGTATGATTGTATGCAACATGATATTCGTTCATCTGTCCCCTTATAACTTCTAAACTGTTGTACATATTTAGACAAATGATAACTACATTATAGGTGTCATCATAGATTTAAAAAATGGAGGCCTGGCCTCCCGCGACCTCATTTTATTTCTATGGTATTATAAAGGCTGACGTTTTAGCAACTTAATACAGCATCCTCTTAAACACTTGTTTAATTATCAAATATTTATTAGAATGTTGTGGTGTTAGGTATTAATTTAACTGTCACTGGTTTAACTACATTTTCATAATTAATGCACAATAGTCAGAGCGTTTTAGACTTATTAAACCTGAACTACAGAACTTATTTTAATTTAAAAAAATGGTCGGACCGAAATGTCCAGGCTACAATAATAAGGCGATATTATAAGTCTAACGCGATCTTGTGGTTTAGATGCCCTATAAAAATGAAAATGATTTTAGGTGATTGCTGCCTTTCCAACACTTGACTTTGAACCTCTGGACTCTGAACCCAAAGTCCTAGACTTTGGGTTCATAGTCAAGTGGTTCAATAAGAACAAGAAATAAAAAAAAAATATTTTTCCAGGTCGTCAATCCTACATAGTCCGTGTTAATTTCAATGATGAAGAAGCGTTTTACATTGGCAATGGGAGGGCTGCGAAAATTCATGAGAGGTGGTGTGCTGTCGAAGTGAACGGCGTTAAGGGCTGGGCTTGTGTGGAGTGTCAATATAAAAATGATTAATCAAGATTTTTTACAGCAATATTTTACCATTTTAGCCATTTATTTTGATATAGCTGACACATAAAACGGCATGAATCAGACATGTTGCCGAAATATGTTCTGGAACGGTAAATAATTTTTAAATCTGGAATTTGATTGCAGTAAAATTATAACTCATCTTTCAAACTAATATGAGTGGACATTTTTTAAATAAATTAAAATGCATTTTACTTATCTACGCACGTTTTGTATAATAAAATTGTAACTAAAATTAACTATATAAGTGTGTGTGTGTGTATATTTGTGTAGATTGGGACAATCTTAATTTGCCATTGTTATATATACCCTTAATTTTATGAAGTACAATTAGTTAGACTAAGTTAAAGTAGGTATCGTTTAATATATTCCCTTTTCCTCTTAAAAAGTTTAAAAAATGTATGTTTGTTGAAGCACTACCTATCGGGTTTTCAATATATTTCACTAATATATTATTAAAAGGAATTATTTTGGTTTCGAGTCATGAAAAATATCACTTAATCTGTTATTTTATTTGCATACCCACCTAAGTGACCGTTTTATGAATGTTGGTTAAATATTAACAGACATTCTCTTTTTTTCTGTCAGTTAACAAATGACACCACCGATTGATGTAAAATACTGGAAATAAAATACACGTACTTTACAAGTGGTTTTGATATTTTTATAACCCCTCCCTATATTGGTGTAATTAAACTAAAATGTATACTTACTTAACATACCAAAGTGAAGATCACTCTGTGTTTCGCCATGTGGATTATGTAATTAAAAGAAAATACAAAATAGCGAAGAAAGTTATCTATATTTAGAGAAACATTTATTGTACCTTACAATGTCCATGAAAAATATGATGTCGGGTATGAAAACAACAAATATCTGTAATAAACAGATATGACTATTCATTCACATATAATATATTTATAATTATATATTTGAAGTTATTATAAGTATCTCACAGTGGTCTATCTAGACAACTCATTTGTTATCCTTAACACAGTCACTAAAAATACTTAATCGATATAAGATTAAACGTTAACCACGTTTTGACAAGCATGTTTTAAAGCAAAACTATGACAAATACAGTTACACCGAAAATAATGTACTGTAATGTATAATTTAAATTACAAGTACTAATAATACTGTTCACTAAAATAACACATAAATTATGATAAAGAGCGATGATTACAAGCGATGATCGCATGTATAGCCAGTGCTTTTCTTAGATAGTCGACTTCGTTTATAAAATTATGCGAATGCAGAGAAAAGAGGACAATGGGTGAACATCATGAGAGCTACAGTTTTTGTGCTCACTAGTTGGCGCCAATGTCGAGTGAGGTCATGAAGTCTTCGTGTCAAAGTTATGACGGACGTAAAAGAACTCACGATATAAACGGTTTAGAATAATTAAATAAAAGCGCAGCGTAAATTAAGCCGCAGTTTGCACTATCTTATTTCGTTAGAAAAAAGGGGATATGGTTTTTATATCCGTTTTAAAAGCACTTTCATTCATTGACCGTAATTCATGTTTACGCCCATTATTACAGTCATAGTAAAATATTGTCAAAATCAATGTAAGTACTTAATTAAAAATACCGACCTAGGTTACCAATAACATAAAACATCGACCTCATGCTCCACTAGCGCCTCTAGCGGTGAATTCATACGCGGTTGCTCTCTTTGGGCATTGGACTGTGGCACGGGATAGACGTGGACGTAACTCTACGTCAGAAATATCTTTTTTCTATACTTAATTATTGGGATTTTCAAGGAGTAACTTTCATTTTTCAGCATTTGAAGGAAATGAAATAAAACCATTAGATTTAAAGAGCTTCCTTGGCTCTATCCACCTAGTTCCAGAAAAGAATTTAGATAAAACACAATTGATCCAGTCATTATAACGCCCGCCACCCAAAAGCAAAATTTCTCGTGAAAATCCTGATCACAAGAGATGCTAATTTTCATATTCCTAAATCCGTAATAGAATGTCATGAAAGTGAAAATGTACAATATAAATACCATAGTGTTACTTAGATAAAATAGCATTTTTATTGAAATTCTATAGACTACGAAATTTATACCATTCAATATCAGTTACAAAGTATGGAAGACAGTTTGATTCATTCCGTGCTTCAGGATTATTTTACTTGCATAAAGCTGTAAAAACAAATATGGTTTGAAAGAATTCCTCAAATAAGTTCAAATGAGCAAATAAGGGTTAACTTGCTATAGAATAATTTTATTAAATACTGTTTAACACCGAAATAAATAGTTTTTTTTTTAACTTTTACATCAGTATTTTCTCAAAAACTAAATGTCACATGATGAAAGGGAAATCAAACATAAATATTTTATTTTATTCTAGGCCAACTAACACAACCACACACTAACACTTCTTAAGTTTAATTAATATTAGTACATGTGATCTTTTTAATAGGTTATAGTTTTAAGTTCAATTTGCAACATCACAATACTCGTAGTTATCAAGCTTTGCCTTTGGTCAAATCAAATGTGATGCTATTATGATATTAGATACAAGAAGTCTGCTGACTGCAAACATCAAAGTCCTCATCTACAGATCCCTATCCGAAGCGGTCTGAATCATAAACCAGTTGTGAATTTATAAAATCTAGTTATATAATAAGAATGTGGCAGTTTCAGTTTTAAAAATACTGTACATACTATAATTATTTTTGGACCACTATCTACTTGGCGCGCTTTGACAGTTAAACTTCAAATTCGCTTTATTATTTAATTTAAATGAAATTGTCAAGTCTATACCTGATCTTCTTACTTTTCAACAGTTAACAACAAAAATAACACAAAATTCATTAAATAAAAGAATTGAAACAAATACCTATTTTGAAAGTAATTGTCAGTAAAATAAAAAATGAGACGATTACCACATTGCACCGTGCACGGGGCTGTTTTACACTGCCGCAGTAGTGCGGGAAGACACATCAAACTACTCCGTACTCGTTGCGCAAGTTATCTGTTGGTCCGCGTACCGCTTAGAGTATTAAACCAACCGGAGTGGCCGCCGACAGACGAGTTCATGTTGCTTGTACTCGTGTGCTTGTATTTTTTGCTTGTGTTGGATAATTTTGTCAAGTGTGTGCGTAGCGACGTGATCGAATAATGCATTAGCGTTAATACTTGTTGTGCGTGTTTCCTCGACCCGCGCGTAGAATGTGGCAGACTTTCCCGTAGCAATAAGTACGTGTGCCGTCTCCAGTTGGTTTAATGCTATAAGGCGTACCTCGACGAAACGCTAGTGGGAGAATCGTATCTTAGTATCGTATCACTATGCTGACAGCTATGTAGTAAGATTCATCTTACAATAACAGGTATACAACAGTGTATAGAAGATAATACATTCCACATCACCTTTAACAAGTCTCATAAGACTGGTCATTTTATTTTACAGATTGGAATAGTAGGCACTCGGTTTTTTTTTAACAATTTAATAAATCATACACATTTCCGTATGCCACTCTTGTTAACATTGATCACTGAAATAAATTTGAGTTACAATTCTCATATACTACTGAATAAATTAAGATTTTATTTTTCGGTGACGGAACGATTTCTACATCACGAAGTTTGTTAATTCATTCTATATTAAGTGTGATGTACAGACTCGTATAGTCGTGTTTGTAGCTATAGCTGTAAGTTAAGATATCTTCGAATAAGTGATAAGAACTTATTCGTAAATACACCCAAAAAACAATAAGATTTCTATGTATAACAAATATTATTTCACTGAAGTTGATTCATAACTATACGGAATGCACTATGAGACTAGAAACAGTGTCGAATCACAACACCTTTCGAAATGTTTACAACATTCCAAGATGACAAGATAACACAGTGTTAAGGCAGGAAATATACAAGTATAAAAATTCCATACTATATCTATCCCATATTCAATAATAATATTCGTAAAGCTCGCTTTGACTACAAGGGCTGTAGCAATTTTGCTACATAAACACTGATTTGAACTATTTTCAAACAGTTAAATACCATACTCCACATAAACAGATAATTCTACAATAATTTTATTCCAAAGGAATATGCAAAGCGTCGGATTTGTCACAACAAAAGCGTTTAACATAGTATAATTTGCTACACAATTTTATTCGAATTGGACTATTAAATATCGTAATGTTATTATGTTCATTATTCCATACTTATTATGTATTTATTCTGAATTGTAACATCCATACTGACTAGATTTGTCTTTTTGGTAAATAAATTGAGCACTTTGTGCAGTAAAAATAAATAAATTATTATTATAATAAATAAAATTTATGACGTCTTTTTAATTTCATTGCACTTTTTTTAACTTACACTATCTTAGTACGTCAATAAAAATAAATAATAAAATAAATACCTTAGTATAAAATGAACTTCTAAAACACAAAACAACAAAAAATACTGTTCAACTTTGGTGTGCGTTATATTATAATAAATAGCCACAATGTAAATTATATATTAGTGTGGTGCTTTTCAGTCAGCAATATATTTTTCTCATATAAACCTTGTGACGATAAAAAGCATCGCCGCATCCGATCGCATAACTAAAAAAACAAAAAATAAATTGCTATGCTACTTCTTCTCTCAAGGATAGCAAATACATCTTTTTAACATTTACATATACCTAGAATATTAATAAAAATATCTAGGAATATAAATAATATTTAGTAAACACATGTTTTGTGCGATATTTGAAAGAATGCGTTGTGTAAATTAATATTTTGTTTTAATATAAGAGAACGACTTGCCGAAGAGGCCTCTAACATAACCATTGAGATGACTGCTTAATAATATGTTGGTAATAATTCGAAGTAAATATAAGTAGAAATTTGTACCCCATTTGTAAAATGTGACTAGTAACCAAAATTTTGTAGGTTCTTGGTAATGTATCGGTTGGACCATTGTTATATCTACATAACATCGAATTAAATGTAGTGGTCGGCTCAGTTGGCCACATACAAAAGTATACTGACTTACCCTTACACTTATACCTAAGATAGGTAGTATACTTTTTGTGGCTCAGTGAATTTAAGCTTTTGCTATCTATTAGTAGGTTGTATATAAAACGCGTTAATATATTGTTTATTAGAACTTCAAATTTCATTTTTTATATTTTTTGTAGGTATCCCATTGTATAACGTAAAGAGTCGGATTTTTAGACTGCCTAAAATTAAATAACTGCGCCACCTAGCGAAATCTGCCAGGCAGCTAGGCGTCTAGCAAAATTACTTACCTAAAACAATGCCAAAAATAATTTAAGCCAGTTCAATCACTCAATAATTTTGAGTTAGAAAATTACTTTCTTGTCCAGATTTTTCTTCTTTTGTAAGTGGCATATATTATAATATAGTATGTTTTATCAGTCAACAATATATTAGTCGGTATATATTTAGCGTGAAATAAATATTTCTGTTCTTTCCATTCAATTTTTTTTTTGGATATGATGATATTTAATGTTTGTGCCACCAAATATAATAAAACAGCGATCGCAAAGAAGTTGTGCGTCTACCGCATAAGAAACGGAGCGTACGGAATGAAATTTGTTGTATTGTAAAGATTTTTATATAATTCTGACGTTCCGTAAGCTCCCATTCCGGCTCAATGAACGCACAGCTTTAAGAATCAGTTCCAACCACTACAAGTTGTGTTACAGTAAATGTTATTGCACAGTGCATACCGCTGACGTGCCCGGCGCGTGGTCCAGCAACGCTCGTCGCCGCTTGATGCCTTCAAGGTACACCTCCCGGTTGAAAAGGCCGGCTGCTAATGGCACTCTGGGACAATAATTAACAAAATCCCTCATTAGGTTGCTTACAAATAATAAATTAAAAATATTTAACGTCATGAAAACTGTTAAAATGTCCCTCATGCGATCATGATCAACATGTTTAAATAATATAACTGTATAATATGCTACTATTAAGTATTCACGAATCGGGATATCCTAGAGTGTAACAAATTGTAATAAATTTTTGAGGTGAAAACTTCTTTAGCGGTGCCGTTTACTTTTTGTGATGGGGGAAAAAATATTAAACTCGCGTCAGGCAGATTTGGTGATCGAAACTGTTACAATTACAATGTCATTGAAGCCACCGCGCGGCGAAAATGTATACCAGCGCCTGCTGTTTCGTTTAGGCGGCGCGCGAATGTGCGTGTGGTTTGTGTTACGTGCTACACATATTCATGGATGGTGACTGCTGATGGCTCAACTGACTGTGTACTCGTAAAATTCGTGTATATAAAGTGTTTAAAATATGGAAATTGAACAAGGTGCATCCTAACCAATCCAAAATATCAAAAATGCATTAGATTAATATTCAAGTTTTCACTTCTGCCGGCACTCTAGAGTGAATTATTTAAAAACAACTAAATTTGTTAGTATACACCAACTGCAGGGAGTTTGTGGGGTACTTCAACCCTAACAACTAGTAAAGGGGAGTGGAAAGATCACTACATAGTATAAAACAAAGTCGCTTTCTCTGTCCCTATATCCCTATGTATGCTTAAATCTTTAAAACTGTGCAACGGATTTTGAAGCGGTGTTTTTTTGTATGCATATTTTCAGCACCACCTATTCTTTTGTCAATAATCACTTTATATTTAGGTTGTCTGGAAGAGATTGCATTAGCGATAACCGCCTATTGTATTATCTATGTTTCTAATTTACTTATTGTATATTTTTACTGGTGCAATAAAGAATTTTTGTCTTGTCTTGTCTTTTTTAATAGATAGAGTGATTCAAAAGGAAGGTTTTTATGTCTATGCGAAGACGGGGCGGGTCGCTAGTAAATAATATAACAAGTAACACATACACATCGGTGCCGGGTCGCAATGCCGCGGAGAACAGCGCCCACACCGGCTTGTGGTCGCTGGTGCACACCGACTGCACGGAGTTGTACGCGAGGCACTTCAGCCCGGACACCGTCGGCACGCTGCTGATTCGACGCAGCCCTGACAATCGACCATTCTATTTAATCCTGTTTTTCTCGTAAATCTACATTCGGAGTTACATATAGCTTTATTTGGAAAATAATTTCTGTGTTTTTATTGTCTGCGTTATACGACCATGTGTCTCTGTATAGCTTGCATAACTTGGTATAAAGGTAAGATTTTTGAATTTTGTTTTATAACAATACATTATGGATTAGGCAAGCTTTTGAAACAAGTTTTCATTTATAATAAATTACGATAAAAATTGCTCAAAATTTAGCGCGTAGGAGTCTTAGCCGCGCGCGAGCAACAGCTAGTAATAAAATAAAGTAAAGAATGCATTTACAGTTACCTGAGAATGCGGAGGAGCCGCTACCCGACGCGCATCTCGACTTGAACAGAATTCTGTCCGTGTACGCTGGCGCCCTCTGTTTGCTAGACGTGTCGAATTGTTGGCTGCCCGGGTCGTACTGTAGTGGACATAAAATAATAAAAACTATCTATAGATTTTTACCCACTTTTTGTCAGTAAACTTTGAACAAGCTCATAAAAAATATATATACAAAAATTATGAAAAGTTAATTTATAACAATGTTTACGTTCTTAATTCCTTGGAATTCCGAAAGAAAACGTAAAATTAATCGACCTAGAGCTTCATGTGATGGATTAATTATATTGGACCATAAGTTTAGTGTGATGTACGAGATTATATTTCTACTCAAGCCCGGTAAGTATGATTGCTTAGTGGTACTGAGCATATTACCTTATAAGTAGGAGGAAACGTAATTGGGGCTTCTCTGAAGTCTCTGAAAGCAGCGCCATCCTCCAGTACTGCTGTCAACTGGTCCGCGTGAAGCAGGCCATGAGGGAGGTACGGCGGGAGGGGAAACTGAAATCAACATTACCCCATTTCCTATATATTAAAAAAAAAATTAAGCGTTATTATACTGATCCTTGGAAATTGCGGAAACAAATAAAAAAGGCAGGGAACGACTACCTCCAACGTGGAGGACAATGTTGCCAAACATATGGAACGGGCGAAACTGAACACTCAGACGACTTTGGACGACTTTAAAGGACAGAATGTCCTGACGCAAATGTATGAGGAGGGCCAACCCCAAATAAAGTGACAAGGCACGAAAGAAGTAGGCGAGAGTAAAGTGTATACTTTTCTCTCCACTTTACAGTTTAACACCTTAAGTAATACTGGTGAATAATTATTTACCTGTGTCTGCTCTATCCAGCGCAGTACAGCTGCCCTGGGTTCGCCGAGCCGAAAGTTTAGGTCGCCACACCAAAACACGTAGTCGAAATTGCTTGTAACATCTGCAATTAGGACATTTATTGAAGCCTAATATTAAAATATATCATCTTAATTCTTAACATAGACATAGTGTTACTAATCAATCTAAGAAATATGAAGACCTCATATTTTGTATTCAAAATGAGATTTTTTATTTTAATAAATTTTTATTTAGTTTTGCTAATTTATAGCTTACTTACTGCATCACTCTCACATTAACTATTCCTATTTTTTTTACGTTAGTTGTTTGGAAGAAATGACAGTAGCCAACGCCTCCGCCTATGGCTCCTAAACGTTAGCGTTTAGAGCCCCAAAATAATCGAGAAGGTAAATTGTTATGTCATGTTTTGACCACACTACATACAAGCGAAACTTTATAAAATTCTACAAGGCTACTATTTGTAATAAACGTTATTATTCAGTACTAAGAGTAGTTTAGAGAGATATTAATGAAACAGGTGAAATAACGAACGAAGACGAAATTTTTGACTGTTGCGATACCATTATACTGCTGCTACAGCGAATAAAAATCTGAACTTGCAAATATGATGTTGGCATTGAGCTAAAATATAAGTGACATCAGAGTATAACTAGCGATAAGAATTATAAGCCAAGTCATATCAGCGATCACTTTAGGCTATCTTGACCAGCAACATGTTTGGTTTGGTTTAAGGAATGGAGTACCGAGAAAACTCTCATAAATGTCTTCAAGCGTTTTATACCATGTAGACGCACAAATTACTCTGATAATGTTTAGTTTAGTTCTTATAAAACAAAACTTAAAGCCGATATTATCTTATCAAATGTTATCACGGTCCGGTCTACTTTAGGAATGTCTTAAAATATTTTATGAAGTGAAACCATTGAAACAATCAGCTCAGACTTTTATTGTTCTTGTTGGCTATGGAATTCTTTACGTCAAAGTTCGAATATCAAATGAACATGTTTTGTTTTGCCATTTTGTTCATTTTTGTATTGCGTGGGTCTCAAGGTCAATCGATCCTGAAAACCCTCGTGTTAGAGTTTTTTCGAAACCGTCTATCGGCCCCTGAATTGCAGCACGTCGAACATTCGGGTCCTTTTGTTTTTGAAATATGGCTAACTAAACATAATATTTTAATCTGGTGACGATTATGTCAAGCCTAAAATGTACCATTAAACTCTGCTATTTAAAAAAAAACCGATATTAGGGCAATCGAGTCATAAGTATTAACTAAAACAAAAGCATACCTTTGGTCCGATGCCGACACGGCAAATTTTTTGGTAAATCAATAGATCTGATAATCCTTTTAATGTCTGAGACTCTTTCTTTGACCTTTTCCTGGTGGGCCGTCAAATGTGCGGTGACGAATAGGAATGTGGATCCGAAAAGTGCGAATGAAATGGCAACAGCGCCTTTTGTTCTGAATGCTGTGCCAGGCCGCACCGATAGGTTGGCGTCTTCAGGCAGGGAGCAGTACCAAATAAGGTCCCGACGTACAAAAACTGTCAAATGGAGTGTTCCTGCAAAGATGATGAAATATTTTAATTGATTTAATATGACCAAAGAAAATCAACAAATATTTAAACTACATCCTTACGAAAAACAAATATTTTTTTAATTACTTATATAGTGTAAAAGATATCGCTTTTACACATATAATAGATAAAATGCTTAAAAAGAATCTGGTTTTAAAGGTATTCCAATGTAATGTGAAACTGCTAATGCTGTATGTGAAGATTTATGCCAGAAAATATACTCATCATTTCGTGTAGATATCACGGTCAATCGACCATACACACCCTGGAGTGAAGTGGGTTACCTCAGAGTTCTTTGAAACCCCTCTTGGAGTGACGTGGTTTCCTTAACGACTACCAATAAGCAGCCGGGACCAACGGCTTAACGTGTAAAAAAGAAAATATAGGTACTAATAATATTGTTTATTATTAGTACCTATATTTTTTCATTATTTTGTCGTTACTCTGTAAGACTTCTATAAATAAATATTGAAATTTTATTGCGATATTAAGTTTTTCTATATTGTGTGTCTTATCTGCAGTATTTTTAATTATTTACATACCATTTACCATCATACATCTATTCTTACTTACCTAAGTAATGTGAATGTAACAAAATATGTGATGGTCCCAAAACTTCCTGGATGGTAATTTCCCACTCCGTTCTCTCGGAAAAAGACTCTTGAGTGCCGATAGCGAATATGTCAGGCACATGTTTCACTTGGTTGGGAAATATGAAATCTGCTAACTCCCTAAAATGATAGAAGTTTATATTGTTTCATTTTATATTAAGATATACAACTAACTATAAATTTATAACTTTCTTTAGTACTGACTAAAGGTATATGGGTAGAATAAAAAAACCAACATATTCCGTACCTAAAGGCATCCCTGGTGTTATAGGCATCCATAGGCTACGGTAACCGCTTTCCATCAAGGGGGCCGTATGCCTGTTTGCCTACTAAATGGTATAAAAAAGGGTAAAAACAGGAACCAATTACTAAGACCACTGTCCTTCCGTCACCAGGCTGTATCTCAAGAACCATGATAGCTAAACAGTTGAATTTTTTACAGATGATGTTTGAACCACTTCTGTTGCTGCTATAAGAACAAAAACTAAAAACATTATGTTTTTAAATAATAAATTTTAAAAATAAATATTTCAAAGGGGCTCTTAAACAACAAACGTATTTTTTTGTCGTTTGTATAGATAATGGTACGGAACCCTTACCAAATTCGCACTTAGCCGGTTTTTTAACAAGCAACAGATGGCAGCTATGACCATTGGCATATCGAGCCCTCATAAGCTGAAATCGTCCTACTTAAACTTGCAACTCAAAACAACAAATTATGCTTCTTGGAGGAATCAAATCCACGACTTTCAAGTTCGCCTTGAAATATGAACAACAGACACTAAGCTAAAATGTTGTTGTGAGAGAGATATATATATATAAGTATGTATTAATATACCACAAAAACTGTAGGTAATGCAGAGCTTATCATTTACCTGGGCGGCGCCTGTCCATTCATATTCCATGTGCCCACAAATATTTTGACCTCCCTGTCCGGAAAGACATGCTCCAACTCAGCAGCGCCCAGCAACGAGTGAGACGCCAGTCTGCCATATAAGTAGTTCCTGATAACAATATCAATTACTTATTTATTTTTTACTGTGAAATTAGCCTTTCGTTTTCCACTTAACATATTAAATAAAAATGATTTCTAGCATGATGACATGACAGTTGTATGAATTAAATTGATGTTCATGCTATTTTCTAAAGTTTGGCAATCAAATACTGTTCCTGTAAATTATTTCTGTTTCCAACTATAAGTCAATTATTTCCCACCCATGTTTTAAACACTATCATATACGAAGATACTTTTATAATTCACTATTTAATAATTTTAATTATCAGTTAGGGACTTACCTGAGAATTACCAAAAATTGTCAATAAAAAAAAAACTACATTAAAATGTACCTTTCTCTAGCCTCTTGTGTAGGTATGAGACGTAGCACTTGTGCGGCAAGCAGTGAGTTTCTGGCCAGGCTATCAGTGCTGCCCGCACGAGACCCCGACCTTGCTATAGTCGACTTGCTCCTATGACCAAATTTTATGGAAGGATTTACTTTATGGATTAATTTTTATCACTTTACATTCACAAGATTATTACTCTATAAACTCTTTGATTTACAACTTGTTTTTCATCATTTGACACCCTCTTAGTCTAGTGGTCATCATGACCAGCTGCCACTTCTGAGGTTACGGGTTCGATACCTCATCAGGGCAAGATGAAATAAAGTGTCATTGTGAGTTTTGAGTTAATTTTTAAATCATTTCTACATGGGTATAGCAATATGAATGGAAATAACAGTTCCAGATTTTTTGTTTCTTTAGGTTGGGTAGTTTTAATCAGGTGTTTATTGATTAGTTAGTCAATTTTTCTAAGATTAATTGCCTATTTTAAACACTCATAGGAAATTATTTTATAAAATTCTGATATATGTTCATCCGCAAATTTGCTAAATAATTTGCACTTTTTTACTGTTACACAAGTAGAGTCCAAATTTTCTTTCTTTCTTAAGGTGATACCTCGGTGAACACTAGCGCCACCGTCATTTAAAAATCATTACTCACTGAAAACACTCGTTATCAAAAATCCCTCTGCTGTAATTATGGTTCTGGATCTGAAGTTAATTTTAATCATATTCAATTATTAAATTATAGTTCCATATAGTTTCAAATTGCGAAACTGCTAAAAGTGGCCGTTTTAAGCAATAATGCAATTTGTAACTATAGGGAATTATAATTAAATAATTTAATATGTTTAAAATTGACTTCAAATCCAGAACCATAATTACAGCAGAGGGATTTTTGATAACTTGTGTTTTCAGTGAGTAATGATTTTTAAATGACGGTGGCGCTAGTGTTCACCGAGGTATCACCTTAATCAAAGTATCTAGTATTTTTAGCTTTTAATTGACTAGCTAGTCACCTTAACTTTTAAGTATAAATAACAATTATTGCAACAATAAAGATTTTACCTTCGTTTCCTGTCCAATGAACTGCTTCTATCACTTTCAGGAGATGAGGAGCGAAACAATGGCTTAGATTCATTAGATATCAAATGGTCAGCAGACAATCTTTTAACAAATAATTTGTTTTTTGTCTTCAAACCTTCAAATGAACCAGAATGCTCAAAACTCTTCTTAGCATCATTAGTTTTAGGAAATTTAATAGTTGCTTTAGGTATTTCTTCACTTTTGGATTCACTTAGACTATTAATCGAATTATTAACTGGACTACACGGTTTAGATAATGATTCTTCTTTGGAAGGTTGGCCTTCGATGAGGCTTCTTGGACGGGACCGTCTAAAAAAGGTACGACAACATTTTTGGTTGCTATCGCTTTCATTAAGAGATTGTCCAGACTTGTGGCTAGAGTTGTTGCTGTGAGGTTCCGTAAGGGAATCTCGCTGGCTGTCTGCTGGGTCCGAGTGTGTATCAGCATAGTGAGCGCTTTGAGCTAGGAAAGGATCAGCAGGAGACATCGGACGAGATGTTGCTTGATTAAATTCATCATTTAACTCTGTATCGACAAAGCAACCAACTTTTGGAGACTTCTTTACGAATAGACGTTTTCGTAGAGATAGTTTTTGTTTGGATCTCGTGGGCGACGTTGTCATGGTTGATTTTACACCACGGAAACCTTTAATTTCTGTTACTAATTACATTTTATTCATTTTTAAGACAACATAACCTATGAAATAAATACGTCTTCAAAATGACATTTACGCCAGTCGCCAGACCATCAGTGTCAAAAGTCAGTCAATGTCATAATATGGTTTTGGCACAGATTATAATTCACGTAGATAACTCATCAGTTAGATTGGATTGGATGTTGACTTGAATCAAAAACGTCTCACACTCTCACAGTTTCTTAGTATAGCGTCCGTCGTCTGCTGCCAGCTCAAAAACTAAACAGCTTATAACGAGCTTGGAATTATTTCTATGACAGAGTAGCTCCCACAAACCCACAGAGTTCATTCATATCTTCATTTTGTAAACGTAAACCTCCTTGGCCTTTCTTTAACCTGATTTTCAACTCACTCTATAGTATAGCACTAGTCTTGAGAAATTTATTTTTATTTTATTACCTGTGTTTGTTTACTACCTAGTTATTATACTACAGCAGCTTAAAATACCCAGTTCGGTACATTTATGTTTATATTTTACAAGGTGTGGTTACCAACGTTACCCAGCGAAGGGTAGGGAGTGGAAATATGTATAGGGAACTAGCTGTTCCCCGCGGCTTCGCCCCGCGTGGGACTCAGTTATATCGCGCCCAAAAGTAGCCTATGTTTGACCTCAGGTCGTTAACTACATCCCTACCAAATTTCATCACAATCGGTCCAGCAGTTTAGCCGTGAAGAGGTGACAGACAGACAGACAGAAAGACAGACAGACAGACAGACTTTCGCATTTATAATATTAGTATGGAAGTATGGATAATCAAGGAATAACACACAGAGCAAGGAATTTTTACATCGCTCGCGTACGACCAAAATTTTAATTTGTTCTGTGGAATAAAATAACAATCATGCGAACAATTCAAAAATGTCCGCTCAAATAGAGTTGGCACAAGAATAATCGGCGGATATATGTACAAACACGGATTATTTAATATTTCCATTTGAAAACGTTTTTTTTACTTTCATAGTCAACTCTTACTTAGGTACTGACATCTATTAAGATTTGGCCAACGGCCACGACCGGCAATATTTTTATAACCGGCCCGCTTGACGTCAATTGTCGTTGGAAACCTGGGGGGTTACTACCGTCTCTTAAAACCATGCAAGATCCAGTGAGCCTAAGCGAGACAGTGCAATACACGATGTAAGGCGACATCTCCCTTACTCAATCGTTCTTGCATGGTTTTAAGAGATGGTGGTAGGCCACCTGGAGTTTGTCTGTGTTGGAAATCTTATGATGTAATCCGCAAGACCTCATTCTCTTAATCGCTTATTACGACATCCACGGAAATAGATGTTGTAATAATAAGCGGACCATATTTTATAAGAATATTTAACAATGACGTCAAAATTATCAAGTTAATCCAACCAAGTTACCTATGTAATTTTGATATAGGTACCTACTAGGGATACCTACGAAAAATTAACCGGAATGAAAAGTCCCTCACAGGCTTAATTTATATAATTATAATACTACAACATAAGTTAAAACTAAACACGATAGCATCATTATGAATGTTGTGTGACCATAAACTGAAGCTGCTCCTCCACCAGTACCAGGAACTAATAAGTTTGAACCTTCAAATAGGGGCGTAGGTGACAAATTTCCTCCACCTACTGACTGGATTCCATCGCCTGTAATGATTTGTTACTGTGAGTGCCTAAATATGTAGATACTACTGTCAGTTGTCCAGTGGTTAAGGTGTTTGCATGTAGACCCGGGTGTCGTGGGTTCGAATCCCACGGGAAGCATACTTTGTTTAGCTGTTTCCAGTTTGGTTAGCACATTCCAGGCTTGAATCAACTGATTGTCTTATAATAAGATGATTCCGTGCTTCTGAAGGCGCTTTAGGACGTTGGTCCCGGCTGCCATCTGATAATCGTTAAAGGAACCACGTCAAAGGCCGAGAGAAGGTTCCCAAGAACTCTGACACTGGTGTCATGCCACCCTGGGGTGTGCATGGTCGATTGACCGTGTCATCTACATGATATGTTGTTGATCTCAGCGTTTTCACCGTTGCATGGTCATACATACCTAATGCTTCGGATTTTACTCTAGTTTTAATAGTAGTATATAGGTTGCTAGTGAATGTGATCTGTTGTTGGATACTACATGTAATAGAGCCTGTGAATGGGGGCACTGGCGAGTGGGGGTTTGAGGACCAAGCCTTGGAAGACTTACAGGTAAGGGCTTAGTGTTGCCAAGACAGACTGCGAAGTGGATTATTAGACAAATAAGGGATCTAGGAGCACAAGTTACAAGAGTGCACGCATGAAAATGTAAAATTTTTTTGGTGCTTGCCTAGGCCGGCTTCGACCGGAATTCGCTCCTGCCATAGTTACGCCAGGACACAGTTAATAAGGCTTCTCAACTTAAACAGTAGTTCTGTCGGCTTGTAGTTCACTATTTGACCAAAGAACTTATGCTGGAAATGTTTGTTATGATGGATACATAACGATATATGATCAACTTACCAATATTACAAAGGCTGTTAGTACAAGCTCTGTAGAAAGTTCGATAGGTCCAATCGGTCACTTCATGGTTGAGAAAATCGGGCTCTTCTTCGCAACCTCGAACGAAACTTGCGACTACTCCCGCAGGATCCTGAAGCCCAAAAATTAATTTGTTATCTATTCAAAGGTCAAAAACAGCCTACTAAAGGTAGACCTTTGTAAATGTCATCTGTCCAGGAAACCTTGAACCCAGGAAACCTCCATCACTTCCAGGGAAGTACTTGACCTACGGTAGGTTGACAGGTAAAAAATAAATAAATTAAACTAGAAAATGTGAATCCAAAGTAGGTACTTACCACAAATTCCTGTCTCAATATTGTACAATATGTGTAAGGACATTCTACAACATGTGTGGTGTTCGTTATGGTAAGGCAAGATTGGTCCGTGTCCATTGAGTTGAAGCTGCAGGCATAACATTGTAGTGAACCTGAAAACGTCATTATGAATAATAACAGGATAATGAGCCATGGTTTTCCCTAGAGATTACGACATGGGGTCTTATTAAGAGCCCGTGCTGTTTATTATGAACTAGCGACCTTCCTCCTGAATTACTCTATCTATTAAAAAAAACTGCATCAAAATCTGTTGCGCAGTTTTAAATATTTAAGCATACAAAGGGACCTAGGGACAGAGAAAGCGACTTTGTATTATACAATGTATGTATCGTAATTAATAAAAAGCACGGCCTAATCTAGGACCATGATAAAAAGCGTATCCAGGCTCTCAAACGTAAGCTGAAGATGCAACTAGGAAAAAAGCTCGGATGAAGGAATATAATTAAAGGTTGAAATAATTGTATTTTCTTAATAAATATACCATTTTATAGGGAGGTAGGTACCTATATTCTTCATCTACGTTAAATTAATATCCTTAGTTGACTAAGGTGTCATTTGACATTTGTGGGTTTATGGATTTTTGTTACTTCATCTCCTCGCCGAGTATAATGGATGTGTGTGGAGGAACCGAGAAAGGTATATAAGGATCGTAGTCAATGGAAATCTCTAGGCAGAGATGCCTACCCCTACGGGAGACAGGCGTGATGATATATATGTATAATGGGTACCTTTGAACCAGGTAACCAGGGGCGGATATTCAGATAACTACCTATTAGGGTATTTGATAAATCCAAGCTTGATTTCTACTATGCATCTATTTCTTATGGTCTCATTTTCATTTTTCAGCTAGAATGAATTGAAATAATGAGGTGACGTGGTGCTACCATCACATTTCCTAAGCTAGGGACTGCTGTAGTTTGTAAAGTTTTTTACAAATATAAACGTACCAAACTCAAAAATAGCTTACCGACAGTTTTTCCAATAAAAGCACAAAAGAACAATCCTAAAAGTTTTAAATCCATTTTTATTGACAACACAACATCACTATTGCACTGAATAAAGATACTTCAGGTAATTTCCAATTATCGATATCATTAAACAATTTGTGAATATCAGCGATCAGTATTATCTTATCGTCACCCTCGGATTACTTCGCACTAAAACAATCACAGCTGAATAACTAGATTGTTGTCGTATATCTATTGATACATGCCTAATAACAATCACGCTAAAGAACAACAAAGTAGTCAGCTCAATCGGTACAGCACGTCCGCAACTAGGTATGATGTCACAATGTCTTTCTTGGTTTTTTTTTGGTATATACAGGGTGACCTTTTCAGAAGCTAAAGTTTTAAAGTTTTTTGTAGTATTTTGTATAAAACTCGATAATTTCCAGAAGAAATCCGGAGTGCAATAGAAGTGAGCCAGAATATCTTACAGCATAGATACATCTGTCAGAGATCACAATTAACGTGCCGTTAGGATTAATAAAATGCCTTCGGTTGACTTGACTTGATAAATTTGATATTATAGTAACTTGACTTGATAAATTTGATATATTAGTACACAAAAAGAAATTATTAACTTTTGAAAGAAAGTTTTAATAAACAAATAAACTACTAAACACAAAATTTCTACAATTTTTTTTAGAATCGGTGCAGTGCAGAACAACCATTCTGATACATATTTCTATCTTTGAGTAGTCCAAGGTAGTAAAACGTGACTACTTACTCTTACAGAACGGTCCTCAAGTACTTACCTAAAAGCGTCTACTGTTAAATTATGAGAATGTAGAGAGTTTGTGGTAGAAAGAGATCCTGTTTTCTCTACACTAATTTATACAGGCAGTTTTAAGATGACTCAGATATGCACATCTGAAAACCTCTGTAACTGTTTAACATAAAGTTGGTAGTAATTGTGATTATAAAAAAATCACATTTGGTCCGTAGATTGCCTCCTGACACTCTTCTTTGGGAATACCGATGGAAACATCAACTCTCTGTTGTTTGCTGTTTTATAGCTTGTTGCGGTAGAATGGTCACAGCCAATAAGCTGCTCTAAAACCTGTGTGGTTTTATGAGAATATTTTGGTATTAATGGCTGGCGTGCCACGTCAGCTGTGGCGGTAAGAATATGGGATACATAGTTAAATTATTTTTTCGTCATGAAACAATTTCATTACCAGTTCCAAGTTCCAACTAAAAAATTGTACCTAAGAATCGAACTAAATTATGGGCAAATTTAATATAACTTATAATCAGGATGTAAGTAAGGGTTATTAAATTAATAGCTACCGCAGGTAAACCTCACTCTACTTGTCTGGTAACGGGTGAAGCAAGGGACGACTGCATCAGCCGGGGTCCATAAATTACTTGTGATTGCCGCCGATAAATCGAGTGTTATTAACCCATTCTTATATGACCAGTTTGCATCAAACTTACATAGAGTTTTATGGAATAGTTTTATGGAGTGTAGATGCACATAAATTGGGTGGGTTTCATTACGTATGCAGGTCGTTTTAAATAGGTCGAAAATTTTAAACGAGATTTATGGGGTAGTCCTTTGTTCAGTTGTGCTCTTATTTCTTATTTATTGATGATCATTTTTCTTATGTAGAGTCACAGATTTTATATAATACTTATGTACTTTACTAGGAAGTAGAGTTGATAATTATTTCAAACACATCTTATTGGCAAACAATAGTAGCATCAACTAAATTTGTAAAGTATAGATTTTGTAATACTAGCTTTCGCCCGCGGCTTCGCCCGCATGACTTTCCTAGAGAACAGTGCTTTTTCCCGGGGTGAAAGGTACGTGCATGCGAAATTTCATGAAGATTGGTTCAGTAGATAGGGCGTGAAGAGGTAACAAACAAACAAATATTCAAACTCACTTTCGCATTTATAATATTAGTTGGATATAATGTCATTATTCTTTACAGACATATCTCACATCATTACAAAAGCAATAAACCCACAGTTAGACCATAGATCTTCACGCCGACCATTGGAAGCATCTTCTTTTCAGCAGTTTTGTCATCGTTCGATCCCAATGTTGCTAGTTACTATCTTTATCTTAATACAAATCAGTGGCCAAACAAGCAGGTACATAATCACTACAGACTGCATGGCAGCCGATCTCGACCACTGCGTAGAAGAGCCGGTTCTTTCTAATTGCCTAGAATGCCTATCGATGTTTTTTAGCACTCACCTACTTATATGGGAAAACATTCAATCAAACGAAGCGGTTTGGCAAACCTCTCCTTATTATTAGGCGATGGAATGTACGTTTGAGATAGCTTGGGTAAATTAATGTCGCATTAAAACATTCTTCTTCTTCTTAACGAATTGATGGTTAACTTAAATGTTTTTAAGGGCTTAAAATTGGGCCACCTTTAGAGTTTATAGATCTTTCAGCTTATAAATATATATTTCAAGGCACGCTTGGTATATCAGCAAGTGTTCCATTGTTTGAGGTAACGCACAGTTTTTCTGTACGACAACGGCCAATTTAGGTTCTCGGTCGGCTGTTTGATGTTAATAAGAAAATGTCCTCCCACATACCTGGCTCCAAAATTAAAGTAAATTATCAAAGGCTTAAATTTATTTAAACCGAACATTTTTAACTAGGCAAGTGCATTTAACATCTAAATATAATTTATTTTGTGCTAAAAACTAGCTGGAGTGATTTTCTGTAGAGGCTGGAACAATCAAAGCTGGAAACTTAAAGATATCTAACATTCGAGTGATTCACAGTGAGTCGATTGCCTTTAGCCTGGCTACAGCTTCATCTCTTGCGAACAAAGCAAACGGTCCTTGTCTGACATAACATTTGGATATAACATCTTGAATTTTCTTTGCGCTTACTTTGGTGCTATCTTAAACTCATCCCCTGGGGATTAAAGAAGGGGGTCCGAGTGTAAATAAGTGTATCTATAAGAATTCTTAATCTTAATGGAATAACAAGTGCTTTTCTACGTCCTGTAGTATTGAAATAAAGGAGATTCGTGGAACACGCGTTTCATATTATTATATATTTAAGTGATATTTTCTAAAAAGAAAGTGTGTTAAAAGAAATAAGCACATAAAAATTCTTGGTCTGCGCCAGCTCGTTTCAGCCTCTGAATTCTTTGGCTTCGACAAAATCCTGACTGCATTTTCCAAATATATCTTTCCTTTTGTCACCTCGACACTGTATTTGTTTATGATGCACAAGTATTTCCAATAGAAGAAGAGTGAAGGCCAGAACCATGCCGTACAGCAACATGAGCACTACTGGGTAGAAGTCTACCATGTTCACTGAGCCAAAGCTACCGCCGCGAGCTATACACGCTGGCTTTCTTGCGTAGATTAAGCGGTTCTCTCGGTCACTTATACCGTGTTCTTGGATTCGAAAAAGCCTAAAAAATTTTAAAGTCCATTAATATAGTTTCAAAATTTAAGATACATTCAAATCAAATTTATTATTTAACTTATCAAAAATGCGACCCCTGATTGTATTGTACCTGGCTAAAAAGTCTCCATTATACTAGCAGCGTTGCTTGCTTTTGCTAAAATTGATTTTTAAAAACTAGGTACAGTCGCCTGCAGAGTAAAAATCAATCAAAGGGGGGTCAGGTTTCTCTGCAGGCGACTGTACCATTCCGAACGGTAAAAACAAAGGCCTCGAATTTCAAGACACCATGGGTCAGCAGTTTCTACGGCAACTGCATATGTTACAAACGAATAAAGAGTCAAATTTATATTAAATTAATAAAATATTGCTAGTTTCGTACCCAATCTTGAAGATCTCACGATATGGAGAATTCTTCCGACAAGTTATGTATGTTTTTGTGTCATACAAATATCCGATTTCTTGTAGACCACATTTCTCATGCTCATGAAAATACCTGTCTACAAGACGGTATCCTATTCCTTTGTTCATATTAAACGCAAATGGTTCCTGCAACGCGATGCGAAAATATAAAACAATGCCTTTATTTCTTTTTTTAATGTATTAGCTGTTCCCCGTGGTTTCATTAGGATATCGTAAGCAGAAGGAATGTTTAGTTCTGGTTATAAGCGTTCAAACAAAAACACTTCAGCTTTATTATATTAGTAAACCTAAATACATTATATGATTTAAAAACATTTTCCATATAACTAGCTACATACTGTTGTTATGGTCTTTGGTTAATACTGATAATGAGCGAAAAATAAATAAAATAAAAATGCTTTTCAAATCCGAAAAACATAAGGAGCCTTGATTTATTATACGGAGTAGACCCAGAATCATCAGTGGACGGAATTAATATTTTTGTAAGATCTTGGTTATAAAATGTTATGATACCTTTTGTAATTTCTTGACACCTTCTTCTAAACTCATAAATTTTGGTTTAGTTCCGCGAGGAGCTATCTTCGTTTGGTATATAGCTTTTCTAACTGGTTCTGTTGCTATCTAAAATTCAAATAATTTATCAATTCATAATCATCAATACATATAATAAGACACTAAAATGCGAGTGTCTGTACATTTAATATTTTTCAAAAAAACTGATAGAGTGCGATTAAAAAATAGTAATAGAAACCAAAAAGACAGCTTTTGGAATTTTTGTCTGTCTGTATGTATGTCTGTCTGGTACGTTATAACTTCGAAAATGCTTAACCGACTTAAACGCGGTTTTCACAGTTGGATTACATATAATCGGGAGCGTTGTCAAAACTGTTTCGTCAAAATCGGTTAAGGGAAAAAGAAGTTATGGTCGATTGAAAATTGACTTCAAACACTGCTTCAAAACTTTTAATGCGTTTACTTAGGTTTAATTTAATTAAGATAAGGCTAGGATTTCTACTTTATATTATCCATATCAATTAAGACGAAAACACGCATTGCACCTATTAATTTTAATAAAATAACACATTGAATTTGATCGTAAATTTAGTAACATAAAATCTCAATAAATGGCGCTGACTTACTTTACAACTCGCTATGGTTACGCATTATGGTATAGCAGATTGAAATTAACCCTAGCAAATTAAAAAATTTGATGGTCTTTGTCTTTGTGGTTCTTTTGGTTTGGTTATTTGGTTGTTGTCTATTGATTGGTTTGGTAAATGGACGGTTCGGTTCGCTATTGATAGTTGTCTTGCTTGAATTGAAAATTGAATTTGTTGTTTGACGGAACATACGATCGTGTCGTATATAAGGTGGACACAAATCAACTGCAAATATTTTAAGGGCAGATACAGACCACTATACTGAACAACTTTTCCAAATAAACTTATATCGAAATACGAAATTTTATTTTTTACTCTCCATACTAAACTAGATCAGCTGATTCTTAATTTGTATGGGAGGTCAAAAAAATTTTCGCATTTCGACATAAGTTTATTTAGGAAAGTTGTTCAGTTGAGTGGTCTGAATCTGCCCTTAAAATATTTGCAGTTGATTTAAATTCACCTGATATAAAGAATTTTAATTATTTTAAATTAGCTGTTCCCCGCGCCTTGCCCCGCGTGGGACTCGGTTATATCGCGCCTAAGACCTCAGGTCGTTAACTACATCCCTACCAAATTTCATCACAATCGGTCCAGCAGTTTAGCCGTGAAGAGGTGACAGACAGTCTTTCGCATTTATAATATTAGTATGGAGTAGGTATGGATAATGCCTAGGAGGAAACGATCTAATCTGTCGCATCATTCCAGAATAGCTAAAAGCAGAAGGTTAGCTAGATTTCAAGAATCGAATGCGGATAGACAGATGCGACTCAATGAAGATAGGCAACGCCATGCATTGTCTCGGTCTTTAAAAACTTCTTCTGACAGAGAGTCTCGGTTGTCCGCTGACCGCGAGCGTTATGCGACATCCCGGGCTTCGGAAACATTTACCGAAACTCAAGGTTTTGGCGGAAATTGTCGGGGATGAAGTGATTTACACGTCATATAACAGTGTTGTGCATCAGGATGATGCTACCACCTACCCTATCGAGTTTTTGAGTTCATTGGCTGCAAGTGGTCTTCCTGCTCATAACATTACCCTTTAAGTCGGCGTTCCCATTATGCTCCTAAGAAATCTTTCTCCGCCTAAACTATGCAACGGGACCCGACTCAAAGTAACGGTTTTGCAGCGCAACTTAATACAGGCTGAAATTCTCACAGGGTGTGGTTCAGGCGAAACGGTGTACTTACCTCGAATACCACTCATCCCCAACAATTACCCCTTTCAATTTAAACGCACCCAGTTTCCAGTTGCTGTATGCTTTGCCATGCAATAAATAAGTCGCAGGGACAAACCCTAAAAGCAGCTGGCATCGACCTAAGAACAAGATGTTGTTTGTCTACAAAGAGATTCTTTGAACTTAACTCTGAAACATGATTTTTGTTTATATTTGAATAATGTCCTGGCTACTTCGATTGCGTCATTTCATTTCAATGTAACACAGGTTACGCGAAAAGCGACCTACACGCGGGCGGAGCCGCGGGTAACAGCTAGTGATATAATAAATCACAATGCCTCACTGCACGTTGCAATTCAAAATAAAAAATCTCATTGTACAATAGTTATTTAGACACAGTTCTCGATTGTTACATAAATTTACTAGTTATTTATACTCGCAGTTATACTCGTACCAAATTATAATACCGAATAAGATATAATGAAGAATTTGCCTAAACTTACAAATAGTAAAATAAAAATAAAAACTAACAGAAAAAAATACTAAAATTCAAATAAATCTTGCCCGTGAGGCATATTAGCAAGAATGCTGGCCGTATTTCCCGTATGTACAAAAGTAATTTGTTATTGGAAAGTATGGAAATTGTTATAAATAAACAAAGAACCAATTGTCCCTTTATATTTATTGAAATGACGGTAAAGACCCCACGCAATCAAGATATCACACTATATCACTACATAGTATAAAACAAAGTCGCTTGTCCCTTTGTATGCTTAAATCTTTAAAACTACTCAACGGATTTTAATGCGGTTTTTAAAAAAAGATAGAGTGATTCAAGAGGAAGGTTTTAATACCCATGCGAAGCCGGGTCCGGTCGCTAGTAATCATATGAAAAGTAGAAAATCAGACTCCGAGCTCTGAAGCAACAAACCTGAGGCAGCAACCGAAGTTACGCTGACAAATAAGTACCTAATTTGAAAATAACAATATATAGGTAGGTATTTACCGGGAAAAAATATCTATTATAAGGTGTATCCTCCACGCCGAGTTCTAACTTGGAGTTGAGTAGATCTGTCAATGTGCGGATTTGGTTAGACCTGGACTGTAATAGAGCGACGATACTGGCAGAATACGAAGAGTAGAGTAGCAGGAAAGCGAGGAATAGTAGAAACATCACCAGACGACCTAGGGTTCCTGAAAAAAGTAGATGGGGTTCACCTAGATGACTAGTTTCAAATAGAATTAGGAAAAAATATTTGCTTTAAATTTATTAAGAAACTACCCAGTGGTGCTTGCAATCGCAAGAAGAATTACTGCTTTTCAAGATCGGTTTTTACGACGATTAAGTGACGCTTCTTTGAAACATATGATATACTATATTTATTTCTTAAAAAAATATTCCATTACTATTATCTATTTATTATGTATCTACTTATATTATCTAAGATCCCGTACCTTTAAGTTCTGTAGAACTTCCTTGTTGAGTGATGGCAGCTATTACAAGCATAGTAGTGTCACTAACATTTGGTCTTAAGACTGTATGATCAATAGCCTCCTGAAAAGCATTAAGTATGTTACAAATTTCGATACACGAATTCTATGGCGATTTTGTTATTTATATTGTATCATTTAAAGTTCCGCTTATTTTACTAATGTTTAATAGTCTCTCTGGAATATATCTGGTACTTAGTTAGATAGCGGTTGACACCAAAATGCAGAAAAATACCTGCTTACTTAATTTTATATAAAAAAAGGGATAATTTGAGTAACTGCTATGACTAGTTACATTTTTTTTTTCAATACTTGGCTAACGAATCCAACAAAAAAAACAATCGACTAGAGAACTTCCTTCTTTCTTGAAGTCGGTTTAAAATATTCTGCCTGAGTTTATTTTTAAAGAATTCTTTTTCTTACTAGCCTCCGACTCTAGAGTACTCTTTCTTTGCTACTTCTTACCAACCTTATGTTTTTTTTTAATTATCAACTTTATTTTTTCAAAACCTGTAGTCAAATTAATAGAAATTTATTTTCTTACAAGTTCGCATTGTTCCAGCTTCATTTTCTCCCAAAAGGCATTTACGTAGATGATTAATATTAGCATCAGCACAAACGCTCCAATGCAGTACCACACTTTGGTCTTAAAGGGCAACATGAATAGATTGTTCTGGTACGAGAGAGGCGGCTCGCGGAAGACGAATTTGATCGAGATCGGCGTCGGCGATGACAAGAAATCCACTACTTCTATACGATCTTGAGTTGTGATCAGGACTGTACCTAAATATATAGGTAATTATAAGAAGATGGAAAATATGTAGAAGCAAATTTGCTACTCACAATACGTAAATAAAAGACATGGCGTAACTTTGGCACTAAGGCACTCTTGGTCATTAATCTCTAGTAGTCAGATGCCGAGAGGTGGATCCAAAGTCACCAGGATATGCATGGTCGATGGTCCGTGTTGCTTACACGAAAAATCGCCTGAATCTATTAAATTACCATTGTCAATAGCCTGATGATTTTAAAAGTAACTTTGTTTTACATCGTAAGTTTTATCATTTTATTATACTCTACCTACTTACTTGATAATTCTGCTTTTCCTTGAGTCATCTCTGCAACCATGCCCTCATAGCTGCCATTTTTATAATAACCCCAGGTTTCGCTGAAAACAAGGTTTCTGGTTGCGTTCAGATAAAAAAATATCGCATCCGTCTGGCGAAAACCGCTTTTTGAAACCGTGTCTGTAAGAACATCACTGAAAGAAGAAAAAACGAAAGAAAATAAAAATCAATTTAAATTGCGGATACTTAAAACCATTAAATGATTATGAAAAATGCTGATTACAGGATAATAAAGTGGTATATATATTTTCTAAATCAAAAACCAGAAGGTTACCTACTCTCAAACTTACCGTAAATCGTAAGGATCAGAAATTGTTTTATTGTCTAGTATCACTAAAGCAGTAATTATTGGTTTTCCATTAAAATTCTTTCGTCTCGTAGGGATAGAATGTTTCATAAGTTTGGATTTGTTTAGACCATAATTTGTCCAAATTCCATAATCTTCACATACCCAATGACTATTGGCGCTTAGTTTGTAAACTAGAAAAAAGGTTACAATATTATGTAGTTTATAAAAAAGAGAAGTAACGTAGTCTTAACTTATATAATTTGTAGTTTACGAATTAAAGAAGTTAAATGTTTAATATACTAATATTTAAAAAATAACAATAAACTCACTTTTTACCGAAACGTACAAAGGTATAAAAAAGTAATAATTCATTTAACTCAAATTAGAATTCAAATTCATTTATTACTTGTAAACATGTTGTAATAAATAAATTTGAATTTGAATAACTGGATTCTTTATTCATAATAGTCATGTTGTGTGAAGGTATATACTCTAGTATTACCTAGCGTCTTGTACCATTTTAAATAAATAACAATATAAACTCTTTATTACACCAAGATAAAAATATATAAGAGTAAATACTTCATAGATAAATACTTACTCATGTATAGTGTGAATAAATTATCATCCTTTTTTTGTGAAATGATAACTTCGGAGTCAGCCAGAAGGTTTATATTGTAGAGAGAATATGGCACTTTGCTTTCATTTAACAATCCTCCGACAACGATCCAGCGATAAGGAAAAGCAAATTTTCTCGTTGCATTAGCCTGATGTAAAACAAATTGTTATTCTGCGGTATCTACCTACATGATATGAATTATTGATAAAAATAATGGTATTATTTAATAATTTATTTTAAACAAATTATATTGCACTTTAAAACAAAGGTATTTTTCTCCTCCAGGTTTATTTATATGCCTATTCGATACAAACAAACAAACAATCAAATCCTTCCTCTTTATAATATCTAATAATATAATATCAAATATTATAAATAGGAAGGATTTGATTGTTTGTTTGTTTGTTTGTTTGTTTGTTTGTTTGTACGAATAGGCTTCGAAACTACTGATTTGAAAAATTCTTTCACTATTGGAAAGCCATACTATACTCGAGTGACATAGGCTAAGTATGTATCACGGACGAAACCGGGGCGGACTGCTAGTTTTCAATAAGTATAGCACTACACACACAGCTTATTGAAAACTAGCAGTCTACCCCGGCTATATGAAAAAACAATGAAATCATTTTAAATAATTTTTCATATTTACCTTTTTAAAAAAGGTTTTAATATCAGGACAATTGATATCGACCACTATCATCAAGTGCTCTCGACGAGGAAAGTCATCTAATAGAAACGCAGTCTTCATAAAACGAACAGTCCTTGGTCTTTCTATAGAATTTATTTCAGATATAAATTGAACTTTTTTAGCTACAAATTTTTTTTTAAATATAATTTAACATAAGTAGTACCTAGTGTAAAAGCTTTGCTCGGGTGTACTAAAGCTGTCAAAAGCTGAAATCTTCCATCATCGTGTAATTTCCTAATTTTTCTTAAGAACCTTTTAGCAATAATTAGAAAACTAAAAAAATGAACGAAATCGCAAGTAATGGCTTACCTAAGAAAAATAGTGATACATTGTTGTATAGGTATGTATAGATTTTAGTAGTTTTACTTACATGGTTCCCAACATACATTTGCTAATATAGATGTAGGCTTTTCAGATGACTTAATGATGTCCGCTATCATTTTAATTTCATTTGTGTTAACAAAATATCTGTAACTTATTATGGACACTATCACATAGATAAGCTTCATATTTACATAACTATAGATATAATTCAAATACAAGGTGAATCTTTCTGATAGTTTTTATGTGGTTTTATGTGATTTTATACCACTGAAGAATAAAACAAAGTGGTGACTAAACGCTCTTTGATTGTAGGTTATGGAATAATTGCATACGGCACTGTACGCCCACGTTAATTAAGGCTTGTTGGATGTGTTGATACAACATGCATTTGTTCACGTTTCATATACATTTTATTAAAAAAAATGTCAACTTTGATTATACCCTTTAAATCTTAACGCAAATATACACACCTATAGCACAGAATATATACGTTAGTAAAGAGGACTTGCAAAGCATTGTTGAATGTGAATATTATATGTTATCCCTTATTAGTAGTACCTATACGTAGCTTAGGCAGGTTATATCACTAAAGGTTATTTTTTATTTATTTACATATATAATGTAAGTACTAGAATGTCACTAGATACGTACATTTAAAATCTATAAATAATTAAACTGTCAAACAACTATACAATTTGAAGCTACATATTTTTTAACTGATATGGGTAAGCTATTGCATTATAAGCTAATGCTGAAAACGGTAACAAATTTGCGTCTGTTTGCGATGAATAATCATTTCAATAATTAAGACTAGTACAGACAGAATTATGCCGTAAAGCAGCATTACAAGTACTGGGTAGAAGTCCATTATGTTAACGGATATAAACGTGCCGCCTCGTACCGAACATAGTGGTTTCTTCGCGAAGATGATTCTATTGACGCGATCAATCAAACCGTGCTCTATACCTCTTTGTAACCTGAAAAAGAAATTCATAAGTAGTAATTTGATTCCTGGTTGCTAATATTATGCACTGAAAATCCGTTATATACATGATAGAGCAATTTCACGGCACGTCCCGCATAATCGAGATTTTATTTGTAAGGGCTGGGTGTTGTTTGAATGAGTATGAATAGGTGTTAGGCAGATGAAAAGAGTTTTGCTCTATATGTGCTCCAAATCATTCGGGATATTTGTACATTTTTTGTATCTTGAATCGCTCCGGGGTATAGATTTAAGTGTTACTCAATTGAAATACACAAATACACAACTACGAGATATTAGTTAATTACATAAATAATACATTACCCAATTTTAAATATTTCTGTATATGGAGAATGCTTAGTACAAGTTATCCATGGTGTATTGTTTTCTATGAAACTAATTTCTCGTAGGCCACATTTCTCATGCTCTTGGAAATATTTATTAACAAGTCTATATCCAGCACCAATGTTCATATGAAATGCAAATTGTTGCTAAAATATTATAAAATAAGATTAAATTCTGTTTAGCAAATAAAAAAAAAAATATAACAGGATAATTCATAGATTCTACTTTGCGGACAGACTTTGGCAGGCATTCTGGGAAAAACAGTAGTGGGCAGACACAGAAAGGGCAGTAACTGGCTCAATAAACCAGTTGTAATCAGTAGCAGTGACTACGAGGTAGGGATTCGTAATAAAATGTTAATCGAAGCCTAAGTAACATTATTGGATTGAAGCAAGAACACAACGAAAATCGTTATAAGTTATTCATTGAGCATAATACTTTGAATTTGATTACACTTATCATACAAATCGGTACATACAGTTTGCAGTCTCTTTACACCCTCTTCTAAAGAAAGATAATTTGCTTTACGTCCTTTTGGCGCTATCCTGTTTTCATAAATTGCTTTTCTGAGAGGTTCTTTTGCTACCTATAAATAAAATAATATATATGTACTATGTTAAAAATATCTCTGTCATTATTAAATCATACAATACAATAAAAAACAGCTTAAAAGAACGAGGCGCAAAGGCGGACTTATCGCTAAAGCAATCTCTTCCAGTCAACCTTAGGGTGGATGGAAAATTATTAGTAAAAGGCGTTGGCGCGGTATAAATACATAAATAAAAATACTTATCATGAATATAAGAAGACAGTATACACAAACGTATACATAGACATACATATATACATACACAAACATATACATACACATACATGTACATACATACACACACACATACACAAACAAAAATATACTTAAAAAATATAGAAGATAGCTTATTGAGCAAGTATACATACAGTGGGTTAGGGAAGAGACGAAAGATAATAAGACTTAACAAGTTGTTTAAATTGTGAAATCGTCTGAGCATTCATGATATCAAATGAAAGGGCATTCAATCATATGAGTTAAAATTAAAAAATATAATAATTTTATAAAGGATACCGTAAAATAATATATATTGTAGGGTATATTTTCTGCGCCGAGTTCCATTTTGGAGTTGTATAGATCCGCCAGGGTGCGGATTTGGCTGGAGCTGGACTGCAGCAGCGCCACGATGCTCGCGGAATACGAGGTGTACAGGAAGAGAAACGAGAGGAATATCACGAACATAATTAATCGACCGACCCCTCCTGAAATATACAATCCAAAAAAATATCTTCAAGGACCGGCTTAATCAGCTTAAATCTTCTTGCTTCCTCAACATTTGAAATTTAGAAAAATTGTTTGTTAAAACTCAATTTAACTAATTCTTTAGGAAAATAAATACCCAAATCCATTGCTGAGCTCACTAAGATTTGGGTATTTCTACAACGTCTCCATATAATCGTCGTCAACAAACGGTCACAAAGTCCACTTCGCCCCACTTTCTCCAAAGTGTATCTTTGCAGCTTCGGAACCAGAGATTACTGCACACACGATCTATGCCTTGTAAGAAAGTAAGTATATGATCATAAATGTACGGATATTTATATGGGGTGGCGCGAAATAGTGTCTACCAACCTTTGAGTTCTATAACACTTCCTTGCTGGCACATTGCACTTATGAGGAGAACCATAATGTCGCTCACGTTCGGTTTCAGTGTGGTGTAATCTGATGAATTCTAAATGCAAGATTAATTTATTAATTTATTTTTATTTATTTATCATAATATTATTACAATAACAATTTTTTTAAATGAAATAAGTAGTTTTATGTGAATTATTTATTTTTATTGTACAACATACAAATTGTAAGTACAATAGGTGGAATAATTGCGAATTTAAGCATACTTAATATTCTTACATACCTCAATTAGTTTATTTTTAATTTTTACTGACTCCCAGTAAGCATTCACATAAATAATGAAAATCATTATAATTACGAACGCTACGATGCACATCCAAACAGTTCTATTAAAGGGCAGCAAATACAGGTTGCTATGATACGAAAGAGGAGGCTCTCGAAAAACGAAATTGATAACAATATCCGTTGGATAACTTAAATACTCGACGAAGTTCATGCGCTCCTTAGTTATAAACATCACAGTTGCTGAAAACAAAGTCAATACAAAAATTCATCTTTTGTTGTAGTTTCATATAAGCTCTATTTATATACTTACTTAATTAGGAACTACGTGGACTTAACGTAGATCGTATTATATGGTATTCTAATATGTAGGTACATACTAACATAACCTGATAGTTAAGATAAAGCTTCTGATATAGGTAGGTATCTGATTCTTTATCTTAAATATGTTTATATTCCTAACATTTTTTCTCAACAAAGTTGATTCTGTGGTATGGCAGAGTTAACGTTGTAAAGTTTTACGCACTTCCATACTTTGTATTTACACAGGTATTTACACAGCTGTAAAGTTTGGTGCACACTTACTACATATTATTCCATTAGTCCTATGTCGTAGGTAGATCAGTTATGATATTTTGGAAACTACAGTCATCTCTAAGTTGAAACTTATTGAAAACGGTGTTGGGAGTGTGCAGCTGCAGATGAGAACATGAACCAGGTTTTAGGTTATGTTCACAGGCTAGTAAGCGAATGGACCTCTTTCCAGCAGTGTATCCAGAGCTGGATGACTATAGGTAATTAGCACTAGGTTATGTTCTAAAGCTCATGCAGGCCTTTGGAAATCCCGTTGTAGGTAAGTACGGAATGGGGTGTGGGGGAAACAGCCCGACCCATATATGAGTTAAAATGCCATACAGCATGGTTAGGTGCATATTGAACTCTTCAGCTAATATAATAAGTAACTGATACTAGAAGAGACTTTTGGTAATATTAAAAAAAAAAGTTTAATAGAGATAATACTTTGACTATGTTTTTTATATTATCATACCTGCAACATCAGCTTCTCCTCGAATAAAATGTCCAACAATGCCATTCCATGAGCCATTTATGAAATAGCCCCATGTATTTGTAAACTTTGTAGATCTAGTTGCGTTAATAAAGTGATAAAGGACATCTGTATGCCGGTAATTAGCTTTAGATAGTGTGTCTATTTCGATGTAACTGAAATTTTTTAACATTTGAAATCAGTTGATTTTTGTCTTTGATTTTTTTCTAAATTAGGAAAATAATGTCATGACGTAAGTATTCTATTTACATTTAAAAATATTCATAAGAATTACTTATGTAGAGTCATTTGTTTTTCTGTTAAATTTATTGACGCGTTGATGTCTTTTAATAAGTAATTTTAATTATATGAATGTAAGGTTAAAAACGAAAGTTATTTACCGCAAATCGTACAAATCATTCTTAGTTCTGTTATCTACAGCAATAACTGAGGTGGTAATCACATTTTTTTCGAAATTCCTTCTTCTTATAGCGTTCGATGTCTCCATGTATAAAGATTTGATGAGCCCAGAACTAAGATTCCAATTTCCATACAATTCGACATGCCAGTTTTCATTTTCTTTTTTAATTTTGTAAACTGTGGAAAATATATACCAATGCTAGTGCAAATAATCTCCAGCAAAACATCCAGTGAAAAAAATAAGCTCTCTTCCTTTGAGTCCCTTACTTACATTTGCAGGTTAAATTGAAATAATACTTACTCAGATTTAACATATGTTCTTCACCATGCAATTGCGATACAATCACTTCTGAATCAAGCATAATGCTAAGATTCAACATCATTTCTGGTACGATAATGTTATCATACTTCGTTTGATCAAGTATCAGCCATCGATTAGGATTGGCGAAAAGGTTAGCTGCATTGGCCTATTATGAAAACAGTAAAAAAATGTTATAAAATTGAAATAATAATTCTTAATCAACTTCTTTATTAATATTGGCGCTATTTCCAAAATTTACTCTATATTTAAAGTATTTTCGTAACATATATTACCTTATATTATGGTTGAAATAAATAAAGAATTAAAATAAATAACTGAAAGACTTAAACGTCAACAGATACCTTTTTCAAAAAACCTTCCGCTGTAGGACAGTCAGCGTCAACAACAAAAAACAAGTTAGGATTTCTAGTTATCCATAAGATATCGATTTGGATATCCTCAATAATATTAATTGACTTGGCGTTTTCATTATTTCCTAGTTTAACAGCCAGATTATGTTTAGCATCTAAAAAAGGGAACTATTTCCATTAATATTATTCAAGAAAATTTAAATATAATTATTTCTAATCAGAAGAAACGTTTTAATTAAATTAAAGTTTGAAAATACACTTTTAACAATCAAATAGATATTTTTTCTTTTTGAAAAATTATTTCTTATAACTATGGCACATTTCTTTTAATTCAAACTTCTGGCAAATAAAATAAGAATTTTATTCTTGAAGCTTACATGAACCCCAACAAACATGTGCCAAGACACTCGCTGGTTTTTCATACGAGTTAATTACGTCTACAATCATTTTTATATCACTTAAACCAAACACAAGAAATAATTCTAAACTGAGAGTTAAAAAAACTATTATTTTCGTATTCATTGTTTGTATTGTGTAAGATTTTTTTAGAAACAAAAAACCATTTTTTTACTTCTTATCAGAGATTGCGCAGAGTTCCACCTAAGGGACCTCACTTCTCTCGTGATCTCTACTTATTTAAAATATGGATTGATGAGTAACTAGCTGGTAGAGGCTTCCTACTTACAATCATTAAATAATTAGAAAAATATTAAAGGTAAAACCTAAGCGAAGTAAACGATTTGAGTTGAGTATATACCTTCCATTAAAGTAATTTGTTTGTAGATTGATTTGTATATTCTATAGGGCTTTATGCTTAGTTTTAATATCTAGTTTACATTTAGATAATTTTAGGACTATTTTTCTTAATAACCAATTTATTTGTTATTATTATAGTAATAAGTACTTTTATTATTATTTGTTTGTTGTACGAGAGAGCAAGTTGTTGAGAATGGCCTTTTTAAATTTTTTCCTGGGTCTTGGATATCTGTACGCCCTATTAAAACAAAATGGTTCGGTTAATCCCTAAGGGTTTGTGATACGTGTTTTAAACGGAGTAAGTGGTCTAAAACCAGAAACCACATACGCACAATCAGATACCTCCATGATATGACAATATTATTCTGCCTCACGTCAACGTTTCTTGAGAATGCTGTCACTAGCTTTGACCATCAATATATCTCAAAAAAGACGTATTGCAAAATAAAAATCTTAGTTCAGTTGATCAATGTGCAAGTCTCGTCAAAATCGGTTCAGTCATTTTAAGATAGAGAGATTAATAAGTATATCAGTAACTAATTAAACGTGTTATTGACTTGAAAGCTCCGACATCTACAGTGGCATGAGATATTTACTCGTATTATAATCGTAGTCTCTACTATCACTATCATATATCACTATGATTTTTTATGGAATTTCTAGTTAAGTACCTTACTATCCAATACACTTTACGGTTTCGACTATATAATTGTGAAATTTGACATTGAAAATTGCTACCGGAGTCTAGCTTCTGAAATATGTCTGATGGCGATTTCATTTATAAAATCGCATGCATAGTTTTGAAGTCGGTTTAATTTCTTCAAATTATTAATGTTAGCTTAGCTCTAAGCTCTACCACGTTGAAAAGAAGGTCTTTCGTTAGCCTAGCTGCGATTGCGTTGATAGACGAGAAAATATCTTACTATGAGGTGGGCCGTAAGCTGTTTGTCTACTCATTAATATAAAAAATAGAGAATTGTCTAGATTCTTCATAACTTGTAATTGCGTATTTGTTTTGCTGTATAATGAATCTGGGGTCTTATATTAATTTTTATCATATCACCCCTACAAAATTTAAATTAACTAACTACCCTTAGTTTCTAAGAACATACATTTTCTTTATTGAGATACAAAATTACGTAATAACAGATAACTATTGTTTATCTTTATGATTAGGGGCGCTATTTGATCAACCATTAGGCCCAAATTAAACAAACGAGGATATTTTCATATAACTTTAATAGTGATTTTTAGTTCGCAGGATATACTCGTGTATATGCATAATAAAAATCTACAAACGCTAGGAAAACACTTACAACGTTTACTTCTAAAAGTTCTAGAATGAAGACCACGTACCAGCAAACGAAGCGTGGGCGTACACCTGCCAGATTGGTCTAACGACCTTATAAAGAAAGAAAGAAAAGCTGTTTATTTGGTACCACAAAATCAGCACAACACATATTTAAGGTATCCATATAATCCATAAGGTAGCCATCATCATTTCGTGTAGGTGACATGGTCAATCGAATATACGAAACCCAACAAATACAGGGTCACATCACCTTGTGTACCAGATGTGACCCTGTATTTGTTGGGTTTCAATATTTTGCGTGGTAGAGACCCTTACAAGCACCAATCTGCCGCTAGCCTTTTCACATCATGATATCAAATTCTACTTTTATTTGATCTTCGTGTCCTTCTTGGTCTTCCTCTGCTCCGTCTATAGTAAAGTGAAAATTTCTATCAGTATATTGAGTTATATCGTCTTTTATGTTTTTTTCTCAAGCTATTAATAAACTTTAGCCTTTTGTGAATTATGATCTCTAAAAAGAGAAAAACGAGAGACGAAACCATCCCGTATGATAATATGAGAAACGCCGGGTAACAGTCCACCATGCTCACTGATATGAAGCTGGACTCCCTTCCTGAGCACTTTGGACGTCTTTCGTAAAGCAGGTGATTCTCCCGAGACTGGAGACCATGCTCTTGGATGCGTTTTAGACTGAAAGAGAGAAAAGTAATTAAAATTTATAAATGAAATAGGAAATGGAAGAATTTTAACAAATTTCACATTAGTTTATTTAAAAACTATTAGATAACCATTTTTTAAATATTAAAATTACAAGATATAGATAAATATAAAAAAACTGAGATCCATATCAGAAGCCAAGGATCACTTTTGGCCGCTGCACCATCTTATTCAGTTAATTTTAAAATGAAAGAACTCGAACAATACGTAGTACTTAGATCATAAAATACATGAAATATTTCAGGTGGTTGTCGATAAATTGAGTCTCTGTAAGTATTAGGTCAAACGAAGTAATAGCTTATCTGTTAATGTTTTTAAAGATGGTATTTATGGATTAATATTAAATATATATATGTAATATGAAGTTCTTCTTTAAGATCTGTACTAAGGAATGTTTAAAAGTAAAAGACGCCACAGATTGAATGTACAACGTCATAAGTTTTCTAGTTTTTTGGCTCTACTAGTATGGTTTTGTACTATATACCCTATTTTGAACATCTCTTTGTAAGGAGTATCCTTCCTCACAGCAATCCAAGGGTCGATTACTTGGAGATATTGAATTTCCTTCAATCCACACTTTTCGCTTTCCCTAAAGTATCGTCCCACGAACTTGTAACCGACTCCTGTCTCCATGTGAAATGCGAATAAACCCTGAAAATAAATGGGTAAATATAAAATTAATACAACATACCAAAGTAAGTAATAAAACAGCTCAACGATTGTTTATTCTAGAACAACTTAAACAAAAATTTTGCTCATGCGCTCACAATCCTACTCATTTAGCGTTACTCAAATCAAATTAAAATAAATAGAATTTTCTCTATCTTCATAATAACTATAAACTTACCCTCTTATTTTCCTGAAAAACTGCTCACAATCTTTAATAGAAGTAGTTGGTCTGATTACGCTATCGATATTATCTAATAGAGTTCCAATTTATATTGTCTTATAATTAATAAATCATGTTATTTACTCATTTTAGATGTCTATTAAGATTGTGAGGTAAATGACGTTTAATATTATATAACTAATGATAAATTTAATCCTAGTTCTCTGTTTACAATACTACATTAGTTACGCCTGTTATTTTCCATATTCGTAGGAAAATTAATAAAAGTCATTCATAAACTATTATCTTTTTAGCTAACGATTATTGGTATACAAAGATAGACGCAGTCTGCAATTAAAGCTGAATACCTTTTGCATTTTCTTAACTCCCTCTTCCATCGTCATAAACCTTGGTGTAGTCCCAGGTGGAGCTACTTTCTTTTCATAAATCGCCTTTCTTGTGGGTTCTGTGGCAGTCTGCAAAATCAAGAAGAATATCTTTTAATTTATCTTCTTATCATTGTATTCGTATTAATACTATCCTAACTTCCTAACTAATATTATAAATGCGAAAGTGAGTTTGTTTGATTGTTACGATTTGCGCCCTATCTACTGTACCATTCTCCCTGAAATTTTGCATTGACATCGATAGAAGTATTGAAAAGGACGTACATAAAAGGATACTATTCATTCCGGGAAAAAGCAGTCTCCCCGTGGAAAATTACGCGGGCGAAAGCCAGCTACATATCTATGTCATTATCTTAAATTGAAGAGCTCTTTTCATGAAGTTCCTTCTTTTTCTTCTTCTCGAGTCAGTCATTGTCTTTGATCAGTACTTTGACACCTCCAACTAGAGAATGTCATGTAATACGTATTTACCGCAAAGTAATATCGGTTGAAAACCGTATCATGTACTCCGAACTTTAGTCTCGAGTTCAGCAAATCTTCCAGGTTCCTTATTTTGGAAGAACTGGATTGGAGGAGGGCCACAATATTTGCAGAGTACGATGTGTACAAGAACATCAGTGCCAAGAACAGGATCAACATAACTATGCGGCCAAGTAATCCTGAAAATAATTAGGTAAATCAGTTATTTCTCGAGATTATGAATTTGATGTTAGAAATAAAATAAAGGAGAATCTGTATATATAACCAGCTAAAACTTTTTCATGTAAAATGTTGCCAAGATGAGACCAAATGTCTCACACTGTCAAATAGTTATCAGATCTCAGCTTCTTACTTTTCACGCCCTATCTCTACATAGGATAACATCACATTATACACCTAAATAAAAATATTTTTATAAATGACCAAAACTAAAATGTATAGTCATACTATACAACCTTTCAATTCCACAGGACTTCCTTGTTGGCATGTAGCTCCAAATATCAAAATAACAATATCTGCAATGCTGGGCCGCAGAATGCCCGCGTCTTTATTTCTCTGAAAAAATGAACAGGCGTATACTATTAATTAAATTTCAGAGCTGTGATACTTATCTGAATTTTTAACAAAGGTACAAAAAATAATATTATAATAACTCGCTAACATAGAGCAATGCGGACTTACGTCGGAATAAAAAAAGCCGCATTAGTTATGGTACCCGGGTATATACTCGATCCTAGTTTTTCAACGACAAAACGTTAAGTTTGTCCATCAGTATAGTTTTTTACGTTGAAAAAATAATTTTGAATTCTGCAGACACAACCAGATTAGATTAAAAATAAAAATTTGCAGACCGCGCGCGATTTACAAATATGTATACAGGTATAGTTCAGAAAATGCAGGCAGGTAAAGTTGACCTGTCATTATTAACAAAGGGTTACTTAATGCTCTTCCATGCTGGGAGAAAAAGAAAAACATAGAATGTACCAGCTGCTTCTCTTCCCTCGCAAGCCGTAAAAGTCGTCTGAGGGGATCGCCGAATGGGGAAATCATGACATAGGCGATGCGGCTAGCTACCCATCACTATTGATTTCCTGTTTCAACTAACATTATGCTAAACGTGGTCTAACGTCTTATGGCTCTAGGCTCTGTCTACCCCGTATGGGATAAAGACGTGAATATATGTATGTATGTATGTATGTTACTTAATGCAAGTAAATTGATTGATTCATACCGATTCAAATTTATCACGATTCTTCTTCCACTCCCAAATGGCGACGACAAAAATAGCTAAAAGCATGATAAACACCAGCGCAATACTGCTGTACCACACTGCTGCTCGGAACGATAGCAGGAAAAGATTGTTTTCGTAGGATAGCTTAGGCTGTTGGAACACAAACTTTGAACGCGTCGGTGTGGGGCTTGCTATGTATTCTACCACAGATATGCGTTCAGAAGTGAAAAACATTGGAGATCCTGTAATATTAAATTACAACTACTCTTTCTACACTTAAACAATAAAAAAATATATATCGCACTCTTATACTAGTGAGTGATTTCCTGTTTGCATCCACAGCGTGATATTGCTTCGGCACATTTTCTTATTTTTTACTCCAAGATCTATGTCTTGGTTATGATTTACTTTTTAATATTAACACAGTTCTTTTATTACAGACTGACTCCTGCAACTCTCCACACTTGAGATTAGTCAAGGAGAGGAGCTACCATGAATTTGGGTATTATAAATTTTACCTCGATAATTATATGCCTTCGCTTTATATCTTTGAGGTTAGTGTATTTGTAAAATCTACTCCTCGTCTCTTTACAAGACTAGCTGATGCCAATAATAGAATTAGAAGAGATCCTACTACATTGCTGATGCCAAAGTACAAAACGAAGCTTATGAGTAACAGCATCTATAGCATGGCACCAAAAGTGTTTAATAAACTGCCTCGGAATTTGAAAGAATTACCCCTAAATAAATTTAAAGCTCATCTGAAAGAGTTGTTGGTATCTAAATGTTATTATGACTTGCATGAATTCTTTTCTGACAAAATGTTGTTTGTGACTTTGAAGGACAGCTGATCTAAATTCTGTAAGATTAACTAGTAACTCAACCTTACAAAGAATTTATACAAAATACACCACAATTCATTAATTTTTGGAGTGATTTAGATCTTTAGTTGCAGGATTTCTATTGTTTATTTAGCATTATACATAAATATACTAAATCGTAATTGTACAACTTTTGTTTTGGTTTTGAATGAATAATGGTTCTGTATCTGATGATCAATAAGATGACGTGGCCATTGTGCCTACTAATTCTTGTATGCCATAGAGGTTAAGCATGTTTGTTTCCTACTTAATTATGTTTATAAGACCTTACTGTACAACATGTTTACAAGAAATAAATGATTATGATTATGATTATGATTATGATTATGTATAAGCGGCTTGGACAAAGGCTTTTATTTTATTTCGACGATTTTTCTTTGCACCTGCACTTGTAAAAGCATAAAGATCATTAGTTGTCTCTAGATTGAACGAATACTTAGAGAATTGTAAGTAGATTCCTTTATGGAAAAAAAAAAAATAATCATAAAGATTTTTCATCAAGTCTGTAGAAATAGTATTGCACTCAGTATACCTCCAATCTCAACTTCTTCTCTCACTAGATATCCTGTCATTCCGTTCCAAGTTCCATTCACGCGGTATCCCCACGTGTTGGCAAACAAATATTTCCTATTAGCATTAAGGAAATCAAGTAAATGATTTGTTGTGGGGAAATTCACCTTCGTGATGGTGTCAATATGGTCGTTACTGAAAATTTATAAACAGACTATTATTTCGATAATAAATAGGTGTTTGTTATAACATGATATATGATATAAAATAGTAGAGAGTGAAACAAACTGCACTAATGTATAAACCGGAGACAGGTTGATGTGCGCATCAATATTATAATATTTTTATTACTTAAATATCAAAATAGAAACAATAATACAAAAGGCGGACATTATATTTCTAATTGCATTCTGTATCAGTAGAGGCCAAAAGGGACGATACGAGTACAAAGTAGTATATATGTATATATAAAAAAAAGTTAACTTGTTGCGCTTTATGAAAATACTAATTATTTGTAAAAATAAATACTTAGAATGTTTAAGAAAATATATAAAAATTATACTGATCCATGACAAAGTTTAAAAAGTACCTATCAGGCCATTACTTACAATTTAGTTTAAACTTATTTAATTTTAATGTTGTTTATATTAATTTAAATTCATAACATTTTTTAAATTCGTTACCAGTTATGTTATATAGGTACAGTGAACCACATACAAAAGTAAGCACCCTTAGATATGTGTAAGGGAAGAAGATATACTTTTCTACGTGGCCCACGCTTATAAACTGTATTTTACAACTTACACTTCGTCTGTTAAATGATTTATACTATCATTATCAGTGAGGACGTAACAAATACTAATTTCGTATTCGCTCAAATCTTGTCTTCTTAATGACGTGGGACTGGCCATGTCAACATTCTTATAAAATGTAGTCTTGACATCCCATGTTCCATAAACCTCTGTTTTCCAGGGTTCTCCAGCACCAACGCGATAAACTGGAATTTTCATATGGGATTCATTAATATCGCGTGGGCTACAAGATAAAATGACCCTTCACACCCTGGCGACAGAGTTTTTTTAAACCACCTCTTGGTCTCTAACTTTATATATCGACCACCAGGTATGGCGTCCATAACCAACGCCTCATCGTGCCTGTCGTTCCAAAGCTCGAAACCATCTTTATTATCAGATAATCAGATGATGCAATCCAGCAATTTCCTAACAAATCTGGGAAACAACTTGAGAAAGTTGGCTTAACATGAGAATATCGAACCCTCGTTCTCTAGATCTTTAGACGAACGCCTTAAACCAAAGAAGTTCCAATCGCGCGCGGTCTCGCAATATTTTTTTTAAATCTATGCCTTAAATACAGGCGGTGCGCGTCAGAATGATAGGTCACTAGAGACAGTTTTTTACTAGATAGTATAAAACTTTATAAGTACTATTTATATTCTCGTTAGTCTCCTAATTATAAAAAGTTCCACTTAATGTGTAGCACTTAATATCCTATCCTATACTATTAAACGAGCAATATATAAATTAATTTGTACTCGCGTTTTCGAAAACGGCTAAACATAAGTTCTTACATAGTCAAAAAGATAATCTAGCTAAGTTCCATGTCTGGGAAAATTCATTTTACCCATATTTAAACGCAAAAAGATTTCCTGCTTACAACGAGCGAAGCTCGATCGCCCAGGTACTGAACTATAATTAGCAATATATTTACTGGCTTTTTAATTTAGCGGGTTGTATCTATAGACTATGTATGCAATAGTGTCAGTGTTCCAAAACCACATCAGGACTCCAGGACTGACAGCTATAAAAAAATGTTATACTTACTAAGGAACACATCAAATGTGTTTTCCACAGGATGGACAACCATCACTTCACTATCAGGTAAAATATCAAAACCATGAATTGCTTTAGGAATGACATTGTTTTCCAAGTTGGTATCAGGAGGTACCAGGATTAACCATCGGAAAGGAGACTTAAAATATTTTTCTTTTCTACCCTGATGAAAAAAAGAGATACAGACACGATCTTACATTAGCCTGCTACAAATAAATATAGGTATAGATTATGTACAATTATTAAGTTATATGCACTTAAAGAATTGTATAAATTTATATTAGGATCATTTTTTAATCGGATTTAATTAAAAATTTAAGTCATAGTCAACGTCTTTATTATGTAGTTTAAGTAATATTTCTTTTTAAGTATACTTAGATAGATATGCAAGAATAAACTAGTAACTGAAGATATTTAAAATATAAAACGATTAAGTAAGTATCTGTTTTACTCGTTTTACTTTACCTTTTCAAAGTGCTCAGTAATATTGACATTGGTGCAATCAAGGTCCGCCAAAAAAACAACAGTTTGTTTTTCAATATTCATTTCCAAATGAAAATTAAATGCGTCCCATTCCTGGAACCAACCATCCAGCTTTGAATACAACTTTAGTTTTTTATCTGTAAAAAACAGGATTTATTATTAGTTACTGGCCGAAAATATTTTATACAAACTGTTCTAATTTTAAACGTTTCCTTACAGGCTGGCCAGCAAAGCGTGGCGATAACGAAAGATGGCCTCTCCATGGAACGGATAACGTCAGAAATCATTGTTACTTGAAAATCTATGTCCGCATTGGAAATATTAATGATTATAAAAAACATTAAAATGTTTGAAAATAACTCCATGATTGTTTCTAACTCAACGTCGTTCGTTTTCTCACGTCTTATAAATCATAATAAAAATCTCAAACAGTTGGTAAATCAGAGTATTTTATAAATAACAAATGCTGGGTTATTTACTTGGTTTGCTCTATTTGCTCCAGCTACTTAGTTTATTTACTTAACAATTTGTCAAAATCACGATTGAAGTATCTTTCGACGACAGGCATAAATAAAGTATTCAGCCTAACGTTCTACTCATGTTTTGCGAATCAGTGGAAATTTTCAATACCTATACCTAAACAAATCCGTCACGATCAAAAGGGCCATGCCTTGAAAAAAAAAATGTATGTTGTTTATAACTAAGCAGTTTCTTTTTTACCAAAAACACATAGAAAACTATTTCACACTTTAGGTGCCGAAACTTGCCGAAACTTGAGTACTTATATTCGTAGCGAACGTTTTTTATGACATAAAACGATTATTCATACATGTCACTTAGATAAAAAGAAGGTAATTCTTCATTAACAATTAATTATCTGGATATCATTTACGTTTTGTTGTTGCTAGTATTAAATGGAAAGCAAAGTAGTACTCTAACATTTTTATCTAGTAGATATCTGTCGTTTGTTGACAAACATTGTGGACAAGTAGGTATTTTTCCGCAGCTGTCAATGGAAACGTACATAAACACGATGGTTTATTCTCTACCATTTTGTTTTATATTTACATAGCTTATATTGGTTGATGTATATATTTTTAGTTTCATGTAAGGAGTTTCCTTCTATTTAAAATTAAAAGTAAGACATTTTAAAGGTTCTTATTTTTATTGTATCAAATATCTAATATTTCTCACTAGTTACTTTTCAACAACACAAAAACAAGGAACAAATAATAAAAAAATAGTAAGTAAGCTCTTCATTGCACCAAAACATATTCCTACATGGGAACACAGATTCAACTTCATACTATTTATGCATGTATGGCAATGATGACATAATACACAAAATAAAAACAAAAATAGGTAAGAATTGATTTAAAATTAAGTCTAGGTTAGAGTTCTAAAAACAAGAAAAGACTTACGTTTACAAAACGTTAATGGACACAATGTAAGGTAGAGTCGTTATTAATTTCAATCAGTTAACTTACGAAGTATTTACCTGTTTTCTTATCTTTTGAGGTTTAAATTAGGTAATAGAAGTAGTTTTATATAAGTACTAAATAATAATTGCCTTAAGAAAGTTAATTTATGTATTTATGTCATTTAGGGTCGAGACGCTATAGGGTTGTGTTGTTGTGCTTTGCACATATTTGGTGGTCTTTATTTTGGGCTTGATATGTGCCAACTTGTGAGCAAATGCCACAGAGAAATTAAAAAGTGCGGCCAACATTTTGGGCACATTGCCTCGAATTGCAGATAATCTGAAATATTAATACACGCTTTAAGCCTATAGATAGTTAAAACAAATTTAATTACAAACTAAATTTTATAGTTTCAAAAAGGAATATAATATATAAATATATTGAGTATTGTAGATAGGAATAGCCCACTTTGTATAGATACCTTGGCAACCGGCAACGCGTCCTTATTCGTTTATCTTTAAACAATAATTAATAACAATGTATATGTAATCACTAAAGTTATATCACTTCACAGCGCTAGTCAACAGTTGTGTACCAAATACGAGAAACTCTTAGTTATTTTGTAATTTATTCTATTTTGGTACCTATGGTTATTTCTTTTAATGAAAAGTGTAAAAAATAATGCATGTTTTCACAAAAGTTATAGCCAGTCATGTATTGGATTCGGTGTCTTTTCGGAAGCAAGAAGCGGGGACATCGGAATGGTCACCGTTATTAAAAAAAACATCAACTTCGTTTGCAACACGAGGTAAGTTGAGTAAGTTTAAAGAAGAAAGTATTAACAAACAAATTAGGTGCGCTGTACCACAACTTATTGTCATATGAGACAAAATAATTTCATAATATGTTGGGGTAACTGTTATTCCATCAATGTTATAATATGACAAAGTTATTTTCTTTTCATTTAGGCAAGTATTAGACACCCTGTATCGTGTTAAGTTTAAATTACTTATCTGTTCAATTCTCTCACGCATGTATTATACATTGACCAAATGTATTATAAAATAACATTAAATAAAAAATAAAAAAAACCCACTACACATTTGCAGAAATTCGGTTACCCTTAACCCACTTTCACCCCCACAACTTCGAAACGGCTCAACCTATTTTCATCAAATATCTCTAAGAACACTCGCCCATAAGTCAGCTTTAACACCAAATTTAAATGGCTTCATTTGTTCGGGAGCTATGATGACAGAGACAGGCAGACATACCGACAAACAGACAGACACGTCAAACTTATAACACCCCTCTTTTTGCGTCGGGGGTCCTACTGTAAGCTTTAATTTTTTTTTAATTTTGGTATAATATTCTAGTCTTTTAGTCCTTAGGCCCAGGCGCGATTAATTGCCAATTTGGTTTTGCAATTTTGTTTGATGCAGCAGCAGCAACCCTCGGGAACCCGCATTTAATCCTGAAACATTATATTTATGGGGGCAAAACTGTATCTTACTTGCATAAGATTTGTCAAAAGATTTATTGTCGTTTAGAAAAGCCGCATGTTCCCTTTAAATTGACCATAAATTTCAATACAAAGGTTCTGAGTCTGATCAGGACTTAATGAGGACCAGTCTTCCTTGTACCAGGTGTAGTCTTGGTGGATACTTCTCTGGTTATTAAAATAATACTGCTATGAGGTTTCACAACGTGATTAAAGGCGCCCCCTTGACACACTTTGTTTGAAATCGTCCCTGTTTTTAGGGTTCTACATAAAAATTACAAAACGGTTCTGTTATAGAAATGGACTTTATTATTGTAAACACTAAGCTTAAAATTTTCAAAAAGTTACAAGTACCTAAGTAGGTCACTTACTTATTACAGGAAAGCTTACATGCAAGAAATTAATATCTTAATGAACGGAATCCTCTTAACGCAAGTTCAACATGCACTTGAACTTTATTTTATTTCACAAATTTTCAATTTTGTGTCACCATGCAACTTGCCGAATGCGAGGCGCGGCTTCTTTAGGGCTGCGAATGTATATTTTGTTTGTCATTTTACTTGTCGCCTTGAATCGTGTTTGTTTTTAATGGTTAACAAAATATTTCGGCACATTTATCGGTGTTTTGGTTGAGCCATCTCTTTAACCGTACAGGTATTGATTTAGAGGAGCCGAGAGAGGGCGCATACCCTATTATATATACATATATTCGTTACGATAGTGCGTGCCAAGCGATGGTGACCTTGGTTTTGTTGGGATTGGTCGCATCTAGAGTAATCCGCCAGTTTTTACGTGGCTAATACACGCAAGTTAAACACCTCTCGGACATTTTATTTACTAGCACTATATAATTACTACAGTATTTTACCCACTTTATTTAACTTTAACAATATCTATTTGAAGTTCCTCAGTTCTTCGGATGGCACCTATTACTCTAAACTAACCAATTAAAATCAAAATAATAACGCAATTAAATGTGAGATGGCTAGAAATTATAAAAGCATTCCAAATTTGAATATAAATTAAATGGTATTTAAAAAATAGTACCTAATGCTAAAAATGTCCGCCCATTGTATTGTATAAATAAATAAAAATAAATAAATAAATAAATATATAGGGACAAATCACACAGATTGAGTTAGCCCCAAAGTAAGTTCGAGACTTGTGTTATGGGATACTAACTCAACGATACTATATTTTATAACAAATACATATATAGATAAACATCCAAGACCCAGGTTAATCAGAAAAAGATCATTTTTCATCTTGACCTGATCGGGGATCGAACCCGGGACCTCCTGAGTAGCGGTCAGGCATGTTAACCATTACGCAACGGAGGTCGTATCATTAGTAAAATAAAGTTTAATTAAAATATAAAGAAAAAATGTGCACATTGACCGTTTACCTATTGAAGGATTACTAAATTTTATCCAAAAGTTCAGGTCAAACTTTGGCTTTTTTAAATATTATTTTATTTCGCGCAACTTTAAAAAGTTTACCTACAAGAATCTTATATCCCATAACATGACTCCTGTGCCGCCGGGTCGCTAGTATTTATATATATACAGCCACCAAAAGTTCACTGCTGAGTACTTGCCGTATAAACAAAACATTGTTTTGCCATACTCCGGGCATGGCAATTTCGGGGGCCGTTACGTTACATAACATTTCCAATCCTCATTGACCGAAATTAAATTATTACAGACAGCTGTCCCTGCGGTTTCACCTGTCCGTAGTGTGTATCACTTCATAGTATAAAACAAGCTCACTTTCTCTGTCCCTATGCCCCTTTGTATGCTTAAATCTTTAAAACTACGTAACGAATTTTGATGCGGTTTTAATTGGTAGAGTGATTCAAGAGGAAGGGTTTAATGCCCATGCAAAGGGTCGCTAGTTTGCTATATAACCGTCTTCAAAATTGGACAATCAAATGCAAAAATATTTTTTTCACATTCGTCTTTTAGTTTTAGAGTTATAGGACGTGACAAACTCTTCCGCTTTATATATTTATTAATGTATAAATTTGAATGGGTTATTCCGCCATAAATCGAACTCTAATTACAGAATTAGTAATATGCTCTAATGCAGAATCCCGCAAGGCTTTTTACTTTTATACAATTGTTTTATATGCTTACTAGTTCCATATACACCACTATATGAGAGAAGAAGAAGAATTTATATTTCTTTAATAAAGTTCTTGGAGATATGCAATCTCCAAGAACCATGTTTTACGATCGGTAATCTGCGGACGTTAACCCTACTTGGGAGTAGTTTTGCTCGTGGAATCCACTATTCGCCGAAAGAAGTACGAGGGATTTCAGACCTTAATTTGTCAGAGTAAGTTTGGTCTTATATCTTTAATTTGGAAGTTGAGATAGTACAATAGCTAGCCGTGTATTTTACAGCTATTTATAATTGCAAAGATTTCCATTGGCCCTAGCTAGAACATATAAGCGTTATTGGAAGAACCTCTTAGAATTGAATATTCACAAGCTCGTGGAAAATCACCACATTTGCTTGCCTTATAAAATAGAAACGATCCGTGTCTTCATATAAATTGCACCAGATGATTGCCGTCGACTCAATAAAAAATTCAACATACAGTTAAGTGCTATATATGAAGATTTGATATACATAGATTCACGTTTATACCTTTACGGAATAGTCAGAACTTATGCGTGCTTATAAGATAATTTGTGTATTAAATAAAATAGTGATTTCATTTGACTAATATTCGCGTCGGACTCAAGGTCACACCGTTTACTTAAGGCTACGGTAACCACTTCCCATCAGCTGGTCCGTAGGCTTGTTTGACTACTTGATAGTATTAAAAAGCTTTGAATGACATTTTTAACAAAGCAACTATACTGTAATAAAAAAAATAATCCTATCTATTAAATATTTAAGAAAATGTGTAAATGCAACTTAAATAACACACACAATTTATTATACAACGGTAGTAGTATAGTATATAATACCTATGACGATTCCCCACATCTATCTGTCTTAAACTTATCCTTCCCTGTGATTTCATTAAATTCTACAATGTAAAAAGTAAAAAAAGCGTATGATAATGCGCTTTCTTCATGCGTCGAAGAGTTTATTGATTCATTTACTAATTAGTTGGTGTGTTTTTCGTAACTACGTAAGTACTAATTACCATTACTTATCGGAGAAATTGTACATTTTGTCGATGTTTACGTGTGCGTGAGCTGGTGAAGTTTACAAATGACGTCTCTTCGAAACTTTCCATTGCTTGTTTTTAGGATAAACGTGGTCAAGATCTCAAACATGTCTAAATGAACTTATTCCAACAAACAGTTGATTTCACATAAAGTATAATCTTTAATCATGATTACAGCAGAATAAAACTATTTAGATATTCCTTTGTGATAAACAAAACTTTTATGGAAAATAAAATACATTTTTTTGTGTCCGTCGTAACTATTTTATCTATCTACTATACCTAGTTATTTTATTAATATTCCAGAGAAACTTATGGATGAAATTACATTAATTAAATAAATTTTCAGGATGCTTTTTTACTCAAGCGAGTCCACGGGCTTATAAAATATAAAATTATTATTTAAACTCTACAGCATATCTAAAAAATATATTATTCTTGTAAAAAGTACTATACGTCAATATTTAAAAGAAATAATCAAGCGTTTGCGCTTTCACAAAAACAGGCATTCCTTAAGACCATTAATCCACGTAAGACTACCTACGTTGAGAACCGGATAGCTGTCATAAGAACTAAGCTGTGTTTGGAAGTGGTTTGTCCAGCATGTAGCAGACTGCCTGGGACCGCACCCAGGCCAGCTAGAGTAAAACCTTATAAAATCAGGTAATATGATCACACTGGCAGATATACCTACCATCAAATAAAAAAAATAATGAAGTATTTTAAGAACAAATTAATACTCTCGAAAGCGATGTTCTTTTGTTAATAAACAAAAGAATGGTAACTTTTTGACGAAACATATTATTCATATATCATAAAGGCTCAGCTATAAATTTTGTTGGAAAAACTTCTATACTTACTTACTAGTTTTATTATTTTTTTACGTTTGGTTTCTCCTTTGTTTGTTTTAACTTTACCTGGTTTACCTGAAACTCTTTTTCTTAAAATCATCGGGTCTATTAAATGTCTTAACATGTTTCTCTTCTCTATCAGTTGTAATATACTTCTATTTCCTTCTTCTCTATAAGATATATATAAGCTGATAATTTGATAAAACATGTTGAGGATGTTACTTTGCTTGCATACAGTTGTTCAAATTAAATGATAATTAATTTGATTGTTTCAAAATTCTCAGTAAATTCTTTAAATATAAGTGCACCTTCACTAAAAATTACAACAAAACTTTAAAATACCCTACCAGTGAATGAACCGCGTTCAAATTTTTTTAGTCACTAGGTTTCATTCTTGGATCATAATCAAGAATAGTGCTTATTATATTAATTTCTTTCTTTCTTAAAATACCATCTTCATAGTTTGTTTATGACATGTACAGACAGCCACTTGGAATAGTATACTAATTAATACTACCTGACCCTGACCCGAGTCCAGTAAAATGGTATACTTTTCTAGGTGGACCACTGTACATTAAGTATCTTCAATAAATAAAGACGATTTGTGGAATTAATTAATCAGCAAGCAAGCAATTTATTAGTCTGTTGAACACTTCCATGTTCGGTCAGAATAACGTAGCACAAAGGTGATTATTATAGATGGCTACAAAATTTTATCTGTAGATTAGTAACGCAATAATTATTGTTATATATAATTTATACATGCATCCGTAAATTAAATAAATTTAATGTTTAAGGTAAGCAGGTAAGGTTTATAGAGAGAACATTTGCTTAAATCGCTTCTGATGGTTACATAATTTTATGATTTTTTTGGGTTCCGCATACAATAAAGTCAACACGATTTTATTAGCTTTTTCCATAGAACTAGGAATCGTGCGCGAGGCAAATTCTTTAATCTATGGCTTTTTCTGTCTATCCTTTGATCACACATGTTCGCTGTATTTTGATAAACTAATAGGTGGACAATCATATTTCTACATATTTACATTAACACTTACCTACTTATCTCTCTAAAATGCAATATAATGTTGTAGAGAACTCTAACCACAAATAATGGTTATTTGATTAAAATTATTCAAGTGAGTTATTCAAGCAACGAGCCGTCATACCAAAAACTATGATAGACTTATAACAAACGTTTTAAAATGCGGAAACCTTGATGCGCGAATCCAACTTGCACTTGACGAGTTTTGGAACTACAAATCCGGCAGCCGATTAATTATAAACCTATAATATCCGTATTTATGTTAGAAGCAAGAACAGATCTTCTGTTTATTGCTAAATAGAATTTGGACATATCTATCCTGGTTTGGCTGTTTAGTGTTTTGGTACAAGTTTCCGGTTCTGTTGGATGGTACAGTTTGTCTATGTAAAGTCATGAAATGAAGGTAATTGGACAAAATTTATTTCGACTGGCAACTTCAATTTTTTTCATACAATTACTATCCAGTGTTGCAATAATTTATCTGAATGGAAAAAAAAGTGGCGCACATATTTATTTTCACGACTTTTTAGACAAACTGTAGGCATATGTTATCATTTTCTCTGTTCACATAAAAAAACAGTTATTTTAAAAAGTTACCTACTTCGATTTCTTTTTCACAATTTCGCGGTAGTCACGCGTATCTGCTGACTTCCGGGCTTTGAATGAGTCGGTTTCGTGAAATCCTTAAAAATCAACAATTTTAATTAATTCAAAGACATGTATTTTCCTTGAAATTATTGTCTTTATATGAATATATCATGTTTATGAGAAAAGTTAGTTGTTAAGAAATTTGATTAAGTACTTAGTAATAAGTATTTATAGTTATTTTGACTGCTATAATAACGAAGTAAATCTACTTAATTTACAATTTTTACCTAAACACGTGCCATGTGGCGCCGAGTTACTGGAAAAACATCCTTTTAAATACGTGTGTACAAATAAAATTTTCAGAGGAAAATATATTATTTACCTATTTGAGTATTTGTACAAATAAGTAACTATGCGTAGAAAAAACTACAACTACACTAATAAAATTATTATGCTTACATTGTGAGAAATCTGAGAATAAATATGTTTGCCATGCCAAAAGTACTCATAGAAAAATCGTGTCCATAGAATTTACTTTAAAATTTTCGGTGGTGTATGCTCATTTACCCAAGACAAACTTTTGCCAGCGGTTTCTTGTGATGGTCGTTATCTGGTTTTATATAAGTATCTATTTTTTTCTATTTCATTAATTTAGTTTTCATTATATTACAAAATTCAAATTACTAGGTATCTCCTTTGATTATATAAATTCATTCTCTAATCAAAGGGTATCTCTACCTTTTTTACACAATAGCATAAAATTTAAGGAAAAGGGACCAAGGCAAGGTAACGTAAACTAGATAATGCTGTAATTTTTGGACTCTGCTATATATTGAGAGGTTATCTTGAATTTTTCTCCGCTTTTGTGATATCCACTGAACGAAGAAATGAACGGGCTGAAATACACGGTACATCGGAATTTAATTATCTAATTATACTCTACATAACCGTATTAATTGGGTACTTAAGTTTTTTATCATATCTAAGTACTTTATTATAATAAAGACTCCCGGACCCGGATATCTGCTCGTGATTTGTTTATCCTCTTGAGTTGTCTGTATTTGTTACCTAATATACTCAAACTATTGTGTTTGCGGATCATTCAGTTTGCGTTGCGTTGCGGTCCACAACGCTGTTGCTGGCAGGATGATTGAACTGGTGACTCATACGCAGGTCTTCAACTGTTATTGTGAAATGATTGCAAATCATTCACCGATCTGTTTATTCTAAATACCAGTATATAATTTAAACGATTCTTCATGCTTTTTGGTTTAATTATTTAGGTATTCAACTACATTTGTAATCGCTTCAGTAATTAATATTGCTTGAAGTGTAACTAAATATTTCAAGTCGTCTTCTTTTGCAAAAGGAAACAGTTTTCACTGGCAACTAATTATGTTGCGATCGGTTTTATATACAGATTCGTGGTTGTTAAGTTTTGTATGGTACTTCGCGCCGTCATAAAAGACAGTCAAATAAAATATTATTTATTTCAGGTTTCTTACTGATAATGTCAAAAAATTTATTAAACAATAGACAAAAAGTATTTTATGTAGTTTTGTTATCATAAAATGTAACCTATAGTTTTCTCCTTGATTACTAAGTAGTAATCGAGCTGGGTCAATTAAACCAACTCATTTTAGTTAAGATATTTGACGGACCGTCTCTTTGCAACCATTCGTCAAAATGGGTTCAGATTTTATTCGTGAAACAATCTTACGTTTGCATTTTATAATATTAAAAAGTAAACTTTCGGCATTTTTCACCCTTTATCTTACACACAACAAAATCAAATCAATTTATCACAGTGACCGATATTCAGCAGTTTTTGTGACAGTTGTGTACAGGTGATTATACAAATTTTGCAACGAGCTAGTCTCGTTTCACAACAATAGCCACTAGAATAGAATCAATGGTCTTTCGATTTCCTTTCAGTAACAAGGTTGCAGAGTCGACCCTGATGAACAAAGACTCTTAAACTTCAGAAATTAAAATTCAAACTAAATAGTGTTTCTTATTTATTACTTAATTAGCTGTCAGGTCCAACTGATGGACAAAAGAGTTCCCTTGTCGTTTCCACACATCTCCTTTCCAAGGTTTTATGATGTTGCCTTCCAATATATATCAAAGTCCATTGGGTGGTCTTATTAACATATTTATATAGTAGGTAATTAAGAATATATACTTTTATATAAAACTACATTATAATATAACTCAAATTGAATTTAAAATACAATGTATTATTTTATCTATTTTCTGTGCGCAGAATCATTAAAAAAAAGAACAATTTAGCTAGCGGTAAATATTACCAAACGTTTATTTAAATTATTATATTTTTATATAACTGACTGTCTGATTTATTTTATACTTTTTTTTCTTGTTAATACAAGAACACCACTGAACTCTACCTAGAGTTGTACGAGGATATACCGATCTGGGGACTTTCCAATACGTAGATTTAGAAAACCCCTGTCTGACAGTTCTTTAGCGATATCTGTTTAAAAAAATTGCAGTCAACAGGAAAAGCAGATAAATCTACAATTCTACATACATAAAGGTCTACAACTTATGGACCGTAACTTAAATGGGTAATAATAACAAACATATGTTTCAATAATAACTATTGAACAGATAAGGATTTTACTATTGAGTATGCGGTCCATTTGATCTCTGTCTCTTCTTTTTTTTTTCTCTCTTAGCTTTAGCCACTTGTTGTAATAGTTGAAAATGGTAGTTACCTACTTTAAAACCTAAAGTGCCAAACCTAAAGGTTGACTGTTAGACAATGCTCTTTGTGGTGAGCACCTTTAGAGCGACATCATTGTATTTTGTGTGAACTTCGAAAAACTAAATAAATAGAAACTACATCATTTAAATTTGACCAAATAAAACATAAAAAAAACAAAACTTCATCAAATTAAGTAGTTTATTCTGGATCCGGATCTTCATCTTAATTTTTAAGAGGAATAGGATAATCGATTTTATATATTCAATTTTGCGTGATAATCAACTTTAAAATCGAGAATGATTTAAATTGATGCGCAAGATCATGAATCCTGTTAAGCTAAATTGCACCCATCTATCTACCTACCTAGTACAAACCAGTAGCTAACAGTGGAAGTTTCCTCCGAGGTGTGGCAGGGATTTCTCTTTAACACTGTGTACCGCGTGTTTTAACGTTAAACTGTATGTTTATTCAACATAGCACGTGCTTAATGAAGAGCCAATTAGAAAACTGATTTAGGAGTTTTCTTGAATAACTATTTATTGTGTTCTTGAACTGTTATCATTAACCTACATTATGGTAAAACGCAATTAAATAAGTGTTATGGTATTTATGCATATGGAAAATAAAATTTATAAAAACATATTTTAAATGGGTGAATAAAAATATTATAACATTATGTTTGTAGCCCGGTCAAATCAGGCATCAAATTAGTAGTCAAATAACGAAAATTCCTATAGCGCTGAATTTCAATGGAGACCTAAGGTAGATACACTATTAGAAATAGTTACAAAACTCCTCATCGATCTGGTATGCTAAAAAACTTATTCGGGATCAAAAGTCAAACCTTGATGATTTATTAACAATCTAGCTTTGCGGGAGATTTTGTTATTTGAAATATCTATTTTGTCCAGACTATATACAACGACCTGGCACTATTTTATTTTCAATTAGTGAATATAAATTAGCGAAAATTAAATAGTGCCAGTTTGTTGTACATAAAAAAAACTGATCAAACTCTTTCAAAAGAATCTATAAAAAGTTGACAATTTATTGATTTATTTAATTTCAGTTTCATAAGTAATATATATGACTACATTTAAAACATATTTGTAATATTGCTTAGTCTCTAAACTGAATATTACGGAGTATATGTTTAAGTATGGAGGAATTAATATTATAAGTCTTTCTAACTTTTCCACCACAACCATGTCTGACCTACATTTCCGTTATCACTTCCGTTCTCATATTCAATATTAAGATCAGGGACAACTATATTTAATTTTCCTTTATCTTGTACTACAAAATTTTTTAGGACACCCAGTTTTTTTTTTATTTAATGACGTATTAGTGTCAGGATGTCATATTTCATGTTTAAACTATGGCAGAATTAGAGTAACGTTAAGTAAAAATTGAACTGCTTTAATGGAAATAAGCGTTAAGTAGTTATTCTATTCCTATATTCGATGTCAGCAGTAACAGTAATGGGACTCAGCATTTACCAATTAATTACGTGGAAGTGGAAGAGTTAAAAATATTTTTATAGACTAGTGGTCAATTTAACAAGACATAAGTATATAATACTGACCTAAATTTAGACATTCTTCTATTTTCAATCAGAGTTCAATGTTCCAGTGTCATTAGCACGGCTCCTCTAGGTGCTGCGCTATTTACCGCTAAAACGAAGTTTTGGTCCTTTTTCCAAATCTTTCATTTAAATAAAATCGATTTACAAGCACTTTCACACGTTTTTAGAATAATATTCGCATAGTTTGTCGTAGATTTGAGAAGCTTGATAACATAAAACTGTACACAACACGTTCGTCGCTAAAAACTGTCGAAATGTCCTGGAATACGACTGCAGTGACACGCTTGTTTGACTCTTCTTATCTATGTCAAATTATTTCACCAGGGTAAAATCACCAATGATGTGAAATTATTCTATGGTGAGTTAACAAACCAAAGTCTCATTTCTTCAACCAAATGAACATAGGAATAATCTATACTTACATACTCTTTCAATTTCAGGTTTCCGTCTAGATGCTACTTCAAAGTTTTTTGACTGCAGTGAAAGTACCAGAATACTTTTTAACCGTCCCACCATTCTTCAATTTGAAATTTACTATAATTTTTCAATTTGCGCTCAACATTTGCATCGCTTTATAAAACCACGCAGACAATGGAAGCCATCCAGTCACATCACGTCTACAATTAATCAATTACCCCAATCACACATCCGAGATTACTATAGGTAACTAAGTGACTTGTGGTGAGTAAAATCTTCACGTCACGTGTATACTTAAGGAAATTAAATTTTAAAATGTATTCTAAATCCTGTAAATTTTCCTTAATGCTAATAAAAAGTTAAAAGTAAAGGCCCGGGGTTTCTCTCTGTGGTTTAGAATCAAAACCTGTCAGTAAATAAATATTGTTAAAAAATACAAACATCCTATTAATGACCTGTGTTTGGTAATTACCACTTCCAATGTTTTTATTATATCGTCACAAAGTCGATATGGAAGAATATAATCTATTTTAATTTCGTTATCATCATATCGTTTAAGTAACACGGTCGATTAACCATGCACACGTTGATGTCAGAGTTCTTCGTAAATATCTTTTGGCCTCTGACATGATTCCTCACGTCCTCTGGATCTTCAGGCAAACGCCTTAACCTGTGGACACAGACACAGAGACAGTTTAGTCAGTCTGTTTTTGCATTTGAAAGCCTTAAGCCGCTAGATAGAATATATACTATTCATGGGAAAATGTTGTATAGGTTGTAAACAAACACACGACGGGAAGGTAAAACGGCGTGGTACAGTTAGTATATTATATAATTTGTAACAATATACATAGGTACCTTTAGCGCAGAAAATTACTATGAGAGATTTCTGATAAGGTAATGTGCTTTAGAATACAAGTAATGATGCTGATAGCTTTGAACGCATTTTTAGAGATTTTGGGTTAATTACAACATTCCGATATTGAAACTGAAAACTTTCCTAGGAACATATAAAGTAGGTACCTGCTTTTAATAGAGGTGGTTTGAAAACATAAGTCTCCAGAATTCTGATAGATTTACTTAACGAAAAACTGTGCAATGTTTTATGTAGAAACATGGTTATATGTTTATAACAGGTCAGGATAGTCGTCTGGACAAAATTAATGAACTACTTATAGGCGTTTTAAACCATGTGGCTTTCAAATTTGTATTCAAAAGGTTTAGAAAAATTCTAAGAACTGTTTAGCTTCTTTGACGACCAATTTGGAAAGACGTTACAAAAAATATCAAACGCTCACGTTGGGCAGCATAAAACATAGTGCGTGTGTAGAGTAAACTTTTTGTAGCTGTTGATGGGTGGTTAGTCTGGTGAGCTAATGTTGTATATACAACAAATGATTTCAAGAGCGAATCATGGCAAACTGTATGAGAATAAGCGAACAGCAACGACCTATGGCGTTTCTTACGCTGGAAAGTATCTTGGAAAAGCATAAATCATTATGAAATACAAACTAGTTCCATTTCTATCACAACAGAAGTAGGAGGAACTACCACGTCATATGTCACTTTCTTATCGGATTTGCATGCGTCGTATTATTCCGATGTTGTCATAACTGTTACTACATTTGCGTGCTTCAAACTAAGCGTTGAAAGTAGATTAATGCATTACATTATATACAAAACCGCGTGTCAGAATTAATTGAAAATATTGTACGTTTTACAAAGACTTAATAAACTATTCAACCGACTTTCACCTTTATAAAGCCGTAAGTAAAGGTGTTTGTAGGTGAATTGTATACTTGCAGTTATTAGGCATGCACTGAACTTGACCTCTTCAGTTACCTAAACGTGGACTGGTTTGTAAATTCCCGTGGATAACCGGAAACATTTAGTTCGATTAAGATAAATTTGTTTTATACTTGTTACCCTTATTGGTGTAACTGATCAACGATGTTGAATATAAGAGGTTTAGTCGACGCGGGCGCGCCATTGTCGCGTCGCGCGCATGTCGAGTGAAGGCGTGAGGGAATGCTTGCGCAGACGCAGCCGTTGCATTTCGTACGTACTTACGCCAGCGAAACTATGAATTTGTGAAGTTTTTATTGAACCAGTGGATTAAACGTGAAAACTTAAGTTTGTTGGATTTTTTATTGTGGTGTACCTAGATCAACATTAAACATGCTTAGCGGTTGGCAGTTACTTCTGTCCAAACGTAAGTTAACTGAAAATAACATGATGTATTTTTTTTTTGGAATATAAAAGCCTTAATATAAAATTATATTTAGTTTCTAGACGACTTTTTTTTGTTATCAGATAACACGAGTCCTAAAAAATAGGTACTGGATTCAACTACAATCGCGCGAAAATCTCGATCAGTCAGCAAAAAAATCGTAAAGACGAAACTATATTTAATTATGGTTCAACATGACTGACACATTTATTTTCAAAACGACAAAAAAAGAAAGTAATCCTTTAAAATAAATTCCAAATAGACGTACTCAAAGAAAACCTACCCATATATAAGTTGTAGCATACTTACATCAAATACCTAAGTTCTTAAAAGCTACGTAAAGTCAAAACAAATATTTTTAAAGTAAAGGTTATATTATATTTACTCACGATATTATGATAGTCAGTTTTCATGATCGACAACATTTGCAAGGAAGGTTGACGTTACAGCGGATAAAAATATACCAAAGCATATAACCTATATTATGACTTAGTTTTCTAAATAAAAAAGATCTAACTTATATGTAAAGAGTTATTTTATTTCTTTATTTTATTTCTTAAAAACTATTGTACAATTTGCGGGCTACTCGTATAATGCTTAGAGAATTCTCTTCGAGTCAATCATATTAAGGTTTTGTGCGGCGCAAGTTAGCTTTAGGCATTATTTACGTAGGTACTTAACACTAAAAAAATACATTTAAGAAGCCATCCAAAATTCTAATGATTTGTACACAATTTATCACAAATTCACCTTATGATAGAGCTTGCTAATTCATTAATAGCCTAGATGTTTTATTGATAAAAACATTCCATAGATTTAAAAGTAAGGAATTTGCATAGGTTATTTTTTTAGCATGGGCTCTACCCATGCCGCAATTTCGTAATTCTGTGGGAATTTGCTATTAAACTGACATTCGAATAGCAAGCTCCTTACTTCAGCAAATTATTGTGGGCGCAACCAGGGATACATTAAAATATCAAATATTAAGTGGTGAACTCACGCTGAAGACTTAGTATAAGTACAAAGGTTCACCTCTTCTTATTCTTGTAAATTCAAAAGATGGCCTATCGAAATACTGAAATCAATTTTTTGACCTCCCATACAAATTGAGAATGGTCTAAACTAGTTATGAAGTGAAAAAAAAATCGTATTTCGACAAAAGTTTATTTGGAAAAGTTTTTCAGTATAGTGTTCTAAATCTGCCCTCAAAATATTTTTAGTTGATTTGTGTCCACCATATATATAGGTACATGTATAATTATTTTTTTTTTCCTCTGGTTCGATTCGCCACATTTAAATGTTCTATATAAAATAGGTTAAATTATCAATGCTAACAGTGAATGCAATGGTCAATATTATCAAATCATTCAGATCATTTGATGGATGCATTGGCCCATAGAAATTCTGTGATTATATGTACGATGAACTAGCCCCCATGTCATTGAGTAGAGCTCATCTCAACATCTGAGAGAGATGTATTACAATAGACAAAAGAAGACTTCCGAGATTTAAAATTGTATGGAGGCTAGTTAAGTTAAATTAAAACTAATAGGAGTTTAGGTTTTGCATCGATTCAGTTCCGTTATCGACCTACAACGGCCCAATGAACCATTATTGTGCAGAATACGTGAAACGAATAAAGTGACTTAATAAAATAATGTACTCGTACATAACAAATATATATAATAACGGGAAAAAAATGTACCTACTTACTTCTTAATTATGAGTAAGAATTCTGGTAGTATTTGTGTTATTTTTGTAGTTGTTATTTTGTACATAGAGAGCTCTCTCTATATAAAATAATTTACTTGATTTTTATTTTTGTGGCTGAAGTCATCTCTTTTAACTTAACTGAAATTTGTATATCTTTCATTTTTCATGACTACAAAATCGCAGCCTGCTTCAAATAGAAACTATAAGTTCATTTCATTTTTTCACCATTTTATTAATGTAACAAATTAAGAAGCTAATTGAAATTGCTATTTAAAATTAATTTAAGTTGTAAATAGACAAAAAACACCTGTTTTAATTGATTTAAGTACACGCTGATTCTTGTAGCACACGTTAATATTATTATAGTTTAATTATATACCTACTATAGCTTGAAGAATGATGCCAAAAAAGTATGTACACGTAAAAAATACCCAATCTTTTATTTTTTATCAACCAACTCATCATTATTATCTGAGCGTGGATTCTAGTTGTATCCTCAGCTTACGTTTCAGGGCTCAGGGTACGCTTTTAATAATGGTCCTAGAAATGGTGTTACGGTTACTACAATGGAGCAACCTCAGATTTTTCTGGCATCTGACACAGCCTTTCATCTTAATCAGACTAAGTATTGAGAGATTATTTATATGTTACTTAAATTTTAGTTCTACTAGTTTTGTTATTTCATGTAATGCACAAATTACATAGTTAATGCAAATAGATTTCCGCATTGATAAATTATGCCCTTCAACGTTTTGTATCTAACTTGAAGCAATTAGGTATTTTATAGATAATGATGATTGGCGACCTATTTGCAGGAAAAGATCTCTTAGAGAAGAACAAATTACATAACACAATTTGCATATCTAAGCAGTAACTATCAATATTGATGATATTGATCTGTTATTGCGTACCCAAATGGCTGTATTTCATGAACCCATTTTTTTATACGTTGGTAGTCAAGCATACGGGTCGGGAAAGTCGGCGAACTGCTACTGAATGAACATTGTTTTTTTTAAAAAACAATGTTATGTAACAAGTAGAACTAAAATTTAACCCTCCTATATATATATAAATATATATATATATTTATATATTTTATGGCCACCTGTAATTAAATGAAACGAGTCGTCCGATTTGTTTTTGCTTTTAAAAAATCAGGCGATAAGTAATGAATCTACACCTGCGAAACACTTGTGCTCTATAGATTTTATAGTTATTGTTTTAGTAGTGTTAACGACAATATTTCTTAAATTAAAGTAGCCAAAGTATTACATCACCTGCCATTTAAACTTTCGTCGAAATCGGTCAAGCCATTCCAGAGATTAGCCGAACAGACAGACAGACAACATTTGTAAAAAAATGTTAGTTTCTTATATGTATCTACAGTGTGATGTATAAGCATTTGCAGACAAACACTAAAATTTTAGATTTTAAATGTACCTACTGGTGATGATATTTTTCCTTAATAAGATGACTTTCCAATCCAGAAAGAAAGGCAATTGTCAATATGCATACAGGTGCACTTAGAGGTTGTTCAACTTATCAAACTGATAACATTAATGTGTTTTAAAGATAGTTGCTAGTTGCACTATTTTTTTCTTAGCTATTACTATTATCTAATAAATGGTAAAAAGTTTTATTTGTTTAGCTAAGTTTTTTCGAATGTAATAGCGGTGAACATTATTTTATAACATTATCTACTAATAACCATCGTTATTATTTACCAATGAAAATATAACATTTACCCCGTGGTACCTTGGGTTATTAAAAATCAAGAAATAATATATATTTATAATTTTGGATTAAATAATGATTAAATAAAGCCGGTAGTAAAAATAAGTAGGTTGAGAGCAACAGCAAACGATAATTTTAAGTAGAAAATGTTTATTATATTATTCCATTATTTAAACAATTGAAACAAAGAAATACAGTTATTTGCTTTTTTTCATTATAGACTAAACGCTTGTTACATATACATATTATTGAATAGCGGCCGTACAAATGGCTATTCTATTCTAATCTCACGAAGAGATGTTTTAATCGGCGACACGTTGCGGCGGCGAGGATGGCGAGGCACGTGATTCTACTTATCGATCCTATATTGATAGTACCTATCATAAAGCAGGCGATTCACTGCTGGACATGGGCCTCCCTCAACAATTTTTAGAATGACCGGACGCGGCCTGCATCCAGCGCTTGCCTGCGACCTCTTTAGGTCATCTGACCTATTTGTATATTCATACAAATTATTATTTAGAAAAAATATAAGGATAAACAAAACAGATTGCACTAACCTCGAAGAAAATTTAAAACTTGAAGTACCTATATTGGATCAACTATTCCAGATAAATTTTATAATAATTTTATTTATTTAACATTATTTATTATTACTAGTCATCTATTTATTAAAAGTAAATTGAAATCTATATATATCTATTAAAACTAAATAGTTTTAAAAGTACAAAATAATTACACAGTTGGCGTATGTTAAGAACATTATCTACCAGTCATCCGTTAGAAAAAACAGATTTATAGTAACTATCTAGACATAACGTCCATATTGGTCGTAAACAAACATTGTCAGAAAATAAGATCAATTCTAAACATATTTTCATCATTCAGATATTTTATATAAATAGAGTGATACAATTGTTTTACTTCAATATTTTTTTCTATTTTGTATGTATAAAATCTATATAACATAGATAAAAAAAAGTGCGTCACTTAAAAGACCGCGCGCGATTCGAACTTCTTTGATTTATAAGTTATGTAAAATGTCACGCAGATTGATTGCTGTTGATATGACAATATAATATGCAAATTAAGACATGCTTGGTATGCAGATATTTGTGACAGACTAATAACGTTTTAAGTTTAATGAAAACAAAGTAAACAATGATAGAGATAACCAAGCGTATCTATGTATTTGAGATTTTATGTGACTACCTATTTCAAATACCAAGTAATCCATTTCTAATCAAGTTCAAACATAAAACATTGATGAAGCGTGTCGACAGATTCAAATAAAAAGCCGCCAATTTCAAGTGTGAAATGATATAATTAGAAACGGTCGAACTCGAATGACATTGCCGCATTTTCACAGAGTAAAAAAATAATTAAGAGTTCAGATCAGCATCGTTTGTAACGCAAATACGTATTCTATTTTTAATTTACAATTGTGATACTGAATAAATAAAATCCTCTGTGCTTATCTGCAACATAAATATGGGAAAGATACTATGGAACCTGTATTGTTATTTTTTTGTTCTTTTAATAATTTTCTATATTATCTAACTACTACCTACTTCTCAGAAATTATATCGTCATTGATACCCATTTTATTAATAACTACAGTAAATTTAAAACAATTTTTATTTTTTATGTCGAGTTATTTTAGCCATATGCCGTTTAATTTGATTTAATGAAGAATTTACGTGAATTCGTACCTAGTTTACGAGTAAAGGAAGGTATAAAGAATAATTTAAAAGCGTGAATAAAGAAGAAAACTAAAAATTGTAAATAAAATGATACAATTATAATGAGAAAAATAATATACACGAAGCTGATTTATTACATTTCTGAGGTGAAAGGGACCGGCTGGACGACTCTCCCGCCACAGTAATTAGACATGTTTGATTCCTGATAATAAGCTTAGACTTAGATAAGATACTTACAAGCTGGTTGTAACAGAAACAGGAAACTAAGACCATAAGATTTTTCATGAATATCACTGATCATATTTCAATCCAAACAACTCATCATTCATTTAGTGACTGAACTCTCTGATGTTTAGTTTAAAAAAATATCACCTGACTTTTATATCCCGTCACCCCTTGTTGTGACCTTATATTCTTACAAATGACGGCCACAGAAGAGGCCCGTCTTAACGTTGTTCCAAATTTTAAGTTTCTTTATTTGTGTTTGGTATGTACTGTTAATAATTCAGCCGTAGGATCTATTCTGTGCTGATAGGTTTTTATTCTCGTTTGTCCTCACTTTTAATAAACTGAATAGGTCAGACACACGTTGTTCTAATTTTTACACAGACGTACATGGTCTACTGATTGCCATCATTCGGTAGTTTAGTAAACAATGCTCCATATCCGTACACAAGATTAGTACCTATTCCAAATCAAGTACCTACCTACCAATTGATGCGACTTTTCTATGCACTGTCTAGTAGAATTAATAATGAAGATAATTAACAAAAAGTACGTATCTTTGATGTGTCGATCATATTATACAGATGTTGGTATATCATATAGGGTAAAGAAATCTCGGTCTAAAATCTAAACTGATTTCTAAATTTGTAACAAAACAAAGGATTTTTATAAATATACAAAGATCTACTTACATGCTATGTAGATTGCGCCGCATATTCTAAGTAATAGACTGTGTGGTTTCACAGGATATACTCTCTTCTTATCGTGGCTGTCGAATGAAAGCGTTACCAGAAGAGTCTTCTTACATTCAGCTTAAAATAGAACCAAATCAATCAAAGACTTCCTATAAATGTCAACCAAACTTTAGTAGGCTGCAACCAAGACGTTTAGATATGATAGTGAAAAAATGGTGGACCCAATGAGTGTGACATCATTCATGAACATAATTTCGTATTCATGTTGCTTATATCTTATGTCTTCCGTGATCGCACGTAACCAGTGCATGTTGAAGAGTTCTCTATCATGTAAATAATATGAATTCCAATGGCATGAGTATGGGCAGTAAAGGTATTTTGTATTGTAGTATTCTGTAATAAAATAGGTACAAGTTCCATCTCCAGTCCGCCAGATTGTCTGGCGCGTACAACTGGTTTGCTCGCCAATCACTATAAGGCATCGATCGTACGATCCAGGAATGCTGTCGCCTCGTTTAGTAGAAATCTATGCAATAAAAACCACGACACGGCCTCGACAGCATTTCCGATCCGTTTAGGAAACTGATTTATTCGATTTTTTGTTGATTTGAATATCAGCCTCTTTTTAAGTTTCTTTATCTCTGAGGAACTTTAATAAACCAAATAAAATGTGAGTCAAATTACATTCATTATTGTTACATCTGTTTGTATTGTGTCTGCTGCAAAAATTTTAATACATAATATATACGAGGTGGGAAGGGTCAATTGCAATTCACACGATTTGAGTGAAAAATAAATATTTTTACTACTACGTTTAAGTCTACGTCTCTAGTAGAGACTGGTCATGACTTTCGGAAAGGAAGACCTACGGGTTTCTGTATACGTGTGTCTTTCATTTGGAATTTAAAACTTGAAAATGCATATTATTATGTATGTATGTCTATAAGTATTATTATTTGCTATCCTATGGCAATATTTTTTTTTATTTTGTATGTTCGAGATACAATTAGGTACAATACAATAGCGCTCTACCTACTATTCTATATTCTGTGGTTTTACCTACAAAAATGGTAACCTAACGGGAAACCATAGCGTCGTAAGCGTATTCTACACACATCGTTAGAAAACGTTACGGAAATAATAAAACCGTTTTCGTAAATCGGTGATGACTTGCTTCTGGGCAAATAAATAGGCCTTTGTCTTTTATTATACTTCATCGGGGCAAAACCCATGGATTGAACAGGAATGTTGTATTCGAAGAGCTTAGATTTGAGTCTAAGCTTAGGTAAAGAACGATAATCCTTTTTGGTATAATAAATAACTTTAATCCTATTCAGTATTTAAAGAATATACCCCACCCATATACCAAATAATGGGTAATGTATAATTTTATAGTTGTCATTGAGTCGAATAACATAGTGATATCGTCTATAAAGTAATTAATTATTTCATTGGTTCTGATTAGTCAGTCTTCCTAGAACTCTTCACGGGTCGATACCCAGCAGTGTACCAGCCTACCTAAGGTTTCAATAGGTTCACACACTATTCACTTAGCCGTGTCTCATGCGCTGCCATGCGCTGAACGGAATGTGTGCAATTATAGCAAATTATCATGACAGCGGCCTTTCAATTTGAAGATTTGATTGTAGTAAGTGTGACTGTGACGTTAGTGGGTATGGTTTTTCAAAGAACTACATACGTCCAATGTGGAAGTAGTATGATTGTTGCTGCACAATCCTATTCAACTGCTACAATAAGTACAATATAAGTAACTACATTACACTTAACAATTACAATCCATAAGTACCTATACATTTATTGAACTAAGTATGTAGTACCTTTATTTTTATACAATTTCATTTATGTAAAATCATGACCTCCGCCTAGTTAGCAAACGCCTTATCTTTAACCCTATTGACCATAGGGTACCATTTTCGAGTAAGTCGCAGTACACAAATGACTATCGAATATACAATTATTATAACTTTTTTAACATAAGAGGACTGACAGTCATGAGATAAAAAATCTATTTTAATAAAATTACTAAAATAAATCTAATTCACTGTTGTTTTGCAATAAACTTTCTAGTAATTTCATTATTAAGTTAATAACCGTTATCACTACGTATTTAATTTCACACGAATTAGCAAATAATTAGCAGTAATTAGTATTAATGAAGAAAACCTAGATTTAGGAGGCCGGTTGTCCAGTTGCTGTGATGAATTTAAAAAATTAATAAAGATGAAAAAAATATTGGATTTGTGTCTAGTAGGAACGTAAGTAGTTTCTTTCGTTAGTTTCGATATATACCTATTATGGTTCTCTATTTTTTCTACTAGGTAACAGTAGCCACTCAAGTAAAAGTGGTAGTTGGGCACTTTTCGTGTAAGTAGCTCCAATCCGACAAACATAATTTTAACTCGGCAACATACATACATACATATAGTCACGTCTTTATCCCATACGGGGTAGACAGAGCCTAGGACCATGACCTAAGACCACGTCAAGCATGATGACAGTTGAAACAGGAAATCAATAGTGATGGGTTGCTAGCCGCATCGCCTATGTTATGATTCCCCCATTCGCAGATTCCCTCAGTCGACTTTTATATAATTGGGTATGCTAAGTTAAAAAAAAATATTTTTTTTATATTTTTAACTGAAAATTTAGACTATTTTAGGAAACTAATTTGATTTTTTTCGCTTAAATTATTATTATTAATTTTATATGAATTTTTAAAGTTTTATAGTTCATGACGTCATTTTCCTAGACGATGTTACCATTATATAGTATAGTGCCACAGTGTGGTATTAGCTAGGACCGAATTACCCATTCGTGTCTAAGCTTTGGCACTAATCACGGTAAAGATAGAATAGAATAGAATAGAATAGAATAGAATAGAATAGAATAGAATAGAATAGAATAGAATAGAATAGAATAGAATAGAAAAACTCTTTATTGCACCAAACAAATGTATACATAATTTTGTTAAAAACTAGTTAAGGTACAAAGGCGGACTTATCGCTAATGCAATCTCTTCCAGTCAACCTTAGGGTGGATGGAAAACAAAAACCAAGACAAATCAAAAGGCGAAGGCGCAGTATATATACGTAAATAAATATACACACAAAGATATAAATAAAATAGATAGGAGCACCAACCCCGCTCCTATCACTGGGATCCAGCCTGAAGCGTACCAATCCCTCGTCCGTGCCTACCTATGTTAATCTACAGTTACATTTGAACACATATTTAAATTATCAACAGCAATATCATATCAATATCAAATACTAATAAAGGCCATGTTAAATCACTAGAGCACAATACACGTCTGCACCGCTCGGCGAACCAAGGAGAAGAGAGCGTTGCACTCATACTCACCCCGACACTACTACTGCCAAGAGGGGTTTACCTGTAGTGGGGAGATATCTGTCACGTGATGTTACCGGGCGCTAACAGTGGTCACAATAAAATTGAACGTGCCTTTTATTTTACAATAATTTTACGGCCCTAGAAACAAGTCCAGTAAGGCCTTTCTTGAAATAGTCTTCTTCAGTCCTACTTTAATCAAGTCAAAAACGTCAAGTCAGTAATCTATCCCAGTCAAGTAAGTCTATAGTCAGAGTCAGGTGGCTTAATACCATCTCTTATAACCATGCAAGGACGAGTGAGTAAGCAAGACAGCGCAATACATGATGTAAGGCGACATCTCCCTTACTCAATCGTTCTTGCATGGTTTTAAGAGATGGTAGTAACCCCCTGGATTATTACCGTCTCTTAAAACAATGCAAGATCCAGTGAGTAAGCGAGACAGCGCAATACATCATGTAGGGCGACATCTCGCTTATTCACTGGATAGACAACTGGATAGATGGTAGTAGACCACCAGGGGGGTTACTATAATCTCTTAAAACCATGACATTGAAAGATTGACTTGACATGACATTGAAAGATCATAGGTTTTTTTTTTATTTGTCTGTTTTTACGGTCGTAATCCTAGTCAGAATCCGAAGTGTGGACACGCACACACTTAGGATACGAATTAAAGCGGAGACGCAGCTTTATTTGCGTAATGACGTCATTTAGGTGTCGAATGAATGTTACAACTTGCACGGCATTTTTGAATATTTTACCGCAATCAATGTACTTATCTTGTCAAAAATACAAAAATATGGTATGAAATCAAAATATCTCGAAATGGTTTTCGTATTTTAGTGTGTTAATAAAATTTACAGGTAACTAATGATCATTTTTTGTATTCATTATTTTCAGTATTCTTCATTCCACAACGATGGGTGATGGCCATTATGGGGTTTCTGGCTGTGGCCAACGCATACACGATGCGTGTTTGCCTCAATATAGCCATTACCCAAATGGTAAGAAGACGGTCAGCCTCAGGCGGCGCAGATGATGGGGCGTGTCCGTCGGACGTTGCCGAACTACAGGACAACGTGACTGATACTACAGTAAGTTTACATACTATTTACTATATGACTTCTTCTTTTTATTTTAGTATGTGTTTGCCTTTAACCATAACTTAATAGAAGATGAACGATGACGATCGTGGTTGTAAATATGGAGCTAGAAAATGATGTCAAATTGTAATTTGATTTTGGCGGCTGCTAAATATAGTGACAAAGAGTCCTAAGCTAGAAATTTTTACAGCGGGGAAACGCAACCAGTATTCTGGGTAGGTACGTTGCCGCTGTGGCGCGTTGGAATACTTACTATTTTTATTTATAGTTTGTTAAATATTATTTCTTTTTTAAATGAAAATAAGCTATGGAGTGGTCGCCCTAACATATCTGGATGTACTACTGTTGTCCCCATTATGTGGGTATCGGCATAGCTAATACTTGGGTTTTCGTTCGCTACAGGCAGCGCGGACCACGCACGTGTTTCTCAAACGTGCGTGGCGGATCTACAGACCGTGTTTGATGCTTTAGTACCTTTCCACTTTGTTGTTGATATAGAATGGATCACTTGTGGTACCGCCTATTGTATTGTTATGTCCCTCTAATCAAATCAAATAAAATAAAAATATTGATTGATGTAAACTGGATGGCAAGGTCTGATATCTCCGTAGAGTTAGGAAGTGCATATCTGGTATCCAATTCATTTTACCAACCTATATAATTTATACAACAAAATTCAGTTATTTGTGTGTCTATGATTTTTCATATGTCTTAGTTGACCCTGGTAAAATAAATAAAAATTAATAATTATCTACTTTTTTAAATAGAGTTTAGCTAGTCGTTACTTACCCTCGTAGGTACCTAAAATTTAAAACTATAATAAAACTTATTTCGCCTCTAGTAGCACCTACTCGTCTTGTAGCGTACTAGCAATGATGATAAATGATTTGTATTAGTTCTGCTTGTTATAATCACTTAACCGGTAAACGACATAACGCAATTAAACGCCAAAGATTAATCAAGTTAATTATCGCAGTCACAGGATAGTTCCGCTTATAATTCAATGGTACAATCGCATTATTAATTTAAACAATAACTGATCATAAAGGGTCAACATTGTAAACTTCATTTAGAATGGTAAAACTGCTAATTGAGTGGTTATTGAGCTAAATTTACAGATAACTATGTCATATCAGAGAAAAAAATTATAAGTACTTACTTTTAAAAAACATGGGATTTTATATTGATCCCGGGTAAGAAAAATCACACCTTTATTCTCGAATAAGATAAAACATCGCGTTGCACTGCCTGAAAATACGAGAAGGCCTACATTTTCACCGCGCGGTAAAAAGAGGAGAATATTACTTCCTCTCCTACTCTTACGCCACACCGGAGGTCTACTCTCTCTTTGTCCTACGAATTATTCGATTAGGTCACGTGTCCTGACGCGAATTAAATTTTTTTACCCATCCCAAAAGTGCACAACGCAGCTAAAGAAGTTTTCGCTTCAAAAAATAAATAAAATATATATACTTAAATATACTATTTGTTCTAGGAAATAAGTGGCTACGATTGGGATGAAGAAACTCAAGGTATAATCCTAAGCGCCTTCTACTACGGGTACATAGTAACCCATTTACCCGGCGGCATGTTGGCTGAAAGATTTGGAGGGAAGTACTCCCTTGGATTCGGAGTCCTCAGTACAGCGTTTTTTACACTCCTGACGCCGTGGGCTGTAAGCGTTGGGGGCGCTACTGGACTCATCATTTTGAGGGTGTTGGAAGGTCTTGGAGAGGTAAATAAAATCACTTTAAATCCAAAGAATTTATTATTTAATAATAAACAGCAGTAATCTGCTGTGGAAGACCATATATTTTATTTTGCCATTCTAAAACAAGTCTCGACCCTTTTCTTAATACGTTCACATTTATGAATTTAAATTTTTAGCACTTACCGTAGCTTAAAATTATATTTGTAACTAGTAATAGGTACATCATTTCATTCAGAATTGTCCACTGAATAGAATAGAAAAGAATAGACTAAAAGAATGCATCATCTTACCTACGTCAGCACTAGGCTTGACGACAGAAGACGCCGTAAGTCGTGTCAATCCAAAGAGCATATTCTGGACAGGACAATCAATACCTAATTCAGACTGTAATCTACTTAACAATAGGTTTTATAATAATGACTTATGCATGGTACTCTTTATACGTCATGAGATACAATTGATGGTTGTAATTCCTGGCTAGGTTCTGCCAAGTAAAACTGATTTCATGTACCTTTTTTCAGGGCACGACATTCCCAGCTCTAAACGCCATGTTGGCGCGATGGGCACCCGTATCGGAGAGGGGACGAATGGGGTCCCTCGTGTTTGGAGGGGCGCAGATTGGGAATATAGCGGGAACGTACTTGTCAGGATTGGTGATGAAGGAGACTGGTGAATGGGAGTCAGTGTTCTATCTATTTGGCGCCATTGGGATCCTCTGGTTCATTTTGTGGGTAAGACAGATTTTTTTGTACACAATATTATACGGTTTGGTTAATATTCGTAAATTACTTATTTCTTTTCTACTATATGTTTAGGTACCGTAATTTTTTTAAAATTTCTAGGCGATCCTTTGCTACAACGATCCGGAATCTCACCCGTACATATCTGACAAGGAGAAGAAATACTTGGAGGAAGCCTTGGGCCGCCATAACAACAGTCAGCCGTCTTCTATACCTTGGAAGGCCATATTTATGTCTGTGCCACTATGGGCGCTAGTCTGTGCTCAGGTAAGAACTTTGTTTATAATATTTTTATTGTATAATAAAAGAAAACATAATAATAATAACTTTTGTATACAAAAAATACCATTTCCTGGATGATATAATTTGTACCTCCAAAGCATGATGTAGATAGTATTGCTCTACAAACCTCAGTTGTTTGATTAATGTAAAATTTGTGTAAACATATTTGTGTAATTTTACATTTATTTACTAAAAACAAACTTATACAAACTAAATAAGTACCTACCTACTTATCTAAAAGGTCAACATGGGAATTTATTGCGTATTGCAAAGGCCAGTCTTGTTTTTATGGCGATACGGGGGCCTGTCAGTTACGCAAATATATTCGCAACGTAATAACATGACGCGCATTTAGGGAAGTCAATGTGAGTTGACCCAGTGGGATGGGCAGGGTAACAGAAGCATGTTAATTTTATCAATATCAATCATATCTGTTTTGCTGATATATGTGAGTTATGTGACGCACGCAAAGCGAACCTGCGTGCATCTTCAATAGGATTGTTATCACACTCGTGTGTTATTAAATCAAATTGTTTTCATTGCAAAATATTAACAATGATTTCTATAGATAGGTATATTCTACGACATTAGGCCTTTATTGAAATTGCACACATTCCATATAGACATTCTTCTTCACCGACATGTCTCGAATATATTATCCCATTGTGCCGAAATATTATTCAATTAAAATTTCTTTGCTGTTTGTGTCGTTTGTGTAGTTTTCTCTCATATTTTTTCATCTTCGACTTCAAAGCTACCCACAGTGAGTGCTCTAGAAGATATTTTTTTTATGCCAAATGCATAGGTATCTATGCTAGCATATTATTGTCTGGCATATGAAAAGTTAACTCCTGTTGTCAGAATGTGAAAGAATAGAGCTGTAGATTAATTTGTAATAGTACTTGCGTGCTCTCCTGCTTTTGGTATGATTGCAGGGACTGCGGTTGACAACTTATTGAATAAATAAATAAAATGTTAATTTTGTACCAAATAATAAAAAAACTAAATTGTTTGACCATTTACTAAAGTTGGTACTTAAAACAAATCGGTTTTTTTTTTTCTTTATATTTTACTAAGTAAACCTGACGCAACGCGGTCCGTTATACATGCGCCCTTCTAAACTAATAAAACTGTGCTTCAAATTACAGTACTATACCTATTACTGATTTTAAATGTTATCAACAGATTGGTCATGACTACGGCTACTTCACCATGGTGACCGACCTTCCCAAGTACATGACCGGCGTGCTAAAGTTCGACATCCACCGCACTGGCACATTGGCAGCGTTACCTTATGCCGTCATGTGGTTCAGCTCCATCATCTTCGGGTGGCTGTGCGACAAGATCGTCAAGAAAAACTGGCTCACCGTCACAAATGCTAGGAAGACATTCACTACTATTGGTAAGTGATAAATAATCTTAGTCTTATGCATGTTTTTTTTTTTAATTTGAATCCTTGAAAATGTATTCTTCCTAGAGTCTGGGAAGAGGCGGTGTTTCAATTTTTTTTTTAAAACGGCAATACCTTTGAAAGAAAATAGTAGCGATACCTACTAGAACGTTATGCTACTTATTTATTTTTATTAGCTACATATAAAGCAAATTACATTTATATTATACTAGCTGTTCCCCGCGGCTTCGCCCCGCGTGGGACTCGGTTATATCGCGCCCAAAAGTAGCCTATGTTTGACCTCAGGTCATTAACTACATCCCTACCAAATTTCATCACAATCGGTCCAGCCGTTTAGCCGTGAAGAGGTGACAGACAGACAAACAGACAGACAGACAGACAGACAGACAGACAGACAGACAGACAGACTTACGCATTTATAATATTAGTATGGATTTTTATTGTGATCGTGAGACGTGAAATGCGGAAGGAACGTTTTAATGTTAGGTTTTATATTCAGTTTATCACGGAAATGAAAACTCGGGTTAGGTCTTGTACCTACTTATTCTGTGGTAAGGTAGAAATATACCTTCTTACTTAAGAGTTTCAAGAATTTACTTAATATAATATTACTGTTCCCCACGGTTTCACCCGCCCTTAGTGTGTCTATGTAGGTACCGACTATATAGCCTTCTCTAAGAATCAGGCTATGATATGCAGAAAGCATTATCAGTAGTCCTAAAGTTATAAAAATCCAAATAAACAAACAATCTTTTCGTATATCAATTGTAATTACAAAAAATACCATATCACTTTTTGTAGGTATTGCTAAAAATTAAAATATAGGATTAAATTCGCTGCAGAAAAATATATTATTCCTAATGTTTTCATTATAAATGCGAAAGTGTCCAATACGGTTTCACGGCTAAACCACTTGACTGATTTTGATAAAATTTAGTATGGATCAGACATAGGCTATAATATAACCGAGTCCCATGCAGGCGGAGCGACAGTTAGCTTTTCTACAAAGAAATCATAGATTAAAAAAAAATCCTGGTAGAGACCGCGCGCGATCAAATACCTAGGTAAGTTAGTTGTTTATTACATTCATAGTCTAATTCATAAATCTAGATGTTATAAAAAAATATTTTCATTGTGTCCATTATTTTGATAAGAATGAAAAGTTGACCTGAACACAAGATTTCAGTGTCTCGATGGTTGTGCACACGTTATCGACTCGCTCCACTGCGCATCAAGGTTCAAAATTAACGAACCGGTAATACACTTTGATTATATATTTTGTACGTAGTGGATACCCATACAAATATAGTGCTAAAAATAAAAATAATTAAAACCGGTCAAGGTCGGGTTCGCGCGCCAGAAATAAGAAAGAGCGTCTTTTCTTCAAATATAGAGTTTAGAATTATAGCCACATAAATTATAACCACAGAACAGATAAATTTCTAAATTCTGTGGTCACATCGGACTGATTTGATGGTAGGGTAACAATAGAAAACAGTCAGTGATTGATAGCCCTGTCAAAAACCCAAGATGACCCAAGTATTTATCTAAGTCAATACTATTAATAATAATTTACAGCTTCCGTCGGTCCTGGCATATGCATGATCCTGGCATCATATTCCGGCTGCAATACAGAGGCGGTGGTCATCCTCTTCACAGCGTCCATGGGTTTAATGGGTGCTTTCTACCCGGGCATGAAGGTCAATGCCCTGGATCTGAGCGGAAACTACGCGGGCACCATCATGGCCATCGTGAATGGCATCGGAGCCATCACTGGAATAATTGCACCGTACTTGGTTGGGCTGCTAACACCAGACGTAAGTAGTATCTAATATTTTTAAGAATCATCACTAAATAGTATAAAACAAAGTCGCTTTCTCTGTCCCTATGTCCCTTTGTATGCTTAAATCTTTAAAACTGCGCAACGGATTTTAATGCGGTTTTTTTAATAGATAGAGTGATTCAAGAGGAAGGTTTTATGCCCATGCGAAGCCGGGGCGGGTCGCTAGTAGCTTATATACCACATGAGGTAATGTGTTCACCCTGCCTATGTTAATTGTTTCTACCTATGATCATTTAAAAGGTTTCTACCTATACTTATACCTGGGGTGCGATATTGAAATCTGCGATTGACTCAAAACCAGTGAGGAATAGATTTAAAAATAGAGACCCTGATATTAAGGTTTATTGGATTGTTCATGGGATATCCTAAGTATGTGTGCCGGGTAAGGGAGAAAACGGGTAAAGGCATAAAATCTTACATGAAAGTGAAGATCATTAGCCCTAACAATCCTATTTCAGTATAAAAATAAATAAAGTTAATTTTTTTTTAAATACTTTTTACGGCCATGGAAACTAGTCCTTTAAGGCCTCTCTTCATTCTATTAATATTCTTCAGTCCTACTTTAGTCAAGTCAAGTCAAAAAGTTAAGTCAGTAGTATAGTCAAGTGATGAGTCAGAGTCAGATGGCTAAGTGAAGCGGTGGAAAAATTTCACTTAGCTATAACTTGGAGATTTTGGTGACAAAGGTAAAAGTCACGTTATCGACACTGTACCACTTCCCAACACTCACGCTTGTTCCCGAACACTTTGCGAATAATAATCCACCAATATTAAGCACAAAAACTCGAAAAAACCTAAGTTTTGGAAATTAAATACAGCGCGGACATAGCGACAGTTTACTTTCCCTCCAAAAACTCCTAAATAAAGTTATAAAAAAAGCTACTGTCATTCTCATCCACAGCTGGTTAAACAAGGAGTTTTTGGAGGGAAAGTAAACTGTCGCTATGTCCGCGCTGTATTTAATTTCCAAAACTTAGGTTTTTTCGAGTGTTTGTGCATAATATTGGTGGATTATTATTCGCAAAGTGTTCGTGAACAAGCGTGAGTGTTGGGAAGTGATACAGTGTCGATTACGTGGCTTTTTATCTTTGTCACCAAAATCTCCATGATATAGCTAAGTGAATTTTTTCCACCGCTTCACTTAGCCATCTGACTCAGACTAGACTTACTTACTTGACTGGACTTGACTATTGACTAGAATTTTTGACTCGACTGACTTAAGTAGGACTGAAGAAGATAAATAAATTCAAGAAAGGCCTTAAAGGACTGTTTTCCATGGCCGTATAAAATATTAAAAAAAAAAAAAAACTGGTTAAACAAAAGACAATATTTATAACCATTGTCAATATAGAGTAAGAAAATAATAGCCATTATGACTTAAAAAGAAGAAAAAGAAATCATGTATGACTTACATTACTGTCAACCAATAGTTGATAATGCCTATGACAAGCTAGCACCTAGGTGTTGCCTAGGTGTTTAAAATATGCATGACAAGACAAGACAAGACAAGACAAAAATTCTTTATTGCACCAGTAAAAATATACATGAATGATAAATATGAATGAATAAATGCTACTTCGTACAACTCTAATAAACATACTTATAGATATAGATAAACAATAGAAAGATTAGAAACTATTGTCCTTACAAATTAGGTTATCTCCTATCAATGAAGTACATTTGCCCTTAACACAGATATCGAACCCTTAAAAATTGCTCAAGCTATCCCATTTGTATCTTAGCTGTCATTATTCGTATCATATAAGACGACGACGTGATGTAACGTGAGATTTGCAGTTATCTAGTCTCGTCATGCGCGTTGCGAAGTCGAATTCGACACAGTTTTTCTGGTGCATAGCTAATTTCAAGTGCAGTTACCTTAGGAGGGTCAATAACAGATAAGCTGCACAGCTACTTTCTTGATTCGCGAAATCTATGCCATCGTTTCAAAATTATAGGTATGGAGCCGAGCTTGTTGATGTTTGGATTGGACAATTATTTCAAAAGAAATAATTATTTCAAAAAAAACATCAAGTAGGTACCCATCTAAAAAGATGGGTACCTACTTGATGTTTTTTTTGACGATTACGCGTTGCCACCGAAAAATGGGCGCGCTGTCACCGTAGCCTATTTATGTTTATTCAATAAATAAAAAGAGGTAGGTACACGCATTGTAAAACAATGATAACAAGGCAAAAATTATAGCATTCAAATTATAATAGGTTTTAATAATTTGTTTTATTTGGTTTTATTAAGGTGATACCTCGGTGAACACTAGCGCCACCGTCATTTAAAAATCATTACTCACTGAAAATACAAGTTATCAAAAATCCCTCTGCTGTAATTATGGTTCTGGATCTGAAGTTAATTTTAATCATATTCAATTACTAAATTATAGTTCCATATAGTTACAAATTGCAAAACTGCTAAAAGTGGCCGTTTTAAGCAATAATGCAATTTGCAACTATAGGGAATTATAATTTAATAATTTAATATGTTTAAAACTAACTTCAGATCCAGAACCTTAATTACAGCAGAGGTATTTTTGATAACTTGAGTTTTAGGTGAGTAATGATTTTTAAATGACGGTGGCGCTAGTGTTCAGCGAGGTATCACCTTAAAATAAACTGCAGGTCTAGGAATTGCGTCAGTGTTCGTTTTCATTCCATTGTGAAAGAAATAAGTAGTTATAGGTACTTTGTTTGGAGAGTATGAGAATATAGAATATATTTTACCTAGTCACCTTGTGAAGTAATAGGTCGATGTCATATATTTTACCTATGTAAGTAGGCACTGACTTCCGGTTTACATTATTTTTTAAAATCCATATTTATTTAAGTGCATATGCTCGACCCCGAACGATTTTCATATGATGTAACGTTAACCATTGTTTACTTAAGGCCTATGTAAATTATTATGTAAAAGGGGACAATAAACTTACAATTATTCTAGGTAACTCTCTTATGGTATGGCCGACTGCCAGCCTTACCTACTTTAACTTCATTCATTCATTTCGTGTAGTGTCACGGTCATTCGACCATGCACACCCTGGTGTCCAGAGTTCTTTGGAAATGCGTCTCGGCCTCTGGCTTGTCCTAATCAAACTGGAAACAACTAAATTAAGTATGCTTCCGTGGTAATCGAACCCACGACCCCCGGGTGTACAGGCAAACGCCTTGTGACCACTGTGTAGGCTTGTGCACTCATGTGTTGTAACATCGTATCTACTCAGAGCTGACGCACGTCATTAGATATAGAGGCATGCTAATTGCATAAATTTTGTGTAACATAAACGGTCACGTAAATATTATATAATAATAATAATAAGCTTCATTTATTCCAAAATAAAATGTTACATAGTATGTACATCTAAACATTAATGTATTTTTTTTTTGGATCCCTAATGTGTAAAAAGCCTCCTCTTCCATCATTTTCCATTTTTCCCTATTTTGAGCAGTGTTTATCCAGTTAATCCCTGCAATCTTTTTAATGTCATCTATCCAACGTTGTTTTGGTCTTCCTTTTCGTCTTTTGCTTACTGGGCCTGCCCATTTTGTAGATTCCAGTGTCCATCTTTTATCTTGTGATCTCGCAACATGGCAAGCCCATTTCCATTTAAGACGTAAAGCTTGTTTTAGGGCGCTTATATCAGTTCTCTTTCTTAATTCTTCATTTCTAATTCTTTGTCTTCTTTTAAGCCTTAGGATACTTCTTTCCATGGCGCGTTGACAGATTGCTAATTTATTTTTGATCTTTTTGGTGTAGGTCCAAGTTTGGCTTCCGTATGTCAAGCATGGCAAAATACAGGTGTCCATTATTATTTTAATTTTGTAAATATTGTGAGTTGTATTTTTTTACTGTTTGGACAATACCCGTTCTTTTGTGAACTGCATTCACTGGTTTCATTAGAACATTCCTTCTTACACACGGAACTCTCAAATATACCTACATGCACATAAACTTTCATACGAAAAGTATACACTGGAGGAAAGGCAGTTAGGTTACACATCCAACCATCTCCTGTGACTTTAACTGGAGACTGGGGATCGGACCCCGAAAGTAGCAGACTAACTAACGTGTTAACCGTTACACCATCGAGGCCATCCTTTTATTAGATTTACTGCAAATTTAAAGATCGATATTTGTCTTTTTCAGAGCACATTAGTACAATGGCGTCTAGTATTCTGGATAGCGTTGGCTGTGTTCATCTTAACAAACTTAGTGTTTGTGGCGTGGGCATCCGGAGAAGAGCAATGGTGGAACCACAGCACGCAGGATCCCAGAAAACAACAGGAAGCAGAATCAGGGACCAACCAGTCGGGATTGAACCACTCCGTCAATGCTGAGGTCAAATTGTAGGCAGGCCATACATGCCTTCGGATTTACTTGTTATGCTTTAGAGGCCTATTGAGCTACAGTGTGTAGACAATAATGAGATTATTAGTGGTGCCTAATTTATTGTAAAATATGGCTAATCTCAATTCTTAAGACCTATTTCACTAGGTAATTTTTTCGCCGGTTCCGCGTCTCGATTTGGATGTTACGAAATAACTTCAGTGTTATGTACACGAGCATTAATATGCATGTATAACCATCGTTCTTAAGTAAATGTAATAAGGTCTAAAATTTAATACGGTTTTATACATATCAAAGCTCGTGACCCTAGCTAGAAACTAGACATACAGTACCTAGGTACTAAAACAATCTACTGCTCGACCTAATATATAAAATTACAGGCGAGTTAGGCTGCAGACACATACTGAAAATCCCGCCTCAAGTCAAGACAAATTTCCTAGGTGGGCAATCTTCTTGCCTTATTACTTATCGAATATTAGTTGTATCCTTAGAATGAAGCTAGGTATTATTAATTATGCATTCACACATATACATATAGTTACAGTCAAAAGGGAATATTTTGTCCGAAAATACGGAGCAAATTCTATTAGGTACCTATGAGTCTAACTTGGAAAGTATCTGAGCCTCTGAGGGCACGGTAGAGCCCCTACCAATACGAGCCAGTTAACAGCATTTCCGTTTTAGATTCAGAACATCGGACTATTAAAAAATAATATTTATTTTAACAGACTTAATAAATTGTTACTATTTTGTATGTTTGTTCTAAGTTTTGGGTAGAATTTCCTTTTTCGCTAAACCTACTTTTAAACCTTTTTTTTTTGTTATATTTTAATAGCTTCTATATTTCTTTTAATAGCTTATTAGGTCATGTATCGACGCATAAAATAAAACAAGCAATTTACCTATATAGTATTTTGTACAAAATAGTATTCAATTTAGTTAATTTTCCAATATTGGCGATTCTTTGGATCCACAGCCAGTGTCATGTGATAGGTAGTTAGAAATCGGCATTCACTTAATTATGCTCGAATAGATAGTGATTGGATATTAAAATTATTTTATACCAACTGTTGTACGACTGTTCCTTATACAAGCTTAGTAACCTTAGTAAGTAAGTTTATTTAAGGATTTTTTAAATTTATTATTTAGTTCTGTAAATAAATTAGGTTTAGAAAAATGTTGTTACGCAAGATGTTCGCTCGGATGAGAAATGAAAACTAAAGGCTGTGAAATGAAACATTTTATTGAATTATATCCGTATATATCATGCGACACCGATTACTACACTAGTGCCATTTTAAAGATCTGTATGGGGTGTGCTTTACATAATTGATATATAACATATATTTATATTAGACATTTTTTGAATAATTTCAGTGACTTTTGGTTATATTAGGTAGACAATATTAATAAATATTAAAAATTATATTTATTAAAGTTACATAAGTACATGTGGATATAACTTTTACTCAAAACAATACAGCTTAGGTCACCCGACAAAACACTACGCTCCAGACTTAAAGGTTCACACAGCTGTTATAAAACATTTATTGTAGAACATTCTTACATTCAAAATACTTACCTACCTATATAAATGTCATTAGTTTAACTCAGTGTATAATGTTGTATGACGTTTGAGTCTGTAGGCTGATTAACTAAACTTGGGCACATACATATTCTATACTTTGTTCAGAGATACATACGCTGAATAAATTGAATGCAGTAAAAAAGTAAAATATTTTCGAATTTGTAATATTGTCATGGATGTTTTTAATTACAGTTTACTTTAAAACGTATGATTGAATGCCATTAGCCATTTATTTCACTTGTTGTATCTTTTTTTACAAAACAATAACATTGTTTTAGCTTTAACCAGATTTTATTTATCAGCCTTATAAAAATGATATTACAAATTTTACCTGTGGATAACAGTCAACCTTCCAAGTTTATTCGAAAATATGGAATAAATACAATTTTTTTATGAGTAATGCGAATAACAATTGCTGTATGTTTTAAATATGTAATGGCAGCTCAGGTTATTGTAAATATATAATGTTTTTATTATAATAAGAAGCAGACATAAAGAGAACGTACTTTTAAAAAGCTATTCTAGATGTAACTTTAAGGCCGAAGGCAGGAAGGAATTCATTAAGAGGGAACTTAACCCCAATTGGTTGTAACCAAAATTTATAATTACAATAACTAACCTCTTATTCATAAACATTAATAAAAGTTTGTTAACACGTTGGCGGACACACGACTGTTATAGCAAAAGAATCCGCTAACGTGTTATGTGGCATAACTTATGCCACTTTATTTTAGACAAATATTTTTTTTTGCAATTTTTTGTAGTAAATTTTATACTTTTACCTAGTTTTCCTACGGCCTCTTGTTTAATCTAAGCTTCAAAATCATAATTTATAAATTTTGTTAAGATGTAACATTTTGTACAATACTGTATTTACGACAATAACAATAATTATAAAGATCGCAATTTCGTTTTTGTTTATTATAAATAAACTTAATAGAACATAAAAACGTAACAAAATATATTACTTATCCTTATTCTACATTTTATAGTCCAATATATTTTAAGACACCTATAAACATTACACGCACCATTTAATTTACACATAAACATATAAATATCTAAATGATGGAATATTGTAAGACTATCAAAGAAAAATCCGGACTTTCCGGTACTCCTACTTGCATACAACCAACGATCTTACAATGAAGATAAATGCCGTCAATCTATAAAGAATTAATGAAAAAAAAAAAACTTTTTTTAAAAATGTTTCATAGTAACATTGCAAATTAGACCGTAATGACTGACTTGTTATGACCACTCAAGATAAATTTTTCCTAGTATTACACTCAGTCGAATTGCTTTGTGAACGCCTTTATAAAAACTTATTAATAACAGGCAAATCACTCAATATTTTCAAAATGTATAAATAATCTGTCTGTATTTTAACGTCTGTCACTATTCTGAAATGTTAATCGCTGAAATACGTTTGATATTTCGATCGCAGTTCACAAAATAACCTGTATTAGAATGTAGATTCACCAACTAAGTATGAAAATATGAGTATATAATAAAAAAATATAATGAGTAAGAAAACGCTGAGAAAGTTAATCAAGGTTCATATAAACAAATAAAAAAACTACTTTAATTCTATTGGCCTCTCGCTCTAACAAAAATTGCAAATCGAACGAAAGACAAAAGGAACACCGCAATTTTCCCTACCTTTACGAAATAGAGTGACACATAACATTTACCTTATTAATACTTAATTACGAGCAATTCAAAGGAGGAGGCCTATTTTCCAACGCAACAATCTAAAGCAATGGCCAGCCGTAGAGGAACAGCGAACCATTGCGGCATTCTAGTACGGGATCGAACACTGCTAAAGCTTTGTCTCAATTGATAAATTATAGAAAAATACTAAGGGTAATCGTCGGCAACACGAACGTGACACCCCTGGTATTGCAGGCTTGCAAAGGCTGCGGTAACCACTTCCAATTGCACTAGTATAAAAAAACAATCCAGCTCTAGAACAATAAAGAAAAATGGTGCACATAATTCCGTAAGCTTCCCACAACTATAGATGGCCGGTAGGTAAATGCCCACAAGGTAAATACCCGAATTACTGGGTATTTATCCGGGTCAATACCTGGGTATTTGCCCCGTAGAAACACATCTCTAGCCATGACAGTGCGAAGTGTTGTCGCATACGAAATGATTGAAAGTACGCTGAAAAAATAATGTGTCATAACATTCAAATTGAGAATAAGCTATGAAAACAGTGTTCTACCTTTCCGATACCACTTTAGACGCCTCCTCCTTCGAAACTTCAGAATAACTCCATCACCGATGATGGCGACGTGTTGTCGCTGAGGTCGGTCCTCTGGTTAAGTATCTGCTGGCACGCGTTTAGTGGAATGTGACGAATGCCTAGGTTCGTGAGATGTTCCATGCCTAAGTTCGGAGTTTTTTGAATTATGGAGCGGAGTCGACGGGCATCTTCATAGTCCATATTAAGAAGTTTACATGCTTCTAAGAGCCTGGAAGAAAAGGAATTGTTAACTACATGGAATATAACATTTTAGAGATTATCGTTATGTTTTTCTTTCATATATTATGTACATATATACTGAAATTCCTTGTTCTAATTAATAACACTACACTAAGAATAACTTGAATGACAAAAACGCATAGATTTAACCTACAATTTTGCGGCTTCTCAAAATTATCAAAGGCGTTTCTTACATATAATAAAACAGTAAAAATATTTTGTCTGTACATTTAGTATTTTTGACTGAAATAGATAGAGGGACACTTAAAAATAATAATAGAAAGCAACAATTTTTATTTTTGTCAGTTTGTCTATCTGTATGTATGTATATATGATCACGCTTATCTGACGAGAGCGAAAAGCTAGTCAAAAATAAAATCATGTAATGGTTATGTACCGCTTGGATGATAATAATCAAAGAAATCGCACTCACTTTGGCAACTGGATGATTTGCGATGCAACCTTATTTGGTGGAGCAAAAGCAGGTACTAAGTTCCTTTTCACGTCATGAGTAAACTGCACCATGCCTCCCGTATTGAACCAGTTTTCCAACACAACTTCCTGCAATTTAGACAGATTACATTTTACCTATTTCAAGTCGAAAACTATAGTAATGATTGGCTGCCACTTTGTTTTAATTTATGCAATTTTACTACGCGTAAAACTACACATATAGACAGAACGTATGGACAACATAGCATTTTAAAGCAATTAAACTATGAATAAAATATCTTATACACGTAGAGTAGTAGAGATACGAAACGATCAGCGTTTCGTTCTGATATTTTTAACAAAAGTTAATTTAAACGGTTGCATGCGATGCAAGCCTGTGACAGGAGCTATTGCAAATTATTTCTTTAACAAGTGCTTGCTTCCACTCCCATTCGTGTTCCCGTGGATGTGGTAAATAAAAGTCGACTACGCGATTACCAAATTTTGAGACATCATGTCTTGAGCTTCTAAGGAACTAGAATAAAACAGGAGAATCACTTAGATAACTAGTATACGAATATTGAATGACTCACCTCGAATATGTACTGATCGACCTCACTGGCGAGATGCGCGCGCAGCCGGGCGGCGAGTGCGGGCGCGAGGTGCTGCGACGAGCGAGACACGCGCGCGACCAGCGACGACAGCGGGCGACACAGCGCCACAGACACCGACAGCGCGCTCTCCTCCACCATGAGCCACGCGTGCCATCTGCCGGACACAACAAACATCAATGTAATGTACACCAGCGACGACAGCGGGCGACACAGCGCCACAGACACCGACAGCGCGCTCTCCTCCACCATGAGCCACGCGTGCCATCTGCCGGACACAACAAACATCAATGTAATGTACACCAGCGACGACAGCGGGCGACACAGCGCCACAGACACCGACAGCGCGCTCTCCTCCACCATGAGCCACGCGTGCCATCTGCCGGACACAACAAACATCAATGTAATGTACACCAGCGACGACAGCGGGCGACACAGCGCCACAGACACCGACAGCGCACTCTCCTCCACCATGAGCCACGCGTGCCATCTGCCGGACACAACAAACATCAATGTAATGTACACCAGCGACGACAGCGGGCGACACAGCGCCACAGACACCGACAGCGCGCTCTCCTCCACCATGAGCCACGCGTGCCATCTGCCGGACACAACAAACATCAATGTAATGTACACCAGCGACGACAGCGGGCGACACAGCGCCACAGACACCGACAGCGCGCTCTCCTCCACCATGAGCCACGCGTGCCATCTGCCGGACACAACAAACATCAATGTAATGTACACCAGCGACGACAGCGGGCGACACAGCGCCACAGACACCGACAGCGCGCTCTCCTCCACCATGAGCCACGCGTGCCATCTGCCGGACACAACAAACATCAATGTAATGTACACCAGCGACGACAGCGGGCGACACAGCGCCACAGACACCGACAGCGCGCTCTCCTCCACCATGAGCCACGCGTGCCATCTGCCGGACACAACAAACATCAATGTAATGTACACCAGCGACGACAGCGGGCGACACAGCGCCACAGACACCGACAGCGCGCTCTCCTCCACCATGAGCCACGCGTGCCATCTGCCGGACAATAACAAACATCAATGTAATGTACACCAGCGACGACAGCGGGCGACACAGCGCCACAGACACCGACAGCGCGCTCTCCTCCACCATGAGCCACGCGTGCCATCTGCCGGACACAGCAAACATCAATGTAATGTACACCAGCGACGACAGCGGGCGAGACAGCGCCACATACACCGACAGCGCGCTCTCCTCCACCATGAGCCACGCGTGCCATCTGCCGGACACAACAAACATCAATGTAATGTACACCAGCGACGACAGCGGGCGACACAGCGCCACAGACACCGACAGCGCGCTCTCCTCCACCATGAGCCACGCGTGCCATCTGCCGGACACAACAAACATCAATGTAATGTACACCAGCGACGACAGCGGGCGACACAGCGCCACAGACACCGACAGCGCGCTCTCCTCCACCATGAGCCACGCGTGCCATCTGCCGGACACAACAAACATCAATGTAATGTACACCAGCGACGACAGCGGGCGACACAGCGCCACAGACACCGACAGCGCGCTCTCCTCCACCATGAGCCACGCGTGCCATCTGCCGGACACAACAAACATCAATGTAATGTACACCAGCGACGACAGCGGGCGACACAGTGTCACAGACACCGACATATTCAATGAGTCGCCACAAAACTGTGCTGTATGATTTTGATAAATAAAATTGTTAGTGTAGCACTTTATAAACATGTAACTGAGGGATAAAAAAATTTAAACATAAACTTTTGTTGTTGGTGTAACATGTTTGGTAACGGTGGATAGTTCTTTGTAAATTATATGGAGGTTCCTAAAACATTTTTATGGTTGTTCAAATATTTTGTGAAATATTGGCTTCTAAAGTAGTAAAAAGTCTGGCAAGGAAAGAAAATATTGGCTTCTGAAGTAGTAAAAAAATTTAAGCTCTAAGAACACATAACCATAATGATAGCAAAAAACTCACTTTTGTTTCTTGTAGTCCCTCAAGCCAGCTTTGAACTCCAACAAGATGTGTTCTGCCAACGCCGCTAGGCCAGCGTCCCTAAGATGTGCCAGTAAGGCTGGCGCCTCAGCAAATACACCCGCTTCTTCGGCGTCGTCTTCACCCAATGGCTCTGTTACTGCTAGATTTGCTATGGGCGATGTCTGTGAATGAATAAACATCTATATATATATATAAATGAAACCCGTTTTCCGTTGTCACGACATAGCATGAAAACGGCTTGAATGATTTTTTTTTGTAGTTTTCTAATACTCTGTATAAGGTTCTTACGGAAAAAATATTAAGAAAATCAAATTTACGCTAAGGCGGTACGAAGTTCGCCGGGTCAGCTAGTAATTTGATAAATCCCTACAAAATTTATATATTTATTCATAAATTTTTATTGTACCACAAGTAACAAAATACTTTTACAATCGGCGGCCTAAATGATAAAAGCATTCTCTCCCAGTCAACTATTACTATATATACCTACTAAATATATAAAAAAATTAGTTATTGCAATTAATTCAGTTTAAAAGAAAAAACACTTTTCTCACATACATAGATCTGTGTTTGTGCTGGGCGCTTCACTTACTATGTCAAACTGGCTAAGTTCCATGATCATAGAATTTCTTCGGGAAACCTCATTCAACGCTAGTTTCTTGGCACGAACTTCTACCTCTTTCAATGACATCGTCTCATCTATTTCACCTTCTGAAAAAATTTTAACATTTTAGTACACCAGCGAAAAATACAATATTTTTTCCTCTGAGACTAAAAACTAAGTCCGCTGGAAACAGCACTAGTTAAACTACAAATTAATAAGGTTTGAATACATTTAATATGTTTTTTTAATCCAAGATCACTTTGTTATCCGTCTGTCTGTCTGTCAAACTTTTATTTCTGAGAAACACATTAATCATATCAAGTTGAAATTCATAACATATGTTCAGGCATACGGTTTCTTTCGGCTGTAAAATAATCAAAATTATACGTCAACGCGATCAAAAGATATGACCGTAATTGTTGCAAATTTACGTAAATTTTGCGATTTCATATAAGTTGTTCCCGTTGATAAAATCCTGAAATTTGGTAAAAAGCAATATCATACAGTAATAATAAAAAACGTTAAAAGAAAATTAACTTTTACATACAAATTAAAGGAAAGCAAAAATCTTCATCATCATTCGATAATAATGATGACATAATATTACGCGACTTGTGCTGAAACTAGCGGATTTCCTAAAAGTAAACTTTTTGGTTGATAAAATCGGTTCTACCTGCTTTAGAAGACTTCTTAGTGTTTTCTTCAGTGTCGGTGTCATCGTCATCAGAACTCGAGCTAGAATCAGTGTCGTCATGATGTTGCTGGTGTGTGAAGTGCTGGAATTGTCTTCTGTAGTAGTGGAGTTGCAAATAGTGCTGTGAAGAAAATCACATCGTAAAAAATTACTACGGTAGAAAAAAAATTGGTTGCCTGTAAAGTCGGTATACGGGCGAAAGTTTTACGTGACAACACAGACATTGACATTATGAATAGACGCAATATATTGTCGTGCCTATCTCTCTCACTCTCTCTCTCTCGCTCTGTCTCTCTCGCTCTTAGGCGGGCTAACTGTGCTCGAGTGGAAGGGACGCGTGCCTTTCACTTTTTATGTCTGTCTCTCTCGCTCTTAGGCGGGCTAACCATGCCCGAGTGGAAGGGACGCGTGCCTCTCACTCGCTCTCATTGTGAGCGCATAACGCGAGCGGAGCGTAACGCAGTTTCTTGAAGTGTCACCCGGCAAACCAATTTATAAGACGTTGTCACGTCAAAAACGATAGATACAAAACACATAGTACCTACAACGTGAAGACAGCATTTGTTTTATTGTTCTGTTTAAAAATTTTGATAAAAAAAGACAATAAAATTTTGCAAATTTGAAAATTATATAATGTTATTAGGCAATCCAAACACTGACCAGGGAGTGGGCCCACTGCAGCAGCACAGTGCGCGTGTGATGTGCGGCGTTGATGTGAGCGAGCAGCGGGTGCGGAGTGTTGGCGGTCAGCAGAGAGTCCGCCGTCAGAGAGGCCACAGCCGCTGTGAGGAGCTGTGTCAGACGCACGCGCCATTCCTCAACCAATTCCAGTTGCAATCCGAGGAATTGGAGTCTACAAGGGGCGATTCAATATTTAGCCAATCATAACAATACACATATATCAATGGATCATACCAATGAATGTTTCATTTTCAAGTATCTTACTAATATTATAAATGCGAAAGTTTGGATGTTTTTACTCAAGCAAATTTAACCATTGAGCAGAAGTTTGAAACTCATCAAAGGAACAACAAAACAATGTTTAAACACAGGCATAAAATTGCATTCTACTTGTAAACTAGCCATAACTCATGATAATTAATTTTATAATTAACTAGCGACCCGCCCCGGCTCCGCATGGGCATAAAAACCTTCCTCTTGAATCAGTCTATCTATTAAAAAAAACCGCATCAAAATCCGTTGCGTAGTTTTAAAGATTTACGCATACAAAGGGACATAGGGACAGAGGAAGCGACTTTGTTTTATACTATGTAGTGATGACAATGAACTCACCGATGCCCCGGCTGAGGCAGCACAGCGTATCTGTCTTCGATAGTCTTCAGCAGGGCGATGAACCAGTCCGCACCGCGAGGGACCCACAACATTAACCCCACTGCAGACCCGACACCGGACGCGACCGATTCGCACCATTGATCGTTACTTAACATCTCGTCCATTTTTGCAAGGGCATCTAGATAAAAAAAAAAAATTATTTTATCAACTAATAATAGCAGTTCAGGTAGTACTTATTACATTTATTTTGAACTAGCTGTTGCCCGCGGCTCCGCCCGCGTGTAGGTCGCTTTTCGCGTAACCTGTGGAAACTACAACTATCCAGACCTATAGTTAATTCTATTGTATCCTTTTCCCGTGCCAATTTTATAAAGCCATTACATTGCTACAATATCATTAAATATTAGGGCCACTTCTTTCTCAAATACCGTTTTTAAAATCAATAGGAATCAGTATTAAACAGTCGTAAAATTCTGAAAAAAATATATGTTTTTAGTTGAGGATATAGCAGAGTGAAATTCGCTTACAGTAACAGTACCAATATCAGACAAAATTCGCTCGATAGAAAAATCTAAGTTGCCTCCTTTGGAAGTTTATTTTCAATACTATGCCTAAAATAATAAACTTATTGTCCTGCTTTTTATACCAACCTTTAGATAAAGTATTTATATAGTGAAAATAGCTGAAGTAGATTTTGTAGTGTTATTTTCCCAAATATGATGTCTTAATACCTACAAAATGAGTGAGCGCCGCGATTACGCGGCTTACGGACAACGGACCTTCAGAAGAAGGAGCCCTTAACATTCATACTATCAATCTTTGTCTCTTAAAGAGTAGACGCAGCCTATTACAGAGTCATTAGGACCTAAAATTCACTCCCAAAGTTTTAGTGGGCGTGAAAATTGGAGAAAAGCTCAATAAATAGTGATAAGTCAGATAAATTTGTCCTTACGACACGACCGTATTATTCCGTCAAACACTGATTTGATTATTTTTTAAACCAAAGCCAAACCAAACCAACCAATCAATTCAAATAGCTTACAATACAACACAATAAACGACCGATAAAAAAAACAACCAATAGTACTAAATCAACAGCCAAATTTTTTTTTAATAATTAGAATGAATTGCTGCTGTAAGGAAAAATTTCAATCTGCTATTAAAATAAAGTCAGTGCCATCTATTGATATTTGATGTAACTAAATCATACGCCCACAAACATTCAATGTGTTATTTTATTAAAATTTAATAGAGACTGCAGTGTGTTTTTGTCTTTATTGATATAAGTAGAAATTCTAGCTTTATCTAAATTAAATACGTTTATGTAAATCGCATTCAACTGTTTAAAAGTTTTGAAGCAGTGCTTGTAGTAAACTTTAAATGGCCATAACTTCTATTTCCCTTAACCGATTTTGATGAAACAAAGATTTTACAACGCTCCTAATTATATGTAATTCACCTGTGAAAACAGCGTTCAAATCTGTTGAGTAGTTTTGAAATTATAACGCACCACACAGACAGACAGACAAAAAGTGCAAATATTGTTTTTTTTTTTTTGTTTTTATTACTCTTATTTAATTGCCCCGTAGAGGTTTTTTAGAAAAATATTTAATGTACAGACACTCGATTTTTACTGTCTTATTATATGTATAGATAGATAAGTACAAAATGCTTTTATATTAATGGAATTAACGCTAAGAGCTTTCTCTAAGTAACAAAATAATTCTAGAAAACAAATAAAAAACGAAAACAGAAAATTCCAGCTACTTTCTAGAAACATTTCTTTACTAAAATGTTTAAAAAAAAAAGACTTCTAAAAAATTAATACAAAACAAAAAAGGGTAAAAACAAAAGAAGTGATGTCTAGCAGGATTCGAACCCTCTACTTAAAAATATGATCCGCTACCTCTACCGATAGGCCAACATGCTTTGCTTATTACTGCCGAAATTTCAAATGGGTTTTGTCTATAAGTTTTAAAGCAGTGTTTGAAGTAAATTTTCAATCGACCATAACTTCTTTTTCCCTTAACCGATTTTGACGAAACAAAGTTTTGACAACGCTCCTAATTATATGTAATCCAACTGTAAAAACCGCGTTTAAATCCGTTGAGTATTTTCGAAGTTATAACGTACCAGACAGACATACATACATACATACATACATACATACAGACAGACAAAAATTCCAAAAACTGTCTTTTTGGTTTCTGTTACTCTTTTTTAATCGCACTCAATCAGTTTTTTTGAAATATATTAAATGTACAGACACTCGCATTTTAGTGTCTTATTATATGTATTGATAATCTATTTTCATAAAGAGACTTTGTTATTCTTAAAAGGATTCTTGTTCTTTCTTGTCAGTGTTTGATTGGTCAATAATGGTTTTAGATTTTTCAAGCTTATTTGGATTTACGCGCGAATTCGGGTCCTGTCCGCATGCGGCAAGAAAACCGCATGACAGGAAAGAGGCCCTTAGCTTTGGCCACTACTAGTGCCATTTTTTAAAATTATCATTAGTGTGTCCATACTTCGGTAAAAATGTACACACGTTAACCTCGGCTGCTATCGGTGGATAGCAGTCGTTAAGCTTACACAAATGCCTGCAGGCAGCTTGAAAAATCCGATACCAATGTTGAATTCTTTACTCCGAGGCTGTATTGTACAAAAAAGATATATATTCCAAGCAATATGTTCTTCACTAAAATAATATATGCTCTATACCCTTCTCATTCTACTTACATTTCTTCTCAACAGCCAGCCACCTCACGAATGTTTCAGCCTTCGTCAAAACAGCCAGAACCCTATTAACATCCTTGCCCGTCACAGTAATTAGTTCTCTATGGAATCCCAGGGTCTCATCAACGGCATGGGCGAATGCCGCATCTACGTCCACCAGTTCAGTCTTTAATCCTTGTGTGTGGTACAAAGCTAGTACTGTGTGAAGTCGTTCAGCAGCCAATGCGATTAGACCAGAGTTGAATTCATCCTAAAAAATTATTTTGAAAGTAAGTTTTATAACATGGCACTGTATAGTTTAACATAATATAACTAACAAAGATGAGGACTGGTAGCTGCTAAGAAAAAGAAAGAAAGACGGCAATGACATGAGTCTTTGCCGTCTTGCTTTCTCTCTTTTTCTTTAGTATGAACTAAGAAATTAAAAGGACAACTCACCACAGCCTTGACATTAGGAATCTCAAGTTTGTCAGCCACTAGTTGCACATGATTCTTCACAAATGCTTGGTGGTCTTTTATCCAAGTTAGTGTTTGCGTGAGAAACCATTCCGGACGGTCGATTCTCGCCGTTTGACGTGACCCGGTGAAATGGAACATAAACCGCTTTTTCAGTGGTTTCAGTAAGATCTTCACTGGCAAGCATGGATCGAGTTCTATATAAAATAGTTGTTACATATATATATATATTCAAATTATTAAGAAAGAAAATTTCCAACAGATAGGTGATAGATATAAGGATGGTTGCAGATGTGTATAAAACCCTAGTAATTTTTTTGTTTGATTCGTTAAGCTTACATGAAACACTGACTAATACTATTAGTTTCATGTAAGCTTAACAGAAAAATTTTGTATTAGTCTAATACAAATTTTTTCTGTTAGTCAGAAAATTTTCCATCGCTTTGAGGATTTCTCGCATTCTAAGGCATTCAAATTGGGAAAAATCTTAAGGTTTTTCACTATTAAATTAAATCAATAAACATGAGTCATACCTGTGTCATTTGTCCATATATATTTATTTATTATTGTTTATACCTTGGTCAATTTCCTCTGAGACAGTATTATTGATGACATCCTCAGGTTCCTCGATAAGAAAAAGATACCGTGTGAGGTTGTAGAACCTTATCAGTATATCATTTGATGGCAGCGGATTTTCTACACCAGTAGTTATGGGCCACTTGAGTAACTTCAACACATCTTCATAATGTCTACAAGAAACATTGTATATTAATATATATATATATATATATATTATTGTAAGCTCATGGCAGTTTACTTTTTATTTACTTAGTTGGATATTGCTTTGTCTAAATAATATTTTAGACAGTTAAACAACTAGCTGTTGCCGGCGGCTCCACCCGCGTGCGCCTCGGTTATATCGCGTCCGAAAGTAGGCTATGTTTGACTCCTAGTGCAAAACTATATCCATACCAAATTTCATCGGTCCAGCAGTTTAGCCGTGAAGACCGAGAGAGTGACAGACAGACAGACAGACAGACTTTCGCATTTATAATATTACTATGAATACAGGGCCTGCATAATGGTCCAGATTAATTCAGTTGGCTGAACTGACTGTATCTGACTTAGATTAATTACTGCCATCTAGGGCTTACAGTTAACACGAATTTAAAGGCATGGGGGAGCTCCTAATAATGTGACTAATGACGGCAACAACAAAAAAAGACTTACTTGGTAAGTTTATCCTTTAAAACATTATGCCAATAATGAGTGTACTCTCTCACATAGGTAGCGCGGTGGCCTGTTTTGTAATCCAAGCACATGTCTTTGAGGTCGCCATAGTGTAACACCAATTGTTCATCATCATTACTTTGTTTCATTTGGCGGCTGTAAAAATGGTATAAATAAATAAATAAATAAATATATATAGGGACAAATCACACAGAAAAAAAATAAACTGAACATTTATTTTTGAATTCAAAACGGGACATAAGTTTTTATACCCCAGTTAGCAGGTTAATAATGAACATAAACACAACTTCTTATATTTCTTTATTTAGAAAAAGTGTAACTTAATGTAATTAGTATTCACTATTATTATAATTATATTAAATATAATTATTTTTATTAAAAAAAGTTGTAAAAAATTAAAAACAATCACCAGTTAACCAGCTTTATTAAAGTAGTTCCTCTGACAGAAATTATTAAATTATATGCAACATATTTTTTTAATTTTTTGTTAGAGGAACCAATTTGCTTTAAGCAAAAACAAACCAATGGCGACAAGTCTGAGTACATGGGCGTGGCTAGCCTAATAAGCAAAAAATACTCGCTTTCTCCCCGCGTTTTTGGTAACTGATAGCGCGCGGGCGGGGCGGGGCGGGCGCCCGCGCGTGTCTCACGAGCGTCGTAATTTAAAATTTTTGCGCGGTTCCAAAAAACGGGACTATTTAGCGTCCCGGCGCTTAGTTTGGGGACTACGGGACAGGTAGCCGAGAAAAGGGACAGTCCCGTTCAAACCGGGACGTATGGTCAGTTTAGGTATAAACAACCAGTGATTGTAGACTTTTTTGATGTTTTGCTAATATTAATTATTTTTTAGTAAATAAAGAAATTATTAACTTGTTACATGGATTTGACTATTTCACTATATACAATAGACAATCTGGTAAATAAAAAGATGTAAATATACCTACCTCAGGTCTTCAATTTTTTCAAACGATTTCAGATAAATTAAAACTTGTTCCAATTTATTGATTGCTAAAAATCTTTTATCAAGTTCGGTCCGAAGGGGCTCGGTTCTTTGTAGATAATCATTTACTTTTGATTTTAAATTTTCACTCTTATTTTTGAGGTTTTTGATTTGCAATGAATTATTTTCAGCTTTTTTTATAGCTGATGATAACTTGGTTGGAACTAAGTTACTGGCTGCATGAAGCTGAAATCAAATTAAATGAAAGTTATTTTAGACCTAATGCTTGAAGCAAATGCTACAAATGGGAATAAGCGTTTTCGTAGATATATATTTAATGATTATCACATACAGAGTTTCGTAGCTGATCCCTTCTTTTAACCAATTCATTTTCAAGTTGATAAGCATTGGCCAATTCATTTATATCACCACCTATCTTCAAATTTAGTTCTTGAATAATGGTCTTCTTATCTTCTTCGTTCATATTTACAGCTTCCATAGTTAAAGTTTCCATAATTCAAACCATTTTGGTAAAAATTAAATCACAATTAATTAATGAAGATGAAGACACAAATTAGAACAAGAAATCAATAGTATCATTTTTCTAAACAAACAGCCAGCACGCAAGAAGATAAAGATAAAACTCAAAAACTGAACAAACAAACCAAACTCTACGTATGTAGAGAGATGTATGACAAGATAATTGTTGACAAGACAATGACGTTATGACAATGATAATAGCAAGGCAATGCAACATTGACATTGCGCATTGATTGCGCTGGTGGCTTACCACCACTCTTAAAACCATGCAAGATCCAGTAAGGATGTCGCCTAAATCATGTATTGCGCTGTCTCGCTTACTCACTGGATCTTGCATGGTTAGAGATGGTAGTAACCCCCCTGGATGGCTACCATACCACCATCTCTAAGGCCGCTATTATTACATTATCATGGGGATTACAAGCGGAATTTCAAAAAAATGGTACAACGCCTATTTTGGCTTTTCCCTTAACTTCGTTTCAGGTATTAAAATTATTATATTAAATTAACGTTGATTAAATATATTTAATAATAACACATACATAACGGGCTTTGTTTTCAACAGAAAGAAGATTAAATTAAACTTAAATTGTTTTTTCTTTTAATATTTTAACAACACAGACCACTTGATTTTAGTATGTCCCCAGTGCCACACAAAAACGTTTAAATTAAATTTACGTCAAAACTACTGAACCAACTTGTGAAATTTTGATGTATTTATCAAAAAGGAAACTTATTCTTCAGCGATATGATTAGATATTTGTAGAAAAAATGAAATAAATCTTTAAATCAAATAAATATAATTTCCCCGAAATTTACAAAAGACGGACATTTCGGTTTTGTTACCTCAAATTCGTAAATAATAATTCTACCAATTCCCAGTTTTTATTTAGCAATGGCAACCCGGGATGTCACGATCATTTTAAAATTTTAAACTCAGTGTCAACCAGTTACTGTGCTTTACAATTTTGTTACCATAGTTTTGTTACTGTCCCTAAAAATATTAAAGAAATTTTGGTATTTGCTCCTTTAATTCTAAAAAATAAATATTATTCTGGTTCTCGTTTGATAAAGAAGACTATTTGGAATTTTCTAAGTGTGCCCTTAGTACCTTTTTGATAATTCCACATGAATAGAATTAAAAATATGAGTTGTTTTGGGACCAATAGTACCAAAACTGCCAAATAAACATATTTTTTTTAATGTTCCTGTATTTTCTGTTTTCTATTGATTTTTTTTTGAATTGTATATTACTATATACATCCAATAAATAAACAAAAATGTTAAATTAATTTGCAGTTTTATTTATATTTAATATGAAAAATAGTAACAAACCGGACAGAAATATGCTACTTAACCTCATATTTTACGATTTTTACCAATAAATAAAATTTTAAATGGGAAAAAATACTTATTCTCATTAATTTAGATAAATTATCTACATTTTTAACACCATAAAAATACTGCTATAAAGTTAAATTTAAAGTCATCTGTTGTACCATTCTTTTGAAATTCCTCACGTTTACCGTCTCCTCAAACCATGCAAAATCCAGTAAATAAGCGAGACAGCGCAATTTAAGATGTAAGGCGACATCTCAATTAATCGATCTTGCATGGTTTTAAGAGATGGTGGTAAGCCACAACCCATCACTAAATGTCAAAGTTCAATACAGAATATTGTCAATGTCAAGTCGTCAAACAAATCATTCAAAATCAATATCAAAACAATAAAAAAAGAGCTCAGCTTTTATTCGGCTTACATGAATTTATTAGTTTATTAATTCGTTAAAAAACAATCTTTTTATATTTGTAGGGTTTACATGGTTTTAAAGTTCAATATGTTATCTTTTTTGTCCAAAAATTGGAATGATATTGTTTATTTATCCCTATTGTTATTTAGTGTGGCAATAGGGCCGTATTACAGGTCTTTGAGCACTGTGAACTTGAAGAAATTGATCGGGACACTTTTTGGCCTTTTGCTAATTTTGATTGTTTCGGGCTATAATGCATTTCACCTAATTTTATCAGGAATTTCTGGAATTATAATTATTAAACTGACAACAGTAAGGTAAGTGCCGTGTGTAGCCCACGGCTTTAGAGGTAATGTGACCAATTATGACAAGGCTCAACATAACCAAAACCATATTAAAACGAAAATTCCAGACCCACAAATAGATGGACCCAATGAGTGCCTATGGCGAGCTGTGGGGAATCCCATGTAAATGTCGATTGAAAATATAAATGGTAGATATATTTATTTCCATCGACTTCTTTTTCTTTTAATGACAATGTATCAACCTATTGGTCTATAGCATCAGATCACAAATACATAATTTCTGCCTAAAAATGAATGTCTGGTTATTATTTCAGCAATAAATTGTTCTTGCCTGTCTTGTTGCAGATACTGCCATGTAGCAACATTTTTCTTTATGTTTGGCTATTTGTTCTTCTTCCGTTTGTCTGATAAGTTTGGGTTTACACTGCCATCAGGGCAAACAAATCTTATTGAGATGATATTAGTGCTCCGTGTTGTTGGAGTTGCATTTGAAATAAATGGCTCATGGTTGGCATTGGCAAAAAAGAAGAAAAGTGAAGAAAAAGTTGTGCCTTCTAAAGAAGCAAAGGAAAAAGATGATGAATTTGTAGAGATTATCAACCCGAGTTTTGTTGATTTGGTACATTACTCTTTTAATTATTGTGGCTTGCTTACAGGTACAATTGTCACACTTTTATTAATCAAAACCATTTATATTTATTGAAACCCACTTTTGAATTCCACCACTTGTTCTTACTAAGTCTTGATTTTTTTATTTTTTGATGTTTTTAAGGTATATTTAATTTGGTGGGATTTGCTAGCCCAAATGTAAAATACAAATATTCATAAATATTTTTTTAGGACCATACTACAGGTACAGAACATTTGATGATTATTTCAACTTGCCATTTAGCAAGTATGTAGACTGCACAGGATTCACCCTGAACACTCTGAAAGCTGTTCCACTGTACATATCCTTGTACTTAGCTCTCTCCAATTTGTGGCCTTTAGAGGTAAGATTTGTATGAAATGAAAAAATTGAAGTATTTTTACACTGAAAATTGTACTCTACTTTAGCTAAGATAAAAGGTGGTATCATGTACTCAAATTAGGTTTTTAGTAAGTATATTAGCACCTTTCCGTTGGCGCCACACAAAAAATCATGGTAAACAGTTAAATATATAGTTATTTTAATTTATACTGCAATGCACTTTATGAAGTTAATTGGTTCATACTTGAAAAAAACTTGAATATTGCCAGTTTAATGTATACCTATTAAACCTGTAAGCCTTACATGTATATATGAGTTTAAAGGTTAATTGACTTTTTTGTTGTTAAGCCTATTCATTGAATTACAAATATTTATGTAAAAATACTTTAACATATCTAGTTTTTATCTTGTCATCCTAAAAAAAACAAATCACGAGCTGAATACATTAACATTAAATGAATGTGTATTTTTCAGTATATCTTGTCTGAAGAACACAACAACAGAAGTTTTTTGTACCGTATGATGTATCCATGGGCATTGTTTGCGGCGTTTAGACAACGTATTTATTCTGGTATGACGTTGGCGGAGAGCGTCTGTACGTCTGCTGGCGTGGGCGCTTACCCTGTCGAAGGGAAGAATAGGACAGGGCATGGACCTACTGTTGGATACATGAAGTTGAAACAAATGTATGTCACTGTCTCTCATCATAGCACTTCCCAAATTCATCCTGGGCCTCATTTTAATCCTTTTCTTTCATAGGCTGATTAACTATCATATATACGAATCATATCCTAATATGATTCGTTATTATTATTATTATCTCCTTTAAGGATCACAGGTTTATTCACCCTGGACTTTTGAGAGGCTTGCGCTATTATTTATTATTCACTAGCTGACCCAGCAAACTCCTTACCGCCTGAACGCACTTTTCTCACGTTTCCGTTTACACCAGAGCTGTGCTAAGCGAGGCTAGGTAAATGGAGCTTCTTCAAAAACACATCTCTCGCTACGCATCCTCGCACATCACTGTGGAAACGCAGCCTTAGGGTCAATTTTACCGGGATGCAGCGCGGCGACGAGCGCAAATTTGTAATTCATCTAAATTCTTATAAGACACTCATCATCATCATTTCGAGTAGGCGTCACAGTCAGTCGACCATGCACACCCTGGTGTCAAACACAATTATAAAACCCTTTATCGTTTGAAAATCTATAAAAGTCGCGCGGCTGCCTGGGGCGCCTCGCGAGTTTTCCGCTCAAGTCATATGGTGGAAAGATAAAGTGAAGATTCCTCTGCTAAGCTCAAAATTGCTCCTTCAGCGCAATACATTTTAAACGGATTACAAAACCAATAGATTTTTGGAAAAATAAATATATCTTGGTGATATTACAGGTCAGATGAGCAAGCAAAAATCGCAGATTATGATTTCAATACAATTGAATCCATGGAGGTGTGGGGATGCGAGACTGTAGTCACTCTCCGAGACTCTATGAAGGTGTGGAATAAGGCTGTCCAGTACTGGGTCGCCATGGTCGTTTATAAACGGTTTCCAATTAAACTGCTCAAGTAAGTCTAAAACTGAGTTCCGATAAAACAAAAAAGATTTTACCAAAACATCAATATACTTATTATTATCATCTTAACTACTGCGCTGTACTAAATAGGAATTTTTACCCCAGACATGTCTTGACAAAGATTGGTCATCGAATGCATCATGTCGTCCTAAGCTCCTCTGTGATTCGAAAGTCAATAAACAATTATTTCACTGCTATCGCTAGAAAACGGTTTTTTAAATGCGAGAGTCCCAGTTGCTAACGCTCGAAAGCTTAGTCAGAATCTTTAGGTATTACCAACTTAAACAAACTACATATGCTTTCCATGTGATTCGTACCAACTACAGAGGTCACAGAGGTAGTGTCGGAAACTAAGTTATAAAAAGGATTAGGCACACTCCTTAGTTGGTGGACAAAATTTTTCTTCAGTGCATCTATCATAAGATGTGAAAAAAAGAATGAATAGATTCTCAGTTACCTTACTTTCCGCCAGGGTTCTTTAAAATTTGGCTTACTTACAAAATTTCTAATGGAGTTGCTAGCGATTGCTGTTGTAATATCTTATCGTAGTTACAATGAATACAAGTCCCATCAAAACTTTTGAAAAAGTTTGTCTAGCTAGTATAGCAGTTCGTTAGTATTTTTATATTATGTTCTGTGGTAGCGGTAAAGATTCATTAATTAACTCATTTCGAGCAGCACCGAATAATTCATTTAATACATTTGAAAAACTATAAGTTAAATGAGTAGCTTTGAAAAAAATAAATACTTACATTAATGTAACATTATGTATTATTTTTTCCAGAGTTCACGCGGCGTTGTTTGTCTCTGTAATTTGGCATGGTTTCCACGCCGGATATTTTTTCTGCATTTACTTTTGTCCATTTTATTTGATGGCTGAAGATATTTACTACAAATTGTTTTACAAGAACGCCACTGGATTGGTTAGTATGGTTATTACTTATTTATGATACTTAAATAATTTGTCAAATTCTCGTTTTCGCTTCGCTATCAACTTCGAATTATCGGTATAAGCAGAAAACATTGAATTATTATTATTTTTTCAGAAAAAGAAGATATTAGGTTTTGTGATGTGGTTCTTGAGAAGTCATTCTGAATCTTATCAAGCGGCTGCATTCCTGCTACTTTCGTTTGACCGAATTTGGATATATTACTCGTCTATGTACCATTACTGGTATGGAGTATGGTTTGTATTCTTAATAGTTGGATTGGCACTCAACGCGGCACACAAAACTCCAAGAGTGAAAAAGGAAGCCAATGAATCTATAGAACGTAGAACTGATTAGTATATTTTATAGATGACTTAATTACTGTTGCTCAATTTTAAGTAAAAAGATTAATTATATATGTCCTTTCGTTGAAATGTCTTTCTTGACAAAGTTAAAAAAGAAGTTAAGAAAAGAATTATGAGAAAAAGAACTTTCGGACAAAGAGAATATGCGATAAGAAAATGCAATACACTATATTGTATACATAATGATGGTGTCTAAACTGATATCAAGGGTTTATCACTCAATAACTAAGTAAATAGTCACAAACTCCTGTCATTTATGATTCTTACACTTGCTCACTTTCATTTCACAGACGAAATTTAAGTAGGTATTGTACTAGAATTGAGTTTTAGTTAATTGGTGACAGAAATGTATGTGATGAACCGTCTTTATTAATAACATACCTTATTTGCATTTGTCCATTTTATTTGTTTGTTTATATTCGAGTCTCATTTGTATAATTGTTTTAATGACTTCATTGTGCATGAATGGTTTAAAAACTTGATTTTATGATTTTTATGTATGTTAAATTTTACAGAGGACCATATAGACAATTATACACCACCTTTGGTGTTTAAATGTTTACGTATCCTTGTAGCCCACTGTACATAAGAATGGTAAGTTTTTATTTATAGTCTTCTCTTGTTTAAAAATTGTTACAAATTACAAATGTACATGGCGGATTTATCCTTATGAGGTATTTAGAAGAGTCTAGTGAACCATTATAATAGAGAAAGAATTGTGTGTTTAACTTACAATTATTGTTATTATCACTGTATTTATAATAGTGATAATCAAGCCAGTGTAACATTCCATGATTTTACATAGGAAACCCGCCGAATCTCGGGGTGATGTGATAAGTGTAGTGTAGTGTATACATTCTAAAATATTTCGAATATGTAACATCGTTAATTTATATATAAGAACTAAGAGGGAAACATTTGTAAGTTATTTTTGAAATAAAATTAAATAGGAAGGGTAGTCAAAGAGATAAATGAAAAAAATATTTAATTTACGTAACAGCTGTTATAATTTTACACTATTAATGTTCATAAAATTGTAACATAAGCAATAATAAATAAAGAGAATCCAAATCAGATCACAAGCTTTTACGTAAACGGTTAATTTATGAAATTTTTTACGAAAATCCAGTTATAATAAACGGGTCTAGTCCTATTTTTGGATGGAATGAATAAAGTTATATTTTAAACATTAACAATATTGTCTCATTTCAAAAATACTTGAAAAAGCATAAACAGGCACATATTTTGCATTGCTATCGAGTATATTTTTTAACATTATATATAAACAAGTTTCACTTATAAAGAAGATAAAAAAAACAGAGTAGGTGAAAAACGGCAGGATTCAGCACCTAGAGATTCAAGGTTAATTTAACATTAGATTAAATTTATGGTTGAAATATTTGAGTTAATGCCGTATTCGGATGTATTGGTGTATCAGGTACGTCAACATCACAGTTGCACTGAAATAAATATAATCGCATTAATTAATAGCTCTATACATTATTATCATGAGTATTTCCTATTAGTTAAAAAGAGCACGAAATCTCAAAACATAAATTATGAAAAAAAACAGGTATGCTTAAGATTCTACTTCGTCTCACATTAATTTTGGGACCACTTGAAAAGAAGGGCGCATTATTCCCTAGTCAGGGGACTAGGAATTTGATCATAATTTGTTAGCGATTGTGTACGTAAGTCATAAATCTATATGTGCTATGTTCAAACTGGAGCAATGTTTATCTCCTATTTGGGAAAATAAAACTCATACTACAGTCATAGGGCTTATAATTTAGGTTGTCTGCATACTGCCACTTGTGCTATAGCTTGTAATTACGGATTAAAACAGGACAACCAATCCCAACTAATATTATAAATGCGAAAGTAAGTTTGTTACCGTTGAACCGATTATCATGACATACACACGTTAGTAATAATACGGAGTAGGACATGTCATACCTTTTATCCAGAAAAAAAAGTACTACCGACATGCGGCACTTGCACGCGGGCGAAGCCGCGGGCGGAAAATCCATACTAATATTATAAATGCGAAAGTCTGTCTGTCTGTCTGTCTGTCTGTCACCTCTTCACGACTAAACTGCTGGACCGATTGTGATGAAATTTGGTAGGGATGTAGTTAACGACCTGAGGTCAAACATAGGCTACTTTTGGGCGCGATATAACCGAGTCCCACGCGGGGCGAAGCCGCAGGGAACAGCTAGTACCAAATAAATACAAAAATCTTTCAATATCTCTGGATGTGGACAGATTTCATGCTCCTTGATTAAATACACTACAAGCTACTTACTTAAAAAGAAAATAAAGTTGTGACAAAACTGAGAATGATATATAGTTATATATAGCCTCGTTACAATTTACATTGATTGTGAAGTAAAGCATGCAAATTATAATGATTTTGCGTGTAATATACTCGTTCATTAAATTATACAAACATCGTTATTCTCATTTATCTAGCCTCTAACCTATTATCTGGAATCGATGCACAATGGATACTACAAGTTCTATTAATATTAAAAGGTAAATTGGAATTGTATTAGTATATTTTGTCAATAATAAATTTTGGGCCCCACCTGCCTCCGATGCATATTAAAATGCGTGTGAATAATTAATCTTAAATAAAATATAAAATCTTAAATAATTAATCTTAATTAGTTTTGAAATATTTAAAGATTTGTCGAGGAAGGTTAAAGAGGCAACTCGTGACCAGAATGCTGGCTTATATCTTGGACAAAAAATTAGTATTGCAATCCAGCGAGGGAATGCTGCCAGCATTTTGGGCACGTTGCCTCAAACTGTAGATAGTTTTTAGGTTATTCTTTAGACTAAGTTTTCTTATTATTTTGTTTAAATTTATATAACAATATAATAGATATAAATATCTTAAATTAAATAATTTCTTTTGATTTCTTTATTTTTGCCGCAATTAGCTCCCAATGTCTAATAAAGTTTTAAACAAACTATTAAAACACTAGGCACAGGTGTGGTATGTGCCACTAGTCTTTTTTAGTAATCTATTAGTAATAAGCATTGTAAACCATGAAAACAGAATACGAAAAAGCGTATTTTTTTATTGAAGTCAGTTAAATAGTTATTATTTTTCCTTAATATTTACCGTAAATACCCGAAAAAAATAAGTTATAATTAGTGCAATTGATAAATTGAAAAAAGGTTATAAGAGAAAATAAACCATAAGTAGGTGCTCATCATGCAAAGCGGAAAATCTACAAAGTGAAGCCACACCGACTGCCGATTTAATCTTTTTGTTATTTACCCAACATTCCAGCCATAGGACACTGGTCTGTGTGTAGTGGCTGCGCTGTGGTGCGCATTACTTTGCCCATAGTTTTTGTTTTGAACAGGCGTCTGATAACTCGGCTGACCTGAAGGGTAATATTGCGGATTAGAACTCCTAGAATTGGAGCTGTAGGATGAGTAATTAGGGTTCTCCATTATGGGCCTCGTGTTGAAGAAACTGTTCAAACCTCCGTTCTTGGAGATGGTGTTGACTAATCCGCCGATGATGCCCGATAGGCCGGAACTGCCGCCCGTGCCTCCACTGCTGCCGCCGCCGTTGCTGGCGTACTTGTTTAGAGTGTTCAGTATGCTGTCGAGCGGACTGCCGCTGCCTCCACTGGATCCGTATGGACTGCCTCCTCTCGTATTCGAGCCGCCATATGGAGAGTTTCCACCATACGGGGAACTACCGCCATACGGTGAACTACCGCCATTAGATGAACTGCCGCCGTACGGTGAACTACCGCCATACGGTGAACTACCGCCATTAGATGAACTGCCGCCGTAAGGTGAACTACCGCCGTGGCTCGAGCTGCCGCCATATGGCGAGTTGCCTCCATACGGTGAGCTACCGCCGTAGGGAGAACCGCCACCAAATGATGAGCCACCTTGATTAGATCCGCCGTAAGGGGAACTGCCTCCGTAGGGCGAGCTTCCACCATAGGGCGAATTTCCTCCATATGGCGAGTTGTTTCCGTATGGAGAACTGCCTCCAGGAGGTGCTGGGGGAGGGTAGTTTGGAACGCTGTCATCTCTGGGAGGAACATAGGGCTTAGGTGTTGTCGGACGCGGAGCCTCCGGCACTGCATGTGAGCCTGGAATAAAATTAAAGAATATTTGTTACATAATGGTATGCGACCATTATTATGTGTTCTGCGGTTATGCGGTCAGTAACGGTGAACCCATTCACAAAATTGAAATGACTAGCTTTTGACTGGCTGAGTCAGTATTTAAAGTATCCTAAATCTTAATCCAGTTCATTCCTATCCTTGTTCTACATTAAAGGTTTTATTAAACCTTTTATGTACAAAATACAAAATTTGAAGCACAATAGGCGGACTTGTTACATAAGTACCATTACAGGATAATATTGACAAAAGTATAAATAAATTGCGTATAAATCACAATAATTGAGTTGTTCCCAATGTAAGCTCGAGACTTGATACAAAAATTCTTTTGTCAATATTATTTCTGTTGGCTAACCAAAAACCTCCATACCTTACGATTTATAAGTTTTTTAATATTATAAGGGGGCCGATTCTCAAAATTGAATATTCAAGAAGAAGCGAAACTTAATCAATTTACTTTTATTATGAAAATCCCAAGTGCAATAACAAGTGTAGCGGCTAGTTGTTGGCTAAACAAGTTTCAGAACAAGTTTACTCTAGTTGGCTGATACGGCACGGTTCGGGACGTTTATATTCCCTTTTTTAACTTGAGAAACTAGAAAAACTTTCGATTGGTCTCAGTATAACAAAACTTGCCGGGAGCTCAATCTTTGTACCGATGATTTTCAAATCCACATGTGGTATCTATCATTTGTGAATGCGTGTGTGAATATATTTTCAAGTGATCAGGTTATTTCTCCTTTTTATTTGTTGAAATATATACTTGACAACCTCAAAAACACATTTTACTCAATACACCTACAAATAAAAATCTAGCATGGATTGTCTTTAGGAATGAATGGATGAAATTGAATGTTTTATGTGATAAATTGATATCTACTATAATACAAAATATATCGAGGGAGAAATAGAATCATAATACCACTCGTACTCTGTTAGGAAATCACAAAAATGCAAAGCTTTAGTTTTCGAATGCGGACGAGCGATATTTTCATACGGTATGGAATACAAAGATCAAGCTCCTGAATGTTGTGCAGTACAGCGCTTACCTTCGACTTGAGACTTCTTCTTGCAGGTGGGGTAGGTGCCGCAGTTGGACGAGTGCCCGAAGGAGCACGGATCTTCTGCTAGTACACATACTTCGCTGTTCAAACAACCGATATCTTTGCATGTTCGTCCGTATTCTGAAATTAAGAAATTTATATTTATTTAACAAGAAAAAGGGCCACCATTTCAGCAGCAGGAAGTCTCTCAGCTACTCCTGGACATTGCTCCCATATAAAGGTAGATTTCTATTTTAATCGGTTGCAAATCCCCTCTGAAATAACCATGCACTATAAAATAATAGTCAGGCCGAAAAAAAAGAATCCACTTGAAATCTATATTGTATCCCTTAAATAATAGAGTTGAAATCAGTTCAATGAAGTTTGGGCATGACGTGACCTTACATGTTACTATTAGCAAGTTTAGCACAGAGCCTCAATTATCTCGCCACGCGGATCTTTGGTAAAAACTTGTAGCTTGACCTCAAACTTCTTGATGGTCGTATGACGTTTCGTATTCCGTATGGAACGGATTTTGTTTTCGTACGAATAAAAGAAAAATTAATGGGCAGCATTATTGCTTGTTATTACTAAGTAAATCAATCACAAAGAGAGTTGGATAGAACTTCAAGCAATACCTAACTCTTACCATCTGTGTGGGTTAACAAGATATTTGTATAGGCGAAGGTTATTCACAGAAAAAATACTTCAGGTTTTTAGCAAAAGGTAATTTAACTAAGGTATTTTTTTAGATTTCTGATCTGTGGATTAATGAATGAAATCATTCAACTTTATTTCGGCACAATCGAGGTCGTCGATATGATCTCAACGAAGGATTTCTCTTATTTAGGTAGTAATTCTTTCGTGATTCCCACGGTATCCCGTGTGCCCACGGAAACAATGACAATCGCACTATTAGAATGCTAACTACGTCTGCATATTTTTTTATCATAATCAAAACCGTTTATTAGTTATGGAGGAAATAGATGGACATACTTACATTATAAATTATAAAAAAAAAAATTAAATCAATTTATTTAATGCAAAGAAATAAGTGCTTGAAAATATAACTTCGCATCGTAAGATTATAACTTATGCCGCTGTTTTTATGGGTTTTGCCCTTTTATATATGACCCGAAAGGCGTGACTGGGTAAAGAATTCGGTTGCACGGGAGTACTGATCCTTTACCCATTTCCATACAAGGTTGTATATAAGTATTCGATTGGGTTGGGCCTTGTCGTCGAGAGTCAATATCACACATAATAAAACCAACCGACGCGAAAACGTTTCCTACAGGTGAATTGTTTTTATTTTGAGTGTTTATTTTTAATAAATATGAACAGTATAGATACAAAAAGTAGAGCTGATGTAGGGTAGGTTGACATACTGATCAAAGTTCTCTATAACCACGGAAATAAAAGTGAGTGTCAATTCTCAAGCCGGAAAAACAGCTCAGTGACAACAGGTTGTAAAAGAACTGAATGTTATTCTTATAATTTTATTAGTTGTGTTTTACTTAGGAGCTATTTATAGCTTGTAGGTTTAAAGCCTGAAGCATATTTAAGTAAACAACATTTTATTAATTATATCATCCTTTTTAGTTGAGTAATTGGAGTCGGTTTCGTTTTTTTTTTGACAAAACAATTCTAACTAATATTATAAATGCGAAAGTGAGATTGTTTGTTTGTTTGTTACGCTTTCACGCCCTATCAACTGCAATCTTTCTGAAATTTCGGATACACACAGATAGAAGTATTGAGAAGGACATAGGATACCTTTCAACCAGGAAAAAGCACTGTTCCCGTGGGAAATTCACGAGGGCGAAGACGCGGGCAAATGCTAGTTGTTAATAAATATGATTAGTATAGACACAAAAAGTAAAGCTGATGTATGTTAGGCTGACATCCTCATGTCGTTCTCTACAACCACGGAAAGAAAGTGGGTGCCAATTCTCAAGCCGGAATCTAGACGGCTCAGTGACAGCAGGTTGTAAAAGAAATGAATGTTATTCTTATATTTTTAATAGTTGTGCTTCACGTACAACTTTGCTTTTTCAGGAACGGACTATCAGATGTAAATAAAACATAATGTCTTGTAGGTAGTGGTCTCTTAGATAATAGTTATCCTTTAAACAAACATACTATACCATATTAATTGTAAACTGTAACCATAGAATCGCGCGCGGTCTCTACCCAGGTAATTTTTTTTTAATCTATGAATGTAACAAACAATTCGTTCAACTTGGTAACAAGCATAAAAAGTAAGAAGCCTATCTGATTTATGTAAATAGAAAAAGGAACAGTATTTCGTGGCCTTTATGATATTGCTCTAAGGGCGGAAGGGTAGGGGCGTGAGCAGTGAACCCATCTTGTGGATATTGAGCTTTCGTGAATTTTCCTAATGAACATCGATAATACGTTTTATACGAGATTTTCCTAGAAAGCTTTGAAATTTGTTTTTTATTTATATAGGAAAAAAAATAATGTTTATACATTTATATTGCAATAGTTGTATTTACAACTTATTACTCGTACTGTTATATCAGCACAACAGTAGAGGTATTCCTAGATAACCACATATCACATAAGTAAGGTAAATTAGTGCTAAAGTAACTGAAAAAATCAACATAAGTAGGTAAGTACCTTAATTTCCATAAGTTTACACTATCAGAGAAGGCTGCCTTAACTTTTACAAAGCGATTAATAGCGTTAAAAGATACTTATTGATCGAAATTTAAAGTTAAAAGCATTTCAATTATTCATATATCATGAGTGAAAGGTCAATTAATCCTGCACACCCTGTTGTCAAGTATTTGCGAAACCGCCTCCTGGATTCTGACGTGGTTTCTTTAACGACCACATGGTGGTGATCAGCAAAAAATATCAAAGAAGACAGTAAAGTAAAATAAAGATCAAACTTGCCAAGTATATTCAAGTGCAGCTACTTATGTGAAGGTAAATAGATTTTCCACATTTCTTTACACGAATACCAAATAGAATAGAGATGAAGCTGAGGATATTTAAAAACATCTGTGGTACTTAAATAATCTTGGTATACAAATACAGAATTTAAAAAAAGTCACGGTAAATAAGAGAAGGTTTTCTCAGAGTCTAACAAATAAGCCAAGATTTTGGAGAGCCAAGATTGGTACGAAAATATACAGCAGCAATTGCTACTAATAAAATATATTAACATCATAAAAATGCCAAAAATCCACATATAAAGTGTAAAGCTGAAGAGAGCAGCGGGAAATCCACAGAGGGCTTAGAAATTTCGACTCACAAGTACAACTTTAGCGGCAATAAAAACAAATAAAAAGGGAATCATAAGGCTGGATCATAAGTCATTGTTTTGTTACTTCCAAGACCGGCGGTTTATGTGTGCATTAGGTAATGGATTCCAGCCATATCTTACGGCAATCCGAGGACTTGTACGTGCTCTTCGAAACCGCACACCAAGAAAAAGTCAAGGCGGAGTGTGGCGCGTTACCTATTACTCACATACAATACATAATCTTATTTAATACTCTAATTTCGTGGTAATTTTAAGCCCAGGAGAAGATGAGCTAATCATCTGGTCATTGTCTACAAGGAAAAATTAAATCTCTTTTGAAGATTACGTAAACTTTTAATCAGTGGAAATGAGCCATAATCACCATATAATAGTACACTGGTGACGCTTGACTATAAGTAATCTAAGTTTGTAGTTTGTACTTATGTAGCGTGAGCAGTCTTATAAATAGCCTGTACCAATCACCAGTGTTAACTCTAACCGCTTCAGGTTTTTCTTCTTAGTGGAATTATCATCAGAATTAAAATCATCATCATCATCAGCTGTCTATAACCCACTGCTGGCCCTAGGCCTCCCTCTGTCTAGCCCATGCATCCCTACTCTGAGCCTCTGCAATCCAGTTGTTGCCAGCAACTTTCCTAATATCATCGACCCATCTAGTCGCTGGACTTCGCTACCAAACAAGAATTAAGTTCGACCACATAGCACGGCGTCTTTACTTGGGCTGTCCACGACAGACTCGGCCGGGTAACGCGGTAAGATCTTGTGATTACATTCTAAGGATCAAGTGAACTAGGTGTTTAAGTTGCGCGAAATCTGTTGCTGGTCACGTAAAGCACGTTAAGGAAGTTCTGAGATGGGATTTGTGCAACTATGTTGTTTGTAGCCAAGTAGTAATTAAGAAAATATACGCTGAAAAGATATTTCGAGAAACATGAATGGATACTTAGTAGATATCAGAAATCTGTTTATTAAGGATACCTCTGGGAATATAGGTAAACAGAAAAACTTAAGGATCTACATTGCATTATTGCCACGGATAGGAACTGAAGATGCTTATGTAGAAATTAAAGTAAGTCAAGACTGATAAACTCTCTTAAAGATTGACCAGGATCCGTTTTACTGCTTTTTTTCTTCTCCACTACGCATGTTTTTTTAGCGTCCAACGCCACTTTAACCACCTGAAAGTTTTCCCCATTCTACTGGGACCTGGCGATGTCTGTTTACAGTTGATCGTTTGTTTGATTAAATTATTCCTTATCAACACAAAATAAGAAGAAATAAAGAAGTGGCCCAAAGTATGTATTGTCAACAAAAGCAACAAAAAACCACAGCAAGTTCAACTCTTCTACAAATTATGAAGTTCCACGTAGCAACTCATGAATTTATCTACATAAAAGGAACATTTCTATTGCCGTGCTAAGCCACCAGTCCGCACTCCGCATCGAAGTGCACACTTTGTTTATATTCCCTTCAGGATAGACAAATGATGAAACATATTTCGCGGCTACCGTCTCTCTCGCGTGCTTTATTATGTTCACGTAAATAATGCTATTTACTTTGTCTACTTATATTTCTCCAACGCTATGGTAAGTGTTTGCACACGTCTTTCATGGTTCATTTGAGGATTTATGGTAAGTATGTTTATAAAAAAGTTAAGAACGCACACGATAATAGTTCAGTTCAGATATATATGTAGTCATTTAATTTTTTGGTGCTGTTGGGAGGCATGATGCTTGAATATGTTTTGAAAAATAGATTCCCTGCAAGAAGCTATGCTGATTCCTATGTAAAATGATGAGGAGTAAATTTGAATTTTTTTTTTAAACTACAGCTAAGATTATAAGTATACTAACTTATACTTACTTAGGATAAAGTAAATCGTTACCGTACATAGTAGAAATTTTCTAACAAGATTTGTTATAGGTAGTAATTGAATTATTTTCAATTCAACTAAGTGAAACCACAGATTACAGAATACTATGTTAGTACAGATATTCAACCGATATACAAAAATAGGCGGAATAATGACTAAAATGAATTTTTTTCATCCCTTTTCCGCCTCCTATTAGCAAGAAAACGAACAAAACGTTAGTTATTCTTAGGCAATAGGAGTATCATTAGTGAAACTAAAAAATATCAAGCATGAAATGATAACAAATACATTGTGTTGTGTCAAAAATGGAAATTTCGGTATACATACACAAGGCATACGTACTTAACAAATTGCAACCGCCGTCTCATAAATTTTGATCATGTTGATATATTCGTATGTTTATGTATTCTGCTTCAGCTTCAAATGTTGGCAGAACATGATTCATTATTTCGCTAAACATGTCTTCAAGTTATTGAGAATGTTTATAAAACAAGATGTGTTCGCACAAAGCAATCAAACTTCATGCATATACACTTACTTGAAAACCCATCAGCGTACAGCACCAGCGAAAATACTACGAGTGATGTCCTCCAATCCATTTTGATTCTGAAACAATAAAAAAAAGATGAGATTTTTAGCAAATGAAATGATAGCACATAGAATCAGATAACAAGTTTATTATTTGAAAAATTCTTAAAGACGCGCATAATGAATAGTACGAGAGACTATGAGAGGCTAAGATATAAACTAAAACTGAATACTATGGCTCTCAATTTTCATCCACGAATTTCTAATCAAACCAACAGACAGTAAAACAATTTAAAAAAAATATCCAATATAAAGCTAAAATCTATAAACATGCCAGACGCAGCTCTGGTATCTAATAATCAAAAAAGGTTTTTTATTACGACACGACATGAAAATTCGACAATTTCACTTTGCTGCAAAAATTCCAATATTGCGACTGGACGCGGACGGTTGCAGACACGGCTGCATCATACTTTTGGTACAATGTGAGAGTGAAGTCTGAGTACGTAAGATGAAATGCTCGCCGACACGTGTATTTCAGCAATGCACGTCTGTCCGACAGCTCAGCCGAAAGTTTATGACACCTAGCTACATTCCTCGAGCAATTTCCTCCGAAACTGTTTCGTATAACCTCGTTACCAACTACTACTGCTGGGTAGGTAAACGTTTTGCGGATATGGCACAAGTTGTTTCCCTTTATTGAAAACTTTGTGACAGAACGCGGTATTTCGTTAAGTATTATTAATGCAGCAGTACGATCTGCTGCTTCACTCTTAGCAAGTTGCAGCGTGGGAATGTTTATTAATTTATTTATTTAATTAAAACTTTATTTTGCCAAGAGCCAATAGGTAAACTTAATGCTATAAGCATTCTCTAATAATGTTAATGTTATGTTATGATAATATTGTGTTTGTAACACTAATTTGTGGAAATTTCCGGTGCCGTTGATTAATATCTAAACTTGATTCATTGCTATTATATATATGGGGTATCCTCTTTTGCGTAGATTTAGCAAATCGAATAAGAGGCAAACAGAAGTATCAATCTTAGGCTTTTGAAGTGCAATTGAGAAAAGGTAAAATGCTCGGATGCGTGATAGAGATTGGTAAATCAACAGACTGCAGACAGATTTGGGTGAAAAAAAAAAATACACTAAAGCCACTACAAACTAGGAAAAACATTCTGAAATGACAGATTTTTACTTAGACTCGATTAACGTTTTAAATTACACAAGCAGCAAATGTCTGGATTGCTACTCATTCCATTGTACGAAAGAACTTCTTGTTGACAAAGATCGTAGACATTGACCAATAGAATGAATCGTCCAATAAATAACGTCATAGCATCGTTTAATTTGAAAATTGATACCTTAAATAAAGCTGCACTGAATGCTCAAGTTAAGACCATCAAAAGGCATACTTGTATTAAATTTCAAACTAAGGATTACATAATAACAAAAGTTTGTACTCACTGTCTCTGTAATTTGTACTCACTAACATTAACAAAACTAAAAATATCGTGACAGAAACCAATTCACAATAAAAAAGCTAAGCCTTTTTATAGTTGACACAAATAATCCACTGGGAGATATAGGATATAGGTATTTAAGTAAATTGGGGTTCGGGTAAAAACAAACTGAATCAAGCGACTGAAATGAAGCTAAATTCAAGGGTGAAGTGATAGGCAAGGGCAATGGCATAGCGGTGTGCCCAAATGTCGTAGGTCAATGAAGGTCCTTTTCGTTTCGAGGGTATAGTCACGCAATGTTACATTTGACGATCTTAATCTAAACAACGTATAAATTACATGGTGCTATTTGATAATTTTACTAGCCACCATGCCCTAACTTCTGAGTCAGTTCTATAATTTTTTTTGGTAACAACAATAACTTTTTACTTTTGAACGCGCAGTACCTACATTTCATTTAAAGTTGTAAATACTTTGCATTTATGAAAGTCGGTTAAACGTTCTAGCATCGTCTCACCTTATTGAAATGGAATATATCAAAAAATATATCATATAATATCGATTTTTCCATGATCCCATCGTCAAATCCTAACATATGGGATCAATTGGAACAAATATACGCTTTCAAAAAAAAAAAATAACAAATCGGACCAGGTGCCTTCGAGAAATCTGGTAACGTACATAAAAACACTTTTTGATAATCTGATCTATAGTTCTGTTATAAAGATAAACGAAACCTATAAATTAATCTTTTGATTTTACTCATATAATAAAAGATACCTTTATTTGGAATCTCGAAAATCTAAGCTGTAATGTGGTGTCTTTATAACCTAAGTTCACCTAGGTTTAAATTTAGACTCAATATTCGTTTTGACTACTCGTAGGTACCTGATGATACGATGGTTAACAATTTAAGCCTTTTCAGGTGTGCTGACGAGATTAGAATTAATGGTTACGTGTTGATTAAAAAGGACGCCACCGGTGTAGAAATTAAAAGGATCCCTGGGGGGATATTACATGCCATAGAGCAGAAATTGGATAGCGATACGAGAGATATATTGCCCGACATAAAGCCGTGCTCGGTAACTTTCTACCCATTTCCGGCAGCCCACTTGTGAATCGTATTTCGGAATCCTTTTTATCTTTTTGCGGGTGCGGTGCGGCGTCGGGATGCGATGTGACAGCGCCACAGAGCCACTTCGCAGCTCATATATCACTTGAGCCTGTAACGGCCGTGTTAACGGCCTGCCTGTCACCTACGCGTTCAGCCGTCCGCCACGCTGCTGCTCTATTATCTATATAATAATGGATTTGTAATGCCTCATATTTGTACCGCCTTGTAGAACAAAGCGTTAGTCTCTGTCAATAAGAATAAACGGTTGTCGACCGGTATGCCGCTTTCGAATTCCAGCTGTAACAGTACATGTTCACAAATTAAATTCCGTACATGACATATTCTTATTCCATCGTTATCTTGTCGATTCTTAGAATGAATTGCACATCACAAATTGTGTAACTAAATCGACAGATTCAAAGGATGACAAATGGGGCAATATGGCACAGCAGTACGTGACGAGCAGCGAATAAAGTCGCTGTAGATTTTCCGCGTTTGAATTCCGGAGGCAATGCAGCGCTCCGCTTCCAGTCCACAAATTTAGGGATTGCAGAAGACGCAGCGGTGTAAAGCAATGGTGTCGCGGGCTGGGATTTATATCGGCGGAAATCTCCGATGTGTTCACACTTCACGCCCGTGAGACGCGGAACGGTAGAATGGAAGTGGAATCGTGTCGGCTTTTCAGGGATTCTCATACGAGATCGGTTTGAAAATGTAACTTTTTGGCTTGCTATTGACAGTTTGAATTGACTGATCCAAAAAAAATATGATTGTGATTTTTATGTGTTTTTTCGATAAAATAGACCATTTTAAAGATACAAATTGAAAGAAAAATGGTTTTCGAACTAGACATCTTTTTAAAAAATTGGGCCAGCCAATTGTGTACACACATTTTGATAAAGTTGCGTATTCATAAACAAAAAGACATATGATTAGAATTTATAAAATTAAATATATTAAACTAGCTGTTCCCCGCGGCTTCGCCCCGCGTGGAACTCGGTTATATCGCGCCCAAAAGTAGCCTATGTTTGACCTCAGGTCGTTAACTACATCCCTACCAAATTTCATCACAATCGGTCCAGCAGTTTAGCTGTGAAGAGGTGACAGACAGACAGACAGACTTTCGCATTTATAATATTAGTATGGATGTAAATAAATACTGTTTTATATTTACTACGACAAGAGGTTATAACATAAAGTGTAAACAAGATTTCATTATGATACCTTTTGTCAGCAGGATTTTATCACGAAAATTTTAAAATTGCAGAGTGGCACATTAAACTTGTAAACAATAACTTTTGTATAAGCTTATGTACTAATTAACACCTCAACACAACAAGTTCTTCGAAATCCAATAGACACTAACACACGATACACAATCGCTAACTACGCAACAACAACAGATGATAACCGCACTTGACTGGCTACTGAAATGTCAGTTTGCATGGGCGCTGCGCTGATAGATAACAGCAAACAGTTTGTGAATGAGATCATAGGTACGTAAAGTTAGGGGTACGTAATGGCGAAGATATATAGCATAGTTACGACATAATGCTATTTTAAGCGGAATCGTTCGACTTAGCTACTACGACGTAGATATTTGTGTAACAAAGCTATGCGGAAATACTTTGGTCCTTACTGCAGTTTTATTTAGGTTATCCCAACTGTTGGAATAAAATATCTGATAAATAAGATTGAGAAAAATTGGATATATATTAAGAAACTTGAGAAAATATATATCAGGCTAGTAAGCACATTCAATTATCTACATTGACGTTAGATGATGGACGGATATTCAATTATTTCCTGTCCGAAATTTGAGTAAAAGGTCATACTGTAGGTACTAAAATTATATATAGGTACCTAGTTAGTAACATTGAAATGATACTACTGACAGTAGTACGGTTCCTACTTAAATAATAAATAGAATATATTATTATGCCTTTGTACCGTTGCTGTAGAAAGGTAATTTTCAACCAAAATGTGGAAAGATTTCGAATATAAACCATACAGTATTAAATATATTTTTCAATAGCTTTTCAAGCACATATTTTACTTATTTCTTACATTACATTAGAGATTCACAAAACAGGCTTTGACCAGTACATTTTCAATAGAAAAGTTATTCATTCCATAGTTGATTGTCCCGTCCAACAATTGCGTGCTGTACCACCTACAGAACTTTGTAGATACGGCAATATTTCTGATAACTTAGACCGTTCGTTACAGCAGTGTTTTGTTAGGCCTATTATGCAGCTTACTGGCCTGCCACTCCTGGCAGTTACTGTCAAAGTTAGCCCGTTTAGTCATGTAACAATTGAATGATCGCTCAATAAACAAACTGGAATTATGGAAGTAATTACAGAGTTCGCTGAAAGGACATATAAATCAGGATGTAATAGATTCAGAGTGAGAACGATACTAAAACCATTCGAACATGTAACATTCTTATATCGGTTGGATTAAGGCCAAAGTGGGTAGGGGATGGAGCACAGGGATGGAGCTACAGGCATAATTTACAAATATAGCCATAAACGTAACATAATATATTTCGTGTTACGTCATTCGTAATTTTTTATACCTACCTAAAAAGCTATGTGCGCCATAATTTCTGTTCTCTGTGATAAAGTGTGATTTCTCTACTTTTATACTTAAGCTCTTATACTAAGTAATGTATGAGTATCCTATGTTGTATTGTATTTTTGTGTAATTCTCATGTTAAGAGAATTGTAACAAATTCTTAATGAGAATAAATAGGTATCTAATGTTTGTTTAAGAAGAGTTAATGTTGGTGTAAGTATTCTTGACGTCTTAGCAGAGTTAGCAGTCGATTCCGTTTTAATAAGTTTCTTTTAAAATTAACATTTCAGCACGCGTCATACATTTATTATAAAGAATTATTTTATTTTATCAATACATTATTCGTATTTATTAAGATGGTTTATGTTGCGACATTAATAAGAATAAGTCAAATGTCAAATTATTATCGTTTGTTAAGCATGTCAATGGTATGAAACTATTTAATAAACAAATGGAGGTGATAATGAATTGTCAAATGATATCAATAATAATAGAAAAATCTAAAAAAATACATATACTAAATGCATAGGAAGGTTGATAGGGTTTTTTGAATGAAGTTCCATAACTAGCTGTATCATTGCCATGGATCACCCATGGCATGGATGACCGTTTCTTAAAGAGAATAATCAATCGATTGTATGTACGTACTGGCGTGAGAAAACTGGTATTGCATAGCGATTTTAATTTAAAAAAAATCCACACGTTTACTACAATGATGAAAAACTACCTAGACATTAATGGAGACGTTCGTATAATAGGTATACTTAGATCATCATCATACCAGCTCTATTTCTCCGACTGTTGAGCATTGGGGGCCTCACTTTAGGTATGCAATATGTTAGAGGTTAGCCTTATTCATTATACCACAGTGACGAAGACAGAGATTATTTGAAAGTCTGCGTATACTAATAAGTAAGCTAACAAAAAAACCCTCAAATAAATGATTGAGCCTGGGAGAATTTAAATAATTTCATTACAATAATTTATTTCCTAGGTAACGTACTGACCTACATTTGTGGTTACCATTGTGTGCCATTGTTAAATTACAATTGTGGTAAAAATACGAGCCAAAAAATACATAGGAAGACAACCCCGATTAATTTTAAGAGGAAAATGTTGCCAGCATTAAAATGATTTAATTTAACAAGGAGAGCAGCAGATAGCGTCGAAAAGGTCGCACTAAAACCAGACAATTACATTTGCTCAAATTATCATGTTGACATTCGTTTCAAAGGAGCACCTTTGGCCCACAAAATGTTTGGGCGACCAGACAAAACATGTGTAAAATGTGTAAATGCCAAATTATGTTTCCATAGGCGAAAACAAATACAGCATTTTTTCATAATACAGACACAATGAAAGATGTTAGATCTTTGATAATAATTCACCTAATCATCGTCAGATATCTAACAAATGTGAGATTTAATTGAAACGTATTTTGCAAATATATTTACTTACGAGTATTGTAATCGTATAGGTATTACATATACGACACCATATATGTATATAAGTATGCTATCCAAAAATAAGAAGGTAAGTAGGTAATCTGTATGTTGTTGGTCTGTGTATGGTGGGTGTCGACGAATTTTTCGTCTGTGCGCTCTCTGGCAACATTTATAATAATATTCGAAAATTTATGGAAAGAACTCTATATAATAATCGAAACGCGAAACATCACTGATTCATATAATGTTCTGAACCCGAATTCTTAAAAACTACAGGCGCAGGACTGCTATTTTTGAGATGTATACTCACCCAAAACCGGTGAGTTGAATGATTATCTAGTTTATCAACTGATTTTGTCGCATGATAATCATTTGACTCACCGATTTCACGTTTATTTACAATTATACATTTCAAAAATAGCACTCCTAGTTTTGGGTAAACCATACATCTCAAAAATAGCACTACTCCTGATAGTGAAGCTAAAATTCATGTTCGCCAAGTTGGTAGTTTACAGTGGATATGTTTGCAAAAAACAGATTTCACGAAATTCCCAAGGAAACGGGAGCGGAGCTTAAAGCGGAAGTTAGTATATGTTTATAAAAATAAAACTCCATAAAATACGAAATTGATTTTTTCGCATTTCTACGCCAAAATTACAATTAAATTTTAAACACTGTAGATTAGACCTTGGTAAAGGAAAGTTCTAACGGGTAAAAGCTAGGTAGATAGTTAAACGTAAGAAATTCAGTCAATCCCACTTGTAATACAATACAAACTGCGAAGATTTTAGCTCTATTAGAGGCAAACCAACTAAAAGCCTTCTATTTGATAGCAGTGTAACCACTGTAACATAGTTGTTGCATAGTCGTCATAAACTACAAACTTTAGCAAATGACCGCAGCCGTTTGCAGTTTCATTTTAGAATATTGCCTCAGATTTTTAGTTAAACTAAAACGTGACTTAATTCTGTTCAGTCCTGCGGCAGTATTAGCAGGCTGTCGCTGGCACACAGCCATAATTGTACCGTCGGCCACTGGGGCTCCACAATACTTCAGAGGAAGTGCTCCCTCAAACTAGACATTTTTATTGTCCGCAAAACGTCATGAATGAAACATAATTTTAAAACATTTTTTGAGTTTTCAAATTTTAGTATAATGAATATAATGTACATTTTATAAAATTATTGTTTTAGATTCTTTTAACCATTTCTATTACTAGAAAGACCATCTGGTAGGTGGATAATGTGCTCCCATAGCAAAATATTTACTTAGTTCCTTTTCTTGCTAATTGGTGGCGGTACAAGAATTGAAAATATTCAATTTAGTTAAGACCCAGCTTATTTGAAGAGACCACGATTTTTCAAAGTATCGTCATATTGCCACAAACTGAATTAAATTTTATTAAATACTAGCGACCCGGCCCGGCTTCGCATGGGTATAAAAACCTTCCTCTTGAATTACTCTATCTATATAAAAAATACGGCATCAAAATCCTTTGCGTTGTTTTAAAGATTTAAGCATACAAATGGATATAGGGACAGAGAAAGCGACTTTGTTTTATACTATGTAGTGATAATGTAGTGAAGTTATCGGATATAGAATCAAGCGATCGATAGATGGCGTTAATATGCAATATGGAGTGTGGAGGACACTATTAGTAGTAGTGTTAGTACAAAGAAATCAGCGCGTTTCTTTGTATGTCTGTTGAACATCACCAGGATTATTATGTAATCTGTGGGGATATATATAGGTATATCGTTGTTAAAATGATATGGGCGTGAAGTCCTTAGAATAACAGGATGTACCAATTTATGCACATTGAACACTAAAGAATAGAATATGGAGCTGTTTAATAGTACATTAAGGTTGGAAATAAAGCAATTCGTGGCCGAGTAATATTACAAGGCCGAAGCGCAGCTAAGACAACTGCTTTTAAAAATACGAGGACGTAATTTGCAATGTTGGCCGAAGCTTGTACAGAACTTTTCTTCCTCTTGAAAGGAGGAAAAAATAACAATGTGTCAAATTTTACATTGGCACCATATTGGCGCAAACAACAAGCCAGCGCTCGGTTTGTGGTTTTTACAAAGTTTTGAAATGTCATACATTTTAAAAACTGTAAAAGAACCAACCTAACAAAAGTGTCAATAAATTTCCATTAGAGACCGCTAGAATAGGTTTTTTTGGTAGGCTGGCCAGTGATACTAAAAAAAAAAACAGAATGTATGAAAATGTGTCATTAAAAAACCTCTACTAGTGGCCAGTAATGTATTATTTTAAATTACATTGTTGACCTAGGCCCGCAAATGAGGCTATTGTTTTTTTTTCAATTATGAAGCTATTTCCGTACAAGAGGAAGAAAAGTAACTTTAAATAATAACTCTGTATGAGTCCAGATTTATTCTGAATGTTTGTTTCTCGAGTGAATGTTACTCCGCTTGCTCAGGAACTAAAGTTTTTACCATCTCTCGGCCTCTGACTTCTGACAGTGTTCACAGTTTCACTCACCCATGATGAAAGTGTAAGTACTATAGACTGAAAACTCTTTCAAAAATCAAACTATCATATGCAAAAATAATATTTTTTAGCCCATCTGTTAGTTGACAAGTTGGCGGAAACACAACTGCAATAGCAGTTATAACAATAAAACTTCTATTGTGTTTTCAAAAATGTCCGTAAACATGTTAGAGTTAAGGGCATTTAACCAAACAAACTCTTCATCTATTCAGAGTTTGTGTTTAGATTATCCAGGTCTTCATATAAATGTGGATGTGATGACTATGCAGTGGCCAAGAAAAAGTAATAAAGGACATCGAGCTACAAGTGACCTGAAGCAACCGCAATCAGTAAGATGACAAAGAATTCTCTGGTATGGGAAAACAATAAAGACATCCCATTTTTGGTTGGAATGTAACGGATAACACTTGGAACATGATCACAAATAATGAGTATGAAAATGCAACCAGTAGTTGTTTATCTTGGTACAAAATGTGAGTAATAGTGGAAATAGTCTGCTTCTATTTGCAGATACAAATGTTATGGTTATCTTATTTTACATGGAGTATTGCCAAGGTAGTAGTTTACTAAGAGTGAGGCACAACCAAATATAATAAACCAGAAATGCTTTAATAAAATTTTATCTTTCAAGGAAAATATTCAAGAATCCAAAAGCTGGAAATGGAACTGACCTACAGTTACTTAAATAAGGTAGGCCATATGTTTGCATGTTTACATTAAAATAAAAAAATCTTCTGTAATAACATAGGTTAATAGTAGGGTTAGGCATTGTCTATTCAGCTAAATACAGATATGCCAGCAATTAACAAAGGACAAGAATTTAGCAGTATTTCCTGTATCGTTTGCCTGTGGCTGTGACTAATATTGAAGAAACATGGTCTGACTCAGATTTTGTACTTAATAAATCTGGATAATTTCAATTTCCTTATTCCTAGTTTTCAACGAATACATCAGGTATAGGAAAAAATACAAGTAGACTAATTTAATTGGTTAAATATGAATAAAATAAGATATCAAAACACTTACCTGATGAATTTGATGTAGTTTTGTGCTTAGTATTGTAAACACAGCAAATAACTGGTTTGCTTTATTCCAAAAGAAAACAAGGCTTATAACACAAGGTCACAATTAATAAAAATACGTCAATCGAGATAACAGCGTTCGTCCGTCCATTAAATTATATTTATTTATTCTGTGAGAGAAAAGCAAGCATTTCGTCTGTCCAGCTGACTGTTGACTGGACATGCAGTGTTGCCACACGCCAGATCAAGTAATCTGGATAGAACGGTCGAAAAATCTGTACAAAATCTGTATGAACACAAAACGCTAAAATCTGTATAAAATCTGTAAAACTGTAATAAAATCTGTACAAAATCTGTTTAAAAAAACAATATTTATTATTTTTTGTACATATTTCTATTCATTTTAACAATCATTTTTTTATCAACAGAGTTGATAAAAGTTTCGGGGAATCCCTTCAGTACGCTATGAATGTTGCCAGGGACAACGATTTACACAGAACACAGGGAAAAAATGTTGAAGGCAATAAATAAACACTAAATTAATATACTAAAAAAAATTCGAAAATTGCGAAAATTACGAAAATCTGTATAAAAGTTATGCTAAATCTGTAATCTGTATTGGTGATGAAAAATCTGTATAGATACAGATAAATCTGTATATATGGCAACACTGTGGACATGGATCCATGACATGGATGGGCAATCTCAAAAAATATGTTGTCAACTGTCGTTGTCAACTGTCATTGTCAGTCTGGCAGCTGTCATCTAAGTGTTTCGCAAGGATGAAGGAACAGGCCAAGGTCAGGCAGGCAGGCACCATTCTGCCTAGCGCTCAATAGTATCTCCTCCCTAGTCTGTGCTAGCGCCTAGGCGGAAAAAGTAAATCGGAAATTCGAGTTCTTTTTATTTTATTTTTATTCTTCTCGTAGGTAGGCAGCACGGTAGTTTCAGAAGTATTAACTATAGGCCGCAGAAACTGCGCTTGCCAACCCTCCTGCCAAGCGTGGCGAGTATGGTTCGTTTCGGTTTGGTATAATGAAAATATCGGTTGAAAACCATCCGGAAAACATAATTCCATAAAAAAGGATCTGAATATCGTAGCGGACCCGGTAGGTACTCCTTAATGAATAGGGGACCTAAAGAAAGTCGCAAGCAAACGAGGAGGCTTATGTCCAGCAGTGAACAGATTATGGCCATAAATGATAAACTACTTACATAATTTTTGAAGCGATTTTGAAACTGTCACGTTGGTGCTTCCTATTCATGTCTTTTCGCTGTCCGCTCTCCTTACGAGTACCTACGCCCGTGAGTCCAGAATGCCCTAGTGAGTCCTCGGACCTCTTTTCCCTGGCTAGCTGGACGGACATAAATTGAGTACTCCTACTTTGTCACTAGCTCAAACTGACTTTGTCCCTTACTCTCCCTTACTTAGTACTTACTCACGTCACGACCCTAGATCTTGTTCGTAAATATCTTTCGGTTAGGGTTTTTGTTAAATCTTTGATAATTGTACTGCGTATAACCTGGGGATAGTTCAATATCTTTGGTTACTACCGGTGATGCAAGATCCAGTGAGTAAGGAGGAAGTCGCCTTACATCATGTATAGTCGAATTTTTTACAAAGATGTAACGTAAATACGTAATTATTAGGCGATGCGGCTAGCAACACATCACTATTGATTTCCTGTTTCAACTATCATCATGCTTAACGTGTTCTAAGGTCTTATGGCCCTAGGCTCTGCCTACCCACCCCGTATAGGATAAAGACGTGACTATTGTATGTATGTATGTACCTAACTATTTTATTACGTTAATTTTATTTAATGCGAAAACCATTTCGAGGAATAGGCTTAGAAAACAGTTTGCCATAATCAGATTTTTTGTTAAGCAAGTATTTTTTGAGATAATTGCAAAAAACCCAAAGACCTCTATTTTCAAAAATTTACTACAAGGTCAAATAAATTGTACAAGCCGCTTACGTGTGACGTAAGCGGCTTTCTCAATTTTGTGCTGTAAGTTGACAGCATAGGGATTAAATTCTTTGCTTGGAAGTATTGTAAGCACAAGTCAGTCAAATCGTCATAATCTGTCTTTGTCATATTTTTATTCTAGTAAAAATAACCTAAATACTTTGTTTCAACGCGAAGTGAGGTCATCGCTGTATTTTATGTATCTTTTTATTTTTTTAAAATTAATTTAAATAATATTTAGGTACACTTTTAAGAATGTTTTCTTTCAAATTGTATCTCTAAAATGGTCTATTTTATCTAAAAAAACATAAAAATCACTATCATATTTTTGTGGACTAGTTTATTTCATATTTTTTACCCTTAAGTCGATCAACTCTTTAACTCCTGGAAGTCTGGGAGAAAAATAAGTAGCAACCGGGAATAGAGGGGTAAGTACTTATTGGTACTAGGTATTTGAAGAACCTAAGTGCGAAAATTACCTAAGTATATCTATAGATATACTACGAAGTATTTCCTATTTTTCTTTGCAACTTAAAACTAGGAGATAAGTCTAACGTAGACGACTGACTCACAGAGATGGAAATTTAAATTCTTCGCTTCACTTGACATAACAGAAGTTTGCAGCATCGACTAACTTGTTTACCCACTCACAGACGCGAGGCTCGTGCTGTGAGTTTTCTAAGCTTCAGTTTTCGTTTCTTAAAAAAATAGGTAACAACTGAACTGGTTTAAATGAAAATAGTACCTCACCCGTTCACTTGCCATTGCTCGTAAGTAAATATTCGTCCGCTAGAAAATATAGGACACTCTTTATTTAAGAATTTATATATAAGTAAGTACTTACATAGTTAACTTTTAGCATACCATTTTTTTAGGGTTAAGTTTCAAAGACAAAGACGTACCGCTATAAAATCCTTACTTTATAAGTTACTTTGTTGTCCGTCTGTCTATGTGTAAAAATGGTGGATTTGATAGCATATCGCATTAACACAACGTTTCAGTTGGCTGCCACCTGCGACACAGGCCTAGGTTCCTATGCCTAGTGCTCGATAAAGTTTGGTACCTATTCGTGTCTCTCTATCTATACCTATTTGCCGACTAACTACCTATATTATAAATGAGTAAGTAACTATAACTGCCTAACTTCTTTAATCGAGAGTAGAGAGTACTTTTTAGAAAAGGAGAATATACTTTTCGATCGATATAAATGAGTTCTTCAAGGTAGAGCTGCACCACCTAGTAAATATGAACCAAAAAAATGGGACTCCATTAAAATATAATATGAAAAATGAAACTAGCTCGTAAGAAAATCACGTGGGAATCAGTACCGTCTATCAGAACATCAAGTTAATGGAGATAATCCAAGAGAAAACCAACACAGAACTACAATCTTCCACCCAAGGTGTGAAGCCAAACTTCATGGGAACTAGACATAACAAAATACTTAGGGGAGTTTGTACGAGTACTTATTGCTCGCCTTTGCCTGCCTTTGTACAGCCTTCAGTTATCATAGTTGTGGGCGGACGTGTGAGGAATATTGCCTTAGTTTAAGGCTCAGTTTAAAGTTATTTATTTGTTCCAGTGTGCTTTATGAGAACACCCTTGGAAACTTGCTGACAACAATGGCGGTAGTAATGCAACATAGAGCAGCTGCAGTAAGGAAGCACATCTTTTGCTAATTCGGAACATGAAACGAAAAATCATGCTTAAGTATGACTTATGACTAAGCATTATTATGCTTACTACTATGGGATGATCAAAGATCAATACATATATTTAAACAAAAAAAAAAACAATTTCCCACTTATATCTGTTCGAGAACTGTGTCTCCCTCATTTGTAGACCCGTCTGTGCAATCCTAACTCGCATTGAGTTGAAAAATAATAAATTTTTCTAAGACATACTGAACTCTTGTAAATATTATTATTAAAAGAATAAAATGGAATAATAAGTACTGCATTTAACAGTCCGTACATGTATTTTGTAGAATATTTTTACTTTAAATAAAAAAAAATAAGTGTATTATAGATTTTTTAACAATATTTTATTGATACTAACTAAATCTTATATGTACCTGAAACAAGAATGGTTTCCTCATTATTTCTTTTTCAAAGCATGCCCGTTTTTAAGGCGGCTGTACTTTGTGGATAGAATGTTAATAACAAAGACAGTAGTAGTGGACACAGAATCCTAACATATTTCGGAAAAGGAAATTCTTTTTTGCAAGCGTTTTTGTGAAACAATTGTGTGGATAGGGTTAGGTGAAAACTTATTTCACATACTTTCATGTTTACACATAAGATAACATACAGATGTGGTAGAGTGGTGAAAGACAAACGTCGTGTGTGTGGCATATTGAGAACAGAAAATAAAGATTTAAACTTAAAAAATGTACTTAATGTATTTCATATTTAAAATTAAAGAAGATAAAAGATAAAATTATTGTTATATTTAAAGCCAATTAATTTTTTACTTTTAGTATTCGTACTCTACTCTTTAGACATGATTCATTGAAAAAGTTGATAACAACGATTGTGCAGATCTCGGCAACATTAAGTTTAAGATCAACAAGTTAGTCTAATTGAAATTGTTTAATTGGTTGTTAATTATAAAACAAGCAAGCTGCCACAATAAATGTTTGCGGCGAAAATTCGAGGCTGTCAGGAAACTTGATACGTTCAAAGTTTGCTTATGAGTTAGGTAGTTACCTATTTAGCTATATATCCACATCTTTATTGTTAAGGACGTAAACCAAGTTTTTTTTTTGTAAAGGTAAATATCATTACATGAAAACTTTGAGCAACACGGCCTCTGTACTGGAACGGAAGTGGTCTTGCTCGAAGCATGAGAATCGCAGATTTATCTACTAAATAGCATCCTGGTTCAAAGCGGCCGCGGTTTCATATTTCTTTATTATAACAAACATAGTACTTAAGACTTTATTACAGATAAATAAAAATATGAGATCTTGATTATTGCAACTAAGAGCCAGCCTAAATATATGTTTTTCTTTGTGAGTCTACACTCATATGTTTTATTTGCAGGCAAGTACTCTGCTAAATTACACATTCGTTCATATAAAAATACATTAAAAGTTTGTGAAAAGCTGAAGTGATGGCAGTTTTGAACATTATGCGGTTTTGAACTTATACTTTTTTGTGTGTTCCCTAAGTCTGTGTAATACTTGTACTTTTTGCTGAGTACAGTGTGACTAAAGACTAGACTACTGTCCCTTTTCCTAAGTAACTAAATTATTGGGTAAACAAAGGTCTATTTTTTCTTGTATACCTCTTTCTGCCATGTGGCGGATTCTTCAACTGCCTGGTCGTTGGCCTTGTTCAGGTCCTCTATTGCGCAAGAGTTATTGCAGTGCAGATAGGGATAGGGCACGACAGTGGGAGAGCCATCGACTGCAACAGTATTACGAATAGTTAACGTTAGGCAGGCGACTGGTTATAATAAAGAAAGACAAATCTTATATATCTTTGCATTTTAGCGTACCTATTTCAAGCATAGAAATTGTTTTTGAAGTTTTATTTTTAAAAATAATTTCAACAGTCACTTGTTTTTAAACGAAATATTGATAAAGTAAATAAAGCACCGTCTCAGATGCTACAGGCACAGGGCAGAGTTCAGACTCGGCGCGAGCTATATCCTCATGAGAAATTAACCGTTCCATTAGTTTTAATTCACTCCCGTCCGCACGGCACGCTTCGTTATACCCTGTATTCGGTATAAAAACCCGCTCAAACTGCGAAATAAAACTGAGATATGGAGTGTAAAGAACAATTTTTATTCAACTCCACCGTGATGCAAATTCTGAATATATGTCTCTATTTTTTTAATAACAGAATTCCAAGCTCACTTATATTTACGATATGTAGAGCAATACGATGAATATAATGAGAACGCTCTGATATCACTACTCCGTTGCGCATATTGCTTTCAGTTGAATGAATATTGAAACTCAATAAATATGAGTAGAATGTAGTCGGTAATAGGACACAGATTTATCTGCGCATACATTAGACTTGTTTGATATACAAGTAGTAATTAGAGCTTATCTTATCTTATCTTAAATATGGGTCCTAAATTAAAGGAAGCACGTCGAACCTTTGGGTCCTTTTGTACTTACCCCATCCCTTACTGGGATGGGGTAAGTACAAACCCACACTGGGATTTCTGAAGAAGGACTGCATGAGCTTCATAACATCACCTGGTGCGAAGTGCCTATAGACCTCCAGGTCAGGGTACGCTGCTCCAAAGAGGTCCATTCGCTTGCTGGCCAGTAAGTCACAGCAACACAAAATGTGGCTCATGGACTCCTCTGGTTTTGCACATGCCCTACATTCGGGGCTTTCGACAAGTTTCAGTTTAAAGAAGTGACTGCGGTTTTCAAAATGTCCGGTCAGTGCTCCTATTATTGTTCTTGTCTGTGTTCTGTTATACCTACAGACCTTTCTATGCCACCAGGTGCCATTGGCACCAATCGTCGCCTTCGTGTGTGCGAGTCCACTCAGTGTATTCCATTCCGCCTTTTGTCTCCTCTCGACATTTTCTTTGACAGCTGTAATTGCCGTTCCATATGCCAGCCCTACGAAGGGCTCAGGTCCTATTAAAGGATTACTGGATCCTTCCCTTGCCAGTTTATCGGCTTTCTCGTTCCCCTCAACCCCAACGTGACCGGGCATCCAAACCAGTCTCAGCCTGTTGTGTCTTCCCAATTTATTAAGGGAATTCACACAGTCCAAGACTAGTCCAAAATCAAACCTGTCTGAGCTGAGAGCAGCAAAAGCCGAGTAATTAGAGCTAATATTAATTAAAATATGGTCGAAGTTCGTACTTACAATAGTGATGATTTCCATTGCACGAATTGCCTCTGGAAAAGCTTTGGAAATAGGTTTATGAGGTGATATAGAAAGTTTAATACTATCTGCATACTTACTTACTTAAAATAACTGTTAAGTAATAACCTAAAAAAATACTTGACAAGCTTTAAAGTAGTAAGAGACAACGGATAGGTATTTAAAACAGTCCCATTAATTGATATTTCTTTTGATATTGAGCAAAAAGAGATTATGATGTTTCTGACACGATCCTATCGTACCAGACATAACACAATCAGCTCAAAAGAGCCTTTCTTGTAACTTGTAACGTGCCCTCAATAACCTTGTGATCTCAGCTTTCTGAGAAAATGATACCGACATAATAGAACATCAGAATTGATTGGTACTCGAGTTACACTCGACCTTATTAATAAGCATAAATAAGAGCAAAAAACGAGCCCCAAAATGGCCGGCCTAGCAATCATTGTTTATATTAGACATCTAAGAAACAAGGAGAAACTTCTCTCATTTCATTAAACGTATAATTTTTCCCCAAGTCTCATTACTCTAGGCCGTATCGGGTAACTCGCCGGTTGCGAACGGGCACCTTCGTCCGAGTTTATGGGCAGCTTGCAATATTGTGCGTGGAAACTTAATGAAAAGGAAACACCCGCAGAATTACATACACGGTAGAAAAACGGAAAAAAAAAAATGACCACAATTTGGCTAGCTGTGTACTTTTGTTCAATTACGAATGTGGGTTTTTATTTGCTGGAGATAAAAAATATATCAATTTGTACGTACTGGTTATTTTCTAACGTAAAATTAATTACAAGACATTGTCTCTCCTGTAATGTTTATTTCACAAATATGATACCAACCCCAATGTAAACGAATGTAGGGTTGGGAAGACGAATGTATATTGTATTGAAATTAAGTAATGAGGTTTAGTTCTATAGGTACATAAAAATAAATATTTCGAGCTATACTTTAATAGTATAATTATACATCTGTGAGGCTGTGAGCTTAAAATTATTATTAAGAAAATGGGATTTCAATTGAAATCCCATTTTCTTAATAATAATTTTAATGCAATTGCATTTATTTAACAAACCAGTAAACATCTCTTATTAGGAAGAAATAGGTTCATCACATCTTTTAATAGGTAGGAAGGTAGTTCTGCAAAAATCATAATTGACATTAAAATTAAAGGTTAAATTAAAAATACTTAAGTACCTTACTTACTTAACTATGTTAACATACATACATATGTTAACTTACATAACTATGTTAAACGGATTTACAAAGAGAATTAACAGAGCAAGGAAAAAGCTTAAAAATACCTTCCAATAAGTACTTCCAAGAAGTGTCGCTTTTATTTGTAAAACATAAAAGCGACGAATCGCAAATCGACTTACTATCAATTTGTATCAATAGAATATGAGGCGGCAACGTGAAAACGTTTTGTGGAAAAGTAAACAAAAATCACTCGGAGGCGAAATCGTTTTATAAAATAAAGTAAGTCCAATAATTCAACAGTTCGGCACTCGAGGGAGGGCATGGAGAGATATAAAATGGTGAAAAACGGTCCTAATTCAGTTTGCGCTCGCCGAGCAGTGTTCTCTGCAGCCACTAAGTCTTTACATCAAGAATGGAGTGGAAATATTATTTGTAGATGGACGACACTTTTACAGTTGGTGGAGAAAACGACCTCACTTTTTCTTTAATATGTTATCGTGGATAGATCATCGACTACGTGCCAAATCCTGACATTGTATAAGTAAATAGGAATGTTGGTTGAAAGTTGAAATTAAAAAAAACAGGTAGAATGTGTGTTAGTCAACGTAGTTTTTTGTTATTGTATTTTTGCATGTTTTTGGTTCTCGCTGTGTTTTCTAATAAAACTGAGGAAAACTACAATAATGTTGTAATTCTGAAAATTTAACGCAGATTATTCTTAAACATATTTACCTTTTAAAACAAGCAATAAATATTTCAATCTGCTCTCAATCTCCATCAAATAGGTAGAACACGAGTTCCTAATTAACAGACTTGTTTTGTTTAGAAATGTCCTAGGGCATCTTAATCATTATCGTTCTCAGTATGCGCTCTGCAATCAGCCTGCCAGCATCTACAATTTGCGTGGCGTCGTCAACAGAAAAATAAAGACGCCGTTTCACGATATAGTCATTATCATAACACAAAGTCGCGAAGTTTACGAGTATTTTTATTTATTTAAGAGGTATTTTTTATTTAAATGTTAATGATATTGGAAATATTTCATACAGACTCACTCTATTCCCACTTACTCATATGTTTATTTATTTATTAAAACTTTATTACAAAAATAAATTTGTATAATTATGTTTGTAGTAACTTTAGATTAAACTATTTATTTCCCACATACTGTTAGATATTTAGATCACACTAGAGTACTACCACAGATTATTAATACTAACATTGTAGAGCATTTTATATAGTAACATTTTCGTTCATTTCTTTAAAACTTATTTTCCTTTTCAAGTCTTGTACTAAAATTAGATTGAAGGAATTAGATTCGCAAAAGTGTCTCTTTTTTTTCTTGTCTACAGCTGCATAAAAGCCACTGCACTTGAAGAGCGACGCAGACATAGACAAGTATCACAACGAAACAAGAGCTAACTAGCCAGCAACGTAGTGGCTCTAGTAATGTTCTCCATTCGTCTTGTATTCAACCTCAGCAGTTGGGGCAATTTCGGGATCTTATGCTTTAAGTAAACAACCAATGCATTACGCGGTTTACATCCATCGTTTATTTACGCGCCAATTTTACTGCGGTAGAGATTCAATTACTTTTTAATTTTGAATTTGGTTGTTCGAATTTTTACACCCCAGCTGCCTATTGCAAAATCTTTTACGAATTACTTTTAGAAGATAGCGCAGCTTTATATTTAAATTCGTGTACTTATATCCTGCAACTAGATTTTTATTTGATTGATTTGACTTTAACTTGGACATCCGATCACTCAGTTGGTGGTCATTGTAGAAACTCAAAACTTGAGCCACATTTGATTTAACTAAAACTTAACACATCATTTTAAATATCTATTTGCAGGCAGTAAACATGTATGTAGGTATATCTTTGAAATATTGTTCCAAAATCGATTCCAAGGAAATGAGCTATAGTACTGTACGTACATTACAGTATTATAATATATATATTATATAATATAGAATAAAATAAATGCTTATCGATCGTAAAAATACAAAAAGGAACTAGGTAAATCACTTGCTTCCCTTAAGGTTGCCATCTATAAAATTAGGCAATTTTAATCTAAAGTCTAATTTTAGAAAAGAACCCAGTTATTAGAGCTCACAACCCGGATATGTCAAAAGGATATTTTAAACATAGTCAAATCAGAATTTAAAAAAAGGTTTAGATATGTCTATTAATAAACTTGAACTACATATGAAACCGGCCCGGATGCTTCCCAGACGTCCTCTAAATTGACAAATCCGGAGAAACCCGGACGGGTGAAAACCCTATAGCTCTGCTACATATTTCAGGATAAAAGTATTCTAAATCTTACTCCCCCGAATGAAGTTCTACCGTTTTAGGTACCAATTTTAGCCGATTATGTGTAACCGTCAAAAAAGAGCAATGAAATGGTCACATAATTCGTAAAAATACTGCAACTGATTCTCGCAGAGTATGCTCCTATTTAATAAATAAGTTAAAGTTACATGAACTAGTGCGGTGAAAACTTCAACTGATATGGTCGGAAGTGCATTCAAGTTGCTTTTGGTGCGCTGAATGCAAAGTTGTATCCATTAGTGTTGCATACAGTTGTACAACGTTGTACGCACAGTCGCATCTCTCTTAATTTCTGCCAACTTTCCTAATAGCCGTAATTGCGAGCTACTACAATGAATTTTAATTCGAGCAATTAAAAGTTCTGTATGTAGGTGAGATTTTCATTGCGTGTGGGGGATGAAAAGTTAAAGTTTGGTTATAAATGTGAGATATTTTAATGCTTTTTTTAATTTAGTTTATAGCAGACGGCAGTAATAAACCGTTGATTACAGATACAAAGAAAATTATCAATCCGATTTTTCTTCATGCGAGCATTCCATATGTGTTATTTTAGCAAACACATTAAATGAGTACATTGTTTGAAAATGGTATAATATTTCTATTTTCCCATGATCCCTTCAAAGACTTATTCAAACGTAAAAATTAGATCTGGAGATAAGGACAGCTTGATTTTAACGGAAACCCTTGTTGTAAGAGGAATGGTAACAGTAAGAGGTTTACATAAAACTCTAGAATTATAGGTTTAACTTTTGACGTTTCTACCTAAGGTAGATGCGAATTTTATTGTAACAATATTTATGAATATTTTAACTGATATAATTCACGGAGAAATTCACGATATGTAACTTAAAATAGCACATATTAATTCATATTCAGTGGTAACACCACATCATGTTTTTTTTTTCTAAAAGGCCTGCCATCCAAGCAGCATTGCGGACTTCGCAGGCCTTCTGTTAAAAGCTCAGATAAAAGCCACTAATCCATTTGCCTTTGCAGCACGGGAATGCAGCGAAATATGTTATGACAGGAAAATGCGCGGAAAATAAATACCACATGATTACTCAACATCTAACTTTGTAATGGATAAATAATATTTTTATTTGTACTTTTAGAATTGGTTTTGGCTTTGACAGTCTCATGTGTCTTAAATAAATGCTCTTTTGCAATGCAGATCTTAAAAATCATTTTCAAGAGGGTAGTAGAGTGTAAGAGTTTTAAGTATTATGAAAGGTGTTCTCACTAAAAAACAAATTAAACGTATGTGTGTGTTCTAAATAAAAATATCTTTTCACACCATAAAATCCATTATCAGTCAAGTTTAGTTTAAAATATAATTAGGACCACACAAATAAGCTGGAAATGAAGAAAAAGCATGAAACGCGTTGGGCAAGAGTCGTTTATTAACAATTTTACGGCAGTCATTACAGACTTCAGCAATTACTACCATAAGATTCGGGTTCGTTTGCGTTTTAATTAACGAAAATAACAAGTAATTGAATACGAATGACGTTGATTATTGGTCGGTTTGTTTTTGAAAAACATTTGGAATAAATAAATGAGAAACCGTAGCAACTCGGAATCATAATTATGTACGAAAAGAAAAAAAATATTTTAAATTATACTATGAACATGGTTAATTGACACACCGTTTTATTATACTAGCTGTTGCCGCGGCCGCGGCTCCACCCTAATAACCGAGTACAGAAAAATGGTGCAATATGTGACCAGCGTAGCGTCTACAAGCTAATTTACGGTGGCCTAGGGGATCGCCATCTCTCCTGCAGCCGATAATCATACTGACGGTAAAACAGCCGTCACCCGTCTTATGGCGAAAAAGGTAATCTAACTCTTGCAAGACTCTAATTATCGTTCTCATATCTTGACTCCAAAAGTCTTTTGTTCAAGCAGATATGAAGTAAGTAGACCACCAAGTCAAACCTAGATACCTATCAAAAATGAGGTTTAGAAACATCAATAGACAATGGTAACCGCTGTCTATCCTGTTTGCCTATTGTAGTGTACGAAGAAAATGAGTTGAAATGAAATTACAACAAAGCACTGTATTTCTTAATTTATATAAATTTTACTATGAAATAAGAGCAAGAGCAGCGTCCAATGAACCGGAACTAAGGTGTAAACTTAAACTGAAGTAAATTACACGCAATCTGCAGTTAATACTCGCGATTACAGTCTTACCGAGCGGCAGTGGTATAAGCTTTACTTTGTGGAAACATTTCAAATTAACTTGATTAGAAATTTTAACTTTATCTGTTTTAAAAAATGTGTGAATTAACCTTGTGTTAGGTATAACCTACTACATTTGAATAAATTAATATTTAGAAGATTCATTTAAAATATAATTAAAATACAATCCTCACAATAACTTTGGAAATGGTAATCTTGAACTTGTTCGTAGAGCGTCTACGCCGCGTCGTAGATAAGTCTACGAGTCTACGAAAACGAAAACAGCTACGAACAATACACTGACATCCATATATATTCTCAAACGTTTCCATTGAAAAATGTAACTATATATTACGCGATATTATACATATTATTATTAATGCACATAGTAAAATTATTTTTATTACTTATTTTACCACAGTGTATATTATTATTATAATAAATACTATTTACTGTCGCTTATGATTAATCCTTTAACAGGCGAAAGTCATAATCGATCAAGCGAAAAAAGAGACGGATAAAATAAAATTCTAAAACCCATTATCATAGGCTCTCCTTTTGTATTCAGACGCCACGATCCACTTACGAAGAAAGCAAAATGACGACAGTTTACGGGATCCAATATAGGGCGTATTTATTATTCAATGTGCCTCCATATTTCATGACGTTGGCGTTCTTCTCAGTTAACTCAAAATGAGTGAATGACGCCGACTAAAATTAGAACTTTTGCACACCGAGATTCTTTGGCCGTGTGGTTTTTGGGTAAAAACTATATTAGAGCTCAGCTATACTATACGTATTTATTTTATGTCTTAACAGAACTTCTCGGGTATATTTGCTAATCTGGTTACCGGATTACATAACTTGAATGTTTTTCGTCATCCAATCATTTTTTTTCAGCGACTACTCATCAAAATTGTCTTTTAATGTCACAACTGTCCCTGTGGCCCGGTGGTTAAGATATTTGCCTGTAGACTCGGGGGTCGTGAGTTCGATTCCCATGGGTAGCATACTTTGTTTAGTTGTTTCCAGTTTGCGAAAGACATTGAAGGCTTGAATCTGATTGTCTGATAATAAAGATGATTCCGTGCTTCAGAAGCCATTGGTCTCGGCTGCCATCTGGTAGTCGTTACGGCTGCTACAAGCGCTACTGACCTTAAAAATACAGAAGAATAATTTACCTTTCTGTAAGTGAGATTCTCAAAAATCGCAACTTTTTTGCTAGTATCCTTAACTTACATGAGAACCTCGAAAGTCAATGAATTACTATTCGCTTTTTTATTAACTGAAAACAGAAGTTATCAAAAATCCGTGTTATGTAATGTAAGGTAATGTAAGGTTCTGGATCTGAAGTTAATTTTAATCGTATTAAATTATAGTTCCATATAGTTACAAATTGCAAAACTGCTCAAAGTGGCCGTTTTAAGCAATATTGTAATTTGCAACTTTCGTTACGTTTACGTAAAAACTTTAGATTCTGGTATACTTTCAGATGATTCCATCTCATCTGTAGTCAACACAGCAGTCTGCATCTCAGTGTGTGATGGATCTTGCTCCTAATCTCGTATAGTGCGAACATTGCAACATAACGGGCGGGATACAGGGCGACATAACTTTTCATTACGCGCACCGCACGGCTCCGCATACATGGAATTTATTGTACAACCTTCAAGGTACCTGTTTTGTTTTTATTTGCTTAAGACATATGTGATACACTCTTCAAAATAAATATGATATTTTTTTCATATTTATTTTGTTTTAAACCGTTTGTTTGTTTGTAATAACTTTATTGCACAAAATTAACAAAAAAAAAATACATTACACAAGATAAATGCAACGGCGGACTTATCCCTAATAGAGATCTCTTCCATTTCTTATTCTTAGATGTTTGCATTAAGAAATAACTGGAGGACTGGAATTTGGCAAGTTGTTTATAGGTTTTGGCAAAATGTAATAGACTTTTATCATTATACACAGTAGCCAATGGATAACATAATTCCAAGAATATCATGCTCACTTAATTTAAACAAACAATAAAAGACAGGATATGAATGTCAAATATAATACCTAAGATTACGGTGTTTTTGTATTCCACTTATTTGCTTAATTTTAATGAACCCAATCTCTTTATATAGGAGAAAGGAATTAATAAATTAATTCCAATAAAACTATTGTTATATCAGAACGAAAAAGTTTTGCCAATACGTTTCTACACAAAAACGAAGAATCAGTTTAGCAATCAAAAGAGGAAATGCAGCCAGCCTTTTGGGTACTTTACCTTACGACGACAATGATTTGGGATCCATTTTTTATTGAAATCGACATTTTGTATAAAAGTTTATAGTTTAATTTTTATTAAATTAAACTATAAATCGTATTTATAATTTTCTATTATACGATAGGCTCAGTTAGTTTAAATAATTTTTTTAATGTTATTCAAAATTTGTGTGGTGATAAGCTTGTTTTGTATATTTCTGAAAATAGCATGAAAACTAAACAAAATCTACATTGTTGTAATTTTGACGCTGAATTTCTGAGACATTGAAATGTACAGTGTTTACATATAATGCCAATTCAGTCATAAATGATTTCTATTCTCTGCGAAATACTGAAGGCTGTTTGTGCTTGTTCATCCATGTTATCATTGATATGAGGCCGTTGTGTACGGTTCTGTTGCTATTCAAGTGCACTTTACTATGCGAGGGTCTGCTCAACGATGTTCAAGGAGAGCTTTGACCAGTAGTCCATATTTTTAGTATGTAAAACTATGATTGGACTTAATATTACTTTCATTCGTAGCTACTAGGAAGCATAGTATCAGTATGATAGGAAAAAACTTGCTTGCCACAAACCTGTTTTCTAATTGAGCAATTCCTTAAAACTCATTTGGATATAGTCTGTGCAGACATTAGATTTAAATATTTTTAGCTTTTAATCATACGGAATATTCATATACGCATATCCGTATCTTGATATTCTCGTGCTTTAATAACATTTCAACGGTTATTAAACTAACATAATATTCGACATTTTTTCCAGCACTATATTAAAACAATGAGATAGTTCTTGCAAGTTATTTTTAGGTTCACGGACAGGAAAAATCTCTACCTAAATTGTCTGTGCCTAAATTGATTGTGTTTGCCTTTCACCTAAAATATAAGCGATATTTGTCTCAAAGGGGATTACTTATACTTACTGGTAGTTCTTTATGTGTAGAAACATAAATAATTTAAGTGTTTATTGCTCTTCACAAAGTTTCCGGCTTATGAATAGATCACTCTCTCTCATAAATGTTGCAAAAGTTGATTAAGCTAGAAACAGATTCAAGGAATTCTTGGTAAATTTTTACAGATCACACACAATAAGGTCCTATAATCGACTGCATTTTTGTGAAATCCAAAGAAACAGCTTAAGAAATTAGCATATTCATCAGGTGGGCCGGAGGCCTGATTGCCCAGATATACTCAATAGTATAAATAAAAAGGAAAATAAAAGAAAACGCTCATGAAAAGATACAATGCTCCACCACATCGTATGCAATTCAGAATGTTTTCAAAAGACAAACATAAATAATGGGCATAAATTGTCACAAAAATGATAAATTTGTAACACGCGACACGTCCGCCCCATCCCGCTTCAGAACAAAACCGAGCCGCAATGGTCCTAATTGCAGTCATTATGAAACTCTTCGCGCGTTGATGAAAGTAATTTTTCTGTAGCGACTACCAATTAGGCGTTACCAATTAGTACAAAGATGCTCAATTTGTAACATGAACCAGAATTATGCGGTAGTTATGTGTTGAAAATGATCGTCACTTGATGTTTTTATTGTAAAAAAAAAATTACAGATCACTCGTTTGTTTACTTACCGCTTATAAAATACAGGTTTTGAATTTTATATCCTTAAACGACTGTAAAGGTGAAAAGAAGTATGCTTTGTAGATTAATTGTAGCTACAATACGAAACACAACAAAAGTATGGCCAAAAATGTGAAGTTACCTTTCTATTGCATCAACCAAAGAGCAACCGCCTTTCGTGCCTGTATTTGCTGATCTATGATGGCCTAACCAGAAGCCTCTCTGACCCTTCAAATTGAAACACAACAAAGAAAGTTGCTGTAATAATAGGTCAAAAGGTATCTAGGTGAGTATGAATAGTTGTTAGTTACTAGGTAGTTAATACTAAAATCAACAATCCAAAACGTCAATTAAAACAACAGTGGGACTATAAATTTAAATCCTATTAAGAGCTATCTTATACATCTAGACTGCATTAATTTCATGAAATGTCCGAAGACTGCTCGAATTTATACGCCACCAGGGAACGTAATAAATCTTTTTGAGCCTCGTATTCTCATGAAATGCACTTCCGAGCTATTAGATCCGATTTACAACACTAGTCTGTGTTGTGTCTGAAAGCCAGGAATATCTCTATACAATCTAAAGAGCGTTGTATATACATATATCACTTTAAACATAAAACAATTTCAGTAAGAGAAAATCATTGTTGCGTTGTTGTGTGATAAAAGATATGTGGTAGTAAGTTTGAATATTAGAAACAATAATAAATGTTTTAAAACACTTCTAATTTATGTAAATATAATAAATTCGTCTACGCTGCTGGCTATAACTCGTAAAACGTACGTTGCCACAACCTTACATTACAAAAAAGTGTCAAATATTGGATTTCTTGTAAGAACATTTAGTTAGTGATTGATCTTAAGTGTTTCAAGATATATTACGAATCCTACAGAAAACTGAAACACAGTGAAGGAATTTTCGTGATTCAAAAAGCAAGTCGTTGGTGTTCCGGCGTCCATTTGGTGTGCGTTAAAAGAACCATGTCAAAGACCGAAAGGCAGTTGCCGTATAGGGTCAATTGACCATGTTACCCTTTGATATGAATTAATAAAGTATTTCGAGTATTAATAGGTGGTAAGAAGGACATATATTTACATTTATACTTGTAACATACATATTGTCTTAAATTTATAATTAAAAAATGGTAGAAATCTAGGCCGTTTTCTCAGTAACAAAATTATGATACGTTATTTGCTGTAGGCTTCACCCAAACCGAATGAAAATAGAATACGATCTCACTAACACTGTGTAAGTATACTTGTTCTGGGATAAACGAATAATAATTAGAAATAATATTCTAGTTACGTGAATAAATAAATGATTTAGGAGTACGTGGTTATTAGATCAATCAAACTGCTATCAGATAGATTGATTTTGGAGTAGGTAGTTGCCGGTGGAAACCTCTCAATACCGATGGTATGATAATCGAGTATTATTAAACATATGTCGGTTGAATATTCATGCTTTCGTAACATATTTGTAACATTAAACAATAATTCTGTCGAAAATATAATACTTACCTGAATTTTGCCTATTAAGTATTTTTATAAAATGACTAGGTATAGAAACGGGGATGGGTAACTGAAAGAAAATGCTGTTTTTACACTTAAGATTTTTTCATCCTTAACTTAAACAAGTTACTTTAATTCGTTTATTTAGAAATATTGTACAACATAGGTCATGATTTAGGTGATAGAGTTCTTCGGAACCGCCTCTCGGCTTCTAACGTGGTTCCTTTAACGACTACTAGATGAAAATAAATAAAAATGTAAACAAAACATAGTTAACACTATGTGACATATTTGATCTATGTTATTATAATAAAGCTGAAAAGTGTCTGTTTGAATGCCAACTAAATTGAAGGTCAGATTAGATAGCCCTATTTCTATAATTCTCACGGAAGGTTCTAAACCTAGAGGGATTATAAAATGTACATATACACCACGTCTATGGTAAACCGCGGCGCAAATATCTAGACGATATGAAATCATTTTTATTTTAAACATTATATACAATTTCGATCATTTAGATATATTGTATAAACCAAGGCTTTCGGTCGATTTAAAGCTTTCGATGTGGCCATTCAAGCTGGCTCTAACAGAGGGATGTCGACGCTTATCAAGATTATCTAATTTGGGTATTGTTTGTTCTCTGGCTTTACATGGATTTCTGACGAATTCGTGGATCTGTGGTAATCGACGAGTTTTTTTGTTATTGTGATCATATTCATAATAATATATGTATAGGAGTTTGAATAGGGACTACTTACACGCAATGGCAAATTCGTAAAGCGTTGCGATAAGAAAAATACTAGCTTGACATAAAATTTATAAAAGAAGATTGTTAAATAAAGCATGTTTATTATATTGTGAAAAACAGCGTTTATTCGAACGTAATAAAAATATTAATGTTGAATTTAAATGTTATAAACATACTGGCTGTATGAATTATGTCCTGTGCGTGGAATGTAATATTTCTTAGTTTTACCGCTAGAGGCGCTGTTTTGTTTGTCAGTGTACGGCGCTTCCTGCTGTCATTGTTTTCGTTGCGTGGTTTTTGTTAATGTCGGTGCAAGCAGTTTGTATAACTGAATAAAAGCTCATAGAAATCTTACTCGTTTATCTTTGATAAGTTGTGACGCCCACTGCCTCAAGAAACCTTAATAGGTTATGGGCCCAGAAATTCGCAGAAGTCACGGAGTAAAGAGCAAAAAGTACCTATCAACAAGAAGTCAACGTGGTTTGTTTGCCGGTAACCAAAAATGGAGGTCACGAATTCCATGCGAATTGAGAAGTTTGATGGGCGAAATTTCAGGCAATGGAAGTTTCAAGTTAAATGTGCCCTAAAAGCAAAAGGCCTTGAGTTAAAAACACCAAAACCAAAGGACGAAGTCGAAATAAATAAATGGTCGAAAAACGATGGCATGGCCATGTTCATTATAACGTCATCAATGGATTTGAACCAAATATCACTCATTGAAAACTGTGAAACAGCCTCTGATGTTATGGCAAAATTGGAAAGCATATACGAACAGAAATCGGAATTAAACAAAATGTTGGTTCACGAACGGTTTTACCAATATAAAATGTCGTCAACAGACAGTATGGCTCAACATGTTTCAAAGGTGGAGAATTTGGCTAAGCAATTAAAAGAAAGTGGTGAAGAAATTAGTGACACGGCAATTATGACCAAAATACTGAGTACCTTGCCATCAAAATATAGATATTTGCGTCAGGCATGGATGTCGCTGGACCCAAAATGTCAAACTATTCATAATCTGACAGCACGGCTGTTGGATGAGGAGTCTAGCCTTACTAAGGATGAAGAAACAGAGACAGCCTTATTAACAGTCAATACGGCAAACCAGAAGAAAAATAACAATGACTCAACCTTTAAGAAAACACATAGATTTGTATGCTACAACTGTAACAAGCGTGGGCATTTTGCAAGGGACTGCCGTGCTCCTAAACGAAAAGACAAGAAGCCTCCAGAGATGTTAGCATTCAGTGCTAATCACTGCCCAACAGAATTAAACAATGATGTATGGATATTAGACAGCGGAGCATCTGCACATATGACATATAGGCGTGATTTGTTTTATAGTTTTGAGGAATGTGATCAAGAAAACAGAATTGTGAGGCTTGGCAATAGCAAGGAACTTGTTGTACATGGCTGCGGCAACATACTTATTGAGAAGTGCATAAATGGAGTGACAGAACGCAACATAATAAGAGATGTGCTGTATATCCCTGAATTAAGACGCAATTTGTTCTCAGAAGGTATAGTTACTAGAGGAGGTTATACTATAATTAAGAAAGAAAATACTGCAATGATCATGAAGAATAAAAGGGTTGTTTTAATTGCAACACTAAAAGAAAACAACTTATACGAACTTAATTTCAAAGCTGAAGTGCAGGCGGCATGTAACATAGTACAAGAAAGTTCACTGAAAACTTGGCACGAGCGATTGGGACACTTAAATCTAAAGGAAGTGAAAAATATGTGCAACATAGGTGCTATACCTGGAAAATTGACAGATGATACAGATTTTATATGTGAAGCATGTCAATATGGAAAACAAAGTCGCTTACCTTTTCATAAACCACAAAGAGGAAAATGTCGTCCCGGTGATATAACCTATAGTGATGTGTGTGGTCCAATAGAGCAGCCCTCTGTCTCAGGTGCAAAATATTTTGTATTATTCAAGGATGGTGCTACTAGTTACAAGCATGTCTACTTGATTAGAAACAAGAGTGATGTCTTTGATTGCTTCAAGAAATATAATGCCTTGGTAAAGAACAAGTTTGGCCATGGTGTGCAAGTAATTCACACAGACAATGGATGTGAGTATATAAATAATATCTTTACAACTTATTTACAAACTGAAGGTATTGTCCATGAGAGAACTGCCCCATATACAGCAGAGCAAAACGGGAGAGCTGAACGTGAGATGCGCACAATTATGGAAAGCGTTAGATCAATGTTATATTCTCGTGACATCCCGTTGAATTTATGGGCAGAAGCTGTAGATTGCTCAGTATATTTATTAAATCGAACTTCATCTAGCCAAACAAAGAACATCACACCATATGAATTGTGGAATGGAGTAAAGCCCTCTCTACAGCATATAAGAATTTTTGGATCTGAAGGTTATGTACATGTACCTAATGAAAAGAGGAAGAAGCTTGATAAGAAGAGTGAAAAGATGATGCTGGTAGGCTATGAACATGAAAATTATAGGATGTTTAATGTGGAAACTGGAAAAATAACAGTGAGTAGAAATGTCCGCTTCAATAAAATAATATACCTCTTTCCAGGAAAAATATTGCAGAAATTTTGATAGAAAACGATAATCATGGAAGTGAAAGACAGATCATACCAGATACATCATCTGATACACTAAAAGAGACTCAATCAAATGAGGAAGAGGTTAATAGCTTTTCGAGTTTAACAGATTTGAATGATGAGACTTATGAACCATCTCAAGAAGTTTTGAGTGACGAAGAAAGAAATATAACCTTAAGGCCACGAAGAAATAGAGTAGAAGAAGCTAATTTAATAGAATATGAAGTTCCTAATAGCTATCAAGAAGCCATGAAATCTAAAGAAAGAAATAAGTGGAAGGAAGCAATAATCGAAGAATTGAAATCTCATGAAGAAAATAAAACTTGGCAAATTGTAGAAAGAAATAATAAGAAAACTGTAACATCAAAATGGGTGTTTACAATAAAGAAAAAATTCAGATGGTAGTATACAAAGATATAAAGCTCGTTTGTGTGCAAGAGGATTTACACAAACGAAAGATATAGATTATTGTGAAACATTTTCCCCTACAACAAGGTATGATTCTATTAGGGTTTTATTATCAATTTCAGCTAAAGAAAAATATATCATCAAACAGTTTGATGTGAAAACTGCATTTCTATATGGAGAGCTGCAGGAAGATGTTTACATGGAGATACCCGAGGGTGTCTATGCTGTACCAGGAAAGATATGTAAGTTAATTAAATCAATTTATGGGTTAAAGCAGTCCTCGCGCTGTTGGAATGAAAAGTTTTCTTCTTTCCTAACAGCCTATGGTTTTCAAATGTGTCAATCGGATAATTGTATATTTGTGGGTCTGTTTAATGGGTTTAAAGTCATTTTAGCACTATATGTAGATGATGCTTTATTATTTTCAAAAGACAAAAATACATTATTACATATTTTAAATGATCTCCAAAATAATTTCAACATTAAAATATTGAACTTAAATTGTTTTGTGGGGATGGAGATTTTGCAAACTGAAGGTTGTATTTCTATTAGTCAACGTCAATATGTAGATCAGATAATAAGAAAATTTAACATGTGTCTAGCAATACCTTGTAGTACTCCTGCTGACAAGAATGTTATTTTAACTAAAAATAATACTGAAAATTTTACATATAATTTACGATGTACCCATTTTTGGAAACGCCCACATTTGCTCCACAGATTAGATGAATTCATTAAAAATTCCCTTTCGTCTATTTTAAATATCAATTTTAGTGACCGTATCTGGGACCAGGGCGTCGATTCTGCTAACGTTAAGACAAAATCGTATCAAAATAGTGTTTCAATAGTAGTGCCTTTTACACACTATTTACAAGAGTTATGACAGTATGATGTGATGTGTATTTAGTGTGTGGTGTGATCATCAGCAGTGATATAAAAAAAATATACATTTCTTGTAACTAGTGTGTAAAAAAGCACTACCATTGAAACACTATTTTGACACGATTGTGATTTAACGTTAGCAGAATCGACACCCAGGCCTCTTTGCCTATTAGGTATGGAGGTCTAGGTATTCGCAAAATTTCAAGTGTAGCTCTCCCGGCATTTCTGTCTTCCGTACATAGTACAGAAAATCTTTTTAAAAAAATATGTAAAAACAATAACTTTGAAATAAGCTATGCAATTGAGGCCAGAAATGCTTGGTCAGCCTTATTACCAAATTCGAAATTTCCAGTTTATCCATCTTCGCAGAAGCAATGGGATGAGCCGCTTTGCAGAATTACACTAGATAATTTACTAGAAACATCTAACAATTCTGTAGATCGTGCTCGCCTGTTGGCTTCGGCGGAGTGGGAATCAGGGCTTTGGCTGCAGGCACTACCATCTGCCAATTTAGGCACATTGCTGTACAATGACGCCTTCCGTTCGGCAACAGCTTTACGTTTAGGTGCTAATTGTACAGTCCCGCATCGTTGCCCTTGCGGGGATACCGTCAATGCCCTTGGACACCACGGACTCTCATGCCCCAGGAGCGCCGGCCGTTTAGGACGTCATTCTCTCCTAAACAATATAATCCGTCGGGCTCTTGCCACCATCCACGTTCCAGCAGTTTTAGAACCAAACGGTCTGGCCCGGGATGATGGCAAGAGACCAGACGGAATGACTTTGGTGCCCTGGAGATTGGGACGGCCGCTTGTGTGGGACGCTACTTGTGTCGACACAATTGCTCCGTCTCATCTTCAGGTCACTAAGTCCAAAGCTGGCGCTGCTGCGGCTGAGGCAGAGAATCTCAAAAGGCGTAAATATGTAGGTATAAGTAGTAACTATATTTTTGCGCCTTTTGGGGTAGAAACTCTGGGACCGTGGGGTCCATCGGCTCATCAGCTTTTTCAGCTTTTGTCGAAAAGGCTGATAGAGGTATCCCGTGACCAGAGGGCTGGTAATTACCTTGCTCAAAGGATTAGCATTGCCATTCAATATGGCAATGCTGCCAGCCTTCTTGGCACATTACCGCAAGTGGAGCCTTTAACGGGACTGTACAATTTAAGTTAATAATTTATTTGTTTATTTTTTATTATTATTATTATTTTTAAGTATTATACTGAAAATGATATTGTACAGAATTTTCCGTATAGACAAGCAGTGGGAGCTCTTATGTTTTTGGTAGCGGTTTCAAGGCCTGATATTGCCTACTCTGTAAATTTAGTAAGTAGATTTTTAAATAGTCCTAGTAAAGACCATGTTAATGCTGTAAAACGAATAATTCGCTATTTAATAAAAACCAAGAATATTTGTATTACTTATGATTGTAATAGTGAGTTAGTTGGCTATTCTGATGCTGATTTTGCCTCTGATTTGGATTCCAGAAAGTCTAACACTGGATATATTTTTATGATGAATGGCGGCCCTGTCACATGGGCTAGTCGGAAACAAAACACGGTGGCACTTTCAACAACAGAGTCAGAGTATATGGCTGCAAGCGATGCTGCCAAAGAAATTTTGTGGCTTAAGCAATTATTAAATGATATTAAAGAACCACAAGATATGGTAACGTTATGTATAGATAACCAGAGTGCCATTAAATTAATACAAAACCCTGTTTTTCATAGAAGGTCAAAACACATTGATGTAAGATACAATTTCATTAGAGAAAAAGTTAAATTAAACATTATAAATATTAAATTTGTAGAAAGTAGTTGTCAGCTTGCTGATTTTCTAACAAAGGCCTTAAGTCCTGGAAAATTTATCACAAACAGAGAACAAATATTTAGAGAAGGTTAGCGTAGCTCTGTATCTATTATATTGTAATAGTTTATAGATGCTCCTTTAGAGTTTAAACTGAATACACCTGTTATATGTTTCAAATAGTAGGATGTATGTTTTCATATGTTTATTCATATTTAAGTTCTTGGATGTACCTTAAAATGTATGTACCTTATAGGGAGTACTTGGGTACTAGATACTTCTATAGTGTAAGAATTATCTTTTGATATTTAAGTAGCTTAAATTTTTTTGGTTAATTGGGAGTGTCTGTTTATAAAATTTAAGTGGGAGTGTTGAATTTAAATGTTATAAACATACTGGCTGTATGAATTATGTCCTGTGCGTGGAATGTAATATTTCTTAGTTTTACCGCTAGAGGCGCTGTTTTGTTTGTCAGTGTACGGCGCTTCCTGCTGTCATTGTTTTCGTTGCGTGGTTTTTGTTAATGTCGGTGCAAGCAGTTTGTATAACTGAATAAAAGTTCTCATAGAAATCTTACTCGTTTATCTTTGATAAGTTGTGACGCCCACTGCCTCAAGAAACCCTAATAATTAATATCAAGCCTTATGTAAAATGTCTACTAATTAGTTAACGAAACTAATAACACAGTATTTTCATCTATTTATTTACTAAAATCATGTATAGTACACAGAAAAACAAATAGGATAAAACATAGAATGCTGTGTTACTTAGCGTTCATCAATGTATGTGATTTTATGTAATTTCGAAGTAACAAGACGTAAAATAATTGTAGGAAAAATAAACGATATTATCACGATTGTGTTGTAGTTCTCAATTTTCTCATTGTCTGTTATTGTGCTGAAATTGTGAGGTTTGTGAGCCGCTCGCGGGTTCACATACATCAAGCGACTAAATGTAGTTTTGTTGTCTATTTTGAATTTCAATATCGTATTACACAATTGAATTTGAACGTATGGTGGGAGCAATTGCCATCGCAGTCACAACAAATTTAATTAATGTTTTACGAAATATCAAAATGATTACAATACACATTTAATTTTAGTATACATTAACAAAAAAAATTTATTTGGTGGTATCTCATGAACTGGTACGTCTGGAGTGCTTGGTACCACGCGTTGTTAGTAGCTACTAATAAAGCATCCCGAATTCCTAATTCTATGGGAGTGAGTACTTTTTGATTAGTAGTTTAGTAGTATCATGGGCGGAAAGAATAAAGCTTTAAAAGACTTTCGTCGAAAAGAGTTCGAATAGAGCCCGTTAGCTCTGTGGCGGAAAGGGAATAGAATCCGCTCATTTAGATAAACATCAACACTGAAGGTTTGACTGGCAGAGAGCAGAAAATGCATAAGGTCCACTTAATGATTTTTTTTAAAGTGCAATAAAATTTCAATGTTCATTTCAAACATACTTTTCTTGATGCACCTCATTCTCAAAATGAGCTGTTCGATATCTTAATCCCTCAACATGCACTAAGAAGTGCATTGTTCCATTTTCTTTGAGAGTGCCGACGGTCTAAGTGACGCCCAGGGACATCGAGGGCCGGCCATTAAGTTAAAACGTTTTCGTCCTCTCCTGTTAATGTAATTTCTGTTAAACTTCCCCTTAATTTGATAAGGGCCGCGAAACAAACAATGGGTGGTCGGTGAGTGTCCTAAAAATCAGGAAAAGGTACTCAAAGTGAAAATAAAAAATCCAAGTTCATTTGGTTGTTCGGTTGAAAGATGTGGATATATACATTTGACAATACAATACATTTGAGAATATTTGGCTAAATTTGAGCAGTTAAAAGATCATCTACCATATCATTATAGAAGTATAATTACCTATTATGGTCGATGTTGATATTTTTTTTTTGCCGCGTAAATTTATACATAAAACTAGCTGTTGCCCGCGGCTCCGCCCGCGTGGGATTCGGTTATATCGCGCCCAAAAGTAGCCTATGTTTGACCTCAGGTCGTTAACTACATCCCTACCAAATTTCATCACAATCGGTCCAGCAGTTTAGCCGTGAAGAGGTGACAGACAGACAGACAGACAGACAGACAGAAAGACAGACAGACAGACAGACTTTCGCATTTATAATATTAGTATGGATCTTTATAGATAGTTATATGTAAAACAAAAATTCATAATGCATTAAGTCAACATAATGCATTTTTGAACATTTTTCAAAAGTGCGAAATTCGAGTAAATTGACTAAGTTATATTTTTGGTGTTCAGTCGATTACTACGTAAAAGTCGCCCGACAGATCTAATTTCAAAAGGACCTTTGAGAATTACATTTTCAGCGAGAGAGTGGAATCTTCTTTTTATTGAATTAGACTGGAGAATTACGGGTTCAGAGGACTGTGTCCATCGCCGCGACGTGATCGAGTTCAGTTGGACACACAAAACATTTATAGTTGCAATTGTTTTTATTTTCCAGAAGAAAAATATTTACTTGAGGATTTAGAATTGGATTTTACTTTATTGGCCGTGTAATAAAGTCAAAAAAAAATGAGAATGTTATACCCGACTTTTATTATTTGATACGTTTAACTTAATATTTATTTTTAGCACACATTGAAAATTCATTTATTGATTTCGTGTAGATGTCACAGTGAATCGACCATGTCAGAGTTCTTCGGAATCACCTCTCGGCCTCTGACGTGGTGCCTTTAACGCCTACAGGTAAATGCCTTAACCACTAAACCACATTGAACATTATAAACACATAATTTGTGTATAGGAAGAAGTCATCATCATCATCATTTCGAGTAGGCGTCATGGTCAATCGACCACGCACACCCTGGTGCCAGAGTTCTTCGGAACCGCCTCTCGGCCTCTGACGTATAAGAAGAAGTATGTCTTATCCACCTGATTTATACATGTAGATTACTTAATGAAAGCAGATATTACATCCAACTAACATTTCAGTTACTTGCATCTCATAATATCATTTGTCGAGAACTAATTTTAGTTATTACACCAAGAAACCTTATGACCAATCTCGTCTGGTTCGTATTAAAATTTTATTTGCGAACATTCGCTAGATGTTCAAGAGTTCAAGAGCGTTTCAATAAACAGGGTCGAATGTTCCCCCAATAAAAGTCCAAGTGTCCGGACTTCGGTCAGAGTGCACATAAACCGTCTCGCATCTGTGGCCACATCTGATGCATAATGCTTGTGTAAACTGTCTCTCGAATGTGTGGATGTATGAATTTTGAAAGTGTTACACCAACTCGGTGAATTCGAAAAATGAATAGCGATTTTGTGTTTAGAATTCAAATGTTTTGTTCTTATTTGTTGGATGCCGAATTTCATATGTTTATTCGTGAGCTCGTCGTTGTTTCTATTCGGTAATACACATAGTGTATTTGAAACAAATAGCTACAGTTATCGCATAAATCAATTTACTTTCCACTCAATAAATCTGAAAGTTAAAAACAAATTCGAAAGAAGTTACTTATTAAAATTGCTCAACCACGAGTCAGATTCGCGCAGTTAGGTTTCCGTGCCTACCATTAATTTTAAGAAATCTTTTTGTGGGTCTAATTTTTTTTTGTTCGAAATGGTATTCTTTCCAATTGGTGATGATGGGATCATGGAGAAATTGAGGGAACTCTTTAAGTTTTGTATTAGGCATGGGTATTTTTTGATATATTCCATGTGAGTTAGGTGAGACGATGCTGATGCGTTTATCCGACTTTCCAAAATGCAAAGTGTTTACAACTTTTTAGTTGTAGGTTATTGAGTATTCAAAACAAAAAGTAAAAAATAAATGTTTTTGCCAAAAAAAAAACGAAACCGACTTCAATTCCCCAACTAAAAAGGATGAAATAATTATTAAACCTATATAAATTATCATATTAATTAAAGTACCTACTATATAAGGTATATCGTAGTTAAAAATAAGATAAAGTAGGTTGAGATTCCCAACATTGCAATGCAATTTTCGTATTGCTGCAAAATAGCATGTACATTGTATGTCTTTTCTGAATCAAGCTCTGTGACAGACGGACGGATGGACGGGCAGATAGCGTAGGCTAACTGAACCCGTAATTCATTTGGCACCATCGTACAGAACACACAAAGAATGTCTTTTTTTCCAAGTTTATGTCAAAAAAAGATACAGCTTTTAAGTTACAGCGGGATTTGTATAGCCCAAAGGGTCATATATTTAAGGTCTAGTCAGGATTTGTTGTAATGCACAAAGTAATAATAATTGCCTTGGTAATTCACATATATTTTTTTGATTAACGTTTTGTTAGTCAAGCAATCATATTATCTGCAAGAGATGAAAATTTAATCAATAAGCCATTAGTGGTAGAATTAAGAAACTGACGAGAAGAATATAATACATTTATTACTATTAGACAAAGCTTCGATCTACAATCTATCATAGGTACAAAAATATAGGTAAGTAAGACTAGACAGAGATGGATCGAACTCCACATATTAGCTCTTAAATTTATGATGATGAAGATGTATACCGACATCTGTAGCTACCAGACTTTAATTTAATCCAGGCCAAAATTTTAATTCAGGTTTTTGCATTATCCATATCCGTTAACACATACTAAACAAACAGCCCTTTATTGTACCAAAATTTTACCGCGCAAAGGTTAACCCGCTAAAGTTATAACAAACAAACAAATAATAAGACCATTCTATTTTCTACTGTGAAAAAGTCTCACCAGTACCATATTACAAATGTGCTATAAAAGTACTGGGAAAGATTCTAAAATGCCATGTATAGAAGTATATATAATAGAAGCCCTAGTAAGTCGATATCATCTCTGTGGCGTAATGAAATGCAAACGCACCGCTTTCCTTATTGCGCCTCATTAATCTCTGCTTGACTTCTCTTTTTCTGCGGCTCCAACAATTTGTGCAAAGATTTGTCATGATTTCGTCTTTTTCTTTGTAGTGCTGAGTGTAAATATTACGTAGTTTTGTCGAACAAATGAATTAGTAACTAATAACGGCTATTTTAATTTATATATTTAATTATAATCCTTTCATATTTTCTAATTTTTCTTTTCAAGTTTTCCATAGAATTGAACATATATATGTACACATGTTATCCTGGAGTTTTCTTTCTATATCAGGAGATTCTGATAAACCTAAATGAATAATTTATTATATTGAATGAATTTGAAGTAAACTTTGGCAAATTTAATGAGATCAGAAATCCGCTACTGTCAGAAAGTGATATTGTTGTTGTCCCCGAGTATGCAGATTCAAATTATTTTTATTTAACATATGAGGTTACAAAAGTTTCTTAACCCACATACAGAATACTGTAACTGTAAGTATACTATTTATACAGAGACAATAAGTATACTGGATAAGATTGTTGTGCATATACAGCAAGACTTTTGATGTGCCATGTTTGGGGAGAGACCACATTGCTAAGTAAACTATAATGATAGGTTTGAAGATTTAGTAAGAGCTCAGTAACCTAGCGTGTCATGTTCGTTAATGATTGTTCGTGTCAAGCAACAGCGAACGTAGCCTATCTTGGACACAAGTGGCATTTCTATCGTAATCCTTCGATTACCACATTAGACACAAAAGAAAAACTATTTCTATGTGACAATTTTGTTTTTTACCTGAACGAGGATATTGAGCTCCTCACAAGCTTTAACTGGAAACATGCTCGCATGGAGAAATGTAGCAAGATACTTAATAGATTCAGGCGTTACTTTGCGAAAGTCAAAATTACAAGTACTTCTTATATTGCGTGCTAGCTTGACAATGTAGTAAGTGCCGCAAGGAATTTGTGTGCAAACTAACGGTGGCGGGCATGCTGGGACTAACAGTAGTGGGTGGGTGCCGGCCGGTGGTAGTTGGCATGGACTAACCGGTGGCGGAAGCACGCAAAATAATTTGGTAAGTACTGGAAACGTAGCAAGCTCTGAAAGAGTTAACTACTAGTTTTTCAAGATATTATGAACTGAGGACCGAGGAATGTAGAAACATTCCATTGATGTCAGAACCACAATTGACTGACTGGGTGTCATCTCTGAAATTCAAACAATCAAACGTTGAATGATGGCCATAATCAAAAGCAGGCCTCAGACAAAGGGTGAGTTAAATGGGGTTATTATATCTACGTTGTTAGCTGGGTATACGCAACAAATTGATTAACTTGCCTATACTATACAGCAAAAACGTCACTATTGTAGCACTTTATCTTCCATTGAAGAAATACTTATATCTTTGACACGATTTTGTGATTATTGTTTTTTTTAAACCACTCAGTCATACAATGCGGTCCTGTTGATGTCGTCAAAGGCAAATAAGAGATAAACAGAGGCCTTCATTTCTTCAAAGGTACGACTCCAACTAGTAGTGGATTCTAACAACGACAGTATTCCCATCAAGGATTGATGTTGGGCAGGCAGCTGATTATTAGCTGAATCTAATATGAATTAATACTACTTCTAGAGGGGAAGACATTGATACCATGTTTCGGTAGAGCCTATATGATCTGGAGCTATATGATATGGGTGCAATCAAAATGATAAAAATCTTAATAATCTTCTACACTTGCGCTTTAGAAGTGGTGGTAAACTTAATATAAGTAATGATTGATGCGAATACGTGATAAGAATATCCTATATTGAGAACAAACAATTACATTTCATAGCCAGAGCTCATAACTAGATAAGCATTTTATAAATATTATATTTCACAAAATACCAACACAGAAACTGAAACTTGCCGTGGCACAAGGTATGCCTATATACTTAGGTTGCCTAACCGAAAATGGAATATTTGCAAGTATCTACTAATCTAGGTGTCAGTTACATATGGTTTGCATTCGACACATAAATTTGCATACCAATACCAGTTTTATCTGGTTTGATTATCTATTTAAGATTTATGTCTAGATATCTGGATTAGAATTGAACTCGAAAGTTCTTAAAAACTGATATAGGATTTTGCTGCAAAAATGTAGGAGCTATCGATATTCCAGATTGCGTGTGTCTCTGTCAGAGTGTGAGATGTGATTCCTTTTTTTATATAGGTACAATTACCTAAGAACCGTAGCCTATTTACGCTCTTGATACCTTGAGAGTATCACTAGCGCGCTGCAAACTTGTAGCTTAAAATATTTCGCCACAGTATCCAGTAATTCAATGTAACTCTAAGCCAGAACACAACAATGCAAGCGATGCTGCATGGCGGCAGAAATAAGTAAGTTAAGATAGGTCCCAAAGAAGATACCAATACACGACATTTACTTACAAGGGTCTATCTCCGTGTATGTGTGAGTGTTAAGATACGCTGCTTGAATAAGGATATATTTTAAAGTACGAGTCGGATTCGCGGACTTAGGGTTCATATTTGTAATACATTTTATTTCAAAAAGACCGTCTTAGTCTGTGGTCCTTTTCCATAAAACTTTATTAAATTTAAGTTAGACTTTAATTTAATAAAATTTAAATTAAATGATGGTAGTAGACTCTACCTAAAATCGTTTGTCAGACTATGTTTTAAAATATTTTACCAGGGTTTAGGGTTGATATGTTAAATATTTTTAATTTCATAAACGCTTAAAAAACTATGTGTTCGACGGGGTCGACATGCGGGACCTAAAATAATAAAATTGTTTTGAGAGAAGGGTTTTCTAAAAAAATATGAGCATATCCTTATTTGCTTGACCATGATTTTCACGTTTTGAGAAGCGGATTTTGCAAAAAATGAAGGGACTTCTAAATAGGGCTTACACTCATTTCAATCTAGAGCGGTAATAACCAACGTGAAACCAATGTTAATTGTGAACTTTGAAACCGCCCCGGCTCGGGAAAGTTTTTTCTTAAATTCTACTTTTGCTGCTCAGTTTTCTTAATTTTTTCCTTTTTCCAAGCACCTTTATCAAAATATTGAAAGAAATTTAAAAAGACGAATGAAATCAGTAAAGTAAAGGTATGTTGTGTGACGTAGTTATAATAAATCTGTGGGTATGACCAAGAGAAAGAGGATTATTTCTTTATTTATAAATTAAATATTTCACCCGACTTAACTAACTTTGTATGTCTTATATGTATATTATTCAATGGTATTTATTTTTAATAGACCTAAAGCATCAGCTTTGCATAATTACTATAATACAGTGAAGAGTATACTGCGATGATAAGTTTGTCGAAAAATTTATGTTATGATACAAAACCATCTCTATATATAATAAAATTCTTCTGATTTCAGAGTCTGCAGTCGTATTCTATTACTATAAATAATTGCTGCAGTCTGCCTGAAGCTTAGTATAAGAAAACTAAACACGTACTGTTGACGAGTTGTTTCAGGATATTGCCCATTCCATATAAGGACGGCACATTCCTTAAGACATTAGTCTGACTGTGAGTAAATAGGCAACAAAATAATAATAGGAATGATTGTATAACTGTCTGTTCAACTAATCAAATTGCAAATAACAGAAATTAAATTATCACTTTTAATTACTTCATTTGTAAACCTAGCACAAAGGTGCTTAATTTATTTGATTTATATATTAATTAATTGGCGTTTCTACAAAAAATAAGTTATAATATAGACATGAATGCAGGCTTTGGAAGGCTTTTGATAATAAAATACTCCACCCATTAATTATTCTCTTCTCTTAGTTTGAATTCACAACTGAAAAGCATAAGTTGCTCAAAAAGTTTTATATAAGTACGTAGACATACAAAAAAACCTTTGGATGCCTATGAACGAATGCCATCCCAATGTTAATTAGGACAGCTAGTGGAACTGGCCATCAGTCTGAGAATTATGCAGAAAAATTATTCACCCTTTTTTCTTTATCCTTTAATCACCATTTACGAAATTTTAACTAGGTACCTGCATTTAAAGCGTGAGTTATGTATTTTTATAACTAGTTAAGTAATTAATTGTCTAAGTTTTTACTGAGTATCTAACTTTCTCATAATCATCATCTCAGTCGCAGGCTGTCTACTGCTGGATATGGGCCTCGCCAAGGATTTACAGAACGATCCATTGGAATCGGCCTGCATCCAGCGCCTGCCTGCAACCTTCTTCAGGTCATCTGACCATCTGGTCGGTGGGTGCATTGTCGCCAGTCGAAAAACTTTCTGTCCCATCGGCCATCAGTTCATCGCGCTATGTGCCATGCCCTCTGTCACTTCAAAGGGGTAATCCGCTGGGCAATGTCGGCAACCTTTTTTTTCTTATTTCTGATTCGGTCTCGTAAGAAAACACCGAGCATAGCTCTCTTCTTTATCTAATCTCTAACTTTCTACTCTCTACAAGTGACATAAGGAGTGACATAAATTTACATCGAATATTTTCGTAGAAAAACAAAAGCAATATGTTTTCATCAGGGTAATCTTGTTAGTGACGTACGCCTCAGAACGATACGATGGTTGTCCTTAATATAATAACTTACCCGGTCCAGTTACTTGCTTTTCCGGATTACTGCCGTACTGATTCACTACACTTCTGAGTGAATTCGGTCGTTATTCAATATCTTTAAGAGATGTAATGATTTATTTATTTTGCTTTAAATAAAAAATGCATGGTGTGCGCTTCCTTGTTTTTCACCCGATCGGCGTCCAGGAAATCTGTTTTACAATAATGTCACAGATTATAGAATACTAATTTATATGATAAGAATAAGCATTAATTAGCCTAAAATATCTATTTTGGAACACAATAATGGAACAAGTTGACACGAAACTTAATAATATTTAACATTTTAACCGCACGATAAGAGCCAATTCTCTCCGTATCAACACCTATTTACACATAGAACTAGGAACGTGACGCAATTTTTTTTTTTAAATCTATGTATTTACATATGCACATTACTCAATGTCGTCTAATGTAAATTACAAGCTACAGCAGTCCTGAAGAAAAGCAAACAATGCCGGTATTAATATGCAAAAGGAATGCTCCACGGCACAAAATGTTTTGGTTTAAATAAACCAGAAAATTATTTCTTCTTTTTGATGAGAGGGTCAATAAACTCGTACACCCACGCGTCTTGGCCACTGACGTGATTTCTCTAACAACCACCAGATGGCAACCAAGACCATCGGCTTAGCATAATATCTTTCAATCCACGGAAACGTCTTTCTTATTGGACAATAAGGTGGCTCTAACTTGCGACATGTGGTCCCATTGCCTAAGAAAAAGATGTAGTTCCTTTTCATGTCAATAGATGGCGCTACAAGAATTGAAAATATTGTATTTAGTTAAGTCCCCACTTGTTTTAGCGGAAAAAGAGTATTACATGATTTTTAAAGTATCGTCATCCTATCACAAACTGATTCAGTGTTTAATTTAATAAGTTATCGGATTTAGAAACACAGTGTCCTAAGTGATCAATCGATGGCGTTAATATATATAAAAATGTGCTGAGACTCCATTTGTACACTAAAAATAGGTGCGTTTCAAAAATTTTGCAACACATACAATTTACTTTTTTAAAATTATTGTTAAGCCACTAACGAATTGGAATAAATACAGTTAATGTTTCCAACTAACTAGTCACTATGAATTTACGTTTCCGATTTTAATTGAAACAGCAAGCTTATGGAACAGCTCATAGCTTTGCCATTCAAAATTAATATACGAGCATGTTAGAGTAACGTTCGTACTAGTTATAAACACATCAAATTTGCACTACACATTCACATAAAACATTATTTTGTACAATTTCACATTTTTATCACCATCTTAAAACAAGTTTGCTAGGTTTTTAACTAAAATGCCCCATTTTTAACCCTATACTTGGCAGGGATTTTTTTTATTGAAATTGTTAACTTTTCATCGTAAACCATGTTTGAGGGAGTTAATTAAAGGGTTAAAGAATAAACAATAAAAATGTCATCTATTTTTCTCGGTAGAGCCATATTATGTAGGTAGAGAGAGTTTTTTTTTTTTTTTGCAAAAGCGGGCAATCCGTGCCATCTATGGTTTAAGACCAAGGGAGTCGCCTAGAGGGTTGTTTAAGGATATTAATGTTTTAACTCTCGCTTCTCAATATATATTTGAGGTTATTATGTATACCAGGAGATATATTTCTTCTTTTAAAAAAATTTGCGATGTTACGGATAGACCCTTACGGAATAAAAATAAATTATATCTCCCATCAAATCGGCTAAGTAGAGTTAATGACTCATTTTTGGGTAACTGTATATACTATTACAATAAGCTTCCAGAGTCGGTCCTTAGTTTGCCTGACCGAAAATTCAAAGCACATGTTAAGAATTTACTTTGTAAAAAAGCCTATTATAGCGCTCATCATTTTCTCAATGACAAGGATGTGTAACTTAAGCTTGGTGCGGAGTCCTCCAAACTATAGCTAAAAATTGATCATATGTACATTCAGTACATTATTATTATTTTTATTATATCATGACATCTTTTATTACTTGACATTTTTATAAAACTATTTCAATAATCCTCAATATTTATTAATTTAATAATAAACTTATTGTAATTATAAAAATATTCAAATGTAAACTCGTCTGATTTGACTAAAATTTTGTGAATTGACGTTTTTGAAGAAAATGCTGCTGTGGAGTTTGTGGCCCCACTTCTTCTCCACTTGCGCTTTGGAAGTGGTGGTAAACTTAAAATAAGTAACAATTGACGTCAATAAGTGATAAGAATATCCTATATTGAAAATAAACAATTTGAATTTGAATTTTGAATTTAGAGATATGAAAATTTTCCCGAATTGTTTTACACCCCTAAAATTGATTAATGATGATTTTATGTAATTTAATTGTGACTGAATTTAATTTTTTTTTTTAACTCAATATAGATTAATGGATGCTTTATTATTATTATTAAATTACTAAATGATGACTTATTGCACAAATACAAATCATATTTGATTAGATTTCTTTCTCAATTATTTATCGACATTACATATTGGAATTATTATATTATGATAGAAAAAAAGATAACCGTGTGGTAATAGGCGAATCTCTCAATCCTCAGGTTGTTATTAGCAAACAAGGGTCAGAGATATTTTGTTTACAACTCTGTCTGACTGGTGGGGCATATCCCTTTCTGCATTATTCTCTATAAACGGTGACATTAGGTAGACGACCGGTCATAAAAATAATGCCAAATTTTACTTTAGAAAGCCTTCTTAATCCAAACTTGGAAAGTTCAAAATTTCGAATTTGAAATAGGATATCCTTGATCAAAATTTCTGGCTTACGGCTTATCCACTAAGAAAACTTTTCAAAATGTTTCACCCAATATTCAAATGAGAATATTGACACAGCCTGTGTTGGGTTCGAGAATCGCAAATTAAGAGCTCAGTTCGGAAGTTATTTACAATTATTTATGTACCGCTTATTTTGCATATCAATCAGCATTTGCATTCGTGTATTTTGTTTGTTTATACTATTGGATTAACCCAAAGGCTATTTTAAATTGCCCTTTGATACTAGTAATTGTAAGATAATAATAACCAATTCGAATTTCCCCTTTTTCACACGCTTACGGTAGCTTTCGAGTTTAACGGTAGATAACTTTATTGTATTTTTTATTAATGAAGTAAGCATACATTATCAACTATAGTAATTATTTTGGTGAAATCTGTATTGCAAAATAATTTCATGCAAGCTATTTAACTTAAATATAAAATTATTTCCCTTAACACATCTCATCTGATATAGAGCTCACTTTAATGAGAATATATTTCAAGAAAAGAAAATCAATTTAACTACATTATACAAAATTAATTGTCATAAAAATTACAGCAATATATCATATAGGTACAACAGGTAACACAACAAAGTAAGACAAGTAAAAAATGACGAAAAGACCACCCCTCACCTGACCAATTGATATTTTTTTTTTAATTTTAAAAAAATGCTGAATGTGGACTAGTAACACAGGTGCCGTTCTAGCGGATACCCCATAGATTTAAAAAAAAAATTTGCTTGATACCCAATATGGAATACGTCAAAAATAGATACAAGTTTTTTGTTTAAATACTTACTAACTTCGCAGTTTAGTAATATCACATTGGGTCCCAATAAATTATCAGAATACAGGCACACGAGGATCGCCTCAACGCCGTGAAATTCAATTTATGGTTGTCTAGATAAGAATTAATTGATGTGCCATAGTCTGGTACGGGCGGCCGGTTGTATATATTAAGCTGTTGTAGCAATATTACAATGCATTTATACTAGAAATTGCTACCGGTGTTGTGTTACTAAACTATGACTCGATTTCCAGATAAATTCTAATAAAATAATACTCAAAATGGGACATATTTTAAATTGTTAAATATAAATAAAATAATTACTTATAAATCTTCCTTGAATTGATGTCCTATTATGTAACTTATGGAGGTAAGCATAAACTTCTCGATTTATATTTTGACCCGTGATTTCCTAAGGGCATATGACTAAGCTTAATGACGGCCATCTCAAGATAACTGTCGTGACAAATGGCTTATCGTTTTTTATAACCTTCAGACAGACCGCTCAAGATGTAATCGTCACACGATAGTTTTCTATGTTAGAACAAAACATGCACACATTGCTGTGATAGAAGATCCTATGGTATTCGTGTAGAGTAAAAAAGTAAACAGCGCCAAAGGGCATTGGAAAATGGAAACGGGTATACAAAAACATAAGGCAGTAGTAATGACTAACATCCAAGAAAACACGGAAAAGTTTGCTGAAACACAAACATGGAAGGTGGCAAAGATATCCCTGATGCGATAACGGCCCCCTTCGTCCGACGCCGCCGTAGTTTGTTTTGGCGTTTCACTTACTTTGGATTTGTAAAGTTCTATTTTTAAACGATTAAGCAAAAGAGATTTAAAACACCCATTGATGTTCATTGACTAACTTTATGTTGTTATTTGTATGACTTATAATAGTGGAGTACTTACTTTGGTAGTTATAATACAATTACATTGTAATTTTAAATTTCACTTTAAGATATTTTAATAGTTACTTGTGTTGCGGCTTATTCGGCACAAGTCCTTTTTTATGTTGTTGAGCTTATAAAACAAGGTTTTAAAATGTAGGATGTGTCTCTCCAGGATTTTGGTACAAACCACTCAATCTAAAATTTAAGTAGGTAAAAAGGTTTTTTACTAAAAGGATTCGCAGTTCACAATTTCAAAATAGGTTAATGTAGCGAAACCAAAGGCCAACAGTCCTCTGGGGGACAGGTTAGAACCAAACGTTATGTGGTAGGAAAAGTTTTCGCTGAAGGGGTCGCATTGTCTATTTTTTGGAAACACAAGTACCTATTTGTGTTAAATGCTGCATACTAATTAAAAACTTTATTTGAGTTTATAAGGTAGCATAGGATTGGAGCATTTCCATATACGGGCGATGATTGTTTTAATTTCTACTACTGGGTTAGCTATCGAGAGCTAATCTGCAAAGTACATTTTCATTGTCATTGATGTTCTTATATTCCTACTTCTTCTAAGAATATTTGAATCCATGAGATTCAAATATTAATGGATTGTAAGAATAACCGACTTTGTAGAACTCCTAAACTGCGACCAATTAAAACAAAAGTATTTTTTTAAAGAAGCTAATAGATAATTAGTTAACAATATTAGTTTAAAATAAACTCATGTTGAAAAATACAAAGAGAGAGACAGTGGTAGAGAAAGACAAAGAGGGAAAGAAAGAAAGATAAATTTTGGACATGGTGTTTTAGCTGACCCCGACCTGAGAAGTTTGTACTTTAGATGCAAACAATATGCATAGGTTAAAAGTTGAATTACATTTAAAATATTTTTATTCAATTTTAAAAGGTCCATTCTTTTCTCTTATCAATCTCTGTAAAGTTGAGAATAATAATATCTTACTGCCGCCGGCTTTTCTCCGAAATTACTTATCCACTCTGAACACTAAGAAACTTTCGCTCAATCGAAATTAAATTGCTAATTTCGGCGTAAAACTCTTAAACTCATTATCGATCTTCTTACTTCTTGTTGCAGTTGATTAATGTTTGATTTTAATTTGTGAACATTTGAGATTTATAGCTAGTTGTCGTTTGATTTTTTTAAATTATATGAAAGATTTATTGTCATTATTTTTAAATTTTTTTTTTTGAATTGTTTATACGGCCATGGAATCTAGTCCTTTAAGGCCTTTCTTGAATTTATTAATCTTCTTCAGTCCTACTTAAGTCAGTCGAGTCAAAAATTCAAGTCAATAGTCAAGTCCAGTCAAGTAAGTAAGTCTAGTCTGAGTCAGATGGCTAAGTGAAGCGGTGGAAAAATTTCACTTAGCTATATCATGGAGATTTTGGTGACAAAGATAAAAAGTCACGTAATCGACACTGTATCACTTCCCAACACTCACGCTTCTTCACGAACACTTTGCGAATAATAATCCACCAATATTATGCACAAACACTAGAAAAAACCTAAGTTTTGGAAATTAAATACAGCGCGGACATAGCGACAGTTTACTTTCCCTCCAAAAACTCATTATTTTTAGATAAATATACGCATAAACAACAAAAAAAAAAAAACATTTGTGTTTAGATACAATTTATAATTATAAGATAAGATAGTATTTATATAGAATTAAGGGACTGACAAGCGCACAGTCAATTGACTGTGCGCTTGTCAATCCCTTGTGTCAGTGGATAAGATTTAAATCTTATCCACAGTCAAATGGGACATGTAAGAGCTGTGTATAAGAGGTGATCTACAGATTGAACAAACCCGCAATTACGTCACTGACTGGATACACACCACATTAATTATCTTGCCATTTTCATGGGATGATAAGCTTAAATTATTTTGGATATAAAGATATTCTCATGTTGCGATCTAACGGGCTTTAACCCTCCACTGTTTGCAATATAAGATAGTTTAAGAGGGTGTTTGTAAGAGGGTTAAATGTATGCCAGTCACGTCATTATAATCCTGTTTGTAGTGATATACTTAGTGAGATGGGTAGTTCCAATAGATTTCCTTATTATAATGTTACTAAAATATAAAAAATATTGATGCATTTGGCAAGTACTTAGATCTACTTAGGTAGCATGTGAGTTTTTACCATATAGGATTTTTACCTTAGGGTTTACCAAAGCCTAAGGTATACCTTAGCCTTCTTTTGTCGCTAAGTCAGAAACTTGAAAAATCTAATATAAAGTAACACTTGATACGAAAGAAAGACGCCTGTGATGACTATTTAAATTTCCAATATGTAATAGTTTTAAATTCATTCTCAATTCTAATGTCTGTAAGTCATGGATGACTTTTGTCCATGCAATAAAGTAACTACTACTTACCACTTTATAGGTAAACTAGCTTTCGCCCGCGGCTTTTCTCGCATGAATTTCTCTCGGGAACAGTTCTTTTCCCGGAATGAAATGTACCCTATGTCCCTTCTCAATACTCCTAGCTATGTGTATGCGAAATTTCAGGTAGATTGGTTTAGTAGATAGGCGTGAAGAGGTAACAAACAAACAAACAAGCAAATATGCAAATATATTTGTATGTTTGTTTATTTGTTTGTTTTTTGTTGTAATATTAGTATGGATTCTTCTTCTTCATATTTTTTTCTCCAAACAACCTGTTCTATTGCGGGATTTGTTGAAGATAGAAATACAGTTTTATTTTTCACAATTTCTCTCTTCATTCGAAAAATGTCTGAAAATCAGTGCGATAGCGGCGGTAATAGGTGCCTTCTATTGATCACGTTCACGTGCCTTTCTCCGAACAATTTAGCTCTGTTGTGTACTATATTTCCTAGCAATATTTTTACTTGGAACGATATATTTTGTTACGAATAGAGGCTATTAACATAAATGGTACATGGATGGAGATTAAATGATTTATGATATATTTTATGATTCAGAGCCCACTTACATACATAACTACTTCGATGTAAAGTTTTAGTCTGTTAAATGAGTTAAGTATAGAGGTTAGTTGGCAGTCGCTTCATTGCATCAATCAGTACTTCCATATCAATGACACAAATTAATTGTGTAATCTAGGCTGAAACGAAAGCTGTGTGTCTAAAATGTATACTTGGATGAAAGACAGCAACATCGAAAGTGCAAATAAATTAGGAGTTTTTCCTAGTTAACTGTGGGTTACAACAATTAACAGCAGAAGACTTTTTGTATCTAGCTGTCATTATTCAAATTTTATTTTGTAACTGGCTGCCTGCACCGGTTGCAAATACGTTAAGATTAACTTTTCAGTGAATTTCTTCAATATTAATTGTTTATGTTAGAATCTTCTGCATAGTTTAAAAACTATAGAAAGACGAGTGTAAAGTTGGTCTCAATATGTAGAGTTTTTTTTTGTGAATGTACCTTACGTCTGCAAATTTTAGCTAGCTAGCTAGCTAAGAAGTAAACTTACTATGCAGGAAGTTTATTGTTTAATTTTTCTCGTTGTTTAGCTTAGATCAAGTTAATAAATTCAATTAGAACACTCAAAAGGATAAATATTCAACAGTCAAATATAAAAAAACAAAATGTAGCGAAAGGTGTATTTTTATCTTAAACTTTTAACAAAATACACGTTACTAAATGTGCCAATACCGAGCCCCGGATAAATCTATTAAGGCTAGATCCTCCAGCGTCTTTTAGAGCTGAGCTTCACTGGATAACACGTCAGCACAAGCCATTAGGCAGAATGCCTTTGAGTTGGGTCGACGAACCATTGCTCGGGGCTCAAAGGGCTACTCACTTCATCGTCTTTTCATCTTACCTTTCACGTCATCACACAATTTAGATACCCACTCTGTTGGACGCGTGATATAATAATAATGTTTCGGTAAAGTACCCGCCCATCCTTTTGACAACGCTCTTCATCCTTATGTAGAATATTTTTTTTAGGTCTGACCAAAAAACTGTAATGTATCTAATAAGTACTACTTTCCAATAGCTGTCAGAGTATAGGTCAATTTCTTAAATCACCCAATTAAAGAGGATTTTCTCAAAATTAATTAATAAATCCCAAAACGAAAATTTACCAAGAATAATAGAATCGATTATGTTACGTAGTTCAGGAAACAGTTTAGGAAACAATTGATATACCTATCATCAAATATATATGAGTTTAAGCTTTAGGTCTTATCTTTTTGATCATTCTCCTATTTTATCGTAAAACAATTATAAAAGCATATTACTGTTAAAATACCTACAAGAATATTATTTACTTATATCGTGGCCACAATTTCGTGTTTGTTAGCTCTTAGCATTAAGTCTGGAGATTGTGGGAAAGATCAACAGTGCCACAGCCCTGTCAAGAAGCAGGTAATATATGTACACAAATATTAAACCGAGGTTTAATCTGCTATGAGTATAAAGAAGTCATGGATTCACAAGTTATTTATATTTATCGAGTGAGTTGGCGTCAAAGTTTTAATCATTCACGGCATCTGACGTGGTCTTCTTAATGATTACTTAGTAGCGTCCGGAACCTGGATACATTACGTTTTAAAGTTCTTAAATACATTTATAAATTAATTCAGTTTACCTAGGTTATGTTGTATCATGATCAAGAGCAGTGGCGTGCATATCATAAAGACGTTTAGACGTTGCCTACCCTGTACTTTTGTAATAAATAATAAATAAAATATTTAATCAATACATATAAATAATAAATATTTTTTCACACAAGATATCGAATTATCTTAACAACGCCATCTATGAATGCGCGCGAACACGCGGCGCGCCGCCGCCGCGCCGCCCCATACGCGCTGCTAGCTAGCTAGGCCAGGCCAGCTTTTTAGTAAATCGTCTGAAGTTTACTACTCTCACAAAGAAATCACTATGTATAGATGTGCTTTTGCTCGTGTAGTAGTGCAAGTAAAAAACTTACATGAACAGACACATATGCGCTAAATCACGCCTGTGTGAGTGAATTTCAGACCTCCACTATAGATGAAACAAAATGCTATGAGATGACATTTCATCTCGCTCTCACTTTTGTTACGGCCAATTAGAGTTACGCGTTACACATACTTAAATCTGATTAGTGATTACGAATATTACGATGGATTGCAGCAACATGATAACTGTGTCTATTGGATATTAAACGAGTAATGCTGCAAATTTAAAAACGCATAGACTTGAAGATTTTATATAAACAAGATGACATTCCCAATTCCGTAGGGTTATGTTTTTATTTCCGTATCGAAATCAAATCAACAATATGTTTGCTTTGCTTGCAGGCATTTGTTTGTTTTGAATGTTTAATTAATTGATAATTGCAATGTGCATTGTTTACAATGAGGTGAAAAAATAGCACTTTTATTTTTAACAAATTTACTCAGTAGTAGTTTAAAATTTTCATGTGATTGTTGTAAACCGAGTGTTTGTTTACAAAAACTATAAAATGACGCGCTAAGTAATCTCTCATTTGGCGAAAAAATGTCAATAATAATAAATGGACGTTATCAACCGGGATTGATCGGATTTAGTTGAAGTGAAGGGTAAGCTAACAACAACATTATTTAATATTATTTTCAAATTAACATGTTTGCTATGCTTTTCCAAAACTCCCACGGGACCGTAGGATAAGGCGGTCGTCTTTTAAACATTTTCAGGGCCTATGTAGGTACATGATTCATATAATATAATAATACTGTTTTAGTTGTAACTCAAATACCTATACCTAAATTATAAGTATAGATTAAAATAGAAATAGTTCTGGTCTAGGTAGGTTTTTGCCTACCCTAAGGAAAATGTCTGTGCACGTCACTGATCAAGAGTAAATATTAAACAAAGTGACTAGTATTGTAATCTACTACCTATTTATTACTTTGAATTTTATGCCAAATATTCTAAAGAAACAAATTCAATGTACTTGAACAATGAGATCATAATCGAATATTTAGCACCAACTTCTAGATTATAAAATAATTCTTGAAGCAAAAAATAAACGAAATACTCAAGAAATCATAGTATTCACTCTGTTCTACGATAATCTCGTAGAACTGGGTGTAGATGCTACGACTTCTTTACACTCTCGTAGCGGGATGTAAGGATGCGATGCGGTAAGCTACGCAATTTCAGAAGGCGTTTCGCTCGACGCGACCGCGCCGCGCTTCATGTTTTAATTTTACCACTTCAAAATCAATCACTGCTGTGGTATCAAAACCGACCACAAACATGGACAGATAACGGATAGTTAGATAATTTGATCGGATAGTTAAATGGTTAGATAATTAGCCGCAACCATACATTGTCTAATTTGGGATGATAATTTTACAACAGATTCAAAACATTGATAATAAATACAGTGCGATAGAGACGAACAATATATTTTTGCGATTTGACGGTACTCAAGCTATAGACAAAATGTAGTAATTACATAGGCTCCCATTGTCTAAGATAATAAAAGAATTGGATTTCTTAAATTAAGTAATGGTCCATACTGGCCTATTTTTTGGTAAAAAATATAAAACTCTTAAATTATCAAAACTCAACCCGAGATCAATTCGCACTTGGCCGCTGTTATATAAATTGAAAAATTCTATTTAAATTGAGTATTTCTTTATATAACGAGTTGGATCTAAAGTGGCTGAAATTTACTAGAGTAATATTTATATTAGAGGGAAATATTATGCAAAATCTTATAACTTTCCGCGCCAAGTAAATAAAAATCACTTTATTACACTATATTGAATTACCGAGGTTGCTGACTCGTAATATTACACGGTAAGCGAGAGCTGTAGATGTATTTTAGTACACTTTCTCATGGATACTAAGTAGCTAAAATTAACTAGTTAATAGTTACCGGGTTAAGATAGTAGATATAAACCATCTGAAAAAATAACCTGTTCATAAAAGATAACCGCGTAAAATTGTTCGTGCTGTTTTTAGGGCATAAATATAATGTGTATATGTCGATAAAGATATAATTCATATTTATGAAGAGACAAATTTATGTTTTTTTTACTTGTTTGAAAAAGATTCACGAAACACGTACAGAAAATATACTTACCTTGAAAATGGGCGAGACATGTATTTATCTTATATTAAAATACAACCTACAAAGAAAACAAATCAGAAGATCTAAACAAAAACAACGCCTTTTAAAGTCAGAAAGGACGAGATGAAAGGAGCCACACAAATGAGTCTTGCAGTTTACACATGTGAAGGTCGCTATTACGCGTACAAACGTAAACAACAGTAATGAAGGTTCGAGCTCCAAAGTAAATTGAATCGAGGTGCCGATAGTAGGAAGTCCCTCATTTCCTTGCATTTGTTGTCACAGTGCCTGTAGGCATTAAATTTTCTTCTACGTCCCATCGCGCGCCCGTTTCCGGGTATGATGTCCGGACCTTAGGTCAGTGTTTCTTAAAATGGGACTATTTCGTATGTTTTTTTTATCTTCATATTAGCGAAAACAAGTACTTAACACTAGATCTCCATTTTGACCAATTTGAATATTAAAGCGCCTGTAGATCCGATTAAGTAAGCTTGAAGTCTTGATCTCCGTTTACTTATGGCGGATTTACCAATAAACTCATTTTAAAAAGTATTGACGGGCACTGTAACACCAATGACGATATACTTTTGATTATATCGAAGTTACATTACACATACGAATATACACACTAAAAATGTGTGGATTTCAAAATACTTAGTTTGAGAAGCTTTGTCTTTTTACAATTGAGGACAAAGTGAATTAAGATTGTCCTCTACTTCTATTCAATTGACCTTTACGAATCTATGTAAAATAGAAACATTTACTGTCTTATTAATAAAATAACCCTAATCCAAGCTTACTCCGAGGTTACGCTTGGAATAGTTAAACTAGGAATAAGGATGTTTCAACCAAGTTTTAATATCCTTATTAATAAACTTAAATTAGCGACGTTTTAGATATACTAGTTACACCTCGGTTTAAGGTAGAAAATTGCAACACTGACCTTTTTACCACAATAACAAAACGAATATTTTGTTCATTTTGGACTTTTATGTCAGATTGTTGACAGAAGTGACATATCAAAACCAGATAAATAAATTCAAGGAAGCATTAAAATACTCGTTTCCAGACGTATGTACAAAAATATTAAAAGAAATCGGTTAAAAATTGGTTTGTATAGTAATGTATTTTACACCAGGGGTGTTACTACGGTCTCTTAAAACTATGTAAGATCCAGTGAGTAAGCGAGACAGCGCAATACATGATGTATGGCGACATCTCCCTCGCTCAATCGTTCTTGCATGGTTTTAAGAGATTGTGGTAAGTCACCTGATACTTGTCACCGTGTGAGGAGCTTGATAGCCTAGCGCGGCGCGCGTATTCGTAATATAGCACGCGTCAAGTGACGGGGACGGCGAGTGCGCGATCATGTTTGGATTGGTCGCCATTAGTGGCATTTCTATCGTGCTTTGGAAGGCACGTTAAGCCGTTGGTCCCGGTTGTTATCGGTAGATGGGAGTCGTTAGGCTATGTAGATGCCTTTAGGCAGCCTGAAAAATCTGACAGTGGTGGCCACTAACATCCGGGCCATATTCCTGTGGGTCTGGTTTTCCTGTAAAAAGGGTTGCGAAGGTAAGACGGCAGTCGCTCCATTGTAATAACCAGTTCTGCCAAATCAGGACCATGATTAATAGCGTACCCTGGGCTCTGAAGCGCAAGCTAAAGATGTAACCGGAAAATACGCTCGGACGAAGAAGAACCAAACTAGTCATCAAAATATTAGGTTAGATTGTACTTAATCTTTCGCTAAACCTAATGGTTCCTAGGTATAACTTTACTCTAAGGTTGAAACTAGGTTTAAGTTATTCTATCCTTATACAGGGGTTATTAATAAGTATTTTTTACTAAAACTGTTTTAGACCTTGGTTTAAAGTTAAGCGGACCTTAAAACTGGTTTATTAATAAGACAGTTTATAGTTTATAATGTATGAATTAAAGGAAAAGTATTTATTTTGATCACAACATCCCAATCCCTTTACTTTACGGTAATAATTAATTCTCTTCCGTCTTGCTCTGTCTCAAAGAGCATCTCAAACATCACTATCTAAATTATCTTAGTTAATTCAAATAGAGTCGGTTTTCTGTATCTTATTCGAAATCATTCTATAATTATTTGGTCATACTCTGTAAAAGTATTACAGTTCTTCAAATAAATGGCAACAAATAGACATACGAGTATATTTCTGACTTTTGAAAAAGGATAGTATTTCGAGTAGATAGACCTCCTTTTTGCGCCGCAACAATGGGTGAATGGTAGAGAAAGCTCTATATGACGGGTTGGAATGTCGTTTTTTCTACGTGTCAGCACCGCGGCGAGTGCGGCAATTTATAGGCAGTTATTAAATAATCGGCGTCCCTTTATCTCTGTCGGATGGTGTCGATATTGCCCACGTAATTGTTAAATGGTTTACGGAATCGCAATAATATTGGATTCACTTGATATATTGTGTACCCTGAGGACTGTGTAGCGTTGACGTTGATTTGGAGGGGAAATTGATTAACAATGAGGATTTCCAAGCAAAAATTACCTTTATATGTGTGTATTTTTTACTTCCATGCATTTAAATGAGTTACCTTGATGGCAGGTGTCATGTTAAAATAATAATTGTTACACAATTTATTTTATATTCTTAAAATTTTAGACATTTGTAAAGCTTTATATAGTTTTTATAGAATTAGTAGAATCTGCCTTGAATAAATCAAATTATTTCACTTGCCAGAAATATGTGATTCGGGACCACTATGTTGAATTTGCAAAATGTTGAATTCTTATGATGTTGACTTCGCAAAATGTTGAATCCCATAATGTTGAAGTTGTAAAAAGTTGAATTTCCCACCTAGATCAAAATTTACACTATATTGAATTACCGAGGTTGCTGACTCGTAATATTACACGGTAAGCGAGAGCTGTAGATGTATTTTAGTACACTTTCTCATGGATACTAAGTAGCTAAAATTAACTAGTTAATAGTTACCGGGTTAAGATAGTAGATATAAACCATCTGAAAAAATAACCTGTTCATAAAAGATAACCGCGTAAAATTGTTCGTGCTGTTTTTAGGGCATAAATATAATGTGTATATGTCGATAAAGATATAATTCATATTTATGAAGAGACAAATTTATGTTTTTTTTACTTGTTTGAAAAAGATTCACGAAACACGTACAGAAAATATACTTACCTTGAAAATGGGCGAGACATGTATTTATCTTATATTAAAATACAACCTACAAAGAAAACAAATCAGAAGATCTAAACAAAAACAACGCCTTTTAAAGTCAGAAAGGACGAGATGAAAGGAGCCACACAAATGAGTCTTGCAGTTTACACATGTGAAGGTCGCTATTACGCGTACAAACGTAAACAACAGTAATGAAGGTTCGAGCTCCAAAGTAAATTGAATCGAGGTGCCGATAGTAGGAAGTCCCTCATTTCCTTGCATTTGTTGTCACAGTGCCTGTAGGCATTAAATTTTCTTCTACGTCCCATCGCGCGCCCGTTTCCGGGTATGATGTCCGGACCTTAGGTCAGTGTTTCTTAAAATGGGACTATTTCGTATGTTTTTTTTATCTTCATATTAGCGAAAACAAGTACTTAACACTAGATCTCCATTTTGACCAATTTGAATATTAAAGCGCCTGTAGATCCGATTAAGTAAGCTTGAAGTCTTGATCTCCGTTTACTTATGGCGGATTTACCAATAAACTCATTTTAAAAAGTATTGACGGGCACTGTAACACCAATGACGATATACTTTTGATTATATCGAAGTTACATTACACATACGAATATACACACTAAAAATGTGTGGATTTCAAAATACTTAGTTTGAGAAGCTTTGTCTTTTTACAATTGAGGACAAAGTGAATTAAGATTGTCCTCTACTTCTATTCAATTGACCTTTACGAATCTATGTAAAATAGAAACATTTACTGTCTTATTAATAAAATAACCCTAATCCAAGCTTACTCCGAGGTTACGCTTGGAATAGTTAAACTAGGAATAAGGATGTTTCAACCAAGTTTTAATATCCTTATTAATAAACTTAAATTAGCGACGTTTTAGATATACTAGTTACACCTCGGTTTAAGGTAGAAAATTGCAACACTGACCTTTTTACCACAATAACAAAACGAATATTTTGTTCATTTTGGACTTTTATGTCAGATTGTTGACAGAAGTGACATATCAAAACCAGATAAATAAATTCAAGGAAGCATTAAAATACTCGTTTCCAGACGTATGTACAAAAATATTAAGAGAAATCGGTTAAAAATTGGTTTGTATAGTAATGTATTTTACACCAGGGGTGTTACTACGGTCTCTTAAAACTATGTAAGATCCAGTGAGTAAGCGAGACAGCGCAATACATGATGTATGGCGACATCTCCCTCGCTCAATCGTTCTTGCATGGTTTTAAGAGATTGTGGTAAGTCACCTGATACTTGTCACCGTGTGAGGAGCTTGATAGCCTAGCGCGGCGCGCGTATTCGTAATATAGCACGCGTCAAGTGACGGGGACGGCGAGTGCGCGATCATGTTTGGATTGGTCGCCATTAGTGGCATTTCTATCGTGCTTTGGAAGGCACGTTAAGCCGTTGGTCCCGGTTGTTATCGGTAGATGGGAGTCGTTAGGCTATGTAGATGCCTTTAGGCAGCCTGAAAAATCTGACAGTGGTGGCCACTAACATCCGGGCCATATTCCTGTGGGTCTGGTTTTCCTGTAAAAAGGGTTGCGAAGGTAAGACGGCAGTCGCTCCATTGTAATAACCAGTTCTGCCAAATCAGGACCATGATTAATAGCGTACCCTGGGCTCTGAAGCGCAAGCTAAAGATGTAACCGGAAAATACGCTCGGACGAAGAAGAACCAAACTAGTCATCAAAATATTAGGTTAGATTGTACTTAATCTTTCGCTAAACCTAATGGTTCCTAGGTATAACTTTACTCTAAGGTTGAAACTAGGTTTAAGTTATTCTATCCTTATACAGGGGTTATTAATAAGTATTTTTTACTAAAACTGTTTTAGACCTTGGTTTAAAGTTAAGCGGACCTTAAAACTGGTTTATTAATAAGACAGTTTATAGTTTATAATGTATGAATTAAAGGAAAAGTATTTATTTTGATCACAACATCCCAATCCCTTTACTTTACGGTAATAATTAATTCTCTTCCGTCTTGCTCTGTCTCAAAGAGCATCTCAAACATCACTATCTAAATTATCTTAGTTAATTCAAATAGAGTCGGTTTTCTGTATCTTATTCGAAATCATTCTATAATTATTTGGTCATACTCTGTAAAAGTATTACAGTTCTTCAAATAAATGGCAACAAATAGACATACGAGTATATTTCTGACTTTTGAAAAAGGATAGTATTTCGAGTAGATAGACCTCCTTTTTGCGCCGCAACAATGGGTGAATGGTAGAGAAAGCTCTATATGACGGGTTAGAATGTCGTTTTTTCTACGTGTCAGCACCGCGGCGAGTGCGGCAATTTATAGGCAGTTATTAAATAATCGGCGTCCCTTTATCTCTGTCGGATGGTGTCGATATTGCCCACGTAATTGTTAAATGGTTTACGGAATCGCAATAATATTGGATTCACTTGATATATTGTGTACCCTGAGGACTGTGTAGCGTTGACGTTGATTTGGAGGGGAAATTGATTAACAATGAGGATTTCCAAGCAAAAATTACCTTTATATGTGTGTATTTTTTACTTCCATGCATTTAAATGAGTTACCTTGATGGCAGGTGTCATGTTAAAATAATAATTGTTACACAATTTATTTTATATTCTTAAAATTTTAGACATTTGTAAAGCTTTATATAGTTTTTATAGAATTAGTAGAATCTGCCTTGAATAAATCAAATTATTTCACTTGCCAGAAATATGTGATTCGGGACCACTATGTTGAATTCAAGTGATAGGTCGTTTAACTGGCACGAACTTTTTTTTACACACATACACACATAGACTCAATGACATGACTCTGTAGTTCTGAAAGAGTAGTGAGCTTAGTTAAAGATTATCCAATCCTAAGGATTCTTTTAAAATTTTAGGGTTAAGATAACCAAATCAAATCCATTTGTCGAATGGTTAATATTAATTATGATTTAATCTTGTCAACGACATTGACAAGTTTGCGGTGCACCTGGCACTTGGGCGTCCCCAGGTGGCTCTAACCGAAGGCCGGCCGAACTAGGCTCAAGGGAATTTGATAACGTTGAAAACGCTTTATAACACTCTTAAATAAACTTAATAGCTCCCGGCCAGTTTTTCGTTGTACCCCTTAGAGCCATTAAGCAGAGTTACCAAACGATTTATTCCGCGTTTATAGACTTAGAAAGGGGCTGGATTTCTCCTCATAGTATTTAGGTGTCAACTAGAGTTGTAAGAGGTCGATTTACCGTTCCGATAGTGAACCCTTTTTGGAACAGTTTTATAAAAGATGTTAGAGATTTTATTGGCCGGTTTCTTTGTGTTTTTGCGCATTCCCAAACTCCCTTTATGATGGCCTGGTTTGGTATGGAGGCGAACATTTTCATGGTCGTAAATAAGAGCCGCAACGACACGGTGGCCTGAAGCTCAATGGCTGCTTGGCGACACGGTTTTAGTACATTTATCTGGCAAAACCTAACATTTGTGTTGTAAAATACGAGATAAATTTTCATTTTGGGTTAAATGAATATTTATAAGATAGTAAAAAGATAATAAATAAGTGTCACCCGTTTTTGAAGGCCTTAGTCTTTTGATATAAAAAAATATATGTGGTAATGAATTTTAGAGACCAAATGGATGAAAACATGTTCACTTCAAAATAAATCGAGTCTTACTATAACAAGAGCAATCATAACTTATCCTATGCTAATCCTTTTTATTCATACTTCCATACTAATATTATAAATGCGAAAGTCTGTCTGTCTGTCTGTCTGTCTGTCTGTCTGTCACCTCTTCACGGCTAAACTGCTGGTCCGATTGTGATGAAATTTGGTAGGGATGTAGTTAACGACCTGAGGTCAAACATAGGCTACTTTTGGGCGCGATATAACCGAGTCCCACGCGGGGCGAAGCCGCGGGGAACAGCTAGTATAATATAAATGCGAAAATGAGTTTATTTGTTACCTTTTCACGATTTATATACTGAATTAAATTCCTAAAATTTCGCGTACACGTAGTTAGAAGAACTGAGAAAAACATAGGGTACCTTTCATTCCGGGAGCACTGTTTCCTAGGAAATTTCACGCGTGCGAACAGTGGGTGTTAAAAATAAAAATATAATACTGGCAGCTTGCGGCACTGGCCGAAAAAATAGTTAATAAAAAAAGACCCAAGAAAAACAAATGAACGTGTTTAGAAGCTCTCGTGAAAAAAGAGTCTGTGACAGCATCGGCAAACGCATGACTTGTACATTCTATTATTATAAAAAATACACAATTTTCAACATGGAGTCAGATATTTAATTTCATTCCCAACATATTGGTGACCCCGACGTGATCAAGAACACTGAACAAAGCTGAAGTCGTCGAGACCAGTTGCAATTATATTGTTTGGCGTGTCGTGATTCCGTACCAACTACAAACGAAGACGAGATAATTCGAATATCTAACTGAAGGAGGAAAGGCAAGGAGAAGATAACAAAGAAAAGGTATTGTTGTCCTAGGCGATACAAAAGGGAAGTAAGCCCAGTTTTGGTAAGTAGGTACCTATTTCAGTAAGTCAATCTCGTCAATCTAGATAGGTATTGCATTACGTACGTACTATAATTCAAAGTTTCTTCTTTCTCTGCGAACAGTGCGCCATATTTATTTCATATTTGAGTTATTGTCTTCCAATTATTCATACAAACGCACCTAACTTGCTTCTATATAATTTGTGTACCTATTAAAAGTGTTTGCCAAGTAATTAAGTGAATGATCAGTTCCTAATCATTAGCTTAGTTACCAATCTATCTATATGTAACTGCATTATTTAATTGCTACAAATACATTCGTTTGTCTGTAAAGTACCTACTAATGGGACTTAAACCCTAGGTTACCTAATAAATAACTGCGCATTGTTACGCAGTTGTAACCAGTACTTTACTGCAATATATTTCAATATCGTCAATTATAAAACTAAAGTTTAAAAGTGCAAAGACTTAAGTCCTAGGTTAGGTTACCTATTATTTCAGCTGCTTAAAGCTAGTAACCAACTTCACTTACATTGCAATCTGTCATATATCTAAATCTTCCAATCTAGTGTCTAACATTCATTGCTAATTTGTCCAACAAACATAAAGATCAAACTCTACATATATTCTAGGTTCGCAGTGACCGGCAACCGACTCGTTAATTTCGCCAAGTTATATTAGCTAGTTGCATTCATCATCACGCCGATTCACTGTGACGTCACGAGCCTTTATTATCCAGTAAAGTTGTAAGTACATTGCCGCTTCGCAATACATTGCGGGCTGGTTTTTAGTTATTAATTTCGTTGTTGTTTTTTACCGTCCACGGCTGATTCGTTGCTTGCTCTCGTTATCATATTTACATTAAGTCATTAACAGTCTATATTGTTAATGCTAATCAATAAAACATTGTTAATGTATAAATAATAAACATAAATAATGTCGGAAAACGAAGAAAATTCAACTAATCCCAAGGATAAGCTAAAGGAGCTTATTCAGCAAAGAGGTATAATTAAGGGTAGACTAACGGTTTTTCAAAAATATGTAGACAATTTGCGTAAACTTGATACGAAGGATATTGATGCGATTGTTATAGGAGAATTACAATTAAAGTTAACTCGCATGCAAGAGTTATTGTCGTCTTTCGATGATATTCAAGGCAAAATAGAATGTTTGGATTCGGACATAGATTTTCAATTGGAAGAACGTGATAAGTTTGAAACAAACCTTTGTAAATATATTTCCATTGCCCAAACTATTGTTGATAATTTTGGTAAGTCACAAAGGCCTCAGTCTCCAGAGGCTAGTTTAGTTTCTTGTCATGGTTCCGCAATATGTAGTACTCACAATCAGTTAAACGTAAAATTACCAACAATTAATTTGCCGACCTTTGACGGAAATCATTTAAAGTGGCTGGAATTTAGGGACACCTTCGAATCATTAATACATAACAATGAGTCATTGCCAGCCATAAGTAAATTCCATTACCTTCGCAATTCGTTGGAAGGTGGCGCATCAGTTGTAATTAAATCGATTAGTTTTACCTCTTCAAATTATGAATTAGCTTGGTCAACTTTGTGCCAACGATTTAACAATAAGAGAATCCTTATTAATAACCATACAAAAGCATTGTTTAATTTTGAAGCCATTTCTAAGGAATCTTACAAATCCATTCGTTATATGGTAGATTATTACTCTAAAAATCTAAGATCTTTAGAAGATTTAGGTGAGCCAGTTCAACATTGGTATACGATTTTCATATACATCATGGCATCGAAACTAGATGTCGCCACTAGTAGGAAATGGGAAGAACACAGAAATACGCTAGAGTTGTCGCCTAAATTAGATGAGTTTTTCGAATTCCTACGTGGTCGTGCTGATGTATTGGAGACAATCCAATATAGTCGCTGTGATACTGGTAAATATGAGAGAAATAACACAAAAGATATTATGCCTAAATCTACAAAATCTTTTATTATAAACAACAACACAAATTCTAAAGATTGTCTTGTATGTGAACAAAATCACTTTCTATACATGTGTGATAAATTTAAAAATATGCCGTTGTGTGACAAAATGTCTTTTGTTAGTAAAAATAAGTTATGTATGAACTGCCTCCGGGCTGGCCATTCTGTACCTCAGTGTAGACTAGGTCCATGCAAAATCTGTAAAAAAAGACATAACTCATTATTGCATAAGTCGTCTAATAGTGATAATAATAGTCATAATATGTCTAACTTACCAGTGACGAGTAAAGGCACTTCCATGCAGTCTCCATCATCTAGTACAACGTTGTCTGCTATAGTACCAAATCAAGTTTTACTATGCACTGCTGAAGTTGAGATAGTAGATCTCAAAAGCGGTCGTTCATTTTTGGCCAAAGCCTTACTCGACAATGGGAGTCAGTCTTCGTTCGTCACTGAAAAAATGCAAAAGAATATGAATATTGTTTGTTCCCAAACTGATCCTATATCAGTTCGTGGTGTTAACAATACTGTGACAAGTGTAGTTAAAGTATGTGAGCTACAGATAAGGTCTAAAATTAATAACAATTTTTCCATTAATGTTAGTTGTTTGGTAATACCGCAAATAACTAGTAATTTACCAAATGTCCCGATTGACATAACAAAATTAAATTTGCCATCTAATATTCAGCTGGCAGATACAACATTCTTCCAACCATCTGAAATACACATCTTGCTTGGTGCAGATGTATTTTGGGAAGTCGTCATGTCTCATCAAATTAAGTTGAGCCCGAATCAACCAATATTACATGAATCTAAATTTGGCTGGCTTGTTGCTGGTCCTATTGGTATTCCGTCTAATTTAGGTTCCAATATTCAATGTAACTTCTCTCAAGAGATCAAAGATCCACTTGCAAGGTTTTGGGAGCTTGATGAGTTTCCCCAATCAGTTAAATTGTTGTCGAAAGAAGAAGAGTGTTGGTCTTCTATCAATCCCTCGTGCGTCGAGTTACCTGAACAAAACCTGAAAAAATAAGTCTTAAAGTACAACGTCTTGAAAATATTATACCATTCGAAAAATATTCTAAATTTTGCAAATTACAGAGAGTAGTAGCATTCGTTCTACGTTTTATTAAAAATTGTAGCAATAAAACAAATAAACTTAAAGGTATACTTACCGCTGATGAACTTCAGCAATCGTTAATTGTTCTTGTCAAACAATCGCAAAATGATTCCTTTCATGAAGATATTCATTCATTGTCTAATACAAAATCAGTTAGTGCCAAGTCAAATATTTTGTCACTGAATCCATTTCTCGATGAGAATGGATTACTTCGTGTTGGTGGTCGTATTCAAAATGCGTCACATTGTTCCTACAATAATATTCATCCAATGTTAATTCATTCTAAACATATTTTCACTAAACTTTTATTTGAAAGTGAACATTTGCGACTACTACATTGCGGCCCACAGCAATTGTTAAGCTCTATTCACCAAGGATTCTGGCCAATAGGTGGCAGAGCATTAAGTACTAGAACTGTTTTTAAATGTATGAAATGTAAAAGATTTAAAGCTCAATCATATCAACCTTTGATGGGTAACTTACCATTTCCACGTGTTAACCCAGCTTCACCTTTCGAGACGTGCGGCACAGATTTTGCCGGTCCGTTCCTAATTTCAAATCGTAAAGGGCGTGGTTCACGCACCAGTAAATGCTATCTTTGCATATTTGTATGTTTCTGTACTAAAGCAGTACACTTGGAGGTGGTGAGTGACTTAACAACTAACGCTTTTATATTATGCTTGCGCAGATTTATTGCTCGTCGTGGCAAACCCAAAACTATTTATTGCGATAACGGCAAAAATTTTGTAGGAGCAAGCAATGAACTAGCCAGGTTGGTTAAAAGGTGTGATCAAACCATTGGTTCTTACGCGTCCAGTGAAGGCATTCAGTTCATGTTCAGCCCGGCTTATTCACCTAATTTCGGCGGTATTTACGAGTCGTGCGTCAAATCTGCCAAATTCCATTTGAAAAGAATTGCAGGCAACACTAGTTTAACCTTTGAGGAACTATCCACATTATTCGCTCAGATTGAAGCTATTTTGAATTCGCGTCCCTTAACTTGTTTGTCCGCGGATCAATCTGATCTTACACCGCTTACTCCTGGGCACTTCTTAATTGGTCGTCCTCTGACGGCACTGCCTGCTCCGGAAACTGCCAAACTCAACGTCAATCGTTATCGCTTATTGGAACGACTGCGAAATCAATTTTGGAAGAGATGGTCTCAAGAAGTTCTTTCCACACTGCAGCAGCGTGTTAAATGGCGTACCAAGGGTCAAAAAATCAACGTCGGAGATCTCGTATTGGTGAAAGACGACAGCTTACCTCCGTTGCAATGGCTGATGGGGCGAGTCGTACAACTGTATCCAGGTCAAGATGGAATCACCAGAGTGGTCGACGTTGCAACCAAAAAAGGTCAACTCCGAAGAGCCATTTCAAGATTATGTCCATTTCTAGATTCCCAAGAGCCTTGAAAGCAAATCTTTCAAGGGGGGGGAGGATGTTAAAAATAAAAATATAATACTGGCAGCTTGCGGCACTGGCCGAAAAAATAGTTAATAAAAAAAGACCCAAGAAAAACAAATGAACGTGTTTAGAAGCTCTCGTGAAAAAAGAGTCTGTGACAGCATCGGCAAACGCATGACTTGTACATTCTATTATTATAAAAAATACACAATTTTCAACATGGAGTCAGATATTTAATTTCATTCCCAACAGTGGGCTAAAACTAGTTTTCTATATTTCCCAAAATCATCACATAAATTTCAAAACAAAACCAAATGCCCGCATCTAATGCGGATGCCCGCTCAAACTAATCGTTTACCTATAATAGTCTACCATAACAATCAATCCGACCCACTCTAATTTTCCAGCCAATAACCGAGACCTACCGGAATCCATTGAAAGTACCTAATTAATTGAACAACATTTTTTCCCGCATTCGGATCACGTAGATTCGCCAGGTGACGTCATGACAAATACGCTGGCGTATATATAAAAGGGGCGTCCGAGCACCGAAACGCTGTTTTTACGGTCAGAATGGTATTAATTATATCGGACGAGGGGATCTGTTGCAGACAAATGAAGAATAGATTTGCAATACGCCGTTCTTTCAGAAACGATATACGAAGTTTTGTTAGTGGAAATGTACGAGGTATTTTGTTGATTATAATTCGATTGCGTTATACGTACGTAAAACTTTCGGCATTAGTTGTTGGTTATTCGAGACTTTGGTGAGGAGAATTTTAGTAGCTTATAGAGGACTTTATGAACTTAAAATTTCGTTAATGGTTCAAGGGAGACTATTTTGAGTTTTGTTTTTTGAAGAGTTTCGAAGTCTTTAGAGTGACGTTGGACAATCTCAAAGGAAAGGGAGTAGCAAGAAAAAATTTGTAAAGAGTGTTTTGTAGAGGGAGTTGTAGGTGATCGATACAATTTTTTATGTAGAGTATTAATTTTAATAGAGATTATTGTTTATAAGCTTTCTTCTCATTTAAGTGATTTCCCGGGTTCATCCTCAGCTGATCACATTTAGGCAAACTTAATAGCGACAGGAAATCAAAATGAAGTCTACGATACTTGGTATTATACCTCAAAAATAAAAAATAGACTGTGCGGTTGTTCATAACTTGAAAAATAAATTTCGTCGATATTTATCCCTTACTTTCGTTGTTATAAAGTTATGAAATGTTCTTTAATATCAGTATCAATCTATGTCGAATAACATGAGTCTACGTCAAAACTTTGGAGTTTTTGCCAGATTGCGTAATAAAATCAAGCGGAAGTCAGGAGTCAACGATATTTTCAAAGTTGTGAGTCGACACTGGCGCCTAAAAGGCTTTTGTCAGCTCATTTCTCAGGTTCTGATTGAGATGGACCGTTGCGCATAAATCTGTGGTATTCACTGAGTTCCATTCTCTTAAAACATTTCGGATTAACGTAACCTTTGCAATTTAGTATGACGTTACCATTAGAAAGACAAAGGTTTGAGTAAAATTTGTGTAATAATATAATTTAATAATAAAGTGCAAAAGATGAACACAGCTAACTTAATTTATGATGTAATCCTAAAAATATTATTTTCATAATGAAATTATAATAGTGATAAAATTAAAGATCGAAAATGAGTTAAAAAATTGTAACTAGAAGAACAACATCGTTAAACGTACGTGTAGATTACGTTACGTCTAATGATTATGTAATTAAAGTTATTTTTTCTTCAATGTAAAATGTTAATAAACTGCAAATGTATTTTCTTATATAATTTTTCTAAATGACCAAGCAAAACCGATGGTTTACTTTTGGCGTTTTGGCAAGGCTTAGAGCTTTATCCCTCTGTTCAGGGTTGCAACCGGTTTTCTAAAGTCCATAGATTTTTAACCGACACACTATATCTGCTGGATTGAATTCATGTTCTGATTCAGCAATTTAGATCTTTTTCTAAATCGAGAGGTAGTGTGCCAGGGCGTTATTAGCTCTTGAGCTGAGATAAAACTGAAATGACCCACCACTCCTGGCATGTTTTCGTGAGTAAATTGTGAGGAAGCTATGATGTGGAAGCTTTGGTCGCTGCTTCTTAAAAAATTTACACCGTTGTTGTAGTCATGAATTAAAAAGAAAAAGAAAATATACATAAATATAAAAAGTGTAGTTAATTTAATCTAGCAGCAGCTGAAAATATATATGCAAAAAAATTAAAAACATATTAAACAAACTTTGTGCATACAGCAGAAAATATATGTTATATTTGACAAGCGCAACAGGAGTATGTTATAAACCAAATTAACACCAATGTGGCATGATTAATTAAGCTGCCTAATGACATTTGAATTTGCTTATTTAATTTAGAAATATGGGAAGTGATATGTAAACAAATCTCCATAAAAGGGATAGAAGTTCTTCATCCTTTTCTGTGCGTTTACAATGGCACGATGAATTAAGATCGAAAGAGCTGACTGACAAAGAATACCGCAAAACATAGAGGAGAATTCAAATAAAACGTTAAAACCCAACCTCAGGCTCTATTTTGTTTTAAACGGAATTCCAATACTTAGTAAGCTGGTGATATATTCTGTGAAAACAAAATACGCTGACACCCAGCAAACGGCAATAAATTATTGCTTACTGCGCCATCGTTTGCATGCACTAATTATTATTTCATTGAATTTATATTTACTATTCGCTTTGAAAATGGTGAAAACATATTGTTATTTTATCTCTCGTGCCTAATTAATATAATAATTACTATTATTCAGCTTTGCGTTTCAACACAACAATCAATTGTTTATTAGTTGTTCTACAAATTTTAATTGAAAATATAAATATTTTTAATTACCATTATATGCTTTTACTCAGCAATGTGACAAAGTGAGCGATTATTTTTACAACTAGCGTACACCAAAGATCAAAAATAAAGTTGAGGGCGAAATTAATAAGGAATAGACAAATAGCTATATGTACCTACTCGTATTTTTCATTGGTTATATTGGTTAATATTGAAAAAATAATGGCGTATTTAAGTGATTCACGTACAGTATTTCTTTTCTTAAGTTCTTGGTATTTGGCACATGGATTGGGCTCTATAGATAAGTACATTTTCATAAAACTTACGCATGATTATTTACGAAGGAATTCAATTTGGCGTATTCTCAAATAAGAACTATTAAATATTATACAAAATTTATTATTATTATTTATCTACATAGAATGTGGAAATCGCGCGCGGGCAATTTTTTAATGTATATTTATCTAGAAAATTGCAGGTTTTATATTTTATTCCGGTAATCAGCGATTAACACGATCCCATTGTGAAAAAGGTAGGTTGGTTGTTGGATAGAGATCCCTAGTTCGTTGGTAGCTTATTCCAGACTTCAAAATATTCACTTTGAAATATCTACCGATATAATCCAACTATCCTTAATAATCTCAATATAAAATCTATCCATCATAGTTTTAAATCTTCTTTGGTTCATTGAATACCCCATTTTCCATTTGGTGATATTGCGTTCGTGATACTATCTTCAAACCCCATATTTGATGCCATCAAATCTATGATCGATGAGTGTTTGTTGCGACTGAATGCGGAATTCTAATGATATTACCATCTAAAATATTTTATTGAATTTTGTTTTGTTTTTCTTTATTTGTAAAACAAATTTCTCAAATTTGTTTAGTTTCTTTAATTATCATTTAAGAATTATTTTATAAATTTGCATCGACGATTCAGCTTTAACAGGTTAGAATAATGGCAAGGCAGATATATTTATTACTCTTAGTTATTATCAAATGTCTGTACGTTTAAACAATTACTTTTTAGTAAAATGTATTTCATTATAGTTCTGAAAATAACTTTAAAATTATATCAACATAAAAATTATTAAAACAAAACATTATAAGTACTCAGTACTTCAATAATTTTAATTTCATGATTTCCTATGAGACTACATTTAAAATAAAAATACAGTTAAAAAGAAAAAAATCTTTCGACTTTCCACTTTAACTTCTGATTCTTTGAAAATTGTGTAAGTAAGTACCTACTTAGTTTATGTTTCGGTATTCAAGCAACAAAATCAACTACATGAAATACCTTTTTGTACTCCATTATATGAAAATACCTATAAGCTTTATGGCGCCATAAATTTGAAAATATTGTAAGCTAAAGTATAGAAAAACATAAAGTCAATGGTGTGGATGTGAAGGAAGAATATAATGCCTCGATTGAAATAACGATATACATAATATTTTTATTATTGCGCGTTTGTTGCTCATTGCCCATACTTACTGTAAAGAACGAATTAGTTACCTAAATATAATTAAAACCGCAAACATCATTCGTGCATTTTTTCATCTTCTTTTTCATCCGAGCGTTTTTCTCGGTTTCATCCTCAGCTTACGCTTCAGAGCTCGCTTACGCTATTAATCATGGTCCTGATTTGGTGGAACTGTTTATTACAATGGAGCGACTGCCGTTTGACTTCCGTAACCATTTTTAAGGGGATATCAGACCCACAGGAACATGACCCGGATGTGTTAGTGGCCAAAACTGTGAGATTTTTCAGGCTGCGTAAAGGCATCTGACATAGCCTAAAGACTGCCATCTACCGATAACAGCCGAGGACCAACGGCTTAACGTGCCTTCCGAAGCTCGGAGGAGCTCAAGATAGAAATGCCACTAATGGCGACCAACCCAAACATGTCCGAGCTTGACGCGTGCTATCGAGCTCCTCAACTGGTACATTTTTTTCATATTAAATATTATTGAAGCATTAACAAATTAAGCGTTTAATATAACATGATACGAAGCTTGTATAGCAATTTAACTAAACGGCTTATGCAAGTTTGATGTTTAAAAATAAAAGGGACCGCGGATCCGGGTCGGGTGTGCTAGCCACAAGCGCGATAAAGAAGGCAATTTCCTAAATAGGGCTTGTGAGGATTTCCCTAATGTCGGCCAAAAAATGGATTGCCATGCGCAAATCTTGTGAATGTGAATACTCCCCCGACTCATGTACGCTTGTGTTTCACTAAACATGTCATGACGTTACAAGCAATGAGCTACCATAGTGTTGCGCTTCTTTAATGCAATGCTACTGAAAATAAATTAATACACATCTATATGATAAAGTAGAGTAGGTAGTATAGGAGTCCTAATATTTTTTTTCTAAAAGTGTCGCTAAAATTAATCCTTGATTATTTGGTGTCTTAATGAAATGCTCTAGGCCTTATAATATTAAAAAAATTGGCCAGAACCCCAAACAAGAATGTATCTTTTAGGCTGTATATATATACTCAAAGAGGGTATAACACGAAAGCGTCGAATTGGATTGAAACGTTCGGCTCCGAGAGCTCGAAGGGACCGTAATAGCATTTTTGTTGAAAGGGCATCCTATAGAAAAATTGTTTTGTTGATAGAATGCCCGCTATTTATGTCCGATTACCCTCAACATTGATTGTATCGATATCTAATTTAACGCCTAATTGAGCTGCAATTTTCTGTTGATGTTTTCTACTCTAAATTGAATAGGAAACTCGTTAGTGTGGTTGATATCCTATAGCTTCATAAAATCATTTTAAATAGAACATAAGATAAAAGACCAAGACCATATTTTTGTTACGCCTGTTTTGTTATGGCTTGAAAACGGCGAAAAACATCCTGCCAATACAATAATAATAGTTTACTGACACACTACTTCTTTAAAATCACGTAGAAACAAAAAGAAAAAAGTTTATTCTTGTATAACCTCTGTTCTATATAGCCACTGCTTATAAACATACATGTGTATCCACTAATGTTAAACTGTGATAAAAAAACATCTCCCTAATCCTTAAATATTAACAAACGTCAGTTAGTAAAGCCTACTTTAATTAAATTATGTTTTGCCCCTTTTCCTCTTAGCATAAAAGTGAGCAGTGAGTAAGTTAACAAAAGGTTGTTAATTTTTATAAATAAGGGTTTTTATAAATATATGTAGTTAGAATACGTGTTCCCAACTACCTTTACTGCTATAAAATTGCATCTCTGTTCACTAAAACTGCATTAACTTTATTTGAATACAAGAAGAGGAATTAAAACTCGACTTAAAACTATCTCGCCAAAACCGCTGTTCCGGATTAACAGTTACTAACTTTTTATACCAAAATATCTCAAATGGCGCGATTCTGCCCGCAGATGATACTGTAAATTAAGATTTACATAACCAAAAACTTCTGAAAACACAATTACAGAAGTTTTAACATAGAGCTGTAAGCGTAGTAATCACATTTGTCGGCGAAGTTGCAAGTAGAAAATTGTCTTTGCTGGGGTGTAACGAGGTTCGCCCCTACCACGCTATTCAATCTTACGTTTCCACTCGGATACGACTCATCCATTTGTAATTCGAGAAATCGAGAAGTCTTACTACCATTGTTAAAACAGTGCTTAAGCTTACATTCTAATGTTACCAATTAGCGAGATACTTTCGAGCTTAGGTTAACTTAGTAGGGATAAAATAACTGAATGCAGTTCGGGAAAATGTATCGAATTTATTCGTCTTTGTTTATACTCTGGGTTTAGAGGAACGACAACGGGAACAAGTACTTTTTATTTTTTTTGCAAACCTTTTGTTTAGCATTAAGCCAGTAAATTTCCTATACAACAACACAATAAAACTTTACTAATTTGTTTCAAAATATTATTTTGCTCTGATTGACCAAATACTAATACGGCCTAGATGTGGATTCCAAACACGTTCCGAGCAATACGGCACTGTTTCAGTTCAGGTACCCATGAATTAGTGACTGCTGATTCACTCGCAATAAGCGAGAGCTGCATTATGCGGATCATTTGATGAATTGCACTTATACAATTGATTTTAATTTGCAATAGGTTGAGAAGTATGATCCTGCCAGTAGAGAGTAAAGTGCAAATATGTACTTACTGCGATTGCTCGACGACTCAAAGTGGATTCTAGCCTCCGAGACAAGAGAATGTATACATTTATACAATTAAGACAAATATGTAATACATTTATTATTATCATTTGGTTAATATATTTGGGTATGTACTTATGTAAGTTTTCCTATATATTTTTAATAGATCTCGTATATTTTATCATGTAAGGATGTTTGACTTTAAACTTAACTTTCTTTTTTCATTGGGGTTGAGATTGCTTAGGCAATAAGGTCACCTCTTGCATCTTTTTGTTTGTATTTGTCATAGTATAATATAATATGTTAAATATTGATGTAATAAAGATTTTTGTATTGTACTATTTAATTGTAAGCCATCTTGTTTTGTACTATTTTTATTTTATACAATTACTTGATATAACAGGTGGAAGACACTTTGAAAATAAAACACCTATTAATAATAATAAGATAGTGATCTAGTTTTGTTTAAAAAGTAAAAATATATTTAAGTGACATATGTAGATTTAACCAGAGTACGGTTTGCAGAAAACCTTTGTCCCACATTCACTTGTTTTTCCTTAATCTTGCGACAATTTGCAGCTAACCTGTTTGGTTTCTAACTCAAGCTAGGTTTAAACGATTTTCTATTTCTAGCAACGGTTGGTGCAGTCGAATTGCTTATTTAAATAAACCTACATGCTTATGCTACCACAGTTTGTGATAGATTATGTGTAGACTGTAGTGGAAAATAGTAAAGTAAATTCATAATTCTACCTTGTGATTCTAGATTATTAGAATATAATAGAAAAACTCTTTATTGCACAAAACAAATGTATACATATTTTTTAAAAATTAGGTATTAGATTATTCCTAGCAAATACATCCAGATAATTATAATACTTATGTACCTATTTGCTGTATGACTGATATTTTTCTTTGAAGCGCGTATAAAATTCTTGTGATTGTATTTTATATCGTATCGCATCTTGGTAAAAATTATAAATTGTATTCGCAATATTCCTTACAGTATTTTGACATTTTGACAAGTGAGTACATGCTCATGTCTCCGTTTAGTATCTTAAATATTTTCAAGTCCACCAGACTAGATTGCATTGGAATGCTGTAAGCAAGCCGGCATTTTTCTGCAGTTAGAAAATGTTAGCTCCAGCATTTTTCATTCTGCAAGTAGAATTTGCCTTAGATGCGACTAGAAACTTTGCTCATACTTAAGGCATAGCGGAGCAGCGAGTGATTAAATTACTTACTTACTCATTTCTAGGACTTCAGCAATATTCTACAAGATATATTAAAAAGACCCAAGTTTATTTTATGTCTAGAAGCAAAAATCTACTTTTCTTTTCCACTCAATTTTTTCAGTATCAATAAATCTTAAAAAAGGAAGTTTTAACGAAGTTGATGCCAATCAATTACATAAAATCAACATAAACTCCTAAGATAACGGCCAGTTTCAAAAAGTCCTTCAAACTTCGAGTTCGGGGTTACTTTTCTATACAAAGTACTTGTAGTTTAAACTTTGGCCTTTGGCGATGATGTACGGTTTTGGGATAAAATTATTTGTTTGGACTAAAGCCAACTTCATTTCTAGAACTACGATTTGATTAGTCACAATCATTGATAAACCTTCCTGTGAAATCGATCTCAATACTCGCATGTATTTGTTGTTTTAGCTGAAATGAAATTAGAAAAGTTATTGGTAATAAAACCTTATATTTGTTTATTTACTTAATATCACATAAGCCACAGCCAGTTTAGTATTATTTTTACTACGATAACTGCACTGACCAATGTGTATTCTAGAATGAAGCACAAATACCTTTTTTATTTGATATTTTTTATACCATCGAGTAGGCAATTACCTAATGAAAAGTGGTTAACGACCGAAGCCTATAGACAGCTAAAGGAATCTTTTCTTGAATGCTTTCATGTTGTAGCCAATCGGGAAAACTATGAATTTAAATACGCTTAATAAAATTCACGGCATATATTTTTCCCGAATTTCCAAGGAAGTAAAACCTTTGCCCAGTAACTTACTAATATGTATCCAAATTTAATGGGAATTATTTTACTTGTTTAAGTGTTAATAATATTATCACCACATGATATAGTTTCAATTAAGTAAGTGCACTTGCCTATCGATGAGTAATTAGCGAATCAATCTCTTGACACAAGACACGGAGCGGAGATTAATGGGCTCAGCGAGTGACATGAAGGTTATATCATTATTAGATTGCCTGGAGTATGTATAGTAAACATTGTTGAGATGATGAGATCGTAGCAGTAGCGAATTGAGTAGGTGGTAGATAGAACGGTCATTAGATAATACAATTAAATAAAACCTTTCTTTCCTTTTGTATTTCTATTTCTAGGCTTCTATTTTTGGTTCAGCTTGTCGACTCAGACAGTATTTGTAAGGACTAGTACCTATTCTTCTATTATAAGTAGCGCTTAATTTACAAGTCAAGTGTGTTACTAATACACTTAGGGCAAAACAAATTTAACAAATAAGGCTAAATCTTAATTGTGTATAATGTTACTCGTGGCCTCGTTGAAAAATGTGAAGTGTTAAGTAAGATTGCAATGTAAAATTCAAGACTGCTGTTTATAAGGATATATGAAGCTTCGACGATATTTCATTCTTCCGGACTCAGGAATTCAGGCTGCAATAATTTCAGCCAAACCATATACCTTAAAAGTAACCTTAACAGTAACTATATCTTGATCGAACTTTTGATATTTACACGTGAAGCAAACTTTTTTTTACTTAGGACATTATCATCATCATTTCGTGTAAGTGATACCGTCAATCGACCATGCATATGCTGGTGTCAGAGTTCTTTGAAACCGCCTCTTGGCCTCTGAAATGGTTAGGTAGGTGCCTGCTGACAATTTGATTGGTACCTAAACAGACATACTTAGAGTTTACCGAAACCTTTGGACTTACGAGTTTAGTAATAAATGAAGAAAGTAAAATTAAGAACATACACAACAACAAGTTCGTACTGTATGAAATAGTTAATATTTAACAAAGCTCACGACTTCACGTTACGTATCCGTTATAGTAAAATCATATAAACTTAGAAACATCTTTGAAAAAAGTTATTTTCATAGTGGAATAGTGTTTCTGCGAAAATGTAATCTTGTGACCGAGAAACTTTTGAAGTGAAGTAGTATCTGCGCTTTCTGTGGGCGCTGTTTGGGCGTCGCCTATCACATTATCGGGAGGTGGAGTGACGCATAGTGTTTTCAGGAAAAAAGGCGCCAATCCACTGCTGCCAGTGGATGTAACGATTTTTTATCTTCAGCGGTGTTTAAGGTGGGATCGAGACTAAGTGTCCACGCACCCGTTTTACTGTCTCCGTTGTAGTGCTATAGGCATATTTAAAAATAAATACTATTTTAATCAATCGCGTTGTTCTGGTTGTATTGCGAATCATAAATGACTTCTGTGGACTCTGATAGAGCTAGGTATACAAGTGGCTTATTTCAAGGCTGAAATAATAAGATTCAAATAATAATAAAAAATTCCAAACTTTATTATATAATAATAGCCTATTTACCTTACTCTGATCTATACTGTTTTCATGACTAGGCGATCTGTCTGAAAAACTTTTTTAAATGTTATCGTTGCCATCCCGTAGTAGATAATGTGAAATTAAATTATTTATAATTTAACAAAAATAAAAGTGTTATCCCTCACTGATTGATAAAGCCACACATTTTTCAAAATAATTTTTCTGATTCTGTCCATCATTGGGGTCATGGAAGTCTGAGACAACAGGACTGATAGAGACAGATGACCAGACTCTAAATGCGCATCATTTAGCAATGGAATTGTAGTCTAACCCTTGTAGCGAAATAAAGTTACTAGATAAAGCGGATATTTGATGTAAAAGTACTTAAGCCCGAGGCGACGAAGTTTTGTTTCCGGTGGCTCTGCCTTATCGAATTATGAACATTTTTCAGGACCAACGTTAGAATCGGGTGGTTGATATTTTCTTAGCAACTTGAAGAAGACAAACACATCCAGTAAATTCAATATTCGATCTGTGATTTAGCTCTCAAACTGGTTATAAAAGAAAAAAGTTCTTTGTTACTACTTCAAAAATATTATCCATAAGTGATAAGGCGATACCTATTGTACATTGTCACAGACCACAAATTATTCATATTTCTATAGTGCAATATAGTGTTTTACCTAATTAAATGTAATAGGTATATTCAGATTTTTTACTTCTTAGTTTATAGGATAGACTGTCCAAGAATTTCTAAAATCACCGGTTGGAAGCGGCCAACATCCAGCGCCTGCCTGCGACCTTCTTCAGGTCATTCGACCATCTGGTCGGTGGGTGTCCGATGCTGCGCTTTCCGGACTTCAATTCAATTATTAAACAAAGTTGCTCGTTTGGTATAATTAATCTGTATTAACCTCTTTTGAGATTGTAATTTATTCCAAAAGTACATTACACTGTTAATCTGTTGTATCTTAGTTTAAAGGCTGTTTGAAATCTGATCGTGATGTAATAAAATTTAAAAGCAAACCTAAAAAATCGTTGTTCCATGTTAAAATGACTTGGCAGATTCTCCTGATTTATCTGATATATCAAATGTCTTCGGAGATTGCACGATGATTGATGAACATAATATAGATTATACACGTAAAATTTGAAATAAAATAATGGTGAACTTAAAATTTCATGTTCACCCGTGGTATCTAATATGTGGTATATATTTCTCGAGGAAATAACTTTTCAACTTTCGTGAACTTTAGTAATATTTGTTTGGACAGTGTTATGGACGCCCCGTAGGTTGGTTGGTAGAATGACGGAAGTTTAGAACGTGTAGTTTGGCAAGTACTTAATATAGGAAGGTTTGGTACTTATGCACGTAGCAAGGTTTTTCTTTTTTGCCTTGGTACACGAAGGAAACTTCGAATCGAGCCATCATCATTTTCATCTATCTAATATTTTACTGCTTCACTGTTCACTATTTTTTTTTTCAACGTACGTGTTTTTCGGTTTACATATGTCGCAGAATGAAGTATTAAACGTAAGGTCTTGATCAATCTGAAAGCAACAACTATAGTGGCGACACTATGCGGTTGGCAACATCAAATGACATTGTCAAATGTCAAAGTCATAGAAGTAGCGGTTGGGAATCGAAATGAACGTTCGCTTGGAATAGGGCGTCGGGCGAGCGCACTCGGGTCGGAATACGTATCGTGATTAATTGAGCGGATCATGGATCGAAAAGATAATAGTTTACCTAATTTGGTTTAAGCGTTAACCCGTGCACGTGGTTATGTGATTATTGCCAGAAGCTAGCTATCCCTTGTTGTCCAATAGGCGAGAAGCCTGGTGTTCAGAAGTCTCGTGATGTGGTGCCTAGATGCGCGAGTGTACCATTGATCCTTGATTTCACCAATTGCTGTTGGTTATCAGTTGTGTTAGCACGGAGGAGGCTCAGGTAGACTATTGTGCTGTGAGCCACTGTGGACGCGGGGCGTGGGCGTCTGCCTTAGCCGTGATTCGGGTTACCGTCCCTCTACCGGGACAATTATGCCTTCGCTTGACCTTTGTGAGATTGTGTAAAGTTACTATTTTAGTGATCTGTCCACAAAAGCCATCCTACGACCCTATATGATGCTCGGAGCCATCCATCCTGACTTCCACTTGGCCCCCTTATATCCCTCTCACTCCGACACATATATCTATCTCAACAATTAAATACATAATTAATTTAAAATAAATATACAGATAAACACCCAAGGCCTAGTAAATGATCTAAGGGCCTAGTTTATAAAAGGCCATTTTTGCCCTGACTGAGGATCGACTCAGAACCCCCAGCTTGGTCACCATTACGTCACAGAGGTCATCGATTTGGAACAAAGATACGACATATAAGAAAAGATTGAATCTTTACACCCTCGTGTTTGAGATTATAAACTAGATACCGGCCTCCGACGTGGTTTATTTTACGACCGGGCCTTTCATGACCTCAGGATCATTAGGCTAAACCACTAGACAGGAAAGATAGTTATGCTTTCTTTGTATGACGTTACCCAACTTCACTTTTGCAAGTCCAATTATACTTAGTTTGCCGACGCAAAAAGAGGGGTGAATACACTGAATAGATAGAAAGTAAATATTTTTAAAAATTCTGCTGCAGCTCTAGCGTACAGCAAGATGTATGTCTTAGGATTCTAGGGATATTTTTTTATCCTACGATATGTTGCAGAAGACGTGTGATCAGTATAAATCTGTAGGAAGCGCCTCATTATTTACGGCGTGGTTAAAGTCTCGACTCAAGACCCTCGCTTGCATCTGAATGAACCGCCCCCGCCCGAATTAATGTCCTTCTATACTTCTACTTGATAGGTATCTCAATACGAACTTTATATATACATGCAAAACTAAATTCTTAATATAATTTTAGTCTGCCAATCGTATTTTTTCTTGTGCAACAATAAAATAGAATGCAAAGTACGGTTTAAAATGCCCATCGAAATAATACTTCAAATAAAGAGATATGCTATTATACTCTTCCATTAACAAATAATCCATGTTTGTACAAATTGAAACAATTTGTAGATACAAACCTTCAAATAAATTTTTATATCAACAAGCTCCGGATTCTTTCTCGGTTCATATAACATTACATTTAACAAAAAAACCGAACACAGAGCATCAGAACCCTCACATTCTTACGTTGGTACTTCTCCTTACGTACTATTTTCTATTCAGCATCATTTTAAACATTGGCACCACGACCCGCTAACAAAATTTGCATATTTACATACAAGTTGCATGCTAAGATGCGTTTCCACGGCCACCGCAGCTTCCTTATCTTGCATGCAAGCCACTTACATAATAGACTCGTCCTTTGCCGGGATATGGGATGTGTATCGTATCAGAAACCTGGCGAATGACAGAACAGGTGCAATGTGAATATTGAGTAGCGTATGGCGTCAAAATAACGAGATTATAGAAATACATACCGACTGTTAAATAAAATTACAGCAGCTCTAACGCTGCTTGTGAATTGAGATAATTTCACCTAAACAAAATAGATATATAAGCTTGAATCACATTGACAATTAGCTGTTGCCTGCATGCCTGCAAGTTGATCTTGTTTATGAAATAACAAAGGTCTTGTCATAAACATTAAACTAATATAGCGAGGTACTACACTGTATGACGAAACTTGCCATTTTTGTTCTCTGTATATTTTATCGTACGGTGGGATGAGAGCTGTTATGAATTCGCATATTGAAGAATTATTGAATATTTGCTGGATTTACCTTATTACTAAGAAAGACTTTATACTTGTAATCTTAATTGTATGTACCTACTTTGATAAAAAAATGGTCAGTTAGAACTATTTATCCATTGGATTAGGACGTGCGTTATATTTACTTATACAAGCTCCCAGTATAGTCATAGGTAAATGTAACTTTACGTCATCAACTTTTTAGAAAACAGTTCCAATTTATTTTAAAGAATTGTTCTCTAATTTAATTTCAATACACTACATCTTCATAAGCGACTGAAACTGAAACATATAATTTCGTAATATCGAAATCATTTTAATATCTAGACTTTCTAAGCAGCGTTTGTGCGTCAATCTATTTGGAACCACAAGTTTTATAAGTACTCATCAGCATTATTCAGTATTATGAAATACCTGATTTAGCAGTAGGGCTCTTTAAAATATCATAGTACTAAACTGTGCAGATTATACCAGGTTCCAGGACTTTGAAAAGTGTCCTATAATGGTACAGGCCTACCCTAAATCGTGCCACTAACCTCTAAATGGAAGTATAAATTCGAATCCGGCTAATGGTTTCATTCGGAGGGAAATCGTCGCAGATTTAACTGCTTTTCACACGGTTTACTGAATAAGTTTTTTACTTATCCTGTCACCAGTTGTTTAACGATTTATCATTTAGCAGCGACCGCTTTTGATTTTTATCGAATACAACTTTTTACAAAAAGTATTCTCAAAAAACATGGTAGGATACTTTATTATAGTATATATAATAAATTTTGAATGTAGTAAAAAAAAAACATGGCAATAAAAAGCTGTTTCTGACGTCTCTAAACCCCTGTAACAATAGACATATTATTTAAATATATTACATTCATTTTGATTTTGCCTGTGTGCGTACTTCGGGAAAGTTATTTCTAGCAAATATTTGCTTAATGAAATATACTAGTAATGATTTTGTAGATTAAGATATTTAGGTATATATTGTTTTAATATTTGTCCACTTTTTCTATTCGATTAGATGACACGGGAATTTTAAAATAACAAATGTGTGCCGTTATTCTCGAATGTCAAGGACATTTTTGAGGCTCTTTTTGACTTTATTTGAGGCTCTACTAATACTGATTTCGCAACCGTATAAAATAATCAGAGCCATTGACTTATGACCAATTTGCTATTGAACAATTCGTCAACAGGACAATTCATATACTAAGTATATAGTTAACGACTGCCATTTACCATGCCCGTGTTTCTTATTACTTCACATAACTTTACCATACAGTTGGTCTACAAAAACGTAATAATAAATACTAATTAATGAATGATGCAACATACACAATAGCAACAGTAAGATCTGTTAGTTTTTCGCCAGACGTAAAAAGAGATTCTGATGATGGGTTACAGTGCATTGTACTGTTCATTAAGTTCGAGTATGTAAACACATAATGGAATGGATAAATCCAAACAAGCTGTGTACACTAGCCTTTGGGAAACTGCGAGTCGGCAATGTTTTCCGAAATGCCGATGCGAAACGAAAATGACGCGCCGATACCCAACCTTTTCAGCGGCGTTCAGCGTTCGCTGCATATTGTTTGTTGTTTTTGCACCGGTGAATATTATTCCGTTTTAAATAGCTTTACATTTTAAATTTCGAATTGCATTTTTATTTTCATATTGAATTGTTCGTCTGATAAATCTTTTTCATAGGATGAAGAATTATACAAAATTTAATGAAATTTTTTAATGAGAGAAATTGTTCTTAAATGTAGCTTGCGGAATCTTTTTATTCATTTTAATCTAGTGCATTCTTAAGTTTGTTATTAAAATTTATATGCTATTTATGCTATAAAAATGTAAAATAGTTATAGCTTCCTACTCGTATAAGAAAATATACACTACCTACGCGAAATCATGTTGTAATGAATGTAAAACTTGTATGCCATTATAAAATTACTGACATAATTTAAAAGCTATTGCCAAAATAGGTTACATTCACAATTTACAAAGTATGTATAAGTATTAAAATCTGTCACAATAATTACGTATTGAGAACAGCTTTCAGTATGTTCCAAACGTACTTAATTACACGCATAATTGAAAAGTTCGCAGGGAAAATTACTCCCGTACCGCACCCTTTGAACGAAAGTTGGCCTCGGTCAAAGTTTTATGATATTATGCGAGGCTCTGAAGGATTACGCCAGAGCTACTCTCCATTCGGCACACAAATAGACCAGTAGGTTAACTACAAACTCAATACAGAAACATTAATGTTCTTATAAATTGTTTAAGCTGATAGAAAGGTCTTTTGATATATATTTTTTAATATATAGGTACAATTAAATTTTCCTACCTAATTCATATATATCAAATCTCAGTTTTTAACTACGTTTTCACAATCTCTCAACTCCCACTATTCACACAATGTTTAATAATTTTGTAGTTTTTAGTGCATATGTATTGGAGGAACTGAAAGCTGTTATACAAGTTCTCCTCATACAAATATACCGATCAATATTTATAAAAATCAATGCCACTTTACGTTGTAATTTCAATTTTCAAAAGGGCCCACCTATCCAAACGAAATGTTTAGTTAGGCTTTGTTCGGACTATTTAGTAGATCCGCTCGACCGATTTTGTGCAAACTTCACATAAACCATCTTTATGTTAATTTTTCACAAAAACGATGGAGCGGTTCTTCATTTATCACATTTTTTGAATTTAACGCGGGCGAAGCCGCGGGTAATAGCTGGCATCTCATATAGATTAAAATGAAAACTGTAATGTGTATCTAAATTTTCCTTTTACATAACTTCCTGAGTGTAGGTATAAATGAACTGTTCTCTAAATAAACAGAAAATACGCAAATTGATATATTTCTATATACATTCTAGGCTGTTACAGTTTTTTTCAGGTCACTTCAGGTACTGATAATAAAATATAATAAATACTAAATGCTTAATTATTTGTTTAATATTTATGTATTTTATTAGAAGCTAACAACCTAACTTTGTGAAGAAGAAGACGCAGGACGGCAGATTCTGGGCTTCACCCAAGTATGGAAACCGGGAAACGATATACGAGACACTAACTGACTGATACAGAATAGAGATCCAGATTTAGTTTTACATATAAACTTATAGTGCCTAACTTATTGATAGAACAATATTATTACTAAAATATACATGTACTATGACACAGAATGGGCTAGATTACCCCCTCTAATTTCTACTGCCTTCTTGCCAGTTCCTCAGAACTATAAATTGCGTCTCAACTATGTTCAACACCTAACTTTTATTAACTTTAAGTAAACTATGAACATCTGCTGTAATTTCCCGACTCTCCCATCGTGTTTGTTTGTCCATAAATATAGTCTTTTCATAATTTTTGGTCTGGATAGTCACTAAATTGGTATATTGAAGGTAACTTTAGAATGACCCAATCTAAGTTTTAGGATGTTCACACACATGCTCATTTATTAACTTTTAATTCACAAAAGAAGATCCAACCGTGGTCAATCTACCCTTCTCAATGCCGACTCTTAATGGTCAAGACAGAAAAAACAATATCACAGAAGTATAGCAGACACCGTGAGAATATTTTGTCTGCCTACTGAATATTTCTCCAGACTATTTTATAATGCAATTTTGCTAAATTGAGATAAATAAGTAGTATCTGTTGGGCAGTTTCAGTATAGGTAGCAAATGTGTTCATATATAGTTGGCGAAATATATAATAGCTTAGCCGTTTTAACTCAAAAAAAGAGTATTGATATCACTACATAAAACTGTATGTTTTTTATGAAGTGGATCGTGGAAACAAAAGATTTGCATAAAAATACTACAAATTAGTCCTGTTATTATATGATGAATGCATAATGTATTGATATTTACCATTGCATCATTGGCAATATAAAAGTTCAATCTAAAACTTTTTTTAATGCAAGCACAGAACGGTTTTCCAGAAATTATAACGGGAGCAAACCTTCGAGATGAGCTAATAATAATAGAGTGTTAATTTTGTAGTTTCATTACTTCGCGCCCGCGTCCCACGCTGACATTTCAGAAAAGGGTCACTAATTTATCTAAACAAGTTTAACGGAACTTCCTCTTAATTATAGTTTAACATTTGTGCTACAGCTGCTCGTTGTACTCAGCGTTCTATAGTAATTAGTTACCTACGGAACCGCATGTATGTAAACAACGCCCCAACATAGATATATGAGCTTAATCACCGAACTGTACTTAACGGTCGCCTCGGCTATGTTCGCAAATTTGCTATATATTAAATTTAAAATTATCGGATAGAGCGCTGAATGCTGTCATGTAATGGTTCGTATAAAGTTCAATAAAATTTGTAAGATATTTTACTGATTTTTATTTAAAACTTGCTTGTCTGTTTATTTACTGTTGTTTGACTTGTATATTGGCTGCAAAGAAATTAACCCTAATATTACAAGTGACGCTATTGAGAAAAATGGTTGCAAATAATTCTGAACCCCGCCCGGGATTCGAATTTGTTGCAACCTTTTTTACAATCTCAGTGTAGCTTTATAGCGGTGGTACACGTGTTTTTGTAAAGTATACGCGTTAAGCAAGTCAGAGAGGGGCCGTGACTCGGATTTATAGCGAATGAAGTTGTCATGAACTCCTTCGTGCTTCGGAAGGTGCCTCCGAGTAGAGCCGTTGGTTACGATTGGCATCACAAGATGGCAATCATTAGATACATTCAGGTAACTTGGAGTATCTAATACCAATGTAGGTCACTGACGCACTTGTGGCGACACTAGCGCCACAACAATATCTACAAAGTCGCACCACAGATGGCGTTAAAATCAACAATCTCAGAATTGCATACAAGATGGCAAATTACTATGAAAGTCTAAATCGCGCTTGCAAAGTTTCTACGGATTGGAGCATAAATACAACCTCCGACAAGACATCTATGGAGCCGCGGTTCCCCAGGCATACTACCCTAGCCTGGCGGGAAGATCTTCCCTTTGTGGCGGTCGAGCATATCCCTATCGCTCCCGTCACACACTCCAAACACTCAATAAGAAAGAAATACTAAGTATACGACGAATTCATGGATATAATATTAGATCATGATAATGATATAAATATACGATTTAGGTATTTAGTAACTATACCTACATTATATTGGTGTTAAACCAAAAAAAATAACTATTGAACAACATAAAAGGTAAAAAATAAACTCATAAAACGATTTTATCAATACATCAAGTAGACACATGACTCAAAACAGTGGATTTCATAAAAATATCCACTAGGATTTCTGAACAATATAATTAAAGTGAAGGATTCTCGGATTTGTCTTCCATGGTAATCAAATATTTCCAGTTTCTCTAACAAAAGGCAGCCGAGGTTGCGCGCCGAATAGTTTATGCGCCCGACGCAAATCTCCGTCCCTATTTATCTTTTCTTTTCACTTGTCCTTTCGTAAAAATGAAAATTTATTATCTGTGTAACCGGAACGTCTTGGTGGCTTAAATTGACTAAAACATAGAAGGATATCTTTTTGTTCGTGGCAATTTTGGCAGTACATTGCTACATGAAAAGCGTGGTTCATTGTTGCTAAGACAATTTTGAAAAAAAAAAAATGAAAAAAAAAATGCGTTGAAATCAATGCTAAATCAATGTGAAAATGACCATAAAAGGTAATCCTAGTCGTGCGGATTTCGAAACTTTCATGTTTACTTATACTACCACTGAATTTTACTTAGTCTAAGACACTTAGGTGTCCTCATTTAAATAATGTTTATTTCATTTCATGTACTTAACACATCCATATTTTTTTATTCTTTGTTGTTGAATTAATCCACGAAATGGCATTCAAACTTATAGCTTATTTTTGCCAGTATCAAGTTTTATTTAAATGTTCTTCAACTTCTACATTTGGTCAAGTCACAGGGTCAAGTCAAGTCAGTAGTCAGGCATGTCTAGTCAAGTCTCAGGGCTAAGTGAAGCGGTTGAAGAATTTCACTTAGAAGGCTTCAATATATTACATAGATGAAGTAAATATTAAACTTTAATACATTGGCCTGTATGCCGTAATTTCGCATTTAGCGTTCATCTGTGATTTCGTTATTTTTTGTTGGCTGACCGCTAATGAAATGGTATATAGAGCAAGAGGGAAACGGACATATTTTTTGCGTCGCAAAACTTAAGCGAATGTTTTTATTTATCGCATTTCTTTCTCACGAATTGTAACAGACATGATATATTGTAAAAAGTAATTATGGAAGTTAAATTTGTATAAAAAGAATTTGTTTTAAACGATGGTTTCAACCACGTTTCAACAGTTTACTTTTGCTCACAGAATAGATAGAGTAGATTATTACTAGCTCAAAGCAGTTACTATTTTGGAAATATTATAAAACATAGAAAAAAATTAATTACCTGACACAAAGTTAGAAATATTTGTTTCATTTAATAACCACATGAAAATATCAATTTTCGTAGTCAAATCTTAATATGCCTAACTGTTACTATGCATTATCATAAATGGCATTTTATTTTTTAAGAATCATTAGGCTACGGTGACCACGCACCCATCTTTTAAAGGTATGCTTGACTGCCAACGTTATCATTATGTCAATAAAAAAAAAACTATTAATAAAATGCACATACTCTCCACATTTACCCTCTCAGATATCTATACATATAATAAAACTGTATTGAATAAACATTAACTAACTTCAAGGTATAAAATAACAACTTAAAACCGAAGACTTGGGAATTAACGGTTCGTCTAATAAAAGACCCAGACTAAAAGAGATGAAAACTTCATAGATAAAAGTTGGGGATCCAAGATGTAAAAGCAATTTTAAAAAAGGGATCGTCAGCAAACTCTGAATATTTACAGTGCCGGTGTAAGAATCTCGGTGTTAACTTCCAAGGGGAGTTTTCACATCGTTCATCCCTGAAGGGGCCCGAAGGCTCATTACAGGCGAAACTTGTTCAAATCATTAAAATTTATACACTTTTCACAAGTTTGCCTAATGAAAATTGGGAAAAGTTCGAACCTTCTCTAACGTGTTAGGAACGTTTGACACATCTGGTAGGTGGTTGTAATACTAAGGATATGGTATCAGTGCAGCATTAAAATTTTCTGTGTAATTATAATTGCAATAGTTTTTTTTTATTTTTGGATATCTTCTGTGTTATAACGCAGCTGATTACAAAACGTCTGTAATTTTATAGGTATTAAGCGTTTGCAATTCACTTAAACCCATTGTAAAAGTCCGTTAGCCTAAAAACCTTATTATTTTGAGGATGTAAGCTCGCGCACTAGCTAATTTACTACCTCTTAACAAAAAAATAATAGTTTGATTCTTTTTAGGGGAATGATGTTATTTTTTATTATGGACCTCTTCAATTATCAAAGTTGGATCTGAAGCGAATTAATATATCTATATATATTTATTCAGGTCTATCCAGCAATCTGTTTGTGAGACTGACTGAATGATACTAACAATATAATCAAAACGGCTTATAGTTATTTTATATATACTGCAAAATTATTAATTTTAACAAACCATCCCTGAAAACTCTCGTTGCCACGCTGTCACCTCCACTATGCCCTAAGCTGCAACATCAAACAGTATAGTTAAGTAGAGTCCCGACTAATCCTCCAAAACTCTATTCCGGTAATCTCTCCTCCTGGCACAACTTACTCAAGAGTTGTTAGTTCCGATATCTAAGGCACGCTGGTAACGTAATCCTTACGAGATTTTCTCTTTTAAGATCTTCCTTAATATTACTTAACTTGGATTGTTAAACTGTTTTCATCACTATTTGTTTAACAAATTATTTTGAATACTCAACCCTCTTTGGCGGTTTCAGCTATTGATAAGTTTCGGAAATACGGTTTATGTTATTATTTGAATAACATTATAAACTGTTTAGCGAGTTCAATTTGAAATTTTAGTTGAAGAGGAAATGTCTGCAAATTAATGCAACAAAGAAGAAATTTATCAGGCATTTTGTAGTTGAAATTAACTGGAATTTAATAACAAGACTGTTGGCTTGATCTGCAATACTAAATTTTTTGATATTATCTCGAGCCCACATTTTTAGAGATTATCAATGAACGTATAGATAAATCCTATTTTACATATCACTCACATAGAATTGATAAACGTTAATAAATCATTGTTTACGTTTACGAGATCGGACTTGGGCCATTAATTACCTCCAGGGTGTCCTGTGAAATATGAACCGTAGATATCAAGCTGCATTGTGATGCTGAATTATTTATGAGCTGCAGAACAGAAGTCTGCTGGCCGCTGATTTAATGCGCTCGAATATTGGAATAGGCATTGACATCGCCCATCATTAACAAACTATGCTTTGCTTTGAATGGCTATGCCGAGTTCACCAATATACATACATACATACATACATATCATCACGCCTGTCTCCCGTAGGGGTAGGCAGAGATTAGAGATTTCCATTGGCTACGATCCTTACATACCTCTCTCGCCTCCTCCATACTCATCACTCTCTTCATACACGCTCGCCGATTTCGGGTACTCCTAATGTCTCCCTTTTTCAAAAGATCTGCGATATGGTCGCAGTATGTTTTACGAGGCCGACCCTGACCGCCGCTCTCAGCCAACTCTGCTTTGTATATACTTTTCGTCAGTCTCCTTTCATCCATCCTCTCTACATGTCCAAACCATCTCAACATCCCTTTTTCTATCTTTGTCACTACATCCTCATTTACACCGCATCTTTTTCTAATCTCACTATTTTTTATTTTATCGCTTAAGCATAAACCACACATACTCCTTAAAGCTCTCATTTCAACCGCATATATATGCTCAAAAAAACAACCGTAAACGGTGGTTTTACTCGTATGTTGATGAAATCGGGTATACACGTGCTAAGTCTTACCGAATGTGAAATCAATGATTAGCATTTATTGGACATGTATTTTATTCGTATACCTTATACAAACATTTATGTGACCCCCGGGGAGTGCCCAGAAATATAAGGTCTTATTAATTTATATTTTTTTAAAATGTGCAAAAAATATATGAAACAAATGGCAGACTTTATGCTATTAGCAATACGCAGTCAACCTTTTGTTTCCTCGCCGATATTGAGAAATTAATGATAATAAAAAATATTTATTTGTTTATTTTATGTAAATCACTCAAATACAAACACTGGAAATTTAAATTAACATTAATAAGACAAAGGTATTAATTATTGTAAACATTGGTCAAAATAGAAATATAACTGTTTTTTTAATGCCTAATAAATAAATATCAATTTTAATAAAACATATTAATAAATAAAGCCACATCAATATAATTCAGTTTCTGTCATGTTCGAAACCAGTGAACTCAAAGCAATATTAATTATCACTAATTATAACCAACGCTAATTAATGTGTGTTCATAGAACGTCATACAACCTTTACTGGAATGCATCTAGCATACATTCCATGGTATTTGCTCTCTCAATAAACTGTTGTTTAGTTAGGATTCCTTACTATAAGGGGAAAAACTTACGTAGGTTTCTACTTAATGAGGTCCATATTACCATATAGACATAAGTAATAACCTTTTCAACTCTAAAAGAAGACTCAGTGAAAACCGCAACCATCGACAAAAGTACAACTTTGTTAAGACCTCTGTTATTCCTAAATCGCCTTTTGCAACAATTACATTAAGAGACGCGATTCATGGTGACGTCAGAGACCACATAACAAGTAACATCTCAGCTATTTCACTTTCTAAATAACACATAACAACAATATTGTATCCCAAATAAAAAATAAGCACAGCAATATTTAACACGGCAGTATGTCCCTGATATATTTCAGGCGAGTTCTTCATCCGAAATAATGTAGCACATTAGTAGCAGTTACAGTGATTAAGTGGTTAGTGGGGAGCTCGCCTATGGACGGTACAAGGGATTATGATAGAGGATAAATGGACGTAATTTATTTACAGCCATATGAGTCTTTGCTTCGAATTGATTTTTATCTATGTTTAGCTTACCGCATGGTTTATTTATTTATTTATTTTATTATTTATTTTGAAATAAAACCAAAAATATATTATTATGGGAATTCCTTTCGAAACACGGTAATTTTTTTCTTGTCTGATGATTTAAGTTAGCAAGTCTGTGCCCCTAGTATGAGTTTTTCTAACGCAGACGCTAGCGACTGCGTTAGGATTTTGTGTGGAATTTCTTAGTTGCCTTACTATCCGCCAGAGGCGCTATACTGGTTTGCCATACTAAATCGCTAACGCAGTCGCTAGCGTCTGCGTTAAGAAAAACTCATACTAGGGGCACTGATTATACTAGACACAACCTTTAGTTTAACTACGGAGGCAGACTAAAAGTATTAAAATTCATAAAAAGTACTTGATAATTAATAATTAATGACTAGATTTTTTAAATGACTACTCTTAACAATTAAAAACTAACAAAAAAAAATTAAACAGGTCCGGTTTTAAGGAAAATTAGGCCCTTTATTTGTCTGTGTTTATTGTTAATTTCACGAGAGATCGATAAAATTTTCGTCAATTACTTAAATTTGAAGACCTACGTAAGTACTTGAATTACCCATATATTCAATAGCCAACCTTTATTTTTGCACATCTCGTAACAAATCGATATCTTCAAAAGTTCATGTTTTAAGATAAAAACTAAAAAAAGCTCTCAACTAGTATAATATCTCGTATAATATTTTTTTTACCCCCTATAAATCAGTATATCTTGCATGAGCTACTTATCGCGGAAAAACGTGAGATGTATTGTCCCCCGGGTGATATATACGGTGTGCCCCGTGACTTCTGCCTCGGGGGACGCGACGTGTTTTCGTTCTAAAATCAATACCTTATGTCAGAGGTATTCAAACTTCTTTGGCCCTTATGTACATAAACAAAGAAGCCTATTCCCATATTACAAATTGAATATTTGAAAAAAAAATTAAAAGGTTTTTATAGCATCCTATAGGTAATAGAGGTTAAAATAAAACCACACCACATGGTATGCAACAGAGTACGATAGGATAAAACTGTGAAGATAATGATCTGAGAAGATGATGAACATATAATATTTTATTATCATATCTTTATTTTTTTTATAAACGTGTGATCAATCCGTATATTGTTCTTTTGTTTCTTGTCTCAGATTCTTTTTAATTTATTATTTTAGCTATGCAACGCTGCTACGACACGTGTACAATTTGTTTTTTTAAAGAAAATTAGTTACGAATAATATAATTTCATGCGAAAATTGTAAAACTTTTTGGAAAACGCTGTCCAACATAGGCACTTACATTTTGAATAAGGAGATACGGTTACTGTTTGTATTGTTTGTGCGAACTTGTTTATTGACTTAGGATTGATCTGAGATGACATGTCGGAAATTATACGGGTTGTTCGGTTGGAAATTCAGAATTTGATATTAAATTTTCCTTGTTTCTCAAGAATACTCAGTCTTGAGGGATGTTAATGTACTTAGCTGGCAGGAAACCTTTGAACTAAGTAAATAAAAACGAAACCTCATTTACACATTAATTAAGGTATACAATTCTTTGAAAATTTGTTAGTAAGAAAGCAGTAACAGGAATTTTGTTTAAAAACAAAAATTAATTAAGCGACTTGTTCCTTTAAAAGGACTTATTACTTAATTAATAAAAATCAATGCCACAAAATATAAATTAAATTAGTACTTACTTAAATATTGAAATAAAAGAGCATCGCTTTGTTTTTCATACCATCTACTATCCAGTATTAGTATGTATGTATACTTGAAACGATTAAGAAGAGCCTGTGTCAACGAGTCGTCGTCGTTTGCTGATAACGCGTTTTGGCGAAGTATAATGTCTCACTCGGAGACAATGTGTGGAAAAACAATAATGTTTGTTGCTCACAAAAATAATCCGATTTAATCCGTAAAAATAACTCGATACTAGTTATAAATAACAACGTCACTGGAGCTACGCGAGGCGTTTCCGGAGACACTGAAGGAGCGCGATTTATATGATAAAAAAATCTACTTGTCCTTGTAGAACAAATATGTTGGTTGATGACATGCAAAGATACCGATATATATATTAAGATCTATGTTGTTAATCCAGATTTTTTCTTATATAATATCTTAGATAAAATAGTAAATATTAACGCAATAAGGCAATATTATCTGATTTAAATGCCAATCTGCTTAAAGATATCTGACACAGCCTAACAACTGCCGGGACCAACTGCATTACGTGCCTTCTCAAGTACGCAATCCAGTTTGATAGAAATGGTAATAGTAGCGACCAATCCAAGCCAGGCCACGCTATCATGCGCGACCGATACGAGCTCCCACATACAATACAATTCAATACAAATACTCTTTATTGTTCCTCAAAAATAAAATTACATAAAACAGCTTTACTTAAAACAATGAGCTCAAGCAATGTCTTTCAGTCAACTTATTCACACATCCCGCATTTTTCTCAGCACATCCCGGTAGGCCATCCAGTTCCTCCTACCTCTTCTCTTTAACATGTAATACTATGTGAGTGAAAGTAGCCTTAATGTTTTTTTTTTAACTATTTCTGTATTATTTGTAGGTTAACTTAGTACTTTTAGCATTTGCTGACAATACCATTTAGAAATAAAAACGGTTTGATTGATATAATAACCAAAATAACAACCGTATGTTACATGTGCAGTGCGAGTTCAATCTATAAGTATGAGGTTGACACTTGACTCGAAAGGCTTCCTAAAAAAGTCCATGAAATACGTCATGCGAGATGCAAACATGTGTTATACATCGACAATCATGTGTACCATCGAAAAATTAAATTCAAAATGGGCCCCTAAGATGACTAGTCTGGACATGACAAGTGTGCTCCAGCTATCAAAACTTACTAAACTGAATAAGACTTTGTAATCGTGAAACAATACAAAAGCGAAAATATAAAAACAGCCTGTTTTTTATTGGAAATATCATTGATAGCAACAGCGTGAGCGTTTCCGCCGTTTCAGCGAGAGCACGATTTATTTCAACAAAAAAAACTTGTTTTCCTTGTCGCTAAATGACGAATTCAAGTTAATTTTTTTAGTTACATTTCAGACGAATTTCACAGAACCGCGACACTGATGAAATGCTGTAGATTTATGTATTATTCATTCTTTCCTCTTGGACCCACAAAAAATTTTCGGTGAAGCGAAAGTTGATACTTGATATCAAATTTTTCTTGAAAATATTTGAGAATAAAAGACGCTCAAATATTCCATTACGAGGAGATTGCTCATTTTGTAATGATAAACAGAAAAAGTTTAGAGGTCACAATGTTTTTTTCTAGACAGAGAGCATGAAACAGTACTGGTAAGAACATAGATTAAAAAAAAATTGCGTCACGTTGAGCCGCGTTCCTAGTTCTATGGGTAAGAAGGTCTGAAACTCATGCATTGAGGCATACGGACATCTTTCATTTGTTTGCAACAATATTTGCAAACAAAATTTTAGATTGACTATGAAAAATTTCCGTATTTATACACTCCTTTTTAGGTAGTCATGTAAAAAAGATAACTTTATTATTCTAGCCATAGAACTTCAAATACCATTTGATTATGTTACTCCAAACTTTAACATTTTTATACTTGAAAACGGAATTGAAATCTACCTATTATTTACAAGTAAAACGAAATGTTATTTAGTAAGATAAAATTATTTATTTTATTGTATTTTATTAATTTATATAACTTCATTACAATGATAATAAGGGTTTTAGCTCACTACAATACTTTTTTACCTTTATCTTAAAATATTTAACACGCCAAAATGAGTTTGTTATCTTGTAAACATCTGTTGTTTGGTTGAAACATGTTTGAAATCTATACAGATCAGAGAACTGTTAAAATTCATAAGTATGGAAATTAGAATCTTCTGCAATGCGACAACAAAACCTAACCGACACGTAGTTTTGGTAGCGCTGCTGTACATAGAGTTAATTGTATTATTGGTTAGTTTAAATTACATTTGAACTGTTATTATCCTTAAATTGTAACCTTTGTGATTATATTCTCTATTATGTATTTAAAAATTAGTCATAATTGTTATTTTGCAATTATCTATACATATAAAAATGAAACCCGTTTTCCGTTGTCACGACATAGCATGAAAACGGCTTGACCGTTTTGGCTGATTTTTTTTGTAGTTTTCTAATACTCTGACAAGGTTCTTACGGAAAAAAATATTAAGAAAGGCGGTACGAAGTTCGCCGGGTCAGCTAGTATTACATAAAAATATTGAACTCTTCACTTACTACTTAATTTATCTTAGCTTTAATCATTTTTTGCAACATAAAAGTAAATACGTAGATCAAATTTTTAATTGATGACTCAAATGTATAAAAGACCTTTGTAAAATACGTACATATACATCATTACCTATAGTATCAAATTACTAAAATGAATAAAACCTAAATAATATTTTTTCAAAAATTTACTTGCAAATTTTTTAGACATCGACTCAGATTTTCATAACAATGTCGTATAAACATTCCGTATTATTGCCCAAATAGGGACGTGGTCGGTTTTTACAGCGCAGTAAAATGTTCGTTTTTTATGCTGGCCTGCCCTTCTGTATTAAAATTTAATTTTATCTGTTAAATTAGAATATACGAACTGTAATTAGACCGAATGAACTTAATGAACTGGCTCAATTTGCTCTTTAAAGATTATCCCTTAGTTGCTTAAAAAGCATTAAGGTTTTTACGGTAAGGGTATTTGCTGTATACTGCATGACACAACAGTCTCGAATTCACAGATTTATTTTTCTTTATATGATGATATTATCACCATAGATATTTAAGTCTATGATTTGCACAAAGTTAACAAAACAAACCATTGAAAACCTTTCATTTATTTATTTTCTGTTTAAAACTGTGATACTTTTAGTAGATACCAAATTATTTGAACTAAATAAACTAAAACTGTAGGTATATGATATTTTATACATATTTAGGTACAAAAACCTGGTAGAAGTGTCCAGATCCAGAGACAGGTATTACCACATTGAATGGCAATGCTATTTTGTGTGATAAAATGTGTAAATATTTCTTTTTTTCCCAGAGATATTTAAATGACACATGCGAATAAAAGAAAGGATTACCATTCATTAAAGTAAAATCACTCGCTCACGAAAGCCATAGCAGTAAAGTAACTTTCTCGAAACCTTTCTCTTTATCATTGCACTGCAGGCCTTGCGAATGCTATGGACCATTGGTTAAAAATACTATGTCCACATAATCCCCTATCCCCGGGGATTAGTCCACGAACTATGGCGTCGGATCCCTGGGGACTCAATGTCATCCCGGACGTGACTGACTGACATTTAGTTTACCCGCAATAATACATTACACTAATTCATGTTTAATGCAGTGTTATGGCTTATTGTTAATGTTGCTTTTACAAATATGACATACGAAAATTTATAAATGTGTATTTTTTATAAATCATGCTCCGAGTGTACTTTGTGGCTAAAGATCGCATCACGATGATGAAATATGTTTTTTTTTTAAAGAGGTACTGACTACTGACTCTAGTTCCAGAAATTAGAACCTATGCAACAAGTGCCTGTAATTTTGATATCTCTACATAAACAAGTTACAGTTATACAGTACTACATACAATTTATCATCGATTATCTACATATTTAAGATATTTTAATATAAATTCATGACTTTTTAAGTGAGTAGGTATTTTATAATTTGTACTTGTTTTAAAGGAAACTACGCATAGGTATACAGAAGAAATTACTAAAATGAACGGGAAAAAAAACATTTAAATATAATCGTGTCTTGTACATAGATAAATAAACAAAATGTGAAGTTTTAAAAAGTCCACTGTCCAAGGAAAGATGAGAGTTAACTGGATTCTGACAACAATTTTCATAGTTGCAAAGTTTAACCTGTAAATGTTATTACCCGCTATCAACGTCGCTTTCTGTTGGACGAGCAAACTTCAAATTACACCTCACAACTCTTAAAAAATACAATCCAACTTGAGAATACAGTTAAAAACCGTAAAACATTTTAAAATATAACATTCTGAGTCAAATGAGACTCAAAAGTTGACTTTAAAATAAGAAATTAACTTTTACAAATGAAAAGAAAGTTTTATTTGGAAAAGCAATTAGTAGTCCTGAATATGATCTTTACTTCCATGTTAGCTAAATATTTACAGAAAATTAAAAAGAAAAGTTAGATTAACAAATTCAAGTATAAGATGCTAGATTATAAAATTGTGCAACAGTACAGCATGTCACACGCGGTTAGCGTCGCGTTTTTAAACTAAATTCTTCTTTGAATTTTAATTTACCTCTATTAAATTTTGTGTACGCAAAAAGAGACCCTTTACTCAAAAATGTACAAAAAGAACTGGTTTTCTTCTTTTCGAGACATAATGGCTATATGGATACTTGGCAATATAGGATGGCAATGTAGAGATATTGATTTATGCCCGAATACTCAAACGCTACTCAATTTTGAGAGCTGTTCAAGTATCATGCTGTCACCGTCGTATTGCTGACGTTGAGCGTTCAGTGCGTTTGCCTCGTTCAAGTCCCTTATTGTACAGAAGACAGGGAAGCTAGGACACGACAGAAGATGAGCCATCAACTGCACCGTGCCCAAGTCACACAGGCTGCTGTCAGCCAAAGAGCTGGTATGATGACCTTTTGTTATCCATTAAAAACTGCCGAAACTGGATCCCAATCCCTTTCAAATACGATCTTCGCATTAGAAATGATATTTTTAGAATTTACAAAAAGCACTTACTAAGTTACTTTGCGTGCTTCCGCAATTCTATCGTTCTGTAAAAACTCGTAGGTGAAACACGCACCGCAAAAGGTGGTGTATCCAAACTCTTGGTGACGGGCATGCTGGGACCAATAGTAGTGGTTGAGCGTCGGTCAGCAGAAGTTTGCATGGAAAAACTGTTAGCGGAAGCACGCAAAGTAACTTGGTAAGTAGTTACTTTTAACTTGACTTTTGAAAAGTAACTCTTGTATCTATAATATTATAATATGATACTCTTTATTGCACCACAAAAATAAAATAACATAAAACAGCTAAATTAAAACTACAAAGTAAAAAATACTAATTTTAATTTATTTCTAAAATTATAAATAAAACTTATTAATCTATACATAATAAATATTATTTAATTAATACCTATTCTGTATTTCATGTTTATTCTATATATATATATATATATATATACATTAAATATACAAATTAATGTAACTTTTTTGCAAGTATCTGATAACATAAACAAAGCGGTATTTAGGATATGAAAAAATTCCAAGAAAAACATTGTAATATTGGTAAATGGTAGAAATAGTAATATGTTATATATTTTAAGCGGACGGAAACAAAAAGAGTGGGCGGCATATTTCAGTTATGGGCGAAGTAATATTTCATGCCGGAAGGGCCAATCCGCCAAAAAGGTAAATGTTACGAGTAGGCGTTATGTTGCTTATATATATTTAACGAATATGATATCAAAGATTTAAAGTATTTTGACTGACTTTAAGTGTTTTTGTATTGTGGGTACGGAACCCGCGCGCGCGCGTCCGACTTACACTCGGTTGATTTAATTCTAAAGTTCCTATCTCGTATTTTATCCATGTTAAAGTCTTTCAATTATTTATCGACAGACTTTGCTCACTTATTCCATTGGGACTCGCATGTATGTGATCGATCTATCACACCTGACTTTCGACTAGTGTGAGTGATTAGAGTACAAGTTCTACCAATATAAATTATTTACTTATAGGTATGTGTATGTTACTTAACTTTTATTGAGTCTGTTTGTGTAATGAAATTTTATTCTTTAAAACGAACATGTTCTCATACTTACGTTCAAATATATTATAATTAAAATGTTAAATTAATGTTAAATAATGTGTTTAATAACTATATTTTGAGATGTTTCTGTATTAAAACTCGAAACAAATTGTCATTAATTTATTTGTTTGAAGATGTTACCAAATTGTCAAGTCAATGTACACACTTTAAATATCTATACAAACTTTTTAGCATACCTACAATTTCAGGAATTGCTTTATACATAATAATATTATTAAGGATAATAAAATTAAGGGGAATTTGTAGATAGATACAGCAGTGTGCAAATTATCAAATATCAATAGGTATTTTATAGTAATAAAATTTATGTGATTTTAATTAAAAATGTCATTCATTAATTTAAATAAAATATAATTAAAAAAATTGCTTGTAACTAACCTACGGCTATGAACTGGATTGCCAACCCTCTTATTTGATCAAAGAATTTACCATCCTTTTATTAATTTCATCAAAGACCCTAGATTAATTTTATGAACTTCTTTGATAGCAATTAAAAGGCTTAAATTATTTAATTCTGAAAGCTAATTTTATATCATTAAATAACGAAATCCTAAACACAAAGTGTACTTACTTTATTTCAATTGGTTCTATATGGATAATTCGTAACTAAAGTAAATAAGCGATCTTAAGTTATTTTTTTTTATATCAAATGCCAATCGAATCGATCGGACTTATTAAGGGAAATGTAATACTCGCCTAAATATTTTCAATCACGTGTTTGTGCGCATGTGCTTTATTTTATGATCTAGACTATTTTTTAGATGCTTAAATACAAATATGCCTAAATATAATAAAATAGCTATTTCCGGCAAAAAATCAAAAAGTCCTTTATTAGTTCCGCTATTGGCAATCCATATCATCGATCCCAGATTAGTATGTTATAAAAGAACATGATGACTGTTTATTTAAGACTTTGTCACCAACAATACCTATTTGACGTTGTATTTTTTGGTGCAGTAAGGATATTTTTCTTTTATATAATTCTTTTATTTCCTCGGAAACACAACCCAGAGCACAACTTATTATAAACTAGCTGTTGCCCGCGGCTCCGCCCGCGTGTAGGTCGCTTTTCGCGTAACCTGTGGAAACTACAACTATCCAGACCTATAGTTAATTCTATTGTATCCTTTTCCCGTGTCAATTTTATAAAGCCATTACATTACTACGATATCATTAAATATTAGGGCCACTTCTTTCTCAAATACCGTTTTTAAAATCAATAGGAATCAGTATTAAACAGTCGTAAAATTCTGAAAAAAATATATGTTTTTAGTTGAGGATCTAGCAGAGTGAAATTCGCTTACAGTAACAGTAACAATATCAGACAAAATTCGCTCGATAGAAAAATCTATGTTGCCTCCTTTGGAAGTTTATTTTCAATACTATGCCTAAAATAATAAACTTATTGTCCTGCTTTTTATACCAGCCTTTAGATAAAGTATTTATATAGTGAAAATCGCTGAAGTAGATTTTGTAGTGTTATTTTCCCAAATATGATGTCTAAATGCCTACAAAATGAGTGAGCGCCGCGACTACGCGGCTTACGGACAACGGACCTTCAGAAGAAGGAGCCCTTAACATTCATACTATCAATCTTTGTCTCTAAAAGAGTAGACGCAGCCTATTACAGAGTCATTAGGACCTAAAATCCACTCCCAAAGTTTTAGTGGGCGTGAAAAGTGGAGAAAATCTCAATAAATAGTGATAAGTCAGATAAATTAGTCCTTACGACACGACCGTATGTTCCGTCAAACACTGATTTGATTATTTTTTAAACCAAAGCCAAACCAAACCAACCAATCAATTCAAATAGCTTACAATACAACACAAAAAACGACCGATAAACAAACCAACCAATAGTACTAAATCAACAACCAAATTTTTTTTATTATTTAAATAATTAGAATTAATTGCTGCCGTAAGGAAAAATTTCAATCTGCTATTAAAATAAAGTCAGCGCCATCTATTGATATTTTATGTAACTAAACCATACGCCCACAAACATTCAATGTGTTATTTTATAAAAATTTAATAGAGACTGAAGTGTGTTTTTGTCTTTATTGATATAAGTAGAAATTCTAGATTTATCTAAATTAAATACGTTTATGTAAATCGCATTCAACTGTTTAAAAGTTTTGAAGCAGTGCTTGTAGTAAACTTTAAATGACCATAACTTCTATTTCCCTTAACCGATTTTGATGAAACAAAGATTTTACAACGCTCCTAATTATATGTAATTCACCTGTGAAAACAGCGTTCAAATCTGTTGAGTAGTTTTGAAATTGTAACGCACCACACAGACAGAAAGACAGACAGACAAAAATTGCAAAAATTGTTTTTTTAGGTTTTTATTACTCTTCTTTAATTGCCCCGTAGAGGTTTTTTAGAAAAATATTTAATGTACAGACACTCGATTTTTACTGTCTTATTATATGTATAGATAGATAAGTACAAAATACTTTTATATTAACGGAATTAACGCTAAGAGCTTTCTCTAAGTAAGAAAATAATTCTAGAAAACAAATAAAAAACGAAAACAGATAATTATTGTTTGTGGCAGGATTCAATCCAGCTACTTTCTAGAAACATTTCTTTACTAAAATATTTAAAAAAATAGACTTCTAAAAAATTAATACAAAACAAAAAAAGGGTAAAAACAAAAGAAGTGATGTCTAGCAGGATTCGAACCCTCTACTTAAAAAATTGTTCAGCGACCTCTACCGATAGGCCAACATGCTTTGCTTGTTACTGCCGAAATTTCAAATGGGTTTTGTCTATAGGTACGCAAATTAACGCATTAAAAGTTTTAAAGCAGTGTTTGAAGTAAATTTTCAATCGACCATAACTTCTTTTTCCCTGAACCGATTTTGACGAAACAAAGTTTTGACAACGCTCCTAATTATATGTAATCCAACTGTAAAAACCGCGTTTAAATCCGTTGAGTATTTTCGAAGTTATAACGTACCAGACAGACATACAGACAGACAAAAATTCCAAAAACTGTCTTTTTGGTTTCTGTTACTCTTTTTTAATCGCACTCAATCAGTTTTTTTGAAAAATATTAAATGTACAGACACTCGATTTTTAGTGTCTTATTATATGTATAGATTATTTGTTACATAGTTAACCGATCAAACGAACCGTAAAAAGAAAAATTGGGGGGATGCCTACATGGCAGTTTTTGACAATCAGTTGACATAACTGCCACAGACTACCAAACACCTTTAAACTCAATATTTTAAATTGTCTACTATTTCAATAATTTTACCTTCTTACTTATCTCGGACTTAAGGCGGAAGTAACCTAGAACAAAAATCTTTAAATAAACTAGAGGAGTGAAGATGGCCGAACACCGTTGGGAGCAAAGTAATAGATCTTTCTAATACACCTGGCTCTCGGTAAGTGATTAATTCGATACAAACTACACTGAATTTCTGAGAATATAGAGAAATTAAATTATTCTCGGTAAGAGCAAGTAAAGAGCTTCTAAAGGAGACATGTTCTACTGAACGATTAATTCATTACAACCACCTTTTAGGACCATGATTCAATTTAAAACACAAAGGAGGTCTCGCCCCATTTCGCCTATGGTGCTTTAGCCAATTAAGGTAACTTAAAGTACTGTGTGAATTCTGTTTACGTAGAGACACATAGCATTTATTGGTTTTTTATTTACTTAGCGATCGCTTAACTCGATAAGTAAGTAAACAATTTCCTTAGCGACATTAGATGGAATTCTATTCTCAGAGGTATTTTGGATTAAGATAGGGAGTAAAAGAACCAAATTATTACTTTATTAATTAGTGCAGGTTATATAATTTTATTACAGAACCATTATAACTACAAATATATTACTAACTGGGTATGTTTAATGATAAATTCATAAATGACACACAAAATACGGGGAAGGCTATTTTCCAAAATGACCTGATATCAAATTCAGCACCTTGTGACCGGGTTACCCATCAAGCCTCGGAGATCATCTAAATACACAGTAGGTAATAAGTTCCCATATACTGATATCGATAGTTTTCAGGTTTTAGGTTCTACATCATACCTAATCTTTATTGCACAACGAAAAATAAATAATTGCAAAAACATTTTTACTAAAAACAGTAAGCCCCAAAGGCCGATTTAAAAAACCTTTTGACAAAAGGAAGAATAATAATTTTTAAATAGGTCACAACACAACAATTACTCGTCTAGAAACGAGAATTTGCTAGAAGCATTTATGTAACTATAGATCAATATTTAAAATGCAATTAAGCCCTATTCAACTGGTCGTAAATCCGACTGCAAACAAACTACACCGTTGACGAATGCACCGACTGTACGTTGAAGCTCGCTGCCAACGGTCATATAAATTACTACCAACCTACAGACATATAAACATACTTAAAGCGGACATCACACTATCCAAATGAAGCGTGCCAATTACTTACACAACCAAACTATGCATTGGTTTCAAGCACATCGCTTCAGTATATTGGACATGACGTCAAAATGTAGACTGACGTCAAGCTACATTAAAGATGGCGACTGGCTTTATGATCATGTTTTTGTGAGTGCGTCAGTGCCGTTGCACTGGTACAAAAAGTAATAATGGTATATTATTTATTTACCTATTTATTTATTAAAACTTTATTGTTCCATAAGTACAAAATACTTATACAATTGGCTGACTTAATGCTAAAAGTATTAAAAATAGAATATAAAACAGACAAAAGAGAAAGTGAGAAACTTTATACGTTTTATTCATAGTACATGTAGTAGTGGCAAAATAATGAGAGGTCTGCTTACTCTTACGTCTGTGTACCAACCCGACACCGTAGTTTGCGCCCCCCGCTAGTGTGATGCTGTGAAAAGCCGGATAAAGCAAGAACCTACTTGATCCTTGCATAAAAGTAGCAATCAGTTTTTGCACAAGTTAACTTTTTACTCTTTTTACCATAATCCTTTTTCAAATCCTTTGTGAATTAATAAAAAAAAAAAACATATGAAATTACTTTAACATCACTTGTTAGTAGACTAGCTAGTTTATAGAGGCACTTAGTTATTTAAAACGTGTTCACTCATTATTGTCGATTGTGTAAATTTTATATTATAACTAAAATAATCCTATTTTTAATTTTGTTATTATTTCCTATTTAGTCTATAGACCGTTTAAGAATATTTGTTTCAAATCTGCTGTATGGGGGAAGATGCACAAAACAAAAAGCCGCACGCAAGGGCGATCCTTTATGGGTTTTGCTTTGCCGTTCTGTGGTCCATGTTAATCCAAAAAAAATAAGTCACTGTAAATGACGTCTCCATTAAAATTTTTGCCAGATGAATTCAGTCTATTAGCGATAAAATGGCAGCCATTATTCTTTTAATTTCAACAATTACCTGTCTATACTAACGCTTTTACGTTGACATTTCTGAAATAATTTTCATAATTTTGGGGCCGATGTAGACAGCGCTAATGGCACCTTATTTAATTCGAAAGGCTCCTTAATTACATCAAGTGCTATTAATTCCACGTTCCATTCCTTCCAGGGCTATATCGAGCATTCTAGGCTATATATAGGTAGTCACTTTAATATACTTAACGCTGATCGGAATAGTTTCTTAAGGTAGGCAGACAATGCTTTTCGCATAAATTCCGCGTATTATTAAATAAATTCTATAAAGTTAACTAGTTAATAGATTATATTATAACAGCGGATAGAAAGTTGGGAAATTTCTGTCACCGATACAAGTATAGTAACTCGAATAGTCATAAGTTTCTTAGGTTATACCTACCTGTTATGACTACAAATTTAAGTTTATTATTATGAGAATCGGACCGAAATCCGGGCGGAAAGCAAAGAGCCGCACATATCCGGACAGTAGTGATATATTGTTTGTTACCCTTTCTATTAGTCCGGTCAAATTAGACCAAAAAATTAGTAAACCCACGACAAATTCAGGGGAAGCTGAAAATTCTTACAATTGTTTAAATCATAATTATAAACATTGTCTTAAAAGTCCCAATCGATCCCATGTAAGGAAAAAATTTTAGCGAGGTAAAAAGGTCCAAAAAATGTTTTTTTCGCGATTTTCTTGAAAACGGTGAGTTTTATCGCAAAATTACCTCAGACATAATTTGTAGATCAGGAAATTTCCTATAAAAAAGGTATTAATAATTTTTTTCTTAAAAGCCACCGCTTCTGAGATATAACGATGCAAAAAATTGCAAGCGTCATAAACGCACACGTTTCCACGCCACCTCTGAGGTAGTGTTCTTAGCGCAAGTATATGGGCGCGCGCTTACAAGTTGCAATTTTTTGCATCGTTATATCTCAGAAGCGGTGGCTTTTAAGAAAAAAATTATTAATACCTTTTTTATAGGAAATTTCCTAATCTACAAATTATGTCTGAGGTAAATTTGCGATAAAACTTACCGTTTTCAAGAACATCGCGAAAAACCCATTTTTTGGACCTTTTTACCCCGCTAAATTTTTTTCCTTACATGGGATCGATTGGGACTTTTAAGACAATGTTTATAATTATGATTTAAACAATTGTAAGAATTTTCAGCTTCCCCTGAATTTGTCGTGGGTCAAATGTCTAATTTGACCGGACTATATGTGACCAGTCTGCAAACAGTTCAAATAATTGTATTTATTTCTTAAGTTTGCGAACTAAGGTAATTTGGTATTTATAGCATTTAAATTGTATGCAGTAAGTATATAAGCTTTCTCTAATCTAAATAAGACGTTGCAACAATATATTTTATTTTATTTTTTTACCAGTTATGGTTTCTATCAAATTTAAAAATATCTACCATCATTTTCGGAAACTTTTGCAACTCTTACGTCAGATTTTTTAAATTACATATCAAGTATCATAATTTACATGTGTGCTCTTTGCGCCTGTTGTCTCCTAATAAAATAAACCTACACGGTTGACCATTCGGAGGAGGTAGAGCTGTGAAAGGTACACACTGGCCGAAACATACTCGTATTTTTAGCATAGCTACTTCAACTCAAAAAGAAAATAGAAAGTCGACAACGCGCACGTGGCACCCTGGTGTTTCAGGCTTAATAAGCTACGGCATTGTGGTGTTTGCCTACTAAATGATATAAAAAAAAGATTAAAATAATGTAAAGGTAATACCTTGACATAAGTTATATGACGCGAAATATAAGCACTTATTTGAGCCATAAAAATATAACTACAAACTATGAACATAAATTTAAACAACTTTAAAATGACCGCATTAAAGTTTTACACCCCTGTCCCATATAACGCAAATTAAGAATTTAACCGACATCAAATTAGAAAAGTGTTATATGATACAGCTGTTACTTGCTCTGCTTGCGTGGGACTTAGTTATATCGCCCCCAAAAGTAGCCTACGTTTGACCCCTATTTACTTATTCGTGCCAAAGTTCAAGACATAGATTAAAAAATATTGACTGGTTCCTTTTTATATTTGCTAAAAGTATCAATAAATAAGAGTTTTAAACATAAATTAAGCGGTTTTGCAAATATTTATCAATAAGACTTCAAACTTTACAATTTAAATTAAATAAGTCCGTCACGGTTCCTGAGTTTCATTATGGGTTTCTGTGACATTTGTGGTTTCCAAACGAACGAACCTTTAAGCAAAAAGTTTCATTACGTAGTTAGCGGAAGTTAATGAAGCCGAGATCAAAACCTTTCACTGCTCCGAAAGAGAAATACAGGTCGCAAAGTGTTGAAACTCATTTAATAAAGGGTTCCGCATTAAGGTTTTAAATATAATTTTCATATAATATAGTTTTCTTCTAATGCAAAGAATATTTACTTATTCTTCGCCTAAGCGTGTTTCCTAATTGTATCTGTAAAATACGTGAGCCCAGATTTTGTCGGTACTGGTTATTATAATGGAGCTAATGACGTTTGATCTACGTTTCCATAGGGAAAACAGACTAAGAAAAAGGATCTTGAATTAAATAAAATACCAGGCTACCTAAAGGCATCTAACATAGTTTAACATTATGATCAAAAAAGTGACATTTACCGATCACAAATCACGGCGGAGCTCAAGATGGAATTCAATCGCTCAAGACCAAAGACCAATCCAAACTAAACCACGCACTCGCCGTGGCTTGACGCACCCTATTGTTACGATCTCGAACGCCCCGCCAGGCTCCTCGTTTCTTTCGAGATTTAAAACCCAATTTTTAATATCAGCCAGTCTCTTCATTGTTATTTAATTGTTGGTTCCATACACCTAAGTACCCTAAAAAAAGTTGGTTCAACACGAAAGGATATTACATTGCAAATTTATTCGGAGCGATCTGAAATTTAAATGCGAGTTCATCAAAGTTTCTACTCCGCAAGATACTTGTAATATGTGAGTGTGTGATTGCTCTTCATCTTAAAGCCCTTGGGGATTTGTACGGGGAATTTACTTTCTTAAAAGGTCGTTAACAGTTGTATGTATGTTAATACTCTCTGAGCCGAATTAGAATGGTATTTGTCTCTTCACATTCTTACCTAAAGCATTATTTATGCAGAAATTATTTATTTTGACGACTTCATACCAATACAGACGATTGTTTATTATCATTGTATACATTAGGCATGTTGTTTTACAACATGATTTTCTTACTGCAAATTATTTACCATCGAACTTTTGACATATTTCAGACCACTATGTCGTAACAGTGCGGATTTAAAATTTTCCAAAAGACGTATTAAACATAGCAATGATTGGTATTATTTAATTTGGATATTTAAAAAAAAATGTTAACAAGCAACAACAGTGTGAAAAATTAGGGTATTACTTTAGAGCCACATTAATTAAATATTATCACTATTCTAAATAATCTGGACTTAGGATATCGTAAATATAATATTGATACAGATGAAACACAAATTAGCTGTATTTTGGTATAATTACGATTTCAAAACAAAAAGTGTAGTCAATCAAAAAGGGTTGATTTTACCCTGTTATAGATTTAATTCGGAACTTACCTAGTCACAGTCACAGGTTTATTTATTAAGGTACCTTTAATGTACCGTCGATAACAAAAGTAAATAAACTAATTACATGGTGAAGTAAGATCATAGAAGAATAAGTCGGAAAGCGGTTCATGATCTTCTTTAGCAGAGAATAAATAAATATAACGATAAATAAGTTGAGAATGAGAACTTGGGTAAGTCTTGTGGTTTATGGATCGATGACTTTATCAAAATACCTAAATTGAATGTAGATGTATGGAGTGTAATAAAAAAAGGACATATGATTTGTAGGTTTATTTATACTTTTGTCCTCGATTGTACACACGAAAGGTGTTCGCTACTAGGAAATAATCTATTTAGGCGGGGCTGCTAGTTGACAACAGGGTTATTAAGGTGATAGTCTAGATCAGAGAAAATTGACAAATAGGTATTTGGAGACAATATTGCTGCCTCACGTTCATCTCATAATATCTTCCCCAAAGCAAGCTACAGAGACAACAGCGATTTCGACCGATTAAATCCATTTTATAATTTTTGGTATCAATCAGTATTAAACAAACAGTGAAGCTAAGTTCGTAAGTTTTTCTTTTGTTTAAAAACCTTTCAAATATGTATGGTAGTCGTCGCCGATCACGCCGATAAAAAAATCAGTCTTTGTTAATTTGTTATAAAAAAAAAAAACAAAAAGTAGAATACCTCGACGGCTACACCTCGGACGGCTCGACGGTAGATCTAGATTTCAAAGCAAAAACGATTATGTTAGACATTATCCAGTGGGAAAATAGGGTAATACGTTTATATGGAGATAACTTAAGTCTTGTGAGGCGAAGTGAGTGAATAGTGAACACACAAATTAGGTACCTATTTGTAATTTCCAAAGGTGGACTGGCAGTAAACAAATAGCCTTAATTGCTCTTGGCTCTATATAGTTTTAAATAAATCAACAATAAAAAATTTCAAGTTTCAGAAGATCTTAACAAACTTCAGATTCTGATATTATTGTTAAATTATAGGTAACCGGTAACCTTTGTTTAACTTATCAAGCAATTTTATAATAGTTTATTAAAAACAAAAAAGCTTTCTTTCTAGTTAACTGACCATATTTATTTCTTTTTACTAAAATATGGGTAATTATAAAGTTAATATAAATTTAACATACTCTGGTAGTAGGTACTTTGCTTTGTCGCATATTTCATACCGTTGGACGTAATTAATTTCCTCTCGTTTCTTTGTTTTGCAGTTTACACATTGCCTTTATTACATTTATTCCCACTGTTTGAATGAATGAATGAATGAATGAACACTTTCTTGCACCAATTACATAAATACATTATGGAGCTGTACAGTGTTTGATAGAAATTTTTTTTTTTACTTTTTTATTCGTACTATTAGATATTATTATTAATGCCTTACGTCTGAAGACATATTTTCATTGACTTTTATATATTTTCAGAAAGCCATTGAAGAAATCTATACACAAAAGCTGCGTTATGGAATCATAAATAAGTCAGACCGCGGCATTCGCTTGTAAATATCCAGCACGGCTAAATATTTTTTGTGGAAAGTGATTATTGTTGTGCGCAGTTCCATAAAAAAGGTGAATCGTCCGATTACTGTATTACAACTCATATAATCGAGGATTAAATTAATAAATCCCGAGGGTCCGGTAAACCCAGCCCGGCTTTGATCACATGCTATTAACATATCAGCATTAAAGCCAATTTGTCGTTCAGCTTAATACGTGGGATTCACTCATTGAAATGTGACGTCATAAAACGTACAGTAACGTACAATTTGAATATGACTTCTTTGACCAAGCGTGTTTCCTAGTTGAATCTTATGCTTACGCTTTGGAGCCCAGGACATAGTCCTGATTTGACGTGGTAATTACAATGGAGCTACTATCATTTAATTTTGTTTTCCGTTATCCTTTTTACAAGGAAACCAGACCAAATACACGATCCGGGTGTGTAAGTGGCCAAAACTGAATTTTTTTTCAAGCTACCAAAAGGTTTCTAACATAGCCTAACGACTAGGCAAAAACTGTGTGTGTAATGTAATAGGTAATGATTAAGTGGCTCACTTAAGTAAGTAGGTAAGCAGCTGAATTGTGTCTTAAAATTTCAAGTTTCAGAAAAAAAAACAATATTTTATTTTCCAGCGCAGAATAAGTTCAGAAAACCATTAGTTTTTTTTCTTTTATTCTTTCTATAATATAACCAGTAAACAAATTGGCTCATGAACCAAAGTTGAAGTTCTTAGGTATGATGGGGTAAACTTCAACAATGTAGTATCGAATAGACTTAAGATAAATACAATTAGGGTCTTAATTATTCGTTCGTGCTTTAAAGGATCTACAAAAGGTTAATTTCTGCGAAAGTTTCATGGATACTTCCCGCGGGCTCCAATAGGGGTTTATTTTATGTTTGTGAAGGATTTACTGAAAGGGGTAGTTAATCAATGTATGAATAGTGGCCTTAGAAACTGCCTCCGTTGTCCATTGGTTAAGGTGTTTTCCTGTAGACTCTGGGGTCATGCGTTTATATCCCACGAGAAGCATGTTTTGTTTAGTGGTTTCTAGTTTGCCTAGGATATTGCAGGCTTAAATCATCTGATTGTCTGAGTCTGATAATAAAGATGATTCCGTACGTTAACCCGTTGCTTGCCATCTGGTAGTCGTTAAAGAAAGCATTTCAGAGGCCACGAGGCTGTCCCGAAGAACTCTTACAGCAGGGTGTCGATTGCCCGTGACATCTGCAAAAAAGTGATGATGATACATTCATCATTAGTCCAATTATTATCCTAAGAGTGTAATATTATAAATGCGAAATTGAGTTTGTTTGTTACGCTTTTACGCCCTATCTACTAAATCAATTTCCCTGAAATTTTGCATACACATAGTTAGAAGTATTGGGCATAGAGTACAGTTCATCCCGGGAAAAAGCACTATTCCCGAAGGGAATTCATGCAGGCGAAGATGCGGTGAAAGGTTATGGTTATGTTAAGCTATATTATTTACCCAAATAAATACTGAATTCCATACTATTATCGGAGCCTATAGGTAAGTTCTATTCAAGACAAGGTTGACAAGCTTTCATTCACTACAAACCTTTGGTATAGGTAACGTTATTGCAAATGTGTGGGCAAAGCGTTCTTTGCCAGTTTGACATTGGCATCAAACGCGAAAGAAAATAGAGCGGTGTTATAGTATATTATCCTGGTTTGGTAAAAATCAAACCCCCTAAAAAAATCATTGAGATAAAATTTCGGTTAAATAAGATTCACATAAATAACGAGACACACTAACTAATAATGGTTTCTTTTCGCTACTTAATTATCTATTGTTTTTCAAAATTAAATATTTCATGATAATTTTATAATATACTAGTGACCCGCCCCGGCTTCGCATGGGCATAAAAACCTTCCTCTTGAATCACACTATCTATTAAAAAAACGGCACCACAAACCGTTGCTTAGTTTTAAAGATTTAAACATACAAAGGGATATAGGGACAGAGAAAGCGACTTTGTTTTATACTATGTAGTGATAGTGAAGTACACCTACCAAAATTACCTTAGGCTGTTTCCTTTTAATATAAACTTGATATTGCAAGTGTAAAAAATGTATATGTACCAACTACTATTATTTTCAAGTGTTGTCATGACCTAAGTAAACTTCTCTAATACTAAGTAAACTGGAAGAAGCCCATCGGAGACCTTTACCTCTTGAGCGACTATTACCAACCGAGTGAGTACAGTATATATAGTCCTAAGTTAACGTTAAAATTGATAACAAGAAATATTGTTATTTAACACTAGCTGACCCGGTGAACTTCGTACCGCCTTAGCGTAAATTTGATTTTCTTAATATTTTTTTCCGTAAGGACCTTGTACAGAGTATTAGAAAACTACAAAAAAAAAAATCAGCCCGATCGGTCAAGCCGTTTTCATGCTATGTCGTGACACCGGAAAACGGGTTTCATTTTTATATATATATAGATTTGGAAAAAAAATACTGACATTTAAAATAAATTTATAGTTTGCTAACCGAATATCACATATAAGCTAATAACTTAATTATTTGCCTTTTTGAATCCAAATACAATAGAAAAAAATATTCCTTTGTGACTTACATATGTGTTTGCTACTTGAACGAAGGGCATTAAGGTAATTTAGTTATACAAAATTAAGTGTTTACATTTTTTTATTGTTAAATAAAAAAAATATTGAACTGTGCCTTTTTTCTGTAGGTACATAATTATAACAAATGTGTTAGCATAAAAAAAATTGACTGATACATTGAGTTAAATTGTTTAAATACCTATACTTACACCAATGCAAGTTTATATGATTAAATATTGATGAAAACGTACTTCGATTCGATTTACTGAAACTCGAGTTCTCATTTTAACGTTTTGATATGATGCACTGCACAATCTATGTAATTCTACAACAAGGAAATAATATATTTTACATTATTCTTTCACACTTGTCACTATTAAAATTGTTTCCATTTGTCTTGTGAAAAACTTATAGCAGAATATTTTTAATCTGTAATGCCTATCCTATCTTAAACCCATATTACCTTTTCCGTTTGAGAGAAAGGGAAATAGAAAAATATTTGTTTGTGTTATGATAGCCTTAATATAAATTTTATTACACTTGTCAGGGATTTGCAAGCAATGGCTTTAGGTAAAAAGGTCTCCGAAATGTTTTTGTTAGAATCATGTTAATAGAAAGGTTTATATTATAAGGTATAGTTAGTTCTCAGTTTATAAATCCTTAAATCCCTTAAATCATAACACCAAAAAATTAAGAACACATACACACACACACACGCACAGACACAACACCGAAAATGATTTGGTTTGATCACAGAGTAGAGAAAAATTTCGTTTGCAGCGCGCTAGCAAATTCCATATATGAGTATTTTTTAAAAGTATATGAATATACTTCGCAAAATTAACAAGTACCTTGATTGGTTTCATATTAAATAGTCAGATATACAACTACACATATAAAAATGATTAAGTAATGATAAAGAAAATGTTTACTACGATACAGCTGATGAGCAAAATTATACTTAGGTACCTATTATTATGACCGACATCATGAGCAAATTATGGGTATTAAGATATGTTATTATAGTGGAATCGTTACTGACACAGTAAAATATTTTGTGTTCTTTCGCAATCCACTCTACTTTTGAATCGGATGCGAAATCGACTTTGGTAAGATTAAAAGAATTAAATAGTTTTACTGGGTAACTTTCAATAAAACCGCTATAGGAGCAAGAACCTCTAAAGTTTGTATGAAAGATAGCCAGATAAATGTCTCATGGAGTTTTCAGATTTTGATATTTTTATGAGATAATGTATGACGGATTTCACAGCCAATAAGACATTGTTTGTTGGTAGAAAAAATATTTTTATTTTACACTAACAATTAGAACTCATCATCTTAATAATATTTATCATAAAACATTAATAAACACAATCATACCGTCGAAAAAAAAGCTTTAGCTGATTTTAATTATAGTTTAAGAAAATAAACAGTTATATGAAATATCTGGTTACCACTACTTAATGGACATTTATAATACTACTAGCGACCCGCCCCGGCTTCGCACGGATGCAATGTTGTATAATACATGTATAATACCTATAAACCTTCGTCTTGAATCAGTCTATCTATTAATACACACTGCATCAAAATCCGTTGCGTAGTTCCAAAGATCTAAACAAACATAGGGACAGACAGCGGGAAGCGACTTTGTTTAATACTATTTATATTATAATAAAGAATACTAAGAGTCCCATACGCACGTTGTCAACCAGGAATGAAAAAATCTTTTCACGCCCATCACAAAAGAATCCTTGAAATATTTTAGTGAAACTAACACATGAGGTCAAAGTCACATACAAATTTTAGTCAAACGTTTTATACCTATATGACATTCAGTTACCGTTGTCATGCATCGAGACCGATACCCTATCCGTATTAGTTTTCGGCCACAAACTTTCCATGTTATATGGGTTGCGTTTCATTACTACCAGGGTGTTGAAGGGTGCTGACAAGTGTAATATAGTTAGATCGTAGCTGTCTTTATGGGCCCTGTAAATCACTTCTGCGTACTTGACCCTACGTAACCGATAGCACCCCGACATTAAAAGGGTTTGATTTATAAGCCAAACTTAGGACATTGACGCCATCTGTTGCTCGAGTAGGTACGTCGCGAAATAGTTTATTACCAAGGTGAAACTGGACTGTTGATATAGTGCAGTGGCTGCCGAGTAAAGTCGTTTAGAAATTGTTTGTTGACTCCTGAGAAAATTAAACAAGGATTTCCAACTGTTCCTGAATTAAAATTAAATCAATTTTTGAATTGTTAATGCGAATACAGTACTTATCATTTTAGCTCTCTTACAATCTCTTTTTGTCACCATTAGTAGTTTTTGGGCTGTATCCTTACATTTTTTGTTACAGAGCCAAAGGACCTGCTAAAAGTTTCCCTCTTAGGTTAGTGTTGTACTCGGTCGCATCTATACCTAGACTAGCTGTTTCCCACGGGCCTCCGCTCCCGTGGGAATTCCGCGATAAAATATAGCCTATGTGTTGTTCCAGGGTCTAAGCAATCTCCATTTCAAATTTAAGCCGAATCCGTTTAGCCGTTATTGAGTTATGAATTGCGTAACTAACACGACTTTCTTTTATTTATATAGAAGAAGATATAGATAGATAGAAGAAGAAGATAAGATTGGTTAGTAGTAGTGATGGGTCAGTTTTTCTTTCTCCAGTAAGTTGAGCAAAAAATCAGAGTGGTTAAAAATAATAAGGTATATCCGCTTATGAACAACATATGGTGCGAACTTGGAGCGAAGAACTTTCTCCCGATTCTGCAGCAAATGTCGAGAGGAGACATAAAACGGAATGGAACACACTGATAAGACTCGTATACTCGAAGGCGACACTTGGTGCTAATGGCATCTGATGGCATAGAAAGGTCTGTAAGGTAAGTAGAACCCGTGCTTTATAAAAACCTACCTAAAAACGTGACCGAAAGAACGCAGCGGTAATAAAATGAAAAGCTAAGTAATCCATATCCATACTTCCATACTATCCATCCATACTTCCATATCCATACTCCATACTAATATTATAAATGCGAAAGTCTGTCTGTCTGTCTGTCTGTCTGTCTGTCACCTCTTCACGGCTAAACTGCTGGACCGATTGTATGAAATTTGGTAGGGATGTAGTTAACGATCTGAGGTAAAACATAGGCTACTTTTGGGCGCGATATAACCGAATCCCACGCGGGGCGGAGCCGCGGTGAACAGCTAGTACTTAAATAAAGTTTCAATAAATAGTTTAATAAATCATACACGAATATACTTCGGTCAAGTCTAGTACAGTTTACCATAGTTACATATCATTAACCTCTTAGTTCATTGGGTAGCACGGCAATCAAAAGTAGATTCAATATGAATCTTTATTTTGTCCTGTCCTACGTAAGCCAATGTTGTGCCACTGCTGGGCAAAGGTCTCCCCATCTTCTTTAAAACTTCCCTATATTCAGATTTATATATAGAACAATGTTTACCTTAGTATAAATTAATTTAAGCAAATATATTTTTAAATCGATGGCATAGTTTAACAAGTAGAGTATTTGCGCGTTGTTTCTTATTTTCACTTTCCTCCTAGAAGTCACAAGTGTTTCCTATGACTTATATTTACAACTACAGTGTTATTTAACCTGTAAACCATTCAGTAAATAAATTCAACACTATGCAAGAATTTTTATTAAATACCTAGTTTATATATAATTCATAATACAACATTAATTGGCACGTCTAGTTGAGCACGAGGTTGTATCAGGATCTTGTAGGAAGCAGGCGAAGTTTACGAGTATACGGGACCGCGACAGTGCCTGCATTGTTTCTATATTGGCTCGAAAACTTCTAAATTCAGTACTGGCCTTCACCTCTTATGACATGCCAGGAGTTTCGTATCGCTATGATATTGGTTGATCGCAATCCCAACTTTTCACGAAAGTTATAACCAAACAACGCTTTTTTTCCTCTGAAAAAGTAAACATTATTGCAAATGAAATCGAGCCTTCAGGTCTAAGAATTAAAAATGCGTCTGTATATTTTTAATCATTTGAACTATGAGTCGAATATGTTATTTATTTTATGATTTTGATATCTCCGGAGATAGACACTCATAACGTTTGAGTTCAGAAAAGCGAAGATGTTTTTTAACATTGTGCAATAAAAATTACATTTCAAAAACAATATTATTGTTATAATGAAAGAAGATTGGCAGTATGAAAGGATTCAAACTTTAACTTGTCCTAGAAAGATCTCACTGGGTGGGTACCAACATAGTTGTAAAAACTTGACCAATTCAACCGCGCACCTTTGAATTTCAACTTTCGGTTGCTATCTTTACATTGCATTCCAGCTCAAGCTAATTGAGTTTTAAAGTAAAAGATGATCGGAAATTTAAAAAGCATTCAATAAATTTATGATAGATTAAAAAATGCCTAGAGACCGCGCACGTTTTCATATTCTATGACTTTAACCAACTTTAACACAATTACCGATGACTGAAGCAAGGAGATTATACTCGTAGTTTTTCCAAATGACATTTATGTGTCGCTAGATATAATAACAATTGGGGTAAACAACTGCAAACGAACGTATAGGACAAATCTATAACAACAAAACTAGGTGTGTGATGTAGTATGCATTATGAAAATTAAAAAATTCGTTTCCTACTGAATATAAAAAGCTTATGTGATAAAGAAAAATATCTGAATAGATCAGCTGAAATAGTAAGAGATGTCGAAAATTTTACCTCGGTTTTCACTTTGAATTTTTTAAGTAATTACTACTTACAAGTTACATAATACATTACAGAACACACTGTGGTTTGACGGGTGTTCAAAAAGTCAGCCTGTATAAATACTCGTTAACATTACAATGACGTAGAATGACATAATTTTTATTTTTTATTTTAAACGCAGTATCTTAATAGCTATAAAATGGGGATCTTCTGAAAGTAGCTAGGTACCTTTAAGAAGTTCACTCTCACAAAATAATAGCTGGATTTCCTCTAATTTGATTAAGGTTTCTTGAGGGTAGGAAAAGTGTTAGCTTTTTGTACTAATTTTGCAAGTTTATATCGTGAATATACCAACGTAATTGTATGAAACAATATTTGGTATAGGTAATTGAAACTATACTCAGTTGTATCTTCAGTAGAAAATACCGAAGATAATAGGAAGATATTCAAAACTTCGAGCAATATGAGTGAAAATACAAGAAGCATGCATGGGAAGATTAACAACACACGAGAATGTAATGTAAATCTGTGTTGCATTCACGAATTGTAGAGTTTCTCCGCTTGAATATTTACATTGCGGGATCGCTTCCTTCAATTAATGTTCTGAACAAGAGATTTAACCCTACTCATTTTCTCGACGCGGTTCTTATTATATTAAATATTTATTCACATAGTAGTTTATAGAACGCACATACCTACTTAGTTATTATTTACACTTTTGAGTGGAGCAAATTAATAAATTGTTTTATAACAAGTAGTAGGCAAACAGGCACACGGTTGTCAGAATTATTTGGAAATGGATGCTAAGGACTAATTTAATTTTAATTACTACTTATTTAGTTTTTATCAGTGCGTGAAGGAAAATAAGAAAAATGCTAAATAAAAGACAAAAGCTTCATAAAATAAATCTTGTCCATATTTTTCTATTTATTTATATACCTCCATTCATATTTAGGTTGGAATGAAAGTGAGACACACCGAACCTCCCTACTTGACATAATATTTCGGCGTTGAGTTCCGACAAAGAGCATAAACATTTTTATCTCCGAAACAATTTTCGTAATTCCAGACGGGTTTCTCAGCATGGTTAGAATAACAATTTTACAATCTTCTGTTGTCACGTACTCACCAGTCGTTGGACCCCAAGGAGGAAAGTAATCATTTCTGGCAATCGAAATGTATAAATTTATATTCGGAGGTCGTCAATTTGAATGTTTAGCTACCATAAAAAATCTAAATAATGATAAAAACTTTGGTAACTCAATTAGCCTTAGATGCTTTTTGGGGTATCATTGAATATAATATTAAATTAATAATATTTTGTTTGGATTCAACGTAATCAACCAAATATAATTATTAGATATAATGTTGTGGTTTGGCGATATAACCTTTGGTCGACCAAATGTCAACCCTTCTCAGAAATAAGCAATAATGTAACAAGCAGCAGAATTCGACACTGTTTGTGTTAATACTTAGAATACAAAATAACTGGTACAAATGTTAAACTATTTAATACCAGCAGCTCGTGAGTGTAAAAAAAAATAATCCTTTATTGGTTCACTTTCCATTTTTCCAAAACTGATTATATCGGAAATCATCTCCCTTGAGTGAACACTATGTCCACTTCACCCCAATTACATTCCAAGTTGCAACCTGCCAATGATAAGAGGAATTCCAATTGCCCCTTGAATGAAACACCTGTTAATTTCACAGTATAGCTAGGAATGATTGAACATCATTGATCATGCATCAGCTATACTCTGTCTATTTGTTTGTTGTGCAGCTTTGATATGAGTATTTATCAGGATGCCTAAATAGGGGGTTTGTGTTAAACAAGCGTGTGTTGCTTGATTGCGCCACCACTTGTCGAAAAGTGGTACTTAAAAAATATGAGAACTTTCTTACTTATAGGTAAAGTATACTATGCTGTCTGAACCAAAAAAATAAAGCGGTAAATGAGGCCGTGAGGAGAGCATAGTCGATCGACTAGTTTGGAGAGTCAGGCATTCTGATTAAGTGCTGGGCGTCGATTCTGCTAACGGTAAGTCAAAATCGTGTCAAAATAGTGTTTCAATTGTAGTGCTTTTTACACACTATTTACAAGAATTATGACAGTATGATGTGATGTGAATGTAGTGTGGGTTGTGGCTATCAGAAGTGATGCAAAAAAAATATACATTTCTTGTAACTAGTGTGTAAAAAAGCAGAACAATTGAAACACTATTTTGACACGATTGTAACTTAACGTTAGCAGAATCGACACCCTGATCAACCTGTACAACCTCAGAGCTTATATTCTGATGAAAGCTGATGAAACACCACAAGAATTAGTGGCACAAGCCTGAAAAGAAGTAAAAACGCAGTTTGTTCATATTTATCAATTCTTCGAAAGAAAGACAGCAGTCTGTTCTAAATCCCGAAATCAATTGAGTTTCATTACATAGATAATTGAATATATAATATGGTATTATATTTTCTAATTACACGGGTAATTTACAGTATAACTTTGGAATTACTTTTTCAATTTGGCACATCAAACGTATTGCGCTCGCTTTAGTACCCTTTGCTTTGAACTTTCGGCCTTTTACAAAGCGATTAATTAAAAAGAGAAACTCGCAAGGGATTCAATATCAATCTTCCGTTCCAATATTCTGCTTTTGTGCTGTCAGTCATTTAATATTGTTTACATATCATGAAGATGTGAGAGACGTGGGCGTACCTATTTATATTCTTTAAACTCTCATCTCAATACAGTCAGACAAATATGCTGCTTGCTCAATTCAGTTGATATATAGGTAGTCGTTTGTTAAGGTACACTAACACGATTCTGTCATAAATTATCCCTTTCATTCATTCCAAAACAGAGTCGAGCGTAAACAAACTTGCTAGAAAATTATATCATCTACTAAAGTGTGATACTTAGTTCGTGCGTGAAGGATTACAATCGTGACACTGCTGCAGGGTGAGGAGCTCGCGTTTTACGCGGCTATTAAATTCTACGAATCGCCTCTCACAATAAAACGCCAGTGAATTTCCTTTAGCCGTATTTTCAAATGGCTGGAAGCGAAAATGTTTGTTTTCGGATATTTAGAAGGTCACCATTGACTTACACGAAGCGGTGTTGCCAAGTGTTTTTGTAGGTAAATGTTGACTTTTTCCAATTTTCATATGTTAATGTCGGGTTTCTATTAAATTAATTCACACACAATTCAAATAGTATCATGATTAAATTAATTTATTCGTATGTTATATTAGCATTAAAATAACAACGCTGTTAAACATGTTTTAGCTAAAACAACATTCGAATTTAATTGAATCTATGTAATTCAAATAATTTTAAAGAGTGACATATTGAAAACGCATTCTGTTTGCGAAAGAAACCCTTACCAAATCAACATTGTGTTGTTATCCAAACTATCCGAATCCTAACTAATATTATAAATGCGAAAGTGAGTTTGTTTGTTTGTTACGCTTTCATGCCTTATCTACTGCACCAATCTGAATGAAATTTCGCATACACATAGATAAAAGTATTGAGAAGGGCATAGGATACCTTTCATCTCGGGAAAAAGCACTATTCCCTTGGGAAATTCACGCGGGCGAAGCCGCGGGTGAAAGCTACTTAGTAATGATATAATTTTCTAATCTTCATTACGCCATGTATTAATTGACTCCTCATATTATACAATAACCAAACTTGTGTGTAGATATTATTAACATATTAACGCCATAGGCCAAACACCAGCAATATATATCATCCAAAGATCTAAACTTTGCGGTTGCTATAATTTAAAGTTGCTTAGTAATACATTAGACGGCTGGCATTTCTGTTCGATGGAAATGACAACCAGAATGCTAAAGGATGCCAAAGGATTATACAGGAGAAAATACACCTATATTTTATTTAATACAACTTAGTAGGCAAAAAGGTAAGCGGTCTGATGAAAAGTGGTCACCGTAGCTCATGGATGTCAACAACATTTAAAGTGAAGATGTGCTTAGCCGATCGTTAAGAAATCTTTTCACACCCTTTTTGAAATACCCCATCTTGTTCTCTAGGAAACAATGGCAGTTCATTCCTCATTTAGATGTGTTACCTACAGGCATCTTGCTTGCTTGCGCGCTGCTTTTCGTGGCATAAGATATTAGTTCACATTAAAACAGGATCTTAATTATACTGCTTTAGGTACATACTCACTACTTTCTTACTTATGCTACTATTTATAAAACTTGTATAAATATGTTTTTTACCGAAAGTATTCGTGAAATATTCTGAGCTACTCTTATAGTCAATTTGTTCGTAATGAGACCTATTGTGTTTATTTCTCAACATTTATTTTAACTTTTAATAGGTACATGTTTACAAAATACAAATATTCCAATAATAAGAAAATTCCTTAATGATTGGTTCTTTGTATTCGTTCAGAGAGTAGAATAATTCGAAATTAATTGGGTTAAATAAACGATATTTATTACTAGTTTCTGCGACGTAGTTACAGTCGGAGTAAAATGTTTTATTTTGATGACCTTTTTGGTATTTGATATATTATTAGGAAAATATATAAAAAATCATTTTTTACATAAACTGAAAATATATGCAACAATACCCCGTACAATACATAACAGAGCCAAATACTCAAAAGCGTTATGTTTTCTTGATACAGATTTATACCAAAACAGTAAGATCGGGAGCCTCAAGCGTCTATTGTTTTTTCATCCATCTATCTCTCAGCGGGTGGAATTACATAAACGAATATAGGTAAAATAAAATATTTAGAGATTTCTCGTAGATCTCTCATCATTTTTTCTATCCTCTGCCATATCCATTAAGAGGGTTTACAAAGTGGTAATGTTGAACGTTGAAATAAAACACTGGCTGGTAAGAATAAACGCAATCATCGGATGAAATAATTTTCTCATAGAGCGAGATGAAAAGTAGCTCTACTTAGGTATCATTCGGGCGCAAACATTTTTTGGCTCGGGCGATGTACTCTGAATCCCTCTCTCCGTTCAGGATTCTATTAAAGAATCCCTCGTTGCGCTCGGGATTCTACACTAGAATCCTTCAATCCGCTCTGGATTCAAAAATCGCCCTCGCCGTAAAAATATTATTTTGCTCCCATGATACAATCTACTATTACACTTGGGTAAGCCTGCAGATGCGACACGATGCCCAGTTTGGCTTTTGTATGTTCATTAAAACGGACACCACCGTCGAGAGCGGACATCATATAATACATCCGTATGTCTGCATCTCTTGTTTTTCTAAGAACCATTTCCTTCATATAAAGAAGTCGGATGAAAACGGACTAGAAATAAATATTTTGTAAGTTGATGTATTGTGACATTGCAGCCGTAAATTGTGATAACTATGTTTTGGGAGTATTTCTTAATTTGCCAAACGTGAATAGCTTATTTGGTGTTTGTATTTAGATTTTTCGTGATATATGGCTATCAATTTGCTCCTCCTCTAGAAAAAAAATCCCATTGATCAATTTGTCATGGGGTGCTTGAAAAGCGAAGTGTAATAAAATTAAATGTTCGTTTCCCACATTGCGGGACATGTAACAAATTATTTTCTCTGTTTACGATCCCCTACGAGGTATCTGTTTATGACAGCTACCATATTTTCCTCGGCTTTACAATATCTGACGCGGACATATTTTCAATTCAAACGAATCCACCTTTTTAGGCAATAAATAGAGAATATTGTGCGTGAAAATAGTGACAGGCGGACGGACACGCGTATCCAATGTTGAATTCCTTTTTACGTTAAAATATTTTGTGAAACTTGTTTTTAAAGGCTATTTACGCTCATCATCAATATAATATACTAGCGGCCTGTTACGTGCTTCGCTACGTATAAAGTAAAATAATAAATAACATTAAATTAAAAATTAAAAAAAACCCACGACACAATTTGTTTTTAGTAGTGAGGTCGACTGATTTCTTTCCCCCCCCCCACATATTATTTGCAGATATTAGGTATTTTCCCCACTTACCCCCAGAGCTTTTTCATAGCTCAACCGATACTCGTTGAACATAATATTTTGTAATGTGCGCGTGACGCGCTTTCATTTGAGATCCCACTCGAGTATATTTGTAGACATTCGGTGATTCTTCCCCACATTTACCCCCACAACTTCTAAACGGCTGAACCGATTTTCATCAAACATGTCTAAGAACACTCGCCCACAAGTTACATTTGAGTTATAAAATTACAACGAAAAGTGGCATTGATTTTTATATATATTGATAGGTACCTATGGCAGAAGCAAACCAACGATATTAGTATAGATTTACTGTGCTGAACAAACTAACTTAAAATTTCTGCTGCTTTCTCAAAAATAACACTCGCTGTTATCTCCAATGAATTTAGTTAAGAATTATAATTATAACTAAATATAACTTTAAAAATTGATTCTCTACCATAAAATAAAATCACGCCTATACTTCTATCCTTAATTATTTCATGTTAACAAGAACATAACGTTAACAATACATTCTAAACATTAACTAGGATCAATAGGATTTGGGACCTTAGTTATAAAGCCTTGGAATTTTGCTGAAAATTCTCCCGTCATGTACTTATAACAGAATGTGGACTGTACTTGTAAAGTCGGTCGAGGAAAACCTTTCAACGACATCGTTAGAACTAACTCGTCATTGTCAAGTCTAATCATCTAAAGCGGCTTACTCGCCAATAATGACTATTCGGGAAAGTCTTTCCTTTCTTAGCCTTCTCGCTCACACCAAGTATGTTCGTATAAGGGCGCATTCCAAGGATAAGATAAGGATAAGATCTTACATAACATTGAATAAAACACTTCAAACAGATCCCTGACATTAAAGCGTTGACCAAATTGACATTATCCCAAAATCAGAGCCCGGTGAGTTATTTTGCAAAAAATATAATGAAGTAAATACCTAAATATATAGGGACAAATCACACAGATTGAGTTAGCCCCAAAGTATAAGTTCGAGAGTTATGTTATGGGATACTAAATCAACGATACTATATTTTATAACAAATACTCAGAAAAAGATCCTTTTTCAGCTTTATTTTCATTCAAATGATGAATGTTTGTTTCAATATCTCCACATCGGTTGAATAGGGTCTGTCTCAAATTTAACATAGATAGGTATTAAGGGAGGTACTTTTTCAAATTATCATCCAATAACAGGCAATAATGTATAATATATTTCGGATTACCAGTTCTTAAAGCAAATTCAAAATTCAAATTCAAATTGTTTATTTTCAATATAGGATATTCTTATCACTTATTGACGTCAGCATCTTCTTACTTCCAAAAATAATATGATGATCTGACTAGACTAGATACATGATATACCTAAGTATAGATATCCAGAGAGTAGATCCGGGAGAAGCCAAACACCAACACGCAGCTTGAATATCAATAGCGATCACAATTAATATGTTTTGGAGGACTATCTGTGTACCAGATACTAGTTATCTCGTATATGGGACATAATATATTTGATATATATCTTATATTTGCTGTAAATAATAAGATGCAAGTATTTTTGATTAAGGTTAAAAAAAAGTAAATTTTGAATTCTTCATACAATGTTACGATGCTAGTTATAAATAAACTAATGAGTTTTAAGGTCATTACAGCATAGGAAGGTAAGTCTTTTTATTCTTGCGTTTGTTATTTTTAAAACCTTATTCAAAAATGAAGTTATTTATATTCTACATACATCCATAATATAGGTAAAGTTATTTTTTTATTAAAAATTTCATGTGCATTTATCTTTAATGATATAAAAAAAACTATTAAATTTTTTGTAGAAGCATGCTACTTATGATTCTTGACTCGTGGTCCCACTAATTTTGTCCCACCGGTCTTGTAGTCCCACTAGCTTAGGGTTCGTGGGTATTACCACGTTTTTTTATTTATTAAAAAATAAATGTTTATTTTTCTCAGCAGACCTGCAAAAAGAAAGTCGCAGGCTGACACTGGATGCAGGCCGCTTCCAACCGATTGTTCTGGAAATCCTTGGGGAATACCTATGTCCAGCAGTGGACAGCCTATGGCTGAAAATGATGACCTGCAAAAGGAACTTTTTAAGAGCATATTTTTAAGTCAATTTACATAAAGTCATAAAAAACATAGACTAGTAATGCCGGTATCACGTCTGAAAATGTTTCTGATCAGTCCATATGTAATAATGGCTATAAAAAATATTTAACAAGATCCCGAATGAGATAAAAAATGAACAAAAAGAAACAATTTTTATAAGTCACACTGAGCTCGAGGGCATATTACTTTATAGACGAATTTCTAAATGACAAACTTGAATAAACTACAAACTAAATTCAATTAATTGCAATGACTAGATTTATTATCTGTATATTTCGATTTGATATTTAATATTTCAATATGACTAGGTATATAATAATTTGCAACTTATTGATATTTTGAAATATGAATGTAATTCTAATCCTGACATTTTTTATTCTATTTAATTTCATATTATATTATGTATACTTATATTACTAATGACGGCTAGATATTGCTTAATGTCGCTATGCCTAAACTGGGTACATGTATAACTGCACTTTTTATTTGTTACCTATTATACTTACATGTATGCAAATAGTGAATTGAATTGAATTGAATTAAAGTATTTAGAAAACTAGGTGGGCTCGTGATTAATTAGATCATTAAATACAAAAAATTGTATTTCATTAAATACGTTGTAATTTAATTTAAAATTTTTAGTATAACCACAGGTATAAGTAATCAAATTAAATTGGTTCCGTCTGTCTTCCGTACCTTGCCTACCAAATGCAACCAATGAAATATTAAGTAGGTAGGTGTCCGTCCGGAAATTTACGCGCCACCAGACAGGACCTCGGGCGAACGATTTTGATTATTTTTCAACGATTTGAATCGAGAATTTCAATCAAATTCGTGTAACTGAGAAAAGTTAATTTGCCATGAACACTCTTTTCATGTCGCAATTTCGACCAAATCCTTTTGAAATTAAAAAATCACAATTTCATTTTGATAAATGATTATAGCACAGGTTTTATTGAAAAGTTTGTGAATGGAAATAATTCATTTTACGAGTACTTCTAAGGGTTCTTCTTAGATAGTTAGTAATTTATGTAATTTCTTAAAAGCCAATACGATTATAATAAAACATTTTAGTATGTAGACCTTTGTTTATCACTTGGTATGCAGAAGATGGACCTATAATGTGAAACACATGTAGTAAACATTTTATATGTATTCTTTACTTTATTCGATACTAGCTATTGCCCGCGTAGGACTCGTTTATGTTGCGCTCAAAAGTAACATATGCTTGACCCGGCTTAAACTATATCCATACCAAATTTCATCAAAATCGGCGGTTTAGCAGTGAAAGCTTAACGGACAGATAGACAGAGAAGTTTGCACTTAAAATTAAATATTGATGATTAGATTTTGGCAGTTTATAATTTGTTTTGTGTAAAATCATATAAAAAGACGTTAGTGTTATTTTATGGGATTTGTGTAAAATTTTAAGAAACTATCAAATGTATTATTAACTCTTTATTATATTTGAATTGAATTTGAGTACCTACTAATATATTCATGACTATTCTAAATTATGACGAGACTGTTTTAATTTATAATGGCTCTAAGAGCAGGTGGCTTAATGCTAAACGAAATAAAAGGTACAAGTGCTGTTTGCGTAAAGTTAATATATTTAAGTACTTGAACTATACGACCCCAATTACGTATGAAGAGATTTACGAGGTATTGGAGAGGTCTATAAACCGAATTACGTAATTACTACCCGAATGTTTAATGTTTAATTTTACAGTGACGTTTTGCGTAATTACGAAATTTCACATTTAAAATACTGTTTGAATTATGTACAATAAATACATTTTATGAAATTCATGCTATACGCGTAGTTTTAAATAATTCAGGCCTGCATCGGTCGATCAACGCCAAACAAACGGCTTTATATGAACTTTAAATGAAAAATTACTCTAAGTTGTAGATAAATTAAATTCATTTTAAAGTAATCTCCGTCCCTCGGTTTTATCCATGGTTGAAACCATAGTAGTCCTAGAAAATAACACGTCCAACAATCGGTTCAGCATAATGGTCTTTGCGTGGCGTAATAGTACATTTACACTCTGTTTTGAGTTGAATTACTGCCAAGACAAGTTTAAAAATAGCCTTTTTCAAAGTGTTATATGTCTCAGATAATTAGCGACATAAAGTGTTGGTTTGAAATTCATAGATCCTAAGATGACAAGTTTGTAACAACGCGAGTTTTAAGTTGAACTAATATTTTTCTTATCTGTATAACATCTTTCTGATGGATGATCTGGCGATTCTGTCTAGATTGCGGGAAAACCCTTCAAATAGAGATAAGGAAGAAGCTTTTGAACGGCAGTGTACCCACTTCTGTATAATAAAAAGTGCAAGTAAAACCTGAACTGTTCCAAACAAATATTCCACAAACGTATATACAGACAATTAATTCTAAAATAGAGGTTTTAACAAGTCTAAATAAGGTTACAACACAAAATACATCTCGCATTTTCCACAAACCTAATTCGTTTTCCCATATAAGTTGCCGTCCACTCAGAAATGGAGTTAACAAGCTAAAACGGAACGATGAGCAACTTGTTCAGCTTAAAACGTAGTTAAATCAAAGTAACAGGATCATATATCCGAAACTTTTAACCGGGCATGTTTTACTGCAGTGGCTTACTTCGGGAATTTGAATTGAACTGCTCAAGTTTGATTTAAACGATACTTGGAAAATATGCTTTAAAGAGTGACATTGGTCCGTGTTAAGAAAAGTCGAGTGGGTAAATTAGTTAACACTGGATTTGCCTAGTAGTATTACGTATAAACATAAAAAAATATTAACCATGTAAAAATGGGTAAGAGCAAACAAACAAACAGGAAAAATTCGCGAACCTGTTTCAAATATAAAAAGCGGCTCAATGCTCAGCTCAATAATTGTTTTTGCCTAAAAAACGAAACCGACTTCCATTCCTTAACTAAAAAGGATGAAATAATTAATACATTGTTGTTTAAATATCCATCATATCAAACATTTTAATAAATCTGAAGTCGGTGCCGGTTCTTTTAATAAAATATGCTAATTAACGAGCCAGTCAACGAATTCGCAAAATTGGCACCAACTTCAAATGTATTAAAATGTTTGATATGAAGCATATTTAAACAACAATGTATTAATTATTTCATCCTTTTTAGTTGAGGCATTAAAGTCGGTTTCGTTTTTTAGGCAAAACAATTATTTTATACTTTTTAGTTTTGAATACGCCAATGCCTTACAACTAAAAAGTTGTGAACACTTTGCATTTTGGAAATTCGGGTAAACGTCATCAGCGTCGTCTTACCTTATTGACATGGAATATATCAAAAACTACCCAAATCGCATAAAAACTTGAAGAGTTCCCTCGATAAATCCATGATTCCATCATCAGATCCTGATCTGATGACTATGGAACCATATAAAAAGTATACCCTTTTAAACAAAAAAGAATTTTACAAATCGATTCAGTGGTCTTCGAGTAATCGAGCAAGATATATTACAATCAAAAAGTTGTAAATACGTTGCATTTTTGAAAGTGGGTTAAATTTTCCAGCATCTTCTCATCTACGTCTCACCTTACTAACATGGAATATATTAAAAAAATACCCATGCCCAATACAAAACTTGAAGAGTTCCCTCGATTTCTCCATGATCCCATCATCAGATCCTGACCTGCTGAATATGGGACCAATCGGAAAGTATACCGACTCGAACAAAAAAAAAAATTTAATATCGGTCCAACCGTCTTCGTAAAATCCGGTAACATACATAAAAAAAAACATAAAACATTCCGACGAATTGAGAACCTCCTCCTTTTTTTTGAAGGCGGTTAAAAATAAAGCTGTTATTTAGGATGATGAACAAATCAGAAATGAGGGTCCGTATGAGAACAAAGGTTGCTGACATAGCCCAGCGGATTAGCTCTTTGAAGTGGCAATGGGCGGGGCACATAGCGTGACGACCCGAGAGCCGATGGAGCAGAAAACTTCTCGAATGGCGACCAAGCACCAGCAAGCGCAGCATCGGACACCCACCGACCAAATGGTCAGATGACCTGAATAAGGTCGCAGGCAGGCACTAGATACAGGCCGCTTCCAACCCGTCATTTTGGAAATCCTTCAGGAAGAGATCCATGGTAGATATCGCAGCGCAACAATGTTACCGACTCACTGTGGAAAAGATACGCTCAATCTATTCTCTAGGCTATTAGAAAAAAATGATGTTATTGTAATGTTTCATTAAAATTAATTCAATAGTTTTTGGAAAATAATACCAACATCAAAAACTCACATTTATTAAGTATATAGTTTGAAACCTCACTATAACAAAGGTCTGAAATATTTTTGTAAACGAGTGATATATCGATTTAACGTCACACACATGGGTATAGTTATAACAAATTTGAAACAAAATAATACCGTGTAGGTATAACTATACCTAACTAACAAAAACTTTTCGTATTTAAGTTAGCATAGGATTAAACAATCACCCTTCGAAACCGGGATCCGAATATAAATGAGTTTAATTTACGTTTAAAAGTAAAGTTTATAATTATTTTGACATCCCGTTGTCGTTTATTCGCGTACAAGTTTTGAATTTATTTTTCCTAAAACATACCAGTATACCTCGAAAATCATTAATCAGCGTTCACTTTGGCAGTGACCCAACGTCCTTACTTCCCTCTCATTTGTATTTACTGAAAGAGTTTTAGACCATAAATCATGCCATTTTGATAAATGGAGCCATTCAATTTTTTCAAATCTGTGAGAAGGCACGTCTGAATTTAAACAGGAATAATCTTGGTTTTAATGTGTTTTGTCATTGAGCTGTCTGAGTCAGTATTGTCGTTGACTTGTTTAATTTCCTGTCCTTTTAGCAATTGTTCGGATGGTTTTAAGCACATTATTAGCTTTTCTGACAATTTAATAAATTTATAAAATTATATATGAACGGACAGAAAAATAATGAAAAAATTAACATTCTTGTTTGTAAAAATCTTTTATTTTCCCATGAGTTTTTCTATAATCTGCCTTATTTTTGCAAATCCAAGTGAGCATACGACAAACATCATATCATAGAATTTGCAATCGCGCGCGGCTCTAAGGCAATTTTTTTTTTTTATCTATGACAAATATGGTTCTGCATCTCACTTGAGCCTGCCAGACATTTTAAATAAGTTATTAAATTAAAGCGGGCATGTGCCTATCGGGCCACGCACAAAAAGTTGCACGGCGAAATACAGGGCAATGTGGCAAAACTACAAAGGTTATTTTTTTTTGTTTTGAGGTTTGATTACAGAACTCTACAACTATGAGAATTGACAGTAAGCCAAAACATAAATTTCTAAACAGAAAATGTCGTAACCTACCCAAAGATACAAAACTTAACTTTGAAAGATTCGCGCGCCAAGAATTGAGTTTGGCAAAGTAATCTGCTACACATCTAACCTCTACTACTTTTACTTTAGGTTTTTTTTTGCATGCACAAACCGCATCAAGTAATGGTCAAGTGGTATACTGTCGATATAAGGATGAATGAGCCATCTCCGGCGACGCTGGAGAGTGCCGGAAGGGAACGGTCGCCGTTCGCCACAGCCTTTTAGCGTGTCATGTTTTCTTATCTTAAACAGACTTTAATATTAAAGTAACAATTTAAAACTTTAATTCATGGTTAAAATTGTAACTTCAAAAGACATTCATCTCAATCTGAAGAAAGTCTTTACATATTATTCTACTTACTACAGCCCTACGAGTATAATAGACTGCCTAACTGCCTAACTGTTGTTATTATGTATGTAATTTTCATGAGCTTCTTTCAAGCAAGAATAAGGATTTAGCCTTAGCTTTTACTTTATAACTTTAAATATATGCGTGCTAAATGTCAACTCTAATAGATCTCCGCATAGATATGATAAGATAGATCTTCATTTTCACCATTGTTTGCGTCATAAACTGTCTTCATATTATTTTTGTATATTAAAAAACAAAGATTAAGACTGTTTACTATGAAATTTGTACAAATATATTACTTTAGTGTTCTGCTTCTTCAATACATTGAAGAAGCAGATTATTTGACATTATTAAATATCATCACACCTTTAAACCATCGATCTGGGTGTCACCCACACACCAAGATCCAAGGAGTTTTCCTCCCGTGTTGCTTATTTCTTATTTCTGCTGCATATAATCACTTGTATTTTTGTGTTTCAGTCTAAAGGTTAAGAAGTGAGGTAATTATTTAACAAACGCTTAAAATGTCTATAGGTATATAGTAACTGAGGGAACAAAAAAAGAAATAAAAACGTAGCATTTACTTCTAAAGAGATATCTAGCATTGCTGGAATGCTTCGAAATCATAAAAAAATTCTAAAATCATATTTTCTTCAAATAAAAATGATTATGTATCACCTCTCTTTAAAACTTCATCTTTCTTGAACAAAACTTATGCAACGACGCGTAGACTTGCCACCGCACACTGTATATATTCACATATACATATGCATTGTGTACGACGGCTGAAATGCATTTCTGTTTTGTCTCTGAGAAACTTGCAGTAAACAAGTTCGACACTCAATCCTTTGCGGAATACTTTTGAAAAGTTCTTGTATAAGGCTTATGTTAGAATGCAACGGAAGAGAGAATTAAATATAACTAATATTAATAAGTTATGAAGGTATAAGCTGCAGTGGACTGCTCTCACTCAATGGTGAATCCATTGCAAGCCACTGAAGCTTATAAAATACAACCTTACTCTAAATAGATCGGTTTAAAAGTACATACTTATGCCATCTTTGGCATATGACAGCATGATTTCTGGGTCAGGGAAAGTTGTCAGTTTACATAGAAGATACCGCTTAATTCATTCCTTTGTTATAATTTGGAAATTAAAAAAAAAAACTTAATTAAGATAAGTTTAATGATTTCTTATGTTTTCGCGATTGTTAAACATTAAATTAAACTATTTTATACGGTTTTCTATGTTTTTTAATTTCGATCGCTTCACGTATCATCCTTGGTATAAATCCTATTTTAATCATCCTAATTTCAAAAGAGAGGATGGATGGCAAGTACCACCAGCTTGGGACCCAGTTATCAATTTAATAAAATCTCAAACTCATCGGAAGACTGCAAGTGTTTTTGATACTGTCAGCCAATACTGTGTGAATCGAAATAGTTTTCAATGATTTATGAGCTATGGTTTTGTATTCTTGTGACATCAGAAACAAATGACACAGACGAATGTCAACTCAGTCTGCCTGCGACCATGAGCTCTGTAAAGTGCTTGAAACGTTAGGTATAAATAAGTAAGCAATAAACGCGATAGAAAACCGTATAAAATAGTTTAATTTAATAAGATAAGTTTATTATAGTTTCTAGTAGAGGTGAGACATACTAGGTAAAACGCGGACTGAGTCTTGCGAGTACGCGTCCAGAAAAAGACTAGATCCAAAGACTAGGTTCGCGAGTATTTACGAGTACGCGACTCAATGGACTCATTGCGTAGGTAACCAAATGATTCCCGTAAATGCGCGTCTTGCGTATATGGACATTATGGACTAGTTTTACAAGAATTGAGTCTTCACACTTCGTATTTTTTTTTATCCAATTTTTTAATATCGACTAAAAACTTCATACTTTATACAGGCTTAGGACTGTCAGCAGTTTTTATTAAAATTCAATCAAAAAGTGTATTTAAGTAAAATATATATTTATATAATAGCTGGCGTATTTAGAAGTTTTCAATCGATTTTATATACATTGATTATTTTTATTTACATTTTTTTTATATACACAAAGTGATTCTTAATCTTTTTTTTAATTTATTTTTTGTTTTCTTGTTTTTTTCCAATACATTTATACATACTTACTTTCATAATGAACTTTCGGCGAAAGTTAACAACTAACAACTGTTTGTTTTTAAAATTGCAAATTTTAAGTAAACAACAAGTATTATTATCACACCAAAACAAATATGCTACCAAAAGAAAATGACCTTATTGTGTTTGTACTAAAAGTGTTAATTGAACAAACAATAACTCGCCAAAATACATCGCTCGGCGGCTCGGTGCGGCAGCGGGCGATCCCGAAGTTTCCCGACGACGTCTTCCGAGTCCCGAACGCTCGCATCCTAGTTTTTGAGTTGCGCGGACCGGTGAAGTCGCCGTACTCGTAAATACTCGATACGCTAAAAGACTCGCGTGCGGGAACGCGTACTTACGCGTCCAAGCCAAAACCTATTCCAAAAACCTGTTCCAGTAAATACGTCTCACCTCTAGTTTCTAGTCAAAATCACCACCATGCAACCACCGGCAAGGTTCTCATCATAAAAAAATGTAGGAAATCTTAAAATATATCTTACCAGATGAGAAAAAATAACATATTATGCAGACTCATTTGAAATAAAACTCAGAAAACGATATGATAATATAATTTGGAAGCTGGAGAGGAACTGTAAAACTAAGCTAAAGACTTCGATAAGATAGAATGTCTTGTAAAAATGAGCAAGCAAAAACAGCGATAACGTAGATACCACTAAGCAGACACAATTTGAATAGCAAATTCGGACATTCCCAAGAACAGTTAAGAATATGAACATCTTATCGCTGGCATTCAGACGTATACCTAAGAAGGCCAAGCTTGCCACAAGTGACTGAGAGGCGGATGTGCCGACCGCAGCGCCCTCTTCCGCCGCTCCCGCAGCGGAGATGAACAATTTATTTTTCTATACTACATAAATACGACGTCTGATGTTTGAAATAAGATAAACCCATAGAATTTTAATATTCTTAATCAGCATAATTTGCATCCTAACAGCATGCTCGGAAATTCTAACAGGAGTGAAGTCACAAAAGGTACTTAGTTATTTAAACCTTACTTATATACCATATGTGCCAGTCTTATTCGTCCAAGCGTGTTTCCCGGTTGCATCTTCAGCTTACGCTTCAGAGACCAGTGGGTCTAAAATCGCCACTTTAGCAATTCATCTAATGGAATTCATATTACGAATTCCTTAGCAATTCTGTAGCAATTCTTCTATTTTTTGTAAACTGGCCAACTAAACTTTGCAATTCCTCTTCAAAAAAATTGATAGAAGAGCGACTGCCATCCGACCTTCGTAACCATTTTATATAGGGAAATCAGACCAACAGGAACAAGACCCGGGTGTGTTAGTGGCCATATGTGCCAGTACTTAAATTTTATCTTAGTCATTTTACATTTTACAGGATAACAAGGTGACACGACGGCAGTAGAGGGCAGCCAACTGCTTACAACATTGGCTTGTGCTCACATGCGCTCGAATGCGTCTCAATAAGCACAGTTGAGTGGAAGTCAAACGTTGTGGTTTTACAATTTAGTTTACATAAACACTCTTTTGACGTTGTTCAAAGAACGAGGAGGGGCTTTTTTATTGTCTGCTATATACTCACATTTTGTACATTAATAATTACAATATGATTCAACGGTATGCCTAAAGTTCTAGTTTGGGTCTAGAACAATTAGACTGGCTCACCAAACTGTAAGCAAATCAAAGTAGGTATATTCATACAAAATATTGTTTATAATGCCTAACTTTGAATTTATAATTTTTTCTTTATATTGAAGAAAGTAACTCTTTTTTTGTCTACATTTTCACCCTCACCTTATTTGGTGCTGAAACACAAACAAAGAAAGTTTTCCTAATTCAACGTTCAACACTCAACCCGGCGCATTTCTGAATAAATACTAAACTGTATCACGATCCTTTCTTCTCGTAACGTAAGACATTTCTCACTTATTCTTTCGGGTAATACGGCGGAGGCCGCACAGCTCATCATTTGCATCCAAATAGCTCCTATAAATTCGCTACCCGAATTTTCACCATTCCCAACGCTCCTTGGGAGCAATTAAATACTTTTTTCTCTGCTACCATTCGGATTTCACAGCGCGAATAAATACCAGTCGGATTGCCAGCTTCATTAGTAATTGTTTTGACACGTTTCAGTTGAATTGGGTTGATTTATTTAATAACTGGCTGTTGCCAATAGTGACTATGCTGTGAGAGTCTAGTAAGAAAAGTAGAAATTTAAGGTCTAAGACAAAAACTACGGACTTTCCACTTATTCATTAAAATTGGCACACTTTTGTTAAGCCCATTTTAACTAAATAATATTTTTAGTTAGTTTACGTACTAAAGTGTAGTTCGTTAAGTTAGGCCTTGTAGAGTTAGAAACTTGCTGGCAACATTTTACATGAAAAATGTTTCGTTTTGGTAGAATAGATAATTATTTGGTGTTCAAGAAATATATATTTTTTATAATAGTAAAATATGTAAAGATTCGTGTAATAAAAATCAGTATTTTAATTAAACCTAGTTTAATCAGAAAAACGAAATATACATCGTCTGTTCGACAATAGCTTGGGGTTACGTAACGAGTAAATTGGATGAATATAAAAGCAAAAATATAAATATACACTCTGGCATTCGGCAGGTGCCGGCACCGAACATAGCGCGCACGTAGGTATAGAAACAAAACAAACATGGCAGCTTTTTTGTTACGGATTTTCTACTAGTTAAATCATAATATGATATACCTTCATAAAATTATAAATATATTTATTCTTTCTCAATAAATTAAATCTAATCTAGTAGTATGGGAAATATGTAGGTACTAACTATTTATACCTACAAGCAGCTAGTTTTCTAGAGACTTGAAAATTTCGAAGATGATGAAATAGGTATCTAAATTACCTACTTCAATTGGGACTATAAAATTAAAAGTCCAAATGATTTTTAAAGAAAATAGTAAATACCTATTATTAGTATATATTTATTACCAGAGGCTGCTAAAACGCGAGCCTCGCGCTTTACTAATTTTTATGCAATCGGATTGACAATCATATAGGTATATAAGATAGAATAAGTTCACATTACATATGAATAAATATGTTTCTCGAAACATCGTAGCATTACTTTTGTATCATTTTGAGGTTTTTTCGACACAATACTCGTTGATTTCTCTCCCTCTTTAATCCTTCGAAATCTAACGCAACTTTTGGCGTAACATGTAATATAATATGGAAAAACAAAAAACATAAATATACTCGAATAGAACCAATAATGCACCATAATGTTTTTAAACTATGAGACATAACGCTTGCTTTTATGAGCCTTGCGCGTACAGACCAGTGTCGCCATAATATATTCAGGATATCGCCAACATTGGCTACAACCGGCGCATGCTATGGCAAGTGCAAATTCACTAAATACAAGCCAGATGTCGTGTTAATCTAATTCCACATGAGTAAATTACAAGAGCGAGTTGGCGACGCTGGCCGCCCGCCAAATGGCCAGCCGCATCAGCCGCGATTTGCTCCCGATAATTTCTTTCGTTCTTGAGACTCGTCGGTAAAATGCTTTTGTTCGAAAAAGTTGAAAAAAAAAAAAACTAGTACTTGGAAGTTGACGTATAGAGCATGAATTGCGCAGTTTTTGAAAAACGTCAGCTAAGAAAATATGCCACTAATAGAACCGCAAAATGTCCGTGAACATGCTTTTGTTGGAAATAGTTGAAAAAATATATTTATGATTTGATACTACTGTATAGGAAATGGATATGTATAGACCATTATTTGGACAGTGATGGATATGGTATTCTTCTCCTTATATATAATTTAAATATTTAAAGTGACTGTGGTGTTATAGTATTTTTATTTTGTATCACTTGTATATACTAGGTATGTACCGTGGAGAAAATGTCAGAACTTTTATATTTACAGTATTTTATACTTACACTTTTCAGTCAAACATACAAATCCTTGACTGCCATAGGAATTGTAAAAAAGAAAAAAATGTGCCCTGTAGTTTCACCAACCTTTTAAAAACTCCTGGACATGGAATACCCTTCCTCAATATTTGAATTATCAATAGCAAAAAAAGAAACTCAACGTTAATATAAATAAAGCATTTAAACAATTAAACTCCTCAGCTTCATTTAATTACTATGAATTAAACGAAGCTAATGAGGACGGTTTTAGGAAAACTTCATGTCCAATAGTAAAGTTCTTGTGGCAAAATAATAAAATTAGGTACTAAGATTCCAGCTCATCTATAGGAGTTTAATTCTGAAAGCAATCCAATGTAAATAAAGTTTCAGATATTGATTCAGTCGTCTTGGCAACAGTTTGGGGTTGAAATGCGATATTGTAAATTGTGATAAGTTTTGTATAGTAAATCTGTAAAGAAAAATCTATTAAGCAGAATTTTTCTTTTGTTATTTAAATTATTAATCAAGTAAGGTGCTGACGTCAGATTTGTGGACTTATCAAACTAAAGACTTTACGTCATTCGTATGTTAGAGTCATTTGTTTAATACAATAAAATAATTACTTAGTAATATTTACAAAAAAATCGTTTTAAAAAAAAGGAGATGTATATATAATATAGTTTGATTTAACGAGCGTGTTTTACCGATCACACCCGAGTCAAGCATAGGGTGGGGACTGGGGACTGCCGCGCCGCCCCGCCTTTATATAATGGCATGTTCCGCCGCGAGCAAGCTCTCTTCTCACTTAGCTTTTCATCAAAATCCCAACTAATATTATAAATGCGAAAGCGTAAATAATGTTACGCTTTCACGCCCTGTCTACTGAACCAAGATCCCTGAAATTTCGCATACACATAGAAGTATTAAAAATAATATATTAAAACTTTTATCCCGGAAAAAGCACTGTTCCCAAGGGAAATTCACGTGGGCTAAGTCGCGTGCTAGTACACTATTATGTTCTCATGTAAACGAATGGAAACGAATATAAATATGTACAAAAAATAAGGACTTTAAACAATTTCAGAGGTCTATCGTAAATAAAACAATTAATTTAAGCAATTGCCGTAAGTACATCAAAAATCATTAGTTCTGTGGACGACATTATTAGAATGTATGAATGTAGGTATCATTATGTTATACGAGTGGCAGTACTGGCAGTTTCATGCTCATCGTAAAAGTTTCGTTGAACCTTTTCCGAGCCCAGGTTTGTTGATCATAGCTTAAGTAACCAAGAAGGTATAAGCTTGACTTATAAGCTATGTGGTTCATTGCCTTAAAACAGACCTCTATGTCAAGTCTAACTTTATATATCACCGACAGATAGACAGACCAAGGCTGGAACGATAAGTTAATTATTTGAAATAATACTGCATTAAGTGTGATTTGAACTGATTTGATCGTTATTAAAAGGGCTTTTTTACTAGAATCCTTATTCTCTAAAAACACTGCAGATGCAGAGAAACCTGATCGTGAACGCTATTGAACCTCGTTCGACCCACATCAAGGGTATGGAGCACTTTGACAGTAACATTATTAACACGCGGCAAGGCGCTACGTTTGAACGCATGTTCCGATCTATAATCATTGCCCTTAAAATCCTTCCTGACCCTTTTTCAGTACCTACAGACGACGGACAAATAATTTTATTTATATTTTTAAAATTCACTTTACTCTAAAATTTCTTTCAGATTTTATTCTAATGATATTTCTATTAATAATAATACCTATTAAGTGTTAAAGTGCTTTTTAGTTTGTAGTTTTAATAATATAAACAAACATAATATACATACATAATTTATATTTATCCGTGATCGCAATTGGTGATATATCTAAACTAGTAGAATTAGATAAATAAAACCTATAATTCTGATTATATCCTAAGCTAAAAAGATGATGAATGAGCTTTATATGACTATACATAATCTACAGTTTAAGGTGCACTTGGGAAAACAGTATTATGAAAAAGAAAAAGACACTGAAAATTTCGCCATGCACTTTTACTGCAAAATTCGTTGCATAACAACACATGTTTTGCACGCTCGGACGAGAACCAACCGATACATTGTCACGTCAGTGAGTTACTACCGAAGGCTTTTATTTATTTTACCTCTCGTGTATACTGGAACCAATGGTTTTGAAAACATGATGTGTGTGTGTTCGATTGTCCTTCATAATAAATTGTGAGATTATTTGATAAATTATGATAACGAACTGGTTTATTTAAACAAAATATTCAGATTTATTAAGTTTTCAGAGAAATTTCACTTTTAATAATTCGTGGAATTATGTTTATTTCGAAAATACCTTATACCAAGTTATTATTGACCACTTATTATTAAATGAGATGCATAAATTTGATTTAAGTTTGCTTAAGAATAAGTGATTTCTCAAAATCGCTTCGGACTTATTCTCATAAAGTTTGAAGAAACTGATTTCGTAATTTAGACAAGGACGCCGTTGGTCTGTATTTGAACTTGAGACCTAGAGAAAATCGTTGGTGAATTATGAAAATTGCTTGTTTATTATTTAATAGTAATCTACCTAACAATCTTTTTTATTGAACTTATTTTTAATATATATCAGGACAAGCTTTTATGAAAATACTTTGCGGTCTCACCCACACATAATAAACAACACACAAGCTTTATTGTACAAAGTATAGATATTGCAATATCATCTGATCAACTCAAATGAAAATATTTCAAACAAATAATCAATATGAAAATTTGTGTTAAAAAACAAAACAGGTGAAAATAAACAAACAACACACAAGCTTTATTATACAAAGTATAGATGTGGCAATATCATCTAATCAAATCAAGTTAAATGAAAATATTTCAAACAAACAATCAATATGAAAATTTGTTTTGGAAAAAAAATACAGTCAGGTGAAAATAAACAACTAACGGCTTGCAAAAACCTGAATGAGCGTGAAATATATATATATATCTTTTCCTATCCTCATTCAACCCATTTTATTGCAACGTAATGAAGCAAAAAGTACACAAGTAACTTGGATTATTTCCAGGACGCAACCGGCCTCATTTGGAGTTGCACTTTATTTATTGCCCATCGCTTGCTGTGAATTGAATCTAAATTACTGGAAAAATTCCTTGCAAACTATGCGCTGGATTCCTTTAATATTATGTACCTTTAGAAGCGGGGAGTCTTTCGCTTTATGAGATTCTCTTGTCAAGTTTTATTTTGCTTAAGGTAGCTGAAATTGATTTTAATTTGGGATTGTGAAGGTAAATTGTAATTAACCGTTGTATATTACGTGAATGAATACAGACCTCTTTAAGAAATCTGCAAACAGTTTTGTTTCAATTCAACCACCAATTCCAGTGAACTTATTGCTTTAATTGATACATCGCAGTGTTATAGAGTATACACATACATAATGTTATAGGAACAATTTTTTTTTTATACTGCGTAGAGAAAGGTTTATTTAGGTTGTTTGGAAAAGATTGCATTAGCTTAGCAAGTTAGGATTAGGATGTGAAGAAACTTCTAGGTCGTAAGTTGGCCGTATCTCTGTTTATCATATACTAGTTATAAAAAAAAGTAGTAGTAAATATGTTATTGATTACTCAAACCCAACTGAATAGTTTGAACTCGTCGGTACTAATTGAAGTAATAAATTATGTTTGATTATAAAATGTAGATAAATATTTCAGAGTTTAATCGGCGTGTTAATTGCTACAGCCGGCGAGGCAGTCGAATGAATCTTTTCATTTAAAATATGATCACATGTCGTGTATATTAATGGTAAAATTTAACTTGGGGCTAATACCCCAATTAATATGCGATAAAAAATAAAATAATTTGAAAGATTTCTTTTCCTTATATCCTATGCGCCAATGTACTGGTAGCTATTCTTATACAATTAATCAATGCCAAATTTTATAACAGACACTCCCATAAAAACCAGAAAATAAGAAACAATTTGATGAAATACCCTGCCACAAATAGACGACTCTAGTTTTTTCCCTGCGGCATTTTCTAACACAAATTATTTTTTAATTTGCATCACTGGTTTGAGAATTTTATAATTTATTTTTTAAGGATCTGGTCTCTATATATAAAAAGGAATAAAATCTAAACATTAAAAACGAATATCAAAACAGTATGCGACATTTACCCGCAATGTTAATTAATATAGGTACTCGTATATAATTGCCTCAGGCAAATGTATTATGAGGTTTTAAGACCCATACACAAAGCATATTATTAAATTTAATTGATAAATATAATGCCATCAAATAACTTAAGTAGGCAATTTTGGACAAAGCCTTAAATTACGAGCTACGAAATAAACCGTGTTCACTCGAAACATGCATTCGAAGTTGAGTAAAACGGACAACCAGGCTTAATTTGTCTGAACACATAACTTTGTGACGTTTAGTATTAACAGTATTTAACAGCCTTTGTACCGCAACCGTAAATTGCTAAGTACTCCCTAATTGTTTTCATTTTGAGTGTAATTAAGCCATTATTGCCTCATTTATTTGGCTTTTTCTGTCAACTGTTGTCAGTATATTCAGATTTCTTTCATTTTATTTATATTAATTGAGAGACGCACCTGAAATTACTTAAGTTGTTTTTTTATTTATAAAAAACAGATGTTTTTGAAAGGAAAAAATAAATCTTACTCTTTATGCAATATAAAGTTATCGACTTCCCATGATGTTAACTGTTTACTATGATTTATGACGAATGAATATAATACTAAGATTTATTGACAGAATGATAAATAACGTGACTTATGTAAAATGTTTCACCAAACGAAGTTTTTCTTGTCTGGAGTCCCCAATTCTATGGCCAAACTAATGTAATTTGTAAAAAACTAAACCTGATTGACTTTCAACCATAGAATTATGGAATCTCGGTCTCTACTCATGCTAAAAACAATTATATTCTATGCTTTTAACTAACTTGATATTATATACGAGCAATTACATATGTTTTTGTTATCACATGAATAGTTCCGCACACATCAAACGTGCGTGGCGATCATGCGTGAGTTATGAACACATAAACTTCATATTGGGTGATAACCCTATTTATTTCTAACATATTGAAATCTTTGAGGTAGCAAGGATGCGTGTCACGTATTATCTAGCGCCACATATAAGTCACAAAGTGCTTTGTAGATAATATAATGTAATAAGTCAATCATTTTTTTCACATCACCCTACACACACACACACACACACATATATATTAATGTATGATTTTTTTATATATATAAGAGGGGTATATGTCTATGGGTGTCTAGGGCTGCCTAAAAAAGCGTTACTTAGGACCATGGTTCAGGGTAACAGAAGCTGAAGCATTCCTTTGCCAATACATATTTCTTTCTCTGTAAAATATTTTTATCGATAATTACTTTTGTAATGTACCTATAGAAAATTTATTGGCAATAATAAACTTTTTTATTTTTCTTTCTATATAAAATAGTTGGTAAGATCAAATAGATAAAAGTAGTTTCAGTTGGGGATTAACTTAAAGACCCACAAGTTCTCTGCTTATCTCATAGGTTGACTATTAGATAATGATCTGAGCATACACAAACACATAACGTATATGTATAATAAACAGTTGAAAGAAATGAATGACACCATGCATTTATACCGCAAGTGTATAAAAAAAAAAACAAATAAATACAAGCTAAACAAGGTAAAGGCAATTGAATAGTCAAAGCTGTGAAAGCGGACACCAAATTGCTCTAACTGAGGATTACAAGAGCAGCAGCGTCGGACACCTTGCAATCTCATAGCCTTTCACAGCCTTTAGAGTCTAAAGTAGCACGGCAAATTCACACAAGAGAGGCGTTAAGCCATATAAATACTAATTATATTATAGTGAAGCGTGCTTTGTAAGGCTCTAATGATATTTAGAATTTATGAGTGATGATCATAATATATCGTTACAGTGCCTAATCACTTATCATACTTCACGGGATCATCTCTACCTCAAGAGGTAGAGGTAGGTATGTGAGGTGTGTAATAAGTTTATTTACTTACCTATTTTATACTGATTTTCATTCCATTAAACGTCATAAGTCCCAAAAGCCAAACTTCGCTTTCAATCAGATTGGTTTGCCTTTGTTCGCCACTTCAATTAAAATCATGAAACCTACGAAATTGCAGTTTAGTCATTTAAAAATTTAAGTAATACCAAGTATATATAAATCTAACATCGCAACAACTACAAAAGAAATAGATATTTTTAGATAAAAGAAGTGCGCTCTGAAGTAACTTCAGTTCATTAAATATTAGAGCTTTTACTTTCACGATAATGGTAACGCAAAAAGTCGCTCAGCCTCAGTTCCTGAGGACCTCATTTTTACTAAACTAAATATTAGCTTTTTATACAATCAGCTAAGTTTGACTTCGGATTTTTTTACCTCTGACCTTATAAAAGGATGACAAAATTTTCAAAGCCAGATTTACAGCAAACTTTTTTCAAAAAGTCGAACGATAATTTGCCTCTTTGAACTTTATGAAATTATTTACACATAGATAAGTTTCCAAGTTTTATAATCAATAAAATAAATAATATCCTACTGAAAATATACGATTGTTTATTATTTTTGTATGTTCGCAGAAGCTGGGTTCTGCTAGTATATTTGTATTTATAGAATCCTTCGAAATATAACTCGGGTTTATTATAAAAACCAACAAACACCAGATGAAGATAAAGTTTCGCCAATAAATTTCCACTTTATGTCAACTTAATAAGCGCTCTTTATAAATTGCGTTAAAGAATTAAGTGAAGCGTGAGCGCTGCGGGAATGCACTCGGAGAATTTTTCAAGTAATTTGGATTCTATTCACAACAGGCGAGCAAGTCGAAAGGCGAGACGCGCCAAATGAACCGAAGTCGTCGGGTTACTTTGGACTATAGCAAAATTATTGTTGCCAGAAGTTTATCTCCAGGATTAGGTAATACAAAAAAAAAAAATTGCAAAAAATTAGGTAACTAAGTATGCATAAAAATACGCTGTAGGTTAGGCTCTTTCAATTCAAGGTTCAAGATCCTTTATTTGTCAACATGTTAGCAACCATGCATTTTGTTGTGTTATAAATAATAAAATATAGTTATTTATAGATTTAAAAATAATTTTAGGCCCGGTAAAGTAAATAGTTCAGATGAATAATAAATTTACGTCTTTTCTTTATAAAATAATATATAGAAAGCTGTTCTAAAACAAATTTTAAGTAACATGCAACATCTAAACAAAAGTCAGTGTTGTGTTTTAATTTTTAAAGTTGAATTAGGAAAACGTCCGTGATTTCTTATTTTATATGTATTTCGAAGAATTAGTTCTGCTTCTCCATTTTTTACCGCTATGTCTGGGCTAGATTCTAGCGACGAGCACAGCCAGCCAGAGATCTGTGAATATTAGAGACAGACAGGAATGGTTTACTAATGAATTTTACCTGGATGCAAGTGGTTCAGTCAGGTAGGTATAGATTGTTTTACATGCCAATAGAGGCGGAGTAAAAGTATTACGTATTATATTTTTCTCTCGAGGTCTTATGAAATTTCAGAAACTTTAATAAAAAAAATAAAAAATGGGAATTCTTACAAAAATATTATTTGTGAAAAATTACAGTCATTCTCTCACGATTTGAAAAACGGGTTGTGGACGTAGATTGTACGAGTGATGAATGACATTTGACTGTATATATAGCACGTAGGGTGTTTTAAAGGGTTTTATTTATATTTTGCACACGTTCGTGATTAGTAGGTATCGTATAGAACATTGTCAGATTGTTGTGCAATGTGCCTTTTAAAAAATAAATAAAAATATTAAAATAAATAAAGGGACCTTTTAAAAAATAAATAAAAATATTTGTAAATAAAAAAATTTATGCATGAGAAACAAACAAACATCAATAATAGTTGAAACTGCAGATTTAGGTTTCAATAAGGCACTTACGGAAAGAGTTAGCGTAACCAATGGACTGTCAAATGTCCTTTTTCTTAAAGACTTTTCATACTTTTATGTAGAAAGTTTTTCAATAAAAATAAATCTACCTACAAAATACTTCCGAAGAATCTTTAGACTTTAGTCTATGATAGTACAAAAGTTAAACAATGCTGACTCAAAGGTGAATGGTCGAATCCCTTTATCTTAAAAAAATAAAATTGTTTCCTAGACAAGCTAAGCAATCAATTTTGCCCGATGTAAAGCCGGCAGTGTGAGAAATAATACTTAATAAGAGAACTAATTGAATTTGATGTAGCAACTAGTACCTATTAAGACACATTTTTTGATGACTCGTCCCCGTTTCACTCAAATGGGTTCATACTTACTTAAATTTAGAAAAATCTTATGATGGTAGAAACCGCATCAAAATATATAAGTAGTATAGTTTTAAAGAAGTTAGCATACAAACCAAGTAGCTTCAATTGATGTGTACTATACACCTATCGATGTTGGGGCTTTCTTATTTCCGTAAAAACCTTGAGTTTAAGTACCATAGACTCGGAAGATATTAGATATGATAGAGATTTAGTTAATTTGCCAGTAAATAAAGCAAAACAAAGACTTAGTAACTTCAAATGATATAAGTTTAATTAGTAAAACATTCGGTCATAAAGCTTGATGGATATCTTACAAAATGGAACGTCAATGAAAACCAAGGTGAACGTCGACACGCTAAGAAGAAGAAGAAGACTGAAAAACAAACAGAGTTGACTTTTGAAATATCGCAGTAAACACAGTTAGAGCTATATCTATTTGATTTCACTGCAGTCGGGTTAAAGACCCATGTAATTTTTTCGCAAAACCTTCCCTGTAAATTCACCGGCCAAAAGTAAAATTCTTGTTTATGGCGCATTTTTTTCCTACGTACATTTAGATTATCTTTATGTATGCTAAAAAAATATTAGAAATCGTCATTTGAAGCAAAATACTTAACAAGTTTCCGTATAAAAATATAAAAAGTAGTAAGTAATAACTTACGGACCGACTTATCAATGCGCGGTACAAATAAAACTTGCTAAAATTTCGTACATTAATTCTTTATATTCTAAGGCATAAGGTCGATTTTTAAAAGATTCTTAAGAGTTAGTGGTATCATTGCTTATACTCTCACTAGTTATCGAGTTAGCGTCGTAATGATACTATAGAAATGTGACGTACGCAAAAAGAAATACATGGAATTTAATTGTCAAAGTAATATTTCTTTGTAGGAAAACCCGGATAATCGTTAATGCTCTGCCTCGGGCGAAATCCCTTGTATAGATTGCGGTATCACCATAAATAACTGCGTAACTGTTTTTATGGAGGAGAAAATTACTCTTTTCACTCACTGCCTTTTATGTATCGAAAAAATTTTTTTTACGATTCCGATTTGCCGATTGATGTACTACGCCATGATTTATTAACCCTTATGACATGTAATTCAACAATTCAGAATGGTATTATGTTTTCACAAAATAAGAGGTTGCGATTTTAAACTCAGTAGGTTAGTACTTATTTTTGTGCTTCCGATGTTCTTATTTTATTCCAAGTACGAAATCTATGTTTATTACATAGATTCAACTGATGAAAATCGGACGTTCCTCCATTTTTCTCCACCAATGGACACATCACTAATAGTGTTACGGGTGTCCTTGTCCTTATGCGTAAGGATCGTATCAATCGATCCAATGGAAATATCTAGTCTCTGTCTACCCCTACAGGAGACAGGCGTGATAATATGTATGTATGTATGTGTCCTTGTCCTTCATGTTGTAGTCTCTTGCTCTTAAAATTTAGTTCGGCTAATATCAACCAGCCAGATACCCGATAGTTAAATGAGCAGAAACTAATTAAACCTGACTACTAAATCAAGAACTGGAGTAACTTGGTCACCGAACATTGTATAAATACGAGAGGATTCCGTACCAGTTGGCGGCACAATACAACACAACTCTGAAACAATCGAGTGCAAATCGAGATCATCCAAAATCATCTTTGTAAGCGGATTGCTACGTACCAAGCAAACTGATTCACTTCATCAGTTTGTAAGTCTTTATCTCACTCAACCATATATTTTTATAGAAATAGAAACCTTTTTTACTGACCAAATTTTTTTAAATAATATTTTATAATATACTAGCGACCCGCCTCGGCTTCGCATAAAAAGCATAAAAATCTTCCTCTTGAATCACTCTATCGTTGTTGCGTAGTTTTAAAGGCATTTTTTTGCATACAAAAGGACATAGGGACAGAGAAAGCGACTTTGTTAATAATTTTATGCATAAGTCAGATAATTAATATATTTAGGGTTTTGTCAGTTAGGTACAACTATCTACATAGGGTCTTAGGCATTTAGACTACCTACACTAAACCAGTGATAAGAAAATTTTATTCTAACTATAATACGTTTTGTTCCTTTCTCTCTTACCGTCATTTCATGTTAAAGAATGAGACAAACACAGTTCGGTTAAAATGGGCTTAATAGCGTTTCTGATACGGGGAAAACCTTTAAGGGATTTAAACTGGTAACTGCAACCTATACACATACAGCTACACTAATTTATTGACAAAACAAGTTACCACAATATATTTAAGTTAAAGTTGGTACCAATAACAACTTTATTTAACATTTAACTATGAATAAATTCTAGTAGTGTGAAATTAAAATTAAAAGATGATATGAGAATTTTCTTTCGGTAGAAAAATAAAACTTATTTGTGTTATATTCTACCCTATGTACAAGGCTCTGTCTTAGTGTCAGTAATACGGGAATCAACTTTCCATCAACTGTGAGCTTGTGATCTCAAGCACATGAGTTAATAATGGAAAAGAGAGGAAGATTATATTCACACAAGTATAACTAACTTTACTCGTACAACTTTGAAACAGCCTAGTACTTCTACCACCAGTTTCTATTTAAAATTGTATCCTTGTTAACTGCCTCCGGTTGGCTGGAAGAGATCTCTTTATGGGATAAGTCCGCCGTTGCATTTATTTTGTGTAATGTATTTTGTTAATTTTGTGCAATAAAGTTATTACAAACAAACAAGTCACATTATGTATACATAGACGTGCGCTGCGCATAGGCTCCTACCTGCAATGATGTAGTACAAGCTGAGAAGACGGACTCCTTACACACGACGCGAGAAATAGAGTTAAAACTCCATTGTATACTTTTTATGCAATTGATTCGGTAATCTTAATGCATTAAAAACAGACAAGGACAAGACATAGGAAAAAAGTCCCTATTACAGCGGTCGAAGAGCGCAAAGAATTTGGAATCGCGCACCCCAGAAAAATTTCTTTAATCTATGGAAGAGCGAAATCGAAGAGTTCGCCTTTGTTTGAATTTGTATCACTATAGGCATATTTTTGTGTTATTGGTACAATAATATGTACCCCTATCTATCTTTTCCAGCGGAGATGTCAGCAAACTTCTCTGTCTTTTTCTTTATCTGCTCATGTGCTCAAAGCGCACACAATATGCGGGATCTCGTGCTGGGATGCACGAACCAATATTTATTTTGGGGAACCAATCAAAACCGATGCACTGTGTGTAGAGGACCGTAATTTTCCAATAGCCACCGCTGCTATTCTTTACAAAATGTTTTGCGATAGTCTCTATGAAATTGATGACCCATTCTTTTGGGGTTCAATTGCGTCCATTTATATCATTTTTTTTAACATATGTCAAAGAAAATAAGATGTAAGACGGAATCCCGGATTATTTGAATTATTCCTGTTTTGTTACACAAAATATGTAAATACTTTTAGACATACGGCATGAAATATAAAAGCAGGAACATTATAATTAAGAGAAGTTATGTATACCTTTTATGAATTTTGGCCGGATTAACAGCAATTTGTGATCCAAATTTATATTAAACTAAATCAAACCTCAATAATAACAGCCACAAAAGACCAAATATGTAAACACTTCACAGATTTACTAATTAATGATAAAATCAGGTATTACATTTAGATTTCCACAAAATTTATATCATATTTTCCAGAATTCGCCACTTTATATTAATTTATATTATTCCAGCTACGAAAAATCATACAGCACAATTTATATCCAGCAAAGTCCCTTATTTTCTAAAAAAAACCCTTGAAAAGCGTATGCGGCTATTCTAAAGATAACACAATGGTTATTTATACTGAGTGAGCAAAGTAAAAGCAAGGGGCGCAAAAGGGGTCACCACAGTCGGTCGATCATAATTTTTCATCTCATTAAGTAGAACCAGGGCTACGTGTCCTGGATAGGCATCGAGCCTCATTAGCTGGTGTTATCCTGGTCAGTCAACTGTAATATTGTTGTCCACTATGTGTAGTGGTGTTTTTGAATCCACACTTTGGCTTTAGTTAACTATTTATTAAAGTAAAACATATTTAGCATTTATTAGTTGATAGTCGTCAGCTAAAGTCAGATTTTTAGGGCAGGCTGAATAGTACTGATAAAAAAGAGATGTAAGTATTTTAAAAAAATGGCATATAGTCGCTCTTTTTATTACAAGAAAAGAAACAAAGGAAATAATTTACACATTGTAAGAATAGTGATCGCATGTGGTAAAAGTTCTTCTCTGTTCGGTCAAATAGTGAGGTGCCAAAAATTTTATAGATCCATTTGTTGTCATAGCTATTATTTTCTGGAATCACTTTCAACCACCAATACATTTAGGTTAAAGGAGAGTTTTATTGCTGGTATCACTGTCTTCATTTAGACATACAAAACCGATTTGTACTTATCGCTCTGTTTCTATTAACTACAAGCCTCATTGAAATGTAAACCCAAGCTAGTATAGGAGCTAAAAGCCATATATAAATCACGTAGTCAAACTAGCGTTGACAACTGAAAAGATTGATATTCCGAACCAGCCACTATTTGCTCTGAATAGCACCTAAACTTCAAACGTTAACAGTTTCAATTTGCGGTTGGGAACGGATAAAGCGACCACAAATACGTGGTTCGTAGAGGCAAAGTGCATCAAAATGGGCCGATTACGAATTGTTCTCTGCAGTTCTACTGCATTCTTGCCGAGAATAGTAATGCGTCCCTGTGAATAGTTGGTTTCTTAGGAATCGGAAGAATTTTTATTGTTTCGAAACGTGAGATATTACAAAATTCTGTCTCTTATTCACTTATAGCGTAGTAGTAGCGTAGTATGTTTTATTAAATTTTGTTTGTTTGTTGTATGTAATATCTTTATTGATTTAAATTACACAGTAAATATAATTATGATCAGAAGACAATGGCTGACTTATTCTACGAAGGGATCTCTTACAGTCAACCGGCGAATGACGAAAGGTAATGCATTTTTGTTTTTCACTTTTCAAATGGTGGACGGTGGTGTTTTAGAATAGTTGAAATTGCTTTAATTGATGGTTACAGTCACAACTTTATGAAAGAAGACGTTTCGTATTTTTTTACATTGTTGAATATGTTTTTGAATCTACCTGGTGATCCCTTGTTCATAAGATGCCTTGGTTTCAGACATTTCCTTACCCTAAATGTTTTAAGATGTCTTTAGAGAGCTAGATTAAGTGGATTTTTAAAACCCAATGTAGTTAATTAATTATAACCAATTTATCGTAATAAAAATGTTTAAGCATACTGGGTACTGTAACAATCTACCGAGTGCTAATGCCAAAATAATACATAATTAAACTCAAATTCTACCATTCATAAATTAAAATATATTGTTAACAGCACAATATATTTCGTTTTTGCCATGTGTACATGTTCCTCGAATTCCCCCTTTTGTGACGCAAATATTTCTCGAAACTCATCCACTTATTCCACTCCTTTAAGAATGAATGGCTCCATAACAGTTACCTTCGCCTTTTCGATTTTATATTGCATCTTCTTTATTTTCTAACAGGAACATTACTTATATTACACTCAGTTACTTTTTTGCCGCCAGAAAAAGATATTGAAGGTCACTTTGAATATTTTAAAAGACTATGGCCTAGTGTAGTTGTAAAGAGTGCTAGTGGTAAAATTTATTTATTTTTTCAATTACATCAAAAAAATCAAAGAACTAGAAAAACTTAATAAGCTCAATTTTTTTTATCTGTGTAATGTATATATCGGTTAGAAGTATTTAAGCATAATAGTTATATATCGTGTCACAGACAAGTCAAACAATATACTTGTCCTTTTTCTATAGTTCAATAATGGTTGAATAAACAGTCATTCCTTACTTACTAACATGGGTAAAATTAATATAATTACAAGACTACAACGACGAAGATAGCCTTAGGATAGATGGATTAGTTGTGCAAAGTCAACAAGTTTGTGGGTTGTTTCCATTTCGGTACTTAGTTAATCCAGTTTCAGACACGAGTGCCTATTATTACCAAACGTCTTAGTTGATGTCATATTGATATAAACTATTCGAGTAAATACTGAATTGGTCTTCTGTGTTAAGTAAATCCCGAAGTAATTAAGCTAAAAATTAAACCAACAAATTTATTTTAAACCAAAAGAAATATCTTCTTTAACTGTAATGGACTGAAATGTAATCCTTAAAATTGAGTGTTCAAAAAGTAAAAGATGAAATAAAACTTTTTTATTTCACGTTATTATAGCATGATTAAAGAACAGGATATAATCATTTTATTTTAAAAAGAAGGTAATCGTTGAAATATTGTATATTTAGTCACAATGTGTATCACGTTGTGTAGAGCACTATCATATTACTTTATTCCCCAGCATCCCTTGTCTCATTTATTTCATAAAATCTACATTTTTATCTCCTACTGTATCAGAGACGAAATATAAATCCGCAAAAGATGAACACTGAATATAAATTCGTAGTTACTGCAATTGAGACTCGTACTGCTCTTATCTTTTATTTTTACTGTGGAAAAGCAGGTGTAATAACTTGGATATGCTACAGATTCATTTCAAGTCCAGGAATTAAGTCTCTTTCTCAGCATTGCGTTTTCTCAGTGGCATTAAAGCTTTCATACTAAAGGTACGTGATTTTTATCACGTTTATAAACAGCTTTATTTTTATCGTAAATTTCAATAACTAGCTTCTACTCGGTTCAAAAATGTACCTAAGGTATTTATTGATTTGCATTTATGTGTGAATCCAGATTATACTCAGAAAATTCATTTTTGCATCGTATATAAAATTCTCTGTGTTGCTCTTATTACACACGAACTTTAAGAGGTCAGACTCCGCTGCTAAGAATATTTTGACATGTGATGAGGGGAAGTGATAACCATCCTCTTTAAGGCAATAAAAACACTCGAGAAACTGAAGGTAAGCGAGCCCTTGAATATGTGGTAGTCCAATAAAATAAAGTCGGTCGTGCGTTCGTGATGACACCGAATATTTGTCTTTAAAAATAATTTATTTCAGATAAACTTTCATCAAAATTCTTTTAATTTAAATCAAGCTATTATAGCTTTAGCAATAAACTCGATCTTTAATATGATAATAATTCCTATAAAATTGAAAAATAAGAAAAATATTTCCTTCACTGTGCAAAGGTCCAAGCAATACGAGTAAAATTCACTACACAACTGAAAGCAGTCTTGTTCATATAATTTATATAATTTATTGCAATCCCAATTAGGAATAAATTGGTCATATATGTGCATAAACATCTTGCTATTTCTGCTATTATTTCCATTTCTTAGGTGCTGCGACTAAAGAGTAGCAATAGCATGCTACTCTTTTGGCGGCACCGCGATTGTCATGAGGCATTTCAACTACCAGGCTTTTACCATAAAATATTTTTATCTGTAGTTAGTAGTTTTTTTTGCCACCCGATTTCCGTTACGTAGATCCCAACATAAGTTAGTTATTAGAATAGAATAGAGTTAATTCATCTCGTTGCAATCTCACAAAAATTGTTGCAAATTGCCAAAAAATGCGTAAAGTAGAATACTGTATTTACGACAGGTATTAGTTATGACATAAAATTTTAAGGCATTAAGCATAAATATTACAAACTGGAATCATTTTTAAATCTAATTGCAAAAATTTGCTATCAAAATTTATTTGCAAACTCAGCTTCAATACTTGCAAGGTAATCCTTCGAACTTAGTTTAAGTAGTTTGTTGCATCCATACTCCTGTAACAATTCACCTAAGTTTGAGCCACATGTTCATCAGAGCTGTACTTAGATCTAGAGATAATGGTTTGTGTAGGTCTTAGGGATATGTACTTAGTACTTCTAACTACAGAGAGTAGCGTAATCAATGAGATTTATGAGGTACTTATGTTAATTCTTGCAGTTATTTTTTAATAATTTATAGGTGTATTATATTTATCCATGATCATGATGCTTTCGTTTTCCGGTTTTGTTATTGTATGTACTTATCCAAAATAAACCAAGTCGTACAGATACGAGTAGATCACTAGAGGTCTAAAATTCTTTGTTTGTGTATTCCAATAAAATTCCAATAACAGGATTTTCTTTGTTGGTGGCGGATACCTACCACAAATTAAATTGAAAATGTTTGTTGGAAAATTAGTTGGATATTAAACTGGTAAAATAAAGTATGTTTGTCGTGTGTTGTCACAAATAGGTAGCTATTTAAGTAAACTATTACATCCTTTTCCTTAGAAGTCAACTCGTGCTTCTATATTCGTGTGAAATTACCCGAAAACGGGCGATTGAGGCCATAAATTTTATATGTAATGGAAAGAGTGTTGCCAGCGAATCATACAAACGACGTGTCCTTTCTGTGCTATCGAAACATCTTTGGCACGAGCAAACCGCACAAAATGGCTAAAGTACAGATTTATCACTTTCAATCGTCATTTTTTTATACATAATATACCTTTTGTTTCTAATTTAGATTCCGTAAATAGCGGTACTTTTCTATTTTCTTTGTAACTTATTTATTTTTTGCTTTTTCTCAAGTTGATTTAAGATTGTTTATTTATAAGAGTTTAGTTATAAACAATTGATGTATTGTGAGACTGGTCTCCACTTTAATACGTCTCTTGTTAGACTAAGCCAAAAGTATTAGATCGCCGGTCCCACTACTTGTACTTGTGTGCGTGTATTGTTTGCTTGTGTTGGATGATTTTGTGAAGTGTGTGCGTTCGAATAATGCATTAGATTTAATACCTACTTATTTATTGTGTTATCTCACCCCGCGCGCAGAACAGCAGCAGGCTGTTTCACGTAGGAAAAGGTGCAAAGGCGTGCTGTCTCCTGTTTAGTAATACCTACTCCAAGCCGGGTGAAGAGATAATAATATATATTGATTAATATTTTATTATTTATTTTATATATTATTGTATGTATAGATTATTGTTATGTTTCACATGAAATAACAGAATTTTTTTTAAATTAATTTTTGCAAATTAACTTACGGATACTTTTTAGACTTTTGCTGCCAGTAAATGTAAGGTCATTACAATTGTATTAGTTATGCGTGTGTATTTTTATTAGTTTAGTCCAACTTTCTGGCGTCGGCATTAAAATGGCATGCCTGGATGGCCAATGCACTGCGCTAAATGAAATTATCATTAGAATCGTCATATTATATCTTATTCACTACTCTAGGGCATGATTACGAATGAATGACTGTTGAAGTGATACCTACAAAATTAGAAATTGATTTCTTAGCCGACCTCAACAGAGACTTAAAATCATGCTTGTGATACTTTGAGTGTTTATGAGGTGGGCCGTAGGCGTTTTGCCCAATCACTAGAATAATAAATCTTTGAACAGAGACAAACCTACCAACCGTAACTTAAAAGATTTTCTGAAACCGAGTTCAGATGAAATTAATGCAACATATTAAGCCATTCATTTTTATTTATAAAGATGAAAATGTTACTTATATTACGTAATTTTTTTTTACAAAACTTAAAAATAAATAATAACATGACATGACAGTACAAACAGATAAGTTATATTCAGAATGGGATAAGTAATTATTTAACATGTTATTTTTATCTATTTTATTTAATGTAAGGAACATTTTTAAACGAAATGAAAATAACCGCTTCTGTTTTATATGGTAGTAAAAACACAAGCCTAATTTTTACGAAGAGAAACGGTATAATTGAAAACAATAATGAAAAATGAATTTCGCGAGTATGACACATATTAGTTACGTAAATATTGTTCTGCATAAAAATATTTTAATCTTCTTTCTAGCACCGCTTGTTAGTTAGCGGATAGAAAAAAAAATACGGCTTTAAATCTGCGTTATTTACTTTTGTAATGATGTTAACTAAATATATAAAATTACAGAAACTCTATTCTGTTTAAATTTCAAAGAAATTTTTGAGGTCAAGACTTGCTTGCAATACTAACTGATTGAAAGTTCAATAAATTTCATACATCTTGCTTAAGGGTAGATTATTTTTAATGTTAAAAGAACATGAATTAATCGGGTTTTTGATGAATTTGATGAATCGCCAGGAGTCAGAGTACCGATAACTTAATATAATATGCTTTCCTCTAGACGAAATATTTAATAAGTACCAATCAAGTTACTTTTTAGTGCTTCCGACTATTACTATAGTCTCAGTATGTCCACCACTAATAGTTTGCACAATACAACCCTTGTAACATGTGTTTCATAACTATACGATGCATTGTGAGGCACTAAACGAAGCTGTTAATCATTTGACGTACCTACATGCAACAAATAAAAAACTCATTATTTGTATTATAGTTAATATATAGCCTTTTATTATCCTGCTTTAAAATAGACAACACGTTACTTGACGTGAAAAATAAAACTATAACACAAAATACAAAAAACAATCTTCATCGTAACACTAAAACAATGGATGGCATATGGAACGGCAATTACAGCTGTCAAAGAAAATGTCGAGAGGAGACAAAAGGCGGAATGGAATACACTGAGTGGACTCGCACACTCGAAGGCGACGATTGGTGCCAATGGCACCTGGTGGCATAGGAAGGTCTGTAGGTATAACAGAACACAGACAAGAACAATAATAGGAGCTCTGACCGGACATTTTGAAAACCGCAGTCACCTCTTTAAACTGAAACTTGTCGAAAGCCCCGAATGTAGGGCATGTGCAAAAGCAGAGGAGTCCATGAGCCACATTTTGTGTTGCTGTGACTCACTGGCCAGCAAGCGAATGGACCTCTTTGGAGCAGCGTACCCTGACCTGGAGGACTATAGGCACTTCGCACCAGGTGATGTTCTGAAGCTCGTGCAGTCCTTCTTCAGAAATCCCTGTGTGGGTGAGTAAGGGATGGGGTAAGTACAAAAGGACCCAAAGGTTCGACGTGCTTCCTTTAATTTAGGACCCATATTTAAGATAAGATAAGATAACACTAAAACAATAAGTCTGGTCATAAAAGTGCCCGGTTTAAGAAAAGAATGAAATGTGGAATGGACCCAAGTAAATAAGGTAGTAAGTTATGATCTAGACCCGAAAAAAGTTGAAAAGTACTTTTGTAAAATATTACGGGTTGAGAGGGCTCTGTCAAGATTGTAGGTGGAGCGGCGCTGTTACGGCCGGTAACTTTTCTTGGTTTGAATAAAAAAATATTTCATGAGACAGGTAGCCATGCAGTGTTATATAATCTTTACTAACTTAAGTATTATTCACTTTTATTTTAACATGTCATAGCCCAGACTGAGATTGAAGAAAAAAATTACGTCATAACTGTTACAACCCTTATAGAAAGATTCAATCAAGGTCATATTTAGCTATCTATTTTTATACGTAATAGTTACTGAAGTTTTAATGTATTATTATTATATTTTATTATTATATTGTATGTATTATTATATAACAAGTAAGTCTATTTCGATTTTTATTTCTGCTTGATCATATGGTCAACTGATGAAGATTGCCATATGACATTAAATTAAACATTCTATAAGCTTTGCTTCTGATTTGTGAAAAGTTTAAATAACTAGATAATATGAACAATACTTTATAAAATCTCAAACGCCTATTAGAATGATGTGGTTGTTAAATCATGTATATTACTCATAAACTTTTATTTCGATTAGAAATGTACTCAATCGTTGTCTCTACATAAAATTATATGCCGGTAAAATCACGTTGCCCTTCTGCATCCGTTCTGCTTACATTATTTGAATACAATCAGTTATTAGTATGTGATACTAGAGGTATCATTCAATATTTATTTAGACTACCTTTGTCCATGCATCATAAAGTAAAAAAAAAAAACATTTTCTTTTAACAATTATATTCAAATAGATAGATTTTGCAAATTAACAAATATCCAAAACTAAAGCTCTAAAATCACACAAATTTACAAAAAGAACAACAAAGAAATAAATAAAACAAATCTAAATACGAGCGCCAAATTGTAGCTGCCAAAAATCAGTATTAAAAACAGTAACAGAATAAATTTTACGAGTGGCCAACGAAGTCATTCGGCGAATTTTATTTTATTAAAATCAAATAAACACGGCGTAAGCAACGCGGAAACAAAAATAACACATCTAGGTCGGCTCGCCGCGAATTTTAGTTTCAGCATAGCTATTCGCTTTGCGCGTCCATACTGTGATCATATTTGAAACATTTTTGGTCAAAAAATGTAAAACGTGGTCTGCCGTCCAGTTTTTAACGAAATTTTCCCGTACGAGATATTGTGTTAACGGGTTTTATCCCGTAAATGTGTAAGAGCATGTTCAATAATACTAGTGTCACTTCATATAAAACTGCTGAATCCAATTACGCGAGAAAAGGTGGCAAAGAATTTTTTTTCAAAAAGCAACAAACAGGAAACCCATGTAAGTTCATATTTTGGGACTATCTGAAACTGAATAAGAGAGAGAGAACGATGTATATAGCTTTAATTTTTTCGTATTATACCACGTTACGTTAGTACTAATAAGTATTCTGTGGTATTAGCGCGTCCTTATGATTTGTCCGCTTTTCAGCGTTATCGATTCTATTAACAAATTATTTATAATAATATACCTAGTTAGCTGTATTTTAACAGTAATGACTGTCGTTCGATTACAAGAAAAATATAAGTCGACTTTCATCCTTAACAATTTATTATCAAACTAGCTTTCGCCCGTGGCTTCGCCCGGAAACAGTGCTTTTTTCCCGGGATGGAAGGTACCCTATGTACTTCTCAATACAGCTCGTTATGTGTATGCGAAATTTCAGGAACATTGGTTCAGTAGATAGGGCGTTAAGTAGAACAAACAAACAAACAAATATACAAACTCACTTTTACACTATTAGTTGGGATATACTAAAATGAATAAAGAAAAGAATCGTCCAAGTATCTTTTTTTTTCTCATTGTGGTTTTGTTAATATTACAGAAAATACTATCAGATATATTTATAGGTATAAACTCAATTTCACGCTGGGAAGTACAAGTAAATAAATAGAGACAAATAAATAATTTCAAACCATCGATATTGGAAAGCAAGGGAATTATTTTTTGGAACAATTTGATTCGTTATTGTGGCATTAAATTTTCCGTGTCGGTAAATTCATCCACAATTTAATTAACCAGACATTGTCAGTAAAGATATTCGCTATAAAATGGTGATAAATAATAATGTTGCTGGATTAAAACGTATTCGTTGAACTTGGTATATTTTTGTTTTTGATTTTTTCATCCTATTTTTAGCATGTTAGTGGCCAACGTTGGAGTCATAATTCAGAAGTATACTGACTATTAAGAGTTAAGGGCACGACGTTCGTAGCTTAACTTTTTTATATGAAATGATTGGCGGCATACGGTCTGTTTAAAATAGGCGCGCGATGATCACCGTAGAAGCTCGTAAGAGGTTGCCATTCCTCTAGTTTTCTCCCCTCTACAAAGGCACAAGCATCAATCGAGCGCCTCAAAAGCATTTCTTCACATCTAGATTTGTCAAAAAGTCGATGAAAGATCACAAAACCTCAATCCTTACCGCCTTCCATTAAGAGGAGATTTTATTACGGCAACATTTTTAGATTAGATTTAAATAAATGTTTCTACTTCCATAAACATAGTGATAATAATATTTGAGGTTGCAGTGATAACAATGTCGATTTCATAGGTCAGAGTATCACAAACTCTTATACTTAAAGTACAATAAAAGATTACGGTCCGGTCATTCATTTTGGAAATCCCAAAAGTAAATCAGCAACTCCAAATGGTGTTTCACGTACGTTGGATGTTACTTTGTGACTTCGATGAGGTTTGCGCGAATTTTTACGGTTATTACACCGATTCCAATCTTCATAACAACTGAACCATTTTGATTTAGTATACGGATATATTTCTGAACGTTGCTTTTTTATTTGACAGTGAGTAATGTTATTGGTTCTATCACATTTAGGACCAAATCGAGAATCGAATAAAGTTTAGAAGAGAAATTCAAAAAGCTGTATGTTTCACACAAATTTAACGTATGTATTATTCCGTCCATGTCCTCGATGAATTTAACTGGAATTCCTATAAACTTCTATACTAGCATTTTATAGCACACACGCAATTTTCACTTTTAATGGACTTCCAAAAAGGAGGTTCTTTATTCAACTGTTTTATTTAATGTTTTTAACCTCATATCTCCGTCTTTCATGGATCGATTTTAAAAATTATTTTTTTGTTCGATTAAATATAGTATAAATTTGGTGCTATAGAAATTAAATCGGCGCTGTAGTTTGGTTTTTAATTTCAAAATAACTGTAAAACGTTAATCGGTGAAGTCAAATAAAATGAGATTTTTTTGATTGTTCGTATGGTTACAAAGTTGCTCGTCTGATAATAAAGTAATTTGCAAGGTCAATCGACCCTGTGTGCCCCGGTGTCCCCGGTATTAGCTTTTAAAAACTCCTCATGGCCGCTGTAACAGTTTATACTTGACGTTCTATTTCCCTTGGTATTACTCATATCAGTGTTAGCTCAGATGACCCTGCATATTGTGGTGTCAGAGTGGTCAATCAACCCAAAACTTCTTAAATGTTTTCTATTACTGTATTTTTGGGATCTTATAAAATAGTTTAAGTGAATGATAGTGATGAATATGAACTAAATTTACGTATTTTAGCTTATAAAAAATGAAATCCGAGGAATGGGTGTTCATCTTAGTACGTATTTTATTTTCAACTGACAAAAGTCAAATTTACAATAAAATATATCAAAGTGCATTAAGTCTCCAAAATCCTAGTATATTCGATATAGTCCTTCTAAATTGTACTATGAAACATTATCGTTTAACTGGTCAAAGTTTCCCTCCCAAACCCATATTTTTCTTATCTTTCTTTAACGTGTGTAATAAATCTGGAACGTGAAAATAAAATTGAGACAAACAAACATTACAAGCATTTTCTGAAAACAAGAAGGTACTTCGAAAGTCCTTACGTACGTCTTTATGAATGCTATTATATCTTATAGATATTTATGACTGAACTTTTCACTTCAACGTGAGTTTTAAAGATCTAATTGAAATGTTATATTTTATATTTTTTTGTCTCGTTCTATCTTTTTCACTATAATAAGTTATGAAAATGAAAAAGATAATTCAGTAGAGAGAGAAGAGTTATGATTCATAACTTTCAAAAACACATACTAATTATGTTCTTTCGTTTAATTTTCTTTAAATACTGGAAACTAAATATGCTTTGCAAGGCACTTTAAGCCGTTGGTCTCGTCGGTAGTCGAATCGTTAAAGGGTCGTCAGAGGATGAGAGGTGGTTTTAGGAACTCTGACACCAGGTCGTGCATGGTCGATTGGACCTGTAACCCACACGAACTGACTTTAATAACTGGAATAAATACAGTGATACCAAATACATAACTTATATTTTCGCTGACAATCAACGAGAAGACAATATTATAATACAATAAATAAAAATAATTTCAATTGGTAACTACTACTACTATTGGAGTATTAGTCTTCGTTGCTTGATAGTCATTTTTTGTGTCTGTAAACTATTACACAAATGTGTAAATTATTATATTTTATATATAAAAAAACTACTGCTTTCTGACAAACCCCACCTCTTCTACTTTCATAAAGTAAATCCAAAAATCTTAATATGGAAACTCGTAAAACAAGGTAGGTAGTCAAAATGAACAATCAGTATCTCCCAATGAAAAATATAATCCGTAGATTCTTTATTCCTTCTTTTTAAGGTTTAAGGTACAAAAATATTGATCAGTTTTGCACTGTAAATGTAATGAATAATAAAAATAATAAAATATGGTTTTATTACAAAGTTTTCTTTTATATAATAAATAGCCTTGTCCCACTGCTAGGCAAAGGCCTGCCCTCTTTTAAATTTTATTATGTTAATTGTGACGCCATTTCGATAATAGCTCCAGTGATACTGATCGGGTTGAAGTTAATGTATAAAAAATATCAACCGCTGTTACAAACAATGTAGACGTAATAAAAGATCAAACTACGAGTGCAGCGTCTGCATTTAAATGCTGTAGCTAAACTTTTGTTAAGATTTTCTTCATGGGTACTGGCTGGAAAATTATCATCCAACCGAGAAATTAAAGTATCCGTGAACAGCATAAAATTAACTAACGCTGCCTTGGTTGCCAGTGTAAAGGTCTTAAGGTGTCGGCGGATTTCCGTCTCACATTCCCTAACTTATTTCCATTCTATGCACTTGGATTTGCACACTTAATTAAATTAAGAATTTGTTAAATAAGAATGTTTTTGGCTGGATATTAATAAGATGGCTATTCTATAGAATTGTTGTTCTTTCTGTTCTATTGTCGTGGTTTTTTTAAATAAACTAATTGAAAAGAAAAAAAATAAGATCAATGTGCAAGGTATGCATATTGATCTGAATTTATTGATTTTTATTATGCAAGGGAAAAGTGAGAACGCTATTTTGTGTATGAACTGATTTTAAAGGACGCTGGACGCTTGCAACAAATATAGATATCATCACGCCTGTCCCCCCCCCCTCCCCCTGAAGTAACTAGGACTAAAAATTTTCACGTGTTTGTAACAACTATAAAACATTAAATATATGTCTTTATGAAAGAATTTAACTCTTTACTATTTTGTTACGATGAACAGTGGGCCACATAGAAAAGTATTCTTTAGATATGAGTGTTAAAGTAAAGTGGAATAATTTTCTCTGTGACCGACTGTACCTACATAAAGCTGAAATCTTGATATTTGTCCTTAGAAATGCGCAAGACTTTGTTCACCTAACGTTATCGTAAATTAACATTTAGTTTTTTAAAAGATTCGAGAACGAGGACACCATCGCACCGGGGTGAGCAGAGTTAATAAACTAAAAAATAAATATTGACAAAATTTCCAAGACTCGGTTATTATCATAATGTAGAACCAACCCAATTAAATTTGCTAGAAACCGATATTGAAAAGAAATGTAACAAGTTATCTGAAACAAGTCAAATACTTCGCAGCAAATTAGAGATAACGATCAAAGTTGTACACCTGAGACCGTGGAACGGATAGAACAACATCTATGCACAGCACAACATTGGTCGTATAAAGTTATAATAACGTTCAAGTGGTGATATGAGATGGCTTTGAACGTTAGCATATAAGTAATTCAAGAAACTAGATAATATTCTGGAACATGTTCTAACATATCTAACCATGTTCAGCGTTCGAAATGTCATTTTAATCATCAATAATAATCAATAACGTAAGTTAACATTATGCAACATCATTATGAGGGCAATAATATAATTTATATAATAATTATGTAGGTATAGTATTTTTTATGTTATTATGAGATGCCTATTAGCTTAGATTTTGTATGAGTGGTGCACTTGAAGTGTGGTAATATTTAAAGTTATAAATACTTTGCGTCTAAGCAAAACCCTGACATATAAATTTGGAATAACGCTCATGTAAAGATGAATACAATTTTAAATTATGCAGTATAGAAACTATCTGTGGTTTCTGATTGCAAAAAGCTCAAGAGCACCTAACGACATAAACCGTGGAGGATCTGAGGCTACGGATATAGTCGACATCGACTCTGCACATTTAACTGTTTCAACGAGGCCAAAGAAATAGCGGAAAATAAAAACGATAGTAGACAAAATATAATTTGAATATAATTTACATATTAGTTTTGAGATAGTCACTTGTCGTTTGATCGACGAATGGTTTACTTGCGTTTCATTAGATGCACTTGAAAACTGATGCGAAGAGGAAAATCTACTTTTAAGGTGTACAGAAAATTAATAGTCTACATTAATTAAATTATTACAATTTTATTATTAGAGTTGCTTCGCTCATTTTCACATTTCTCATAGCCACAACTTATGGCTCCACGAGTACGATATGCCCGGCCGCACCAGGTATTACCGCTTTTATTACATCCAATTTTATTTTATGTCCCCCTCATATTCTTATTGATCGCTCTGATAGATCTTTTTAATGCATTAAAATCTTTATTTGAATTTGGAACGACATTTTAATGTACTTGGCGAATGTGCTCACATTATCATATTTATAGAAGAACATTGGATGTTTTAGATTTAAATTTTGTAGCTGAAGTGATGGATGTTATGCTTGACCATTATATAGGCATATCTTTTCATCACTTAAAGGTCAAGTGGTAACTGCTTTTTCCAAAAATATCATAAAATAAGACTAATATAAGGGCAAACTGATGTCAAATATTACGAAAATTATTTACTTTGTCAACATGATTGTGTGATTTTGATGTGGAGTACTCCTGATACAAGCATATTTTTGCTTAAAAGGAGGCTCTAGTAACTAGCACTATTATTGTAATATCTAGATACTGAATAAACAAAATTTTTATTTTTATTTTTTATTTTATTTATTTATTTTATTATGATTATCACTCCCACGGTTCATGCTGTAAAATATTTTACGTTTACCTCTTAATAAACAGTCTTTTTTATTCACTAAACCCAAAAAATACATAATATTATCAAGCAGAAACCGAGATAAGAATTTTTTCAAATACAAAGGGATAATCTCGCTAAAAACAGCTTCACAGGAAACAGTTCTTTGAAAATTTACTCGTTGATTAAGCGTCCAAAGTAAGGGTTAACTAAATAAAGGACAATAAACATCTACGCACAATGTAGATTACGCTTTTGAAGAATCACCCACGGCCGAAATAAGCCCTATCTGACAAACTGTTCTTACAGACACCTTAACACGCTTGTTGTGATAAATCCTTGAAGTGTGGTACAATATTGATATCTTTACGTCTTTTAGAAGTTGTAAGTTGTTTAATTGAGAAACCAAAAATGATATTAAAATTTCTTTGTAATGCACCAGTTTAGTAGTGACGCATAAAAAAGGAAAAGAAATATGATAATTAAAAGGCTAGCTGAAGAAAAAGCACCAGTAAGAGACTTCACCGACAGCTCAAATTTACAGATAGAATAAAAATAAATTGAACGGCAGATTTAAAATTGTATTTTTATTAATGTTAGATTCACGATTGTAAAAGTCTATTAGGTACGATAAGTGGTAATATAATAATCGAGTAGCGACGGCGGAGCCATTACGGCATTCCAGTCAATTTTAATGCCGAGGTGCGCCAATAGATGCTTCACATCAAATAATAATTAATACAATTCTTCGTTTCTGAATAAGTAATCTTTAACCTTATAATAGGGACTGGTATAGATATTAATATTGATAACTCTACATAGTAATTTTAGAGGGCGTCGCTGTAGAAACATAGCAATTAAGAACCGGAGACGCGTACAAATCGATCAATCAGTATGTGCTCCTATAAGGGCAGACGAATCAACATGGCACCTTTATAATACATCTAGACATCAATCTTACACATGTGTTACCTATTGTACTGTATACTTTAATAGTTTTGGGATTGTAATCGTAATCTCTTTTTCATTAAAATGCTATCAAGGGATTGTTTGTGAGGTTTACCAGAGATGTATAGGTATTATCATTACATAGTATAAAGCAAAGTCGCTTTTGCACTATCTGACCTTATGCAACGGATTTTGATGCGGTTTTTTAAAAGAAAGTGATTCAAGAGGAAGATTTTTATGTATAACCGTTAATATTGCACCCGTGCGAAGCCGGGGCAGATAGCTAGTAAATTATATAGATCGTCTGCTTAGACATTTCACTCTCACCTTTTCAGCTGCCAAATAGCAGTGCTTGCATTATAAGTACATTGGCTATGGTGACCGGTACCGATTTTTCGTGGGCCATGCGCTTCGCTACTAACATAATTAAATAAAAAAATTGATAAAAAACCTACCTTTCGTTTGTAGCTTAAGCCATCCCGGTCCCAGGTTCCGAAACAATGATGATCCGACAATGTATACGGCACGGACTCTGTCGTTTAAACACCATTGAGTGAAAGGGTGATACAAGATAACATTCTTTGGTGGCTATTTCAAGCCTCTGATAAAAATTATCTTCTCTTGTCATCTTTTCTGCATATAAAATATGCACTAAAGATAAAGCTTTATTCGTTTTTTTTTAACTTTTTTATACAAACAGAGAAATAAATAAGATTTTTTTCTAATTACTGTTTGGTACACTTTATCTGTGATTTGTACTATGACTGGCTGATAGAGGAAATTCTATTTCAATACATAAGTTCTAATAATAATAAAAATATTTTTTTTATATAAACATTTATCATTAACACTTTTTTTCAGCGTTTTTAAATCTGATACATTAAAGTTTAATAGGATCTCTCTGTTATTGACGAAGCATTTCAGCGGTGAGACCACATGGAGACGTAAGCAGAGACCACTTTGTAAGTAGGAATTCTCATAGCTTATTATCTTGTTCAAACACAGGAGTATTAAAAATTACACACGTCAATATCCTGTATGTTTCGACTAAGCCTCTAATTAATCAGTTTCAAGTTTATCAGGACACTTTCAGGAATGAAACTTTCATCCACCATTAATTTTATTACAATTAATCTAGAAAGGCGATTACCAGAGCCAATGACATGGCACAAAAACGTTTAGCTTCGACCCGGGTTGGTGCTGCACCAAACTATTTCAGGCCAATTCTGAACGCCCATAGCCATTTTCATTAACGATAGCTATTTGTATTGAATACAAACGGTCCACGTCCTTATGCCTTTTAGAGGTGCAGCGTATACATAATTGAACCTTTTTGAGGGATCGTGTGAGCCGCCCTGAAGAACTCCATAGCCTATGATGCGTTTGATAAAACAGCAACGGCGGCATGCACCACATCGTTACAGGACTAATCACGCTGATTCAGTGCATATTTGACAAAATAACATTAAATAAAATAATTAAGTTGCATTTTACCAGAGTGTCACAAAATTATAGTTGAAAAATTCTAGTCTATACGATTTCTATATGACTACAAAATATTTGGTCGTATGATACATAGAATTACATTTGCTATTCGGGTAAAAGAATTTCGTACGATGCAATAGGTATACCTTGTTGAGAATTAAACAGAAAAAAAAAACACAATGATAAAGGAGATTTTAATCATAACATTCCATTGACATGTAAGCTGTAAAGCTGGTGTTGTTTCTATATTAAAATAAATAAATAAATTTTAGAGAACTTAGATCTATCAAAACTTTACTATGCTGTAAGAAAACTGGATGGTATTTTAAAAGTGAGGTGTTTAAATGTGGTACGGAACCCAATGTCATAGACTGGCTTTAAAAGTCTGACAAAATACAGATTGGGAAACGTTTTAATTATGAGAGGAATGGCGGCTCAGCGCCATATTACTTTAGAAGTATGCTGATCGCTGAATTCTCGACGAAAAAATATGTCAGAATATGAAAAAGGTTTTCCGTTTTAGTTCTAGCAATATACTATTATATTGTATATATTTGTCGTATGTTAACGTGATGATAAAATTTATGTTATAATTTTCATAGTAAATTTTATTTTTTATTAACCCTTTTATTTAAACCTTTCGGGGCTTCTTCTTTGATATAACTTCATTACTGAATGTTGACTGTATTGGGCCCGCCGGAAAATTTCTTGATGACAATGCCTATTTACCTACACGAATTTTGTATAATTTTTTTTGAAAACTTAATTTTTGGACAACATAGCCAAACCGTGTTTACAAAAAAGTTAATATTTTAAAGCTACGATAGTAATTGTAGAATCTCAAATATTTTGGCAAAAGGTACAATTACACTTTTCTTAAATACTTTTTTCATTTAATATACTTATTGGTTTATTAAGTTCACATAAATTAATAGAACTAACATATCAATAAAGCAAAAAACATTATAATATTCACTTATTGATTCCAAAGTATTTGCATTGTGTGATTTTAGTATACATGTCTTCATTTCACATGCGTGAATAATAATGATAATAAAAACTATGCACTTATACTTATAATAAACGACAATAAACCTACAACGCTTAAGCAGGTTCCATAACTCGCAAACTATATATCAGAAACGTCAACCTACAGCCTCATAAATATAGACCTCACCAAACTGTTGGTTATTAAAATAACTCATGTAGGCGTGAAGTAAAGGGCCTTTGTTTGGGGTGTCAATAGTTTAAATGATCCATAAATCAAACCAGCTGTCTGCCCACGGCTTCGCAAGCGTGGAATTTCGTATATCGTACTCTAGAAAACTTCATCTGATAAAGGTTGTCAGAATAAGGTATTGGGATAGAAAAATATGTTATTATCGTAGCCATATAATATACGTAACGAAATATCTAGGAGTCAAATGTCTTCATAACTCTACCAAAACTACTACATTAGTATAGATTCATTGGCCCGTACTGGCTAAGAATGAAAATCAGTGTGCCGCTTTACAGGCCTCCCACGCTGAGTTTTTGCCTTTTTGCATTACTGCAGCACATATATGCCTAACTCTTATCTTATGTTGTTTTAGTTAAGGTAAGATATTATTGTTTTTGTGTGTATGTGATGCAGTATTGGTAAATAAAGCTTTTATCTATCTACATTATGAAATTAACAAGTAATATCACATGAAAGGCAAAATGCAAGCAAATATAGTCCAATTGTTTTTAACGCGCCCCTGGGCTCCGAAGATATACAATTTAGGATGCAGCGTTAAAATCTTTGAATAATCACTACATAGTATAAAACAAAGTCGCTTCATGCTGTCTGTCCCTATGTATGCTTAGTTAGATCTTTGAAACACGCGACGGATTTTGATGTGTTTTTTTTTAACAGTTACAATGATTCAAGATGATGGTTTTTATGTATAATACATGTATTATATAGCATTGCACCCGTGCAAAGCCGGGGCGGGTCGCTAGTAGTGATATAAAGCAGAAATATGCTGTTGATTAAAATAATCTCCTGATTTTAGGAAGTCTGTTAAAACATACAGCAACACAGGTGATATACTTTATGACCTGTTTAAGACCACCGAATATGTATGTGCTAGGTTACGGTTATCCGGAAACTGATGGAAGCTGTATACGCTTTTAGATTGATTAAGGCACTTCATTTTCAGAAGTAAGATTTACCTGGTATTGTTGGCTGAAAATTAAACTGTATATGTATATACACAATGTTTATTATACAAAGATTTTTATCTCAGTCATTTTGAAATAGAGTTCCTTTATTGTTTCTCCACACAAATTGAATAAAATATATATTAAATAGGTAATTAGGAGCATAAATTTACTTTTGTCACTTGAATTGAAATTTAATATTGTATTTTTGTAGAAAACTACTAAAATTGAGTGTATTGTGTGAAAAGATATGTTTTATACAAAGTCAAATATTATATAAGTATATTTTATTATAGGTATAAATAATAGGACTTTCTCAGTGAGATGCGAGCCTTGAGAAGTCCTTATATACCTTCCTTATCCGATTGACAAAAAAATCACGAACACTGGTGTTGTTGAATCAACTCCGCTGCGGTTATTCCAAAGTACTATAACATAGTGTGAATATATTTTTATGTTCGGCAACGCGCACGTGACACATCTGTAAAGTTTTGCAAGTGTCCTTGGGTTGCGGTGACTACTTCCCAGCAGTATATATACTTTATATAAACAATATATAATTTTAGTAAAACAGAAATGATTTAGTTATGGATTGATCTTAATCCATTGAGTATGGGAAAAGAAAATATACACTTTGTATGGCCCTTCTAATTTCCGATTGTACACGGTATAATATTATTTTCTCTCCATCACTTAATTATTTTAAGATTTGGATTTTTTTACCTGCCGTCTGCGACGTCAACCGTCCCGAGGACGAATGCTTGCTTCTCTAAAATAATTTTAGTGGCCTTTTACACGACACCCACCAGAAAAGGAGGTAAATGAATTAACTCTTTATTGCATTTATTACATTTATCATCTGATTGGGATTGATGATTAATTCTAAATCTGAAAGCCACAAGAGACAAATAAATTCTTATGAGTCTTTTGTCTACCTGTTTTAACAGACAAAATAACATGAAATGCTTACACGAGGATGCCACTAGTCAACACCACCCCATTTGACGAGGCCCTAAGGACAATTGAGGAAGGGTCTAATCACCAACCCTTCTGCGAGGGACTAATAATGATAATAAATTCAATATCCGCAAATCATGGAGTACTCTGGCATAATGCAATTTGCCGTTATTGCTAGATTACTGGAGGTCACATAATTAGGGCGGCCACGGCTTAACGTAGAGCAATTTATTTAAACAGAGATTATTCAATTCGACCGTGAATTGATTTGTAATGAGAACCATGGAGCTGATCTTATGATGAAACTGGAGTGTCGTTATTTGAAGTAAGTAATGACGCAACCCAGTCGTATTTGAGCTCGTCTGGTACATCTTAACAAGGACTGGTCCAAGATCATTGGTAATTCAATAAACAAACTACCGATGCCATGTCTGCTGTCTAAATATTTTAAGCAATAAAAGGTACAAATAAAAATATTGATGCTGATATTCTAACTATAAAGTACAACAATCAAACGTTTTTGACGTTCTGTGGTTGTTAGAATAACAATTGTTTTTTTCCCGTAGGCATACTTAACGAAGAAAAACTGAGTCTTTTTTTTTCAGGGAATATACAAGTGAGCGAGCGTCGCGACGCCCGACGTTGCCGGCAAAAAATGTAATCCTTAAAACAAAGAGCTCTCTGGAACTACTCATTCCTCACATTTCATTTGATATCAATCACAGCTTACAGAGTCTCGGTCGCAGTCGGCCAAACTCGGCTAGATTCGGGCAAGTTCGCTTATGTAGTTCGCACTTACTCTCAGTGTGACGACAAAGCTACGAGCGCCGCCCGTCTCGTAGCAGCTACGAGCTCGTAGCTCGTAACCTTCGTGGCGGAAGGTTTAAACGACTACGACTAACGTAGTGTTAATAACATAATTAGTGTTACAACGCGTAGTGATTAACGTGTAATTATGGTGATTAAATTTAATTAATTGAAGGATTAGCGCCTGCTTCAAACATCTAATTATTGTTATATGGTAAGTAAAAATTTTATTTTCTTATACAATATTTTGTCTTATTGAGTTTTGTGTTTTTTTTTATTATTTTGTTTCATATTTAGCTATATGTTTTAAACTTCATTTAATATTTATCTAACAAATAAATAAGTATTAAAGTAAAAATTTGTCATTAACGTTTAACGCAAAGGAAATACAAATCATAGTTTAAGTGAATACATAGACGGATTTAATATTTTATTATATGTATAGATAGACGTATTTAATAAAGTAACATGATAATTACATAAAAAAAATAATGTCTATGAATGTTTGATATGATTAGCATTTTTTATCAATTTACATACATACATAAATGATATTAACAAAATAAGGAGTCACAATTTACTATCGTTTTCAAATGGAAAGTCAAACAAGTAAGTAATATATAACAAATATCAAAAATGTGTTTGCACATTTCACTGGTTTTATTTATTGATTTAGGTACTGTAAACGTCCATGTTTATTTCATAAGCATGTTGCATATTTACCGCATACTGCCAACATGCAGAATTGCCTAATTGAATTATAAAAGCACATAGTTATATTTATTGAAAAATAATATAAGTATATATTATTGTTAGTTTTTCATTACCGTTTAACTTTCTTTATAATATGCTGTCAGAAAAACTCCAGTAATGGAGACGCACTTAAAGTAAAGAGGTAACTTACTTTAGTGCGTCTCCAAATAAAAAAACATCAAATAAACTTTATAATAAAATAAGGATACAACATGATTAATTAGATATTATTGAGTCTATATAGATACCTTGTGAAAAGGAAGTCAGTCGTTTATTTTGCGAAAGTAAATTTTAACCATTATTCCAAATTTTACGACATAGTTCGAAGAGTTGTTTTTTTTTTGGATGTAGAACCAAACCATCCTTTGCTGTCTGTCTCTGTAAGTCTGTTAGGATTAGATAATTATTCTTTTGTGGCTTAAACAATCGATTTGAGCTTGATCATTTTTATACTGATATAATTATTAAAACTCAATAACTTATTTCACTGATATCCATTGTTTTCGCGCATTCGCGCACGTATAAGCATAACTATAGTTTTTTTTTTGTATTATTTATTTGAAATGCACAAAATACAATCTGTAAAACACATTTGGCCGACTTAATAAATATATCCTTTATTCCTGCTACAATCAAAGAATTTATACGAATAAGCTTGTTGGGTCTAGTCGGTTTTTTTCACATTTAAATCTATATGGAATGACAATATATATTTAAGTACTTAATAATAATAATCTGTTCACTAGCAAGATAATAACATTAATTAGTTCGGCATTATATGAAATACAAACGGTAATTCAGATGAATACAATTAAGTCAAATTAATTAAACAAAATTCCTTCGAATGATCGTTTAAAGGAATTTTGCCGAAGAGTGGGCTCCAAAATTAGTAAGTAATCAATAAATGAAGATATACATTTGAAATAAAATGAGTGTAAGATAAATATTATGGGCAACAAAGAAAAATATACTGTCCAAGGTGTAAGTGTAAGGTGGTATTAATTTTTAGGTGTCAAATTGGTATATTTACATTTTTATCACTACATAGTATAAAACAAAGTCGCTTTCTCTGTCCCTATGTCCCTTAAATCTTTGAAACTACGCAACGGATTTTGATGCGGTTTTTTTTAATAGATAGAGTGATTCAAGAGGAAGGTTTTTATGCCCACGCGAAGCCGGGGCGGGTCGCTAGTTGAGAAATAAATTTCTTAACATACCTACTTTTTTTTTCCAAAAAAATCCTTCTATTTACACTGACACCTTGGACTGGGGTCAACTTGAAAACGCTTAAGCTGTTTATGCAGGTTTTAACGTCAAATACGAAAAAGTCAGACACCTATGTGTGCAGGGTCAAATAACCTTGGACGCGAATTGACTACAAATAAACGATAGGAATTAAGATACCTATCGTTTATTTGTAGTCAATTCGCGTCCAAGGTTATTTGTTTCACTTGTAGATTTTTGTTATTTTATTTTTCATTGTTTTATTCTCAATACGAAAGAAAAAAACTCATAACCGTATAATTGGCCACTTTTTTCTGAATTAACCAAAGGAAAAATAATGAACGTAATACAAAAAATACTAAAAGTTATTAACTAGCGAATTGTTGACTTAGATTTTGTCAATTTGACCTGATTTTAGATTAAAAGAAATATAAGTGGCGCTAGTTGGCTGATGTCAACTCCTTAAGGTCGTGACTCGAGCAAAACGCGAGTCAGGTATTCCAAGCTCTTAGTCTGTGGAAGATCAATGCTGGCGTTTACAGTATGTTTTCGCCGTCTTAGGATTCTGCTTTCTAAATGGTTATTTTTTTTTAAAATTAAATGTACGTGATAATGTACTACATAATTGAATGCTAATGCGCAAATATTACAAAGGACAATGATAAATGTGTGCAGAACACGACATTCCAAAATCGTTTTCACATTTATTTAAAACGTTTCGGGAAATGATCTGTGACTTAGACGTCCGATAAATCTTGGATTTCGCTTGAATTGCAGAATTGGCCCCCGGGTGTAATATCCCTGAAATATGCGTTTGTGTGAACACAAAGCAACAGGGCAGCGGGCGGTCGCATTCACAGTGGAATTCCAAATATTTCAATAACAAGAAAATTGTAAATTTTTTGAATCGCCTTCCATTGTGTTTTGTTACGAACTCTTTATTAGTTTTGAGTATTTTACCATGCTTTAAAAACCGCTACAATACTGTTATTTTATTGGGATCATTTTGTCTTATCTGGAACAAAAGTAATTATCCTTACCAGCGGTATATCGTAAAATACTTTCTTACCTCGCTGGCTTAGCGATCCGAAGTGGATGCTGGCCTCAAAAAGAGAGAACGCCACTGTTTTCAAATTTGCGCGTTTTAGCTCGCCAGTTTACAGCGCCCATCTCACGTAGGTCAGCCTGCAGAGGATTGTATGATACTAAGTTAAAATCTTAATTTAAATCTGGTAGATACCTAAACATTTTTCTGTTTTATTAATGCACTCTGCTCGGTTGTTAATCATTATTTGTAACACGAAGAAGGTGAACATTTGCATTTATTAAAAGTTTTTTAAGCTTCAGACCTACTAGAGTTAAAACAAATCTAAGTCTTGTTTTCTAAAACCTTGATTTTAACACCTTTGAAGTTTATCAGAGAATACACAACTATTTCAAGAAGTACTAAGTAGCAAGTTACACTCGAAATTCCACGGGTAGTGAAACTTCGCGGCTTAAGATATTTTGGGTTCAGGGGCTGTGTAGTGAAGGTATATACTCATATATATATATACACCTATAGAATATACATACTTTTTTTTTTATTTACGAAGAAAACCAACAAATGGGAGATGGGAGATGGTATTGTTTGTTTGTAGTTCGTTTTACGTCGAAAAGAAAAATTTACTAGCTATTGCTTTGCTTGCGCTTTTTGCACGGCTTATTCTTTTTGCAAAACGTAACCTTACTTAATTTCTTTTCTCCGTTTTTCTTTAACAACTTCATAACTATTTATATTCAAGTTAGAAAAAAAAAATGTGGGATGTATACTTGCCATACAGCTAGATAATCCTCATCATAGTTGTATAGTGAGTAGTTCATAAATTTAATAAAAAATCGGTAGAGCTGCCGCTATTTCGTAATTTTATGTAGTACCTATTGAAAGATTACGACAGGGGGCTGACCCGCTGTTTCGAAAAATTCTGACACCAGGATGTGGAAGGTCAATTGACTTTAAACATTATCGGAATTTATATAGATTTATCATAAATTAATTAAATTTAGTTTAGTTCTATATAGATTTATCATAAATTAATTAAATTTAATTTAGTGAAACGAAATATCACTGAAAGTTAATAAGGATTTTGTCATACATGTATTACTAAACATATTTGACAAGAAGACTGTTTGCTACAACAAGGTAATTCGACATTTCCCATGATTTCGTTCCTCTAGTATTCCTAGTATTTTATGAAATCCCTAGTCTCCCCGTTTCCCTGACATATATATTGCACCCACAAACATTCTCTGCTTAACTCAAAGGTTAACTGTTACACAATTCTCCTTGCTAAAGTCCGCTTATTTGTGATACATTGCATCTTATACAAAAAATAAATATGAAATTGAATATTGGCATATACAAAGAATTATCTTTTAGGCGTGATCGTACTCAAATCTAATTTACAATTTGAAGCGTTATGTTTGGTAGGTATTTATAGGTAATATTTAAAAAAAAAATGCTTGTTGTAAGAGCACCAAAGTCATATTTTTTTCATTAAAACAGAAGCCTACCACGAACACACTTATGTATATTTATTTCGGATATTCACTCCCCTCAACCATGCGCCTAAATTATTTACACATATTTCTCAGGCCTCAACACTGTGAATTTGAAGCGATTACATACAACGCCTCAAGGTAAGTGCTCATTTTGTATGATACAGCACATTTGTGGTATTCCGCTACAATTGTATTTCATTTTGCGGTGAATATATATCGTGCTTAAAATGTGAATGGGTGAACTTTATAATTATTTACTGTTGTAATCGGAATCTTGGTTTGCTCTACCATGGGGTCCTAGTGGCCCATGATGCACTGGCCCTTTTCTGGTAGATATCAATCTTTGCGCGGATACACTTTATTTGGTTTGTGATAAAGACGAAATTGTTTTGATTGACAGACTTTTGGATAGTGAAAAAAGATGGCTTGTTGTAATAATGGCTTAACTATAAGGAACCCGATCTGGTACGAGAGTTAATGAGTGTACCACATAATAGTATAGGAATTTTAGAAGATTTTAGTTATATACAATATCATCATACCTTTATGATTCTCTAAGCCCTAACCTGACGCCAACTGTTGGTAAAGTTGAGTCTCCAGTTCGAAAAAGTATAGACGCTAGACCTCAAAAGATATTGCTAGTCTGAATAAGTATGATTTTGTCTAAAACTATGTACTTCCACAATCATATATATCAAACTAACAAATTGATAAAATACTTCTAATTTTTATAATGATGAAGATAGAACTACATAAAGGTTGACCTAAAAACTAAAAACATACAGGAGCAGTCAAAAATACGCGTTTCAAATGAAGTTCTACTTATTGTTGGGAAGTTTCGGAGCTATTTTTGAAATAAATATATCGTACAAAGTCAACTAGGTCGTCTAAAAGTCTGACTGAGTGAGCTGCTCTAGCATTTAAGCATTTAAAAATTTAAATGAAAACTTAAGTGTTGTGAGGGTAAAAGAAAATTCATTCATCATCATTTTTTCTTTTGTATTATACCCTTCTAGGGAGTTAACTATTGCATCTTAAATTCCAAATCGGAGCCAGACCCTGGGCTCAAATTAATGCTCAAACGAAATGATAAAATTATTATAATAAATTCCTTTTTGAAAGGTCTAAACCATAGGTTTGCTACCATACAATTGCCCAGAGACCGCACGCGATTTTTAAATTCTATGGTCTAAACATATTATATAAGTAGGCAGAAACTACAGTTTTTTTCCTTGCAGTAATCCTTTACAGATTATGCCTCGCTTCCTCTATACTCATCACTCTTGTCATCCACCACGGTTCGCAGACCTGACTTTTTTGATCAGGCATTTAATAAAGCATCTTTTGCATATTGACGAGAACACGTAAATACAAATCAATACAATACAAATACTCTTTTCAATTCTCATACTGGAAAGTAGTGTTTTCCTGATCTAAGTATAGGGTAGAAAACGCTTCATGCCCTCCCACGAAAAAACCCATAGTAATCACTTTCTTCCCTAAGACGGGAATGAAATTTCAAAATAGAACAAAATATTGTCTGTGATTTTGAAAGGAAATCGGCAACGATAAATTCCAACAACAAAAAAATACACACACAGTAAACAGCCAGTGTTAATTTAAAAGACTCTTATTACTCAGGTCAGCACTCACCAAGAGCAATGCATTTTCTGATAAAACTAAAATATTAACTTCATGGATATGGGCATACAGTGCAAAATAAACACATGTACAAACGCGACGGTCCTGAACATCACGTTAAAAGGTTTATTTAATTTTGCATTTTTATTTTTCTGATCAAACTAAACTCGCTAAAACAGTTGATGGTAACCCCTCTGCAATGCTCTTGGTGTGTGCTGATCTTAAGCGGAACGGAGAGGCCCCCTGACGTGCGCGGTAAGTTCCAAATTTAAAATTTAAAACTGAATTACCAATATAATATCATTTAAGTAGACACAAGTTTTAACTATTATTAATTTTAGAAAAACTTCTTTTTTACTTTCCTTATATTCGTAATGAAAAGTAGTGTTTAACACGGGTAAAAGGAATAATTCATGCTCTGACTATAGCCGCCCTCGCTACGCTCGGGCGTCTTAATACCTCGCACGGGAATCATTCCTTTCTTCCCTTGTATAACAATCTACTATTATTGCACCACAAAATAATATAATTACATAAAACAGCTTCTCCGCCACTGACTTTGATTTATAGGTATATATTTTCACACAACTAATATTTTCAATTTAACAATTATTATACAAAAAACGTCACGCAATCTATTCAATCTGGTTGTTTAGTTCTTGAGAACCAAAATTCACTTTTTTATATCAACTTAACTTAGCGAACCTACAACTAAGTGTTACCTACCTACATCTAACGCCCCTATATAGTGTATTATTTTTATGGCTTATCTACTTATGTTCAAAGATTTTACACTTGAATAACAAGGAAAAGCAAAAATACTGGGAATTTGGCCAATCAAATAAGGAGCGGAGCGTATATGCGAAATCGCCTTGTGTGTCTCAAATTCGATAAATCAAGAAAGTACAGAGATGAAACAAATAATTTAATAATGCCTTTATTTTAATATCAGATATTCCAGTAAGGTATTGTCATATAATTGTATATTTATCACATTATTTTACCGCAACAATATCGGAGAATCGCAGACAAACCGGCATGCGTGTATGAGTATGGGAGAAAGCAAATTTAATCACTGCCTACCTCAACGGAATACTAACTTGTATGATATTGTATATGAATTTATTTTGTAGTTACTTGTACAATGGACAAACTGTTATGGTTTTACTGCTAAAGATTAATTTCCTGTATCGTATTTTTTTCTTTCATTCATTAACGACCGTACAAAAGCATAAATGGGAGTACGTATACTTTAAACCATAGATTAAAAAAAAAATTGCGTTAGAGCCGCGCGCGATTCCTAGTTCTATGCTTTAAACAAATGGCATGCAAAAGTGCTAAATCTATTTTGCTTGCATTTTATCTTCCTTCCTGCAGTGCTAAATAACTAATTATTGTTGTCATGTTGTATACACGTTTTTGGGCCACAATCTGGCACGTGATTTTTGCCATGTATTTTCTTGTTCACATCTAATAAGATTGTAATCTGTTGTGTTTACCTTATTAAATAAATAAATAAGCTAAGCCACAGTTTTTAGAGCTTTTACTTTTAATCTTAAATGCGTAAATTATTATTAGTTCAAATCTTCACCATCACATAATTATAGGCTGGTCGATTGAGTATCTGGTACTACTGTTATCACGTGTGAGATTTTCTGTATTCTCGCCGTTTTGCTTGCATGTATTCCTTCTTCCCTCCAACACATAATTCACGCATTATCAACTTAGTATCAGATGGAAGAGAGCGACAGTTTTGCTGCTAACACCACGTTTTATGTTAAGGGATTATTCTTATCGCATAATATGGGTATTTTTTGTGCTTTCGGACATATTATGCAATATATATGCTGAAATACATTTAACTTTATTGACATAAGCAATTTGTACGTTCCACTTATTTTAATTAAAAGTCACCGAAACATATTATTTGCACACTAAATAAACATATTTCTCGTGTTGTTGAAAATTTATGAAAGTCAAACAGACAATATTTTTTTATACTCTGGCAGCTATAATAGAATGATGAGAAAAATCTCATCTTAGCCTGTTACCAGTTGCTTCTCTTTTGGTCGCTTTGTAGCCCAATTTTTTTTATATTTTTTATACATTTTTAATGATTTTTTTATAAAAAAAATCATACGTACACTTCTTATGTGAGTAGGAAATACTATGTTATGTTTGTTATTTTCGTACTTTGCGTCGTAAGTCCTACTCGCTTTTTTAGTATAAACCTTTTATTTATACTAGCGACCCGCCCCAGCTTCGCCTCTTGAATCACTCTATCTATTAAAAAAACGCATTAAAATCCGTTGCGTAGTTTTAAAGATTAAAGCATACATAGGGACAAAGGGACACAGAAAGCGACTTTGTTTTATACTATGTAGTGATTAGGCATCTAAGTGATTAGGTTAGGTTAAGTTTATTTCTGATTTGATTTTATTTTCAAAAATCCTTCCAACATTTTTCATATTTAATTTCTTCCTCACAAGAACAATTTAATTACCGAGTTTCATATTGAATAATAGAAAACACGGCTGACGTCAAAACAAATATTTTCTTTTTGTCCAACATTCACTTTAACATAAGGTTATTTATCTATATTTTTAAAGCCCCTTCATTTTGATCCCCCTACTTGATTCCGTTAATTTTTTTAATCTGTTATTAATTGCGTACCTATATGCCATTTTGTTTTTATGTAAACGTCACGTAACCTTTGTCATTCGGAAGAATACAATTAATTTAGAACTATAGTGATATAAAGAAACTCACATGCATACAAACATACATGAATCCTGAAAAAATAGCACTCCTTTTTGGTCCGTCGTGTAAAAATACACTTTAATCTTAAATTAATAGAATGCAAATCATCAAAATAGATTAGTTGATATTAAATTATAAGTAGCAAGCTCATAATATTGTTCATTTTTACTTAGGACCGGTAAATTCAGAGTGGTTGGTTCAAAGGAGACCGGATGCTCTTGTCACATCAATCAAAATCTCGTTCTTAAACGCTTTAGATCGATCAAACTGGTAGGAAGACTTCAATAAAAGTAATACGATTTAAAATTCGATGCTTTGATCAATTCTTTATAAGTCGTCTTGTAAGAAGGACCAAATTGCAAAAAAATTTGGTACTTAATAAAACTCTGAATCACACAAGTGAACATTTTATAAGTTTCGTCTCAAATATAATTTGCTTCAGATCCTGAAGTCCACATGCGATGGCTTTATTTTGCCTTCATGTGACATTGGTATTTACTAGATTAGAGATACAGTATCAATCACGTATCAATCAACTATTAGTCCATTTATATAATTAGTTGTGCTCAGCGATTTTACCTGCCCGTCATGTCTATGTACTTAGTTTTTTAATGTATTTGGCTATATTAGGCAAGTATTTTTTTAATCTTCCGGTAGTTCCAGAGTTAAAGGCAATGAATAACAAAAATACTACTAAAATTTACATTATTAAAATTCCTAGGTTAAACTACTTAAAACCGAGATCTGGAGATAGGTCTAGATACGAAAAGTAATACTTACCTACTTACGAAAGTTAATCACGCGCGTTCAATTTTTGTCACGTTTCGTTCAACTCCATATACAAACAAGTTTATCCCTGTTCACACTGATATAACGCCCAAGATGATCAATATTCACGGCTTTGTGCTTTAAGTGACCAGCTTTATTTTGTAAAATTTCAGCAAACGACTTTTAATTTTTCTCAAGTATGACAGGAAAATTAGACAAAGCATTTTTTGGGAATGTAAACTTCTTGTTTTGGCTTAAAGCAAAAAAGTCATATCAAAATGCTACTCACACAACACAGTTACTGTGTAAAATGAAACTTGCCTTTAATAAATATATTGAATGATACATAATAGTACTTTAATTTCACAATCATGAATTAAGTGCAAAATACCACACCAGTATCTAGTCAAAATGCTTGAATACTTAGCAAAAAAAAATAAAGAAATCGGTACGCATCAATGTGAAGAAGGCATTCACGTCTAGTTGAAGAATGTATGGAAATGTGATGGAGACATATCGTATTCTGGCTCATAGGTACAATGCTGAGTGCTTTTATACTTCGTTTTGTATTCACCGTCTTGCTCCTTATTTGATGCTTTTTGTGCGAGAAAACAATGGTATCCATTTGAAGCATTTCGCATTAAGAAAATTCAGCGGTAGTGCTGGAATTGTATTTGTGCGTGCGCCTCAATAGTAGGACGTGGTTCTCTTAATATCTGCGAGAAACAAATGGATTATTCATATCGCGAAATAGAGTTCTATTTTATTTGTTTCAATAGGTTTCTTGTGTTTCTTCTTGTATTTTTGCACTCGTTATATTTTGTTTTATATTTTGACTATTATGTATGTATGATTCGGGATCAAATTCTAATGCAGCTTTAGAAATATATATGATATGTTTTTTTATATCTAAAAAGAGGTATTTTACTAGATGACTGAGCAAATTATACATTAATTTATATGTATGAGACAATGCATACTTAACAAAGCGCTATAAGCAATGATTTCATACCATTTAAATTATACGGCGCCTTAGATAGTCCAAGGAATACAGAATCGGCTGAAAGTCACGCCCAGCCAGTGTGTAGTAAGTTGTGGGATGTAAAAAACGATTATGTTATAATTTACAAAGGTTTATTAGATTTTTTTTTTTAAAGATTCAATTGATAGCAAATTCCGGTTGAAAACATTAGTTTTTTGTAGTTAAATCCTTATCTTTTCTAGCTCTATTACAAAATCGTTTTTATGTTGCCGAAAAACGATTCCTTAGATATTTCTACTGCTTTGGGGCCCATTGTCTTCTAAAATACAATATTTCTTCATCTTCGAAGTAGGTATCTAGTAAGACATATTAAAAAAGTTAAAGTTAAAATATTTTTATATATTAAGCTTATCGCTTATATTACAACCAAAACCATCTCAGAACTATCAGCATAAGCACCGCTAATATCTCCAAGTCACCTAGCACTCAAAATGCACGGAGAACAGTCCATATTTCATTTTAGTCCGCCTCGCGAATACACAATGAGTAAGGCACCATGAATACTAATAGACAACAGTTTATTTCGTTAATCGCCAAACAAGAGCTAGAGTTTGCTTCATCTAGAACTATCAAACAATAGACGTAATTTTGTTTACAAGGTAGTTCGCGGTGTACGAACGCAAACCTCACGATAGAATAATATTGTTTACTGGTTGTTGTTGCGCCGCCATTATCCGTGTGGTTCCCTATTCAACATTAAAGTTCTTCCTCTCACTTGCTGGGTAAAGCATCGTTATTTAAAGAAAAGCTCGATTTCGTAATTCTATGGCCGAAGTTGACTTATTTATTATAAATTTAAAAGTTTAATTAAATTGCGTATACAATTCATGTGTCTTGCAATATAATTGTATATAAAATAAAATATATAAGTATTTGTCAAATGTAAACGAGTGGTTTTCACTCATTACCGATACGTTTTCCAAATGGCAAATGGTATGAGGTTGCTTTTCGAAAGAATTTCAGGTTTAAAATATTCTAAGAGCGTGTCTCTATTAAAGCGATACTGTATTTCATCTTAGCGCTTTCGTTAAAACGATTTAATAACAATGTTTATTAAAATAAGATTAAAATAATAAACCTACTCGTATATGTACACGTACAATGTAGTACATCTTATCACTGTTTTGTATGCGTTGTCTATGGTACAATGAAATTTTTATTAAGTAAGTGAGTATAAAAAGTAATATTTTATTTCTAAAAAAAAGATAAAAATTTAACTGTGTTTAACATATGTGTATATTCTTAAGAATGTTGTTCCACTTGGAAAACATAAAAAAATATAAAAAAATAATCATAAAAAATAAAGTGTACAGATGATTTGTTACTTTCTAAAGGTTCCTCCAGTCCAAATGAATTTGCATTGGCTTTGAAACAAAGTTCCTTGGGGTTAAGTACTCAAGTACTTAGGAAAGCTTACCGTTTGGAATGCTATGCAAGATAAGCCGCTTTCGGATTTAAGTTTTGCGTCTTAAGTTATGCTTAAACGATAAATAAAAATATGAAGGTATATAGAATACATAAAACTATATAAGTAAGCAATACTTACTTAATTTGTTATTACCCGAATTAAAGCTTAAACTAACCGGTGTGGCCACTGACAGACGACCCCCTCTGCCAAAAGTATAAGACCGCCTTGTGTTCAAAAATATTGTCGTGTGTATGTAGCGACGACGTCGAATAATGTATTAGTTTTAATAATTATTGTGTTTGTTACCTCACCTCGTGCTTAAGATATGGTAGGCACTTTTATACGTAGATAAAGATGCGCGTTCGTGGTTGGTTTAATACTCTAAGTTACCAGACTACGGCGAAGCCAAAAAGAAGAGTGACGATTTTGTATTTATTTTATTTTGATAAACGATTCATAGAAATGCTCGTCTTAGGGAAAAAGATGTGAAAATATATACGGATGTATTTATGTAAGTAGTAACCTAATTAAATGCTAGGCGCTTATTTATTCTTCAGTAGTTTATATGATAATGACGATACGTTTGCACTGTATTCTTCACTTCGATTAGTTATACTATTCAAAGCCATTTTATCTTTCTTCAAAAGGTACAAAATATTGTTATACCAAGTTTTAATTACATACCTACATACTATTGGAAAATATATTACTGTTTTGCGCCAAACAGTAATTCACACACACGACATGTCGTGTTATATAAAACTATACTGCTCTACAAGGTTGATTGACAAACATGTTGTTATGTGTACCAGTATGTATCTATTGTACAAAGCCCAAAATTCTATATAAAATTCATACTCATTTTACATAAATCTGTTACAAAATAGGCATAGATACTTATCAAGTAAAGTATTGGAAATAGGATCATAGGGCGAAAAATAAAATAACAAATTGAGTTCAAGTAGGTAGTTAGAATATAAGTATATTAAAAATATTGGTATACGAGAAGGATAATGACCTGTCTCATCTTACAAAATATATTGAACTAAAAAAGAATAAACGCAAGCATTGCTTATGAAAAATTGAATGTTGTCAGGTGATCAGTTGTCATGTTAATTATATGCCAAAAAGAATTTGGAATCGCGCGTGGTATGCGAGGCAAAAATTTATTTTTTAATCTATGTATTGCCAGCATTTATACTGCAGTAGCAAAGCAAAGTCATTTTTTCAACTTATCTCTCTTCGTGAATAAATTCATCCATACTAATATTATAAATGCGAGTCTTTCTGTCTGTTCACGGCTAAACTGCTGAACCGATTGTGATGAAATTTGGTAGGGATGTAGTTAACGACCTGAGGTCAAACATAGGCTACTTTTTTGGCGCGATATAACCGAGTCCCACGCGGGGCGAAGCCGCGGGGAACAGCTAGTAATATATAAAGTGTTTGTAATGTGCACTCATAATATCCACATTTTCACAGCACATTAAGTACGCATGCACGTTCATAAAGAAAGGTCAAAGTGTTTATCTTCATAGCTATTGAAAGACGTTGGGGGACTAAATGAAAGTTTCATACGAGCTTGAGGAAAACATTGAGGATTCTGAGGAAAGTGTTTATAGGGGCCCGTATTTTGAAAGATCCATCATTTTGGACTTAATAGTTAGGTGCAGATTTTCTTTCTTGTATGTTGCAAGATCAGTCGACTCTACATACTATTTCCCTTATAGTTGGTGATTTGCCCAATCACAACCTAACCCGCTCATCGAATCACGGGATCATATTTTCTGATCATAGAATTAGATGATGAAAGCCAAAAAAACTATGGTGTAACCAAACTGTGAACTACCAACCTCTGACCAAGGAGGCACTTTTATGTGCAGATTATAACCCGTATAGTCATTATCGCCCAAGTGCGTTTCCTATAGTTGCAATAGGTTGCGTATTAGTCTATAGGGTACGCTTTCAATCATGATCCAAGATTTGATGGTATTCGTTATTATAGTAAAGTGACTGTCGTCTGACCTTTATAACCCTTTTTTAAAGTCGATTGACCGTGTAACCTACACGATGATGATGATGATGATGACTAGAAATGAAATAGTTTCCTATCTACAGTAATTGCCTCTATGTGAAGTTGTTTTTGTTTACGAGGTCAGCCATATACTTAGTTTTATATTAAGTACTTACATCATTATTAGTAATCACTAAATAGTGTAAAACTCTGTCCCTATATCCCTATGTATGCTTTAATCTTTAAAACTACGCAACGGATTTTGATGTGTTTTTTTAATAGATAGAGTGATTCAAGAGGAAGGTTTTTATGCCCATGCGAAGCCGGGGCGGGTCGCTGAATATATATAATTACAAAACGATAATTAGCAATTATTTTTATACTCTTTGACAGGGATTCAACTTATATTACCGATTTTGATTTTGATTTAACTGATATCATATTTTTAATGGTATGTTTTATACTTCATTATGATTTTATCACATTTAATTGACTCAGTAATATAATATTTTCTACAATAAGTATAAAATATTGCTATGGATAAACGAAAACGTAAACATATCACGTTCGAAAGGCTCACCCTTGTCTGATTTTTGTTTTGACGTTTTCCATATACCCTATTACGTATACGCATCTCAAATCCTACCATTGGGGATCCTTTCGCACCAACAAGATATGAAACTTGCCTCAAAGTATGCACAAACAAGCAATACAGTGGAGTGAGGGTTGAGAAATTCCCATCGTTTAGGATATTTACAACTTTGTGAATTTTTTGCTCTCAAACGAAGTTTTAATGTTTTTGTTTACAAGTTACATGGGAGGAAAGTTTTGAGATTAGTGTAAAATCTATACTAGTATAATAAAGCCGAAGAGTGTTTGTTTGAACGCTTATAACTTTAAAACTACTGGTCAGATTTGCAAAATTCTTTTCTTAAGGAAGGTTATAGGCTATAATACATACACACTAATGGCGAGTGAAACCTCGGGGAACAGCTAGTAATAAATATAAATTGCAATAAAGGTTAATTTATACATTCACACTTTTTAATAAATAAAAGATGTACCTATATTAGCATTAATATCCGTAAAACACTTGTTCTGAAATAGATTTAATTGATTTTCTGTACTACAATAAAGTTTTTATATGAATACATATATTCTTTATTGAAAAGATATGAAAAAAATGAAAAAGCTTCAACAGATAGTAAACAGCAATAGCAATCTGTCACAATGTCAATATAGATTGACCGTGTCATGTCTATGTGTCCAATGTCCATTGCCGTCAACAAAAGCTTTCACATTTAGCTTCAGTCGGAATTCACAGCCCGTGTCGGATCCCCCGGGGGGCTCTCAAGCCAGCTGTAGTTTAGACAACACAAATGACCTCATCTTCGAAGAGCATCGCAGTAGTTACAAACACAAAGACATCGTTAGCGTCCCAATGTGGAAACTCGTAGGAATTTATATATATGTAAATTGTTTCACTTGATTTCACATTACACATTTAGTCGATTTATGTAGTTGACACCTATGTTAAGGAAACGCTTTTTTAAACTTATTTAACTTGCTTTCGTATGTACTTAGAAATAAATTATGTAGTTCTTTTGCTTATTTTTTATTTATTTAAGTACCCATTTAATTTAAATCAGAAATAGTAATATCAATAAACGTATTCTTTTGATTTGGAACTCATTTATATATATGTAAATGTATATAAGTTTACGCTATAAAAACAATATTGATGTATTTTCAAATACCCAGTGATGATATAATAATAATACAAAATTCTACTGAAATAGATTCCAAAATCTCATCCGGTTCTTGCAGAAACTTAAAATAACGATAAATTGATGCCATAACAGTCCTCATTTTTTATAATTCACTATTTGTGGTATATTAGGGAGTTTGACAATATTAGCCTTAAGGCGATACCTCAAATGTTATGTACCTAGTAAATGGGCGGCGCTAGACCCCAGGCGCGGGGTGTCAGTCCCCGGCGCCCCCGCCGCCCCTCTGTCTGTTTACGCGCGATTCCACGCACAGCGATTTATAATATTCTGCAACATTTACAATTGCCACGTGATCTCGTTCCGGAGGTTAGAATGCATGGAGTTTGCATGCCATTATTTTCTCTTCTTACGTTATTATAATTTCAGATATTTTTATATTTGAATATGTAATGGGAAATATTAGTAATTTAAAAGACAAAATATTTTTTTAAACTTTATTTTAACTTAAAAAAAAGTGTGAAATCACAACAGAACAAAAAAGCAGAGGGTTCCGCACAATGACAATGTCAGTTTTTATATTCAATTGTCGTATGTTAATGTGAATTTTTAATCTACTATTTCTTTCAACTGTCTCTTTGTCCTTTTAACTACTACTATCGCTATCTACATACATATAATCACGTCTTTATCCCATGCGGGGTAGACAGAGCCTAGGGTCATAAGACCTAAGGCCACGTTTAGCATAATGGTAGTTGAAACGGGAAATCAATAGTGATGGGTTGCTAGCCGCATCGCCTATGTCATGATTTCCCCATTCGGCGATTCCCTCAGACGACTTTTACGGCTTGCGCGGGAAGAAAAGCAGCTGGTACATTCTATGTTTTTCTTTTTCTCCCAGACCAGCATGGAAGTATCTATCGCTATCTAGTGGTGTTTTAATGAACTATTTTCCGTAAGTAAAATAAAGTAAAGTCCACGTGCGCCTCAGCTATATCGCGCCCGAAAGTAGGTTATGTTTGACTCCTAGTGCATAACTATATCCATACCAAATTTCATAACAATCGGTCCAGCAGTATAGCCGTGAAAAGGTGACAGACAGACAGACAGATTTTCGCATTTATAATATTAGTATGGATTTACCACTTAATCGTTAATTGATAGAATTCTTGTAGGTTTTCCTGTAAATGATTTTATTATATTTTTTTCAAAATTTTTGGCTCAGTAGTTTTGTAAATGAGGCGGGATGATCAATTTTCGTCTTCTTACATTAATAAATAAATTAATTGGAGGATAAGACGTCGTCCTTATTACATTCCTTCTTTAGGGTTAGGGAATACTTCGAGCGTTCGGACTCGAGTTGATTTATAGTATAGGATAAGTAACTCTTGTGTTGTAATTAGTTTATAATTTCATATGTGTATCTTTGCGATGTACCCTCTTTAATGCCCATGTACTCTTTTTCCTTTTTTATACAGGTGACTGGAAGAGATCCCTGTTAGGGATAAGTCCGCCTTTTTTGTGTTCTATGTTGTATCATAAATATTCTTTCTGTACAATAAAGTTTTTACATACATATATACATACGTAATTAAATCAAAATCATTTATGTTACAATAATAACGAAAATATACTTGAGATCCTCATAACGAGCCCTTTTATCACCACTACATAGTATAAAAGAAAGTAGCTTTCTCTTTCCTTATATCCCTATGTATGCTTAAATCTTTAAAACTACGCAACGGATTTTGATGCGGTTTTTTTTAATGGATAGAGTGATTTAAGAGGAAGGTTTTTATGCCTATGCAACGTCGGGGCGGGTCGCTAGTTTGATATATAACATGGTAATGGTTGCAAAACTTTTTTTTATTCTTAATTTGTCACCCGAAAATGGTAATTTAAAAAAATAACATTCGTCGTTTTTTCGTTTTCATCAATGATGAAAATTTGACGACCAGGTATATACTGACTAGTGGAAATCATTAATGAAACTCAAAAATTAACGATTGTGCAAGTATTTCATATACTGCCTATAAAGTTCATGAAGTGAGCAACGAAATCAAATTAATAAAACCCAACAACCCGACGTGAAGCCCTCGAGTCACCCTATTGCGTTCAAATTACATGAAACCCATCTTTTGCGGTGCTTCACAGTGATTTGTTCCAGTTTCAATAAAAATGGGGAGTAATCGGTTTCCGCGACAAATGAACAATCGAATGGGTTCCATTCTACATTCGGGTATTCAGGGTTTAGAATTATCGGCATTGATTTTTTGCTATTCTGGTGGATTGAGAGGCAAATGTTTGATCGATTTGCCGTTTGCGAAATCATAGTTAGTAGTTAGTCATAGTTTTGCAATCTTATTCATAAAAATCACAAACGTTTTTCAAGCCTATTTTAATTGACGAGTATTTTCTCTTTCTCTTGAGTTAAATATTAATAATGAAAAACGATCATATTCTTGTTTAAAATGGGCTCAACAAACGAGTTTTTTTTTTTTTTTTCAAATAAAGTTGTTACTATTTTATAAGGTTTTCATTACATTCACAACTTTTTGTAAATATATATTTCAAGTTAAACCTCTAGCGACACATCGGTGTCGATTACTTGCAGTAGTTTTGCATTATAATGAGCTTTAATGATACAAACGAAATTCTTTTTTTCTTATTGCTTATAATGTAACAACAGAACTGTAACAATTTCATAATATGTTTACATTACCTACCATAAATTTCCTACTGCAATATGTCGCATTTTGTCACAACCCATTTACGCAGCAAGATGATGAATTTTAGGAAGGTGTTATTGAGAATAGCGTATCGCTTACGCATTAAATCTACATTTATTATGTAATAGGTACGTTCATTTTGCGTGGAAAATTCTTCGCTCGTTCGCTCGTCATTGTTATTGCCTGAGATTCTGAGGACTTGATTGATGATACGCTCAGCGGGATGAGGGCGCCACCGTCTAAGGCAGTATAAAAATCGCTCTAATCTCACCAATTGCTTGATTATAGCTGTTAATCTCTCAAGATGGCAGCTATGTCTCGGGCTGCCTTTTTATCACCCTTGTTTTATTTCACCCCCAAACTGTAGGCATTTGCAACTACTTAACAAAATTGAAACCGTACTGTATATTTGAGCAATACGTCTTCTTTAAAAGCCAGTTTTATTGTAAAGGATAAAGGTCTTATTTAACAGTTTTATTTCTTTTCACTTTAAGGGACAAACAAGTTTATGGCATACTGTATTTCAAGCAAATCATTAATACGTTATATCGTATATTTAAATTGCTACACTTACTGGAAATAATCAACGGGCAAAGCAATTTATATCATTTCCCTTGTTAAAATAATTGTGTATTTTCTACGGTCCAAACATTTTACTTACTTCTGTAGTCAAATTTAATAATTTTACCTTAATTATATTAAATACAATGTATCAAAATAGGTGGATTTAAAATATTTATTAATATTTAATTTTATACATTTTAATTATATAAACTGAATAAAATCAATTTTTGTAAAGATAAATGAAAAAAATATACCTATAATTTTACAATTCAAATAGTTAAATGCACTGTTTCACTATTAGGCCCTACTCTGTGTACGTAGGTCGAGTAAAACTATAAGCACTATCTTTTGATTTTTATGTTAAATAACTTATTAAAAATAACTTGAACATATCTACCTATTTTTAAATTTAACTAGCGACCCGCTCCGGCTTCGCATGGGCATAAAAACCTTCCTCTTGAATCACTATCTATTAAAAAACCGCATCAAAATCCGATGCGTAGTTTTAAAGATTTAAGCATACCAAGGGATATAGGAACAGAGAAAACGACTTTGTTTTATACTGTCTCTCTCATCTTAGCGCCTTCCCGGTTTCTTCCTTAGCTGACTGCTTCGATGCCCAGGGTCCGCTTTCCTGCTTTTTCTCCTCCACTTCGCCCGGTCTTCGGCATCCCTAGTTGTGAGACCATTTGCGTGCATATCGTTTACTGCGACGTCGAGCCAGCATTTATTTTAGACTTTGTTTTATATTATGTAGTGATAATATCACTACGCAGCTACATTTCATCGTTTAATCTCTATAAAAGCGGCAAAAAAAAAAAAACTGTAATTTCAGTTAGAAACTACAAAACCGTCCCAAATGTACTATAATAAAGTGACTTGGGAGTTATAAAAGGATCGTTTACTTAGGTCCACGAGTGGGATACAATCCATCAAAGTTAACATTTAATCGGCCTACTGATATTCTTGTATGAGTTGCCAAGTCGCTTTTCTAAAAGGGTCGCCACGAAATAGTTTGTACAGCAATATTTTGTAGAAAGTGAATTCAACCTTTGGCGAGTTCTTTCTACTAAGATTGCCTTACATGATTAATTTATTAGTCCGGTAACTATTATATACCTTATTAAATATAATTTGTACTTGTGATTTTCTTTAGTACTATAGATAGGAAAGGCAGATTTAAGCCGTTGGTTCTAACTGCATCTGATATTTGGTGAAGAAACTACACTCAAAAAAAAATATGGTTGATTTAACTAAGATTGTGACCTTTTTAATCAAGCATCATGAACGCATATGAGCCTGCAAAGTGAAAGGTTAAAACAAACAAGCTGATCTTGTTTGTCTCTCAACTAAGAGGGTTGTATACTATTATTTTACACTTAATTTAACTAATATTTTGTTTCATATAATTCTTTACTATTATTATACCGAATAACGAACTTTAATGTCTAAACTAAGACACTGTTTCATTTAATCATGATACTTGTTGTGCTTTACTAAGATACTTGTTCCCCTCAACTAAGATATTTGTTTCATTTGACAAATTAACTAGTTTCGCTCTACTATAATACTAGTTTCGATCTACTATAATACTTGTTTCGCTCTACAATAATACTTATTTTCTTCTACTAAGATACATTATGTCATTTTGCCAGATACTTATTTGTCACCACTAAGTTACTTATTTCGCTTTTCTCAAATACTTGTTACACTTAATAAAGAAACTTGTATCTCTCGACTTAGATGCTTGTTTCATTGACTAAGGTATTTTTTTCACTCCACTATGATACTCATTTCACTCAAATACTGTCTTTATTGGCTTAACTATTATTTATTGCTTTTGTCTTGTTTGAAAGTACTAAGAATAATATTGATGTTAAATACCTACGAATAATTCGAGCCATTAGGGCCTCAGTTGACATACGTTTTTTTTTTATTTGCTTATTTTTATTATTTTCGATCTTCCTTTGTATCTAAAAGAATTTTTTCTATCTTCCTTTGTACCTACAAAGGAAGATTAAAAATAAGCAAATAAAAAAAAAACGTAAGTCAACTGAGGCCCTAATGGCTCGAATTATTCGTAGGTATTTAACATTAATATTTAATCCGGTTTTAACAAGACAGGTAAGAAGAGAAGTAATAAAAATAAGCAAATAAAAAGAAAAACGTAATTCAACATAGACCCTAGCCTAAGACTCTGAAATATCCATTCGTAGTATTTATTAAAAGCAGGGTTGTTAAAGAGATAAAATAAAACGCATAAAATATAAGAAAAAAATTATTAATCATTAAGAGATCAGTTAATCACATAAAACCCACAACGTATAAAGTTGGTAGAACAAATATTCAAAATTCAAATTGTTTATTTTTAATATAGGATATTCTTATCACTTATTGACGTCAATTGTTACTTATTTTAAGTTTACCACCACTTCCAAAGCGCAAGTGGAGAAGAAGTGGCGCCACAAACTCCACAGCAGCATTTTCTTCAAAAACGTCAATTCACAAAATTTGAGTCAAATCAGACGAGTTCACATTTGAATATTTTTATAATTACCATAAGTTTATTATTAAATAAATGAATATAATAATAGCAGCCAGGTTCGTTGTTTCTTCGTCGGGTGCTAAAAATAAAGTAACTGAGTTAACAGATCATTAAAAACAAAGACATCTAACTAGAGCTCGCAAACCCGCCCTTTTTCAAAACCAAGAATCATTCAGACTCAGATTAGTATCATTCAGTTAGTTAGTCAGTGCATGTTAGTGTTCATACTGCAAATTTGTATAGGAGTTTCAGCTCTAAACTGGCCTCTTAAGGTCAGGTCAAATCATTAGACTTACCTATGCATTTCACCAGGTCTTCCAGCATCTACTGAATAAAGTCCTGCGGCCTATTTTGGGTATTAGTTCTCTAACCTCTGCATCACTTAATGCCGAAAGTGCCTGGATATTGATTTGTTGTTCTGGAAATAATATTTTTGGTTATTGTACAATTGTAGGTACCTACGAAGGTAGGTAGACGCTCAGAGCCACACGGCGCACATGCTCTGTTTGCAAACTGGACGGACTGTGCAAAGCTCATAGAGAGCGGGAATATCCTGGTGTGATCTAATCAGAAACGAGGAGGTCCGTTCGTGTTCAAAATAACCGAACTGACGACATAGGTATTGGTTTAGGTATCTAATCAAACACATGCTTGTAATCAATAATCCATAGTAATATTACAAATGCGAAAGTCTGTCTGTCTGTCTGTCTGTCACCTCTTCACGGCTAAACTGCTGGACCGATTGTGATGAAATTTGGTAGGGATGTAGTTAACGACCTGAGGTCAAACATAGGCTACTTTAGGGCGCGATATAACCGAGTCCCACGCGGGGCGAAGCCGCGGGGAACAGCTAGTCAATAAATATATAAGTCAATGCTTGTAACACTACGACCGTCCGGTGAAAGTAATAAACTCACAAATAAAATACATGTCAAAGTCTATACATACCGGTGAACACAGGTATTAACTCTGGCAATTCCCATGCCCGAAGCAATTCTGCAACTTCTTCCATTTTTTCTTTGCTTTTCACATACAAAACAAACGTACACGACACGATCTCGAGTGCGGACTGCGGCCAGCCAACGGGCGCCGGAGGTAGCGAGGGGTGAGGTGAGTGCGCGGGGTGAAAGCAAGCAAGCAACATATTTTTTTGAATTGAACAAGAGAGAATACGTTTTTAATAAGACATTATTGATTTATCTGAGTAAAATATTTGCACGTAATATCTATAAATATTAGGGATGAATATTTAGTTCTTATTTGATGCTATTATTTAAATGATTATACAAACTATAATAAATAATTGAACCAACAATTGAACATGAACAATTTTATAATTTTTATGGTAGCTTTATGCGTTAAAATGTTATTAATTGTAATGTTTGTCGTAACTGCATTAACTATTTATAAGTATTTAAATCAACAAAATCTTGTAGAAATATCAAATATTATCTTTGTTAATTTGAATGTGAACTGTCTTATTAGAATCAATCACGTGTCATATTTATTTCAGTGTTTGTTAAGGTAGAAACAACGTGCAAACTTAATGGAATTATTCATTACACAGATTTCTATTTCAATCATAAACAACCAAGTTGGACCAATTGCACAACTTTTATTGAAATTATCTAATGTGTATTTAGCTTGATCAAAAAAAGGTCAACTAAGAGAAAATCGTTCTTAGTTGACATTCATTTTTTTCAGTGTACGCTAGAGCCATCATGCAGTTTTGAAAAACTTGAATATAGCACTAATTAAATGACTAACAATTTACCTAAAGGCTTCTGAAGGTTTCGTTTTTATCCTTGACAAACGTAATCCATAAAACATAATAAGAAACAAGGCTTTCTCTCTTATCTTACGTTTTTCCATTTTCACAGCTAGTTGCTATGGAACCCACAATCATATATTTTACATCTAACATACATATATACATAAATCTCATTAACAGGCTGGTAGTGATAAAACCAAAACATGCTCAATTTAAATAAATAGAATTCAAGCGTCTAGGGTAAGTGTACCAGTGAATGAAACCTTAAGAAAATTCTCAACTTAGTTATTTAATAAATAATACAATTTCAATACTCTTACACCCTGTCATCTACCATGGTGTCCTCTGACTATTTAAGATTTATTAAAATAATTCTTCAGAGCTGTATTGACTTGTAATTGTATGTATTCCATAAACCGTATAAATAGTGTTAATGAGATACATTTATATTATAAGATTGATGAGATATCCATTTATATCATAAGATTTTATTATAGCATGAGTTCTTTTTTAATGATGTCCCCAACTGCCAAATTCATTTTTTATTGGCCTCATCGTACTTCTTAAATCATTCTTTTGATCATCAGGAATGCTCACATCCATATCATTGCATTATCACTGCATTATCAATAGGAAATAAATGACATGCCCTGAAGGCTTCCTGTATGGTTTCGGCTTTTATTGATTTGTCATATGCTTCTTTGAACTAACCAGCAAAATTTTGTTTGAATAGTCAACGTTCCAGTGAATGAACTATATGTTCATTCATTAGGGTTTTGGCAATTTCTTGAGCTAATGCATAAACACGTGTTTTATTCAAATATTCCTTACAAAAATAAATAAAATTGTCTGAAAGTATAAGCATTGAATCATATATAACCTTTATCTAAACAAAAATCTATGTAAACTCTTAAAATATAATGGCCAAACTACGATAAGAAAAACAGTGTCTTACCGTGTGCCTAAATTCTCGCTCATACAAAATATTTTTTAGCAGCACACCTTAACTTTATTGTAACGTCATATTGCATGTGAGCTTTATTTGTCATCAGAATAAGTATTAGTATGTTCGAAATTATGTAGCCAACGAAAAAAAAAATTTGTTCACGGTAGAAATTGTTTGATTTCTTATTATGGAGAAAAAATCGCGTTTCGTTCCTTCACTGGGGTGTGTTCATTCACTGGTATACTTACCCTATGCGTAATGTCAAAGCATTGCTTTATATTAATAATAAATTTATTTTCATCCCCTATGGTATGGGCTGCGTAGGTATTGTTTGTTTGTTATTTATCTGAGTGCCCCGCGTCGGGTGACACTCCATTCTGATTCAAACAGGTGGAGTGACACTCAAACCCACCCACATCCGCTCACTTTTCACTATGATGTTTGCCTCAGTGTGTGTCAGCTTTTATAAACGAAAAGTTTGAAGTGAGATACATGAGAAACTATTGATTTGGGATAAGTCTGTATGGTTATTGGTTTCTAAAGAAATATGAGGGCTAATTTCCATTCTGCATGACAATTAAATGAAATAATTGTGGTCTTGCTTGAGCCGAGTTTGTACTTGTTTACGTTTTTATCCGACTGGCAAAAAAGAAAATAGAATAGAAAAACTTAATTGCACAAAACAAATGCATATACATATTTTTTTTAAATTAGCTAAGGTACAAAGACAGACTTATCGCTAATGCAATCTCTTCCAGTCAACCTTAGGTTTATGAGTGTTATATTTTCAGTAGATTTTCTTTATCCCACTACAAACCTTGAACGTATTGTCAGATATACAAATAAACAAAATTTAACAAATTAATAACTTGCCTTCAATGGATATAAAACCCAAAACTTTAAAATCTATATACCAAAAGCATTTTTAGTATAGGTACATAAGTTTTATATATTAATAAAAAAATACTTATACGAACCATTTTACTGACACTCTCCTGGCCTTGTTACATAATACATTACTATCAGCACGATCAATCAAAGTCTCACGTACATTATTTTTCTGCGCAATATTAGTCCCTTATCCCCATCCTACATTTTCCCTTTTTGCTTGTTATAATTCAAGCTTATAGGGTAATGATAATACACGGAAAATGATTGAGCGTTACACATTTTGATACAGGGATATGTAAAACTAGCGCTATGCCACGGCTTTGTATCTACTGGTAACAATTTATCTCTTTTTCTTGCCCTAAAGACAAAATCACATTCTTAACTTGTTCTTGTTTTTATCCTTTATAAAGTAGATAGAGCCTCAAGTTGTCCTTACAAATATTAGGTCATCTACACGTAGGAAAAAAAAGGTAGTCTTTGTTGGTAGAGTCGTTTGTTTGTTTGTAATACCTTTATTGCTTTAAAATACATAGTATAAGGAACATTATTAAAATAAGAAGACAATGGCGGACTTACCTATTTTAATAACGATGATGACTTTCGTATTTTATATTTTGAATTAATTTTAACAAACTTGTCTTGATTTGGAAACTCCATTTACTATTTAAGGTAAAATGTTGTTAAATGATAAAAAATGCGTGTCACCTACTTTTCAAAATTTTCATTATATCTTTAAAATGGCTTGAATAAAATTTGTCAATTTTCTTACTTAAAAATACATTTCTTACATAACGTTTAAACTACCTTCTAATATAATTAGAAGAGATCTCTTACACTCAATGCTCTGTTTGTTTTTTACATTCATTATCATCATTGCTTGCAGGTGACAGGATCAATTGGTCATGCACTCACACAACCATTTTCTATATTTAAGACGAATATTTTTTGTTTAACTGAATGATCAGTCTCCATGTGCCTGACGTCAAAGTCTTCGGCTAAAACTGCTGGGTAAATCCACTTTTTTTTATAAAATTAATGAAGCAAACAGGCATACGGCCCACCTGATGTTAAGCGGTCACCGAACCCATAAATTACTTATTGGAAACAGGTCAAAGACAATAATAGTGAGATCTTTGTGCCTTCGTCATTTCATAGGACAAAGTTAGAGCCTGATCAATAAGGCAAAAGTAATATACGTATATAGTTTTGTTTTAAATTCTTCTACCTGTCATTTGACTGCATATGTGTATCACAGCTATAGCTAAATAGTTATAATACAATCAAGACAATTGTACACAAAAATCAATTTTCAATGTAATCCATGTATAATAAAGCCTAGAAAGATTTACATAGGTTACTTCTACCAGCTATTTCGACTTTGTGTCGATTAAATATTGACTCTATTAAATACTATTTTTTTTTAATTCAAATAAAGTATCAATTTAAAGTCAAGTGGGTATGTTTAAATGTAACCCTTTATTGTAACTAAACTTAACTGAAAAAAATTCAGTTAAGTTTAGTTATTTAGGCTGGGTTGCACCAACTTACTATAACAATAACTGTGTAGTCAAAGTACCGGTTAGGTGAAAAATGCGTTGCACCATATTGTCAATCGTCAAAATACGTTATTACTTTTACGCTAACCGTAACCGCCCAAACTTGACCGGTTAAAGCTATTGTTAATGTCAACTTATCTGTCAGACGGGTCGAATAACCTCCACGGACGTCATTATACTTGTAACCCTGGTAACTAACTATGCTACAAAATACGACGGTGCAAACTATTTTTATTTATTTATTTATTAAAACTTTATTGTTCCATAAGTACAATACTTATACAATTGGCGGACTTAATGCTAAAAGCATTCTCTACCAGTCAACCATTGGGAGAAACAGAAAAACTGTGCGGCGCAAAAAAGTTACAAGGGAAAATAGGTACTTAAAAATAAACAAATTTACCACGATGGGTATTTTAATGCATATCATACTAAACTACGTAAACATACATACACAATACATAAATATACATACTTATACCCTTACTTATACATCTACATATATTAAATATATATATATATATATATACATACGAGTATATAAATATACATTATATAAGACTACATAAATACTTTTACGAAAACTTTCACAAAGAACTTTCACACACAGAAGTGAGCATGAACTCTTTTTTTAAAGGTAAATTTAGAAGAAATTTCTTTAAATATATCGGCAGGCAAAGCATTCCAGAGTCGGATGGATTGTAATGTGTAGGAATTTGCCATAAAACTACTGCGAAATAAAGGAATAAACAGCAAATGAGAGTTAGAAGAACGAAGCTGTCGGTCGTGAGAGTCTGCAAGAAATTTGAACTTACATTTTAAGTATTCAGGTGACTGAGGATTCGTAATAATCGAAAAAAGTGTACACAGAAGCCTAAGTTGTCTACGTTGACGAATTTGCAGCCATCTAAGCTCGGAACGATAAGACGATATGTGGTCATATTTACGGAGGCAAAAGATGAAGCGAATACAATTATTTATGAGACGGTCTAGCTTATTGAGGAGATCTTGATTAAGGTCCGGATAACATACATCAGCATAGTCCAGAATAGGGAAAACTAACGTTTGGATTAATAGAATCTTAGTCTTGATGGGTAAGAAGTTTCTGAGCCGATTCAGTTGCTGGAGAGTAATATTTATAGAGCGACTGATTTCAGTGACATGAGCGGTCCAACTGAGAGTGGAATCAATATAGAGGCCAAGATTTTTTACAGAATTATGGAAAGGGATAACGTTGCCATTATAGGTGATTGATGAAATAGAACTAAGATCAAGCTGATTAATTTGTCTACTACTACCGATAATTATTGCCTGACATTTGGTGGGGTTGACACTGATTCCAAAGTCAGCGGACCACGATGAGACAGCTAACAGCGCTGAGTTCACCCTGGCGATTGCCAGATCAATATCCTCAACTGAAGACTGTGTGTAAACTTGTAGATCGTCAGCATAGAAATGGTAAGAACAGCCAATGAGAGAAGAAAGAAGGTTTATAAAAATAGAGAAAAGTAAAGGTGAGAGAATGCCACCTTGCGGTACACCGGTAGAGAGGCTATTCCAGTCTGACAATTCACGGTCCATGCGAACTGCTTGTTGGCGGCCACGGAGGTAATCAGAAAACCAATTTACTACACAGGGAGAGAATCGCAGATGTTGAAGGATAGCAAGGAGAATATCGTGATCGACCATATTGAAAGCGTTCGAGAAATCAATTAAAACAAGTATGGTGACCATCGTACTCTCCATTCCTAAACGGATATCTTCAGTGACTTTGAGCAGTGCAGTAGCAGTGCTGTGACCAGGACGAAAGCCAGACTGTAAAGGAGTAAGAAGAGAGTTAGAAAAAATAAATGAAGATATTTGAGCATGCACTACGGCTTCTTGAACTTTGGAAAGAAAGGGGAGAATGGAAATAGGCCTGAAATTATTTAAAGCTTGAGGGGATGAAATTTTAGGAAGAGGGATAACAAACGCTTTCCGCCAAATGGAGGGAAAGTTGCCAGTGACGAGAGAAAAATTGATTATATGAGTCAGAATAGGCAGAATTATATGAAGTATGTCTGTGATCATTTGCCGGCTCACAGCATCACATCCTACAGCTTTGGATTTAATGCCTTTTATAATTTTACAGATGTCATCTTCAGTTGCAGGTGTAAAAGAAAAGGAATTTTGTATAGATTGAGGCATAGCGGAAATCTGAGAAATAGTCGCCGATTTACGAGCTGGGTCCAGAGATGAGGAAGTAGAGAAATGGTTGTTGAAATCATTCAGTGAAAAGGCAGAAGTAGTTGAGCAACTGTTTTTACTTTTTGAAAGCCCTTGAGAGCGGAGGAATTTCCAAATATCAGCAGATGAGGATTCAGACAGGTTTTCGCAGAAATACTTCCGCTTCGCAGCTCTTACCATTCCATTGCAGCGATTTCGGGCTTTCTTGTAAAGAGACCAAGCGTCATCAGAGCGGTCACGTTTGTAATCACGAAAAGCTCGATCCCTCTTAGACATCGCCATACGGACGCCTTTGGTGATCCACGGAGACGGTGGACGTTTTATTTTGACTGCTTTTAAAGGAGCGTGTGTGTCATATAAGGATATTACAGTAGAATTAAATTTTAAAACTTTATCGTCAATAGAATTAGCCTCAAGTATAGGAGTGAAATCTAACTTAGCCGCATCCTTTAGCAGTTTGTGATGGTCAATATTTGCTAGGTTACGCATCCAAATGATGGTAGGCTTAGGTTTGGGAGATTTTAATTTATAAGACAGATAAAGAATATCATGTCTCGAGAAGGCAGGTGCTGGTTATTGACCAAATCTCATAACTAAATCAGGAGATGATGTCAGAATCAAGTCTAGCCATGTATCATCAGTGTAAAGATTAACATGAGTAGGCTCAAGTGGTAAAACAGAGAGGTTCACTGAGTTGAGAATATTAAGCAATTTTTGAGAGCGGGGATCATCACTACGCCTCAGATTAGTATTCAAATCACCTAAAACTATGTGATGCGTGTAATCCGAACATAGAGAGTCAAAAACAGATTCAATTTGAGAGAAATAATTGACAGAAGGCGGGCTATAAATGACTCCAAGAAGTGCTTTTGCTCCGTTGACGCAGATCTCAAGAAAAATATATTCAGCTTCACAAGAATAAACAGGAGGTGATGAAACTAAAATTTTGTAGGGTATGTGACTACGGAGATAAATAGCAACACCTCCACCGTATTTATCTTCACGATCGTTGCGTATCAATAAATAGCCTGGTAAAGGAAAATGTAAAGAAGAATGGGATGGCCTAAACCAACTCTCAGAGACCAGTATGGCATCGAAACAAGAAGAAGAAAACCTATCGAGAAGATCTGCATGGTGAGCTGGAACACTTTGTGCATTTAAGTGACAGACATTAAAGAAAAAAGATGTTCCTGACATTTTGTTTTGCAATATAGTATGTAAAGTCTCCGTTTCTTGAAAAGAGTCGTTGCTGGAATAACAAGAGTGAAACGATTCATCATCAGACATAATAATATATAAAATAAAATATTTATAATAATAATACAAAATGTATATATAATAAATATACTTAAACCAATATCTATATCCTTAATATATAATTTATGATTATTTTGCTTGTCCTGCCAGTTGCCAGAGAGATTATAATATATAAAGCCTTATTAACAAAAGAAAAACAACAATAAGTACATATGTTCTGAGGCAAAAGTTGCTAAACAAACATGTCTGAAATAAGTAGATCTGAAGATCCAAAAATAAATGAAGATAAAATAAAAGGCCCTAGAGACCTCGCAGCCATTGCCGAAAAACATTACAAAACTGACAGCTGTCAATGTCCGGAGATACCTAGTTTATCGTAGTAAGTTTGACAGTCAGTCATGTACTTCAAATCAAATAAATACTATACTATAAACAATAGTCTATATACACACATCCTGCCTGACATTATAAAAAAACAGTTTTAAATCGGGTATGCCGATAAATAAGTACATAGAATCTAAAAGGAATACAAGATGTTGAGCGATGATACAAAAACGGGGCGAATAATTCACTTCCTAATCCTGGTCGAACGTTTGGATTTGCCTGCTGGTTCCTGACTCACAGGCAAAGATACTGCAGCGGCAACGGGCTTCACCCGGGACTCCTGCACCTCCAACTGAGGAATATCGTTTAGGTCAGCCTCCGAAAAGAGGCTATGTCGCTTCAACGGTTATAGTTAGCAGTAATGTTACTGTTACATTTGACTTTAACTGTTAAGATAACTGGTACTTTGGTGCAACCCACCCTAACCAAAGAAAACTAAAATTAATGGTCGTTTTTCTAATTTGTATTTATTTATTTTTTATTCTTTTCAGAAGAAAATAAATTTTAATTTATTAGTATACAAGCCAATACAAGTAATTGCTGTAAGTAGACTTACGAATTTAATTTGTATATAAGTATGTAAAAACTTAATTGTACAAGCTGTTTACAAAATTTATTGTAGGAAGGCAGCTATAAAATTGGGTTCATATTGAGCACAAGTTTGGATCGATCCGCTGTTATTCTTGTTCGTTGGAGCGTGCAAAATTCCTATCCTCGTTTTACGGACTCTCTTTACAATATTCCAATTTCTGTTATTGTACGTAATGAGAATTCCCTTTGTTAGGTACTAGGCCTAGATATAAACCAGGCCATTTACATGTATTTTTCTATTCGTGGTTAAAATTTTCTGAAAAGCTTCCGACCCAAAGTAGATTTACTTTTTAAAATAATAATAATCTGGTAACTGTTGATTGCTACTTAGATACGGTAGTACTTTATAAATTTTACGTAGAATATACAGTAATTAGATACTTATAAGCGAATGGAGATGATAAAAAATATTTAGAAATATTTTAAAAAATAATATGATAAAAAATACCTATTTGGAAATACAAACTCAAAAAATGAAATGATTATTTTTTGAGTTTATTATAGATCTAAAGCTATCTTGTATTTGACTCATTATTGTAAAAGCAATGAAACACAATCTGGTGAACATTTATTCATTCGCATTCTAGCTGTTTATTATTTTGATTTTATTCCTACATTATCAGAAAAAAATAAATTTGAATTAGGCACCCCTGGCGAAGATTAAGCAACTAAGAAATTTCATAAAAAACTGTGTTAGGATTTTTCCTAACACAGTCGCTAGCATCTGCGTTTATAAATTCTCGTCGTAAAAACACAGAACAGGATAAAAAATGCACCATATTTTGAGGAGAGAACCTATACTCGCAGAGTTATGTGTCCCGTTAGCTTAACATCCAATACCCCAGTGCTAGCTATTTAGATTGACTTCCGTTAATAAAAATCCGTACTTTGGAATTTAAGTAACGTCCCGGCTGCCATGTCAGAGGCCGACGCGGTTCTGAAGAACTCTGACACCAGGGTGTGCATGGTCGATTGACCATGTCACCATCACGAAATGACGATGACCAAATATGAAACCGAGACATGAAAAGAAGAAGTCATGATTGTAGAGACATTTTTAGATAAGGTACCTATTTACTTCCCGTTAATCTCAAATTGGTCATGAAATAAGGCAAGTAGTATAATATTGACAGAAAGCATTCTTAAAATCTATTGTGTTGAAACATATATGAGAATTTTAGATTCAATTACTTTTCCTTATAGAAACGAAGCTATATCGTATCTCATATTATATGAAGAAGTGGTCCAATATAAAATTATCCATTGATCGCCAGTCCTCATCAAATACACTGTTTTGTTGACAGACATTTTTTGATAAATCGAGATTAAATATATTAAAAATATACTTACTCAGTAGGTCCCGGGTTCGATCCCCGGTCAGGTCAAGATAAAAAATGACCTTTTTCTGATTGACCTGGGTCTTGGATGTTTATCTATATATGTATTTGTTATAAAATATAGTATCGTTGAGTTAGTATCCCATAACACAAGTCTTGAACTTACTTTGGGGCTAACTTGATCTGTGTGACTTGTCCCTATATATTTATATTTATTTATTTTATATCATTTGATTGTTTTCAAAGTTGTAGACTAAAGACGACATTTTTTTTGACAATTTGTTAGGCAAACAGGTGTACCGCTCACCTGATATTAAGTGGTCACCACAGCCCATGGAACACCAGGAGTGTCACATGCGCATTGCGACCTTTGACAATTTTTACTATGAACTAAAATTAATATAATACGATCATCGATTGATAATCCGAATCCGAATAACGTTGGCTACAACATCATGAAATAAAAGGCACAGATGGAAATTGTAGACTTCGCTACAAATGTCAATCAGGCAAAAGTCATAATCGTCATTTCAGTCGCAAACAGTCCACTGTTGGACGTAGCATGCATCTAGCTCTTTTCTGATACTTCTTCTCTTCAGGTCGTCTTACTATTTGGTCGTTGGATGTTCGATTCGTGCTGCCGGTACGTGATCACTATTCCAGTTTAAGTTTGAGTCTCCTCCATTTTCCACTTATGGGATGCATACCAATCTATTTAAATATGTTTCTACTCTAAATCACTTAAATGTTGTTATTTACCCACAAAACTATTTGATGTATTTACTTAATATAGGTAGGTAAATAACTTGCATACCAAGTAACACGGATGTCTCGCGATTTCTGTCAAATACTCCCCAGGCGGTGTCAAACCTAAATTGAGGATTTGTGATGAGAAACACGTCGGCTTCACGTCATAAAAATGTACGTTTACTGACTGCGACAAAAGTAGAGCAAGACTCTCGAAAGATGCAAAGCACTGTCACTTAATAAAAGATGCCCTGGGGAAGTAAAGCAAACGGCTCAATAAATATGAAATGGTATCATCATCTGGAGGTGAAAAAATGTCGCAAAAAGTAGAAGGAGACCTATTAAATAAATTGCTGCCGCTGCTTTGGCAGCATCTGAAATACTACAAAATAAAAAGAACGGAGAGTTGACAACGATAGAAATGTACGCTTTAAAATAACGAAAATTTAAGAACACACGAGGTATCGTCGAAGCATAAATCGATATAACCTGTATATTATTATATTGTTTGCAAATATATTAATTTATATATTTTAAACTTACAATGGATTCAAAAAATAATAAGTTATTACTTTAAACCGTAATTCAAAATCTATGCTTTTCTTATACTATAAAATTTTATTTGTCTGTAAAACGTTTTTACATATGGCACTGAAAAAGTTTAGATACGAATTATTCTTCTGCAGTTTCCTTACTGTTTATTTTTCCGGGAACACGTTAACTAGGGTCCAAATCCCAGATTCCCCAGTCCCTAGCTATACGCTTTGTGTATGAGAGCGAGGGCATTATTAAGGCATGCGACGTTTTACTTAGAGTATTCGGGTCTTGTATTCGCATAGATATTTTCAAAGGGTCTCTATGTTCAACTTAGCGTTTACACTTATTAAACAATGTTTGTAAATGTCTTGTTTATAAAACAATTCCGACTAGTCTAATATATTTTTACTCAATTTAATTAAAGAATGGAAGGAATTAGTTGGACAAATCAATTGATACCTACAAGAAGACATTCTAAAAATAATGTGTAAAATAGAGAAGTTGGAAGAAACGAGAAATTGAGGAGAAAAGTCACAATTCTGTACAAATCAAAATCAGAATTTGTGCTTTTAAAAAAGTGCACGATGAATTAATGCAAAAAAACAATTTTTAAGATTCAAACAACAATAGCAATTTTAAAATAGTAATTATAGCAAAGGTAGAATAATATCATGTAGAATAATAATGACATGCTGGTCTGGGAGAAAAAGAAAAACATAGAATGTACCAGCTGCTTCTCTTCCCGCGCAAGCCGTAAAAGTCGTCTGAGGGAATCGCCGAATGGGGAAATCATGACATAGGCGATGCGGCTAGCAACCCATCACTATTGATTTCCTGTTTCAACTACCATTATGCTAAACGTGGCCTAAGGTCTTATGGCCCTAGCCTCTGTCTACCCCGCATGGGATAAAGACGTGATTATATGTATGTATGTAGAATAAAATAGAATAGCAAATCTTATCACGTTTTATTTAAGTTCCATGGCCATACGACTGGGGATGCAGTTTATAAATTAAATAAGGATGGTAAGATGCGTCACGGGGTGTGAAAACGTATAACACCATTTGCCCAAACCCCAATTAGTTTTATAACTTTTACAAGTTGCGACGGGATTACTTCTTGTCTTTAGAGCGTCGGCGTCGCGGGTCGTGATTATGGTTAATAGCACCGTTTATCGCCGTCATTACTATTAGAAACTTTGTATTCGCGGAACATTTGGCGTAAAAGGATATATTGCTGCAATTTCCTAAGGATGTGGCTTATTGTTTTTAGCCATGACTTATGTATTCCGATTTGAGAATAGACTACAACTTCTCGTCCTGTGAGTGAGGTTAGAAAAGGAAATTACAGAGGTTTTATTGTACTCGTACCTCTGTCTAACTGGTAGCAGATTCTAGTATACCAGTAGTATCTACTATAGTCCGAGAACTTCGTGCGCGACCTTCCTGCGGGGTGACAGACGTTGGGGAACTCTCTTGTACTGAGAGTTTTTGGAGGGAAAGTAAACTGTCGCTATGTCGGCGCTGTTTTTAATTTCCAAAACTTAAGTTTTTTCGACTATTTGTGCTTAATATTGGTGGATTATTATTCGCAAAGTGTTCGTGAACAAGCTTGAGTGTTAGGAACTGATACAGTGTCGATTACGTGACTTTTAACTTTGTCACCAAAATCTCCCAAGTTATAGCTAAGTGAAATTTTTCCACCGCTTCACTTAGCCATCTGACTGACTAGAATTACTCACTTGATTAGATTAGAATACTGACTTGACTTTTTGACTTGACTTGACTAAAGTTGGAATGAAGAAGATTAATAAATTAAAGAAAGGCCTTAAAGGACTAGTTTCCAAGGCCGTAAAATGTATTTTTTTTTTTAAATCTCTTGTACTGAGACTGGCGTATGTCAACGCACATTGCAAGCGAGCGTCCCCTCCCCGCTACACCATCCACTACCTCTCTGACGTTCTGAGAACCTCTCCCCCGCCAACGTCTGTTACCCCGCTGGAAGTAATGATGACACTTACACATTTAAAAATGAAACAAAACAGCAAAAAAATTGTGTACAGACAGATTACACACATTAATACAATGTCCCGTCCGGTACGGAGTGTGTTTCTCAAAAACAAAAAGATAAATTGATTGTTTGCAAAAAAATATTTTTAAGCAAGTACAATTTTATAAGGAAATTTGAGTACATTCAAGCATTTTAATTAATGACCTTAATAGAGGAACTTTTACGATTTTGTTAGAGGTCGGCTATTTCCTCTAATTTGTGCTCTTTCCTTATCGAGGTCAAAGGGTTGACCGACATAATGGTTGGTGATTTAAAAGAACGCTTTTGCTCAAAAATATATTTAAAATGCTCATTTAAAATTACACAGTCAAAGTAATCTTTTAACTTAGTACTTTTTACTGCATCATAACTAATCATCATCATCATTTCGAGAAGGGATCACGTTCAACCAACCATGCTTAGGTAACCTGGTGTCAGAGTTCTTCGGAACCGCCTCTCGGCCTTTGACGTGGTTCCTTTGACGACTACCAGATGGCAGCCGGGACCAACGACTTAAAGTGCCTTCCGAAGCATGGGATCATTTTTATTATCAGACAATCAGGTGATTCAAACCTGCAATGTTCTAACCAAACTGCTGGCCTACTTTCATCTCTTAAAACCATGCAAGATTCAGTGAGTAAGCGTGACAGCTCAATACATGATGTAAGGCGACATCTCCCTTACTCACTGGATCTTGTATGGTTTTAAGAGACGGTAGTAACCCCCCTGGAAATAACTAATTATAGTATGCTTCCCGTGGGAATCGAACCCACGACCCACGGGTCTACAGGCAAACGCCTTAACCACTGGACCATGGAGGCAGTACATAATTAATAACACACATGATATTTTGATATTTTATGAGTTATTCGATTAAGATCAGTTTGGTTTTCAAAAGATATAAATGAAAAGTTACATTCACGGTACAATACGTACAATTAAATTTGGAATAACACAACAAATACTTTTAAACATAAGTTTAAAAATATAGTTAGAATAGTTAGACCATCTAGGTACGAATAATGTAAGTATGTACTAAGACGTAAATTATACCTTTATCCATCCATATTCAATTCATTAGTGACATATAAACCTAATCGTAAGTTAATCTGGTGTACCATACCTAAATGTTTCGAAAAATATTTTGTAAGTAATGGGTAGTTTCTCAATGCATTTCTCTTATTTCTATTAAATGGTTTAATTTTCACCCATTTATTATTTATGCACTTATAATAAAATTTTAACACATGAGATAATTTAAATAACTACTTAGTACAATAATATAATTGTAGAATAGACAAAACTTAGACTTACAGAGTTGATAGTCAATGTCGGTTTATGAATTACTAGCTGTTCCCCGCGGCTTCGCCCCGCGTAGGACTCGGTTATATCGCGCCCAAAAATAGCCTATGTTTGACCTCAGGTCGTTAACTACATCCCTACCAAATTTCATCACAATCGGTCCAGCAGTTTAGCCGTGAAGAGGTGACAGACAGACAGACAGACAGATTTTCGCATTTAATATTAGTGTGGATTGTCATAGTTGTATATGTGTGTTAATTCAGTTTTTGTCCATTATACATGTTCGGTAAAATCAATATAAGATAATAAATTCTGTACTCCGTACACTCTAATTGCAACTTAAACATACAGTATGATCGTACCTTTATAAAGACATGTTCGCCTTATGAAGGCGTTGGGTTGTGAAATAGCAACTTAAGGAAAGCTGACGTCGGAGTTGCGTAGAATTTTTGGGGTAGGGACACGACCTCTGAATATCAATGTCTACCTGAACCGAGGAATTATGTTTAGCGGTATGACAAAGGGTCTCCGATTCACCTCATGCCTTGAATTCCGATAATACACTATTCATGTACACACGAAACCCAAATAGGCACTTTTTGCACATCATTTCTTTTTGTTTACCGTTGGGTAGGAACATTTTTACCTTATCTCTTCAATTTGTTACATTTTAGTAGTCAATAAAGACTTCATATTCAGGCTTTTGAGACTTAATGGAGGTCTGTACTTTGTGTCTGACAAAAAAAATCGGTTGTCTGTAAAGCCTTAAATGGAACGCCTCAGAGCGAGGTAACGCCGCATGGCGTCGTTTTTTTGTGCGTGCAGCCGGCTCCATCGAATAATAAGACGTTGTCACGTCAAAAATACAATTATTATTATTGTGGTGTTTCAGTGAAACGACGGGGAGTTATGTGGGGCGGGGGTGCGCAGTGTGTGCATGCCTCGCTGCCACGCGGTGCGCGCGCGCAGCCAGCTCCAACGCTAAGTGGCGCCATCGCAAGCCGCCGCCCGCCCAGGTAACCTACAAAAAATATGTATTTATATAAATATTACTCGCTATTATTCGTTACACGTACTCGTTTGTTTCACGTCAAAATGTAGCCTTTTATCTTCCTTGAGTTTCAAACTATCTCCATAGCAAATTCCATAAATCGCTGCACAACAACTTTGAGGATCATTGAGGAACGAACAAACAAACTTTTGCATTTATAATATAAGTAAGAAGTAGAACATTTTAACCATCATCCTAAATTAATTACCTACCTACTTACTTTGATAATCTCAATATACAGAACTAATTTATGTGCAACTTATTTTTTATACCATTTAGTAGACAAACAGGCAGACCTTCTTTATCTTTTTTACTCGCAAACCAGACCAGGAATAGAAATATAATATAAGTGTGTTAGTTGCTTTCACTGTTAGAATTTTAAAGCAGCCCGCAGGTATTTGACACAGCCTGACGCATAGAATAAAAAAACGCTAAGCGAGGATTTCGTATTTTTATGACCTGACTAATGTCATCTAACAATAACCGTCGGGTACTACAACTTAACGTGCATACCGAAGCATAGGAATTCAAGGTAGAAATGCCAAATCAATTTCTAAGATTTATTATTGGGAAATACGTGTTTCAATGGCAACAATTATTTTGAACCTGAAAAGAAAATGTATAGATTTAGGGAAAATTATTTCTCGTACATTATTGAGGTATACACATCACAGTACACATGCTAGCGACATAAGTTGCTGGCAAACTTCCAAGCACTTGCTTTTCAGCGTTTGGTAGCTTTTCATGATGCGGTAGATCCTAAATTCCTAATTACCTATAGGGTTAGTTAATAGCAAGTACTTAAACTGTTTAACCTTCTTTAAGTTGAGATGAACATACCTTTCCATGGCTACATAGAAACAGAAGGCCAGGCCCCATAAGACAAAACCTGGTTGAAGGGGTATTTTTTTTTATCCTACTACACACGTATAGCCTAATGTTGGGCGCCAGTATAACTTTAAGCTATACGGGTGTAGAGAAGTAAATAAAAATTATTTAATAGAAGTTACTCTCAGTATTTATTACCTACTAGAAATTATAGATTACACTTAGAGCCGTAAGAGGCTCTAGGCACAAAGTCGGCTAAAGCTAATACATTATTCACTGAACTTGCGGTCGATGACAGGGAAAAGAGAGTAGTCTATTGGCGAGGTTGCATAAATAAATATGGTCTCCGGGGTGGTCACGGTAAAAGGTCCGGGGAAGAACGACGGGCTACAGACTTTCAAGGCACATGAGGACCTATTCTTTAATCGATTTTTTAATCACAATAAATAAAAAAATGGATATTTTTTTTTGCTTCAAACCATTATAGATGTCTTTCACGTGTAACTTTTTACAATGGGTTAACCGAAAATGGCATAACCATAACGGAATGTCAGACAGGTTAAAAATAATTCCAAATCTTAGAGATAGTATTGGTAAGACACGATGTTAAGTGAAATATAATATATTTATACAAAATCAGACATCGTTCTGAATAGAAATTATGATAAGAGAGAGTATTAATAGCAAATGATCAAGATATACCTTCTCCAATTTCAGACCAACTCCTCCTTCACCGACCCTCGTTGCTCAAGTAGACTCGTCTGTAGCCTGCCTTTGGCTTCTCACTCCCCTCTCCGCTGGAACGGCTGTGGTAGCTGTTCTGGTAGCTGTATCGACGAACAACTGGCTCCATACAGAAGAAAACATGTTGAATCCTGCGTACAACGGAACGGGACGACACAGCCTTGTCGCAAAACATACAGTGTCAGGACTATGGAGGATATGTCACACCGATCGTAAGTAGATACTTTTGTAAATTATTCATCGACTTCCTAATTCAGTTGTACATTTTATTTTATTATTATTATATAATCGTCTCAGATGATCATCGATTCTCAGATGGTAAGTTTAGTTTCCTCCACCACAGAATACACACATTATAGTACTAACGTATCTTTACTTATTTCTATACCTATGCAGCTTTGCTGCAACACCTTTCATGCTATGATTCCCTTGACACAGATTTTTCAAGTCCTAAAAGAACAGATATATTTCACTTTAAAACTTTCGCACAATTTTTTCATCCGATCGGTATAAAACCGCGTTCACAATAGCGGACGAAACTTCCGCATGTGCAGCCGTTTACAATGCGTCGTCGTCGCTTCCGTACCGTTCTAGGGAAATGCATTGTACTCGACTCTCGTCCCGCGTTCGTCCTACTTCTATTTCATTTGCATCCGCCGATGTGTCCCTGTGTCCATCACTTTATGACTGGTCCATTTCCTTCATTAAATTTTCCCGCTTTTGTAATGTGTTTGTTCACGTCATGTCAGATCGCGTTTTGTTTTATTAGATACTATTATACTTGCCCTATTTTCCATTTATATTGTAAATTGCAAATAAATTTGGACATTAGTGCACGTAGGTATATATACTTACGTGTTTCTTATTAAAGTAATCTCAGTTACTATCATTACTATTTTACTATCATTACATATTTTGTAGTACAAAATAACTTTTGACACACATATTTCGTATAATTTATAACTTTTACATGTTTTCCTGTTTCAGCTGGAGGCCTGGTGTACAGATGTCTAGATATTCCTTACTTCCCGCTGTCCCAGTATGTGCCAGATCCTAGTGATTCTACTAATGCAATACCATGTAAGTTTCACATTATTTTTATGATCTTGACAGTGTGCCGTGACTGGGCTTTTTGCGTTTTATTTATATTTATTTAGTTTTTATTTTATGTATTATGAAAAAATGTTATAATTTAATTAAAGAAAACCTGAAAAATCTAAATAATTAGATAACTTTTGCTGCAGAGTGGGTTTATACGTTCTAATGTATTTTAAAATGTGTTAACATTTATTACCGAATAAAATTAACATATTTTATTTATTTCTTTATTTAAAAAAATAACAACAGCTGTTTATGTTTATAAACATACTTACAAATAATTTAGACATTTGGACGCCAAAAAAAAATTATTTTAACCATAGAATTTGGAAATCATGCACGGTCTTTGACATCAGGCAATTTTATTCTATGATTTTAAATATGATGTAACGCATATTACTATTATCTTTTAAGTATAGCCTGCTTACTTACATCCTAATCCTAACTATCCTTATCCTAATCCTAACTAATGTTATAAATACGAAAGTGAGTTCTTCTGCACCAATCTTCACGAAATTTTGCATAAACAATTTCTCATAGATAGAAGTATTGGGAAGGACATAGGATACCTTTCATCCCGGAATAACGTACTGTCTCCTTGGGAAATTCACGCGGGCGAAGCCGCAGGTGAAAGCTAGTATTGTAATAATTATGTAGTTATTTTAAAAATATGTTTTACTTCTACTTTTAGTAAGAAGAGTATCTATATACTTATAAATAACTTCTATTCCAGAATAAATAATAGTAACTCAACATGTATAATTTTTGATTTCCAAATGCGCCATCACGTGAGTTAATATGATACTAAAATGCTATTCTGAAAAAACGAAACCAGTACTGTTTTAATGATTCATGTTGTTTCTTAAAGATGGCGTTGGTTGGAAGATCAATAGTCGGCAGCACGTCTGAAGGGTCGGATGTACAATATGTCCATCCTGATTTTTAAAATCACTTTTATATGAAACGAAACTGACAATTTTTTTGACTCTTATTCATTACTAGCTGTTGCCCGCGGCTACGCCCGCGTGTAGTTCACTTTTCGCTTAACCTGTGGAAACTACAACTATCCAGACCTATAGTTAAATCTATAAGTAGTATCCTATTCCCGTGCCAATTTTATAAAGCCATTAGCCATTGCTACGATATCAAACTAAAAATATTAACATTCATACTATCACATCTTTTTCTCTAAAAGAGTAGACGCAGCCTATTACAGGGTCATTAGAACCTAACTCAATAAATAGTGTTATGTTAGTTAAATTAGACCTTACGACACGACCGTATGTTCCGTCGAACAACAACTGAACTGACTTGCTGGTTTGATTATTTTTTAAACCAAAGCCAAACCAACCAACTAATCAATTCAAATAGCTTACAATACAATACAACAAACGACCGATAAACAAACCAACCAATAGAACTAAATAAACAACCAAAATTTTTTTGAAATAATTAGAATTAACTGCTGGAAAAATTTCAATCTGCTATAATACCATATGAGAAAAAAATAATTAAATTAACTTCAGCGCCATCTATTGATATTTTATGTAACTAAATTATACGCCCACACACATTCAATGTGTTAATTTTTTAAAATTTAATAGAGACTGCAGTGTGTTTTTGTCTTCATTGATATCGATAAAACAAAGTAGAAATTGTAGCTTTATCTATATTAAATACGTTTATGTAAACCGGATTCAACTCTGTAAAAGTTTTGAAACAGTGCTAGAAGTAAACTTCAATTGACCATAACTTCTTTTTCCCTTAACCGATTTTGACGAAACAAAGTTTTGACAAAACTGTTGAACGTATATGTAATCCACCTGTGAAAACCGCGTTCGAATCTGTTGAGTAGTTTTGAAGTTATAACGTACCAGACATACAGAAAGACAGACAGACAAAAATTCCAAAAATTGTTTTTTTTGGTTTCTGTTACACGTCTTTCTTTAATCGCCCCGTATCAGTTTTTTAGAAAAATATTTAATGTACAGACATTCAATTTTTACTGATAGATAGATAGATAAGTACAAAATCCATATCCATACTAATACTATAAATGCGAAAGTCTGTCTGTCTGTAACCTCTTCACGGCTAAACTGCTGGACCGATTGTGATGAAATTTGGTAGGGATGTAGTTAACGACCTGAGGTCAAACATAAACTTTTGGGCGCGATATAACCGATTCCCACGCGGGGCGGAGCCGCGTGGAACAGCTAGTACTTATATATTAACGGACTTAACGCTAAGAGCGTTCTCTACCAGTCAACCATTTGATTAATCTTCTTTTTCAATGTCGTCAATGACAAACTATTCGATATGATTTGTAAGGGGTTGCGATATCGTTTATCCTGAAATAAATTTGCAAATGAATTTATTTGTTTCTTTTCAAAATTATAAAAAAAGTAAGAAAATAATTCTAGAAAACAAATAAAACACGAAATCATAAAATTATTGTTTGTGACAGGATTCGATCCAGGTACTTTCTTGAAACATTTCTTTACTAAAGTATTAAAAAATTCTTAAAAATTAATACAAAACGAAAAAAAAAGTAAATAAAAAAAGTAAGTAAAAAAAGCAAGTAAAAGAAAGTAAGTAAAAAAAAAGTAAGTAAAAAAAAAGTCATCTATAGCAGGATTCGAACCCTCGACTTAAAAATATGATCTACGACCTCTACCGATAGGCCAACATACGTTGCTAGAGATTGGCGAAATTTCAAATGGGATTTGTCTATAGGTACGCAAATTCGCGCCATCTATTGAGATTTTATGTTACTAAATTTACGATCAAATTCAATGTGTTATTTTATTAAAATTAATAGGTGCAGTGCGTGTTTTCGTCTTTATTGATATGGATAATAAAAAGTAGAAATCCTAGCCTTATCTAAATTAAATTAAACGTAAGTAAACGCATTAAAAGTTTAGAAGCAGTGTTTGAAGTAAATTTTCAATCGACCATAACTTCTTTTTCCCTTAACCGATTTGGACGAAACAAAGTTTTGACAACGCTCCTAATCATATGTAATCCAACTGTGAAAACCGCGTTTAAATCCGTTGAGTATTTTCGAAGTTATAACGTACCAGACAGACATACATACATACATACAGACAGACAAAAATTCCAAAAACTGTTTTTTTGGTTTCTGTTACTCCTTTTTAATCGCACTCAATCAGTTTTTTTGAAAAATATTAAATGTACAGACACTCGCATTTTAGTGTCTTATTATATGTATATATATTGATAATAAACGTTTGTTTTGCTCAGGCTCAAGTGTTTTGTCTCGTTCTTTCATTTTACAATGGGTATGAGAGAGAGGAACTAAACAAAATGCAGCAGTTGAATAACATAAGTTAAAAAAAGTTTGTTTCTTTTGTGTAATAAAATTACTTACAAACAAAAAAGGGAGTTGATCTATATCCATAAAGTAACACGCTTTGCTTCACATTCCATTCAAGTATATTCTTTCTTTATTTATTTAATCAAGTACACTTCAAATACAAACAAAGGACACTTAAAATTAGGAAATTTAATACAAGGTTGCTACTTATTTCTATAGTTTTTTTTTTCTTTTTATTGTATTTGTTGGTTATTTCACACTATTATTTTGTATATCTTATATTTTTGACAAAAATCTGACAAATAGTGGTTTATGAATGCGCAATTTAATCCAGTTCAACCATTCCCGAGTTAAAACGGCGTAACCAACCTGGATCCATTTAATTTTATTGGTTTTTGATATGAGTTTTTTTTTTCCAGATGTTGTAACGCGATCAGCTGCTCCACTCTTGTTGGCAGTATTCACTCAGGTGGTTGCATCTCTCTGTTGCGTTCTTGGACACTGCGTGAAGGGTCGAAGACTCTGCACATTTATAGCAGGGGTGCTATTTATTATATCTGGTTAGTAGTATAGTTGTGTAAAAATTCAGTAAGGAGCTTGATGGCATAACGGGGCGTGCGTGTTCGATAAAGCTACCTGTAGCGCGGCCACTATAGTTACCTATAGCACGCGTCAAGCAAAGGCGATATCGCGGCAAAGCTTGGATTCTATCTCAATCTCTTGTGCACGCAAGCTATGCTTTATAAGGCATTTCATTTCATTGGCTACTATCGCTAGATGGCATTTGTTAGGCTATGTCAGATGACTTAAGCAGCCTTAAAGTCTGTAAGTGTTGGCCAAACAGATTCCGGATCTTATTCCTAATGGCCTGGTTTACCTGTAATAAGGGTAACAGAGGTGAGACAACACTCCGTTTTTATCACCAGTAAAGCCAAAACAGGACAATGATTAAAAATAAGTGACTGAAGCACCAGCTGAAGATGCAACTTTAGAATTTACAGCTAGGCTACTTCTTCGTCCGAATATTCAGACTGTAAATTCCTCTACGAATTTCAATATCATGTATCCTGGTTACATTATGAATCATTTCTAAGCATTTATAAGTAGGTATATAAGTTTACCAAATATTGACCGCTGCTCAGCCCGCTATACAACCCTTAAAATATAGCCAATGATCGATGCTTAGACCAAATATAAACAAAAATTTCATAAGAGTGAAATAACAAACACTGTGGTATAAGATTTTTATATAATATAATAGACCATTTTTTCCCTCTACATACTACAAATTCTGTAGTAATTATTTTTTATTTTCAGGTCTCATCATGTTAACCGGGATTGTCATGTACATATCGGTATTTAAGTCACAAATTGGGCATAAACTACGTTACATGACCATCTTCGATGCTCCTAGAATGTCATACAGTTACGGATATTCGTTTGGACTGTACATAAGTGGATTTATTGCCGTCGAACTCGCTGGAACCTCAGCAATATTTTTATTTTTACAGTGGTATCAGAAAGACTGGATAACAGAAATGACAGAAAAAGCAAAAGCAGACTGTCGTGCGTGGGATAGAGAATATGCCTTTTCAGATTTTAGAGAACGGGATTCCACTTTGCTGGAAAGGAGGATTATGAAAAGAGATACATACCCACCTACAGGGTCTTCGGCTGCAACTCCAAGAGAAAGACGGAGATTTGTTTTCGATGGGGACGAAGTGCCACATTGTTCAATACATAAACATAGGAGAATTAATTTAAGCTCGGGGTCATTAAAAGACCTATCTTCTTCAACATTATATGGTTTTCCAGCAGCACCGAGACCGACTGCGTGTGAAAACTATTTTGAAGAATTTAAGGATGTGCCACAGAGTGCTAATACGCTAAGTGGATTAAGAAGTGCGTCGATATTTCAGTCACAAGCTTCTGTAGCTAGTGGACGGTTCCTAGACACTTCTACTGTGGAACCACCGCCTCCTTCTAGAGAAGAGGAGCTGGTAACATTTGGTGCTGGAGCGAGAGGTGGGGGTCATGAAGACCAGCAACCGGCACGCCACGATCGCGCAGTCGGAACTGACCCTTTTCGAAGAACTACACCGGTCTGATATAAGCTGTCGCGTTCTCCACCTCCAGTTTAAAAGCATATCGTTAAGTGATAATAAAGTGACACTACTTTACCTACGTACTATTTACATGTAGACTAAAAAGACTGTACGATGGTAGATACGGGTAACGTTAAGAAGTGTCTTTCGAATTTACGAACTGATGGGTACGTGAATTTATGTTATAAAGTTTTTAATTGTTACATTTCCTTAAATAAATAAACACTGCCATTTGTCTTTGGTTTTAATTATTTTGGAATTAAAAGGTTACAAGTAAGTTGAATTACGTAGGTAATGATGTAGGTAAGACAAAAAGTCAGCTCAAATTACATATTCAAATCTCAGTCATACAAGGGAATGATTTATTTGTATGTTATTGAAAAATAAATTACTCTTGGGTCTTCTTTGCTTTTGACAAATGGTTAACTAAGAACATATTTATTATGGTTATACTATGTCTACGCTCTACCATGTTCTTTATGATATTTGGATTTTGTGTGGAATTTTTTTATTATTATAGCTTATTATATTAGTAGTGACTGCAATTAAAAAAATACATACCTAGAAATGCATTTTAAAAACCTTATCACAGATATATGGAATATACTTGGAGGAAAGATTTTTCAAACGCAGAAATATGTAATATAATACTGGCTGTTTAAAGAACAATAATGATATTCGTCATAAATATGTAATTTAAAAATGTTTGCAGCAATTTGTTTCTTTGACATTATTCGCCGATGAAGGCAGTTTGTCAGTCTAAAAAATTATTAATTTTAGCAAAAAGGGAAAAAGAAAATTATTGCTACATTCCAATATATTGATAGATATCATCACACACTATGGGAGGGTAAGTACTTATCGCTTCTTATCTTATGTAAATTGCTGGAGCCTTCTCCGAAGATTTTTGGTAGTGCTTTTTTAATAATAAATTCATACTGTGGTACATACTAACTTATATATACTCTCTACACTTGACAATGTTTTGTTGAACTTAATGCAATTCATTTGGGTACACCTCCACTACCTTTATTTAAGGGGATAGTCTAGATCAGAAAAAATAAAGATAAAGGTATTTGGAGACAATATCGTCGTTCACGTCTACATTATCATTTTGACGTTTACTACCACATATATACGAAAAATACCAACTATGAAATTTTGGGTATTTTGCGTTAATAAAAATAATAATACGGATATTACCTAATAGGTACAATGTCAACCATAAACGCAAAATACCATATCACTATTTTGGTATATATCGATTTTTGTTTGTTTATGTTATATTATGTTTGAAAACAACATCTCTGACTTGCAAATAAATCTCCTGCAATGGGAAGACCTTCCAATGCAAGATGAAGTTAGTAAGAAGAAGTAAAGTAAATAGGTATAAGTATCAGTTAATAGTTTCTATTGAAATTTAACAATACCTATTTTTTTCTTTTTTCAGATTTTTTGCGATATTGTGAGTATTTAAATTATTCTTAATAATATATTTTACTAGCATCCCGTCCCGATTTCATCCGGGTTAGACAATTAAATAGAAATAATGGCATTTTTTACATCTTGGTTTACGTTATTAAACTTTTAGTTAGGATCCCTAATAGGTATTTTTAGTGAATAGCTTATGCTACTTAAACAACGTAGCTCTCTAATGGTGAAAGAATGATTGAAATCGGTCCAGTAGTTTTTGAGTAATTATTGTATCATAATAGTGGCATCATATGTTAAAATTTTGTATTTTTCATAACAGTTCAAAAAAAGCCTTCTACCCTGACAGACAGACCGACATTTAGTATATTCTAATAACTATTTATCTGTGAAATAATAATAATGAAGAGTTGCCCTCAGCTATATTAAAACAAATACTCTGGATGCTGTAGCCCAATTATACGATTAGTAATCATAACATCAAAACTTATTTATTTTAACATAAAAAAAAATATTTTTTCGACAGTCGAGGAAAACCGCCTGAAACACCAATAAAAAGTGTACTTCCAAGATTAAAAAATATTTTTAAAACGCATTTTAGAGGTATATTTGGAGTGATGATACCAATTTTAATTTTGAGTTGGCAGCTAGAAAGTAGAAAAGTAAGTAATTATAGTATACTAGCAACCCGCCCTAGCTTCGCATGGAAATAAAAACCTTCCTCTTGAATCACTCTTATCTATTTAAAAAAAAACCGCATCAAAATCCGTAGCGTAGTATTAAAGATTTAAGCCTACATAGGGACAGAGAAAGCTGCTTTGTTTTATACTATAGGATATAGGATAGTGATATAGGATAGTGATAGTGAAGAAGTAGTATTAAAGTAAATTATGTTAAGTTTAAAAAACTAACCCGCCATTGTTTGATGAATTTTTGGAGTCTGCATGGGGAATTGAAGGTGAAGTAAAAATAAATTTTTTCAACACCCTTCTGTTATTCGTATTGTTTGTTTTATAAGTTCACTTCTATTGTAAGAGTACTACCAATGGCGAGTTAATTTGACAATCAAGTGATTCAAGCCTTCAAAGTCCTAACCAAAGTAGAACGACGCTCGGACGAAGAAGAGCCACGGACATAGGTTTTTCTTGGTCCTGTTAAAAAACTTTTATCAAACATGTCAGCTATTTTCTCGTAGTTCCGGATTTTTGTTACATTATTAACTAGTAGAGGCGTTTCGTTAGTTTATTTTTTCATTATGGCATCGAACAATAAGTAGACCGTTATATAATCGATGAATTGCTTGTGGCAAATTTTACAGAATAATCGAATAGGTCTGGAGCATGTTTTGGATTTTGATTTTGAGATTCTGATAACCTACAGACTCTACATCTACCTAACACCTATTAATTGTCATAGAAAACCATATGAAACCGATGAACGAACCTTCTTTTTTAGGGTTCCGTAGCCAAATGGCAAAAACGGAACCCTTCTAGATTCGTCATGTCATCTGACCGTATGCTATAGTCGTTTTATTCGGAGTCTTTTTGTGCTATAAGAAATGACATTCTAATACACATCTGTATTAGAATGTCATTGGCTATAAGATTGAAATTTGGAAGGTAGGTGTATTAAATAAACCGCTACAAAATTGTGCAGTATTTTTTGAAAAATAAAAATATTAATGGTAGCATTCATAACTAAATATAACATAAATGTAACCGAGGGTTGATTTTTTTTATTATAGCCTTGTGTCGTTACATAGGTCTTAGTAAACGATTGAAGGTTTCTAAAACAGTCTTTTGATTATACCAATATTTTGTAAAATATTCACCTCTAAAGTCGTAAAATTCTGTCCCCCTCTTACTTTCAAACAATGCAGTAAAAATGTAAAAAAAATACCTATAAAGAATTAAACTTCAAACGAAAATTGGTTTGAACAAAATTGATTAAGTAGTTTACGACATATGGGATAATTTCGATATTTACATTACACTATTTCGGAATCTGTGTTTCTAGATGGCGCTAATACACAGAAAATGTCGCTAGGGCCCATTGATTATTGAATAGGAATACTTTTTGTATTGTGTGGTGGTATGGAACCCTCAGGGCGTGAGTCTGACTTGCACTTGGCCGAATTATTTGAGTTCAAAGCTCTACATCCAGAGTCTTCATCATCAGAATGACTTGGATGTGTTCTGCGTCAATAGGTACAGGTTCGCTATTTAAACCCCCTTGGGATCACTTACACCTTTGGGCATTAATGGTACAAATGATATTCCACAAGTATTAAAAGAAAAATACAATTATGATACCCACATAAGATGAGCGCTACATTACTCCCTTGCCACTTTAGCGAACATTTTGCCTGGTTTGTAGTTTGTAAGCATGCTATTTACGTAGATATTTAACCGATTGTATATTAAAAAAGTCTATTTCAGGCCGAAAAAACCTCAGTACATATCTGGATATTTATGTTTTTCTTTTATTTGCTTCAACCAGTAAGCGTTCCAGTGACAGGTTCCATTCCTATTTTCGCATTTCCAATGTTTGGAATATTACCAACCATTAGCGTAGTCAAATGTTATTTTAACGTAAGTAATCTTTGATATTGTAATTAAGCACTTAATAACTTACTTTCTTAGGATATCTATGAATATCCATCATGTGTCTTCAAAAACTTATATCTACAAAAAAAATCACAAATTTTAATATTAAGACAGTATTGAAAATATATTTTTCTCACTCTTATCAAAATCGGTGCAGTTTATAAACTAAATAACTGAAATACGTATATCGTTCGCTTAGACAAATAAATTAAACATGTTTGTTTTCGCACATTTACAAGTAGCTTGTTTAGTGATGAATTAATTTGCAAGGTCGATCGACCCCGTTTGCCCGGGTGTAAATTTTTTATTCAGCTTACTGCTGCTATAATGGTTTATATCTAATTTTTACGATTGATTTCCATTGGGAGTAATTCATATCGTGTAGGTTGCGAGCTGTTGATCCTGCACACTGAAGTGCCCAAGTGGTCAATCGACTCTATCGTCATAGATGTCACCCAAGCGTGCGCTGTCGTTTACTTAAGGGGTTAATTTATTACCCCCCACATATGTACCTTAAAAAATAACCCTTGGTATGTAAAACCGACCCAGGCTTGACATTAATTACGGCTTTTTATTTATCGGGTATAAATAAAAATCACTTTGCTCCATCAATATTTTAAACCGTTTTTTTCAGGAAGGTATAGCGTTATTTATCATAGGTGGAATGCTTCACTTGTTACTTAACAACTCTGGATTTGATAGACGCTTTATACTAAGTATCTTATGCAAAGGAGAAGCAACAAGTTTTTCACCGGTCAAGTTAGTAGCATATAAACTAATTAGTACCTATTCCCTCCATATTCAAAATAGGAAGAAATATAGTAAATAGGGACAAATCACACAGATTGAGTTAGCCTCAAAATAAGTTCGAGACTTGTGACCGATAAGTACAATGTTTTATTACAAATACATGTATAGATAAACATCCAAGAGTCAGGCCAATCAGAAAAATATCATTGTTTATCCTGAACTGACCGGAGATCGAACAAGAGAACTCCTGAGTAACGATACCACGGAGGTCTCGGTTGTTGCATCCACTGCTTACTCTTCAGAGCCCACGGTACTCTCTTGTTCCTAGATATGGTCACTGGTTATTAAGCGACCATAATGGCTAATTGACCCTGCAGACCATGGTCTTAGAGTTCTTCAAAACTATCTCTCCGCCTTTTGATGTGGTTTTGATATCCATAGACTTGTCATAGATTGTCACTTGACGTTTACCAAGTTAGTGGTGTAAAAGCCGAACGGATTATTTATTAGCTAAAATTTTGTTACCGTCAGAATGGCTGGTTGCCTATAGCATTAGGCTGTGAGAGTTTAATCAAAAATTGCTACATATTTGCTATTAATTGCTATATATATTAAATAATTGCTACATATGATATTATTTTAGATCTCAGATTTTTTTTTACCAGCCATTCTGACGTCAGGTTGGCTGGTCACCTCCTCGTTCGTCGCAAATTTTCAGTGTTACCATAAAAATTCAGCGGCAATAATTGCTACATAATTATTTCATTTATACGCTGGTGTATGATATTCGTACATATATCACGTAAGAAGATATATTTGAATAAACTCTAACAGCCAAATGCCATAGGCAACCAGCCATTCTGCGGTAATAAAATTTTTAAGGCCGGCCGCCTGCCAGAAATCAATCCTCCATGTAAATATTAAGAGATAAAGGACGATTTAGACAACTTATTAGTCCCTTGGTAGCCTCGCTCCATCCATATGCTAGGGTCATAAAGCATTAAATTAAACGGAGTTGTCACTGACAGGTTCCCCTAATCCTGATCCCTGTTTTTGATTATTTTATCAGTTGTGTGCGTAGCAACGTATTTGAATAATCTTTTAGTGTTAAAAGTTATTGTGTGTCAACTCCTCACTCGTAGAAATAAGAGCGCTGTGATGTTGGTTTATAGGCTAAGGTTGTACTGTGGGCAGTAGTCATATAGCTTCGGCCGGATACACTACGGTTTGATATAAATTCTTGGTACTTTATTATTTATGAAAGTACTTATATTTTTACTTTTTTTTCAGATTGCTTTTAAAATGCTCGATTACTGCATTTCTTTTGTCAATGTTTTGCCACAGACTTATAGTGGCCTCGACTCTTATTCAGTACATCACTCCAGTACTTATGGATATACAAGTAGGTAAAATAATTTTACAATTTTAAAGTTGCAAACGTAAGTTGAAAACGGCATCAGCCTCCTCTGTTTGCCTTTTACATAAGCGGGCTTTATATCAGGGGCCCGATTCACGTGCAATCAAAGTTCACTTCACCGATTTTCTCCAATTTTTTTCTAAGGTTTAACATGACTTCTGCTTTTTCAAAAAATTACAATTGAAAAAGTTCAATTAAACGCATCGATTGATCGAACTTTTTCAATTGTGAATTGGTTGAACTCTTCGAAAAAAATTGGAGTAAATCGGTGAAGACTTCGATTGCGTGAGAATTGGCCCCCAGAATTGACCTTTTATTTTTTACTGTTTATTGTATTACTATTGCAACTTTTTTCTCATACTAGCGTTTTCAAGGTTGGATGATGTTTGCTTCTGAGCCCCAAGGTCCATTTGCTTGCTTCTCCACTACGTATGGTTTTTTTTTTTTAAAATACTTTTTACGGCCATGGAAACTAGTCCTTTAAGGCCTTTCTACAATTTATTAATCTTCTTCAGTCCTACTTTAGTCAAGTCAAAAAGTCAAGTCAGTAGTCTAATCTAGTAACGTGAGTAATTCTAGTCAGTCAGATGGCTAAGTGAAGCGGTGGAAAAATTTCAATTAGCTATAACTTGGGAGATTTTGATGACAAAGATAAAAGTCACGTAATCGACACTGTATCACTTCCTAACAGTCACGCTTGTTCACGAACACTTTGCGAATAATAATCCACCAATATTAAGCACAAATAGTCGAAAAAACCTGTTTTGGAAATTAAATACAGCGCCGACATAGCGACAGTTTACTTTCCCTCCAAAAACTCCACTACGTATGGTCTTCAGCATCTTCGGTTATGAGAAATTAAACCTTTTTTTTTAAATGATAGCATTCACTCACACATTTGAATATTGTCAATAAAAATTAATGATATTAAAAACAATTACTTGAAAAACAGTCGAGTAGATCTACTCAGTGTCACTAGTTTTATTTCATCTCCGAATTGCAGACCCTATTTCGTAACAGTTTAGTAATTGTAAAATGTCAAATAATCCACCATTTTGAGATACTTTCTAGGCAAACGTATAAATCGCAAAAATTTAAACAGCATAATATTATGTTTGAGTTTTAAAATTTCATATTACAATCGGGTCGTTCGTTTGCATAAAAAAAAGCTTGTATTTTTATAGAGGTTGCTACCCAACTAAATTGTATTTTCATTTCAGAAAGCATCAGCGAGATACAGATCTTCAGAGCCAGATTTTGATAAGATCAGATATATTATTAATAACGCAATTCAGATTTCATGTTCACTCGGTAATATTTTTATACCTACATTATAAGTATAAAAAATACATAAAAGTGTAGGTAAGTATAATAACTAAGTAACACAGGTAAAGCCCTTCTCTCATGAAGCTATTCAAATGCTACGCAACTGGGATGCAAACCATGATCGCCTATTGGTATGCTACTCGTTTTCGCACACGGTGCTACGTAGTGATGCGACGTTGGTGGTATTTTTGCACGCAGTCAGCCACGGAAAACGACTCCCTGCGGCCAGAAATCCTCATTCATTCTCCAAATAATGAGTCTGAACACACATTACAAACGATTTAAAATTCACCTTGTGGCGAGTGACCAGTCTTTCAACCCTCAAAGTGAAGTTGTGTTTTCTTCATTATGTAGTTTACGACGTCTTTTACTTTGATAGATCACTGCAATCGGGGCACGTACAGTTGCTTTTAAACTTAAACTTTACTTCTAAACGCAGCAAGTAATAGATGCTGTCGGTGCGCTGCCTCAATAGTTCTGGCTTGGATGGGTGGGCTTTTTTTTACCTCCGTTTAACCTTCTTGACGCACTGGTCCCTCCGAGAATTCCCCTTCGCAGCTTCGAGAGCTTTGCGAGAAAGCTCGCAAGAGCTGTCTTTTTCCCTTGTTTAATGGGCCGTGGGGGTGGTTGTTCGACCGAGGTGGCGGTTACCGCAGCAAAGGCACGTGTCTTTATAAGATTTAGAACATAAATAATTGAGCAAATAAATATTGTTTTCAGGCGGCATTGCAATTGTGCATTCATCTTACTGTACGCTGGCTTTTAGGGCAATATTTTTGGGGTATGTATTCAAAAATATACTAACATAAGTTATGTGATCTAGTTTTAAATTATGTTACGACATAATTTTTAACATTACATTTCTTCAGACTTAAGATCTGGAATAAATGTAATTTATTTTTATTAATTTATTTTTATGGCTTTTGTGTTCTTTATATTTACTACAAAACATTGCGAGTATTTTTAGGGTTCCGTAGCCAAAATGCAAAAACGGTCGTCTGCCTGTCCGTCTGTAAGTTTGGGAGGTAGGTAGGTAGGTGTATTTCAATGAACCGCTACAAAATTGAGCAGTATGGTTTTGAATAAAAAAATATTAACGGTAGCAAATCATACACTGATTTTTTTTTTGTTGAACAGACTTGTGTAATACCTATCGTTGGATAGCTCTTTGTATGGAGGTTCCTAAAACAGTTTTTCGATTATTCCAATATTTTGTAAATTTCTCGCTTCTAAAGTAAAAAGTCTGTACCCCCTTTAACTTTTAAATTATGCAATGGACAATTAAAAAAAAATATATTTATAGAATTAAATAAAACTTCAAACGAAAATTGGTTTGTACAAAATCGAATACACTTACTATTTCGGAATCTGTACAAGGTGTTTCTAGATGACATCCAATGTCACATTAAATGTCGCTAGGATTCATGAATATTGATTAGAGCATATTTTTAGTATTGTGTGATAATACGGAACTCAGTGCGTGAACCAACTCGCACTTGGCCGATTTATTGTACACTAGCGACCGGCCCCGACTTCGCATGGGCATAAAAACCTACCCCTTGAATCACTCTATCTATTGAAAAAACCGCATCAAAATCAGTTTAGTTTTAAAGATTTAAGCATACATAGGGATATAGGGACAGAGAAAGCGACTTTGTTTTATATGTAGTGATTAACCTGCCACATGTTACCGATACGTATAATTATAATTATTATATTTATTTTATAGATCTCTGTTCCCAGGACAACAATACCCAGATTTTTTGAACTATGCACAATATTCAGGCTTTGCATTTCCAATCGCCTTAGGATTATTTTTGCTGAATCTCATTTACCATGTTATACTTCTCAAAGTGTAAGTTTTCTTTTTAACCTATGAAAATTGCCAAAAAATATAACTATATTATTCGTGGAGGGGCGGACTCATTTTAATTGGCTAGTCCAATTTTTTTCAAAGATGTCTAATTCGAAAACCATACCGAGGAATAGGTTTAGGAAACAGTTTGCGGTATCAGATTTTTGTATTTTTTTAGACCCCAATGACCTTCATTTTCAGCACTTACTATAAGGTCAACGTACGTACGTACCATAACGTAACGTGTGACGTAAGCGAATTGCTATTTTTTTTGTATCAATAAATATAATACAACTATTATAAATATCTATTATACCAGTTCACCTAAATTGGATAAGTAATATTTTATCTTGCTGGTTTCAGCTTTGGTGGTAAAGCAATTAGTAATGCTCGAATGACTGAACTTAGAACGAATATTTTGAAATATAAAAGTTCAATTCCTGCAAAAATAACTAATCACGAAAAGGTACATTTTGTTAGTCAGTTTTTATTTTTATCAAGTTTGTTTCAAAGTCTTTTTCTTCTTTTCGAGTTGTTATGGTCTTAAAGTGGTAGTATGAGCGTGTAGTATCCTAACTAATATTATGCGAAAGTAGGTAAGTTTATTTGCTTGTTACGCTTTCAGGTCCTATCTGCTGAACCAATCTTCCTAAAATTTCACATACACATTTAAAAGTATTGGGAAGAACATAGGATATCTTTCATCCCGGGAAAAAGCACTGTTCCCGTGGGAAATTTATGCGAAAGCAAAGAAATTAAAGCTAGTATATATATAATAATTTGCATTGAATGACATGCTTATTCAACTTATTTTAAAGCGAAAACATAACAATAGTTCTGGATTCTGCGAGGCAACGGAATCCAGAAACAAAGAGAATAAACAAACATATACAACTAGCAGTTGACCGCAGCTCTGCCCGTGTTATCGCACCCAAAAGTAGCCTATATATAACCTCCGGTCTTTACTATATTTATACCAATATTAAAATCTGACCAGCAGTTCAGCCGTGAAAGCGTAACAGACAGACAGACCGATAGACAGATATACAAACTTTCACATTATTAGTATGGATACAGGCAGGAGTCGTTCATAAATCTCCAAATCTATTCATTTTGTATACTTTTAGCTAGCTGTATTTTTTCAAGCATTTGTAATAGCAATGTTCTTTGGGCGCTACGTCGATTCTTCAGGAAATGGTTGGGCTGCATATAGTCTAAACGAAGAAAATATTCCAAAGTAAGTATTACAATACTACCAGTTGCATTGTAGAATTTTAATGTATGACGTGTACTCTTTGGTTGTAACTGCACCTCCCAAGTGTACGACGCGATGTAGAAAGTACAGTGGAGAGGCCTCCAGGATGACAGGCATCCGCTTTACGCCCATGTACCCAAATGCCGAAAAAGCCGCAGTAGCTTTGCTAGTTACCTTTGCTTGGAGGCTGACGTTAATACTGCTGCTAGATTGGGAAAGGAAGGGCTGTTGCTGTTATCCCCCACCATCGGCCTGACTACCACCAGCAGAGAGAATCCACCCTAGCAGTGACTAAACAGACTTTGGGCTGGTGTTGAAAGATGCTAGGAGCGCCGCTGCCGTATCCGGTGGGATTTCACTGATAGCAGTCTGTGTGACTGCGGTCGTTGGCTCACCTTGTCGTGCCCTAGTTGCCCTGTCTCTTGCACATAGGGGAACTTGAACGAGATAAACAATCGGGCGGTGGAGGTGGCCAATTATAAGCATATAGACATTATATCCGGAAAGATGAAGAAATATACTTATTAATATCTCTATATAATAATTAGAACATGACCATGGCGCCATCTAGTAGTTAGCGGTGAAGTGACGTCTTAATACAATTTCCTTTATTTATTTTTAATTTATAATATTCTCACCAAATTTCATGATTCCATTTCAATGAGAAGTATCTGAAAGGTTTTGATTCCCATCTGTATACGCAAAATTCGTTTTTTGTACTCAATTTGCAATCAATTTTTACATAAGATTTTTTATATTGGAGTTGTTTACATGATATGAAGTCCATTCCAGTATTTTTTGTTGCTTATTATAATGACATAATCATCTTATTTCAGAGTAAAAGATGCGACTGTTGCCGCTATATTTGTGATATTATTACATATATTACCAAGAAGTAGTAATATGATTAAAGCTTTTAAAGCTAAAAGTAAGTAATATCTATTTAAGTATCTAAGGTATATCATTATCTTAATTCATTCATATCAAACGGGTTGAGGTTGTAATTAAATTCAACAAAAAAAAAATTTAATTATGAACATAATTACGGTGCCATAAAGGGCACTTTACGAGGAAGTGTGCTGATTGTTTAAAAGCTTTCTTCTAATATTGGTAACTAAGTTATTATTACCAATTTATTATAATAAATAAATAATAACGGTTGCTATCTTAGATTCCTATTTTTAATGATGAAATGGTTGGTATTTCATTACAAGACATTGATAAGCGTATGTATTGTTACAGAGAAAAGTGAACTGCCACCTACAAAGCCTGATTCAGCAATATTATTTTGGCGTTTCGTTGATAAGAATACAAATTATGCATATTTCTTCGTTATTGGTACGTACTTATTTGCTCTCAGTCTTAGGTTTATTAGGAGCAGTAGGTACCTATGTGGAATTATTTTTAATTACCTACACAATTTAACGCTTCTGTAAAATAAAGGGGCGCTGAATGGCATGAAAAAAAGTGCTTGAAATCTGAGCGAAAAGATTTGAAGCGCCCCAATTTGCATTCTGAATGGCTAGACCGAATTGTCAGTAAAAAAAAATCGATTTTTTTAAATTCAGATTTAGACAGACGTAAGTGTCCGAAATTGTTGTGCCCGAATAACCTGCAATATACGTCAAGCGCCGCTTGTTGTTTATAACCGATCTGGTTAGATATTCATGGCAGGCATATTATGAGCATTAGTATTTTTTCGGGTAAATCATTTATCTTCCATGCTGGTCTGGGAGACAAAGAAAAACATAGAATGTACCAGCTGCTTCTCTTCCCGCGCAAGCCGTAAAAGTCGTCTGAGGGAATCGCCGAATGGGGAAATCATGACATAGGCGATGCGGCTAGCAACCCATCACTATTGATTTCCTGTTACAACTACCATTATGCTAAACGTGGCTTAAGGTCTTATGGCCCTAGGCTCTGTCTACCCCGCATGGGATAAAGACGTGATTATATGTATGTAAATCATTTATTCACGTAGTGTGTAGGTTGCAAAGCCTTTTGATTTGACCCTGCATACTGGTGTCACCTTTTTACAACACCACCTCACGGCCTCAGACGTGAATTTTAAAACGACTACCAGAAAACAAACCGGGACCAAAGGGCTTCGAAGGCATGTGCCTTCGAATCACGATATTTCTTATAAGACAATCAGGTGATTTGAACTTGTATGTACTAATCAAACTGGATGCTTTCTGGGGAAATCGAATCCACGACTTACGGGTCTTCAACCAACACCTAAACCAGTGGATTACAAAGTCACTCAACTTAGTAATTATGTAATAATATTATTGAATGACAAATATGTCTTTGGTTATTCTACAGGAGCTGGTATAGCTTTGTGGCTTGGAGCTCATACTGGAAGAATTGTAGGTATAAATATCCTTACAGGCGCGCAAAAGATAAGCAAATCCTTCAAGTTTCTTACAAAACTGGATTTTTGTATAGCTATACTTATAATTTGTCTTATAACTGTCACCTTGACTAATATAATAACTGGTGTGGCTGCAGTGTCCATTTGGTTACCATTGGTGATGTGCTTGGTAATTTTTTATTTATCAATTTTATTTTAATCTTTTTTAAACGCCGGCTTAATGAATATTTTTATCTTGTCTAGGGCTTCTGCACGAAAGTCATAGGAAATTTAGTTTTAACCACTAACATAGTTTCTATTTAGGGCGCCTAATTTCACATAATATATTTCGTCTAGGCAACACTTAGGAATCACATTTTTTTTTTTAATGTTTTCCATTCTAATATTATATATGCGAAAGTCTGTCTGTTATACGCTTTCACGGCTGATCGGCTGGACCGGTTATGGTAAAATTAGATATGGATATAGATTAGGACCAGAGGTCAACAAAGGCTACTTTTCGGCGCGCTATAACCGAGTCCCACGAGAGTGGAACCGCGGGCATAAGCTAGTATTTTATATAATAAACTTGTGATTCCCACGACATTATAATCACGCATCTGAATCGCATTAATATTTGCAGAAGACTGGTCAAACAGCAGATTCACCATGGATGACCAAAATGCACCTCCCTGCTTTAGGAGTTGGTCTATGTAGTTCATTTGGATTCATAACTCCATTTTTGTACACGCCTGCATACTTCTGTCATCATACCGGAAAGGTTCCCAAGATGATAATGGTATGATAGATTATTTTCAATACCTACTTAAATAAAATACTAATTAAATATCATCACGAGCTAAGTTACATTTTAGTTGGTGATTCTGAGCCAAGCACCAAGAGTAGGTGGGTTAAATCATTGTCCTAGATATGACTGCACTGGTACTAATATAGGGCTACTGCTGTCTGCTCTTTGTCACCCTTTTTACACAAGCAAACTCACAGAAGGGTCGTGATGGGAGGGAGGAAAGCCTACCTAAAGTTGAAGTGCCACGGAGAACCCTGGGCCCACAACTGTTAGTAGAGCCCAACTGTACATTCTCACGGCTGTGGAACAGGCTATGGGAAAGCCGTTTACCCTATCTGACATAGGTGTCCCGCTTTTACTATACTCTGGACCGATATATGTTGTTCCTTAATCGTGGTCTTAGGATAAGGCCTACTGACGCATAAGAAAGCAGTTCTTAATTTTGGGTCGGTAAATGAATGACTGGAGGAAGATTGTGGCAGGTGTTAACCGTGATGGTCACGTCCCTCAGTCATGAGGAAACGACAGAGAGGGATAAATGAATGACTAATCCTATGATTTAAAATAATAGAACTGTGAGACCTTTTTTTCCTACTTTAGAAAAAAGAACTATCCATTCAGAAATAAGACTTCTAGCCCGAAAACCCACACATATCCCGACAAAAGCTAAATTAATCCTTCTTGAAATTGGGACTGGCTCGCTTCGCACGCTCAGTCAATATATAACACAGTGCCGCTAATATTCATGTTTTTGTTTCAGCTAAAATATTCATTGTTTCCTTGTATATTATCAGCGTTTGTAATCTATCTTTCGGTGTGTTATTACGGTCCAATAATGTTTGGAGAAAAAATTGAAGCCGTAGGTACTCCATTCGCGTTTAGTACTACTACTGCTGCAGCGGAGACGGAAGCAGCGGCCCCCGAGTAGAAGATTAAAAAACCTGCCAGCAAACACCGTGTCTTTTTTTTGCTACAGTGTTCATAATGCCATGAAAATAAATCACGTATACCTATTTTCCATTCAAGAAAGTTTAAAGATCGAGAATATGTGTAATGGAAGAGGTTTTGTAAGCCGGTAAACACGCCCAACACAGTCCTACTTAAGTATTTATTTGATATTAATGTGTGGCCTTATCACTAGATTCATGCATTTTACATTATACGTGCGTAAAATTGTAAAACAATTTACTTCAATATATGAACTACTAAGTTCCACTGAGAAGGCCATACGACAATTAAAAAGTAAACAAAGTTCTGCACAGAATTCTTGACAACCTCGAACGTGGCTTGCTTGCATACAAAAAATTCCATCGGGGCACACTAAGTTCTTAACTCTATAGATATATGATTTTTGCTATGGAGCAATAGTTTTGGTTGAATGTAAATTAATGTAAACCTATTATACTTTCTCTGTTTATAATAGATTTATATTTTTATTTTTTGTTTAAGACAATAGGACAAATGGACACAGAATAAAGTAGTTTTTGTTGATTTATTAATAGAAATTTAACTTAATTTGTGACAGTTACCAATATAAATACTGAGAAATATATTACCTGTTTTTTTTTTAATTGTAAATAGATACTTCATTGCCAATATTTAATGACTAGCTGACTGAATTCCACGATGTTACCCGCGAATTATCATAGCAGCGCCAGATGACACTGCTATAATGATTTTTGACGCTATAATATGCTTGTATAAAGTATATTATTCCCTTTTTATAAAGCAAATAGTGCGTCTATTCCCAGTTGTGACCACTGGCTTTGTCAACACTGGGGACAAATGAGAAAAATAATCCCGATTGTCACCAGTGGCGACGTACAACCCTTTTAGACCATAATGTTGAATTCTTGAAAATTGGTTTCTCAAACGGTTGAATCTCAAAAAGTTGGATTCTCATAATGTTCAATTCCGGGTAATTTAAAAGTTATAATACTAATTTCATAAATTATTAAAAGTCCAAGACCAAAGTGGTCAATAAATGAAACTATGTAAAAGTGAATTTATATTTATTATTTATAATAATAAATATAAATGAAAGTGGCAATTTTAATCAATATTGCAATTTGTTAACGATAGGGAACTATAATTTAATATGTGTTAAATTAACTTCAGATCCAGAACCTTAATTACACAACATCATCTTTTTCTTTCTTTATCACTGGCTCTACCCTGTCTAGAAGCGCTGTTTTGTAATAAGATTTAAACCAATAATAAAATTTTATACAATTCGATTAAAATATGTTGATAGTAATAAATGTTAATATTCTACGTGCACAATGAGAGCTACATATTATTCTTGTTTCTTCAATTCAGACATTAGCCCAATCTGGTAAAAAGTTCAAGTCCGGCCAAATGACTGGAGCCCAGAAATAAATAACTAGCCAAGATATTAATATTGTAGTTATTGTTGGTCCAACACCTGCTTTAATCTGTAACAAAATACGGAAAATTGCTTTAATTACTTTTTGGCTGACATTGAACTGTCAAGATAGGTAGGTAGGTACTTCCTTCAAAAGCTCATTTCGATAAACTATTTTTTATAGTTGACATTTTTTCGAGTAGGGGGTAAACTTAACCTGACCTTTAAGAAAAGTTACCTACGCTAGATTATTATAAGTGTTTATTATTTAGAAAAATTGTCTCAATTTTTTTTAATTTTGAAATATATTTGTGTAGGCTGAGAAGGAATCACTGAATAAATGTGAAATATTCTTATTCAAAATGTATCTACTACTTAGTTACATACATTTCTCAAAAACATTTTTAATCATTCATTCATCTCTAAAACTGTTGAAATAATGATCTAACTGCTGTAATATTAACTACTTATATGGAATATGTATGAAACAATTTTTTAGTGATAGTGAGATTCATCCAAGATGATACCTTGGTGAACACTATTGCAATATAGCTTAAAACGGTCAGCTTAGCAGTTTTGCACTGTTACTATATGGAACTATAATTTAATAATTTAATATTATTAAAATCAACATCAGATCCAGGACCTTAATTACACAACACGGATTTTTGTTAACTTGTGTTTTCAGTGAATAATGATTTTTATTTGATGATGGCGCTAGTGCGCTAGTGTTCACCAAGGTATCGTTTTAAAGGATTGTGGTCCTAGATGATTAATCCCAAATACATGACGGACTAAAAGTTACGCTCTATCTGCAAAAAAGTACATACCATTTTTCCAGTAGGAATGTTCACTGCTCCTTGTACAATAAGATTGCCTGGAGTTCCAACAGGAAGGCAATAGCAATAAGAAGCTGATAAACCTGCGGCTATAGTATACCACAACGGATTTTTATTAATTTCTTTAGCCTAAAAATCAGAACATTTTCAATATTATAAACACGTTTTAATCAAGAAGCAAGTAACCATTTTTAACGTAGCTTGACTGAGCTATATTTTGACGTTTTTATCAGTCATATCCAATATATCGTGGTTCAATTATTACTTAAGCATTATAGATTGGGGGGCGAGGCGGTCTTTGATTTGCTTATTTTTGATGACATGGGGGGGTGGGGGGATCTAGATGGTGATTGAGTCAGCATTAATTATTTACTATTTTTTTCACTTATAGCAACCCGTACATTGTCCATGCTTGAAATCGAAAAGTATTTTCAGTGATTCCTGCAAATAATGAATCCACATTTAGGTACTAGCTTGAAAGTAAGTAGGGGTACCCTATTCCAAACCTTTTTTCTAGACTTATTGTACCAATGTTAACGTAAGCATCATAAGAGCTTTGCTTACTTTTGCTGACGAGGGAGAGGGGTGGGTTAATAAATGCAAAACATCTACTTACGTAATACTTGAACGACCCCCTACCTGACACCAAGACAATAAATAATCTTAATTCGTATTGCGATTCTAACTCAAGAAGAATCTTGAGTATAATAGGTTAGCATTCTATCTATTTGTAACATAATTAGATAAAAAAACTTGCAAGTCAATCACAATGCGAAATATAATTATGAATTAACCTTGAATTAACTTACGAGTTGCATGACAATGGGGGCGATAACATTACAAACTGCTACATTTGACGCGAAATTTGTTAAAAACACAGTAAAAATTATTATGAACAAAATTATAATACAGTTAGGCAGGCTTCTCATGTTTTTTAAAATATCTCCAATTCTGCCATTTAGATCAGAAAATTGAGGTTTTGCAGCTTCGGACAAAGCAAAACCACCACCTGTGGATAAAATTTATAGTCATGTTTTGATTTTTTAAATGTAGATTAGATTCAGTAGGTACCATCGCGCGCAACTAATCCATGAGCGCCACCAGAATGGAGAACGAATATAGGAACTTACATATTTTTACATTAAGTTAACGTTTTATTGTATGTAAAACTTAATTACACTTAATAAAATGTAATTAAGTTTGTTGTATTAATAAAATATATTTATCATAAATATAAAATTTGAGATAATTAAAAAAAAAAGTTACATGGGTACCGGCAGCAAGGTGCAAGGTAGCCTGCCTCAAGTTAAAACGTCATTAAGCAACATCTGGCCAATTTCGAGTTTTTTATATCCATCTTATTTTTTTTAGATCTATCAATCTATTTAATTATTAGATAGATCAATATTTTTTTTTTAGAAGCAGTAGAAGCACATATTTTTATTTTGTAAATCATAAATCATTTATTTGCACGTAAATACAGCCTTAATTGTCCCACTGCTGGGCAAAGGCCTCCGCTCTTGTCTTCCACGCGTCCCGGTCACTCGTTGCTTGTTGCCATCCAGTCTCGAATTTGTCCAGGTCATCCCGCCATCCCTTGTGTGTTTTAAAAATTAATAAATTGATAAGATTTAGCATTATCGAGTAGATAAAAAGCAAATTGCATATTAAATTGCTGAAAATTCGCAACGAAATATAAAGGTATTAACATTCATATGTCGTTCATCATTCATCGAATGTGGTGAACTTAATGGGCTGGCTACGGTTAGTACGGATAGATATTGTGATAGCTAGGTGGTTCCTTACCCAAAAGAAACATGAAACTATAGGGTAGAAGTTTATCAAGAACCTCCCAATTCAGAACAGATGTTATCGTCGTTTTTGGTAAATCTTCTATTTCTGTGATAACAAACAACAATGTTACTAATTTTACAAATAGGCACAAATAATACAAATATGTTTATTATCGTTTCGTCCACTAGGATCCCCTAACCCGATCCCCCAGGGGATCCCCGCGAACTCATCTGTTCATCAGAATCCCTTTAAATAAAAAAAAGTGTAAAAATATGCTATCACACTGGGCCCGATTTATATTAAAAATACGTATTTCGATCTATAACTTTATTTTAACTGGCTAGTGCAACTAATGCAAACTTTTTGTTTATCAAATGACGTTATCAAATAGAATATAGGTAAGAAGTAACATGGGATTTGTTTACACCGTGTTCTGACAAAAGACATTTTAAAGCTTCGGCATTGATTTTATATCTAGTCACTAGCAAAGAAAATATACACTACGCGAACCTATTAGAATTAACTAGTCTAATATCAACTTTCATGATAACTGGTGGAATCTGCCAACAGTCGGAGAGGTTCAAGTAAATTGAGACTTTTGTATTCCTTTTAATTTAAAGATTTAATCCCCGACACACATATTTTTATTATTTTTTGACTGAAATGGCAATACTTTATATCTAACTAGCTGTTCCCCGCGGCTTCGCCCCGCGTGGGACTCGGTTATATCGCGCCCAAAAGTAGCCTATGTTTGACCTCAGGTCGTTAACTACATCCCTACCAAATTTCATCACAATCGGTCCAGCAGTTTAGCCGTGAAGAGGTGACAGACAGACAGACTTTCGCATTTATAATATTAGTATGGAACTATGGATGAGGGAATTAAATACTTATAATAAGTATATAAAAAAAAACATTATCATACCAACTTTCCTATTGCAATGTGAGAAAAAAGCCAAAGTTGAGGGCAACAACAACATCAAAAACGAAACTAGCATCGCAGCTGCTGAATCCAAAACGCTGAAACAAATATATTTTTCATATTATACCCATGCAGGCAGTATGGTGTTTGGTTTCGCACCATAGTGTACGGATCGACCGTGTGGTGTCGGGCATTGTTGTATGCCCATCGAACAATCAAAATATAAATAAGTAAATCGAAGTAATCGATATAAGTTATCTAATAAGGCTCCAGCTGACTATTTTCTCTTTCCCAAACTCAAAACGCCACTTATTCGAGGCTGCCGTATTGAGTTCTAAGAAGACAAAGAGAAAACGCGGCTAGTATTAGTATATTAAGGCAAACTACTTTTAAAAAAAGAGCTTTACTTTAAAAAGGTTGGCTTGTATATTATTTATAATTTTGATGTAAATGGCAAAATAAAAAGTAAATCTTATCTACTTATATACTTACTATCTATGATCGTCCAACTCATAGTAACTAACGATTTGATCTCCCCATCCGACAAATATTTTCGGCGAGCGACAAAAGAACATCAACATTGCTCCTCCAAATAGTATAATGACCATCTGGCAACAAATGAAATTAGAAAACCACGGTTGCATCATTTCAAAACGTTTTGAGGTTTCTTTTTCGGAAACCATTTTTTTATTAATGTTATCATCACGTGTAGTCTCTTCAAAAAATACGCCAATTTTAAAGTTTAAGTGATGCTTACATACATACACAACAAAAAAATACCAAGTTTGAAATAAAATATAATTTCAGGTAGAAATTAAAGTTGAAAGACGATTCTGACATTAAAATATTTATAGCCTCACTAGAGCAGTTCTTAGTGAATTTTCTTTTAAGCTGTATTAGAGAGAAAATGACAAGATAGACACGTTGTTATAATTCTGCCTACGGTTGGAGTCGTTAAAAACAACTTACAATTTCCCAAAATGTTATCCGGCCTAGTTTATTCCAATCTTCATTGACTTGTTGTTTCGCTGCGTCTTTACCTTCTTGTGTTATGTGGGCTCGTTTGGCTGCTTCGCTTTGTGGCCTTCCATAAGAAATAAAGTCTTTAAATAAGGTACTTATAAGTAATATAACAAAGCTTTTACCGAATTTGTGAAAATGTATAATTGTTCTAATAATTACTTATGGTTGTAAGCAAACAGTTGTTACTATTCAACTTAATAAAAACATTAAAATAAACCGTGTAGGTATCTATTTTTGCTGTTTATGATCTAAGGAATCGTAAGATTATGTATTTTTCTTAATTATTCTGTTTTTAATAAGTAGGTAACCTTTATATTACCTTAAAAATCCAAAATATGCTACAATTAAGCATAAATACATAGCCGCTTCCATTAGAAGCATATAAGGAATGGTAAAAGCCGAAAATCTTGGAAATGACAAGTACTCTGGTGCTGCTGGGTAAGCTCTGTTAAAGAAAATAAAAGCGGTCAAGTGCGAGTGGGGTTCAAGATTACTAGTTATATAAAAAAAACAGTGATTTGACGACAGAGTTTATTACGAGTGCCAAAAAGGCGATAGCGTGTTGTTAAAAGTTATTTTAACTGAATTCGTGATCCCACCATTGAGATTATAGATTTTCGACACTGAATAATATACAATTAAATAAAATAAAAAACAAAGCTGAAAGCTTTGTCGCTTCTGTATTGGTACTTAAATGAAATGATAATAGTAAACCTATGAGGAAGCTGTAAGTCTAGCAGCGGACATCTCGTGGCTGAAATGATGCTTGACTAGATTCAGCTTATTGCGCAATTTTTATCTGAAAGGTCAATGAAAAGCCCAGTTTACTAGAAACATTTCCTTCCTTTTACTCCGGCTAATTTAAATTTTTCGGATTGAAAATACTGTGTAGTGTAGTCGTATGATCCATTTGATTGCAATATCCGGATACCATTTTAACGTTACTTGCCTTGTAAATAATCCTTTGAATACTAAATTTGTTGCTGTTCCGACCAACGTGCCTATTCCTCCTGAAATCAGACATAAAAGTTTTCATTTTCAACTTTTTGCTAGGTATTCCACGGGCAATTAAAAATATAAACAGGCACAGTTCTCGTAATAGTCGAGGTTCATTTATGCTAATTCTCAAAGAAGGTATTTGAAGGTACAATCGCCAGTATTATTTTCACAATATGAAACTTGATAAACAATTGACCCTGGAACAACACATTGGCTTTATTTTATACCAGAATTTCCACAGGAGCGGAGCCCCGGGAAACAATTAGTAGATAATATTGTAGTGAAATGCTTGTCACTCAAAATCTGTGAATCGAATCGTTCAACTAGTTCGTAGAGTTCATCTGTCTGAACAGCTGATCGCGTCATTTATTTATATCGATTGCTAAATGCAAATAAAAATTAAACAAATCAATTTTAAGGTTCTTATTTTGTATACACAAACAAGATCTAAACTGTACTTACCAATAGTTGCTGAAAACGTACAAGCACAGAAGTAGCATGTAGTAATATCAGATGAAATAAGGTTTCCATCAATACCCGTCTCATATATGGTTAAAAGTTGTTGCTAAAAAAATTTATCCATCAAGAAAGGCCGAGGAGCCACTTACAATTTAAAAATGGAAAATAATCCAAACTCGAGATTCTTCTTCCACATACTGATTTTAAAAAATACGATCTAATAACCCATAGGTTACCTGTAGGTTTTACTCAGATAAATTAAAGCCGACTCACGTATTTTTGCAACTAATCAGCTATTTGCTTTGTGTTATACTAGTTTGGTAAGTGACTCAGGCCGTAAAATTATTGTGTACTATTGCAAAAGATAAGGCTAAAAATGTCACTCGAGGAGTACGTATATCTTATAAATCTTAAAATTTAAAATTTTACTTGGATCGTATGTTTGACTACTAACCTATAAATACCTGATAAATATATTATATGTTATACATAAGGTACGTTTTCTAATAGAAAATAAATTTGGAGAAGTTACATCTCAAGTTTATATCAACTGGCAGTCCTTGTGTTTTTTGAGCGTAAACTCTTAGAAATACGTTCTAATGAAAAAAAAGCAGTGGTTTTTCTACTAATAAAATTCCTATTTTATTATTTATCGAGTAGGAACATCAGTAAGTACCACGAGGTTCAATTACATACGACACGGAAGAGGCTTACGGTGTTTTTATTTTTACTTACATCTTCAAACACTTTTAAAAGAGCAAAATTAATTGGAACCATCATCGTAGTAGCCGCAGTGTTAGTTATCCACATTGAAATAAACATAGTCATAAATGACAATGCAAACAATAACCTGAAAAATAAATCCATTCCTTATAATTAAAATTAAACTTAATTCAAGGAGCCAAAGACATTTAACACATTGAAATGGAAATATGCTGCTCATATTTTGAGGGAAAAAAAAGAGACAAATGGACACAATTTAAAAGATAGAAAAAGAAGTCGGGGCTACAAACAATTTCTTGGGAGAATGATTCAAAAAGAACTGCAGGACGAGCATGGACCAGGGTAGCAAAAGAATAAACATCTAGAGAGCAACACAGATTTTGTTAGTAAACCTGTGTTATGTACTCTATTCGTACAAGGTGTATTAGTAATGTTTTAGTCTATCATCTAGGGATAGACAAGTTAGAACGAGGTACAGTTGTTACTTTCAATGTTTTTTACCTTTGAAGATAGATTTTACCTGTAGTGAGAATAACCAATTGCCCTTATGGCACTTAGTGCCATTCTTTTATGTAAACCTGATTGTTCCACTGCTGCAGCCAATATCATACTACCGAGGAACATCATTATCGTGTCCTAAAATAAAACAGTAGCAATGTTTTCTGCATAAAAATTCAATTTAATTAAGCTCTATATAGCATCATCCACAAAGCTACAGGGTCGATGAAATCCTATCCTAAATGGGTCGCAAAAAGGATATTATGGCTGTACATGGTTTGAAAAAAAAAAAAAAAAATCTATACACTTGTTATCATGTGAGTATGACTGTCCCTTCATTATATAGGCCAGTGTCTAGGAGTAGACACACCCCACTACGCATTACGCAACCCAAAAAAGGTAATGTAACATTGCTGCTGTTATGATAGTCATTTCGTAAAGTAATTAAGTAGTAAGCGTACATACATTCATATAACACGCACAAGTTGTAGTAGTATCCATTACATCAGCTAGTGGAAATATCACTATAGGAAGAAATGACGTCACAGCCAATGGTATACATTCGGTAACCCAAAACAATGCCATCACTACTAGAGTATATGCACACCACTGATATTTCTGAAATAACAGAACTATGCTTACACGCAAAACGAGTTTGTCCTGCAGTGTATTCTTTGGCTCTCGCACACCGGGACGCCATGGCAAGGGATTTAAATTTTTACCAACGAACATTCAAACGTATCGATATATATATACGACATCAATTACTATGCTTCAAAATGTTCCAGCATGATGTCGTGGCATCGATAGGGATTACGGTAACTTTTTAATGTCCATTGGTAATAAAAATCCTTTGCCATGCCGTCCCGGCCTGCGTAAGCCTTTAATCAGATATCCTACGGAACCTTAAGCATAGTTAGTTCAAAAAACTACATCCTATGCTTACTTACCCATTGCATCATCGACTTATGTTTAGCCAAGGGTACACTTTTTATTATGTTCCTAGTTTTAGCGGTACTGATTATATTGGAGCCGATGGCTGTCTGACCTCCGTCACCCTCTTTATTACAGGGAAATCAAATCAGTTTGACAACTAGTTCTTCGACAACCAGGAAGGATTGATATGCACGACCGTTGCAAAGATGGATGCCATGGTAAGCTATAAAGCTTCTCAGCTAATTATATTTCGAGATATCACTTATACCGATGTATGGATTTGAGCTCTGAGCTGTGTGTGGAGCTGTTTTTGGTGTGAAACCTTACCTTTGGTGGAAAAGGTGTCAAAATTGGTAACAATATTATTGGCACAATTAGGCATACGACTCCTCGCCAATATGTAGAAATGAAAAACACGCTTTTGTCTTTCCATGTTAACTCGTAATCTTCTCTGTTAAAACACAAACGTGTGTGATTAATTTACGTAGTTACTAGAGTTTGATCACGAGGAAGAAACGGCATATGTTTGACAAAGTTGTCATCTTACATGCTATCCAGTCTATGTTCATCAATATTTTCAATATCAGTTTCTTGTACATCATCATGAATCGAATTTTCTGCCATTAATTAAGATATTATTGGTACCAAAGTACTGTCAATTTAATTTTATTGTCATAAAAAGAAAATCGCGATGGTTTTTTTTCCATAGTTAATTAAGTATATCTACCATATAGTTTTGTAGTTATCTTATTTTTGCAAAAGTTTATTTCATTTAAAACTATAAAATCTCTTAAAAGAAAAAAAACGCAATAAATAAATTTACTTTAATTAATATCAAGTTAAGAATTAAATAATAATGCAACAAAACTATTATTTTTGCACAGTGCAAAATATAAATCATTCTTTACATAGTGTCTTCACTTCAATATGGGCCAAATGACCGGTGCCCAGAATGCGAATGCCAACCAGGATATAAGTATAGTCGTGATTGTTGGCCCAATGCCGCACTTGACCTGGAAAAACATAAAATCATCCATTAACATTCTTAAATTTATATCATCATCATTTCAGCTTCAGGCGGTTCATTGCTGCACAAAGGCATAAGAATTACCAGTAAGAAGCGGTGATGTTTAAATTAAATGAACAAGGTAAACCAATAAGTAAGTTAATCATTACGCCACAGAGGTCGTAATAAAAGTTCATAAAGAAAATAAATTTTTAGGCATTCACCTTCTGCTGCTTGAGTAACATTCTAACTATTAATATTTTATGGGCCCCCATTTTTACTGATATGGCAGGAGTCTTCTTTCATCTTAGCGTATTCTCGATTACACCCTCGCGGAACTGGTTCTTTTCTCTCTCTACTTCATCAACTCTATTCTTATCCGCTCCGACATCCCGGCCACTATAGTTGTCGTTTTCTTTTTCTACGTACTTTTCAGTGTATACATTTTTTTCGGCTTGTGTAAGGGTCTTGTTCGTAAGATATACAATGTTGAAAATATCGCGTTTCGCGAATTTTTTTTTGTGCTCGCCGGGACATTGCGGTTAAAAATTACGCGAGCGGAAGGACGTCGGAGCGGATTGAATTACATACGCATACGCAATGATGATGAGCGAGACAAACGAGATGACCTCCGTGGCGTAATGGTTAACATGCCTGACCGAGGTCAAGGCCAAGAGATCCCGGGTTCGGTCCCCGGTCAGGTCAAGATGAAAAATAATCTTTTTCTGATTGACCTGGGTCTTGGATGTTTATCTATATATGTATTTGTTATAAAATATAGTATCGTTGAGTTAGTATCCCATAACACAAGTCTCGAACTTACTTTGGGGCTAACTCAATCTGTGTGATTTGTCCCTATATATTTATATTTATTTATTTTTTATATTTCAGTTACCATGGAAGTAGTTCGTATATTTGCTGCTCCTTGAACTATCAAATTTCCTGGCGTACCAACAGGTAGCATAAAGCAGTGTGATGCGCTGAAACCTGCCGCAATGCATGCCCATAAGGGTACCATTTTCATTTCTGTTGCCTGAAAATAAAAACCCATCCATAATCCATAGATATATACACACTTGACCGATTTTTATGAAATTTTCGGTAGGTCTAAGAAAAGGTAAACAATTTTTTTTTTATATAAAGGTGACCCTCCCCGAATTTTTGAAGTGAAAACTACTTTAAAAATGGTAGAGCATTTTCGAGATGAAATAAAAAAATATTCAACGTATCGTAACCGACATGTAAAAAAATAAAAATCGTTCAAGTTTTCACTTCTGTCGGCACTGTAGAATACAGTGTTCTTGTTCTTAATTTTAGAAACTGAATATTCATATCGTTTTGATTTGGTATTAGGATACATGTTTTACAATATAATAGGTGTTGCTGGCGTCTATAGGCTACAGTAACCTCCATCCATCAGTAGGCCGTAGGCCTTATTGCCTACTGAGGTACTAAACCCATCGTAATATATATAATAGACAATATCATCATTAAAACGTGTATTAATTATTTTTTGTGACAAATTATAATATGTATGCTAGACTTTATGGTATTTACTCTATAGGCTTATAATATTGTAAACCATATTTTTAGACTGAAATAAATGCTTTTTATTATACATATTTTAGGAATGACTTTATTTATCTTGTGCTCGATCATGACAGTAAATAAAGACCTCTCAATACCGACAAAATAAATTGAAGAACATTAATAATCAAATAAAAACTTACGAGGTTCATACAGATAGGAACAAATACATTAGCAACCGCGACGTTAGATGCGAAGTTAGTTACAAGAATTACTATAATAGTAATAATTAAAAGTGATATAATATGGGGTAAGCCTGTCATAAACGACATAGATGAACTGATCTGTGTGTTCAGTCCGGTCGAACTTGCCGCAGTTGAAATAGCAAACCCACCACCTGTAAAACAATATGTTATAAAATGTTACATTCGTAAACTTATATCATACTAGCTGTTGCCCGCAACTTCGTGCGGGTGGGCTTCGCTCTCGTTTCCGTTAATTTCGAAATTATGTTCTTATTTTTCCTCCTTTTGAGCTAAATTTATGATCTTGCATTAGTTTTATGTATGACCGACCGCTTCCATGACAACCTTGGAAATGCTTTCTTTGGTAACCACCAAGTCAAAAATAATAAAATTAGGTCCTTCGTTATACCACACAACGGCCTTCAGTTCTTGAATCTTGAATAAAAAAGCTTAAATAAATGCATTTCATCGCCTAAATATGATTATACTGAATAATATATATACAAACTAACCCAGCAAAAACATATAACTATAGGGCATCATGTCATTAAGAACCTTCCAGTCTAAAACTGACGTTATTGGTGCATTTGGTAGTTGCTCTACATCTAGAAAAAAAAGAGAAAGTAATATAATTAAAATCCAAACGTAATACCAATTTATGAATAATGATGAATGACTATACATTATAGTAATAATAGTGCAGCCGCTTTAACACATTTTTTACTTTAGAAACTTTTTCGTTGAATAACGATGATGAATTTTAAGATTTGCCTTACTAATCGTACAAGGTTCGTTATTCAACGAAAAAGTTTCTAAAGTGAAAAAATGTGCAAAATCGGCTGCACTATTATTACTAGTATTGTGAAGAAAATCCAAAAATATTTATTTTCCTCCTCTTAATAATATATATATTGTTATGTATGTATTGTTGTATATATATTGTAAAAAATATTGTTTGAATTTAAATACTTTAAATTCATCTAGATAAAACGAAGTTCACATTAATTTATTTATTCAAACTTTATTATAAAAATATAAATTGTATATTTTGCATAATAGGCAGATTTAGTGCTTTAGAATTATGTAAGCAGTAGATGCATTAAGTATAAAAGTCAACCCAATTTAACTTTTTCATATGTATAAATAAATGTACGTTTTGTAGCTAAAATTATGACAATGTTCAAAACGGTACTTACATTTTGCTTTACAATTTTTATAGAACGCAATTGACGCTGGTAACAGGAACATAAAAAATAATACAAACGTTGATAGTGCAGAGTCCCTAACGCTGAAATACAAATAAGAAACGTTATACAAAGATCGATCAAACCACAAATTTAATAAAATCATCCAAACTGCACCCCGCGGTGTTTTGGTCAATTGACTATTAAACTTTTTGACCAAACCTACGGGAATCGCGTACTTTTCGAGATAAAAGGACCTTATTATATGTTCATGTAAGCTTCCTCCAAATACCAAATACCAAATTTCATAAAAATTGGCCCAGCCGTTTCAATGTGAAGAACTAACAAACATAATCGGAATCTTTCGCCACTATAATATTATTATAGTAGGATATAGCATTTTTAGCCATTATCGGTCACATCGACCACTTGGGACTAATAATATAGGGTACCCGAATATTATTAAGATTATATAATTTCAGTAAGTTGTAAGTATAGATATAGAATGATTCGTTACTGCTGTTAAGGTTAAGGATTTTATCGTCCAAAAATAGCTTAGAGCTTAGTATTATTTCATTGTATAAATGAAATGTTATATGAAGGGATAGTAGAAAAAATAGGTACGTACAACTTTGATTCATGTTTATAGAAATTAGCGATTCTGTCACCCCATCCTGTAAATATTTGTGGAGATCTGGTAAAAAAGCCAATGATAGCTGCTCCAAATAACAACAGCACCATCTAAAATTAACAAATTTATTAAAGAAAGATGAAGCACCTTCTTGGCGTAAGTCCGGCATTGTATTTGTTTCTTATATCATTTTTTCAAGTTTGTACTTTGTATAGGTATTTGTTTTTTTTTGTCTCGTTTATGTAAACATGTAAATAATTCACATGCAATAAATTTTACAAACACACATTAAATTAAAATATTAAAAGAACTTACTATTTCGTGGAAAGTTATTTTCCCCATTTTAGATAGTTCAAGTGCAATCGTTTTTTGCGTAGCAACTTTTGCTGGTAAACTAATTTCTACAGATTTGGCAGTCTTACTTTTTGGTCTACAAAAATAATATTTAATCAATTTAGTTTCGGATTAAAGTCATTTTTTATTGACAAAATTTCGTATGGTATCCAACTTACAAATAGTCTACTCCATATTTTACTGTGGATGTCTTAAAAAGCAACTAATGGACATACCGACAGACACATCTACTCCACTGGTTGGTAGAAGATACAATTTACTACAGTGTTTCCAAAAAGTATTGATGTCAAGCAGGAGGCTAGTAAAATTAGCACCGCTGTTACTTAATGTAGAAAATAAATAAATAGAACGAAGAGCTGATCTTCGGCTCCGAGGCATAGCTGTATGAGCCTCATTCATGTGATTATTCAGATCGCCCCTCAGCCATATTAATATTTCAAGTCAGCGTCTGCGTTAACCCTTTTAAATGCTGGATCTGTAAGGCTCTTGGCGGATGTCCTTTAAGTATTATTAAAACTTGTGGAACAATAGTTTCAATAAATAATTTATAAAATAAAAAAATTGTAATTCTTACGACTATTTACCTAAAAGCTCCCAGATATTGACACGATAAGCATATGTACATACATATCTCCAATAAAATCATGTACGGTATTCCAAACATAGAAAATTTGGGAAAAGATAAATGTTCTTTTTCTAATGGATGTGCCCTAAAATATACGAAGAAAATAAATTAGAAACATTTTGGTGGATCAATCTATTACAATGGTGGAAAGTTGTACTGTTGTATTGCACAAGTTTTACTTTGAATGGTCATCATCATCATTTCGAGTAGGTGACTTGGTCAATCGACCATACATACCCTGGTGCCAGAGTTCTTCGGAACCGCCTCTCGGCCTCTGACGTGGTTCCTTTAACGACTACCAGATGGCATCCAGGACCAATGGCTTAACGTGCCTTCCGAAGCACTTTGAATGGTTAGCAGCGTCCACATACTTTAAACAATTTTATAAGGTCTATCGGTTTTGACATGGCATATAAATATAGAAATAGGGCAAAGTTAGCCAATCAGTATCCAAAGCTTATCTTTTTATGTACCGATAATAATAATTTAATTTACAATTATTGTAAGTTAATATAATACGGGAAATTCTACAAAAAAGTTTGTTTATTTTTTTGCGTGTATACTTCGATTATTTTAAAGAGTTTAGTTGTTAATTTCAAGTGTTTGTGACGAATTTTGGAATAACAAGAGAAGGATATTAGGTATACTTACACTTCGTAAAGGCCTTTGAATACTAAGTTTGTTCCAGTCCCGATCAAAGTACCAATACCACCTACACAAACAAATTTTTAATAAGTACTTAGATGAATTGAGCACCTAGGTGGAAACATTTTGAATATATTTTGTATTTATTATTAAGAAAATTTAGCGATTTGAGAAGGGAATTATACTTACTTTCCAAGAAACTAGAATCATGAAACTAAATAGGAAGCAATACAGCACATATTCAGTAATAAATCAGGAATCAGTATTCCCTGTGAGGCAGTTAGTTTTTACCTATAGGTCCCGCCTTTCTCCAAATATACTACATATATTCATAGTAGTTTAGATATCTTATAAACTAAATTAATAAAAACTGTAACCCATTTTCTAGAGACATTGGACGTAAAATCCGAAAAACGTTTAAACTAAACACATGAAATCAGTTGACTGGTATTGTATTAGATCGACATTTTTATATCGGTTTAGAGTTAGTCAACAAACTTAACTACAAATGTTATACATTAGTGATTTAGTACTATTGTACTCACCTATTGTAGCAGAGTAAGTAGCACAACAAAAATAACAAACAGTCATGTCCGATGCGTACTTCTCGCCGTCGGGCTTCTGAATATACATTTGAATAATCCCTTGCTGAAATTATAAAAAGTTTAGTTCAGTATTTAACAATATATTTATATCTGTGGCTTCACTTCAGTGTATTTGTTAGTATAAAATAGTTTGATATTACAAGTCACGATCTAATATGGCTAATTCTGTTCACCCATTTTCTAGTTATTAAAAACATATTTCTAAAACGCCTTGATACAACACAAATAATTATAAAAATCAAAACAGTGTCTTATTTACAAAACAGCAATATTTTTGTCGTTAAATAATATATCTCTCTCATCTTAGCGCTTTTACGGTTGCTTCCTCAGCTTTCCTGCTTTTTCTCCTTCACTTCGCCCGCTCTTCGGACATTTAATAATATATAATTCAGCGTATAAGCCTACCAGTCCAGCGTGGAAATGCTGCTAGTATTCTGGGCACACTGCCTAGATGTGGCGCGTTTGAGGAAGTATTTTATTTATAAGACTATTTAAATATTGATTTATTATAATTATGAAATAAAAATTGTTGGTTACCAATAATATCAACAGTAAGTATAAAGTAAGTAAAGCAACAGATTAGACACTATTGTCTTATGACACTTTTATAAGTACAAACCTTGTCAAAAACACGAAGAATAGCAAATATTATAGGAACCATCATAGTAGTTGCAGCTGTGTTAGTAATCCACATGGACACAAAGGTAGTCACCGCACTAATAGCAAATAGTAACCTAAAAAATAAAATTCAACGCACTGTCATAAATACAGCTAAAATGATTATCATTAACGCAACGTTACATAAATTCGTCTAGAAAAATCATTGTTCGGTTATCAAAACATGTATTTTACTTTGACAGATGTTTTAATAAGATTACAAGTAAAATTTTCCATATTATATATGGTGATATGGACACATAGGTATTAAAAGTTAATGAAAATAACTACTTATTGTGAAAATAGCAATGTCGAAATTATCGATTGTTGTTATAAACATGTTGCTGTTGGAACAGGCTAGTTAAGATAAGTGATCCCAACAAGAACACAAACTGCCAAGAGAACAGTATATAAGGTTAGGTTAGAAAAGTGACCCCAACAAAAACGAACTGTTACTATTACAGAATAGAAAAATCATTCATTCATTCATTTCGTGTAGGTGTCATGGTCAATCGACCATGCATACCCTGGTGTCAATGTTCTTCGGAACCGCCACTCGGCCTCTGACGGTTCCTTTAACGACTACCAGATGGCTGCCAGGACCAACGGCTAAACGTGCCTTCTGAAGCACAGAATCATCTTTTTTGTCAGATAATCAGGCTTGCAATGTCCTAACCAAACTGGAAACAACTAAACAAAGTATGTTTCCCGTGGAAATCGAACCCTCGACCCCCGGGTCAACAGGCAAACGCCTTAACCACTGGACCACGGAGGCAGTTATAGAGAAATTATCCGAATATAAATGTTTGACGCGGATTTAGTTCCAGGATCAGTGTGGCAGCGTATTCTCTCTTCTTACTTTCTATTCAAACATTTAAACCACACCACAAATTGTTAGGAATGTATTACGTAGTTACTATAGAACCCTATCAGGGTAGACGGCTGGTCGGCCGCCCTTGATATCGCTGGAGCGATGAGGAGCAGGCTGAACTGCGTGAGATGGGCTCTGTAAAATGGCGAGCAATCGTGCCAAAAAAAAACGCTCTTTTCTTTTGGAGGTCAAGATTTACTTTGGGTCGCTAAGCCAGCGAAGTAAAGAAGTAGTTTTTATCTTTGTTTGCTCTTACATTTATTTCAATTAAACCTGTTAATTAATAGAGTGGCTCTGAGGGATAAGTCAGTCATTTATTAATTGTTATGTTAAATCCATAAAACCAGATATAACTTTTTGGCAAAATTAAGTATAGCAATTGTAAGTAATAAGTAAAACTTTTAACCTAGGCCAGTGAAGTAAAATTTCGACATGATTTTAGCCTAATAAATAAATAATTATCATGAGGTACAATTTGAAATTTCTTAACACGTTGAATAATATGAGGAAACTGTTAAAATAGATTGTGAAATTACAGATTTTTTGGCTTATTAAGGCCAGTTAACTTACTTGAGATGTGAATATCCAATTATTTTAATAGTATTATATGCTAGACGTCTATGAAGGCCAGATTGTTCCACAGCATAAGCCAACATCAAACTTCCAATGAACATTATTACCGTGTCCTAAAATAACAATAATAACATTATGTCAAGACAACCTTTTGAGGAGCTCGATAGCCTGGATGTATGCGTTTTCGTTACTTGGTGCATACAAAGCGACGAGGGCACCCTTACTTAGATTGGTCGCTAATATTGGCATTACTATCTTAAGCTTTTTCATTCTTTGATTAGTCCTGACTGTTGACATTAGATCGCAGTCATTAGGCTGTTTCAGACGCTTAGCCTTAAAAATCTGACAATGTAGGCAATAACACACTTAAATCATGTTCCATTGGTGATTCCATGTAAAGAGGGTTACGGAAGTCAGACGATGGTCACTCTACTGTATAGGCTCTGAAGCGTGAGCGGAAAAATGTTACTGGGGAAACTCTTTCGAATGATGATGACAACAAAACCAATATTTTCATAATATATTCTTAGTTACCAACATTGGCATTGGTTGCTAAATAACAACTCCTCTCCAATGGGCTAAAGCTACAGCCACCATCAACCTAGTTAGCACATAGCCTAGAACATCGCATGTCTAAGATATGTCGAGAATTTTTTGGGCTTTGCGCATGCGAGCTGCCTTCTACTTGTAGCAGGATTTCGGAAAGGCTCCTGCGTGCCGTTTTGTGGCAGCGGCGGCGTCTAATCATCAGCGCGCAATGATTGGAGCCCAACGTGCTGTACTTTCCTTCTTCCCCTAATTTTTTTAAAAAATTTACTTTATTCTAAAAATAGCTATATGTTTCGGCCAGTACATGGTTACGTTTATTGCTCTGTCGTTGGCCTCCTCAAACACTCATAATGATTTCAGCCTCATTTTAACAACTGGCTGCTTGCCCGACGTCAACTTTGTTTGAGAATGTTGAAAGTTGATGAATTAATGAAAATTGGTGATGTATGCAATACTCGTCAGGCGGAGGCATGTACAAGGGTGTAGGCATGTCATGTTATATATTTACTTACATTCACGTAACACATAGCAGTATCCTCAGTAGACATTATACCACTCAACGGAAATAAAAATATCGGGAGGAGTGCAGTAATTGCCAAAGGAAGGCATTCCGTCATCCAAAATACAGCCATTATCAATAAAGTGTAGCCACACCACTTATAAGGCTAAAATACAGAAAAATGACAATTGATAAAATATCAGATTAGCCAAAAAAAAAACCGAAACAACTCCAAATATTCAACTAAAAAGAAAGAAATAATTAATAAATTGCTATTAAATACCCTTTATTATCAATCTTTATAATAAATAATAACAAAGTAGGTGCCAAAATGGTATGTTAAATAACGAGCAAACAGCTAGTGAACGAATTCGTAAAACTGGCACCAACGTCAAATTTATTTACTTACTGAAAAGTTTGATAATGAAATATATATATATTAATTATTTCTTCCATTTTAGTTGAATGATTGGTGTTGGTTCTGGTTTTTGGGCCATAATAATTTTTTTTTTTTTACTTTTAAATTTTAAATAGCTAATAATTTACACTAAAGATTAAAAACTTGTTAATACGTTGCTTTGTAGTTGGTTGTTTTAGGGTGTTTAACCAGAAAGAACAGTTCACGACAAGTATTTATGTATTTATTACGATTGAATTCAGACAGCAGTCTGAATGTCTAGCCTTAAGCACTCATAGATTAAGCGTGCGAAAAAAGAATAACAATACCTATCGCTTCAAAAAACGATAAAGGTTTATCGTTTTTTTTTTACTTTTGCTGTCTACCTACTTTAAATTGATATAGTAGTATGGTAAACAGTTGAACACCCTACTCGCGAATACCCTCGTGGACTTGACTGGCCATTACTTAGATCATACGGATAGTCTACTTAACATAACAAGTCAAAAATCAGTCTTACCTTAGCAACTTTTTCATTGCCTTGGGGAATGACCAAAAAACAAAATATTATTGGCGTCAATAAAATAACGACTCCTCTCCAATGGGCTACGAAAAAAATCTTTAATTTATCAACGCCTTTTACAGGGGGATCAGGGGTGCCTCTCCTGTGAAATTGTAAATTTATTATATTTGTTTTTGTTATATATTCAATACTAGCTTTTGCCCGCGGCTGAACTTCCCTCGGATGAAAGGTACCTTATGTCCTTCTCCTGGTTCTAAGCTACCTCCCCATCAATTTTCAGCCAAATCAGTTTAGCCGTTCTTGAGTTATAAATAGTGTAACTAACACGACTTGCTTTTATATATACAAAACTAGCTGTTCCCCGCGGCTCAGCCCGCGTGGGACTCGGTTATATCGCGCCCAAAAGTAGCCTATGTTTGACCTCAGGTCCTTAACTACATCCCTACCAAATTTCATCACAATCAGTCCAGCAGTTTAGCCGTGAAGAGGTGACAGACAGACAGACAGAAAAAATTTGGAAATATATAATTTCTGCCGCCTCTATAGCTTAATACGTAAAATCAGCCGATAATGAAAATATGATATTCGTTGATATTTTTTTTTTACAGAATTCTGAGAAAAATCCCATACCGTTTTTTAAACTCTTAATAACTAATGGAAATACTCTTTAGATTGCTATTAATATATAACAGTCTGGTAACTTATTTTCTAAAGATTCTATACATAGAAGTTTTTTTATAGTTGTCATACAAAAGTTTTGAGATATCGTATGTTTTCCGATGTGCGGAAATAAAAAAAAATAAACTGCGCGGATAAATAAACCGCGATCGTGCTACTGTTGAGGCGATTCCCGGAAACGGGCGCGGACTGTAGAAGGGTATTTACCCCTCTTTCTATAAAATAAAGTCCTAGCCCGGCGACCATCAGTTCTGCGCGCTATGTGATCTGAGTACCTACTGTTTTCACATTTCAAAGAATAGCCTTCTTAATAACACATGGAACAACATTGAGGTCTTCTAATTTATGTATCAATTAAATACTCACAGTAAATACATATTGGTTTACGATATTATATAATCGTTTTCTCAATAAAATTAATATGGTATGGTTTTTGACAAGCTAGAATGAAAACTAGAAATCAACGACTCGGATAAGACAAGAATCTAGAACAGGTTTTGACATTTCCTTCTAAATTTCGAACCTATTATAAACCTCTTTAAGAGCATTTTTTTTCTAAAATGAGTGTCTTTTTGGGTCTTTCGTCGTTTCGCACCACAAGCGATTCGAACCGCGGTGCGAATCGCCCAAGAGCCGTTTTTGAATGGGTTCTTTCGCACCGCAGTTGTTGGAGCGGTGCGAAAGGCCCAAAGTATTTTTTGGAATGGGTCAATTCGGACCACAGGGCGAAACGATCCAATGCTCTTTGCGTGGGGCCGATTTGGACTCATATTAAAAATTAAAGTATTTGAATTATTTATTTGTACAGATAAGAAGAAAAATGATAAAAAAAAACTTGCGAGATAGTATGTAATTATTATATTTATTAAAAAATATAAAATTTCAACATGGCATAATTACGATTGAATCACTAACAGTCTAAAATCAACAAAACTTGTAAACTAAAATTAAACTTAAAACTTAGGCGGCGGCAATGTTCACATAATAAAAAAAAAACTTAGTGGGGTTATGATATCAATGTATTTTAAGAATTATTTTGGTTGTCCTGTTATTTTGTGCCTGGTTGTACTACCTAAATGAGATGTACAATTAAAATACATTATTTTTCTCAGAATTCACCAATTCAAAAAGATAACTACTTACTTTGTTATTCAATCCGTGGTGTGAAAGAACCCAACGGCTCTTGGGCGATTCGCACCGCGGTTCGAATTGCTTGTGGTGCGAAACGACGAAAGACCCGTCTTTTTTATAAGTATCCATAGTAATCATAATAAGTATAAAATAAATGTAAGGACCTAATACATAATCCTTCTACTCAAGTTTATTTCTTGTCAATAGTTCTATTGCGTGGTTCTTCACTAAAACTGTAAAAATGGTAAAATAGATTAGAAGACGTCAAATCAACGACGTGCCTTCCGAATCCTATAGAAATTCATGCGAGTTTTTCCTTAATTTCCATAGTTATTGTTTACTTTGTATTTTTCTATCTTGTTCTCCTCTGTGCTTCGGAAAGAACGTTAATCCGTAAGTTTGATTGTCTTCAGACCTCCGCAACCCTTACAGGGAAACCAGAGCAATAGGATCGTAATCCCGGGTGTTTGCTGGCTATTTAGGCCGGAAGAAGACACATACTAATCACTTCCATCTAGCAATATCAAAAATAGGCTTAACGAGCATCTCGGAGCATAAAATTCGCATATAATATATAACACAATTACCAAATTCATGGCAAAAAAGAATTCCAGACTGTTAGTTTTTTTTTAACTGTTGACAAAACAGGTAGCAACAGCAGCAGTAGCGTTGATTATAGCGCTGTCTTTAAAACGTTACATTGTAAGGGCGTATACGTAGCTCGGTAACGTAAACGGACCGATCAGTCGTGGAGTAAATTTGGCCGGGACTAGTTCCCACCCGGTTTATGCGTCAGTCGGGCTAACCATAGCTCCCGGTCCGCGCGTATCCGCTTTTAGCTCGAAAAAAAATATCGAACGTCACACGAATGGGATTTGTGTCTGTAATTCACATGTAACAATCAGTGCTACTATGTGTAATAAAATTAATAATATGTTGCCTTACTTCATTAAACGTTCTGGATAGATCGTGTTACGACATTTGGCACTGCAACGCATCAACAGGTTAGTTAAATATTGACATTACATTACGTTGGTAGTAATTTTTTTTTTATTATTAATTAATAACCAACTTAGATTCATCGGAAATAAAATCTATGACTAATAATTCATATTTACTTACCTACCTATTCAAAGCTATGTTCTTGTACGAGTAGCTGTACTTGTGAGTGCACTTTTGTAGCATAAAAAAGGATTAATAATGAATGTATGAACTTATAGTGTATTTGAAAAAAGTGTGTTATATCATTATTTACCAATCATGCATAAGTTATTTTTTTCATACTTATATCAATATGAAATTGAAAGGTCCTATGCGAACGTATATATGTGTCATTTGTTATCTTCTTACACCGTATCTGTTGTAATTATTTCACAGTTATTTCACTACCTTGCTCTTTTGTCACGTGTTTCTGTACAAAAAACCTACAAAATCTCTACCAATGTTATTCGACGGTATAAACTTTGCACTCTCTTTAATCCGGAAGCTTAAATCGGAGACTTGATTAATGTTTCATGTAGATTATAATACATGCTCAAATAAATCTCGGTTATACAGTTTAAAATTGAAATAATAAATAAACCTCTTGATTTAATTTATATACGATTTTCTGTTTGGTTTTAAGGTTTGACTGGCAGGGAATGTCTTATGTCAAGTTCACCTATTGCATTTTTAAGTGTTATAGTTTAAAATAAATAAAAAATAAAATAATTTAAAAAAATAATTAACTTACAGGAATCCATTACCAGTCTTACATTTTAACCGATATCAATCAAAAAGTTTTCACGTTATACAAAATGATCTCAAAGCTCTGTTTGTTCATTTATTCTGAAGCAATATAGGTACTCATAAGTCCACTTTATCTCTGTTTTTAAAACAGTGTAATAGAAAAAAAAATTGACTAGTTGCAGAAAGAAAAGTATTAATTATCTTTTAATTTGATTTTTGATTAATTTGATACAAAATGTAGAGCACAATCGTAAAATTATGTTTTAAATATTTCCTAATAGGCATATTTTTCTTTATTACATTAGAATCTCTGTGACAAATTGGTGTAATGAGCTTTTTATAAAAAAATATAGGTATCATACTAATGTTATAAACGCGAAAGTTTATCTAGATGTTTGTTACTCTTTCACAGAAAAACGGTTGAAATTTGGAATGGAGTATGCTTAGACCCTGGAACAACACTAACTAAATTTTATTCCGGAATTCCCACGGGAGCGGAGCCCTGTGACACAGCTAGTAAAAACATAGATAAAAATATAAAAGGACGTTCAACTGATCCCTGGTCAAATTATTGTTAATTTCAAAATTAATACTTGTATTTAGTTAATCTATAGTTCAAGGTAAATGTATTTTATATTTGCTTCTGTTGTAAAACAGGCATAATAATCACCTGTCTGATAGATAGTGGTTATTTCAGCTAAACATTATAATTTATACAAATATAAGTATTATGCATACCTATAATGAAAAACGCTGCTTTTTATGACGAAAAGTTGGATGAAATGTATAGTTCCCTACTTATCAAATAGCATTGATATCAATATCGTTCCTAAGTGGACGGGTGATAGTGATAACATGATAGCGAAATTGTACTACCAGTAGTCACTCTGATTGCGTTCTATCAGCTGATGGTTGTAATTGAAATTTGGTTTGATTTTCAAATATTTGGAGGGGAACGAATGCATTCACTGATGTGGCACAGTGATAACTTTCTTTCATCATATTTATCGCGAAATTTTCAATTATAATCGACCAAGTACACCACTGTATCTGTTTCTAAATGCCCCGCGGCAACTAATGTATTGGGCAGGTAGACCACGACCTCCAGCTGACTCGTATATTTTATTCTTCTATTTTTATTATTTTGTATACTTAGGTACTACTGTCTCCTCGGTCAGAAAAGGTAGATAATTATCTTTTCCAGATTGACTTAGAATCTTAGATTCATTTAATGCGTATGTTTTAAAACAAATACTTATTAGTTAAATAAGTATCTACATTCTACATTCGAAACTTAGTTTTAACTAAATTATGTAAAAACTCAGTCTGTGTCTTGTTTTCGTAAATATATAACTATATACAAAAAAATTCGTTTTAGTTACACTATTTATAACTCAAGAATGGCTGAAAATTGATAGGGAGGTAGCTGGTTCTAAACCAGGAGAAGGAAATAGGGTACTTTTCATCTCGGGAAAAAGCACTGTTCTCTGTTCTCGAGGGAAATTCACACGGGTGAAGCCGCGACTAAAAGCTAGTATTAATATTAAACTAGCTTTGCTACATTAAAGGTTCAATTTGACATTATCAATACTTCTTACTATTTAAATGCATAATTTCAGAGATATTAGTTCAGTAGATAGAGCATGTAAGCGTAACAAACCAACAAACTCAACACAAAAATCATCTCCAAAATCAAATATTTTAAGAATTTATATTTACCACTTTATAGAAACCTTGTCAAATTACAGTTTTCTAATACTTAGTCTTTAAGGCTAAATTACAGTTTTCTAATACTTAGTCTTTAAGGCTAAATTACAGTTTTCTAATACTTAGTCTTTAAGGCTAAATTACAGTTTTCTAATACTTAAACCGCCCTATTAAGAAACGTTTGATAAACCCATTTTAACTAAAATATGTTTTAGCTCTTTCTCTCTTACCTGCCACTTAATGTGAAAGAACGAGATGAAACACATTTTAACTAAAATAGGCTTAACAAACGTTTCATAATACGGGGGTTTGTCTTTAAGGCTAATCAATCTCGAATGGACATTATGGACATACAGACGGAAATGGCGAAACTATATAACATTGCTAACTATGAAAAATAGATATCACCATTAGAATAATACTAAATTAAAAGACAATACACATAAATCTTATGCGATTTAAATCGAACAACATATTATAGTTGATGTAATTATAACGATAAATAACTATGTGACACCAACATCATAATTAAACAATGTCAAGACTGTAAACTGTTTGAGTTATGTAGCATCACGGCATCACATTTTCAGCACCTCCGTACTTTTTGGCTTTAGGCCATGAATGAATACCCAATGAGTGAAGTGAACAATCTACTACATTACAAATTATGAACGAAGCTAGATTTGAGCAACTATGTAGAGTAAGCAAGATGCTTTGATGACCAGACAACCCAGAACAACTAAACCATATTAGGTTGTCGTTAAAGAAACTGAAATAAAGGCCACAAAGGACGATTTCGAAAAACTGATATTAAGGTATTCAGAGTCAATTGATCTTTTGATCAACGCAGTATGAATGAACTAATTCTTGAATATGATCAAAGGCCACTACGATATGTCAAGACGCCTAAATATCCTTGCACCTCTTATGTGATGTATTCAACAAACAATAGTATTTCCAAGGAGATAAATGAATGAATGAATAAACTTAACACTTTTTTGCATTGGATTGTACAGAACGGAAATAAAATTTATATTAGAATTAAGTAGATTGCATTGCTTGATTTTATGTTACCTATTATGTAACTTAACCTTATATTTGGTGATAGTTATATATATTCTCTTACCGCAGAAAATGTTTTGTTCTTCAGTACTACTATTTTATTATGTTATTCTATCAAAAGGATTAATCAGCAATTGTATAAGGTTCCGATAATTTAAGTAAGTAATAATTAAGCCACTTTCTTGTCAATTCGGTTATTTACGTTGACAAAAGTCTGAATAAAACCGGTCAAGTGCGAGTTGAACTCGCGTGGAGAGGGTTCCGTACAATTCAATTGTGGTAGGTTAATGTGAAAGGATTATGAGATGCGAGTTAACTACTACTATCGTTTTCAGTGGTGTTTTCCGTAAGTGAACGTTTAAATTTACCACTTAATTTTCAATTGATAGAATACTTGTAGGTTTTATTGTAATCTACAGGCAATGACCTATATTGTGTATTTTTTTTCAAAATTTTATGCTCAGTAGATTCGTAGATTAGGGGGGGGGGATGGTCAATTTTCGTCTTCTTTCCTGAATAAAATGAAAACTATTTATTTTACAATAATAACAAAAATATATTTGAGATCCTCATAACGAGCTCTTTCATTTGATATATAACACGGTAAGGTTTGCAAAATTTTTTTGTTTTAATTCTTAATTTGTACCCCGAAATTGACCCTTATTTAAAAAAAATATTTATTTTCTTTGCACATCTGTGTTTGGGTCACAGGATTACGCCATCCTACCAATTTCATCTGTTTTGGTCCAGTAGGTTCGGAGAAAATTGGCTGTGACAGACGGACGGACGGACAGACAGACGCACGAGTGTCCTATAAGAGTTTCGTTGTACATTTTTGTACGGAACCCTAAAAATGGAGATAGCCTTAATAAACACGACGGATGGACGCCAGGCGCCCTGACGCCGTCGCGCCCCGGAATAAACAAATCTATTTAGCAAACAAATTGAACATGCTAAGAAAGTGCCAATAATTATCTTTATATATCTTAAAAGACCCGTATAATAAATGAATTTATATATCATATTTTTCTAAATAATCTTATGGAGCTCTATAGTCTAGTGGAGCATGCATGTTCATTACTATCGTGTCAAGTAACGATGAGCGCAGCTTGGAATTGGATCGGTCGCCACTCGAAGAATTTATATCTTGGGCTCTCCGTGCTTTTTGGAAGGCACGATAAGCCGTTGGTCTGGCTTTTATCATACTTCATACTATCATACTATCATACTTCATACTAATATTATAAGGGATATTATTAATTGCACATCAAATAAATGATCACCCATCAATTTCTGTATATCAAATAAATTATTTTACTTTAAATTAAATTAAAAACTTGGTGACAGAAGCAACTAACGGTCAAAAGACGACTTTGTGACAGAAGATAGGTTAGGTTATGGTTATACAGTGACCTTAACAGTGAGCGAGCGAGCGAAGCGAGCGAGTGTCAGACTTGGTGACAGAAGCAAAACAAATTTTGCTGTGCAATCAGTAATTTTGATATGTATTTAGGTTATTTTTGCATACAAAAATTGTTTTTATTGATTTGCGTTTAAATACTACCCATATTATAAATGCGAAAGTGAGTTTGTTTGTTTGTTTGTTACGCCTTCTCGGCCTATCTACTGAAACAATCTTTCTGAAATTTTGCATATACATAGCTAGAAGTATTGAGAAGGACATAGGGTACCTTGCATCCCGGGAAAAAGCACTGTTTCCGAAGGAAACGCGGGCGAAGCCGCGGGCAAAAGCTAGTATTATATAAATTTTGATGATTTTCGTTAGACTGTGACAGATGCGTTTAGGCAGTCTAAAAAATCTGCCAGGGTTGGCTACTAACACACTTGGATCATGTTCATATGGTCTGTTTTCCCTGTAAGAAGATAATGGAAATTAGACGGCAGTCGCTCCATTATAATGACTAACTCTGTCCCGAGAATTGAGTGGTAATATATTCAGACGATTTTTTTTTATTGAAGACATAACACAAAACAATTTCATTCAGTCCCATGAGCTTGAAGTCGTAAACGCCTTATAAATTATGACGTTATTTCTAAACTAGGGCGACACGAACGCGTAGTTGAAAATAATTAAATCAGCATTATCAACCGTCTTCCTAAAAACGGTTCATAATTTCGTAAATATTATACATGTTTAATTATACTTATAACAAGTTTTGTTTTGTGAGAAAAATGTCAGGAATAACAACGTTAAATAAAAAAAAATTGTATTATTTACTTTTCTGTTGTATACCTCTATCTATAAGTAATGCGTTTTCTACTTGATGAAACAAATTAAATTATTTATTTGACAAAAATTGATAAATATAAATTTTCTTTTATTTATTACCCGACTGCAAGGAAGGGTTATGTTTTAGACTTATGTTAAGGTGATACCTAGGTGAACACTAGTGCCACCATCATTTAAAAATCATTACTTACTGAAAACACAAGTTATCAAAAATCCCTCTGCTGTAATTATGGTTCTGGATCTGACGTTAATTTTAAACATATTAAATTATTAAATTATAATTCCCTATAGTTATAAATTGCATTATTGCTTAAAACGGCCACTTTTACAAGTTTTGCAATTTGTAACTATATGGATCTATAATTTAATAATTGAATATGATTAAAATTTACTTCAGATCCAGAACCATAATTACAGCAGAGGGATTTTTGATAACCTGTGTTTTCAGTGAGTAATGATTTTTAAATGACGGTGGCGCTAGTGTTCACCGAGGTATCACCTTAATTCATTTTACCAATATTTTCACGCATAAAAATGTGTGTCATCTGTCACTGATGTACCATGACTATAGGCAAAACCAAATACAACTAAAACTAATTGTAAAAACATAGCTAGAGTGCCGAGTTAATAAATTATTAACATAGTACTGAAGAATATTGGATAGGAAAACCTTTACTCCGCGAAGCCCCCCTTCTTTTTAATTCGAAGTAATCTGAATATCAACGAAGATGATAAATATATGACTTTCGTTTCAGGTTGAGTCATGGAAACCGACAAGATGTCAACAGCTTCTTCCGTGGCAGAGAGACGGCCCCTGATGCACGCTCTCGTCATTGAAAGACGTATACTATTTGCCTGTACAGTGCTCGTGGGTCTTAGCACATTCCTTTGGATCACAGCTGTATGCACTGAAAAGTGGATCCACATAGAAGGAGGAAATGGTAAGCACACTATATATAAATTTTCTGACTTTTACTGCCAGCTTCATTTTCGTAACTCCTCGGGAACAATACTTCTTCTGAGATGAAAGAACATATTTTTTGCTCTATTTTGTTTTCCTTTACCTTATCCTTTTACTATGTAACGTCGGCACAATATATATGCTCCTTCTTCCTTACTGGTTATTTTTTATTGCTCTTTCTGGTCATATTTTCCTTAACAAACCATCTATCTTTTTTTCTGTACTCCTAGCTATGTTTACTGCACGAAATATATTGCACCAATATATTTTTTTATTAGTTTATTTTATTAAATCAGAACACATGCACTTGGCTTAATTTCAGGTGTCACTTCTTCTGTTTAACTTATAGATGACTCAGCAGAAATTTTGCACAAATGCGCTTGATCACATATTTTGATCTACTGTGTTGTTTCGTTTCGTTGACCTCCTCTTTTAACCCCGACGAAAATAAGAGATGTTATAAGTTTGACGTATTTGTCTGTCTTTGATATACGTAACACCAAAACGAATAAACCGATGTAGATGTGGTTGTTTTTTAAAGATCTGTTGAGCCGTTTTACGATTATTTTTCCAAACAGTTACCGGACGACAACGTATTTACTATACGAACGTAATGTTTCCATTAATAGATACAGGTGGCGCTTTTTACGCTTTGTCAGTTGTATGTTTACATGTGGGGGAAATGGCGGCCTCTCAAAAAATAAACTGTGATTATAAAAGAAATAGCTTTGAGCTATTTGTATAAAATGTGACTGATAATATTGGTATATTAACTTTACCTAAACTTCATTTTGTTAGCTATTGATAAGGCTAGAATAATCTGTTGGATCAGAATAAAACGTATATATTGTCTATTACCCACCTATTACCCTATTTTAGACTATATTCCATATCTATGCAAAATATTCAGCCGCTCTAATAAGTGTCATTAAATATCAAACCGTCATCCATAAATTTTTAAAAACTCGCATGTTCCTATCAAAATATATATTTTTATCGGAACTCTGAAACTAACTATACTAATATATATTAGTATAGTATTAGTTTCAGAGTTCATCACACATGTTATCGACATAAGGCAATTTTAATTACAATCGCGTGCTATGGGGTCATCGACCGATCTATTTCAGTAACATTAGGAAGCGCATAGGTATAGTAAGTTGATACGTATGCCTATATGTAGATGCAATAACTTTGCTAAACTGTTGAAGGTTTGCCAAGATTATTATCATGTCGCATTAGGTGTTGGTGAGGTATTAATATCAAATTAGTGCCTGAAAATACAAATTTTCGCTAAAAGTTCAAACATTAATGGGGCCACAGCTTTTAAATAAAATTCGAAATGGGAATATAGGTACAAGTAAGTGTGGTAAATGTAATTTTGATGATGTAGAGCTAAAATAAATAATAAATATAAATTGAGATATTTTTATTGTATTCGTCTGCATTTATAGAAATCTTTTTTAAAACATGCACGACAAATCATATTTCTCTATTTTATATCAAATTACAAGATATTAACTAATTTACTTTTATTAATAGTATAAATTAAACTTAAAACGTAAAAATGTTGTTTGGACTTGCAAATAATTTTACCAATACTGATTCTGATGACGATCACATGTAATGTGTTTCATAAAAGTTTAAGTTCGTAGTATGCTGTTCGTGGAACTATAACTTTTGTACAACCGTGACGTCACGTTCGGTAGCCATTCTCTAGTTTCCGTTACGTCGATAAAACTCTTGAAGGTTTTATAGCCAGTGCGACTGTAGTAGTTAAATTATTACTTAACCAAATTTCTAGTATAGATTGCCTTCTGCGATCTATATAAGGAGTTGCTTAAGAAACGGAAAAAAATCTTCTCAATTTCTAACCACTGTTCAACAAATAAGCGTTCTCAAATAAATACAATCTTTCTTTTTATTTTCATAAGAAAAAAAATTAAGCCATATACGATTGACAGTTATATTGAGGTCAGCATAATCTAAACGTTATGGTGTTTTCAGAGTTTTTAGTATTTATTTGAACGCACTTTAAGCAAAAACATTAATCAATTAAGTAGGCACGTCCGCTTAAAATGTAACCTTTTAGGTATTTTGAACTAGGAGTCCACGGCTCTCTCTTGCCACTGTATATTTTTTTTGCTTTGTGTTCGCGTAGTGTATATTGTTTTGCCTTAGGTTTGTAAAGTAAGTTGTTTGAGAAGTCCGTGCATTTTTCAACAGAATTCAACTGACATTTATAATTACGCGCCGCGATATTATAAGATGACCAATAAAATATGATATTGACTTGACATATTTTTTACAGGTGTTGAGCTGCCTGTCAAGGGTAGATATTTGATGTGGAGTGATTCCGGGGTGTGGCAAATATGCCGCTACGTGTTCTTTGAAGATAAAAATAGCACTACATCTAATACTACTGTAAGGACAGACGGTATTAAAGGCTTAAAAGGACAATTTCATACAAGTAAGTAAAGTATGTTATTTTTTATGACAGACGTTAATAATGGTTTATACAGATAAATAATCTGTAAAAAGCATCGGGGATACCTACGACTTGTAAGATTTTATCTAAACACAACAAACTGCGTATTGTCATATAACCTTTATTTCAAGAATTTACACGTTTTTAAAATTAAAATTTTTGCAATTCGCTCTGGTTTCGCATTATAAATTTAAATTCATTCAGCTGAATTGAAATGAAGTTTTATCACACTATTTCAACGTCCAGTTACCTGTTTCAGAAACACATAAAAAGTAGTTTTTGTTTCGAATATTATGATTGTTTCAAGTTTAAACCGGAATGTTATTTACAACTGTTTTATAATAAGGAAAAACAAAACAGAATCGTGATCGTTAATCTTTCTCACATCTTCAAACGTTGTTTTTTGAGTGGCTAATGAAGCAATAAATATCATAGACGAGAGAGATGTCGTCTATGAATATAAAACAAAAAATGTACGACTTTTATGACAATGTTCAGATTGAATTTCGGAGTTTTGATTAATGTTACTCCATCACATTTGTCATTAAAAAAAATAAAACTTCGCTATTAGATATGATTGTTGTGATTAAGTGTCGTCATCCTCGTGTTTTCGAGCCTTATGATTTCAGAACCCAGGGCCCGTGTTAACGCTATATCTTGTTTATTGTTTTCTCCTTATGGCACTTGAGCGATGAAAAAAGATTACCAACCTCCTATCTAGATATTCTGTTGCTAGTAGCATCAGCTACCCGTCGTAAAAAAATTAACCACTTTTTCTTTTTTTCGCATTTTCGAAACTCACTGGAAGAAAAGATGACTTTAGTGATAGTTTTAGGGATATCATTCATTTATTTATTTATATACCTACACAAAAATACCTACAAAGGATACAATGTCAAACACAATGAGTATAAAAGTACTAAGGTATTTCAAAAGAAATATCTTCCAGTAGACCCCTGAGAGAAGAGGTGATTAAAATAGGTAGACTGGGGTGTATCATTATTTAGCTCATAAGTATCAGTAGATATAACAATTTTTTTTTAATATAATTTATTATACACATAAATCTACATAAATCAACATGATATTGACCTTTGCGACATTTTTTTTTCTATGTATGTTCTTAATAAACTTCTATCAGATGAAATTTGTCTAGCTTTACGATCGAAAATTTAAAAAGTAAAATAACTATTGACCTTATTGTAGTCAAGAAATACATTATTTGCAATAATTATTTTTAATGTAGGCACAGACAAATTCTTTGTCAGGGCAGCATTCTATGAAACGTTACAAAAATAAACAGCCACATGAATACATGAAATGTTTGAAAATTCCCGTGAGTTTATTTTCTCCAAGGCGCCTTCTGTTTTTACTCAATCTGCTAGTCCATTATCTAACACTGGTTTGCTTTTCTGTCGGCTCGTTTTCCTTGCCTCGCAAAGAAATTGCCAGTCATTTAACAGTTTTACTCTCAGTTCGAGTTTTAATAGTCACTTTGTCCTTAATAAATTGTTCACTGATTATAATCAAAATCTAAATGGGCACTGTTATCTTTTGAGGAAATTGTTTTACTATTTTAAATATAAGGAATTCTGATTTAATGAATTTACATACAAATATGTAAATTAGTTTAAACTTCGGCCAGAATAAATGGCCCAGAATAAAAAACTTATAATTATTATATTTATATTACTAGCTGTTCCCCGCGGCTTCGCCCCGCGTGGGACTCGGTTATATCGCGTCCAAAAGTAGCCTATGTTTGACCTCAGGTCGTTAACTACATCCCTACCAAATTTCATCACAATCGGTCCAGCAGTTTAACCGTGAAGAGGTGACAGACAGACAGACAGACAGACTTTCGCATTTATAATATTAGTATGGAACTATGGATTTAGTACCTACGAGTTTAAACACCCAAATGAACAGAAAATACAAGCAATAAAATATAAATAGGTGCACGTTACCAAGACAATTTAAATTGATGGGAAAAACTAAATAGTGTTTTTTTTTTAATTACCACATGTATGATCAAATTTTATTTAAAACCTTCTGAGTTAGAAACGATAAATAACAATTATCATTAGAGTTTAATAGTAATTTCGAAAGGTTTAATAGATATATGCGTAAAAATTTAAGCTGGGACTAAACATGAACCTTACACTATATTTATTAAGTATATACCTGGAATCACACTTATCTTTTTAAACCTGAACAGATTACGGATGGAGTATTTTCGCATAATTATTATAAGATATTGCTAAGATAACGATAATAATTTAGAAGTAATTGAAAACATTTTTTAGTTGACAAATCACCTATCAATACTATTTAAGTTAAGTAACTATATATTATAATATTTAGTGGTCGCAAAGAAATAAACTTTAGCATGACATTATTTAGGTCTTGCTCAATCATAGCTATCATTATAATTTTACATCTAACTTGTACCAGGTGTTTTTACAAAATTCATTCATCGGTGAACTTGGTGCAAAGCCAAATAGTTCCCTTTTTACGATGTGATTAAATTGCCGTGAATGACAAATTACAAATACCTATTTTTTTTCTATGAATTACCTATAATTAGATTATGTATAATTTTCAATCTCAAACTGAAATCCATTTAATTATTTTGTTGACTATACTTATTATGCAAACGGATGTTATATAGAAATACAAATTGAATCAAAAGAATACAAATTAATACTAGTTGTTATAAATGTTTGTTAATATAGATACAAAATCATAGAAATTCAAAAGTTATTTTAAGGGTGGCATAACGCAAAATATTTTGAAAATCGTATCGTGTCAGTGCAATTTTATAAACAGTTTAACAAGTAATAAACATTGTCAGAATGTTTGAATTGGGATTTTGTGCCGAATTTCTGTATTCACCAGTTAAAATAAACGTATACATCCAACGGTTGAGTAAACGAAATATATCAAAACCAGCAAAATTCTCGGATACTATAAACACTGCTATCGCCTGCCCACACAATTGGATTTATAGTCACTGATAAAAATACCGCAACATTTCTTGATTCAAGTCGCGGTGTCTTAAATCAGTCCCCATCGCGAATGCGTGGCTAGTTATATCCGGTCATCTAAACACACAAACAATAGAACCGTTTGTGCAACGGCAGGCTAGAAATTTGATGGGTAACATTTGCGACTAAAAATAACTTCTTAACGGGTAATCGTGTCTTCTTTCTCTTGAAACGCATGGGGTCTTTATGAGTATTTAGGTGAATTTATTTACATCAGTTAAAACGCTGATTATATTCGATTTATTTAGCAAAATAAAACATTTTTGCTCAAAAAAACTATTTATAGATACATTTTTACATAATTATATCATCATTATCGTAACGCCTGTATTTCAGAGAGGCAGGCAAAGACTAGAGATTTTGATCCTTACTTGCTTCCTCCACACTCATCAATCGTCATACACGCTCGTCGATTTCGGATACTCCTAATGTTTCCCATTTTCAAGCGGTCTACGGTTTGGTCGCATTACGATTTTCGAAGCCGATCCTAACAGTCTTTCCCAGCCAACTCTGCTTTGTATAAGTATACCTTTTTTAGGTCCCTTCTCCTTTTATTCATCCTCTCTACTTGTCCAAACCATTTTAACATCCTTTTTTTGATCTTTGTCACTATTTTAAGTTTTACTTTATTTCCATATATGTAGCTAGTTTGGTCAAACTGGACCATCTCAAAAACCATGAATTTTAATTTCCGAGAAACAAACCCAGGCTCAGAAAATATATTTATATGTTTACTACGAAACTAACATAAAAAGCCAAAACAAAAATAAAAAGAAGTGCTTAAAACAACAAATGACTTGCAATTTTGAGCCTCCATTTGTAAATTTTTCTTATCTTTATACGAGTATATTTTAAAGTTATTAGAAGAAAGTATCATTGCTTAAGTAAATGTTGAATAATTATTCTGTTATAAATAAAACATTACGGTGTGATTGTATTAAAGAAAAAAGAATATATCGGAAAGCAATTGATTCTGACAGCCATCACAAATCAGTTCACGTAATCGTTTCGTATAATATTACCATCGTATGGATCCAATATTTTAAGGTTAGCGTTTAAGTAACAAATGGCTAGAACGTGATCGCTAAGTGAGTTACCACAGATATATTATGAGTGTCATTCTGAAATATATTTTCAATATTTACCCAAATCTTATATCAGTTCACACAGCAGCAGTGTTTACTAATCACTTCTTCATATCGATGTTTAGTAGAATGTATATCGAACCCTACAGCAGACTGGACTATGAAGTAGCAGTACTAACATTTTCAAACTAGCCAACAACTTAGTTTGTAACTCTTGCAAGCAAATCTCTTTGATTAAAGGGATTCTATACCCTAGGGTCAATACACCATTGCAGGTTTATAATAAAAGTATTAGGACAGCTGATAATTTAAATAAATATGTACTTTATGTATAATATGGCTAGAAGCGATAAGCCCGACTGCGGCGGAAACATTACCTGACGGCTAAAACTCTCGTGATCGTGATCTTATAAAACGAACAAAGCCTTTCCGCAAAGATAGGTCATAAAGGAAGGTATTTTTCTACGTACCTACGTCAAAAGACCTTCGCAGTAGTAAGAAATAACTTAGATAATATATTTTACCTTATAAAGTTATGTTTTCATTCAACTACATATAAGATCTTTTATATAGTTTTTGATTCTGAATAAAAAAATAACTTTAATAAGAATTTCAGCTACTCTCTATAATAGTTTTTCAAGTGGTACCTACTCCTTATATTGAAATTAAATGTATTTTTTCTTTTTAAGATGATATTCTGTCTCACTGCCATATTTCACAGATTAGATCCTTTAAACAGCGTATGAAATGGTAGCCTGGTTACTGCGATTTCATATTTCTAAGGTTGAGCCATTCAGGCGTGTATAACGTATCATATTAAGAATAATGATTTATTTATCCATTTATCCAAAATTTCCATTTAAAATATAATTATGTTCATGCATATTTTTCTTTATAAGAAAACCAACAACGTAAAAAGTTTTTGCAAATAAATACATACACGGGTGTTTGATTTCATCATTCATTATTACTTTAATTTTCAATTATATTAGTACACAGAAGTTTGTGGTTTCAGTTTATACCTAGGACCTAGGCAAGACGACATGACGCCATGTTGCTTTAAAGTAATGATATTATCTAGAAAGATGAGGAGAAAAAAACAAAATGAATATAGATAGGAGAGAGCACTGGAGCGAAGTCAACAAAGGATTTTGTATTTTAATTTTTAATGACGTTCTCTCTTTGTTTCAGAATGCACGAATTATTTATCACAGCCAGTAATTGAGGCCGGAAAGCCTATTGATAAAGCATATAACGTAGATATAGCTAGTAAGTAATTTTTCAAATCTTTTAGTCTATTTATTACCAGCAGTCTACCCCGGCTCCGCCCGTGATATATACATAGCCTATGTCACTTGAGAATACTGTGGTTTTCCAGCAGTGAAAGCTTTTTTCAAATCGGTCTAGTAGTTTCGAAGCCTCGTTACAATCAAATATTTCCTCTTCATAACATTAGTGTAGATATTTCACACTTATTACTAAGTGTGTATGTAGTGTTTCAATCACACAGTTTTTCAAAGATAAATAAATATGGATACATTTTACGATCTACTTAAGTTTTAAAAATTTAACCTGAAATGTGCACATACGATTAACTTGATACACGAGTAAAGGTATCAGGAATTTAAATTTGTATGATTTTGAGTTGTTGGAAACTTATCTTGATATCCAATTAATATACTACATTCCTCAACAGATTACGTGAGAACAATGATCTCGTTTAGTATCATCAGCATTTTTGTGATGGCCATGGGATGTGGTTTTTCCGTTTATACCTTTCGAAATCCACGCTATATGTTTAAAAGGTTAGCTGCAGGCATTCATTTTATAAGCAGTAAGTATATTCATCACTTTTATTCAAATCAAAACACACATTATTTCTGCAAAAGCAAAACCCTGAAGCAAGTCGTTGCTTATATATGTGCCGTCGGCGAGTGTCTATATCAGCTAATAGCATCGGCATCAAGTTACAACACACTACACTATATTTACCTCAATTAACGGAAAATGGCAAGAATGTGGTTGTAAATTCTAGGATATATTACATCAAAATTGAAGTTATATTTTTATACAGAATTGGTTAAACAAATTAGATTTAAGTTCATAAAGTTTTCATATTTTTAAAGGTAGATAAGTCCACTAAAAAATGGAAAGATTTGACGTCATAAAGTCGTCGACGTAAAAGATAGTGTAATTAAAATTGTGTGCTTTGTTTTAGCGTCCTGCACATTAGTTGTTGTGCAAGTAATGATGTCAACGGCGGACCACATGCAGAAAAGTGTAAAATATGTTTATCCAGATCGTGCCTATCACTAGTAAGTCTAATTCAGCATTCATATTAGCCCTTCGTAGAATCGAAGAAGCTGAAATTTTATCAAGATCTCTTGTGATATTAAAAACATTTGGTATAATAACAAGACTACATTTTTATGATTTTTTTAACAGAAATCACACTTCTATTAGAATACATTGGTTTGTAATGGAAAATTTTGCCGAAATTTTCACTGACTTCTTAAAATATTATGTCAGATATAAATAAGTATTTTAACTTTGAACGTAAATGAACCACTGAACTGAATAATAAAATGAATATACATAATTGAGACACTAAGGGTTTCATACTATTACGTTATTCCAAATAAAGTGTGTTGACTACGCATTTCTTTTTTTTAGATTTACAGACAATAATTTATTTTGTTTTTCTCTTTCAGTTTTCACATTAGTTTCTACTTGGCTTGGTTTGTGGTGCTTGTCAACTTTTTTGCTGCAGCGTCTTTTATTTGGTACTCCAGAAAGAGGAAGGGAGACAAGGCTGCAACAGACGAGTTGGCCATGGCTGATGAGCCAACTATAATTGGCCGATGACGTCATAGGCTGGCCGCGTCCCTGAAGCTGCTGCGGCTACAAGGGATCTTCCTCAAGTCTTTACTGAACAATGCTCAAATCACCCATAGTAAAATTATTACAGTGTTTATGTCTTCCATAATATACACAACTCTCAGAAATGAAAAGAATCTACAACTCATGAGTGATCTTTCAATTTTGTAACTTTATATTAGACAGCTAATTCTTATTGAACACGTTATATTTGAGCATAAATATTTGTGGAATTAAAAGCTAATGCTACTGCGACATATTTAACTTTACTTGAATAAGCTGCTACATAGAAGCGATATCCATTACATAGAAGCGATATACCGGCCAATGATGAATCTCATAATGTATATTTGCTACTGAATAAACTAAGAATACAATGTAAGTGATATTGAATCTAGTAAAATATGTGTTTAATCTGATATTTAATACAATTTGTGAATGCACGGAATTCTGGCATTACCATCGCCATCAATATTATCGACCGCTATGTCACCTCTATGTGGACGACATGATTGAACTATCAAAGTCTGTAATCTATGTAGAGGCACACTTGAACTCGGACCACTTTTATATAAATTTTCAAATAACGAGTAATTTTATATGTACCTTAATTCAAAAATCGCTTTTTGCGCTTTCGACTCTAAAAGTTAGTGTGGCCTAGATTTCTATTAGGTAATAACTTTATGTCGACTGATAAATAGCAAGCTATTAAATATATTTACTTATTTAATAAGTTGTTTGAATGAGCTATACAATCTTAATAACTTATTTATACATCGATAAATTAGTCTTAATTAAGGCCTTGTTAATCTTATAGGCAGAATAATGAAAAGTGGTTTTCTATATTGTATTTTGTCACAGATTTGTGTTATTTCGACTGTTTTATAAATCTTTTTCTGATTTATGGGATTTGGGGTATTTTAAACATTTAAAAAATATGGTGATCAGTTCTATTTACAAACAATAGTTTATTATGCCTTGAGGTACAAATTTTAAATATATAAAAGATTTTTTTCAAATACATATTATCGCAAAGCAAGCAAGCTGCGGAGTCTTTGCTTTGAAAATTACACGCAATAAACTTGTTAACTTACGAAAAATAAAAAATATTTAATTTTTTTGGCTTAGCCGATTTCAGTACCAGTTATTTTCATTTGAAACTAAACTACTGCATTGATTTTGATAAAATTTTAAGGGGACCAAATTGAAAGTATGTCCTTTCAAACAAAAAAAGAATTTTTAAAATCGGTTGAGAAATAACGGGGATACAAGTTAAAAAAAAAATTCAGCCGAATTGAGAACCCCTTTTTTAGAAGTCGATTGAAAATGGCATTACTTTATCAATACTATGTACGTTACTGTACGTAATGCATAAATGTGTTTCGAAATACCCCATAACTTTAAACTTCGACCTAATGAGATTAACGAATTATTTTGTTATAATAATAATAAAATCATCCATTGGTAAACAGAACAGTCAAGATAAAGGCAACAAACACAGTCTTTTGCAGTTTGGAGTAAAGCGCAAGTAAGTTGCACGTCCACTGTGTTGAAATATCAGAATTGATTGTGTTGTATGGATCTATACAGCACACGTACACCAAATTAGTGTGTAGTGAAACACTCGCCACTATAAGTCGTATTGCTCATGCGAAACCTCAACATAACCTTTTGCACTGAAGCTGAAAAACATCAACGGATCGCGATCACCTTGTGCTCTGCTATATAACACGCGTCTCTTGTGTCGATTTTCTATGTAGGTATTGTAAAAGTGGACTGTAATATATCTTCATCTGAAAAATTATCTCTATCTTCTTTCGCTATCAAGTTCCTCTCGATACCTTTGCCTACTTCCTACTGCTATACTAAGCTACACATCGTGTGTGACTAGATGCCTATTTGGTTAGATGGATTAGTGGAAACCCACACGCCACCTTCTACAAGTGCATGATGTAAAAATCTATATAACACATCAAATTCTGACGTTCTGTACACTCCGATTCCGATGCAATGACCGCGCAACTTTTATCTGTGATCGGTATACCGCGCTTTGATTTTTATTTATATTTATAAGCGTTTTGTGCTCAATTCTCAAATGCAATAAATAATTTGAGGATAAACTGTTTTGTTTATCATTGTAAACGTTGTTACAATAGAATACACTACTATTATGAAAAAGAAGCGTAACAAGTATACGATAAATCCAGTAATGGATAGAGGGAACTGGCTCAAATGGGAAAAAGGATTTTGCCCAGCAATATATAACAAGAACAAAAAATGTATGATATTGAAAACATCAAAAATGCACTTTAAGTCATTAAATGGTGATTGTAATTTCAAATGACAAAATATGGCGTTTTCTATTGGAATATTGTTTAAGTTTGTATTTTTGTGGGTGTTGGAAAATGCGAATATTGTTGTGCTGTCCGACGTTTAATCATGCTATAATGTTGTTCTGCCATGATTCTAGTCATATACTTAAGCATAAATTATATTACTTAAAACTAAGTTAGCCGCTATTTCTTTTGCCATCGGTGTGAACAAAAATCATTAAAAACAACGGGATTTTTTTTAATGATATGTGTCAGGGTACAATATATTTTTTTGACTTAACTTTTATCGATCTCATATTATTTTTATCAAAATGATGCATTCAATTACTGAAGAATTCAATTCAGGTACACAAACAGAAATATATAAGAAAATATAATTTTTATTTAATATTTCATTAAAAGAAAAAAATAATGACTCATCGACATGGCAAAATGAATCAGTTGGTTCGTTTATTCCAATGACATACTTGCGTTATCGTGTGTATTGATGTTATGAATGTTCTTCTTATTTATATTCTTTTTTTATTATTAAATAAAAAATTTAAAACTCTTTAAATAATTTGTTTTTTTCCTTATATTTTTACCAAAGTAAGATATTTAATAGTGATCTGTAGCAGTAGCCACTCCAGAACCTTTCTGCCCTAAGGAATTCACTTCTACACGATGTAATATTTATGGAACTAATTCGCAGAACTATGTAATTGTGGCCTTTTATAGGACTCATCACTACTGATATGGAAAATATATAGCTTATCGCGTTAAAAAACTTTAGTCTTATTTCTGAGTCGAAGTTCGATGCGGTACAGTCAGGGGTTATTATAACTGACCTACTTTTACTGAACCAGCCAAAGTGACCTGCGGGTAATTTAACCTGCTCCCGACTGTACATACCCATCGAATTTTCAAAATCCAGTTCTCATTTACCAAGTGCCTGGAGAATTTGAAACTTTTCAATAAAACATTGTTGTGCACAATGAGGACCTCCATATTATCGATTCGTTGATCATCGATTGCTGCAATGCTTTGTTTTATCATCAAAGAAGTTTGCGGAAATTCCGATTTTAGTTGCTCTTTGATAAAATTGTAAATCAATTGAAAATCGCAACTGTCTAATCCAACCTCAGAGTTAACATTCAAGAACGTAAAAAACACATTTTCACTTTTTTGTCGGCGGCTATTTCAAGACGCGCATTGTCGAAAGTCTGGCATCGTCCCAGATAGAGCCAGTGACACTGCCAACGTCAACAGAGGTGAGTGTCCTAAAAAAACTCGATGAGATAAAAGGCCAGGCATGCTAATGAACCGAGAAGTAAGGATTTGCTAACACTCGGCAAAAGAAAACACCTGTTACTAAGAACTAGTTTCCATTTATTTTTAGTAATCTCCCGCAAAATGGACTTAGTTAGTAGCGGTAGCGGAAACGATGAAAATCGTTACGAAATTAAAAGTTTTACTAGTTTGTATTTTGTAAAATAGTATAAAAAAAACCGGCCAAGTGCATTTCGGGCCACGCGCAAGTACACGTGGTAATCCACAGAGCCAGTAAATTGAATGTTACTCGCACGCAAATTTCTTTGCTCTGTATGTGTTACAGACATGAAAATACTACGATTAGTGGAAAATTGGCATTTTCCACAACTATGTAATCCTTCCTTATCTTTATCATCGTCATCAAAATTTGATAAAAGGAATATATATATATATATATATATATATACTCCTGACCTGACCACATTCAACAATATGTAAACCTCATTGATAAAATAATGAAAACATGAAAGCTAGAACGTTCGATAGATGTTTGAACAGTTACCATAGTGATGGTCCCGCGAATGTCGCATGTTGCGCATATAATGGATTAAAATAATATCCTAACCTTACACAGATCAATAACTCGAGCAATTCAAGTTGATCACGCGATATGGCTGAGTCTAAGGTATGGTAATTCAACCCCGCAATACAATTAATAGCTAGTGACATGTAGTCGCGCCCTATACTGTCATCATAGCACGAAACGCAAAGAATAAAGTCATTATTTTTTGTTTTTGTTAGCTCACGAAATAAAACTAGGGTTTTTATTTTTTCTTTTCAAATGTATTGTCTTGGGATTTACTAACCTGCTGTAGTATTAGTGTTGATAGCGCTGCGTGTCAGTCAGTTTTATTTGCGTTTGCGTGTTGTAGGTATGTTACAATACTCAGTAACAATATTAGTCTTATGGTCTCAGGCATAAAATGTTTATTTTACTTAGTTACTGAATAATTCAAATTGGTATTATTACCTATTTTTTTTTTTAATACTGAATCGGATCACTTCATCTCTACATCACTATCACTCCATATTATAAAACAAAGTCGCTTTCTCTGTCCCTAAATTTCGAATCTAAATAGGGAACCCATGTCCCTTTGTATGCTTAAACATTTAAAACTACGCAACGGATTTTGATGCGATTTTTTTAATTAGATAGTGATTCAAGAGGAAGGTGTTTATGCCCATGCGAAGCCGGGGCGGGTTGCTAGTGTAATTATAAAAATTACCGTTTCATTTTGCGGTGTTCTTATCTATAATGAAGCGACTACCCCATTTTCAATGAATTGTTAATGAACATACTTATTGTACTTAGTTACTTACTGAATAGTCTAAATTGGTATATATAGTACTACCTATTTTTTTAAATACTGAATTTTACGTAATTATACAAATTACCGTTTCATTTTGCGGTGTTCTATAATTAAGTGACTACCCCTTTTTCAATAAATTGTTATAATCTATAAAATATAGGATAATGACTTTAACAGCAAGACAGAAATATAGATAACATTGAAGTGCGACAGAGACTAACAAGAAAGTGTATGTGATTTGACAGCTGTCATTTTAATCGAGCTATATTTTACAAAGACTAATGAAAATAATGACGGGCCGTATCTAGTCTCTTATTTGCCCTGTGCAAACTTCACAAACTGCGCCCTGTATGTCTTGAATAAAATCTATTATCTTTTTAATAATACTACCGAGTATAGGATACTATACATAAATACGTAAACTTACCGTCAGAATTTTTTCCGTTCTTTTTTTATGTCAGTGTTAAAAAGTAGAGCTTTAATCATCATATACCATAGGTAAATATTTATAGCTGACCACAATCTCTAAACGAACTCCATTTAACATTTTTTTTTTTAAAGATTTAACATATTGTGTAAATAAGAGTTTATTATTTTATATAGCAGCTCAGGGCATGGCTCTTCGATACTATTTAATAAAAGCAGGTTGGTTTCTTATTTAGTTAGTGTGTTATTTATTTTTATATTTTGACTTAAGTGCGATAGATGAACAAGCTTTTTTGCAAGCCTAAATTTGGTCAATTTTGAAGTTTTTTCTTTAAATACATAACTCAGCTGCTTTTATTAACAGGAGACGCTACAAATTTTTATACTATAAAAAATATTAAATAAACAAGTCTTGCTGTTTATATGTTTGTAAGTACATTCTCTAATATTTTTAAGTGGAAAAGCTTCCGAGCTCATATTCTTGGCAGAGATTTAAACGTGTTATCTCGTTTCATATTACAGTCCACAGTCGTGCCTATGAAGTGTTGTGTACCTATTCTAAAACATTTCCATTTGTTGTGCAAGCGATAGAATTGGTGGGTTGTTTTGAAAAGAGAGACTTTTAATGCACAAATTGTTAGTAAAAATAGATATTATTTGTGTTCCTGTCTTAGTCATTCCTACGACTCTTCTGGCGCCCTGGGCTGGGTACTGACGCTCTAGTTACGGCACTGCGTACCTATCTATATATGATAATAAATTAATATTTTTGGCTTTTCGGTGTCTTGTATCTGACTACCGATTGTATCAACAAATAAAGTAATTTTATACCGTTTCTTCAGAAATAAAAATGTAATGGTTTTTTATCTAGAAAATGATACATACATATTTGAACATATAAAGATCTTTAAATCCTTCCCTACTTTAATTGGTACTAGAATCGAACCAACTTTAACAAGTTCGATTGATTTAAAATTATGTGCTTGTAGATATGTGATATTACTTATAGTTTCGTAATATATTTTTAATATTTAAAACAACTTTTCTTTGTCTTAGGGATTAAAAAAGAAATCCAGCAAAAAAGTTACCAAAGTCAAATCGATATCTAACACTAATATAAAAAGTGAAGATGATTTAGACAATGTGTCGAGTGGCTCAAGTGGTAAGTGTCCTTTTAGGTATAGAAAAATATTTATTTTCTAGATTACTTGCAGTAGAGTCGAGAAAAAATTGAAAAAATCAAGCATAAGATCAAGTTTGTATTAAAAGGTTCAATAAACTATATCGCCGCTACTGTAATCGTTTATTATAGGTCAAGGTTTCAATTTTCAATTGACCCTGTAAACGCCGGTATCACAGACTTGAGACTTAAGAATCTGGTGATCTTCACAGTTACTTCAAGCCGGTTCTAGTGAGGGATCGAAAGTAGGTGTAAGTAATATTTTTTTATGAAAACGGAGATACATTTTTAATTTCGACTTTGTAAAACCAGTTAGTGCACCTGCGGATAATGATGAAGAAGATCAAATAGGAAAAGGTGTTGGGGGAGCAGCCATAACAATCAGCAGAGAGGAGTACCTTCAAGCGCACAGAGATCTGACTTTTGACAAACAGCAGTTACAGCTCAAAAACAATATTTTGCACCGACGACTTGGCGAATATTATAAGTAAGCCTTTTTTTTTCTTTTTAATCTAATTTTACATAACTTTCGATGAGTATGTGGATCGTAGAAAAACACCTATACCAGAGTTATATGACAGCAGTCTCCTAGTGTATGGCGTATGGCATTCGGCATAAGAATTTAACAATTCATTTTAAAGTGATAGATGTCTCGGAAAATGTGACTAAAAGTGTTTTCAACATTGCAGATCATATCATAGTTATATTATTCAGTCTGTTACAAACTATATTTTATGAAGTACCTATTTCTTTATTTTATTTTGATCAGTCGAGTCAGGTTACAAGTTTCGTTTGACTTTTTGCTTGCTATAAAGTTAGCAACAAAATACTTAGTAAAAGATTTTCAATGAGAGAATAAAAAGTCGACAGAAATCCTGGAACTTAATTGTCTTGTATAATAAAAATATATACAACGCAATGCAATAACAATGCTAGAAAGCATATGCATTGTTTCTGCCAAGAAAAAGATGATACAATTGTTGTGCAATGTCGACAATAATAATAGACAGCTAATAAAATCTGCATCGCATTCTCAAAGGAGGCCAGACAGAAGCCAACTGGCATTCAATAGCAATTCTAGGCGATTATAAATCGGCTATTTAATTGCGTACAATAAAATAGATGACATTTTATTTTGATACTTCTACATCGGAGCCATGGTCTCAGGCCACGCTTCAAAGCCCTGGGTACTTAATTAAGATGGTCATATCAATACTGGTTACAATGAAGGGAACTGCAGGGAAACCAGACCGATAGAATAACAAAACAGGTGTATTAGTAGCCAACACTGTTAGATTTATAAATCCTTTCAACTGTCATTTAGTAATAATAGCCACAGGCAATGGCTTAACGTGTCTTTCAAAGTACAAAATAGTTCATGATAGTAATTGTACTAGAGGCGACCAATTCAAGCCAGTCCACACTCGCCGTCGCTGGACAGGTACTATCGTTACAAACACGCATGCCCCGCTATGCTATCGAGCATTCATAGTAACCTCAATATATTAAGACAAAAATGGTACAGGAAACTGATAAGTTTTATTGCTCTACTAAACTGGATAGAAATAATGACATATCACTCAACGGAAATTACGATCGCATCTTCCACATAATGCCTCTCCCATGGGTAAACTTCGTTTCAATATCACATCACATTAAAAGCTGACTAATGGTTAGTCTTTTTATTACTCTATGAAACTAGGATTATGGTTAGTTTTTTATTACATAAGCTTTAGATTCTTAGAGAATTAAAACTTAAGAATATATATCTCACTAGAAACAAAATTATTTTAAAAAAATGATTATTTTCGTCAATGTTGGTTAAACAAAATTAAATAATTGAATACCTCTTATCACGGTATCTTCATATTAATGAACTATATGCCAAAGAACTGTGCGTTGCAAAAGTCTTGAGGACACATCGAGAAGTCCTTAAATGATTCCGACAATATATATATATTAAGAACACAGTCTTTTCACAAACCCTTTTCAATAAATACATATATTTTTTAATTTTTGTATAAATTAAAAATATGTTTTTTTAGAAAACGAAAAATGGATCACGTATTGAAACCATTGGAAGGTGCTATTGATTTAGAGGAAAAATATCAACTAAAATTGTTGTCCTATGAAGAACTGAAAGAGAAAGAAGAAAGGGAAATGGCAGAGGTAACCACGATATCTATTTTTTTTTTAAATTTCATGAAATTTTAAAATTTATTAACTGAATTTGCAATTTGTTTGTTATTATATAAACTCTAAATTGGAAGTTATCATTCTTCGAGTGTGTTTCCCAATAGCATCATTATAAGTATGTGGTTATCCATTTATTGTTATTTATTTATTATTGTTAATAAATATAGTTATGGCATTAACTTCAATGATTCATTAACAATTTTTAGTTATATTAATTACTACCATTTCCCCACAGTTTCACTCGCCCTTGGCGTAATGTGTAGCCTATAAACTTTTCAAAAAATCAGGCTATCATGTGTAAAAATAAATCTTCAAATCAGACCAGTAATTATCAAATTATAATCTTTCAAACAAACAAACTCTTCAGCTTTATTATATTAGTTAACTAGCGACCCGCCTCGGCTTTACATGGGTATAAAAAGCTTCCTCTTGAATCACTCTCTATTAAAAAAACCGCATCAAAATCCGTCGCGTAGTTTTAAAGATTTAAGCATACAATGGGACATAGGGACAGAAAAAGCAACTTTGTTTTATACTATGTAGTGTAGTTTATTTTGCCAGTATAAAGGTAACTTGGGCCAGGTACAATGCGCAGCGGTCTTATACGTTTCGGTACACGTGTTCCATAACCTCTGATTAGCAATTCACACAATGAACACTGCTTATTTTACGTACTTAGACATTGGACACTTCGTCGAACGTCACTTAGGTACTTAAACTCTCACTTTCATGTAATATATATTTCATGAAATTCCCACTTTTTCAGATAGATTAATAATTGGATGAAAGTTTTTGATTATTAAAGTTTTGACGAAGCTTATTTTTATTGTTATGTCATTCACAATTTTTACAGATAAAATCAAAATTACAAGTAGTAGATATAAATTATCGCGAACAATTGGAGCATGCTGAAAAAAAATTCGAGGAACTGCAACATCTTGAAGAGACTACCGGTACAGGATTGATTTATTCGAAGAAAGGAAAGCCCATCGCTGACAAAGTAGGTTTCCAATTCAAGAATAATGTGAATAGTTTATGGACAAAAATTTTGATACTTTGTTTATTTATTTTTATTTATTTTATTTATGTATTAAAGTCATGTACTTTATTATCGATCAGGCGCCAGGGGTCTACTTCTCAAACTGTCTATTATTTTGACTACTTTTCGTGGAGACAACTTCGCAAATTTCCTACTTAGTAAAAAGGATACAAGGGTATTTTAAAATAATTATTGGTATTTAAAATAATTACTAGTCTTTTAAGTGCAATTAAGTAAGTAGTTATTAATGAGTATGGTTAAGAAGTGGCCATTTTTTTTTTCAAACAAGTGCGTCAATACACCAAAGCACCAAATTGTTTACTGCAGCAATAATATTTTTCTATTTTTGGAGAGCTTGCATGTGGATGATGATATCGGTCGACAATATTTTAGATGCCTTTCACCATTTTTTGAGAAAACATAAAAGTTTGTCTTTGGCTAAAAACAAAACATCTGCAATATTAATTCTTAGCAAATTGTTTGCAACAAAATTGCATTTAATTCTTTTAAAAGACAATCAATACATATAATAGTGAATTAAATGCTTACGACATATTCTCCACACTGTACGAATTACATGGCAAAATTAATCTAAGCAATACAGCTGTACTGTATTGTATTAGTAATTTGTATCGCCGATAACCACACTTTCCCATTATCTAGTACTGAATGCATTAAGTCCACCATTTGTACAAATTATAATAAAAATTAATAATACGTCCACGTCTGTGATGATAATCTTTTATTCTAATAATAGACAGTGCACCGGTATTTGATTCTGCAAAGCCGTAAATCCGAGCAAGCTTCAAGTCTATGCCTCCGTTACATACGTGTAAGAAACGCTGTCTCCGAGTTAGAGGCAATTGTTCGGAAATTGGAACAAATTGCGCCTGGATTATTCGTTGCACAATATGAGCAGCTCTTCATAGATTACCAGAACTATGCGACCAAAATTGAAGGTAAGTAGGACTGTACTCTTTCTAATATGGCAACGGTTTCGACATCATCCCAAAGATTTGCGCCTCATGAGTAATCGATAAACCGAATGTGCTGAGTTTTGTTTCTGCCCAATGCTTCAATTAGAATTTTTTTTTTTCACATTGTATTTTTTGTTGCAATATAGCTTTTACTTAGTAAGTTTTACCACTCGAATGTTATTGAAATTCCTCTTTTTTTGCTACCTATGCTAGATGCAATTTTGAATTTTAAGTTCATACGAAATAGGTAAATAAATTTTGTGCTGACTGTTTACTTAATACATTATATTAATATCTAAATTTGAAAAATACATTATTCAATAGTTTTTTCAAAGAATGAGATTATATTCGCGGCTTAACATAAGTAGTTCTTATTCATAGAATGGGACCGCTATCCTTATTTTATTTTGAAATAAGGGTAAGTATGGGTCGCAATAAAAACCTTTATACCCAAGAGATTGCTTAATCCTATCTGAATCATCACGTGCTGATAGCTATTTTATTTTATTATACACTTCGTCATACTAGCTTTGTCTTGGGACTTTGCTCATAACAAATTCGTGCTTAAAATCTCTAACTCTTTCTTAGTATCAAATTTCACCTGAATCTATCGATTATGCGTAAAAATTTTTTTTAATAGCTTAACAAAACACATCTATTTATAAATACAATTATTTTGATTGAATGTTTTTACTCCTTCAAAATTTCTAACCAAAGCGTCGCATTAACTAACTAACACTTTCACTGACAGTAACGTCTATCGACGTAGATAACAATTAACTGTTATTGTTATCTCGTTTACTGACCGCGAAAGTGTTGATAGAAATTGAACTTTATCTTCTTCTTTTCGTGTCGATTAGCTCAAGACAGTCAAAATTTTGTTACTACAGAAATTTGAGTTACAATACTAATGTCATAAATTATTAATGTCCAATGCGAAAAATGACCAAAACGAAAAATGTCCATTAAGAATTATGTCCAAATGCAAAAATGTCCAACACGAAAAATGTCCAATACTTAAAATTTGCCTTTACGTACTTTGTATGGTTGCACATAATGATTTATTTTATATTGCAGAGCGCGAAGACGAGCTGATTAAAAATCGTGGCAAATGTACTGAGCACAATCAGATGTTGGCTCACATAAGAGAGAAAATGCAACACACTGATGAGGTCATAGATTTCACAGAGTGTGATTTTGGAGAAGCCGAAATGGAATATCAAAGGGCTAGAGAAGATCTTGGTCAAGTTAAGGTATATACATTGTATTAGCACTTCTTTACGAAAATTTAAAGTTATTGAATAGTTTGATCAAATAAAATTTTAACTTTATAAGAGATCTTAATTAAATTTGATGTTTAAGGTCAGGTAAATATCTAGTGTAACAAAAAACCCCAGCGGGAAATCAAATTTTAAATTTCTTCTCGTCTTCAACAATTAAGTAGAATTATTGATTTATACTTAAGGATAAATTATTATTTTAGAATACGTAAATGACGTGGGATAATATCAATTTGAGGAAACGTCTTATTTTTCAAGTTTTCAATATAAAATTAATTTAAAATTTTCAGACAACCAAACTTAATCTGTTATTGTCATAATGCTGTTTTGATTTTTTTTTCTAGACCCGTCGTGATAGACTGCGTTGGTCTCTAGAAGCAGAAAGGCTGAAGGCAGGTCTGCTGACAAGAAAAGACCTTTTGCGAGATTTCGAAAAGGCCACCGATGATGTATGTATTAAAGAAATGGTATATTAGACAATTACCAATTACATATTTACTTAAACAAATTTTAGGGCTTTGTTAACATACTCAGTCGGTGCGTCTGCTGACAACAGTGGGTAGCTCTTGTGAAAGTTTTCTGGTATAGAGAGGCCAAACAGCAGTCACTCCTTCATAAACTAATTAATGTCGATGATAAAAGGGAAAAAGTCTGCGTTAAAGATGGTATCTCAGTTTACCCGGCTCAGACAGAATTTTGCATCGCTTTCATATTAATTATGCATCGAGAAAATTTATAAAATTATCAAATGCTGCAAAAATGCAAAAATGCAAATTATTTCGTAATAAGAAAAATAATAATTATTTTTAATCCAAAAAATGTTGGATCCTTCACTAAGACGGTAGTATTATTGTTTTTAAAAATTTACCTTTTAAATTGTTGGGATGTTAAAACAGGTTGAAATACTGAAGCAAAAAAAGGCACAATTAGAAAGCCAAATAGCAAAAACTACCAAAGATCTTAGAGAGGCAAGGAAGCGAATGCAGTTACCACGATCACCCTCAGTCCACGATCAGGCGCAAACAACCAGTCCTGAACCTGAACTAACAATTATAATAGAATAAAAGTTTAGAATTTATTTTCAAGTTAATAAAATTCATTTGTTTAATTTATAAACAATTTGTTTTTTGCGTCATTGCCTTCAACAAACATTTCTATTTCTATTAAATAAAGTTTATATTGATTATGTGCATAATAGTTTCTAGCTTCTAGAACTGTTGATATATGATATATTTTAATTTTGAAATATATGAATTATATTGATAATGTTTTTTTATTTATTTACTTAAAGAAATAACTTCAAAAATAATGTATTTTGGATAAACTATCGCACATTGAAAATATGGTCTGGACTAAATAGGAGCACTCAAATGCATGCACGCATATAATATTTCAGCGTACTAGCAAAATTTGATTGTGCATAATTTATTTAAGTGTACATTATTCAGGATTTTTTAATTTTCATGTCAGCGCAGAACTTTTAGTACTTAAGATCAAATAAGATATTGGCACTTGACTCGTTTACGTGACTTATCATTTTACATCAATCTTATCATCTCTACCTACCTATATATAATTATCATGACTTCAGAGACCTATATAAGTACTAAATGCTTTGATTATTAAGAAAATAAATAAAGACTAAATGAATGTGTAACGGTATGCCTCATGGCATGTCATCAAACATTATTGTCGCAGACGATTATTTTTACGAGATATTCTACTTACAGTATGGAATTTTCCTTAATACTTCATTCCATGTTAATGTATTCATGTCAAGCTCCCATTTATGACGCATAGCACTTCAGAGAACGCCTTTATATCCCAATAGCTATTAATGGTTTGCATAAACTAAATCCTGATTATGCTCAGCATTTTGGATCCTAGAAAATAAAACTAATAACAAATTGGTGGATACTTTTAATATACTCTTATTGTTGCAAATTATTATCTACACTGTCTAAAACCAGCGAGAAGTTAAAATTAATTTTGGCAAGTTTACTTAAATGACTTATGTAGACTTACTCAATATATTTACTACATATTATGAAAACTTAGATTAAATCATAACTTTATATAAGAAATAGCTTTATTTTAAAATTAAATCATAAAAGCTGAACCTGATTTGGCTTATATTAAAAAAGCCGAAAGAGACTGTAGGCCTGAATATATGTTATAAATTTCAAGTTGATACGCACATGCGTTCCTTAGAAAGAAAAAAAATTACAGTAGAATAACAAAGTGATCTTATGAGGATTCCGATTTTGTATTTTGAGGTACCTATGGAGCCCTAAAAGTATTAGCAATTGTCCCGCCTTTTAAACTCACGTCAGATAAAGTCTGTTAAAAAAGAGAACATCACTGTTTCTGATCTCCTTTTTGATTGAGTTGCACTGCTTCCACTTCCTCAGGAACCGGTTCTTTGATGATGGGACCGTGCTTCCAGTCCGGCGGGTAACCGTACTGCCTCACATCGTCCCACCACTGTTGCTTACCGTCAGCCCAGATGCAGTACACAATATTGGTACCGACTAATACAGCGAAGCAGACCCAAAATGCTCCTCTCCATTCTTGTAATGTAGACTGAAAAAAAACAAATTAATTACAATAAAAGCTCTAGTCAGATTTGCGCACTAATATTTGATGTCCGCATTGTAGATTTCGGCAGGAAACAATCGTGAATAATATCTTTTTTAACTAATCGTTATTCGACTTTATTGTACCAATTACACAAATATAAAAATAAAACTAAAATAATCAATCTTGAATTAATATTTTATATTTATATATGAACACTTTTATAAATAGATAAGTATATAAGTATGATCAAAAATATAATCCGTAAGAATTTCTAGACTAGCTAAAATGGTTCACGACTTATAACCCGCTGATTAACAAATTGACGTGAAGGCTTAATGATAAATTTGTTTGAATATAGAACTCACGGAACATAAACCCTCTAAAATTCATTTTCACTGCAAATGAAATAGATACTAAAAACAATCAAATATAAACAAATTAATTATATAAAACTTTATATCTAATTGAAACTATTCATTACTTATACATGTTGACATATATTTATATTTAACATTTGAATAAAGTTTTAATAACATTGTGTACACAAAGTGTAAAAATGACTCTACTTCCTATTTATTTTTCAAGAAACGTGAACGGATTCCCATGTGGCCACTAGTAATCTGATAAAATCTTAATGAAAAGCATGTTGTTCCTAGCGTGAACCGCAGGAGATGACCCTAGGGGTCGACTGAATCTGGGAAAAATACGCGGTCTTGCAGTAATTTATTTCATTTGCCGTTTTCAAACAAAGTAAAGAAAATTATGCATTCAATTCTTTGTTTTTATTGTTGACTGAAAATTAATTGGGTGGGATTTTCATACTTTCGTTTCGTTTTTAGAATTATTTTAGATTTTTATTCCTTAACTCACTAAAAATAAAAGGCAATCTGCTCTCTTCATATGTAGTGTCGTAAGAGGTGAGGTACCTCTACCTAACTTCTAACAGATTTCATTGACAACGGTATTTTCAGGCGAAATTGATGTCAGGCAAGATGATATTTATTAAATTAATGACTGATCTTATTTTATGTCTTAAGTAGGTATAATATAATATTAGGTCCTTGAGGAATTAGGAGGCTTAGACATCGAAACGTTAGTACTTACATATTCTGTGACATCGAGATCAATGGGACCCCGAGCTTCGAAGCTATGGCTTCAATTGTAACCGGCTCATAACCAAGACAATAATGATGAGGCAATACGTAAATATTTTAATAATTTACATACGTTAGGTGTCATCAGTCCAATGAGATAGGGTGTCACGATGCCTGCGAAAGTTGACGTCGTATTGACAAGAGATGTCAAAGAACCGGCGTAGTTGGGGGCGAGGTCCAGAGCATTCACCTGGAATGTTTGAACAAAAGTTGGTAAACAAATATGAATTATGTTATTTTTGTTTTATTAGTACTTCATCGTACTCAACATTGACTACTATTAAACATTAGACCTCTTTGAATTTAAGACATTTTGGTTCACATAATTTGAACAGGAGTTAGCCGATGCAAAGTTAGCGAGTTCTTCCTGCCACTTTAACAAGGGCTAAATAATTTAATAGTGATCTATAAAACTGTTTAAATAAGTTTACCAGGGGGCACTGCTAGGCTATAAGTCATGCAGTCTGAATTGAATGCCATAGCATTATTAAACAGCATGAATCTAATACTTCCTTCTCTTCCCTAATTACTTTTACTTTTACAAGATAAGTTATTATTGTACTTTATAATAAACCTTATTTTCGTAAGCATAGTTATGTTCATGCATTTACTCTCCGGTCTTGGCTTTTCTCGGCCAATTGATTGCATTTCGTTAATATCGGTTGGATAATTATGATAATTATTAATATAAATATTACCTTCATGCCGCTATAAAAGCCTCCCATTACTGCCATGGACAGCACGAAGTAAACCATCGCCGCGGTACGATCACAACCAGCGTATGACGCCAGGATTATACAAATAGCCGGACCAGTTGCCGCTGAAAGAAACATATAAATATATCTAATTCTGCATATTGAGAGCGTGATTCTTGGGGAAATTTTAATCTAGTTCATACACATCAAGCGGGTAAAAGCCCCAGTTGCTTCATACATTTAAATAAATAGGTACACGAAACAATTAACACAGTCGTTTGCATTTTAGGTATGGACTAAACAAATTGACAATGTGTAAAATTTTTGCTTAATTTATTCTGCAACTACAAAAATTTTCATTCGAATAATTTTACCGATTGTTGTATGAATAATTCTTCCAGTCTTGATCGTGTGCCAGTTTTTTTTAATACACAAGTCACAAATGAAGCCGAACAGGAAAGAGCACACCCACATTGCTATGTATGGGAGGGCAGTTAATGTTCCAGTAGTTGCAATTGCAATATTAAATTTGAGAAAATCGTGGGCATATTTACGAAAATCTGAGTCGTTTGCATTTTAGGTAAGGGCTAAACAAATAACAATGTGTGATATTTTTGCTTAATTTATTCTGTGACCACAAAAGTTTTAATTCAAATAATGTTACCTATTGTTGTATGAATAATTCTTCCAGTCTTGATAGTGTGCCAGTTTTTTTTAATGCACAAGTCACAAATGAAGCCAAACAGGAAAGAGCACACCCACATTGCTATGTATGGGAGGGCAGTTAATGTTCCAGTAGTTGCAATATTAAATTTGAGGACATCGTGAGCATATTTAGGAAGATCTGTGACCATTGTATAGTATCCCCAATCGTGGCCAACCTGTGAAGTACAAAGTAAAAAACCCATTTATTTTTTATTAACCTATATTGTCACACTCCTGGGCAAAGGTGGGAGACCTTTGCCCAGCAGTGTGACAATATCATACCATCAATACCATCCATCTCCTTTCAAACCTCTCTGTTCCGCCACATCCAGCCACTTACTCTTGAACATTCTCAGGTCGTCGCTCCAGCGCATCGTGTGTTTCTGCTTGTGGTTGACTGATAAGGAATAATTTTAGCATTAAGTCTGCCAATTGTATAGGTGTGTGTTGTTTACTTATCGAACAATGAAGTTTTAATAAATAAATAAAAAAGATAATTTGACTTTCTAACAGTTATTCATTGAAACTTTTATTATGAGCCAAAACACTGTAAATTTGCTGCAACTTGCTAAGAAGTTCATTATTCCGCAGTCTTTGTCATGCTGTATTAATCAAAAGTTGCTAAGTATATCTTATTAGAAGTATATCTATTTATCTAACTATATAAAGTAGTTCTGTAATCCAAATTTCATATCAAACTAAGATTGAAAGTTGAAAAAATACAAATATTTTTTGTTAAACTGTTAAAGAGCTAAAATCTTCAAACGTCCGATCAGATATTATTTATCCATAAATAAAAAATATCCCGATACATAAAGTTTTCTGAAAAATCCGCATCATATTCGCTCCATTCGTTTTTATACTTAAATACTTTTTATATATCACTAGCAACCCGCCCCGGCTTCGCATGGGCATAAAAACGTTTCCCTTGAATCACTCTATCTATTAAAAAAAACCGCATCAAAATCCGTTGTTTAAGTTTTAAAGATTTAAGCATACAAAGGGACATAGGGACAGAGAAAGCGACTGTTTTATACTATGTAGTGATAGTGAAGTTGTATTGCTGGTATTCCAAAAAAATAACAATAAAATACGCCTTAAAATTTTTATTTCTCCAAATGTTGATATTTTGTATAACAACCTAAAGATTTTAATTTTAATTTAACTTGCTTGTCTCATAATCTCTTTTTCACGCATTGAAAAACTGTTTGTGCTTTTATTATTTTCTTTATATAAAAAAGCCATGAGTCATCGCGTAATCTTATGTATTTAATACTCACAGCAGCCCATACTAACGCCCAGACTGGCGCCGACCGCAGCATTGCCTTCCAAGGCACTCTATCTTTTGCTCCTTGAGTGTCAGCTATAGTGACATTATCGTTCAAGTATGTTAACTCCTTCTCTGATATATATGGATGTGTGTTTGGTGTACTATAGCAAAGAAGACTCTGAAATTTATGATATGTATTCATTTTTAATTGATGAATATAAAAAGAAATGTATTTACATCCTTAAGGTTATATATGAACTGTTTAGTAAAGAAGGATATTCTATGATAATTATAAGTTATCGAGTTCTCGTTTTTCGAATGCTAAACTAAAATATCCTGATTACATTACATTGTACTTGTCTAATATCAAACATAATATAATTACCCATAAAATAAACCACAGTATGCCAAAGCCACCATAGAAGTAGAATACATATGCCCAATCTTTTCCATCTGACAGGAGAAACCCAGACATGAAAGAACCAAATATGTTACCAATTTGGGCCCCTCCGAAGACTAACGCTCCTTGAAACGACCTCTCGTGGGGTGGTACCCATCTAGCAAGCATGATCATAAGCGCTGGCATTGTTGGACCCTGTAAAAATAAATATTTTGTAAAACCAATCATCTTTTACAAAACACATAATCTTAACTTCAAAAAAATAGTAAGGAACATTGTTTTACTACTTAGTATCCAAAACAGCCTAAAACTGGTTCTCTTGTTCGATAACGTTATCTCATGACCAAATTCTGTCATCAGATATATTATTATCATCTTGAGCATGTCATGTATAGATTTTATACGCGTCGTCCCGCAAGCTTCACTAATTTGTGTCCCCCATCTAGCCGGTGATAGACAACTTGTCCTTTTACCAAAAAGAAAAAAAACTAATAGAATATACCTCTCCCATCCCCTGAAGAATTCGTAATACGAAAAGCCATGTAGCGCCGCCTGCTCTAGTCACAATTGGAGTGAGGAATGTGAATAGCGCCGTGCTCAACAATCCTATTCCGAGTGACCATTTTCCACCGAATTTCTCTGCAAAATATCCTCCTGGCACTTGTGTAGCAGCGTAACCATAGTAAAAACCACTTAAAATAAGGCCCTGTGTAGCTTGATCCCATTCACCGACGGCATACTGAAAAAAAAATCTTGGTCCAGCATGATTTTGTTTGGAGATTGTTTATCATAATATTAGCAATTAACCCCTGATATTGACAATTTAAGCCTTGGTTCTAATAGGCAAATTGAATCAAAATATGAGTTTACATTATATAAGTTCCTTTTTATGTATGTACACTTTAATAATGGCGTAGGTACTAATGTCGGTTATGATGATCCCTAATGATGACCTGGATGTAACATCCAATTAACAAATATTGTTTGTATCCGCATTTTTCGGAAATATATAGAAAGAAACTATAATAAAACGGGACGTTCATTTTTTACCTAAATTCAAAGTTTCATTATACATAGATAAAAATATTTATTTGTTAAATCAATACTTCTCTTGCTTGTTCACTTCATAGTGTAATCTTGGCTGTATTGTTAGATGGTATGCCTTGATGGTAGATGGTAGAGTCATTCGCGTCCAATGACCATACCATAAGTTTATGCAAACTGGGATTACTGCATCTCTAGTCTGGGCAATCCCAGACTAAAGACGACGAAGACTATATGGAAATCCTATATTAGATAAACCACTGGCGCTACTCAGAATTTCATACCAAAATTTACATACCTACCTTGATTGTTTATAATCAAAGCTACCTAACTTTTGGCATCTATAATAATCTTTTTACAATGACAGTTATTTGGTACATTATACACTCAGGCATAACACAGGTGTTCTATCATATTTAATTAACAATTCCATAGCAACGGTGACCCTCGCGCGGGCAGCTTTCTCGCACAAAGGATAGCCATCGCTATCCGATGCGGCAATGCTTCCTGTGTGATGGGAATTTTGCTCAGAAGTCCTTATTTAGTTTTTTTTTAGTTTTTAAGTATTTTATTTAGATTTTAATTTAATTTAATTAGGCTATTAATTATGTAACTAATGTTTTTAAATAAATATTCCATAATTAGAAGTTCGTCTCGTTGGGATGCACGGAGCATGTAATTCTTAATTAGTTAAATGAAAAATGCATGTATAATTTTTGAATTTGCATTTTATTAATGAACCAAAGGCCCAAATAAATTATTTATGACCGAATTTTCATTGTTCATTGTCACTTTTTATTTCTTTATTCACTTTATTATAGATATTTTAGCTAATTTGCTTCTCAAATATGCTTACCGGATTTTCGACCACAACAGACGTTATATTGGTCATCCTATCATTGTCATCACTTGGACAAGCAAACTCATCTACAAACACTTGTTTCGATTTGTTCACACGAACCATCTGAGTAATGGCCAAGTTGAGACAGACTCGCATGGTGTACGCATTGCAGACACCAAGCAAACCCATCACACCAAGTATGTAGCGTTGGGGGATGATACAATCTAAAAAATAACAAAATTAATTGTATTATATTTAACTAGCCGTTGCCCGCGGCTCTGCCCGCGTGGGACTCGGTTATATCGCGCCCAAAAGCAAAATATGTTTGAGCCTAGTCCTTCTCTTAATCAATACGTATATAAAATTACATCAAAATCGGTCCGGTGGTTGAGCCGTAAAAACGTAACAGATAGGCAGACAGGCAGATTTTCGCATTTATAATATTACTTAGTCTTTGATTATTTATCAAAGTACTTAGTATGGAAGTATGATTTATATCTACTGTTAGTACAAGTAATATTTAAATAATCTTTTTTCCCAAAAAACTTAAACCGACTTTCATTTAGCGGCCATTTTGAACATTGAAAGATTAGAAAAACATACCTAGATGTGCAGGGTCAATTGATATAGTACTCAAATACACTAAAAAAACGATAAAAGTGTCAGTGCCCCATTTTTTAAACAATGATGGTCGGTTGACCACTGACACCACAGTGTGTAGTGCAACTGAGCTTGTCACCCATACTATACGAACAAAATTACCAGGGAAAATGTCAAATCATCATTCTCCCCTTCTACATCCAAGATCCAAGAAACGTACTAAATTATATTATGATGAGACTACGGTAGGTATGTCAGTGTCTCCTGTTAAATATTTGAAAATAGATAAGTATTATTTCATCATGTCTTTACAAATATGTTCACGCTGTGACTGTCTTGATTTTGTAGAAATAAAGCAAATACAAACAATATTTATAGAATTAGGCGGTACACGCTACCAAATTATATGTTAATATTAAAAAAAACAAAATTAAAAATGTTCTGTGTCTTGGACTGGTCTTCAATAATCTATAGGTACTAATAATATTATAGAGGATTTTTTTTAAATTACAAATTTGATTATATGTTTGTATGGAATAAGCTTCAAAACTACTGAACCGTTTTGAAAAATTATTTTACTGCTGGAAAGCCACTTTATCCTCAAGTGACATAGGCTACGCATGTACAGTGGGCTGCAGAGAAATCTGACCCCCATGCCACAAGTATCGCTATTGAAAGGGAGTCAGGGGAAGCCGGGATGGACTGCTAGTTTTTGATACTTTCTTTGGGTATAGCTAAATCTATGTGATTTGTTCTTATGTTCATTTTTGTTTTACTTGTAGGAATTACAAATGAACATGATATAATTGCATATGATAAAACACTAGCTGATCCGTGCAACTCGAGTAATTTCTCGAGTAATTTTTATATAACCGTTATCCATCTGAAATAATGTTCCTACTTTTAAATAGGTATTTTTAAATAGGATGCCTTAATACATTTTACAAACTTTATAATCCTCGCACTGTATTTATAAATGAAAGCACCTAGATAACATGCTTTAATACGTTTTACAAACTAAATTCTCGCATTGTATTTATAAATGAAGGCACCTATATAACAACATATACTTGATATGGCTACGGTGGACCACTTTAAATAGAACACGTATGACTTAATGTAAATCGCTTTCTATATTATGACTGAATACTGCATCTAACCAGTCATATATACATACATAGAATGTTACTTACATGATCGTAGAGCCTTGGTTAATGCATTATCTTTAGTCTTTGGAGTCCAGGTCTTTTGATCCAATAGATTTTGTGCCTGTGCTGGACGGTCACTATTATCCATTTTTTGGTTGATGATATAAAATTATTTTTTCTGAAAAATGCTAAAAAAGAGTTACATTTATGTATTTTCTACGGAAATAAATATTTCAGTCGTAATGCTGACTATTTGACTAGTAGATAATACTCTTTAGCTTTAAGTAATAATTTATATAATAATCAGATCTGTTAAGATTTTACGCCTAAACCAATTCTAATGAAATTTGCTATGGATATAGTTCAAGGTTCAGGATCAAGCGTAAAATATAGGCTACTTTTGGAGAAATTACCTAGTTCAACGCGGGCGCATCCGCGTAAATAAATAAGTAGATGTGCTAAACCAAATGCCTTTAGGCGGTCTGAAAATCTAACAGTTATAGGGCCAATTCAAATCATGACTCTGTTTGTCTGGTTTCCCTGCAAAAAAATTACAAGGTCAGACATCAGTAGCTGTTATAACCAGTGCCGCCTAGAACCATGCTTAAAACGCTGCTCCCTGGGCTCTAAAGTGTCAGCTGGTCATAAACTTGGGAATATACGCTTGATGAAGAAGAAGAAGTGGAAATCGACATCTATGAATGACAAAGCAATCTAAAAATCCCCGGGAAGGAAGAAGTGGTCTGACGAAGCAGAAATCTATTCAGCTATCTTGTGTTCTTAGGGATGCAAGCCACCCAAGGCAAATACGAGTACAGCATTATCCCCGTGGTGTATGCTCTACTTGATAATAGGTACTTACGAGAACCAATAATTATGCCAGCACACTTGTATGAAAAACCGATATCAAATAGGAAGGGGTTATTCAATTTTTCACACAACTACATTTTCCATAAGTACTATCACAACTACACTGAATTATATGTGTTAATGTATTTTATGTGTTTATCAATCCGCTATATAAACAAGTAAGCGTCTCTATCTTAATTTATATTTAAATACATTTCCGATTGTTATCTTGCGACAAATCTGAAAATTTCCAAGTAGGAATTTTCGGGGAGTACCTCATGGTCAGATGACTGAAGAAGGTCGCAGGCAGGCGCTGGATGCAGGCCGACACCAACCTTTCGTTCTGAAAATCCTTAGGGGAGACCTATATCAGGCAGTGGGATAGCCTGCGGCTGAAATGATGATGATGATGACCTCATGGTCACATAAAACCAGAAATAAAGTATGGGAAATTAAATTTTCATATTTTTCACTACCTCTATAATAGTAGTAATCACGGAAGACCAGCGTTGTGGTTTTCACCACAACTTTATGCTGAGAGGAGACCATTTTGACATAAACACATAAATTTGTCATTTCGTTAAATGTTTTCAATTGCTTTTTACATTGTGTTTTTGTGTGATATATCAAATAAACATATTTTTTTCTTTCTTTCTAGTCAGGCATCATATAAGAATGTGTATTCTTTTAGTTTTTTCTTCTAGTATTTCCTTCTCAGAACTCCAGAGTTATTACATTACGTGGAATAAATGCGTGGTGTTTGTGAATAAAGACATGCTTGTTTTAATATAAAGGGTGAATAAATAAAATATGAAGTAATAATATATTTTATTTTATTGTCCTTATAGATAAAGTAAATATAAAACAAAGTCTGGCCTATTTAGTAAGGTAAAGGCACCTATTATGAACACGGTCTAATTATGGACAGTTTTTAATAAAACCTCAAAAATTGGGAAACTCTTAAATATTTTTTTTCAAATGACTACACTAATAAATTTTACAATCATTCCAGACATTGTATAAACCATTTTTGACAGCAATCAGCCTTTAAGTTTTCAACTGTAACAGTGTTTCACTCACGCAGTGTTTTTTTGTATCGAAAATCCGAACTTCTTATAAGGATCTTAATGCGAGTAGGTATATTTACTGTCTTTTTTTCTGACAGTTGTAAGGTTTTTGCTAAAAATCTTATTATTTATTGAATCATTGATAGCAAAATATTATTTATGCAACTTGACTAAAAATATCATATAAATTTTACCCTTTAAATTTATCAATGTTTATAATTGGATTTTTTTTCATCTTGTGCCCATATATGGACAAAATTTCTATAAAGTGATTTTTCGTTATGTTAATTTGACATCATATACTACAATACAATTATTAACATTACCTTTTGTAATAAAATCTGCAGCAAATTAAAACTCTGTCAGTTTAAGAACATTCTGTTCATAATTAGGTGTCCAAAACTGATTCACTATTTTAAACGACTAATTTTCTAATGTAAAAGTTTATTTCTGTTAATGTGATTCTCCCAAATTGTATAGACCTATCATTATATACTATTTGGGCTTAAACAAGTACAACTTGGCTGATTATTAAAGAACCATTGGACATTTATTACCCAGCTAAAATGTCCATAACTAGCTGTTCATATTTGGATAATGTCCATAGTTGGGAGTTCATAACTAGATTTCGCTTGTCCATAAATGGAGTCTCACTTAGGGTATTTTTATAAAATTATATTTAATTGCAGCTAGTAGTTATCTTATTTCAAGCATTGAATAATCATTAATTAAATGGCTCTTTATTTATCTCCAAACCCCTAGGAACGTGTATTGTAAAGTTTACAAATTACAAATGAAAAACGCTATTTTTTTTCTTATACTGTCCATAATTGGTGCATTTACCTTAGTAGGTATAATATTCAACAAAGCAACGAAAATTGCTATAAAAGAATCAAAAATAAGTACACTTATCTAAGTAAGTACTCTAGCAATAAGACGACAAAAAATAACTTTCTAAAACTTGTAACTCATTTTACGAATCAAGGAATGTGCGTATTTCTGGTAGATTATATAATTTTGTACTGAATTTTTGATTATTGCATTTTGACTAGGCACTAGGCATACACTCAATACGCGAGTAAATATTTAAAGCATAACTATTATGCTTTATAATAATATAACTTAATGAGTATGAACACAATAATATTAAAATTAAAGTCTTCACAAAACACAAACTTCTCTATAACATAAATTACTCATGCAATGCACAAACAAATCATAAACAATTTATTAATCTGTCAACATTATCCTCATACATTGAGAATTTTGCCATTTTACAATTTACTCAACAATGGTTTGGCAACACAGACTGGCCATAGACAAAGAATGTCTACACGTTTCCTACTCTTAATGCTAGTGTGTGACAAAGACAAGTATACATGAAGTCACTCCTTTTCATCGTCTTTTTGATTGATTTGCACTGCTTCCACTTCTTCAGGAACCGGTTCTTTGATAATGGGACCGTGCTTCCAGTCCGGCGGGTAACCGTACTGCCTCACATCGTCCCACCACTGTTGCTTACCATCAGCCCAGATGCAGTACACGATATTGGTACCAACTAGTACAGAAAAGCAGACCCAAAATGCTCCTCGCCATTCACGTAATGTAGACTACAAAAGAGAATATGTTTTTTAAATTAACGTACTTATATTAGAAGGTAAGGGATTTTATAAACGCAGCCATAGCGACTGCCTTAGGATTTTGTATGGAAATTCTTGGTTGCCTTACTATCCGCCTGGGGAGTTGTACATACAGCTCCTCAGGATTTTGTATGACAAACCTATGTTTTTCATACAAAATCGCTATCGCAGTCGCTAGATCACATCTAGAGTTACTGAGATGAAGAATTAGGTATAAAAATTTGCCATTTCAAATAGCTTCAGCCTGTATTTAATTCTATTTTTAAAAAGCCATCCCCATCTTTTCTAGATACTGAAATGATCATCTCGATCTTTTTCCCAGCAGCCATCCTTGAAAGTTTTATTGTTGGTGGACTTCACCACAGAAAAACAGAGGTAAAAAGAGGTCCTATATTTCTTTCTCTTTTTACGTCACTTACGGGAGGAGGCTAATATACATACGTTAGGTGTCATCAATCCTATGAGGTATGGCGTCACGATGCCTGCGAAGGTTGAAGTTGTATTAACGAGCGATGTCAGTGAACCGGCGTAGTTGGGGGCGAGATCCAAAGCATTCACCTGGAACATTAAAGCGAAAATCAATCAATTAAATCATTATTGTAGTTTTAAACTAATATTACATTATTTTGGACATAAAAAATAGGCCGTCTAATAACGAAATTGTTTTTGATTCTGTGATAACAGCCTACATATATTGATCACTTAAAATAAAAATCTTGTCCGATCCATGTTAACTCTTGTGACTTGATTCATTGTGGATTTATATTTTGAAGAATATGAATCATAATAGTTCCCATGAGAAAGGAACACCAATGATGAAATACAGTCAGGGGCAGATAAACATGACCCCTCCAAGCCATTATAGTAGGTACGGTTAGATTTATCTGCCAACGACTGTACCTACCAAATAAATAAAAAAGGCATATAGGTACTATACAGCAAATTGGATGATTTGCATTTTGATGAAAAGTAGGTGCTTATTGTAACATACATACTACATTTTCCAAAGTTGATAAATATAATGTACTAAGTATATATATGGTTTTATTTTTACGATATATAGATAGCAGTTTACTCGATTATTGTTACTATAATTTTATGATTTTAAATGTATATCCCGGGATATTCCATAATTCAACATGTATTACAAATACAATAACTATTTATCTGTCCTAAATGGCTTCCATATCTCCAATGATAAACCAGATGCATAAATAGGTATAAAAATTACCTTCATGCCACTATAAAATCCTCCCATTAGAGCCATGGACAGCACGAAGTACACCATGGCCGCGGTACGATCACAACCAGCGTATGACGCCATAATGATACAGATGGCTGGACCCGTTGCCGCTGAAACATTAATAACAAAAATAAATTTCAAAATTAGAAATATTTTTATTATCTAAATCGGAGAATCAACGGCTGACGGGTTTGACTAAATCTCTAACGCAGTCGCTAGCGTCTGCGTTAAGGCGCTGTGCATCAGGGGAATACCGTAAAACGTCTATTTTTCCGTCGCGCAGTTAGCTTTATTCTTCATGGAATACAAGCATGAAAAAAATATGAAGTATAGTTCAAAGATCAAAATAAATGATTACATCAAAATATTTAAAATAAATAATTAAAATCTAGCTAAATAAAATAGCAAAAAAGCTATATTCAGAAAAGGTTTCGTCGCGAAATACTTGATATCTTCAGCGTCAACTACCTATTTTTTTACGTCTATAAAAAGAATAACATAATGACCCAGAGGGATACCTAAAGAAATTACAATATTTAGTCATAATTATTGAAATATTAAATTAAAACTGAAAAATTTCACCCGAAATGGCATTGAACGGAGACTAGTGACAGGCCAACCCAGTATCGCCACTTTCAACCTTATTTCATTACGAGTACGAACTATAATCGCACTTCACTCCTCTTAAATACCTAAGGGTTGGGGATACAGCGCCTTAAGAAAAACTCATACTAGGGGCACAGATTATTAGACTTGTCGTTAGATGAACTAGAAGGTCGCAGGCAAGTGCTGTATGGTGGCCGCTTTCAATTGGTCATTCTAGAAATCGTTAGGGGAGGCCTATGTCCAGCTATTGATTAATCCATTCTTCGATCCCACTTTCAACGGATCCGCGGGATCGTTTGACGGGGTGCATAATTTTTAATTATTCCTTCCAACGATCCCACTGTTTCATCTATATTATATGCTGTGTCTGTGGCGTGGTACAAACGATGGACCAACTGCTGTCGTGCCCCAGCATGCCCTTTCTCATGTACATAGGGTTACCTGGCTATGAATGTATGCAACATTCACGGCCGAGTCAGAGGCCACAGCCAGGTAACTGGGCCTAACTGGGCCAAATTTATATAGTTTTTAGCCATTGACACGATAGAAGAAAAAGATCTATATTTATTTATATTAATTCATTACCTATCTATTATTTGACTCATATAAAACTCATAGGTTGAAATACATATCACACAGTAGAAATCAAAATATTATCTCATTTATTAAAAATATCACAAATACAATACTGTTTCACTTCAAATTGTTCCCCACTCAACGGCAAATAGGTCATCAATCATTTTCCACGCTCTAGAGACCTATTTGCTCCGTTGTTAAACCCAGTGACTAGCGAATAAGCACGTGCGCTGACGTAAACAAATATAAGGAGAGGCACAGACTATTAACTCTTTGAAATAATTATCTTGTTTGTATCACATAAGCGTCTTAGTTGCATCTCAAACCGTATAGCTTCGGAGCCAGGGATCGGTACAGATATGCCTATGTATAATTTTTACTTAAGCGACATATAAGATTAAACATTATTTTTATGTCGAGCCGCTTACGATTTACTATTATTGGCAAATTCTTAATGATGGAATTCGTCACAAGTGCAAGAAAAAATAATTAAGTCATCTATATCTAGTTGTATGATTTATTTTTTGCTTATTACCTAAGGGAAGTATTAAGTGATATCACCTCCACGAAAAATCTTGTAGGTATTAAGTTTTAGATAAATAATTTTAATTATGTTATACATATTCAGTTAGTTATACGATCTCTGCTGCCAATATAAAACATATATTTTATTATATTATACATAAATGTATTTTTATTTAATATAGAATCGTTTCTAAAACCTAATCAAGACAAGTACTGTGACTCGATAGAACTCACCAATAGTAGTGTGAATGATTCTCCCCGTCTTGATAGTATGCCAGCCTTTTTTGATGCAAATGTCGCAAACGAAGCCGAATATGAAAGAAGACACCCACATAGCTATATACGGGAGGGCAGTCAATGTGCCAGTAGTAGCAATGTTAAATTTGAGGACATCGTGAGAGTACTTAGGAAGGTCCGTTACCATCGTGTAGTAACCCCAGTCGTGACCAACCTGTAAAGAAATAAACAATTAAGTTTTTTTTTAAATATAATTACGTTGACAATCAAGCATACGGCCTGCATAAGAGATCACCGCAAATTCAAAAGGAACGCACGTCTTTATAATTAACTAGCTGTTGCCCGCGCGCAGCTCCGCCCGCATGGGGCTCAATTATATCGCACACAGAAATAGCCTATATTTGAGCTCTGGTCGTTAATATCCATACCAAATTTCATCATAACCTATCCAGCGTTTTTGCTGCGGAAACTAAACAGACAGACAGACTTTCGCATTTATAACTAGCTTTCGCCAGCGTGAATTTCTCTCGGGAAAAGTGCTTTACTCCTGCCTTGGGAATACTGCTAACTATGTGTATCCTAAATTTCAAGAAGATTGGTTCAGTAGATAAAATCTAAAACCGTAACAAACAAGCAAACAAATAATTGATCAAACAAAATTAACCTTTGTATTTATAATATTAATTGGGAAGTTGGATGGAATTGGGATAGTAAGGATTTTAATGAAAGTAAGAGAAATAACTTTAAGCAGCATAAACAATTGGTAATTAATCTTTGATAAAGCAAAATCTATATGGAAAATAATAAACTCCACTACCCTTATACGGCCAAAGAATCATGTATAAGCTTATTTTTAAAAGCTTGTGAGCCAGCCTTGTGAGCGCACTACCGCACAGTGACAATTTGGCAGGACTATACAATTTGTTAAATATTATTACCGTATTAGTTTTATCAAAAGTTAAGGCAATGCTAGTTCTAATAAAATAACTTATTATGTAACAATAAAAACTACTAATAGATATGTACTCACAGCAGCCCATACCAGCGCCCAGACTGGCGCCGACCGTAATATTCCCTTCCAGGGCACCGGATCTTTCTTGCCTTGGACTTCAGCTGTAGTTACATTCTTGTTCAAATATGCCAACTCTTTTTTTGAGATAAATGGATGTGTGTTTGGTGTACTGTAGCAAAAAAGGCTCTGGAAATAATGATTAACTTAATAAAACTATATGCAAAAGCGGCAGTCATCTTCATAACTATTTAAGTGCGTTGTATAAAACGTAGGCATTGGTGATTTGAAATCTACTAAACGTAGATAAATTTAACGAAAAAATTTAAATGTTAGGTACCTATAAGTAAATAATAAAATATCTCGTGTCAAACAACCTTTTATGTTTTCGTTTCCAAATTTGCAAGTTCGAAGTAAACTAGTGGATTGCTTTTAGTTTTACTTAATTCCTTGACCGGAAGACTTTATACTAACTGTGGTGCCCCCAGAGCCAGAAAAAAGTTAAAAGGTACTTGTTTTGGTCGAAAATATCCGATGTTGGCAAAATAAGCACGACTTTTTTTAGAAAAAAAAATATTTATTTATTTTTATTATTTATTTATTTAACTTTATTACACAATTGTAAAAGGCGGACTTAAAGCTTGAGGCTTTATCTATCAGTCAACCAAATGAGTGATGCAGAGAAAGGTAAGGGGCAGTTCAAATATTTGTAACTCGTTCATCGCCGACAATCACAGTCTCTGCTTGGTTCTGGGGTTGATTGGTAGAGAATGTCATATGGTATTAAGGCCACCATTGTTTACTTTATTTTTAATTTATGCAATAAAGTTTAAATAAGTAAATAAAATGTTCGTCGGAAAATTTGTCCGTGGTGGTTTAAATCCAATAGATACCTATTGTTTAGAATAACAATAAAAATAAAGTAAAATTCTTACCCACAAAATGAACCAAAGTATGCCAAAACCACCGAAGAAATAGAATACATATGCCCAATCTCTGCCTTCAGATAAGAGAATTCCAGACATGAAAGAACCAAAGATGTTACCAATTTGGGCTCCTCCAAATACTAAAGCTCCTTGAAACGATCTTTCGTGGGGAGGTACCCATCTAGCAAGCATAATCATAAGTGCTGGCATTGTTGGACCCTGCAAAATAAAAGAAACGTACCCTAGATTATTATTTTTTGTCACCTATAGAATAGCCTTAAACGTAAAACAAAGTGTTTAACTTTGAACTACCTAGATGTGTACGAAAATAAGTGTTTTACGAACCTTGTGCTTGAAATAGTATAGGAAATAGTTATCTCCTTTTAATTGATTATTTTATGGTGCAATCAAATATTTTAACTGTTTCCTACTTACTGTTCTGTTCTTGAGAGTCTATCTACTGTTTCAAATAATAATATCATTTTTGGCTTCCGTACCTAAATGGTAAAAACGGACGGACGGACGAACCGACATGAACCATGATAGCTATAGACAGTTAAAACTTTAACAGATTATTGTTTCTATTGCCGCTTTAACTATTAACAAAATATAATAAATATTTAAGTGGGGCTCCACAAAAAAATGGTTTTATTTTGTCGTTTTGGTACAGAAACCTTCGAGTGCGACTCTGACTCACGCTCTGGAAACTTGAAAAATTAAGATAATAATACTAGTATGATACTGACCTCTCCCATCCCCTGAAGAATGCGTAAGATGAAAAGCCATGTAGCTCCGCCTACTCTTGTCACAACTGGCGTGAGGAATGTAAATAGGGCTGTGCTCAACAATCCCAGACCAAGGGTCCACTTTCCACCGACTTTCTCTGCAAAATATCCCCCTGGTACTTGGGTAGCTGCATACCCGTAGTAGAAACCGCTCAAAATAAGACCCTGCGTAGCTTGATCCCATTCTCCAATAGCATACTGAAAATGATATTATTTTTTTTATTTTCGGTCCATCTGTTCTTTTACAAGTAAAAATTGCAATCATTACATTGTGAAACCGCAGGGCATACACAGTTATTAATCATTGGTAAAAGCTTTCTTTTCCAGTCAACTATTAGAAACAACATAAATTTTTGTTTCAAGTAAGCATAGCTTTATGATTTAATGAAGGGTAATAACTGAAGCCAGATAAAGTAAGTACAAGAGCGCAGCTCTTGAATTTAAAATAGATAGATCAATGCTACCAAAAGTCTCACGAGAAAAAACCCAAACTGGATTTTTCATTCCATTCAAGGCATTATTCTATAACTGTCGTATATGCTTGAAATCATCTTACTGTATTCTACGCACAAAAGTACACACGAGTTTCATAGTTTTACGTTTGTGATTGATGAATATTTTGTCATTTCCAAGTATATAAACGTATTTAATTAGCTTTACATATATCATAAATATTTTCCAATTATTAGAAGTAAAATGAAAAATATAAATTAGTGAACAGCCAGTAGGTAGGTATAATAAAATATTTTTGAACTGACTAAGCCAAATTATAAAATTGGCTAGTATTGCTTGTTTCCGCGAGTAATAAGAATTAAGGGTCCATATAAAACAGGACGTTAATGAGTTTCATCTAAATTACAAGGACAATTTTATTGAGATAGCTGTTTTAATTACCCATGATTAATGAGTTAAAAATTTGATGTCTCGTTTGAAGCAAATTAATTCATGTCAAGGTTGTTTCCTATGCTGGAAATGCCAATTGTATTATTTTGACACCCTGTTTATGCGCATTTAAAAAAGAAGAAAATTTATTTTCCTTTCTATTCAAAAGGATAGTACTTATATTGTATAGAGAGATATTTTTGTTTGACGAGAGGCTCGATAGCCTAGCGTGCTTGTTCGTAACGCTAGCGCGCGACTTATAAAATATTTTTGTTTGATGATGTTATAGCTAAAACGAGGTTTTGTTTGTGTTAAAATAATTTAAACAGTTCTTTAAGTAACACAATCATAAAATTGAAGAGTCTTAGTTATTTTTTACTAAATCTTGGATAAAGGGAAACGTTAACGTAAGATAATGTTACTGGAAACTATATTTGGACGACATTTTTTCAATAATTTGCCTGTTTATAAGAAAAGCTTATTATTCATTCGGAGGCTACTTACTGGGTTTTCAACAGCTGACGTGGTGTTAGATATAATGTCAGCATCATCCTTAGGACAAGCAAACTCGTCGACAAAGACATGTTTCGTTTTGTTCACACGAACCATCTGAGTAATGGCCAAGTTGAGACAGACTCGCATGGTATACGCATTGCAGACACCAAGCAAACCCATCACACCAAGTATGTAGCGCTGGGGGATGAAACAACCTGAAATTAGGTTATAAAAATTATTCTCTTCACGTATCATTTAAAGATTTTATTCTGCTTTTTTTTTCTTTTGCATCTTTAATTATTTTTGCTTTTGTTAGACGCAGTCGGGTCACTGTAGCCACGATCCGCCTTAACGAGCATCTATAAATCCATTTACGTTTCTTTACCCTTTCGTGGACACCAAACGAGACAACAATAGCAGTTTAACTGCTACTGACAAAATAACAACTTTAGTTATGAATATTACCAACAAAATTTTAACATTGTTTACTGAATTATCACTCAGTAAAAAGTGAAAGAACAATGTCACATCTCAACAAAAGATTTAGTTCCTTTGTCACACTTACACCATATAGAATCAAGTAGAATCCCGAAAATCTTTATTTACTTTATTTACCCTCATATAGTGATCTATATCTACGCAATGATGATTCATTGTGTATGGCATTCATGTGTTAATCAAATCTCTATGTCATAGTTCATTAACCAATTTGCAAATTGCGATTACGGAGCACCCAACCAGACTTTGCTGTTTTCCCAGTGGAAGGTCGGAAATTCACCAAACACCCTCATATAAATGTAAAGAAAAATTTAAAAAATGTGTACCGTGCTGATAATCTTAGGGCATTAGACCGATGACCGAAGCAACATTTCTGCAATGTCAATGAACCGGCGTTTATGCCATAGAAATTGCATGATATAACACAAAGCAAGTTTGCCTGAGAAAGTATGTGTGGGAAGCTAGACCTACTTCTGCATTCAAAGCCCGGTACTGTATTTAATGATGTATTGCCCTGAATACGACATTAAATCGCAAATGAATATGTATGTAGGTACGCTCAAAGTCCAGTTGTGATATTTTATTTATTTGTGTTATTTTTATGGTGATAACAGAGTCCAGCTATATACTAACAGCAATAAATGTAAAAAAATGATATTTTTTTATTATTATAAAGAGGAGAATCAGGTGAAAGTATTTAGTTTCTTCAGATTAAATAGGTAGTTTGACGAACATGAAAAGAAGAAAGCCGGATAAAAAAAATGTTAATTTATTATTTAGAAAGCCTCTTTTCACCTAAAAAATATGCTCTACCAATTTATCAAATTTAATAAAAAATCGTTTTAACAAGGAGTTAGAGGATTAAGGAACAAATATACTCGTACCCATACCTCTTCATTAATAAACTTTCGCTTTTGTAATATTAGAATAGGTAGATAGATAAAGATAGAGATGCAATATGATTGAATAAAGAAATAAGCGACTTACATGATCGTAGAGTTCTGGTTAATGCATTGTCCACAGTGCTGGGGACCCTAGTCTTCTGGCCCAGTAGTGTATGCGCTTGCACTGGTGCGTCACGATCTTCCATTTTTGAAATTGGTTTTATTCGCTACCTACAAATATATAAAATAATTTAATGAGATAAATTAAATTACAAAATCTGAATAATTTGATAGGTTACCTGGCTGAGCTTTTTAAAAACCATTCTGATCCATTGATTTGTTTAGTTGAAACTGTATTTGCCTATTATTATGATACAATGGTTTGTAATGATAGTATCATTCCTTCTTAAGTAAAAAAAACCGCGTTTAGGTTAAATATTTTCAGGATTACTGGCACGTTTAAATAGTAAAAAACGCTACATATCTAGTATGAAATTATTATGTTCATAATATAGATCACTAGCAACCCGCCCCGGCTTCGCTTGGGCATAAAAACCTTCCTCTTGAATCACTCTATCTATAAAAAAACCGCATCAAAACCCGTTGCGTAGTTTTAAAGATTTAAGCATACATAGGGATATGGACAGAGAAAGCGACTTTGTTTTATACTATGTAGTGATTATACTTGATAATTAAACCTTAAAAACTATACTAAAAAAGGACTTAAAGTGTAAATAATTAAAAATATGAATGTAAATTAAGGGGTGTCCGTTTTATGTTTATTGAATATAACATTATTAAAGTTTCCGATTATGTCACATAACAATAGTTTTTAACCAACTTCAAAATAAGGAGGATGTTCTTAATTCGACGGAATATTTTATTCTATTGTATGGATTCTACGAGCCAACGAGTTTAATCACAGAACAGAAAAATTATCCGAATAGAAATGTTTTGACGCGGATTTAGTTCCAGGATCAGTGTGGCAGCGTATTCTCTCTTCTTATCTTCAATTTATACATGTAAACCCATGTAAACCACACCACACCTTATTAGAAATGTAATACGTAGTTTACAATAAAGCCACACTAATATTATCGACCAATATCAGTAGCAATAAATGACGCAATCAAATTTCCCGCCCATTTTTTATGTGTGAGACGTTGGCTTGCAAGCCAAACTAATGAAACGTTTTTCGTGCGCTATGCCACTTCTTGTTAATATTTCTGAATTCTGTGGGTTTAATGTAGAACAACAGTACAGAACACAATTAAAATGAGGACAACAGACGTAATTGTAACAGATGTAATTCTTATCGAACTGTTCAGTAACACTTGAAAAACCTGCTCAATAGATACATACTTAATAGTATTACGTAGTTATCATATTGAAGGTCGCACAATTTTATTGTTCTTATTAACAGTTTGGTATTTATGTACATGTTAAATATCTTAGATTATGGTATGTGCAGGTATATTAAAAATTTGCAAGAAGGACAATGTGACTTATTTTACTTATATCCATACTAATATTATAAATGAGAAAGTCTGTCTGTCTGTCTGTCTGTCTGTCTGTCTGTCTGTCTGTCTGTCTGTCTGTCACCTCTTCACGGCTTAACGGATGGACCGATTGGGATGAAATTTGGTAGGGATGTAGTTAAAGACCTGAGGTCAAACATAGGCTACTTTTGGGCGCGATATAACAGAGTCCCAGGCGGGCGGAGCCGCGGGGAACAGCTAGTATTTTTATAATTTATCTATTTATATATCTATATCTATATATATAAAAAAATCAATCGATGTTCGTTAGTCTCGCTATAAAACGAGATTGGCTGGACCGATTTGGTTAATTTTGGTCTTGAAATATTTGTGGAAGTTCAGGGATGGTTAAAACGGTGAGGAAAGTGCGTACTGACGGTACGGAGTTCTCCGGGTTAGCTAGTCCCAACTAATATTGTAAATGCGAAAGTGAGTTTGTATATTTATTTGTTTGTTACCTCTTCACGCCCTATCTACTGAACCAATCTTCCGGAAATTTTGCATACACATAGATAGAATTATTGAGAAGGACATAGGGTACCTGTCATCTCGGGAAAAAGCATTGTTCCTGAGGGAAATCCATGCGGGCGAAGCAGCGGGCGAAAGCTAGTATAATATAAATAAAGATAGGTACACTTACAGTTACAGATTCTTAAAAAATACATGAATAGGATCTAGATCACTGTAAAGTGACTGGTTCCTGAAATATTATCCTGGCGGAACCTGTGCTATGCAGGTAACTAATTCAACTCCATGGATACCCTAAATATTGATACCGATTGTACACCGAAGTTGCTATACAATGTAATAATAGTGTAATTAAAAAAAAATCCATATTAGGATAAAATATTAGGTATCTAAGTAAAAAGAAAATAAATAAAAAAACAAACAAAAGGATAGAGAATAAAACAATATCAAATAAAAATCTATAGTAAAAGATTTGAATTAATATTTTTGTGTGTTTATTTTCTTTGTTATTTATCGTCATAAAAGTAACATAGAAATTATTTAGGATCTCTACATTCATTCATAGTAACTTTTTGCCTTTTTGCTAACACAGTAAATCAAATAAAATTTGACCCGACTGTGGTACGGATTGCATTTCTGAAAAAAAAAATCACTCTTTTAGATAAATCGGTATATATTTTGTAATTTAATTTGAAATCCTTAAGTGTAATCTCTCACGATTTTGGCGCTAAAAATCTTTCATTAGATTGGTATTAAAATTTTTGTTCCAAGGGTTTTTAAAACATACAAACCTGGAATAAAACCAGAGTAATTTTGTGACACTCACCCTATAAAGTTTAATGTAACAATATAATTACCCCTTATTATATCGGTTAAGTTGTTTAGTAGTTATACAGGTCAAATACGTAACCTTTAATTTTTGACTTCATATTACAGACGCCAGTACATCAAACAGCTACCGCTTTCATATAAACATCCGATAACAAATCATTTCCAGTAAAATTTAATTACTTTTATTTGTAAGTTTAAGTGTAAGTACCAATCGGTCTGTCTGTATTTGTAAATAATCAATTTAATCTTAAGATTAACTTAGTTAAAACTTCTTTGCGAATTGTATCAATAATATTTTGTATAAAACCTGAAATAAATTCCATACCTTTAAGAGGGACTAGAAACAAATAAGAAAATAAAAAGAACTTGGTCAAGCGCGAATCGGCTTCACACACCAAGAGTTTTCGTACACCATTTTCTTAAGTAGATCTTACCTAAACATAACAAATTTATTTGGAAAGTCTTTCCATATATTTGAATTAGTTTTTGTCACAAAAACGTGTTTTGATGTTTAGGTACTAAATATTATTTTAGGTTTGAGAGAAGAGCATAAATTTGTTATCGGCAAAAAATTAAGCAAAACATACTTACAAACTCGTAAGTAAAACTAATGTCATATGGAAGTAATATTTATTTTACACAAACTAATGTTCGCTAACTCATAAGCGTAAAGTCAAGAATAAACGTATTTAAATATATTAAACCTTTTAAAGCACATGCAGGCCTAATAATCCAAATTGAAAACTGGTTATTATTACACTGACCAAAATTTTAGTAACATAGTTTGAACCATAAACATCATAGAACACAGCTAAATAAACACTAACCTATATATAACACAGTTACACCGAAATTTCAAAAAGTTGTTTTGTTGACTTGTCACTCAACTACATTGTCCACTTACACTATCACAAACACTGAATGACATGCGTACGCGAATTACATTTTATAAGCATTTATCAATTTGCTGGATAAAGAGACGCGCGCCTCTATCGGTTATATGGCGAATATTGTCATCTTGTTGTGCCCACGCGCAAGCATGTTGGCCTTGGACGAACCACCAACACTCATGGACCTTCGGACCAATCCAGTCGGATTTCAACCGTGTAAGCTGTTTCTGTGGTTTACCTACACTGCATCGGATTGTTTTCTTAAATCAACTTACATAATAGCATGTTCAATTGAATTAATACTAACACGTTACGGGAAAATTATGAATGGGTTGTTAAGTAGTGAATGGAAAATTTTGATAAACATTCTACATTTTTTTTTATTATTTAAAATTTAATTTTAAATAGTTAAGAGTATTTTCTTTTACAATCTCATTTATGGAAGAGGGACGAGCTAGTTTTTTTTTAACTTTACGTAGGTACATACACACACATAATATAAATTTCGTTCTTCAGAAGGCACGTTAAGCCGTTGGTCTCGGCTGCCATCTGGTGGTTAAAAGCAAGTCAGTAGTCGAAAAGCACTTTTGAAAAAAATTTGACACTAGAGTGTGCTGGATCAATTTACTTTTAAACCATGTGGGTTTTATGAAAATAAGTATATATTTATACGTATAATTCTTCCATTATTGTTAATTTCTTTACTAGTGTGTAAAACTGAAGAAATTTTTAGGTGTCAGTATGCCTTGTCTATGTTATGTTGATTGTGCTTTTATTTCCGGTACATAAATCTTAATTTACCCATGCGACATCAGGGTGAATTCGAATTATATATATACATTTATATATTCTGTGGTAGAGTAATAGTGATTGTTTAACTTAGACTAGATAGATAAGATTGCTGGCAATAATTGCCAGCAATCTTATCTATCTAGTCTGGTACACTAGCTATTTTCATATATATGACTAATGAAATGCAATGTCCTTGTAAATTGTGTTAATGTTAATGATCTGTTACATGACATTCTACTCAAAGAACGTAGTCCCCAATTAGCCGGGTATGTCAAAAATATATCTAACCTCTATATAATAGGAATAAGAGACAAGTACATGTCTATAAAAATTATAATCTTTATTAATTTAGTGCATATAAGTTAATGTACTTATGTTAGTACTTTATTATCTGTTCTGTGGTGAAGTAAAGATTAGTTTATTTTTGCAAAATTTGCTTCAACGGGAAAATAATCCCAACTAATAATTACAAATGCTCAAGTGCCGCTCCAAGTTTGCAAAAATATCGATAAAAACTGTAAATAGTAAGTATATCCGCGTCTCTATGCTAACTATATCTGAACCACACAACGAATTTGATGCGGGTTTATCATTAATTATAAAAAAATCTTAACATCAATCACATATAGGGTACTTAGCATATTACATCTATTAAAGTTTAGCGATTTGTCAATTAAAATAAATATATAAGTAACGAACAATCTAGTATATAATAATTAACATGCGATAAATATTGATATCGGATTGAACTTGACATCGAAATTTATTATACTATAAATACAATTATGACACAGTATCGCGTATAGAACGATATCATTAAATGTGTACTCAATTAATTGTCTGCCCTAAATATTAAGTTACAAGAGATCAAGTACGTAGTCGCCGGTACCCATGATGTTAAGTAGCCATTTGGTATTTGTGGACTTATGTGAAAAAAGTTTTATTTATTTTGTTTAATGCGTGTATAGTAGTGAAAACAGCCTCTATACAAACAGTAGTCTCTAATGCCAATCTAAATGAGATCCTAACTATACATAATATACAATACCTACAAGCCTGTTTCTATCCAGTGCCTTATTTTTTTATTTCTTAGATTTAGTATGTGAGCCGACATTCAGTTATTTTCTAAAATGCAAACGGGCTGTAATACGCAAGTACAATAACTAAATAAATTATTGCTTAATTCAATATACAACAAAGTTCAGGAAAGATTTTTTTTACATAGAATTAAAAATAGAATATGAATTCTAGTATATTTTTAACGAGTTAACTAATATGTAGCGAACTGGATTATAAAACACCTTTGAAGTAACCTTGGGACCGACCGACCGGTCATATATCTTATGCCTTTTTTGTTCGTATTTAAAATTATAATCGCAGAAACTCGGGCAGTTAAACGGACAATCAACTTTGTACTTATCAATATTACGATGATGTTTTATTGACAGATAGATTACCTGATTTATTAGATATTTAGACGGAATTAAAAGAGAATGAAGGAGACCTAAGTATTTTTATTATTTACAATCAAACTGTTATCGCTGCGCTCGTTTGATATCAGTAGCATATTTTAAAATTATAGCTATATAATACTAACGTTTATCAAATATTTGAACTTTGTAAGGTGAAGGACTTATCAGAACATGTCAAAAAAGACAAATTTTTTAGGTAAGTTTACTCATGCAATCACTTTAGAAACTTTAACACCAGGTTGTAAGGATAATAACTTTGTAGCTAACTCGATATAAAGACTCAACTAGAAATTTCAAATCTTCAACCATGACTTTTGTGCGATAAATATGTGATCTCATAGTAGATAATATACTTGACCCTTGATTTTCAAAAAAGGTAGGTATCTAAGTTAATAAGACTAAAATATCTTCATATCTCATAATACCTACTTATACGTTAAGGGGAGAACACCTAAAGCCCTAGAATATTAAAATTAAGTAGTCCATTTTTCAACTTGCTCTGACTGGGTATTGAAACCAGAACCTCCAATATTGCCGTACTACCGTGTTATCTATAGTAGTTAAAGGTACTGACATAATTTAAGGTACTTAAAATAATGATTCGCTGTTCTGTTTACGCTCTGATGCATCAGTTTGTAATGTCGACCTTGCGACGATAATAAAAAAAGGATTGCATAACAAAACAATGTAAACTCTGTTGTATAAGGTATAGGCACAATATTTGGTCTTCATCTGTTCAAGCATCACGAACTTTTTGACTGCAACAACAATAAGCTTATAAGCTTATAGTTTAGTATATTTTGGCAAAGAGATAAGAGAATTAGGTAAGTATTAAATATTCCATATTTATCATATATATATTTTCTAGAAACAATGTAATCTTCCACGCTGGTCCGTGAGAAAAAGAAAAACATAGAATGTACCAGCTGCATCTCTTCCCGCGCAAGCCGTAAAAGTCGTCTGAGGCGATGCGGCTAGCAACCCATCACTATTGATTTCCTGTTTCAACTATCATTATGCTAAACGTGGCCTAAGGTCTTATGGCTCTAGGCTCTGTCTACCCCGTATGGGATAAAGACGTGATTTTATGTATGTATGTATGAAACAATGTATTGATTAGCCATGTATGTATAACCTTCTAGACGCTACAATCTCTAAAGATACGCCGTGGACTAGACAAATATTGATAAACTTGATTGATTACATCAAGGATAGAGTTCATCGTTACGAATTTATGATCTGTAAAATTGTACAGTCGCCTGCAGAGAAACCTGACCCCCCTTTGATTGATTTTTAACAGGCAGGGGGGTCAAGTTTCTCTGCAGGCGACTGTACTTGTTATCTGAACATTATATACTTACTCAATTGTTTATTCATCATGATTTCGTATAGGTGATACGGTCAATATACATAGCAATGCTACATTATTTTATATTAACTAATTACTATTGTTAATAGGCCTTGCGTCTTTTTATAATCACCTAGTATAAGGTTACAAACAACTGTAAAATTGTTGATAGTTAAGAAGAAAAAAATACACACCAAAATATTTTTTTTATGAAAACTTTAATGCTATAAAGTCTACAAATTTATCAACCAATACATTGTAATTAGTGTTGCCCAAATGCAAGAACAAGACGAGACTTAGCCAGTCTTGGTCTTGGTCTTGCGCCAATACACCTGGTCTTGGTCTTGGTCTTGCGCTCCCAGTCTTGGTCTTGGTCTTGGTCTTGCAGCAAGAGTCTTGCAAGTCTTGCAATTACCTATTAGTCTATTACTATTTATTAAAGTTTACTTTAAATCTTAGAAAAACGTATTAGAATTGGAACAATGTGAGCTTGAATTAACATAGCCATAGTAAAGATCAAGCAGATTAATAAATAACTGAAGATTTGATAAGAAATTCGAAAAATCAACTGACCTATATGTCGTTTTCCATGGAAGTAACTGTTACTTAATAAACATTTATGATTTATAAGCTTACATTTGCTAAAACATGTAAAAAAACAAATTAATTACAATAACTTGACTGTATTTTAAAGAACAATACTTATCTGTCTAGAAAGAGATTGAACCCTCAACTTATAAGAAATTTAATAAAAGAGTTTTACGATTTATCATTTATTTGAATAAAAAATAAAATACAACACAAATCAACAGCTTTATCATTAGGTTATGATACTTTATATCAATTCTTTTGACCAAGAATTAATACAAAGTAACCATCTGGCTGACTCATCACTTAACCTATTTCTATGTTTTCTAATTACTAATGATGCTTTAGAAAATAACCTCTCAGCAGGTACTGAAGTTGCAGGTATTGAGAGAAAATCACGGGCCATTTTCGATAAAATCGGATACTCTGTCTCATGCGTCCTCCACCAATCTAAAATGTCTTCCGAGCTGGCAGTTCTTGGTTTTCTCAGGTACTCCTCCAACTCGTCTATCACAAAGCCTTGAAGACAAGATCCAGATGACGTCGAGGGACATTCATAGAGTTTATCAAAGTCTAGTCAAATTATTTTGCATGAATAGTGTCAAATGTTATGATTTCGGCGCGGCGGCAACGATTGTTTTAGATTTCAAAAGAAGCCGCCGGCGCGTGTATCATAACCATGTACTTCCGAAAAGCGGCAAATTTCTTTGAGAAGTAAGTACAAAACCTTTGATGCCGCATTATCAAAGTGCCGATGGTTAAAACATAACTATGCATGCACTCAGTTTGATTTTAATAGATATTTTTTTATTCGCTATGTTTATGGTATTAGTTGTAATGCGCATAGGTCCAGTTTTTCATATTCTTTGATATAGTTTTTTGAGTCTCATAGAATTCCTAAGCGTACCTACCTATACACCGAACTGTTACACCTAACTACTCCGTGAAATAGCGCTAAGTCCTAGCTGCAAGACGCAAGAGTCTTGCAGGCTATGTCTTGTTCTTGCTCAAGTCTTGCACGGTCAGTCTTGGTCTTGGTCTTGCTAAGAATACGCGTGTCTTGTTCTTGGTCTTGGTCTTGCAAAAACGCAAGAACAAGACCAAGACTGCAAGACCAAGACTGAATTTGGGCAACACTAATTGTAATATATAAAAATAAATTCGAATTAACACTACTGTACCATTTTCCATATAAAACAAAGGGTCGCACAATGTTACGAAGTCATGGTCAAAAACATAACGAGTTCCATTATACCTACCAAAAGTATAGTCCAAGAGCTGAATAAAAATTGTTGTTAGCAGACATTTTTTTATCCGCATGTTATACGTAGCCTAAGTATTTTTTTTTTTATTATTCGTTAACGAAATTAATACCTATTAAGTTATGAATATGTTAAAACGTAATAGAAAAAGAAGGGATAAATTCTATACCGCTTTGAATACTTTATTGAGTCGTAAAAGCATTTATTTATTGAAAAAGTAAATCTTTTATTCCTGTATAATAAGATTTTTTTTTCTTAAACTGGACTTTAAATATGTTTTATCTGATGGTAACTGTTAATTTAACTTTAATAAATACAAAAGAAAAAAAAGAGAAGCTATAAACCTTCCCCAGAATTATCCGTATCCAATTTTATCTAAATCGGTTTTGCATTTTCAACGTTAACGCGAAGAAAAACTAACAGACAGACAGTTACTTTTACATTTGTAATATTAAAGTGGGTACTAGGAAAGTATTGATGACTTTTTAAGTAATTCAAACATTAATTCAAGTAGATAAATATTAAAAATGTATATAAAATAAAATATATTGTGAGCTCTTATACTATGAATATTTCAAAACAGTTCTCCCAGACTGCTTAGCTTAATCTATTTGCATGATGTCATAGAATGTTCATATGAACAGAATAACAATGCCCTTCAATTATATCATGTTGTTTAAACATGAAACTTGTTGATTAAAATTGCAATAATAGGTTTGTTTAGTTAGTGAAAATAGTTAAATAAAAGGCAAATGGTAAAAAACTTATTTACTTCTTTATACGATTTATTAAAATATATTTGAACTTGGCAGGTTAATTTGATATATATATATATATATATATATACATCGCACACTCGAAGGCGACGATTGGTGCCAATGGCACCTGGTGGCATAGGAAGGTCTGTAGGTATAACAGAACACAGACAAGAACAATAATAGGAGCTCTGACCGAACATTTTGAAAACCGCAGTCACCTCTTTAAACTGAAACTTGTCGAAAGCACCGAATGTAGGGCATGTGCAAAAGCAGAGTCCATGAGCCACATTTTGTGACTCACTGGCCAGCAAGCGAATGGACCTCTTTGGAGCAGCGTACCCTGACCTGGAGGACTATAGGCACTTCGCACCAGGTGATGTTCTGAAGCTTATGCAGTCCTTCTTCAGAAATGTGGGTGTGGGTGAGTAAAGGATGGGGTAAGTACAAAAGGACCCAAAGGTTCGACGTGCTTCCTTTAATTTAGGACCCATATTTAAGATAAGATAATATATTATATAATTATATATATATATGTGTGGATATATGCATATATATATCCACAATATTAAGATTTAGTAAGATAAATTGAAGTTAGCAGGTTTTCGTGCTGTACGTAACACTTATAATTCTATAATTAAATTAACACATATATATATATACTTCAATTTATCTTAGTAAATCTTAATATTGTGGATCTATTTTAAAGTGCATCTAAACTTGGCATTGGATTGGATTAAAACCTTTTTTTAGGCGAACAATTAGCCAATAGGAACTTGGCCCCCTTTTTTAACAGGTATGTTTTTGGTTTATATACATATACATAAATAAAAATGTATACAATACACATGATACATAAATATAAAATATGTAACATAAGAAGTTATAGATATGAAGTGCAAATAAATATCTTTAGTACCTTATACTTATACATACAAGATTAAGAAGGACATCGCGTTTTTACGGACACCAGTGACTCCAGGCCTCGGGTTTCGAAACCAAACAGCTTGAAATGCAACCAAAATGCCTAATAAATTATAATGATGTTATCTAAAAGTTACTAATACTAAAATTATTTAAGAAATAACTACTTAGGTTTGTTCAATAAATTTACATAAATTATTAATACTAACAAGACTTTAAAGTAGTTTTATGTCATTTCTTGCAAATAACATAAACCTCGACGGCAAAAATAATAATAGAAACCAATAAATTAAGTCGTAAAATATAACGTTGGTATATCTAGTCAATATTCACGTATTAAGACAAGACGAAAAAAATACAGTTAAATAATATACATAAAAACAAAATTTATCAAATCTACTCTACTCTAAATAAATGAACAGGTAAAAACTAGAAAAAATTACCTTATGTAAAAATAAATGACCAATAAGATACGTTATTTTGTAGCAGAGGGTATTGTTAAAATAATTATATTTATTTATACAATTTTTTTAACTAAAATTTAAAGCTAGCATAAGCAAAGTTTAGATGGGGGTAAATGCGTGTTTCTATCTGATTCTGCCCTAATTATGTTGTACGCTAGTAGTATTGTAGGTAGGTATGTGGGCCCCATTAAAAATATACTTTCCTACCTTACCTTACCTTGTATGAGAGTAACTTTAATTAGTTACTCTTACACTTTATATGGTATATTTTCTAAGTGGCCCACTGTACACACTGTATGGCATGATAATACATCAAGACATTGTCCAGTCCATTTGGCTGTACCCCATGGTTTGGTAAACTGGGTTATTCATCTATTGTTTTCCCGGTTGCATCAAAAGCCATAATAATTGTAATTACCTATAAGGACAAATCACACAGATTGAGTTAGCCCCTAAGGAAGTTCGAGACATGTGTCGCGATACTAATTCAACGACACTACCTACAATTTATAACAAGCAATATAGACAAACATCCAAGACCCAAGCCAATCAGAAACCATCACTTCTTATATTGAGCTCACAGGGGATCGAACCCGGGACCTCCTGGGTAGCGTACAGGCTGTCAACCATTACGCCAAGGAGGTCGTCAAATAAAATAAAAAATGTCATTATTTTTATAACCGGCCACCTACTTTACGTCACGTGCTAGTCTTAGTGGAATCCGACACATTTAGTTTCTATCAAAAACATATGCAAATAATTGTTTCATTGAACCTCATATGTATTATGAGTGTCATTACAATGTCCAACAGATCATAGTAATGCTGATCGTTTAAATATTTAAATTATAGCCTATCAGACAAGGTGAACACGTGTATTAGTATTCTCAGCAGACTAATGTATACTAGCCAGAGGCATAGCATTAAGGACTATTGTCCACAAAGTAATCACGTTACTGTAATGTTTTATTTGTTCTTACAAATATTTAGATGAAACAAATCTTATTGAAGGATATTACAGCACATTGACAAAGAGCCAATTGATCGCGTTAACGCCATCTATTAGCACAATGGAGAACTAATTATTTTTCTTAATCTGGTAAAAAGTAACTGGATACTTATATGGTCCAATGTCAATGAAATATGGTCTTCGTATTTCATTGATTGTTATCATAATTTTAACTTTTAGGCCTATCACCTAGGTGATGAATTACATAATAATATACTTAACCTGGATACTTAAAACCTTTTTTAATCATAATAGAGTCAAGTAGACAATAAGCTTAACATTTTAACTTCAGATAGTTATGGGCCGCGATATATAAATAAAATGTGTGTCGTAACTACATAATTAGTTACAATGACAGACCGGAAATAATAAATAAAATATAATTAGGTACTCAGAATACCTAATACTTACGAGTTTGTACCTAAAAAAAGCTTATTTAGGACTTATCTAAGGGTAATATAACGTTGAAGTGTTTATGCCTTTGCCTAAGAAAGAATATAGGTAGAGTATCGTACCTATATTCTTTCTTGCTCTTTCTGTTTTTATGAGCCTATTTTTTTTTGAGATCTGTTCAGCCAATTGAAAATAATTATCATCATCATTTCAGCTGTAGTCTATCCACTGCTAGAGATAGGACTCTTCGTAGTTTTTCCATAATGACCGGTTGGAAGCGGCTTGCATCCATCTTGCCTGCGACCTTTAGATGTGAAAGTAATCAGCTCATTTCTATGTACCTACTATTAGATGTACCTACATTATGTCATGCATAGGTTCCAAATCGTATTTTGATCTTGTCTTGCCATGCAGAAGCTGATCCTGCCTGATAAGATAGTCAACGAAATAAAAATAATATTTTTATGTTTTGAATGTTTTATTTTTTAAACTTAAATAAATATCACAACACACTTATTTAATAATTAATTATTATAGCACATTTTTATCTATAAAATATGTGTATGTGTAATGGCAAGTATCTACGGTGAACCTAAAGAAAGTTTTGATAGTTTGAATAATTATTATATATATTATTACATTTATACAGAAATTTCGTAGACCTAAAGGATATAAGAAAAAAATTTTGCGTCCATTAAAAATAACTGATACCTATTCATTAAAAAAATTAAAAACTCGGAAAGCGATGGGATTAATATTACTTATTCATATTTCCAAATATACTAAAAATGAATTTGTACAACCGCGATTATAACACATACATGATACAAGTTATGCTCATTATGTACACTCTAACATTAAAAAGTATAAAAGTAAAATGTATATTCTGACCAGGAATTGTGCTTAACTATCTGTTTACATTTATATATATTTTCAACTGACTTCCAAAAAAGGAGGTTCTTTTCTGTTCGAAAGGACATACTTTCAATTTATCCCAATGATTTTCAAAATCGGTGCAATAGTTTGGTTTTAAATTCAACCTATTTGAAATACGGTAAACAACTAAGTCAAATAAATTGAGTTTTTTTGAGTTTTCGTATGTTTACAAGTTGCTTGCTTGATGATGGAGTAATTTAGAAACGTCAATCGACCTAGTGTGCTATGGTGTACACATGTGTATGTGCATGTACACCCTCACGGCCGCTGCAATGATTTATATTTCAAATACGATTTCCTTTAGTATTGATTCATATTATATAAGTTGCAAGCGCAGTTGATCCTGCACACCTAGGTGTCCCAGTTTTTCTGATTTGAAGTTGGTCCCAGTAAAGAAATGGAAGTTGGTTTTTGTTTTTAGGCAATACAGATTTAACATAACTGATTTGTCAATACATTTAATTGGTGGTTTTAAATTAAATGAAATTGATTCTATTTATAATTTTAAACTTTTAAACTAAATTAATTAATATTAATATATCAAAATATATAAAAATTATTGAAACTGCGAGTTTTTTTTATTTTTTTTGAAATTACACAATTCTCTCTCTAAAAAACTTGTAATAAAAATAATGTATCCTAAATATAAGTCCTGATTATTTTCTTTCAGCGTAATTGAAGATCTAGGCTTTATTGGCTTTAATTATAAGTATAATCTTTAATGCCAACGTTGAAGCAAAACCAAGAAGAGGTATTGTATTTACCTATAACTTATGTCAGAGAGTATGATATTGTATATAAATAATATTTACTATAACTTGGCTTCTGCTTTCTCTTTTTTATTCTTCTCCTTGTCTTCGTCTACCATCTTCAAGGGTCCGTGCTTCCAACAAGTAGGATACCCGTACTGTCGTACGTCGTCCCACCATTGCTGCTTACCATCAGCCCAGATACAGTACACAACATTGGTGCCAACAAGAACAGCGAAGCACACCCAAAACGCTATTCTCCATTGAGATAATGTTGACTGAAAAAGATAAAATATAATATTGAATTGCATGCTTATTATTTCTCAATATCAATCTATTAGGTATATGATTTTTTTTGGTTATTTAGAACATTCTATAAACTGTGATCAAATCAAAAATTTAAAAACATATTCTATGATAAACATTCAAAAAACAAGGAAGGAACCTTATTTTTGTATTTTATTGTGTTACCAATTGTTAAAATATTAAAACTTAAAATAGGTGTAAAATCGACTGATTGAGTGAAATTTGTAAATGTTATAAATTCAACGTATAAAATTTAAGAGTAAAAAGTCATCTCAGATTCGATTCCCAAAAAAAATGAATATTTGAAATAAAATTTATAAATGGATAATAGAATATTTATATAGTAACACAATTTAAGTCTTATTATGTTTAAGGCGCTTAACGTTTTAGGTGAATAATAAAGGATTGTATTGTTAAGCAAACCAAAGTCCCTTAGTGAAATTATGGGACACGAAAGGACGGACAAAATCTCTTTGTCAATAGGAAGCTTCGTGTCAGCTGTCTTAGACGGGAAAATTTGTAAGACCACAATTAACGCCATTCTTGTGAGTTTGGGTTAATCTCAAAGGCTTTGTCCTAAACTTTCCTTAGACTTTGGCTTTGAGGGAAACTTACATTGAGCTGCCGCTTATCAATATAACCCAAAACAACTTTGTCAATAAGTATTTTAATTAATCTCTTGAAATTTTGACCTTAATGTCCAGTTAGAAGTTTAAACATGATATTGTTTTTTTGTTTATTTTAATGTGTGTTGTACCTAATTATGAATTTATATTTTTGTTAAGGTCATAACACACTTAGGTTTTTACTTAAAATAAAAACTCTTGGTACTCGGATGACGGTTCCTTTATTACCACACAGCAGCTTTCGATGATTTTGTTTCATCAATAATGGTACTCTATAGGATAGGTCAACATTTACTTAAGTATCAACGAACTTGGTACTTTTAATATATCTAACTCGTCGTTTGTCTTTAAAGAACAATAATAATTGTATTTTTTTTTTAAACGCATACACTTACATCTGGTGTTAAAAGTCCTATTAGATACGGTGTGATGATACCGGATAGTGTTGATGTACCATTAATCATCGCAGTGAGTGAGCCAGCGTAGTTTGGCGCCAAATCCAACGCATTCACCTGCAAATCAGAATAAACATAACATTTCACAGTTTCCAAGACTTTCAAAAGATATATTTTTAAATTTTTTATTATAGTACTACATAGTATTTTAGTAATATTAGTGTGAGCAAACATACGCATGTGGACATAAATAGATTATACTATTGTAACAATCCTCCATATCAGCTAATCATAATGAGCTAAAATCCTTTAATTACAAAAATAAAAAAACTAACTTTTCACTAAGTACATTAGAAATGACAAATTTAATAGAACGGTAAATACTAAAAAAAATTACAACCATTTTTGTGTTTCTTACTGTGCACCAAACTCTGTGTAATTTGTTTATTTTTTTTTTATTGGTGAAAACTTTCGTATGTCAAATTAGATATTGTAGTATCAATAATTACTTACAAACTTTCACCAGTACAATATTTATATGCATATGACATCAGAACTAAATTACCTTCATGCCGCTGTAAAAGCCGCCCATAAGTGCCATAGAAGCTATAAAATACCCGACGGCTGCAAACCGATCGCAGCCCGCGTACGAAGCCAATATGATACAGATTGCGGGACCCGTGGCAGCTGCAATAAAGTTTAATATCAGTCAGAATAAAAGATAACAAGATTTTAATATTGTTTGAAGATAAATCAAAAGAAACGGCGTAGAAATATTGACACGGGTGAGTTTGGTTTAAGAATAAACGACTCTTCACTTTCTTGTATATTAACAACTAGCGACCCGCCCCGGCTTCGCATGGGCATAACCTTCTCCTTGAATATCTCTATTTTAAAAAAAACCGCATCAAAATCCGTTGCGTAGTTTTAAAGATTTAAGCATACAAAGGGACATAGGGACAGAGAAAGCGACTTGGTTTTATACTATGTAGTGATTGACGATAAAACTGTAAATGTTATTAAATTATTAATCTTATTTAAAATCTACAAGATATATTTGCATGCTATTTTGGAAGCAAAATATGTAACAGCAGCTACTTATCTACTGTAACATCTTGTACTACCATGTTTAAGACAAATTAATTAATTGAATTGTGGATTTTTTTGCCTTTAAGGCAACTAATGAAAAAGTAGAAGTAAATCATAGGAAGGACCAACATAAGTGGTGAATTCCACCAACAAAATCATTTCGAAGAAGAATGATATTCTTTGGAAGCGGCCAATGAAATTAAAATAATCTAAAGCATCAAAATATTATACAAAACTAACCTATAGTAGTATGTATGATTCTGCCTGTCTTAATCGAATGCCACTTCCTAGTGACACATATGTCGCACACCCATCCGAATATGAACGAGCTGATCCACATGGCGAGATACGGGATCGCTGTCAGAGTACCAGTGGTCGCGATATTGAATTTGAGGACGTCTGTCATGTACTTTGGTAAGTCTGTTACCATTGTGTAGTAGCCCCAGTCGTGGCCAACCTGTAACGTAAAAAAAAGAAACTGACAGTCCATCACATGTCTATATACCTTTAGAAGGTGTAAAATGATGACCACTTATTAACATGTAGAAATGAAATTTTTAAGTTTCTGTAACAAAGTTACTTTGTAATGAAAAAAAAGAATAACTGCAGAAAAATCATATTGATGTATTTGCTTTATGCCTTTTGACCTTATTATCCTAGTCATTTTAAATTATCCAAGATCTTTGTTTAAAATTCGCTAATGAAAATTTTTAAAAAATTTAGTGCTTTATTCAATCGATTCTAGTGGTATAATTGGATACAAGTATACAACGACATTTTTACTGTTTATCTTCGTTATACAAATAGTGAATGACGCAGACTTCAAAAGCGCGGGCTTTTTTCTAAACCTGTGATCATCCTATGAAATAATAAGTATCCATGTAATAAACGGAATGTAATCATATAAATATTCATAGAATAGCGTGTTCAGTTTCTTTCTCGATAATTGATTTAGCAAGTAATATTAAGTACCATGACCATGACACGATTGCTTTGAAGTTGAGAATGTTACGTCCTTTAGTGATTGAGAAATTTGATTTCGTTTGCAATTATTCAATATAATTACAAGGGCATTTTATTAATAAAAAGTACTTATTTGAAGGGCACGTTGAATTCAAAACATTTTCTTTAGACTTTAAAATAGAATAAGGTTATTTCTTATTTTAATCTTACTTATTTTAAATTTGTAAAACAATAATTCTTTTGAATAGACAATTCTATACTCTATCCATGGGTAAAGCCCATGGGTATTGTAAAAGTCCACTAAGATAATAAAATAAATTAGAAAAGATTAGGAAATCTAGACTCCAGCTTCTTAGCCGTATCTATAGATATAACTTTAACAGCTGTGTTCTACAATTCTTTAACTCGTAATTGAATTTGTATAGATATCTAACTGATAACTGAATAAGATAACAAATACATAGACCTAATCACGTCTTTATCCCATATGAGGTAGACAGATTCGAGCCTAGGGCCATAAGACCTTAGGCCACATTTAGCATGACGGTAGTTATAACAGGAAATCAATAGTGATGGGTTGCTAGCCGCATAGCCTATATCATGCGCTTATACTTTGTCGACTTTTACGGCTTGCGCGAAAAGAAAAGCAGCTGGTACATTCTATGTTTTTATTTTTCTCCCAGACCAGCATGGAAGCGAATATATTTATATATATTATATATATATATATATATATATATATATATATATATATATATATATATATATATATAAACTAATCTCTTTAAAAAGGGCTATTTACAATAACTAGGTACATTTAAAAGCGTCAAAAGTATCAAAGTTACATACGTACATTTAACTTTTTGACTGCCTAGCGCAGCAATGTGGTAATATCCATCTTGTTGATTGTGTTTTAGATATTTTAATTAAGACTGATTATACACTGTTAGTTTTCCTAATAAAATAAAATAAAAATAAAATAATGTACTATTAGATATTTAATAGACTGATGTTACTTTGCGGAAGTCAAAGTTACAAGTACTTACCTTAAACGAAAGTAATTTGGCAAGTACTTGGATCTATTAGAGATGCCCGTATCCAGAAGTATATTTTTTATTGCTATTTTATTGATGATTACGATACTTACAGCGGCAAATAACAGGGCCCATACAGGAACAGACCTGACAATAGCCTTCCAAGGTACAGGATTTCTGATTCTGCTCTTGTCAGCGCTGGTGACTGTTTCATTGAGATACTTCAACTCCTCATCGGATATGTAAGGGTGAGTGTTTGGGGTGCTGTAGCAAAGGATACTCTGGAATCAATTACAAAAAATATACTGTTTAGTATCCTCGCAAATGCAAATGTCAGTTTTTTTATGTATTTTTTTTTAAATATTAAAGCGATTTTGTTTTATAAGTATAGTTTAATTCCGGGGAAAAAATATAGATATATTTTGACCCGGAGTGTCACACGGGCAAAATCTAGTTTAAGAATATTTTAAAATTAAAGATTATTTTAGTTGGATGTTTGTGACAAAGCCTAGTCTATCATTGAGCAAACACATCGCACAGCTAAGTAGGTAAATACTCGTATAGTGACAAGAACTTGTCCACAATTTGCATGATCTACACCAAAAAACTATAAGTTTTATATTCATTAATCTCATGAAATATTAAAGTTCATCAATTACGCTTGTTTAATCAATAAAAACAAGCTAATGTATAGCGGACGCGAACCTACTTTAAAATTTATTCTAAATTTGCTTGTTTATATTTATATTATACATTTAACCTAAAAAAATAATCACGTGGAATATTTCTATATCTGCTAAATACTAGTTCAAACTAGTATGATAGAGTAATAAAACGATTTTGCATAATTGTACATGCAAACGTTTTATAGTTATGGTATAAAATTTAGTAGACAATCATAAAATTTGTATACTACTATAGTTTATTCAAATTAATCTTAGTCTTTGGAAATTTTCCATTTTTTCAACAAAAATACGTATGTTTAAAAAAACAAGCGAGGTTTTTTTACTTTGACGGCTGAACTAAACACTTTTTGTGTTTGATTCTATCAAAAGTAATAGAAATAGGTATATTAATACCTCCACATAAATTTTTCTTCTACATAATAATTTTATATTGTGTATTGACATTAGTTAGTAAAGATGAATAATAATGTGATTTTATTAAACTTTGTATCACATTATATAATATTTTTAATATCAGTCAGAAGAACTGTTCCGAGTTCCGAAGAACTCTGACACCAGGGTGTGCATGGTCGATTGACCAAGACAACTACATGAATGAATGACTATCAGTCTACCGACATGTTAAATTACCGTTAATTAGTGCCCCGAATTTAAATCTTACTCTAACAATAGACATGTTACTTATTTTAATATTGCAAATTATTTTAATAACATTAACGGCCAAACAATTAAGCATTATAATTACTTATAACACAACTAGTTACTGCCCGCGGCTCCGCCTGCGAGGTTAGACCCCAAATATCATCAAAATCGCTCCAGCAACTGCTGGTGGATTTTGTTGAAATTTGGTTGCCATGAAAGTGTAAAAGATAGTTTTGCATTTATAATATTAGTTTGGAAGTATGGATATCAAACATATAATTAAATCGAAATAACATAACTTACCCAAAAAATAAACCACAAGATACCAAAGCAGCCAAAGAAGTAGAAGACGTTAGCCCAATGACCATCACCGGCCATGAGGAATCCGGACATGAAAGAGCCAAAAATATTCCCAATTTGAGCTCCACCGAACACCAGCGCACCCTGTCTCGATCTCTCGTGCGGAGGCACCCATCGAGCTAACACTATCATCAAGGCAGGCATAGTCGGACCCTGAAAATTGGTTGGATTGGTACTCAATACACTTAATACTTCTATACAATACATAGATGAAATGATGAAGAGAGTGAATGTACAAATGTGAAATGTAAACTTCAGAACCATTGTCTTTAAGTTTCTTTCACTATTAAAATAGTAAATTATTTCAGTGATTGATACACTTAAAATTTTGCAATAAAATCAATAAAAATTTCTTAATTTTGTCACTATCGGCACATAAAACAGAAACACTTCTAATTTCATACGCTTCTAAGCCTTATTCCCTTGGCTTCAAAGAAGACCTTTTAAGTAATTAATTGCTACAGATTCCTCAACACTTAAAAAGTTTAATGTGAACTTGCTATTAATTTAGTAGCTAGTCATATTTTATGATCTACAAGCGGATGGTGTATTGGAAAACTAAGTCATATTGTAGAGTAAAAATAATAACAAATTTTACCTCTCCCATTCCTTGTAAAACTCTTAAAATAAAGAGCCAGGTCGCTCCGCCAGCAGTCACTACTATAGGCGTGAGTAGTGTGAAAATGGCGGTACTTAGCAAACCAATGCCCAAAGTCCATTTGCCGCCATATCTCTCAGCTAAGTACCCTCCAGGGACGTGGGTAATAGCGTATCCATAATAGAAGCCGCTGAGAATGAGCCCCTGAGTCGATTCCGACCAATCGAATATGGCGTGCTGAAATAAAATGTTACTCGTTTATAACCAAATTACTTTAAAGTATTTACTTATACCAAAACCAGAGGCAGACCTTTGCACAAGTCGTTTGCTTGGGTACCGCAATCTCACCTAATCTATATCGACCATCAGCAGTGTTTTTGTTGTGTTCTGGTTTGAATGGTAAGAGATTATCAAGACCAATGCTTACTAGGCTATGACTTAGCAGTGCGCTAGTAACACTCAAGGTATCACGAGCGTAAATAGACTATGGTGAAGAAGAAGAAGAAGAAGAAAAAATAAAAACTTATTTTAGGCAAATATGTCCATTTATATGGCCAATATTTTAGCTCTTTGCCTTTGCCTTTATCTTTGTTAACATATTTTACCATAAATTTTCTTATCATTGTATTCAAAAGTATCATAACACTACGAGGAGCATATTGTTAGATACCTTACACGTGCAAAGATCGACAAGTCTCAAAGAAAACATCCTTTGGGACCGTTATGATATACGAGTCTTCTTTCATGACAAATACTTACTAGAGATCACAGATAAAAATATTATTCCCACTTCGATTGAACACTGCATCTGGTAGTTCAAAGGCAAACATAGCCGCATAAGGCCATGTAACTTATCAATTAACCATTTGGGAAGCTTTCCCTTTATATTGGTATGAAAAAGTTTTAGTTTTAGGTCTGATTAATACTCGAAAATCATTATTTTAAAACTAAAATATATTTAAAATTTATATTTCATATGTCCATTTACTTTAGTCATATATTAATATATATATATTTTATTTTGATTTTTTAGTCTTAGATTTGCATTTAGCCATTTAGTTATATGTATTTGGGTATATAAGTTTTTTTAAAGTCCTCTTCGAATGTTTATAGCAATTTAACATATATAAGGATTAGGCCGACAAGTATAGAGGCCAAGACCCACAAAGGGTTGTAGTGCCACAGGGAGAAGAAGGATTAAGCCGATGCTTAGTTGTAAGTATAAATTGGGCTATTTTCAAAAATAGATTAAGTATATTATGTGTAAATAATGTTTATTTTTCCTTGAACATGAATAAACAGCATAATAAAAGATAAAAATATCTTCCTTATTTTTCTAGTACGACTAACACCTTCATATTATAACGGAACTTACTAAGAGAGTTTAACATTTGTTTACTAGATAGTAAGATAAATGTATGTAATAAATGCCAGTACAAGATAACACTTTATTATAATAGTTATTATGAGTACTAACCGAGATATTAATTGTTAAAGTAAATATTCCAATTCTAAGTAAAACTACTAAGATTAAAACTTATACTACCATGGTAGTATAAGTTTTAATCTTGGTAGTTTTTAATTGATTATTTGCTTTTTATGATGTAAATAATTTGGTACTTAACAGTTAAAAATAAGAAACAAAGGGGAATATTTATGCGACATGTACCTTTAGTTCCAATTCCAAAGGATTCAGTGTTATATGAAGTATGTTTATCATTTAAAATATTACAGGCTTTAATTGTGTTATTTCTTCCACAAAAGACAAAATAAAATGATTACTGCATCGGCAATAAGAGACCAACACAACTCCTTAGGTGTAGTAATAAACAAGTCCCTTAAAAACGGCTGATTATATAAAATATAAAAAGCTTACTAACCGGTCTGGTAGGAGAAGTTCCATTGACCAGTATTTCACTCTCATCTGGGCAGGCATTGGGGTCAAAATGTGACTCTTCATCTCTCGTGTTGGTTACCATCTGGGTGACAGCGAGGTTGAGGCAGACTCGCATTGTGTAGGCGTTGCAGACGGCAAGTAGACCCATGATGCCCAGAACATACCGCTGGGGAATTATGAACACTGAGCAGAGAAAATTTTCTCATGTATTTAGTTGTATTGAACTTGTTTTTTATGTCAAAGATATAATTTAAATTCCGGAACAGTATTCCCTTATTACTAAACTTTTCCCTATAAACACTTTGATCTGGAAAACAATATCAATAAGCTGAGATGTGTTTTCGACTTTTGTATTATTTCATTTTACCACTAACAATGAAGATTAATCTTACAATGAATCATAAATATGAAATCATTAAAAAATATATAAGTATTATAGGTACTACTTTATATCTCTAACTAGCTTTTATCCGTGGCTTGACTCGCATAAATCCCAAGGGCATACCTACTACATTTTTCCAGATTAAAAAGTTTATTGTTTAGTACTTTACTAGGTACTCGTATGTACTTCTTTCTAATTATTATGTGTACGCAAAATTTCAAGAAAATTGGTTCAGAAGATATAGCGTCAAGAAACAATGAAATATGGAAACTCAGTTTCACATTTACGATATTAGATGGGATTTAGGAATAATTAAACAATTACTTACGCTTTGATAAATTTTGCTGCCATCTTGGTTTCATTTCAGTTCTGTGTGCCGGATGGATACGTTTTTGTTACCTGTAATCAAAATACTTATGATTTAGCTATTTATACATAAACAATTTAATTTTTTTTTTGTTGTCTCTATGTACAAATGTAAACTATTTTACCCAATAGACTAAACCGTCCAGGTTTTCTACTGCAAGGCAAAAATTCAAGACAGAAAGAGACCTGGGCTAAGAAGAATTTCTTCGTTGAAAACCCAACGCCATTAGTACATACAAAGGAGCATGCGATCTGGAAGTTGCATGCGGAACTGCGAATGTCTCAAGAGTGCCAGTTGCCTATTTTCGATGAAGATGGCATCAGACTAAAAACAATATCAACCAGCTGAGATAAAACAAATCCAAAACATATAGGAGATAACAAATTGTCATAGCTGATATTAATATCAAAACATGAAGAAATAAATACCGGTGTCAGATTTTTCCCTACGATCATTTTACTCAGCTTATCGACTGGATAACGTGCCTTCCAAAGCATATGGGGCTCGTGCAGATCAATAGAACCAATCTAAATCACGCCCAGAACCTAGTTTCCTTAACGTGCCTTAACTGGGATATATGGCATAATAAAGGTTTTTGAAAGTAAATTGGAAATAATACATTACTGTCGAGGCCAGAAACGAAGCAATAGACGAGGCGAAATCGAGGCCTTTAAAAAAAAAGAAGACATAAATTGCAATTTCGGCCGATGTTTGTACGGTACATTTCTTAAGAACATCGTATCAAATTTTTGCAATGTTTATACTTATTTTTAAACATTAAAAGAACTAATGGTTAGAACCAACGTCCATAATAAAATTGTCAAGCAATTTCCATGAACGACTGCTAGAATAGTTTTTTTTGGTAGGCTGACCAGAGCGAAACTAAAAAACCTAATGTATGAAAACGTGTACATTAAAAATCTCCATTAGCGGCCAGCAATTTATTTTTTTAGTAACATTTTTGTCTTTGGCCAGCAGTGAGTCTATATAGACGTAATGTTTTTTTTTAATAATGAAGCTATTTCCGAGCAAGAGGAAGAAAATACTGTTAATTTATAAAATGATGCAGCCGCTGGCACATTGCTCAGAAAATGTTTATCGTTTCATTTTACCAACATAAAAACAATAATACCTAGCTTTAGTTTTGAAGCATTCACACTGCTACAATATATTTCAAGTGTTTTTGTAATTCTATAACCTTATCAATGTTGATATAACTTTTGTCAATGATGATTGATGTCAAGTATCCTCTTGAAGCGATTCAGTAAATACACCCTTTATACTTTGGTAGAGATACTGAAAGTATAGCAGATAATGTTTGGATAAATACAATGTACTTATTGATATTTCGTTAGTAACAAAATTAGAAATAGTTAAGTACGTTTTGCTTGTACCAGACTAGACTAGTCCAGACCCTATAAGTGTTATAAATCATTAGGTTTAAAGCTTCAGACGTTAAGCGTATTAACTTACGTCTTTTTACGTCTATTCCAAAAATTCATACAGAAAATCATGCCTATTTCCCACAGATTATAGAGTTTCCTCATAATTTATTTATTTGTCTCAGGCAACATAATTTTATTTACAGTATACCCATATAATATATACCTTATTCTAAAAATACATATTTATTATCTTTACTGGTCTTCCTCGCTTTCTAACGAACTCATCACTCTCGTCATACATATTCGCCAATTACAAGTATTCATAAAATGTTTACGTTTTTCTAGAGGTCTATAATCTGATTGCAGTATATTCCTCAAAATTAACCTAATTGCTGTCTTTACTTCAAATTTGTATTTAAACTTCTAATAAGACAGTTTTTAAAATGAAAATAAAAACTTATTTGTAATTTCAAAACCTTTTGCGGGCAATTTGACTTTCATAAAAAAGTATCGTCGTCCTTCCATTTAAAAAGTATGCAGTCTTTTTAATTTGAAAGAAATCTAAAACGGAATAGGGCATTACTTATTTCCTTCTAATTTTGTACTATGACTATAGTTTTGTTGCCAAAAAGTTGATTTTTAAAGTATCAAAAGTGATATGTATCAAATAAAGTGTTAGTAAAATTCATACCAACTACATCACACATTTAGTTTGGCAGTCATTCTGCAATATAATTATTGCTTGGTAATGCTTGAACTATCACGTTGCCGCTATAAAAATAATCCGTAATGGCTCGTATTCAAACAGCGCATATAAAATTTTACAGCAAGCACTTAGAAATGTGGTTATTATTGCCTAATATTATGTCACTCCAATGAAGCTTGTCTTTAAACTTAGGGTATAAATTTGATGTTACTGTACACAACTACCGGGTAAATAGTTTGAATTTGAAAACAATACACTGAAATCTCTCTCATGTCCGAAAACGAAGTTTAACTAAGTGCCTATTATGATCCGTTAGGTACATTGCTTGACGGACGGGTGGCAAAGGCTTAGTATTAGAACCCCTTTTGAACTTTGTGATACAGAAGACCAATAGACTCACCGGAGAACAGATAAACCCTACGAGGTTTTCGTGGCTCGGTTTTTTTAATTGAAAATGTATTTTGGTGTTGTTATGAATAAATGATTTAATAAAAATATAAAAATGCATTTTTATAATTGCAGTTTATCGAATATGCTTCCATACTATTTTATTTTAATTTTAAATCATCATCATCATATTTTATTAAGAAAAATAACAGTGTATAATAATTCTTAATTACTAATAATCTTAAACACAATCAACAAGTTTTTGAAAATGAATATCAAAGGTAGAAAAAATACTAATATTATAAATACGAAAATCTGTCTGTTACGTTTTCACAGCTAAACCGCTATACCAATTTTAAAAAAATTTGGTATGGCTTTAGTTAAGAACCAGGCGATATATCTGAGTCTCACGCGAATGGAGCCGCGGGCAACAGCTAGTAAATATAAATGGGATATTATTAATTGCACATCAAATAAATAATCACCCATCAATTTCTGTATATCAAATAAATTATTTTACTTTAAATTAAATTAAAAACTTGGTGACAGAAGCAACTAACGGTCAAAAGACGACTTTGTGACAGAAGGTAGGTTAGGTTATGGTGATACAGTGACCTTAACAGTGAGCGAGCGAGCGAAGCGAGCGAGTGTCAGACTTGGTGACAGAAGCAAAACAAATTTTGCTGTGCAATCAGTAATTTTGATATGTATTTAGGTTATTTTTGCATACAAAAATTGTTTTTATTGATTTGCGTTTAAATACTACCCAATATAAATCAATGATGCTTAAAAAATTAAGAGAAAAACACGTTTGCCGATTATAAATAATATAAGTACCTATGCGACCGCAACAATACAAGCCACATCATCTCGTTTTACTCAACAAGGTTACAATATACTTGACCGTTTTTTTACCAAGTCATTGTGCGGTCTAAAATCAATTTTAGCTGTTGTTTCTGTACAATAATGTACTTGTTATAGTCACAATAAAGTTTATTCTAAAAGACATTTGATTATTTACACGGAAAGAGCCTGGTATGTTTGTTGCGGACTTTGGTTTTACTTTAGAGTAGAGAAAACAGTCGCTTTATAAAAACCCAACCATAATGTATTAATCTTAATTTTATTACATTTTTTTTTTAATTTTGTGTAATAAATAAACAGTGTAAATGAAAACCGATAAATCGATTCTCTCTTTGTTATACATAAATGTCCGACTCAAACAATGTTTATCTCGTTTAAAATGGCCACGAAAAGGAAGTTTAGTTGGAGTATAGTCGGTAAACTACACATACGAATAGAGAATATGAGCGCAAGGCTCATATTCTCTATTTTAAGTTTTATTTTATTTATGTATGTGTACATGACTTTAGTTAACAAAATAAATAAATGACGATAAAGTACTGTATATACTTAACGCTCAAAATCACAATGGTTCTTGTTATCGGTTAATTGCCTGAGGCAAACCAAGATTTTCCGTGTCCGTTTTCCACGTACAGTGTTGAAAACATAGTATTCATTTCTTAGATATGCATTCGGCACGTGACAAAACATTGTCACTTTAATAGTAAACATTAAAGTAAAAATTATAGTCTTATGTAATAAAGCAAAAATAAAACACGAAACGAAAATAACACACATTTTAAAAATCATCTGAAAATAAGTATTAATACACTACTAAGAGCAACGAATTTTCATATCGCTAGTGCGTGCTAAATTCCTCATTGCACCATGAATTACTAAAATAAAATCCAAATGTTATTACTTATGACTGAACAACATTCCTCCCTAGTCTATGCAACATTCACGTGCAGATGTTTCCACTTAAACAATTTTTTTTACAGATTCTGTATTACTGGCCAGTATCGCAACAGATACAAAAAGATGAAAATATTCGAACTAGGTTTTTCTTCTATGGAAAAAAGGTTTGTTCATACTTACTAATGTAGTTATTCAAAGAAAAAATATCCTAATGCCCGAATACTCAAACGCTACTCAATTTTGAGAGCTGTTTAAGTATCATGCTGTCACTGTCATATTGTTGACGTTCAGCGCGACATCATGATACTTGAGCATAATTAAGTAGCGTTTGATTATTCGAGCGTTAGTGCAATAAAAGTTTACTTCAAAAAAAGTAAGTAACCCTTACTTTTTTTTGTAAGTAGTAACTTATAACAGTCTGTTATTCCTCGCACGATTGAGGAAGTACGCTGAACTTCTCCAGGTCATATCGATGCGACCTTTTAAGCCGCTATAAGGTAAGGAAGTAGGAAGATTAATAAAAGGAAGAAGAACTTTGCATTCATTAATATTCTCTACATTATTGATTGTTATTATGAATCGCAAGTTTTCTGCAATGACTTCTAGTTATAGAAACATTATCATTTATTTATTTATTTAGGTATACACAACAGATTACAATCAAAAATAACACAATACAGATTAAAAATCATCACTCATACAACTGGCTCGAATAAACGAATAAACTGTTAATTTGGCCATTTACATCAATATTTCTTATTAAAAACTTTATTGTTCCACTCGTAAATAATACCAATACTATTACTGCTAAAAGCATTATCTACCAAACATGAGGAGAATTGTAAATTTTGTAACTGCGTTCAAGCTGACCTATTACTTGCATAAAAATATAAATGTGATAATCATTATTTTAACCTCAAAAATAATTTATTTAATTAATGGATTTGAAGCATGCGTCACAAGACTTTTCATTAGGATAATTTGGTTGTATGCTTTGCGCATGTAGTATCTACGTGTACTAAATTTCAGTGCCTATGTATTAACACTCATAGGTTTTCTGTACAAAATCTTCACATAGCTAGCGCTCACTTGAATGGCAGCTTGTAAAAACTCATGGTACAGGACTTTTCCAACCAAGCGCTTATTAGCTCTAAATAATCAGTTAGTTCATAATATCAACTATTAGAATAATTCTATGTTCTCACGTTTACCTTTATATTTGCAACAAAATAAAGTTTAAGACCAATTAAATTTAATTACTGACATTTCATATAAAGTTCATGACATAGTAATATTTGCAAGATATTATATATAGACCGGTCGATTACTAAATCAAGATCAAAAATGAATGCAGTAGAGTTGACTTGAGATTAGTCTAAAACTAGTGGTTCTGTGAACAGTAGACCTCGCGAACCACCTCCGTTAACCCCCTTTTTTTCATAACTATATAGATAGGTATTTCCCATTCTGTAAATTTTATTTCTTAATCTATTCTCAAAAGAAGGATTTACTACCTATTCTGGTCAGACGGTCCAAATAAATATATAAAAATAAAACAAAAAAACATATCTATTAATCTAAACCATAGCGCATATTAATTTGTAAAAGAACCATCTTGCGGCCAGTGATATAAGCAATATAACATGTAGCAAACTTCCCCCATATTTGCCCCCATTTTCCCCCAGTCAAAAAAAAGCTTGACATAAAATTTCAAAAAAACCATGGAACACGTGTGCCAAGTTTCATTAGGATCCGTTCGTAAATAACGTCACAGAAAACGTTCCCCCTTTTCCCCCCCATTTTCCCTTCAATCAAAAAAAGCTCTCGACAAAAAATTGCAAATAAATCAAGAAACACGTGTGCCAAGTTTCATTAGGATCCATTGGTAAACAACGTCACGGAAAACTTTTCCCCTTTTCCCCCCCATTTTCCCTCCAATCAAAAAAAACTCTCGATAAAAAATTGCAAATAAAACAAGGAACACGTGTGCCGAGTTTCATTAGGATCCGTTCAGAAATGCGACCTCTAGCCCGGAACAAACAGACAGACAGACAGACATCCGGACAAAAGCAAAATTTGCCAGTCTCGAAATGGAGACTCTCGCTCGCTTCGCTCGCTCGGTCAAATACTAATAGTAAAAGAAATAAGTATTATGGTTCATTATTGATACACGAATTTTTAATCATATAGGTATATATAATAGTTCGTATGTATCTTTAAGCCATTATAGTAACCAACGACTGTATATGATAGCCTTATATTGAGATTAGGCTGCATAGTTATACTTCCATTTATTATAACACAATGGTCTATACAGAAATCAGCATACAGAATCCAACTCATCAGAATTTATGTTACCTTTTAAAGCATTTCATTATTAGAATGGATTTTCAAATAGGCCATTCTATTTTGAATTACTTCATAAATATAAATCACATACAAAAAAACATACATCGATATATCAAATCAAAACAAAGTACATAGGTAAAATATCATCAAAACGTTTTATGAAGCAAAAAATCACAGCATTATCCTCTCTACATCATTTTGTGCAGGTGTCACGGTCAATCTACCATGCACACCCTAGTATCAGAGGTCTTCGGAACCGCCTCTGACGTTGTCCTTTAACGACTACCAGATGGCAGGCGACGGCTTAACGTGACTTCCGATGCACGGAATCATCTTTATTATCAGAAAATCTTTATATAGTTATTATTAATAGTTACAATTTGCAAAACTGTTAAAAGTGGCCACTTTTAGCACTTTTGCATTTTGTAACTAAATGAAACTATAATTTAATGATTTAATATGTTTAAAATAAACTTTCGACCCAGAACCTTAATTACGTAACACGGATTTTTGATAACTTTTATTTTCAGTGAAAAATATTTTTTAAATGATGGTGGCGCTAGTGTACACCGAGTTATCACCTTAAGGGTGATGAAAAACCTCGCGTGTCGTTGGCGCGTCCCCATTTGGAACGCTTCTTGGGTACCTACATTCGTAAATAAAAATCCCAAGTAGTTTCAACAAATTAATTTATCCCAAATACATTCCGCTATAGGTGATTCATATTAAAATTAAAGGTTAAAATGTCAACTTTTATATTATTTTGTGTTGATCCTAGTCCCAAACATAAGCTCTCATTTAGATTTTTTAAAAGCAACACGTTCCTATGGTGTTAAATGAAAACAACATGTATATAAGGAAGTTCCTTAAATAAAAGTGCAAGTTTAGAAACCATATGATTAATATGAAAAAGCAGTGAACTAAGAGAAGGAAAAATAGATAAGACACCAAAAAAATACCATCCTCCATGTGTATTGGTGATAATTTTATTACTACTTAGTGTGAATTAATTATTTGTCACAATCCTATCAATATTTGTATTAAAAGCAAGTTATGAGAAATACAACAAGTCTCTTTAAATTAATATATTTTTATTTAAAAGATTTGAAAAAGAACAAAACTGGTATTTTCGATATAAAGTAAGTATTGTAAAGATTTTTTATTTGATACGGTGTATAGTACCACTAGTTCCAGTTTATAGTACCTACTTAAGAACACGTGCATACCTATAGCGTGAGATACAAGTGATTAATATAAACAATTTTCAGTTTATTTTAAGATAGTGAGTATTCTCTTTCTAAGAATAAAACAATGAAGCCTTAATAAAAACTGTATATCCCGTACTATTATTATTAAGAAAAGTTTAAGTACTAAGGTATATTATCACTATTATCAGATATTTACAAAAAAACAGCAAATGAGTTCTAATTTTATAAAACATAACACATAGTATATTATTTAATAGCTATGGTTCTAGCTATGGCTCTATGTTTTGTAAAATTAGTATTATTATTATTTCATGTTTTGTATAATATTGAACCCTATGTTTTATAAAATGATATGAAAAATATTAAACGAGCATTTTCATTCAACATTTTTTCCCCCTTGATTTAATATTGATCTGTTAGCTAGGAAATGACCTTGATAAAAGTAACTGAACAATTTTAAGGACATTTACATAAATAAGTTGATACACAAAAACATACATTCACTTTCAATATTTTAAAACTATCAAAAATTTAATTATAAAATCACACTTACTTTTTTCTGACCAGCCAGCAGTGTTGTTTATTTTCGATCAATTTTTTCTTCTCTTCCATTCAAGTTTTTTTATCACAGCACTGAGAGTAAAGTTGTTTTAGGACATGTGACTATCGCGGTTGAAATGCGCGCGCGCACTCTGGCATTGTAAGGCCATAGATCATCGCGAACCACTAGAGGCTTGGCATTGAATGCAGAATGTACGCTTTCGGCCTGACGTCATAGGGTTTGCTCAACTTCGAGTGCTATGTTTAAGGCTAATGATCTAAGGTTTAAGGATTGCACGTTAAAGTTTTGCTGTCAACCTCAAAATTTGCATTATTATATAAAACTGTATATATTCTGGGAGGTGAATATCCTTACAATGCTATTTTTAGTATATTGAATAACTTAGCCCGTTTGTATCCCGTGTGAATGCCCTTTCTATAAAAAACATTAAAAAATAAATATATGACACAATAAGGGGCAGAAACATCAAAAGAAATGAGAAAAAGAGTGATTTGGTATTAGAGCTAATGAAAACAACATGAATAATATCATATCATAACATGTAGATTAAATGTATGTGTTTGGTATGAGTTATGTGCCAAATATACTAAGTTCAATTGAGATTTCGTTCCCGTTTCCTTTTAAAATTTTGCGCCGCAAAATATTTGTGAAGCGATAAAGCTTTAATAAATTTTACCATAACTTCAGTAATAAACTTATGTAATTTATTTTATTGGAATAAGTCCCATTCGTTGTTTGTAACAATATAAAATGGTAATTTTTAAGTTATAGTTAGATTTTTTCATTCTATTTCTAAAGATAAACAGTTTAGTCAATAAAAAATAATTACAATTAAGCTCTTGAGAATTAAAAAACAAAACAAGTTTTATAATTTTGCAAGCGCGTTTTATTTACGTCACGGAAACTAGCAAGTTTCATATAGGGAAAAATCTGGCAATACCGCCTCCGCCGATATGAGATGGCTTTGAGATATTGATCAGATTATAAGTATAGAGCTAAGAAGAAGAAGAATGTTTCTAGGTAAGTATTTTATTGCTATGCTACTTAACATGTTGTAAATGATTGCGTATCGTGACACAAGTATTTTAATGATGCGTACACTGTCACTTAGCATGAGCCTTTGTTTGCATAACACTTGTATAAACAAGTCAAGGACATAGGTCCTTCATAATAGATCACATTTATAATATACTTGATATTTTTAGTGGTATATAAAAGAATCTCTCTTACCGCTTTACCGTAGTTCAAAATTCAAATTCACATTGCTTATTTTTAATATAGGATATTCTTATCACTTGACGTCAATTGTTACTTATTTTAAGTTTACCACCACTTCCAAAGCAAGCCAAGCGCAAGTGCCACAAACTCCACTGCAGCATTTTCTCCAAAGACGTCAATTCACAAAATTTGAGTCAAAACAGACGAATTTATATTTGCATGAATATTTTTATAATAGGCTGTGAAAACATTAGCACAGCACATCCTTCACGGCGTTGAGCCAGCACTTTTTGGGCTTGCCTTGCTTGCTGGCTTGCTATTACTTACTGCTGGTTTTCATAACATGAAGCTATGCTATACCATTGTAGGCAGTTGACTAACTTAGAGAGTTCTCCTAGTTGAATGCGGAAGTTTCTGACCAGAAAAATCACCTACGTGTACAAGAACGTGCGTATGAGCATAGATACCACTCTTTCTTTAAATTTTTGTCCAAAAGTTATAAAATCATTTAATTTTAATTTAAAATACGCTACCTTGCTATCGTCAATACTTTTGTAGGATTTGATTGATTGGAGGATTGAACGGCAGTTGTCTTATCGCACATATTCTTAATTCTGTGTATCGCACTCTTCGGGGGAAATATGGTGAACTTTGACTATTTATTTTTAATGAAAGGGAAATATTTTTCCAAATAGGTACCTATTTTGTATACTTTCTAATCTACACTATCTTCTTATGCAACCTTAAGTACAAAATACTTCACTTTCAGAATGAGACGCTCTTGTCCCCCTTAAACCAAGCAAAACATCTATACCTATCTTGTATCGATGGATAAATTGAAAGAGTAGGTGCTAATGTCATACAATGTTGTTAATTTCTCATTTATCGATTGAGCTGTAAGGTCAAATGACTATTTATACACATGTATACAAATGACCATGTATAACATGGTACATGTTGTCTAAATTTCTAAACCGCCTCTCTTAATGCCTCAGACATGATGACTAATATTAAAATTTAAAAAACAACGTTTTATTGAAAAATAATTTAATTAATTAACTTGTATATTAGTCTGCTGATACTGGTGAATGGTCATGTTTAGGATACACTATCTTCTTTTCCATGTCCTGACTCCGTTTTTTCAGGGGTCCGTGCTTCCAGCCTGGTGGGTATCCGTATTTGTCCACGTCATCCCACCATTGAGGCTCACCAGATCCCCAGATGACGTATAACACGTTTGTAAATATTAACACGGCGACTACGGTCCAGAATGCCATGCGCCACTGTGTTATGGTTTGCTGAAATTTAAACGAAATAATAGTTATATTGACATCAGACGCAGGCAGTCCAATGCTGGACTTGTCTTCCCCAAAGATTTCCTGTGACCGGTTGCAAGCGTCCTGCTTCCAGCGTTTGCATGTGACCTTCTTAGTACATCTGACCACCTGGTATGTAGGTAAGCCTTTGGTCATAAGAACTAGTAAAAAACCATCAGACCATATTAGAAGCAGTAGAAGAATTTATATAGTTAATGCATTTTGTTCGCTGATAACAATGTCTTTCAGCGTTTTTTTGGTTTAGGTAATCTTCTTTTCCTTTACCTTATCCCACTTACGTATGTGGGTAAATTTGTTTTATTAAATATTGTGGGGTAAACTATTGTCTAGCAAGAATTATAGTGAATGCTTGTTAAGAGCTAATTTAATATTATATGAAAACGACAATGTTTTGGCAAAACAGATACCTTTTTTAACGCCTGCTTGAACTCTATCAGCAAAACTAAAGTGTGAAGTAGAGAATTTTACAGGCGTGAATTTTGTTGTAAATAAATTGAAAACGTTTGCAATTCTGAATACTTTTCTGTTCCTTATTATAAGTCATTTTCTACTTATAAAATTGCCTATTAAATACTATATTTTAAAATTTTCCTTCGTTGTAGCTGCCAATCTAGTATTTTTGCTATTAAATATTAAGTATCCGCATAAAATACTTAAGGCGCTGTGCATCAGGGGAATACCGTAAAACGTCTTTTTTTTCGTCGCGCAGTTAGCTTTATTGTTCATGGAATACAAGCATGAAAAAAATATGAAGTATAAGTTCAAAGATCCTAGCGAAATAAAATAGCAAAATAGCTATATCCAGAAAAGGTTTCGTCGCGAATTACTTGATATCTTCAGCGACAACTAACAATTTTTTTACGTCTATAAAAAGAATAACTTAATGACCCAGAGGGATACCTAAAAAAATTACAATATTTAGTCATAATTATTGAAATATTAAATTTCACCCGAAATGGCATTGAATGGAGCCTAGTGACAAGCCAACCCAGTATCGCCACTTTCAACCTTATTTCATTACGAGTACGTACTATAATCGCACTTCACCTCTCTCAAATACCTAAGGGTTGGGGATACAGCGCCTTAAGTGGTTTTCTTCGTACTACAGTCAGAAAAATAGTTGCATAAAATGACATTCATAAATACATTAATTAAACGATAAAATATTTGAAAGTCACAACAACAACGATTTTTTTTTATCGTAAACGGAAGGTTGCTGAAGTAAACGACTGTATCAACTTATTTGGTTCTCTCATTTATAATCTGAATTAGTACGTATTTAAAGTAAGCACTGCTATAAAGATATACTGTTGTCGTTTAGTTTGTTTGCATATATAATCACATGATACCTGCAGAAAATATGGTAACCTGTTATTGGAGAATAGAAAATTTCATCTTCACCGTAATAAATCACTATATAATACCTTCCATTGGTTAACGTGTTATCTAGTATACTATAGACAACACGTTTTGTTTAGTTATTTTAATGACCCATAGTTTAATATTTTACGAGATTTTTTTTGTATAATAATATCATTATAATTATAGCATTAAGTTTACCTATTGCTCTTGGCTCAATAAAGTTTTAAATAAATAAATATCGATTTGTACAACATTTTAAAACCAAACTATTCAAGAAAGGTGCAGAGAATGATACGCTTGCTTGTAAAATAATGTGCTTCGTAACAAGTTTTTTTTTACATTTAAGATAAAAGATTGGTAAGAGGTTGCGCAGGATCTAAAAGCATTAAACTAACCGGAGACGACACGCGCACACACAATAAGTATACCTAAACACTAACGCACAGTTATTCTAACATTTCGCTACACACAATTGACGAAAATTGTGAAGAACAAGTTGTAGATAATTTTAATCAAAAAAAAGGAACTTCGACCCCCTCCCCCCACTCGAGTGCCCCTCCTAGAGGCGTGGATTTTTAATACGTTTACTCTCTAAGCATCTTGAACAAAATCCTAAAGAAATTGCTTAGGTCCCATGTCACGCACTCTACAACTGCTTTGTTCAGTGGACTATACTTAGTTTTGATATAAGTACTTAACTTTGTATGGCTACCTCACTAGCCAACACTAGTTTGAATAGACGATAGATGCACCCTTAACCCAGTCGATGAATCCTGCATCAAGCATAATCCTGTATTTATTACGTTTTGCGTCTTCAGTATACACTTGACATGAAGGCTTCACAGTAAGTAAAGGTTGCAGATGTACCAATTTACGTAAGTAAAGGGTTTCGCATACACATAGGGTAGAACCCGTACAGCAGTCTTAAGTCGAAAGTTTAATATCAATAATGTCTCATAAATTGCTACACTAATCTGAATCATAGTGCCTTTCTAAAGAGAATGAGAAAACTACTAGTGATATATACTTATAGACAGTACTTTAAAAAAAAATTAGGCCACAAGATGGCCATAATTGTTTGACTTGGGTTTTTACTCTTTATTTGTTAGTTTTATGTAGAATCATGTCATACTCGATGTGTCTTATATATTTTTTTCCCCAGAATCTTTTTTTTTAAGTATTAACCTACGGATTTGCCCTGTAGGTTGACGGAACTACTGGTCATCAAATAAATGTAAAATATTTGTTTGTTGAGAACCATTTTTAGGAATTTCTTAAAAAAATTCATAATGTCTATTTTTGTATAAGTATGTATCACGTACTGTAAATGGTAATGCCTCCGTTGATGGGAAAATAGATAGAGGTTCATTTATCCAAAGATTCCAATTATCTAAAATGACAATCAAGTATGAAACCATAAAAATAAAAATATTTTTTCACTATCAAATTGCCTTTAAACTTGATTTTCTTGAAAAAACACGGAAGTTAAACCTCTGAAAAAATTATCAAGGAAGTTGAAGAGTTGAACTATTTTTTCATCTGCCTTTTTATTCGTTATTTTTTACCGATCTTTTATAAATTTGCAACTAAGTAAATTACAACCACGTTAATGATGACACTTAAGTATAGTAAAAGACCTAAGACTCTTTGTCTATTAAGTACTCAGTAGTTTTAGGTATTTGTAATAATTTTATGAATTATAAAGTATTACTCCTTTATACTATATCAAAACCTCGGTTTGCACTTGTTTAGAAAAATTATGTCAGTTTTACGGATCTTTTCTCATAATAAAGTTTTATATATAGGTATATTTAGCATTATCAGTTTAAACAAAACCCACAACAACAATAGTTACATAGACATGCAGGCAAACATACGTGTTTACTTGTCATATCCAAAGGAATTTCACCAAGCATACTCACATCAGGTGTCAACAACCCGATCAAGTACGGCGTAATGATACCGCTGATTGCTCCGAGTCCATTAACAAGGGCGGAACAAGTGCCAGCGTAGTTTGGGGCGATGTCCATAGCGTTGATCTTGACACTGCTATAGAAGCCACCCATAAAGGCCATGGAGGCGATGAACAAGCCGACAGCCACGATCTTGTTGCATCCTGAGTACGAGGCCAGAATAATAAAAACTGCCGGCACGGTAGACGCTGCAAAAAACGGCCTTTTGTATTGTTTGTTTTGTTCACTTTTTAATGTTATATTATAACACAAGATTATGATATTAAAAAGTGAACAAAACATTATTTGATTTATAAATATTGGTGAATTTTTTTTCACATGCTTTTTTATTAAAAGGTATGAATTTTCAGTGCATCAATAATTTTTTGTGGGGTAATTATGTTTTTTTTTTATATAATAACTTTAACTTATATAATAAAAAAAAATCTTTGCGAATGCTGTTGGTAGTATGCTATTATATTTTATTGCGTGGCAAAGAGTGGAGTGGTTTGATTGATATAAATATTACAACGATATTACCACATAGAAAAAAAAACTCTCTCATTTTATCATTTTTAACAAGGCCCTGAGAAAATCAGCATAGGTTAAACTTTTTACACACCTTCAGTATCTGTTAAAAATCGCCGTAAGCGACAATCCTGGGTGTCGATTCTGCTAATGTTAAGTCAAAATCGTATCAAAATAGTGTTTCAATAGTAGTGCTTTTTACACAATATTTACAAGAGTTATGACAGTATTATGTGATGTGAATGTAGTGTGTGGTGTGATCATCAGCAGTGATATAAAAAAAATATACATTTCTTGTAATTAGTGTGTAAAAAAGCACTACCATTGAAACACTATTTTGACACGATTGTGACTAACCGTTAGCAGAATCGACGCCCTGTTTGTCTGCTAATATCACGAGAATGAAGGCCAAAATGGGTTATTTTCCTCACGCGGTCCTTCCGCTGTTCCGCACATTCGACGCAACATCTTCATACTTTTCATCTCACACTAAAGATAAAAAATCTCGTAGTTTTAACAGTACGAAATACGCGCGTCGATACTCACAAATAGTTGTATAAATCTTTCTGCCAGTGCCGATAGAATGCCACTTTTTCCTGATGCATAAGTCACAGAAACTGGCAAATACGAAGGAGAAGATGTACATAGCGATGTATGGAAGCGCCGACATAAGGCCAGTGTCTTTGATGTTGAACTTTAGGACATCTGAGAAGTATTTTGGAAGATCAGTGATCATTGTGAAGTAGCCCCAATCGTGGCCCACCTGTAAATAATTAAAAAAAATTTTGCTTAATGTTTGAATAAAAATAGAGAATAGATATTTTAAGGTTTTTTGGACATCTTCTGCATTATTTATATTCTTGACGTCATCTAGTCCACTACCAGTAGACCAGAAATACAAGTAAATTGAGACTTTTGTTATTACCTTACAACACCCACAGAACTTTCTGTGGGCACGGCAAAATTTTATACATATTTTTAAATTAGTAGAAAGTAAATTTATGCTTGTACTTACAGCTGCCATAACTAAAACCCAAAGAGGTCCAGACCGCAGAATAGCTTTAAATGGAACAGGATCCAATTTTTTGTGTAGACCGGATGCGGTTATGTTTTTGTTAAGGTAGTCTTTTTCTTTATCAGATATGAATGGGTGCGAGTTTGGAGTATTGTAGCAAAGGAAGGTCTGAAAAAAACTTCAATTTGAAAGATCTGCAAATAAAATACTTATTCTTGAAGTATTTTTGTTCAAATTATCCCTTCAAAGTAATACTAGACAAATTTATTCAGAAGTTTTCTGAAGAACTCTCACACCAGGGTACTCTTGGCCGATTGACCGTGTCACCTACACGAAAATGATGATGAATAAATAATCATCTTTAACCATAAAATTATAAACTACGTGACCGCCTCTCGGCTTTTGAGGAAGTGCGTGTCGACTTCCTCAAAAGCCGAAAGGCGGTCACGAAGAACTCTGACACCAGGATGATTGACCGTTACATCTACTCGAAATGATAATAATCTAATCAGGGGGCTTAGCCAAATTCACAATCGCAAAACGTTAACGAGGTACGACAAGAACAAAATGTATGGGATTGACATAAGATTGACCACGTGATTTACCGCAGCTTATGTCAATCCCATACATTTTGTTCTTGTCATAGAATTTGGAAACGCGCCGCCAGACAAATTTATTTTTTAATGTATGGTTCTTGTTGGTCGACATTCGTTAGCGTTTTGAAATTGTCACTTTGGCTACAGGTGCAGAGCTGAAAACAAATGATGCAATCACGATTTCAAGACAGACAGTTTGTTTCAATCCCTATTAAAGTAACGTCAATTGAAGAAACAAGATGCCATTGGCCTTTACCGACCTTGCACCGTACTACAAGGAAAAAGCGTAACTTCAGAATTTTAATTATATTGGGCAATAAAGTTTCCGCAAAAGGGTTTTTACCTTTTTCCTGGTATTGTGACTAGGAAAAAAGGTTTTAATGGTTAAAAATTCATCAATTTTTTGATATATTTAATAACTATTACGTTTCGTGGGTTCAGCATCCGAAGTGAAAAAAAATAATATTACCAAAGTCGCCGTCATCTTTTTTTGCTAAGAACTGAAGTACATAAACTTTTTAAAAGTCAATTTAACATTACACGAAACGCAAAAAATAACGGTCTCAAAAATATTCGAAATGAAAACTAAAAATTACAGGATGCTCTTTTTCTCTTAAATTTCATTATTTATTGCCAAATAAAGTTTAATAATAATAAGATTTAATAATAAGTTAACGATACAACTTTTTTTGTGGTTGTGCCTATTGTTAAAAATATGTACACATATTTTTGAAGTGTAATCGAAATATGACATATTAATTACTTACAGAAAATTTTGAAACAAAAAATTACACAATATTATAGGTTTGTATTAGAATCCAATGCAAACTTACCCAAAATACAAACCAAATAATACCCAAGCCCCCAAAGACATAGAACACATTATGCCAACTGCCTCCATCGGCTAACAACAGTCCAGAAATGTATGGCCCGAAAATATTTCCAATTTGGGCTCCACCGAAGATCATAGCTCCAAACCTGGATCTTTCATTTGGGGGTATCCATCGGGCTAGAAGAAGTACAAAAGCCGGTGTCACGGGACCCTGAAATCAAATTAAGTATGTAGGAAAAGAGGGGAGGCCTTAACCCAGCAGTAGGACATAGGCCAGGCTCAATGGTGGAGTGTATAGTAATGAAGATAGATATGATAAAAGTGTAGTGGTCCTAAATTTGATCCTCGGTCAGACTCTGGGTTTTTTATTGTTAGTCAGAAATTTACGTTTACGTTATTGTTATTAAATAAAGTACTTTTAAAGTATAATTTTAGGAAATTTACTTAGACTAGGACACTTTACAGGGCATCACAAATATATATTTTTTAATATATTTTATGTATTAATAAATGAAATCAAAAAGACTATTATAAGCTTATATGATTTCATAGCATCGTTATACCAAGTATATATTTGAAAAATACGTGTTTCATTAGCTGTGTGCTGTGTGAAAATAATGCTGACGAATATTATAAACATAAGAAATACCTACCTCTCCAGCACCTTCAAGAACTCTAATGAAGAACAGCCCAATGGCACCTCCATATTTCACAGCCATTGGAGAAACTATTGTTGCCAGTGAAGTGATGAGTAAACCAATGCCGATCGTCCATTTTCCTCCAAACTTTTCAGCAAGAAGACCGCCAGGTAAATGCGTAACTACGTAACCATAGTAGAAGGCACTTAACAAAAATCCTTGAGTGGATTCATTCCAATCATAACGCTCACTATTCTGCAATTCATAATTAGAAACAACAATAACTCCATTATTTACCATAGACAACCTTATTAACGAACCGGAAGTCATTCACGATACGGTACTTAGTAAAAAAAGAAAAAAACATTGTAATCTTATTGGACTATTTGTACTTTGAATTAAATAGCTGCTATTAAAGTTTATGATATTATTTTTTTTGTAGATCGTTCATATTCTAATTCATTTATTTTATTCTTACTTCACAAAACCAAAATTAATATTGACCGCAGTATGATCAACGTTTTACTTATTGCCAAATAACTATAGCCCGTTTATGGCATAAAACGCTTACTGGTTTAGCTATTTATGAAATGAAAATTAACCCAATGTCTTTATACTTAATACCTATTTTAAGTTTAAAAGCTTACATCAAAAGCAGGTGTAATATCAGTTGTGTTCGAAGTACTCGTAGCTATGGGATCTGGGCACGTTTCTCCGACAATGTGTTCTGATGATTCTACATGAAGTACCATTTGTGTGATCGTCATACTTAGACATACTCGCATAGTAAAAGAATTTGCTAATGCAAAAAGTCCCATAACACCTATGACATACCGCTGCGGAATAAAAAGAACTGAAAAACGAAAGCAAATTTAGAGGTTTATATATAAGTAGTCATGAAAAAGGACAAATCACACAAACTGAACTAGTCCTACAACAAGTACATAACTACATACATAAAAGCACGCCTGTCTCTTGCACCCCTGCAAGAGACAGGCGTGTTTATATGTGGCAGTAGGCAGAGACTAGAGATTTCTATTGTTCCATCCTTACAGACCTACATCGCTTCCTCTACACTCATCACTCTCGTTATACACGCTCGCCGATTTCAGGTACCTACTCCAAATGTCTCCCTTCTTCAAGAGGTCTGCGATTTGGTCGCAGTATGTTTTTCGAGGCCGACCCTGACCGACTCTCCCAGCCAACTCTGCTTTTTATGTAAGTACTTTTCGTCAGTCTACTTTCATTCATCCTCTCTACATGCCCAAAATATACCTAAAATAAGTTTTAATTTGTATCCTACAAATTGTTCATGGTTCTTCTCCTTTCTTTGGATGACATAGAAGTAACAGAATATTTTTTTGACGTGACAACGTCTTAAATTAGGTTGCGGCTGGGAGTCACTTATGAAAAAGTGTAACGCTCGGTAACGTTACGATGCGCTCACAATGAGAGCGAGTGAGAGGCACGCGTCCCCTAAGAGCGAGAGAGACAGACTCAAAGTCGTTGTCACGTAAAACTTTCGCCCGTATACCGACTTTACAGGCAACCAATTTTTTTTTTAATGCTTTATGAAACTAAGTAAAAATTTCAGTAATCTATTTATTTAACTTTCATTTTGAATGATATCGTATTGATAACATTGAAATCGATGAACAATACAGAGACAATGATGGGTCGTTATCAGTTAAAATGGCACACAATATGAAATCTTCAGCTTGAAGCATCATTTTTATTATCATGTCAACTTGACATACATATACCTATACTTCACTCATACTATGGACTTTGATGTATTAATGCCATGTTTACCACTTTTTCTGAAACTTTATGAACAACAATAGTAATGAAATTGCTACTCGTATCTACGCCAAAAGGAGTTTTTGTCAGCGAAATAACAAAATATAATCTTTGATTATTAGTAAATAATACCTATGTAATAAGGCACTTAGACATATACTATTTTTTCTTTTGCTTTTTACATGTAAATAAATAAATAAATAAATAAATATATAGGGAGAAATCACACAGATTGAGTTAGCCCCAAAGTAAGTTCGAGACTTGTGTTATGGGATACTAACTCAACGATACTATATTTTGTAACAAATACATATATAGATAAACATCCAAGACCCAGGTCAATCAGAAAAAGATCATTTTTCATCTTGACCTGACCGGGGATCGAACCCGGGACCTCCTGAGTAGCGGTCAGGCAACTGGTAAGTATTTATGTTCCGACCTTATGATTATAAATACGTTTGTATTGTGCTGAATTTGTCTTCGAGAGAGTGTGTCAGTCACTGAATATACGAAAGAGTGAGAATATGTATCTTAAGAAATCCACATAAGAAAGTGGGATAAGGAAAAAGAGTATCTTAAGTCACTGATTATGTTATCCGTTCTCTTATTATTATAATGAAGAGATTCGAAAAACACTGATATTGCTTAGTTAGCGGATGAGTTTACTAAAATAACAGGCTCGATTCATAGCAAATATAACATGGCTGTTGGTGCAACAAGCTTCGGAAGAATAGTAACACAGTTGATTCCAAACAAGCGTAGTGAACGGACCTATTAAAGTACCGGAATAGGGTTTTTAAGAATTCTGTTATTGATACAAAAATAACTGATAATAGGTGAGGAAGACTTACCCCTGTTGGCGATATACCGCCATCCTTTAAGAGTCATGATTAGGCACTGTAATCACTTTCAGATCATAACATAAATTACTATAGTTGTATTATTGTAATTACAACATATAATTATATACAGAGACTCGCACAGCTCTAGGTTGACTTAGAAACGGCATGTGTCGTTGTGTGCACGATCTTTAGTGCAATAAACTGTTTAGATAGGTAAATGATAAGGATGTTTCAACACTCCAAATCCTGAACACTCAATATAATGTCAAAGGCGAGAAACTGGTAATATAATAACACTATACGTATTTTATTATGTTTTAATCAGATTTATTTATTATTGGCTGTTCTCTACGGTTTCACTCACCATTAGCGTGTATGTACCTACTATAGCTTATAACCTTCCCCAAGAATCAGGCTTTCATATACAAAAATAATTTTGCAAATCTGAGCAGTAGTTTTCAAGTTATAAGCGTTCAAACAAACAGACAAACTCTTCAGCTTTATTATATTAGTATAGATTCGCTAACTCTCCTTGGAGTATTAATGTAGGCGTACACATAAAGAAGTTAAAGGTACTAATAAAAGAGTTTTTTTTACAAGGAATCTGCATTTAACATCAAGTGGGAATTGGGATCGTGGTCAGACGCTGGATATTGTGATAAAAAAAAAATCTATCAGATTTTTAGGCTGCTTAAAAGGCACCTGACCCAGCCTTACGACTTAACCAAACCGGAGACAGCAAGCGCACCTTTTTCGTCGTGAAAACGTAATTCTGAGCGCGGAGTTAATTAACACACCCAATAAGTATTACCACTAATGCATTATCTAATTACCTACCTTGCTAACACACATTTGACAAAATTATCCAACACAAGCAAAAAATACACGCACACAAGTACAAGTAATATGACCAGCACCCGTAGGTAGCCAAGTGACAATTTCAAAACGCTTAAGCTGCGGTAAACCACTTGGTCAATCTTATGTCAATCGCATACATTTTGTTCTTGTCGTACCTCGTTAACGTTTTGCCATTGTGACTTTGGCTAAGCCCCCAGCAGTCTTATACTTTTTGCAGAGGGGTGGATGCTTAAGGGTCCTTAGTTGAGATAACCATAAACGCACACATTCCTTGTAGATAATAGTTTATTAATTAAGTTACAAGTTTTAAGTTATATAAATGCTTGTCCGTGTAGTTTGTGTCAATGATTTTTAGATAGAATCGCCTTTACCATGCAATATTTATTTGCGCAGAAAATTGTACGTGTTCCCGAGGGAGAAAAGCAAAGACAAACTTCCAAAACAAGGTAGGTAGTTTGTTTTTAGAAGATATCAACTAAGAACGAGTTTCCCAGTAAAAAAACACATAGTATAAAAAACACAGTGTTTTTTTATATTTAATTATATGGAAATTTAATCTCTCGGGAATAAAGGGTGGAAATTATTTTTTGTAAAATTGCTTGATCATTTCTCTTTTCTTTTAGATTATGCCATCTGTACGGTCGGACCACGTGGCCTCTAAATAATTTCATTCATAATTCATTTATAGGAAACTTAAGTAAGTTTCACTTTGTCATCTTTTTTTGCGAAAAAAAGAATAATAATCTTGACGTCATTAATATTGGCATATAATATATAACAAATCTAATCAGATATCAATACTCTTAGTGAGGTCTGATGGTGGCAGCCATTATCTTAAGGAAAACGCGATACCACTTGAACTTAAAGACGCACAAAATTATATCACCAGCAAACAATAAAGCCTTTGAGTAATCTCATCTTTATCCACCTAAGATAATGTCAGGCTTGATGCATTCTGAGCTGTAGGTATGAAAATATACCTACAAAATTTAGGGTCATCACAATTTTAGTTACTTAATAGGTAGTAAACTTGAATTATATATATTTATTAAATATATTCATTCTTTAATATCTACTTTTATATCATACAAAAATTTTTTTGAATTATTATATAATAAAAATTTAAAACTATTGCTGTCTTCCATCAAATTGATTCAAATTTAAATCGTTAGTTTTATTCCGTGTACAAATTATAGAAGTTAAAAAAGATTTGTGGTTTGTCTGTCTTTCTTTACCGCTTCTCTTCTTTTCCATACACTACAGAATAATAACATAGGCCTTAGTTTCCTTGTAAATCTAGAAAATGATTTGAGAGTAAAAGGAGAATGAAAAAGGAGAAAAAGAAAAAAAGAGGCGAGAAGATAGAAGAGGAAAGTGAGAGAGTTTGTTATCTCTTTACGCTTTAGCTGAAATTTTGTTGAAAGTTATGAACTATATTTTAACATAGCAGAGTTTGAGTTAGTTCTTCTCTCTCTTTTAATATTTTTTAGATAAATATTGTGGGCTTAGCTTTTCTGTGCTTCAGTATCTACTACCATGTATTACTTACTACTAATACTGTTTTTATTGTATAATTTAAATTCTGCAAATTCTAATGATTTCCTATACTATACTACTAATCGATAGTTTGTCCCTTCTATCTAGTCGATGATGTATAGGCACAGGGTGTTTGTAATTCCGGCTTCCATACTGAAACGGAAGCCTCACCGGACCATCTGTACCATTGGACAGTACCATTAATTGAAGGTTCGTAGGTATCGCAGCCGACCGACCATGAACAACACCCTGTCTATGTCAAGAGTTCTTCGGAATCACCTCTCGACCTCTGACGTGCTTCCTTTCAACGACTTCAGACTTTATTCACATGCAATCAGGTGATTCAAGCCTGCAATGTCCTAACCAAACTGGAAACAACTAAACAAAGTTATGCTTAGTGAAAAGTATGCTTTCCGTGAGAGTCGAACCCACAGCCTTCTACAGGCAAACGCCTTAACCACTGGACCACGGAGGCAGTTTAGTATTTTTCAGCGCTGTGTTGTGAAGATACTCTAGCTAAGCCTTTGGCTAAAGCTGTTGTCGTTCGATCGCAGTATCGTCACATGCTGTGATAGTTTTAGCTACGAAAACACCTGGATCATAATCGGTTATTTCTTGAAATAACACTGGGAAAAGCTTATTTTACGAAAGATGTGGAAAATAAAAAATGTTTATAAAAAAATGTCTTATTTATAAAATATATTAATTTAATTAATCCTAAACATAGGCAGTCGTTATATTTTTTCTTTGGTCTCCTCTTTCTCTTCATTTTTTGGTTCTTCAGCATCTTTAGATCTTGTAGGCAGTGGTCCATGTTTCCAGCTCTCTGGGTAGCCGTGCTTCTTTACGTCGTCCCACCACTGCTGTTCGGCTTTTGCGAAGATCACGTATACAATGTTCGTGAAAACCAACACGCAGAGACACACCCAAAAGGCTACACGCCATTGTTTGAGAGTCGACTGAAAAAAGTAATAACATTTTGTTAGAAACTAGCTATTTGTCCCGGCTTCGTACGGGTGGCCTCTCTCTCTCTTATCTTAGCGCATTGCACGGGTCGTGTACCGCATATTTTTTTAAATGTAGTTTCTGTATTTTATGCCGTTAATTTAAATAACGTAATTCTATCAGGTATCGTCTGGTGGCACTTTAAAACAAATATATCTAAAAAGTCTTAGTGCAGTGTCGACACTTCACATCACATTTTTTTCCAATTTACAATTAACAAATCCATACTAATATTATAAATGCGAAAGTGTGTCTGTCTGTCTGTCACCTCTTCACGGCTAAACTTCTGGACCGATTGTGATGAAATTTGACCTGAGGTCAAACATAGGCTACTTTTGGGCGCGATATAATCGAGTCCCACGCGGGGCGAAGCCGCGGGGAACAGCTAGTACTTTATAAAGAGAAACAAAACGCTAAAAACCCACCTGAGGAGTTAATAAACCAATAAGATATGGAGTAATAATGGCAGAAATTGCCGCGATTCCGTTCACAATGGCAGTAGTGGTACCAGTATAGTTGGGTGTGATATCCAGGGGGTTGATCTTCATTCCGCTGTAGTAGGCTCCCATAAGAGTCATGGCCACGATAAACCAAACAACAGCGAGAGTGGTGTCGCAACCAGAGTATGACGCCATGATGATGCAAATTGCGGGACCAGTGGCCGCTGAAAAAATAAAACGTTAAAACCTAGGCATATCAAAAACTATTGGACCCTCGTCTTTCAATATTTATTAATTTATTTATTGAAAACTAAATACAACGGTTTTTACAGCAATTACAGTATTTAGAATGCTGAAACTTATAACTAAATATACCTAATGTACATTTTTCAAATTGGTATGGTGATGAAACAACATTAAACCCAATTCAATTAATAGTCTTTAATACAAACATATTTTAATGATAAAAATATTCAGGCCAATGTAAATTCGTCTGTTCTGACTCAAATTTTGTAAATTGACGTTCTGGAGAAAATGCTGCAGTGGAGTTTGTGGCGCCGCTTCTTTTCCACTTGCGCTTTGGAAGAGGTGGTAAACTTAATTTAAGTAATGATTGACGTCAATAAGTGATAAGAATGTCCTTTATTGAAAATAAACAATTTGAATTTGAATTCAAAAGTCCATTATTCAAGAGTCAATTATTTTTAATAATCTTAAATCGGTTGTTCAAAAAGTTGAGATACTGTTCATATGAAAAATATTTAACCCTTTAAACGGCTCATATAAAGTGGTCAGTAAATTCGATTTTCCACGCATGCTCATATCACAGACTATAGAAAGATAAAATGAACGCGTGCTTACAGTTAAATAGTTTATCTAATACATTATCTATCTAACACTTTTGAAAGATATGTAATTTGAAACTTAATCTGTAACTTGATTGTTTTGTTATTATGTATATGATACTTATACAACCTATCGCGCGACTTACCAATAGTAGTATATATTTTTCTTGCACTGAGAATGCTGTGATAGCCTCTTTTGACGCAGAAGTCACAAATCAGGCCAAAGATGAAAGAAGCTACCCACATGGCAACGTACGGGAGAGCAGATAGCAGACCAGTAGATTTTACATCAAATTTGAGGACGTCAGTCATATACTTTGGTAGATCTGTTACCATTGTAAAGTATCCCCAGTCGTGGCCAACCTGCAATAAATATTAATCGTCAATCTAGCTGTTTTCAGCGCTTGATTACGTGAATTTGATAACTCGTTATGTCTTAAAATAATCAACATTCTCAATGCAGGCGATCGGTCAAAAATAATGCCAAATTTTGTAACGTGTTTTGGGTACTATCCTAATCCTAACTTCCTAACTATTAGTTAGGAGGTATAGTATATAGTATAGGGTTATAAATGCGAACGTGTCTTTGCTTGTTTGTTACGCTTTCACGCTCTTTGTATTAAACCAATCTTCCTGAAATTTCGCATACATATAATTAGAAGTATTGAAAAGGACATAGGATACCTTTCATCCCTAGAAAAAGCACTGTTTCCGTGAGAATTTGAAGCGGGCGAAGGTGCGTCTTCTAGGCGTTACATAGATGTAGTCATTAAGGACCTGGCTGCCAAAGTATACCTAATGTACTTACAGCGGCTATAATGAGAGCCCAAAGAGGCACGGAGCGCAGCACAGCCTTCCAAGGGGTAGGGTTTAGCTGTTGTTTTTTACTGGATATGAGAGTCTCAACGTTTTCGTTCAGGAACTTTTTCTCGGCGTCAGAAATATATGGGTGAGTATTTGGTGTACTGAAGCAAAGCACCGTCTGAAAAACAAATTATTAATTAAAGATATATATAGGTACTGCATAGAAGACAGTAGGTAGTTGCACCAAATGATATGGTAACATAACCACACACGCCATGAAAAGTGCTGAAAGTGCTTCCAACACTGAGACATATTAACGCCATCTATCGATCACTTTCTATCGATCACTTGAGATGCTGAGATTTTAAATCTGATAACATAAAATATAAATAAATCAGTTGGTGGTAGGATGGCGATAATTTAAAAAGTCTGAATCTTGTTATTAAATCTTATTTCGCCAAATATATGATAAGACCATTTTGATTTGGCAACAAATGATTTTAATATTACAAATAATTACCCAAAGAATAAACCATAAGATGCCCAGGCCTCCAAAGACGTAGAATACATTTTCCCAACTGCCTTCATGCATGATCAACCCGGAGATGTAGGATCCAGCAATGTTACCAATCTGTGCCCCCCCAAATACTATCGCACCGAACCTCGCTCGCTCAGCTTTGGGCGCCCAGCGAGATAACATTGCCATTAGGCCTGGCATTGTGGGCCCCTGGAAAAACACATTTTATTAAAAAGGCTATATAAATAGAGATTAAAGTAACATTTATTGATTTCTTAAAAAAATAATCAAGTTCAATTCCAAAACAGAAGGAGATACTTTTTGATCTCCTTTCAAAGAATAGAATAGAAAAACAAATTTTCAAAAAAAAAAAAATTATTTAATTGTATGTTGCATTTGCTAATAGTTTACTTTATTAATACAGTCTGGAAATAAGCACTTTCTTTACGTCATTTTACAATTAAAAAGTATTTATGAATATCCATTTACAACAAAATATCATGAGACAGGTAGCGAATATAGTCGATTGACTTTACGACCCACACCATAAGTAGTACTGACCACTAGTATTATAATAAAGTATTGGAATTACTACTTAATACCAATTTATTGCGCAATATTCATTTTCATTCAAACTGTGATAGTTGTATCTAGATAAATAAAATTAAAAGATTTATAAATAAATTTTCAAAAAAATAAAAAGTACCTTTTTTAGCAAATTTACAGCATATTTGAATGTAATACTTATTTCAAATTCTAGTCTATTTTTATTTATTTACCTCTCCGAGACCTTCAATGACACGAAGTATGAATAAGGCAGTTGCACCTCCATATTTAACAGTAACTGGCGTTATGAAGGTACAAATGGCAGTTGACATTAGCCCCAAACCCAGGACCCATTTGCCTCCATATCTTTCTGCCAACATTCCTCCAGGAATATGTGTCAGTACGTAACCATAATAGAAAGAACCCAGAAGCAAGCCTTGCGTTGCCTCGCTCCATTCGAAATAAACAGTCTAAAACAAAAAATAACTGTACTTTGTAATACTAAGGTTTGGTCGTTGATGATTTATTATTACATAGACTTAACAATATTGCCCAGTAAATTAGTTCATTGAAATTACATTGTTTAAAATGAAAACAATTGTTCGAATATCTTGAATTATCTCATATTTTTATTCTGGGATATTAAGCCAAGAGACCAATTACTGGGCCATTATCCTAAAACAATATATTTTCAGCCCAGTCTTCAATTACTTTAAAATTTTCAATCAGACAATCACAATCCGTTGTTAGAGTTTTCATTCATAGGATGATTGACTAAAATGTTGAAACTCTTTCCTTTGTACCTTAATGAGTGGTCATTTCTTTAACTTTAATACTTATATTCTCTCTCTCATCTTAATGATTGGTGGTGTGATGGTGCATTCTCAGCTGGTTATTATCATTGATTATAATCACGAAATTTTGTCTGGCTTTTAGATTATTCGTTCGAGCACCTAAACTTCTAAACCATTTTTTATGATTTGTGTAAGATTTTATATAAGGACTATTTACTGCGATATTAAACTCACATAAATAATATGCTAGATAGTTTGATCTTTCAAGAATCGTGATTTTTTTTGTCCAATGATAGCTAAATTTACTTATAAATATGCACAGAGTAAGGATTTTTTCGCTTAGAACGATATAAAAATTCCTTATGCTCTGTTTTAATAAGTATATCTTAAATGCATTTAAATAATGTATAACAATTACTAGAATGGAAAGGCTTGATAATCTATATCAAATTCTAAATAACATGTAATCTATGTTTAAGCTAGACACTCTACCATGTAGTTATCTTGTTAACGATGTTTATTCCTAGTTTCAAGTAGGGGCTTATTGTTTTATCGTCATGGTTAACGAATCAATATGCCATAATCGAAACAATTAAAAACCAACCCGTTAATTTTAGAAAGACCATTAGACCACTCACTCTGGATGTTGTTAAAGAATTTTTTTTATTTATTTTTTCGTTTTGGTGGCGGTTTCCACCATCAACGTTTTCTATAATATTGATATTAAGCAGCCCGATCTCATTACGTCTTAACGTGGAAAAAAAATAAACTCTACATTTAAACGGATCCCAGGCTTGGATGCAAAAGAAAGCGTCATGACGAGAGAGAGAGAGAGAGAGAAAAATAACGCATGGCAAAGCGGTATAAAAATAATGTAGGTAAGTAATATCTAATAATCATCAAATACGTAGTAAGTATGCCTACTTATTTAATTTCACAGTAATACAGTTTTCCAATCACCGATGAGTGCAGAAATTAGGCTTTCAATAAAAACTGGTAATAGGTTTTTACACAAAATGGTGAGAGGTTATACTCTGAGTTAATAAAAAGGAGGTCTAATAGTTGAGGTATTTGTTATTAAGCAATTTAACTTATTGTATTTATAAGCAAATCATGTTTCAGGTAACAAATTGTGTATTACTAAGATATTTGCTCTTTTCAGTCTTATCTTGTTAGTTTTCTCTGATATTTGTATTGTTCTACTAGATCAAGTTCTTAGAATGACAGTAGCTGTATCGTTTATACAAATCTACGTAATATTAGCTATAGAAGTAGGAATATGTCGGGCAATAAATATTAAACAAGTAATTTTTTCTTGTATAAGATTAAATAAAATTTATAGCAGCTAGTTACTAAAAAAGGTCGTTAAAGTCTTTGGAATCAGTGTGTTAACTAAAAAAAGGTAAAAATTATTTGATAGTAGATCTGTAGATATTGAGTACATAAAATAAACGTTACACAGAGAATTTGACTAAGTAAACTATTACTATAATTAAATATAACTAACTATACTATAATTGAACTATTGTTTTTTTGCCGTCATAGTAAATTTGCCATACTTTTTTAAATTCCATTACATAAGTACTTCCAAAGATTTTTCCCTACAAGTAACATGGCTCTACCAAATTCCTTTTCTTTCCTTTATTTATAAAGAAATTTATTTCATATTTATATTCATGATTAAGATGTTGACAACACTTATATACGAGAAAAATTATTGACGAAGAAGGTAATAGTTAGAAGTTCATACATATTAAACTCATTTTTTAAAAACTTATTAATTAATTGTAACGCGGTGAATGATGGAGGAGGACAAAGTTTATAAGCCATTATGAGTCGAAAAAAGGAAGAATTAAATAATCTTCATACTTACATCACTAGCCTTATAAATATATTCGTCTGTAATATTGCTGACACCAGTAGAAACTTCATTTCGATCTGGACAAGCATTTGGGTCATAGTGAGCATCGCCCTCTACGGCAGTCGTCTTCCTGACCATCTGAGTAATGGCCATATTGAGACATACCCTCATTGTGTAGGCATTCGCTATGGCCAATAAAGCCATAATGGCCAACACATATCTTTGAGGTATTATGAAAACTGAAAAATAAAATCATTTTAATTATGTGTTGCTTGTAAGTTATGGAGATGACGTAATCAATTTGGACATCTACATAAATAGCACCTGAGGTATTCCACATACTCAGATTATGTCAGGTTCGGGTGCAGAGACATTCTAGAGAGAGAAATCTGATCAGTCAGTATATACTTGATCACTAACTCAGCACTAAGCCACTTTCTCTCCTCTTAACGCTTTTTTCGGTTACGTCTTCAGCTGTTTACTTCGGATCTAAGGCTCCGCTTCCTACTTAATACGTTTTTTATTGACTATTAAGTATATATAATTAATCCAAGGAATACGCATAAATATGTATCTTTGTTAACTTTTATACTACTAAACTAATTTGTTTGGTAAATGATTAAACCTTGAAATAGGTCCTATGTTAATTTTTAGTTCATCAAAGATATCATATATTTCACCCTATTTTATTCCTATAAATTATTTTGAAATTTTAAAGAATAATACCTTGTAAATGCCTTAAAAGTTTTGCGCCAAGCTAAAGTCGCTCAGTTATCGTCATTGTATTTATTTTCGAATATTTGTGTTTTTTCGAGTATTTGTGCATAATAAAGGTGGATTATTATTCGCTAAGTGTTCGTGAACAAGCATGAGTGTTGGAAAGTGGTACAATGTCATATAAGTGACTTTAATCCTTGTCACCAAAATCTCCCAAGATAAAGCTAAGTGAAACTTCCACCGCTTCACTTAGCCCTTGACTAACTTGACTAGACATGACTACTGACTTGACTTGACTTTGTGACTCGACAAAATGAAGAACATAAACATTTATTAATAAAACTTGATAATGGCAAAAATAAGCTATAAGTTTGATTGCCATAGTGTGGATTAGAGCCACATCAAAAAAAAAATACAATTCATTCTATATAGTGTTCTATATATAGTAATTCTTTATATAGTTAACTATAGCAAAAGTCATAAAACATTACACTACACTAGCACATTGTAGGATCCACCTATTCATAAATTGGTTTCATTAGTTTGTGTTAAGACGACTCTAGGTAATTAAAAAATAACTAGGTACTTAGTAGTGTTTGTGTAAAAGATCCATATTATGTGAAAATGTATTTTACTACCCAATAATTAAATCAAGTTATAAATGATTTTAGTAAGATTTATGTTCAACGCTATTAAATAAATATTTAACATATAATGTTATGAATAAATCATATAAAATTATTCAACTTACGTTTCGACAATACGAGTCTCCATCCCTTCAACATCTTGGCTCACCTAAAAAAAAACACAAATTCACTATTACTGCTCACTCATTTGCAGCGCATAAATTCTTAATTTGAATGCATCCAGCAGCGCGGTGTCAGTACCTGAAGCGACTGACTGATAGAAACACAAATCAGGAAAAGCGCTCCTCCATTTAAGGTACTTTGATTTTCAATGAAGTATCACTGCCGTGTTTCATCAAGGACATGATTTGTAGCGAATTTTGCCAAGATTGTGTACTAGGCATAATAGAAGTAGAAATAAGAATTAAAATTAAAATACTCAATAGTATCAAATCCATACTAATATTATAAAATCGAAAGTAACTCTATCTGTCTGTCTGTCTATCTGCTATGCTTTCACACCTAAACCACTGAACCGATTATAATGCAATTTCTCACAAACATAGATAATAAGTTGAGAAACACATAGGTTACTTTTTACCGCAGGAAAACTTTCTCATTCCCACGGGAAACAAAGTAAATCGGAAGAAAAGCACTGCTGAGCCGCTTTTTTCGGCTGCGCTACCATTAATATACGAGATACTTATACTATAAATTCAAAAGTAACTCTGTCTGTCTATCTGCTACGCTTTTACGCCTAAACCACTGAACCGATTATAATGAAATTTCGCACAAACATAGATAATAAGTTGAGAAACACATAGGGTACTTTTTACCGCGGGAAAACTTCTCATTCCCACGGGAAAAAAATAAATCAGAAGAAGTCGAATTCAGAACAATTGGATAAAGGTCATTTTTAAGTATGCTTAATCCGTATTAAGCCGATGGCTCTAAACAATTAGCGCCTAAACTGCCGCCAAATTTCAGCAGCAATAGTTTAGTACCTAGATAGGTAGATATACTTACTGGATTTTATAAAATCATATATCATATGGACAGTGAAAAGTGCTAGTATTTTTTATAGCCTCACTTATTCCACTACTTCATATTTATTATTTTAAATTGGATTTTGTACTTAATGTTTAATGTTCTATGTAAACGTGTATCATTTGTGTGGCTACCATAATAAAAATATATAGTTTGAAACGCACGCTTTACATAAAATGCAGCACGTTTATCTTTATATTGTTAAACTGTTTGTATTTTAGTGTTAAGATTTTTGCCCAGATTGTAAATAAAAGTGAAAAAAGATTTAGAATCATGAGTTGTTTGTTAGCAGAAGAAAAGTATCAATTATTACCATTGAGAAAATAGTGGCTAGAAAAATAGCGACTTGACCACAACACTTAAGATTTTTTAATATGGTGAACAAACCAGCTCATTTATGAGCTCTCCATAAACTATAACTAAACCACATAAGGGCGCTTTTCAATGGTCAATACCATTCACGTGTATATCTGGGATTATCTATGCAAGTGTGATTCATATAAATAAATACTAGACAATACATCGTAAGGAACGTCATTATTTACAAAAGATAAATAAATAGGTATTGGAAGGACAGATAAAAAATACTTTGCAAAATTTTACACCCATTCACTCTTATCGGTTAACTAGTACAAAGTACTGCAAATACTGGTGTGGTTAATTGTTTACTTTGTCATTTTTGTCATCAATCAGATTTCTTTACTTATTTAAATAATTATGACATGTTAGTACTATACATCTATTTTAAAAGAAATAGCAAGATGTTTCTATGAATGCTTTTTGAGGTAAGATTAGTTCAAGTTCAAGTAATATTTATTTGTTAGATATTATGCTCTTGTGTTTGTCCTTAAGTAAACATGATAAATTTAAATAAAAAAAAATGCAATGATAACCCATATAACAACGTTCAGATATAGTGATGTTCTTATATTATTTTAGCTTATAACTATCATTTATGTAAAGAGACTATTGAATAAACAAAATCTAATCCGAATAATACATAGTATTAGAAATAAGCGGGTTTTGACAAACTCTAGCGTAAAAAAATTGTAGAGACCATGAAGCAATCTATGATCTATGACAAACTATTTACCTTTTGCAAACTCAATTCAGATATCTATGGTTTCAAAACTTCCACAAGATAGTTAAAATTGTACCAACATTTTTTCACGTATAGTTAGTTTTAGTTACCTTTCAGTCTAGTGTTCTTGTTACAATGTACTAAGCCAATAATTTTTGCACGTGCCTAATAACTCACATGTCTATTTATTTAGTTACTGTAGTTACTTTTACATGCTTTATCTGTGACAAGTGTGACAAGCGTTTCATATCTTTTTAAATCCGTGAAAAATTTGTAAGCAAAATAAGCAAGCAGGCTTTGATTATATAAGCAGGTAGTGCCTTTAATTATAGTTCTTAAATTTGCCCAAGCGGTGTTGAAAATTGACTGTGCAACAAAACAATATTTACAATATTGGTTAGGAATAACTTCTTTAAATTCTAAATAGGGGTTATCTAATCCGAAAGCCTCAGTTGTTAACTTAATTGTTCCGTAAAAATACTATAGGTCGCTTTTTTTAAAATAATAAACTAATTTTATTCTCTTATGCCTATTCAGGCGTAATTGAAATTGTTTCTTAGTCCGAATCTATAGCGAGACTATCTCATTCAGTTTGTAGTTAATATTAAAACATTTTGATAACGAGTATTTTTTGATATATTGAATGGAACTGTGCTATTTTTCTGTAGATAAATTTTCTTACATACATAATGCTTGGTATAAAGTCTCAATAATAATTTTATTTAAAAAAGTACTGCAAAATCTTTATAAGTAAAATCTGTTTGAAAAAACTAATAATAATGAATGGTTTTAAAACAATTTGATAAAGGTAATCATACGAATAAGATATGGCAAATCACCAAACAAATAGAAGTTCTCAAAGTGATAACGAGTACCACCAAATCAGGACCATGATAAATAGCGTACCCTGGGCTCTGAACCGTAAGCTGAAGGTGCAACCGGAAGACATGCTTGGATGAAGAAAAAGATAAGTTGTTGAATTTGCTCAATACTATATTGAGCAAATTCAATATAGTGCAGTTATCGCCATTTTGACTCGACAAAACGAAGAAGAATAGGTAAACAAAGATTGCAAAAACTTACATATCGATCACATGTGATCTCATGTGCTATCGATCAGGAACCTCATTTCTAAGATTGAGATAAGTACAGGTATAATATGTAAGACGTCTTGTTTTTAAGATAAAAGATCATTATCAAAATAATGATAGCACTTACAATGTCGTAGTATTTTAGTGGAAAAATTGAGTTTGTGATAAAAAGTACTTTTATATGGGTCACGCTAGAGACCCTCATCATTTTCATCCGAGCGTGTTTCCCGGTAGCTTTTCAGCTTACGCTTCAGAGCCCAGGGTACGCTATTAATATTGGGCCTAATTTGGCGGTACTGGTTATTACCATGGAGCGACTGCCGTCTGACCTGCGTAACCCTTTTTCAGGGAAACCAGACCAACAGTAACATGATCCGGGTGTGTTAGTGGCCAAAACTATCAGATTTTTTAGGCTGTCTAAATCTGACATAGCCTAACGACTGTCATCTACCAATAGCAGCCGGGATAAATTGCTTAACTTGCCTTCCTTGCTTGAAGCACGGAAGAGCCCAAGAAAGATAATGCTACTAATGGTGACCAATCCAAACATGGCCGCGCACTCGCCGTCGTTTGACGCGCGCTATCGTTACGAACACGCGCGCATCAGCAGCACCACATCATCATCTAAGCGTTATCCCTGATGCTGGTTGGCTATAGATCCCGGGTTCTGTGAAACCCAATGCCCTTTACAGCTACTGACATAATATTCAGTATTATTTTAATGCAGATATGTGGAATCTCACTTGTCTGTCATCAAAAGTTTTTGCGATTGCTGTAATTGGTGGAATTTACCACAAGTCAGAACAACTAACTCAACCAGTGTAATTTGTCCATTCATTAATTTATTGATTCCCGTTCGTTTCTAGCGTTAGTCAATAGTTCATAACTATTTTTAAATTGACACACTTGTTGCTTCTAAAAAGTTTCGCTAAAATCTAAAAGTCGAATACACCATGAAAACTTAATGAATGTAATAAGTAAAATCATAGACTCAGTCAATCATAGTAAAATTCATAAAATAAATCGGCCAAGTGCGAGCCGGAATCTCGCCTTCAGGGCTCGTATAATTTTGATTGTTTTACTGCCGAAAGAAATCATAAGCCTGAGAATACGTTTTGAATTTCAACTTGATAGCTTCATGAGTTGCTTAGAAAAAAAAATTACTGATAAACGGACAACAAAGTGAAATTATAAGGGTTCCGTTTTGGCCTTTTGAAGAACGAAACCCAAAAAATAGAGTTCACATACAACTTTGATCAACATGGATCTTTTAATTAGTGACAGTAGCCTAAAAGTGATGTATTTTACGTTAAAAAGGAAACATATTTTTAAACATAAATTTAGTTAGTAAACTATTTTCTTATCTCAATGAGAATGAGGATACTATATAAGAACTCACTATAAAATTTATAATGTATTTTTAATTTGTTACTTACTTTTAAACTAAAAATCGGTCCACCCTTTCTTCTCGCCACTCAGCAAGTGGTATCGAGACAATCCATAGCAGAGTATAAAAACAGAAGAATTTCGCGGATTGTCAAAACATACATGATAACATATGATATGATATGATTGACATGACAGTATTACCCTATGATTCTTAAACTAACGTATCACAAAGCAGATAATATCAGGGAAAAGAATGAAATGCAGTTTTTCAGTTTTATGAATAATATTCAACGATCTGTTTACAATCCGACATGACACATTATTGAAAATCGAACATGGGTGGTTTGAGCTTCGTCTTTAATGTCGCCGACGGTCTTGGTAAAAAATGTATTGTTTTTAAATACAAAAATTGGTTCTTCAAAAATAATTTATCTATCTTGTCATTTATATTTAATCCTTATATCCTTAAAACTATTTATCTTATGTCTCTGAAATTTGGCAATATGGCTCTTATAACAAAGTTTGTAGGTACTAGATAAATCACCTACATAACATATATATTGGGCATGATAGTAATTTGATTATATCAAAGGATGGTATAATATAATACCTATATGTATTTAAGTAATAACGTAATTATGTTTAATTACTTAATAATCTTTCTTTTCTAATGAAAGCTGAAAAAATTTAAAGACCGCTTCCAACAATTTTCAATAAATTTATAATCTAGCTTACTCACAATACGTCCTTCTTTTATCTTTGAAGACTATTTTTCTATTTTACTAACAAGTACGTTTACAAAATATCAGTTCTAGCTCCTATAGTCAGTTCAGTAAATACTTTTTCAAGAGGCGGATTATCAGATACTATGTAGCAACCTATTGCTATTTATCCCCGTATTTACAGTACTATTTAACCCTCTTGGTATATAATTGTTATAATTATATTCATATCGATATAGTATATTACTATTCCTGAGTTATGCATAAGGTTGCAGCGTTTTAAATTCTCCGTGAACACACTGGTAGTTTAGTGATTTCTAATTCTAACAATTATTATACCAAAAGGGTTATATAGTACTGTTATTACGGGGTTAAATAGCAATAGGTTGCCTGGAATATTTGAGCTTCCACAATCCACATGCTTCGGAAGGCACGTAAAGCCATTAATATGCTGTTATCTCTAGATAGTATGTTATATATGGCCATGTCAGATGCCTTTTGATAGCCTGAAGAATCTAAAAGTGTTGCCCACAAACACAACTTTCTATGGGTGTGGATTCCCGGTAAAAAAGTCGGACATTAGTCGCTCCATTGTAATAACCACCAGTACTGCTAAAACAGGCCCTTTAAAAATTTAATGCGAACCCTGGGCTCTAAAATCCAAGCTGAGGATGCAACTAGGAAACACGCTCGGACGAAGGAGAAGAAGGGTACCTGGTAGATTTCTTCCAGTTACTTGCTAAGGCTGCCTTTTGCGAAAGGGTTTTCAGCATTTATGTATGCTTCGAAGTTAGCGCTGAAATTTCAACCTGCAGAATCGATTAAGTCGTCTACATACGTACATGAAAGTAATTAGATTTTTCTCAGCTTTTTAGAAGTTTATTCTCGTAGTTGCTTCTTTATGCTAGCTTATTACAAGTATATATTATATTTGGCAGTTATTTTCAAGGACAATATGAACATTTAATTCATTAGCCGGAATATGGAAACATGACCTTCTACTTCTTCTAAACATAGTCTCCCATGTATATAATATAGTATATGCTAGCACATTCCATGTTTTTATTTGCTTTTACTCTCGTGTAGATTTTGTAGTTGTAGTGTAGAGTTAAAAATAAATAGGATACAAATACTTTATTCTGTGATGGATTAGCAAACAGTGTATATGCGTGTTTTTGCTACTCTTTGCATATAGATCTAGAAATTCATAAGATAATCATTTTTGTAGCTTGATTGCATTTACCAAAACCAATTTCCAATGAAGTAAATAAAACACAAAGATATTATGATAATAAGGTTTCTTGTTCGATTAATACTAGTTTACAATAAGATTACTTTACCATTTGCTTATGAATATATTAATTAGGTGTATGTTCACAATGTACAATATGTAAGTTTTTCTTATTTTTAATCTGAAACAGTTCGCCGGGCCGCCGGCCGCAAGAGCACTTCGAATCGCTGGTACGTAAGAAAGTAACAGATAAGTTATCACTTCACATTCATACTACGCACTGCACATCAGATCTCCAGATATATACGAAACGTGACGATTAATAACATTGACAGACATAATATCGTTTGTCCTATGATAAAAAGTAAATCTTATAATTGTTAAGTGTGAAATAAGAATTAAGTAAATACGTCGATGTTTAAGGAAATTTCGGATGTGTACATCCCTAGTCAGTCGCTAGACATGAGTGATTCTAACTTTTATAGCTTTATCACTTAGTACTTCAAAAGTAGACGACGTGAATTAAATTAAATAAACTTTTTAACATAATAAACTTTTATGTTAATAGTGTGTACCTTGTTTTTATATTTTGTCAAAATCATTGATATACTTAAATTCCAGAAAAGTTATTTAAGAATTTTTATTTTACTTATTTGTTGTCAAATAGTTTTTGAATTTTATTGTACAACTGTAAACAGGTTCTCTGTTCTATATAGGTAAGTAAATTAAATAAAAAAAATTACGAGTTCCAATTACGCGTATGTAATTGCCCTAATTTTTCATGTCATTGCACAGTTTTTCCGAGTAATATGATTGACATATTTATCTTTTGCTTACCTATCTGATTATCGATATATTATATATTCGACAGCACTTCAACAACGAACTTAATTTAAATAATCTTCGCAAAACTTACACTTATGAACATAGTAACAGTCCTAGGGGCTCACGTACTAACGCTGCACGTGTCGCGTGGATCAAATACTTATGTACAGTGGGCCATATAGAAAAATATACTAGATTAGGTTTTAAAGTAACTAGGTTACTCTATACCATTCTTGATGAAAATTGTTTACCTCAATCTTTCATGGCATAGCGTAAGTCTGTCCGCCAAAGATCCGCCAAAGTAAGCGTTATTGCAGTCGCATAAGATGTAACATGTGAAATCTCACTTAAGTTGACAGTATCAACATTCCAAAAAATGAGTTGGTACAGTCGGCTGCAGAGAAATCTGACCCCCATGCCACAAGTATCACTATTGAAAGGGGGTCATATTTCTCTGCAGCTCTACCTAGTAGATACCAACTCATTTTTCGTAGGTAGATACCGAGGTCAACTTTACCATGTTACATGTTCTAATGAACGGTAGAGTTAGCCTTATTCAAATAGCATGCACTTCCTTAATTTCCTGTAAAACATTTTCGTAACTTTTCACAAAATAATTATTTAATTGAATTCAGATATAAATTTTGTACCAATTTTTTTTAAAACCGTCATGTTTCGTAAATTCTGAAGACAATCAATACACAAGATAGTTTAAACACTAAATATTACTAAATGCAAAAAGATTAATTAGTCATATGTGGTTGAACGAACAATAAACTAATACATGTAACATGAAGACGAGATCAATAGGTACTCACAGGCAGTGTTCAATTCTGGATATTATAAATATATTTAACAAATAACAAACTTACAAAAAATCACAAAAATTTGACGAAACTGGCATTGAAAGAATAATTTGTTATTTGCTTTGGCTTGGCTTTGGATTTGGAATACAGTTTACGTAATATATAATATAAATTAAATATCGTTTGTCCTTTGATACAAAATGGTGCCATACTATGATGTAACCTCAAAAATCAATGAGTGAATCAACAATTGACGAAACAGATGGCTAAATGCATGACACATAGTAGGCTTCATGATATGACCAACCTATAATGTCAACTGACTATACATGTTCATACCAACTGGAAATTAAATACGTATAAAGCAGATAAAACTGATCTGCACTGTTTAATTCGAAAGAAAATTATCTACTTAAAATATATAAACCATCGGTAAACAAAATTTTATTAATCGAAAGCGTCATGGATTAAAAACAAATGCTTAAGACTACCGTTTCGTATTAATAAATATGTAATATAAGAAATACAACAAGCAAAATATGAATCAACAAAAAGAAAATCATTGATACGCATAGTTATGTTTAGCCATCATTCAAATCTCAGATAGACTTGATAAAAAGTTTATGAGATAAAATTACAGAATTAATATTACAATTAGGTACATGAATTTGTGCCAGTTTTGTATAAAAATTTCATTTACAGCATTTTGCCTATCACTTTTCCACTTCATGAAATAATTATAGTGGATACATTATTATAACCCTCATCCCCTTGTCATGTAAATAAAGTAAGTATGTATATCTATGTACATTAAAACGGACCAAGATGACTAGTATAAATAATGTTTTAAGAAGATAATTGTTTTCTATGGTGTGTCTGTAAAAATAAATATTCCTAATTTTAATATAAGTATTAAGTATCACTAGCATATAATAAAATAATGTATAATCCTACACAGACTTCATCATACAACTATAATAATAATCAGAAATATGTGAAAAAATAACCTTCAATTTCATGATTTGATTGATTGCTGATAGGATTAATGAACTCCCTGCCTATATAATGAGTTATTTCGGTCTGCATCTACCAAATGGATCCTCTGTTAATTAAAAATTTATGAACAATCGACAAATACTATTTCAAAAAACAAAATATGTTGTTTTGTTTCCTCTTCTTTGTTATTGTCTTATGACTGAGGAACATGATAATCCCGATCAACATTCATAATAATATTTTCTGTGATCCTGTACTATGCTGAAATGAGTTTAATAAAGTTAATCCAATAGCCTTACAGACACTAAGATATAGATCTTTCCATATAAGGGTTGCATTTTTCTTTATTACCTTTGATTAGGTTGTATGGTAATTCGTTCGTATTTAGTAGCCATGTCAATTTAATAAGCACTATATCTCTTTTGAACATTAAATAAAGTCAAGCCAATCATCTTCCGTAAAGATAGGTAGAGAAGTATGATTCCATAAATCAACTTCAAAATTATTTTATCTACATAATGGGGTCTTAAATTTTCATGGCACAAACAAAGTTTGAGTACTTTTTCTGGACGCTTCTAAGAAAACTGCCGTTTAGTTTGTGTCACTATGTTTGTAATGGATTTTCAGATACAGGTTTGCTAAAAAAATTGTACCAATGATTAAACTGAACATAAGATACTTACAAAAAGATCTATCAGTGGATGGAGAACATTTCCCCAGTTCAGTTTTCAGTTGCCCTTTGAATTTTAAAAGCGCTTAATTCTGTGACCATATTTTCACATATTCCTGTATGTAAAATTGACAAAATTAAATTTTCGATTTGTTTATAAGTATGAAAGACAAAATTCTTTATATGCGGAATTGATAAAAATATCAAATATTTGTGTAACACAGGTAAAGTAGGTACTATATTTACATTATTTAGTAATATACTAAATTATGTTTATTTGACACCATACGGGAACACGTCTGTACAACTGCCAAACTAATATTAAACACAAACAAACCAATCGTTGTTTAGCGACAAACAATTATTAAATAAATAGACTTACTTATAATTATAGTGATCGCGTGTTAAAATATTAAATATAAATTTTAAAGCCCAGTTATATTCAATAGCAAAGCCCGTTATATAATATTGCCATTGTGTTATTGCAAAAAATAACTAGGCACGAAATTTGATAATAAAATAAATTACATCAATTTAACCTTTATGTTGTACAAAGTCTAGCCCCCGTAGCCCACGCATACAAATATAGCCACACTTAAATACAACTCACATAGTTACATAAGTATAATTTACAGAATATTTACATTATAGTATATTATTGGATCGGCAAGATCCGTCATCCGTCGACCTTAGCTCAATTTTCTTTAGACAATTTCATTTGCAAAGTCATCAATTAATAAACAAATTGAACGAACCAATTATTGAAACATATGTAAGTTATGACATTATATGACGGCTGTTATATTTTCAAAGTAAATAGGTAAATACTGGCTATTTTTTATCATGAAGTCAAGCATTCCTAATATATATCTCTGTATATTCATCATTTTATGAACAATTAGTATGAACGCGAATTATTGAGGCACTTTTTATTAAAGAAAAACTATATTAACGCAAGTTAAGAGATCAAAATGAAAAATTTAAAAATTTTGGCGCTGTTTTATCTCATTTTTATTGAATCAAGCAAATTTCATATGAAGCGAAGCTTCCCAGATACATTCGAACTTTAAATTCGAATATTTATATTATTATTACCAATACAATATGTAGTTCTTAATAATTTTCGATACCGAAGATGAACTAATGATTCATGATGTTGGTCGGATGGTCGGACGTCCATTATAAGCGCCCGGAAAAATGTAGGTACGTGAGAAAGAATATGCCAGGAGGCATTTCCCATAAGTCCGATAGTTTTCGATATTTTTGAATGATCGAAAATAATCTTCTATAAGTGGTTGGAAAAATATTTTCAGTACATTTTTTTCCAATACAATTTATTGTTCACTGATGTTCAGAACCAAAATCTGTTTTTCTGAAATAGGTACCTAGTTGCAAAATGAGAGCTATGATTTTTAATATTTGCAAGAAGATGATGAGTAAGAAAAAAGGTCTAGTTAATTGAAAAGTATTATAATTTCAACTCGAATATTTACCGAGATACCTTTACGAAAAATACCCCTAAGTTAAAGAATAACCAAAATATCAACCCTTATTCACAATCGAGTAACTCTTTATTTATGCATTTTCATTAATAAAATATATTTGTAAATAGCATGTGATAGTAAATGCACTTCTTTCATTTTTTTTTATTTACACACAAAATATAGCAAATAAAAAGTTCAGACTGAGAAAAGCAGGCTGAGAATAATAAACTTGTGTACAAACGTTTAATTTAGGTGTTAAATTACTCAGACTTTTAATCTATACACCTAAACTTTAACGTTTTAGGCACAGTATGATATTATCTCATTACAATCTGTATTTAATTTATCAGGCTCCATCGATCTCCTAAAAAATGAAGGCAAAATTATAAATGATTTAATAATGAACATAATGTCCCCATTTAATGATTTCATAAAATTACAAAGTATTAAGTATTTAAAAACAATCATATTTTACAATGAATTTGTTGATTGAATGGAAACATTAACAATTCTCTTTTTTTGTCATTGAAGTTAAAGATAGCACTAAATGTAGGGCGGCTCATCAGATTGTGGTCGGGCGGTGTGTGTTTCAGGCGGCGGCGCGGCGCGGGCGGCGGCGCGGGCAGCGGCAGGCGGGGTTGGCGGGGCGCGCGGGGCGCGCGGGGCGGGGTCGCGGCGGCGGGGGCGCCCGGGCCGCGCGCCGTCATACCCCGTCCAGCTGCCGCACGCGCACGTCTTGCGACGCACACATGTCCGGCGCGAACGGCAAACACGTGAAGTACGCGCACGCTGTGCACTCGTACGCTGGCGCCGCGTAGAAGACCGCCACCAGAGCCCCCAACATCACCATCGCTGATACTAAACACACCCACACTAATACCTTCTTCCTCTGCCGCTCGTACCTCCCGATAGTCACAAATGGCAACAGAGCGTACGATAGCAAAAACCCGAACGCAAATCCGAAGACTTGAGCGAAGTTATCCACCCAGGGCAGGAAACCGGCGAGAAAGAGAGCAAATGCGATTCCGATCATTTTCATGAGGACGCGTTGTGGGTGTCTCAGTTTTGGCCATATTGCTAGTATCTCTACTATCAAACATGCTAGTAGACCAAAATGTGATCCTGCAGGTCCCACCTGAAATATGAATTATACAAGTAGTTAGCTAAAATCCCAACGAGGATTAATTATTTACAAAAAATCCGAGACAAGAAGAAAAATCCAATATACCTCAGCTCTGTATGGTTCAAATATAGCAGACGCCATATTACCAGCTACGCCGCTGCCTAAATAAATGAAGGCGATCCGGACTGGTCCAGCCATTTTTTCCAGATCCCTCATGAAAAGCCACTGTAGAGCCAACGTCACAGCTAGATGTAGTAGTCCAGCGTGGACGAATAAAGATGTCCATACACGGTACAGCTGATCTGGACGACGTCTCTTCATAAATGGCAGCATACCACAAACATCGTCAAGGCACGAGACCTGAAAAGAGAATAACACGCATTAATATCATCTTATGGCGTCATCATGACTTTACTGGAGCAGGAGAGTAGGAGTGTGGCGAAAAGAAAAAAGAACTGTTAAAACTTTAGAAAATGGAATTATAAATAAAGTACATATGGAAAATAGAGTCTTTACAATTGAAGGCAGTTTAAATTTCCGATAGAATAGATCATTCCATGACATGTGGTAGAGTGTTAAGATGATTCTGGATACCTCAACCAGAAATAAGATGAAGAAAAAAATGCAACAGAAAAACGGAAGCTTTCTTCTGGGTGAGCACAAAGCACAGATGCACATCATACCACAATTTTCTTATTATAGTTCAAGTATATAGTTCTCAATTTAAAACTAAATTACCTGAGAACACAGAGACGCTTCTTCGTGAAAATAACCTTTAACAAAATCGCAGTGCTCTCTTGTAGTAATAGCGCACTGGCCATGAATGCCTATACAACACGGGTGACCGATGACTTCGCAGGCCATGTGTTCGGCAGCATGCCCCGCGCGGCCGGCTGCCGCAGATCCATCTATCACAGATTTACGGCAAATCGGCCATTTTGTTATGTCATCTGGCCATTCGTGAGGCGCTATCGACCGAGGCGCTTCACAAAACCTGAAAACATTTTTTTCTATTAATTTTTATCCTATAAATACATATATTTAATCACGTCTTTATCCCATACGGGGTAGACAGAGCCTAGGGTCATAAGAACTCAGGCGGCCACGTTTAGCATGATGATGATAGTTAAAACAGAAAATCAATAGTAATGGGTTGCTAGCCCCATCGCCGATGTCGTGATTCCCCCATTCGCCGATTCTTTTAGTCGACTTTTACGGCTTACACGGAAGACAAGTAGCTGATACATTCTCTGTTTTTATTTTTCTCCCAGACCAGCATGGAGTTTTATAAATACATCCCATAATAAAGAAGCCATTTGGTGGGCTTCTGTTTCAAAGTTCGATTGTCTCTTTGGTTATTTATTCTCTTGTCTACCTAAACGGTTCGTGAGAAAGTACATGGTTGACAGTAGAGGATTAGTAAATACCTATGGTAGTTTGCCTTTCATTTTGAAATCTTAAAAATAAATAGATACCAATTGTTAAAATGTTTACTCACTTGGGATCTAATCCACAAACAGACCCTGATATCCGACCACCTGGCCCAGATTCACCGGAAGACCACTTCTTCCATGTTGATATAGTATTCTGAAAAACAAAACTATTAAGTATCAAAGCAAAAATACATTTTAAATGAAAAGTTACTTATTGGGGCTGAACATCGATGTGTATTGTTCATTGTATAAATATAAGAATAAATTATCTTACCTTTGCTACTAAACCTCTTATCTATAGGAAGCATGTAAAAAAAGAAATTAATTAAGTAATTTTTTTATTAGACCATTGTACCTGATGAAAACAAGAACTGTTTTTTTTACGCCGGAAGCAGATAAAATTTTACGTGCATTTTGAAAGCTAGCTATTTGCTACTTGAATGTTGATATTTGAGAGATGTTTTATCACATTTTCTATTGTATTTGGTCTTTTCTACACTCGTATACTTAAACGTTATTTGCCCAGCGCGCATTGATCGTATTAAAATCGCGTACCTACACTATATCTTTGTCCGGTACTATATACTTAATGCAAGGTAAGTGTATTAGGTTCACCTTACCTAAATACCTTTTGGTTAGGACATTGCAAACTTGATTTACCCGATTGTGTTATAATAAAAATGATTCCGTTCTTCGGAAGGCACACTAAGCCGTCGTTCGTCCCGGCTGCCGTCTGGTAGTTGAGAAAGAAACCACGTCAGGGGTCGAGAGGCGGTACCGAAAAACTCTGACACCAGGGTGTGCATGGTCGATTGTTGACCGTAGGCAAAAAAAAATAAAAGCTCGTGTCACCTACTCGAAATAATGGTGATGGCCATACCTAAAGACCTAGCCAAAACATAATTCTACAACTCACCGAACAATCAGCCTTAGAAGACTGCACACAGCCCGAGTCATCGTTTCGTATGCAGCACGCGGTATCCCTTTCCCTCCTAGCGAGGGCGGCTATAGCGCGCGCTATCCTCGCGTCCCTTCTCATGCAGGGTGCGAATTTTGCTCCTAAATGTATAAGGTCCGCCGCCCGAGGACCAAGCCAAAAAGACGCCGGTTCCTCCCATTCCACCTGAAATATTATATGACATTTTGTTAATTATATATTATTATTACGCGTAAGGGAGGCAACAGGTGACCCTCACGCGGGCAGCTTTCTCGCACAAAGGATAGCCATCGCTATCCAACGCGAGAATGCTGCCTGTGTAATGCTATTAGCATTAAGTCCGCCAATTGCAAAAGTATTTTTACTTGTTGTACAATATAATATTATATGTACTTACATATATTTCAAAAACACATGATTGTATGAAAAATTATATTTTCAGAAAATCTTATAATTGGGAAAAAATTATTAATAAACGACATTTTAGCAGCTCGCACATGCAAGCACATTCGAATCCCTTTTGATATAATTACATCCCTACGTTAATCATTACATCATATTTAATCTAGTGTTCTAACGAGATTATGTCTACCTATGCTTGTTACATACATAAGTGAGTCGTTACAAAGGACGGCGCATGTCAAATCCGACCCTACAATGTCTCCCTCAGATGTTAAAGTCGTAACTTGTTTTGTCTAAAAGCTTTGCCTCATTTAGCCTTGTTATGTCAACGTTCACAAAAGAATTATACAGCGTCGCGCATTATGGCCCCCGGCTGGCCTGAATTGGCTGCGTTTCAGACTATATTTAATTGTTATTGTTCGGTGAATGCGGTTACTTTCAGAGATTTTATCAAAAATAGAGGTTTGTTTACATGTATTTTAGGAATATTATGTTCCTGCTTTAACATGCATGTATTAAACGTGCACACAATAATAGTCTTGTGATTCGACTGGAAGTTACAAGTAGAGAATATTTAGGTTTATATGCCTTGGGTATTTGTTCCTTGTTTGATAAATAAATTCTTTACTTTCTCTTCACAAAAGAACTATATCATTAATTTGATTTCAAAACTTGATCATTAAACTTTTCTTTGATTTTTAAGGTTATCCTTGCAAGCCGGGTCATTCCTGATCAAAGAGCCCTCATTCAAGTGGTCTTTATTCATATGACTCAGCTTAACGCTTTGATGCTCATGACAACATTCCACTATTTCCGGCGACCAATAATCCCTATATTGCTTTACGTATAATAACATTATAAAAACACCTGTACCACCAGACTAGCAAGCTCCACAAAACTGAAGCCTTTTTAATTTTTTAAACAAGACGATGAGTAAATAACTAAAGTAAGAAAAACTGAGTCACACCCTTACCTGTTGTAAACTTAATGTTTTGACCAGCACTTGACCAGCGTGTGTATATCGGCCAAAGCCGACGGGGCCGAAGCCATAGCACAGCAATGAAAGCAGCAGCACCAAGGTCTGGACCGTGCTGACCCACCAAGTGAAGTAAGGCCGGTAGTCCGTGTATTCGTCTTGTTGCCGCGGAACCTCCTCCTGTGACGTCACTGAATGGAGGGCACGCCTGTAGAGGATATAATCATTTCATTAATTCCAACTATTTTTTTCCATATATAAATAGTTAAATTCATGGAAGCTCTCTAAAATGCCTACTGGCAAAGGGGCGCAGAATAAGAGGGAGTGGAGAACTCTTGTGTCGGAAGCCAGGATCCACTTTGGGTCGTCGAACCATCAGAGTAAGTATTATAAATAGTTTATATAAAATAGTTGCTGCTGGTTTGCCTCGTACATTTGTTAGTACAGAAGAATGTTTGTCTATGTTCCCTCGTAGTTACGTATCTATTACACAGTTAAACCATAGAAAAAAATTATTAATAGTTTTAATTAGTATCTAGTAAAAGTAGCTCGCTAGAGAACTAATTTGTCGATCGTCTATTAGACCTATCAAGTGGCAAAATTAATTTAGCAGCCTAATTTTGAAATATAGAAACAGTACCGCGGATATGATAAATATTTAGGACTATCATAGCAAAAGTATTTAAATATTTTTTATTATGTATTTTTAACACATTTTTAATATTTAAAACAAATAATATTTAAATAACTATTGTTGGACAAAAGTACCAACTTTGTAATAGGTCACTCGCGAAAAATAAATGAAACGAAAACAACATGATGAAACGTACGCAAAAACTGTTCTCAAAACATCAGTACCTATTTCATCGAGGCCAAATTGGCCGATGAATAAATTCATCAAACCGCCCATCCCGTGTTGATACTGAAATACATGACATACCTACCTACACGATACGGGTTACCTAAATGTAAACTTTTATACAGTGAAATGTCCACTACAAAAGGAACTCGCTAGCGAGAATTTGATGTTTCATGAGCATTGCAAAAATTCATTTATTTTTCTTGCTTTGACCGACTTTATCAGATACTATCATAATAACTACTTTGTTTTATACTATGTAGTGAAGTATATATATCAGGCGGATATCATGCAAATTAAATCATCCTACGTTACCGTTGAGCAGCTTGATTCTGTTAAAAGAGAGTGTTTTAGTTCCAAAAACGTCTCGCCACCGTTTTCTGCTGCTAAAATAAATATGAAGCGAGGAGCGTGTTGTGAAAGTGGACCAATAGGATTATCACATTTTGAAGAATCGTTTACAAATAACGACGAGAGTAAGTCCAGTTGTGAACCGCTAACTGTGAACGATTATAGTTTGCATTACCGATCTATTAATTGTAATCAGTTAGAGGGTAATATAAAAGAATCTGACCCGGTATCGGGGCGTGCAAGCGATGTCGAGATTCGCGATGACTCACATCCGTATGTACCTATTACTGTCGAGCGGCCGCATGAACAGCTGATCGCAAGCGCCTCAGCGATATCGACAAATAAAAATTCTTATGCGCAAGTAGCTATGATGGAAAATAAAGGTTGGACATTGATTCAAAAAAAAGGAAAAAAGTCGAGAAATCGCATCGAAGGTAAAACAGGGACAGTCTTAGTTGAACCTGATGAAATGTTCAGAGCTGCAGAACGAACAGTACCTGTTTTTATAACTAATGTTCATCAAAATACAAGCGAATCGGATATTGTAAAATATATTTCTAAGAAGACACAAGAGACAGTGAAATTGGAAAAAATCTCAATAAAGCGCCAATGTGACTATTATGCGTATAAATTCTTCGTTCCACAAACCAAACTGTCCCTTTTTCTTGACGATAAGATTTGGCCAAAAGGAATAATATTCCGTCGCTTCGTCAATTTTAAAAGGTCTCGCAATACTGTAACGTCAGGTAAACCAGACGAACCGGCTTCAGTACAAAAATAATATGGATACACACAAATTTGTTACATTTAATTGCAAAAATATTAAACACTCAATGGAAAATGTACGTCATTTATGTGTGGCGACCGATCGCACGCTACGACTCGCCTTCAATCATATCCATCCTCTTTACTTCATATCACAAACCATTGACATTTCATTAGAAGAATAAATTAATCATCGACGTTTGGACTAACAAAAATATCTGTCAGCACATTACATTATATGGAGTCATTTAATCTGGAAATCTTGTAAATATTCATTGTAAATACCTACTATATCAATAAATCGATAGCAGAAACAACCGTTTCATCATTCGCTATATTGGTGACCCCGACGTGATATGAACACGCACAACCGAATTTATGGAACATCACAATCCGAGTCGCAATCTTTCAAGGTAGGAATACCAACGCATATTTCCAAAGAACAACTATCAACATCACGCTCTAGAGATCCACGCATGTTAATTATGGAAGAAATGGCAAAACAAATTAGTGAACTGCGTAGACATGTAGAAAGGCTAAAGACAAATGCCGACCGACCTCACCGACCACAATACAGAGGATACAATTCAAGTTCACGTTCACGCTCTCGGTCTGACAATAGAATATGCTACTACCACAGAAAATTTGGCACTGTTGCTAGAAAATGCACGATTCCATGCAAATTCAAGCCCAACTCGGAAAACCACCGGCAACCATTAGCGGCGGCGAAGGTCTGCCAAGTCGAAAATGGCCGCCTGTTTGTAGTTGACAGAAAAACAAAGCAAGAATTTTTGATTGACACCGGATCGGACTTATGCGTCTTCCCGAAGTCTGCCACCAAGGGAGTGAGACCTAGCACAACGTACCAACTGTATGCTGCCAATAACACCAGAATCATGACGTACGGTTTTCTTGATTTGAGCCTAGATTTAGGACTACGCAGGGACTTCCGATGGCGATTCATAGTTGCTGATGTTTCCAAACCCATAATTGGCGTCGACTTTTTAACTCATTATAACCTTCTAGTTGACTGCCGACGCCACCGACTGCTAGATGGTCTCACCACGCTCTACATTGAAGTACCATGCAAACACGATCTCGCACAAGAAACTATAGCTGTCAAAACTGTCAGTGGCAATACCATTTACCTCAATCTGCTAAAAAAGTACCCCAGCTTAACCACTCCAGCAGGTACGATTACAGAACCTAAACATAACACCAAGCATCATATACGTACGACTCCAGGACCTCCGGTAGCTGCCCGTCCTCGCAGATTGGCCCCCGATCGCCTGACTATAGCCAAAAAAGAATTCGATGCTATGTTGCAAAATGGAACAGCACGCCGCTCTGAAAGCTCTTGGTCTTCGCCACTCCATCTCGCTCGTAAAAAAGATGATGGCTGGCGACCATGCGGTGATTACCGATCTTTGAACGCAAGAACTATACCAGACCGCTACCCAATTAGGCACATCAATGACTTCACATATCAACTGACAGGTGCCAAAATATTCTCCAAAATTGACATGATAAAAGCATATAACCAAATTCCTGTTGAACCTGCTGATATTCCAAAAACTGCCATCACAACACCTTTCGGACTATATGAATTTCCATACTTGACTTTTGGTCTCAGAAACGCAGCACAGACATTCCAAAGATTTATCGATGAAGTCTTACAAGGCCTAGATTTCGCTTATGGATATCTTGATGACACCTTGATATTTAGTAAATCAGAAGATGAACACCTACGCCATCTTGAAATAATATTTGAGCGATTCAAACAGTATGGCTTACTAATTAATGTAAATAAATGTGTTTTTGGCGTAGACGAAATTCAATTCCTTGGCTACTCTGTTTCCGCAAATGGTATTAAACCCTTACCTGAAAAAGTAGACGCCATTCAAACATATCCTGTACCATCCACAGCAAAACAACTAAGACGATTTCTTGGCATGTTTAATTACTACCGCAGATTCGTGCCAAAGGCTGCTAAGATTCAGGCACCGCTGGACAAGGCACTTGCGGGTAATATTAAAGGAGCTTCACCTATCCATATGACAGAGGATATGTTAGCTGCTTTTAATGAATGCAAAAATTGTTTATCTCAAACTGCACTTCTAGCCCACCCTGATCTCGAAAAGGAGCTGGCATTATTTACTGATGCGTCAGACGATGCAATAGGCGCAGTATTACAACAGAAAATTGACAAAAATTGGAAACCTTTAGGATTTTTTTCAAGAAAACTTTCATCTCCACAAAAAAAGTATAGCCCATATGATCGTGAATTACTAGCAATATACGAAGGCATTCGTTATTTCAAATACATGTTAGAAGCAAGGAATTTCACGGTATATACAGATCATAAGCCGATTACATTTGCATTCACCACTAAAAGAAACAACTGTTCGCCTAGACAATTTCGATATCTTGATTTCATTTCTCAATTCACCACGGACATTAGATTCATATCAGGCTCAGACAACGTTGTAGCTGATGCCCTCTCGCGTATTGAAGAAGTTTCAGAAATAGTTAACTTTTCAGACCTTGCAAGAGATCAGGAACAAGATCCTGAACTGCAAGACCTGCTACAAGAAAACTCACATTCACTTAATCTAAAGAAACTTCCTGAAAACAATTTGTACTGTGATGTATCCATTCCCAATCATCCACGACCTTACATAACCCCTTCCTTTCGCGAACAAATTTTCAAACAGATGCACGGTTTGAGCCATCCTGGTACAAAAGCAACTGCAAGACTCATCGCCGAAAGATTTATTTGGCCTGGGTTACGCAAAGACTGCACTCTTTGGGCACAACAATGCACAGAATGCCAACGTAACAAAGTCTCCCGTCATCTCTCTTCCCCATTTCAACACTTTCCTGTTCCATCGGAACGTTTCAATCATATTCATCTAGATTTAATTGGTCCTTTACCTTATTCAAATGGCTTCAAATATTGTCTTACTGTAATAGACCGCTTTACACGCTGGCCAGATGCTTACCCATTGGCTGATATTACCGCAGAATCCTGTGCCAGCGCCTTTCTTTCTGGTTGGATTTCACGCCATGGTTGTCCTTCTATTATCACGACAGATAGAGGACAGCAGTTCCAGTCCAATCTTTTCAAATCTATTGCCAAGCTAATTGGTGCAGAACATCGACCAACAACATCTTATCATCCTCAATGCAACGGACTAGTCGAAAGAATTCACCGACAATTAAAAGCTGCCATCATGTGCCATAATAACCCTCAGTGGACAGAAAGTCTTCCTTTGGTACTATTGGGCATGAGAGCTGCTTGGAAAGAAGACATCAAAGCAAACAAAAATATCTGTCAGCACATTACATTATATGGAGTCATTTAATCTGGAAATCTTGTAAATATTCATTGTAAATACCTACTATATCAATAAATCGATAGCAGAAACAACCGTTTCATCATTCGCTATATATGTAAGACGTCCGATATTATTGGGCTGCAGGAAACATGGTTATTTACTGAAGAAATGCCCTTGTTAAACACCATCAGCAGTGACTTCAGCAGTACCGGTGTGTCCGGGATGGACACGGAGGCGGCGGCGGGCGTACTACGAGGCCGGCCGTACGGAGGTGTGGCACTGCTGTGGAGGCACAGTGTTTTTCAAAATGTGGTCGTAATCGAGTGCGATAATCAGCGTATTTGTGCTATAAAGGTAGTGCTAAATGAAAGGTCTTTCTTAGTGCTGTGCGTGTACATGCCTACAGATGAAAAAGTGAATTTGGCGGAGTTTACGGATGTCCTAAGCTCGGTGAGTGCCATTATAGACAGCTCTAGTGTTGACTGTGTTTACATGTTGGGAGACTATAATGCTCATCCTTACGAACAATTCTATCATGAATTGTTGAACTTTTGCGCCGATCAAGACTGGTCTTGTGTCGACTTTGACAGATTAGGTATATCTTCTAACACTCACACATATGTAAGTGAGATAAACGGAGCGAGGCGATGGCTGGACCACTGTCTAGTCACAAAATCAGCAGTTAATTCTATCCAGAATGTGTATGTTTTGTATGACGTATTTTGGTCCGATCATTACCCTCTGGTACTGGAATGTAACTTGAATATTATTTTACCTACCAAACATTTCGTCAACTCTCACTGTTCAGATAGGGTTATATGGGGAGAAAGGACACCTGCACAGATCGATATATATCAAAATGAATGTCATAAAAGGTTGAAAAGTATTGACTTCCCTTTCGTATTGCACGACTGTTGTGATAGAATGTGTAACGATAACGGTCATAAATATGTTATAGATAGGTTGTATAATGATATAGTACAAGCCCTTAAAGATTCTGCCATATTGGGGCGTGAAAAAAGCAAACCTAGAAAAAGACTATAGCAGGCTGGAACAAACATGTTGCCGAGGCTCACCGGATGGCCAGGCTGAAATTCCAGATGTGGGACTTGCAGGGTAAACCTGCAACCGGTATCGCGTTTTCGGAAATATGTGAGGCTAGGAAAATATTTAGATCTCGTTTAAAATGGTGTCAAAATCATGAGACCCAGATTAAAATGGATATTCTGGCCTCACATCACTCCAATAATGACTTCCGCTCCTTTTGGAAACATACCAACAGGTTGCAATGTAAGCCGGGTCAACCCGTGAGCGTCGGCGGTGTGACCGAGCCGACGACTATTGCTAATCTGTTCGTCGATCACTTCACTGTAAAGTCGCCTCTCGGGCCATCTCAGGCGACGCTAAATGTTGAGCCCGATGTGGATAGGAGAGTTTCATTCTCAGCCAAAGACATAGCTACCGTTATAAAATCTATGTCTAGAGGTAAGTCTCCAGGCCACGACGGGCTCAGTATTGAGCACCTTAAGTTTGCTGGCCCGCACCTTCCAAGAGTTCTGTTTTTGCTCTTTAATATATGTGTGGGTCACGGTTACATGCCGGCCGACATGATGAGTACAATAGTCGTGCCAATAGTCAAAAACAAAACGGGCGATCTTGCGGATAGAAAAAATTATAGACCCATTTCATTGGCAACTGTAATATCGAAAGTATTTGATAGTGTGCTTAATACACAGTTAAATAATTTTGTTAAATTGCATGACAATCAGTTTGGTTTTAAACCCAAATTGTCAACAGAAAGCGCGATACTGTGTCTTAAGCACACTGTCAATTATTATACGGAACGCAACACACCAGTCTTCGGGTGCTTCCTGGACCTATCGACGGCTTTTGACCTGGTTTCTTACGACATTCTATGGGAAAAACTTGAAAAGGCTAAGTTACCAGTAGAACTTATAAATATTTTTAAGTATTGGTATGGGAACCAGGTCAATAGCGTGAGATGGGGAGGGGTGCTTTCTGAGTCATACAGGTTGGAGTGCGGGGTGAGGCAGGGGGGGTTATCCTCGCCTACGCTCTTCAATCTGTATGTGAATGAGCTGATAGAGGAGCTCAGCGGCGCCAGTGTCGGTTGTTGTATAGACGGTGTCTGCGTGAACAACATCAGCTACGCGGACGACATGGCGCTGCTGAGTGCGTCTATCTGTGGCCTGCGGACGTTGGTGACCAAATGCGAATCGTACGCACTCTCACACGGCTTGGCCTATAATGTTAAGAAGAGCCAAGTTATGGTCTTTGGGGCCGGGAGTAAAAAATATGACCGATTACCACCGGTTACACTAAATAACTGTGTATTACAAAGAGTATACACTTTTAAATACCTTGGTCATGTGTTGACTCCCGACCTCAAGGACGATAATGACATTGAGAGGGAACGGAGGGCGTTATCAGTGAGAGCATGTATGCTGGCTCGCAGGTTTGCTCGCTGTTCACGAGAGGTTAAAATAACCTTATTCAGAGCTTTTTGTACATCGTTTTACACATGCAGCCTGTGGGCTAGATACACTCAAAAAGCTTATAGCGCCCTTCGTGTTCAGTACAACAACGCATTCAGGGTGCTGCTGGGGCTGCCACGCTTCTGTAGCGCGTCAGGGATGTTCGCAGAAGCCCGAGTGGATTGCTTCTACGCAACCATGAGGAAGAGATGCGCGTCTCTGGTACGCAGGGTACGGGGGAGCGGCAACAGCATCCTGAATATGATCGCGAGAAGACTGGACAGCCTCCATGTTAACCATTGCTGTGCCATAGCTGGGGGGATGGTGCAGAAATGGCCTTTTTAATAAATAAATGTTCACGTTGTTTTATACTAACCTTAGACATAAGTTTTTACAAACATAATGAGTCACTGTTACTTAAATAAATTAATTAATTCATTCATTCATTCATATATGATGATAGTGATAGTGATTTGCAGGGAATGCTGGTTTTCGTGAATAAAATTAGTCAGGCTAGAATTAGTCTGACTGTATTGTATATAATTATTGTATACTAGCTGTTACCCGCGGCTCCGCCCGCGTGTAGGTCGCTTTTCGCGTAACCTGTGTTACATTGAAATGAAATGACGCAATCGATACTTCGATTGCCAGGTCATTATTCAAATATAAACAAATATCATGTTTCAGAGTTAAGTTCAAAGAATCTCTTTGTAGACAACATTAGCAGTTCTTCCCTCAGAGGCTAATAAAAATAGATTTTCGGCGCTACTGACCCGCGAGCAAGCCACATACAGTTGTCCATGCGAGAAACATCTTGTTGACTTATTCTTAGGTCGATGCCAGCTGCATTTAGGGTTTGTCCCTGCGACTTAATCGTCATGGCAAAGCATACAGCAACTGGAAACTGGGTGCGTTTAAATTGAAAGGGGTAATTGTTAGGGATGAGTGGTATTCGAGGTTTGTACACCGTTTCGCCTGAACCACACAGTGTGAGAATTTCGGCCTGTATTAAGTTGCGCTGCAAAACCGTTACTTTGAGTCGGGTCCCGTTGCATAGTTTAGGCGGAGAAAGATTTCTTAGGAGCATAATGGGAACGCCGACTTTAAGGGTAATGTTATGAGCAGGAAGACCACTTGCAGCCAATGAACTCAAAAACTCGATAGGGTAGGTGGTAGCATCATCCTGATGCACAACACTGTTGTATGACGAGTAAATCACTACATCCCCGACAATTTCCGCCAAAACCTTGAGTTACGGTAAACGTTTCCGAAGCCCGAGATGACGCATGACGCTCGCGGTCAGCGGACAACCGAGACTCTCTGTCAGAAGAAGTTTCTAAAGACCGAGACAATGCATGGCGTTGCCTATCTTCATCGAGTCGCATCTGCCTATCCGCATTCGATTCTTGAGATCTAGCTAACCTTCTGCTTTTAGCTATTCTGGAATGATGCGACAGATTAGATCGTTTCCTCCTAGGCATTAATTAAAATAATAAAAATTCTTTATATAAGGTGAATTTAACGCAACTGCAAATATTTTAAGGGCAGATTCAGACCACTCAACTGAACAACTTTCCTAAATAAACTTATGTCGAAATACGAAAAAAATTTTTTAGACCTCCCATACAAATTGAGAATCAATGGAGAGTGAAAAATAAAATTTCATATTTCGATATAAGTTTATTTGGAAAAGTTGTTCAGTATGGTGGTCTGGAGCTGCCCTTAAAATATTTGCAGTCGATTTGTGTCCACCTTATATACGACACGATCGTATGTTCCGTCAAACAACAAATTCAATTTTCAATTCAAGCAAGACAACTAACAATAGCGAACCGAACCGTCCAAGTCCATTAACCAAACCAATGAATAGACAACAACCAAAGAACCAAACCAAAAGAACCGCAAAGACAAAGACCATCAATTTTTTTGATTTAGTAGTGTTAATTTCAATCTGTTATACCATGATGCGAAAACGTACCATAGCGAGTTGTAATAAAGTAAGTCAGCGCCATCTATTGAGATTTTATGTTACTAAATTTACGATTAAATTCAATGTGTTATTTTATTAAAATTAATAGGTGCAGTGCGTGTTTTCGTCTTTATTGATATGGATAATATAAAGTAGAAATCCTAGCCTTATCTAAATTAAATTAAACGTAAGTAAACGCATTAAAAGTTTTGAAGCAGTGTTTGAAGTAAATTTTCAATCGACCATAACTTCTTTTTCCCTTAACCGATTTTGACGAAACAAAGTTTTGACAACGCTCCTGATCATATGTAATCCAACTGTGAAAACCGCGTTTAAATCCGTTGAGTATTTTCGAAGTTATAACGTACCAGACAGACATACATACATACAGACAGACAAAAATTCCAAAAACTGTTTTTTTGGTTTCTGTTACTCTTTTTTAATCGCACTCAATCAGTGTTTTTGAAAAATATCAAATGTACAGACACTCGCATTTTAGTGTCTTATTATATGTATTGATTATATGTATTGATGATAATTACTCACTATTTCAACTACGAACAAAAACATAAATCACTTATTTCCCCTCCTTTTTTAACTAAAATTAGCCACAATCACAAAGTTATGCTTCGGGTAGCTTGTTTGTAATTTATAGTAAAACTTTTAATGGCATTGTATAAGTGTACTGCGTAAATTTTATGAACAGGTTATTCATATCTTTAATATCTTCGGTTATTACAAATACTATCAATGCCTAGACTGAATTATTATTTTTCAAGTAAACTTTACGTTCTATATCTTGGACATATAAATTTAATCCACACGTGATAAAAGGCATATGAATATGCAAATATGATGGATTTAATGAAAGTTGCTGTTCCGTGGATCCACTTTGAAAAGTAGTAAGTCGTTTTTTTATAATTTCCAGATATAACACACATTTGTTAATTAGTTTAGGCAAAAAATTGTTAGAAACAAGGTTAACCGCTCGGCTCCGCCTTTCATATACTTCATTTTAGCGCAAGTTTAGTAGTTAATCAATTCCTTTTCTAACGTCCATGTATAATATTTTTGTGGTCCAAATGTGTCAAATGGAACTACTATTCAATTAATATAACAAGACTTTGTTACTACTATATTATATGGAATAAATAATTAATTTGCTAAGTAATTATTCTATTAAATACGTTGCATATTATATCCATCCACCCATCCCTAATAAGTCTTCATAAATTATGAGATGGATCGATACAGGGCCGCTGACCGCCGCAGGGTATAATTTGCAAAGAAACAACTGCTCGAATTCACATATTCTTCACTATCGAATAAAATTATGGGGCGAGATATAACATTCTTTGGATGGTTAAGCCAGGCTATTGATTGTTTAATTTATAATGTACTTTCTCTCTTTCATCACAGTGTTTTTCTAGTCACATACGGAGTTGTATTGCTTCGGAGCTCCGAATCCACTAAAACGTATTGTTTTGGATTTGTTCCCTCGATGTCGAGACCCGTTACGTCGAGTCGCCACCACGTCTTCTCTGATAATAAAGCGTCAATTTTCAGAGTAGACGTGACGGCGACTCGACGTAACGGGTCTCGACATCGAGGGAACAAATCTTGTTTTGATGGTAATGTAGAAAAGACTGTCCGGCCGAACTGGCAAACCTACTCCCAGTCAACTCTGGGACAAATATACCTATATATTTAGGAGAATGTAAAGAGAAGAAATATTTCATTCTATGTTAAAAGAATATACGAGTATACATAACTCAGGACAAAACATTGTCAGAGCCGTATTTCTCCACGCATAATACCAGTCCTCGCAGAAAAATCTCTTCGTAGCGCTCGCCATGCACTCCTTCAAAACCTTGTTCAATTAATAAATATAATGCTGCTACCACACTTGTCTATTCACCTATTTAACCATGTGTGGACGGTATATATTTGCCAAAACTTTTGCGTTATTTGGGCAAATTCAAAATGTGTATGAATATTTGGTATTTGCCTTAATATATCAAATATTCATTTGGCAGTTGCACTATTTTCATATTAGACTAATACTTTGGAAAATATGCGAATAGCCAAGTGTGTTGGCAGCTTAACGTGAGACTTACTGAAAGAACCTGCCGACGGGGCCAGTGCCCCACTGCCTCCTGTTAGAGTTGTCAGCGAGGGGCTCCAACAGAGGCGATGGTATCCGGGACCCACCAGCGCTCCACGAAACGTTCCGTTCCGGCCTTCTGTATTCTACACCACTGGAGCCGATTGGGGAACGGGCCCTGAAATTGTTTAATAAGGGTTAAATTTTATAGTAGACTATCAATTTCTTCTGAATTTTATATTGTCAATACTGCACATAAACAATACCAACTTAGATCTAAGAAAATTCAATGTAATTTCAGATTTTCATGTGCGAAGAAATTTTAATAATTATAGTTCAAATAAATAAGTAAAATTAGGGGAATTAAGAACCGACCTCTCTTTTGGTCAACAAATAGCAATCTGGATTTACTTTAATTTGAAATAGACATACATACATATAACGTTTACGATTTACTATAGGTACTATACTACATTAAGCTGTAAAGCACGCGAAAAATAAACAATAATAAATAAAATAACAAGACCATTAAAAATTCATGAGATAAGTTTGTGTCATTTTGAATAATATACAGCTTTTTGCATATGCACAAAACTATAAAATATACAATGGTATAAGTGCTATTCCGTATTCACCTTATCTGACGCAGATATCACTTTACCCAAATCTATTTGACATGGGTCCGTAAAATCGGAGATTTAATCTGTGAAAGGCCTGTATATATGTGCTCTTTAAATCTAACCTAGATAATGATATATCCCTAAATAGGTCATAAACATTTTGAAACAATATAGTTGAATATTAACTACTAACACAAAGTCATGAAAGTAAATAAGTTAGTTGCAGAAATATCTGCTTTGTAAATTGCAAGTATGTGTAAATATTTCTAAAAAGCTGTCCATATTGTCACCTTGTATGACAATGTTCTCTAAGCACAAAAGTTGATGGCCCTATTGACCGATAATTTTGTTTCAGCCAACTCTGCTACCAGAATGTTTAAATTTAGCAGTGGAAGCGTGATATGATAGCAAAGTTAGGCTGAACACTAAAAATAAACAAAAGAAAAGTACCTTACGCGCTTGGGCGTGACTTGATTATTAATCCGAATTAAATAAACCCGTTTAAGCCCCTTCTCATGAGATTCCTACACATCCCCTATTAATTCGGTGTCGATCCAGCTGAGCACGGAGAATTCGGGCAGAAGAGAAGGTGATTTCCACACAGGTTATTTCACTACCGAGTGTTCAATTGTCAATAAGCTTTAAACTTTTATCCACTAGGCAACCGGGCCTCACTCACGATATTAATGCGCAATTATTCCCGAAGATTTAACGCGTATCGTATTAGAATGGTCTATCCTGAGACTGGTAATATCCAAGAGAATGCATCTAACCACGGCCGCGCGGGTAAGCAAACTGAACTGTCATGGCGTCAGGCGCGTCCAAAACACCTAGTGTTGTACCAAAACCGAAACTTGTCGACAATCCGAATCGAATAAATTCAACGTGAATATATATTTGTCTGATGAATGTTTTATCCGAAACATCCCCCGCCCTGAAATGTATCCCGACATTTCACTAGTAAACCATACTAGTCGTTTGATGGAAGGCGGGCCAATGAAGTGAGTGCACGGGTCAAAATTGATCCGTCTACCAAAACCTCGGCAACTCGAGGGATTCCGTCCGTGCCTGGTATCAAGTTTAAAATGCGGCCTCGCCGCCAGCACAGGGGGGCCAAATTAGGCTCCTTCATTAAAACAATGTCGCCCTCTACCGGAGGGTTAGTATGATCCGTCCATTTGACTCGCTGCTGCAACAAGTGGAGATATTCGGCAGACCAGCGCCTCCAGAAATCCTGACTCATCTGTTGCAGCATCTGCCAACGCGATAGCCGAGAAGTACCTTGATCCCGCCAAGGATACTCTGGGAGGGCAGTTACCGGCTGCCCGATTATGAAATGGCCCGGTGTCAACACGTCAATATCATTTGGGTCCTGAGACACTGGGCATAGTGGACGGGAGTTCAAAGCGGCTTCCACCTTACAAAATATGGTGGCCAACTCTTCAAACGTAAGAGTGGTCTCCCCCACTACTCGCCGTAAGTGTGTCTTGGCCGATTTGACCGCGGCCTCAAATATTCCGCCCCAGTGCGGACAGGCTGGTACCGAAAACCGCCATTCTATGCCCCGTTGGGCACAGCCCTGCCCAATTTGGTCACTGTGTTGTTCCAGGAACTCAGTGACGTCACGCAGATAGTTTGCAGCACCCCGATAGTTCGTTCCGTTGTCCGACCGAATCAAGGACGGCACTCCACGCCTTGAAACGAATCTATCCAGGGCCGCGACGAAGGCCTCGGTGGTCAATCCCGACACCACCTCCAAGTGCACCGCCTTGGTCGCGAGGCACACAAACACACACAAGTATGCCTTGGTCAATTTCCTGTTCTTGACCGCGGCTGACTTTATCAGAAAGGGTCCCGCAAAATCCGTGCCGACCCCGACCCACGGCCTCGTGTATTGTACCCGATCAGCCGGCAGATCACCCATCTGCGGCTGCATGGTAGATGCCTTTGTCCGGTAGCATGCTACACATTTAAATATAACGCTCCTGACTGCTCTCCTCGCGGACAGGATCCAAAATTCCCTTTGTAGAATTGCTAACATCGCACCTAGTCCAGCGTGCGCGTTGCTAACATGACGGTGTGTTATTATGAGCTCGACAAGGGCCCCGCCCTTGGGAAGCAGTAAGGGATGGCGTCTCCCGTAGGACAGGTCCGACTTCCGGAGTCTGCCCCCCACGCGGATTAGACCATCCTGATCAATAAATGGGTTCAATCTGGCGACAGCGCCCTTCAACTTAGCGCGTCCCGAGTGCAAGGTTTGAAGCTCAGACTTGAACCTGTCCTCCTGGACTAGGCGAACCAGATGACGCATAGCAATGCGCCGATCCTCAGCGGTCGCTACCGGCGCGAGCCTCTTCTGCTGGGGATGGCGACAATTGTGGATGAACCGCAACATCCAGCTGGTGACACCCAACAGCTTGTCCAAGCTGCTGTAACGGCGCAGCAGCCAGTCAAAATCCAGCGCGGGTTGCGCCGTCACTGCGTGTACCAACACGCCTGGCAAATCCTCAACCAGGCCTGGCTCAGGTGTACTCGGCCAGGTCGACTCTGGTTCCAGTAACCACTCTGGTACCCACCAGAGATGATGACGTATGAGTTCGGGGGCGGTGCAGCCGCGTGAGGCACAATCAGCCGGATTGAGCTCACCGGGCACATGTCTCCAGATTACAGTAACGTCCAGGTCCTGTATCTGGGCCACCCGATTTGCCACAAACACCTCCAGAGTGTGTGGCGCCGCCCGTATCCATGCCAATGCCACTTGGCTATCCGACCACGCGTAGGTATCCCTGATGTCTACCGTGGCCGCCAGTTCTTTGCTCACGTGGCCGAGGAGTCGAGCCAACAAGTGAGCCCCGCATAACTCCAGTTTCGGGATTGTGAGTCTGGCCTTGATGGGAGCCACCTTGCTTTTAGCCAGTAGCAATCTGACCTGTACTCGGCCCTCCGAGTCTGAGGTCTTTAAGTACACGACTGCTGCATACCCGCGCTCTGATGCGTCACAGAAGCCATGTAAGCTCGCACGGTACCTACCCGGGGGCAAAATGCACCTCGGCAGGGGCCACCTGATTGAGCTCTCCCATCGTTGTGACCAGACCCAACCAGTCATCAAGCGGGCGGCCATCCAGCGGCTCGTCCCACGAGACACCCAATGTCCACAGTCTCTGTAGCAGGCATTTGACAGCAAACAGGACCGGGCAAATCCAGCCATTGGGGTCATACATCCTAGCCAGAGTAGACAGACATGTCCGTTTAGTCCAAACCTTCAGGGGATCCAATCCAACTCGGAAGGTGAAGATGTCTGCCACAGGTTTGTACTGAATCCCGAGTACAGCAACCATTTCAGGGTTTTCCTGATCCTCAAAGAGGTGCGGATTCTGTTGGTGATCATCCGGGATCCCTTCCAACAGACGTGGGTCATTCGACACCCACTTCCGCAACTCGTATCCTCCAGTGGCGAGGAGGGCGATGAGCTCGTCCCGCAGCCGGATCGCCTCCTCGATTGTAGCCCCGCCCGTGCACACGTCATCAACATACAAGTCACGTGACAGCACGGCGGCGGCACGTGGAAACCGGCTTCTCTCCTGCTCGGCCAATTCCAGAAGGGAGCGTATGGCGATGAACGGACTCGACTTTAATCCGTACGTGTTCGTGTTGAGCTCGTAAACGGTTACCGGATCATCTGGGCTCTCACGCCATAAGATGAGTTGAAACCTCCTGTCCTCAGGGTGGATCAACGTCTGACGGAACATCATCCGGATGTCAGTCCCAAATACCACCTGGTGTCTCCTGAAATTTAAAATTGTCTACAATATCGCGCTGTAGTTTAGGCCCGGCGTGAAGACACTGATTTAGTGACACCCCAGTGGAGGACGGTGCCGAACCGTCGAACACTGTCCTCAGTTTACCTGACTGGGGCTTCAAGACCGCATGATGCGGCAAGAAGTAATGGTCGGTCGTGGTCCAGTCGACGTGAGCCGGAGACATATGTCCAAGAGCCTCGTACTCCCGCATGAACTCCACGTATTTATCCCGAAATACGGGGTCGCGCTGCATGCGCCTTTCCATAGACAATAGCCGCTTCTCCGCCAAGACTCTGGACTGGCCCAATACCGGTGGGCAATCTATGAACGGTAGACGTGTCTGTATGCGTCCAGATGGCAGCCTAACCGTATGTGCCTGATAGAAGTTCTCGCACTCCACATGGTCAGGATCCAGCCGTGACACCATGGGAGGTTCCTCGACTTCCCAAAACTTGTGCATTACCCGTGCAATAGATACTCCTGTGAACGAATGAGCATCATCCGGCAGCTCACCTGTGTAGACCGGTCCAAACACCGCGTGACCCAATGCCGTGGACACGGCCATGAGAGAACTCGATCCCAGTCGACGTATCTCACTCTTGAGTATCCAACCAAGCACGTCCGTACAATCACAAAGTTATGCTTCGGGTAGCTTGTTTGTAATTTATAGTAAAACTTTTAATGGCATTGTATAAGTGTACTGCGTAAATTTTATGAACAGGTTATTCATATCTTTAATATCTTCGGTTATTACAAATACTATCAATGCCTAGACTGAATTATTATTTTTCAAGTAAACTTTACGTTCTATATCTTGGACATATAAATTTAATCCACACGTGATAAAAGGCATATGAATATGCAAATATGATGGATTTAATGAAAGTTGCTGTTCCGTGGATCCACTTTGAAAAGTAGTAAGTCGTTTTTTTATAATTTCCAGATATAACACACATTTGTTAATTAGTTTAGGCAAAAAATTGTTAGAAACAAGGTTAACCGCTCGGCTCCGCCTTTCATATACTTCATTTTAGCGCAAGTTTAGTAGTTAATCAATTCCTTTTCTAACGTCCATGTATAATATTTTTGTGGTCCAAATGTGTCAAATGGAACTACTATTCAATTAATATAACAAGACTTTGTTACTACTATATTATATGGAATAAATAATTAATTTGCTAAGTAATTATTCTATTAAATACGTTGCATATTATATCCATCCACCCATCCCTAATAAGTCTTCATAAATTATGAGATGGATCGATACAGGGCCGCTGACCGCCGCAGGGTATAATTTGCAAAGAAACAACTGCTCGAATTCACATATTCTTCACTATCGAATAAAATTATGGGGCGAGATATAACATTCTTTGGATGGTTAAGCCAGGCTATTGATTGTTTAATTTATAATGTACTTTCTCTCTTTCATCACAGTGTTTTTCTAGTCACATACGGAGTTGTATTGCTTCGGAGCTCCGAATCCACTAAAACGTATTGTTTTGGATTTGTTCCCTCGATGTCGAGACCCGTTACGTCGAGTCGCCACCACGTCTTCTCTGATAATAAAGCGTCAATTTTCAGAGTAGACGTGACGGCGACTCGACGTAACGGGTCTCGACATCGAGGGAACAAATCTTGTTTTGATGGTAATGTAGAAAAGACTGTCCGGCCGAACTGGCAAACCTACTCCCAGTCAACTCTGGGACAAATATACCTATATATTTAGGAGAATGTAAAGAGAAGAAATATTTCATTCTATGTTAAAAGAATATACGAGTATACATAACTCAGGACAAAACATTGTCAGAGCCGTATTTCTCCACGCATAATACCAGTCCTCGCAGAAAAATCTCTTCGTAGCGCTCGCCATGCACTCCTTCAAAACCTTGTTCAATTAATAAATATAATGCTGCTACCACACTTGTCTATTCACCTATTTAACCATGTGTGGACGGTATATATTTGCCAAAACTTTTGCGTTATTTGGGCAAATTCAAAATGTGTATGAATATTTGGTATTTGCCTTAATATATCAAATATTCATTTGGCAGTTGCACTATTTTCATATTAGACTAATACTTTGGAAAATATGCGAATAGCCAAGTGTGTTGGCAGCTTAACGTGAGACTTACTGAAAGAACCTGCCGACGGGGCCAGTGCCCCACTGCCTCCTGTTAGAGTTGTCAGCGAGGGGCTCCAACAGAGGCGATGGTATCCGGGACCCACCAGCGCTCCACGAAACGTTCCGTTCCGGCCTTCTGTATTCTACACCACTGGAGCCGATTGGGGAACGGGCCCTGAAATTGTTTAATAAGGGTTAAATTTTATAGTAGACTATCAATTTCTTCTGAATTTTATATTGTCAATACTGCACATAAACAATACCAACTTAGATCTAAGAAAATTCAATGTAATTTCAGATTTTCATGTGCGAAGAAATTTTAATAATTATAGTTCAAATAAATAAGTAAAATTAGGGGAATTAAGAACCGACCTCTCTTTTGGTCAACAAATAGCAATCTGGATTTACTTTAATTTGAAATAGACATACATACATATAACGTTTACGATTTACTATAGGTACTATACTACATTAAGCTGTAAAGCACGCGAAAAATAAACAATAATAAATAAAATAACAAGACCATTAAAAATTCATGAGATAAGTTTGTGTCATTTTGAATAATATACAGCTTTTTGCATATGCACAAAACTATAAAATATACAATGGTATAAGTGCTATTCCGTATTCACCTTATCTGACGCAGATATCACTTTACCCAAATCTATTTGACATGGGTCCGTAAAATCGGAGATTTAATCTGTGAAAGGCCTGTATATATGTGCTCTTTAAATCTAACCTAGATAATGATATATCCCTAAATAGGTCATAAACATTTTGAAACAATATAGTTGAATATTAACTACTAACACAAAGTCATGAAAGTAAATAAGTTAGTTGCAGAAATATCTGCTTTGTAAATTGCAAGTATGTGTAAATATTTCTAAAAAGCTGTCCATATTGTCACCTTGTATGACAATGTTCTCTAAGCACAAAAGTTGATGGCCCTATTGACCGATAATTTTGTTTCAGCCAACTCTGCTACCAGAATGTTTAAATTTAGCAGTGGAAGCGTGATATGATAGCAAAGTTAGGCTGAACACTAAAAATAAACAAAAGAAAAGTACCTTACGCGCTTGGGCGTGACTTGATTATTAATCCGAATTAAATAAACCCGTTTAAGCCCCTTCTCATGAGATTCCTACACATCCCCTATTAATTCGGTGTCGATCCAGCTGAGCACGGAGAATTCGGGCAGAAGAGAAGGTGATTTCCACACAGGTTATTTCACTACCGAGTGTTCAATTGTCAATAAGCTTTAAACTTTTATCCACTAGGCAACCGGGCCTCACTCACGATATTAATGCGCAATTATTCCCGAAGATTTAACGCGTATCGTATTAGAATGGTCTATCCTGAGACTGGTAATATCCAAGAGAATGCATCTAACCACGGCCGCGCGGGTAAGCAAACTGAACTGTCATGGCGTCAGGCGCGTCCAAAACACCTAGTGTTGTACCAAAACCGAAACTTGTCGACAATCCGAATCGAATAAATTCAACGTGAATATATATTTGTCTGATGAATGTTTTATCCGAAACATCCCCCGCCCTGAAATGTATCCCGACATTTCACTAGTAAACCATACTAGTCGTTTGATGGAAGGCGGGCCAATGAAGTGAGTGCACGGGTCAAAATTGATCCGTCTACCAAAACCTCGGCAACTCGAGGGATTCCGTCCGTGCCTGGTATCAAGTTTAAAATGCGGCCTCGCCGCCAGCACAGGGGGGCCAAATTAGGCTCCTTCATTAAAACAATGTCGCCCTCTACCGGAGGGTTAGTATGATCCGTCCATTTGACTCGCTGCTGCAACAAGTGGAGATATTCGGCAGACCAGCGCCTCCAGAAATCCTGACTCATCTGTTGCAGCATCTGCCAACGCGATAGCCGAGAAGTACCTTGATCCCGCCAAGGATACTCTGGGAGGGCAGTTACCGGCTGCCCGATTATGAAATGGCCCGGTGTCAACACGTCAATATCATTTGGGTCCTGAGACACTGGGCATAGTGGACGGGAGTTCAAAGCGGCTTCCACCTTACAAAATATGGTGGCCAACTCTTCAAACGTAAGAGTGGTCTCCCCCACTACTCGCCGTAAGTGTGTCTTGGCCGATTTGACCGCGGCCTCAAATATTCCGCCCCAGTGCGGACAGGCTGGTACCGAAAACCGCCATTCTATGCCCCGTTGGGCACAGCCCTGCCCAATTTGGTCACTGTGTTGTTCCAGGAACTCAGTGACGTCACGCAGATAGTTTGCAGCACCCCGATAGTTCGTTCCGTTGTCCGACCGAATCAAGGACGGCACTCCACGCCTTGAAACGAATCTATCCAGGGCCGCGACGAAGGCCTCGGTGGTCAATCCCGACACCACCTCCAAGTGCACCGCCTTGGTCGCGAGGCACACAAACACACACAAGTATGCCTTGGTCAATTTCCTGTTCTTGACCGCGGCTGACTTTATCAGAAAGGGTCCCGCAAAATCCGTGCCGACCCCGACCCACGGCCTCGTGTATTGTACCCGATCAGCCGGCAGATCACCCATCTGCGGCTGCATGGTAGATGCCTTTGTCCGGTAGCATGCTACACATTTAAATATAACGCTCCTGACTGCTCTCCTCGCGGACAGGATCCAAAATTCCCTTTGTAGAATTGCTAACATCGCACCTAGTCCAGCGTGCGCGTTGCTAACATGACGGTGTGTTATTATGAGCTCGACAAGGGCCCCGCCCTTGGGAAGCAGTAAGGGATGGCGTCTCCCGTAGGACAGGTCCGACTTCCGGAGTCTGCCCCCCACGCGGATTAGACCATCCTGATCAATAAATGGGTTCAATCTGGCGACAGCGCCCTTCAACTTAGCGCGTCCCGAGTGCAAGGTTTGAAGCTCAGACTTGAACCTGTCCTCCTGGACTAGGCGAACCAGATGACGCATAGCAATGCGCCGATCCTCAGCGGTCGCTACCGGCGCGAGCCTCTTCTGCTGGGGATGGCGACAATTGTGGATGAACCGCAACATCCAGCTGGTGACACCCAACAGCTTGTCCAAGCTGCTGTAACGGCGCAGCAGCCAGTCAAAATCCAGCGCGGGTTGCGCCGTCACTGCGTGTACCAACACGCCTGGCAAATCCTCAACCAGGCCTGGCTCAGGTGTACTCGGCCAGGTCGACTCTGGTTCCAGTAACCACTCTGGTACCCACCAGAGATGATGACGTATGAGTTCGGGGGCGGTGCAGCCGCGTGAGGCACAATCAGCCGGATTGAGCTCACCGGGCACATGTCTCCAGATTACAGTAACGTCCAGGTCCTGTATCTGGGCCACCCGATTTGCCACAAACACCTCCAGAGTGTGTGGCGCCGCCCGTATCCATGCCAATGCCACTTGGCTATCCGACCACGCGTAGGTATCCCTGATGTCTACCGTGGCCGCCAGTTCTTTGCTCACGTGGCCGAGGAGTCGAGCCAACAAGTGAGCCCCGCATAACTCCAGTTTCGGGATTGTGAGTCTGGCCTTGATGGGAGCCACCTTGCTTTTAGCCAGTAGCAATCTGACCTGTACTCGGCCCTCCGAGTCTGAGGTCTTTAAGTACACGACTGCTGCATACCCGCGCTCTGATGCGTCACAGAAGCCATGTAAGCTCGCACGGTACCTACCCGGGGGCAAAATGCACCTCGGCAGGGGCCACCTGATTGAGCTCTCCCATCGTTGTGACCAGACCCAACCAGTCATCAAGCGGGCGGCCATCCAGCGGCTCGTCCCACGAGACACCCAATGTCCACAGTCTCTGTAGCAGGCATTTGACAGCAAACAGGACCGGGCAAATCCAGCCATTGGGGTCATACATCCTAGCCAGAGTAGACAGACATGTCCGTTTAGTCCAAACCTTCAGGGGATCCAATCCAACTCGGAAGGTGAAGATGTCTGCCACAGGTTTGTACTGAATCCCGAGTACAGCAACCATTTCAGGGTTTTCCTGATCCTCAAAGAGGTGCGGATTCTGTTGGTGATCATCCGGGATCCCTTCCAACAGACGTGGGTCATTCGACACCCACTTCCGCAACTCGTATCCTCCAGTGGCGAGGAGGGCGATGAGCTCGTCCCGCAGCCGGATCGCCTCCTCGATTGTAGCCCCGCCCGTGCACACGTCATCAACATACAAGTCACGTGACAGCACGGCGGCGGCACGTGGAAACCGGCTTCTCTCCTGCTCGGCCAATTCCAGAAGGGAGCGTATGGCGATGAACGGACTCGACTTTAATCCGTACGTGTTCGTGTTGAGCTCGTAAACGGTTACCGGATCATCTGGGCTCTCACGCCATAAGATGAGTTGAAACCTCCTGTCCTCAGGGTGGATCAACGTCTGACGGAACATCATCCGGATGTCAGTCCCAAATACCACCTGGTGTCTCCTGAAATTTAAAATTGTCTACAATATCGCGCTGTAGTTTAGGCCCGGCGTGAAGACACTGATTTAGTGACACCCCAGTGGAGGACGGTGCCGAACCGTCGAACACTGTCCTCAGTTTACCTGACTGGGGCTTCAAGACCGCATGATGCGGCAAGAAGTAATGGTCGGTCGTGGTCCAGTCGACGTGAGCCGGAGACATATGTCCAAGAGCCTCGTACTCCCGCATGAACTCCACGTATTTATCCCGAAATACGGGGTCGCGCTGCATGCGCCTTTCCATAGACAATAGCCGCTTCTCCGCCAAGACTCTGGACTGGCCCAATACCGGTGGGCAATCTATGAACGGTAGACGTGTCTGTATGCGTCCAGATGGCAGCCTAACCGTATGTGCCTGATAGAAGTTCTCGCACTCCACATGGTCAGGATCCAGCCGTGACACCATGGGAGGTTCCTCGACTTCCCAAAACTTGTGCATTACCCGTGCAATAGATACTCCTGTGAACGAATGAGCATCATCCGGCAGCTCACCTGTGTAGACCGGTCCAAACACCGCGTGACCCAATGCCGTGGACACGGCCATGAGAGAACTCGATCCCAGTCGACGTATCTCACTCTTGAGTATCCAACCAAGCACGTCCGTACCCAAAATCATGTCCACTTGATCTGGGACGTGAAAATTGGGGTCTGCCAGTCTCAAGCCTGCTACGAGAGAAGTCGCTCCAGCTGGCAACTCCGTAGAAGGGAGACGGCCCACGACGGTATCCAGCACCGTCGCCGAAGCCCAAATTCTCCATCTCGTATCCTTATCTGCGGAGAATGCGAAGTGTGTTCGTCCGGTAACACCTGGTACCTCACTACCTCCGACTCCGCTCATTCCCGTGACTACGGAGTGTCGGGGTAGGCCCAGTGTCTTAGCAACCCGAGTTGACAGCAGTGTACCCTGGGCCCCTGTGTCCAAAAGGGCTCGTATCCGGACGTAGCCCTCCTGAGGGCACCAAATGCGGACCGCCGCAGTTGGCAACAGGACGGTAAGGAGTTCTGTTGCCTTATGGTGACTGTGGCAAGCTAGTCACGCGTTGTACTGGCCCGCGGGGGAGGGCGGCCCCGCCCAGTAGGGCGTGCGCAACATATAAGCACTTTGAGGCGGAGCATATCCCGCCGCCCTCCCGTACCGATGATACGGGGGGTGGTACTCCAGCCTCGGGTATTCGTGGAGCGGGGGCGAGAACCGGTTCGCCCTTGACTCCTGCACCAGCTCCCGTGCCGGTAATTGTGGCCTCTTCATAACCTGGGACTGCGGCGCCTGGGCCGCTGGAGTCCGGACTGCAGCCAATCCGGTGGCTGTCGTCGGCCCCTCCTGGTCGACCTGGGTTGGGGAGTTCGCCCTGTCTGCGCACGCAGCACATGGCGAACCTCGACCAGATGCCCTACCACTTCCAGGTGGTGATGCTCTGGAGCCCCCGCCCGTTGGGCGCTCCACTCTCGGTGGGTAGCCGTCCCTTCGATTACACAGAAGGGTATGGTGTGGTCCTCCACACCTGGGGCACGCTGTGGCCCTGGGGCAGTCCCGGTACTGGTGACCCCCTAGACAGCCGTAGCAGCGTCTCCCTTCTCTCGCCCTCCGGCGGCGATGTCCTACGGACAGTTTGATGAACTGTGGGCAGTCGACCTCCCGATGGTGCTGCCCACATCCCAGACAGCCAGTGTCTGGTGCTCCAGCTGTCACCGCATAGGCCTGCGTCGGCCCTCTGCGCTGCTGGGGCCTTCCCGTTCCCGAGCCGGGCGGAGTGCGTTCCGGCGCAGTCCTCCGGATCGTTTCCACCGAGGTCTCCGCGACCCTGGCCTCCCACTCCAGGAACTGGAGGAGATCGTTGAAGGTGGGGAGGTCCCGACTCCCAGCCACTTGTTCCCGATCGAACCGGGCCCGCATCTCGGCTGGAATCTTATCCAGCACCAAGTGCAGGAGCAGATAGGACCACTGGTCCACTGGGAGGCCGAGCAGCCGCAACGTGTTGGTCGCGACCTTCACCGGAAGGAGTATCTGCGACCTCAGCTGCGAGCGGCTGGTCACCCTGGGCAGTGTCAGTAGCTGCCTGACATGCGCGTCTGCCAGTAGACGCGTGTTTTGGTACCGCGATTCCAGCAGCTCCATCGCGGTATCGTACTGGTCACCTTCAAGGGGCAGGTGCTGGATAAGCGCCTTCGCTTCACCACGCACCGCCGTCAACAAATAGGCCAACCGCTGGACCTTTGTGAGATCCTCCCGTTGATCCACCAGGGAGGTGAACATATTCTTGAAGGCCACCCAGTCCTCCACCTTGCCGCTAAATTGCGGTAAGTCCAGTGTGGGGAGGCGGCCTGTAACCCCTTTTCCTGTGGGGGCCGCGGCTGTCGTGTGGGACGCCGACGTTCCTGATTCGGCCCTCCCGCTGTCCAGTTCCCCGACAGCCTGGATGACCTCGTTGTAGAGCTCCATGATCTGATCAAGGTCAGCAACAGCCTGATCTCTCCTCTTGGCCCCATCAGATCCAGATTCTGGCTCATCTGCATCCATCAACACGTGAAGGGCACCTTCGGCCCGAGCGAGGCGTTCCCGAGCCTCGCTGGCGCGCTGCCTGAGCGCGATCTCCCTGTCACCACGTCCTATCAGCGTCCTGACTGAGCTGAACCACCTCAGTTCAGACGAGATGAGGGTTGTTGGTTTCGCTGGTGCCATCTCGCTATGTCCAGCAGTGAGTCAAGTACCCAAATAACACAATAAGGAAACCAAAATAACAAAAAACAAAACAAATAAACAACGGCAATGACAGAATCCAGCAAGTCAGAAACCGGTACACTTATTTAAAATAAACCGAAAAACCGAAAAGAAAATAAACAAAACAATATATTAATGCACTAACATTAAATATTACTTGACTCGGTTATCAACAAGTGAAACAAAATATCATGGTAAACCCGTATCGGACCGTACCGGATCCGTTCCGGTATCGATAAATCAGAATCAGAATTTGATGATGGTACAACCCTAGTGCATTCCGATGCACCGACCTACCTTCGCCAATTTTTTAATCTTTCACCCGCAAGATTATTTATCAAAAGTAGATTCCTAGATTTTACTACGGAAACTACGCTCTGCTACCAAATGTTTCAGCCAACTCTGCTACCAGAATGTTTAAATTTAGCAGTGGAAGCGTGATATGATAGCATAGTTAGGCTGAACACTAAAAATAAACAAAAGAAAAGTACCTTACGCGCTTGGGCGTGACTTGATTATTAATCCGAATTAAATAAACCCGTTTAAGCCCCTTCTCATGAGATTCCTACACATCCCCTATTAATTCGGTGTCGATCCAGCTGAGCACGGAGAATTCGGGCAGAAGAGAAGGTGATTTCCACACAGGTTATTTCACTACCGAGTGTTCAATTGTCAATAAGCTTTAAACTTTTATCCACTAGGCAACCGGGCCTCACTCACGATATTAATGCGCAATTATTCCCGAAGATTTAACGCGTATCGTATTAGAATGGTCTATCCTGAGACTGGTAATATCCAAGAGAATGCATCTAACCATGGCCGCGCGGGTAAGCAAACTGAACTGTCATGGCGTCAGGCGCGTCCAAAACACCTAGTGTTGTACCAAAACCGAAACTTGTCGACAATCCGAATCGAATAAATTCAACGTGAATATATATTTGTCTGATGAATGTTTTATCCGAAACAAATTTAATCAGTAATCATCATGGTTATTCCTTTTTAGTACTGTACATAAAATAGTACTTAGAAAAAAATTTAACCTAAATTATTCCAACAACACGTTTTACAAAAGTAATAGGACTTGAGTTTGAACACTACTTGGAATACTATAAAATTCGCTAACCAACTGATTTCTTGAAATTGATTATGGAGTTTCGCACTTCTATAGCGGTACAGTCTTTTATTTCTTTTCATTTTACTTTGAAGCACAAACTGATGCAACTGCTTCAATGGATGAAATGAAACTGCCATAAACGTCCACATGTATTGTATTGTCTTATCTCATGATAATATCAGTGACGCATCGATTATTAATAAAGAAATTTTGTTAATTACTTTTTTTACATTTTATTTCTTTATCACACTAAAACGATGCTCACGGCAAAATCTTTGTTCTTGACAGAAAATGTTTCGTAGAGCTTTTTGTTTATCTATAGAGAGTTTATTTTTAACAACCTGAAACTCCCATATAAGCGACAAAGATTCAATTTAATAGGAAACAATTTGTACAATACCTGGGCATAAGTGCTGCCTTAAGTGCATATTGTAAAATACGGAAAGACTAGTTATACAGCGCCGATTCTCTGACTGTCTGACTGAAAACATATCTCCTCAGCACCGCTTCAGCAACATGTTTCAGGGCCAACGTTCTTTCAAATGCTTTGAACCTTTTAATAGGATCACGAATTTAATAAGTATGCTTACTAGCATAGCACAGATGCAAAGCAAAACATTGTCTCTGCTCACACCTTATGTCCATCACTATCACAAACCAATCTTGGCCTAAAATACATCTAAAAAAAAGCATTTTTTCTACTCGCGCGTTAATGTCCGTTGGAGGCATCAACTTTAAAAACTTGATCACTGGCCACAGTGGCCACTAATACACATTAAAAAAAAAACAAAGCATGCTTACCCCTTAGCTCCATCGGTACCATCACCATCGTCATGGTGCTGCAGGTTAAGCGGCGTCGAGGAAGTCGGAGGCGCGAAGAACACGTCATCGACGTCCGCGTCGTCCATAGGCGTGGTTGCGCTCCCGCGGAACGAGCGCGACCAATGCGCAGAAATTGATTGCCGAGATCTTCTCGTAACAGCCTGTTGAAAAAATAAAATAAATTTGATACTTGAATTAACACTAAATTTCAATTACATTACGATTACATTACATTAGTAACTTTCAGTCTCTTGGTAAATATAATATAAAATATTAAATATACGATAATTTATATAAACATATAAATAATCTAATTTAGTAGGAGATTATAAAACAACATTATATTATTATAACCTTGATCAATATATACCATCTACAGTGATATTAAGGAAAACATTTCAATTTAAAATCCCAAAATAAAGAATAAAATGTAAGCATTAGTGTTGAAGGAAGACGAGAAGAGGAAGATCAAGAAAGAGCTACAAGAAAATGATTAAAAGCAAAAATATAAACTCGATAACAATATTCTGTCTGTTTTTTGTGGCACAATACAGTATTAATTAATTTTACTGTATCAGTACCTGTCCCTAAAGAGAACGGCCTAACGGTATAAGATTTCCAGGACATTACATTAGTGTTTATGTATATTTAGATTTCCCGGCACTATTACTATCGCGGTAAGTAATACAATAATATGTGGGACATACACTAATGCAAGGGCGTCAAAGTAGCAAAATATAAAGAAAAAAAAAACAATAGACCTACAAGATAAACAGATAATATATATAGGTACATATATATATTTTAAAGGTTTTCGTAGTATTTTATCTTATGTGTTAAAAAATATATTTCTTTTATTAAACACTTCCATTAAACTATATACTTTTTTATACAATTTATATCTACTTCACTTCATTTACTGATTACCCAATATTCAGAAAAACAAAATTGGTTTGTGCAACGTTAAAAATGTCGAAAGAAAAACTTCCCTTTTTGCAAATAATAAATAGAAAAATATCTTTAGAACCAACTATATAATACTTTATTTACGACTTCGGACCATCCTTATTCATAAAACTTGGCGATTGAAAAATCCTTTTCATCAAGTCATTTTCTGCAGCGGAAGCAGTTGTGTTTTGTCGGCGTGTCCTTCCGGGACATAGCCGGAGAATGTCTTGGGCCATTATTTATGACCCCATAACAGCCCAGTCGATGCTGGAACACGTCGTTTTTTATAATTTATTGTGCGGAAATACTAGCCTAATTCGTTTCGTATGGGACAGTTTGGGGCTTTTTATGCTTGGCTATGAATTATTTCAAAATTTAATGAACGTTCATAATTTATGAGTGAGTATCACTCGAGATTTTTTTATGTTAATTCCATTTTGGCGACCCTTCATTTTGCCATATATGTTTTAATATTATTGAGTAGAAATAATATAAAAAATATAAAAAAATATTAAATTTAACATAGGTAGATATATAATTCTAAAAAACAAGGCAGACTAATATCACAATTTAACAGAGTGTATCGCACGTAAAACCGCAACACTATAGTTTAAAATAAAACATAGAATTTTTGTTTTCCCTATTAGTTGACTAGAAGTATTTTACTTGTATTATACAATAAACAATTATATATTCATTGTGATAAAAGTATTATCTAACAGTCAACCTTTGGGTGAAGTACAGTAAGAGCTGGAATGTGGGTGTAAACTACGAGGGCAAGTATATAAGTATGTATAAATATTAATGTTTTTTTTTTTCTAAAATGTCTACTACTAGTAACTTTTTGCTACTTATGAAGTACTTTTTCTATATGTATCCGACGTATAAAGAGATTTAAGTACTCAAATCCCAAAACTATTAAACAGTCTATGAAAACTATCCTACATGAAACAGTACTCAACGAAAACGGTTCTAGTCAAGTTAAAACAAGTTAGGAATTCTCTGTTGATGGTTATTTACCTAACTTTTAAATGGTTAACACGAAACTAGGTCGCCGACCCACTGTACCACCTGTGGCGAAACAGTGTTCTAAGTGATTAACTACGTCGCTGTCCAGTATGGCTTGACTATATTGCTTAAGCTTAACTTAGTTCTTAGCAATTCACACACTAATACTAAACTCACAGCAATTAAGGTATTGGACTCTACAGTCTAATACCTCAGCCATATGGTTACTGGTTTAATTTTCTTCTCTTGTTTGTTGGAAAAATCAAGGATAAAGGTTGCAAAGAAACGACATAATCTACTGAAACATACATGAGAAATTCTTAATACCATAGAAAAATTAAAACTATACACTCAACAGTGAATACTTTTCAGAAGAACTTTTATTTAGAAGGTGTATATAAAACTCTTATAGAGTTATGAGACCATCAACCGGCTTGATAGCAAGCACGTTAAATATTTTATTTTACTCAGTTTTTACCCGACTTTTTATACATAAAATTTTGTGACAATTTGCTTGCAGGTGTTTTAATGGTATTAGAAACTCAATTGTGTTTTATGTTAGTCAATTAAATAGTTATAGTGATCTTGTGTATATTATACAAACGGCCTATTTCTGTTACTCATATAATTATTGGAAACTAAATTTAAATCGAACTAATAGTAATAGTAAATAGGTATATTTGCTTAAAAAATAACCGATTTGGAACAATTCGACTCTGCCATCTATTTAACGTCTTCCTGCTGATTTCACGTCCAATATTCAAAGAAAGTACAACTTTATTTGACAGCTGTTTAAAACAAAGATTTATTGGGGGAAATGGCAATAAGAAGCAAAATTCCTAATCTATTTGTAGCTTCGAGAATCGACTGAGTAAAGAACTTTCAAACCAAATATATACATATACTTATATATAAATATACTTTGGAATTTGCAATACTAGTTAGGATTTATTGAAGTCAGGAGAGAGGCCAATGCGGCGAATATTTCGGCAATAGCTTTGTGTTTCAAAGTTGAACACCGCAATGCAATTCTACCATGAAGGGACATAGTATAGTATATTTCTTGGGTCATCTACGTGTGTATAAGTTTCACTTTACTGTTGGGTTTGTAAGTAAGCAATGATATGTTTTAAAAGCTAAAAATATTATTCGTTGGTAAAGTCCCCTATCAGCAAATCTTTGTATTTCAATTGGATAACATAATCTGCCTGTATTTCAGTTTAAAATAAAACTAGCGAGTCAAACTTTTTAAATCTAATTTATAAATATTTATTGTTCTACAAGAATAAATACTAAAAACAATTTGGCGGACTTATTCTAAGTGCATTATCTACCAGTGAAATACCAACTCTTGGAGTTACATTGTGGCCCATTTTGAGACTATTGCCATTTTGTTGATTCTGCCAAATGCGACTTAAACATTTCATTCCTTTCAACAAACTTTACTTAGATTCTTGATGAACATTACGCCTGGCCTCGGGTGTCATCACTGATTACTTCCAAATAGTTTCAAAGTCAATTAACCACCCTTAATTGCTACGTAGGCAAGAGTTAGGCTATTTGCAAGGAAATTAAAAGCAACTTCCAGATTAATCTCTATTAAATACCTAATACACTTAACATAACAGACTCTACCAAACTGCACAACTAGATATATTTAAACAGTTTTAAAAACCTCCATGGAAGGCAATTGCTGAATAGAGGTGGAAAAAATATTTTTATGAAACCTATATAATATGGAAGGAGTTCTATACCTACTCGTATGTTAGAAAATTGTAAAGTTTTTTAGTGCTGTTTAAATGATGATTTATAGCTTTAAACGAGAGTATGTTATAATAGTATATAAAGTAGTATAATGTTTAAATTGTTATTTATTAAGTGATCTGTTCTACCAAGCAAGTCAAGCATACGGCGAGCAAAAGTCAGGCATACAGTCACTGCAGCCCATTTACGATTGTATACCTTGAGAGTGTCACTTTTACGCTAGCAACACGTAGCCAAGACTGTCTAGCTACGAAATAGTACAGAAAGGTCCTGGCACAAAACTCAGTACTTTTACTGCCTATCACTCTCAATAAAATACTGCTGTGTGGCGGCAAAATTAGATGAGAGTGGGGTACCCATACAGAACGATCACGGTACGGCCTGCCTCTTGTATTTTTTGCCTAGATTATGGCACGAATTTTACTTGAAACTCACCGTAACAACATAAGAGATCCCTGTAAGGGTGAGCCGCGCGACGCTGTCCTTGCCAGGCAAGGAGCGCAGCACCGGCTCTTCGAGCGACGCCGGCGCAGGCAACACGTCGGGCCGCTCACGCACACGCCCCCGCGCCTCTCTGGGGGCGGCACCCGACGCTCCGTACATACTGAAAAGAAATTTGATATTTTATTTGTTTATTTAACTTTTATTGCACAAAATACATGTACAGCAAAATAGACGTTTTCCGGTCACTTAAAACCTGGGTATTTTTAGAGCTAAAGGCTATTAATGAACCAAAGAGCTCTATCTCAAACCACATATACTCTTAATCAAGTGGGATAGTGATCAATTGCTGGTCATTTAGTACATTAAAAAAAACTTAATTCTAAGAGCAGGCAGCATCATTAAGCAGAGAAGTCATATTTTCCTTGTATAGGGTTTGCCCCCCTGATATTTCATTTATGCCCAGCACAATGTCCTTATATCATTGGAAACGGTTCGTCGCTGTCCGGTTCCTCTTTTGCCCTCTTGTGGCCATCTCCATTCTGGCTTGTAACCAAACCGGGGGCATATTGTAGATAAAAACATAAAATTATAAACACAAATATTTACTTACCAGTCAAAATATTTATTTATGCCAGTTCCTAAATAATTTTACTCGTATAATATAGCCCAAAGGTTGGTAGAGCCATGGGAGGTGGAGGATTGTAGTTACCAAATTATAAATCGATTCAAATGTTTTTTTTTTCCTGTATAAGTATATACTATTCGATTCAAGCTAAATTATGATTGTAAATGTGCCGTACCTAGTCACCGTACAGTCAAGTGATAATAATGCAGCCATAAATTAACTTTAGTTCAAGATACACTCGTGTTTTATTTTAAAATAAATTTCACAAAAAAGAGAAATCGCAACAAAAACAATGAATTCTATAAATGGTTTAAGGAAAGTATCGCGTAAAAGATAGATCAATGTCTTTAAAACAATAACGGTGAACGATTTATTTATCTCTTTACATTAAATAATCTGCTCCTGACAAAATAGAACAAAAAGAAAATCATGATTTTGTCAACCGCCACGTGATTTACCGCAGCTTATGTCAATCCCATACATTGTGTTCTTGACGACATTCGACGATGTTTTGAAATTGTGACATTGGCTAAGCCCCTTGTTCGGTTCAGGAGTGTTCGATCCCCAGTCAGGTCAAGATGAAAAATATATATAATCATTATTGATAAGCTAGCATCCCATAACACAAGTCCCAAACTTACTTTGAGGCTAACTTAGTCCCAAAATTTTAATCATAAATTAACACGCTCCATATTAAAAGAACTATGGTAAATTAATGATAGAAACTATCATAAACGTACTATATATTATTACTTTATGATCTCATCTAAAACATTTCTATTTATTTAAAATTCATTGCACAAATTAAAAGTGTACAATTAAACTAAATGCTTTTATTTTCTTTCTATAAAAAAAAAACAAGTATAACAAACGTGAAATAAAAATTTCCTATAAATTTAAAACAAAATGAATTGTTTTAATATAAAAGCAATAACATTTCAATATATTTGAATCCTACGTTGAGAGTCGGACGAACCAGTCCATTTCCTTTGTGCAGACCTGCTCGGAGTGCCAATAAAATGTTATTGTCTGTTACCGACATGGGAAGCAAACATCTTACCATAAAAGCCTTTTAGAGATATATACAGTTTCTTTCTTACTGTTAAATAAAGTTAACTTTGATATCTTATTTAACGTAACGTTTTTATGCCTTGAAAAGTATTTCTATAAATATTTTTGACCTATGATCAACAGTGGAGTTTTACTTGTAGAAATGATTACAAATGATGATTTTGGATATTGCTTATTGAAAAGCGTTTACCTGAGCCTATAAACGCTAGATGGTAGCTGAGACCAACGGCTTAACGTGCCTTCCGAAGCACGGAATCATCTTCATTATCAGACAATCAGGTGATTCACGCCTGCATTGTCCTAACCAAATGGAAACATCTAAACAAGGTATGCTTCCCATGGGAATCGAACCCATGACCCCCGGATCTACAAGCAAACGCCTTAACCACTGAATCCCGGAGGCAATATACATATATGTATAACAGGGGTAAAAATATTAAAATAATGGTACATACTCTACCATACATGATGTATGTCTGTAAAAACCAAACTGTGCAGCTGGCTGTACAACCATATCATAGAACATACGTTTCAATTCGTCCCATTAACTATATTGGTACAACCAATCAAGATTGAAGTTAACATAACAACGTTAATACGCTACATTACCAGTCTTGGAATAAGTTGTCAGTTCTCACCAGCAGAGCGTGCAAAGTTACTGGCGCTCGGAGTCACAAATTACTGAGGACATTAACACGAGTTCATACTGGAGCTACAAAATATCCTTTGGTTATTTTGAACAATAGCAACTGTATTGATGACTTATGCAAAAATATTTTTGTAGGTATTATAGTGTGTTAGTGAATAGAGACACGATTGCCTTATTCGATTAATACTTATGCAGATCAGACTGGTAGTGATATGTGAAATAAAGAAACTTGAAACTTGCATGTAACTTGTGATTTTTGTTTTCCTAATCTAAACTATGAGACTTATTGACAAGTCTTTTGAAAAATATTATAACTCTCGGGGAAGAGCGCACCCCTTCACCTCTCATGTCTCTACCAACCTTTCGATTATACGCGCCGAATCTTAGGAGAGTGCTCTATATTGCTCTTAGACTTTCTATCTAGTCGCACCTGCTTGATTTCCCTAAAAGTTTTCTATTGTGTCTCCTATCTTTGCAATCATTGCAATAAAAATAACTCGCCCCAACCTTAGGGGCCAGCCTGAGGTCAATGTTGGTCTTTTTAACTTTCATACCTCTAGGTTTAATCGTTTTTGACGTCGTATACCTTTCTTGGTTTGATCCAATCGGTCTTAGGTTATGCTTCTTTCCGCCGATGGTTGAAGTTCGCCTCAGATTCCACGAGATCACAGTAGTAAGCCGGGGGAGAAGGCAGTCTCAAGTTTGGCATACTAAATAAGCCCAATGCGTAAGTGAGCAAAAATATAGATGTTATGATGAGAAGCTGTTGAACGCATTCCTCTTCCAATATCCAAAACAGCTGGGTGACTTACTTCTTCTTCTTCTACTACTTCTTAGTTGCTGTTCATATAAGCTACGTTGATTGCATCAAATAGCCCAAAAGCATGTTTCTGGACTCAATTGTAAACCAAAATTAATGCTGTTAAAGTATAGAGTAGAGCAAAGATTGTTTTGTGTCGCAACTACTTTGTTGTTTTTGTTATTTAACTTAGTAATCTGAGGATAATGGTGCTGGTTGTACAACTATACATACATTGAATTGTTGTGTTTAATTGTTATCTTTTGTACAATATTGTTTATTGTCCTAAATAAATAAAATAAAAATAAAGAGCAATCCTTGATGGCCTATACATAACATACATATTCTCTGAACAAGGACATTAATAAGCTTGGTAGTTGATACCGCTTCCGGAAACTCTGTACTAACTGTTGTTGTCGGCCGACGTGTAATTTGCATAAGTAACTGGCGCGTACACATCGTTCATTCTCGCTTTATGCTAGAAATATGAATTGTCGGAAACAATGAAACACTTTTTTTAAACTAGGAATGTCATATATAGTCTTGTTTTGTGCTGCAGGAGAATAATTCTTCATAGAAAAAAAAAAAAAAAAATTGCCTGGGACCGCGCGCGATTCGAAATTCTTTGAATTCTTCTTTGTCGTGTCGATGTCTGATTTTTTATATGGTATCGGACTAAAGTTCCACTTCTCTAATTGCTAGATCCGTTCTCTTTATGACTTAAAAAAAAGGAAAGTGTGTTGTTAATATTTTAGTATATTATTATCATAGTATTTTTTAATAGTGATGTTAGCTTTCTGCTTTTATCAGTTCACCAAACTGACCGTATCATTGAATCTCCCGCACTTGCGTGCTGAAACCATTTGGTTGGATCTTTCGCCACGGTACCTAGTAATTTAACTATAGTAACCCTTAGCTATTTTACGCCATTCGCTTGCCATCCTTATAGATAGACGTTATTCTTATTATCAAGCATCAAATCCTGTCTTAACCAAATTTCTTAGGACCAGGGCAGATCATTTGTCAGTTATTTGAATAGAAAAATTATATCGGGTCTTACCTAACATCATCATCATCCGGGTGATGATCGGGGGGCAGGTCAAGCCGGAGATCTCCGAGTGCCCGCGCCGCATGTCTTCTCCGCCTTTCGTGCCACAAACGCCTTTGTTCCCTCTCATTATCCTTTTGCACACCGAAAAAAGTCTTCGTCTCTCTTTTAAGGTAGTCCCGCACTGTGTGGGCTCGTCGTAATCTGACGCCATCTTCTTGGTCGGGTTGAGGTACGGGGTCTGGCGGGGGTGGGGCGAGAGGTGCGGGCGGGGCGGAGACGACGCGTGGGGGTGACGCGGGCGCGGGGAGAGGAGGTGCTGATGCCGCGGTGTTGGTTGATGATGACTGGCAGGTCAGCTGTGGCGCCAGCAAACCTGCGCTCGCACGCCTGTAACAACAAAAGATAAAAGTAAATTTCTACTTCTACCTGATAGCGTGATTTGAAGAGTTTATCAGATCAGCAAAATCTAACGATAAACTTCAAATTCAAATGAAGTTCACGTTATCTAAATATTTTGGAACAATTAAGCATTAGAAAATGACCACTATTTTGTGATAGAAATTGGAAGTACCTAAGAGTTACAAAATGTTATTTCTGAATTTAAGCTGTGTAAGTAAAGATAGATTACGAAAAATATATTTTTTTCTTATACCTTTAAGAACCTTGGCAGTCAACCATACGGTCCGCGAAGAATGTATTCTTTATAAATATGTAATAAATAAGTAATTCTTTGAGGCTTATCCCTATGGATATAAAATATCGCATCTATCGGATCCGTTATAAGCTATATGCAACCAGGAAAACAATGATATAAGTGAGATATCCCGATACAACATTTATTATACAAACTACTGGTTTGTCCGTGCAAACTAGTGTTTTCTATCACTCGTTTTATGAGTCCAATATTTATGAAAGCTCATAATTCTAGCAAGGTACGGATCTCGTTATTCCGCTCAGCCGTCACCGTCAAATTGGCCGGATTGATTCGGTATTTCCGATTGCAATTCGAATGCAAATCGATTTACGACGCCAGATTCCGGAATATAGAACGAGTTATACTTTCCAAGCGTTCATTTTAAATGGTCGTTGATCGAGTTACCTACAATCGGATCGATTAACATAATATCTATTTCGTTTTGCTTTTCATATTTTAGGCAACAATTTCAAAAATATATAATATTAGCTGTCCCCTATTGTTTCACTTGCCCTTGGTATTATGTAAAGCATTATAATGCTGTATATAATACCTCTAAGAATCAGGCTATCATTTGCAGAAATAATTTTACGAATTGGACCAGCTCTAAAGTTTGAAGCATTCAAACAAATAGCCAAACTCTTCAGCTTTATTCTATTAGTACAGTATATATAGAAAAATAAGCAGTGATTATTCACTGTGTAATAAAGTGAAATAAGTAAATAAATAAACATTAGCATCACAACCATAACTTTTGACGGTTTAAACTGCTGCCGCGTTATTGTTCAGCAGATTAATATTTGAATACGCGAAGATATAATGAAATCTTCGCATCTGCTCTACTTTACGTGCCTATAAATCCTTTGCGAGGAACAAAAGGTAGCTGGAACAATGACGCCTTAAGAGTAACACGTGGCGCCAACACGGTAGAAAGGCGTGACAAACTCTATCCGACAAACTCCTTATGCATTTGCATACATGAGAAACTAAGAGCATAGTTCACTAAAATGTTGTAACATGTTTATATCAGTATAACATATTCTCTAGTGCTGAAATTTCTCAGTACTAAAAGGTTCTTAGGACATTTAAAGTCTCAGACATAACGGTATTAGGAAAGACTAGTTTGATGTAGTATATGATTTTTGTCAACGTTGCACAGAATAGTCTCATGAGTTTAACTGACATTATTAAGCAATGGTATGAATGTCGTGGTTCAGTAGCACACATCATGAAACCATAAGCACAAAATAGATAAATAGTACCGACGTATCATAAGTCAAAAGGAGAAAATAAAAATGTGATGAAATGCTAGTGTATTCGGAGTTATGATTAATAAACACGAGAAATGCCTTTCTAGGATGTCCACCATTGTACTTTTTATTTCTATGTTTTTGTATTCACCTTTTTTTTTAATTTTAGAACAATAAACTTATTTACACACAAAGAAACACTATTAGACAATGTATTGCCCTTATTCCTACATACTACTTGCAATTTTGATTATTATTATTATTAATGGTACAAGAATAAATTCCAAGGTGTATTAAGGCAAGCAGCAGGTGCGCGAAGTGAGCGGCAATAATTCGCACACAATGCTTCGTAAATCAAGATATAGCACTCTAAGCTAAGCAATGTACTTATTTGATATATACATAAACTACATATTACTGTGTCGTCGTAATAGACAATGAATAAAACATATTGCTGCACTATACTTTCAGTTTAGTCTCGTGCTGAATAAGAGAAAATCAAAACACTTTTACTTGTTATGTGACTTGAGTGTGTGAATGAACCAAGCGTTGCTTTTGTGTTTTACTAGGGATCCGCACAAAGAGTAAAAACGGAACCCTATTAGTTTTACTGTCCGTTGATCTTGATTCTGCTGTCCGTCGGTCCGTCTACTGACTTAATAGTACGAAATATATGCTTACAATCTTTTTTTTTTTTGATAAATGTTTACATTGTGTTATCTATTTGTGCAATAGTGTTTTGTATTGTTATAAATTAATTTTTCATAGATGTTATTAGTGATAAAATCAAAACGATATTCAATAGAATACGACTCGTAAGCAATGTGCACGTGGGCGTATATTAGTCTAATTATGAGTGACAAAAAATTGGCGAAATCCAAGGGGGCGAGCGATGTTTACACCTTATTTCTGTGTTACTTACGTATAGTAGTGAAATGCTTCAGTAAACATTTTCAAATTATTTTATAAGAATGTTTTCCAAATATAAAGTAGACATTTTCATATTTATATGTTGTTCCATCAGGCCTAAAAACACAATAAAAACAAACTACTCGTGGTTTCGTTTTAAAAATCTTTGGACCCTCGCAGATTTAAATTTCGCTCACGTCATCCATCCAATAATGCAGATAGTATCTCAGCCGTGTCTCAACTGATTGCTATTCTTAAGGCATGTCCAATATCGCCTATATTGCATGCCGGTATCGCTGGTATTATGAAAGAAAGTTTGAGTAAATTGAGTCATGTCACCTTTAGCTAAGTATAATCGTACAGAAGTATAGTCTTTTGTTATTTTTGTACGTGATATTCAACTTTCCACGTCCATTTTGGGTTCATTTAAAAAAAGCAAAAAAAATATTTGAAAAGCCGTTCATAGTCATTATTACGAGTATGTAAAATACAAGTGGACGAGTAAGGATGAAAAAAGTCATACAAACATGTGATATACCTAGAACGGTACGCCTCCACTGCTAAATAAATACTGAATCATATTTCGTGTATGTCAAACTAAATTCAAAAACATTTAATGCAATGCATTGCTTGTAAATAAAATATGCATAAAACTAGCATTTAGTCAAACTAGTAAAACATAAAGTTTTAATATACTTCTAAAATGCAATTAACAGGCCAACAGCATTAACTAATCGTTTTAAAAACCATTAGCAAGTTTGAAAACAAAGAACGGTGCGAGTACATGAAACTCTTGCAGACAAATGAATGGTAAATTACTTCTTTAATGTATTGGAAACAGAGTTTTATTTGCAAGAACATTAGTATAACGAGCCTCGTTTACAAAGTAACGATAATGTGGAAAGGTAACTCTTACACTCTTACATACTGATAGTGTTATCAAACAAGGACCAGAGCATTTTAAATAATAAAAAAATATCTCAATTGAAATTATTCATAAACTTCGTTTTGAAAAATACTACCTTACTACTTTTTTGAGTACTTCAACATGAATTTGAAATGGATATTATTGGAACAAGATATAAAACATTAGATACATAAAAACTGATAGATTTGGATTCATTCATTTCATGTTATCATGTGTACAGTAATGTTTTACAAAATTATTATTTTTAGAAACAAACATGCTTAACATTTGCGGCATACAAGTATAGGTTAGTAAGACGGTCGCGTTGTTCCATTAACAAAACATGAAAAAACATAGTAACAAGCTTCAATAATAATAATATTATATATATTTATGATAAACATATAGCACCACTTTTTTCTATCCTCAATATTATTACTCAATACATAAACATTGGATTTAATATACTCATGAGAAGACTTTTAGGTGGCAATATTTTTTTATATTGTTTTTCTGTACTTATTTTATTTTATACATTAGTTCTAAAACGCTCCACGTTTACCAATCTTCAAGTATTTAGTGTTTTGTGTAAGAGTTCTAAGAAACATTCGACGGTTAACTTAAGTTAAATTTTCCAATAAAGTAAGAAGCCTAAAAATAATATCATTAGGGTTCCAATTGGGAAAACGGGGCTCTTTAGTCTCAAGCTGTATGTCCTGTGCTATGTGATGTGTATCTCATCATCATCATTTCAAGTGGGCGTCCCGGTCAATCGACCATACACACCCTGGTGTCAGAGTTCTTCGGAACCGCCTCTCGGCCTCTGACGTGGCTCCTTTAACGACTACCAGATGGCAGCCGGGACCAACGGCTTAACGTGCCTTCCGAAGCACGGAATCATCTTTATTTAGTATCAGACAATCAGATCTCATCTACAATCAATCTTGTGTATCTCATGTAATAGAGACATCTGATATTTTCACAGATTACATATTTAATAGTACAACAACAACTATTTAAAATCAATTGATCATTCTGTACAACAGAAATAGGTATAATGAAGATTTCCATACACAAAAGTATAGATATTAAAATCGGATAGCTCCTCCGGTTTTAATATCAGTTATACCAGAGAAGGTGGAGGTATAGAATGGTGCAGAAAGTTAAATATGAACCCAACTCACACTTGACCGTTTTTACTTTCAAATGTCTATTCATTCAATGAATTTTATTCGCTTGGTTAAATATCTGATGAAAATAATTTAAATAACAAAATTTGCAACTCAAATGCATTTACCTCAACGAGATAAACTTCTGTAACATCAAAGTCTAAATAAATTAGAAATAAAATAAACTTTATTCAACAAAACTAAATTCTTTGAACTACTCGAACTTTCTGTTTCATTTTAAAGTTTTTTTTTTGTTTCTACTATTATTAAAATTCCTTTCTTGACTGGCTAGTTTATTCATCTATATAAGATTTATTAATTGAGATTATCAAGTGAATTTATCAGAATCTGTTTATTGAGATAATTATCCTAAATCGGCTTATCTGCTAAAAATTCTGGTTGTCTCAAACTTTTAAATATGACTAATAAGTTTATATACTATATTTTATATCTATAAAATACCACGCTTTAATTACATTTTTATCATTATCCTGTGAATATATATATATATTTTAACGATAAGGTTTATGTAACTTCAAATTTGACTAGATGTCTTTAAATTTGTTTGATCAAAAAGTTGACTGAAGAAAATCCTTTAAAGATGAATTCGCCATTGTAGATTAATAAAGACGTTTCTTTGTAATTTTTTTAAATGGCTTCTTTAGTGTAAACTTTTTTTTATTAAAATATAAAAAGTTAGTATTATTCATCTCATTTTGTGCTTTCGCTAGTCGTTATCAACTACAAAAGCTTTTAAGATATCACTTAAACTAATTTTCCCATAAATTTACAGTTGTTACAAAACTAGATAGAGTATTTACCGTAGCCCCGGCGTAGACGTCTACAGCGCTACGATGCTACGACTCTACGAAAGCGTAGCACCATAATTTGTAAGCACTGCACGAAGCCAATAACTCAAGTTGGTCGCTAGTGGAAGCAACACTAACTCCCTAAAGATATATTAGTAGAACAATTACCGTCGTGTTTAAAATCGCGGTTTTTATAGGTTTTTCATTCAAAATACAAACAAATCTATCTCGTCAATTACATGAATTTTTACATCTTTCTTTTATACCAACAAAATGCGTTAGCTTTCTAATTATTTTATATAATATCTACAGTTCCCGTTTTAGACCAACTTGATTATATTCTTCTTGCTCATATCCATACTGACTATTTCTAAATTTAATAAACATATTGTGAGTTTTTGCCCTTCTCTCTTTGCCAGCAAACTTGGTACATTTCCAGTTCCGCCAATGTTATTTTTATGATTGTGCTTCAAGAAAGTCCTTTGATATTTTCATCTTTTAAGAATTACTTATAAAGAACCGAGCATGAAAGTCTCAATCATACCGAAAGCTCAACTGAATGACTATTGACAAACAAATATAAATAAATAATATATAAATCGATACTATATATCTATAGTAACAATATTTTAAATGTGAAAGTAAGTGTGATTGTATATTTGACCGTTTTTCACCATAACGGAGTGACGGACTTGAATAAAATTTGGCATAGATGGACCTTGAACCACATGGATAGATTAGGCTCACGTCATCCACGCGGACAAAGCCGCAAGCAGAGTACGTTATACATTTTTGTACACATTCAAATAATTAAATGCTAAAATTTGAAACTGTAAGATTTCAACATGAATATCCTCTAAGGATAATATAGCGGAACCCCCACGGGAATCTCTTGGTAAAAGCTAATAATAAATTAAAAAGGTCTTCATTTCATTTGGGCGTGTGTAGTTATTTAAACAAAGACATACGAGGTCCCAACTCTCCTGTGCAAATAGTTATGTAATTATTCTGATAAATACCGTATGGTGTACACACACACACACATTCTTAAACCTTCCGGACTTGTATTTAAATTGAACATATAAGATATTTAACATTTAAAAGAAAATTAATTAATTGATTCATTAGACTGATCTTAAGCCTTTCTGAGAAAAGTTTGTATTATCCAAGTACAAATCATCACATATAACAGAGTTCATACTGTGACATCAACATAATATTTCTTCATAAAGGAAATCAAATAATAAACAATAAGTTGCAATTAATATGAACAAATGTATAACAATCGAAATGACTACATAAGGGGAAATATGAAGCTACAATTACCCTACATTAATTACAGATTTCAGATTAAATGTTGAACATTTATTTACTAGGACAAGTATAGCGTGCCGCCTAGCAATAATATAGAGGAGTACGCTATCGCAACATCTCTTCCGAAACGGAAAGTAGGGAGCTGTCGCCCACTGTTTGCTAACAAATTTCAACTTAAAACCGAGTACCATTGAACTCAAGTACTAAAAATAGTGTAAATTTATTTCACAGAGTCGATAATGCATTTTATTGTTGACTGTAAAAATATGTTCTGAATTGCAAATGGACTGAAAAGGTCTTCTGTGCGGGAGTGTATTTTTGACGACTTAATTCTAGAACTTCGTAAATTTTTATTGGAATACTTTTTGTATCCAGACACATTTATTACCTATTCTATATTATATTTACAATATTTTTTATTTAACTAAGAATTATGTAAACTTATTGAATAGAGCTGAAAATTGTGTCTGTTTAAACGCGTATGACAATAAAACTACCATACCATAACGATTTATAAAATTATTTTATATAATAGCCTATGATGGTAATGCTGAAAAATAAGATTGATTATAATATAGCAATAAACAAAAACTAAGGAAGCAACTAGAAAACCGCTAAAGAAAGACTGCTTAGTTCGAAGAAGAAGTTATACCGTTTCGTTACACGTGCCAATGCCACCAAGTATCGTACCCGTTAGAGTGTATTAATAATTCAGAAGATGGAACGGAGAATGCACACGACGAGATAGAATCGAGCGTCACCATTTTTAAAATAAGCTGATATTTTTTCTTTAAAAAATTTTCACTGCAAGCAATTGAATATGAATTCAATAAAAAAATATTAATTTCATTTCTGAAGGTGGTTTGTATGTCATTGTTATGAAAGCGACTTCGCATCAGTTCGTTTAGGGTTCACTTTGTACTAATCACGATACCAATACATATAGGTACATATCTAGGTATTTATAGAAAAATATTATAATCACGCCACTGCCGCAAAGTTTTGATGACAATTAATAAATGACGATAAATGCCCAAAGTCTATTTTCTAATGCTTCAAATATATTTATTACACACATAAATTGGTATTCGCTTAATAGAACTACTCTAATTAATGGAGAAAATCTGTTGGAAGGGTAAAGATGAGATGTTTTAAAACCTGCAGGAAAAAGGCAGTCAATTAGTCTCAATGGAAATTGAGTACAGTAAAGGTATCATTTGATTCGGCACACACACATTATAGAAAGTAAGAAATGTGTTATTAATTTATTTTATATTGTTAATGAAATGTTATGGTTACTGAAACACGGTACACGTGTGGAGTGAATGTCAGAGGGGAATAGATGAACTTTGAAATATTAAATATGTATGATGATTAAAATAAAAACTAGCTTTTATTACATTGAAAAGTTCAATGTTTTTGTGTTAATTGGCATTGATTTACCTATTTGGGTTTAACACAATTTATTATCTAAACCTTTCGAATGTGTTAATAGCTGTTCTGATTCTAATACTTTAGCAATCAGACATCTATCGGTCCAAAGTTCGGAAGTTTGGAAGAAGAAGGAAAAATTTGCCAAAATACCATAATTTTTAACGTTGAATTATGAAAAAGGTAAAAATTAATGTCTATTAATGGATATAAAAACAATATCTAGTTTAATTTTAGTCATCTTACTCTTGCACGCCTATGCTGCCACATGTTTATTATTTATTTGGTTATTGGTTATTCAGAAAAAAACAATTTTCATACAAAACAACCTACCGTACTGACCGTAGTGACCGGGAACTCAGATTTATCTCTAATAATGCGTGAAGTTTTACATATTACATAAATCATGTAAATATTGTTTTGCATTGTCGTTTCCCGGTTAAAAGAGTAAGAAAGGCAGTAACAATACTGGGCATTGTATAGCTTCAGATTCTAGGTCAACTTGGTAACGCGTAAGTAAAAAGAGTTACGTCTATATAAGGTACATTAGCCGAGCGCACATCTTTACACGCAGACTAACATGTTTGATAGCCAGTCATCATATAAAAAATATTTAAATGAATAGGCTTACGGCAAAGAAAATATACACGTTATAGTTATCAGATTATCAGTAGCAACCCCAACCTATAGACGCCTTCAAGATTGGAAAGTTGTCGAGAATACGAGTATAATTTTTAAGGCTTGTTAAATTAACCCAAGTAAGGTTCAATACAATTTACAAATCAGTTTACTTTATATTACTAAGGAAGTTCTCGCATTCGTGACACATATAGGTCTCTCTTTATAAATTCATAGGACCGTCTAGTTTTGCTATTCTGTTTAACTTAAAAATGAAAAGCAATATGACATATAAATGGAGTGTCAATATTTTAGCAAGTGCACTCGATGGAAAATTGTCTGTCGCTTCGACATGAATTTGTGTCGTTCGTATTATGTAAATAAACATAATATATTTCAGTTTCGCACTGATACAATATTTTTTTTTTTGCAAAAGTTCTTAATGTTTTCGAATCTTGCTAAGAAACATAAAATGAATTACGTTTAATAGTTACATTTTTAATAAAAAAATATGCGTGATATTAGAATATGGAACTGAGTGCACCCTAAACGCACTTTCTACTTGTAGGATGCAATTAATTGTAATGTAATTAATCCCTTTATAAGTGGTTTTGGCGTTTTGGCACCTGCAGGGCCAGAAATATCAGGTACATTAATAATGTGAACCTTAAAGCCTGTACAATTATTCTTAAGAAACATTAAACAGACAACAATTCGACTTTTTTTAAACATCTACCCATATATTTAAAGGTTTTTGTGCACGATTTTCACGTTTACCCGCCTAGCACGATCGACACGTTAGGGCACCATTTCAATTTACCTTTACGTTGTCTACACATTTATTATTTATGTAAAGAGTTGTATATTCTTTGATACATCTTAGCCCAAATAAGGTACACTTGTCTGGTATCCAACATTCTATCTTTCTTCTAGATTAGACTACAAGGGCAATTGACCCAAACTGCATTTCTGCCATGTCATGGATTATTTGGTCACCCCACATAGTGGCAAAAATGGAAGCTGGATAGAATTTTGGTTAGTAATTAGTTCTACAAGTACTTACTACAGCGTAAGTAGGTTTAGGAACATGAGTGTATTAAACTTTAACCCCCGTATTAAGAAACGTTTGTTAAGCCTATTTTAGTTAAAATGTGTTTCGTCTCGCTCTTTCACATGAAGTGGCAGGTAAGAGAAAAAGAGCTAAAACATATTTTAGTAAAAATGGGCTTATCAAACGTCGATTAATACGGCGGTAAGAATAAACCTAAGAAAATTATGACAAACTTACAACAATATATATAAATATAAGAAGCCTAGACGTTATAAAATGCTTTTATCAAATGCAAATGACGCAAACGATGTAGTTCGAGTAGGTACTTAACACATGATTGTGATAAACTTAAAATAAACCTAAAAAAAAGTTGACAAACTGACAACAAAATAATCCTATATAAGAAGACTAGAAGTTATAAAAATACCTTTACCTAATGCAAATGCGTTGAAAGTGTTTCTGTGTCAATTTGAAAGCCCCTTGCGCCAGGAACGGTTCCCCTTTTACGTTACGTATACGACATTTTTACGATTGTTGCATATAGAAATGATACATACCCTCAGTGCAAAACTAACTTGGACAGTTTAGAACTCTGGCATGCTAGCAAAATAACTTTACAGTGCATATCCTACAAGTTAGAGATACGTAAAATGGACGTAGGCGTATAAAGTATCTAATGGTTGTTCAAAATTCCGGAGTTGAAAGCAATAAATACATCATGGTTTAGAATGTTATGTCGATTTGACAATACCTATCGCATGCCTAACTTTAGATGGATTTCCAAAACAAATGTTTTTATGTATTGATGACTAGACGTGTCTAGCCTTTCTAAACTCTCTTTTATAGAGTAAAAAAAGCAGTGTATTCAAAAACGTAATTGTTAAACAAATTTACTATGGTTATGTGAGATGGTAACACTTTTTTATAATAAGTGGGGTAGGGTTTATGCAGAGCATCAGAAATGATAATGATGAATCCATACTTCCATACTTCTATCCATACTATCCATACTAATATTATAAATGCGAAAGTCTGTCTGTCTGTCTGTCTGTCTGTCTGTCTGCCACCTCTAAACTGCTGGACCGATTGTGATGAAATTTGGTAGGGATGTAGTTAACGACCTGAGGTCAAACATAGGCTACTTTTGGGCGCGATATAACCGAGCCCCACGCGGGACGAAGCCGCGGGGAACAGCTAGTATTAAATAATTATAACAAAGTTCATAAATGGAAGTGAAAACATGAAAACAGATTTAATGATGACAGAAACATTAGAGTGTACACGATGTGATGGCATCCTATTAAGCGATATTTCAGCTATCTAACATGAACTGCAGTGCTGCAAATTGTATTAGTATTACAGCAACACAAACAAGCTGGGATGGGGCATACATAAGTACCAATTATGGACTACTCTCTGAATTTACTGAATGCATAATGAACACATTAATGTTTTTTGGAACGCAAATTCCGAAAGCTCGTCATTTGAATAATTATTCAAACTGCATATTGGAATACCTTTGGATTAATAAATGGATATCGTAATCTGTTTAGGCCTTATTAATTGTTACGTTCGTTGGTTTGGAGCTGCATTTGTACCTAAGTTTGGAAAAGTATTATCAGTTGAGATGGCTGCAGAGAAATCTGATCCCCATACCAGGTATATCTATTGTCACCGAAGCCTACTAAAAGGACGTTATATTTCTCCACAGTCGTCTGTATATGCAACTTTTATTCAAAATAAAAATTAATTGTATTTGAAGCGTTTTCTGCAAGCATTCCTACTTTCATCCTGATTTTCCGTAACAACAAAACCTCGGGCTGAAGTTAACACTAGCAAATAACACATACTTATTTGCACATAAGCATCTGTGGTAACAGGATAATAATAATATTGATTACTTTTTTGTTTTGTTAATTTAGGAAATATCGGGTCTTAATCTCGGTCAGGCCAAGTTGGAAAATTATCTTTTTTTGATTGACCTAAATCTTCGATATTCAATCTGATATATGTCATGTTATTATGTTATGTTTATCATGTCTGGATTAGATATGAGCATTAAGAAAAACCAATTGAAAATGAGTTTCTACAGCGTTGAACGGCTAATTCTCATTATTTACTCTTGGCTATGAAGTGAGAAAGAAAGGGAAATCTTTGAAAATGACAAAACAGGTAGAATATTTCAGATCTATGTAAACTTCCCTTAGTAGCTCATTCGATGGGTCGATATCCGTTTGCGGACGCCTAACGCTCCATAAATTATTCGATGCTATCGCAAATGTCATTCTAAATTTTACGTTTCATGATATTTATGGGCCAAGTATAGCACTTAGTATTTTTACGACAGAGCAATATGTTGTAAGTGCAATTCAAACGCTTCTGCAGTCATATTGTTAGTGTTTTCATTTGTTCGTCCTTCTTTAGTTACCGTACCGTTGATGAAACTGTCGCATGAGAAGCCCGTTTTGGGCATATCAAGGATACATGTGATGCCTACCTAGAAATATGTCTTTTCTTTAATAACTGTTTAAAAGAGTATTTTCGTCAACATCTTGAGGACCCTATATGTAGGCTCCCTTGCAAGCTATCTCAACTTTTTATAGTTTTTGAAGGTATCCTTGCTTTTATAATAAAATATCAGTTCGAAAATCAAAATCATTTATCACATTTCCAAGCGAGGTACTATGACAGTCCTATACTTATATAAATTTGATTAGTCAGGTGAACGCCGTGTCAAACACAAAAATATTTTGTAAACAAGAATGTTTTTAGGTAGATTGGTTTTATATAGACATACTTGGGATTACTGTAGGTAAGTTATTTTCAAAATGGAAACATCCTCCAACTTCTGCGTCATTTGCGCATGATGTACAACCAACCTTATTCCAAGCACTAAAATTATGAAGTCGTTTCGATTCCTAATGGGTCTTTAAAAATTCCTCATTTTCTTTAAATTTATGGTGGGGGCAGACGGAATCTGTGTAGTACAAAATTACAGCATTCTTATGTTTTAAATGAAAAACAGAAAAGTATGTTCGTTTTACGATTACGCTGGTTCCCCGTCGGTTTATAGCGGGGGGTTTTAATGTGCACTAATGTCGTAAGTTGGGGAATTACGGCGAGCACTCACGAAGTGGGCGACAGAGGGTGATTTTTTTATATATTTATTCTATTGTTTCAACAAAATATGTGCCAAAATTTGATGAGCTCGACAGCTTATCGAAGCATGCGTGTTCGTACGATCGTGGGTATTAAGCGCCGGTGTGCGCGGTCTGACTTGGATCGGTTGCCATCGAAGACACGTTAAACCGGCTGTTATCGCTAAAAGGCAGTTGTACTAATTGTAAGCTAATCTGATAGTATTGGCTACAAAGACACTGGATTATGTGTAGTTTCCCTGTCAAAAGGATTACGTCACGAAGGTTGGCCGGCAGTCACTCCTTCATAATAACCAGTTACTAATACGTCTTAAACCATGATTCAAAGTGTTCCCTAGAGGCTCTGTAGAGTAAACTGAGGATGCAACTGGGAGACACGCTCGGTTGTGTATGCCATACAAAAGGAATTGTGTGAATTCACAATACAAATCAAATTTTAGTTTGACCAAACTACGAAATAAATTTTCTTGTTACATGCGACCTAAGTTTTTCTATTCTATTCTATTCTTAGTTTATAATTTATCAATGGTTTAGCGTGGCTCCTAATAAAACAAAGTTGGTTAAGGTACAAGTAATTTGCGGTCTCTGTGTCCCTTAGTCATCGTTTACGACATTCACAATGAGAAAAGGAGGTATATTATTCCCAAACTGGGAAAACACACATTTATAGAAACAGAATCAGGCTATCTTGAATATTCCCTTCTCTTCCTATAGCATCTATAGTTTACGAATAATGTATTCATCCAACTAATATTATAAATGCGAAAATGAGTTTGTTATTTGTTTGTTACCTCTTCACACCCTATCTACTGAAGCAATCTTCCTGAAATTTCGCATACACATAGCTAGGAGTATTGAGAAGGACATAGGGTACCTTTCATCTCGGAAAAAAGCACTGTTCCAGAGGGAATCTCACGCGGGCGAAGCTAGTAACCTTATATACTACATATTTTAATGGATTAAAGAACGCTCCGTGCAATATGATCGCTTTATTGAACGGCTATTTTCATAATAAGGCTCATATTGTTAATTAGTGGTTAACAGGCGATTCCGAATAATCCATAAACTTTTACGACCAGGTCAGTACGGAAAATATTAACGTTGCATACCTTCATGATAGTATATGAAGAAACATGTAAAGAATAGCTTTAAACCTTTCATTATTTTGTTTTCTAAAATATTTTTCTTTTTCATATTCGCGTTGTTGGTGACCATGGCTGTGTAAGATTTTTGAGGAATGTAGAGGCCAACCTTGCTTCAAGTCATGATTGCGTTATTTTTATAACAATACAAACATACTTTAAATTCCCATTCTTTGAAATACGCAATCTGTTGGCGTAGCTGTTGCCCTTTACGCTTAAAACTGTTTTGATTAAAGTTGCTATGAAAATAGAATTAGTATAAAATAAGCTTGTGATAATACAAATCATTCTTAAAAAAACTGCTCAGTTTGTTATTATGTACAAGTGGTCTTGGAAATCCAAAAACGGAATAACTTTAACGGTGGTACATGTATTTGCTGAAGTCAATATTTCTTTTTGACTCTATGGTATTAATGAATCTGAGATTACTCATCAAATACATTCTTGTTTAATCTTAATATAATGAAAGTACATTTTCATATAAAATTATTCAATTATTTCTATGTACTACTCGTTTATCTATTCCACCTCAGTTTCTAGATCTCCCTATATCTCTATATAGATTTCTTAATGGTCAGCAACGTGGACGTGACACCCCTGATTTTACACCTCGAAGGCTGCCGTAACCACTTTCCATTTGATGAGCCGTATAACTATTTGCCTACACGGTATAAAAAAAATAACGAAGAATAGCTGCCACTTCCATTCACTGAAAACAGACATACAAAATATCATGCCGTAAAATACACCAAAAATAATAAAATTTCCCATTGAGGGTTCATTTGCAAATTTAAAAACATCTCGAAACAAAGCTTTAACTAGGGAAGTGGAGAGTTGGCGGGGATATTATAAATTAATTAACAACCAGGGCCGGACTCACAATTACGAGTATTTAAGATTGTGCGGCGCCGATTCTACGGGCGAACTGCCAAGGCCTAGGAACGTTTTAATAATTAAATCCCGTTCAGTAATTGTAGTTGATATAATCCCGTCGTACCGTATGCACCATTGACTTTTTTAAAGTCTAGGTATAACTCTGCGGCATGCTGATTTTGACTTGAATAATGTTTCTATCTTAGATAGAAATATATCAAAATTTATTAAATTTTATTTTATTTGTGATACTTATTGTAATTAATGTTATAAATATGAATAAATTTATTTAAAACATTAAGATTCATTTACATTATACCTACTTCTTCCATCCATCCTCAAGGTTATAGTGTTTTATCAGAATTAAGCTATGACAAAAGGCTTACACGATTATTCATGTAACGTAAACTTCATCCTTATGTCACTACTTTTTACTTTACAGCCTCATTCAGCCTCTTTTAAAATCCAATTTTCTTACTCTTACATTAATAGAAATACTTACATTAAAATATCATGTTAATTTTAAGTCATTTTAAGTTAAAAGCATTGTTTTGATGAACACTACTCATATATACTAATTTATGAAGCTGGAGGTTGATGCACTACGTATTACAAATGCTTTTAACTAAATTAATTACAAGTAACTAGCGCTTTTAAACTGTCGGCGCAATGAGTTTTTTTACATCTTTGTCTTGAGAGTGGAGTGAAATTAGAGGAAAATTAAATTAAAGATTCGTTTATCTTGGAAAATTCATCAATAAATTTTATAGCTTCATTGTTAGCATTAATTGGTCCCAAGTCTGAATTGCTATTTAAGATGTAATATACGATATTACTAATTCTATGTTGTGTGTTTGCGTGTGTGTAATTTACAAAATCTCTAAACTCTAGTAATGTCAAAATATACAAAATACATATAAGACGGACATTACGGACAATAGCATTGTTTGGCTCTGTTTGGTTTAAGTTTTTTTGACAGGGTTTTTGGGAATAAAAAATTAAAGACTATTTATTGGTTTCTCTTTATACTACAAGCATTTTCAGGGATACGTTGTTTATGAATATAATTATGTGATATTATAATAATATTTCGAAAAAAATACTGTTGTTCAGTGTCCATTGACTTTGCAACCTACACGAAATGAATGAATGAATACAGAAACATCCTTAGTTCTCTATGTGTGGGCTTTTAAAAAATAATAAATTATTATTATTGGTATTCACAATATTAAGCTACCGAAGCTTTATGAACTGGCAATGCAAATGCAAAATCTAGATCGAAAAATAAGCCAAATCAAATAGCGAAATAGGTTGAGCCAAATATATAAATTTGCTTACAATAACTTGAGCTATTCTGATGTAGAACCTACAAGGACTGTACGAATCAAATAACATTTTTTATAGGCTAGAATCTTAATTGATTTAAACATTATTTCAACAAAGACTGTACATCAAGTAAAATAAGGTCAAGTAGCGGGACGACGAGGCAGCCACAGAAATACGTTTGATTACGGTCATATTTCATGCGTCCATTTTTGCCGGCAAACTTGTGACAGGGTTTCCATTTCAGTAAATTGTGACGCTTCACTTTTTACTGCCACATCTGGCCTGTGTAAAACACGAAATTCATTTTTGCGGTGCCTATTTTTATGTATACTTTCTAACAGCGAATGTGGTTCATCTCCCTAGACGATATCATACTAGCTGACGTACAGCGTCCTCTGAGATCTGCACGCTAGAAGATCTGTATCAAGCCTAAACAAAACCATTGAAGATATCTAAAATGTTGGAACTTAAGAATTATATATACACCAGCAATAGCGATTTGCTAAAAAAGAAGAAAAGCAAATGCCATTTTATTTACTCGCTAATGATAGACAAGAACTATAGACTAGGCTTTTCAATTTATGATTGTAACAAACCTTTTTGGCATTACTTATTTTTCTACCTTAATTCTAATATTGTATTGTTTTTGAGTTTCCCTTTTAATGATTTAGTTTGTTTTTTTTTTGCTGTGAATTGTAACTTGTGTGTGTCTTGTTGTCTTTTTCAATTTCACTGTTTTTAGTCAACATACAGTCCTCAATTCATACAATGATGATGTTGCGTTTAAAAATTATGAAAAATACATTTTATTTGTACATACCTCGTAAGTTCAGTATACAATAGAAGAATATTTATAAGAAGCTTGCCGAAAAAAAGTGTTATAGTGTCCATAAGAGAATATATTTAATTTCATTCATGTTCCTCACAATCTTATGAAAAACTTCTTGAGCCAAATCGTGTATTACAACTAGTAATAAAAATAAAACAAGTTTTATGTTACAAATTATCTTCGCAATTTTATCCAATTCCTTAAATTGTTCCACCGAAATTGATTCTTAGAAAGTAATTTATGGAAAAAGTTTGATATTCAAGATAGCCTGATTCTGTTTCTATAAATGTGTGTTTTCCCAGTTTGGGAATAATATACCTCCTTTTCTCATTGTGAATGTCGTAAACGATGACTAAGGGACACAGAGACCGCAAATTACTTGTATGCACCATTGACTTTTTTAAAGTCTAGGTATAACTCTGCGGCATGCTGATTTTGACTTGAATAATGTTTCTATCTTAGATAGAAATATATCAAAATTTATTAAATTTTATTTTATTTGTGATACTTATTGTAATTAATGTTATAAATATGAATAAATTTATTTAAAACATTAAGATTCATTTACATTATACCTACTTCTTCCATCCATCCTCAAGGTTATAGTGTTTTATCAGAATTAAGCTATGACAAAAGGCTTACACGATTATTCATGTAACGTAAACTTCATCCTTATGTCACTACTTTTTACTTTACAGCCTCATTCAGCCTCTTTTAAAATCCAATTTTCTTACTCTTACATTAATAGAAATACTTACATTAAAATATCATGTTAATTTTAAGTCATTTTAAGTTAAAAGCATTGTTTTGATGAACACTACTCATATATACTAATTTATGAAGCTGGAGGTTGATGCACTACGTATTACAAATGCTTTTAACTAAATTAATTACAAGTAACTAGCGCTTTTAAACTGTCGGCGCAATGAGTTTTTTTACATCTTTGTCTTGAGAGTGGAGTGAAATTAGAGGAAAATTAAATTAAAGATTCGTTTATCTTGGAAAATTCATCAATAAATTTTATAGCTTCATTGTTAGCATTAATTGGTCCCAAGTCTGAATTGCTATTTAAGATGTAATATACGATATTACTAATTCTATGTTGTGTGTTTGCGTGTGTGTAATTTACAAAATCTCTAAACTCTAGTAATGTCAAAATATACAAAATACATATAAGACGGACATTACGGACAATAGCATTGTTTGGCTCTGTTTGGTTTAAGTTTTTTTGACAGGGTTTTTGGGAATAAAAAATTAAAGACTATTTATTGGTTTCTCTTTATACTACAAGCATTTTCAGGGATACGTTGTTTATGAATATAATTATGTGATATTATAATAATATTTCGAAAAAAATACTGTTGTTCAGTGTCCATTGACTTTGCAACCTACACGAAATGAATGAATGAATACAGAAACATCCTTAGTTCTCTATGTGTGGGCTTTTAAAAAATAATAAATTATTATTATTGGTATTCACAATATTAAGCTACCGAAGCTTTATGAACTGGCAATGCAAATGCAAAATCTAGATCGAAAAATAAGCCAAATCAAATAGCGAAATAGGTTGAGCCAAATATATAAATTTGCTTACAATAACTTGAGCTATTCTGATGTAGAACCTACAAGGACTGTACGAATCAAATAACATTTTTTATAGGCTAGAATCTTAATTGATTTAAACATTATTTCAACAAAGACTGTACATCAAGTAAAATAAGGTCAAGTAGCGGGACGACGAGGCAGCCACAGAAATACGTTTGATTACGGTCATATTTCATGCGTCCATTTTTGCCGGCAAACTTGTGACAGGGTTTCCATTTCAGTAAATTGTGACGCTTCACTTTTTACTGCCACATCTGGCCTGTGTAAAACACGAAATTCATTTTTGCGGTGCCTATTTTTATGTATACTTTCTAACAGCGAATGTGGTTCATCTCCCTAGACGATATCATACTAGCTGACGTACAGCGTCCTCTGAGATCTGCACGCTAGAAGATCTGTATCAAGCCTAAACAAAACCATTGAAGATATCTAAAATGTTGGAACTTAAGAATTATATATACACCAGCAATAGCGATTTGCTAAAAAAGAAGAAAAGCAAATGCCATTTTATTTACTCGCTAATGATAGACAAGAACTATAGACTAGGCTTTTCAATTTATGATTGTAACAAACCTTTTTGGCATTACTTATTTTTCTACCTTAATTCTAATATTGTATTGTTTTTGAGTTTCCCTTTTAATGATTTAGTTTGTTTTTTTTTTGCTGTGAATTGTAACTTGTGTGTGTCTTGTTGTCTTTTTCAATTTCACTGTTTTTAGTCAACATACAGTCCTCAATTCATACAATGATGATGTTGCGTTTAAAAATTATGAAAAATACATTTTATTTGTACATACCTCGTAAGTTCAGTATACAATAGAAGAATATTTATAAGAAGCTTGCCGAAAAAAAGTGTTATAGTGTCCATAAGAGAATATATTTAATTTCATTCATGTTCCTCACAATCTTATGAAAAACTTCTTGAGCCAAATCGTGTATTACAACTAGTAATAAAAATAAAACAAGTTTTATGTTACAAATTATCTTCGCAATTTTATCCAATTCCTTAAATTGTTCCACCGAAATTGATTCTTAGAAAGTAATTTATGGAAAAAGTTTGAGATTTTAGAAAACTAGTAGTATATAAATAAGAAAGTAAGAACTACTCACTCAGGCCAGCACGGCATTATTACCTACTCTACTTTATTTAAAGTTCAAACAACGGCTAATGCCATTTTCTAATTCTCTTCTAAACGTGTATGATTTGAACAATGCGGCAAGGTTGTGTAATGATGATTGAATATGTAAATATTTTGATAAAAAATATTAAGTAACAAACCATAAAGCTCTCGATGTGCATGGATTCATATTAACAATGGATTATTTGAAGAGCTCATGAATATGCCTACATAATATCCGATAGCATGTGGTGACCACAACAGCTGTGGTGAAATATGAAATTCATTAAAGTATTTTATTAACATCAGTGGTAGAATGTACGGTATAAACACTATAGCGACAGAAATGTATAAGAATTCAAATTAACAAAAAAGGCTAAAATGATGTTGCCATCTTAAATTATTGTTTGTCATAAACCAAAATGCCATCGATATAGATTTAGTCATTGAAATTCATGATATCAAAAATTATGAAAGCAAAAAATTGCCACCATCGAAATTATACATAACATTTTATTTGAATATTTCCTTACAGGGGTAATTTGTATCAGAGTCAATCACTAGCAATTTGACAGAAATTGGATTTTATTGACGTCCATTTCAATGAGTCGAAATTTATTTCACATTTTCTTTTGTAAGTAAATCTATCTTTCCTCGTCATTATCCTTGTCCTTTCTGTTGGCTCTTTGGTATTGTGAACATAATTATGTACTCTTTCTACATATTTCTAGTTGTTAATAAGTATATTTGGTAGGCCCCCGTGGATTCATATCTAGTTTAATACATTCATTTTACTCATCTATCTAAATTTGCAGGCTATGTAATATATTAGCTGCAAAGTTTGGTTAGTTCACACGTGGTTTACACCCCTGTATGTACCTACCGAAGTCTGCAATCGACTGTACAAACTTATTGTTATATATTTTATTGTTCTAACATTTTATAGTGTGTATATTTGCATGTTTCACATTCATAGAACTGGTCGGAGTCGGAAGTATTTGTTGCTCTATATTCGAACCGCTTAGTTTAAAAGTTAAAAAAAGTTATCTCTAAATGCGAGTGACATCACAGGGAGTTGACCAAATTAAAATTTTAAAGCGTCATATTAATACGTTACGAAGCAACGAGGCGCGCAGCACACGCAACTCTGAGCTTGCCTCTCTTTTACAAGGTTCATAATAGTCGATATGAAGGCGAGTTAACTCGTCTCGTGATTTAAGCACGATTTTAATATGTTTCACTATTTCTTTAGACTATATAGTCTATTATATAATACCGCCACAACTGTAGAGCGAAATAAACAGACAAATGTCAAAGATTCCTGAACACCAAAGAATTTAGAATCGCGCGCGGACTCAGGATTTTTTTTAAATCTATGCTGAACACCACTGATAAAGATTACCAGCTATATAATATCTATTCAAATTATAGGAGCTGTGCTCTTGTCGATGCGGTCTCTTCCAAGTACATCTATCTTTCGCTAGCCTTTTCATATCGTAATATTGATTATTTTTTTCAAACTGTAAATTTAAGCTAAAAACGCAACAGGATATCTACAAACTTTTGTCAAATTTCTGTTAGTATATAATAAGTTAATTGTTTAATTTCAGAACTTCTCTTTAGCAAAAGAGCCTTTCCCTGAAGGAGTGGATGTATATGTTATTTTGTCGCTGTCGTTAAAAAAGGGGCTACTTTTATCTCATTTTAACTCTTTCCCAGTTGCGTCCGTAAATGGTTGCTCTTTCCTACTAATAAGTAATACAGCACCCTTCAAAATAAAACATAATATATGTTATACTGAGATATTTATTTAATCAGTCATCACTTGACTCGCCCAATTTGAACTAGAACCCTCCAACGATCCTCTCGTTATAATGTCACCGACAGAACTGGGCCACCACAATTATGCTTCAGACGCTTGACACAGTTTCATTTATCTAACAAATTAATTCGTTTAATATTTTAATGCCGCGATGTATGCCGAAGGGAAATTGAATATGAAAATGAATCAATTATGTATTAATATACATTCTTAATATACAATTATTTGTTTTATAAAAGTTTATGTAATGTCTCTTGTTTGTCTGTCCTTTTGGTTTATAAAGAGTTTTATATTGTAACATTTTAGTTATAATTAGTAGCATTACTCGCTTTTTATCGAAACGAACATTGCGTATTTCTGTTCTCTTCAAATACATAAATGCTTATACAAAAAAACATATTTATTCACCATTCCTGTTTCTCATTAGGATAACCAGAAGACAACTTTGATCGAGATCGAGATCTCCCTCACTTCTTCTACACTCATCAGTCTTATCATACACGGTCGATTATTGGGTACTTCAATGTGTCATGAATACAATAGTGTACAATATTCAGCATGTATTGTTTATATGTATAAGCACTTGATCAATTAGTCAACTCGTAAACTAAGCCCTTCTATGTACTAGCCGTATATCGATGTAATCCTATAAGTAGACTCGTAGTAATTGACAGTTTTTTGTGCTGACTCGAGACATATATCGGAAACCTGCTTAAAACAACAAAAACAAGCTTCTTTCGTTGCAGATGTATTTTTACAGCGTCCTTTATCATATCTGTTCCATTCAACCGGTATCGACCCAAAAGTATATCGTTCTTAACCAAATATTTAGTTTCCTAAATTAGGTCGCATCACCAGGTTTTGGGGTCTTAAAAACACAGGTTTTTTATCCCTGCCACCCAAATCAACTACCTAGTTCACTGATTTATAAATGTTCATCTCCAAAAGGTCACGCGACGATCTAAATTCGGTAATAAAAACAAATTATCTACCTTTATTACACACGAGGCGGGAGAATACAACTCTAAAAGCATATTTTTCTCTCTTACACGTCACTTTTTCCTTGTTTTATTTTTACATTGTACGCTTACGAGATGCATAAAACTTCCATATGTTTAAGCATTACTGACGCTTTTGTATGTATGGTAAATTTTCAGCCGTAATTTTCGCGTTCCCATATAATTAGCGTTTCACGAGGCTTTAAATAAGCTCTACTGCTTATTTTCTCGCGTTATTCGCATAACATGAGTGAAATAAACTTCATTCATAACAATAAGTAGATTAAAGTACCTATGTACTTACCTGGTTTTTTTTTTTCAAAATTCCCTACTATTTCTACGTGGTACAAAAGATAAGTGATATGGACGCCATCAGAAGAAAGGAAACAAGTTATAACTGACGAACTCGATCACTGCAGTACGCATTGATTAAGCTAAATACAAGACTGCCAGAAGAAAACCTCTGAACAAATTCGTCTGCTTGGGTATCTCACTTTTCCTTAGACCATCTCACGCGGGCCGTATGTTTGGTTGATTTTTTAAAATAAATAAACCTATACTAATATAATAAAGCTGAAGAGTTTGTTTGTTTGTATGTTTGAACGCTTATAACTTGAAAACTATTAGTCGGATTTGTAAAATTCTTTTTGTATATATGAAACCCTGATTCTTGGGGAAGGTTATAGGCTATTGTACATACACACTAATGGCGAGTGAAACCGCGGGGAACAGCTAGTATAATATAATCAGATGTAAAATATATGATAAAAATAGATACCTACTTTATTACTCTCACATACTTCAATGGTTCAATATTACAGTCAATATTTTCATGTGTGTGTACTTTCCCACCCTACTTCTGCTCTTCAAAAATAAACTAGAAAGAAAAAAAAAACCCTATTATACTTATTTAGACAATTTTGATAGGCTTAATAAAATAAATGTAGTACACGAGTGCAAATTGAATATTGTCTTCAACGTTTTAAATTAGAAATCTCAAAGAGAATACGGAGTCCGGTAGAAATGCGAGATTCATTTAGCTGTTTACTTCTCAGGTGCAAGCGAAGTAGGACAAAAGAGATGCTCTGGCGATGACCTAGATAGATGTTAAGGTACAGATAGACATCTCGAGTTGCTAAGTATTCTGGGAGCATAGTATTTTTGAAAATACATATAAGCAAAGTTTGTCACAATTAAAAACAAACTTCATTTGGCAACATTTGGTCAGTTTTTCCAACAAAGACTTGAATTAATCAAGTATTAAATATGACAAATTGATGCATTTAAAAACAAAATTATTAAAAAACTACTCTTTAGATCTAGCTTAACTTTTGTATTTATTTCTGATTCAATGCTTGTAGAATAAATGTACCCATGTCTGACATAAAATAAATGAATTATGAATTATAGAAATGAACTCCGGAATCATTTAACACGAGCAAGTAAACTACGTAGGCAGAAATATAATAATAAGAATCAGTTTGTTAATGTTGTACTAAAGCATGTTACTAAAGACATTGGGTTTCCATAGTCTTAAGTCAATTCATTTTCTAAAGAGGTATTAATTATGTATGCCGTTGTTAAGTGCAGCCTGTAACTAGCCTTAAATAATCATGAAAATAGCTTAAAGCAAGTAGAGCAAGAGCGATGAAGAATGAGCAATTACTTAATATTGAACAGAAACGTTGCGGGAAATGTTGCTTATTGTTGAGAAGTTTTACTAATGTCGGGTTTCATCGTTCAAAGCAACATTTTTCCAATCGAACTATAAATACCTGCAGGAAAATAAGCATTGTTTGAAACTGAAACAAGCGTTGTTTTTAGAACTTTACCGACTGACTCTATTTTTCGTCTTGGTGAGTCGGGCTATCTGTATACTTTATCTAGTACATAGACGTGACTGTATTTTTATTTTGCCTCTCTGCCATCTCCTACCGTGCAATAAATGCTTATGTTAACAGGTTCCTTGTCCCATATATCATATGTGACTAAATAAATTGTTATAACTATTGCTGCAATTTTATGGATAGGAAATTAAGAAATGAGCTGCAGACTAAAAAGACCCACAGTCACACAAAAAGGTTGAATGGCTTTAAGGAGCCGAAAAATAGATTTACGCAGCTTTGAACAATTCCCCTCTTTTAAAAGAACAAGTCAACAACCGTCGATCTAAATCAGAAGGCGAAAGTTTGTCATTCCAAAAGTTGGGATCCAATGACCTAGAAACTGTTCCCAAGTTTTTCAATAAGAGCCTTCGAACGTTACTTGATGGCGAAGTTGCTACTTATAAAGTGTACGTGTAATTGTCGCTTGTCATTTACTGGGCGAAGACTTTCAGTCTCAATTTAGTTCGAACTCTTGTTTTTTTAGGCGCTTATCCATTGGTGCGCATAGATATTAAAATCTTCCAAAAAACGCTGGAGTATTGATTTGTATTTTTCCTTAAATTTAGATCTCAAAAATTATAAAATAAGCTATAATTTTGACAAGAAAATAGGGTTACACCATAGATTAATGTTACGAACAATGTGTCATCAAAGTGGTTGTTGAGTGTGTACTTGACACAGACATGACAAGTAAGCTTCTTTAGTATACATATAGAAGTAGCATAGTGCAACCGATGTATTTTCACCCGTGTTTTGTGTTACATTGCTTAGTTAATTGGTAAAGTTCATGGTAAACTATTTCTAACTAAAAATCCAAGACTAAAGTAAACCAAGGTATAAGTGGTTAATAAGTTAACGTCGTGTCGTATCAAGCAATAAGACCTCGCAATGGATACACTGAAATTTAATGAACTCCAACTAGAGTCTAGCTCTTAAATGATGATGATGATAATAAAAATCTTTACCTCTAAATAGTTTCGGAAGTCGCTTAATAAACTACGCATGATCGTGGGTAGGTACATGAATAATAGGAAAAGGTAGAAAGCCTATCAAACAACCTAAGTAGTGTCTGTAATGCAGAACAAACGAACACGAACGAAACGAATTATTGCTTAAAACGGCCACTTTTAGCAGTTTTGCAATTTGTATCTATATGTAACTATAATTTAATAATTGAATATGGTTAAAATTAACTTCAGATCCAGAACCATAATAACAGCAGAGGGATTTTTGATAACTTGTGTTTTCAGTAAGTAATGATTTTTGTTCACCGAGGTATCACCTTAATCAAAAGAAGAAGAAGAACCACTACCACCGCGTGGAAAATACCAACCCAGTCTTGCTTTTTGGGAACCAAATATTAGAACTCTGAGCCAGCTGAGTAAATATGGAAATATACTTAAAATTACATTTGAATTTATTTATTTTTCCTCTTTCGATCGATTCCTCGAGTAATATTTATTACCAATACGGTGTGATTACTTAGGCAAACCTAGTTCTATTACAAAACACCTTTACCAAAATATATCAGAATATAGTCAGTACAAAGTGAGCTAACGCAAATGCGGCTACGGGTTGAGATTGTGTGCGACGACATTAACATATTCTTGGATTTAAGCCACAGACTGAATATAACACTACATCTTACACATGCCGACATTAGACATAGGTTACATTAACATTACGCAATGATATTCCAGGTTCTATCACTTTGATGTATGTATATTATATACTTTCATATTGACGGGACCACAGAACAGAGATATTATCCGAATAGAAATGTTTTGACGCGGATTTAGTTCCAGGATCAGTGTGGCAGCGTATTCTCTCTTCTTATCTTCAATTAATACATGTAAGCCGCACCACAACTTATTAGAAATGTATAGCGCCTATAATAATAAAAGCCACCTAATATTATCGACCAATAACAGTGGCAATAAATGACACAATGAAATTCCCCGCTCATTTTTTCTGTGTGAAACGTTGGCTTGCAAGCCAAACTAGTGACACGTTTTTGTGCGCTATGCCACTTCTTGTTAATATTTCTAAATTCTGTGGTCGGGACCGATCATTATTTTAAACCATTTTAGTTGCATCCCGAATTCAGGCTTCGGAGCCTGGTTTGATTTGACATTATTTTTATAACCAAACCTGCTTGACGAGAACTCTGTTTGAAGATGATGTTGTTCCTTGGTGGCATTTGTTTCCTATTGGACAGGTGCAAGGAAATTAAGACCTCTGTGTCTTAAGTAGGCGCCTTTACGACAACCAACGGAAAAGAGGTAGAGGTCTATTTTTAAGCCAGAAACCCCGTCAGCAGCTCATCTCGTTTAAATTATTTAGCTCGTAGATCCAGGTACTATAGAAAAACTATTGTTATGTGACAATAGTGTTTGCTACCTGAACGAGGATAATAAAAAGGCGTAACGCTACGATTACCACTTACTAAAAATATTACCGATGGTGACCCATCTCAGTACATGCAAGCTTGCCATTGCTTTTTGGCACCTCAGATAAAATCAAAATTAATTTCATATTTTCGCTTTTGCATCTTCCGAAATATAATTACGAGTCTGGCACAGTCCTTTCAGAAATTGGGGGAAGTAAAGTTCCTCTATTAATTAGTGAATGATATCATAATTGCCTCGCTAAGTTACTCAGCGCTCAGCGAGTCGGTCTTGAATGTAGTAATTACACCGATCTCTGCTTTTGATAAGCGAGGGTCATGTGACGGTGATATTACTTGGTTATTACGTTAATACTGATGGGGTGTAATTGCTATATTGTTGTTTTGACGACATTGGTATTTTGAATACGATATTATCACCTTTCTTATATTACAGAGGCTAGACAGTTCGTAAGCTGAGTCTTTCGAGCGCAGAGTCAACATGAACACAATTTTTCACTTTTTGATTACATAATTTCTTTAGCAGTCATGCATCTAGTCGACAACAGATGAACGCACGGTCGCCGTAGCTTATGTTCATGACATCATGACACCGTCCTCTTCACTCTCACCTTGCTTGGATACCTCATTCTCACCTATTGACAATTTGGGATATGATTAATATTACATTTTTGTCGAAGATTTCATAGGCATTCGGTCATCGTGTGGGAAATAAAACGGCCAAGCCACACGTTTTGACTAAAATGTAGAGAGAGTATGTGAAGTTAGGCTTGGTAAAGTAAGGGTGCGTAAATCAAGAATCTTGGCTCTACATGTGATCTGACCACTTTTCATAGATTTTGATTAAGCTCTTCTTTCATCAATGTGTGGTAAGAGGGTAAAATACGACTAACAGAGATTTTCAATAAATTTCTAGTTCTTATATATAGTTCGGAATATAGGGAAAATCTGGTGTATCAAAGTAGAAATATGGAACTAGGCGGTTATCATTTTGATAATTTTACTCTGCAGTGTAGGTAATCACAAGAAATATACCACATAAATCGACTTATGACAAGTGTTTACCAAATACCGAAGAACCTAACGAAGAAGTACAAGTGGGGTGATACTCTACCTACTATAATCCCTTTGTCTGAATTTATATTAGTTGTCGTGCTCCCAGTGTCAGGTTAAATTAAAATTTGGTAGGAAATTTCCCACGTTAGAGACATGAACACGAACATATTTGTAAAAAAAAATCTGACCTTAGCAGTCAAAGGGTTAATTTTCTGTTATAAATTAATATGTAGTGCTAACTAGTACAATATTTAGGCAGTTATATTTTGTATATTATTTAGTATGCATGGAATTATGTTATCACGCTTGTACCCACCCTATCTCATTTAATGCTTATTCAAATTATTTTGTAAAACAAAAACATTAAAGGTTGAACCTTTATCTCGCGGAAACTTTCCAGATAACTTGATGGATTGCTTTTTTGTAGAACAAACTTTTCTTTTTACTTCTTAATTTAGTAATTAAGATTATTGATAAATTATTTTTGCTAGCGTTATTTAAATCAGATCACATTTTGGTTTTACTGACGACCTACCAATATACCTCCTGTTATTATTTTTCGAAAATACAACACAACGTCGATTTCTCTTACTATACCTAGACTAAATAGAAGACAATTTTTACGTTACTGATCTAAAGAGTCAACTAGCAAAAGCTTGAAAATAATAAATAAAGTCAACAGTCTTTTGATGGGTTGATAAGCCATCGCAGCAAATATGAATGGCATTAAAATTTTATTATTTTTTACCCCATATCGTTGGATTAATCCGACAAACAATTTCGTGTTTACTTTTCCAACATCTCACAGTACAATTAAACTTTCTTAGAGCTAAAAGCACGCACTACGACTCATATAAAGTCTGGCAGTCAAAGGGTTTATCTTTGATGTAATGCCAAACAAACAAAACCATTAGTTATTAAAAATCCATACTAATATTATAAATGCGAAAGTCTGTCTGTCTGTCACCTCTTCACGGCTAAATGCTGGACCGATTGTGATGAAATTTGGTAGGGATGTAGTTAAAGACCTGAGGTCAAACATAGGCTACTTTTGGGCGCGATATAACCAAGTCCCACGCGGGGCGAAGCCGCGGGGAACAGCTAGTACTGTATATATTATTTTAAATAATACCTTAACAAAACCCTAAAATAATTATTTGTATACACAAAAGCAACTTACGTAACACAAAATGCCTCCTTATCGTCAGAAATAGCTAACACAAAAATTGGCTACTGTTACATGCCAAGCACGGCTTTACCAACTTCGCAACTCCCAACTTGTAAGCCGAGTGCTCTGTGACGTCCCAAAACTTGTAAATAGGCATAACATAAATGCGAGAGACTATTATGACTTAACGTTGTAGATAATGCTCCTAATGTTTTCCAGGAGTCATCGTATGAGGGTTAAAATATTGTAAAAAAATGTGAAACGCGTATTAAGACGAGACCTTGGTGAACACTAGCGCCACCATCAACTAAAAATCATTATTCACTAAAAACACAAGTTATCAAAAAAACCCTGTTATGTAATTAAGGTTCTGGATCTGAAGTTAATTTTAAACATATTAAATTATAGTTCCCTATAGTAACAAATTGTAATATTGCTTAAAACGGCTACTTTTAGCAGTTTTGCAATTTATAACTATAAGGAACTATAATTTAATAATTTAATATGTTTAAAATTAACTTCAGATCCAAAACCTTACCTAATTACATAACACGGATTTGTAATAACTTGTGTTTCCAGTAAATAATGATTTTTAAATGACGGTGGTGCTAGTGTTCACCGAGGTACCACCTTAAGAATTTTCCTTTTGGAAGACAGTTAAAAATAGACGACGATGAAATTGTCAAGGAGCGTAATCTATGGCGGAACCCTAACAGACGTCACGGCAGGATAAATTCCCAACATCCGCCTCTCATTTACATCCAGAGCAGTTTAGTTCCCTGACGGTGGCCCAACACTCCCGGGGGGCGCATTTGCATGCTTCACCAATTACTTTTTACAAGTTTACTAATTATGTCTCTAAAGATAATAAATTAAGACAACGACGTGTCCTTTTAAAAGAATTTTTTATGTTTTTTTGATAATTGATTCTGGAAATTTTAATTATTTGAGGCATGGACTGGACTACTTTTAGGGTATTTTTTTCTGCGTGCTCCGTAACATTAGTGCTTATTTCTTGTATTCATTATTTTTATATATATATTACAAGTTTATTAAAATTTAATTAACAAGAACACTTAAATAATAAAAAATAAAATTAAAAAAAAGATTAATTAAACTAAGGAAAAAACCTAATACCTACAATAAACAAAGAACTAAATATTGACCCATTTCATGTGGCACTATTTTGAATTTTAGTGAACTTATGACCTAATTATATATAGATACCTTAATAAAAATGCAAATGAATCGAATAATAAGAATAATACACTACCCAGTAATGTAAATCTGTTAAACGACGATACGAAAAAAAAACGTAAAATTACCTGTTTTATTTATTTGGTGGACGCGTGAATTCTGAGGTTGAACTTAATAATGCAATGCTTGTTGTCGACTATGCATGTTCCGTATAATTTTATCAATATGCTAAATCTGTTTCGATCCAATTAAAGATGGCAAATGGCTGACTTTTGTCGAGTATATTGGGTAAATGATTTTGCAAATTGTTACAAATCGACAGTTGTTTATATAAGCGCCATAAATTCAACAATTATCCATTTCATTTTAAAAAATAATACGTCACCCATTTCAGTCCTAGGTCAACAATTTAATAAAAATGTATAAAAACAATGGTGGTGTTATGATGAACACATTTTTTTCAATTAGGTTTTTTGTCTCGCCCTGGCCAGCTTAGCAAAAAAATAACCGTTCTAGCGGTCGGCAATATATGTTGACCGCTAAAATAGGTTGTTTTTGTGTAAACATTAGCCCCTTTTAGCGCTATAGCAGTCCCTTCAAATTTAAAACCAGGATACCAATAATGCATAGGTACCCTGTGTTTTAAGCCTGTTAATTGAAAAAAACACCCGGACGAAGAAACAGACAAAGACGCGGACAAAGTATTGTACAAAATAAATTTATAGCAATTGTAAACGAAGCATCTCAAGAGCGTTTACTCGTTTCGGTCATTTCCGACACCAGTCTGCAATATGAGAAGACGAGAAACTTGAATCACAACAATTTCCATTTATATGGTCGTCATAAGCCATGTTCTGTAGCATTGTGTAGTATATTTTCTCGACAGTGTACAAAATAACTTGACATCTGAGCTTCGTAGCTCTTGTTCTCTTAGAATTAAGTCTCAAATTTCATTCATTTTAACCTAGTGTCAGATGTTGTTTTGACTATATCTGCGTTCTCGCTTATTTGCTTGTTATTTTCTGCTTTTTTGGCTCTATTCTTCTTTCTCATTGCCTTTAAATATCTGTTATTTATTACTAGACAATTAACAGAAAAGTTAAAATCAAAAAATGAAGTTTGATTTTTATATTATAAGCTATAGGACATAATCAGTACACACCAGAAGGGAAACCGTGGGAACAGCTAGTAACATATAACCATGAATACCTTCAATCGAATCCAACAATCATTTTGCCATTTTTTATCAATATAAATAAACTACTTATAAACTAGTCGATACCCGTGGACTTAAGCCCGTACATTTTTTTTAAACTTATTTGATAATTACAACATCAGTGTCAATTCAGTAAAAGCACCATCAATATACGAAATTAATGTCATAATAACATTTGCCGCTAACATAACCAATTTGTCCGAACAAGACATTGCGGCAAGAAGAATTAGCATACAAATAGTATCAGCTCCAATGGTGTGCCAGCTTTTAGGGCGATTGAACTGGACTTCAACACACAGATCATATTATAATAGTAACACTTAAGAGAGGGTTCACGAAATATAGTTTGAATTCATTGACACTTATGTAATATGTATTTCGAGTTCAGATAGTTACTTTTAAAGCAAGCAAGAACATTATTAAGTTTTCTATGTAAGTTCCAGTACCTTCTCTCTCTTTCTTCTCTTAGCGATATACTGGTTAATTCCTCAGCTGACTACTTCGGAGCCCAGGGTCCGCCTTACAGTAAGTTACAGTAAGTACCTCATAGTGTGTCAAATTATTTGTAGACTAGCTGTTTTTCAACGTCCTTATAATTTTGATTACTTTAGTCATAAGGAAGTTTAAAAACAATTAAGCATTGTATTGTCCAGTCATCATAATCCAAGTTACATTAGCCCAGGTATTTATTGATTATCTCTATAAAAATCGGGCATTTTGTACACACAAATTAATACAATCTATACTTAAAGTTTATTAAAATATATATACAAATAAGGTATACCTATTTTGCTGAATTAATTATTGTATTTTGTGTCTAGATGTTTTGTGTTTTTATCATATTAAATTTTTCTAAAAGTAAATTATAAATCCTTATGCACTAGAAAACAATTTAGATATGTTTCATAAACCCGTGCACATTACATTTTGTACCAGCCAGACAAGTAGTTTATAAAATGACATTCTGAACAAAAACGAAAATAATTTAATGTATACTGCGATTCTGCAAGTATGCGGAATATAACGGTTATTGCTTTCGGTAAAAAGCTTGTTGTTGTTACTATATATAGCCCTAATCTCGGATGTTTTCCGAGTACACAGATTCTGATCAAATAACCTTGTCAGCGCTGTAAAACGTATGGCGACAACTTTATTGGGCTTTTACGTACCTACCGATCTATCTATAAAACTTGGGCACACGATAACTGTATGTGAAATATTACAGTATACGTGTACACAGCGTTTATAAAGAATTAAAGATACAATGTTAAATATTAAGCTAACAAAATATGAATTAGGGCTATCCATATTTGTTTGCATTTATACATTACATTACATTACATTTATAATGCTTTACATGATATATCATCATGTAAAGCAGTATAAATGTTAAATGCTGTTTTACATGTTTATTCCATACAAGTCGCACATACTTATTTTCATGATCATTCCATACCCATAGTATTGTCCATAGTAGCCAGTTTGATAAGCAGTTACCTTAGGCAATTACGTAAGCCACAGAATTTATAATAATCTACTAACCTAAGCTTAGAAGCTTTCTTCAGCACTTATTAACTTGTCGATGAAATATCAAATGTAAAAAACACAAAGTAAATACCGTATATAATTTTCAAAATTACCTGTAAAATAGTGAAGTGTGACATTCAAATGACGAGCATCTCCCTACACGATTTACCAACGTTTGACTTTGAGACAGTTTCGAGCGTACGCAATCACGACGTCGGAATCATTGTTCACGAAAATTTTGGCAATTAGAAGTATCTGAAACTCGTCACAAATAACTTGACGGTTTTTATAATAGACAATCAAACTTTAAAACGCGAGCTCTTTGCAGCGTTTATAACTTTTAACTAGAAGAGTTTGGTTAGATAACCAAGTTTCCTCAAAGCTGGCAATCTACCTACCGTAATAAAATACCTGATATCGAATCATCTAGAATAAAAATTGTTCCTCATTATCTCTACGAATATAATTTAAAAACCTATATAGCATTGAGTAAATTAAGTGGAAATCAGCAAACATAACATAAAAATATTGCATCTATGCCTGAACCTATTACCTCTATATTGACCTGATTATAAGGCAAAATTATATTTGCTATTATCCCCCGAAGCAAAAAGAGAGGGGTGTTATAATAAGAATAATGTCTGTAAGCTTTGTTACTGAATAAAAGTTCAAATATTATGCCACTATATAAAATTATTTTTATTCTTTCTATTATTAAACATGATAAATTTTGAGTGTTAGTTATTTTGTTTGTTCATTCATTTCTTTATTTTAACAAACACTCAAAGCACTCATAGTTTCCCAACGCCTGTCAACAGTTATGTACTTAATAAGACAAGCATATAACACACGAATCGACAGTTATTTATATTAATTAATAATATAAACTGTCGACATTTATATAGCAAATAAGCGATCATAGCAGTGGGTGTAAGTCTGTTACAACCGATTTTCATGAAGGAGAAAAGCAGGTATTTTATGATTGACTTAGTAGGGGTTTTAAGACGGTTTTCAATAGATATAAATTATGATTGAATAGTCAATCATTACTATTGTGAACTACAAAGAACTTAGTTACAAAGAAACCTTTTGAATATTTCTTTCGCTTCATTAATCCTACTATAGAAGTTTGTAGTCGCGTTCGAGCTGTTCTTATGAGTTAGGACACAAGTTCTGCCGCTCATGTGAATATTGTATGATGTGCCACTGTTTTCGTTTCGAAATTAGATTACATAGAGATAAAAGTACAGGATTTGGAACTAATAATATAGAGGTACACAGACTAATTCGTGCCGTGAGAATGTTTTATGGCGAAAGCTTTGATGACGAAAGTAGCTCGCCAATCATAAAGATAACTAAAATATTTGTATTGACTCCGTTGTACACCGAAAAAAGATTACAGTTAGATATACTCCGTTCTACTTTAAGTATTTATTGATTTTCCTCAATAAAGGATGCGGACAGACTTATGCTATGGAATATCAAAAAACATTTTATATTTTTTGCAGATTACAATCTATGTGATCAAATATAATTAAGTTTATATTTGATTTCATAGATAACTATTAAAACAATACAGTTGTTCATAGAAAAGACAGTGGTATCAAATGTGCAAGTACACATTTATGAAATGAAAATTTTCTTACATGTTTTTATCTTAATTAACTTGCAAACTCACGCTCTGCATACTTATTAGATAAATTAACAGTTCATAATATTTTTAATCTATTTAAATGTACTGCTATAACAGTTCCCAATATAGACACAAGTGGACTCCAGGGTACGAAGCAATCTACTTGCCACTATTTGCAGCTCTTAGCCTTTCAAAAAAAGAAGAATATTATCTGAGACAGGTACTTTTTATTAGCATAAGAAGAAAAAAATTAAACTTATTTTTGTAGTTTCATGTAGTTATGTGTCTGATGCTTGCCTTCATTGTTCTGGTCTAGTGAAATCACAGATGGCGGGACTAATTACATGAAATTCTAATTAAGATTAGACAAAGACAACACTTCGACTTGTTATTGGAATTTAAAAGAAAAGTGCGAGTATAGAAATGAATAATAAAAAAAAGTATAGATAAAATAATATTTTTCTGATACATTGATTGAAACAAGAAATAACATTGTGTTTAAATTGTTGTGTTTCTGTATGAATTGTAAAAGAGGGAGAATTGAATTTTGTATAAATGTTATTGATATTTTTTTATATTCTTTTGGAATAATATTTTTTCTACAGACAAATATTTTTGACATCAAGCGGAACTCTGATAACGGACCATTTGTTATCCTTATCAGATATTCAATATTTAGCTAAATAAATATTGAATATCGGTGAAAAATTAAATAAATTGCATATAACATCGTATTGGTGTAAACTGTAAAGGTGTTATAATGGTTTTTTAATAAAAAAATTAACAAATAAATCTATGAAATTATTGATTTCTAGTCTACGTTACACATGTCTTAACATGTGCCTTAACAAATACCAAAATTAGCAAATGAAAAACAAAGACTGCCTTAATGACTGCATTCTCTAAGGGCTGCTAATGCTGCTTACCTTTACAAAAAGTGTCAAAAGTGGCCGTTTTTAGTAATTTTTACAAAGGAAAACGACAGCGGATAGTATTTCAATGACTTTCGTGGTTCTATTGTAACATAAGGATACTAGCAAAAAAGTTGCGCGAGGATTTCTGATAATCTCACTTACAGAAAGATAATTCTGTATTTTCAAGGTCGCTAGCGCTGGTAGCAACCTTAAAGACAACCTGTCGAATTTAAAATAAAATATTTATATGCTCAATAGCAAACATACAAATGTTTGATATAAGTCTACACAAGACACGGTAAACCACAGAATTTAGAAATATATATTCGGATAATTTCTCTGTTCTGTGCAATAAACAATCAACAATACGTTTTCCTAATGACATTTCTATATTTTTGTACTTGACATGGCAAATGATCAACATTGATTTTGAAATCTCGAAATCTTGAGGTATCTTTTTATTATCTATCATCACAATGTGTGACTCTCGTTTTGAAAAATTTCAAAGAATATCGTATTTTGAAAAGTTGAAAGTAAGTCGAATAGTATTTGTATCGGTATTCTATTGTGTTGTGTGGGTCACAAAACGTGGAGGCCGGCCCTCGACAAAGTCGTGACAAGATTTGTGTAGCCCATCGAAACGGGCGGGCGGCCCATCCCCTGTGAGCTATGTCCAACTTTTGTTCAAACCAGCAAAATACACGATTATTGGCCAAAAAATAAGAACTGTATTAAAGGAGTTTTTTTTTTTGTCATAGGGTAGTGCCATATCACCGTATACGACTTTTTATTTAGTCCTAAGATTTTTTGAGCTCTACCCTAGTAAATATTATTCAGAGGTCCTGAGAGGTACTTATACCTACACTTCATAGCCTCTCAGGATGCTATCTTTCTCTATATAGGTAAGTATTATATTTTCACTTGATTACGCAAAGCGTAGGTTTTTTTTATTAGAAATTCAAAGGTAGTTCTAGTACTAGCCAACTAGTACTAGAGTTCAAAATCCGCCAGAAGATAATTTTTTTCATAGCTTTTAATTTTCTCTTCGTTTTGGTCCAAAAGGTTGACCGATAAAGAATTTATTTTTTTAAGTGTAATAATGTAGTATGACTAAGTAAAAAAGATATAATATAGACGACATTAGATTTTTCCCAAAAAAATCATGTCATTTCTAATCTATTTAGAGTAGATTCTTACAATTAGCCATAAACTTGTAAGTATGATACCAGTATTTAGAATTATATATTCTGTGATTTAGTTCAATGTCCCTTAGTTAAAGTTGGGGAGTCAACTGAAGTTTAATCTAAGTATGCAACAGTCAGATCTTGTACTCGCTTTAATATCTCTTGCAATTTCCACCACTGTTCTTAACGCATCATAGACTGTAGAGAATTGTTCTAAAAGCAGTTTTCCAAGAACTTGAAAGTAGTTTTCTTAATGTGATCTTTTCGCGAAAATCTTAGCAAAAGAAATAAGTAAAGTACATTTCAAATATTGCACAAGCTGAGAACTAAAGTAATTTGTTGTTGAAGAATTTTCTAGCACATCAGGGTCCTGCATTCACCAAAGATATTGGCGAAGTGGAAATGCTGGATGTTCATATAATATCAAGAGATAAAGGTTTGATATTGGTTTTTTGACTTTAAGGATAAAGAGGACTCCAACCTTTTGCTGTGTTTTGTATTTATTTAAATACATAAACTCTTTATACACAATGACTCTACGTTTAGCGACAATGATATAAATAAATGTTTGAATATCTGGTCAAACTGAAATACTGATGAAGGTACAATAGGTACAAATGAACCCACAGTATTGGCACAACCGTCTAAAATAGTTGAAAAATATCAAATATATAGGTACGTAGAGAAGTAAGATATAAAAAAACTATAATACATATTTTTTTATATTCATATTTTCTTATTAAGGAAAATAGTTTCGGAGCCAAGAATGCGCTTTTTAAATAAATTTAAGTTAAATAAATGAGCTATAGAACTTTAATTTTGATAAGTGTTCAATGTTATTTAGTTATCTTAAGTTCGATTAACTTAGAGTTCCGCGTTACTCTCGTTTGATGTTTCATCTCAATTTCACGGTGCCTGCACTAGAATCAGGTGTTAATTAAGAACAAGTTATTGAGATAGAAATGCACGTCATAGACATCAAATAATGATATAACAGAAGTACATTTTTGGAACTAATAAATAGGGATAGTAATGATGTGATAATAGGTTAATAAAAAAGTAAAATAAAGGGTAATTATGAATTAGAAGAAAATGTTTATAAATCATGAAAGAAGTATTACAATAACACAAAATGAAATCCATCTATTCCTTTAGGCTATAGAGGGCAACAAAGAAATAGACAATACTTTTTCGAATATAACCATTCTTCGTAGAGTTGGGTAAACGAATAATAAACAGCCCGAATAATATATTTAAATAGACTTTCCGTTTTCCAAATAAATTATTGTAACAAAAACAAGCGAAAAGAAAAAACACAAACAGAAATAATTAAATGGCGTAATCATTAAACACGAAACCGCAAATTCCTATTAAACGAAAATTCAGTTTGTAGCCAAAGCCACAGTATATTAATTTGGGAGATGAACCACATCTCAGGTTAACGGCTCCTTTGAGATAACAACTAAGTAAGATACTGTTGTACCACCCTTATGACCAGTTGGGAGAGTTCAAAATGCTTTAACATGTGCGGTACAGTGATTTAGGAAAACATAAATACTAGGAAGACGTATGAGGCAATAGCAGAATGCTGCGAAATGTATAACACGCAACTAGGTATACGATAGGTAATTCCACGTAATTTGGCATTCAGTAGAAATAAACCTATACCGTTACTTCTTAGATGTCGAAACATGCATGAATAGAGTACAAATTTTCTTATATCTTTGACTATTCGCAAATTTCACCATCTCTCTTGAAAATATTCCCAAGAAGTTAAGTAAGCAGGTTAATAAGCCGAATCTTTTAAAGGGATACCTCTTTGAAGACACACAATAAGTCATCGTAGCTTTGCAGACTTTTAATTGAAAACACAGAATAATTTACCCACCCATAGATAGCTTCATAAACGTTTATTGATTAGCTGATCAGAAATCGTAGATAAATGCGTGCTTAAAATATATTTCAAAGATAAATATAAATAAAACAGATGAAACATTCACGGGATTCCCCGCAAGATAACGTCGCAATCCGGGGCACTATTCATTTGTTTGTTCTGAATTAATGCGACAGTCGTTTGTCGCACGTAATATGTGTTTGAGTGTATGCGATGCATGCAGCTTAGGTACAAAATATATAAAGTGGAGAGTAGACCACAGGAAGACCTTTGTACAAAGACCTTTTTTCGGGATTCTCAACTAATAATAAAAAGCGGAAGCGTTATTGGATCCGTCGTATTTAATTATATTATTAAAGGAATGCCAACGGCGGCGGCAGGTTTAATTTTTATTCCTTATTCATTAAAATTGACATAAGTTTTTGAAGACCATTTCAAACAAAACATGTTTTGTCAGTTTCTTTCACGTCAAAAATTGTTAGAAGTGAAAAGACCGAACATGGAGTTAGAAATTAGCATGCGCTTAACAAATGTTTGTTAAATTTTGTGAATGACATGAGTAGGCTTTTTGTACCTGGCAACCAACCGGTAGTGCAGAGAAAAACATCATATTTTTAGGTCATCTTCGTAAACACCTCAATCCTAACTATTTCTGCCTAACTTTTGCAAGCACTGCTCTTTAGCGTGTAATTGTGTTTCAGTTTGAATTGTAAAAGAGACCGCGATATAACTGGGGCTCAATATTTTAGACAACGAGTTGGCAGCGTACAAAAGACAATTGTCTATTGAATTAGTCGTGTAGTTGCATTGGTTTCTATGAAAAAGTAATAAAATTAAGTAGTCTTTTAGTTCATGCCATTTTACATCAGCTAAGAAGTTACCTACACGTCCTTTCTATAATCATTTTGTTCTGTGCAGTGACGTCACGTTTGTTCCACTATGCAAGCTATTTCTGCGGTAAACACTACACTTAAATATTTCCCAGAATGAAGGCACTAATGGGCCATTAGAAGTTTAAATATACATGCAGAAAAAAAAATATGTACAAACTAAATGTTATGGACTAATAGAAAAATTACTGGTAAAACTATTAAGTAAGTACTAGTAAATCGGTCATTATGATTTAACTTACGAGTATTTCTATTCCTATATTAATGTGCCTTTTTTGTATCTTAAACTCTCGAGCCTCATTCATCATTCAGTAAATGCACTGACCAAAGAGTAAGTTTGATTTGGGATTTAAGAAGACCTAGGGATCCTGACACAGCTAGAGAAGGTCATTATTTTTATAAAAGTGTTGTTATCTCATTATAGATTTTTTGGTTCTTAAGTACAAATGTTGGGGTTGTGCCAATATTGGTAGGTAGTTGTAGAGCTCATTTAAAAAAAGGTATGATCTTTACCATTCAGTTTTCAAAACTCTTCTTATTACTTTTAAACTTCTGTACAGTTAAAAAACTGAATAAAAGTTTGATTCTCCTTAACTTAGCTCCAAGTTAACAAAAACAAAGTAACAAGAAACCACATTGCAAAATATTCGAACGTATTTTCTGAGTAAAATCTGAACAAGACATTACTTTGAAGTAAAATGCAAAAGCTAAGAAGTCGCACCCAACGTATAGCTATAAGTTTGAATTTAATCACACTATCTCGTGTCGAGCTTGAGTTTAAAACAAAAAGTATTGCAACAAAGGCTATGCAATGTTAACGACTTTTTATTAATGCATTTTGGTCGCTTTACCTTTTGAATACTATTTTATTAAATTAAAAATACATGGCTGAATAGCTTCAGGGAGTGGACTGAATTGCCAGCGTTGTACAGCTGTTTTGTTTAGAGATCGACAGAGAGGAGTTGTTGATGCTTATAACCAACTTTCATTTATGGAAAGAATGAAAATGAATACATAATAAATTTAACCTAAATGCCTATTCAGCCCGTAAAGAATACCTAAACACTTAAAATATGTATGAATGATCTGTACACTACTTCGAGATAATTAAATAGCTTGTATTTTATTATGTTTTAAAATTATCACTTACTGTTTAGCTAATAGTATAGTATTCTTTAATCTGTGGTTTAGCCTAGCAAATCAATAGATATCAATAGGTAACCAAGTTAAGACGTTGTACCCGGCTCCTATTTAGTGATCGTTTTAAAAACTACGGCAGATGCCGATGGACGGATTCGAAATACTGAAAACAGGGTGTAAAGGGTCACTCTAAGTTGGAATCCACATAATTCATTTATTCAAGGATTATAAAGTATATAATATATACGTGTGTATATATATATATATATATATGTTATTATAATGAAAGTTTTTGTAAACTTTAACTTTACAGACACAGAGCTCTACCCAACGGTACCGATTTATATATTTGAGAGCTTTCGATTGAGACCAACACAGCTATTAAGATCTGATTGAATACTACCTTTACATAATATGTAAAATATAAAGACGATAATATTAAGATTTCATGGAGATTAATAATCTATCTGTCTGGAATTTGGCCGGCACAGACGCTACGAATACAACAAATATGTTGATGGTAAAACACTGATATTTATTTAAAAAAAATGTAATATTTGACTTATTGGATTTTTGTTAGCTTTATTGTGTTTCAGAAAAATATTTTCTTCCTAGGAATTGACTAGCTCGTATTAAAATAGTTGAAGTAAACACATCGTGAGATAAGTTAATAGATGACGAGAAAATGTATGTGTATAAAATCAATTACTGTATGTGTGTTGTATTTTCCATTAAATTTAAAAAACTATTCCTATTTGCAATATTTAAAACATAGTATATACCTAGTATACTTAAAATAATAATATCTTTACATTTTCACATATTTCCCTAAGGACGGAACCTCGGGTATGTGATTGCGGTTGTCCTTGATTACGGATTTCTCCGCACCATGACGTTATCCTTCTAAATTAGAAATCGCACAATTTTCACGCTCGCGTAATACTTAACCCAATTGGTGTACCGAATAAAGGAGACAGGGTTTGGGTCGTTACCACCCGGCACAGCTTATCCCGCAACAAATGCCTTTCGAATTGATGACCTAGAAAAGTCGAATCTTAATCCCTGATACGAGGGCTTCATAAATATTCAGAGTCGTTATTTCACCTCGGCGGATGTCGATCCTGGAGACGCGGCCAGAGCCTGTGTTTATGTTTACAGGGTGGCGGGGTGGCAGGCGCCCAGCTGAGATCCCTCCGCCCCCGCTCCCCTCACCTCCGGCCCGACTGCGGAAAATCGATAGCGTTCCGCGACCCACAGACGTTGGCGCGAATGCTCTACTGAGCGACGTCTCGACAAATAATTCTCTTATAACAAGCCAAATCCACACGCGTCAATCTGACTATTTACCTACTAACAATTTACAGAAACGCCCAAATAAATCCATTCGAATGAATGCTCGCCGAGCACTCGCAGAAGCTTTTCCGGTTTAATTTTCCGAACAACGAGTTATCTTATGAAAATAAATTGGATGCTCTGTGAAAACCGCTTATGATGCCATTAAGCATAATTTCAATGCGGAGTCTCACTAAGTCTCTTTGCATTTAGAATTCTTGTTACCCAATAGAGTCTACGCGGTGAAATATGACTAAAATGTGATATCATCGGATAATTTAATAAATTAATTTTTGAGTGTGAACGAATTCGAATATGTAAGCAGTTTTGTAAACTGGGTCAGCTAGATTCAATTGTGTTTTCTAGTTAGTGTGTTATGTACACACGATTACTGAAGCGGACTCTGAGCCTGAGCCCAATTTTACCCTTGGGCTGCAATATAATTAGTTTATTTAGCTATAGTAATACTAAATCTGATACTCGCAGCTACATGCTTGCTAACTAATTAATTTGTTTGTTCTACTTTTCTTAGCAACTACTGAGATATTTTATTTATATTTATGAAACACGTACAAAAGAAAACATATAATTTATTGGTTATTTCCAAACAAGTGAACTAATTAGCCCAATCAGATTCTTTCTTTATAGAAACGAAAGACAAAATAGGATATTACCACAGATTAATTAATAGTTACTACGTATTACTGAGGTAGAGTTATCGGGTCACATAGTTATATTTTTCGGGACCAACCGTAGCCCGCGACTTCACTCGCATGGTACTCTATTATACCGTGGTAAAACGTAGCTGATTTCCTTGTCCATACTTTAATTTATGTTATAATCTCTACAATCAATCAATATAATGTGCCTTTTGTCTAGTGTTCAGCCTAAATCTACTAAAACTACATAAGTGGCTATAATAATAAATAATAATGTTTCTCTGCAGGAGGATTATTTCTGAAATCTAACGCTCACTGAAACGGTGTTACATGATTTTCATGCGACGTACCTTTTTTTCATTCATCACAGATGTCTAAAATAGCACCCCAACCCCAACTACCTTACTTTAAAGTGTGGTGTCTGCTATGTGTATCTTAAAAAACTTATAAATAACTAAATAAATTAACAAAAATGTTTCTCTCCTTGAGATCAAAGTTGATAAGTTCCTTACGGTCGATCCCACTATTTCCATTATTTATTTCCATTCTAAGAATTTATTATTGGCCTAGCAAGTAATTTCGTAAGATATTATCTTTGTCTTTGATCACAAGTTCCTTAACCTTTCCTGAATAGGGTTAAACGCCCTATTAATTTTAGTCATGAATTTTATTGCCTCTTCTATATAGTCAAAATTAACTATCGGTCACTACTTTTATATATTCTATCCTATCGGGAAATTCTTTAAAACTACCTGTTATAATTATGGGCTATATTGTAATTCAACTATTTTTAGATTTAACTTTAAATAAATAAATAAATTTGAAAGGGAAATGACAAAGTAAAAAGAATGAATTTTTAAGTATTTTCTAAATTTACGAGTAAACTACATTATTTATTCACTGTTTGCACATTTAAAATTACAATTATTATTTATATGAGAATCTTACAATGTGATCTAATTGGGTTAAAAAAACAATAGAATGTGGAGAAAGTTGGACAGAGACGGTTTGAAAAACTTTTTTTACACAACATTATGTTCAGCCAGTGAATGTGAATTTCTTTTTGAAACAACTTGTGACAACCATTCCAAGTCAGGCCACTCTCGCCGTCACTGAACACACGGATATCGAGATCCTCGAAAATGTGAATTATTGTTTGTCCTTCTTTCATGTTGAAATGAAGAAACCGATTCGCGTCATTTTATTCATGTACATATTTACAATACCAATATAGTGCTTTATCCCACATTTCATCCCGGAATCAATGTCGGTCCCAGAAATTCATTGAATAAACATGGACATGTATTGATTTTTCCTCATAATATTAAAACTATTAGTTTTTTTTTTTTTTATGTCAGTCTTTTAATATTTAATGGAGGATTTTTTCAGTATCGGATATCAAACTTTTTTTTAATAAATTTTATTTTACTTTAATAATCTGGATAAACGGTTGAGTTAGCGTACCACCGGTCAGTTTCCTTACTCTTATACTTTAGTACCTACTACAGGTTTTCTATATAGTTGTTATAACTAGTACCGCCAAATCAGGACCATGACTGAAAGCGTACGGCTCTAAAGCATAAGCTGAAGTTGCAACCAGGAAAACACGCTCGGATGAAGAAGAATACTACGAGATTCTTGAATAAGAGATATCAATACAAGATGTACAATATCTTATACCTTTCGATCATAAAGAGTAATTGGTTCTTGAAACAAAAGACTTAGAAAATTGTGCACAACCAGAGATTATGACATGTGTTTGATCAATAGTTTAATTATATTTAATTTAATTGTTTACATCTGTATCTATTTACTGGAAATGATCCAAAAGTCTCCGTTTGCTTTAAAGTAACGCTTTTTATTCGTAGTTACAGATGTTTTATTTTGTTTTTGCTACAACAAAAATATTTAAAAACAAATAAACGAAAATCATTTACTAAATATTTACAAAATAATATCTCTTCAAATTGTATTATTATGTATATTCTATTGTAGGTCCAAGAGTTTTCATTATCAAAGTCGCATCACATACTCGTTCAATAACATAGTAGGCTCCGCTAGAAGTAATATTGTTCCGAGATCGTATGTATTGTACCTAACTACATGTGTTTAACTAAGACAGGAGTGGATCTAAGGATATTAAATATGAACAGCCTTGCTCGTTCCATGTCAATTGGATATAGGAATTGCTAGCTTGTTTATCGAGTAAGTTTCAAGGTTTTACATCATACATTGTTACTTGTTTTGGGGCTAGCTTGCAATGGTTTGCTGGCGAATTTTTCGGCTTGAAAAAATTAATCTTGTAGTTATTTCGTTAATTTATGACGAGTCACTGTGGTTCGGTCATTCTTACGATTTTCTTTGTTTTATCTATTAAACTGTTCAAACATTTATTTGGCGAATTTTTAACGGGTCTTTTCCTCAGTTAGTATTATTTGTATGTAGCGAAATTATAACGCGAAAGAAATACCGTCAATCGATTCGGTTACTTCCTTGTCGGCTTTGTAAATCTTACAGATCCCTCGATGAATAAGATAGTACTTAGTGAATTTTTATTAACAAAAAAAATTCAAGCCCGATTATATAAATGGATGAATTAGAATTTGCGCTTGCGATGCACTTAGGAAAATATTGCACCGTATTTGGAAATATATCGGGACACTTGAAGCATGCTACACGCCAGCAAACTCGAGATTTCGCCCGATATAAATCTTTCAAGTGGAGATGAATTCCCCGGACTGCGAAATGATACATAAAATATTCATTTTACTCAGAAATGCAAGCATCTGTTTTTCACTCGGCTGAATTTTTGGATTCTTTTTTTACGTAATTCAAGTTTTTGCAATCGTTTTACTTTTGACACGCTTTTTACAATTTAAACACGTTCAATAGCACTCTATCACCAAATTTTGTTTCGATTTGAGTGCAAGCGAAACATAAATCAATTGCTATTCGATAGTTTTGCTATAAAATGTTTTACTGATTAATATTTTTTAGAATAAAATTAAATCTACATGGATAAGGATAGACAATACCTATACAAACTTTATCGAATTATAAACTTCGAATCAAATCGGTGTTCGAACCATAATATTTCCCATACCTGAAACAAAAGAAACATAAGGTTATTTTATACTGTAAACAAATCTTTTTATCATTTAACACAATGATATTTGGACGAAACAGGATTAGGGTGAAGGAAATGGCTCAAACGGTAATATCTAAATTAGATCAGGTACTTAGACGTATAATCTTAAAAGCTTTAAAGAATTAATTTCTTTTTGCCTCTTACCTTACAAAAAATCGGTTGAAAAGCTATTTTAATCTGTGTTACTAACAATATAAAAAAATCTTTATGAAAATAACTAGCTTCATCTGCTGGACTTCGATAACTGGATATAAAATTTGACGTCTGAAGCAACGAACTGTAAATGTTTGTAACTGGAGTATGGAAACATTTCATGAGTGAACAAACAGTAGTCTGTTGTGGGGTTACTGAACTCTAAATGCTTTTCTCGAGAACTAGCACTCGCCCGTGGCCTCGCCCGCGTGAACTCCCCTCAGGAACAGTGCTTGTTCCCGGTGTGAAAAGTACTCTATATCCTTCTCAATACTTCTAAGTAAGTTTGTGGAAATTTTACGAAGAGTGGTTCAGTAGATAGGGCGTGAGTGCAAACAAACAAACCAACAAACTCACTTTCGCATTTATAATATTAGTTGGGAAGTTGGGATACTTTTAGGTATAACTAAAAAATTGGTTGCCTGTAAAGTCGGTATACGGGCGAAAGTTTTACGTGACAACGACTTTGAGTCTGTCTCTCTCGCTCTTAGGGGACGCGTGCCTCTCACTCGCTCTCATTGTGAGCGCATCGTAACGTTACCGAGCGTTACACTTTTTCATAAGTGACTCCCAGCCGCAACCTAATTTAAGACGTTGTCACGTCAAAAACATAAAGTTGATTATGTGCTCGCAAGTAAATAATTAGCTTAAGTAGTTTAGTTTACGGCTACATGGTAGGAAAAATGGCCAACACGCACGCAAAACGTTTTAAAGCTGAATCTTCTTCGAATCTTGTATACCACCTAATAATTAAAAAACTTGGCGTAGAGAGAGCAAATCCTCAACAGGGCAAATATAGGGCTGTTAACGTAGTAAAGGAAATGGCAGCCGAGCGGCAGCGATTTCACATTTCTTTGACTAATCAGTTAGAAGACGGTTAGAAACATAGACTATTGTCTTATATACATAGTTACAAAATCGCTGCTCTGCCATTTTGTAAATCTATGTTAGCTTCATAACACTACCTTCCTCAACGGAAGTCTGCGTTGCTCTATGGATCAATCTGATAGATCGGATGTAGCTCTCATCGTCGCCACCTAAGAATTTTCCAGTTTACAACACAAACATTGGCTTTGAAATACGCAGTCCGTTTAAACAGGATATACGAGTAGCTTTCTACCGATTAGATTCTTATGTAAGACAGCTTTATATTTTAAAGACGTTCATTTAGCCTTGTTGATTTTAGTATTATACACGCTACCTTAAATCGATCTAACTAACGAATTTTGCAGCTGTTACTAGTACACGCTTTGTTACATTACACGTCAAGGCGTGGCCGTGACATTCAGACATCAAATAAAGCCACAATCTTTATAGGTCCTAGCTTATAACGCTAGATGGCAGTCGGTAATTACTCGTTCATATAGATTAATCCTTTAAGCAGCTTGAAGTCTGATACTGGTGTAGTTAACTGTGAATTGTTAAAATGTTAAATTCAATATCTTTTTACGCCACTGATGACAGAACCACATGATTTGCGAGATGAACCAGCTATAAATCACGTCTTTATCCATTAGATCGATAGATAGACATAAGACTACATTTAGCATTTTGATAGTTAAAACAGGAAATCAATAGTGATGGCTAACCGCATCGGTTATATGTCACGATTCTCCCATTCTACGATTTCCTGGTTTACGCCCTGCGGGGAAAGAGTAGCAGCTAATACATTCCATGTTTTTCTTTTTCTTCCAGACCAGCATGAAAGCGTTTCAGTTTATAATATCACTCGTGTGCAGTGCCTTAATAGTATTACTTGCGCGATGCTAACTCTTTAGCTACACACTTCACAGTACCTTTTTTATCAGATTGTTTCCAGATTTGTTTTCAAAACGGATTCACTACTGGATATGTGTAGTAACTAGTTACGTATGAAAAGAAAACGAAACATCTTACCTACTTATCTAGAAGCAAAAAACCAAAATATTTCTACAAAATGCTAAACTAATGTATGACCATAGATAATAACTTATCTTTTGATAAAAAAATATAAGCCTAACTTTTAATGAAACCGGACTATTCTTAGTCCATTACATACTGTTCGTACTCTAAATATACGAGTAAATTGTGCCTATTCATTCTTATGTCGTGTTAGTACAAAGCTTTGCTTCATAATAGCAAAGGTACAGGTAAATGTTTTATAAGCTGCTTTTAGTAAAGGAACACTAATTAGTAGGTTTAGAACTTTTAATCCACAAAGAAGTCACTTAAGTAAAATAAGTCTAAATGAACGTACCTACATAACCTACATATTTTCCACAACTATGTAGACAAATAGTTGTTATTAACTTCACTTGCTAAAAATAGTGTGACCTTAAGTGTAAATAAAATTGTGCTCATAAAAATTGAAGTTTTTTTTTATTTGATCAAGCGTAGATAATCTACACACAGATAGAAACGATAAAACAATGTAATTTGTCGAACTCCAAACTACTCTTATTCAAGAAGTCTGACAATGTTATCAGAAACAACGACAAAACGATGATGGGAGATAATCGTGATGCTCAAATCTGAGTAACTGATTGGAAAATAAAATAAAAGAGTGCGATACCAATCTGTAATACTTCTTTTTACTAGATCAAAACGGAACTATGGACACGAGCTCTCCACTCTATATTTTTATTTTGAACTGAGCCTTGTGAATTTATGACGGGGGAGCGACGCACGCGAATGGCCCATCGCTTCTTGTTCTGTTCTACGCGCGGATCCCAAATCGTAAATCTAACCAGCGGATCACTTCTATTTTAATCTGTTCTTGGTATTGAATTTCAGATTTGATCGATATTTTGATCACGCAACGTTTTCACATCGATAATTTGAATTCTTTGTGCGTTAATTCGCTGGATTAGAGACTAGGCATGAACGATGTGGCATTGCTTGGACGTGAATTTTCTTTAAAAAAATACTAATATTTATAAAGAGAATATTCACGACCCACTAGGAAGGAGGTCAAGAATCATTAAACATAATCTATACTTTGTGTGTAAACTTTTGATATGGAAAAGTATAGAAATAAAATTTTGAATCCCTAACGAAATGAAATGAATTTAAGTCTCGTCTTCGTCAGCTCTTACAGAGCCGATTTAGTGTTGCCTAATTTTCAAACAACACTGTATTCTATATTTATTGTTATGCGACTAATATAAAACTTAAAGTTATTTTTTATCCCTCTACATTTTGGGTAGCCGACTCGTTTGTTTTACGAACGATCGATATGTCACCCCTCTGTATCAATTAGGTATATTCAAAGGTATCAAATGTATCAAATATTAGTTTAGTTAATTAATTTTTGTGTTTTTGCAATTAACTAATGGGTACGTAATTTTTACTATTACCACACGATGAATCTGAGAGTAGCGAATTATCAAATCGATTAAGTTATCCTATCTGGTGCACGTTAAGACAGTTTTCAAAGCTCCAAGGGCTGAACAACGAACATACTTTGTAAAATGAAACGTATGACGCGGTAGACTTTAGAAGTTTATTAAAATATACTTAAAGGCTACTTGGCTCACGACTATCAAGGCCCAAATTATCTCTTCTAAGATTTTGTGTTAAAATGGCAAGATAACCATTTTAAAGGGGCTTTCATCAACTGACCCCACAAAGAATTGGAGAAATGGGGTCAATTGGGGTTGTCTTTTTATATAGTAGAGCACGTCAAAATAGATCTATAATCTTATTGGCACCATGGTGTCAATAAACGTCGTCTTGAATTTATGTAACTGCATTAGCACCATGGTTTTAGTGTGATAATCCAAAACGAGTCATATCAGAACTGACCCCATTATGCCAATTCTTTGTGGGGTCAGTCTATGAAAACTCATTTAAAAGGGTTGGTTACAAAGTTACGATTTCAGCCGTGGACTTATGGCGGCAATATCCATGATTAAACCAGATGCTAAGTTGCAAAGTAAGAAAATATTTCAGGCTAAAGGTGAAAGAACAGAAGTTTGGAACTAATTCGCAATTTATTCCACGTTACGGAGCTGATAATTCGAAAAAAGTTGGCGCTCTAAGAAGTAAGTTTGCTAGCTGAATCGCGTCCTAAATAACTTGGAACTGATCTCGGTAGATCCAAGACACGGGAACGCTACGTAACAATAATTTTTCTTTAGATAAGAAACCGAGGAGCATTAGAATGAGATATTCCCACACCCACAATAAAATTAAAACTAGTTTGTTTCTTTAGTGTTTTGACTTTGGTACATCGACAAGACAAGAGCTATGTATTTATTGACTATAAGTTGTTAATTTTTATGTATATGTTTATAAAGGCCTGGTGAAAATTTCCACTTCCTTACAAAGACGAACCTAAAATAGTGTTATTCAATTAGAACACTATAAATTCATAATTATTTTAGATGTATGTATGATAATCTACTGATAAGCTAGAAGTAAATGAAACTTACATAAGGTAAAAAAACTACTATACTAATGATTCTATGAGACTAAGAGGATTCTTTGACTCAAGCACAATGTTTAATTAAAATAGTTCTCTTTTTATAAGAAAATGCGCGCTTTAGCTTCTTTGTATATTAATATCTATAATACTTTTGTTTGAGTAGACTGAGAACCAAGAAACTATGCAATGAGTTGTCTTATTGTATATATATTGACTGTTTGCATACCTAGTTATTGTGGTTTGCATCAGTTATTTGTAAATAGCCACATTTCTTCCTTTCTTCTTATTTTTAGGAGGTCGACTTTGACATATTATATTTGTGATGACCATAACTCCGGTTAGCTGACAAGGCATTATCAATGGTTTCGTGCTGTCCCTGAGTATTCAAGTGGCTGAGCATTGATGATGGGTGTAAAATTGCCTTTGCTTTCGTAACCTATTCTTACAAATAAAATTGAATTTTTCGTTTGCCGAAATATCTACCTATGTTTCACTAACGCACGTAATAGATCATTAAAAAATGTTGGCCTACATTTTTTTCATTTAAAATTTAAACTTGATTGAATATATCTATAGCATACCAAAAATTTCTGCCGGGTACATGGAATATAATTAAAGTACCGTTTTGATAATACTTGACGATTTAAAAAAACATAAGTCCTTAAATATTAAAAAGTTGCCTAAATGTATTTATAGTAAATATATTTATGTTAATAGTCTGCTGTTTTGTATCGCTATTTATTTTGATCTTTTAACTATTATTTCACAAGAAATTGACTCCACAATTAATAATGATAGATTGGATTTTCTTGACAGAAGACACAACACTTTTTGAATTCGCAGTTTCTTTTTCATGCGTCGAGTTCATGTTCTGAAGAGGTCGGTACGTGCCGCCACATCACCCCCCTTGGAGTGATGATGTTCCTGATGATGATAATGATGATGTCTGTAAAATAATTATAAAAATTTGGGATTAAACCTAACAACTCGCCCAGATCTCGTGGTGATGGGCGGAGGAACATTGTTCTGAGATGTCCTTTCGCAGTAGTCATCTGAGTCAGACATTGAATAGGCTGGTTTTGCTCTGTCTATAGATATTTTAACCGGGCCTCTATTAAAATCAACGGTTATTGTCTTCTCATTTCGGCTAAGAACCTTATGTGGACCTGTATAAGGTGGTTCTAAAGATTTCTTTACACCGTCCTTCCTTATAAATATGTATTTTGCGGATTTAAGATCATCATGCAAAAATACTGCTTTTGGTGAGTGTCGAGATGCATGTTGAGGTTGTAAACGAGTGAAATGTCTTTTAAGCTGCTCTGTAAAATCTTCAGGTTTGACTTCTTTGTTAGATGACGGATGAAGGAATTCGCTAGGTAACCTTAATGGTTCACCGTAAACTAACTCCGCTGCAGAACATTTTATATCCTCTTTCCATGCTGCTCTTATTCCAAGTAGTACGACAGGTAATATATCCGTCCATCTCTGTTCGCCATGAGCCATGATTGCAGCCTTTAACGTCCGATGAAACCGTTCCACCATACCATTGGCTGCTGGGTGATAAGCAGTTGTGTGACGAAGTTGGGTACCGCAAAGATTAGTGAGAGCTTTGAAAAGGTTTGATGTAAATTGGCGTCCTTGATCCGTAGTGATAGTCTCAGGACAACCAAAACGTGAAATCCACATGTCGTAGAAAGCTTTTGCTACTGTTTCAGCAGAAATATCTTGAAGAGGTTGGACTTCAGGCCATCTAGTGTATCTATCCACAGCTGTCAAACAGTATTTAAAATCACGGGATGGTGGTAATGGACCTATTAGGTCGATGTGAACATGACTGAATCTTGATGATGGAAGTTTAAAAGTACCTAATGGTGCAGATGTATGACGTTGTATCTTTGACTTCTGACAAGATTCACAAGTTTGTACCCAAGTACGACAATCTTTGCGTATCGAGGGCCATACAAACCGGTCAGTGACCATCTTGGTGGTTGACTTTATTCCAGGATGATTAAGAGAATGAATTGAGTTGAAGATCTGTCGACGCCATTCCTTGGTAATAAAGGGTCGTGGCTTAGACAGAGAGACATCACAATATATGAAGATGTTTGATCCTGGAATGGGTGTGTGGATCAACCGTAAGGATGAAGATGGGTGAGTAAGTAAGTCTTGTAGTTCAGGATCTGTTAGTTGAGATTCAGCTAGTTTCTGAAAACTAGGAGGTAAACAAACAGCTTCAATGCGTGAAAGTGTATCTGCAGTAATATTTTCTTTACCCGAAATGTGCTTGATGTCTGTTGTGAATTGCGATATGAAGTCCAAATGGTTGAATTGTCTTGGGGAACATTGTTGTTGCTTTTTCTGGAATGCGTAGATGAGAGGTTTGTGATCCGTATATATGACAAAGTGTCTACCTTCAATCATATAACGGAAATGTTTTATACTTTCATAAATAGCTAGTAGTTCTCTATCGTAGGCGCTATATAATTTTTGAGCATTATTCAACTTCTTTGAAAAGAAAGCGAGTGGTTGCCATTCTTTGTTAACCAACTGTTGAAGTACCGCACCCAAAGCTGTGTTTGAGGCATCAGTCACAAGGGCAAGCGGTGCATCTAGCACAGGATGAGCTAGAAGTGTACATTTTATGATACTTTCCTTGCAGTCGTTGAATGCTTGGAGTAGTGCTGGTGTCCATGTAAGAGAATCAGTTCCTTTAACTTTAGGACCAGAAAGCATATCATGAAGTAGGGCTTGGTCGTCGGCAGCATGTGGAATGAATCTTCTATAAAAATTTAACATGCCAAGAAACCTGCGTAAGCCATTAACCGTTTTTGGAGGATCAAACTCTTTTATTGCTGTAATTTTATCTGGTAATGGATGAGTACCTTGTTCAGTGATCTGGAATCCGAGAAAAGTTACTTCATTTATGCCGAATTCACATTTGCCAACATTGATGCGTAGACCATATGTCTCAAGTCTTTTGAATACAAGCTCCAGATGTTCCAGGTGTTGTGATTCTTCTCTGGAAAATATTAAAATGTCATCCAAATATGAGAAACAGAAATCTAGGCCACGTAGTACCTCGTCGAGAAATCTTTGAAAGGTTTGAGCTGCATTTCTGAGTCCAAAAGGCATGTACGGAAACTCAAATAATCCAAATGGTGTCGTAATTGCCGTTTTAGCTACATCTTCAGAAGCCATAGGAATTTGATTATATGCTTTTAGTAAATCAATTTTGGAAAATATAGTGCAACCAGATAGTCTGTGTGAAAAATCTTGAATGTGACGAATGGGATATCTGTCTGGTATAGTGCGGGCGTTTAATGCACGATAGTCGCCGCAAGGTCTCCAACCATTCTTCTTAGGTGCTAGGTGAAGTGCTGAGGCCCAAGGTGATTTTGAAGGGCGAGCAGTGCCATCTCGAACCATATCCTCGAAATGTTCCTTCGCAATTCGAAGGCGATCAGGTGCCAGTCTGCGTGGTCTGCAAAAAACTGGAGGTCCTGGAGTAGTATTGATGAAATGAGTGGTAGAGTGCTTGATTTCTCGATGGATGCCAGGGGGTTTGACCAAATCAGGAAATTTATCTAGTAATTTATGAAAAACGGTATTACCAGTAATTGCTTTGATGCTTGTTTGATTGCAGTCTCTAATTGTGCCAAATGATGAGAGAGTAGTGGTACAATCTAATAAACGTCTGTTTTTACAGTCGACTAAAAGGCCATAATGTGCGATAAAGTCAGCTCCAATTATAGGTCTTTCGACGTCAGCAACAACAAAATTCCACGAAAAGTCTCGTCTCAATCCTAGATCCAAATGCATTGTCATTGTTCCAAAAGTATTTATTTTTGTTCCATTTGCAGCTGTTAAAACGTAGTCAACTGGTTGTCTAGATTGACGTAAGAAACGTTGTGGTAAAACGCACAAATCAGATCCTGTGTCAATTAAAAATTTAACTTTTGTCTTTCTATCTGAGATAAAGAGGCGACTCGTGGGTGTAACTTGGCAGTTGTCGGTCGCGGTTACAGACTGCCACTGGAGTTTTCCTGTTTGCTTTTTAAGTAATTGCATGGTTGTGTGCATTTTTGTGCTTTCTCACCAAAGTTGTCATGATACCAACATACTCCTGGTGTTCGGCTTCCGCTGCGGCTGTGAGATTGAAATCTCTCTCGAGAATGACTGCGTCCACGAAATCGCTGATTAATTTTGAGTTGGGCTATTTCCTTTTGCAATTCATTAATTTGTTTAAATAAATCATGATAATTATTTGATGTGTAAGAAGATGAGGCGGTCGATAGAACAGATGTTTGTAAAAATTTTCCTTCTGACGAAACGCTCATTTTTGCTTTCTTCACGTCGTTGATAATAAAATTTTAGGTCACCAATATAGCGAATGAGAATACGAGTCTGCTGTTTTGTATCGCTATTTATTTTGATCTTTTAACTATTATTTCACAAGAAATTGACTCCACAATTAATAATGATAGATTGGATTTTCTTGACAGAAGACACAACACTTTTTGAATTCGCAGTTTCTTTTTCATGCGTCGAGTTCATGTTCTGAAGAGGTCGGTACGTGCCGCCACATATTATTATTATATTATATTATTATTCTTATCCCCCGTTATTAAAATAATTTCGCTGAAAATAGTTTTCAACTCAACATACCCCGAAAACTATCAATTTTACTTTCTCGTGCGATGCACTACGGAACTTCAAAACATTCCGCCCGCGTCAACTTGTTCACGTACAAGTTAAATAACCAAGCAACGATTTATCAAAGTATGCTATGAATTTTCCTCGCTGTTATGTGTTGTTATCACATGTGATTTTAACCGTTTCGTCGCATTCGGTTATCCTAATTTCGATCTGACGAAATAATAAACCATCATTATAGCAAAGGTTTTATCGCAGCATGTCAATTTCGCAAAATGTCACATGAAAAATTTTTGTCACTTTAGCGCAATGTCACACCGTCATAATCGCAAACTGTTAAAATAGTATACGGTCAATTTGCGATGTTGACCATTTGCGATAAGAAAGTTATGTTCAGTGACTATTAGCGATATGGACCAATCGCCATTTTGATCGTTTAAAGTTTTGATCAAACCCCACCCGCACCCACTAGTCCAAATGCGAATTTGATCGAACGATTTCAGCGTAACTCTGCGGGCCTCGCTGCATAGCCTTAGTCTCCGTAGTGTCGTCCTAAAGCATAGGCTTATATATATATATGTAGATATATATTTTACCCTTCCTCCCTTCCTATTAAGATATTCAGTTTAAAACAACCACTTGGTAAGCCATAAACCAATATGTGTAATAGGCATATGTAAGGTTTCTTTTATTATTCAATAATAAATAAATAAATATGCAAGAAAATGGTAGTGGTTTTGACAAAATCGTTATAATTCAAATGTAAAAAGAGGGGGATACGACGGGGATAGAGGTGATAAAAACATTAACTCGGGCTAACTGGGGGCAGTCTACTTTTGTATTTGTGTCAGTTCAGATTTACTGTGAATTTATAATAAAAGTGGATTATCTTTTAAAATACAGTTAATTGTGTTAATTAGAGTGACAGTGACAATAAATTAATTAAAGAAGTTAAGTGTTTTTCTTATACTTCAGAAGTGGTAAGTACACGCCAATTTTTACATATTTTTATTATTATTATATATATTATTATTACAAAATTACAAATATAATGTGCTTAACTTTTTCCCAAGGTTCTGAATTATCAGACACTCGGTTAGGGCACCTTTTGATTAACTCTTGGTTTTTCACCTTGGGAGACTGAAATATTTTATTTAACTACCTGCTGATCGTTAGAATTACTGTGGTGTTTTCAGGGTTCAAAACCTAGCCAGTTTATCATTCCGGGGTTTTTAAAAACGTAACAAAACCGGGTATATACTATTTTGCTATGATCGGCAACATGAATTATGTACACGTAGGTTGTAAAGGTGTTGGTGGTATCTAATCTCCGAATATTTCCTTCCTGCATCCGCAGACTAACTAAAAGTTCAGGAGTTATATATTGGAGTCAGAACACTTCCTGATTCTAATCACTCTTGAACATTGTGTGTATAAAATGTGATTCTTGTCCCTTTATATTTATTTTGTAAGTGTGTTGGATATGTAATAAATGAAAGTCCTAGGGTTAAGTATTTGGTAAGGGTACTCCCTGTTATTATTTACTAATTAGGTTGTCAAATTCAAATACGTGGCCATGTCGAACACAAGCTTAAGCGTTAAGTGCTTGGTCAGGGCACTCCCTGATAGTACTTCGCTTGACGATACTGCGCGTAATAGACATTTGGTCAGGGAACTCCCTGATAGTGACTATTGCTCGTTATTGTGTTGGATTGGATATAAGGTTGATCGATTAAAATAGTTGTTTTCATTGCTTATAACTATTCTGGCAGTGCATTGGATGGGGTATCGGAGGTCAGATATTTGGTCAGGGCACTCCCTGATATTATTTGTTCTCTGGTATTACATTCATAATGCTAGGCCCAGGTTGCTGGATTGATGTTGACATGCGTTGAACACAAGTCTAAGCGTTAAGTACTCGGTCAGGGTACTCCCTGATAGTACTTTGCTTGGCAATATCACGTGTATTATGCATTTGGTCAGGGAACACCCTGATAGTGTTTATTACTCGTGCTGTTTGACGCATGGCTGGTTAATCATAGCAAAAATAATTCACGTAAATAAATAACTTATTTTCAAATAAAATCCGTTTTTATATTTTTTATACTACTACAACAAATGCTATTTTTCCCACAATATCATTTATGATATTTATACTTTTTATTGAAGCTTAATTGAAAAATTTCCATAATACATTTTAAATTGAACAAAATTCTAATATATACATTGTTTTTGTTTTCTTTTGAGCACATACGACATGGAAGAAAGTAATGGCAACAACCATAGTAATAGACGTTTGATGACTCCTTCCTCGAATCGCATTGAAGGTGCGAGGCGCAGTCCTTCACGTGAAGAATATCATCGTCGCGACCATCACTACGGTAACAGCCGAAGTCGAAGCCGTAGTTTCAGAGATCATGAACGCGAAATAATGCGAACACGTGAACATCTTCGAAGTCTAGAAGCAGAAATGCGGCGGGAACGTGAATCCAGGAGTCTCCATCGTAGAACCACGACAGCGCAACATCATGTCGAACGAGAAAGGTCGGCAACCCGACCAGACGAGACGAGACAACGTGAAGCAGTACCAGAGGTCGCAGCTCAAGAAGGGACTTCTAACATTAACAGGTCACCTAGTCCAGTTTTTTCTTATAGAGACGTTATTAACCTTTTAGAATCTTATAAGAGTGGCATGTCGGTCCAGCCAGTTGCACAGGGCGTACTCTCAAGTAAAACGGTAGATCATAAAAACATGATTCCCGATTTTAATCCATCCGAGAAAAATCAGCGGATCGACATATGGATTCGTAAGGTTAATGAGTGTGCCTCTGTGTATGGCTGGAACGACAAGATCACAATACATTTTGCCATGCAGAAACTACAGGGTTTGGCCAAAACCTGGTATGAAGGATTAAATTCGATTATGTTTAGTTGGCAAGAGTGGCAACAAAAGTTGATGGATGCCTTCCCGTTTGATCAGAATTATGGCCAAGCCCTGGAAGAAATGCTGAGAAGGAGAACCAAAGTTAATGAACCCATTGAAGTTTATTATTATGAAAAGGTAGCACTATTAAATAACTGTGAGATTACTGGAAAACACGCTGTCGATTGCATTATTCATGGCATCTCAGACAGAACTCTAAAATCCAGTGCACTTGCTCTTCGATGCTCAGAACCAGATGCCCTGTTGAGATTTCTAATGAGTAATAAAGAAACTCTTATAAATGTAGACAGATTACAACCAAGAAATAAATATCTTGGGGATAATAAGTCTAATCTAAATTTCTCGAAACATAAATTTTCTAAAACTCTTCAGGGTCAATTGTTTTGTTTCAATTGTAAAGATAAGGGTCATATACATACCGATTGCCCTAAACCGTTATTGAAATGTCAACATTGCAACAAGATTGGCCATAAAAGTGAAAACTGTTATTCCATTACAAACACTAGAAACAAAACCGATAAAAGCAGTGATGTAACTAAAACTATGTGCATTTCAAGTTCCAAAGCGCATTCTAAATACAACAAAAACATTACAATTAATAATGTCCCGATCACAGCTTTTATCGATTTTGGCAGTGATAGCACACTTATTAAGGAAACAACAGCCTTGTCGTTGAATTTAATTCACAATAAAACTCCCATAATTATGAAAGGATTTGGTAATAAAATCGTGCACTCTTTAGGGTCAGTTTCAGTTGAATTAGGTGTAGATGGTGTTATGGGGAATATCTTGTGTAATGTGGTAAAAGATGAACTTTTAGATAAACCTATTTTAGTTGGTCAGAATTTTACTGAGTTACCGCATATTATTGTTATAAAGACCCCAAATAAATTAGAATTTCGCGATATCAAGGATGAGGTAAGTGCCATTGAATTTGATGATGATAAATTAATTAAGATAAGGTGTGCCCAAGATTTGGTTCTCTATGGTCCAGCAATGTTGAAGGCATCTGCTGAAAATGAATTTGACGGTAATGTTTTGATAAATAACAAAATGGTTGGCAGACCTCCACGACAGCAGTTCATCGTAGGAGGAGGATTGCATAGAGTGGTAAACGGTAAGCTGTTTGTGTTGATTACACCATGTGCTGTGCCATGTTTGATATCTGAGGATATCATTTTGTCTAGAGCTGAGATAGTAGAAACTGTTAACCGAGTGGCGCTGGCTTCGGATAATGTACTTGCGGAAATCAACAGTGACCTGAATGAACAGCATATCCAAATAGGTGATGCTGCATCATCAGATGATAAGAAAAGGCTTCTTCAACTATTACGTAAGTATCGACACTGTTTTGCTTCTTCATTACATGAACTCGGCTGTACAAATGTCACCGAAATGAATATTGAGCTTAAGAGTCAACAGCCGGTATTTTATAGACCTTACAGGTTATCTCACTATGAGAGAGAGCATGTCAGAGAAATGATAAGCGAGATGCTGGACGCTGGAGTAATTCGCGAGTCTAATTCGGAGTACGCGAGTCCGATTATTCTTGTACGAAAGAAAGACGGTAAGTTTAGAATGTGCGTGGATTATAGGATGTTAAATTCTATCACAATGAAAGAGCGTTACCCTATGCCAATTATAGAAGACGAGCTCTCCAGACTATCGGGACAAGCATGTTTTATCACCCTTGACCTGGCATCTGGCTATTACCAGGTGCCAATTTCGGAGGGGAGCAAACGATTAACTTCATTCGTCACTCCTGATGGACAGTACGAATTTAATAGGATGCCTTTTGGTTTGGCTAACGCCCCAGCCGTTTTTCAACGGATGATTAACAAAATTCTTGGCTCTACACGCTTTGACAAGGCTACGGCATACATTGATGATGTACTTATTTTTGGTAAGGATGCAACTGAATGTCTTCTTAGATTCGAAGAGGTTCTAAAAATTTTAGAGAATGCAAATCTTACGCTTAACTTGTCAAAGTGTGTTTTTCTTCAAAGTAAAATTGATTACCTAGGTTATGAGATCAGTATTGATGGGGTAAGACCTGGAGAAAAGAAAATTCAAAGTGTCATGAATTTTCCGACGCCTAAAAACATTCACTCCGTGCTGCAGTTCCTTGGTTTGGTGAGTTATTTTAGAAAATTTGTCTATAACTTTGCTAATTTAGCTTCTCCTCTGACTACTCTGCTCAAAAAGGACGTCGAATGGAAATGGACTGATCAGGAAGAAAACTCTTTCACGGAACTTAAGAAACGTTTAGTGAATAGACCGATATTGGCATTATATGATCCTAATGCACAGACTGAGTTGCATACTGATGCAAGTCGGTTGGGTATAGGAGGCATTCTCATGCAACGTGCTGATGAGTCCAGTCCATTCCATCCCGTTATTTTTTTATAGCCGTCAGACTTCTCCGGAGGAGAAGAATTTCCACGCTTACGAGCTGGAAACTTTAGCAGTTGTTTGCTGCTTGAGAAAGTTTAGAACTTACCTATTGGGTCGCGAGTTTAAGGTAGTATCAGACTGTAGTGCACTGAGGTCTACTTTTCTGAAGAGGGATCTCATACCACGCATAGCGAGGTGGTGGCTTTCCCTTCAGGAATTTAATTGTACCATTGAATACAGGGCCGGTTCAAAAATGTCCCACGTCGATGCGTTATCACGGAATCCAGATCCAACAGGTGAGTCCATTGAAAATCTAAATTGGGGTCAGACTACTACCATAATGAATATTCAAGAGGAAGACTGGTTACTTACCTTGCAGCTGGGAGATTCAGAACTGAAACGAATTCGGGATGTCCTGGAAAGCGATTTGGAACCGGACGGCCTTAAGTATATAAAGGATAATTATCTAATCAAAGATAACAAGTTGTTTCGTTGTGTTAACGGCGACAAGAGTAATTTAAAGTAAGTAGTACCAAAAGGGGCCAGGTGGCAATTATGTAGGCTTAATCATGACGAAATTGGTCATTTTGGTATTGAAAAAACTTTGGATAGGCTAAAGAAGAACTATTGGTTTTCCAAAATGAACCGTTTTGTTACAAAATACGTCAATGCTTGTATTCCATGTGCCTACGCTAAAAATAATAAAGGTAAACGGGAAGGTCTATTACATACTATAGAAAAGGTCGATATACCTTTCCACACTTTACACATTGACCACCTGGGACCATTTATAAAGTCAAAGAGGGGATACTCTTATCTGCTTGTAATTGTAGACAGTTTTAGTAAGTTCGTATTTATCAAACCGGTACGTAGTACAAAAACTCGGCATGCGATTCCTGTTCTGGATGAAATATTTTATACATTTCGATATCCTACTCGGCTGGTAAGTGATAGGGGTACCTGTTTTACTTCTCACACTTTTAGGAGATATTGCCTTGATAAAGGTATCAAGCAAATACTCAACGCAGTTTCAAGCCCGCGCGCCAATGGGCAAGTGGAGAGGTATAATAGAACAATTTTAGACTCTCTAAAGGCACAAAGCATGAAGGAGCATGAGAAGGACTGGGATACCCAACTGGGTAAAATCCAGTGGGGATTAAACAATACGCTTCAGAAAACAACAGGTAAGTCTCCTGCAGAAATTATGTTTGGTTCTAACATTAATAGCGAATCTAATCCAGTCATGAATGAGATCATGGAGCCAGATCCTCTTAATAAGGATCTAGAGAAGATAAGGGCTGAAGCTAAACAACAAACTGAACGGGAGCAAGAGAGACAAAAGACATACTACGACAAAGGTAGGAAGCCAGCTCACGAATACGCCGAAGGCGATTTGGTCAAAATTACAAAAGTTGCGTTTGGTAATGATGGGTTAAGTAAAAAGTTGCTTCCTGCTTTTATTGGACCTTATCGCGTGTCAAAAGTACTAGGTAACGATAGGTATAAAGTTTCACCTATACCAGGTTTTAGCAGCACAAAGAGTAGACGAAGTACAACGGTGGCGGCAGATCGTATGCGCCCCTGGATACATATTGCAGCCCTAGACGTTGATAGAAATAGTTCCGACGAAAGTAGTTCAGACTGTGCTGACTAATAGTTTTTATAGAAGCTAGACATAATATATTCACTTAATTTGTTTCAGATCAAGTTGGCATGCTAATTGAGTTGTGACTCGAAAGAGTGTAATTGTACACTAGAGCTGAAATGGCTCATTTTTAAGTGCAATTGTGCACTTGAGCTGAGATGGCTCAATAAGTTATATAATGCAATTGTGCATTGAGCTAAGATGGCTCCACAAATTATATGGTGCAATTGTGCACCAGCCTAATAAGGTCTGTCAAAATGCATAGTGCAATTGTGCACTGGACTCAGATGGTCCGACATATTATACTGTGCAATTGTGCACTGGGCTAAGATGGCTCAACATAAAAGTGCAATTGTGCACACATGATTTATAGATTTAAGTTATAATTTATTAATTCATGTAACAATCATATACTAAAGCTTAATTTATTAATTTGACCTTGATTCTCCTTATTAGATGTAGGAATGAAATTGTTTTTATAATTGTTTCAAATATCTACAATTAATATTATTACATATTGTTAAACGAATTAGTATAACATTTTTTTTTTTGTATTATATATAAATATATAAATCACACTATTTTAATGATTTGCATTATATAAACTGTTTAATTTAATGAGTTACTGTTAAGCAACACTTTCTATTTTTATTTTTATTTTTTATTATTTTTTTGCAAATTGACTACTTCAGTTAGCCGAGTGTAAGGTTGTCACCTGACGCGTGCACGTGGAACGTGCACGTTTTCAGGACGGCCGAGTGTAAGGTTTCTTTTATTATTCAATAATAAATAAATAAATATGCAAGAAAATGGTAGTGGTTTTGACAAAATCGTTATAATTCAAATGTAAAAAGAGGGGGATACGACGGGGATAGAGGTGATAAAAACATTAACTCGGGCTAACTGGGGGCAGTCTACTTTTGTATTTGTGTCAGTTCAGATTTACTGTGAATTTATAATAAAAGTGGATTATCTTTTAAAATACAGTTAATTGTGTTAATTAGAGTGACAGTGACAATAAATTAATTAAAGAAGTTAAGTGTTTTTCTTATACATAGAATTAGAAAATCGCACGCTGTCTCCTCAGGCAATTTTTTTTATCTATGATTTTACGCGTAAACAGAAGAGATAGAGCTCGAAAGTAGCTCTATCACTTATCTTTTCTATTCTCTATATAAGGGTAAAGATAACCCAAACATCAAGTAAAAACGAAATCTCAAAACCTACTAGAATTAGAAATCTACGTACATATGTACACAAAAATCTACATACATCTAATAACTGATGCGATTCCAAGCGATTCCAATCCTTTCACTATTAAGTAAGTAAGATTTCTTGAATACAATTATACCAATTTACGTCCGTACTTCTAGTGAATATCTCCTTATTTATTTTTTAACTAACTGGTTCCTCGTACACAGTATAAAAGCAAATGACAATAGTACATTACTGTCGAGGCCAGAAATGAAGCCATTTACGGCCGAGTTATATTGCAAGGCCGAAGCGCAGCTGAGGCCTTGCCAAGTGCTTTTAAAAGGACGAGGCGAAGCCGAGGCCTTTTAAAAATACGAGGACGTAAATTGCAATTTCGGCCGAGGCTTGTATAGTACTTTACTTTTTCTGAAATCCTCTTAAAACGAAACAACATCGTATCAAATTTTAAAATGGCGTCAACAACAAGCCAGCATTCACTATGTTCTTTTTTCAAACTTTTTGAAATGTTCATAAATATTTTTAAACGATAGAAGAATTAATGCTTAGTACTAACCTAACAAAAGTGTCCAGCAATTTCCATTAACGACCGCTAGAATAGGATTTTTTTGGTAGGCTGGCCAGAATGAAACTAAAAAACCTAATGTATGAAAATGTGTACATTAAAAAACCTCCATTAGCGGCCAGCAATGAGTCTATTGACGTATTGTTTTTTTTTAAATAATGAAGCTATTTCCGAGCAAGAGAAAGTAAAATACATTATCCCTTTTTAACATGATGATGAAGGTAAAGCGGCCTTTACCTAACAAATTATTACAAAATATTAATAAAGTCAAAACATTTCAAAGTTTTTGAAATAATCTCCGTAAAAAGAAGAGTATTTACAAAATAAAAAAGTTTGTACAAGCTTTGATGTAACAAAAATGTAGGTGCTTGATAGATGAACAGAAGATACTTATGTAATTATGATTTATGAAGTCATCTGAATGGCAGACGGGCTCCAAAGTTGTATTGTATTTCTGCTTGTTTACGAAGGACCAACTCCTAAAATTACTAGTTCTCAGCATCCGATATTAGTTAATGAAAACTCGTTTCTTTCTCGCAGAGTTTGTCATGAAAACAACGTGTTTGCGACAACGTTTATGGGAGTGTGTGTGTGTTAGCCGTGTGTTTTCAAGCTCTATAAGAGCCACTTCACTTCTACTAGTGTATATTTTCTTTGCTTCTACTGACGAATGAAAATGAGACTATGTTTTTTAAATATGTTTTAAGAGGAATTGTTGTCTCCAACCTTTCCACTTTCAGCACCTATTTGAATTATTCTTAGCGATTTTAATAAAAACCAAGGATATATCAAAGGAGTCTTTTCATTGAAGTCGGAGCGCGTTAAAGCTTTCATTGCCTACATTATTGGACACCAAAACGTCGTCGCAAAGTCAGGAGTTATTAAAATCGGATAACATCGTATTTAAAAATAGATAGATGCTTATGGGCAGGCTAATAAATTTACTCGCAGTTAAAAAAAAATGTTACCTTTCGCATCTGACTGAACTGAATTGTAGCCAGTTACGTATCTACCTATTGAATGTAAATATTTAACTATGAATAATCTAAAGCAAGAAAACAAAAATTATTTCGCCTGCAGGTAAAAAACCCTTTGACCTTTACTAAGAATATTTGGAAATTATATTTGACAATAATTCCTTTATATAACTTCCATGTTTCTGGGCGAACTAACGAAAAGGATCAAAGGAAGTCACGTTAAAATAAATCCTCTCTGCACGCATATAAATACATATTTCATGAATATTTCCTCGGCGATCAAACGCTATCATTATACTGGGCTGTGATTTATAATCACTTGGATATTATACCATCTTTAGGGAAAATGTTATATAGGAAGTGTGTGACTGATGTTTGACTGGCAAATACTATGTGTGAAATCACCATTCTCATAATAACTTCATCAGACACATAATACTTATGGTATGTTTTTAAAGATTGGTTAAAAATAATTTAATATTTATACGCATAAATATGCATGCTAAGATGTGCTGAATAAATTTACTGCATTGAATTAAGAGAAAACATAATAAGTATTCCAAACCTATGGGAAGCAATCTTTGTTTAGTGATTTCCAGAGGCCTACAGTAATCCACACAAAATGATGATGAAATTTAAATTCATAGACAGGATATTTAAAAACTAATATAATAATATCAGTGAAAAGCTAATATAATATATGCAGGGCTTGTTTTAACGTTCAAAATCTAGTATCGTTACCTACCTACTTGACAAGGTATCCTTAACTCGGGTAACGTTAATTTTAAACAAAATTAACGATAAAAATTTTGTTACCACGCCTTTTAACGATACCCACATTACCGATACCAAAAATAACATAATGGAATTAACCTTAATTACTGCTACTATAGTGTTAATTTGCTAACGGTAACAAGGCCTGATTTAATGACTTTATTAAAGCCATAGATTTAAAAAAAAAATTGCGTCCGCGCGCGATTCGAATTTATGTTATACAAAACTGTTCGAGAATATTGATAAAGAATAAATATACAGAATGTTTATTATACTATAACAGATCTCTGAGGACAGGTCATCAAAGGTCATAACCTTAATAATATCAACAAGACAGTATTGCCTCACATGATATACCGACCCCGTATAATGTATGAAAAAATGATATTTCATAAGGAACTCTATGTGTACTGTGTATGTTTTAGGGTACAAAGTTCGACACTCAATTCGGTCCAGTAAACTAAATCTAGATCCAACATAACTAAGTTATAGAACTACGGACTCAAAGTCAACAACAATGGATAGAATTTCAGTGAAACTGAGTAGTTAGGTATGTATGTTCGTAGTTATCGTACAATGGTCTACTTAATAGAATATGATATGACATTTTAACATACTAATAATATCAATAATAATCTTCTCAAGAAATTTAAAATTCCTGCGCCAAATGTGGCAGTAAATACTTGTACTCTACCTATTTACTTATTTATGACGTTGTAACTATAAGATATATATATTATAAGATTATATATTATACGGTCATTACTTTCTATGAAACTAGTCGTAACCTTATTGTACATGACTATGCTTTGATTATTAATCAAAGTGCCTATGTTATCAAGTAATCTAGGTATATTATTTTATTACTAAATATAAACAATTGAATACGTCATATTTGGGTAAATTTGTACTAAATTAAAGATCACCGATTGAAAAAAAAACCGTATAAAAGAATTTATGGACCAAGTTTCTTCAATATAGATTCTGTCTAGCCCTGCTCGCGTTTCAACTAATGTGATACTTAGTGCGCTAATAAGAAGCTTAATCCTTTCCAGAAACTTAAACTACCTTCATATCAAATTTCACAAAAGTCAGTTCAGCGGTTTAAAGCACGAATGGGAACAAACAGGCAGAACGACAGAAATTGTTTTTTTAGTATTTAAGTACAATATTAATATAATAGAGATGAAGTTAAGAATAAGGGCATTCTTCTTCTTCATCGGTCCCTCAATGCTGAGGATCGTGACCACATATGTGTTTCCAGAGTGCGCGATCGGCAGCACTATGGACTGCATTATATATGCTGCCTCCAGCAGCTCTCCTCACGCTGTCCACCCATCTCGCTGGAGGCTTTCCTCTGGCACGTTTTCAATCTGTTCTGCCCAGTATTATAAGGGCATTAGAACATGGTAAAAAGTATATATGTTAGCGCCCGGTAACATCACGTGACAGATATCTCCCCACTACAGGTAAACCCCTCTTGGCAGTAGTAGTGTCGGGGTGAGTATGAGTGTAACGCTCTCTTCTCCTTGGGTTCGCCGAGCGGTGCAGACGTGTATTGTGCTCTAGTGATTTAACGTGGCCTTTATTAGTATTTGATATTGATATGATATTGCTGTTGATAATTTTAATATGTGTTCAAATGTAACTGTAGATTAACATAGGTAGGCACGGACGAGGGATTGGTACGCTTCAGGCTGGATCCCAGTGATAGGAGCGGGGTTGGTGCTCCTATCTTTACCGTGATTAGTGCCAAAGCTTAGACACGAATGGGTAATTCGATCGGATAGCTAATATCAGAAGTGGGATATTGAAAGAATATTTCTTAATATTCTACCACGCCTAGTAAATTGTACATGTTTTGTGATACTTAATTGTTAACATTCTGACACACACGCGTAAGTAAATTTAGCAAAACGGTTAGATTAAATGTAATCTAAATTAGTGAAAAAGTTTTAGTGAGTGTTAAAGTGTAAATGTAATGTTGTGATATGATATACCACAGCTGTAAGTATTGGTGCAGAAACGGTAAGTCTTTTCATGTTTTATGTGACTCCAATCCTAAAAAGTGTAAAAAAAAATCTCTGTGAAAATTATTTATTTTGTGGGTATTTTAAAAATGATATGAAAAAAAAAATCTTTACGTTTGGGTATTTGTGATTGAATTCGATGTCAATATATTGAAAAGGTTAATGATAATATTTGGTTTATGTAATGATTATGTGAATTATTTGTGTTTTTCATTGTCTTATCCGTGAGTTCTTAAAACGAGTGATAACTTTGATAAATCTACTTTGGTATCTATTGTTTATTTACTTAAATGTGGTTAAATTATGTGATTGCTTAAGTTAAATTGTTACAATACGCGAAAGAATCACTAGTAATAAAAATGAAGTGAGCTAACCTAAGAAGGAATAGCAAGCTTAAGTAACTTTGTAGGTATTTGAATAAAATGATGTACAAAAAAATGACGGTTTCTGATAAAATACCGTTTGTAAATGTTTGAAATAAAGTTGTTTACTTCATTCTCGATTTTAGCATAGGTGAGGGTTCCGATCAGTTAAAAACCACAAATGACCGAAACGGAAAGTCACAAGGGGCTCGGAAAACTGATAAACAACCCAAGATACTATGCATTATCGAGGTGGTTATACATTGAATGTCTAAAATAAAGTTGTTTACTGTCATTTTCGATTTTAGCATAGGTGAGGGTTCCGATCAGTTAAAAACCAGAAGTGACTGAAACGGAAAAGTTATAATGGTCTCGGAACACTGATAAACAACCCAAGATACTATGCATTATCGAGATGGCGAGGTCATTATAGAAAAAGCATAAATGGTGATTTGTATTCAATCAATGTATTATTGTTTCATGGTTCGAGCTCGACGGTCGGGGACGACCGGATTTTTCAGGACGGCCGAGTGTTAGCGCCCGGTAACATCACGTGACAGATATCTCCCCACTACAGGTAAACCCCTCTTGGCAGTAGTAGTGTCGGGGTGAGTATGAGTGTAACGCTCTCTTCTCCTTGGGTTCGCCGAGCGGTGTAGACGTGTATTGTGCTCTAGTGATTTAACGTTGCCTTTATTAGTATTTGATATTGATATGATATTGCTGTTGATAATTTTAATATGTGTTCAAATGTAACTGTAGATTAACATAGGTAGGCACGGACGAGGGATTGGTACGCTTCAGGCTGGATCCCAGTGATAGGAGCGGGGTTGGTGCTCCTATCTTTACCGTGATTAGTGCCAAAGCTTAGACACGAATGGGTAATTCGGTCGGATAGCTAATATATAGAATTACTAAATTGCCGCCGCCGCTCTGCCAATTTGGAAACCTTTGGTAAAAAGTTATTATTAAAAATAAAACAGGGTTGAGCGTGGGCCTGAGCGTAAAGAGAGAGAAAGAATTTCAAACTCCGGATTTTCCGTCCCTTGTTTCTTAAAAAAAGTGTAATTATAGGCCAACCTTCACCTTCGCTACTTATAAATAAAATGGATACTTACGTTTTACGAAATTATTCGCTCCCGAAAATGTGCGTCCGCTCATATAACTAGTCTAATTCCGTTTAATAATTTGGAGTTTTGGGAATCCGCGTTTATTAGAACAGTAGCTCAACAATCATAATTCCTAGAAGCGGTAAGTAATATTACGATACGGCTGATTCGAGATAAGTTACACGGAAAGTGAACGGAGAATTTCCAATAACCTAAAGAAAATAGTTTCCTTCCATTGTTGCAGTCGCAAACGATAGGACCACAAATTAATGAAACTAACAGATGAGCAACTTTAAATAATAAAGATGCATCAAGTAGTTTAAAAAATGGAGCTAGAGGACATTTTTTTTCCAGAAAAGTTGATTAGTAAGTTCTCCTGATGTTTCCGGCGTCTTTTAAATGAGTGAACTTTAACTTTATTGCACTATTTACAAAAATACATCATTAAATTGTACAGAATCGGAATGACTATTATAGCTATTATTAAAATATATAATAAATGGGATAGTTGGAACCCTAGAAAGACATGCAGAACAGGTAGGGACAGATCTCTACAAATTCTTCGCTATTAGCGAATAATCATTTCAAGTCAGCTAAAAACTGTATTATAATGGGCCCATAAACATCAAAGAAACAATTCCTAAAATTAAAAATATGAAACAAAGAATACAATTTTCTCATACGAAATCGACATTTATTTTCCCGACGAGAGCAATGAAAAATAACTGTATTAGTTCAGGGGTATTGACATTTATCTTCTGTATTCTAAGTATTTTGTGTAGGTACGCTGAGAATGCTTTCGTATTCAGTGGAGCTCCGCAGCTATTGTCGAGGTCGACGACCCCTGCCAGCACTCATCCTAGGATCATAGTGAGAGCAAAACAGCTACAAAATACTCGCTCTTGTTTTCCAGTTTTTATTTTCACATTTTCTCTTCTCCCAGACTTTGTATGGTTATAAACAGGTTTTCACTCGTCTCCAAGACACGCCAAAGCTAAGTTCACTCGTCATAGTCTTTATAAAATATATTCTGTTACTTCTATTCTGTCGTAGTAGCCAGTAAGTGGAATTAGGATTTTTATCTAATTCAACTTGAAACATATAATAAACATAACTATAAAAAATGGGACTCGCTCGCGGCAACTCGATCTTTTACCGCATAAGTGGTGAAATCGAAATGTTAAACTAAGTGAGTAATTACAGTAATTATGTACATGTTAATAGTTTTTTATGTTCTTTGTAGTACCTATACATTTATTTTTTCATTTTTATTTTTCAGTAAATTTAAGTAGGTATTTATGTAAATTATGTTACACACTGAGGGAATTGGCGAATGGGGAAATCATGACATAGGCGATGCGGTTAGCAACCCATCACTATTGATTTCCTGTTTCAACTATCATCGTGCTAAACGTGGTCTAAGATCTTATGGCCCTTGGCTCTGTCTATCCCACTATGGGATAAAGACGTAATTATATGTATGTTACACAAAAAATAATACGTGGACTAAATACCTAATACTTGTAGATAGATATTAATAAATTGTCGTTTGTGTAATGTTTTTACCTATTTTGTGGAGAAACACAAATATATTTTATATTTTTTAATTATCATACCTTAAGGCATTCCCTGCCAGTCAAATCTTATTGGACTATACAGAAAATCGTACAGGATCAATTCGGCACTTATCTATGGGAACATCTTAGTGTGTAATTAACAAGGAACATACTAGGTGTTTCTATTGATAAATCGATATTTGAATGTTAATTTTACTTTCTTTACCAAAAAAAAACAATGAACGTCTACATTTAGGTCCTACTAAATCAAATAAAAATCAAATAACGGTCTATGACCCAAGCTGATATAAAAGTTTTACTCTAGTTTAAACCACTAAGTAACCACCCAACATCGCGATAACTCGCGTGATTGGTTAGTTAAACTACTATATTGCTACGTGTAACGTAATTGTCTGCTCATAAAGCCGATCGTTACGATGGCCCTTCCCGAGTATGCCCGCCAGCCACCGAACACCCTACTTACGTATAATGCAATATTCCGACAACAGTCAACATTTTATTGGCTCTGCCATGGCATAGACTATCGCAAAAACATTCATTACACCAAAATGTTTTGTTGGTTGGGAACTTCACAAAAACGTCCCAGTCCCGTTTCCCCTCGTCCGCTCATTTTCTCACCATAATGTTTGTACATTGTTCAATGAATTTTCAATTTTTTTTAGCACTCGGTGGGTAAATAGTGACTCCTTTTGAAGCGAGCAAATGGTACGCGATTTAGACACCTAAAATAAAATTATGAACATGACATTATGAGGGTGTTTTAACTTCTTGTGTACTCGGGAGCGGGCTATTTCTCCGTAAAGCGGTTATCGTTCGCACTTCATTGAGCAACGAGTTTCGTAAACTTTGCTTCAGTTAAGGAATCCTTTTACCCTTACCCTTTACTAAGTTATGTCATTTCATATTAATAAATTCGATTTTGTATTTTTGTCACAAATTGCAATACATGAAACATTATGAACATGAATATGTTTTACCTCTTTGTAGAGTTTCGACGAAGGATCTATCTAGGGTTGTCTTTAATAAAATTAAATATGCAGCCGAAGTGCCCAATAAAAATTAAAGGTTCCCGAGGGGTCCGCGATAAAACGTCATGCGTGACGTCGGGCAGTGCTAGACGCGGGTAAATAAAATTATTAGGAAAATTCAGGTCGCGAGTAATAAATTAGGTTGTGAGGTTGCAAGCGGCAAAAAATGCCGCCTCTCGTCGGTCACGTTCGGAAACTGGGTTGTGAAATGAAAATAATTACACGTCAAATGAGTTGGATGATGCTTTTAAAATAGCAGTCTTGGTGTGTTTCGTCTTAAATTACAATCTTCATAGGGCTTCGTTTTTCTATAAACGTTCCTGACAGCCCAAAAACTGGGTCACCTGTATAGCGTACCGCCTGTTGTGCGATTAATAAGGAGTATGGGTATGAAGGTAAGGCCGTGTGGTCTCTAGCTGAGAAAATAGATCACTACTACTCTTCCCATGACTGTCCTAAGAGATCACAGGTCTTAATTTATTTCTACCTCTGTCTAAGACAGCTTTCTCAAAGAGGGTTGAAATCAAGGGCTTGTTTAATAAATAAATAAAATAAATAAATTATAAATTAAATATATAGGTACTAATATAAGGACAAATCAAACAGATTAATTTAGCCCCAAAGTAAGTTCGAGACTTGTGTTATGGAATACGAACTCAACGATGCAATGTTTTAACAAATACATATATACTTAGATAAACATCCAAGACACAGGCCAATCAGAAAAATACCATTTTTCATCTAGGGGAACGAATGCCACGAAGGTCATCAAATAATATTAAAGCTTTTAAATTTTTGAACTTTTGAGTTTAAATGGTTACAGCGATAGCAGTTATAAAAAATGTTTATTCTTGCAATTAAAGATTTACAGAAAAACAACCTTTTGTTAGTATTTAAAATGAAACGATTTAAAGTCTTCGTGTTAGGGACAGAACAAAGTTGCGACATCGTATTGCAGGGCACATAGGAAGTCGTTTGAGTGCTATATGGACCGTCGAAACACTCGGGAGACCTCACATAAATTTTAATAGCAGAGGGAAAGGAAACAACATTTCATTTTTAATGCTGCTACATTATAACGTACCTTGCGATAGGGTTTAATTATAGCAACACCTTTTTACAGCATAAAAAATAAAAGTGGCATGTGAGTATTAGATAACGAACGTGTAGTATATTAGAAAGTTTTAACTAAATTCATGTCTTTTATGGGCGATAATCTAGATAGCCAAGTATTACGGAAAAAAATAATAAAATTCCTGAAATCGATAAAAATGTACAATATCATACAATTCATGTTGATTGGGTGGAGTAGAGAAAGACCTTGGAAACATCGATAGGTATCAGCAGCTGGCGACGAAAAGCCCAAAATCAGAAGATATAGAAAAATTTACTCTCACTATTGCATATTTGACTCATCACTAATGCAATTTCTTCCAGCTAACCTTAGGGTAAAGAGAAACAGAAAACATTGGAGCGCGAGCGATGCAGAAAGCTAATTAATAAATGTGCCTAATTAAATACCTAATAACTACATTGCTATTTTTATTACAAATTCTATTGCTAGCTTTTTCCTGCGTCATACCTTTCCCGCTCTTTGATACGAAAAGAAATTAATATTTATACATAAAGGAAGAATATATATTTAACTAATGTGGAAGTGGAAACTAAAACTCGTAAAACCCACAATACCAAACCTTTAGTCTAGTAAAATAACCGACATCACTGATTGCGTCGCAAAAAGACAAATGGCGTCGATTTTCCAGATTTTACTTTTATCTTCTGGAGATGGGTACCGTACGCCAAACTATAACATTTACTCAACTTTGAGAATTAAGGCCCGCTGTTTGTAAGTTTGGAAAACTCTAATTACATGTTCAAAAGATAAGTGGATGTTCAAAACGATAACTTAAATACTTATAGAAAGGAAATGCTGGAAAGCTGAGCTATTTTACATTCTTATACTCAAAAAATATAAAAACTAAATGAGCCAGCGATCACTATCTAAGACCATAACTAGCCCACCATATTTATAGAGATCATTGTCAGTCGTTCAATATTTTAAATATACAAAACTAGCGACCCGCCCCGGCTTCGCATGGGCATAAAAACCTTCTTCTTGAATCACTCTATCTATTAAAAAAAACGCAACAAAATCCGTTGCGTAGTTAAGCATACAAAGGGACATAGGGACAGAGAAAGCGACTTTGTTTTATACTATATAGTGTTAAAAACCTTTAAAAATCGATTCAGGAAGCGTGATTCCCAATTCAATACTTATTTAAATTAAATTTTACAAGCAAACCCGCCATTGTAAAGCTAGTAAACCATAAATTAAATACAAAACAGAATTCCGTTATACATTGTAGGTATTATACTTATTCTTAATTTATGAAAAAGCACCTGCAGTGGTTGAAAACGGAATAATTCAGAACGTCCTTGCCGTGATTCATAGCTCGGCCCCGGGCGATATGACATTTGTAACAAGCTGCTTTTAATACACGTTACATGGACGCATTTATTATTGTACTGTATTTTCAGATCGTAACTTGTTTTTGTATCTGTACTAGGTATACCTACGAAGAAGTACAATTGTGGTTATAAGTCTTTTGTTCGGTGTAAGATAGATTCTGGATAGGTTAGGGAGATTCGAATCAATGGCAGGCCCTAAGGTTGGCTAGAAAAAATGGCATTTAGTCGCAAATAAATAAACATTAAGAACACCCGCGTTTTCCATTATAAAAACTTCTCAAGAAAGAATCAACCACATTATTTAAATAAAAAAGGTAAAATAAAGTATTACAATTCTAAACAACAAATTACAATAACCAGTAACAATCACAATCTACATCGTAATGATTCATAACAATCAGCAGCAGCAGTGTGTGTGTAGCAATCCAGTAGGCGTAGAGCTTCGTAGCTATTTTATCTCGTCGTAGAACCTCGTAGCAGGTAGGTCTAATACTGCCCTTATGGCGTTTGATTCTGTGCTCCGAAAGATACCACCTCAGAGGCGGTATCAAAATACTGTGGCACCGGGGTGTACTGGGTTAATTGGCTTAGAAACCCACATGATATTGATCAATGAATGAATATGTAATGTATTTGTATAGATTTAAAGTACCTAAATAAATACGGCACAACTGAACCTCCAAAAAAATATGTAAAGAAATTTCATAATATTTTTATCAAAGCAATCACGACAGACTATCGAACGCAATGTAATAAAAATTAGGCTTTATCCCAAGCGAGCGTAGTGAAAGCGACAGCGACGCGACGGGTGGGGAGGGTTCCGACCTACTTTCTGTCGCTCCCTACCCGCAACCCTACAGAAAGGATGTTACCGAGGCTTACTATCGCGGCGTCCGAACCATCTACAGACAGCTGCGAGTGAATTCGCACTTCAATGTAAAGCTCGCAAAGTGAGGGTACCGATGAGTTACGAAGACTCACGATCAATAGACGAAGGAACGCCGATACTCTTTAGAGGCATGGGATCACAATTAGTGGCAGCGTAACGTGGTTACCGGCCTCGGTGATTGATGCTCTGAGCTCATACAACGCTATCTAGACCAATTCATGACATTGTAAGTGAAAATGTTTTTATATTCTTTTCATAGGGATAAAATTTGCGAAAAATTCGTCATATTCATTGTTTCGAGGCCCTTGAGCCTTTGACCTCAATAGTACGAGTTAATATTGTAATGCACTATATCTCCTTCTTATTTTATTTTAGTTGCTGTAGGTATAAAAACGTTAGATAATTGTACAAACATAAATTTCCTTTATTTTACTTATAAAACCCTTTAACAAAACGTCCGCTATCTGTTAGTTTGCTTGTAATTCAGCATGCTGTATATCGTGAAACGATTAACGTACATTTGCTTTAAAAATCTTTACTCTAAACAGATTAGTTATTTGAATTGTTCTGTTTCATAGCTGTTTAAATTAATTAAATACCGTTTAAGTATTTATAACTGTTATGAGTACATGTTGAATAAAGAAATCGTGTGATTTTTTGCAAAATAATAAAAGAAAAATAAATATGTTGGTGTCTAATGTAGGTATATTATTAAGAAAATAACATTTTATATTTACAAAAAATATATGTGTATTTTATTTTCACTATATATAAAGCCAAGTATTCGTTATACATAGAAATACATATAGAGAATGGATCAGTCGGAGGGCATAACATAACGAAGTTTCGCTGTGTGAGACAAAAGACGCAATCGCCTGAGGTAGAACCAACTCCCGATTGAGAGTTCCAAGCCGTTTGGATCTCGTATCGCTTTGTACGTGATCCAAACTTGGCTGTAAGTAATACAGAAACAAGTTAGATACAGTATCTATGTAATTTTTGTCTTATTGATCAGACTTTTGCAATATTCGTTTTTCCTGCAACCAGTCTTATGTAATAATTAATACTCAATAATCTATCAATCGGTAATATATTGTATAGCATCAATATAATAATTTCAAAATTAATTTAACTTATTAAAACGTGACTTAAAAGCTAAATACTTACACAGGTCGCACTGGCCATTATAGGATATGGCTATTTTTAGCACGTGGATTGGAGGCACGTGAGCGGAGCCCTGAGCAATTAGTAATGTATATGCATTAGTATCTATGTCCCGTTGTTACTACACCCGCTCGTAATTTGTATGTACTGTAGTATAAAATAAATGAAAATCTTTCAAATCCCAACCAAAAGTTCAAAATATTAGCAAATTGGAACTCTTAAGCTTTAGACATTGGTATTATTATTATAAATTGACTACAGGTCTATGACCCTTTAATTAATTTTCTGACAGAATGCTTATCTTGAAATCTATCTATCAATGAAATGAACTACTATTTTTTCTATAGCGACAGGCTAGCACCCTGTACTATTTTATAATTTGTATTACTATCTACAAATCTAATTAATTTAAAGTTTAACAACCTGAGGCTCAGCATGCCCCATAAGGGAAATATAAATACTTAAAAAAGTTGTATATGCATAGACATACTTATGGGTCGGTTGGTAATTAATTAATATAGATCGGCAACTGTCACATATTATAGATTCATCTATAGCTTTGGATGGGTCCATATCAAGAAAGAAGGTTACAAGTAATAATAGTAAGTATATTCAATTCAATTCAATTTTATTTATTTCAGACATTAAGTATATAAGTTCGCTGCGCATCAGGTCAGTGACTGAGATAAAATATTTGCTCAGAAAACAATGTTTCAGTTTAATTTTAGGCACACGTTTAGCAACTAAAAGGAATTTAATAATTGAAATTACTGTAGACTCATAAAAGTATCTATATGTACTATAGCTATTTTGTAACCAAGATTTCAATTGAAATGTATGCTTTCGTCTGATTTTCATTTAGAACCAAGTGATTGATACTTATGTTGATATCTACCTACAATCTATTTTGATGACCTTTGTAGCAGGTTCAAGAGCGTTGGTTACCAGCGCGGGAAAATAGGCCATTTAATATAACTTGGTATAACTGAGTAAAAACGTATATGTCCCTACTTATAAACTTTCTGTAGATTGTCTACGGCGTAGCACGTTATAGACATGCTACGTAACTGCTACAGCCAAAGTCTCAAAACGGATTCTTGATTTACTTATATGTTAAGTTTTTCCTCTTAATTTATTCCTCGTACCTCGTTTGTTTAAGCATTTAAAAAAAAATAAGTTAGTTATTAAGCTATAAGTACTATAATTTTAACAATAGGAAATTTATGATGATGACTGACCAAAAACGCTGTTTATCATACGTTCAAAACGGAAATTCTTAGTAAGAGGCGTCGGAAGATTCTGTATGTACTTTAAAATAATAAATCGTTACTTTGTCATCTCCTTTAATTGATACGCAGGCCATGTACTCAAATTAGATAAGTTGTTTAGCCTGTTCCTAAGGGCGAGTCCCAAACTTATAATTATATTTCAGCATTAATGAACAAACAAGTGTTGCGCATGCCATCAGCACCAGTTACGCAGTTTTGGCTTAATCAAAACCCAATTTAGTCGTCTTCAGTCCGTGGGTCTGAAAACAGGCCCCTTTTGTGGAAAACTTTATGTCTTCGCAATTAACAAATATCCTGACATCAATAGACGTCTGCCGTAACATTCAATCGTTTCTTTGATGATTTTACTTTACTGATTTAATTTCTTTGTAACTTTTTATATTGAATATACCTAGTAATTTTAGACTCCAGCTCATATATACGTGACAATCCATACCATACAAATATTATGAATAGGGTATCAACTTTGTTTATCTGTAATTTTCCGCCTATATAGTCTTCTTTGTGTCGGTAAAATCCGGTTTGTCTTTCCCTCTCATCTGGTTTTCCGGTTGTATTCTATGGTCTATCTATGGTTGCTTCAAAGCCAACGCCCGCTTTCTTACTTTGTCTTCCTTGGTTGTGGGACTAACATCAATAGCTAAACATTTAGTTTGAGTTAATGATGTTCTAATTTAACAAAACGAAATGATCTGATTTTCAGATCAGACATTCTCATAATACTATACCAATAGAAAAGCGTTAAAATCTCACAGATTTTAAATAATAAATTCAACTGTTTCTATTTACTACTTGATCATAAAAAAATATCCGCACTTCAAACTTGACCGTATTTAGATATGACTATTTCCAATTTATTTCCAAGTTAGTTTATAAATAAAATACGAAACGAATCCCGTCCTGCAATATCTTTTCACGTGACATTTGCCGTCTAAAGACGTAACCTCAAAAGGCGGCGGCAGTGGTTCCTCTGATTTCGTCGACGCGGCCGAGTGGCATGCTTTCGGGTCGAGTGTGCACCCGACCCAGTTCGGTTGTCGCGTCACGTCGATGATTAAAAATTATAAAGACTACACATCTGATTTTCCAGCATTTTATTAATATGGACTTACTTAAGACACAATATACTATGACGAAGGGCGGACTAATGCCAAAGCATTCTCTATTAGTCAATAAAAATAAAATACAAATTTTGGTTATACGACAGTTACAAATACTAAATATTGCCCAAAAATATTTTATTATGAACTTACTTGATTAAACCATAAATAAATTAAGAGTACCGACAACAGGGTCTGTTTCTGTAAAACTAATATTTGTGGTTGAATTCGATGTGCTGTCGCTGCAATATATTGCAGGGCTAGAAACTATGTTTTTATAAAAATAAAATTCATGCAATATTTATGTTTGGTCAATGAAAATCATTTATGATTAAATTCTTATTACATACTTTCATACTTACTTTTATAAATGCGAAAATCTGTCTGTTACGCTTTCACGGCTTAACTAGTGTACCGATTTTGATAAAATTTGTTACCAAATTTAGCTCATTTGGGAGCGAGCCCCACTCGGGCGGAACCAAGGGCAACAGCTAGTTGTGTGTATGTGTGTTTGTCAGCGATTAATCAGTTGCAATAAAACTTGCAACTGATTAATCACTGACAAATAAATTTCATAGCTTTGTTATTTACAAGTATAAATATGTTCTCATGTCGCGTGTTCAGTGTTCAGGTAGATATTTATTTTGCATTTTTTATTAACTCCATGTGCCAGCACAGCAGTTAACTTGTTTAGTGAAATTGCAGTTATTTAGTCGACTCGATAACCTTAATTTTTATAGGTTATAGTAGCACCAACCTAATGGTTGATATACTTTTTGTTTGCGTATTTTATCATGCACTTTGAAATCGAGGCATTTTTGAAAATCTCTGACACTAAGGAGTGCAGGATCAATTAATCTTGTAATCCATACGATATAAATAAATGAATACCCAGAAGGAGTTTTTAGGGTGGTTAGAATTGCGAGCAGTAGAATATTCAAGGCCTCTAAATGTAAAAGTTATAATATAGTTTCTGATGTAATAAACAAATAAATAACGTAGGATTCGGTCGATTGTGTGGGACATGTCAAAGTAGTGGATTGGAGCTTCTTTTGTACACTATCTAAGATAAATGCTAGCTCATTTAAAATCACTCAAGGGCGTCTGAGAGTTGATCGCGATAGCGCCGAAGCGCTGGCGGCCGCCCAGCCGTCTTGGCAGCCAAATGTGCCAGCCGCATTACCGATTTACTAGATAACTTGGGATTTTTAAATCTGGCATTAGGAGGCTGTTTTTCTAACAAATATGTTTTAGGTAATCAAGCTATGTTCTCGCCTCTAAACCCCTGAAGCTTAAGCTGAGGATGTTACTGTAAAATACACTAAGATTATCATCATTATTTCGTGTAGATGGCAGTCTGGTGTCAAAATTTTTCGGAACCGCCTCTCGGCCTCTGACGTGGTTACGTCTCTTGCCTTTCGAAGCACGCAAATGGATGAAAAATGGCTTAAATAATAAGGTGGTTCCGAAGAACTCTGACACTAGGGTGTGAATATTTGATTAGATAGATCACGTTGGTATGAAAAACTATTAAGTATCATTATTAAACCTATTGCAGTTTGATAGCTTGCCGTAGAAAAATATCAATTCTGGTGCAATTTAACTTCACAGTCACCTATTTTGTTTGATAGAGATGCAATGAACTGAGCTCAACCAGTCTCTCTAGATTGAAATTACACAAACTTTATGGCTTTTGAAAGTTATCAACTAAGCAAATGAAAATTACCCTACATAATATACTACATAATATAAATATAAACATAGATACTATACCCAATGAAGTTCGAACAAAAATGTGATGTGTTGCAAACATAAAATTTGAGTTGCAAAGAATTATCTTCGTGTTAGCTGCAAAGTGGAAAAATTCATGGAAATTTACTTTTTTATCGCTTATTTTAATTGTATTGATATATACTATAATAGATAAAATTAAGATAAATACCTAAATTCCTCATAGGTATAAAAAAAAAATTGCGCGTTCCTAGTTCTATGTACATTCCTAGAAAGGGAAAAACAAAAACTTCTTTCCGCATTATAACAGCGTTTGACACTTTTTGCTACATTTTATTCGGTTGAAAAGATAAGTTGATTCAGGTTGATAAGATAGAGGATTAGTGAACTGAACCCAAAGAAAGAAAAGGAATGGTCTATTCTTAATCCAGAGACTACACGATTCAAGTGGAGTTATCTTTCGTGTACCGATACACTAATACCACACACCAAGATTAGTCAGGCTGAAAAACATCAATCACATTCTAATATTAAAAAATACATTCCAAGCATGTATGTCAAATATCTCCTCTTCCTGCCAAAAGGCCGTGGATGACAGTTGTAATTACTGAATTGTGTAATTGACTTAACTATCGAGGGTCATCAACTATTATGTTGTTGACGAACTATGTAAATGTACTTGTGAACAATCAGCTATTGCAATGCGTACTGATAATACGAGTATACCTACAACTGAATGACCGGTAAACTAGTGGTATATCTTTGTATTAAGGTCTTGCGCGCCTACCTTTTTCGGGCCGTATGCTTGACCGCCAATGTAACTATATTAAAAATAACCTTTGTTAATTAACTCGCATATACCTGATCACCCAATTAATTTACATAAACAAAAAAAAATTCCACAATTTAGAATTATACTAACTTATAACACTTATACTCACAGACTTCTTAAAATAAAAGAAAACTCCAAAGGAAGGTATCACATGTCCTTCTCAATGCTTCTATCTATGTGTATGCGAAATTTCAGGAAGATGGTGCAGTAGATAGGGCGTAAAAGCGTAATAAACAAACCAACTCACTTTCGCATTTAAAATATTCCTTTGATAAGTATTATTATATAAGTATAAGTATACACCTACTTTGTGTACTAACAATCTACAGTACTTGCATATCATTATTAATATCAAGCCACTTCCTACACGTTTGCGGCTGAAAATAATTATGACGAATGAATATCAATCAGAAAAGTTAACTATTGGAAAAAAAATTCCACCACAGATTGCCACACCAACCGGAAACGTCATATAAACCACAAATTTATCGCATTGAAAACAGATGCACTCGCTAAAGTATTTCATTATGGTTAATCGCAATTAATAAGCAGTCAGATTCGATAATATTGGTATTTCCGTGGCCGTGGACATGCGCGGACAGGCGATGGAATGCAATTACCGGTAATTGACATAGCAATGTTATATGAAACCTTTTATGATTAATTTACTTATATAAAAAAAGGAATGTTTCAAAAACAGCGTTACTCGGAAGCAGTCCCTATTAACGCTGTGTGCTATTTTTCTGTGTTTTTAGCAGTGAAAGTTTTAAACTGATTTAGATGAGGAAAAAAAATTAAATTAAAAAAGATATTTCTTTGCCACCAAATATATAACTAAATATAGGTATTAATTTTTTGTAATAATAAATGGTTAATTAATTACCAAATTTGTGTACGGAGTAAAATTAAATAAAAAATACGCCCGTCTAGCATACTGTCGCGTGAGGTTTTAGTCAACATTTTTTTGTTTCTACTTTTTAAAGCTCTTAATGATGATTATTATAAAGAAGCCTTCAGCTCCAAAACGAATGAAAATTCATCATGTATATATGCATTATATTAATAAAAAACTACTTCTACGGTAATGCAAAACGCGGCCATTACTTAAAATGGGGCATCGGTTTTAGGAAGAAAGTAACACAAATGTAATATCAAAGTGAGGCGTAAATCATGATCGCGGAAGATTGATGACAATTTTACTTTTCTTAACTTTTCCCTTAACTCCCGACTTACGCAAAAGGCACACCTGTATGTGGGTTAATAGTGACAGGATTTCCAATAACTTTACGCATTAAAGACTTTAATTTGAATAGATTTAAAAAAAAATTGCCTCGCGGTAGACAGACCGCGCGCGATTTGAAATTCTTTGTTCATGTGTCATTACCATTTCTTATGTCAAAAAAGTATCGAATGATCACTCATTAATATCGTGTGGGTTACAATATCTAATGAACTTGCAAACCCTAGTTTCAAAGTTTTCGCCTCCAGCCTCTTATGTGGTTTCTTCAACATCCATCGTGTCGCAGCCGAAACCAACGCCTTAGCGTGCCTTCCGAAACACGGAAACATCTTTATTATCAAAATAGCTTTCGCCTAGTAGATAGGCCGTGTAGTGGTACCTAACAAACAAATATTCAAACTCACTTTCGCATTCATAATATTAGTTGAGACAGGTGACAATTAAGTAAGTATGCTTCCCGTTGGAATTGAATCTATGATCCGGATGTCCAATGTTCAAGGTTTACCAACGGACCACATAGCAGTTTACGGCTATTATAACTTAAAATCTTGCGTTCAAGGTAAACTTTTATTGAATATATTTTAAATTAAAATATTTTCAATTGGAAACTATTTCATTAAGGCACTGGCACGACATCGAATCTGTGAAGATTTATTTTTATTGAAACCAGTATGACCTCTAGACGTTCCACTAAACGGCGTAAATGTTCCAAATAGGGAAAACGAAAGAAATGAAACGTAGTTACCAACAAAATTGCATGAATTCCTTGTATTGAAGGTCTTAACTATATCAATATTAAATTGAAAGTACTCGTGTATAAATTTCACTCCGATATTTTGAAAAGTCAAATCTTCATCATTTCAAAAGCCTATTTTCGCCCAATATTGAGCATTTCGCCTCTCATCATGTAAGACAAATTGTTATACATATTAGAAAAGGAGTAAGCCATACGTAATATGCCATGCGTCTGTAGGTCAGTGTGTATTGGCGATTTCTTCCTGCCACGTTTGCCTAAGCTGAACTATTCACGCAGAAGTAAAATTGTTCAAATCAGCTTTAAACAGCATGAGATTAAGACACCTACCTTTCTCCCTTCTGCCAAATAAGTAATACTCATAAGTACTTAGGTACATCAACAATGTATTATTATTTTCTTATTTAAGGACTGTTCAGTAAAAATTAAGAGAAATCAGGAAATCATTTTTTTTTTTTGAAATATAAAACAATACTACGTATCAAGACATTCAGGATTCAAGAGTATTAAAAAAATCATCTACAATCTTGCCTTTTACAATTAATGACTCCCCTATAAAAGACAGCAATATGAAATTCAATCAATATACCTATTAGTACGTTGCGTTCACTTATCAATCAGCGTAGACTAGTAACAAGCGAACTCCTTCTGTTCCCTAAGATAAATAGTGCCACTATATTTTAAATTGCTAATACGTAATTCACGTCGAAAGCTGCTGCCGCGCTGGCGAGTGCCCAAATGGGGCTCAAATACTGTCTAACCGCCCTTAATGATGACATCGCCTAAACTAGTGGCAGATTACTATCGCTTAATTAAACATCTCGTCGAGGAAGTCACAAAACGGCGAGGGTACAGAAGAAGAGCTCTTGTCTGCACTTCGATGTTTTTAAGTGTTATAGGTTTTTAAAGAAATTTCATCTAAATGGTTCCAAAATTATTTAAGATTTAAAAATAAAACCTCTTAGAGTCTGGTAGATCATTTTTAATATTGGTTCTAGGATTAGATTACTATAAGTCCAGGTAAACAAGTATTATCCTTTATCATGGATTACCAAATGAATGACGGTGTATGTATTTCAAATTAAATACGTTCTATGAAGCATTGGCAATACATTCAATTTCCCTAATGCGGTGAATATATAAGAGTATGATTTGAATATGTTAATTCATTTCATCTATTTGGTGTTATGTTTTTACTTGTTTTGGTATTGTGAAATTAATATGTTGATTAATGGTTGTTGTCACTTCTATTTATTCTTTGTTTTGTCGTAGTATTGTCCTGTTTGTGATATAGACTACCAGACTCTAAAACATGTTAGAACTAGTGAGTATAGTGTTAAGTTATAAATTGTCTCCAAGGTCCAGTGGTTAAGACTTGTGCCTGGAGACCCGGGGGCATATTTCGGTTTCCAAGGGAAGCATTCTTTGTTTAGCTGTTTCCATCTCGGTTAGGACATTGCAGGCGTGAATCACCTGATTGTTGGATAATAATGGTGCTTTTAAAGAAATGTTAAGCTGTTTGTCTCATGCAGCTGCCGTAGTTGATAAAGAAACCACATCAGAGGCCAAGAGGTGGTTTCGAAAAACTCTGACACCAGAGTATGCATAGTCGATTAACCGTGACCTACACGAAATGACGACGATTCAATGCAATTTTGATTTAAATGACATCGAGGACCGAAATCATTCCCTCCGGCAACATTGGCAACTGATATTCGCAACCATTTGCTAAAAAGAAAGTGTTTGCTACTCATCCAGTTGCCAAAGGCAGTAGGTTTTTCTTTTTTCACAACTTTTACCATTTAATCTGTCAGTTGCACAACTATTTAATAGGCTACTTACTTACTAGGTGGTTATTATTCAGATTTTTTAAAGAAACACGCACTTCAGTTGATATTTACCCTAATATTAACTTTATTTAATTTTAAGCACTTAATTTTCCACTAAATATAAACATGAAACAGTGTGTGCTTGAACTACTATTGAACTATAAATGTCTAAAAACTCATTGAACTGAAAATTTTCTACGGCCCTTGACGGTGTTTCGTAAATGCGTAGGTAGAACCATATCGCTTCTTATAAAAGCCTATCTTAGTAAGCAATCTGTAAAGGTCAGAGTTAAGGCAATAGCTAGGAACAAGTCATTGCTAAGGCCGTTAAACTAAAGCCCTTAATCGTAGAACGGTCGTTATTTTGCAACGCCATCAAAAATGTACGACAGATAAATCTTATGTGGAAGCTAGGAATAGAAAGATAGTACATAAATCTACATTTTATGATATATATTCAGTGCCAGACAGCAAGTCATATATACGCTTAGGTCATTCCCATCAATAAATTTGAAACTGAGTAGGTATATCGCTTACAGAGAAAACAATAACGATGAATTTGCAAACATTTTGTGTTCCATTTACACATTTGCAACTAAGTTGTCTAATTTTGTATATCATCAACATTTTTTGTAAGTATTGAATTTCACAACATCGACTATAACAAAAATTTTGTACGTCTCTTCATTTTGATTTGATGGTTATACTACAACTTTAGCTATGTAATTTTATATTTATTTAATCTCTACTGTACATGATACATTTTTCTTCATTTCGAGTCGAAATGGCTTTGCTATTAAATATATTTCCTACATACATAATTGTACGCTTGACCGACTAAAGAGTTTATTTAACTTCCTGATCAAATGTATCTATACATACTTATATTTACAAAAAATATTAACAATTGCATTTAAAAATAGCTAATATCATAAATTCCTTTTAAAGAAAACGTTGATCCAGAAACAAAAACAATAGATGAAAAAAAAATACTCTGCATTCCGCAATGTTTGAGACAAGGTTCGCTCTCATTCTTCGGCCAATGAATGACGTCTGAGCTTCGAATATTAATCTTGATTTCTCTACCAGTTTTGTTCAAATACGAGACCTCAAACCAACCATTTGTCCAATTCTATTATTAATAAAACAGAGCCAAATGATAATATAGAGTAGATCTATTTTCATCATCATTTTAAGAGCCGGGCTCTTGTCGGTGTAGTGACTTCCATTTAGGGTAGGCGCATTAGGCCCGGTTCTCAAAATAACACCAAAGTCGCATATGTGTCAATTCTCAAAACTACACAATGCTTCAAAGCTATCATTTCTCCCTCCTGTCATCTCTTTTATTACTTGAATGTCATAGGTCGTTTCACAACTGGTTGTGAATCTCAGTTGCCATGGCGGCCGAATAGGTATTTTATACGATTAAGGTAAAAAGGCATACGAATTGAATTATTAGGAGTATCATGCGCTGCCGATTCTAAGAAATCTAACCACCGCAAGTATGCAGTTTAGCAAAATATATCTTGATTTGAAGATGGTTGGCTATGGATGGAATCGCACAATAAATGGATAAAACTTCGAAGTTGCTCCTATGTCCCTTTGTATGCCTAAATTTTAAAAATTACGCAACGGATTTTGATGCGGTTTTTTTAATATATCACAAGGTATGTAAGGTATGTAAGTTTTGTGTTTAATTCAATAGGAAGGTTTTTATGCCCATGCGAAGCCGGGGCTGGTTGCTAGTGACTTAATAAGAAACGAAGTGGTCACTGGTGGTCACGTAACGTGATGGATTCAATTGTTACCTCCGGTAGCTGAGGGGTTGATAAGTTAATGAGCCTATGATAATTCAGGTGTTTTCAACACTAAGTAACAACAGTCACAAAGTTTAAAAGACCAGAGCTGCACAATACATCCAGTAAAGGAATAAAACAATAAATTGTTCTCTTTGTATTGAGCCAATATTGCCAGGACATTTAATAAGGCCGGGAAGTATTGCAAGGGACCGGCAAAAATTAAGGAGAATACAGAATTATCACCTAGTGAAATACATCCGTAGGAAGAACTAAACAAGGTCAATTTGTTTATAATCATTCAAAACATAAACAGCCACGGATTAACTAAATATGATCTTTATAGTAATTGTATAACCTAACTATTGTTCAGAAGGTTTATTCCTAGGGATTTTCAGAAATCTAGACACGCGGCAGCGTGTCAAGCCAAGTTCAAGCAAAGGAACTGGCTAGCCAGCGCCGAGTGTAATATTACACGAACCACTTGGTGCCACTTTTGACCCTTCTATAACTCGAAACCTCTTTAATGTAAACACATTAAACTACGTGTGTTTAATAAGATCCATCAGGACATGTAGAAGCCCAAATTTCATGAAGCTAGCTCAAACGGTTATAAAGATATGAAGGTCAAAAAGTTGTAAATTTTAGCACTGACTGACTGACTTATAGTACCTAAACCTAACCTACTTCCAGATGACCTAGAAGGATGAAATTTGGAATCCAGCTCGGAAATTGTGTGTAAGCGTAGGAAAAAATCAAAAAATAAAAAAAAATCAAAAAATAAGTGGTGTCCCCATACAAAAAACTTGTAATACCTACGCGCTAAACAACTGGCCAACAACGGTGTGTCGTCAGCGGCGCGTGGCAGCACACCAGCCAATCAGCGTCACGCTCTGACTTATGGTACAAAATTATAAGCGGTAGCGATTTACTTAAATTTAGCGGGTCGGTTGGTTTATACCTGCATAGTAGTTATCTTATAGTCCACGGCTCACTAAATTAACAAAGATCAGTGCCCAAGGTTCGTTTCTCTGATTTCTTTTGAAAATAAGAAATAATATTTTAAGGTATAAATTTTTTAGTTCGAACTCTTTGTACCCTAAAAGAAACTCCAATGTGTATGTATACCAAGGTCAAGGCAATAGCGAAGTCTTATTGGTACCGATATATGTATTGACTAGTCTAAGAATGCTGCTTGAACTCGCTCGCGCCTTGCACTTGTGCGCGGCTCACAGCGCTATACGACTTAAAATGCGAACGAACCAAAGTATGCTCTTAGCGGCGCTCATTCGCGCCAGCGTCCTCGTTATGCCCGGTTGTTTAGCGGAAACCCACCTATTAGATTGCGTTTAATGCTGCGTCGTTCGACTAAATTTATTTGAGTTATAGCTGGAATAGTCCAGATAAAAATTATTCCTTTTAAGTATTGTACTTTAACGGCATTTGTGAGTTATTTAATATTACGTAAATCGTTTCTTTCAAAACCTCATTTGGTTGTAGCTCTTTTAGGTTAATTTGTCATTTGTTTATTAGGTAGGACCGTAGGAGTAAGATTCACGTGTAATTGAAATAGGAAGACACAGGAATATTAAACTAGTATAGAATAGTATTCCTTTCTTTAAAAAAAACACTTTAAAACTAGTAGTAAGTTTTCTTGACAGTTAAATTTATTTTTTCTTTTTAAATAAATAGGTATTTCTGTATTTTAAGAGCTAGGTACCTTAACTGTCGCACAATGAGTTGTACCATAGAGTTAATGGTGGATGATACACTTGTGTTACACCGCATTATTCCAATGCCTCCTGATGGGAGCTGCTTATTCCATTCGCTTGGATTTTCTTTGTTCGATTCGACAGAACATTCAAGAGAATGTAGACAATAGCATAAAAAAGAAAACCACGCAACGGAAACGCAAAAAAAAATCATTAAATAGGAATACTTGCCTAGTTTTCTTTACAAAAAGTAATGATATCCCACCAAAAACATAAATGTAAAAAACGAGAGCCAAGTTCAATACAAAAATTATGCTTGGCGGTGAGCTTCGCCGCAAAAAGAATGGCGATCTAAATGAGTGCCAAGTTCTATGCAAAATCGAAATATGTTTTTATAGGAACAAAATAACATTATGAACAAGTATTAAACTCTATTTCTTTGCTTTATTAGATACCTATAACAATTGCTGTTATTTAAAAATGTGAGATCTTGAAGTAGGTCAGATTTGACTTGGCCAGTTTCATTACATAAGTCATTTTATAAAGTTATTCAACATTTTAATTGTGTTAAAAACTGGCCAAGTCAAATCTAACCTACTTCAAGATCTCACATTTTTAAATAACAGCAATTGTTATAGGTATCTAATAAAGCAAAGAAATAGAGTTTAATACTTGTTCATAATGTTATTTTGTTCCTATAAAAACATATTTCGATTTTGCATAGAACTTGGCACTCATTTAGATCGCCATTCTTTTTGCGGCGAAGCTCACCGCCAAGCATAATTTTTGTATTGAACTTGGCTCTCGTTTTTTACATTTATGTTTTTGGTGGGATTCGCTCAACTTAGATGATAGATATTTATAAAATATGATATTTTTTAATTCAAGGAATCTTTCATATAAAGGACATAATCTGTAGGTAGCGATGGAATTTTCCTATACAATATGTTGTAATAAGCACGACCACCTCAGTTATTCTTCTGTAACCAACTGATTTTGTGGGATCGACCCCACCCAATTAAATTGGAAGAATAGAATTGCTCTGCTCTGCAACCCGATCAGATGGTTCAGTACAAGTTTAATTGGGGTTTACCGACGGTCCACTAGAATCAATGGCTGTGGGTAAATTGAAACAATTACAATTTTCACTTGGCCCTTTTAAAAGAAACATTTTAATTAGACGCGTTTTTACCTTTTGAGATTGAATCACTATTTGCGTGTAAGCTGTTAACTGCAAATTTGTGGACGGAGGGTTAATAATACATTTAAGTTGTTGATTTTTCAACGGGCGCAGTGTATATTTTCTTTGTCAACGGAGAGATGACCATAAGTAAAACCAGCATATATTTAGGAAGTCTCTCGTACTCATACGCGTGCGTTATACATTTTTGATAAACAGGTCAAAAATGTACGAAATACGGGACTACGACATTAATTAATATGCCTCAAATAAATGGCGTCGTTTATTAAAATAAAACTAAACATTTTAAAAGTCATCATTTCAAAAAAGAAAAGAAATTAATTAGTCGTAACCATGGTTCAGCTAACATTATCTGCTTCTTGTATCCTGCTCCTGTTTGAAAGTCGGGATTTCAGCGGAGCGGTCTTGTCTGGGGTGTGAGCTTGACGGATGAAGCTCGTGTAAGCTGCGCTATACAAAAGTACTCTGTGGCTGCGCTGAACGTAGCTGGCACCTGACATTCCTACTTAGGAGCTATAGTGACGTACCTAATAGGAAAGATTTTCACTTGACGTTTGTATTTTTTTTAATGTGTTTTAGGAGTTTTTGGAGGGAAAGTAAACTGTCGCTATGTCCGCGCTGTATTTAAATTCCAAAACTTAGGTTTTATCGAGTATTTGTGCTTAATATTGGTGGATTATTATTCGCAAAGTTTTCGTGAACAAGCGTGAGTGTTGGGAAGTGGTACAGTGTCGATTATGTGACTTTTATCTTTGTCACCAAAATCTCCAAGTTATAGCTAAGTGAAATTTTTCCACCGCTTCACTTAGCCATCTGACTCTGACTCACTTGACTAGACTAGACTATCGACTTGACTTTTTGACTTGACTTGACTAAAGTAGGACTGAAGTAGATTAATAAAATGAAGAAAGGCCTTAAAGGACTAGTTTCCATGGCCGTAAAAAGTATAAAAAAAAATGTGTTTTAGTTATTGGTTTATCGTTATGTCAGAGTTTTTGGAGGGAAAGTAAACTGTCGCTATGTCCACGCTGTATTTAATTTCCAAAACTTAGGTTTTTTCGAGTGTTTGTGCATAATATTGGTGGATTATTATTCGCAAAGTGTTCGTGAACAAGCGTGAGTGTTGGGAAGTGATACAGTGTCGATTACGTGACTTTTTATCTTTGTCACCAAAATCTCCATGATATAGCTAAGTGAAATTTTTCCACCGCTTCACTTAGCCATCTGACTCAGACTAGACTTACTTACTTGACTGGACTTGACTATTGACATGAATTTTTGACTCGACTGACTTAAGTAGGACTGAAGAAGATTAATAAATTCAAGAAAGGCCTTAAAGGACTAGATTCCATGGCCGTATAAACTTTAAAAAAAAAAAAAAAATCGTTATGTCATTTTCTATTCATACTCCTTATCATGATGTGATATTAAAGCAAAGATCCTTAATACCATGCAAAGTCGATGGATAGAGCTTAAAAGGGCCCCGGATACCTTACAGCTGAAAACACAACTATTAATACACTAAGACTGAGAGAGAGAAAGAGAAAGATCATAATTATTAAAATCAAATATATTTTGTAAATAGAAACCATTGATCGATGACGGTAAAAACCGATTTCAGAGGGTATCCTACAAATGCGTGTGCTCAAAATAACAGTAATTCATTTATCTTCCTTACTCGCCTGTTTTGCTCTTTTTCAGTAACTCCATTAATAAATCACGCACCTCACTTAGGATAATTTCTTTAGGTTTACGTTACCTCCACCTTTGGCGCCTCTTACATAAATTTTCTCTACTACGGGAGAGATACACTCCGGTTTTTAGACCTGAGAGCCAAGCCTAGTAAATAATACGGAACCCTAAAATAGAGAAGGAAATGTATCGCCCGTTTAATAGTATCTAAAAAAGTAAAGAGTAGGTTTGGTCAAACTTTTAGGTAACGAGGCTAAGACTTTTGAGGGAAAGCGGGATTGGTACCCGTAATACGTATATACTAAGGTTGAACTGGTGAAGGCATTTCCCTGTCAGCAGCGACCAGAGACTATATGCGGATGATGTGTTAGAATAGAGCATAGATTTAAAAAATAAAAATTTGCCGCGTTCCTAGTTCTATGGGATAGAGTCATTATTTCATAGAACTAGGAACGCGTGACGCAATTTTTTTTTTTTTTAATCTAGCTTTGTTTAGTGTTCTGAGTATTTGTGGTAATACGCTTTAATTATGATCGAATATTAATCAAGATATCAACTTCACACTTGACCTCTAAACAGTTCAATATAAGCACCAGTTTTTGTGGTTATGTAAGTAGTTGAATATTAAAACAATAATTTCGATTCGCCATGATATAATCACAAAGCATCAGTACGGTGTAATAGAGGTAAATTGCTTTTTATACTTTCTGAGAAGAAAAATATCCTCACGGTTCACGGAAAAGGGTGGTAACAATCGTTAATATTGAATAAACAATATGAATAAAAATGCTAAAACCTATAATAACTATTTCTAAATTTGCAGCTAGAGAGTTCCAAGAACCAATTTTTTTAAAATACTTTATATGAAAGGATAAAAGAATGAACTGTAAAAATTGCTGCGAGACGTCACAGCTCGACGACAAATATAAGCTATTCTTACGAGGCCCAGCCAAGATATGATTCCACTCCTGATATGGGTAATCTCTTTCTTCCACTCATTATTATTTGATGTGGAACAAACATCAAATAATAATGAAAATTATTTGTCCAAAAGACCAAGGTTGTTTATAGGTATCTTTAAAAAAATCTAATATCCATACAACCGCAATATAAATAGAATAATCAAACAAAGACAGATCTTTCTCTATCATATATACATGAGACAGCTTGTGTTTTTTTTTTTTATTCTCTAAAATCCATTGACTTCATTTCCTTTTCGTAATGGAAAACGTCAAATAAAGTTTCAGTTTGTACTCGAAAACTCTGTCCGAATTATTTAATACTTTATATTGGTAAGTATAGGAAAGTATTCGTATCATGTTTGATATAATGTTTGAGTAAGGTTATATGATGGAAAGACGTTTAGAAATGTAACAAAAGACATGTCAAACCCGAACCTGTCATTAAACGCCATACACATGAATTCTTATCCCCTTTATTTTTCAGATCCCGGATGTATGAAATTGAACCTGGGGAAATTTGTTTCACTTTTAAATACGTAGTGATTATATTCTCTTTGTTTTAAATAATTAAGTTCAGACTCTGGACTTATTTCATATAAATTTCATTACAAAAATTATTTATCAAACCTTCCTCACCAAGTAAAGAAAGTGAATTATAGTTATGATTACAACAACAAAAAATTAGGAAAAATCATTTAAACACTATAACAGGGTGTTAACAGGTCCTGATCTTAATTGAGCAATAGGAACATCTCTATTTACTAGAAATAAGAGATAAAAATAAAGTCAACGAATTATTTCATGGATATACTAAATGATTTGAAGGATTTGTTATGTACTAAGAGATAAAACAGAAAAAACGTGATCGTAGTACAAGTACTACTTGCCAATGAGCGCGCGCGATTGTAGAGTTGGCCGTCAGATGGTATCGACTGCGACCCCCCATTTTCCAAAAGGTTGCTCATTCAAGGAGAAATGTCATATAATATATTATGTTATAAATCATATGCGACTATATACTAGGCTCATCGGTTCTTTGTAAAATTTGCTCATTGTTTTATTTAAAGAAATAAGTGGTATAAAGACCTTTGTAAACACTTACATTTTGTGTTTATCCGGATTCATGAGGAAATCCTTATCTCTTGAGACATCACTTAACACTTCACAACACAATAAAAGAGTACTTTAAAAAAATCAACAACCATAATCCAAAAACAGAAGGAGAAAAAATAGGGCCAAAGTCTAAAATGATACAAATACTGAAAAGTAAATCGACTATGTTGTGTTGTTATCACGGTACTGAGTAAGATTAGTTATTACCTCAGCGTCAAATAATGCAAGGTAAGAAATAGAGCACGGTCACTGATAACGATTACAAGGTATGACACACCTTATGTACTAAGAACCAATTGGACTACAAGTATACTTAGATTGACAGATTGTAATTTATTTTAATTTCTTTTTTCCCGGGTTCGATCCCCGATCAGGTCAAGATCAAAAATGATCTCTTTCTAATTGACCTGGGTCTTAGATGTTTATCTATATATGTATTTCTTATAAAATATAGTATCGTTGAGTTAGTATCCCATAACACAAGTTTCAAACTTACTTTGGGGCTAATTGTGCAATATGTGTAATTTGTCCCTATATATTTCTTTATTTTATTTATTTAATGTAAAAATGAAATAGACTCGAGAGAATCGGCAAAATAGCATCGTTTCGGAGTATTGGTACTTGATTGATGATTTATCATGGGACTACAGATCCATCGTTGTATGATATCTATGATAAGATGTTCTTCTCTGCACCACTGGTTGGTTGACTGGTAGAAAAAGCCTATGGCATTAACTCCGCCATTTATATTTGTATTTAATGAAGTTAAATAAATAAAAATATTCAAATTACAAATATAAAATTGTGATTGTTTGTAAGTTCCTATCGCGGGTCTGTTGGAAGAATTTTCTATAGAAATAAGTAGAACCTTGTACTAAATTTCCTTATTTAAATTTTTCCTATGTTTGTATTTGAGTGTACTTGAATAAAATTATCCAGCTGAGGAGGATACCACCAATAACAGCATTCTTCGTCATCAATCTTCACAATAGAGATGTTTTCAAAAGTTGAGTTTATTTTCGAGAACCTAAAATTCGTAAAACTTGAATTCATAGAAATAGTACCTAAATTCAGGCCGTCATTGAGATAAATCAATAAGTTGCACAAGAACAGAGGAACTTTTATAAATTTAAGACGCAATAATATAAAACAAAGCATCCGCATAAGGGTAGATGCCAACTCTTGGTACTTATCCAACTCTCGAAACACTGCTTTGGACGTATAACGTAAATAAATTTAAATTGTGTACTTGTGCCTAGACATTTCGTTGTGGTGAACGCTTTGTTACTAGACCTATTATAATTTATTTATTTTTTTATTATTACACAAACATAGTTTACATTAAAATAATACTCTACCAGTCAAAAATAGAACCGAACTGAATAGGTGGCGTAACGATAAAGATATAACCCATAAATAATGAAAAAGATTATATAAATATCTATATAATTACACACACATTGAATATTATGTCGTTAGATTCAACTTTAGTTGCACGCACGAGTACTGCTTTGTATTCTATTAATCAACCAATAGCACAGATTTTTGATAAGATCTATGGGGCCTACTATGAGGGCTTATAGCGAATCTAAAACTAGAGACTAAGAGAGATCACTTCATCCACCTTAGCAACTAAACTTACCTAAAGTTGACATCTCTATGGAATTCATAGATTTTGATCAGAAAGAGCACTACCTATAAATAACTCGAACTTATTTGTATTATTAGTAGATATAATATTAAAAACATTGTACCCCTCAAATTTAGCTTTCTATTCATTCATAAACGATAATGAAAGAGTGCACGCACATATACGCACATATAGAATTTGATTGATTATCTTTCTATTGCTATGTTTTGTTTATCGAAGGTTTCGGTATTTAATTATATACAATAAGTAGTCGTAAGTGATAGGTTTGTTTACAGAGGTATAATCTGTGTCTGTTTCGTCTTATGTAGGGTTTCCTTCTAGTTTTAAGGATCAATTTCAAGCAAGTCTGTACTTTTAAATTTTTTTTTAAATAATAAAACAGAAGAATACTGTTATATGATCTATCTTATGACAGAAAAAAAAATTAAAATGTATAACCTATATCTAAGCAAATTGAATACGGTGCTTCTGAATCCGAAACTCGTTCGCGCCACGGTCATCAATCACTCAGTATCAATTTCACCCACGAAATATTAAATAATTACAGCCTCGATGTCATTCACCGCGAATCGTTAATACCTTTTTATCCCTTTTCCATACCTATCTTGACTGTTCCAAATACCTTTAAATATTTCACAGGTTGATCGATATAACATTAGAATTCACATTTAGCGAATCATAGTACCATACAACTAATAACATTTTATTCTAATCGATTTATTTTATAGGAGAATTTCACTGCGCCCCGTGATCGTGAGAAGAGGTAAGGTGACTTAAAGGTTGAACCCTAAATGCGTCATTAACTTTAAAGGCCGGTAGAAATACATTTACCGTGAACAAATTCATTCATCTCGACCTAATTCCCCTTATTGAATAGTTAGTCACTATAGAAAATAAGATAGGTAGGTACCTTCATGTATTTTCATTAGGTATGCGAAAATATAATATACAGTTGGTTTCAAACTAACGATTATGATTTTTCTGTTGGTGTACTTACCAATCATGTGGAGGCTGCGGTCTTCTGCGAGCCTGGACGCAGCACGGCGGTTCCTGTGGCTCGCAGGGCAACTGCAACGTAGGTGGTGGTGGCGGCGGAGGCGTACAGGCCAGACGGCGTGCTGCGGCCGCTCCCACGTACTCCACATATCGCGTCGGCGGTGGTGAGCCCGCGATGTCCTCGCGGCATGCGGGACCGCAACACTTGCGTGGCGCCGGCGGCCGGCACGCCAGGCCACAATACACCGGCGGTGGAGGCCGCAGCGGGGCTGGAGGCCTGGGCACGTACCGCTCGACAGGCACGTGTGCCGCCGGGGGCACGTAGCGAGGACGGCGCGCGCGCTCCGCCTCGGCGCATCGGCGCACACGCCGCGGTGACGCCGAGAAACGATCCGGCAGCGGTGCGGGCGGCGGCGGGCTGAGCCGCTCCGGCGGCGCCACGCTGAACGCGCCCGCCGCCGGGAAGCGCTCGCACGGGGAGCGAGCGTACTCCTCGCCCATGGCGCGCGGTCAGCCGGGCCCGCCGCCGCCCGCGCGCCCTCCCAACCACGACGACACTCTGTCTCACATTCCGCGCGACCACTCCGACACTATCACTGACCGCACGCGCTTCTCTGCGGGGGCTGCAGAGCGGTCCCGATGTCCGCATTCACTCCGCGAGCGCCATGACGCCACCGATCGATAGCCGCGCGTTGCGGGCTCAAAGTTCGCCCGCTGCGAAGCTTCGTCCGCGGCACATTCCACCCTGGAAGAGTAATCTCTGAGATGTTTCAGAAACTGAAGCTGGGGCGAGGCGAAAGTGCGTCCTCGACCAAGATGGCTGCTTTCGTCATGTCCGCGTGCGACGCGCTTGCGCGTTTATGGGTCTGCGATGTGTTTGTTTTCACCAGATCCAATTCGTCAAGAATGTCTTCCCACTAATGAGTTCAAATGCGTATTGTTTACTGCCTTTTATCGAACAGTCACTAACTACGTATAAAACAGGGTTGAGTTGCGCGGATTGTGATATATAAGATCGGGTGCCTCGCGGGTGACGTGCGTCTCGACGGCGCTCGTCGTGGGGCAGAGCTGCGGAGTGCGCCGGCCCGCGGTGCGGCGACGTCAGGCCGGTGCGCGTATCGACGCCGTGCTCGGCGCGCCGTCGCGCCGCGCCGCTCGCTCGAGCCTGTCTTCACTCCGCTCTGATAAAAACACTCGATTGGGAACGTCCGTCGCAAAGCCTACTTTTAGTTTCAGGCCTTAATTTGAACCAATTATACCATCAACCCTATTTTCAATTTCATCGACCTGCTTGCCGTTTCAGAAAGAAAGTTACACCTATCACACACGTCCGATCTTTAGATTGCTTTTAACACAACGGGCAGGGCAGCCTACCTTTCACTAAATCTCCCTTTAGCATTATTAATTCTAATTTGCAGGGCCTGTGTCAGTTAAAATATTGAAGGTAACGGGTCTGTAGGTAGATGCATAAGCAATCTAGACTGAATATTGTACTTTAGAGGCAGTAAGTTTTCTAAATAGTTTGACTTTGACGATTCAATAGAATGCTGCATTATAAAGATTACTGACTAAAAAATTATATAGAAGAGTGCGAATAATATATGTTATAAACTTATATGACTTGGTTTCTGTAACAAATTATGTTTATAGTACCTATTGCAGCTGACTGTAAAGTCTTCGCTCGTTCTTATTGAAAGAGTAAACAATCTATGTTACATTCTTGATTTAAATAATCAAAGGTTACATTATATAAGAGTAGGTATTCAAATAGCTCTAATATCCAGCTCAAGTTATATATAATTCAGAATTAAAACTTTTCCATTTAAACTTTAAAAGATCGAATTTTGAAAAACACTACATAGCGATAACCATGGGCAGAGGTGGCTATGGAACAAAACCCAAGAAAAATTTAGCTAAATTATTTTATATTGAGGATTTGGCTGTGTGGTTTCTGGCTTTAGAACAGACCACTCCATTCCTTCTTCCTTTAACTCATTGCCTATGTCTACGAATCCTAACGGGGAAAAGCTAAGATTTATTTTAAATAGGTAAACTTCATTGTACTTTAAAAATATAATAGGTTTATATATGCCTTAAGGCATTTTCTTCCAGTCAAACCTGTTAGAAGACTAAAATTATATGAAATTCCATAACAATATTTTTTCCTGATTGTCCTTTGCCGACTAAAGGTCTTTATAAGCATCCTCTCTCTAACTCGCTGGTTGACTGTAAAAGATTTCTGGGATAAGTCCGCCATTGTATTTTTTTTTAATTCTAAGCTTTTGTATTTACTTTTTTTAGTGCAAACAAACAAACCATTTTTAAAGACGCGAACCCCAAAGGCTATTCTAGCTAAGCATTCTCCATACCCTAGAAAGTACGCTATTTGTTTCCCTATCAATAAAACATTACACTAAATACACATTTTTGGTCCCCTACTCCTTCGTATCGACGCAAAACACAAAATTTACATGGTAATTGGGTTTTCCCTGAACAAGTGCTTTCAATCGGCAACGTTTGTTGTAATTTCTCGACTAAGTGAGTAATTTCAATTTCATGTTTTAGATATTGTTGTTATTATCTTGTAGGTTTTCCTGTATTCTACAGGCAATGAACTATATTTTGTATGTTACAAAATTTTAGGCCCACTAGTTTCGTAGATCTTTAATGGTCAATTTTCGTCTTCTTTCATGGATAAAATCAAAACTATTTATGTTTCAATTATAACAAAAATATATTTGAGATCCTAATAACGAGTCCTTTCATTTGATATAAGTATAACACAGTAAGGTTTGCAATACTTTTTTATTATTCCCAATTTGTTCTCCGAAAATGACCTGAATTATTTAAAAAAAATATTTACTTGCTTTGCACATCTGTGTTTGGGTCACAGGATTACGCCATCCTACCAAATTTCATCCGTTTTGGTCCAGTAGGTTCGGAGAAAATTGGCTGTGACAGACAGGCAGACAGATGCACGAGTGATCCTATAAGGGTTCCTTTTTCTCATTTTTGTACGGAATCAGCTTACGCTTTAAAGATTTTAAAGGCTTGTAATTATCGATCATATCCTACGCAAACGTATGAAAAGATTATATAAGGTGGACACAAATCAACTGCAAATATTTTAAGGGCAGATACAGATTACTATACTGAACAACTGTTCCAAATAAACTTATATCGAAATACGAAATTTTATTTTTCACTTTCCATACTAAACTAGATCAGCTGATTCTCAATTTGTATGGGAAGTAAAAAATATATTTTCATATTTCGACATAAGTTTATTTGGGAAAGTTGTTCAGTTTAGTGAGCTGTATCAGCCCTTAAAATATTTGCAGTTGATTTAAATTCACCTTATATAAAGTATGTTTGAACTAAACGAATATTAAGCTCATAAACATACTTTGGTAACACAAACAAATTAATATAGATATTCGGACACTCGATGATAAAGGAAGGTTACCATAGTTCCCAGAAACGAAGCCCGGCTGACGGATGGTGCTCGTGCATTAATAATCGTGATTAATCTATGCTATAAAAGTTTAAAAGATTACAGTTCATACAGAATGGATACTACATTACAGGGGCGGCTTCGTTACAGCACTTTATGACCTTGGGGCTTAGCGAAAGTCACAATCTCAAAACGTTAACGACGTCCAACAGGAACAAAATGTATAGGATTATTGACCACGTAATTTACCGCAGCTTATGTTAATCCCATATATTTTGTTCTTGTCGACATTCGTTAACGTTTTAAAATTATGCCTTTGGCTTAGCCTCCTGTTCTTAATGAGTATCTAAATATGTATATAAATAGGTTCATTGTTATATCATAATGCTTTTAGGCTAAACTATTATATATTCTGTCATTATCATCAAGGCGCTACAGCTACGAGTAGGTCTGGGCCAGGTCAAGTAAATTTCTCCAGATCTTCCGATTTTGGGCTTTTCGTCACCAGCTGCTGCTGATACCGATGTTTCCAATGATTAGAATTTTGATTGTTAAATCAGGATATAATCCTATTTATACTTAATCTATTAAATAAAAAACAAATTAAAAATACATTTTTATTTAATAAATCATAAAAATACACAATGTCACGCGTATTCAGTCTTTCAACAAATCATTTTTTACACATTTGCTTAACCTAGACGCACTGTATTTATAACTGGGTAATATACTGATATGGACAGCGCTGGTAATTAGTAATTATTGTTATTATAACTGGGTTTTTGATATGGCGCGGCAGGAACAGGCTCCGGGCAGTCTTCCCAAAGCCACCATATAGTGATCAATACCTCTAGGTTAATTAACAACAAAGATATCACTGGAATAGCTAGCTTGCTTATCAAGGACTTGATGCCTCCTTTAGCCAACATAAGTGGCTTTACAATACCGTTTATGACGATGTCTTTAAATCCTTTTAACTCTAAATCATCAGGAGAAGATCCAGTTAGCAAAGCGAGGACTAACCCAATCAAACCACTCACTTTACTTGCAACCTTCGTCGTCACAGGTTTCACTAGGTCCAGGGCTGGCTTCAATAAAGAAATTTTCGAGTCCGTATGGTGGTGGACTGATGGTGGAGGCGCGTATGACTGGTGATACGGAGGAGGTGGCAGATATGAAGGTGATGGTCCATAGCTCGGTCGCTGATCGTAACCATAGCTATATGGTTGTGGTTGGCCATAAGCAGGATATCCGTAGTCTCTATTAGAAGACCGTTGTTCTGGAACTTCTTCCTTGTCTTCAGACAAATCACTGAACGCATTCACCAACTCAGAGATATTAAGATTGTTTCCGCTTTGCTTTGATCCCCTGTCTCCTGAAGCTGTCTTTGGTTCCACTGGTCCCATGTGCAATAATGGGGACTGAGGAGCACTAACCCAATTTCTGTTTGATGTCCGAAATTGTGGATTTCCAGGAAATGGTCTCATTGACCTAAAATTGGAAGCAATAACTTGATCTTGCATCGGAAAATTGGGGTCAAACATAACTTGACCGAGACACGAAACCCATTGTAAAATTATTAAAGCAAATGGGAACCAAAAGTACGTCGTTTCCATGATGTGTAAAATCTTTACTAAAATAATATGGGTTGTACATTTCATATATTGAAGTATTCATATAGCAAGCCAGCATTTTTAAAATATACGTCATTTAGTGTGTCGTTGCTCGAAATATCAACTGTCGATACGTTCTACTTATTTCAAGGCTTCCTGTTTATAATGTCAGCTAATTTCGGCTACAGCATTACAATTCACGGAGAGGCATTCTGCTACTCTTTCACCAGCAAATAGTCGTAACATACTTTTGGCTAATGTGCTATTTGCATCAATATCGTCTATGAAGGTAAAAGTTGCAGCAGCGCCTAAGTTACTGGTCCATGCTGTCGAAGACCTTGCAACTACGCACGCAATCCTTTCTAAACATCCTGTGATCATTCTCCCTTGAAAGTGTTTTTTCTTTTTCTTCTTGAAATATTTCGTCATTTTCGATATCCATGGCCAAAGGAGGAACGCCTTGATACCAATTTTGCCGAGTAGCACAAAAACAAGCGGGAACAGCATAAGTTTTCCTCCTAACACTTTCAAAAATACTATAACAGCTGCTGATATCATGATCTTAGCTGCACTTCCGAGAACATTTGCAATGGATGTCAATGTGTCAGGCTTGGCACATGAAATAGGGTAATCATTTTCGAACACTTTACGTGCTGGTTCGCCATAGTAATTTGAAGCGCCAGTAATTAGGTCCAGGAATGGCAGAGCTGGTGAGTGTGAAGGAGACTCGGTGCTCATGACTTGTCCATAGACAACGACTAAGTAGACAAACAAAACAACTGCGAGGGTCACGATCATGGCTATACTGTTCCGCGTCGCATAACTTATTTCATTTATAAGTTCGCCCATGAAATTTTAATTTCATGATACAAAAAGCGGGAACAAATAATTAGCTCTGTATAAATTTATAAAGCGGTACCACCAAGGTCATGTCATGGCATTGCTTTCCAGAAAAACTTCAATTAAAGTTTTCGAAATATATTGACGTCTTTAACCGGAAGAGTTAAATGCATATTTAGTACGTTAGTACTAAGTATTATCTATTTTGTTATCTGTAATACTTGTGTAATACATACTAAATTTTAAATTATTTTTGTTTTTATGGAGACCCTTTAATTAAATAATCTCATGAAAATCATTTAGTTTTTTATATTTGTTGCCAAAGATGAAGCATTAAGATTAATATTTGTTTAAAATAACGGTTAAATAGATTATCATTGCTTGGTAATTGAAAACAAGTGTATTGGATAAGTGTTTAATTAAGTTACTTTAGTCTTTGTCACCAAAATTGCCTAGATTTAATCTTCCCCTGTGACTAAACTATTCGACTTGACTTGACTACGGACTTGACTAAAGTAGAGCAAAAGATAAAAAAAAAGAATGCCTTTAAAGACTCGTATCCAAGGTGGTAAAACACATTACAAAAATATACATAGTTTTTGGAGGGAAAGTAAACAGTCACTTGTTACGCGCTGTATTTATTTTACAAAACTTAAAAAAAAAAAAAGGTTTTTTCGAGTATTTGTACTAAATCTATGTTTCCCAGAAAAAATAAATTAACTGCAGGAAAGGAAGGAGTTTTTGGAGGGAAAGTAAACTGTCGCTATGTCCGAGCTGTATTTAATTTCCAAAACTTAGGTTTTTTCGAGTATATGTGCATAATATTGGCGGATTATTCGCAGTGTTGAGTGGTTGGTGTTGCGTGAGTGTTGGGAAGTGGTACAGTGTCGATTACGTGACTTTTTATCTTTGTCACCAAAATCTCCCAAGTTATAGCTAAGTGAATTTTTTTTACCGCTTCACTTAGCCATTTGACTAGACTACTTACTTGACTGGACTGGACTAGACTACTGACTTGACTTTTTGACTTGACTAAGTAGGACTGAAGAAGATTAATAAATTCAAGAAAGGCCTTAATGGACTAGTTTCCATGGCCGTAAAAAGTATTGTAAAAAAATTAACAAAATATAAATAATTTTTTTTTAAATTAATTGTAGGTAAAAGTAGTGATTATATACTCTTTGATTGTAGGTTTAGGCTGCATGGATGTGAATGCCTTTTTACCGACCGAAATTAAAAACCTCTGAAAAAACCGGGAAGCGCAATATTTGTATTTTTTTGCATGGAACGGGTTGGTTTTGACTAAATTGTGAACCTTTTTCTCTACTATCATAAATCCATAATTAAATCATATTATTTTGATATTTAATAATGGTTATTGTTACTAGAAGTGCGTATAAAAAGGCGAGTGAGAGCCTTAGCAGCAACGATGTTTCGTATCAAAATGTAATACCACCGTGGTGTTCATCAGGTGAGCACGTTTGCTACTTTAAAGAGGAAAAGTAGGGTCTGATATCGTATAATGTTAGATAATAACCTATAAGAAAGATTGTAAAAAGACAATGCCCACTTTTAAGCAAATAAATTATTTACGAAATGAATACATAATGTAAGTAAATAAAGTTAGTAACTTTGTTTAATAAATAAACATATTTTTTTAATAATTTTGGTTTTGTGCGCGAATTTAGTTCGCACTTGACCGGTTTATTTTATTATTCTGGAGAAAGATATGGCCAGCTATAAGTAACTCACGTCTAAAAATCATTGCATGACCCTGATTTGGATTGTTCTCTTGCCCCTATGAGAGCTAGTACGCGATTCAGATATAGACATATAGAATGTAAATTAATTTTGAAATCATGACATACTGCTTATTTTACTAGTACTCAGTCCATCGCCTATTTTCAAAGCCGTTAACTGTTTAAGGAGATGTCATGCCCAGCATGATACTGACGTTGATTCAAATCATTCCAAATATACTTACCTCATAGAACTAGGAATCCGCGCGCGACGCATTTTTTTTTTAATCTATGACTTACCTAATATATTTTATTCAATACTAGCGACCCGCCCCGGCTTCGCATAAACATAAAAACGTTCCTCTTGAATCACTATATAATAAAAAAACCGCATCGAAATCCGTTGCGTAGTTTTAAAGATTTAAGCATACAAAGGGACATAGGGACAAAGAAAGCGACTTTGTTTTATACTATGTAGTGACGTGGCTATTATGGTATAAATGAAAACAAAAACTTGAAAACTTGAGTGTTCCTCATCAAAATACTAAGGCATTAATTTTATTATGGGTAAAAAATACTTAGCTGTTGCCTGAGAATTCTCTATCTTCTTACCAGTTTTTTATCGAAATCGATTCAGCACTTTAAACGTAATATAATAACACAAAGTTTAGTTTTTAGAAGACCCATTTATCTATCTATCTATTTCTATGGCATTTACTTGTACTTATAATATCTATTAATGCGGAAGTGAGGATGTAGAGTTATAGAAATCGTGACACAAAACAAAACAGATTGTTTTTCATCCTTTTGGGATATCTGATCTAGAGAGGAAACTACAACCCTTATAATCGTTTATATTAAATAAAGGTTACTCGCAATGTAAAACGAGAAGGACTTTGGTAAAAACAGATCATTCTTAATAAGTATTTTCCAAAAACAGTTTGGAATCAAAATATTAATGTAAATAAAAGAATTTCAACTGAAAATTTTCCTGCAAAGAACAGACAGAGATCGCTCACAATGCATAATTTTATAGTTCAATGTTTTAAATCTGTTTATAGACCACAACGATTTACCACTGCAATTCATGAAAATTCTACACCGTTTATAATTTGTTTGGCCCAATAAGCAAACAGCCGGCGCTGCAATCGGAACGTGTTGCCACCTGCAGGCTGTGAATAATTATAGTTCGCTTAAATATCTAACAAGTAGCTCAAAACACATTGTTATTGAGTTAATTAAATAGGGCGTTTTTTTACACCAGCCAAAGTTTCACAGTTTTTAGTATGATGTGCAAAGAACCTCGAATACCTACTTTATACAAAAAATAAATTAAATCTTTTATTGTGGATCACAGGTTTATGAGATCTTCATAATATAATTATTTTGTATCACTGTCTTAAGACGTACAATAATTATACAAAATCATTTATTTTAGAACGTCAATACTTATAACAAATTTAAAAGTACGAGATTCAGTGATCTAATTGTTAGTAGTTGAAGATTTAATTCCCATCGCTAATGAAATTTTTTGGTCTTAAAGGAATATTTTACAAGGAAAAAAAAATACATTAAGTATATTATATATGCATTTCATAAAAATCTTCTTCATAATTTTAGAACAAATCGCATATATTTTCTTTTGTAATTTTAAGAGTAGCAGATTTTAATAAGACGGTATCTCTTTATTATTAAAACATTAGTCACGAATTCACAATTATACTTGGAATCGATTGTTTCAATTATTTTTGGAATTGACAATTAAAATATAGATACTTTTAATCTTCTATGAAATCCGTTCAGATTGCGATTTTAGCTCGCTCTAGATTTTGCTCAGTTCTGTGAACTTTAAATTAACCCAAATTACTGCACAAACTGTAAATCAACCTGATTTCAAATCGAGTACCTAAATGAATAAAATTAAATATTTTACTTCTGAGCTTGGCAGACATAAGTTAATTTAATTACAAAAATAAGAACTGAATGTTGAGTTCACAGAATTTACTATACTACTCAGGAGGTCCGGGGTTCGATCCCCGGTCAGGCCAAGGTCTATATCAGATATTTATGTATTTGTTTGTTATAAAATAAAGGGTGGGTACAGACTATGTAACATATTACATAACTTGTGTTTTATAACACGTCCACATTATGTAACCTTGTTATTCAACATTGCAACATAAAACAATACTGTACACATAGAATAACAATGCAATATAACAATGTTATGTAACCATTGTAGTTTGTCGTTCTTCAGTGCTATCCACAATGTCGACACGAGAGGACGTTTTGCTGGCTGCGGCAGCGACTGTTGTATTTTTTAATAACAAAAGAAAAACAAAGAAACGTAGATGCTGGGTTCGTCCTAGTTTATTAACCAGAGAAAAATACTGTGGCGAAACTATGGTCAATAACCTTATTAATCAAAATACGCTCTATGGAGAATTACGTGACAACGGGAATATTATAAACTTTCTACGGATGTCCAGCACAGACATAGAATATTTGATTAATAACGTGGGCCCTAAAATAAAAAAGGAAGATACTTCATTCAGAAATTCCATATCAGTTACAGAACGTTTAGCAATCACATTGCGATTTATAGCCAGTGGGGATTCATACCAAAGCCTTGAGTATGTATTTAAAGTATCAAAACAGAGTATTTCTTCTATCGTACCAGAAGTGTGCACAGCTATAATAGACTCATTAAAACACGAAATAATGGTAAGTACTTATTTCTTTATTAAAAAAAGTTTGTTCTTACAAAAAATCTGAATCGCTTTGAGGTAGCCCAACATCGATAAAAATTATGTATTACTATCATTGCCTTGTGATTGTTGAATATGTAACAATATGTCGTCCAAGTCTTCCGAAATCTGTGAAGAGTCTGTGTCCGTATGTGGTAAATCTGCTGGACCAGAACTATTGTCTAGATAAGAACTTGTATAGTAGCCTCTGTTGAAACTTGTACTTGCGCTGCCGCCTCTGTTGAAACTTGTACTTGCGCTGCCGCTGTATGAACCAATTCTATTTGCGCCGCCGCGGTATAAATTCATTTCAGCTTGGAATATAATATTATGAATTTGGTTTTGCACTGTAGAAATAGTAAGTGGATCCTGTAAATTGCGCAATCTACAAGCAATATACTCCCCAAAAACAGAAAAATCATCTCGTGTTTTGCGCTCAGTTTGCAATTCCTTCATTATGCCGTATGCTTCTTTCTGAGCTTGCAAACTATCAAAATCTTCTTTCTGAGCGTTCAAACTACCGAAAGTTTTTTTTTTTTTCTTTCTTGGAGAAGTACGATTTTCTTCAGGGTTGTCCTGAAACAAAAAAAATATCTTTGCTATCTTTTCCAGATTCCAAGAACACCTGAAGAGTGGAGTGTCATCTCAGATGACTTTTATAAATTATGGCAATTTCCACATTGTATTGGTTGTATGGATGGAAAGCACGTCATGATACAAGCACCTGCCAATTCAGGAAGTGAATTTTACAACTATAAAGGGTTTTTTAGCATCGTACTATTGGCGCTTGTCGATGCACAATATCGTTTTATGTTTGTTAACGTAGGAAGTCAAGGCCGCATATCTGATGGTGGTGTGTTTTCCAATTCAACACTAAAAACCATGTTGGACAACGATTCTCTTAATCTACCTGCTGCACGTCCACTTCCTGGAAGAATCTTGCCTACACCCTACGTTTTTTTGACAGATGACGCATTCCCATTAAATAAAAACATTATGAAACCATATCCAGGACTTCATAATAAAGGCTCTAAAGAACGAGTTTTCAATTATCGACTAAGTCGTGCAAGAAGGGTTGTAGAAAATGTTTTTGGGATTATGTCGTCTAAATTCAGACTGTTAAGAAAACCCCTTCTCTTGAATCCTACAAAATCATCTGACGTAATACTTGCATGCACGTACTTACATAATTTTTTAATAAATAGTGATTTATCACGATCATTTTATGTTGGCCACAGCATGAATTTTCAACAAAATAACCTTGACATAGATACTGTAAATAACCTTATAACCGTCGAACCTGGGAACGATATAACAGAAGCGGCAGGGGTTCGAAAAGAGTTTGCTGATTTTTTTTTTACAAATGTTGGAAGTGTACCGTGGCAAGCAAATTACTAGTTTGATTACGGCGAAGATACTATAATATTTCATCTTAAGATATCTGCATAGTATCTTTAGGTATCACACACGGGTTAAGTTACGATAATTTGCCATCTTAAGATACTTAATATATATTTTGTATTTTAACATAAAATATTATAGTATCTTCGCCGTGTGTGATGCGCTTTAGAGTTTTAAACATAAATAAAGAGCTATAATATAATGTCTGTTTTTCATACTTAATCTAAAATATTATCATAAAAAGATTTTTTTACCTGTGAAACGCCCGCTTCGTTTGTAGAGCGAACCTTATTTTTATCTTTTAAAAATAATAACAGCTCGAATCCAAACCATTTTGAAGAAATTTCTTCTGCTCCTGCCCCTGATCTAGGCTTTTTTAGTTCTCTTTGGAACTGTCCGATTAAACTTCGCATCTTCTTTTCAACAACACTTTTTTCTGTATCGAACTTACAAGCCAATTCCATCCATGCGTCATGTTTTCTGTTGCGATCCTTAAAATGTTCACTTGTCGAATCCCACAATTCTCTTTTTCCTTTAAAGTGCTCAATCAGTAATGCAGTGTTCTCTTTGGTCCACTCCATTTTAAAAACCACAAAAATGAACACGTCTACACCCGTCAAAGTCTACTTAAACACTGACACCACCCTCCCCACCCGCCGCTGCGCCCGCGCGATCGAGTACACGCGTGACTAAGTTATATAACATTGTTAAAATGCGTCCAGATATATAACATTGTTATACAACAATGACAGAAGTTATAAAACATATTATTATAACATGTTTTATAACATTCATTGTACACATTATCTGAAACATGTTATATAGCAATGTCGTATAACATGTTATGTTATATAGTCTGTACCCACCTAGGTAGTACCCTATATCTCAAGTTGTATAAATAAATAAATATATAATAAGGTTGACTGGAAGAGATTGCATTAGCGATAAGTCCGCCTTTGTGCCTAACCTAGTTTATAACAAAATTATGTATACATTTGTTTGATGCAATAAAGAGTTTTTCTATTATAAATAAATAAAAAAGCCCCAAAGTCCGAGACTTATGTCTATGTGACATAAGTCTCGGACTTACTTTGGGGCTTTTTTATTTTTCAGGGAAAGTTAGTACGCGTAGAAAATCCCGCAAAGTACCATCGCCTACGTGGGATGTCCAGTCGTCGTATCCTTTACGAGAAAACATCTGGGAATATATCCACGAAAATAAGGATGAACAAAACTGCGCTTGCAAAAAGAACAGGAGAATACGGAGACAAAGGGAAAAACACAAAAGATGCGGGAAAACTACAGTTATAATGTGCATGTTTTTGTTCATCACTGTGTGTTTCATAGGTATGATTTGTGCTTAGTAATTTTCTTATTAGGAATGAAAAATCAAATGTTTTTCAGAACATTTTAAAAGATTCTGAGGTCAAATCAGCTCATGCTCTCGGTACCAAATTTCAAGAAAATCGGTAGTTTAGCAGTGGAAATGGGACTACCTTACAGAATTACTTATTTTAGCCATCTAGACCACCTTCTTCCCTCGAGTGTCATAAAAGGCGACTAAGGGATGATATCAGTTGTCTCGATTTGTTTGTACAGTAGGGTACAAAGAAAAGTATACTACTTTACCATTAAACTTGCACCTAAGGTATACTTTTCTATGTGGCTCACTGTACATCTGTCTGACTGGTGCCGGATTCTACCAACAACAGCATTCTCAAGGCCAATTGATCGATTTGAGCTTCCAAGCCGTATGCCATTCGATATTTATGCTCATACATACATGAGAAGCAATACGCAGAGATGATGATTATTATTATTTAGGTTGCAATTTCATCGAATACGTTCTTAATTTACTTATTTCCAGGATCTTTATGGATAACTAATTCCATCCCAAAATTGAACAAACTAACCAACCTTCTACAATATGAAAAATTCACTTCGTTATGTAAGTATATACATAACCAAACGCCAATTCCACATATTTCATCATATTTACTGCATTTTATTATATCTAAAATGATGAATAACCCATATTTCAAGCCAACTGGGCTGATCGCTATAAAAATTGCATACACCACACCACGCAAGCAATAAATTATCGCGGTGACGACACAAAGCGCTGACACAGAGTAAAAAAAATGCGGTAAACTGTAGCATTACAAATCATAGAGGGTATAGAAGAATCATCATCATTTCAGCTACAATACATCCATTGCTGGACGTAGATCTCTCATTGATTTATAATCTTATCGAGTTAAAGCGGCCAAAAAAACTACTCTTAACTAAGTAATGTATTAATTCATATCGTGTGGGTTTAGTATTCCTCGGCTGTATTGATCAATCAACGGCTCTCAGCAAGCGGATTTGCAAAAGTTACATTTACAAGCATTATACAAAAAATAATGCGTGGTGTGTAGTCTTCTCACCAAAGACTGAAGCTTATATATTTCCAAGAATTAAAAATATTTACAGCAATAAATCAGACTAGTGCCAAAACCAGAAGACACTGAAATGAAATTTGACATACCTATATACATAGTATACTTTGAATATTTTGTAATTTAGAGTCTACTCTACTATGAACGCATTCTATGATGAGTGTAAAGATCTAAATACTTTTTCCCTTTTCTTCCAACCATACGAATATTGGCAAATGATTATGATTAGAATTATTTAGCATATAAAATATACAGTACACAGAAAGTTTTTTTATTTTTATATAATTATCGGCGACTTAGTTGAGCCGCATCTAATTTTTCAGTTTTTACTTTGTATTTAATTAGGTAGTATTTGGGGCTAAGGGCTAGTAACAAAATTAATAATTATTCAGTGGTTCCTGATATTCCCGCGGCCGTCAATGAGGAATGCTGCTACAGGATGAGGTTTTTGGCTGAGGAACTATCGCGCGTCGAGAAAACACTCAGGTTTGGGAATACCTTTGTACTTTATCAAAAACTTTATCTGATTGCATTACACATTGTCAATCATATTATAAGATTTTGTATGTAGTATAATAACCTCTTACCTACATTCCTCCGTTACAACATTTTGTATGACGGTTTTAATAAATATCATAGAACGGGCGGAGCTGCGGGCAACAGCTAGAAATGTATAAATTAATCTTAAATTAATACGCTTAAATAGAGTGTCTGAAGTATTTGTACAAAGCCATACATATCTTAATGTAATTTCATTTTTCATTAAACCTTATTGAATTCTGACCACAAACTTATTAATAAAATCATTTCAGGCACACACAACGCCTACGGAAAGCTGTGATGCTGACGTCACAGTCTATCAAAACCGGTACGTACTTGTAATAATTGGTTTACTGATATTATAATTATAATTTCTATCGATTTACAAGATTTAACAAAGCCCTGCATGACGCATGCATCTTGTTTTGACAATTTAAGCTAATGAGCCTCCATGTAGCCGCATATGGCTATGGATGGACTACTCTGCCGCGATGGTAATAAGTTTAGCGAATTTGCAATCAAGCTGGGTGTTTAGTTTATTTAACTTTATTACAAAATTGTAAACAGCAGACTTAAAACCTGAGGAATTTCAACCAGTCAACCAAATGAGTAATGCAGAGAAAGGTAAGGGGTAGTTCCCATTTATTTCTTCTAGTGGAGATCGTTAAATGCCACTAAAGACATTTGATCTCAGTTTGTCCTTAAATTTTCCAAGACCATAAAAATAATTTCAAATTATTTTAATTTGTCATGAGTACCTAATGGGTGGAGGTGGCCAAGTACTGGTTAGAGTTAATATCGAAATCGCGTTTAACTAACCCTGGGCCACAAAGCCTACTGGAAATAGGAATGCGCTGAATTCATCTGTGATGTGAGAGCGTGCGAATGTGCATTGTGCATACGTTCTCGTTCTGACGTTCCCGTTCTGACGTTCCCATTATCACAACACAAATTTGTAACTAGGTATGTGTACCTAAAACTTTCTTGGTTTTTTGTTATACAATTGGTTACCTATATAAATTTATCCGAATGTATAATAAATAAATAAAGTATGTAGTAATTATAAAAATCACAAAAAAGTAAGTAAAACAACAATCGTGTTTCCATCTCTAGTCTACCACACAGGTTAATTGGTTACTTACTCAAAATCTGGTTGCCCTGCGGCATACTAAGTATTTCAGAATAGTTATTAGGAAGTACGAGATTTTAAGAATTTAAGTAAGCACCTAACTATTTTTTAATTTATTCTCTATTTAGTGACATTAGTAGAGATAGAATTTTGACCTTTAAAGAAGTCTTTCATATCACACCAACAAACTAGCAGCAGTCTAGTTAATTATATGTATATATAAAAATATAATAAGATAAGCACTTGACTATTTTTATTTCCAAAAATATTGTCAAATATATGTATTGATAATAGCAATTAAATGTTGTAATTTTTAATTATTACGTAACAATATTACAGTTATATCATACACAAAATAAGGGTATAAAGCCTAAAATAATTGCTAGATTATTCAGGGATTACTACGTAATTACTCAAACAATATCCCTGGACAGTTTATGGAATAATTGCCCATGTTAATTTGTATGGATTTCTCATTAACACATAAATTAATATGCGTAAGCAAATATTACAGACTATGCGTAAACAAGTACGGACATTACTTACTTAAAATTGAAAGCATAGAATTAATATTATCTAAAGTATTATCTTAATTTCTTTAACACGTTGCATAATTAGTAACCTTATCTTTTGTATGTTTTATTTAACCTTGTTAAAACTAAAAAAGTGCTGACTAAGTTATGATGATGTAGAGCAGCTCTACATACAATAACGTAGACGAGGCGTAGGTATATAACATATTTATTAAACGTTTCTATAATGAAATTTATAGTCTAAATAAAAGGGCATTTACACTTTGATCACGTCACTTAAATATACTAGTAAAGCTAACATTAAGATAACAACGCTGATATTTTGCCAACCATAAAACTGTAAATAAAAAACGTGAAATAAAAACACATTAATGTATCAATATCGACGTTGTTCTCGCGATATTCCAATATTCACACAAGTTGCTCACTTGGGAGGCATTTGAAAAACACTCGTAACATGTAACGTTAATGTTTAACCTGTGTTAGCAACTTCAGTTGTTTTCATACACTCCGTGGAACATTGAAACATACCAATCATCTTTTGCACGAACTATAAATGCTTGCTAGATGGATGAGAGGAAAGTTAATTTTTTTTTGAAGCTATGTTTATTGTATTATTTACTTTATGATCAGATTGCACTTTTCAAAACTACTGATAGGTATATATAAGTACAAGCGCGTAGCACTATCTTTCGCGGGCGGTAGCTTAGCAGTACATGAAACCCTTCCTTAGATTATATAGTCTCATATGATCTAAGGAAACGACAAATGAAAATTGCTGAAAATGCTCTGCTCCACTAGTAGAACAAACCTGATCGGAAGTTCATAGACGGTCTCGTCGCATACAACTGAAAACATGTCTGCCTGAAAGTGTGTTTGTATGAAGAACACTTGTGTGGTGTACCCAAAGAAGTTCGAATCGCGCTATCTAAACGCAATTTTTTTTTAATCTATGGGTGTATCGATCTTAACCTATCTTCCTGTCTGTAATCTACCCTCATGTGCCAGCTGCAGGAAAAAGTACCTGGCATTCAATAAAACAAAACTTTGCTTTGTTCAATAGTTTTGTTTGAAAATCGGTCAGTTTCTGAATGACCGAGTTAAATTAGGAATCGTACGCCGAAATTAACTATACAAATCGGAAGCACTCGTGTGTAAACAAAACAACACGAAATGAAACCATGCCCGTAATGACATAATTAGACTTGGTAGGTAAATAAATATATATTCTCACGAGGTGGTAAACACATTCTAGGGTTGTCAAAACAATATACGTGCAGTCATTCATCGAGTAGGTACTTATCTATCTACGTTTTCATTGTGAAATAGTGATACTGGTCCATCTATGGGCAATTGGCATTTTGGGCCATGATTGTAATGGTGGGTTAGGACAGGACCTTAAACTACCTACTCAAATTAAATTGCCTAGTCTATGTCATCATATTTTTTAAACTATTCAGTAGACAAAAGGCCTACCTAATGAGAAGCGGTTGGTGTAACCAAGACTGCAACACCAGGAGTATTTGTGAGCGCGATGCCGACTGTAAAGAAATCTTCTCACGCCCTTGTTAAAGTCACTTGTTCATAGCGTTTTCCCAATCACATCATAGACTGTGTAGCTTCGGAAAAACTACTTAGACCCAGCATAACGAAATTTCTTACTATTTTTCTAAGTCAATTTATATATAGTGTACCAATAGGACATAATAATCAAAGAGGAGATACTTTTACACTTCAAACATATTTTAAGAATGACAAAACGGTGGAATTCTGAATCCGTAAGAATATAAATAACGGGCTATTTGCCTGACGTCAATATTAAATTATCTTTGTATAACTAGCTTGTTACCCGCAGCTCCGACTGCGTAGTACCTACTCGGTTATACGCGCCCAAAATTAGCTTATGTTTGACCCCATACCAAATTTCAACAAAATCAGTTCATCGTTTATCTGTGAAAGCGTAACAGACAGACTTTTGCATTTAATATTAATAAAATGTTCTTTTTTATTTACTCATTGCTCGATCAGCAGCGTCCTTATAAAGAAATTAAATTAGGCATATCATACGTCGTAAAATTTGTAATATTGCAAGAGTTCCATAACTCGAATGTGTATATTGCAGTACTATCCTTTCAGTTAATCGAGTGAACGACGAATACATACAGGCATCAAGGGTAACAATAGGCAGGAATACTGTGGAGTGGGGTGGGCTAGTCGCTCTATGGGGGATAGTTCCGTTGTGGCGCGCCGCCCGGCCTCCTCATACGGTCCTGGCTTTGCGGAGGCCTACGCCGGCTGACTGCTGGCCTTTCAGGTAATTAAATCAATAACTTAGCCTGTATTCAGGAATGCCAATTGGAACGTGTATTGAGCAACTAGATTTAGGGATAGTGGATCCAATAAACGTAATTACTATGTATCTATTATTATTAATGCCACTTCCGGATATAACGGAGGGCTTTTTGTAACCTATAATTTGTTTTTCCGACACATTTATCATTACAGCTCTAAAGCCTAGGATGCATACAGAAAACCATAGTTTCTAAAAAAAACCAACGTGTTTATATTACCACCTAAATGTAGAGTGCCACCCTGTCACACCAGTCTAAATAGGTACTATGTACTTATAGGTAATAGGCAGGCGCTAGATGCAGGCCGCTTCCGACCGGTCGTTCTGGAAATCCTTGGGGGAGGCCTATGTCCAGCAGTGGACAGCCTGCGGTTAAAATGATGATGACGATGAAATAGGTACCTACTCACCATGCGATTGCTCGTCTCCTCTGACAGAGCTGTTCCAGTGACTTGTTTCTGGGCTCACGACATACAGGGTGACTTTTTATAAAACCAAGATTTTACAGTGTGTTCTGTACTAATGTTCAACTGTTAGTTTCTTTTTTGATGAATGCACCAGTATTTCCACTCCGACCTACAAAACCGACCAAATGGTTGTGTAGAATGGAGCACGTCAGCTGATCTCCCAATTTGTATGAGGTAGAAAAATATTTTATTAGAAGTCTGTCAATTTAGAGTTTCACGTAGGTACCTACTGAACGCACTGTAAAAATTTGACAGTCACCTTTTATAACGTCGTCGAAGTGCTGTTGACCCAAAAACAAGAAGTAACTATAGAGAAACTAGCTTCCGCCCGCGGCTTCTTTCGGGCCAACACACAAGCTCTCACACTTTTTCATCTATACCTACTGATTTAATGAAGCTGAAGAGTTTGTTTGTTTGAACGCTTATAAATTTAGATACCCTGGTCACATTCAAAACATCTTTCAGCATATGATAGCTAGCCTGATTCTAGGGAAAGGATATATATAGTACATACACCCCAAGGGCGAGTGAAACCGCCGAAAACAGCTAGTTTATAATATTAGTATGGATTAACAAATAAAACATGTTACAGTGGATCACAGGGCGAGCTTGTAGTGGAGTTGCCGGGAGCATACAGAGTACGGCGCGTCAGCATCGAGCATGTGAGACCGGACGCCGCCAAGAGTGCACCCAAACATTTTATTATTTACGTTAGTTACCTACTCAAAAGAATTTACTACAAAAATAAATTGAAAATTTACCAAAACCCCAAAAAGGTCCAGAGCAGATAGGCATAAATCTTTGCATCTTTAGGTAACGCTTCTGAACCCAGGGTACTCATGTTTCTTATTTGGCGGTACTGCTTATTACAATGAACCTACTCCCGTCTGATGAACTCCGTAACCATTTTTTACAGAGAAACCAGTGTTAGTGGCCAACACTGTCAAAATTTGCAGGCTGGCTAACTAATGCCATCTAGCGGTAAGCTATAAAAGCCGGGAAACATGGAAGAGCTCATGATAGAAATGCCACTATAAATAACCAATCGGAGTTTTGGCGCCAAGCTAAAGTTGCTCAGTTATCGTCATTGTATTTATTTTCTAATATTTGTGTTTTTTCGAGTATTTGTGCATAATAAAGGTGGATTATTATTCGCTAAGTGTTCGTGAACAAGCGTGAGTGTTGGGAAGTGGTACTATGTCGTATAAGTGACTTTAATCCTTGTCACCAAAATCTCCCAAGATAAAGCTAAGTGAAACTTCCCCCGCTTCACTTAGCCCTTGACTAACTTGACTAGACATGACTACTGACTTGACTTGACTGTGACTCGTCAAAATAAAGAACATTTATCTGAAACTTGATACTGGCAAAAATAAGCTATATGTTTGATTGCCATATTGTGGATTATATCCACATAAAAAAAAAATAACTAGTGGGGAAATATAGCTAGCATTTTTTCCTTTTAAATTTTAGTTTTATTTGTTAATACCTAAGTAGGTATACATGGTAAGTATGCACATACGGTTGTACTGTTCATAAATACCTTTTCATGTAAACATGTATATTAACATTTATCTATCTCTATACTCGATCAAAGTTAATTAGTGATGGGTTCAAGTGGAATCCAATCAAATCCTAAGCTCGTTTTAGTTACACAAGCCCTCAACTGTTCTGGCATTAGGCAATCAACTTAATTACGTGTACTTTAAGTAGTGCCTAGTTTAAACTTTTGTTAGTATTTAAAGTTGCCGCAGAATGAGATAAACAAACGAAGAGTAAATAAAGCGGAGCCTTATTATTAACCGGCGAAAAAAAATGGTTCTATTACTCAAACGATTTATAACTAACTTTTTTGATGTAGGTATGTAAAATGATCAAAATTATACGTCAACGCGGTCAAAAGATATGACCATAGATGTTAAAATTTTGCGATTTCAACTGGGAACCAAAACCTATGGGCAAAGAATTTCGAATCGCGAGTGGTCTCTACGAGCCAAATTTTTCTGTTAAATCTATGCCATAAGGGTATTTCCCGTTTATTATTATATAATTGTTATTTATTGTATATTTTACTACAATCATGAAATTTGGTAAAAAGTTGTCATATAAGTAGCCACTTATCCTAATCCTGATCCTAACTAATATTATGAATGCGAAAGTGAGATTGTTACGCTTTCACGCTTTATCTATTCCCGAAATTTCGCATACACATAGATAGGTATATAGGATCTATTGAGAAGGATATAGGATACCTTCCGTCTCGGGAAAAAGTTCAACCACAAAAAATCTTAGAATTGTGTGGTGGTATGGAACCCTCAGGGCGCGAGTCCGACTCGCACTTGGCCGTTTTATATATAAAAAATACTTTGTAAAACATGCTATGTTATATATAGTAGTTATATTTAGTATCTAGTACTTATAACTATTCTGTGGCTATGCTAATCAATTGACGGTTAATTATCCACTGTCTGTCAGCAATTTGAAGGCAAAATTAAAAAGAAATTAGGTTAGAATTTTGAAGCTGAAAGCTTTTTATTCATTTCAAAACTTTGTTACAGGGAATCGCAGAAAACAATACATGGATAAGAGCCAATAAAGAGGAGTACAAGAGTGATGGTCCTTCGAAACAGTACTATCCGATTATAAACGAAACTCCTCTGAAACGAGTTGTCTTTAGAGTACTTTCTAACCAAGGGAACCCTAAATACACCTGCCTGTATAGGTTTCATTTATATGGAGTTAAGGAAAGTGATATTTTCGTAATAAATTAATTTTAAACCTAGCTATTGTATTTTATTGTAATTTTCCCATTGTAAATTTTTACTGGTAGAAATATGTTCATCAAAAAACACTTCGGTTAGCGGCCGGCAATAAATATATTTTTTAAATTTTTAAGCTATTTCGGAGCAAAAGGAAGAAAAATATTTTACTTCTTCAAAATGACGAATGAATATGAATAATTATGTCACAAAGAATAAATATGCAAATTTTTCTACTTGCCTATGATATGTAATGCGGTTTAGCATCTCATCATGGTTGGGCTTTTAAAATGCTAAATTTTGTTGTCAAGTGTGGGTGAGCCATAGTGAGAGCTAATATCATTTATCTTTGTTGCACCCCCGATATTTCTTCAATTTAAAAGGTTCCATTAAGGTGATACCTAGGTGAACACTAGCGCCACCGTCTTTAAAAAATCATTACTCACTGAAAACACAAGTTATCAAAAATCCCTCTGCTGTAATTATGGTTCGGGATCTAAAGTTAATTTTAATCATATTCTATTATTAAATTATAGTTTCATATAGTTACAAATTGCAAAACTGCTAAAAGTGGCCGTTTTAAGCAATAATGCAATTTGTAACTATAGGGAATTATAATTTAACATGTTCTCGGTTAGGTATCACCGAGAACATGTTAAATTATAATCACTAGCGCTAGTGCTAGTGTAGCCCCTCTGCTGTAATTATGGCGCTAGTGTTCACCGAGGTATCACCTTAAAGGAATGTATCCAACATAAATGAAAGAAAAGTGTATATTTTCCACAGTATATTAACGAATCAGTGTTTAACTCGCGCTCCAGTCGTTAGCGGATCCTCCCCACGACGGCGCGGCGGCTGGCGCGGCCGGTGCTGCTGCTGCTGCTGTGCTCCACTCGTCTTGCACCTGGACCAATAAATACGATGTTAGTACCGAGAGCGTAAACAAAACTAATGATTACTTATTGAAGTTAGTGAGTATCAGAATTTAAACGGAACTAGTATTGAAAACTAAATCTCTCGAGGCTTCCATCAGACTTCTTTCTCAGTGTGCCCTGGTCTCCAAAGCATTTATCCGAGAGATACAAACAGGAAAGAGCCTTACAAATATTGACTGATGTACGAAATGTGCATATAAAGCTAGGTCCAGAATCCAGACATGGGGCTCGGACATAGGAATTTTCATTCATCAGCTTTGAGTTAGTCATAGATATTAAAAATAGCACTTATATAATCCGTCCTGTACCCCAGTATTTCAGTGTCACTACAATGTATGTCGAGTCAGTATATAGGGTTAGATAGGGGACTATCTAAGGGTAACGTGTAGCGTTACCTGAGCGGCCCAGTCCTCCTGCGCGGGCGGCGCCCCGAAGGCGGGCGCAGCGGCGGCGGCGGGCGCGGCGTCCTCGGCCCATGACGTCACCGCCTCCACCGGCTCCGACCACTCCTCGTGCGCCGGCGCAGGCACCTCCGGCTTGGCCGCCACCACCGCCTGCTGGACACAAACGATAACATGAATCACTCGTGCACACAAAACACATTCCCTCAAACAAAATATCTATAATGCTACCAGCTCACTTGGCTGTTTGTATACAAATATTTGACCATGTGTGGATTGTATATTTGCCAAAACTTCTGCGTTATTTGCCTCCTTTGCCTCTGTCAAATATTTTGGCAAATAGGCAAATAGCAAAGGGTAGTAGTAGCATAAAATCTGCATTTGGATTTACAGACTACTAGAACTTGTTTGTATTGTGTAAAAGGATAAAAACCCAGCACACATTAGTGTCAGTTTTTCGAAACTATCTCTCTGCCTCTTTGTTTCTTTATAAGACCACCAGACAGCCAATGGCTTAATATGCCTTCTGAAGCACTAAATCATCTTTATTATAATACAATTAGATGGTTCAAGCCTGCAATGTCTTCACAAAGTGCAAACAACTTTACAAAGTATGCCTCTCATCTCAGGGGAATCAAACTTACAACTTCCAGATCTTCAGGTAAACAACTTAACCACAGGACTACAGAAGCAGTTCACTGCTACTGCTACTGTCTGCTAGACTTAAACGATGGTATCACAGTGTCTTCAGCATATATTATCAACTGATAATCATTACAGATTTACAAAATATGAAATTGAAGCTCTCTTTTCTCCATAGCAGAAATGAGCCTCTTTCCAGATATTTTTTCCTATCAATAAAAATCAATCTGTTATTTTACCAGGGACAATTATTGCCTATAAAGCAATCTGCGATTTCCTGATTTCTCCCCACATACAACAGGAATTTATAGGATACATGATTTAGTTCATACCTAGTAGTGTTTTCATAGCAATATACTAATTTATTACCTGTTCCTTAGCCTGTTGCTCCTCCTTCTCGCTCTCTTCAGGGTCACGGTAGAAGAACAGGTCAACTACAACATCCCAACGCTGGTCACGGGGCAGAGTACCACGCAGCCTAAGGACCTCACGGGCTAGAAGCCACCACATCAAACCAATGGAGTGAGATGACTGAAAGTAAATGACATTAAATTTAATTTTTATTACAATAAATAAGGACAAAAGCGTAAGAGACCACCTAAACAGCATCAATCTTTGTAATAAATATAGTAAAGAAAAATTGAAAAGATTGAGGAGCTGTAAACTTTTGACTATTTAATTATTATGATAGCCTTTATTTATTTATTGTGATTGTGATAAAAACGATTATTCCCCCATTACAATTATCACATTAGCATCATAAATTTCATAATTCATTACACAATTAAGACAATTTTTGAATTACAATAAATTATTTATATAATACAGCATTAATTTCTCATCTGTTGTACATTATTCTACACTATCTACTAATACACATTGATCACATTTTTGTAAATCAAATACACCATATCCTCTGCTTTTAATTTTAATATAAGATATGGAACCTGGAGACTAGCTCTTGCTGTTGGCTCCACCCTCATGGGACAGGCATACTATACTGCACCCAAAAGTAGCCTATGTTAGACTCCTAATCCCTGACTATACATATCAAATTTAATCAAAATCTATCCCGCAGTTTAGCTGTGAAAGCATAACAGACAGACTTTTGCAATTACAATATTAGTATAGAAGTATGGATAACATATAACAAACCAATAGTTAAGTAACATACCTTGGTGTTACATGGGATAGCAATGTCAACAAATCTGAGCGGAGAGTCAGTATTGCAAAAAGCAATGACTGGGATGTTGACATATGAAGCCTCAGTGATTGGCTGGTGGTCTTGAGCTGGGTCAAGCACGATCAGCAGACGCGGCTCACGGAAAGCAGCTTGAATCTGGAAAATATTATGAAAATTAGAAAATTTACCAAGATGGGAGATTGAAATATCTTTATTGGTAATAATAATCAGAAAAAAGTTGAATCATAATGCCATAGCAATCAGTGGTTCCTTAGTTAATTTTGTCATCATCTGTACCATCCAGTAACAATGGTGTAAGATTTTTTACTATTGCTGCTATGAAATAGGAAATGACTTTAAAATAGATATAAGAACATCTATCCATCATCTAAATGAATTATTTAAGTCAATAGAACAGATAAATATTTAGTAGAAATGTCTTACCTGGTTAGTAAATGCACCAGGTGTGAAACGTCCAGCAATGGGTGTGGCGCCAGTGTGAGCAGCGAACTTAAGGACAGCACGCTGACCAAACGGCCGTGATGAGATAACAAACACATCAGCTGGATTTTCGATGGCCACTACCGCGCGGGCCGCCAACACAAGCTTCTCCCAAGTACGGCGCAAGTTGATCACATGGGTACCATCCGCACGACGCTTGTAAACGTAGGTTTCCATCTGAAAACAAACCCAATGTGTCATACATGTTTCAACATTAAAAAACTACATCTTAAAATAAAAAGCTCAGTTGGGAGAATTTTATCATCAATATCATTAGGACTTAGAATTTGGAACGGATTCTTATCTCATCATTTTTGCTTTGTAAGTACATAATAGGTAAGAAGAGAAGGTAAATAAAATTTCGAGGTTAGAATTAATACATACCTGAAAGTGGACATTTTCCGAACCCAAATGGGTTGTGGCTGCAAGCATTTTGGTGACATCCTCCTCATTGAGGGCCAAAATATCTAGTCCTCCCGACATCGTTGCGTTTATATGAGTTACGACTAAACCTGCAAAACATATGATATGAGACCATCATTACTGTTGTAATTAATAGTAAAACAATGGAAATACTTGAACATAATGCTAATGTGAAATGTATAGACTTCATTATTAATAATAAAAAGTTAAAACAATATTAGATTTATTCAATTTTAATAGATTTGAAATAATTACTTACGCGTGTAATGCCACTGGGAGAGAAATGGACTCAAAAGAACTGTCAATTTCAATTAGTCAAGTCAATGTCATATCTATGTCAAATAGCTCGTGCAACCCCAAGAGCTCGAAATACAGACAGCAAACGTCAATGTCAAAGAAGCAATCAAGTCTTTTTTTTTGTGGCACTGGCAATCAAACTTGGGGGGGGCGGGGTTACTATCGTCTCTTAAAACCATGCAAGATCCAGTGAGTAAGCGAGACAGTGCAAAACATGATGTAAGGCACAGTGGGGTTACTATCGTTTCTTAAAACCATGCAAGATCTAGTGAGTAAGCGAGACAGCGCAATACATGATGTAAGGCGAAATCTTCCTTACTCACTGGATCTTGCATGGTTTTAAGAGATGGTGGTAAGCCACCGGGTGACCTACCACCATCTCTTTGAAACCACGCAAGATCCAGCAAATAAGCGAGACAGCGCTATACATGATGTAAGGCGACATCTCCCTTAATCACTGGATCTTGAATGGTTTTAAGAGACGGTGGTAAGGCACCAGGTCCCTTACTATCATCTCTAAAAACCATGAAGAACGATTGAGTAAGGAAGATGTCGCCTTACATCATGTATTGCGCTGTCTCGCTTACTCACTGGAACTTGCATGGTTTTTAGAGATGGTGGTAAGGCACCAGGTCCCTTACTATCATCTCTAAAAACCATGAAGAACGATTGAGTAAGGAAGATGTCGCCTTACATCATGTATTGCGCTGTCTCGCTTACTCACTGGAACTTGCATGGTTTTAAGAGATGGTAGAGTAGGCCACCAGGGGGGTTACTACCGTACGTACGTACAACCCCCCTTATCATGGAATGAAGCGAAATGCAAGGCAAGCATTTCAATTTTATCGTTGTGGAACTGGCAACACAACAAAATTTAGTTTTCTGTGAAATGGTGATGTGAATGTGACTGATGTGTTTCTGAAATGGACTAGATTTTTCTCTATTTGCATTTAAAAACTTCTATATTTTTTTACGTATCCCTAGGAACTACAAGCATTATGATTATTCTATTGCCCTGACCCCTAGTGATATTTGTAGACCGCATACTTTGTGAGTTATTTTGGTAATCGGTGACATTTCATAGAAGTGCCTAAATTGATCATGGAGGCTATAGCCAAACACGATTTCACAGCAACTGCTGATGATGAGCTCAGTTTTAAAAAGAATCAGGTTCTCAAGGTAAGTTTTCCAAGCATTTCTTGAATCTGCAGAGGGTTCGTAACGTGTAGTGACAGATTCTTTCTAGAAATTTTCGTATTGCAGATACTTAACATGGAGGACGATATGAACTGGTACAGGGCTGAACTTGATGGCAGAGAAGGCCTCATTCCTAGCAACTATATTCAAATGAAAAGTCACAGGTAATTGCACACACATTTGAACTTTCAACATGAAGTAGATACTACCTACTTCACAAAGTACTGAAGAACCAAGTAGGTACGTACCAAACTGAAGAGTATTGCAAATGTTTGAATATTGAAATGTTTACCTTCAGTTAGGTTATAAGTATTTTGATGACTGTCAATGGCATTCTTCATTAGCTCTGTATAATACTGCAATAACAGCAATTGTTTGAAATTAATTATTATTAAATTAGCAACATATGTAGGTATCAAGTGTCTGTATCATGACATATCTTATTCTTACAAGAATCATATTATTATAACTAGTTGTCTTCAGTGGTTTTACCTGCCCGTACATGTACCTGTACTGTACCTGCATGTATTATATAGCCTATAACCTTCCACAAGTATCTGAAGGCTATTATATGAAAAGAAAAGATACAATTTTTTAAATCTGATTAGTAGTTCTAGTTGTAAACACTCAAACAAAAAAACTTAAGCATTTAACTTATTTATAGAACTTTATTAGTAAACTATTTAAATATTTACTTTAACAGAAACACCTAAGAAAAGTGCTTCCTATGATGGCAACAAATGAATTGTTCTCAAATAATATCTTTTATGTTTTCTAGACAATAATTATTTTTAATATAGTACTAGTACACAGTATCATACAGTTTGTAAAATTGTCATGAAAAGACCAAACCCTGACCAACTATTCTGTATTTGCATATGAAAACATCAGGCAATGCCCTGTTTCATTAATTCAGTACACCTAGGTGAATAAAGTTATGCATTAACGTTATTTATTTAGATTGGATTTTTTGTAATTGGGAAACATTTTTTAAAATATTTATCTGCCTACATAACTTTGTTGGAGTAAACGCCAAAGCAGCTGCTGATGATTATGGGATTTTAACTATATCCTGTTACAAAGAGTATCTGTGGATATATTTATATTGGAAAAAGAAAAGGTCCAGGCTAAAAAGGAGAGCAAATGTAAAAAATAATAGGTAGACACTACATACTGTACTGAATTCATGTTAAATTTGTGATAAGCAAATCCACACTAATATTAAATGTGAAAATTTTATGTTTGTCCATGAGGATGGACATAAGCTTCTTTTAGTTGCGATAACCGACATCCACATGGGTGAAGCCTCTGGCGGAAGCTAGTTAGGTATTATAAAAACTAGCTTTTGCCCATGGATTTAATTTTTATATTTATTTTAAGTTTTTTAGGCAACTATAAATCCTTTCTTAATTTTACGCTGGCACTAGTGACGTGTAAGACATAATTCTAGTACCTGGTAAAATATAAGAGACCCCTTCCTGGGATAAGTCCACCATTGTAATTTTTGTTTTAACTCCATGCTTATCTATTCACTTTTGTTTTTCTAAAATAAAGTTATTATACACAACTAAATACCTAAATTATATAATTTAAATTTAAAAAAATGATAATACTTAATGACCTACAGTCCTTCTAAGGAACAAAGGAACTGGTCAGCGAAGTTGAGGTGCTGTGGTCTGTGGTTTTATGTATGTTATAGGTAAATGCCTACATAAAGGCTAAAAAGCCTTTCTCAAAAACTGAACTCAAAATGTTTATGTTTGGTCTGTTTGTTCATACATTAAAGACTTTTCAGCTTTATTAGTAGCTGATTAGATAAATGTCCATAATATTTATCGATATATGAATTTGGCTTCAGTTATGTACATGTTTTCAGTTGGTACTATGGAAGAATCACAAGAGCAGATGCAGAGAAATTGTTAACAAATAAACCAGAAGGAGGATTCTTGATAAGAATCAGTGAATCAAGCCCAGGAGACTTCTCCCTGTCAGTAAAGTGAGTAACCACATTTTTTCTGTATATTTTAAGAAATAAATTAATTTATTCGTCAACTGGCGCGTCAAAAACTCACGACTGCGCGCGACTGGGCACCTTGCTATTTTATTATTATTGTCGTCAACTTTCCACATGTTTATGCATTCAAAGTTTTTCATGAGGGGAAAAAAATAAGCTACACATTCATCCCTGGGCTCTAAAGCTCGGGATTCAACTGTATAAAAATTGAGTAAATGATGATCCTTGGATAAGACTGGTTTTAAATTATGGTGTAGTGTCCAATATACTATCAGGTCACCATTAACACACAATGCATGCTTATTTTACGTTAAATTCCCACTTCACACAATAGCCATCAAGAGTAGATGTTGTTATTGCAGTTTGCAGGCGACAATCAATTCTCTCTTAAATTGCTATTATTAAAAATGAGTTTCCCGCTTCGACATGGCATGAGTCACCCTTTATTGACTCTTCGTAATTTTATTTTCAGATTTTGTCGATACAGGTGCAACTGTTTTCTTGTAAATACAATCCTTGTTTTTTTTTTTTAATATCCAGTTGGAAAGTGCCTTTATAACTTTGATAGTGTTTGATCATCATTTATACTAGGTAAATTAATGAAAAATATAAATTTATGTGTCTTCTTGTCTACCTGGACAAATTCCAAACCAACCGCCAAATAAAAGGCATTTGCCTATTTCTTCGTTTGTGATATACAGTCTTTCCTTGAAATGATTTTAAGGTCACTCTTTATTTCGATTAATAATTGCCCTTACTTTTTCATTTATATAACTAACTAGCTTTCGCCCGCGGCTTCGCCCACATGAATTTCTCTCGGGAACAGTGTTTTTCTGGGGATGAAAGGTACTATGTCCTTCTCGATTACTTCGACTTCGAACGAAGATTGGTTCAGTAGATAAGGCGTGAAGAATATACAAACTCACGTTCGCATTTATAATATTAGTTGGAAGTATTCTCGGAGCCTTCTGATTTTAAGTTTTTTGTAGATTTTTTTTTTTCCAAAAACCGTTGATCTACTCGGTCTTCCTTTAAAATAAGGTCGATTTAACACAGTCAAGCCTAGAGAAAAAACTGCTCAAAATTAGAAATAGGGGAAAAAGTACCTAACCTAATTCTTGCGTGTAAAATATGTATTGAGCACGCGCGGCTATCGCTCGAATCATACTTGTTTATTTTTTATTTTATTAGTTCCCTGTGTGAGTCAGCGGTATGGTGACTGTATTGAAACCAGTTTTAGCAGACATCTGGTCTATTTGTGTATTGGTTCGTTTCATAGCCAAACCAAACTCTATCTTTGTCACTAAGTTAAAGCACGTATTAAATAAATGCAAATTTTTGTTTAAAAATTTAAAACTCAAAACCATTCCTTTCTTCCCTGCATTCTATGTACTTACGTATTTGTTTTCTTCGATTGCGCCACAAAGGTCATTTTCTTTACGCCTACATTATGATTTATTCGGCATGCACTGTAGCTTAAAGACGATGGATTTTATAGTTCGAGGTGATTTTTACTACTTTTTGAGGTGTTGGTGCGGCTTAATAAATAAATTTACGACAAGACTTCATCGGAGTGCTTATGCATACCCAAGCATAACAGCCGGCATGTTGCGAAGATCTGCCCTTTGTGGTGGTCGAGCTTATCACCATCATCGCTTCCACTTCTGCAAAAATGTATAAACTAAAGCGAATTCCTACTGGTTACACTCCGAAACAAAGTATTTATCTATTTACTCGTTAAACCTTTTGCTGTTGAATCTCATTCCACCTCATGATTTCATCGATGTAAATGTGTTTTATGGTGATTTGTCAATCATTTACCTGTAACTTACGTACGTAATACTTTTATATCTAACACTAGCTGTTCCCCGCGGATTCGCCCCGCGTGGGACTCGGTTATATCGCGCCCAAAAGTAGCATAGGTTTGACCTCAGGTCGTTAACTACATCCCTACCAAATTTCGTCACAATCGGTCCAGCAGTTTAGCCGTGAAGAGGTGACAGACAGACAGACAAACAGACAGACAGACAGACTTTCGCATTTATAATATTAGTATGGATATACTAGCTCAATCGGATATTTTATATATTCAACAGAGGAATAGGAAAACCATACACTAGATTAGTGTACGTTTCTGAGTTTTTAAGGACTTGTTGCCATTAGACATAAAAATTTCATTTACCTAACACAGTAATTTCATCTAGGTTACAAATTAGAAATACGATTATGAAGGAACGTGAAGAATTGACTCGGCAAAATAAAAGCAACGCGGTCTTCCGCGTTGCCACAAAAAAGATAATATGTTGCTCTATGAAATGTATTTTGACTCGTATTTTTTTTTAACAACAGAGGTAAATTATAGAGGTGAAACAGGCGCTCAAGATTTAGAAAGATTAAATTAATTAATTCTAATAGTGGCCTTAATTGTTAAACTCGCCTCAGCCCCAGGTCAATAAAGTAATTAAATTTGCCTTCGTCTCTAGATACCTACAGTCAGTAAGTCACTCATATTTACATTGACCATAATTAAACAGATAAAGTAAGACAGAAATCGATCAATTCGGTCGGAGCTAAATTAATGACGCAGCTTCCAAAGAGAACTTTTCTTTTAATAATAAGGATTAATGGATAAATCTCTGTTTCGGGGTTACAACAAATTTTATAACAAGAGATTTCGGGACTGTTGATGCATTTCAGAATCTTAATCGTTTGATTCACGCTGCATTTTTTGAAATAACGTCCTTCGTCGAAAAATTATAAGCTCCGTCGTCAAATAATAGAAACACATTTTATTAAACGAAATACGAGTGGCGCTGACTCGTTCCCTATTTCACCATCTAGACAGACTGTACGCTACGTTCACAGGATCGTTTTTTACATAAAATGCGCTCGAGTATTTAACCATATATGTCAATTCAGTGTCGTTAACTATCTAAATTTACCACAGAACAGGAAAAAAACTATTTACCTTTCTACTATTTTTATCAATTCATAAAATAAATTAGTGTCTATCCATATATGTAAGCCAAATTAATTTAACACTTTCAAGAACATAGGTAACTGATGTTGATGCTATTTTCACCATCATTTAGAGAAATTCCTCCGGAGGTTTCCTTTATTAATGTTGAATCCTGTGCGAATTTTGGGCAGGCCGCTAGTGTCGAATTAATAACAGTATGTTTATACAAGTGCGATGAGATTTATTCACAAAGAAGTTGGTGGCACTATAGTAAGGGAACTTCATAGGTATCCATAAATAAGAAACGAATTGTTTACGAGTGGCGGTCACATTTATTGATCGTCACTGTAATGACGTAATATATGTTGTCCATGTAGTTAATTGGCTTATTTGACAAGGCGATCCATGGGGATTCGTATTAAAGGAATTGTCGCTTTAATTAATATAGTCTTATAAATAGATATAACGTACCAATTAAGTTTGACTGGATATTACGACATTTGTGGAACTATGTTTCACATTTTTATGGTGTTTTATCGATTGTATTTTCGTCTATTTTCTTCTACGCTCAAGCACAGAATACCTAATAGTACTAACGTAGCTTCAGTCAAAATCTAGCTGCGATACATAACGTACATTTTATTAAAATAAATACCTGTCTAAAAAGTTTTAGAATCTAGAATATCCTTAACGGCAGGAGTCGTTCTAGATTTTAAATTGTTCTAACTAAATATTTTGAGCTGCAATCTATAACATGTATTTCTAATTGGTCACGCCATAACTAAGCACAACTATTTGTATTGTTGGTATATCTTCTTTTTTTTAAGTTTTACTTTGTAGGTTCTTACGAAGCGAAAAATAAGAGATATGCGCTGTAAATTGGACGTTTCAAGTACATTTTCCGTGCCAAGCCGGAGCATGCAGCATGTTGATAACGAAATCATTTATATTTCTCCAGATGTCCGGACGGCGTGCAACACTTCAAGGTGCTTCGAGACGCGTCCAGTAAGTTCTTTCTGTGGGTGGTGAAGTTCAACTCTTTGAACGAGCTGGTGGACTACCATCGCACTGCGTCCGTCAGCCGCCTACAGGATGTCAAGCTTAGAGATGTCGTGCCTGAAGAGGTGAGTATACAATACAAATGTCTATACCAAAGAATTTATTTAGATTAACTACTTTGATTTATTATAACTTGAAGAAACATTGATAAATAGGTAAATTTCATGACTGGAAATCCTTCCAGTGCCAATATGCTTTTGACCGCGATAAATTGGTTTGCTCTGCGTTCCCAATGTCTAGCTAATCGAGGTGCGCCGTCGCTAAAAAAACTATTAATTATTTTGGCTCTGCTATGATAAGTAACAATCATCTCTTTGTTTTAAATCATAGTTATGAAGCGTTAAAGCTACGTGACTCCCATTCCTGTTAGATAATAATACGAATGGAGCACATGGGAATCGATGCGTCGACAGTGTAAATAGTGACGTCTGACCCTGATAAAGTAACGAAAATAACCCGGTCGTGGTGTGGGTACTTCTGTAATATCTGGTTACTGAGCAAATAATCATCACTATCCTCTATTTGCGAGTTTGGTTCTGTCGAACCCAATTGAAAGTATTTGTACCTGTATGAAATTTGATTAATTGATTGCCCGCATTTGCACACTCTTGTCTGTTACTTTTTCAAGTTTAAATCGCTGAATAGACTTAGATAAACATTTTAGTGTAGTATACTAGTTCACTAAAGTGAATGCTTAATTTTTCTTTAATTTCACAATCACGCAGGTTAGCTGGAATGACGTAAAAACAGGCTGCTTCCAACCGGTAATTTTGGAAATCCTTGGGGGAGGCCTATGTCCAGTAGTGGACAGCTTGCGGCTGAAATGATAATAATGATGACTTAAAAATAAACATTCATCCAGTTTCTTTCAAGATTGCCTCGAATGAAGTCTTACCTCTTAGAATCCTATCTATATATATAGTACTAGCTGTTCCCCGCGGCTTCGCCCCGCGTGGGACTCGGTTATATCGCGCCCAAAAGTAGCCTATGTTTGACCTCAGGTCGTTAACTATATCCCTACCAAATTTCATCACAATCGGTCCAGCAGTTTAGCCGTGAAGAGGTGACAGACAGACTTTCGCATTTATAATATTAGTATGGATAGATAAAACGAGCAATACTTGTACGAGTATATATATTTATTCGTACTCGCGTTTTCTTTGAAATTTTAAGTGTAAGTTCTTACATAGTCAAAAAGATAATCTAATTAGGTTCCATGTCTGGAATTTGAAATAAGCAATTTCAAATTGATTTTTAGATATAACGACGCGACCAAGAACCTATACTTGTATGCCGTAACGGTTAGGCATGTTTGTTTCTAATAATGATTTGTAAAACCTTACTGTACCACATGTTTACTAGTAATAAATTAATTTGAAAATTCATTTTACCCATATTTTTTTAACGCAAAAAGATTTTCTGCATAAAACGAGAGAAGCTCGGTCGCCCAGGTATAAAGTTTAATTTGTGATCATTAAATCAAGGAATTAACAAAGAGAAGCAACGGAAGCGTCAACGGTGGTGGGTGACCGACGATTGCATGAAAAAACATAATATTGATAAAAATATAATTTGCTTCAGATATATTTTTGAGAGAACTAGCCGATGACGATCCAGAATCATACTGCACATATAAACGAATGGATAAAAGCAATTTTGAATAACTTCTACTAAGTACATGTTTCTCTGTTGATTCGAGATAAAATGTTAATTTCTCGTTCATTCGGAGTGGGAATGAATTATGCCTAATTAAATTATCCAACACCGTTAGATCGGTTCACTAATGATTTCATTCGCCATTATTGTTTCACTTTTCGTTCAGACGTGTCACTTGAGTGAAAGATGAAAAATGAAATAAAAGTGTACTGTCTGATTTCACCTTATGATTCACTAACGTAATGTAATTTGTACAACATTGTGACTATTTAATTTCAGATGCTGGTACAAGCGTTGTACGACTTCGCCCCGCAGGAGGCGGGAGAGTTGGAGTTCAGACGCGGTGACGTCATCACTGTCACGGACCGCTCCGACCAGCATTGGTGGCAGGTGAGTGTAAAATTATCACACATACTCACGTTATGCAGTGGTTAGTTTATAATCTCTGCTGTTATTGCTAAATGGCAATGGATATGCTGTTGCAGATGCCTATATATGGTTTGTTTTATATTTATTTTATTTTAATTGTAATCGTTACACCCTTTTGTCATCCACAGCACCTTTATTTTTCTCTGTTTCTTGTATCTTCTCACTGCTAGGAAAATATCTTCTTCCAAGCGCTCTAACCACCACTTAAAAATGCTTCAGCCACACCCACCGTCACCCACCATAGTGCTTAGTAAAAAAATCTGTACTTGATCACTAAAATTAAAAATCTACTAAACTTCTTCCATATTTCAAACACAACAAAATTTTAAATGAGGGGTTTGAAAAATAAGTCAACATTCCAACGTCGGGCCTTAACACGGTGACACGCGTGCGTGGGATAGTGAAGTGACTATCAGTGGCACTTGTTATACTCGACTGACAGCATTTACTCACTTTCACTGCTGAAATCACGCCTCGCGCGTTGTATGTAATGTAAATGCAGGTTCAGATAGCTTTTTACCATTTTTGACAGTCGTCTAAGATTCCAAGCATCCTTATCACCACATTTCAAGTTCAATTCATTTATTCATGTTGTACAATTATAGTTTTAACTACAAACAAAGTCACTGTCTTAAATTGGAGAACATGAAACCTGTCGGGTATCGCAATTTAAGAAAAAGTCACATCTCTTGTAGCTGAAATGAAATCAATGATTCTATTGAAGTTCTAGCACAGATTACAGAATACTATGCTAGTACAGATATTCAACCGCCATACAAAGACACGCGCCGATTTTTAGTGTACCAATAGAGTCCTCCCTCCCAATACTGAGACATATTAACGCCATCTGACGATCACTTGAGAAACTGTGATTCTAAATCCAATAACATATTAAATAAAATATTAAATCAGTTTGTGGTTGGATGATGATACTTAACAAAATCGTGTTTTTATTATTCTTACTGTATTTTGTCAAAAATAAGCGGGATCTTAACTAAATTGATTTTTTTAAATCCTAGTAGCGCCACCTATTAGCATGAAAAAGAACTAAATCTCTCTCTTAGGCAACGGACCAGATGGTTGTAGTAAGTGTTTGTTTGATTGCAGGGCGAGATCGCGCACCGCCGCGGGCTGTTCCCGGCGTCGTACGTGACGGCGTACCACTCATAGTGCTCCCGCGCGACCGCTTGCCTCTCTACCGCGTGTGTGTGTGTCCTCACCAGATGTATCACAAGAGGAAACGTTGTAGTTTTCTTATCACACGCTGACGTCGTTAAAACGAAATCATCAAGCGATCATTACACCTATGAATTAGATTTAACTTGGTTTTAGCTCAGACGAACGGGCTTTGTAGCAACAAAATTGCCGGGATATATGTATTTTCTAGCTACGTATTGTCTAGCAGAGAGAGCGTATTTTGATTAATTTATTACTTGAAATGTGTTTGAATTTAACATGATTTTGCGTTGACGTCACAACTGCGCTGCGCTCCATTGTTCAGTCTTTCAAAACTTTATTCAAGCCTGCAAAGAATTATTACAAACAGATTTATTCTAACCTAAGCTACTATATGGTGTAATTATCGCTTAATTTTCGTATTTTATACGACGAAAGCGTGCCAGCATCGTCAACTCATCGGCCCGTGTATGGTTTTATATAACAGATGTGTAGTAAATGGTGCTTCAAATCGTAAAGCAATTTCGAATGCGCGAATCAACCCGTATAGAAGATATTGAGTAATCGGTGACTGCTTTATTTGGTGAGTAATACTGCCCTTCGTGTGACGTTAGTACAAAATTGTTTACGTGCCGTTGCCCGCGTTATAAATCTGTCGAATTTAATATCCCCCGCTTACTGCAATCGTGACAATTTGCAGGACGAAACAATCATATGTCCTCAATTACGTGCCAGAATGTTATTTGTAGTTTTTTTGAATTATATTTTAAGTATAAAACGGTGAAAGGGATCAATTCAGATTTTGCTGAAATTCCCCGCAAGTATAGATTTTTTATTAATGTGATTTTGATAGTACGCCAATTATTTATCCTTTTTTTAGTCTATAATGCTCATTTTTAAATATTTACCATTTACATGTTAGTTAAGAAATAGTCTTAAGTTTGGTTTTAAATTACATATATCTATGTTTTTTTTTTAAATAAATGATACTATAATCTGGTACCTTAGTCACGTAGGAATAAAAAGTGTAGCGTCCTTCAAAAGCTTGTCTCGCGACTAGATATAGGTTCCAACGGCTAGTTTGTTACGCACAACAATAAGAAGTTTATGGGTGAGCCAGCAACGCTGAATTTGCGCGCGATATTTTCCGATTTTATTCCCCAGAAATATAAACCCGCACATGCTGTGTTTTCTATAGTGTGTGTATACCTATATAACTAATAGACTTATTAGGGACTATCCGTTGTAAAATTCGCGTTGTGGGCTTACCTTACATTTAATTTTATGCGATTATCTGTTTTATAAGTTGACGATTGAAGAGTTATCATAAAGTTATCTGACTATGAACAGCGAGAATTTTAACAATGACTTTGAATAATATAAAGTAACAACATGCTTCTTATCGCTTTCGATGTGTTTTAATTTGGTGCAGTTGTTACCGTTTTAGCATTTTACAAATAATTAATTCAGTAAAAAAAAATGTCTAAAATGTTTAACGTAAATAATTGAATATTTTAAGAGACGAGATGATGGTAGTGACTACCGTCACGAAAGTCCAGAACACACGATAAAAAGCATTTAAACTGCATCTCTAGAAATTTGATGTTGTATTCTTCCAATATGAAACTCCCGAGGTTTTTTGGCATAAAAAATATACTTAGTTGCAATTTACTGTGTGTTCTGGGCTTGATAGGATAATGGTCTTTCGAGAAGTAACCATCGATGGTGGCACTCATCGGTGTCAGTACTTAGTTAGCGTTAACACTTAGTCAAGACTTGAAATTAATAAACTTTGAGTGCTCGTTGACCCAATGTAGATATTTATTTTTGTTATTGTATTGTGCCCAAAATTAATATTTATGGAAACATGATAGAATTTTAATCGTAAAATATTTGAATACATAAACCAATCATTAGACGTAGAAACGACGTCGTAATGTTAGGAGTTCGTATCCCTGATAATTTTGTTTATGTCTTATCCCCAATGTGCAAGGCATTTAACTGTGTGTATTATAGAGTAAGTCCGATACAAATGGCATGTTGTGATGATCAAATCGTAAGAATTGTAATGCAGACGGAGATCAGAGCCAAAAGAGTTACTCAAAGTATATGCTATAGCGTTTAGACTGTTTTCGCTCCGATCTCTCGGATTAATTACTATCGAAATGTACAGTTTGCCCGACAATGTCCTTACGTGCTTCTCGCTGTAGTGACTAGTAAGTGCATGAAAGCAAGTTTTAAGAAATTGGAAGTGCTATAATCTATTATAATTATAATCGAATATTTAAATAATTAAGTTATGATTCTCCAATATTGTGGAAGATGTATAATATTTTTTACTAATAAATTTAATATTGTATTTTAGTGTTTTATTTCAGAATGCTTTATGAAACTTGCTGGATGGGAAGAGATTTTTTACACTAATCGGCATGAAGAGGTATTCTACACTAACCAACATAAAATTAGAATTTGGGACACAGTTCCTTGCGAACAATTGTTTACCCTAAATAGTAAAGTCAAGTCGGTTGAGTTGAGGATAGAATATATAAACTAAAATTAAATAACAATAAATAATTTATTTAAACACTTAAAAACATAACACTCTTTCATAATCATAACACTAACACAGCATTGTTTATCTAAAAGTACAAATATCACCGATAACAGCCCTTCTATATAAATGTGATGCTTAAAACAAATTATACTATGGGGGCTTAGCTTATAGGCAAAATCTGATGTAAATCAGTTAATACACTGATATAACACACATAAACCTATATAGACTTGCCTACAATGCGCACGTTTCTCTTCGACCCATAAAAACACTTGTTATACTGATGTATAAAGACGCCGTGTTCAGCATTACAATCAATTACATCAGTGTATATATGAAATTTTAGTACATTCTGCCTGCTTAAGTTTCTTTATTCCAGTGGTCAAAGGTTACACTGTATGCCAAACAGCTTAGAAGTCGCTCTTTTCAGTTCTGATTGTATGATGAAGATATTTTGGTGCTTCAGAATGCACGCTAAGTCGTTTGTCGTTCGCGATTGTCAAGTAAACCATATTAGAGACAGAGTTTTGAAAAACCCACTGATACCACGGTGTGTAGGTTTGATTTAGATAACAGAAGAAAAACCCCAATTGATTAATTTATGTATGTTTCAGTCTACATATATGATAATTCCTCATTTCCATTAGTACAGAAAGAGTCATGGCGAAACTCCATACATCGTTTGTACGAATAAAAAATTTAAATACAGATAACATAAAATAAATCAAATTAGTAAGGATACATAACTAGTAACATGTTTACCACCACAAAAAAATTTTAAACCCCGGGGTTTTTTTAATATTTAATTTTTTTAAAGTCGACCTTTAGCTTCGTTTTCATTCGCCATTATTGTCGCAACTGAAACATTATGTCATCCTGACAGTTGTTAGCATTATCAAAACGGTATTGACAGTTCATTATGGTAGGTTAGGTTCATAGATTAAGTAGTTGTACCTGTGATTAAGCAATTAATTTTTACTTGGTGAAAAAGTGAGATGGTGAAATAGGGAAGACCAACGATATATTTTTGTCTCTGTCAACGTGGCAATTTTTTCTTTGTTTGGCCATTTCGACGCCAAACAAAATCTTACACCAAACTAACAGTGAATTTTTTTTTTTTGTACCTATTAAGAAAAATATTTATTTTAAGTAGAAGAATTTGTACGAAAGATATACAAAAAATAAGGGCATTTGTTACATAAATTCACATTGAACACATTCCAGGGTGCCTACCACCATCTCTTAAAACCACGCAAGATCCAGTGAGTAAGCGGGACAGCGCAATACATCATGTAAGGCGACATCTCATTCACTCACTGGATCTTGCATGGTTTTAAGAGATGGTATAGCCCCCCAGGTACTAAATCGATGAATCTAATGAACCTACCATAATGAACTGTCAATATCGCTTTGACATTGCTAACAACTGACAGGGTGACATAATGTTTCAGTTGCGTTAAAAATGGCGAATGAAAACGAAACTAAAGGTCGACTTTTATTAAATGGAATATTAAAATAACCCTGGGGTTTAAATTTTTTTTGTGGTGATAAACATGTTTCTAGTGAAGTATACTTACTAATACGATTTATTTTAAGTTCTCTATTTTCAAATTTTAATTCGTACAAATTTCGCCATCATTCTTTCCGATATTCGCATGCCAAAGAGAAAACGTATGTAGTTATAAAGGAAATTACCCAGCAATACATTTTATTCTTAAATCTATATTGCGCATCATTCTTACAGAGTTTGATTTTTGATGATAATATGTGTATAAAGTAAATAAAAAAATATGCAAGTAAATATTTTGTACATCGTCTAAATACTTATTGTTATAAATCTATCAACGAATTTGTGTCCAATCTGTGTGCTAGCAAGTCGTCCTTGATTGTTTTTTCTTCATTGGACTTTGTACTACTACGAAAAGTTTTTTTGAGTAAAATCAAGAATCGATTACCAGATAAGTAACTATTTCGCTATAGAATTAAAGAGTTTATATAGTTTAGTTAAGCTAATTTGTGTACTAAGTATTTGTTGTCTATTAATATTTTTATAAAATAGGCACATTTAAAATTTGTCTTATTTTTTCATACCAGACCTATTATATTATAAGAAATATATATCTATTTATAAATTTGCAATACAATTGAAGGTGATTTTTCCTAATAACTCTTGGAACCTACCTACCTATAGCGAGCAATCAAAAAACTAGTAAGTAAGCGAGATGACGTTATACAAGACGTAAGGCGACATCTCGCTTACAAAATCATTTTTGGTGCACACTGCACACGCTACTTTGTAGAGATATAGTTTTAAATTAAATGGTATAAAACGGATAAACAAAGAGAGCCCTTACTCTCATTCATATCATAAAAACGAATTGTTAGGTCTGTACAATTCTACACTATTTGTCAAGGTTACAGTTACCTACTTATTTAAGTATTTACCTACTTTAAAACTTGTTAACAATGATAACGTCATATATTTACATTTGCTTTAAATAAAATTGGAGAACATATTTAAATACCTACTAACTACTATTGTCTTTAACACTCCTACTTCTCAGTCCCTCTCTAGAGAGTTCTTCCACATTTTTACCTCTTTTGTTTTATACATAAACATGTAATAAAATGTAACAATTTTTGTCGTTTAACGACCATTTAGGGGTAACTACTATATTATCTTAAGTATTGCCTACCTCTTTTTCACGATATGTCAAAACCGAATAAAAAAAAATAACTTGTTCAAATGTGAACCACTTTACTTTCCCGATGGAAAGTAAAAAAAGAAGGCTTAGGGTCCACCCGAAGCCTTGCCTATAAGATAATTTTAAAGCAATAAGTACTTTTAAAAAAAAACAACCCTTGCGGTGTTCAAGCACAGTTTGCAGAATACTATACTAGTCACGAAAAAACTAGTGACGAAATGACAGTCGTGAACGTCATGTTTAAAGAAACCATGTAAGCAAATATTGTTTTGAAATTAGAAGGTCTTTCCCCCGATGGCCAGCATGATGTTCTCGAAAGCTACCCAGTTGATGAGAGCCCAAGGCCCCAGCCGCATCCACAGCGGAAGGAAACCCTTGTATAAAGATAACACACCTTCATTCTTCACAGATTGTTGCAAGCAGTCGATCATGCCTTTGTATAATTTTCCCCTGAAATAATTAAAAAAAAAACATATAGGGTATCACAGAAAACAATGATATGTATACATTAACCGTAATTAAACAAAAACTGAATATATATATGAATATAAAAGTGTCTTCTAGATATTTTAATTTTTTTGCCGTAAGCAACGAAAGATAAAGCTCCTCTGTCAAGTGGGTGAGATTGAGATATCGTATTTATTAGCTGTTGATTCTCACATACTTGTATTTAATAGTGCGTGAGCGATTTTTATAGGGATCCATGACCAAAGTACTGCCCGTATAAGTATGCATGGAGAAGGTATATAGGGACTTGCTCACTAGCACTTGCTGACAAAAGCGAGAGCATGTAAGCAACATCAACTTCACCAACTGAATGTTTAAATTTCAAACGACCTTTAACAATTAAACCTGCCGTTTTAGTGTTATGTAACGGTGTTTTTATGTTGGTGAAATCTGTTATCTAAACCCTGTTAATAGAAATGTTAACAGTGTTAACAATTCTTATTTAATGCAATGAGTATGATATCGTATATTAACTATTGCACTTTGAATTGAAAGGAAAGGCACTCGCATTGCGTCTGCGCGTCTACCGACTTTGACCCGGTTGTTTGACCTCGACCGCCGGATCAGTACTTTATACAGCTGTTCTAAACTTGCCTAGCATTGCCACTGCTACGAAGGTACTCGTTGGGAGATAATTATATAGGAAGGACAATATAGGAAGTTCATGTTATATTCATGGAATCAAAGGGTCAAGCACCGTCCTAAATCCCGGCATGATTTTGCATTGGAGATAGATTTGTTTGTATTTACATATTGTTTACGTTAAACTTACCACAGAACTCGTCATTGTACGAACTTAACTAAATTTAACTTGTACAAGTGTTTTTTAAAATAGAAATTAAAAAATAAATTCAGAAAACATAAATAGGTATGTTTGTTTTGTATCTTGTAAATAATAAAGAAGAATAATCAAAAGGAGTATCTAATTGAGTAGGCAAGTAAGTAGGTAGATATGTAGGTATCTACTTACTATTGAGTGAAAGAAGTAAAACACTTCGGTGTCTGATTAAACTATACGAAATCGAAGCCATATAAAAAGACACGAAATTGATTTTATCTATCGAACAAACAAACAGCAATATTCTGTGCCAATAAACTTAATTGTGATGGACTTCGATGAAACCTGATAATGGAAAAAATATTGCCACAGCAAAACTACCAGGGCGTCAATTCTGCTAACGTTAAGTCAAAATCGTATCAAAATAGTGTTTCAATAGTAGTGCTTTTTACACACTATTTACAAGACTTATGACAGTATGATGTGATGTGAATGTAGTGTGTGGTGTGATTATCAGTAGTGATATAAAAAAAATATACATTTCTTGTAACTAGTGTGTAAAAAAGCACTACAATTGAAACACTATTTTGACACGATTGTGATTTAACGTTAGCAGAATCGACACCCAGAGTGCCGGGTGATCGTCAAGATTGTAGTGAACTAATGCATGGCATCTGTCTTCAAAAAAAGGACTCAGCAGAACGCTTTCACAACTTTACTGTAAATTGACTCGTAAGAGAAATAGATATAAGGTTTTAAATTCTGTGGACATCATGGTATAGTGACACCATATGGGTAGCATGAAACTGTACCCGATGACTCATCGCAGCTCAAGGAAATATAATGATGCCAATACAACGCATACGACGAGAGACACTGAATGACATATTTATTATTTACTCTTGAAAAAAAAATTTTTTTTCAACAATGGTTGTTGAAAAAAAAAATTTTTTTTACAATGACATGTCCATATTAATATACTAGCTGTTCCCCGCGGCTCCGCCCGCGTGGGACTCGGTTATATCGCGCCCAAAAGTAGCCTATGTTTGACCTCAGGTCGTTAACTACATCCCTACCAAATTTCATCACAATCCGTCCAGCAGTTTAGCCGTGAAGAGGTGACAGACAGACAGACAGACATACTTTCGCATTTATAATATTAGTAAGTATGGATGTCACTTAAAAACTTTTATTCAATTTTATGAACATACTTAGGTAGGTACTCTACCTTTGCGTAATTTAACACGAGTTGGATTCCGCACAGGCAATATCGGCACACACTGGAAATTCTTCTCATTATGAGTAAGCGTTTTAAATTTCCCGTAATGGGGTTTCGGCTTCAAATTCTTTTGTATTCTATTTTCACCATTTGGGGAAAGCTAAAAGGTTTTCTATGAATTTACTCAAGTACAGTCGGGGCAGGTAAACCTAACCCCCCGGGTCACTTTAATTTGCCCCCGACTGTACATTATTATGAGAAGTTTGAGGATTAACATACTAGTAAAGTGATATAGTGTAGTTTTTTCTTTTTTTAATTTAGGTTTATTTTAGTTTTAATTTATATGTAAGCTTATTATAAATGTTATTAAATCACTACATAGTATTAAACAAAGTAGCTTTCCCTGTCCCTATATCCCTATGTATGCTTAAATCTTTAAAATTACGCAACGGATTTTGATCCTTTTTTTAAATAGATAGTGATTCAAGAGGAAACTTTTCATGCCCATGCGAAGCCGGGGCGAGTCGCTAGAAGATAATAAATCACAAAAAAGGCGTGATTACCTGCCGTCCGGGCCCACGGGCTGGTTCATGAGCCTGGTCTTCATGACGTCGGCGGGCGTGCCCACGACGGCGGCCACGAAGCCCGCCGCGAAGGCCGCCGCCGCGTGCAGCAGCGCGTTGTCCGCCATCCCGAACTCCCGCTTCAGGTACTGCTTGGTGTAGTCGTAGGCTGCTAGGTCGCCCATGTTCACGAGGGCGGCGCGTTGCACGTTTGGTATCGCACCTATGTGTATTCAAATGTAAACTCGTCTGATTTAACTCAAATTTTGTGAATTGACGTTTTTGTAGATAATGCTGCAGTGGAGTTTGTGGCGCCACTTCTTCTCCACTTGCGCTTTGGAAGTGGTGGTAAACTTATATAAGTAACAATTGACGTCAATAAGTGATAAGAATATCCTATATTGAAAATTTGAATTTTATAGGTTTTAAAGTTTTATAGGTAACTAGCTTTTGCATGCGGCTTCACATTTCCCTCTTGAACAGTTTCCCGGGATGGAAGGTACGTCTACTCAATACTCTAACTATGAGTATGCAGAATTTCAGGAAGATCTGTTCAGTAGATAGGGTGTGAAAGCGTAACAAACAAACACTTACTTTGGCATTTGCTTATAATATTATTTGGATGGATTCCTAAAAAAAAAATAAAGTTCATTCCTACATATCATCATTTCAGCCGTGTGCAGTCCACCGCTGGACAAAGGCCTCCCCGAAGGATTTCCAGAAAGTCCGGTTGGAATACATAGATTAACATACTGATACAATATAACACAAACTTTTGAAGACTAAATACATAGAATGTTTCTTGCATGAAATACTTATGACGACAAAAAATAAGACATGTACGAAATCCAAAAAGATGTCCAATAAGTCTGCTTTTCATGAACTTGTTTCAAGTTGAACAAAGAAACCCTCCTACATTCCATCTGTATCTGTCCCTATACCAGTGACGCTATGAAATGCTCTCCTTATTTTTTTTCACAAAAATCCTAAGGACAGCCGAAACTTGTAATAAGCAATTTAATAACCACAAAAATCTTATTCAAATTCCTCAAGAACTCCATACGTACCTCTCCAAAATCCCAAGAGTCCTGCTTCGGCATAGAGCAATGCATACGCCTGCCTGCAGTTGTGGAACCTGGGCTTCTGGCCTTGCAGCACTCGCCTGCCTTCCGCCTGCATCTGCACCTTTACCAGGTCAGTGGGGGACGCGATCAGTTGCGCCAGGGAGCCAGATATAAGTCCTCCTGCAGGACTTTCAATATGTTAACCAATACCAGTGGCAACACCTGTCAATTACGTGTGGAATCATGTGACGATTGCATTTTTTTTAATTAGGAACATTGGTTGGTAAATAAAGGTATTGAGAAAATATTGATAGGGACTTGAAGCTATAAATTGTAAATCATAATCATGATAAAAGACAATTGACTAATTGCAAAGAATTTCGAATCGCCCGCGGTTTCAGACGCAATTTTTATTTTAAAATCTATGACTAGTTGAATATTTTATTTAGAAAACTTAGTGTTTGGATATCGGGAATTGTTTTCTAAATATTCATTTAAACTTCATCAAGTAGTTGATCTTACCTACAGAAGCGGCACCGAGCGACATCTTTCCGTGCTCATCCTTCAGATGTTCCCTGATGTGTTCGTAGAAGATGAGCCGGCTGCCGGAGTAGATCACGTGGCGTTGAAACATCGGCATCAGACCAGTCCACAACTTCAGCACCCCTTCATTCTTGGCTATTCCCACTGCCGTCTTTATCATTCCATGGTTTTCTAACTGAAAACAATTTGGATTTCAGTACCCCTAGTATGAGTTTTTATAAACGCAGACCAACGCTATTGACTGCGTTAGGGTTTTGTGTGGAATATCTTAGATGCCCTACTATTGACATGCGTCTTATTAACAGGCTTATTTAACCAAAAGGCTACAGTATAGGTATACTTACACAGATATTTAAAATAATAAAAAAAGTTCTTACCTTATATCCAACTTTGGTAGCAGCAACTTCGGATTGAATTTGTAGTCTTGTCTTCGTCAAGTCAAAGGGGTATGTAGCTGCAAATACAGTACAAGAAAATATAAGTAAATATATACATCGTACATAGAATACGTATGTAGGTACTAAACCATCTTGGATATTTTATCCATCATTCATCATCATTTATATCTATAAACACTCGGTAAGGGTAGTGTATATTTTCTTTGGTAAGGGTCAGGTAAGGGTGGACCACAGGGGTAGACACTGTTGCAAGTGTACGCATTAATATTCACTTCTTAAAAAAATATTGTCATATTTTGTTTATATTGGTTTTAGAGAAAGGAAAAACCATAGAGCACGGAAAAATTTTGCTCGCGCCTCTGCAATGTGAAAATTTCTTACCTAGTATCGTTTTACACTGTGTGTATAACGATACTAGGTACTATATATACTTACCGATCGTCTTTCGCAACACGCCAATTAAAATCAATGATATTTTGTAAATTTTAGGTAGGTACGCTGAATTTTAAAATAACCTAGGATAAAGAAATATTAATATACGCTGCCTTAGCCTCAGATGTATTAGATACTCAAGATTTACCTTCATAGTATTTTGTTAGTAGGTAAGTCATATAATCTTAAACTGAGCACCGAATGCAATTTGTGGGTGGCATAACCTTAAACATTGTAAAGTCAAAGTTTAAAGGCTAGATAAATATATATACCAACTTAATCATATCATTTTATAAACTTTTTTAAGCCTACTTAGTGAGATAAGTTTAAATATGTGTTTGTATTTATTTTCTTATCATCGCCGGATTTATTGTACATCGTTTATTTATCTCCTAAGTTATCTGTACTTAGGTCATATTATTCGCTTCCAAAGTCTGAAAACATATGGGATTTTATATGTGTGACGATGTGACAAGCCCATGAAGTAAGTAAATAGATAAAGCATGAAAAATTATTTCCATGCTTTATCTATTTACTTATATAAAATTACTTAGTATAAAATTTATATCGTTATACATATTAATGTATAACGATATAAATTTTATACTAAAACATAATTCTGTTTTTGGCTGTTTGCATTATTATTTTTATGAATAGTTACCGCAACGGGTTTTGATAAGATTTTCGCTACACTGATTTAGTTTCCATCAAGAAGAACTCAAGAGCGTTTCAACCGTTCTATCGAAATAAGAAACAAAATAATATAAGTACATATAATACTTACATAAGGTGTAAATGTAATGTGGTATACTTTTGTGGCCCACAGTATGTATTACAAAATGATATCTTATACAGGTTGATTGTTTTCAGTATATCAGTATAAAAACCATTTGACTCGCTACCATTTGCACTACACATACACCGACTGCCCGAATTTGTCTACCTGTAGCCTACACGCAACTTAAAAAAAACGAGTCCTATAATTCCCAACCGCTTAAACTACAGGTACCTACCATCGCACTACAGGTAGTAAGGTCGGTGCTTTATCCTAGCTTGTGATTTTGTGTATGAAAATACTGTGTTTGTATTGTATTTTTATACTATAAAATAAAAGTGCTAATTGGTGGGCGTTTACAACTCTTGCTCTTACGTATAGAAAATTTGGAAAACCGCATAAGGTGGATTTTGCATGTTAGTTCAGTCAGCCGTGCCGTATTTTTTTAAATAAGTAGCTAATTGCGTCCCACTGCTGGGCAACAACCTCGCATCTTCCTTCCATGAGTTCCCGTCATTTGCCGCTTTCTTTCAGTTCTTATCAAACGTTTTATAAATTCCACGTTTATATAATTTTAATCTGTACCTACAAATTCTGAGCTTGGCTACTAATATTTTAGAGATAAATAAATATAATGTACCTAGTTACCCCCTCGACGCATATGGTCCTAACCGTAAATAAAACTGCTAGTATAGCATTCTATAATCTGTGATGTAACCTAAGCGCAGAATGACCTAAATACAACTATTTAGGTCATTTTGCACTTAGGTCAGAATTATTACGGTATAACAGTTGGGTTATAAGAGTTATAACTGCGTTCTTACCAGTCTCTGCAGCCCAAGCGCCCAGCACCGCGACAGCATACCGCGCTGCCACGGAGTCAGAGGCCTTGACCGCTGGATGGTCAGCATTTCGTAGGATCGGCATTGTCTATTGGTCACCTCGCTATCGGGTACGAAGTGTCCATAATACCTGTACAAAAGAATATGATTAATATTACCATCTCCTTCTAGGAGCTCGATAGCCTAGCGGGGCGCTCGTGTCCGTATCGATAGCGCGTGTCAAGCGACGACCAGTGCGCGGCTATGTTCGGATTGGTAGCCATTACTGGCATTTCTATCTTGAACTCCTCCGTGCTTCGGAAGGCACGTTAAGCCGTTGGTCCCGGCTGTTATGAACAGATTGCAGTCGTTAGGCTATGTTAGAAGCCTTTAGGCGGCCTGAAATATCTGACAGTGAAGCTCGGACGAAGAAAGATAACTCATCTATAACTACGAACATAAAATATACAAGTAAGTTAACTGTATTAATAATAACAATATAAAGAGGTAGGTATTGATACCGCGACCGACCTATATTAGTGTGATGCGTAGCAATCGCATACTCAGTTCTGTTATGAACTTTGGAACCAATTTATTTGCAAAATACTAAATCAATCAAGATCTATAAACGAAAGGAATAGCAAACATTATACTCCATTCCGTAGGTATTTATGCTAAGTAGGTCAGGCACTAAGTAGGGTCAACTACATACAATCACAGATAAAATAAACAAGGTAATTGCAGTAGTACCTAGGACATTTTTAATTAGAATAGGTTGAACTGCCATTTTAAAGTTACTTTAATCGCAATATTGTTGTATGCTGCCATTTTAAGCCTTCAGCTTTGAAGCAAGCTTAGAGCCATGTGCCAAGATTAGCCTTCAGTCAGCAAAGGTAGAGGCCATCTTAAGGTCATGTCTTCTTCAAAGCAACAATAGAAACTTACAGGTGTGCTCAAGGTGGAAGAAATTGTGATTTCTTATCAAAAAGACAAACAAATATACTTACCTACATCAAATAAAACAGTAAAAAATCTATGTTATGAAAGCTTCATAATATCGAAAATCGATAGTTGGCCATCGAGTTACGTAAAGGTCGACACTAGTAATGGTTCGACTGAAATAGTAATGTATGCCAGTGTTAGTACGTCATGACAATAATTTTCCATGGACATTTCAGTTAGACACGGATAGTATTAGAACTATTGTCATAAAATTGTCACCGCAAAAAAATACTATTTCCGGGTTTCGCTTGGCTGCCATCCTACTTATTCAGTAATTAAAGGCGAGGGCTAGCTTGTTGGTGCTTACTGCAAAAAATACATTTAGATACCAGCTATTGTTTATACCCGTCTAAAAATACGTGTTTTAGATGCGAGTGCGACACGTGACGTATTTATGATAAAACTAATCTAGGTAAATCCGGGTGTGACTTATGCTTATCTATTATCAATAAAATTTTGAAAGTACATAGCTACGTAATTTACGTATTCCTGTTACAGCTTTCGTCAGCGCAAATTATTACTTATTTTATTTAGATTAATTATTTATAGATATTTTTATTTTTTGTGTGATCATGAAAAGAAATCTCATATCGGAGATGTTATTTATTTATTTTAAAGAAATACCGAAGTAGGTTCGTGAAGTGAAAGCGAACACCATAATAGGGCGCTGTTCTGATAGAAGCAATCTCGCTGTATCCTAATCCTGATCAAGGCCTAGCTAGGGCTGCCACCGTGTTCTGTGTGTATCTGTTTTATTAGGTTTACTTATGTGGTGCGATAAAGAGTATTTGTATTGTATTGGTAGGTACATCTAAATATTTATCATAACTTATGCCCTTTTCTTAAAGCGATTAAAGCATAGCTTAACTGACCGTATATAATAGAACTGACAAAAAGAGCGATTTCAGTCAGTATGAAAGATAAGATAGTTTTGGAAAATGGCCAAAAGCTGCAAACATGCCAAATGACACGCCAATTTCACAAAATTCCAGCTCGAAATTGCTACAGTAAGTGATATTTTTATCAGTCAGTCAGTATACTATGTAAGTAAGTACTGAAGGTTAATAACAACAGAATAATAATAGAACACGCCATTGCCCATTGTTCTCGTATTCTTTCTCATGGATCAGCTGCAAGAGATTTCGTTAGAAATAAGTACTCCCTTGTATTGATGTTTCTTTACATCTTCACTTAAAATACTGTGTATATTTTACTGTGTAGGGTAAAAATAATTAATATGTCGTAAAAATAGATGTTTATGTTTAGATATAAGCACCTAATAAAAATAACAATAAGAATACGCATGACTTATACGATGATATAAACCATTATAGTAGCTAGGTACCTTCATTGTTACATCACGATCTGCGATAGTTACAATTACAATTCACGAATTAGTATATTAAATTACTTAATTGGAAACGATTGCAATGAATGATCTAGTGATGATAATAATTTAATGAATTTAATTAAATAATCATTACATAAAAATTTAATTAATTGATTAGTTAATTAAGTTAATTAATAAAAAAGATAAGCATAACTCAAAAGAAAAAGCTCGAATATAAGCTGACACTTACATGTTTTATTTGTTTATTCAGACACTAATCTAATTTATTTATCAATCAAGCAAAAATTAACGATTTACTTAGACGAAGCTAAATTTGTATTTTTTTTTTTGCCTTTTTTATAATAGGTAGGCGATTGTATGATAGCTTTTGTAATTTTATAATAGCCTTCAGTTGCGCTTGGTGTCCAAAGACTGTAAAATGGTATTAAAGTTGTCAGAGCAATTTGACAATATACTCGAGATTTTGGATGGGTGGGTTAAACTTGTTATTTTGTGCTGCTGTATCTTTTAAATAGCAATAGTTTTTTTGGATGCATATTGGCCCCGATGACTGCGAAGCATATTTAAGAACTCAGGGTTTAGTAAGCAAAATTAACCAAAAAAATACTGATTTTATTAGATAGGCAACTTTTTTGATCGTCGGAGTAAGTCGACCAGTGATTTATATTAAAGTTCATTATTAAAAAACTAGCGACCCGCCCCGGCTTCGCATGGGCATAAAAACCTTCCTCTTGAATCACTCTATTTATTAAAAAAACTGCATCAAAATCCGTTGCGTAGTTTTAAAGATTTAAGCATACATAGGGATATGGGGACAGAGAAAGCGACTTTGTTACCTGACTTGTAGTGATGGTAATAGTGATAAATAAACTAAAAGTTATTAAATAAAAAAAATCCCATTCTGTGCAATTTTAACACGATTTAAAAAGATAAGTATATGTTGTTGTACTTATATTAGAGGAGAGTTTTTGGAGGGAAAGTAAACTGTCGCTATGTCCGCGCTGTATTTAGTTTCCAAAACTTAGGTTTTATCGAGTATTTGTGCTAAATATTGGTGGATTATTATTCGCAAAGTGTTCGTGAACAAGCGTGAGTGTTGGGAAGTGGTACAGTGTCGATTACGTTACTTTTATCTTTGTCACCAAAATCTCCAAGTTATAGCTAAGTGAAAATTTTTCCACCGCTTCACTTAGCCATCTGACTCTGACTCACTTGACTAGACTAGACTACTTTTTGACTTGACTTGACTAAAATAGGACTGAAGAAGATTAATAAAATGAAGAAAGGCCTTAAAGGACTAGTTTCCATGGCCGTAAAAAGTATTTAAAAAAAAAAATGTATATTAGAGTTTCTAATTGAAAAAAATATAAGTACATGAATATGTAGTAGTGACGCTAAACATTTTGTAGTACTTACAACATTTTTTGTCACGTCAAGCATTTTAGCGAAAATAAGTAAAAAATAAGTAAATATTAAGAATACATTTGAAAGCTAAAAATAAAAAATGTTATTAGTATACAAAAATATCTAAAACTGGGTAAGTACTAACATATGAATTTGAAAAATATTAACAAAGCGAGTAAAAAGTACACACCTCAATAAAACTGAATAAAATATGGACTGCTCCACAGGTGATGGGTTCCGAAGCACGACTGATACTAATACTCGCAAGTGATAATATGATGCAAATGAAACTTTGTCATCGCGTATCACTAACGGGCGAGCCTATTGCAGTCAACACAAAGTACAAAGTTCCATTTCATTAACAACGAGGTAAAGTATTATGTAGTCGCTCATCCGGGTAATTTAATTGGACTGATTACATATCCATAATAGGTATGTAACAAAGATATGTTACAAAAATATTATTAAAATTAATAAAATAAACCTTCGCGCTATACATATATTTTACTTGATTTTTCTTATTGTACCTACGAGTGTCTCAATTTTGACAGTTAAATATTTCGGAAAACAATATTTCGACTACCCATTGTTTCGACAGAACATATATTCAAAGAATACTAGTCGACAGAACATGCTTTTACAACACACACCTTAGTAAAACACTTGTACCAGTACAGTGTGTAATATAAAGCCCTAATATAGTACGTTGATACACTACTCTACTCTAACCCGTGTGGTTTTATTATTAACAGTTTTGTATAAAAAACATGCCAAGAATATGAAACTGCTTTGTATTGTTTTTTTATCATATTATTTTTAAATAACAAACAGATTAAAAATATTAAGCAGACGAATTTATTTATAAATGTTACAATTATTTAATAACTGCTACTCAACAAGCTTAACTTTTAGTTTTGAGTATACCTAATTAACAAACTTAAAAAGAAACAAAAATATCAGTCAGGCCGCCGAAATTGGCAAACAAGCACAAGTAAAATAACCGTATAAGTAACTGGATTTTTTCTATTTCTAACCTTTGATTACTATCAAATTCCAAAATTCTATTAAGGTGATTGCGATCATAAGAACCCTAAACATTCTACATAAAATTAAATATATCTAAGATCAAATAGGTACCTACCTACATGTTACTGTGTCGACTCTGGCATTGCCATTGAATTACAACGTTGAAAACCATTTTTTGTATGTCTAAAAGCTGAAGGCCACAAGAAAATATAATATGAAATGCAATAAATAAATTGAAATTGAAACAAAGTCGTAGTCGTCGTTATATTGTATTGTCGAATGTCCATTTTACGAATTTAACTACCTATATTATACTTTTTTTTCCAGTGGGCCCATTTGGATTTGATGGATTGGACTAGATCATAAATAAATGGATTGTTGTATCACAGGCATATAACCAACAGTCTTGGTAAACTAAAACAGATCATTGAGAGTTGAAATTAAGAATTAATTAGGTATATCGACCAAGAAAATGCTCTTTCCCTGGGATAAACAGAAAAAAAAATGTTTTTGTTAATATTCATTTATGAATTGATAACTAACTATATTGCAAGAAAGTGCTTTTAGCGATAAGACCAGTCTTTTGCGTTTTTTTAGGGTTCCGTACATCAAAAGGAAAAAAACGGAACCCTTATAGGATCACTTTGTTGTCCGTCTGTCCGTCCGTCCGTCCGTCTGTCAAGACCCTTTTTCTCAGGAACGCGTGGAGGTATGAAGCTGAAATTTATATCAATTACTCAGGTCTACTGTCCCTTGAAGCTGTGAAAAAATCAAACTTCTAAGCCAACGCAATCAAAAGATACAGCCGTTTATGCCGCAAATTTTCGACACTTGCAAGGGAATCAAAACCTACAGGGTGCTTCCCGTGAACTCAGAATCTTGAAATTTGGTACGAAGCAACGTCTTATAGCATAGATAAAGGAAAAATTACGAAAACCATAAATTTTTAGTTACATCACATAATATATTTTTTTTTAATAATTTTAAACTTACTACCCATTTCCTCATAAACGCGTAGAGGTATTAAATTGAAATTCATACCAAATACTCAGGTCTATAATACCTTTAAGCTGTAGCAAAATCAAACTTCTATGTCAACGCAATCAAAAGAAACAGCAATTTAAGCTGCATATTTTGAAACTCGCAAGTACTCGCAAGGGAATCAAAACCTAAAGGGTACTTCCAGTCGACCTAGAATCTTGAAATTTGGCATGAAGCAACGTTTTATAGCACACATAAAGGAAAAATTCCGAAAACCTTAAATTTTTAGTTACATTACAAAATATATATTTTTTAATAAATATAAACTTATTACTTTTTTCCTCATGAACGCGTAGAGCTATCAAGTTGAAATTCATATCAAATACTTAGATCTAATTGCCTTAACCCGTGAAAAAAAAAAAATTAAAAGTCAACGCGAAAAAGGAAAACACAAAAGTACAACCATTGATTCCTCGGAAAAGAAAATCGTTTTCATTTTGCAATAAAAATACCATAGTTATGACTCGATTGTCGTAATGAACGAACTTTGTAAACCTTGCAGGTTTGTACGGAACCCTCGGTGCGCGAGTCCGACTCGCACTTGGCCGGTTTTTTTTTAATTGAATTCACTTATTTATACACATATAATAATAAATATATATAAAATATGTAGTAAAAATATTTTATCTGTAAATTTTGTAATTTCGACAGAAATGGATAGAGGGACATTTAAAATGGCAATAAAAATTGTATGTCTGTCTGTATGTATGATCAAGCTTATCTCCGTAAGTACTGAACCGATTTGCTTAAAACTTTTACCAATTGTTTATTTTTATCTCGGAAGAACATCTAAAGTTGTTTCATCAAAATCGGTTTATTAAAAAGTTATTGTCATTTGAATGAACTCTAGGCATGTTTTATTTCTAACCAATACACCAAATTGCATAATTCTTTTTTTTGTGTTAGTCATTGTCATGGCAAACTTTGTTTAAAAGAAAAGGGGGTCGCCGGGCAATTTCACAGGATTTTCAGGAGCAATTCCCGAAGTTCCCACGATAACGGGAACGAAGCCCACGCGCACGAAGTCGCGAGCTACAGCTAGTATGCAATAAAAGTATTGTATTATATAGTAAATAGTTCTTATTTTTGTACTTGAATTTTGTTTATTTGTATAAATTGGTAGGTGACCTACCGTAGGTCGCGTACGCTTTCATGAAAATATCTCGTGAAGTGTATGCACCAGCTAAAAATAGCGACTACATGACCAAAATGTCTGTATTTATTTTATGTGGCTGCGTAGTCGTACCTTTCTCACATTTATCCATAGAATTTGAAAATCGCGAGGCCTTTTTTAAATTTATTATTCACTATTGTTTTTTTTTTAAATTGAAGTTATTCTCAGCGATGAGTCTTGCTATAATTTAACAAGAGACAGTATACATATACAAATACTAAATCAGATAATTTACAACTTAAAAAAATTGACGTGAACTTTCTAAGCTAATCAATCTAAATAATCTAAGCTGATGTAATTAACGATCTATCTACTAAACCTATATTTTTCCAAACTTAGCACATAGGAATACTAAGTAGGACATAAATTACCTTTCAATCTGGAAAAAGTAAAAGCTAGTAATAAATGAATAAGACCAAAAAAAACAACTGAGAGTGGGGAGGTAGATGGGGCAGCCCTAGCAAATCAAAAGGTAAACTTTGAATAATGTTGAATAAACGACACTCATTACCAAACTTTCCTTTCCATTAGCATACACAATCGTATGTTTTGACCAATGTCACTGCAGGTAGGTACTTATTGCTTCCTTATTTCTGTCTGCTACTACAAATGAATATATCCAATACTGGGTCGCTTTATTACCCACTTATCAAGTGTGAACTATGTATTAATTCTGAAAGACAGGCATGAAAAAACAAACAAAAAAAAATAAGGCAAAGTTCTAACTTTGACGTTATGATATTAGTTAAGTATCGTAAAAATATATATTGCTGGAGTTGTATATATCTATTTCTTTGTAGTAAGGTACATAAACATTACGTACTACTAGTAAATTCTGTCTAGGACAAGAAGCAATCGCGATAGCACCTAATTTAGCTATAAATAACTGTGTATTTTGAGATTAGTCTTAAATTCGAGAAAAAGTTTCAATAGATTTGTGCTATAATTATGTGGATGTAATTACGAAGTAATTAGTTTTTTTTTCATTGTACGTTGAATGAATTATGTAAGTAGTGTCGAAGGCGATAACAAAAACAAATCATGATAAGGGAGTATATCGACCTCATAATCTAACAATCTACTTAAGTGTACCATATAAGTTGTGTGTCAATGACATATTTTCTATTGTTTGAACAAAAATACTAATGAACTAAAATACCTAATGCTTATAATGAACTATGCAAATATATACCCACATATATCGAAACTATTACTCCAACACCGCTTTGTCCGTATCAATAACTCAGTCAATGTTAATTCTTTCATCACCTGCCAATGTAAACATTGAACTTATTACATAAAATCACGAGTCGAGGGAAAACATTAGAGCAGGACGTCGATATCAAGACGTCGTGCTAGTTAGAAAGAGACGGGTATATTGTGCTTGGCCCAAATTCGCAGTGGGGCAATACGCGCGAAAGAGCGTGTAGAAAGGCAATAGCAAGCGCCAGCGTGCGACCCACCTCGCTACCGATTTAAGACTACTTGCGGACTACTCTATTGAAGCGCACAGCCCAGCATTTCAGGGTAATTCATTCACAAGATCTGCATTATACATCTTGGAAAAACAAAACGCGATTTAGTTGCATGTAAAATTGATTATCAGGTACTTAGGTAATCCAATTAGTTAGATTCGGTTAATTACGTTGATTATTTTTCGAGCAGGTTTATAAAGTATTTATAGTACGTGATTTAAAAGACATTATAACTTGTAGTTTTATAATTAATACGAATTTTCAATACCTATTAACCAGTCAGATAGAAAAATCCATACTAATATTATAAATGCGAAAGTCTGTCTGTCTGTCTGTCTGTCACCTCTTCACGGCTAAACTGCAGGACCGATTGTAATGAAATTTGGTAGGGATGTAGTTAACGACCTGAGGTCAAACATAGGCTACTTTTGGGCGCGATATAACCGAGTCCCACGCGGGGCGAAGCCGCGGGGAACAGCTAGTTATTTAATAAATTTAAAACCACGGGATAGGAACCATGGTCCCAATGTTATCAAATATACGAGAGAATACATGTCTTTGATATATATTGACATTTTGGTTAAACAACGTTCATTTACTGAAAAAATGTATGCCTACATAAAAAAACTAAAAATAAAAAAAAAATAACAGAACAGCATCAATAACTTAAAAGATTATCGCTTCTTACTCCAGTGATTATTAAGGTTGGTACTTAGGTATATAATAAATCTATAGAAAAATAGAAACTATATTATTTTAAAAATTAAGTAAAAATAAATACTTCTTACCAGAAACCTTTTTGATGTATACTTCCCTAATTATATTCTCTATTTTGCATTTAATCACAAACAAGAAACAAGTTGCACAGTACTGAATATCCCTAAACATCTGACGTAAAGAAATACCAATATCGTACGTAATGTGTACCTATGTAGGTATAACTAAATTAAAAACAGCTGACGTCTGTATACACTACCGTGTGACGTCACTTCATTCATTCACAATCGAGTTTTGCAAACCATTGATCGATGCGTTATATAATAACGGTAAATGAAATATAAAAAAAACAAGAACATTTCCCTTTGACTTTTTTATCCTTCTTTGTAGGACTTTGTATTAAATATACGAGTATATAATATATAAACCATTGAGGTAGAATAAATACAAGCATTTAGTTAAAGGTTCATAATGTTCAGTTAAAAAAATACTCTTGTAATGTTGTTGTTGTACTAAATAAAAAATGTGACATCGAATAAAAAAAATGGAAGTAGTAGTAGTAAAGTAGGTATTTAAAAAATATACATATTTCTGTTGATTCAGTATGAAAAATGTAATCATTTATAGCTGAGTCTACAATACACTACTTTTAATTTTTGTATTTTTTAAAAGGCAGAATGGTACTACTGCTACGACGAACTGATTGCTACGACTGCTACGAGCTACGAATTCTTTCGATAAAAATGGCGTAGCATAGTGACACTATTCTTCTACCAATACAAGAAATAAGAAGATTATTGTGATACAGAGAAGCATATTGTAATTGTAACAACATTATTATGTTGAAACTGGTCTAGTCATTCGACAAAGATATTAATTATTTAATATACCATATTTAGAAAAAAAAAATTGTCCTAGAGAGACCGCACGCGATTCGAACTTCTTTGTAATATACAATACATACATACGCTATAATGTAAAAAAAAATATAGCCTACTGCATTTGAAACAGCACAAATCAGCGCTGCGATGATGTATTTGCGAAGTTTAGTTATTTTTTAATTTATAATAGAATCTGTTTTTATTCAACCTTGAACGTATGAGACCTCTCTCTTAAGCCAGCTTGGCATATTTGACTCTTAACAAAAATTATAACCAATTGAAATATTTCCAAATATTGAACAGCTCTCTCCATAGAAAACTAAATACCTATGTTTATTCAAACAAATATTTAATAATTGTGATGAAATATTTTTAACGTTACAAAACGCATTACTTGCAGTATTTCGATTATTATTTCGCATTTAAACTAATTAGAACACTCGCGCCATAACGTTTAGTTTCAAAGAAATATAACAGATGGCGCTAGTAGTCGGCAGCAAATCACAAAATAAAAATACCTCGTCTGGGTATGGCCGGGTGTTGGGTATTGGATGAATTCTCGGTACCGCTCGCTTCGGCCCGCATCGACGGACGAACGCGCGCACATTGTGGTTATCGTATCGCAGCCCAACAAAAAATAAACAGAAAACAGATGCGTCACATGCTCAATGCATGTATCATAGGCATTTACAGAATGTACTAAATACCATCTCTTATTTATTACCCCAACATTCATATCATAATACTATACAAAAGATAGAGAGGGTGTGCCAGTACTGCCAGTGCCAGCCAAGCCGGACTAGTATACTAAGCGAAAGAATTCTTCTGCACTCTCCGGTTTTAGAGACACGAGTCAGCACACTCAACGGCCTTGGAACAAAAAAGAGAATTTTAATTCCTGCTGTGGTGTGTTTCTTGCCCAAGAATACTAATAAGGCAGGCAATCAACGTATTTTTCGAATGAACTTTTACAGTATTTGAGGACGTGGATTTTGGCACGTATAAAATTGTACGATAGGTAGTAGAGTCAGACTCTATCCATTTATGTATTTTATAAATCACAATGTGATCACACTTACTACAAAAGATATTTATCTCCGATATTGATAAACTGGTTAGAACGTAGGTAATACAAACTTTTATACAATGATCGTAGAGTTGAAAAACATTAAGACTGAGATCTGACTGCGAGGTCTTATCATTTAATTTGAGTTTACTTAATACTTCTTTAAAAAACCGAAATAGTGTCATAATAGGTACTTAAGTATTTGAAAATAATTATCAAAATATTTTTAATCTTTATTTTTTTATAAATCCCGTCTACTTTCTTGACGAGTTGTCAACACTGTGCCCCTAGTACGAGTTTTTCTTAACGCAGACGCAAGCGACTGCGTTAAGATTTTGTATGGAATTTCTTAGTTGCCTTACTATCCGCCAGAGGCGCTGTACAGGTTTGCCATACTAAATCGCTAACGCAGTCGCTAGCGTCTACGTTAAGAAAAACTCATACTACTAATAGTCTAACGACTGCCATCCAGCGATAACAGCCGAGAGCGCCGGATTTAGGTATTTGCATCCCAAAGCATAAAGGAGCTCATGATTGATAACATGCTTTAAAGTGCCTCGAAAGATGAAGAAGAGCCTTAACCGTTTTTCATTGATTATTCAATGTGTCTTGTTTCAACTACCATCATGCTAAAAATAACCTAAGGTCTTATAACCCTAGGCTCTGTCTACCCCGTATGGGATGGAGACATAGTTATATGTATGTAAGAATTGAATGTGGCATGTAGTTTTAACCTCTCTCTCTCTCCATACCTGGCAATAAAGTAAACTTTAATTTATCCATTATTACTTGCATAAAATTGTATTTGCATTTTCAATGAATGTTATAGTGTAAGTAAAATAAAATTAATAACAAACTTTTATTTGTCAGTCTATACGCCATAGGAATATATGTTTTATTTCATATATACCTACGGCGGATAGACTGACATTTTTGCACGAAACTGAATTTAATACTAATTGGAACTAAAAACAAATTCGGCACAAAAGTATCAAGGGATAATTTTGGGACCGTAGCAGTGCCGATTACAGTTAGGTAGATATTATAGGTATACAGATTTAGATTTCATATTCTATAGTAAGTAGATAATAAAGTTACTATGAATAAATGTGAAAAAATTTAATATGTACTTAAATCCTTTACTAATACAAAACTGCCATCATTCACAGAAGATATCTAGTCTAGGTAGACAGATCTTCTCCTCGGGACACACAGACCCCTTAAACATTTCTATTTTCATGCCGTAGCTGTAAACTGGTAGTTAAATCATAAAAGTTGAAAAGGATAGACGAGAGAGTATGGGCGTAATAACCAGTCTGTCTGTGATGCGATCACTATCATAGAATTATAGAATACAATATGCGATTTTGTGTTTTAACGCAACGTACGAAAGTACAATACCCATTAAAATACCACTTAAACCTTCCGTGTCTGTCGATGTGAAACAATCCTTATCGGCCCCGAATAGACCTTTATTCCAGGAACATAAAAAATTGAAAACCGAACGGGCGTACGCGTACCCTCGGCTCAGCATTTTGTTCCCTTACTTTTTGTGCGTCGAACCCTCGGCTTTCTTTTGGGGCTGGTAACCCTGCATTTTGCCTGCATTCAAATTCGCCCTATTGTTGATACTTTGTATGAATTCTACACTGTCGGCGGTATAGCCGTTTGGTCGTGGAGCGTTATCGTATTTGAGCTATATTTCGCTTATCGGTCTGTTTGTATGTGTACCTACATATATTTATAATGGCTACGATTACGAGTGAAGTAAATTATTTTTGTTTGTATGTAATATATTCTTTTTCTTCGTCTGAGCGTTTTTCCCGATTGCATCTTCAGCTTACGCTTTAGAGCCCAGGGTACGCTATTAATCATGGTTCTGATTTGGCGGAACTGGTTATTACAATGGAGAGACTGCTGTGTGACCTCCGTAACCCTTTTAACAGGGAAACCAGACCAACAGGAACATGGGGGGCGTGTTAGTGGCCAACATTGTCAGATTTTTCAGGCTGCCTAAAGACAAAGCCTAACGACTGCTAACATAAATATTGAACATTTTGTTCTTGTGACTTCGTTATGGATTTAAAATTTTAACTTTGTGTAGTGTACATATTTTGTTCGATCTCTTCAAAATTTAAAAATCTATGTATAATATATATCTACCTAAGTAGCTAGCGCTATAGATATTGTACGTGGGTAGATTAATTTCTATCATTTGTGTGATTTCAACAAGTATTTTTATTCTATTTATTTATTTATCTTATTAGGTACTTACAGCGGACTTAATTATTAATCCTGTTATTACATACCTTATAATGCTGTCTTCTACATTAATATCCATATGGTTTTCACATCGCCCCGACCCGACGTCCATCCGGTTTGTCTGAGAATACTATCAAGTCGTCAGCTTTTGGCTGCCGCCCTTTTCATCGTAGGTTCTTATCTAATGACAAGATTTTTAGTAAAGTATACATTATAAATATAATATTTTAGATAGCGAACTTTAACAGTTACTTAACAATCATGGAAGGAAAAATAAATCTAGTTTAAGCGGATCCCGGGCTTCTTCAAAGCTGGGCAATTATTTTGTTGACCTCATCACGCTTCGCACGGTCAATACTGGTTAGCCAATCCAATTAAATCCTAGATAATCTGAGAGAACATATTTTTAGCACAGGTTTTTTGATGATTCTTATTAATTATTTTATTTAAGCTCCTTTTATTTAATTTTTAAGAAAGATATCTACTGAAATTACACATTCCTGGTGAATATGGGATTGCCTTATTTGTTGAAGTAAGGTTTTTTACTGAGGTTTTTTACCAGAGTAGGTACTCGTCGCGATTAGGAAATGTATTACTTACTTATGTTATTACTATTGTGCATACCTTAATAAATAAATAAAAATTACAGTGCGAGCCCAATTGCGTGACTTTTCCGCTTAAAACACTACCATCGTCAGACTGTAAATTATTTATTAAAGTAAGTCTGTATTTTTTTTAAATACTTATTCTTCAATCAGTCTCAAGAAGCTGCCATTGTCATATATCATATTCGTACTGACTGAAACTAAGCTATCACAATTATAATAGGTATATCGGCCTTTGTATTTCAACCACTAGATACCCGAAGTTCAACCAGGAATCTACGTACCCATACTAATATTATAAATTCGAAAGTCTGTCTGTCTGTCTGTCTGTCACCTCTTCACGGCTAAACTACTGGACCGATTGTGATGAAATTTGGTAGGGATGTAGTTAACGACCTGAGGTCAAACATAGGCTACTTTTGGGCGCGATATAACCGAGTCCTACGCGGGGCGAAGCCGCGGGGAACAGCTAGTACTATATATCTACGTATATAACTAGTTCAACGTGTAAAATGTAACAAATAACTTTCGTCTTTCATCGTTTCCCGGTTGCATCTTATCTTTTATATTTTTTGTGAACACAACATTCCGTTTATTTAATGGCACTATTTTTTCTTTTTTTTTTAAAGTTATAAAAACATAAGTATACTTATCACGAAAATTACAGATTCCTCTCAGTTTCCTAATTTTACCTCTAACAATGTAATCTTTAAATTCTCTATGGTTTTTTTAAAGTATCATTTACAATAAGTTTTAGTAGAACTGGTTTGATCCTAACGTATTCCCGGTTATCTCGTCAGACATGTTACTATACACATGTTTTTTACCATGAGGTAATTAGGTACTTACGACATAGGTATATGTAGGTAAGAATTTTCATTAGGTATAACCATTTACGACTTGCACGCGAGAAGAAATGCAGTGGTCTATTCTTAATAAAATAAATAATCAAAATAACTTTATGTACAAGTACTACTGTAGGTATGTAGGACTACTAGAGTACCGACCAAAGAAAAGTCCCTTTGACAAATGATGCAAGTTAGGACACGTTGTTAATTATATATGAACAAACATACAATTGTTATAGGATCTCCAGGTGTACCTACCTACTTAAATAGGAACTTTTTCAAGGAATTCCCAACTAAAATAATTAGAGAGTAAGTATATTTATGAGAAGGCCCTTCAGCCTACCCCAGTATCCCCGAATCCAAAAACTAATAGGTATACCTATACGCGGTAATTTTATTAGCCTCCGAAATTATCAAATCACTTATAGAGGGAACAGAGCACATGGCGATCTATCAAAACAACAAAGCCGATTGGTTTGGTGACGTTCCACCCCGGTGATATGTACGTCCTACTACCTAAATGCCTTATGTACACCGCTAGTTACTACTTCATGACTACTCCGAGCTCAGTGTGTACTGCAATGCAACGGAAAATATGCGTGTTTACCAAAGTCGTTTCGGTAGAACGGTGTCGTGTGTTGCGTCACGGTTTAAGGAAATTGATAGTGCTCCGAGGTCGACGTGACTAACATTTATGTGATTTCTTTTGCTAATAATGTGCTGGATTGTTATTTAATTCAATAATGTCCAAATATAGTGCAGTGATTTTGAAGAAAATTCAATTTCTTTTTTTCCATCCTGTTATTCCCTGTGGGTGGAGGCCAGACAAATGTCCGATGCCACGACTCGTTCGCCCGATATAACCTTGCGGCAGCGAATGAGTAAGTATATTTTTTGTTTCATGTGGCAGAGAACGACACTGACAGGTTATCAAAATATTAATGGTATGGAGATATATATTTAGAAGACATTTATATTAATGACGATAATTTAAATTCTATTTAGAATCTAGTAGAAAATAACCATACCTAATAACAATACTATTGAACGTCATTGCGAGGTTTACTCGACAAGATGGCGTCGAGTGGGGAGAGGGCGCCCAGTTGGCCAGGTGCTGCCGCCGCGTCGAGTTCGGCGCTATAGCTAACTAAATAACACAGTGTTGTACATTTAGAACGTTCACAATGGCTACCGCGAAAGACACGTCTACTTTCTTTATGGAGGCAGATGCAAAAGATTTTGACAGTGTTTTAAAGTTATATCCACAAGCATTAAAACTAAAAGCAGAACAGAAAACAAAGAAACCAGAGGAACTCATAAAATTGGACAACTGGTAAGTGCAAACGTCTTTCAAAGGAGAAAATGCGGCCGTGGCGTGTCAATGAACTTGTATTGTGTGTGTATCCGTGCAAACTGATTTGATAGCTACCTCCCTCGCGGCTGCATCTCTAGTCCGCGGACTGCTCATTAAAATCACTGTGTCACGTGGGATCGATGTCAAATTGACACGATCGTTTTCCTGAAGCCAGTGTATGGAAAAATATCACCGCGCTTAGGCGTTATAAAATGGTGGCTGTTCTTTGCGTACACGAATCATTTTATTGCATTAATCGTAATATTTTACTGATTGAGCTTTTCGTTCCCAGTATTCCCGATTGAAATAAGAAGGCCCAGATTGTTATACTATTTTTAATGTATTTCGAATACACAAGTTACTAGAACAATGCTTTGTTAAATACCACTAACATCCGTTCAAAATGGTGACTTGCTCTTTGGCTTTGCTAATAGGTATTCATTATTTTTCAACATTTAGCTTCCTAACTAGACATTTAATTAAAGATTTAATTGATCGTTTTCGATAGTTAAGTAAATATGTAATGATAAACATAATTTTAATATCACAATGACTCATAATCATAATTTATCCTTTCTACTTTTTGACTTCTAGGTAAGTAGTAGTAGTACTAGGTACTTTGTTTTTGAAAATTCTTGTTTTGACAACAACTCTGTTGATATTAAATGATATTGATAGCGCAATGGAGCCTAGAATAAAAGATAAAAAAATCAAGGTCACATTTTTAATCTAATCATTACTTAGCGCAACAAGTCTAAAAACTTTGTTTTCATGTTTCTCCCGGAATCTTGTGGCCACCTTAAGTTGTATAAAAGTTTATTTTTAATTTTCATATTATACTTAATCAAATATTGTTATCTACCTTAATGAATTAAGGCTCGTCGATACCTACTTATAATAAAGCAATAAGTACCTACTTAATTGTTAACAGATTTATTTATGTACTTAATGGCCATTCTGAAGTCATTATAAAATTGAAGATTAAAATACAAAAGAATAAAGAAGCAATTTTGACGCTACCTGTACAAAGCTTAGGAGTTGATCAAAAATAGTAGTTAGGTACTTTATTAATTTATCTTCAGCTAGGAATCTGATTTTAATTGCGTTAAGTATAAATTTTAATTATTATCTGGCATAGGTACCAAGTGACAAAAACCCTTTATTCTGCATATTTGCCAAATATTTAAAATTTTTGGTGGACATCTAGGTACCTCTTAATTAAAGACATTTAAGTACCTACTTAAGTGCCTTTAATGGGACATTTTCCATGGTCTCTAGTAGATCTTATTAAGATACTTAAATGAAATTTACTACTGTTGATCGAAAAAAAATACTGTTAAAAATTATAGATTTTTATAGATTTGTCATATAAAGTAAAAGTATTAAGCAAATAAAATATGATAGGCTTCATAAAATTTTACAATACCTTCAGCTAAAAGTCAACCAAATACCTAGTACCTAGGAGAGATAAAAGCCTGTTTAACAATAGGTGGGAAAATGTTTAAATCATGAGAAACAATTGACATTCTGAATTGTCTCTGAATAGGTATTTCCTATCAAATTCAGTAACATTAGGAATCCCTTTGAAATCTAGAACTGAAATAACAATATATCTCTTTATGCATCTGTATTGTATATCCGCTTACTTCTTATAGATCACGCTACGGAATATATTGTGGTTCCACCATCATTAAGAGACAATATTTCATGAACTTCTAAAATAATTAACAAATAACGTTTAAAAAATCACAATTAATCAGAGGATTTTTTTATTTGCACACAATTTCTTCCAAAAATGTATAACTATGCTAATGAATCTCATCATCTATCAGTTTACATAAGAAACATTAAGAAATGGCAGTAGAGTACCTAACTAGTATCATAATATCATTCCTACGATTCACCGTCAGTAAATAGGAACAGGTACACTCTTCTAGAGTTACACTCAAATACTTTCAATGTCTACCTAAATGCTCCGTTTTTGTAAATCAATCAACACATAAGAATGTTAGTATATTTCAATAAAGTTTTTTCCAATTTATTTATTACGTTTCACATTATATTATAACAGATACTTAAGTCACTGTCTTTTTAATTAGGTACAATATGAAGTGATCCTTACCTTAACCCAAACTCACGTCTACCTATCCATGCTGATGGATCCTTGGTTATAAAACCATTTGCACGCATATCTTCCACTGCGGAATGGAGGCAGCAGTTTTTGGGCATGCCCCTACTTTTTATACATACTTCATCGAGCTTAATCAGATCCCACAGAAAATTAGTGTACACTAAGACTTATCAAATATTTTTGTTGTATTTCTAGCTGTCACGTTGAATGGTAATGCTAATAAAGCAATCAAATGTACTTGTGGGAAGGTAATTAAATTGTAGTCAAATTGACGCATCAAGTTCCAAGCTGTCGTCGTAATCGTAAGGAATCTGATAATTAACACATGTTTTGAATATTCGCCAACAGAAATTTGTCCACGTGGACGAATTACTTTGTATTAGGGTTCCGCACCAAAAGGGTGAAAAAATTACAGTTTTACTAAATCTCCGTGTTTTCCGTCATGGTTTGCAAGCTAAAAACGCTAAAACCAACAAAATAATAAAAAATAACAAGTTTAAAACTGCATGCATGCGCATGACTGCATGGATATTTTTTCATTAGACCGATTCAACTAATTCCAAGAACAGTTTAAGGGACCTAAACTTATAAATAAATTTTTACTTAACTATGAAGCATGATGTGTATTGTGTATCTATGTGGGGTTGATATAGCCCATACACAAAGGTGTATTTAAACATTTTCGGCCTCAAAATACATTACAAAATAGTCTCCTTAGTGTAAGGGTCTACGGAAATTAATGTTTTTTAACCTCAAGCATTTACTAAAATATTAATAGGTATTTCAAAATCAATTGATATGATGTCCATTAACGTAGTCCACAAATTTTTGCGGCGGAATGCCGGAACGTGATTGTATTTTGAACCTTACCTACACCAGTTTCTAAGAAACAGATCAAATGCAATGTAGATGGAATGTGTTGTTTGAATACTATTCCTATTATTTTATTTTATACTATTAAACGAGCAATATTTGTTATTTTTATTCAATATCAGTGCAGGAAATAATTATTCATGACTATACATATACCTACTTAAAAATAATATATATAGCAATATTTGTAAAATTTCTGTCAATATTTGTATATAAGTAAATTAAGTTATTTGTTTTCGTACGTGTTTTCGATAACGGCTCTAACGATTTCTTTGAAATTTTTAACATAAGTTCTTACATAGTCAAAAAGATAATCTAGCTAGGTTACATATCTGGGAAAATTCATTTTACCCATATTTCCACGCACAAAGATTTTATACGCTATTGCTATCGACTTATGGCAGAGACACAGGAAAAATGGCTAATTTTTGTCCATGGTGCAACTAACTAGATCTCCTGTGGAAGTCGCTTGTGTTTTTTTGCTCAACGTAATTATCTATGCTTTCCATTATCTGCCAATCATGTCTCATAGACCAGGTTCATCTTAGAAACATTTGGGTACTAATTTTCCTTTATCTTTTTCCTTCCAGGTACCAGAATGAGCTGCCAAAAAAGATAAAATCCCGCGGCAAGGACGCCCACATGATACACGAAGAGCTGGTGCAGTTGATGAAATGGAAACAAGCGGTAAGCGCAGTTTATAAATTCACAGTCCGATATTCAAACAAGATGCGGTGACGCAATAATTCTTTCTCATAAACTGTGATCATTATGAGATACATAAAGTACGTATGATCATCAAGATACGCTAAAGTATAGGCGTTGTAGGCAGATAGTACATAAGGATGAAAGTGACATCAATTTTAGACCAATATCATTGTCATTCTGTTTTCCGATATTTGAAAATTAGTTTAATAAATACAATTTCAAAAGATTTTAACGTTGTATCCGCTAATTATTAACGGCTAATAGAACTATTTAGCTTATTTTCAATCTACTCATTTTCTGTGAATACATATAAAGATAACTTGTCACTGGCCATGTGTGTAAATCTTTGGAAAAAAGAAAACGTTTCAAATATTTTTAAAATAACAATTCAACTAAGTATATCCGTAGCGTTAACTATTTATCTATAAAAATATAATCAGGCTAGAGAATTAGTTAATTTTGGGACAAAAGACTTTCAGGATAGAGTTGGTGTCACTGATAAGAGTTCCCATCTAACTGGTGCCGTAGCTGTGAGGTTGAATTCATTGATTTAACGACTTGGCAGCTCGATACGATACATTAAGTATATGTATGTAGCAGAAAGAAACATACAAAAACTGCATAAAAAAAATCTTAAAGAAAACCTGAGTAAAAATTTTGCCTTTACATTTAAATGTTACAATATTATTTTTTTTACCAATGAAATAAAGTTACTTGTATGTAAGGTTCGAGATTTAAATAATTTGTCAGTAAAAAAGGAATTCAAGGGAAATCTTTTCACCAGTCCGTAGACAGAGAAAATATACGCATAGATAAGTCCTAAATCAAAATAAAAGATAGATAAAGAACCAGCAGGTTTGATATTATGTTATTATGTTAAAGTTCGAATGTGAAATCACTCATTGACCAATAGGTAAAATCTAGTTTTTCAATTCCGACAAAAATTACAGTGTTTCTCACTCATGTCATGGCGAATCGTCGAAGTTATAACCACAACGGCAAACAATCACCATTCGCCTGTAGTATTCTACTCAATGTCGTTATGTACAAAGCTTAGTGATATATCATGCCCAGATTTAATGCTATAATATTACGTGCAATCCGTTGTTTAACTTATATTTATTTATTTACGTATTTTATTATGTAGTTGAAACAATTTGGAATCATTTAATATTCTTTTGATAACAGCTGTCTGTATCCGGTGCGTTCGTTCATTGATAAATTTTTTACTTAAAATTCTTAATGAGCGACAGAAATAGCATGACACAACAACATGTGGTATAAGGCTATGGATTTGGCTACTACTATGCGGTTTGTGCGATAAGTAAATGCTAAGATTTAACTCTAGATACATCTCGCACAGAGGTTTGATAAGTAGATTTTTTAAAGTAAGTTTGCTGAGAATGTAGCTTATCGGCTGTTTAAGCAAATTAGCCAAGAACAAGTGTTTTTAACGTGCACGAAGTTGTACGAGGTACAAGAAGAAGTATAATTAGTGGAATAATAACAAAAAATTTGTTCTTTTTGTTACAGAGAGGAAAATTCTATCCACAGTTATCATATCTCATAAAAGTAAATACACCTAGAGCAGTAATGCAAGAGACAAAGAAAGCTTTCCGCAAACTGCCTAATATTGAATCAGCGATGACAGCCCTAAGCAATTTGAAGGGCGTCGGTACAGCGACAGCGTCGGCGCTCCTGGCCGCTGCCAGCCCTGAAATAGCACCCTTCATGGCTGACGAATGCTTACAAGCCATCCCGGAGATGGAAGGAAGCGACTACACTGCCAAGGAATACCTCAATTTTGTAAATCATATAAAGACCGTCTGTGATAGGTTAAATAAGGTGAGTGATGTGAGTATACGTAGACAAAATAATTATAAATTCTATATTACTTTCACATTGCTACAACAAGAAACTTTTGATAAAGCTAAAGGATAACGCTTAGGTAGTGCTGATTGCTTTTGCGTTACCGCAAAATCGACAATGCTACCCTAGTACTTGCCCTTGTCACTAGGGTAAGCACATTGCCGATCATCATGTCATCAAGAAATATACTAGGGCCTAATGTATATCATCATCATATTTCTTCATCTAGTGTTATCCTTGCGGTAATGATGCAAAGGTAATTTAACAAATAGCTATCTCGCGCACGATCACTACAAATTAGGATAGGAGCATATAGGACTAGCATTTGCTCGCGGCTTCGTATATGTAGAACCAAAAACAGTACATTTTATTTTTCCTGGTTCTGGGGGCACGACAAATAATAAAGGGCGGTCAAAGGGTTAATATTAAAAGTAAATAGCCTAAGTAGTAAGGAATAGGTTATTGCTAATTTTAAGTAATCACCCTGGGGGCATGCCCTCAAGTACTCTATTTATAAAAAAAAAAAATTTTTACTAAATATCATTTAAAATTTTAGGAATTCCTCAGATTCTAAAGTTGTTACTTATAATTGTGAGATAAGAATTTTTAAATCTTTATCGATGTAAAAAATTTGAGTACTTAAATGTAGGAAATTATTTAAAGTTTATGTACTATACTCTTTCGAATATTGCTAAAATTTGGTAAAATTCGTAGCAATGAATGAAATATTATCGAAAGAAACGTATTTAAGTACAGCTTCTAAAAAACTCATCCCTTGCATCTAAAACTACAACGAAACCATATTTTACAAATCCCTCAACATTTTCTCTTTCTTATAATTTATTTAATCTTACTACTTTCCAGGAACAAAACGGCTGTGGGAAGAAATGGTCACCACACATGGTGGAGCTGGCGTTATGGACACACAACATAGTATCAGACTTACAGCCGGAACTGCTCGGAAAGGAGCCCAGTCTCATCGCACCCCCCACCAATGGCGGCTCTCCCCTCCCCAGTGACGAAAGCAATTTGGAACCACCTTCAACTAATGGAAATGGTAAGTAGTACCAGCCCAATTTTAAGGTTTATGTTTATTTAGAAACACAGGTAACTTAATCTAAAGTTTAAAAGTAATCAGTTAAGTGCGAGTCGGACTCGCGCCCTCAGGGTTCCGTACCATCAAATAATACTTACAGGCAAAACAGATAATTTTAATATTTTTGCTTTCCTTCAATTTGTTTTGAGATAAGGATCTAGGAAAAGTGAGAACAATAAAATACACCAATAAAAATAAAATAGAACCAAATATTAACCATAGCAAAAAGAAAATACAAGAATTACCTACGAAGCGTGCAAAAGACAAACATTTAGCCGCAAGAACATTTTACAGTTCTTGAAATAATTAAAGAAAGAAACAGACTTTTTTACAAAGCAGAATTTGATCCTTTATGTATTCTCTAAATTGTAACGTTGAAAGCAGCAACTCATATTGAAGATAAGACAATGAAAGGCAAGGAAGCTCGCTGGTAGATGTGAATGCAAATTATGACAAAGGTGTGCAACAATATGTCAAACTACAATAATTTATGTGTTTATGTATGTATGTGGGCATACCTGGAAATAATTTATTTTTATTCCTCTTGCTTAGAAATAACTTAATTATTAAAAAAACAATACATCAATAGACTCATTGCTGGCCTAGGACAACAATTAAATTAAAAAAAAAATCGTTGCTGGCCGTTTTTAATGCACACGTTTTCATACATTAGGTTTTTTAGTTTCAATCAGGCCAGCTTACCAAAATAAACCTATTTTAGCGGTCGTGGAACAATGGAAATTGCTGGACACTTTTGTTAGGTTGGTACTAACCATTAGTTATTTTATTTTTATCAATATATATAAACATTAAAAAAATTGGGAAAAAAAACAAAGCGTGCGCTGGCTTGCTGCTGGCGGTATTGTAAAATTTGATACGATGTTGTTTCGTTTCAAGATGAAATCAGAGGAAGAAAAGTATTGTACAAATCCGAAGTAGCAATTTTTCAGCTGCGCTTTGGCCGTGCAATATAACTCGTCTAATTTCTTCATTTCTAGGCTCGACAGTAATGTACTGTTATTTTTAACTCTAAATCTACCGCATTGTTCCAGGTAAGCTCGGGCCGGACTCTGTTAACGAGGACACGACGACGTCGTGTACAGAAGACTCGATGGATGCCAAAGCCGCGTCCCCCGCAACCCCCGCAACCCCCGCCTCCCCTTCAGACAACTCAGACTCCGCCTTTAGCACGCCACGGGCCAAACGGTAATTTATTAAATTTATTTATTTACTAGTTTATTCATTAATTTACTAGTAGATCCCCGAGTTTCTCTCTGATAAAATTTCGAGAAACCCAATCAAAAAAATTGCGTTATAGGTTACTAGCGACCCGCCCCGGCTTCCATGGGCATAAAAACCTTCCTTTTGAATCACTATCTATTAAAAAAACCGCTTCAAAATCCGTTGCGTAGTTTTAAAGATTTAAGCATACATAGGGATATAGGGACAGAGAAAACGACTTTGTTTTATACTATGTAGGTTATATAATCTGATAGGACTTGATCATCATGCAAGAAAATAATGATTTTAACTGTGATTACAGACAAATAGAGGAAGCGAGTTCAGCAGAAGAGAACTCTCTGGGCGAAGTGCCCGCCGCGCCCGAGGCGCCCGCTGCCAAGAAGCTGCGCGAAGCCACGCACTGACACCCGCGCCCACCAAGCATCCCTCGTGCGTCTATAAATAGCTTTCTAGACTAAAATATTGTACCTAGGTAATTTATTTTCAATTCCGATTAATTTTAACTTAGTATTAAGTTTGAGAATACCGGTCGATTTTGTAAGTTTTATAGGGTATTAATATTTTGGATGCGTTTGGATGAAGAAGTTTGGGCGCGCTCTTCGTGAGAGTATGAGATTGTACAATATTTCAATGTGAGTGGCCCTACGGGCCTAGTGTTAGGTTTTGTTTGTAATATGTTTTTTTTAATGTTTGAACGGTCGCATCCCGCGAGACATTCCAATAATTTGTAAAGTTGGCGGCGAGGGTCGCCGCAATGAGATCCGGACCAGATGCCTTGACGAGGCAACGGGCTGCGTCTTAATTTGTCATCGGAATCCCGCGCTTAAAAAACTGGATAAACTTTAAAACAGCAATCCTTAATAACTTGAGAACTCATTTGCAATAGACAGTCGTTCTCAAAAATATGTGAATTAATTAATTGTAATGTTTGCTAGTTATATTTGATTCCAATGAAATTGAATTTGTGAATGTACTGTTGCACGGTCAACTTTTTAGAACGGCTGTCTTTTGAGTCCGAGTTCCGAAACTTGTTCGATGGCGCCTTAAGACGTAGCCGCAGCCCTCACTCACACCATTGCCTTATGACACAGTCTGCGCGCAGAGTTTATATGCAACAAGATAATACAAAGGTCGTGTTACCCGGGCGCCGGGCACACGGGCCCACAATGTAGTTTTTATTGAACAAATATAAGATATTAATTTTATAATGTAGCATTTTTTATTTAAACCATTCCCATTCGCTACCTTAAGATGTAAGCCTATAAATGAAGTAACCTCTCGCCAGATTCTTGAACCCCACTATGGTCGAGGGCAAGGAGAGAATAATATGCTGGCGACCGCTTTATTATAAGGAAGATTAAAATTTACTAGTTTTCGCCCGCCTGAATTTCCCACGTGAACAGTGCTTTTTCCGGGGTGATAAGGTGTCGTTTGTCCTTCTCAATACTTCTATCTATGTGTATGCGAAATTTCAGGAAGATTGATGCAGTAGATAGAGCGTGAAAGCGTAACAAACAAACTCACTTTTGCATTATAATATTACAACGCGAAAGTGAGTTTTTTTTTTGTTGGTACAATCCTAACTTACTAACTAATAATTAGTTAGCATTTCTACAGATAAGTTAGTGTATTATTGGGCGGTGGACGTGGCTATGTACGGGTCGAAACATATTTAAAATATACATATATTTGTATATACCACAGCCATTTTGACTCGAAAAAAAAAGTGTGTAATTTCAAAAAAGGAATTTCAAAATGTATAATTTTCACACTAGCGGCTATTGACTACCCTTAAAGTTATGTTGAAAAGCAATTGAATTTGAAGCTTTACTTTTAAAATCTGTCTTAGCAATGATCACGAGATAAAAGCAAAGTTGACAAGAGTTTGATGAGGAGAAAATGCCTCGCACGAGATGCCAGCGCGTTAGTCAGGTTCAATATCTACACCTACCTATCTAGCAATATCTGGTAATAGAAGATAGGTATAAAAGATACCCTCATTCATGATTCCATTTCCTCTTTCTCGTTCGCGACCTAAGATTATGGCTAAGATAATGATTATATCATTGAAAAACTACGATGTGATTAACCTATAGATAGAAGTATGGAATCGTGCGCGTTTAGATGCCTGACAAATATTTTAATCTTAACTTTGATTTAAGATTGATGCACCGCACCTACAGCACATTAAATAGCGATAGATTCAAATATTTTTATAACATTCATATAAGATATCCGCATGTATTTTTACCATGTTAAATGTTTCCGATCGGTTCGCGCACATAATAATAGTTTTACTATTGTGTTTCGATGCTACGAGCCAACGGGTCGGTTCAAATTAAAATAATATATTTATCCTTTGTAAAATGTAGTGTTTCTTTCGTTAGTATTTGATTGTATACTATATCTAAAATGTGAAACAAAATTCAACAAACAGCTTAGTACAGCTAGGTAGAACGTTTTTAATATATCTACATTTTACAAAGTAGAGTTAGCCATAGGGCTGCGTGGTTTTTCGGAATGCAGAACAATTATTATTGACTATTGAACTAAAATTAATCTATACATTAAGGATCAAAACCGTGTACTGATATCCAAAAACGGAATAACTAATGCGATAAGTCAAATTGAAATAACAGAAAAACATAATCCATAATATATCATTTCGCATTCCAAATCGCACGCCATACATCACTCAAATAATAGACAATGATTGATTGAAAAAATTCATTTATCACATAATCAGCCTTAACCTAACTTGAATCGACTCGGCGACATCCTTACAACTAGTGTTGTGGCTCGACGTCCTGCTGCAGCTGCGGGTACAGGACTGCCGGTCGGTTGCCGGCCGCCATCCGTCCGGCGAAGTCGGGGCGTCGCGGCGGTCGCGGGGGACCGAGCAGCGCGTTCAGCACGTTGCGCGGCGCCCACACGTCGCCGCTAGCGCCACTCGCGCCACTAGCGCCACTAGCGCCACCGCCGGCGCCGACCGGCGACAGCGGCGAATCTGTGGTTGCACGAATCACACTTGCACGAGATTCACCTACGAGTTATTAGTTACATTAATCGACACGAACACGACATACGCATACACTAGGATTTTGTCCGGTATTTCAGTGATAGCCTACTTACGTATAACGATAAATATTTTAACAATAAATAGAACCGAAACATTAATTAGTTTCATTAAGTGTTCTAATTTTTTTGGCACTATTTATCAAATTTGAAATATCATTCTTGCATTTCTTGAGCCCTATTCTTGAGAAAGATACAAACAAATGTCATTTGGACTTACTTATTTTTACACATATATTATCCAAACACATAAGACTAATTTCTGGTCAATAACTACCATCAGACCAAATAAATTTTATTCAGTTTTAGAAAGTTTAAACGACTTTATCTATGATAATAAAATAAAGTGAAAGCGCACATTTTGGGAACCTGCAATGTATAATACGAGTATAATTAGACACTGAATCATTTGATCATAAATATGATGATTGAAATACCGGACAAACCTTATCTACTAGTAACAAGACTATAAGTAAAGACGTAATTAATACAACAGTTATAACTTCAATTCCAAAGACGTAATACACATCAGAACGCCACAACTCATGCAAATATTATCTCAGAATTCCGCATAAACAATGCATGCAACCTTATGCAACAATTTATTACATAACATTTTAAAAACGCCATTCGCTATTGCTTTTAGTTACCAACCAATTTAACACAGAATTTACAATACGTTTAATAATGACGCACTAGATCGATATCTAGTGCCAAAACAAACTGTTCTGATTGTTAAAACATTTTACAGTTCTAGTTACTTGTCGAATTCAACTGACTGCTTTGTACCAACGGACAGCATCACCAAAAACTTACTACGTTAGTACTATTATAAATTCTGTGCTAGAGCCGTCTGGTGGTAGAAAAATATTAAACACCTTAGTGATAAAACGTGACTCCTGTCAACGTGGTTTCACATTTACAACAAGTAATAATTAATCACATGCAAAGAAAATAAACATGCACCAATGTAAATATTTCAAACTCTTATTGCCAAATAGAGGTGACTAATAAGATTGATGCCTTTAGGCTAGCTTGAAAAACGTCACCTCAGTGTATGTATAACCATTAATTTTTCGTAAGTCTAAAATACATAAGCCTAAATCGACATCAAAAATATCGAAAAAAACATCATCAGGAAAATTATCGATAGGCTAGTTCAATGGTCAACTTATTTTTACATACATCACTCACTCTCTACTAGTAGATGTCATGATGTCAAAAGGACAATAAGAGTTCTAAATGTCTATATAATCTCTGATTGATGGCTCATTACAGTGGCGGAGCGTAGAATCGCAGCGGGCTCTTTTTGTTTCGTTCCCAAGATCTACCCAAGAAATCTTACCAAAAAGGGGTTTTATTTAATTAAATCCATACTTCCATACTAATATTATAAATGCTAAAGTCTGTCTATCTGTCACCTCTTCACGGCTAAACTGCTGGACCGATTGTGATGAAAGGTATGGATATAGTTATGCACTAGGAGTCAAACATAGCCTACTTTCGGGCGCGATATAACCGAGGCACACGCGGGCGGAGCCGCGGGCAACAGCTAGTAATAAAATAAATGGCCTGCTAGCATTTAAAGAAACCTCGCCAGGCCCGGCCTGGAAGTAGTGTAGTAGTAGTAGTAAAGAAGTATTAAGAAAGTTTCCTCACCATCGGTGTTGTGGTTGTTGTGCGCCCTGCAGTCTAGCAACACTCGCAGCAACGTGCGATGCGCGGGCGACGCCGAGTGCGCGCGCACTAGCGCTTCCAGTTCGCCCCACACTTGCCGCCATTGCTCCTCGCGGCGAGAACTTGATTTGCCCCTGCGAAAGAAAAAAGAACGAAAATTGAATTAACTATGCATCCATATAAGATTTTCTTTATCTTGTGCATGATTTATGAGGTTTGGTCAACTTAGCAAAGTCAAAGTTGCCAGTAAAATTTACAACAAAGTAAAAACCGTTAACCAATGACAATAATGTAATATGTGACAGTTTAGAGCTACTCCTGAGGCGTGTAGTTTTGGAAAATCTTCAAAGATTGACTGGCAAAAAAAGTCACTGTGATTTACCTATGTGCAGGCAGAGCAGTATGCTGAGTGATAAACATAAGTTAATAATGGGATATTATTAATTGCACATCAAATAAATAATCACCCATCAATTTCTGTACATCAAATAAATTATTTTACTTCAAATTAAATTAAAAACTTGGTGACAGAAGCAACTAACGGTCAAAAGACGACTTTGTGACAGAAGGTAGGTTAGGTTATGGTTATACAGTGACCTTAACAGTGAGCGAGCGAGCGAAGCGAGCGAGTGTCAGACTTGGTGACAGAAGCAAAACAAATTTTGCTGTGCAATCAGTAATTTTGATATGTATTTAGGTTATTTTTGCATACACAAATTGTTTTTATTGATTTGCGTTTAAATACTATCCGTTAATAATTTTTGGGTTTTTGTCCAAGGTAGTCAGAAAATCAACTACTATAACTAAAAACAAAAAATTCAAATACAATAAAAAAATATATAAGTCAATTGTATTTGTATTGTATAAATGTTTTACTAGTTTCGAAAGTTGTGAATCTCTTGGAAAACCCATGGTTTACCTCATATTGGATGAAAGCTGTGAGGAAGGGAATTCGTGCCGCGATTCCATGCCCAGAAGCGACAGAAGAACGTTACGGCACGTGTCCACTTCTTCGTCCGTTAGCGACTCTTGAACGACGAGACGAGTAAGGGGTTCCATTACCTGGAAGATGTAATGACGATATATGTAAATAATTTGGCGATGTTTAGAGGTCTATACTTTTTTAATAAAAATTCGAACCTTTTTAACATCTGAAAATCTGTTTTTTTTTAGATTTCCGTAACCATAGGGTAAAAACGCGACCGTTGTTTGGGAACCGTAATAGCTAGACAGTTGAAATTTTTGCAGACACGTTGACGCTATAACAACAAATACCAAAAAGATAATTAAATATTTTAAATAGGTCCGATTTTTGTTGTATAGTTGATCCCCATACAACAAACGTAAGAACGATAAAAATACGGAACTATTCGTGCACGAGTCCGACTCGAAATTAACTGTTTTAAAGGTTTACTAATAGAAAATGCTTCACATTAAATCAGATCTTTGAACTGGTATCCTATCAGATTGCCTAAGACTTATTATCCGAATGTCATGATCCATAACAAGTTTGCTATAATCCTCAGTTATAATAATGTTCAACTCACCGTATCAGTTGGTAACATAATTATCATTAGTCATAATACTCTTGTGTCATAATATAGGGTGCTAGAATAATAGCATCTTATAATTAGTAATGGTATAAAGTCACATGTCATATTTGTTGTATTGTATAACGTGTTAGTCCGAATGTTAATTTGTCATAACATTACTTATGGTGCCCTTCGATTCGTCTAAAACTTTTGTTTCTAATTTCGCTTCGCCGAATAGACAAATATATATTTTTTTATTATTGTTATTAAACTTTAAATTGGTAACCCACTGAGCTAAACGCGCAGCAGGGGGTGCAGGGGGGGTGCAGTGAAAAAACCTAGGGATCACAAATCTTACTGGGTAGGTTCGTTAGGTTACTTGCGATCATACCACAGCGGAGGGAGCGATACGAGCGGAGCTTCGAACTGTGCCAAAAAAAGTTAGGATAGGTTAGGTTCGGACAGATGTCAACAAAAGCTAGTAGTTTATGCAAAATGTTAATAAGTAGATTTTGGTTTTCTCACATTAGGCTACAATATTTTATTTAACATGAAATTCGGTTATTTTTCATTCGGATAAGTGATAATTATAGAAATAAAGATTAGCTTTTATAAATATTATTGATTGTGATATTTATCACGCACAAATTTATAGCATTTTATGTTTCGGGAATCCAACTTTAGGGCATGTTATATAATGTGACATTGATATCGGGCTAAGCACCATTCGAACACAAGACTATTATGGAAAAAACAATTATTCCACCTTTGATTATAGTGAAAATATTTAGGATACCCGATAGAGAACCCTTTGAACTTCTTTGGGTAATAAAGATTGAAATAAAAAACACTTGATTCAGGCATTTTATATAACAGTCAGTTATCCGAGAGTTATCGCCAAAACTTGTAATATGTCTTTTTATGTACAAAAAGATTAATTTTATAATCAATTACAGAATCTAAGTTAACTTATGTTCCCATCGTATTTTAATGGTTTTCGTTTAGTCGTAGCTGTTTCTGAAATTTGTTCGCTATGTCTTGGGCATAAAGGCTGCCCTGCATTGTTTTTCATTTTGAATAAGCTTATGTACGAAACAGTTTTACTTACAGATCCCAAGTTGAATATCAGCGTGGAGGATATAGTAAGCGGCCAGTACGTTGTGTGCCTTTGTAGGCGAGCGCGCGCCCGAGCGTTCGCCCCGGCACCTCTTAACGGATGCAATTTGTTTAGATGCATTAGAGCTCCAAATTCTTTTATTCTGAAATGGTGTTAATGTTAATTGTCAATAAATAGCACAGTTTTTGTAACTTTAGCACGAGGTATTCGCCTTTATTAAGTCGTAAGTTTTATTAAAAACTAGCAGTCCCACACATCTATGTGTTAGCATAGGCCAGTTAGTGACATAGGCTATGTGTTGGCAGTCTAACAGATAGCCTATGTCACTCGGGGATAGTGTGGCTATCCAACGCTGAAAGAAATTTTCAAATCGAGCCAGTAGTTTCAAAGCCTATACGATGCAAACAAATAAACAATGAAATATTTCCTGTTAATATTATTAATACCTATAAATTTCTTCATATTATTTTTCTCAATTAACGTTTTCTCTGACAGTGAGAGCGAGTCTCTTTAAAGTGTGCGCCCGCAGAGTTCCCCGATCCAGAGTTCTAGCCTTAATAGAACTTGAGGCTACAACAAGTGTTGCCATGTGAAGTCACCTGTAGTCAGTGACGCGTTCGCCCGCGCCCTCCGACAGCGCGGGCGGGTCTTCGTACGGCGTTCGCCCGCCGAGTACCCCGTTCCAGAGCCTTATAGCCTTGCCTTGATATAACATGTGGCAACAACAAGTGCGAGTGGTGTTGCCATGTGAAGTTACCTGTAGTCAGTGACGCGTTCGCCCGCGCCCTCTGACAGCGCGGGCGGGTCTTCGTACGGCGTTCGCCCGCCGAGTACCCCGTTCCAGAGCCTTATAGCCTTGCCTTGATATAACATGTGGCAACAACAAGTGCGAGTGGTGTTGCCATGTGAAGTTACCTGTAGTCAGTGACGCGTCCGCCCGCGCCCTCTGACAGCGCGGGCGGGTCTTCGTACGGCGTTCGCCCGCCGAGTGCTCCGATCCAAAGTTCGCCTCCTTGTGCTGCCAGAACGTGAGACGCAGATCTTCCACCTCCTTTCCTGAACAAAAATTCCATTGTTTTGACTTTTAACATGGGATTTAAACCGGTATTCGAAAAACCAAAATTTTCTTTACAAAACATTTACAAATGGAAATAGCGGACGATGGACGGCGACCCCTGTACGTGATCTTAAACGTTTCGCATATTACCAACAATATTTATAGAATCTTCATCATAGCAGAGAAAGTTAAAGTATATTAGTAAGGCCGGTAAGTTAATTTACGTAATTAACTTACGATAAATTTGCAAATTTAAACATCAGGTCATTCAATTCTATCGGTTAATCACGTAAGTTAATTCCGCGAGTAAAACTTAAAGCTGTAAAGCCGGTTTATAGTTCAACTAGCTGTTGCCCGGGGCTCCACTCCTGTGTGAATTGCGGCATAAAATATAGCCTATGTGTAGTTCAAGGGTCCACTTCGTCGAGCCGTCGCAGAAGGCAGAAGGATTACTGGGCATTTCGAGTGTCACGGAGCGCCCGTTGAGCAGGAAGTTGACGAGGCAGGCGGAGGACCTGAAGTTTTACTAGCGTAAGTAATGTACGTAATTGACCGAGATTTGAATGACATAAGGAGTGTTTAAATTTGCAAATTCATCGTAAGTTATTTACGTAAATTAACTTACAAGTGTAAAGCCGGTTTATAGTTCAATAAGGGTTCCGTTGTACATTTTTGTACGGAACCCTAACTAGTTGTTGCCCGGGGCTCCGCTCCTGTGGGAATTGCGGGATAAAATAAAGCCTATGCTACACATAATAATAAGTTCAAGGGTCTTCGTCGAGCCGTCGCAGAAGGCAGAAGGATTACCTGGGCATCTCGAGTGTCACGGAGCGCCCGTTGAGCAGGAAGTTGACGAGGCAGGCGGAGGGCCTGGAGGCGACGTCCGCGGGCGTGACGCGCCACAGCGGCCCGCTGCAGCTGCCCGCGCCGCCCTCCGCGCCGCGGGGCGTCCACCATCGTAGAACCACCTGGGTTATATGTCTTTGTCTTGTATTCATTGATTTATTTATTTTTTTACTAGCTTGAATTTCCATCGGGAACAATGCTTTTTCCGGGATAAAAGGTACCCTATGTCCTTCTCAATAGGTCCAGGAAGATTGGTTCAGTAGATACAGCGTAAAGGCATCACAAACAAACAAACAAACTCACTTTCCCATTTATAATATTAGTATTATTTTTTTAACAAGCTTTCGCCCGCGGCTTCGCCCGCGTGAATTTCCCTCGGGAACAATGCTTTTTCCGGGATAAAAGGTACCCTATGTTCTTCTCAATAGGTCCAGGAAGATTGGTTCAGTAGATACAGCGTAAAGGCATCACAAACAAACAAACAAACTCACTTTCCCATTTATAATATTAGTATTATCTTTTTACTAGCTTTCGCCCGCGGCTTCGCCCGCGTGAATTTCCCTCGGGAACAATGCTTTTTCCGGGATAAAAGGTACCCTATGTTCTTCTCAATAGGTCCAGGAAGATTGGTTCAGTAGATACAGCGTGAAGGCATAACAAACAAACAAACAAACTCACTTTCCCATTTATAATATTAGTATTATTTTTTTACTAGCTTTCGCCCGGGGCTTGGCCCGCGTGAATTTCCCTCGGGAACAATGCTTTTTCCGGGATGAAAGGTACCCTATGTCGTTCTCAATACTTCTAACTATGTATATGCGAAATTTCAGGCAGATTGGTTTAGTACATAGAGCGTGAAGGCATAACAAACAAACAAACTCACTTTCCCATTTATAATATTTGTGTCTTTGTCTTGTATTCATTGGCTTATTTATTTTTTTACTAGCTTTCGCCCGGGGCTTGGCCCGCGTGTATTCCCCTCGGGAACAATGCTTTTTCCGGGATGAAAGGTACCCTATGTCGTTCTCAATACTTCTAACTATGTATATGCGAAATTTCAGGCAGATTGGTTTAGTACATAGAGCGTGAAGACATAACAAACAAGCAAAAAAACAAACTCACTTTCCCATTTACAATATTAGTATATGATAGTATGAAGTATGATTATACTTTTTATTTCTTCTTAGCGTGTCGGCGTTCACCTTATATATCCTAAGATGCCCAAAATTGGGCCACCCTTACAGCGTTCTCTGTGGCCTTGTATAAATCCTCCAGCGTGCAGGTATCGGGGCACGCCGGGCACGTCATACTTTTTATTAATCTTCTTCAGTCCTACTTTAGTCAAGTCCAGTCAAGTAAGTAAGTCTAGTCAGATGGCTAAGTGAAGCGGTGGAAGAATTTCACTTAGCATTATCCTGGGAGATTTTGGTGACAAGGATTAAAGTCATTTATACGGCATATTACCACTTCCCAAGACTCACGCTTGTTCACGAACACTTTGCGAATAATAATCCGCCAATATTATGCACAAATACTCGAAAAAAACCTAAGTTTTGGAAATTAAATACAGCGCGGACATAGCGACAGTTTACTTTCCCTCCAAAAACTCCTATTTATTTATTTCTTGTAGACATGTTGTACAGTAAGGTTTTACAAATTAATCTTTAAAAGCAAATGAGCTTAAATCTATGGTTACGGCATACAAATAGCATAAGTAAGATGATCACTTCTTTACATCAAAAAATCAATGTCAAAAAAATTCTAATCTTGAATTTATAAAAAGTCATGAATATTATAATAACATTTTTGCTCCTATTTATTTTGGTTTTTGCTTACTTAATAACCTATAAAGACCTGTTTATTTTCTAATAATCGCAGTATTAATGTGATAAGTGTTCCAAATTGGACACTTATTCAAAGAGAAATTAGCCTTATCACGGCATGATGGTCATAACGTGTTGGCGAGTTGCCAGTTAAACCATATATGTGTGAAAACCATATTTTTTTTTTTCAATTCAGTTAACACGGGGTACCGCTACGTGATGTTTTTATGGTAAATGCAATATTATGTAAATGATTTATTGTATCACTACTTAATCTTTAAAGCTACGCAACGGATTTTGATGCGGTTTTTTTTAATAGATAGAGTGATTTAAGAGGAAGGTTTTTATGCCCATGCGAAGCCGGGGCGGGTCGCTAGTAAATAAATAAATAATTAATCTCACCGATTCGGCGGCTTCGGCGGCTGTTTGAGCAGCCCTCAAACCTGCGTGCGCTTCGGCGGAGTGTATTATTTCCACGTCGTAGTTAGCACTGGAACTCGCGTTTTGTTCTTCCTGTAGTATAAATATACTTGTAATTTCTGAGCCCTGGGGCTTCACCCGTCCGTGCCGAGTAAGTACTGAAGTCTAAAACCTTTAAGTGGACTAAAACACCTTCAAAACAATGCCTCGAATATTATTAGTAGTTCTTAATTTCAACTTAAATATAAAACCAAAATTGAAAAGCTTGCGAATTTTATGAAACAATCTAGTTTTATTAAAGTAGTAAAGATATAATTTAGTAAAGATTATAGGTATATAGATGCAAAAATTTGCCGAATACCGGGCAAAGCAGACGCCGGGCTCCGAAGCAACCAGCGAAGTATGAAAAATAAAGATATTCAAAATATAATGTACCTTCATAGGAATGCCAGTGACTGTGGTAGTAGCCAGCCGGTAATGCGGCAAGACCAGCTTGGCGAGCAAGTTCGCCAGCTCGCTGGCCCGCGACACACGCACTTCTACGCCCATCAGACCACCACCCATCTATGGTAACGAAATAATGAAATAAATTATATGAAAGAAATTTTCCTATCACCATTTTATCTACTAGGTTTTACCTGTATTTACAAATAAATATATTTTGATTTGATTTGATTTGAAAGCAAAATAATTGATAAAATTAAATATTTAATTCTGTGGAATAAACGTGATGAAATGTTAAATTTAAACATGGAAATAAACCATATAACATAACTGCCTCCGTGGTCCAGTGGTTTAGGTGTTTGCCTGTGGACCCTTGTGTGGGTCTTGGGTTCGATTCCCACGGGAATAACACTTTGTTTAGTTGTTAGGACATTGCAAGCTTGATTCACCTGATTGTCTAATAATAAAGATGATTCCGTGTTTCGGAAAGGCACGTTAAGCCGTTGGTCACGGCTGCCATCTGGTAGGTAAAGGAACCATGTCAGAGGCCAAGAGTCGGTTCCGAAGAACTCTGACACCATGGTGTGCATGGTCGATTGACCATATCTCCTACACGAAATGATGATGAACGACATAAAGGAGAATGCCCATACCCCATCCTTATCTTTCTGCATAAAAAAAGGGAGAGATGGGAATTAGGAACCGTTTGAAAAATAAATAGTTTTTGTCTGTTTTAAATAACATGTGTGTACAGTACAACAATGTGTGAATAAACTTTTAGATACCTCTGTGAGTGACTGACTGCTGACTCTTGTCTCTGCTTTTTCTGGGGTAACATTGATTATGACTAAATGGCAGTAATGTACTACTAAAGGCCTGTAAAATATAAACCAAGTATTAAATAGGGTTCAGAAGGTTTACACCTACTATACTAATCATCATCATCATTACGAAATCTGTATACCTTATAAAAAAATCTTTGATCAGTTTGTGTTAGTTATTAGTGATGACATAGACCTCTGAAACCTAGTAGTTTACTATATATTAGCGATAGATTTCGTCTTTGTACACATTGTTTGAATTTGTATGAGCATGTACAACACGGTCGCATTAACTCGAGACTTGGTTCTGGATTCGATATACCTTAACTCTATAAAAATACGTGTCAAAATCATTCCAGTGAGGTGCAGAGTTAAGTTGACAGAGTTATACATGTAATTGATATGTTAATGGTACAATAAAGAGTATATCTATCTCTTACTTTCTCTCATCTTAGCGCTTTCCCGGTTGCTTCCACAGCCGATTGCTTTGGAGCCCAGGGTCCGTTTTCCTGCTTTTTCTCCTCCACTTCGCCCGGTCTTCGGCATCCTTAGTTGTGAGACCATTAGCACGCATATCGTTTACTGCTACGTCAAGCTAGCATGCATTTCTTACTATGGGTCTCATAACAATAAGAGCTTTGCTAAGCTCAACACGCTATGAATATTCCGTGTTTCACTACATACAGAGATCATCCGGACAAAGGTCACTGACTTAGCCCAGCAGATAAGTTCATTAAACTGGAAATTAGCAGGGCAAATTGCATGCAGAACTGATGGCCGTTGGAGCTAAAAGGTTCTGGAATGGCAACCGCATACTAGCAAACGCAGTGTGAGACAACCCACCAGATGGTCTGACATAAGTAAGTAAGGTGGCAGGAAATCAGATAAGATCTAAAAAAAATCTGATTTGGATTGAAACCTCATTCTTGCCAAAAGAAAAAAGTCAAGCGTTTTGAAATCTTAGCCCATTGCCTATTGTATAGACTTACTGCGGAGAACTTGATGCATCGGGACTAGATGGCGTCGTTGTTATCATGGCAGTTTTCTTGTTTTGTTGTAGCAAAGCATTTAGAGCTATCTCGGCCAAACTTCTTATGGAATCGTCATCTCTGGCACTCGTGATGCATATCACACGACCTCTGGAGAACAACAAAATCAAAAGTTTTTTTTATTGATATTAAAAGTAGTAAAATACAGGGTGGCAGGAACAAAAAAAAAGATCCCTCGTACATGTGCAGCTGAAAATCTCGTATATTGACTTTCAAACCTCGTACATTCAAATTAAGCTATGATGTTGCAAATGGCGCTACATATCTGCTCTAAACAATGGAAATAACTTGGTATTAACAATAGAAATCTACTTTTTTATAAAAAAATCCAATTAGCTACACGACGTAGTATAAACAACTAATGCGAATTATTGCGAAGTACGAAATGTTTTATTAGCCGGGGATTTCCTGGTTGAAATACCATAGACAATTATCATTTACGCGATGATTGTCTATGGTAGCTACCCGTCATCCGGGAAATCCCCGGCAGTGCAATTTATGGTATCCTACAAGTTTGAATGGATGGCACTAGTTTGTATTGGTGATCCAAAAAGATCGCATGGATGGCCTAGAGTCCGGTGAAGTAGCGAGTTAATTTGGAGCTAGCTACATAATCCATTAAAAAAAACGAATGGCCATAATATTATGAAAATCTCGTACATAATTGTACGAGGTTGATAGCGTCCTCGTACCTCGTACGGAAGACCACAAATCTCTTATTTGTACGAGGAACCTCGTACGGTTGGCAACCTTGGCAGGGTAAACACAACAAAACACTTTCTGGGAAAAAAACATCTCAATTTTATTATTAAGAAAATGAGGCAATTAGAAAAAATGATCTCACAAATACATTCATAATTTATTCAACCAATTTAGATTTTTGTCTGCTAGTAGGTAGAACTTCGATCATTTAATAAGTAGATGCAGGATACCATACAAAACACTGAATTCTACATCATGTCATAATATTCATTATTATATATTCATTCCTGCTTACCAAATTATTTTATTATTAGAATTAGATGTCTAGTAAGACGCAAAAGATAACAATTCAACACACTGCATGGTCACTGAGCGACTGAAGATAAAATACCGTGACACATTCGCTGTTGGTGTAGTCACTTAGCGACTGAGGTAGAAACATGTCAATCTCATCCTTTAATAGCTCCACTTTTTTCAAGCGGCGATAGTTCATCTATGATCTAAGAAATAGAAAATAAATACCGGTTTTGGAAGTGTTCAGTAGCAGGCCTTGCAGACTGTGTGGGTGATGGTTCTCCCAGGGCTTCAATAGCAGCACAAAGGCCGACCACATCTCCTCCAGCTCCTCTACGCACTGGCCCAACCAAACATAAGCCATTTAGTATCTGCAAAAAGAAATTTGATCAGAAATTTGAAAATGTATGTTTACTACATAAAGCCTTAGGGCAGAATAAATATCCTATCTCAATTATCTCCCCTCGTAATTTTTTTTTGTTTACATTCTCGAATGCGTTGACACTAATAAAAAGAAATTTTTTTTTAAAGCGTTTTGTGTGTTAGGCGGAGCAAAATGTGGCGATAGTGATATAAGTAGCCATTACGAGAGGAGAGAATCGAGATAGGCGGTCGACCTACCGATCAGTTACTTTGTTTATTTATGTATGAGGAATTTGTTTATTTGAAAGCTATTGTGCCAATTATTACACTATCATAATAGTTTATTAATCAATAGTGCAACACTGTATACTATAAAACTATTTCTTGGAGGTTATACACCATGGGTGGTAAAACTACAGAGACCAAACCATGGCCCACTTGCGGTTGTGTCTTGTCTCTGCCGCATTCTGTTCTGTGGTTAACTTGACGAAGGCAAATAAGAAAGCCGTTGAGGTGGCCTTGTACTGGGCTAAACATATTTTAGTAATTTGTCATTGACATGGAAGGATAAAGACTGCAGAGTACATAATAGTTATGAAATTTTACTTACGTGTGTCAGGTTCTGTTGGCTTACAGCCCATGTGTTTAACAAGTGAGCTACGGAGTCACTGATAACAAAACGTACCTGAAATCATAATTCATTTTAAGTATATCCCTATTTTGAAGGTATAGAACATATGTTTATTGTTTGTGTTAGTTAGTTACATTGGTGTCTGAGTAGGTTTACAAACTGTCCTCCACATAAATTTTTTAACATGGGTATTGTGAAAGTTTAGACAATGTTTTGTTGGGAAAAATTAACATCAGATTGAAGCCTCAGGGTCCTTACTAACATATTGCAAACAATGGCCGCAGGTGGTTTAACTAATGGTACACTTTTTTCAAATTTCCAGCGTGTCTTTGTGACACATAGGTCTCCGCCAGAATTTTTCCATGTTTTCCTATCACTAGCTAGTCTGGCCCACAAAGTTTATGTAGCATGTCTCATGTTGTTGATCATCTTCCTTCGTCGACCTCTTTTTCTTTTGGTTTTGAAAAGTGGAATCCAGTTAGTCACTGATACAGACTACTTCTGTCTCTCATCACGCATCATGTGATCTGTCTATCTCTACTTTAATATTCTGGTCTTCTTACAACATCCTCAATTCTGGTCAGTCTTCTAAGGTTATCTGCTCTCTTTTTGTGTCTATGCTGTATCCCAACTATTCCCAACATGCTTCTTTCCATGCCTCTCTGGCAAGTTTAAGTTTTGGAAAACTATTTGTGTCACTATCCAAGTTTAACAACCATAGGTCAGGATTGGATGTATGCAGGTATTGAATATTTGCACTGCACTACATAGTATGAAACAAAGTCGCTTTCTGGTTTATTCCCGGTCGTCCCCACCATGTCGTCCCCACTGGGGACGAGTGGGAAAAAAAAGTTTCGTTCGTCCCCAGTGGTGACGATTGGCACTTTTTATTTCCCACTCGTTCCGCTATAGACCGAGAGTCAAAATACAAGAGGGTTTCAATAAGAGATTTTACGGTTTGTTAAAATGCTTAAATTACGCTTTTCTAAGCAAGACTGTCAATGGTTTTGATTGAAAGCAACTAAAAAACCGAGGTAATTAGGACAGTATTAACGAATTACAATTAACAATGTAACTACCTGTAGGTAGACAACCTACAGGTAGTTACATTGTTAATAAAAAAGCCAACAAATTAGTAAAAGCCTACTGTTTTAAGTCACACAATTGCATATTTTGTAAAATTCAACAGCTTAATTTAAAGGCAAATTTTGCTTACCAATTTGCCTTCCGGAAACAGATCCCATACTATACGACAATATTCGACAGCTGCCTCAACGCTACAGGTCCATAAAGACTTGCACACTGGTGGCAAAGGAACGTAACCAGGCCCTCGACTTTTTGAACTGTCAAAATCTATTGGATGATCAGAAGAAATACCGAAATACGGCGTATGGTCTAAAACAAATATTGTTTTATGATTTGTAGGAAACATTATTTATGCGATATAGCTTAGAGAACTTTGCATGAGGAGCCCGGTGTTTATTGTATTATTGCATATACTTCATGCATTATACAAATTCTAATAATCTATTAAAAAACACTAAATAACAAAGTTCAAAAAACCAATTAAAGCAAAGCATATCACTTAAATCTAAAATCGGAAATCGGTAGGAAAATATATGAAAACTTGAAAACTTTGCAGTGCACCTTTTCTTTTATTGTTAATTAATTACCCGAAGTGAAAGAAGACAATGACAGTTTAAACGTGAACCGTTAACTTGACATTCCACGGTCCATCCTTTGAATCGATTGTAATTCGCATATATCATTAATCGATACATTAACATACAAACCCTACTTCAGTTTAAGTCCACATTGATTACCATTAATAAAAGTTAGTTCAATGGATGCGGCTGAAATGATGATGATGAAATTTTAATACCTTTAGCCTTCAAAGTACTTATTCGATGTCTCTCACGGAGTCCTGCTGTAGTGCTGTTTGACCAAAAGTCATTTGGCAAAATTACACTTGACAAACAACGTTTGGCAAAGAGATGGTTTCGTCGACTGATCATTTTACAAGTTACAATTTTACAAACGAGTCACTTTTTCAAATGATCTCACTTAAATTTTTCTTTTACAAATAACTATTTACAATGACCCTTTAGCAACTGAGATCAGATGGCTTACTTCTATCTCTTAAAACCATATAAGATCAAGTGAATAAGCGGGACAGCGCAATACATGATGTAAGGTGACATCTCTTTAACACAACCGTTTTTGCATGGTTTTAGAGATAGTAAGCCACGAGGTGGCTTACTACCATCTCTTAAAACCATGCAAGATCGAGTGAATAAGCGAGACAGCGCAATACATGATGTAATGCTACATCTCCCTTACCAGTTATATTAATAAATCTATTATCTATTCATAAATGTGATTTGGATCAAATGAATACACAATATTTGCAAAATTATAATATATTAATAGTGGAGAAAGTGTCGAGCGAAGCGACGAGCGTCTTAGGTTGACATAGGCACAGCGCACGAGCCGAGCAAGCGAAACGAGCGTGCCGAGGCAGTAGCCGGTGAATGCCAGAAGTGACTTTAGAGCGTTTCTCAAATTGATAATGATTTATGATGATACTGATGATTCCATTAGAGGGCGCCATTCCTCTAATGGAATCATTAGAGGAATGGAATAATTTACCCAACAGACTAAATCGTAATGTTTGAAAAATGAAATACTTTTTACGAAATAACATTTTTTAAATGACATTTGGACAAACATTTAATTTTCGAAACATATTATTTAGTGAAATGATAAAAAGTCATTTGACATTTTAATATTTAACACTTTTAACAAGTGTAGGTATGTATGTTTGCTAATGGGTCATTTGCTAAGTGAGTTTTTGTAAGATGATACTTTTGTCAAATACAAACACAGTAGAATAGCACTTACATATTTGCATCAGTGTTAAACTTATGGTGAAATACTTAATATAATAATAATCATACATTAGGTATATGAACCACATATGAACCCTGTTTCACATTTACATAACCCTTTTTTTGTCCGTTCAGTGTGGAAAAAGTATGAACCTTGTCTTTTAATCGATATCATATGAAATCCTATAATATTCTTTTTTTATTCAGTGACATCACTATAGTGAAATGACTAGTTTCGAGGTGTGTTTCATTTTAGCATTTTTATAAAAGTGTTCCGTATCTGTTTATGATTCTTATATTTTTTATGAAATATTACATCAAAAAGTGCAAATCAGAACAACTTTGTCAAAACTTGTATTCAATTGGAACTCGCTCTTAAAAAATGGTGCATTCGTCTATCAAACCGGGCCACAGCCACACATACGAAGCCAGAAATTAAATTATCATCCACCATTTTGTTTATTTTCGGGAAAATAACTTTGTACTCGGACACGTTAGTGAATTTTTGTACAATTCCGTCGTGCAACAAAGTGTTCAAGTAATTCAGCTAATGGTTTAAGATTGAGAAATGTGCTATTAGCGTATCTGTCTACAATCGGTCCCTTGTGTTGAAATTTGCAGACATCGGCCGCGCCGCAAGTAAACATTCTCTGAAAATTAACACCCTCTCCACGAAGAAAAATAGGAATCCGAGTGCGCAGGGAGTTCGAGTCGATGAGAAAAGTTCGTTGAAATTCGTTCAACGAATTTTTCGTAAATCTAAAGGGAGCAATCCCTTGGCGTTAAAGGTGGGTGAAGTGCTCGTCAGACAGTTGTGCAACCGTGTGCTCGCAAGTTTTGTTTTTAAAAACGTGAAATTTGTTTAGGAAATATCGAGGAGTTGCGGGCGAGAGTCCCCGGTGGCGCGCCCGGCTAACATGAACCACACGCCTGCCCCAGACAGGCAGCAGCACGATTCCAATGTGAATCAGGTGGAAGAAATGGAGACGCAAGACGGTCAGTCAGCAATATATAATGTCTCTTGTGACTGCATGCTTGGCCATTTCTATGCTTTCTTCAAATAGCTGCCATATTATGTAAATGCCATTTTTGTGTACAAGATAAAGTGGCAATCACATGTCAATGACAAGTGTATAGAGATATTATGTTTATACATGAATTTGTGAAAATTTGTTGATATAGATATCACCTAACCTTAAAACATTAAATTCATTGTAGAATAAATATACAATGATACCTAAGTTCCTTATCTGGTATCATTGTCTGGTTCCTTGTAGAAGAATGATATCAATATTATTCTCCAGTAAGAAGAAAAGTTTTAATTCCTTCATCAAATGGTTTGCCTTTGTTCAAAAAGTGCAAGTCGCATCTCAATGCTCATATAATCTAAATTTAGATCTCATTGTTGTAACTGATTATTATTGAAACAACTTTATATTGATGTGTCTATCATTAACATTTAGACATTGATTAAATTATTCAATGAGTGAAGTCCAGGAGGTAAAAGGCAGGGGTTTCTAACTTTCTTTTTGTGGGTATGGCCAACTAACAAAAACCAATGCATTAGTACTTGATCAGTGTAAGTAAACAAATTAAAATGGTTAAAATTTGTAAATAGGAGTATTATGTTGCTTGGCTGTGAGCACAAATGGTTGAGAAAATGGAGAATTAAAGCTAACACAAGTAAATCAGTGCAAGTTACATTCACAAAAAACCAAACACATGTCCTTCTGTGTACACATGTGATTAGATATAGTGCTCCCTCAAAGAGACTCAGTGAAATACTTATTGAAATAAATTCAAAATTCAGATGGAGTTGGCTCCTGGAATGAAACACAAAATTAATCACCAGTAACATGCTCTTAATCTATTAGTCAGTCAGTTTGGACTTATCGCATCCAACTGTAGGGACCTGCTTGGGCCTTTTAATTTAAAAGATAAGGGCTCAAAACAATATCCTTAAACAAATATGCAACATGCCTTGGTACATTTGAAACTCAGTGGTCCATGAGAATTTAAATATAGCAAGAGACAAGGATGAAATAAAATCTTGTGGCCGAAAGAACTTGCTTGCAACCTGCTTCTACTGTCTAAAGCGTAATATGGTCCTAGAACTGGGGAGCCAAGTATAAGCTGCCATTTATAAAATGATGACTAATGAGAAATAATAACCAAATTATAAAAATCATGAAACACATCTGCTTATAGCCGTATAGTATAGTTAGAAAGAATGATTGCAAGATATTATTAAAAAATAATGTGTAAGCTTTAAAAAAAAAAACAAATCACTTGACACTCAAGTTGAGAGGACATTCTTTAAAACTGTGTTACACAAAAGCTAAAAGAATAGAAACCATAAAATCTTACTGTGTGGCCTCAGACTGGATCAGGCTCCCTGAGAGGAAAATCACTGCACCTTCAGTCAATAGATTTTAAAATATTTAAAATCTTTAATCTTAAAATGCACACACAGCTGCTTTGCTGCTAACGTGTTCAAGATAATAAATATGCCGGTGGACCTATGCCTGTTTGCCTACTAAATAGTATAATAGAAAATTTGAAGGGGATCTTCATGTGGACCTTATATAAAAAAAGAAGTTAAGGAAAAATTGCGATTATGCGGATATGACCAGCGGGACATGGGACTAGAAGAGAAGATAGAGATTAGCTAGTTTTTACTTTTTTTGCAAATTCTAAAAAAGGCAGGTTATCAAATAGGATTGTATGTTAATAACTAGTAACTACTTCGTGCGCGTGGGCTTCGTTTCCATTATCGTGGCAATTTCGGGAATTGCCCAGGAATCCCCCTTTTTGTTTTATAAAAAGTTAGTCATGACAATAACCAACACAAAAAAAAAAAAATATCCAATTTGGTACATTTTTTCGAAATCAAACATGCCTTGAGTTTGATGATAATGATAACTTTTTTTTTCATAAACCGATTTTATTGAAACTAACTTTAGATGTTCTTCCGAGTTAAAACAAAACAATAGGCTAGTTGACTAGTATTTTGTTTTTGCTTAAAATAATTATTCTATATTTGTTTAGATTGAAACCATTTTTTCCATATTTTTTAAAGCCCTATAAGGCAGCAAAATTTTATTTCAAAAGTTCACTTAGAATCCCATCAAAAACACCGTCGGCCATTTTTGCAGTTTTGTGACGTCATTATTGTGTAAGGTGCTATTTTTGAAACCTGATTCTCGCCAAGAACCACAGAGTCGCATGAAAATCATGCCATTCCACAGTTTTTCGAATGAAAATCATTCGAATTAATGACTTTGAACGAATGACAGAAGTCAAAAATAGGTCTGTACGTCAGTTTACCAGAATAGTTGCGTCACGTGATGGCGGTTGATGGCCGGACCGCGTTTTGACAGTTCCGAATTTTAACCGTGGGTCAATTACTGTAAGAAATGAACATTTGTTGCATCAAAATTGATATGAGTCAAGTAGCCTATTGGTGAAAGTTTTAACCAAATCAGTATTTTGCAGTACTTTCGGAGATAAGCGTGATCATACACATACAGACAAAAATTCAAAAAATATCTTTCTTCTCTCTTTTTAATTTTAAATGTCTCTATCCATTTCAGTTAAAATTACTTAATGTTCAGACAAAATATTTTTACTATTTTATTATATGTATTGTATAGATATAGATTATTGTCATAATTTAACAGGTGTATTGTATCTGTTAGCCTTTACCAGGTTCTAAACATGTGTGCAACTTTAGTGTGTGTTTGTTTATGTCTGTTTGTATGTGCATATCACAAATTTTGAGTGAGATGTGACATCCGAGCGAGTTTCCTGGTTGCTTCTTTAGCTTTATGCTTCAGAGTCTAATGACGGCCTTCTTCTTCGTCCGAGCGTGTTTCCCGGTTACATCTTCAGCTTAAGCTTCAGAGCCCAGGGTATGCTATTAATCATGGTCCTGAATTGGCGGAACTGTTTATTACAACGGAGCGAATGCCGTCTGACCTCCGTAACCCATTTTACAGGGAAACCAGACCCACCGGATCATGACCCGGGTGTGTTAGTGGCCAACACTGTCAGATTTTTTTGGCTGCCTAAAGGCATCTGACAAAGCCTAACGACTGCCATCTACCGATAACAGCCGGGACCAACGGCTTAACGTGCCTTCCGAAGCACGGAGGAGCTCAAGATAGAAATACCACTATATGCGATAAAAGGTGACAATCCATGGCTGCGCACTTGTCGTCTCTTCTCGCCCGCTATCGTGTTACGAACAAGCACGCCCCACTATTTTATGGAGTTATATGTGTATCAGTAATTTGTAGACTCGCAGGCAGCATATTGTTTTATTTGTTTTTATTTTTAATATTTCTGATTAATTAATTTTTCATAAAATATCATAAAAATGGTTTGTGTAAGATTATGTGACGTCACAAGGCCCACTTCAAAGTTGAAATAATGTTCTGTTTCTTTGTTATTATTTCTGAACGATTCAAAGATGCAGATACTGATATTATTGATTCCGTGGTGCAGGAGGAAACATCTATCTATATACTAATTAAACAGCAAGCAAGACACATAAACCAGTCTATGAATGAATTTTTTGAACATTAATTTGTATTCCCTTTTCTGGTGGCTTACTAGGTACCTATATCTATAAAACCATTCAAGAACAAGTGAGTAAGCGAGACAACGCAATACATGATGTCAGGCGACAACTCCCTTACTCAATACTTCTTGCATGGTTTTTATAAATGGTAGTACTTGTAATAAAATGGAACTAGGTATCTGTTTTGGTTTTAAGAAAATTAGTTTGTAGTTTATAAATAAATATATAAATATAAATCTTATTGATCCAAAATAAAAACTAAAACAAATTTAATCCTAGTACAAAGTATTATTACATGTGTTTAACCTTGTCTTTAGTTTTTTTTGTTTTTTATTTATGATAGTTTGACAGCATTGCCAAAATGATTAAATAAAACAATGGTTTGAATGTTGATCGAGTTGGAAGTACTTTAAGATTACTGCAATCAGTGTTTTAAGTTTATTGCTAAAAGTATTATACAGCACGAAGTGTATCTGGCTGGGCCCTTAATTTTTACGTATCAAGAATCTCTATCTATTGTTACTTCGCCACTATCGTGAGTGAAAAACAAAAAACCGTATCAAAATCCGTTGCGTAGTTTTAAAGATTTAAGCATACATAGTGATATAGGGACAGAGAAAGCGACTGTTTTATACTAGGTAATGTAGTGATAGTCGCAGTTAGACATAAACTTGACCAAGTAATTGGTATGCAAATGTTTCGTACGACTAAATAGTACAAATGCTTTTTAGTACAAATATGATTCACCCATCCATGGTAAATAAGTATTTTTGTCAATCGTTTTCAATGAAACTAATCAATTTGCGAATTGATTGAAGTTCCTCTGGATTGGTGTAAATCGTAGTGGATAGTATGCAGGATTTATTTTATGGCGATCCACAAAGGTGCAAACTATTCTTCATTGAGCTGAATCAAAACTGCGTAAGACTCAATGAGCATAGAAATAATAAATAAATTTAAATTTCTTATGCAAGTAATTTATGCACAGGATGAGACGCTCTGCGTGATTACTATCTCTCTGACCTTCAGCAAGTATAGATTTTAAACATAAAAATGTATTTCCAGTGGAGACTGTTGACACCGCCACGGACAACTTCTTTGAGGAAGACCTTATGAAGGGGCCCAACGGCGAAATCGTTAAGGAAACCACGTCTTCTGAAATGCCGGTATGTTATGTAATTATTTACATCACTCTTTGTGATAAGGTCCTTGTGTTCTTTCTGATTTCATCTGTAAAACGAGTGGCATGGCGTGCCAAAAGTGCTGTTTCAGTGCACCAATCTCAATTTTACACATAAAATCTGTAAGTATAGGCTTTATTAGGCACTTACATACATATCATCACGCCTGTCTCCCGTAGGGGTAGGCAGAGACTAGAGATTTCCATTGGCTACGATCCTTACATACCTCTCTCGCCTCCTCCACACTCATCACTCTCTTCATACACGCTCGCCGATTTCGATTAGGCACTTACTTACTGGCACCTTGCTGAGATCGTGTGAGAGGACTCTGTTGCAAAACATGTTGCAAATTCTTCATCAATTACTCATGCGCGATAAGATAAGCATTTTGTTAAAACGCAACAAATCTGCTATTAACAAATCCAGACAAAAAAAGAGACTGATGGGCTGTCAATTTTGACGTAAAAACAGAACCAAAGCCAAAATATTCACTAACATTGCAGCTCGCCTGTCTGGACACCGAAATGGAGGATGACGAGGCGCGATCAGAAGCTACGTTCCGTTTCACGGTGACTAACTTCAGAAATCTGAAGGACTCCGTTTTGTCACCGCCATGCTACGTCCGCAACCTTCCGTGGAAAATCATGGTGATGCCGCGTCAGGCGCCATCGCCTGACCGCCAGCAGCAGAAGTCCCTAGGGTTCTTTCTGCAGTGCAATGGGGAAAGTGAATCCTCCAGTTGGTCGTGCTACGCTATGGCAGAGCTTCGACTGATCTCGCATAAGCCGGACACCGAACCATTTTACAGAAAGATTCAACACTTGTTCTATAGGTGAGTGTTAATATTCTATTCTCATAAGTATAAAATGGGAAACTTTTAAATTTTTGATAGAAACTGGTTGTGGAAACCGGCTAGACAAATTGAGTGAATCACACAATTTAAAATTCAAAGGCTGAACTAACATTTCTTTAATTATTTTGAATATAACCTGGAAAATTTAAAAAAATGGTCCAACAATCCAAAAAATTCGTCAACGTAGACAACTTAGGCTTCTGTGTACACTTTTTTCGATTATTACGAATCCTCAGTCACCTGAATACTTAAAATGTAAGTTCAAATTTCTTGCAGACTCTCACGACCGACAGCTTCGTTCTTCTAACTCTCATTTGCTGTTTATTCCGTTATTTCGCAGTAGTTTTATGGCTAATTCCTACACATTACAATCCATCCGACTCTGGAATGCTTTGCCTGCCGAAATATTTAAAGAAATTTCTTCTAAATTTACCTTTAAAAAAAGAGTTCATGCTCACTTCTGCGTGTGAAAGTTCTTTGTGAAAGTTTTCGTAAAAGTATGTATGTAGGCTTATATAATGTATATTTATATACTCGTATGTATGTGCATATATATATATATATATATATATATATATATATATATATATTTAATATATGTAGATATATAAGTAAGGGTATAAGTATGTATATTTATGTATTGTGTATGTATGTTACGTAGTTTAATATGATATGCATTAAAATACCCATCGTGGTAAATTTGTTTATTTTTAAGTACCTATTTTCCCTTGTAACTTTTTTGCGCCGCACAGTTTTTCTGTTTCTCCCAATGGTTGACTGGTAGAGAATGCTTTTAGCATTAAGTCCGCCAATTGTATAAGTATTTTGTACTTATGGAACAATAAAGTTTTAATAAATAAATAAATAAACAATTTCGGAATCCGTGTCAACCCCAAAAAATGTCAAGCAATAGTGGTGGGCAGCACATATCAACTTAACAGCATTGACCTACATTCTCTACAACCACTATTATTCGACAGTGCTGAGATTCCATATAGTCCAGTAGTGAAAGATCTTGGTCTTCATATTGATGAAAAGCTCTCCTGGAATTCTCACATTGTTGAAGTAAGTCGTAAGGTGTATGGTACTCTCCATTATTTGCATCGCCTTAAAAACTTTCTGCCTATTAAAACTAAAATTATGCTGGCTCAAGCACTGGTACTTCCTCTTATTGATTAAGGTGATGTGTGTTATCTGGATGTAACTGAACAACAACTGAACAAATTGGAACGCCTTGTCAACAATTGTATCAGGTTCATTTTTTGTCTCCAGAAATATGACCATATTTCCGAATACCGTTCTGAGCTGAAATGGCTGCCTATCCGTCAACGCAGGAATTTATATATATTGTGTCAACTCTATAATATTCTTAGTAATCCACTCACTCCCAATTACCTTAAATGTGATTTCAAACTTTTAAGTTCCAATCATGATAGAAACCTGCGTTCTTCTAATAATATGTCTCTTGCAACGCCTTCTCATCATACTGAATTTTTCTCCAAATCTTTCGCCGTGACCGCAGTAAGACTTTGGAATCGGCTTCCAGAATCGATTAGGCAGGCCTCCAGCCGTGCTACTTTCAAAAGGCTTGTCTACAAGTTCCTCCTCTCTAAATTATAGGAAGCGGAATGGGAGGGGAAATTGAGAACTGCTGCTATTGTTTATTTTGCTTTTAATATTTTTTATTTTATTTATTATTTATTTTACTATGGCTAATATATTTTATGATAGGTACTATTTATTATGTACTAGCTGTTCCCCGCGGCTCCGCCCGCGTGGGACTCGGTTATATCGCGCCCAAAAGTAGCCTATGTTTGACCTCAGGTCGTTAACTACATCCCTACCAAATTTCATCACAAACGATTCAGCAGTTTAGCCGTGAAGAGGTGACAGACAGACAGACAGACAGACAGACAGACAGACAGACAGACAGACAGACTTTCGCATTTATAATATTAGTATTATGTATGTTATGTAAGTTTATTATATTTGTTATTTAAGTAAATGTTATTTTTGCACCCACAAACTGTTCTCTGCTTGACCCAAAGGTTGACTGTTAGATAATGCTTTTAGCATTAAGTCCGCCTATTGTATTTTTACAATAAAGTTAAATAAATAAATAAAATTATACTTATCTTATTTATTTTTTTAAATCGATTTGAGGTCTGTTAGATCGGGTAAGCACAATTTCATACAGATACACCATGTCGCACATGGTGATTGACCATCGATCTTAAAAAACTGCTTGAGCGTGATATAAACTAAATTTTTCGATTTTTTTACAACATTGTTATGTCTATAAAGGGCAATGTGGGATGTGGGTGTAAAGAGGATTTCATTTTAACAAGTTATCAATACGTCTGCTCGCCTTCGCATCTATTAGTCGGAATTGTTAAGCTTCTTATTCCTCTTATAGCTCCTTATAAGATTTCAAATTCTTTGAACTAACTTACTTTGATATGTAATAATTTTCTACTGTCTGTATACATTTCAGATATTGGCGAATTGATACTTCTAATACAATAGCCTATTACTTTGTTATTTTTCAGCATTTAAGTAAGAGCCAATTTAGGAGCACTTTTTGAGTAACACCATAGATTATATACAAGAACACCATATTTGTGTTTAAATAAAAGGATTATATATCTTTACAAATTTTATCACTTCATACAGTTTAATAAAGTTGATATTTTAGCTTAGGTCTTGTTGTATTTTATAAACTTTATATTATTAATAATTATCAGCAATATAATTTGAAATATATTTTTAACAGCAAGGAAAACGATTGGGGTTTCTCCCACTTTATGTCCTGGAATGACGCTTTGGACCCGGAGAAAGGTTACATCAAGGACGATGCCATTACTCTGGAAGTGCACGTCACCGCTGAAGCGCCACATGGCGTCTCATGGGACTCCAAGAAGCATACCGGTTATGTTGGTAAGTTGAATTAATTTGCCTTTGACAACAATTTCTATCAACTATACTTGAAGATTTTGAATTTTTGAGTGATTATCGAAATTTATCGAAATATGTTTGATGTATGTATTAAATAATGATGATATACCGGGAAAAAAGGAGGCATCATATCTCGGTTGAGCAGTGTAGTTTTTAAAACAAAGTAGGTAATTGTAAAAAGAACTAAAATAATAAAAAATGGTTTATGAAGTTTTGTTAAAGGAATTAATAGGAATCAGTTTGGGGATTTTTTTTAATTAATTACAAATAAAATTATTTGGTTATCAGGTCTCAAGAATCAGGGAGCTACCTGTTACATGAACTCTCTTCTACAAACGCTTTATTTTACGAACCAACTTCGGAAAGCCGTATATAAGATGCCCACAGAATCTGACGACAGCACAAGGTATGTATACTACACACACAATACAATAATAATACAGTTTATTTGTTGGCATTTTAGAAACAAAATAAAAACATTTACATAACAAGACAGAATTATTGAATGAGCACGGGAAGAATTAGTAGACAAAAAACGTTCACATTTTGTTTCACAAATGCATGATGGTAAGTGGTTCGTGTTTATTTCAGGTCAGTAGCCTTGGCTCTACAAAGAGTGTTCTACGAGTTGCAGTTTTCGGATAAACCTGTTGGCACCAAGAAGCTAACCAAGAGTTTTGGTTGGGAGACATTGGATTCCTTTATGCAGCATGATGTCCAAGAGTTCTTGAGGGTATTTATTTTTATCTATCTATATATATAAAAATGAAACCCGTTTTCCGTTGTCACGACATAGCATGAAAACGGCTTGACCGATTTGGCTGATTTTTTTTTTGTTGTTTTCTAATACTCTGTACAAGGTTCTTACGGAAAAAAATATTAAGAAAATCAAATTCACGCTAAGGCGGTACGAAGTTCGCTGGGTCAGCTAGTTATTTTATGTTTCTTATTTTTGATTTAGGTATATAAAGATTATGTGATATGTTATGGTTTCATATTCATACAAATATAATAATTATGTTTAAATATTTCGCACCATTTTGCCATCCACCTTTCAGATTTGACTATAGTTGTCGTCTATTTATTCATGACTTAAGTTTTCTTCCTAAAGGTGCTCCTTGATAAACTGGAGAGTAAGATGAAGGGTACTTGCGTCGAAGGCACCGTTCCGAGACTGTTTGAAGGCAAGATGACATCATACATCAAATGCAAGAACGTGAATGTGTCCAGTACCAGAGTGGAAACCTTCTATGACATTCAGCTCAATATAAAAGGGAAAAAGAATAGTGAGTGGACATATTGTGCTTCTGTCTCATTTGTTATTTAAAGTTCTTTTGGCGGCACTTTATTACCGAAAGTTAGCTGTAATCTTGTTTTATTCATGGCGATACGTAAAAGTACAATTCAATAACAAGTAAAATTTTGGTGGTGGTCTTCAATCAAACCAGATGTCTCTATTTTATCATTATCATCAGTTCAGCCAAAAGTTTTGTATTGTCAATGAGATAATTTATTTGGAAAATTTCTAATAAACTATTACTAGCTTATACTACTAATAGAATACATTTTAACAAGGTTTATCGCAACAAAACGCATATTGACGTGGTTATTACCGTCGTTGAGAGAAATTAAATGTATAAAAGAAACCCGTTTGAACTCGGAGCGGTAGTAGCGCTAATATCATATTCTGTGTTGCTCTTTAATACTACTCACATATTTCATTTTCAGTTGACGAATCGTTTAAAGACTATATCAGTACAGAAACCTTGGACGGCGAGAACAAATACGACGCCGGCGAACACGGCTTGCAAGAAGCGGAGAAGGGCGTTATATTCGCGTCTTTCCCACCCGTACTGCATTTGCATTTGATGCGATTCCAGTATGATCCTATTACGGATAGTTCCGTCAAGTTTAATGATAGGTAAGTACGTACAGTTGCTTATGTAAGTAAGCTACTAGGCACACTAGCAAAATGTCAACACAAAACATACACACAATTATCACAGCCGCTCTTAGTTTTCAACTATCATAGTATGATGTCTCGATTGGATCAGTTGTAGGTTACATGCCTTGTAGATATACATATCTATTTTTGAACTAAGGCTATAGTTTCGATTCGTCTGTACTCTATATATATATATATATATATATATATATATTGTTGTCTTTGCTATTTGCTTCTATTTTCTATGTTATTAAGTTACTAATACTACTCAACTTTTATTTTTCAAGTACTTTTGAATACTACCTTTATTTTGCAGGTTTGAGTTCTATGAACATATCAATCTAGACGAGTATCTCCAAGAGAAACCAGAAACCCCAGCCGATTACACTCTTCACGCTGTACTGGTTCACTCGGGTGACAACCATGGGGGACACTATGTGGTTTTCATTAACCCAAAAGGAGATGGAAAGGTGAGAATTGTTTTGATTCATACAAAGTAATACAAACATAGAAATCTGCACTATTTTTCTAAAATAATCCAGTTACCGTGCGAATATAATAGTAGTCTGAGACGTGAAGGATTTGTATGGCCAAAAGGTCGGTAGATTTTATGCCGAAATCGAAATTAGTGTAGAAACTATACCGAACATTTTGTCGTTACAGTCGTATGTCAAGGTTCCTTACAATGTAGTTAAGGCAGAGCCAGTCTTAGTCAAAAATTGGTCTGGCAAATAAAACAGTTTTTATTGAAAACATTGCAGTCTATAAAATAAATTTAACTATCGGTTAAAGTGTAAAAGTAAACATCGCATTGTTTGCTTTTGTCAACAGTGGTGCAAGTTCGACGACGACGTAGTATCGCGCTGCACTAAGCAGGAGGCCATTGAGTACAACTACGGCGGTCACGATGAAGACATGGCGCTTACTGTGCGACATTGTACCAACGCGTACATGTTGGTCTATATCAGGTGAGAATAATACATATTCTTGTGCAAGTATGACATGCATACAAGCGACATGTAAGTAAGAAAAGCACCATTGCTCACTGAGAAATATAAAGGCGGAACCGCCAACAGAAACAAATAAGTAAAAAAAATACATACGATTACTATATTTGCCTGTAGGTAAAAAAATGCAATTAGTTTCTATGTCAAAATGTATGTTTTCAGAGATTCTCAGTTGAAAACTGTGCTACAAGAGGTCACTCAGGCAGACATACCTACGGAATTGAGTGAAAGGTTGGCTGAAGAAAAGAGGATTGAAACTGTAAGTAAATTATGTTTTATTGAGAGACACTGGTGAGATATTTTACAAAGCCGCCTTTCTACCGACGTTGTTTGTATGGTACCTACTGTGGCGTCCGCTACCAAACACTGCGTTCTTCTAAATCACGATTTATCTTCTCTCATTGGACACTTTGTTGCAATGTTTTATCAATAATTGGACTCTTTAAATTTATTTAGCTTTAGTTTTGTGGTTGGAAACCTTTATTAATTATTCCTTACAAAAAGTTTCCATTGGCACATCTTTTTTAACATAGGGGAAAGGTTTTCGCCCTGTCTAGGCGCCATGACAGAAAGATGGACAGTTAAGTGGTGGACGCGAAAATCCTAACGCTATCCGTCACGTCCGCATGCCGGGGCCGTGTGCTTTTTTACGCTCCATAGTCGCTTTCAGCAGCCCTTCCCCGGCTTACTCGCGACTCGTGAGCTCCTTTAAAGAAAGGGGTTGGAGAAGTCAGCGGGCATAGAGCCAAAATGTTCCGCTTGGGTAAACCCAGAGGGCTATCGGTTGATCGATAGATTTTCTTTCTGCCGCTCAACTAATCCCGTATTTTAAAAATTAGGTTTGCCTGAAGCCGGCCAAACAGCCGACCGAGATCTGCACTGCAATCACAAATTGGGCCCAGAGAACAGGGATGGCAGCGCATCGCTATACCCTTCTTTTTTCCTGTGGTAAAGCGCGCACGGGGCAACACTAGCCTGTGACTCCTTGGGTCCTGGGTTTCTCTTAGCTTAAAACCGCCACCGCGAGGGAATCGCCGAATTAGGAAATAATGACATAGGCGATCCGGCTAGCAACCCATCACTATTGATTTCCTGTTTTCACTAACATTATGCTAAACGTGGCCTTATGGCTCTAGGCTCTGTCTACCTCGTATGGGATAAAGATGTGAATATATGTTGTTAAAACCACCCACCCTCTTCACCACCGCGACAAGACGGGAACCGGTACCTAGGTGAACTATGTTGGCGGCGTTCAAAAATAGAAGAGAGTGGGGATATTAAATGAATCGTGTGTGATCACCAGATCCGTCGCAAGGAGCGCAACGAGGCGCACCTGTACATGAACGTGAACGTGGTGCTGGAGGAGGCGTTCGACGGCCACCAGGGCAACGACCTGTACGACCCCGAGCGCGCGCACTACCGCGTGTTCCGCGTGCGCAAGCAGGCCACCGTCGCCGAGCTCATGGACATGCTCGCCGAGAACTTCCGCTACCCGCTCAAACATCTGCGGCCTTGGCCGTTCAGCGCGCGCTCCAACCATGTGAGTATGTAGTGATGTGTACGTGCGCAAGCGGGCCAACGTCGCCGAGCTCATGGACATGCTCGCCGAGAACTTCCGCTACCCGCTCAAACATCTGCGGCCTTGGCCGTTCAGCGCGCGCTCCAACCATGTGAGTATGTAGTGATGTGTACGTGCGCAAGCGGGCCAACGTCGCCGAGCTCATGGACATGCTCGCCGAGAACTTCCGCTACCCGCTCAAACATCTGCGGCCTTGGCCGTTCAGCGCGCGCTCCAACCATGTGAGTATGTAGTGATGTGTACGTGCGCAAGCAGGCCACTGTCGCCGACCTTCATTTATAATAGGAATATTCCATTACTAAAGAGCGTACGCAAAAAAAATTTCGAATTGTCCAAAAAAAATAAATAAATTAATTAAAGTGTAATACTTATGTATTTCTTTTTAATTATTTCACCAGACGTGCCGACCAACCTGCCTGGACATAGTTAACGACCAACACAAGACCGTAGCAGACGTTTCGGAGAACATGAACCCGTGGAACATATTCCTGGAAATGCTACCACCGGATTCCGGTCTAACTTCGTTACCCACATTTGATAAGGAGAATGACGTAGTGCTTTTCTTCAAGTTCTACGACCCCAAACAAAAGAGGATTCATTATTGTGGACATCATTATAGGCCGATCGCAAGCAAGCCGGCTGATCTGATACCGATTTTGAATAAACGTGCAGGTATTTATTGAGAAAATTATAAATTAATGTACTATTGACGACATCTGTGACACAATTCTTAACCGTTCTACAAGTATATGGATGTATAATTGTATAATGCTATAATACTAGTTTTTTGCGTGGTTCGCGATCTTAAAATAACAAGCAAGTGTACAGACACTAATTATTGATTAATTGAAAAAATTGATATTATTTTCATGATACATTTATGGAATGTAGTTACTGCCTAGTCTTCAATCAAAACGTTTTATTAGCCATACACGCTTTGATTGAAGATTTTAGACGTTGGCGTGAATTGAACAAGAAATATGTATAATCGCTTAGTGTAACAGACCTAACTGATTTCTGGCTATACTTTATTTGATGCAGGTAAAAATTATATTATTAATTCTTCAGGTTTTCCTCCGGACACACCTCTGGTACTGTATGAAGAAATCAAGCCGGACTTCGTAGAGAAGATCAATAATTACAATGATCCTCTCGAAAAGGTATAATTTATTAGTTTTTTACTATAAAAACTATAGCTGCCAAGTGTTTTATATGTTACAAGTTTATTTCAGACAAGATCTAATTCCATCTCACAGAAATGTTCAATGTTTTAAGGAATCATTTGTTTTGTACTATCTTTGTCTTGTCTGGTGAATATGATCGAGACAGAACAGTATGCTATATTAGTTTTAACAATTGCGGCGTTGTGCCTTTAGGATCAGGAATTATATTATGGCTGTATGCAGTTGTCTCGAAATGTCAAAAGCCAAAAATTGCTACAACGCAGTTGAGAGATCACCCCTCTTTCTTGCTTTTTTACTGCTTGCAATAGCGTTACTAAGTAATAATTCAAGAATTATTACAAGTAAAAGAAAATATTTCTTTTTCCACTATTTTCGTCTCACTGCAAGTTTTGAGTCATTTTTCAACCAAAACAATGTATCGGACCCGTAATCACCAGTATGACCTTATGTTACCTGTGTGCAACAACGATTTGATTGATTGCTGACATCTATCGTGTGTGCGGCAAATTTTTATAAAACCCTTGTCGTGTATGGACTACTCAAAGATAAGGGTAAAGAGTTAAGAAAAGATCCCCATCATAAAACTAGAAAAATATTTCCGGAAAACCCCGATTTCATTATGTGATGATTTATTTACTTAACAAATTACTTTGCATGCTTTTATTTGATGATTTCTGTGTTTAGTTCCACCGGACATAGTCATAAGTAATATCTGCAAAAAATCAAAAGCTCATTTTTTTAATTCCATTGATGATTTGATAATTCATTTTTAGATTTGTTTCGCATGCGAATCATTTTGGAATAGTCACATTTTTTATTCTAATATTGAACAAACTGGGTTACAACGTGGTACGATTTGATTAGTATATGAACCCCTTGAGATTTACTTGAGCGTATTTCGGAAATTTTCGGAATTCGGACTATTAGCTTTGTTTTTTTACTGATGTGCAATTCAATAATTGAGCTTCAGGTTGCTTAATTGCTGTAAAAAATAATATATTTTTTACCCAATAAATGAAATGAATTTCTATCTATTTGAAGCCGGCGCTTCTACTCCAATGAAACTCTGAAAGCACACAATCACTGATATATTTGGTTTTTTTAGCTATAAAGTCTAGAAAGTTGAGTGCCTTCGGAAGATTTCAATAAATTACGTCGCGTCGCTGTGGTTACGCATGGATCATTATTTTATACGCACTTAAAGGTAAAAGTTCCCTTGATGAAGACCTATTTAGCTAAATTGCTTTGTTACTTTTTGATTTCCAGTTTAATTAAAGTTTAAATTCCCTTTTTAAGCACTTAACTAAACCTATCTTGCGCGTTATGATACTATCATATCCCAAAACTGTCGTGCGTAATCACATATCGCTATGCGTATCGGAGTACCGGAGTAGCGGCGTTGGCTTGCGGGTGTCGCCCCTTGGGTTGAGTCGTGTGCACGCGGCCAGGTATTGGACGAGCTGATGGACGGCGACATCATCGTGTTCGAGCGCGCCGACCACCGCCACGAGGACCTGGAGCTGCCCACGTGCCAGGACTACTTCAAGTACATCTTCTACAAGGTGGAGGTGCAGTTTGTGGACAAGAGCGTGCCCAACGACCCCGGGTGAGTCGATCGCGGGAGGGGCGCGACGTGACGTCATCGTGATTGAGCGATTGTTTCTTGTTTTATAGCCTCGCGTTGTTCTTACAGACATTACAGATTTTGGTCATTTATAAATCGAGATATTATATCAAAACAGCTATGTTGTGCTGGTGGCTTACCACCATCTCTTAAAACCATGCAAGATCCAGTGAGTAAGAAGGATGTCACCTTACATCACGTATTGCGCTGTCCCGCTTACTCACTGAAACTTGCATGGTTTGAAGACACGGTTGTTACCCCCCTGGACATTTCTGAAAATCCGGTCAGAGATGGAGAATGAAATTTTCAAATTTTAAGTGTTTCGGACTCCTTTTGATAAAATGTTAAAAATTAAACATTATAATAAGTCCCTTTAAAATGGATAACTTGTTAGACAATGTTTGTGTGTATGTGTTGGTACCTATACTAACTTATATTAATATAACCATGAACATTCTCAGATTCACAATGGAGCTCTCCATGCAAATGCGCTACGACCAGATGGCGCGAGCGGTGGGACAGCGGCTCAACGTAGACCCCTACTTAATACAGTTTTTCAAGTGTCAGAAGTAAGTATCCATCGATTGAATCATTGAATCTTCCTGCTCGTGACATAGCAAACTTAGTCGCCTACGATGCACGGCCACGTCTTACGAAAACCGGTAAAATGTGTTTGGAACAAGACAGTGTCTTGCCATGTTTGACTCCGCCAAGGCATGGTATGTGACAAGCCAAAAGTGCTGGCAGACGTCGCAGTGGAGGACATGCGTGCTAATGGTCTCACAACCAAGGATTCCGAAAACCGGACGAAGTGGAGAAGAAATATAAGAAAAACGGTTCCTGGGCTCTTAAGCACGCAGTAGAGGAAAAACAAGAAAGAGCTAAAATGAGAGAGAGATCGAATCAGTGAAAGTGGCTGTTGTTTCATGCAAATGTGTGTCCAATAATTAATAGATATGATGGATTCGTGATAATCAATAGTTACACGTATATATGTACAGAAATGTATTCAGGAGGTAGATTGAAAAGAGTAAGCTTTATTCATAAAAACTAACAAACGTATGTTATACTAATTTTATGTAAGTTAAATGTTTCACTTTATATCAATAAGAAAAAAGTGACAAAATATATTCGCATTGTAAGTGTAATTCAATAACATATTTTTTTCAGTTACAAAGACACACCTGGAATTCCCCTGAGATACTCATACGACGGAATACTTAAGGATTTGCTAGTGTACTGTAAACCAAAGTGCCCTAAGAAATTGTTCTATCAAATATTATCTATTAAAGTTAATGAATTGGACAACAAGAAACAGTTTAAATGTTTATGGGTAAGTATTTCTATGTAATGCGGTGTCTTATAAAATCAACAAAAGTTCTAATTGGTTTACTTTAAAGGCCACATATTTTGGTGTTAGACACACCATCAGCTTAACAAATTATTCCTGTACATGGGCAGTTTTTACAACAAGAATATGAAAAAAATATTAAATATAAAATTTATTGTAGTAGTCATTGCATGGTTTAAATTTTTTGAATTTGTTATAAGTTTGTCGAACTAAGGACAGGTGACGATACTTTATTTAGATTATTCAGAGCCTTAGGAAAATTGAATAACTTCGAAATGGGAATAGATTTTTTAGAATAGTTTTTGTTTCAATTAGTATACCTATTTTAAAAACAAAATCTTATTTTAATAAAATTTTCAGGTTGGTCCAAATTACAAAGAAGATAAAGAATTAATTTTATACCCTAATAAAGGCGGCAAAGTGTCCGATATATTAGAAGAGGCAGCTAAAGTAGTTGATATGTCACCTGATGGATCTGGCAGGTAAGGTATCTTTCTTCAATCACCAAAGCTTAATCCTTACTCAAAAAATGTACGGATATTAATGTAATGATTAACCTAGTAATTATTACGAAGAAGCGAAACTTTTTGTTGTAAAATATTATTCTTTGTATTGCGAGTTTTTCTCGTAATACAACGGTCGTAAATAATGCACGCGCGTGTCATTCTATCATAGCATTGTTTATCAAATTCAGCTCATCAAGTGTTTTACAAACGACAAATCCAGTGACCGTCAATTCCAGTGTTCGTTCTATTTGCGGATTTAAAATTTCGAATTAATTTGTATTTTGGTGTAGCATAGCTACTTCACTTTTTACAATTGCAATTAAAAGTTCGCTAAGATCATAAACTGTCTTATTAATTTAATTTTTTCGAATGCCCTTAGATTACGAATCGTTGAAGTGGCGTGTCACAAAATATTACCAGGGCCGGATCCAGAATTGACGCTGGACCAAGTGACAATTTCTCCTCCCAGACTGTACAGAATAGAAGAGATACCCAGAGATGAACTACATTTACAGGTAAATGAATAATTTACCTGGTACAAGTCGCGTCATATTAAAAGAACGCTGTAGGAGAGCGGAGACAGTAAAGTTGAAGCCAACGAACCAATGAAAAAAAAGCACGGCGCTTACTGCATACATTGATAAATCGCCTATTGCGCAGCTTAACCGCCAGCGTTCATTTTACATGACGCGACCTGTATCTGTGACTGTTTATTTATTTACTATATTATGTTCACAGAAAGAAGACTGTATATGGGCTAATTTTCTTAAATACTTATTGTGATTAATTTAATTGTACTGCTTTGAAAATTTAACTTAGTTGGAACTTTTTAATTGTACACACAGTTATCACCACTTTTCCTAGGGGTAGGCAGAGACTTAAGATTTTCAGTTCATATGATCTTTGCACTTTTTTGTTTCCTCTACAATCATCTCTCGTCATACACGCTTGCCGATTTTGGGTAGTTTGATTTTAGATTTAGATAATGAGACTGGTGTCAAGAAATTGTTTTGCGGTTAAAAACAAAATAATGTAAATAGTTTATAGTATTATTCTTTTGAAAAAAGATAAAATAATGTTTTGGTGTATTTTTCATAGGAGGACGAAGCGCTAGTGCCGTGCGCGCATTTCCACAAGCAAGTTTATTCGACGTTCGGCATTCCGTTCTACACGCGGGTGAAACAGAACGAGCCCTTCCAAGCGCTCAAGGATCGCTTGCAGAAGAAGTTGGATATACCTGATAAGGAGTGGGAAAAGGTATGGTTTATTATAGTGTAAACTAACTGCTCGCGGCTACGCCCGCGTGCATTTCCCTCGGGAACAGTGCTTTTTCTCGAGATAAAAGATCCCATCCGTTCTCAATACTTATTAACTATGTGTGTATGCAACATTTCAAGAAGATATAGGACGTGAAAGCGTGACAAACAAACAAATAAATAAACAAGTAAACTCACTTTGGCATTTATTAATTGGAATATATAACATGACTTGGTTGGTAATTTATTGCTTGTTTGCCATTTAATGTTGTTACTACGAGCCTTTGCAAGAGCTCAAAGAGTACTTGCACATGACGCCAAACCAAAATAACCATACAAGACTTGTTAGCTTCCTTGCTAGCTGTGTGTGTGAACTTTATAACAAGTTAGGTAACTATAGGCTTACACACAGGTTTTACATTACATAATATGTGTGAAGATTTGGATCTTGATCGATATAATATTAATTTGGCTGTTTTTTCCTTGTTTCAGTACAATTTTGCTATAGTATCAAATGGCAGACCTAATTACATAAGTGAAGGAGCGACAATAAACATTTACGACTTCAGGCCAAGTAGTAACGCAAGTAAGTACTCTCATAAAAGTTTATTTTTAAATTACTTAGCAAAAAAACTAGTGTTCTAGTCTTTGTCCTTTATTGGTATGCGCACGAAGCAAATACAAAGAGGAGCTGGCCTATTGCTCTTTCCCTTAGAAACACAGGGTCTCCTAGTTACGGGGGGTCGGGGACGGGAATCTGCCATAATATCCCCAAATATCATTTGGAGAGCCATCTATTAGTGAATAGACGAACTCAAATAAACAGGCTGCTATCATAAAGGTGGTTATCGATAAAGGTTCTGCCTATCGTTACTAGATGTCAAGGCCAGGATCGTAAATAAGTATGTTATAAAAATAATTAAACTAATTTAAAACTTCTAAAAAAGGTTATCAGTTGAACCTGTACGTGTGCAATATTGTAAAAATAACTCAATTTCGGACCAACTTCTAAGAAAGAGGTTTTGTATCAATGACAATCAAACAGTCTTAAAACAGTTTTAAAAATGTTTCTACTCACCGCTAGATAGCCGTTTACGAAATTTTGGCTGTTATTCCATGCCACAGTGCCATAAAATTATAAAATGCAAATTATTAATTACTTACAAATGAAAAAATAATCTTTTAGCTTTAGTCAGTTTAGGTTTACACGTATAGCTTTTGCACCCGGTAACACAACACTTCATTTTGTCGACCAATGTATTATTTATGATTTATTTTATAGTTGAGCAAGACACGTGTTAGAACGACGTCGAAAAGTTTTGTACTGATTTTAGCGATACTAGTGGCGAGAAGCTGAAACTTTTAACCTGACGTCAGAGAACCCTTTTGAGACATACTCAACCTGATTGCTTAATGCATCTCTTCTGTGTATTTGCTTCGTGGGTATGCGGCAAACGATATTTTTTATATGATTATTTTCAAAAAAGAATGAAATAGTACGTACAACTTTTACATCATGATCGATTTGCCACAATCTTTTTTCAAATAGTTACCGAGAATTTATTAAGCTCCAACATTAATTAATTAAGTAACTTAGTTATAGCTATGTAATATGGCTATACCTGTTTACATCCCGCCCCATCCCCAAAAGAATGCGTGCTAAAATTTAATGTAGATATGTCCCTCCCAGACGCGACGGGCCGGCCCTGGCTGGGTCTGGAACACATCAACAAAACCCCCAAGCGGTCCCGCGTCAACTACCTGGAGAAAGCCATCAAGATATACAACTGAGCCGGAACTGGCAACGCGCCGCTGGCTGTGCTGAGGGCGAATACACGCTGCCGCCACGATACTAACGTTGCACGGGACGCGGACCGCCATGGATTACTACATGTTTACCGAGTATACTTTCTTGTGTGTCAATTGGTTTAATTTAGCCCAGTACGATGCAATACTGCCGAGCCGGAGACTACTAATACAACTGATTTGGCTGTGGACTCTGGCGAGGTAAACTATAACAGAATAGGGCTGTACATTTAAAATATTTTGTTAAGCAACTATCGTAAAACATGGTGGTGTCGTGCGACGCCCGGTAGGAACGAAGTTCCTTTATTTATTATGTTCTACTTCAATATTTTTCTTTATTATTTTAGTGTAAAGAGTTCGTATATATTTTCTCCCTCTCAGTCGCAGGTCGAAAGAAATCGTTGGATGGTTCAAATCTGTCAGATTCGACATCTATGAGGAAAGCCTATGTCCAGCAGCTTTTTACAGATTATATGATGATGATTGTGTCCCTCCGTCTCTTTCGCACTTAATGTAGTTTAACCACGAACCAGTGTATAAGTACAGATACTTATATCAAAAACTGTTTAATATAAATTATTAAACTAATTAAAAAACATTTTGTGATCCATGGTTATACAATTGTTCATTGCTTACAATTTCATAGTATATATTTAGCTGGATACACAGACTTAACTTATTTGCACATTATGATTAAATGTCATTTGTGCCATTTTACTATCGCTAGGACACTAATACATCGCAAACACCAATGTTGACTTATCAAAATAAATGTGAGATAGACCTTATAAATGTATGAAATTAACATTCTTTTGGGGAACTGTATCTGGTCGAATTAAGACTAATTATGAAATAAAAATTTTCCTCAAGAGAATGTGATATATGGCCACACCGTAGTCCTGCTAGCAAAATATATGAAAATCATATTTAATTTTTAATAATAACTTGTGTGCCCTAGCATTTATATCAATTGAAGACTCACAAGCAAAATTATAAACTGTCACCTCATTCACGATTCACTTTGCATATTTCTATTGTTTTACATCCCTAGATAAATTCAAGCCTGTTCGCCTTTTAGCATTTCCAGTGATGAAATCGTGTTGTGGCCTCCCAATGTCTAGGAAATCTGATCCTTTTTACTTACATATATATAAGAAATCTTTCAGTTAGATGTTCACGAGACATATATAAAATTTCTTACCCATATTTCCTACATGTTCTGACCTTAAAAATTCATTTTTTTTAACTCATCTGTTTCCGTTTGAATTGTTGCGTATAGTTTTAATATATTAGAATTTAAGACCAGAACTAGTACCTATGGGTAGTGCGATGATGATCTCTGTTGCATTCTAACTGATGGGTTTTACAGTTCTCGGCAATAAATATTACTGATTGACATTTAGAATAGATCAGAGAATATATTAGATCAGAATATATTAAAGAATCGGCAAATTTGAAGTTTGTAGAAGCGTCCATTCTATTTCTCGTCTCGCGCTTGGAATTGCAGAACCAAAGCACGATTAACGAGTAACTTTTTACTTTGTATGTTATCTATAAAGAGTGAGCGATAGACATGTCGCTTTGATAAGCCGAAACAACCTGATTATCTTTTTCCAAAGGTCGATACGCAATATTATTGCCTAGAACTGCAATTGGTTTTTGGTGATTCGGCAAATTTAAGCGCGTTCACTTTATTAAGATACAAGTTTGTACTATGAGAATTATATATTGTAATAACTGTGTTTTAAGAGTATTTTATATAGTCGAATGTGCCTGTGTGTGAACGCTTGTCGGTCAGTATGGTCGCCTGTACTCTGTTAACAATGCGGATTCAATTATTAAGAATGTACAATGAATTTACTATTATAAACAGTAAATAATTTAAGGTGGCTAATGTGGCTGCAGCTTCTTGTAATAAGCGATTGTATTTTAATTGAATTGGGTTAGACAATTGTTGATATAAATTAACTAGAAATTCACATATTATCTATTTTTTTTGTTTTGTTCTGATAGTATAATAGTTTTAACATCATCTCAGTTATGTGAATTTACCTGAATAAAAAACGCATTTTATAAAATTATTGGTTTTAATAAAATAAGCGTAGTTGTAAATTGAAATAGATAAGTTAAAAGCTTCCAGCGCAGCAAAACATGTTTGTTTTCGAAAACTCGTGTTGAATTTATAAATTTGCAGCAACAATTGTCAAATGAATTTTAGTGAAATCAAGTTATAAAAAGATTTTTTTAAAGTATGTGAAATTGGTATTTATTTTTTAAAATTTGGTAAAAGTCCCTAGAGATGTATTGCTGGCCGCAATAAGATTTGCGACTTGACCGAATATCACTCTCACTTCAGGGATTTTTTACCTTTTGGAAGGTTGAGTAATCGCATGACTTAACAAACTCATGAACAATGAATTTATCTGTTAGTTTGATCATGGATGCTAAACAATACGTACTCTGTAATTTTATCGTGTTAAATGACTTGAAATTTCCGTTGATAGCATTGTGATAGTAACTATTAGAAAGGCATGTACATAGCTAATGCACATTTATATTCAAAAAATCATGTGTAATGTTGCGCTTTCTCTATATTAGCAAAACTTTTATCCTGAGGTCTACATAAGAGCTAGCATTATATAGGTTGTACAGTTAGGGGCAGATAAACTGCCCCTGACTGTACTGGATATCTTAATCAAATACTTTTAGCTCTTGTGTAATCCACTTGTAAAAAAAAACTAATGTATGTGTAATCTGTTTTAATTTTTGTCGAATTACCAAAAATCGGGTGTATATTCGAGGCAAAAAGTCGTGATTACGATTTCCTTTTGCCTCCAGTGTACACTAGGTTTAACTGCACATAAAATAGGTATAAACAAAAATAGGCACGGTGTTGTTAATTCAGGCTAAAAGCCCTCATCTTCAAAACATGTATAATGTTACTTTTTAATTTTTTACTTGACCTGCCAGAAGAATGTTACGTTATTAATAAATGATTATGTCGAAATTATGTATATATATGATGTAATAAATTAAGAAAAAATACAATAAGTTTTCGTGAAGATGCCTTAGACGTTTCAAGACATTTTAGTACACTTATAATAATTTAAACCCTTTATATTTTCATTTAACACGTCGTTATTTACATTGCGGCAGATCTTTATCACCTCTAGCTTGTTTTTCAGTAATCGTTCCATTCAAAATATTTTTTTTATTTTAACAATGTGTGTTGGTTGAGATATTTAAATAACATGGTTTGAGGTATTATGAGACAAACTTAGAAACATAGTGGCTTAGAATACATGCCAATAATATAAAGGCAAATGGGATTATAGTCTTATTTTTGAAGATCTAAGAGCATTGATCCTATGACGACGCGCTGTAAGCAAACCACTGGACTGTTCCAGGGTTTGTTATGTTGGATTTGAATGTTTCACTGAATATAATCCTATATTTGTTTACTCTGGTTTGTTTTGGACCATCGTACACCCTTGAGATCCAGGAACGTTTTCCTTGCCTAGTTTTTGTTAAAGTTATCGGCTATTTCGCGAGGGTTGGTATTTTACATAAAATAGTTAATCCTAGAAATCAGTCTGCCTTTTTAAAAAAACCATGAAATGCATTCCAAATCCATTCCAACATCATTGGCAAAAACCGTATTAAAATTTCAGAAGCAATTATAGCATTAGCCTATTAGTATCTACATAAATACACAATACTATACTAACCATTTGTTCGGTAAAGGACAGAACTTAAGATCAACTAAGTTTACATAAGGATTGGTAGAACTTGGTTATAAAATTCAAGATAGTTATTTAGAGAAGGAAGGCTAATAATATATAGTGTTGATTGCTAGGTTAGCTCTGGGGCTTATTATATGACCTTTACAAATATTGTACAAGTAACTTCGTTTTTGAATGGCATTTAGTGGTCATAAATAGAATAGGTCATAGTGATCACTGTTTTTTTTTTTGCATTGATCAATTATTCCTTTTACGGATTGATAACCTACTAAAAAGCTGCGGTTATGACCACCGCGCTACAAAATTTAGTGACCGAATCTCGGATACTTGTTGTATATTACCTTTGAGGGTGGTACTGTACGTTAGTACTAATATATTCTTACTTATATATTTCTAAATATATTCTGTGACTAAAGTTCGGGGTGCATATTTTTTTTGGTACGGGGCAGTTCGGGACGATGACATTTTTGCTAGCATATTTTGTTTTCATCATAGAACAGCCTCATTATTTTGTTCAGTCTTGAGTATTTTAGTAAGTTATATCTATATCTTTGTCTATAAATTACCTTTAATATGCTCACGCACCGACTGTGATTAGCTCAGCTTGGAATAAAGAAACATGATTGAATGAAAACGATAATCTGCATCCCTAAAATATATCGGACGTTCCTGTGATGGATCCCATCGTCCATTTAATCTCGATCGGCCGGAGGCGGACACGCGGGCCGCCACAAAAAATGAACAGAATGGAAACTACAGATGCAAGACGTCGTGGTCTTTTGTCGAAACTTATTACAAACGATTTTCCTTTGTGAGGTTACCATCGTCGACGACAGCGCTTATGATCGTCCGAGTAATGAAATTGGATAACAATGCAAGGTACCTAATAATGATTGATGTGGTGGTAGTCTGATGATTGGAGCTGATGGAAATTCATAGATCTTTTTTTATCGTGGAATCACCAAGTCGTTAACCCTTTCGGATCCTTGGCATCCAGCAAAACACTAGGGTGGCAATCCTCGCTTCGGGCAGAGCGGATTCTTTATATTTAATTTTTATTAATTACCTACTTAATAGTTAAGGTGATACATCGGCGGACACTAGCGCCACCATCATTTAAAAATCATTATTCACAGAAAACACAAGTTATCAAAAATCCCTCTGCTGTAATTAAGGTTCTGGATCTGAAGTTAATTTTAAACATTTTAAATTATTAAACCATAATTCCCTATAGTTACAAATTGCATTATTGCTTAAAACGGCCACTTTTAGCAGTTTTGCAATTTGTAACTATAATTTAATAATTGAATATGATTAAAATGAACTTCAGATCCCTATAGTTACAAATTGCAAAACTGTAAAAGTGGCCACTTTTAGCACTTTTGCAATTTGTAACTAAATGGAACTATAAATTAATGATTTAATATGATTAAAATTAACTTCAGATCCAGAACCTTATATACATAACACGGATTTTTGATAACTTGTGTTTTCAGTGAATAATGATTTTTAAATGACGGTGGCGCTAGTGTTCACTGATGGAGTATTTGCGTCTGAAGCAGTTTTGAAATGTATGAACTGAGATGATGTGAGCTATTTTTCTATGCCCTTGTTGATTTTTGCTCTGCGCCATCCCGTTTTTATAACTCCAATAAATACACTTTGATACGTTTTCATTCACATTGGATTAAAAAGTTGAGCTTTGAAGCAATTTGTATCGGCTGCAATAGTGCATGCGTGGATCCATGAGGAAAACTTGCTTTTAAATCTGTGAAATGGATGTGTTGCATAATTTTTATTGCATAAACTATACATATAAAAAAATAGTAAAAATATTTTGTCTGTACATTTAGTAATTTCGATTGTAATCGATAGATCGATAGAGCAAAAAAAAATATTTTTATTTTGTCTGTGTCTGTTATGTAGGTATGTATGATTACGCTCATCTCCGAAAGTACTTACCGATTTGCTCTGTAACCAATTGTTTTGTTTAAACTCGGAAGAACATCTTATTTTTTTATCAATTCGGTTCTCTAACCAATTGTTTTGTTGAAACTCGGAAGAACATCTTATTTGTTTTATCAAAATCGGTTCATAATTAAAAATATCGTCATTTGAATGAACTCAAGGCATGTTTGGGAAGTCGCGGGCTACAGCTAGCTTGTACTAAGCCATATCATAGCCGGATCGTGCCCTCAGGGGATCCCTGGGTACCAGTATGCTATTTGCCAAGTAAAAGGTGGTTCTGAAATAAACACATAAGATAATAGTACCATTAGGTACAAGTCATTACAAAGAGAAAAGCCAAAGTACCCAATTAATAGTCAAGATATACTTGTATCTCAAATCAAACAATATAAATGTAAGAAGGATAAAAAATATATCTATCTATCTATATAGCTGTTTAATATCAAACCAGAGCAGCGTCGCGCCGCCGGAAACAATGCTGTAATTTCATTTAAATCCGGGCTGTCCTACAAATCTTGGCGGAGCTTTTGAAATGATTGAATTTTTTATACGGCCCTAAAGATTTTCCTTTTTTGGGAGTTCATTCCGGTGACATTACGAGTAGGTATTTTTGAATATAAATTAAAACTTAGGTTCGGGGCAACGTTAAGGGAAAATTTAGATACAGGTAGGTAAGTATATATTGTAGAAAGCAGAACAGCAACACCACACATACCAACTCCGAGTTGCTCTTCACCAATCTTCGTGATAGCTCGTTTAAATGCTTGATATTTTCCCTTTATTCTGGCCAAAATTGTACCTAGTAGGTACTAGTATTTCAGGCTCAATAAATACTCATAGGGTACTCCGTTACTCCACACCAATAAAATGTAGGTAACTAAACATGTAGGTATTTAAGTACTTGGTATTTTTAATAAAGTTTATATTATTTGGCCGGTAGGGATGAGTTGAGTGACTTGTACATAATAACTAAGGTAGGTGTTTTATATTGTAGTGTGAATGTTAGCGATTAAAGCTGGTCCTACTGCCTTGACGGAAAAGTTTTAGTTCGGCTGCGCTGGCTAATCCTTGTCTATTCTCTTCTCGAATATTTTGTCAGGTTACAATAGGTGTTAGTAGAAATGTATACCATCCCCTGTGTGCGCCAGCAGGTATAGGACTAAGCAGGTGGACCACGACCCCTGACTGACAAAAATGCATTTTGGGTTATACGAGTACCTATATTTAAGTAAGTATAACATTCCAGTCATTAACAAAATTCTGTAACCAGATTTTCATTCTGTCTAACTTTTCTATTTCCATCGAACAACGTTATCCAACGTTACAAGTTGTAGAAATTCGTGTCGGTGATATTGAAGAATATGATCATGATAAACAAACCTCTAAGGCAGACGACTCGTAAAGACAGATAAAATTCCTGATTACGGCACGCTCATTTGATTTATAAGTCGGAAGCCAATCTGCGTCCCAACTCTTGCTAAAACCATAATGACAATTAATTATTATCGACGTCGCCGGCGGAATCCCGTAATCCCACAGCCGAGACGAGACGAGATGAAAAACTATAGCAATTAATCCCCGGCTTGGAATTGTACATTTTAAAAAGCTTTGTGGAGTGCTGCCTCCTGGTAATTACGTTTTATTTTGCTGGCTAAGGGAATATAAGATGTTGACTTAAGGGTCGATATTTTAGTTAACTTGAGCTCAACAAACGTTTGAAAATATTTATGAATTTCGAAAATATCAGTGGTAGGTATTTTAGGTGTTTACGCAAGTGGTCCACATATAGGTATCTTTATATCCTTTTCACTATCCTAATGCAACAAGCCTCCCCCACTTTTTATGCGAGAAATTGCCCGTGTGTTTGATAACTTTCGCATTTATAATATTGGCAGTATATTCTAAAGAAATTCGTTGCGGTATATTTTACGCCAACACTTATTTAACCACACACAAGTCGTGTCAGTGTTAGTTGGTAGTATAGCGATAAAATTCAGTACCCATCAGGATTGAGGTTAGCAGTTACGAGACAGTTCTCTCGCATAAGCAGTTTATCAGTGTCGGGCAGGATGCGCGGCGGGAATGCGGCCGGCTGCGGTACTGGAGAATGGTGCGTCGTTAGCGGTAAATCCGATTCGGCCATCAGGGCATTCGAGCACTGGAGTTCCGGCATTCACCCCTCCCTCAAATCGGCAATGCAGTAGTCCGAGATCCTACATCACGTTTGACTATTTTTTTAAAGTAAGTCAGTGTGGGTACAGGTGTTTTTAGGCTTGTTACATACCTCTTGGCCTATGCTTATCCTACCTAGCTAACACATAGTATCCTCTCGAAAATTCTTCGCTAAGTGTATATTTTCTTTGACAATAGGTAATCAAAAATAACAGCGTGTGACAATTAGACTGCTGTGTATATTTTGTTTGCTTCTTGCATTTGATATCAAAGATCACTACTTTTTGAAATGGCAAGTAGGTATGGTATGACACAACTTTTCTTTTCCCATCTGTGATTCTGATTTTAGCACTATAGAGCAATCAACACTCTGTAAGTAGTTGCTATTGTTAAGCTTTGTGATGTGAATGGGTTCGAAGTAGGTAATTAATTATTAAATATATCAGATTTAACATACTTATACTACTATAGTAGATAGTTATAGGAAAGTATTCAATAGATTTCCGTGCGAAAAATACTAACATATATTGTTAGTACATAAATTGCATGCGGTGTTGTTATTTGATAATGATTTACTAAATATAAATATACTAGCTGTCGCCCGCGGCTTCGCCCGCGTGTAGTTCGCTTTTCTCTTAACCTGGTAACTACAACTATCCAGACTTATAGTTAAATCTATAAGTAGTATCCTATTCCCGTGCCAATTTTATAAAGCCATTACATTGCTCTACGATATCAAACTGAAAATATTAACATTCATACTATCACATCTTTGTCTCTAAAAGAGTAGACGCAGCCTATTACAGGGTCATTAGAACCTAAAAGCCACTCCTAAAGTTATAGTGGGCGTGAAAAGTGGAGAAAATCTCAATAAATAGTGTTATGTTAGTTAAATTAGACCTTACGACACGACCGTATGTTCCGTCGAACAACAACTGAACTGACTTGCTGATTTGATTATTTTTTAAACCAAAGCCAAACCAACCAAGCAATCAATTCAAATAGCTTACAATACAATAAAACAAACGACCGATAAACAAACCAACCCATAGAACTAAATCAACAACCAAATTTTTTTTGAAATAATTAGAATTTATTGCTGGAAAAATTTCAATCTGCTATACCATATGCGAAAATATAATTAAATTAAATTCAGCGCCATCTATTGATATTTTATATAACTAAATTATACGTCCACACACATTCAATGTGTTAATTTTTTAAAATTTAATAGAGACTGCAGTGAGTTTTTGTCTTCATTGATATCGATAAAACAAAGTAGAAATTGTAGCTTTATCTATATTAAATACGTTATGTAAACCGCATTGAACTCTGTTTAAAAGTTTTGAAACAGTGCTAGAAGTAAACTTCAATTGACCATAACTTCTTTTTCCCTTAACCGATTTTGACGAAACAAAGTTTTGACAACGCTTAGGAGCATTGTCAAACATGTAAAGCGTATATGTAATCCACCTGTGAAAACCGTGTTCAAATCTGTTGAGTAGTTTTGAAGTTTTAACGTACCAGACATACAGAAAGACAGACAGACAAAAATTCCAAAAATTGTTTTTTTGGTTTCTGTTACTCGTCTTTAATCTCCTCGTTTCAGTTTTTTAGAAAAATATTTAATGTACAGACACTCGATTTTTACTGTCCTATTATATGTAAAGATAGATAGATAAGTACCTACAAAATCCATATCCATACTTCCATATCCATACTATCCATACTAATATTATAAATGCGAAAGTCTGTCTGAAAATCTTAAAAATTAATACAAAACGAAAAAAAAGTAAGTAAAAAAAGTTAGTAAAAAAAAAGTAAAAAAAGTCATTTCTAGCAGGATTCGAACCCTCGATTTAATAATTTAATAATATGATCTGCGACCTCTACCGATAAGCCAACTTAAATTGCTAGGGACTGGCGAAATTTCAAATGGGTTTTGTCTATAGGTACGCAAATTCATCCTTTTTTTGAACTAAGGCTTGAAATTGTGAACAACCCTTTCTTAAGTGGGCAGTATATAGTAAAATGATGACACTAACCAAATTTCACGTTTATAGCTTTTATAGTTTCGGTTTTGTGATGATAAATTAGTTTACCTTCCCCTTTTTACCCCTTTAGAGGTTAAATTTCAAAAAACGCTGAAACATGCCATTGGTTATTTTTGTTGAGAAGCATTCTTGCCAAGTTTCAAGTAGGTAAATCAGTGAAGATTTTAATTTTTTTTCATACATACTTTGCCCTCAATTTTAACCCCCTTAGGGGTCTAATTTTGAAAAATCCTTTCTTAACTGAGCACTACGTATTAACATAAAACTGCGGTCCAAATTTCAAGTTTATAGCTTTTATGGTTTAGGCTGGGCGTTGATTTATCATTTACCCTTGTTTTTTTATATATATAGATATGTATATAAAAAGGATAGAGCAAGAAATTATGCAGTCAGTTCTCGGACTAAAGGCTTTGGAATTTGTATGCAAATTGAAAATGCCATTAGATCAGCAAACATCTGCTACACTATCAAACGATGTATTGTGCTATAACCGAAATTATTACGCCATTGCGTTTTGCATCCATTATTCCCATTTTGGATATCTACTGTGATTATGCAGCACTAGAACTGATTGCGAAATCACTGGTTTGATTTTCACGAGGTAAAACCCCACAGGACTCAATCAGGATGATCACATCCTGTTTGAAATAAAGAAAAACGAAGGACGGAAGTAATATTTATTTTATTTATTTTAATATACCAGATGGTCAGATGACCTAACTAAGGTCGCAGAAAGTCGTTGGATGCCGGCTTCCAACCGGTCATGTAGAAGTTCTTGGAGAGACCTAATATTAGCAATGGAAAGTCTTTGGTTGAAATAAAGATGATTAAAAATAGCCTGGCTTTAAGGCTAGCACGAAAGCGGACCCTAGGCATTGAAGCAACCAGCTGAAAATGCAACCAGGAAATGTTAAGAACTTAAAGAGTATTTGTATTTTTAATTCTAATTTTACGGTAGTAATACTGGCAATTTTCTATTGCTAACAACTTTCAACTAAAGTAGTAAGTAGGGTAATTCAATTACTGGTGTTACTACTAGTAGTAAGACCGGTAGTAACACGGGCAACAGACGATATCATTCAGCATTATACCAAAAGTGTCGTATATTTTTATGTTTTGTAGCTTCCAAATTTTGTTCCAAAAGGGGAAACATTCAATTATAGTTTGAAATTGGCAAAATGCATCTAATGGTTTGTGACTGCTTTGTATGCCGATAAATGTTGTGGTGGACACAATTTCAGCTGTACGTATATCGATAATATTTTTTATAGCATTATAAATTTTATCCACTTTTGTTTTTATCGTTTTTTTTGTTCAATATTATATTTTGCTCGATTGTTTATGTCGCCTATTTTCAAAATGTTATTTTTGTGGATATTCGTTTTAGTTGTACAGGGGCGATGTGACAATAGCACGTTAAAAGCATTTCATGAAGTTACGATGGAAATTAGAACCATTGGTTCTGATAACAGTACACATGATTCTTTAGATTTATTCAAATCAAGAGATGACCTGAGACGAAATAAAGGTAGGTGATACAAGGTTAATGCTGCATCGGAGTGGGTTATGGGACAACTCGCCTGAATTTGGACGGCGAACAGAATTGAATTCGGGCGATTTGCCCCCTCACCCCATTGGAGGTGGTTATTTTTATAGGGATAACTACAAGAAGAATAAGGATAAAAGACGAATGCCGAAGCTTTTCTTCGTATCAGTTTTCTGTACACATACAAATATTTTTATTGTGTAACACAGGTAAAAGGTTAGATAGATAGAAGCTTTATTTACCACATAGAACTAGGAACGTGGCTCTAACGCATTTTTTTTTAAAATCTATGTTTTACCAATACTGCATTACATACACACAAAAACAGTAATTCTTAAACTAGTAAGTAAGTTTATCTACGAGTACATCACATTACTGTAAGAGCGTGATACTAAATGGCAGAGCTATTTGTAATAAAAACGTAATTTATGCCAAAAGTGAGTTGGTGGGATCGACTCGTGTAACTCTTGCGCACACTCCCAAATTTTCAATAAGATGTGGAGGTTCGACGCTCTGGAAACTGGGCCCTTTCAGTAGGTCCTAAGTAATCCACAAGGCTGACCAAAAAATGACCGAATGGATTAAAGACTGGCTTCATCCTCTAATTTCGCTGCACCATATGAAAATAATAGTAATGCAGCTGAAAAGCTTTCGCCTGCTAGCGAACTTCCCTGGGAAGTCACTAAAGTTTCCCAACAACAAACTATGCATCTGTGGTGAGGTGCAATCAATGACTCCTCCTGTCCTGCCACTAGAGGATTTAGGTAAATATGACGAATCACCGGGCGCTAGAGGTGGTCAAATATTGGGCAAATTCAATAGGTATACTGCAGACTATTTAGCTATTTTGACACGACAAGAAGAATAGTTATAATAATTTAGAGGAAATCATACTGGCTTCCTCTGGCCGATTGATATTTGGTCGAGCCATCCGAAGGTAGATACAGTATTCTTGGGCTCCATATGTTTGTCCACTATCTATTCCTTCCCAAAAATTGTACAATTTTTTTATTACTCCTAGTATCTTCTCGACGTCTTCATGAAGAACTAGGTATACGGAGTTCTAGACCTGTGGAGCCGCGAGTAGCAGCCAATTTCTAGTGGAATTGATTTTACTCATTTATTTAGTTTTTTCAGGTAAGGATGTATGGGTCTGGGATCTCTATTGTCATTTGCAACCCGTCATGGGTAAATGTCATGAAGTATTGAAAAGGTATGTTGACTCCACTCCCTCAAACGCGGTATATGTTGATATGATCTTCGACACATCCGAACCAATTTCCATTAGTGTATATTTAATTTTATGGACCTATGATTTAACTCTATCTTCTGTTAAATACCATTCATTTCATTATATATTTCATACAAGAAGGATCAGTCCGATTAATTGATGGTCATAACTAGATGTTTCTCGTGGTTAATGCTGTTTCTTTCTGCGTAGTTTTATGAAGATATATATTTTTACAGGTTTTATTACGACTCCCAATTGGATACATGTAACGTGTTCAACTACACGGGTTGCGGTGGAAATCAAAACAATTTTGAAACCGCTATCGATTGTGAGCGGCGTTGTAAAGGTTTGGACATATTGGTGTAATATAAATGCTTTACTGGATTATCTGCAAAATTTGGTATCCAGTGTGGTTACCAACTATACCAACATATCTGAATGAAGCAGTCCTGAGGAAATTCCTTCCTGTAAATATCGTGAGCAGAGTCATTATCATCTTTTCATGTAGATGATACGGTCAATCGACCATGTATACCCGTGAGCCAAGTAAAGGTTAGTTAAATCCACAACAATTGCTGAATAGAGAGAGCGTTGTCGCAATACTCGCAATAGTCATACGTAGCACGTAGCTTCGTAGCGCGGTAACATGCTTAATAGCTACGATCGCGCGTACCTTCGTAGCACCGCCGTAGCCCACGGTTCTACGCGCTTTCGTAGCTAACCCGGCGATTGGTACCAAAAACTGGAATACTCGATCGTAGGCTAACGAAAACCATTTTTTTTGTCGGTGAAATAGTGACTAATATATATAAAAAAATATAGGTAAAATGATGACTAACTCACCATCAAATACCTTGCCAAATATTTAATCAATTAAATCTCCCTGGATATATGTATCCGCGTTAAATTTTCAGGTGCAAATTTCATGGGAGTAAATGAGAACAGCTTGCCTACAGTTTGCTTCCTACAGCCGGATTCTGGCTTGTGTTTAGCTTTTATTACTAAGTAAGTTTGAATATTTTTAACTCTCTTATAAGCGAAAGGGAATTATAAATCATCCAGTATTTTACGCTTATATACAATTTAATAAAAGAGATAAATAAAAAAGTATGATACGGTAAATAAGTTACTAAAAATATAATAGCGACATCCGATATATGAGTACTAATACTACTATGTCTACCCAAGTAAGACATTAATAAGATTCGGCATTATTTTTATGACCGGCCGCCTGCCTAAAGTTGACTCTCCTTAGAAACTCCATTGTTTGTGGAATCCGCCACTAGTCGGACAGAGTGACGAGTAGGGACTTCTGTTATTCTCTTAGTCATCTCTTTCAAAACGGAAAGAGATGGCGTTAATTATAAATTTTTTAACGTATTTTGTTAATGTATTTAGTTACTACTTCGACGTGGAAGCCCATGAATGCAAGCGTTTTACGTATAGCGGATGTGGCGGCAATCCCAATCGGTTCGCAACAAAGGCTAAATGTGAAGAAAGTTGCAGCTTGCAAGCCAAGCTATTAGATCAATATAATCAATAGAAAATAAATGATATTGTTTTTTAAGCAACTCTATTCTATGATGCTCGATGACTGCATAGCAAAACGATTCTTTAAGCATGAAGTCTGCCAATTGTAAAAGTATTTTTTAACATTGCATGGCAAAGTTATATGATTTAATAAAGTTATGATATAGTATGTTATGATAAAGTATGTTATGATAAAGTTATGATTATGATAATAGAAACATGGCAAAAGTAATGCTTGTCAGGCCTTGAGTCGGAGATTCGAACCGACTCAAGGCCTGACAAGCATTACTTTTGCCATGTTTCTATAATCATAATCATAATTACATCACTATTAAACTACGTGTAAATCAGTATTTCAAGCGATAACACTCCTTTCTCCGAACGTGTTATAAAAAAGTATATTGTATTATATATATATTTTTTACTTTTATCGATAATCTAAAGTACTGCAATTTGCTCAAGTGTAAAGAACACTTGAACAAGTTGAGCAGGTTGCAGTTAATATTTACGAAATACGATATACGAAACCAAAATTTAACGTTCATACCTATTTTATTTGGGTGTTAAAAAAATCAAGTACAGGCTGGTTTTTAAACATTCATATAAAAATTACTTAAAAACAAGAAACGATATTTTTAATACAATTTAGTAGGCAAACATGCATACGGCCTACCTGATGGTAAGCGGTCACCGTAGCCCATGAGTGCGTAAACTGAACTGAAATTAACAAAAGAAAAATGGTTTAATATAAAGTGGCCTCCAAGTCTAATAAAATAAATAAACGCGGTAAATAAAATAGCTGATAGTCAAAAATGCAATTTTTAGATAAACAAACAATTTTCTAATGTACTTATCTGCATTGCACTTTATTGCAGCAACTTCGCAGAGTTTCTTATGAATTTATTCTAGTACAATATTCATTTTTTGTCGTTATTGTTGTGGGTTTTAATGAATGTAATTCATATGTCCAGTTACTACTACGACGTGGATGCACGTGCATGCAAAGAGTTTACGTATGGTGGTTGCGGAGGAAACCTCAATCGGTTTGAAACTAAGGCAGAATGTACCGAACATTGTAGCTTGAAACAACCAACAAACACAAGCAATAAAACTTAGTAAATAAGGAAAATAATTATTTTATTTTCAACCTCAAAATCTCGTGTTTTTACAAGCTTTTATTTACAACTAGCTGTTCCCCGCGGCTTCGCCCCGCGTGGTACTCGGTTATATCGCGCCCAAAAGTAGCCTATGTTTGACCTCAGGTCGTTAACTACATCCCTACCAAATTTCATCACAATCGGGCCAGTAGTTTAGCCGTGAAGAGGTGACAGACAGACAGACAGACAGACAGACTTTCGCATTTATAATATTAGTAAGTAAGTAAGTAAGTATTAGTAAGTATGGAAGTATGGATATGGAAGTATGGATATACACATTACACTATACTTTGATGGCAGCCGACGTGAAACAAGTGCGTTGCTGCTATGTTTTGTCACAGTAGAGACTGGATCTTTCGGATTTCCATCGGGAACTTCGTTCAAGTAGTCAAGACACAATAGCTTCGAGCCTCGGAATAAGTGATGAATAAATAGATGATAATGGTCAGACAGTCTGACCAGGGGTTCACTTGATAAGATGCGTGATATTTTTTGTTCGTTACGCCCTTTTTTGTGATAAAAACTAAGTTGCTTATCACCCTACCAGTAGGTAAAGACCAGTAGGGATATGCGGAACAGGACCTTTCAACGGATAAAAGCTGTATGATCGCTAACAGTAAGTGGTATCATGTCGGCTTTACCTTATGGTAACAAACAACCTAAACTTTCAATCATTAAACTTAGCTCCGGTAATCAAGACTCATCCACTATTCAGCTTAAGTAATAAAATTCAAACAAGACGTGTCCGAGCCCTAGAATCCCTAATGAATCCTACTATTAATTAAGCGAGTTTTTCAGAGCATCGCAGGCTCGTAATTGCAGCGCAGCTTAACTGTTTTTTATTTAAATGGATAAAGCTGTAAATAATGGCTTGAGTCGTAAATAGAACACAATAAATCTTGTCTATACTTGAGAGGCTGGATAAATAATTTATATAGCGTTATTTTTAAAGTTTGTTTAAAACATTCCAAGAATTTTGTAGTTTTGCTTTCGCAAAACTTGGTTTATATGATATATGTTTGTTTGTTACGATTTAACTGCTGAAGCGATTTGGCATGGATATGAGTTTGAATCTCGAGGACGGACATAGGTACACTTGTTTAATAAAACCAATGATTGATAGGACCAATGGTACCCTACCCTTATTGAGAGTTACGTACCGTACCATTGCTAAGGGCCTGTTTTTACACCAACCACATCGTCGCCTATCACGTGACACTAAAACCTATGAGCTTCTAAATATACTATTTTGTTAATATTACTTAGTGGAGTTTGGGTCTTAATTGTTCAAACGTGAGATATCCCGATTCGACTGGCCGACTGATTGATGCATTTCGGAGACTTCATTATAGGGAACAATGTCTGACGAGAAATGAAGATATTCAAGCTTTGATTGAAACAATTCTGTTATTTACGGTCGTCATTTGTTTCGGCGTCCATTCGTTTGATTAAAGAGATTTAGTTAGTGCTATATTAACCACTAACTGTGTCCCGTGGAGTCACCACGCTTCCTGATGATATTTCAAAAGTAATTTATTTATCGTTCCCACTGGTAGTTCCTTTGTGTGTTTAAACAAATATACTTCATCTTTGTATTGTCTATAGAAGTAAAGAATACATATAGCACAGATAAGCTTAAGATAGAAATCGATACCACGAAATGCCATATAGATACTAACTCAACGATATTTATATTTTATATAGGAAATACGTATATAGACAAATATTCAAGACACAGGCCAATCAGAAACAGATCATTTTTCATCTTGATTAAAATCTTGTTTGTATTGATTTTTGATCTTGACCTGTCTGGGGATGGAAACCGGGACCTCCCGAGTAGCGGACTGGCATCTTAACCATTACGCCACGGAGGTAATGAGTGTTGGAATCTGCTATACAAAAACCGTACTCAAATACTACGTTCATAGTCCATCAGTTTGAAATACTCGTATGCAGAGGGGCGCACTATGCAACGTTGGCGTTTAATTTCGCTAGTGTTATCCGTCCATTTTAGAACATACTACAAGCATATGTTAAAATCCGTGTCGTAATTAGAACACAGAATAGATAGGATTTAGAGTTAGATTTAAATACTGAAATATTTTATTGGGCTGCTGTTTAATTAGTATTTATTTTAATTGGTACCTCTATAGCTTAGATGGACGAATTTTCCTGTTAATAAATTTTGGAAATAAAATCTGTTTTATAAAATTGATTAATTTATTCGCAACAAATTTCATTGACATCGGTACATAAATTACTACAAAATATACACAAAGTAATATAAAGCTTACTAACCTACCTGATGAATTTAACTGTTTTACGCCATCGGCATAAACGTTACTTATTTCAAAAGCTATGTATAAATTTATGTAAAAATGCGTATAAACTAGACTTCGGCGGACTATCTTCCTTTACATTTAGAGCCGGGTACGGCCTGCAAAGTGAAGAACTGTTTTAATGCTGTGAATATCTTCGCGTAGTACTTGGCGGAGTTCACAGATGTATCAGATTTATATTTCCGGCACCTTATTTTTCTGCCGCCTGAAACGGAACACCGGCTTAAAGGAAACAAAAATAATTAAAAATAAATTAAAAATTCGGTGCTAGAATGCGATATTTACATGTCCTTACCATCTCGTATCGCATCTCTTCGTTGATGCGCTCGGAGAGGTCGCTCGGGATGTCGTTCTCGGTCACGTCTTGTAACACATATTTCAGTTGTGAAGTCCTGTACAAACATAAAAAATCAAGGTGATGAAATGTATTTGTTTACTACTGCACTAGATCGTTACCAATCACCAAATATTTGTGAACACAATTACCAAATATTTGTGAACAACTTAAGAGATCGCAGTTTTATTCAAAACGTTTATTGAATATCGAAAAGGATTTTGAAGGTGCTTGTTCTGCGAGTTACAGTTTCTTTATTCTTTAAAATTGGTAATATGGTTTGCTAGTATTTAGTTACTAAATAAATAGCAGAAGTAAATAATGCTGACTGTATGTATATGAGCATGTAGGCGCTTGTTGCACGCCGCGCGAGGTATGGTGCATCCTCCTTGCCTCCGAAGTTATACTCGATAGCTTCTTTCTTGCTGCACCTAGACACCACGTCGTCGTCGAACTTGCACCACTGAAACCAAGAATTTGTATTTGTAGCGTTACAAGTTACATACATATCACCAGTCACCACGCCTACCTCCCGGAGGGCGGGCAGTGACTAGAGAAACCTTTTGCGTATTTCGAATCCATACTAATATTATAAATGCGAAAGTCTGTCTGTCTGTCTGTCTGTCTGTCTGTCTGTCTGTCTGTCTGTCTGTCTGTCACCTCTTCACGGCTAAACTGCTGGACCGATTGTGATGAAATTTGGTAGGGATGTAGTTTACGACCTGAGGTCAAACATAGGCTACTTTTGGGCGCGATATAACCGAGCCCCACGCGGGCGGAGCCGCGGGCAACAGCTAGTGTGGTTATATTTTCATTCAATTTATTTAAGTACTAGCTGTTCCCCGCGGCTTCGCCCCGCGCGGGACTCGGTTATATCGCGCCCAAAAGTAGCCTATGTTTGACCTCAGGTCATTAACTACATCCCTACCAAATTTCATCACAATCGGTCCAGCAGTTTAGCCGTGAAGAGGTGACAGACAGTCAGACTTTCGCATTTATAATAGTAGTATGGATTAAGATTTAAACACCGAATAAAGTTCTCACTTTTATGAAACTAGTCCTTTATTTTCTAATTTAAACATGTATCTACATAAAAATTGGTACATATAAATAGTTAGCCAAAAATGCACTTGAAAAATTCTAGTGAAGGAACTTTCTTTGGGTTGCTGAGCTAAAGATTGTAAAATTCACTCGAATAATTTCTTACCTTTCCATCACCCTTAGGATTGATAAACACCACGTAGTGGCCCCCGTGGTGATCACCGGAATGTACAAGCACTGCGTGCAGCGTGTAATGCGCAGGAGTCGATGGTATTTCCTGGAGGTAGGGGTCCAGGTTTATGTCCTCGTAGAACTCGAACCTGAACAAAATATTGTTTTATCTCTTAATTGATTGGGCGAGTAAGATACCACACATAGTTTTTAATAGTGATGATTACAGTGAAAAATGTCTAGTCTATCATACAAATATCATACAATAAGTAAAAGTATTGAAGTAAATATATTTAACGTTTTTGTGCATAAAATGATTCGAATTTTTGTTTCAAAGGCAAAAAAAAATATGTTAATATATTTTCTTGATGGAGCTTAGGGTTTCAACTACAAATTTTCGGGCGCTTTCAGCTAGTAAAAAAAATATTAAAATATTTTGCTCTCAGGGCGATAAATACCTATCGTTAAACTTGATGGAGGCATCGCTCTGTGGGTCGTAGCGGAACCGCATGAGGTGCAGGTGAAGTACGGGCGGGAACATGTCAAACCTGACCCCCTTCTCGGCCTCCTGAAGCCCGTGCTCGCCTGCGTCATACTTGTTGTCGCCGTCCAGGAGCTCCGTGCTGATGTAGTCTTTGAACGACTCATAGACTGTAACATGGTTTACATTATGTGAAACAAACATGTTGCAAATATGGCAATGTGTACTTAATTTGCAAAATGTCTATTATTAGACATAGACTCGCCCATGGATCTCCATTTCGACCAGTATAAAGCGACTTAAATTTGGAGTCTTCTCGCGTACTTATTTAATCCTTCAATTAATTACTTAGCTACCGGAGGAAACAATAGATAGGAACCATAACGTTACGCGACCTTCGGTGCTGAGGCATTAAATATCTGACGTCACGGTCGTCTGACTATCTCATAGAAACCATGCTACGTAGGTATTACTACGCTGCGCTTGCCAGTACTGACACCTACCTAGACAGGTTCTAGAATGGCAACTTGGCAACAAAGTAAGGATCATTTATTCATTTTCTTTTGTTCTTTGTGCAAGTAAACAAAAATAATGTATAAGCCACGTATTTATATAGCGAGGTCGATTTAATTTAGTTTGTCAAAACTGAAAGCTATCTTTGGCATCTAGTTGTAGTTAGACATTTGTAGAAAGCTTGTCATTAAATATACTGTTATAATGACTCCTTGAAAGAAAAGCCCCCTTTCAACAATCTGTTCAAAATAGCACACAGCATTTGCTCAAAAAATGGTGTAATATGTCAACATCAACAAAAAATGGTATGTTTTACTTATATCGTGGACTTTTAAGACCAGTCAGTCAACGGGTGGCTAGCAGTGCTGATCACAGAAATAAAAAAATCTACGGAGAATTCAAAACAACACTAACTGTTATTATTTCCCTTAACGCTAAGTTGTATGTCGTAGAATGTCTCCACGCGGGTACTGGTACAATTAACATTCTTGCACTTAATGAACGACATCATTTTTCCCTCGAACAATTTCGGTACGGTTCCCTCGACGACAGTCCCTTTCATTTTACTTTCTAGCTTATCTAGAAGCACCTGGGGACAGATTTGCGATGACTCTTTATTACTTTTAATGTTTAGGCAACAGATTATGTTAGGTTTTCTAATTTAATTTCGCCAGAAAGATCAGTATAAGTATATAGTTTTTTGATTTTAAACATCAATTTTTCAAATTGTACCGAAATATTTCCTTAATTTTGTAAAACTACTCGTACCTACTTATTATATAGGGACAATTTTATGCAATTCAATTAAATTGACAAGAAAATTAATGGCACTGTCCAGTCATGCGTGTAAATGTTATTGATAAGAATTGACACAGTTGCGTAGTTTTTACATTCTTGTTACTCCAACCACAAGTGACCCAGTTTGACAGATCTAGATAGAATATAGTATACATCCGATTGTTATGTCTCGAGACGTCTTTCTTCTTCATAGGCTGGTTTCGCCCTCATCTCATTTACATATTTATTAAAAGTGTTCACAAACTAACCCGAAGAAATTCCTGTACATCTTGTTGCATAAAAGAATCTAGTGTCTCCCAGCCAAAACTTTTAGTTAATTTCTTGGTAGCAACAGGCTTATCGGAAAACTGTAGATCGTAAAATACTCTTTGCAAAGCGAAGGACACAGATCTGCTGCTGTCGTCGCCGACAGTGGGTATTTTATACACAGCCTTGCGGAGCACATTTGTGAAGAATAAAGTTTGCAAAAGAGAATTCATGTAGCATGTTGCTCCTTGGTTTTTGAGCCCTAGAAAAATGTTATGAAATTTAGGACAAAATAATAAAACATGTACTTTAAACCACACACTACGGATCAAACATATTCTAAGATAAAAAAAGTCTAAAAAAAGGCTGATTTTGTAAATGAATATTTCATTTCTTGATTGTATTACTAACAATGAATAAGTTTTTCTTACCAACATAGCCTGTGTGTTTTTTGGAGTCCCATGATATACCATGAGGAGCTTCGGCCACTACATGGGCCTCTACACTAATGGAGTCATCTTTGACAAAACCATTTTCTACGTCCATCAGATCGTCCCACGAAACAAAGTGAGCAAATCCCCAATCGTCTTCCTTGCTGTAAAATTATAGCATTTGATTACGGCATGTTTAATGCATCACAGATATAGTTGTAATAATCCTATATTCTCAATATTTTAGCTTATTATAGCTATATGATACAATGGTCTGGTCCTAAACTAAGATATTTTTGCAAACAAGTGGCTTACATTTGTAAAAAAAAAATGATATCCTGATATTTTATATCAGGCAGGGCACAGGAATGATTTAGGAATTTCCTTAAATACACTTGACTATAGATGATAGTTACGCACCGGTAAGCGCAGCATCGGACACCCACCGACCAGATTGTCAGATGACTTATGGAAGGTCGCAGGCAGGCGCTGGATGCAGGCCGCTTCCAACCGGTCATTTTAGAAATCCTTGGGGGAGGCCTATGTCCAGCTGTGAACAGCCTGCGGCTGAAATGATGATGATAGATGCTAGTAGAAATAGCCAAAAAAAATCACAGCCAGTGTGATTACTGCGCTATGGCACATAGCAAATGTGGCATATCGACCGGTACTGTAGTTACCCGCTTGATTTTCTTCATCTTAAATTATCTAAAAATAGTGATCCGTTTCTACAAAACTTACCAATGGTACATGTGATGAAGTTTCCGACACAAATGTTCGCCGTCGGGCTTATGAGAGAGCAATTTCAGTTCACCAAGGCCATAGCACGACCACCCTGGTGTGTCGTAGTCACCATTACATTGTAAGAATATCCCCAACGCTTTCTGCTGCTGGCGCTCTGGGGTTGAGGTGTGACGTACCACGATGAGAATTTTCCATGGAAGGCATCTCACGTAGCATGGCGGAGATAAAACCTGCTCTTTCAGTTGACTTATGTTCTGGACTGTGAAACGAAACGTCGCTTCAGATCTTGCAACGTCTTCGTCTTCTTTTGCTATATCCTGAAAAGATTCCCATATTACCTATGTCAGATTTGATGTAGTATAAGAATAGTTTATAAAATGGATAGGGAGAAAAATGTAGAGTTGGTGCACTTCTTAAAACGCACACTTATTAAAATGGGCACAATAAATCTACATTTCACAAAATGAGCGTTGTGTGTATCTTTTTGTTTACTGACAGCACACAGAATCAGCAAATTAGTTTCAAATACAATTTTTTTACTTTTACGTAATTATGGTTCCATAATTTTATGCTCTGGACCATTTCACGGTTATACACAGCCTTTTGATCTAGAACATCTAAAGCCGAAAGGTTTCGAAAATCTGAGAACAGGATGTGTGGTTGTAATTTATATCAAAAGCATCATTATGAAGAGATTTATCGTTTTAAGAGTGGCACAAAGGCATACCTACTTTAAATATATTAAATATTTAAAATTTAAATAATGTTCGTAAGTAGACATGAAGGCTGATTAGAATTTTGGGGTTTCCTTATGTACAGTCTAACTACTAAGAAATATAGTCAAAAAATACCATTGGTAAAACTCACTTCTGTGGTATTGGTTACAGTCGACTAAGATTTGTTATTCACTGACAAATAAATTGTAATTATGCATAAAATTAACAATGCAGAGGTAAACTAACCGGGCTCGCCGGCGCTGTAGTTTCGACTTTAGCGGTCTCAGCGTTGTCTGCCTCAATCATTTTCAGCAGCAAGCTTGTAAAGCTGAGAAAAACAAGCCTTTAAACTTCAACTGGACAAAATATTTCCTCCTCCCTTCATTGTCACAAAGTTGTTCTCAAAACACACTTTTCTAAGAATTCACTATGTAAAGTAACAAAATATTATTTACCTTATTCCGAAACGTAATACATAATGTTTGTTATCAAAAAATAAAACTAATTTTGAAATTTTTATGGCCGATGACACGTGTCACTTGGTAATTTTTTGTGTCATACATGATTTATTCTAATTTTGAATGAAGTTTACTGAAACAAAAACTATGTAGGTCATTATCATTGATCCTTATATTATTGTATTATTTATACTAATTTTATTTATTTTTTCTAAATAAAATTTCAGCAAAGAATTATCATTTTTCTTTCCAAAAAAAAATCCTACCGTGCTTAGATCCAACGTGCTGGTTATTATTAATAATATACGCGGACAAATAACACAATTTGAGCTATTCCCGAAGTAAGTTCAAAACTTGTGTTTTATGATACCAACAACTATACTGTACCCATACTTCCATACTTTTATTATAAATGCAAAGATTGGAGGCCCAATGAGAAGAGTCGCACAAGCCCGTGAAGAGTGGCGTGCCGGGGATCGAACCCGCCTGTGACAGCATGGTATAGTGAACAATTAAGCCACAGAATTTATAATAGCTAAGCTGCAGAGGTCGGTAATAAGATTATTGTTGATTATCTATGCTCAGGTAAATATTACCAGTCTACCGAAACAAATGAACCATGGCAACTCAACTTTTAAATTGAAAGACCATTATGGAACTTGGTATTTGGGGTTAAGTGGAAGTTTTAGCAATTTCTTTGGAAAACATTTTATGTTCCCAATCCCTAATGGCATAGGCTTTTATAGCGATTGAAGGGCTTGAGGCCTGAATGGTTTCTTTTTCTCTCAGTTAAACTTTACTAAATAACCACAAAGATATAATACTCGTAAATGTTAAAATAATCCTTCAATATAAGAATATCGATAATAATATTTATATTTCTAATAAGTACTTTAATAAATGCAATGACACTTTTTTTTTCTACCGAATAATTTATAATTTAACAAGTTAAGTTCATTGGTCTGGTTACATTGACTAAGAAAAATTTGCAATTTTTTAAAGACCTATTCTACAACACCCCACACGATGGGTTAGCTAGGAGCTACCCTCCTAGAGAGATCCTATGATGAGAACATTGTTAGTGTGTTATATAAAATGGATGATACGCTTGCTAGTTTTGTTTCCTGTCCTAATTTATACTCATACGAGTATGAACGGTTATACGTGGAATACACTTAAATTTAATAAATAGATTATTTGTTCAGCTTTGTACAGACCCAGGGGATCCAATCATCCATTAGACTTAACGATTAACTCCATTATCGCTAATGGAAATATTCAATCTCAGCATAACGAATCATTAGCTCAGAATAATAGTGATGGAATCGGTCCAATACAGTTTCCCAATACAATTGTACGACTTAATTGTCAATATTCCAGAATCATAATTTAAAACTACAATTATAGACATATTTGTAAATTCTGTAACAATATTTTCAGTTGAAACCTTTGTTACAGAATTCAAAATGAAATCGCAGCCCAGGTTTCCATGGTTAAAGCCCTTCTTTCCTCGGGGTCAAACTTAGTAGTCAAACTGATTTGACAACGAGGAATTTTAACATTCTTCGTGGTCAAACTGTAACAACTTATTTATAACCTCTTTGAACATACTGTACATGAATTAAGGCCGTTGAGGTTCTCATCGTTTCACCCCCTTAGTCCCATTTCGTAGCTAGATTTCGTACGGCCTTAAAATAAGTTTTTAAATTGGATTATTATGAGTTAGTATACTTGGCGACACGGATACGATTCTGTTAAAACCAACTAGGCAATGATGCGATCGAAAATATTAAGGGATTGGAGAGAAAGGGGATCTGAGAATAACTTTATATGAAAATCGTGCTAAATTATATTTCGATACATTCACTTTAATCCGTGGATTATTATTTTTTTGTATTTTTTTATGTAAATGTGATTTTTGGAAAATAATATAAATTTTTCGGGGACCTTTCTATATAAGAGTATTATTTGTGTTATGTATTAATTACATATTAAATATATCAGTCAATCTTGTCATACACGATCAAAATATAAGAGATTTTATGAGTAGAATATTATACTAGCAATAAAACTAAAATTTAGTATCCCTACTACCTTTATGCAGATGATTTGCAAATTTATACGTAAGCTAATGTTAAAAGCTCTGCTGCTCTCGCTAACGTTAATAAAATCTAGACTGCACATTTGCTTAAAGCAGTTGAAGCTGTAATTTTATTTATTGTAAACCTAACGCCTTACAATAAATCATAAAATCTAACAATAAATAATAATATTAATCGTTTGGCCGACACAATATTTTATTTATTTGTTTTCGGATGTCTTACAGCTTAATGTAGTATAGTATACTAAAGAATTCAATGTATGGACATGGAGATATTTAATGTTGGACTGGACTCCACCAATTAAAAGTTTAAAAGAACGTAAATTGTTAACTAATATTAAGACTAATAAAAACTATTGTTATGTGTCAATTGTGTTGCTATCTAAATGAGGGTATTAAACTTAATAATCTAGAGCCTACTTTAAATATACTCACATCATCCGAACCATTGCGATTGAGGAAAAAATAGTTCGCAGAATTGGCAAAATTGCTTCGTATTTCTACAAAAATCTTGTTCCATCAGCCAATTGCAATAAATGAGCGGGGCTGATTGGAATCCGATGGGATGAGATTTTTTGCCCCGGCTAGACGTCAATCCGAGATACCGGGCAATTTTCCGACCCAGGCCTCATTCATTACAACCATTATTGTGTTTAGTTGTGGTCGTTCCGCCAATTATGGACGAAGAATAGATTTTAATGATTCATTACGACGCTTTGTTGTGTAACAGGATGCGACGGAAGCTCTATGAGTTGATAGGAAATTTTATTACGGACGTCGGAATTTTCCGTTCATATATTTTTTTATATTTATTGAAGTCGGTTAAGCAGGAAATGAAAACGAGAAAGTGGGTATTTTGATGTTTTAATTTTACAGAATTTGTTATTTATTCATACTAGGGGTCAGGGTCCCTTTGTTGGCTATGTTTTTTTCCTCTGCATTAATTATAAGCTTGTGCCAGTCTCAAAAAATACAAAATTTGTGTTTTATTTTTTATTACATAACCTTCTTAGTATTGATTGATGTTGATATTCTATTGACTCTCTCTCTCGTCTTAGCGCTTTCCTGGTTTCGTCCTCAGCTGGTGAATTGAAACTGCGTCATTTATTCTCTGATATTATATCATAAAATACAACCGTTTCATTGATTTAATGAAAATACCATACAAAACAAATTATTAATTCATTAGTAGTAATTAATGTATTTGCTCATAAACAACAACACTCCAATATAATGTAAAGATGTAATGTAACTACTCACGGCTATCACAGCCCTTGGAGGTTCAACTCCGCTCAATATTAGCCAAGTCTGAGAACGGTGTCAGAAGTCATTACTCGTAAACTCAGGGAGCACGCCACAAGTATCGTCGAGCCAATTAACGAACGAACTTCATACAGGCAACATTTGATGACTGTAAGATATCTGGGACATTATGGCTTGCTGTTCAATTATTAATTTCAACTACCTAAACAAACTACTATTATATTATTTCAGAAAAGTAATGAATACATTTTTACTTAAGCCTATGTCAATGTAGCCAAATGGCTAAACCACATATTTTGAATAAAGTGTAGAGTTCGTGAAGGTAAGGCCATCTAGAGTAAGGGCGTGTAGATGTTATACATATATAGAAGCTTGGCTTTACATGAGATCGAATAACTTTATGGGTCTCTCTCGTATTGGCACCATTTTACAGGAAACTGTATTTGGTGAGATTTGATTTATTTATTTTATACATTTGGATGACCAACCAATAAATTTACATATGTTACAAAATCCATACTTAATATTATAAATGCCAATTTCATCACTTACTTACCGCCAATCGCATATTTGGTTTAAAATTTTTTCCACGGGGCTTAAGCTCCCGTGTTATGTTTGAAATAAAAGTACCTAGTTTGTTACGTACGTTAGTAGGTACTCGTACTATCAGGTAGGTCTCTGCTTATGCTTGCTTATTCTATGCTTATATCTTATTCTATGCTTATGGCAAGCATTCAATTTGCTTATTCTATGCTTATGTCTTATTCCAGTGTACAAAATATCAGCCGATTCTGTTCATCTAAGTTATAAATGGTGAAAATACCCGATTTTGTTTTATGAGACCTATACATGTAAGTACTTATTGAAATTAAATATTTTGTAAATAGTAAATATCTTTATTTACTTGACGAGTATATTGCCTATTACATAATCTCAGCTTCTTGCTTAAGTTGTAAGTATGGCTATAACATTTTCCAGTATCTATGGAAGAAAAATATAATTAGTATTTATATCAACAAGATTTCCTTAGAGATTTTTCCTTCAACATGTCATAACATAAACACTGCATCTAGAGATGTTAAAATAAATATGAGATACTTTCTATATAGTAGAGCTTACGCTAATAAGATTAAAAGGTTATATTTTAACCGATTTCATTGAACAGATATCAAAATAAATCAGATATAAAAAAATACACTACACAATACTAAAAGTCAACAGGTTAGTTTAAGAATATTGATTTTCTTTAATTTGTTTGTAAAATTAATTTACTTTATTTATTCTCTTAAAATTAAACAATAAATTTACAGTTTTTAGATGCATTTATAAAAAAAATTCTTTTTTCAAAATTCAATTTGAGTTAAAGGTCATTTAATCGACGTATAAATTTGATAATTTACAACCGCAAGATACTGTAAGCCTGAGTGTATGTTATAAATTTCAATTTGATACGATCATATGTTCATAAGAAAAAAATGACACCAAGACAGACGGACAACAGAGTGATCTTATAAGGGTTTCATTTTGCCTTTTGAGGTACAAAACCCTAAAAAGTTATATGGAACCTTTCATCAATATATTACATACATACATACATATAATCACGTCTTTATCCCATGCGGGGTAGACAGAGCCTAGGGCCATAAGACCTTAGGCCACGTTTAGCATAATGGTAGTTGAAACAGGAAATCAATAGTGATGGGTTGCTAGCCGCATCGCCTATGTCATGATTTCCCCATTCGGCGATTCCCTCAGACGACTTTTACGGCTTGCGCGGGAAGAGAAGCAGCTGGTACATTCTATGTTTTTCTTTTTCTCCCAGACCAGCATGGAAGAAATATATCAATATATTAAGGTTTGGAAAGTTCTTACTCTTAAAATATTAGCAGCTGTGACCTACGGTTTTTAGATAAGAATCACCAAATGTGCACCAATATGATAAATTTTCTAAATCCCGAGTTACAGCTTTTAGCATTTCTACAAACTATCAAACTATTTAGCTTTATATACTCGTAGCTATAAACTCAAATTTAATTTCCCAATCGAAAAAAAAGACCGGGTAGGCTAAATAAAATAATAAAATCTCGGATATCAAATGAAATGTCAAACGCAAAGAATGATTCCGCAGAGAGGATCCTGCAATAAAATTGTCGAGCTATATTTGAAGGCACTTAGGGCGAGTCGCCATTGAAACCTTGTTCACTTCTTGTGAATGAGTTTCTACGTCACGAACAGAGTACAACGAAATAGAGCAATTAGAAGCTCCATGTAATTTATTGACTCGAGTAGCAAGACCGTAAGTGGCTCGAACGATCGGGGGTCATGCGCTGTTAAACTTTTTTAGTAGCTGTGTAGTATTAAAAGTAAATAGGGTTCTTTGATTCCTTCCGGACGTACTCGTAATTTAAAGATTTCGCGTAATAGAATCAATTCACGTAAGATAAATAAGTTTATATTCATCCATCTTCTATACATGCCCAATTTGAATTTTAAAACTACCAATAAAAAAATAAATAAATCGACACAAAAAAAATATTTTCTGATTTTTAAGGCCAAAATATACCTCGGTAAATAGATTCTAAATAGGCTTGTAACTCAATCTTAAGCACAGAATAAGTAATAGTATGTACTACTTAAGTAAGTATTGTGTTACACAGGTGACAGCGGCCATCCATTTCCTAAGGCAAGGCGCTAGCACAATCACCGCCGTCGGGATTTTTCCCCTCCGCCCGGAAACGTGACCAGGGGACTGTACTCTGGTTAATCAGAAATCATTTGTTTGCACGTAAATACAACAAATAGAGGTCTGATCATTATGATGATGAGCCAATAACAAAGATGTTTTTGTTATTTTTTAAGGTCAAAAGACACTTCTAGAATTCTAAATAGGCGTGTAACTCAATCCCGCGCAAATGGCCGGTCGGAGCCACGGTATTGTGTTACACAGGCGACAGCGGCCGTCCATTTCCTAAGGCGAGGCGCTAACTCAATCACCGCCGCCGGGATTTTTCCCCTCCGCCCGGAAACGTGACCAGGGGACCGTACTCTGATGAGCCAATAACAAAGTTGACTTAGTTGTTCACCCGCTAGCTGTAAATGACGAATATTGTGTATGAAGGGAAGTCTAATATATTTGTACCACTTTCTGATAGGTTGTGGTTGCCAAAAGCAAAACCTTTTACTGTGAAGGTTTAGCGCAGAGCAAGAAGAGCTAGAATAAATCACGTTAACTTTAACCCGTAAATATAGTATGCCTTCATACTCTTAAAACAGTTTTTGGACAAAAGAAAAAAATTTTTTGTAGATTTAATCTACTTACCTACTCGATATCTTATTTTGGGCAGTAGGTAATAAAAGGCAAACAAACTTATAATTTCTTGAAAAGGAAAACGCAATAAGGGTAAGTACCTATGTTCTTCCTTTAATTTATCTAATCAATTTTACTTAAAAGAACATTTCTCTCAAATAATAAAGAAAATCATTTTTGGTGCCACAGATAAAAGGAAACAAGTATATATGAAAATGTTTTTCCTTTGTGTTTCCAATTGGGACGAGTGGAATCACTCATATCTGATAAATGAGGTTTATTTTTGTTTTCGTAGAAATCGACCACAACTGATGCATTTCCATTTCAATGAAGCTTTTAATGAAAAAAAAAAGATATCCAGTGAAATACAACTTTAATGCATTTTATTTGCTGATGAAAATACTTTGCATTCACGATAGATTTATCTTCAGTTAATAAGTGTTCATAGTTTTTTTTTTATGAACAGACAAGATGTAAATACTTGTATTATATATGTAAATAATCGTCACATAATTAATTTCCAAAAGCCTGATCCGCGAAGCCCTTGAAATTGAAAACTTTTCTATCTATTGTCTATTTATGAATACTACTTATATTTATCAATACAGAAATGTTTGTAATGTATCTTCTGAGAACTGGATGGACCAAAAATTGGGTAACATATACTTTCGGTTTTCAATAGCGGTTGAAAAAATTAAGTATACCCACTTATTACTATAACTATACTATACTCATTACACGGTAAATACGTATTTCTGTTAGCAATGCAAGTAAATTAATAATTAATATCTTTCTTTCAAAGATACAGACACAATAAACAAAATTATAAATTCGTTCTTTAAATTAGTATGGTGGAATAATAATCATCGCATTTCACAGTTTTTACTACACAGCTTTCTTTGACGCACTGTATTGCTGTAGTCAAAGCTCGATGCTAATTAGAAGAGCTGCTGGTAGCAGCGCCGCCTCCATACGGCAGCACTTTGTGACTTTTTACTAGCTTTTTACGCAGCGACTGTCACTGTTCTGTTTTTGGTTTTTGTTAAATGTTTTGTGACATACAGAAAAATACCTATATAGCAGATTTTGGTTTCACAAAAGTGATATTTGTAGAACCGTTGAAACCTAGGTAGGTTTCAACAAAATAAATTTACAAAAAGCTTAATAGTTAAGGTTAACTATTAAGCTTTTTGTAAATTTATTTACTTATAAAACGCTTTACTTACTTACCTCATGCGATTTCGATATAACGTTTTAAACGTTTTTGTTTATATTTATGTAAAATCCACTTGCACAATATTTATGAGTGTAAATGAAAAAATAAAATAAGGATGGGCAATATATTGCCATATTTTTTATATAATTCAGCAGGTAAACAGGCACATGATATAAATAAACCTTGCACATTTATTTTTAACTAGCTATTCTCCTCGGCTCCACCCGCGTGGGACTCTGTTTTATCGAGCCTATGTTTGACCCCTGGTCTTTAACTATATCCATACAAAATTCCATCAAAATTGGTCTAGCGGTTTAGCCGTAAAAGCGTAACAGAAAGACAGACTTTCGCAGTTATAATATTAGTATGGAAGTAAAGATATGATAAGTAAAGATTAAACTGTGAAGCCACCTCTGCGTACTCAGAACTTCTGACGGAGCATTCACAAAAAGCTCAAAGCTGCAAAAAGTTCAGGAAACGCCAGCCTGGATTGTATAGAGTTTACTCCTCGCACGTACATTATACTCTTTCATATCGTATATGGTGTTTTACGAGCTTCAATGTTTTTTCTGCGTGCTACATAAAAGGTTTTACTAATGTCAAGTATTTTTTTCTCTTGTGTAAAAAACGTATCGTGCATCCAAATTTATGCAGTGTTTGTTATTCATAGAAGTACAAAATGGCGTTTTTTTAAAAATAATAGTAGATTGTTAAACAAGGGAGGAAAGAAACTATTCCTTTTACCCGTGTTAAACACGATGACAATCACAACAGATCGTAAAAGTCGACCAAGCAAATAGGCTTTAAATTTTCCAAGCAGACTTGTGGTTTGAAATAAGCTATGAGTATATCGCTTATTATCGCAGTTCATAGGAGAAAACATAAGTCATTTATGGATATCCCTTTCAGCAAGTGATCATAATACATTATAAAATACATATATGAATGTAAAGCTCAGCAACTCATCAATATTCAACGTTATAAAAACGCCTTTTATAAAAATCCGGTCGAGTGGCTCAACTCGTTCGCCGATCTTTTAATCTCTTAATTACATGAGTGCGGGATGCGCGAGGATTTTCCTAGAATCATTGAGTACTTAATATAGAGATAAAGTGACAAAATAATATTGGCAATGTTATTTGCACCAGGGCGCATTGAGAATGACACACCGATTTTTATTTTCTAGTTAAATTACACCCACCTGACGGTCACCGTCATGCGATTAAGACAGACGAAAAATCAGTAAAGCTAGGAATCAAAGTCTGCTATAATATGGTTTAAGTACTACGTGACGTCCGACTTTAAAACCGTACTGTAATGTAACTGTGTAATGATCCCCTGGCTTCGAAGCAATATTAGTGCACTACTACCTGGAGGAAATGATTAGATATCACTGACAAAATTCTTACCTAAAAATTCTAGGATAAACAAAAGTGAAGGAAATATCTTAATTATATCTCTTTATAGATAATCAAGTACCTACAATACAATACAAAACCCTTCATTGCATATAAATAACATTAAAAAAGGTATATAAGTGTAGGCAGGTTCAAGTAACGAAAATTTTAAAAGGCATTAACTATAGAATGTTTTCTATTTCTATTTCTATCAAATTATTACATTAAACAGCTTAATATTTGCACACTCTGTAATTTTCCTCCCAAATATCCATGCAAAATGGATGACCAGAAGCTGCGCCGTCCGGGCATATAAATTATTCTTTCGGTTAAGCTTATATGCATATTTCCATATAATGTGACCGTACTGCGATCTATGTGGTTTGAAGGATTTAATATAATTTGTCATAAAATGTCATTTCGCTGAAGAAACGGAGTGCGGAAATATTTTTCAAAAATTTAAATCAAAGATTTATTTTATACAGATGGAGAAATCTTCCAGCAATGCGTTGATCACTATCATGATAAAAAAATTCGTAGAAACCGCGCGCGATCTATGCTCACTACATAAGCTCGTGCGTGGTACCAATTGCGAACTCGATTTTGTACGGAACCACGTTAAACCGCGTGGCGACTCGCTTAAATTTCTATAGTGAAAATATGTTTACATCTGATTTATTTATCAATAAAAATGCATTTTTTATGATCTACAGGACGTGTTTCAGGTAAATAAATAATTTCATTTTATTTCAATAGGTATTGTTTGAAAAAAAAATCAAAATCTCTATTGTAATATTGTACAAATTACCATTATTTTTAAATTATTCTGGTTTTCGTTGATGACTTGCGAGTAGTATTTTTCTTTTATAATTATTGTACTAAGATAATGCTGACAGAGTGGATGAACTACTTGTAATTGAATAGTTAGTCGAGCGTGTAAATCTACGACAAGCAACCTATTTTATACTGAGGTTTGTTTTTATTTATAAGGCGTATTTGGCAGGGTTTAAATATGGGGTTGAAATTAAATCCAAGTGTGCTAGAGTGCAAGCCAGTATGAGTGTGAGGCATGAGAGTGATTGGACTTTTTATTTATTAAGCATTTCCGAGGGAGCGTCTGTCTCCCTGTCAAGAGCCTTTTGTGTGGATATACTCATTATAATTGAAGCATGCGACAGGAATTTATGATCCGATGACGCCAAGCACCAGAGCATATAGCTGCATAATTTGATTTTAGTATTGTATTAGCTGTGACCGCGACTTCATCCGTATAAAATTTAACAAAAAGTTTAAGTTCATTTAGCAGAGTTTATGAAAAAAATCTAAAATCAAAGTAGCCTAAGTTACTCCTTATTACATGAAATACACTTGGCCTTGAAGACTACAATTTTGAACCGCTGGTTTAGGCGTAAATATAAAATCTCAAAGTCAAAAAGCGGGCTTATAATATAACACTACAAAAAAAAAGAAATTATTATACCAGGGCATGATTCCATGTCATGCAGGGTCAATTGACAGTGAAAACTATTGTATGATCATAATCATAATCCACTGTTGGGCATAAACTTCCCTGTATGATCATGCAAGAAACAAAAAAAATATGCTATGTTGTTTGCTTCGGACGACATAGTAATTATAGTTATTGGATTTTGAAACCAAATTCATGCATCGGTTTTAATAAAAATGTCTATTATTACCTATCGAATCTGTAACTGAAATAAGATGTAATAAAAATATTTAAAAAAAAACTGGTTGGTCATGAAATAAATAGGCATCAAAGTTTTGAAGTTTCATTATTAATTTTCAGCAACTGATTTACTGATTTAGCCATGCATTCTAGATATAACAGAAGTGCTAGCATGCCTTCTTTGGGCTTAAGGTAAGATGTCATCAATAATTTAATGTATACCTGATAAACTAAAATCATAGACTAAGCAGCTTTCCCCGAGGAACATAGTGCTAGACAGGAAAATATTAGGCCTTCCATACAAATTTATCAATAAGCTGATCCCGGTCTCTATAAAAGTCGCGTTTTTATGATTCTGTATTCGTCCTGTATATGTCCTGATATTTTTGTCATGTCTGTCTGTTCATCTGTTCGCAGAGACTACAATAGAATACCAAAAATCTTTATTGCACCAGTAAAAATTAAGGATAACAGAATAAAAAAACCCTTAATTACTATATATTTTTATTAATCTCTCCGTACCTTCTCTAGTTTAAAACCTCGGTTTCCCAAGTATGAGAATGAACCCAAAAAAAACTGATATAAGAACGCGTGGTTATTCATTTTAAAAATATATTCTATTAACAATGAATTCTTCTAATCAATGATGTGCACGAGCATGGTCCGAGAATCTCCAGAATTAAGTCAACAAACTCTTCAAGACAGACCCATGGAAGAGTCACTGTGGTTTGGACTTTGCCTTAGCTAGATATACGTTCTGTTGTACCTTATAATGATTGACTTGTACAGAATACTCCTAGCATTAAGTCCGCCACTTAAAATAAAGATTCAAATAATCAAGGGTCGTACGAGAACTTAATAAAAAATAAAATTACAGCGCATATGGAATGATGGAAACGAGTCACGCCAGCCGTGTAACGCTACAACCAGGTAATCTGAAGGTAGAAAGAAGCCGAGGTGATTTTCTCTGGGAAGGCAGAATGAGGGTAGTTACAGACGCTATTTTGAATCTACCCTGGAATACGTGGTTTCAGGTAAGAGAAAGAAAAACTATGAAATAACTGAGGCTATTTGATAGCGTAATAATTTTTAAATAAAAAATTATTACGCTATCCAATAAAAAATTATGCTTTATAAACAATAAATTTTTTAAATGTTTCAGACGACACTCATGTTAACAATTATATTCAAATACGTTGTGCACCTGTTAATTGCATATTACTTTAAAAATTATTCAAACATTTTCGTGGATTTGTCGATGCATATAACAGAACTGGTTTTCACCATCGATGTACTTGTGCACTGTCTACACATGTTTTGGCCTGCAGTAAGATTGTATATGAGGATCTATAGACGGAGTCTATTTTTTTTAGCGATTGATCTTCTATCTCTCTTACCAATCACGACTATATGTGAGTTATTTTTGAGTATTTATCGGATCAAGTGCATAATTGCACTTGATCCGGTTATAAGAATTAATTAATAATTAATAGCACACTATACAAATATATTTTTACGTTTTTATTGAGGGCTGGGAGGACTCACAAGTCCTCCAACCCTCGAGTTTAGGTACGAAGGAAAGAGTAAGTAGTAAAAGTTACGATTTTCATTAGTGGATTTAATTAATAAATGATTTTTTCTTTCATTTCAGTTATGTATAAGCCAGGTTATGAAATGTACGTCACATTTGGAAGGTGGTTGGCCATAATTCGTATATATAGAATTATCGGATATTTCAAACAAGCAAATGAAAAAGTAAATCCGTAAATACATATGTATGTTTTATATATCTACACAGAAAATAACAGGATAATTTGTATTGGAACAGGTACAGCATGGTTCTAGAATAATGATCTACTTGGTGGAAAACATGACCTTAATTGTACTGACCGTACATTTCGGGGCTTGCTTGCTATATCACATACATGCCACTGGAGATAACAAGGAAAACTGGTATAACATTGGTTACCCAGAATACGTCAACAGCCATAAGATAAAGTTTGACAAGTAAGAAAACAAAATTTTAAAATTTTTAGGCACTCTTTGAAAATGTTCAATATACCCTGCCGTTTCTTCAGTTAGTATTAAATATAACCTACAAAATGGTTAAGAGCTATCTTATTTAATCCACGTGCCTTAACTTAATTAGTTCAGCCATTTTTAAAAGCAAATAACTGTCATAATGTTAGCCGGAAGAAATAAGAGCGTTTTAAAAAGATTTCTTTTTTCAGAGAAGATATCAAACACAACCAATAAGCTACTTGACAAATATTAATTTTGAAACAATAAATTTTTGTAGCAGTATTTGACCCACAAAACCGAAATAAATATCAATTTCAGTTCATGAAAACGTAAGATGGCAGTTTTACTTATTTCAGTTTCAAATTTACTCAAAATTCGAAACAGTTAAAACGCGGTCTGGCCATTATCCACCATGATGCGAAGTCAACGTTTTGGTCAATGGTACACTACAGACCTAATTTTAAATTCTGTGATTCACCTAAATTCGGTGATTTGAATTATTTTCGGGCAAAGAAGTTCGAATCGCGCTGTCTCTCTGTGACACAATATTTCTTTTTATCTATGTTTTTGGGCTTCCAAGATCGAGATTTCATAATTATCTAAGACTTCAATGATGTAACAAAATATTGTATAATGGCGGACACGGTTTTCGATGCTTTTTTGAAAATGAACTTTTGCTGTTTTCTAGGGCTGAAAAAATATGGAAATTGTTTTTAGTCTAAACGAATAAAAAAAAAATTTTACACAACTAAATACGAGTATAGCCTTTTCATATACATATCTATAGTCTATAGATTAAAATAAATATAGATGACTCAGTTAGGCCTAATAGCTACAGTGCACCATAAGGCAGGGCCATTTCCCTTTGTAATAAGTCCCTAAGGATATTGCTAATAAAATATCAACCTTATAGCAGCGTAGTGTATTTTGTCGTCTACTCGTTACGTTTATTGCTTCATATTAAGTATTAGAAGTAGCTATCTAAATTAAAAATTAAATTTATTTGAGGACTAATGAATATATATTTTTTTTATTATTTAGACTATTGAATTCATATTAATCATACGCACTACAATATCATTAAGTTCATCACTTCACTATATAGTATAAAACAAAGTCGCTTTCTATGTCCCTATGTCCCTTTTTATGCTTAAATCTTTTAAACTACGCAACGGATTTTGATGCGGTTTTAATAAATAGATAGTGTTTCAAAAGGAAGGTTTTTATGCCCATGCGAAGCCGGGGCGGGTCACTAGTTTTAACCTAAATTTTAGTAGATGCATCAAACATTTTACTTACATCTGTTAAATGTTTTTGCTACGTAATGTTTTTACTTTTATTTAACTACTGTCATAACGGTTTTATTAATATTTTTATATTTTGTATTGACCCTAAAACAGTCATGACAATATCGTTAACATATAAAATTAATTTGTTTGAAGATCTTTTGAACTATTTTGTTTTATTGCCATCCATATTTTAATACACCTTAACTGGTCTCTTCTATGTGGCCTACTGAAACATCACCATACAACCATGTATGAAAAGATATTAGTTACCTCTCTATTTGTACAAGTAAGAAGAATGGTAATGAGTTATAACATTATTTTATGCCACCAAAATGTTTTTTATGTCTAAATTTATGATAACGTAGCAGCAAAGTAAAATTTGATTTGAAATTGAGACAGGAAACGGAACAAAGTAATAAAGTACCAGTGTATACTGCCGTTTTATGGGCTGTGTGTGAATTGCTTTTGCAACTGTTGCAATGGGTAGTAGAAATTGTCTCTGCTTGAACTGTGAAGAAGCTATTTGTATACCTTCTTAGATTGGTATAAAAAGTTTAATATAATTTTAATGAGCTTGCGCGTAATAAGTAAGAATTTGTGAGAAAATTCTTTCCCTATTTGGTAAAAGCTACATGAACTTTTCAAAACTGATACCATCTGTTAGGTAGCAATTATAATTTTCATTTTTCGTACATTTTTTAAATCGATGCTTAACTACAATGATTGCAATTGTTTATCTACAATGTAATGCACATTTATTTTAATTTACAGTTACTTGGCCTGTTGGTATTACTGCTCTTGTCGTGTGTACAATGTTATATTTGGAGACGCTTTCCCTTTGGCAAGTATTTCCTTTTAACTTAAGTACCCACTTAATGAGGAGAAAGCACATAACATACGCTTAATACGCAGTTTTTTGAAATATAAACAATTTGAATATACTTAATAAAATCTAAATTATGCACAAAAACATTGAAAACGAAATACAGGACACAACAATACGTTTATTTATCCCTGATAGGGATAGTTAGATAATAAGAGAAGTTGCCAGTAATATTTTATTTTATATTACTACCAAAAGAAAAAACAAACTTTACATTTTAAGTCGTAAGTGTCTTATCTCTACGGAAAGTCTTCTCTTGAAGTCATATTTAAGCAATTGGTTTTGTCCAGGGACATTGTCATTTTATTTGCTTATGACATATCAAGCCAGAAAATAGCTTTCAAATTTTGAGAGAAATGTCTATATAAAGCCAATCCCAATTCTGCCTTTAACATCAGAATATTTATAGTACTAACGTACAAAAAATCTTTTTTTTTTAGCTTGATGCAGATAAATGGCTAACATCATTTCTTATGATGGTTGGTTACGTCGTCTTTCGATTCCAGTATATAGGAGTTTTGACTTGGGAACTAGTTTTAGAGAATTCTCGCAGGTCATTGTTCGTTGATCAGGTAAGGCACTGCCCACACACGCAGAGAAAACTCTTTTAAGTAAACATCCATTAACATTTTTAAACTAAGGCACTTGCCTTCAGATGTTAACGTCTTGTATTGTAGCAAATTTAAAAATATCATCCGCCGGAGGACGACTAAACAAATATGTTGTAGGATTTATTTTAAAGTATGTGTTACACTCGAGATTCATATCTACGATCTCGTGGCAAAGGCATAATCCATTGAGCCACCGAAACAGTGGACAGGGGAACGTTAAATAAGTTGAAAAAAAAAGAAACTGACTTTGCGATTGTAGGTTAGAGTAATTTTACCCAGCTGCCTTTATTAATGTCTGAGAATTAATATACAGCTGTGCGAATCATCCCACCAAGCCATCTATAAAAGGCAGTAGCGGTTCTAAGAAAACAAAATTAAAATATGAAAAATGGAAAACACGAGAAGCTTTAAGAAATAAGACACGTTTTTCATTCATTTATAACATGAAAGCTTATGCAAAGGCTTTATTTATTACTATGTTTTATGAGGAAACTGCAAAAATATGAACCAGAAATAGATTGTTCGTTGGTAGATATTAATTTTATTTCCTTGGTGATCTTAAGTCACTTTTTTGTACCAACATTAACGTAATATTTTTACTACCTCCTTATATTTATCTAATTACTAAAAAGGTACTCAAGTACAGTATAATTTAACTATGAAATCTAAACAAACATTGACTACGAGATTACGATACTTAGGTAAATCTGAGTCTACAAGTTTGAGTATTCTGTTAGTTATACAATTGTTTTGATTACGATTCACGAATTTTCGAAAAACAAAAAAAATAGTATCCAGTTCTATTGTCTAATTGTTTCATACATACTCTATTTTTAGTATCACCATATGGTAAGTTTTCTCAAGTTGCGCAGTGCCCCGGCGTGGTTGTTAGAGCAAGCAAAAGAATATAAGAAGCTACTTTGGAGTATGAAAGATGGGATACTGACATGCAACGAATTGCAGAAACTGCCACTAGCCTTGCAAATGGAACTTGTATTTGATATAAACATTGTGCACTTTCATAATTCTCTGATTTTCAGGGACGCAGGTAATAATGAAATAGGTTTCTAATTATCTTTACTGCTAAACTTTTTGCTATTAAATGTGCTATTGCTTGCTTAACAATTATTGAATATCAGATGAGGCCTTCCTTCGACAAATTTCCCTGTTGATGAAGCACGAGTTGTATCTCACGGGGCAGCACATATGGAGCCAGAATGTGGTTAAGATGGGCATGATCTGCATCAAGCGAGGAGTCATAGAGATGTTGTCTGATGAAGACGACGAAAGTCCTATGATCGCTTTTAAAGAAGGAACTGTTAGTATACCTTTACTATACACATTACACACATTCACGTGGAGTGCTTTCTTCGAACACTCCTTTATTTTAGAAAAATCACACCAAAAAAGTGCTTGGTTGACGTTGCGTTAGTGATAGGCTTTCTGCTTAAAGAACTTACTTTCTATTACACTACTTCTATGCACTACAATATTTTATCACAGTCAATAACAATAGACAACGACATTTTTTTTGTATTGTGGTTTCTCTGGCCACAAATATAAATGTAAACGTTGGAAGTATGAAGACATTAAATTATTGATATTAAGCGCCTAATCGTGAAATTTTGCCTTATAAATGTCAACGCATACGTCAAATAAAATTAAAGCTGTTAAATTGTTACCATGTGACGACATGAAAACAAATATTTACATGGGAATCAAACCGAGGTAGTCCGAGCGAGTAGAGCATTCGTAAACCTTTTTTTACTGTACATACGAAAATAATACTGAGAAACATGCAAACACTTCTTTTATTTCCGGCGAGTATAGCATCTACTTTATTTTATTCTCGACTCAAAAGTTTCACGCAAATGATGTCTGTATTTTGACTGTTTGTGGAATAGTAAAGCTTCTTAATTAAAATAGGAAGACTGTTTCGTTGAATGAAATGTAACTTGTTGAAGTACATGTAATTCATTCCATTCTCAAATGGGATTTTAAAATCTTTGCTACATCGAGTTTGAGCTGAAATTTTTATTAAAAAGAAGACTTCATCACCCTATCATTTCATATTCATAGTATAGAAGCTATAAATGTAAAATTTATAAGGTAGTAACAATAATAGGGTAGTAACTACTTTGAATACACGTATTGTTTTTTGTTTAGCTTAACTTATTATAAAAAATATTGACACGGATAAACGACTTATTGTGGAGATATGTTTCACTTTGTCCGTTTTCAAAGATTGTATTCTCAACTGGCTTGAGGCTTGACACGACAAGTCGTCAAAGAACTAGGGATAACGAAAATACCTAAAACTAATTCCTTTGTTTGTGAATAGCCTACTGCTATCTGAAGCTACTTAGTAGTCGGGTTTTGACTTAATAATATACCAGTTTACGAATAAAATAATGTAGAAATAGAAGAACTATTAGGGATAACGAAAATACCTAAAACTAATTCCTTTGTTTGTGAATAGCCTACTGCTATCTGAAGCTACTTAGTAGTCGGGTTTTGACTTAATAATATACCAGTTTACGAATAAAATAATGTAGAAATAGGTAGGGAGTAAAGTACGAGTAGAGTGGCATTTCGACTTAACGTCTGTTAAAGGCATTTATTAGGTACCTACTTACGGCATTTAATAATAAAACATAAATAAGACTATATAAAATTATATACCAATCAATTTGATATTACATAAAAATAAAATTCTTCATAACTTAGTTATATCTCGTATTTTTGTAAGTTAAAGTGAAAATTTTGTTTCTAACCGAACTACCAAGAGCAACATATTTTATTAAACGCTGCATAACATTTTTAATAAAAAGAGTGCAGATGTTCTAGTGAATAACCAACGAACACCTGCGCCGTAAAATTGTTTTTATTGTCCAACTTTATATTTGAGGGAATCCCACACTAGCTCCATAAAATTACGATCTATTTTCTTTTTCTTCGGTTCAGTCATAAATTTCCCAATATTGCCATCACGTTTAACAAATATTCTAAATAAAAAATTTAAAAGGCAAAAATCTCTTTGTATGCCGGCGAATTACAAGTTATTTGTTTTCATTTTCAGGTGCTGGGGGAACTCAGTTTATTCTTCTCGATCCCGTCAAAGGTTACGGTAAAAGCGGCTACTTATGTGGAGATTCAGGCGAGTACCATATAGACCAACAAGATATATATAGAATATAATGTTTGTACGGTCGATATATTTAATATCCATTGCAGATATTGCGCCGCACAGATTTTATGCGAGTGGCAGAGGAACACCCTACTATGCTGTCGTCTGTGAGAAATCAAATTTTTGAGAGGTTGCGAAAATCAAGGCAGAGACAGGTGAGACTAGTTTTTATACTGTGTCATGATATTAACTTATTAAATTTTTTAAAAGTTATGTACGCTGGAATTTTATCGGTTCCGAGAAAAAATACCTTAGGCGATTTTAACACTATTTATTACTTATCTTTGTAGCGACCACTACATTGTAGAGCGTCTATTAATCCTGCAATGCACTCTGTTAGTAAGAACAGACATTTCAATTGCTTTTTTAATAATTTATAATATCTTAAATAATAACATATTATTTACTTAAAATGAAACTATAGATTAAAAGTTCTTTAATGTATGCCTTATAATATTATTATTGGGATACTAACTCAAGATTGGATTTCTAGGAGGCCATAGAGGAATATGACAAAGGAGATTCAAGACTAATTCGAACTCGTTACAGACCAATGAAAGTGCTTAAAGACAATTTGGCTGGCATCGAAGAAGAAGACCCCACCTTTGTAGACGATTCTCATATGTATTATAAAGGTTATAAAGTACAATATTGCTTGGTAACTTTAAGATGAACTGTAACTGATACCAATTTGAATAATTTGTTATAGATGAGAATAATGTGCGGCAGCCGAAATTTACCACGGAATATCTGGAATTATATCAGTTGTCTAATAAAGTCACAACTATAGATTCCCCAAAAATATGTTTAAAGGCGAATTTTCCATGGATACTTCAACCGAATACAACTTTTGTACGTATTTCTTTATTGATACCAAATTCAATCTTCTAAAATTCTTGTACCTTTTATATAAAATTAGCTGTTATACTTTTACAGCTTGCGTGTTTTAAAAAATTATATCCTTCACCAAAGTCTAATCTATATATCGCAATCCGAAATGCTTTTTATAGATTAGCTTAAATGTTAGGGACCTACAAAGACATATTACATTCATATAACTACTTACTTGTAAAATGTCAAACGAAGCTCACTCACCCTGCATTGAAGTATATTTAAATTAACGTAAATTAAAACAACAATTTCAATTGCAGAGTTACGAACGTGAGCAAATTTGCAATTCGTAATTAAAATTTTACGAATAAGTAGAAATACATATAGTTTATTTGTATCTGTGCAATTATTTATTTACATTTAAATTACTTTAAGTACAGTAATATTTTATTTGGATATAATTTATATTTGTAAATAGAAATACTAATTTCCAAAATTGTTTAGTGCTAATTAGGTTCAACAAATAAATATTAAAAACTGTTGTAAATTCAAAAGTGTTAATAAGTCGTTTATCGTTTCTTTTTATTCCACTTACATTCAGTCGAACACATTATATTAGTTCCATTTACATTATGGGGTGGTTGTGTCAAATGTAATTTGAACTAACTCTTTCAAATATTTAATGATTATTATTATTAAATTATTATTTACCTTTTTCAGACTCACATGTTCGATATTGCACATTTCTTTATGGTCTTGTACCTGTGTGTATTGTCTCCGTACTACGCCTTACAAACATACAAAACAGATTTCGAAATTGCCTTCAGTACTCTCCTTGTGGCCGGATTGTTGTTGAATATTTATATTCAACTTACCACTGCTATTATTGATAAGGTATGTTTAAGATATATTCTTTATTTTATTTATTTATTTATTTAACTTCATTGTGAGAGCCGTGAACTTTTTCTATCAGTCATAGAAGTTAAGTTCCTATTTTTAATTTTCGACTGTATAGAATCGTAAATAACTAAGATTTTTTCTATGTGGAGATAAGCCTAATAATTGTTTGAAAGTCTATCGCAGTAGATCCATACATCTAAAGACCAAACACGAATGTATATCTTTTACTTGACTCCACCCGCAAGAATTATTGCTAGACACAGGCCGCCGTCATAGATTCGCATTCAAGTAAAATTTAAAGATGTTGATGTAGTTTATGAAAAAAAAAACATTTCTTAATATCTATTATATTTTCATCCCTTTGTTTACTTTGGTTACTAATTTGACGGTATTTATTTTTTTGATTTAATATGTAATTTAGCATCTACATAAAAATAATTGGTAAAATTTTAGAACATCCGAAAAGAAACGGTGAAAGAGATTGCTGAAGTTAAAATGTCGTCAGTGGGCTTCTACCTAGATATTTTGTCCGTGTTTCCACTCTACATATTCTCGGACACATTTGATCCTACTCACAAGTCAGTTATTGGTCAAGTGGTCAAGCTATTTCCGATGCTACAAGTCTGGCATATATGGGATTATTGCGTCAAATGGATGCAGAATTTTGATGCTAATATTAAGGTAAATAAGTCTTAAAAACTGTACATAGATATTAAACTTACAGCTTAAATGTCAAGCGGTGCCAATCTTGAAACACAAATTTTGTAATATCAACAATTTTATATTTACAAATACAATTTTAGTAATATAATTATTGAAAGTGCATTTAAATACTATAAAATTGACTAATTCATAGAGTTTAGAAATCAATATTATATAATTTTTATAAATATAAATTATATTCAAAACTTTATTGAGCTAGAGCTATAATAGGTAAACTTAATGCTATAAGCATTATCTGCCAGTCAACCTTTGGAAATTACAAATACAATACGAAATGCATATTTATTTTATTTATTTATTTATTTATTCACCTTACAACTATCATCACAGGAAGATCCCAATACAATAGCTGCGATACAAAAATATAAAAAGAATAAAACAAATAAAGAATTACATTACTGTCTATAGCAAATAATGTATAATGCTACCTTTGTGAATTTACTCAGAGAACAGGAGAACAAGGTATAGACAAACATATCAGACTCTACCTCTGAGTTTATTATTACTCTTCCTGTTGAAGTTAATTAATGTTTTGACTATATCTAATCCATATGTGCCTTTTACGAAATTAGTATCGTAAGCAATCATCCTATTTTGTAGCTTGAAAATGTTAAAAGAGATTGATAATAGTGGTAACGAATTAAAATCTATATAATCTCTACCTACCCATCAGCTTTGTACTGAATCTGCCTCATATGTGATCACCAAGAGTGCAATCATAGTATTCAACAGGTCCAGGTAATTTAATCAGGTTTCACGGCGTTGGTGATCGCTCTAATACCTATCTCTAAGATTATGTAGGCCATCCTAAATTGAGTTGGCTTTGTCCTTTGAGCCATCGATATATTACGGAGGTTTATCATTCCTTGATTGAGACAGAGCTATATTTAGTTTTTATTATATTTCACATGCTAATTTAGTAGACAATGACCTTTTAGATTGGTTTTCAAATAAAAGTTGGATGGAAACAAATTTTCATTTTTGGATTTAAATGCTATTTTGTATTTTTTGGATGTGTTTATAAATAAACCTTATAATGTTGGATTTCAGCTTCTCGCCTTGGTGAAACACAGTCTAGTTATAATTGTTTGCTGTTATTGGTCGGGATGTTTACTGTATTTATACGCTTGTCCAAGAAGGCTATGTTTCGAAGTTAGTATTTATTTAATGATTTGATAAAAATACTGACAGCACAGTTTCCCCACAGGTGCTGTAAGCTAGAGCAAATTACCTACCTACATAGTTTTAACTTTCAATTGATTGCAAAAAAATAGTGTATTTTATTAGCAAAATTATAGATATACGGTGAAAATCGAGATACTATGACATAAACATTTTTCCTTAGCTTAAAAGGAACCTTGACGCACAAAGCTGTTTTTTTAATAGTGTGCCAAGAAACACAAAATTATATATCACGGAGGGAGTGAGATAAGTCCCAACTTGTTGCTCTTATATTTGATTGTTTTATAAGCTCTCTCGCTGTTATAGAAATCTTGGATGTCGCAACTGATTTACTGGGAGACAAAAGTTTTTATGACAAACAATGCTCGCCATGAGCGACCCATGGTCTCCGCATTTGCATTCGGCACGTCTGTGTTCACCCTCACCGGCTCGTCTGGCCTGGCTCCAGGTGTTAGAGATTTACTAGTGGTATGTAGTACATTTAATTTATGCCATCGTTGTACCAGGCAGTATGGTCATGTCAAGAGAATTGATGTTAATCTTTCACTCAAGGATTATAGGGCAGAGGATGAGAAAATTAGTTTCGAAACAACTGGCGTTTTGTTAATTTGGTATCTGCTAAGTATACATAATGGATCATGGCCGAAAGGTCTCGAGTATATTATATACTGGTGTAGAAAAGAAAGAGTAAAAGAAAGATAAAAGTTTCTCCAGCTTAGAAAAAACAACAAAGTTAACGAAATGAAAGTTGACATACATATTGGGCATGTGTTACACGTTGTCTTAGAACATTAAACCAACCGGAGTGGCCACCCACAGGCAACACTCCCTCCTCTTATGTGGCATTTGTGTGCGTGTATTTTTTTGCTTGTATTGGATAATTTTGTCAAGTGTGTATGCGTAGCAACATCTTCGAATAATGCATTAATGTTAATCTGCGCGTAGAATGTAGCAGACTTTTTCACTTTGAAATAAGTGCGCGTGGCATTTCGAATTGGTTTAATACTCTTAGCATATTGCACATCCTAGAAGAGTAACCTTAACTTTTATAATTTCTTCTGTTTCCAGGTGATGAGTATGTTTACCATCGGTGGATTCCTATTTTGCTTTTATACAGCAAAAATTTGTAGTATTTACGTACTTGAGACTAGAAGGAAGTTAAGATTTAAGGTACATTAACATTGTTTTTAAACAAATTAGTGAAATTAGTTATTAAGTTTAGATTTGAAGTGCTTTCAATTTTATTTTTAATCTTTATATACGAGTATATGTTCAACTAGAAATGCCGAAGATCGGGCGAAGTAGAAGAGGGTAGGAAAACGAACTCTGAGCTCCGAAGCAATCTGAGGATGCAACCGGGAAAGCACGAAGATGAGACAGAGATTCAACCACGTTACGTGAAATCAAAATATTGTCTTTCTTGACCGTGTATATTTTCTTTGATAGGGGTCTATGGCTGAGCTGTTTTACTTTCTAACAGTTAACCATGTCAGTGGAAAAATAAAAGCAAGAGTGAAAAAGTTTTTCTGTGTTCAGTGGTAAATATAAACATTTACATTATTCTGTTTCTTGCGATAACAGTCTTGTTTTGTGAGAGCATTGTACTTCTCTCGGGCAAGTCGAATGTGAGTTCATCATCATTGTATTATATGGGTTACAGGGTCAACCACTTGTGTCCTTACTAAACTGGAAACAACAAAGTATACTTTCCGTGGGAATCGAACCCACGGACTCCATATATTCAGGCAAACGCCTTAACCACCTTATCACAAAAGCAGTCACTGTGGATTGCCACTACTTAAACAGGACTCTACCAAGCTTAGAATATTTCCTTTTCTGTGATTACGTCGTATCTGATATGAATATCTTTATTGATTTTAAGGGACAAATGGAGCTGAAAGAACTAGAACTGGCCACCGTAGCGTTTTAAAGCTAACTTCTCATCAAATATGTAGTTATTAAAATTTGGTTTACATGAAGAGATTCCCAACGCTAATAGTGGACAAAACTAGGGCTGTTATGATGATGATTAAATATTAATTTATCTCCTCAGGTATTATAATAATGCTGTTTCCACCAAAGAGATATTCAAAGACATGTCTACGAATATTCAGCAAGAGGTCCTTTCTGTTGAAATGGTGGAGACTTTGCTGTTTTGTCCAATTTTTCAGGTACATAAAGGTTTTTTTTATTATTTTACTGTTGGTGGAAGCGCACTTTTATTTACTTTTATGTTACTTAATTGGTAGAGTTTTTGCACTTTTGAGCAATTATATCTTCTCAAATCTTTTATTATTAATGGCCAACATTTTATCGATTTTTCAAATTTCGCTAATAAAAGTGTTTCTTAATTCTGGCTTGCGGTAGAATTTGACTTCTTTGAATTTTTAAAAGTACTTACGCTCTTATTATTTTGTCAACTAATTAGCACTCACTTTTATTTCATATGCAGATTTAAAATACATAGATTATTGTAGATGTAAAAGAAACGTGAAAGATCAAGAAAGTGTGAACATAAAAAAAACCTATCACTTTGCAAAATTAATAGGGTTGGGTATTTTTTTTACTTAATTTCAGGTCTGTTTTAATTTTAAACTTTATAATTCTACGATCTTTTTAATAATTAAAAATTATTCATCCCAACAATATTTTCGCGTGGACGATCAATAACATATCAGGATGATGTAGCACCATTGTTCAAAATTAATCAATCATTGAATATTTCCCACCTAATTAAAGTATATTCGCCTACATGGAGTTTTAATATCTGCTTTCGCGGGTCGCACGTGTTTTTACATTTATTTACTTCTTCTTCGTCCAAGCGAATTTCATATATCGTGACATAGGGACAGAGAAAGCGACTTTATTTTATACTATGTAGTGAAGTGATAAATTTTATTCATGTCCATTATTTTTCGTGCGTAGATTTAAATTGCACTAAAACACGTTTCAGGACTACTTCTTCTTTTTCTTCTTCAGGATTGCAACCGCGACTTCCTCCAGACGGTGACGGCCAGTTCCAGAACAATAGTCCTGCCGGACAACGAAGTGGTGCAGCACGCCGCTGATATTGGTCGCGATATGTATATATTGCAAAAGGTACTGAAACTATCAACTGACAACTTTTGATGCCCTCCTTCTTCTTTTCGTGTCAATGACAAATTGCTAGAGTTATTACCCTAGTGCGAGGCTACCTTAGCTACCTTAATGGCCTTCCGATTTGCCTTTATCAGATCATCCACTGAACATAATGCAGCAGAGGCGGGGCACGACAGCATGTGTGCCATGGTTTGTGTACTCCCGCAGCGACACCTGTCGTCATCAGAAAACCCCCACCTCTTCTGTAAATTCTGACATCTGTCGATCTATATCCGAAGTCTGTTCAGTGACCTAACAAAACGCTTTATTGCAGAAATAGATAAAATTGTGCAATTTTTTTCTACTTTTACGTATTCTGCCCCTCTTCTGACAAAAGGCTACTCTATTTCTCCACTCGTCTATATATAAGGACTTAGAAGGCGTAATCTTAAATTTAAATAAAAAGGTAAAAAGACGGCCAAAAGTAGTATGAAACAGAGAAGTATACCTATGTATTTGCACTGAAAACATTGGAGTGAAATACATATCAAATGGATACGTCAGCCATTTTATCCGGGATACGGCTTCTTTTTACCTAATAATATAATATTTAACTTAATACAGGGTCACTGCAATGTACTTGATCACAACGGAAAAGTTGTGAAGTCAATTGGCCCCGGAAGTCATTTTGGAGACATCGAGATGTTGTTTGGTTTGCCAAAAGTAAGCTTGTTTTAATAATTTATTTGAAAAACTAAGGAAACTGTGAAACATCATGTATATATATTTTTTATTTAACATGGCATAGAATAGTCTTTGATATTGCTGTCGGTGATAATAATATGTATTCATACTGTAACAGTAGGTGATGTAGTTAGGCTCGGGCGAGACACTGGTTTGCTTTAGGTTCCCAGCGATATGAGCAGGGTTGGCTCCTATCTTCTCTGGAATTAGTGCCAAAACCTTTAGACGCGGGTAAATCGGTCTAAACTGATAGGTAGCATTTAAATAGTTTTAAAACAATCCACTATCTCTGTGCCCTCAACGTAATTGACTAGGATTCGTTCAAGCAAGTTCTTTGAATTACTAAAGCAAACTGCTATTGATTACATCTCAAACATTTCATAAAAGTTATTTCTACTGACTTAAACAAATATTGAATCAACAACAATAAGACGTAATATTTAATTTCGCAGGTGTACACCGTCATGACAACGACAAATTGCATATTACTGCACGTGGAATACAGAACATTGGTGCAGTGCTGGGGCACATTCCCTGATATTAGTCATCCCATTATCATGGTGATTCATGCATTTAATATTGCACTACCCGACGTCTCTAATGCACACTGCAACTTATATTAAAATGGAGATGATAAGTTGCACGCTGTGACAGTTGTGACTTGATTTTATTCTCTTTTATAGAAATATAAATAAAATGGGTGCTGAGGTGTCGTGGGACACACAATACAAAGTTGTATGTAACGTACGCTTTCTTTGTTTCTCTTATCCGTCAAACACGCGATAGTTTTAACTTTAAGGCGATTATGCTCCGCGTTCCGTCGCCTAGAGGGGTAACTTACACCTGCACCGCGCAAGAATAGATTATAAACAAGTCAAAACTAACTTAACAGTATTCTAAAATTATAGGAGCAGGACACTTTTTACCTTGAGCTGTTTACATGCCCGGTGTAGAAAAATAATATTCTAACATAACTAACTATGTAAGTTTTAAGGTTTTACTAAGATATGTGAGTTGTAGTACTTGAAAAAAATTTCATTTATTCAAAACAGCCCCCATGGCGTGGGTCTCTATTATCTCTCGTTTATATTGTAATGTCAACTTCATCGAGCATCGCAGCCTACATAAAGTCCGTGTTGCTTTGTCTTTTATCTCCTATAGCATCGTAAGTTTAGTAGTAAGTAAATTAGTTCATTTTAGCGTACGTTCACTACTTCGAAATGATAAATAAAGAGAGGAAATAGTGTATGCGAATCAGTGATAAAAAAATCTATTATTCTTTTGTTGCAGGTCATGGAAGATCCAGATATACAGGATCAAGCTAAATGTTACGAAGAGGCCAAGCCCTTGACTGGGAAACTGGACTCAAAAATTAATAGAATAGCGGTAATATATTTCATAGTTCGAAAACGTTTTTTGAAACTCGTTTATTTTGAGTGTTGAATTCTAATTATAGAATATTACTGGTCAATATTTTGTCATGAGTTAACAAATTTTTTTAAAGTTGGCAATTGGGTCGAAACACACATCGTAAGACTTGAAAAAAAAAGGATGACTGCATCCTTGAAAATACTGACCCATAATAGAATTCGATACTTAACGAATAGACAAATAAAAATTAAGGAATTTGCTTTGGTCACCTACCACCGCATCAAAGGAAGAAATGAAGATACTACCTCATTTTTATTAATCCAGAATAAAATTTAACGTTTTCTTAAGTTTCCTTACAAACTTAGTGAATTTCTGTACCTAGTATGTAAATATCTAAAAATATTCTAAATACGTATCTTAGCACATATCAACCATTAATCAAAATAGACTAATGTAATCCGAAATCCAAATGGTATTGCGGTACCTTTCCACTAGTCAATATTTATCTAGTGCCAATACTGCCTATCACTACATATTTAGGTCCATATCAATGGTTACAAGTGATAAATATTTCTTTGTTATTATAGCAAGAGATAAAAGAAAGTTTCGTGTTTCTGACGGAGCGTGAGTTTCGGGACCAGTACGTGGGGGCGTTCGAAGGTTTAGGGATAATGAGGTGGGTATTATCGTAAGTAGATATTTACCTTGATTATCGTTACTTATTTGGTACGTTAAATTTCCCGTTTGCAGACGCATATGAAACAACGCTTATGTACAAGAAAATGTAAAATAAATAAATAAATAATAATAAAACAGTATCATTTGTTTGTTCTATATTATGTTCAATTCTAATTCAGTATTTACCTCCGTGGTCCAGTTTAAGGCGTTTGTGGAGGTCGTGGGTTCGTTTCCCATGGGAAGCGTACTTTGTTTAGTTGTTTCCAGTTTGGTTAGGAAATTGGAGGCTTGAATCACCTGATTGTCTGATAATAAGATGATTCCGTGCTTCGGATGGCACGTTAAGTGGTTGGTCCCGGCTGTCGTCTGGTAGTCGTTAAAGGAACCACGTCAGAGGCTGAGAGGCAGTTTCGAAGAACTCTGACACTAGGGTGTGCATGGTCGATTGACCGTGTCACCTACTCGAAATGATATGACATTTGATAGGTTGTAATTCTTTGGATTACCTATCACCTGTCAAACCGCAGATAGGCACAGTACACAAAAAGACCCTTATTATAGTTAGTTTTGCCTGTGCGTGATTTTATTCCTCCTAATATATTACTTGGGATTTTGGTTTTCGTAATTGAGTTGTCAGAATATTAGCCCGTAATAGATGGGGACCACGTTAACCATTATACGAAGGAAAATTGGATGTAAGGAAATTTGCTCAGATGATCATAAATTGTAAAAAAGTTGACGTTTCGTTTCTTTTACTCTCTGATTTTTCCTCAATTTACCATAGGCTCCTAAGCCTATTATTTACTGGATGAATACCAATTATAAAACTATAGTATGCACAGAATCAGGAATTTAATTTTGGGATAGTATACCTATCTATTGGCAGGGACATTTTTCGTCAATCATAAAACAAATGAAATTTATAGCATGTAAATTTCATAAACTTCAACTAGGTTTCTATAGCAATTCTACTAAATAAATATTGAGTGTTGTAAGTGTATTAATTGTTAAAATATTATATCACTTCAGTTTTTTCGCCAAAATATAAGGAATAAAAGATCTAGCTGGGTTCGGTTACAAAAAAAGATTTAAAAAAAAATTTGACTCGTTTAGACCGTGTGCGATTCGAAATTCTTTGGGTTACAGGGACAACTTTATTTTAGATTTTTACAAACTAAGTTTTTGACTTAGAGCTCTTCATATTATTTAATGTTTGTTCTTATTTTATTATATCTACGTCGTTCTCCTTTCAGATTTCTGCGATATATATTTATACCTGGTTGCATAACACCGCACGGTATTTTCCTAAAGTCATGGTGCGCTTTGCGCTTTTTATTTGCCTGGTATTATGTAACTATAATACCTTACAATATGGCCGTAAGTTGTGGTTCTTAGAGAGATACTAATTTATTACTATTTATTGTATTGTGTAGTCAGATTTTGAGATTTTTGTAAAGACAAGGAAGTTTCACTTTTTTTGGGGGCATTTTTATTATTTTTGTTAGTCTTAAAAGAGTACTACAGGATTTTATTTTAAATATTTCTCTCTCTCTCATCTTGGCGCTATCCCGGTCATACCGTGATCCTCCACCCACACATCCAATGCAGCATCTTCATCTCCGTGACATGCAACTCTTGCTTGTGCCTCTTAAGCACTGGCCACGTCAAAATTTTAAATATGAGCATACAAAGACAGTTTTTAAATACATAACTGTTTTGAAATAATGACGAACTAATTCTTTTCAGACAAAGCAACACGTCCACCAAGGCTTATTTTACTACAGTGACATATTTCTATACTTTGACGTCATAGTGATGGCATACGTCGCTTACTACGACGACAACTCTATATTGGTCACTCATCCACTACTAACGGTCACTCGATATTTGAAACACGCTTTTTTTCTCGACGCTATCAGCATTTTCCCGTTTGAACAATTGGTAATGGTTTTTTATTTTCCGACCGAAACGTACTCGACTGCACTTTTCTATTCGCTTCATGTATTCTGCAGTACTTTCATTTCCGCTCCTTTGTAAAATAGAATACGCTTTGCAGTTTTGTTGCTAATTTTTACATTTCTCATTGATATTGGATTTATATTTTGGGTTGAGTTCGGCCAACAACATGTTTACTTTGCAGGTACGAATTGTGAATGAGAACAACAATCTAGATACATTCAGACTGAATAGAATGTTACTGGTGAGTGAAAATTTTTTGCTTATTTACACTTTTTACGTAATTTCAAAGACGTTTTTCTTTTCCTAAAACAGTTGTATAAATATTCATAATAAAAATTCGCACATGTTTATATGAAAGCTATCATATCACTTTTTAAATTTTCAGACCTTGTAAAATACTCGTTTTATATATATATAATATTATCCTTATAGATAACCAGAATCACTGGAGCCTTCTCATATTGGGAAGGTGATATAATGAAAGTCAGTTTTGTAGTGGTTCTCCTAAAGTTCCTGCCTATTGCGATAACATTCGTGAACCTCGCCACAGCATGCTTATTCGTAAACTCTTGTTCCAACATACACCTGGCCGAGAATTCATCGTACAGCTTTGTGGTAGTGGAGTGTACAAAAATATTGACTGTTACCACTAAGCCGGAGAGAAAATGTAAGTATTACTTGACATGAAATTCATCGAGTAGTAATAACAAAGGCTTAATAATAATAGATCGCTAACTATTACCGTGGATATCCTAAAAGGCTACTAAGGGCCAAAGAGAGGCTTAACTTTCCATATACCTCTGCTTTTTAACTAAAAATGCTATATTGAGACTTAAAGTATCATCAAAGTTTTTAAAATTCTGTGATATTTATTAACATGTACCTATCGATTCAAAAATTTTAATTTGAATATTTTTTCTTTTTCCCTTTTACAGATGCAATCACAGAATATTCGCAAACATTTTTCTGGGCTTTTGAAATATTCGTTGGTAATTATTAAATATACCTATATTTAAAAACAACTTGTCATTTATTTATTTAGTCATCAAATTATATAAATAATATTAAAATTTAATAAATATAAAGTGGTGAAGACATATTTTGCACAATAAATTAAAAGTTGTAAGTTAAAGATAAATCAAATACTTTTTTCTTTATGGTTTTCCATAAAAAAATATATTACTTATCCCTTTATTAATCCAGAATTTAGTAAGGTGACTTACCTTACTAAATTCAAATTCACTGCCTCTGCCAAATACTCTTTTTAAGGAAAAAACAAATCAGCATGCAAGCAATGGAACTTTGTTTTCTTTAAGAATATGCAAATAAACATTTTTTTTAAAACTTACACCTATTGTATTTCATATTTTAAACACACACAAATGCTTTCTTTTAATTCTAAATAATTTACTTTTTTACATAGATTCTAATATCTTCAGGATGTGGGTGTACTCCAGTAAATTTATCGAACAATGTGGAAATATGGCTGACAATAGTGCTTCAGGTCGTTGGAAGCCTGTACTTCGCGTTCATGTTTGGATATGTTTCCTCAACCCGCACTGCTTCCACTCACGCCTTGTTGGAACATTCTGTTAGTAATTTAATTCCCATAAAAAGGTTTCCTTGCTCTAAAAGCTTGTTTGATAAAAAGTAACTGCTACCGTAAAATATCCATACTAATATTATAAATGCGAAAGTCTGTCTGTCTGTCTGTCTTTCTGTCTGTCTGTCTGTCTGTCTGTCACCTCTTCACGGCTAAACGGATGGACCGATTGTGATGAAATTTGGTAGAGATGTAGTTAACGACCTGAGGTCAAACATAGGCTACTTTTGGGCGCGATATAACCGAGTCCCACGCGGGCGGAGCCGCGGGGAACAGCTAGTTGTAAAATAAAGTAGACAATCCTATCGGAAGGCTCTATGTAAGATAACTAGCTCAAATAATGTAAGATGAATGTACAATGTAGTAACAAGAATTTGATGTGGACAATGTTATAATGGCTAATATCCTCGACAAAGTTTAGAAAAATAAGTAAAAAAAGCTATAAAATATTGTAGAGATATGAGCAAACCTGTCTTATGTGAAGTGGTTAATGTAACCCACTAGTATTTCTATATACGCAAGTATTTCTGACCCTAAAAGGACTTATCAAGTTATATAGCTATAGAAGAATATAGATATTAGCTTGATCACCATAATAATTTTAATATTTTGTTAAGTCAACAGCAAGGTAACATTATCTTGTTAAGATATCTTAGCATTATCTTTACATTAACAACCGAAATCAAGGCGTAATATCCGCTATAATTCTGATAAACAAGATATTATCCCAAAACGAGCACATGAATGGACACTAAAACAAACTTTCATATGACGAACACCTGAGGCGAAATTGCTAAAGTTTGTCCATTAAAAATAACGCAAACTATAATTAGAATAGTTTTGATGAGGCTTTCCGTGTGTTTCATAGGAAAAAACAAAAGATTTGGCCAACTTTCTGTATCAAGAGAATGTGGATCCGAATTTGACGACGCGAACTTTGAAATATTTCGAATACGTGTGGAAAAGGACGAATGGTAGCAACGCTCAGGTTTGCTAATATTTTTGGATCATGTACATTTATTGCAAATACGCGGAATGTAGTAGGCTTGCTACTACGCCTAGCGGGCATGACTAAATTTGCTTGAGGGAAATATCAAATCCACGAATTTCATATAAAGATATATTATTTGACTAAATTTGACCTCAAACTTCAGGATGCAATCATTGTACCACTTTATTCACACATTATAGTCTACGGGTGATATTTTTACAGCGTGCTTTACATAATGTACAAATTATTTTATATTTGTTTTTATTCTATGTAAGAAATACAGCAATGATCCACTTGGATAATTAACCTATAAAATATATTTATTCATTTATATTGACGACATATGTATGTAGGTATGTAATACATATCAAATTAACATAATTAAAAATAATATGACTTGACAAAAGTCAAGTCAAAAGGACATGGTTTCGTGCGAGAGCTGGGAAGGCGCCTTAGGAATAACAGTGTTGACGGTGTCGAGTCGTATCTGGTGCAGAGCATTTTACTTGTAAAGCTGCAAGTGTTATGGGACATTTGCGTCTAGTGCGATGCGGGACGGTCTTTTCGAATACTTTTTTTCTTTTAATTTTTCTTTTAATTTTTCTTTATTTTTTGTAATTTTATTTATTTTAAGAATATTATCTACATTCACATAAAAATTTAGAATGTATAACTAAAATATACTTAACTTTTGTACAGCAAATCTGCCGTCGCCTAAACTCAGCCCTGATGGAAGATACTCTAGTCTTTATGTACGAGAAAGCCTTACGGGAGGTGCCTCTCTTCGGGAAGGTGGAGCGCTCCTTCATCAGAGTGTTCACCCAACATTTGGATGAGATGTACTTCCTCAAGGGGGAGACCGTTATACAGTGCTTGGATGTACAACGTTACATTTACATCATTTATAGGGGAAAGGTGATAAAGATTTAATAATATTTATTTTATCTTTTGGTTGACTGGAAAAAGCCCAATGACTTACATTGAACATTACTAACTAAATCCTAACATTGACTAACTTGTAATAAAGTAAGTACTTAAATACCCGACATATGATCTTGAGTTTTAGTTAGTTAGTTAGTAATAAATAAATACATGGGCCGTGTACACACATGGCCTATTTATGGACGGACGATATCATAAAAGCAAAAAGAAAATAGAGGTTTCAATTTACCTAACAGGTGCCTAGGTGGCGGATCGGTTTTTTTCATCTCTTGCAAAGGTATTATTGTAAGGGGCAGAGGGAAATTATCGTACCCCGAACTAAAATAGCATAGGATGCAACCACTTCAACGCTGTCATAAGAGAGTGAAAATCAAATGTAAAGAAATCGATGCGAATAAAACAAACCAACAATACCTAAAGATATTCACGTATACGATACTTCACATGTCTAAAAAAAAGAATAGATACAGATTAACACGTAAGCGAACACACGACTGCTATAGCAGTTATAACAATAAAATTTCTATTGTGAATTGTAATTGTAACATGTTAACAGAGTTAACCTGTTACTTCTTTGTTTGTGCAAAAAGGGCGCAGTTCCAATGAGTTGTTTCCTAAATAAATATTGAAGGTTAGCCCTATTCACTCGTAAGTGGCTAGAGTCTATGGACTTTGTAAGCAGTTCACACTATACTAATTCATACGAAACCATCTGATTTTGAGTAAAGTCGTGTAAAGGGGTTTTCAAGTTGATGTCGTAACTAATTTGTTTCATGGCTTGCACAAAAGGTGGACGTATTGACTTCATACAATGAAATGATTACTTGTATGGGACCTGGAGGCATGTTTGGTAACTTTAGTGGGGTGAGTCATATTTGTTCGTAACAAAATAATCATTTTTCTTTCTATAGACGAAATTCTAATTAGATGTAAGTCAGCTAAGATGGCGCAAAACTAATTGTGAGATCTGTATTATCGTAGCAGTGCTACGTTGATCGTAGCACTGCTACGACCAACGTAGCACAAAATTGCAAGCGTCATAAACGCACACGTTTCCACGCCACCTCTGAGGTAGTGTACTTAGCGCAAGTATATGGGCGCGTGCTTATAAGTTGCAATTTTTTGCATCGTTATATCTCAGAAGCGGTGGCTTTTAAGAAAAAAAATATTAATACCTTTTTTATAGGAAATTTCCTAATCTACAAATTATGTCTGAGGTAAATTTGCGATAAAACTTACCGTTTTCAAGAACATCGCGAAAAACCCATTTTTTGGACCTTTTTACCCCGCTAAATTTTTTTCCTTACATGGGATTGATTGGGACTTTTAAGACAATGTTTATAATTATGATTTAAACAATTGTAAGAATTTTCAGCTTCCCCTGAATTTGTCGTGGGTCAAATGTCTAATTTGACCGGACTACGTAGCCGTGCTACGCACTTATAAAAACTGCTACTAGTAGTCTCGCAAGTACCACAAAAATGATGATTGAAACACTTTTATTTGACAATTGTTTGATCAAATAATCTGTGGTGCTTCCGTTATTATCTAGATGTTTGTTGTTTTAGTTGTTGATTGTTGCCTGATACATTGAATCACCCATATGATAAAAAAATATTAGTAGGTTTATTAATAATAGCCGTTGTTTCCGGCTGACACCTGGAGGTTTTCAAATACAACAATTCATAAGTCATTAAAAATCTCCGACTATGCAGCCTATATTAAGAACAGAATTACTTTTTGTTATATTGACACCAATAAGTTCGCAGTTTGTTATATAGGCAGTTTTTTATGTGCGAGAATCTTTTATTACCACAATAGAACGATCCTGTCATCGAAACCTATTACTGTTATAATCTTTGTAATATACAAAATCTCTAGTCTATTATTTTTTGCTAAAAATTACGAGTACATCAATTAGTGCCGCGCTTCGGGACTTCTATGCTTGGGGGCCTGAGGGAATCCTCATCCGTCACGATAAAGTTCGGCGATGTTCCGCCGTGTACACAAGTTTATCACGCGTACATAACAGGTGGTTAACGTACGCGTCCGCTGGGAAATATGCCGGCAAATGCTGTGGCTTCATACGCATACGATAGAACATAAATATTTTTACAATTCACGCATGCATAGAATCTATTCCTATGTCCATACTTTTCTCTGCTTTGCTGTATATAGGTACACAGATTTAAAAAAAGTACAGACTGATCGTCGTATTAACAGTGATGCAGCCGGACTGGTATTGTGCCGGAAGAGACACGACTAGTTTTAACGTTGCCTTCAGCAAACCGAGGTATCTTTACTAGTCAAGGTATCGTTACCGTACTCGGTTTAAAATTAATGTTACCTGATAACAAAAGTATCGTAGTACTACAACCCTTGGACCGCGAATGATTTCGTCACATAGAGCCCATTTCGCGGGCGGATTCGGATATTTTCGACCAAAAATAGTACGTTCTAACTTTTCCTCGCGCTATTGGCACGACAACTGACTGAGTCTAGCGGTAAGAGGTTAAATCAATCCGGCAAAATGCCGGTCCGGCTGCAGTACGTGTGGTGTGTATCGCAGTGATGGGTAATTTCAATTGGCGCCAGAATCACTAATTGATTTTTTTTGTGTGAATGAGTAATTTATATACATAACATTATTTATTTGCAGCAACCAATGTCTTGTTCGTCGGTAACAATTTACGCGAGTCGAAGCCTTGATTTACTCGTTATATCGGGTCAAACATTTTTCAACCTTATAAAGTACTATCCCAAAATTCATGAACCATTGAATAAGGCTTTTTTAGTTTCAAAGGATTATATCTTACCTATAACTATGAGTTGGAATGATGACTCTTCATCAGGTAATTATTTGTTAGTTTAGGGATTAACTTTTAATATGTTCATGTATTTTAACTAAGCTATAATAATAAAAATATTAAGGTCAAAATATGATCTCTTCGAGATTGATCACAATGTATGTATGGTACTAGCACATACATTACCTTGCTAGTTACCTAATATGTAGATATTTTATTTTAATTTCATTCATCATTATCTTTTACCACACAAGACGTCCCCTGTAGCACAAAGGCCATGCTGGCCATATATACCTATATAGATCATATGTTTTCAATCCGATCGATTGGAAGCAGCACGCCCAACAGCAAGCAATTAAAAATAGGAATTAAGATTAAAAGTTTTTACTCTGTAGATTAGTATAACAAATTAAGAATACCACTCGCACGTTGTGAAAATATCATATGCCATAAGCATCAAGCAGTGAAAGTGAAGGGAAATTTCACTGTGTCTTACAAGTTATATCTTTTAGGAAAGGCCTTATTTGATATTGGTCTGAATCATCCTATTTTTAATTCAATTTATTATTTTTGCAGATGGCTCAGAAGCTGAATTATACTCACTGGGATCAGTTTACGACTCCAGAAGTGAATCAAGCAGAGATGTCACAGGTAACCTCTTTCATGTAATATGGTGGTTCTATATTACATGAAAGAGCATGGTATGTATGTGTTGGTTGGTTGTAAGAGCATGGTATGGTTCTATACAGATTTCTTATATGAAGGCGCTTTACTTATCAGTTTTTTCAAAAACTTCACCTGATGATTGCTAATGATCTGACGAGTATTTCTTGAAGATACTCAGTTATTGAAAATAATCCAACCACTTGTATTTTAACTTGAAAATTTTTTTTGTGTAAAATTTTGTAAATGTTTTTTTACACGACTGATTGAACTGAAATTTTGCGTACACGTATAGTTTGCAATGCACATTGCACATGTATATTATAAATTATCAAAATAATTTACTTGCTTATTAATTTATTTACTGACGATACTCGAAATCCAATATGGCGGAATATTATCAACGAAAATGGTAATGCTTTTATCATTTTCGTTGAAACAATTATCACAAGGAGGCTGTATTTTTGTCTAGCGTCTGTCATAATGCGCTCCAGCCAGTCCCAGTCAAACGTTAGTCAGTCGAAGTCCGCAAGCAGCGTGGGGACCTACTACAGCATGCTTAACTTTAATAATATACTCAGACCTGGCTCGTGGCTGTTTCAGGTAATACATATGTATTAATTCTTATTTGTAGCGCAAAAAAAAAGTACATCACTGCCAAGGCCGGAAATGAAGCAATTTACGGCCGAGTTATATTGCCTTGCCAAGTGCTTTTAAATGGACGAGGTGAAGACAAGGACTTAGACATATTTGATTGTATGCAAAATTAAATGTCCTTGGTCAACACTTTCTATTTTTGAATCTCGCTTGGGACACTTTCAACTTAACAAAATATATATATACTAAATATATACATATAAAAAGTATATTTATACAAAGACATAAAATACCTATATGTGATGATAAAAGTCTAATAAATATAAGAATAATATGATCGGTTACACAAAATGCTTGGTTAATTAATAATAGTAGTTAAATACAACATGTTACCACCATTTTACTTTTTTAGGGATTCGGATATTTAACCTGTATCTTAACGACTTTGAATTATGTGGTTGTGCTATACGAAGTCGTCACTCTGAACGATTGTATTGTATTCTTCTGGTTGCAAGCCCTTTTTGATATTTTTTTCTATACTAAGACTTATTTGACAATGCACCAGGTACGACAATAAGTTATTTCTATATGTGCTTATCACAATTTATTTATAATACGTAAAAACATTCTGATTTCTATACCCTACATTTTCCTAGCCCAAATTTCGGATTTGGCAACGATAAAATTTTAAGAAGCGACTTATGGGAGGTCGGTAGCTAAGGTAATGGTTTTCTTGTGACTCCAATATAAGCAAGCGAGCAAAACGAGCGAGTGATTTTGATATATCTAAATATAAGGATTCCTTGTTTACTGTGGAACCACAAAAGAATAATATAATTTGGCCTAGGAATAACTAGTTTGTCCTAAACTCGGGTTTGGCCGGTAACACACTATGGCGCCTCAAACCGTACACTTAGTACTGCCAATAAGACAATAACTGAATCTGCCATTATCATTCTACAAGGCATAATAAAAGTATTTTTGGGTGAAGAGCAATGCCATCCATACCATAAGTAAGCACGTAAATCTGTGACGTCACTGATTTTTTACATGCACATAGTATAAGTTGAATTATTCCGAACCTGACCTAAAATAAACTATTGGTTTTTTTTTTTATTAAAACTTGAATTTTTAGTGTGTTCTTAAAGATTGGTAATTTGATTCAGGGATATTTAACCAAGCATGGCGATGTCATGATAGATCCAGTTAAATGTCGCAAAAAATATTTTAAAGAAACATCCTGGGTGTGGGCTGACATCCTCGGAAACGCTCCGTTGGAGTTCATTGCTTTCTTTTTCAAGTAAGAATATATTATTTAACAAAAACCAATATGCTGTGATAAAAAAGAGCAAAAAAAGTAAGTTTTTTAAAGTAAAACAGTGCTTCAAGTTTCAGTATCTAATATGTATAATTAATTTTATAATAGAACAGTTTACTTTTTTGCAGTCTTTTGATTTAGTATGCGTATATAATACGAGTAATTCAGGAAAGTAGCTGACATTTTATTTTGTATTCTAATGTTCATTTTATTAAATCAGTGTCTGTCAATAACTTATTCATCGAAAGTAATCAATTAATGAGTTTAACTTCAAAGAAATATAACGGAATATATTATTATTATTTTATACCAATTAGTTGGCAAACAGGCTTACGGCCCACCTGATGGGAAGCGGTTACCGAAGCCTATGGACGCCTTAAACACCAGGGGTGTCACGTGCGCATTGCCAACCATTAAGAAATCATTTCACGCCATTTTTGAAAAACCTCATATTATTTGCATATAACCAAATATAAAATAATAGAATTTTGAAACCATTGATTTCAGTGATTCTCTCCGGATGAAGGTTTTCCATTACTGTCGAATCAACAAATTAATTAGACTGTTTTACTTGATAGAGTTCTATAACAAAACAGCAGCTGAGCTTACAAATAATCTTACTATCTTGCAGGTATACCATTCAATTGTACCTACATAGGTCATTTAAAATTAAAAATTTTAGTACTGTTGCCGGGGGCTCCGCTGCCGTGAAAATGCCGGGATAAAATATAGCCTATGTGTTGTCCAAGGGTCGTGTGAGATATAAGTATATAATAACTGAGTCTATGTAATAAGATTTTTTACAAGCTATAAGGCAAAAAGGCATATGGCCTACCTGATGGAAATTTACGTGAACTTTGAGTGTCACGTGAACTTTGCTGCCTATAAAGAAATTTCTCTACGTTGTAGTCCCTTGGGCAAAATATGGCAGAAAATTAATTCGATTGATGACCATAGACAAGACAAGACTAGACAAAAAATACAGTAAGGATATTACAAACATAGATAAAAAATAGAACATAAGCTAAAGATGTAACTGGGAAACACGCTCGGATGACGAAATCATTTGTTAATTTTGATAAAAATATAACCTGTAAGAAATAAAGCAGGTACCTACAATAGTTAAAGAAAACCTCTATATGTATATATTTGTTTTTTTTTTTTAATAAAAAGATAAACATTCTACTTTCAAGTATATAATATAGTTACATATTTACCTAGTTACAAAGTTAAAAATACGGAGTGTACTCGTATCAGTCTAATTTTGGGCTAAAAGCAAAGTTGTACGTAATTTAACCAAACTGAGTTCCATTTTGGTTTTCAAAGTCTGAGCGTCGTATGAGCCTGACTTTTACCCGACTTCGAAATGTAAAATGATAAGATAAAAATATTTTATTGCATTAATATTTATATGAATGAATATTAGCAGTGGATATTTAGATTTTCGATTGAACCTACAATAATTGAAATAAGGTCTTAATTAGGTTAAGTACACTTGTTTACAAATTAACGCATGTGACTTTTCAATCAACTTTGATTATAATGACAATTCTATTTTACAGGCTACTATGACTCTGATAGTGGTCATCGTAATTATACATACTTTGACCTGTTTCTGGCTGATGTCAATGATGGCTTTGTCTCCAATTACCATCATCAGGACGTTGAAAATGCATTTGATAGATGAGTAGGTACCTATTTGAACTTTAACACCTTTAATGAACAATTATCATTATCACACAGAAGAAAATAGAAAATATTCAGATCCCTAAAGCAACAAGCGGAGGATGCAAGTTAAAAAAAATGATTGGAAGAGAGGTGTTATGGTTAGAAGTAGTTAGAAAAGAAATTAATTTAATAAATGATGGACAAAAAGCCCACACATGTGTTATAAAACAATTGAAATTAATCAATAGCGTCATCAGTTGAACAAACTAATTGTCGGTTTTCAAAATAAAACTATGTATATAGTGGCAAAATATAAAGAAATAATGTATTTAAATTAAACAATTAACGGAGTGACATGTTCATAAAGCGGGAACATTTCAGAGAGTGAAAAAATATTTAAATATTGAATGTCATAAAACAATTTCTTTTTCTACTCAGAATATAAGTGGCCAGTACTTAATTCAAACAGATAATAAGTACACAATAATTCTGGACATCGGTAATCTGTTTCAAAAATCGACTGAACAACTAGATACATATAAACAAAGTGACATTGGTGCCAAAACGATCATTAGACTGTGAAGTAATTGCCTGCTTGGTATAAACGAATCAGCTGTAACAGTTGCCTATTAATTGTGGAAATAAGTTTGAGCTAAATAAACAAAGATTGCGTTTAATTTTTTACAGGGTAACACCCCAGCGTCGCTGGGATTATGTCTCATCTTTGTGTGTTATCATATCAGAGCTGACGATGACTGGTGGTGACGAGTTTGTTATTGACGATATGTTGCCGCTGTTCGTTTTGGCCATCTGCCTGATCAGCGGCAAGATGCTGGCTTCGGTCGTTGTTGCAACTTCCATTCAGATTGCTTATTCTACGAAATACGCAATGATTCAGTATGAAAGGTCGATGACGGAGCTCATCGATATGTTGAAGAACCAAGGACTGTCATGTAAATATTCGATCATTTTTTAATTCGATTACTTATATTGCAAAACAAAAGCTTATCTAATAGTGCATTAGTGGCATATGTGAAAGTGGAAAGTCTTATGAGAATTTATTAGTATTTATTTTTTGAGGCGAAATGAATATTGTATCCTATGTTCGTATTTTTGTGTACATAAATAAATAAATGGATTACCTTTAGACACGATTCAGAACGACATTTTGTGAAGCCTAAAATTACTGTTACCAATAGGGAATTCTAGGTACAGTGGCCTGCATGGAAAGGTACCTAGACCGCTTTACCAATAATTTTCCGCCTAAGGCGTTATAATTTTCTATGCGCCCCACTGTACAACTGAGCCGGGAACAAAACGGAGTGGCATTTTTGGTTAAAAAAATAAAACAACCGAGCTATCTACGGTCATTAGGTATTTGTATAAATAACCTAGCCTATTTAATTTTAAGGTTATCAACTAAAGAAGTTTGTAAAATATATTCAACAACTTTGGGCCACTGAACGTGGACGCCAGGTAATACGAATTTTACATATTTATATATAGTTATATTAGTATTCTCGATGGCAATGATTTGCGGGACATTTTTTATTTGTAAGTATTTTTTGTAAGGGTTTAAGTTTATTATATAGTTTATATTTTAGTTATATAGCGTATTTCCTATATATTTTTGGAATAGATTTTAATTGAATTAATCGCTATTCTTAGCTCAAACGTTTCTGCTAACTATGGACGGACCATACATGATAAATTGGATCAAATGCACGTCCCTGTGGTCCGCCAGGAGCGTAGATTAAGTAATTTTTAAAAATCAATATTTTACTAACATAGGATAGGACAAATTACTAACAAATATGGACTATTTTTATAAAACTAAAATGTCTGAAATAAATAAATTGAATTGAATCTACCTGCAAAATTACCTTCTTAGGTCAAGAAGTTTTTGACAAATTGTGTGTGAATGTTTTTAAACTTTGTAACACGATGCTCTGCTATTCCGGGGGTCGAGGGTTCAATTCCCACGGGAAGCATACTTTGTTTAGTTGTTTTCAGTTTGGTTAGGACATTGCAGGCTTGAATCACCTGATTGTCTGACAAAAAAGATGATTCCGTGCTTCGGAAGGCACGTTAAGCCGTTGGTCCCGGCTGCCATCTGGTAGTCGTTAAAGGAAACATGTCAGAGGCCGAGAGGCGGTTCCGAAGAACTCTGACACCAGGGTGTGCATGGTCGATTGACCATGACACCTACACGAAATGAATGAATGAATATTATAAATGCGAAAGTCTGTCTGTCTGTCTGTCTGTCTGTCTATCTGTCTGTCACCTCTTCACGGCTAAACTGCTGGACCGATTGTGATGAAATTTGGTAGGGATGTAGTAAACGACCTGAGGTCAAACAGAGGCTACTTTTGGGCGCGATATAACAGAGTACCACGCGGGGCGAAGTCGCGGGGAACAGCTAGTATGTATATATATTCAAATCAAATCAAATCAAATCAAAATCTTTATTTGCCTGAATGTATGTACAAAATGATGTTGTAACAATATGAATGTGCGAATACATTCTACCTTAGTAAGGCGTGCAAATCTATCATGTCTAAAAAATACTCAATTATAAGGATACATAATTTAAAACAAAATGTCAATTCAATAGGTGGGTGATGGATGATGAATAGGTAATTATTGCTATATCTCACAGCTGCCCGTTCTATTGAACCAAACTCCCTACGTGAGACGATGTATTTTGATGTCTGCTATGTTCGGACATCATTTGAGAAATTGTCACATCTTCAGCGACACAGGAGATGCGTTCTTACGTCAATTAGCTAGAGCACTCGATTACACCACGTTTTTTCCAGGTTGGTTATATATTTTAATAGAATCTAAAGAAAATTACCTAAAGTTGAATGATTAGTTTGTTTGTTTGTTTTGTTTCAAACAAATGCGTCAAATTTTTTTGCTTTTAAAAGCCACATTCGCATGAGTAAAATTACTAGGCGATGATGATATTTTAATATACAATTCTATTTTAAAAAATCACATTTTTCCTTCATTATATTGATAATAAATAATATTTAATATAAATATAATAGTATTACGAAAGCGGCATTAGTCAATAATTCAATTTGCATTCAGAATCACATAAATGTTGCACTGTTTATCGATTTTTGAAATAAACTTAACGGGAAATTCCATTTTGGAGCAAAAAGTGTTTTAATTGATAATAATCCTGATGCTCATTCGTACTTTTAACTGATAATTATGGATATTGATATTTGAAATGGATAATATATATATTGGAAAAGATAATTTACCTATCTACTAGGCATTCTATTGGAAATCTATAAGGGAGGCCTATGTCCAGCAGTGGATTCCTTGGGGGTTATATAACGATGATGAAGATGTATGCTTTTATAAGAAATGGCGGCTTAATGGATAAAGAAGGCCTAAGCCTTAATTTCTTCAGCTGGTTATTTCGTAACCTAGGTCTAGTCTTCGGCATCCATATTTGTGAGACTATTAGTACGCATGTTCTCTACCGTGACGTCGAGCTAGTAGGTACTTTTTGGGCTTAGTCCTTCGTACCATGTCATGGCGGAAATAGCTGTTTTTGAAATTTTGCCAGCCAGGATCACAGTAAAAATCCATTGTTTGCAGCACGTGTCTATGGCATTAACATGGTAGACTAAAGAAAAAATATTTTTTAGGCAACTACATAGTGGTGGCTGGTGATAGTGAAGCTCGGATGTACTGGGTGGCATCAGGCATAGTGTCGGTGGTATCCGTTCGACCAGACTTGACAGAGACTACGCATGAGTTTTTGAATTCTGGTGACATGTTTGGACTCCTCCAGGGTTTGAATAGAGGCATTTCTCACTGCTTCTCTTATAGAGCCGAGACAAAGGTAATACATGATATATTTTAAAGGTGCTTGCTGAAGTTTTCACAGTCTACTACGAAGTTCAGTGTACACCTGGTCATACTTGACGTAAAGCTTAAGTATCTCTATTTATCAAAGTGATATGCGCATATCTTTGCCAAGCGCGGCGAGTCCGGTCAGATTTTCAGTCTAAGTTTTTTTATAGTTTTTTAAATTTCCGTGTGCTTATTTATCAAGCAAGTTTAGAATTTTTGTGGCAAATGTTTATCTTTTGGACATCTCATAATATGCAGTGCTAAACATAGAGTAATTCATTCCAAAGGTTGATCTCTGACGGTTGAAATTATCTGATAACTGGTTATTAGAACATTGCGTTGACCATATAATTAACCCCTAATAAATTATATACTGTAAGATAATCGTATTTATTTTCCCATACATTGGACTAGATTTGCTTCGTGTTATAATTCGTTGCTTGTGAAACCGCTGAACATAGTTCGCCAACGACAAAGAATTAGTTAAAAAGATATTTGTATTGTTTTTTATGATGTATACCTAAAAATAGAATTTTTAATCCAGGTGAGCATGGTCACTAATACACTCGGATCATGTTCCTATTGAGTTTCCCTATAGGGAGGGTTACGGATTGCTGTGCATCGCATTGCATTTGTATGTATACCTAAAAATATAATTTTTAATCCAGGTGAGCGTAGTTACGCTAGCTTTGGACTCCTGGATCGACATGGTACAATTCTTCCCAGATGCAAGAAGAATTATCTTGGATAATGCTGATGATTTATTTACCATATTATCATAACTCATAAAGTATTAATTCAATTACATCTAAGTACTTAATTTTTTTAAATAGTTTTTGTTCTTTAGAATTGTGTATCTAATAAAAATCTATTACTGTAATACTAGGTCAATATCATTATGAAATGGAAAGAAATTTAATGACTGGAACTTTATATTATTAACGCTTGTGTTATATGTTGACAAAGTTCATTTTATTTCGTTTCAATCTACATAAAAGCTAATTAAAATGATTTGTGTTAAATAATTATTCTATATTAAAATAATATTAATTAAAAATTTGTGTGTCCTTTTTAAAATTTACAGAAACTTTCTTTTATTATTTCTATTTGTCTGAAAATTTATTCAGATTGACGTCGTTGTTACACTAGCGTGAGTAACCGATGTCTCCAAGTATTAGAAGTTTAGTTTTTTGCCGGACTTCAATTCTGCTTTTCAATAAACTAAACGGCTAGCTAACTAGAAAAACAAAATTATAAAGTAGTAAACACACACAGAAAAACAAGTAGGTAGAATCATCAACAAAAAGCAACAAAACATTTATATCCTGTGTTTATATCTCTCTCTACGACATAAAGAAAAAGAAAAGAAAGGATATTTTTAGACATTTTTGGCAGCCCTAGAGACGTCAGCAAATACTTTCCATTAGGTAAATAAGCGGTTTGGGTTGAAACTGGTAATTTAGCTAAGTGAAACTAGCGTCCAGAGCTAGCTTCTTTGAATATTTCTAAATCCCAAGATGGCTCCGAGGAGAATTCCTGGAGCTAAAACTGCTTTTGCAATTATTACAAAGTTTCTCAAGCTTTTACTTGTTAACGGTGCTTTAAAAAAAATCTGTTAATATATTTTTGAGAAAAAAAAATGTTTTTACTACAAATCATTTTGTTAACGTGTGGATTAAAAGGTCAAACAAGCAAGGGCACACCCTGCACACACAAGTTAGGTCAATCTGTGATGTATTTTTTCCACAAAACAAAAACTGACTTCCATTAATTTACTGGGGCCAACTTGAATACACTTAAGTTACGAGCCGTCAACTCAAACTGGATAACGGTCTCCCACCAGCAATAATCCAAAGGTTAATTATAGGTTATTCTAGATGCCGTCTTTATTTGATTGAAATATTAATATTCCCTTCTGAAATTAGAAGCTAAGTCTATGTCAAAGCATTATTATGAAAATTCAGAGAGCAATTTGAATAAATATGACAAACTTAGCATACCTATAGTAGTTGGGAAAAGCATTAAAAATTCATAGTCCTCAGCTAACGTGACGCGGGGTCGTGTGAAAATGTACTTTTGAGTGTCGAGTTAAATTTTAATATCGTGGTATGGGATAAAATCTTCATTTCAGGAAATAATCTACCTTCACACGGATATACTCAAGGATACCATTTTGTACTTAAGGCTTAGTATATACTTACCTGAGGCAAATCAAACCTAGTTCTTAATATCTTTATGTTTTGTCGATGATTTATTATTATTTCATATTTTTTGACAAAAGGAATTTGTTGTTATTTGTTTGTTTTTTTATACGATAAATATGAAAAAATATTAACTTTGCAAATAATTCGTTTAAATGTTATTGTAAAAATTAAAGTGGTCGGACTTTCAACAATTACAAAAATAATCTTCATCGGCGAAAAACAATAATAAGACAAACCCAGAACTTTGAAACAATGTGGCTGAGGACGCAATTGACACAAGTACCCTCATATAAGAGGAAGACTATTAGACTTTGTAAAGGAGGAAAATAAACTTTTTTTTATATTTTTTATTATATTGTTATGGTATATGTTAGGCTAGGTATTTATAATTTAATTGACACACTGAAAGTATGCTAGCCCCTATACTAGTTCCATATAACAGTGTGAAATGGTGGTGCGAACCGTTGAATATTTTATGCTTATGAAACGTGTGCACGAGTACGTTTTCATAAATGTCCAATGCTCGGATGTGCCAATTTTGAGCAGAAAAATTTTTCATGACCGAATTTGCAGTTTGCGACACCAACTTTAATAAGAGTTATTGTGGACTATAAAACATCATCTATTGTTGTTTATTTGGGTACTAGCTACTCGCCCCAGCGTCGCATGGGCATAAAAACGTTCCTCTTGAATCACTCTATCTATTAAAAAAACCGCATCAAAATCCGTTGTGTAGTTTTAAAGATTTAAGCTTATACAGGGACAGAGAAAGCGACTTTGTTTTATACTATGTTATGATGATAGTGATATCCCATTTACCATTACTAGGGGCGATACCCGCCACACACCACACACCACTTTAGTCCCCTAGAGCTGGCAGTCGCTCATCAAATATAACCAATGTTACCAATACAAGCGTGGTTTCCTTGAGTTCGATTTCCAGTTACCTAGGTAGAAAACATGTTTACTTATTTTGATAATTAGCTGAAGAAGAAATGAGAAGAGCAGTTAGTTTTTGAATAAAATTGGATTAAGAAAAGAATAGCGGTCGCCATTCAGCGCGGGAATACAGCCGGAGTTCTTGGCACTTTGCCGCAAGAACAACTATTAGATCTTGAAGTTTTTTTTTTAAATTTAGTTTTATTTTAGTTTTATTTTGTAAAATTATAATAAAAATTGGATTTTGAATTGTAGAAACTATGCGCGCCCAGGATAAGATCCTTATTGACGCTATGTTGATAGTCTAGAAATGAATTAGCAACATCGCCAGAGTTGGCCGAACACTTGACAACTTTGAGCCGTGTAGACACCGCGGTCTTTGTCGTCACTCCTCACTTGTGTGTTCTTACTTGAGTTTCGAACTAGTTTCCTGATGGCGCGCCACTGTAATTATTTCTCAATACCACCTACCAGTAATACCTAGGTCTGTACGTTACATTAAAGTTTACACCTTACACAAGCAAACCAAAGTTGCAACTTTACAACTCATAAACGGGCTCACCGATCATAACCAAATGTTTAGGCTTTGTTCGGACTATTTAGTAGATGGTTTAATTAATACAAAATCGGTCGAATAGTTCTTAATTTTTTTATTATTTCACTTTATACGTATCGAAGCACGTACTGGGCCGCTAGTAAGTTACAACTTGGCTTGGAACGCAACAGGTATAATTAGAGAGAGACCTAGATTTTTTCATTTATTAAAAAAATAATTGGGCTATAAACTAAGTACCAGAAAAAAGAAATTCGATTTACCCGAAAAAAATTAAGCAGATTACCTATAGGAGAAATCAGATAGAAGTATTATTTCTATAGGTTTACTTTATAATTTATCTCTTGAGTGCCCTTGATTCTTTATCCTTAAAATATCCGCGCACGTACGAGTAGGTGCAAAACAAAAGTGCCTTCGATGACAAGTTTCTGGACGTGACCGAAATTTTTCCGATATTGTCTTCTTTATTTTTTGTAGTTTGCTAGTTTTTAATAAATAAGTCATGATCAATAATCATGACTTATTTATTAAAATCTAGCTTTCAAGAATATTGGTTCAGTCGTTAGGGCGTGAAAGCGTAATGATCAAACAAATAAAGTCACTTTTTCAATTATAATTTTAGTTAGGAAGGATTTATAATGTTAGTTAGGATAGGATTAGGAAGTTAGGATTAGGTTTATTATGTTAGAATCAAAACGGAGCCCATTAATATACTATCGCTGTTCGTCCGTCTGTCTGTAAAATAACTGTTAGTAAAGTAGGTGATCGAGATAAATAAATATACCAGATTATTTTGCAGTTAATGTTTCGATTATTTTGTAAAAAAAAAGTTTAAAGTAAATAGGTATTCATACAATAAAAAACATGTACACTATACGTATCCGACGCGCGCTTGTCCGATTTTATTAAAGGTGGTTAACCTTTTATAGTTCTAAAAATACTCATCAATATTCATTAAATCATGGGCTAAAAGTGGCTGGTACTTTGAGTTTGAGAAAATCTCTTGTTCATTTAAGAAAAAATTCTGACAATTTTTATCATAATTGTAGGTAGAAACAAAATAATCAAAATATGTAATAAAGAAACATAGTAATGAAATAATAAAAGCAAATCTCGCTGCAAACATAGTTGAATAAATAAAGCAACTAATGAAGAAAGGTAATGCCGCTCCGAGGGTACGCACCGTAATAATGGCATGTTTGCCGCCCAAGTGACCGAATTGGGAGCCTTTGTATGTATAATTATGGTTTTCTTTAGCAAAGGACAGCCCTGGACATATTCTGGAACGGCTTAATTAAGAAACCTGGCTTACTCGAGAGTGCTGATTACAGGCTTCATTTAGCACAGAACTGGAGATAATGTTTTGGCTTTTGAACTAATTTCATATTCCTTTATAGGTTTTAATACCTTACCTAGGTAAGAAAACCTATATAACCTATATATATAATACAAGCTGTTCCCCGCGGCTTCGCCCCGCGTGAGACTCGGTTATATCGCGCCCAAAGGTCGTTAACTACATCCCTACCAAATTTCATCATCGGTCCAGCAGTTTAGCCGTGAAGAGGTGAGAGACAGACAGACAGACTTTCGCATTTATAATATTAGAATGGATGGATATATATCCTTTCTACTTTTATTATCTCTCTCTCATCTTAGCGCTTCCCGGTTACTTCCTAAACTGATTACTTCGGAGCCCAGGGTCCGCTTTTCTGCTTTTTCTCATCCACTTTGCCCGGTCTTCGGCATCCTTACCTACTTGTCAGACCATTAGTACGCATATCGTTTACAACCACGTCGAGCCAACACTTATCCTTTTTACTTTAATTAGTGGGAGGTAAATATAAATAAGAATATAATAAGTAAGTATTATTTATATCATATCTAATCGGGTACCCTCAGATATTGTATTGGTTCGAAGCCTTCAAGGTCCACCGATTTTGCGCAGTATTGTCAATCTAATGAACCATCGATGTAGTAATTGATACAAGAAATGGTTAACCTGTTAAGCGTTTGATTGGGCGGTGTTAAATTAATTATATTATACAATTTGATCTAGTGGATTTTGATACTAGGTACCAATCTCGGTTATATTGCGCGTAGTTACTAGCAAATAAATATGCATACATACATACTTTTGTTTATTTCCTCAAAGTTTCGTGTTAGGTCCAAACATTAATTTCAACGGAACTAAAAGTTGCAAATACATCAAACTATAGGCGACTGACCTAGTTGAGACGCAACTAAGTAACAGTAGTCAAAACATCAATATTTCCCGGTAAAGAAGCTAACAAACTGAGCTTGAAACTAAATGGTCTGAATTCCTAGTTTAACAGACGTAGAGTGGTAACCAGTGATTTCAAATTAACTTAAGCTTAATCTACTTTAATCCTAACGAGAGAGTGACTGCTCGAGGAATTATAGTTAAGCGGAGAATCCGAACTATTATTCATACAGATTATGATGTAGGTATATTTTGTACTAGCTGATGCCCGCGGCTCCGCCTGCGTGTTACTCGGTTATATCGCGCCAAAAAGTAGCGTATTTGACTTCCAGTCTTTATAAACTAAATCCATAACAAATTTCAGCAAAATCGGTCCAGCCATTTAGTCATGAAAGCGTAACATACGGGCAGTATGGATGGAATGGAAGCATGGATGCGGTTTTTGAAAAACACTACTCTTACAAAGGATGAAGACGGATTGAATACACATATTAGTATATTATATAACATAACTATTTTCCTCAAATACACAGTTTTTTTTAACCGAAATACCTGTTGTATTAGTAGGTACTAATTTATTATGTTATCTCTGCTGAGATGCCGGCATATATAATTATATTAGTTTCGTAGAGATACTCGATGCTCGATCGTGTTTGATTCAAGTTGAGCTAATTCTCGTCATTGATATAAGAGCTGTAGTTACGAGTATGTAGCTTCAGTCCCATGTGTACCTAATACATAATAGATATTTGAGTATACTCACATTTACCTATATCATCAAAAAAAAAAGTATTCATTATTGTAGTCAGTTTGTTATATCATACAAAAGTTCATTTGCGAGTTCAACTATCGTGGAACTGATTTATTTATTTGTATATCAAAAACTTTAATGTTTCATAAGTAAATAATACTTATAAAATTAACGAACTTAATGTTATTAACTTTTTCCTCCACTTTAAGCCATAAGAGTAACAGTGGTTTTAATACAATTCAAAGATAGATGGTCCGCCAAATAAATCTTACAAGTGACGATGCGTGATTTAGTAAAAATATTTCTTATAAAATAGTATACATGTAAATATTTTCTGAAGGGCTAATCTATGTTTTCATAGGGATTTATTTTAGCCCTGAGACTAAATCTTCCTTTGTAATGTGGAGGTATTTCTTAAGTCATCTTTATAAGGTTTACGTAGGCTTAAGAAGCTCTACACAGATTTATAATACTGATGTTAAAAGTTGACGTAGAGAAAACAAAGCAAAATACTATTGTAAGTGTTTGTTATTCTCAACTTAACGTCAATAATCCATAATGTATTTTCTCAGAAAAATACTAAAGAATGCATATTTATGATGTTGTTTTGGGCTTTTTTGTAGAAGCTATCCTTATACCTACTGAACTTAATTGCTATTTTTGGGTTCTTTACATGAATATATATTTAAATGAATATAAAACTACTGTCCATGGGATGAAAATAACCTTTTTATATATAATAGTTAACAAAAATACTATACATATAAAAAAAAGTCGTGTTAGTTACACTTTTTATAACAAGAACGGCTCAACTGATTTGGCTGAAAATTGGTGGGGAGGTAGCTTAAAAGCAGGAAAAGGACATAGGGTACCTTTCATCTCGGAAAAAAAGCACTGTTCCCGAGGGAAGTTCACCGAGGCGAAGCTGCGGCCAAATGCTAGTAAATATTATTGTTTAACTTTAAGTACACTCTTTCTCTACTCAATTTAAATATATTGAATTGAATGTAAATATAAAGGTATACATACTTATACATATATGACAAGTAGAAAAAATATTTTCATAATATTGATAACAACCTGTACGTTGCCACACGTGTACCATTTGGGGCGCAATGAAAAATCTTATTTTCCATATATTGAGGTGGGTGCCCAAATGGAGGCAATATCGAAGTGCTGATTTGTCGCTCCACTGGATATTGGTCTGGCTGTGATTCAAATCCGCAAATGTCGACGGAATATCGGCTTTAATTCCCCGACAAAATAGCCGACATCGATATCGTTTAACTGACAATTTTAATAATTTCTGACTAAATTGGCCTATAGAGATTTTTGTTTGGTTTTAATTATTTACTAGAGTTAGATTATAATAAGTTAGAGTTAGATTTTTGTCTAAGAAATCTGACAGTACACTGGAATCATGTCCTATTGATTCGGTTTTCTTGTAAAAAGGGTTACGGATGTCAGACGGCAGTCGCTCCATTGTAATAACCAGTACCGCCAAACCAGGACCATGATTAAAAGTGTACTCTGGGCTCTGAAGATGCAACTGGGAAAACACGCTAGGGTGAAGAACTAACGATTAGATTTTTCAACTGATCGTGTTTTCCCAATTCTTTACATCGTTTATGGTGACACTGGTTATAACAATATAGCTGCCGTCTGACCTCTTGTACTCCGCAATCAAATCAAAAGAAGCATCTAGGTGTGTTAGTGGTCATCACTGTTATATCTCACAGGCTGCCCAAAGGCATCTAACATAGTTTGCCGACTGCCATCTAGCGATGATTGCCGGAAACAATATCTTCGAACAAGTCAGGCCACGGTTACCGTCGCTTGACATTCACGATTGTTACGAACAGGCGTGGCTATCAAGCGTTTTTTACAATATAAACCAATATTGTCAAAAAGCTCTTTCATATATATATATATAGCAACTTGTCACTTTTGGAGAATGTATTTTTTGTGTACAACACGTTATATTCTCTCCGTTAATATTTGTACTGAACAATTCTTCGTCTTAAATTTTCATTATTCGTACAGTTGGAAAATTACATATAATAATAGCCTTCCCAGCCTATGGAGGCGACCGACCACCCAGGCGACAGCGTGAGAAGTCGAGAATTTGAAAAAGTATGTCAAGTGAAACAAAAGAGTCACACCGCTTTTAAACACTCTTTGGGGTTGACATAGAAGACATTTTGGATTAAATTTATTATTTATTATGAGTTAGTCTAGAGAGCAGCGTTAAATATATTTTTCAATTAATTAATGATTAAAGCGGATTTTTTATAGGTTTTTGAACTGCTAATAACCGATATAAATTATTTATTCTATTTATTAATCATACATACTACATAGTCTACTGTTGCAGAGCAAAAAAATAAATGTTGGATTAACTTATAAATCATTGTAAATTATAATGTATACTTTAAAAACCTTTATTATGCTTATCGGTGAGGCTTTATTACAAAGGTTTACTTTTATTCTGGTTTTTCTAAATGTACCGTATTTTGTATTTCTGTCGAATTTATCATTGTTTTTTGCGTCATTTGCAACGGTAGATGACATTGAGGCATGTGGAAGATTAATCTGAAAGAGAGGGCGGAGTGGCGTGGCGGGGGACAGCTGGCTTTTGACGGCTTGTTCCTGATTTGCCACGGTCATGTCTCTTCAAACAAACCTTACTTTTCGTGTAAAAAAAAAACGAATAACTCATATAGCCTGCCTTTATTAATCACCTCTCCTCTCACAACCTACCTATTGGTAAAGTTTTCTTCTAAAAAAAGTTATCGGTACACGTTGTATTGTTCACTGCCTTCGTCAATAATAACTTCCAATAATGTAAATATACCTCTATAATATATAATGTTATACTATTTTAAATTTAATTAAGCTCATAGCAAAAGGCTCAAGGTATATTTCATTTTTAGATTCCTTATAAAAAGGTTTTTAGAGCTCGAGCAGGTTAAATTTCCTTTATTTTTACAGCGCGGAGAATCAAAACCGTAGTTAATGAGGAAAAAGCCGCTGAGGGTATGTCCGCGTTATTTAGTTGAGCATTATATCAAGCCGGCGACGCTGGCTCTGAAATTAAATCAGCGTTCATTCAACCGGCGGCTGCAATCCACACTCATTACTTACCTCTTACAATATATTTATTAGATTTTTATACCTAAGAAAATCAGTATTGTTGTTCAATATTCGTGGTTTCGAATAAGAAAGAATCGAAATTTTGATGAGGATTGGAAATACGTATCAAATGATGCTTTTTTCAGCAGTAAATGGCAAAGCTGTTTTTTTTTTTTTTGAGAACTTTCATCTAATTAATTGTAAAATTTGTTATAAGGTACTCTTACTATGCTTTATTGTCTATTTGCTCCGCTCCTCGGCTTCCACTCCTGGTCATAAACAATATTCATACCAAATTTCATCAAAATCGGTCCATCGGCTTAGCCGTGAAAGCACAATAGTCAGATAGACAGACAAATAGACTTTCTCATTTATAATATCAGGATGTAAACTTAAATTAGTTTGATAAAATATTAACAATTCGATTATTAAATCAAGTGTCTCTTTAAATCAAATTCCACGTTCGATGCGCTTGTTCCAATTGATTATATTCCACCTGATTGGTTTCCATCACTAGAGGTACCAGTATCGAAACTGTCATAAGCGGCTTAAAGCGGTTTCCATTTCAATCTATAGTGAGGTGCTTTGCATCCCACATCTAGTGTAGGTATGTACGTTTATTGTCATTCAATCTATCATCATTGTTTATTATCATTCAATATATCTTCATTGAGGATGATTTTTGTCTGAAAGGTATAGATGTCTATCTCAAATCTAACCAAAAGATCGACAACGTAGATTCTTGTAAAGTTTGTATATTTAATATAGTTATTTTTTGTTCATTAGTCATAAATTAAGTATTAAAATGTGAATCTTTGTGATGAGCTCGAAAAATAAAAAACTGAGAAGTGGGAAGGCAGGAACGATAAAATGAAAATGAGAGGGCGGGGGCTCGTTAGCTAACGGCCTTCTCACTACGCTGCCGCCGATTGTCACTGTCTCAATATTTACTAGCTTCCACTAACCCAAGTCAACCTTAACTCTGTTTTTATAAGGTCTAAAATCACTCAAATGAGACATTCTAAAAAACGCCGCCGGAACAAAGAACGCATAAAATTCTGCACTACAAAGGATTTTCAGAAATGTTACAGACGTAATTGTCTAATTAGATGATTCGTTTCATTTCGCATTTGAAAATCGAATCGTAATACTGGCTGGGGGGGTGCAACACTTGATTTTTTTAATACTAAACAGACAAGGATAACAATAAAGAGATTGAGACATTGGAGATCTATGGGCAGTTATATATCGCATCATCATCATCTTAGCGTCTTCAGAGCAATGGTCGCTTTAAATATGATCCTGGATATAGCGGCACTCGTGATTACAATGAAGCTCTTAATGCTAAAATGTATATAAGTATAACATTCAACCCCAAGACCTTTTGTTATAGTAACACACGCTATTAACATAGCTATTATATATAACATATATATTTTACTATTAACCAATTTCCTGTCCATAAAATTGGTCACATATAATTTATTGGACAGGGAATCTGTTAATAAATAAATATGCTTTTACTTACCCACTATTTTTTCACACTTATAAGGATAGAACTAGTACTCGTATACGATGACATTTAAAAAAAACTATGATACGTACAATTTTAAGAATTTTGAAGAGAAAACTTGTACCCCAAGAAAAATATTTAAAAAAAGCTAGACTTCAGAAACAAAGGAACATGCAGAGATTTTTTTTAATCTCTATTAAACGATGCTATCTGTATGCCATGTGTGGTGAATGGGCCCAGGCAAACAAGCCAGAGACATTTCTAGTCAGGTGTCGAGTCACCACTCACACGCTGTCGTATGTGATATGTTACCATAGAGTTATAAAAACTCCGCAATAGGGAGTTAAATCTAAGGGTAACATGGCGCTCTGCTTTTTGTACCGCAGTTGCACAAAAATGCATCTATTTTTCTCATCATAACTTTATCCTATTAATTTAATCTTCAACTGTTTTATTTTGGAACTCGGTGCCTTTTTAAGAATCTCAATGTCCTATTAATTTTCACGATTGAGATCCTTAGACATATTTTAATGTTTTCGGCAAAAGAACATGAAGCACTTAGCACCAAAACCTCTAAGAAGTAAATTTAATTGAACTCTAGCGAGTTCTATTTGCACTTGGCCGCAACTATTTATTTTGCAGATGTTAAATTTACATAAAAATATATATTCTCGACACAGTCCTACTTCGATGGGGGATGATAGGTTTTGGGGATACTTTTTTTGTATTTAAAAATGATTCTTGCTCAATGCCAGACGATTGTCATCAATCTTCGATCATATGTTGTATTTGTAAAGCTTGTTTTATGTTGATGAAAAAATTGCACATTAACTGTTCTATAAATTTGTAACTCTCGGGATATATCGCACACTCTCGCGAAGCCATGAAAGAGCTCTCGAGGGGCAAACGTCGGACCTTTTAATGGTAACTGCTCTCTCCATGTTTGAATGAAAAATAAGAACAACATAGCAGACGAATGTGAATATACAACGGGATATTATTATTTTTTTGATGATTGAGTGGTGCAGTGATAACGTTGATATAAAACAATAAGCATGATTTTTGCCTAATTCTCATTTTCATTTTAGCGCTTTTCCGGTTTCTTCCACAGGTGACTGCTTAAGAAGCTGATACATTTAATATATCTTTATTATTTTTCCCTGCCAGGCCAGGCCACCTTAGAACTCCACAGATAATAAGTATTTATTTATGGCAATACTATGTAAAAGTAACTAATTAACATCATAAATTGGCTTCTTTACGAGTATGAAACAATCGATGTTTACAAACTTTTCCAACAGAATAATAATATGTATTTGTATATACTCTACCAAAATAAGACAACTTTCAAAGTTCAGTCATTAAAAAGATGAAAGTGGTTCCTAAGCCTTAGAATTGCTTACAGAGTGGTAATATGTGCCCTTAATCCTCAAGGGTCGACCCGATCCTATACAATCCCAAAAAGTGGAAAATCATTTTATGTTGGTATGTAATTACATTTTGCATGAACGACTGAACAAAAATGGCCTCTATAATACTTACTGCAATATTATGAGATTGTACGTACTTATAATAAAGTGTATAATAATGTGCTCTAGTTATTTTGAATACCTTCAAAATAACTAGAGCACATTATGGGCTCATATAAAACGAACGAAGCTTATTTCTTATTTTAATAAAATGTTTGAAAATACCTATTTTTATAAAAACGGAATTCCGTATAGTTTTCGGTTTCTGAAGACGAAAAGTGACAAATGAAAAAGCAAGGACCCCTTATTCCTTATTGCTCGCATTAGTAGTAATGGGGAAAAAAGCATTCTTAATACTTGATATGAAAAACAAGTCTAACGCTTGAGAGAACGCTATGAGAGACGCTTAACCGGTTCAAATCAAATTACTGTCGATAAAACAGGCAAGCAATATTTTTCAGTTGCATGGCGTTAACCCGTCATTGGAAATTAGGTTACGTTCAGTGTGAACCAGTTATGCAAATTCGGTTATCTGTTTTCCACTGCCCAGTTAATTCAGTCTTCTCTCGTTGTTCACTGCCTGGACTGCAGAAAAATGTGCTTTTTTGCATTTTCATGAATTATTCTGCATATTGCTGATTCAGCTGTTATTGTTTACTTTCGAATTAAGCAGCGGACGTTGATAACTGTTTGTGTTGGAATGGCAAAATATTATGACTTAAATGTTTATGTTTTGTTACAATAAGTTAATTAATAATGATTTAAATATATTAAGATAATAACTAAAATTTAAATCACAATTTTAACGTATGAAACATATATCGCTGCGACACTTGGGATACCAAATAAACGGTCAGATACCAATGGTATACGTACAATAGGTAAGTAAGTGGCAACGAAATCATGGTATGCCGATTAGCCAATAGAAACCGTTTGCTAGAACAGAATTATACTGCTTTCGGCAGAGAACTGAGACGTTCATCGGCGCACGCAGTTTCTAATTGTATGGCTATAGGATTAGTCCTATTTGGCCTTAGGGCCAAAGACTTCTTTTAGCTGCAAAGATGATTATCCTATTTACCATAAAGTCAACCAGGCAACGAGAGAGCCGCAGACCATAAAACAGGGTCGTAAACCCTTCGCAGGCTGGCAGGGCCATTATGCCCGCAGATGTTATCACGACATAAAACGCCAAAATTAAAACCTATAAAATATCGGCCGCCATGATTTATGTCACGCGCTTTCGAGCTCAAATCAATATGGAGATAACAAAACTACACACACAAACTAAATATCTTTCTCATTCCCACATATACTTAGATAAATTCAAATGTTACCTAATATAAACTTCTGTTTTTAAATTATTTATCTTTTTTGTTTCACCTTTGTAAAACCTTTAAATAATATATATATACATGTTTTCCACCTTCCTTTCATGAAAAATCTAGATTTTTTCAATCTTCCAGGCCCGGCAAAAATTTTTTAAGCAGAAAAAGTTCATAACCTTATTAATTATTATAAGTATAAATTCAGTAGAGTTAAATATTCAGATAACCAAAACATCTATTTTGAAAAAAAAGCTTATATCAAATAAGGTTATAAATTATTAGAAAAGAATAAATTCCTTTTAATTAATAAGAGGTAATAGATTGACAGCAATACAGTTTCATATAATGATTTTGGGATCTAGAACTACATTCTGTTATGAACTCCTGTCATTGCGTACGTACGACAAATTGTTCCCTTCGTTATTGGACGACATAAAAAGGATTTTTAGGTTTTATATCGTAAAACACTGATTAAACGCGAATATGATTGAACGCTTGTGGGGAAGTAAATACCTATTTATATGTATTAATAACACGTTCATTATAGTACATACCTACTATTTTCAAAAAAATATTTCATTTTCTAATTATCATTTACTAGGTTCTCACCTATAATTCTCACTTTATAATCTCTTATAAAGTTGCTGGAAATGTGATATTTTTACTAGACTTCTGTCATTTTCTTAGTCGTCTACACCTACGGGCTGAACCGGACATTACACGCATATTTTACTAAATAAAGCCAAATAAATCAATAATAATACATATAATCACGACATAATATAAAACAAAGTCTCTTTCTCTGTCCCTATGTCCAACTACGCAACGGATTTTGATGCGGTTTTTTTAGAAGCTAGAGTGATTCAAGAAGAAGGTTTTTATTCCCATGCGAAGCCGGCGGGTCGCTAGTAATACATATAATATGAAAAAATAAATAAATAAAATCCTTTGAGTTGAAACGTTCGATGTAAATAAAAGTAGATGAATGTTGCCTATTCGCAACGACCACTCGACTGGAAAGTAAAACGACAATAGCCCGCTCCTAGGACACTTACTAGCGTCGTAATTGTCGGAATGAAAATGGATCGAGTTTTCTTATTTATAAAACATTTCATTATTTCTTCTAGTGTTCGTAGTTTTTTTACCGAAACTGTTAGGTAAATATATAATTTCTCACAGTTATTTAACTTACTAGTATCTACCGAGGGCTCCGCTAGCGTTCTCATGGTATTTCAAAAAAAGTAATCTATAGCACTCAGATAACTTGTTTTCAGAAAAATTATTATAAAAATCTTATCAGCAGTTCCAGAGATTACCAGATTATTTAAGAAGATTAACGAATGGTTTTAATTTAAAATTAATCATCAGAATAACATTTAATATTTTTTTTAAATATATCCATTGGTCAAAGGCGATTTAGAACTATGAATGCTTTTCTTTTTTGTATATGATGTTCATCAGGTTAATAAATCAATTATTTAACCATAAGACTTTTTGTGTTATAAGTTTTAATAAACAAGATAGTATAAAACATACAACATATTACGGATTCAAATTATATTGTTAAATTGAAGAGCAATGACAGTGTAGGAGGTAAAAAGTCCCAGGCAGGTTGGAAGCAGCGTCATGTCCACATTGATAGACCCAAAGATCTGGGCCTGAATCGGACGAGACTCAATGAGCCGAAGAAATCCACGGATTGGCCTGCTGTCATCTGGAAAATAAATAAAAATAAAAATCTTCCTCCTAAAGGTCTAAAGGTCCAGAGGTCTTGTGAATTCAAATCCCAGGCATCTTTGTAACAATGTGTTTGATGTTCGCTTCAGGTATAAAAGGTTATTCCGTGCTTTAGAAAATACGCTAAGCTGTTGATTCCAGCTGTCATTTTTAGTCGTTAGATCACGACAGAGACCAAAAGGCAGCTTTTAGAAAACCTTGACACAAGGTTTTGCAGGGTTGCTTGACCACATAATATCAATAATATGTGCATGGGCTTATTTATAGGCTTTATAATTCTAAAACTCACCAAGTTCCGCTGTTATAAAGCGATTTCCTAGCTGTTGCCTAAGAAGAGCAGCATTTTTGACCGCAAGCTGTGCTGACCGCGACGGTGTGAACAATAACACAAAAAGTAAAACACTAGTTAAAATAAATGCGTTGTTTTGACTTAACGTGCCTCCTCCTCCCTAAAATCACAGATTTTATTAAACCACCGAGTCAGGGTCCTATAGAAAGTAATTACTGCAGACAATAATCCTAAAATATCCTAGGTATCGCATACACTTTGCCAAACTGCATGAATTTTACCATGCATAGGTGCACGACAGTTTTCTAAAGTTAGCAGGCATTTTCATTATTTGCGATAAACACTATCTACCAGGTGTTCCGCAATACAGTAATTGTATGTTTTTTTGTAGAAAAGCTTAATTCAATATCAGTAAATATTGGTAAGTAAGTTAAGACTGCCACTTTGATTATTTATTCTCAAAGGATTGCCAATGACAAAATAGTATAAACAAGTTTACAAAAAATATTTAATATTTTTATCCAAATAATAATACGATATATAACAGTTATTTCTTCATACATATACAATTCAAATTACCTTCAAATTAAACCACGTCATGAAATAAAAAAGTGAAATCAAGTGTAGTAAAGATGAAACAATCATATATGTCATCTGGAAACATGAAATATAATTAATATTGTTTATTAAATCTAATTGTTTATTAAATGTCAGAAGGTGTATACCAACTGATATCATTTCAATTTTTTCCTGTTGCATCCCTTCATATTTTTATGTCATTTTTTTATATACATAATATGGTTTCAGAGCCAGGCTTAATTATTTATTTGTTTCAAAATATTGTTTCTTTGAAATAAATTTACTTATTTTTATATTCCCAACTCAAAATAACTTACATCCTACTCAAGTCAGATATCAAAATTCATGGAAATTGGTTCAGATGCTTCGGTCGCATGGAATTAATGTCATTTGCTTATTTTTCATCAAAGAAAAACGGTTAGCAAGGTGAGAATAATAAATAAAAGAAATTAACATACTTACCTGTACGCCAAATACAGAGTTAACAATTTTGGACATTTCTGTGATGTTCATATAGACCGATGACCATGTATTTATTTCTGAATTTGTTATTTTTTTCAGCGCGTCCTTTTTATCACAACTTTGTTTCACAGACTTAGTTAATGAAATCAATTGGTTGGAAATAATCTCCAATAAGCATGAATATGCTAGGTATTCGAAAAAAGACCGGGTATCTCCTAACAATGAATTGACATGAAACATCCAAGTAGAATAGGCCGGAGAATCCGTTAAATCGAAACTTTTACTTAATTTGGTATGTATAAAAAGAACAAATCGTAACAGTGACATGATTGCAAAGAGTATATAATATTTCCATTTGATTTGCTTGATACGATGATCATCATTTTTTATCAAATTTAAATTTGACTTAATTAGAGGAATTAAAGTTTCAAACTGTCTGCTATGATAAAATGGTAAAAGTAAATACATGATTGAAGTTGTATTTAGGCAGAAAAAGTATACAATTGAACTTGCAGTCAAAACAGACTTGGAAGTATTCGTATATATGACGACATTTGCAATCACAAAAGCGAGTTCCAAAAAAATTCTGACCAAAATAATTATACGAATAGGCTTACGAAAGATGGAATAATTTCTATAGATGCATAAGATATTTTCAGCTCTTAAAATAAAATTGATCACTTCCGACTCCATTTCACTACGTATAATATTATTGTTGTGTTAGTACTACAACCAGTATCGGCCACAAATGTTACTACAATAATAACAAATATGGGGTGACATCGATTTACTTCTGTACTCGTCATACAAATGAATTACATTAAAATTGTATGTCAAATGAAATTAGTAAACTATAGGTGCTTGTGTAGAGACATTCACAAATCAATCATTAGGAACTTTTAATAGTAAAAAGCACCTGCCTGCTACCTTCTTCAGGACATCTGACCATCTGGTTGGTGGGCTGCGCTTGCCGGTGCATGGTCGCCAGTCAATGCTGGATGCAGGTCGCTTCCAACACTTTAAAAATACTTGTAGGGGTCTATGTCCAGCAGGGTACAACCTGCGGCTAAAATGATGATAATAGTAAAAAGTATTTAACCAAATTAAAATTGGTATTGGCTGAATATGTTAGGTCTTTTTCTAAATATCTCTTAAAAATGGCTGCACAGTAGAAAAATTTGTTGGCTGCGACATATACCTACATATGATAGAATATTGCTATGGTTGTCTAACAACAATAAACTGAAATGGCTGGATACTGCGCAATTATGCAACATAAGCATTTGAAATTCCTTTAACGATCCTTTCATATCTCCACTTATGCTCGCGTTTAATGTAATTACTTAATTTTACTCCTGCAATCGTTATGTCTACGCATTTCGGGTTTGTTATGTTAACTTTGATGTGAAGTACAGTTGGCCACATAGAAATTATTTCATTTTAGCCTCACACCTTACCCCTACACCTTACCCCTACACTTAAGTTAACAGCTAGTTAGTAATAAAAGTTGCATTTGTTATCACTACTAGCTAATATCGATTGTGAGCTTTTACTCTTGTTAAGTGTTGTGTGAAACTTATATGTTTTTTCATTGTTTCATGTTTTGTCATTTATACAAATAAAGAAACTTGAAACTTGATCACAAAATCCATAAGTGCTATTTTCAAATGTATGACTCACTCAAAAACAGTCAGTCGAATTATTTTCATACGTCTAACTGGCTATGTCGAATGAAAATCATTTGTTAGGTATACAAATCAATTTAAATACGTCGGTTAACTAGTTTTTTTTAAATACAACATTATGTTTTATATACCTTTTAATAAAAGCACACACTACTTATATATTACCTAGTGTTGCGATTGCATGTAACGTTGCACTTTAGAGTTATTCTTTAGTATGAATAGATATAACCATCCATCAATAAATCATCATCAATTGGGCCATCAATAAATAATGATAAAAAAGGGAAAACGTATTATAATGATAATAAAATATTTTTCCTTAAAAGACACAAAATGTTAAATCAACTTTGTTGTAAAGAGTTACATAATATAAGAAAACTCCACAAAAATTTTTGGAATCTGTGCAACATACCCGTTATTCTTATACACAATTTTTTTTTTCTAAAATAATGATTATATGAAAGTAGTATAATATTATAGATAAGAATATCTCAGATTACATTATTAAATTGCAATGCGATAACTGTATAAGAAGTAAATACGGCGAGGCAGACTGGTATCAATGTCATATTGATGTTGACAGCGCCAAAGGCCTGGGCTTTTATGGGTCTGGTGGCTACTAAACGTACTAGGTCTCGCATGGCCTTGTATTCAGTTTCACCTGAAATAAAAACATATATTGTTAAAACATAAATAGGATTCTCGTGTGTAAAACAAGATGAAATGAAAACAGTTTTTAGCCCTAAAATGTCCGTATACCCGCGGAACAGATTGCTTGTTTATTTAATGTCCTAAAAATGTGTAGTGAAGGCTCCAAAAGTCCTAACATCAAATAAAAAAACTGAATATCGTATTGTTGATGATAAGCAGAAAATAAAAAGTCTTCGTCATCTGACGATCGGACCAGTCGGTTACTAAGCGTGGCTTGTATTGGGAATATAGGTATGTTCAGAGTAGCATGCTCTATTTGTGTATGAATACAAAGAAAAAAAATTATCGATAGAGAACGTCATAGACAATCGCAAATATACATTTTGACAATTGTCTTGCCTCCCGTACTTCATTCTTCACCCCCTTGTTCGCCATACGTTATTCTCTATAATTTTTGACTGACTGGACCATGTGGTGACTGGAAAATAGCATTGTGTTCACAGAGTGCCTTTATTATATTTGAAAATTGTGTTGATAATGTTTTGGTGGTGTTGTATTCCTTGTTAAGAAAGCAAAAGGAATAGTGTTTTACTAAGTACATACCTAAGTTTCTTAAAACCAATGCAGGACCCGACTAACCTAACTAACCTACAGAAGCTGTACCTAAGCTTCTGTATTTATGTGTGTCACAATCACTAAGAGATGTTGGCAAGATGGCAAGTTACTACGGCAATCGGCATATCCCAATTTATTTACTATAACTGATATCCACACTGGGGTACATAGCACAAGCACATTCTATGACTTGGTAAGTTGGATAATGTAATGGTAATTATGCTAAGTAGGTACCTAGTTACCTAAATAGTTTTATAATGTTACAAAAGCGAAAACCTTTTATTTCAGTAACTGCTTTAATAATCTAGTGGTTAAGGCGTTTGCCGGCAGACCTACTGGTCGTGGTTTCAATTCCCACAGGAAGCATATTTTAATGTGCTTTCGAATGCATGTAATGGGTGCCCTCTGGTTGTTGTTAAAAGAATCAAGTCAGAGACAGAAACGCCATTCCGAATGAACTCTCACCCCGGGGATAACAAAGTCAATTGGCCTTTTAACACATGATATGAATGAATTGCTATTGTATATTTTCAACCATCAATAATTTCATCTTTGTACTTTCATGTTGCAATAAATAGTCTTTATTAAATAATAGTCTACAAAAATAAGTTGTTTTAGTACTGGAACAAACTCTTTAGCTAATATTGTATGTTATTTTGATATCATAGGCATGTAATGGATGCTAGCCGCTTTTAATTGGTCATTCTGTAAATTCTTGGGAAAAGCCCATTTCCAGCAGTGAACAGCTTGCAGCTATAATGATCATGATGATATCGCATCACTTTTTAATTTTAGGATTATCAAATGCCCTTAATAATTTCAACATTTTCCTTTTCAGTTCACTATATTGATGGAAAGGGAGTGTCCTTCGTAACGCAATACATCAAGCTCAGACAAGTTGTGAATTTTACATATTGGTAATATTTTTATAAATTAAAAAAAAATAAGAAATAATATACTTAATAAATGATGTGTAAAACTCATTTGGTCTTTTATTTTGTATGTCATTACAAAATTTTCATTAAGGTGATATTCCATGTTATCTTTCAGGAGATCCTGAAGGATAACATGGAATATCACCTATTAAAGTAACGGTTATACCTGTGGTTATACTGTATAAAACTTAAAACTCATTCTCCTTTGCCTAAATAGCTTTTTTAAAACTATAGCTGCCACGACGATATAAAAAAAATACTTGTTATTTTGTATTTTTGCAGTCAGTGTTGCCATGAAATTTAATTTGCTACGGCCTAATTTTAATGTTCAAGCTTGCCCGTCTGATACGTAGTATCTCTATTTAGTTTGTGCAACTGACTAGTTGTAATGTCACTGTGTTACCACTATAGATACAAACACTACATTCAGGGTAAAAAAAATATATGGAGTTCGTGATTTGATAAATAGATGATCTAGGTACAGACAATATAATCTCGAATCTGCCTAAAGAAACACCAAAAATGGTCCAGTGAAAGTTCGGACCACGGCCAAGTAACTAAAGTTTGGGTGCTCGTTAGTAATATATAAGTAAGTCTATTATCCTACCAACATTTTACACTTTTTTGGGTAGATAACACGCACGCGATATGTTGTTATAGCAGTAAAAGTAATACCTTGCTCGTGGATCCCGAACTTCTCTTTAATTTGATCATGTTGAGTTATTGTCTAATAACTCAACATGATCAAATTAAAGAATAGTAGTAAGTAATTCAAGTAATTTTGCTGAAATATTTAAATATAGGTCACGAATGTAGCCCAGCGAATAAGATTATTAAAATGACATTGGGTGGATCACATAGCTCACAAAACTGATGGCCATGGCCAGAATGTTACGGCAATGGCGGCCACGAATAGGTACCTACAAGATGTTCAGACTACCTTGTTACGGTCGTAAGAAGGCTGCGGATGTGAACGGCTTGGAGAATCGGTTAACTTGAAAATAAGTAAAGCCTATGTCCAGCAATGGACTACTTGTAGCTGTAATGGTGATATAAACAAAAATATTACCAAACATTTTCACTAGAATGGCATTATAACATTAGTCATTGATAACTACGATTGATGATCATGCTTCCCCCCCCCCCCATACTAATTGCATGACAAAACCCCGTTCAATTAATAAAGTAATAAAAAATAATGATTGATCATCAAATGCAATACTTTTAAAAGGCCCGATTAGTTTCCTGCAGAGTTGTCGTCGCAAGGTGTCCGCGTTGTTCTGAGCCTGCTGCGCGTTCCTTGAAAGTCTTAGTAGAAGGTACACCAATGTTATTAGTTTCCCGAATCGTAGAAATGCTTCTGCTATCGGTAAGCCGGAACCCTGAAAACCACGATACATTCAATTCAATACTTTATTGCTTAATGTAAGTAGGTCTTATATTTAATTGTAACAATTAAGGACTCTTTCGGGCATCTTTTTATCTAATATATGTCTAAAAGACCTTTTAGTCATTGATAATTACTAATTTAATATGTCTAATTAATGAAGGTAGTATTACTCGTGCTCAATCTTGTTATTTTTATTATATATTTAAACGTGAAAAAGAAGTAGAATTTTGATCGGATGGAGAACTTTTTTTAAACTTTTAATTGAAGTGAACAACAAAGTCATTAAATTGTAAAAATTTGGTAATACATAAATATAGAGGTAGAATTGGAAAAGAGACAACAATGATCTAAAAGAAACGTTCCGTTATACGTGCCATTATTTTAATTAAACAGTTACTGTTAATGCAGAGATGTCTTCTACTACATTTTTTGTTTAATTTTAAAAATATTAAAAACAATAAAGTTTTACCTTCAAACTTTGTGTGATCATGTTATAAACTACTGTGATATAGAATAGTATTGCGGTTGTTATCATGATACACAACTGAAAATAAAATAATTTCATATGTAAGTTGTTGACTGAATTGAAAAAAAAAAAACTAATTTTATATTACTTTAAGATAGACTACTTATTTCTAAATATTATATAATTATTATATAATATAGCACTACAAAATATTTATTCATATTAAGAAGCAATTAGTTATATGATTTGTCTGCATCATTTTCATTGGGACAAAGTGTTTGCTACAAAACTTTCGTAGCGGTCTGTAGCCACAGCTACGAGTTTCGTAGTAAATTGCTACAAAGATATCGCATAGTAGATTCGAAAATCATGCATGTATCGTGAATTTTGGATCATAGAATAGTCAAAATTAGATCAAATGTGAGAATAGCTAACAAACGTAACGTATATGTGTATGTTATGATAAATAAATCACAAACTTACAATAATAAAAGGAGATGGTAATACAGAACTAAGTCAATAATTAAAATGTTTATGCGAAATACTTTCAGGTTCTGTTAATCTTTAATTATTGTTGGATCGAACAGAATACATACATATTTAATATAGGTTAATAAAACTAATTAAAACTTATTTATCATAACGCACCATTGAGTACCAACCACAGAACTTTCGCATTAACTTCAGAATTGTCTCTGAAATTCAGTATGGGTTAAGTTGCATAACACCGTTATATTTATATACGAGTATAATAAATACCTGTACTCCACAAATTGAATTAGATATTCTGGAACTTTCTTTTAGATTGATGTATACATTAGACCATCTGTCTATTTCATGTATTTCGGTTGTATTATTTTCTGTCTGTTCTATTTCATGAGATATATCAACAATCGGTACTTTTTGTGTCCCTACAGATCTAATCAGGCACTGCAATTGCTCATTTATTACGAAAATTATCGATGAAAAAAATATATACTCAGTAACATGCCTCATTTCACCCATAAGTAAACTAGTTTGAAATACATAAAACCCCAATAAATTTTGCCCTAACATGGGAATGCCTTTTATTACTTTTGGTAAAATAAACACAATAGTACTTAAAAATATACAAACTATAAATCCTATGACTTGTCCGATTTTCTGTTTTTTAATATTAGTCGTGTAAATATCATCTCCAATACATACAGAGTTTTGGTTGATTATTTTTAAAAAACTTGCGAATTTCCGTGAGTTTAATAATGGTATTAAAATGTAAATAAGCGCAATTAGATTATCCAAACTAAAATAAATGTGTTCTGGTGTCGACATTCCCATGAAAAATAGCAAGTAGTAAACGTAATGTGAAATTATAATTGACAATTCCATTGAAATCCTTAATAACACCAAAAAACGTTTGAAATTCCCAAAAAATACATAATTTCTGTATGTACATAGCAAATTTTCGGCAAAAATTATAAAACTGAAACTCTTAACAGCCATTCTCAATGAGTTTGGAACACACTGGATTAAGTTTAATGAAGCGAGGAATAACGATGAAAAATTTTATTTTTATGTGCTTACTTCAAACAAATTAATAATCAATTTATTAGAAACCTTTTAACAAATTATAGAATGCAATCTTCATTATTACTAAAATAACATCGAGCTCGTCGCGGACATATTTTCAATTTATATATACTCGTTCAATATTTACTTCACCCTTCACCTTAGTACTTACTTAATGTCATTAATTAAGGTAGTCATTGGCAGAAAACGAGAATAAGTTATTTTAAAGAATTCATGTAGTTGACAGCGGTACAAGTAAAAAAGTCCTATTTTTAATTAAACAAGTCACTTTGTATCAAAGTTTGACCAAATGACATTCCATGCTACCTCTGCTAGATCACCTCAGGAGCAATTATTCCAAAATATATGAGTTGGCATTGTTTATGGCAAACACATGTTTCTCATTAACCAGGCCTCGCAACCAAGATTATCCGCAGTTTGTCCGAAGTTATGGGCAAGAAAATGTTACATAAATAAATAGAATTTATTTATTTTTATCATAATATTGTCTACTAGCGAGAAAGCGACTTTGTTTCATACTATGTATTGATAGTGATTCTGAGGAGATCGATAGCTTAGCTGGACGCACGTGTTAGCAAAGATAGCGCGTGTTAGTAAGTCAAGCGACGGCAAAAGCGCGGCCATGTCTGCATTGGTCGTCATTAGTGGCATTTCTATATTAGGCTCCTCCGTGCTTCGGCAGTCGTTAGGATATGCCAGATGCCTTTCGGTAGCCTGAAAAATCTGACAGTGTTGGCCATTATCACACCCGAACCCGAATCATGTTCCTATTGGTCTCGCTTCCCTGTATAAAAGGGTTACGGAGGTCAGGTCAGACGTTCGCTTCATTGTAATAACCAGTACAGCCAAATCAGGACTATGATTAATAGCGTACCCTGAGCTCTGAAGAGTAAGCTGAAGATGCAGCCTAGAAAACACGCTCGGACGAAAACTATTATCTAATCTGTGCTACGGTCTCAGGTTAACTATAAGAGTTTCATATCAGGGATTTACATTATGTACAGTGGGCCACGGATAAGAGTATACAACTTAAGTGATATACTTTTCTGTGTGAGTCACTGTTTATATGCCTGCCTCTGTGGTCCAGTGGTTAAGGCATTTGCCAGTAGACCCGGGGGTGGTGGGTTGATTCCCCCGGGAAACATACTTTGTTTAGTTGTTTCATGGACCAAATTTGGTCCATAGTTGTTTCCAGTTTGGTTAGTACATTGCAGTCTTGTATCATCTCGGCGGACATCTGGTAGTCGTTAAAAGAAATCAGAGGCCGGAAGGTGAGAACTCTGACACCAGTGTCTGATTAGTTGATTGACCGTGACATCTACACGAAATGAATGAATGAACTGTTCGTTCACATGTGTTAATGAACAATAAAGTCCTATTGTCCTTTACATTTGCAATTTGTACAATAAAGGTTAAATTAATCAATATTATAAATACATATATGCATATCAATACAAAAAGCAAGGTTTAAAAACAATTTAAAAATCGTGTCAGCTTCTGGCTCGTACCATATTCACTGCGCGCTGTCGCTGTTTGCACAGCACTGCAACACTGCGGTCGTGCAGTAATGGATATTGAAGTGTCTTCGCTAGTTGTTTTTTCATGGTTTTAATTAGAATGTCGTTCAAGTTGAATTTTCTGATTATTTGCATTTAATTTATTCTGTATAGCAAAAGTACTTTTAAATGTGTTTTTTATAAATTCTGAAACTAATACAACAATTTTCATTTTAACAAAATTTTAAATTTCTATGAGATAAGAGGGTATTATAACTTAGTAGAGGGTAACTTACAAAATGTATTTAGTTAAAATGCCTATGATTACGTCCTTTTCTCAGTTTGGTATTTTTATTTTTTGGTGCATGGCTGAATGAGGCAAAAGAGTGTGGCAGATCAAAACGAGATATGCAATAGATATTATTACGAAAAATTGTTAAACATTCTCTTTAATATTTTCTGCAAATGTAAGTGTACCTTATAGTCATAAACCGTACACGCACCCACACAATAAACACCGCCGCGGTAACCGCACCCTGCGGTTGCTTGCTCAGCTTCACCTAATTATGCTTGCTCTAAAACATGATACATTTCAGACGTTGGTATGGTGGTATTTTATTACGCGGTCTCAAGTTTGTTTGCCTGTATAGTAGATAGTAGTTTGAATAGACAAAAATTGGAAAAGGTGTGTTTTATTCTCTGCTGTTTCAATTAAGTAGATAGATGCTTTAGAACCTAGTCAGTTGTTAAAAGCTACGTCGTATTCTTTAGATGTTTAATGCCATATATCCCTGCAGTGGATATTATAATAGAAAATATGGAAAAATAGGGTCAGTGAAATTACTGGGTACTGTCGCAAAACATCTTAAGGCTGCTACAATACAAAACCCTTTATTGCACATAGAATACAGAAAATAGGTTAACAAGAACTTAAAACGCAAAAGGCAGCATTATCGCTAAAAGCAATTTCTTCCAGGCAACCTTTAGAAATGGTGGTAAATAATGAAAAAATATTTTTTCTTTATTTTCAAGGTCGTTAGCGCTGGTAGCAGCCTCAAGCCACGAGTTGACAGCGCGCTAGTGACGCTCTTAAGGAACCTCAAGCAATGCGCAATTAGCATGAACCGCAATTACTTAAAGAAAATTGGGAATCCCGTATTGGAAAAGCTAAAGTAGACAGACAGTTAATAGCAAAATCACACGATAAACCAGCTTTTTTTTAAATATTTTTAATACTAATAAAAAAAAGACTTTTATACATGTAATTGTGTTAATGTTAATAGGGATAAGGGTTTTGCCTCCCTAGGGGAGGTAGATTCCAATTACGACATAGTAAGTGGAAAGTTTGTCGTCATGATAATATTAGAGGTCAGCCCCAAAGTACTTATAACGTAATCTAGGCTTATGTACGCCTGCATGTTATATTTCTTACAATAAGTATGATCAGTATAACAATTTATTTAACTTAGTAATGTTGTTTAAATAAAATAACATGTTGCATATGGCTCAGGTACTACTCTAGGCAGAAGTCAGGTGACTACAGTGCTTCATTCATTCATTTCGTGTAGGTGTCGTGGTCAATCGACCATGCACACCCTGCAGTGCTATCTTGTGAAAAAAAAAAATATAAAAATTATCATCTAGTTTACATCTTGAAGAAATTAGTAATGTCATTAATTTCATAATAGTGACAATCAGGGAATGATAGTTGAACCTGGAAATAATTAATATATTAAATTATATGTAATAAAGTGTGATAAGTAATATATACACTTATTAAAAATATAGTATCAAATATATCAATTACTATAAAAAGCACTTGTCAAAGACCTTAACTAAATCATTAGTTCACTGTGTGTGTTCATTTATTGTTGACAGGTATTTCACTCTACAACGTCGAATTCTCATCCTACTATTTGATATTGCAAACGTGTTTGAATATCGAAATTATAAAGGTCCTTTGAAAAAAAAAACTTTCATACTTAGATGGTGCCTAACGACAGACTCACATAAAGTACAACGACAATAATTTTCCGACCGAATGGCTTACAAATGACTTTATACCATAAATTCGACAGATATTTATTCTGAGAATAAAAGTTGCCTTCTTTTCTCGTTTCTGCGATTCATTCGGCTGGAAAATCGCTAATGAGCCTGAATGCTATTCAAAGAAGACATACTCAGGGTGCAAATTTACCTCCTCCGTTGTCTTCTGATATCTGCTTTAATTTGCATTTTTCACGCAAAATTATGAATCGCGACCGCTGGCTGCCATTTCCTGACTATGATTTTTCGCGTTTTCTATTTGAATGTATTATTCTAAAAACAAAAGTAGTATGGAACATAAGATATGCTAGGTAATTTTAATGTTGTAAATGTCGATGGTGATGTGATTCTCAATTGCGCGTACATTTATTAGTAAAATGTGTATTTAGTAGTTATAAATAATTAGTAGGTAATAAACCTTTTATATTTTTCATATTTGTAAGTTTACTTTTCTAAGTAAATGAAGCTGCAAAGATTGCTTAGTAGATATCTATAATAGACCAACTACCTAATCCTACGTTAGGTTTTTGATAAGAGAAGATCAAATATATTATGAAGACGACTACTTTCATTATCATCTGCTGGAAGTAGATCAAGTCTCTCAGATTAAAAATATATTAAAAAATTTGCATATAAAGACGATGGTAAAAAAAAACAGAAATAACTAATATCGGTAAAATAAGATATAAATTTAATTATTGATGACATGAGCTAAAAAATACAACTTTGAACAAATAAGTCAGTAATTAAAAATGTGGACAACGAGTAAATAAAGTTCCTTTCATTTTTTCTGGATAACTCCTCCGTGCGCAAAATTGCAAAGGGTTTTAAAGTGGCACGGATAGATGGGAGGGGGTGGATTAAAAGTGGGGGTGCGGGGGGAACAAGCTCGTTAGCGACAATTTTTCTCAAAGCTTTCCCCAGAGAATCGTCACAATCGGAATTGTGACGAATTACGCTTAGAACAATGTGCCGTATTCTTATTTTCTGAAACGTTCTGCAGATTTCACAGAGGATAAGCTCCATTCGGAATACGAGATCAATAAGTAACTACCTCTACACCGCTGAAGTGATTTGAATAAAATTTAGAGTAATTAATGAATTCAAAAGTCATAACACAAAATACAAGACAATACATCGATATTCTATACATTATGTTCCAGTTCCCCTGATAAAGAACCCCATCTAATTAAAGATTGAATGTCGCGTGAGGTAAATAATGCTGGTTTTTCACTGGAGCCTCACAAAAATAAATTTATCATGGAGATAAGTGGAGTTCCTTTCCCTGGAAATTAACACGTGGGCGGAGCCGCAGGCAACAACTAATATTTAGTATTCTGCTCCCCAACCCGCGTTCCACTACCATGAAATTTTTAAACAAAGATGCACCGCTATAGGATTATTTCCATAATTAGTAGTTTTATGCTATCTATAATTACCGGTCTTAACAGTAAATTATTCTGATTCTGAAAAAACTGTGCATGGATGCTTTACAAATTTAGCATATAAAATTGCAATCTTACCTTAAGCGTCTGTGTTTAAAATATCTTTGTCAAAATATATTGTAAAAATATTATGATGATAGGTTCTCTTTGTACATTCAGCCACATAATCTATATACCTAGACATTTTATTGTTAGATAAAATATTTTTTTAGTTTTATTTTTTAATGTCATCGTTAATAAATTACAAGTTATTATTACAAGTTACACTTAAAAAAGTCAAGGTCCCCATCCAAGTGATTTTATTAAAAGCTAATTTATTTTAGTTCAGGAAAGGCGCGCTGTTAATTACAAAACCAATTAAAACTGACGATTTTCTAATTAATCTTTAGCGCTCAGAGCAAGGAAACTTATTAAATATGCGTTAGCGAATGTAAAAATATTTATTTTTAAAACGAGTTCTTTTTATGACACATAGAGGTTTAAACTTACAACTGTCTCGTGTAGTATGTGTACAAGAGAAGTTCTTATGGATATATTTTTTGGGTCATATTGGATCATGGGTTGGAAAAATTACTATACTAAATATTCTCAAAGTGGATGCTGCCCAAGATAAGTACGTGTTGACGGCCACCGTGCGGTTCTCCTTTTTGCCATTCTTCGGAAACCAAACTTCTGCTACACACGTACTTTATATACCGCTAGGTTCTATACAGAATTATCATTATATTATTTTTATTCCTTTATTTTTTTCTTGCTGGTATTTACATTTTTAATAGTAAATGTAATAGAGGAAAAAAATATAAAAAAGGGGCACCCATCGGCAGCGGAGAGGATCACCAAGCTGCTGGTGGTCAGGGCTCCAGTGTGAGGAATCTTCTCACAATGCGGACCGTGCCACAAGTACTACTTCTACCTTCTGTATTTGTGTCGGATCTGTGGTCATTGCCCAAGGGCCAAGCGAATTATTATTATTATTGTTGCTTGATAAAGCATGCGCATTTTAATGATTTTAAAAGTTTCATTTAGTAGCCAAAAGTAGTTCATTTCGTGACTAAAAATAACAATATTATAGTTATAGTTACTTTGGAGATTTAGCCCATATTGATTAAGTCACAGAGACGAAGATTGATTGCTTCTGAGGCCGTAATTGTTTAGGCCTCGGTATTAATGACATCCTGTCGACAAAACGTCCTATAAATTTAAATAGATTTGAAATTAACTTTTTAATATGCAGAGATTAATTAATTAGCCATGAAGTGAATACATAGATTTCAAAAATTTCAGAGGATTTCGCAATTCTATGTATTAATATCAATACAAAAATTTATACCAACTTGTAAAGTATTTTTTTATGAATAAATTTAATTGACAAAAACAATTTCAAAATGTTGTCTATATTTTTCTGGGTCATCGTTGAAATTTTTTCTAACAGATAACTCAAAGAAGTTCAAATCACGCGCGGTTTTAAGAGACGCAATTTTTTTTTATCTATGAGATAACTGATAAAAAGAGGTAATTCAGGCGTACTAGCAACGCCATAGAGGATATAAGTGATCTCAAATAAATTTTACTGACTACAAAATATGCTGAAAAGTTTATGATTCAGCATAATAAATAATGAATAGAAAATATGTCTGTGCCTTTACATATATATGGACTAAATAAAAATAAGCTCACTTCATAAAACTAATCAAAGTCAAAAATTTAAATCGTAGTTAGTTATACGCATTATTGATATTATGACTTTTTTGCGCGTTTGTTATATAAAAGATAAACTACGATAGTTATATTACTCTAGGCAAACGCGGAGGGGTTGCAATTTTTTCCCTCACTAGGTAAGGGAACCGTTAAAGTATTTACCTAAAGTATAACATCTGCCCTACGTCCAAACATTAGTGTCATTTGACTCTCTCTTACTTTGAAATCAATTTAACTGCGTGTAATTAACTAACAACCACTGTTTGAGGCTTACTTCCTAAATCTGGAATTTGCCATATGTCCCTAGAAATTATATTCCATATTTATAATGACAATCTTGATGTTTCCTTATAAATGTGTTTTTGTAAAGATATTTTATGTATACTTGTTATACGTTTTTCATATTCTTAAAAGCATTATGATTATTATGATTGGTACTTTTTGACCAAGCAAGTAAGTAAACATAAGCGCAAACGTACAAACAAGCAGCCACTTGGCGACGTCGGTCATGAAATAACTGAAACGATTTTCAATAACCCGTATCATCTAACCATACTCGTACCATTAGCAATGCGGACGTTGAAAGCGGTACTGTTCATGACGTTAGGGATTAAAAAAATATCCCTTCACGTAGCAAGTCCTTACACCTAACAGAGTATTTGTATAACTAAAGTATATTATAACTACGTACAGCCCATTTCAAATTTTCTTTAGGCTGTACAACAACGACTCAGTCGGACTTCTTTTCATAGAAAATAATCAGATTAAGTAGACATCAAAATAATACAATCGCTCGTTTACATAAACCGCTTCGGCGCGGGTAGGATACTTACCGTAAAGTTTAAATTCACATCAAATTCGTTTTATTTGTAGTAAAAGTAAATGAAAATTCTTATTTTTGCGCTTGGATCATTTAAGTGGTACCTAGGAAAAATAGAACAGTACAGCAGAACATTTGAAAACGCTTTCACAGAATTAATAACTGAAAAATCCATTGGTGAAATACCTATTTCATCTATTTAATTCATAAAAAAGTTTAGATTTTTATTCACACAGAAAACAAATTTAATGATGTAGTATAAGTATAGTTTTAAAGTTTTTTTATATTTTTTAGCAAGAATAAAAATATTATCTATATTTACAAGGGTAAGTACTAAATATATATAATATAGTATTTGTTTGCAAACCATGGAAAATTAAGTGTGTGGAAAAGTGTTTAGGAAATTCCATACCTAAGTATTATGCCTACTACTTAAAACAATTTTCACGCATAACATGCACTAACGTCTCTATCAGTGTCCGTCGTGCCCATCACAGGTGACTTCGAGGACCTTGTGCAGAGCCCTGGCAATTTGAGTGGTGGAGCTTTGGTCCTACACCTTATAGAAAAATAATAATAATCAGACATCGGCATGACGAAGAAGTAGCAGAACATCTCTTTCCATAACTAACTTTTACCACAAATTCAGTTTAGGTTTGCGTCCTTAAAGATGTTTGTTACTTTGTGGAATGCTTAAAATTGTGTTAACAAAACTAAAATATTTATAAAGAGTTGAAAAAGAAAACATTAAAAAAATATAGATAATATTTTGGCACCGCGACTTGTCGACGCCGCTGGTGACAAGAAGGCCGGCTCATATCTCGCCCAGAGAACAGCAGTCGCTATTCAGCGCGGGAATGCAGCTCCCCAGCTGCATTCCCGCGCTGCCCTTCTTGGCACCATGCCGCAAGAACTCCAATTTTTAGATTTTTAAGTTTTACTAGCTGTCCCGGCGAACTCCGTACCGCCTGAACCTGCACTTTACTCACCGTTTAAACCTTCCCTGAACTTCCACAAATATTTCAAGACCAAAATTAGCCAAATCGGCCCAGCCATTCTCAAGTTTTAGCGAGACTAACGAACAGCAATTGATTTTTATATATATATAAGATTTTTAATTTTAGTAATATACGTTTTAGTTTTAATTTTATTAATATTAGTTATTTTAGGGATTTTTTTTTTATAATAAAGATCTTGTAAACCTGTGTACAATAGAAAAACTATTTTTATGTGACAATTTCGTGCACGAACTGATCAAAAATATTGAAAAAGGTAATTTTTATTGTAGCTAGGTAACGGAAATAGTGAGCAACTAGGTATATCAAGGGATATGTTATCAAGTCGACCCCAAAGTTCGGTGGGTTGGCCGTCTGCCCCGATAATACTTTGGGGGACCGTTTTCCATCAGGACGGATTTTGTGAATAAAATTTGCATACAAACGTGTTATATACGGTAATATACCGAAATTCGTTTGGGAACTACATCCAAACTGGAGTTTTGGGTGGGTGTTATAATCGTTTTGTTTATTTTTGTTATGGAGATGCCTTCCAAAAAAAGGTCGTGTAGATATTCTAGATGAGTTTATGATATGAATAAATTATTTTGATTTAGTAATATTTGCAAGTGTTATCGATAGATGCTCGTTTTAGGATACCGTAAAGTTTAATAGGACCCATTTTTGTTCGACGTGCTTCTTTGAGTAAAGGATCCCTTAAACTTTAAATAAGATACTGAAAACAAAGTGTAACTGAATACAAAGTGTAACGCAAAATCTTCATTCATTCTCTTTCAGGGTATCAGTACCTGTCTGGTGAACTGAAATTTGCACAGAATATGTTTATATTTCCATTTTAAAAACAATTAAAAAAAAGGTCTGGAATAAAACAAAATTACTTTATAAAAAACACATGTTTCACTGCTCATCGTAAGGATTTTCTGAAGTTGAAGATACGGAACGCTTTTATAAAATAGAACAAAGTACTTTTATAAAATCTTAAAAGACTAGGAGTCCCTCTTCCCTACAGAATGCAAGTAAGTTTATTGATAACTATTCTATTTAAAAGCAAGAATCACATCGACAGAATGCTTAAATGTGTATGGAAAGCTAAATCGCTGTATATCACAAACACACGGTAGGTAAGTTACACAGTACTTAGTACTATTATGTATTCTGTGGTAAGGCCTTATTCAAATGGATATCCATATCAACATTCCCTCAGCGTTCGGGTCCTGCAATTTTCTTACTTTTGAACCCCATATGTTACCACCAATGTAGCGTGCCTGTACTCTTAATTGTAACTGCCTACCCTTTTGCGGATTGCGGTAGAAGTGCGGTCAAATAATTTTCATGAAAACGACTGTACTTAGTTTGTTATATTAAGTTCCGAATTTGTATTCAAATCTGCTACTTTTATGATCTAAGTACGCTCTATCTGTAAATAAAAAGATGTTTTAACATCAAATGCTATCCATTCTAGGATACAAACTCAACCATTTTTGATTTACTCAAATCGCTTCAAGTTACATTCTTAGCTCAGCGGACGCTTTAATTATAGTCCTGTATTTTTAATTTGAAAATAAATATATTTTTTTAGATCCGCCTAGCCTACAAAAAAACATAGTTTTTATTAATCCGTGAAAAAAACACTTCAATTTTCAATATTGATTGGCAATAACTACAGGATTATGAGCATATTATGTGTAACATCGAATATATGATGGTAATACGAACTTAATCCTTTTATATTTGCCATAGTAAAGAATATCAAATCTGTTTTTTAAAGTGAAGCCTTTTTTAAGTGGCAATACTTACTATATTATGATTTTGACAATGCCGTTGAAAAGGCTCTTTAAATCTCAAAAAAATTGGATCCAATTCATGATAATTAAAATAAATGTTTAATTAAGGGGGATACAATTATAATAGCGTAATCTTAGTACCTACTTATGCCTGTTTAGATAATCGGATTAAAGGCTAATTGGCACTACGGACGAGATCACGAGACTACTTAGGTTATAAATGAATTATTAATTTCTTGGCAGGCTTCCGATAATAATTGTGATATACTTATTTCCTTTTTTCTTTGCCCAAAGTTGACTAGAAGAGATTGCTTATTCTTATGTATGTCCGTATTTGCTACTTCATATACCTACGACCTCCATGGAGTAACGGTTAACATCCCCGGTCAGGTCAAGATGAAAAATGATCTTTTTCTGTTTGGTGTTTGTTTATTTTATATTTTTTAAGTTGTACTTTATTTTTATAAATGATTTATTTGTAATTTCCAAAGTTTCACTGGCAGAGAATGTTATAGCATTAATTTTACCTATTGTGGTTTTTGGCTCAATATAATTACGTAGATATATACCTTATACTCGTGTGATTATTCTGTAATAGTTTTAATTTGGTGCAATAATAAATATTTGGATTGTATTGAACGTTTTATTATAGTACTAGCTGTTCCCCGCGGCTTCGCCCCGCGTGGGACTCGGTTATATCGCGCGCAAAAGTAGCCTATGTTTGACCTCAGGTCTTTAACTACATCCCTACCAAATTTCATCACAATCGGTCCAGCAGTTTAGCCGTGAAGAGGTGACAGACAGACAGACAGACAGACAGACAGAAAGACAGACAGACAGACAGACTTTCGCATTTATAATATTAGTATGGATTACATTACCTTAGGCCATGTCTTGACCGTGCCTTTATACCATATTGCCCATTGGAGGGATCAACTCCCAAAAGTAGTAATGTAAAGAACTTTAGACCTCTTGTAATCCCTAATTTATTTGGATGACAATTTTAACAGTAGGATAGGAATATATTTATGGATAAAATAGAAGTGTAACAAAAAGTAATATAACAAGAAATGTATGCAAATTGACTGCTGTTGTTTTAATCAAACTGTCTATATTTTGGTAATTCTTAGTTGGATATCACACGACGACAAATTTTGTTAGGAGTCAAATAAAAACCGCATTTGTAAATAGATAATATTATTGTATAAATTTTTGTATACATATTAATATGTATAACTGAATTAGCTAGTTACACTGACTAAATATTCACTAAACAATTTGGCAGTTTCATTTCTCAACTTCCCGAGTCTTGTGAACAACCTGGAACAAAAAAATGCATTATAATAACAAATCCAATATTAGATTATAAGATTTTTAAGAAAAACTATTTCGAACATTAATAACCAGTGATGCTGTTCAAGTAAGGCTTAATCTTAAAATGTACAATTTTTTATTTATTTATAAATGCTTGTTGACATTTGATAATTTAAGAAAATTTGAAAAATATACATTTCTTTCATATATAATTTGCATTCCATGTTATGCCTATGGTATAAAAAAAAATATTGGTCCCGCTTTAGTGCTAAGGCATGTCTCTCCATACCTTTAGCTTTTTTTTGCGGCCTTCGACCAATAATCACATTGTGATTATTTTTTTGCTGTTTGTATGGCACTTACCACCTCTGTTCAATTTTTTCTTATAGTTATTTACACCGATTTACTCCCTTGTCACGAGCGTTAGGGAATTGAATGCTATTTCTAATGATACTGACATTTTTGACGAGACTCTCGAAGTTTATGTTGGTGTTCCAAAGGTATTAAGAAACTATTTTTTTTATTTCAATTACCTACTTAATTTTGTTAAATTTTGTTTCTTTAGGTACTTAGTCAAGGCTATACGGATTTTGTAAAAAGCTAGAATACGCATAACATCGCATTGGCGAATAAGCTGTAGAGATATTATTGTTTCTATATTAAAATATAAAAATATATTATATAAGTAATAAAAAAATAAGTTACCATGGTCAGGGCAGTAATGCCGTCGACGTCTTCGCCGTCGTTGGGCATCACATGCGTCTACGCACGTTTCCTCTGAAATAATGAAAAGTAATAACAAAAATACAAGAAGTTATTTACTAACGAATTGTTGTCTTAGATTTTTTCAATTGGACCTGATTTCAAAGTAAAAGAAATAAAATAATTGGTGGCGCTAGTTGGCTGATGTCAGCCTCTTTTATGAATCAGTAAAAACATATCATGAAATAGATAAATACAAAACAAGCACTTTTCATAGTTTTAGACACTCAAGCCACATTGAAAAACTTAAACTATGTGCCATATTGTGCCCTTCGTCTTATTTTCTTGTAAATTAGTTTGCACTTGTCGTAAAGCGATTATAGTTTGTCTGAAATAGGCTTATCTTTATTGTCCTGACACAATATTCCCCGCTACAGCTTTGAAAGTTGCTAAGGTTTATAAACTTTATTCTCTTAACTACGTAAACCAGATTTAATATTTTCTAGCCTTTATGTATAAATCTTCCATGCTGGTCTGGGAGAAAAAGAAAAACATAGAATGTACCAGCTGCTTCTCTTCCCGCGTAAGCCGTAAAAGTCGTCTGAGGGAATCGCCGAATGGGGAAATCATGTCATAGGCGATGCGGCTAGCAACCCATCACTATTAATTTCCTGTTTCAACTACCATTATGCTAAACGTGGCCTAAGGTCTTATGGCTCTAGGCTCTGTCTACCCCGTATGGGATAAAGACGTGATTATATGTATGTATGTATAAATAGTCGCGCGATTTAATACAAACTATTGTGCTTAAAAAATGACAGAGCTACAAATAAAACTTTCCTCGTACAAAAATGTCCAACACCCACAAAGTTTAAGAACTATCTTTAAAATATACCTAATAAGCAAGCGCAACCACCAACAATAAAACTGCCTAAAGAAGGACCTGAATAAATTGTCTAGTTATTTTTACTATCTCGAATTATTTTAATTATTTAAATAAGACATCTTAAAACTTTTGGGAAGAGTCTGCAGTCAGCCTTACCATCGCAGCAGGCCGTGTGCGCAGGCGGCGCCGCGTCGTCATCATGTCTTGCAAGCGCTCGCAGTTGTAAGGTGTACGCCCGCGACCCGCTCCCGGATACAGCTCCGGGACCTCCGGCAAATGTTGCGTATGGGCTAATCTCGTACACATCTATAGAAAATACATAGAATGTGATATGCATACAATGCTTACTTATCAAAAGAGCTTCCAGAAACCAGGTCAGAGAATCAGATAAGACTATAAATAGGAAATTAAGAAAGTAAAAGGAAGATACAAATCAGAAATTGATGACCTGGTCAAAGTTGCCGGAAGTAGTTTAGATGAGGAAAGGATAAGACCGAGAGGAATGGCGTGCATTTCTAGATGCCTACACTTGGAATTGGTTGGCGATGGGCTGAAGAAGAAGAAACCAAGAAAGCAGAAGTTCGCGTGGTTTTATAAGTATTTTCTTTGGCAGAAGTGAGTTTCAAACTTTGTTTTTCAGTAGTTTAACCGACCCATAGGTTGATATTAGATGCAACTCATTTCTACATATCAACTGAAAAAGGACAAGAATCTTTTGAAATTCTTGGTTAGCTCCAAATTAAAATGAAAAAAGGATAAAAAAGAACAAAATCATAGTACTCGTATTGGTTAGAATGTATGGAATAAAAGTTTTCAATCATAAAATATTTCATATTTAATTGAAAGGTTCGCTAGGTTTATTAATCTGTCACCTGGAGGGTCTGGCGGCAGCTTCGGGGTCTGATGGGGCGGCGCCCTGTACGTTCCACAAGTTGGTTTTTCTGCGCTCGTCGACACACGAGCAACGGCTCCATCAGTTCTAATAAAAGTTAAAATAAATATGCGCTTTTACAATATAAATTAATTAAAATTCAAATGAGAGTCCGATTATAGATTAATATAAGCTTTTATATTATACTAACTGTTCCCTCTGTAACTGTCCCCTGACTCGGTTATATCGCGCCCAAAAGTAGCCTATGTTTGACCTCAGGTCATTAACTACATCCCTACCAAATTTCATTACAATCGGTCCAGCAGTTTAGCCGTGAAGAGGTGACAGACAGACAGACAGACTTTCGCATTTATAATATTAGTATGGAAGTATGGATATGGATGTAACTACTATAAACTATTTGAGAAATGATCAATCTTACAATATTAAAATGTTTCCGGTATTGGGACCTCTCCTAAATTTGAGCTATTTCTATGTATATATATCTATATGTTTGTTACTTTTTCACAGCAGAACGGGTAAACCGATTTGGCTGAAATTTGGAATGGAGATTGCTTAGACCCTGAAACAACACATAGAGTATATTTTATCCCGGCATTTCTACGGGAGTGGAGCCCCGGGCAACAGCTACTTAGCAGTAATAGTAGCTAAATTAATTATTGTAATGAAATAAGTAGTAGCAGTAGCGAAATTATTGATTATTAAAACTATAATAATTAATTTTTATCTTAATGTAGATACATTCGTATATTATAACTGAATAAAACAAAAGCACTAGTTACCACACTAATTAAATCCAAAACTTAAAAAAAACTTCGTTGTTTGTTCTGCCCCCATAGAGACATCGCTAAGTAGATAATGCTATAAAAACTAATTAACGTTGTTTGTCGTAAGAGTCCTTTGTTTCATTCCATAGTAATGTATTTCTACCTAGAAATAAAAACTTTACTTTGTAGACAAAAGGTGTATTTTTATATGACACCGAACCGCACTGCACAGAAGCAATGAAAAGATTTTGTTGTAACGAAAAACAATCTGAGTATTAATTTATATGCACATGGATAAAATAAGGAAAGAATTTCTTTGCACTAGTTAGTTTTTGAAATGTATTTAGGTAAACATTTTCAGCGGTATATAAAAGGTATCTTACAAATAATAACATCGTCAACGTCACTAATAATTAAGTACTCCTTCCTTTTGTACTTTTTCTTTTACATCAAGTTTATTCAAGTAAATAACAAGAATAAAGGTATCGACCTAAAAAATCTTTTATAAATATTTCAAGCAAAATAAGCAATACCTACCTATCTTGTCAGAATCTATATATATAAAACAGACTGGTTTGTTACAACACTTATAACTCGAGATCTGCTGAACCAATTTTCATGGTTATTGTTTTCGTTGGATTTGTCTCCGCTCAAAATAGCAGAATACATCTTAAAAACATTGGAAAAAGATGAAAAAAAAAATAAAAATAAAAGAAAACATTTTTCCATACAAAATGTCCGTGGGCTGTACCTAAGGTGTAAGGTGGGTGTAGGGTAGGTGTAAGGTAGGGTAGGTGTACAGTAGGTGTAGGGTACGGTAGGTGTGCGGCAGGTGAAGGGTAGATGTAGGGTAGGTGTGGGGTAGGTGTGGGGTAGGTGTGGGGTAGGTGTGGGGTAGGTGTAGGGTAGGTGTTGGGTAGGTGTTGGGTAGGCTAGAGGTAGAAAAAAGGGCAGGACAACGTCTGCCGGGTCAGCTAGTAATTAATAATAACATGATGATAAAAAATATTGGCATATAATTCTTGTTTAGTTTTTGTAAATAGATAAATTTATTTTCAGCTACATCCACTATTCTCTATTTTATATTTAAGTGTATAGAGCTAGGCTATGTCACATCTATACAAATTATTCCTTTATTCAGGTACGTCGTAAAATCAGTGTAAAAATGTGCGAAGATAAAAGCTATGTCTAGTGAAATAAAAGAGATCGTTAGCACTGTGTGAGACAAGGTGCTGACACAAGCCAGCCAACAATGTGCCATAGACCCTCGTCCGGATTTGAGGGCCAAACGACGTGTGACGCGACGTTTTATCGAATTGGAACCAACATTTTTTTCATTACGGAATAATGTGATGATTGGACTTAGATGATATTGCTGCTGGTAGGGATTTTTAACCTAGTGACTATTCAACTGGGGTAGTTATAATGATTAATAATTTTAGAAATAAAAAAATTAACCACTGATTTTTAAAGATTTTTTTTTATGCTCCCTATTAAACTTTATAAAGGTACAAAAAATTTGCTAATACCATAAAATTACTGATACAAGTTCTTACAATGTTAAAAGAGTTTTCAATCCAGCGATGTCAACCAATTAAATAACCCTGAATTAAATGTAGAAAAAGAAGTATACAAAAAGAGCTTTAGTATAAAACAAATGAAAAGCAGATATGACAGAGGAAGCGGTTATTGTGTGAACTATTTGGGTCAGTATTTTAACTACACTAACTTCAACATTTCAAAGGACAGATTCAACGCAACGTAATATAAATCTTGTCAAAGAAAGTTTATTTTACAAAAGCGAACGTCAACGGAAAACATAACCAAAATAAAAAACTAAAAAAATGCTGGCATTCTATTCTTGTTTAGTTTTTAGTAATAAGTACATTTATTTAGTCTTTATCTTTAGCTACATGCACAAAGAAGTATTCCAGCGTTCATTGTCTAGATTTATTAATGTAAATCATAAAAATACGAAAATAATAACTTTATAGAAAATGCATATATGAAATACTGCAATTTTTCCTGGACAGTACCTAATAAATGCAAGCAAAAACAACGGTGTATAGGAGAATAGTGAGTATATACATACTTACTTATAAGTATTATACCATAACTTTTGAGTAAAAAATAGACCTAAGAGTACATATATGTAAGAGTAAAAGCAGCGGAAGCTATTATTATCAAAGCAAACCGTACACAGAGATGTGTACGGTTTGCTCAAACTCTACTATCACTAGCTCAACAATGCACACACACACAACAGCTGTAACTATGTCCATTCTCGTCAACGGCTCTCGTGATACTGACAAAGCAACATTGCGTATGAGCACACGAGACAGTGTACATCTATATCACACACACTACACTCTGTTAAATACATTTTAGCAAAGGCACCAAATTTTTTTTATCTCATAAGTAATAATGGCAGATTCTTACAAACACAGATTATGTCTTTACTTTGGGGTTATCTGCCCAAATTTATTAAAAGTTCAACATACCTCTTACGTCTAAGTAGTATAGCTAGTATGGTTAGTGCGGCTAATGATAAAGCCGCACACAGCGCCAGGAGCAGCGCCAGCTCCCCAGCAGTGGCTGGGAACGGAGCGTCAACTTCTTCTGCAAAACCACCCTCCGGCGGCGCTGTGGTAAACTCGTACACCTCTCGAGTGAAACCCGCCTCGTTGGTAGCTCTAGCCGCCAGGCGGTATCGAGAACCGGGAGTTAGGCCTTAGGAATAATTAAAATCCTTCATATAATTTTACTTTATTCTTGATTACCTTTGTTGATTATTTAATTATATTTCTTGGTTTTAATAATATTGAAAATAGTATTTTTTTATTCAACTAAAATTGTGAATAAGTCTATAATAAGAAAAATATGAATAATATGAAGAAATAAGAGACAACATACCTCCTAAGATTATTTCTCCTCCAATAGGCACGTCTCTAGCTCCAGCTGCGCCAGAACCAGCCCACTCTAACTTCAAGGCTACAGGCCCACAACCTCCATCACTCCATACGCTTGTATCGAACCTCGCATGTGTAGAATTCGTCCTTATCCACCTAGAGTCCACAGGCGCTATCGGAGGTCCTCCAGATGTACGTACAGTTATTTCTGGTCCAGGCGGACCACCAGCTGAACCATACGCTTTGTATGATGAGCCACATCGGAGACCCGTTAAGGTAACTGGGCCTGGACTGGCAGCTTGGATACGCCATTCACCCTATGAAAAAAATTATTAGCTTTATTATATATTAGATAGCGATGTGCTGATTTTTAATTTATTACATTTTCATTTTTTCCAACACAGTACCACGCAAAAATGAGAAGATTTTATCTTATAAATTCAGTCAAATCAACTAAAGAGTAGAGAATAGTCTCACTATACCTCAGGTGAAGATAATCTCCAATGTAATGTATATGATTTAGGCAAAGCATGCCCAGGTGATCTCATAGCTGGTCTTAGTTCAAGTTCCAATTCTCTGGACCGAGCCTCCAAAAGCGCAAGGCCTGGAGGTGATGGTGGTCTTAACACTACTACTCGCCATGTTGCTGAATCAGAACCGTGGGGATTTTCAGCCACGCACGTGTAATTATCAGCGTGTGATAATTCCAAACCTAGAAAGGGATAAAAAAATATATAAAATATCCAATATATGCAAATAACATTTTATTACTCATAAAGGAAAATTTAATGCACTGAATATGTAGTTTTTTATGGACTTACTCCGTATCAATAAAGCATCGCCATCGAGATGGAACGGTGGGCGAGAATGCAAAGGGCTGCCTCCACGCAACCACCGTTTGGCAGGCGGCGGTGCTCCTCCAACCACACAGCGAAGTGACAAGGAACCACCAGCTGCCCCGATAGCCACTCCACCAAATGAAGATATTCGTGCTGGTGCTAAGAAAGTGAGACTAAAGTCAGTATGAGATGAGGCCGTTAAAATTAGTGATTTTATTAAAATTTTCAGTTATGCAGAGCAAGGTTTGATTCCATCACATTACAAACAACTAGACTCTTGACAATGGAGGTTCTTTTATTTTCGTCCATCATAAATAAATCATATACGAGTTCTTTTATTTCTTGATATGACCTATATATATATACCTTGGGCTTGGTCTACCTAGACACCTTTTTTCTTTTACCTTTCCTTTAATTATGTCCTTAAAACTAGCAGAAGTTGAAATTAGTAATGTTACCGTTGCGTAGCTTAATAGCGTAAGAGAAAAGGGATGAATAGAAGACAAACATGTTAGGTTAAAAAAAATACCTAGAGCACTTGTCTGGCATGCAACGGCAGCAGAAGGAGGTCCTTCGCCAGCCGCTGTAGCTGCCCGCACCCAGGCTTCATACGTCCTTCCTGCTCGGAGACCACGCAGAGGCCTCATGCATTCTACAGACCCTTCGGGTTCAATGCACGCATTCACTCTAGTTATGTTCGGTTCTTGAGACCTGCATTAATAAGTCACTCGTATCACAGCTACATACGATAAACATTTATTTGCCAATTATCGTTATATTGTACGCCGCCTAAACGTCAACGTCGATTTGATAAATTTAAGCTTGGTCTATATTTCATACACAAATTGGCGATATCTCTTTTGGTGAAAGTAAGTACCGTAAAAGTTTTTAATATGAGTGTAACTACATACCCCGACAAGTCCTTGACATAAAGACTGTAATGAGTCAGTTTCCCGTTGGGCTCTGGAGGCGGCAACCACGAAGCTCTGAGCGACCGTTCACTGAGAGCTATCAACTTCATGCCACCAGGGGCGCTAGGCACTACAACAGACGAATATCATGAGATTCTATCGATCTATCGTATTTCATACTCATCACCAATAAAATTTGCTTATTCAATAAATAGAATATACCCATTCCTTCAACCCTGGCGGATAAACAAAACAGACGTAGCATTCAATTCTTTTAAAAAATATAAATATTGTCATTCTCTTATTTCTGCATCATTGTGAGGTAATTAAAAATACATTTTAACCATTAAAAAGGGCTCGGTGTCAGTTATCTTTTACTGTAAAGCTACATTTTACAAAAAATGAAATAAGTAAGGCAAGGTTTAAATTTACTCTCATTTTTTATTTGTTTTATTTTAATAAAGTTGAATCCCCCTCTGATGTAAATTTTATCGCCTATATAATATTCTAAATATGAAACAAAAAGAAAATATGTGAAATGAGATAAAGGATTTTAATTACTGTAAGAAGTGGCTAGTGGCCTGCAAAAAGTAGATTGACCCTGTACAATCTGGTATCAGAATTTCTAACCATTATACCGGCATCTGATAAGGTTTGTTCAACATTTACTAAACACGAAATCACTTTCTTGTCATGGAATCAGATAATTCAAGCCTGCTGATTCTTATTTAAATATGATATTAGAAAGGTACTTAATGTTGATAGCTGATGATGGAACAAGACTTAATTAAATTTCTGTAAATATGTAAATCAATAAAGCACTTATTCCAAAAATGTATGATCTCAGTATCACAATTTTTCTGTTATACAAAAAGACCATAATTAGAAACATACCATCTTCATCGGTCCGGCAAACTTGCGGCGCAGACAGAGGCCCATCTCCGGCCGCGTTGTGTGCGCGTACCCTTATTTCGTATTCAGCGTACGGTGTCAGCCTAGACACTGTTGCATCTTCTCCCTAGATATGAAATGAATTCATTTTAAAACTGCGTGACAAAGCAGCATCAAAATACCAATTTGTTCAAAAAATAGTTATATATGGGCTGAAGGTGCAGAGACGAATAATAATCGAACAATGAATAGATTTTTGTTTAATTAGGATCAAAGAAGTTTAAAAGAAGAATAAAAAAAAAGCGCTCGTAACGTAGAGGCAAATAAATCTAACCTGAACCCGAAGATAAGCGTCCTGAGAAGGTAGCAAAGGATCAGAGTCACGTCTCGTGTATTGCAGCGTGTAATGTGTTATCAAGCCGCCCCGGGTGTCGACAGCGGGGGGGCGCCACGACACGCGCAATGAAGAGGACCCACTGGACACGCAGGACACTCCTTCGGGACCGCCCGTCGGTGCTACAAAGGAAAAATTTCCAACTGTACCTATACAGCTATCCTTTTTTGTATGTTAAGACAAACATTGCGATATAAAATACAATTTTGGATAATATAAACGTAGATATAGCTCTTATCTTTGTTCTGATCCAAATAATATTTACTATATAGTTAATATTTATATGAAAAAATATCTACAAAAAGTAGAAATAAGAACTTTTATTGCGCTCTACAAACTTTTTGTTTCTCCCAAGGGTATACTGGTCGTAAAGAATGCTCTTAGCATTAAATCCACCAATTGAATAAGTATTTTCACTTGTTGCACAACATAGAACTAGGAACGCGGCTCTACTAGAAGTAGCATGACAAGCTAAACTGTCTTACCACTCATACACGATATTTACGTGTATGCCATCCTGGGGTTCACAGTCTACTAATGTCTATTGCGGAGTATATACAAGGACAACAAAAAAAATCAATTTTGGGTATCAATGCCGATTTATGCCTTCACAATATGTAAAAATAATTGTATAAATCCAAATATGAGTTCTCCTGATACTTCTTTTTACGTTTTATACAAGTTAAAGCCTTAAGTATATTATGTAAAATACTACAGCAGATTCAACGCCATTTTGAATGAAAAAAATATTATTCAGTCAAAAGCATGTGCTAAGCATAGTGTTGTTGCTCTTACGTTTCTTTCGTCAAGTATCGATAAACGAAGTTAGGAGGCGAGTTGGGAGTAAAATTCGGGATTAATTATCAACATAACTCTTGTAGGTAAATGTCAACGGGAAATGAATGAAGAAACCAGTTTCCGAAATTGCTAGTGTTACCATAAAATTCCGGAAGATGCCAATTATTCTTGTTTGTAACGTCTTACTAAAAATGTTTACATATTATATGACACTCTTCGGGATCGAAAAGAAAAGACGAAATGTCTGGTTTTCTTATTTCCCTGTGACATCTGATGAAGTAAAACTAGACGTGGGGTTTAACGTCAAACCCAGAGAGATGGTTAAGAAAAATCAGATAATTGGATTTTCAAGGTCCAATGGACTACAAAATCATAACAGTGGCATTCACGCTATTTTTAACCCAAAAAGAGGGGTATTATAAGTTTGACGTGTCTGTCTGTGGTAATGGATAAAGCGATTTCAGTTTAGTTTTTTTTTTGTAATAACGGTGACTTATGTGCGAGTGTTTTTAGATATATGTTTGATGAAAATCGGTTGAGCCGTTTGTAACTTATGGGGGTGAAAGAGAAAAAGAATAACCGCATGCCTGCAAATATATACTCGAGTGGGGTCTGAAATTAAAACGCATCACGTCCACAGTACAAAATAAAAATTCAATAAAAATAGGTTAAGCTGTGAAAAAGCTCTAGGGGTATTAGTGGGGAAAATACCTAATGCCTGGAAAATATATGGGTGAGGGGGAGAGTGGGAGCAATAAGTCGAACTACAAACAAAATTGATATATAATAAAAAAAAAATCAAAACAATGATGCCAGACCTTAGAGGGTTCAATGACCTCTGTGACGCAAGAGTGTGCAGGGTGAATTGAGCTTTTACCCACTTGATATAAATTAATAATCAAAAAGGGAAACGGACGCAATAGAAAACATTACAGCAGCTATTAAACATTAGTTCTACAGTATATTAGGTCGATTGACTTTAGAGGGTACTAATACATTATGCAAGCAACTTGAAAACGTTAAATCAAGCATGACTAATAATGCGCCACGACGTCAAGCTGGCACGTCTTGGTTTTGCCCCTTCCACCATACCAAGCCCCGTGGGAGGTGGCATGGTCAAGACACCTGTTTCAACGAGACGTGTTCGTACCACCGCAGGCCACTCTTTTGAAGCTTATCTATCTGCTATGTTATGGATATGAAGGCTGTCCCGAACGTGGTGGGAGTTTCTAACGCGGTCTTTTCGCGATATTTCACACATCCAGCTCAGCGGACAGTTCTAATGATGGTTATATAGACCTGACCCTTGAGTCTGACCGGCATTCTGGAATCACAAGTGAAACCAGTCATCTCAGGCCATTATGCTCATGATCCTGTTTGCTTCGACTTCTGGTTATTTTTTCATATTGTTGCATGATAAACTTATCGTATCGAGTCTGGCTAATGACCACCACCGCCAGATGCATTGTTTGTGACTTAATAGTTTAATAAATGGTATTCTTCATGTCAGACCATGCTAGCCCATACAGATATAAACAGTAAATTATGATTAAATTTAAAAAGTGTAATAAAATCAAATATTAATAAAAACCAATAAAAAAATAACAATAATAATTCAACGTAATCTCGATATATCGATGCTACGCGAATCTGTTACTTCACTAATTTTGCCTGCTGTCATGTCAAAATGGCAACAAATAGACGTAATAATTATACAAATGGAATGAGTTATTACTTTTTAGAGTGACGATAAGCATTGAACATCGTGTCTCTGTCACTCTGAAAAAATATATATGGCCATCGCGTGAAAACACATTATTATCTCACTAATGATACAAACCTATTAATTATAATGAATTAGATGGTTTCGTGCGATTGGCAAGTCGTCCTGGTTATTTAGAAGATTAGAAGATGATTTTAAGTTAGCTTATTACGCAACAAGCGACCCGCCCCGGCTTTGCATGGGCATAATAACCTTGCTCTTAAATCACTCTATCTATAAAAAAAACCGCATCAAAATCCGTTGCATAGTTTTAAAGATTTAAGCATACAAAGGGATATAGGGACAGAGAAAGCGAATTTGTTTTATACTATGTAGTGATAACCGAAGACAAGAGGTCCGCTTAAGAAGGGACTGAATAAATTAACCGGCTTGGTATTACATGGATCTCACAACTTTTGACGGTAGAACAACTAAGCGAGACATGGAATTTTTATAAGTTTTGTTTTTGATGGTATCTCATTTCTTTTTGTAGATTACAGAGAACTACTTTACGACATACATATTGCCTCTTGATAACGCGGGCGAAGTATAAGTATGCAGGTACACTGGTTCGTTCACTGCGAATGTAACTTTGTTATCCTATATATTTATATGGGATTACAAAGTTATTTATGCAGTTGGTGTATCTAGAAAACTGGACCGAAATTGCAAAATATTTTAGTTTTCCCTTGGGTTATACACTTAACATTAATTACATTCTAAATTTGAAGCTTATGTATATGCTGCAGTGCTACTACCGCGCTCCAAGATTCTTGCTCTGACTGCAACAACGCAATTATCTGATATAACTGCAAATCTATTAACAGATATGGTACTTAACATTTGGTCATAGCCTAGAGGACCTATGGATACCAGCTCATTAAGATTAGTTCAGTTTATCATATTCAGTGCTGTTATTTGAAAAAGCGAGTAAAATTAATTTTATAATGTTGCTCTAGTTTATGGTACGCTATTAATCATGGTTCAATGGAGCGATTGACGTCTGACCTTTGTATCCTATTTATTTATATATATTAGTAATTATAAATAAAAAAATAGTATGTACTTGGTAAATAACAGTCGTATTGAGAACGAGAAGGTATCTTTATCTCCAGACCAGAACAAAACCTACGCTCAAACATTACAAACGGCAATACCGTACGTACACTTCGAACTTTTTTACGAATGTGAACTTTTTTCTATTGCTCGAGAATAAACATAGAAATTTAAATATTTCCTGCTCAGACTCATCATCTTTTTGTGTAGGTAAGACGGTCAATCGACCATGTACACCCTGGTGTCAGAGTTCGTCGGAAGCCTCTTCCGGCCTTTAAAATGGTTCCTTTAACGACTACCAGATGGCAGCCGGGACCAACTGCTTAACGTGCATTCCGAAGCACAGAATCATCTTTATTATCAGACAGTCAGGTGAATCAGGCCTGCAATGTCCTAACCTAACTGGAAACAACTAAATAAGCTCTCACGACCCCTGGGTCTAATAGGCTCAGACTGCTTAGTTGGTCGGAGTGGAAATACAGTGCATTTGTACTAAGCCTTAATCCTGTATCATAAAGTCATTTTTGTTTGATTTTGCAATAAGAATAGTTTGTGAACTCATTCCATAATGTGTGTATTTGGTGACGGACCCCCCCTCCTACCCTCCTTTACCTCAGCCCTTACCCCCCGCAAACGGCGCGGCCGGTTCCCATACATTTAGTGTCATATGTTATATCTATTTTAAGTGACGCAATTTTTTTTTTTTAAATCTATGTTGCACAATAAGGTTTCACTAATAAATATTGTTGGCGACTGGCTGGGATGCCACCTCTTTTGTACTGACAACTTTAGTTTTTAGGTTTTGATATTTCAGTTGTTTTATGTCGGTGATTGTGTCAGTGTCCTGCCTATTGTAAAACTATAAAATTACTTATTAAATTATTATTATATTCATACTAAGTGTTTCTATCATACTTCCGCACAATATACATTCATACAGTCCACTAGCTCGATAACATTTGGTCCTTCCTCGCCGTAAAAACAAACCATATTCAAATTTTTCATTTGACGTAAGTAAATTTTTCATTTCGTTTAGTAAACATTATTTTCGTCATTTTCGTTCATTCATTATGGTGGAAACACGTAGTAAACAACAAAAGGCAAACGCGGACACAACGGCAACGGAAGTCGAGCGGCCGCAGCTAGAACGTCGCGAACGTTCACCGAGCGGCGGCCGGCCGGCTTCGGCAACGATAACCGAGGGTGCTTCGGCATTGCCGATTAGTCCAAGCGCACAGCTCAACCTCGCGAACCGCCCAAGCGCTCCAACAACTTCGGTTTTAGAGGCACATGCCAAAGCACCTTCTCGCAAACCTTCTACACGTAATGTTCACAGCAAACAGTCGTGCAGTGAACGCACTCACTCCTCACGGTCGTCGGCGACTGTTCGTGCACAGAAGCTGGCCATAGAAGCGGACGCGATGCGGCGCCGGGTACAACGCGAACGTGAGTGCGCTCGACAACAAGCTGAGCGCGAACTTGAGTGCGTTCGACAACAAGCGGAGCGAGACCACGAACTTGCCCGTCTCGAGACTGAGGCGGAAGAAATGGAACTACAAGCCAGACTAGCCGCTTTGGAAGCGTCAGATAAGTCAACTAGATCTCGTAGTTCACATTTATCCAATTGTGATTCCGCAAAGCGCACCGCGACGTGGGTTTACGAGCAAAACATGATCACGGTATCTAACGCGAAAATACCTGGTGAGACACCGACTGTCACCTTGGACAACCTCCAGGGACTACACTCACAGCCGGCTGCCCCTACCAACACGGTATCGTTCTACGTACCGAATGTCAACCATACAGCTCCGTCGAAAACCACATGCATCACCGGTAACAATTACCGTCACACTGCGGCACAACAATTTAAAACATCTGAGCGCCCCATCTCAGACACCGTAACACAGCTTACCCAAGCCATTAACGCTCTGTCTAACCGACCAAAGCGACCCGAACTCATCATTTTCTCGGGTGAAACTAGTCAATGGATGGCGTTCAAAAGTAGTTATGAAAGAACTAAATGTCATTTTTCTCCGTCAGATAACTTAGATCGTTTAAACAACGCTGTGCGCGGCCCAGCATACCAGTCCGTAGCGTCTCTCATGTGGACCTCTGGCCAGCCCGACGAAATTGTAAATGCTTTGGAGCAGACCTACGCGCGGCCGGAGCTTCTTGTGGCCCGCGAGGTCGCCGAGCTACGCAACAGCCCTAAGCTAAGTTCTCCTGAAGAACTTAACTTGTTAGCTAATAAATTACGTAATTTTGTGACAACGCTTAAGCTACTTAACCAATACGATTATTTATCGTCACCAGAACTCTTTCGCTGTATCCTACTAAAAATGAGCGAACACACGCGGGGTCGTTTCACTGATTACGCATCTGTTTGCGCACCCGAACAACCGAATTTCTCTAAATTGGAAATATTGTCGCGTTTTCTCTTAATCGAGGCCGACAAACAATTGAAATATAACTTCATTGCTGACGGTACTATTAAGGCTCAAAACACGACGCATCCTACTAAGTTGCAGTTAAAGAAGGAAACGGTTCACGCCACTGCATCTAACGAAAAAGCATCCGAGCGTTGTACTTACTGTAAACAAGGGCCTCATAATGTAAAAGTCTGTAAAGCATTTTCAGCTCTTTCAATAGATGACAGATGGCGCTGGGTTCGTGAAACAAAAATATGCTACCGCTGCTTAAAATCCAACCCACATACGTGGAATAATTGTCGCGCCAAACGTTGTGGAGTAGACGGATGTCCGAGACGTCACAATGCACTCCTCCACGGTACAGCGACAGCAAACTCCAAACCTAATGTGGCATCAAAAAACCAAAGCAACAGTGCTCCAACGCCATCCACTGCACCAACCACTTCTAGCAGTATGGACACTTCAGCCAACGAACTTGAACCATCTGTCAAAATTGGAAACACGTCTGATAATTTGATTAATGTCACAGGGACACCGCGGTCATCTGACTATCCTCGCGGCCTACTGAAGGTGGTCCCGATCGTGCTCGAGGGTCCTGACGGCGAGTTCCACACGTTTGCGTTACTAGATGAGGGTAGTACTGCGACGCTCATTGACGGTGAGGTTGCTGAACGCATCGGCGCGAAACCCACCTGTCAGGAACGGCTGCGTATCGAAGGCGTCAGTGGTATGAAAAAGGAAGTTGATGTGAGTTATGTAGATTTTTTTATTCGAGGACGTAATCAAACTGATCGGTATCTAATAAAACACGCGCGGGCTATTAAACCTCTGGGGTTGCGCGTTCAACATCCAGTAAAAATTAACTTCGCAGATTACGATCATCTGTTAGATTTATCTGAAGAACTTGCATACACTGACGTCGCCCCTACTGTCCTCATTGGTGCACCTGATTGGCACTTGTCTTTAAGTCGTGAAGTGCGGTGTGGAAAGAAAAGTGACCCTGTCGCTTCAAAGACTTTATTAGGTTGGGTAATTCATGGTGCGCTTTCCGTTTCGTCCAAGCCAGTAGAATTCGTAAATCATGTGTTAGACGATCTAGACACTCTTATCAAAAATCAATATGATATTGATGCCTTAGGCATAACGAAAAGTGTCCCTCGCCCTAACGATGATGATAAACGAGCCGTGGACATCATCGAATCATCAGCTTGTCAACTTGACGATGGGCATTATGAAGTAGCCTTACCCTGGAAAAAAGATTTACCAAAAATTATTCCTGACAGTTACCCTCAGGCACTATCGCGGTTCAAGGCCCTTGAACGTCAGATGTCTAAAGATGAATCTTTCGCCGCTGCCTTTCAGAAATTTATACAGGACATTATAATCAAAGGCTATGCAGAGGTATGCGACCCAAGAACCTATCACCATCAGAAGCTCGACAGTTCCTGCGTCAACGCGGATGATCGCGTTCGCTGGTATCTGCCAATCTTCGGCGTGTTTCATCCCCAAAAAAAGAAACTTCGAGCAGTCCACGACGCCGCCGCAACAACTAAGGGAGTAAGTTTGAATAGCATGCTGCTACAAGGTCCGAATTTACTTTGTTCACTCCTTGACATTTTGTTTCGGTTCAGAGAAGGCGCTATTGCTCTAAATGGCGATATCAAAGAGATGTTTCCACAGATAAAAATCTCCCCAAAAGACAGGGACGCGCAACGCTTCCTCTGGCGTGATAAAGACAACCAACTTATAGAATATCGCATGTCTTCAATGTGTTTTGGCGCGGTCTCGAGCCCCTTTATCGCACTTTACATTAAAAATAAAAATGCCAAATTTTTTCAAGCCGATTACCCTGCCGCTTGTAAAGCAATAATCGACGACCACTATATGGATGACTATTTAGGCAGCCATTCCAGCGTTGCAGATGCGGCGCAGTTAGCTGCCGACGTAGTCACCATTCACAAAGCCTGTGGCTTCGAGATGCGCGCGTGGACGTCAAACGACCCGAAGGCACTTTCGCTCATCCCAAAGGAACTTCGTAGTGACTCTACTTCTGACGTCTATTTACCATCTAACAGTGAGGTTGGCGTATTAGGAGTCAAATGGAACCCACATCAGGATTCATTGGGTTTCCGCACAATTTCGCAGTCATCGGTCGATACCTTAACCAAACGTAGTCTATTATCAAAAGTCATGAAGGTTTACGACCCCCTTGGCTTATTAATGCCTGTCATAATTTGGGGCCGCATTTTGATACAACGATTATGGCGGGCAGGGGTCGGCTGGGACTCACCTCTTCCTGATACGTACATTGGTGAATGCGAAGACTGGTTTTCACAATTGCGAGTTGCGTCTAACATAAAGATACCACGTTGGTATATGTGTAAAACGGATATGGTTGATGTTCAATTGCACGTAGTAGCTGACGGGGGCGAACAAGCGTACGCTTGTGTAGCCTATTGGCGATTTAGTTACGGTGATGGCACCGTGTCCACCTCTCTCATCGGTAGCAAAGCACGCGTCTCGCCTCTACGACCGGTTTCAATTCCTCGTATTGAACTACAAGCTGCTCTTATAGCTTCTCGTTTCGCGCAAACAATTTTGCAAGCTCATCGTATCAAGCCCTCCGAGACTACTTTTTGGACAGATTCCACCACGGTCCTAAAGTGGATTCGGAGTGATGCTCGGGCGTACAAACCATTCGTGGCGCACAGATTGGGAGAGATACTGGAAACCACCAACCCGTCCGTTTGGAGGTGGATCCCTACCTCTTTCAATGTCGCCGATGACGCCACTAAACCAAAAAAATTACATCTCACTCATTCTCATCGATGGTTTACCGGTCCGCCGTTTCTTTTAGAGCCGCTATCCGCTTGGCCAACCGAGAGACTAGCTGACGCCGAGGAGATTTTACCAGATCCCGAATTGAAAACGGAATTTTTGGGGTTGCTCCTCGACGATCCGTTCTCGAGTCTAGTACCTGACGCGACGCGTTTTAGTTCTTGGCTGCGCCTTTTACGCGCCACCGCCCGTGTTCTACAGGGCGCACGTTTATTTCGGCTTAAACTATCTCGGCCCATACATCCAAATTCTAACTTGTATTTCGATAGCACCACCTCTCCTTCACAACTTCACGCGGTGGACATCATAACTGCTGAGAAGATGATACTCCAACGAGCTCAGAAGGACAGCTTCCCCGACGAGCTGAAAGCAGCGGAATCTTTACAGCCCGTACCCAAAGGCAGCCGAATAGAAAAACTCGCACCGACCCTTGGCCAGGATGGCTTACTGCGACTTGATTCACGAATAAAATATGCACCAGGAGTGAGTGAGAAATTTATATCACCTGCAATTCTGGATGGTCGCCATCATATCACACGACTTATCATCCTTCATGAACATATTAACGCCGCACATTGTTTTAATGAACTGGTCCTAAACGAACTTAGACAAAAGTATTGGATCATTAAAGCCAGAGACAGCATCCGGAGTGTAGCCAACGCCTGTTACCAATGTAGAAGGTGGAAAGGCCAAGCTGCCCGACCTCAAACCGGCGACCTACCTGAGGAGCGACTCGACCATCACAAGAGGCCATTTACGCACGTAGGCCTAGACTATTTTGGACCTATCACGATCACAATATTCCGACGTCATGAAAAGCGCTACGTCGCACTTTACACATGTCTAGTATCGAGAGCCATTCACTTGGAAATAGTCACCTCACTTTCATCTGATGCTGCCATTATGAGCCTGAGACGCTTTATTGCCCGTCGAGGATCACCGTCAACTATATTTTCAGACAATGGCACTAACTTCGTTGGAGCATCTCGAGAGTTACGGTCGTTGCACAGTGACGCAGTTCAGGAATATGCCACGAACCACAAAATTAAATGGAGCTTCATTCCACCAGCATCACCATTCATGGGCGGAGCATGGGAAAGGTTGGTCAGAACTGTCAAGTCAGCCCTGAGAGCCTGCCTCACAGACAGAATTATAAAGGAAGAAGTACTGGCAACATTACTCCTTGAGGCAGAGGCCATTATCAATTCAAGACCGCTTACATATGTACCATCTTCTCCCGACTCACTTGAAGCCTTAACACCATTCCATTTCATCCTGGGTTCCTCTTCTGTCGTACCGTGGACCAGTTCGCTCACAGACGCAGACTTATTGAGAAGGTGTGACTGGCGTCGGAGCCTACGTCTTGCTGACCAGTTTTGGGCACGGTGGCTGCGCGAATACTTACCCACGCTTCGTCCAAGAGGACGTTCCATCAACACTTCCAACTTAAGCGAAGGAGACGTGGTGCTTATCGCCGATCCTAGCCTCCCTCGCGGTTTATGGCCGCTAGGAAGGATAGTGTCTATCCACCCAGGGCGCGACGGAGCGGTTCGCGTAGCAGATGTTCGTACTAAAGGCGGCATACTGCGCCGACCGGCCCGCAAGCTAATATTAATGGAAGCTGCGCCCCAGCCAGTAGCCACCGGTTGTTAGTGTTCCACTGGGGATCCGGTATGTTGGCGACTGGCTGGGATGCCACCTCTTTTGTACTGACAACTTTAGTTTTTAGGTTTTGATATTTCAGTTGTTTTATGTCGGTGATTGTGTCAGTGTCCTGCCTATTGTAAAACTATAAAATTACTTATTAAATTATTATTATATTCATACTAAGTGTTTCTATCATACTTCCGCACAATATACATTCATACAGTCCACTAGCTAAATTTTTGAATTCACTGTTAAATAAAATATTTATAAGCCTCAGCACATTCTCATTTTAAATTTAAATTAAATGTAAAACAGAATTTTTGATGATAACTCAGAAGTTATCACATCAAAAATTCAGTGTACCAGTATATAGTCAGATATTTACGGAATATATGCAATAAAGCTAGAGCACAAAAGTGCTATCAATTTGTTCTGAATCGTTTGACCTAGATCGAAAAGGCCACAGTCCAATTAAGCCATTTTGCATTTTGATGGGAAAATTTACGATCGTCACTTCACGTCGATAGCCGTGGATTTATTTACGCGAACGGCGACAGAACTTGCGAGAGCTTTGTTGTACTTTTGACTTTTAAATGCACATTCATAAAACAAACTGATTATAGTACTTATATACCATTTTTATTAAAAGTGACTATGTAGTTACTGTATAAAATATACCTATGGGCATAACTTGATCACGTTGTCCCAATACCTTTTCGACAAATCAAAAGCACTGAGACGTAAAGTGAAACCACATAACAAAAGTTGTTGTAAATCACTAGTTTTCAGAAGTCCGTAGATTAGATAGGTATGTCGAATAATTCAAACGCAGAATTATTTTGTAGAATTTCTTTTCAAATATCTTTCAGGTTAAAATTGCAATTATATGTAGAGATAATTTTTAGTTTCCTTCATCAACAAACTTGCTCATTTCCCATTACATTAACTGTGTACTTACACTAATTGTTAGTTCTATGTTCATTCATAAAGCCTCCATTCAATCTCGAGATGAAGTTTTAATCCGTGAAGTTTTATGGACATCTCAGTATGGCGCCAACAAGGCATTATTAGTAGACTTTGCTGCTTTTACCGTCGCGTTAATTAAATCTTTCATAAACTTGCTGCAATTATTTCCCCTTTTTAAAGAATATTTTTATTTATACTCGTGGGTAAGTAAGCTGCTTGCTTTATAACACTTTTATGTGACGTCAAAAATTCAATTTGATTTTTATTACGGCTCGAAGAACTCTTATACAGGCTTAAAATAGCTACCAACTGAAACTAGCGAAACTTTACTATGTTCGCCTATTGTATATATGGCTTGGAACTTAAAACCCACTTGTTTTCTATAGAAATATATTACTTTGAAATATACGTCCGGCTTGGTTAAGGTGAAAATTAATATAATTTTAATAATGAGGTTTAAGCATTGTAAAAGGAAATCTAATAACGAAGAAATCTTGCAATAAGAGGCGACTGTCTATTCGAATACGTAAGCAAAAAAAAAAACAACGCTCTTTTAATTTAAACGATTTTAATTAGCGGCCAGTATTATTAAGTGGGCAGTGGTCAGTCCACGCTTAATATTAAGAACTAAGCACCTTTTAGACAAATTAAAAATGTATTCAAATGTAGTACTCACGTGACTCCAAGGTATGGCGGTAATGTGGAGGAGAGAGTGGGCCCGTACCCGCTGCGTTATATGCTCTGACAGTGACTCCATATCTGGTAGCTGCTCTCAAACCCCTCAGAGTAGTGCTGGTAGCATCTGCACTAGCTCCACTTTCTGAGCCTGGACTGTCGGACACTGTACCCTTCCCGTCTTCGGATACCTCCCACCAACGGATCGTGTAGCCCAGAAGAGTGCCATGCCAGGTTTCTCTTGGCGGAGGCTAAAATTCCGATAGGTAAGAAAAATATGAACAATCTTTCTTACTCTTAGTTTAGGTATTTTCACTACGTTACGCTAAAGTATTTAAGCTAGGTAAGTTAATTTTACTTAACAAAAACAATTTTTAAGTTGACAAGACCTCGATCAGATCAAAGAAATAAAGAAAGATAATGATTGTGATGTATAATTACCATATAATGCATTCTAGATTTCTAAACGTTAATGTTAGTAAAGTGGTCAAAAAGAAAAATCTTTAAATACATAGGAATGCAAAGTTAGTACTAAAAGTAAATTTACATAGCATAATGCTAAATATATTCAGAAATAAACAAGGAATTACAACTCTAATATCTAGCCACAATCGTATAGGAGTGTTTCAAAATGCAAAAATTCAGTGCGACACTTCACAAGTTTAGTGTCGTCCTCTCTTTTCAAACTTTCAATCTGCGCTATAACCACGTTATTTACATAGCTCCTTTTCACACATAACGCTGCAGTTGAAAACAATATTTGTTATTTCATAAATATAACACTTTTTAAGACATTCTCATTTTGAACAAAGTCAAAAAGTACAAATGAAATGTTGTTAATTAGTAAGGCGTCTTCAATCTAAGATTAACGTATTCCAGGCAATAAATACTGTCTCAAGTATTTTGTTAAATGTGGTTATATTTAAACAATTTAATCTCTTAATATTTATGCTATCTACAGATAGTCGAATTTTAGAAATTTATGCGATTTAGGATTTCTTTTGATGCCAAAGACCCTTCTAGGTCAGGCAGCCCTGCAGGACAAGAACGTTCGTTTTGAATAGATATAAAGGACAGGCTAACGTCTAGAATCATTTGCACCTACATCATATGGTTATCCGGCAGACGGGACGTGTGAAAAGGGCTTCACACTTATAAATGTACACCCTACCTGCCAAGTGACATGAAGCTCGCGGGCTCTAAGTGCACGTAGTGTGATATCGCGCGGCGCTCCCCCGGGTGCTAGCAAACGAAACCGAATGTCACTAACAGTGGTTAACACGTTAGGGTTGATGCTTTAGTGTGTGGCAAATTAATTATATTTTCTTTTCAGAATGCCAATTTTTTTAAATATATTGTAAAATAATGACAGACGCCACAACCAAGGCATATCAACCTTAAGTGTATAAAATTAGCATGTTGTAAAAAAATGTAAACAAAAAGTAATTTTGTTCAAAATACATAGTTTAAAAAATATTAATAACCAAATGTACACTTTTCCAGTATTTATCTTCAGTTCATAATTATTTTATCGTTATTAAAATAGTGATTGAAATTTAACAACCTTATTAATAAAAATTGACTTAAGTTTCTTGTTTACATTTTTTGTGCACTGGTTATCCATTATTGAGAAAGCATTTTCTGTTGCGTGTAAGCAGATAGCATTAAAGCAGGTTCTTCGATAAGGAATAAATAATGTTAAGTTCCATTAAAATTTTGCATGTTCTATTTAAAATTTTCCAAAACACACATTATATGATCGTTAGTAAAACTTGAAAGCGAAAATCTTACATTTGAACGATTGAAAATGTTCTCGTTTCCTTACACGTCACAGTATCTTACGAAAATATAGATATGGCAATTAAATTGTTTTCTATATAGTAAAATAATATTTTTTTTTTAACTAAAGATTGCCATAAATATAACTTAGGGAGTAAGAATTTCACGCGTTTTGAAATAGATATAAGTAAGTTTACCCACGTACGAGCTAACATTATGGAGATGAGATAGGAACTGATTTTCTCAACCTGCTTTTGTTATTCTATTTGACAGTGTGCTCTAAACCAAAAAAAGGGTTAGCATAGTAATACCAGCACGAACACAGCTTAAGTGCCTACGCCTAACTCTCTACAGACAATGTGACAGTAGCGGGAAGCGGCCTCTTCAAACTAGAGTGTTTTAGTGTAATATTTACCCTCTTCTCGGGTCGTGAAATGTAGTGGGGCGGTGAAGGGTGAACCTCCGACGTCATTGAAGGCTGCCAGTCTGAGAGCATATCGGGTGTCAGGCGATAATCCTGCGAATGAGGCGCCGGCCCGACCGGGGCCCTCTGACCTGTGATATCGACACTCATATTTAGGCATGCTAGAGCATCATCTTATATATATAAAAGAAAGTCGTATTAGTTACACTATTTATAACTCAAAAATGGCTGAACTGATTTGGCTGGAAATTGGTGGGGTTAGAGCTTAGAACCTTTTATCCCGGGAAAAAGCATTGTACCCGAGGGAAGTTCACTGGGGCGAAGCCGCGTGCAAAAGCTAGTTTGTTATAGAAGTGATGTAAATCTTGATGTTATAGATTCGAATAATGCGTTTTAAAAAGTAGAGTTTCTTAGATTTGAATTTGAATTGTGTTCACAAGTTGTGTGATAGTTTCCCGATTCCTAGAAGCAATATATAATAGTTTATGCGGTTAGGTTAATTGCGGATATACCTAATCAATATTGATGTGTGGTGCAATAAGCTGAAAGTTAATAAAAGAACGTCTTCCCATAGTCTCCGCAAAAGGCGAACAAGGGAATAAACAGAAATCTCAATTTACTTTTGACAACTACCAACAACAGCATACCCAAGGGGAGATGAAATCAAGTAGGCAATTGACCATTAAAAAATTTAAAAAGCTTTCGTAAATCTTACTACTATAAACTTACTCGTATGAGAAAAAAATGTCGCGCGACCCAACGGCTGTTCGTATATGCATTCCTAAGCATAATATGTCAGTGTAACGGTTACCAACCAATTCACGACCACGCCTTGGATTACTTATTTTATTTATTTATATATAACAAACTATTACAATATGCTTTTGAGAATAGATTAGCATTAAAATTTTAGTAAATTTGTAATCTACTGCGTTATTCACAACTGTCGGAAAGAGTGCACTAAGAATGGCTGACAAATAAAGACTAATCCCCATTTTTAACAGGTATGCTTTGTACTTTTCTTCCCCACATATTGTGACCAATATTAAGTATTCAGAAAAATAACGGTCGTTACACAACACTTAACATGCGTTAACGTGACAAATGTAGGCGTTACTATCAGGCTTCCGAGTTCATTGCTAGTCAATATGTATAACATGATGATTAATCAAACAGGCTTTGATCTATTCGTATCTACACTAATGTGACCCATACATTTCCAATAGTACTCGACTCTCTCCCAAAAGGATTATCATATTCATAAGGTAACAGAAACTTACGCGACTTGTAGCAAATCCGAGTTAGTCAATGTGATGTTGAGGACTTCGGGTGTGGCCCAATTGTCGAGCATGGCGGGCAATGGAGCGTCAAGCGGAGCGTTTGTGAGGTCAAGAGTGAGAGATCGATATTGCAATGAGTAGTGAGATACCATAGCCCCACGAGCTATACGCCAAGTAACTCGAGCACGACGTGACCATACTTCAGACACTCTCACCTCTTCTGGCATAGCAGGTCGTTCTGTGCAAAGGAAAAACACAGATGTAAAAAAATACTTTTGATAATATTAAATCAGCTCTCTCACTACAATGATAAAAAAGCATATCTAAATCAAAACTAAATATAAATATGAGTTAAATTTATTATAAAATCAATAATGAAAACATCAAATATGAGTTGTTTTTTTTTTATTTTATTTTAAAAATTTTGTTTACCTTTGACAAAAAGTCGAAAAACAAGTTCGTCACTGCCATACAGGTTTCTTGCAAGACAGCGATATTCGCCAGCGTGTTCTGGACTGGCATGTGTTATAGTAACTTCTGAGGTCATCGATCCACTTCCAGAATCTCTTGTTTCCACACCTCCACTACCACTTTACGGAAAACAATATATACGAGTATTAAACATCGACACAAGGAGCTAAAAAAGTATACATTGATCTGCATTCGAAATGTAAAAAATTTAAAGATTGTCGCAAAAAGTTTTTAACATACCATAAAAACGGTATCATAACGTTTATTTGTTGTATTTTACTCATAATATTTTATATTGTTGATCGTTAAATTAAACCCCGCTTCTGCTTGTAACTTGTCTATGATATTAAAATATTCATGTATAATAATACCATTATGGACTAGATCGACTTTAACTTACTGAAGCGCCAAAGGTCTCGTGTCATGAGTCCAATGGATGTGAAGTTCCGGTTCTCCTCTGACAGTGCAAGTTAGACGCGCCGTTGAACCTCTGACAACCCATCTGGTCTCTCCACCGCCTCCTCTATTTAATCGAGGGGGCTCTGTTGAAAAGTTAATATATAAAATAAACATTTGAACGCAATTAAGTTTTTGAACTTTGTTTCTTAAAAATATACTCGTATCATAGCATTCTAAAATCTGTACTAGTATTAAGCCATCGGTAATTTCACTGTTAATTTTTAACCATCCACAATTGGTTGATAGTTAGGATATATGCTATTTTAAGCCCGTTTATAATATGTAAAAGGGTGTGAAAGGTGTAAAGGTGCCGCGCTACACTGTAAGGGGTATTATTATTGGGTTTATTGCAAGGGGTATAATTTAACTAATATTCAAAACGTGGCACGCCATCTTTCAAAATTATACTTACTAGACAAATCAACGAGTAACTGAATATAAAAATTTTAATATATTTTCAAAACATCAAGTGAAAAATGGTCCATAATTAGTTTCGCTCGATTTGGCAGATGGAAATTTAATGAATCATGCTCAGAATGTAATTTCAATAATTTCGTTTGACTAACGAATAACGACCTCCTCCCACCCAAATTGAAAATACCAATTTGCTAAACAAATTAACAATATTATATTGAGCAATATTCGTACTTGTTCTTTATTAAACATGATTAATACTATTATGAAACTTTCTATAATATGTATACAATTTGTCCTGATAAATTGATACCATTTGAAGACTATTAAAGTTATCTTCAAGTAGAACCAATCCTATAGTGCTATACAACTGTATTTCGTACAATAAAGTTTAAATAAATAAATCCTTAGCATACTCACCTCTTTATTTATTTATTTATTTATTAAAACTTTATTGTTCCACAAGTACAAAATACTTATACAATTGGCGGACTTAATGCTAAAAGCATTCTCTACCAGTCAACCATTGGGAGAAACAGAAAAACTGTGCGGCGCAAAAAAGTTACAAGGGAAAATAGGTACTCACCTCTTACGTCAAGATAGAAACTATGATGCAAAAAAGCATGTTGAGCTCGTGCTGTACATCGGTACCAGCCCTCGTGTTCTGGAGTTGTAGCTCTTAACCAAACCGTGCCATCGGATAGGATGGAACCACCACTAGTATCAGTAGTCTCAGACTGTCCCCACAAAATATGACGCCAATTTTCTCCATCTAAAAAAACATTATGTATTTATAAAAAAAATGTTATCGTTGAATGCAAATTTTCATTATTGCATCATTCGATTAACCGTGACACCTTCACAAAACGATGATGATGATGTGCTAAATAAATGTTACACAAACCAGTAGAGTATTCCCACGATATCCTTGGTGAAGGTTGACCTTTGGCAGAACATGGCAACAAAATAGCAGCACCAGCCGATACAGAGGTATTCTGCGCACGCCACACCCACGTCGGTGGCTCTGTAAGGAGAAACTGCTTTAAATGTTACGCTATTCAATGATTTATGTACTTCAATCTCAATACAGCTCATGAATACCTTTGACCACTAATGATGCTGTATGGCTGACAGTCCCAAAATCATTTGTAGCTTTGCAAGTATACTCTCCACTGTGAGCAGATGTAAGATCTTGAATTATGAGAATCGTAAAAAAGTCCATGTTCTTTTGTTCTACCTAAAACAATTTTCAGTTTGTTTTACAATTGGTTTATCAAAGAATTGGATATTTTTTACAAAACAAACTAAATTGTTGATCTGAGGTACTAACTTTGAGTATTGAAGGTATAGGCAAATGATCCTTGTGCCATGTAAATGTAATTGGTTTGTCTCCAGATACTAAGCTACAAGTAGCTTGTGTACTTCCACCCACTTCTAGTTCTTCAGGAAAATGAAATGTTGCTATTCGTGGTGGCTCTAAAACAGACAAACAGAAATAGGACATTCGTGGTTATGTTAGCGAAACTAAAAAAAAGTATGATTAATTTTTTTATTACAAATCTGCCTATTTTATTTATCAATCAAACCTTAATAACTATTGAAGAATAGTCATAGAATAAAGAGTGTGTATTCTCCTTTTGGTGGCTGGCAGGCATTGTTTTGACCTATTCCCTAAAGGCTATATATTATGACAAAGTATGATCAACAGAAAAGTCTATACAAATTAAACAAGTGCTACAAATTCATCCCTTACATAATCAAAATATAATCATTTTCACTAGTTACATCGGCAAATAGTTCAATGGAACTAGTAACTAAACTAGAAAAAAAAGAGGTCACATTTTTTATACTTACTATGTACTTCTATGCGAACAGTTCTTCTCGCTAACTCTCCACTTTCAGCCCGAACTTCACATGTATAACTTCCAGCAACTGTGCTTCTTACGGAGTTTAATCTTAACAAACCTCGTTCATCACCTGGCTCGACTCCCATGTCTACTAAAGAACCATCTTCCTTTCGCCATACAACTTCTCTACAATAAGACAATTAAAATTCAATATCAGATTAATGAAAATAGATTTTCTTGTTATCCATTTTAACTCGTAATATACTTAGACCAAATATCTCTTTGATGTTTGTTGAAAGTGAAAAATTATATTACATTACATACTGAAATAGAAAGCATTATTTAAGTAAACTTAAATTTTTCATACACTTACTTTATTGGATACCCTGAATAAGGGCAATATAAATTAATATCTGTATCAGTCTTCACATGAATAGCAGTTAAATATCTGATATTAGGTGGTCCTGCAAATTTTAAGAGAAATTATTGATTGTGCTTACTTTGTACTCAATTTATAAGACTACTCAATGAACTTTATTTAAAAAAATATTTAAATGACATGATGAGTAAAAAATATGCATATAAGATTTACCATAAACATTTAGCCTTGCATGATGAGCGTGTGATCCTCGAGAATTAGTGGCATTACAACCATACCTTCCACCTTCGTCAGCAGTTCTGATAGTCACACTGAGAGTAGATACAATGGTCCCTTCTTCACTTCCGGGTAAATTTTCAGCTCTTGTATTTACACTGTATCTAAAAAAGTTTGTATCGTCATCATCTTTATAAAAAAAAAAAAAATTAAAAATTATCATTATTTTAGATTTTGAAATTATAATCGCACTTGGTATTTGCAGATTACATTTATATACTATTGACAGATCACATCGATCAGGGTCAACTTGTGAATAGTCATAAATATGTGAGACTGGAGAGAGAAGTAAGTTTTTACCAAGTTCATAAGGTTTAATATGAAACTAACTTGTCTGGTGCAGCGGGTAATGGTTTATCGTCCAAAGTCCAAAGTATCCTTGGCGGAGGTACACCTGTTGCAGCACACTTCAAAGCTATGCTTTGTCCAATTCTCGTGACAGCTTCACTGAATGTAGACACTAATTTTGGCGGTCTGTCTAAAACGTAGTTAAACAATTGACACACCTATGTTTAAAACAACTAGGTTGAGTAAAATTCATAGAATTCTTCTTCTGATGTTCCTAAATAATTGTAGGTTCGTCTCGTCTTCGTTTCTATTGATCTGTTCCCAAATGTGTGGTTCTATTCTTTTATCAAATTGGCATTGTATCTCTATGTGGAGAGGATGCCATTTTGATAATCATCTCCAGATGTCTGTGCATTCTCTCAGTGGCTAAACATATGTGGTATCTACTCACACAAATTGATGAATTGATTGAGAAACTTTAATTTTATTTTTCCTAATAAGTTGTCAAGGTACAAAGTAGTGCCATATAATCCAAGAACAGTACAGTTTATTATCCAGGGAAAGAATAAAATAAATGACTACTAATGTAAAAAAATAATTAAAATATTACCAGCAATAATTAATTCTGCCGCCGCGACAGCAGACTCCGAGTGATCATATACTGTGCACTGATATGTACCGGCGTGATGTGATCGTACTGGGCCCAGAGTGAGGCGAGATTGAGGCGCATGTAAAGGTCGCCCTTCATGCTGCCAGCCCATTGTTATTCCTCCACCACGACCCCCTTGCGCAGTGCAATTGAAATGACCAGTTCCACCGGTGCCCAACATCTACGATGGAAATATACAGAATATAAAAATGCTTTGGTACTAAACTGCATTATTACCTTTGAAGCCATTTAAAATAGATTCAAACAGATTCTAGAGCAGAAAACTGAAACTTGTACAGTACCTTAAGAAACAACATTTTAAATGTAGTAAATATGTTTTTAAAAAAACCCAAAAAAAAATTTTACTCTTCCTTACCAATGGATTCGGACTAACGTTGACGGTGAGTGGTTCATAAACAACCAGTCGTATAATCATCTTTGGCGAGGATTCAACACCAGATGAACACGCATATCGGGAAGCGTGGTGCTCTCTTGCGTTTGGAATGATGAGAGATCCACCAAGTACTGTTCCTTCCGCAGTAGCTGCAGACCAAGACCCGCTGATATCCTGCCGCTGCCAACTGACGTTTAAATTCTACTGTATCATATTTTTTGACAATAGGAAAAAGTGAAAGGTATTATCATTTGAATACAAATTAGATCACGGAATAAGATCCTTGTTTAGATATAGGCAATTATTTTGGGCATATATGTGCAATTATTATAACCAAAATTATTGGTAAATCTATAAACTTATAATAAATTCAAAAAGGAGCACTTTAAAAATGCAAGACACAAACGAAGTGAGCTAAAAAATGGAAAATAATAATGCTGATCTTACCTTACACTATGTCCACTCATATGCCGCAGTATGCAGGGTAAGACAACAGTGTCACCAGCACGGGCTTCTACCGAGTTCAACTCGATGTTTTCAAGCCAACTGCTGTCTACAGACATAGGAACGCCATTAAATAATAATATATTGGTTTCTACTATATTAATTAACTAGCGACCCGCCCCGGCTGCGCATGTGCATAAAAACCTTCCTCTTAAATCACTCTATCTATTAAAAAAACAGCATCAAAATCCATTGCAAAGTTTCAAAGATTTAAGCATACAAAGGGACATGGGGACAGAGAAAGCGACTTTGTTTTATACTATGTAGTGATAGTGGTATTGTGAAAACATTTTAAATTAATACGAGCTGGTGTTATTTGAAACAAACATGTACTTATATGTGCATTTTTTTCTTACCGTCTGTTGTTAGTTTGATTGAAGGACTTGGTAGATCTAGTGCTAAGCAGGTATATTCAGCTTGTATGTCAGCTTGTGTTAATTCGGTCCCAAGTAACAAGCCTCCAGCTCCAGAAACCCATCGAGAATCTAAAAAAATACATTTCAAAGGAAATTGTATTTGTATAGTAACAGTCCACGTAAACACAAAGAAAACTCACTAATTGCTTGAAAGATCTTAAATCTTCGAAACAATTTACTCGCAAGATTTTTCAATTAAAAATATAAAAGAAAAATTTTTTTACAAAGAAAAAATATAAGTATATCATGTTTTTTTAAAGATAAGGAAAAATTGCGTAAACTAGATCTTTTATCGCAACAGCGACGTACTTCTATAATACTAAGTGGATGAATTAGATCATTTCGAGTATAATATATACACATGCATTGTAAACAATCATTATCAAACCTTACCAGGAGCCAAATAACCCGAAGCTAAAGGTAAACCGTCCTGCAACCACGTAATGTCTACAAGCCCAACTTGAGGAGATACTTCGCATCTCAGAACCACGGCACCTCCGACTTTTGCTGGTGTCAGCTGACGCGCAGTATGAGATAAAACGTTGTCCTCCACTGAAAATAAATCTAATTTAATAAAGGTCTTTCGTGCATTAATCTAACTTTAGGTAAGATTAAGGTCTTAACTTACGTACCGTTTTCACCGCTTAAATAAATTGAAATAAATTGTGTGCACAAGCAATTCCTCGTCATAGCTTTTTGCCGGTTATTAAGTTACTACAACATAATTTCATAAAGGCTATATAGATATAAGATTTATCTATATACTATTATGACTCTAGAAGGAGAAGAAACAATATTGGTTCGGAGGGCGACAAAGTCCGATAAACGTTTTGTCGTAATATTTTTTTATATGAAGTGCTAAAAAAAATTGGCCATGAAATGCTATAAGTACCTACTCGTGGTTTCCACCACCTATAGGAGACATGTACAAATAATTTTCTATTTGTCTGTCTTATGATAACCACGCAAAGTAAATAAACAAAGCTACTCAATAGAATTGTGTATTAGAACAAAAAAAATGGCTAAAAGTATTTATATTAGCTCAATTAATAATAAAGCAACTGCGTGTTTAAGTGGCATAAAATTATATGCAGTTAATTTAAATTGTAAGTTACACTCCAACAAGAAATTTGAATGATTATTCTTTTCGTTTCACGTAATTTGCACAGCTAAGTGTACATAGCCTTCAAACAATCCGCATTGTAATGAGAAACATTTTCGAATTGAAACAAGGTACGTAAATATTATAACATCAAAGTGTCGAATACTTTCTTTGAAACTCATTTGAATGAGAATAAGCGTCTTCTGCGCCCCCATTTGTTGCCTTTCAATTCGCCTTTGTAACTGGCTTCATTGTACAAGGAAATATTAAAATATGGTAAGTAAAATCTGTAAGTTGAGCACTACTTTGTGAAGTGCAGAGTGGTTTCTGCAATATTCGATTGTGAATTGTGTTTCTAAAACGCGACATTTCATTATAAACTTTCAGCTTACAAATATAATGAATGTTAACACTTAAAGGAAATTAATCGAGAACGGGTTTGTTATTGTTAATACTTCAGTGTCGTTTACGAAACACAATTACTCTTACCTTAATACAAGATAAAGACCCAAATTCACTTCACTTTTCACCTACAATATTCTTGAGATTGTCTGAGAGCTGCTGAATATATGACAATATTCATATTGACATGCTTGAGCATTTTACTTTGACGTTCTCCCATATTATACAGTGAATTTACACACATTTTTTATAATAAGAACGTTGAAAAACTTCAGATTTCAGAATTTCAAAATTTAACAAGTTCTTGTCCAATGAAAAAAGCCAAGACTACTAAGTACAATAAGAACATGAATTTGCAACAACACAGTAAAATTTTACATAAATAATACTATTTTGGCAGATACTTTTATTGTTTATGTAGGATATAATATGAACTTTAAATCCTACTTACAAATTCAAACATTATTTTCAACGTAACAAGAACTCATTCTAAATGTAAAAGATGGCAAAAAGAATTCTTGGTCGTTCTCATCGGTGCTTCAATTTGCCTTAGTAGCTATCTTCATGAAGTATGGAATACTAATATCTTCAAATTCAATACACTTATTGGACGACCGTTTACAAAGGATAGCCTTAATTGATGTCAATTTGAAACGATTTTAAATAAAGATAACAACTAATATTCAGACCTACCAATTATATTTTGTGAAATTAAAAGATGGAAAATATAAAATATGAATATTTTACAGTATTTATATACAATGTATGTTTATTTTAGTAGTACTGAGGCACTACATTTTAAATTTATTAAATACATGGTTAAAAACTATCTCCTTATTAAGTTCGAGTATATTGTACCTACTTCCATACATAAGCAACATACCGGTGTAATATCAAAATAATGGAATCCAAAGGCTAGATATAAAGTGTTTTGGGGTTTGAATTCCTTAATTTAATTTCGTACTGCATTCAGGTCTTTATTACCTCAAAGAGATTGTTTTGTAAATATCTTAAAAAGTACCGATAATTTTATTTCAGGTTAAAACATTAGAAGTGTACAACATTTCAATTAAATTGGTCCAGATTTGGCAAAATAATAATTAAATAAAAATAATAAGAACTACTATAAAATTTTCCAACCAATGATAATAAGCAATAATAACATTAAATTTATTGTTTGACCACGCATTCAAAATATTCTGAAAGAAACGGATTTCTTGAAAAAAATATTGGGTTTGTTATAACGGTTATTTTTCCGAGACAAGACATTATGTCGCTCAATTTTTAATTAAAACTTGGAGTCCCTCAGCGCAAAAGTAATTGGACTGAAAATATTCAACCTTACAAATACCCAATATTTCGGTTTGAAAGGAATCCGCATATACTTAATTAAAGGAGACATGAATATTCTTATTTTTTTATTATGTAAATAGAAGAGAGAACAAAAACAAAGTTGAATACAAAAAGTCTTTGTTCTTTGCAAATTTTTGTATTAATAGATTTTACCCATAAATAAAAAAAAATTCAATGATTTTAAGAAGACCTCTAAATGTGATATTTTCCTATTTCAATTCGAATAAATTATTAGAACAATCACACTTACGTAAGGTTATATCATAGAGCATAGTACAGATTACAGAATACTATACTAGTACAGACATTTAACCTTGAGAATCAATTATACGGTATAAGTTGTGCCTTATTTATTTTTAATGTATCCAGCCATCTTAAGTTAGCAGATGCTACATAGCTTTATCCTAACGGGAGAATATTTCACAAACTTATATTGAAGTCCATAAACTTGTTTCGGTCCTCGGGGTAAACTAGGCAACTTTTAACAAGTCCAAATAAAATCTCGCCGCGCCCGTTTAGGTAAACGGTGTATTACTCGTGTCAGGTTTTTTCACAGGAATGTTCCTTGCGGACATTCCGCCAACAAAAGGAAAGTTACCTTGTTGCGAACTCACTCTAATGTCACTTTTAATCCCTTAATTAAAAGTTTCTCGTGTTAAAAACTCGAGCGGCTCTGGGCTGTTTTTCATTTTATTCCATATTTCCCTCGCCGTGTAACGGAAAGTTAATTGGTCCAACTCGGCTCGAAGTTGTAATTTGTTTTGCTCTTCTCGTACATTTGTTTATTACAAGTCTGTTGTTTGCATATTTTTTTATAATTTCCATTAATATTTCGGACAAATGAGCACGAACATGCGGAGTCAATAACATGGGTTCTAACTAAATTACAAACTCGAATTTTTTGTTTATTACAGCCTAACTTTTGTAAGGCCCAAAATGAATGCGAAATGTGTCTGTGTTATGGTAAATAATATTCAGAGTGGTTCATTCTATTAGCACATAATGAGGTCTCTTTGTTTCTCTTATATCACTTAATATCAACATGTATCAAGCTTTTGTCACATAACAATGGATAGAAAGGTTATCTCAATAGTAAATGCTAGCCATTTTGTGCTATAACAGGAAATAGTGACGTTGTTTCTACTTAACTAAACTAACGTTGTTAGACAGCAATCAATATCAATTTATATGCGGGCCTGTCTGCAAAGCTCGTAAAGGCATCTTAACATAATAAGCTAACGCTAAGCCTACTCTCCAGTTAATTGAGTGGATAAGTGAACATGTGTGTAGTGTGTACGTAGACATATGTGTAAATATTAAACACAAAACGAAGTCATCTTTTGTCTGAACATAATCTCAAAATCTACAAGATCGAAGAAATTCTATTTGAACAGTTTGTTTTGTTTTGTCATTATGAAATACAAAGAATTTGGAATCGCGCGCGGAGACAAATTTCTTTAATCTGTGATGAAATACGAAATCCTACTACGAAACCTAAAGTGATATAGTGAAACATCTATACTAATATTATAAATAGGAAATATTTGTATTTTTGTGTGTATGTTTGAAATGAATAAACTCAAAAACTACTGTGCAGATTTTAAAAATTCTTTCACCGTTGAAAAGCTACATTCACCCTGAGTATCATAGACTATATATGCACCACGGGCAAAGCCGGGGTGGACTACTAGCCTCTCATATAGTTAAACAAAACAGGTAATACTAAGTGTAAAAGAACTGTTTATAAGTTCAGACAGCTAAACAGTAACTCTGGCAGTGGCTTGTATGTGAAGCCATTTGATAGTACCGCTCCACTGATTTGGTACATTTACGTGTAACGACATTGCTTTGCATAGTTTCCAATGTCGGGCAATTTTATGTATAGCCATAGCACCGAAACATGGCTTTAAATAACAGCGGAAAGCCATAATTAAAAACTATCCTTGTAAATACTAAAGATAAAATTAGAATTAATTTATTTTTCAAATATATGCTATACTTTAATCCTCTAATTCAAACGGTTACCTAAATCAAATTTATTCTTAAAACATAATCATAATTTTAAACATAACATGTCCTGTTTAAATACCTTAAAGTTACCAAAATTACGGACTTGAAAAAATATATAATTGCACAAACTTTGTCAATAAAGGTCAATTAAGTCAATAAAAATCCGTGGTTTAGCTACATAGGTATACACAGGTATATAAACCACGAAGCACAGCTATTAAGCGTATAAATAAATCTATACCTGGTTGCAGCAGTACAGGTCTAGACAGTACAGTCCCAGCTCTGTTGGAAGCCCTGCATCTGAGTATCGCCCCACTGCCCCCACTGCCAGAGTCCAGGAGCGACCTCCGTGCCCCAACCACTAATCTGCCGTCAGCTAGCACGTGCCTGTTGAAGACGAAATACAATTAGAACTTGGAAGTCAAAATATTTCCAACTCAATAAAAACATTAAACGTCATCATCATTACGTGGTCACAGTCAGTCGACCATGCATACCCTGTTGTCAAAGTTCTTGGGAACCGCCCTTCGACCTTTGAGGAAAACAGCGCTTATATGTATATCAAACAATTATAAGCCATTAGTAGAGAGATTTTATACGAGTGTCCGCTACGGCAGTTACCGACACGGGGGTCCTATAATGATTTGTGGCATGGGATTTTCACCACTGTAGCCAATTTTTTTACTGCATCTCTCACCCTTCTACACCCGCAGTATTGTCCAGGCGAGGAAACCTTCAAAACGAAATAACATAAATCTCAAAATCAAGTATTGCTAGTTTTCAATTCTACTTCTAAAATTGGGACATACGCTTATTATCACAAACCCATAGCCACGCAACGCGAATTTGAAAATACCTGTGATGTCATTTTCAAATTCTCATGATCTTCGATCACTGCCAATTTTCCACTGACACACACACTCAATACCTTTCTACATATTGACATGGAAATCTAATTTTCTGCTTCAATGTTTTGCAATTTGTCAACTGATGATATTCCGAAAAAGTTTTATCATAACAAAAAAATTGTATCTCAACGAGAATACCGATGAATCCTATTTTTTATATATTCTGCTTATTTAAAGGAAAATAGCACTAAATAACTGCCCGATATTTCGAAAACTGTACTATCATGCAAGCTGAAAGTTAGAAAGGAGGTTATGTAACAACTGACGTCAGCTGAGAACAATTTTCCTAAAATTTTACACAAAGAAATGAACACTTATAGTGCTTTATCCGCTTGTTTATATTAAAACTAATCCGTATTGCTTCAGTGGTCTAATGGTTAAGATCCGAAAGTCTTGAGATCCCATTGGAAGCGTACTTTGGTTTTGGTAACTAGTTTAGTTGGTACATTACAGGCTGGAACCACCTGATTTATCAAAAATCAATCAGGTGGTTCCATATATATATATATATCCTTTTATTATATCCATTTTATTCTTTGGAAGGCACGTTCAGCGGTTGTTGATCCCGGCTGCCATTAAAGTAACCGAGAGAAACCGAGAGGTGATTTCGAAAAATTGTGTGGAGGCTTAATGAAACGTTGTATCCCACAATATGAATGAATCCATATAGCAACCTTAGATGTTTCACTAAAGAACATAACTAACTATATGGACAGTCGCATAGCTAAACTTTCTCACTATTTGGTATGCGGAAAGTTTGAAATATGTATCTAGTGAGTTAGTGACAACACATATTAAGACCCTTCTCGAATAACTGGCCTTACCTTATTTTTATCTAGTAACTTTAACACAATACTTCTGAATAAGTTTCGGGGATGCCTTTTTTAGTAATTGGATATGAAATCGCCTTTCACAAATGCTGAAATAAGTAGCTACAGAGGAAAAAACATCAAGTTTCACTAAATAATCCATTTTATTCAATACTGACAAACTATCTTTACAAATAATATATAATAATATATAATAAGTAACAAATTTAGGCACAAAAATATAACTATACTATACCTACATACTACCTACTTTAAAAAAGTAGAGATTTATTTATTTTTCAACTTACTTAACTTACTTCTGTCATAATAGTAACCGCCAATTCGATAGAAAAGGAGAATATATCCACTATATGATTCGAAGCCATCTAATGAATTAGGAAGTGGCCTTAATCAGTAAAGCCCTTCATTGATAAGCCAATATCCTTTACATTGGAAAGGGAAGTTAAAAGGAATTAGTTGCCGTCGGCTATAGCTTTCCGCCAATTTATCCAATTTGACACCAATAAATAACTCGCATGGTATTAATGTGACTTTTTCTATTTTGCTTTATTTTGATCAATAAGTAACTTTTTATTTAGACGATTGACAATGTGTGAGCAAATAAATAAAATCCGCTTAGCAAAATGCTTTGCTTTTTTCATGGCTTGATATTTAGATTTGTTTTTGTAAATAAATGTTTATAAAAGATTATCGTTTTATGTGATGTAAACTATGTAAATTCCAATATTTAATTGTTTTATTTTCTGTTGTGGAAAATAGTTTTTACTTCGTTACCAATATAATAAAGCTTAAGAGTTTGTTTAAACTATTATAACTTCAGAACTAAAGTCGGATTTGAAAAAATATTTGTTCATATGATAGCTTGTTTCTTGGGGGAGGTTATAGGCTATAGTAAAACACATCAGGGGTGACTGAAACCACGAGATACAGTTTGTTTGAAATAAAAAGTCTAAATAATAAATGTTGCTAATACGGGTAAGAAATGTATAGAAGTCGAATTGTCGGAAACTACCACAGTTATTTATTCACAAGTCGTAAGCCTAATGTCACCCCAATCATTTGTTACTCGCTCACTTTTCCTCACGTTACGAAACACTTACTTACGTTATAGTGTAACATTTTCTCATTTTCTTAGATCAACATCTGAGAAATTTAAATTAAGGAAATACGAATTTTGGAAATACTACGCTTCATGATTTTGGAAGCTATCGTGTCAATAAAAATATGTAGAGACAAGTATATGGCATAGAACAGGATATCAAAAAAAAAACACAGAAGTTAAAAATATTAACAAGAAGTGGCATAGCGCACGAAAAACGTGTCACTAGATTGGCTTCCAAGCCAACGTTTCACACAGAAAAAATGGGCGGGGAATTTGATTGCTTCATTTTATGCCACTGTTATTGGTCGATAATATTAGGTGACTTTGTTGTTAACTACGTTATACATTTCTAATAAGGTGTGGTATGGTTGACATGTAGGTATTAATTAAAGAGAGGAAGAGATAATACGCTGCCACACCTATCCTGGAACTAAATCCGCGTCAAAATATTTCTATTCATATAATTTCTCTGTTCTGTGTTTTCTATTCTATTCTATTCTATTCTGCGCAAAAAACATTATTTTATTGATATATATTATTTTTAAATAAAGCCCACTCAGTCAACTTTATCCAGTAATAATTTAACTCGAAAAAATATGTACAAACTTAAAAATACTAAGTTCTTCAAAAGAAGTTAACGGACGGAGTTTAAAATATCGTTTCTCGAAAGTTACTTTAGAAGTTTGAGCACGATCTTATTAAAAATACAAAAGTCGACAAGAAAGCAACACGTCTGGTCATTTGATACAGAAACTCGGCTCCAACACGTTTTCATAAAAGATTTTAATGTTCTCTGTTCTCTTAATAATATACTATAATTTTTACGAATATTGTCATTAGATCTGTACGAGTAGGTTTTAGACGATGTTTTTTTTGGGCATAATTTTGTGGCAATTGTTGATGCATTTTCAAAATGAGAATTTAGGGGTAAAATTATGTCTTGTAATCATTTTGTATAGTCCAAAAAAACATAATTGAAAATACTGATTTGACAATCAACAAAGATAGGTACAGTAGGTCTAAAAACGCCACTTTGAGCAATGGAATTAATATTACGAATTCCTTAGCAATTCCTATTTCTTTTAATTTTTTTGAAGAGGAATTGCAAAGTTTAGTTGGCCTTTTTACAAAAAATAGAGAAATTGCTACAAAAATGCTAAGGAATTCGTAATATGAATTCGATTCGATGAATTGCTTAAAGTGGCGTTTTTAGACCCTCAGCACCCAGTTATTAAAGGGTAATCGTTCTATTTCTTTCTGTAAAACTTTTGGGCCTAGTTTCTAATAAACGTAGTATATTTTTATCCTTAGAATCTGTAGTTTATTAAATCCTACTGGCCTAACTTTTAAATTGAAAATTCAAAAATTTAAATAAGAGAATCGTTTTTTCCAAATAGACAATATTAAAAAATGTTAAATATTAATTATGTATAAAAAATAATTAATCTGAACTTCTCTGAAATCTATCATGCAACATATGAATCGCAGAATATACAAAGTAATTACATTTAACTGCGATGCCGGAGGAGGCCCGGGGGATTCAACTTTGGTTTATTTTTATGGGGATACATTTTTATATAGCATACATTTTCAAATCAACTTGCAGCATTTACCGAGTGCAAGCTGCTATTATTACAAAAAGTATAAATTTTCATGTAAAATATCCATAATAATTCATAATAACATTTTATATTAAAAATGTATAAATAATATGTATGGAGAAAGACACACTACAATATTGGTTTCATTTTCATAAAATATAACTCATGTAATAACAGTTTGCAACTTAACCATGTGTTTGTGTGTATAATAGTCGCGTCAAATCGCGTGCAGATTTAAGATATTTACAAATACTTGATAAAAAAAAAGAATACCTAGACCTTTCTTCCTTTCCATGTCCGTACCAATAATAGATTTAGGTAATAGTAGTTTTCATGAACTATAATAACTGATGGTGGTGGCACATAAAGTTTGGTTAGTACCTTATAACTGAACTTGAAAATACCTCGATGCTCCATTTTTAAAATCTATGTGACACACAAACTGAATTAAAATCATTCGAAATCAAATGATAAGTCTTTCGAAATTGATATACACTCTTAATTCGAAGTTTACTTTGACTATATGCTTTAAATAGCTATGCACTAGCCTATCTGGACTCATTTTTCTTTTACTTCTATGATGTTTCTCGCAAAACCATTTATACTGTCTATGAAATCTATCTGATATTAGTATGTTTGATAGAAAAGACACCAATTAACAAAACTAATAACCTAAATTTAGGAATTCTTCTTTTGGTTGTCGAGTCAAAATTGATTCTCTTTTTCACTAATAAATAAACAATCTTGCTAAAACACAGCAACATTTTAAAATATAATAAAACTTCAATGGACGTAAAATTTCGCTCAATAACTCAGCTAATTAATGCCACACATTTCAGAAATAAAGTCATACTACGAACGTAGGAATTCGGGTCGGGTATGCGCCGTAAATATTAACTCGCTCCGTATCGCTTTCCTGTGAAATATACGGGAACTTCAGTAGTTTGTTTAATGCCGTCGCCGCCTTTCGGGAAAACTTCACTAACTCACAATTCCGAACTAATCTAAAGATCGATTAGTCGATGAGCGCTGTTTTAGTGAACTTTACTATTGGTGTGTACCGGGTCGTAGTTTCTCATTTATCTAAACTTGCCGCGGGAATGGAGCAAGCTCTCTTTGTAGCAATTTTGGTTAAGTTGATTTTAACTTTATCTATTTCTTTTATTTCAACTGCATTTTAAAGGCTATGGTACGTTACTGGTGATTTCATATTAAGATTTATTTTTACACTCGTGATAGACTATACCTAGTAAGTAGTGTTATTTTTATAATTTTCAACAATTAATCTTCTTAAGTCTTATCCTATATCACGTTCCGTAGACTTCCATATTTCTTTATTCCTAAACTATCTTGCTTATTTCCATAAGTAATAAATAAATGTGTAATAATCTAACGGGTTGCAGACATAATCAAATTGATATATTTCTGTTATTGTAACATTGTATTTTGTATTCTACCTAGAATGTTAGAAATTTTGCGCTACATATAATATGAAGAAAAAAATTTCTTTACACAGTCTTAAAATATCTTTTACCATAATTAGGCTTGTCGCAACCAAAATAGGTGAAGATAAAGAAGCCATTAAATAAATTAAAGGGACTTTTCTGGAAATTGCCTCCTGATTGACGACGGTTAGATGACGCTGTAATATCACTTGCCCTGAAATTGGACGCAAAAATGTTACGCTAAAATATGATGGCAATTACGCCGATGTTTGGTGTGTGTTTACGTGTTATATGAATTGTGGAACCTTCATTGTTCTGCCTATTGATGCTTAATTCCATAAATGTCAAATTCATATTCGAATGTCTTTATCTTTTGTACCTCTTCTAAATATTAATTCCTGTGAAGTAGTCCCAGGTAATTTACTATATGTGTTGGTGGCATTATATAGCATATATTATGCAAAATTTCAGTGCTATAAAGAGTTTTCTATTGTATTATATTGTATTGTATATGGTCGAGATACGTATTGTAGACTTGCATTACTTGGTTGATTAGTCAACGACATTTCTTGTACTTTTACACACGCATATTGATCACGTGGTCTGAACTAGTGGCAATTTGCCACCTTCGTCGTCACTGTTATCGTATGTTATGAAAAAAGTACTAATATTTAGAATTGAAAAATATGTCTTACCTAAGTCCAGGTATAGTGGAAACCAGTTGCCCTTCAGTGGTAACCCAGTGAACATCGGGCGTCGGATGGCCCGCTGCTCGACAAACCGCGTAGGCGCCTCGCGTAGCCGGCCATAGCACTCTCGATGGCGGTTCCAAAGTGAAGTGGGGACGTTTGTCGCTAGAGCTTGACGCTTGGGCCACCGCAAGTGCGATTAATGCCCTAAGTAACACACGACCTGAAACAATGTATTTTTAGGTAATCGGCTAGTAAAATGATATTTAGAACGTCCGAGTGATAAATCTAAGACTTTATGTAAAGTTTTCGTAATACTAGTGGTTGTGTGAACAGTAGACCTCGCAAACCACCTCAGTAAAAATAAAAATAAAAATGAAATTAAAAAAATAATATTTAAAATTAAAATAAAAAGCTTATCTACAACCGATAACGAAACCATAGCGCATATTAAGTTGATATAAGCAATATAGCAAACTTCCCCCATATTTGCCCCCAATAAAAAAAAAAGCTTAAGACATAAAATTTCAAAATAAAACCAAGGTGTGCCAAGTTCCATTAGGATCCGTTCGTAAATAACGTCACAGAAAACTTTCCTCCTTTTCCCCCCCATTTTCCCTCCAATCAAAAAAAGCTCTCGACAAAAAATTGCAAAAAAAATCAAGGAACACGTGTGCCAAGTTTCATTAGGATCCGTTCGTAAACAATGTCACAGAAAACTTTCCCCTTTTTTCCCCTCATTTCCCCTCCAATCAAAAAAAGCTCTCGACAAAAATTGCAAATAAATCAAGGAACACGTGTGCCAAGTTTCATTAGGATCCGTTCAGAAATGCGACCTCTAGCCCGGAACAAACAGACAGACATCCGGACAAAAGCAAAATTTACCAGTCTCGAAATGGAGACTCGCTTGCTTTGCTCGCTCGGTCAATAAATAACATAGAAGTTGAGGATAATGTAGATTTCGCAACGTATGTTCTAAACGAGTATAGGCTGTTTGAGCTCACCGTTTTTTTTTTCTCAATTTACCATGCCGCCTTCGTATATGACCTGTATAGGCACTTCGCCTTTTTCGCTTCTCGTTTTGATTATAATCAACGAAGTAGGTACGGAGTGACCATTTTAATCAAGTGACCAATGTTACTTGGTAACTCTTTTTCATTTTCAACAAAGTAAGGAAGGATTTTTGTATCGGAATTTCAATTACCAAAGTCATGAAGAAAATAATGATGAAAACGCTGAAACTGACTTCAATGTTATGCCACTTTTTATTCATTCCTGTCGATGCCACGTCAAAAATTTGGCAGTACAGACAAAATTTATCTCAGCTATACCAAAAAAAATATACACTACGTGAAACTATACCATGTTTGTTATTTCCCATATTGAAGCCAACTACGAAATAGTCCGAAAGGGATTTGAAGATAAGAAGTTTCTAACCAAATATACCCCGGAATGTGCAAAAAATATAGTAATTATATAGTAACACAACGCTACCAAATTAAAAGTACGAGTACACAAAGTGCAGTTAATCGTTATTTTAAAGATTTACTAGCATGTCGTTCATAGTGGCTATAACATAAATCAGAGTGAGTGGTGTTCTATCGGGCGGGCAGTATATTTACTGCCGCGACCCACTTGCTGAGACCAGCTTTTGAAATAATTCTTTCATTAAATTTTCCCGCACTTTTTGTTTATCTCGCACTATTGGTAAACCTTAAAATCTAGAGGTAGTTACTTAAGTATCCAAATTTGTCGAATAAAGAATTCACAAACAAACACTAGCCAGTTACCTAAAACCTCTGCTTGCAAGTGGTCACCCGCGACCGCGTAACGTTATGGGATCTATTAATTTCTCCAGTATTAGCTAAGAAATTTTGTCTCTTTGTTGTTCTGTGATAACCATACGATTTATATCAAGAGAAGCAACATATATACCTATAAGTAAATTTGATGTAATCTTGCACCTGCCTAGTTAATTTTTTTATCTATTATATTCATAAATAAAATAGTTATTATACAAAACATAATTTAAGAATAGTAGCATAAACCTGACGAGGTAATGATGTATTTATTCAGAATCGGTAGGCAGTAAGTGTATATTGAGTTTACATATACTACACACCTACTCGTACCGTCATTACTCATTTTTTTGTAAAATAGTACTCGAATTTGTAATATAAATTTAAATGTTCAATATTTTTCTGCTGTATATATTTGTTGCAACGAACAAGCACATATACGAGTATTTATTTAAATTATTATTTCCGTGTATTTGCATTTCATATGCATGCATATTACATTATATATTGAAGTATTATATAATACGGATACGCGTGCTGCGGAGATTTTCCCGCTCTTTACCTATATTTTTTATATAATAAAAGGTTACATTTATTGGTGTAATTACCCTATATATCTTTTTCTGTTTGTTTATGGTATGGTATAATAAAACACAAAACAATTATTATATTGCCCGCGGAGTACTCTTACTCTTGTACCTCAAGGTACGCGCCCACCAACCAAGCCCTCACACTACTCAACTCTCTGGTTGCTCAACTCCCCCTCAAGTTGACATATTCTGTCAATTTAAATTCTTTTATTTGTGCATGTTTAACTTATTTGCCAAATAACAAACAAATGGATTTGGGAAACTGTACCTAAGTGTAGTGGGCAGTTGAATAAATAAATAAATATATATATATATAGTATGATCAGTAGAGGCAGAGTTATAGAAAATGTTTTTTTCTCGCGGTATAAACTCGATTTTCAGTGATAGTGCTATATTTCCATAGTGTCGTAGATTTTGTAACTATTATACTTAGTGTCAGACGCATATCCATAATGAGGACATTATAATGGTATAAAAAAAAAACTTTTTTTATTATTTAGAGAGAAGCAAATCATTAAATAGTATTATTTAAAAATTAAGAGTATTATTTATAGATGACCTAAAGAAGGTCGCAGGTAGGCGCTGGATGCAGGCAACTTCCTACTGGTCGTTTAAGAAATCCTTGGGGAAGGCCTATGCCCAGTAGTGGACAGCCTGCGGCTGCAATAATGGTGCTGATGATGAGTATTATTCATGTTTCTTTAATTTAAATTAAAAAATAATAATAATACATTTTCAGAGCTTTTGAAATATAACAAAAACAATAACAAATTGTTACAAACCTCTCATAATTCACAAGACAAACTTTCCCATTAACCGCCAAAAAGTTTCATCACGGATAATGCACTTAGTTCACACATAACAAGGATATCGGTTCATTACGGCGACATTGTTCCGATAGACGAAAAGTTTTCCCTCCGAACCAGGGGCGCTCAACACGTGGTTCGCTCTTGGAGGCCAAACGCGGACTGACTGGGCGGCGCGCCCGCCCTCTACTTCCCTTCATGGGCAGTTCCCAACTTTAATAGAGCGACTTCACATTTATTTAACATTGCGTCTGACAAAGCGTTGAACAGAAAGTAGTTAATTTTTTAACTTTGTTCTTATTTTTAGTTTGCAATTGACTTCTGTTATTTTTAGTTATTCTTGCTTATATTAAGTTGCTTTTCTTCTTCTTCTTTGTCGACCTCTTATCCCATTTCATCTGATGTCGGGTCTCCTTGTATATTTGCGCCAGAGGTACCTACCCTTAGGTTTTTCAGGAATATTGGGGACTTGTCTTATAGAGTTGTAGACACAGTGTAAAAAGACTATTTCAATAAGAAAGTTCTTTACATCACGAAGAGAAAAAGTTATAAAACTCTCGGCTAGACAATGGATTACTTCAATCCGTACTTGAGAACCGAACCGCTGAATGGATAGTTCTTCTTATTTCAGCTCCATTGAAATGGAAACATTTAATTGCAAATGGCTGGTGGACGCAGTTGCATTCAAATCGTTGCATACCGATTATGTCCGGACCAAACTGGCTTTAGACCGCCATCATGGCTGTACGAATGAATATGAAATTACTAGCTCGCGGGTAGTTAAGCCATACACCGGCATTTAAAGTTAAACACAGTATAAAATAGAACGAAAAAAATTTAGCCATTCATATCATAAGCTTGTGATTGTCTTATTAGGGTAGCCAAATGGCAAAATGTATGTCACAGTCGTTTTATTTGGAGATTATGCGAGATATTTATCAAGTCGTCTTAGATCAAGAGATCTAAGACGAGCTACAATATTGAAATATGGAAGGTGTATTAAAAAAAAACATAATACAAAACCATATATATTTTTTATTACCTACTTTTTAAAACAAAAAATGTCATATCTATGTTTTCTTTCCAGCTTCTCTCGTTTCTGAATAGGTATTTTCTGCTAGCAGTACTTACCCTCACACCTGAATACGTGCTAATGCCCGCATGTCTAAACAAAAGCTGAGATAAGTTACAGCTTTGTTTCAGCGCCTCAATTAGTCCTTTAATTAGGACATAGAGATCAATGGGAATTAATTACCTGTCTCCTATCTCTATAGAAAGTAATATTTTTCTCAATTCGACAATTACTAAAAAAAGCACTCGTTGACCCGGCGAGTTTCGTACCGCCTAAACAAACCTATAGATACATACAAATCATCACGCCTGTCTCCCTTAGGGATAGGCAGAGACCAAACCTTATTAATATTTAATAACCAAGTCACAACATCAAATATGTTTCTGACCGTTTAAATCTTCAATTTCTACAAATATTTTAAGACCAAAATTAACCAAATCTGTCCAGCAATTCTCTAGTTTTAGCGAGACTAACATACAGCAATTGATTTTTATATATAAGAAGATAAGAAGAAGAAATAAAAAGATAGGAGGTGTACCTATAAAAAAGTAAATAGCTTTTGGAGTATACTACAATGATCGAAAACTTTTTTTAGCTATCTGCCATGCTTATCATAAGTTTAATTCAAATTATAAAGCTCGCCACTAACAAAAATGGTTCAAAATAAAACACCGTAATGTTTTCATATTATGAATAACGATTTCCACTATTTAACTACTGCAAGCTTTGTTCTGTGTGCGAATTTCGTTCCAAAAAAGAGAAACGTATTCGAGATGTATAGAATATAAGATACTCGTGATGAAATGGCAAACTTTTTTCTTTCAGCAACAGATATAATATCCAGTTGAAAGCAAATGTACTCTGCATTAACAAAATTAATGTTTTCGTTTGGAACTGGTAGGCAAATCGGAATTCTTATATTCAATAAGATCGATGAAATCCCAAGGGACGTCCCTGTATTAAACAGGATGCTAGTGATTGATGATTCCCTGAAATCCGAATTCTAATGGAGATTATCTGCCCGTCTGTGATTGATAAAGATATGGGAGATAATAATTTATACATGCCAGAATATTGTTATTTCTTTAAGAAATTAAAAACGTAAAATTAAAAACCACGTTAATCAAAAATATCCTGCCATAGGCAACTGCAAGTTTCTAATAAATATACACCCATATGCATGTAGTAGGTGATTTATCTTTATACTCTTATCGTTAACATTCCCGAAATATAATAATCTTCTGTATTATGCGAACCACTGCCTAGCAATAAGGTTTGCAGAGTTGCATTCTAATTGAATTCATAATATCGTTAAACCAGCCCGAAAGTAATGATAAAGTAGCTTTAGCAGAAAAATGTATACATACATTTTATAAACAATAAATTTATTTTTACATAGCTCTAAAACTTTTGATTTAAAAACAATAAAACTAATTGTCATACCATTAAGCCATTTTTTTGTAAGCCATAATTAAATTTCATTATCTGGAAAATAATTATAATCACATAATAACATGCTTCATATCAGTGAAATACGTGACATCAAATATTAATTTCCATGTAGCGCGATAACAAAGCGGGCGTCATAACATGTCTCATTACGACAGACATTAACTGAAGATCCACTTATACGGGGCGACGCCTCCAAGTACCCACTCGTAATGTACAATGGCGTTATATCAAAAGATGCGAGTTTCTTTTAAACTTTGACATGTCATTAATCCTACTATTTTATATTAGGTTCCTCTGTAGGTATATACTTCTAGAGTTCTGAAATATAAAATGGTTCTAATCATTAAAACGTACCTTTTGCGAATTTAATTTATTCATATTGCGTGGGTTATGAAATTAGTCGACCCTGCACACTCTAGTTAATTTTTCAAAATCACCTGTTGACATCTAGTATGGTTTTAAAGTTCACCCTAAAAAATGCAAGAGAGCAAAAACCCTTTTATATTTAAATTTATATCTGGTAAGTCTAGTAAACATTATTGTATAACATATAAAAGGCGACATAGTATAGCAGACTTATCATATACCTCTAGAAAAGGGAAAATCTACATCATACATTATTTACCGTGCCGGCTGCTAAGTGCAGGTTTATGCAAAAGTTTCTTACCAAAACTGTAGTGTCGTTACAGAGTTCACCAGCTGCTCACTCGCTTGAGTGACACAGTTCCCCAGAAAAACAATTTTGCATACTTAAACACCCGGTTTTCCACCTACTTGAACGTCATTTTTAAGTTGGTAACAAAAACTCAACTTTAAAACAGTATCACTTATCCGCACGGAAACTTCCTTAAAAGCGGAGTAAATGTGAAATATTTTGTGGGGTGTGTGGGAAGCGATAATTTCAACTCTGCGGCGTTACTTTGTAACTTTGAGTGTAAGTGTAGAGTTTTCTGTTGAGAAGTTTGCGATTTTCAATCAAGATTAATGACCCGGTACTACATTAATCTTGACGTAAACAGTGGGTTTAGAATAATATCTTATTCTTGCTCAAATACACTTAAACGTGGTAACTCTTTACCTTAGCTCTTAACAGGGTATTCGATAATTTTATTTTGTGAATATGTCTTGCAAACTAAACAAATCATGTGGTTAACTACATTGTATTAAATGTTATTTTAAACTTTAGCCAGCCCTTTCAGTGTCGTACGTACGTATAAATCGCACAAAAACTTTAGCTTAAATAACTGGATTTATAGAATGATTTGATATTAATGTGCGTTCTACTAATATTATTGTTTTCTTATAACCAATTTACGAATGATCTTAAAATATCATAGTAAATGCCTTGCAGTCCTTATTTCAATTTTTTTTTTAAATGCATATTCGGTCACATACCTCGTTATAAAATAAATAAATAAATATATAGGGACAAATCACACAGATTGAGTTAGCCCCAAAGTAAGCTCGAGACTTGTGTTATGAGATACTAACTCAATGATATATTATATAACAAATACATATATATATATATAGATAAACATCCAAGACCCAGGTCAATCAGAAAAAGATCATTTTCTATCTAGAACTGACCGGGGATCAAACCCGGGACCTCCTGAGTAGCGGTCAGGCATGTTAACCATTACGCCACGGAGGTCGTCCAAATCCGTCCGTTATGAATTAATAAATAAATTCCGGTAAAATTACTAATTAATGTTATCAGCTATACATTAATTAGTAAACTAATAAGGGTAAAACTTATCAACTGGTTCCTCTCTGACACCGATCAAGTTGAATACTCTAGTGAAATACAGAATCTTATGTAGGAAGCACATCCAACCTTTGGGTCCTTTTATACTTATCCCATTTCTTACTTTCCCACACTGGGACTGAAGAATGTGCAAATTCATGTACATCACCTGGTTTGAAGTGCCTATAGTCCTCCAGGGTACGATGCTCCAAAGAGGTCCATTCGCAAATACTAATTGTCGCTTATGGACTCATCTGAAAACTCTCTAGAATGACTAGATTGATATAATATCTCTCACACAGTTTAAAGCATACATAATTTTGCGTATGATATTTTGAACATCTTTGTTCATGTCTTGAAACTATCTAGTTTCCCATATGCCATTACAAGCGACACGGTACCGACGGCAAAGTGCGCAAATTTCCCGCAAGTGAGTTAAACTCAAGTTCTTTCGTGTAAAGCAGTTTGCGAACTCCGCCAATCATGTTTCGTGCGAATTTAGAAGTTCGACTTTTAGCAACTTTGTAGTGCAGTTGCATGTTGGGAGCTTGAGAGCTGCCACGTTTATGAAATTGCTGTTGAAGCTAGTGATTACCGCCGTTTAAAATGTAAGTTAGATAAAGAGTAAATGAGATAAATGAGTGTGGCTAAATATGTGTTATGAACTGAATTAGCATTGCTTTTTTCATTATTGAACAAACTTTCTAATCTTATTGAAACCTTTCCCTTTTTGAACTATATTTTTTTATTATAAATTCAAGTCTACAATTTAAAAACATATGCAGATCAATATTTTTTCAATTCAATATATCAATAGATTTGGTAAAGTATCGAAGAAGGTCGCAGGCAAGCGCTATAATGCATACTGCTTTCAATCGGTTATTTTGAAAATCCTTGGGCCTATGTCCAGCAGTGGATAGCCTGCTGCTAAAATGATGACGATTATGATTCCATATAAACAATCAAAATTTAGTCTTTAAATATTATAAGTCTTAAATGATTTCGATGCATGGAAATATTTCAATAGGCCTGAGCTGGCACTCGAAAATAAGTACGATAATTCTCTTGATAATTTCACGGCACAAATTGTTAGAGAAAAGCGTGGGTTTGTTTAAGCATGGCCCTTCTTTAAGTCCCTATTAAGCTGGCAGATTTGACCAGCCCAAGCCTACGCATTAACGGAATTAATATTGGCACGAATAAAACGTTCCGACATTTAATCGTGATGGCTCAAAGGTTTACGTTATAAATCGCCTGTAAAAATGTTTTCCTTCAATTAAGTAAGTATTCAAATTTATTAAAGTACCGTCAGATTTGCATTTCAGTACTTCAGAATATTGTAAGATTTATTTTGGTTTTTCGTGCACCCCAGAGTACTTTCGAATCTTGAGGGATAAAAAGAGTCAATTATAAAAATATCAAACATCCATCCATCACAACATAACATCGTCTTTAATTTACTCTTGTTGCTTTGGACAGACTACTGACAATTCTAAGAATAACAATAGATAGCGATACTGATGAATTTGCTATTGCAATAGTAATAATTTCCCCTCCTTATATTCCCTTCCAATCACTTCACTAAGTAATTCTACATATACCATACAAAATTAACTTTAATTAAATTCACAGTCAACAGTAACAAATAAACGGCAAGCGTTACACTTCGATTCTCAGTTCCCTGCCCTTTGACTCCCAGAAACTTGTGCAGCTGTAGCGACTAGCGCTCACTAGCTGAAGTTGCCGACAGTTGCACTCGAGTGCTCGGTGACACTTCCCCCGGGCGCCTAGAAAGTGCCGTTCACCGAAATACTGAACTGCCAATACGAGATTATTGGACGGAAAACGTCCTATTGGCAACTGCGAGTACGTATAAATTACTTCAACTTTGCAATTTCAAGAACTATTCTGCTTAATACTTACTAGCGTTTGCTGAATTTTCTGATTTGAAGTGTTGAAATATGATTAGGAAATGTAATGTAATGAAATAATTAAAATTCACATTTTGACAAAAACTTGATACTCGGGTAGAGTACGTATTTGGGAATATTACTTACGAACAATGGTCCAAGGACTAAAGGAAAGTCTCAGATAGATTATGGATTCATACCGCTTCTGCAAATGCATATGTACTCGTATCAACAGACATCGAAATATAAATTGCATAAGATAAGTTGGTATAAGTACCTAACCTTGAAAATAGGGGACTTCTGTGGCGCGTTACTTAATTTCCGGAATACTTAGTTTGTTTAATTTAGCTGTTTGACGATTTTTCAAGCATTGTTTAAAAACATGACAATCATTTTAGTTTTATGCTCAGTGAAAGTTTTATGACTGGATTTGCGCTAATTTGTAACTCTTTTACTCTTCCATTACGGATTTCAAGAAAAATTTTGTGGATGAGTGTAGTGAAATATACACATTTTCTTTTAAAGAATTCATTATATGATATTTTGTTAATAGATCAGACATCTATTTACTCATTCGTTTGAGCATCTCTTCTATTATGTCATGCTCTATATCTTCAATTCTCGCTACGTAAATTCATTTTCTTAAAACTAAGGACAATCTATAAAATAATGGGTGTTTTAAACAACTGCATATCAGTGCGGATCGCGTCAAGAGCACGGAAACGCATGTTTGCTCCCCATACAAGTGACAAACACACGCCTGCGAGACAAAGGCGCGTTCACAATGGAAGCGAGATGTGAGAGCATCGCCTGTAGGGTAACCAGCTGCAAATTTATCGAAGAATGTTATCAGATTTGTGAGCCAAAATTTCTCCATGAATTTCTGAGATAAGTATTTCTAGAGGTGTATTTGAATTGAGTTACAATACTAATGTCATAAATTATTAATGTCTAATGCAAAATTCTATAAATTCTGAAGTCTTGTCTGCTATACTTAATTGGTTATCTGGTGTGGAAAAGAACCTACCGCCTTTTTTATGAGATGGACAATCTCATTTTAACTACAGTATTTTTTATCACATTCTTTCTAGTAAAATGTATGGGATTGACATAAGCCGCGCTAAATCTCATGGTCAATAGTATTGGCCCAGAACATGTTTTTTTAAAAAGGATTGACATCAGTTTGATATTTTTTTAAAGAGGCAGCAACAACTAATGCAACATTAAACTTACAATTACAAAAGCTATGTTTAATAATACTCAAATATTATTACATAAACAATTCGTAAATTCACTCTCTCAAAATGTATATAACATATATAGGTACATTATTACACTAAGGTACAACCAGGTTTTATCGACAACACTAAGAATCAGCCATTTTTCTTTTGAATAGACCCGAAAATTTCTTCTGTCCTGTGAAATACAAACGGGCTGTCAACCTCCAGATGACAGCATCCGCGATAATAGTCCCTGTTTAGCGCTGCTCGGTTCCGGGCCGGCTTCGCGGAAATGGACCGCCTACAGACAACCTTCATTTCCTGAGGGCCCCAACCCTTGGATGGTAATCCTAGTTTGATGTTCACTTTTTTCCTATCTCCGGATTCAATGTAAAGTGCTTCTAAAATCAAATCATTATTATTTTTTTGCATAGAATCAGAACAACTTGTGTTAACAACATTTATAAAAGATTAAAACTTTCTAAATCTATAAAGAAATCGAAGAATGGTCCTTTCAAAATATACGAAATAGATATTCAAGGTTACTTACGACAATTTTCTTAAGGCTAAATTATAAACTTTATAAAAAACATATAATTGAAACAGAATTGTTTCAGCAGATGTACGATCTTTGGGGAAAATTGATTTACTTCTATCAAAAAGGTTATAAAATTCGATATATTGTGTTTTACAATATTTAAAAATCATGGAATGTGTACAATTATTATACAAGAATAAATACATAAATGAATCCACAACAAGCTTCGTCAATATAGGTACCAATTAATTCATATGTATTCAAAAATTTGAAAATGTTATGACTGCAGATATCAGCAAGTACCTCCTAACTACTATGTGATACAACTCCGAAATGAACTCTACTCCTCGTCTCTTTACAAGACTAGCTGATGCCAATAATAGAATTAGAAGAGATCCTACTACATTGCTGATGCCAAAGTACAAAACGAAGCTTATGAGTAACAGTATCTATAGCATGGCACCAAAAGTGTTTAATAAACTGCCTCGGAATTTGAAAGAATTACCCCTAAATAAATTTAAAGCTCATCTGAAAGAGTTGTTGGTATCTAAATGTTATTATGACTTGCATGAATTCTTTTCTGACAAAATGTTGTTTGTGACTTTGAAGGACAGCTGATCTAAATTCTGTAAGATTAACTAGTAACTCAACCTTACAAAGAATTTATACAAAATACACCACAATTCATTAATTTTTGGAGTGATTTAGATCTTTAGTTGCAGGATTTCTATTGTTTATTTAGCATTATACATAAATATACTAAATCGTAATTGTACAACTTTTGTTTTGGTTTTGAATGAATAATGGTTCTGTATCTGATGATCAATAAGATGACGTGGCCATTGTGCCTACTAATTCTTGTATGCCATAGAGGTTAAGCATGTTTGTTTCCTACTTAATTATGTTTATAAGACCTTACTGTACAACATGTTTACAAGAAATAAATGATTATGATTATGATTATGATTATTATGAACCAATCCCACGAAACATCCGAACAATTGGCACTTTAAAACTAATACCCGTATTCCATTGATTGCAGTCGACGTATCTAGTTACATTGAAAAGGAAATAACCGTACCGCTATCGAAATATCCGAAACAATTGAAACGACAAACAGAAATACAGATAATAACTTGAACTTTTTCATTTTCAACGATACTCGCTTCGAACTTGTTCCGAACGTATGACAGGATATAAATACATGACAATGGCAAAGTACACGATCAATACACTATCGCACAATGCTTGCAATCGGAAAAGGGATATCTCATTGTCGACGAGCCTTCGGGCGATGGCACACGGTGTCATTAATTGGTATTAATTATGTTTTTAATTTCCGTAGGTAGTCAACAACAACTTCCATACTTCCATAAATGCGAAATGAAATGAAAATTAAATGAAATTATTTATTTACATGAAAGAAAGTCTGTCTGTTACGCTTGTACGTACTTTCAAGCTGCTAGACCGATTTTCATGAAAGGCATGATTATAGTTGAGGACTAGGGTTCAAATATAGGCTACTCTTGGGCGCGATATATTCAGTCCCACGTAGGCGGAGTCTTAAAGTATGCGGAGTATTAAAAAAGGGTTCCAAAATAAAATTATTAAGTGTAGCACTTTATACATGTAACTGAGGGATAAATTTTTAAACATAGCCTTGTGTGGTTGTGAAGGTTCCTAAAAAAGTTTTTTGATTATTCTAATATTTTGTGAAATATTCGCTTCTAAAGTAGTAAAAAGTTTGTTTATTACTAATCTATTCATCGATCCAAATTCCGAAACAATCACTCTAGTTTTACGCTAACTAGAAATATGAATGAGAACCCGTGTAATAAAGCACTTATACTATTCAATGTTCCTAAAGTTGAAATCCTTTTTAGTAGCATCGCAAGTAAGAACAATAAAGCTTCCAGTTGAACAACGATGACATTGCAACTGTTCTTGTCACACGTTGTTCTAATGAACAACTCGACAACAGACTATCTGAACAACTGTACAATCCGTGTCAAATGGACTGGGCTTTTTGTTTGCGCATCGCGCCGTAAAAAATTCATTACTCCTAAGTGTTCTACTTACTCGAATATGTATGAGTTCGGAGCGATCAATTCAAAATAAAATTAATTGTGTTTGTATTCTATCTATTTTCAAAAAATGATCGAGTTTCTGTGTCTAATTGTCATAGATTAAAAAAAATTTGCCCGCGCGGTTTCCAAATTCTTTGTGTAATTTATCTAGAGTGAAGTCTAATTTGGATATATCTTTATTCTTATATATTCGTTAGATGTAATCTACACAAATTAATTATTATACAAACTTAACTACTATCTATATACACACTTATTATTTTAAAAAAATATATCCAAAATATTCTAATATTGATATTTTGTTAAAAATTGTAAGGGTGAATGTATGTTCGATAAGCCTTTACGCACAACCATTGAAAGAAACAGACTTTTAAGCAATTCCTTAAATTATGTTTCATTAATCGTGTAACGTCTGTACATCCAGAAATCACCGAAACACAAACAAGGTCGACTAGTGCGTTAATCTAATTGTAATTAAAATAGATTCAATATTGTCAAACCTATGTTTATACAACTGAATAAAAAACCTATATGAATCTTTAGGTTATGTAGAATGAAAAAAGCCATTACATAAACTATGATATATTTTACTCACTAAAGTAAATGAAGTAATTACATATTTGATTTACTATAGCTAAACAAGAAAATAAGGCTGAACTTTATGTGGTCAGGTGCGCCGTTAAAAGCCGAATCTTGTACGTAGTACTCGCCGCATCTATCACTCGAGCAGCGTCCAACCACATTACACTACAGCTAACTAAAACAAATTTTAAAGGATTCTTTAATTAATTTGCAAAGATATTAACTGTCACTGAACTGCAATTTATTTATTTATTCATACAAACAGATTTACAGACATAAATGTTAATAATAAAATAATCTAAAGCATATTAGTCAACAAGTAAATACACAATCAAACAATCTTAAATGTCAGTAAATCAAATTAATACTTTGGGCACGTCATGATCAGGGAAAGATACAGAATACTCCAGCTTGCTATGGATGGAAAAAGCAGGGAAAACGCAGACTAGAAAAAATATAAATATTTCTAAGGTAAATTTTATACTAGTTTTACGACAAATCAAAACGTGGTCTATTTTTAATGCAGCGTTAACATTAAAATATCAAATACTTTCAAAAACATATTTTTTTTATTTTTTTTATCTGGTTCAGAAAAATTGTTTATTATTTACTGTGGTTTTTCTTTTATAAATGCTTTCTTTTTTAATGATTTATTACCAAAAAAGAGGTTTTTAAATGCTGTCTGTTCATATAGGTCGATAAAAGTTAACCTTGCAAACTATTTATCTATATTTTTTCGGAGACTTCTAAGGCCAGGTGCGGCCGCTAAAAGCCAAACCTTGTAGACGCTCGCCATGTCTCACATATATCAAGCAAGGAAACTAAATGGGGGGTTTAGGAAGTTTTTTGTTTTCTAGTCTAAGGGCACATAACTGTGCATTTGTCTAATACTACTATCTAGGTGACTACAAAATGGAAGCCTTTAAGAATCTGGTATGATCAATCGCGTAGGATTTTTGGGATTAAAAAAAGGCTCTACTTTATCTGTATACCCAATTACCCGGTTGTTCCAATCCAATGGAAGCTAAAATTTATTTGTTAAATTAAATTGTGTTAAATATTCCGTCTTTCCGGTACTTTTGCTAGATGGCAGTCATTTTGCTAGGTCAGATTACTACATGTAGCTTTGAATTTTAAGAAGTTATATAGAGGCCAATAATATACAAAAGAAAGAAAGAAAGTGACCCACTATATTTCAGACCAGATTTCAGATCATCCGACTGGGCCACTAAAAGCCAAACCGTGTTCGCACTCGCCACAATCGCGCATCTATCATCACATCAGCTCACAATCACAAATAACTACTACTACACAGATAACTAAGTAGTTTTTGACTCACTAAAACTTTGATTACATTTATATTGAAAATCGAAATATTTTCATAAAAATATTGAAGATTTTAATCGACAAAAATTTTTTTTTTCGCCGTAGTTCGTTTTAAAAATTCTTATACTATTATTCAAATTCTTATAAGAAAAATCCCTTTTCAACCATCATGACACTTAGAAGATTTTTTCTTCTTCAGTAGAGAATGTAACTTAAAAGGATATGAATAAAGAATATTGCATAGCAAATAATACAATACATTTCTTATACATTAGATCTTGATTGTACCAAAGGGCGGATATCAGACTAACAATAGTTTTATATCCGCCCTTTAGTACAAACGTTCTATGTTAAACGTACCTTAATATATTATGTAACATATTCGGTTTATAACACGCCAGCTACTTGTGAACAAACCCTCAAGAGCCACTCCAGCGAGATGCTTCAAAATACTGTGGAGCAATGCACCCTTGTAGGCGAGCGTGAAATACTTTGTGTAATGGGTGGTCTATGAAAGTATTATGGGTGTATCAAAAGGAGTGGAAATGTGTTGGTATTATTGTTTATACTTTGAAAGTAGAGGTATATTTTATGGGCGAGTTAAATTAGTGTACGCGTTTAGAAATATTGTTTTCAAATCAAATATAACATTGTGTAATATACGTAGGTATATAATAGGTACATAAATATAATAATTCTTACTGTATAACTTTCTATGAAGATGGCACCGAAAGAAAAAGAAGATATAAATATTTTTATATACAATGCAAATTACAAATATATATATATATATATATACAAAAAAATATGTATAATAAACTGATAGATAAATTAATTGTCAAAAATTTCTATTAAACGCCTTTGGAAAACTTGGTTTGACAGAATGGACGACGTAAACGTTTTATTGAAATTTCTGTAAATTATCTTACTCCAATCGGGACTTGATAAATTGAATATGATTTTCAAGAACTTTTTTACTAATATAATATATTGGTACTTATTGTGACTTGCCCACACTTTAAACACAGAACGTTCTATATGTTTTAGTGAAGTACAAAGTTGAGTACATCAAATATTCAATTCATACAGCGACTCAGCTTATCTGTAAGCCTAATTTGCCGCTATCCCCGCCACTAGTGCTCGAGTATGCAATCTAGCATTGAAAGGCCGCTGCCATACAGCGCCGCACAAAGACGCTTTTATCACAAACGACCGCGCGAAAATGCCGCGTGTTGCTCCCAGACTACTTCTAGTGAATACTATGAGCACGTTATGAAAAGGTAATCCAAGAATTTATAGCTGCCAGAGCAGAATAAGTTATTAGTATTTTTTTCTAAAGTTTCTATTTATAAATCAATATATTGGAACTGCTGTTGGAATTTGGAATTCTATCCTGTTTTAGGCCGGTTGGTTTAAGGTTTCTCTTTACATAACATCTTCAGAGAAACTTTGTTTATGCACTTAACACACACAATTCTGTACAGTATAAGTGATACATAACTCATTGAAACCACCCATTGACCACGCGTGCGAAGCCGCAGGTAAAAGCTAGTTAGTTATATTTAGTCAATGTAATCAAATCCCAATTACTGCACTCAACGTTGACTTCAGATGAAGGAACTTCACAATAATACGAATGTAAAAACATGTTTTTAAAAAGTATTTTTACATTTTACTTTGTATCAAATAAATTATATTCATTTATTCAAAATCAATTACAAAAAACTAGCGGTGCTTTTCGAAAATAACCCTTACTTACTCCTAGGAAAAGTTTATGTTTAAATGAGTTCACATGCACATATTTTAGCTGCTCGGTTTCGTTGTTATATGCTAATCCGAACTCCGAACCCACGACAGTGAAAGCTACGAGCAGTTTTAAAATTTTAATGCTGAGGGGTGACTAAATTAGGGTATATTTTTCCGCATTTTTAAAACTGTTAGAAATATAAAAAAAGCATTTAACCTGAATAACGTATATTTGGTTCAATAATTTATTAATAATTCTATCTTTTCGTAATTATAAGTTGATTAAGAGACAAAGAAGCTGAAGTCTGTTGTTTTTTTTTTATGCCTTTAACTTTCCTACTAGTCAAATTAAAACCTTTTTAAATTTGATAAAAGGCTATAAGTGCACACCACGGGCGGATGAAACCACTACTGGCATAGTTTATCAGGAATAAGTTCACCATTTTTGTGTCCTGTATTTATAATTATTCTTCTTCTTCTTAGTCGTATACTTTTGACAGAGTGGTCGTGATTACAGATTGGGTTGCTTTATGACCGTTGCTCTTACGATTCTTCTCCACACATCTCTGTTTGCGACTTTCTTGGAGCATACTATTGCTTGGCACTGTGTTACAGCTTTGATAAGATCTAGCCACCTCGTTGGAGACCGACCGCGTGAACGCTTGCCTTCAATACGACCCTGGATCACCAAACGCTCCATAGATTCTTCTATGCGTGTGAAATGGCCCAAGAACTTCAGGATAGTTTACCTATATATTTTGTTAATTATTTTTAGAAAAATCTTTTTCAATTAAGATGATTTTTATTATAAAAATCAATAAATAATGTAGTTAGATTTAAAATTATATTTATTTTATTAAAGATGCTTTTTAATATACCTTTATATTTTTTGTGTACTCATCATAGATTTATATATTACAATAAATTAAATAAATAATTTTCTTTTCTACGGAAAGAAAAATAAATGATTTGCATGGGTTTCGGAATACGTGGAACTGTCAGACATAGAAAGGGTATTTTATCAGGTTGGGCAAATGGCTTGCGTTAAAATCCAGTGGCTTTCAGAATAAACACGTTGCGAAAGGCCAATAAATTTTACATCTCTGTTATTTTTTTTTTATTTTAGGTATATTTCAAGCATTGTTTCTTATTATGCTTATCCTTTTTTCATACTTACAAGTAAGCATGTCTTACATTGTTATTTATTTCCTATATTAAATGTAAATTTATAAATTCTTATTACTCAGTTTTATTTTAATTATTAGTTAATGTTTAAATTTTTATATTAAAAGTTATTATTATTCATTTAACATAATCGTAGTAGATAAAGGTAAATAGCTGTATTTAGTTTTAATACTCTAGTTAAAGTTAGCTAAAATTAGTTTAAATTTATTTTTATTAACTGGTATTCTCTACCTCCAATTAATTAGTCAATTTATAAAGTGTTTTTACTTATCATACATACAATACAGTTGAACAACGAAATCAAAAGAACCATTCCTGATATGAAAAATATGATAATGGCTATTTTTCAAAACAAAACCAGCATAACAAATACGGATATAACGATCCAAACCATTAGACGCGGAGAATGTTGCGTCTCTGATCGTAAAGTGACTCGATAAACTCGATCACAGCGTACTGGATACACCGAGCACCCACCGAGCACCACGTCGGTCTGAGTACCTCATTTACTTATTTAGTATCTTATTTTTATCTCGCTCCAAAATGTGGAATGGGTTCCCGGTCGCACTTTGCGTAAAATACTATGTAGGTCTTGAGATTGTTAGGATATAGATTTTCTATTTAGACCGTCGAATTTTTCCCTAAAAGATTCCGTTTTTGAATCAGCAGAATTAACTGTATGTACTGTCTTTGCTCTATTTATTTGAAAAATTGGAATTGTTTTTTTTTTATATTTTAATAAATATTTTATTGACTGTATTTTTGGAGCAATATAATTAATTTCAAACAAAACAAATAGAAGTAAAACAGAGGTCCACTATTATAAAACAAATCGAAATAATTTAAATTATCAAAAAAAGCAAGCAAACTAAGTACACGTAAATATCATTTACACGTGTATTCTAAATCCCAGGTATAATTTTGCTGAATTAAACTGGGCGCTCCTCGAATATTTCCAACGCGCGAGAGCTTAACAAAGCACGTACCTCTTTAACCTTCCTTCGTAGCCGAATAGCTACGCCGTAGCAGTATCTACGCGGGTCGTAGCGCCTCGTAGCGTCGCATGTTTAGCCCGGCCATTTAAGATAAGCGAAAATTCCGAATTTGCTTGCCGAGATAGGCTAATGAGAACAATTTGGTCTATGCCACTAGCATAACAAAATTCCCGCTTAAAATACAGATTTTATATGAGACCATTTTATAAGTGGGACATTTTAATAAACAATGCTCAGCAATAACAGTAAAAAATATATGATCTGCTTTTATGTTATTTTTTTATTTTTCGGCGTAAATCTTACTTTTAAGCTGAATTTAGAGATCACATGTTATAATATGTGTTCATGAATATGATTATTAATAACAATAATAATAAACATTTTAAATTAACATTTTTTTTATATTTTTAAATGTTTTTTTTTTATATAATAATATTTAAAAATGTAAAAAAATGAGAGGAAACTAAATAAAGAAAATAATAACATTTTAAAACCAGGTATTAAGTTTCTGCTAGCTTCTCTTGCGTTATCATTTGAAAATCATTTATAAAGAATACTCGTATTAATATTTAAACTCTATTACTTCTCAACTTTATCACATTATTTTCAAAGAAAAAAATTAATCGTTATTGTAGTTAAGTTACACAAAAGGTACGTGCCTACATAATTAAGATGAAGAATTTATATTAACATTAATAAAATACAAAGCATTTGTTAGGAGCAGAAAATCCCGTAATCCGGAGCCGTCAACTCTCAGTGCAAACACAAAGCCATCCAGTATTTGTACTGGAATTTTTCTCCTAAACGCAACCTCGAAGTTCAGTAGGGATTTATAATTCTCGAATTTTCCCCTTTTGATATTTATTTTGTTTGTACAATTAATTGTTATAAATGTATACGCTCTTTAGTTAGGTAGCAGTGTTCTTAAAAAAATATACGTGCTGGCTTTCTACGAAATGTATTTAAAAAAGCTCATTCATATCGAGGGAGCAACAAGATCAATTGACTGCAAACCCTGGAAAGCACTTACTTGAAAAGAAATATATGTACAAAGTAAAGTAAATCTGGATTTAGTACTAGTATTTTTTATTCTGGACTAAAATCTATTGCGGCCTGATTTGAACAAATTAAATTATTACAACAGCCTGCTTGGTGCGTGCCACATAATCACCTCTCCGAGTTTTATCGCTTTTTATTGTTTATTCTCTCTCGAGGCCATTACAGCACTTTGGGTGTGAATTATTTGGCAACTTGCTTGCTACCCATTAGAGGATTTATGTACTAGGCCGCATATATGGCATGAAAGCTGTTTATATGTATCACAGAGCAGGCACACATTGCTAACAAAAAATTTACAGCCTACAAATTTAAATATTTCAATTCGAAGATTTTGTTTATAATCACGTCATTATCAAAACAATGTTTTCTTGGTCAAATCCCAAGATGAGCGTAAATTTTTTTCCCTGTGAGGTTTTTAAGACAAATAATAAGATTAAAATAATTTTATTTTTATCGAATGGTAAAGAAAACTAAGGCCTTTGTTTTATCTCTCAGTTTTTAGAATTTTGAACATTCTACAGCAGGTACGGGAAAAGTAAAGGGAGTTTAAATTTAAGCCAGAAACACGGCCTGTTTATAATTTAGTAGTACGGGTAACCGTTTTAAAATATTACAATCATGACACTTTGATGACTACGCGTTGATTAGGTGATGGACGCAAGACTTCAGTATACGACTCAACTCAATGATTGTAAATCATTTTGGTCATAATGCTGCCACAACCGAGCATAGCGGTTCATTAGCCGCACATGTGAACCAACCACGGGCCCGTGAGTCCCGTGACCTGCTTACTTAGTGCTTTATCTCCGACTTTATGCCGGCGCCCTATTTCAGCTCTATGGAAAATAAAAAACGAAAAACATATTTAACGCTTTTTATACTTTACCGTGTAACGCAAACCCTAGGTTTATTTATTTCATTGATTTAACCTGGAATATGATATTTCGAAATAAATTCGGGAATATGAATTAATGAAATCTTATTTAAAATAACATACAAGTAAATTAAAATAAAATTCGTACCTGTTGCAGTTCTGCATTTGACAATAATCGTTAATCATATATAGTTTGGCATACCTTTTTGCTTTTGAGACCATGTTAAAATAAATGCAGGAACTTTGCCGGTAAGTTCAAAATAATGCAAAAGTAATTGAAGGCGAAAAATATTTTATTGTCGTCTGCTAGTAGGGTCGGTAAAAATAAACTTGTATGTGTAACATAAATAAGCGTTAGTTGCAACGTTAGTAACTTAAGATTGTAGTAGTAACTTAAGAATATCTTTTGAGAATCGACTGATAATTTCAATACGCTTAGAACAATAAATTAAATCTCAATTCAAAATAACACGAGAAGATAATAAAAAATAAGCAATAACGTAATCCAATACTACGAAATAATAAAAATATCACAAGCCTATTCCAAAAAGCTGAAAACTTTTATCTCACACGCACACGTCATACGTGTCGATGATAATAAATAAAAGCATACATCAACTACCCATTTTAACGTTACCTATCCATGGACTGTGAATACAACGTTATGTAATCCTCGTGTTGGTTAAAAGCATATCTCGGATAACATACAGCGTACATTGTGGTGTAAAGTAATCGTCTATGTTTCGTTTGCATGTGTATGAGATGGCATTTTAAGAGTGACAAAAGTCAATTTATAACGATGAACCTCATCGTTATAAATTGACGAAATGAAATTCCTTCATCATAATATTATTAATAACTAGCTATTGCAGTATCGCCCATTTGCTACTATGTCTTTCTCTACTCTTTAATCTCAGTAGTTTAGGCGTGAGAAAATAACTGGCAGATAGACAAGGATTCATAAACATTTTTGACTTTACTATAGCTATATATTGGAATGGGAATTTTTTTTTTTTTATAAATTTTCCCATTTTACTAAATATTATAAATTCAAAGCATTATTTGGTTCGTAGACTTCGTAGTCCATAATTTTCATTCACATTCAACCACAGATACATGTAATGAAACTGTAATGTGATTTATTACAATTAATCATTTCGTTGTTCAAGTACATATTTTATGCGACTCCATGTATATTGAATGTAATTTTATGCATCCTTACCGCTGAAACATTTGTATGATGAGTGGAAATTTATATAATTATCCGCATTGATTTTAGATTATATCAACATTAATTGAAATGACAGACATAAATACTGATTACACAATAATTTACATTATAACTTTTCTCAATTTTCCAAATATTTCTTGCTGTGAGAAAAAAGCTTCTACAAAGAATTAGAGACGAACAAAAAAGAAAAAATCAGTAAAGATAAGTGTCCGTTTTCCATAGATCATATATTAATTGTAAGAAAAGATTTAATACCTATTAAATTCAAAACGTTAGAAGAGCGCGAGACTAGTTCCGTCAAGCTCTACGCGCGCGAGCGTATATCGTCGCTTAGTTTCCCTATAATCCGTTTTCCATTACTGGCGAGCCGTGCGATGACCCCCAATCCGATTGTGATGGACGCCTGCCCCATTTTGTGAGAATAGGGCTTTTAGACTGGCTAAACAGGTTGTTAACTTGCAAAGCAGACCCGTCAAAGCAAACAAAATCTACTACTTTAGTGAAAGGAATATCATTATCTACATACTTTTATCAGCCCTTGATAAATATTGTTAGCGGTCTTCGGTAGTAGGAATTCATTAAAACAGTTAATCACTTGGGGCATTATGCCGCCCTTAATAATGTTATTCATCCATAATGAAACTTGTATGTTTTAATGAACCTCTACTGTAAAAGCTTTCCACCGGGTGGGCCGTACCGCACCAGCAAGCGCAGCGTCAAACACCCACCGGCCAGATGGTGATATTACCTGAAGAAGGTCGCAGGCAGGCGCTGGATGCAGGCCGCTTCCAACTGGTCGTTCAGGAAATCCTCGGGGGAGGCCTATGTCCAGCAGTGGACAGCCTGCGGCTGAAATGATGATGATAAGGTGGGTCGTATGTCTGTCTACTCAATAGTACAAAAAATTAACAGTATTCTGAGTAGGTGCACACGCTGCCTTTTATTATTCCACATAGACTCTACCAGCGACCCCATAGCAAAAGGTAAGAAATGGAGTACAGTATTTAGAAAATATTTTTTTAATAATCAACAATTCATAAGTCAATAATCGATTAATATATTTCTAATTACCCAAAGAAATCCTACAGTCTACAGCATCGTAATAAAGCGACAACTATTAGACGTGTTGCAACAAGCACTCATTTTAATGAATTGTTAACAGTCGCCGTGTCAACCGTGCTGAGCCATTACCGGAATTGCATCAAACGTAATTGTTGCAGATCGGGATGTTGCGCGATGATAATGGAATAAGGGTTTCTGTACACGGTAAGGCCGTAGGAGTAAAGTTTACAAAATGTACCTTCTAAGTACCTGCAGGTTCATTACGTTCATTCACCTTTTTCTTGCATTGCATTATATTCAATTTATCGTTCAATTGGAACGACTCCTTTATTTCATAAGCAATTTTGGCGAAAAACCGTGGACAAAAGTTAGTGAAATTCACTTAATTAAACTATGCTTACTAACCCTTTTTCCAAACGCGACTAGTATGAAAATCACTCTTCTTACGATACCCGTAGGAACGGGGTATAGTTGACCCCATAAAAACCGGTAAGAGTATGTCTTCCCTCCTCAAAATGTAGCATATCTACTTATCGCGCTCTAGGTGCCTGACCAATTGCATTTTATGTTATTTATAGTTAACTGCCATTGAGAAGATTATTGGCAAAAAATATTTATTTACTACGATACGACAAGATGACAGTTAATTTCCACGATAGCAGAACCCTTTTTATAACATCAATACTCATAATACATTCCTGAATGACATCTAAATATGAAGTTTATTAAAATCATTGTTACCTACTGTAACAGAATAGTCTGTAGCAATTGATGAAAGTAAACAGGGCGACGAAGCGCGTAATCCGTTTTCCAATTATTATCAAACAAACGTCCGGATCCGGGCAGGGCTGGATAGTCTGGCTGCTATTGGGCAATGGGATCGTGTCGTGTGTAATCTCTAACTTTGATCGAAAAATTGTAAGAGGAAATCCAAAAAATGGGAAGAAAAATGTAAGCCTTTGATTTAGTTGATTATAAAATAATCAACAACATCCTAGTGTTTTATCAATTGCCTTCAAAGGCATATACGGAGCCCGATGTCATATTGTTTGCCTCCATGAGGTACTTAGGACATTAAATAAGGTTAAGATTAGAATTATTTAAGGCTGTCTGGCAGAGGTACAAATAAATTTAAAAGAAGAACTTTAGAAGCCTCTTACGACGCTCACGGAAAGAGAGGGTGTAATCTATTTTTAAGCCGGACCACACAGCTAATTGTTTGCAGTTGCAGTAATTAACATTGTAAATCCTTATGTTGCCATTTGTATTTCATGGTACTTACGATTACCAAGTAGAGACCTGGTTATTGTACCTACCTTCACATGCAAAAGAGAGAAAGTAGCCACACAACCGCCCATCAATATTTATTCTGCATATCAAACAAGGACGACATAAGATTCCACTAAAAACCTAAGACTAACCTATAAACGCTTTGATTATTAATTATTCTCAATCAAAGCCTGAACAAGACACAATATGAGTTGTATGATGCTTTTTACCACCAATGGGTTTAACTTACAATTCAGCTTAAGGTTGCTAAAGTTGCTAAGCGTTTGAAGATCTTCGACTGAACTTATTTGTGTCTTAAATGATGATAATATATACTTGCCTACTTTAAATTTATTTTCGTACTCCACTAACATTAACATTGTTTTTAGTTCTGAATAATTGCTAATGGAAGTACATTGTTAAATACTCGCGGCGGTAATCCGATTTCCCATTATATGCTACATAAATGGTCAGGAACTCAATTTTTGTAATAACAATTTTTTTTTGACAGCATTTGGTTTCCTTTGATTATTTATGTGGTTTTATAAACACTTTACTTACATATATGACAGATGTTTCAATTTTACACAGAAAATTAGGTTTCCTTAAACGTCCTCCCTTTGCCAGATAAACGGATATGGAACGTAAAAATGTTTTTTGCGCCAGTAATCGAAACAGGACATCAGCTCATAGAGGTTGTCTAGTCTCAGTTCTAGCCCGCATGAACAACGCAGCACGTATTTACATTTCTCGCTTGTTCACTGGGCACTTAAACCTCAAACCCGATGCACTTTTACATATCCTTTATACGAGAGCGTATTGAATCGAGCTCAATGGAAGGGAAATCAGTTCAGTGTCCACTCATCGATTTGATACGGCCAATGGCTCGGAACACCCTGTATTGTTCCATTTACACATGCAAATGCTCGTTGTGTGCAGTTTCGCACTCTGTGCTTCCGCATCGCATTTGGTATAACGTTCGCAATTTATGAGGTCATTATTTCGTGCCAACTTTATATTTGACTGGCTTTAGTGCGTTGTTTTATATTGAATCGAGGCCTAAATTATATGCTGTGTTTTGTTTGAACTTCCGCTAAATTTCACAGTCCATAAAATTGTTTGAGTATATTTCAGTAGTTTCTTGCAGTTTGATTTCGCAGGAAAAATTCTACTAATACTCTATTATATAATCTACTAAAACATTATTTGTACATAGACGAAAATGGATTTCACACAGCATATTGTTATAGTGTTAATAACACCGCTAGTTATACTTGGATGCCTAGTTCAAAATAATTTGATATACCGTCTGCTGCAAGGATTCCAGCTGAAGTCGTATAAATCTCACTCGCATTCCTGACAACTTACAGAACAACAGTAATGAAGGTTTAATCTCCTGAATTCCTGCATAATCCGCCTGATCCATCCGGCACTCGGTGGCAGGAGACGGCTTGGGAACATTGCGCTATATTGCAACGAGCCTCATTCAACGACCTCTTTTAATGTCTAGATGTTTAATAAAATAAATTACGTTTTTATATAGTAGTAGTAGTATTTTTATATAGTATAGTTCTTTATCAATATAATAATAATATAGTTATTGTAGCAATCTGCATTTATATTTTCCATTCACATCAATTGCCATAACAACAAAAATATTAAAATATTTCGTGAGAAACTATTTTCTTCATCACACACAATATACCTACTATTTCCAAGAGGCTTCTGGTACAAAAACCTCGATGAGCGAATCCGACTTACGCTTGACAGGTTATTAGGTATTTAAGTCGAACCTAATAAGGGTTACTATTTTTTACATTGCTATAGTACCTGATTTAGCGTTTACAATTTGCTAATAATGTAACTGATATTATAAGATAAAAAACGTGTACCATCAAATCATTTACATGCAACAAAATTACCGTGATCCTATTCGACTGTTTTGAACATGGAATCCGGCTAGTTCGGTTTAAATCTCTCTTGCATTCCCGACAAGTTGCCGAACAACAGTAATGAAGGTTTAATCTGGTGCATTCCTGCACAGTGCATAACCTACCTGTTCCGGGCGGCGGGCGGCGGCGTGCCTGTCCGAGAGATTCGCTACGGAATACCTCGCCGTATTAAAAGCGATGGGAATCACTCACCTCACTTGCCAGATGTGAAGTTGTGATTAGCTGTTACCGGATTAATTTTAAAATAACCAAATTTGTTGAAATGTGAAACTTTTTATTTTTTAAATGTAATTTAGCAGGCATACTCTTTATTGAACTAAAACAAATGTAATCATGACAGATTAGAACACAAAAGGCGGCCAATGGAGTTTTTGGAGGGAAGTAAACTGTCGCTATGTCCGCGCTGTTTTAATTTCCAAAACTTAGGTTTTTTCGAGTTTTTGTGAATAATATTGGTGGATTATTATTCGCAAAGTGTTCGTGAACAAGCGTGAGTGTTGGAAAGTGATACAGTGTCGATTACGTGACTTTTTATCTTTGTCACCAAAATCTCCATGATATAGCTAAGTGAAATTTTTCCACCGCTTCACTTTGCCATCTGACTCAGACTAGACTTACTTACTTGACTGGACTATTGACTTGAATTTTTGACTCGACTGACTTAAGTAGGACTGAAGAAGATTAATAAATTCAAGAAAGGCCTTAAAGGACTAGATTCCATGGCCGTATAAACTATTCAAAAAAAAAAAGAAAGGCGGCCAATACCGCATTGTTATTTACAAAAACATTCAAATACGAGTACAGTTGAATACAGTATATAAATGTATATTGAGACATCTGTCGACACCTCAGAAAGCATTTAGATAATTGCGGATAGCGACAGAACGCAGCACTGTCGCTTTTGTAGTCGCCGCAGTTCGCGCTCTTTGAAGTACATAATGAGAGTTCGCATTACGATGCATTGTCGCGTAACGGCTGCGGTGGCGTCACAAAGTACTAAATATACAGAATTTACATTAAAATAAAAAGAATTTAAATTTCATGGCATTATTAAATTAAAAGAAAATGTCGTGTCGTATCAAGAAATAAAGGGATTCGATTTCACGTAATTTCGTAGTTAGTCTTAAATTCGTGATTATTGAATTGGAAATCATTTTTGAGCGTTCTGGTAGAGCCATTAAATGGTACCAACCTTTTCGAGAGAATGGTACTGTATTCTCTCTTTTTTCATTAAAATTGCTTATACATATATAAGCTATAGTAGTATAAAGAAGTTCAGACTATGAAATAGTTTATCAAACATGATAGTACTAAATATTGGAAATCTAGATTTTAAAGTGGAGATAAAATGAAGCTTCATAAACGTGCAGACGGTAGCACTTCATTATACAAAGTGCGCCTTCAAGTAGTTGTGACCCCATATAGATATCCGTCTGTTTGTTCCATAATTTACTTTTACTGCGGAGGCGGTATCAGAGTGATTTGATGACGCATCACATCATAGTAATGAAACGTCCTTTGACGAACATCATATAAAGTTTATCGTGTGTAAAAAGAGCCAACAATAACAGTCTGGAAAAATAAGTCTTGTATATTTTTTTTAATTTGACGAGCTTTTATCTAGATCGCACGTTAATTACAATACATTATTATTAATCTCATAAGTTACACTTTTCCCTTATAACAGATAGTTCGACATTTAAGGTAGCTCAAGATATTTAATATAATATTGTTTATATCCCTATAACTTCAAATATCAATCAATCAATCAAGAACTTCCGTTTTTTGCATGAAATAATTATAAAAAGCAATAATATCGGTAAAAATCATGTTATAAAAACAAAACATTGTAGCAAGCACAGAAAAAGCCATTCGACGCATCCGTATAGCCACGACAGCATTTCATTTTACGAGCGTTCGCGTTATATTCGCGTGCATAGCTTATCTGTTTTTTTCAGGCCATATTTTGTTCGCTGTATGAAATAATTTATAACAAAATGTAAGTGTTTTCGCTGTAGTGACGCCGTTAATCCAGCTCGCTCTTAGCTGGCCGTCGCTGGCTGGAATTATTCAGGCGCCCTTTTAAAATGTGCTTTTAGCTTCCCTTACTCCCGGTAATGCGACGTCGTTTCGGCAAATTGTAATGGTTGCAACGAGGATTATCTAAATTTATAACGCCTCCGCGAATTGGGAATCTTTTTGCAGGTTGTCGACTGGAAAACTTAACTGATTTTTTAAATGTCTTATTCTGCTATATTCAAAACTAGCTGTTGCCCTCGGCTCAGCCCGCGTGGTACTCAAATAAACTGAAAAGTAGCCTACGTTTTACTCCCGGTCTTTAGCTAGCAAGCTGGAGCAAATTTTATCAAAATCGGTCCAGTCGTTAAAGCGTTACAGACAGACTGACTTTCGCATTTAAATATTAGTATAAACGTATAGATGGATATAGAAGTATGGATAAATTAGTCAAGACATGGGTCGGTCACAAGCAATAATCGTACTACGTCAAGTATCTACCTCCTCATTTCAGAACCAGACATTCCGAGAATCCTTAAGTTGAGAGTGGGATGTTGGTGTATAGAAAATTATTATTGAATATTTTTGCAACGTAAATAAAACAGAAATATAATTTTTGAACAAGATAGGTACCAACACTACCAATAAAACGTTTGCCTTAAGTTAAAGTTTAGTTCAATATTTATTTTTATTTACTTTATAAAATTATAGTTGTTTATACATAGGAATAGGTATAGGTATTGAATAAAATAAATAGTCTAATTGTTGTTTTTTTTTTTTAATTCTATAATCAAGTACCTTAAAAATAAAAATGCTTAAACAAGATTTATTTCGATACCAATTCAACCTAATTAAAGTTTTGTTTCAACAACCAAAAATCTTTATTTACTCGAAACGATTTGCGGATATCTCTGGCTAATGGAAGAGTAAACGGGGGTGCTGAAAAATGGAGCTATTCCATTCACAAAGGGAGATAGGGAGGGAGCGCTAGAAGAATTCTTATAACAATTTTTCAATTTATATAAAGAGCGTCATCGATTCTTCGAAACAACTTCGGTTTTCGCTTTATTTATCTGATATTGAGATAGGAAAATTCAGAAATATCTTTTGTAAGCTTTTAAAATAAAGTGAAAAATTATTTTATTTTCTTGAAAGAAAACCAAATAGCGACATCATAATGTCACAATTTGGAACATTCACTACGCTGGAGTAATGTACGTTATACTTGATTAACTTGAAAGATTACCTACCTGTTTATATAACATGCGATGGAACCTTTGCCATAGCAATGACCTTACACTTCTTTAGGGTTCTCGTCTACATGTTTTTTAAACTGAGCCATGAGAACTTTAGAGTTCATAACACGAATTCCCCTAAATTTATCTTTAGTTTAAAAAAATAAAAAGACACAAGATGCCACTTGGTTTGGAAAACCAATATACGCAATTTTTTCTGTATCGAGAATTTCAGGATGTCCCTTGTTCCTCCATTTCTGCTTAGATCAAAAATATCAACAATAAAAGGCTATCTTTGGCCAACGTCTTAACTATAGCCTCAATGGTATAAGTATTTATAGGTTGGCAACATTTATTTACGGCTCGCGCAATAGCAAAATCCGCTAAGCCCAGCGGACGGCGGCTTACGGGAATTAGCCGACGGGAAGCGCTATTTTAATATACGTAAGTGGTACTTAGTATTGCTATATTTTACCAGGTTTATACTACATATAGTAAATATTTTATATTACTAATAATATAGGTACGAAAACAATAACTGTAATATTTGTTTTAAGTAATAAAATTTTCGCTACATCCCTTGGAAGAGAAGAAGTGGACACTGAACTAAATTGCTATATCTCAGGCAAAGAAGTTCGAATCGCGCGGATCTCAGGTAATATAAAGAAATATTACTCGATAAACTAGAAACCACTAGTGTGTAATAGGAATTGATAAAATAATAAAATTCCGTTTACTTATTAGTACCTGGGTGACCGAGCTTCGATCGCTTTATGCAGAAAATACTTTTTGCGTGAAAGTCAGTTCGGAACATAAAGTATAAACCTGATCAATTTTATGATCCCTTCCTTGGCTTTATATCTACGTAACCGACTATATGAATTTCAAATGAGCCTCTTGAGCCAACTGCAAGCTCTCATAGCGAGAATCACATGCTCAGCTATTCATGCATTCCTTATAAATTAACATCGCTGGCAATGGGAGTATGAGATTAACGTCTATTCAACTTTTTAAAATAATTTTATTTAGTATGTGGTTGGAATTTTTTGAAATGAAATCTAGACTGCGACGCCTATCATATAAAAAGGAAAGTGTCTCTCTTTGTTACAACCCAAGCCTAAATACATGGGGATTTATATACTTAAACATTGGGCTAAAACAACAATAATCAATTTTTAGACTATCTAACAGAGTCTCACATAGATAAATTAAATAACTACTACCGCTATATAATAAATCTATATTTTCGTAGATCTCATCTAACTTTATTCGCATAATAATTAAAATAGAGTTTTTACGCAGGAATGTTCACAAAACCTGCTATATAGGCAGTGTTCAAATTCACAGCTTTCGGCTTTATCGCGCTAACCAAAATTCAAGGCATTGATATTACTAGACTTATTATAAGCCCCTCTATTCATTTTAATTAACTTTTGGCAATTAAAAGCGCCTCTATTCAATTTGGTATAATTTAATATTCTTCGCACGTATTAAAGCTGGTTTTTCGTGTTAACAAATGTGCAAATTATAAAGAGAAATAATGTGTTAAATACCTTTTGAAACAAAATGTAAATGCTTGTTCAATGCAGTATATCTACCCATTTGATTATTAAAATTACTAAAACAAAGCAATAATAATTTACAATATTTGTGTATTAGTAATATAAAATTTAACAATTTAACGAGCAAGTGTCCATTTCAAGTCTGGTAGATTTTGATTCTAATAAAATGTTTGTTTGTTCCAGCTATAAAATTAGGAACTGCGTACGACTCTGAAACTTTCTAATTCTACAGTTCCGGGATAGAGGTTGCATTTCTAAACGAATCTCTAAAACAATATTTTTTGCACACATCTGCCTTGATTTATTAGAAACTAGCGGTTGCCCACGCCCAAAAGTATCCTATGTTGGATTCCTTTAATTTGACTAGGTATATCGACACCAAATTAAATCAAAAGCGGTCCACCGGTTTAGCCATAAAAGCGCAACAGACAGACAGGCTTTATAATATTTTATACTACTTGTATGAATATGGAAGTATGGATTTGTGGTTGTCAGCTCTTTTCGATTTGGGGGGTAAAAAATATCAATTACTAGTCACAATATAATTACTTAATAGTTGCAGTGTGTGCAAGGAGATGGAGCTCGTTACCAGAGGTCAAATTCAAACGCAATTTTTTCTGTATTGAGAATTTCAGGATGTCCCTTGTTCCTCCATTTCTGCTTACAAACAAGGTCACGCCATTTATGGTACACCAGCACTGAGCATGGCAGCCGCCTATTAGCAGTCCAGCGTCTCCTCCACTCACTGCGTTCTGGATTTCTGTTCGCGATGTTTGTTCACAGAACCACTAAATTATATGTAGGTATACTACTTTGTTTAAACAAGTATAACAATAGGTACTATTTATTTGCTCTTTTCCACACACGTTCAGCACACACCACAGCGATGCATCGAATTATTCATCCGATTGAATCGATTAATCGGCAGGCGCGTTTGCAAACAACGCGACGCCATGTTACACACACGCATGGACACCTTCCAGCCAGCTCAGCCGATTCGAAAATCGATTCACCTACGAGTAAGTACACTTGATGTATATCAGGACCTTTTTATTCTGTACAATAAGTATACAACATTATTAGTCTCTTTTCAGCAATCTCCCGGTTGCATCTCATGCTCTATCTCTTTTTGTGTAAAATAACTAAGTAGTTTTTCTATCCAAAATTTGGATCTACTATGACATACCTAAACCTTTGACTAAAAAAAAATTAAAAAGATCCTAGATCTTTCAAACCCCCTGTCAGCTCACCTCATAGTATGCGGTTACCGTAGCTTATATAACGACCGCCACATGAGAGTTTTTCTGGTGTGTAGCCTAGAAATTGAAGAAGGAATCAGACGTATATAGACTGCAAAATAATATGCCCAGCGTCTGTATACCAGAATCTTTATACTTACATAAAATATGCACTGTAAAATTCGCTTTACATAAAGGCATGCAGTAAAGCGGTCGTGCCCTTAGGGCCTCTTGAGGTCTTTGTAGGAGTCCTCTTAAGCGGGCGACGACATTCTCAATGGACTAATTTTACACTTGACATCCTAAATACGACTTACAAGTAGTAGCAAGAGAGTAACTACGATGTTGCTCCTGAAGACCACCGTCATATTGTGGTATTCCTAAATTCAACAAGATAAGGATTTCCAGATTGACCAGGTTGGAAGTTGTCGGTGCTACTAAGCTCCCAAACAAATAAGCCGATTATCATGCGATTTTTGGTAGCTGTCTTTAGTTCTTTTCTAATTGGTTTAACTTTTACCTAAATTCAAACACTGATTTTGTCAAGCAAACAAATAACATACTTAGTTAAAGCAAAAATGACTGGTCCCAACTAAGACTATAGACTAGAGGTAAGATAAGAATTCCGTCTGTATGTACATGGTCCGTTTCTTCTTTATTTTATAGCACCACTGATTGATCAACCCCTGGATCACACCGCGTGCCGTATCTACATCGGAGCCCTTATTTGTCGCATGTCTTATCGATCTTGACGAAATGAACAATGTAAGTACAATATTTTTATCTTAGTTAAGAGAGGTGTGGCGAGGGTTTTTTTTTAGGGTGTAAGCTATTTGGCTCTAGCATTAGATTCAGTGAGACACCTTTGATTATTTAGATACATAAGCAAAATCGAATATAGTCTGTAAGGACAAATTTCGACTACCTGGTTTTTGTTTTTTTGTAAGTATTTTATTGCACAAAATAAATAAAAGTACATAATATTAGGGATGGGGGACTTATCCCAAGTCATATTTAATCATCGACACTCAAACAAAGACTAATAAGGTCTTCCTTTGGAACAGTCTATGCCCTAAACATCGTAAACGAAATGAAACTCCCTCATCTTAGGGATTTTCCAGTCGCAACTTCCAACTGATCACTAAGGAGCCTAATGTCCTCTTTCCTGCTTTTTTCTTCACTTCGACCGGTCTTCAGCATCCTTGATTGTGGAACCATTTCCACGCAAACGTCAAACAACTTGTATTTTCCCCCTGTCTTTAAGTGGCACGATGTCCAGTCCATGTCTCCGGACGCGTCAAGTACAAATGCCGAGTATTTAAACTGGTTTGTGTACGCCTTACCAAGTCTTCGCATATATGTGTACAGGTTAACACGTTGGCGGACACACGACTGCTATAGCAGTTATAACAATAAAACTTCTATTGTGTTTTCAAAAACGTCCGCGAACGGGTTAAGAAACTAGGTATATATAAACGAAATGAAACAATATGCCAAAACAAGCCAAGCAAAAGCCACTGAAGAAAATGGACCATTTTCTTCACTTTTCTCTACGTGTTCCTTCTTTATAATAGATATCCGGTTGCATCTACCGTAGTGATTATATGCTCTTTGTCTACAACAACTATTATAACTTGTTTTTACTTATATGCTCCACTTCAAAATGTTATCATTTACTTGGATACGAAAATTTTACTTACAAATGAGCTTATCAACATTCCTTTTAAAACGTTAAAATTTTCTTTTTAATTCCATACGTTACAGCGCAAATAAGCAAGTTTTCATCCCGCCTGCTTAGAATCAGCAAAGCTGCATTCGCTAGATTTTTTATTATGAGAAAAGTTCACGGCAGTCCGTTCGCGTCACAGAAGGTGGATGTTGGCTGCTTCATATGCTTAGATTTTCTTTATTATGTATGTAATGTGAACATTATGTGGTATTTCAAATTTTTTTATTGAATAAATTCAAAGATTATAAATTTTAAGTATGATTTTAATATCAAATCATTAATCTGTTCTAGATGTGTGTTGTTTAGTAGCTGACCTGTCATACGGGTACGGGTAGTTTAGTACATAGTAAAATTAACATATGGCGGATTTGGTTCATATCTTGCTATTATATAGTGCCAAGATAAACAAGCCTTACGTAGAATATAGTTCAGTCTAGTTTACCTTACAAAGATTATACGTACAATACCTAAGCCTAGACATATATTGTTTTACGTTACGATTACAAAGCAATCTACTCTACAGTAGCTTCCAACGTAGGTATTTGATTAGTTCGTCACTGTTTATATTCTGTGCCTATACCTCAGATCAGATAATGGTACTAAGGCTATACTATTATTTTGTAACGTCTAAACTAATCCAAATCATCTACTTTGCATTAAAAACAGCGATTAAAAATAGAGCTAATTTATTATTTACGAATACATAAATTTTAATTAACTAACATACTGTGCCTATCCCACATAGGAAAGTGGGATAAGGTCAAGGACAAGAAGAAGAAGACATATATCTTAAAGGAACTTGCTTTACGTACATTACGCTTTGCATACATTACGAAAATAATGGTTAGCTTAGTGTATTGTTTTTTTTTTTAATCTTTAGTTTACTGTTGTTATTCGAATAGTGCGGTAGACGATGACTTTAGATAGACCTCGGCAGCCTGAGGGCAGCGGTCTAGCTAATAACCACTTGCAATGTCAAAAAATTTACTTCACTTTATCTAGTCTGTCTCTTTGTCTTTATATTAAACTAGTTGTTCCCCGCGGCTTCGCCCCGCGTGGGACTCGGTTATATCGCGCCCAAAAGTAGCCTATGTTTGACCTCAGGTCGTTAACTACATCCCTACCAAATTTCATCACAATCGGTCCAGCAGTTTAGCCGTGAAGAGGTGACAGACAGACAGACAGACTCGCATTTATAATATTAGTATGGATATGGATACTGTAATGCTAGTGCGTGCGTACGAAGGAAAACTTATTTAGCGGCGTTGTGCACTTTATGGGATGGGTAAAAAATGTTAAACTCGCGTCAGAAGATGTGACCTGATCGAAAATTCATAAGACGGAGGGAGAGTAGACCGCGAGCGCGAGAACAGGAGACGAAGTAATATCTCCCTCAAAATATATGTGGTAGTGAGTTGTGGGATCAGTCGCTCCTGTATGCACAGACCCTGTGTCTGACAACAAGAAATGGCCAAGAGCTACTTATAGCTGATCACTACACAACACAATGAAAGAAATCTCTCGTCAAAAGTAGCAGTTATCTATTATTGAATTACCGTTCCACAAGGGCGGAGAATAAAACAAATCGACGTACAGAGATATATAGCACATTTAAACCCGTCGTCGGATACTCTTCATTCGATAAAAAGAAAAAACTGATAGTTCCGTAGAATTGAACATCGATGTCTGAATACTGCATTGTGAGGAACGTTGAATATGTGGAAATCACGAGTCTGCATTTTGTAACGATTCGTTTCATTTATCACGGACAAAATGTAACCGATAATTAAAGTTCCTTAAGGATACAAGTAAACTCACATGATACGCGGTTAACGCTAGGTCAGTCTTTAACTTTCAAAAGCCCACCAATATCTTCGTAAAAATTACCTTCTAAATGAAAATCTATATTACAAATACACTCAAAAATAAATATAAAAACTTTGGTACTTACCTATCTTTAGTTCATAAATACGCTGAGCACTTTATAATAAACGATCCTTTGATCCATCCAATATTGGGATGTAAAACAACAAAAGCGCGCCTCTCAAAAGAAAAACAAAGGTGCTAAGGAGCTGTTTCAATAATAAAACCCCGTTTTAGCTGATTGCCGTTCCTCTGACCCCGCACTCTTTTGTGCGAGCACTCCACTCAAAGTTGACGCCTCGCTTAAATATGATTCACATTGATCAAGCTGTTGGGCGAGTTGCTTAGATTATAGAATTTTATTTTTGATTCAATATGAGAAGAATCCTAATTCTGTTTATTTCGATGACTCTTATTTTAAAATATTATTTCTAGAAGCGACACTGTGTCCTCGTTGAAGGTCCATATGTAGGTAGAGCCCGCACATTACGATACACATGTACAATTTATCTCAGAGTCTGCTTTGGCTACAGTTTAATTATAATTGGTCGTCTTTTTTTCTTATCCATTGTCCAATTCTGGTGTGGCTGACTCTGTGTCAAGTTGTAGTAAGTAGATTTAATTAATAAATTGTTAAGTATTTTCTTCGGCATAAGTGATTAAACTTAGATGTTAAATGTACTTATATTTTTTTAACATTTCTTTTGTATATCAGCGGTACTATCTAATATGCGAGTGTTAACTTATATCACTTTACCATTGTAAATTTAACTGTATGCTATTAGCTCTACAGTCTGAACTACCTTGCTACCTCTACCTCGTGGAAATTATATGTTCAACTCTCTTTTTAAATTCTAGTATCCTACAAACTGCATTCTTATTTTTACAAAAGGAGGTCGCGACGCGTATATTTTTTGAATAGAAGACAGAATATTGCTACTAATGAGACACTGTTTATCTGGCGTTTATATTTGCAATGTTTCTTATGTATGACAAATGGCGTCTAATATCATCTAGAAAAGACTAGCTTTTATCAGTATGAGAAGAAGAATAATCTTTCTCAGATTCTTCAGTATGAAAATAGCGGGGCAAAAACTTATATTTTATATTTTTATGTGCATATTCTCGTTGATGCCGGTCGCGCCTATTCATGTATCCAATTTCAGCGAATTATGTACTTAAAATTGTCAAATTTGCAAGTAGACGCTCCATAAACAAAGATGAGAGCAATAAATCATCATTAGTTATCAAGTAACTTCCTCTGCTCTAGCACCGGAACGGCCGAGGCGGATTCGGACGCGTTCCGGATCCGGGACGTTATGCGCACGGCACTTCCGCACATGCTCACGTTTAGTATCCTCATCCTGTTTCATGATTTTCATTATGTAATTCATATTGCATGGTCTAACTATACGATGTTGTTTCGAGATATGAAGTCGTTTATGATGGAAAGGAATGGAAGGAATTCCACCGCGAAGAGCCTAGCTCTTAAATGATAGGGTCATCACGTTAGTGTTAATTGCGAATGATCGTTTATGCCGAGCTGTATGACATGGCTTTTATCATAGATTTTAAAAAAATGAGCCGCGAGCGATACCAAATTCTTTGGCTTTTATAAAGCCCATTGTGCCTATTAAGGAACACGTTCTTCTACATGTTCCATTGTATTCTGCCACTACTAACAAATAAACGCTCAAATTTTATTTATTTGTAGTATCGTTATGTGATACCTAAAATGGAGCTCGTTGCGCCGATGCAGCGATGTGCAACTGCGAGTTGCGGTCAACAATGCAGACTACTGCACGCGCTGAACTTTCCTGTATAATGGGCCGTTACATAGCGATTTGTCGCTTGTAATCGTTTCAGTTTTGTTACTTCAAAAATATATACAAATAGGATATTTTCCCGACATTAAATAAGTTAAATATGTTAGAATTGTCATTTTTGTACTAACATTTCAAAACTTATGATAGACATCTATTTCTACTACTATTTGGTAACCGGCATAAGAATATATCACTCCATTACTTCCCATAAAACTTCCAGTAAAAGGATGAAATGGAACAAATCAATATTGATTGATTCATTGACAGATCTAAATTTCTTAGTAGCGATGGGGCAGCAATTGTATCATAATGTAAATATTATATGTTATAATACTTCCTATATCTACTTTTCATTGTTACAATGTGCGCACTGCGCTGGTTGTGGTCACGATGCTATCACCATGATGAACTTAATGCCCACTATGATTTATATTGCCGTTTTAATGTTCTTTATACTTTGAATATTTATTAATACATTCAAAAGCACGGAATCTTTTATTTCAACTACTTATAAAGTAACTTAATGGAAGACCGTCAAAACATCAATGATTAGAAGATAAAAAGGCATTCCTTCAGGCAGAAAGAGATGCTCGCGTCAACACTCCTTTGGTTTGGGTTTCTGTTGTTAAAACCTCCCCTTGAAAAAGCGCAGTTGTGTTTGATGGTCACACCGGAAGGGCTACAGATAATATGTTCCACATAGCTGTCCAACAATTCTTATAATTGTGAAAAAGTCCTTTGCAAAAATCGTGGATTTTCAATTATTCGAAGTTGCGTTAAAAAATAAATGAACATTAAAAGAAAATTGCCTGGAAATATAGTAAGTATAGACTGTCATCATCCGCTAGCGATTAAGAAATATTTGGTAGTTAATGAATATCTGCAGCTGAGTTCGCATGTAACAGCATATCCGTACGATATCCTGAGAACTATGATACAACTGCACACAATCCAGCCCGATAGCTCGGACGACAGTTCCGGTGCGAGCTTCCCTTCCGGCCGGGCGGCGTTATCTACACCGCGCGACTAAATTATTACATCGTGTGGACTGACCTATTGGTGTATTAAAATGAGAAATTGAAATTGATTAAAATGCTATTTCTTTTAATATAAATAAATATTTTACTAATGTAAAAAAATTCTAAGTAATATCATAAAAGGCAACTAAGGGATGCAGTATTACTAACATTATACTATTATCATTATAACTATACAATTATAATATCAATATTCTCATATATCTATTCTATGGTAGGTATAGTTCCTGGCATGTAAGTTGGCAATAAACTGAAGTGTTCAAGGTCACTTCAGTTTATTGTCAACTTACATGACAGGAACTATACCTGTGCAGTAGCCGATTTTCATTTTTTTAATGAGCGCAGCCCCCCGCACGTCTCTTTTGTGGCCAACTTATGGGCCGTGTATTATTAATAGTGACCTGAATTTCCTTGTACCTCATTTAACCAACAACGCGGTCATAGAAATAGTTTCACTTCTTATTTTGTTCCTTTAAAAACTTGCATAGGAAAGACAATACGACATAGCGTTTAAGCTTTAGTCAATTCTATGCTTCTAAGCCTAAGCTGAGCATGCAACCAGAAAAGCACTAATTTGATAATGATACATAAGGCGATAGTAAATAATCTATTGTAATGGTTAGCAATTAATAGAGACTGTTATAAAGACTATCCTATAAACCAGCATATATTAACAAATCTATGTGTACTATTAAGCCAACGTGTTTGAGGGCAAGGCCCCAAAAACCGAGCTTATAAATAAAGCTTTATGCCTACCTGGCAGTAAACAGTACAAATCTGTACCAAAATATTTTTCATAAGAAAATGTTTGGATTTTGACTTTGTGTTCCCAAGTATCAACATTCAACAACAAAGCGGAGGGTAGACGAGCGACACTTGAAGAATTGCTCGCTGCGGGAAAAGCGACAAATACCGCCTTTGTTTCAAACGAGGAACTGCTTTTTGTTTTTATTTTATTACTATTGAATTATTTTATTTCTACCCACTTCATATTTTCCCTTTCTTATTCAGTGTGTTAGTAGCCACCACTTGTCTTGTGTCAGATTTTTTAAAGCTGTCTTAATAGATCTGACTGAGCTTACGACTTCTATCTTTTGCAGGACAGTGACATTATAAGAAAGGCAGTTAAGTTAAATCAAATGTCTTTATTGTTATTACTTTCCCTTTACATGCTTCACGGGCACGAGCACGAAGTTTTCAAATTTTAGTTTTATTTTTTTTTGTACAAAAAAACCTGTGTAACACGACGTTTACTATGAATACGTCACCGGCGGCCTCCCACCAGCCCCGCGTCACACGGCGCGCATATAAAAGGCGCGCCGCTGTTCAAGCAGTCAGCAGAACATTCTGGGTTGCGCTCTCGAGGTGAACGGACGTGCTGTCGCGGCTGTCTATCACTAAGAAAGTCTGCTTGGAATTTCTGACCGATTTCTGCTGGTGCTCCGTATCGTCGCTGCTGGAATATCAAACTTCTCTACGACTCGTCGTACTGTGGTGCGGTTTCCGTATCGGCGTGCGTGGCCCTGCATTTATCGCGAAGAGCGACTGACGGGTGACCCCGAATTTTAGACCGTACTTGTACGTGTCTAAAGGACGGGAAAGCCTTTGCTCGTGTAGCGTCCTTTTCAGGGCATACCGAGCGTCAACCTCTTTCACACGCCCACACGCCTTCAGTGTGGTTGAGTCCCACATTTAGTTGGGCCCTCCGGGAAGCAAATTGGCCTGTTTTCTAACGAACGCAGGCCGAGCTTGTTGCTCACCGGTGGTAGTGCGGACCCTGGCACTAGCCCTCTTACCCCTTCAGGGTATCGGGCAGAAACAGGCTGGGCCCGGAACAACTGGCCTTGGGGAGGTCCCCTAGTCAACCCCGGGTATCGGTTAGGTAGATAAGTTGATAGGTACACACCTGTTGACCCTAACAGACCCCTACAGACAGCACGTAGTAGGGCCAATAGGCACACACCCTTCTGTCTACACCCGGCAGAAGGAAGAATTAGGACACCCGAGTGGACCCCTCGGGTTATCCCCCACCCCTTGGCGTTCAATCGCCACACTGTCGCCGTAATGGCGGCCCCCACCCCTCCTCACGATGAGGACCTATTTATTAGGTTACTCACCGAGAAAGGTAATTTAGGAGAGTTTCTCCTCTACAAGGAGGCCCTCCTTGCAACCCCTCCCCCACCCCCGACCGCGCCCGCGACCGCCCCCCGCAACCGTTATGGGATCCTCCCCGTCGAGGACTCTCAACCCCCTGCATCCCCCGTCCATCTTAGGGACATACGTCCTCCCGTCCGCGATTCGCCATTGTCCCCAATGGCAGAGTCAGAGCCGGATTCCGATGAGGAGCCATCGTGTCCGATGGACACATCGCCTCCAAAGTCCCACTCGGACGCCTCACGAGCGTCCTCTTCCGACGAGGAATTCGTCGTAGTTGGTGGCAAGCGTCAGCGCAGGCCCAAACCTAAAAACAAGAGGCAACCGCCCTCCAAAACCTCCAGAAATGGAGAAGGAAAGGCCATTCGCCCTCCCACCCCGCACAAACCCACTCAAGGCCCCTCCACGGCCGCAGAGACTACCGGCCCTAAGCCGAAACCCCCACCCCCGGTCATCATTCACAACTCCAAACATTGGGAGTCCATTTCCCGGACTCTCAATGATAGGCACATCCAATACTCTAAGGCGCACAAGTGCGACATAGGTATTAGGGTGACAGTCCCCACCCTTCGAGACCACAAGGCCCTGACAAGCCTCCTCCACGAGCGCAAGTACGAGTGGCACTCGTACACGCTCGAAGAAGACCGAGTCCTCCGGGTAGTCATCAGGAGAATCCCGCACGACGTCTCAGAGGAGTTCATCCGAGAGACGCTCGTAGCCCAAGCCCTACCCGTCCGGGAAGTCCACCGGATGTACAAGGGCAAATCCCCTCGGACCCCCTACGACATGGTCATGGTCGTTCTCGACAAGACCACGGAGGGTAAAAAGATCTTTAAGATCCAGTCCGTCGCCGGCCTCACCGGCTTCTCTGTAGAGACCCCCCGCAAACGCGGAATCGTAGGGCAGTGCCACAACTGCCAATACTACGGGCATTCCGCCCGTAACTGTCACGCTCGCCCCCGTTGCGTTAAGTGCACGGAGGACCACGCAACCAAAGACTGCGAGCGCACCAAGGAGTCCCCGGGCGAGCCTGCGTGTGTGCTCTGCGGAGAATCCGGGCACCCGGCCAACTGGCGCGGTTGCCCGAAAGCTCCGAAGAGCAAACCTAGGCAGGCGCCGGCCGGTCGCTCTCCCCGAGTGCCCAAGCAGCAACCCGCCCCCAAACCCAAGCCGTCCTTCTCGGCCGCACCCTCCGATTTCCCGGCCCTCGACAAGAGGCCAACCGGCCACCCCCCTCCCCCAGCCCCTCTGGCTGCCCCGCAGGCCCCCAACTTCGCTGCAGCGGTTGCCAAACCCTCAGCCCCCCGCCCCCAGACAACGAGGCAGGCCCAACCGCCCGCCGTCGCTGCCCGCAGGGAGCCCGCTACCCCTCGTGGGAACGCGGTCCCCCGTGTGGCAACCGCCGACGAGGCGATTGAAGTATGCTTCAATGTCCTCCGCGACGTCAACCTCGACATCATCGAGGAACTTGGTCATGCCCTAATAGCCGCCGGCAACGATTGGATCGCCCGGACGCAGGTTATTAGGAGCTACAGAACAGAAATTGCGAAGATCACTGCGTATGACATCCCAGCACATCTTCGCGCCAACCAGCGTCCGTGATGGGTAGTACGGCCCAAAGGAACAAACCCCGATCGCTGACCTTGGCATTCTACAATGCCAACGGAAATCTCCGCGACCAAAGGACTGAAATTGCTCAGTACCTCACCCAACATCAGGTTGACATCCTCCTACTGCAGGAGACCTTCCTCAAACCATCGCATAGAGACCCAAAAATTGCGAACTACAACATCATTCGCAATGATAGATTAGAAAACGCCAAAGGCGGAACGCTAATCTATTACAAGAGGTCCCTGCACTGCAGCAAACTCGACCCTCCTCCCCTAACAAACTTGGAATGCTCAATCCTCCGAATAGCGATGACTGGCCACCCGCCAATCAACATCGCCTCCGTCTACCTCAGCCCCACCAAAAGCTTGCTTGAGAGCGACCTTCAAGCCCTGTTTTCTATGGGAAACGCTACCATATTGGCTGGCGATTTCAATAGTAAACACACCAGGTGGCATTCGCTAACCAACTCGACGAACGGCGAAACCCTAATGAGGCTCGAAGAGTCCCTGGATTTCGACGTTGTAGCGCCCCTGGCTCCGACCCGCTATCCTACCGCGGAAGGCCAAAACCCCAGTGTCCTGGACTTTGCCCTACTAAAGAATATCACCTTGACAGTGTGTTCATTAGAGGTGCACTCAGACCTAAATTCGGACCATAGACCGGTCCTTCTCCAACTAGGACAGACCGACAATGGGCGCCCCGCTCATACAAGGACAATCACGGATTGGAAGAGACTAGCGAAAGCACTCAACCAACCCTCCCCCGACTTGGACGCGATACCCGAAAGGATATCGTCCACCGAACAGACCGACATGGCGATCTCCTCCCTCACCAACCACTTGCAAGCAGCCATCAAGGACTGCTCCAGGCAGGTCCCTTCTGTGGACCCTAACCACAGATTCGAACTGCCGGAAGACGCAAGGCGGTTGCTGACGGAGAAAAACGCCGCGACAAGGGAACACGACCTCTACCCCACCGAAGAGGCCCTTTCTAGATTACGCTACCTTCAACGTCGAGTTAAGGAGCGCATGAAGGAACTCAGGGACGAAAGGTGGGGCGATTTCCTCTCTGAACTGTCACCGTCCCACGTCACTTATTGGCGTGTGGCACGAAGTCTCAAGTGCGATCAGATCTCAACCACTCCTCCTCTCAAATATCCGGATGGTTCCATCGCTTTCGATGATGACGAAAAAGCTGAATGCCTAGCAGACAGCCTGGAAAGCCAATGCTCTCCTAGTCGTGAACCAGTTGACCCAGATCACCTACGACGGGTAGAATCGCATGTAGAGAGCATCACCGCCTCCGCATCGGCTCCCCCCGTGACCGCACTCCCTCCAACTACGATTATCGATAATCAAATCCCTAAAACCCCGAAAAGCCGCCGGAGCTGACGGAATATCTAACGGCATATTGAAATGCCTACCCCAGACTCTATTACTGCTGCTAGTGAGCATCTTCAATGCTTGCCTAGCTAATTGTACGTTCCCAGACGCCTGGAAACAAGCAACGGTAATAGGCATCCCAAAACCAGGCAAAGACCTGAAAAATCCGTCCTCATATCGCCCAATCAGACTCCTTAGCTGCATCGGGAAGATATACGAGAGAATCATATCGGCCAGACTCAAGATTTACACCGAATCTATGAATCTGATCCCGAATGAGCAGATGGGCTTCCGCGCAAAACACTCTTGCGTACACCAACTGCACCGCCTAACCGAACACATCCTAGGCAACCGCCGCCGCGGAAGACCCACAGGAGCACTCTTCTTCGATGTAGCGAAGGCATTCGACAAAGTCTGGCATGCCGGCTTGGTAGCCAAGCTGGCCATCATGGGCCTGCCTGACAGTCTCGTGCGCATCATACGAGAATTCTTGTCGAATAGATCCTTCCGCTACAGAGTCGAAGGAACTCTTTCACGCCCCCGACCACTAAGAGCTGGAGTCCCGCAAGGGTCTGTACTCTCTCCCATACTGTATGCATTGTACACCAATGACGTACCCCGGACCCCGCACGTGGAGTTAGCCCTTTTCGCTGACGACACTGCTCTATTCACATCCAGTACAAGTAAGGAGCTTATCTCCAAACGCCTCCAACAAGCAGTCGACTCGCTCGGCGCTTGGTTCAGGAAGTGGCGCATCGAGGTGAATCCGGAAAAGAGCGCAGCAGTGTTCTTCTCCAAAGACTCCCGCGGTGCAACACGACCCCCGGCATGGAGCACACAATCGCTCTTAAAAACGATATCTTTGTTCGGAAAATCCATTCCATGGGTTGACCGCACAAAATATCTGGGCGTTATCTTTGACAGCAAGATGACCTTTGGACACCACATCCAGAGAGTACGCAACAGAGCAGCCTTCTATCTAGGCAGACTCTCACCCATGATCAGTAACGTAAAAATGTCGCTTAGAAATAAGTTGACTCTTTACAAGCTGTGCATCCGACCTGTCATGACATATGCGAGCGTTATTTTCGCACACGCAGCACCATCTCTTCTGAATAAACTCCAACTCATTCAGAATAGGTTCGCACGTAGAGCCACGGGATCCCCCCGGGGTCTACGCACACGCGATCTACACAAGGACCTTGAGCTCCCATCCATGTCGAGATACCTCAAAGAAACGTCAAAACGTTACTTTGAGAAATGCTCTTCCCATCCGAACCCGTTAGTGGAACAAGCTGCTAACTACAGCCCGTCCAAGGATGTCCCCTTGCGGCACCGACGCCCGAGGAATGTTCTCTTTGATCCCGACGACCCCATCACGGTAGCTAATCGGCCATACGAAAATCTCCAGTCTCAAAGGAGACGGGGATTTTCCTTAGGCACACCGACACACCGCACTCGCCGGCGAGTGCGACGAAGTAGGAACAGTAGCTCGTTTTCCAGGTACCAAAATGTACCAGGGCGCTTCTCGCCACCAGTAGGCTCTTCTTAGGCCCTTAAGGCACCCTAGTGTCGGCCCTTAAGGCAATGAGCGTTTGCATCGCTCGCGAGTTTGCATCGCTCGCCATTGATCAAAGGCAAAGCCCATGGCCGAGGTTCGTCCCAACTGGGAGCCCCTTGCGCTTTTGCCGAAAAGGCTGAGTGGCGTCAAGCCCTCGCCTCAAACCGTCCCGCTGTAAATATTAAAGCTCTTAGAAGCTAATATTGTAGGTCCAAAAAAAAAAAAAAAAAAAAAAAAAAAAAAAATCAAGCAGTCAGTCGTTCGCTAGACAGCTCCGAGTACGATTGCTCCCGTAGTCTGCTCAGAGTTCAGTGCTTGACTTGATCGATGCCCCGCGTCATCAAGTTACAGCTAGCTAGGAGGATATTAGGGTTGCGATGCTCCGCGTCCTACCCAGGATCCTAAATAGGTTACCGTATGAAATACGATTTGTACGCGATTGTATGCCATAAGTATTATATGTATGCACATGTACTAAGCTATGTGAGACACGCAATAAACACTACTTTCGTACATCGTGGGTATCATTTCATACGCCAACCCTATATTGGCGCCCAACAGGGACGACTCATAACAACCCCCACTATAAATACTTTAACCACGGCACCAGTACTAAAACAAGCAAGTCAGCTATTGGAGCAGCTTTGGTACAGGGGGAGGGAGAAAACGAACAACCTGAAGAATACGCAAGGAGACTGCTCACTCCTGCCGAATATAAATTATACTGTTACAGAAAAGGAAGCCCTAGCTGTTGTATGGGCTATATCACTCTTCTGTGGTTACATAGAAGGAACAAATTTGTTTTACTATAATCGATCATCAGCCCCTTAAATGGTAAATGGAACCTCTACTTACGAAGTGGCTCATCCTGATTCACCAGACAAAGTAATTGGGAAATATCACACAGTAGCACGTACGTTTGATAAGGTACCCGAACCTATCAATCCCATTCGCCGCAGAGGAAGACCTCGCAAGAATACATCTGCTGGTACTCCTGTCTGGACGACTTCAGAGTACCAGAGGGGGAGACTGTAACACGACGTTTACTATGAATACGAGTTCACTATGAATACGTCACCGGCGGCCTCCCACCAGTCCCGTGTCACACGGCGCGCATATAAAAGGCGCGCCGCTGTTCAAGCAGTCAGTCGTTCGCTAGACAGCTCCGAGTACGATTGCTCCCGTAGTCTGCTCAGAGCTCAGTGCTTAACTTGATCGATGCCCCGCGTCATCAAGTTACAGCTAGCTAGGAGGATATTAGGGTTGCGATGCTCCGCGTCCTACCCAGGATCCTAAATAGGTTACCGTATGAAATACGATTTGTACGCGATTGTATGCCATAAGTATTATATGTATGCACATGTACTAAGCTATGTGAGACACGCAATAAACACTACTTTCGTACATCGTGGGTATCATTTCATACGCCAACCCTATACCTGTAAATATTAGTCGAAGTTTTAGGTTATTTTTTATAATTAGTAATACTTATAATAATGTTACAAACTGATTTCTTTACTGTTACAAATATTAGATGTTCTTCGTGGTTTCACATATCTGTGGTGTGTTTACATATGACTTTCCCCAAGAATCTATTTCAAAGATTATCCCCTACAAACACACTCACAAACTTACAAACGGCCTCTATATCGTTACTCTACCTATATAAGTATTTAATAGAGTCAAATAGTATGTAAATTCACGTAAGTATATCATCTTTATAATTTTAGTGCAGAGTGGATAATAACAGCGGAAGCTTATTTAAATGAGTTTAAGTTAATTGGGTACGGAACCCCAAAACAATTAAACTAAATCCTATAGCAATAAAATAACTAAGTAGGTACAATGGCTTGTTATGGTTTCATCCGTCCGTCTTTGCCACCGTCTCGGCTAACAGATGACATTTCAATTTGTTTTATAAAACTTTCAGGTGTATTTCAACCCTAGTTTATCACTGTCAGCGGTATCAATGAGCAAGTCCTCCATTGTCCGGAATGCAAGCCGGACGTATATTCTCATTCCCACATGCGCTCTGCAGCTCCCTAAAAGCGTATTCATGTCGCCGCTAAACTTTTTCACGCTGCGCAGAAACGCTGCCTTTTCGATTATTTTGTTAGGATGTTTTATTTTATTTGGAAGAATATGCAAGGCGAAGGTGTTAGTATGTCTAGAATATCTTATGATCTTATTGTCAAAACGTGGCGGCTGAAAATAAGTGCTAGACATCCCTGCAGATCTAATGTAATACTGAGCGGCCACCTATAAAGATATTTGTCGCATTTCATGTATGTTTGTTTGTTATCTTTGTCGTTTGTTGATTTGTATGTATGATAAATATCATAATAAATGTCTTTTCTATGAATAAATCTTAAACCAAATTTATTTCCGTAGGTGTCGTTAGAGGCAACTAAGAGGTTTAGATGTAATCATCTTACTGGAGGCAAATTTCATTAACAGAAGTATTTCTAAGGAAGGTTGACGTCATAAAAATAATGCAGATGCAGAGGAATCAATCGTTACAACTAGCAATTTTTTTGTTCAAAATTTACTTAGTATATTTGATTATATATTAGCTCTATTTTTGTGTAAAATTAATTTTATTTAATTACTCAAAAATATCTGGTCTCGTCATACACTCTCACCAATTTTGGGTACCTACTCTTAATGTCAGTATATTTTACTGTCATTTATATTTCTATACTTTTATAATTAAGTTGAATATTTTTTTGTTTGTTTGTTATCTTAAACCTTGAGAATTACTGGTTAGATTTAAAAAAATATTTCTGCATATGATAGCTTCATTCTTGCGGAAGGCTTTTTGAGCGGGTGAAACCACAGAAAACAGCTAGTTTGTTATATATTTTATTTATTATTAAAATACCAATAGCAATATTACCAGAACAGTAATTTCGTAGGCAAATCCCGTCATTGTGTTGATCATATTAGCTGATTGCGACCGTTTAAATAATCATATTAATATTCAGGTCAGTGCCCGTGCTGACGGCGTTTGCACATGTAATCGTAATTATTCAGGCATTTAAATCGTTAATTCGAGACATATAAATATCAAGACTGCAATCAATTACATTGATACTGAACAGTTTCTACAGATACCAGTCTAATTTACTGTCAGGACCAGTGAAGCATCTCCACATGTAGTGATAAAGCGTTCTCTTTATTTCTTTATTATAAAATAAGCACATAGTACCTTTGACTTTGGTATTGTAAAGCAGGTAACTACTACTGTAAACCTATTGTCGGCTACTTTTAACACTTTTATGGTCTATAACATTGGTTACCATAGGACAGGCATGTTGCCTAGTGTGGGACCAATTGTATAAGCAATGTAGCAAACATTTTTAATTATTTAATAATAAATTTCATTTCAATTTCATTTCATTTCATTTCAAGACATTTTTGGTTCGTATTTAAACAAGATTTTTATTTTATTAAGCGAACTCTACATTCAAACACATATAAATACATTACATTAAAAAAAACTGAATAAGCATAATACATTAACCACATTCAAAGTGGGAACAAGAACTAGGGTTAAACCTTTATAATCAGAGGGGCAAACCAACCCGCCCACTAAACGTAGGAGCTGACTAGACGCAGTCAGGCCCGGTAAGTGCTACCACTTAGAAGCATTTTCCAGATAGAGTGTTAGAATTGCAACATTTTCCTTGCGATTTACTCTAGTGCGGAAATAGGAGCGATGCGGCTGCGGCCGGCCTAATGGCCCTATTCACATGCGGGCGCGGAGTGATGACACTCAAGGGGAACTGCAATTCACACACACAATAGTGAGCGATCATATAATATATCTACCACATATTTACACATCAATGTGAATAGATACACAATCTAATATACTGTGAAATGTGTGAATAGTAGATTTCACTGGCGTAAATCGGATGGTTTCTGTACCTCAAGGTTTGATTTTTTTGACAAATGCAGCAGTGAATGCACTTACCTAGTTTTTGATAAAAACACCAATATGATGAATATGATATATACCTATGAAATTTTTGCATCTGGTTAGCATACGACTTAAATAAAGACTGCAGTTCGGGGAATATATCATACCTACTTAAGTCGTTTGAAAACGAAAACTAGCATGAGCGTTTTATAACTTTCAAAATTTCAATTTAACCACGTAATGAAAATTATATGTAGGTAAATACATAGCTTTTCGTATCCTTAAAATTGAATAGATGGTCCCGGTAGGTACGTTGGTACCTACTACGGTGCGTGTTTTAGTAAGTTCTGCTATATATTCTGTAGCATTGGGTATAAATACGAAGGCAGCGGCGCTCTTAAATATTTTTGCGCCGCACCACAACAGACCTCTCGGAAATAATATACCAACACCTCTTACTTACAAGTCAAGAGGGTTTTTTATCGTCCATTGCTCTCAGGCAGATATTTAAAACATTCAGAACCTCCTATTGGCGCGAAGTTTATAAATATGCTTCGAATAAACAGGTCGTTTTCTAGTCAACATTTCTAAGAATGCGTACCTACATACCTTATTATAAAAAACCAAATTGTTTTATTAATTCAGCAATAAAGGAATCCTGGAAACAATGGTATTTGTTTTTCTTTTTATTTAATTAAAACATTTGGATTTTCTAGCCGACAACCAGTAACCATTACTCGATTTAAAATTAACTCAGAAATTAAGATTAGTCCTTCCTTCTTACAATGTATCGCCTTTGATCCATATATTTGTAAAGGTTTTATTGTATTTTTTTTTCTATTCTGTTTTGTATTGTATTGTAACCCAAAAAATTCAAAGCATCATAAAACTGAATAAACTATAGAATAAATAATTTAACGACGCGAAGCTGTTTTAATGATCACGGCTAACACTATCCTACCTACATTAATAAATCAGTGAAAGGGTTCGTTCATTTCAAAGAAAAGCCTTCAAAAGTGAAATAATAAAAAAATGGTATAACTGCGAGTTGAGCCACAGTTCGCCCAGTCAGAATTTAAATTAACCACTTCATACTCGGCCCGAGAATGAAATATTTATATGACCGCAGAGCGCGGCACCCGCGTGAGGCAGAGGCACCCATCATCCACCCACTAATAACGAGGAAGTGTATACAAAATTTCTGGTTAATAGCAGGAGGCTGCATGCATGATGGGTACGCGGGGTGCCTTGTTTATCCAACCCACCTCATGAACTTTTTATCAGGGCAGGAACCCTTTTGACGCTCGCTGCCGAAATGTGCTCGAAAATATCCAAAAAATTATTTAAATATTAATGAAGGTCAAAGGTACATGTTGCTTGCGCTTACTTTTTGCGAGATTTAAAAGGTTTTAAGGAAATCTATATAGAGTTATGTAGTTCTTAAATAAATATTAAGCGACACGGTACTACTTAATACTTCGATTTTCTTCAATCATGTTACTGGGTAAAATCTATACTATACCTTCGTCATGTAGGTCGCCATTGAGCAGCGGAGTTACCTTATACTTGTTCTTCATCCATACTTTCATACTAATATTATAAATGCGAAAGTCTGTCTGTCTGTTACGCTCTTAACGCTGGACCAATTTTGATAAATTTTTGTATAGATATAGTTAAAGACCGGTGGTGAAACAGGGTATATATATGTATATTTTTTTGTATTACATGCAAAAATGGTGGACTTAAAGCTGTAGGTTTTCTCTATCAGTCAACAGTGGTCCGAGAAATTGTAATAAACATACCTCTAGACAAGCTTTGGTTTTCTTAGCCAAGTAAATACGTAATGGATATAAATTTAAAAGAAAACCTAACTGAAAAGTTGAGAAAATGTAATTGCGGCCATAGTCCGTTGCTAAGACGCAGACTAGTTACGGAATTCCCTAGGGAATTGTTAATGAATGCAATCATTAGTGCACTCGAGCGGTCGCTCAGGACGGCTAGCTTTCTAGAGAATGTTGTTAAGCTATTACAATATAAAGAGAGCATACATTTAAAAAAATCTAAGAATAACGAATGACATTTCTTCATAATTTTGATTGAAATTAGCGAATGGGTGAAAAATTCTAATGTTTTAAAGTTTCTTCTACTGATATTTCATGAATTTAAGATAGTTGCAATAATAAATGGGTTTGGCTAAGTGTCGTGGTGTCACCAAAGTGGGAAATACCCATGAAGAGTCACGTATTGATGTTGGTCAAGTATGTCAATAACATAACTAAATTAACATGCTGGTTTTACACATTTGTTTTCCTTATCACTTATAGGTATAACTAGTGTAGGCAAGTTCCTTAATAACGGAACGAACTTTGCCTAGGGCCATCAGCAAAACAAAGTATTTGATTTGCTGGTGGCCCTAGGAAGGTATTCTTCCTTTTACCCTGAAGCTAAAAGTGATTTTGAACGGTATGTTTGTATGTGCATATATTCCGTCATAACTTCGAAACTTTACATCTTAATCTGCTGGTAGGTATAATAGGACATATCACACAACAATAAATTTAATGTGGCGTCAAAAGAAATTTAACCACTGGAGAAAATCTGTCTAATGACTGACAGACATCTGCAATCTGAAATTTATAAAGGTAAAGAAAGTTTATGTATATTTAAAACTAGACTTTTTAAATGCGCGTTTTTAGTTAATAGGGTTCTAGCAAAAAAAAAAAATACTATTGCATAAAAGTTAACAATTGTTTTAAAAATTAAAACTATTGTTAACTTATATGCAATAGTTACAATAATCAAAGTCGTCTGATGGAGTCGCCGAATGGGGAAATCATGACATAGGCGATGCGGCTAGCAACCCATCACTATTGATTTCCTGTTTCAACTACCATTAAGCTAAACGTGGCCTAAGGTCTTATGGCTCTAGGCTCTGTCTACCCCGTATGGGATAAAGACGTGATTATATGTATGTATGTACAATAATCTAATTTATACACATCAGTCGTCGAAAACACAATCGCAAATTCGACTAGACCCCAAAACTATGAATTGAATCCATTAGAAGTTTAATACTAACCCGAAATGAAACTCGAGGGCTTATGCGGGTGCGGGAGTTAGCAAGTCAAACTACAAAGTGATCATTATATCCCGTTTAATGACACTGGGTCGCACATATCATTATGGAGATGTTGGGCGCCATATAATGATCAACTCTATGGCAATAATATAACTACAATGTATTTTACATTCAGGAGAAAATCCTAAATCGAGTGCCCTGTAGTTCCTACTCGTATGGTCCAAAGTAGATCCCAGATCAGACCAAACTAATTTTGCCTGCTATGCACTGGTTAGTCGAAAGTTGTTTTTTGTTAATGCTTTTGGCCGGTCAAGAGTTTTGAGTTCGGCATCTACGAGTAGGATATTACACTCTATTTTGTTTAAAAGTAACCCAATGGCCAGTAGTAAACGTTTTACAATCTTCATTTTCAAGAATAGGTAGGTACTTATATCGAAAATATTCACAATTTTCTTACATTATAATAAAAACATTAGCTACGCTTCCATCAATTTCGCCGTAATGCTTGGTAAGCCGAGCATTTTCCATAGGATTTTCCCGCCGGTCGACCGGTCAATCACCTCGAACCCTTTTACGTTGCACATAATTCTATTCGTCTCGGCTAGACCCCAGAGTGTCGGAAAATGTAACGAGGTTAAATACAGGACTTGCTTGCATCATATTAGAAAATCTTCATCCCCCGTGAAATACCGCCCTCGTATTTTTAATCATCAATTTAATCCAATAAACTTGACATCGAAAATATTGTAAACAGGAGTTTTTCAAACATTGTTAGGTACTAAGTGAGTAGTGCCAATAGACTTAACCAATCAATGTGGACTTAAATTATACGACTATAGGAAAATCAGGAGTTTTGAAAAATTCTACATATTTGGGTAAGTAGGTACAACATCTGGATAGATACAGTACCCACCTAAATTCGCAGATACTACTGTTAAGTTGAAATTATTTTGATATGAAAAAACATGAGTCATTAAGATGGTTTTTTTTTTTCAAATTACATTGAGGTAAGTAGGTATTAAATCCATCCTCATCTTGGTAGTCAGTTTACTGGCGATTAGCATTGTCAAATATAAACAATTTCTTTCCGGTTTTTCGCTGTGGATACAAATAAATAAAATAGATACCTATGTTTGAAATAAAAAGATACGATGGAAAATACAAACAACTCCTAGGCGTCAAATTGTGGTCAACGAGAATGAGACATCTCCGTTGTTACACAATTAGCATCTAGAGTCTTCGTCCTCGCATCCGGTATATATCTATGAATAACATTATTTTGAAATCAGTTCAATACAAAACATTGACGTGTTATTTTGTTACCTTCCTTCAATATGGATTTTCTTGTAAGTTTATAAAATTATTAGCCTTAACACTCACGTACACTGGGGTGGAAGTACAATACTTTTTTAAGGGATGAAGTGGATGAAAAGCATGCTTAATGTTAATGCTAATTTTTAATTTTTTTTCTTTATAATCTAAAGCGTGAAGAGGTAAATAACATCCAAACAAATTCACTATCTTTCCCATTTATAATAGGTAGTAATTAAGATAAGGATATTTAACGAGGATCTAATCATAATGCACTTGAAACTAAAATGCATATAAGTACTTAATACTTACATTTTTTTTCTACAGAACAACAAATGGGTGATATTCATGTTGATATTTGTTGCTATATCAATTAATTTGAAAGCAGAAGCAAACGATGGTGAGACTGGCCAACTAACTATCACCGAAAACACATCTAGGACCACAACTGAAAGCACTGAAGGAGATTTGAGAATTACTAAAAGTGCAAATGGAGTCAAATCAAGAGTTAAGCGACAATTTGGATATGACCCGTATTATGATTATGGCCGAAGACGTAAGTTAACAAAACAAGAAACTATCTATGTCTAATTTGTATGTACATGATACAATGATACAATAATAATATATAATAGTATATCTATCTATGTATCTACAATACTAAGTTTAGATTTATATTAGCAACCAGTTTCTACATTTTTAATAATGCACAAGCGTCATTAATCATTTGTCATTCCTTCGTAAGTATACTTCATTTTTACATACTGTCCATTAAATTAAAATTCAAAATTATTTCGAGCATTGAATATTCGGTTATTATATCTGAATAACATAGGCCATAGTACCTATATGCACATACGGGCGAGTGTAACCGCGAAATACAGCTAGTTTTAATAAGAAATAGTAATTATACAGTTTATTAAATAAACATACAGTTAATACCAGTGGATTATTTTATTACAATGAATTCATGGAGTGAACAGTTCCATCACTAATTTCGTGTCTCGGAGTTTCTACCAGTGCGCTAGGAGGGCCATCCGAGACACATTGTTTCGAACAATCTCTGACAAGTTTGTCTATCCAAAATTTTCACCAAAATAATTTTATTTTGTTTAAGGTAGGTAGGCTAATTAGTGAATTTTCAGCTTCATTTTGGCACAAGATTCATTCTTATTGTACCTCAGTACTTACTGGTTTTACCTACATACTTGCGGCAGGTTATTATCAGGTGGATATTAGCCTGAAAAATTTATGGCTGTAAATATTTAGTTTAGTACCTAGTAGAAGAAGTAGTAGCCAGTAAGTTTCACAAAATCAGGCTTAAAAAATCTTATGTCGTATAATCGAATTCCTTTCGTTTGTTTGTTTGTAATAATTTTATTGCACATAATTAACAAAAAAATTATCCATACTTCCATACTAATCCATCCATACTAATATTATAAATGCGAAAGTCTGTCTGTCTATCTGTCTGTCTGTCACCTCTTCACGGCTAAACTGCTGGACCGATTGTGATGAAATTTGGTAGGGATGTAGTTAAAGACCTGAGGTCAAACATAGGCTACTTTTGGGCGCGATATAACTAAGTCCCACGCGGGGCGAAGCCGCGGGGAACAGCTAGTAATTCTATATTTTGTTATGCAGGTATATACCCATATCCTCCGATAATATTTGGTGGAATAGGCTTCGGAGGAGCAGGTTTTGGTTTCGGAAGAGGCTTTGGTGGCAGAGGATTTGGCGGAAGAGGTTTCGGTGGCAGAGGTTTTGGTGGAAGAGGCATCGGTGGCAGAGGCATTGGCGGAAGAGGTGGTATTGGTGGCTTTGGAGGTGGCCGCGGTGGCGGTAGAGGTTAATTGTATTAATCGGACTAATTAATACATATTTAAAAACTTTAATTTCTCAATATCTACCTACTTACTTAAATAGCTACTTATAAATTAAAATAAGTGTCAGGATATCAGTGCATTGCATGCACTACATGATGCGCTACTTTATGTATATGTATAAGGTGGACACAAATCAACTGCAAATATTTTAAGGGCAAATACAGACCAATATACTTAACAACTTTTCCAAATAAACATATCGAAATACGAAACTTTATTTTTCACTCTCCATACTAAACTAGCTGATTCTCAATTTGTATGGGAGTTCAAAAAAAATTTATTTCGACATAAGTTTATTTAGTAAAGTTGTTCAGTTTAGTTTGGTCTGAATCTGTCCTTATAATATTTGCAGTTGATTTAAATTCACCTTAGGTATATGATGGAAACACCTTGGAAAATAAAAATTGTATCCAATATAGGATTAAGTCATATTGAAATCTGTGATTGTATTAAATTGTTGGCTACGTCATAAATACACGGTATAAATTTTACCAATAAATGAGTAATGAAATGTGTCCAATTTTATTAGTAAACTAGCCTAAGATTGTGATGATTACAGATTATACTTACCTACCTACTGAGTTGATCAATAGCTTACTCATCATCATATAAATTTTTTAAATGTTGTTTAAGTAAGTTTCTTTGATGGCTATACATTTTTTTTGATTACCGAATAAATATATTTTTTTATAAGACATATTTATCGATAAAAGTTATTGTTTCAATTCATCAAGTTTATGTATAGTAGATTTAGACCATGTTTTGAGAAAAAAACTTTTAATATTGGCCAAGAAAATGTTTCACTTGTAAGTTACGTACGTAGAGTACAGAAACAACCAAGAAAATAAAAAAGCTAGTGGTAAGGATTCACAAACACAGCATTCTTCAGGGCATCTCATTGAGGTACTATTGTAATATCCTACCTTCTTGACGTCAAACCTCCTTGAGAATGCTATTGTTGGTGAAATCCTCCAACAGTTACAAAGAGGTGAAAGGAAGTTGATCTGTTTTGATCCCTCAGTTACATTACACTCCATCCGTGGATTAAGGGAGTGGTATGTTCTTGAACCAGTTACGGCGTACATCTTAATTTTTTTTCTTGTTAAGTGTTGATTATTTAATACTTTCCGCTCCACAAAATTTTAAAACAGTAAAAAATAATATATTTGAATTTAAACTAAATAATTTTGCTTGCTAGGTACTTTTTTATAAAAGGTTGTATTTTATTTCATGTCATCCATTTTATCAATGCCTAATATAAGTGCTTACCTACTTACGGTGATACCTTACCTCGGTGAACACTAGCGCCACCATCATTTAAAAATCATTATTCACTGAAAACACAAGTTATCAAAAATCCGTGTTATGTAATTAAGGTTCTGGATCTGAAGTTAATTTTAAACATATTAAATTAATAAATTAGTTTCCTGTGGTTAAAAATTGCAATATTGCCTAAAACTGCCACTTTTAGCAGTTTTGCAATTTGTAACTATATGGAACTATAATTTAATATGATTCAAATTAACTTCAGATCTATGGGCCCAATTCTCACGCATCCGAGGGAGTTTTTGGAGGGAAAGTAAAATGTCGCTATGTCCGCGCTGTATTTAATTTCCAAAACTTAGGTTTTTTCGAGTGTTTGTGCATAATATTGGTGGTTTATTATTCGCAAAGTGTTCGTGAACAAGCGTGAGTGTTGGGAAGTGATACAGTGTCGATTACGTGACTTTTTATCTTTGTCACCAAAATCTCCATGATATAGCTAAGTGAAATTTTTCCACCGCTTCACTTAGCCATCTGACTCAGACTAGACTTACTTACTTGACTGGACTTGACTATTGACTTGAATTTTTGACTCGACTGACTTAAGTAGGACTGAAGAAGATTAATAAATTCAAGAAAGGCCTTAAAGGACTAGATTCCATGGCCGTATAAACTATTAAAAAAAAAAAAAAAAAAATCACGCAACCGAAGTTCACTTCACCGATTTCGACTTTCTCCAATTTTTTTCGATGAGTTTAAGTCAATACACAATCGAAAAATTTCGATCGATCGATGCGTTCGATTAAATATTTTCAATTGTAATTTTTTGAAAAAGCAGAAACCATGATTCACCTTTGAAAAAAATTGGAGAAAGTCGGTGAAGTGAACTTTGATTGCGCGAGAATCGGGCCCAGAACCTTAATTACATAACAGTTTATTTAATTTTTGATTACTTATGTTTTCAGTTAATAATGATTTTTAGTTGATGGTGGCGCTAGTGTTCACCAAGGTCTCGTCTTAACACAATTTCTGAATTACATAATGCCTTTACAATTACATAAGATGCCCCTATATCAATAACAGCATTCCCAAGAAAGGTTGACCTACTCAATAAGGTGGCCGGCAGATAAAATAAGATAGAACTAGGACATCGCTTTTTTTCGGATTTGAAGGATTGATGGATAATTTGAAGCTACTTGATTTCCGAATGTGGTTATTCATTCGATTTGGTAAAAAAAACAAATGAGTAACTAGTTTCACGTTTCGGGCCTGCTTACACAGCTCATGGTAGCCCCCTTTTGTTTCACAACTGGCATGTGGTGTGGCTAAAATATATCTCCCGAAAAGCCATAAAAATAATAAAAAAAAGACACTGTCACACACAGCACTTTGATAATCATTGTATGAGTTTTTGGAGGGAAAGCAAACTGTCGCTATGTCCGCGCTGTATTTAATTTCCAAAACTTAGGTTTTTTCGAGTGTTTGTGCATAATATTGGTGGATTATTATTCGCAAAGTGTTCGTGAACAAGCGTGAGTGTTGGGAAGTGATACAGTGTCGATTACGTGACTTTTTATCTTTGTCACCAAAATCTCCATGATATAGCTAAGTGAAATTTTTCCACCGTTTCACTTAGCCATCTGACTCAGACTAGACTTACTTACTTGACTGGACTTGAATTTTTGACTCGACTGACTTAGGTAGGACTGAAGAAGATTAATAAATTCAAGATAGGCCTTAAAGAACTAGATTCCATGGCCGTATAAACTATTCAAAAAAAAAAAGATAATCTATATCGGGCGTTGACGCTTGACGTATTGTCAATGTCATATTGCATACATGTGCCAATGTCAAGTCAAACAGCAAACAGATGTCTGTCTCAATAGAAAAACAAAGTTACCACTGTGATGAGATGAGTTACTCAAAACAAGTTTTTTAGTGAATAATTAGTGCATTTCATTATTATTTCAGTAAGTAGCTCAAATGTTTAATATTTGGTTATTATTTGTGTAAACTACTTTAACATTTATTAAAATATATTAAGATATTTCAGCAATGGACGGAGGTTACGACGAGATAATTTCGGAAAACCCATTTTTCATTGAACTAAAAAATGAATTCACGGACTTGTTTCAACATTGCATAGCGCAATGTTGGGTAATATGCGTACCAAGAATAGGGAGCTTAACGACTCGTGTCTTTACCGTGGAAGACTTCTGTGCTCATATCTTGGTGCCCAGCGATGAATTGCCGGAAACTCACTACAACACTCTTACCGAAAAACAAGTCACGGTGGCTAATAAGGTTATAACTATGGAGGTAACCAAAGGTCTACCGCTACAGAGCCATATATTATTTGAAGAGACATTCTACACTGAAGACTTCATAAAATATAAGGTATGGTGTATAGAAGCTCCCCTAGAACCAACTTCTCTCACAGGTGAAAATTCTATCACTAAAGAGTATCTTATGTCTCTAAATGACTGTATAGATTTACTATGGACACAAGCTGCCGGCCGTCAAGTGCTTGACCAGATTGAACAAAGTGTCCAGGTATTTTTGAAAAAGCATTCTACAATGCCAATAGCCATAGCATCATTAAAAGATATTGTTAGTGAACTTTATACTCAATGCCTTCAAATTACATTACAAAACCGAAGACTCAGAGAAAAATCTAAAGCTTGTAGACAAGTCCTTGAAAATATTAAGCTTGCTGTGGAGTGTTACATGCAACACCTATTATTTAACTCACTATTCAAACCTATCTGTACATGTTGTGCATATGAGGACTCCCATCTCAATAAAAAGATAAGGAACATGAGTGATATCCAATTGAGGGACTTGGACATTAAGAAAGAATTGTATCATGCAGTACCAAAAGCAAAACAATTACTCTCAAAAATTGATTCATACAATACAGTTTTAGAAAAAGTGTTGTGTTTGAAACAAGCCCTCAATGCAATTAACAAATTAGATGGTGCTAACAATGTTGTCCTATTAACTGCTGATGATTTGCTACCTGTTTTTGTATTTTTAGTAATCAAGTCTGGTTTGCCAAATTGGTACAGCCAACTTACATACATGAAAGAGTTTCGGTTCAGCAGTGTGGGCAAAGGTGATGCAGATGAAAGTGCCTTCCTCATCACTACTCTGGAAGCTGTCATAGAGCATATACAATCAGGAGCCCTTGCCGGTCCACCCGATCCAGAAGCTTATTACTATGAAAGCAATCTCACACTTGATAATGTAGACGGTACACAAAGAAAAAGTAGTTTGACTGAGTCCATTTCAACATCTGACACTAACAGCAAAGAAGAAACACTGGAATACATATTTGATCTGATCAAAGCAAATCATTGTGAACAGGTTCAATCAATTTTGCTTAGAAATCAGAAACATCTAGAAAGTATAGAAGATAATGTAAATAGTACTTTTAATAATTTAGTTGCAGATGACTTTTCCAATGGAAATGATGATGAAGAGAGTGAAGATGAAATTTATCACAAACTTTGTCATCCTCTGTGCAGCTGTAAAAAATGCTGCTATAAAATTTCTAAAAATCTTTTGAGAACATCTCCTACAGCCACATCAAGAGACAGTCATGGACTAACACCATTACATGTGGCCTGTATTCATGGAAAAGCCACCATTGTAGAAGTCCTAATTGATATGGGTGCTGAAATAAATTCTACAGATCTAAATGAATGTACACCATTGCACTACGCTGCATCTAGGGGACACCAGAATGCATTACTATTATTATTGCATTCAGGAGCAAATATTAACAAAGCAAACATTGATAAGAATACTCCACTTCACTTATCTGTCAATAATGGTCACATGAACTGTGTTAAGGCACTAATTTACTTTGCAGAACATAGCCGACATAAGGTAAATATAAATTGCATAAATGAAAGTGGTAATACTCCTCTGCATTTAGCTTCAAAATGGGGCTATGAAGGCATAGCCAGGCTGCTGATAGAAAATGGTGCCGAACCATCTCTACAAAACAAAAGTCTCAAAACTGCTTTTGATTATGCTCATAATTTAAAAATATTAAATGTACTAAAATCATGTACTCCCAATTTGTATGAATATATCCACATAACAGCCACAGAAATAAAGACAATAAATTGTAAACCAAAGAATGATGTTTCTTTAAAATTACAAAAAATGAATTTAAAACACAATAATGTAAATCCTTCAAAAACAGTAGAGAAGTTGAAATTAATTGAAAGAATATTGAAAGCTATTTCATATGGTGATGTGAAGCTTGCTTGTTTTTACATGAGTATTGATTATGAAGCCTTTGCAAATAATGATGAACAAGATGGGTCATTGTGTCACCCTCTTTGTGAGTGTCAACAATGTAAGAAAAAGTCTGATATTTGCACTGAATTCGATGTTAACTCTTCTGATGCCCATGGTTTCACGCCATTACATTTTGCTGCTCGTTATGGTTTAGTTGACTTATGTAATATACTTATTCTAAACAGAGCTGATGTGAATTGCATTAATAAAAAGGGTCAAACACCTTTGCATTTAGCAGCTTTAAATAATAAACCCTTAGTAATACGGACACTTTTAGATAATGGTGCCAATATAAATAATATAGATTTGACAGGGAATACTCCACTGCATGATGCATGTGAAATGGGTAATATAGGAGCTACAAAATTATTAATAAGCTATAACCCTGATATTTCTATGGTGAATGGTTCACAAAAGTCTGCTTTGGAGGTTGCCAAAGAGAAAGTACATTTGACCATTATTGATTTGATAGAAAAATATGCTAGTAAATTATAGATTGGCATAGATAAAGTCGCATATTAATTATATCACAGAATCTGGTGTGGTCTGTTATTTATTATATTTTTAAGACTAAGTGTTATCGACATAACCATAATAAATCATCATGAAAGTCATTTTATTAATTTAAAATTTGATACTTTATGTAAAGTACTTAGAAGTTATAGTCATGTGAAACTGCCAAAGTAAACAAAACTAATTAAATTACTGCCTATGTTTATTTGCATTCCTTGTTTCGTGCAATAATTTAGTTTTATTACGTTTTGAATAACACCTTTGGCTAAATTACAAATATATATTATTGACGCTCAAATATTTCAGTTGACATTCCGTATTTTATCGAAATAGTATAATATTTACATTTGTCTGCATTTTTTGTAATTTATAAAAATACTTACTTAAATGATAACTACTTATTTAAGAATAACTACAATACAGAATAACTGCCTTATGTTTAATGATGTTTAAAAAATATGTGTATGATTTAAGAAATTAATAGATTTCGTATGCTGTGTGCTCTTTAAACAGAATATGACATTTTTATTAATTTCAATCCCAAATCTCACAAATATTTTAATTACCTAAATAAAAAAAAGCTTGACAGTTGAATTAAGGATAATTTTTCACCGTTAGTTTAATATCTTCTCTGCTTATCATGGGGTTATGCACACCAAACATGCGTTAGAATATGGATCCAATATTATATCTCTGACTTTTATTCTTTTTGTTAGTGCCATAATGTACTTTACCCACTGTACCCTCTTTTAAGTTTACTATAAGACTGATTTTATGAAGTAACTATTGTTATGACTATTTTTGTGTATGTTTAAGTGAATTTGTTTCAACTATCCTAGGTAACATTTTTGTAATATTTTGATAAGTAATAAACCTTTATAAAAATTTCTAATTTCTTTGGTGACTCTCTCTTATTTTCGTCTTAGCACTTTCCCGGTAGTATAGAAAATATCGAAAAAAATATATTTGTCGCAATGACATCAACATATGGTAAAGAATAGGCCGAAACCTTTACTTACAAATACTTTCAATATTAATTTAAAGGTAGATAGATCATGGCGACATATTCAACAGAATTATTCCAAAATATACCGAATTTCAAATAGATAAAAAACATCACCTGTTTGTTGACTGGGAAAAAGCCCACGGATTTAAAGTCCGCCATTTACATATTTCGTAATTTTTTTTTTCAATAAATAAAATTTGAAAGTAAGACAGAAATGTGCCTTTGTTCCCGTTGAGTTACACCATTTTGTATTTAAAAATAAAAGTGCGACAGAGGCTAACAAGAAAATGTATGGAATTAGACAGCTATCATTTCTTTCATAAATCTTATTTGTTTTATAGGTTTTGATTTTATGAAAAAATGTTTTTGATTTGTATGCAAAGTAAAGATAATCTTTTGTCAATTCAATGTTTTATTTTCAATAAATAGAATATAGAAACATTTGAGCATATTAACATAAAAATGAATTTCATATTTACAAAATTTTATAAACATGTGCGTTATCTGTATTGAAGAATTTTATGTTCAAATAAATGTACTTCGACATTTTTATACGAGTTTTACGCTTAGAATGCAATGCAATAGTGTGTAAAAAATTAAAAATATATTGTTTTGAGAAGTTATTTAGCACGTATTTAGGTAGGTATCCATGTTCATCTGTTTATTTCTAAATATAAATCTTAGTAACTACTACAGAGGGTTCGATGCAGTCTTCATTTGAAAACTTCAAGTCCATGTGCGATTGATGTGATTTAAATTCAACCATAAGTTATAAATTAATACAAATAATAAATGTACCTGCTGTACACTACATAATTTTACATCCCTTGAATAGAACTTATCTTACTTGCTAAAACAGGAACAATATTTCTTAAAATCGAATTGTTTAGGTGTGTTTTAATTTCATTTTGACAGTTATAATAGAAAATAGGAATAACTTGCAAGATTGTATATATTAGTACTGCGAGTCAATTACAATGTTATATTTTTACTATTATAGTATTTCAATGTCAAAGGAAAAAGGCAATAATAAAACCATACGGACGGACAAATTAAATAAAGGGATAACCCCGTGTTATTGAGAATAACGCAAAAAGAAGTAGAGATACACGAAATTTCAATATGAACGATATTAAAACAAACATGTTTCTTCTCTTCTCTTTATCAGCACCCTTAAACTCATGCACTGCATATTTATAAAATACAAACCGTACGATTTAATTTTGCGAAAAAAAAAAGAAATAACAATATGGAAGTAAGTGCTGCTGTGCGTAATAAGCTGCAAGATTGCTGAACCAATCGTTCTGTGACCTTGGCCTTGTAACACGGATGAAACTTTGAATGTATGACAGTTATTTATGCACTTAATCCTGTAATCTTGTCATATAAACAAACATAGCACCATTCATACCGCAATTATATATTAATATCTGCCTTAAATTAGGAATGTCAATAACTTAACTATATTGTTGCTAATAATTTCTGATAGTTTGGTTTTTTGATTAGAATCATTCATTATAACCATCACCGAACAAAAATTATTATTATTAAGTGCTGCAATTGTGCACAAAAACACTTAACACCTACGACATTTCACAAACATACTATATAATTAAAAAGTAATTGTAATTATTTGTAAAGATATCTCAAAATCATAAACAGTAAGAGAGCGATTGAAATTGTACTAAAAAATCGATGTGTAGCTGAATAATTCTAATTCATATCTCTAAAAATTGGTCCCATTTCAATACTACAGTATACAAAGCAATAAAAAATGTCTTTTCTATGCTCATATTACTTGTTCAATTAAAACGAGTTTCAGTTGAACGAGAACGACAAACAAATGGGTTAAGTGGACATTCGACTTATTCGTGAATTTCGCGATCTACTATATACCCAAGATTACTTTAGACTTATTCTCGATATATTTGCCTAAGTTTTTGTACAAAAAATTCAAATTATTTTAAATTTTCATTCATTTTCGTAATATTTATATAGTCTTGCAGAATGAGGAATTATGAAAGCAAGTCATTATAAGAATAAGCCATGCCAAGATCATTTTTTTCGCCGTAAGTCATTTACGAATAGGTTCTTTGTCTACTAAGCCCGTGCATGTATTGTTGCCAAACGTTTGTTTTACTTAGTAAACATTTACAATATTCCCAAAGTCGCTAAGTTTTATTTAGGCCGAATACTCATTCACAAAGTCTTAAATATCTTTACCTATCCCTGTCACACTTACATATTATTTAAAAAAATCATTATCAACCACTTTAAAAACATAATCGTTTGTATTTCAAACAATAAATAATTTATACCAAATGTTTTTTAAGTTATTCGACCGTCTAAATAAATCTATAGTAATATTTTTCACTTAATATTCAAAACATTGATTTCATAAAATCCTTAGGCCTAAAATTGTGGCACGACAATCAAAACGATCATTATCAAGACCATAAAAAACATCACCACACATTATCACAAATTGGTCCAGCACTTTTTATTTGTGCTTTACGTTTGGGGAGGTAAAGTCCACACTGGCACGTCTTCACGCTTCTTCTCTTTTTTCTTATAATGATGCCGATCTCGTAATCTGACGTCATCTTTTCTCGCCTGGAAGTTTCTCGCTTCGCTCCGCCAATCCAGGCGTTTGTATGGAGACCCTTCTTTCTTGTAATGCCTTGGAGATTGATCTTGATTGTTTTCGTCATAATAAACCTTACTTTTAACGAACAACTCGTTTTTCTCAGGGCTTGAAATTTCTGTCGGCAATTCTTCGTCGTAACCATTGTCATCTAGTTCTAATACATCCTCTCTATCGAAGGTAAAGGAGTGAGGGTAGTAGGCTTGGAGGATATCTTCGTTGCGAAATTGCTGCATTTGAAGCCATACATGGGGTAGCAATAATGGGAATCTTCGTAGCCAGTATGTGACGAAACCGTCAGGCAGTTTACCGAGTGTCTCTCGGATTTCGGGCTCTAATTCGCGATAATGATGTTTCTGGAACAAGGTTAAAATATTTTAAATAAAAAAAAGCATAAAAGCCCTGTAATAAAATCCTTTGTAAATACAAACAAATCTTTTCGGGGTCTTTTGCAAGGTTGTCGTCTCTTGGCAAACCTTATCACACTCTGTAAAGTACTTGAAAAAATATCTGCCGAATCCACGAACCTGTCCAATCCCAGAATCTGTCCTATACCTAATAAATGGAAAAAAATAAACCTCTTGCTAGAGGCCACGCCAGTCCCCGCGCAGCTCTCTGCTAGCTCGCTCACTGTACACACTGTACCTTGTTGCGGATGGCACGCAGCAGGTGCGCGGCGCGGTCCCCGCGGTAGGTGCGGCGCGCGCGCAGGTCCCCCGCCACGAGCGCGCACACGTGCGCACGCCAGTCCCCGCGCAGCTCCCGCTAGCTCGCTCACTGTACACACTGTACCTTGTTGCGGATGGCACGCAGCAGGTGCGCGGCGCGGTCCCCGCGGTAGGTGCGGCGCGCGCGCAGGTCCCCCGCCACGAGCGCGCACACGTGCGCACGCCAGTCCCCGCGCAGCTCCCGCTAGCTCGCTCACTGTACACACTGTACCTTGTTGCGGATGGCACGCAGCAGGTGCGCGGCGCGGTCCCCGCGGTAGGTGCGGCGCGCGCGCAGGTCCCCCGCCACGAGCGCGCACACGTGCGCACGCCAGTCCCCGCGCAGCACGCCGCGCGCGCCGCGCTCTAGCGGGTGCTGCGGGGACGCGGGGCAGCTCTCTACATGGTCGCTCACGTCCTGCCAAATTTATTCGCCTTGTTCTTATTTCGAATAATAAACGTTATTCTTATTTTAAACGATGACGTTAATATTAGCCCTGAAGCGACGGGCCAAATACACTGTTATGATTGGCTGATAAAATATACTGACAACTTTGTACCAAACTGGCTACAGGGCGCGATATATCACAAGACGCGCCGGGCCGAACCGGCAGAACGATTGCGCGTCATTTAGCGATCGCGCGCTACCCGCTCACACCGCAGCCCAGTGCGCGTTTTTACCCGCCGTGAAAATGCTGGTTCATTTTCTAAACGACGTGATCGCTGACCGAAACATTTGCCCGCTCCACTCCGCACTCACTCACACCGCCACTGGTGCTCCCGAGCCGCGCCTACTCGAGCTTATCGAAGAGCTGGCACGCGCCAACCAGCGCCAAAATTCATTCAACCCTTACAGGACGCGTAGGCGTAACTCGAATAACAAAAAAATATACACCCACAATTTTATATAAAGTGAATTAATTTAAATCAACTGCAAATATTTTAAGGGCAGGTTCAGACCACTAAACTGAACAACTTTCACAAATAAACTTATATCGAAATACGAAAAATTTTTTTTTGACTTCCCATACTAATTGAGAATTAGCTGATCTAGTTTAGTATGGAGAGTGAAAAATAAAAATTCGTATTTCGATATAAGTTTATTTGGAAAAGTTGTTCAGTACAGTGGTTTGTATCTGCCCTTAAAATATTTGCAGTTGATTTGTGTCCACCTTGTATATTTCTACTTAGACGTATCAATTCATCATAAATGTTGTTTCGAAACTATATAAAAACTCACCTGCAGAAAGTTGAGTATGCTTTGCTTGCCCCAGAACATAGGGTACTTGAGCACAGTTTCACAAGGAGGACGCGAGTGCGGACGAGCGGATATCATCGCACGGATCAGGATCTTGGTTAGAACCACTTCCTCTTCGGGCAGCACTTTTCTGAAAATCAAGTAATGTTATATGATAATGGAAAAATTATAACTACCTACCATTAGACTTTCATTGAAATCTTAGAATACATAGAATCTTGCATAAATTTTCTTCGTTACATATACGGAATTCATTAACTTTTTAGGCGTATTTTTTGTCACTTGTTTTAGTCCTCTTGTAGGGCAAAAGTCTACCTTATAAATCTTGAAACTCGACAAGAGCTAACTTCTAAATTTAAGATGAAGATTTGTAAAATTATATACTTAATCGTTAAGAAATGACGGAATTATTTATGAGGTAACAAAAAAAATCAATCGTATGTAGAACCTTCTTGGATGGATGTTGATTGAAAATTACACGGTAGTTCGAACTTACTCAAGATGATCCAAATTGTATTCCCCGGTGAGTATGTTAGCCTGCCTTCGTAACATGTCGCCGAATGGATGCTGTCCTTTAGAAAGCACGTAGTAGAACACGCAGCCTAGCGAGAAAATATCTACCGAGGTAGTCTGCAAGAAAAAGCGAACAACCTCATTTTTTATTTATTTATTCCTCTAAATCTCGATTCCTTAAGTTCCAAAGTATTCTACTTTACAAATTCTACTTTAAAAACATTATCTAGTAAATGTTTGAAATCATCACGGGAAAAGAACGGAGCTTAAAGCGAATTCATTCAAGTGGTTATTGGTTATTTCACTTACGACTATACACAAAATTAAGGAAATCTTATTGAAGGCTGTTGACAGGCATTGATAACTCATCGTCTGGTTTTATAGAGCAGCTAATACAAGCAGTTTTATATGATGAGAAAAAATATGGTAGGAAATATACACAAAATAAATTTCTTTTAGCATAAAAGTACACAAAAACAGAAAGTAAAAAGCTTTTATCTTATGTTATCTGTGATTTAATATTATCTATTTTTATTCATTATACAGTTTCTGTTCTGTTATCATTAAACTCACCGTTCTTTCACCATTGATCATCTCGGGGGCGATCCAGCCGTCGGTGCCGGTGACCCCCGACCTCCTTGAGAAGCTAACGCGGCCGATGTTCAGTTTCTTCGAGAGACCGAAGTCTGATATCATAGCGCGAACTTCGCCCGCGCCCGTGGGCATTGATAGAAGAACGTTGTGCGGTTTTATGTCTCTATGTACTGCAAATTGTAATGATAAGGTCTTCCTATTAATAAATATTTATTTATAAATGTATTTAAATTTATTTTTGGTCCATACCCATGGGTTGAGTTCGAATGGTTGAGAGATATGAAATATTGTTATAAGAAAATATTTGCAACTTAAAAAATAGGTAGTCAAAAACAACATAGGATACCTACCAATATCCATAGAATGTAAATGTGACAGTCCCAACGCAGCCTGCCGCAATACCTCCACGCCGTCGATTCTACACTCAAAGTTCAGCTTCTTCTCCACATAATCCTGCAGTGTGGCCGAACACAGCTCTAATGCTATATACCTACAATAAGATTGTTTATTATATTTTGTCTCGCCTATAACTATAACTAGCAAGGGGTGGCGCAGAATAGGGGGGAGTGGAGAGCTCTTGTATCGTAGGCATTCGAGCCATCGCAGTAAATAAGAAAGTATTACATTTTGTCAAATATAGCTTGATTAAAATTACAGCTGTCAAATCGCATACATCTTTTTGTGCCTTGTAACGTTATTTTTTAATTCACATTAATAATTCAGGTCGATTGTCATCGCAATTGTTCAGTGATCGATTTAGCCGACTTTTCGTTATTGAACTCTAAGAAATCCATACAACTGATATCCGATTCCGATTCGATTAAGTTTTCGCGATATTCGTATTCCCTAACACAATTATGTGGCTATCTACAATTAAAGCTTGTTTAATATGTAAAAATCCGAGTAAAGTAACTTACCAAGCATCGAATCGTTGAGAGAATCGATATTTTGAGTAGAATACGAGAAACGTCAAAATGTGTCGTTGCAGTTCGGCTACGATGCGGTTGAGCGCTATGTGCAATTACGAAATTGGTGGGTTACTTATATCTTTGTTTATCGACGCCTTTGTCAATGACGGTTGCGATTGGTGATCGATAATTCACACGTAGGATTTTCATTTTGCATTGTATAATTGTGATGAAAAAGAATCGAGTAGTCGATACCAGATTGTGATCGATTATGGATAGACGAATCGAAATTGTCGACCTTCGCCCCATCACTACGGACGAGCTAGCTCTGTCAAATGGATTTCGCTGGTGGTTCGATTAGATGCCGGCTTTGAATTGATTTTTCGATTTTTTTGCAATTAAGTTGCTAAATAAACGTATTTTTTTAAATATTCTTTTAAAAAAGTGCCGAGATATCGAAAGTCGAATATTTGTAATCGAAAAGTACATGGAGGTTGTATTTTACCGACAACCAAGTTTTGTTAAAAAATATTTTGGAAAACCCTGAAAAGGTAATTTGTTTTGTTCTAATTTTCTATTTCCACGTTAGTATGCTAAATAAACCGTAAAATCCTCTCATTTGGTCTTATATTTTCTTGGTAAAATCAGATTCTTTGTGAGATTTATATTTTTGAGTTTAGGGTAGTTATCAAGTGTTTCTTGTATCCAGATTTTGTCTGAATTCTGTCTTAAAATGATTTCTAACTATTTGTACACATGAATAAACCAAGAACATATAAATTAAATGTAAAATATTTCACACAGGGTCTATTTTTCTCAAAATAGTCAGATATTTCATTGCCAGGTAACCCACAATATAAAGTTGAGAATTTCTAGTTGATAATTGCAACCATACCGGATTTAGCAATGATTATACAATGAACATACTCTATTTTAACTAAATTTTACATACTTTGAGTAATAATTTGAGTGTGAAATAGAATTTTCAACACCGGGCTCCGCACTGTTTGTACTGTATCTGACAATCATTGTTACACAAGCCAATATATTCTTCAGGGTTTTTTACATTGCGCCTGAAGAGATCCACTGGACCGAATGGGACCCCTTTCTCTCCGGGTCTTTAACTAGAGAGGTCACAAAAGCGCGGGATCTGAGAGCTCATTTATATAAGGAACAAGAGGACTTGCCTTTTACTACAAAAAGCTTTCTCGTTTTAAATAAGGTAACAATACCCAGCTGAGGACTTCATTATCAGTCGGCCCTGCAGATAGCAATTACTTCTCTCAACTTATTTCCTTTTCTACTTTACTTTTTTTTTCAAAACAAGGAAACAATATATATGACCAGTCGATCTGCTCTCCCTATCTATTTCTTTCTATATATATATTTATTACTTCTTTGTCTCTCTGTTTCTTATGCTACTGGATGAACATTCCTTGGATTATATTTTAATTATATCCTGTTAAAAACCTGTATTAAAAATAAATATTGTAAAAAATTTTATTTGGTTTTAATTGGTTTATTTTTTTTGTGTGGCTATTTTCCTTAAATAAATAAGGTACAGAAGATAGAAAAGAGACATTTCAGCCTCTGTAGCACTTCTGTATTATCGTGTGTCTGTAGCACTTCAGTATTATATATATTTCTGATCTTCTGACAAAACTATCATCCTTAATTTGACAATAATAATCTTGGCTTCTTACATTCATAGGCGGAAATAAATTTGTTTATTCGCTGTGTCAGTTGTATGATGTATCATTTTATATTAGTCAACCTCAGTCTCTTACCTAAACTGTTTATCTCGCTCCGTACAATAGTATCGCACAACGTGAGCGTGCGCATCTGATTCGCGGAGCAGCGCCACCTCGCGGTCAGCAAATGTAAAGCATTCCGGTAACAATCGCTTCACTGCTACCGCCCGTTTGTCGAATGTCCCCCTGTGGATATATTGTAATGGTAAAAACATTGGTTAAAACATAAATGTTGAAACTAAAAATAATAATTAACAAATAAATATAACTATACATACTTATATTTTTTCCGGTGCTTAAATTATTTAAAAAATAGTCAACGTTAGGACATAACACCTAATGTACTCTTTTGTCCATGTAAGCGTGATTTGGCTGTGGCCTTTGATTCAGCCATATATGCTGCGTAATTAGCCAAAAATTTATAGTTCTAATGCCCGTTTTCACCAACAAGTCCCTATGTTTAGGTGACCACTTAGTGATGTTTAGGGGGCTCTTAGTCAGAAATTCGTTTTCACCAAAGCTTAAGTGTCACCTATATGCTTAGAAGGCCTCTTATATTTAGGGGGTCGATTATTCGATACTTAACCGACCCCTAGCCGTTTTGTAGTATATTTTTTTAAATGAAATGCATATGGAATTGTCAGTTTCGTTTAGTTATAATATTCTTCGATGCTCTTGAGACTGTTTAAACTGTGAAATTAAGTATAATTTCACATCAAGGTTTTTAAGACCGAAAACCGGCAGCAAACAAGCCACCAAGTAGATGAAGCATTCTATTGTTCTTTTTTATTCGAAGTCATCCAGATGTTGCAGGGATGGTGTTCCGTTATCTGTATTTTGTTTTGGTACTATTTTTGTTTCTTTTCCCTTACAAAATTTTAATATATGTAAAATATAACGTAAATCATATTGTTACATATAAATATATTTTATAAAGACTAGTATATTCTACTACATAGTTAAATAACCTATTACTTAATAGGTTAATCAATTGTCTTTAGAATTTCCAAATGTTTGATATACCATAAAACAGAACGTAGTCAAAAGTAATAAACCATAGAGCCACGGCGAATGTCGCTTGTGTGTTTTTTTTTATTATTTTCATATTTTTATAAGTCGAAATAATGTCAAAATATGTAATTGTAAACTCACTTAACATATTTTAAGTCTTTTACATAAAATTTGTTATGAATTTCAAAGATTGCAATTTCTTTAACTATCGATATGTCGTCGATACGCTGAATGATATCCCCTAACATCACCATCTGTCACCAAACTAAAGGCCGGTTTCGTAGGTAACACTTAGCATGGTGAAAATGAATTTAGGTAGGAGTTGGATTTACGGGTACCCTTAGCTTAAGAGACTCTTAGTTAAGAATCACTTAGAAGTTTGTTGGTGAAAATGGCCATAAGACTTCTTAGCCATCGACACGAAATAACTTGTACCAAATTACATTTAGTAACAGAACTGTCTATTCCCTTTTCGATATACTTAGAAATTGTATTAGTGATAAGTCCTCATTTGTACCTAACCTAGATTTTAAATATATTTATTTGTTTGGTGCAATAAAGTTTTTCTATTTTATTTTACTTCATATCCGTTTGATTGTAAAGAAAAAACGAACACTACAAATCCAAACATTACTTTAAACTCACCTATACACAAATGTCCCCTCACAACCCTTCCCCAAAACATGGTCCGTGTGGAAGCTGATCCTTCCGATCTTAACTTCGCCGTCTCCGATTTCAACGAGTTGTCCAGTCACCTCGCCGTTAGAAGCTGTTGATGTGTTGGAACTACGTGAACCGCCTTGCGACAATTGTTGGAACTCTCGAGCCTGAAATAATATAATAATTAAATTTATATAAAAGGCAGTTGATGGTTACGGATATTTTTATCGGGTCTGACAACATCTCTCATTTATGATAATACCGCGCTATGTGAACGACGATGAAACTAAATCGCGCGCGAAGCCAGGCATTTTTATTTTTATCTTAATCTATTTAAATATTTCATGGTTCCGTAACAGATTAATACAGCGATAAACTTCTGGTGCTTAATGTCAGGACCGGGGCCCCCGGCCCTGTGGTAATTTTGGTACCTACCCTACCTGTCAAAAAAAGTCGCTCACATCTGTTAAATATTAGGATAATCATTGCCCGTGTGTTGTTCACGCATGCATATTGTATTGTTATAAATAACTTAAAAAACGTTACACGATTAGTTAAGTCATGTTTACAATCAGTTCTTCCTTTCTGAGAGTACAACACTGGCTTTAATATGAGCCCAGTTTTATGTAGGCATGTAGCTATGATATTACATTGATACTTATATCCGATATACAAATAGATCGAAGAATTATTGCTTCGGAAATCAGGGAATAGATAAAAAAGTCAGAAGCATTGATCAATTATAGTCAAAACATAGACCACGGAGCTATCGAAATTATTCCTAGACCAGGAATAAGTAGAGTATACATAAATACTATAGGTAAGCCAAAGCTGGCTTGCGAAGCATCCAACTGAAGCCAAAGCCGGGACGACGATGCTAAGATGAGTGAGTGAGTATAATGAATATAAAAGTAATATATCGGGGTCGAACGCTCATAAAAATGAAGTTAGCAATATCTAGGTCAACCGATAAATAATTAGTGAAATTTGATTGAAAATTCTGCCTACTTGCGTAAAGTAATTCTTATTATCCAAACGATTAATTATATTTTTACGGCGTAGGTATTCGACCGATAACAATTTACTACTTTCTAAAGGTCGTCAGAAACTATACTGACGAATGTGTACTGGAACGTGATTGGAAATATTCTGAACTAGCTTCAAACCCGCGGCTTCACTCGCGTATATCACACGGGAACAGTACATTTTTCCTGAAAAAGGTAGGTACCCATTTTCTTCTCGGTACTTCTAACAACTGTATGCGAAGTATCAAGAAGATTTGGTTCAGTTTTAGCGCGAAGAGGAAACAAAGAATATATTTGTTTGTTTGTTACCTATAACTGATGAGAAAGTATACTTTCTCATTTAAAATATTAGTTTTGATATGTATTTTGGGTATAATTTAATTGCGCTAGAATGCATTTTGTTTTAATCAGGTGGAAAATGGCCTGTGGATCATCCCAGGTATCGCTAGGAGGGAAGTAGGTAGAGGCATGGAAGCCATAAGAACCGACTGGCAAAAGTCGGGGCAGAATAGGAAGGAGTGGAAAACTCTTGTATCGAAGGCCAGGTTCCACTTTGGATAGTTGAACCACCGCAAGTTCCTCAGGCGCAGCAAGGAAACATAATAGATAATAATACCTCTATTATTTACTCGTAGTAAGGAACAATATTTTTAATAAGCGATTCTTTGGGGCTAGCACAATCCCTGTCATTTGTCTATATATATTTATTGTTCTGTTGACTTGACTACTCAAAGTAGTTTCTAAATATTTATAGGCCTGATTGACGTTATTATTATTCTCGAACATGTACAATTACCCCTGACAAAATACTGAAGTCATCGAAAGTAATTAAATGGTTTCAAATTAGATAATTAATTACTATAACAAAATTTTCAATTTAGGTCATTACGACAATGCAGCTGCGCAAATAAATAATCTAAATAAAAATTTGTTTGGTACAGTGAACAGTGAATTAAAAACAATAAAACAGAAGACTCGATTTCAACCATTCTATAAATACTACGTTAATACGTTGTTCCTATCCACCCTAAGGTTGGCTGGAACAAATTGCATTAGCGATAAGTCCGCCTTTGTACACATTGTTTGTATTTGTATCAACATGTATAATGTGTATGTTAATGGTACAATAAAGAGTATATCTATCTATCTATCTACAATACGTTGAAATCCAATTAATCGAATATAAGTTACAAATTTTAAATGGTTTAATAATATTTTTTTATTAAAGTTAAATTTTGAAACAAATTTTGGTTCTTTAATCATTTGCGGTTTACATTGACTGGTTGGTTGAAAACAGGACCCTTTGTGTACACAAAGATTAATGCCACATTAGTGCCACAGAATACATAATAGTACTAAAGTAGTAGTTCCTAAGTTTTCCGAAAAATATTTTAGTGTAATATTCTAACCATTCATAAAATTTTAAACGGTAGTAAACTTAGATATGCTTTACCGTCACATCTTACGCAAATACAATATTTATGTATTTGTGACCATAGATTAAAAACGGGTTAAATTAATTTAATTTTTCTATTTTGTTTTGATATAACAAAAAATTTAGTTTTACTCTTAGAATCGTATTACGACGTCAAATTATACGTGAAACAAAATATAAACCCGCATGTTATGGTAATTTAAGACTAGGGCGTAATTAGTCAAATGTTTTTCGAAATGAATTGCTGTACAAAAATGTCGTAATAAAAACTAAATAGAAATTTATATAAAGTAGTCTTCTCAACCTTTTGACCGACGACAATTATGATAAAAAAATACATACAAAAAGCGTGTTTCTTAGTACTTATAATTTCACTAATTTTTTTCCTACTATTCGTAAAACTGATCATAACAACGATTATTTATGTCAAAATAATGATGATTTTATCAGATAATAATCCAGATAATATACAAATACAATCAGATCGACCAATCACACAAATTTTAACTTTTAAAATCGGTCACAATAGCTACTCATTAAAGTTCATTTTGCGACATCACATACAAAACCTTGCCCATATCCTATTCATTAATGGACTCACCATCTGTAACATGGATCACATTACAAATGGGACGTTCTATGAATGCCAGATGCATTCATTTAGAATAACCCAAATCGGTTAATTACTGTATATAAAAAAATATCAACTAATATTTACCTGATAACGTAGATACCAAAACATCATGATGACCAACCCAACCAGTATTATCAGTGCTACTTTCAACGCCTTATTTTCTTGTTGATGGAGCCAGATATATGCTTGTTTGTACCATATGTCAGGTCTGAATCTAAACCCTTCGAATAACTCATCTGTCTGTACAGACACACTCACAGACGACTTCAGATTCGTTTCATTCTCAACATCCTTATCCGTATCAGAGTGTACTTGGCCTCCGATCAATTTTATAGAAACACTTTTCGGATCGGGTGTGTTCATATTCATATTTGGAAGTTGGGGCATCCATGATGTCGTGAGTTCTGGTACTTTGTAGTGTCCCAGGAGTAAATATGGCGCTGATACGTGAAGGTTTATACTGTTTAGTTTGTAATGGACGTTTGTGAACGGTTCGTATTTGGAATTTTCCGTGGCTGCGACATTATCTGTGGTCGGCCCTTCTAGCAATAAGGGTTGTGATCCTGTTGTAATCGTGTTAGTATTTTTGTCGACCAGTGAGGACAGGGCGTATAGACCGTGGTTATGCTCACCAACATACAAGGTTGGGCTGCAAAATAACAATAATTATACAATCTGACCGGTGTAGCGCTGATAACGTGATAAAATTATCTACTAAGCCTGAATAACCGAGAACTAAACGGATTTTGATATTCTCAATCGTTGATTACTAGTTATTTACTAAATGAAAATAGGCTACCGTTAACATGGAAAATACGCGTAGGTACATTCTAAAGTCACTTTGCCTGATTAAGAGATAAAAAGTTGGTGAAACAGTTATACGTTCAACGACAATTTCGTTTTGCTATAATTATGATATTTCGACTATTCACTTTTGATGAATAAAATTTTTATGAATGAAAACATTTGCTATAATGATATTTTTTATATTTCAAATTGATAAAGGGCACTAGAATATAACAAGAACCTTGCATTTATTATCCCGTGTATATAACATCTATAGAGGAAGTCGTTAACGACACCCTGTACCTACAATTTTCGGTTTGGTCCGAAAGTTAGACAAATATATATAAAAAATAAAGATTAAATAAAAAAATAAATTAAATGACAAAAACACTTACTACAACTCAATATTAGAGTTCTTAATCCCTCGTCCATTGCTCAAAGTCTTTGCATCTTCCATAATATGGTCCAGGGTATCATCCCCAATAGAATTGAAAGGGACGGAGATAAGACCTTCTCTATCCAGCAAATAGGCTGCTACGACAGGCGTTTCGAAGTTGTGAGACCAAACTAGGTCGCCGGTTTTTCTGTTAAACGACATCACTCGCCCACTCGATGTCGAAGTGAAATGTATAATACCTGATAACAAGAATTAAATTCAGTTTACTATGAAGTGATTCATATTCGTATATTGGGAACCTTCCCCTGAATTTTTATGTCCTACCAGCTGTTGCCCGGGGTTCCGTTCCCGTGAGAATACCGGGTTTAAAAATAGCCTATATGTTGTTCGACATTCCAAATTTCAGCCAAATCGGTTCGCCCGTTTTTCTGTGAAAGAGTAACAAACATCCAAACAAACTTTCGTTTATAATATTAGTAGGATTATATATATAGATAGCCTATATATAACCTACCTTAAGACTCATGCTATCATATACAAAAATAATTATGTAAATCCGTCTAGTTTCAAAGTTATAAGCGTTCAAACAAACAAACATAGAGATATAATTTGGAAAAATGGAAACATGATATGTATAATGATGGGAAAAATTATATGATTACTAGGAGTGTGTAAAAATAGATAAGATTGATGGATAGAAGATAGATTATTATAGTTGATATCAGTAGTGGGGTATCATTCTAGTGTTATTGAATTTCTGTTTGTTTATTCACTGCAAATTTTCAGATTGAGTATAAAATTAATTTGATTTTGTCCTGTTTCACAAGTTACTCTCGACATGTGAATACGGTTACTACGAGCTGAAGCGGAGAAAATACTTTTTACACCACTTGCGCTATAATTTTCAAATAATTATCTTAATATGTGTCATGCAATATTCACCTTCACTATCACTACATAGTATAAAAAAGTCGCTTTTTCTGTACCTTTGTATGCTTAAATCTTTAAAACTACCTATATATATATAGTGATTCAAGAGGAAGGTTTTATGCCCATGCGAAGCCGGGGCGGGTCGCTAGTAAATTCATAAAATGCTGTATGAATATAGGGAGGAAGGAACTATAGGAACCTAGGAAGTTATAGCTAGGTACTCCAACTTTGAACTAACTAACAGCGGATTTCCATAGCGTGTTAACCATAAAGCGACATGAAACGTCAAATTAACAGCCTCTTGTTAAACAGGTTGTCGATACAATATTTTTTCTCGTCGATAAGATCATTGAACTTGCGAAAACATCGTTACGCAACACGAAAGCTAATGACTCATTCATCACACAGCAGTCTCGAAATTTCCTTTACTATTGAATAGATTCGTATAGAGGCCAGACGATCTCGGCTGCGCCTACGCATAATCTTACTATGTTGCATATATTGTATTGTAGGTCTTCAAGATTAAACAATATGCAGAAACCAATAATTAAATAGTTGGCCATGCATGGCCAGTCTGTCCAAGATAGGTAAAGTGTAAGCACTTAACACTTTCGCTGACAGTAACGCCTCTCGACGTGGATAACAATTAACTGTTATTGTTATCTCGTTTACTGTCAGCGAAAGTGTTAAGTAGTAATGATGTTTCAGTTTAGACCGAATATAGTATTTTAAATAAGTACTTAGTAGGTAGACAAATCGTGTCTCAAATCCAAAATCACACTGCTGTTTCATTGTTATGCCTAGGCCACCGTATCAGCTGACCTTGACCACCAGGCTGTCGACTGAAAGAAAAAAACGGAACGTTTCTCACCATAATCGTTCGACATTTCTTTGCCCATAGCGTGCGATGTGTAATCGAAAAATGTGACATTCCACTTGTGATTGGAGTTCTTCGAATCGTGCATCAGAATGTTATACTCCGTACGTGCGACGTATACACCTCGAGTTTTACCCGAATCGCACGTATTCTCATCATCGCTCTTGAATATTTTGGATTTGTCGAAACCTGTGCAATAATAAATATTAAACTTCCCATGATGCTTGTACCTTTAGAATATCAGTTACTAAAAAGAACACACACATATACCATAAAACCTTGTCGTTTGTACCTTAATCTTAGCAAAGGGTGGTAGGATTGAAGCACGCAAACGTACTGTACGACGTAGTACTGGTGCCGAACCATATAATTGGCTTGTTCATTATAAAAAATAGGTACCTGATACATGCTCCCTTGACCCAGTCAAAGGGTCCAGTTTGAACCAAGTGTCACTCTTCTTCCCTGTGTACAATATCCCCTCAGTAGACCGACAAGGTGCATTAGCTACCAACTCCGGTATTGTAAATGGGAGTTTTTTGAGCATGTGCTGATCACCTCTAGGGCCGTACATGTAGAGAAAACCATGTCTTGGGTCCGGTAGAAATTGGGGCATTAAGTTTGCGTGCTGGTTTGGGACTTTTACTACTGGTTCTAAAAAAAATAATAATAAGCACATTAATATTATAAATGCTAGAGTAACTCTGCCCCTATCTGTTCTATAAAGGATTTATAAGTATTTTTTGATTATATATTTGGAACTTAGATGGACGGGTGCTGCTAGATAAATGGAGCCACTAAATGATGTTAACATCACGAAATTAACATGTTTCACTCTCAGTCAGGCCAGTGTCTGTGGCGATGAAGAACATGTCTCGGTGCCGAAATGTTTTGACTTGGTATCTTTGCGTTCAACAATACATCTAGACTACATTCACTTTCTACATAAGTTTTGTCTTCTTCCCGGCCCAATAAAGTCAGGACGTCACTCTTTGGGAACACAGTTGGTGGCAGAATCTAACTATTGAAACGAGATATAAGGAAACTGAAGACTGTGTGACCCTTACTTAGTAGTCTTAAAATAAAATACCTAATGTGGGAAGAAATAGAGTAAAATATTCTCTTTAAATGTATTGAAATCGAGTGTACCTAACATTTGAAGTAACTATGTTGTGTTATGAAGCATTCGTATTTTGTATTCAACCATAGCTAGTTGAAACTCTTTTACTGGCAGAAAAAACAAATACATTATTTAAAGAATGTTTATGATTGATGGTCAATATATACAAAGCAGGCAATTTCACACATCTTTCTTGTTTAAAAACAAAACCTTACTGTCATAATGAGAAATATCAACATTTGCATTCGTAATTATCAAAAGGTAATCAAATTGGATTCACTTGGGTCATTGAGCCATCACAGTAAGTTGAAATTGGAATTATTTAATACAAATAAATTGACTCAATTACAGATAAAGTTCTCTGTAGTAATAATTTTTGACATAAACAGGTGAAAGATCAATGCAATACACTCTAGATTGTTCTCAACAGAACAAGATAAAAATACAAACAATAAACCAAACAGATACCTATTGATAAAGTTACAATGTTGAATTGCAGACTGTGTCATGTTATTTCACTATGTGTAATATGACTATTCTTTGCTGATAAAAATTAATTTGAATACTCACAAACATTTTTTTGACTATTTTCCTTACATAATCCAATCATTTTGGGATTTTTAAAATTGGTTAAAAAACTTAAACATTAAAACCAATGACAAGAAGAATAAAATAAAATGTTATAATTATAGTTGGTGCAACAAAGTTTCCATATCAGCACCCTTTTGAAGTCTTTACTTAAAGGGGAAAGTCGTTAACTCCAACTACAGGTTTATATTGTTATTATTTATTTATTTATTTATGAGATATTATTATCTAGATGGATAGTCATTTTTTATTTTATTTATTAATTTATTTTATATGTTTAAGGATTAACAGCATATTTTACATAGGTTACTAAATGCAATCCAAGAGCAAACAAATTATAGGTCTTTACATATTGATATAAATTATGATTTAACATAACAGGCACTCCAAAATTTTCAATTATTTCAAAATCACTATTTAATTGGATAAATAAAAAAAGCATTGAACAAAAATATTTATAAGAAAATCATACCTTAACAATTAAAACTATCCAAATAAAATTAATAGTATTTAGGAACATTTACATGTAAGAGCAATAATTAAGTTTTTTATAAAATATATTATGAAGTTTTGAAATTAAACTTTGCAAAGCACTTCATTTTATTATTTACCTCTTGACAACCAGGTGGTACCCGGGTACTGGATAACAATAGTATCTCTATTGTGTCTGGATTCTCGGTAGTCGTGGGATCAATAGTATGTAGTACTAGCAATATTAGTGCATATGGATAGATTCAACTGAGCTTTAATGATAAGCTTTAATAGGAAGAAGGGAACGGTTTATTCAGCTGTATACTTGACAGCTAGGCTCTGTATGTATTGAAATTAATCATACCATCTTTAAGTTTCCATATAATATTTCCAGCCAAGGGTTCGACAGCTACCATGCCACCTCCTAGAGTAGCAAACAACAACGGCCGATCATCTAAAGCTCTTGACAACTCCGTACTTCCCTGCAATCACCACCAAACCACTGGGTACATGAAACTCAAACACCACGGAATATAATAGAACAATAATTCATCAAGTAAACGTAGGTGTTAGTTCAATTTTTACGTCGCCTACCTCTCCACTATCTCTCAGCAACGACACAAAGCCGCAAGAACCCAAAATAAACAATGTTATTTGTAACACCCTCATGTTGCACATTTCAGTTTATTTTCACAAACAACATTAATAAACAACTGATGAAATTATCATGATTCATAACTTTAAGCAAAAATCCTTGATTAAAAACTGATGAAATTTCACGAAATAAACTACACTTTCAATCGGAAAACAAAATCATTTGGTAATGATTGATGTGTGATGTTTTGTTCTGACGCCGTGACATTTCATGTATGATTTGACTTGACATTTGACGTTGACTTTTTTTTACTTTTTGTTAGGACACACACAGAGGCATCTTGGTTTCGAGCCTGCTAAAAAAGATCATGGTACGGACCTCACCCCACCGTTTAATAAACCACCTTGAACTGTTTAAGAAGGTAGGCCCGAAATGATTGACACCCGTATTCTTAAACATTACCTTATAGGTGGCCTCCACTCACCCTCATTGGAAGACACCTCAAGGGTGTCCCCCAACTTTCCTTCAAAATGGTATTCTTAATTGTTTTCTTGATGACACTCCAGTCATATTATTTGTTCTAATAAATGCACTAAACTAACCAATTAAAAATTTCGGAATTCACAAGAATAATAATCTATAATCACCATTTTCAAAGAGAGAACTTTATTCATTCCCTATATTGCTGTCTAAAACCATAATCAAGGCTTCATTGTTACGCGATCTCGTTCTCATTCGTCCTTGCAAGGTTTTTAGAGACAAGCCAGCAGCGTCACTGTGAGATTGTAAAGGTATAACTTTATACATAATAAAATAAAACAGGCATTATAAAAATGTAATACTGTTTTTATTCGAGATATTTCTTCTAAACATTTGTATATAAATAATGTAAATTATATTAAATTTATCTGATTCAAAAACATGTATACGAGTAATAAATTAATAAAAATGTAGTTAAAAAGCTTAGGTTATATAAAAAAATGTACTCATTGCTTGTTTTAAGTCTTTACACGAGCTCATATTCAAATACAAAAACTTCATTTGAATTCTACAAAATTTTTCATAAAACAGCAAAATAAAAAGAATAATTATTTGGATAACACATTCATAACTTATTTATTTATTAATACTGATCTTAAATGTAAAAATTGATGGGTTATTGAGTTATAGAAAAATTGGTCGAATAAAATCTGAGTTCGTGTAAAGAAGGCAGTAAATTTAGAGCAGTGTAAAGGCTGCTTGTTCATGTCTTCAATTTGTATATCATCACAGCTGGAATGATTAGAATTAGAGATCCGACCGTGTATGTCACCGCCGCCCCTGAGCACCAGTATGCTAAAAAAAAAATAATATTAAAAATATTACCGTCTGCAGTTTTCCAGTGTTTCGAAACTTGCAAATAACTCCCTAAAAGTCAATTAAAGCTGACAAATAAAGACTAATCCCCACTTTTACTAACGGGTATGCTTTAAGTCGATACCTCAGTGAACACTAGTGCCACCGTCATTTAAAAATCATTATTCCCTGAAAACACAAGTTATCAAAAATCCGTCTTTTGTAATGAAGGTTCTGGATCTGAAGTTAATTTTAAACATATTAAATTATAGTTCCCTATAGTTACAAATTGCACTATTGGTAAAAACGGCCACTTTTAGCAGTTTTGCAATTTGTAACTATATGGAACTATAATTTAATATGATTAAAATTAACTTCAGATCCAGGACCTTAATTACATAACACGGATTTTTGATAACTTGTGTTTTCCGGGAATTATGATTTTTAAATGACGGTGGCGCTAGTGTTCACCGAGGAATCGTCTTAAAGATTTCTTGTACTACCCGCTCTTATTGTGACCAATATTATTACCAGAAAATGATAGTTATAGAAGCGACTAGAGGCCCCATTGCTGAGCGCGCCGCGCGAGCGAAGCACGTCAAGTACAGCGCCACGAATGTAATATAAACTACTAGGCCAGAGTTTATAAACAGATAGAAGTACTTAAATCAGTCCTATTTTTTTAAGGACCTTGTACTGAAGCTGTTAAAATCCTTCGAGGCTTGAAGAACTTAAGGGTAGATATTTTCTTGATGAAGCTCCTGACGAGGAGCTCGATAGCCTAGCGCGGCGCGCGTGTTCGAAACGATAGTGCGCGTCAAGCGACGGTTACGACGAGTGCGCGGCCATGATTGGATTGGTCGCCATTAGTGGCATTTCTATCATGAGCTACTCCGTGCTTCGGAAGGCACGTTAAGACGTTGGTCCCGGCTATTATCGGTAGATGGCAGTCGTAAGGTTATGTCAGATGCCTTTAGACGAAGAATTTACCTGATGAAGCGATTAGAGGCCCCGCAGCTCTGGCGAGCGCTCCGAGCGAGCGAAGCACTCCGAGCACCGCTCCGCGAGCATGGCTCGGCGCGTGCCCTGCCGCCATTGACGTCATACACGACACCGCGAATGCTGTCGCTGTTGTTATATTGGAAATCTATTAATATACGTAGATATAACCACGTCTGTATCTCGTAAGGGTAGAATGAGGGTCGTAAGACCTTAGGCCACGTTTACATAATCATTGGAGATGATAATCATTCAACATTGTTGCGAAAACTTAGAAATATGTCTAACTAAAGTTTTAAGTAGGTTTATTTGATATATATTTTTTGTTATTTAACTGACGGATCACTCGATATTAATAGTAAACAAGTAGTAGTAGATGTATTTCAATAAACGCTAAAATTTACTGAGATATGACAAAGTAAATTACAAATTTGCAATAAGCAGTACCGCCAAATGCAAGACGGTCAAAGTACCCTGTGAACTAAAATGTAAGCTAAGGATATAATTTGGAAACCACATTCAGACGAAGTTGATTCCGTTTGTTTGCTCGTTCCATTACAAATCATTGAAAGAATCTAATGAAAAACGTATTAATCAATACTAATAAAATAATATAGAGAACGCGAATTTTGTGCGTTTGTATACATATATATATGTAGAAAGTAAGCTTCGGAACCACACTAATTAAAAAATTATTTCACCATTCAAAGGTAGATTATTCCAGATGGACATAGGCTATATGGTTAGGCTATATAGAAGTTCTAAGCGGGCTAAATCACAGGCAGCAAATAAATGTAATAAAACTCACACAAGGCAAACAGTACAAGCCCCAGCCACAGCCAAGCAATAGGCGATAGCAGTGGCGAGTCGTCGACCGCGGCGAGCGCTACACACGCGAACGAAGTCGGAGTCAGCGCTAGTGCAGCTCTGGCAGCCAGCTGGGCACCGGCCGAACCCAACCGACGGGCGGCGCCCCCTTGTAACACGGCCATTATCACACCTGCAAGTCATTCACTTGTTATATTGTGGGTTACGAAATGAGTGCTTTTAAAAGGACGGGGCGAAGCAGAAGCCTTCAAAAAATTCATAAAAATGTTGTACTCTTATATTTTGTCAATGAATGGATTGTTATCTGTTTTGTGTGTTAATAAATAAATAAAAAAGCAATATATATAACACTGAATGCAGACATAATAGCTTTACCGCTGGGCCACTGGGCATACAAAGTGATAAATATATACTTATAAATATTTAAATTACTACAACACTTACCCATAACTAGAAACATCTTCCCTTGTTGCATTGTAGTATAATGGAATGTGTGATGAGTGAGGAATGTAAGAGTAAACTCTAGGCCGGAGTATATAAACAGGTACAAGAAGTAAATCAGTCCTAGTTTAGTAAGTACTTTGTTCTGATGCTCCGACAAGTCCTTGACAGCATTGAATTTTAATAGATGCCATGGAGACACAAAGTCCACGGTTTTTGATAGCGTGAATGAAAGCGGCGCTCTTTTGTCCTGAAAAAAGTGAGAAAAACAAGAAATAAATATTGAGTTTAGGTACATGTATCAACCTAAATGATATCAGTTATTTGATAGAACTATATTCATTACCATGTTTCTCGTAAGAATTTGTATAACGTCATCGTCGATGGACGATTTGCTTTTTTACATACAAGTAGGTACAGACCCGTCGTACAAACCACAGACAAATTACACAGGTACAGACTTAAACATAGGCCTTTTTCTATTTTAGTTGATGGACTTTGGAGTTATTAACATTCTCTAAAATAAAACTAATGGATAAATATATAAATTAAATTTCAGTGTATGCAATGTGTTACATAACTATTTGCACAGTTGTATGATGTAGTCTGTTACGCTTTCACGGCTAAACCGCTGAACCAATTTTGATAAAACTTGGTATGGAAATAGTTAAAGACCAGGGTCAAACATACTTTTGACACGACTTTTGAGCACAATATAACACACTCCCACGCGGGCGGAGCCGCTTGCCGATTTTTATGGGTTTCTTTTAGAAATTTAAACTAAAATATTCCTAAAATTATGTAAGTGTACATTTTTTTTTAATTTTATTTAATTATAAAATTGTAGTGAATGCTGCATATATTTTATTCTGCTTGGACTAAAACTAATAGCAATACATATGTATAATACAAACCTTAGACAGCGTCTCTGGTATACAAAAAGCGACTAGGAAGACATTGGCAAGAGAGAGGCATAGAGCATAGAACGCCGGTCGTTCACCCCACGATCCAGACTCGCGATTGGCCGCAGCAAACCACGCGCCAGCTAGCGGGCCCACTATGAAGCCCACAGAGAATGCTAAACCTATTAAAGCCTGGAATAAAATACATACGTGATTATTTTATTTATATACCTAAACTATTGCACATCAACTCGAGACGTCGGTAGCATGGTTGGTCCGACCCGACTTCAACCAATTTCATCTATAGTTTAGAATTTTCAAATCCGACGTAGTTCTAAAGTTATAAGCGTTCAACTTCAGCTTTATTAGTGTGTACATACTATATACAGAGAGATATTTCATACTCTTTATATCCTCCGTGACTATTTATAGATAGTTCTATACTTGAAAAATTCTTTCTGCATATGTTAGCCTGATTCTGGGGATAGGTTAGTCTACGGACAAGTGAAGCCGCGGGCAACAACTAGTATTTTTATAAGTATTCAAATTGTTATTACGCAAACACTATCATCAATTAAAAGGAAATCGTGACAATTATCCTTATTATTTCCAACCTTGATAAATCGATTATACATAAATGTAGATTTCTACTGCAATTTACATTTGCATTACTATACTACTAAGAAGTTTGGTTAAATTAACTCCTTCTTTTATTTTACCTTTAACTATAAATTATTTAATCAAATTTCCTTTCAATGAAATAGTTAAATATGTTACAGTACTCGTAATACATTCTTCCATACTAAATATTATTAAAAATGCAAAAGTCGTTCCGTCAGTCTCTGTTACTATTTTGATGAACTTTGCAAAGCATAAGCTACACTGGGAGCGATATATCCGAGTACCACGCGGCCGAGCTGCGGGCAACAGCTAGTAATTAGTAAATAAATAATAAGTAAGACCGATTTAGTTTAAAAATTAATATTTTTTTCTTTAATATTAATCAGTATAAGGAAAAATACTTTAATATAGTTCGTTAGTATCGTATGATTAACAAATTCAACCAACCTATACACCCTGGTTTAAATTTTTCAGAACCGCCTCTAGTCCTCTGACGTGGTTTCGGTTATGGTTTTGGTTGAGTAATGTAGAGACGAAAATCTTTGACATTATAGTTTTTGGCTGCGTGCTGCTGCCTACGTCAACCTTTCTTAGTAGAATGCTTTATTAATTAGAATATTAAACCAACTGGAGTGGCCACTGTCGGGCGATCCCCTCTACCAAAGATATAAGACCGCCGATCATACTGCTTGTACTTGCGTGGGTATATTTTTAACTTGTGTTGAATAATTTTGTCAAGTGCGTAGCGACGTATTCGAATAATGCATTAGTTGTAATACTTTATATACTTTATGTGCGTGTTTCCTCACCCCGCGCGCAGAATTCGGCAAACTTTTTCACTTAGAAATCAGTGCGCGTGCCGTCTCCGGTTGATTTAATACTCAAAGCGAAAAAAGAATAAAGAAATTGATCTCACCATTCCCCTAGCCCTGGTTTTCTCGTTGGTGGCGTCAGTGACTACCGCCATGCTGAGGCTGACGTTAGCTTTGCTCAGGCCGCCTATGAACCGCGCCAAAACAAACACGCTGAACGTCCGCGCGTATCCCCATAGAGCATGAGACGCTGCTATGCCGATCTGAAACATCAATCAATATTCTACAAACTAACTTATCTGTACTGGACCAGGGTACATGTCTTGTGCTGTTCTAACTGTAACTACAGATTACAGAATAATATACCAGTACAAATATTCAACTGCCATACAAAGATCAGCAAATTTTTAGTGTACTGATAGAGTCCTCCCCATACTGAGAAATATAAATGCCACTATCGATCGCTTGAGACACGGATATTATGAAACGGATCTTCCATACTAATATTATAAATGCGAAAGTCTGTCTGTCTGTCACCTATTCACGGCTAAACTGCTGCACCGATTGTGATGAAATTTGGTAGGGATGTAGTTAACGACCTGAGGTCAAACATAGGCTCCTTTTGGGCGCGATATAACCGAGTCCCACGCGGAGCAAAGCCGCGGGGAACAGCTAGTTTTAAATAAAGCACTAAATTAGTTTGTGGTAGGATGACAATACTTTAAAAAATTGTGTTTTTATTATTCACAATTTTTTTTTGCCAAACATAAAAATGATCTTAACTTAATTGAATTTCTGCAATCCTTGTAGCAGCACCTATTGGCAAGAAAAAGAACTAAATCTTTTTCTTAGCACATGCTGTTACTGTGTACCAGTGCCGCTAGATAGTTAACATCCTAGATAACAGACCGTCTGTAATCTATCATTCTGTTAACTTACACTCTATCATAATTAAGAAAATAAAATCTTTATGTATTCCTATCTATGAGACTACATTACATACATAACATAACTAATTTTCTTATCAATAACTATAATAATAATTTCTTTTTTCTGCAACAGCCTGTATTGACAAAAGGCCGAAAAAATAAATAAATACACATCTAGTAAACTGAAACAAATTTCATAAGATGAAGAGAAAAAGATACATAATCTATGTATCTTTGTATCATGTGGTATATTATTAATGTCAGATAAAATATAGACGAGATAAACATTGATCAAACTCAAGTATAGATAGGCATTTGATTATTGATAACCATGAGCAAATCGTATCTCATGTAGGTATAAAAATGAATTGCTAAATATAGCGATAAGAGAATATTCTTAGCACCAAACTCAAGAATGGCTACTGTTTTAAATGTTTGATGCTTAATATTTGAGTTATTAGTGGAAAAAAAATTTTTGAAGGTTTTCTTGGGTAGGAAAATGCTTATCATAAATTCAATAAGGTAAAGCTGGTATATAACACAAGGAATGCACTTAGTCTATTCTATCAAATAAGAATTTGGAGGAAAATAATGTATTGTACAAGTGTTACCAAAATAACACTATAAGTACCAGTAATTATAATTAATTCCATTGAGTTAAATCTGATATTGGTAATTATAACTACTTAAATTTTTTTTTCATCATGTTTAAATAAAAAAACATTAGAAAATTAAAAAAAGGGGCTATGAATTAATTATGTCAACAAATCTTACTTACCAGGCAAATTAGTAACATTGGCTTCCTTCCATATGCATCAGAAAGACTGCCAACAATTGGACTTGTTAGAAATTGTAAAAAACTAAACATAGATCCCAGGGCCCCCCCAAAAAGTACAGAAGCAAACCGATCAGGGGCCCCTGTGAATTTTTGAAAACTCTGGACAGCGCCAAGTAAGGAAGCATACAAGCTGTTTCCCTTCCCCTCTTCACGGTTATAATAATCCAAAAGAGAAGGCAATAGAGGTAGAATCATTGTGAAAGCCAAAAGATCCAAAAGTAATGACAGAAAAATTAAGCCAATAACTTTGGTATTCCGCTGTAACTTAGAACATTTATCAACCAAGCTGTTTTGAATATTTTGGTTTTTAATTTGTGCATCCCCAACATATTTCCGCTGTCTTAATTCACTGTTGTCCACTTGGTAATCCTGCAAAATGTAAACATTTTTATAGTATTTATACAAAACATAGGGAAGAGAATAATGGTGCAGTAATAATTAATTTACAAAATAACGCACCATTTTTATTTTACCGTAACTTTCTTGGTATAGTAAAAACGGAATAAAAAATATCCATTGGATCAAGAAAATCCAATTATTATAGATGGCCACCACAGCAAAATGTGAATGATTTTGAATACTTTCACTTTTATTTCTAACTAAAACTTCTTCTAGTTTAATGTTCCATTTCAGACTTGCAACCGTTTACATTGTATAATAAAAATAAAGATAGGTTTTGATTTGTTTTATCCGCAAATTAGAAAGTTTATTCCACAGACTAGGGAGGAGATACTATACTACCAACTAGTAGAGGTGAGACGTATTTACTGGAACAGGTTTTTGGAATAGGTTTTGGCTTGGACGCGTAAGTACGCGTTCCCGCATGCGAGTCTTTTAGCGTATCGAGTATTTACGAGTACGGCGACTTCACCGGTCCGCGCAACTCAAAAACTAGGATGCGAGCGTTCGGGACTATATTCGGAAGACGTCGTCGTGAAACTTCGGGATCGCTCGACTCGCCCGCTGCCGCACCTAGCCGCCGAGCGATGTATTTCAGCGAGTTATGGTTTATTTAAATAACACTTTTATTACAAACACAATAAGGTCATTTTCTTTTGGTTGCATATTTGTTTTGGTGTGATAATAATACTTGTTGTTTACTTACAATTTGCAATTTTAAAAACAAACATTTGTTAGTTGTTAGCTTTCGCCGAAAGTTCAATATGAAAGTAAGTACTTATGTATAAACGTATTGAAAAAAAAACAAGAAAACAAAATAATAAATAAAAAAAGATTAAGAATCACTTTGTATATAAAAAAATGTAAATAAAAGTAATTAATGTATATAAAATCGATTGAAAACTTCTAATACATATATATTTTACTTAAATACACTTTTAGATTGAAATTTTAATAAAAACTGCTGACAGTCCTAAGCCTGTATAAAGTATGAAGGGAAGTTTCAAGTCAATATTAAAAAAAATTGGATGAAAAAAATGCGAAGTGTGAAGACTTGTAAAACTACTTAGTCCATATACGCAAGACGCGCATTTACGGGAATCATTTGGTTACGCAATGAGTCCATTGAGTCGCGTACTCGTAAATACTCGTGGACCTAGTCTTTGGATCTAGTCTTTTTCTGGACGCGTACTCGCAAGACGCAGTCCGCGTTTTACCTAGTATGTCTCACCTCTACCAACTAGCGGCAATAGCGGAACGAACGAGCGGAGCGGACAGATATGCAATTTGACTTGACGTTGACAATTTCTTTCATTTCAACAATTTGTGACATTTGCGTGTGGGTATTTTTTTAAATACTTTTTACGGCCATGAAATCTAGTTCTTTAAGGCCTTTTTTATAATTAATCTAACTTACACCATCTCATAACCATGCAAGTTCCAGTGAGTAAGCAAGATAGCGCAAAACATGATGTAAGGCGACATCTCCCTTACTCAATCGTTCCTGCATGGTTTTAAGGCACACATTACATGCTCATGCACGCATGATGGTTTTCCATCAAACAAAGGGATGGTACTCGAAAGGTGAATTGAATCGACTGATTTCCAAATAAAAAAATCCAATTTTTTTTAGTTTAAATCAAGAATTTTGCGATGATTTACAATGGAACAATTATATCAACTGATTTCCAAACAAATCATCGCAAAATTCTAGAAATAAATAAAAAAAAAAATTGATTTGTTTGGAAATCAGTCGATTCAATTCACCTTTCGAGTACCATCCCTTTGTTTGATGGAAAACCATCATGCGTGCATGAGCATGTAATGTGTGCCTATGGAGTGTCCGGGGTGTGCTATCGAGTGGCAACACTAGCTCCGACCGAGCATTAAAAAAAACCCGACCGACGCCATTTTGAGTGTGATATTTGGTGATATTTTTCTTGCTGAAAATTGATTGAATTTGTACGTTCCACTACCTTACATTACACTACTATAACTATGGGAGAAGATAAAGGTAAGTCTCTAACAGGGTTAAAACTTCAAAATACATAATCGTGTGTGATTTCATCTTCATGTACCTTGATCGACTTTTGTAGATCGCCGACGCAGGTCTCGATCAAGGGAAAGGCGGCGTTCCAGATCCCGCTCACGAGAACGCAGAGAAAAGAGAAAGAGCAGGTCGAGGTCTCCTTCGAAACGCTCTCGCAGACGCAAGCCTTCCCTCTATTGGGATGTCCCGCCACCAGGCTTTGAACATATCACACCACTGCAATATAAAGCTATGCAGGCAGCAGGACAAATACCGGCAAATATTGTTGCCGATACCCCTCAAGCTGCAGTGCCTGTTGTGGGTTCTACGATAACCCGTCAAGCAAGGAGGTTGTATGTTGGTAACATACCATTTGGAGTCACTGAAGAGGAAACAATGGAATTTTTCAATCAACAGATGCATCTCTCTGGTCTGGCTCAAGCTGCAGGCAATCCTGTACTTGCTTGCCAGATCAATCTTGATAAAAATTTTGCATTCCTTGAGTTCAGATCCATTGATGAAACGACACAGGCCATGGCCTTTGATGGAATCAACTTTAAAGGACAGAGTCTAAAAATTCGTCGACCTCACGATTATCAACCCATGCCCGGTACTGAGAATCCATCCATTAATGTGCCAGGTATTTATCTGACAAAAGTAAAAATAAAATTGTCTAGCTTTAGAATATATATGTGTGTGATTTGTTCATATCATATCCGCAGTAGATCAGATTCATTATTTCAATATTATTTTTATGCTGATAACAATAAATTGTATATTAATACTTGCTTTGTGGATGTAACTAGCACAATACTCGCTGGTTTTGTATAGTATGCATATTAGTATAATTTCTTTTTTTAATGAAAGTCCATTATGAAAAATCTATCTTCTAGTTAAACATGCTTTTTGTTCAACTGTTTTTAATCTGTTTAATAACATGTGAAGTGGCCAGTGGAAAATAATAAATTGTTGCCCCTACATAATTAAATTATGTTTGGTTGTAACAATTTTCTTAAATAACACTTTTTTTACAGCTGGGGTCATAAGCACTGTAGTGCCAGACTCGCCACATAAAATATTTATAGGTGGTCTACCCAACTACCTAAATGAAGACCAAGTAAGTTGTTTGCCTTTTTTATATTTAACTTTTTATTTATGTGAATCATAAATTAGAAATGGTGATTTATTCTGTATAATAATATAAAATGTTATTTATCCACCATGACGATTTATGCTTTACAAGGACAATTTTAAACAGATTATTGTTGTCCATAATTTTTATTATACCACAAAAATATATGCCTAACATACTAATGCAATAAGATGTCAACAAGTCTTCACTTATAAAAAATATTGCCATGTAATATAATAGGCATACCTGTTAAATACATGGTAATTTATACTTAATATTACTAAAAAGAGGTCATAAGATCCTGTGGCTTACTATCATCTCTTAAAACTGCAAGAACAATAAAATTGAGTAAGAGAGATGTCGCCTTACATAATGTTTTCACTGTCTCACTTACTCGTTTTTGGATGAATTTTAGAGTTCATAGTAAGCCCTGTGTTAAAATTTTATTTACATATTAAATATTAAATTACTTGCATATTTTTTGTGGTTACTATAATTTTTTTACAAATAGATGTTGCCTTACACTTCAACCTGATTGGTCACTTGTAAGCATTAAGATGTTGAATGAAATAACTTGCTATTTTATGATTTTAGGGATTCTTAAATATCTGGATTTGATTTTGCAAAATTATATTTTACAGGTCATTACCCAGACTCCACATTATTGCATATTAATTGAGTACAAATTTATTTATTTTTCACTATCACAAGCTACAAAGTACTAATATATTTGAACATAAGTTCACGTTTGTACTTGCAGTTTCATTTTTTCATTACTTGTTCATTTATATATTTAGTAAAAAATGGCACTTATGAATATTCTCACATACACGAGACATGAGTTTCATACGGGCATTCCCATACAGAGTAGGCCGTTCCCATTAGGTAGCTCTAGGTGCCGCGACCTTTTCAGGGCGAGATTCAACAGTTGACAGGGCTACGGTGGCGCCAGCAGTGAGCCGCGTTATATTTTGCTCCGTTTCAGGTATTTCAGGTACCCCTTGGCGGGAAGAGCGTGGCGCTTCACGCTCTATACGTACTGATACCACTCACTGATATCGTTTGCTTTTTGCCCCTCCCTAGCTTAGATTTGGCACATTCGCGGCCCGCGTGTCACTGTTGTCTCTCATTCTCACCTATACGTCTTGTACTTGAACGAGACGTCGGCACTACAAGGCAAGTCTCCTCCATTCACATCTGATTCTAACATGCGGCTAGACACAGGTCAGATAACATTCATTTTTTGCTGCATTTTGCTGAGCAAATAATATCTATGGGAACACTAAATTATGTGAAGAATTGAAAGTGAAAAAGTAAATAGTTTTACTGTGTACCAAAATTGTTTATTGGACAATTTTTGTTTTCCTGGCTTTATCTAATGCTGTGTAATGCGAAACAGGTTAAAGAACTGCTGATGTCTTTTGGCCAACTTCGGGCTTTCAATTTGGTGAAGGACTCATCAACAGGGCTCAGTAAAGGTTATGCCTTTGCTGAATATGTTGATATCTCAATGACGGACCAGGTAATAATTAATAAATTAAAATAATGGTATAAAAATAATAATTACTGTTTCATAACTTTACATTTTTAAAATACCACAGTATATATTAATAACTATTTTTATTGTTTGTCTGTTCTCTAAAGACTCAAAATGCTCCTTAAATTAAAATTGGTTTTGATGTACAGAATTAGATTTTTAGAATTTAAAAAATATATTGGTGCTTTCCATAGGCTATTGCTGGACTGAATGGTATGCAGTTGGGAGACAAGAAACTTATTGTCCAAAGAGCCAGTATTGGAGCAAAGAATTCAACATTGGGTAAGTTTATCAAACATAAACTTCTATTACTATGGATAATCAATCTATGGATGATCTAAATAACACAAAATTAAATAACTTAGTCTTTCATTAACATGTTTATTGCTTTTGAAATGGCGCCTTAGGGTTAATTAACTTTTTTTTTTTGGCACTAAAAGAACTTTAGTACTTTTGCTATAAAGTGCATACATGCTTAACACACCGAAAGAACTTGAACCACCAAGACAAAAAAAAAAAATTCTCGTGTCCTCGATGATACGCGGGGAGCCCCGCGCGGCATCGGATCGGCTCCGCATACTTTCAGTGTTGTCAGCTAAATATTAGCTCTTTCCCGAAAAAATAGGGCAGTATTAATTTTTGTTTTGATGTTTATTTGAAAGACCTCAATATAATGTACACAATGATAAAATAACTACTTTGATCATAGAGGCTTCTCCACCTCCAAGTGAGACCCACATTTTGAAAAAGACTGTGCTAAGCTATCACGCCGGATGTTTTGGGTCCGATCAATAAAACAAAACAATAAATGTAAAGCACCATAGGCGACTTCATGCTAAAAGCATTATCAACAACCTTTGCTTGAATGTGGGTGTAAAATAGAAGGTAGTGTGAAAGCCTATATATGTATATTCATTTATTTTGTACACTGAATTACAAACATTGGAAAAATTTAGTAAAGAGCCATTTATCACTAAAAAAGTATAAAGCAAAGTAGCTTTCTCCCTATATCCCTTTGTATGCTTAAATCTTTAAAACTACGCAACGGATTTTGATGCGGTTTTTTAATAGATAGAGTGATTCAAGAGGAAGGTTTTTATGCCCATGCAAAGCCGGGGACGTCGCTAGTTTATTTATAACATAAACTTGTTTCCAGCAATGACGGGCGCGGCTCCAGTGCAGCTGCAAGTTGCGGGACTGACGCTAGCGGGCGCCGGACCGGCCACTGAGGTGCTGTGTCTGCTCAACATGGTCACCCCCGACGAGCTTCGAGACGAGGAAGAGTATGAGGATATCCTGGAGGACATCAAGTGCGTAACACTGCTTCTTCTTCGTCCGAGCGTGTTTCCCGGTTGCATTTTTAGCTTACTTCAGAGCCTAGAGTGCGCTATTAATCATTATTTTGATTTGGCGGAACTGGTTATTACAATGGAGCGACTGCCGTCTTACGTCCGTAACCCTTTTTACAGTAAAACAAGTCCATGGAACATGATTGTGGTGTGTTAGTGGCCAACACTATCAGATTTTTCAGGCTGCCTAAAGGCATCAGACATTGTCTAACGACTGCCATCTACCGATAATAGCCGGGACCAACGGCTTGACGTGCCTTCCGAAGCACGGAAAAGCTCAAGATAGAACTGCCACTAATGGCGACCAATCCAAACATTGCCGCGCACTCACCGTCGTTTGACGCGCACTATCGTTATGATACTGCGCCGCGCTATTCTATCGAGCTCCTCCGAGTGCGCAACACTGCTAACTTTGCCCTTTAAATAGCTAAAGGATCTGTGCCTCTGTGAGCAGTCAACTATTGCTATACCAAGATTACTTATTCATTCAATTGATACATCATTGTTTTTCTCATTGGTTGAATTTCAAAAATATAAGTTCGGAAACTATATTACCTAGACCTTTTACATTATCCACGGAAAGATAAGGAGGGGTCTATTCTAAAGTTGCATACCACATGGGTAAATGGATGCCACATGGATAGCTTTATCAAGATTTAGTTTTTTGAAATTTATTTTTATTGTTTCTATTAATTTACTTGGTCAATCTGTTGTCTTAATGAAGTTAATACTTACTTTTCAGAGAGGAGTGTAACAAATATGGTTGTGTAAGGAGTATAGAAATTCCAAGACCTATTGAAGGTGTGGAAGTTCCTGGCTGTGGAAAGGTATGTACTAAAATATTAACGTTCATAAGTTGCAACGGCAATTTTTGATGGCGCAAAATAGCCTACTGCAGACTCAAGCCAAATGAAAACATCAATGAAATAACAAACTTATTGCTACTTCATAAGATTTAAAATCGGATAAAAAAAGGACTCGTGCTATCTCGCTTGCGCTGCAAAATCACGCATATGTGGCGTTCCAAGAAAAAGGGCGCCAATAGCGGACGGGGTTTGTTCATATTGCGCGCTATGATTGGTGGCATAGTAGCACTACCTTGTTTCGTCTTTTTATGTTCCTTCAAGCTCTATTTGTGTAAACATTTCCACATTTAATGTAAGCACTTATTTGAACAAAAAAAATGGTGTCTTCATTTATTTATACATGGCATTATTTATATATTATCTTGACATGTTAACAGGGGTAAAATTAATTTCACTTTTTATTTGACAGGTCTTTGTGGAGTTCAACAGTATTGCCGATTGTCAAAAGGCGCAACAGACCCTCACCGGACGGAAATTCAGCAACAGAGTTGTGGTCACATCATACTTCGACCCCGATAAATACCATCGCAGAGAATTCTAAACTAAGCTTACCTGTAAACTCATTAATACGAAAGTGTGACATTTTACAGATGAATTTCTGATATCTCATCTCGATTAAATTAACTAAAATAAAGAAGAATAAGTGGTATCGTCGAATAATGACAGATTCTTAAAATGTCAAATGAGTTTAAAACGCCAGATTCTAAGAATGCCGGATTCTACAAATACCAGATTCTACAAATGTCAGATTCGATAAACGACAGATTCTAAAAACGCCAAGTTCTATAAATGCCAGATTCGACAAATGTCAGATTTTTTAAAATTGTAGCCAATATGTTTATAGTTAATATGTTTGAAAATTGCAAACTATGCCAGCATTAAATTTGTGTGCTGATTTTTTCTATTATTTAAATGTAATAAAATAATTTAAAAATAAACGCGATAAAACCGTATAGAATTGTTTATATACAGCTCATTTATCTTAATTTTGCGTTAGAAAATTCTTAGAAATATTTTTTATTTGCTATAAATTTATGTGTCAATTTGCCAAAATTATAAGGGAATTAAAAAACAGTTTTTGGATAATCATTTAATAACAAAGTAATTGTAGAAAGGTACAAAATTACAACATTTTAGTCATTTTTAAATGCAGTCAAAAGAATTGTTTTTTTTTTTTCTCCATGTTAAGAAAAGAAAATTTAAATTAAAGCAATAATCATATAGTATCAATAATCACATAGTAGCATAGGTATGCAATAATCATATAGTAGCATATACTTCAATTTAGTAAAAACGTTCATCATATGCCATCCTTCGGGTATGTAATGAGGCGGCAAAAGTTGGAGAATACAGGCCATACGGATTATTTTCCTTTGCTCGCGTGTTTGTGTAACTTGTAACTTGATTATTGCTTTAATTTAAATTTTCTTTTCTTAACATGGAGAAGAAAAAAAACAATTCTTTTGACTGCATTTAAAAATGACTAAAATGTTGTAATTTTGTACCTTTCTACAATTACTTTGTTATTAAATGATTATCCAAAAACTGTTTTTTAATTCCCTTATAATTTTGGCAAATTGACACATAAATTTATAACAAACAAAAAATATTTCTAAGAATTTTCTAACGCAAAATTAAGAAAAATGAGCTGTATATAAACAATTCTATACGGTTTTATCGCGTTTATTTTTAAATTATTTTATTACATTTAAATAATAGAAAAAATCAGCACACAAATTTAATGCTGGCATAGTTTGCAATTTTCAAACATATTAACTATAAACATATTGGCTACAATTTTAAAAAATCTGACATTTGTCGAATCTGGCATTTATAGAACTTGGCGTTTTTAGAATCTGTCGTTTATCGAATCTGACATTTGTAGAATCTGGTATTTGTAGAATCCGGCATTCTTAGAATCTGGCGTTTTAAACTCATCTGACATTTTAAGAATCTGTCATTATTCGACGATACCGAATAAGTTTATTATTTAGTTTTATTTAAATAATTAGCGTAAATTACAAAATAGTTATTAGAGGAAGTAGGTAGTGTCATAATAAAAATAGTCTTATTTTAATTCTGAACTAACTCGTCTTGATATTTATTTATTGTTGAAACAATAAGTAAAATTATATTTATTGTGAGTACATATTGTTTCCAACATTTGTTTAACACTTTTCCCAGCTCATAAGCTAAATTTTCGGTGGTTAAGGAAACAGTACACTTTTACAAAAGTATTCTTAAATTAATTGTTTATTCTTATTTTATAGTTATTTATACTTGATCGTTCGTCATAGCTCGTTGATAGGTATTCATAGTTCCCGTCTCTGCCGATATGATGACTTTTCTCATGATTCCATAAAGTATTCCACCGACCACCAGCATCCCGATGCCTGCCATTAAACTTATCGCCCAAGCTGGTACTGCGTTTCCACCTGATAAAAGATAGAGCCTTCAGACGATAGAGTTCATCATTTAGTCACACAGCTTGCTGACAGCGTTTGCATGCATACTACGCTGCGGCAAGCTAAAACAAATCCCCTTCGGGTTCAAATCCTATCGCCGCCGACTCTCTCGCGCGAAGCAGTTGTTTATCTCTGTCTGGTTTAAGAAAATAGTACAAGGTAGGGATTTACTTACGATAATAAGTACGGGTCATCACACGTCTTCCTCTAAGAATTTTTCTCCTGGCTTCTGTTTCTTGCGCAAGAGTGCTCAATATCACTGAAATTATACAATTTGTATCATTGAAAATAAATTTATATATCCATACTAATATTATAAATGCGAAAGTCTGTCTGTCTGTCTGTCTGTCTGTCTGTCTGTCTGTCTGTCTGTCTGTCTGTCTGTCACCTCTTCACGGCTAAACTGCTGGACCGATTGTGATGAAATTTGGTAGGGATGTAGTTAACGACCTGGGGTCAAACATAGGCTACTTTTGGGCGCGATATAACCGAGTCCCACGCGGGCGGAGCCGCGGGCAACAGCTAGTATAATATATGTGTGTGTAAGTAGTTTTTATTTCAATAACGAGTTAATAGCGAAAATGTAAAAAACTATGAAGTGTATGCACTTTCGCATTTATAATATTAGTATGGATATGTCCATACTAATATTATAAATGCGAAAGTCAGTCTGTCTGTCTGTCTGTCACCTCTTCACGGCTAAACTGCTGGACCGATTGTGATGAAATTTGGTAGGGATGTAGTTAACGACCTGAGGTCAAACATAGGCTACTTTTGGGCGCGATATAACCGAGTCCCACGCGGGGCGAAGCCGCGGGAAACAGCTAGTCTATTATATAAAAGAAAGTCGTGTTAGTTACTCCACTTATAAATCAAGAACGGCTGAACCGATTTAGCTGAAAATTGTCAGGGAGGTAGTTTAGAGCCAGGAGAAGGACATAGGACCTTTCATCCCGGGAAAAAGCACTGTTCCCGAGGGAAGTACACGCGGGCGAAGCCGCGGGCAAAAGCTAGTTTATTGATAAAAGCAAAATTGTGATGCTGTCCGAGCCAGAAAGTGTAACACAATTGTTTTCACCGATGACTATCATTTTCATGTCGTCAACCTGGATCCCCCAGACCAATTCCCGCTATTGCAGGCAAGGGCTACTAGGCCTACTAGGTACGAGTTCACTACTAACAAATGATGCATGGGTCGCAGTCGCAGTAGTTGTAAATAACTAGTTTTTCCTTTTGATTCTAAACATCCAAATCAACTTTAACTTTTCGTAACAAGGACAAATTTATTTGTCCTAGTTACGAAGTCCACCAAGAAAGATGATTCATTGAATACTTAATTACATACTATATAACAATAAATTTACCCAAAACAACTGCCAAATAAAACCATATTGATCGCTTTTGTGCCATTTTCTAAAAAAACACTTCACTTTTTACTCTAATTACACACCAAAACAGACACAATAAATCCAATGTTTCGCTAACTGGCGGACCATAGGCGTGCTCTTTAGGACAAGGCGCCCTTATCATTTGCTGATAAGATAGTGCGCTTACTAATCGGAGATAAGTGCCTATACCTGTTTGTTGTGCTATGAGTATAACATACCTCAGTATTTAGCACATAGGATTTTACATATGACTCAAGACATTTCTTTGAAATCATGATTGCAAGGTACTTACATGATTGAAGGTACTTACATATTAAATATTTTATTAATTGGATCCACATTGGTCCCTATGCGTATTTGTCACTTTGAACCGGAATAGTTAAGATGTACTCATATTCTTTCACGTTATATCGAAAAGTGAGAAAAGAAAAAGGATTTCATAAAAACAAAATATAAAGGCAGTGAGACTGCGGGACTGATTATTTCTATGTCATCATCATAAATTTAAAAGCTGGGTCTCTTGTCGGTGGAGTTCCTTCCATTTTTGTCTATCCTTTGCCAGTTCCTTTATTTCTTGATACGACACGACGACGTTTTTTTCCTTTATCTGTTTCATACATGTTTCATATAACTATGCCTTGGTCTACCTGGACCCCTTTTTCCTTCAATGATGTTCTTCATCAAATCATCGTGTCGTATCAAGTATTTCTATTTCATAGGTATTTATTTATTTTATTTAATAAAATACTAAAGTATATGAATGAACAAACATTCTATAATTTCTATTATTATTTAATAAATCTAATTACATATAATACTCTTATAGGAAACAATTTCAGTTTTCTTTCTCATTGAAAATATTTTTCAAATCAGCTTCAACTAGTACTTTGGCGGTAACGGACTCTGGGTTTTTAGCGACTATCTTGCTCGGTCTTGCTGCGATCACTTCTTGCCTCTCAGTCTCGACGATTGCGACAGATTTCTCTATGAGGTCTTCTTGGGGAATCCCTTCGGCTTTCAGCTTTTCGTATTGCTCTAAGAGTCGCTTTGTTTGTGTCGTTCCAGTGGAGGTAAGCATGTTCACTGCTCCTGTACCAAAACCCTTCGAGTGAAATTCTCTGCAAAGATAAGAGTTTTGATTTATAGCGTGAAGTATATATCTATTTAATGTCATTGCATGGCTAAGATGCTAAGGTCCATTATATTAAAAGATTGTGCGTAAGGGAGTCTTCACACTTATCAACGCGAATCGGCTTCAGCCGGTCAGAAAAGCCTTTATGTCAACGTAATAAGGTCCAACATATGCCTTTCGCATTAGAGCCTAGTTGATAAGTCTGGAGATTCTTTAATTCGATCTTAAACTCACGCTCTAGTAACATCTTCCTTGTACAGAATCTGTCTGATTGGCTTGATGTCAGGTTTGGGCTTGGCAAATTTAGGTTCTGTGATGGGTGGGAATGCCTTGTAGATGTCGAACCAGAGCGGTCTATCATCTGGCTTCATGCCTCCGTGTTTTATAAGGCCTTCCACTCTGTAACGATATTAGCTATTAGTGGTAAGAACATGTCGGTAAGTATTTTTTTTTATATTATTTACAATTCCATTTCCCACAGGTCTCCCATTCACGGTGGTTTATGTGTTCTTAGGGTTCCGTACCTCAAAGGCAAAAACGGAACCCTTATTTTTCGACTTTCAACTTTTTTTTCGAGGAACGCAAGAATATAGGTAATCATGCTGAAATTTAAAATGTAAAGCAGGCCTACGGTTTCTTTCGACTGTTTACGTTAAACAAATTTAAAACTACGGTAACGCGATCAAAAGATATTTAGGCACGTAAATGTTGCAATTTTTGATAATTTTCCGATTTTAGATGGGAATCAAAACCTATGGGGTACTTCCTGTTAAACTAGAATCATGAAATTTAGTAAGAAGCATTATCATATAGCATCTATTCAGAAATAAATCTAAAAACTTTAAATTTATTTTTAATTTTAGATTAGTATTGTGTGGTGGTCGGGACCCTCAGGTCGCGAGTCCGAGTCGCGCTTGGTTGGTTTTTTTATACCTATGACTATGATTACGTTGGCATCAAGCATACTGACCGCGAAAGATAGGCGCCATGTCACTAGTCAAATTACGCTCGTGATACCTAGAGGGTGTCACCAAGGCGCTGCCAGCTCGTGACCGAAGTGTTTCGCCACAGTACCCAGTAATTTCACTGTCTCTCACTTCATACCGAAACAGATAATGCAAACACTACGGCAGTAATAAGCGAGTGAGAAACACAGGAACTCAATGTTATGGTAATCATAATCAAAGAGTATAAGTACTTATTGTAAACTAGCTGTTGCCCAGGGTCCGCTCCCGTGGGATTTCCGGGATAAATATAGCCTATGGGTTGTTCCAGGGTCTTAGTAATCTCATTCCAAATTTCAGCCAAATCGGTTCAGCCGTTTTCCTATCAAACATAAAAACTTTCGCGTGTATAATATTAGTAAGTTAAAATAATAAGTTAGTTTAGGGATACGTCGATCGCAAGATGTGGGACTTCCGGCCTTCTTGGCCTCGACTTTCGGGACGAAAGATATTGTCACTCAAATTCTAAATACCAATGGTGATAATGTCTGCGTTCCTTTTGTTGCGGAGGCTTTGGACGCCTGGGCGTCTTGCACTGCAAACGGTGCTATACCCGACAACCCCCATTTACAGAGAGAATGGGACGATATTTTATGTAGGCAAGCTTTCAGCTCATTGTTGAGTGATGTTTCGGGAACAGATGTGGCTCGCCTAAAGGCTGCTAGCAAGCCGGAATCTGGGGCTTGGCTACAGGCTTTGCCTTCACCTCACTTCGGGACACTTAAATAGTGATTCTCTCCGGATCGCAGTGGCCCTGAGGCTTGGGTGCAAGGTATGCGAGCCACATCGCTGCATCTGCGGCAAAATGGTGGAAGAAAAAGGTCTCCACGGCTTAAGTTGCCAAAGAAGTGCAGGTCGTTTCTCGAGGCATCACACTTTAAATGAAATTATTCACAGGGCTATGTCCTCCCTGAACATTCCTTGTCTTTTGGAGCCCCCAGGGTTATGCCGCACTGACGGAAAGCGGCCGGACGGATTGACATTGGTTCCATGGCAAAAAGGTCGTTGTTTAATCTGGGACGCAACTTGCGTATGCACATTCGCTGCATCCCATTTAACTGATTCGATTAAATCAGCAGGTTCAGCTGCTGAAAAAGCGGCAAAATCGAAACACGACAAATATATTGCCTTGGAACCAATGTACGACTTCGTACCTTTCGCGGTAGAAACGGCTGGCCCTTGGGGTTTGGAAGGCAGAGAATTGTTCCGGGAGTTTAGACGCCGACTTATAGATAGGGGCTGTGATCCTCGCTCCGGTCAGTATATGGTTCAACAGGTCTCCATAGCTATACAGCGCGGAAATGCTGCAAGCATTATGGGGACCTTTGAGCCGGCTACTTTCCGGAGAGTGGATCATTTATAGTTTAGTTTATATTTTAGTTTTAGTTTATATTTTAGTTTTAGTTTAATTTACACTTACTTTATATATTTCTTTAAGATAAATAAGTATGTCTTTACTCCGTTTAAATGTTTGATCTGTATATTACATTACTTTATTTGTGAAGATTGTTTCTTAGGTTAATTTATCGATTAAAAAACATTAAATAATAAGTTTTAGCCTAAATTTCGAAAATTATTAATTTTTCGACTATAAAATGCAACTTGTAAATAATAAATTCTGGTTTATCGAATATGGAAGTTAAATCAGGCCCTTCATTAAAAATGTGTAGATAAATATTTGTTGTTGATGTTGATATTATATTAATGTAGGTAAGTAATACAAAAATAACATACATAACACAAAAAGTTATATTTATTGTACTGTCATATGTAGTAACAATAACAATGAATTAAAAATCTTAAATTCATTAACTTAAATATACCTAGGTATCAATTAAATCAAACTAAAAAATACTCAACAAATACACATATAAAATTAATTTCATTTATCTCACTTTCAAACCACTTGAATAAGAACTTTCATTTTAATTTCATAAGTAACTGAATCAAAAAACTAAAAAATTATAATAATATAAGGGAATTTTCAAAATCCATTTTGCATAGCTTGAAAAATGGAACGGCGTAGTGCTTCCAATCCAGTTTGCTTAGTTTCAGCAATAACTTTCTTCTGCAGCTTAATCATATCTTTGTCCAACTCATCTGCCAATTCATTTGTTTCTGCTTTATGTTTAGCCTCTGTTTCCTTACACCTGTTTATAAATATATGTACTTTAGAAAAATAGGCAAAGTATATGTTACTTGTAGACAAGGGGTCTCCTACCATTGAACTAAAATGACTAACACTATAATGTAAATGTAGAGGATAAGGTCCTAATGGACTAGTTCAAGAGCTAGGCCTTCTCCATTTGAATACTCCATCCATACTAATATTATAACTGTCTGTCTGTTACACTTTTTTGGCTAAACTGCTAGACCAATTTTAATCAAATTTCGTATGGATATAGTTAAGTACCAGGGTCAAACATATGCTACTTTTTGGCGCGATATAATCGAGCTTCACAGGAGCCGAGCCGTGGGCAATAGCTAGTTGTAACATAAATACATCTCCACAGACTGCACACTCATCCTCACAGACTTTTGTAATAATATTATAAGGAACATGTAGAATTGTAAAAAATATAACAAATATAGTTTATAAAATAGTTACTGTTGCTTGAAGGAGGCATGAATTTCTTTTAGAGTTTCAAGTTTTTGTTTGTAGGCATTTGTTGCTTGCTGGATACATTTCATGTAAGATCCAGTAATGTGTTCTAATTTTTGCTTATTGTCATTCATTGCATTATAATCAGTTTCCAATTGTTGCAAAACCTCTGATATATCATCGAGAAGTTTATCATTTTCTATTTTCCTGAAGAAAATAATATTTTATTATACATAAGCCGTTACACTTTATTTATCATACCAAATACCAACATAGGTAGTGCTGTTGAAATGGTTAAAATATTAAAAGAAACACTTACCTAGTATGCAACTGACGGCTCATAACATCTAGTAATTTTTGACGGGACTCTTCTGGAGATTCAGCACTAGCATTTTCTGCTTTTCGTTTTTTGGCACTCACTTGATATTTCCCGATTAATGTAGACATTTCTTCATCATTTGTTTCGGGCTTCGGACCTTTACGTTTTAAAATTTTCTTTTCTTTGGGAGAATCTTTTAAAAATTGAGATTCATTCATTATTTCGTTTAAGTCTTCAGATGTAAATTTAGATGTCCTGAGGGTCTTTTTATGAGACATTGTATTCGTAAGTAATAATTTAATTTTATAAGTAAGGTACACTTATTTTTCCTTCCTACATTTACAAAGTGTACAATAGATAGTTTTACCCGCCTCAAAATTTTACCGCCTATTTTCGTGTGAAATGATTCTTTTATTTTTTTTCTTATTTAAATTTAGAAGTACTGTGAAAACATGATATAGTATTAATTTTATTTAAAAAAAAACGACAAACCTCGTCATTATGGTTCCAATTCTTTCTAATCTGCTACTTGCCATTATGTGTAAAATTGCATTACACGACGCAAAATGTATAAATAAATTCAAAATACGGAATTAATTATAATTCAAATTAAAGAATAAAAATTCAATGTTTTGAGGTTATAAAATTACTGATTCCTATTTCCTGTGAATTACACTAATGTCAATGTCATTGTGTCGTCTGTCAGTGTCAAGTCAATCTTTTTTTTGTTATCATCCAACATCATGGAAGGAAGCACAAATTATAGAAAGAATATGTATGTTGTATGTATGAAGGAAATAGGTATATGAAGTAGGCTGTAGGCTTAGGTGGCCTACCACCATCGTGAGGGGGATGTCGTATTACATCTTGTATCGCGCTGTCTCGCTTACTCACTGGGACTTGCATGGTTTTAAGAGATAGTAGTAGGCCACCAGGTGGTTTAACCCCTCAAGGTGGTTACCATCCTGGGCGTCGATTCTGCTAAAGTTAAGACAAAATCGTATCAAAATAGTGTTTCAATAGTAGTGCTTTTTACACACTATTTACAAGAGTTATGACAGTATGATGTGATGTGAATTTAGTATGTGGTGTGATCATCAGAAGTGATATAAAAAAAAAATAAACATTTCTTGTAACTAGTGTGTAAAAAAGCACTACCATTGAAACACTATTTTGACACGATTGTGATTTAACGTTAGCAGAATCGACACCCTGGTGGCCTACTACTATCTCTTAAAACCATGCAAGATCCAGTGATTAAGGGGGCTGTCGCCTTACATCACGTAGCGCGCTATCCCGCTTACACACTGGATCTTACATGGTTTTAAGAGACTGAAGTAACCCCCCTGGCGGGTTACTATCTTGCATGGTTTTTAGAGATGAAAGTAGGCCACCAGTGGACGAATACTAATCATACTAATAAAAACGAGTCTTTGCCTTTAAAATGCACATTTATTACAAAATACAAGGAATTTCACTGAAATAGTACTTTATATTATGGTGGATAAAAATAATATATCTTCAAAACTACATACATGGAAGATTAAAACAAACAAATAATGTAAAAAGTTCATTTTATTAAAATAAATCTAGGTCATGAAATAAAATGCATATCTTCAAGGCATTCTTTTTTTAACTTAAATATAATTTATTTTTAAAATGTACACCTTAAGTACTATTATGTACAATTTTATTATGTTGTCTCTGCAAAATACATTACTTTATTGTTTATGCTATGATTGCGATCTATGTTTCCTAAAACATCGCTTGTCAGCTTGCCGAGTCAGAATATCGGAGACAAAACTCCTATGAGTGAACACCTTTAGTAGATCGTCGCGAGCCTCTTCGATACCTTCGCATACCTTTTTGCTTCTTTGAATGTTACTCTGAAAAAATAATGGTTCAATAAGGTTCACATCTCTCTGGGATGGCAGTGGTATGCAAAGCACTTAAAGAGAAAGTATTTTTAACTTTATTTATCCATACTTCCATACTAATATTATAAATGCGAAAGTCTGTCTGTCTGTCTGTCTGTCTGTCACCTCTTCACGGCTAAACTATTGGACCGATTGTGATGAAATTTGGTAGGGACGTAGTTGACGACCTGAGGTCAAACATAGGCTACTTTTGGGCGCGATATAACCGAGTCCCACGCGGGGCGAAGCCGCGGGGAACAGCTAGTATAATAATAAGTATAAAACCAGTAATCGCTGAAAAACCAGTAAAGGTCGCGTGGGTACACGCGGCGCCTTGATCTTAGGTAGAGGTATATGTAGACAAAGTTAAAATTTCTATGCTTAATAAGGCACTTAATATATTCAATTTCAAGTCATCATTTCACAAGGTCAGTTCATACCGAATGGAAAAATGCTCAAGCAATTTACTGGTTTCATTGAAAGAAGGACCATATTACCAAAGGCTTAGATATACCTTGAGCGGTCGCGCGAGTATGCAAATCGATCTTCATTCAAACTTTCTACTATGGTGACATGGTCTTAATTTTAAAGGTTGATATCACTACATGGTATAAAACAAAGTCGCTTTCTCTGTCCCTATATTCCTTTGTATGCTTAAATCTTTAAAACTACGCAACGGATTTTGATACGGTTTTGTTAATAGATAGTGATTCAAGAGGAAGGTTTTTATGCCCATGCAAAGCCGGGACGGGTCGCAATTTTTTTTTTATAATATAGACCTAAAAGCATTTTAGAGTCAAAGCTATTTCATATCATGAAAGTTACCTTAAGTAATTCTAACAAAGTGTGCGAGTGAGGTTTAAGGGACGTCATTGCGCGTCCGGATGCAGTCTCCAATGATCTCAACAAACTTCCTTGCTGCTCGCCCACGTCCGCTTCTAGTGTTATCTGAAAACAAATTACAAATAAAACATCATAGTGACTATTCCTTTTTGTTACCAGAGGCAATCTATACTTCTATTTCCATACTATACGAATATAATAGAGCTGATGAGTTTGTTTGTGATGAAAATCGGTTGAGCCGCTTATTAGTTGTGGGGGTGAAAGTGGGGATGATAACCAAATGTCTGCAAATATACTCAAGTGGGGTATTAAATGAAAGCGCATCACATGCACATTATATGCAAAATACCTAATGTCTGCATATATGGGGGGGGGGGGGGGGGGGGGGGAATCAGTCGATCCTCACCACTCGACAAAATATTTTAACCAAATCCTCCATCTGAGCGGTGAGATGGTGATCCTTCCAGCCTTCAGTCCTGGTTAGCACATGTTGCTAGGCGATAGCTAGGAGGTTTATGCGCGAGATTCCCGTTTTCTTAATTAGACTAGGTGAACTTTCTACTCACCAAATCCTCCATCTGAGCGGTAAGATGGTGCACTTTCCATCCCTCAGCACTGGCAATCACGTGTTTCTGGCTCGCGATCGCTAGAATGTCCTTGGCGCGAGGTTCCCGCTTGCGGACGTCAGAGGGCCGCGTGAAATGTAACGCAGTCGCTCGCCATCCGCACACGTAACTTGATTTTAGTTGGGGACCTGCATGATAGGGATTGGGTTACAAAAGGACGGAATATTTAAATATTTGCCTGTATTCAAAATGGCTTTAATTACTAACCTATCTAATAAATTCAAGTTACAATGTTCACGTAAGCACTTAATTCATAAAAAAAAAACATTTCAACAAATATGTTGTCTCTTTCTTTCTTATCTATATTATATATTATACTAGCTGTTCCCCGCGGCTACGCCCCGCGTGAGAGTCGGTTATATCGCGCCCAAAAGTAGCCTATGTTTGACCTCAGGTCGTTAACTAAATCCCTACCAAATTTCATCACAATCGGTCCAGCAGTTTAGCCGTGAAGAGGTAACAGACAGACAGACAGACAGACAGACTTTCGCATTTATAATATTAGTATGGATATGTGAAAGAATGAGAGAAACACATTCATTTTAGTTAAAATTGGTCACACATGTTACGAAATCGAGAGATGCTAACAGGCTTTTCACTCAAGCATTCTGAAGGTAAGTTCCGTGGATAAAAAAATCATCAAAATATAGACCACTAGCTGTTGCCCGCGGCTCCGCCCTCGTGGTACTATTTATATGGCGGTTATATTGCACCAAAAAGTAGCCTGTTTAACTCCTGCTGTTTAACTAAATCCATATCAAAGTTCACCGAAATCGTCCCAGCGGTTTAGCCGTAAAAGCGTAAACAGACATGACAAGCCTTTCGCATCTATTAAGTATGGATGTAGGATATTAACTTACGTTTTGGCGGAACAATGGGAGGCGGTGATGGGGGCACCACTTCTTCTGGAGGGAATTCACATTGTCTTACTTCACTTGTCAACCTGTAAGTTCAAAAATAACATTAACATGTAAGAGTATTTATTACATATCAAGGGAGGGAGGGAGTAAGGCAACTACTCTTAAAAATAGAATAAATGAACTTTAAAAGTAAATTCGTTATTATTTCAAATTTTTTAGGAATTATTTTTCAAAGAAACTTTTTCAGATCGAGAACAATGTTTCCCATTTGAATGTTGGTTTGATAGTAAATTCACACTTCACACAAATACTAGATTCAAATTCGACGCGTTTTTTTTTTCCCTATTTTTTTTTTTTATTATTACGAGTACGTTTGAGCCTTGATTTTTGACTATATTTAAGTTTTTATTTGTTCTTTATTTTGACGAAACTTATTGTGTATTATGTATAATTTTTATTAGGTACCTTAAGTGGTATTTTTACAACTATTTTATAACATAAAGAAATAAATAACGTACATCTGTTTCCTTGGCTTTTTCCTCGGCGACACGTCGTTATCGATGTGTTCGGGCTCGTCGTCGGGCGCGGGCGACGACGACGCAGATATCGTGGTAGACCCTCCGGAACCACGACTCTCGCCTGTAGGCACATCTTCCCAGCCTGTGCTTTCTGGCCGCGAGTATAACGGGGGGCCTACTCCCGCCGTCTTCGTTGGTGAACTAAATGATAACAAATCTTATAAATCGACTAGACACACGGCCGTGATGTCGACTAAGTCCATTTATATCTTAGGTACATCAGTTTCAAACGATGTGTATGTATACATATGTCTTAAACTATAATTAAGCTACCAAATGTAAAAATATTTTTTCTTATCTGTGTGGTAGTTCTGCGTGATCCACGAGAACACAGTTCTCGTGGATCACGCAAAGGAGTTAGTCGCGTACTTGAACTGCATTTATTAAGTTAAAAAGTGAGAAGGATAGCGCAATACATTAGAAAAAGATCAATATCGATTTACCAATACCGTGTTAACTGTGAGACCTTAAGTGTTATTTATTAGATAAGGATAGTGCACTGTGTAAGAAAGGGACATCGCATACGTACTATCCTCAAGTAGCCCGATCGAGTTAGATACCAGCGAATACCTACCTGCATTTACTCATTTATACGAATAATTGAATGGAATTTGAATTATTATTATAAGATGCAGCGAACACCGGATAAAAATTACTTTGCATCGGATACTGATATAACAAAAATAAGAGATAGAGGTACAATGGATTATTGGATTAATTTACGACAAAAAAAGAAGCGTTCCGATGATGAACCCGATAGCGACTCCAGTATTTCACATGAGCACAGCCGGCAAAAAACATCCTGCTGTGATACAACCGCCATCAACGACACTCTCTTGTCCTTGAAGAAGCAAATGGAAACTATGAATGCTGCTTTATTCTCAATAAAAGACGATCAAAAAACTCAATTCTCAGGATTACAATTAGAAATGTCAGAAATAAAAAATGAGATAATATCCATTAAGAAAACGAGCAAGGAAATGGAAAAATCAGTTTCATACCTCGGAGAGAAATATATAGAATTAGAAAAGTCCCAAAAGGTTTTAAAAGAAGATTCTAAAAAGCAAGAGAATAGAATAAAAGATGTCATTCAAAAGAATTTATTTCTTGAAAAATCTAACAAGGCGTTGGAGGAGCGATTGATGAGACTTGAGCAGAAAGAATGTGATAAAAAAATTCAAATTTTCAATGTCCAGCACCATGAAGATGAGAATGCCCTGGAAATAGTGCACAAGATAGGATCGAATCTTAAGCTTAACACTCAATGTATTGAAAAAGCATGGAGAGTCCCTGGAGATCAAACGAAAAAATCGCGTCCCTTGATTGTATCATTTAAGACCAAGGAAGATCGTGTAGAATGGTTAAAATGTGGGAAGAAAACTATTACTAGCGATTCCGTGTTTAAGGATGGAAGAGATTCCCGAATTTATTTTAATGAGCACTTGACCAGACAAATGCGTGAACTGTTCTGGAATGCAAAAAATAAGCTTAAGGAATACTATAAATATATATGGTTCCAGAATGGAAAAATACTAATTAAAAAGAGTGAGGAAGAGAAAAAAGTGTATCAAATAAATTTTGAAAGTGATATAGAAATATATATTAAAAAACAACACGAGTAGTTTGGCAAATAAAGAACTGTAAATAACAAATATCTAAATATATAGATTTATAAATAAGTATTGATATAAACCTATAAATATTATGTCATCACACTTTATTCCCCAAAATGACTTACAAGATATAGTATATGATAATTATAAAGATATAAAATTATGGCAGGAGACTGTGAACGGACAGACAGGTCATTTACACATCGTACATGTCAACCTGTGCTCCCTGAGAAAACATTTCTGTGAACTTATAACATTAATAAAGGGATGTCTACAAAATTTGGATGTAATGTGCCTAACGGAAATAAATATCAGACAGGAAGAGGAATATTTGTACCAATTAGAAGGTTTCAATACTTTTTCATTAACAAGGGAGGTGCAGCGTGGTGGAGGAATTTTACTGTACGTGAGAAATAACATCGTGTATAGGCCAGTAGCAGTGCCGGTATGTATGACTCAGTGCGAGATGCTCAGTGGAGAATTGCAGTTTGACGGATATAATACAAATATACTGATCGTATACAGACCACCTCACACAAATAAGTCAATTTTTATCAGCGAATTAAAAAGTGTGTTATGTTCTATCCCACGAAAAAACAACTTAATTTTAGTCGGAGACATAAACATCGATATTTTACAAAAGGATCTTGAGATGCCTGACGTCATATCAAACAGGTACTTGGATGTGGTGAGTGAGTTTGGTATGCAGTGTGGTGTGCGTGACGTAACGAGGGAGTGCATCATCAATGGGAAGAGGACGGCGTCGTGCCTCGATCACATCTTTATACGGACTAAGCTATCAGGTATTGTGCATGCTTATGTTGTGTTAAGTAAAATCGCCGATCATTACGTTATAGGCATCTCAGCTGATATGAAAAAACAGGAAATACAGTGTAGTCCCAGAACATTTTTTAAAGACGATATGATTTTGAGGCAACTTAACGAAGTTAAGTGGTTAGAATTGTTACAATTCGAAGATCCATTGGATATTTATAACAGTATTTTTGAAGTTTTCGACAACGTTTATAAAACATGTACCTTTCAGCGTTCTTGCATTATTAATAAAAGAAATACTCAGGCTTGGGTTACCAACCAACTCCAAAGTATGGTTGAAAAGAGGGATAATCTGTTTAGAAAATGGAAGTCAGACCCTAAAAATAATAATTATCGGTTAGAATACACAAGGTATCGAAATTATACTAATAAATTATTAAATAAGGCTAAAAACCAGGATCGTAAAAAAAAGTTGGATAGTTGTAAAGGTGATTTACGAAAAATTTGGAGTCAGATTAACACCTGGTTGGGAAGAAATAAACTGTCAGTAGATAGTATAGTTGAAAAGTACATGTTAAACCCGGAAACATCAAGAACGGATGTCTGTAATGGTTTTTGTCAAACTTTTACCAGCGAAGTCGAGAGCATTAAGAGTAAGCATACATGTCGCCAATTATTTTTGAACAGAAGATCATATGTGCGTGATTGTAATGTAAGTTTTCGATTTAATAAAGTGTCAGCTAATGATGTTGTTAAAGTTATCGACAAAATGGACTGCAATAAGTCGGCGGGATCAGATGGTATCAGAGCTAAGGACTTAAAAAAAATAAAGAACAAAATTGCTCCAGTGATTGCGCATTTTATAAATTTGAGTGTAAAAAAAGGAATATATCCCGATGAATTAAAAATGGCAATTATTAGGCCGATTTATAAACAAGGCTCTCATCAGGAATTTACAAATTACAGACCTATTGCGATTTTAAACATTATTAATAAAATAGTAGAAAAAATAATAGTAGATCAAATAACCGAATTTTTAGAAATCAACAACATTATTTGCGACGCGCAACATGGGTTTCGTCCTAATAGGAGTACAGCCACGGCGCTGTCTAAGTTTGTTGATAATGTTAATAATTCTCTTAATAAACAGGAAATGGTAGTGGTAATTTTTATTGATTTTAAAAAGGCATTTGATACCCTCGATCACGACGGGTTATTGCAGTCCATGGAAGAATGTGGCATACGGGGGCCAATGAACGCCTGGTTTAGGGAATACCTTAATGACAGACAGTTACAGGTTAATGTTTGTGGTGCAGTTAGTACAAAAGGCAACATTAGATATGGGGTACCTACTGGTTCGGTATACGGACCTACCGGTTATAAAATGCATGTTAACAGTATGCCCAATGTAGTTAAAAAATGTAACGTGTACATGTTTGCCGATGACACATGCCTTATCTATGGCCATAAGGATCCATCAGTCCTACATGATGTTGTTCAAAATGATTTTGATAATATAGTTCGCTGGGCACATGATAATGGGATAATTATTAATGTCACTAAAACTAAATGTATGTATATAAGATCACCGTATAATAGAAATAAAAACTTTTCACTAAAAATTAAAGGACATACATATGAATGTTTTCATAACAATGATCATAAAAATAATTGTAATTGTGAAATCTTGGAGAGTGTAACTTCTTATAGGTATTTAGGCATTATTGTTGACTGTCACTTTGGCTGGAACCTCCATGTCGACTTGGTGTGTAACAAATTGAGATCAGTTCTTTGTAAACTACAAAGTTTAAAGTATATACTATCTAAGAATGTTATGTTTTTGATATACTATGCATTGGCTGATGCTGTCATTACTTATGGGCTGGGTGCATATGGCCTTACATTTCCTGTTCATCTATACAAGATTAAAAGTCTCCAGATACGAATATTAAAGCTCCTGGTAGATATAAATGTAAAACGCTCCGTTGAAAGTTATGAAAATTTATTTAAAATATGTAGAATATTGCCTGTAGAATTAAAGGTAAAGATGGCCATTCTTCTCGAGCAATACGGTACGAAGGAACATAAACAGGAAAGGAGGTTTGTGTACCCAACCCGGTTATCTAAACAATATAAATTAATTGTCCCAAAGACAGTAAATTACTTTGGCAAGCGAGAGAGAAGGTTTCTCACACCAGTTTACATAAATGAGTTGCCACAAGACATAATCCCGAATGTTAATAACGCTAGAAGCAAGAACTGTCTGAAAACAATACTTAAAAAACATTATTTGTCGCTATGCCCATAGCTGTTACTTATCAAGTGTAAGTAAAGCAATGTGTTGCCTACCATGCGTGTGTAAATATCGGTAAACCGACACAACTATACTTGTAAATAGTTTCATACTGCTACATGTTGGTCAATACTTTAACTAGGCTAGTTGTTAACTGGTGTTTTGTTTATGTAAGTATAAAATATTTTTTTTTATGTTCGTTTAGACTTGAACAATATTTCCATAGGTACCTACTTACATTTTTCTTTTTGAGCCGTAAAAAACAGGAAAAATTTAATTTCAAAAGTTCACAATTCAACTGTTTGTGAGATTTATCTCTTGACGGATAGACAAACTATAGTTTGTTTATACCTTTTGAGGTATGCGCGGAACCCTAAAATTGTTTCCATATAAAAATTCATCAAAATCGGTCAAAAAATCTTAACATCAATTATAGGTAAATAATTAAAATAATAAATATTATTTAGGAATAATAGCTATGATATGTAATGGTGGTGGGTAAGTAGTTATGTAAGTACATAAATAAGAATGCGTGTTCACGAGAACGCTGCCGACAAACTGTCTCGCAGTTTGGCAGACAAGATATAATGTAATGTACTGTTTTTATGAAATAAAGAATTAAAAAAAAAAAAGTTCCAAAGTTATACATAATTAAATCAAACTTTTAAGCTTTATCATGTTAGTTACTAAGTATAGATATAATTCATAAGAGTTATTAATATTGTTATTATTAATTAGGCCATTGAATGTTGTTGTTGATTCTAGCTTAAGAATAGACAAAGTTTATGTTTCTCCTTATATCGTAAAAGGCGACTTATTAATAGGCGAAACAAACAATTTCTAAAGTTAGATTCAAAGGTGATTTCAATCTATAATTTGTATTGATGATTATCTTATTGGAGGAAAATGGCGGAATTAATATAAACTGATATGATTGAAACTTACCCTTCAATATCACGTTTCCTCAGTATGGACGGTCTGGGCAGCACGGGGGTCACCGCAGCCGGTGGCCGGGTTTCGGGCGGCGGTTGTGGCTGAACTGTGTTCACCACACTCACTGCTAGAACAATTATACAAGTTAGTCACTTCCCATAGCTTTGGCAACCATTATCCTTCACATTGCAAGATTTGCAAGCGGTCATCCTCTTACCTTTTTTTGTTACCGGAATAATCAAGACTTTTCTAATAACGTGATTTATTAAACAATATGGGCAAAATGAATTTTCCCAGACATGGAACCTAGCTAGATTATCTTTTTGACTATTTAAGAACTTATATTTCAAATTTTAAAGAAATCGTTAAGACGCTTTTTCGAAAACGCGAGTACAAATAAATTTATTGCTCGATTAATAGTATAGGATTCGTCATTGACACGAAAATAAGTAGTATTTATGCAATGCTTGCTTTTCGAGGTTTCATTTGCTTTGTTGGGTGTGTATATATTAGCTCAGACTATGATATGCAAAAAGAATTAATAAAATGTTTAAATATGTTTTATACAATAAAGATATTACAAACAAACAAACAAGAATTTTGCAAATCTGACCAGTAGTTCTAAAGTTATAAGCATTTAAATAAACAAACAAAATCTGTCTTTACTGAATTAGTATAGTATAGATGAAATGACGTTTAAAGTCTGAATAAATTTCGAGAACGGTTGCTGGACCAATTGAGCTAATTATGGTTTTGTAATTTTTGTACAAATCCAATGAAGATTTATAAGATGAGAAACCATAAAGTAACGAGAAAAGTACTATTTTTTTTTCTTTTTACAAACTGTTCGTACCTGTCAATTAGATTATTGGTAGTACCACAAATTACAGAATACTATACAGATATTCAACCGCCATACCTCTCGACTCCTCTCCCGAGACATATTATCGCCATCTATCGATCACATGAGAAATTGAGATTCGAGAGACAGTTTGTAATAGCATGATGATACTTTAAAAAATCATGTTTTAATAATTCATACTCTTTTTTGCTAAAAACAAGCGAGATTTTACCTATATTCAGATAAGATGTTACATACCTTGGTGCGGGGTGTGTGGGGTGTGCGGGGTGTGCGGGGTGGGATGCCTGGGCGCGGGCGCGAGCAGCTGCGCGCGCGGCACCTCGTAGTAGAGCTGCGCCGGCGCACTGTTGCCCACCACGCCGCGCACGCTCGCCACTCCTAATACCTGGGACACACAAACATCGCGTAAAGCCGTGCTCTGAGGCTCAATTTTCGCTGATTCAGAGTCAATGAAAATTGATTTTTAATTTAACTTTATAGTACACTAGTTTCCACCCGCGGTTTCTTCCGCGTGGTAGTCTGTAGTTTTTTTCTTCTGGACTAAAGGTATCTTCTAAACCAATCATCATGAAATTTTGCACACACATTAGTAATGATACGGAGAAGGCCGTATCATAACTTATGTGTGTGCAAAATTTCATGATGATTGGTTCAGTAGATAGGACGTGAAAGTGTATCTAACAAACAAACTCTTCGCATTTATAATCCTAATCCTAACTAATATTATAAATGCGAAAGTGAGTTTGTTTGTTTGTTTGTTACGCTTTCACGCTCTATCTACTGCACCAACTCCTGAAATTTCATATACAAATAGATAGAAGTATTGAGAAGGACATTAGATACCTTTCATTCTGAGAAAAAGTTCCCGTGGGAAATTCACGCGGGCGAAAGCCAGTAATACTTGGTATAGTGGGACGGGATTGAGATTTTTTTTGTCTACCGAAGATTCGGCTTCGGTAGAAACTATTTTTTCTGACAAAAATTAGCTCATTCTCGCGTGCGATTGAACTTGTATTGAATTTGTTTCGCAAATATGAACTTTATGCAATGGAAAAAAGGAATAATTTGATCTTACTTTAGGAGGGTAGTTTCTCTGTAGCAACGGCAATGCGCGAGGCGCGGCTGTGCTATTCGGCGTCGGGGTAGGTATTCTTGGAGCTGCTGTTCTTATTCCACTGGAAATAACGCCACTTGCTAGATAAAAAAAAAAAAAATTATAATCTAATGACATAAATAAAAGTAATAGTTGCTCTAAGTTATATAAATTATGGCCAAACGGTATCTGCCTTAAAAAAAAATGACATATGGACAGACGCACATGACGAATCTATAAGGGTTCCAATTATGCCATTTGGTTACGGAACCCTAAAAAGGTCAACTTCAGTCATCGATCACTTAGGTTTCATCCTGAGGTTGCAATTTCTTTATACCTATTCGACAGGTGGGGTTTTCCACTACAAATATTTGAATATTTAGTGGTATAGAGTGATCAGGTCTAATAAATAATTATTGCGGACACCAGAGTCGGAGCGACCGCGCTGATTCCGAACAATGATCACGGACACTGGCACAAAGGTATGGGATTTCTGATAGAGGTGTGACGTACTAGGTAAAACGCGGACTGAGTCTTGCGAGTACGCGTCCAGAAAAAGACTAGATCCAAAGACTAGGTCCACGAGTATTTACGAGTACGCGACTCAATGGACTCATTGCGTAACCAAATGATTCCCGTAAATGCGCGTCTTGCGTATATGGACTAGTTTTACAAGTATTGAGTCTTCACACTTCGTATTTTTTTTTATCCAAATTTTTTAATATCAACTAAAAACTTCCCTTCATACTTTATACAGGCTTAAGGCTGTCAGCAGTTTTTATTAAAATTTCAATCAAAAAGTGTATTTAAGTAAAATTTATATATTTATGAAATAGCTTGCGTATTTATAAGTTTTCAATCTATTTGATATACATTGATTATTTTTATTTACATTTTTTTTATATACAAAGTGATTCTTAATCTTTTTTTTATTTTATTTTCTTGTTTTTTTTTTCAATTCGTTTATAATCAACCTAATGAACTCAAAACGTAAGTAAAACTATTTATAATCACTATAAGATCCGTACTTTCATAATGAACTTTCGGCGAAAGCTAACAACTAACAACTGTTTGTTTTAAAAATTGCAAATTGTAAGTAAACAACAAGTATTATTATCACACCAAAACAAATATGTTACCAAAAGAAAAATGACCTTATTGTGTTTGTACTAAAAGTGTTATTTGAACAAACAATAACTCGCCGAAATACATCGCTCGGCGGCTAGGTGCGGCAGCGGGCAAGTCGAGCGATCCCGAAGTTTCACGACGACGTCTTCCGAATATAGTCCCGAACGCTCGCATCCTAGTTTTTGAGTTGCGCGGACCGGTGAAGTCGCCGTACTCGTAAATACTCGATACGCTAAAAGACTCGCATGCGGGAATGCGTACTTACGCGTCCAAGCCAAAACCTATTCCAAAAACCTGTTCCAGTAAATACGTCTCACCTCTAATTTCTGAGGTAACACACAAACTGTACCCGTTGTTCGACCATTTTTATAAAACTTACAAGTCAATACAGATGTAGTAGTGAGAGTGACGATGGCCGAGTGCTGCGTAGACACCGGTGTTTGAGCGACCGCGTTGGTTCCAAAAAGTGATGACGTCACGGGCACAGGCGCGAGAGGGCGGGCCGCCGGGCGCTGCAGCGGGCCTCTAGCGCCGTAAACAAGCGCGCTGCGGGGACCGCGATTGTTGGTCGACCATGATGTACCTGCACATACAATCTTTACATAGTATGAAACAGTCGCTTTCCTTTCTATTTTATGCGCGCAAATGCTCTCACAACTAGGGATGCATAAGACCGGGCGAAGTGGAGGAGAAAAAGCAGGAAAGCGGACCTTGGGCTCCGAAGCAATCAGCTAAGGAAGCAACCGGGAAGACGCTAAGATGAGAGAGAGAGAAAACAGTCGCTTTCTGCTGTCTGCCCCTATGTATGCTTAAATCTTCGAAACTACGCAACGGATTTTGATGCGGTTTTTTTAATAGATAGAGTGATTCAAGAGGAAGGTTTTTATGTAAGTAAAACAAAACCTATAATATTACACCCGTGCGAAGCCGGGGCGGGTCGCTAGTTAAAGTTCAAAATATGGTCTCAGAAACTTCTTACTTCTCAAATGATAGATGCTATGATAGGATTATATTTTCTATCCCTGACTGACTGGTAAAATGCTTGTGCATTAAGTCTGTCAATTGTATAACAATTTTTACTTTTAGAACAATAAAGGTTTTATAAATAAACAAGAAATATTCCCACTTTTCTGATAGATTCTTATTGTATTTCAAAGAAAACTAGGATAATTTTATGAAATTTAGGAAAATTTTATTACCATTGTTCTGAAGATGGATATGTGTCCAAAGACTGTCTCAAATGCAAATAATCTTGTCAAGTGTAAGTAGTCTTGTAGATTATAAAGAAGTGTCAAATCTGTGGGATATAATATGTATCTTGAGTAATGCAACTAAAATTCCATAAACAAACCTGAGTTGACAGGTTGTGCGCTGACACCCGGCAGCACCTGGCGGATGGCCAGCGAAGCGCCGGCCGCCAACCCGCGCGGCACGTGCGGAGTGTGACTCGTCACTGCCACACTCTTACCCACGAAAACGCTTGGAGCTGAACTCACACTCATGTTTGATAGCACTGTAAAATATACTTAATTTACCATAGGACATTTAAGCGAATCAGTTGTTTAGGTATGACAATGTGGAATACATATGTCAACCACATTGCTTGCAATACACTTACAATGATATTAGAAGCATGCAGAAAATAAGCTGTTTTCCAAAAATTTATAATAAAGAACATAATAATCGTTTTTCTGCAAGCCAATGGGAAAATTAAAAAACAAAATTTTAAAGAAAAAAAAAATATATTGTCAAATAGAGTAATTTCCTCCTTTTTTGAAGTCGGTTGAAAATAATAATAATAACCAGTTTTAATACTTATAAATTTCTTACCTGGTCTTGTATTATGATGCGGCAATGGGGGCAACACCCTCACAGGAGGTAAAGTACGCACAGAGGGGCTTACCACCAAATTGGCAGGGCCACTAACCAACTGTGCACCTACATTGACCATCTGTGTTGCATTTACTGAAGACACAACACTTGTTTGTGCATTGCTTGTGTTGTTAAGGGGTGCCGATAGCTGAGTCCCTTGACTTATAATTTGTGTCCCTGGACTAATCAACTGTCCACTTGGACTAATCAATTGAGATTGGGACATAATTTGTGCCCCCTGTACTTGGGACATTATGTGGGTGTTCTGTCCTTGGGATATGATTTGGGTGCCCTGGCCATGGGACATAATTTGGCTACTCTGTCCTTGAGACATAATCTGGGTACCTTGTCCTTGGGACATTATTTGAGTTCCCTGCAGAATTGGGGATCCACTTACTATCATTTGTGGCTGGAACAAAAGATGAAGACATTTGGAAAACATATTTCAACCTTTCATTAAGTAAAATGAAGCTTGGTAAATCTCAAAAGATATTATGATTGCTTTGTAAAATAAGATCTAAATTGTTATTTTATTTGTATCTTAGTGTGATTAAGTATTGGGTATTGAATTGAAATATATACTCTTTTGTGTGAGCATGTAACTGGACTTAAAAAAAATAACAACTTAAATTAAATAAATCTTTTTTTTTATTTACAAAATAATAATCAATAGATTTTTTCAAATAAATAAATAAGTGTGGTATGATGGTTGTAATGGGATTTAAATATATTTATAATCTCAAGCCAAATGCTTCTTGGTGAAAACCTGTAAGATATTGGTTAATGTTTTTGCTTGGTTTGCACACAAATATGCCACATAGCATTAGTTATTTGTTGTCAGGCTTCTGCGAGCTGATGAGTAAAGAGCATTACATTTATCTGGCAAGACAATGCAATAATATTATTTTATAGATGTAATGATTTTGTCTGCCCAAATATATTATTAACTAGCAACCCTCCCTGCCTTCCTCTTGAATCGCTCTATCTATTAAAAATAAATGCATTAGAATCAGTTGCATAGTTTTAAAGATTTAAGCATACAAAGGTACATAGGGACAGAGAAAGCAACAATTTTATCTTATTATTAATAAAGTTATAAACGGAGAGTTTAAGTTGATAGAGGTTAGAGTAAAGAAATTGTTTGAATTTTTCAATGAATAAGGAAGGGGTTTTTACATTACAAAATGACGATGGCGTGGCAGATGATACCAATAACAATATAAGATGAATTTTTGGAAATCTTTTACACATATAAGTTCAATGGAAACGTCCAACAGTGCACAAGAAAGGTAATTTACCTGAGAAGAGACGTTAGAAGAGAGAATCTGACCAGCTGGACGCATCAAACCCACAGTCCCAGCATGCGTAATGATTTGCCCAGACGCTGTTGTCTTCGGTTGGCAAGGAATAACGTGAGCCATTTTAACTTCGCTTGAAACGTTCTTTACAATAGTAATTTTTTGCGGCGCCAAATCGATTGGATACATTTTCCCAGTTGTGACCGACCTTTCGTTTTCTAAATTGTTACTCATAGTGATCACTGTTTTTCATCAGTTCAACATTACAACGAAAAAAAACTTTCTACCATTTAATTTCTATGTTTTCAATACAGTAATTGTAGCACATTATGTGAAAAAAGATTTAAGTTTGACCCCAAAAAAGTAATTCAACAATGAATGATGCTTTGATAAATTTATTTTCCGTCGTAAACGTCAAGCTAAAGAGAGAAGCAGTCAAACCGTAGTCAAACAAAAATCAAAATAAATAAATAGTTGTTTATATAGTCCATGGTCTGTGTCTATGAAAATTAGATTCTGTGGCTACACTGGCTACCATCATCTATTTTAGTAGGCCCAAAAGGAGTGAGTAAAAGAGATAGCACATTACAACATGTATTGCGCTATCTAACTTACACACTAAGCTTAAGATAGATGGTATGGTAACCCCCATATTATTTACGTGAATATGTTGTAGTGGGAGCGGGACAGCGCAATACATGATGATGCGACATCTTCCTCACTCAATCGGTATGCGGTATGCCGCCGTGTCGTGTGGCCTACTACCGTCTCTTAAAACCATACAAGATCCAGTGAGTAAGGGAGATGTCGCCTTACAACATGTATTGCGCTGTCCCGCTTACTCACTGGATCTTGCATGGTTTTAAGAGATGGTGGTAAGCCACCTGCCTGAGTCTTCCTAAAAAATCGGTAACGAATCGATAAATAAAGAGGTACATTAGTGGTACAGTACAATAAATAAAGTGAGTAAAATGAAATGGCTGAAATAGCCGTAGCCGTAGCCTAAAATCAAACTAAAAATAGTAAAGGAAAAAAAAAATTGTTTATGGCGATACGCCATGGCGGATTTTGTTGGTGACGGAGATTTTTCGAAAGAAAATATACAAAAATTCAACAATGAAAGGCGGAGTAGTAAACAGTGGGTTAAACTTAATGTAGGGGGAACTTATTTTCTAACCACCAAAACTACTTTGTCGAGAGATCCTAATTCATTTTTGTATCGATTAGTTCAAGAAGACAGTGACTTGATTTCGGACAGGGTTTGTATTATTTATTCTTTTGTATGTTATTATGTTTAAGCCTTATTCGTTCGACACTACAATGTCTTGGTATGGTTTTTACAGGATGAAACTGGCGCTTATTTAATAGACAGAGATCCTACATACTTCTCACCAGTGCTCAACTATCTTCGTCATGGTAAACTGGTTATCAACAATGACATCGCTGAAGAGGGAGTATTAGAAGAGGCTGAGTTTTACAATATTACAGAACTCATAAGACTAGTCAAAGAAAGGATATGCTTGAGAGAAAGAAGACCTTTGAAAGATTCCAAGAAACATGTTTACAGAGTTTTACAGTTTCACGAGGAAGAGTTGACCCAAATGGTATCAACCATGTCTGATGGGTGGAAGTTTGAACAGTTAATTAATATTGGTTCTCAGTACAACTATGGCAATGATGAACATGCTGAATTTTTGTGTGTTGTAAGCCGTGAATGTGGCAATTCTCTCAACAGCAATGATATTGAACCTACAGACCGTGCCAAGGTGCTGCAACAAAAAGGCTCACGGATGTGAGCTTCTTACGAACTGTTGTATGTTTCACATCTTTTTTGAGACTGTTGGCTTTGAGTGAAATGTGTATATAAATATTTGTAGAGTGTAACAGTCTTTGCCCTATTTGTTTTTAATATGATAAAAGTCATTATTATACTTTGATACTTATTACAGTGTTGAAATTAGTCAATTCCATTGTAATCCGATAGGTCATCAGTTTTTGAGTCATGTGAATTAGACAAATACTCAGTTTTGATATAAATTAGTATGAAATGTGTAGTTTTATTATTAATGATTATAGGAGCAGTTTTCCTAAGATAATGTCATGTACATTGTGTTATGACGATAGTGATGAATTAAACTTATAAAAACATTCTGGGTGCAAAAATAGCTTTGGGTTATGTAGTTGTAGTTATTTTGCTGCTCTAAAAGACATTAATGAAATTTTTCAGGGCTATTTAAGCTAATAAATTATGTGTATGTATCATTTGCATGTTATGACAAAGATATTAAAATAGAGATGCAATTTTGACAAACAAAGAAATACGGCATTTGTATGTATTATGAGTACTATAGAATAGACCTATTTGTCATACAATATGCTCAAAACTTTGGCCAGTGGGTGTATGTGTTGTGATCAGATCATAGAGTTGATCGAATCATGATATGTTTATGATGGCCAGCAAGAATTGAGATCAATGAACTCTCAACATTTGACAATATTTTATTAATTACATGTATGGCTGCATCATGACATGGTTAAGAAGTGAATGTATCATAAATTTCTTAAATTGTAACTACTAAAGTACAAAGCGCTTATGTTGTTGTTTTTTAAAATTCAACAATGTTGCTGACAATCAGTTTAGCTGTATATGAAAATGGAAGTAAGAATTTTAAAGCAGTTACAGCTCTAAACAATATGATTAATTAAATTTGTAACAATACTTAACCCATCAGCTTGCAGAATCTAGACACAATATAAAAACTATTGTTATGCGGCATATTCAAGAATGAACCAAGCGGCAACAAAAAAATATATGGATAAATATATGAATGGGATTGCCATGTTAGTTTGTTTAAATGTGAAATGAAACCAAAGTGATCAATTCTATGATCTGGTAACAACATTGTGGCTTCATATAATTATTTTAAAACTTTTAACTTTTATTATTTTATTATTATGGATAAGCAGAAGTTAATGTGAGGGGAGGGTTTTGTGGTGTATTCAATGAAATTAATTTGCCAATAGATTCACTGAGGAAGTAAGATACTAAAATTTTAGGGTATTTACTTAATTTTGTTATGTCCGCATGAACTGTTTTTATTATATAGATAAGTTCAAAATCGTGTGATTGTTATTTTCCTGTGGCTATCACAATGGACTAAGTAATAAGGAAGGCAATAGGTCCATGAGAAATCACCTATCTCCATGGTCCTACTAATAGAACGATAAAGTAAATCCACAAAAAAGCACTGGAAAAATAATGAAAAACATCAGTTTATTTTTTTACTATAAGAACCCATCATTAATTTTCATTACTATCTTAGTTTTGGCACAGAATATAGTATTGGTCAATATTTTTGATCAGCAGATACATCTGGGAAAGTTTATAAGGTAAGTGGAGTGCTGCCATAGTGCTCAATAAATACAATTGATCAAAATAAAAGTTTTTTTTTCATAAGTATACTTGATATTATATACTGTTACTTGATTAAAATTCAAATATTATTTTACCACTGGCCATGTAGTAAGCCATATAAGTACTTATATATTTTTTACTATGTTGTCACCAGTTCCGTTACTCCACAATGGGGACAACGCTGGTGGTGACGAGTGGGTCTAACGCATTTTAACTCGTCGACTTGCAAAATCCAGACACGATAGTAGAATATTGTTTAAAGAAACATTTAAACAAATAATAAAATCCTTCGAGAAGTATGTGAAAATTTTGATTTACTTATTAGAATTTAATTTATATTCACACAACTAATTATTAACGTGGGCCCTTGAAAATCTTATATTTATAGCTTATAGTAGAAGGTTGGAATGTGTGCTTACAATACCCACATACGGCATAAGGAATGAGTTGGAATCTCGCATATGAAAAGTTCATGTTATCTATTGTGGTTTAAGTATTATTATTAAGTATTCTTTACGTCTCTTAGCGTGAGAGATAGTCTATTTTATTGCATAATGTGTTATTAAAAGCAACATACTTTATAATTACTAGCATTTTTGAGAACCTAATCACATCTGTACATTTATTTTGCATTCTGTAAAAAAATCCGGATTGTGCTCATTTGAAAAATGTTATACTTATTAGAATCTTACAGTCCTGTAATATTTGTTTTATTTCATAATTAAGTATGCTGGAAGCAAGGGACCAGTCTGGTCTGACTTTATATACTAGGTACTATAGTAGGCTTGAAAGTTGTATCTCCCGATTGACTAATAAATTTAATTTCTTTGTGTCAAAAGTTAGGTGAAAATCAGCTATGACGTGTCTTATTGTTGTTACGGACATCTGTGTATGTACACACCCTTAGGGTTCCATTTTGATATGTGCGGGACCCTAATAATATAAATAGATCATTACCGAAAAATATTTTTTCTGTCGCCAGATTTCTCTTTTTGACTGTAAGCTTCCCCAATATCTGTGCCAAAGGCAAACAACAGGACTTGTAAGTAGGTACTACTTCCCCTCTCGTTGAAACGATAGTTGTCAAGCAGCCTGAAGGCATCTGATGATCTGGCTTAGCTTAACAACTGCCTAGTGGTACTTAGGTCATGACCAATGGCCTGCTTTCCGAAAGACTGACGAGTGCATGATAACATGCACTAGTAGCGGCTCAGGGCTCTCACGGTTGCGCCACGGCTGATTGCTTGGAGCCCAGGGTCCGCTTTCCTGCTTTTTCTTCTCGTTTCTCCCCTACACCCGGTCTGCGGTACTGGTTTGCTTATTATTTACGATTTAGTGTATAGGAATTTTGAGAGTAAACAGGATAACGTTTTGATACCTTTATTTCACTGAATAAGTAAACAATTGACTGAAAACGTAATATGATTTGACACGCCTTCACTTATTATTATTAGTTATTACATACCACTACGTTAATCAATTCATTAACTACATAATATATATAAATCTATAACACGACGTTTTAAAAAAATAAACAGCACTATTTAAAACTTATTAAATTACACAATTTATTATAAAATATTGCATTTAACTGCATTAAATACAAGATAACAAGAGGATCCAGAGACACCCTGATGTAGAGAGAACAATGATATTATCAAAATACAGATTTCTCAATCATTCGTAAGGCAATGGGGGTTATTGTTTATTACAAGTGAAGTTACAATTACAACCTAGTTGTATAAATTATTTTATTTTTAATTGGTAGAATGGCCAGGACTTACACTAGTGTTTCAATTTCTTCAACTACCACCGTTTTCAATACTTTTAAACAAAGACCATCAATCGATATGTGAAGTACCATGGTCTTCATAAGATCATGTAGAACAACAAGAGCATTGACATAACAAATGTACCTAAATATGTATTGTATTGCTTTTTCAGTAACATTTTTCTACTTATTCAAGTCTGTGGTAGCCAAAAGTACCACATAGGCATAGCCATATACTAAGTCAACAGTCGTTATTGACAAGTTGGTGAAATATTGACCATTAGATGTGTCTTAACACCAGTCTGCCATGTAAGTGAAATCTTGAAACATTTTATGGTCTGTGGCAGATAGCGGCCGCGGCTCCTTCGGCGGAGTGAGCACTGCCGCTTCTGAAGTAAATTCGCTATCGAAATTACTAACGTCTTCTAGATTATTTATTGTTGGCACAAATGGTGGCTTTACTTTACGAAGTAAAAGTTGCTCCCAATTAACATTACGGAAGAATGCCTGCTTCTTCACATCTTCGGCATCCCGCTCAGATGACCCTAGACGTCTGTCTGGATTTTTTCTTAACAAACGTCGCATCAGGGCAATAGCTTCTAGTGACAAAGTTCTAGGGTAACGAACTTCGTCATTCACAATAGAATCAAATACTTCACCCTCATCCTCCCCAGGAAAAGGCGATTCTCCAACTAACATCTCGAATATCAAGACACCCAATCCCCACCAATCTACAGCCCGCGTATAAGAAGTTTCTGTTAACACTTCAGGAGCCAGGAATTCTGGAGTACCACAAAAAGTGCCAGTGCGATCACCCCACCCCATACCTTCCTTACAAAGACCGAAATCTGCAATTTTAACATAACCCTCAGTATCTAGAAGTAAGTTATCTAACTTTAAATCTCTATAAATAATGTTGTTTTCATGTAAATACTGTAGGCCTAATACTACACAAGCTGCATAAAATACCGCCCTAGGTTCAGTGAACACATCGGCATGTATGTGCATCATAAGATCACCTCCAGCTGCATACTCCATCACAAAACAGACATGTTGATCAGTTTGAAAACATGCAAATAAATTGACCAAAAATGGATGCCTGATTGCATTAGCTACCTCAAAAATCCTCTTTTCTGATAACAAGGAGTCTACTTCGTCTCTTGCTATAATATCACCTTTTTTTAAAGCTTTGATTGCAAAATATTCATTAGTAGGTTTGTACTGAGCTAAAATTACTTTTCCAAAGTGTCCTCTCCCGAGGACACTTAACAACCGGAAGCTGCCCATAGACATGTCGCCGGACTGTCTTCTGGAATCCTGTTCTTTACCCATGGTTTCTATGACAGATGAGGAGCGCGATGATGATATTCTCATATTGCTTGTGACGTCCACAATTTGGTCCTCATTGCTGGGGTATTCAAGAACCAATTTAGGAGATGGAGATGGTGGATACTCAACCAATGGGGTATCACATGGTGTTTGGGGTTCTTTGACAACATAATTATCTCTGGTGTATGAATCTTCTAAGAATGCAAATGCTTCTTGCAATTCTTTTTCCATTCGAAGAGTGGAAACATTGGGTGGGGGCTGCAGAGGAAGTGTAGGTTTTGGTGGAGCTGTAGGAGGTAGTGGGGTGGTTGGAGTAGAAGGCAAGCCCAGGGGTCTCACCCCAGCCATTCCTCCAAGTGTGACATTTGGATTTTCAATGTCCCTATTGTCAAGGGAAGTAGATTCAAAACTGCTTTGCTGTTGATGAATATGGGCAGTTTGGATATTTTGTATTGATGGTGAAGATCGTTTGAGTAATCTCCCTAGGACAACAGCAGGAATATGCATATCACCATATGACGGTCTGGGAATATTCTTGCCTTGTTGCTTGAATATTTTCCTCTGCCTTTGAAGTTTTGGTTTTCTGGATATGATGGGATTCAAGAATTTGATTTCAGCAAATAATACGCCACGTGGTTCGAGCTCTAAAGCCATGCCGTGTCTTATGTCATCAATGAATTCTTCCAATCTCAAAAACTTTATAGCGCAGAGTCCTCTCCAGTCTTTCCAATGCACTCCTATTTCCAGCTCTCGTGATTTATCCAACTTGATGGTGAACCTGAAATGTAACGGGACATTTTGTTATTTGTACTATTGTATTATTGTTAATGATAAAACTTGTACTGACTAATGAGTACTTAAAAGATAAAACAATGAAGATGTGAATTTATTACTTTATTGTTCTTAGAGAAAATCTCTACATTGAATTTTAATAGAATGTATTAATGATTGGGATTTCTATCATAACATTCTTGCTTCTGAACCTCAACATATTAAACCAGGTTTCACCCAACCCTTTTGCCACTTATGTCAATCCCATTGCAAAAGTAATCCATTTTACTATTTTCATAGGTCAGCTTTTGGTTATAGGGTTCCACATGTAAGATTAAAACTCAAAGTTAATCTAGGGTCTCCCTTGCACACCACTTGTACCACTTTTTCAGCTTTTACCATTTACATATATAAAATACTGAATAACTTTATGTGGTAGCTAATGAAGGGGGATAAACTATTTTACCACTAAAATAGTTACTTTTACCCTGAGCTTCAAAGCAGATTGGCTTGGGATAAAAAAGCTAAGATGATGTGGTTATGACAAGCTTTACCATATGCTCCCATTGCCCAAGAAATTGTTCTTTTTCTTGCTAATAGGTAGCAATACACACATTGAAAAATTCATTGTTAAGGTGCTGCTTATTTTTGGGAATTAAAAATTTAAATTATTTAAAACACAATTTTAGTATCATTATCTCACTAAAAACTGATTTCATTAAAACTTTCACAATGTGAGTTCATAGTAATACCACAGTATAACCAATCCATACAGTAGGCCGACGGAGACGTCTAGACAGGGCAATCGTGCGGGGTGTGAGGGGTGAGACGCGATTGGGACGAGCCCCAGCTGCATACTACGAGGTTCTTAGTAGCTGGGGACACATCTACCAGGGCTATCGCGTCTTTACCGTTTTATTTTTTTACTTAAGTAATATTATGGTGCATACGACATGTTCTGTGAATGCGTGCAAATCTTCATCTCGGATAAATAAAGAACTGAAATTTCATCAATTTTCGCACGACGAAGAAAGGTAAGCTGTTATTATACCTAGTTACCTATTTATTAATTTTATTACATTTCGTTGTGTCGTGTGTGTTTGTTTGTTTATTTATTTATTAGTTTGTTGGTTACTTTTTCACGCCTTATCTATAGAACCAATCTTCTTGATATTTTGCAAACACATAGTTAGAAGTATTGAGAAGGACATAGGGTACCTTTCATCCCGGAAAATAAACACTATTCCAGAGGGAATTGCACGCAGGCGAAGCCACAAGCAAAAGCTAGTTTCTATTTTATATCATTTCGCAATACTTGGCAAAAGACATTCACCTACCAAATTTAAAATTTGTGACAATCCTTCCGTATTTGCGTAAATACCTATACAGGTGTTGGCATCTCCCAACTTCAAAGGCGTCGGCCTACTGTATAGATTGGTTATACTGTGATAATACTATGTTTTTAAATTAACTAGGAAATTATATACAATAAAAATATATTCATTTTTAAACAGCATACTTTTCAAACACCTCATATTTTTATCATAGATCACAAAGTTTAGTCATGTTGAACATAATATGTGTATTCTACTAACTCTGATAAGATAGTGTGAGTAATAGGAAAATAATTATATAGATTAAGGCTCAAGGAAGCGCCGATAGACATGATAACAACAATTAGTACAAATTCAGCTGCACCTATTATATAATATTTATTTTCCAGATATTTACAAAAATATAAACATCTTCGTTCAGAATCATAATGGCTTCCATGGCTTGTAGGTGATTTTGACCTATTCTATTGTATTATATTTTTAGCTAATCAACTCAGGCAATCAATCTACTTAATGGAAAGTGTGTTACTGTAGCTTATTGATGAAGATCTGCAAGTATTGGGTTACCATTATACAGTACATACCTACATACTTTGTACAAGTTTTTTCCAGACTAAATATGTAATTGCATTTAATAACTTGATTGTGTGATACGAAAGCTAATTTATTATTTCAGAAGGCATGTAATGCATTTGTTCCAGGCTGCCGTCCAGTGTCTGTTAAAAAAACCATGTTAGAAACAGAGTTGCGATTTTGAAAACCTTTGTAACCAATGAAAAGAATAAATGACTTGAAAAAGCTAAAAATATTTATGCTTATATTATAAATGTGAAAGTCTGTCTGTTAACATGTTTGCGGACGTTTTTGAAAACACAATAGGTTTAATTGTTATAACTGCTATAGCAGTTGTGTCTCCTCCAACATGTTAAAGACCAGAAGTCAGACAGACTACTTTTGGGTGCGATATAACCGAACACACCAAATAGTCTAGTAAATATATGCAATAGTATATGAGAATAGATTAAAGTGTGTGTGCCTCACCGTTGGTCCCAGGCCTGTTGTGAACATGGTCTCCAGCTGGTCTGGGCAACTGTGTGGTTATCCAGCTTCAATACTGCCATAATTTCATTACTTGTGTCTTCCTTGATACTATATGTATATTTCATTGAGTTGCGGATTGCAACCCCTTTCACAAACGACTTTAAGTCTGAAGGACTGGCTAATGGGTCCCTGCGACTGCGGCCAGGCACATCTTCTATCAAGTCTTGGCAGCCCATTAATCTGACTTCTAAAGTGCCAGTTACCTGTACACATTGGCTGATCATAGGAGCCGGGGATAAAAACTGAGACTTTGAACCACTGCTACCAGATAGGCTTACATATCCTGGACTTGATCCAGTACTACGTATCTCATGTCCTAGTTCAATAAATGCAGCACTTTCAGATGGCAATTCTTGCCTTCTTAAGTCTAAGGAAACACGTAGTAGCTCAAGTTTCTGAGATGACTCCAACAGACTCATTTGAGCTTCTTGTAATGCTTTCTTATCTGTAACCTTCTTGTCAGTTTGTAACAATCTGATTGCATTCTTTGAGCCTTCCACTACAGCTGCCTCAATTCTCAGACGGTTTCTCAACTCGGCAATTCTTTCATCTAACAAGGTGTCCACACCACTCATGTCTGAACTCTTTCCATCACCATTAGCTCCAGCTGTATCACCTCTTTGCTGTTTTGAAAGTTTAGATATGCGTAGTTTTAAGTATTCAATTTTGGCTTTGGAATCAGCAAGCATTTGATGTGCTTCAGCTAGAAGCTTCTTATCACGCGATTGATTACTGCTACTGATACTCTGAATCATGTTCTCAGCACCTTGTTTAACCTTCTGTTCAATATTCAGCTGTTTTTGAAGGGATGCCAATTTACGGTCAGTTGTAGCTTCCCCAAGCTGGCGCTGTTGTTGAGCCGCCTCTGAAGCCAAGATGATCTCTTCATCATAAGACAAGTCCTCGGGTGATGTAGGAGTTGACTGGCCTCGCGAAAGCAGCAATTGTGATTCAAGCTCTTGCAAATCAGATTTGAGCTCATTAAGCTTGATGTTAGCCTTTTTGACGATGTTAGCGACGTCAGAGAGAGATCTCCGATCGGTGGCGACTTCGCGCAGTTTCTCTGCACCCTCTTTTATTTTAAGTTCCTTACGTATTTCTCTACGTATGACATCCTTGAGCTCCTCCAACTTAGACGGCAAAGCTATTTCTGGAATACACTCAGTTTTGATTCCGTACTTCACACCCAGCTCATGTAGTACTGGGTGACGAATATAATCACTGTGATAATAACCTGGGTCTGCCATAATTGAGGATGCACAGTCTAACGTCAGTTAACCATAATTATGTGGGAAAATATCGCTACTATTGCTTGAAGATCACAAAACGTCTGAAGAGATAAGGCATTCAGTAATAAGTTCACTATATGATACGATAAAAGATATCATTATGACAAAACGCTAAGATCTATTCTAATTTAATTATATTCACAAAACAAAACAATATATTATAAGTTGGTCGATCAACGAAACCAACGAAACGAAATCCTACCATTAAACCATAGAGAAAGGTGACGTAGACCATTAACAATTTGACTTTTTTATAGACTACTAAAGGGCGGGGTAAACATCGGAAACCGAATCGGAATTATTTGAATCAAAGAAATTGTTTGGTAGACTATAGATCCATACTAATATTATAAATGCGAAAGTCTGTCTGTCTGTCTGTCATCTCTTCACGGCTAAACTGCTGGACCGATTGTGATGAAATTTGGCAGGGATGTAGTTAACGACCTGAGGTCAATCATAGGCTACTTTTGGGCGCGATATAACCGAGTCCCACGCGGGGCGGAGCCGCGGGGAACAGCTAGTTTATAATAAAGATTAGTTATTTGGTGCAAAAATGAGATGGTGAAATTCCCCTAGGGGGGTTACTATCATGCAAGATCCAGTGAGTAAGGGGGATATCACCATACGTCATGTATCGCGCTGTCTCGCATACTCACTGGATTTTGCATGGTTTTAAGAGACGTAAGTAGCCACCCAGTTTTGTCACAGTAACGGCGTGATTGACGGAATTCCAATGCCATGGAAATCCGTCCTTCACAATTTGCGTGTAATGTGCGCCATAGGGAGGTTGCCAGACAGCATACCTTGGTGAGTGAATGGGAGGATTTATGCATGATTTATGGAAGTCACTAGAAAATATAGACATCTGTCAACGTCAAATTCGTCCAATTAGAAATGGCACAAGTCTCACTCAACTCAAGTCAAGTCAGCCAGCAAGCAAAAGTGAAATTCTTGTCAGTCAAACGTTTTTAAAATAAAAGCTAGGTCACCGTTTTAATGGAGAAATAATGCCAGTTAAAGTGGACATAACTCCACCGCCACCAGCTAACTCTAAACAGCCTGGTGTGACGAAATCTCTACTATATAACGGATCCAAGTTTCAAGGGCACCAAAAAAGCAAGGGAAATTCATATGAAGTTGAAGTGGTTTTGCAGGTTAGTAACGTAAAACAAAATACGCAGTTTTGCGAAACTTTGTTCTAGTTTGTAATAGTGGTAGAAGTGTAGGTAATTCTAACTCTTAATGCCATTCCATCATGTTATCATTAAGGAGAACATGCAACTTATTTGATTATGGTCACATGGATTTTGATTCTTTGTTTAAACATTTTCTCTTTTCCACAGCATGTTGATGAAGAAAATTCGTACCTTTGTGGGTATTTAAAAATTAAGGGTTTGACAGAAGAATTTCCAACTTTGACTACTTTTTTTGATGGAGAAATAATATCGGCCAAATATCCTTTTCTTACAAGAAAATGGGACGCTGATGAGGATGTTGATAGAAAACATTGGGTAAGTTGATTATTTTTACATAAGACTTTTTACATATAATATTTTTAATTTTGTTCAACATCATCTTGTTCCTAAGTCAAACAAAGCAAAATAATTATTGTGACTTTCTATGGAGGCATGTGTCTTAGCTTAACAACTGCCCTCCCTTGTATATTTTCCTGATTGTCTTTAGTCACCTAAGGGATTACAACCATCATTGTCGGGCGTAAGCTTTCAAAAAAAAACCCCATATTAAATTCAGTCCATTTGTTTAGAATTAGATGCAACAATGCCACAGACAGACACAGTTTTAAGAGACTCCTTTTTGTAAGGGGTTTAAAAGTAACAAAACCTTGGTCAGGGTTGGCCTCGTAAAACATACTGTGACCAAATCGCGGACCTTTTGAAAAAGGGAGACATTAGGAGTACCCGAAATCGGCGAGTGTGTATGATGAAAGTGATGAGTGTGGAGGAAGCGAGAGAGGTATGTAAGGATCGTAGCCAATGGAAATCTCTAGTCTGTGCCTACCCCTACGGGAGACAGGCGTGATGATATGTATGTATGTAAAACTTTAAACATAAATAGCTGCACTCCGCGGTGTTACCTGCGGTTTGTCACACTAATATATAATGCGCCATTGAAAGCCTATGGGAATTGTGTACTTCACCCAGGATAAAAATTACCCTATTTGTTATTCCAAGGTATCTACTACCTCCGTACCAAATTTCATAAATATTTGCTCAGACGTTTGAGCATGAAGAAGTAACAAACTTACAAACTTTTGCCCTTATAATATTAGTAGAATTCTAATCCAAATTTTTGACACAATGATACAATAAATTTTTTTTCTCCATTTCAGAGTAAATTCGACTTGTTTGTACCATATTTGAAGACATTCAACTCAGACTCGTTCGATTATGACTCTCTCACCAAGGCTGACTATGTATTTATGAGGTGGAAAGAACATTTTTTAGTTCCAGACCACACAATTAAGGATATAAATGGTGCTTCATTTGCTGGGTTTTACTATATATGCTTCCATAAGTCTGCAGCTACTATAGAAGGCTATTACTACCATCGAAGTTCAGAGTGGTAAGCATATCTTTTAATTTCGTTTTATAAATATATTTTTATGTATATCCATCACAAATATCATGAAATTTCTTTTTGACAGCTAATAAGCTGTAGCAAAATAGCTCTTATAATAATACTATTAGGATTTAGTCAAATGACAGAATTTTGCTGAAATGAAGTAAGCTTTAATGCACATACAATAAATTCAATTTATTGCTTCAGGTGGATGATAAAAATAGTTTGCCTTTAATTAGGCAAACTATTTTTATCATCCACCTGAATTAGAGATTTATTTATATTTTGATTTTAAAAGTAATTTTTACTACATAGTATAAAATAAAGTCGATTCCCGCTGTCTGTAGGGACAGACACATAGGGATATACATCCCTATGTGTCTGTCTCTACTTTCCTGTCCCTGCTTTGATCTTTAAAACTACGCAACGGATTTAGATGCGGTTTATTTTAATAGATAGTGATTCAAGAGGAAGGTTTATCCATACTAATATTATAAATGTGAAAGTCTGTCTGTCTGTTTGTCTGTCTGTCACTCTGTCTGTCACCTCTTCACGGCTAAACTGCTGGACCGATTGTGATGAAATTTGGTAGGGCTATGTTTGACCTCAGGTCGTTAACTACATGTTAACGACCTGAGGTCAAACATAGGCTACTTTTGGGTGCGATATAACCGAGTCCCACGTGGGGCGAAGCCGCGGGGAACAGCTAGTATGTATAATAAATTTATTTTATAGCATTGCACTCGTGCGAAGCCGGGGCGGGTCACTTGACAAAACATAAAATAGAAACATTTTAATGGATAGAAATGGAATTATGAAGATAATTCCTGAATGACAAGTCTAAACATAGTCTTTACACAAAGGTCAATGACTAAGTTATCTGAAGATGACTTTATATTATTTTGATATAGATGTAGAAACCATTGTATATGTTAATTTTCAGGTACCAATCTTTGACTTTAAGCCATGTTCCGGAACACAGCATCCAAATCTATGAATTCAGATGAAATGATTGTGCGCAAACTGAAATTTGGATTGGTATTTGTGTCTGTTAGTACTTACTTGTTCATTAAGTCTTCAGTCATAAAAAGACAACAAGATTAAGATGTTAAGTTTCTGTCTGTAATATAAGTTAAAGATGTCAGTGCTAATAGTAGAGATTCCACTCAGATCAAAGCAATCCGATTACAAAAGAATGTGCAGCTACCCTCCATGAACAACCATCAGTGATGTGTCTTACTGTCCTTGCATATACTTTTGTTTCATCTGCATTATTGTTACTGCTGTAGATAATGTATTTAGAACCTGTAATACTCTTTCTCTTTCTCATGTTTTGAATACTGTTGGGCAAGTGTGAGTACCTATATTACTTATAAGTTTCTCAATACTACATAAGTATTCTTATTATTGTGATATTTTGTACAAATTACTTGTGTATAAGTATAATTTTGTTTCTATTATTTTGATCATCATGTGTTATTACATTGAAGTTACCCATTCCATGTGAGCTAAATAAAGTATGTGCAAGTACAGAATTTTTTGATTTGAAAACGTCAGTTTTTGACGAAACTTCTAGGAATTTACTATTCAAACAATGTTGATAAAATTTAATATTTTTTTTCAATAAAATGTTCTTTCAGTATACTTACTATATTTTAATTTTCACTCCCACCCCGAAAACACAAGTAGAAATAAAATACAATTCGTTCATTTCATTTAAATTTTAATGTAACATTCATATTTACAATAAAATACTGGCATTAATTTATAATCTTGTGATTTGTAAAATTTCCACTAGTAGGAGGAATTTCTCAAGATATAATTTTCATCAATTTAATCTATTTTATTAAATTCTTAAATATTTGTACAATAGTTTTTGATATTGCATTTAGAATAATACCTGTTTTATTTAGTTTTAAAATAGAATGGTGTAGTTAGTTGTATAGCCACATCATATCGAGCTACCCAAAATTACGAGTATATACCTCGACGCAGAAGCCGGGGTACCTGAATATATTGTTTACTATACGAAAATGGTCTCATATTGCATCCGATCTTACCAAATTGTTATGTTATTCGCGCCATTTGATTATTCTAATATGAAATCTCATAATAGGACACATAACGGCCATTTTTGTACAGACAACAACATACTAGAACAGTAACATAGTATAAGTTAAAATACCAAGTCTGTTTACCACTACACATATTCCTACACACAGATAATACGTTCGATGAGACGATCGTAAATTCATAATAATTAAAATAATTTAATTAATAGAAAAAAATTATAATTTTTTTTGAATTACGCGCATTAATCTATCGCGTTAAAATATTCTCCTAAAATTAGCCTGAACTAAAGGAACAAATTTTAATGCACTGGTTTATTAAGAAAAGTTTCGTTTATCATCAAAATAATAGAAATGTAATATTAGTAAATAAATATTGCATAATAAAAAATTACTGCAAGGCAGTGGTTGGTAATGTAACCATTTAAAATATATAATGATACGCAAAATTTTAAACATTTCTTAAAATTTAAATCAACAGATGATAAACGAAATACTTTTTGTTCACTATTTGACATAAGTATAGCCTAATCAGAAAGATATAATAGGCGCTCTTAGCATATAAAAAAATTCGTCATTACATGCTGCACGCATTAGTTCGAAGTATTGATAAATAAATTCTAAGTTCTTAAACTAACTTTGGTGGGTTCGTTATTAATGCGTAATTAGATCTGTATACTTAATACGATACAAAATATTACTTTTAAAGAGACATTACTTTATTTGATAATATTATAAACTTTGCATTCAACTATTACTAACATGAGGCAAGTCTTAATAATGTCATAATTAATTGCAGCAGAGTATTTTAAGTCAATTTTAAAGTCCAAAATGATTGACATGCATCCAACTGGCGTGATTAGTAAGGATAAGGAGTAAGGTCGTCAAACAAGTACTTAAATAATTTAGGTGGGTGTCGAGTGTCCGAAAAATTACATTTTGTTATCGTCTTGTGTAGCAAACACTATATCTACACATTTTGAATAAAGCATTGAGTTAGTTACATAGAGAGAAATTAATATTATTATTTTATTACAATCTAGGGCAAGCCAGCGCCAAATTTTGTACGAGTATAAATTATCTTCTGCACCGATGCTGACATCTAAAACACCTAAATACAATACATACAACGAAAAAAATTAAATAAGTTTCCGTAATAAACATAAATTATAATACATACAGTTTAATACAACAATTTACACTTTAACATAATACAAAACAACGATAATACTATTTAGCTAGATAAACACTTAGGACGACGCAATATGTACAAGAACTTAAAATAAACGAAAAGTTTAACTATGACTCTAATATTTGGCTTTGAAATAAATAGGCTAATATAAAGAAAGCTATGGATAGAAATGACTTCAGGAAATACTTGAGAGCTGTTACGAATGTTATTAAGCATCGGGCTACCTAGTTGTTATATTTTAAAAGAAAAAGTTGACGTTGCATTAGTTAAAATATAAACTAGTGATGCGTTTACCCTAGATTCATTTTTCCATAGCTTCCGTTATACGTCGTCGGGTAACATCGAATTTTCTAAGGAGAAAACAAGCTATCTTTTTGATGTGCCTTCGCTGCTGAACCAGTGCCTCAAGCCGAGCAAATTGTATAACTCTTGGTTTTTGGCACGGAAGCGCGATGGACTGGCGTGACGTTGAGTCAACCTATGAGCGTACATCTGGGTTTGCTCAGAAAAGGGTTCTTGGCCAGAGTAGATATCAGATTTACCCATATTATAAGCGCGAGGTCTAAAATAATGCGGGTATGAATGATGATGTCGTCTAGGATTCTCATGCGTGTTATAGACGCCTCCGATTTGGGTGCGACCGGGCCAGTAATCTTGCAAATGGCGAAAAGGGTAATTGGGAGGCGGCGTTGGTGAATGTTGTGCAGGCCACGGATATCGATAATAGAGTTCATTTTTAGGATACACTGTTCGCATTGGTATTTTATCCTTGATTGATAAATCTGATGGTAAGCCGGTTTCCAGCGGGTCTCGCAGCATTTCCGGCTTTGGCCTGTTTCTTCGATACTGAAGTTTCGTCCGAGTACCTAATGTGCTATCTTCTTTTATTGCATATTTCTTTTGGTTTTTGGCGTAATCGTCATCTGTAGTAACTTCGGCGTAGCGGCTTATTAATTTTATAGCTTCACCTATATCAGAATAGTCATTCTCCGGATTAAGCTTGGTCTTATCTGTATCTTTTTTGAGATGACTAGACGAGATGTTTTTTGCATTAGCTGTATTGTTGCTAATATCAGTAGTTGATAAATTTTTAATGGGTAAAATTTCTGCAGCAACTGATGTTTTCATTTGCGTTTCGAAATTAATGTTCACAGCTGTTTGTTCTTGTTTTTCGTTTTGTGACCCGTACACTACAGGATCAACATTTACATGTCCAAAAACTAATTCTTTTTGTCCTTCATCTGTTGTAGTTGTTTGTGACTCTGTACTTGCTGAATTATCAATAGGACTATCGCGTTTTGGTTTATCAGCAGCAGATAGTAAACTATTCATGACATTGTGACTTAACACGCCAGAACTTTCAGTGTGGTTATGGGCTTGCTGAAGTTTCAAAAGTTCTAATTCAGCTTCTATGCTGGCGTCAGACGGGAAGTTGCCTTTTTTGTCAATAAATGTCGGTTGCTGACCTTGAGCCTGTAAATATGAAAAATACTCAATTAATGAATGAAATCGTTATAAGGTTCCCTAATGTTTTTTTTTAAAGAAGATAATTCTGAATTAAAAAGAAATAATATTTGTTATCTACTAGTCAACTTCCAAGAGCACTGGAGCACAAATACTTAAATATTTGTGTGTTACTAGTGATTAAACTTGGACCCTCACAAGAAAGCTCGTCCACAAACTGCAATTAGTTTGGAGAAAAATAGAGCGGGCTATGTTTGGAATCACACTGATCACACACAACAGAGATTCGAAGGCATACACCTTACTAAACTTCTAGTCGTAGCCAAGTTTTCACTCGACAGAAGTTGAAATGGTAAATACATTTGCAGAAGATCGAATGAGAGATGGAGCCGAAAGGTAACAGAATTTCTTTATTTGATTCATCCTACATATATTCTACGGTCTTACAGAAATAAAGAGAACCCAACAGCAACATAGGCTGACGACATTATTTGTGTATAAAATAAATTCGTGTCATGAGGACTAGATTAAAAAAAACTCTAGACCTACACTCAGCAATTTATGAGAAATGGTTGAAGAAGATATTATTATAAGGCTGAGTTATAACCCAAATGTTTAAAACGTACGTACGACAATTTGACATATGTTTTTCTTAAGTTTTCATGCTAATTACCTGTGCAGATGGCTCTTGACTTTGAAGCGGCGCCGCTTGAGGGTCCAAGCCGATAGGTAGGGAAAGCTGAAGAGGCCCTGGCTCGTCGTCTCCGTAGTCATAGTCTCCTCCACTCGATGCAGTCGGAAACAATGCGTTTAATTGCTCCAGTAGAATGCGTTCGTGCTCATCCTTATTCACGGTCACCACCTGAAAATCAATCATTTTGAAATAAGTACTTACAATTTTCGCTTTTGATAATTGTCGGATTAGGTCAATTCGCCATACGAAATAATGATGAATTCAGAAACGAAAAAATGATCTATCTTAATGTTTAATTATCACTAAGTACATAGTATAAAACAAAGTCGCTTTCTCTGTCCCTATATCCCTATGTATGCTTAATACGTTGGCGGACATACGACTGCTATAGCAGTTATAAAAATAAAACTTCTATTGTGTTTTCAAAAACGTCCGCGAACGTGTTAGGTAAATCTTTAAAACTACTCAACGGGTTTTAATGCGGTTTTTTTAATAGACAGTGATTCAAGAGGAAGGTTTTTATGCCCATGCGAAGCTGGGGCGGGTCGCTAGTACCTAATTGTATAAAAATTCTTAATCGGGAAAATCGGGAAATCTAAATTAGTATAAGCTACTTGATATTTACCTGCACACAGCCATTACGATCAAGTCGTTGTCCTTTAGGGCACACAAGAGGTGTGATGAACAACGATTTTGTTATAATCCTCCTTGGTGGTGCATTTTGGTTTCCACTTTCTGGACTCTGTAGCCAAGACCTCCAAGCCAGCTCACTAGCTTTTCTATCAAGAGTGAGACTTGGAGCACGGGAGGTAGCTTGCACTGACTGCACCCTAGTTTCTTGATGCGCAGTTTCTGTGTAATCTTCTAATGTAGTAGGGGTGCCAAAAGAAGCGGGTGTAGTCAGTAGTCCTGCTTGTGGCTGGTGGGCCTGAGGCGGAGTGCTGGTAATGGTCTTCCACAGCAGTGCCTCCGCTCCAGCCCCCTCGTCAGCCGTCACTAGTGTACACGACACCAGCAGTAACGTCGTCCACGTGTACCACATCGCAAACACCTGTCGACAAACAGTGGCACATTAGTAACTTAATGTATCACACTCTATACTTAGTATTATTGATTGGTAAAACATTTTGGAAAGAAGGCTATCCATAACACTAAGTATGTCGCATAAAACCAAAATATTATCAAACGTTATTTGCTTTGAAGAGAAATACACTTCTCATTTTACAAATTGATAGGCAACAAACAAATTACTGGCACAATTTGTATCGACAATTCCATTGATATGAAACATCAATGAGTGAAGTTTGTTTTTGTTTATTATCAAAACAAAACGCCTTGGGTTTGCTTATGTAAAGATAGCTTGGATATTAATTGAATAGGTATTCCTTGGAGCCGAGATAGATTGTACATGTATCCAGAACTGGTGTGATGTCAACTGGATCAAGGCCCGGCCTTATACATTAGTTCAATAGCTTGAACACGAACGCGTTTCAATGAGAAACCACTTCAATAGTCGCTGCCCATCCGATCAGACCGGTGGCATTCAATTTCTGTGAGCACATAATGACTTCGCATACCTAAATACAAGATTGGCTTAAGACCCATGAGAAGTTAATTAAGTACCATGGACGACATCTAAAACATAAGATCTAAGGAAATATAATTAAGATAAGTAATTATGGCTTGATGAGAGAGTTCAGAGCTGACTGTCTCCATGATGTTCCATTATAACGAACAGCAAATAAAAGCATAGTTAAACTTAATTAATGGATGATCTAAATACCAGAAACATTCGACCTTGAAGCCCTTTATCATTTGGAAAGTGAAAGCCGGGTAATAGTACTTAGTCGAATTCTGCCTTCACTTTTAAATCGTATTACTTAAACTTAAGTATATATTCCGATCATATCATTGAGTTGTCGGGCAGTAATGGATGTCAAATTAAGAATTTCGAAAATGACAGCGTTTGTTTTTGAATCAAATGCGATGAGAGCTTGAGTGTCTCCTACACTCGAGATAGCAAATCAAAAAGTAACCGTGTTGGAATTTTAATAAATCCCTTATAAACGCAGGCGATTTGAATGTTCCTCTCGGTATGTAAGTAAACACGTGAAAGCGAAATATGAAATGAGTGTCGACACTTTTGGAGTCAATGATGTTGTTGTTCTTTTTGACTGATGTAATAAATGAAGATGTAGATGTACAAGTGCTGCTGTATACTTTTTTGATACGCGAGAATTTCTAAACAAATAGAGGACTTTGTCGTCGTATTATTTCATGCATTAGCAGTAGTTTCTAAAGACAAATACTTACCATTCTTAGTATGTTAAAATTGTTTTAATGTAAGCTACAGCTTGAGTTCATATTACCTAATTAATTGCTTCCTATTGTTTTTGTTGGGTATATTTGTAGCTCTCTAATTCATTTCAGGGTTCAAATTCAATCCATTAGCTGAATAAACAAACAACACATTAGCTATTTAAGTAAACTCAGATGGCGTAAAGTGCTATTCGTCTATCAAGGCTTTTATGGTAAATACTTCTTTATGTATACCATCATCGTCATCACAAGCTATTTAGGTAGCTTATAGAAGTACAGGATCCAAGCGCCCAGGGCTAAGAGCAATGTTTTTTTTACTTCCATAAGTAAGGTACCTACTAAAAAATTGGCTTATTATTATGACCGGCAACTAGCCAACCTGGAATTTAGACATTCAGTTATTTACTTAGGTATTAATTGAGTAAAATCATTCATTACTATCAATCTGTCAAAATAATGACCAAGTGAAGGATTCATATACGCAGCTGCATTACAGAACTACCGCTTTTTAAAGATCTACAAGTAGAAATTAAATCAAATTAAATAAGTACCTACTTATTTCTTTTTAGAATACCTAACGTAGAATACTTACCTAATCACTATTGTGTACTTTACAAAGCTAGCTGTATAAATTATGTGCCATTACATCACACGTGTAACTGTCTAATGACCTGTTGAAATGACACATGTGTAACGACAATGTTGTATCCCCACCGGACTATCTGTACCATTGGACAGTACCATTAATGGCACAAATGGCGCTGATTTATCCCACTAGTACCAGATCTACCTGCACTTCCTATTAATAAGTGACTTATGGTAGAGACAGGATCCACAGTATATCTACCAAGAGCTTTTGTCTACGCAAGAAGTGCGTGTAAGAACAATAGAATGACAATATGATGTGTATGGTAATATAAATTAGTGCGCAAAACAAGGGCAGTGGCTGTTGACCCCGTCGCGATCTATCGCCGGCATCTGGCAATGATCTCGCGTCAGGCGCCGCGCGCCGCGCCGCCCAGCGCACGCGCATGCGGAAGCATCGCTCGGGAATTGACCGTGTTTCAATAGATGCTTGATTGGGGCTTTACGGCTTATTTCATATAACCACACTGTGAAAAGGATTAGAAAGTGGGATAAGGGTATGTCGTAACCATTAGGAATGTACATTTCGAAGGCCGTTGGGAATTAACAAGCGTCCATTAATAAAAATTAAAATGCACGTCGGGAGACTGCGTTATTGCGTCTGACCTAATGAAATCATTTTGTTTACATAAAACAGACGCACTTCGGGTGTTCCGTCTGTATTATTATCGGTGCGTGCCGAATCCTCGAATGTTGAACCCTACCTTGACATGTATGTAGGAGTGCGCCGATTGGTTGCGGAACTGAGGTGCAGCGCGGAGTGCAGGCACAGGGCTGTGCTGTACACAAATAGCCGGCGTCGAGTGCTTCTCAGAAGACGCGGTAGTATGGACTTAACTACTGAATCACTAGAGATAATGCACCGTTAATTACCCGATGTACTTTATACATTATCCAAGTCGGTCGAGTTGATTGACTTGCCTTCTTAGTAAGTATTAACATTTCAAGAATTATTTCCCATTAGCCGATGGAATTACTAAAATTAATTGCATATGTTTAAAGACCTTTGTAGCAATTCTATTAAACTTACCGGCACAGGAATCTCGCAAGTGTGCCATAAGGGTGCCGATTAATTGCCAACCTACTTTATACTGTACATATACTGCTACTAGTACTTATTGAGCATTGTAAACGCACACATTTACATAGGCCACACAGTTCCTTGCCACGGCCTACTTGCCTCTATAGTTACGGTCCTGACCTGTTAGCGTCACGAACTCGTGGTGTCCTCTATATAAAAGTTTTCGATGTAGTTGTAGCTCCTTTAATTAACGCGTGCGTGAATCAACAACATTGAACAAATGCGGGGCTCAAACTTTCTAGAGTCACGCTTGGCTACATCAGTGCACTTCCTTTCTAAGGACGCAGGTGCACGATTTTAAGTTAGTCGAAAGTTATTATACTAAAAGGGATGTAAACATATGGAAAAGAAGGTGAGCTGGATATTTTTTATACCAGAGAAAAAAAAGACAAGTACCAACATAATTGCCAGCTATTAGGATTTAAAGTACTTATATTGATTACTAAATTTGTAAACCTCTACGCTCTACCTCGTATTTACCTTCATCTGTGAGCTAGAACTTAGGTAATACGGAAAGCCACACCTAATGCTGTAACTAAGATAAAGTTATATAGTAAGGGTCCATGGATTGTTATAATAATATGTTTCTTTAAACTAACTAATATCGAGTTGTTACAGATTGGAAAATTCGAATGAAAATACAAAGACTAATAACTATTAATCCTTATTTTTTGTATTATCTCTACTAAAAAGCGCAAATTTAAAATTTAAAAATTGAATTCTTGAAACTGAGTATGATCAGAGCATAATTTTCAGAAAAGTTTTCCACATGGATGTTGACTAGTACTATACCTACCTAACCTACCATGCTACTACTAACTATTACTAAATTAAATTGTTGATTATTTTTTGAGTTAGAGTAAGTAGTTCTAATAAAAACTGCACCTGGTTTACAAATTAGAGTAGTTATTATTTAATAATCAAAGGGTAGAAGTACCTTATTATTATTCGTATGGAAATAGCAATTTGCGACGAGTCTCATAGAAAGTGTTTGCTGATAACTGGCCAGGCACGATTTCGGTCAGATTTGCATATTGGCATTACTGGCTAACGCTCCACTGCGCTGTACCTATCGACCTGGGAGGAGGTTTGTTATTAAAAAGCATATACAGCGATATTCAGTGGAATGAGCTGATTACGTATTTTCAAACGGCTATTGTACAGATCTCCGTAAATAATATAATAGAAGTACTTAAGAACATTAAGTAGTCGGAAAAAACTAGTTCGAATTCTGTCCTTTCGTTTGGGTGCTACGATGCCACAGAAAGACACAAATACACACATCAAACGTTCATTAGTTAAACCTTGTTTTGCGTTATTTTTAATATTTAAATAGACATATAAATTGAATAATTTTCGTGAATGGTCGGCTTGTTAAAACGCGCTAAGTTCTTTAAGCAGTACAAAGTGGGGTAACATGGTTGACGCCGGTGGCCTCTATGTGCGAACTAGCAATTAAGTAAAACAGTTTTTTTTTGCAACAGAAGCGTTTTGTCACCTATAGGTATATGAACAAGTATGTCGGCCGAGAGCTCACCTACTGACTGAGAATTTGCCCCGGCGAGTGCCGACGACATTTCACTATCGTTCCTACTCCATCAAATGTGTTGTGTGTGTGTGTGTGTCTGACTTAAGTATTTTAGGCACTCTGACTTCAGTCGGAGGTCTCTTAAACATATTTTTCTCGTTTCTCAGAAGTTAACTACGTGAAATAACAAGAGTCTACAAAGACAATGACCTATCCAGGATCTTATAATTAGAGTTAAAATTAAAAAAATTCAATCGCACTCAATAATATCAAATGGTGGTCAAAGGCCTGGGTAATTTATTAGCTGTGTTACTCTACCTGTAATGGTATGAAAGGCGACTATGAACAATGGTAATCTCAATTCATTGTGCTTATTAAACCTATCTCTAGACAAACCCTCATTTCTTTGTCGGTTTGTCCTAAGTACCTACCATACGCTTATAATACGAGTAAGTCAGAAAGTGTAATGATAAATCCGTTAGTAAAATAATCTGATTCAAAGAAGGTTCGAGAACAGGAGTGCTATTTTTGAGATGTATAACTCACCCAAAACCGGTGAATCGAATGATTATCGTTCGAGTCAACGGTTATGTCGCATGAAAATCATTCGAAAACGAACGATAATCATTCGACTCACAGATTTTTCTATGTCATACATTTCAAAAGTAGCATTCCAGGTACATTTTGCTTGTAGATACTCGAGCGACCTAGAGCGGGTTAAAGACTGAAGAGTATCAACTCTTACTTTCCAAAAAACGAAACTGTGAAATTGAATTTTTTGCCGTTAAATTGATTTGGGTTTATCCTGATTCAAATCTTTTATTTCGAAAATAAATATCCTTATCCTTTAATACCGAACATCTTACTGATTTTCTTCCTATCATTGAGTAAAAATTTGTAAGTAAATGCACTAGTTGATGCCCGCGGTTCTGTCTACGTAAGCCTTTTTTATATAGCCTTAAAGAATTTCCTTTTCCGAGTTGAAAGAGTCACAATTTCAATAAAAACTTTTTTTTGTATTAAAGATAAATCTATAAGTACTAATATTATAAAGCGAAAGTCTGTCTATCTTTTTGTCGGTTACGCTTTCACGGTCAAATCGCTGGACCGATTTGGATGAAATGGTATATGGGGTCCTAAATTATAGGAAACACGACAAACCTTCGGGTCCTTTTGTTCTTTATGGTATACCATGGGTAAAATATAGGCTAAATTTGGCGCGATATAACCATGTACCTCGCTAGCGGAGCCGCAGGCAGCAGCTAGTAAATAATAATGTGATTCTTATAAAATAAGATTATACTTAAATATACACACCTCAAATGGATGAATTCCCAAGACATTAACAGACAAACATAGCTCGTTTGTCTGAGCTCCATGCTCTATACCAAACAAATGCGGCACATCAACGTCTAAAAACGATCAAGAAGCAGGCGCACGCTCGTGCGTAGTACGAGCGGCGCGCGGCGGCCTCCACGCATGGAAGACACCCGGCGACCGATGTTTATTTATAAAAACAGCCCATTCATCTCCCCTTAATTTCCAGCACTCAATTTAACTGCGCATATACAACGATGTGATCAATGACAGTTATTTGAACGGACATCAGATGATTGATAGCGATTGCAAATGTATTTATTGAGTAGATAGTAGAAATCGAGGAGAATGGTCAGGTTTAATTAATATAATAATTCCCTTTTTATAAATTTTTATTTATTTATTTAGGGCCCTCATTTATTCACTTATGTAGTAAGCACAAATTAAATACCTATTTGTTGGCAGTGTACAATACACGTGTGTGTCAAGTTTATGTAAATTTTACTTCTAAGGTACAACAATATTACATAATGCAGTGGTGAATTTATTTAAAATATGTTTGCTTGAAAACCCGGAGGTCGTGAGTTATTTCCAATTTCTTTAGGACATTGCAAGCTTGAATCACCTGATTGTATAACAAATAGTTTCCGTGCTTCGAATGGCCCGTTATACCTACTTACTGTCACAGTACCTATAACCAATCCCACTGTCATCTGACATTGAAGCAACCACGAGAAGCGGTTTTTCGAAAAAATCTGACACTAAATATAAAAATGTGAATAATGATCACAAACAATGTGTTAGCTAAGATTCAATGATTGATTGTCCATGTCAGTGAATCGCACAATTTGTTTATTAAAGATGTTAAGGATCAAATTCAATAAAACCTTGAATTTAAATCTACCAACTTATAAATTGATACAAAGAAGTTGAATCATGCTATTTGTTGCGACACCGTAGTTCAGTTTCTTGTAGGAAATCTTTTATCTCATCACTTTAAGACGGTGAAAACTCAAACAGGAAATGATGCCCAGGACATCAAGAGTTTATAGAATTTCTCGCTCCAATTATTATAATACGTTTCTCAAACGGACGGACGGACGTTAGAAATAAGCGTGCGAATACGAAATCGTATGCATCGTTCCGCAACGGATGCGCCGTATCGTCTTTATATTTTTGGAAGGGAAACAGACTTTGACGGAAGCGGCTGGCGACAGATTTCGCCGGTGAATAACAATATATCACGCTCGTTTTCACGGCCGGTCTGACGAGACGGGAGTGCCCTGCACAATGAGCATTCGAGCGACCTTTGCGGTTTTTAAAGGTTATCAGGATCTGCCCATGCTTTTACAGTGGTCCACAAATAAAGTAATACCACCTTACCTTTACACGTAAAATCTAAGGGATCTCTTGTCTACTTAGCCCACTATACATGGACCTAAGTTGTAGGTGTTGTTTTAAGTGGCACGTGCTAAAATGTTGTTCAGCCGTATCTCCTTGAGAACTTTTCATTTTTGCTAGGATACATTAATGGCCTTACCAATAAGAGGCAATGAACTATTGAAGGTTCGTTTTATGTGCAATCGTATATGAGTTTCAATGCTAAATTGTGCGATCAAAAGAAAACTATTGACTGAGATATTAAAATGAATAAGTAGTTGTAAAGGGCAATTACAAAAATAAAACTTGTATCTACATATTTAGCTTGTGACGAGTAATGGATGTAAGTTCTTTAAATCAAAATTTACTTCATCATCTCTCTGACTGGTGGCGGATTCCACTACTAACACCATTCCCAAGAAACGGATTTTTTTGAAAAAGCGGTTTTTGCACCATCAATGGACCCAGCCAATGGTGCAAATGAGACTACGGGATGCGTTAGGAGAGGAAACCGTGAACCTCTGCTAGCACGCAAGTTAGGAAAATTTATTCCTGTGGCTGAGAGCAAAACAGACAAACAGACAGCCCTAAAGAGAGTGAACATAAAACAAACTACAGTGTCAGCTTGTATGGAATTAAATATATGAAGGTATATAATATAAAGATCAAATTACCTTGAGGAGAGACGCGCGTGATCTTGCGCCGGTCACATTATAACGGGCGCGTTTTCTCGCCCAGTGCAATCCTGCAACAAGAAAATAGTTAGTTGTTAATTTATTTTTTATTTTTGGTAAGTACATTTTGATTCAGGTTCCATCCTAAGAACTTCTTTAGCGATAAATCTTTTGTGCCTCATTGCTACATATCAATCTTAGATCATTTATACTCATCAATATGTTTTGGTTATTGAGTGCAATTTGTACCTATAGTAATAGTCATAGGGATAGACCAATAAGTCGATTAATATCATAAAATTACTTATTTATATATTTAATCAAGTTTTGATTCACATAATTAGGGCAACAACCACTGTCTTTAATGAAATTGACTTATAATTTTTATACAAACTTAACAGAAGTAGTGTAGTTTCAGGCGCGAACATTATGTAATATACGTACATCTGCTTACATATGGCTAATATTATCTGCAATGTACTCGTATTAAATAGATATCAATTTTACTTTGGAATGAAATCATAAAACGAAAAAGGATGAGGCAACCGGGAAAAAACGTATGGAAATTTAAGTGCGTATGCATGTTGTGGATCGAAGTGACCTTCAGCAGTCCGGATCTGAACACAACCGAGGAGAACGAGACCATGTTCTACTGGCGTTGACAACGTTTATTGAGCAATTTATTGTTTCAATATAAGTACGCATTTGTTGCAATAATTAGTGCAATACTTAATTCTCACGATTCAGCTAGCTAGGGGTCCGATGAGAATATTTTACAAAAGTAGCCAATACAATGGTCTACATTGTTAGTATGTCAACACCTCAAATGAACATTTATCGTTGTCTGGTATTCATAATTGTTTTTTATTTAGCCATGATATTTTCTATGTAGAGCTCAGAAGTTCTACTAGTATAAACAAAACGAATGAATGAACATAAACAAATATTTTAAAATTGGCCGTATCTATTATAAATACTTTGATTGAATCAGATTTTTCTAATATGCAAAAAATACCTAACTTAAATGTTTTTCATGGATAAACAAGTGCTACAATTTAGTGAATTGTAAAATGTAGAGTTGATATCTCTACAAGATTCACTTAGCTACAAGAAAGTGGTTTAACAAAGTTTATTCCCAACCATAAACTAGAATTTGCAGCTTATTGCTGCTTATTATCGATTTATGTTTGCCATTCACTTAAAATCATATTTCGACTTAATTCATCTACTTAGAAATAAATTAAAAGCTTTGTAGTACCAAATTTAATATATCCAAATCCGTGAAATCCAACAACGCAAACATTACAAAAGAAAGGAAGATCTCGTACAAAGAGATTAGCCGTCAGTATACAAAGCGAATGTCAATATTGGTTTGTATGGCGGTAAACATCGACGTCTCGGCTGACTCCCGAGAATCCGACTATATTCCATTCTATACCACTTATTGTAGGCTCTCGATTGTTTCAGGAACAAAGACTTGTCTTTTTTTAAAGCATATTGAGCGATCATTCCGTAACTTCACACTGTATTTCTTTTGTAACTAACTCCACAGCTTTTTGGTCTATCACCTTTGTCAAGTTAAAAATTGCAATGAAGATCAACAGATAAGCGGCTAAGCGCGTTAAAATAATTGGTTCAAATTATAAGTCCACTTTAATCAGGATGACAGAATGAATGTGTTAGTACGTAAATCGTTTATTCAGGTTGTGTCAGCATTTCCAGACTAAGACTATATTTACCTATAGATGCAGACTAGCTTAAAGACCCTTTCACTGAGAAGGTTTGTAACTTAATCCATCACAGCGTTCAATGCAGGATCCTATGTGCCGTCTAATAACTAGCAAACGAGGTTGTTGCTGGTTTGCAATCGAATTTACTATGCACAGATGCTCACAGGAAATCTGCACTAGAAGTTGGTGACGTAACAGTATGAGGTATATAGTTATGGTACACGTAACATATGATTTAATGAATAGCAGAATAAAATTCTTGTTAAGCTGAATTTCAAGCCTTCGTTTTGCCTTAAAAGCCTCGATGGATAAAAGCATGCAGCAGTACAACTTTTTTTTCTCTAGGATGATTCCCACTGTTGGGAGGTCTTATATCTTCACTCTTATCTATGCCAATGGAAATCTCTAGTCTCTGCCTACCCCTACGGGAGACAAGCGTGATGATATGTATGTTTATAGGCAGGGCCGTTGGGTCGTCTCACCATTTCCCCTATGGCGAACTACAATTTCTTCAACTGGAAATTTTAATCCTGGATATTTTAGGGTTCTTGGAGTAACCAATTAAATGGATGACTAACCAACAAAGTATGACGAAATGAAATGTAATGACTTATACTAGCAGTAACTAAGCACTACAACCATTCTTAACCGTGGACAAAAAGTATAATATTTCGAACGTTTATTTCTAAACATTGTGTGCAAATTTCTTTGGTTGATATTAAAAACATGTTCCTGTTGCTAGCGTATGAAGTGAACTTAGGAAGTGAAGTACCTATCTGTTGAAATATTGTAGAAGTTAGTATAAAGTATTATATAAGTTTTTAACTTAGATAACACACATAAAACTTTAAACTAAGAAGTAAAAGTAAATGTAAAATGAGACCTAACTAAAACGTATTGTTTACTTACGTCATGTAAATGAAAACGTAAAAACAACGTCATGAGGTACTGTGTGGGTTGATATAATTCGTAATCATTTTTATGAAGATAATTAATTGAATGATAAACAGACCGAGCAAAAGGTCACTGATAATGTAACAGATGACATTAATTAGAGATCGGTAAAACACAACAGTGGAGTGGACGTGGAATTCAAAACAAATCACAAGGTCCTTGTTATTAAAGTGATTTATGAGTGCAGTCAGAGTACTAGTTTGTTGGTACTAAATTTTAATATTGCTATGAACTCAATTTCTACTAATCTGTTGTTATCTTCAATCGAAGCGTCTTTATGAATCGGAGTCACTCCTAATTGTGTTCGAGTTCTTCGCACAGAATTTTATCGCATCGACCTAACATTTCCAATGACCCCTGTCTTATTGTTGTTTTGCCTAATACAAATATTTTATTGATGTCACTAAATTTTCCATAGTTTTTATTATATTTTGAATGTTCTATTAAATTTATTTCCTTAAAAGATTAATATGCTCCTAATCGACAATTACATTAATTAACCACGTAGAAAGTTGTTTTACATAATATGTAGCATTTTATGGCATAACCCATAAAAAGTGTTTCATAAAGTTTTATGTTATTGTTTAAAAAGATGAGGGTGTAAAGACGGCTGCCACTTTACAGAAGATATAGAGGCTCGTAAAATTTTTCACGTGGAATTACTGTCGCATCCTACCTTTACAAAGTCGAGGTGAGTTATTGACGACAATAATTTGGTCAGTAGTTCAACCTCCAGAATGTGTGACCCTATGGAATTGGAAGTGACGCTTTCAAAGATTATAATAACTTATCTAATAACACTATTTGAAATACATAAAAATACAATTTTGATGATCAATAAAAATCAAAGTCAAACTTTTCCCAAGTGCCAGTAAAAACCTCATAAGTTTAAAATATACATTAAAAAAGCAAATTAGTTTTGATTAGATATAGATACCTCAATTTGAGAAAGATAGGATTTTCCGAACTTCCTATATAGAAGATAGTAAAGAAGTCTATGTAGGCGAAGAATTCTAAAACATACTGCAGCAAATGTAGGCTAAGGCTTCTTTGCCAAAAGGTACCTGTATAATTTGTGTTGTGACTGCAGTTAGTAGTGGGCCGCAGGTTGTTTGCCAAGGAGTGTGGGCGCTGGTTGCTCTAATGACTACGTTTACTTTAAGAGTTATAGATACAACCTGAGTTACAGTAGCTGCACTTCTAATGTAACTGTTAAATTGCCCTTCTAGTTAAGTTTTAATATTGACATTCTTACGCATGATATCTCAAAACAGATCCTCATCTCTTATTTAGTTAGGTCCTTCATTCAATGATAAAGCGGTGTGCTTATTTTGATTTACTGTACTAGTAAGTATATTTGTTTTTATTGAGTACCACGGCGGCTTTTGAGTTTGCATCTGCCAAATTTGGCACTAAAAGCGGTCTCTTCATAAAAATAAGATAATTGTTGAACTGTTACAATATCCATACGGCAGAATAGGAACCAAAAAAAAAATTTAATTATCTACAATTTTTTTATTTATTATTTTATTAAAAATTATATATATGTATTTACTTTGTCACACGGCAGCGTCATGTAATTCGCAAAAATCTCGAGCATTCTACGTTCTATTTTGTTTAAAATGAGCTTATCTGAGCAGTCAATCGAACCCAGTGTTTACTTTGCAAGCTTGCCTAGTACTAGCCAGAACTAGTCAGTTGGCTATTCATGAAAGTTGCTCCTGCGCCAGACAAGAATGTCAGCTGGCGCCATGCGCTCGCGGTAAGTACCTACCTTGTACCAACCTAGTACTTAGACTTGTCAAGTTGTCACAAACTAAATATGTTAACAGATACCATACTTTTTGCAATGTTAGAAATTTATTTTTTCCACTTGCAATGTATTGTTCAAAATAGTTGACTAAAGAGTTAATTCTTTAATTACTTAATTCAATTGAACCGGTGGGATTAGAGGGTTACTGATGGAGTAAATCTAATGGAGTAGTCCTATTAGATAATGTTTTATTTATTTGTTGAGTTTTTATATATACAGTACAGAAAGAAAGAAGCTGCTTATTATTTATGTTTATGCTAAAAAAAAATTAGCCGAAAACTTTACGGCCTATACCTATTTTGATCTTTAACATTATAATTTTGTAATAACTAAAACTTCCGCAGCTTAAGTTTTCTTTGAACCTTAAAAAATTTAATAAGGGACTAACTACGCACATGAGATAGTCTTCTGTGCTCTAGGTAATTATATATTTTCTCCGATATACACATTTTGTATTACATAAAGGCCTTTAGTTCTTGTTTAACTTGCTTAGTTACGTAAGTTAATCTGCTTGTTATCGGGATGAGAAAGAATATTTCTAAAAACTAAAATAAAGATAACAGTAGGACGTAATAGCAATATAGGTGATTGAAGAAGAGATAAAAGTATTTATCTATGTGGAAACTTGAGCTGTGGATATATAGGTATGTTCTGACGGTGGGGTCAAAATAAATGAGTCCATTCCATAATATTTATTTTGATTCTAAAAAAAATATGTCCATAAACTAATTACCTAATTAAGATTTTGTCAGTTTTATTTTCAAAATCTTACCGCATTTTCTAACTAGGTAGAAACCTACGTGCGAATCAATTTTTTTATTATATTAACATATGAGAATGAGAATATGTTAAAAGAGAGAGGAGACCTTTGCATTTTTTTAAAGTCCGAAGGAGAATTTAGGTAGGTATATTTGCTCAATACCGTCTTTCACTGCGGGTTACATGTATGTAAATATATAATAACAATAAGGCATTAACATACCGGTGTGATAGACAACCGGTTGGCCTGTGGGATGCGGTCACATGGCGACCGTGGAAGTCTGCTGACCGTGCCCTAAGTGCATGCCGCAACGTAACACTAGTGTTAATGAAAATTTGCAAAAATAATGACAATTCCGACCCTTCTTGTAAATAAAATCTGAATACGGAAAGTATAAACTAGTATTTTAGGACTAAGAATCAAAAATGACATAAAATGGGATGTATTTAGGTATGTGGTGGTTATGAGTTCTACGATATATCGACAACGTGACACAGTTCAAATTCAAGCATTAACAATTTTAATTAAAATTTGAAGTTCTTTATTTTCATCTTAGTTAAAAGAAAATGTTTAAAAAAATATTTAGAATAAGTACTTTTGATTATTTAATAACCTTTTTAATTTTTCTAAATGTAGAGGTATAGTTAGTACGAAAACAATAAAAATATCCACTGCCGTGGAAATTTCGGAAAATTTATTCTTATCCTACTGTTTTAACTATAAACTACCTATCTGCCAAATTTCAGCTTCTTAGCTCTAGTACTTTTTGATATTTCGTGTTTACTACATGAGAGAGTAAGTAACCTTTCAGTTTTATATAAAGTATATAATAGTTATGATATGATCGAAATGGCTTTCAGGCTATCGAGCGCGAAATGGAATAAAAATCCGCATAAAATCACGGTATGCACACACAATATAAAATAACTGTTCTGTGTACGATCGTCTTATTGTTGATTATTCTAGATACCATCTGAATGCAAACACCGCAATGGTATATAATGATCAGGAAGTTCATTTGTTTCATCTGCGATCTACGAGTGTTTTCTTTGTGTCCGTGTAAATAATTATAAATTATAATATAACGTTAAACTAAACACGTTTTAGGTTTCGTACCCAAAGTTCTCAACTCTGTTCTCCACGTTACTTGCTGATTTCCTAAGACGTGACTGTCTCTATACGCAAATAGACGATTTTCCTGCAGTTTATTAACAGACCAGCAGTCTACCCCGGCTTCGCCCATGGTATACACAGCCTATGTCACTCGGGAATAGTGTGGCTTTCCAACGGTGATGCACGGATCGAGCAAAAGAATAAACAATCAAATCATTCCTCTTCATAATATAGGAAGTATAGTTAAACCACCACCTCCACAGATTTGAAGGCTAGCTAGGGATCACAAACAAAAGATCGGTCTTTTCGCGTTAGTCCACACATCCAAAACGACATTTTTATCTTCGTCGCACGCAGCTCCCGTGTGTATTTTCAAATACGGGCTTCACTTGGGCCATTTTTTAATACCGTATGCGCAATGGCAGACCTGAAGACAGATTGTGTACCTTGTCAGTAATCCCGTTCAAGTAAGTCCTACTAAAGTTGAATGCCCTGGCATTTTTGATATTTAGAACATTGAGAGGCGTCTTAATTCCCAAGCCAACATCGCATTGACATTCTACTTGCAGATAATGACATCATACTCCAGGCAAGAATACAAAATACGGATTTATAAAGCGTGTCAAAGTAAACGGACTACCTTCGATGTTATGCTTACAAGTTGTTTGAATATGAAAATAGTTGTAAGTGGCATTGTAAGAACACAAATGTACTGAAGTGTGAAGGTAAACGGCTCTTCAACCTTTCTCTTTGACTGAAAAATACATAACTAAAATAAGCAAGTACTCGAAACACTATTTTATGCTTAGGAATGCTTAAACAGTTAAGAATATTGATTGAGAATAGGTTATTTTTTATAGAAATATGTTTATCGATACTAAATCGTAATGAGTTTTCTAATCGCTACCATAAAATAAGAAATTCCCTACTCTGTCTTCACATACCTTCGTACTTACCGAACTAATATATTCGAGTTTTTCATGGGTAAGCTTATTTGTAAGTTTTGCTTCACCCGGTTTTTCACACGTGTAAGGCAAGGTCAGTTGTTGAATACTGAGGGCCACAGAGAAAAGTATGCTTACCACTTTGTCCATACTTGTCTAAGTGGCTTACGGTACGCATCGGTGCTTCATACAGATCGAATCTGTTGGTTTTCTAAGAAACTCGCACTTTTTGAAATCAAAATATTCCCCTTGCTGCACAACAAAGTGTCAGCAAATGCTTGAGAACATGTAAAATTTAGCGTTCCTTTGAATGATCAAACGGATGACCGTAATTGATAACTGGTGACATTAGGAATTGAATCACGTTACGTTACCATTCTCTATGACACCTTCCTCAATAGGCGTGGTTGCAGCATAAGACGCTTCACTTTTACTTGAGCTATATTGCGACACAATAATACCATTATGACATAATTAAATCCTATTATATGGCCTCATATTGCTTGCAATATCGGCAAAGAGGCGATGTAGGTGTAGCGAATCGTGAAATTCTTATTGAGATGGAAGTATCGTGTGTAAGATGAATATCATCTATTTTTGTAATACCGTTATTAAAGAGATAATACAAAAATCATAAAGCCTTGTACCTACCCAGTATAGATTCGGGGTAGGAAATTTATTCTCGTTTATGTACTCATAAAAAATATGTACTTATTTTGCTTTAGAAAATATTGAACAAGTGGACTTAATGGTATATTTCCCTCTACTAACCGAACCTTGAAACTAAGAAAAACAATTGGTCGGTACGATAAACATTCCAGTATTGTCAACGAGTCTAATAGCAGTTTCACTTTCCTTAGCAATGAGAAATGAGGTGATCATTAATTCCGCCTGCGGGCAGGACGTCACCCACGTCACAGCTTCCGCATAACCGGCTGCGCCTGCGCCGTCGGCCGCGTCCCTTGGCAGATACTCTACGCTATTGTGAACTACGCTTTACTTTCTATTCTTTCCGATAATGAGTTATAATTGTTTACTTCTCATTATAATTTTAAATTTATGAATCCTCCACTGCATGTGGGCGAATAATGAAAGTTTATCATATTTTTGTCATTTCGTTAAATATCAGTAGTTTTATCTTTACCTAGGTAGTCCTAATGAAGGCTAAAGACTAAAACCTACTTTTTGCTTAATTACAAATACTATAATTGAAATAAATGAGGCGTACATAGTGATTACTGACATACAAACACAGTTAACATAAATTAACAGATTTTATCTCCTGCAATTAAACACCTTGCGACAAATTCACCGACAAATTGTCTCTGAAATGTAGGCCTCGGAGAAGTTAGACCGGAACTAGGTTTCAAGCCGTTAGTCCGAATCACTCATTTGAACTTCGTAATTTCTTCTTTTTTCAGTTGCGCATTTTTTATTTTATACTGTCTCATATAGTCAGATCCTTCTTCTTCTTCTCCTCTACATATTTGGGGTAGGTATTCCACTGCTGGCTCTCCATTCTGTTCTTAATGCGGCTCCTAATCCTAGCCAGTTCGTAATTAAGTTGTATTATTGATGTTTCTTAATGAATTGCTTTAGCCGCCATTGTACATCACGGCTTTCATTACATCTTGTGTCATTGTATTTTATTTGTTGGTGCAATAAAGAGTTTGTTGTTGTTGATTTCTTCTAACAAGGTGACTTCAGAACCGACACCACAGAATAGATAATAATAGTTGTTCTCTGATTATCCTATATTACAAAAAGGGATTTTATTTTTTGAAAATAATTTAATACTCCTTCCATATTTATAAACTTAATAAGTAAGTAATAAAGCTAGGTCGTAGCCGGATGCCACATCATTTAATGGATAGCACGCGACGAAAAGTATTCTGTACTTTTATGTACGAACACTCCTCATATTTTAAAGGTCATTGGCTGTTTTAAATGGAATGTAATTACCTTACTAAAAAGATAATTGCAACGTTATTTATAAATACACAATGTCTGCTCATCGTCATATTTTTTTGATGTTTATACGTAGAGGTCATGGCTCTCTTCCGTAAGAGACGTAATAAACAAATACATGAAAAACTAACTAACTGTGACATAATCTTCGGGGCTTTGGTAATGCGCATAACTTTGCTTATTGCTGAATTGTAAGGATGAAGTAACTTTAGAGTAGAAGGTAATATTTCTATATGCAATTCAGAACACAGCAATGCGATTACTCGCTCTAACTTCATAGTTTTACTTGCATCATGTAGGTGAATTGACGACATAATGAAAATATAAATGTTCTTTTCTCTTGGAAATATCCAGTCTAAGAAACGAGACAACAGGTAAGTACCAATTAGGGTACTTAATATGTAAATACATCAACGAATTCGTTGTTCTCATCCATTTGCCCAATTTCTAATGGTATTATTGGCCTAATCGCGAAATGCATATCTGACGATCTTTGTATGATCGTAATACCCAGGCGTATTACAATCATACAAATTAAATATTTAGTATGAAAATAAAATGAAATTATTGTAAACTATATTGTGTGGAGGCAGGAGGTCTGTAAGTATCGCAACCAATGGAAATTTCTAGTCTCAGTCTATTAATGGGGGAGACCGGCGTGATTATATGTCTTTCTTTTCTTTTGTGTTCTCTGCTATCTGCCATCGGCAGTTAGCCATAATCATATGTTTTCATGTAGTTGGGATAAGGGTAGGAGCGATTCCATCAAACAGATAAATAGAGGCTATTTTATTTAGTTAGATTTAGTTTCTCTGGTCTATGTCCAATTATTGTTTTCTCTTCAGGCGTATTAAATCTTGTATGTAAACTACATTTAGCATCATAAAGCATTAAAGAACACAAGTTTACATTACCTGTGTGGCATATAAAGGCAGTAACAGCCTCTTGCACTATGCCACAATAATCAGTAACTGAAGTGTCAAGTGACATTATCTAATAGGCCATTTGGCATTCCGAGAAACAATTTCTCGTAATAGTGAGTGAGTGTGATAGATAACGCACTTAACTTCACTGCTCATTACTTTAGTGATTTGGTAGTATTTTAACTATTCATCAGATATAGCAAGAGGTAAAGTCAAAAACCTTTTAAAGTTTTTTGGTCGCCAAAGCACTTTTCACGACCCTCTCTCTTCACTAGGACCTTATCCCATCCTTGTCCGTCTTTTCCACGTTTTTCGGTCTTGAGCTAAATCGGTGTTAAAATTTTCTAGTTTTAGGTCTTTTTCGACCGTCGTCAGCCAGGTGGAAGGTGGTCTTCCAGGACCTCGCTTAATTGTGGGTATATTAAGGGCAAACTTTACAACATGGTCGTCAGGGCGTCTGTTTACGTGGACATACCATCTACGACGTTTTTCTTTTAATTTTTCTGTAATGGGTGTTACTTTACCCTCTGATTTATAATATCACTAATATCAGTTCAGTAAACAACCACTGCATTCACAAAAAAATCACAGCCACTATTTAATTAAAAACAAATGGTTAATTATGTATAAGTACTTGATTATTGACATTGTTACGAATGACTATGACATTGGTCACATTATAATTGGAGTTTCGATGCATTAAACATTTGTATTATGCCAGTAGGCATTAATTAAATCTTTTAATTAAACACTACTACATGTTTGCGAAAATGGGAAATGCAAGGCATTTTTTTCGCTGTTAATTAAAACATATACAATAGAATGCAAAATACTAGTTGATGAAATGTAGAGCTTTATATAAAATCTACGTCGTCGTCTAGTTTTTTACAGCAAGTTTGAAATTAAAACATTCATATTCTTTTTTTAAAATATGTATTTGTTTTTGCAATACGACTACAATAACATATTTCTTGACAAACGATATTATGTGCCAGCTTGCGACACAATCAATGTAACACACAAGCCAAAAGAAGTTTACTGCTGAACCTCCCTAAAAATCTAAATCTAATATTATAAACAAATTCGGAACCACGTTTTTGTAATTGACAGATAATAGATAGTTTTTGTAGCTCCTCACGATGGTCTGATCAAATTAAATAGCATTTCAATATCTAGACCTCCAAAAGAATCCAAAGGGCAAAATATCAAAAGTATAAAAAAGGTCAGGTACAGTAAGGAGACGACTGAAGAAGGAAAAGTTTTATTTATGATCTTAGTACTATTATCCATTTGTAGGTTAGTCAACTAGCATGAGAACAAGATAGTTAATCTATCATTGTCCTCAATAAATAATTTTCTCCATTGACTTATGTCTCCATTTTATATTATGTTAGTTCTGTGGTATGTGTGATCTTCAGCTGTGATAAATTAAAATTTTTACATCGAAATCATGTGGTCATCACTCGTAATTAAAAATAAACGATTAGGGCCGGCCAGTTCCCTGACCGCACTTGCGTAAAAAAGCTTCAACGAAAATGACCACATACTGATATTAATAATATTGAAAAAAAAATATGATTTTCTCAAATTATTTTCATTCTATTTTTCATTATAAACACGCAAGCGTGCGCCCGCGCAAAATTTAGCATTTCCCCTAAATTGTGTGGTTATAGCGGTGGACATATAATTTAATTGAACCTTGCTATTAAAAAGAGAACTTAGGTTAGCGCCATTAACTCATCTACCTATATGTATTTTAATGTTTTTTTCTAATTTAAACAAAACTTAAAATATTGATAAATAGCTAGATTTTATAATTAACTCCGGTGTTGCCCGTTGTCCTCTGATTGTCAAGGAGATCGTCCAGTAAAAGGGAAAGCTGAGAATCAAATAGGCACAATTCCATTATTTGTCTGTGCTCTTACCGCGTGAAGCACGCCTTTATTATCTGTGGCTCGTTCAATCGGACAATGGTCGCGATTGTTTGGATTCGCACTTTTCGATGGACAATTAGGAAGAAGCATGTCACGAGGTATTGGATAACGCAGTGCAATATTGACGGTTCCGTATCTTTGGGCTTTTGTTCCTCTTTTGCTAGAAATTGCTGGAATTCTATAGTATAGAACAGATCAGCTGGATCTTCCTTATTTAGATGCCGTCATCTAAATAAGGAATTTTTGGCAATGATAGAAGTATGATAAGTGTCAAGTTTCTGGTAATTAATTAACACGTGAAACTGAATGATAAAGGCAAAAGTAAGGCAATATTATTAAAAATATAGTTATGTAGGTATATACCCCTTTGTTAAGTTTATAGGTATTCGTAACAGTAAAATTATATCAGGAAAAATAAAACAAGAATAGTCCATAAAGTTTGGATTTTCCTCGAGAACATGAATTGAAGTAGATTAGGAATTAGTTATCACAAACCAAGTAAATGAGTATATATGGATAAAGGAAGTATTGTACTTAACCCCATAACAAAAGATTAGCTCCAATCGTAGAGATGACCATAACTTCCCAAAGACCCAAAGGTCAAAACGCTTTGGCGACTATTAACATGTCGTAGTATGTGACGAAGGTTGAAGGTTGTTTAATAGGTATAACTTGGATTACCACTTCGCGGTAAAATTCTGTTGCTTGAAAATTTAAACTAAGTAAATGCTATTGAATTTTGTTAACAGTCTATACTCCACTTTTATGGTCAAGGTACCCAATGAGAAAGATACAAAATATTAACTTTCACGATATTAAAAAAGTAATTACATATATTTTCGGAAAAACCAATGTAATAGGCCTCTCAAATTGTTTTTTCTATTGCCTGACATTAAAATGAGTTTAACCTGTCAATTAAGTTTCAAGTTACTTTGAACAGACTAAACATTACTTAGGCAATGCACTCACGTTCTCAGGTTTGAATTTGCGACATTTTGGTGCGAATTGTATACTCAACACAAAGGACTTTGAAGGCGACGACGACGACGCCTCCATACGTATTGACAATCATTGACAATTGTCGAAACTGCCTCGTTGCGATCGCAATATATTGAAAATCACATTTATCGAATTTATCATGCGAGTCAAGTGGTGTGACAGATATTTTAAAAAGCTCAGTTAAATAGGCAATACCGAAGAGGGTTCCACTTTTCAGATTGATATTCAGTGGTACAATTAATTTGCCTAGTAGCAAAATCGCCAATCAGCTAGATCCAAGGGACAATTTTAATTTGGACCGTCCGTTTTCTTTGTAGGTAAATTTAATTTAATCCTAGATGTCTACTTAGTTGTAAGGCCTTGCTTTTCTGGTGTTAAAAGAAATACTTTATCTGATTATCAAATTTAAGTGGATTCCGATCAATCCTTACCGAATGATCCAGTCACAAACTATTAATAATAGATATTTTTTTAAAATTTAGACCGTGCGCTATTCGAAATTCTTTGCTTTTAATCTTTTGCATTAAGAGTGTTAGTAGAGAGCGTATAAAAATAAAATAAATAAATCTTATACGATTATAACTCGCCCATCCACTCGATAATTGTGAACTCAGCTGACTTAAAAAGCGAGTAGAATATTCATACGCGACGTGACTGACAAGGGTTCCTGCTTTGTATCGGTGATTGAATTCTGATTTCGATTCGTGCCATTAATATGTGGCGTTGGCTTTTTAAAAAAAATCACTTCCTTTTAGTCAATAAATAGATTTACCATAAGGAAATCTATGATATGATTGATTAGCAGGTACTTATTTTTTAGAAGAAAAATTTTGTACTATTTATATTTGGAACGATATTGTACTTACTATTCATATTCATTTTTTGAGTGTTTGAATCTCTTATAGAAGCCACTATTAACAAGAGAATTGAATACATTTTGCATTCTGTAGGGACACCAATTTTAGTATTCAGGGTTGAAGCGTAAGCTGAAGAAACATAACAGAAACACGGATAATGATGACGATAATGATATACATCCTACCTCCCTCTTCACTATTGGATACTATTTCAACCAACAAAGGGTTACTGCAAGTTAATTAAAGCAGTTTCTCGTTAACTACTAGACAGTTTTCTTGGTCTGTGGTATTGTTGTATGAATTTGATCCATTGTTAAATAGACACCAGGTTCGTATACATTCACCGTAAAAAATATTCGATCGAGCACCTATATACTACTCGTAATATAATAAAACGCGGGTCACATAACTGAATTATCGGTGTCAGATAAATAGAGTGGGCGGGAGTATCGAACACGACAATATAGACCATACAAGTGATACAAAAGAGCCTGAATATTTTTAATTCGGGAACTACCGGACGAATTTAAAAAAATTGTTTTGCATAGGTATGATAATGATAGTTTGATTTCATGAGAATCAGGCAATCATATCAGCTGAAGCCGCACTCTTTTATTGAAGTTATTTATTTGTTATTGAATTGTACACACATATACATAAAATTAACAAATATTTCGTCAAAATTAATCGTCAGCCATAGCACAAAATTTAGACTGTTCCGGAATGGGGTCAGCCCAGTTTCCAGGTATTGGATTCCAGAGCCGAAATTAACGAATTCCTTTCGATGCATGTAAAATAGTGATTACTAGTATGTAGGCCATTCGAAACGTGTGATTGGTTATTACCTTTGTCCATATTGACATTCACGTGTAATTCAATGCATGCCTAATTCCAAACAATGATTTTAGGTTAGTGATTTTATCAGCGTACCGTAAAATGCTGCAACTTTGCCTGGATTTTGAGGTTTTTTGTTCGTACAACTGAACCTTCTTATTATTACGACTTTTCATGAGTTTAAGACGGAAAACAGACTTTATATCTTGCCAGGTAGGGCTCAAATACGTTAAAAGCATGCTGTTTTTCTGAATTACAAGAACTCAAAGTCGTAGGCAAAGTTGTAGGTAAAAGACGCAACTTTGCCTAGAAGGATATCTCAATAAATAAAATGTCGATAATTTGCAGGATTTTTTATCCGGATACTGAAGGCACATTGTTGGTCTCGGCAGTTACACTATTGCCCTATAGGTAATATTTTTTTTTCACAGCTAATAGGCAAAGTTGTAGCAGGTTCCACAAACTTTCCATACAAAAATATCGTTGACTCCAGGGTTGTCCTAAATAAAAGCAGTATATATTTTAACTATTTTTATATATTTTTCAAAAATTTTACAGTTTGCTGCGTAAGTTTAAATTACAAATGAAACAAAATACTTGAGTGTCATTAAATTAAATAAAAATAAAAAAACAACGTTAATTATGTAGATAACGTAACAATACTAATTTATAAGTCATTTTTCAATGAGCTCCTGGTTTTCTCCTGCTTCTCTTTTTGATACTTGCCATTTTTCATATAACTACAAAAAAAAAATGAAACTTAGTGGCTACACTCCTGATTGAAGGGTCAGGGTTATAAATTGGAACTCTATTATATTATTCCGGGCACAATTCCAAACTCCGGACTGCTATATTAAAAAAATACTTAAATATGCTTTGTCCAAATTACAATATCAGCTAAGAAATCTTAAACGATAAAGTGTGGTACTTAGTACCTAATAAGAATATAATAGTATTAATGTAGTGAACAATACAGTTCCATGAAATCACATTAAAAATGTATAATTAATGGAATCCGACAAGTGATAACCCTAGACCCAGGCAAAGTTGTGTCACTCAAGTTTCCAAAACAGTGCACAACATTGCCTACTAAGTTATTTTGATGAAATGGTGTCCTTTTCATAAAAATATTAAATAATACGGAAAATAGACAATGTTGTCTTACCTTGGGACGTTATTTCTGATTAAAATCACCTTTTCTCTTCGTAAAACTGCAAAAGTTACAGGACACTACAATTTTTCCCCCTCACGGGCCGGTTTGTGTCGCACAACTGACAGAGTAATAATGGAGTTGTTATTGTAAAAAAATAAAAATATGTTGCCCTAATAATGTGAAATTACTATCAAATGGTAAAAAATAGGAAAAAACGAAGCAAACGCGAAATATCACAATCGAAACAAAAAAGGCAAAGTTGGGCTTTCTTGGCAAAGTTGCAACATTTTACGGTACCTACATAAACTGTCTAGCATGAAATATTGCTACTGCTATTGTTTCAAAGAAACAGGTTTGTATTAAAAAAGGCAATGTAACAGTTATTTTATGCAAGTAATGTAATTATTATAATGATTTGTTTCAGATACTGTCAAATCACTGATATGTTGAGTCTTTTTTTTATTTTTCAGTTAGCTGGAAATAATTAACTATATTTATTACTAGCTGTTCCCCGCGGCTTCGCCCCGCGTGGGTCTCGGTTATATCGCGCCCAAAAGTAGCCTATGTTTGACCTCAGGTCTTTAACTACATCCCTACCAAATTTCATCACAATCGGTCCAGCAGTTTAGCCGTGAAGAGGTGACAGACAGACAGACAGACAGACAGACAGACAGACAGAAAGACAGACAGACAGACTTTCGCATTTATAATATTAGTATGGATGGAAGTATGGATGGTCCTTATTTTTTTGTAATCTTAAAATAAAATGATTGTTAAATAAATTTCTGTTAAAGATGTTATAACTTTTGTTGCTCATAGCATAATGTCTCTACATTCTAACAATCTGTCATGCTCAGAATGCTTGACCTCTTCGCGATAACAATATGAACTATGAAATAATCCTATCCATATAGATTAACATTACAATCAATGTTAATTGAAATGTATGACACAGGCGGGTTGTACTTCGCGTTTCAAACGGTAATTATAGTTTGTTCACCTCGGCGTCCTCGGCAGGTTAGCACAGATGCTTTCCGTCTGGTTCGCTCATTAACCGCAGGAAAGGTAAACAAACAAATAGGGGAAAACTGCAAAGTTGCACCCTAGGGAGCTTGCACACCGGAACGTATATCCTTATTACACACCCTTCTTTTGCCCAAAAACGTCCCTTTTGCAATACCGACCCTGCGCTCTATTTCACTTCAATATATGGTCATGAAAGAGACAAGTTCAGTTCATAAACGACTATTTGGCGCTCGATGTAACTAATAGCAATATATCTTTATTAAGACAACCATATAACATTTGTTATTCTGTGAACAGATAAATTATTTGTAAGCAACAAATAAAAAGTATACAATAGGTAAATACAAAAAAGGTATTAGTTTTACCTAGGTACCTAATACCGATTAGATTTTTTCTATGAAAACTGTTAATTTAACAATTTGATTGACGAGTATTGTTATATAATAACTAAATAACTATTATATACCTATTCTTTCTAAGATTTGGTATTCGCAATCGTAGCACCTGCTACGATTGCGAGATTGCTACGAACTACGAAAAAATAAACTGATTTAGATGAGAGAATACAAATAAGTAATAGTTTATGAATATTTGTAACGTGAAGGTTACATTACTCAATATTTTTAATTCATTTCTAGAGAGAGTATTACTTTATGTAAAAAAATAGGAAATTCTACTGGTATCAAACGACTTCGTCGGAAGGAAGGTTATAAATACTACAATAGTTCCATGAATCGGCGTTCCTGAAATTATGCTTGTGCTATGTAAATGACAATGTAGAATTACCGCTCAATATACAATAGATTATTGAATAATGAATTTTTTCATTTATTGTTAAAAAAATATTTACACGTACGGTTTTGTTAATAATTTACTGAATGTTATATTAGATATGTTACGTACGAAAATTTGCATACATAAAATCTATTTAAAATACCATCTGAAGTAATACTTATATTATATATTCACAGGTATTCTTTTATTATGACATTAAAAGGGAAAAATGTGACCGGGAACGTACTTCCTAGGCTGAAATGTGTTGTTTTTGAATGAATTTTTAAGCTCGAACGTTCATAAAATTTTATTGCAACGTGGTTTTTCGGTTAACATTTACATATATATGACAAAGGCGTTTATGACGAGTGACTACTGGGTAAAGAGGGATATCTCTAGCTACCTAAACTCATTGCAAATTCGCCACTATTACCATCCAATAAAGGTTCATTCAGGATTTGACTTACGAAAAAAATACAAATTATTTACTTTTATAGCTTTAACGTGTCGGTACTGAACTGAAGCTTTCGGAATAGTAATATTTATATATTTTAACGACCATATACAGTTGAATATAAAAAAGAGTAAAGTCAGTAAAAACTACACAAACAAGATTCGCTTTGTAATTACGATGGGTTTATCGAGAATGGTCTGTCTGTGAGCATATATTATATCAGAGACTCGTAAACTTCGCTGCAATTTTATTGTACTGTATATCCGTATATTATATATATATTATATGTATTGATTATAGTTTTTTTAATGTTCCTTGCATCTACCTATATTATAATGTGTATTATACGAGAGTATTTCAGACTTATCGTAATCCTGTCGTCATTCATTGTCAACTGTCAACTCCCGTAACTAGAAAATATCCTACCCCTACGATGAAAAACATCAATAGCAGGAAACGAGAGACCACATCACGTCTGCTAATATATGGACGAAATAACATGCATGTAAATTCGACTGCCGCCTTTACCTTGATAATATAGTAGTAACAGTCATTTATTTTGTAAATAAATATGATCGTTAAGTATCTATATGAGTAAAAAAAATGTTAACTAAATTATCCTCGTGCGTATATATGTGTGCGTATATGTGCGAAAGTCTATTCGTCGTTATGCTTCCACGTCTAAACCGCCGAGTACCACGCGGGCGTAGCCGCAGGCAACAGCTAGTTTTATATATTAAAACAGACTTTTGCATTTATAATGTTAGTAAATACGAATTAATGCTATATTAATATTGGAACCTAACCGCTTACAGCTACAAAGTAGGACCTTTGAAGTTGCAAGTACATTTTCATATTGACTTGATTATGAAAGTTTAAATTAAACGAGTAAGCAGTAATTGAAACTGAAATTCCATGAATTTACTTAAAAGTTAATTGTTGCATCCCTTAGATATTGTTATTTGATTACACGAAAACGATTATGAATGGAATTAAAAATTAAAACAAGAACACACATAACTGTGAATAATATTTTTATATTGCAAATTGATGTCTGTTTTGTATTTACTATCGATTTATAGTCGATTAATAGGGCGATTATTGCCTTGTTATCGATTGTGTAATTTTTAGATCGCTAACGTCGATCTTTATCATAGACACCTAATATATACATTAAGATGAGATTATACAATACTAAACAAACAAGTAATCGAGTAACGCAGCGGTAATCGCTGGGCAATGCACGCAGTGTCCACCTATTGATATAATCTTACTTTCTATAAAAGGAAATCGAAATTATACTACATGGGGCATTCCATTTCTCTCTCGGTAGTTTTGATAATTGGCCCCCGCGCGTTTTTACTTTTATCGGATAGGTATGATGTGGGAATGTTGTAGGAAAAATGTTGTAATCGAATTCTTTAAATTTTTCTTAGATATGTTGGATGGAATGCATATGGGCATGAACAAGTTACATACATTCAGGAACCACATGCTATATATTAATTACGTTCATGGTAATGAAATAACTCAATAAAATGTACCTATATCTAGTTATTTTAATTTTTAATAATAATTACGTAAAATTATTATTTTTAAAAGAAGGCAAAATAATTAAGACAAAAATTACTAGTGTGATGTGTTCAAAAAAGTAACATTGTATGTATTTAGTGAGATATATTTTAATTTTAATTACAATTTCGCCTTAAGAGCACAATGACTGTACAAGAAACATAATCTGCAAACATTATGCACACGAGGAAGGTAAATATTGCGGTATACTCACACCGAGTTCTCTTTACAAATAAATTTGTTTCGCCCATCCAACTACATCCTTTACCTCGTTGAGTGTGACACGAGAACAAATTTTATTATCGGTATTATTCAATTGGAACGCTTGGCCCATAACGATCATTGGACTGTTTACAAACTGCTCTATTTACGAGGACAGTGTTTTGTGGCTGACTGACCTAATGTCAAACATCCTTCATTGAGTCTCTGACTGCTCGCGGCAGCAAAATACGATTTCCTGCGCCCATTAACATTGTCGGCCATGCCCCTCTCCGAGAAAGGAAATTTCGCTCACGGTTATAACATTATTACTCTTTTTGTAACCTTATACAAAAAGAGTAAGTTAACGCATATCAATATATACTTGTCAATGTTTTTTTTCAAGAGTACATGTTTCTTAGTTTTGTGAAGGAAAGAAGGAGAATGAGCAAGGGAAATCTTGAGTCTTTGCCTACCCGGAAACAGGTGTCATGATTGTACCTATATAAGTTTTAATAATTTAGGATTGTGAGTTTACTGTATACTTGCTAGATAACATAATAACGATACAATTAATAGCATACATGAGTCTAAATAATGTTTCCATACAAGGACACAAGAGAAGATTTTCCTCGACAATCACTTAAAGTGTCAAATCTCACATTGTTTACAAACAAAGGGCTATTAAAAGGGCGTAGTTCAACGAACTTTAGCAAGCCGAGCAACAACAACGTGTCTCAGGAAAAAAAAGTAATGTCGGAACAAGCGGTGGTAAGTAATTCATTTCCAACGAAGCCAGCGAATAAAAATGTCTCAATGTACGAAACATGCAGTTAATTACTGAGTAGTAGATGTAGTATAGCTTCTAGTTGCCATACATGGCATCCGATCTTCGCCTGCAGCGATATAAATAGCGGGTTAGCCCGCCGATGTGAAGTGGACACCAGTTTTAGAATTGTTCGAGTCTATTTCGAACATTTCGAACTAGTGTAAATAAATCTAAAGTCACTTTCGTCCGCCGTTGTCACTTTCATTGCTCGCCTCGCCTTATCCTGTCTCTAAAAGCATGTCTTACTCATGTAATCATATGTGATTCGGCAATTTATTGAAACTTTTTGCGACTGAACAGGTTTTGATTAATTGTATCGACGTCCGCACGATATCACTGTTGGCCATTTATCTTGACTCGTAATTTATTAACAAAAGCAAAAAAAACGTTTGAAACATAAAAAGAGCTGTCAAGGAACTAAATATTTGCTACGAATTGGGAAATAATTGTTTACCTTCTGTAAAAACATTCAAAAACAGCCGTTGTCGATTACCATGAACTACTGAGCGTAGGGCACAAGGCGAACTAGAAGTTTATGAATTGTAATCATATTTCTTTTTTAATCTAATTACTTACATCTATTTTAAACCATTATTTTATAAGTGACCGTATGTAACAAGCTAGATCATTAGTAACAGTTATTAATATTTAATGCAGAAATAAATGGCAAAAGGAAACTCAATAGCACTGACGGGTTGACAAGATTGATAGACAGAGAGGACTTATCTCGTTCTGTGACAAAACATTACTTGACGCACAACTATCATTTAACTCAGAATTGGCAAGTATCCCTTAAATCGATAATGTAAAAATGTCACGGAAACTAGAACACAATAAAAATATGGCATTTTTGTTCCAGTTCTAATAATTTTATGGACGCCGAGATTTATTTACCTGTGTCACGCTATACAAGATTATATTATGGTAGTTGTCTGTCTCGGTAGTTAATAATCCAAGTTATGAATGAACCTGAAATATGTATGCTTTGAGGAAACGCGATCGATAGGTACCTACACTTTTTATGGAAGTCTACCGAACTTGCAACCCTAAGTGCACTTAGGGTTGCATGAAACAGTTCTAAAGTACTTGCCTTAATACTCATAAAACATGATAGCATTTCGATTTTATTATTTAAATTAAAAAAAAAATTGTGGCATCTGAAAATAGTAAAAAAAATTGATACTCGCCCTCGCTTACGCACTTCAGAAATTCACTGAGTTGTAAATTTTGATGTCGTAATTTATTATCGCGTGTAAAAATATATTTTTTGTATGACTGATTGATATTATTTTTCACTTTATCTTAGGTATGGGTCCTAAATTATAGAAAGCACGTCGAACCTTAGGGTCCTTTTATATTTAACCCATCCCTTACCCACCCAGACTGGGATTTAACGTTTAACGTGAAATTTTTCACGTTACTCGGTTATTAACTTTTAGTTAAAAATAAAAGTAATACGTTTTTAAACTATGACAGAAGTTCAACTTACATTTATAAATTAATTGAAAGTTATTAAAAAAATTGCAAAATTTAATATAGGTGTAGCATTATAAATTTATTGCGTGTGGTTTGGTTTAATACGTGATATCGTCGGTATATACTATGTCACCTATATCAGCGGATTCTTCACGCATGGATCTGATCAGTTCCCACGCATTCCAAGCTTTCGTGTTAAAATTAAAGTATTGTTGAAATAAAAACCTTCGCCAGATTGTTTTTCATACATTAGTCGTGTGGTTTCATGTTTGATAATAGATAATGAGGTTTATTGTTTATTTGCCATAAAAGTTAATATGCCATCTATCAAAATTTTATTGTAAATTAACCATCTATTGTAAAAGAAGTATTATTTTATTGCGTGGTTTCATGAAAGGGACAAACAAGAGGTTGAATCTTTTCCCTTCCGGTAATGGATTCCACCACCAGCATTTCTACGTCATGAAATTTGAACGTCGTGTAATCACATAACACACACACACACACACACACACACACACACACACACACACTTTAAGAAAATTAAAACACCGCGAATGAAGTATTTGAAGTTGTAAAAAGCTCAACCGATGGTATATATACTTTGAGGTAGGTATACAAGAATCGTAGTGAATTATTCAGTTCACGATTTTGGTACTACAAGGAAAGTGCATTTAAAGCACACGAATGTACCTTTGTGGTTCGTCCGAGTAAAATAAAAACAGCAGTACCTGAGTAAATGGTAATAGCAAGTCTTTTGTTTTGAGCCAGATATAGTTTGAATTAGGTGTATGTATATAGTGCAAAATCTGAACAACTTTTATCATCAACATAGCCAAGTAAACCTATAACGAGAAAATGCCGCCATCATCGCCTAGAAATCATATAGTATAACATTCTGTTATCTTTGTTTTAACTTTTGACAACAGCTTCCTATAGTTTTATATCATTGATTCTTAATAAATGGATGCTTGTTATGTATATTGTTCAAAAACTATTCATATCACTAAACTGTTACCTTTTTGGAAACATATTCTTATTGCCTCTGTTGTAATCAAATAATTCATCTGTAAAATTCGTAACCTTATACAAAAAGAGTAACGTGTAACGTAAAATTATATAATCTGCGCGTACGCATTCGAATTTGCGCGATGCAACAACCTTCGCGGCGGTCGGTGGCGAACCAAAACAAATGGACGCCCGCGACACCGTTACGGCACTTCGCGGAATTAAAAAAAATGACAGTAAGCAACGGTAATCTTTGTCGGCGTAAGGTCGAAACCCTGTCTTCAGTATACCACCGCATGCTCAAGATGACGGTACTGATAAGATGGTAATTAAAATCAAACAAAGTGATATGCCTAAAAGATTGAAATCTCGAGTGTAACAACCAACATTATCCATAAAACAGCACATTTTTCTGAAATAAAATTAGCATAAATTATGCACATACATAAACAGCGGAATCATAGGTTTTTATTTTTCCATTTTTAAAATTTAAAACCGGTATGTAATTAAGAAAAAAAAGCTGCCGATTTTAACGTAATAGTACTCAGTAGAAGCAGAAACGATGTCGTGTAGGGCCGCGTTAAAAAAGCCAATAAATAATTCGACATCGGCCGCTTGTCACCTTTAATGCACTCAGATGGCACAGTTCCCAGTGAAAACGGTTTTGGCTTCAAAATACTTATACGAAGTACAAGCGTTGGAGTATAGAGGAAACACCGGCCGCCGAGATCAACATTACGCTTATCAGTCTGCTGTAATCATTAAAAAAAGAAAAGGAAATTATAATAATACGACTGTTCTCTGCTATAAAACAGGAAATATCGCATTGGGAGAATTATATAAATATGAATTAATTCATGTCTTTAAACAAATTGTCTCAGATCTGAACTGGATCAGGTCTACGCCTGAAGCAAAGGACTGATATCGATGGCACGTTCTGCAAAAAATCAATACGCGGAAGCTGAGCCGATTCTATAAGCCACCAAGAAAAAGACAAGTTTCTTTTCCAGGAATTCTTGATGAACGTTAACCATTAATGTAAACAACAAAGGTTGAGAAAAAATAAGCTGTAACGTAGCTATTGTACGTCCATGAGGTGAAGACGGAAGGCTCCCATCCGTGGGAGCGACCCACGGGGAACAATCCCGCTCCGTGCTTGTTCACATCGAATACCAACTCGGAAAAACGACGAATGTTCAAGGGGAATGCCTCCGCACTATCGCCAGCAACTATACCTATGGAATCCAAACCAATATGAAATCATATTACAGACTGTCATCTTCCTCTATTTTTAGCTTGTTTTATATAGCTATAAGAAAAGTAACAAGGTATATTTAAAAGTAGTTTAAAAGCATCGTCAATATGCTAATGGGCTGTTTTGATTGCTATTGGAAGCCAATTGCAGGGGAATTAATTAAAGGAAATGTGTGAATTGTGTCAATCCCAACATGAGGCTGTCTACTGAGGGAGCGCTTTGAAGTTATATCGGTTTACGAGGCTTTTCAAACGTAAATAATCGTTGGAAATGAAGAAATAATTAATTGCATTGGAGACGCTCCAAAATCATCTGGAGAGGTTTGAAGAGCTGATGCAATTCCCGAAGGTTCGCTATTTTTAAATACCGGAACTTGTTTTTCTTATTATGAGAGAAATTAGTGCTTCATATCCAAATGTGAACTATAAATAAGGTTATTTGTGAGACGATATTAGCCTAAATTTTGTTATTTTTATATAAAACCATAATGATGTAATGAAATTAGGTAAGTTCGCGGATACCTATAGCACTTTATATTTTGGCACAAGATTTAAAATTTGTCACAAGCAATAAAAATCTGAATTTGAATCTCAATCAGATAGTTTTTTTGGGTTGAGCCTTTATTAATACGCTTTGAGTGTTAAGTTAGTAAAAAAATAAAATATTTGATTTAATAAAATGAGTAAGTGGTTGTAAACCACTGCCTTAATATTACCATGCCGAATGTTGACAGAGCTTGTGGGAAACAAAACCAATATCCGATAAGGACGGTAACTTCAGAAGGTGAAAGTAACATGTAAATTGATGTTAAACAAAACACGTATTCCCGACTTTTACTTAATTAAAAGGCCACAAACAAATGTTCCAAACAAAAACTATTCATTAGTAAACCACGTAAGAGATATTAATTGATATTAAAGTGCTTCGTCAAGGACTTTTAAATTATGTTGTTATAAAGCATTTAGTAATTTCATTTTTGTGGTAGCAAAGCCAGTTTTGATTGCAAATGTGTTAAATGTTGTTGTTAACGAGGTCTAATATCATCAGTTTTGTGTTTATAGATTCAATTTCACCTGCACCGATAGCATACATGGCAACAGTCTTGTTCAGATTGGTCGAACATAGGGACCAACTCAATTCTTGTGTTCAGTAAAGGATAAAAATCTTAAATATTTACTACTACTATTACTACTTCTTTTGTAAAGAATAACAAAAAAATTTGATTTATAAAAAAATCATATAAAAGCATGCAAGTAGGATGAAAACGAGTTCGACTAAATTAATTATTGCAAATTGAAATGGGGTAATTAAAATAAGTACATGTGTTATTATTGGATCCCAAGAGACGACCATTCCCATTTGTGTTTGTGGTTGGTCGGCCTAATTAATTTTGTTTGCAATAGTTCTAATGCAGGAACTAGCTGTTTGTGACTCGCTTTTTGATTAGTCCAGTAACTGGACCACTGTGAAGCGCGGCGGGTGATCATAGTTAAGGTTTCTCGGTCGGCAGGTGCGTCGGTTTCGCGACGAGTTCCGCCGCCTCCGGCTCTCGTGCCAATGTCAATACATCTGTTGCCACGCGGTGCTACTTTTACCCAAACCGTTTAAAACCTCAACCAGCTTACAAGGCATTGGGTGATAAAAATAACTCTGCTCAACAAACTTACACACATTCATTCAAGAAGATATAAATGCCAGTATGTCTGTTCAAGAAAATCTTTGCGGCGGTTAGGTTGATTTTGACAGGATTATGAAATTAATTAGATGTAGACTCGTAGTTTGCAAACAAATAAGAGAGATTGATACCTTAGTCCTATAAAAAATATAATTGTCATATTATTGAAAGTTGATAGCCGTTAAATTAAATCTATTTGTACTCCTGAAACTGTTTTTAATTGTGCAATTTTTTGATGCTATTGACTAGTTGGCCGTCCTAGTTTAGAAGTAAAACTGGGTATGATTTTATGATTTTGTGGTGCAATTAAGAGTGTTTGTATTGTATTGTATGATCATGTGATGATCACATTCGCAGATCGGCGAATCTACCTTTTGTCTATATATCATGATCCTATTGGTCTGGTTTTCCTGTATAAAGGGGTTACAGACGCTCCATTGTAATATCCAGTACCGCCAAGATGTATTTAGAAAACACGCTCGGATAAAGAAAACTAGTTGGATGTCCTAGTTTAGGAATAAAACCACATGATCATGTGACGATCACATTGCACTGATCCACCCCGTTTCTGTATATTGTAAGTTCTGTAACCGAATACCTGCGGCGTGCAGTGCGCGTGTAGTTTACAATACCGTTCGCATTGTGTCGGGATCGCGCTAAACAATCATAGTGAATACCGAACCATTTCACGACGATTTAATAACGTTACTAATCCGTTCGCCAAGTGTTAATACTTTTGTCTAAGCTAGATTGTCTAGGTTTTTCTTGGTAAAACTACTTAGTTCACCTGGTTGGGCAAGGATATCTTTATCTTTACATAATATAAAACAAAGTCGCTTTCCGTTGTCTGTCCCTATGTATGCTTAGGTCTTTGAAACTACGCAATGGATTTTGAGGCGGTTTTTTTATAGATAGTGATTCAAGAGGAAGGTTTTTATGTATAACCCATAATATTGCACCCGGGCGAAGCCGGGCCGGGTCGCTAGTATAAGTCACAAAATTTAGACTGCTTATAAATTTCAATTAAAGGTTGATTTGATCAGTCAGTTATGGTTGAGAAAAGTGAATGGAAGCTCTGTCACTGCAAATATACCTAACAATCTACCTAAATCTAACAATATACGGAATCTCTTATCACAGTGAAACCAGGTGTAGTTTTAAATGCTGATCGTTGGAGATAATCTGGTTTTTGTATTTCTTACTCACATACAGCTTAAGAAAAAGTGCTAATGATCTTGTCATGAATTTTCGTTTGCAACCATTACGCAAGACGTTACTGTCAGACTGTCACAAACTTTTTGGAAATTCTTGTATCGGTATTACGAGTGCTAATTATTTAGTTTTGGTGTAACTGTAAGTCAAATTCCCATGCATAGCAAATGCATAGTGTAATAATGAGCTGTAAACTGCAGCTGTACTCTTCCGTTTGTCTTTTTTGTGTTGATTTAGCTCTGTAAGTAATTTTAATTAATTTTATTTGTAATTATTTTTATGTAAATTTTTTAAAAGCATTTTAATTTAGTAACAACATTGCGATATAAGTTATAAAAGTACTTGTCATCAGTAGTAGTACATAATTAAACCATTAGTAAAATAATACATGTTAAATTTAAACGAACAATTATATAATGATTAATATCGTACTAAACAACGATGATAGTTATCAGATCACCGAGACATCATATCAAGATTTATGAAAATTTGCATTTACATGAGAAAAAAGTGTCAATTATATAGTTACATAATATGCAGTAATTACATAGAGTTTATTTGAATATGTCTTATCTTACTACTAGCTACGCGGTTTCTCACTGAAACAATAAGGTACCTGCTAAAGATTTTTAACACATTCAAAGTTTTCTCATACATAAGTGTTTAAGAATTGAATGCACCTGCTTCTGTTTCCTTTAGTAAAAGATCCCATTTTAGACTGTTTACTTCAAACATTCTTAGGTAAGTACTTTCTCCTATACAGAGAAAAACTATCATTAAGTCTATAAAGTTATGCATAAGAATATACGAAAAATGTGACTTCTTAAATATAATAATTAAATATCACGTTACTTTATTAAATATAGAGTATATTAAAACGAAAAATAATTATCTACATTACGGTTTATCATAGAAATTAATTGCCTCAGCACCCAAATGGTTACCTGGTGATCGCGAATTGTTTTAGGTTAATTGTTACCAGGAATAAAAGAAAAAAAAAATGATTGCAGGTGAGGTACATTTTGGTGGTTATTTAGTAGGCAAATAAACAACAAAGATTATCATCGAGGATCTAAAATGGAAAGGATTTAAATAAAAAAAATGAATATAAGAACATCATATGAGCGAAGTTGTAAGCAAATGCTAATCAAACATGTTAACTTTAATTATATAGCCTAAAATTAATCTAAAACGTGTTTGCTAAGTATATAAAACAAATATACGTGCAGTGTATTATAAACAGTATTAAAATATTTAGGTCATAGTAGTCATAAATATTTGTTTAACTTTGTTACTATTTGCAAATGAAGATACGTCTTTCCTTGCTAATGGAAATAAGTATATCAATTTACATATTTGTATTTGAATATCAATAAATAAATATTCAAATTAATGCTCGGATTAGTATTAGTTCATGTTGCATCTAGGATATACTTAAATGTGCTCAGATTTTGTCTTACATTCTTTACCGGTTGTAAAACGAAGAATCTGAGTTTTATTTTTTTTAGTTTTTTCTGGGTGCAAAGTGCAAAATAAGTTGATATTCATTGTAAGAAATTTCATAAATTACGAAAGTACTTTGACTACTTAGTAATTTATATATTTATTCAAAAAGTACAATCACAGAAATCAGTACATACACAATATTTATTTTTGCCAATAAGACGTCAATAGTTATTTTATGTTTGTATATTAACGTAGTAACATACCAGATTCCTAATTATCGAGTATTGTAAGTAACAAAACATATAGATGCTTTTGTTGCAACACAATTTAGCTTAATTATAGTTATCAGTGATGTTTTACAATCTAGTTAGATGTACCACAGATCTATTGCGCAGATATAGTGTTGTTGAGATAGACAGTTATTAACTATCAAAACAATATTCCCCAAATATCTTGATTTCAATGTTTTATGTTTCTGTATTAGGCAATAAAGATATATTGTATTGTATTGCATCTGGTAACTAGTCATCATAGACACTAGTTTTATGATGATGACAACGACAAGTGGCATGTTTTTATTAGTGCCAGTACGTAATTTTAGTTGTTGTTTATCAAACTGGAAACAACTTAACAAAGTATGCTTCCCGTGGGAATCGAACCCACGACCCCCGGGTCTACATGCAAACGCCTTAACCACTGGACCACGGAGGCTGTTAACACATTACATTTACATTTTACTAATTATTATTTACGCATTGTAAATCGCAATTTTTGTAAATTGTATATTAACTGTTATTTTATTTTTTGTTGCATAAAGAGTTTTGTCATGTTATGTCATTTAATAATTTCACATTTGGGTTAAATATGCAACTGTTTTATAGTCACAAAACGTAAGATGATCCTATTTATATATATATATATATATATATATATTGTTTATATAGTATATTTAGGCATATGCATATTGGACTAATAAAAGACTTCAACGCATTTTGTTTTTCTCTAATATTTCTTAATTCTAATTCCATTTTTTACATTGTGTAAAAGATGTGAAATTCTCAAAAGCGGTCATTAATAATGCTTATTAAGGTTTAGTCCAAATATTTTAGGATTGCTAAGTTTTATTTAAAGATTGTTACGAATCTAATTAAAAATTAATGAACGAGAATCTACGAAATGTTAAAGCAAATTACAGTAGTATCAGAGCCAGTTAGCCATTATAATGCATTAACCAGAAAATAGATTAACTGGTAGTAATTAACCATGCACCAGATGCACCAACCCAGTGACACCCGATAAGTAGACCTCTGACCCTATAAAAGATGAATGACATAGAAAACGATCCGCTGCAACAGAACGCACGACCGGCCTTCGGGTTGTTCGCAAAATGCAGTTCATGGCTCGATCTCTTCTCGTTTGCATAAATCAGCTGAGCCCAACTCCAATATAAATAAATTGAAATTCAACACGTACTCACCGTAATATTCCTTTAGCAAAAATAAGTCGAACACCTCCAATATGCAGGCACAAAACAAAAATAACAAAATAAACAACACAAATCAAAACTGTCAATAAATGAAAGTATTCAAATAAAAACGAATCGTTCAAAACACCACTTCATTCACAGTTCGTTGGTAGCGAGTAAAGTTTCGTAGTTAGAGCGTTTCACGGACGACGTGCTTTCCGCGCGGGAGTCCAACTCGGAATGATTTGAATTTCGAATTCGAGTCGGAGGGGCATCGAGTATCGAGAACGATGTAGACGGGAGTTGGTCTCAAGTGCGTGTGCTATAGCTGTAGGGCTGGTGGCATGGTATCAAAGGAAAATTGACAGGGTTCAGTTAATATCCATATTTAGATTATAATCTTACATCCGGTGGGGTGTAGACGAATCTTCTACAGCATTGTGAATTTTGACGGTTAGAGTTGTTATATCCTGTTTAAAAGTTGTAAATTTTAATTTGATTCGTACTTTTATTTTCAGATTATCGCAAAAGCCATGAGATAAAGTCACGTTAATAAGAGTCAATAAAATTACAGAATACATGTCATATAATAATATGTGAAAATATTTGCAATAAGTATATGAAATTGAATCCAGAACCTCTGGTTTGTGAGGCGAACTATCGTGATAACTACTACGAAACTGGAGGTCATCAGGTTAATCTTGACCTATCTGCTAAAGTTCAAGTGACGGGATAGCTAGTCAAAACCTGAATAAATAAACCATCCTTTAACCTTCGATAAAATCTATTAAAAATGCAATACTTGTTAACTATTTTCCTCTTTTTTTTACATATTTTACACGCTTTAAGAAAGAATAGAATAGAAATAAAGAAAGAAAGAATATATTTATTTGCATAGAATTTGTTAAAAAAAGATGTTAAATAAGAATAAGTCTTCACAATCAACCTGTTTAGGTATGCAAAATACTACTTTTAAGTAGTTTCACCTTTCTCAATGTTTGTCTGTAAGTAAATCTTGCAAGCAAAAATTAATCAGCTTAGATATCAATGCAATTGTGATAAGCATACCGATAGTGCATCCAGAATCGGCTCCCAACGAGGGAAATCCTCGACGGTTAATTGCACAGATATTTAATTTTTGTCACGCAAACCTAAATCTTTCTGCTCACAATAAAAACTAATGCCAAAAATGTTTTTTTTTTTTTTGTTAAATACTTGTTTAAAGATGTTGTCCCTTTTAAGCCGACTACGGTATTCAAAATAAGTATTTTCTCTTTTAATATCAAAAATAAGATTGCTCTTGGGATCTCAAATGCGTGTTTGGGCCCATGGGGCACGTTATGTTTCCTTCACTTCGAGGCCAAGATTATTGGGGCCTACATTTAAATAGGACACCATGGAGCATGGAACCTTCAAAACAGTAAACAGGATTAAGAAAGCGTATCGACTTTTCAACAAATACCATTACAACTTTCATGTTGATCTCTTTGTTTAACTTATTAAATAATGAGCCTTACTTTATTGTTAACAATACAATTATACTATCAATAACTTGGTTAATAGAATATATTTAAAACTTTAATTCACGTAAGTATGTCTCCTAAGTTCATTAGTCATAGTAATTTGGTCGTCAATTAATAATATAGGTACCTTTAGTAAACATTCATAGGTTACTTATTTACCTTTGTTGCCCGTGGTCTACCCGCCTTGTTCACCTAGGTGAAACACGGGAAAATTATTTTTGGCCATAGCCTGGGTGGACTAAGCGAAAATATTTTTTTACTGTAGACTTTTCTTCTTCATAAACTTTGTATGTGATTTATTTATTTTACAAAGACGATTTATTTGGTGCCCCGCGCTATAATATCAATTATTAGTGCCAAATTTTCATGAAATAAAGAAAGTTTCAAGTTATGAGTATTCAACACTACTTACAGAGATTATTAAACAAAGATGCTTCACTGTATATTTGCACTCATCCAAACAAATGACTGCAAAAGCACCGAGACCATACTGACTATTAAATTATAATATCATTAAAATCACAAAGAAAATCACATGATAAATGGAATTTGTAATTTAGCACAATGAAAATATTGTCGGAGCGAAGGAAATAAAACATGCTGTGTTTACGTTACTCGATGCGATAACAGAGTAATGGTATAAACAATGTACTCACGATGCATCAGCTGTGCCGCTGTGCGCCGTCAAGGCTCAAAATCGTGATACGAATCATGCGAATTCCTCTGGGGATTGAAAACTATGTATTCGAAATTATCTCTTCCATGTCAAGGTGGATGAGCCCTGAAGCGGCCCTTGACGGTGACATGTTTAGGCGAAGTAAATCTTTGAAAGTATAAACATTGTTACTTAAAATGTCTATTATTTGGAAGTTTGAAATAAGGTGTCATTCAAAGGTATAAAGTATAAACAAACTTGTCATTTGTTCAAGCTTTTCAGTCGTTTAAAAAAAAAAACAAATTATTTTTAACACACTGAAGCCAGCGGCTATATTGATGTAGTTTGCGATATTGAGTTTGTTCAGTAGGGCAAACCTTTAAGATCGAAAACTTTCTTTAGAAGTAATTCTTTTAAGTACTTACTGCAAAAATGACTCTTAGTTTTAATGTATTTGTATTAAAATTATCTAATAAGTTCATTTGAAAGGCGCCAAGTTTTTAGTATATTTTATAAATTGATATGATGTAAAACAGGTAGAATTAAACAGGTGGACTAACAATTGTGCGACTTTAACTGTTAAATTGTATTGCTAAGGAGACATCTACCTGTGAGAACGATGGCTTTTTGTACCAAGATCTTTTATTCATCTTTTCTTGCGATGAACCGTTTTTAGTTGTGCGCAACAAAACGAATTGATGCAACGATCTAAGTTATTGTTAGCTCTGGGATTGTTGACAAACATAAGTATTGGTACCTAGTAATAATAAATTTATGAGTATTTGTTTTGTCTTCATCATCATCATCTCAGTGTTTTCTCATCTCAGGTAGTCTTTTACGCTATACTATTTTTTTTTCATCAGTTTAAACTTTGATTTAGCAGTTATAACATTATTATCCACTTAGCGTACCTATTTCCGGCTGCAGTCTAAGCCATAAGGCTTCGTAGCCGCAGGCAATCCTAATTTTTCCCACCGTGAGATATCTCGGAAACAAATTTAAAGACAAGGGCACAACATCTAAAATTGTAGTTAGAAGTATCTTACAGGGTGTCGATTCTGCTAACGTTAAATCACAATCGTGTCAAAATAGTGTTTCAATGGTAGTGCTTTTTTACACACTAGTTACAAGAAATGTATATTTTTTTATATCACTGCTGATGATCACACCACACACTAACATTCACATCACATCATACTGTCATAACTCTTGTAAATAGTGTGTAAAAAGCACTACTATTTAAACACTATTTTGATACTATTTTGTCTTAACGTTAGCAAAATCGACGCCCAGGACGGTGCACGAAATCATTAGTCTTATCAGATAATCAGACAGAAAACAAGTTCATAAAATATGCCATCCGTGAACTTTCGGGTCTGCATAGAAAAGTTTAAACTACTGGACCACAGAGGTCTCGTACTCGTACATTTTTCTAATGCAATTATTTCTTTTTACGTTTATTTTACATTACATATACGTAAATGGAAGACTTAAAATAAAACTTCTCTGATTTACCTAAACGTTTAAATTTGCTTTTAATTTGATGTAAAAATCCCCTAACACAAAGAGCAAAGTTGTAATATAAATGCGTTTCGCCAATTGTTTTATTTTGTGCTTTTCAACAAGCTTATTATTATTATTGTTATCATTCAGAAATACAAGTTACTTATATTTATTATACCTATATATAACTTTTACTTTAAAAGAAGTGTAACATTTTTATAAAAAATAAACAAAAATTAGGCTAACCCAAAACCCACCTAGCTGACGCAGGGGCACAAAAAATGAATCGTGATACACCTGTGTCAACGAGACAGGTGCACACCAATAAGCATGAATGGAGTATACCTTCCTAAGTAAACAAATCTGGATATCCATTCATACTAATAAATAAGTTCTAACAAAACGTTGCTTTTAAGACATTGCTTTTGTAAAAAGGCAGCCATTGCACATCATAAAAATCTTAATGTATATCCAATTGTATTGTGCCAATGCAATAAAAAAGTCTTAATTTTATGTATTTTTAAGTTTTATTATCATATTAATTAGCTGTTGATATATGCTGCGTCTGCGTAAGACTGTTGATTGTATAAAAAGAAGCGTATTTTCTACTTCAATGTCCTAATCTAACTCATTACCTAATTTCACTAAAAAGGGTTTAGTAATTTTAATCGGCAGTACATATAATTTCGAATTCCTTATTTAGAGACTAGCTACATGCTATAATTATATATTAATAGCTAAAATATATATATTAAAACAAACCAACTCTTCAGCTTAATATTAACAAACCTACCTAGATATATAGAAAAGAAATACATTAGTTAGTACGGCAGGCAAAAAGCTTTCTTCTAAGTGTGAAGTGAAGAATCGAGGTTTAAGATAATTTAAGTATTATTAGAAACGAAACATATCTCTCTTTCTTGACTAAACTAATCTAGAGTTCATACCTACTCCTAAGTAGCCAACACTGGTGATCCCGCTACAAAGTTATTCCGGCATTACCAATAGCTTAGCCTGCTATCGCCAATTGAGAAAGCAAAAATTACTCTTTTTTTTAATATTAGTAAACTACTTTTTCGCGAGTTTCGCTCCGGTGAAAATTGCAGAAAGATTTTAGTGCTTCAATGAATAAAAAAACATTCCCATTTAGGATATGTAGCTTTATCAACCTGAAATCCCCTTATAAGCAAGATTACATTCTTCATTTCGGTCACTAGATGGCAATCAGGTGGTGTGTAAATTTCCTCACGTTTTCCATTGACTACCGGAAGAAAGGGCCAATCTATAGAAACTACTGCACTTACTTGTCTTCATTCGTTGATTTAGTTGCAATGGACCTTTGGCCTACTTACAACCTAGCTTTCAACCAGTCAATAAGGAAACAATGGATAAGGTCTTTGTTGAGCTTGTTTACTCGAAATAAAACTCAAACCTACCATATTTTAATTTTCTTTTTCAGTTTAATTATTTTATTGTTATTTTTTGGGATATTCGAACAGTAGGTAGGTAATCTATTCGAAAACTTATTCCCGATAAATGAAATAATTATCTCATTTTCTGCTTTGTCAATTTGGATAAGTATATATGTCAATCACTAGGTCTTAATGTTAAAAATACCGAATTTCATAACAAAAACCATAAAGGTCCAAGAAATTTCGAAACGTCGTAACGTAAAATGACAGACACTGTAACTCCTTTTATCATTAGTACCCACGCATCTAGAGTCGTTAGAGTCATGTTTTAATTGGGATCAGCTGGCAAGTCGTAACGAGCCGGATTATCTGAGTTCACCTTTATTTCGGTCATTACATGTAATCACTACATTGGAAGGATTCATTAAAGTGATGACTGTTTTTTTGCAAAATTATTTCGTGCTCCTTTCGGGTATTTGGGGCTCATCGATTCGTTTTTCGTCTCTATTTTCCATTAAGCGATTGTTAGTTCGAAATCAATATAGTGTCACTTTTAACGAGAAATAAAAAGAGTTATATGATTTTATATTAACCTTGCCAAACTAAGTACCAAATAAATATTTCAGATATACATGGAAAAGAGTAAATTCATGGTTTAATTTGGACGGAAAACTTAAATGCCTTGCAGTTTGCATGGATTTAAGCGAATCTGGCGCGTATTCTTTCAGGTATTTTAAAGAAAATGGGAGTAACGGATGATTTTTAAGGGTTTCTGTGACTTTTACTGATATCTCTAGCCTAACAGATGTTGAACATGTATTGCCAAAACGTTTCAAGAGCAATTAAAAATGTACACAAGTAGATATCATTAAGACAATAACACAAACATCTGTGTGTGTGGAAAATTACTGACAATGCAAATTGTATACGACTGCACCCAAACAATATTATGCATTTTTCCTTATTTTGTATTTCTAGTGTAGTTTGTAGAAGAAAAACCCTTTTCGGTCAGGTATATTGGATTTAAAAAAAAAATCCATTATCTTCGTTGATGTCCTCCAGAATAAAAAAAAAACATTGCACATTCCACTTAACTAATATTAGCAATATCAAATATTTTTTTTTGCACATTTTGCACACATATGCAAAAAATAAAATACTGTCAGTAAATAAATAAATAAATATATAAATATAAATATATAGGGACAAATCACACAGATTGAGTTAGCCCCAAAGTAAGTTCGAGACTTGTGTTATGGGATACTAACTCAACGATTCTATAATTTATAACAAATACATACATAGATAAACATCCAAGACCCAGGTCAATCAGAAAAAGATCATTTTTCATCTTGACCTGACCGGGGATCGAACCTGGGACCTCCTAAGTAGCGGTCAGGCATGTTAACCATTACGCCACGGAGGTCGTCAAAGTAAATATTCATGGAATAAATATTTAATTAATATAAATAATACTTATGCAAAAAATGATAGGAAATACCAAGGTTCTCATGAAAAGTGGCTCAGAATTGTCGCCTAATTTTATCCGATTTATTCGAAGAAGCTTAACAGTCAACCACGTCAACAGACAAGAGAACGCTAAAAATATACATCGAAATTTCAATAACGTAATAACCGCATTACGCCTGATACAATAATTTGGTTCTGTAGAAAGCAGCGTTTCTCCAGTAATCCGACGAGAGTGGAGACAGATGTCACGATTCTACTTTCTTTCATCACGCATTATATTCATATTTTGTAAAGCCACTAGGAGTATATACGTAAAAGTAAATTCAGTTTGGGGTAGTTAAAAATCGATTTAAGTTTGCGGTTTAAGTGTGAATAAAACATTGTAATTATTGTGACGGATGACGTCCGTGACGTAATTGTAGTCCGCCATGATTTGATTCACTCAGGACTGGTCAAATTTTCCTGCTTTATTGGTGTACAGCTTTATATGTTTTCAATATAAAAATAAAGTATTCCTGAATTGGTACTTAATAACACCAAATCAATTTTTTTTAAGTCGTACCTTCAGCTAAGTATATATTTATAGATACCATTTAGGGTTACAAATGTTACAATACTCAGTTTAGAATAAACATGGAATAAACACATAGTTTTGAAATTAGAGTCACTATTTTATCTATAGACTTTTCAAACAAATTTTCCATAATTTAGAGGTTTTTGCTGACGTGCGCGTGGCGCCTCTGTTTCTGACATGGTTCCTTTAACGACTACCAGATGGCAGCCAGAACCAACGGCTTAACGTGTCTTCCGAAGCACGGAAATCATCTTTATTATCAGACACAGCCCTGGGTCTACAGGCGAACGCCTTAACCACTTGACCACGGAGGCAGTTCTTTTTATATCATTAAGGATGCAAGATGGAGAGGATGGCCAAGAAATAGATGGTCAGATGACTTAAGGGTATTTGAAAAGGATTGGAAAGAAGAAACACAGGACAGGAAAGCATGGAAGAAAAGAGGGAAAGCTTTCCAGCAGTGAGACACATACAGCTAGAATAAAAAGGATGCAATCTCGATCTCGGTATAGGTTATAGTGCAGAATAGAAATATAGATAAAAACTTTGCAACGTATTCAAAGTTCATTCATTCATAAGGAATGAATTATGAATGATTTGTTTTAATGGACTTTACAATTTGACAAAAACATATTACTTTTTTTAGTTGAGTAATTTAACATTAATTTTAAACCATTAAAAATTAATTTTTAAATTAATAAGTCTGTTTTTTTTATAATAAGTATACAATTATCCATTGCATACCTATTCCTAGTCTAATCTGCATCTCGTTTACATTTTAACTGTAAACACGTAAGTATTTAGATAAACTATTCGCAATCCTATGTACTGTAAGTACTGTGAAATCGTTATGTTGTAATGTTAAGGCACGTATTAGAGGCTATTTAAAAAAAAAACATACTAATATTATAAATGCGAAAGTCTGTCTGTCTGTCTGTCTGTGTGTCACCTCTTCACGGCTAAACTGCTGGACCGATTGTGACGAAATTTAAAACATAGGCTACTTTTGGGCGCGATATAACCGAGACCCACGCGGGGCGAAGCCGCGGGGAACAGCTAGTGTTTAAATAAATTGAAAGCAAACGTTCAGAGGTACGCCCTTAAATTTTCGTTATTAAAAAGAAAGCAAAGAAAGAAAAACGTTTATTTGGTACAATAGAGTTTACAAAGAAAAAATAACAGTAATATAGGGAGTTTGCACCAAAATGGTTCCTAAAAAGTACCTATAGTTATCTAGATATTGTCTACATATAATACTTACGACAGGCATATATGTATTATCATGAAACGCTTATGATGTGTTATAATTTATCTCTAAACCTCTAAATAATCTTATCTGGTTGATGTACGGGAATTAATTTAAGCTTTTTTTTTATCGAAAACAAAATGATTTAGGTGTTTTTATCGTACTTATTCGGTTGTTTGTGTTAAATTAAAATTCTCTGTACGAATTATGATCTCTCTAGGCTCAAAGTTTTGCTGACCTGGTGATATTTTTTTACAATATTCTTTACTAGTGACTCGCCCCGGCTTCGCATGGGCACAAAAACCTTCCTCTTGAATCATTCTATCTATTAAAAAAACCGCATCAAAATCCGTTGCGTAGTTTTAAAGATTTAAGCATACATAGGGACATAGAAAGCGACTTTGTCTTATATTATGTAGTGATTGCACCAATCAAATATTTAAATATATATTTTTTTAAACTTAGTTATATGATAACGTTAGCCGTCAAACATAAGTCTTGTGTTATTTGAGTTTACGGTACTTAGCTAGTTTTAGACGCTATTAATACCTTCAAGATGTAACTCGCGCGTTGCAAACACTCATTCTTTAATCTGAAACACCATATAGGTGGGAGCGAATTACCCTCTAAACTTTTGAAAAGTTTAGTGAGGCAAGTCTAAACAGTGAGCTTAAAACATTTCTCGACAAAAAATGCAGAGAGAAATGACAGGAGCACTTACCAAATTTTAAAATATTTTCCTTTTTTTTTAAAACTCTCTTATTCAAAACCAAACTATTAAAAAAAACATAAAAATGGACGCAATAGCACTGTAAAAGAGGAATGATCTAGAGGCTGATGATATATTTTTTCAAGTCACTCCACTTCATTTCAACGACGTCGCAATTTATTTAAATATAAAAAATACGTACAGTGAAGCATATAGAAAAGCATACCCTTACATCGTAGAATTTGGAAAACGCGCGCGGAGGCAATTTTTTTTTAATCCATGCCTTTCATTATCTCTTTAGTTGGTATACTTTATTTATGTGACCCACTGTTCTTAATGGGATGGTTATATCTTGACAAAAGGATGTTATGTTTATTTACGGTAATATAACAATAAAACAAAAAAAAATAATGCAATTGTGAACAATTTCAGACAAGCCTTTAAAAGTGGAAGAAAAATGCTCGTATAGGTTACAGTTTGCAAAAATAAAGCTGTAATATGGACGAAAATAAACCTGCCAATATGTCAGTGTGTCCTATGTTTGCATAGGCTTTGTGATAAAAGGAGATACGGTTTTTTTATCAAACAATGTCAAGAACGATTTGATGGAGGATTACAGCTTGCCATTTTTTTGATGGACGGTGCATTAAGATAATAATAAAATACATCTTTATATATTTATAATTTTTATAGGTATATATTTCACAAAATATAAATATACTGTGTAGAAAAGAATATTTGCGAAAGGATTATTTGAGCGAGATAGATATAGAGGCTGCGCAACGCTATGAACGGTGAAGACTTTTTCTATGTGCCTTTAAAATAAAAACCCAGCATTTTAGTATTGAGTCCCGGTTTTACTATCATCATTATCATTAATATTTATATTATATTTTAAAATGAAAAGAAAAGGGGAGAAAAGAGAATCAGCTTTTGATACCAAGAGGACTCTACTTTGATTTTCTGTGAGAGCTTATTTATCGGTTAGGCTCTACCCTTTTTATTTATGTCGTTCCCCGCTGCTCTCGTGTACGACAAGACAAACTGTAATCTTTTGGTTGTCATTGGATCAAAATTCAATTCAATTTATTTTTTCAGACAATTTTGATTTATATAAAAAGTTCATATTTGTTAGCAATTTGTATTAACCTGTCTTAATAAAATATTCATTTTAAAATAATAACAATAATAAAAATAAAATAAGTAATAAATTTTCTCTCACGTATTTGGCGGACCACAGGGACGTGCACTTTGATTCAATTTCAATCGAACCAAGTTTCAATCGAACCAAGCAATAGAACCACGGGCAACAAACGTCTCTACCGGGGTAGGTAGCACTATGAAAAAAAAAATTATAATAATGAGTTGAGGCAAAATAATCAGATAGTTTACGTTTGAGTGTGTTTTCGTGATCTGGGTGCCTAAATATCTGTACCATAGGCAACTTGTACGTTGCCTCTGTACTGTTCAATTGGCTTGTTTTTGAACTGACAAAACATCTCATCAAACTGAAAAAACGGAAATAAAGACGTGTGCTCTGGGTGACTATGGTTTTGGTATACTCATTTGTGTTTCTAAAGCAACACACAATCAGGAAAAGGCAAAGAATACGATGAGAGGATAATAACTAATTAATTCCATGAATATGAGACATTAACATTGATATGGTAGAGTCAAAAGTTAACCACTGCGATATAATGTCAAACCTGAAATTTAAACATCTGCCTACCCTTTCTGTAGGAGAAATGTCAATATAAATATCTTTTGATGGCTTGAAATTAAAAGATACAGACCAAACATTGTATGAATGAAAAGCGCAACTTTTAATCATCCCAACATTTACTCTGTTCCCACATAAAATATATTTTAAGAGTTTTAATAAACTTTTCGCTCACAATTAGGTTCTATGGATGGCATGTACGATGTTCTTTATATGCCATCTGAGGTATGAAAATTAATAAAACTATATAAAATATAAATAAAGTTCTGTTTAAAAAATATGTTATAAAAACAATTAAATTCTAATGCACACCCACGGTTTACCAAATTCCCGTCGGAAACTTTTTCAAAATGGGTGATTGGCTAACAAAATACTGCTGTATCATCTTCAATTATGTAACTGCACGATAATCGCATGCTAAAGGTGGCATCTAGGTATATTTATATAAGGCTTTATTTAGTCCTTAAGAGATATACTTATATGAGAAAAGTAGGCACATGTGATCCATATATTTGTATATGTTATTTATATAAAGGCATATTTTAACGATGATATGATCCCACTTTGTTGCTGCCCTACATTACTTGCTGAGTCATTTTCTCTAACTAGAGTTTCAGTTATCAAAATAACGGTACTTTATTATGTTAAAAACAATCTGCGAACAGTATCAGTCGATTTGAAACTAAGCTCAAGTGTTTATTGGGACTTCCTCAATTGTTAAATTGGCCTGTCACCCATATGAGATCTTTATACTGGTGATTCACACCACAGCATTTTAGAATCTAGAACGCTTACGTGCCTAGTTTACATGAGTTAAATGGAAATGATATTACTTTTCTAATTAGTGTTTAATATTTGAGGGTATAAATATTGTTTTGATGGAAAAGTTAGTCACCTATTTCAGAAACGCCAAAAAGGCTTGCTAAAGACACCTGAGTTGACAACTTAGTGGAAATCGTAAAAGAAAAACTTTATGTTTTCTTACGTTACATATTCAAAAGTGAACTTGAAACAATATTTTATACCGTGTCTTTGCTAATTAGACAGATGAAGCTACAAGGGAAATTAAAACTAGTGTTACTAAGTATTACATTAAAAGCCATCATAAAGAAAGTTGCTATACTCATGTGAACTGGGCGTTATCGGTTTCTCGTCGATTCCATTCGTGTTTATGACGCTGGGATTGTTCTTAGCAAGGAGCAACGTGTGTACCCAATGCTTGAGCGGTATTTATGCGTTTGCAGATAACATTATGTCGCCGCAATTAGTACAATATTATTCCTGTAATATAAAAAGACAGACGCCTGTTTATTAACAAGTATGTTATATAAATAAATAAAAAAACATCAATTTGAAATTGGATTTTTAGTAAAACCTAAATAATTCAATAAGTCGGTAGTTATTAAACTTGTTGAAAATCTATATATGAGTCCAGTCAAAATATTCACAGGAACGAAGTAAGTATAAATGGATTTTGCACTTAGAATTTATATAAAGTGTATTTATAACTCACCTACTGTTTTAACTTGGTCCGCCAGTTTATATTGAAATATCCAAGCTCTTCGTTTAGCAATCGATGTGAGCTTAAACTTTTAATGGTTCACTCCGGATGCACCACTTATACCAGTCTGTATGATGCATCCTTATGCAACTCTTGAGTATATTTGCATTCTTATCTTTATAAATAAGTATAAAGTTTTGTCTATATATTGGAAAACTTTTCAAAGATTGAGTATTTTGCACATAAATTAGAATTGGGTCTGGAATGGAGAGATCCAAAAAAGTTTCTTAAAGTATGAAGTTATATTAAATATCATCTATGAGTACCGCTCTGTGTGAAACTTGTTTTAAAATAATTCCATTTAAATTTAAAGCTGCAACGCAGTGTAACGTGCGGGGTGACGATTCAGATTAATTTAAGTTATAAAAAAAAAACACTTATAAATGTCATATTCATAAAGGTTAGTGTTTGAAAATAATTAATATTGCTTTTTGTGCGTAAAAAAAACAAAATGTTTTTCCATCACCGCAAGAGTGGACAACCTCAAACTATACCTACTCACGGTGACGTTGGTGGATTTAAAACACATGGCAGACAAAAACTAGCAAAATAGCGCAAAACAAGGAAAAGTAAAAAACTCTAGTTTAAAGTTAAGATCATTTCGAGATCCTCTGAGCTGCCGTAGTAAGTTAGTTCCATCACGTGTGTGCAGGCACTCAACGTCACGTGCCCCAGGCGCTGCCAGCGCATGCGCTCGCGCACATTGCATAGCAGCCTGCTTTCTTTTAACTATGAATAAAAATATTTTAACTATATAGATAAACACCTACAAAAAAGATAACAAGCAATTTCAAACTGTTCTTTTTTTACTGGCAAACAGTAGTGGGTGTTCTTTGACCGAAGATGTCTTGTGCACTTTGGGCTTATTATGTTTTGTATGTTATCAATCCAATCTTAAAAAAAATCTTACTTCTTATTTCTAATTTTCAAGAAGAATTGAACATTTTTTTATTTAAAATGAAAGAAAGCTGAATAAAATAGAGAAGGCTTTTCTATTTTCGAAAATTTTTATGGTATTTATTATTTGCCTGTAATATTAAAAAAAAATTAAACATGTTTCAAGTTTTATCCATTCTTTTAGGTATTTCGATGCCATAACGACGTCTATGACTTTGAACTTTACGCACATACGGAACACTAATGCGATCGGAATTTACTTATCGGGAAGGTGGAAGCCTCAAAGATCACGTGACCAATGTTTGCTAAACACAAGCCTAGACGAACGTGACGCGGGCGTGACCGCGACGATACGATTCTTTATTTTTATACTAGTTTTTCCTAAAGTCGTTAAACTTAGAATTTTATAGCCTTCCCTGTTTTCCTTAGTCTTATTGCTCTATTACTCGCATTGTTAAAATTGTAAACATGTTACTGAGGTTATTTGCGGCTCGTCATAACATTACGGCTTTATGTGGTGTTTCTGACAACTAATTTGTGCACGTTTTCCCTAGAACTACGACTACGAGCAGAGCGGTGGTGTAACAGAAGTTATACGTCTCTGTTCATATGTCTTAGAAAAGAGATTTAAAATTACAACATTATTCATAACATGGAAATAAGATTTTATTTATAAGTATCTAAAAATACTTTCCCAGTATTAAATCTCTATAATAGTTGTTTTTTTTTTCATCTAATAATAGCAAGCATCCTAAATGCTAAGGACAGGAGCCACTTCACTGGATAGGAACGTGAGACATCACGTGTCACTTTCAGATGCAGCCTCTCGTTGCACTAATCCCTTGCTATCGATTACTTGTAAGCACGTGGTTTATTATGCTTCGATTGATTGACTAAGAACTAGGACGTAGGCAGTGCGATAAGTGCGAGTGTAAGTGAAAAAATAATATATAGTATAGTATTAATATGGGTATAGTTTGAAGCACATGTTAATAATATTTTAGTAAGTAATTACTTAAAACTTTAGAATACAATTTCCATGTTCTTATTGACAAATGTGTTTCAAGTTAAATTTTGCTTAAAAAATATGAAAGTATATTGAAAATAAATGAAAATGAAAATCGGAAACTGTTGAAAAGCTACTCTAATATAACGTAAATTAAAAAGAAAAAATCCACTATAAATGACAATTTCGGACTTTTGGAAGTTTGGAAATCAAGCAAAAACTATGAGAAAAATCTAATAAAATTGTACTGTAATAAACAAGCCCAAAATAAAAATACTACTGCGATATGAAAAAAAACTTTCAAAATTTTCAGCCTTAATATATTAACACACCAGTAATTTAATGGGTGATCGCATATTAAACCATTTAAAAAATTTGAATTCTTTGGCCCTAAATAAATTTGATTGATAATCGGATTTCCCCTTCTGCTCGATCGTTTTCGAATTCACAAATTTTGATTATTTTAATATAATTATAAAATAAATAATCAAAATTTGTGAATGCCTCCTCCTCATATTATTTTTTTAAATCAGTAAAGCAAATTATGTAGTTACGGGGACAAAGACGCACAAACATACGTATCAAACATATAAGTAATCTTCCTTTTTTGGCTTCACTGCAGTTGCGTAAATAAGAACCCAACGATAAACAACATGGTTAGTACCAATTTTAGTAAGTACTTACATGAGAACTTGGTATTTCATTAGTTATTCTGACTGAACTTTACTCAGCAGATTAATAGGAAACCTACAACTACCTATCCAATTATAACTTATCATGACAAGATACTTTACAAAAGTAAGTAAGAACAAATATTGTTTACTTTGCAGAATAATTACAGAGTACAAGTGTAATAAACCTCTGGAAGTTTATAAAGACGAAGAACAAAAAATCTTGTTTTTTTTTATACTTGTTAGCTTTTGGTGAAACAAAATTTCAACATCTATTTTCTTAACTACTTATAAAATTTAACTTGTAGCATCGCATAAATTATCTATTTTTTTCTCTGGTGATTTAAAGATAAGTCCGCTAATTATAATAAGTATGAACTTGTAGAGCTATAAAGTTATAAAAATAAATTTATAAACAATACACATATTTAAACAAGAAAGGCGCGTTAAAGTTTCAAATTCTTGATGGTGATAAAAGATGAGGGTTAGTTCCAAGTTTCGTAATTGGATTAGTAGCTTATAAATCAAAAAGTGGCGATGTGGGTCAAGCTGGCTACCTATTGCTGACAATACAGGGATTCGGAATTTCAATAAAGAATTCCAATGAAAATAGGAATTATTAATATTAATATGAGTCATACGATAGCACTAGCAATGCCTCGCGATTTTACATCTCCATGATATAATTATCTAAGTATACTTACTTTATAAATCCTAAAGCATAAGGAATTAAAACCAAGTCCCTGTGCCACTGAAAGTTTTATGATACATTGATTCGAGTATAAATGAAGTAAAATAAACTCTATGATAATTTCTCATCATCATCCAAGCGTGTTACTTACTTCTTTTTTATCATTCAGCTTATGCTTCAAAGCTTATCACCATTATGTAATGAGAATTTTCGTTGGTAAAGTAGACATTTTCCGAAAAGTCCTTATACAAGACGGGATGTGGCTGCGGTTGGCCTGGGTTCGTAACTTCAAAGCTAACATAAGTGTTTGCATTGTGTGTATTGGAATCCTGAACTAAAACATTGATATTGGTCTGAAAGGCTAACCAATCTCGGGCACTTAAAGTAATTCGTATTCAAATTTAATTATATAATCGCAACTACTTGTTGTGCCCTTCGGTTTTCTTCACTGTTCATGTAACAGCCTTTCTGCTATAAATATGAAATGCAAAAAGACTTTGGATGATGGACTGGTAGATGTTCAACAAATAGATCAATTGTTTAACAAAGTTTTGGTTAACTCTAATTAGTTCAAAGATATGTTATATCTGAAGAAAAAAAAAAGAAACTCAATCTACTAAGATCAACGCTAGCAAGGGTAGACAAATATCTGTAATGCGGTGACCTAGTAAAAGATTTTTAACAACCTACAATTATATATTTTGTTTATGATACATTTTATATCAGGGTCAAAAGCCACTTATAGGTTTCAGATCAGGCAGACGGTGTGGGGCCGATTGGGTGAGCATTAAACCAGATATTCACAAGCGTTTTGTTTACAACTGCCCGCCAATCGGCGTGTAGCATAGTATCTACAAGTGCTTCTGTAAAACATGCCCTATCTATAACAAAGTCAAGTTTATGGCCTCTACTGACCTGTGAGTAATGTTTATGTACAGGGTGATTAAAGACTACAATTGGTTCTTTTTTATTTACTCCACTGCCGTCTTCAGGAATTTATAGGAGTTTATTTGTTCCATTATATTAAGTATTACTTTATGGCCGATATAATGCTATTTAATTTTCGGAAATGCCCTGCTTACACAGACGATGGTCTTTGTATATCCCCTGACCCGAACAGAACCTATCGTATCTACGAGTATTCTATAGATCTACTGAAAATTTTTAGGTACGTACACAAACCTTTAATAATTTAGATTAATGACCACATTTCTTGTGTTTTTTACTTTGATTAATAATCAAAGGTTTTTTTTTAATATAATCATTGTTTTTTTATGTTTATCTTTAAGTGGTAACCTCGTCTGGCAATGTGCGTGTAAAAATATATTACGTCTCTAGCCTCGTAACCCTTCGCCATAGCCATCTCCGATCGGATATTGGCCTATAATGCCCATTGCCAGAGATTCTAAGAGCCATGACATCCTTTTACTTACAAACACCGGTTACTATATTAACTAGGTACAAATTTCTATTAAACATAATGGTCATGATAAAACGACTGCTATGTATGATAACTACTGAAAATTACCATCGTCTTGTATAGCCTTAGGTAAAGTTCTATTGATTTCAAGCCAGATGTATCATAGCCTTCGTCATAAGTGTATAATTGTAATGACTCATGACATGATGATTTCGAAGGATTATCTACGAGTATATCCTATTAATATAGGACACCAATTGCTAAGTGTGTGAAGGATGTAGGTCACTTTCATAGGTCGGAAATATTTAGAAACATGAGGTTCATGTCCATTAATGGAGGCTTTATAAACGAATGGAGAATCTCAATAATCGAATAAATATAACATTTACTAAAGTTCTAGTCAGTAATGTATTTTCTATTGCACAAAATATCAAAGTTTTAAATAGTACTTGATTGCAAATATTATCTTTTATAGTGACGATACGTATGTTTTCTTGACATTGCTGTATATAAGATGACAGTCATTGCTAATGAGCTGTTAATTAACAATGGTCAAAGTCTGATCACCTACCATAGGCGCCACAGGTGTGATAAGAACTTGGAACCAAGCACCTATCTCACAGCCTATTAGGGCTAGTGGGTAATGTCTTTTTAAATGGGCAACCAATGTGTTAACTTCCAGATAAGTTGACTCATGCAGGTGTCATTGGAATTTTTTAATTTATTTGTTGTATCTGTCTCTTTCTCTCGCAGCATTTCTTATATGGATTTCTTTTTTATCTGAGTCATCAGATTACCAACCTAACCGCAGATTGGTAGAACATGTTTTATCCCAACAGATATTTTTTTTTTTTTTTTTTTTTTATTTATTTCACAATACATACACAGTAGTACAAAAAAAGAAAATATAACAGACACTGTTTAAACCACAGAGGTTTGTCTACAGCGCAGATAATTAACGTCAGTTCAATAAGTTGTATATACAACAAATTACCTACATTAGGAACAACGTACGGTACGCACTAAACTAAGGTTAAAGATAAACTTTTTACATATTACCTAGTAAGTAGTCTTTAATTTTGTTTTTAATGTTGCTAGGCTTAATGACATTTTTTAAAGATGTGGGTAGTGCGTTAATAAGCCGCGGGACGAGATAGCGCGTTGTCCTCTCGCCGTACGTATTGTTGGCTGTTGTCGTGTACAGATGTTCTTTCGCAATCGCTCGAGTGTATATAGGATGATTAATTTTTTGACATATTTTAACATTAAAAAATTGTTCTTTTAAAAGGTTACATTTAAACTGAGTGTGGACTGGTAGCACTTTACAGTGTTTAAATAGCCCGATTTCATTATTGGAAAACTGATGTTTTGTTTTTTTATTCACGATTAATTTTAAAATGTTGTATTGTAATTTATAAATTCTGTCTAGATACGTTTTAAAAGTGCGTCCATAACTACTCAAACCGTATTGAATGTGCGAATGTGCAAGCGAGTTGTACAACATCACTTTGACTTTAAATGGTATGCGATCTTTTATAATTACGAGATTAGCTATAAATTGACGGAGCTTATTACATACTCGATCAATGTGATAACCCCAGTTTAGTTTATTATCTATTACAAGACCCAGATACGTGTGATTTGAGACCAGTTCAATGGCTGGACAGTCGCAGGAGTTTAAGGACGATGTATTATGCAAGCATTTGTGATCATGCGCTATAAGGTTATTCATATGCTGTGGTTTAAGGTAAGGTGATTTGATGTGCAACAATTTTGTTTTATTTGCATTAAGAACTAGCCCCGCGTCATGACACCATTTTGCAAGATTGTCAAAGTCACTCTGCAGCTGTCCAAGAATTGCATTCAAACTTCTTCCACTAATAACCAGACACGTATCATCCGCAAACTGATAGCATGTACTGTGTTTGATTACCTTATGCATATCATTTACATAGGATAGGAAGTGTAAGGGGCCTAACACTGAGCCTTGGGCTGTGCCCTGGAGAGCAGTTTTCGGAACACTACGAACATTACTGATGCTCACATACGATTCACGGTTTCTCAGATAATCTTTACACCACCCGAGTAATGGTCCTCGTATACCACATTGTTCAAGGTTACAGACTAATTTCTTATGATCCAGGGTATCAAATGCTCGTGAAAAATCGATAAATAAAACTAATACGTTTTTTTTGTCATTAAGATAACCATTAACTTCATCTGTGAATTTAGCTAGAAGATCATTCGTACCCTTTCCTTTCTGAAAGCCAAATTGATTGTAATAAACTATGTCGTTATCTTTAAAAAACGTGTGTATTTGCTCACTAACATGCTTTTCGACAATTTTATCAATATTAGATAATAAGGTCACCGGTCTGTAATTGTGATAATTATCACGCTTACCTTTTTTGAACACTGGACGAACACAACCCTTTTTTAAGTTTGTGGGATAACGCTCTTCCCTAATACTACAGTTGATAAGATTGGCTATTGCAATTGATATATCTTTACCTACTAACTTTATATCTGATACTTTAATATTGTCAGGACCAGGAGCTTTTTTTGTATTTAACTGTTTTATTATTTTATGTATGCTACTACTAGTTGCCTTCTTAAATAAAATACTACGATCTATTGGTTCAGAATAATTGTTATTTAAAATTTGAATATTGCAATTTGGAATAATAGCTTTTACTGAAGAGTCAAACGCATCTGCAAAATTATCTGCTATGGACTTAGTTGTTAAACCTTGTGACTCAAAGGCTTTTTTTATAGTTTGATCAATGGATAATGTGACTCGCCCTAATATTTGATTTATTATTTGGTAAATTTTTTTATGATTATTAAAGTTGTCATTAATGTTTTTTATAAAATATGAATTTCTACTATGTTCAAGTACTTTATGAACCTTGTTCCGTATTTTATTATAGTCAAGTTTTAATTGAGGATCATTGGGATTCGATCGCCACAGCTTAAATAATTCATCTCGTTTATCGCACAATCGAATAATATTTCCATTCATCCACGGCAAGCGGAATTTCTTTTCACTTTTATGAAATGTGTAATTACTACTAGATTTTTTTTGTGCATTGCTAATTGAGGTACATATAAAGTCAATTATTTGTTCAGAGCTATTCATTTCATTAGTCTCAATCCATTTAATATTACTTAATTCTTTAAATAAAATTTTATAATCGATTTTATTTCTTGACGCTTCCTGTATATGATTTACCGGCGGCATGTCCGAGACACAGGTAAACACGATAGCGCGATGGTCTGCCAGTACTACGTCAATTGCCGCCGAGTATGGATCGAGTGTGGGGAACCGCGCGAAGAAGTGATCAATGCAAGACTTAGTAATAACATTCAGTTTATTCTTCTGAATCCTAGTATAATCCGTGATTCCGCACACTAATCCACACTCGCTCATTATCTCCAAATATGAATCCTTGTATGTAGATGGTGTTTTTAGATCGATGTTTATATCGCCAGCTAGTAGAAGGTTGTGTTTAATATCAAAGTGAGCAATGTACCTACGTAGTTCCTTTACAAATATAAGTTTATTACTGGAGGGCGGTCTGTAGATAGCACATAAAATAACTGCGGTTTGACCATCAGTGGATTTTAGTGTTCCGGATAAACTTTCAAAACAGTATGTTTTGTAAATAAAAGGAGTAAATTTTAAGTATTTTTTTACGTAAACAATTATTCCGCCTCCTTTTCTAATTGACCTTAGTTGGGTGTACATACGGTAGTTAGGTATATTATATAAATGAGAAATATTATCTGAAATGTTAGCTTCGGTTACAACAATAATGTCTAAGGGATGAATAGTGTTATGAATCATTTGAAGTAATTTAGTAAAATTTTTAATCATTGAGCGAATATTTAAGTGCAAACAAGAAAAATTTACATTAGTTTTAGTAGGTAGTTTTTTATAGATACTGTTAATTGACGAACAGTCAAAAAATTCTTTTACATGAGATCTATCCATACTATAAAATAAACAAAAGTATATAAATACGTAGATATATCAGGAAAGTTATATAAAGTTATTTTTTGTAATCTTTAACAATACGGTCAATGTCAGCTAATGACTTAATGCTGTATACCTTGCTACTTTCTGTTTTTCTAGCTAGTACCTGCCCATCCTTATGCCATACAAACTTGCACAATTCTCGTAGCTGTAGCTTAGCATTATATAACAATGTTTTAAGGGGTTTAGTTAGGGGTTCTCTGATGTAAACACGCTTGTCAGCTATGTCTTTAGTTACTCCGGGTAATATAGTTTCCACCGTGAGATGCGTATTTTTGCTGGCTACAATCCACTTGTTCCTTGCGGTTTCTGAATTCATTTCGACTAAATATTGCACCGGCTTATTTTTACCACTCATAACTTTCCGAGAAGAGATGACTTCAGTCTTATCCAGTTCAAGTTTGGATGCTATTGTGCTTAAAACACTTCTAAATTCTTCATCGGTACTGTCGGGCAAGCCAGCTATTTCGAAAGACGATGATAACTTTTTTTGCTCAGCCGCGTTTTTATTTTGTTCTAAAATGGCTACTCTTAATTCTAAATTCTTATTTCTATTTACTAAGTCTTGATTTTTGTGTTCGATATCGGTAATTTTTTCATTTTGTTCTTTAATACATTTCTCCATGGAGCTCACTTGGTCGGTTAGAAATTCCAAAGATGATTCTAGGTTACCTAACTCTTGGCGAAATGTTTTTTTGAGCATTTAATTTGAGTTTTTAATTAAAGCATTATTAGTCCTGACTCACAAAATTGTAGGCTGAGAGCGTGATCGCAATGAATCGACGCAAATATGCGTAAAATATTGCGGGTTTTGTTCCCGAGGAGACCACGATTTAGAAAGTAATATGAATGGTGAAGCTTAATTGGTGGCGGTAAAATTATGCAAGCGGTCGCGGTTGTGATCACAATGCTTATTGTTCTTGTGTTGTTTTAGTTTAGTATTCATAACAAAAATATCTATATCTTGAATCTTCGCGCTGAAATAATTTTTAACATATTGCTAAAGTAATATATTGTTACATAAAAAATTAAAATAAGGCTCGAGTCTTATTTGAAAACAAAGGATCAACAGCGACTTTTTGAATTGATTCACATTATTCACGACCAAATCATAAACACCAATTTTTTTAGAAAGACCTTTGTTCTTCCTGTCTTTGTCGAGTCGAAATGGCTAAATTATTTTTGACCAGTATGTGGCTACGTTGATTGCTCTATCGTTGGCCGCTCCTAGATCCTTAACTATACAGGAGTACCTTTGTACTAAGATCATGTCAATGATTAAGTTTCTGGCCTTTTAAGTGTGTTAGTGAGACTATGGCGAAAGATTCCAGACCTCATCCATTTTAAACGTGCTTTAGGCTTGTTTGCTTATGTAAGTAATCCGGCTTCGTATGGGCATAAAAACCTCCCTCTTGAATCACTGTATCTATTAAAAAAACCCGCATCAAAATCCGTTGCGTAGTTTTAAAGATTTAATCATACAAAGGGACATAGGGACAGAGAAAGCGGCTTTGTTTTATACTATTTAGTAATAGTGATAGTGATTGTACTCTACTATAAAATATAGTTTATCAAACACATTACTTCCTAGTTATCTTGTTTCTCTTATGCCACCTATCCCTGTTAATTAATTCATTTCATATCATATAAACTGTCCGTTAATGTGTTAAATAAAGGTGAGTCACAACATGTGTAGTTCATTAGTCAGGTACCTAGTTCGTTAGTTGATTGTTGTGCATATGTTTCCGTTCTCAAGCGCGGGGCCTAATGACCAACTCCTTAAATGGGTCATTTGTAAGAACATGTCGGTAGTGTATGCGGACGATGGTTGCCCAGTTTAATTAGGAGTTCGTGCGTGAGTAATCTTATTAATGTACTACTTTTTGGTTTAGATAAGTACTTAAAGCCAGGAATGATTTCGTACCATAAATAAAAAACCTTTAGGATACAACGAAAAATAACTAAAATAGAGTTAGCCCCAAAGAAAATAGACAATTTGTGTTAACTTGACATTGCGGGGACTTGGCAGTCCCGGGTTCTCAGCTTTAGGATACAAATGAAAGTTATCATTTAAATAGAATTAAACATTAGCGAAAAGTGGTACTTATGGTTTTTTTATTTAAGTTGATTGTAATATTTTGTAAATTTGATTATTTTATTGTTAAATTAATAAATATACCGACAAATCATACAAATTAAGGTAGCCCTACCAAATATAAGTAAAACTTAATTGATAAACCAACAGCAATAAAAATTCTATAGCTATATTTGTGTACAGTGTAAAATAATATGGCTGAAAACAGTTTATTAAATTTTTTTTGCACAAAAAATATAATGTATTTCTATTATGATGTCATACTGTAAATGTCTTTCATACCCAAATATAATACGAATATTTCCTTTTCCAACCATACAATAGAACGCGACATCGAGCGTGGATCCTTAGACAGAAACACGCTTGTACGATATGACTACATGCACAAAGCACAGCTGACTGAAACCTCTATTCATAGAGAGCACGTTTTGCCTAAAACTTTGTTGATAGAAAACACTGTAGGTAGATATCTCGGTTCCTAGGAAACGCTAAGTCTCTGTCTGTAGTGCATATTGCATTCGGCACTGCATTTGCTCGCTCCATCCCTTGCTAAGTGAACTCAAGCGGTAATTTATTGGGTTACCCTTCAGCCGGCCAAGATTGTCTTGTTTTCTTGTGTATCCGATTCAAATTACTATTCTGATCTGAGTAGATCTGTTTGTTTAGAACTTAAATTCGCTTATTAAACAAATGATATATAGGTAAATAGTTATCATGTCAATTATCTGAAGATGTAGCTGGCTATCATGTGAAAATATTCTTCTTCAATCCAGACTGATACGATCCGTGAGGATCCTGTGATCAGATTGCAGACTTTTTGATGAAAGAGAGAAACTTTAACAAAAGTAAACTAAAATGTTTTCTTTTTTTTTAGACTGACGATGAAATAAGGCAAACTAAGTATTATTTTAAAAATGTATATTCATTTTATAAAAATAATATTTTTTGTTATCTTTTTAGATAATAGATGATTTGTTTCTAGTCTTCCAATATCTGTTCAGATATGCATAACCGGAATGAAAGATTCTAATAACGTAGGACTGAAATTCACAGTTATATATAGAGCTAGATGCATAGAGCCTCAAAGCATTAATTTAATCTCTCATAATATATACCATATATTATATTAAAATACTTACTATAAAATGAGCAATATTTATATATTTAATTTATTTGTAGTAGCGTTTTCGAAAACGGCTCTAACTATTTCTTTGAAATTTTAAACATAAGTTCTTACATAGTCAAAAAGATAATCTAGCTAGGCCCATGTCTAGGAAAATTCATTTCTTTTTAAAGTGCAACATTACGTAAAATAAATATAAAGCAATAGGTTCTTTAGTGGGTAAAGTCTGTTAATAGATTGTCTTGACACATAACTATAGTAGAATATGTAGAAGGTCAATTATTTTACTACCAAATATAGGCTACTTTTTAGGGCGATGTAACGGAAACCCACGCGGGTGGAACCGCGGGCAACTGATTATTATTTTGTTCTGTCATTATTCCTACCAATTTGCCTTACAACCTACTACTTATTCGTGGCTTATGACTAAATATTGAATCTATGTCTTTATTTCTTTTTTAAGCAGTAAGTAATATTATGGTTAGCGTTTTCTAATATACTCGTACTAACATATTTAGGAAATGCGTATTCACCTAGTTCCTAAGAAGAGCTCGGGGTCCACTATATCTAATAAAACTACGAGTAATAAAAAGGTACGAAATAATCCTCGTGGTCGGATACTCGCCCAAGAGCTAGACATAAGATATTTACAAGCATAGATTAAAAAAAAAAAAATTGCGAGCCGCGTTCCTAGTTCTATGTTTACAAGTCATATTAAAATTAAGATTTTACATAGGTAACTAAGATAATAAAATTTATTGTTACCTCGATTCCTAAAATATATAAGGTATATTTAGGTCAATAAGTTATTATCTATTTATTTAATCAATGACCCGAAATGTTATCCATCAGAATAATGGAGTGGTTAACACAACAATTTGAATTCATTAGTCTTGTTTAACTGGAAATCCATTCCTTAGTTAAAGCATAGTGTACACAAAAGATAACGATAAAAAAAACTAATTTCCTTAGATTTATCTAACCGAGTAAAGAAAAAATAATAGATTTATTTAGATGCGGGCCGTTTTGAAACGATCACTTTTTTGCAGGCAACTTTGGAAAATATGCAGATCTATTGAAATTGAAAGGCCTATGTCCAATCCAGCAAAGGACTTATAAGGCTAAAATGAAATGTAAATATTATATACAAAGAAAATAAATCCAACTAATATTATAAATGCGAAAGTGAGTTTGTTTATTATGCTTTCACGCTCTATCTACTAAAACAAACTTCCTGAAATTTGAGAATAGAAGTATTGAGAAGGACCTTTTATCCCGGGAAAAAGCACTCTTCCCTAGGGGGTATCAAGAAGGCGAAGCCGCGGGCGAAAGCTAGTTTATTACAAGTATTCCTTCTATTTTAGTTACATGTGTGTGCAACTAGCTTAAATGCATTTTAGTGGCGCCAGCCGCCGCCGATGCTTAGCATTCCAGAACACTGGAAACACTGTAGAGACTTCCGGAGATACGCCGAAACGTACCTAGTACCTACTCATAAAAGGTACTCATAGTAACCAATGAGTGACTTTCTTCATTAATTAGGGACAGTTTATTTACAAACTTGAAAGATTTGAGATTTTTAATTTATTGTTGTGTACTCTCTTCTTACGTTATACTATCACGTGCACTGGAATTTCGTTGTTTTTTTATTTGGAACATATACATATTATTTTAGTCCTGCTACTTGATGGAATATTTTGTAGTCCATCTTGAATGCACCCCATAAAAATTCCTTTGTCTTTATTTTTTACCTATGCCAATATTTCCTTAGGGTGAGTGTGATCACAAGCGATTACTTGCTATATCGACAGGAATTTAGCTTTAATTTAAATTTTCAGTATTCAGTTGAATGAAACGCGCGAAATTTAAGTCTGAAGCGCGAGTTTCTACCGAGTGCGACATGGATTTCAGCAAAGTCGCTCTCGGATGATATTGATGTTCGCAGGCGTCCTTACAGAGCGTGGCTGACCACTCCTTTGGCTATCTTGCAAAGAACTTGACTCCTTGTATCGTTTAATAGTGTAATACACGAAATTACGGCTCACACCAAAATTTTTCACCTCACGGGAAATCTTTATTATTTTTTTCCCCACCTTAAATAGCGAAATCACGGCCGCACATAATTCTTTTGTTTCCTATATCACGACAAATTTGAAAGAAATTAATTTAAAAATCAAAGAAATTAAAAGTTAACATTCCAAATTCAAAATTGGAAAAAGAAATAAATAGATGTCAGTAATATTTTATTTTATTTTTTAAGTACAAAGTTTGTCTCAAAACTTATGCACACACGAGGTATATCTATTTTTAGAATATTACCAAGAGTAATTCAATACTTATTGGTATTGGATTCCCACGAAGAGATTTCTTTAGCTCCTGGTTCACTACATAGTATAAAACAAAATCGCTTTCTCTGTTCTTATGTCCCTTTGTATCCTTAAATCTTTAAAACAACGCAACGGATTTTGACGCGGTTTTTTTAATAGATAGAGTAATTCAAGAGGAAGGTTTTTATGCCCATGCGAAGCCGGGGCGGGTCGCTAGTTAACTATATTATGAGAATATATAATCAAAAATTATAGGCTGTGGTAGGTTTCTATCAACTATGTGGACAGCCGTCAGCCTAATTACTAGTGTGACAAAATTTCAGTCTTCTTCTAGAGTCAATGACAAATTAATATGGTTAGCAAAGTGCGAAGCCACCTCAATGGTCTTCCGATTTGCCTCGATCAAGTCGACCACAGAACATGATGAACAATTTGAACATGAACAGAGAGGCGGGGCACGACAGGAATTGTGCCATGGTTTGGGTACTCCCGCAGCGACACCTGTCGTCATCAGAAAACCCCCACTTCTTCCGCAACTTCTGACATCTACCGACCCGAAGTCTGTTCAGCGATTTCCATCCATATAAACCAGGGTAGGTTGTGGTACGGTGGAAACTCTTCGTCTATGGGAAAGTTACGCGGAAACCTATCTTTCCACATCTTGACTCTGGCTTTTGCCGGATCCATGCGAAGAGGGTGGTATCAGTAACAAAACTGTTGAGGTGTGCAGTTAGAGGGTTATGTTTAAATACGGGATGTCTATTATCAGTCAGCAGTGGTTGTTTCTCAGCTGAATAGGCTACCAGTGGTCAAACACACGTAAAAAATTCTGTAAACACGTAAGAACGTATCAAGTAATAAATATTAGAATTGAATTAAAATAAAAATCAAGCAGTAAAATGCTTCTGAATCACATACCTACTCGTATTTTCGATATAGATCCCGTTTAGGTGAAAATGAATTTGCCGTTGCCTCTAAGGCATTGTTGTTGACAACTTAATTATTTTGTTCCGGGCTTTGCGTGTCTAAAGAAACTGATTTTCATGTGAAATGGTCTTATTCCGGCCTACCGGATAAACTAAAGATGTTACAAAGATACCCTCCCCAAGCTATCTGACTTTATGAAATAAATAGTTAGTTCTAGGAATCTTAAGGATCCTACCTTCATAATTATTTGTCTAGCAATGTTTTTTGTTTTTCATGCACGCCTAAGTGAGATGAAAAACGAATGACAACTGTTTTTAGAACTCTTATAAGATCACTTTGTTGTCCATCTACCTGTCTGTCTGCCAAACTTTTTTTTTTGAAGAAGACATGATCTTATGTAGTTGAAATTCAGAACATATACCTACTTAGGCCTATGCTCGCTTTCTGTTGTACAATAATCGAAATTATACGTGAACGCGATCAAAAGATAATACTATAGATGTTGCAATTTTCGTGAATTTTAAGATTTCACATGGGAATCAAAACCAATGGGGTACTTCCCGTTGAAATAGAATCATGAAACTCGATAAGAAGCAATATCATACAGCACTTATATAGGAATATAGAAGGAAGGAAACAGTAAATTTGTTGTTAAATTTTAGGAAAATGAACAAACACATAGAACATTAATTTTTGAAACAAATTAAATGAAAGCACAAATGTTATAATAACCTCTTAAGCCTTTTAGTGTGATGGTACGTAATCCTCAGGGCCCAAGTCCGACTAGCACGATTTTTTTCAGTATGAATTTCGTAAACGAAGGAAAAAACAACTCTCAATTTATTTCCTTAGTTTTCCAAATTTTACTCAGCTAACAACGTGATATCCTATAAAGTGACTATTCCATGCTTTCATTATTTTTGCTACTATCGAGATTAGGAGGAAGAAACTGTTTAGCAAGAAAAGGATGCGTGATAAATCGATACGTTTATGTAAATAGCCTAATTTGTTAGAATGACGAGAATATCCGCAGATTATCGGATCGGTCGTCAATCGAATTAGAATAACATATTTCGGTGGCTGTCTGAAATTACCATGGGTTTAATATATATTAGTGTTTGAGGTTGATGTAGAATTTTTTTTTTTTTTTCTGTATTAAGTTGTGTGAAAAGGAAGTAGGTTATCTACAATTAAATATGTGTAAGTATTATAATCTTGTTTCTGCACAATGAATTAAAAACAAAATCAACTAGGTAAATTTTATTTCAAAGTTAACATTTATACTCGTAGTTGCTTGTACATATTCAAATATTTAATGCTGAAATACTGAAAAACGAAGTTGTTTTTTTTTTTTTGTGTGAAATATACTATTCGAAAACTCCTTGTATTCAGCGGGCGTAAGACCTACATTTTTTTTTGACATAGCGTATGTTACCACATCACAACGTCTAACGAATCTACAGTACACATAACAGACTCCTTTGCAAATTGAATGCGACTGCTTAACGCAGTCGCTAGCGTCTGCGTTAAAAAAAACTCATACTAGGGGCACAGGTCGGAAGAGGCCTGCGTCCAGCGTTGTAATCGTAATCGTCCCATATTTTTATATGTATTTAATTGTAGTTTAAACCTTCAGATAGGTAACGTATCTTTATAAAAAACATCATTAGCGGTAGTCATATTACAAGTAATTAATGGTATTCCGCACTTCTAATACGACTAATTAAAAAGATAAATGTTCAGACATTGCTGTGATAATGAAAGAAAGAGATGTTCCATACATATAGGTACTAGAAGAAGTAAAGTATATGTTTTTTGTCTTGGCAAACAATGGGAGACTATCTCATGCTGGCTGGAGACACATCTGGGTGTTCCAATTTCCACGATCTTCTGGATTCCAACACGAAACCTTGGAAGATATTGTCATTCATTGAAGATAACGCCTACGTTAGATAATGTAATTGCTTGTGAGAATAGCCTTTAACGTTAACTTAGTTTCATACATTATTTTATACAAATAAGCTTTTTGTAACCAATGCAAATGGGCACCAATATCTTTTATACCACTTTTATACAACCCCTCAAAATCAAAAATAATGAATTGTTCAATTTGTTCAGTCGGTTGAAAGTTATGAACATACATTTATGGTCTAAATTTGTACTTACATATATTATATCGATATCAGCTCTATTTAGGTACAATACAAAGCATTAAATGAGTAACAAAGAAACCTAGCTTAATACAAGAGTACATTTACCTTCCTTTATACTTTTCCTTGATCTATTTCTTTTTTCATAAATGCATAGATAAGTACAAACAAATCACACAATTCTACGAATTGCTTAACAAGTAAAGAAATAGACGATGTAGTTGAGGAAAATTTTATACTATGGATTAGACCTCCAATAAGTCAAATAAAGTCACGGTCAGGACAATAATATTATGAATAAGCTTCACTCACACTTAAACCAGTTTAAACGTGGTAGGAAGTGAGAGTAAAGTGATCCTGTGTTGATGAATGTGATTTGAACCGATTGGATTGGGCCGTGTGTGCGTGTAAGCTGGTGGGCGCCTTCCTGGCGGTCTGGCTATATTGATTGTGTTTTATGAACTATCCTGAACTAACTTAAAATCATTCCACAACAAAAAAAGAAAAACATTTTAATCTAAATTCAAAATCTCCTTTAAAAAATATTTTGTTAGCTTTTTTTGAAGAAGGTTACCTATCTCTACTATGACTACCCTTTTTTATACTTCTATTAGAAGATTTAATTGAAAAAATGCAATAATAATTATTTCTGCTGGTAGAGCTTTCTATTTTTGTCTATTACCTCTATCTATACGATTAAATCGCATATTTGATATGGCCGTATTTTGAGTTCTTAATTTTATTTCAATTTAGATTCCCAATGAAAAGACTATGCTGAAATCTATTACAAAAATGTATTGCCAGAAAAGTGTTGTTGATTTACTGTAGGCTGTAGGGTTCAATAAACGAAGTGTTACAATGGGAGCCTATTAATAAGCCTTCGCTTTGGTCCGTCCATCTATCTATAAAAGTCAAACTTGTCCCAATTGTAATTTTCACAAATTATGTAAGTACAAATTTTGCTTTTTCGTACTTTTTATATACTAAACGCTTTATAAAGATTAAGCTGCTGGTACGGAATCATAAGTATGCAAATTCGACTCGCGCTTGACCGGGATTTTTAACTATATAACAGTACACCAGTACCATGACGAACGATGACTAATACGAACATTATGTCGGTTTAAGAATCTATTAACGGTGCTTCATTCGACCGATCTCATAAATTCAACCAAATTTATGAACACTTACATTATTTGCATTTATGTAACATCAATTACGGTATGGTTTGCAGATGCCTATATATTTAATGTATATGTCACGTCTATCTAAGAAATGGTAAAATAATAAGATTTATAGTACTGTCATGATAATTTTATCGATAACAGTAGTAGATGCAAATACGAATTTATTCTATAAAGAGACTTTTTCCAGTTAACCGGAAAGTAACTAATTAATATAAAATATTAAATTAATAATCAATTCAGTTATCGGATTCTAGTTTTTTATTCTTTTGTACAAATAATCTGTAATATTTGTCGATGTACGAGTATTGTCTTGTCTATAGATTTACCTACCACTTTATGAATAAAACTATCGTTTTTATGATCAATTTAACGACATCTTTTTCAAACTTAAACGATAAGGCCGCCTATCTTGTCACAGACTGTAATCCATGAATGCAATTATATTGTACAATAAAGTGTTTTTACTTACTTAACTGCGTTCTAAGAAGAAAGATGAAATATATGAATTACTGCGTTCTTATCTCTTAAATTCCAATTACATCTGTCTTCTACCATTTTTGATGCTGATACGACTTTTTTGGTAGTAATCTTCCTCGTTTTCTCTATATTTTGCAATTTAAAGTTAATAGTTTCTCTTCAATGTAAGTGTAAAGTGGTACCTACTTATACTTTTCTGCGTGGCCCACTGTACATGACTCACAGTTAATGTGGTAATAATAAGGGATCTCTTGTCGAATTCATAACTTTTCAAATTTCTTTAAACTAAAAACTTTTGTTCAAAAGTCCAGTTGGTACGATTGTGTTCAACATGTAACCTACCTTGTTATGCAGCTGCCTGTTTATCGCACGTGGTGTTGAAATCAAAGGCAACTAACTTTAATGAAATAAGTTACTATTAACTCGGTCAAACTAGTTTGAAACACTATATTATTTACTAGTCATGTGTCCATATACCGTGTGATGTGAAATTGATACTTTATTTATTTAACTGTCCAAAACATTGTTACATGGTAAAAAATCCTAAACTACTTCTCTAAACTATAAAAAATATATACATATAAATAAAAAAAACCTTACAAAAGTCCAGTCCCGGCTGATCATTACCCCGAGGTAGGGTGCCCAGAAAGCTGCCAGCATTGCAACGTTTGATGGCATTGCTGATTTTTTGGGCAAGGTATTTGATTTTTTAGGCCAGCCCTCTGATTGATGGTTACCCGTAACCACAACCATGTGAAATTTACTAGAAGTCTACGTAGTGTATATTTTCTTTGACTATATCAAAATACTTAGAAATGACTGTTAGTTAAAAATAAATCTGTATTCTATATTATCTCAGTATTTAATACAAACTTTATTAAACTTATTACTTTCTTGTATGCATATTTTGTGCCTTTTGTGAAAAAAAAACGATATTATTATGAAAGTCACCGTGCTTTACATCTACCTGCGTTGGTATAACTTATGTAGTGTCTTTGCTTACGTTATTTCCTCAGAAATAATGATTTTATTTTCTACTTCATAAAGATTGCCAGCCATCACGGCTGACTGCTATCCTGTCTCATCAAGTATGGGAGCTACTGGGGTAAATCAGAACAATTTAAAAAAATAAATGTCAAGTCAAACAAATCGAAACTAGATAGCCTTTCTTTTTTTTCATGGTGCAACGGGAATGCCTTGGTCATAAATCGAAAGGCCGGTTTCCATTCTGGTTGATAAAGAATCAAAGATAGCAATTTTTATCTGAATATTATCATCATCATTATCATTATCATTATCAGCTGTTTACAACCCACTGCTGGGCATAAGCCTCCCTCTGTCTGCGCCATGTATCCCTACTGTGAGCCACCGCAATCCAGTTGTTGCCAGCAACCTTCCTAATATCATCGACCCATCTAGCTGCTGGACGTCCAGTACTTCGCTTTCCGTATTTAGGGTACCACTCCGTTACAGCCTTACTCCACCTACCATCGTTTCTTCTAGCCAGGTGTCTCGCTCAGTTCCATTTAAGAGCTGCAACCCTAGAGAGTACGTCGTGAACTTTCGTTCTACGTCGGATCTCTCTGATCTCGGATCTGAATATTATGGCTATTTTGAAATATTGTATTAAATTGCGCGTTACTAAAAATATATTTCAGTACCGGTAAAGCTATATGACAGCTAGGTACATTAGAATGAACGAATTAGTTTTTCTAACTCGTATTGTTTGTTTACAATTTCAACAACGCGCCGCGCCCGCTCCACTAAAGCCGTTTCTCCACTGAAGCTGCAATCGGGAGATATGCTACCCTGGCCAATTTGGAGATCCGTAGGTCGACCGCCTATCTCGATTCTCTCCTCTCGTAATGACTACTTGTATCGCTATCGTCACATTTCGCTCTGCCAAACAAACAACGCTTTAAAAAAAAATTTTTTTTTGTTATAACGCATTCTACGAAGTAAACAAAAAAAAATGTTTTTTTAAAGCCTTTTATTGTGTTAGGCGGAGCGAAATGTGGCGATAGCGATACAAGTAGCCATTAAGAGAGAATCGAGATAGGCTGTCGACCTACAGTAAATGATTTATGGATCTCCAATTTGGCCAGGTTGGCCACTGCAAATCAAACATGCAGAAATGAGAATGGATATAAAGAACTTACAATGCTTTTTGATAACGCGCCAGTGCAAACAAGTCTCACCTGTTTTAGTGTGTTTGTAGTTTCTTTATTTTACTTACTATAATGTTACATGTAGTAAAAGTGACCTTATTGGATGATAACAATGCGACCCAAGTGGCAACATTCTAGGCTCACAAAATTTGAGAGATATCGACATCACTTTTCGAACATTCAGATAATGCAAAATATACCTACACAGTTCTTTCATGAGCACTACTTATCCGTAGTGAATGTGACTCCGCTAAAAGTAGCCTACGTTCTAAGTAATAACATTTTCAGTTCAATGGCTAAAAAAAAATATGGAAGTGAGTTCCGTAGTCCAGCGTTAAAACAACATGTAGAGGTAGAGTAAAAGACAAGTGAACTTGAGTTACTTTATCTCTATATGCACTAGCCGTTGCACACGGCCCTTCACCATTATATTGAGCCAAAAAGTAGCCTATTCCAAAAGTGAGTGAATACAAAAGGACCCAAAGGCTCGACGTGCTTCCTTAAAAAGTGATGTAGTTATCATATACATTAATAAGTTATCCACGCAGCTACCTAGACACGTAGTATAGCGTGTATGGTGTTGTAACCTAACATTCAGCATGAAGTCATTAGCGAAAGTGGTCACGGTGACGATGACGTGCCGGTGACGCGGCAGACTTACTACTAATTGAATAGAAATGTGTGTTGTTGCAAAATCTATACATATAATAAGACAGTAAAAATCGAGTGTCTGTACATTTAATATTTTTCAAAAAAACTGATTTAGTGCGATTAAAAAAGAGTAACAGAAACCAAAAAGACAGTTTTTGGAATTTTTGTCTGTCTGTATGTATGTATGTATGTCTGTCTGGTACGTTATAACTTCAAAAATACTCAACGGATTTAAACGCGGTTTTTACAGTTGGATTACATATAATTAGGAGCGTTGTCAAAACTTTGTTTCGTCAAAATCGGTTAAGGGAAAAAGAAGTTATGGTCGATTGAAAATTTACTTCAAACACTGCTTTAAAACTTTTAATGCGTTAATTTGCGTACCTATAGACAAAACCCATTTGAAATTTCAGCAGTAACAAACGAAGCATGTTGGCCTATCGGTAGAGGACGCGGATCATCTTTTAAAGTAGAGGGTTCGAATCCTGCTAGACATCACTTCTTTTGTTTTTACCCTTTTTTTGTTTTGTATTATTTTTTTAGAAGTCTATTTTTTTTAAATAATTTAGTAAAGAAATGTTTCTAGAAAGTAGCTGGATCGAATCCTGCCACAAACAATAATTTTCTGTTTTCGTTTTTTGTTTTCTAGAATTATTTTCTTACTTAGAGAAAGCTCTTAGCGTTAATTCCGTTAATATAAAAGTATTTTGTACTTATCTATCTATACATATAATAAGACAGTAAAAATCGAGTGTCTGTACATTAAATATTTTTCTAATAAACCTCTACGGGGCAATTAAAGAAGAGTAATAAAAACAAAAAAAAAAACAATTTTTGCAATTTTTGTCTGTCTGTGTGGTGCGTTATAATTTCAAAACTACGCAACAGATTTGAACGCTGTTTTCACAGGTGAATTACATATAATTAGGAGCGTTGTAAAATCTTTGTTTCAACAAAATCGGTTAAGGGAAATAGAAGTTACGGTCATTTAAAGTTTACTACAAGCACTGCTTCAAAACTTTTAAACAGTTGAATGCGATTTACATAAACGTATTTAAAATTTAGATAAAGCTAGAATTTCTACTTATATCAATAAAGACAAAAACACACTGCAGTCTCTATAAAATTTTAATCAAATAACACATTGAATGTTTGTGGGCGTATGATTTAGTTACATAAAATATCAATAGATGGCGCTGACTTTATTTTAATAGCAGATAGAGAGGTTGTTGTTTTAGTACTATTGGTTGGTTTGTTTATCAGTCGTTTGTTGTGTTGTATTGTAAGCTATTTGAATTGATTGGTTGGTTTGGTTTGGCTTTGCTTTAAAAAATAATCAAATCAGTGTTTGATGGAACATACGGTCGTGTCGTAAGGACTAATTTATCTGACTTATTACTATTTATTGAGATTTTCTCCACTTTTCACGCCAACTAAAACTTGGGAGTGGATTTTAGGTTCTAATGACTCTGTAATAGGCTGCGTCTACTCTTTTAGAGACAAAGATTGATAGTATGAATGTTAAGGGCTCCTTCTTCTGAAGGTCCGTTGTCCGTAAGCCGCGTAGTCACGGCGCTCACTCATTTTGTAGGCATTTAGACATCATATTTGAGAAAATAACACTACAAAATCTACTTCAGCGATTTTCACTATATAAATACTTTATCTAAAGACTGGTATAAAAAGCAGGAAAATACGTTTATTATTTTAGGCATAGTATTGAAAATAAACTTCTAAAGGAGGCAACTTAGATTTTTCTATCGAGCGAATTTTGTCTGATATTGTTACTGTTACTGTAAGCAAATTTCACTCTGCTAGATCCTCAACTAAAAACATATATTTTTTTCAGAATTTTACGTCTATTTAATACTGATTCCTATTGATTTTAAAAACGGTATTTGAGAAAGAAGTGGCCCTAATATTTAATGATATCCTAGCAATGTAATGGCTTTATAAAATTGGCACGGGAAAAGGATACAATAGAATTACTATAGGTCTGGATAGTTGTAGTTTCCACAGGTTACGCGAAAAGCGAACTACACGCGGGCGGAGCCGCGGGCAACAGCTAGTAAACAATAATAATTTGAAAAGTTAGGACTTTTTTAACACTCACGTGAACAGTCAACATCAATAATTTCATCTACGTTGAGAGGCGTGTGTGTCTGCAAAAGAATTTCCCTGACATATAATATTATATATTAGATAATACGTACTAAAAGATCTAATCTTCTACTTAAGTACTTTTTAAATATACCAAATACGCAAATTTAACTTATGGATACGATTTTAAAATATTTTACTGCAATCTGTATTATAAGCGCGCAGTATTTTCGGGTCCGGCTTACTACATAGAAGCACACGTAGAAGCCAGAGGGAGTATATAACTGTATTGTATGAATTAGTATTATCTATCATCTCAGTATTATTCAGATTGCATCTCAAGCCGTGTGGTTACGGAGCACGGTATATTCCGCTAAAATCCAATGGTTTTTGTATGAGCTATTTAAGACGTAGTATTCAGAATTATTTCATTACATTTATATATTTTATTAATTTTGGGCATCGCGATAGTAGAATTATTAAACATAAAATATAACAGATAAATTATAATGTTAAAGAGTAAAATGCTAGGAAAGAAAGTCTCGATAGGAAAGTCCTTCTGTATTAAGGTTCTGGTCACAGGTTCCGGATCGAATCCCGGTCAATTCGAGATTTAAAAGTATGTCCTTATTGACCTAAGTTCTTTTATTATAAAATATAAGTACCTAACTATTAATCATTCCGGTAATATCTTATACTTAATCAAATTATGTGGGACTATTTTATCGTGGTAAACATACCACTAAATTAATGTTTGATATGCATATATGCACACATATGTTTACATTCAAGCTCGTAAGTTAGACCGTCGAAGTGGATAGGATTCTAAAGCACTTAGATACGATTAATACAACCAATTCATCAAATGAACATCGAAAAACAATCATAGCAAACATATAGCGGCTTTCACACGGACCTTTCCCGTGGTGTTTCTGTTACGACATTAATTACGCCGAAAATGCAACGTTCACGTTACAACGACCTTCGGATAATAACAAATGTGTATGTGGCAACACTGGCAACCGAACAAAACATTGAAGGCACAGAGGTATAACTTACTGTGATATCTCTGCCATAGTGGTCTTGCTTATGTAATTTCAGAAATTACTGAGGTGAAATATTCTAAATCATATGAAGGCAGCATGCAAGTAGCATCCTCAAGTGTATCTATCAACTTTTTACTTAGTTGACAATGCACCCTTCTTTGCGAGCCTATGCGTTTGATTGACAACCTTGGACGGTGGCGCTAACGGTCAAATGTACAGTACAAGATCTTTCTTTCAACCTTTTCGCCATTAGGGTGGTTTCTGGCTAAGCCTTATTTCTGTATTAATTGTTTTGTGCAGCCGGCGCCGCATCAAATCGCCGGCATTCCGGATTCCCGCGCACCGTTACGATACCCGGACACGCTTGCGCAACAGAAATGCATCGCATTCGCCGGTTATGTAACGTCTTGCACCGGACTCACACACTATGTGCATTAGTTTAGGGAGCAGTAGGATCTAGTCTTTTATATCTTTTGCCAATGGAAGTCAACGGAAACAAATTTTCACACAGGACGACTATTTATTACAAAAGCTCAGTACAAAACTCTACCGATATTCTATTAATATTTTGAAAAATAAAAAAAACTCATACTTATAAATGTAGGCTAAATTTGAAGACAGGCATATTATACAAAAGTGAATATGGTTCAAAAGAACATTAATTAAGTTAACCTGATGTTATAAACAAAAACTCTTTACTTAAGCTTAACTTACATTCATGTACGAAACCGATTAAAATAGCTTTCAAACAACAGGCGATGACATTGCACATTGAAATAAAATTAAAATAAATATATGAAACAATTACCCCTCAAATAAACACATAGTGTGCAACAAGCATCGCATGCACAGCGAGGTGGCCTCGGTCGGCCTTGACAATGTCGTCGCGAGCGCATAGACACGCGCTTGCCCCTTTCTTTCCTTCAACAACGAGGTAAAATTCTCATAGAGTCGACATTTTAAATAAGATGATCTGTATTTATGATATTCGAATATTAGTTTTAAGGATACGTTTATGTATTCGTCTTGGAGCACGTTTTCACATTCGTATTGAGCCTTAAAATTCTGATTTATGTCTCAAAAGCAAAAAATGTACTTGCTCCACTTTCAAGTTCTATTATTAATGTACCTAGTAGGTATGTTGTCGATTGGTGATAAAACAATTTTATCTATAGTTGCTATGCAGAAATTTTTAATGGAATTTAAGAGTTCCTACATGAACTTGATAAGAAAATCCAACACGGGTGGTTGGTGACTTCATTATCATAGATTTTGCTAGTTTATAATCAGGGTCGAAATTGTGCAGCAGCTATACACTAAAACAAGCAGATTGAAGTGTTAGTCAAAATAAGAACCTCTAGGGTAAAATTAATTAAGTCAATTCCTGTCATTTTTTATCGATAGATATCTCCAAGATTAAAATGGAATAAAAACTTTATTGCCGTACTCGGTACGAACAAGTTTGTAAACAGTGGATCAACCGTACGAAGAATGCGTAACATTTTACTAGGTTTTTTTATTTCTTCTGATGACATTCAAGTGAGATGCGATCTTGAAATTAAATATTTAATTATTTTAATTTAAATAGATAAAAAATAAAGAAGAAAAAAATAAACCTGTTTTAACGAATTAAAAGTAGATTTAAGTTGAATGGGGAAAAGATACTAGAAAGCTAGGACCTAAAAGAAATTTAGTGATGATGCAATATTCTATGTTACGCAGTTCATTTGATCCATTAAAGCAAGTTGAAGTAAAAACTAGTCAAGTTCACAAAAGTGTAGTTTGTTAGATTTGTAATATCATGTGGACCTTCGAAGACCTTAACCGACTTTAAAAAACACTTAATAAAGCCCGTCTCACGTTTATCATTATACGATCACATGGCACAAAAATAATGTATGCCCGTCGTGTAACTCAATCAATTCTGATTGATAACGGTAAGAGGAGTAATGGATGCATCTTTGTGAAGAAATAAACATTTATAATGCAACATTATATCACCGATGGCGCCAAAAATATATACTTAGTGGAAATGTCAAGGTGTACCGCGATCACGGTACCTTCATTGTTCTTCGAAACAACTTTTGGGTATTTCGTAAATTCCTTTTTGAATGCAATGTTATCCTGCCATTTCTTGAGGTTACAGACCTCAAAAAAAAAAGAAACCACAAAGGATCTTGAAACTGGAATCAAATATTGTGGTCCAGTCTTTTAGCGTAAAAAATCATGTTCCTCCTTAGAGTCAATAACAATAGACAATAGAATCTTTAGATAGTTTTTTTTAATTATTCAGTATTTAGAGTTTGAGACTATTTTTATACGTACTTATAGGATTTTATTAATAAAATTTTGTAATCAAGATATTCTTGATAAGATACTAAGTAGGCGTGTTTTATGCTTGTTGCTACTCATATGACAAAATAAATATTATGCAAGTAAATATAAAAAAAAAACACATACATACACAACAGTAATTCCGTAAGGGTTCCATATTCGTATAGCATTATAAATATAGTATATTCATTAAAAAGTCATGATAAAATATTTCTACATTCACACTTACAAATATGTTTCAAATAGTTTCCAGGCCTATTATTTTTCCGTTTCTCTTGGGAAATTCTTACAATTGGAGCTAAGCAAAAGGGGCCAATTGAAAATGTCTGCCTAAAGGCACGGCTCGCTTAACTTTTATAGTTCGTACTGGAAAATACGATGCTCGGATAAATTGAGTTTGGTTATTCGAGGACAACCAACAACAGGCTACTTGACTCATATAAATGTTTATGCAATAAATGTTCATTTCCAGTACAGTACAGTACAGTATTTGACAAAATATATCAATTTCCGTTAAAAAAAATGTAAGATAATGACAATTTCAAATTTACTTAAAATTCGGAACAGTAAAAACGCGAGCCGGCTATTTGGTATCCGCCATGAACGTAAGCGGTACGGTGTTGTGGTAAATTGGTCGTTTCAGATCTATTTTTAAATTCTGTGATTTACCTAAAGTTATTCAAATTATTTTCATTCGACAAATCTTGTGAATCGCATGATTTTCGTGCGACTCGGCGGTTATTAGCGAGAATCAGATTTCAAAAATTGCACCCTATACTCTGATGACGTCACAAAACTGCAGAAATGGCTGACACTGTTTTTGGTAGTATTTTAAAAATGAATTTTCGAAGTAAAGTTTTGCTGTTATATAGGGCTCCAAAATAGGGGAAAATTGTTTTAATCTACAAACAAATAGCAAGTAATTATTTTAAACATAAACAAAATACCACTGAACTAGTATAATCCCAAAGCGACAAACTATCTGATTTTAGATCGGTATTTTACAAAATTCCAATTTGATGTATTTAATTCAACGATACTAGCTGTGCCCTGCGGTATTACCAGCCCGTGATGTTTAGGTTAATAAATGCAGAAGGTGTGCATGGTCTATTGACCATGACACCTACACGAAATGAAAGAATGAATGCAGAAATTTTCTCAGTGGATTTCTTTCCAAAGCAGTTTTCAAAACCCGCACTCAGTACTCCGAGTACACTAGTACCCACAAAATAAATAAGCAAACAGATGGTTTACACAAAACCACCAAAACGTATATCTGAGAGTTGATTACAAAAAAGCAAGTCTGGTAGTCGCTGGAAGGTCAATAAATTTTGCACTTGTTTCTGTTTAAGAGTCGGTCGGATTGTTTTATTGGAGAGCCGCCAAATGCCCAATAATCATGAAGATATGTACTCTTAGTAAAATACTCATATGTACGCTAATGTTTTTTGAAGTTCCGATTTTGTAGAAGTAATCACGTGACTTGTGATTAAATTGATTTACACAAAAATAAAATTACATATTACTGTATTTATTATTATCATAGGTTTTTACATTCTTTACTTAGACATCCAATTTGGACCTCTCTGATCTCCATTTTTAATATCACTACAATTCTCTACATAGTATAAAACAAAGTCGCTATCTGTCCCTATGCATGCTTCGATCTTTGAAACTACGCAACGGATTTTGATGTGGATTTTTTTAAAAAGATACGAGTGATTCTAAGGGAAGTTTTATATGTATAATACATATATTATATAGCATTGCACCTGTACAAAGACCCGGGGCGGGTCGTTAGTCTCCAATAAATAAGGTTGTCTAGAGAAATAGCCTGTACCTACCTGCCTTTCATTTTTGTAATGAGGTATTAAATTAAAAAAAATAAATTGAAACAAAATACTCTTTATTGTTTGTTCCACACAAAATCATTACAGATAACCGCTTTACCTTTATACAATGATACACAAAGACGGACTTATCGCTAAAGCAATCACAATTCAAGTCAACCTTAGGATGGATGGAAAATTATCAGTTAACTTTACTATCCATACTATAACTAGGAATATTTCAGATACTAAACGTTACTGCGCTGCAATCGATATATTTACGAGTAGTTCCAGGAATCTATTCGGGTCGATGGTACTGAGATTTATCGGTTATCGATAGTCGATAGTGGATCGAAGGTCGTCGATCGCAGCGTCTGGACTGCGTGTCTGCATTTGTTTATCTCCTGTGTTAGGGCTCCTACACACAAGTCTTATTAATTTCTATTACTTTTATCTAGCATTCTATACACAAACGTCCATGATTCGTATATAATTCTGTTCTACCTGAAAGAAAGACAGCAGTGCACTGTAGTGTTGTGTTTAGATGTTGAACGTAAAAAGGTTTTCCAGGATGTAATAAAGTGGCCTGGTATAGCCCATTACCTGTACCTGTAGAAATAACTTCCAACAAACTTCGCACTCAACTCACAATTATAATTTAAGCTGTAATGATCTTACGCAGACCGTATGCTTCGCTGGCAACCTCACGGAATAGCTATTCCGTGGGCAACCTAATAAGTATATTATAATCTTTTTTTTTTTTCCAAAAAACAATAACCGACTTCCATTTGTTTTCCGGTCGCCAACTTGAACTTCGTCAAATTAGAATAACTCAGACACCTAGTTGTGCAGGGTCAATTGACCTAGTGCTCCAATAGACTACAAATAAAGTCAGTAAGTATAATATTACGATCTCTACATGTAAATAATGTCTCCTAGGATACTGCATTACCGCACGTTTGCCTCGACATCACGAAAGGAGCAGTGAATATTTTATTATAAAAAATAACTGAGCAAGAAACATACGTACGAATACTACACAAACAAATAAATACTCGCTCTGTATTTAAAGATATCCAATTCCGCAAAAACAAGCAGGAAGAAGTAGGCATTTCCATATCTATATATTTAAATAAACAATAACAATGTTATCATTCTATTAGATATAGTACACATGTTCTTGTGCGTCAGAGAGCATGGTGGAAGCTTCCATCCTAGTTACCATTCAGATTGTTTTATTAGCTAGTACATACATAAGGTAATATAAATTTGGCAAACTGCCTGGGTGAATCTGAACAAACTATTTATTTGTTACTGGCAGCTTTTTATTATTCAACTACGTTACTATATAATTTGTGTTCAAAATCTATATAAAGTCGTGTTAATTACATTATTTATAACTCAAGAACTGATTTAACTGAAAATTGGTGGGGAGGTAGCATAGAACCAGGAGAAGGACATAGGGTACCTTTCAACCCAGAAAAAACACTATTCCCGAGGAAAGTTCACAAAGTGCAAAAGCTAGTTTGAAATAATTTTGAGCTACTTTGTTGCGTGATTTGGGCTGTTAGCCCCTAGCTTTAGGGCAATACACCTTTTCGGTGCAACCGGAAAAAAGAACAAAGGTACTTTTTAAAACTAGCAGAGGTAGATAATCATTTAATCAAAATTTCATTGTTCGTCGTTCATCGTTTGAGGGTCGTAGGCTGTACTGGTACAGACACTGACAAACAGTAAAGCTGTTTCATATAGTAAAGTCTCTACTTCTTCTTTCCAACAGATTAGTTGGAGTTGAGTCAGCCTTCTTGTGACCCATTTTCTATTCAGCTCGGCTCTTGGTATGCTAATTTTGGAGAAGAACTTTATTTAGGCTGTTACATTTTTATTCCTTTCCTTTTATTTCCATCTACAGTCTCTACTTGTGGTCTCTACCTACTACGATTCATGAACCTTATTTTATATATTCTAAGTAAAGCGGCTTTAATTGCCTATAGCTGTATATATACTTAACTACAAATAATAAAATAAAAATATTACGAAGCATGAATAATTTGAAACTATATAATGACAAATAAAACTACAGAATTTTCGAGTTCAAATAACAAGGAAATGTGAGGGGAAATGTTACTTTAGTAATTCGAGCGAAAAGGTCATTTGGTAACTTTATCAATGAACAAGTCAAAGAAAATAATATTTTTTGAATTCTTTGCAATTCACTTTTTCCAAATAACAAAACAAAGGTAGAAAGACGCGATTCTTTTACTTATAAGTGGAAAAAGCCTATGTCCAACAGTGAATTTTCACTTAGCTTGAGTATATGCTCGTATATATGATACTGGTCTATTATATCTTCAGCATCATTTTTATGACGGGATCTATGTCCCTTAGTCGTCTTTTGCGACATGCACTCTAAAAAGAATCTACTTCTCTTGTTTCGGAAAACAAAAAAGCTTGTGTTGCATTGGCGTGCGATGCATACCTAGTTCTCATTGTCTAGAATGCTGTGCATTCGGCTGGAATCGTAGATATTCACAGTGCTGTTTGGTATGCACACATTATTCAACAAATATACTTGAGTATTAGATACCTCCCTATTATATTATGGACGTTTGATTGTACTTAAATATATTCAGTCTGTACTTGTATAAATTCCAAGTCGGAACAATGAAACCAAAATAGAATAGATAAAATAAAAAAATCAAAATTACAAATAAATTAATACAATTATTCGTATTTGCCTTACTTTTTTGTGATGTTTTTTGTATAATTCATATTTAATAAAAACAAATCAAATCCACAATAGCTAAATAATATAAAATAGTCATTCGAACATTCACTTTCTGATTGTTATAAACGCTCATACCCATAAATCCATATAAAAAGTAAAGAATATTTAATCCACAATAACATAACATGTATGCATAAGAATAATAACGTCATTAAATCAATTAAGTAAAATTAAGTAATAACTACTTCATTTCAGCGTAAGAAATAAATAGCTATCTTCTCCAGTAGGTCCTTATTTGGGCCAAGTTCGTATAATGTCCCCCGAAAATACACAGCGTTATGTTTCACACAAATTGTCTCTATTTTATTATATAACGAAATTGATTGAAACGAAATCTGTTTGTAAAGTTTTATTTACGTCCCTTGGGAGACGTTTGACGAAAACAACTAAATTAATGGAAAAATACCTACCTTCTTACTTACGCAATTGTTTTATTGTAAAAAAACTAATTGTAGCTTTTAAAGTCGCATTTGGCGCTTACTAATTCAAAGTACTTTACTATGTTTGTTTATCTCTACCACCATGTAAACTAAAGTATTTGGAATTGCGCGCGGCTCTAAGGTAATTTTTTTTTTAATCTATGATGTAAACGAATACTTATTGAAATTCACGAAAACAACACAGATTTAACTTTTAAAACTATACTAGTTAGATGTGTGAACTGGTTGGATTTGAGTTTTTATTTTGTATTTACTGGCCCTTTTGTTTGGGAAGGGTTATGGGCATATACACTAGAGATGAAAATTACTAAATATTTTTAAGGTCAATACAATAAAATACAATACAAATACTCTTTATTGCACCACAAAATAATCCTTGATTGATTACGATATTTCAATTACATATATATGTATTAAGCGTTTTATATATTACTAACTTATATCAGGTAGATTTTGTAATTGACCGAGATAAAAACATCGACTTTATTCCCAACACCAGTGATAGATTCACTGGCCACAATCGCAGTTGGCACGGGGACTGGCTTCGTATAAATATCGCTTTTGAATTCACCTCTCGATTCCATCAAATATTTATTACGACCGCTAGATGGAGGTAAACGATCTACATTTTACTCACAAATGTGCCAATATGGGGCAGCATTCACGCGTGTCTATTTCTATTTTACAATAAAATTAAGTTTGTCTATCTATTCCGTACAAAAATGTACAAACGGAACCCTTATAGGATCACTTGTGCGTCTGTCTGTCCGTCCGTCCGTCTGTCACAGCCAATTTTCTCCGAACCTACTAGACCAAAACAGATGAAATTTGGTAGGATGGCGTAATCTTGTGACCCAAATACAGTTGTGCAAAGTAAATAATTTTTTTTTTAAATGAGGTCATTTTCGGGGGACAACTTAGTAATTTAAAAAAAAAAGTTTTGCAGACCTTACCGTGTTATATATCAAATGAAAGGGCTCGTTATGAGGATCTCAAATATATTTTAGTTATTATTGTAACATAAATAGTTTTGAATTTATTCATGAAAGAAGACGAAAATTGACCCTTGATCTCCGAAACTACTGTCTGAAATTTTGAAAAAACTACAAAATTTAGTTCTTTGCCTGTAGATTACAGGAAAACCTACAAAAATTCTATCAATTGCCAATTAAGTGGTAATTTCAATATAAAACGTTCACTTACAGAAAATAGTCCACTAAAACACCACTAGATAGCGATAGTAGTAGTTAAATACCACAATTGAATATAAAAACTAACAATGGCATATTATTGTGCGGAACCCTCACCACGCGAGTTCAACTCGCACTTGACCGGTTTTTTTTTCTTCGTTTGGATTGGTTTTGTCCTACTAACTTAAAAACTATTGATGATGACAAGCGCATTTTAATATAATAGCGCTCAATTAATATGTACAGATTCAGTGCTGTGATAATAATAATCATAACCTATGAAGGTTGTCTTTAAGTTTTATTCTTTAGTTTAGTCACCTTATATAACAAGCTTTTGCAGTGGCTGAGTGGTCCTTCGCTAGAGCAGGAATTAGGTGTGTTTTGTTTATCTTTTGACAATTTGTTATACGATGGCGCCTAGTAATAGGTCCTAGTTAAGTAAATGAGTCTGGCATTTGTGTTTGAGGCGTGGTGTAATCTAAATGTTTCTTGTTATCTACAACCTATCCATAATATCCATTCAGTATGGGAAAGGATTTGATAAGTATAACATACTAGCTTTCGCCCGCGGCTTCGCCCGCATTAATTTTCCTCGGGAACAGGGCATTTCTTTTCCTGGTATGTAATATTACCCTATGTTCTTCTCAATACTCTTAGCTATGTGTATGCGAAATTTCAGGAAGATTGATACAGTAAACAGGAGGTGAAGAGCTAACAAACAAACAAATAAACCAATATACAAAGTCACATTCGCATTTATAATATTAGTTGGGATAGTTGGGATTCTAAGTTATTCCGAGTTAGTATATTTCAGTAATTCTCTTTCTATGCATTCATTAATGATTTTACAAGTATTAATAAGTGTTTGGTTGAATGCATGTAGCATCTTCTTATACATTTATTGAAGAAATAGACTATGCACATACTGAATGAGATTTTAACCGGGTTGAGATGTTGGTCTGCTTTCTACAGCATACTCTCAATTGAAGACGAAGATTTATATATAATTTCACTCGATCGATTTAGCATTTTACTTGCTATCTATACGTTCTTACATATTGTATGAAATGTATGAAATAAATTATTTTTAATGCTAAATATTCTGAAATTACTTTGAAAGGTCGCTTGTATCATAACAAGTATTACGATTCGACAATATTGAAGTTCGAAATACTTTAGCTCCTTACTGTACTCCGAAGAAATGTCTCTTCGATATTACTAAACTAAGAAACGAGGCAATTTGCGCGTAGAGAAATATATTTTTCATCAGCCACGGCCGTTGACTTATTTTCTTTGCCTATGTTGTTGCTGGTGGAATCGCCATCTGTCGAAAGAGCAAGACTTTTTGTAAAATAATATCTATATGGATTTATTGGCATCAAATGGTAACTTGTTCCAAATCAATCAACCATGTAATGTAACTTTGTTATTTCAATAAACGTGCCTCACATTTCTATTGTTTTACAAATGTATCATCACAGATGGATTTCGTCAATTCAACGACGCTAGAGAGAGCAATATCGAGCATTACTAGCTAACATATTAATTGTAATATATCTAACAGTTTGCTTCAAGAAGGCATGCTGAAGTGAAGAATAATGCGCCGGTAAAAAAAATTACCCAGGAGTCACCATATCTTATAATGAGAAAGCTTAAGTAAACGCGGTCAGTGATATTGATCTTTACCTAGGAAACTAAGATAATAATAGAAATAATAGGTGATAAAAAGCAATGTGGTCTTCGGCTTAAGAATCCTAAGAGGCGAATAAGGGAATAACAGATCATTAGATTTATTTATTGTGGTAATCATCTGCGCATATGGTCGTAGAACCAGCCAACCAACCAATAAACCAGCGATGTGAACGTACGAGTATGTTATCATAAAACTTCTGCTCGAGTAGATTTAATTAAGTCATATTCACAATTACTTTAGTTCGATACCTAACATTTCTAAATTATCAATCATACTTCATAACCGAATTAAAGATATTCACACCACGGATTGAAAGCTGAACAAAATATTTAACACCATTCGTTTGGTTAACATCCTCACCTTGTATGTAGAGTCAAGAGGCGGAGCACTGCGGGGCGTCTCGGTACCCTGCGAGGGAGATGTAACAGAATAAGAAATAGCGTTTTAAGTCCAAGCAAATCATGGTGATTAAATTGACACTGAAGTAAAAAATTGTACGTATGTTTTGGATTTTCTTGAAAAATAAGTGGTAAAGTATTTTTATTTTATTTATGAATTCTATATTCTGATAGCTAAATATAATAATGTATTAAAAATGTCTTAAGTTGAAACTATAAAAAAAATTAACTAACCAATACATTCTACACAACGAACAATCAAAAACACATTCAGGATCGCATAAAACATTCCGCAATCGATGTATCAATCGGGATATCAATCAGCATCGTTATGACTATTGAAAGTGCATCCGCCTTGTTCTCTAACTTGCACCAGCACCCATCAAAACAGATCAACAATACGAGCAAGGTGAAGCAACCGCCGAAAGGGCAGACTAGGCCGATATAAAACGACTACATCCCTGCATTCTGTACCTATTCCATCGCCGGCGCCGCAGACCTATCACACGATCTGAAGACTTGTTCCACTGCACCATTATGTCGAAACTGGTAAGGAACTGAATAAACAGCCATTGTTTCACATCCAGCCAGGTATATGAATCGGTAATAGCTTCAAACATAACGATTCATAAATGTTAGTGCTTTTATCTCCATTCTAACATGATACTCATAGCAAGAACCTCATCACGATGGAAATGGGTGAAACTTTTTTTTATATTTAATTTTATAGTTACCAAAAGTCAGTAATACTGCATTGCTGCACTGCAAATTGGATGTAATAGAATTTTTAAAATACTTTTTTTTAAAGATGTCTTTAACACATAATTTTATACCTCTTCATTTGTTCAGTTTAGATAAATAAATTGAGTTATTGACCTAAAAGAACTGAATAATATCTTAGTTCTGTTATTTCAGTTTCCGAAGTCTGAAGGCATATAAATTTTTAAATGGTTGGTATGATAGCTCGTTAAAAAAATTCACTTGTGTAAAATACGAATCTAATTGTTTTCAGTTTTTCCTTGGGTTCGCGGCTATCTTATCGATAGCATCAGCCGGTCGTCTTGACCACCTCACACAAGCTTACAGCGGCGCAAACGCTGGAGCCTTCAGTGGACCACCTTCAAATTATGAAAACGTCAATAACGGCGATGGAACATACCGTTTTAGGTAATACCTGAAAATAAAATAAAATAACCCAAAAAAATGTTAGTATACTTCTCAATATGTCTTCCACTTTGATAATTTTTAGTATATAGTTATAATATATGGATATAGTCTTAAATGGTAAGGTGGACTTATTATATCCGTAAATCCGGTTTATATACATACCAATCGCGTTTTATCCCTTATGGGGTAGACAGACATATATATAGATTCTATGTTTTTTATTTATTTTTAATTTTTATCCGCTCTTAAACCAGCAAGGTATATAACATTCTAACAATAATAATAATCCTATTCTGCTATACTTCCTACTATCCTACTAATGTTATAAATGCGTGATTTTGTATGTTTTGATGTTTGTTACTAAATCGCACAAAAACGGCGACTAGCACCTGAGAACACGGAGTACAACAGAAAGATGTCTACAGCACTGACACCAGAGCGAGAAACAGACTGAAGGCGACTAGCACCTGAGAAACACGGATTACAACAGAATGATGTCTACAGCACTGACACCAGAGCGAGAAAAAGACTGAAGGCGACTAGCACCTGAGAAACACGGATTACAACAGAATGATGTCTACAGCACTGACACCAGAGCGAGAAACAGACTGAAGGCGACTAGCACCTGAGAAGCACGGATTACAACAGAATGATGTCTACAGCACTGACACCAGAGCGAGAAACAGACTGAAGGCGACTAGCACCTGAGAAACACGGATTACAACAGAATGATGTCTACAGCACTGACACCAGAGCGAGAAAAAGACTGAAGGCGACTAGCACCTGAGAAACACGGATTACAACAGAATGATGTCTACAGCACTGACACCAGAGCGAGAAACAGACTGAAGGCGACTAGCACCTGAGAAGCACGGATTACAACAGATGATGCCTACAGCACTGACACCAGAGCGAGAAACAGACTGAAGGCGACTAGCACCTGAGGAACACGGATTACAACAGAACGATGTCTACAGCACTGACACCAGAGCGAGAAACAGACTGAAGGTGACTAGCACCTGAGAAACACGGATTACAACAGAATGATGTCTGCAGCACTGACACCAGAGCGAGAAACAGACTGAAGGCGACTAGCACCTGAGAAACACGGATTACAACAGAAAGATGTCTACAGCACTGACACCAGAGCGAGAAACAGACGGAAGGCGACTTGCACCTGAGAAATACGGATTACAACAGGAAGATGTCTACAGCACTGACACTAGAGCGAGAAATAGACTGAAGGCGACTTGCACCTGAGAAATACGGATTACAACAGAAAGATGTCTACAGCACTGACACCAGAGCGAGAAATAGACTGAAGGCGACTAGCACCTGAGCATTATAGAAGAAGAACAAGGAGGAAAGCCCGCAGTGCCATTAGGAAAGCAGCAAGAAGAGGACATAACAAAGGCCTGGAAGGTCACGTCCCAGCATCAACTTTATTGCAGCATATCCCTTCCCCAAGTATATATTACACATCAAGTATAGTATCTATATCCCAAACACTGGTTTGACGCGAGTACTCGGCTGGTTCAAATTTCCCGTCACTCCGAAATTCCCTGGCTGCACCACCCACACATCCGTCCGTATCTACGTTCCCAACCGGTTCCTCGAGTCTGAGCTAGCTAGCTTCAGGGCGGACTGACGAAGCCGTACATGATGAGGAAGAGCCAGTACCACCCCGTACCCACTCGGACTCGATGATCGTGCGGATGCGTCCCTTCGAACTGGAACTCAGCTCTGCACTCTTGCAGCTTAACCGCTGGCTGGGCGGGAACAGAACAGAACAGAACAGAACAGAACAGGTGGACTTATTATATCCGTAAAATGATTATTATTTTCCAGTGTCACTGGATTCCTATTATTAATTTATCTATGTTTCCCTGTATATTCTCGGCAATATGCTTAAGCAAGCCAGCATCTCTCATTGAAGCTATATTTATTTTACTTTTAATTATTTTTATAGACTTTCCAATTTCTTATTTATTTGTTTCGTTATTGTTTCTTATTACTAAGGTTAAGATTGCTGGTTCGAAAATTTTCTATTATAAAGGTTAACTGAAAGAAATAGACTATTGATTATTGCATATTGAGGTCGTCTTCCGCACATTAGATTTTAAGCTCAATTGTTTTCATGTTGTTGTGCAATAAAAGACTTTATTTTAAATATTATACAAACTATTTCAGCTACGACACACCAACTGGTATCTCAGCTCACGAGAGCGGGTCACCCCGGGCCCAGGGTCCTGAAGGTCCCGCTGTGACTGCCGAGGGAGGGTTCTCGTACCGCGCACCCGACGGCCAGCAAATCTCACTCACCTACACCGCTGATGAAAACGGCTTCCATCCTACTGGATCCCATATCCCTACTCCACCCCCAATCCCAGAGGCTATCCTCAGATCTTTAGAGTACAATAGGCAGCATCCTTCGTCGTGAGTATTTTGTTTTAAGATGGTTTTGATTTATTAAACTTTATTTATAGATTTATGCTTTTACCAACTATTTTATAGATAAGAAGTTTCATATTCCCAAACATAGAGCAAATTTCGACTCTACGGAGTCTGAAATCTTCTTGCTGTATAGGAAAAAAACAAAGTAAAAATTTGTGTTAGTGTATTTTGAAAGTGTTTTATTAGACCTTTTTAGTAATCAAAACTTGTCTTTTTTAAATAATTATGATTCTTTGTTATAGTTAAAAAAAATTACCTTGTGTTTGTACGATTGGAAATTCTTTGTTCTTTGTCAACTCACTTCAAGTTTTCAGCTCTTTTGTGTTTTATATATTCAATACAAAAATAATTGTTTTTGCCAAAAAAACGAAACCGACTCCAATTCCTGAACTAAAAAGGATGAAATAATCAATACATTGTTGTTTAAATATGCTTCATATCAAACATTTAAATAAATTTGAAGTTGTTAATTATGTTTCATTTTCTTTACAGAGATAATGGTGCCTACAACGAGGGTCGGAACAATGCTTACCGCTACTGAAGTCATTAATATACGCACTTGCGTCTTACCTCAGAACATGGACTGTGATATCGATGGATCGTTCACTATTTAATTTTATTTATAATTGTAACTTATTAATAAATGTGATTGAATTTAATTAGGTATTTTACTAATAATCTTTTTTCCTTCCATATATTGGCGTATTCATTGTTTATGTTACTAATAAGTATCTCTTCTTATTGGGAAAAGATAATGAAATTAAAACTGCTTTGTGCTAAGGACTGTATATGTCTCACAGATGCAACTTAGGAATTAACAGAAGCTTTTTAATTGCTTATCCTTTTTTCATCAACTTTCCATCATTCCTACGAGAGGCTTCACAATGCCAAATCTTATACTATATCTTGTGCCAAAAGAAACATTAAGTTATAGAATCTCAGGGCAACCCCAACCGAAACGGGGAAATCCCTAAGTTCAGGGAGTGAAAATATAATACCATAACTTAAACGCAAGTTAGTTGTTAGCCATTTAGTTCCTTACCAACTTCCTAACTTTGCGACAAAGTATATTGTTTTAGCTTTAGTTGGGAAAGGCTACCGAACATGCTTAATTGCTAACGCAAGTTGTACAACCGCCGGTAAACGATCAAAGCGCACCTAACTTAGTTTAACAAGTTAAGAGAAATCATTAACAAAGTTACACAGTGTAATATTAAATTAATTTTACCATGATATTAACGTCAATCATTTTGACGCCACTTTGCATATAATTTATATCAAGTAGGTTAGTTTAAGTGTAATTTCCGCCTAAGCCTAAGTAGACATGACTTATGATAAAATTACCACACACGTCGGAAACCTACGTACGTTGAGCTGATGTAGAGTTCATTATACAAATATACATGCTGCCTACATCGATGTGTGGAAGGATATACTGTAACTCATCATGACAATAACTAATTGACGCTGACTGTTGTCAATTTGATAAAGGGGCAGCACGTGTGTGTATTTCTGTGCATCTCTTTAAACAGATAGGTTCAAACGACATTTGAGAAGCGATCATCATCATTTCGTGTAGCTGACACGGTCAAATGACCATGCACACCCTGGTGTCAGATTTCTCGGAACCGCCTCTCAGCCTCTGACGTAGTTCCTTTAACAACTACCGGCAGATGGCAGCCGGGACCAACAACGGTTTAACGTGCCTTCCAAAGCCCGGAATCATCTTTATTATCAGACAATCGGGTAATTCAAGCCTGTAATGTCCTAACCAAACTGGAAACAACTAAACAAAGTATGATTCCCGTGGGAATCGAACCCACGACCCCCGGGTCTACAGGCAAACGCATTAACCACTGGACCATGGAGGTTGAGAAGCGATATAAATTATTGAGTTCACAATTAACACCTTGGTGGATAATTGGTGGTTGCATCTGTTCCCAACTTCTTGATAGTGGGGCCAGAGAAACACTATGTGGTTTTTTATGAGTGAGTCTTGCTCACATGATTGCTTTATGAAAATGTTGACTGAATCTAATATAATCCTGAAAATCTGAAAACCCTTTTACATAAAAAATAAGTATACACTTTCCCTTTAACATACCTAGTTACTAAGCTTTTCGAAATTAATCTGATCAACACCATGCCGATAGATTTTAAATATTATTGCCATTTATACCACAAAATAGTAATTGTTTTCAAAAAATATTTAAAAGAAAAAAATTCAACTAAGTAACAAATAATGTAAAATCTAGTTGGTGTAAGATTTCTAAGGTGTGATATGGCCCGATTAGAAGTATAATTGTGTGTTTACTTACTAAATTATGGAGAGAATGGGAATGGGAATGGGAGAGAGGGCAGCACTGTGCCATAGTAAACATTAGATCCGTGATTAATAAAGTTTTAAAAAGAATAAATACACATTTAGATACTGTTAAAGTGCAAAGTGAACAAATAATACAGTGAAAATCAACATATATTGGAGTGGAAGACTTAAGTGAACATAATTCTATAATATAAACAATAATATGTGAACTGTGTTACCACTGGTAGTCTTCAATTTATAAAGACTAAGTGACAATTGAGACATAATACATAACTTTAAAAAGTGTAAATAACAATACAGTGCAAGTTTCACAGTAATAAATAATAGTGGTGTAAATCGGATATCGAACATAACCAAAAAACTGAATGATTTGCAATTTGGTACATTAGTAAGATCATAACAATTAGAAACAGCGCCATCTATGAGAAGACGTACAAATCAAATAACACAACTATAGCAAGACCAATACGTGCGTTATTGGTTTTCCAGAGGATCTAAGACCTAATTCTAAGAAAACTCAAAAGAGGGCACCACAAGTTACAAAACAAAATAAAACTTTAAGACAAACGAATATGGAGGAAATTATGAATGCTCTTATAAACATACAAAAAGAATTAGATGAACAGAAAAATGAAATTCGAAAAAGTGGAGACAATATAGCAGAGCAAGTTACACAAAATGTTAACAAAATGTTAGAAGAAAAATTTGTTCATTGGGACGAAAAACAGAAAAAATTAGAAGAAAAAGTAAACAACCAAGAGAAGAGAATATTCTTTTTGGAAAAACAAGCGAGGCAGAGAAATATTGTATTTTTTGGAATGGAAGAAAAAGAAACATCCTACGAAAATTTGCAAAATAACATAATAAATTTTATAAGTAAACATTTCACTATCGAAGTAGAATACAGAGATATACAAGAACTTAAAAGAATAGGCAAAAAAGGCGAAAAACCCCGTCCACTAATTGTAACATTCTCAACTCTAGGCTTAAAGATTAACATTTTTAAAAAGAAAGGAGTTTTAAGAGACACCCAATATTATATAAAAGAAGATTATCCACACCATGTATTAGAGAAGAGGAGAGAACTACAAGATCAAATAAAACTAGAAAAAGAGAAAGGAAACAATGTTATTATAAAATATGATAAATTAGTCATCATAAAACCTAATAATAAAAGATCCCTCCCTACTTCACCGGTGAATAGTTCCCATTCACAAGAAAAGATTAGTACACAGGCCAACAAAAAGAACAAAACACAGAAAATTCACGCTCCTGTACAAAGATCAAACAGTTTATCAGAAGGAGTTCTTAAGCCAAGCATGTTAAATTATTTAGTTAACAAAAATTCTAACAACACAACACCTAATCAGGACAATGAAAATAGAGATAAATACATATAGCAATTAAAGCCCCTCTCCAGCACGGATCATAGTAAAAAAAAAGTTAAAACAATCAGCAAAAATCATCTTCCAATCCGGTTGGTCACCGTGGAAGATTATGACCACAACCCTCCAAAGAAAAAAACACATGTAAAATTATCAAACTCTACATCTGAAAAATTTAACAAGATCTATATAATAACTTATAACGTTAGAACCTTATCAACTTATGAGCATCTAATTGAGTTGATAGAAGCATTTAAAAATATAAGGTTTGACATAATCGGACTCTCAGAAACGCGGCGCATGGGTACAAAAGTAGAAGAATATGAAAATTATATACTTTGTCATACAGGAACCATACCAGGAAAATACGGAGTCGGATTTCTAATAAAATTATCTTATAAAGAATATATTGAAAATTTCATCGGCATCTGTGATAGAGTTGCAATCCTAAACTTAAACATACAAGGCTATAAATTATCACTGATACAAGTATATGCGCCCATAGAAGAATCAAGTGAAGAAGACATCGAACTTTTTTATGCGAATTTATATAAAGCCTTAGACATGGCACATAATACATTTATCATCATGGGCGATATAAATGCAAAAATAGGTCAACCCAGAACTGATGAATACTTGATAATGAAACCAAATGGATATGGCGTCAGAAGTGAAAGAGGACAAAGACTCATAGATTTCGCTTTAGAAAATAAACTGTCAATTTTAAATACATATTTTAAAAAACCACCAAACCGTAGATGGACCTGGCGCTCACCTGGTGGCAAATATAAAAATGAAATCGATTATTTTTTATCACCCAGACCAAATACGATACAAAACATAGAAGTATTAAATCCTAATTTTTCTTCCGATCATAGACCAGTTAGAGCAACAATGGCACTGTCCAAAATAAAAATAAAAAACAGAACAAGTTTCAAAAATAATAATAACTACTCATTGACGAGCGAAAAAGAAATAAACAAATACAAAGAATGCATAAAAACTTGTTTACCTCATATAATTAAACCGCAACAAGATATTTCAGTACAATCATACCACGACAATATACTAAAAGCTATCACTCAAAGCCTTAATGACACTCGAACATGTTATAAAAATACAAACAAAAAACATAAATTTTTAACAGAGAATACATTAGCCCTTATGAACAGGCGACATGTACTACTAAACACAAAAAATAAAACAAGGTCAATGAAAAACGAACTCTCCGCATTGTATAAGCTAATAAGCAAGCGCATTAAATACGACTATACAAGATATAGATTAAACACAATTGAGAAACATCTTATAGAAACAAGAAGCTCTAAAAAAGCTTTCAAAGAGTTACGAACAAGCAAGGCATGGATCAACGAATTAAATAGAGATGGTAAAAGGTTAAATAATCGTAACGATGTTCTAGAAATCGCAACGAATTTCTACAAAACACTCTACAGAGCTCAAGAGGAAAGTTCCGACCACACTACTAGCACAAGCTATCTGCACGAAAGCTCAATGCGATGTGCACCATTCGATGAAGAGGAAGTTATGCAAGCAATACAAAAACTAAAATCAAATAAGAGCCCAGGTTCGGACAACATCTCTAATGAAGCTATAAAACTGGCACACCCGCTACTGACTCTACCGCTGACCTATTTGTTCAATCGCATCTTGAAAACTTCAGAAATTCCTACACAATGGTCAGAATCTAATATAATTTTAATTTATAAAAAAGGCGACCCATCTGACATATCAAACTATAGGCCAATAAGCTCACTTTCAATACTTTATAAATTATTCTCCTCCCTCATAAACCAAAGAATAAGCAAGACACTGGAAGTAGAGCAACCCCCTGAACAAGCAGGATTTAGAAAGGGTTTCTCAACCATAGATCATATTCACACCCTAGAACTACTTATTGAAAAATATCAAGAAATGAATAAAACTTTATACATCGCTTTCATAGACTACAAGAAAGCTTTCGATACTGTATCACAATCAAGCATCTGGAAAACGCTAAAAGAACAGGGGGTGGAAAATGAGTATATACTAATAAACATCTACAGAAACAACAAGGGTAGAGTAAAGTTAGAAAGAACCGGCCCAAGCTTTCCCATTCAACGAGGCGTAAGACAAGGTGACCCGACCTCTCCAAAACTGTTCATCGCTCTCCTGGAATCCATAATAAGGAACTTGGATTGGAGAACATGCGGCCTAAACATCAACGGGAAATACCTGAGCCACCTCCGTTTCGCAGATGACTTGGTACTTTTATCAGAATCGAGCTCGCAATTACAAGTCATGATTCAATCACTAAACACGGCTAGTAGGAAAGAAGGATTAGAGATGAACCTCACAAAAACAATGTTAATGACAAATAGCACGGAGAAGACTATATCGGTCGACAACGAACTACTGAAATACACAGAAAAATACATATACCTAGGCAAACAAATTAGTTTTATAAAAGAAAACAATTATTTAGAAGTCGAGAGACGCATTCAACAAACATGGAATAAATATTGGAGTCTAAAAGAAATTTTCAAAAGCAACATACCAGTTAAAATTAAAACTCAAGTTATGTCTAGATGCCTTTTACCTTGCTTAACATATGCTTGTCAGACATGGAAATACACCACCAACATAAAAAAAAAAATTATCACATGCCAACGAGGCCTCGAAAGAAGCATGCTTAACATAAGAAAGATTAAAAAAATACGGCATACTAAAATAAGAAGTATTACAAAAGCCACTGATGCTCTAAAACATGCTCAAAAGCTGAAATGGAAGTGGGCGGGACACGTGGCACGACTGACAGACGAGCGGTGGACCATAAGGGCGACGCGGTGGGAGGGCCCAAGTGGGAAACGCTCCAGAGGAAGACCGCTTACCAGATGGGCGGATGACATCCGCAAAACGGCTGGACAAGAGTGGATGCAAGTTGCCCAAGATAGGGAAAATTGGAATTCTTTGGAGGAGGCCTACACCCGCGGAGGGGTTCTTGAAGAGTATTAGCGTATATAAAAATAAATAAATAGAAATTAAAACTATATTATAGAAGATTTTTAAAAATAAGTAAACCTAGTTTAAGTAAACTTTAAATTACAAATATTAGTTCTAAGATACTTTGTTATTCAAGAAATAAAAGGCTTTTTTATTTTTATTTTATTTTATTTTTTACTTACTAAATTATGAGTCCCATGGGTTGGTCCCTTCATTATTTTGTGATTTATATTATAAAATACATTCATACCGCAGAGTACTTATTTATTTGCGCCTAGGGTACTAGAGTATATAAATTCCTCTAAATAATGACTTGCTAGAATTATATTTCCTCAAATCGATAGTTGAACTTTTACTTTTTATCTTCGCTTTCCTTATTCAGGAGAACATTTTTTCTTCGACACACCTGTCGACTTACTAGGTATATACATAAAAACGGTACCAATGTTATATTTGTAGTTAACATAACTGTTTATAAAATACAATATACATTTATCTAAATAATAAAAATACTCTAAACTAAATTAAATGCAATTATTGAACCCAAATCTCTGCCATCACCGAGTAGGGTTCCCAAGAGGTAGGTAGGTAGGTATTATTTATTATCTAGTCTAGGACTTAACTAGTCATCTCATCTCACCATTGATTAAAATTAAAGGTATACGATCAAACATTGATCAAGTCAAAGATAAAAGTTTATGATTTCGGCCAAGAATCTTACAGAATTTTGTAATTCAAGCACTACAAATCCCAGAGCGTCTCAGCTGTGGGTTTGTATTTAAAGTACAAAGAATTAACTTTGATAATAGTCCACCCTCTCAGTAGTCTTTTCTTAAGCCGGAGACTAAGGCATGAATTTAATTTTGATAAGCACAATTTTTAATGATTAAATATCTTTAAAAACGTCCTAAAATTATTCATGTCTTATTTAATTACTCACATTATAGTACTCAACAAGTTATTTTAAAGACTAATTGCCTGTAAGGCTCGTTGGCTCGGCTGCTTTATGATTTGGAGGTGTTTCAACTAGGTACAAAAGATTGTGTGCTGTTCTAAAGTTTGTAGGTTACTACTGTAAGTTTTAAAAAATTGAAAACTTAACATATCGAAATCCCTCTTGAGAAAACATCTTATGGGAATTGTCAATTCAGGGTGTATGTTAAATTATGTATTTATTTACCTTTATATATGATATCGTTTTGAATATTTGCAAATGCAAATTTATTAGGGTATAGATTAGATAGGATTTAGCAAAATCACAGTATAATAGTATACGATAGTAGGAAAAGTAATTCTAAGATCTGTTGACGTCACACTAAAAGGTACTGAACACAGGTATATTAATATAATCAACACATTCCTTGTTTGATAACTTCTGTCGCCTCGAGGCTTTGGGATAAAGGAATCGAATTAATTAAACAACTTCGTAATTTTCACACTTAGTTTATTAAAGCATGTTTTGCATAAATAGACATCGTCGCGTTAAACGTAGCTAGATAATAAATAATATGTCTGTATCACAGTTGGTATCGCTGATGTGGGATCGTGTCCGTTGTCAATACTGGTAGCCGCCATTGTATCGGCCACCATTGTAATACCCGTCTCCTCTGAAACAAACAAATGTTATCATAAGATATTGATTTCGATAATATTGTTTGTAAGATATAATTTTAGAGCAGGAAATGTTGGGACCTTGAATGGTGATGAGATTTAAAATACTATTGCATCTTCTGTGTCCTTGTTTCACGTGTACAACATAACAATGGATTATGGATTTTGAATGCTAAGTACGCGTTTGAAATCAAAACCAATTACAACAAGTTCGTTCTTAATTAATGATTTTGTTTTATTAATTAATAAAATACTTTACTTACGATGAGGGGTTTTGTCTGTTAAACTGGATGGATCTGAGGATAGCTTCCGGGATGGGGGGTGGAGTAGGAATATGGGATCCTGTGGGATGGAAGCCGTTTTCATCAGCGGTGTAGGTGAGTGAGATCTGCTGGCCGTCGGGCGCGCGGTACGAGAACCCGCCCTCGGCCGTCACAGCGGGACCTTCAGGTCCAGGGGCTCTGGGGGCTCCGCTCTCGTGCGCTGAGATGCCGTTTCCAGTTTCATAGCTAATAAAGAAGAGTAACTTTTATTAAATCACACCAAAGATACTTTCGGACCTAGCTGACATTATTTTTTCAACAATTTTTACAGACGCCTAGACATTGTGATTTAATAATTATTAAACCAGTTATTTGATCGCAATTATCTCTTGGATTATCAGTCGAATTTCAAAGATAAAAAGTTTTAAATATGGAGTCAAAAGTTATGCCCAATTCTTTTTTAAGAACAGGTGAAACGGTGTGGTACTACAATTTTAGATAAAATTATATACTTACTTGTATCTATACGTCCCGTCACCATTGTTCACGTTTTCGTATCGCAGTATAGGGATGTGAGCGCCGCCGCCGCCATACCCGAAGCCTGCGCCTGCACCTGCGCCGAAGCCGGCTCCCGAGCCTCTGCCGAACCCGCCATTGTACTGCGAGTGGAACTGCCCGGCAGATACTAATGCCAGGAAAGCTAGGCCGAACACAATCTATAAAAAAAAAATGTTTTATTTACCTGCACAACATATTGTACTGGGGTTTGTCGAAATAATGTAACGTGGTGGTCAGTACCTACCATGGTAGGTAATTGATCGATTACCATAAACGTCATCTTTTTATTAAAAAAATAAAAAATAAATGTAAAGAATTTCAAAAGAATTTCCTTGATCACCAGTAGAACTGGGATAGGGTTGATAAAAAAGAAGAAAAAAGATAATAAATTTTACAACCAAATAAAAAAAAAATTACTAATCCTATACAATTTTTGAATGTTAAATAACACTTAAAAGATGTAAAATAAAAAATATACCGTTAAAGAACCCATGTCGGAAGATGCTGATCTATTGAACAATGCTGCTGAAAGAATGATTTCGATAAAGCGAGCAATCTTTTTATATCGAAGTTGCCCTCCCATCACAACACATCTCAGGGTATGAGTTCGAGGTTCGAGGATATTCGTTTAGAGAGTTTAGACGCAAAATAGATGGTGTTTAACGCATACCAGTGCGGCCACCCCCTGCAGAGCGATGATTGCTGGCGTGCGCCGCGAATTTGGTAAGACTACCTTTGATGTGTACTAGGAACAAAGAATTTCTGTTTATGGTATATCTTTTGTCTAAAACAGGCAAACGAAAAGTTGGAACTCGATACACATGGTAAGAATATAATTATTTTGTACTTCTGTTTTAGTTAAGATTTTAGAGTAATGCTAGTTTCTCATTTGGTAAAAGTGTTCCAGGCAATACATTAGTTGCAGGACTCTCTTCAACTTTCAAACTCTCTTCCTGCTTATTTTAGGCCGTTCTTGGCACGATGGGTATGCCCAAAATTCTAATAGATTTGTGACTTAAATTTTCTAGGTGTATTGAGATCGATAGCCTCGATTACCTGATCCTATACTATATCTATGCCTAAGCCTAAACAAAAAAAGAAAACTGAATTACATGGAAATATGCAAAGTCCATAATGCGGGAGTTCATAGTTACTCCAACGCTCACTTTGCTAATTTTCTGGTAGCTATGACCAAAAGGATTTTTAAAGGCTGGATCCACGACTGTTCAATACAATGGGAATGATGGCTGGCCTGACAAATATTTTTATAATTAGGACGTCTGTTGATTATCCGAAAATAATAAACACTTATTGTTTGTCAAATAAGTAAATAATTACAAAGGTACAGAACACGAATGTATTTTTTGGAGTAAGGATATGTGACGTCATAACAATGTATAAGAAAGTACACAGAAGTGCACGAGATTAAAAAACCATTGTATCTACAAAGAATGTCTATTGAGCGCGTATGAATCTTGTAATAATTATAAAGGAACATTGCTTTTGCTTAGTCCTTTTCCGTCGGCTCGCAGAATACATAAAAATAATAGAAATATTGTTATGTGACATATTCTTGTGAGAACCAATGGAAACATTAAAAGATAAAAATCAATAATTTCTTTTTTAAGGAATTTTTCTTTTTGGCGGAGAAGCATTACACCAATGCTTGGTTGGAATCCCATTTGTTTGATTACACACAGAAGGTAATCTAATAAATTTAATTTTGCCCAAGATCTAGCGTAAACACAGGCTGCATGTTGCTAATATGCGATTTCTGCAAAATGCATTTGGATGCACCTTAATGGCTCACGTCGCACACGCCTACTGAAACCGGACTGCACAGATTTCTACAGGCAACTGATTGCATCTGTGATCATAATTGCATCGAAATTCTGCACCACATCCATGAGATTTTAAAAACGCAGACGCTAGATGCTGCGTTAGCGATTTTGTTTGAGAAACCCTGCAGCGCCCCTGGCGGATGGTATGGTAACTAAGGAATTTTATATTTAAAGATAAGGAGTTCCTTTGCGGAAGTCTTTGCCACCAGTTAGTCCATACAAGCTATTGCCGGCCGGTGCCCACCACTGCTGTTAGTCCCAGCAGTAGTTTGCATTAACTAACTGGTAGCGGAAGCACGCAAAGTAATTTGGTAAATACTTGTAGAAAATTTTATAAAAAATCCTAACGCAGTCGCTAATAGCGTTCATGAAATCTCGTGGTCACACACTGTTCTCTTTTTGACATCTGTGCCTATATCATGAGATATTTCAGTCGTAGTCTTTAGCAACTGCGTTGGAAATTTTGTATGCTAAATTCGTAAAGCTCTCCTGGTGGAAAGGTAAAGAAAGAAAGGAAAAAAAAACAACGTTTATTTGATATAGCACAAAACACAATGGAAGAAGCCGCTTAACATAATGACAAATGTTTGTGTTTATATAAAAATGGTCCCCTCTAAGCATAGTGGAGGTGAGTGAGAACCACAACGGCCTGGTCTTTCGAGGTTACCATTACAAATAGTTAACAAATTTAAAAAAACAAACATCACACACATACCAAGAATAATAAGAGGGCGGTGAAACACTATTTCTGTAGACTAATGTAATTTCATACAAAACCCTAATGCTGTCGATAGCGACTGTTTACTATCCTATTAATTTTAATCGGTTTATTAACTAAAGAATATTAACACCTTCTTTTTTAAGGAATCTGATAATCACGTCTAAATTACTAATTAAAGATTCTGATGAAATTTGGCACACAGATAAAATTACATTCTATATCTAAAGAGTACTTCAGCATTGTCACGGCAACAGCTAGCTAATTTCTATACTAATATTATAAAGAGCAAGTGTTGGTAAGTTTTAGTCAGTCCGATTTAAAAAAATATTTTTGCATATGATAGACTCATTCTTGGTGAAGACTAATGTCTCTACGTCGGTCACCCTCGCCCACACTTCAGACGGACGAAACTGCAGGGAACAGCTAGTAAGTTAAATTAATAAACCAAATAATCAATCAGAAATCAAACGTTTTATTTTTACAATGAAATTGTTCAAAGGGCATTATCAAAATTTACATTGGACTTTTGTTATAATTTCCAATAACAGGAAGAAATTGGAAAGACGCACGATGGCTGGTCGCTGCTGCGGTAATTAAATTTCTGTTGTAATTACTATTAGCAGCTGCTTAATTTACGGAGCGTTATAAACAATTGGTTTTAGTAAACTGTACGAGCAATGTAGATGAGTTTTTCTCAATTATGATATTTTTAGGACTTTTAAGGAATATGGTCCCAATTTTGCCAATCTCGATTCAGAGATTGATTGATTTTTTTTAATTACCTCTATATATTTTAACGATCTTCTTAAAGAGGAAGTTATCAATTTAACCTATGTAAGTAATATTGTCAGAATTGTACTGTAAATTTTTTAAAGTATAAAAATTGTTTATTTTCGAGAAATTCAAAGTTAATATTGTACAAGTAGTCTATACCAGATAATATACAGTAGATACACGTGTACCTTCATTAGTGCATGTTTATTTTTATATTTGTACTCGAATATTTCAAAAATTTATACTTAGTCGTATTGTAATTTTTTTTACTTAATAACCTATGTAGGTATATTAATTTGTATTGGAGCAGAGCATGGATGCCTTCAAATCAATATTGATAAACCATATTTTAACGCGTTGTTGGCTCGCAGAATCCAGTCATTGTGACTGGAAAAACCAAAGAAAATCAAATCGCGCGAGGCAATTTTTATCTATGGGAAAAACTATTGTTATGTGATAATATTTAATAAAACTCCCGCTAGTATTGAAGGCAGTATTTATTTATTCATCATGCAATATTATGTACATTACTTAACAATAATTTAACTTTAATAAATTAACGAGTGCGTTATTTTGCATATCGTGGTATCACAGTCCTTGAAGATTTGCAGCTTTACCATTAGAATCATACGGAAAGTTAATGAAAGTAGATATACTTACAAATTTAAGGAAATTTAACATTAATTGAGAGTAACAAATTATTCTGTAGATTGAATGAAATAATAAAAGGGAAAAACAATCAATTTTCTTAATTAAGTACTATTTGATTTTGAAGACAATGATAGTTTGAGTAGCTAAGAAACAAAAAAAAAAAAATTTGCTGTGCTCTCACATGAGTGGATTATTACCATAATTATTGCCAGCCGAAGGGTTATTCATATACATAAATTTAAACCATATTAAAAAAAAAATCTGTTGGGGAGCACACACAAAGGGAAAACCCCTTCAACAAGAGAAGTCACTGTCAAATAATTTAGGTTTTATAAAATCTTTCCACACTTGATTTAAGTTAAAATGGCAATTCATATATTTTATTCTATTCTTCAATATGATTCTAATGAAGTTCAGCTGCTAGTAGTCAGTGAGATCAGTAACGGTAACCACCGGCGCCTCCGGAGCCTCCTGAACCGGAGCTACCACCACCATTGTAAGCCCCCTCACTGAAAAAGAGACAGTAAATATATTACGATCAATCACATTTAGCTAGCTTTTGTTAGTTTGAAAATTGTATTATGTGTTATTCAACTCAAAAACAACAAAACAACTACATATTAGAGGTTCAATAAAATTAAATAGCGCGAAGGAGTATGATATGAAATCTATACTTTAATACCTATAATATAGCTGAGAACTAGGTTTCTACGAACGAATACAACTTTAGAACTAAGCTTACCTAGCATTGGTCGGATTTGAAATATATATTTGCATATTACAGTTCTATTCATGGAGAACGTTAATTAAAGGCTATTAATAGTACATACACACTACATAACAGCTTGTACATAATATAGATAAATACCTTACAATTTTAACAATTTGTAATTTTTTTCTGACAGAGTCTACGGCATTAGTTTCTAGGTATAAACATTTCATAATTTGGTACTTACGAGGATGGGTTACGCTTATTGAATTCAATGGAACGTAGGATCTCCTCAGGAATTGGGGGAGGCGTGGGCAAGTGTGGGCCCACGGGGTGGAAGCCGTTTTCGTCAGCCGTGTACGTAAGGCCGATCTGCTGGCCGTCGGGCGCGCGGTACGAGAACCCTCCCTCGGCCGTCACAGCGGGACCTTCAGGACCCTGGGCCCGGGGGGATCCGCTTTCGTGCGCTGAGATTCCGTTGCCAGTCTCGTAACTGTAGTTTGTTTATTTATTTTTAATAACTCGTAAACAATATGAATTTACTTATACGTCATTAGTATTATGTAATCTGTGCTTAAACTAGACTGATAAGTAAAATTCATCTTGTGGTAATTTTTCGAGCAACACGGCCTCAGTGCACGGAAGTTGTATTGCTCGAAGTTTATATTTTACATCAGCTTTGCAATTAACGAGAAAAAGTAAAGTGCACTCTTTTTAATATTTTCGTACCTGAGGAAGTTTCGAATTGGAATAAAGAAATAAGAAAGCTTTTTCAATGAGATAAACACAAAGAATTATTATTAAGAAATCGCGTGGGAATATTTTTAATTGTATTAATAGAAAGTTTGAATAGGGATACATATGAAATATAGTTTATTCTTACACAGACAAATAACATTCCGAAGAACATCTCGACATTATTTAACTCTATGTAAATTAATTTTAACTACATTCAACTAATATTCCCAATAGCAACTTTATGTTAAGTCAGAATAGCTTTTTCTAAAAAGATCTTGACCGGGACTTGGCTATGCTAACCGCTGCTCTATCATTGACCTCTCTAAGATGCGTCTTTGTGCAAGAGTCAGTGCAGTCAAGACTATTGGGATTAGCTGTAGAATTAATCAGTCAAAAAAAATCTTTTTGCATATGATAGACTCATTCTTGGTGAAGACTAATGTCTCTACGTCGGTCACCCTCGCCCACACTTCAGACGGACGAAACTGCAGGGAACAGCTAGTAAGTTAAATTAATAAACCAAATAATCAATCAGAAATCAAACGTTTTATTTTTACAATGAAATTGTTCAAAGGGCATTATCAAAATTTACATTGGACTTTTGTTATAATTTCCAATAACAGGAAGAAATTGGAAAGACGCACGATGGCTGGTCGCTGCTGCGGTAATTAAATTTCTGTTGTAATTACTATTAGCAGCTGCTTAATTTACGGAGCGTTATAAACAATTGGTTTTAGTAAACTGTACGAGCAATGTAGATGAGTTTTTCTCAATTATGATATTTTTAGGACTTTTAAGGAATATGGTCCCAATTTTGCCAATCTCGATTCAGAGATTGATTGATTTTTTTTAATTACCTCTATATATTTTAACGATCTTCTTAAAGAGGAAGTTATCAATTTAACCTATGTAAGTAATATTGTCAGAATTGTACTGTAAATTTTTTAAAGTATAAAAATTGTTTATTTTCGAGAAATTCAAAGTTAATATTGTACAAGTAGTCTATACCAGATAATATACAGTAGATACACGTGTACCTTCATTAGTGCATGTTTATTTTTATATTTGTACTCGAATATTTCAAAAATTTATACTTAGTCGTATTGTAATTTTTTTTACTTAATAACCTATGTAGGTATATTAATTTGTATTGGAGCAGAGCATGGATGCCTTCAAATCAATATTGATAAACCATATTTTAACGCGTTGTTGGCTCGCAGAATCCAGTCATTGTGACTGGAAAAACCAAAGAAAATCAAATCGCGCGAGGCAATTTTTATCTATGGGAAAAACTATTGTTATGTGATAATATTTAATAAAACTCCCGCTAGTATTGAAGGCAGTATTTATTTATTCATCATGCAATATTATGTACATTACTTAACAATAATTTAACTTTAATAAATTAACGAGTGCGTTATTTTGCATATCGTGGTATCACAGTCCTTGAAGATTTGCAGCTTTACCATTAGAATCATACGGAAAGTTAATGAAAGTAGATATACTTACAAATTTAAGGAAATTTAACATTAATTGAGAGTAACAAATTATTCTGTAGATTGAATGAAATAATAAAAGGGAAAAACAATCAATTTTCTTAATTAAGTACTATTTGATTTTGAAGACAATGATAGTTTGAGTAGCTAAGAAACAAAAAAAAAAAAATTTGCTGTGCTCTCACATGAGTGGATTATTACCATAATTATTGCCAGCCGAAGGGTTATTCATATACATAAATTTAAACCATATTAAAAAAAAAAATCTGTTGGGGAGCACACACAAAGGGAAAACCCCTTCAACAAGAGAAGTCACTGTCAAATAATTTAGGTTTTATAAAATCTTTCCACACTTGATTTAAGTTAAAATGGCAATTCATATATTTTATTCTATTCTTCAATATGATTCTAATGAAGTTCAGCTGCTAGTAGTGAGTGAGATCAGTAACGGTAACCACCGGCGCCTCCGGAGCCTCCTGAACCGGAGCTACCACCACCATTGTAAGCCCCCTCACTGAAAAAGAGACAGTAAATATATTACGATCAATCACATTTAGCTAGCTTTTGTTAGTTTGAAAATTGTATTATGTGTTATTCAACTCAAAAACAACAAAACAACTACATATTAGAGGTTCAATAAAATTAAATAGCGCGAAGGAGTATGATATGAAATCTATACTTTAATACCTATAATATAGCTGAGAACTAGGTTTCTACGAACGAATACAACTTTAGAACTAAGCTTACCTAGCATTGGTCGGATTTGAAATATATATTTGCATATTACAGTTCTATTCATGGAGAAGGTTAATTAAAGGCTATTAATAGTACATACACACTACAGCTTGTACATAATATAGATAAATACCTTACAATTTTAACAATTTGTAATTTTTTTCTGACAGAGTCTACGGCATTAGTTTCTAGGTATAAACAGTTCATAATTTGGTACTTACGAGGATGGGTTACGCTTATTGAACTCAATGGAACGTAGGATCTCCTCAGGAATTGGGGGAGGCGTGGGCAAGTGTGGGCCCACGGGGTGGAAGCCGGTTTCGTCAGCCGTGTACGTAAGGCCGATCTGCTGGCCGTCGGGTGCGCGGTACGAGAACCCTCCCTCGGCCGTCACAGCGGGACCTTCAGGACCCTGGGCCCGGGGGGATCCGCTTTCGTGCGCTGAGATTCCGTTGCCAGTCTCGTAACTGTTAAGTTTGTTTATTTATTTTTAATAACTCGTAAACAATATGAATTTACTTATACGTCATTAGTATTATGTAATCTGTGCTTAAACTAGACTGATAAGTAAAATTCATCTTGTGGTCATTTTTCGAGCAACACGGCCTCAGTGCACGGAAGTTGTATTGCTCGAAGTTTATATTTTACATCAGCTTTGCAATTAACGAGAAAAAGTAAAGTGCACTCTTTTTAATATTTTCGTACCTGAGGAAGTTTCGAATTGGAATAAAGAAATAAGAAAGCTTTTTCAATGAGATAAACACAAAGAATTATTATTAAGAAATCGCGTGGGAATATTTTTAATTGTATTAATAGAAAGTTTGAATAGGGATACATATGAAATATAGTTTATTCTTACACAGACAAATAACATTCCGAAGAACATCTCGACATTATTTAACTCTATGTAAATTAATTTTAACATTCAACTAATATTCCCAATAGCAACTTTATGTTAAGTCAGAATAGCTTTTTCTAAAAAGATCTTGACCGGGACTTGGCCATGCTAACCGCTGCTCTATCATTGACCTTCCCTCCACCTCCCATGGCTCTACCAACCTCTCGGTTATACGAGCCGAATCTCGGGAGAGTGCGCTGTACTAGCATTTCGCATCTCTTTCCAGTCGCACCTGCTTGATCTCCCTACAAGTTCTCTATAGTGTCGCCTATCTATGCAATCATTGCATTTTAATAACTCTCCCCCATCCTTAGGGGGCTTACGTTCACAAGTACGCCTCGCTTGCCTTCTCGGCCAGAGGCCAGCTTCTGTCTTCTAGGTCTTTGAGTTTGTTACAGTTTCAGTTTTTCTCTTCGTCTTCTTTGTCTGCTTGTGGCAGTATTCTTGATGTGCTCCTACTTTTCAAGTTATGCCCCTCTCGAGGCCGCTTCGAATTTTATGCCACCGATGCGAGAATTCTTTTAGCCGCTTAAAGTTCGCCTCAGATCCCACGAGATCGCAATAGTAGACCGGGCCCACCCCGAGCGGAACAACATTATTTAATAGTTCCCTACGCGCCTCTTCATAAATCGGGCATTCCCAAAGTACGTGATGGACGTCCTCAGTGACCGCTTCCTCGCAGAAGCAGGCTGAGGTGTCCGAAAGCTTCATGCGATGGAGCCTACCCCTGAAGCAGCCGTGTCCGTCTATCATTGACCTCTCTAAGATGCGTCTTTGTGCAAGAGTCAGTGCAGTCAAGACTATTGGGATTAGCTGTAGAATTAATCAGTTACATACGATTTCTGCCGTGAACTCCGTCAATTCTTATGGCATCTTCCAACACCAGTCTAGAGACTATAGGATTCATAACTTATAATATAAAAACAAACGTTTGTGTCAAATTATATAAAAGATATAACCACAAGAAATTCGAGACTGTTCAAATTTCTTGTCATTTAAGAAAAGACTATCCATTCTCGATTCGTTAGTTTTCACTAATTCAACTATGAACCATTATTATACACATTTTGTATCTCATTAAGTGAACTATGTTCTTTTGAGAAATAAAGTTTATTTAAACCTATTTAACGACATTATGGCCACACATAGGAAAAAAGAGACTGCTACTTGTGGTGATTTCAAAAAGTTAGTTAGAGCCTGCATGTATGTACTTTAAATAGGGTTGTTAATTTGTCAAACTATTATGACGAACCTTATAATACAATGCTAATTACGACAAATTTTAAAACTGCTTTGAGGTAGTAGGATGAGTGCAACTTACCTGAATTTATATGTGCCATCACCATTATTCACATTTTCAAATTTCGTTATAGGAATGTTGGCACCGCCTGCGCCGGCGCCTCCTGAACCGCCACCGAATCCGCCCCCACCACCTGCTCCAAATCCGCCACCGGATCCACTGGATCCGCCAAACACGCCGCTGCCCGCTCCGCCGCTCGCTCCGGACCCACTATAACCACCACCTCCCGGTCTAGGTGGTAGATACTGGGGCTCCAAGCGCCCACAGGAGCTGATGGCTATAATAGCCGATACGACGGTGATCTGAAAACAGATATGTTTTTAAATTTAGGTGTTTTTTGTGTTAAACATTTTTTTGCAACTAGGTTTCGAGATCGATGATAATAGTGCAAAGGTGAAAATGTCTTTGATGCTTTGCATAGTCCAAACTGAAAAGGACCGTATGTGTATTTAATTGTACTTATGTCTTATGTCAATAATCAAAACCCATTTTTCTAAATCACTAAAATAGATCTTGAATATTAAGTAGAACGATTTGATGACTTACCAAACCAAGCATTACTATTTATAATATTTGTACTAATTGAACAGGCACTCTTAGTTCGTCCGTTTGCAGAATACTGATCTCGAGGATGTACCCCGTTTTATATTGCTCCGAATTGCCCTTTCTCGGTTGCTTCACCTTGTGCGTGTTCTGCCAATATCGGCAAGTGAATCCGATCCTCGGTCGTCCACGCCTAGAGGTTTTGTTATAGGATTTTTTACCGAAAAACAGTAGTCATTCAAAAACATCTTAACTTTTATAACCATTTTGGTCTCATTGACAGTACTCAAGCGGTCAAAGGTACCCGTTAACGTTATTGGTTATATTGTATTGTCCCATTCTGTATTACTTAGATCTACATGAAGGAAAATATAAGACTAAATAGGATAATGCGGTTAATTTAACGAGATGCGAATCCATATATTTTTGGCTGCGATGGCTTTTACAAACAATTAGAATAACACTCTTAGATGATATTAAAATTTAAGTGAACTTATTGCCGTGACTATTCAAAGCCTTAAAAAGTATAAAGAGTACTAAACTTTCAGATACGTCCGCTTAAGTTATATAGTATAAGTATATAAGTACATTTATTTTCAATACCGAAATATCGATCAGGAAACTTATTAATACAATACCAGGAAAACATTTTATTATAATTTTTATAGTATAAGAAACCCACTAAATATATTTTTAATTTTAATAGTGCTTATTATGCTATAAAAATTCAATATTTTTGACCTGGCTGAAAGTACAGTAAAGCGAGGTCGAGTTGCGGTTGTGTTAGCTTTTCATAATTATTAATTTTCATCTATTTGTATTGTGATAACAACAAACTCTCCGCAATAGGTATATTTCGACGAGAGAATTTTCCCAGAATCATTAAAACATTGACGTTCCATTACTTGTATTTGTACGAAAAGAAAGCGATAAATCTAAAAATAAACAGGATTCAACATTATTTCACAGTGTTTTTTGTATTGGGCTATCGCTATTAATTAACTTTTTTGTGCCATGTTATGTTATATAGTTGAATATAGTTGAAATAGAATAGGCTTTAAACTCATATGGTTTGGAATGCAACCTGGACAACGCCAAGAAGATGAAAACTTGCTTCTAGTTTACCCGCCCAGGAACCTTCTTTTTACGGGATAAGGCACCCTGTACAACTTTCTTAGTATATTTACTATGAGTAATTCGAAATTCCAAGATTGATTGAGTAGTACAATAAAAACGGGTAGTATTTAAACGCAAATCAATAAAAACAATTTTTGTATGCAAAAATAACCTAAATACATATTAAAATTACTGATTGCACAGCAAAATTTGTTTTGCTTCTGTCACCAAGTCTGACACTCGCTCGCTTCGCTCGCTCGCTCACTGTTAAGGTCACTGTATAACCATAACCTAACCTACCTTCTGTCACAAAGTCGTCTTTTGACCGTTAGTTGCTTCTGTCACCAAGTTTTTAATTTAATTTAAAGTAAAATAATTTATTTGATATACAGAAATTGATGGGTGATTATTTATTTGATGTGCAATTAATAATATCCCAATAAAAACATAATAAAAATTGTGTGTGGTAACAAACAATTATACAAACTTACTATCATTTGATTAGTTAGGATTGGGATAAGATACTCACGAGTACATTTAACATATCAAAAAAATAACTTGCAAGTTTGATTACAGACAACGGGTCAGGTGAAACTAAATAAAAGCTTCTAATAGATCATATTTTATCTAGACCTTATCAGGGATTGACGCAAACATAGGATAATATTGGTTTAGAGGCAAGAATTTAGGTGTTTTTAATTTTTTATTTGTGTTTATTTATCTTTATCTTTTATAACCAAATTATTGACATTTTAAATTTATGTAACGACCTCAAAAAATAATTACATGCAAAGATACATATTTTATCATCATGGTTAACAAATTAAAATGCTTAATTACAATCTGGCGGTAATCATTGACAGGTGATGTATGTACTGGATGTATTGATTTGCATATTGGTAATTCTAATAGATTTGTAACACTTGCGAAGTACCACAAGAAGTTCACCTATCGGGACCTAGGTTTCACTTACGACATGAGAGATTGCTGATAATATATTACAAAACTCGTACTTATGCGAATGAAGGAAGACCCAAAGCAGCGTATTAATTCATAAAATTTATGGACTGGATTATAGTTTGAAAGAAAATTGATAATTTATGAATATAAATTGCCGCTTCTTGTTGATTTTGCACCGTCACGCAAGCTGTGAGTTCTTTCATCCTACAATTCCATACATTACAATTCAGTGTTCGTAATCTCCCTCGTACAAATATATCTGTACATGGATCAGATGTAGTTAGTATCTTCAAAAAGAAATATCTGTTACAAATTATTTACACTAAGTTTTGTTTTTAATTACTTAAGACTGGAACTATAGAACAATTCTTTAGATAACAAAATTTCCTCAGACTGTCCCAATTATGATTCCCGTATATAAATTAATTTTCTCCTATTGCCCATGTGAATGGAAAAACAGTTCCAAATGTAAAGAATAATATTTATTTTCAGAAAATATTTTAGCGACAAAAAATTGTGTATTTTTAGTGTAACGAGCGACTTACTTTTAATTAGCGAAACAAAGGAATACGACACAAAAGAGAATACAAAACACTACTATCTATAAAAATTAAAAATAAATAACTAGGTAATCGACTTAAGCCAACTTCAGCCCTTGTTTTAGAAAAGTATGACATAAACTAAGTGAACAGCTTGGGAAATGAATAAATAAATTGTCTAAGATTGTCTCACAATTTTTAGTTCCTAAGTAGTCTCTATTAGGAACTAGACCTTTGTTGCTCTTTCGCTAGTTTATCTATTAAGTTTTTAGTTTTTACTTATTTTTTTTTACTTGTTTTTTAAATTTGCTGCAGCTTAAAACAACCGGGCTGTTTTCATTGATTATTGAAATGCGACATTGTTCTTCGGTGTATATTTTCTTTGGCAAAGGGTAGGCGCCGTCAAATTAAATCTATTATAGCCGTAAGTAAACGCTACCAAGACAAATCTAACCTTGCAATCTTTATGTCTTTGACTTAGCTTACACGAATTCACGGTTTTACCTATTACATTTAAAGTTGTCACATTTTATTCGACTTATATCTTTACTATGCTCGGTTTATCACTTTGCGAGGCCGAATCAGAAATCTGGAGATCCGTAGGAGAACAAAGGTTGCTGACATAGCCCAGCGGATTAGCTCTTTGAAGTGGTAGTGGGCAGGGTACATAGCGCGACTAACCGATAGCCGATGGGGCAGAATAGCGACCACGCACCGGACTTCTTCAGGTCATCTGACCATCTGTCGGCGGATGGACGCTACAGACCTAACGTGATCGCTACTGACCTAACGTGATCGCTACCTGACCTAACTTCATATAGCACGATGAGGATTCGAATTCACATTTTACCTGCGAAGGTGGTGCATTTATGTAGATATTGGACCCAAATAATGTGAGTACAGCTGTATAGCCGAATATAAGAAAAAAAGAAGCTTTAGCATAGCCAAAATAAAAATATGTTTGATTTCTAAACACTGTGCCCCGCGATTTCACATATATGTACGTCCTATACTCTATAACCTTCCTGAAGAATAAAAGTATCATAATCTTCTTATTCTTTCAGTGCCTCTCCATTACTGTATATTGGCCGTCAGCTCCGCATATTCGCAGGGTGTCGTATGCACAAAGAATTTTGTAAATGTGTCTGGTGGTTCCGGAGATATTAGAAAATAAAGTTTGTTACAATTTCTCATAGCAACTAGTTAAAGACAAATAAAGAGATTTCCAAATAATTAATACGACTGGTAATTATTTAGGCTTAAAAGTCATGATGACAAAATCCCAAGTTTAACACAGTAATAACATAGGTATAATATAGGGGTTCACGTAAAATGATTCGTGTAATTAACTCGACGAGCCCTCGTAAAACATACGTTAACCCATTGGGAACGAGTTTATATTGAATGAAAAAGTAGAACACATCCTAAATTTCATATATAAACTTAGAAAACTGAATCAAATTTGCATTTATCACTATCGTAATTTCCTTTCTTGTATAAACAGTCAACTTACTGTTTCGGGTTATTAAAATGGACTTGGATTTTTAGATAAGTTACCTACATTAATTGGTAAAACAAGTCAAGTTAGTTTGAGCTGATGTGGAGCATTATTTATTCTGCAAAATAAGAACTTGTTAAATTTTATCCTGTTGCTATTTTATAAATCCAGTGAAATTATAAGCAAATTATACTCAACATCTTTAACAAGCTTTTGTATCAGTACACAGCAACAATACTATAACTTACATGAAATAATTTAACATTCGGTATTTATTTAGTATTTTTTTTAAAAGGAAAAGCATTTCGAATGCCTAATTTTTTGACTGGACTTATGTAGCTAATTTTGCCGTGCTCTCATTCAAATGTCGCGCGTGGTTCGAGTCCGTGACTTCGCTCCGGAATTCGATCTTCCTCGTTCGACGATTACCTATCTCAGAAATCGACTTGTTCCGATAGCGATACTTTCGAATCGCCAAGGACACGATAAAAATTATACTCACTTATATTGGTATTTGAAACAGCATGTTAAAATGATAAACTAAAATCTTTTTAAAATTAATATAAAGCTACTTTCATTGGCATTGAAGTTAATTTACGCGTGTAGTGTAGGCGTATTTTGTAAATAAAGATGTTATGAGTTAAATAAATATTACCTATAGGTAATTTACCGCATTAATTTAATTCAAATAAATAAAAATTGAAATGTCTGTTTATAACATTTGTCAGGGAACATATCACAGAGCATGTAAAACGAGCAATAATTCACGAGAATTCCATGCTCTGTAGAACATATCTATGCGTTTAGTAATTTTGACTGAAATGCATACTTTTAAGTACTTAGAGGGATATTTAAAATGAATAAAAAAAGCAAAAAATTTTGTGTGTATTTTTTGTCTGTCTTTTTGTCTGTATGTATTTTTGTCCGAAATATTTTTATGTCCGAAAATACTGAACGGATTTGATTTAAACTTAAAATCGGTTCATTAAAAACAGTTATCGTCATTTGAATGAACTCATGTTTGATTGCGAAAGAATGAACCAAATTGACTGATTCTTTTTTTGTGTGTTGGTTATTGTCATGATAAACTTTGTTTAAAAGAAAGGGGGATTCCCAGGCAATTCACGCGGGATATTTAGGAGCAATTCCTGAAATTCCCACGAAAACAGGAACAAAGCCCACGCGCACAAAGTCGCGGGCTACAGCTAATATAATATATGTTCCCAGAAAACTAGTATCTACAGAACAATCAACGATCTCATTTATTAATAAAGTAATATTCACTTCACGATGTAAAAAGATTGTATGACCTACAAGGAAGGTCTCTTTTCCCTAACCTTTCGTTTAGGCTATAATGAGAAGGCTAGAATAAGTTGTTCTCATTGCTTCAGATATTTCCAATATTCTGTTGCACCATTGCTCCGCCCTAAGCGCTGGCAATATAAACCGCGGCCCTGAACCCAGATACCTTAGATATGATCCGTATTACACGAAAATCACGAACACTATTGTCATGAAGTTGGTACCTGCAGGCCCTCCGGCTGACGAGTCACTGTCACTGCACCGCAGGGTGCACTGACCTTACTCGTCATCCCCTTATTTTTAAGTTTCTATCAATTGTTCTAGGGTATATACATACCAAATACCTATAATTTATACGTATTGCAACGTACAAAGAATAGTTTGTTTTGGTCGCTAGGTAAATATTTGTGGAAGAGTTTAAAACAGTCTCATTTTGTAAAGATAGATATATTTCTTTACCTTATGGAAGGAATACCTATGTATGTCCAGTAGCGCAAACACCCTTCTAAAAATAGAGGAGTTTTTCAATTTTTTTCAATACGCGCACGCTTTGGACGCTTCCCCACCCCATAGGTAATGTTGCTTGCATAATGTCTTTTCCTAGAAGGTTCCTAGATAGTTATCGCCTTTATTTGATTAGGTATTTTAGTCGTAATACATCAACACGACTTAATAAAAAATATGGTTAAAGCGGGATCTTTCAGTTAATTATAAATTTATCGAACTATTTGCTAATTGAAAAAAAGCAAGTAAAAGAATTTACATCATAAAAGTTGTGAATGAAATTCGATCAGCACAAAAAATGTTAGATAATTTTATTCATTCTTTCGCGGAGTTCATAAAATTTCTTGTAAATTTGATTGTTTCGGGATGTTCTTCGGTACGGGATCGGGAAAATAGGTTATACGATTACTTTACACATTCTTTATGCATGATCTGCGAGATTTCTAAAGGGGTCGCCTGAAAATTTGGTCATTTCAGTACTTGACTGAAGCATGGTTGGTTCCGATAAAATTTTTCTGATGATGCCTTGAGATACAGATGAATATCCATACCCCACACCTATTTGATTTGGAGGATTTGTGTGAAAATACAATTTCAGAAACTTATGAATATAAATTTAAATAAGGTGCAGTAGAATGAACAAAGCTTTGTTGGACTTGAAAACCTTTTTAAAAGTACGACTCAGTTTACCGAACTAAGCCCAACAGGCTTCCTAATTGACGATTTGATAGCTACCTCACATTTGATACCGCAAGACGTCCGAAATTCTAAAAACCTAGTATGAAAAGTTAATTTCGACACCACCACCCACCACACTGTCCTATGCAAATAAAATCACCACTGTGGTCTCTTGATACCTTTTTGACGCCAAATTTAATCTGTCCGTAGAATGGAAAATTAAAAATTTAATCTCTCATCATGGCGGTATGGCGCTTTAAAAATATTATGTGACTAGCTGTAACCTCGATTTTATACGCGTGAAATTAAATACAAAGTATTAGGTATATAAATACGGTGGAATAAGATACCTCCTCCTTTTTTGAAGTCAGTTAAAAAAAAGTTTGTTCCAGGCAATATTTTACAATTAATGGAATGCAAGATATCGAGGAATACTGCATTAAATTCCATGTGAATTGAGTGAATATGGCGACTTCCAAAGCAAGGTAAATCTCGAAACATACTATAGAATTGCATGGAATAGTTTGTAACATTTATTTGTGTAATGAGTCTAAACTTATTAATAAATAATAAATTTATTGCAATTTTTTTTTGCATATTACATATATATACACTATCTGTATATTTTTTATGTGCTACAGACAGATAGTAATTCTGAAAAGGGTTGTATTGGCTTCTGGTACTCTTATAATTATTATAAGAGTACCAGAAGCCAATACAACCCTTTTAATTAACAACTAATTTTGGAGGGCGTTTATATTATAATATAATATAAACGCCCTCCAAAATTAGTTTTCGTCAATATATTTTATACAGACATCGGCCTATTAAAATTTTCTAAATGAAGCGATGTACATAGATATATAACGAGTTAAAATGTTTATTGATGAAATTATTGATTTTATTTCATTTGTAAAAAATAAAAATATTAAATAAAAAGAGAAACTAAGAGCGAATTACTTATTTAATTTACCTTTAGTTAATAATATACGATTAATGATGCCTATAATTTTATACTATGTAAGTTGAAACCACCATTACAGCAAAACCGTACTTTCAAAAGTTCAAAAAATTACATTTGATTCCTTGTTATAACGTAAGTGAATTAAAGATTCTCAAAGACCAGATTGTTCATATTAACAATCCAAAAATAACTTTTTTAACCTAGACATTATCTCAATGCTCGGCAAGGGCGCCATCCAAACCTCTATATCCTGATACCATGCTATCTTTGACCACTTACTCCAAAGCTTTTCAAGTCTACATCCCAGTCAGAGTGGCTACTACAGCCTAACAGACTTGTAAACCCTCCTAAGCTAATTTCTTGAGAATACAAATTACATTTATCCAACACGAAATAATTTCTAATAACAATTAATTAATGCTACTACTGACTTATATCTTATTCTTCTGTTTCCTGCTTAGCGCCATCTCAATCTCTTCCAATATATGGCTGTAAATCTTGGACACTTGACATTAAAAAAAAAATAAACTAAAAAGGAAGAAAAAAAAATTAATCTAGCGACACAAATAATAACTTCTGCAATTTAGTTTGGTCTACTAGTCAAGTTATTCACTGACTATTGGTTTCCCCAATTGGTAAGGGTATATAACATTGTTTTTAAAAAAATATGCCCAGGCGCCATTCCCTTCTATGATATTTAATAATTGTAGGTTATTTCACATTGCTCAATTTCTGCCTGGATCATAGAGCAAAGAGTGGCTGCATTATTCCATCGATAAAAATAGAAAAAATATTATTTGTTTATAAAAATTTATATCAAAATACTCGTATGCAAATGACGGACAAAAGCCTTCTTTCTTGTTCTCTTCGGTTATAGTTATGACAATTTATTGACATTTGTCATATTTGGATGTAATGTAATTTAAATTTAGCTAATTTTGTGACTCATATTTTATTAATTAGGTGTTAATAAATCAAATATAATACAAAATGCTGATACCGACGTGTTTAATAAAGTTTATGGAATTAGTAAGTTTGTTATGTCTTATTCTTGATAGATACTCGCATCTGCTTCAGTAGAAAAAAACACAGAAAGGCGAACTCTAGTCTCAAAAGCAATCAGCTCAGGGTGCAACCTGGAACAACAGAGAGGGATAATCCATATCCATACTAATATTATAAATGCGAAAGTCTGTCTGTCTGTCTTGTCACCTCTTCACAAGCTAAACTGCTGGACCGATTGTGATGAAATTTGGAAGGGATGTAGTTAAAGACCTGAGGTCAAACATAGGCTACTTTTGGGCGCGATATAACCGAGTCCCACGCGGGGCGGAGCCGCGAGGAACAGCTAGTACTTTACATAAATACGTATGTTGTGATTTTTTAATCCTTACATGATTCTGCAATAGACTATTTGTCAGGGAGATCATTTAAAATATTGTACAAACTTATTTTTTTAAATTTTCTGACCTACAAGAAATCGCAAATATACAGTGTATTCAAATCTCGCGGTTCGTCATTTTCAGGTACAATTTTTACAGTTCTCTTTATTTCCCAATTTGAGAAACCGCTTTTGAATATTTCAACAAACAGTCCATTTGTTAATAATTGTCAATTAGAAAAATATTTATACTTTTCCAAATAATAATTACTAGGTGTTGCCCGGGGCTCCGCTCCCGTGGGAATTCCGGGATAAAATATAGCCTATGTGTTGTTCCAGGGTCTAAGCAATCCCCATTCCAAATATTTCAGCCAAATCGGTTTAGCCGTTGTGAAAGGATATAAAAAATCCAAACAAACTTTCACGTTTATATTATTAGTAGGATGAATGAAAATTTTATTTCATTTTCAGTCACTTACAATAGCATGCCTCACATTACATCACTACAGTTATGACCTGACAGACTTGCCGACACTAATGCTGTGTTCTGGAACGTATGTAGGATACATTGTGGTCCTCTCAGGAGAAATAATTGGTAAGCGTTGAGTCATTTTACTAAAAAGCTAGGTTGATTGCATTTGGAATTCTTCTCAATAAATATATCAAAAAATTTTCAATTCCGTCGGCAATATTATCAGGTGGTAGTTTAAGGTGAAGTTTGATGCTTGTAAATAATGTTGCTGCATAAATAACAGACGAAAAGGAATGCCACATATAACATTCGTCAATCTTTTATTTAAATTTGGCGGCGGATTTTAAAACACTTTAAATAAGTACTTACTTATATTTTGAAGTTTTGAAAACTTTAGTCAAACGTATTTTCAAATGATATAAAAAAATACACCTTTCCTGTCTCCTTCATTGACACAATCCATCCATCTTTTTTTAGGACAATAAAATAGAGTACAATTTCTTTAAGTTACATAGCTAAGATGATTTATTTATTAATTCCACCTATGTTGTTTTTCCAACAATTGCTTATTGCTTGACAAGTAAAATTTGTAAACCTACGTAGTATATAAATAAATAAGTATATACCTCAATTTATTTTACAGTCGCATTTATACTAAGTACAGTATAGTAAGTTTATTCAAAACAATGTTTTTCACAAATCCCATTATTTTAGGAGAAATGATTTTCGCGCCATTAGACCTTGTTCAAGATATGTATTTCGGGATCATTGGAGTGGGTTTGTTCATCACAAGTGGGGGGCTGGTGATATCTGCGAGGAATCGAAAGATTCCATGTCCAAGAACAGGGAGCCACCTGGGGGCCATGATATGTGGCTCCGTCTCGGTTGCAACTGGAATCATCATGTTCTTCGACCTGAGTTTGGCGTATCTGGACTCTGAGGAATTTGATGAGGATGCTCCGAGCATGTGACGTGGTACAATAAATATATTTATAGTAGGTAATTGCTTGGATACAGTAGTATAAATGCGACTTTTATAGAAATATGTATGGTTGTAGTGTAATCAGTGATATAGAATTAACAAACTTGGATTTAACTTTATGTAATAAATAAGTAATGTTGCCATATTTTATTACGAGTAACTTAGATATTTCAAGTACCTACGTATCCAAACAGCATACTTTGATTTTCAGAAATTGCCATAAGAAAATATATTCGATTGCATTTACAACATGCTTGTAGTCGTCGATGTCTCTTTTTTAATCATTTTTATAGATTTATTGCTGATTAGATATTCCTATAGATTGCATTCTAATTTTTTTTTTCTGTACATATTTTATATTTTAGACTCTTTATAGGGAGCGATTGCACTCTGCTCAATTCCAATGAAAACCCACAAAAAGGTAGAGCAAGTTTTTTTATCGCTGACTCAATCAATGTCGCCTAAAACAGTTTTCTTTATTTTTCCCATCAATAAATGTCTCAATTACAATAACATTATATTTCATACAATTAAGTTTGCAGTTAAGTCATTCGTTATATCTTGAGAGAGTCACTAATAGTGCTCTACCAACTCATTTCGGACGCTTCGCCACAATGCCCAGTAATTTCTCTCTCTGTTCCACATTTCGTCACACTTTAAATCGAAGCACAACCTGCTATTTGGCAGCAGAAATATCTTGATGAACAGGTTGAGCACATCTTAGACTGAAGGATAAGCTGTTAATGCAACTAGGTATGTAACTAGAATACATGCTCGGATGATGATGAGTGAAGAACCTACAAGCAGTTGTGCAAGGGTTCTTCCGATTTTATCGCTTGCCAATTGTTTAAATGCAAATATTTTAATGAACTTGTATTACAGGTGAGGCAGTGTCGGCGGCAGCGGACCCATACATAAGCTCGTGGTGGGCAGCCGTTGGCGCGATGCTGTTCGGCGCGTGCGGCGCGCTCACTCTCTACTCGTGGCAAGAAATCCCTAATTCAGAAAGACGAATGTTCGCCCAGGTAGTAGCACAGTAGCCCAGTCAACTCTTTATATTTATATATTAATATATATGTTATAAATTTCTGGGAACTCTTATTTGCCCAGGAGTATCTCAACTCTCTCAACAATCACAACAGTTATAATTTTATCAATCGTCTAATAGATTTTGCGTGACTGACAAACTTATGTGCCAAGACTGGCGACATAATTATACAAATTGGCTTCTGTGCAACTCAGACCATGCCTGCTGATATTAGTGGGCTAGATAGAAAAGTATGTAATACCACGTTAGCTGTAAATTGAAGGTAAAGGCAAATCAAGACAAACATTTCTAAAGTACTTGTTATTGTGTGTGTATACTAAGGGAAACTTAACAAAATATTGTATTGTATTACAGGCCTGTGCTGTGTGTTCGCTGGCTTCTTCAGCACTGTTCGCCATAGACTCTCTGGTATCCCTGTGCAACGCCCGCAAGTACTCCGACGGTAGTGATAAACCGGTGCCGTGTGGCGGCGGCGGCGGTCGTTTATATCAGTAATCTTGTTAATATAATTATTGTACATCAAATCTCAGTTTTTATTTTATACTAGCTGACCCCGCGAACTTCGTACCGCCTTAGCGTAAATTTGATTTTCTTAATATTTTTTTCCGTAAGAACCTTGTACAGAGTATTAGAAAACTACAAAAAAAAATCAGCCAAATCGGTCAAGCCGTTTTCATGATATGTCGTGACAACGGAAAACAGGTTTCATTTTTATATATATAGATATTTACGATAACGTTTATTAATCAGAAAATTTGTGCAACGCAAAAGTTGTAATTATTAATTACGTTGCATGTTCTAAAAAAGGTAGCAGATTAGACAAATCTTTAATTTAACATTTATAATATTTTCTATGCAATGATCTGAACAGATTTTCTGAATAATTACCAGGCATCAATAAGCTACATTAGTTTCCATCAATTGGACTGTAAGCATGTTTGGCTAAAAAGCTTTCCAAGTCTTTTCCAATTTTGGAAAATTTGTTCTTCCCGACCAGCAGGGATGTTATTAAAAGGGAGAAAATCTACAGATCCCTATTTAAATTATTTCACAAGTTGCCATCTAGAGCAAAAGTAAGCAACCATAACAGTACAGTAACCACAATATACTTTTAAAACCCATCGTACGCACGCAAGGATGTAGAGCTGCTTGTTCGCTATCCTCGTCGAGTTCGTTTGTAGTAGTTTTGTTATAATCGTATAGATGGAGCTGTTGCCCGTAAAGCAACTTTTAGCACAGATTATAATAGTAATATTCATTTAGTATTGATTGATAATTATATATGAAATAGATAATTAGTATAAAAATAAAAGTGTTGGCTGGCTTAACTTAAAAGAAAGATGAATGTAAAATGGTAAAACTTGAAGCTGTTCTCACGTAATGGCGAGTTTATAATTTATTTTTGTACTAGTTTTTTAAGTTGCCTAGATTTCTAAAATCTTTTCTCTTTTCCAAAAAGAGACAGCTTGAATCAAACTCAAGCTCTAATCCATAAATAACAACTTTAACAATAGCAAAGATTTTATTCAACAGAAAGAATATTATACCAATATGGCTGCTCGTAGGCCGCCAAAGAGCATCTAGACTCACAGGAAGAGAGCTATACAGGACCGAACTTTGTACAGGGCAGGACTCAATACGTTATAAAATTAAATTATAACATAATAATAATGTAAATTTTGCGAAAAAAATAACTGCGAAAAAGAAGATATTAATTACATTTTAACTACAACATCCTTAAAAATAGTCATCGCCTCATGTTAATTATGTCACAAACAAGTCATCAGGCTTGTGCTATTTGAACACTTTTGATACAAACCTCGAAGGACGAATTGTTTAGTGTATTGCGTAAGCTTGAGATATTTTTAGTTCAGCTTGTGAATCAATTAATATTGTTTTGTGCACCACTGAGAAGATTATAATATAAAAGTATATTTTTCTGTGTACATGAATTAGAAAAAAAAGACATAAGTAAAATAGATAGATAGATAGATAGATAAACTCTTTATTTGTTGCTGCAATCACACATGTAAAAACAGTGAGTGACAAATAAGTATATTTATATTTATAATTCTAATAATAAGAGCCAAAGCCATGCCCTTCTGATGCTAAAAGATGTCTGACTTAAGGGGACTATTCAGTCCGTGGCGAGTGAGTTTGTAAGAGGGATTATGGCCAGGTGCCGCACTTTCTATGTAACAATAGCCTCGTTGAAATCTACCCAAACTTCATCTTCCTAAACCCATATAAGTTAGTATGATTTGTTTGTTTGTTTGTAATAACTTTGCATATAATAAATAAAGGTTATTACACCTATAAAATGCAACGGCTACTTTTATTCGTTAGAGATAGCAGACCGTCAGTGCTGCACCTCATCGAAGTGCTAGGATTGTTCCGCGAAATTGTCGGTACACTACACCTTTCAGCCACCTTCATTAAGGCCTGTTTAGACCTGTTCTTGATACCAAATTAATAAAGGTTTCGGATTATTGAAGGAGCACAACACCACTTAACATTAACTCCTCTAACCATTTCAAATTTCTCACACAATCCTCTCAAAAGGTCAAGTTGTAAAGAAGACCCAAAATTTTCAAAAGACAAACTCAAACTATAGTGTCAGAATAATTTGATAAGAATTTATGAAATAGAAAATTATACAATACTTATTTAGAAGCAAATATGTTTGGCCGTCTTACAAGTCAGGACCAATTTATAAAAACGTCACAAAAGTGAAGGCTAAGTCAAGACTCGTTAGTATTACCACATATTATGGAATCTACTAGTAGTAATTCTAGTCAAGATTCAACCCTGCACATCTTACATATTTCTTAAATCATTTAATTTAGTATTAAATGATCTAAGTACACATTTAAATTCCTGCCGGACATAGAAACCTAATCTTTTACTTACTGAATGACGGGCCTATATACTCGTATCATTGATATTTTTGGAATGCTGATTTCCGCTAATTATTTGTTAGTTATATCCAAACATCGTGATGACTTCACCTTTACTAATTCGTCATCGTCATGTATATATGATGTATACAAACGGCATTAATGAGAAGTATTACTAATGTAAATCAGAATTATCAGTAGGTCGACCTCTGTTGTAATTTATGCTTATATTTTCCATCATGTCTTCTGTCTGATTTGTTACAATTGCCTAGAAGCCTTTTAGGTGGATCTATGAGCGGCTAAAGAAGGAGCAATCAACGTGACAATTATCTATAGGGCACAAAACAAATCAGGTAACAGTCTAGTCATTTCAACTTGATAACAAGAATGTATCTGATGGCATATATAATAATAATTATATTTTAACTATATAATATACCTACTTAATTATAATATAAGAATAAGTAGTGCTAGGTGACCATAGCTTAAAAAAAAATTCGTCGCGTCAAACCGCGCGCGATTTGATATTCTTTGCGTAGTTGATTATGATTCTTTGTAGGTGACAGAATTTTTTAAATGGAGAAACTGAATTTCCCTCTTCCTAAAGGTTTCGGGACTGAGTAGAGCCGACAATGGTCGAGTTTAAGCCTAAGAATAAATTTAATATTTTGCCATTAATTCTTTAGTCATAGACCTATCTAGTAAAAAATGTGTATGTCTAAAGATAAGAACGTAAAATTATTTATAGATATACCTAAAAATACTGCGTTACTATACAAACTGTAAATGTACTACATGTTCATGGGACCAGAGAGATATATTATGTGTTGTTGCTCCATATTTGATAAGATAAGGTCGTAGTTACCGTTTTTTATTTATTTTGCCGTATTGGATTTGGCCACCTTTAACGAAATAAATTGAAATAAGACTTGATATGTCTCTTTCCTATAGGATGTTCAAGTTGTAGGATATGACAAAGCTACGATAGTCCAACAGACTATGAGATCATCGTTTGTTATTCACTGGGGCGTTTCGAAATACGCGCACGCCACGCGCAGTCTCAGTTTACGTCCCACCCCGACCGCTCGCGCGAGTGTAAACACATCCTAATATTATAAACAAAAGTATTCTAATTTTGAAGTGAATCGAGATGGCCATCAGCAGATTGTCTATTGTTAAATTTTTGGAGTTGGTGAGTGATGATTCTAAATTTAATTTTAACAGCTGCGTTCTCAAACCGGCCGGAACACACCTGTTTTTATTTACCAATACGGTTGCGACGCACTACTTCTTTACAACTACGACTTTCTTTTTGCGTGACGGCTTTAAATTATTAAGAGTGTACTTATTGACTGTTTATATTGAAATGCATTGCGTGTTTATTGATAAGAATTTTTGCTGTTGTACTTCGTTGATAATTTTTTTTTTTACCTACTTAAATAGTTAAAGAATCTTAATTTTAATAAGAAGTTGAAAAGATACACACATACATTACCGAAGTTTTAGTTTGCAATAAAAATAATTATTTGTTTACAATGTAGCTGTGTAACGTAAGCTTTAAGTGCTTAATGAATCTACGCTTTAGTAGGTATGTAGGTAGGTAGTTGTGTAGTTTGAACTTGATGATTCACCATCCCTCTGGAACCGGTATCGAAAAGTGTAATAATCTACAAAAACATTTTATTCTAAAATTCATAATTTGAGTTAAGTAAACAATTTTTTTTCTCACGTGGGTCGGAAAGGAACTTAAAAACGGTTTCAAATTATGAGTTTTTATTAAAGAATTCGTAAACCTATGTAGTACTGAGCTACAGACACATATTACAGAGTTCGTATTAGTTACCAACCACGCTATTTTCCTTTTTAAAGAATGAAAGGGGCGAAAAGAAGCGAACGGACTGTCTAAAAATAGTCAGTTATGGTTTCTTAATCCGAACTACTCATTAAAGTATCTACTAGGAAGTTGTAGGCAGACTGTTAAAAAAATAATAAATTTTTATTTTGAATGAATATATGGATAGACAAACAGTCCATCGGAGATATAATATTAGTAGTTAACCGAGATTTTTTGGAACATGTATTCCTAAATACACTAAATATAACTAATGGTTAGTGCAGGTGGAAGTACTTTATATGCGTATGAATGAAGTAAACATTTTACTGGTTACCACAAATTACAGAATACTAGCTAACTGTTACCTAATAAAGCGTACTGTGTGGGCACAGTGGGCAGCAATAATAACGTTATAAGGTACCTTACGATATCATCATGATGCCATCGTACATTGCGTCATGTTCAATACCATACATAATTGATAAATTAACCTTCAATCAAATTCATATTTGTATAATTATGACGGAATTAATGAAATTCTTCTTAAAATGTGGTAGATCCTACCAACACTGATACATGACAAAGTTGGTAGGATTATCTCATTTCACTAGACACTGGCATACAAAATAGTTTTTATTATAAAACTTATCCTAAATGTTACCAACTCTACAGCAACAGAATAAATAATAGGACCTATTATCGATACCCAGAATTAGAATAAAAAGATAAAAAACATATTTTTTTAAATTAAATTATTATTCTTCTGACTGCCTTCATGGTCCAGTGGTTAAGGCGTAGACACCCTAGGGTCGTGGATTCGATTCCCACGTAAAGCACTACTTTGTTTAGTTATTTCCAGTTTGGTTAGGACATAACAGGTTTGAATGGATCCCCTGACTATCTGACAATAAAGATGATTCCGTGCTTCGAAATGACTGCCATCTGGTAGTCGTTAAATGAACAACGTTCAACAGCCTTCTTCGGAACCGCCTCTGCGGTTCCGAAGAAGGCTTACCCCAGGGGGTGTACATAGTCGATTGACCGTGTCACTAACACGAAATGATGATGATTGTTCTTCTAATAAGAGTAAATATTGTAATAACTACACAACAATTCAAATTATATAACGATAAAGAGTAACTATAAGCTACGTAAGAAAATAGACGTGCACAGATTATAAAATAACAGTTCCGTAACTTTTTTACACTGCATGCTATGACTAGTGAAATCGAACGGCGTTGCATTCATGAATACTAAGTTTTTATTAAGACAACAAAGGAAGCATATACTCATAATGTTGTTGTAACATGGTGTCGCAGGCGCTCATCGACTGTAATATCCACTTTCCATCACGTGGGCCGTAATCCTACTCTAAAAGAATACATTACAACTAGGATTGTCTTCTTCTCTTTCTTTCTTCTTTGGGTCACTGAGCTAACGCAGTAAATGCGACTCCTATTCGAACTTGCTTGATTTTTCAGTTCGGCTATGATATGATTAACCAGATTAGTACCAGAAAATATTATACAGTGCTACAAATTATAATAAATAAAAAGATATCTAAATATTTTGTTGATAATTTGCAAAATATAAAGGTATTAGAGATGGATGTTGAATAAACATGATTTTATAAAAATAAGTAGGTACCTGTGTAATAGGAGACACAAAAATGACACTTGATTACAGGTAATATAGGCTAAATAACTTGCACGGGAATAAAGTAATTTTAAAGGTTATTAGATAAATGTCAAGTGAAAGAACAAATTAAGTTGACACAAAAACGCAAGCAAGAAAGAGTAAGATAACAGAGGATAATTGTAGAGACCAATCACGTTTACGGTACAATATGTTTCGTTAGTTTAAACTAAACTCACTATTTTCGTCTTTATCGATATACGGGCATTGCGTTTTTGCACACCTTTCTCGACTACATAATATTTAATTATAAGTACCCATGTAGAGAATTCCCACGGCTATTAATTGCTTGGCTGTCGTTATAGCCACTTTATGGAGAGTTTAATTATAACCTTAATAAAAGTAGGTCATTTCAAAGTTTTAGAAAAGAAAAAAAAAAGAAAATATATATTTTTAGATTAGTAAGTTCTCTTTTTTGTGTGAATCTTTTTACGAAAGATTTCATACCAACATCTGGAGCTAAAACTAAACAAGTGAAACACCTGGTAAAATTGAGTTCTTAAAGCGCGCTTTTTCATTCATTCTTTGGTTTTGCATTCCGCTAAGGTTAAATTTTCTGACTGGATTACATCACTGTCCATTAACTTTAATCTCTGCGTTTACGATTCAACCGACGAATGACGGACAAAACTCACAGCAAGCAGTCACGTGGCTTCATGACCATTTTAAAACTTATAACAATTACACAATGGAATATTAAAAAATCGTAGTTCAGCTACTGTGGGATTTTTTAAGCTCTTAAAACTATTTCTTTATCGTGATTTTTGGTATATTAGTTGGTGGTATATTAGTTTTTATATTGAATAAATTCTATAATATTTGGTTTATACAACGTTCAAGATGTATTTATGATTAGGTACATAAAATTTTTAAACTTCGTTTATTTTCTTTACTACCTTTCTACATAAAACTTATTTGAATGGGAATATTTTGTAATTTGAGCAAGCCAAATTGAGGCATAAAGCTGTTCAGAGAAAGTGTATAATGCTCTGCACTTCCGACGTGTTATAAAAAACCACTCCCGGCCGAGCCCTAAAACGTGTTTTCGTTCAAGGTAAACAAGGAATCAACGCCTACACAAATAGGGTCACGTATAGTCGAGTTTTTAGGTGAGGAATGGATAGTTCAAGCCAGGTTAAGAAGCCGAATTATATAATATTTTATTAGCCAGTTATTTTATTTGAAACTTTTGTTTATGCCATATCCACACAGAATACAAAATATTTAAAAATGTAAATGTAACTTTTGTCTATTTGTCAATTTAAGCTTAAGTATACTTACCAATTTTTAAATGAATAATTCAGATCTTAGATTTCTTTTAAAAGCCTAATTTGAGTTACATTAAAATGGAAGCCGCTTATTGGTGCAAAAAGGGGTTTTTCTTATTTTTCTTATAAAATTATATGTTTAATTAGAAATCATTATCTTTGAATATCACTAAAGCCATAAATCAATGGTGCACATAAGTATCAACATCCGTAAATACAGGCAGATGAAAAGAAATTTTACCAAAACCGACACAGTTTCGCTTGCTTTGTTCGCTCAATAAGTCTTTTCAAAGGTGAATTTCTTACAAAATATTTTTTGATTTTCCGGTAGTCAGTTAAAAGGACGGGTCAACGAACTTAAATGGAGAATAATAATTACTAATTGCATGTTTATGTGAAAAGTCATTAAAGATCGATATATACTTACTTATTTGTTAATCATCCGCTATATAGTAGCATAGCACTATTTAGGATTGCAATTCAGTTAAATAATCATAAGCTATATTGAATAGATTAAAAAAAAATTGCCTTAGAGCCGCGCGTGATTCCTAGTCCTATGCTATATTGTTTATTAATATAAGTATATTGTGTCATGCTTATTTACAAACAGGTTGTAGATCAAGCATACGGTTAGAGTGGGATTGGTGCAAACACCAAACATAAAGCCAAGCATATTTTGCCGCACTATCCTGTAACTTTATTGTCTGTTGTCTGTCTTATATAGATAAATAATAAATGAGTTTGATGAACCTATAAATAAAACATTTGTACAATGGTGTTTCCTCACTCCTTTATGTAAAGCTCTTCATTGCAAACCGATTTAGATATAACATTTTATAGGAAGATATTTTGTGGTCCGGCAAATCGCCTAGGCCACTTTTGGTAAGATATACCGGAGTGCCACGCTTGCTAGTTACCCATAACATCCATATCCATACTATCCATATCCATACTAATATAATAAATGCGAAAGTCTGTCTGTCTGTCTGTCTGTCACCTCTTCACGGCTAAACTGCTGAACCGATTGTGATGAAATTTGGTAGGGATGTAGTTAACGACCTGAGGTCAATCATATGCTACTTTTGGGCGCGATATAAACGAGACCCACACGGGGCGAAGCCGCGGGGAACAGCTAGTTACTTAATAAAGCAGCATCATTTCGGCGTTCCATACCACGGAAAAATAATGCCATCTTTACAAACGTCATAAGCCAAATGAAGAAAATAGAGATAGATATGTAAGTAGAGATACGAATATGTAGGTAATTCTTCAATTACAATACCCACTGCCTTTAAAGCTTTCTAAGCAAGCAAGTACCTATGTACTTCGAGGAGCTATGCTAATTAGAATATAATAGACCTCTCGAGGATTACTCTATAGGTCCGTAGGGGAATAGGAATGTTCATGACCGTATTGACTTTGTTCTGTGAAGAAAACATTAGCGTAATTAGCAACTTGAAGGTTTGATGTTTCAATCTGACTTGTAAATTTTTAGTTAGACAATACTGAATTGACACATTTGTTCTAAATATTTATGTACTGTAACGATCATTAGAATGTGTAATTAAGTGGAGAATGTCCAAAAATAATACGTTATAATCTGTATCAGACAAGAAAAAAAAATGCTTCTGACACTTCTCGTTTCCCGCTTAGAGCGCACCATAGACCACGATTGATTCAATGCTGGCATTGCTGGCTAGCGTTGTTATCCACGGAGGATATAGGTATATATAATTTCTCTGTGTTGTTATCGCATGACGTCTTGATAGTATTTAATTGAAGTAACTAGTGTTTGGTCGAAGCATCCCGATTGTTTTCGATGATCTCCCTCCTCGCAGAGTTAAAAGTGCTTTGCCTCTTTCATTCATTAATATCAAAACATCTATTGAAATTTTGTAGTTATAACTATAACAGATAAAATCCCTTATTTGTACATACAAGTCTGTTTATGAGCCTAATTGTATTAGGGCTTATTGTTATCTGATATCTGTGGGCAATAAAACATAATTATCGTGTAAGATTATCATGTCCAAAGAGTAATCTACTAAAACGGACACAAGATTTTACTTTTTGTAAACGATGAAATAAAGTATTAACCATACAGTTTATAAAAATAGGTCTTAACTTTTTTATCAATTTAGGTAAGTATTAATTTAATTAATGCCTTACACTTGTTTAAAACTTAACATTCATCGGAATTACCATCTGTTTAAAACATCGAATAAAAATATTGTGTGACGTGCAAACAATATTACCTATATTCTGTTTAGAGCTATAATATTAATATTTTGTTAAAAAAATATCCTTGAAATCGTTCTTGTGTAATTATTTTCAAGTACATATTGAAAATAGCAATAAAAGTAAGGTCAATGCGCTTACAAGCAGTTAACTTGAGCTGTAATAAAACTAGATTATACTTATTTTCATACATGTTCCTATTTACATATATTACTTTACAATTATTTTAAACGAGTGGTTGTTCAGGGATTTTACATATAATAATACCGGATTCTCGTAGGTACAGGCAATGACTATAGATTTTCACTTACTTACTACGATACTTATTAAAAAAAATCTAATGTTTTCTAATAACAATTAATCTTAAAATTGAATAATATTTGAGATAAAAAGTATTTAATTTACTAGGATGAAAAACGTATTTATTACAGTTAATACCTATTAATTTTGAAACCAAATAACTAAAACAATTTATTAAGGTGAATCTATGGGGTTTATTAAAATAAACCTTACAAACAAAACAATAATTTTTCTGATCAGTTCATGTACAAAAGACAGAGTTCGGGGGTAATAAACAATAAAATAGAACTGAGTAAAAATCCTTCTTCTTGAAAGTCTGTAGAATAGTTTGTATCGGCAATGAAATTTGGACGCGATAAGCAATCTCCACAAAACTCCCGTATCAAAGCATAGCAGGCAATTAACCCATTTCCAGTCCATCCCCAAGGTCTGTTTACTGGGCGACCTCGCTACATGTACCCTGCTATAGCTCAGTATGACATCACCTCGCCAAACTGGTCGCATAAGACACGTCATCTATGAGTATATCGAGCTACTATGACGTCACCACCGTCGTCTTTTAAATTCTGTGTATGATTGCTCTATTGAGTCTGCATTCAATTAGATTTAGTTTATCTCTCTCTCTCATCTTAGCGCCTTCCCTGCTGCTTCCTCAGTTGACGGCTATGGAGCCAGGGTCCGCTTTCCTGTTTTTTTTCTCCACCACTTCTTCCCCTTTTCAGCGTCTATCTTCTTCTGTAGTTTGTAAAGCATTATTCAAAAATACTACTTGTATTTGTTGTATTGTAATTAAATAAACAACCCAAAACTATTGCTATAAGTTAGGATTTACAATACTTTTTATACTAATAATTTATCGGTACATCATACCAAACTAGTTTTTCAGTCTTAAGACCCAACTAACTAATAGAACCCGCAAGAGTCATCTTTAGAATGTAGGTAATAGGGTAGTAGGATAGGGATAGAAAAGAGAGAGCTGAAATAGTTATAAAAGCTGTGTATGTCCTGTATGAACAGTGGAACATAGTTGTTAAGACTCGCTATGGATAAGGCTAGATTTAAAGCGCTGACAGCTGACCTTCAGTAATGAAGTAGCAACAAAAGAAGAAGAAGTGTATGCCCTGGACTTTACTCCCTTAAAAATACTTGGATGAAAATATTGAATACATTTAACACTTCTTTACTCGAAGGTTGACTGTGAGATAATGCTTTTGACATGAAGTCTACCTATTGGGCTTAGATAGATAGATAGATAAATCATTTATTTGAAGTAATACAACACACACACACACAAAAATTAGGATAATACAGCAAGATAAAAAAAAATGCAAACAGATTTAGTTGTCCGTACTTATGCGCGTGCTGCAACAATACCAAAAGGCTACAACTCAGCTATTATCCAAAGGACAATACACTGATTTTCAGTTGTGACCTAAAGGCAGGTGCAAGTGCAATTGTAATTAAAGTTCATTTAGGTACATAATGATAATAATAACAAAAAATAAATAAATAACGATAAAATAAATAAAACTACTACGGAGAGCATCCGTGTGTCGAATTTCAGTTTAATCAGGCGTTAAAATATTAACTATATACCTGTCCTTGTTTCTGTTTATCAAAGTACCTAGCACAAATTTATGCAATTTTAAAAACGCAATGATTCTATTTAAAACATTTGACTTTACTGTGATAACATGAAGAAGGTCAAAAAATATACAATCTATCAGTACAAATAACTATAATATAGCTTTACGTTATTAAAATTATGTTATTATACACGTCCAACAGACAGATATTTTAGATATTTATATACTAAAACCACATCGTAACCTTCGATCATTTTATGTTTGCGCAATCCAGGTTCACTACGCCAATAAAAAATATGAACATATTTTTTCCCAAATATGTATATTAACGTGCGCACAGACCACTCAACCACGGTAATACTATATGATAGTATTACCGTGACTCAACCTTGTGCTCTATTCTGATTCTGAGCAATCGTTTATTTTAACAAATATCTGATGTTCAAAATGTATCTTATAATGAGTGTATGTGATTCATTGTATTTGATAAGGCAAACAAAAATAAAATCGATAAGCAATATGTTGTTATGCGGTGCTGTTATATCATCAAATTCACAAAACTGTTAAATGAATAAAAATAAATAATAAATTTTGTTTTAAATATGTACAACACCCCTTGCGGATAGCAAGATATCTAAGAATTATGCATTTGCAAAAGCTCATGGTAGGCTATCATGTCCGACTTATAATTCGACTGCGTATCGCTTTAACTTAGGAATCTATGTATGATGTAAGTTCCATCTAAATCGGATTAGTATTTTTTAGATAGAAAATTAATGTTCATCAGCAACTAAAAAAGTGGTAGTTGACTCTACATCGTAATTTTAAAACAAAATAGAATTATCTGTGGCACGACAGAGCCCAAAAATGGAGTAAAAAGGCGATTATTTTTTGTTAGATTCTTTGTTAATGTGAATTAATTCTCGATTCCAGGCACTGACATGTTCGTGCGTGGCGCTCCACTACCACAGCTACAACTCAGATGCTGACATCGGCATGCTGGTTACCGGTACCTTCGTGGGCTACCTCATCATCTTCGCTGGTGCTGCTGCTGGTGAGTTTACAGTTTGCGAGTCAACTCTCTCATAATAAATACTTGTGATCTGCTGTTTTAGAGGTCCGTAAAAAAAGTGAAAAATGACTGATTATGAATAATACCTCCGTTATCCGTCCGTCCGTCTGCCGGTCAGGATTGTACCTTAGCAACTACTCTTAAAATATTTAAGGTCTTTGCTTAGCATTATATTATAAAAGCATTAAATTATATTATAGACATGAAATTTTTACAAATCATGTTATTAATTTCTTATGTTTTCGCGATTGTTACACATTAAATTAAACTATTTTATACGGTTTTCTATCGCGTTTATTGCTTACTTATTTATACCTAACGTTTCAAGCACTTTACAGAGCTCATGGTCGCAGGCAGACTGAGTTGACATTCGTCTGTGTCATTTGTTTCTGATGTCACAAGAATACAAAACCATAGCTCATAAATCATTGAAAACTATTTCGATTCACACAGTATTGGCTGACAGTATCAAAAACACTTGTAGTCTTCCGATGAGTTTGAGATTTTATTAAATTGATAACTGGGTCCCAAGCTGGTGGTACTTGCCATCCATCCTCTCTATTGATATTAGGATGTTTTTTAATTTCAATCGCTTCACGTATCATCCTTGGTATAAATCTGTTTTCTTTTGCAAGGACTTGAGGATTATCAAAATGAGCTCTGTAAAGTGCTTGAAACGTTAGGTATAAATAAGTAAGCAATAAACGCGATAGAAAACCGTATAAAATAGTTTAATTTAATCATGTTATTCTTATACCGCCGCTTAAATAACATATAATCAAAATTAAATAGTTTCATATTAAAAGGCTCATACAACAAGCCCGTTGGTCCCGGAGCTGTGAACTTGTAGTCGTTAAAGTAATCACGTCAAAGACCGAGAGGCAGTTTTAAAGAACTTGACACCAGAGTGTGCATGGTCTATTGACCGTGGACCTACACGAAATACGAATTATAAATCTATGGCGGTCACTGTAGCCCACAGAAGCTCGTGACACTTTGAGGATGTTATGTCATGTCACTCACGCGCAACTAACTTGTGGCCTTGGATCTTTTGACAAAATACTCGGTAAATTCACTCCCTGCTTCGATGCCGTTAGATTACCCAAATGGGTTAATTGCGAATGAACCTCATTGTATATCCACTCCGGTGCAACCCTACTTCCGGGATTTCTGCTATTGCGGTCTTAATGGATCGGTATTATTATCAACTTCTATCTAACGAACATGTTGGATCATCAAAAATATTAATGATTGATTAGATAACATTTAGGTAGTATCATCGTTATTTTGAAGACTTTGGAGCCCTTTAAAATGCAATATCTTATTGTTAATTAATAAAATATGATTTAGTTAGTAATATTTTTATGACCGCCTGTCCCGACGTCAAACTTCCTTGGGTTTGCTGTTGTTGGTGAAATTCCGCCAATAGTCTTACTTTAGTTAACATGATACCTCGGTGAACACTAGCGCCACCACCATTAAAAAAACTATAATTTAATTCAATATGTTTTAAAATTAACTTCAGATCCAGAACTTAATTACAAAAGACGGATTTTTGATAACCTGTGTTTTCAGGGAATAATGATTTTTAAATGACGGTGGCGCTGGTGTTCACCAAGATATCGTCTTAAAGGATACTAGTTGTTGGTCGCGAATCCGGCCGCGTGGTAATCGGTTGTACTGCATCCAAAAGTAGCTTCATGTTTTGCTTCCGGTCTTTAACTGTATCCATACCAACTTTCATTAAAATCCTTCTGGCGGTTTAGCCGAAAATCTGTTTATATGTCTGTTACGCTTTCACAGACAAATAAACAGATTTTCGCATATAATATAAGTATGAAAATATGGATTCATTTTAAAGTATATGACTAATTTCTATGTGCTTTGATTTCCAGGCTATGTTATGCAGACGCCGTCACACAAACGCATCGACATCTTCTACTCATTAGTCGGAGTCGCTCTCTTCGTGGCCAGCGGGGCTATTATCATCGACAGGTGATTATTTAAATAATTGATGACCATTTTACTATTTGGGTTACAAGGTCAATTGACCATGCACGCCCTGGTGTCAGTATTCTACGAAACCACCTCTCAGTGAGACGTGGTACCAAGTTGAAAATTAAAATTGATTAACTCAATTCCGTGCTATTAAAAATTAGGGAAAGGACTGGAATCACCGAAGTTCGCTTGGCATTATAGACAAGTTTGCGATACTGAAATGACAGCCAATCTCCAGTGGCTGAAGAAAAATGACTTCGAGCCCTATTTTTTTTAAATACGATATATATTTATATTTTTTTAATACGTCTTGTTAAGAATAACACATCGTAACAAAGTAAAACTGTAAATAAATATAATATATTTATTTTTTGCCTATTCCACTTACTAATATAATAAACCTGAAAAGTTTGTTTGTTTTAACGCTAAGTTTAGAACTTCTGGTCGGATTAAAAAAAATATTTCTGCAAATGATAGCCTGATTCTTGGGAAAGGTTTATAGGCTTTAGAACAAACACACCAAGTGTACGTGAAACCACGAGAAAAGGCAGCAAAAAATATACTCTACAGTCTTTAAAATACCCTATTTATTTTACTATTACAGATATCAGCATGCGTCTAAAAATGAATACACAAACAAGAACCTCGCCAAGGCTTCACTGGCCATCATCAACGGAGCTATTCTCCTCATTGACGCCGTGTTGACGCAGCGCGGAGGCTAAGATATTTTAACCACACAGGTTAATCTTTTAACTACCAGTTTAATTTTAAAAGCCAGTTCTGTACTCGATTCTTGCGAGGTTCCAAAGGATAAAAATAAAATATATCAATTTTGTTACAACTTCACTAAATCCGACCTTATTTAATTGTTCTAAAGGAAATAGAGGGAAGTTTTAATTTAGCTTTACAATACATTAAAATGTATTCTATGTAGGGCACTGGACTTGCTCTTAAAATTACTGATGTTTGAATGTTCTCATGTTAAATCATGACTTCTTTATACTGTCCATTATGATTATACGAATTTTCAATTTAGTTTTGCTAGATGTGTTGGAAAAAAAATTTGTTATTTTATATTTTGGTATACAAAATTGTTTTGAATGAACAGGCTATGAAAACAGTTTAAAATTACTAGTAATAAAAAAATTGAATTTTTCACAAAAATGCATTTTTGCTGTCTAATCTACGGACAAGTACCTGCTTCCACAATCTGTACCTAAAGTTAGTTATTTTATAAGATTAATTTATATTCTCAATCATAAGATATATTTTTGTAAGGAACCATGTTTGTCCATGTTCATATTACTAGTCCATATTGTTTAACATGGAATCTTGATTTTTGTTCAACTTCAACAAACAACACAGTTACAAATACTTTGAAGCTTCTCATTAAATAAATTAGCTCGAGTTTTGTAGCAATATGTGCCTTCCATAAAGCCTACAAAAGCAGAACCAAAGTTTATGACACAAAAATTATAAATCTTGTACTAAATATAGACTAGGTAATTACCTCCTAATATATTATAAATGTATTAAGATTTGTAAATGGGATTTTAATATTTTCACAGATTTCTATGTCATTTTACAATTATAAATAATTCGAATTTCGAACAAAATGTTTTTTAATGTACTCGTAGCTACATGTAGCTCTCCTCTAGAGATGTTTTATTGCAATTATCAATATGAATAAATAAAGCTACTTCGTACTGATTTTTGTGGGAATTTTTATTTCAACAACTAAATACTCCTATGTACTATCGGGGCTAGATAAAAGTGACCTCCCACCGTACTTAACGTAGTGAATGGGGGATTAGGTTGGTCTGTCCTCGACTGTACATCATGTCATACTTGTTCGTGTCGTTCGCCTTGGAGAACACAGATTGTTGGGGTAGTAAAGCCAAAACCCTCCCCATAAAGATCTGTCGCCGTTAGAAAAAAAGGCTTTAATACTTTCTCAGGTTAATAATATAATATATAAGTATAGGCAATAATCTGTCAAATAGATCTTTTTTATCTCCTTCAAGTCGCCTTCCCGATTAAACCTCAGCTTACCGCTTACAAGCCGCTTACCTACTTTTTCTGCTCCATTTCACCCGTTCTTCGGCATCCTTATCAGCGAGTCCTTTACTAACATCATTTCAGCTGCCGGCAGTCCACTGCTTGACATAGGTCATCCAAAAATTGGTTGGTTGGCGACTCGTTTATGATACAGATGATCATACAGATTGAGGATGAGTGAGTAGCAGAAATGAATATAAATAAAAGGCTTGCGCACCCGTGTGCCATTTCCAAGCCGTACCCGAAATATCTGTCAGATATCAGGGGCCCAATTCTCACGCAATCGAAGTTTACTTCACAGATTTTCCCAAGTTTTTTCGAAGAGTTTTAGTCAATACACAATCGAAAAGTTTCGATCGATCGATGCGTGCGATTGTACTTTTTCAATTGTAATTTTTTGAAAAACCAGGAACCATGATAAACCTTTGAAAAAAGTGAACTTCGATTGCGCGAGAATCGGGCCCCTGACATGAACAGAACACCCCGCTTCCTCCCGAATACATGAGACCATTAGAACGTACTTAAAAATACCTTTATGCTAAAGTCAAAATAGATTAATTGAATATGAATGCGTGATTATGTAAATCTATCATTTATTCTTGAGCATATAGATTCGTGTGTATGCTAATAGCAGTGAAAATAGCCTTTATTAGGTTTGGCGGACAGATGGAGAGACGGGTCAATTAGTGTGACACGTTATACCATTCGACCACTCCGTGCGCACCTGATTCATTATTCTAGTAGGAAATAGGAATCGACCAATTTTGTAGCAGTTAGCTTTCAGGGATTAATGACTTGAACATAACCTTTTAGTGCTAAATAATTCGACGTGTTATTTTGCGCTTTTTGCAAAAAATTATTAGGAAAAGAGTTTATTACAAACTTATTACTATATCCAACTAATATTATAAATGCGATAGTGAGTTTATTTGTAGCGCCTTTCTTTCTGAAATTTCGCGTACACATAGTTAGAGGTATTGAGAAGGACATAACCTTTCATCCCGGGAAAAAACACTGTCCCGAGGCAAATTCACGGGGGCAAAGCCACTACGACAGAAGTTAGTACATAATAAATTTAAACAAAAATTGACATACTTCAAAACTATAACTAATCTAGGTGGTCCCTATTGGTAGAGACCTCAGCATCACAGCATTCTCACGCTGAGAATAGTAATGACTCTTTGATTATTTATTCTCAATCAAACTGATGACTATTTTCTAAGCGAAAAAAGTCTGACCGCGCGAGGGTCGCCCGTTGTCTCTTATAGACATTTACTCAGCTCACTATGAAACCTAAAAGTAATTAAAATATCTTATTTCTTACTGTTAGTTTTTAAAGAATCTATATAAATCACTACATAGTATAAAACAGTCGCTTTCTTTGTCCCTATGTATGCTAAAATCTTTAAAACCACGGAACGGATTTTGATGCGGTTTTTTTAAATAGATAGAATGATTCAAGAGAAAGGATTTTATGCCCATGCGAAGCCGGGGTGGGTCGCTAGTTCTTTATAAAACTATTGTAATTAAATCTATTGAATAGCATCTCCAAAATAGAATATGTAGGTAATGAATTCATGTTTAATTAGCGGGATATCAATGCAATCAGTTATATTGTACTGACACTAGGTAAGGGCAAACACCGCAAACCCGACTCCATTTGGGGATGAAAAGCAAACGAACAGGTTACCTATATTTGATTAGACGATCGGGAACTTGCGGTCTTGCATTTAATCAGTCAATGTGTTAGGTTCCATACTTTACTATATTGCAAATTCTGGAAACAATAAAAAAGTGCTGTGTGAAAAATTATTAGGTTTACTAATTATACTTATTAGTAAACCTTATCATTATTCACACAGAACTACTTAAAATACAATAAAAATTAAATAAATAATATTGATTTATTTCAAACAATATATTGGCCCATATACAATTAAGATATTTTCTAATTAAAATAAAATAATACATTAAAATAACATAAAACGTACAATAAAATGACAGTTTTTAGTTCCAGTTTGTAGCAGAAAAACCGCAGGTGTAGCAAGAGCGTAGCAGTGGCGGAGATAGGATGGCGGCGTAGCATTGTAGCGTTTTCGTAGCACAAAGTACGGACCTTTATAAGTTACTAAGTCCACCCCGGCTTCGCCTGTGATATACATAGCCTATGTCACTCGGGGGAAGTGTGGCTTATCAACTGTGAAAGAATTTTTTAAATCGTTAATATTGTGGAACAATTTTTGTTCAATAGTTTCCTCAGCACATGCGGAAAAAATAATTTAAATAGCCAATATTTTACACCTTGGGTTACATAATTGTAGTTCTAGATAGATATAACTATCTTTTTGTGGTGATTAATATAGCCTTTCATCATCATCATCAGCCTATGTTACTGAGACTGAAAGAATAATTGAAATCGGTCCAGCAGTTGAGTTTATTTATTACTATTTTGATTTTATGTGATATAAATACAAATAAATATATACAAAAACTAATTAATTAAAGAGCGAGCCTCTTATATAAAGAGAGGTAGCAAGCTGTTTTAATTATTAAATATCACAATGATGGACGAAAGGAAAAGCCTGCGTAGACGGAAGGAGGCTTGAATGCAGTGTTTAAAAGCAATAAATTATTAATTTATCTACAACTAAAAAGGCTTTCTTAATTTTCTACTTTTTCATTGTTTTAGATACCAACTTTATAATTATTTCATTATGATTAGGTTTTTAATGCCAACAAATAATATTGTCTCTATTTGTAGATTTATAGTTATTAAACATGAGATCTGTGATAAGCACGGCTTCACAATTAATTTGCATGGAAATTTGTACCCTTTGATGGCGGCAATTATATTTAAATATATGTACCACATTGTTATAAGAATATTCACAAATTATGTAGTACATTTATTTAAATATAGTCGAGTTTCACATACTACAAAAAAACTTTGACAAAACAACCTATATCCTACTTATATGTTTTGAAGTTCCATCCATAGCAGCCCATTAAATATTCTTTTAAGGACGAGGCCTCCTTCAATAACTTCCATTTTTGTGTTTTTATTTTTTTGAAGTTTTTACTGTTATCTAAACTTTAAGTCTGAAATTCTAAAATATTTCTGTCATTTATAGAAAGATGTCTGACCAAGACGGACGAGTGAATGTAAAATATTCCCGTACTTGTTTCCAATTTATATGCAACAGTATGTATTATCTCAGTCTTGTGAATTTTGATACTATGTTGAATTTATGTAAATGACAAAAGTAGGATTGTGGTTGCATTGCAAACCTTTGCGATATCTAGATAAGTAACAAAGTTTATCCGTACAAAGTATTCAGAATATAATTATCTTATAGATTATTTGATCTGCAAAATAAATATCATAGCAAAGATAAAATTCAAGTTGTTTAGTTTTCAAGAGTTTGCCGCTAAGACCCAAGTCTCTTAGGTCATAATCAGTAGAAATATCAATAAGAAAATAAATCTGTGGCCAATTATATTGGTAAGGTATAATTCAATAATTCAACATTGTGTAGATAAGAAATCTAGCTACAGTACAAAATAAAAAGAACTCAATACCAAACTGCATAAATAATAACACATTTCAAACCCAACAATGGGTTTAACTACCACACAGATGCAGCAGGATCGTGATTACCAAATAACAATTAAGATAAATAAATGCGGTCTGACAATCGCCTCAGTTCCTTCGAAGGTATCGAGTCCCGTGGGATTTGCAGATTTAATTGGCGATTTGTTTCGCTAAGTAAGCTATTTCTGTTTTTAGTACTTTTTGTAGTTTAGAGTAGTGTTTAGGTATACTTTACCTGGTATAAAGGAAGATAACAGAATCATCTCATAATTTTATATTTTTTCTTAGGGTTATATCTTTGGAAATAATTGGCCATGGCTCTACAAATGATTTAAATGCGAGTAAGTAATTGAGATAGCGCAATACATTATTTAAGACAATATCTCCCTTATTCAATCGTTTTTGCATGGTTTTTAGAAATGATGGTCCTTTGGTCTTTGTATAAATCTTAACAAGGGATTTATTTTCATATTTAACGAATTTAACAAGTAATTAAACCTTTCATAGATATTCTATCTTTGAAATAAGTACCTACCATACTTACCTTAATTTAAAAAAAATATATATTTATACGACGTAATCAACTTTTCAATATTAAATAGGCATATGTCTTGTTCTATGTGTGTCAGTATTTTCATTGATTTATGGATTTACCATTAAACTAAATAATAATGTCGGGCATTCATCCAACGCACGTTTCCATGCAAATGAATTTTGTCGCGTTGCGTGGTATCTCAGTCCTCATCTTTAATAACCATAAATCTACAAATCGAGCAGACAATTATTTATGGTCCGAAAAAACTAACACGGACCCATTTTACCGTTGAACATAAAATGTTATAACTTATTCATTTATTGATTTAATCCCTAGGCAAAAAGAAGGGTATTGACAAATAACAGTATCTATTGCCAGTTGACGACAAAGCAAACTGGGCAATATAAATTAAGTATATCTATTTTAATCAATAAATTTATTTGAAACGGTTATTACTTTACATTGAACAAAACTGAATAATGTAGTAAAATTAATCGAACTAGCCGTAATCAAGCCAAATTTGTCATTAGCAAGTAAGGTGCATTAAATCCGAAGCTGGTACACAGAGAATCATTCGGACAAAAGTGGCCACGTTCAGCCATTCTACAATTTATGGTTATCGGAGTCGCGCCCCGGTATCTTGGCGGGAACGGATGGGCCGCGGGCAAACGGTCGCATACATTATTTTTATGTGAGCACTCCCGAATTACATTTCAGGTGCAATTATTTTCAAACTTCAATTTGATCTCCCGATATTTGTGTTAGAGTTACTGCTAGTCGGAATTTCCTGCACTCTGCTCTGTCATTCTACGTTTCTTCCATTTTATAGTGTTTGAATAATATTCTTTCATTCGTCTTTTGTTTTTGATCGCAATTGATGTCGGTTATCGTGACCAAAAGTAGCCTTTATGGTTCTTGAACCATTATAAAAATAAATTTCTAGAAATAAGTTATAGAAAGTTAAAGTTATTTCAAGATGAAAGACAGACAAGCACACAAAGACACACACTTTCACGTTTATAATATAAATATGGTAGTATGGATTTCGAGGGAGATTATCATTGAAAGTTACATTAATGTATAAGAGCAAACGCTGACAGATTTTATAAGCTGCCTTACGTCACGTTACTATTATTATAACCAACCCGAAATCAACCCTGATTAAATAATAGCCTTATGAAGAGGTTACTCCTAAAATTTGCAACATGAAGCTACGAAACACAAATCTCCAACAATACAACCTCTATATTAACATCGCATTTACGCTGTCACCATCACTCCGTAATTTGTAACGTTAGACGTCATTGTTAGTGCATGCCTCATTTATACCAACACGAATGAGGACAATGGCAGCCACTGCTGCCAATAACGCTGGCGGCCTGTTGTCCAAGTGAATTGTTTGCGTCGCTTCGTGTACCGGCGATAAATCCTCCAAAAACAATAGCACATAGGCGCCTGCCTAACGCTCCACCATCGGATATACATAAATCAGTCGGTTTACTAACGCGACCATGTTGTATGGACAGCATGGGAGTATATCATCTTGGAGGCGCGGGATGTGAACTTACTGGCTGACGAATTTCAGTGCGAGTAGCGTCTCCGCTAGATATACATAAAAAATTGCCAGATTGTGATACTGAAATAAAATTACTGGTTTGTTTTTAGTTTAATAAAAAATGGGCATTTGACTGTCTCTATTTATCTGTTTGATACAACCTATGGAAAGATATATCTATTTGTTATAGTAAACTATTTGTATATGGAAAATAAAATTGTCATATTTTTCAATGTTTTATTTAATTTTTAATCTATGGGGATTAAAATGCCTGCATGGCACGCGCGATTTTATACATCTATGTCTAAGATCTATGTTACCTTTGATTATGTTTACACCTATATTTTATAGATTCAACTCGTTTGGAACTTTGTAGTGTAATTCACCTCTTGCCATTGAAAGGCCCTATCAAATTCAAGTGTTGCAAACATGTTGATGCTACACGGCACTGGAAGCAAACTTAGGCTGCATACAGTTTTACAACTTGCGACTGGGTTTATGAAGGCTTTAAAGTTATAAATAAAACTAAATTAATCAGACTGTAACTAAAGTTGGATTTGAGCTGAGCCTATAATATTACTTGAAGCTTTGTATAAAGTAAATGTTTGATTGTTTATTTAACCTTCATTGTATAAAAATTGTAAAGCACTATGCCAAAATGATTTACCAATAGATGGCTGACATAGTTTCTGAACTTATATTATTTTAGATACTAGTATCTCATCGATTTTGTTTAATGTAACTTTATTTGTATATCTAGTATCTGAAGTGGTTAAAAAACTAATCAAAATCTTAATGTACAAAATAAAATAATTTTCAATACATTTATTGTTTAAAAGATGATCAGGGCAGTCATTATCATCATTAATACTTTCGCTGACAGTAACGCCTCTCGACGCAGATAACAATTAACTGTTATTGTTTTCTCGTTTACTGTCCGCGAAAGTGGTAAGTGTGGGTTATAGGGTCAGGTGATCATGCCCACCCTGGTGTTAAAGTTCTTCCTAACCGCCTGTCGGTCTCCGACGTGTTTCTTTTAACGACTGTCCGAATTGCCCGGCTGCCAACTGGACCAACGAAATCATTGATCAGGGAAGTGAAGTTTGGCGAATGATCATTAAAGTGTTTCGAGCCTTATAACCTCTCAATGACCGGTCCATCTTATGCAAATCATAGGTTTGGTTGCCAATATCATAATCATCATTATTTCAGCCGCAGGCAGTCCATTGCTGGACATAGACCTCCCCCAAAAATTTCCAAAATGACCGGTTGGAAGCGGCCTGCATACAGCGCCTGCCTGCGACCTTCTTTAGGTCATCTGACTATCTGGTCGGTGACTGTCCGATGCAATTATGATAGCAAAAAATATCCGAATAAGCAGTCGTTTTAATTTCTAAATATAGCCTTAAAATAAAATATGTAATTATTTAAATAATGAATTTGATCAAAGCAAAAGCCAAGAGTAAAGACTTTATTAAAATTAATTATAAGAAACAAAGTCGTTGTCCCTATTTTGGGCATTATTGTAATCAAGTCGGCTAACAATAAACAAAAGATTGATTTGATAAACAAAACGCAATAAATTTTTTTTGTTGACAGTAATATTTTTTATCACTAATATATATATATGCGACCCGCCCCGGCTTCGCATGGGCTTAAAAACCTTTCTATTGAATCACTCTATCTATTAATAAAAACCGCATCAAAATCCGTTGCGTAGTTTTAAAGATTTTAGCATACAAAGGGACATAGGGACAGAAAAAGCAACTTTGTTTTATACTATGTAGTGATGTAGAGATATATAAAAAATAAAAGTTTTCAAATTAAAAAAGTACTAACTAAAAATTTTATGAAACATAACATCCATACTTCCATACTTCCATACTAATATTATAAATGCGAAAGTCTGTCTGTCTGTCTGTCTGTCTGTCTGTCTGTCTGTCTGTCTGTCACCTCTTCACGGCTAAACTGCTGGACCGATTGTGATGAAATTTGGTAGGGATATAGTTAAAGACCTGAGGTCAAACATAGGCTACTTTTGGGCGCGATATAACCGAGTCCCACGCGGGGCGAAGCCGCGGGGAACAGCTAGTTTTATAATAAAGTCTTAGTTTAATGTTTCTTTCCCCCTCATTCTATTATGTCAAGTACAAGTATGTTAAAAATAGGATTAACAAAAAACATATTTTGACTAGAGCTTTTGTTTTAATTATGGCTTAGTTTTAGCTCCTTCGAGCAACGCAGCATGAAGACGCGTTCAGCTTTATTTTATCCTCATGTTCAATTATATTATGCTTGCGACTACAAACTTTACCAGAAGGGAATGACTATGATTGCAGTAATAGACATTATTTTCAAAATAACTTCTCAGTTCATTACGACGACGGCTCTCAATTATTAAAATATTCCTTTTATTTCGGCTCTTTCGTCTACAGAAATTCTTGACGATAATGTTCTTAATTAGAAAATCAGGTTTATTAAAACAGAAAGGGTTTATTAAAACAAGCTGACAAAGAAAATTTATAAATATAACACTCCCATTATCATTCGTTTTGCTTTGTGAACAACGTTTTAATTTGCTAGTACTTTGTGAAAGTAGAGTTTTGAAAATAAGTAAGCCAATATAAATAATTTTTTCTTATTGAAAATTCCCATGTAAATAATTTTGTCTCATCTATGTTTCCACGTTTTACAAATTTCTCCTGAGGTAGAGCTATTTTTAAAGCCTTAGGTATCTTAGAAATATAAAGGGATAATATATATTATTATCCTATTGCTCCATGTTTCATGTAAATAAATAATTTCATTTAATTAAATAACTATTCCTATTACGTTTACATCTTTGCAAAAATTAAATGAAATCTCCATTTGGTTTGTAGTGTAGAGTTTTATTACTGTAATTATGTGCGGAAAATAGCAGCTAGCATTAAAAATATTTGGTATTTGATGTATTTTTAAGGCAGCTCATAAACGAGCTGAAATGAAGATAGTAAGTGGCGTGAAGTCAGCTGTTGAGATTATTTTTGCTAGTATACATTTAAGTTGATGAAAATTACTTGCGTCGGAGTCGGTACTACCACTTGGCTGCTGACATATAATTAATACGCTAGCTACACGTCTGTGGTGACACAATTATGACCATAGCTTACGGTAACCACTTTTCATGAAACGCCCATTCCGATGTTTTTATTTTTTGTTGTATAATAATAAGCAAAGATGAATCCTGTTAACAATATTTACATTATATCTATGAAGCGTTCGCCTCTTGATATTGGTTTTTGGTTCTTTGCGCTATGTGTCCCGCGTTTAATAATCTTATATATAATAAATAAGAAAACTTATATAATATATTGAATATAATGTATATTATTTGCGTTTGAAGTTCATGACTGATTTTTAAACGTAATCTTATGTGTATTTAATAAACAGGAAAGCGGCCGTAAAGCTATAAAATGTTATAGCGAATATCCGTACTATTCATATTCCTCTTTTTATGGGGACGGGCATATCTTTGTGTTTCTTGGGTTTTATGTGACCTTTATGTGGCGTCGTCAACAGGCACACTGACCTACGAAATTCGTTCTCTTTTACGTCTCTATAATCCGGTTTGTTTATTTCATATATTTGTTCCGATTTTTCGCTTAGGATCTATCTTAGTTGAACCATAATATATAATATTTATTTAAACTCAGATTCATGTTACCCTCATTATTAAGGTAACTACTTTCTATTATTTACGTGGAATAGTGGCAAGGGCTTATATGGAATTAATTATCATTTTGGAAAATTGTTGGTCTCCGAAATATTATATGCTCAAGTGGCTTAACAATAAAAGTCAAATATAATGTTTGTATCAACTTTAATTACAAACAATCAACAGAAAGTTGTATTCCATAATCACAACTTACAACACTTTTTACATCATTATTTGTAGGTACGTCTTTGGCAAGTCGACTCTAACTAACATCATTCGACATGAGCACAACTATCTCAGATATTATACTACAAGGCCCAACGGTGAGGCATATTTGAAATTCTTAAAGCTTTACATTCATAAACTAGATTCCATGAAATTTACAAAATGTTTTATGTACTTAATGATTATTTAGTTATAAACTCCTATATAAATATTTAAAAATAACGCATAAAATGAAAAATAAGTATAAAATCATAAGTGTGGACTAACTAGAATTGAAAAGAGCGATGGCAGTTTTATAAGTGCAAGAAATAAGCCCACTTGTAAAACTCAGTAGAATCCGGGTTGCTTAAACCCCTAGAAACAATATAAATTATAAAGAACATAACATTTTAACTAGATTCTAATCTTGAAATATTTTTAGCATAGTAAAATTAAATCAAATACACGTCACCGTTCAATGAAAGATAATTAATTATCTGGGCAGAATTGTTGGTCCACACGACACAAAACTACTTTGATTTTTAATAAAAAACAAGTAAATTAAGATGTGTGTCATGTGAACCTACGTAATTATTTTTTCCTGTAAATTTTAAAATACAATGCTATCTGATTTTAAAATATTTTATTTAAGTTGAAAACCAATTTAATGAAAATACAAAGTAATCAAAAATATAAAGAGAGGTATATAAATAAATTTCAGAAAGCATGAATATAAACTAACAAACGACACATTTTCGAGATCACAATCTGTATCAAATATAAAATAAATAGAATAATTAATAAAAGTTCTTTTGAATATTAATTAAATTCTAATTTACGGGTGCATTTGGGAACAACAAAATTCAGTAGCTAGACTGTTTAATGATCAGACTTTTATAGCCTCAAAAGTACAAGTAAGCTATCCCGAAGGTAAAAGATAAAAAATACCAAGGATCTTTCTGGTACTAATATGAATAGGCCCTTCTTAGTGCTCAATATATTTCCTATTGTTTTGCATTAACAGAGGTCTAATAAAGATCTAAATGTACCTGGTTCACCTGATTATCTAACGTCGGGTTTACCTGTCCAATCCAGAATCTGTTCTACATCGAACAAAGGTATTAAAATTTAAACTTATCACATAGAGTTAAGAGCTGCAATATCATGATATGTTTGTATACTTGAGCTTCGAGCTATGGTAACAGTTCACAGCTATAATAGAGAAAAGCGATGTTTCAAACATACAAATAACAAATTTACCTAATAAAACTTACAATTACACTACTTAAAATTATATCAAAGCCGCGTATTACTAAATTATGTACAGGACTTGCATTACACTTAGAACAACATAAGTCTCATCAAATTTATTTTTCTCAAAATATACACAAAAATTAACTAAAAACTTTAAACATTTATACAATACTGTTACAAATTGAAAAGCCTAATTGTCAATTGTCATTTCTTCGCGCGGACCTAAATCCGCAAATAGTTTCTCTACATTTGGCATACAATGGCTCGAATCACCTTCGGCATCGTTAAGTGGAATGGTTCTAAAATTACTCGTAGTATCTGAAATTCATTTGGACAATCTTTGGCACTATATTCTTACGTCTAAAAGTCTTGCACTGAACCAAAGATCACTTGCATTGATATAACAGAACAAGATCCCAGCCCCTTCAACTTAGGTATATAATTTTAGAAAAAAAATGTATGTCAAGTTAATGCGATATTAAAAACGTATTGCAAATTATTTCATACCATTGTGTCCATTCACCTTGCCTAAGGCAGGATCGCCTGGAGGAATATTGTGGCAGGTTTTGACCATGATGGTCACCCCTCAGTCATGAGACAATGACAACAAAGAAGAAATGTATAGGGTAGTTGTAACATAGTTTAAAAATATGCTATTTTGAGACCATCACAAATCAATATGCTTAAATTTCAGTATTCGTAGGTATTTTTTCCAAAATTACTAAGTCTTTGGGGCATATGGATCATAAACTTACGCACTACACGGTAAAACGAGACGCGTCGACTAGCACTGTCACTGATTGCAACAACCCTTGAACATTCACATATCACATTCGTATCACTATATCACGGTACTCTCCTCACTACGCCCACATTCGTTCTATCTGGGTATTTTGTTTGTGTAGACACTTTCTGATGGCGTCGAGTATTATGACCACTCGTCTGTCGATCGCGGCGAGGTGCGGCTCCCACAGCACCGGGTTCACTGGGTCCGCTTTCAAAGAGTCCCTCAGGACCTTTGAAAGTGGGACCCCGTTATGATGCCTAGAAATCAATACTGTAATTATTACCCTTCTTCATCCGTGCGTGTTTTCTTGTTACATCGTTAGTAAGTAAAAACTTGATAACAACATATAAACATCCTAGATATGTTGGCATAGGAGCGACTTTTTACAGGAAAACCCGACCAACAGGATCATGATGATTAGGAGTCCTATAAAATTCATTTTTTATAATAAATTTTCTAACTTATATCCCACTCTTGAGCAAAAGTATTCCTCATTTCAGAACCTCTCTATTAAGTCCTACCTGCGAAAATTTACCCTAAAATTTTAACACATACATAATAATAAATGTTACGAAAGAACTTCTCCTCACTTGAGTAACGTAGACAGAGTGGTGTGCCGTACGAAGCAGCACTGCAGCAGCGGCGCGAGGATGCTCAGCTCGTCGTGGAAGGCCTTCCCGAACGCACGACCCTGGTCCAAGTGCAGTGTGAACGTCTCGTTCCCGAACATTCTATAATAAATATTATAAAATAATAAAAGCACTCCAAAGAGGGAGAAAGAAGTGAGCCTTTATTTTTTACACAATTTAGTAGTTTATATTTGAAATTGTGCCCTCAGCAATAGAAACAAAAATGTTGTTATTGGTCGGAAATAATTATGCGATATTGGGTATTAAATTATGGTAAGGAAATGTTTTTGAAAAAATCCGATCAACTTCGAGTCCACACCTCCATTACTTCACGTACTAGGCATAAGAAGCCAATGCCTAGCAATTTGAAAAATGGGTCTGTTATAATGACGATGATGAGAAAATTCATAGATAATATATATAAATTTAAAACAATTTAATAAAATATACATTTTAGAGGAGTTTGTTTAACAAATGTTAATTAAACTTAACATACTTGAAAGTTTCATAGTGATGCCTGTCCATGTTTCCCGTGAGGAAATCGAATATTGACATGTCCATGAGGTCAAGCAGCCGCCGACCAGAGTCGTAGGGAGGCGTTGTGCGTACCTTGAAAAGAAAATTACTTCGATATCATCAACATATAGTAAGTATACAAAAAGTTTATTTCGCAACGCCCCATAAAACTCGTGTATTATTTCACTTCGCATATACATATGTATGCATGAATGAGAAATATAGATAGATCAAGAAAGTTGCTACCGTCCATAATTAATTCCTACCTTCTATTATGTCTTCAGATGCTAGCTCTAGGATAACATTAACGTTAACAAGTGATTCATTTGAAAATATATCTACAAAGCCTAAATTTGACACACGAGTAAAAAGATAAATCTGCAAATGAGAATAGGACGCACCCGGGAAAACGCTAAGTTGATGATGATAAAAGGTTTTTTAGTGAGATCGATTTAATACTAGGCGATGTATGTATGATTACTAGCTAAGTTATGACTTAGACTTTGTATTTATTACTTAGAAATAACTATCTTAAGACAAAATTAAATTGCCTGGCTCTTTGTAGTTATGGAATCTGTAATACAAGGAATTCGTTTGTACTTTGTACACACCGTCTCACAATAGTCGGACTGCAGTTCCCACTGTGCTTTTCTTCTTTTGTGATATGATCTTCTCCACGGATGTCGCCATACCTGTAATACAAGATGATTTCAGATCTAATTTTGTTATAAATTAGTTGTTTCTCAAACTAATTACTTAAAATTAAGCTTACTCTATTTTGGACAGACGCTTTTTTGATAGATACTACTATAAATGACTTTCGATGAATCATAAGGTGAAACAAAGATTGGTAAAGTTTTATGAGTCATATAGACTCATCGAAACTTAATGTCATAAGGCTCGTCTAGCCTTTTTGGACGGACTTTCGAAATTTAGATAGTTTTTTTTATATATTCATTTATTTAATTCATGTACACACACACAAATAAAAACATAGGAAAAGGAAAATAAGGAATTTAGTACAAAGGTGCTACTTGTTTCTATAAAAACCTACAAATAAAAAGGAAGTTGACATCTATCTTATCTTGGTACAGCTATCAACAACAAATTCAGATCGCATCTTGGAAAAAAACGTTAAAATATGAATAGCATTTTTTCTTATTGAATATGTTACTTATTGACATACTGGATTATAATTTTTTAAGCTGTCTCGAGGCGTGCTGCCATAGTAGCTGGAACCGACGACGGCTTTGCGTGTCTTCCGAAGCGGAGGAGCTTCTGTTAAAATGGCACTAGCAGAGACCAATCCACGACCAGGATCTAGTGGTAAGGTACCACTAGACTATCAACCTCCTTGAATAGCCATATTGTATAACTATGCCAAATTTACACGTATAAATTGAACTACACAGACAATGCTTCTTCTTCTTTTCTTTTGTATATTTTTCTGTGTACATGAATTTGAAATGAATAAAAATAAATAAATAAATGCTCTTAAATTTACAGTCCTAAAGCTAGACACCAGGGTGTGCATAGTCGTTTGACCGTGTAACCTACACGAAATGATGATGATGAGTCATAAAGCGCACTACAACAATATAAACAAAACAAACTAATGCCCTGCTACATGCAATAGAAGTGAAGAAGAAGAGCTACAACGGGTCCGGCCCAAGTGGCAGCGTACTGGGCTCACCAAATTTAAAAGTCATCGACACGGCGAAGAAAAAGAAGATCAATATAAATTATGTTTACCTTTCTTTCAGCAATTTCATTTGACGGCAGAAAAGCAGCAAAACTCCCTTCCAACATGTCCGGGTTTCCGCATATAGCGTGCCCCGTATCGCAGTAGTAGGAACATTTCCCGTGGAAGCAGAAATTGTTGGCTGGTGACACGAAGAATGTCTTAAGGATGTCACCTTCCGTGACGTCATAGATTTCTGTCGTCATGTTGAGGACCCTGCCCACGACTGGCATGGCGCGGCGAAAGCCTAATATCCTGCGTTAAAAAAAAAGTCTGTTACTTACTTTTTTCCCTGTTACATTACTTTTCTTATCGCTCTCACAAGTTCAAATATGACTGTAAAACTTACGAGTATTATTTGATTGAAAATCATGAAGTTTCTGACGTGAAAATTTTGTACCGATAAAGGCCAAACACTTGCCTAGAACTAGTATCTAATCAAAGGTGTATATAGAAACCTTTCTTACTATAAAAAATCTAATAAATCTAATAGAATGTCCATTTTTATGTGACGTTTTATGGCTGAAATTCTCCATATATCTATGTAGAGTTTACGAGTTGTATATAATAACTCCTTATATCAATAAATTATATACTAACTCTGATTGAATTGTATCAGTTAATAGCGATACTGTGATAATAATAAATGGATGCTTATCGTTAATTTTGGATATGTCAATGCATAGCATATCAAATATTGACCCTTACGTACGTAGTACCTATATAACAATAATAAAACAACGAGAACCTAAATAAACCAAAGGAAAACCCGTAAATATTGTAATTTGTTAACACAACTAGCTGTTTTCAGCGGTTTCATTCGTATGTGGTTTGTATGAACTATATTATAATAGCATAATACCTAACCTTTTTTAATAATCATTATATGCAGAAATTTTTCAAATCCGAACAGTACATAGCCTTGATATTGTTGAAACAAACAAACGCTTAAGGTTAATATATCTATTATAGTAATAAGTATTAAATATTAACTATATAAAAAAAAATACAAGTTCGAAAGTTTTAATTTGTTTTATTAATACAAATGACTTACTCCTATAAAGCATCAACTCTTTCAACCTTAGAGAATTAAACCAAACTGAAAATTAGTTCAATTCTCTAAACTTTCAGCCAACTTTAGGATGGTTGCAGCATAAAATACTAGCTTTTACCCGCGGTTTCGCCCACGTGTCTTCCCTCGGGAGCAGTGCTTTTTGCCGGGATGAAAGGTGCCCTAATGTTCTGAAGAACATACCAATTGTACCATTACCAATGATATATTATTGCTTCTAACTATGTGTATACAAAATTTCAAAGAGTTCAGAAGATCTTGAGTTATAAATGTAGTAACTATACTGACAAAAATAATAGATTATGATTATGAACTACTAACACGCCTTTCTTTTATATATAATATACTTATATATAGATATGTACCTGTCTAGGTGAAACGCCGCAATTTCAGCATTATGTCGCTCGTAGTCGGAGAAGTAGAAATGATTCGGTAGCGTTTGTACATCTCTTGCAAATCTGTTAACAACGAAAAACAAATTATCACTACATGCTATAAAATAATTTTACTTCCATTGATCTTTATAAACATAAACTAAACAATTTTGTCTCGAAATTTCGTCTGTATGTTTCTTCTTCACCCGAGCGTATTTGCTACATTCCTTCTTTTCATTCTTTCATAGGGATCCTGAGAAATCGCATTTTTGACGACTGTCAAATATTAGTCTTATGTTAGTATATACGAACCTAATAATCACTGTTGGGATAAGGCTTAGGGATAAGGTTTGATTTTTAGTAATTTTACGTAGACATAAATATACTTAAGTGTTTCGGAATGTTAATTTCTATGCAAATTGATAACACTGTAGATTTTATAATTTCTGCTTTCAAAGAGTATGGAGAGGCTAAGTAGATACGTACATTATGAAGGTTCGATTCTGAGATAGGGCACGTTCTTGGCGGGTGCACTACCTGCTACGGGGTCAGAATAGTCCAGGAGCTTTTTATAGATGCTTAGCTAGATACCATTACTAATAATATTTAAATATAAAAACTTGGCAATATATTACCATCAATATAGCTAGCCTCCCAGCCTAGCCTTTATTGAATAGGATTATCTACCTTGTTAACGTGTCTGTGTATTAGAGAAAGCAATTAAGTATTGAGTACTATCATCGAGTTCAATTACAAAAGTAAATTATAAAAATATTTTTCGTATTTTTAAAGCGTACCTAACATTACAAAAAAAAAACATAGTTTTAAAGATATGTTTGATGATTTATTCCTAAAATGCTACAAAAAGTTTGGATAATTGCACTTGTAAGCCTATCTCTAATATAAAGAATAGAGTCGACAGCACTATCATCTTCATTCATGCGTGTTTCTGAGTTCCTCAGCTTATGTATCAGAGTCATAGCCCATAGTATGTCAACAGCGCGTATCGCAGTGAAAAAAAAGTGGATTTTAGAAAACCTTGTCAGTCAACGTCCGAATATTCAGAAATTGAAACCATCGATATAAATCCATTAAAGGGGAATATCAGATATCGCCTCTCGGGCCTGTACCCCTGTCCTTGCCTACAAATTTATTACGTCGAAAAAGTTGTTATTAAGTAGAACATAATTTAATTTATTTCAACAAAAGCTGAACTGGAATAATTTCTTGTACGTATTTTTTACTGATAAGGTAATTGTTTTTCTGTTTTTGTTTTAGGTTATTTCTTGTTTTAAAAAATTAAAAAACCTATCAAGAAAATAAATTTAATTGATAGTTTTAGGTTAAATTTTTATTAGTTTTTTTAACTACCTAATAAAGATTAAAAAATGATTCATATAGTAATAAGTAAGTTAAATTTGGACCATTTATATAGGTGTAAAAACTTAGGTGAATAATTTTATCCTCATTATATTAGGAAATTTTTGACATGCCCTCAGTATACACACTACGCACCCACTGACATCTGCGTCTTTGACACACACAGTGATAATACATCAAACGTATTTCACGAAAAAAAAAGTTTTCCTCCTGTCAAAGCTTTTCTTTGAGTGCCTCCTTAGCTAGCTGCTGCGAGGGTCCGCTTTCCTACTAATTTTTTTATCTACAAGTTTATAGATTACTACTACTAGATTTTTTTGGTTACAACGAATAACAACTTCCACAAGATCGATGTCTTAAAGTTATCGATCCCTATACGAATTGCGGCACTCAGCACTTCCAAGACTCGTGATATGTCGCTAGGGTAACCCCAGGAGTACATAATTCCTACAAAAAGTCAGGTCCGAGGAATTATGTAGGGAGGTGCCGTTGATTGTTACTTTCTTAGCTTGGGTTTTAAAGGGCCTTGCTCAGAAACTTCCGGTTTCACTGCTAAATCGCTAGACCGATTTTAATGAAATTTGGTATGGATATAAAAAAGGACCATTGAGCAAACATAGGCTACTTTTGAACACAAAATAACCGAGTCCTATATGAGCAGAGCTGCTGGGTACAGCTAGTACTATATTAAAATGAAATATAAGAAAATTTGCGAGCGTACGTATGATGAGAATGATGAGTATGGAGACATCCGGGTTAGAGGGAAATCAAAAATTTTTTCTAGCTTAGCGATTGGATTTAAAAAAAATAAATATGATTTGCTCACCTAGATTCACAAAAGAGGAGAGACTACACTAGAGAAAGTAAAAAGCAAACGTAACATAGTAAAGTGCAAAGTCGTAAGATATTCTATATTGAGGTCCTGAGGGATTGTTGCGATATTCCCACGGGTGAAATTTTGGAACTAGATCCTTTTGTCACGAACAAAATTGTATTGAATAGCTTTTAGAATAGGTTGCCAGTTCAATATGATCTATATATATATATATATGTAATAATGTATGTATATAAATGTTATACTTACTTAATTTTATTTTCATTTGTTGAAGATGCTATCTTGCCACGTAAATAAATTCAAATTAGTTCCTCCAAGTTGTGCCCATGAATCAGTTTCGAAAGACAATAGATTTTATGGTTATACCTCATATAAGTGATATACATTATACATACACTAATATCGTGATCAGTGGGTAAAATAAAATATTTGTGATTTATTGATATTCGCAACTTCATTAGGAACTAAATCCTAAAGTTACATGAAATTGAGCCAAATAAAGGACATTATAACATCATTTTATTCAATATTTTCGAGTCATTAAATAAAACGTTTTACCGCTTTGGATTTATCTACCTAAGTTTATATTTTTAATAATATAATTATTAAGTAGAGTAATTTATCATGGTCCCAAATAATATTATGTGCCTTATTGGTAATTAGTCTAGATCTTTTTAGCCTGTATTCATGGCATATAAAAAGACTAAGGTTATTATGTATTCGGAAAAATGTCAGTCGATTACATATTTACTTATTTATAAACGCATAATTCGTAAAATACAGCAATATTGTGATAAGCATAACTCCAAACTTGAACAGCGCTCGAAACGAAAAGCTTCTGGAACATTCGAAGAAATTCAATGGAAAACACAATCAACTACCACTATTGCATGAAAGTAGCGGAACTCTATACTCAATGGACGAGTTCTGAACAAGTGGGCAAGCCTCTAAGCCGATATAGCAAGAAACTACCAACTTTTCTCAATGGAACACACTTGAACAGGTGACAAGTCCTTGTGGACTGCGAACTATCGCACTCGAACTACACTTGTTTAAGAAATAAAAGTTGGCCGCTTGGTGCTGACGTGGTAAGATAGATGAATACCTACATAGCACAAAAAATAATTTTGGCAAAAAAAAGGTGTATCAGATCAATATGCAACATAGCACCTGATGTTTCTTGCAGACCATACTTTAAATCCTTAAAAATATTACCAGTTCCTTGCTTATACATATTTGAAATAAGTGTTTTTGTTAAAATGAATTTTCAGTATTTTGTTCAGGCAAAAGACTTCTATCAGAGGTCATCCAGAAATAGAAATAGGATTGTTCTTGATGTAGTTCCAAAAACAAAAAAGTTTAGCAATAATTGTTCTGTTATGTGCAATAAAATTTATAATAAAATTTCAGCAGAAATAAAAGATCTTTCGCAAAATAAATTCAAATCATCTTTGCGAAGTTGGTTGCTGGAAAAAAGTTACTATACATTAGACGAATTTCTAAATGACGATGCATAGATTAGTTTTGTTTGCAATTATATGTACTTAACTACCTACTTATGAATTAATGGATGTTTTTATTTTTATCAATTTGTATGAATTTTTGCATGCTGTGGACAATGGCTAAATAGGTTAAGGTCTTCTAAATTGTTATTATCAACATGACATTCTACCCTATTTATTGCAAATAAAGGATTATCTTATTTGTTCTTATCTAGCACTTGAAAAAGAAAAGCAAAAATACATCTTTAAAAAATATAAATAATAAACAGCGACATATAATTATTATGCTGTACTAGCTTTAGCCCGCGTAAACTTCCCTCGGGAACAGTGCTTTTCCCGGGATAAAAGGTATTACCATATGACTTTCACAAACCTTATAATTATGTGTATGCAAAATTTCAGAGATCGGTTCAGTAGATCTTGAGTTATAAGTGTTGTAAATAAACCTACTTTCTTTGATATATATACTTCAGATAGAGAAGAGATGAGGAAAAAGATTGACAGCGAGTTCAAGAAATGAAAAAAGAAAGATTTGCGGGAATAGATACTTTAATAGTTTTGTTAATATACTCACATTAAGCAAATAAGTAATTTTTATTTGTTAAAAAACTAATAATAATAACAAGACGATTATTTAGACGTAAGTACATACCTCATTGGTTTAAATAAAGCCTGCACCCCATTTGGGTAGTCGATTATTAGCTTCAGTTGTGTGCCTCCTTCCTTTTGCTCTGCGAAAAGACCAATAAATACATCAGTGAGTGACTTATTTAATAATTTGTATTTCAATTCAGAATGTTAAGTCTATTTACTAGTATAAAATACTTAATAAGAGAAGATTTATTACTACAAAGAGTAGAATTAAATAAAATTCCTGCACTTTTGTTCTATCTGGTAGAAAACTACTGTTATATTTTTTGGTTGTAATAAATAAAGTTAAAACACTAAGATCGGTTTTGCATTCTATCGCGAATAATACATTATATTATCGCAGAGTAGTTGTATTGTCAAAAACATAGAGATGCCTTTGAAAACTCTAACAATGTAGATAATCCATGGGACAAAAAAATCTCCATAAGTATAAGTAAAACGAGCGCTGCGATAAATATTGATAAAAGAACAAAAAAAATTAGAAAATGTAAAAAACAATTATATTTTTATTTATGTTTATTAAAAAAATTGCTTTACATTTTCTACATTTTCTGTGTAAAGGATTTTTTTTATGTTTAACAAAAGCCTACGATACCATTTAGGTAAGTATGTATGAAGACTGTTTTTATTATGCAAGTTTATCTACTTTTTTTATATTAAAAACGTTAACAAACCATAGCAGGTACAAAATAGGACACGTTTTTCGTGTGTTAAAATGTATCCAAATATTAATTACTTTATTTTTATGGCTTTATCATGTTCTACATGTAATTTGCTGTTTGAGTCAACAAAATAGGACATAACATTCAAAATATAGTTAAGAATTCTAAATATTTTATCAGTCTGAAGAGGAAATGTAATGGAGCTGTATAAATAAGACTTGAATGGAAGATAGTGGTATTCATTCATTACATACCTATACAACAACGAGCAAGATAACCCGCCTTATAGTAAACTACTAATGTAAACTACAGGGTGAAGTATCATTGGTCACCGATTACTAACGGAAAAATTAATAGACACGCAGAATATCGTTTGATGGCACAGCTTTAATGATAATAACCCAAGTAAAATAACATAGAAAAGTGGGATAAGGCAAAGGAAAAGAAGAAGAATCAAGTGAAATTAGGACATGGGAAGACATTTGCTAAATAAGTGAAGCAAACAAACATTTTAAAATAGGTATTCGTAATCGAAGGAAAACTGATTTTTTATTTTAATTAACTTTAACAACAACTCAAGTATTGTTGAATCGAAAAAGAAAAATAATGAAACAAAAATCAACATAATAAAGGTAAATTAAAAGCCAATACTTTTTCAATTTCAAAAAATACTAGTTCAACGCAATAAAGTCAGTCCAACAATGAAATCCATTTAAGTGGTTTAAATATTTAAGTCCAATTCTAAGTAAAGGGCGAGATTGTTGTGGCACTATTGTCCGCCGGACCGCTAACCCGCAACTGATTGCAGACCCCGACTTCATTTAATATACATAATATAACCCGTACCTCTTTAAGGTTTTCGGAATACCTACCTGTTATATAGCAATGGACAGATTTGAGATCACCACTGATTTCGAATAAATTTATAAATCCCTATTTCAATCTTTTGTCGTCATTGATATCAACCTATATGTTACCGGCGCAACGAATAAGAAATAGAGAAACATAACATTATTGTTAAAATTTTAAAAAATCCAAATAAATCAAATTTTATTTTCAGTGAATGACCAGACGGTAGCGGTGCCATGCAGACTCCCAACTAAAAGTTTCTATTTAGTAGAAATATAGCGTAGGAACGACTAGAATCTAGTCATACGATTATACAAAACAAAAAAATTCATCGCCGAACAAACGGAGAGAATTTAAAACAAAATATAATACTCTACTGGAAGAAATTTCTATGGAAATAAGTAGCACCCTTGTACTAAATTACCTAATTTTCAGTGTCCTTTGTTTGTATTTGAAGTGTACATGAATTAAATAAATAAATAATTTATAGAAATAGCGCTTTTTTGTATGTTTACGAATAAATTGGAAAATCGTATGAACACTTCAACAATGACACTAGAGAAGAATACCTACTATTGAGAAAAATTATCCACGTATGCAGCAATGCTTTTAATCATATAATTACCAATTATACTGTATTTATTTTACTCATTTTTATACGTGGCCAATATCAAACTTCTTTTCATTAAAATTCTATTGCAATGATTCGATTAAATTAAAAAATTAAAAAAGATATCATATTATATTAGTCTATTCTTTCTTCTTTTTTTAAATTAACCGCCATTTGTATCGCTTTTAAGTATTTATAAATTATTTTGAATTGTAAGTATATATTGTCCACTAGTATTCTGTCCCTGTCTAGTCTGACCTAAACGGTTCGATAATAAAATATTCAGTGTTTTGTTAATTGGATCTAGAAAAGCCATTACGTTTCGACAGTTAGGCTCACCACATGCTGAGATCGACATATACTGTGGACCATTTAATTGTCCACTAATAGTATTAATAGCTGATATGATAATCTTGAAGTGCTAAATGATGTCGGTTGGTATTTGACAGCGACAGAATAAGTATAACTATTTAACTGAACAATCGTCCGAAGTTGGTTAAATGTATGTATGTCATTCAACGGCCATCTGGAAATCCATGGGGGAGGCCTATGTCCAGCAGTGGACAGCCTGCGACTGAAATGATGATGATGAATATATTTCAATTTTAATAAATCAATATGTAAAAACAGTTCTTCGTCAAATGTTTATTCATTTCTGTACCTTCCAAATTTCATCAATATGGATACAGTTATTAGGAACAATGTGCGTTTTACTGGTACAGTGCTACATAGTTATAATGAATCTTGTATTATAAAAGAAAATTAACTCATGAAAAAAATACGAACCGCTAAAGAAAACAAGGCAAAACAAGTAAGTAAACCCTTTGCAATGGAGAAATTTGTTTACTCGCCGTCACAAAAATCCTTAGCTCATACATTCTTCAAAAGGTTTGAATAGCTGTTGTTCCCGGATGCTATCGCTAGATGTCCGTCTAGTCAAAATCTGTCATCAGTTTTTGCCACTCATCAGCGAAGAGAAAAGTAAAAAAATTACAATTATTACAGGCTACCTTAATGATAGGAAAAATAGCTGGTAAAAAGGAAAAAATAAAGTGTAGTTTTTTACCTGCGTGGATGATGGGCGAGGTGGCCATGTCCTTAAGCACTGCTTCAACCAGCGGCTCGTTTTCTTCATACAGCTCGTGCTGTGCTATTTTCAGCTGGAACTTCTCTAGGTTTGATGCGTTCATGCTGCAAAATATTTAGACGATGTAATTCCAAGTCCTTGCAAACATCATTGATATTTATTGGACTTGTTATTATTTTCACTTAAGTATATAAAGAAAGTACTAATTCTTGTATTTTTTTTTTAATTTTAGATAATGTTACAGTTTAGGTATTGTAATATACATATACAATACAAAATATTTTTTTTCCCTCCATACAGAAATATAACATCAAAATCATGTACGCATCCCTAAAATATGCTTTCCGTTTTTCTCATTGATATCTTTTGGATTTTTTTTTAATTTCTAATTTCCATTACCAGGAAATTTTCACTTAGAATCGCGCAAAGCCATGGCGGAAGGCTGGTCGTTTATAGAATAAAACAAAGGTACAGTATTATACTATTATAATACTGCATGACAATGAAATCATTTACGATTTGTCTGATCATAAAACCTGCCAAACGTAGGTACCACAAATTCATACAGTTCCCAATCTAATTCCGATTCTACCGACGTCTCAATAACGTGCCGTCGCCTACCAAAACGCACCATGAATTAATATTGACCTTACATATCCACCTCGATCTAACATAAGCCGATAATCTCCTGGGATGCTTTAAAAATTTCACACATACTACCAACCAGGTCGTTACAAGATTTGCATGAGAGATTTTTAGAGGGTGTGTTGATTTTGGCTGCGTGGAACACATAAGTGGACGTGATTTGCCTACCTTCAGGTATAGGTGCGAGGCTCCCAGCGACAACGTATGCGACAGCACTGAATACTAAGGAGCGAATGTGGCATTCTCGATTTGTGGCGTGCTCCGATAACCTGCATTTAGAAATCAAGCCGACGGCTACCGGCAAATTTATTGACTCTTTTAGTTGGTGCCGGTGGAAATCCAAAAAGCCAGGTTGCGCCGGAGAGACAAATCGACAATTAGAATACTAAATGGACGAGAAAGCACTGACTCGCGTTGAATGTCAAGTTCTGTAAAAGTGTTTCTCTTAAGCGAAGGACACTTTCATTTTGATTTTAGGATTCCATTTTGCAAAGGAAGAACAAACTAAGTAAAGTTACGTTTTTCTTCTGTTAATATTTTGTATAGTTCTATGCACATACTACAAGAATTGTAAATAATGAAATAAGAAATATTTATTTTTTTAAAGATTTTATGGCCTGGTATGTCTGCGAAAGTTAATTGAGAAAAATATACTTTTGACGAAGCGGAGGGCCGAAGTTGGTTTGCTCTTTGGTGTAAACTGTCCTACAAAGTCTCTGTCAGTGACTATCAGAACCATAGAATTAGGAAATCGCGCGCGGGCAAATTTTTTTAAATTTTATGGTCAGAACAAATTTTGGCAGCAATATGATGAAATGTATCAAAACAACCTATTATATAAGATACACGAACATGAAGTAACGCAAAAGAGGTCCCGTCATATCACTAGAAGCGTTTTGAGGAAGCCGTCGTCATGCATTCATTCCATTTAGTTTTATTGTCAAAGACCCGCGCCTATCTCGACGAGGCCCCGTAACTGGATTTTAAATAAGATTCTTCGCGAAGCTTGTGAAATTTGCGTCGCAAGATAAAGAAAGGTCGCCTCGGATGTTTCATAATATTATAGAATCAGCCGTCGTGAAAGTATGATATGATCCCTTTTTCATAGTTCTGAATCAAATGGAATCCGTTGAAAATGTTTAGCCGCAGAAAAACGGCGATATTTTTTATTCGTCTCAGGTCCCTTGTGATATTTGACATAATATTTGCTTTGGAGAAATTACGTGAGTAGCTCGGGACGTGGCCGTGGCCAACCTGTTTGATTTTGATGCATAGTTCAGGGCGCGAGCACTCGCGGATGAAAAGCTGCGGCGTCCTGCAATATTGCGCTGAATTTTGTAGGCGTCAACAGAAATTTTGTGTAGCACTGCTAATGTTATAAATATGTGAAACGTTGTTTGGCAACTACGTACATCTTCCATAGACATTACAAATTACTAGCAACGTGTGTTTTTTCCCGTTGAATGAATTATGATCAAATCAAAGCAGTTGGATCCTTATCTTAGTAGCTCGGAGTACTCTTATTTTCTAATTGAAACGTCATTATTAATTAAGTATGCTTACCTCTTAATTTGACTGGAAGACAAACAATAATAAAGATAAGAGAATTTAAATAAATACGAAATAATATACATAAATGGTTTAAGACCGTTAAAAAAACTAATTGTTATGACCTAAAAAAGATTCTGATAGGGATAGGTAAGGCGCTATTACGAGAATTACGTGAGAATGTCTATAAACGAATATTAAAAGAGCAACCTCATAAAGATATTACCAGTGAATCTAAAGACAATTCCAACATTCACTTGGCGCTATCAAAGTTTAATTGCTGCAATAACCACTGAGTAGCAGTTTAATTTGGACAGAGCGCGCCATAAATCGTACTTTTGGATGTCAGCTGTCCCCAACTTTCCACAGTTTTACTTGTAATGTCCTTTTCGCATCGTTTCATTAAATTACCCGTTAACTGTTTTAAGTCATACTGTTATAGTTCTTCTTGTAAAATGAAACATCTCAAAATTGTATACCGACGTAAAATTCATAGAACTGGAGTATTATCCTTTTTTATTTTCAACGTATTGAGCTTGAATATTTTACAAGCTTTTAGATTCAGTTGTCGTGCCTTTAGTTTAGTCTCACCTGCCCCACTCTTTTGCTGTTGGCTCTCTGTGGTTGTGGAAGAGCAAGAACCACCTCTAATTTCTTAACCAGTGAACAAGAGTAATTGAGTATCCGATTAATAAAAAAAAAACATATTATTGAAACATGAATGATTTGGCAGAAATTCTAATGATGTAGTCATTGGTTTTTTTTGTTATTTCACCGCATTATAACAACTTACTACTTACCTCGGTTCTAAATCTTCCATCTCTCCTATAGTGGGGTTTTCAGCTCTCAGGATGTTCATGTCTTTTTGTGGGGCGATGATGACTGCATTATTTTCAGCTCCTCCGTTAAGCTGCTCGCGGATAATCCATATAAGGTCTTCGTAACGGTCGGCGGGAGGCGCCGGCGTCCTAGGCTCGGCGTCCCCCCCACCACTGGTCTCACTTGGTGCTGATTGCTCGTACTCTCGTGAGCTGTTGCCATTACTGTTAAAAAAGTTTAAAGTTTAGTATAATTATTTAAATATTTTAAAGGGATTTTCCTAAAAGGACTTGGCTCTAACTTCTTTCCCACCTAAAAGCCTCGAGTTTCTGACTTTGTCAACCTCAAGCTTTATCTGCCTCATAAGGGTCAAAAAAATTGTAACTAGTTAATAACATTTGTTTGGTCGTTAAAAGGTTTGGCAAGCACGTTGAGTACAACTAATAAATGAGATTAGAACATGTTATTAAACACATTAAATAACAAAAACACATCAAAACAAAAAAGGCACTATTTTTGCGTTGCAGTGAAATATTGTAATATGTTATTTAGTACAAAATATGTGCAAAGATATGTTAATTTAATCATTTAAAAGTACCTATATGACTAAAAAACGAATGTTCTCCAATGTATATTAATTAGTTAACAAAATCTTTCGATTTTCGGCAAAATTATTTCACATAATAATAAATAAAACAATAATTAATTATTTTAAAAGAAAAAATGCGGTTTCTAGAATTCTTAAAGTACCCAACTTATATTTCTTAATGATATTTTTGTCAAAGAGTCACAACGGCTAATCAAATAGATCAGAATCACCTTTACATACATTGCGTTCTATTGTTTTAGTAATATGCACATATATATATACACACACACGTCAATCTTGCTTCATGTAATAATATTTATATTCACAGTTAATAGGTAGTTATAATAGTAGGTACATAACACATTTATTTTTGTTTTATATGTCCTGAATTATTTTGTGATAGGTATATTATTATTTGTTTATTATAGTATGAACTACTAATAAAACTGAGTGCACTTAAAGTTTGTACTTATGTTTATTGTGACGTCGGGTTAGCAATAATAATTTTGCATTTGATAGTTTTTATTCATGTTGAAGGTTATAGGACAGATGACGGGTGTATATCGTATAACCATGACTAGTAAGTACTACCGTGTAAGTATATAGATATCTTAATACTATTAAACGAGCAATATTTATAGGTACTCGCATTTTTGAAAACGGTTCTGATGATTTCTTTCAAATTTTAAACATAAGTTCTTACATAGCCAAAAAGATAATATATCTTTAGGTTCCATGTCTGGAAAAACGGGCGGAGCTCGGTCGCCCAGGTACTATATTGATAAATCTTTGTATCTAAAATATATTTTGTACATTAAGAAAAAGAAGAAAAATATCTACTTACTGCACTTATATAAATTCATGGTAAAATTAATGTTAAATCATTCGAGGACAGAGGGACATACATACAGACATGCCGACACAATATTAGGACTACAAGTACCTCAAACATAATAGAAGCATTGTAAGTTTTTATCATCGTCTAACATTATATACTCGTACATGCTACGTGCGAAATCTGTGGAATTTCTTACAAGACAGTGTCTTATGTATATACTTCTTATCTTAGAAGGTCATTCATGTTTTTTGTTTGTCGTCTTATGTTGTACTCAGAAAACTTACAATAGATACCGTAAATATATAAAAAAAATAAGGTTAATGTTCCCAATTGTACGAAGCAAACCAAACATTGTTTTTACATTGTAGAATTTCTTTTTTATATCCTGAACAACTTATGATACATGCATTTTATATGAGACATACATATCTAGTAGTAAGCAGATAAGGATTTGTTTACATTACACAAAATTTCTTGAATCACAGTGTGTATGATATGATGTTTTATTGATAACGGAAAATGTTTAAAAAAGCGATGTTTTCTTAGTACATATTTTTAACTAGGTGTTGCTCGCGGCTCCGCTTATATGCAACTCCGTTAAATAGCGCAAAATATAGCCTATCCAACTGTTCAATCTGGAAACTTGGGGAGGCTTGTATCTTAATTCTTAGCAGTGGACTACCTGCGACTTAAATGATGATGATAGATAATCATTCAGACAAACAACAGTTAAAAATTTTTTTGTAAGTAATTAAACAAATGTTGATGTTGAGCAGGGTTAACAGCATAGTGCAATTGCTGTGATTGTTTTGTATTCCTGGCACGCCGGGTGCATGAGCTGTGCCACTTACACCCAGTCACCCACTTGACAATATTGACAGACAGACATTCTACAATTATAATGCAGAGACCTGCACTCTCAGCGAAAAAGTGGGGTTAAGCTGTTGAGCTACTAACATACCAAAAAAATTACAACCGTGTGAAGTCACAAATAAACTTGTTAAGTCATCCTGAGAAAAATTAAGAGTTATATAATAGCATAACTATAATGAGCGAAGCCGTAAACCTCGTCTCACCTTAAGAAACATTATAAAATATGATCTACCAAGCTCAAATTCGCCCGCAGACTGAATTAATGAATTTCATACACATTTGCCACTAGTAGAAAAATTTAAACTATATTTTTATTAACCTTAACCTCTAACATCATTTCATCCTCCTAGCCCTCCCATATCACGACACGGTACCTTGTTAACCTATTTGTACATTAATAAGGAAGCTGCAATAAAATATTGAGTAAAGAGTAAAATAATCTCTTCATGTACCCATTCGACTCTTACCGCGGTGATTGTCAAGCTCTCCGTGGAGAAATAAGAAAACAATACTGCAAAATCAATCGCCGTACAAACAAGGGATAATTGCTTGACATTTTATTGTTGTAGGTTCAAATATTCGTTATTAAAGAACAATAAATGCCGTCCTCTGGGAAAACTGTGCAAACTTTTCTTCAGAATTCTTTGTCCTGCGTGGTATTGTCAATTTCATTATACGTCTATTGTTACCTAGCAAAAAAATCCATGAGTAGCACGCTCATATTTCGTTTACTTTACATATTTATCCAACTATGATGGCAAATTAATTAAAGCATTGTTTTAAAACAAAAGCGTAACGTATAAGTGACGTTTCTATTAAATGAAACCACCCTGTGGCGTGATTCAGAGTGCAGACTTTTCTGTATCATGATTTTATTATTATATGTAGTCTATTCAAGGTGTGCATGGTCGTTTGACCGTAATCGCCTACATAAAATGATGAGGATATACTTTATACCTTTACAAGAGTTTGTATGAATGCGCTCTCTGAAACTAACGACCTAATTTCAAAAACCATACATTTATGTTAACCCGACCCTAGAGCAAAGTTTGAAGTTGCATCTTCACGCACGCGGAAGCTGTAAAGATGAAGTAGCTATTAAGATAAACTTGAAAGGAATTCACGTACATAATCGATTGCTTTTATTCGTTCAACTAGAGCATGTTAAGTGATTAGGGTGTCGTAAAACCATAAACCATAGAATTCCAACGTCATCACTTAATCAAAGCATTGATTAATTTCATGTGCAATTTTATTACATTTGGTTTTATATCTGGGCCATAATACTATTCAATGCCTATTTCCAGCGAACTTTCTTGAAAAAATTTTTGGAATTGAAATTAACATTTTGCTATTTTTCTATGTTCCACTACAATTTAAATATTTCAGTGTACAATATTTACACATTTGAAGCGATGTTTTTAAGTATTTAACAAAATTATAGGTAATTTATATACAAAGGGGTCAAAAAATTAAACAACAGCGTTACCGTGTTGAATAATAAAGTTTTATTAATAAACGTGGACAAGCAGTCTCATTAATATAGTAGTTTTAAACGTAACATCTAATTTGAACTTTCTATAAAGATAAAATCACAGTATAATCAGTTTAATAAAATATTATTAATAGTTTAGGTCACTGCGTTACCAAAATCTTATTTAAAAACTTAAACTTTCTAAATAATGTGTCATAACAAAAACAAATTTAAAACAAAGTTGTTGCATAAGCTTATACTTCTAATGAACAATAGGTACAAACGTAGATTCGTCATTTTTAATCAATAAAATGTTTATAATAACTCACTAAACCCTTTAAAAATTTGGGGACGAAATAGTAACGCAGTAGTAACCTTAGTAACAGAGTTGTCTTATCAGTACTTCGTACATTCTAAAGGAGATCCACTAAATGAACAAACAAAATAAAAATAAGATTCTTCTTTCAAAAACTAATTAACGAAATTAAATCAATAAATAAGACACATTAGGATATCAGTCTTATTTCTCAAAAACATTCAAAGGTTGATTAAAATCATAGTAAACACGTTTTCCTTTCACTATGATTGTTGGTTTAGGAACAATTTCCAAAATATTATCGTAAGGTTCCCAAGACACATCGGTCTCTACTGCTTTAAACCTCTTTCCAGTGCTATCTAGCGACTTATAAAACATAATTTTAACTTCTCCATCCTCATCAACGTCACTTTTGGCAACGCCTAGGTACGTATAATGTTTATTCTTAACAGAAGAAACTTTTATTAATACATGCACACCGTCTGATATTTTAAGTGGGTGAACATTTTCCTTTTCAATAAGCTGTTTTTCTTTTGTATTAGAGACTGAAGGCCGGACTATGTTAGCTAGAGGCTCGTCGTCAGAGCTGGATGGCGGAGACGGCGTATAAACCGTATTATAGTAAGCTCTTCGTACGGCAACGGTGTTAGAAATATTTGCTAATATGTTATCCTCATTAAATCCATCTTCGTCACTTATTATATCAGTCACGGGAACAGGGTGATATATTTTAGGATTAATGCAATCGCAAAAACCTCTCTGACAGAAACAACTTAGGTCTCTGTAATGGAGTTCACCTGGATTGTCAGTAAAAACTTGATGCACTGCCATGGTACCCTGGAGGGGCACTATGTTACTAGGTACAGTTTTTTCGATATTTTGAATATCAACATCAGTCACTAAATACAGACGGACCTTGCTTAAGTCCTTAAGGGTATAAAAAAAGGTTTCTGCATCAGAAATATCCGACCCAGCAGCAACTTTTTTATCTGCAGTGCGTTTTAGATAACCACCAACTCCATCAGCAGCCCCCTTCCCATGACCTGCCTCAAAAAAATTCCATGTGGCACGAATAAAATGATAGTCTCTGAATATTTTAGAACAAATAAAATAAAAATTTAACTTTTGTCTATATTGAGTCGCGGGACCATCCGAAAAGAAATGAACTGTAGTAATGTTAGGGTAGTTTACTTTTATGTCGGTTATAATTGGATGCAAGTGTGCCCAAATAGAGACAGGGTTATGAGAATTATTTCCAGAGATGGTACAAAATGAAATTACCTTTGGCGTGTCTTGTCTTTCAGTTTTGGTATACATAACTCCGGTGTGTAGTGTAACTTGCTTTCGTGAACCGCCAAAATGATGGGACTGCACCTCTTCAAAATGTTTACAGTTATAATTCTCGCTGAAATCTATATGAAGTACAGCTTCATCTTGTTTTAAATTATCTATTGCAGCTCGGTAGCACTTAAATTGTATTTTTATGTTGAAAACATGTTTCTTTAATTGAACTAGTGTCTGATCAAATTTTTTTATTAATTCGGAAACAGTCCCTTCAATATCTTTTTTTAAATTTTTTGCTATTTTTACTTTTTTACCTAACTTTTCAATAGTTTCCGATTCTCTTACCCATTGCGGCCATTTTAATATTTTTGTAACATCGTCAGGTGTACGATACATTATTTGTTTCGTCTTGCAATCTTGACAATTACTAGTCATGCAAGCTTGGTTGGATGTTGAACATACTGTACTTGCGATTAAGTCGTTCATATTTTTGTAAGGAATAATCATGGCTTTGTTGAGAACATTTATCATATACTGCGCATTAGTATGTAGCTTGCATAGACAAGTTTCTCTACCCCCAACGGTAGGCGGCTTGACATAAAATGGCCGGTGTCTAATAAAATATGAATAAGAACATTTCATGTAAGGATGCTCCTTTTTAAAAGATGAATATAGATTTTTCATCGTGTCGAGTAGGAATCGCTTCTGCATTTTAACTTTTTTACAAGTTACAGTTTCCCGTTTTCCTGCTGTGGCTCGAGAAACATCGTCACGAACAAAAAACCTTTTGATTTGCTCGATCAGCGTATTATTTTTCAAAATAATTTGTTTCTGTTTCAACTGATTGATACCCAAACTCTCACGAACAATTGCAGTCTTCATTTTAGACTTCGATAAACTTTCTGTTTTAAAAATTCCTTTCAAGGCTCTCTTTTCTTTTACGGTCTTTAAGCTTTTATAATGATCTTTGATGGCATTGGATAACGTAGAATATTTACTTTCGTCAGAACCTTTTTTTGTCTTTTTAGCTCTTTGGTATCTTTTTTTGTATTTATTACATTTTCTTGTTAGTTTTTCCAGTTCTTCCTGCAATTTTAAATTTTTTCTATATAATGCAGATCTGTCTCGCCGGATTTGTCTTCGGCCTCTTGACCTAGGTGAAATTGGAGTTCCCGAACGTGGAGTAGAAGCCGGTGTTACATCCATAATTTTTTGAGCTGATTTCTGTCGATCTCTTCGTTTTTTATTGGCAGTTTTCCATTTTCGTTTAGCAGCTCTATGTTCTCGCTCTGTCATATCTTTCACAAGCTTTTTTGTCGCATGATACCTCTCACGGTGTTTTCTTTTTGCATCTGCATTTTTTTCAGGGTTCTGCTTCAACTTTAGTCTATAGATACGTTGCTTTTCTGCTGGTGTCAAGGCCATTTATAATGTTAAAAACTTCTCCCTGAAAGAAAGAAACAGTAAATTGGTATTTTGGTTTTAAAAACGAATTTAATAACTCGTAGAAACAACAGCGTTACCAACCCAACAACTGCGTTACTATTTCTTTGTAACGCAGTGTAGCAGTAACGCAGTTGTAAATATTTGAATCTATAGAAAATGAGCACTAAAGGAAAAACATAAATATAAATATTTTGTCATTATCAAAACTCTTAACTGATTTACTATATCTATGAATCGTAATAATTCAAATAATTGAAGTGTTTTACCTTTCGACGGCGGAAACTCAGCGGACACTCAATTAACACACGCACCTCTCCCAGCGACTGTGAAGCGACTGACGCGACGACCGCGCTCCCCCCGCGCAACGGTTTTTATTCATAACAGAATCATAACAAGTAAAATGAAATGAGGAGAATAAAACTTTAATGTCTTATGTTTAAGGTTAATTTTTGTGTGGCAACGCAAGGTAGTTACGATGTTGTTCTAGGTTGAGGACAAAGTTGAAAATATTTTTAAATTTATTAAACGGTTTATATAAAAATACCTAAAATAATGACAATAAGGTTCAAAACTTATATTTTTAAAAAGAATATTAAGCGACAGCCCCGCCTAGGAGGAATTTTGAGAAATTCTTCTTTAAAACACAAGACTCGTCCTAAGGACAGTAATATATTATATGAAAAACAACTGCGTTACTAAGAAAGACAACGTTGTTACCAAAATTTTAGAAAAAATAATGTAAAATTTTGGTTGTATTTAATTGGTTGATCATGGAAATAGTGCATTTATTGTAAATTGATTAAGATTTTTTTGTAAAATGTTTTTATTTTGTTACAAAAAAAATATATTCCGAAAGGACAGATTTTTAGGTGTTAAATAGTATTTTGGCCCATCTACAAGGTTTAGGTCATTTTTTTATTGACTAGCGGTTTCTTGAAAAATCGCTTGCTTTATATCTTAACGCTTTTCTGTTTAAATTTTCAGTAGGTTGTTTCTGAGCCCAGTTTTTCTACTTTTTCTATTCGGCATCACTGGTAGTGAGTCCATTAGCAAGCATATCCTGAACTGCAGCATTTACACACGCGAATGGTTTCAATGATCCTGGGGGCTTAGCCAAAGTTACAACTTCGAACCATAACGAAGTTCGACAATAACAGAATGTATAGATTTGACATACGATTGACCACGTGATTGAGGGCGGCTCATGACAATCTCATACATTTTGTTCTAGTCGAACTTCGTAAACGTTTTAAAATTGTGACTTTGGCTGAGTCCCCTGCACTGCAACGTCAAGCCAGTAGTTTTTGGTTACCCTTCTACCGAGTCCTGGAGGAAGCGGCTTACCTAGGTTCTCGCGTGGTACCTACTCTATTCTTTATATAAGATTATGTAGAGCACATGTAGAATAGTCCGACTACCGAACCTTGAGGATGTCACTATGTGCTGCCTCGTGGTCTAACTAGGATGTTTCGTCAAAAGGTATCCTGTAATTTCACTGTCTCTTTCATCCTTCGCAGTATCGCGGTATATATAACCTATTTTTTTTATATTTATATATGGCAGTCACTCGGCCCACCAAAAACCAGTCAAGTTTCATGTCTGTACCAAATGATAAGATTAAATTTAGACGGTTGTATAATTTGTTTTTTCAATTGAAACTGGCCATTGACAATTTGAAGTCAATATACTTATATTGTGTGTTACAGATAGCAAATAATTGTTTTTTTTTCTATCTATCTATCAAATTTTATTTGCTGTTATCCTTTTAGTCGTTCGCTCATGACTGAGATACATATCGAATCTTTCAAATTCACATTCGTTTATTTTTGGTATTGGTACATTCTATATATATATATATATATATATATATATATATATATATAGTAAAATGCATAAAGTGGATTCATTTACGATAAGTAAAAGGATAAAATATGTGATTATGGAGACCGATAATATTGATAACGCTCTGCTAATGAAAGTGCCAAAATTAGTTATTCTTATCAGAAAGTATATATATATATATATACATATTACTGATAAGTTGGTAATATTTCCGTTGGGCCGGTGTGCAATGTATACTAACGTTATTTTTTTCTTAATAACTAAATGCCTTCCTATTTAACCTCTTAGTAGAGTAGGAGGGTGAAAAACACTTTACGATCTTATATCTACCATATTATACAAAAAAAAATATTATAAAAATCGGTTTAGTCTCTCCTTCTCAATCTTCCTTTTTGTTGGGATACTTTCGGCCAAAAAGTAAAATCTTGCTTTATTGTATTACTGGCCACTTGCCTGACGTAAATCTAAATTGAAAATGCCAAGTTGTTGGGATCTGCAACCAGTTGGACCCTTATTCGCCTTTTAAGATATGGAGTTGTCTATTCTTAAGCTGGATAGGACAGATTAAAATTTACTTAATTAATGCACTGATACATTATATGTGAAAATACGATAACATGTCATTATGAATGTGTTTATATCAAAGAATCCTGGACATTTTCTCATATCCCACATGATTAAATATATAACTGATTACAGCGCAGACTGCAGATGCAGTGGATATCTCAAAAGTAATTTTAATTTCTCAGAAAATGCAATGTCCTCTTAATGCAAAACAAAACAACTGAATAAACTCTCTCTCTCTCTCATATTCTCCTTTAATAGCTACTACTTGGTTACTCGTGTAATTTTTTTTTAAATATAAATTTTAAGATCTGACTTATTATTATAGCTCAAGTTAAAATAATGTACTTATAGATTTTTTATCAAAGAAGGAAAAGAACGAAAGAAAAAGAAGATTGTTATTTCCATATAATCCATGAACTATCTAGCATATAGTTTGATGCACAATAGGTAAATCGATACCTGTTTTGGGTAAAGAACCCTTAGTTATGCCACGATGTCGTATACGCAGGTGTTGGGTATTGAAAAACAGAGGCAATCAAGTATATTTACTTGCGACCTTTCGAACATTAATACGAGAATACGAGCAATTATTTAGTTGAACCGGTAATAATAATTCAACACGTCACCAGATAGACGATTTACTGGTTTATGTGGTTCAGCTGTTGTTATTAATGTACCCGTGGATTATACCTATTATTAACTTTGCAACAGTAGCAATATCAGTCTCTACCTACGAGTATATACAAATTAAATCCCTTTAATTTATTTAGACGATATATATTTTAATCATCTAATTACCAGAATACTGATAGGTAATCAAAATTCAAATGTCGATAATTCTAATCACTATTTACGCAGATAACAGTTCATCGGCCATATGCACTTTTTATTCATTGGGTTAACTCATGACAATACAAAATTCTTATTTGGAGAACCTATAGTCTTATTTACAGTATGACATGACGGATGTACGTTTATAATTATGACAATTATTAGCTTTATAAGTACCAGCCGAAAAGCATTAAACCTTGTTCCGTGAATATCGTAAAAGGCGACTTAAGGACAAGAGATACCTTTACTTTCTCCCTACTTCTTTGGATTCGTTTAAAGTAGCAACAGGTATTCTTAAATGAGTTGACTTCAGGCTGGGAGGTCATGAAAAGTTAGGACATTGCATTTAGCAAATCTCGATTTGAAATCATGTTATAAAACCTAATACCTGGATTTGCGAGGCCAGTTGACCTATTAAACCACACAAAATTATGATAATATTGAAAAACTTGCAGTGCCCTGCGGTTCACCTGCCCGAGAAGTGTGTGCTATTTAGGTTTTATAATCGCTCATGGAAACGCAAAAAGATTTTTTTACCAATTAAAACACGTTACGATCTCTATAATTGTAGGTTTTTGGTTGTCAAAATTTTCATTTCCTTATCCCTTCGACGCTCAAAATTAACCCACCCGTGTGATAAATATAAAGCCCTGTACAACTGAAAAAGACCTTGTTTTGTAATGGATATAGATTTTCTTTAGTAATAATTTTATTTTTGTAGTGGAAATAAGCAAAAATTTAATAACCTGCTGTTACAATATAAGTGAATAAATCGATAAGCAGGCTCATATGAGTACAGCAAGTTTTTACTACGCGTTTGGCATTGTTTGTAATCGTTTCCAGTAAGGAATGTGGCTGAAATTGTTTTGAAATTTAGTGACAATGGTGGCGGAAATACTTCTATTTTTGGCTCTAAGTATTAGGTTTAAAAAAGTACATTTGGTTTCTTCAAAAACTTTTCACAATTAAGTCTGTGGTCTTATGTAGTTAAACTTTTTTTTTTTTGTATATTTTTTACGGCCATGGAATCTAGTCCTTTAAGGCCTTTCTTGAATTTATTAATCTTCTTCAGTCCTACTTAAGTCAGTCGAGTCAAAAATTCAAGTCAATAGTCAAGTCCAGTCAAGTAAGTCTAGTCTGAGTCAGATGGCTAAGTGAAGCGGTGGAAAAATTTCACTTAGCTTATATCATGGAGATTTTGGTGACAAAGATAAAAAGTCACGTAATCGACACTGTATCACTTCCCAACACTCACGCTTGTTCACGAACACTTTGCGAATAATAATCCACCAATATTATGCACAAACACTCGAAAAAACCTAAGTTTTGGAAATTAAATACAGCGCGGACATAGCGACAGTTTACTTTCCCCCCAAAAACTCTGTAGTTAAACTTACTGAGGTAATGTGTCCGTATGCGTCTAAAAAAATTGACGACATCAGATATTAAAAAAACATCATGGAGATCAATGTTAGAGCGAAATAGAATTTACTTTACCAGTCCAAGTACGTGCAGCAATTTTTTTAATTTCATTAGGTGAGGATTTCCAAACATAACAAATTATGTTTTTGGTAAAACCCTTTAAACATTTTCTTACATCATTGGTTGTATGCTTGTGACTCGTGTAGGTGATATGATTCTAAATTTTATAATATGCCCTTAGATCTTTGAGGTATAAGAATGAACTTTGGACCCATATTTAAAAATATATATCTGAGTATGTAGCGAGTAACCACTATGTTAAGAATCAAGAGCAGAACTATTTAGACCGAAATTAAGATAAACGTAATTCGACCCCACAGGTAGTCGATCTCATCATCTTTTTTATCCAAAACCTTTCAATTCTTGTAGAATCAAAATTAAATTACTTTTCCTTTACTTATTGCTGTGATTTGCCAAATTCAATCCTCTCTTAGTGCAAGAAGTAGGACAACTGGGACACGACAAGAAACTTTGCAAATTATTCTTAGCAGAAAGAGCTACGCATATAATTTTTATTTATCAACAAATAAATTATTTAGTATGTCAGTTTAGAATACATCTATCATATCTACGCGCAAAGTAAATTGTGTTATCTCCGAAGACACTGTCAAAGCAGCAAACACATTGATAAGCATTGGATAACATAATACATTAAACATATAATGGAACAAGGCTATTACTCTACGGTAAACAAAATTAAACCTCAATCAGTCACATTTATTTTCAGTACCTATAACCTATATTAGAAAGAAAACCACAACAAACACTTTTGTTTTAATTGACATGAATTAAAACTTTGTAAATTGGCTGTAATCAATATTTAGAAGAAATGTTGAGCGGTGAATTTCGTAAAAGAATCATTTAGTATTCCCGTCCCATTAATGAGTTTAACTGCCTTGTAATTACTAGGAGTCATTATCAAGTGTTTAGTGATTCTCAAGTTTATTGGTACATATTCATCATAATTATAAGGTGGCACGGTTTTTAATTCTTATCAAAGGGTCAATGAATTATAGATAAGATAATATTTTATTTTTAAAAAGGTAAATTGGAAGGTTCCATATTCGAGGTAAATAGACAATGAACTTAGCAGTAGTATTTAAATTTTGAATTTAATTTGTCAAAATCGTTTAATTAAAATATATTTTGTTTATAATGTTTAATTATACATTGTAACTTGTGATTGTAACGCATTAGAATAACTGAAAAAAAAATTGAGGCTGAATTAGAAATAAATAGATCTTGTAGAAAACTGTTTGTGTAAAAGTCCAGTCCAAGTACAAAAATAATAAAATAAATACATACCAAGAATTGAAAATAGATTTTCATTTACCGATGCGCATTTACAATTTAAAAAATCATTCACAAAAAATCACTGAACTCCACAACACCAACCTTTTTTGCAGGAATCTCTTCCGAAACTCTATATACGCGGATCTGCCCTTATCCGCATCGTCTCCCATGCGGACGCGGCCGTGCAACGGGACCCTGTGTCCCGAGATGCCATAGTCCATTTGTATGTCGACGATGAGCATTAATGTAAAGAAGACTAGTAAGGCGCTGATGGTAAGCGCTAGGCGCTCCTTTAGCTTCATGTTAAGCATGGTGCGCGCGGTGTGGCGGCGCGGCGCGTTGACACTGCGCGCATGGTCGTCCGGCGAAGGCGAGCGCTTGCAGTCGCGCGCGTACGCACGCCACCGACGACGCCACCGCGCGCGCGCCCACCCGCTGACCCTGAAACAATGTTGCTCGTTAGGGGCGGTAAGGTCTTTCGCACATTTGAGACAATTTTTCTATATGTGAATCGGATTCGGTTCATTTATTTCAAACTTTTTATTCCTAATGCTATAAAGGGAGAACCATAAGCTAAGCATTCTCTACCAGTCACCTTTCGATTTAGGTATTTAAGGTTTGTTTTTATTTAATTGTTTTGAACAATTGGAAATCTATCTCAATAGATAGACGATAGAAGCGCCGACTTGTTGCGATTATCTTGCTCGTGGAGACAGTGCCTAAGACACACGTTTTAGGAATTTAACAAAAAGGTTTAGGGTAATATCATAGATTAAAAAAAAAATGCGTCAGAGACCGCGCGAGATTTGAACTTCTTTGGGTAATATATATCGTTCGTCACTTCAATATGTTCATGCATTGATAAGGTTCTTTTTCACACTATAGGCTCAAAATATGACATTATAAAAATAGTTTATTTTTGTTTCATCAGATTAAGAAATAATATAACACAGAAATAAAAATAATATTACCTATAAAACAAAATTAAAGTCTTGCCAGTAATGACAAAACTTACCTTTTTACCACAAACGTACTAAAACTAGTGGTTCTGTGAACAGTAGACCTCGCGAACCTCCTCCGTTAACCCCCTTTTTAAATATTTCCCATTCTGTTAATAGGGAAGGAGTGAAAATTTTTAAAACGCTTGAATTTTTTCCTGTCTGTAGGAATACGGTTCCTTGATACCAGAAATAAATCTCAGATTTTTAGAATCAGCCAATTATTTTAAATAAAATATCATATTTTGATGACGAATTAATGGCGTTGCTACAGTTTTTGAGGTCTATTCCTTTGCTAAATAAAAAAAAAAATGTTCTATGACCGATAATAAAACATAGCTGATGTTAATTTGTAAAAGATCCATCTTGCGGCCATTGACTTGCAATATAGCAAACTTCCCCCTTTTTCCCCCATTTTCCCTCTAATCAAAAAAAGCTAACGAAAAAAATTTCAAAAAAATCAAGGTACACGTGTGCCAAATTTCAGTAGAATCCGTTCGTTAACAACGTCACAGAAAACTATCCCCCTTTTTTCCCCCATTTTCCCTCCAATCAAAAATGCTCTCGACATAAAATTACAAATAAATCAAGGAACACGTGTGCCAAGTTTCATTAGGATCCGTTTAAAAAATGCGACCTCTAGCCGGGAACAAACGAGTTGCCTTTTCTCACCGACAGCTCCGTTCGCCGAAAGATGGTTAGAAATAAAAGATGCTTCACCGATACTACTATCTGCAGATAAGGCGATTCGCTGAAAGCTCCACTGGGCGACCTCATATTTTTCGATAGAAAGCATCGCACAAAGCACTATAAATACCCTACCATTAACAGAAAGTTACAGACAGACATCCGGACAAAAACAAAATTTGCCAGTCTCGAAATGGAGACTCGCTCGCTTTGCTCGCTCGGTCAATAATTCATATAAAAACATTCCAGAGTGTAATATTATTATTGACCACACGCACCGCTGTCGCAATACCATAAATGTAATAGTCAAAACGGTTACAAAATAACGACAACACTAAAAAGGTGCAAATGTACTTGTGTAATCTTTTGCCGCTAAAGTATGTGCTAATTATTCATCTAACCCCGGGGTCAAATGTCCTTTAAAATTCAAGAATTTTTTATAAAAAATATTAATGTCTAATATAATTTCACAAATTAATGTATTTATTGGCGTGAATTTGCAATAAATCATCATCATCACTACAAAGTATAAAACAAAGGCGCTTTCTCTGTCCCTATGTCCCTTTGTATCCTTAAATCTTTAAAACTACGCAACGGATTTTGATGCGTTTTTTTTTAAATAGATAGAGTGATTCAAGAGGAAGCTTTTTATACCCATGCCAAGCCGGGGAGGGTCGCTAGTATACAAATAAAATAAAAAGTTTTAAATAAAGAATCTTCAAAGGTACCTTATTATAATGAATCTGTGGATTGATTGAGGTAAATATTTTTTATTAGTTAAAATTAAAACTAATTTACATAAATATTACTACAACAGTCTGACTGCGTCTAATATATTCATTTTGTATGAATATCTGATTCATATTTGTTTAAAAATAAAGATATTTCATTCGATATTCAAATATATCTAGCATTTGAAGGTAAAAAAACTGATGGTCAAATATTTATATAAATAACTATTCCATATTTTTATTTCATGAAAAAAATACATTCTTGAATTTAATGGGGAAATATTGTAGATAAGTATATTTTATACTGAATAAAAAATAACATTTCAATACATGACTTGTTACAATACAAACATTTAGTGGTTATTCTTTATTACTAAAACGAGAAAGGCTTTTGCCTGACAGTTATAGAAACAGGAAGCGTGAAGAGCTAAAAATTTAGGATCTAACAAACTTGTTTTGGTTAAAAAAAATTACACAGACTTATCAAGGTTTGTATTAATCATGTAGTTTTACGATTTATATACCTGTGTAACTTGCACAACAAAGCTTAGGTACAATACATTTTAGGCACCTACGCTTTTCGTGATAGGAGATATCGCCTCGTGAGAGAGCCTACTGGAAGTGAATTCTTTTGTGATAAGTTTCATTTTGTATTCTATGTGTACATAAATAAATAATACAAACAGCTCTTCAGCCAACAATTTCAATATAGTTTAGCTTTGATTATCAAAGAGTTTTAGCATACCTCTTTTAATGCTGTGTAATAATAAACTAAGTAATAGGACGACTTATGTTTAGAATTCAGCAGAAATTATATCGTTTCGCAATATTCTCGCGCCGCGTGTGCATTTGATACGGAATATTTCAGAAATATGACTCGACTCTACAAATCAGTAAGTGCATCTTTGACATTTCACTCGAATGACTTTATAATCAGTTCCTTATAATGTTACATTGCTTAGTATAGTAAATCTGATATGATAAGTTGTTTACTGGCGAAGTTACTACTTCGTCAATTTAGCTAGAAGATAGACCTCCCTTTTCCAACTACGTGGTCGTTATTCTAGAACCACCAAAAACTCTCATTACAGCATTAATGTCAGGCAGGCGGCTGGTCATAAAAAAAACGCCGAGTCTTATAAGTAGAACTCATTTGGAATAAAATAGTGGCACTCCGGGAGTGCTGAAAGAAGTGTTTTTTGAGGTATCGGTAACGGTGCCTCGAGTTCAATGGTTTTTTATCATCTCAAACTGCTCGAGAAGTTTTCACTTCAAAAATGCTCGATGGATCTAAGGAAAGAAATTTTCACTTCGAAAATAAGAGTTTTAGCGGATCCAGTTTATTCAGTCATACAAGTCTACACAGTCTCACAAGAATAATAAGAAAACAAATACTCTTTGTTGCACCAAATTAGATGATGATGAGGAAAGAGAGCCCTAAATATGAACTCTACCTGACAAAAATTCATTTTCATCTATTTAGTCTATGAGTTTTTTTTTATACATGAATTAATGATTGTGTGTAGGTATTTTTTTCTTTTAACTAATATAATCACAACTTTATTGTTCTACAAACATAACATATATTAATCGACTAAGGACAATCAAGAAAAAATACTACGTATAAAAATGTCGACTTTTTAACTATTTTATACAATTACTTACTTACTGCGAAAGCTCGACGACCTAAAGTGAATCTTGGCCTCCGACAACAACTTTTGTACTTAATTATGCCTATAGCATTCTCTACCAATCAACACAAACAACAAGAATTAGAAAATTTGTGGTTAATTCTTCCACAAGCTAAAATATTGATTCAACTAGGCATTTAATGCTTAGAGCATTCTTTACCAGTTAAGAGAAAAAAAAAGAAAGACTATAAACTATATTACTAATATGTTACATCCACTTTTTCGGCCTATGTTAAAACTCTCCTCTACTATTTTTGGGTGCTTTATTTTTTACTATTAATTTATTATTACAATTTAATCTAATTAATTAAATTTAATAATCAACATGATGTGCGGATATTTCTTACACGTGTATAAACGACCCGATTGTAGGTCACTACTTACATTGCAATCTGATCAGTAACATTGTACTGCATAATGAAGACATGTGTGTTTTGAATGATATCGGCAATGATCAGCGATAACGTTTAAGTTTTTTTTTAGTTCTAATTTTCTTTCTCTATCCCACTTAAAAGAGATGACGATAAAATAGAGATAAATACAGTAATCTCTGTGATAGGTAAGTAAAGGTAGCTGGATTAAAAGATCTGAAATTTTGTCTACACTAAAAGATAAATATGTATACATAAATGTATATAGACATTATGTACAGACGAGGGAAAATAAACCTGACCCTTTTCTCAGGTCACTACGGACGCGGTAGGCACGATGGGTGGTAGTTTTATCTGATCCTGACTGTACAGAACGGCCTCGCCTGATGAAGATCGATTATAGCAAGATTGATATGAAATAATAGTACTTTGAAAATTGGTCAATCTTTATAAGTACCTATATAGAGCTACAGACATGATAATTTTACAGTATTTGTCTTTTGCAGGAAATTTTATTTAAGGCGCAGAGTGCAAAAGAAACTCGTATTTCGATTTAAGTTCCCAATAAGGGCAAAGCTGTTCAGTATAGTGGTCTGAATCTGCCCTTAAAATATCTGCAGTTGATTTGTGTCCCGCTTATATATGCAACATTATATTAAAATAAAGATTAATGCTACTTACCTAATTCTGTGCTTTTATTTGGCACTTGTTGTTCTTCGTTAAAATATCAGAAGCTATAAATAAAAAGGAATGGGATAGAAATAATAAGTTAGAGAGGTGGAGCTTGGGGCCTCTAGGCCCACCCAGATTTTACCGCCCATTCTCTGAATATAGGCGTTTCTCTTATAAATAGCTAATTTTATTTTATAAAATCTTGAGTAATATTTTAAAAACTGCTAAACCAATATTGATAAAGTTTGTAACAGTAAGTATAGTTTCGGACTACTATTATCTATTCTTTCTGATATTTCATTTTCTTTACACTTACAGCTATAATATAAAAACTAATAAATAACACAATATGAAATTAGTATTATGGCGTAAATATGCGGCTCTAGGAGAGTTGTACATATTTACGCCCTTTATAGATTTATGGAATAGACATATAAAATAAAATAAACACGTTTCGTAATTGCAATTAAGCATTTCTAAATTAGTGAACGTAGGTGAACCATTAAAAATGTATCAATATTTGACTAAATTTGCTATATTGAGTTTAAAATCCATGTAGAATGAGGTTTATTTTAATCAAAACAGTTTCAGAACGTGTATGAGGGTGGTAAGTATGGAGGAAGCGAAAGTCTATAAGGATCGTAGCAAATGGAAATCTTTAGTCTCTGCCTACCCCTGCTGTAGGCAGGCGTGGTGATGTGTACCTATGTAAAATAGTTCTAGTCTTGAATTTTTTATTACTTATAACATAAATAAAGCATTCAACAAAATATTTTTACAGCTTACAATAAGACGCGTAACTTTTATTTTGCTCATTCAAAAATACGTTATCTTGATTTTACAACTATTTCTAAACTTGTAATAAAATGTATATTTCTGTTAGGACGGCTAGCGACAGATGCCGCGATACTTACTGCGAAACATTGAAATATTTTTCAACATCCCTAGGTTCCCCAATTTAGCTCATGGTAGCTTTCTCCTCGAATATCCATACTTCAATCCATATTAATATTGAAAATGCGAAAGTTTTTCTGTATATCTGTCTACGCTTTCAGGGCTTAACCGCTGGACGCTATACTGAACCAGGAATCGACAGGGATACTTTTGGGCGCGATATAATCGAATCCCACGCAGGCAGAGCCGCTTGCAACAGCTAGTAGTACATAATAAAATTTAGCATTCGCTAAAAGCCGATAAAAAATATGACAATTGTTTCTACATCTTGTCTCTTTACCGGTTGTATCCAATGCTTGGGACCCCGGGATCTGTGTTAAAAAAAAAACATTCAATGGTATTTTTTAAACACAGCTGGTATGAATTGGCAAATTCCGAACTCCAGTGAATTAAAAGGATGAGATAATCTCCGAGGCCGCTTTTCTTGCTATTTTGATCAATTCTACCTTTTAGAAGCTTTTAGTGTGTTTTTGTGCCGATAAAACCTACAAAAAAAACATATTTTGTTCTACGAAAATAGAGCTAGAGACCATTTTGCACTCGATAATCTTACTGTCAAATTTAGCTTATTCTTACACTTTTACAACGATTGAAGTTTCGAGCAAAGCTATAAGTCCTATAGAGGAACGTGATTTTAACCAGAAAAGTTTTGATATTATTAGAATTATAAAAGAATATTTCGTTGGAGACATAGTTTTTAGACAACTTTAAAATAATATTAAGACCTAATTATTTTCTACTACTGGACAATATATAAAATATGTGAAATTGTAAAACAGTACAGCATATTTGCAATTTTCGCCTATTATCATAGTCTTGGTAATGTCGGCCATTTTTAACGCGCATTCATATCATAAAAATATTACAATATAAAACAAATTTTTTTTTTTCACGTTGTTTATTTATACACGTGTATTAGCTATAAATGACCACGTGCCACGTGTGATAGTCAAATAAAATAAAAACCTGTCTGTTTCATTTTTCTAAAGAAAATATAAGTATACTTTTGAAAAATAAGTTCATTTGTACTTATACAATGCATGTATGTATATCTCTATATCTCACATTCCTTTAGGTAAGTAATAACATAACTCATACTAATGATGAATGGAATGATAATAATTGAAATATTTACAACGGATTCCGTGATTATTCCCAAATTCCCAATTATAAAGCTCCAGTTACAAAACATCGTCATAAATTAAAGGGGCTAACAGATATGACACTTCATAAAATTTACATACGAGAAAAATACCATCTAAGCCTAAGGAGAATGGTGTGAAGCACACCGGAAAAAACAGGAAAGCGGACCCTGGGCTTCGAAGCAATCAGCTAAGGACGCAACCGAGAAGGCGCTAAGATAAGAGATATATATATATATACTATTTAACTATTTGTTTCTTAATATTTATATGATAAATAAAAATACACATGAACACCCATGAGATGTTAAGAACAGCGTAGCAATCTAGCTGACTTATTATCCCTGAAAAATTAATAGCTTTCTCACAGTTCGAATATCAAAATAGTTATTAATGAATCAACTTGTACAAGAAAACACATATTTGGCCACAATCCTCAGCAGTAAGGAACTAATGAAGGAACAAACCACTACTGGTGATTTGAAATTTCGAAAAGTTTTAACTATTTGAATGAACACTTAAAATGTCTCAGAAGGAGGCTAAATCCATATGGGTATTCTTAGCGTGTTTTCTAGTTCCCCTCTTCAGCTAACGCTTCAAAGCCCTGGGTACGCTTTAAATCATGGTCCTACTTAGATATGGCGGTACTAGTTAATAATACAATAAAGCGACTACCGTCTGATCCCCATACACCATTATCATGAAAACCGGACCAATAAGTATCTACCTATACATGGAATATGGCTTTACGAGTAACTTAAGTTTTGAACTAGTCTGAATATGAAAATCCATCCTTCTGTACTTTGTGTATTTTATGCCAGCGTGAAGTGCTTACAGGAACAAAAGCGCCAATTATTCTACTCTTGCATGGAGAGGAGCATTCATTAGCTACCACGTCACAGTATGGCGCTAATTACCACTTGATGGCCGCTATGCGTAATCAAATAATTGACGTTTGTATGTTCATCTTGGTTTTGTTGTGTTATTGACGCAACGGTACATAATTGGTATCGGATGTTCAGGTCTTTTAGATTATTTGTTCGTTAATTGATTCAGGTGGTACTTTGCGGAAGTCAAAAATCTATTATGAACTTATTTTCAATACAATACAAAAATTCACACATAACAAAAAAAAAAAACAGAACAATTTTCTTTAGTACTACAACAGTTGACGAGGGGCAGGAGGACGGCCAAAATGATCACAATTCTTGTCTGTCATGTCTTGAGCACAGAAATCAGAAATAAGTAAGATTTTGCATTTTTTATAAAATATTTTATAAAACCCAGTGCTGAAGTACATAAATGCATAAATTGCGCTTATTTCACGGTACATTATACAAATACAGACGGACACAAAAGACGCGGCTCGCGATTCAGAGATAGCGCGAAAGCGTTTGTGAAGATAGCGTAAAAGCCTTTGCGCTCACTTACGACAAGTCAAATAAGGTATTCGTCTTTTCTTAAAAATAGTCTACTCCTTTCTTCAAGTGAGTCTCGACTTAGGTAAAACAGAAGAGATATATTTAGATTATAGAGGATTCTACCAATACAGCACCTAAAGAGGACGAAGAAGAAGCAGTTTTTTTTGCTATAAAAAAAATAACAATAAAATTCTAAATTTGTAAATTCGCCTTGAGTTTCATAAGTACTTACATCGACAATAAAGTGCATGGGAAGCCTTTTACACAACACGACGCATCGTACGCACTCATTACGATGCAAACGCAAGTTAGTGACAGTACAGTAGACCATACATCCAGTTATACATTGACATCAATTACTTATTTTAGAAATAAATAGCACACATTCACTGCTTTGTCTTTAGTCTACTCCAAATCCTCAAATGTGCAGAGGACTGAGCAGTTGGGGCACAAGAGGTAGACCATAAACTGTTCCCACGGCATCTCCCAACACCAGCCCGAAGTCTTTTTAGGGCTCCGGGCGTCTTTTCATCACCGAAAATGACTAGATAGAGAAGCATACAATTACCAACGATAGCTGAAGAGTTTGTATTGATTTAAAATCCTAAAATCGTTAGACATTTATCTCTTTTAGTTAGTTGTTAGGATGCGTATTAGCTAGTCTTAAAGTAGAACATATTAGAGAGAAAATCAATAAGTGAATATAAATAATTTCAAACCATTCTGAAACTCAGTTGATCATGTACAAGTGATTGAAAATTTTAAACATTTCTAAACAACATTTTTCTTATTTACATAATGTTCCCGGTCATATTTTTTGTCATGATTTGTGTCCCCATATGCATAAATATGCAGTTCTGAAATTTATAAATGTAATCTGATAAACATGAATATTATCATTATTTTTTATTGATTGAACATGATTAACTAGTAAGTAACAATAACAATGAAATGTTTAAATAAGATCTTAGCATAGATCTTACGTAGCACATCGTCTATGGTCTTCTGTACACGAAGTACATCACTAGTTTCCCGCTTGCAAGCACACAGCTTAACTAATATCTATTGTCCTAGTTGACTGCACTCGACATTTCGACATGAGCCTTGCCGACTAATGGAACAGAAGGTTGTTATGGTTATTTATGACAAATAATGTAATATCCCTATTTGTCTGTTTTAAACTTAATGAAATAAAATACCTAATATGCAGTGATCAAACAAATCTAATTTTTATAAGGATGACTTGAATTTTTCACGGGTTATGTATTTTGTTACCAATTTGACAACAAATACTATGACCGATTTGTTTGATTTCTTTGCAATAAGATCACTACTATTTTTAGAAATATATTTAGTAGTAAATATATGTATCAAATAAATAATGTATCAACCTTCATACAAAACAATAGCATAGCGTTTCAAATGAGGAAATTGTAAGAAAATTCAGGAAAACGTCGAAGATACCAGCCGACAACAATAAACAAAAAGACTAGACAAATCGCGTTAACATAAATAATCCAGCTGAACAAGGTACCAGGGTAACATGAGCACGTAGAGCACGCAATGAACACTTTAGTCATTCACTAGTAAACAATGGTAGAAACTGTCTGATAACGTCTTGATCGCAGCCAACATTAGCCAAATGTCCATGTATTGTGTGTGTGAGTATACTTGCGTCTACTATCGGGGCAAGTTTTGGTTTTCTACCCAAAGGCTAACCAGAGCAAAAACAGGACACTATAAAGTTCTTAGATCCCGCTGTCCATTGTCATATATATACCTATAGGTACCGATGGAAATAATTAAATGAAAAAGAATATAAAATGAAATAAAAATTAAATTAAAAGAAATTCAATTGAGTTTCTTTAGAATAGTTTTAATTGTGAGTGTCTGTGTTCTTTCCGATTTACAGGAAGACTTTCAAGAACGTTCATTCACTTCGATCAGGTTATTTTAAATTATTTATGAGTGTACTTGCATTTAAAGAACATCAAGTTTTTGACAAGGTCTATTACAAATATTACTTAAAGTAGTTTAAATACAAGATTTAAGCTCATTAATTAAATTAATGTAGGTACCCATGTACCTTTATTGTTTTATTTTATTTTTCGAGAAATAAAAAGACAGTAAATCTGAATTTAAATTGAGTTTATTAGCCGTTGGCTTATTAATAACATTAATATAATATACGTCCATACGTAATATATCAAAAATACTTTTAACTGTCATACATCGCGTCAGAGATAAATATTTTGAATTTTTATTTTTATGGCGCTGATAACTACTGACATAAATCAGAGCATAGACTGTTATATAGTCTAGAATACAGATTATAGCATGCAATCACCTCTCAAGACAATAACGAGGAAAACCGCCGGTGAGAAATGGGTCATTTTTTGTAGCTATAGTCTCTGGTAGATTAATATCGGTCTCTAGCTCGCGATCGAGAAGTGTACAATGGAAAATATTTGATTTTGTTTACACCCGTGTATCCTAATGTTACAAAGTACTTATTACTTCAATGGATATAGAATAAAGATGACATAAGCATCAAACCAATAGATTAGATAATAGACGCACAAAAAGGTATAGTGGGTAAACTGTGTCTGAGTAATCTCAATTGCTCTACATTTATGCAAAACACTGGAAATGCACGAAAATTATAGAGATATACAGTGTGAATTTTAATTTACCATAGAGAAAAGTATACAAATAAATAAAATATTTGTATAGACAAATTACAGAGATAAATAAAATAATTAAGCATCTATGTTCGTATCATTTAGGAATGCCCCACAAAGACTGACCTTATTATAAAGGACATCGGGTAGTTTAAATTCTTGTGTTACATGACCGTGATAAACACTACAGAATTTCCTGTGGATAATAATCGAATTTACCTGCCCCTTCTTTTTATTAAAATACCTTGATATGGCTAAGGTAGGTATCATTTCCTTTCACCCAAATAAACAAAATTTAAATAAACAGCTTATATTGTTGATGTAAGTAATTGATTATTGGCCTCATGCCACATGATAACAAAATCATCTATAAATTCGATCAATCTGAATATTTTCTTAGTTGTCACGGTTGCAGCCGCTAAAATTTTTAAATGTACTTTTTTCAAGGCTATAATTTTTCTCAGAAATATGTTGTACAGAATTTAGGTACACTCTATGAGTCTGAATTCTTCAAGAAAATAAATCTTTGGCAATAACACAGTTCAAATCCACTAGAAAACGACAATCACTTTGATACAATGACACCATTATTAATTTATTTGTGTGATTTAGTTTCCATAAAAAAATTCTTGATCAGTAAGTCCTATGATACCTCATCGTTCTTATTTATTTAAGCTGCTATATTTTTTTCTAAATATAGACACGCCTACATACCACCATCTGATATCTATTAACTAATTTATCGTTTTTGACACGTATGTAGTAAACACGTCTATCACTTAGTGGTCTAATATAAGACTAAACAATTACGTGAGAATCATATAATAGCTAGGTTACACGCTTGAGTAGTTTAATTATTTTATACTTACCGATTTATTTATGGTGAAATTGGTGATATATAATCTATATGAAACTTGTCTTTCATAAACTGTCATTTAGTGACACTTATTCCTCCCTTTCTGTCTGCATGTAATCGATCTGATGATAGAGCTGAAAGGTGGTTACAGGAACTATGTAAAATGATTTAATCCCAACACAGTTTGGGCCAGTGGCTTCGCATAGGCATTAAAACCTTCCTCATGAATCACTTTCTCTATTTAAAAAAACCGCATCAAAATCCGTTGTAGTTTTAAAGATTTAAGCTACAAAGGGACAGAGAAAGCGACTTTGTTTTATACTATGTAGTGATAGAGATAGCCTTTAGCTAATCGCGGCTGAAGACTAGATTTTGATTTAGCCTTCTAAACTATCATTTAAAAACTAGATCTTACTGAATCTTAATTTGGTTATTAAATACATCAATATTCATTTGAAATTAAATAGGAATTGGAATATAACTAACGTCTAAATTACCAGCCCACTTGCAACAAAATTGCTCTAGTTGAACCAGTTCTGTCACTGTTCATAGAATTTGTCTATGACCTATAAATATTATTAAAAGTGAATTGTTGTAGTGAATGTACTTCAGATCAACCTTGACAGTTTATTTTTATTTTGGTAGAGCATACAATAAACTGTGAGTTTCCGTATTTTACTCCCGATTTAATTCAGTTATACAGACAAACTTAACATCGTCATAATTTTAGCTGCAGGCTGGATGGCTGGATATAGGTCTCTCCAAAGGATTTCCAGAATTACTGGTTAGAAGCAGCCTGCATCTAGCGCCTGCCTGTGACCTTCTGGTCGGTGGGTGTGATCACCATTCGAGAACTTTTCTGCCCCATCGGCCATCGATGTATATGTGTACTAGCTGTTGCCCGCGGCTCCGCCCGCGTGCGCCTCAGTTATATCGCGCCCGAAAGTAAACTATGTTTGACTCCTAGTGCATAACTATAACCAAATTTCATCACAATCGGTCCAGCAGTTTAGCCGTGAAGAGGTGACAGACAGACAGACAGACAAACAGACTTTCGCACTTATAATATTAGTATGGAAGTATGGATATGGATATGGAAGAATGGATATGGATGGATAAGTATGGATATATCTAGGTAGCTAGCTATATGTATAACTATACTTCCAGCAGACCCGCGATGTGAACGTAAGGACAAAATTTTAAAAGTCATCATTTCAGTAATGTATTTAATTCAGAATTTCCTTTGTACGTACCTACAATACTAATTAAGTTATTATAGAATATTAAGTGATAATAATACATGCATTTTATATCTTAGAAAAAGTTAAGAGAAACGATTAGTATCCACGAGCCGTAGAAAGCCTTCTCTTGTCCCCGTGTGAGATGCGAGAAAATTAAAACACCCGCTCTGCATTAAGGGGCCTTAAGAAAAGTATTTAAATGAAATGTATTGAGAAAGTCGCTAGCGGAAATGAGTTTCTTTCATCGTGAGCTCATTCCCACTTTTGAGTGACTGTTTTAGAAGTCCGAGCTAGATTTTTTAGTTTCTTTGGACGTCCCTTTATGTGGGCTATGGAATGTTAAAGTTAATTTAAGTCTAATCGAAATCTTATAAGTACTTAGATGATTTTTTTCTGTACGTTTTACATGTATTATTATTACTTGGTTGCCAGTATGATCCATACTTAATATTATAAATGCGAAAGTCTGTCTGTCTGTCTGTCTGTCTGTCACCTCTTCACGGCTAAACTGCTGGACCGATTGTGATGAAATTTGGTAAGGATGTAGTTAACGACTTGAGGTCAAACATAGGCTACTTTTGGGTGCGATATAACCGAGTTTCACGCGGGCGGAGCCGCGGGCAACAGCTAGTTTAATATAATTAGCGAAACTGGACCCACAGACTGTATTATAGAATATCCATTCTTCCATATCCATATTCATATCCATACTTCCATACTCTATACTCCATACTTAATATTATAAATGCGAAAGTCTGTATGTCTGCCTGTCTGTCACCTCTTCACGGCTAAACTGCTGGACCGATTGTGATGAAATTTGGTATGGATATAGTTATGCACTAGGAGTCAAACATAGCCTACTTTCAGGCGCGATATAACCGAGGCGCACGCGGGCGGAGCCGCGGGCAACAGCTAGTAGTTATATAAGTCTTTGTTTCGAAAGTTTAAATTATATAGTGATATTATTTTTAATATCTTAATGGTAAACAATATATCACTCATACATATCTTACTAATACACTTACTCACTTACTTCCCCTCAAGTAAAAGTGTATCAAAAGTTTAACTTTAAAATTAGAATGTCATACAAAGAAGACTGGTCTAACAGAAGGTGAATTCACGAGTAAACCATGACCAACAGAAATCAACCATCACCATTTTCGGCATTGGTCTGTCGTAATTTCACATCGACCCGTAATACAGTTAACACACGGTGACAAAACTTAAGGTCACATTCAATTTTCCATTACCGGATCAAAGTCACATCTGTTAACGTGTGGAAGACCTTCGTATTGTAAATGTAATGTTATTAGGGCTGTGAATTTGTTCATTAAAATGAAGGTTGTGCAGTGGGATGATCCATCAATAAAAAAGTATGCTAAAAAAAGTAAAAAAAAAATAGGCAAGTACAGTGATATAGATATAAAGAGGTCCAAGCTTGCGCAGAAGGTCTCTACAGTGGTTAATTTTTTATTTTCCAAATTAATTAATGTCAATTTATTTAATTAATAATAACCCTCGTTCAGGTAGCATTCAAATTGACATAAACAATAGTTTTTCTATTGTGTCTGGATTTTACTAGCGAAATTATTAATATACGCAGAACAGGAAACAGTCGACAGCTACTTATTTAAGTACTATATGTTAATTTCTCTATAAATACAGCTTGTTGAACGGGCTCGAAGTACCAAAAGATGTATGTATGATCCAAGACCACACATTCTAGTTAATATGGTGATGATGAAAATGAGTACCGCGTTGACAGGAATTAAGAGTCAATGTTATTTGGACGGATTCTTCTTTATTGGTATTAATTATTATTTAAAGTGAAAAGCGGACGATATTATATTTATATACGTAAAACTCTATATAGAGAAATAAACATATTTCTTTTGAAAAAAATAAAGAATAGGATAAACATTTATAATTAAGTATCTAATATAAAACTCATTAATTCTAAACAGGTGAATCACAAAACAATTAGACACGTTTATACTTTTTGTTGGTTTTAAAGGATTTTTTTCTGAAGCGGTTCATTTAGCCACATGAACATGAACAGCGATAAGGAACTTAATCAAGGCTATTAATACTGATTTTCTTTGCGTATTCACACCATAAATTGCATTCGTTCGATTACAGAAGTGATTAATTAATTATGTTTACCTCTTTTTATTGCCCGATTCAATTCTTAGTTTTTAATTAATACATGATTTCATTAAAATGCAAAAAAAATAGATATTAGCTAACTTAATTTGTCTGAACCAAATGCACCTATAAGACGACTCACCTGAGCTCTGATAAACCGTAGGATTATGTGGCTCAGTTTTTGTAATTAAATTGTATTTTTGTGTATTATGAATAAATCATTTAAAAATATATACATATTTTACTAACAATTTTTTTTCCATGCTGTAATTTTTTCAGATCCTGGCGCATACTGGTAGACCACATTTATTTATGTAAAATAGTGTAATAAATCTTTTTTAAAAATCTTAGAAATGAAATAGGTATATCAAAAAATACATACAACTTTGTTTTTGTGTTTTGTGAAATGTTTACTTTCATATTAGAACCAATTCCATTTTCAACGATTCATCAAATTGTCCGTATAATAATATGACTATATGTGTGTCAGTTTAATAAGGCGTGCAACCCGGACCGTGATGCATACTAATATATACTGTCACTTCTATTTTCACGGATGTGAGCATAGAATACGAAGATTTTATCGATGTCACGGACATGAAATTTTGGAGAAAATACACTCAGTTCGTGCCTTTTTAGTTAAATAGTCTACTTTAATAACTGCATTTGAAATTATTCACTTTAATTTATCTAGTCCACAGAGCAAATTGTTATCTTATTCGTAAAATAGCTACATTATGTATGTAGATTTTATTAATATAACTAGTATACATATATATCCAGTAAACTTTAAAATAAATACACTGTTTTTATATTTCTACAATTAAGTTCTTATAGGATCATGACCACAGAGAAATTGTTGTGCTATAGATACATATTTACCTTCTGTATGTTTTTATATTTGTTTATAAAATACATAATACGTTTAAATGTTACATGCATTTATATTTTACAAATTGTAATATTGAATGAGTCACGACACAATGTCAGAAAACATAATGATAATAACATAAAGACAATACTTAAAATAAAATTTGTCATATATCACGTGTCATACCATCCGTAACTAAGTAGTATATAAATACCAAAATCGGGTATTGCATAACCAATACACATTTCAAACAAAAACCATCAAGTGCCTTTATTGCTGAAGCCGGGCCGTTATTCGTGTAGGTAGATTTTACGGTCACAGTCGGCCACGTTTTGGACAAATGGTGACCATTATCTGGCAAATGACCACACAGCGACAAATTCTTTTGTGCGATCTATCTAATAACATACGAATTTATGTAGTTTCTAATGTAGGTATTTAAAATTCAGTTAGAAATACACCAAAGTAAATATCTAACTAGATTAATACACCAATATTGGATTCCAAAACAATTTTCTTAAAGGAAACTTTCCTATAGGAAAGAACTGTTATTTTAAGTCTACCTATCGGTTTATGAGGTACGGCGCCCTAACAAACAGACTGACAAATAGACAGCACAGGCTTGGTAGTGGTTGACCCCATTTTTACAATGTAAAAATGGCTAATTGTGACCCAAAAGAGTAATAAGTAACCAGGAACCTTTCTGGTCATATCTTGTATCAAATCTTTGTTTACATTCGTATATTTATATAAAACCTCTGAATGTACTAAAACAAGTTCTACGAAAGTCCTGTTCAAAACCTGTTAAAAAGTTACGTATTAATTTAAGCTTAAAATACCTTTGTGGCAATGCACTTCACTACAATCTTACGAAACGTGTCTCATATTTGTCACTTTCCATTGTAAACATTTATGGCACCAATGGAGCCTTTGCTATATCTTCTGACATACTACATAGTCACCAGAATTAAATCCCTATAAGAATTTTCAGAATAATCACCATACTAGTTAATTAGTTATAGTGTTAATTTTAAATTATCTTTACATTGTATAAAATAAAGTAGCTTTCCACTGGGTGCCCCTATATATGCTTAAATCTTCGAAACTACGCAACGGATTTTGATGCGGTTTTTTTTAATAGATAGAGTGATTAAAGAGGAAGGTTTTTATGCACCCATGTGAAGCTAGGGCGAGTCGCTAGTATACATTAGGAAATAAAGTCTCTGATGCAATCAGTTTAGGTAACGTCTTACTGGAAAAACGCATAGATGAGACATAGAGAGACATATTTGCTCTATATACTAAATCATCAATATTTTTAAATTATAAAGCGGACTCCGGGAAAGAATGTAGTTAGAATGTGACCGAAAAAACGCTGCGATGTAAGTGAATAAATACATCATTACACTTTCAGTTCAACAGACATCAAGGTACAAGTTTTATTTTTCTTTTTCTTATACTGTTTACAGAGTAATATAGTTTTATATTTAAACAGGTGATAGCTAATTTTATGATCTATTTAAACAAATGATAAATTTGTATACCTAGGTTTATACTTAATAATAAAATTAATTCTTGGAATTGTAGGGCAAAAGAATACGATTGTAAACAAGATTAAATATTTAAATACGCACATAAAACTCAGTTTATTTTTAAGAATATACTTAACTACTTTGAATAATCATTATTAAAATTCATAAATATCAGTCCTTTTCTTAAGTAAATACGTAGTTATAATTATTCGGTTAGTTCAAGGTTACTATAGTAAACAAGATGTGAACCAAATATACCTTATTGCAAAATAACTTGCGTACGCACATTATTACGTTACAAGACTATTTGACGACTCTCCCTATCCCTCTCTAATTTCTTCATATAACAGTATGTTAGAGTAAAACAAAGGTTTTGGCAGTAAGCCATTTACTCAGCTCTTGACCTAGAGTTGCATTTAAAGATACTTTCACGTAGTTTTAGAAAAAACAAACAACAAAGCAAGATGTACAGTATATCATTCACCATCAGTATAAAATAATACGTAGATTTTTTTTAATTTCCTTCCTCTCTTATCGATACTTTTTGTGAAAGAACGAAACCAAATACCCCTACATTTAAATATTATTTTTATGAATAGTGGGATAATAGTATAAATAAATTCTAAGAAAAGGAAAGAGATAAAACATAAAGTTTTTTAATCTCTACGACTCACCATATGAAATCAGCAGCAGCGGTCACTAATTCAAGACAAATTTCTGTGAGTGCGCAATGCGATACTGCTACGATTGCTTTTTACGCTTTTAAATTATATATTAGGTGCTAAATTGATTATTTATAATAATCTAGTTATTTGTATCTCCATTAAAAAAAATTCTGCTATATATTTAACACGTAGAAGTCTTTTGAAAAAGGTGATCTTATTTTAAAACTAATAACTTTTAATTATGTAGTTTCTAATGTAGGTAGAAGAGCCTATATATTCGTGTTTTAATAACAAAATATTATACGTCTCCTAACAAAGAAAAAAAAGAAAGTTTATGGCCATTACAAAATTAATTACAATTTAATAAACTATAAATAAAAATAGCCTTCCGACCCGCCACAGACGGCAACGTACCCAGAATACTGGCAGCGTTTCCTCGCTGTATTGCGATACTTATACGCTGAGCAAATTTTTTTTCTCTCTTAGTTTCGATATACTAGTAAGATAATATACAGGATTTACAGATTATTTGAGAAAACTAAAAACCGTGTCAAATATAATAAGTACTTATAGGAGTATGCATGCTCACTGCGCATATAGCGATATTATGTAGGTATTAACTTAGTCAATGATGTCGTTAAAACATTTTGCGTCTCAGATTAGTAAGAATTATATTTTTCCACATCCAGCAACAAAAATATGTTTACACAATTCAAATCATAAATAAATCATTTCATTCATATTTTTCATAGAGAGAATTCCACAACGCCAACATATGCTGGAGAAAATGCCTAAAAGGACACTATTGATACGTGACATATTGGAGACCAATATAAATGAGGGTAAATTCCCTTTCGATGAATAAGATTTCTCTAGTTTGGCCACCTGTGGCTTGATCTTAAGGCTTTGTGTACGTACACAGTTATGCCATATTCTGTGCTTGAAATGATCATAGTCTTACACACGTTTATTTTCTATCGTAAATTAATAATTATTTAAGTAAATACCTATTTCTACAATGTCTGTTCGGTAAGGGCCTTCGACTATTTCACAATCTTTTGATGTACATATTTGAAGCATTTGTATAACAATAAAAAAAATCTAAGCGCACGGTAGTGTGCAGGCCAAGTTCCAGCAACAGGCCGCACGCATGCTGTGTACTTGTGTGTACTTTACATATACACTACACGAATCAACAGTGAATTTCTAGCTAGAGAATTGACAGGTTTTCTATAAATGAGATTTTTGTGTGTTATCATAATATCAAACACAGATGTTCCCTTTCACTACACTTGTTCACAAATTAGACACACAACACCCACTCTCGTGATAAGACAAGCGTGGTTATTGTGTCTCCTCAAATCATCTCGAATATTCACGATATAATATTTCAGGAGCAATATAATTATAGACAACGTAGATATGAACAGACAGCCCGTTTGTCAATTAAATATTATAAAACTATTTTAGCGAGAGAAGACTATAAGTACCTACGTACGTACGGTCATTCTGGAGATCCTTGGGAGAGGCCTACGTCCGGCAGTGGACAGCCTGCGGCTTTAATAATGATTAACGTACAATTGTTACTTAGTCTACATGGAACGAGAAATAATTTATTTTTTGACCAAGTTGGCCGTCATCGAAATGGATGAGGCGGACTATAATAATCGGTACTACAGGTGATCTGCTCTACAGGTTCCATTATGGCCCGTGAAGCTACAGGTGTCGGTGCCAATATGATTCGCTATGACGTTTAACACGACAATAATTCAATGCCAATATTTACGTCAAGTATTTATGGAAAACCTTAAACAAATTATGTTATCTATTTCATTATTTAACTCAACTGCATTGTTTAAATGTATAAAGTGTTACATTTTTTAAAAATTAACTTTATAGTGGTGTCACAGATTAATTAATAGTTACTACGTCTAGTGTGTTAACATAATGCATGGATTTGCTATGAGCTAACTATACACATAGCTAGTATTTTATACTGCTGAAATTTTATCTAATAGGAAACATAACTATATTCTCAATATCGGTACATCAACCTTTATTAAAAAAAACTCGTTATAAATACGCAAATGCAAACATAAATTGAAGTACATATGTGTTGCTATGAAATCGAGATTTTACGGTCCAGAGAAGAAATAATACGGTAATATTATTTTGATTAGTTCCGATAACAGTGGCTTATATGGCCTATGAGAAATCTGGCGAGAAGGAAGTTGGTCAAGTAAATAGATTGTAATATATATATTACTCTATGTTCATGCATTTTCTTTGGTCATTCGCCGGTTGACTGTAAGAGAACCCCTTCTGGGATAAGTTCGCCGCTTAGGTCCGCCGTTTGTCTTCTGATTTTAGTAATATTGGATAGCAATAAAGATATTACAAACAAATATTACCTAGTGTCACTCTCAGAAGTAAGATAAATATAATGATCGGCGCCTTATGTGTTGAAATCAGTCCAGACTTATAAATACCTTACACATCCTTCGGGAGGTTAACTATCTAAAAGTATAAGATATTTTCAAAAAGATATTGTTTTTCTTACTACAAACTTTGTACTTATTCATAACTAGCTGTTGCCCGGGTCTCCGCTTCCATGGGAATTCCGGTATTAAATATAGCCTATGTGTTGTTCGAGGGTCTAAGCAATCTCTATTTCAAATTTCAGCCAAATCGGTTCAGCCGTTTTTTTTGTGAAAGACTAACAAACATTGTTACAAACTTTTGCGTAAATGGGTAGGATTTAAATAAGTACTACTGCTGCTGTGTTTTACACTTGTTACCACCATGTGACGATAATAATTTCAGCTCTATATTATAAATATAATAAAGTGTTATACATATATATGTAGGTATATATTTATGTAAGTATTATTGTATCTTGTATATTAATTGGATTGTATATTAATTCATGCTGGGACCAACAGTAGTGTGTGGGCGCCGGCCGGCAGTAGTTTGCATGAACTAACTGGTGGCGAAAGCACGCAAAATAATTTGGTAAGTGCTTGTAACTTTGACTTCCGCAAAATAACACCTGAATCTATTAAATATATTAATTGGGAGTGTATATGTGTATAACACCCCAAAATTCTGAACAACTTTTGCTCATTATAAGGCAAGAGATATATATATAGCAATTTGAAAATCTGCTTTCACCTTAAGAAATTGGCTCGCTTTCGTTTCTATGTTAGCTTCACTTTACTTAAACCATTGTAAAGGTCAACACATTAAACTTGTCTAAGACTAGCTGTAGCAAATCGTTATATCGTTTTGCGTCTATTTTCCTCATGCTCACGACTTAGGAATGTAATGCTCTACACTATACTTCACCTACAAGTATACTATTACCACTTCATACAACTAAAAAAAATATAGAAGCGCTTCATTATTTTTTCATTCATGAAATTGTTTACATTGATGAAACATTCGTGCTAATTATAAATCCATTTTTATTTTAAACAATCTTAAATTAATTTAAATAGATTACAAAATTTAATATTTCAAATACTATGCATCGTTATAAGATTTTTTAAAGATTTTTTTTAATACTAAATTACTTATTACATATTTATATATATACTAGCTGTTACCCGCGGCTCCGCCCGCGTGTAGGTCGCTTTTCGCGTAACCTGTGTTACATTGAAATGAAATGACGCAATCGAAGTAGCCAGGACATTATTCAAATATAAACAAATATCATGTTTCAGAGTTAAGTTCAAAGAATCTCTTTGTAGACAACATTAGCAGTTCTTCCCTCAGAGGCTAATAAAAATAGATTTTTGGCGCTACTAACCCGCGAGCAAGCCACATACAGTTGTCCATGCGAGAAACATCTTGTTGACTTGTTCTTAGGTCAATGCCAGCTGCTTTTAGGGATTGTCCCTGCGACTTATTTATCGTCATGGCAAAGCATACAGCAACTGGAAACTGGGTGCGTTTAAATTGAAAGGGGTAGTTGTTGGGGATGAGTGGTATTCGAGGTATGTACACCGTTTCGCCTGAACCACAACCTGTGAGAATTTCGGCCTGTGTTAAGTTGCGCTGCAAAACCGTTACTTTGAGTCGGGTCCTGTTGCATAGTTTAGGCGGAGAAAGATTTCTTAGGAGCATAATGGGAACGCCGACTTTAAGGGTAATGTTATGAGCAGGAAGACCACTTGCAGCCAATGAACTCAAAAACTCGATAGGGTAGGTGGTAGCATCATCCTGATGCACAACACTGTTATATGACGTGTAAATCACTTCATCCCCGACAATTTCCGCCAAAACCTTGAGTTTCGGTAAACGTTTCCGAAGCCCAAGATGACGCATGACGCTCGCGGTCAGCGGACAACCGAGACTCTCTGTCAGAAGAAGTTTCTAAAGACCGAGACAATGCATGGCGTTGCCTATCTTCATCGAGTCGCATCTGTCTATCCGCTTTCGATTCTTGAGATCTAGCTAACCTTCTGCTTTTAGCTATTCTGGAATGATGCGACAGATTAGATCGTTTCCTCCTAGGCATTCTTTAAATAATTAAAATTCTTTATATAAGGTGAATTTAAATCAACTGCAAATATTTTAAGGGCAGATTTAGACCACTCAACTGAAGAACTTTCCTAAATAAACTTATGTTTTAAAATTTTTTTTTGGCCTACCATACAAATTGAGAATCAGCTGATCTAGTTTAGTATGGAGAGTGAAAAATAAAATTTCGTATTTCGATATGTTTATTTGGAAAAGTTGTTCAGTATGGTGGTCTGTATCTGCCCTTAAAATATTTGCAGTTGATTTGTGTCCACCTTATATACGACACGATCGTATGTTCCGTCAAACAACAAATTCAATTTTCAATTCAAGCAAGACAACTAACAATAGCGAGCCGAACCGTCCATTAACGAAACCAATCAATAGACAACAACCAAAGAAACAAACCAAAAGAACCGCAAAGACAAAGACCATTAAATTTTTTAATTTGTTAGGATTAATTTCAATCTGCTATACCATAATGCGAAAACGTAACCATAGCGAGTTGTAAAGTCAGCGCCATCTATTGAGATTTTATGTTACTAAATTTACGATCAAATTCAATGTGTTATTTTATTAAAACTAATAGGTGCAGTGCGTGTTTTCGTCTTTATTGATGTGGATAATATAATGTAGAAATCCTTGTCTTATCTAAATTAAATTAAACGTAAGTAAACGCATTAAAAGTTTTGAAGCAGTGTTTGAAGTAAATTTTCAATCGACCATAACTTCTTTTCCCTTAACCGATTTTGACGAAACAAAGTTTTGACAACGCTCCTAATTATATGTAATCCAACTGTGAAAACCGCGTTTAAATCCGTTGAGTATTTTCGAAGTTATAACGTACCAGACAGACATACATACATACATACAGACAGACAAAAATTCCAAAAACTGTCTTTTTGGTTTCTGTTACTCTTTTTTAATCGCACTCAATCAGTTTTTTTGAAAAATATTAAATGTACAGACACTCGCATTTTAGTGTCTTATTATATGTATAGATATGTATTGATATATATATATATTATATATTAAGTACCTTATTATATATTAGGTAGGTACCTTAATTACCTAATTATTTATTGAAATGAGAACTCTCGAGTAAAGGTATTCTCAAGTTGTGACAATTTCTTTCTATCTATTTCGCGTGGACGGACATGCCAACACACTGTGTACAATCACATACTACACAGTTATATGAAATTAATTAACTTATACTTCCTGTTTATCATCAAATTATATATATATGTATGTAGCTTCAATAAATACGCGCTATAGTAAATCACATACACAACAAATCTTTAAAAACGTTAGAGAAAATCATAGTTTCCTCTAATTACTCAGTTCCTCTTACTATTATTGTTTCGCAAAGAATCAAAATAACAGGTTGACAATGAGGCGTCTGAATTCCTACGTAACAGAAATAGACGTAACGAAAATAACCGAGGATATACATCGCGTGCCTGGTTCCGCTTCCGACCATGCGCAAGAGTTCGCGCTTGGTAACGAGCGTGTAAATAATGATTAATCTTTTTGTAACGTCGTCAGCTCGTGCCGCGGTGACAGATGGCATGTTTTAATAATATTACTTACTATATAATCCGGGTAGTCCATTTCTGACTTTCTTCGCCTAAACCTTTGTCTTTGAGCTATAGACCACACAGCTTACTCAAAGGGATATTTTTCTTGGTATTTCTACCTTATGGTAATGGAATAAAACTAAAGTATAAAAGTAATCAAATCAAAGGGTACAATCACAAAAACGTTTATTAATTCATGACTTCCATGCTGGTCTGGGAGAAAAAGAAAAACATAGAATGTACCAGCTGCTTCTCTTCCCGTGCAAGCCGTAAAAGTCGACTGAGGGAATCGGCGAATGGGGGAATCATAACATAGGCGATGCGGCTAGCAACCCATCACTATTGATTTCCTGTTTCAACTGTCATCATGCTAAACGTGGTCTAAGGTCTTAAGGCCTTAGGCTCTGTCTACCACGTATGGGATAAAGACGTGACTATATGTATGTATGTTTATTAATTGTTTTATATATTTGACTGGATTATTCAATTAGTAACAGACAATTTATTAATTGTCTATATCAAAGTTACCTTCGATATGACATGTCACGGAATTAGTTCAGACATAGATTCTATACTTTGTTTTTATAGGGAAACTTTGCTGGTAAATAAGTAAATTAAACATAAAAAACAAGATTAAGCGCGTATAATACCTTTATAGTACATTGGTATATTGATTGTTGGAAATTGGAAATTGTTTCTAAACTTTTTGTTAGAAAGTACATCTCTATTACCTAGATGCTTCAGGTGACCTGCCCACAATGCCTATAGAGCGCATCGATTGGTTATGCAGATCAGTTTTCGTAACCCGAGCTAAGTACGCTCAAAGTGAAATTATGATACAGCTAGCATCACGCCAGACGACACGGAAGCCCAGTTCTACTGAGATATATAGGTATACTTCACTATATCACGCCTGCCGCTGTCAACTAGCTGAGGAATTTGAATTTAGACATCTGATCCGTCCAGGACGAATACCATATGCAATGATGAGTGAGATATATTCCAGCAAATGATATCAGGAGTCGAAAAATGGTAAACTAAAAGTCGAAGTATCCAAAAGCGTCAATTTGGACAACGTAAAACTCAGCATTGCCTTAGAATTACTACTTTTGAGATTTAATGTTGTCTTTTCGGGCAAAATTTTTCCAATTTAATCGTTCACTCATCACCACATCTTGCTCCAAGAAGGACTTGAAATTGGTTAACCTTAAAGCCACCGAGGTGGCTTCTCCCTGGGGTTACCATGCTTAAACTTTTTGGTATTGACACCTAAACAAACTTAATTAAATTCCCTATATACTTACTAAGATTTTTTTTTGTTTTCATTATTGATATATTTCTACGTCATCCTTATGACTGGGAAGTTTAGCTAACATATAGATACAGGGAAAACCACTGAGCATAACGATTGAAAAATATAACTAGCTGTGAAAGTATGAGTGTACTAAATTTGATGATCGATAGACTTAAAAGTCAAACATCAGTGATGTATCGTTATATAACGTGTACGTACAGACATACATCGGTACCTGGTTATTAGTATTCTGTGTTGTAAAACGTAAATTAATTTACGCATGGCTGGTATCGACAACATTATCACTTGGTGATAAATTTCGCAAAAATCAATTCTAGCAGTTATAATTTTTCAAATACTATTAGTCGTTTCGACTTTATACCTACATAAAAAGCTAAGATAAAAACATAAATTATAATTTTTTATCATTAAATACTTACCTACATCAATTAATAATAAAATTTAAATGAAATGTACAAACAAATAAAAGATATACATATTTACATTGCAAAAATTATCTAACTCTTTTAGGTTAGATAAAACCACAGGATAAAACATATACTTAGTTTGATGTGCACGCGCCATTTAGTTCAAATTATTAAAAGGCTAGACAGTTTCTCAACTAACTATAAATCTAATTCAATAATTATTAGTAAGTCTGTCTGTCTTTCACACATATTTAGCCTACTCGATCAATTATTATGTTGGAACAAAGATTTAGAACAACAAAGGACATATTTTACGCTTTGTAATAAAATCCAATCAACACACTTTTTCGCAACATTAATACGCCAATGTATATACATAGTAAATTTAATAACCCTATAATTAGACACGAAATGTCATTAAAAGTAGCTCTACTGTAAAATACCAATTTGTAATCACGTGTACCTACTTAGTGACAAAGAAAGTGCGCTGACGCAGTCGCACGTGTAATAGTTGGTTTTCTTCATAATCCACAGTTGGAGGATAACTGGAAAATGGGAAATGTATATATACTTATTGTTTTCTCCAACGGATTCAACGAAATGTAACGGACTGTATATATAATTGTATTTCGCACTCAAATGGAACTTCAATAAATTAGTTTTCATTTTTATTGACTGCATGTTGTTTCTAGCTTGAAATTGTCTACTCCATGCCTTCCTTTTTTCTTTCAATGTCGTAAAAATTAACGAAGGAATAATAGCCGTTTAAGTTGCTGTTTACTTTTTGTGTTGTCTATCGTAGAATTTGTAACGCAATCTTACTGAAATTTTTAATTTACAAACGTACTCTACATCCAAAATCCTATTTTCGATCAAGTCCAAAAAAAAAAAACAAAAAAAAAACCCTTAGTCCCATTTCGTCGCTAGATTTGGTAGCTGGCTTCGAAATGGAAAATAAAATTCATACAAATTTCCGTTTGATATCTACTTGGTATGTTAATACAGTGTTTTTATCGTATGTTCATAAAAAAATACTGTAACACTATTAGAAGACAGCCGTGGGAATATAGACACGCTAGGTACTGTTATCTATCTACTGACCCCATTCATTGACATGCGTGATATATTTACCTAGAAAAATGTTAAGATTGATTGCAGATAAATCTGCCAATATTCTTTACTAGCTGTTGCCCGCGGCTCCGCCCGCGTGTAGTTCGCTTTTCGCTTAACCTGTGGAAACTACAACTATCCAGACCTATAGTTAAATCTATAAGTAGTATCATAGGATACTACTTATAGATTTAACTATAGGTCAACGGGAATAGTCCCGTGCCAATTTTATAAAGCCATTACATTGCTACGATATCAAACTGAAAATATTAACATTCATACTATCACATATTTGTCTCTAAAAGAGTAGACGCAGCCTATTACAGGGTCATTAGAACCTAACTCAATAAATAGTGTTATGTTAGTTAAATTAGACCTTACGACACGACCGTATGTTCCGTCGAACAACAACTGAACTGACTTGCTGGTTTGATTATTTTTTAAACCAAAGCCAAACCAACCAACTAATCAATTCAAATAGCTTACAATACAATACAACAAACGACCGATAAACAAACCAACCAATAGAACTAAATAAACAACCAAAATTTTTTTGAAATAATTAGAATTAATTGCTGGAAAAATTTCAATCTGCTATAATACCATATGAGAAAAAAAAAATTAAATTAACTTCAGCGCCATCTATTGATATTTTATGTAACTAAATTATACGCCCACAAACATTCAATGTGTTAATTTTTTAAAATTTAATAGAGACTGCAGTGTGTTTTTGTCTTCATTGATATCGATAAAACAAAGTAGAAATTGTAGCTTTATCTATATTAAATACGTTTATGTAAACCGGATTCAACTCTGTAAAAGTTTTGAAACAGTGCTAGAAGTAAACTTCAATTGACCATAACTTCTTTTTCCCTTAACCGATTTTGACGAAACAAAGTTTTGACAAAACTGTTGAACGTATATGTAATCCACCTGTGAAAACCGCGTTCGAATCTGTTGAGTAGTTTTGAAGTTATAACGTACCAGACATACAGAAAGACAGACAGACAAAAATTCCAAAAATTGTTTTTTTTGGTTTCTGTTACACGTCTTTCTTTAATCGCCCCGTGTCAGTTTTTTAGAAAAATATTTAATGTACAGACATTCAATTTTTACTGTCCTATAATATGTAAAGATAGATAGATAAGTACAAAATCCATATCCATACTAATACTATAAATGCGAAAGTCTGTCTGTCTGTAACCTCTTCACGGCTAAACTGCTGGACCGATTGTGATGAAATTTGGTAGGGATGTAGTTAACGACCTGAGGTCAAACATAAACTTTTGGGCGCGATATAACCGATTCCCACGCGGGGCGGAGCCACGAGGAACAGCTAGTACTTATATATTAACGGACTTAACGCTAAGAGCGTTCTCTACCAGTCAACCATTTGATTAATCTTCTTTTTCAATGTCGTCAATGACAAACTATTAGATATGATTTGTAAGGGGTTGCGATATCGTTTATCCTGAAATAAATTTGCAAATGAATTTATTTGTTTCTTTTCAAAATTATAAAAAAAAAGTAAGAAAATAATTCTAGAAAACAAATAAAACACGAAATCATAAAATTATTGTTTGTGACAGGATTCGATCCAGGTACTTTCTTGAAACATTTCTTTACTAAAGTATTAAAAAATTCTTAAAAATTAATACAAAACGAAAAAAAAAAGTAAATAAAAAAAAGTTAGTAAAAAAAAGCAAGTAAAAGAAAGTAAGTAAAAAAAAAGTCATGTATAGCAGGATTCGAACCCTCGACTTAAAAATATGATCTACGACCTTTACCGATAGGCCAACATACGTTGCTAGAGATTGGCGAAATTTCAAATGGGATTTGTCTATAGGTACGCAAATTCGCGCCATCTATTGAGATTTTATGTTATTAAATTTACGATCAAATTCAATGTGTTATTTTATTAAAATTAATAGGTGCAGTGCGTGTTTTCGTCTTTATTGATATGGATAATAAAAAGTAGAAATCCTAGCCTTATCTAAATTAAATTAAAAGTAAGTAAACGCATTAAAAGTTTTGAAGCAGTGTTTGAAGTAAATTTTCAATCGACCATAACTTCTTTTTCCCTTAACCGATTTTGACGAAACAAAGTTTTGACAACGCTCCTAATCATATGTAATCCAACTGTGAAAACCGCGTTTAAATCCGTTGAGTATTTTCGAAGTTATAACGTACCAGACAGACATACATACATACATACATACATACAGACAGACAAAAATTCCAAAAACTCTTTTTTTGGTTTCTGTTACTCCTTTTTAATCGCACTCAATCAGTTTTTTTGAAAAATATTAAATGTACAGACACTCGCATTTTAGTGTCTTATTATATGTATTGATAACCATAATGCAAATAAGAGGATAAACCCGGGAAATTACTGAAAAGAGAATATATTTTTTTAAACAAAAACATTATTTTCTTTTATTTAAATTAAAATATAGCCAAATCAATAACAAACTTTTGACGTACTAACTAATAACGTACTTCTAGCACGATAAAAATATTCACGATCTCTTATCTTAGTAATTATTACATTAATAGAAAAAGCAAGTATGTTTTGCTTTTAACTTGAGTGCAAGATCTTGTAGGTATAAGACGTAACTCTACTCGTATTATCAGATGAAATTGTAACTACTTTCTTTAGACGTACTATTTATACCTTTTTCTTTACACCCATCAAGAATCAAAACTAGAACTTTTGTATAAACGGGCTTAAAAACTGTTTTTATTATTTTCCGTAGCTATATTTTTGCCCTAATACCCGTTGTATATTTCTATACTTGGTAGATTTCGAAAAACTTAGTACGTAATGATACATTGTGAACATCTACTTACTCAAAACAATAATATAGAACTGCTCCTAAATTCCTGTAACAAAGAAAAAAAAAACATAAATTTTAATATAGACATACAGGCACTTAATAAATAGTATTTTAAAATTCTGTGGGTACAAATCAAAAGTACTTATTGTAAGAGTAGTTATTTTAATGATCTAAGATACTTATTGGCCATTGATATAAAAATATCGCAATAAATTGTATTTGCTGACAATACTACTGTATCAACCTATCCTTATGTTTTTAATAAAATGTCCGGACTTTAAAAAGTGTCGGGCTTTTAGTAGTTCTGAAAATAGCAAATAGTACATACTTACTATATAATATACATTATTTTATCCCTACAATGATATTTTGAAACATCATCGAGTACTTTACAAATAACAGATTACATTTGGAATCAATCCAAGGTAACACTAAATCAAATGTTCAGAGTTATTTGTTTCATAAGCTTATAATTTTATAAATAACTAGTAGAATGGCAGATTTATTTTAGGCTATCAAGTGGACATAGTCATTATCAATTAAGAATATAAAGATAACTCAGAGAGTTGGCTCTGCACTATGGTATAAAGTATTTACTTTTCTCTTTATTAGTTGGTCTTTATTAGTTAAGTAGCGCTGTTCCAAGCGGTTTAATATAACAGGAGTTTTTTTTAAATATTTTTCGTACATAGTTCTAAAATTTTAAGAGTTCAAACAAAGTCTTAGGCTTTATTATATTAGTCAATTGATAGAACGTGGATAATACCTATTCAATATTTTGTGACACTAATAAAATCAAAAATGTTTTAGAACTTTTCTTATAAACCAATTATATTTTGATCGAAACTGTAAAACAAATTAAATATCTTTTTTATGTTTATCCAATATTCCTAAGCTTTCTCATTAATATAATTTCTTTTGTAGATATATTTATCGTCTCAGGTACTTAGCCTAATTAAGCCTATTCAAATGCCTTATATTTTATTTTTAATCATAAAAGTATGCAATACGGAGATAAATCAACGAAAACAATAGTACATAGGTCTAGAGCCATATCCCTAATAGATATGATAAAACCAGCATTCTGTTATTTATGAACATGGACATTAAAGTTTCTTCTACATATAGTAAAAGACAAGTAGAGGAACTTATCCTCAGCAATAATTTCATAGAAAAACTCAAATAAGGTTCCTATATATAGAACTGGCATCCGATATAGGACACCTTCTACCTTTTATTATAGAACACGGTTCAGAGCAGCCTATTACGATTTACGGTTTAAAATGACTTGGTGGCCCGTTCCCCGTCTCACCGCAAATTAGAGTTATTTCCCGCAAATGCGTCCTCTTATTGAAAATGTGATTTTATATAAATTATTTTAAATATCCTAAACATTTTATCATTCTATCAACATCTTTCTTTAACTCTAAATGAAGCAGAATATCTAACATATTTCAGCTTTTTATCTTAAGGTGATACCTCGGTGAACACTAGCGCCACCGTCATTTAAAAATCATTACACACTGAAAACACAAGTTATCAAAAATCCCTCTGCTGTAATTATGGTTCTGGATCTGCAGTTAATTTTAATCATATTCAATTATTAAATTATAATTCCCTATAGTTACAAATTGCATTATTGCTTAAAACGGCCACTTTTAGCAGTTTTGCAATTTGTAACTATATGGAACTATAATTTAATAATTGAACCTTAAGCGGTTTTCAAGAATAAGCGAGTTGTTATGACCTTTTTCCGACTTTTTCCCTAAATAACTATTAAATGCATATTGCTCCAACCACTACATTTAAATAAACTCAAAACTAAAAAAAATTAAAGTTTAATCTTAATTGATTCATCCAATAATTTAATATAAACATCGTCATTCATTATGCATAGTGCAATCGGTAATAACCAACCAATGAAATTGAAAGGTGGAATGGTTTTGCTTATAAATATTAATAGCGGCACTAAAATGTCAATAAGTGCTGGCCATCACCATTAGGGGAAGGCAAGGAATCAGTCATTAAGGGAAAAACGTTGCGAAATCAAACGAACTTGTGCAGAGTGAGAAAGTTCTCCTAATTGCCACGCCTTTGAGTTACTTAAATACCAAATAAAATGCTGAACATTTGCAAACGCGAAATAGATCTGTTTGAATGTTGTTTTAGAACTGTTTTGCTTTTAAGTTTTGCTGAAACTATGTTGTAGGTTTTATCTATTTTATTTCCTCCTCCTTTATTTCTTGTAATAACTCTGTTGGTCTTAATTTTTCTCGTTTTTCTTGTATGTTGCCGCCTATAATGGTTGTCATGTCATATAGTCGTCATGCCCAAATAAGCTGAAGAAAGTAGATTGAATGTCATTTTTTTTCAATAATTCTGCACAGCTCTACTCTGCAGAGCTGTTTAGAAACTAAGATATTAATAAATATTTATCTACAACTATTAACGTATGTCAGCCATAGATATTGACATAGGTAGAAGTGGTAAAATGAAACAACTGCCAAAACACCTAAAGACAAAAAAAAATCGTCGGTAGAGAGACCGCGCGCGATTCGAAATTATTTGCCTAAAGACTATTTTTAACTAATAGATACAAAAAAAGACATGTGTTCAAGGTAGACCGTTGCATCCCCCACTATTACCAAAAAAGCTCTCAAACTATAAGAACTGTTCTTATTAGATTACGTATAGTTATCTGCGTAAAATCATAAAACAGGAAAAACCAATTGTGAGGGGTCAACGGTTATTCATCTTATGTTAAATATTTTTACAACGACAAGCAAACCTGTTAACACCGAGGTACAGGTTGTGTACATTTTATCTATTCTTGAACCGGTTGCTTTGTTTTTGTTGAAAATCATTTAATTTACTAAAAAAATTACAATTGAAACTTTAAAATATAGACATTTATCCAAAGAACATAATCGTTAAGTGTATGCTCTATGGAAGAAGTGGGTATTTCTGGATGTTCCGTTGAGCTAGATTTTATTGATACTCTAGGGAATTTCATAAAAAATGCGTCTTACAGAAAGAAATTCAAAAACATGCAACTACGCTCCAGCAATCCATAATATTTTACACTCAAATTGCCAATATGTAAAACGAGCTAAACCAAAAAAGGATAAATATCGAGCTTTATTATTTTACTAGCGACCCGCCCCGGATTCGCATGGGCATAAAACCTTCCTCTTGAATCACTCTATCTATTAAAAAAAACCGCATCAAAATCCGTTGCGTAGTAAAGGAACATAGAGACAGAGTAAGCTACTTTGTTTTATACTATGTAGTGATAGTGATTTGCCATGTAAAACAAAGTATAAAAAAACATAAAATAATAAAACATAAAATAGGTTATTACAATGGCGAACTTTCCCAGAACATCACTTGTAAAACAGCTAGTATTATGTTCTGTACTTTCGATGTTCTATGACCCGGCCTGCCGGCTTCTGTTCCCAAGGTCGGAGGCAGGTTTCTCTGCGTCACACTCCACGACGCTGCAGCAATTTCAACATGACACTTTATACCCTTCCTCTACCTCTAAGAAGTAGGCTTCTTAGATTCAAGATGTCGTATCATTTTGGCGATACGTGCGCTTATTTTTTCTTTATAGTAACTGTCGTTAGGAATTTCTAAAAATATTTAAATCCGCCCACATTCCTTTATTTACTTTATAACCGATTTCAATAAAAAGGTAGAGATTTTCAATTCGTCAGTCTCTCCTCGTTCGTTCTATGTTTTCGTCTTATATCAATCAGAAGTTACTAGATAGTAGGCTATAGCACTATAATAGAATGCTATTAAGCACAATGTACGTACACTGCTAATATGCTGTGCATCTGCATAATTTGAAAAGAGATATACTTAGTCCTTAAATAAACTGTACAATCGATATCAAATAAGACTTAATTCGCTAAGAAAATGACATATTACAATAATTGAACAGAAATAGAATATTCGCACGCGTAATAATTATATAAAAATCTTATTTAATCCATATCCATACTAATATTATAAATGCGAAAGTCAGTCTGTCCGTCAGTCTGTCTTGCTGTCTGTCTGTCACCTCTTCACGGCTAAACTGCTGGTCCGATTGTGATGAAATTTGGTAGGGATGTAGTTAACGACCTGAGGTCAAACATAGGCTACTTTTGGGCGCGATATAACCGAGTCCCACGCGGGGCGAAGCCGCGGGGAACAGCTAGTATTTTATATGTCGAAAGGGCATAAAAAGATTCTGACAATGTGGGCCCGTAGTACACCTATTCACAGGCTACAGTAACCACTTTCTATCAAGTGGGGCATAAGTCAGATTGCCAACTCACGGTATAAAATAATTGTTATTAAAAAAAATTGGTTTGTTTATTTTTAATGTCTCAGGATCGCCTAAGGGATATCTAAAATTCGCTCCTTTGTGGCCATATCCAAACATTCCCAAGGAGGTGGCTGGACAATACTGGACAAGTAATGCCAAGTCAAGAAGGGAAAACTAAGGCCATCGCCTGTAAGTGTATTCCGGGTAGGATTTATTTAGACATAACTGGAAAATTTATATAAACAAAGAAGCATGATGATAATAAACTAGTAAAAATATTGCATTGTTAAACGCTTCATAGTCTTCTACAAGTAACATGTTAGTATAACATCATTATAATGACACGTTATGGCTCACTGCTATACCGCTGATATAGCAAAACCCGCCGCTAACCTTGAACTGACGGCACAAACATCAAATTTTTATAATAATGTATTCAGTTTGTCAATATTATGAGTTTTATGATAAACAACTTAAAATGATTGTATGTTGAAGATAATATATGAAGCTATTCGAATACACTTGTCGTTGATATAAACGCTGAATACAACTTACAGCCAGCTTTATAAGTAGGTACCTGAGCTAATAAAGAGATTTTTGAACATGACTGTTTTAGATAAACCCGTTTAAAAAACAAACCAATCCATCAACTTTATTGTTATTTTTGTTATTTTATGTAGGTATGAGGTAACAAAAAAAAATGAAGTAATGAAAAGAAAATTTACTTAAGTAAATCAATTTTATTGAGATAGAATCTATTTTGGTCGTTAACTACATCCCTACCAAATTTCATCACAATCGGTCCAGCAGTTTAGCTGTGAAGAGGTGACAGACAGACAGACAGACAGACTTTCGCATTTATAAAATTAGTATGGAAGTATGGATATGGATTATGTTAAGTACCTATAATTTCACAAACTAGTGTGATGATCTTGCTTAGGTGTTGTGGAAGTGGGTCATTAATCGAGTATAATCCGATACCAGTTAATGGGGGGAATGAGAAAATTCGACTTTGCGGTCTTAAACCTACCTATAGGTATTAGCTCCTAATAATAATTTGCAAGTATCTCAAGATTTTCAAAGTTGACTTAAAAAAAAATTACCAACACCCAACCAAACCAATGAATAATGGTAATGGATATTTGTTTTGTACTTTCACAACAACCAAAAATGTTTACCTGAACATCAGAACCAAACAATACTGCGTATACTTCATTTCACAGAAAATCACACACAATCACTACACATACACATATCACTCTCAATAAAAACTTAAAATAACTGGAGTTATTAATTTCGGCAATTTCGGAGTAAATTGATCCGCAGCGGCTGACTTCACGAGTGTTTTGAGCGGTTTGAAGAAAGATCGTGCGCCCACGCAACTCAGCTATTACGAGATGCGAGATGTCGCCGGCTCGCTGACAAGGTCGCCTGGAATACACAATGCTGCCCTATTTTCACTTGAGTGAAATTGCGACTCTTATTAACATATGTTTTTAAGTTTTGTACTTATAAACCTTTGTTTATACAAGTCTTGCTACATACTTGCTCTTGTCAGTATGAAAACACGAAATCTCGAAATGGGGACGTCATAGGTTTTAAACTTAAACTCGAATTTTCCGAAATTCCTACTCAGTCGTAATATATATAATTTAAAATTTACCAAATGAATTCTATAATGTATGTGACTATAAATGAATTCAGCAATGTATTATATAGTATTATAAACTAAGTTTATCGTAAATTTCAAAATAGTAAACTATGTTAAAATAAATAACTCCGATTTTAAATATAAATAAAACAATGCTTGAAATACGGGAAAGATTCTTATAAAGCGGAAAATGGGAAAATGCACGAAATAGAAATAGAAAATAACTTTATGTTTCATGAAATTATTAATTAAATGCTCACAGAACTTCTTTTCATTCACAGAGAAATAACATATTATACCGTCTCTATATATATACTCCATGATCTTTAACTTCGTGTTGTTGTTAATATACTTACCTAATTGCTGTGAAATTATCTTTTCTGGTAGGTGTTAATAAATATAATCGACCTAATGTCAATCATACATGCCATGCAGACTGTTTCACCGGAGGTTCCGAGTTCGATCCTGGGTATTAGATGTTTATCTATGTATTTAATAAAAAAATATAGTATCGTTGAGTTGGGATCCCATAACACGATTCTCGAACTTACTTTGGTGTCAGCTCAATCTGCGTGAAATTATATATTTTTTTGTTTTTTTGTCTATTTGTATTTATTGTAAGTGTAAATACTTTTGCATAAATGCGTAGTCCGCACAAATATCGAGGTTTACTTCAAAAGTGTTTGCTATCGCAAAATAGCCATTAGATTTCACAACCAAGGATCATAAAGTCAAGATATAATCGTAAACAATTTCTGAAAGGTTTGCCAATGTACACAACACATGGATTGCACTGTAAATATATGCATTTCAGCACATTATACCAATTCTAAACACATCATACGACTCCCACTTCGTTTTAAGTACCTATATAAAACAAATTTAACGTATTTATTTTTCATTTTTAATAATTATGTATATTAACAACATAATATAAATTTACGTTTGTATGAATTACTAGCTGTTCCCCGCGGCTTCGCCCCGCGTGGGAATCGGTTATATCGCGCCCAAAAGTAGCCTATGTTTGACCTCAGGTCTTTAACTACATCCCTACCAAATTTCATCACAATCGGTCCAGCAGTTTAGCCGTGAAGAGGTGACAGACAGACAGACAGATAGACAGACAGACAGACAGACTTTCGCATTTATAATATTAGTATGGATTATGCCTTTTTAAAGTGGTACAAAAAGAATCCTTACATAAATAGTTACCTTTTTTATAAATATAAAAAAAATATGAGTTTTTGAGCCTGATAGTCTGATCAACCATAAATATATACTTAACAGAATTCATACCTATGTTACTACCGTGACTACCTGCTATATATGTGTATAGGTAATATTTTAGAAAGTGTCAAAGAAATCTACGTTTGCGGTGCAAATAAACCATTGGTTGCAGAAACTGCGTTTTACACTTTAGTGCCGTGATCGATGCAGCATTGTATTCTACGCAACATTACGATAAGATTGGATTCTAGGAGATGTTCTCACAATAAATCTCAAATACTACAAATCACATTAGGCTATACAGCAAATAGTACCTAGGACGACCACTTAGTCGCTTTTCCTTTCGGCTGACAATAACGCATGGAAAGTGGTGGTGCTGAGCATGGTCTCACGCCTGTACCAACAGCAAAGGGTCTGCGGTATCACAGAAAAAAATATTTCCATCTATCTTTTTTACTCCATAAGCCCGTTTATGGATTTTTAATATCCGAAATCCATTTTTAATTTATTTTAAAAAAATGCGGCCAGCCTCGTTCCTACACCTTGCTCTCCATAATTTTAGCTCTTTCCTAGTTGCATCCCAAGCAGTATTGATTCGGAGCCCGAGGCTTCTGTAATACACTACGCACTAAGTCTCACTTGTTCCATTTACGATGAAACCATTAGGAATAAAATTGTGTTAAAGATAGACAACCTTCACTAGGTATCGTACTCTTTAGTTTACTCGTCTTGTGTTGCTATGGTGTTCTTTATGTTTTACTGTCATCTTTCGATCTATTATAATTTTGTTTAATTCTCAATATATTTTTACGTTCACCTTTTCTCTTTAATATGGTAGCAGAGAAAAATAAGATCTACAGCAAAGAATATTTCCACGACGCAGGTCTGATATTATAATCATGTCAACCAACATGAAAATTGAAATCGGGCAGTTTGATGGAAACAATTGGCCCACTTGGAAATACAAAGTGCAACTACTTTTAAAGACCCATCCTGGTGCAATGGAAGCCCTAAATGGAAGTCTAAAGATGCCCGCACATCCAGGTACGCAAGCCACAGCTGATGATTTAAAAATTTACAAAGAGAAAAAAGATGAATTTGAGAAGATCGAAAGCACAGCTTTACTTATATTGACTACAAGTATGACGGAGGAAATGCTCACAAAAGTTATGCGGTTCACGTCAGTCAATGAAATGTGGAAAGAGTTGAATCGTCTTTACGAACGTTCAACACAGGATAGATCTTACGACGTATGTATGGAGTTCTTTAAATACAAAAAAGATCCTAAGCATGATATGGGATCACATCTGTCTGTGATAAAGAATTTATGGCACGATTTGAATAAAATGCTGTCGGCAGATGGGAATCAATTACCACAGATTCTACTCATTTGTAAAATCTTGGATACTCTTCCAGAAGATTACTTTAGTTTTAAATCGAGTTGGATGCTTTTAACCATGCAAGAACGTACGATCGAAAACCTGACCACACAATTATGCGCTTATGAAAGAGCGTTGTCAAACAAAAATAGAGATGTAGACCAAGAACCAGATAGTAGCACAGAAGCATTATTAGTCAATAAAAGAAAGCAAGTAAATAAGAAGCGAAACAAATTGTTTAAATGCAATTATTGTGGAGAAGAAGGACATGGTGTGAAAAAATGCACTAAGTGGATAGCTGATGGTAGACCCCCTAAACCTAAGCATCAGTCCACATGCAGCACAGCACAGTTAATGAGCTTAGCATTTTCTATAAATGAAAACTATGACAGAAATTCATGGTATGTCGATAATGGAGCCACCAATCACATAACCAATCGAGGGGATGTATTTGAAGATTTCGAATATTTTGCTGACTCTCACGGAGTAATAACAGCAAATGGAGAAAATATCAAAGCCATAGGAAAAGGCTCGATAAGATTAGAAGCTGTCATTGATCATAAAAGAAAAGAGTTCATTATATTAACCAATGTTTGGTATGTCCCATCAATAAAACGAAATTTGTTTTCTGTATTAGCCACTCAAGATCTATGTGATAAAAGTTTATTTCAGTCAAGTACTAACTCTTGCTCGATGAAGATAAATGGACAAATAAAGTTAATGGGATACAGAGAGAGATATGGAGGTTTGTACAAACTTGACGTGAAGGTACTCACACCAAATCCTCAAGTCAATACCCTAACTATGTCAGATCAACTTCAACTTTATCATGAACGTTTCGGTCACCAAAATAAAAGACACATAAAGGACATTATTCAAAGAGAATTTGGAATTAAAATCAAATCAGAGAATGATGAACAACTTTGTCAAGGTTGTGTCTATGGTAAGGCTCATAGAAACAAGTTCGGAACAAGACAGAGAGCTACTCGCACTGGGGAACTTATACACACAGACGTATGTGGACCATTTCCTTACTCTATATCAAAATACATACAGGTATTATGTTCTTTTCAAAGATGATTTTTCCCGATTTCGTTACATTTATTTCTTAAGACATAAATCAGAAGTTGCTCATCGATTACTAGATTTTTTGCTTGAATCGAAAACATCTGGTCATATAATTCAAGAAATATTAAGTGATAATGGCGGAGAATTTGATAATGAACACGTACGCCGTATTTTAAGAGAACAAGGAATCAGACAAAGGCTCACAATGCCTTATACGCCAGAGCAAAACGGTTGTGCTGAACGAGATAATCGCACTATCGTAGAAATGGTAAGAGCACTAATGCACGCTCATAATGAGATCCCTAAAGGGCTATGGGCTGAAATAGCAAATACTTCAGTTTACATATTGAATCGTACGGGACCAACGACACAACAAGGAAAGTCACCCTATGAACTGTGGTATAATAAAAAACCCAAATTTAGTCATCTCAGAATTATTGGATGCGAATGCTATGTGCATATACCTAAACAAAGAAAAGTAAGGAAGTTAGACAAAAATGCTCAGAAATGTATTTTAATCGGATATGAAGGTGATGACGGATATAGATTATTTGACAAAGAAAACTTCAAATTGGTTCGTTCTAGAGACGTTAATTTCCAAGAAGTCCCTCTTGTTGGTAACTCGCCTATCGAAGTTGCACCTAAATCTCAAATTAAAAGTAATACATATGAATTTGAGCTTCCTACTACTTCTAAAACTACTCAGCCAGACTCGGATAATCAGACATCAGTTGACATCGCACCGGTACAATCAGATGAAGACTTTAAATCATTACATTCTGAAGATGAAGAAAATAATGATGTTGATGAAAATAATGATATACGACAGAATGAGACGCCACCAATTGTAGAAGAAAACAGACGTGTACTCAGAAACCGTAATCAAATCAAAGCTCCAGAAAGGTTTAACTTTGAAAATTTCATCAACGAAGCCATATCTGATTATGAACCATCTACATATAAAGAAGCGATGCAAAGTCCTGATAAGGAGAAATGGATAGAGGCAATGAATAAAGAAATGAGTTCTCTGAAGGAAAATAAGACTTGGGATCTTAAAAAATTGCCAAATAATCGAAAAGCCTTACGATGTAAATGGGTTTATAAAATTAAGAAAAACCCTGATGGTACAGTTGATAAGTACAAAGCAAGGCTAGTGGCTATCGGATATTCACAGAAGAAAGGCATAGACTACGACAAAACATTTAGTCCAGTTGCAAAAATGAGTTCAATCAGAGCATTATTAAGTATCGCCGCAAATGAAGGGTTGACGCTAAAACAATTTGATGTCTCAACAGCTTTTCTTTACGGGACTATTAAAGAAGAAATTTATATGAAACAACCTGAGGGATACAATGATGGATCTAAAAACGTTTGCAAACTGAAAAGAAGCTTATACGGACTTAAGCAATCACCTAAATGTTGGAATGAGTGCATGCATAATTTTCTAATTAAATCCGAGTTCAGACAAAGTGATGCAGATCCATGTTTATACGTAAGACAACGTGGAGAAACAAAGATACTGTTGGCATTGTATGTAGATGACGGTTTATTAGCCTCGACAAATGATTCAGATGCTGAAAATTTCATAGAACAGGAATTGAAAGGTAGATTTAAGATTACTACAAAGTTGCCATCATATTTTCTTGGCTTAGAGATAGAAAATGGTAAAGATGGAAGTATAAAAGTACATCAATCTACATACACAAAAAAGATTATAGAGAAATACGGCATGAATGACTGTAAAATAGCTGGTACGCCGATTATTAAAGACATGCCTGAAAACGAATTGCGTGAAGAATATCATGTCAATTTTCCTTACAGACAAGCTGTAGGAGCATTAAGTTACCTTATGGTAGGTACAAGGCCGGATATAGCATACGCTGTGGGCGTAGTGTCGAGGAATCTGGAAAAACCTTCAAAACAGCATGTCATACAGGTAAAAAGAATATTTCGTTATCTAAAAGGAACTCTTGATACCGGATTAGTATATAAAAAAGGCATTAAACAGCTTTTATGCTATAGCGATGCGGATCTTGGAGGTGATACTGCAAGTGGTTGTTCCACAACTGGAATTTTATGTTTGTATGCAGGGTCAGCCATCTCTTGGAGAAGTGCGAAACAAGCCTCAGTTGCCCTTTCATCGACAGAAGCAGAAATAGTGGCAGCAAGTGAAGCTTGTAGAGAAATCATTTGGCTGAAAAGATTGTTCCAAACTTTATGTGACAAAATAGAAACACCTATTCTCCGCATAGATAGTGAGTCAGCAATTAAACTTGCACATAATCCACCTTATGAGTTTCATAGAAAAACGAAACATATAAAATTAAAACATTTCTTCATAAGAGAATGTGTATCAGAAGGCAATGTTAACATAGAACATGTGTCTACACAAGAACAATTGGCAGATTTATTTACAAAGCCAATCTTTAAACCAAAACTGATAAAGTATTGTTCAATGTTTGGTTTAAAGAAAGGAGAGGGGATGTTAAAGATAGACAACCTTCACTAGGTATCGTACTCTTTAGTTTACTCGTCTTGTGTTGCTATGGTGTTCTTTATGTTTTACTGTCATCTTTCGATCTATTATAATTTTGTTTAATTCTCAATATATTTTTACGTTCACCTTTTCTCTTTAATAAATTGATGTCTACATTTTCGACAATGAGATACTTACTGAAGAAAGCTTAGGAAAGCTTATTAACGACATCGACGAGAAGAAATTGAGTTACAAATAAACCAAAAACCACATGACTGTATGAACTCTGATAAAAATAAACTTAAAATGTATTAGACTCATAGTTTTATAAAATTAACTTCCCTTCTTTATTCCATTTTCACATTTCATCGAATATGCACGAACATATGAATTATTAAATTCACTTATAATTTTAAAATTGTCAGCGAGGTCATAAGAATTGGTAATGATTACGTCATCGGGTCAAGCTGTCTCCGGTCTCGCCGTCAATAGGCAGACAGTTAGTACAAATTAAAATAGTCGAGATAGATATAATAAATCTATGTGATAGGCTGGTGCGATGTAGACTGTTCTATGCTTACTTCCTTTTTTGTGTATTAGTCGCTAAAATTTATCTAGAAATATTGTTGTAACTCGGAAAATGCTAAGATAATCAAGTGTTCCTTTTTTCTTCTCGTTACATCTCAATTATTTTATCTTTTTGTTAAGTATAAAAAGGCTGGGTTACGTTATGGTTTATGGTTATCTTAGGTAGCTAAGTGATTAAACTACCCTAAAGATTCCCTCGATCGTTTATAAAAGTAATGTAGGTATTTATGTAGAGTATCTATTGCTTCCAACTCTTAAAATATGGTATCTCTCTCTCTCTCGTTGTTTTGTGCCTGTAGCGAACTATTTGTTATCACGTATGCGGTCAATAAACTTGGACCCTTCCTCATCTTAATACATCCTGTGAATCTCGTTGCCTTTTTTCTAATCACTACATAGTATAAAACAAAGTCGCTTTCTCTGTCCCTATATTTGTATGCTTAAATCTTTAAAACTACTTAACGAATTTTGATGCGGTTTTTTTAATAGGTAGAGTGATTCAAGAGGAATTTTTTTATGCCCATGCGAAGCCGGGCGGGTCGCTAGTAATAGAATAAAATAAATTTCTCATTCAATCATCTATCGACCAATTTCCCAGTATTTTTTTTTTGTCTACTTCACAGCATCATATCTATCATTTGATTAAAAGACTGATATGACTGTTCTATGCTGACATTTACTCGTAATTAAGAAGTAAAATCTTAAAAGGAAGTAAGTAGTAGTCATATAATTATGATTCAATAATGGTTCTGATTAGCCCTGGCAAAAACGTATCGCATATACCGAACCGATTGATAGACAGTATATTCCTATATATTCATTTGAGCCAAAGAGTCAAATGATTCAAATTATACATAATTTCGGTGCTTTAAATTACGATGAGTCATTCGTTCATAGTGATCTATGAACGAATGACTCACAGTCTTTTCAGTAAAGAGTTACATAGCACTAGTTCCGATCAATATAAAATGGTGATTAAAACTCTCTTCTTTCCCAAATCATAGATGTTTTAGTTATTACTCAGGGTGCGGTTACGTACGACCCGTCGTCGTTTGTAGTTGGTTTTCATCCTATATATCCACGTGTTGTATCCAATGATGTCATCAATAGCATTATTTGTGGCGTAAGACTTGCATTATTGGGACGAGCCGCGAAAGTGGTGAGGCCTGTTCGTATCGTCGCGGATGACTGCAATTCACAGGGTTGCCTTAAAATTTTTAAAATAAATCAAATGTCAATTATAGTAGCTAATCGCACGATTCCGAATTCTATGTAGCCCATTGGCTACCATTGTATAAAGCGGAAAGTTTTTCAGTTTAAACTACATCGTAATCCTAACTTCCTAACTAATATTATAATTGCGAAAGTGAGCTTGTTTGTTCGTTACGCTTTCAGGCCCTATCTATTGTGCCAATCTTCCTGAAATTCCGTATACACAAAGAAGTATTCAGAAGGACATAGGATACCCTTTCATTCCGGGAAAAAGCACTGTTTCCATAGGAAATTCACGCGGGCGAAGCCGCTAGTAAAAGCTAGTAATATATACTTTTCGTAATTCAATGGTTCAAACACATAAGAACCACTGTTTTACTGAGTAGATTTTAAAAGTTCTTCGGATAGAACAACTCAACCCTATAGTAGGAGGGTTATAGCTACAGTACCTAATACCTACCTCCTTACATATTTCGAGCGAACAAAGCTGCGTATATTAATTGATGATAATATCCAGGCTGTATCAATATTAACGTCAGAATATTGAATTACATATAACTTAATAGTATTTCAGCTGGAAAAAAAGGACCTTAGATAGCGTAATACATATAAATTACTTTATATTACTATTACTTTATACATTTACTATTACCTACTATTACTATTACTTTATACATTTTATTTTATTTCATACACTCATTTTCAACCCAACAAAACATTAATCTTAAAATTCAACTGTAATCTGCACATTTCACGTGCTGAGCCTCCAACCATGCCCTCCGATTGGCTTCAAGAACAGATCAGATCAGAACTACGGCTATGGTGTAAGACTTGCATTATTAGGACGAGCCGCGAAAGTTGTAAGCCAGTCCAGTATTGTCGCGAATGATTGCTGCAAAGTAGGGCTGTCCAAAATATTAAAATTTAATGGATTAGTAGAGTGGCCGAATCCTAAAAAATTACTACGTTGTTCAAAATTGACCAATATGGGTATGAGTGAAATTTTTTAAAACGCTTGAATTTTTTTCTGTTGGTAGGAATAAGGTTCCTTGATACCAGAAATAAATCTCAGATTTTTAGAATCAGCCAATTAATAGTAGTAGTCATGAATGTCATTGTCATGTTGGTTTTGGTTGTCATTAGTGTCATTTATGTTGGCCAACCAACATGACAATGACATTTGTTTTTTTTTACCGAACGAAGCAAAGGAATAGACCGCAAAGACCGTATTAGCGACGCCATTAATTCGTCATTAAAACATAATATTTTATTAAAAATAATTGGCTGATTCTAAAAATCTGAGATTTATTTCTGGTATCAAGGAACCTTATTCCTACCGACAGAAAAAAATTCAAGCGTTTCAAAAATTTTCACTCATACCCTATTCGTTGATCGAATGGTTTCTTTCTTCTCGTTCTTTTCTTCTGATCTGATTAAGATAAGATTGAAATTATAATTCTCTAAATCTCGTGTTCTTTACAAAAAGGGGTCACGTGCATACGGAGAACGCATATATGCACACTCTCCTTTTTTATTGCAACTTATCATTACATAAAATATTATTTAGTTAGCGAACTACTTACCTACATTGCTAAAATCATAAAATTAAATTAATTGTCATAATGAGCTTTATACGAGGCAATTATAACAAAAGAATTCAGGTAGATATTACTTTTATTTTAAATAGTTGTTGTAAAAACCAACTTGAATGAGGTCGTCTATAATTTTCATATTATATGAACAGTGTGTCATATAATATTTATATGACACTTGGTCTTAGTTCGAAGTGTTAACAAATGTACCCATACACTATACTTAGCTAAGACGAAAACCCCTTAGGTTTTCATAAAAATCAACAAAAGTTTGTTGAGCCCATATTAACTAAAACATATGTTTTGTGACGTTCTTTCACTTTTATTTTAGAACAAATGGGCTTAACAAACATCTTTTAGTATTGACCCGACTACGACTCTTAAAAGGATGTGATACTTAAGTTAAGCAGTTTAATATATGAGTAAGTATGTTGTATATACTCTAGCGCTTACAGTACTGAGCCCATTTTAATAAATGAAGTATTAATCGCTTCCTTATTATGAAAAAAGGTGGTAATAGTAAATGCACAGCCCTATCACGGTCGACGCACTTCCAATAAGTAGATTATCCGCTGACTGTGTCATCGGAGGTAGCCAAAGCAAACCAACCGCGTAAAATTGTTGATTACCATCACAAAGAAATTTACTCGTCTTTCGCCCTTCGCTTAATTAGTGATGACGACGTCACTCACACAAAACCATTTAGTTTAGTTTATTTTATTATTTTATTTATTTTTATTTATTATGGTCCTCTATTTTTACAAAGTAGTTTTAATTTATACGTCATCAAGTTTAAATAATAATAATAAATAAAGCCATACACTGAAAAAAATACTTATATATAAGTATTTTGTGTATACACAACCAAACTTTCATCATTCTATAGTATAAAAAAGTGACCACATTACTCTTTGCTAAAATGTTTTGCCTTTTTTTGTAAACACTTTTGTTAAATCAAGTTAAGGTGATACCTCGGTGAACACTAGCGCCACCGTCATTTAAAATCATTACTCACTGAAAACAAAAGTTATCAAAAATCCCTCTGCATTAATTATGGTTCTGGATCTGAAGTTAATTTTAATCATATTCAATTGTTAAATTATAGTTCCATATAGTTATAAATTGCAAAACTGCTAAAAGTGGCCGTTTTAAGCAATAATGCAAATTGTAACTATATGGAACTATAATTTAATAATTGAATATGGTTAAAATTAACTTCAGATCCAGAACCATAATTACAGCAGAGGGATTTTTGATAACTTGTGTTTTCAGGGAGTATTGATTTTTAAATGACGGTGGCGCTAGTGTTCACCGAGGTATCACCTTAACTTTATTAGTATCTTGCCAAATAGCCGAAGTTTTTAGGTAAAACATTTTTTTCACCTAGATTGGTATAACTGTAGTCCGAAACCGCTATGACAGGCGTAGGTACCTGAATGCGGGGATATATTAAAATTAAAGCAAATATACATGTTCATTTCTTTCAAGACAAACCACCGTGAAATATTCCAAAACATTTTGCGGCCGTAATCTAATGTTATGTAACAACTGTTACTGTGGTCATATTGCCATGATTCATGGGGGTCTTGTCGAAAATTTTTGTAACAGTCACTATGTTACTCAATCAGAGGTTAAACGCAATGATCAGGTCTTTGGACACGATTTAGTTAACCAATTAGTCGGCTTCAGACCGCCTAGGTAGCCTTAGTCAACACTCAGTTACGAAAATGCTAATATTTTTATTGCAAATTTGTTATCCGAAGTAATATTAAAGAAAGTATGTATATTTGTTTTTTATATCATTTTGTTATTGCTAAAAAATATCAAAACATTTTAATTCTTAAAATTTTCTTTCTGTTTGTAACCTATCTACGAATTAAAAAAAGAAAACAATGCAACATAATAAAATTGATGTAAAAATATATTTAAAAAAAACGGTCCGACTTAAAATTTTGCCCTTTGATCTCGTAAAGATAGAGATACTATGAATAATTGACATAATTCAGCATGACTGAGTCGTTACCTAATACTTTCTAAATTAACAGACAATAAGTTACTTAGTAGCTTTTTACTCTCATTTACTTCAAACACTGTTTATCAATTTAATGTTCACTAGCTCTTGCCTCCAACGCTGCCGCCGTGGGAATTTCGAAATAAAAAGTCTAACTTATTCCAGGTCATACCAAAGCAAATAAGTTTAGTAGACCGGACCTACTAAACTTATCTGGTTCCATACAGTAATAGTAAACAGTTCCGTTAATATGTATCTTATGTCGGGGTCCTAAATAAAAGAATATTGAACCTTTGAATACCTAAATATTATTTATATATAAATAATAGTAATCGTTTAGAACACAAAACCTACAAAAGATATGGCTTATAAAGGATATATTTATACTGATTGCAAGCGTTAGATCATTCTAACGCTATATAATAATGATACTATACTAATATTATGAAAAGGAAGTGTTTGTAAGTTTATATGTAACATTAATTATTATTAAAATTATTTTTTGCATTGCCTGATACTTTAACTTGAAACACTACGGCCGAAAGAAACCGCGGGAAACAACAAGTAAAAAAAAAATTGCAATATGTACAGCATGATGAGAGGGTGAGGTAATTGATTCAAAAATAAAAACTATTTAAATGTTACTCGGTGCCTACAAAAAGCAGTTGCATATCATAACGATACAGCGACGTATAAGCATAAGGTCAGAGTAACCTATAGCTCGTGACACCTTTACTAGAAATGTCGACGACTGAAGTGGAATATCATTGTAAATAAATGCTGTTTCAATATTTCAATGAGTGTGTACACTCGCTTTAGTGACGTTAGACACATCTGATAAGTAAACCAAGGGTATCGTAAGATATTTATTGACAGCTGGTTACTACTTACTAATACTTTCTTACCAATATATCAGCATTGGCATCCAACGTGGCAATGCTGTCAGCCTTCTGGGTACCTTACGTCGGGGTAGTGAAAAATAAAAATGACTTTTTGTAAGCTTGTATTTTTTTAGTTTATATATGATTTGGTTCAACCCAGATAAAAAGTAATAAATGCAAAAACTAAATTATAATAAAAGAAAATAATATACTTAAGTCATGCATATGATGTCAAAAAATATCCGGGTTTTCGATATATCCACGCACTTTTCATTTTCCCAGCGTAAAATGTACTGAATTAACTCAATTAAGTCTAGTTTTCCAATAAAAAGTGAGACCAATTGTTCGATTACGAACCAAATTTCACGGTTATCTAGTTCTAATCAGCATTTTCGAGTACGCTCGCTTTTCGCACTGAGGCTTTACTGTAAACTGTTTATTTTTTATCATCACTACTTCACTCGAGGCGAATTCAATGCCACTAGAGATTGTTATATTTTGTCATGATTATCTGTAATTTCGTTATATGTTACAGACTGACAGACATACTCTTACATATACGACTATGTAAGCAAAATGACACATGTTCCTTTACAACCTATTTTATTAAGTTATAATAATTATATGATATGTACCTATTCCATTTTTTTTACTTATGTTTCTTTTTCTTATGTACAGATTTCAAATTCTTTGACCTATTCATTTATTTTGATATAATCGCAGCTGTCTTCAATGTGATTGGCACATGGCTATAATACAAACTACCGATACGGCTAATTTGAAATTGATCAACTAAATATCGATAGAACTCTCGTTCTTACATCTGCTGTAGATGAACCTGACTAACTTATAAGTAATTGCTTTCACTAACAAAAATACATAATTATGATAGCTTTTGGAAATAGCTTCTGAAATTTTTTTTAAGGAAATTTCAAATAGTACAATTTAACTGCTAACACACTTATTCTGTAAATATGTAGCGACAGTAATCTGTATTATGGACGCAATCTAATTATCTCAGAATAGTAACACGTCCTATGGCTTCTATGATGTAAAGTTTATACACGGAATGTAGGTCAAATAGGATGTCAGAACAGAACATTTTTAATTAAGCTTGAAATTACCCAATCACAAAATCCTTCGTGGGATCAGTCGACGCCTACCCAACTGCAATGTACCACCTGCTTATCTAAAATCAAATGAAAGCTAAAAGGTAATATCTAAAGCAAGTATTAAAGTATCATTATATTTTTTATGTTTATAGGATATCTTTATAACTCAATATGAGCAATTTTGTGAAAAGTCTGTCTCACCAACTCCTATGTAGGAAGAGAACGATTTTCTTGGTACACCTTCACACCATCGTATGAGTACCAATTACGTGTCGCTTGTTTGTTCCAATAAAATGATCGCATCATGTTTTCCGCTAGGGGCCATTACAGCATAAAGACTGCTTTTAACTTTTTATATCCATGAAAATAAAAAACTTCGTTGTAGGTAAGTATATTATACATATATTATATTTCTATTGTTTATTATGAAATTCTTTTAGAGTATTCTTACTTATTAGCTATTTAACTTATATGACGTTATTCCAATGGTTACCAATAATGATACCCTAATTATAAATCCTGGGTACTAAAAAAGTGACGCAACAATAATAATTAATGATAAACATATTAATACTTTTTTCGAAAAAGAAATAGTAATCTGTTAGATCATTTGTCAAGTCAAAAATAGCTCGGCTAAATTCGCAAACCTCCCAGCTATTTACTACGTCCGATTGACGTAACGACACACCCAGAGTGACGATATTTTAAAAAGAAAAGCTTGCCAATTCTATACATAAAAACATGTTCTCTTTCTGTTAATCTTATATATGTCGTCGCCCGATCGTTGTATTGGTCGGATCATGATTTGCCCGGGCACATCGAGATACGCCGTCACTTCATGATCTGGCCATTCTGCACCGGCCATATCGTTCGACCATTTGCCTAGCTATACTAGGAAATATCTTTTATGTAGGGTGTCCAAGGTTTTCGTGTAATAAAAGTAAATTTTAAAATCAATTTGAAAATATTCGAAGTTCACGGCTTGAATGATTTTTTATAACTCTTACAGAATTCGAGTAGGTGAGTGCTATAAGTGTCTTTGAATGCACTTTTCGATTAACTTTCACTATTATTTTCACCAAAAGCCGCCACTTTTCACGCAAGTAATTTTCAAACAAAACTGCGCAAACGCCGTAATGTGCTAAAATAGCGCCAGCTTCTCCGCGAAATGCAACTTACTTCACGATCCGCCTAGTGTTGAGTTAGGAATGTCGACAAAAATGTTATTTTCGACGATCTGCCCAACTTTTGATTGGTCGAAGTTGGGCACATCTTGATATGGTCGGCCAAATCATGAATTGCCGGCGTTTCAAGAAGCGTCCAGCCACATCGTGATCTGGCCAATTTATCGATCGGCCCACGACATATACACAAATATATTTTAAGTCTGCATTTTCAACTTTACAGTTTATACAGTTTGTGTTTTCTATAATGGTGTGGCTACGATAGTACTAGATTTATTCAGCGGTTCGATTAATTTGATTATGACAAGAGGTTGACGTAACGATGTGATGCACATTTTAGAGTAGAGCTGTTGTATAGCTGGATAGTGAACATTATTATTAAATTACATTTTATTTGCTGAGCACATCAAATTTCTTCTACCGACCTATGCAAATGCAAATGCTGAAAAACTCTATTAATGACTCTATGAGGTATCTAATACAGTTCACATTAGTCTGATGATGATGAGTGAATGGAAAGTATGAAATTAAATTTTCTCTACATATTTAAAAGGTAACGTCTGCTCATACAAGTTTCAAAACGTTTAGGTATAACTGAAACTACTCTATCCATGTAGGTGCCAATTTTTTCGACAAAGGTAAGTAAAATATTTTATTTAATCATGTTAGGCATCGCGTGCGCGACTCTTCTGTTTTTGGAGGTGTTTCATAGCTACGGTTATCACTTTTTATCAGGTGGATCGGAGGCATTTTTTGCGTAATTAATATAAAAGCAAGGAAACGACACTTCTATTCCGCCTAACACTAACTATATCAAATAATATTAATCTCTGGTAAACTCCAAAGGTGGAGTGAAGGAGTATGAATTTATTACATGACGAATCCGTCTAGATGTGTCATTTGTAACGTATGACTAAAGCAGTGAGAAAAGGTAGGAACAATAGAAAGGAAGTACATTTTATAGCGCTGTGTGTCCTAAAGGCATCGTTATCGTAGCAAGATTTGGTATTTATTAGTATTGGTATTTATCACTTTTTATGTATTCTTTGCCAATGTGAACTACTATTTAAAGACCATTCATGGGCTCAAATTTATGCAGACAAGCGCTTGCGCATCGTGATCACGAATAATACTAGACTGCATTAAAGTTAAGTTAGTTTTTTCTTAACGTGATACCTCGGTAAACACTAGCGCCACCGTCATTTAAAAATCATTACTCACTGAAAACACAAGTTATCAAAAATCCGTGCTATGTACTATGTAATTAAGGTTCTGGATCTGAAGTTAATTTTATAAATAATTAAATTATCGATCCCTATAGTTACAAATTGCAATATTGCTTAAAACGGCCACTTTTAGCAATTTTGCAATTTGTTACTATATGAAAGTATAATTAAATAATTTAATATGATTAAAATTAACTTCAGATCCAGAACCTTAATTACATAACAGGGATTTTTGATAATTTGTGTTTTTAGTGAATAGTGATTTTTAAATGATGGTGGCGCTAGTGTTCACTGAGGTATCGTCTTAAGAAGAATTTCTTTAATATGTTGGTTAGAATCTCAAGTTTTAGGGTTCCACACAAAAAATAAAATAAAAAAACGGAACCCTTATAGAATTACTCTCTGTCTGTCTATCAGTCCGTCAGTGTATTGTCACAGCCAATTTGCTCCAAATCTACCAGACCAATTCAGGTGAAATTAGGTAGGATAGTGTATCATCATACATTGTCATACAATTTGAATATAACATTTGCGATGCAAAAAAAAAACATTTTATTTCATTACATTTTAAAAATTATTATGTATTCGTAACAACAATTCACCTTTGAACTTTATAAAAATGTAACCTATTCACGATAGATTTGATCATACGGGTACCTATTGCACAATAACTTGGTATTATTTCTAAAGGTCTTCTAACTAAAACATTCACTTACTACATATTTATAAAACATCGTGTCTTTACCAATTAATCGTTAATGGGTATAATTGTAAAGAGAAAGGAAGTTTATTAATAGTTAATAATTAGGCGTTGCCCGCGACTCCGCCCTCGTGCTATTCGGTTTATACGCGCCAAAAAGTATTCTAGGTTTGGCCGGTCTTTAACTATATTTATAACAAAAATTTATCAAAATCGGTCAAGCGGATAAGCCGTGAAAGCAAAATAGATAGACAGAAACACTTTCGCATTTATAATATTAGAGTATGGCTAATATGGAAGTATGGATTGACATAATATTTATTTTGTAAGTTGTAACATTTCATGAAACTAATTGTGCAGTATACTTAGACAAGGTACCGATAGGGGTAGACCTTTGTAAAAAGGTCAATTGCTTGGGTATTACCTATTTCTGGCGCCAATCAGCAGTGCTTGTATTATGCATGTGTTCCGGAGGGTGAGTGTTTGTTGTGTCCACTGATAAGTGGATACTGTTATGAAATAGTTCTATATTAATTACCTACTTCTAGAATAAAAAGGCTTCTTACGCAAGCACTCGAGGGCGAGTACATTGTTCGTGCATAGCTGCAAACTAAAAGTTAGAGTGAATTAAGTAGTTAGTAGAGCGCGTGTTCTTATTTTTTTAGACTAGTTATCAATTTTTTTAAATCGGAATTATTATTTTCATATACACGTTTTACTTCACATATAAAATTCAGCGTAAATTGATTTACTGTCAATTAAACATAAAAGAAATAGATTTTGAATTACCTCTATCGTGCAGAGAGGTATCTAATTGTTTATATATTAGTTGATTCATCAAGCAGATATCAATAAATTACCTGACAATAGAAAACTTTACAATTTTATCAAAATCGCTCGCTGCCTAATTAAATTAATATTCTATTGGTCCCAAGACAAAAGGTGAGCGACAAAAAATTCGCATCTTATTTCAAGATCGCTATCGGATTTCGACATGGTCGTGAGAAAATAACTTATAGGCACGCGTTCGTGAATATGGTTCTATTTATCTGAGAACGTGCGATTTTGAATTCTAGCTTGTTAGACATACTTATAATATCATTTGTATTCTTTACTTGAAACAGGAATTACAATTAGATATTACACTAGTGCATAAACTTCGCATTTAAAAAGTCTCAACGATGTTGTAAATTATATAAACTGTAACTGAAATTGGCCGTAATCACTATCACTGTCACTACATTGTATAAAACAAAGTAGCTTTCTCTGTCCCTTTGTATGCTTAAATCTTTTTTTTAATAGATAGAGGTTTTATGCCCATGCGAAGCCGGGGCGGGTCGCTAGTCAATAATAATCAGCAGTGTTGTATCCGGTGTAAGAATATCCTTCTTTCCTGTCGATATCGTAAAGCGCGACTAAGGGATTAACAAAGGTAAATTATTTGCACTTCTCACTGACTGGTATCTGATTCAACCAACATTAGGATTTTCAATCAGAGTCAGGCAGGCGATCGTCATGTAATATTGTCGAGTCTCATAAGATATCTTTAGAAGGTTTATATCTGTTTTTTCCCAAACCATTGTTATAAATTATTATAAATGTAATAATTAGGTTCTCGAAAAAAATTTGTTTATAAATGTTGTTAAATAAATAGGTGGCAAATATTTTACAAACTTTAATACAGATTAAATAATAAGTATGATTTAGTTATGTCCAAAAATACAGCTCAAACATACTCGTACTAACATACTCATAATATATGAAAGATAACTATCTTTTCCTGCAAGAGCGAGCGAGCGTAAAACAAGCAGACACGCACGCAATGTTCCGTGTTCTAACGATTCATTAAATATTGAGTAACAGTTGAACATTCGATCACCTACAGTTATTTAATTTTATGCAAATAACGTCTGCAATACGAAATAAAAACAACAAGCATTGATCTCGACGCCAAAACACTATTTAACACAGTTTTATTAGTATTATTTAAGAATAACGACAACAATACTATTCAAACACATTAGTGTACTTACTACCTGACTAGGCTTCGCATATTAATGCGAAGCCTAGTCAGGTAGTAAGTAGGTATTTATGGACTCCAGAAAAAATAATAAGATCATTTAATATATGGAACCCTATCAACGTGAGTTTAACCTAAACATGCCGTTTTTATATTACTCGGTAATATACAGTATTAGTTGGTAATACAAAAGTATAATTATAAAAGAAATTGAGCGGGTCCCACTGGGTGAACTTTGTCGATTCATATTATAAACATAAATTTAGGAAAAAAAAAGAATGACATTTAAAAAAAAGTACAAATATTTGATTATTATTATACAGTTACATTGACCGTGACCACCGCACTTGTACCAGGTCTGACGGATTGCAACAACTTTTTTTTAGGCCACCATTATACAACAGCCAAATTACAGATTAAATAATAATACTGTCTTTTGTAATACAAATAGACTTATTGGTTCATTCTATTTGTTACCTGATCAAATATTTCTCATACAAACCATTGCAATTCGCCATACCGCAAAATTAAATAATTAAACCGTTATATTTCTTTCTATTATATTTCTAACTAGCGACCCACCCTAGCTTCGCATGGGCATAAAAACCTTCCTTTTGAATAACCGCATCATAATCCTTTCCGTAGTTTTAAAGATTTAAGCATACATAGAGACATAGGGACAGAGAAAGCGACTTTGTTTTATACTATGTAGTGATAGTGATTTTGCTTGTGCTTGGTCAAAATCGGAAAATCAAGTCACGGCGAATTATAAATTAGTTATTTATAATAGGATTATGATTCATAAAGGTTGTCTGCCTCTGGATAAATAAAGGCCTTTAGCTCGATCCAGTGTACAATTGGTGGATTGAAGTCGTCTGACCAACCTCCTCCCAGGACTGCCTCAGCACTCACTAGATGATTTTTCATTATTTTATTTATCCTACTAATTTTATAAATGCGAAAGTGAGTTTGTATATTTGTTTGTTTGTTTGTTAACTCTTCACGCCCTATCTATACTGAACCAATCTTCCTAAAATTTCTCATACAGCTAGAAGTATTGAGAAGGGTATAGGGTACCTTTCATCCCGGGAAAAAGTTTTCACTTTTCCCGAGGGACACTCATGCGGGCGAAGCCGCGGGCGAAAGCTAGTAAATTATACTTTGCAAAAGTATGTCACATTTTATAGAAAATTAGGTTGACAGTCAAGCTGCATCTAAAGATGGGCCCCGTGAGCCTATTGACACTTGTACTTTTAGTTGAGATTTACTATAGTCCGCTGTTAGCGGCTTTTAGGACTTTCAGCTATCAACGTCAATATATAATACCTAATAATGTCACTGCTCTGTTACCCTTCAGACCGATTCAGTCACAGATTAAAAAAAATTGCCGAGCCGCGTGCGATTCCTAGTTCTATGGTTTCAGTGAATGAAACTTAGTTCTACCGCAACCGTTACCAGTCATGTCCGACTGAATGAAATAATTAGGTATTCATTGTCCATCATTATGGGTATGTCATTCGATTCTAATAGTATCTAGGTGGCCAGCCATTTAATTATACCACCGGCGGCAATTTGTCTTCAACAAGTGGAACATGAAAACTCTTTGTAAGACTCTACCTAATCATTAAATATACTAGGTTTTAGGGTCCCGTTGCCAAAGACTGAGACACTTTATGACTGGTTTCCACGTAATCAAGCGATGAACTAATCATTCTCCAATTTTTATTAATATTGCGGACCCGCTACAAGCTGGATCTGACGACGTTCTTTTTCAGTGATTCTCTTTTCTCAACTAGTGATGCGCCAAAATGTTTTCAAGCTAGACCACGAAGGTTTTTTAAAGTTTTTAAACAACATTAGAAAATGGAAATTAAATTTTGGACCAACACGATGACCTCAACCAAACTAGTATACTATTCAAAAATAAACGTGTCTCAATCACAAAAATCTGCATTTTTATAAATAACTACGTACATTTTTTTTAAGAAAAAAGTTTATCTGTTGCACAAATCAGGTAAAGCTTATAAATTTTCAAAAATAATCATTTTTTTCATAACTAGCACCCGGAATTCGCCCATGCTACATACAAAGCCTATGTTACTCAGAATGAATGTAGCTATCAAATAGTAAAAAAAAATTGGAATCGGCACAGTAGTTTTTAGTTTATTCGTTACTAAAAAATATAAATCATTTATTTTTATAATATTAGTAACTTATATATAAAATTCCTGTGTTACAATTTTAGTTACCATATTACTCCTCCGAAATGGCTTTACTGATTTTTACCAAATTTTATATGTTTTTGATCATGATTGAGAAATTATAGGTAGTTTACATATGTGTCTGTGATAAATATAGGTGCGACTGATCGGTGACTGACATTTCCTGAGATCGTGTTGTTTTCTTCTGCCTTATGGAACCTTTGATTAAAGTGTGTAACATGAAAAATTCATTGTCAGCCTCCGCCTGCTTATTAGACAAACAAGCTGTTTTACCTGTAATAATAACAACGTGTCACAGCAGTTTCAAATACAATCAGTAACTATACATTTATATATGCATATTCTCATGTATTTATATTATGGTAAACAGTCTCAGACAGGTTAACTTGAACTTTAATCTAAGCTAAACTAGTGTCACTATTTTATATAGTAGTAAAATTGACACGTTTCTAGCCATAGATTTAAAAAAAATGCGTCGTTAAGACCGCGCGCGATTCGAAATTCGTTGTTTCTCATAGATTTAAAAAAAAATGCTTCGCGTCAAACCGCACGCGATTCGAAATTCTTTGTTTCTAGCCCATCAAAGTATTTATATGTATCGATCAGTTATACGATATCTGCACTAAAAAAGCACCCGACACATACTTTATACTTTTCATTCGCTTTTAGACCAGTCTTGGAGACACGAAGATAAGTGTGATATAAATAGATAAGCCACTAGGTATATAGTCATCATACCGTTCATTCGTATCGTGTGGGTTATAAGGTTAATTGACCTGTATATTATGTGTGTATAATAAAGTTTTAGCACATGACATCTAAGCGCACGGGAGTGCGCAGGCCAAGTTCCAGCAACATACTGCGCGCACGCGCATGCCGTGCACTATTTACACGAACCGTTTCGAGCCACTTTTGACCCCCTGTAGCTCAGTGCCTACTGCAAGTACAGATATGGTTTCTCAGTCCCGGGAAAATACGGAAATAAGAGATGTGACTGAGGTTTTCAATGGGTTTATGCCCCCAGTAACTGACCAGGGGTCTTAGCTAAAGACAATTCCAAAACTATAACGAAGTTCGACAAGAACAAAATTTATGCGATTGACCACGTGATTTAGAGCGGCTTGTCAATCCCATACATTTTGTTCCTGTCGAACTTCGTTAACGTTTTGAAATTTTGACTTTGGCAAAGCCTTCTGCTTACTTTATAGCTAACTCTATCGAAATCTACGACAAACTAAGTGGTGCAGTAGGTAGGCCTTTTCAATTCTAAAAAACTATTAAAGGCTAAATGTAGTTATCACGACACTTATTGAGGACGCCTAAATACAATACAAACTCTTCTGTTTCGTTAATATTTTCAAGTTTACAAATTTGAGGCTTTGTCTTATTGTTTTTGATACAAATTTATAATAGGCTATACATAAGTCATGAACAAAAGCTGCCAATTATTTTCAATTATACCATAAGTCGTTTAAATAAAACAAAATCATCGCGATTTTGTAATTCTATGAGTTGTACCTTTTATTTATAGAGGTAGATTGTGTTCAAATGTTATTCGAAAAATTTGACAGTACCTATTAAATTTAAATTACAAGCGCCAGTGGAACATTTTATTTTATTTTAAAAAAGGTGAATTAATTTGCGTTCATATTTTTAAGTTATTTAATGCAAAAATTCTCGTAAACAGCCATAGGTATAGATGTATAAATAATAAAAGCAAACTAATAGTTTTAAGACACTTACTGGGTGCTAGAGTTTTTTGTATAGAAACAAATAAAAATCATTTTTATTTCTTAGTCGGCTATTTAGTTTGTATATTTTTGTATAGAGCAACAAGTATGTCTACACGTGGACGGTAGGCCATTGGCCTTACACCCATGGGATTTTCTTTAATTTCTTTGTATTTTGTTATAATAAATAAAAAGATTTATTTATTTATATTTAAGCAAAATAAACTAAATCTCGGCAGTATCTATGTAGAGCACTTTATATACGTATTCGCCTAGCTTCAGACGTACGGGTTTAAAAGGCAGCCGTAATCATTTCTAGTTAAACAATTTGTTAAATTAAACTCAGGCTGGACGACTTCCCCTATTTCCTATACACGAGTTTATATTATTGTGAGCTAACTATACTACAAGCGTTTGCTAACTAAGCTATGTGAGCTATAAAATTTCTATTCATTATAAAAACGTACGTTGTACAATGTTCTTTAAGTATGTATTTATTTTAAACTATACCCAACCCAACTATAACCAGAGCTAATAGGTAAACTTGTTGCTATAAGTATCCTCTGCCAGTCAACCTTTGGAATTACATAAAGATAGTGTGTAGGTGTATGTTTACCTATTTATAAAGTGTATGTATACCTGTTGTATTTCACATAAATTTAAAACAACAATGCTAGAAAAGATTCCTCCAAGAGCGGGGCGGCTTTTGAATACGTTTAGCAACAAAAAAATGGTTAAGATAGTGTTATAAAAATATAAAGAACCAGACCTACAAAAACCACTAAAGTCATCCACTTATAATTTATTTTGCATACGTTTAACTTTTAGGTATTAGGTAGAGTCAGATTCACAAATACACAAAGTTTTACAGTTTTGTTTATCAATAAAAAAGTTACTGCTTTTTATATGCAAATATTTTTTAAGCAATTACGTTTTCAGCCAAGTAAACCTGCGAAAGATTGACGAGTTAAGAATAAAGTTATTATTATTAAAAATAGTCAAAGGCTTAAAGAAGAGTCTATTTAAGTTAAATATTCGATTCGATCGCGAAGATATTCACAATAATGGCATACAAATAGCACTAATATGCAATTCAGGATTACATTAGGATAACATTGCAATAAATATTAGAACAGCTTAGCTCAGAGTGGAGGGTGCGCCTTCTGTGTCATTTAAAGGTCATAATGTCGGGCAATCCGTGCAACTAGCCGTTGGACCTGACTGAGCAGAGCGTGGTATGCACGATTGTGCGATGACCTATAGATTAACTATTCCTACCTTCTTTATTTGTCGTTTAATAAAAATAAAATTTCGTTGTAATCTCTAACTATAGATTTCATCTAAGCATCATAAAGTAGAGTTATAGGTACTTATATAAAAAAATAATTCTTAATGCTCTTGGTCACACCATATATCACAACTTTACCGCTACTTATTTTTAATAGCGTCCACCCTTTGTACCATTACAAGTTAATAGAATTTGAAATAAATAAAAACCGCTGTCATTCACCTTTTTAAGTAAAGCTAGAAAGACAAAAGTTTAATAATTTAAGAAAAAAAAACGACGCTGGCCGGAGCATGCAGTTAATTTGATATAAAAGGTAAAATTCCAGTCAGTTTCCGTCACTCTCGAGTAGAAATTGTAAGTTTTATCAGGCTGAGCGATAACAAAGACGCAAAACAAAGCATATTCTGAATAATCAGTACGACAAAATCGCTAACGAAACCGCCCGTAATGCAATAATTTGTAAACACGCAGTACTCTGTTTATAACACCTTCTATGTGCCATTGTAACCAAGTCCACACTTTTGATTATGCAAAGGCATGTGCTGAATCAAAGTAACTGGCTTATAAAACAAACTTTATTGCTAACATTATTATTTCTTATATCACATACAATTCAATGTTATGAAAGGATCATAATTAAATTATGAAAAATATTTATTTTATTCATTAAATTTCAATAGTAATAGAAATTTAAACCGTTGCTTAAAAAGTAGAGCCACTATAAATGATTTCAACGTCACGAAATTGAGATATTTCACTCTCAGTCGCTCAGGCTATGTCAATTCCGCGCCGAAATTAACAAGTCCTAAAGTAACAAACTACTTTTGACGTTATTATACGTAACAAGTGTGTTTATATAAAAAAAAAGATCAAATTAGGAGAATTTCCTAAATGGTTGAAGTATACCTATGACTAGACATGTCGTTGGATTTCGTTTTTGATTTTGTATGAATACATTATCAAGAGGAATGAGCTAATGCTTTGACAAAATGTTTATTTATTTATTAATCTTTATATTAAATAACAAACAAGCCATTGTAAAAAAAAAATATTTGGCGGGCTTGCTAAAAGCATTTCTTTCCCAATTAATTATTTGGGTATGATAACTCCCTCCATTCATAAACGGTCACCAATTCACAATATTCGTGTAATGTCTCAGCTCGGTCCTTCGGAGCCCAGGTTCCACTTTCGGTGATATCAGAACAAAGCCATAGCATTATTTAATCTTCATTACATCACAAGCAATTTAATATTGTACAACTTTTACAATTTCTAATGTATCGTTGCGACTTTGATTTAAAAGTTAATTGAAAATTATAAATAGAATAATACTTATTAGATAGGCACCGTTCTAATTAAATAAAATTTGGAGACTTCGGAATAATCTTTATAATAAATTACATTTATATTAGAAACATTAATGTAAAAGTCTCGGGTATAAAATTACTTTCCGAATTGTATTCCAAACCGTAGTAGTTGCGGAGCCCCGAACAATATATTTATAAGTCAGTATCGGGTTCGGAATTACTTTTATGACATGCCAGTTTGACGTCGACCATATAGGAAATGGGAAAGTTATTAGTGAAATCCTTCACCAGTCGGAAAAAGGTCTTCTTCCTTTCGAGGCATGTCGAAAAGGAAGGAGGGGGAAATAAAATTAAGACTTCCTGTTGATTCCTTATTCGCTTTCACGATATCCACATTAGTAAGGGAGTGGTCTATTCCAGCCAATTGGCATGCTTTACTAGGTATGTACCTGTAAAAAAATATTCGTGGTTCATGTGGCCTTAAGCCCATGGCCCATCCTAGTAAAACGCATTTTGACACGTTCAGTCGTTCTCAATGAATTTGTATTATAATAGGGGAGTTAAATCCTTTAGTATTGAAGACACTACATTGTATTTGTCAAGTAAAGCTGATTTCAATTCGGGTATTCAAACATCAATAATAATTGTATTTTGTTAAAAACGTTATTGTACAAATATTATAACATCATTATTTTTTTAATTGTAACGTATAAATGCTATGTTGCACGCATTTAAATATTATTTGTTACCAGCAATTATTATTACTTCTTAGTAGATTTGATTTTTTCTATAAAAACTAGGTATATTGGTGAAATCCAGAGTGTTCTCACCACAGATAAATTACAAAGGTTCTCACTCTCCTACTGAGTAAAAATGGACTACTAAAGAGTAAACATGGACTGTCAAATAGGGTCGTCTTATTGTATAATACACGCACTTTGCTTATATGGTTGCCAGCTTTTCGTTTCCCAAAATTCCATTAAGCTAAAAATCCCCACTAATTTTGGTATCAATTTTAACCACAAAGTGATTTTATTTCCAGCTACATGGGCCTCAGCATGAGCTTTTGAAAATGCACTACGTACAAAATGGCTAACGCAGTCGCCAGACTCTGTTTGTAAACATTTCGACGAATTGAGAACCTCTTCCTTTTTTTGAAGTCGGTCAAAATGAAATAGTAGAGACCCTGAGTCGGCCAAATTGTATTTTTTCTATTTTTAAATGATTAGAGCTCTAAAAAACGGTTTCGATTTAAATCTGCTAATTAGTAACACTTTTTTCAAATAAGTATTAAACGATAGAACTCTTGCATTTTAACACGTTCCAAGGACGTGATCAATGTGTGATGTAATGTTAGTGGTCTGTTCAGGCAAGTATTTACCTTTAGATGACGATATCATATATGTAACTACGATTTACGAACTACGATCTATTAAATTTTTGCTCTACCAGCTTTTGCTCGCGACTTCGCGACCGTGGAAACAGTTTTTCTGGGATTTAATGTTATATGCCTTCTCAATACTTCTAACAATATGTATGCAATATTTCAAGATTGGTTCAGTAGTTAGAGCGTTAAAGCGTAACAAACAAATAAATAAACAAACAAACTCACTTTCGCATTTATAATATTAATGTCTGTTTTTCCAAGTCTCGTCTCCAACCTCAGCCTTTCTTTTATTTGGTGTATGTATACAGAGAGACATGAAAATTATTCCACTCACAAGAACATTGTTTTGTAATAATAGATACCTAGATAGATATAATATCTGTATAATGTATACTCTACATTCTTTGTTATTTTGATTGCAACCTCAGCTTTTTTTTTGGAACCTAAAGACTATCCGCGTTTCTTCATCTATTTCTTCCATACCAAGTTGTAAAGATGTCTTCAGCAAGACACATCTTTTATCTTCATTTTAAGGTATATGTATAATAAACAGGTCTTGATTGATAGAGTAAGCTAAACTGTTTCCCATTCTTGACTTTCATTAACATTTTTACTATACATAGAGACTATGATAATATAGAGATATTCTACTTTGCCCTCATTGGTTATAATGAAGGATTTGCTTATATAAATTATTATAGTTTTTTATTTATTAAGTAGTTTGGTTTTTGCTCCTAGTCTTATACTTTAATTGCTTCCCTTTGCGTGAGGGGTATATCACTATCACTACATATTATAAAACAAAGTCGCTTTTTCTGTCCCTATGTCCCTTTGTATGCTTAAATCTTTAAAACTACACAACGGATTATTATGCGGTTTTAATAGATAGAGTGATTCAAGAGGAAGGTTTTTATACCCATGCGAAACCGGGGCGGGTCGCTAGTTTCTCATAAAAATTACAATAAATAAATGCAAATGATGTAATTGATAATCATTTATTACCTCAACAAAGTCAAGATGATGCGCATAAATAATACATACATACAGTCATACATACATATAATCACGTCTTTATCCCATACGGGGTAGACAGAGCCTGGGGCCATAAGACCTTAGACCACGTTTAGCATGATGATAGTTGAAACAGAAAATCAATAGTCATGATTTCCCTATTCGCCATAAATAAAACAATCTACATATGTTAACATCTCATCTGAATGTTAATTAATTTAATAATGGATTAAAAAGTAATGTTGGTATATTATGATCAAGTTATTATAATAATTGTATTAGTATTAAGAACTAAAGAGTTTATTTGTTTGTTTAAACTCGCTAAACAACTGGCCAAATTTGATAAAATCTTGTTATATTTGCTAGCCTGATTCTTTAGAAAGTTTGTAAGCTACTGTAACATTAATTACTTTGTTTCTATTATTTATTTTATTTTACATGTTTTTAAATATTAAAATAAAACTTCTCTTCAAACCACTTTTACTAATTCTGTGCCCAAACTTTATGTACGTACCTACTTAAGTAACATATTTTTATTACAGTTGACATGATTGAATATTAATGCGAAACGACGCTCTATCGATGGTATTTTTAATTATTTTCCGTGTAGCAATAGCAGAACAACTGCGTATGATTGTAAATGGATAAATTATACTTATATTAAAACATTTCCTGGGTAGTTTACAAAGAAATTCAATTTCTTTAACCATTTCCACTTAACTAGAAACTATGCGGTGAAAAACCACAACAATTTCCCTATTTCAGCCATTCGCCATTAACTGCCATTAACTGTACTGTATGTTCTGTGTATATATAATAACAATATTTTTAAAACTATCATTTTTCAAGGCAAATGATTCCGACATACCTGCGATGCACCGGCCGGCGGCAAATCGGTGATTGCTAATCAAAACAAATGACAGCTGAGTGTCCGTTTTCGCACGAAATTTAATTGATACAGTCACAGCAGTCAATTTAATCACAATCACAAAATGTTTATTAAGTTAGATAATATCGTACAGTTGTTTAGAAAAAGTTTTGAAAAGTGACGTAAAGGTTTTCGCGGCACGCAAGTATGGAGGCGCGCGGTCCGTGTAACCTCAGCGGAGTTACTGAATTGACTAACAACGTGGCTTTGCTTGTTACTCCGACCCACTACGTTCTACTCCTACGACAATCAACCCAATCCAAGAGGATCTTAACATCCTGTTGCACCATTCATTTACCTCTTCATTTATTTCATTGAGCTTGTCGTAATTATTAAGAATGTATGATTGTAAATTAGATTACGTTTACAAATGGATGAGCTTCGGACATGAAACAATGTGCCCATGAACATTTATCTTCAAAGATTTCGATTTTTTTTATGGCCAACACAGTAGCCTGACTGAAGTTCAGAGAGAGCGCGAGAGAAATAACTAAATTTAGACTTCTGTTGATTCTTTAGTCGCCTTTACGGCATCCACTTAAAAGGAAGTGGTCTACTCTGGAGCCGCAAACAATTAGGCTAAATCAAAACTACGTCGGTGTTAAGCTATAAAATAAAATACAGAAGGAAAGCCTTTCGGAAATAGCTACCAAGTCTTTGCTCTACATTGTTCAATCATCGAATTTATTACGATCCAACGGGTCCATATTATAAATTATGAATGAAGAGCATTTAAATACGTTCAGAGAATGCTTGATAATCGAGGTTAACGGGAATGGGGTAGGTACCTACATTATGTGCATGCATGATTGATTTATTTTACGCTGATAGGTATAAGTTTTCGCGTTTAATTCTCTCTGTCAGTCCGGACAGGACTACAATTGTTTTAGTGATCATAGCCGAAAGACCATAAGACACAGCCTTCTTTTATGGTATACTAGCGACCCACCCAGGCTGTGTATAGGCATAAAAACTTCCGCTTGAATCACTCTATCTATTAAAAAAAACCGCATCAAAATCCGTTGCGTAGTTTTAAAGATTTAAGCATACAAAGGGATATAGGTACAGAGAAAGCGACTTTGTTTTATGCTATGTAGTGATAGTGATAGAGATAGTGAAAAGGTGATTAAAGGATACTTAATCAAAAGTCAAAATTAGTAGTAGTAAGTAGTAAATCTGCGACTTTCTCTCCGCGGATGTTGATAATGGCGACTAAGGGATAAATAAATAAAAATTGTAGTCTAAAGTACCCCACAAAAAAAAAACAGACTGATTTTTCTACTTGTACCTACTTCATAAGCTTTGATTAAAGTTCATAAGGTAAGTATTATGATACAGGAAATTCATTATCGATTTTAACAGACTCTGGGTTCATATGGCTTGGGATGCTACTGCTATGATGATGTTGATCACCATCCGATGAAGTGATTATGATATGTCCTAACTGCCCTGACTCCTGTACAGTTGTGGATCTGGGAGCGGCCAACGATAGAGCAATCAACGTAGCCATATATCTACTGGTAAAAATAATTTAAGCTCGACAAAAAGAAGACCATGAATAGATATTTCATACTTAACTACCTAGAGCTCACGATGACTCTCGCTTTTAACTTAGATTTCACAAGATGGGTAAACGGGAACCAGAAAAACCAAGACGGGAAAAATAGAAGATTGGCGGCGACCAAGACGGCTAAGGCAGCAAGGCGTTACTATATTTGTGAAAGTGTAAGAAACTCATATAATCGGGGCAGCCCCCATATATCCGTGTTATAGCGGACAAATTGTAAAAGATTGAGTTCCTGACGACAGTAAGGTAAATTAGTAAGTAACATAGAATTTCCTTCCTCCTAAGGGTCACCAAAGAGCGCTACCTAAAGAAGCTTGCGACCAAAGAGAGTAAATTTATATATAATTTATATACTTATACCTAGTGACTTATACTTATAGGAAAAACTAGCGTATTTCTTGCATCTTCAGTTTACGCTTCCGAGCCCAGCTGGCTTACCACCGTCTCTTAAAACCATGCAAGAACGATTAAGAGAGATGTCGCCTTACATCACGTAGCGCGCAATCCCGCTTACTCACTGAAACTTGCATGGTTTTAAGAGACGGTAGTAACGCCCCCGTACGTCTAAAGAGGTCATAGTAGGCTGCCAGGTGGCCTACTCATCTCTTAAAACTATGCAAGAACGAGTGAGTAAGAGGAATGTCGCCTTACATCATGTATTGCGCTGTCTCGCTTACTCACTGGATCTTGCATGGTTTTAAGAGATGGTAGTAAGCCACCTGGGGGGTTACTACCATCTCTTAAAACTATGTGAACGGCCCCTTAATTCGGTCGGGATGCCATATTACTTTGTTTTTTTTTTTACTTTTGTGTTGGCAGCACTGTGGTGGCCATGACAGACAAAACTTTCGTTCGTGGATGTGTGTGAAAAATAAATTTCAACTAAAACTTTGCTTTATTTTAGTAGAAAACTCGGAAATATCTTTTTATTTGAACAATGTTCAAGGGTCCCAGTATCATTTCCCAATAGTATGTTAAACAAAGAAACTGTTGCTTAGTGTAAATAGAAGAAAAATATGTTATTGTGTGCTAAGATTCCTAATGGCGGCCCGTCGCGTCCCCCGCGCCTCCATTTCGTTGACAGTCAAATTATGACAATGCCGATGCATAAAGTTTAGAAATGTTGTGTTGTTGTAAATATTATAGTGAAAGTTATTAGTTTTTTCTACTGTGAAGTCTAACAATGAATCCTGAGCACCACAGCATCAATACGGGCGGTGGCCAGCCTCCTGGAAGTTCTGAGGTTTGTAGAATTCCTTTGGTTTTTTTGTTGGTGCCCAATTAGCATTCTAAATTGTGTTTTGGATATTTGCAGTCTCAGGGCCAGAGGATTCAAAATGCCCAGCAACAGCAGGGCAGTAATCTACCCCCCACTTCATCAGCGACGGACTTGCGTGTAAATTCCGTGAATTCGGCAGCCGTCAATGTTGCTTTGTCTAGTGTTGCAAAGTACTGGGTGTTTACAAATCTGTTCCCGGGTCCCATACCGCAAGTTTCTGTATATGGACTACCAACAGGCACAAGAATTGAGAATGGAAAACCTGTACAGGTAATCTGACTTTTTTTTTAATTTGGAAATTATTATGATATACCTAATGTGATTACTTTAAATAGACTTCTAACCAAAGCATATTATTTATTTTCTATTCTTTCATAACAACTATAGAAAATTAAAGAGGGAAGAGTTCCTACTGCTCCTTGCTTACAACATATTTGCTGAGAGAGATAAAAATAGCAAAGTTATTTATATATAAGTATGGACGGCATTTACTTTGAGGTTGAACATGTGTGGTTTCTTATTATAATTGGTAAGAATATTAAAAAATGGGCGTGCAAACATATGCAATCATTAACTCGTTGGCTCGCTGAATCCAAACACACTAGAAAGACGATTGTTATGAGGCATATTTGTGTGCGATCCAAGCGGAAGCATTGATAACTAGTACAAAACTTATACCTATGTATACTTCTTGTATGCATGAACATTACTCATCATATTATAAAAAAAGTTTACATATTTTGTTCAGTATAAATCTTGCGTCATCCATCTATTAAATTTTACTAAGTGAACAAATTTGTCATCAAGTCGCAATCAACACAAACCAATTCAAAAATAATGCTTCGTAGCTGAGGGCTCTTTATATATAAATCTACCTATACTTTGAATTTGAAAGATATTTTGCTATTTATTATTTTTCTATGTGATTTTTATTACAAAAGCATATGGCTCTCCATGCTATAAAAATTGTTAATCGTAACTAATTTTATATAGGATTTGGGCCAGGCCCATGCTAGCATTCTCAATGGGGATCCAAACATCATACTTGGCCACCACACTGGTCAACCGCAGGTCACTGTGTCTGCCGCTGGTACACAACAGATACCAGTATCGCAGATCATTGCAGCACAAGCTGGACAGACTCATGGTAAGTTGTTTTATGGACGACTTGGTATTTTGCCTTGCTATAATGTTATTATGCAAAACCTATTGACCAGATTCTAATAAAACTACAATTAATACAAAAAAGTAAATGGCGTAAAATTTTATGATTCTATAGCAACTAAAAATAACTATGCCTTTGTGAGTACAATTTAATCTCAACTGAAATGGTCCTATTATAGTTGTTTATAATGTCCTTTTGTAATTTGTCTTCTTAAATAACAGGTTATTTAGAATACCTATCAAACTTTTTGAGCATATTGGCTACTAGCTGTTCCCCGCGGCTCCGCCTCGCGTGGGACTCGGTTATATCGCGCCCAAAAGTAGCCTATGTTTGACCTAAGGTCGTTAACTACATCCCTACTAAATTTCATCACAATCGGTCCAGCAGTTTAGCCGTGAAGAGGTGACAGACAGACTTTCGCATTTATAATATTAGTATGGATAATTCAAATGTTATTGTTAAATATTTCTGATTTTCTTATTTCGGTAACATTTAGTCAGACTGAATTCTGAGGATTATGTCACTAGTTTACAGTTAACTGCTAATAAATATTTAAATGTTACAGAAGCTCTGGTAGCTCACAGTCAGCAAGAGTTGGCCGCTCAGCAGGCTTCAAGCGGGGGCCAAGTCACTACTACTCATCAGCAGGTACCCAATAGTCGGGTCGAGTTTGTACAACACCATAACATTGATATGGTAAATCACGTGGTAACCCACCCTTTATTAGCGGGAATGCTAATTGTATGTTTCTGCTGTGTAGTTTGAGTCCATTTTAATCATGCTTTGAGAAGTGTTTTGGGGAAACATGTCAATTGTTCGACCTAACCCCTGCAGTGGATGTATATTTCAAAATTGCTTTAATTTAAATGTCATGTTTAGTACCAGTATTTGAGTAATAACATATTTAACATATTGCATGTATTGTACTAATTTTCGGGTAGAATTTTTTTATTATATGCATGTAAAATACTGACCTTTCAATGTTAATTTATTTATGTAACAAATCTCATTCTTAGTTTTCAAAATTGGTTAAATTTACTGTGATTGATGTTCCTATTATTATACCACTATTGGCTTTTCAATAATTATGCAATTAAACTGTTGGTTGGTTCTAAAATGGGATTTTTTCATATGTTCAGGGGCATCATTCACAACAGCATTTGATGCAGCAGCAACTGATGGGAACACGTCAGGAGCATACAAATCAACAGGTTTGTATTCACATATGGTGTACTCTGTGGGTGTAATCAATGAATGCTACATTATTTTGCCTTTCAATCATGTATAATATTGCACTTGTAACATATTGTTCCTGTACTTCACGCTGCTTATTTCATCACGCAACAGGTTAGTGAGGTAAGACCATGAAAAGTAACATATTAATTTTACAAACTCCATCTTTGAGCGCTATATGACGTCACCTTAGAAATTAGACAAGCATTCATTACCTGCAAATTTGCTGTGAAAGTACTAATGCAGTTGTCTGAGAAATTACTTCTTGCTTCATTGGGAAGCACCTGTAGTCTAAAGTATTTGTTATGTTTGCGCTTGATGACGCAATGTATGCTAACGATTTTGCACATTTGCTTTGTAAATAACATTGGCTCTTTTCAGCCGATATTAAGTATTCACACTTCCGTCTTTTATGTGTAATTGCAAAACCTTTATGAGATGTTTTCCTATTGTATTTAACTTAAATTATACTGTTATCACATCTTGTTTTGGTTTCTATATTTGACTGTGAACTTTTTATCTTCTATTTTTGATACTAAAAGTCGAGGTGACAAAAACTTTCACTTTACATACTGTGATAAGAGCGAATAATTTGTCTAATTCAGCTAATATTATTAATTGCAACTATAGACATAATAACCTCCTACTTGGGGGCATTTTATATCTTTTTTTTTATGTATCCAAAACAGTATGTGTATCTTAAGTGTACTTGAAAAAAATAAATTAGATAAAATAGAAAAAAAAGGGCAGTTTTATCCCTCATAGAGATCTCATCCACCTGAGTATTCATGTATTTAATTCTTTCTTAGTGAATTAAAATACTTTTGAAATATCAAATTATACCAGTGACTGAATAAAATAATATATTTTTGAATAATGGTCTCCATTGATTAAAGTGATATCATTTTAATGTTAAATATACCTATTAAAAAATTAAGCTTGTGAATTCTCTAGCCAATTTGAGTGTATTAATTGTATAAAAATCTGACAAAATTAAAGTACAATATTTTTATAGATCCAACTAACTGTCAGTGAAGATGGCATCGTCACAGTTGTGGAGCCCGGTGGGGGGAAGCTGGTGGACAAGGAGGAACTCCATGAAGCCATCAAGATGCCCACCGACCACCAGACACTTACTGTTCACCAATTACAGCAAATTGTTGGACAGCAGGTGTGTAAACAAGAGTGGCAAACTGCTGAGGTAGATCCACCTTACAGATTTATTTATACAGTCACTACATAAGGATTAGTTTTGTATCTAACCTTAATATTATTATTTAATACAAACCTATTATATTGCTTTTATAACGGACAATTTTCATAAGGATTTGTCTTTACACTGTCTGTTTGTAATGTAATTTTCTAAATGGTTATGGATACACATAACCATTACATAGTATATATAAACAGTATATATACCGAAATAACATTTTATTTACAATTTTTGTTTGTCTGTCTGTCTGTTTGCTCTCTGGCTGCACCGATTTTGACGGGATTTAACTGTCAGATGGCTGATAAATGAATGATGAATTTTACAATATTTTTTTTGATAACTGCAAACTGAACAATACTTTTTGTTAAATTTCACGCGGATGAAGTCTCGGGTACAGCTAGTTTATACTAATATTATAAAGAGGAAAAATTTGTATTTTTGTGTGTATGTTTGTAATGAATAAACCCAAAAACTACTGCTGATTTAGAAAATTATTTCACAGTTGGAATGCTACATTCACCACGAATAACATAGGCTATATATGTACAACGGGCAAAGCCGGGATGGATGCTAGTTTTTTTATAAAATCGTTACAATAACCTTTCCTATAAGAAGACCCATAACTTCTTTAAGCAAACAAACATTCACATTAATTATCTCAATACAGGTAATAGACAGTGTAGTCCGTATTGAGCAAGCTACAGGCGAACCGGCCAACATTCTAGTGACGCACAACCCGGACGGCACTACGTCTATAGAAGCGAGCGCCGCTGACCCTCTCATAGTGAAAGATGAGAAAAACTCGGGCAAAATTGAAACGGCGCAGTTTGCCATACCGGCGGAGATAAAGGATATCAAGGGAATTGATTTGAAGGTTGGTTTGAAGGCTTTTTGTAGATTTCCATTTTTTTTTTCCATTTTCATTGGCTGCAGAGTGTGTAATCTGACCCCCACGCCACAAGTGTCGCTATTGAAAAGAGATTTCTCTGCAGCCCACTGTACAATAAAGATTTTTAATGCTGTGTAATCATCATGATTTCGTATAGGTGACACGGTCAACCGACCATGCATACCCTAGTGTCAAAGTTCTTCGGAACCGCCTCTCGGCCTCCTATCCTATCCTACGACTACCAGATGGCAGCCGGGCCTTAACCAACGGCTTAACATGCCTTCCGAAGCACGGAAGCTGTATTGTGCTATCGTTTTGTTTTAAAGTATAAAATATACTAATTTTATTTTATTTTTCAGAGCGTTAGCACTATGGGTATGGAAGGAGCCGTCGTGAAAATATCAGCTGGTGCTGCGGACCACGATCTCCACGCCATGTATAAAGTGAACGTGGAGGATCTCTCGCAGCTTTTGGCTTACCACGAGGTGTTTGGGAAGCTGAATACTGAGGGACAGCAACAAGCTAAAGTAAGCTTACAAGTTATAATCTATGATTTATTGTAGGATAATTAGATCTATAGATATTTTAAAGTAAATAACACTTTATTTTTAAAAAATCTGTAAATGGGCTAGCATGGCCTGAAATAAACATAATTACTTATTCTATTTTATTTTTTACTTACAAAAAAAAAACAGGAATCATCCATGTTGGCCTATGCAGAGATTAGCTCATTCAAGTTTCTTGCGCCAAGCAATATCCTTCAATAAGCTTATTAAAAAATTCCTTCGCTTTGCATATGTATGACCCATGAGTTTCAAAGAAAACAAATTACTTGTCAGGTGATCAGTGAAGTGGAAGTAGAGGCAGGCACGAGCGCCATGTCGGAGTCCGAGTCCTCGCCCGGACAACACTCGTGCGACATCTGCGGGAAGACCTTCCCGTTCCGATACCAACTCATTGTTCATAGGTATGTGAGAGTTAATCTATACTTATACTAGCTGTTCCCCGCGGCTTCGCCCCGCGTGGGACTCGGTTATATCGCGCCCAAAAGTAGCCTATGTTTGACCTCGGGTCGTTAACTACATCCCTACCAAATTTCATCACAATCGGTCCAGCAGTTTAGCCGTGAACAGGTGACAGACAGACAGACTTTCGCATTTATAATATTAGTATGGATTATAAAAAGGAAAATTTTGATTATTTGTATTGAATAGGGTACGAAACTACTGGGCCAATTTAAAAAATTCTTTCACCGTTGGAAAGCTACACTATCTCTGAGTGACATAGGCTATGTATGTACCACCATTGGTAAACCAAATGCTGGCGCTCATAACATTTTCGGTTTTATTTTTAGTCTGTAATTATTTTTGCCTCCAAATAAAAAAATAAATTAACATATCTATCATTTAACTCCCTACTCATTGTATTTCAGGCACCAACACATAGTCCTCTAAATAAATAATATACCAAAATTCTGCAGATTCTGTTTAGCTTAGCCTGTATGTGAAAGACATATAAAACAACATTAGATTGCTCACAAAACTCGGCAAATTCCTAAGTTACCAATGTTTGTACAGACGATACCACGGCGAGAGCAAGCCATTTACTTGCCAAGTTTGCGGCTCTGCCTTCGCTAACCCTGTCGAGCTTTCAAGACACGGAAAATGTCATCTTGGTAAGTATACTATAAGGTAATTGTTTATTCAATAGCTAGGTACATAAAAATTAGAAAACTGTCTTTAAATATAACTACTATACCACTGTCTAAAGATCTTAAAAGATTTTTTATTTATTTATTTTCAAATTAATGTACACAGAAAAATATACAAAAGAAAAAAAATATATAGAACATTAGTACAAGGGTGCTACTTATTTCTAAAGAAATCTCTTCCAGCAGACCCAAGGAGAGGAAACAAGTTAGTTAAGAACTACTCGGCAAAGGCTGATTATTTTGCAAAACAAAACAGATGCTGGTCATCCCATTGAGGCTATGTTTCATTTGGATTTTAAGTTAAATATCATGGAACGTTTGTTCCTATTTTTATGAAGATATTTATTACAGCCGGCGATCCAACCGAACGCAACGCCAAGCGGTTGGCTCAAGACAAACCCTACGCTTGCACCACTTGCCATAAAACATTCTCCCGCAAGGAGCATCTCGATAACCATGTTCGGAGTCACACCGGAGAAACACCTTATAGGTAACTGAAATTTTATAGCAATTTTACTTATCACTTAAATTCTCGTTATCTTTCTGTTTTTTGACAGTCGTGGCCGAGTCCAGCAACAATTGAATAAAGAACAAAAAAATAACGTCTGGCAAGAGGCCTATAATGAAAATAATATCTTGGACCTAAAGGATAAATTAAATGATTTTAGCAGCTTGAGATGAAACTATTAAAATGTTAAGTTGAAGATAAACCTTTGTGTAATGCAGTATAAATTACTTAAAATAAATTGTATAAAAAATATCCAAATGTAAAGTATATTTTACAGTTCTGTGTTTACTAATTTGTGGTAGTAGTATACCTACATTATAATAATAGTGCAGTATTTTAAGTTGTAATGAAACAAGAAAGCGAAATTACTCCTATGTAGTTCTACCTGTCGTCGGTTGCCTGGAAAAATTGAATTAGTCGGAAGGTTGAATTTGAAAAAAATTGAATTTGCTCTAGCGATAAGGCCCACTTTGACATATCGGAAATCTTGTTATAATTTTGGCGCAATAAAGAGTTTTAATTATTATTATTATATCGCTTTCTCACACCAGGCTACACTGTCCTTCCGTCTGTCTAAATCTATGGTTTGCCGGATCAGCTTGTAATAATATATTATTGTAATAGATGCGAATTCTGCGCCAAGACATTCACGCGCAAGGAACATATGGTGAATCACGTCCGCAAACACACGGGCGAGACTCCGCACCGCTGCGAGATCTGCAAGAAGAGCTTCACAAGGAAAGAGCATTTCATGAACCACGTCATGTGGCATACAGGTATTTGATCATGTATACTATTAGCTGATGTCGCGGTTTCACTCGCCTGTTGTGTGTGTATGTACTATATTTATAGCCTATAACCTTACCCCAGATTTATATGCCGAAAGAATTTTTCAAATACAATCCAAATCCAAAATTATAAGCGTTCACACAAACTTCTTTATTCTTTTCCCGTTGCTTCCTCAGCTGACTGCTTCGGAGCCTAGTGTCTGCTAAATACAACACTCCTTGGGTTTATTAAATTAGATAGAAGATGAGACAAGCGGCTGCCTGGCGCTCCGCTCTCGTTGTGATATTTCAGGAACAAATTTTTTTTTTGTACAATACACTGTCATGAGTCATGACATAAAAAAAGCAATCCATAATTTTAACACTTGTAACTTTAGTTAGAACTACTGGTCAGATTTAAAAATTATTTCTTCCATGGAACATACACACCACGAGCAATTGAAACTGCGTGGAAAAGCTAGTGTTTTATATACTTCTAGATGATACCCGCGGCTTCGTACGCGTGGGAGATTCATCACAACCTTAGCCATGTTTCACCAAAATTACAGTTATTAGTGGCAGGCGACAAGTCGATAATTAAAATGTTTTAGAAAACATTTGTAATTTATATGCAATTGAAAAACAATTTTTTTTTTATTTATTAAGAATTTTATAGAAGACTATAAACGACAGCCAGAGGTTCTTGGAGATTTAGGAAATTCGTTCTTTTTTTTCATGTCGTCAAAATAGTTATAAACTGCATATAAATAAACTACTTATCTGCAGAATTGTACCATAATATTTTGTAGTCACTTTATATGACCTTTCAATTAGACTTGTCACGCGCCAGTTGCTCATCCCTGTAGAATTATTTTCCTGTCCTTGACGGATCCCATGGTATCCCGTAGAACGACCACAATAGGGACCATCCATAGGATTTATTATAGGATGGCGTCAAGCGGCTAGGATAACAACTAGCAGCAAGTGCATCAGCAAAATTTTGCTGATTATTATTATTATAGTGTTGCAATGTCATGACGACGTAGTAATACCAAGTACAGTGTCCCACTGAGTGCTTGGTCGTATTTTCTTATTGCGCACATTATTTACGAGGGTTTTAATATAACAAACCACAATATAACAAAACACTCGGCTGGGGTACTTGGTAAGTGTTATCGAGTCATACGTAGTATTAGCCCCACAATTTAAAGAGTATCTTAATGCATGGTAAAATTTAGATGCTTTCGAATAATAGAATATGTATTTTTTTTATTTTATAAGATTATATAAATTTCACAATATAAATCTAAATAACCAAGCCTGCACCAGGAAAACGCGCCAATCCCGTGGTGCAGAAAGTAGAAAGATTGAATGATTCAACTATTTAAAACTATTGAGCCACTAACATAAAAATAAACAACCGTGGGCCCCTTAAACCCCAAAGTTACTAACACATCGAATCTCAATATATTGAGTAGTATCAAAAGACATAGTTGCATCATTGAATGTTAACGTTTTATTTTCTGCCCACGCATAGGTGAAACGCCGCACCATTGTCAAATTTGCGGCAAGAAGTATACTAGGAAGGAGCATTTAATGAACCATATGCGATCCCACACAAACGATACTCCCTTCCGATGTGAACTTTGCGGCAAGTCGTTCACGAGAAAGGAACACTTCACCAATCACATTATGTGGCATACGGGTCAGTATTGTTTTCATTTAAGCCCATTGGTTGTGTGCAAGGTTATTTGTTTTGTCGATTGTACTTCGCAGTGCACTGCTCCTGGTGGCAGGCTTGGATTTCCTTTTTTGTGTTAATGTTTGTAATAATAACAAATTTTGTATAAGTGTTGCCATCTAACGCATGGATATCAAGACAAAATTTATATAACAGCAACACTCAGTCGATTAATATTATATGTATTTTTGATATAAAAATATAGGATCGTTGAGTTAGTATCCAATAACAAGTCTCGAACTTACTTTGGTGCTAGCTCAATCTATGTGGTTTGTCCTGTCCCTATATTACTTAGTCACTTTCTTAGTACAGATGTTATTAGTATGATGATCATTAAACGACTCTGAGTGCGGCTGTTAGTGGCGTTTCTTTCCCGACAAGAGCCTCACAGACACTGAACAAACCTTATAACCGATCAACTTTAATTCCAGGCGAGACACCGCATCGCTGCGACTTCTGTTCCAAAACCTTCACCCGCAAGGAACACCTCTTGAACCATGTGCGGCAACACACGGGCGAATCGCCGCATCGCTGCAATTTCTGTTCGAAATCGTTCACACGACGAGAGCACTTGGTGAACCATGTGAGACAACATACCGGAGAGACGCCGTTCCAGTGCGGATATTGCCCGAAAGCCTTCACTAGGAAAGATCATCTCGGTAATACACTTTTATTGTACTCATTAAAGACAAAAGAAATGAAGCAGACGTGAAATTGTTAGATCGATCTTTAGACTTAATTCCTAAAAAGAACTTGGATATTGGGGACACATACCTTTTAGGCGACTAAGGACAATCAGGAAAAAATACTAGGTATAAAAATGACTAACCTGATATTGTCAAAATAGACATCCAATGACGACCAATAATTTAAAATTTAGGGTTCCATGCAAGTTATGCATACCAGGTACCTATCACTAGTCTGTAAGTGGGCTATGTATTATATGAACTGTAATACTTACGTAGATAAAATTCTTAATGATGATGTAGGTTTATTGCCGCATTACAATAAAAACAAAAAAAAAGTTTAAAAGACTAACAACCGACATTTTTTCGTATAAAAAATGTACTTTTACTCACAATGAAGATTAAGATTTTCAGAAGAGTGTTCTACGAATAAGACTGGTTTGACGTATTTCATTTTTTCACAGTGAACCACGTGAGGCAGCACACAGGAGAGTCTCCACATAAGTGCTCGTTCTGTACCAAGTCCTTTACACGCAAGGAACATCTCACGAACCACGTTCGTCAACACACTGGAGAATCACCACACCGATGTACTTTCTGCGCCAAGTCATTCACGAGGAAAGAACATCTAACTAACCACATCAGGTGAGGAACGACTCATTGTTAATGGTCTGGGGTGGTACTTTCTCGTAGAAATGTTTTATCTACAAAGCGGCCAGTAAAGCAAATAGAAGCTAAACTATTATAATCTAGTTGATTCAAAGTTAATAATTTCTATAGAAATTATTTGTACAACGAATCTTAAAAAAAAAAAAATATTTTCTTAGCGTCGACAAAATAATAACTTTAATTTTTATCTGAATTTAAATTATGAAAGTTAACTATTTTGATTTATATTTGTTGAATTGGAAAAACATGCATGTTATGTGAGCTCATTTTTGCTTTGGCTGTTTTGGCCAGTCATTATAAGAAGATATAAATAAATATTCATATAATATTGGGCTACTGAAAGTATCATTCTAGCTAATAATATACATTTTTGAAAATCTAAATGTATATTTGTCGTCCAATTTAGTTAGAAGTAGAAGTAAACAATGCTGTGCTACAAGCTGCTAAATGTCATACGGTTTTTCTAAAACACTGACCGTCTAGTAGATTAATCCTAGAACCCATAAGGCATGTTTCCAACTAGTGCATGAATTAGCATGTCCTCCATTTTGTGACTTAAGGTAAGATTATTTTTTCTTTTTGGGAGTAGTTTTATTATTGGTCCCAGACGGCATTTGTGTGAAGTTTCCCTTTGAGAGCAGTAGCACAGCATTGTGCATTCCGATTTGAGCTCTCTGAGCTTACGGGTTTCGTTATAGCATAGTAGTGACGGACATTACAGGATCACTTAGTTCACACCTCGTCAAAACAAAACAAAAGCAAATCTATTAATTACACTGGTGTCTCAAATTCATATGGACACAATATAACCAGACAAATAAATTGGGCCACAATCGCAATACCATAGACGAGATTTGAATAAGTTGTCCTACAATAGAAAAAAAAACATTGTTTCAATTTTTTTTAACACTGCGCATAAATGAAAAAAAAACCTTAAAACGTTTGTTAGCTCCAAAATTAAGATAAAAAAAAAAACAATTGAAGCAATGTTCGACAATGATCAAATCGGAATGACCTCTGTTGCGCAGACAGCACACAGGCGAAACCCCACACAAGTGCACGTTCTGCCCGCGCGCGTTCACGCGGAAGGAACACCTGAACAACCACATCCGGCAGCACACCGGCGACATGCCGCATTCCTGCACCTACTGTACCAAGAGCTTCTCGAGGAAAGAGCATCTCGTCAACCACATCAGGTATGCGAGTTGGGATCGAAATATTCTTGTTATTTTCAGCCATTTTTTTTAACCCACGACGCTGAAACGTCGGGGTGTTAAATTTGATGTGTCTGTGTGTGTGTTTGTCTGTGTATCATAGCTCCCGAATGGATGAACCGATTATTTTTATTTTTGTTTGAAAGATGAATTATAAGGTTTCTTAGCTATATGTTCGATAGACATCATAACAAGATGGCCGCCGCCACAAAATTGCTATTCTTTTTTTTCACAACAGATAATTGACTCATGGTTGACTGGTAAATAATGCTCTGAGCATTAAATACGTCAATTGTTAAAATATTTTTAACTTTATAACAATAAAGTCTTAATAAATAAATAATTACAACACAAAATGAATTGCAGAAGAGTGTACAATGGGCCACATAGAAACGTATACTACCTTTGGTGTAAGGGTAAAGTGGTATACATTTTACTATTTTGCGCACTAAACATGAAATAAAGATGTTCTAATATAATATATATCGGCAGACAACACACGGGCGAGACGCCGTTCAAGTGCACGTACTGCACGAAATCGTTCTCTCGCAAGGAGCACCTCACGAACCACGTGCACCTTCACACCGGTGAAACTCCGCACAAGTGCCCGTTCTGCACGAAGACATTCTCTAGGAAGGAACATTTGACCAATCACGTCAGGTATTTATCAATCATTCATGTCTAATGACATAGTTATGTTTTATGCGGGCAACCCTTTGCTCGCTTTCTCGCTCATCTGCCATTATGTACGTAAGTTGTGCTCCTAGAGGTATAAATAAATTCAGTAAATTATATTTACATCAAAATAGTTGTGTCTAACAATCTGGGCGTCGATTCTGCTAACGTTAAGTCACAATCGTGTCAAAATAGTGTTTCAATGGTAGTGCTTTTTTACAAACTTGTTACAAGAAATTTATATATTTTTTATATCACTGATGATCACACCACACACTACATTCATATCACATCGTACTGTCATAACTCTTATAAATAGTGTGTAAAAAGCACTACAATTGAAACACTATTTTGATACGATTTTGACTTAACGTTAGCAGAATCGACGCCCTGTACATAGTGTGGATAATTTGTAAATGTGTACAATTCAGTCTTCTGTTAAATTCGGTTTTGATTCCACTTATAGATTAAAGTTTTCTTTTTTTTTTCCAATATTAGAAAATTCCAAAATGAGTGATGAATTAAATCCAGTTGTTCTCATGTTACTGCTACTGTGACCATTTACAATCAAGTGGACAGTATACCTATTTGCTAAAGTAGTTAAATGTTTAAAAAACAGGTCTGACATGGAATTGGGATCCATTCTTATTATCTATACTAACATTATAAAGACGAAAGAGTTATATTTTTCTGTGTATGTTTGTAATGAATAAACTCAAAAACTACTGTGGCGATTTGAATAATTGTTTCACCATTGGAAAGCTATATTCATCATGAATGACATAGGCTGTATGTAGCACGGGCAAAGCCGAGATGGACTGCTAGTTGGTAAATAAAATAATTGTTTTCGTTGAACAAGGATCCACACGGGCGAATCACCGCACCGCTGCGAGTTCTGCCAGAAGCGGTTCACCCGCAAGGAGCACCTCACGAACCACATGAAGCAGCACACGGGCGACACGCCGCACACATGCAAGATTTGTTCCAAGCCTTTCACCAGGAAAGAGCATTTAGGAACTCACATGAGGTATGTTTCACTATTACTACATAGTATAAAACAGACGCTTTTTTTGTCCCTATGTCCCCTTGTATGCTTAAATCTTTAAAACTACGCAACGGATTTTGATGCGGGTTTTTTTAATAGATAGTGATTCAAGAGGGAGGTTTTTATGCCCATGCGATAACAGGGCGGGTCGCTAGTAGACAATAAAAATAACAAATATGATGACTGATACTGCTTCATTTTGAATCGCGATTCTCAGTTGTGATAATATTGATAGTGTAATAGCAGAAAATATGGTAATAGGCTCAGATGAATTCTTAAGTTAGTGAATGAATAAATGAAGTAAAATCTGCAAACATTATCATAAGCAGTTATTTTACAAAAGGTATGGTAACCAACTGACGTTCATTTCAACAGACAACATCGGTCATAATTAGTCTTGCTATATCTGCCTGCTCTATATGTAATAGATACTTATCTCAATCTTGAGGGCTCAGCGGGGAAGGTGCGAATTGATTTGCGTCTCGTCTATTACTACCTAAAAAATTCTTTCTTGTTTTGTTGCCATCTCAAACGTCACATATTTTTTAGCTACATAGTTTTTTATATATTAATGCAAATCAAAAATAATGGTCTTGAATTTCCGACAAGGGTCGAGCTCTCGTGATTCTTTGTTTTTATTGCTTTAAATAAGTACCCAAGTTTGGGTCACAGACTAACTCCAAACCAAACGCGGTTCACCAGTTTTTTTTAAATAAATGACACTGTTACTTTCGCAGTTATATCTAGGAATAGGAAAGTATGGATTTTGATGACCGACATTCCTGTAGCAGAAAAGCTGGTTTATACTTGGATATTTTTTTCAGATAACTTACATAAACCATTCGAAGGAATGAAGGTTTACAATTTGAAAATAACTATATAATTAATTTCAGATCGCACAGTTGCGCCGAGCGTCCGTTTAGTTGCGGCGAGTGCGGGAAATCATTCCCGTTGAAAGGGAACTTGTTGTTCCACGAACGCTCGCACAACAAGAACAACAGCGGCGCTCCCAGGCCATTCCGGTGCGAGGTCTGTTCTAAGGACTTCCTTTGCAAAGGTCAGTATTCAGATACATTTGGATTTATTTTGTCTAGTTTGGGTTGGACGCAACTAGTGGCGTTTCTATCTTGAGCTCCTCCGAGCAAGGAACGTTAAGCCGTTGGTCCTGGCTGGTATTGCCGGGTAGTCATAAGGAGGCATCTGACGCCTCCTTTAGGCAGCCTGAAAAATCTTACAAAAAGTTTTAAAAACACTAACAAACCCGGATCATGTTTCTAATACAGAGGTCAGACGGCAGTCGCTCCATTGAGTAGAGCGTACGAAACACGCTCAGATGAAAAAGTAGTCTACAATTTTGTTATCAATTGAATCAATCTTACTTAAATTTTGGATCATGTAGATTAGTTTTAGGGGACAATTCGAACGGTGTAAAACAATTTAATTCGGGCGAGTTGCCCCCTAACTCGTAGATTCTGTGCCCGTAGATTGTAGAGTTAAAGTAAATGTTGTAATCAGGTCACCTGGTGGCGCACCGCCGCACGCACGAGTCGCAGTCGCCCGCCGCCGCTGAAGACGACTGCGACAAGCAGGAGCCCGTCGACAGGAAGCACGACATCTTGTTAGTATACCTATCATTTATGTTAATCTACTAGCTGTACCTCGCGGTTTAGTATACTTATAGCCTATTATAACCTTGCTCAAGAATCAGGTTATCATAATATTATGTAGAAAGAATTTTTCAAATCCAGAGTTATAATTTGTGTCAGGACAACTATTACTTATAGGTGCAGACTGCCGATCAAATGCAAAATCTTAGTAAAACTATTTTATATTTCAGGGCAACGACAGAGAGTCGGCCGGCAGAGACTAACGTCGTTCAAAACACACAAAATAATGCAACAAATGTGATGCAAATAACGAATCAGGTAATTTTCTACAAATTATTATTATTTATATAAACAACTAGCTGTTGCCCGCGGCTCCGCCCGCGTGGGACTCGGTTATATCGCGCCCAAAAGTATCCTATGTTTGACCTCAGATCGTTAACTACATCCCTACCAAATTTCATCACAATCGGTCCAGCAGTTTAGCCGTGAAGTGGTGACAGACAGACAGACAGACTTTCGCATTTATAATATTAGTATGGATTTACATAAATAACTTCCGTTGAAATGAGAGCTTTAAGGAGTATGTATGGTGTATGCTTGAGCGATAAAATAAAGTGAGATTTGATAATTGTTCTTGCCAAAAAAACAGAACAGACTCCAATTATTCAACTAAAAAGGAAGAAATAATTAATATGTTGTTTAAATATGCTTCATTATGAAACTTTTTAATAAATCTTAGTCACGGTTGCTTGTGAACATAGGGCTAGCTTTCCTTCTTTTTCTTCTGCACTATATTTAATTATTTTATTTTATAATTACAATAAAACAATATTAAAATAAACTTATAAATAAAAAACTTCCTCAAACGCGCCACATCCAGGCAGTGTGCTGAGAATACAGAATACTAGCAGCATTTCCCCGCTGGATTGCTAGGCTTATACGCCGAATCATTATTTAATTTGTTTATGTCTTTAATTTCCCAGCAACAAGTCCGAACGGTGCCGACTAGCGCGGCGGACGTGCAGTCGGCCACCTTCCAGCATCAGCCCAACACGCCCACACTGCACCACCCCGTCACTGTCAACTACTAGCACACCCTCAACACAGGGGATGGATCCTGCAAACATCCCCCTACTGGACAAGACGAAGCCTGCAAGAACTCCCTACATGATGGGGAATCTTTGCAAACACTCAACCCTGAAGAATCCTTCACACTTGTGCGTGAGATCGAAATCTGCCAAGCGCTATTGTAAGCCTCCAGACTAGGGACGGATACGGACGAACTCCCTAGACTGATAGGGAATCCTATCATACGCTTAATCAAAATACTCGATCCTTGTGCGCAAGTTCGAAACCTGACTAAAGTGCCATCTATGACTTGACAATACTGTTATTTTTTACCATCGCCAGATAATACAATTGTTGAGTGAAAGCATTTCATACATTGACTAAGTTTATTTTATTATTTGAAATGTCTTGTACTCAAAGCCTTACATTTGTAAAAGCGATTGCTATTTTTCTTGCAATTATATTTTAATTTGTAATTGATCTGTCAATAATGATAAAACTGATATGAGTGACTATTGCACGCACAGTTGTGTTGTGGTGGCAAAATAGTGCTATATGCATGTAGTAGAAAGAGGTTTCGAACCATCTTAGCTCATGCTACGAAAATGAGCTTTTTATTCCTATATTGGCCAGTATCGATCCTGAGTGAAAGCTATGATAGATTAAACCTATCATATTCATGTTGAAAATAGTTAATATTACAATTTTATCGTTAATTCTGCTTTTTATCTTACCTAATAATTTTATATCAGACAATTTTTCATCATAAAAAATGATAGCGCTTTACTCATGAAGAGTATTAATTATGCCAATACTTTATTTGTCCTATTTTATTTTTAGCATTCTTTTACTATATATTTATTGTCCTATTAGTGTAATTATGTACATAAGTATAAAACGAGATGTAGTGTTCTGTATATATATAATGTCGAAAACATTCATTAGTTTGATCGAAAGTCGAACAGATCGGCGAAATCCATACTAATATTATAAATGCGAAAGTCTGCCTGTCTGTCTGTCTGTCTGTCTGTCTGTCACCTCTTCACGGCTAAACGGCTGGACCGATTGTGATGAAATTTGGTAGGGATGTAGTTAATGACCTGAGGTCAAACATAGGCTACTTTTGGGCGCGATATAACCGAGTCCCACGCGGGGCGAAGCCGCGGGGAACAGCTAGTAATTTTATATGTTATTATCATTTATACGCTTACGGTTGACCACCACAAACATCTTTAATGATTTCATCCTTAAATCATTTTGCATATGTAAATGATTTCTGTAGTGGTTACCAAATAATTATTTTGTTACGTCAATAATTATCAGGAAAGTGATGTTTTACGAGTAAGGTTTATATTTTTACGATATATTTTCTCGGGTCTTTATTTTATGTCTGTTTAATTTTTAAATCACGATGTGCCCTAGGTATAAATTTACATTCCTTAATAAAATGTTCACGCGACTACAAATCACGTTTTCTTGTAATAGCCATGGGAATAATAAAAATTAATGTCTTCTTAGTTTAAATTTGCACTGTTTAACACGTATTTATATTTCAGATATATATTTTCAAATTTTATCTCTTATACTGTTTGTTTAAAACCGGGACCACTAAAGCAAGAGTAACTAACTAAAACAAATTCCCTTGAATTTAAATTAGAGGTATGTACAAACAGATGTGTTTGGACTGTGATTTTAAATATGGTAGAACGGTCCAGCTTAGGTAATAATTCTTTTCTTTGCCATGTATGTACAGTAAAAGTGTGATATGAATAAACTTAATGTCTTGTAAGGGATGTATAGCAGTAAATATGGTAGGTATAACACTTAGCATACTACCAATGCATGGAGTGGTGTTATAATCACTTCCGCAAGTATAACTGCTTTTAATCAAAATATTAAAATAGCGTGTATTTACTTGTACATAGATAGTGATAATGTTATAGTTATAACAAGTAGAAAACTAAGCCTAAAATTATATCATTTATGTTTACACTGGCTGGAACATGGACTTATCATGATGGGATATACGATTATAAATCGTTGGTTATAATAGGAATTTGAAGGTGCAAAGATAATCATGTGGAGATAATTGAAACCTTCAGTGGTGCCACTTTAATTTATATTTTATAGGAAATGGAATCATTAGCCACAATAGTATGTACCTACTAAAAACTAATTTATGTTCAGTAATTTGATATGAGATTAAAAAGGGAAAGAAAAAAAATGTCGTTTTATTTACAGAAATTCCTGAAAATTATACCGCAGTTAAGGTAGTTAATAATTTTTTTATATTCTGTCGTAGTTAAAGACTAGTTTCTACCAGATAAATACCTAACCAAAGTACCTAAAGCCTGGGTTGCCTGAGCATCTTGTGATGTGGGCGAGGCCCAATCTTAGTTTTTAAAGCAATAGGTACAACAAGCAAAAATGAAAAAAGGATTTTTTTAGTTTCAAGTCATTTTATTTCTTGTAATAAGCCCTATTTGTTTCACACTTTCAAAACAGACGTGACAAAACCAATCACAATAACATTATTATAATGCGATAAATTAACGAAATAATAAATACCTGAATAACTCCATAGATGGAAAAGATATACAGATAAAAGACCTTGCTAGAGATCGGACATTTTGCCGAGGTAGATACATTTACAACATCTAAAATTAGGCAGAAACGACACGTCCGATTTGAGGACTATAGATACATGCATTTATATCATTGACGTTTTGGAATATGCTATCATAATACATAATGTGACTATTCTATGTCACCTCGAAACCGTCGTTGGCACAGGACCGCTTGATGCCGGGATCTTCATCCGTGCTTATTGCATAAAGTACCTCTTTGACAGCTGTCAACGGCGGCGCGTTGGTGGTTCTTGCACTTTGTCCAACTGAAAAGTCCATCGAGCAAGCTAGTAACGAGCATTTCATCTGCAGACTTATTAGGAACACACACTTCGTGATTGAATGGCCGAATTGAGAATATGTCGTTGTTTGATTAACAAATTACTGAATTTACACAGCAATTTGCAGAAAAGCGGGCCTTAGGCTCCGCAGCGATAAGCTGAGGATGTATCTGGGTAATTACTAAGATGAGAGATAGACTGAACTAAAACAGCAAACGTTACAATAAAAAACTATGTTGAAATGTATTTCATACCCAACAAAATTTGTGTATTGGAAATGTTAAGACACCGCTCTGAGGTCATTGTTTAGTTTTCTGACAGACTGTACGGACACATTTAGAGCGGTATTTGTGTGTAATAAGATTTACTAAATTTATCAGTCTTGAAAAGCGCGTATTATTGAGTTCCTTATTCTTTGGTTAATTGGGTTTTAAACACAATGACATGGTCAATCACGAAATGCTGCTTTCCAAACGGGTTTAGCGGGGTATTAGTTAATTTTTTAATGGCAGCAAGTTTCAGTATTCATCTATAAATCATCTAGAATAATTGGCAATTATTAGAAAGTCTTAATACATGGCTAAATTAAAAAATACAAACGAAACTTGCTGCCATGGCTTACAAATTTTGGGTACCTGGAAGTACATAGTAGATGATGTGATTACAGCATCCAATATTGTGATACAAGGAGCGTATAGGGTGTGCTCTCTCATATCTCCGAAACATGGCATCATATGATGGCAACAAGCAAAACGCTGCGACCACATTAAAAATATCAAGAGTTTCAACACCGTTTTTTTCTGGTCCATAGTTGTCTTCGTAGCGCCATTGTGTTGGAAATGGCACATTGATATATGTTTTTATATCTGACATTGACCACATTCAAAGGCCTTCGAGGGAGATATACATATATAACTTTTTAAATTCCGACATATCCTGCCACTTGATCAAACAAAAAGTTGTATGGTAAGTGATTATGTAACTGGTAAGAAAAGAATCCCAGGAACGGAACGAATGCTCTCGACAGCATTGTCATATTGTTAATATTATAAATGAAGTGATTGTAGTTTCACTCTCAATTCCTCAATTTAGATATCACTTATTTTTTTTTTATCTGAGTAAAAAAAATCAAAAGCTATAGTTTTTGTATTTCGATAAAGCTGAATTTATAATTTTTATTTCAAACTCATCTATCATATTGGAGTCCTAAATTCAAGAAAGAACTTCGATCTATAGTCCTTTTGTACTGACCCTATTCGAAAAATCTACCAAGTATAACAATATTTTAATTTGTATGAAAAATTTTGAACTTACGTATAAACTTTTGAACCTACGTATAAACGTCAATATAATATAAATCTAATTAAACGTTCTCGGGATTCTTTGGACGAGAAGCAAGACACGCCTAGAACATTGTGAAACCTGAACCCTGTACATATAACCTAACAAATACCTGACATCGCGTTTGCGATCGGTCGGCTCGATAACTCGCGACGGGACAAAACATGTGGAAATACCTCAAACGACGCAGACCATTTGCTCAGATCAGAGGAGCTTATTACGACAATCGCTCGCTTCTCTCGGGCTCAGGCGAAAAAGAGACACGTGAATTTAGCATTTGACAATATCAACTTCTATCCTAGCATTAGATTTTTGTTATCGTAATTGTAAAAAGTCTTGCAATCAACAAGCAAGTAATAGCAAAAATTCAAGTGTCGATCTCTCGGCTCTGCGTAGCGATCGTCCAATAAGGTCCCAGTTGTCGGCTCGTTGCAACTATTCAAAATACCAATCAAATACCTGACAAGTCCGTCGGTGTGACGACAACTACCAAATCGAGAGTGCAACGGGGGTCAACATTACGCCCCAAATCTTTGCCATATACCGAAGTTTTATTTTGGTATGTTATATTAAGCTGTAAAATAACAGTGTTCACTTTATTACTTGTAAATGTATCAATTTTGGGATGGATCTGCGGGAATGATGATAATATAAAATGTAATATGATTAATATCATACAGTTAAGTGTGGATGGGAGTGTTAGGTTTGGGCGGGTGGTGTTTCAGGGGCAGCTGCGCTTTAGTTTGAGTTTGGTGTAAAGTATACTTACCAGTTTCAGGTGCTTTTGTGATACCTCAGACAGTAGCTAGTGGCGGGAGCGGGAGCGACGGCGGGAGCGGTCGCGTGATGACCCTGAAATTTAAATTCAACTAAATAATGCTCGAATAATCAAACACTATTTTGAGAGCTGTTCAAGTAAGTATCATGCTGTCACTGTCATATCGTTACGTTCAGCGCGACAGCCTGATACTTTGAGTATTCGGGCGTAAGTCTTTTAGTTAAATCCTGTATGTTTATAGTTAAAAATACATACATTACTAAATGGGATAACATAATTAGAATCTAAAGGTATTTGTTGTAACACTGTTGATCAACTATATTTTTTACTAGCGACCCGCCGTTTTTATGTCCGGCTTCGCATGGGCATAAAAACCTTCCTTTTGAATAACTATCTATTAAAAAAACCGCATCAAAATCCGTTGCGTAGTTTTAAAGATTTAAGCATACATGGGACAGAGAAAGCTACTTTATTTTATAGTAGAGACTACTAAACGATCTTTGTCGCGGTCGCGCTTACGGTCGCGGTCGGCTGCTGGGTTCATCGCGACAAAAACTTTATTATACATGTATACTTACTAGCTTTCACCCGCGGCTTCGACCGCGTGAATTTACCACGGGAACAGTGCTGTTTGCTGGATGAAAGATATCCTATGTCCTTCTCAATTATTTTATCTATGTGTATGCGAAATTTCAGGAAGATTGGTGCAGTACATAGGGCGTGAAAGCATAACAAACAAACACACTTTCGCATTTATAATATTAGTTAGGCGTTAGAATTAGGATATTAGTTAAGATTAGGATTATTAACATTAACATTTGTGTATATACACTTACGTCTGTCCTTGCGATGTTTGCGATCGCGGTCGCGGTCACGCTCGCGGTCCTTGTCGCGTTCTCGCTCGCGGTCGCGGTCTTCATGTCGGCTGCTGCGCTCGTCACGACTTGAACTATACAATAAAGTTTACCATCTTTTAAATTAAGTTTTTATGTGAACAAATGATGTTATAAAATCATTATTCATGCTCAGATTTTGCATGCGTTTTAAAAGGCGGGAAATATGTTAATATATTACCCCAGCAAATAAAGATTTTATTTCATTGGTATGATTTATTATAACTCAAAGATTATATGTTAATGAGGCAAGTTAAAAATACAAAAATATTAAATTACTATTAAATCAAAAAATATAAAAACATAAATAGGACCATTTAAATAGGAACTTTTTAGTAGTTAACTACAAGAATCATCCAGTAGTCACTCACCGATGTCGGTCCTTATCCTTATCTCTGTCTCGCTCCCGGTCGCGGTCGCTCCTGTCTCGGTCTTTACGATCTTTGTCTCCGTCGCGTTCTCTGTCTCTCTCCATCCGTTCCCGATCTCGCCTATCCGATCCCAGACCGCCTCCACGGGAACTCCTGTCTTTGTCGCGGTCTTCACGACGTTTCCTCTCTTTCTCTTGCAACTCTTTTTCGCGAGCCTCATTCATTTCCTCATAGGCTTGGCGAAGTTTGAAATATCTGAGAAAAATAATTGTAAAGAATGAATTTGATAGTTAACTTTTCTATTCTCGCGTTGCGATAAAAAGTACAGGACAATAATCATACATTCGAAGTTTTTACTGTGTATTAGTCGTGATCATGCGCATAACTCTGAGTTTTTATCATAAATAAACAATTTAACTACCCCGGCAGTAGTTTAATTCATACATTATTCTATAAAGTCGTTTCTGTATAGTATACTGTAAACAAACGAAAGAAAATGAACAACTCAAAAAATAAAAACACTTGTCACATTACACGGAAATTCATTTATATAACAATAACTTTTATGTTACAGTTTCAACCAACTTTTTCTGTTGGATTTTGTCAAATACCATTTTGTGTATAGACTATATTTGTCAACATAGACCTGCTTGTGACACTAAACTGAGACCTAATATCGTCACATTTAGGTTTAAAGATTATTTACTTCTCAATAAGACTAGCCATAACCACCTCATAAATATATAAGCTTACAATATGATAGCTTTTGTGTTCAGAAAAAATCTTAGTAAACAAAGGGAACATAATAACATACCCAATGTGTTGTTTTCCTGCGAGATGATCGAGGAGCCTTTGCTGGGCATCCCTAACGTGACCATTTTTTATTTCCCTCACATCGGGATACCTATAAGACAAACTTCATTTATAGAAATTATGTATTTGTTGTGTATGTATAAGTATACTTAAATTAAACAACATACATATACAGAATCTGCATTGTATTATTATAAATGTGAACAAGAGGTATGCGACAGCAGCAATAGAACTTAAATATGAGTTTATCTTTTATCACTTGCTTGCTGCCTGCATTGTATGCACAATGGTTTTTGAAAACTAGCAGTCGAATACTCAAACGCATATTATTATATTCACTAATAAGATAATAACTTTGTTACTTTTCCTGGATTTTGGATTGGGTCTGAGTGAAACATATAGAATAATTTTAACCTCTTTGACTGCGAGACTCTATATTAGATGTTAGTTGACCCCAGTGCCAGGAAATGTGAATTATAAACTGTATTTGGTCTCGACATTGGCGAAAAGAAAACGAAAATGTTTCCGATAATAGTAGTTAAAGGGTTAAGCATGCACTCATCGTAACAGCTCTAATTTTGCCCTCTACTGAGCATCAAGCATTTTTTCTTTGTCAAATTGGTATACATTGTTTGTTTGAAAAGTGTGTTGGCGAATTCTTTCTTTCATAGTAAGGTATGTAGTAGACTTGTTAATGCGATGAGTGTTCGGCTGTAGAATGATGAATAATAACTTTTTACCAGTAAGTAATTATCAGAAATCTGGTAAATGCATTTTTATCAAATTATCTTGATTCCTCAAAGCAGAATATTGAAATACTAAAAAAAACTATATTTTGTCACACACTGTCCCAATCAAAGTGAGGCTTATGGTCACGTTAGGCATTCCCTATAATCATAAACAATAATATACTGCACTCACCTCAGTCAGTATACTTGGTTTGCCGTCAGCTCAGCATTTGACTACAATATCACATACAGGGGCCAGTTACAAATAACGCACTATTCAATGCATCAGTACTTTTGTGACAGTTTTAGTAATTTAAGTTGTAGTTTAGTTTGTGTGTTAAAAGCAACTACAAAAGATTAAAGCCTTTTGTAGTTGATTCCATGAATTTGAAATGAATTATTGCCACCAGACCCTGTACTATTATGGATATTTTCATACATCTTTGCTTCTAGCGCTAACTGTTGTCGAATATTCTGGAAGACCATAATTATAGTAGCAACATTTTTCAACGTACCCAACATGTTGTTTCCCAGAGAGATGATCGTCAATTCTTTGCTGTGCATCTCCTACAATCAAGAAAGCACCACAGACAGGACACACCTCCATTTGTTTCTCCTGGGCCGCGGCTAGCTCAACTGTCATGGACCAGTGGCTAAAAATTATGAACATAATCAGTTAATGAATGCAAACTTGAAAAATGATTCTGAACATTTTCTGCATTCATTTTTCGAAAGAGCGAAAAATGGCCACATGAAATAATTATTTATAAAAAATATAACATCTTTTATTGAAAAAATAAATTCTGTAGTGACTTATGAATGCAACCATTTTACCATTAAAACAGGCAACTGGTAGAGCACAAGAATTAGGCGGATATTACATATTGTATAAAGTTCAGGACTCCCAATAGGTAGGCTACCTGTTCTCCTGTTGTTTCAATAGCTGATCTTTTTCTTCTTTTAACCGATCACAGAGTTTCATCAAGCCCTGTGCTTGTTCAACATCACCTCGTGTTCCGGCTTCTTCAGCCTCTTGAACTAAGGATTTCACCTTTTCTGATAACAGCTCAACCTGAAAAATAATCTCATTTACTAACATATAAAGTCATCATTCATTCATTTCATGTAGGTGTCACGATCAATCGACCATGCACTCCCTGGTGTCGAGTTCTTTGGAACCGCCTCTCGGCTTCTGAAGTGGTTTCCTTAACAACTACCAGATGGCAGCCGGGTCCAACGGCTCAACGTTCCATCCGAAGCACTGAATCATCTTTATTGTCAAACAATCAGGTAATTCAAGCCTGCAATGTCCTAACCAAACTGGAAACAACTAAACAAAGTATGCTTCCCGAGGAAATCAAACCCTCGAAACCGGGTCTACAGGCAAAATGCCTTAACCCCTGGACCACGGAGGCAGTAAACATATAAAGTAATAATAAAACTTATTGCTACTTCAAAATATATTTAATTTAAAATTAATAATAATGCTGTCTTGTTTACCACTGCATACTAAATAGCAATGAATTTGTTCCAATGGCTTGCTATGATTGATTGAAAAAATTTTCATATTGGAAAAATATATTACTGCGCATTGGTGTAACACATAAAAGTAGTAGACCTGTATCAATGTTATATCAATATTAAGAAATATTCATGAAACTTGACCTTGTGAAAGAACACAGAACAAAATTTCCTCATTTACAGACAATTTGTACTTACTTGTTCTTGATTTTTCTCCGATTGAGCTTGGGTCATAGGTGGACCTTCAGGTTTTGAATTCATTAGTTCCAATCTCTGTTTGCCCTTCTGGATTTTCCCTTAAAGTTACAAAAAGCTATTAATATCAGATCAAGCTATAATATTGTACTAGATTTAGTACACTAGTAGAATTACAATAATGCGCTTCAGAAGTCATTTTAAGCAGTTGGACGGTTTAATTCTAAATGGCAGTTAATATTTTGTATCACATTAAATAAGGCAACCTGAAAAAATCTAAGTATTGGCCACTAAAACACCAAAAACATAATCTCATTTGCTGCTTTAAACACATCTAGTACTAATTCATTAACCACCAGGCAAGGCTTTAATGAGTTCTATTATTCCCATCTTTATGGTCGCAAGATAACCACGTTATGGTTATCTTGCGACCCCCAAAATAAGCGAGCGAGCGTTCGACTTGAGCACCCTTTGAGACTATGATCAAAAAATCACTTACTTTCTACATCATTGATCATGTGTCTACAGAATCGTAGGAACTCTTCGACATATTGAGACTTCTTATATGATGGCTCAGCTTTCTCAAACAGCTCCTTAACTTCGTCATCGTGAACTTTAGGGCACACCCCGAGATCAGCTCTAGTATTCACAAACAGGTCATGAGGGCAAAACTTCACCAAGTAGTACTTGCAGTACTGCAAAAATATAAATATGTATTTATTTATTGTGATATCTTTTTGTTTAAATTATGAAGACGACCTTATTATTAAAAATTTCTATGAAAAAAACAACAAATGCATACAAGTAAGGTTAGGTGAGTTTTTCTAAAGAAAAAATTATACTAAGTCACATTTAGCATTACCTCCGAATCTTCCCAGTTAGGCTTTTTAATTTTCTCATTTGGATTAGTATTGCGATGCCGTCCCATCAACTCGTCCAAGAGTTGAGCAGCTGCAAGCACCGCCATTGTTAATCACTCACTAGCGCTCGCTCAGCTCACTCAAACCTTAAACCTTATGCCTAACCTAATTCCTCACAGTTAATATAAATATTGATATTGGATCTACATATATTAAACAATAAATATTTCACAGTTGCAATTTTATTTAGTTATTTAAGGTCCTTTTGACTTTTTTATTTTGGTTTTTGTTTGCTTGTCGACACAACACACCACTTGACCAGTTGACCGACCACAACTAGCCACAAACTAAATAGAGATACTACGAAACTAGCTAGTTGGTTGGATATTCGATATACATCGATGTATTGAAAACATCGATGTTTACAATGCGATACATCGAATGGATCCGATGTTTTGCAAAGCTATTGATACACTCGATGTATCAATGTTTTCAAGTTTTCATTGATAAAAAAATCGAATCGATGACAACCAATTAAAATTTCATAAAACTCAAGTCTGACCACTAAAATTTTTCTTTTACGGACATCCTAACGTGTATTTTAAAAATGTTGGCAACACTGCGTACGAATGCAGTGAGTAGTGACTCTAGTGACAATAAAAAAAACTGTTATGTCAATGTCAATGTCGCGTCACGCGCGTCGGTTGGTGAGTTTGTGTTTAAAAATATTCCAATATTTAATGGTAATTAATGAAATTGCAATTTGCTGTTGTGCAATGAAGAAATTGATGTGGATTTTGTATAAATATACCGTTATTGATCATACAATGCTTAAATTAGTGGATTATGAAAAAATCTTTAAAAAGTACTCGATTTATTCAAAACATCGATGTTTTCTTCCAATACATCGAATGAAATCGATGTACAGTTTCGATATATCGAATCGATAAAAACATCGATGTTTTTTCAAAGTGGACACCCCTAAGCTAGTATAGTAGATACTAGTATAGTATCCCTCCCTAGTCTGTGTATAGCAAATAATTTATATGTATATAACACTAGAATGCTTACGGAGGACAAAAGCCGTTCCCGAAATTATACCTAAAGTTTGTAGGTATCTCTTTCTAGTAAGTTGTATAATATTCAAGATGAAAAGGGACACCTACAAATTTTGGACCTTTTTCTGGAACGTTAGGTATTTGTATGTAGGCTTTAAAGAAAAATCAACTTTGCAGTAGAGTAATAAGGATTAATTTTGAATGTTGTTTCTTGCGATTATTATTATTCGTAAGCATTCTAGTGTTGTATATAAATTCTTTGGTGTATAGTAGAGACCACAACCACAGACACAGACTAGGGAGATTTTTTTTAATACTTTTTACGGCCATGGAAACTAGTCTTTTAAGGCCTTTCTTCAATTTATTAATCTTCTTCAGTCCTACTTTAGTCAAATCAAGTCAAAAAGTCAAGTCAGTAGTCTAATCTAGTCAAGTGATAATTCTATTCTAGTCAGTCAGATGGCTAAGTGAAGCGGTGGAATTTCACTTAGCTATAACTTGGGAGATTTTGGTGACAAAGATAAAAGTCTCGTAATCGACACTGTATCACTTCCTAACACTCACGCTTGTTCACGAACACTTTGCGAATAATAATCCACCAATATTAAGCACAAATAGTCGAAAAAACCTAAGTTTTGGAAATTAAATACAGCGCTGACATAGCGACAGTTTACTTTCCCTCCAAAAACTCGACAGAGTCACTAGAGTAGGGAGGAGATACTATCTAGAGACGAGACGAGACGAGACACTGTCACCCATATTCTCAAAATCATTTCCTCATAGGTCGCCTCCACTCAACCTTACTCAAGGAAGTCCTCCAAGTTTCCTTGAAAATGGTATTCTTGATTGTTTCCTTGAAGAAACTCCAGTGAGGAAGTCATCTGACTCTGACAAGACTGACTGGACTAGACTCTACTGACATGACTTGAAGTCGAGTCAGTAGTCTAGTCCAGTCAGTCTTGTTCTACCAAGTAGAACAGAAAAAGATTAACAAATTCAAGAAAGGCCTTTTAAAAAAAAATCTCTGTCTATGTCATTATCATTATCAAATGTATCAATCAATCAATGTCACTGTCGGTCAAATATAGATAGATAGAATGATAGACTTCACTGTGCAAAAGATAGATATGTATGTACCTATCTACTTTTTGTAATTTATTTTATTTATTTTGATTGTATGTATTGTATTAGCATTCGCATCACAATGATTCATTTAATTTTATTTATCTGAGAGATGAGAAAGGATAGTTTCTAGTAATAACTCCATATATTTGTGATTTACTCTTTCTTGGCATTAAAAAAATAACTGAATTACCTACATTTTTGGGTACCTAGGTAGGTATAATAATTTACATGAATATCACTATCACCATCATTTCGCTACCACTACATAGTATAAAACAAAATCTCTTTCTCTGTCCTTATGTCCCTTTGTATGCTTAAATCTTATTAACTACGCAACGGATTTTGATGCGGTTTTTTTTAAAAGATAGAGTGATTCAAGAGGAAGGTTTTTATGCCCATTCGAAGCCGGGGCGGGTCGCTAGTAACCTATAAAATAACTTCGTATAATATGTTAATATATAATTTTGTGATGTTGATATCTGTTTAAGTGTAGTTCTGTATCTACGGTTTTTGCCAACAAAGTATCAACATGGGCGGATTATTTGGGAAACATAAAAAGCCTGTTAGCAGGATAACAGATCAGGACAAAGCTGTGTTACAATTAAAACAACAACGAGATAAATTGAAGCAATACCAGAAGAGAATAGAGTTAAATTTTGAGAGGGATAGAGAATTGGCTAAGAAACTTCTCAATGAAGGAAAGCGAGATAAGGCTAAACTGGCACTAAAAAAGAAAAGATATCAAGAACAATTACTACAAAATACAGAGGCTCAGTTAGAGAAATTAGAGCAAATTACACATGATCTGGAATTTGCTCAAATAGAATTACAAGTAAGTACTAAATATTTTTTGTGGTATCCGGATTAAGAATAATCAACCTTCTCTTTACATGTGGGCATTGAAGAGGTGACTAAGATTCCGACAAAAGTATTTCCAAGGATGTTGATGTCAGTCCGTTAGTACCTCATGGATGGAGTACATTAAAACAATGTATTTAAGTGGATCTCAGGCTCCAAAACTTAGGCCACAACTGGCAAAATACTGGGATGATGATAATGATTCTATTGGCAGTTAATACTTCTGCAGATATGGATTCTTTTCTCATTATATGTGCAGTATTTAGGTTGATAAGTTTCTCATATCTTATCAGATATATTTAGTGGATTGTCTGATATGAATTTTGTAATGTTTATACAGATAGAGCCAGCAGTGTAAATATGACTTAATTTAAAAAAAAAATAGGTGTCAATATGACAAGTAAAATCTGAGAATTTTTCCAAAATCTTAGAAAGTCCAAATTTTTGTGCACCCTTTCCTATACACTAACCAAACTTTCTAATAGTTTGATATTCTATTAATTAATTTCATGTACACTAGAATACAAACTTAAACTTAGTACAAGGGTGTACTATCTAAATTGGCAATAATAGAAGTATATGAGAAAATAACTGTTAAGATCCGCCAATGATGCTGCACCAAAAAGTTACACCTAAGTCTATTAATATAAGATTAAAATCTAATTGTTTTAATACAAAATGTGGACTGACATTCTAGGTTCAAACCAGCATTTAGCAAAGTAAGTCTTGGTTTAAGGTTAAGGTCCAAGGATTATTGCTACTCCGCGTCTTGTAGTATTATATGCTCTGCTGGACATATGCCTCTTGCATATGTACATAATTCATCATCTTAACATTACCACCTTATTATTAGACACTTTTTCTAATTGAGAATTAATGAGATAGATTAATTTCATCTCAAATACAATACATGACATTTATTGGGCCCTATGTGATTTTAATTTAAATAAAGTATAGTCAGCATCGTAACAACAGTAATGTACAAAAATCATATTTTATTGCATAATATTTATTATAGGTGCTGGATGGCCTCAAAACAGGAAATGTAGCCTTGAAAAAAATACATGACAGCCTCAACATAGATGAGATAGAGAAAATTATGGATGAAACCAAAGAGGGAATAGAAAAACAAAGAGAGATTGATGAGCTTATCTCTGGTCAACTAACTGAGGAAGATAATGAAGCAGTGGAAGCTGAACTTGAAGCTATTTTGGATGTTGGAGAACAGCTGCCTGAGGTGCCCTCTGACCAACTACCAGATATATCTGAAGAGAAAGTGCCAGAAAAACCCCGCAAGGTCAAAGAAAGTCCAAGCAAGATAGCTGTAGAAGCTTAAAAGTTTAATTGTTACTTTTTGTATATGATTAAGGTTGTATATATATATTATGTAAAACTTAGTACACTGTATTATACAGATAAAATATATTTTTATTGAAATCTTTTAGATTTACTTTTATTTTTATTTTGTACTTTAGCACAAAATATATTACAGGCACAACATGATAAACATTAATCATCATATTAGGATTATACCATACTAGCTTTTGCCCGCGGTTTCACCCGCGTAAATTTCGGGAACAGTGCTTTTTACCAGGATGAAAGGTACCCTGTGGTATGGATGAAAGGTGTCCTTCTCAGTGCTCCTACGTGTATGCGAAGTTTCAAGCAGCCAATCTGCTTTCATTTAAAATTAAGTAGATAAAGCGTGAAGAGGTAACAAACAACATTTGTTGTCCACATTCTTTTGAATAAGTATTTGTCTTCATCTGAGCGTGTTTCCTAGTTGCATCTTCGGCTTATGCTTCAGAGCCCAGAGTATGCTTTTAATCATTGGCCTGCCCTTGCCCTGCACTGGTCCTGCCTGCATGATTTGGAGTTACTGGATAGAATAGAGCATTAGAGCGACTGCCGTCTGACCTCGGTAACCGTAACTTTTTTTACAGGGGATCCGGATTTGTTAGTGGCTTACACTCAGATTTTTCACCACCCTATATCCAATGACTGCTATCTAGCGATAACACCAACCAACAGCATGACAACAACACAACAACTTCGCTAATTTGTACATGCATGCATGGTGCGAACTGTAGTACATATTTAATTTAAATGTATTCTTCGACCATGCCTATGTAGGGGTATGGTAGGTAGTACTAAAGAAAATTGTTATTATAGTTGTAGTTGTGCCGCTTTACTGCCTATCTGGGTCCTCTTTATATACTACTACGTTGCTTTTAGAGCTATGTTATGTTAGCTTAACCCCTAAAGAATTATGAAATTACCCTTTTGATTTCGCCGTAGTCGGGTAAAAGGGCGCACCTGTTCCAAGCCTGCTAAAACAAGTGCCCTAGCATACCACCATCTAGGCCCCTATTACACAGACTATCCCTATTAGATTATCATATAAATATGACCCTAGATGTAGGAGTCATATTTAAGTATATGAAGAACATATGATAATGTAATACCGGCCTAAAAACCATTCAAGAACGATTGAGTAAGGGTGATGTCGCATTACTGGGGGGTTACTATCGTCTCTTAAAACCATGCAAGATCCAGTGAGTAAGCGAGACAGCGCAATACATGATGTAAGGCGACATCTCCTTTACACACTGGATGGAGATGGTAGTAAGCCACCAGTTGATGGTAATCCCCCAGGGCCGTAAAATATAACAAAAAAATATTTCTGAAACGAACGGTACCTACGCCAAATGTCATTCATTCATGGCACTCATGGCATTCATGTTGATTTGGTTAAAACATTTTTGATTGAATTTGAAACTTTCTCCTTTAATTTCGTTAGGTAGGTACGTTTGTTCGCAACTTGGCGAGGTTTTTTCTTTTCTTACGGCTTTTTATATGATGTAAGTTATAATTTCAATTTAAGTTAAGTAACCTACATACCTATTTAGATGCTTGTTTCCCTCCACTGTTATCTGTGCCTACAAATTAATCCGCCTGACGGCGACGCTTTTAGCTATCTACCAGTACATAAGTTTTTGTTCTATTATGTTGTATTACATCTATTGCAATAATTTCAATTTAATTCATTTTTATTACTATAGCTTTTTAATTCGTAAGAGTGCGCTATTTGACTAACCAACATTGGTTTAGGTTATGTGGTAATATGCTTAGTTTTTTAAAAGATCTAGATAATATCTTCAAATACCCACTAGCATACCAATATCACTTATAATATAAATATAATTTGTGGATCTAACTTTAATGTTTCCAATCACATAACAATAGTTTTTCTATTGTGTCTGGATGCTGCAAGCTAATGGATTAATATGTGTCTTTGGGATTTCTTATATCCAGATTATTCATTACAGGTAAAATGTCAGATGAAATTGAAATTGAAGAACATGATTTACTGGATGATCCTACTGTCAGGACTATTTTTCCAGACATTTCAAGATTAAAACAGGAAATCTTGGATTATGAGTACAATGAAGGTATGTGAACTGTTTCAAAGTGTTTGTCTTATAATAATGAGACTACTTTAACAATGTTTATGCTGCATGGACTTTTATTGTAAAAGTTATACACAATGTATGTGTTATGGGCCAATCAAGATTGGTTGAGATGGGTATAATCTGCTTGTTCAAATTCTAATATTATGGAATTTGACTGGCTACCTCCGTGGTCTAGTGGTTAAGGTGTTTGCCTGGGGGTTGTGGGTTCAGTTCTCACGGGAAGCATACTTTGTTTAGTTGTTTCCAGTTAGGTTAGGACATTGCACGTGTGAATGACCTGATTGTCTGATAATAAAGATGATTCCGTGCTTCGGTAGGCACGTTAAGCCATTGGTCCCGGCTGCCATCTGGTAGTTGCTAAACGAACCACATCAGAGGCAGAGAGGTGGTTTCCAAGAACTCTGACACTAGGGTATGCCTGGATTGACCGTGTAACCTTCACAAACTGATGATGAGCTACAAAGTTCTTGCACTAAAGCTTGAAATGAAACTCCCTTGTGCTATTATTATTGATTCTAAACTATGAGTGACACTGGGTATTTTTATGTTATTAGTTGCGCAATCAACTGCATTGCACTACACTATTTATTTAAATTTTAGACAGGCATCTGATACAGCTGATATGTGTCTATAACAAGCAGTGTCAATCTCTACCGTCTATTTCTCATTTTCATTTATTTTCACACCAATGTCTTTACTGTTGTTACTTGTTTATTGTTACTGTTTAAGTTTTACTGTAAATGGGGCAGACATGTTAATCGTTACGCCATGGAGGTTGTCAAATTATTAAATGTTATATGATATTCAGCTTGGAACAGTCGCCTCATTGTCATAACCAGTACCCCCAAATCTAGGACCATGATTAAAAGTGTACCCTGGGCTCTGAAAATGTAACTAGGAAACACACTCAGATGATGTCAGCTCGGATTGTTCAGTCATTAATTAAATTAAAATTTTATAATTACAGCTTCAGAGTTAGAGAATGCAGAACCATCAAGTACTACATCAGAACCTTATTCTGATAGCATTAAGAATGCAGAAAATATTGACAATGAAACAAAAACTGATATCATACCACCAGACATGACAGATGATATTCAGTCAGAGAATAAGGAACGCCTTAATGATTTCATAAGAAGAGATAAAGGTATTGAAATGCAAATATGTAGTAATAAAATCATATTAGGTTCAAAACCTGCTCATACTGATAATAACCATATGGATGCGGACCACTTTGAAACAAATATAAAACCATTTTGTGCTGTCGTAGCATTAGAAGACTGTGGATTATTTTTAAAGAGTAGTTCACGATTTTGTAAGCAATGTCACATCTTTTTCCCCACAACCATAGAGTATAGCCAACACAAAGAATTGTTCCATTTTGAATCAACAATAGAGACTAATATTAGAGATTTAATGGTTCAACCAAAAAAGCAAGAAACTATTACAAAGGGTGATTGCAATGATAAAAACAAAACTGTACAACAGACTACTAAGGAAATGTTGACAAAGGTTACTGAAGAGGGTTCCACCTGCCATATTTGTAATGCAAATTTGAAATACAAAAGAAATGTAAAAGCTCATTTGATGAATGTTCATAAAATAAGCAATGAAAAACTGTCCAAAATGTTAAAAGATAAGAGAAAAAGGCTATGTTCACAGGAAGAACTTTCACCAGCTGCAAGACGCAATGAATGTTTTCATTGTAAGAAATCATTTCGTTCTCAAAATTTACTCATTGAACACATCTATAGTATTCTTCAAACTCCAAAAGATGGCTCTGATATGTATGCTAACAAAATTGTGATTGGAAAGAAAACAAATGTTCAGGAAAATAATGTAGGAATACTGGAAAACAGAAACAACTTAAATAAAAAAATTGATGAATATGCTGAATCCAGTATATTTTCTAAGACCACCCAACCTTTAAGAATTTTTAAATGTCATTTCTGTTTATTGTATTTTAAGACAACAAAATATTTTATTCGACATATGGCAAATAAACATAAAATGGTGAAGAAAATTCAGTTGGCTAAAGTTGCTTTCGATCCAAAATGTTTACACTGCTCTAAAGTTAATGAAGATGTGGATACATATAATGCTCATTTACGCAAAAACCACCCTAAAAAAGTACAGCAAGCTATTGATGAATCTAGAAAAGTCTCAGTGAGTTGTAAAGAACGTAGTATTAAAGCAGGAATAAACTTTGTCTCTAAAGATCTGTCACATAACGTTTTTTACCAATGTGATGTTTGCTGTTTGTATTTTAATAATTTAACATTCTTCACACGGCATGTGACTATCAAACACAAAATAGCAAAAATATCCAAATCGAAGAAAGTGAAATATAACCCAAAATGTAAGTTTTGTGCTGGAACTTATCCAACTGTAAAACGTTATAACAAACATGTATATAGGACTCATTCTGCAATATGCAATCAGATTGTGAAAAAACCAATGCTAAAGACTTTTGGTGATAAAGGAAGCAGCACTGTTTCTAACACAAGCTTTGCGCATAATTTCACTGATTTCGAAGTTTATAGATGCACTTTTTGCCCTATGTGTTTTAAGACTATGGCATACTTTACCCGTCATTTAAACATAAAACATAAAATTTTGAATGTGCCTAAAACGAAAAAGGAAAAATTTAGCCCAAAATGTAAATATTGCCCTAAAACATGCTATACTGTGCATAGGTACAATGATCATTTAAGTAGATGTCATTTTACCATATTGAATAAAATAATAGTGAAATCTCCACAAGCAAAGGTAGATACTTCCACTAATAAAGATGTAAAACAAAGAAATTCAAAAGTTGATAATAAGCATGAGAAAGGGGAAAACAATAAAGGTACCTCTAAACAGGTTGACGATGAAGAGTGTAATAGATGTTATTTTTGCCCTATGTTTTTTAAGAGTACTAGATTTTATACTGCGCACTTGAAAACAAAACACAATACTGCAACAATACCAAAAGCGAAAAAAGTTATATTTAATCCGAAATGTAAATTCTGCCCCTCTACATTAAATTCTATTAAAGAATATAATAGGCATATATTTATGCGCCATAACAATAAAACTTTACACTCTAATATCGAGGTTCGAAAGGATTTAGCAAGTAAAAGATTTTATAGATGTTGTTATTGCTCTTACTATTTTAATTCTTTCAATATCTATAATTCTCATGTTATGAGAAAACATGGAGTTGAAAGAGTGGATTATGCAAAGAAAATTAAATTTGATCCAAATTGCAAGTATTGTTCAATAGAAGCTGCAGATGAAATAGCCTACAACAAACATTTGCAAAAGTATCACCGAAATAGATTAGATGAAATTTTTACGGGTCAATTAAAAGATCAAATTGATAAGACTAGTTTAGCCAAAAATACTTCCTCCGCAGCATCTGCGCCTAAAAGTTACACAAACAAAACTAAATCATGTGATAGTCCTAAGTTATTGGGCACTAAAAACGGAACTAGTAACTTTAATTCAAATAAAATTCCTGTAACTGAAACATATAAAAATAATGATAAATCACGCGATAGTCCTAAATCAATGGTTGCTGAAAATCCTAAATTAGACATAATTCCATTATTAAAATCTGCTCTATTTAAATGTCACAAATGCGACATTCACTTTTTAACTGTTAAAAATGCTTTGGACCACTCAAATCACATGGAAATATTGATTAATTGGAAGTGTTCACTTTGTAACAGAATTTTCAAACAAAACGATAAGTGGCTACATGGTAAACAACATTTGTTTTCGCATGTATTTACTGTTTACGACCTCAGCACAGCCAATATTTCACACATTCTATATAAATGTTCCAAATGTACTTTACATTTCGATGAAAGTGTTGATAATCACCACTCAGAATGTGCCTTGAGAATACCACAATCATACAATTGTGACATCTGTGATATTTTAATTGACTGTAATGCTAAAATTTGCCATGAATACAATCACAAACATAAAAATTTGACATCTAATGATTTTATAATCATTGAAACCGATGTTGTAATTGATGATAAAATAAGTAAAATGATAAAAATAGATAAAAACGACGTCCAAAAGAGTAATTTGAAACGAAAAATTAAGAATGCTGAAAACCCAGAGGTACCGATTCAGCCCAAAAAATATAAAAAAAGTGAAGATTCCGCATGTTCCAAAAATATTTATAAAGACGATTGTTCTAACTCAATATCTTTAAACCAACAAAGATGTGACAAAATGTCGCTAAAACTATCGTTTTGCACTACTTGTAAGAGTTTTGTTAGTATCATTGGACAAAAGCGAAAAGAACACGCTCAAGGCCTTTGTGCAAATCTACCTACTCTAGTTTGCAAAGACTGTGGTCTAAGATTCAGTTGTAAAGCGCTAAGCACACATCGTCAAGTGCATTTTAGAATTAAGAATTTACAGTTACAGCATTTTAAATTTTATGCTTTTAATAGTGGTAAACGAGTCCTGCCTCCGATGCCCGAATATGAAACGTGTGGAATATGCGATGTTAACTTTATATCAAAAAGTACACTTGGACAACATGTCTGCAGCGATAACGAATTTAAAGTATGTGATGTTTGTAATATTAAACTGTTTAAGCCAGTTTTTCATTTGCACATGGCATTTCATAAATACAAACTGAATGAGGCAATTTCGAATTCTACATCTAATAATGTAGTATATGAACAAATATCAGATGCAAACAATGTAAATGAACACATTTTATTGGTTTTGTTTTGTTGTAAAGTTTGCAATATATACATGGATACATATGACCGTTTGATAGAACATTGTCAAAAACACTTCCTTAACACTTTGTCGATAGAAACAAAAGATTGTGAAATTTGCAAATTGAAAATTGAAGATAGTGCTGCCAAGACTCACGCGAAATTACATGAAAAATTAGGTGTTCCTTCTTTTGACAAATTTTACATTGACCCTTTTTATTTTAGATTTGAAAATAAGGTTTGGTTGAATCACGTGTTTGGGTCGTATCCAAAAGTGAAGATACAAGATATTATTCAAAGTTCTGCATACTTATATGAACACAGATTTAAAATGACCATTATGCAAGAAGGACGATATGATTTGACATTATATAAATGTGACAAGTGTAACCGATTCGTGGAACCAGATATTATATATCATCACATTGCAAATTTCTGTTCTAGTTTACGAAAATATCCGTGTCCCCTTTGTCATTTGGATTTTATTTCATCATTTTCATTAACAAGACATAAAATAACTCATGAAGACCCTAGAGTTACATTGAAGTCTTATAGGATTATGCATTTTAATAGCCAGGAAGATTCTGAACTAAATGCAGTAATTTTGGGTCCACACAAATTGTATGTTTTACATCAATGTAGACTTTGTAACGGAGTTATTGATAGTGTAAATAAAGAATCTCATGTGTGTGACGAAAATGGATTAAAAGATTGCACAGATTGTGGACTTCTGATCAATAATGATATATATGATCAGCATATGTCTAGACATAAGACTTTAGATAGTTTTATATCGGAAAATATAAAAGTGATTTTGTTCGGGAAACATGAACTTCACAACAAGAAAAATATGTTTACCTCCAAATCTCCTTTTAGAGGAAAAGTACATGACTACACTTTTTACAAATGCCGAAATTGCCAGATTTGTGTGAAACTTAAGAAATCGACTGCAACACACACTTGCAGTTTTAATAGTTATCGTGTAGCCTGCTCCAAATGTGGTTTATATTTTTTCGCAGATAAACTCATATCCCACACAAAAAATCATGAAACTGATCCAGATTTCGTTTTAGATAACATGAATTTTATTGAATTCATTCCGACCTCATCTAAACCTAAAGACAATGAATTGATAGTGGACAATGATACTAGCAAAAAAGAATGTGCTAGTAAAATTGATTGTAATAGCGAGCATGAAAATTTAAATGACACAATACCAAAAATGTCAGAAGTAAACCAAGTAACACATAATCCAGTCCTCGCAGAAGTTGATGTAGTAGAAAAAGTCGCAGACATATATAAATGCACGTCCTGTGGTCTTCATTTCTTAGAAGAAATTTCTGTAATAGAACATATTAGTCAATGTAATCCAAAAGCAAAACAAGCAAAGCAAAATTGTTCAAAATGTGGCCTTCTATTTACATCTAACGTTTTATTTAAACATTTGTTAACGCATCATGGTGATAAAAAAATTTCCTATAAATTCAACATAGTTGAAAAATCATCATCACAATGTGATATGGAAAAATCTGAAAGTTTAGATCGTGCGTCATCATAATATTACGTTAAGATAATATGTATGTATATTCTATCTACTGTAGCAGTGGAAAATAAAATGTTGAGTTGTTGATTAGATGTAAGTTCTGTTAATTTATTTTTGCGTATGGATAATTCTCATTAGTTCTACCAGCAATAGTTCCATTGAACTAGTGAGTCTCAGTAAATCCAATTTGTAACTTGGTTTATCACGTAATACATTGTTTATAAATTTACTATCTTTATCTTCACCTTACTTTATATTCGCGAATTTTTAAAACTCCTGTGCTTTTATAATAATAGAGATTATACCAGTTTACTGCTTCCATACATCCGACTTTTCACTTTATTATAAAACCAATTCTTGCGGTAAACATATAATTTTAAGGATGTTTTTATTGATCGAAATGACTGGCGCCAACCGTTGTACAATACAGATTAGAACTCTTAGTTCTCATCCAAACCAAAGTAACTCTTGGGATTCAAATTATAATACTTTATAACGTGTATTTATGTCTCATAACTAATGAACATGCAGAACAATAACAAATGTTACAAATCTGTAAAAAAGAATTTGGATAAAATACATCACATTATGCATGTTTTATTTAGTGTTATTTTGCTCGTCTATATTTTTTTGGAAAAATATTAATACTCTAATATCCATACTAATATTATAAATGCGAAAGTCTGTCTGTCTGTCTGTCTGTCTGTCTGTCTGTCTGTCTGTCTGTCACCTCTTCACGGCTAAACGGATGGACCGATTGTGATGAAATTTGGTAGGGATGTAGTTAACGACCTGAGGTCAAACATAGGCTACTTTTGGGCGCGATATAACCGAGTCCCACGCGGGCGGAGCCGCGGGGAACAGCTAGTGTATTATATATTGTTAATGTGTCTACTGCACCACATTGAACAACAATATGGCGGCGCTAACCGCCATAAAGCAATACGATTAATTTCACCCGACAAATGGTGGTCATCTAAGAAGTTTACTTAGATTTAGATTTCAACTGTTTTTATTATTGAAATTTACTTGGTGAAGTGGGGAAGAGTGAGCAAGCGAGACAGCCCAGTACATGATGTAAGACGATATCTCCCTTACTCAATCGTTCTTGCCTGGTTTTTAGAGATGGGAGTAAGCCACCTGGGGGGTTACTACAGTCTCTTAAAATTATGCAAGATCCAGTGAGTAATCGAGACAGCGCGATACATGATACAAGGCGACATCTCCCTTACTCAGTATTTACCCCCTTACTCTATTTCACAGTATTAATTAGTTGGTAATCAACAGAACATCATTCATTGTTTATGAGATATTGTTTCAAATTTTTACTGGGTTTACAAATAAAAAAAATACGAAACCCCGTACGTGTTTAGATATACCTATACCGGATCATTTAATCCTAATATGATAAATGTGAAAGTTTGTTGGTATGTTTACTTCTCAATCACGTTTCAAGTTTTTAGCGGATTATGTTGAATTTTAGTATAGGGATAATTAGAGACACGAGGGGGGACATAGATTACGTTTGATTACGTTTTGGTGACGTGTAATTTATTACTACGCGAGCAGAGCCGAAGGCAAATACTAAAATATACTTAACTGTAACCGCAATGATCTTCCAATTCGTCATTGATTTAGTTAAGATGATAATGCATTGTTATTGAGATACTTATAGGTTTTTATAAAGTTTATAATGTACTGCAACTATCTATGAAAGTGTTAAAATCATAATTTGATAATAAAATTAAAAATAAATTAAGTATAAAAATGTAATCACTCACTTCTGATATAATAAATACCACTGAAGTAGGAACATTATCTTTTAATAAAAGTGTTATTATAAACTGAGAAAAAAAAATTAAAATTTAAAGTTATAAATTATATAAGGTGAACTTAAATCAACTGAAAATATTTAAAGGGCAGATTCAGACCACTAAACTGAACATATTTCCCAAATAAACATGTCGAAATACGAATTTTTTTTTTGACCTCTCATACAAATTGAGAATCAGCTGATCTAGTTTAGTATGGAGAGTGAAAAATAAAATTTCGTATTTCGATATAAGTTTATTTGGAAAAGTTGTTCAGTATAGTGGTCTGTATCTGCCCTTAAAATATTTGTAGTTGATTTGTGTCCACCTTATATATATTCTTCAATTTATAACTTTAAAACATTTCTGTCGATAACCTACATCTATGGTTATAACTCCTGTTTACTTACCTTTAAAATTAAATAAGTACCTATAATCCAAACTAATATTATAAATGCGAAAGTCTGTCTGTCTGTCGGTCTGTCTGTCTGTCGGTCTGTCTGTCTGTCTGTCTGTCTGTCTGTCTGTCTGTCACCTCTTCACGGCTAAACTGCTGGACCGATTGTGATGAAATTTGGTAGGGATGTAGTTAACGACCTGAGGTCAAACATAGGCTACTTTTGGGCGCGATATAACCGAGTCCCACGCGGAGCGAAGCCGCGGGGAACAGCTAGTATACAATAAATGAAAATAACATTTCATTTGTTAAGAATTTGTTTACTTATCAGACAGTATTTTATACTGGGGGTACATTTTTTCGCATTATCTATTCTTTTCTTTAGGGAATACAATATGAAGAATAATCTTGAATCCAGGAACATAATAGATAGTAGTATACTTACGTATAGAAGTCTCTTCCGCAGTCATTTAAATAAAAACGGTCTAAATCAGTTTATTCAATGACCCCACATATCTTACAATATATATTTGCATCTCTTTCTATCTCGTGCGTATCATGTGCCTTACCTTTTTATCACTACACTACCAAAAGCTGCGCCCGGAGATTTTGCCTAAACTGCGAAGTGGAGTGACACACCCCAGGTAATTAATAATCTAACATGGCCAGTTTCAGTTACTTACAGAGAAAAAACGAAAAATAAAATATTTGGTTTTAAATTCTATCGTCATAGATGTAGGTGGGTATTCTGGCAAATTTAATGATTCTGATAGTGAAAATGAGAAAAAAATTCAAATTAGTCATTTAACAAATAAAAATCCTCTGAGAGCTTAGGATTTTGAGGCGTATTTATGTATTTACTTCTCATTACGTAATGTAGGTCCCTATGTATCACTAGCGACTCGACCAGGATTGGTACCTGTTTAAATTATTGTACTTAGACTTGGGTACCCACGTGAAAACCTCCCAGAAGAATTTCTCAAAATAATGCACCACCCAGCTGTTTTGTGGTTCTCCTGAACCACCTGTAAATAGTGTGGTATACAGACAGACACGAAGTGACCTCAATTTATACGATACTAGCTGTTCCCCGCGTCTTCGCCCCGCGTGGGACTCGGTTATATCGCGCCAAAAAGTAGCCTATGTTTGACCTCAGGTCGTTAACTACATCCCTACCAAATTTCATCACAATCGGTCCAGCAGTTTAGCCGTGAAGAGGTGACAGACAGACAGACAGACTTTCGCATTTATAATATTAGTATGGATGGATATGGAAGTATGGATAGTTGTTATAAGTATATATTATTAACTACTTATATTTTTAATTAACTAGTTACTAAACGTAATTTAATGCTGTAAAAGCAATGAGTTGACTGCTCATATTACAATAATATGATTGTATAAAGAAACATTGTAGTTTTTTTTTGAGTAACTTTTCCTAGTAACCTCTTCTCAACAAGCAGAAACTAATCACTGGTGGCTTACCACCATCTCTTAAAACCATACAAGATCCAGTGAGTAAGGGGGATGTCGCATTACATCTTGTATCGCGCTGTCTCGCTTACTCACTGAAACTTGCATGGTTTTAAGAGACTATAGTAACCCCCCAGATAAATCTAGCTCAGCGTGTTTCTGAACCCAGCATATCTTCGGGCTAATGGAATTACTGGTACAACTTCCGCAATAGGTCCTAACTCTTGGCCCATACGTCTCGGCCTTGGCCCACACGTCTTGGTCTTGGCTCGACAAAAGTGCTTGTCAGGTTGTCAGGCCTTAAAGAACTCGTTTCCAGGGCCGTAAAATATATTGTAAAACAGGAAAAAAAGTATGCTTGTCATGTCACATATCAATATCACAAACTAAATAGAGATACTACGTATCAGACGGGCAAGCTTGAACATTAAAATTGGGCCATAGCAAATTAAATTTCATGGCAACACTGACTGCAAAATACAAAATGACAAGTATTTTTTGTTATATCGTCGTGGCAGCTATAGTTTTAAAAAAGCTATTTAGGCAAAGGAGAATGAGTTTTAAGTTTTATACAGGATAAACACAGGCATAACCGTTACTTTAATAGGTGATATTCCATGTTATCCTTCAGGATCTTCTGAAAGATAACATGGAATATCACCTCTTAATGAAAATGTTGTAATGACATACAAAATAAAAGACCGAATGAGTTTTACACATCATTTAATAAGTGTATTATTTTTTAATTTTTTTTAATTTATAAATAATTACCAATAAGTCAAATTCACAACTTGTTTGAGCTTGATGTGTTGCGTTACGAAGAACACTCCCTTTCCATCAATATAGTGAACTGAAAAGGAAAATGTTGAAATTATTAAGGGCATTTGATAATCCCAAAATTAAAAAGTGATGCGATATCATCATGATCATTTGAGCCGCAAGCTGTCCACTGCTGGAAATGGGCTTTTCGCAAGAATTTACAGCATGACCAATCAAAAGCGGCTTGCATCCAGTACATGCCTACGATACCAAAATAACATACAATATTAGCTAAAGAGTTTGTTCTAGTACCTACTAAAACAACTTATTTTTGTAGACTATTATTTAATAAAGACTATTTATTGCAACATAAAAGTACAAAGATGAAATTATTGATAGTTGAAAATATACAATAGCAATTCATTCATACTTATCATGTGTTAAAAGGCCAATTGACTTTGTTATCCCCGGGGTGAGAGTTCATTCGGAATGGCTTCTCTGTCTCTGACTTGATTCTTTTAACAACAACCAGAGGGCACCCATTACATGCATTCGAAAGCACATTAAAATATGCTTCCTGTGGGGATTTATCCCACGACCAGTAGGTCTGCCGGCAAACGCCTTAACCACTAGATTATTAAAGCAGTTACTGAAATAAAAGGTTTTCGCTTTTGTAACATTATAAAACCATTTAGGTAACTAGGTACCTACTTAGCATAATTACCATTACATTATCCAACTTACCAAGTCACAGAATGTGCTTGCGCTATGTACCACAGTGTGTATATCAGTTATAGTAAATAAATTGGGATATGCCGATTGCCGTAAGTAACTTGCCATCTTGCCATCATCTCTTAGTGATTGTGACACACATAAATACAGAAGCTTAGGTACAGCTTCTGTAGGTTAGTTAGGTTAGTCGGGTCCTGCATTGGTTTTAAGAAACTTAGGTATGTACTTAGTAAAACACTATTACTTTTGCTTTCTTAACAAGGAATACAACACCACCAAAACATTATCAACACAATTTTCAAATATAATAAAGGCACTCTGTAAACACAATGCTATTTTCCAGTCACCACATGGTCCAGTCAGTCAAAAATCATAGAGAATAACGTATGGCGAACAAAGGGGTGAAGAATGAAGTACGGGAGGCAAGACAATTGTCAAAATGTATATTTGCGATTGTCTATGACGTTCTCTATCGATATTTTTTTTTCTTTGAGCTTTATCTGCCGTGATCAATATCAACTTTTCAAACTGGATCACTGGATTGGATTGTATATCAATGTTTATAATTTGACTTTTGTACATATTTTTCTCACCAGTTCATCACTTCATCAGTTTTCAAATTCAAAACCACTTAAAACAAATCATGGGATTCTTTTATTAAAATTCCATAAAAATATTAAATTAAGCCGTATAATTAATTCTCTCTCATTGTAGCGATTTTCCGGATCCGGCATTACAAACTATTAAACACTAGCCACAAAATGTTATCTGAAAATGAAACTGTGGATCAAATTGCCAATGATCAAAAAGCTAGAACTATTCTCCGGGAAGGATTTCTTAGAACAATTAGCGGATTGAGTGGTGAGTACATACCTAATTAAATTCTATTATAATATTCTATATGTGTTACCTACTCTACTATATACTTACCGACTTCTCAAAGAATCGTTCGCACCTTTTAAATCATTGTGACAAAACTGATACAAAATGTAAATTTTGGTAGGTTTGCCTACCTACTACTTTGTTACAATTATTTATTGATGGTTATTACATAGTCATATTGTTAAATAAAATATTTTCAATTTCAGGTAAATCATGTAGTATGCTTACATACGAACAGTCTACTTTAAAAGCTACATTTACAGCTTGGAAGCCGGATGGTACTGAAATTCTTGTCAACGACCTACAGACACCAGCCAGCATAAGCATACCTGCAGCATTATTGCGTACACCTGATATACTAGCAATACATTTTGATGGACCTATGTAGCAATTGTAAATAATACTACTTACTGCGATGGCTCAATGACTTAAAGTGGATCCTGGCCTATGCCACAAAAGCTCTCCACTCCCCCTATTCTGCGCCACCCCTTGCCAGTCTGCTCTTGAAAGGCTTCCAGGTCTCTCCACATTTCTTCCTTCCAGCAAAAGACCAACCGGAAAATGGCCAGTGGGCCGTCGTAGGTATCGCTGGAAGGATGAAGTGAATTGTAATAAATAATAATAAGTGTTTTTTTTTTATTGGTTCATTAAACTGACATGACACAATGACTTACAAAAGAACAAATAACTATATTATGAATTATATTATTATTTTAAATAACTAACCCTCGCCTACAGCTATACCTGTGCGAATTTGATGTTTCTCTGTCCTTTGGGAAGAAGTATCAGTTTCTAGACAAATCTAAACTAATATTATAAATGCAAAAGTTTGTCTGTCTGTCAAGGCTAAACCACAAGGCAGATTTAAATATGTTTGAATATGAAAAAAATTTATAGATATAGATAAAGATGTAGTTCAAACATATGCTCCTTTTTGGCGCGATATGACCGAGTACCATGCGGGCGGAGCCTCGGGCAACAGCTAGTGTCCTTATAAAATATACTTTTTAATTTTTTTATATAGAAGTGCTATTACCTATTTTATGATATAGTGATAGTACTGAACTACTGACTTAGTTAAGATTTAATGTACCTACATGTTTATAAAACAACAATAAAATTTATTTTATTTTAATAGTGTTTTTTTTGTACAGTAAAGAATTTATAAACATAATCATTAATTACACCATTGAGTCATACAATAACAGAACAAACAAGATTAGCTAATTCTGTGATTTTTTTTATAGATAGGGGGGAATAGAGAGTATTAAGAAATAAAACATAGGCAATTTTTTTTCTAAAGTATATATATTTTATTGAAACTCATTTGGTTATTAGATGTTGGCAAGGTATTAGTGTAATGTGAAGCTCAGACTATATCTATATATGGTATCTATATCTTATTATGGTCTGAAACAAAATGGGGGATTTTTAAAGTTCAACACCCTCAATGATAATGATGACCTTAAATAAATAACGTTAATAATAAATAATCTATTCTTTTTTTAAAGAAGAATAAAGATTAATCGTCATATGTCCTGCTGGTTGCATCCAAAGATGGCTTTGAAGCCCGAAGTCTACAATAATATGCATTAATATTTAAATGATTTGAAGTGGCAGTGGGCGGGGCACATAGCGCAACGAACTGATGGCCGATGGGCCGGAAAGGTTCTCGAATGGCGACCACGCAACGGCAAGCGCAGCATCGGACACCCACCGACCAGATAGTCAGATGATCTGACGAAGGTCACAGGCAGACGCTGGATGCAGGCTGCTTTCAACCGGTCATTTTGGAAATCCTTGGGGGAGGCCTATATCCAGCAGTGGACAGCATGTATCTGTATAAGATAGTCTCCTGGGCTTTTTGCCTGAGATAGTATTTTAAAAACCACCTCTTAAATAATGATTTGTCGAAGATGTTATTATCGAAATTCACCCCCACCTCCATCTGATTGGAAAGCAAGCAATTTCGAAATCCCGGTATTTCCGGTGTGTGATCGTTTCGCCTAATTAAATTTTTTTCTGCTCAATCAATTACGCGCATCGAATGATCGAGCCAATAGGGCCGTGCCATAGAGTTAGTATAGCTTCTCGTTGGCTTTCTCTGATGACAGTAGAGCACGCGCAAACTAAGCGTTAAATTTAATATTTTCTTTACCTGCAATAAGTATAGGGTCTTTAAAAAAAGGCGGGAAAAGTTTCTTTAAGGTCGGTAAATTGGTTAGTCCAAAAAGGATAGTGATTGATATGTGTTTTTTCGATTTAATAGACCATCTTAGAGATACTAAAAATAAAATAATAATGAAAAATCTGATTATCGCACACTATTTCCTTACAGGAAATGTTTTTCGAAATTGAACTAGCCAATTGCGTAGCAGACACCTCTGTTCCCATAGTATGAGATTTTATTAAAGCAGACGTTAGCGACTGCGTTAGCGATTTTGTATGATAAACATATACAGCGCAACAAACATACAAAATCCTAACGCAATCGCAAGCGTCTGCGTTTATGAAATCTCATATTAGGAACTGGCACTGAACTTTATTGTAGGTCTTCTTTAGGCTACTGTAACCGTTAAACGACCTTTTTTGGTGCCTACCATTTATTTCCCTTAAATAAATTCCACGGAAAGAAATGAAGTGGAATCATACTATTCTTAACGCTTCTAACAAACGTTTGTATTTAAAAACCGGCTAATGAGCCATACGTGCACGCTCTATAGCAATAAGGTACTATATGGACTGCTGAAAAACGCACAGGATTCTCGGATACAGCCTTCTAGATACGATTGAATGTTAGAACGGATGGCGGATGGTGGTAATTTATTATGTGGATGCTTTTGGTAGGTAATAAGTTTTTGGGTTATTGTCGGGCATCACTTCTACACACAGTTGTCGTAAAAATACCTACTCATTGAAAAGAGTAACAGAATTTTAACACACGCATTTTTATTAGTCCATATCATCATCTTCCGAGCGTTTCCATCTTAAGTTTAAGCTTAGGAGTATGGATTCTTTTTCTGTTTTCCCTTCATGAGGTTTATAGGACAAAATAAAATTAAGCGTGTTTTTATGACAGGTTTGTACAAAGAACACAGAGATAGATCTGGCTGGGAGCTCTCTATGCGCGATACTTATACAAAAGTAATCTGTGCGCGAAACTAACTTGTATTCAAGAAGTGTCAAACAGAAATCCTAAGATAAACAGGCAGACAATGCATTAGCGTTTGGTTTTGATTAGGTACTATGTACAGTGCAATCTACTAAGATTGAAATAATAAAATCTTCTGTACTTATGGGTATCTATAAACAACCAAATTTTTTTTATGATCACATTAAAAAAAAAACAAGATGTAGGGTCACGATCCCAGTGACCCGCTGTCGGCCTCGGTAACTCCGTGCTTATGTTGCTCAACCTCAACCCTGGCTTGGACCTGTTGCTCGATCGATTGCCACCACGCTTTGTATGGCGCACACTCAGCGGGCTTTTACCTCCCGGGCCGGTTTGCTTTTTTTATTTTCATATTTTGCAGAATTAAGATTCACTTACAAAGAGGAAAGTTAGTCTCAATCTCATGCTGCAGGGTTAACTCTTAACAATAAAAAACTTAACCCTTACATTTCGATTCGATCACTTGAGTGTCATTCTGAATTTCGACAGTTAATTATTCCGACAGTCTCAATTTCGAAACACAGTAGTTCGTCTACTCATTGCTTCGACAGAACATATATTCGACTACTTGTCTACGTACCTGCTGGCGGAAGGTCGTAGAGTAACACGGCCTTTCATGGAAATTTCGTGGGAATGCAATAAATCAAATAATCGCTTTATTTGATTTATTAGAGGCACCCATTTAATACTAGACAATCCTACCTATTTGATTTTCATCTGAAATATTGTCCAGGTTAAACAAACAAGCAGAAAGAACTTGCTAAAACGTAGGATACGGTAGTAAAGGAACTCTATTTTCAAATACCATTATTTATAATGGCGGGTAGTTACAAAGTGTAATGGGTCTGGCTGGATAGGCACAGACTACCGTAGGTACATAGTGCGCCAAGAGTACACCGATCGTTATATTATGAGCTGCCGGCTCACGCTTCGTAACTTTTAATGGCGAACCTGTATGAACTCCGTACAGAAATAGAGAATATAATACGAGGCGAAATAATCACCATAGAAAATAAATAGGTATGTAAAGCTATAAATAACAGGCTTCTATATAATTTCGTTTTGACTGAAAACTGACTGTGTTGCATCTTGAACCTGGTTAATTATGCGACGTTTATCCTTATGACTCAGCTCGACAGGTATTACCCCAAAAGTGACTATCTTTAACAGGTATTTAGTACTCTTAACATTTTTAAAAAAAACTTTGACTGAATTTTTCTAGTTACCTTTTTTTCCGTCAGAGGCGCTGCACAGGTTTGTCATACAAAATTGCTAACGCAGTCGCTAGCGTTTAAGTTTTATTATGAACTCTCATACTAGGAGTACTGGTCAAAGATTGACTACGGATAGTTAACTCGAAAATATAGCCCTCTTTTTTGATCAGGCGTGTTTCCTAGTTGCATTTTCAGCTTACATACGCCCCCCTGGGCGTATGTAAGCTAAAGCATACCCTTATGCTTTTTATATACAATGGAGCGACTGCTATTTTACCTCCATAACCCTTTCTACAGGGAAACCAGACCAATAGGAATTGATATGATCCGGTTATTTTAGTGACCAACACTGTCAGATTTTCCTGGCAGGCTAAAGGTATCTGACATAGCCTAACGACTACCATCTTTCGATAACAGACGAGACCAACGGCTTAACGTGCCTTGCCTTCCGAAGCACGGAGGAGCTTTTAAGATAGAAATGCCACTCAAACATGGCTGCGCACTCGCCATTGCTTGACGCGCGCTATTGTTACGAACTAGGCTATTAGAAATTATAACCCTCTTGTTAAAATGTATAGCGTTGAGATTACCTTCCATCTTAGATTTGCGATAAAAGCTGACAATGTTACGAAAACGTTCATACAAAGTTGATAATAGTCATTTTAATGATACGACATTTTACAAAGGGTGTGAAAAAGTCACATAGGTATCTAGATCATCTTTATTTAGTAATAAAAATTGCACAGCACAGAAACTGCTGTGTGTGTGTGTGTGAGGCAAATACTTACTTTTAGGTACCTATCTCACCCAAAGTGACTCTACTCACCTTGGAGCATGTGACAAATTATCCCAGTTATTAATATGTTAATCCCTTACCACCCAAGCGGTCGCTGATGGTCGTGAGGGATTAAAAACTGACTATCTAACTTACTTACCTACATACTTAATCGATATCATTTTTTTTTCTAATTTCGATAAGTTCAGAAAAAAATGTTTTTTCTGAACTATCGAAATTAGATTTCTGGTTGGACTCATAAATATTGCTAGTATGTACTAAAACTCAATCTACCTAAGTGAAACACACAAAAATATTAAAATAACTAAATAACCACAGGAAACATAATAATATTGATCCTATAAATGTAGATGGGGCTCGGATTTTACGCGTATTTTAGTGTGCCCCCTGAGTCGCCAATAAATTTTTCCCGCCGTTTTCCCGGTAGAAGCGTGTCGGTAATAGATAATAAATCCAACGGATATACACCTGCGGAACGGATTCATTTTGGTTAAAGGATTTAAATAGATAATAAAGCGGTGACTCTGAATTCGAACTTACAAACAATTTTTATAACTCATTTCAAATTCTGCAACTCATTTGGGTAGCATGAATGGCGAGCTCAGGTGGCAAGTTACTGCCTGCCACAATTGGTCGGTTATTTTGAATAGATACGTGATTATCGACAAGTGTCTGAATTTCGATGACAATTTTCAAGTACTCCAATTCCCATCCTAGAGGTTTCTAGGAACCAAATTTTTATGAAATAGCAGCTGCTCATAAGCTTTCATCTTTTAAATCGATGCTAGAAATGGTTCTTCGTAGATTTTTTTATTTTTTTATTTCACAAGATACTTAGTAGACGATTAAAAAAACCCTGACACCAGGATGTGCAGGATCTATTGATCTGGTCTTCACATCATAACAATGCATGAACTAAATTCATTATCAAATATTGTTCGTAGAGTTTTGTAGATGGGCGATTATAGGTAGATTGAATGAAAAAATGTTAGTAACACATAAAAATATGATAAATAGACTTAAATATCTTTACTGTTTTAACTTATAATTATACATGTACATGTAAAGTTAATAAGAGTAGTTTTAACAGAATACAGCGACGATAAAATCCGGTAGAATGCTTTACTACCGTGATAGAGCCAGTAATGTGGCCGTAAAGGCTTCTTTTCAATATCGCTTACATGAAAACCTCATCGCTTACCCGACGTCGGGATATATCTACCTAATACGAGTCTGTTTAGAAATGACTTCAGTCAGACGATGTTGTAAGGGGAGAAGAGGAGAGATGTAATTTTATTTTAACAGTAAAAAGATTAGTTAAGTAATTTTAGGTAAGCATGTGCCGTTTTATTAGCACTAGACTAATTAATTAGTTCTTTTTTTCTAGAAACATGTTATCACTACATAGTATAAAACAAAGTCGCTTCCACTGTCCCTATATCCCTATGTATGCTTAAATCTTTAAAACTACTTAACAGATTTTGATACGTTTTTTTTAATAGATAGGGTGATTCAAGAGGAAGGTTTTTATGCCCATGCGAAGCCGGGGCGGGTCGCTAGTTTATGTATAAATTATAGCAAGAAGATAATTAAAAGTTAGCTTTGATGAAGTTTTTTACTCCTTCATGCTTTAACAGCACAACCGAATTGGCTGAATTGAAAAGATTGGCACAGACCAGTGGCAGTCCACAGAGATGAATATAGGTACATAATTTAGATTAACATGTAGGACGTGAGTGAAGACTCCGATAACCGCTAATCGTTTACAATTTCACCCGACATCAGTATTCCTCCGTGGCGTAATGGTTAACATGCCTGCCTGCTACTTAGGAGGTCCCGGGTTCGATCCCCCGTCAGGTCAAAATGAAAAATGATCTTTATCTGATTGGCCTGGGTCTTGGATGTTTATCTATATATGTATTTGTTATAAAATATAGTATCGTTGAGTTAGTAACCCATAACACAAGTCTTGAACTTACTTTGGGGCTAACTTGATCTGTGTGACTTGTCCCTATATATTTATTTATTATTTATTATTCCCGTGAATTATATTAATGAACAAAGCTCTACTCAAAATACACAATCATTTTGAATGATCACCCCAAACGGTGGATATAATGACGCAGTGCTGAAATGAGACGCGAAATTAAATAAAGGAGCTTAACTTTGTCAAACGTGACGGGGCAAGTTCGCCAATTTCACACGGGTCTCTCACTCGCAAACATTGTCTCCGCCTTAATAAAATACGGTTAGGAGCACCTCTAAAAGCCAGATTTACGTAATTTCATCTGTTTCGGCAAACTTTAATGAATTTGTAGCTATTACTGTTGGAGATGATGCTTTGGGGTGCTGTACTTGAATGTTATTAACCGAATTTGATTAAGTTTTTGTTCAGTGAAGATAAATAGGATAAAGAAAGTCTTATAGGCAGAGTTCTATAAAGACTAGGTACTTTTATTTTATTTACTACTAGCAGTCCACCCCGGCTTCGCTCGTGGTACATACATAGCCTATGTCACGCAGTGTGAATGTAGCTTTCCAATGGTGAAAGAATTTTTGAAATCGGCTCAGTAGTTTTTGAGTTTATTAATTACAAACATATACCTACACAAAAATACAAATCTTTCCTCTTTATAATATTACAAGCGACCCGCCCCGGCTTCGCATGGGCATAAAAAGCTACCTCTTAGATCACCCTATCTATTTAAAAAAACCGCATCAAAATCCGCTGCGTAGTCTTAAAGATTTAAGCATACATATAGGGATATAGGGACAGAGAAAGCGACTTTGTTTTTTACTATGTAGTGATAGTGAAGTATAGAAATATAGATTAGATGCATTTAGCATACAGCTCGCGTAAGATGAGCGTGCAAAGATCATACATAGCATATTGCTGCTTGTTGCCCGTGACAAACGTGACACTTTGAGATTGTCACTCGCGCGCCGCTAACTAAGATCTTTCGTCAAAGTTTCCAGTAATGTCGCAGTCTTTCGGGACAGTTAGCATCCCGAACTTCGGGACCCGATATCCATGTGAATCTTACCTGCTAGATGATAAGCCAGTCTTTATCATGCATAATATGCATAAAAATAATATGTTCACTGCAAATTACTTCTAATCACGATATTTTTTCGATTAAGTATATGATCTTTTCCCAAATTGGCTAATATTTTGCTTTTTATAATCTTTCTGCAAAAAAGACCATTTGAAAACTTCGTTAAAATTAAACTTAGTAGCAACGAGTGCAATAAGTGACTGAGCAATTTCATTTATAGTAGGCATTTGAGGACAGTGGCTCCGTTCCCATCCAGCGAGTCATTTCTCCGCAGTCATTATCTGGAATGGCCTAGTGGACCGTTGTATACCTGCTACATCTGCCTACATTGAGCCAATTTTAATTGTAGTTGCTTTGCTGCCTGTAGAGCATACTAGTTTTTTATTCACGTCGAGATACGTCCAAAAAGATTTTTGTCCATATATGCTTATGTTTCTGCCTATTACATATTGTATCCGTATTTACAAACTTGGTAAATTGCCAAACAGAAATAAAATATTTTCTATCAATAAAAGTATTCAGTAAGTATTGTTTTATTTACAACTGTTATGACTCGTGGGACGAAGATATAAAAGTATTGTCATTCGATTGGCAGAAAAATGCGAACAACTCCAGCGTCAAAAGGAGGGAAACGAGTCCTTTCATAACTTATAAATAAGTTGTCCCTGAACACGAGACATTGAATTGTAGGTGCTTTTTGCGAAACACATAATGAGGGGTCTAATGGTGTTGCCATCAACGTTGCTATAATCTTGCCTTTTTTATCTTTTAATGGCTACCGTTACAGACCCTCTGGGCTTAATTTCCTTTCATTCCTTTAAATTGAAATTTATCTAAATTGTTAAATTTTGTTTATGATTCCGATTTGAATAATTTCCATTTACTTAATTGATCTCTGATAGCTCTGATCTGATATTTTTGATTCAAAGGTAGAAATTTGATAGGTATCGTTTTTACGTTAAATTAAGTAAAATGAATCTTACATTATTCCTTAAGCTCAAAAACAAAAGATAGGATTAAAGCCTGTGGTTGGATACCTAATTAACTATTTATTAAGGTTCTCTCATGTATACATACTGAGCAAGTTGTAGGCCTTTTATAGACACAAACTTCATTGTTTTGTTAAACAAATGTGTATCCGATAGGATGTAAACAGGCGGACGAAATACAAAGAAATGTCTAAACTTTTTATAAAAAATTTTATAAACCTAAAACTTAACGTTGTGACGTTAAGTTTTAAGTTTATAAAAAAATGTGTAAAGATGAGGCTGGTTCAAAGCTAAGTATTAAAGGGACTAACATTTTTTAAACACCTAAAAATAACCATTGATCACCAACTATCAACTTGAGTTAATATTACAGTGATTATCAAAACGTGCTTCCTTACGCCCGAAGTATGTGGTCGCCGCGTTAGTATTCATAACACGTAGCTTTAATACAATATTTGTTAGGAGAAAATTACCTACCTGACTTGTCGACTGCGATTTACTTTTGAGGGAACGTTACTTTTTTATTGGACTATTTCCATGATTATTTATCTTCTCTTTGTTAATTTATTTGAATAAAAGAGCCTATAAGTAGGTGTCACTTCTACCGCCGTCAGAGAGCCCTTCCTCTGGACTTGATTAAACATTGTCGAAATAAAAGTCTTTATTCCTAGACCATGTCTCATCTCTTGTCTTGCCATGCGTGCCCAGCCACTTGCAAACCCAAGACCTGTACCAAGCCTGACAATGCCTTGTTAAGTGTAAAGTAATGATCCTTGCAAAAACAATTTCTCTAATCGACTTGCTAAGGAGAAGAAGACCTATAGTATCTATCTACTTACAAAGTAGAAGCAATTCAACTGTGTTTGTCGAGATTTACTTCTGATACGATACAAAGTCCGAGAAACAACCCGCCAACGATCTTTGCGCTGTTAGAAAAATATTGTTTCGAGTTTATGTCCAAGTTTACTACAAATATCTCAGGTGGGAAATACCATCCGAGTGTTGTGGTGTTGTGTGGCTAAAAGATATATTGTTTTGAAAAAGGAGGATAAAAGTTCTGAAAGTTTGATTACCAGTCAGGGCTAATTGGAAAATGACCGTTTAACTACAAGTATATAAAAGGTATACAAATACTTAAACAAATTAAAATGGAACATAAAATAATTAGCAAATAAATAGAAATACAGGAACTCGCTAATGATAGAGAAAAATGGAAGGAACGCCGACAAGAGCCACTAGCTTTTAAAATACGAACGAAATGCATATGAAAGAATAATTATAAATAAACAGAAATCTGTTATTTATACAGATTTTATATCTCAAACGGGAGTATGAGTACCTACTAGTTAAGATAAATTATTGTAGGTACTCATGACGGTCTGATAGCGCTTATTAGTATCATGATTGCACTCGATTATCGATGCTCGGCGGTTCGGAAATTTTCGAGTTGCTTGTTATAGTCTCTGCTGTCTCTCTTACGCAAGTTCGAACGTTTTGTAACTCGTTACAAAATGGAGTTCATCATTAAGTAAAACTGAGAATTATGGAGTACTAAACGAGCTGGCAGGTGATTAAACTAGAGACAAACTGTCATTCCCGCCAAAATGTCATTTCCACGAATGGCTGAAACGTTTTAAATGTCTCGTCAACGAGTCGGGCTCTAAAGTCATAAATTACATCTACCGACCAGTCTTCCCGAAAGTACCATTTTTCGTAACTCAAGCTGAATTTGATCTCTTTAGCTTATTTTTTGTTTTATAGCCTTCTCGCTATGTTGCAACTAGTCGTATCTTTAAGGTAGAGCGGATTATTTTCAAGTGCGAAGTGAAATTTAATTATAGCACCTAGTCAGCAACAATGCTCACTTAATTAAGAGTTAAAACACTTTGTCTGTTGATGATGAACATTCATAAATAAATGAGCCTGTTAAACTGTTCAGGTGATATCATAATAGAAGGGTAGAGTTGTTTAACCATAGCGTTTAAATTAGACTGAAAGTTTTCAGCTTAAAAATACAACAAGAGGTTAATAATTTGAATTAGGTATGTAAGGAGAGGCAAACATATGTGGATTTTTATCGAAATTTGGGTAGTTATCCGCTGTTTGGATAAAAACCGTTTTATTGTCCATCTCTAGTTGGAAATATTGCTTTGCTGATCGTTCCCATGTCGTTTTATATCCTCTACGAATACCAGGTTAACGACGCGACTTTTACAGCATTCAAGTTCATTCAACAATGATTTTTAGCCTTTTGATTCCCATAGAATACTAGTCATAAACGTTTGTTTGTTCATTTTGCCGAGTAGGTTGTAAGTGTGGCACATTGTTATAACATTTTATCACTTTCTAAATATTTAATTGAAATTCTATAGTCAATCACAAAATCCCACTTTTGCATCTATATTTTTTTATTTAAATTCTTTACATAAAATGTTAACGGCGGACAAGCCTTAAGCATATTGTTAGTTAGAATTAATTATTAGTGTAATGTTTTGTCTGGTATTTCGAAACAGCTGAGTTACAAATTTATCTGCAAATGCTTTATGTACTTACGAGCTCGCGTCGTGCGGCGACCCGAAACTTTAAATGAGCATTGTGTACGGTACAGTGTACACCCACCCTTAATTAATTTTCACGATTTGCTTGCTGTGCAGTTACTCTAAGATGAACAAGAGAAAATTTGATTTTAACTTAATATGAACATGATCATTGCCTTTAATAATTATATTATCTGTAAACATTTATTTCTTTAATACAAGATTAGATAAATACTTACTTATAATAGCTAAGTATAAATTAGCCAAATTTTTTTTTAGTTTAAAAATACCAAAAATTTATTTTTTAAACAACCGTTAGTACAGTGGGCTGCAGAGAAATCTGACCCCCATGCCACAAGTATAGTACGTTATTGAAAGGGGGTCAGATTTCTCTGCAGCCCACTGTACTATGCTTTTCTGACGGGAGTTTCTTGTTACGAGTAGGTATGCTAATACAATACCCCACATTCGCAGTACTTGTAGATTGGTATGGAATTGAACATGTATACTAATATAGTATTATGTTATCTAGTTATATCTTATCTTATGTATGGAGTCCTAATAAGGTATAGGAAGCACGTTGAATCTTCGAGTTTTTTTGTACTTAATCTGTGGATAAGTTGCATGATTTATTTGCAGTCATAGTGTCGTATCTTGATAATTTTAGAGGTAAATATCCTATAAATATCTATAAAAATGATTTGTCACTCATCGACAAGGATATACCTATGCGGCAAAAAGTGATTAAATTTATTCGATTAATTATGCTTATGATGAATCAAACAAACATAAATAGGTGTACCTACAAATGCAGATGTTTATACAAATGGATTTAAAGGTTCAAATTTGGAATATATGTAATTGGATTAGTTTTTAAAAAGATATTCCGATATTGTATTAGTTAATTGTGTTCAGAGTTGTAACCACGACGTCACATAAAATTCATAAACTTTTTAACAAGTAAGTATTTCGCCATCTCGCTTACTCAATTGTTTATGATTTGCTATAAAGACAAGACGTCGTCGTTGCCATAAAAGTTCTGATTGTTTATGATTCTTTTTTTAATTAAAAAAGATCTGTCACTTCCCGTAGTGTACTTACTAGATCAGAGATTGTGTCGTTAAACAGAACATTAACCACGCGGACACTCGAGGAGTTTTGTGAGCAAAAACTGGAATTTGGTAAACTTCCGATGGGTATGGGCGCCGGAGGGCGAACTTTAATGAGGACGGTAGAATTTCCACAGTTGCCGTCTTGTCGCGGAACTTTTTAGGAAAACTTGTTATATTTGGAATATAACGAAATAAACAATTATTAAATTAACAAATGAAAAGCCACCGTTGGGCTCTAGTTGCCACTAAGTGGCACCCGGAGGGTGGTTGGCGAAGGAGGGGAAGACCACGGATGCGCTGGAGTGACGACCTGAGAAGGTTCGAGAGCAGGTGGCTGGATGTGGCGGAACAGAGAGGTTTAGAAGGAGATGGGGGAGACCTTTGCCCAGCAGTGGGACAATATTGGTTAATAAAAAAAAATATAAAAAAAAACAATTATTCATCAAAATAAGAGTTAAAATATTTTAAAAGCGCCTATTAGGCATTGTGCAAGATGTGCACTGCCATACAAGGGTAGGGAGGAGATACTATTGGCGCAGTATACCAATATGGATTGGTATACTGTGCTAATAGTGCATGAGCACTTTCAACATGCTTAGAACCAAATTGCTAAATTAATTGATCTGTTTACATACTCGCACTCTGTAAGAATTCATAACGATTGCTAATATTGATTTTTAAATAAATCATAGAGCAACGCGGACTTCTGTTGGGACTAAAGTTGTTACATATGTACGATACGACTATAATCCGCATCACTGTCGCGTTGCACTGAAATTAAGTAACTTTAATTAAAGATTTCCTTTCATTGCCATCCTTTGCCCCTTATTGAAAATTTTTGTATACTACAAATTTTGACGTTTCGCACGCCCCGATTTCGACACAATAGACATGCAGCTTCTGTGGCTTAAATAAATAAACACCGCAAATGAGTTATTATCTATGCCTAGCAAATATATGTATATGTCATTTGTGGTATGTCAATCATTTTAAACAAATTTAAACGGCACAATCAAGCCAATCCACATTATCAAATATTTTATATTTAATTCACAAATCAACGAGTATCGGAATGGAAATTGTCCATCCCGCCAAACACACGCAGCTCATCATTGATCATTTATACCACAATTTGATGTTTATATTATGACCATAAAATAAAGGTCTGACCTCATTGTATTTCGATTTATTGAGAACTTTGGTACTTATACACCCCTGCTTAACTTGTCGCTAAAAAGGATTGAAGGATTGGAATACGTCCAGTGTTTAGTTCTTGTAAACTTTGTTAACATGTAATATTTTAATCATGTCGCATTAAATGTATTTGTGATGTAGTTTTGTGTAGCTAATACATGAATCTGTAATTTAATCAACTCAGAATACATCCAACACCAGAAAAATTGTGTTTATGTGTGAGTATAATGAAACAAATCAATACTTAGAACAGGTCTGAAAGTGCATTGCAGTGGGTGTTACTTGCGGTAGAAATGATGATATGTAAAGGGTATGTCGTTAAGGCTTCTATTTAGTCCGTTTGCCTTTACTAATTACATTGTACGAGCTGTTCGTTTCTCTTTATGGGCCATTTATCATAAAGTCCGTGCCGTCGTTAACATAGTGGAACATTTTACTTAACATGTTAGGTATCGATTAATGCAAATTGTGGAAAGTTAGTGTTTAGACCACAGATAACTAGATTTTTTGTAGGGCATTTTAGATCATTTTAGTATGTATTTATTTTGATAAAGACAATAACACCTTTACAGCTTTCATGCTAATGCGATGTTGATGTTATGCATCTGCTAACTGTTTACAATATCTGTAACTTTTTTTAACTATCTCAAGAAAAATATAGAAAAAATTAAGTATAGTTTCTAAAATCTTCGGACCAGCAAAATATGACCTAACAACAAGAAGGATAACATGCGGTACATAATTTGAGTGTGAGCGAGACAAAACCATACCTAATTATGTAAAGAAAATTATAGTTTGTCCGCAACCTACGGAGGACGAACAGTTTTCCTCTCGTATAAGATACTTATCTTGGCTAATATTTTTTTAAATATGCATAAAATTAAGAAGTGCGTCGCGCCTTAGTAGAAAGATCATAACGAGCCGGCATAGACGAGTCTGTTTTTATAGATGGTAATATATATTTATTCATGAAGATATCCACTGACCACATGTGTAAGGTTTCCTTAGCCTCCCACCCCCGCAAGTGATAAGGTGACAAGCTAGGTTTGCATAAAAATATTTTTATATGTTTCGTCTAGTCAAGCGAGACACACTTCCTAATAATGTGTTACACCACATATTTTTCGACGAATACACAGTATTAGGTAGTTACAATATCATAACATAAATACCATTGACGTTAAGCCTGTTTTTAAGACGAAATATATTGAACCACAACAAAAATGCGCATCGCACAATTCACACACAATAGAATGTTTGATGTTTTCAGTCATAATAATCAGAGAAATTGGTCATTATTGATAAATATCACGTAGTCCGAATTGCAACAGTTTTTCAATTAAACGACTGAATTCGTATGAAACGATTTGCATGAAAATAATAAAATAACAGGACAAGTGCGAACATCACTTCGACGAGTCCTGAACTATTTTTTCAATTTCAATTTTGGCCGCAGGCTGTCCATTGCTAGACATAGGCTTCCCCAAGGATGACCAAAATGACCGGCTGGAAGCAGCCTGCAACCAGCGCCTACCTGTGAACTTCTTCAGGTCATCTGGACATCTGTTCGGTGGGTGTCCGACAAGATGGTCAGATGACCACTATGACATATGGTTGAGACTAACATAAACGTAAACTAAAACAAATTCAGTCAATAAGAGATAAGAATATGCTATACTAGCTGTTCCCCGCGGTTTCACTCGCCATTAGTGTGTATGTTCTATAGCCTATAACCTTCCCCAAGAATTAGGCTTTCAAATACAAAAATAATTTTGCAAATCCGAACAGGAGTGCTATATTTGAGATGTATGACTCACCCAAAACCGGTGAGTCGAATGATTATCGTTCGTTTTCGAATGATTTTCATGCGACATAACCGGTGACTCGAACGATAATCATTCGACTCATCGGTTTTGGGTGAGTCATACATCTCAAAAATAGCACTCCAGTAGTTTTCAAGTTGTAAGCAAACAAACAAACAAACTCTTCAGCTTTATTATATTAGTATAGATTTCATGTATTATTTATAAAAAAATTTAATTATTTTACAATAAGTGGTCTATTTTACATTTTAGACAGAGTTAATACGAAAAAATGTTCACATCCTAGGGTCAAAATAAAATTGATTTAAAAAATAATACTAAAGTAAAATATATATATCAGGAACCCCAATATTCAAAATGATTCAGTGAAATTGGTCGCCACGAAGAGGCTATTCAAAATTGTTTCGGCCAATCGTTATTGTTATTCAACAGGCGAACTATAAAGTCACACAATGCTTGCAGGAATAATAATATTTATTACTGCCAAGGTGTGCTATTAGATGTTACCTTTCAAAAGTATATAAATAAATAGTAGTACGAGTATCTAAACAAAAATTATACTTACTGTGCCCAGTACGATGGCTCACTGTCCCAAAGTGGGTTGGCGTAGAGACAATGTGGGGAAGTTGACTTCTTTCTTGGCCTACAAAATTCAACAAGGGTATATGGACAAAATACACAATAAAAGAAGAAGCGAGAGGTTCTTGGATATTTCTCTGTTCTCCATCGTCATCATCATCAGGTGTATAGAAGAGGCAAAAATAGACAAATCCATATTTTTTGCAGAAAACCTACCATAGAGAGTTAAACGTGAGTAGTGCGTTAGTATTAAAACGGCACATTTTGCGAGAATTCTCTTGTCAGACGCAGGCTAAGGACGCTCAAACACAGCCAATCGCAGTCATTAGCATTCAACTGAACAATGCCGGAGGGTTATTTACCAGCTTTCAGAGCTTTCAGTGGACGCTTTGTACGGTAATGCTCGAGTGCTGTTACTTCTAGATATGATAAATTGTTATTTGAATATTATAACGACAATGCATGCGTCCCATTTTGACCTTTTTGTATATTTGTAAAATATATCATTAAACAAAGAATTTCGAATCGTCAATTTTTTTTTTAATCTATGTCATTAAATGTTATAGTTTGGTAAACATTCAAAATAAGAAAAAACTGAAAAAGATATAAAATTAGTTGAAATAAATTGACATTTGTCAACTTCCCCGAGAATGATATCAAATACTATAATATTATTTAAAATCCGACTTTTTGTGGTTCCCGAGTTCTAAAAACATGTTATATATCGAATTATAAGAACTTGAAAAATCGTTTCGTCATTTGTCGAAGTGGCCAAAAAGGGTCGAGAAAATATGTGCAGAGGCAATATGGCAATCCATCGATTTTGGTTCACAATAGGAATGTTTTCTACTTCGATGGTCGTTTTCTGTTATAACGACCGCCCGTCGCCATAAAAACGCCGTAAACTCGTATTAGTTCACTACCCTTCTACCTATGCGATTGTACCAGTAATTGGTATTAATCTAGTAGTACACCAATCTTAAAGCTATACGTTGCGAGCGGCAGCGGCAGACGTGTTAGTTCATTTGTTCTGAGTTCGCGATTATAGCAGTCACAGCTAAAGGGATCGGAAACGTGGTTGAAATAACATACCAGTTTTATTTTCTAGTTATAAATTTTTACAGCGACCTTTATCCCAACTGCTTTGCTCGACAGGTATTTGCCATTTACCAGGTTAAAGAACGTTATGTTTTTAGGAATATCGGATTCATCTCAGCGCATCATCCTGTTTCATATTCGGCTTTATTTGGATCTATTAATTATTATCGTTTTACATCTATGGGAAGCTGATGCTAACCCTTTGTTATTTAATACATCAAGAACTAATAAATCATTTATAATTTTTTAATTACGGCTCTTCATAATTTACAATTAAAGATCCTAACTGTACAGTTTTTTCTAATTCCTGGATACTCCTAAACTTAATACGAAGATCCGGCGAGTCTATTTTAGGACTGAGTGAGATATTTAACTAATATATCTTTGGTTTAATAATTCTACAAATGGTGAGATTGGTTTAACAATTTTATTAGACCCTTGTCTGTAAAATATATTTTTATTAATTTCTAATAGTGGCTTCCTCAATACACACAACAATAAAGCTCACCACAATTAACTGTTGTCCATAATTAGGTAACCCACACATCAGTGGAATAGTAGCTTTAGTCCAAGTCGGGCGCAAATTGAGATGGATACAAGGTTATTCTGTCAAGGGAAATAGATACAAACTGGAATTGTAAATAGTCCTCGGACTTAATGTTAAATAGTCCTTTACATATTATCCTCTCAACACAATATTGCTTGTGATAAAATATTATTATAATCTCATTTGATTTGATATAGATTTAGAAAAAAAAATTGTATCAACAGGTTGTGGCGATCATATAAAATTGGACTGCTTATGCATATAACAAACTGTAATTTTTGTATTTGTAGTTTTATATCAATAGGTAAATCTTGCAAAAAAAACATGATGCTACCTAATATCAATATAGTCTAACTTTTTTTTATTTTCCGGTAGAGCTCTAATTTCAGATTATAATGGAAAACAAGTCTGAGAAAATTCTTTAAAATAAAAATATCAAATAAACCATTACAAAAATTGTTGTTTAGTTCGCTATATCAATGATATTGTATACAAAACCAAACAGATCTGCGCCCAAATTATTTGCAAAGGCCCTCGACGTATTCGTGAATCAATATTTGTTCGCCCCTACGCCTTTTAAATCTGACCCTTGGAGTTTGCTAATACCACTAATAAATTGTAGATTTGTTGTAAACTTCTGTTAGTTCGTGAGGGTTCGTGTCCTATTAACGCAAATTTTGACCTTTGTGACCTTTAGATTGTCATTCTAGTATTTTCCCTGTATACCTAATGTTTGGTTTAGCTGACTTAATATTTCATTAATAAGTGGATTACTCTACTAGGTAACTTTTTGAAATGAAAACTTATACTTACATTGAAATTTTTTGAGATGAAAAAAAAACCCCAACATTGAATTCGCGACATCGTTTTTACCAAACCTCAAAAATAAACATGTAATTTTTCACTTAAAAATTTTATACGGATAAAAAAACCGTGGATTTTCACGTAACTTAAAAAAAAACATTTTCGCCACGTCTATTAGAATCGAATGGGTAGGCAATATGGGCGCTGGCTTTGAAAGGAAACAAAGCTAACTTGTTTACCTGTTGCGCGGACAATCTCGGAGAGTGTTTGAACACGCCGTGTGTGTTGAGCCGCCTCGGAAACCGGAATCTCTCGCCTACAATCTTTACAGAATTGGTAACAAACAAATTTGCTTTCAACTTGTTTATTTTTGACAGATGTTACTAAAATGACTGCTAATTTATATGTACAGAATGTGTGACGAGTAAGACTTGCAAACGTTTTTAAATTTTAAGAATTTCTTATTTTAATTTGTGGTATACTATAACCAATATAGGTTAATAAAATGTTGAATTTCGTATTATACAAAGGCTGTCGACGTGGGTATTTCGCTCTCACCTCTTTCAGATACGAAACAACACTGTTAGCAGTATTGACTTAAAATTTGAAGGGTGACATTACTAGGTCACAAATAACGACATTTCAATAGCTGAATACCCAACTTGTCAAAAGCGTCATTGGCTGTGATGACCACAAACCGAAGGTACGCATACCTACCTTATTCTTGATTACCAACTGTGCCTAATTATTTTTCTAACAAGCCCTTTATTGGATATTTTGATCATATTTGCTTGTAGCGTAATAAACAGTGCTGGTTGTAAAACACTAATTTAAAATAATTATCTACAGTAGACCAAATAGTAGGACAAATAAAATACAAAAAAATGTAAACTGCAGAATGTTTTTTTTTTTAATTGATATTCTAAATCACATTAGCACATCATATCAGCACTGAGAAAGACCGTAGTCCAAACTGAAATAAACTTTTAACCAAAACCGAGTGTACCAATATACTTATTACAACTTAACATACTCATACATAAAGCATAAACCCACAGAAGAACATTCAAGATCTCGATAGATCCCATTATTTTGTTGATCGAATATTCATAAAAATGCTTTAGGGTAGGGTTAAAACATAAGCCTTATTACATATCTAAGCTCCTTAATACCTTCTTTTGTTCAAACAATGTGCCTAATTATATTGTTTGGGCAACTGAGCAAATTATAAATGGTTCGCGATTCAATTCAATTCAATTCAATTTATTCATTACAACAATATACATTGCATCCGAACATTTCTTAACACTACTTAAAATTAGAATATCATTGTTATTATTAATTAAATTCATTTTCCAAAAATATTATAAGTCAGTAACATTATATAAGCACTTTTCCAGCAGCCATGTCCTCAGGAGTCTTTTGAAAGTAGATATTTTTCTTACAGTTTTAAGTTCAATCGGTAATTTATTGAATAAACCTACGGTCTGATGACGCGCACAATGTCTCACAATTTGCAAAGTAGGTATTATCTTGTGCTTTAAATCTTTTCGCCTAGTATCTTCGCGTATTAACATCTCTTCTTCTGTCTCATAACTAGCTCTGTTTTTAACAAAATCTGTTAATAGCACAAAAATATATAAAGAGGGAACAGTCAAAATTTGAAGCCTTTTAAAATGTTCCACGCATGACTGCCATGGTGGTATGCTAACCATAGTGCGTATGGCTCTTTTTTGCGCTACAAAGGCTTTATTTATATTGTAATCATAGCTGTTACCCCAATACTTAATACTATATCGCAATCTGGATTCGACTAAGGCATAGTATACGGATTTCAGTTGGTCTACTGTTAGTTCGTCTCGTAGAGTTCTTAGAGCGCAACAAGCACTACTAATACTGTTTTCCACGGCAAGTAACTCAGGTTTCCAGTTTAACATTTCGTCAATTTTAATACCGAGGAACTTCACTACTGGCACTGGTAAAATACTCTCATTATCTCTATTGTTAGCTGTTGTTTTAAACAACATTACGTTGGTTTTAGTTGTGTTAAGCTTTAAGTTATTAGCTGTAAACCAATTTTCAAACAATGCCAGAGTAGTATGTAGCTTTCTATTTAGAGCGTCAATATCACGATCCCAAACTATTGCATTCGTGTCGTCAGCAAAGATTACTAAATTAATGTCAGGTTGTAAAATTGTCATATAATTAATTAAATCATTAATAAAAATTATAAAGAATATCGGCCCCAAGATAGAGCCCTGTGGCACACCTCTAGTTACTTTAGTAATTTTTGAGTTTTTAGTAGAATTTACAAATTTTCCTTTAGTGTCTCTTACTTCAACGAATTGTTGCCTATTATTGAGGTAGGACTTAAGTAAATTCAAAGTCTTACCTTGAATACCACAAAAAAATAACTTTTCCATGAGGATATCTGGGTCAACAGAGTCAAAAGCACAGGTAAGATCTAAAAAGACGCCAGCAACCTTCAGTTTCTCATTTAACTTACAGGTAACGTCGTCTATAATAGTGTCCACAGCATTAGATGTACCAACACCTTCCTGATATCCGTATTGCCTTTCATTCAGAATCTTGTTAGCCTTTAGGTGTTTGAGTAATCTCGATTTAATGGTTTTTTCAAAAATTTTTGAGAGTATTGTCAGTAAAGCAATTGCTCTATAATTTAAAGGTTCCATTTTGGAGCCTTTTTTATGTATAGGTATTATTTTTGCCATTTTCAATTGCTCGGGAAATATTTCCTGATCATAACATTTATTAAAAAAAGTAGCTAAAGGCCACGCTAAGATCTCAATATTGTTTTTTATTACTGATATTGGAATTTCATCGTAACCACAAGATTTTTTATTTTCCATATTTTTTACAATACTAATTACTTCAGCTTCAGTTACGGCAGGATAATCACATTGTGACAATATTTTCTTACTATAATTATTAAGAAGTTCTGTTGATTTTTTTACACTTCCGATAGCTTGTTGTTTGCCGTGATCAAATATATTAGAAAAGATATCAGCTATATCTTGCGAGTCTACAATTAAATGGTCGTCAATTTTTAGAGTCATTGGGTTCAGGTTACTGGAGTTCGTCTTGTTACGACGCTCATTGACAATTTTCCAAAGACACTTATTTGAATTAATGCTCTTTGTTACTTGTTCTTGCACACCATATCTCTTTGCTGATCTGATAACCCTTCTGTATATATTAAGATAACGACTCCTATATTCATAAACGCTATGATGATTAGTATTTTTATCCAGTATACATAAAACTCGTTTCATTTTACTAGAAATTCGTATACCTTTTGTAATCCAATTTACTTTACTATAATTTTTTTGGCTTATTCTCTTTTTTCTTTTTCTAAAACATTTTCTAAAAATATTATTTAATGTTTGAATGAACGTGTTAATTCCCAAATTTATCCAGTCTACGCGTAACAGTTCTTGCCTAAAATACGCTTCATTTTCTTTATTAAAACACCTCTTTTCAACATATGAGACATCATCGCGCCATTTGTTAGTTTTAGCACTTGCACTTCTAACATTAGCAATTATACATGCATGTCCATCTGACAGTCCATTATGATCAACCTCAACCGAAATTGGAGTAGTTTCGGGTATATTAGTTAAAATGTTATCTATGCAAGATGTTGCTCCATTTCTTATAAAAGTAATCTCTTCAGTTAAATATCTAAAATTATAAGATGTCAGTAGGTTTAAAAACTCGGTTCTGTTAGAATTGTCTGTCAGTAAGTCTACATTAAAGTCCCCGGTAATAAAACATTTTTTACTGCAAAAGAGCTCCAAAAATATTTCAAGTTTTACAATAAATACATTGAAATTTGTGTTATTGTTATAACAACAAAATATACAAAAATTAGTTTCCTTATCTCTAATACCACATACTTCAAAGTGTTCCGTTGTACTTAGTTGTTTGCATATGCTCAATTCCTCTATATTACTCTCTTTGCTAGCTAAAATTAATGATCCTCCTCTAGTTTTATTTGTCCTTAAAAAATGTGTTACTAAGTTATAATTCGTGAAACTTAGCATGGGAGCGGAGTGAATATCTAAAAAGTGCTCACAAATACATACAAAATTGGGCTTATTATCTAAATTATCAATATATATTTCTAATTGGTCTCTTCTAGAATTTATACCACACACATTTTGAAAATAAATAGTAGTTAAATTATTTTTCACTGAGTCATGTTTCTGATACAATGTATTAGTCTTTTTGATATCGAAAAAACTGTCCACCAGCCGATACGTTATTTTGTGACTTGTTTTTTATATTATTTACCGTACCAAAATAGTCAAGCAGGCTTTTCTGTTTTATAACTTTCTGTACTTGACACAGGCTAGCGTTTTTCTTTGTAAAGTAATCTGTCATTTTTTTTTGGACTTCATATTTATAATGAGCATTTTTTAATAATTTTATGTCACATTTGTAGTTTTTATGTAACGTTGATATATTTTTAATGAACTTGTTAACATAATGTGGATAGTCAATTTCAACGTTAATTTTAGTACTTAAACATTCTAGGTAAGTGGATTTCTGATGATAGTCAATATGTATAAATTTACAGTTAGGATAGTTCTTAGCTATTAATTCTAATTCATAATTAATTTTATTTACATTAAGAAAATTATTATACGGTGTACTCAGTAAAATAATCTTGTTGTCCTTATATCTAGATAAGATATTACATAGTTGAGATGTCAATGTGTATGGATTTTTATCCATAGTGCCAACAGACAAAACAATAATGTCCTCTTTTGAAATGGAGGATATGTTATCACAGCTACTCAAAATATGGTTCGAACTTGCGTAGGGTTTGATGAATCCATTAACGTTATATATATCGTTCCATTTGCCATTTCTGGTCCCGATGATCTTTTTTGTTAGACCACAAGCTTGTTCTCCGCCAAAAATATATATTATGTTAGGTCTTTGAATGCTGACTGGTAACTTGAGTTTGGTACTGGCAGCGCCATCTATGATTTTTAGTTGTGATGTCTGATTAGGTTTAGATGGTGAGAGCTTCTGAGCTGAGCTTCTGGGTTCTAAGTCCACTGCATTATCCAGTTGCGACCGCAGTAAATCTGGAGGGTCCAATGTGAAATCTGGTTGATATTGTTTTTGTCTGTGTTTCCTTTCACTCAGAGAAAAATTAATTTTCTTTTTTGAACAAGATGAGTCTGTACATATATGGGTAAGGGCCTTTATCTTTAGTTCGTAATTCCTTAATTTATTTTTTAAAGAGTTATTCTCCTGTAGTATGTTACATATTTCATTCTCGGCTATATCTATTCTTTCCTGCAGCAATTTATTTTGTTCTTCCAGTACTTCAATTCTATCTACATCTGTGACTAGCGTATTCGGACAGCTTCTGTTCAGGTTTTGCGGAGATTCTTCGATGTGGTATTCAAGAGATTCCAGGCTTTCCACGGTTTCATCTGGCAATGACTCAAAAGAGTTAGTAGTTTCTAGGTTAATCCTGCGACAATTATTATTTCGCACTGTGACGTTTTCCCTTGCCATGCTGTGATTTATGGATGTTGTAGGTGTAGGCGTTGAAGATGTTGTTGGCAGGGGCGATTTACTTAAAGTCGAAGATTTTCGCATTTGCATTTTATTAATGCATACATTGCACTTCCAACTTAATTTATTTTCTTTAGTCATAATGCGAAAGCGACCGAATGATACATTCGTACAATCAATATGCAATGTTTTTTTGCAACAAGAACACTGCAATTTTTGTTTGTTGGCTATTTTCACTTTGCATTTAGCGCACTCTAGCTCCATATTATTAATTTAAAATTGCAGCAAAAAAAAAAAAAAAAATACTACAAAAACAAAAGAAAAAAAATTCTACAACAAAACAAAAAATGGCAATTTTGTATTCGCTATGTCGCTAGGCTCGAACCACGAACTTCCAATCACAAGGCAAAACAGAAGACCACTGGACCAGCCTCACATTTATCTATGATGTTGAAATCCGTTGTATATTAATTCATTAGAAGCGGTGAATGACGTTATAGTAGGTTGTTTGTAATTAACTCGATCAGCTGATGAGTCACAGCTGATTTGAATTCACTTGTCACACACAATAACTGTCTAATTTTTAAAATGTTTTTGCTTTTATCCTCTGTTTTAAAACGATTTTTACTATGCTCCTTTCAAATCCATATAGTAAATATCACTGGTTACACGAATATATATAGTATAAATTGGATATATCACTTAAACTATTTTTGCCAATATGTTAAGCACAGACGAATGTTTATAACAGCTGCAGGGACCGCGCGCGCGGGGGCTTTCCGAAGGCGAATAACCAAGCCTCGGTAATTATCTTAGCGAAAATTTTGTAAAGCCTCTTTAACCATTTTGTTTGTTTAATTTCTAATGAGTTCTTTAATATTACCACCTAAAATATTCCTAGAATTTTTTCAATTTTATTTAATGTTTATCGCATATACGAGTATGCATATAGCATAATATTTGTGTCCGCCATTTTCATGTTATATAATTCAGATAAAATGAACTTCAAAATATGACGGAACCCATAAAAACAAATTAAACGTATAAACCCTCAAGATTATTTTCAAAACAGGTTATTTTCTTGATACCGCCATGATGTCGACTCAAGTATCTGGCATGCGCCTTTATTTAAATAATACTGTTCCCAGTTATTACTTTAAATAGGTGCTCAGGCACAGCGGTGCCACATGATTTATGGTCACCACGAGCCACAGGACGAGTAAATAAAATGACTTCTGTTTTACCTAAAAATAATGTTTCCCAACTTTCGGGTGGGAGCTATTTGTGGTTTCTTAAATTCGTTTATTTGGTAATATTTTGTATTTTTTAAATAATAACTTCTCGTGTGAATTCAAAGACCGCGATGAACCTAGTATTAATTTTAAGTTAAATCGCCTTTCTTCTTTATTTTGACTTCATTATGTTGATTCGACCGGGACATAACTAATATCAAACCTGTATTGTAATACTTTGACGGCTAAGAATAAGTCATTAGTTTTTGCTCAGTATTTTTAACTACTACAAGTTTTAAAACAAATGTTATATGATAATCTCTTAGAAAAATAAAATTACCTCGTCGGTCTTCTTTTTTGAGGCAGCAAAGCGTAAAATTAGCTAATGAAGTGTTTAAATTGGCTATTTTTAATTTACAACGCCTGTGTGTAAAGATGTAGGCATCGATGAATAAGCGTTTTTTAACCTATTGGCCTATTTTTTTATAATAGTGTATTATGTTTTTTTTTTGTATTATAATTTTACCTATAAGTTTCCTTGTTCTTCAGGTTGTATACACACCCAGCTTGTTTGTTTCCCTAATATGTTTGTAAGTATGCGTGAGTTGACGTTAGGCAGACGTCAATCCTCTGTGGGAATGTTATTGTTGGTAAAAAAAAGGAAGGCTTGACGTCTCAGTAAACGATATGCATGCTAATGGTCTCACCGGAGAAGACAAGACCGGGCGAAGTGATGGAGAAAATGCTGGAAAGCGGACCTTCGGCTCCGAAGCAGTCAGCTGAGGATGCAACCTGGTAACCGGCTTCCTTTTATTTTACCTTAACAGGCTCTGCAAACGAAAAAAAAAGCAATCGACATGTTCAATGTTTTTATTTGGCGTGGAAGATTGTCCCAAGAATAGTAAAAATATTCAATATTCCATGCTTGAAATATATGCAAGTATAAAATCGCGCGCGGTCTCTTTACCCAGACAATTTTATTTTTTTATTTATGATCTCATGTACTCAATACTCAATACTTTATTGCATCCTTAATGTAAGTAACAGGTTTTATTCTTATAAATTGTAACAAATTGGACCCTTTCAGGCGCAGCAATCGAAGAGGGGCAGACTTGTCTTCGACTAATTTAATTTACATAAAAGAGACTCAAAAATACTTACAACTAAATTCGATTACTATACATACTCTATTATTCAATTAAAGTTGTTTATAAACATTTATATACTGCTATGCTAAGTGGCAGTGCAAGTTAAACTCTTGTATATAGTGTAAAGTGTAGTTTGGAGCAAGTTTTGTTTTTGTAGGTGTGGAGCAACTGAGCTGGCCCGCCGCTCCCTCGCAGCGAAAATTCTTAATGAACAGTCAACACGTTGAATAATTTGGCTTGTGAATTTTATTCATTAAAATTAACTTTGTATATGTTATGGTTGTTTAGGAGAAAATACATTTAAATTTATTATAGAAGTAGATTCATTCATAAAATAATTGGTGCGCTTGTTTGCAATGTGTAACGAGGTAAAAATTCCAATAAAAAAGCCAAAAACATCATAAAATGTCCAGACACTATTTTTATCACGACTAGGATAGCGCTCCATAAGCGCGCACATCTATCATCGCCAAGCTTTAGAGGTGCCCACGGGTATGCTTTATAGCCTTTTTGAACTACCCCCTACTTATAATGACCCATATTTTTTCTAGTAAATTAACAGCCGTTACACATGTTAGAAAAATAAATATCATCTCTAATTAAGACAAACTTGAAAACGGTTATTTTCTGAGATTTTTATTTTTATCATCTTGATAACGAAAAGTACCAAAAATGCCCGGTCGAAGTAACTATTCACAGGAGAATAAAATTAGCAGTGGCTAAGGCCGGGAGTGCTTTGTAAACCCTAGCCATTCAGCCGGTGCTGTTGTTCTCAGCAAGTTAATTAGCAGGGAACCTTTAACACGACGTGGGCTTAGTGGAAATACTTAGTTACATCTATTGAGAGTTACTTAACACGATACGTGTTGGCTTGGTGAATTAGAGCGGTGATTGTTTTTTGTTATACAGAATTAATTTGAATGTGTGAATTATTTGTAACACACACTAGTTAGCATGATATGAGACGTGTGAGTGAGTACCTAGCAATAGTTTGATGTGAAATTAGCTACATGGAATTTCTGGGAATGAAGGGGGAATATGTGTCCTTAATGATATTTGCTGACGCGTGGTATGTTACGATTGCTCTATTTAAAGTCTTGTTTACTATCAACATGTACAGGGGGCCACATAGAAATGTATACCTCCCAAGGGATATGTGTGAGGGTAAGGTATACCTTAACTACGTGACCCACTGTACAAATGACAAATAAAACGTAAAAAATTACTTCATTCGTCGTTTATGTGACACGGGTATTCTAGATATGTAGTTGTGCCAGTGGTGATGATTCATTGTTATATTCCTTACACACATACATAAAAACACGTCTTTATCCCATACAGGGTAGACAGAGCCTAAGGTCATATGACCACGTTTAGCATGATGGTAGTTGAAATAGGAAATCAATAATGATAGGTTGCTAGCCGCATCGCATATCTCATGATTCCCCCATTCCACGGTTCTCTCTTTCGACTTTTACAACCTGCGCGGGAAGAGAAGATTCTGTGTTTTTCTTTTCTCCCTGATCCGCATGGAAGAAAAAACTAAATCCTTACACATCAAAAAATAAAAGCTCTCAACGATCTGATAAATATTTGGCCGTAGATAAAATTATAAAACCACGGCTGTAGCTCTCGACTTTGTCTATGGGTTTTGTTATTTTATTATTTATACTTACAAAATGTTCAAACATAAATATACAGTAATGAATAGTCTGGTTTACGTAGTAACTACGAGACTGCTACGAGTTTGGATTTTCTACGAGCTGCTACGAGATTGCTACGAAACTGCTACGAGACTGCTACAAGTTAGGTATGCTACGAGCTTCTACAAGGTTGTTCTAGGCTGCTACAGATTTGTATGTGCTACGAGCTGCTACGAGAAGCTACGAGTATGGGCTACGAAAATCATAGCAGTTAAATGTGTAAGCAAAAAATGGTAGTCTGCTAATAAACCACACCATCACAAGATTCAAGTCGGCCCACAGTTGATCGTTTCGTTACTATACCCTATCTACTGTACCGATGTTCCTAGAATTTCGCATACACAAAGTACTGAGAAAGACAAGAGTACCTTTAATTCCGGAAAAAAGCGCTGTCCCCGAGGGAAATAAACGCGGGCGAAGCCGCAGTCAAAAGTTAGTTAAACAATATTTTGAATCATTAAATCCATTCGACTTTACGTTTCATTAATATTCATTAAGTAGTAATATTTTTTAAATTAGATTCAATAAAAAATCTCCACTTTGCAAAGCGGAAAGTTCACCACGACCATCGTCATCCTAATAGAGAGCGGAATGGGAACAGTCTTCAATCTAAACAGCACTCAAAGTAACGATAACAGTAGTTCCACAATGAATGTCCCAACACTAAGTGGTCACAATCAGCGCACGAACGGCCGGGATAGCACTTAACAACCCAATCAAGATACGTATGTTTGTGTTTTCGGTAGGAATTTACTTCTTATTCAACTAATAGGGATGGTTTTATGGAGGGGAAAAGTAAAGTGGAGGGGAAAGGTGTACTCTCTCCACTACTCTTTTCCGTCTTTATTAATACTGTCACTCACATTCTTTCTTCTAATTACCACCTCTATGCGGATGATTTGCAGCTTTATCGTCATTGTTTACCTGAGGACGTTGATGCAGCCATTGCTGCTATAAACAACGATCTGAGCAATTTATGTGATTGGGCTAAGTCTTTTGGTTTACTTGTGAATCCAAATAAGTCGCAGGCTATAATTATTGGCAGTAGTTACTGGCGTAATTCTATTGATTTAAAGGCGGTTCCTCCACTCCTTTTGGACGGTACCGTGATTTCTTTTACCGAGACAGCCAAAAACCTGGGTGTCATCATTGACTGCACCTTAAGTTGGTCAGCACAAGTTTCCGAGGTAAGTCGCAGAGTACACTTTACCATTCATAATTTAAAACGCCTTCAAAATTTCTTACCTTTGGAAACAAAGATAACTTTATCCCAGGCTCTTATACTTCCAATCCTGGACTACGCTGATGCCTGTTACTTGGACGCTACAGAAGAGCTCTTAAATAAGCTTGAACGTCTGCAAAACTTATGTAACCGTTTTATTTATGGTTTGAAAAAATATGACCACGTTTCCGACTTCCGCAGACAACTCAAGTGGCTCCCCATTCGTTTTCGCAGAAACACTAGAATTCTTTGCCTCCTATTTAATATCCTATACAACCCCACCTATCCTTCATATCTTAAGGAGCGCTTCTCCTTCGCCCGTCCTGCGGATATACCTTGCCGTTCCCACCTTAGCACCCTTCTCAAATTCCCTACTCATCGTTCCGATACTTACTCCTATTCCTTTTCGGTCCATGCTGTTAGGTTGTGGAATTCATTGCCAGCCGACATACGAGACTCAAAATCTATCTCTGTTTTCAAGAAACGCATAAAGGATTATTATCTTTCTTTAGCATAATAAATGTATATTTAGTCTAAGTAAGTATATTTGTATTTATATGGTATATATATTTATTTAAGTATGTATGTACTTATGTATGTATGTTTATTATATTATAATATTCTAGTACACGCCTGTTACCCTTTTCTTCTCGTTTCCTCTCTTGGGTCTGCTGGAAGAGATTTCTTTAGAAATAAGCAGCACCCTTGTACTTATGTTCTTTATTCTATGTTCTTTTCTTTTGTATATTTTTCTGTGTACATGAATTTGGAAAATAAAATAAATAAATAAATAAATAAAAAGTAAAAATAGGGATCATTAAATTTATTTCCTCTAAGTTTGTGAGGTCGGCTGAAATTTGGAACAGAAATAGGATTACTGGTATTTAAGATTCGAGTTAACATACAGGTTATGAAGGTCTAAATTCCAATTTTAAATCTATCAATATTATTATTTTGCTCTCAAAGTCATTAATTGCAACTTTTATATATTGTATACTAGCTGTTGCCCGCGGCTCAGCCCGCGTGCGCCTCGGTTATATCGCGCCCGAAAGTAGCCTATGTTTGACTCCTAGTGCATAACTATATCCATACCAAATTTCATCACAATCGGTCCAGCAGTTTAGCCGTGAAGAGGTGACAGACAGACTTTCGCATTTATAATATTAGATGGATATATGTCTCTGCTTGTAATAAAGAGTAATGTTATGTGGTTATATTCAATCGATTATTAAGTATGCTGCCTTATCACAACGGTGTAACTAATAGTTTTAAGAGGTCAGTCATACCTATTATACAATAAAGAAATTGCAGCTATAAAATTACATTACTGTTTTACACATTGAAATGGGGGTCATGCGACAACTTGCTCGAATTTGAACGGCGAAAAACATTGTATTCAGGCGAGTTGACATCACAAGTAATTGAAAATTTTCAAATTTTTATTGTTCTTTCATTTAAATTTAAAATTAAATTTAAATATTTTTTTTAAATTTTCTGCACCACCTTTTCTTTTGTCAACAATCACTTTATATTTAGGTTGTCTGGAAGAGATTGCATTATCGATAAGGCCACCTATTGTATTACCTATGTTTGTAATTTCCATATTGTATATTTTTACTGGTGCAATAAAGAATTTTTGTCTTGTCTTGTCTTGTTCTATCAAAACTGCACTGTAAGATCATCTCTCCTTACAATTGAGAAAATGTGCAGAATGTAGATGTGTACATAACAAAGCCATCAACAATTTGCCATTTGACACAATTACTTCTACCAAAGCAAAAACACAAATCCGTTGTCCTCAAAGCTAAACAGAGCAAGGAAAATAGTTTCCCGTTCCTTATGTACTGTATTTTTTATAAGAGTAGGGCAAAGGCCGGAAGGGCACTGCTGAAGGATAGGAAGGCCGTAACATGTATTTTGTATAAGCTCTCTCGCTCCCAAATGATATGAATAAGTTATTATATGAATTTGGATGTTTCTGTTGATTATTGCTGATTTGTTGCAAGAAAAGAAATAAGAAAAGTGTTATTAACCTTTTGATGACCAGGCGGCAACTGGGTACCGCATATTAATAGTTTTTTTCTGTTGTGTCTGAATTCTTAGTAGTCGAGGGATTAAAAAGAAATTTTATTGAAAAAATGGGAGTTAATGATTTTAAAAAGACTCCTTTTTGTGCCTAAAAGTCTATGTAAGGTGAATTAGAGACAGCAGTGGTGTCGTATTATGACAATATAATAATTTTGGAGCAACACAGCGCTTCTATACCGTGTTGCTCGATGGATAGAAAATAATTGTTTTTGGCAAAAAAACCAAACCGACTTCATTTCCTCAACTAAAAAGGATGAAATAATTAATACATTGTTGTTTAAATATGCTTCATATCAAACATTTTAATAAATCTGAAGTCGGTGCTGATTATTTTAATATATGCTAATTAACGAGCCAGCAGCTATTCAACGAATTCGTAAAATTGGCAACAACTTCAAATTTATTAAAATGTTTGATATGAAGCATATTTAAACAACAATGTATTAATTATTTCATCCTTTTTAGTTGAGGAAATGAAGTCGGTTTGGTTTTTTGGCAAAAACAATTATTTTTTACTTTTTAGTTTTGAGTACGCAATACCTTATAACTAAAAAGTTGTAAACACTTTGCATTTTGGAAAGTCGGGTAAACGTCATCAGCGTCGTCTTACCTTATTGACATGGAATATATCAAAAACGACCCAAATCGCAATAAAACTTGAAGAGTTCCCTCGATAACTCCATGATTCCATCATCAGATCCTGATCTGGTGACTATGGAACTATCTCGAAAGTATACCCTTTCTAACAAAAAAATAATTTTACCAATCGATTCAGTGGTCTTCGAGTAATCGAGCAAGATAATTTACAATCAAAAAGTTGTAAATACGTTGCATGTTTGAAAGTGGGTAAAAATTTCCAGCATCGTCTCACCTTCGTCTCACTTTAATAACTTGGAATATATCAAAAAATACCCATGCCCAATACAAAATTTGAAGAGTTCCCTCGATTTCTCCATGATCCCACCATGACTTGCTGAACATGGGACCAATTGGAAAATAAACCCTCTCGAACAAAAAAAAAATTTTTCAAATCGGTCCAGCCGTCTTTGATAATCCGGTAATAAAAAAAAAACAAAACATTCCGACGAATTGATAACCTCCTTTTTTTTGAAGTCGGTTAAAAATCTTTTAAAACAGGTACCTCTTTATTTTACATATTATGATGTCTACCCACATGAAACATGTACTTAAGTATATACGTTATCAAAAATCTAATGTTCATAATATAAAATATTATTTATGTTATGAACTTATACAATTCCTAAATAGTTCTTAAATATGATACTTTGCACTATATGTCAAAAATTGTATGTAGTTATAATGCAATATATGAAACGTGGCATTCCTACGAGTATATCTAGAAAACGGTATCAATTTCAATCACCTTCTCTCCCGAATTTCAAGCCTGTTCGTGCAGCGTTTTATCCAAGTTTGGCCTCCGTTCGATCGGGTTACGAGTTATAATTTCCGGGGCATCGAGCGTGCCGTAATAGATTCCCGAACATCTGATATGCGCACGAATCTCCGAAATTTGCGCTCTCACTTGGTTAATGAAGTTGCCTTTAGAGAGAGGTAACAACTATACTATTTCCTTCTAGAATGATTGATAGATGCATTTATTATTGAATAAAAAATACGCTAAAGACATGTAACAGATATTAAGGTAGTGGTGTGTATGTAACTAAATATTTTAAAGGCTTTTAAATTGTTTGTCTAATTATATGCATTTTGTCGTTTTAGTAGACTGTTAGCAGATAAAATTCCTTCGAGTGAATGTTGGTTAACCTAAGTTTGATGTTTCACGAAAATAATTGTGTAAATTTAATATCGTGTATGTATTTTTTGTTCATATTTTTTAATGTTAGAAGTTTCAAACGAATAACTTTAATTAATAAAACTAATAAGATTAACGAGCTTCTTTGAATCAATATTTAAAATATGCATATCATCGAACAATAAAATCATTAAATATTTAAAATGTCCTGTCATTATTTCGTACTTCTACAAGTTGCGAACTAACAAATGTTATAGTATTTATTTTTTTACGGAAAAATATTTTATTAATTTGATGTTATTCTACTAGATATAACTTTTACTGCGCCTCAAATCCCGACTCGGCAAAGTCTCGGCTACACGAGCTGTAATTTCCGCTCTGCTCGCTTTAATGCTGATCGACGTTTTATGCCGTTTTAGCTAAACCCTGCGCCGAAGGTTCAACATTGTCGACACTCTGGATTTGGTCTTTGTTACAGAAAACTGCATCTTTCGGATTTTTCATGTCATTTTCACGTTTTCTGAGAAATGAATGCGTTTCTAGCTGTATGCATAGCATATGCATGTCTGAGCTCAGTTCGTTTAAACGTGATTTCCTATTTAGAATTATATTTAATTACAAATCACTTTCAAAATTAAAATTCACTTCGGGTCACTGAGTTATTTACAAATTGCACAGTAGCCATGGTGTACCCCGCAGAATTGTGCCCTACTGGGCACAATACTCCTCTGCCTACTGGCATATTAGCACCGAAAGGCAGCATTGCCAAAATAAGTAAGTATATTGTAAGTACCTTTATAATTAATTTTTTGAAAACAAGTAAGTAATACTAGTTCAGGTTTATTTTTATGATGGGCTGCTTGTCTGATAGTAACCTTTATTTAGAGCGCTGGTGGAATCTTTCACCAAGAACTACAAAGAAATTTAGACCTCTACTCCTCAATATTAGGCTGCATTCATTATACCATTTTTATCCAGCAAACATATTTCATTTGCCGTTTCAATATGTATCCTTATTCAATTACTGTCAAAACAACTTGTGTAAAAGTAAAATCTATTAAAGTACAGAAGTTCGCCAAGCTGTCAGCTTTGTTACTTATTTTCTATCCGCTCTAAGTTATCGAGGACATCGTCTGCTCAGAATAAGTAATGACTGGCCTTCACTTGCCTCTTTTTAATTTCCTGAACTTGTACGGGAGTTGTGTACTTCCCTAATCATTTCCTGTTCAGCCGCAGTTTATCTCTGCATTGTTTATGATTGAAATATTATTTATTTTTTACCCAACCCAAATAAATTTATTTTTACTCAACCCAAATTAATGCTTAGGACAGCTTCCATCCTGAGATTATCATAAGAGATAATTATTGCATGATTAATGGTTAATGCATATGCAGTTTTCAAAAAGTTTCTAAAAGTAAACACCTTATACCGATTTTTTTCCTTTATTGTACCATTAACAAAAAAATATTTTATTAAGTAAAAAAAAAACTACAAACAAAAAAAAATTTAAATTACTAAAATTATAAATAAAACTTAAAAATCTAAAAATTGGTGTTCTTGCGGCATGGTGGTATATTATATCGATAATATATCGACTTAATTTTTTTGCATGTTTACCACCAAATTATATTCTAAAATGATTTCCATAAATACAATGGACTCTACTCCGAATCAACCAGCTAATTGACATACCCTAGAATAAGAAAAGATAGATAATGTTTTCCATTAATAAATTATTATGTTCTTACTCGAGAAAACATCGTCTTAATACGAACATACATGTTTTATTAAGACCAAAAAGGGCTTGCAGAAATATATGTCAAGCTGGCTTCCGAAGCCCGGATTTGAGGAAAGTGTCGGTAAATAGAAACATATTTTATAAGAAGTCTTTATTTCCTCGCCATATCTTCCGTCAGATTGTTATATGTGGCGCGTGTTTTGAGCCCGAGGATTCGTTGCTATAGCTGAATATTTTTGAAAATATGTGCGGTAATACGTTATCCGTTTTTATATAAGAAATTGAAAGTGAATTTCTTAAACTATATTTAAGTATTGTTGTTTTAATAAAATACAAATTTGTTAGATTTTTATGTGTGTTAGTGACCAAAACTAGTGGTCAGATTTTGAAGACGGTCCCTAGAATATCTTACAATAACCCCCGTATTAAGAAACGTTTGTTAAGCCTATTTTAGCTAAAATGTGTTTCGTCTCGTTCTTTCACGTGAAGTGTTGGGTAAGGGAGAAAGAGCCAAAACATATTTTAGTTAAAATGGGCTTATCAAACGTTTTTTAATACGGGGGTAAGCATTTATTTGCATTACATACGTCAATAAATTGTACGGTCTCAGGCGACCAATTATATGCTTAAAGATATGTAACAAATTAGTTGGGTTCTATACATACACACACAATGTGTAAAACGGGACCCTTGTGTTTAACAAGCCTTCGCTGCCTTTCGGTTCCTTATAAAAATTGGTTCATACACCAAACCCGCTTTATACAATAAAAGTAATTATTTTCAGAGTCGCTGGTATGGGAACTCTAAATGACTGAAACGAAAATTTCGCGCTTGACAGATATCCAGTAGGTAACTCTACAATGTAGAAATGGTACATTTCTACATTGTAGAGTTTTGAAAAGTAGTTATTACTAAGAAACTGTGTCCGTGACTTTATCCACGTCATATTGTAATTTTATATTAGCCGGTTGGATGGGCCATAAAGTAAATAATTTAAGCCACGTGTGTACAAGTTAAAATTAAGTTTTTTATATTGACACGGTCACTCAGATTTTTATTTTGGTACTTACGGAAAATATCGCTCTGTGTGATCAGTCTTTAGATTAGACTTTTTGATCTGAGGAATCTTTATGAACTACTGTGTTCACGGGGATCCCCTCGGGGATCTGTGTGGAGAATTCTGGTGGACGACATGGAAATTTTTTCGAAGTTTATCTTCTACGAGAAAATGTTAGTTGAGTTATAAAAACTAGCTGTGGCCCGCAGTTTCACGCACCCGTGATGTGTATGTATTAATCTTCTTCAAGAATTAAATGAATTCCTGTACACAATAATTATTATTATCCCTACTGGTAGAGAAGAAAGGATTTTTTTAATGTAGCAACTAAGGGTATACTTTTCCACATCTCTCGGACCAATTGTAAAAAGTGGTATAAAAATACCTTTGCCATAATGAATGTGGTATAGCAATTTATGTCATTAAACAAAGATATTAATTATACTTAAGCTTTCATATTGACTTCGATCCTACCAGACTGATTCAAATAATCTGGTTTGAGTTGGTCTGAAAAGATTTCTTTAGAAATAAGCAGTATCCTTGTACTCATGTTCATTTCTAGATAATCCTGTGTAATAATAATAATTATATATAATACTAGCGATCCTCCCCAGCTTTGCATGGGCATAAAACCTGCCTCTTGAATCACTATCTATTAAAAAAAACTGCATCAAAATCCATTGCGGAGTTTTAAAGATTTAAGCATACAAAGGGATATAGGGACAGAGAAAGTGACTTTGTTTTATACTATGTAGTGATATAAAATACTACCAGTAGGAAAAGACCAGTAGAGACATGTAGAATAGGGAGAAATTTCAACCTGACCGTAAATGTAATGAACACCTTACGACTCAACCTCGCCTTCATTCGTTCACGCTGCTATCGTTAATTTGCTAATGTTTATCCTCCACTAGTTGCCAGCCGGCTGTGCAAACAAGGACAGTGGAGCGTGTTATTGTAATACAATCACTTTCGGCTGAATGAACGGGATTATTACAGAATAGTGTGAATTTATCGAGGATCTTATTTATTCGCTTGTGGGCTCTGTTATGTGTCTGTCTGTAGTGGCATAACTCTTTCCACTTTCACCAGTGATGTGTTCCAAGTATAAATTAATAAACAAATACTAAGCGGAGAAAAACAAAATAAGTATTTGATGTTGCATTATCTGCTACAAAAGGCGTTATTATAATTTTGTTAAGGTGATACCTCGGTGAACACTAGCGCCACCTTCATTTAAAAATCATAACTCACTGAAAACACAAGTTATCAAAAATTCCTCTGATGTAATTATGGTTCTGGATCTGACGTTAATTTAAATCATATTCGATTATTAAATTATAATTCCCTGTAGTTACAAATAGCATTATTGCTTAAAACGGTCACTTTTAGCAGTTTGTAACTATATGGAACTATAATTTAATAATGGAATATGATTAAAATTAACTTCAGATCCAGAACCATAATTACAGCAGAGAGATTTTTGATAACTTGTGTTTTCAGTGAGTAATGATTTTTAAATGACGGTGGCGCTAGTGTTCACCGAGGTATCACCTTAATAATTTAACTATTAATAAGAGACAAAACACGTTAAATCTGCTGTAACGCTTAGTTTCCAAGGGATAAAATTTCTGGTAATATCAATTCAAGTGCCATTTATTGAATTTTATGTTTCATTTATACAGTTATGTGCCCATCTTAGTACCTAAGTCAGGTGTTACCTCTCCTTTATGCGTTCACGCTGCTATCGTTAATTTGCTGTATTTGCTAACCTTCACTAGTTGCCGGCCGTCTGTGCAAAAAGACAGTGTATCGTGTTTTTAGGTCTTTTTAGTAGACATTATAGAGAAAGATTAGATTAGATTTTTTAGCAAGCACACTAATATATGACTAGCGCTGAATAGTATCAATGCTGGCACGAAGCAAGAAATAATTAAATTTTTATTTTAAATTTATTCATATTTATTATGTTGCATACATAAACATATTTTATTTTATATACAAAACATAAAAATGCCTAACGCTGTTTGTCTTAAACAAAAAATATAACAGTATCTACGTAAACAATTTGTTTTACATCGCACATAACTTTTTATAACATCATATTACAAACAAAATAAAGGACACATCGCGTCTATTACAGATAAGACGACTGTATTCACTGAAGAGATATTGACATGACGATTTTCTAATAACGTTCTTATTTCATAAGTAATATGGTTCAAAATGATTGATGTTTCAGCCATTCTTGACCATGCGTAAACGTCTCGAGAGCTGTGTCTAGATTTCTATTCACTCAAGACACAATAACGACGAAGCATTGTTACTTCGCAATGGTTACATTGAAACCCGAGTCTACATAATAGTGGTATATCTAAAGGAGTTCTAGGTAAATTGTACGTTAAAACAGTCAGCAAAGCAATTTAGTAGCTGGGCAACTAAAAAGGAGTGAAGTTTGAAATTAATTGACTGAGCGAGCTAGCTATCAAGATTTCTAACCCGTTGAAGTGGAAAAAATATGACTTTTAATTGTTATCTGTTGTGTGTGTTAATCTAAGCTCATAGAACAAAACTGAATTAGACTTGTTTGTTTGAATAATATACAAAATAATTTTTTTCTTGATGTCCTGGGTTTTAGGGAAGGTTCAGCTTTTTTACATACACATCACAGGTGAGGGTCCTACAAGTTTTAAGAAAATATCAAAACTAAGGAACTTTTTAAAACCATGATTTCCTGGCAACTGGGTAAAATCTGCCATCCTTGACTTTCCTTAAGCCTCATATAACCGCGAGTAGCCACTCACAACTGATGCGACAGATAGTCGACAAATTCGAGATAAAATATAATGGAAAAAGTTCGAGAGAAGAAAAATAAATTATTCTCGAAATAAAACGTAATTCTTTTGTACTCGTTTGTAGCCTGATTAGAGATTATTACGTTTATGACCGTCCTGAGAGGAGACAAAGGCGTCCGTATGAACACGAAAAGCTTTGTCCTTACATTTCATTATTGCTACTAAAATGGATAATAAATTTACGAGGACAGTTATTCTTGCCAAGGACGCTACAAATTTTTCTCGTTTTATGCATAAATCTTTATGTCACAGATTAGGTGCTTACTTCCTGCGTTTGTATCCATGAATTGAGTAAAAAATGCATTTCACAAAACCGACATTTTTGTTCAGTTTGGATAATCTCCGTCTGAAATTGCATATAACCTAGTTGCTTTATTTTATTTTGAATCACAAGGCTCTATTATTTTATTAAAGAATAATAATTTGACTCAATGTTTAATAATAGCCTTAATTTTTGCGCACCTACTCAATCCATTATATCCTTGTCACTGTTTACAAATTGCAAATGAAATGGATTATCTCGGATACTAGCATTACATAATGTGTCTCGGATTGGCGAAATAAGCTATCTATAACGTGCCAAATTAGCAAAGTACCCGTCTTAAACTAATTAAAATTTGTTTGTCAAACAATCCGGACTCGAAGTAAACCGATTAGAAGCGAAATTGAGTAACCGTTAACGTCTGGGTGGGCGACCGACCCTCGACGCCTCGGCGATAAGGCAATTTATTAACTTTGTTAGTTTCCTCGTTCTCAGATGTTTATATAGGTAGCTGTTACCCGGAGGTATCGTTTTGAAACAATAATATTGATAAAAAATATTTATTTTCTCAGCATTTTTTCTGTTGCATCTTTACGGCGTATTCAGAACTGATCCGCTTATTAAAGCTGTTTTTATACGATATGTTAACCAGCCAGTCGAGGTTTCAGCCTGAAAAGCTGGGCTGGGTAACCATATCCTATTTACGCGTGTTACACCCTGAGACCTAGTTGGGAGGCCATGTATCGCCAAAGTTTCCGATAATTGCCTGTCTCTCTGACTCAAACTGGAACGCAACATGCAAGTCTTCTTTTTTGCGGCAACACAGCTATAAGATATCTGAAAACAGATAAATAATCTACAAAGGATGAAAAGATAGATAAATGCATAGGAAAAATACTTGCCATCTCGAAATTATCATGGACCGAAGCCAGGGGAAAAGCTTATTTAAAACATTTTTTTCTGCGTAGCACAGAAATAAAACCGTTACCTCTGAAAATATTTAATACTCTACAATGATATTAAATTGAGATTTTGAAACAGTAGATACTTGCGTGTCGAGAAAATTTCCAACTATTTACAACTCGGGAACTTTCCCATTTAAAAGTAAAGTGCGATCTCTACGAAGTTGGTCGGACATGGAAATCATTTTAGACTGACGCTAAATGCCACATATGAAAAGAAAATGTTATTTTAATTATTCTCCAAAAATTTTACTTATTTTAATTATTCTCCAATATATAAACGTGTTTTATAATGGCTTTTTTGGAGTAAAGTATACCTAGTAATGTTTTGGAGTCAAAGTATGGATTCCAAGAAGGTACTGCACACCTGACTGATTTTTTTCTTTCATTTGAGCAGCGGGATCATGAAGAACAATGGCTACGAAAACAAAGGTTTTTTTCCGATAAAAATGCAAATTAACCCAACGCTCTTTCCTTCACGGTAGGAGGGTTAATTTTTCCCGATCGAGAATAACAAGTTGTAAGTACTGCAAAGCATTCTGACACAAAACAAAGATATTAAAGGAATAAGGTTCGTGTTTATATTCTTCTCTTTTTTATGATATTCATTTCAAATGCAAAGTTTGAAAAAAAAAATTGCAGACGATCGTATATGTACATGTCATGTAATGTATAAGTATAGTGCTTCACTAATTTTATTTTAATACCCCCAGGAACGTCAACATCCAGCAATATATCCAATGGGACGGAAAATTATGGAAAAAAAATATATTAAACAAGAAGTCATATCATATTTATGGTCCGAATCATGCATGTATGGACGCATTCGGGTCCTTTAGTATATAAGTCAGAAAATCAATAGGTAATTAAGACAGGATATAAATATTTTAGTGGCTGTAGAATTTAAATGCCTAAGTAATACAAGGTTCAAAGATATTCAATATTATACACGTGAAAATAACGGATTTTAATGATTTAGTTACCTTTAAATATTTCTGCTCTATTTGTTTTGTTATGGTTCCGACATTGCAGAAATTGCAGATAAAGATGAAAATATCCTGCATTTCTAACACAAAACGTTGGCATTTTGGAGCAGAGTGGAGTTTTGTTTTTTCTTCGTAGTTTTTTCGTTGAAAACGCGCAGTCCTGTCGTGTTTGTTTACGAAATGTGTTTTGTTAAGCCAACATAGTACTCAATTCAGCCGTTTATGGCGTCCGCAACTTTATGCCAGCAAAAAATCTAAGTATGACTCACGGAATAGTGCCACATATTATGCTTACTAATTTAAGAAGTATTAAAGTATATATTTTTCAGTAAATTTAACTAATGAAAGGACTTACCAAATTTCGACTCGAGATGAAGAACAATTTTTTAATATTCGCATCTCTGCATATAGTCCGCTTATATAGGATGATCTATGTATATGATAATCTAGTCTAATAGATTCCATTAGACAACGACTTAAACCCAATAAGCGTCATTTGATAACAGAGTTCCCATGGCCAATAACAAGTTCCAGCTGCTTTGCCGATTACTAATCCTGTATATGGAGCAAATACTAAGAAATAAGCTACATTTACTCACTTCCTCTATGTGACAATCTGGTTGACTGCATCCCTTTAGATCCCTTTCTGGGATAAGTCTATTTATTTTTTGATTTCACACAATTTGGTGTAAATAATCTTTATCGTAAAACAAACAAAAAGCGAATCAAATCAAAAAAGGTAATGCTTTTTTCCGCAATCTCAGGATTATTTCGTAACCTTGTAAAGCTAACCTTAATCCGAGATACTCATATGTGAAAACCTGTGAAAACATAGTATCGTAACATCATACAAAAATTGCTAGTTTACAGGAAAACCGGAATAAAATTGAATGATGTACACGAGGGCCTTTTGAAGCATAAAAATACTATGAAAACCATTTTGTTATTCATAGTGTAAAATGTACATAGAGGAGGCCGGGAGAAATTATTTTGCAGCTAAAGTAGAGCACGCTATAGCGCACGTTTGTAAAAATTAAACAGTTTGTTTGGTATTCATTAAGAGAAGAGAGTGCAGTAATGTAGGGCGTTGTACCTGACTTGTTACTTGTTGTTAAGTATATACTCGTAAAACGAACTCCATTACATTTGTAATATTTTTTTATTAGGTATGTTTGTTTTTTCGGAAGTTTGCATGGTACTACTCGGATTTGTACGTAAATATAGTACCTAAGTAATATATTGTCATAGACATAGTTTAGGTACTTTATGATGGAGGAGAAAAGACATTTGTTCTAGAAGACCCTGAACTTCGATTCGAAAGCATTCGGCTTCCCTTGATATTAAATATTTTTAATAAATAAATAAAAATATAAGTTCGAGACTGTGTTATGGGATTCTAACTAAACGATACTACTCGTAGATTTTATAACAATTACGTATATAGATAAATATCCAAAACCCAGGCCAAACAGTAAAAGATCATTTTTCATCTTGACCTGATCGGGCATCGAACCCGGGACCTCCTGAGCAGCAGACTGGTAACATGCCAGTCCGCTACTCAGGAGGTCCCGAGACAACCAATACGCCACGGAGGAGATATATAGATCCGATCTATTAGGAGTAAGGAGCGACCGGCATTTTGGTTCGTCTCAATATAGTTCATTTATGTCACTATTACAATGTTTTAACTAACTTTAATATACATCTCTAGAAAATAGGTGCTTGGAAATGCCAATCGCACGTCTGGCAAGTTACGAATCAGAAATATATCCAACGCCTGTGCCGAATTTAACACATCTCACATTGAACACGTTAATTAGGAAGTGGCAAACGCAGTTCCTAATTCTATGATTTAATAAGTGGTAGCCATTGCAGAACTCTCACAATGTTACCAATTAAAATTTATTAACAAGGAACCTACGAGGCTTTGATTGAACATTCAATGAGATCGTAAACTAATTCTGGTAATTTTATTCTGATACAAAAATAAATGCATGTGTCAATTTAATCACCTCAATTCAGATTTTATTCCACAATATTATTATCGTGAAAGTTTGGTTGGATGTCTGTTCATCAATCATACTACTTGGGTTGAATGGATCTGGACAAAATTAAATACACATTTAGTTGATTACCTTACAGAATATACATTGGAATGATAACCGAATCATTATAATAAAAACGCGATACCTTAGTTTTAAATATTGCATATCTTTATTATTATTGAATGTCGGGCTTAAGCGACATTTATTCGGCATTATTTCTATGGGTAATCAATCAGTTATCACCAAGTACATTGAGATCTTCTTTCTTCTTGAGATTCCTGCAGTCGCCTCTTACTGAACCTTAAGAGAGGGGGTGGACAACCAAAGCGACATGTTACTTAGTCGAAGTGCTTTCTTTCGATGAGTAAGAGTTAGCAGAAAATCCCTAATCACTTGACAAGCGGAATCCTTTCCATTATAATAAAGCAGGCGCCTCTTACATTTTTGCGAAACGGCATTATGTTGTTCAACACGATAAAGAACCCATTAAAATTCGTTTCAAGGAATTATGCAAATAAGATTGTAAGCGCTCGCTAACAAGATAGGACGCTCGCAAAGATTGTTGCTAAACTCAATTCAGTTCGCCTGTTGCTTGCCTTTGTACCCGTAGACAAATTGTATGAGGGTTCATTTACGCTAGAAACCAAAATATTAGCATTAGCAGAGACATGTAGATTTTTTAATTTTCGTGTTAATCTAGTCCATAACTGTATATCCAGAATTGCTGGTTTAAAAAAAAAAGTTTAAAAAATGGTAAAATCCTTAACACTAGCAAGTTTTAAGGAATTTACTAAAAAAATTAAACCCATTTCATATAAGCTAAAATTACAGCATTGCGCGCGTAAATTATATTACCATTTTACTTCCGTCTTATCTTAAAATAATATTAGCTACTTATGTGGTATCCGGTGATGGGAAAAGCAAAGTCTCGGTTGGAGAAAAATAGGTCAAATATCAAAATGCGTACGCATCGGTTGCGATCTGTAATACCAAACACATCTAGTAACTTAGTAACTATGTTTTATGACAGTATCTGCGATGAAAAATAAAATATACAAATGAAAGAAGATTCCACTGAGTACGAAGCTACAGAGTTGCTGAGCCAACCATTCTTTGATCAAGGTCGTTGTAATCTCAGTTGAAACGTCGGAAATAAGAAGGTGTTATACACGCTTATTCTTGTATCAAGGAATAAAGAAAAAGCCAGTTATAGAATTTAGAATTTATTTTTTTTCAACCTAACATTGTCGTAACTTTCGTAACTTGACAGATCACCGGCTAAGTTTAACAGGTGTACTCAACTAATGAACATTGTTCATACTTCTTAAAATTATCATACAATCAGTACCGAAAAAACAATTACTCATCTTTATCACGAATTTTATTATTTATCACGAAAATGCTATTCTTAACATGACTAAATTCCATTTAATCAATTCGCTGAAATATAAATTTATTTAGTAAAGTAGTTCTGTATTCTTGCTACAAATGTTAGTTTGAGATAATAAATTAATAAAAGTGTTTGTAGTCTAGTATAATATTGAAGTCGGTAGCAGTAAACATATAATAATAATAAAAATAATTAGATTGGAAGACGACGTGTACCTAATCAAAAGACAAAACTTCTCGAAGGTTAAGTTAATAAATCATTCAAACTCAGTTACCAGAAACTCTGTTAGAAATGCAGTGAAATAAATTGCACAATAAAGTTACAAAAGCAGCATTTAAAGATTTATCTTGTCTATTGAATACAAAATTGAATAGTTTGTTCGGAATGATGAAGTAAGTAAATTCATTTTGCATTCTGTGACTATCTTACATTACAAAACTTTTCACATTACTTACAACGAAAACTTAATAAGTCTCAACAAGAATTAATATAATGTATCTACCCTTCAACTCCTACAGTATACATTTAAGTTCAGAGTCTACCCACCAATAACTTCCACAAGCTAATGTTAGAAATAGGAAAGGCACAGTCGAAGTATAAAATTTATTGCTGACTTCCTTAACTAGGTCTCCATCATTTTCACTGGAAACGCAAATCACGCCGAGTCCACAAATAAGTCTAGCAGTAGTTAAAACGAAACTTCCTTTAATACTTTAGCTACTTTGGCATTCATTGTCTCTAGCACGATGGCTCTCTCTTAAAGTATTTTAACAAGCTGAAAAGTTTGAAAGACAAGCTTCTATGCAAGTGATCAATTAAAATAGTACAAAAGTTATGCTAAATTTTAAATGGTATTTGTAGATTTGGCACGGCTATCATGATTCGCTAAACACATAAATAATAGAAAACTTATGTTTACTTCCAAAATCACTATTATCGACCACAGTTTGTAATGTCTAAATTGTTTTATGATGCTGTAGTTCGCATTGTCTACCAAAACTACGCTCTAATTTTATGTGCGTATTGCCAGTTACACGTCTAAATTACGTACGTACATGACTGTAAGAAAATAGGATTCATTTATATTCAGAAAATATCTTCTTCTTTAGAGAGTTTAATATTCAATTCACGAATGTTTGGTTCTGTTTTGTTACTTATACGAATGTCAAGATTTAGCTATTATTACTTCCAACTCTCTACGAGGCTAGGCTACACAGTCGTTGAGTAAGTTTAATTAGAGTCAAAGAAAAATTTGTGTGTAAACAATAATAGTATATAGGCTTTTCCTCGTTGGATTATACGATTCGTAATTACTAATATTCAATGATTTGAAACCCGTCCTTAAGATGTATAAATAAAATCTAATATTACAGACTCGATTATATAACAATTCAGATGCATAACAAACAAAAATTTCACTTGCTTGAAATTGATATTTCGTTGAGGTTCGGAAATTCTTAGAGTACCTCATATACAAATATTTATAATTTTATTTACGAATAAAACTTTAACAGTAAGCACCGTACTAATAAATTACTTAATAAAGTTACGAAGTGTTCATAGCTCTCGTAGAAAACATCCCACCACAACAATTGACTAGTTCTAATTCCTATCTACCTAATAATACACATTATTTAAATTATTAAAGTCTCTCACTGAATTTTTGAACCGGCCGCAATGGAAAAGGAACAATCGATTGAAGGTTTTAAGGAGAATATCGAGGAAATCACTTCTAAAGTTCCAAACATGAACACGCAGTCGGTTGATTTATTTAGCAACACTCAAAGAAATTATTAGCTGGTATAAATGTCACTGTACCACTGTTGCGCAACCGAGTTCAAACTTTCATTAACCTTGAGCACACGCGATAGACGAGAGGACGAGAGGGAGAAGGTATTCCAGAGGTCACTTCAAGTGACATCTAGATGTACACTTCATGATGTTGTTGCGGCCGGCCTCGCCTGGACTAGGAACCTTGCTCTGAAAGTTCCACCATGTCGCCTGGCTCCGGCCTCGTTGTATCCATTTTTCGCCTTTCTGCTATAACTATTCTTATCTTTTCTTCTTCAGTTATCGATTGATCGGCATTCTCGACCATCAAATGTTGCTGAGATCGCATTGATCCATGGCTGGCTTCACTTGCCACGGTCGATTCAGTAGATGACCTTCGTTTAGAATTTATTCGAACAGTTTGTCGCGATGACGGAACGGCAAGGAGAACTGGAGCAGGCCGTAAAAGCCTAGCTTCCTCGCCTCGTAGGGAATTTCTTTTGTCAACACGTTGTCTTCTATTATTAACAAAAGAGTCGCGTCGTGGGGGGCTGCCGGGATCTAGTTCATCAATGTCATCAGCATCGATGAAACGGGCATCTTCTTCATAGAGGGCCGCTGGAGGTTCTGAACTGGAGTCCTGTCGACGTCGTCCAAATGCATGAGGAGATAATGATGCACGTCTCGGTGGTAAGGCTGCAGGCAGTAAAGCGTGGTGAGAGTGCAGGGTGCGTCGTCTGTTGCGTGCGGGCGACGGTGCTGGTTGTTTTGGCTCGCTGTAAGTGAAATTGGCGGGGAGTGAGGGTACCTTGTTTAAGGGTCGTGGTGGTGACACACACTGTTCTAGAGCTCTACATAAAGCTCTGTCTTCTTCATCATCAGCTTCTCTTTCTAGTTCTCGTTCTAATTCTACGTCCATGTCATTTTCATCCTCCATTTGTTTGTGGGATTCTTCTAGGTGTTTCATAAGGACCTGAAAATGATATATTTGAAAATATGATTTTTAATGATACTATTATGTAAAAGTAATCACATTCAAGAAACTATGGATGAAGTTGGCCTACATATAAAGCAATGACTTACAGCAACAACAACGTTGACCAACACGAACTGAGCCATCAGTACAAACACCACGAAGAATATAGGAGCGATGACAGTAGACACGCAACAGTTGCGAACACAGTCGACGGAACTATCGCAGTCTTCACGAAGAGTATCCTTCATGATCCCGTTCCAATTGTCTCCAGTCGCCACTCGGAACAGAGTGAGGAATGCCATTCCGAAGTTAGCGAAATGGGCATGTTCACCCAGACCTACAATGATACATATATTTGTAGATACATATTTATGGTCATTAAATCTATTTTAATTATTTGTTAATTTCTAATAAAAATGGTAGTATTTGGAATGAAGAAATTGATAACATTATCATCACATACAATTAAGAGTGAGTTTGTATTGATCGTAATGAAAATTAATTACCTTAATACTTAACTAGAAAAAAAAGTTATAGAAACAGTTATTTACCTTGGCAAGGAATCTCATCGGAACATTCCAATCTTCCAAAGAGCTCTACGCCTAATGCAGCGAATATGAAGAAAAGTAGAAAAAACAACAGTCCAAGATTCCCTACTTGCGGTAACGCCTGCATCACCGTATCTAATAATGCTCTAATTCCTTTAGCCATCTTCAATAATTTCAACACTCTAGCTATTCTCAATACTCTCATGACCCTCATTATGGTCGGATTTATAGGAATTATATTTGTTTCTAATTCTTCTAAAACTATTCCAACTATCGACAAAATAACGATAATCACGTCGAGTTGATTCCATTTGTCTTTTAAATAAATTTTAAATCCTAATGCAACTAACTTCATTACTGCTTCTAGGATAAAGACAGCAGTAAAGAAATAATTAAATATTTTAAGGGCATACTGCAACGCTGGAGGCATTCTATAGTATTCTATGGCCATAGTGACGACATTGAGACCAATGACACCGGCAATTGCTAAGTCAAAATATTTAGAAGTGACCACGTTGTGGACGAATAGGCGCATTTGTGAGTAGTCGGAGTAGTATGGCCTTTGGTGCATCTCTGAAACAAATAAGGAAGAGTTACGAGTGCACCAAAATCTTGGGGAAATAATTTGTTGCCTTTACAGTCTTAAAATAACTTCTTTTCCTAGAGTATAAATAATGGTAAAATTATATTAGTTCTACTCACTTCGTCTTTTCTTCTCCATTTGCAGAGCTCTCTTAGCCGCCCTCCTCACTCGCTCTTCTTTCTCCTGCTCTTCTCTACATCGATGGAAGTTTTCCACCACGACTCCCACAAACATGTTCAAGACAAAGAATCCCACGAGTAATATGAACGCTATAAAGTACAGTAGACGCCATTCGGAATAGTTTACTATGGGCTGAAAAAAAGGAGTTTGATTGAATTATTCATTAAAGTGCCATTAAGCTTTCTATTCTGATGGCTAAATACCCAAAATTCCATGGTTGGTATTTTTCGTATGTGGTATTAAAAACGTCGAAATACTAAAAACTAACGAAACTTCAAACAGATTTGTGCATCCATACTTCCATACTTAATATTATAAATGTCTGTCTGTCTGTCTGTCTGTCTGTCTGTCTGTCTGTCTGTCTGTCACCTCTTCACGGCTAAACGGCTGGACCGATTGTGATGAAATTTGGTAGGGATGTAGTTAATGACCTGAAGTCAAACATAGGCTACTTTTGGGCGCGATATAACCGAGTCCCACGCGGGGCGGAGCCGCGGGGAACAGCTAGTCAGACATAAATTATAGCGCCATCACTTTTAATTTGTGTTTCATCAAATTTACCATTATAATAACCATTAGAAGTGAAATAGTAATGGAATCAATCAGTTTAGTCAATCTGTTTAGTAAGAGTTAAGTTTTAACACGATTATACCTGTTGATCAACACCGACTGCGTCCAATCCAGTATACATGATATTAACCCAACCATCTCTAGAGCTGAGAACGAATAACGACATCAGTGCTTTGCCCAGGTCATCAAAATTGTACTTTCTGTTCACCCACACATTGCCTTCGATGGCTAAGCAGTCAGTCTTATTTTTAACGTTCTTGATATTTGCACCTTCGCAGTAGAAGAATGCTCCTTTGAATAGCTAAAAAAATATATTATCAATCATATAAATTTTTGACCGAATTATTATTTTATCACTTAAATCAATAACTTATAAATATGTAGCTGCAATATGATTGCTTTCTTTCAATTGGAAGAAATTAACTATATTTACCTGAACTCCTAAGATACCAAATATGATGAAAAATGTGCAGCAAATAAGCACAATGTTTCCGATGGGCCTCAAAGAAGACAAAAGTGTTTGAACTACTAACTTTAACCCTGGAGCCCGATTTATAACTCGCAACGGTCTTAGAGATCGCAGCAGTCTAAATACCTAAAATAAAGTAATGGTTTATAAAGAAAATGTAGTTATTTATTCGTATATTTTGTAAAAAAGGGTCGATTTGCCCTGCAGACACAGATGTTAAAGTTTATTTGCAAAATAAAAAAAGACAAATGTACTAGGCAAGTAAACATTTTGATGAAATGACGTCTATAAAAACTGTTAACAACTTAACATATTAAGTTTTTCTGATACTGTTTGAAAAAGTTACAGAGATTCTGATGAATTTAGAAGCAAAACACGCAATTCAAATAAGAAAATTTATCAGAATAAATTAAAATATGGAAATTATCTCACCCTAAGAATTCCAAATATTCGTGGACTAGATTCTGAGATCAGAGACATTAATAGATCAATAATAGATATAATAACTAGAGAACCATCCATGATGTTCCATCCCGAAGTGAAGTATGCTTCTGGACCATAAAACATCCCTGACGCTATCACCTGTCAAGAACATTAAATAAGTGATTCAAATCAAATTTAATTATTTTTTAGTAGTATTTAACTCATTGATGGCCAAGTAAAACATTACATTAAAAAGTATCAATTTTCATTACTATATTACTTTAATTTGATTGTTCTCTATTTTATGTTTTGATTTAGGAATTGATTTTATTTTTATAGAAAACATAAAAATTATTTAAATAACAAGTGCTAATATATACAATACACCCTTCTAAAATTATGATGTTGAAGTGTGAAACTATTTTCATACATGCATTATGTTTTGAACTAAAAAGTTATTTTGACAATAAATAAATGGATATGGAAATATTTCATGGATATTATTAATTAGGTATTCAATTATATTGTATTTAAGACTGTCATTCATATTAATTAATTTGTAACAAAAGCAACGCAAAAAATGTTATAAAACCTAAATAATTTGTTGACACCTAAGAAAAAGCGTCGTCGGCGTCTTAATGGTTATAATAAAACTAAAAGCGATTAAATCACAGCCTTTATTTGGCAGCACGTTACACAAATCCAAGAAAAAACAAAAGACTAAGACATATAAAATATAAAAAAGTAATAAAACATTTATAAATATAAAAGGAGGCTGATTGAAACATCAATGCTCAACAAAATTAGAAGAGTTTACCTTTATAAACATCTCGACAGCGAACACACCGGTGAAAACGTAATTGGCAGTAGAGAGGAAGGCTCTCTCTTTCGAGTCAGGCGGGATGTTGGGCCGCTCCATGGCTAGTGTGATGCAGTTCAGAGCTATGAATAGAAGGACTATGTTGTCGAACCAGCTCCTTGTCACCATCCATGTGCAGAACCTACGCATCCTAAAAAGAAATACGTGTTTCCAAACTCAAAGTATCAACTAAGTTCGACAAAACTTCAACGCTCCTGTTTTCTAATATATTTTTTGTGCAGACAAAAAAGAAATTAATATGCTATGTGTGGAAAATCTATAATTTATTTCCAAAGACAGTTAAGTTATTACTCTCTATCCTATTTTCAAAACAGGTCAAGGCACGCTTAGGTAATCTTATTATTGTTTTTACTCAATAAGTCAGAACTGAAGCCGAAATATAATATAAAAGAAATACTGCCTCTCGTACCTATATAAAGATGAAAAACAGCACTCGTACCAAAAATATTAAGGAACAATACATTTGAAAAACAAACAACGATCGCACATTGTTAATCTCCCTCGAGAGTTTCATGAATCGGATATAGACTACATCAAGAGTACGAGTACATTGATGAGATCGATTCGTGAAAGCTTCCGCCAGTAATGTAATATATGTTTATACGTTATTGTGATGGATGGCAAAAGAAGTACATGTTATACAATATTTATCTGTAATTATATTGCTGTTATGTTAGAAATAGAATTTTATGACGGATTGATATCAACTGTCCTTTAATATCATGGAGGTTTGTACCGGATTTTAGAAAAATTCGATGGAAACATTTATATCCTAGAAATAAGTAATGGATTTCAGATTCTTATAAATATATGTAAATTAACTAGGCTATTTATATTATTATCGATAATGTAACCATTTGAAATATTGCACACATTTTTTTTAATATTGTTAACTTCTCAAAAAAAATATGTTACATTAAATAACGATTACGATATTTTTTTTCATCGAAAATGTTAGCAAAGGTTAAACTAATTATTTTCTTTTAAAATATCTATATTCATACAAATAAACTAGAATTATATTATTTACTATATCTATTATCTATAGAGATAGATACAAACTTACTTGTTTTCCGGAGAGAAAATGTATAATGAGTAGTCTTCTTTCTCTTTGAGACACCCTGTTGGTTCCATAAAACGAAAAAGATCCTTAAATCTGAACCTCCTTCGATCAAATCTACCTGACATTATACAAGTATTGTTATTACTTATCGCCACCTGAAAATAAATACCTTATGTCAAAATTTTTGACTGATTTGGGACGATTCCGTGATAATAGATGGCTTATTAAAGAAATTATTTTTATAAATTGCCTTTAATTTTTAAATTGATTCATAAAACATATTATTATCAGCTTTTTCGACCTACTGTTGGGTATAAATCCAGTTATTTATCTAATATCATCAACCCATCTAGCCGTCGGGTTTAGGATACTTCGCTTTTCGTTTCCAGTGTTACAGCCTTACTCCACCTTCTATTGTTCCTTCTAGCCAGGTGTCCTAGCATAAGCCAAACTCAAAATCAAAGGCTATTTGAATTTGTATGAGAAATATTGAATTGTAAAATATTTGAATTTTGGGGGCTGAGGGGTTAAATCAACTGACGAATTAATAAAAAACAAAAATGCGTCTTTTACATTTAATATTTCCATATTGTCTGTCATTATCCAAGTCATGTTGGTCCAGTATAAAAGAAAAAGGTAATACAAATAAAAACAATACTATATGTAAGCACACAACATATAATAGTATTAAAAAAGTATCAAATTAAAGTTGAAAATAACTTTATCTGTGTACTTTACCTCTTCATTGATTTGTTTGATCAACGGCAGTGGTTGATTGTTCGGCCGCACTGATAACGGAGTGTCGTTTCTGGCAGGTCTGGTCGAGATCTGAGGCACCTGCCCAGTTACTGGCGTCAGATTGCTGCTCTTCACTTCCGATATCGTTGTCACTAAATTGGGAAATTTTATTAAAATCAATCTCTTGGCCTTTAAATTGTCTAACATTCATTGTGCTCTGTGGCAATTAGGCACAAAGGCCTACATTGTATAGATAATTTTATGTATTTTTTATTTCTAATTAAAACCAAACATGTAAGTTGTTTGAATAAATATCGATTGTTCTCACACGACTTGAATAAACTTATGAAAAATTAGCAGTCCACCCCGGCTTCGCCTGTGGTACATACATAGCTTATGTCACTCAGGGTGAATGTAGTTTTCCAATGAAAGAATTTTTGAAATCGGCATAGTAGTTTTTGAGTTTATTTATTACAAACATACACACAAAATTACAAATCTTTCTTTTTTATAATATTAGTTATAATATTAGTATCGATAGATAAGTCAAACGATATTACTTTTATCAATAACGAAGTAGCTATCAGTACAATGAAAATGTCTCCGATACTCACAAAAACAAATAAAGCAAAGTGTAGGTACGTGATTTTCCTTACGCTAAGGAGAAAATTTGCGGCACTTATCCCTCATTTTTCACACCGTTATTTTCACGAATGAAATAACAGCGTTTTTTCACTCATGTCACGAGAGTGTTTAGAGTATAATGGTTTTTGCGAAATGTCAAATAAATACTTAAATGTATTTTAGCTACTGAAATATTTATTATTGTAGTATAGATATAAGGCATTCTTATTTTTTATTTTGAGATAAACAATTGTTATATTGGAAGCAATGTTTAGCAACAATGTATATTTTTTGTATATTTATTGTTCAAGAACATAGAATAAACTCCGAATAAATAAACTATTAATTTTTCCCGCACAATACGTATGCTTGTACATTGTGTTGTCAAGAACTGCGGAAAATTGCACTCCTGTTTAATAGGCCAACAGTATATGCTTTGCAATTTTCGGATATTAGTATTCTATACGGTTTTTTTTAAATAGATACCAGTAAACTTGGACGTAGTTTCCCACATCGGCGCCTACCATGGTATAAGGCTACTATATTATTAATAAGTTGTTTTAGACAGACAATAAATACTAACCAGTGAGGTAATCATTGGTGAGCGAAAGTCTATGGGGCGGAGGCTTCACAGTTTCCAATCGAACAGCAGAGTCCGACGAGAATCCAGCTTCCGGGGCTTTCCACGAAACCTTCGAGAAAATTTCACAATAATGAACTATACAATTTAATTAAAACTTTGCTACAACTGTAATTTGCGTCATTGTTACTGCTGAGGAATCTTTTTAAAAGTTCTCCTTTGTCAAAAAACTTACCAGCGACAATTTTATAGTACTGTGTAATTTTATTAGTAAGAGATTTTTCTTATATCCCTAATAAAAACGCTAAATTATAAGTTTATTTTATTTGACATTATATCTTTTGAGTTTAGAGATTTTGAAATAATGGTTAGCCCCAATCTCATTTATATTATTTAGGATTTTATTGCTTATTTAGGCTAGTTTGTCTATTTCAAAGTAAAATAAAGAAAGTAGAAACATATATTAATAAAGAACTCCCAACTAACCCCAATATGGCACAATTAATTATTAAAAAATGGCGTCACACCAAGGAAATGTATTTATCATAGCCCTTGGATTGCGAAATAATAATATCTTCTTATGCCTTCTCTAGTCTTGATGAGATTTATGATGCTACGGAGATTTAAAGATTTCTGGACGGTCTGGAATAAATTGCTGTAAATACCTAATATTATTTTTATAACATCATAACCACTTGTTTTTAACATAGCGAAAAGAGAAAAAAAAATCATGTTGTTAATATGTAAGCCCCTACAAACTTAAAATAGCTTATAGCGGACATTACAAAGTAAGATAGATAAATTAATAATTTATTTATTTAATTGGTATGGCCTTTCCCATCCAATGTCAATCAATAAATGAATAAGGGACCAATACTCACATCTGGCGGTAAAGGTGCAGTATGAGCGGACACGCGTCTCGCAGCAGGAGGAGCCAAAACCCTCGGCGCTGGTAATTGTGGTCGCGACCGGTTATTCGGCAGTTCTGATTGGGTGTCGTTCTTTATCACTATCGTCGATGATAATAGCAGCTCGTTCTTCCGGAGACCTGATCCTGGAAATCATTACTTGTTAGACTGTAGGGGTACTGATCCCATAATAAGTCGAAACAAATTGATAATAAGGGTGAAAAGGATAAAGAGTGGCGACTATGTACTGGCAAGTACAGCATAAACATAAAAAATTGAGGACTTTAAAAAAAAAAAAAATCAACAGACAAATTTGCGTATTTGATACGCAAATTTGTCTATTTGATGCTACATTACAATTTGTCGATTTTATAGAGAGGTTGTATAAGCTAGAGATTAATTAACTATTTTTGTAATAGAACAACATACTTGGTTCATTTGTTCGTTGGTAACAATGCACATTAATAGATTTAAAAAATAGAATAAATCATTATCTTACATTAAATCTTTTACAGCGTTATAGCCTATTAGTTTAAGCTCACATTCTTTACATAAGCATTCGTTCATCGAGCTTACATACCAGTGTCTTATGGCAGTGACTACAAGGTAACAGGGTAATAATTATATAATAAATTATATGTAGTGTACACATATTGACATACCGTTACAAGTGACATGATCACGTCCATTATTTAACACCACAGCATCCGAATCAGATCCGGTCCTATGTTTCGGTTTTCTTCTGAGACTTGGTCTCGAGAGCCTCCAACTGTATCCTCGTTGTACTCTACATTTGTCCTCGGTGGCACCAGGACTTGACACAGCTATACTCCTAAAGTGGCAGTTTGAAAACAGATGAAAAAACCTTTTTTTTATCTTTGTCGTTGCTATATTTCTATGTACATAATAAATTAAAAGTAAGCACCTAAAAAGATTTTAATCAATTGATAAAACAAGTCATATTTTTTATATATCTATAGTCTGTTATTTAAAATTGCATAATAAGTAAAGACAAAAGAACAAGCGTGCCCTTTATGTTCTTCTTATTCAAATAATTTTTTTAACTTTTATTTTTTTCATATAATAAATGAAAGGTTTTCCAAAGCTTTTAAAAGTAACGTAGGACACTTGACGCTACAATAAAAATAAAAACTTACTTTATAATTTTTATATATTTCTTTAAAAGTAAGTTTTTAAAATAAAAAAAGTAAGTACAATGAAATCTATTCATACTTACTTTTGTGAACTCAAAAGACTCGATTTATCGCTAGTGTTCAAATTATCTTCCTTGATTGTGATTTGCAGATTCTTTTCTGGTAGCAATGGACTGGGTATGGATCTTGGAGTTGATACGGTACTGGACCCAGAGGTTCTCAATGGTGGAAGTGCTAGTGTCAAAGGTGGAGGAGCTAAGGATATTGGCGGAAGTCGGGCTTTCTCAGCCCCTAATTGAGCGGCTGCGGAATGAAGGGTTAATGTGTAACTGTTTGGTGGCTTTAGAAGTCCAGGTATGCTTGTACACTGAAACAAAGTATGGTTTATTATTTCTTGTAAATTTATTGTAATTTCTTGATATTGAATATAAAAAATATTGTTTTATCTGTGATAACATTTTATTTTTAATAAAAAGAGAATGTATATTACTCTTCAAAAATTAAAATTTTACAAAATCTATTAAAAACTGGATTGTCTGTTTAATAATTTATTCATGGAATGCTTTAAGCATTGAATCCGCCAATTGTATAAATATTTTGTAGTTATGGAACAATAAGGTTTTAATAAATAAATCAATTAATCTAAGCTTTGATTGAATGCTTTGAACAACACGGCTTCCATGCCGGAAAGGAAGCCATGCATGTTTGATAAAGAAATAATTATAGAAGTTCAGAGACGTCATGATCAAACATTAATAATACTTACAGAGGTTCGGTCAATAGAATCCAGACTGGACAGCATAGAGGATCTTTCTAAGCTAAGGGCCACGTTAAAATCTCTAAAAGATGCGCCTGGTTCTAAAGTAGTAGAAGGAGAGTCTTGTGGAGTTGCTGCCGTGTGAGTTATCACTGGGACTACTGTCGATTCGGAACCTGCGTTGATTGCCAACATTTTTGATTCCTGTCGATATAATATTTGTTATAGAGAATGTTTGTTGTTTGTTGATACAAATATACCTAAGGTATTATTATATTACCTAATCATCTGCCTTCAAATGAATATTGTATTCTTGAATGATAATAATACCTTATAAATATTTATGCGCAGCAAAATAGGCTTATTCAAAAATATATCGACAAAGTCTGAAGGCAAATAAATTGCAGGAAAACGAAGACGGCATTAAAGAAACTGGAGCATAATAAGGTAATTTATTTCAACCAGAAAGCCATCGAGCCTAGTAAAGCTCCTGAGTAGCCAAATACTTCTACTTTGTCTTTATATTACCATCTTAAACGAGAAACCTTATATTTTTGTACTAATAACCAAATGGATTCCAACGTTACGCTCTTTGAATTTTACTGCTTAAATAATTTCATTGTGAAACATAGACATCTAAATACCTATTACAATGTATGTGAATAGCTTCAATAAAGAGGTTTGGTTGAAGTGACTTTATAATTTGTTCAGTAGTGGTTTTGCGTGTAGAAATTTGATGTTTGTACTCAACTAATGTGCTTTTGAAAGTTTTGCGTTTAAGTTTACTTAGCCTGTACGAGTACGTTATTACCATTGTTCGTTATGAAAGGAACTTTCTGTTTTGGAAAACATTAATATTTAACAAATAACAAAGCTATGATTATAACATTATTTATGAAGTTTACCATATATGATATATACCAAATAATGAATGTATTATTATGTGACTGTTGCTTAAGGTCGGAGTTTACTGAATGTAATCCGTTTTCAAACATTCATGTTGATATATCTTTGTATAAGCGTGAGCCTTGATAACGGTTCATTTTAAATTATTCATCACAGAAGTCAGCGCCGAGATTGTCGCCGTCTTTACACAACCCTTGCTAACATATTTGTAACACGTATATTCTTCTTTATACAGACAAATAGAATCGGAGTATTGAATCCGAATCTTTCAATCCAAAGGACAGAAATAGACGTGACGAATCCTAATCCTGATATAGACGCTCACCTTTTGTAAGTTACACTTATTGGATTGTGCGCAGTCTTTGCACAGCGTTGGGTGATGGGCCGAGGATTTCGCTTTGCGTCGCGCCTTCGCTTTGTCCTTGTGACCATTCACATCGTCTTTGGCTTTACGTACGTCGTCTGCTGAGCGCCAGTAGTTTTTTATTTCGTTCTGTGTAATAGAGGGTTTGTTTGAATCTGAGTAATGTGTGTGAGATTTATGATACTTTTTAAGTGATTCATGTTAATATGACAAGGGTTAATAGAGTTAATAGTGCTGATTTAAGATTTTCAGATTACAATATTTTTTTATTTAAACATTTGATTAAGTATCTCAGTTCAAAACAGATATTTATGATATAAAAGAAAGATATGTCACGGAGAAATTACTACGTAAAAATAAGAATTAAATAAAATTAATGAGACAGATTTTTATTTGAATTCATTTTACCTGAGAAAAGCTGTCACTTGAATGTGATCCAGAATTAGATTCGTCGTATTGTAATTCATTGTTATCCGAGAAACATTCGTTAGATAATTTAGATTTTGCCAATTCGCGCTGTTCACGCTCTCTTCGTTCATTTCGCTGGAAATTTTTAAATCCTTTTAAAGTCACATTTTTAATATTCTTTTTTATGAAATTATTTATCATTCGATCGTGAATTTTAGTATGGAACATCATAATTACAAGTAAGTTAATGTCAACATCTTTTCATTATTTACAAGGCAAGCCAAATTTAATATATATATAGCATTAAAAATTATAACAGCTTTATTTACCTCAGAACTGAATCCCTCAACAAGTATAGCTACCAGCAAGTTAAAAAGAACATAATTGCCAAAAGTCATGAGTGCCACAAAATATAATGCGGCCCAGTGACTTGTTTTTTCCATACCATTGAATAACACAACATTCCAATCTTCCTGCGTTAACACCTGAAATGTCACATATCAAAGTGAGTGTTCGTTCATTTGGAGAAAATCACTCTACCACATCAAAATCACCAAATATCATGAATTTCTTTAATAAATCAAAATAAGCAAGGTGTGCTGTCATATTGTTTTTCAGTCGTGCCTTGGTGTATGTAATTTAATGTTTTAAATCAACTTAAAACAAAGATAAAAATATTTGTTAATAAATCAGCGTGTTAGTGTTAATAAGTGTTATGTAATTGTGTTAGTGTTTACTAATATACAGGATTAGGTATTCGGGTAATGAAGGGAAACACAAACGGGTCGATTTGAGCACACAAGCAAAAGGGTTCAGCACTAACACTACTAAAGCTCTAATAAAGCAAGATGCAACTAAACTACGGAGCGCTCCTCAAAGATGCATTATGTAAAGTCTAAACGAAATAACAAAACTAACTACTACGGCGGATCTCTCGCTTATAACAAGATAAAAAATTCGAATTATTTTCAGTATTTTTTTCTCACAATCTTACAGGATTGATAAATTCAGACACAATTTAATTTTCGAGTTTCGGGATGATCTACACGAGAAAAACGCGGGATCTAATTCTAAAAAACTTTTAAGTAGGAATCGCAAATAATATCTATATTGTACCTTGTCTAACATCACTCAAGGCTTACCTGGAAGACGGTGACGGTAGCCCAAAGGATGTTATTAAAATGTTTCCTGTCGCACTCACACTTGGGGTGGTGCGAAATGATCTCAGGGCAGGTACAATCTCGCTCGGCGCCATTGTCTTCAACGTACTTGCAAAACTTACCACCGAATAGATACATGCCCAGAATACTGCACGTAGCGGGGCCGATGAAAAAATGAAAGAAAAAGAAAATGCTATGCGCATACGCCGCGTCCGAGTCATCTCGATAATAATTTACTGTGTACACAACGTTAACACTGCAACCGCTATGAACCAGAACCAATTTTAAATAAATATGACGATATTCTAAATGTTGTTTTATGTTGGTTATTATTAGGTATATATCCACGAATAAACGATTATGATCATATGTACTCGAACAAAATTATTAGTAATTAATTAAAAATATTTGCAAAATGCAAAAGTCGTAATATTCTTATGTATAATTTGATTTTTTCTTATACGACGAGTATCTTTAATATTGAAAGGAAATAATATATAATTATCATTCTTTCATTCTCATACCAGTATCTAGGTATAAATAACAAATAAATTTTTCTTTTTTCGTCATATGGTTTAGCAGTGTTAAAGTTTTGACGATGCTTCCATAAACAATTCAGTATAAAACCAATTATAATTAACAATCATAATTAAACACTGTGTTATTTAGTGCATTATAGGTATATATTAAAAGACCAACATTATAATTCATTCTTTATAAACTGCCTCATTTACAATCATATTGGTAGGTAAAAATGCAGTTAAAATAATTTTATCAAGAAAGAGAAAAATTGAAGAAAAAAACTAAAAGTGCATAATATATTAGACCTGTTTCATTCATATTTTTTATTCAGACTCATGGCATTATAATCATTCATATTAAATGAAAATAAAAAGATACGTATCCCGAAATATGCAATAATGAAAAAAAGGAAAATAAGGTGAATGGCCAATCATTATAGCAATTAAAAAGTGAGTAGAAAAATGTTGAAGAAAAAGGGGAAAATCTTTGAAATTAGATTACTGGAGTTATAACGAAGTACGAACTAGGCAAATGAAAAAAGTGAATTATAATAGGAAATATTATTATTATTTCTAATTTTTTTTATTATGAACAGAAAATCATAATTCACTTTTTTTCGTAAGTTTAGTCAAGATTTAAATAATAGAAGCGGCATGCAAGTGATAGATACTTTTTGACCGAGTGCAGTTGTATTGGGAATAAGGACTTGACGAACAGGTAAAACCCGTGACTCGGACCTTTTCACCTCAAGCTAACCTACTACTCAACCAAGCTCTCTGTCTAAGTAATGTGCTCTTGACAATTTAGATGGGATTACGGTACGACACAACATGGTGAACGTGACACTAGATGATGTTGGATCAAGTTGTTACAATGGTTATCTATCTCACTACGCGGGTTCTAGGGTAGCGGTTACGCGACTGAACGCCTGTTTGACAACGCACAATACTGCAAGAAGATTTTAACATCCATTTGCCGATGATATTAGCTGAAGAAAATTCCAAACAAGTGTCTGAAGAATGTGTCTTGCAGCAAAGTGAAAAGTCAATGTGTACTCATCACGTTGTTAGTCGATTAGCCGTCAAAGACAACCTTCTGTTAATGCGATTGTCATTGCCGTGAGTGTTGACTGCCGACAAAACCCGAAGGTAAGCGTTTAGTAATGTTGTAAGTTCAGTCTGTTTCTGGATTGTCTGTTAGGGTATTTTAACTTAAAATGTTCAATACCTGAAACACTGTGACAAAGGCCCACAAGAGAGTATCAAAGTTTTTTCTGTCGCACTCTTGGTCGCCCTCTTCATCTTTCTCGCAGAATTTGCACCCGAAGAGGTTCATACCGAGGATGCTGAACGATTATCACGCAACATACGATTAATACGATTTTAGAATCCTTTCAATATATAAATGAGAAATTTTTAATACAGTATGGTTTATATATATATATATGCTGATATCTAAAATGACAAGTGATAAGTGCAGGTATAAATAAACTTAAGTGGACAAAAAGCACAAAAGCGTGAAATACTATAAGATAATAGTAGAGAAAAAGTTGTCAAGAGTGTGGATAGTGGCAGTGTGTTGTTGAATGTCAAAGAAAGAAGTTATTGACATACGTAAAAGGATAATATTGAAAAGAAAAAGGAGAAATCACTCACAGCTGTTAGTGCACGAGTTAAAGGGTGCGGGTGTAATCAGAATATCATATTAATGGAGTTGGATTAATCTTCTTCGGCTACGGAAAAATGAAATAAGGAGATAAGCAATTCATCAGATTGCTCAATTTAGATAGCCAAATACTTGAAAAAGGTTACTACAGTACAGATGTGAACACACGCAAGATAATGATAGAGTAATGAATCAAGATAGGATTAAGGGAGTTAATTTAGTGAAATAGATAATTTATACAATTACTTAGTTTTTACCTGATGAAGAGAAATAGATTGATACCCGTAAAATAAAATAAATAATAATATTTTAACTTATATATGTTATTTTTAGTATTTAGAATAAGTAAAATAAAAAAATTAAAAAAGTGAGATTTTGAAAAGATCTTGATTAACGCAAAGAGCAGTCTTGTTTGTATTTTAAAAACTCACTATTTTATTTAGTTAAGCAAGAATCAAGTATTTTAGCGAAATCTTAAAACATGCAATTTATTTCATTTAAAGATTTTTAATATTTTATCAGTTTTTTTTTGTTTTTAAATTACGATTTAAGACAAATCAAGTGACATTTCAACAGTTTATACCAAAGAGAATGTTCAAAGAAATTACCTGAATATAAATATGAAAAGCACGAGTAGTGAAAAGAAAACCGCTACATTGTCCATGGTCCTGAGCATAACAAACAATTGTCTCCGAAGATTTGGCATGAATCGCACCAGTTTTAGTATTCGCAGTAGTCGGAATGTGCGTAATACTGAAAGTCCAGAGCTGCCAGCCATTTCTGTGGTATCGTTTCTCATACTTTGAGCCAGTTCAAAAGCGCTTCATGTAAAATAAAAACATTATTTGTTGGATGCCAAAAAGAGTAGCAATAGGAATTAAAATGTTCTAATATAACCCAAAACCTTACATTAAAAAATACATTTTTTTTCGAGTGTTAGTAGCCAAATTTGGGATTTTACAGAATCTTCTTCTATCGATAAAGCATCATTAGTCAGGAGAAATGTAACAAATATCTTACCTTAAAATCACAATGACTCCATCAAAAACATTGAATCCATTAGAGATGTATTTGAAAGGTCCTTCTGCGACAATTTTTAGCAGCATCTCTACGGCGAATATTGCTGAGAAAACGACGTTACTGATTTCCACTATTACCGTTAGTTCCTCGGGTTGGTTGTGATATTCAATACCCATCGATAGTGTATTGATAAGAATAGCTAAAAGGATACCTGGAAAATATTGGCACAGTTAAAAAATGTAATGCAATATTTCAAATTTATTAAAGAAACCGTGCTAGTGACAGAGATAGCACCATCTCTCAGTCTCCTATTATGTAAATTTAAATGAAATTAATTACCTTGTTGAAAATATTTATGATTGACAACGTTTTTGATATGTTTTCTCATCCATGAAAAAGTTTTTGATATCTTTCGCCAAAATAAACACAATGTTTTTGTAAATCGGTTCTTCCTAGTTTCTTTTGCTGCGGCATCGGCTGCTATTAAATCGGCGCAGCATGAAAAATCTTCTATTTCTATTGTCTGCAAGGAAAAATATTTTCGATTTTTTTTTTGTGTTAACTCTAAATCACTACTTATGAAAATGAAAACGTAACGTTCATTCCTCGTTTATTTAAGACATTTGGCATTGCAATGATATATCACGGACATATAGTCGTCACATTTTTCTGGACGAGCGTAGACTGTCCGAGTTGGTTTTCCATTTAAAATATCAATAGGGATAATGGAGATTTGCTCGTATTGTAGCATATATGTATACCTTTGTGTCCATCTTTTCTTCTCCAGCTCTTTTGCTTATCCCCTTCGTCAATTCTTCAAAGAAAGAGTCCAAGGCAACTTGCCCAGTTGGTAATGCTGCAGACAGTGCTCCAGAGAGGGCCAATAATTCTTGACATGACATGGTGCCTCCAGCTGCCGCCCTTTCTTCGACTGTATCGCCTGTAGGTAGGTCGAATTCTGCACCCCAAATTTAGTGTTATTTGTTTTTAAACCTAACCTAATTATTATCACAATGGGAAGGTATTACTTCAATTATTTGTTATACATATTTTCCGTTCACCTCATTGTAATAATAATATTGTTCCCTAAAAAGCAAATAATCATACATTTCATCACTTCCATCATTCTAATTTACCTTGAGTGTATCACTTTGTTTTATTCTATAATCACTTAATTAAATTTATTTTCGTTCATCAGCATTGTTTGATGGCTTTTTTACCTTTATTTTGGTAGGTATCATCAAACCGAGATGATACTTCCAAGGTTTTACATATATGATAAAGATAGAAAAAGGAAAATAACCAATACCGTGAAGTGGTCTAACCTATGCTGCTGAGAGGGGTAAGCAAAATGAAATTAAAATTAATTTCGCCGAACATAAGACTCATCTATTATGATTATATTTCTATAAAGATGAAGTAGAAGAGAAGCGGAAAGTTGAAACCAGATTGGACATGCCCCTCTAATACTGGTCTAGATCTACGATCTCTAGACTCACCACTTTGGCTCTTAAGCCAGTCACGTTGACACAATGAATCTACAAATCATTGATTTTTGTTAACCAATTGTTTTCACTGCAGTCATAATTTCGAAATAAATTGAGAAGTTGTTAGTGAAAGAATAAGAAAAGATTGATAAAGGTTTAGATAATGTGTTTCACGATTCTATATTAGATCGTGGCAAGTTCTTATCATATTACTATTAAACAATAATCAACGAAGGTTAAAGGATCACTAATTCATCATACGTACTTAGAAAGTATCTGCTTTATCATGAAATTGACAAATTGTTATTTCAATAAATAAAAAACAAGTTACTACTTTTCAAATACATACATACTTTCAAATCTATATCAGTTACTCATATATAGCTATCAAATCATAAGAAACGTTACTGGTTAAGGTTTTTTTTAAAAGGTTTCAGAACAACTTAATTACCTGTCTGTGTCATTTTCTCCGAAGAGCACACGTTGTGAGGATGTCCCACGTGCGGTGAATTAGGTGTGTGGAGCAGCACGGTGTCACTGAACATGACTGATGACCTGCGACGGGCTAGAGACGGCGGCGACAGCAGCGACAGATTGGAGGCATTCTGTATCGACACTCATTTGTATGTAAGCTTATCATTCATCATTTTGTTAGAAAGTATACTTGTACCTAGGGCAGCGTTAACATTTTTTCTTAACAGTCAGTTTAGCGACCTAATCATGAAGAGGTCATACAGACAGCAGATACAAAACCACAGATACCGAAAGAGTTGGTTTTGCATTATTATAATATCACTAACTAGTGGGCTGAGTACGTGAAATCGATACTAATGTAAAAATTTTTCATCATTTTGGTAGTAACACTCTTACCTAAGGCAGCCTCAACTTAACGTCTTTTCCTTTACAGTCGGTTTACGGGCTTAATCGTGAAGAGGTGAAATATTATTCCGAAAGAGTTTGTTTTGCAATATTACAACATAAGTTAGTACCTAGTGGGTACTAAGTACGTGGGATAATTTGCGTTCATTTTTTTCTCCAGCTCTTTTCGAATATGACGTGTGTAAATAAACAGCGCTAAAGATAAGTCATAGCGTGTTAAAAATCATAAATAGGACTTACATCCGAATAATTATTATATCTCTACCATATAAACAAATGGCTTAGTTGTATTTCAATCGATACCAAATTTTACTCACATTTAGTATTCTACGACTAATTAAATGACTAAAGGAACATTTAGTGGCATTCCATTGAACTGTCTTCTGGGAGCGAGCGGATTAAATTAAGGATATTTAGTGCATCTGAACTATCTTTATACGCACAGATTATCTGGAGTTGACCTATGCTGTATACGATATTCTAGTCTATCCCATAAATATTAATGACTTTACAAATTCAAACATACATACAGAAAAACAAACAACAAAGAAAACATCCGAAAGAGAATTGCAATTACGAATTGTGGAGGTATCAGGTTATTCGAGTATGGTATCTTTTCTTTGGGACACAAAACAACGAGAGTACAGAGAGAAAGAGAATACACATATTAATGTTAATTCTTAACTAAAAATACGTGCATTGAGTAAAAGTGTGTTCTTTTTACCATACGAGAAATATTTAAAACATCCTTAAATATAATTTAGTAGCTATTATTTATTACTAACGGATAATAACTCCTTTTCACCCGTGGTACACACATAGCCTATGTCAAAAGGGGATAGTGTGGCTTTCCAACGGTGAAATATTTTTTCAAATCGGTCCAATAGTTTCGAAGGCTATTCGACGCAAACAAACAATCAAACTTTCCTCTTTATAATATTAGTATAGATATATACTTTTAGTTTAGTTTGTAGGTATACAAAAGTGAAAAAACGGAACCCCCGTGGGATCATATGTCTTTCTAATTGTTATAGTTGATTTTTTTAAAGTTGTCTAGAAAATAAAGTTTTCTTCTTCTTCTTTGTACACCTCTTATCCCTGTTCATATGGGGTCAGCTAGAAATGGATATTATGGTTAATAATATATTTATTCAAAAAAATCCTACTCTAGCTCGCCTTTTGTGTGTATATTTTAAGGTACCTTTTACAAAAGAATATTTCTGTACTCTATTTTTTTTGTGCTTCGTACACGAAGCAATTTAATTATAGATGGCGCATTTTTGCTATCACATGTTTAAGGGAATATACATTAACGAAAACATTTATTAAGGCGGTATATAGAATATATCAGATAAGCGTATTGAATGTGTTTGAACCTAAGAGCATTAAACCAACCGGAGACTCCAGACGTACTTATTTCTACTCCTGCCTCATTCTGTGCGTGGCTGGGGTGAGGAAACACCACAATAGGTATTAACACTAAAGCATTATTCGATCACGTCGCTACGAAAACATTACACAAGCAAAAAATACACGCACACAAGTACGAGTATCTACAAGCAATGTGACCGGGTCATATACTTTTGACAGTAAGGGTCGCCTTTCAGTGGCCACTCCAGTATAGTTTAATGCTCTAAGGTTTGGACGCACAACAAAACAATTAGAGAAATTTTTGATATTTATCTAACAGCTCATATATGGAGACACAGATGGTTGGAAAGCCTATTCTGTGATACAGGTAGTAAAACCTTGTTTCCTTGTACTATACTTGAATAATAATATTTCTAGCTCTTTTATACACTAGTTGAATTATAAAATCTAGGTAAAAGTAGCTAATGTCTTATTGCAGACTATATCTTTGTGCCTCCACATCCATTCAGCCGTTCTGGTCTGATTGATTAACAAAAAAATCCGATTTTTTACATTCATATAATTACTAGTATATAGATATACTATACTATAATTACCTAGGTTTATCTATTTAAGAAGTTATTAGTCTTTAATGTATTTATTATTATTAAATCATTATTATATTTTACTAAGTATATGTTTAAAAAAAACTAAGTATATATTTGATACTCAATATAATAAAGGCAAAAGTGGGAGACGTATCATATTGGGATGTGAAAAGATTATCGTAAGAGAAGAAGAAGACATACAATAACAAATTTGAGAACATGTAATATTTAAAACATTAGTTAAAAACGAAACTTAAATCAAAACATCGAGAAACCATTTTTTATTCAAATTACGGTCTCAAGACATCAAATCTCGCTCGGCTATACATTTCAAATAATACCTATACTAATTGTGTATACTTGTAAAGTTACCTCAAGATCAGCGGCGGACAAGGAAGGCACGCGCAACAGGCTGGGCCTGCCGAGGGACTCCTCCCCTCCCCCACCCGCCGCGGCTTCCTCATCCACCTTCCTCCCATTTGTCTGTACCAGATATCCAGTGTATTAGAAAGATAAGTCGTGTGGTTTCCGGCAGGTAATATCCAATCTTTTATTTTATTATTTATTTTAACAAATTCCACAGCTCTTAATCATTTTACAATAGTTCCTTAAAATACACTGACAGCAAATAATGGATTTAGGTACATCATTTAGGTATAACTACTTTAGTATTATTAAGTATTCTTTGGTATATCATATAACACGAAATGCAATTTAAGATAATATGTTTAGACGTTGAATATGACATAAGTTGAATTTGAATTTTGATAACATAAATTGAAGTTATCATGAGTGTTATGTACGAGTGCCTTAGTTTTTCATTGCTCTTGAAATTTATTTGTCACAAGATTCGATTGCTTTGTGCCTTTACCAGTTGGCGATTTCCGTCAGTTATTTCCCGAATAGGATTGGCCTAGGTGGCGGGGGTTATAAAAATAAAGGCCAATCTTATAATCATGTTTTTCTTATTCTGTCTTGATTTCGAAAGATAAGAATAAGAAATTGGTCTTATCATTGGACAACCGAAATTATACAAAAAAATTAACAGAAATAACAACTTTTTTATGTCACAACTAGAGCACTTGAAAAGTTTTTAGCCGCACTATTGCATAAAGCAATTTTAATTTTTTTTTTAATATGAGTATATAATTTGTACAGTCGTTTGCAAACAATAATATATTAAAATATGTGACGACGTATTTAGTAAGCAGCTTTTAAGAAGTATATTTTTAGGTATCCTTAATTTATGCCTGAAGTAAGGTCAACGCACAATACACCGCCATCACGGAAGCTGGAGCTAAAATCTTTGTGAGATATTTTATTATAATATATATATTATGCACGCAGTGTAATTTACATCTCATTTTATAATCAGCAACTCTAGCTCTAACGAGATGCATTTTCATTTTGAAATAGCTAATTTACGTATATCCATAATTACGACTCGTATTTCTTTGAACCATTTCAATCAGTCGAAAACAAGGATTTATCATTGAATGACGAAAATTTTTTCACTTTTTGTTTCAAAAACTAAGCATAAAAATTATTTTCAAATTATAAACGACCAATAAATTATAGGTAAGTAAATAATTTGTATGTAATATAATAAATTGTAAATTGTATGTACAGAGATATCTATTATATTTTATTAGCTTCTTGGCATATTAGTTCTTAGTCATTAACACTTTCGCTGGCAGTAACTCCTCTTGAAGTGGATAACAATTAACTGTTATTGTTATCTCGTTTACTGTCCGCGAAAGTGTTAAGTTGAAAGATATATTATTGATTATGATATAAATATAAAAAATCTTTTTCTTATTACGACTGATAGGTCGATAGAAATAGTACGTTGTATGTACCTGAGGGTGAATCCGGGGACAGCAAGGATGGTGTTGTTTAGGCTTGTTCGCTGGCAGTTGTAGCGTTTCTCTGCTCGTTCGCCAGCGCAGTTGGGCCCGTTGATATCGATATACCCTAAAATGAATTATTTTACGATTATAAGGTATATTAAGGTATCATAAATTTGATAGAGCAGTTCTTATCCAATTTATGATACCATAGGACTTTAGATTCCGTGCCCGGCTGCCATCTGGTATTCGTTAAAGGCAGTCCGGGGCAGTGGTCCAACTGCAACTACGTCAGAGGCCGAGAATCGGTTCTGAAGAACTTTGACACTAGTATGTGCATGACCAATTGACCGTGACACTTACACGAAATGATTATGATGATGCGCATGAGAACTTACACTTTTTTTAATATTTTTTAAAGGAGTAATATTAATACGTAACAACATGGAGATTCTTCGTTTCACCCGGACCCTATATCTAAATAACTCTTTATTGCACAAAATTTTTCAAACACACACAAGACAAATAGATACAACCTCAGATGTAGTTTGTTTGACGACTGGTTTTTTATACCATTACTTTAGCAGTGAAGAAAACGGCTCGCTATTTTTTGGCGGCAAAGAAACATAGCTGTTCTCACCTGATCTTCTTCGCCATCCTTCTTTTGAACCTCCTCCATAAATGCGCGACATACTTCACTATCTCGGCATAGCATGTTGCTGGTTCACTATTGTTAGTAGACGAAGCCAGGGTAGAAGACGATGTGAACCGGGCCCTTTCAGCTCGCATGCGTTCCATTTCTCTCTTTTTGGTCTCAGCAAATTGAGTTGCAATAACGACCAAGCAAAGGTTGATCATGAAGAAGGAACCGATCTGTAATAAATGTATTTTTAAGCTATTGTATAGTTTTTATCGCGGGCTTTAAGTGCGGCGACCAAATCAAGAAATTACGTAACGAAAATAAAACTTAACATCCCCCACCATATAGCTCGGCTGAGCAATCGTACTTATTTTATTGATAAAAAATTCCAGGTTAAAAAAGGGTCAGGCTGCATTTTTTTATACAATTGATGATTAGACAGACAGGCATAAAGTGTAGGAGTGTTAATTTAATTGTGAATTTCATTGAAATTATCTGAAGGTTAATTTACAATGTATTTTAATAGTATATTTTACAATGAAAGAAAACTAGAACAGGAAATAATCTATTGCAGAAATGTATGATTTCCATTCCTAGTTATTGTTGTTGGGTTTTATCAGGAGGAAACTTGAACGTAAAGCTTAAAAGTCTTGAGCTAAAACTTCTCAGATCTTCTCACATTTAAAAATGGTAACAGTAAAACATGACAAATCTCTTGATTTTGGGGTATTTATATGCTAAATTTACAATCGTAAGAAAGATTAGGCGTAAGATCGACAAAATTAATAGAGTAACACTTTGTGTGCCTAAGTAACAATGTTTCCCATCTCTCCGATATCTAATCTATAGAATTTATCATAATGTAATCTTATTCACATCGTCTCACGATTTTATAGCTCGGGATGGAAGCCTTTCAGATACTCACGACAATGAGCAGGACAAAGTAGATCCAATCCCAGAAGCTGTGCGCGTCTTGTACATAATACATTATGTCGGTCCATCCTTCCAGCGATATAACCTGGAACCGTAGAATCAGTATAGAATTTTATTTCACAACGAATTTTTTATTTTTATATTAAATAAATTTGTCACGCCAGGGGTTGCTTTAGTGTGGTATTATAACGTTTCGTAGGTTAGTGTGTAATAAAATTTTGACTAATGTAATTGACAATCTTTCAAAGTAGGTCACACTTGCCATATTTTATTGCGAAATATAAATTTTATTGATCCTTTGACGGATTGACGTATCTATATCTGTCAACTCATATAAAATAAAGCTGAAGAGTTTTCTGTTAAAAACTAGAATAACGAAAAAAGAAACGTTCGCTAATAAACAGCTTCTATGTCTATTGTTCAAAAATACTTTATTGATTATGAGCCCACTAGACAAAAATCAATTTTTCACGATAAAATAAAATACCATAAAGCAAAAAGCTCATTTGTTAAATGTTAGTAAGTAAAAAACACTTTATTGTACTATAAAATTGCATACATGGATTACATGCTGTGACAAGATATACAATAGGCGGCCTTATCGCTAGCGCAATCTCTTACAGGCTACCTTAAGGAATGTATTACATTTTTTTTTAAAACCTTAAATATACTGACCTACAAATGAATATTTAATATTCGGTTTAAAGAAAATGCAAATGTATTGAAAGCTAGTGATATATACTGAGTTTAAAACATTACAATTGAGTCTACCCATTGACAGTAAAACTTGTGATCAAGATCTGAAATAATGGTTGCGGTTGCTGAAAAAGTATTGACTTACCAAAAATATAGCGACCCAGGCAAGGCCGATATTGTCAAAAGATATCGTGCCTTGAAATGGGTTTGGGCCTCTCTGCGAGCAATTAGTGTAATACTGGTTCCAGTTTACACAGGACGTATTGGTTGGAGCGTTGTATGAGTACGGCTTGGCAGTTTCATTGCAGACCAGCGCCCCGTAGCGATATGGAGGAAAGTTTCCACAAGTATGCATGCCACTGTCGGCTGGAGTGGTGCAAATGTAGTCCAGTTCTTTTGAAAACTCGTAGTGGTACGAAATGCTGTGCAAAGGAAACAATTTTTAAAGAAATCATTCTTAACGCTGTCTTTGTAGTCTTTTACATTTATACACAGTAATATTTTTCGAGTTAATTGTAAACAAAATTGAAAGCAAGAAATACTCATTCAGCTGAAAGCTTTTCTCAAGTTACCTCCTTTTTTTTTATATCTTTAAATCAGTCATTGAATTTAACGAAGATAATACCTTGATGTAGTATCGAACAAAGGAATTCTCCTTTAGTTCAACTTTGAAGAACAAATTAAATATCTACAACAAGTCTTTTGTGTAACGTGAGTGTAGAAATACAACAAAGTTGATTAGAACTTGCCCAAGCTAAAACTGATATGATGTACAATATTGTTCAACACTATCTGGCAAGTGATTTGTTATCCATAATTATTTCAACGAGGTTAGACAAATGTTTTAAAATAAATGCTACCATTACATGAGGTGAATTATGCATTTCCTGTCATAAAATTAGAATCAACTCTATGAATAACACTAAACATCTATAAGAGCATGCAACATCTATATTTAGCGACACATGCAAATACATGCCGATACAGAAGACCTGAAATTCTAAAATCAGCCAATTTGTCCAATCAATAAGTTCTTAAATGAAAGTGCTAATAGGGTTTGAGTAAGGCCAGGTAAATATTAGTGGATTGGTAAGATTAACGCCAGTGGCCCAAAGGTCGTTATCACGTAGCGGTGGCCTCGGCGCGGCGGAACACGGCCGTAAGCTGTAACCCACATCATTTGGCGTCGGTCGTTAGAGCCCTTGTTCTCTTGATGATCGCCATAAGGGTTTTATTGTGCTCTTCAACTTTACGCTGAAATCTTTCTACAGTTTTTCAAAATATTGCACCTGGATTTTTCAAATTACGTATCTTCGCGTTACTACTTCTAACAATAAACATTTTTCGAAATATTAAACTGAAATTGATGTAATAGATGAATAATGTTATGATCCTGAATCTATTATTTTACACGAGTTTGAGTCTGTGGAACTCTGTATTAAAAGCCCAGCAATACACGCATATCATTTTTTACCATGTAAGTCAAGCAATGTCCAGACAGCTTCGGCCACTATGAACATACTTTCTTGAGCTCATACACATACACTACAGGATGCACGAAGGCGTAAATTGAAGTCAGATGTTAAACATTTTTTAGACCTCGTGAAGTAAGATGCAATTGTCAGGTACTAGTTAATACACATAGTAGTAGACCTAGCATTTTCTTGTCATTATGTCGGTAGGTATTTCATTTCATGTGTGTCAAGATATGGTATAGTTATTTACAGGCGATTAAATAGAACACTAGAAATAGTTGTGTATGTTTACGTTGAGATAGTAAATATATCAGCAGCAAAGCTGCAAACTAATATGCAGTAAATATGTATAATTTGTGCAACTATTAAAGAGTTTGGATACAGGTATTTATTGCAGAGAAACAATGAGTGTAGGTAGGTATATATAAAATACTTGGCAATTGTTTACTGTAGAGGAAGTCAATAGAACTACCTAACCGATTTAAAACAAACTGGCAGTTCATGGTGTACATAATTATAGACATTGAAAATTAGGTGAAAATTTCAATAATGAATATAATGAAATTGTAGACTTATTAAAACTGCCAATTCGTATGCGGGAAGCAAATACAGAAGCACATCTGGACGGCAGATGTGTGAAGGTACACGTAACAACAGTTTTCAATGTTCTTAACAGATACATTTATAGAATTTTGATCGCAGATCCTTACGAGTTCACTCTGACGCGTACTCTGTACCATTCGGACAGGTCTCTGGAACATAAAGTTAGGAAGCGGTGACGGGTGTCATGTACCTAAAATCTAATTATTAGTTCTGATTATCAAAAAATATGTATGTACTTATTTATAATCAACTCATCTAAAGTATTAAGACAATACACATTTCATGATAACAGTGTCAAATGTTCTACTTCTAAAACTATGTCTGGCAATGTATCTAAGTCTACTGTATTTGTTGTTTTCATTTGATATGATGGTAACTATGACTGTACTATGTTTGATTGCTGTAAACCAACCTTGCAATGTAGCAAAATTTTAAATTACGATGTAGACATCACAAACAATTTCTAAGCTTCCACGCAAATCATAATGAATTTTGCTACATCTTTGAATGGTCGATCATGCGTGTACTGATTGTTATTCATGTTTGTTCCAATGTGAGTATTGACAGTATGCAATATTAACATATGTACATTGTTCAAATGTTAATAAGCAAAGATTTTCAACATGCGCGAATTGATATTGATGTTAGTATGAAAAACATAATTTACAACGATAAAATGTAAAATATTAAAATAACAGAGCAGTCGTGGATGTGCTCGTGGGATGTAAGCGTTAAATATTGCATGCAGTCAATGTTAGCAATGGGACGTGCCGCTAAGACGAGCGCTTTCGAGCAAGTGGAACAAAATGAAAAAGTAATTTCAGCTGCCATTTCATCCACGAAATATGTCACATTTTGTAGTAAGTAGAATATAATGACCCTGAAGTAATGAATAACGCTTTCATAATAAAGTCATCAAAAAATGAGTAGGAAACTAGTATTCACATTATATTCGTCTAACCTGCAATAAGTCTACGTGATAATTAAGTTTTAATCACATACTTCGGTATTCGCACATGAGGCGGAAGCACCAATTCGCAGCGTTGTCTGAGGATCCCTTCCCAGAGCTGGACCCCCACAATACCAAAGATGAAGAATACGAAGAAACATAAGAGAAGAACATTTCCGAGCATTGGCAATGTGTCTAGGAGGAGCATGACCAATATTCTCATACCTGTGAAAAGAAAACAAAAAGTATATTTTTTTTCTATTATTAATATATAGCAATTTACATGGATAAATATGGATTTAATAATATTTAAAAATGAAGAAGATTGAAAGATACAAGTAAAGAAAGAATTTTACGTAACACAAGTAATAAACGCCTTTTAGATATTTTTTATTTGCGTTGTAATATTTTTATTTTGAAAAAAAAATAGCATAACCTATATCGCTATTTTTAGAAATGTTTGAATTTAATATTAGTTTGATACAATATTATTTCCACGCTGGTCTGGGAGAAAAAGAAAAACATAGAATGCACCAGCTGCCTCTCTTCCCGCGCAAGCCGTAAAAGTCGTCTGAGGGAATCGCCGAATGGGGAAATCATGACATAAGTAGGCGATGCGGCTAGCAACCCATCACTATTGATTTCCTATTTCAACTACCATTATGCTAAACGTGGCCTAAGGTCTTATGGCTCTAGGCTCTGTCTACCCCGTATGGGATAAAGACGTGATTATATGTATGATACAATATTAATTATTTAATATTAGTATAATGGTTGACTGAGAGAGAAGTATTAGGTCCGCCAATTGTAAAAGTATTGCTGCATGTGTAAAGGTACAATAGAGTAATATAAATACATAAATAAACCTATTCCTTTTAACTTGTAAATAAGCAAGTTAAAGAATGATGGCGGAATTTGTACGAATAAAAAATGTAAATATAGAGAACTTAAAATAAATCGCATTAGTAAGAATACTTCACTAGTAACATGTTTACCACCACAAAAAAATTTTAAACCCCGGGGTTATTTTAATATTCCATTTTATAAAAGTCGACCTTTAGTTTCGTTTTTATTCGCCATTTTTAACGCAACTGAAACATTATGTCACCCTGACAGTGGTTAGCATTGTCAAAGCGATATTGACAGTTCATTATGGTAGGTTAGATTCATTGATTTAGTACCTGGGGGGTGGGCTAGTAAGCAACCTGGGGGGGTTACCATCAACTTTTTAAGTAGCAGGCTCACTATCAAGTGGTTAACTACCATCTCTTTAAACCATACAAGAACGAGTGAGTAGGCGAGACAGGGTAACACAGTTAGACGTCATCTCCTTTCATCATGTATTACGCTTTAAGAGATGGTACCTACCACCATCTCTAATAACCATGCAAGAACGACTGAGTAAGGGAGATGTCGCCTTACATCATGTATTGCGCTGTCTCACTTACTCACTGAATCTTGCATGGTTTTAAGAGACTGTATATAGTAACCTCCCTGGGGGCTTACTACCATCTTTTAAAATCATGCAATAACGATTGAGTAAGATGAGATGGTGGTAGGCAACCTAGAATGTGTTCCTGAGCCACACAATTTATGTAACAAATGCACTTATTTTTTGTATATCTTTCGTACAAATCTACTACTTAAAATGAATATTTTTCCTAATACAAATAATAAATAATTTCACTGTTAGTATGGTGTAAGATTTTGTTTGGCGTCGAATTGGCCAAACAAAGAAAAAATTGCCAAGTTGACAGAGACAAAAATATAAAAAATATCGTTGGTCCTTTTCTTAATCATGGATTTCCCTATTTTGCCATCTCACTTTTTCACCAAGTAAAAATAAATTGCTTAATCACAGGTACAACAACTACTTAATCTATGAACCTAACCTACCATAATGAACTGTCAATACCGTTTTGACAATGCTAACAACTGTCAGGATGACATAATGTTTCAGTTGCGACAATAATGGCGAATGAAAACGAAGCTAAAGGTCGACTTTAAAAAAAATAAATATTAAAAAAACCCCGGGGTTTAAATTTTTTTTGTGGTGGTAGACATGTTACTAGTTTGTATTCTTACTAATTCGATTTATTTTATGTTCTCTGTATTTCAATTTTTTATTTGTACAAACGATGTATGGAGTTTCGCCATGACTCTTTTACACACGTTGAAGTGAATTCTTAAATTATATGATTCACCTAAAACTAAACGTTCGTGTTATAAACTCCACAATTTCAACCCACAAATCGGTACTAGTTGCAAAAGTTAGACACGCTCAGGCACAGCCGCGAAATGTGATGGGTTGCAGCTGAAATACAATTCAACTATGAAAAACCTAAATTGTTCATTGCACCGTATTATTTAGGGTTTTCCGGGGTTGTGATTTATTTACTGTTGAAGTGCAGTTTCCCGGAGAGCAGATGGTTTTCAATTAATTTGTTACACGAGTAGGCGGGCTGGGAAAGAGGATTAGTGCCGCGCGAATACAGAAGCCCAATTTCGACAGCGTTTGGGGACTTGTTAATGGACATGTTCACTAATTACGCATCGTTGAGGTGATATATTAGGAGATCTGCTATTATTGATGCCCAAAATGCCTTTGGCCTAATGAGTTTTGTTTTTGTGGTAATCTAGACCATTTATTTGCTACAGGGTAAATGGAACCACTTGTTTTTGTTTTTGATGTGAGTAGGTTTTTTCTTTATCATTTTGATATCGTCTACTGTATTAATTAATTTATTTATTTTAGCTACATGGTAAAAGTTACTGTTGTATGTAAACAAGCAATGTTCGTTGGATAATAAGTTATATATTAAATAGTTGATTATACTAAATAATCATTCGCAGACACAAAATAATTTAGAGCAAAATAAGAAAATAATGTAAAATATAAATTTGAGCTAATTATTTGTATGCCATAAAGGAATATAAAAAGATAATGCTATTCAATAAATACCCAAAACAATACTTGACATCAATTATGCTAAAATATTAAGAGAAAATGTTATAAATCAAAATATTCATTTCCATCCAATGGAATAAAAACACACGTGGGGGCAATAAATTTCAGCGGAGGCGAATTAGTGCCGATGTATGTCTAACCGCGAGCGAGCGGTCTGGCCATAAAATATTGATAGTACAGATAAACGTACTTATATAACCATAACTTATACTCGTAATATAATTTTTAAACGTTTGTTTGTTACGTTATCACGCATGTACTACTCAACTAATTTAATTGAAATTTGGCGTGAAAATAGTTTTAGTTTTCGGGAAGGATAAAGGCCCGGAACTCTCCGTAAGATTAGCCCGACGATTATTTTGACACTTTTAGGATGCTACGCGCCGGCACTTTTAACATAACAAGGCACAACCCCTGGTTATTTCTAGTAGTTTATAAAAAAAATAACTTGGTTTTATCCAGAACTTGTTTAGTCTATATTATTATAATAAAACCTATAAATTGTTTAGTCAGATTCCATAACAGTGACGTCTATGCTACAAATAGAAATTAAAGCAAATAACATAGGACTGAAGAGACGATTCTGTTCTTTCATTATCTAGGTCTGGATTTAATTTGTGGCTACGTTGCATTGTCCTAGTTGCCGAGCCATAGATGGGTTCTTCTTTTTGTATTAATAACGACGAAATGCCATATTTAACCAGTGCCAAGTTTGGAATCTTTAACTTGTTGAACTTATTTCTGTAAATGTATTAAAATGACTTACTACTATTATATATTTTTTTGGTTCGTCATTTCTTATAAATAAATACTTAAGTTTTAAATATATAGATTATTAAAGATTTTCGTATCGAATGATAGTGTTATTATATTTGTTTATACAATGTGAATTATTTTCGTATGTTATTATTCCGTTTACTTATTTGTTCCTGAGTCGTTTCAAAATCCTGATTCTTCGAAGGAAATTATTGCACCTCTTGTATCTTTTATACGTTTAAATATCTGAAAAATAAAGATGTCCTAAAATTCAGGTTTATTATTTATTTCCCCTATAAAATAAACTAAAGCTACCTAGCCACTACAGTATCTCAACTGTAGAAGGAAGAGATATAAAAGATTTCAAAATAGTATTTGAGTTATCAATGTTATTTTATCAGTACAAAGAAGACAAATACGTGTACAAAGTAATCTTAACATGTCATAACAAAAGGACCTTAATTAGGAATCGAGGGGATAAAACTGTTTAATATGCAAATTGTATTGAGACGTTGCCAACTAGATATGGTGATGTCCTCAACTTGTTCTGTATTGGCTCCACATACCAGCAAACTCATTAAACATGCTGTCTAGCGTATGAAGTTAAATTTAAACATTTTGCATAGTTTGGTGCCGGCAGTCGAGCTTGCTTGTTTTAGTTCCAGTGTTATTTATTTAGGATCGGTTGCCTCTCTGGTGGGCTAAATTTTCTAATGTGATTCTCTGCCTTCTAAGTAAAGATAAATAATTAAATAATTCAAGTTATTCTATTGTTAGATAGGGAAATGCTGAAATAGTGTCGCACGTTTTCTTTGTATACTATACTGTTTGAACTCCTATTTCTGCTCTTAGGAATGCGGTGGCAATATTTCAGAAATGCTTTCAAGTGCATTCTTTCAAATCTGATTCACGTATACAAAACCAGACTTTTATTTTTGGCGCACATTACTATTCACGCGGTTGTTATGAGCACGAAAGACAATAACGTCTTAAAACGAAATTTTTATTTATTTATTTATTAAATCTTTACTGCAACAAATAAGTACAATGAATGTATCGTTCAATAGGCGGACTTAGTGATAATAGCACTATCAGTATATTGATGAAAACTGTGTCTAAATCTGTGGTCCCTAAAATTAGGCCACATAAGAAGGGTCAAGGTTTCCCAAGCTGAATGAAGCTTTGCTTTTCCACGGCTATTTAAAAACCTCTCCAGTTTGTCGGGAGTGTTTAACGTGCCTTATCTTTCGCAGCAGCGAGATCGCAGATTGTAATATTTTGTGAAGTAGTATAAATTTCCTCTCTTTTACTAGAAAATTCTGATAGTTGGAATCTACAATTATGAATCGTATAAGGTCAAAGTCTTTTTGTATGAAACACAACGACTATTATATGTTTTGTAGACTGGTAGTCAGAAAATATACAATGACACATTAACAAATACAATTAAAACGGACATAAAAAACGAAAAAAAGTACAAAGGCGTATTTATCGAATGCAATTCCTATCTGACGACTTAAGCGTAGGGTATACAATGTTGATTAATTAAACACATGCATGCTCGAATTTCGGTGTAATGTAAGCCAAGGTAAGTCTGAAGTGTGCGCAGGCCCTACGAGGCTGCGGCCGGGCTCACTTGTTGCTCGAATCGATCGATGCCCACGCCTGCTCTCATTTCGCCCCCGGTTAATTTATATAAGTGCCACCCGTAGATACGGATTTCTTCCGAGGACGATTATTGCAACGGTTACCTTACTAGATTTTATTGGGATTGAAACCTCTATTTTATTATTAGTTTTGTAATTAATGTTTGTAGGTACAACATTTTGTGGGCAAGGTTAATTAGCTTTAAACAAGATGTTACTTGGATGATTTGAAATCTATTTTATGCAGTATTGGCCCAAACTAAATTTAAATTCATTTATGTCGAGTTTATTTTGGATTCTTAATATTTTTAAAGTAATAAGTAAAATTTGTGGTAAGTTTACAAAATATTTTTAATGCATGAATAATAGCAATTCAATTCAAAAAAGTAGTGCCTTTTGAGACACCAAGCCATGTATACATGGCTTGGTGTATACTTATACTATAATATATTTATGTCCAAGTGTCACTGCATATATTTCGACGAGAAAGTAATTTTCTGTATATATAAAAAGTTATAATCATCCAACCAGTAGTCAGTAGTATGTGTTTTTGTCTTTCATTTTAAATTTACAATTAAAAATTCATACGCATTAAGTTTTACACATACTTTTGTAATACCTTCATCAAAAATTGTTCCATAGCGCTAACACCTTGTACCTGTAAGGTGTAAACCTTGTACCTAAATTATTAATTAAAATAAAAATAATTTCAATAATTGTGGATTTACGAGATTATCCACAGGAAATATAATAATGTAAGTATAATATAAGTATTTTTTTTTTCTGGAATGGAAACTCTGGAAAAAAGTTATTGATTGAACAGTATTTAAAAAGTAAAAAATAAGTCTATACATTATTCTTCTAATTCTAATACAAGTTAAAATGTGTTAAGAATGTGAAAGTTTATTTAAGTCGGCGGTCGATTTATAGGGTGGAGGTCAGACAAGAGTATACTCTAGAGTAAGAGCCCTTCAATCTTAATTTAGAACTGAGGTTTAGTGCTGTCGAATCGCTCATTAATGTCTAAGCTAGCACTTTACAACCTATTCCATAAAGTTTTGATTTCTTGGTAATTCAAACGAATTTGTAAAACGGAATAAGCAAGCTGTTTCCTTTTGTATTTATAGAATTTAGGTTTAATTTAAAGACTAAGGGAAAAGAAAAACGTCTTTGATGTTCACTAGTCAGAACCATCAAAATTATTGGTTAGAGATAGTAAGATCTTTGAGTTCCTGCGATCTTAATAAGGTCGTCGGATCGTCTATTAGGCGGATATACAACAATGTTTTCTTCCGGAACATGGTCGCCATTTTACAACCATTTTGACCCAATGGCCATAAGTTCTTTTTGGAGAACGCTAAGTGTGGGGAGAAAAAAAGTCAGTTTGGATATGTAGGAGGAGGTTTATGTGCTATTAATGTCTAGGAGACAAAGTGGCTGAAATGACCAAGATTGCAGAATTAACTTACAAGAAAATGGTTTTAAGCTACAATGTGCCATTAAACTGAAAATACAGCGCAAATAACTTTGCAACTTTCCCACTATGCTATTCTAAGCTGGAGAGTCTATTTCAGTCAGAAAGATCGTGTAAAGAGCGGTAACTAGCTAAATGTTGGACTCGTTGCGGCAAACTTGTCCCGTTAACTGACAGAGTACATTAATATAACTTGAAATTCAACTAGCCAACCTGAACGTCTAAGTTAGTACTTAATGAATACTTGATAAAAGCATAAAATGTAGGTTATCTTGTCTTCCCTGCTGACAAAGCAGAATATGATAGGCATTCGATTCAGCTAGGCTTAGATGTGATTGCATATGATACTTCCTCTTGACCTTTTGTTTTCTATTTAGGGTCTTTCTTCAGAAAATAAATATAGATTTAGAAAACGCAGAGATTTCATAAAAGTTTTAATGAAGTTATAGTCGTCAGTTGTATCGAAATCAAGTTTATAAACAAAGTTACAAGCGATGGTTCTGGATTAAAATAGCCGATTTGATACTTGCAATAGATTGTTATAATAGGAATAATTGTTCACAAATTCCTGCACGGGTTTGATGTTATATCCCAACTAATATTATAATGCGAAAGTGAGTTCATATATTTATTTGTTAGCTCTTCACGTCCTTTCTACTAAACCAATTTTACTGAAATTTCGCATACACATAGCTAGGAGAATTGAGAAGGCCATAGGTTACCTTTCATCCTGAGAAAAGCACTGTTCCCGCGGGAAATTCATACGGGCGAAGCCGCGGGCGAAAGTTAGTATTAAATATTTAACAGTATTATGACTTACTTGGTATCCTGTTGATGGCTCGCAGTGGTCTTAACACTCTTATTGTTCTTATGGCTGATAAGTTGATATTCTCTACGTTTAACGCATACTCCAATGCACTAGAAGAGAAGTTATGTAATTATTTAGTAAAACAATGTTCAACAAAGGAATAGTTGAAAAAATAACAACTACATTAAACCCAATGTTATTTTCCCAATTTTATTACGATATTAGTACAGAGGGTAAAAATGCTTGAAAAATATAAACTTCTTTAAATAGATGCGTAAAATAAAGATATACTAAACTATAAATAAATTTCAATGGATTGCTGCCTTATGTTAAAAATATATATAACACTCACCCTGCCATGACAATGAAAAAATCCAGTCTATTCCACGAATCTGCTAAGTAAGTGCCGCGACCGTATATCCCCATAGCCACCATTTTGATGGTCATCTCCAACGTGAAAAAAGCGAAGATGATGTCATCAAAAACCTGCATACAAAAAAATATTTATTACATATTACGCATATTTCAAAACTAACCTAAAATTACAAAAGTTTATATCTTTTTACCTACACAAAGACTAAAAATTTCGCGCGCATTTATCAAACCAAAAAAAAAATGTTTATAACCGGCCAGTTGCAAAATGGTAACAGAGTTTTTTTTTGTAATATTATGTCCTGTTTGACATATTCAAAAATAAAAATTTGCGTGCGCTCATAAACAATGATTTTATTAGCAGCCAGTGGCATTTTTTTGATAATTAAAAATTTTAACGAATATATAATACGAATTTTAAAAAAAAGCAATTTTCCTGCATTTATTTTTATCTATTTACCTATCTTTTTTTTTATTAAAGATTGCAACAGTAATATGTAGGTATTTTATTCAAAAATATTTTTCACCATTCTTATTTTTTTTATATTGGTATCTGAATAAAATTATTTACCTGTAATATTTTGCACCTATTGGTAACACACTGGTCGTCGACACAGGGCTGGTACATTCCCAAGGTTATGCAGTTCAGCAGGATAACTAGCATTGATATCCTTTCGAACCATGTGCGATGAAAGTTAAGGATGTTTTATAATTCTATTTACTTATAATATTTATAATAATAATGATTCGTTTAACCTTTGTAATGTGGTTAATACCTGGAAAAAACTATAGTTTTTAAATCGATTTATTCACGTACTATAAATAGAAAAAATTGTACAACGAAAATGTTTCATTTACCTCATTTCAAATTTATTGCACGGCACACACAAGCATTGTTTTACATTTTACAAATTCTGTATAAAACAATTAGTGAATCTCTGCCGTAAAATAATAGAAACCACCCGACCTCACAAGCTTAACCGCAGCACACTACAGTTAGCTCAAAACAGGGATAGACACCAACAAAAAGTTGAAACTTATTTGCATTTAACATGTTTTTTATACGATTACGTTGGCAATTAAGAATAAGGTCCCGAAAGACTGACATCAGGGTATGTCGATTGACCTATACAAATTATGATGATGATGATGAAGTATGAAAGATGGGTGCGCGTGACCGTACAACAACAATATTAATACAGTACAGGTTTAGAAATAATTAATATAAACTCAATAAATTAAGTAAGCTAATACAATTAAGATGTCAACCTTCATTAGAAATATTATTCTTAGCAGATATTAACACCTATAAGAAAAAGTCATAAAGGAAATTTATTCATGTCGGTCCTTTTTACGGTGTTCACGAGTAAAAATAAAGCACCAGAAACAATGTGTCAAAAATTTCGTAAACGCTTGTTTCGATTCTTTTAGATTTCAACATATTTCAAAATATTTGAGAACTACATAGATTTGAAAGATTTATGTGTATTTCTAGACTGAACATAGCCGTCCATTCTGTTCTTACTAATCTGTGCCTAAATGTTCCTGGATTTCATTCGCAATTAATTAAAGACTCCGGAAGGCTGATTACAGGGTTTCATGTTAGCGGTGTCCATTACACTCGCCTTTTCGGTTTTCTGTGCTTGATCGTAAGTCTGGAATTAATAAATGAACCTAAAAAGACTATTAACGAGACCTAAAAATTAAACACATGACATGACGTCTGATTTTAAAATATTGCGATTCGTATATCTATGGAAAGCTTGTCTAGCAAAAAAAGTGATGTCTTGACAATTTTGTAAATAGAATGTCTCCACTAGTAAAATAATGAATACAAAAGAATTTTCACGTCTAATTATACATCGTCTATTAAGAGACAAAAGCCTCTTTAAATGAAATGTACAAGAAAAAACGACTTATTAGCCGAATTAAGACTATTAATCCTACAAGGGCCATGGAAAAAGGTCAATCCGATGTGATCCGATGGGAGTATTTAGGTATCAAAAGAACTAGAAATACGTGACATGAATGATTTTTACACGAATATTTCTATTCTTTAGAGAGGAATTCTAGTGAGTGTTCTAACAGAATTGCAATACCGACCAAGAATCTTATACGTATAATTCACAACACGTCTGGTTTCTAATGGAAGAAAATGATACCGCCCACATACATCTATGATTTTTATTCATTCAGTGAACTGGTTAGGGACTTAATTCATAAGTATCAATACAAATTTTAAAACAAAAATGGGGTATGCTTCTTCTACTAGTCAATTAACAGGTGATGTAAGAATGTGAACTGATTAGGTGCAAGGAAACAATATTGATTATGAGTATTCTAAGGTACTACGGACATAAGAGCAATGCAATATGATAAATTAAAATACATATTATGTTGATAAAATAAAATCGTAAGAAACCATCGAATTTAATGTTAACTCGGTAACAGAATTAACTTGAAATGTTGATTTTGTACATTGATATCTTCTATCTATTTGTAGCAATTTTACTCTAATAAGATAAACGTCTATAAACATTTGAAACATTTAGATCAAATTTATCTTCTTAATATAAGTCTCAGACATAATATGAATGCAAATGACTAATATCCGCACTAATTTCACATTTAATACAACTATTTTTTTAAATTCTCAACATATATTGTATTCTTGATCATCCGAAACATAGAACCATGGACTTAGTCTGTGAGACAGTTTATAACTTTCCCTTAAAACTTTAGTCAATAAATAAAACAATATCATGTATAAGCCATTGAACCCCATGTAATTCCAACTATTGAACATGTAGTAAACACAAACCATTCTGAAGATATATTCGGGACGTAATGGCGGGAAATGTTGTGACAAAAGGAAGTCTCACCATTACATAAATATTAGCACGGGTAAGTTCTCCAGTGTTGGTCGATAGACAATATCATTTTTTTTTTGGTGTTATGATAAGACTTGTTTATATATTTGAACTCAATTAAACATTTAAGTGAAGTTAATGCATTTTTTATTTCTATACTTGCTGACCCAGCGAATTCCATACCGCCTGATCCATAGTGGTCTATGGCCTGATCGCATTTTTCTCATCTTTTAAACCTTCCCTAAACATCCACAAAAATTTAAAGACAAAAATTTAATTATTACTCATATCAGCCAATTATTCTCAAGTTTCAGCCAGACTATACTGACCAGCAATAGATTTTTATTATATAGATAGATAGATAAGAAAGAAGGAAGATAAAGCGAACCTAGGGCAAACAGATGATGAACGAATGAACTTTGTATGGCATACGATGAAATTTTTGTAGGTCGATATGCCTAAAATATTTTACGGAGTGTTATGTATATTTTTATATGAAAATTCATTGGGGTAAACCAGATAAAGGCGACAACAATATATCTATATGAAACAGGTAGAGAAGGTATGGCTGCAATAAATAATTAGGAAGTTCAGATATGAGCAGAGTGATAATTGAGCTCTAATAACAAAAATTAAACAAAGACTTTCATCTGAAGAATCTTGGTTTTATCAGAACATACTAGAAATTTAGTATAGTAAGCATGGCTCCAGTCGGGCATAAAAGAGTCGTTAAAATCTCTGAGACTGCTTATTTTCACCAAATAATACAGAGGATGCAATATTGGATGTCATCAATACGCCATTGAGATTTTATTGTTTGTTACTGCAAGACGACATTGAAGCGATCAGCGATTTTAGTTCCAGATTTTGTTGAAGAAGTGAATGATCTCTGTTTATAATATAATGTCTTTCAATGTTCATCAAATACAATAAAGAATTTTGCATAAACAAACATTTGGAGCAAAGGTAGAGTCGCCAAGCAATATCTTCTAGTCAAAAGCTCTCGGTTCTCAATCCTCATCAAACAAATAGATTAAAACGCTGAATTCACTTCAGATTTCAGAAAAAAAAATTATAAAATTTTGACACTACTGATTTGAATTTGCCATCTGTGCAGAAAAACTTATCCACGTTTTGTAGATGTTTTATACTATTCTGTGCTTATCGTTATTTATGCTTTGTAAAGGTTCAGTCGTTGTCCTCGGCTGTTATCGCTAGATCGTTAAGCAACCTTCAGGCAGTTTCCAAAATCGGACCCTTACGTTTGCCACTATCGAATAATGGTCGTTGGAAAAGTTGTGCAAATGATTTTATGGCGGGTCACGAAATTACGATACTACAAATGGCGGGACACGACGGAAGCGAATAATATTTTTTTCATGTGGTTTTTACCAGAAAAGACGGTCATTGTAGTTTTTATGAGACGTCACCTCTAAAAAATTTGTTAACTATGTACTTTATTTAAAAGTAATAGTGCAGTAAAGAATTTTATCTCTTTTCCTTTTCTAGTCAAAACTGCTGTAACTGATTTTGACTACTATTTAGTCACACCAAATGCTCGGTCGTTCAGTAATTTTAGGAACTTAATACTTATTAGTCTATTATTTGGGTTTCTTGCAAATTTTCTATGAAAAAAATAATTCATTTTCTATTTGAGGCATTCATGTCAAACAATCAAACATCCATATTCAATATGAAATAAAAAAAAAAATGAGAATGCGAAATGATATTCTCCCATTGCAAAGGAAAAGTACTTGGAAGAACTTTGTCAATAACAGAATGTAGAGTGTCACTTTTAAGCTTTTGAATTGAAGACTTCACCTTTTGTTCTGAACACAGATCAAAAAGATGTGCCAATGGAAGCGTCCTTTTAATGTGTCATTCAATAATCTGGTGACGTGTGCGGTGGAACTTGAACCAATTATATTATTTGAAAAGCTTTTTCTCTTTTTTAATTAGTAAACCAAATGATTTTAATTTTAATTTTAAGGCAGGTAGAGACCAATTTATACAATGAGATGCATTTTGCGTTTTTTTTTCTTGGCAGTTGTCTACTCGAAAGTTAACTATTAACTATATATATATATAGTATGTATATATATATACACTATTTATTATTTATTAAAATTTAAAGTTAAATAAATAAATCGGATAATCATGAATTACTAACATAGTTTAAAAAAAATTGTTACTAACACTTATTATTAAACGTGCTGCAACAGCTCAAGTTTTGGCCACTTTTATATAAATATAAATGTTTGATTTTGACTGTAATCTTCTGAGAATTATATTAATTTGAAGTTGGTGGCAGCGTCGGAGGATGTTTACATCTCGCTCGGGCTGCATGCGCCGGTCAATTAATTACGCACATAAATGTTAAATGTTATGAGTTTAGAGTTCAGTAGTTGGTATTCAGATTCAAGGTCGGTAATCAAAGAATACTGGTTGGTTTTGTGACCTAATAAGTGTGCACCTTAATATATATTTTACGTTAATATCCTTTCTTAAATAAAAATAACAACGGGTCGTTAAATGTATGAAATAGAAGCCACCATTAGCAAAGTTCGAGTTTGTGATACAAAAATAATTTCTGAAGTAATGATATAAAACAATATAGTAAGCAATTCACCACAATCACTGATTATTATGCAGTTTGTGTTTCGTCAATTCATTGAATTGCATTCTTTCATCTAGGGTTATTTCTTTCGGCCATGCTCATGAAAAAATCGTAAAATTATTTCAAGTCCTTATATTGCATACGTCGTATGACTGTTTGTTTACTAAATGTAAGAATAGTTATAAACGTTCAGCTGAAAGGGTTAAAGTTAAAGGTTACATGGTTATTTTTCCAACGTCGTAGGTTATGAACCGTTAAAGGCTGCACGGGTAGGGATTAATTTTACAGGTCATTAGAGTAAAGGGGGTAAACAAATTTGTGGCCACGATGTCGGTTTACTCCCTAAATCGATTTAATTTGCGCTTCTTTAAATATAAAGTACTAGCTGTTCCCCGCGGCTTCGCCCCACGTGGGACTCGGTTATATCGCGCCCAAAAGTAGCCTATGTTTGACCTCAGGTCGTTTACTACATCCCTACCAAATTTCATCACAATCGATCCAGCAGTTTAGCCGTGAAGAGGTGACAGACAAACAGACAGACAGACAGACTTTCGCATTTATAATATTAGTATGGATTAATGGCCGAAGTGTCTTCCCTTGTTCCCGTATGATTTCTGGGAAATAAGTTCATAGTTGACATCTTCTTATTTCATAAAACAAATCTACCCACCTCATAGCACTTGTAGTTTTTGAGATGTGAGTTAGTGATCTTTCGCCATCAGATTTCAAGTGGTAAGAATGGCAGAAACCTAGCAATTTGAACGATTTACATTTGAACCTCTGACTCAAAAAAAAGATGGGTATATTGTTAAAAAATCAAAGAAATTAATTTTTCTACCAACTGGGAACCTCTCTTATTTAAATCGGTTAAAATATCTTAACTGTTTCTCTAAATGAAACATATACTTTTCAGAAAACCACATCAAAATCCGTTTAGCCTAATGCGAGATGATCGCAGACATATACATACAAACATACGTTAAACTGAGAACCTCCTTTTTTGAAGACGGTTAAAAAAAGTACCAGCGTAGGGACATAAAATGATTTCATTCAATGGCAATAATAGTCTTTTCACTATCAAATGTTCGTTTCTAAGCCCGTGAAAACAATAATTGAAGCAACCTATCGGAATCTCTCGAGTCGCTAGCCAATTTTAATGAATAATTTTATTTTCAGAGCGACCGACTACAAAGGACTTGTATTTTGAGGGACGACATTGTCCTATCTACAGGGGTTTCATCCCGATTTTCAAATACCTAATTATTTTTCCGATCTCGGATTACTTTTAATCGAAAGTAATTATTAAAAATACTTTTTATCACGGCTTGACATTTGCTTTGTTGTGAATGAAAATGTCTTTATGTTTCCTATAATAGATCCGGTCTTTCTTTAATTTTAGTTGTTTTTTTAATATTTATAGTTCAATGTAAAATATTGTGCCTTTAAATATTCGAAATACGATAAGATCTGTTATATTATTTAATAATTTTCCAATAATTGTTGGATACTTATAGTATTTTAATATTAAATGTAAATGAGATACATTTTTGTATGTTTTGATAATATTGGGCATCATATCAGAATGTTCTAGTCAAAATTATATAGGTAGTACTAATAGACAGAAAATAATAATAATTTTAAAACCAATTAATTTCCTGTTGGTTGCCGAGTTAATGGGAACGTTGCAAAGCTGCCAGTTATCTTGTCACCAGCGGCAGAAATCAGTTTCAGATTGAAATTTAAAATTGTTTTACATTATTCTTATCTAAAACATTCCAACCAAATACTATTACTTGATGTAAAGTTATTCATTCTTGAACTAAACGAGTCACAATCTTAAAGGAAAGAATCGCGATAGCGTCCCCGATTTCGCTTTTAATATTTCATTCTTTACAAATGGACTGACATTTTTGAATGAATTCTATCCAAATGAGAAACGGAAAGTCAACACCATTATTTTCGTCACTGACTTTATATGACACCATTAATCGCTCATATTTTTACGACGAGAATCCCGACGATTATGGAGAAAATGTAGCAATTATTTTCAGTTTTCCATAGTCATTTTAAAGCACCCTTGTGATAAATGCCGCAATCAAACAAAAGAACAAATTAAATTTTGAGTATCCTAGGATTTTTTGTTTTGATGAAAGAAGATCGAATTCTTTGTCCATGGAATAATGAATTAATCTTAATTTCTAATTTTCCTCAATTCAGTTGATTGCTTTATTGAAATCGTAAGAATATTCTTTTGTTGATGAATATTTGGTTGATAAAAGTTTAAATCTTTAGTCTATTAGGTTCTTTGTCTACAGCTACTTCATTCTACATTAATTTTCAAGTTTATTCATTACAAACAAAAATAAAAACATAGGAATATTTCCTCTTTATTATATTCATAATATTAATGTGATGGGATGTTAAGTGTGATGTGATAGGTATCTAAATGTATCTTATTTTTGTCTTGCCATTGATTGTTGTGTGTGTTGATTCAAATTCAAACAATATGTTTAAAAACAAATTTATTATATCATAAGTATAGTTATAATTTATTATCTGAATAATTTGTTGACTAGTAGTGGCCATTTAAATGTTATCGTCAACTGAGTGTCAAGCAATCACGAACCATAATAACAAAGCACCTATCTAATAGTGGTCAATGCAACATCAACTTGGATGTCTTGATAAGGGTTTGGATGCTCACTTGTTAATTGTAAAAGGGAGACAATTTTACCAAGCAGTTTGGCAAAGTAGGTAAATTAAATATAACTATTGTTTTGGTGTTGGGAAATAAATAAAACTTTCGCTACATTCACACTATTATCTAGTAAATTCTCTATAGTCCGTGAACAGTTTTGTGTGCTCCGAGTCAACAATAAAGCCTTTATAGAACCTTGATTTTCTCTCTAGCATATCAAAGGACAGACTGCGATGCAACCAGACCGCTTTGTGCACACATGTTTTCAAATAAGTGAAGCTTTCTATTCCCACTTTACATATAACGTCTCAAATTGAACTCTACTTCTTTAGCAATAAGAGTTTGTATGTCTACGAGTTCGCAGCCAACGTTTCGTCTAGAAATGCGATGTTTTCTTTTCACTTTTTACGGTAAATGCTAAAATTGTGGATTCATTTCACGGCAAGCTGTTTTGCAGTTGTTTTGTTTGTTCATTCACTGCTGAAAGCTTAATGTTACAAAATGAAGCAATAAGAAAATTAAATAAAAGAGTTTATTTTAATTTACAATTACTTAACTTTTTGCCAACATAATAATGATAAAATTAACTAAACATTATTCAATCTATACTTCTGTACTACTCTATATTTATAATAGTGTTATAAAGTGGAAAGATTTGTATTTTTTAGAATAGATTTATTTGTCAAAACTATGATGCCAATTTCAAAAATTCTTAGAGTTACATAGGCTATGTATGTACCACAGGTGAAGCCGGGGTGGACTGCTAGTAGTAATATATAATCACACATGTTACTGAAAGACAAGAGCAATTATGTATTTAGTAATAAAATTGGCCAATTGCGTATCAGACCACGTGTCTTGTAGAGTTCCGTTGAGGGTATATAAACTTTTACTTTTCCGAGTATCCTAACTAATATTATGAATGCTTTAACTAATATTATATCTTTGTTTGTTACGCTTTCAAGTTCTATGTACTAAACTAATCTTCCTGAAATTTTGCATAAACATAGAAGAATTGAGCAGGACATAGGATACCTTTCATTCCGGGAAAAGCACCCGAGCGAAGTCCACGCGGGCGAATCGGCGGGTAAATTCTAATATAATTAAGGTATTTTTCACCTAGACATAAACAACGGTTTTACAGCTGAGGGAGAGGACACTATAAAATAAGCATTATGAAATCCAATCATATATCTCACAAATGAATGAGTGTATGTATGATCAGAACACCCACAATACTATTGTAAGACATCCAAAAATCCCGTCGTGTTTAATCTATGTCATCTACCAACCATAATGATGGTTGGTAGATGATCTGACCCTAGAACATTCAGGGTCAGATGGAGTTCTAGCTAAGCAGGTATCATATAAATGCCAAATTTTCATTTGTATCTTAAGAGGTACCTCAAGGAGCTTAAGTTGTGAACCATCGTTCAAGCGGGCTTGTGCTCCGAAACCTTGTTTGGGGTAAAACTAGTATAGCGCTGGTATGGCATGTTAAATTTAATGAAATGTTAAAAGTATTATGACAAATTTATTTTTTAGGTTAAAAACGGAGAGGGTCCCAACATTTTTAACAAAGCAAAAAATGTGTCAAAGGAAACTTTTTTGTGATAACAATGCATTTGCTATGAAGAGTCCCTTTTAGAACATTTTTTTTCCCAGTATAATATGTCCCTACATTTTAATGAAGTGTCCTTTTCAATTGTATGGATCATTATGCAAGCATTCAGATTCCATGGGAACTGTGTCGTGAAAAACTTTTTTAATTTTACTTTGCGTATCGTATGTGTTACGTTACTAGGTCAAGCTGAAATGTATATTTAATCGATGTTAAGTACTTTATATTAACAAAATTAGGTTCTATGTTACTTTTTTCGTTTATGACACGTATCTATGTTTCTTGTAAGTTAAAGCTAATTTATTATCTTTTGAATCATGATGACGATACCCGACTGATTTTGGCCATTTCGACTAATAAAGCTGAGAGTCAAATTGATCATGTTTTACATACTTTAAGCGCGTTAGCATATAGCACAAGATGAGCTCTATGTGTTGTCCTAAATTTTTGATTCCATATGCTTTTTTGGGCAATAATTTTTTTACATACCCACATTGATACCGAATTAAAGACCTGATCCTTTAGAAAGTCAATAGATAAGATTTTTTAAACTATAAAGGGATATGGCAATTTCAAACCTAACTAAAACACAAACTTTCCACAATACGGCTTCCCAGATATACCTCAACAATCCTCTTCAACATTGTATTCCTTTGAAACTGCCCACTGCCTCAAAGCTGTGGTCAAGTCAAATCCATGGTCGAGATAACGAGGCTAAGAGCACTAGTCCTTGGTAGTTAGAAACACTGCTTGCCAAATAAGTTTGTCTCATTGAATATCATACAAGTTTAGTTATGATGTGGAAAAAAAATGCTAATAAAGTCCGAAGTATCAAAATTTTTGTGGTAACCCTCCCTAAACAAAAATTTCAAGTAGCCGTCAGGGTAAGCCACAAAATCTCACAACTTTATTGTAATTTGATTGTTTAAAAAATACCTTCTAAGACGAAGGATGATTGTGAAAATGTAATAGGGTATGGTAGGTATGTTTAAATGTGTAAATGCGTTTTAGTACAATTTAACAATTACTATAACTACATAGTATAAAACAAAGTCGCTTTATCTGTCCCTATATCCCTATGTATGCTTAAATCTTTAAAACTACGCAACGGATTTTGATGCGGTTTTTTTTCGGTGATTCAAGAGAAAGGTTTTTATGCCCATGCGAAGCCGGGGCGGGTCGCTAGTTTAAGTATATAATATGACACGTGTATGTATTGTATATTTCTCTCTATTAATTTAGTTTGACATAGCGATGCCCAGAGTTGGAGGAAAAAATATAATAAAATACAGGCACAGGTATACACGCGGTTTCGCCTGATTACATTTATTTATTTATTCAAATATTGTTCTATAAGTACAAAATACTTTAAGCAACTCTAAAATGATTTATTTTAAATTAATTCAATATTAAAAAGTAACTGAAATAAGTATAGAATTACAATACAGCAAGATGCTTTGTCACAACACTCTAAAAAGCAAACAATTTAATATTTGCACGTATTTTAAAAACATTATTAAAACATAACACGAAGCGTTGAAGGCAAGTGTCGCTCGACCAACCGTGGCATCGTTCCAACTTTGTGCAGGAAACCTCTCACCCATGTGTGACATTGTCGCTAAAGGCCAATGGACAAATTGATCAAAATTATGGTCGAAGAAAATATGCTTTATGAACAATTTATATTTTAGTCGCGTTGAAAATTGAAACATGACACTGATATAATTATTTGTTTTATAATAGATACATTTTGTACGAAAAATAAAAATTTTGAGCAAAAAGAGTAGATAAAGAGTAGTTTAGATTGTATTGTGTACCATATTGTAACCATTATAAAAGCCTAAAAATATGTAATCGCGGCATGACAACGATGACGACGTCACAAGTAGATACTAACTCAATACACACCAATTTGGTAAAACAATAAATGAGTTTAAAAACAAAAGGTGAGTGTTCAATCCGAAGCAGATATAATTTATTCATTGAAACAAATTTTGCTTAAATTGGTAGAAGTCGCCATTCCTATACCTAGCACTTTTTCCTGATCGTCCTCAGTCGCCTAAAAGGCTCCCCAGCACTGTCGGGAGATTAAATAAAGAACATGAAGGAAATTCTAGATCAGGTTAATATTGCGATCTGGTTGGAAAAAAATATTTCGTGAAGGACATAGTGTGCGTAGTCACTTTATAATATTTAACTTTAATTTAGATCCATTAATTTATGTTAAAGCTTAAATTTTAAATTTTCACCCTTTCACTCATCACTCGTAGCATCCAGCGGCGCTTACCGGTGGTTCTACGAAGACTACGCTACAAACTGCTACGAGCTACGACAAATACCTAAAGTCGTCTCATGGTACAAACAATTTGTGCTGCCGAAATGTCAAAAGATTGTAATAGTCCGAATCAAACTGTGTATTTTATTGGACATCTTCCAACTACACGTTTATTTGTTATGGACATTTTATAGACCAGACGTGTAAAAATAAAGATAGCACGGATTTTATTATGGGATTGTTGATACTGGCGTGGTTGGTGGTTGATTAGGAAATAGTGATGTCATTTGCTTTGTCGAACGGAAAATTTATATTGGAACCACATGCTTCATTGATCATAATCCCACTGAACACCTTTTTAGATCAGTCATCTCTTAACTAAGATACAAAATACTTAGACCAGTTTTTACAGCACAGATATAAGTCATATTTGCATTTTTGCGTGGTATAAGATAGTGTCCAAGTTTATAAATATATGTACTCAATGCCTTTACAACAATGTTTTAATGTATTCATATTTATTATTCTGTGTTTTTGGTACATTAACGTGTATATATAATATCTATCTATCTATCTATATTTACTCGTACATAAAATAATTCTACATACCTACCAACCTACTGTTAAATCTTCAATACACTGAATGAGAAATATTCAAGTATATTATTTATTGCACACTAAATAACTTTCATGACAATTTGCAACAAAATGTACAATTTTATGAATCTTCAGCTGTTGCCCGGGGCTCCGCTTCCGTGGGAATTCCGGGATAAAAATATAGCTTATGTATTGTTACAGGGTCTAAGCAATCTCCATTCCAAGTTTCAGCTAAATCGGTTTAGCCGTTTTTCTGTGAAAGAGTAACAAACATCCATACAAACTTTCGCCTTTATAATATTAAATTTTAGTGGGATTACTAACTGACATTAATTGGAAATGTCATTTCTGTTTGTTTTTTCGATTGGCTCAAATATATCAAGTTTATGAGGTTATAATGTTTTCCTATTACTGTCGGTGTTAACCATCTAATTTTATTATGAACCGGAATGGTACTTACGCCCATTTTATTACGTTTATTATTTTATCGTTTAGTTTACTGATGTTTGATAAGGCATGATTAAATTATAATAACATTGACTTTTGTTAATTAATTTTGGTTGGTTGTGTAGTTTATAATGCCTAAGTAATCGTAGCATGGGATAGTCATTATGAAGTAGGTACCTACATCAATTTCCGTTCTTAGTTCATAAACCATCTTTAATTATTAAATTTCTAAAAATAATATATGCAATAATATACAATAATAATATTATAAATGCGAAAGTCTGTCTGCCTGTTACGCATTTTACGACCAAACCGCTGAACCAATTTTGATGACATTTGGTGTGGATATAGTTTAGGACCAGGTGTCAAACATAGGCTACTTTTGGGCCCGATAAAACCGTGCCCCACAAGGGCAGAGTATCGGGTAACAGCTAGTATACAATAAGTTAAAGTCAAAAACTTCCATTTAAATAAATATTTCATAAATATTTATCAACGCAACATGTAAGTACAGAATTACCTATACCTGGGATATTTTTTTTTATTTATTACAATACAAACAGGTAAATTTATATAATAACACATACAAAAGACTCAGTTCAAAAAAAGAATCACCGTAAAAAATCAAATAAATCATGCTCTCACGGGCACGGGCTTGTAGCAGGAATAAAAGAAGAGTCTAAAAGTTTGCATTATATCGTAAGCTCGCAACGTAAAGCACTAAGTACTCTTTGACTTCCCCAAAGTAATGCCTGAATCCATTTAATCTGTATTCTCTGTCTGTATTATAATTATGCACGTCACAGCTGCATACAGACGAATATAGACTACATTTAATATTACAAGATACTAAATCGACGTCTTGTATAATAACCCATTGGCAATAAGAACAATGGAAGCTGTAAAGTTGCAAGTACCTCTCAGTTATTCCAATTATATTGAGAAGCTTCAAAGTAGACGAATTTATCGGTAGTATCTCGTTGGATAAACTTAGGAAACTTGCTCTTAGCCTTTGAACTTGTTACCTTTCAGTCCATTGTTTTGCTTTCCCAGGTATGCGGGCTATTAAGTTCTTTAATAAGAAGTTAAATTGATAGTAGAAGTCATAAGCGAATAAAACAAGTTTTTCTCTTCCGTTCTGGTTACGAGAGTTGTGGATAAGTACTTTGTATCACCCATAAACTTTTCGTATTCTGGGGTCCTTTATTAAGCTTTAGATTATGTTATAGTTAAGAGACAAATTGTTAAAAAAAGTAACTAAAAAAAGACTTAATTTGAAATTGAGCAAACCTATGACTATTTTGAAAATTACATAACTTTACCCTAAAAGGAGCCTATTCAATAATTCATCGACATCCGGTATACCATTGAATAAACAACGGCTATTCAGAGGCTAGCTCTGAACCATTAATTTAGTCGTCATACATGAATAAATTAGATGAATCCAAATATTTGAACAAGAGGCATACTTAAATGAATTTGTTTCGAAACCGAGGAGCGAAAGAGATAGTTATCGAATCATTTTATAATGTCAAAATTTCTACTGACATAAAAATATTTTTACTTTTTAATCACAGTAGTAATATGTTTTTGAAAACATATAAAAAAAACAAGCAGTCGTGACGTATGATGTTTCGTTTTGATAACTCAGTACAGTGGGAAATCTGACCCCCATGCCACAAGTATCGCTATTGAAAGGGGGTCAGATTTCTCTGCAGCCCACTGTACACAAACTGTTTATTTGAAAAATACTTGTACAGCCTGTAAAATTAAGCTCTGTGACAGCTGACAAGTCGTATACATTTTCTTGATAGTCTCTGTCGCACTTCTATATTATCCATATTTCTATCTTGCTGTTGACAGCTGTCACAGAGATCAAGCTTTATTTTACAGACGTAAGGTCAGCTTGAAATCAGTATTGGAATTTCGCATAAACAGAATTACTTGTAGGTTCCCCCAAATAATATTTTACACTGGGAATGCGAGCAAAGCTACGGGTAAAAGCTAGCATCAAATAAATTTATGATAAAAGTAGAGAAACAGAAAATGTGTTTTAGATTGTCGGCATAAACTATGTGTGAATTATTTCGTCAGACAGTTTCATTGTCGACGCAATTTATGTTCATAAATGTCAGATGTAACGTTTTTCTTGTTTTTATCTTGACACATCGTTAAATGGAGATTTATCAAGTCCGAGACACATTTAGCAAATCGAAATGAATTGGATGTAGATTAAAAACTTTTGTCTGTTATCTCAGTTAACTTCCTTTTTTGCTTTTGTTCTATACTTTGCAGGGTCTTAGGGTTCTCAGCTGTGACTAATTTTCCGCATGTCCTCTACGATATTCAGCCAGATTTTTTTGGCCATTATAACGGGCCCAAATGGAATTGATATTGCCTGTCACCTAAGTAAGCGGCTATGTTACAGTTCCAATCAAAAATCATAACCTTCCTTTTTCCTTCGCCGTAATCAGGTAAAATAAAACACGATCGCCTAGCTCTTAAAACTTGGGTCGTAGTTAGTTTATAGAACAATTTAGTTTCACTGCACACATGTTAGCCGGTGATACAGACCAGGCTGCTTTTCATAATTTATAATGTTAGCTGCGCGTTTGTTGGCCGTTATATTCGTTTCTATTGTACTAGTCTTTTCATATTTAACAATAAAAAGCAATATTTACGCATACCTGGTTTGTGTTATAATTCAGAAAAAAAAACAAAATTTCCGATGATTTACTGTTTATAAATGACGGAAGCCTGTTATTATTATAACATATTTATTTTGAATGCAGTTATTTTGTATATTATGTAAATTTTATAAAGGTATGCAACATTTACATAAATTTGAAATTGGTTAATTAATATTTAGGTATATTCATTTTAATATACATTATTGAACTCAGTAAGTTCACTAAAAAATATACTTATTTATACATAACCAAACTTTTATCAATCTATAGCACAAAAAAGAGACCACATAACTCTTTGCAATATGTAACCAAACCTTGTCTTTTTTTTGTAAATCATTTTTGTTAAATTAACTTAACTTCATTAATATCATGTCATACTTTGGTTATATCTCAAATAGCCGAAGTAGTTAGGTAAAATATGTTTTTCACTGTATATTTCTACAACAACCCAGAATCGCTAGTTCTGGAGAAAAATGTTGAAAAAGCCGACCCCAATTAAAACGGGAAAAAGGCCGGTAGAAGAAGAAGACTTTACTTTTTCTTCTACCGGTTTTTAACTTTATTTTTGTTTCTACAAAATAAAAGATAAATTAAGTTCAAAATCAGCAACAAATAATATGATTTCACGTTATTAGTTACGCAAAAAGCTATTAAATAACACACGAATATTAATTTCATTTAACTGTACCAACGCAGAATTTATTTAATTGATGTAATCAGATTTTGGGTTTCATCCATTTTGGCAATTTCTTCCTTATTGCTAAGACTTACGGCGATTTAGAGTTTTACTGGCAACTCGTCAACTCCTTAACACATATGAATTTAATTAATTACCTTTATGAATGATAATGATGAAACCAGTTGTGTTGGGAGATGATGCTTTTTCATTGTCGTAGGATATTTTTTTAGGCTTTTACATACATATTATGACGCATGTCTTCCGCAGGGGTAGACAGAAACTTACTCTTTCACTGAGAAAAAATAACAAGAAAGGTGCTGTTGAAAGTTTTTTTTATTAGGCTATTTTTAGGTAAATTAAAAAGAGTTAATTTTGAAAATAAGTCGCAATTTCAAAAAAGCTGATCTTATTAATGAGAAAGAATAACCAATCAGCACAAAAGAATTGCATTTTGAAATTTTTACTCATTGCCTATTTTGAAGAGGTTCTCATGAAAAAGTCGTATTGTAATTCAACTTGTATAAGTACGATTGTCCCTAAAAATAAATAAGATAAATCTTATTTTCTTTCTTTAGACTTAGCTAAACGAAAAATCACCTACTAATGGCGTTAAAATACGCGGATTCGCATGAGATTTCTAGATTTAAATGATTTACCGAACCTAATTATTAGTTTTTTATTAGGTAGTTTGTTTGGTGATAGAGATTTTCTATTCTATTCTCATAAAGGGAAAACATAAAGTGAATTGGTATGCAACCAGATGAAAATACATGACCTGACTGATGTTTATTAATGAATGCAATACAAACACCTCTTTGATGTCACACTTAAATCAGAATTCAATGCATGCACTATGTCATGACGCATAATCGACTTAAAAATTCTTTCAGAAATATTGTATATCTTTATTTCTATTTTGAACTTAATGTAAGTGTAATAAAAATCATTATAACAAACTTGTTTGGTTTGTGTCGGTACCTGCTAAAAGGAAGTCATTAATGATTCAAACAAAGACGAACTCAGTTAAATTACTCACCTTTGCTGGGATCGGATTTCTCAAACATTATCTTACATTAAAGATCGATTTTAAGTAACTTTTGAATTTTATTTGACGCTTTGCTTCGTCGATAATTTTGGTAAATTAGTTTCAGGTAAAAGTTTCATCAGGTCACTGTGAGGTTATTATTATGTTGTTTATATCAAAAGAAAATAAAATTCCATTGCAAACCCCGCACTTAATTGAGCAAGAATATTTCCTCGGTGGACTTAATTCTTTGTAAATTGTTCAGCTGAAAAAAGTTTTAAGCAGACCTTTTACGAGATTGTTTTACTGCTTTTTTCCACTTCTTGGGTTCTTTCCTTTCATATAAAAAAGTAGACAAAGGACAAGAGGAAATGCTCTATAAAGTTGTATATCGAGTAAATTGAAAAAAAGTCAACCTTTGTCCGGTTACATATTATCAACATTTTGTAGTCATCGGTATCTATACTAAATGTGGTTGAATTACCATAAATCGGTGTTTTAAATAGGAAAATTTTTATTTAAATTAGTTTTTTATTTATTTTTATATTAGAATATTTTTTATATAAGTTAGTTTTAATTATTGTTATTATTTTATAATTTAATCACACTTATTGTAATTTAATTATATGTAATTTGTAATAGGAAAAGTTTAGTCGACAGATATTGTTCTATTGTCACATAAAGAACATGAACATGAAATAAAAAGATAGCTAGGTGTCCAAGCACTTTGATATATAAACAGATAATAAATTTGATGATGTTTACTTGATGTGTATTTAGGCTTAGATTTCGTGGTTATGAAGACATTCAAGTAGTAATGATTTGATTTTATGTGATCTGCCCATTGGCAGTAGACCATCATACGTCGATACCATCGCATCAGTGAATCTGCCATAAAACCAATACTATTCTCTTTCAGAATTTCCTGTAACATCGAATAAAAATACTTACATAATTTATACCACCGCCTAATAATGGTAATGATTATATTACACACTCTTTGTATTATTCTTCAAAGTGTGTTCAGTATCGTGAAAACTATATGTAATAACATTTATTGAGCAAATATCATATCAAAATTGTATAATATAATTGATTAGTACCTAAATGACATTTGCTTACATATTATATAATTGGTTTGATAGCACATGTCCATGTGATCAATATTCAATGCGTAATCTATAGATTACGCGAGGTGTATATACATAATAGATATAACTTCAGTATTTAATAGATATATTATAATGCATAATCATGGCATATCGAATGGTATTTAGTTAACATATCTAAATAAGGCAAAATATATTTAAAGACCTGACTTTCTAAAAGGTCATCATATTTTTAGAAGAGTAACACTCTCAAAGTATTACAAGCTTCAATAGGCTACATCCATCTTACGCAGGCCGTATGTTTCTTTACTCACGTAATTGTTTAAAGATTAGATTGTTTCTAAATGAATTCAGATAAAAAAGTAAATATAAGTATTATTATTGAAAAGGATATGGATTTGTGATCAGCTTGAGGCACCAACTCCTTGGTCTCGTTTCCTGTGTTAAGTAACGGAGGGCGACTGGCGTGAACCCTGGGTACGGAAGGCCCTGGCCCGCAGAACTCTCCGTACTCAACCCCCCTTCGGAGTCCGAGTCCCCCCCATCGGACTCCGAACACCCCCCACTCGAGTCCGATGCAGCCCCCCCATCGCGATACCCGTAGTAAGGCATCGTCTCTGTTTTGATATTCACTTAAATTATAAGCTCATGGTATCACTTTAAAGTCTGCTTAGTGCTTATGCTACTTCACCATTTTAAAGGTTGCTTCAACTGTATACGTAAGTGTCGCTTTGAATACGTAGCTTAGGAATTGACTGCTCGGTCGAGAGTTCTGAAGGTAGCTCCATGGTTGAGGAATGTTTAATCACGACCTGTAACAAAAGAAATAAGCACGTTATAACATAGAACTGTGTATGTGTAATAGCTGTATGATACTATCTTAAGTGTTGGCACATAATAAATAGTACTTTGTAAGTGTAAGGTATACTATATAAATGAAACCCTCCGGTCGCTATGATTAGTATGGTAGGGTTACTTTTATCTGCCCCTGACTGTATACAAGAATATAAATGAATTCATGTACCACCGTAAAATATAAGCGATTACTTTTTATGTTACTCTTACAAGTACCTATTCTAAGAAACTACTAGTGTACGTGGGTGGAGGCAACTTGGCTTTTTGTAGAGTTTCTATCGTTATCACAAATCTAATTTTCCTAACACAAAGTAACAACAAAATACAAGTTATTAGTAAGATTACTATAAGCGTAGGCAAGTAAGTGGTAAAATATTCATGGTCCTGTAGCGTGCTTGTAACACTTAGTGACGGGTGACTCGGGGTAAATTGGATACTTTATTTCATTTGCTATTTATAGTACGGTAAATATAGGTAAAGTCATCAAAAACAAATTTTCTTTATAGTATTACAGAACAGTTCCAGTTCAGAGTTCTAATGAATTTTTGCGATAACGAGTCAGAATAAATATGAAATGATAATACAACGGAGTAAGTAAAAAAAAAAACCAATCATAACGTTTTCATTTTTCAAGAATACACCCATAAACAAAAAGATTGATTTTGCAATCAAGTTTGAAAAGGTAGCAATCTACCATGTGATCTGATTATCAGATTTTTCAAGTCTGCATTGATTTAACTAAACAGTTTGGTTAAGTTATGCTATTGTCATTCTAACTTATGGCAAAATATAGTGGTGATGTGGAAACATAGAAGTTAGTCATGTAATAGATTTTATAAAATACGAGTTAGAGACAACGTTGCAAGCCCATCCTCTTTTAAGGAGATGTTTTTTTCTTTGTTGGCCATGGCTTTAGGATTGTTTTAATTGAATTTTATCATCTGTCAGGAACAAAAAGTAGTAAAAAGGGCACGTATTAGCATTTAAGTTTCTTTTTTATCTTTAAAGCACTTATATAATACTAGCTGTTCCCCGCGGCTTCACCCCGCGTGGGACTCGGTTATATCGCGCCCAAAAGTAGCCTATTTTTGACCTCATGTCGTTAACTACATCCCTACCAAATTTCATCACAATCGGTCCAGCAGTTTAGCCGTGAAGAGGTGACAGACAGACAGACCGACAGACAGGCAGACTTTCGCATTTATAATATTAGTATGGATTTATAAAAAAATAATAATATAAAACTATAAATAATTTTATCACATTTGAAACTTCGTAAATGTGAAGGTATTATACACGCTTATTTCTTAAGTTTTTATTTAAGATTATATTACAAAGTTGTAACAGTTATCGGTATATCGTACTGTTATATGACATTCCTACTTTAAATAAACAAATATACGAGTTATACACTTTATTTTTCAATTCAGTATAGATGGAATCGAATGCATTTATTTTGGCTATTGAAAAATTCATCCATTCGCCGCGTGATCCAATTTACCCCATCTACTCTATTACGTATGTAAGTAGGTGTCGAAATTGAAGAGAATATATTGTATCACATGTTGATATTGATTTTTAAAGAGCTGCTTTATTTTAAATTTGAGTTTTATTACTAGCTGGTTACCGGCTAGTGAATAATCAATCAAAGGCTACGAATTGGTATATGGAAAATTGACTTTTAATGTACTCGTACGTCTTTTTTTATTTTTTTTATCTGATAACACTTTTCAAGTTGATTGGTTGTATGGAGCTTATGAAATTAACTATTTCATTAAAATACATTTAAAATGGTCTACTCGTTGTCTGGAAAACATGTGTATGTAAAAGTAGTACAGTACCAATACATATTATATTTACATACATGAAAGATGCGAAAGGAACTAAATGTTGGATAACCTATAAAAAAGATAATACTATATGAATTTCTTGGGATTATGATACTTACAAGTAGTATGAAATTAAAAAATTAAGAAAACAATAAAAAAATTCTAACTAAGTTTGGGGCTAACTCAATCTGTGAGATTTGTCCCTATATATTTATTTATTCTCACAAGCCATTTCTTCGTGCCCCAAAACAGATATTCAATATTTTACTGTAAATAAACACCGTTTATTCGGCGAACTCATTATACTGGAACTCATTAAATCGCCTTACTGGAGAAGCTAAATGCGGACTTGGTGAAACAAAAATTATTGAAAATTCGGAGCAACCCAGACGATGAAAAGATTTCTGTGGCAAAAATGGCGGCCCTCATTTACCGCCGGAAGGCTAAAGATTTCGGACACAAACAATGTTTTATGGCAGCAATTAACTTTGGCATGCGTGAGTTACGTGTGGTGGCGAGACAAGGACCCATACAATCCTTTCTGTAAAACAAACGTGATGACAATATTTCATGGAACTTGGTATAATTTTGTTTTAAGTACCTACGTTACCATGTTTTTTTAGAACTTGTTCTTCGTGACTTTTCTATATTGAGCTTTTCTATATTGAGCTTTTTTAATGCTTCGGAAGACACGTTAAGTTATTACTAGTTAGAAGCGGTTTTGCCGTAATATCCATACTCCATACTAATATTATAAATGCGAAAGTCTGTCTGTCTGTCTGTCTGCCTGTCTGTCTGTCTGTCTGTCTGTCTGTCTGTCACCTCTTCACGGCTAAACTGCTGGACCGATTGTGATGAAATTTGGTAGGGATGTAGTTAACGACCTGAGGTCAAACATAGGCTACTTTTGGGCGCGATATAACCGAGTCCTACGCGGGGCGAAGCCGCGGGGAACAGCTAGTCTTATATAAGTTTAGCCTGAAAAAAAAGCATGTTTGTTGGTAAAAACAATTTGTAAAACCTTACTGTACAACATGTTTACAAGAAATAAATGAATCTGTATCTGACAGTGTTGGCTATCAACACACCCGGATCATGATCCCTTCATGCCGTTGGTCCCGGCTGTAATCAATAAATGACAGTCGTTAGGCTATGTCAGATGCCTTTAGGCAAGGCAGCCTGTGAAATCTGACAGTGTTGGCCACAAACACATCTGGATCAAGTTCCTATTGGTCTGGTTTTCCTGTAACAAGTGTAACGGAGGTCAAACAGTAGTCGCTCTATTGTAATAACCAGTACTGCCGTCAGGACCATGATTAAAAACGTACCCTGGACTCTGAAACGAAAGCTGAAGATGCAACCAGGAAACATGCTTGGTCGAAAGACCAGTGCAGCTATATCTAGAACCATGATTAAAGCTCACTGAACACTTGGAAGAACAAAGTAAATCTAAAAAGAATGTTTTATGTTCTTGTAATATACCTACCTCCATACCTGAACTGGCCAAATAGCCATAGGTGAAGGACCTGCGGAGGAGCCAACTGTTGCAAGATCACAAGAAAGCCGTCTTGTGTCACTCCAAGTGGATAATTTTCTTCTTGGGGTCGCTGCGCCATCGTAGTAGAATTAATGACAGAATGTATAGCAGTAGTATGTTAAAATAATGATTGTCAAATTAAATCAGAAAAACATATTTCTCCATTTTCGATTCGAATGACGTAGCAAGAAATTGATTACGCTTGTCGACAAAGTCGAGAGCTAAATGTTAAGATAAATATGAAACTACTAAAGCAATCAAATAACTGACGGTAAGCGATTACCCTTAGCAGAATCGTCTTACCCTAATTGATGGCAAGTTGCGAAGTTTATCGCTCAATCTTCATTAATTCGAAATACTATAAGGTTATTAAAGGTATGTTTTCATGCGTCAGACAAAATGTCATTTGAATGATTACATTTTTTTAATTAATTTATTTTTTGTAATAGTAATGACTATACAATCATTATTTTAACATACTACTGCTATACATTCTGTCATTAATTCTACTACGATGGCGCAGCGACCCCAAGAAGAAAATTATCCACTTGGAGTGACACAAGACGGCTTTCTTGTGATCTTGCAACAGTTGGCTCCTCCGCAGGTCCTTCACCTATGGCTATTTGGCCAGTTCAGGTATGGAGGTAGGTATATTACAAGAACATAAAACATGGTTATTAATTCGTAAACCAAAATTCTCAAAAACAGAAACACCCCGGTAAGCGCAGCGACACCCACCACCGACCAGATGGTCAGATAAAAATTAAGAAGGTCGCAGGATCGGTCGTTGAAAATCCTTGGTCCCCCAAGGAAGGGCCTCTGTCCAGCAGCAGACAGCCTACAGCTGAAATGATGATGACACCAAAATTTAAGGGTTATTTAAAACTGTTATTTATTATTATTTAATCATCTATAAAAAATCGTTCATGAATTCATTTTTTACACTAAATTACATTAAATAGAAACTTTAAGAGTCTGCATTCATTGGATTGAGTTACCAAGGTAAGCAAGTTCGCAGGGATACCGTCAGATTTAGTGAACGGGCATTCGCTGATGCGCGTCTTGTACTGCAGCACCACATTGCTAGTTGGGGAGTCTATCCAGCCGCACCAAAATTTGAAAGCTCTAGTTCTTTCGCAGCCAGTTCTCAGACTGTTAAGTAGGCACTTTAAACGCTTTAAACGGCGGAGGAATGAGAAACCGAAACCAGAGGGTTTCTCTGAAGGATCTATGAAAGAGCCCATGGGGTCAGGAGGTTTGGCACTCCATTCCTGTTTTCATTGTTCTTTGATAGTGAATTGTTTTCTATGAGTTTCCAGGCGGTTCCCCAAAGCGGATGACGTGATTTCAGCTAATGCTGTGGGAAGTTTGTTAGATTTTTTAGGGACTCACGGAGAAGGGCATGCTGTCGACGTAAACGAAGCGGAGGTATATGACTTAGGCTAGGAAGCCAATCGACAGGTGTGTGTTAATTGTTCCAGCTATATACCTCATAGTCTGGTTAAGTTGCACGTCCACCAGCTGTACCTGAGATATTCATCCAAACCAGAGTACAATACTCCGAAAGATCTGTGATCACTCAAGATGCAGGGGAACTAAACTAAACATGTCCCCTTGATAAGCGCTAAACTGAAAGCTTATTACTGTTTATAACTTTTGATAGACGAAATAATATAGTATTGCGGTTGCCACGGCTTCGTCTTATGAACCTTTAAAATATCGTAAACGCGGAACATGTGGTCTGGTATTTTATAGATGTTTCACGGTCTGAAAAATATTTTAGTATGATCATGCAGCAGTTATTAGCACCATAACAATAAATTCTGATCATAAACAAACTAAAATCTAGTAATAAAAAAAAAATGCATAGGTATACTATATATTATATATAGAATAATATCAGTTTTGATTTTTATTTTATTGAATTAATGTACACTAATACAGACATAGGAAACATAATTTTAGTAAATTTAGTACAAGGGTGCAATTAGTTATATGATATGGTAGAAATTAATGGCAGTTATGATTAAAGGTCAAAAACAACAAGAAACCATTGGTCAAATGTAATTTTAAAAATTATGCTATTATTAACCTTTTTTTCAAAGAATTTGGAATCGCGCGCGGTTTGACGCTATGCATTTTTTTTTTATCTATCCTTTTTTGTACACATGTTACACACGAACAAACCACTTTGCTTTCAAAGCCTTGTTAATGGATTCTGAATTAAACAAAAAAAGGCTAGAAAAAATGATAAAAATGGTACTGAATATTTGTGTAGCAAATTTCGCAATATCCTAAATGTACGATGCAAACAACATTAATATTTTACGCACATAATCCAGCAATATCGAAAATATCGGGCCGTATTATTTATTCCCTAAGTAATCTGATGGATATATTTACACGGCACTCATAAAAAATATGAAGCCTCCCTGGCAATCTGTTAGCATCATGTGTGTCCATTTTAGGAATGGTTGATTTTATTTATCTTATCTTTTATGCATACGTCATTTCCTGATTTCTCGTAAAACCCTTTGGCGATATAGGCCTTCTCGAAAATGGTACTTTTTATTATTCAATAGAATTCTCGTGCACTAAATTCTTACTGGCATCGTTTTCGTTGTCTTTAAATGAATTTAGGTTAGGTTAGGACTTTGAGAACGTTAAAAGTTGTTTTTGGTACTTGGCTGTTATTTAAAAAATATATGCGACTAACTTTTGACTCGCTTATATCGGGCCTAAAAGTAGCCTATGTTTGACCCCTGGTCTTTCACTATATTCAATATTCATACCAAATTGCATCATAATCGGTCTAGTGGTTTAGCCACGAAAGCGAAACAGACAGACAGATCGACATACAGACAGACTCGCATTTCTAATATTAGGTATGAAAGTTTGGCTATTCAGTTCTGAAGTATACTTTTCATACACATACAAACTTCCAAATTTTTTCGATCTCTATTATTTTACCTACAGAGTAAATACAAATAATTTTAAGTAATTAATGAAATTAATTAATAATTAATTAATTCTTGATTTATAATTTTTTTAGTTTAGGTAATTTGTTTAGGTTTTTGTTTTTAATTATGTAAATATTAAAAAAAAATAATAAAAAATAATTTTACCACAAGCTTTTACTGTCGGTAGCTAGTGGTGTATGCGTGTCACAAATTAAATGTCCGTGCAGTTAAGCTAGAATTTCCTGCGTTGGGAGCACTGGATAATTAATGGTTATCATAATAATACATTGCCATCAAAACTAAAGCCACGTTTAAAATCTCAACTCAAAGACAAATAAAAGTTGGTCTTATTTAACTTGCAATTTGATTACCGTACACAGCGAGGTGAACCTAAATAAATGATTGAGTGACAACTGTTCAAAAATTGCTACATTTACTTGAACCTATAATTTTATGGAGTAAGTATATAAATCAGTGTTATAGGGGACAAGAATTCGGTCACTTTCAAAGTTACTGTACTATGATAGATGGGGGTCCCTCTTGTAATGGTAATATATGACCGAGACGTGCATCGCGAAATCATAATGCCAAATCGATAGCAATTTGAGAGGCACCACAAGATCGATGATATGATGAATTTATTCTGAGTCAACCATTGCAAGAATGATATGCTCCTGAAAATCACAGCTCTTCACAATTACACTATTACCTTTTTATTCGTTTATTTATTTACACAAATAATATATCGTATATACCTTTTGTGTTATAATTTAAAAACTCTTACTCTAACTTACTTTGACGAAAGAGTGTTTTTCTAGTAACATTGCGCCCATGGTACGCTACGGTTTAAAATTGAATGGATAAACATAATTACGATCGTTCATGTGACCAAATTACTTAGTATTTATAACCTATCTATGTTACAGATACTGATAAGTATGTATATTACTTCAAGTTAAGTAATATCTGTGCAAAGTAAAACAGTCTCAAGCCATGCTTCAAACGAATTGTATTTAGATTACTATCTACTCTTATATAGAGCAAAATTAGGTACCGGTAAATTTTGAGTAGCGTATTTCGGAAATAACTATTCGTCATACATTTTTGGTTGTTTATTTATCTTATCTAGGTTTATAATGTAAATTTATTATCATATTTCACCCACAGAATGCACACACAGAATAACACAGTAGAGAATAAAGGCTATTTTTATTTTATTTAAATTTTCTGCATAACTCAAAAATGCTTTTAGCACTAAATTTATGTAAAACTGTATATTGTGCAATAAAGTTAATTAACAAAATAAATAACACTAAAATCCAAACTCTCTTTCATTTCACAGAATTCAATTTGAATAAACAAGGATGATACAAAGATATACTACAGACCCGTTCCGTAATTCACTCAGACCTCCAAGAGGCATAATACCATCACATATCTTTTCGCTCGATCGAACTTCGTGTAATGGCGTCAAACATAAGCGGATAGGAATAAGAATGCGATTTATTTCACAGAATTCATGACGCTGTAAGGCGCGGTATACATGATGAATTAAAACACATTTAATATTTTTAATCAATGATCGAAATAATCATCCCATGTAAAAAAAAACATCTATCTAAAGTCATAGGGCAGAGACAGGCGCGTGTTTTAAGCAACAATTATTTTTATTTTTATATAAAACTAGCATTTGCCGGCAGCTTCGCCCGCGTGAATTTCCCACGAGAAAAGTGATACCGGGATGAAAGGTATCCTATGTTCTTCTCAATGCAATCTATGTGTACTTATGCGAAATTTCAGGAAGATTGGTGCAGTAGATAGGGTGTGAAAGCGTAACAAACCAACTCACTTTCGCATTTATGCATATCCATACTTCCATATCCATACTATCCATACTAATATTATAAATGCGAAAGTCTGTCTGTCTGTCTGTCTGTCACCTCTTCACGGCTAAACTGCTGGACCGATTGTGATGAAATTTGGTAGGGATGTAGTTAACGACCTGAGGTCAAACATAGGCTACTTTTGGGCGCGATAGAACCGAGTCCCACGCGGGGCGAAGCCGCGGGGAACAGCTAGTAGTATATATATATTAACATGATGAAAGCGTATTATTTCTCATTGGCATTGAAATGGCAAAGAGATTAACTAAACCTTATTAGGACATTTCCTTCTTTTTCAATCTCTTACAAACAGAGCTCTGCTTCTCATGTATCCGTAGCTTTGCAAAAATGTCGTGCCGCATTCCCAAAGGCAATAGTCGCTCCATTTGTTGGTACAAATCGATTGTCACGGCGGTAAGTGTACCATATTTCTAGTGTGGATTGTTTTTAGCACAAATTTTAGAAATATTAACAAGAAGTGGCATAGCGCACGAAAAACGTGTCACTTGTTTGGTTTGCAACCCAACGTTTCACACAGATAAAATGGTCGGGAAATTGGTTGCGTTATTTATTGCCACTGTTTTTTGGTCACCACCACACATTGGTCGATAATATTAGGCTTTGTTGTATACTACATAATACATTTCTAATAAGGTACGTGTGGCGTGGTTTACATGGGTTTACATGTATTAATTGAACACCACACTGATCCCGGAACTAAATCCGCGTCAAAACATTTCTATTCGGACAATTTCTCTGTTCCGTGGTTTTAAGCGATTTCTCTGCGTATCAACTAACTTTATCCATTATCCAACCATTTCTCACGAACAACAATTCTATTCTATAATTGTTACCTTTTAGCGTATCATGTTTTCTTTATCCCAACGCTTTCTTGGTTTTATTAATACTTGCTTCGGTGCCCATTTTACTCCCCCATTTCGCCTAAGCTTCACTTCATGACCTCAGTAAAGCTGTTAAAGTACTTAATCAAAGTTAACATTATAATAAAAATCTATGGTAAAAATGTTCCATATAGTCTAAAAGTTAATCTGAAAGTAAAATGGTTCTGAGTTATCAATTTACAAGTACTTACTGGCTTTCCTTATTAATTCGAATTATATCCAAAGTTAAACTTACTATATTCTGAAAATCATTACGAATATTAATGTTTCCATTTGGGATAATTGCTTGCTGAAATCTTAGAGTAATTAATTCTCAAATGTTTGACAAATGAAAGTACTCATTTCATAAAATTTAAAAACTTGACAAAGTCAAACATGTCTTTATCGGACTTGTTATATAGTATTCAGCGTTTATTCAGATAAAATGTTTCGATATATATTTATATGTTTTTTAATATTGCCTTTGCATTAGGCTTTCTTTTTAAACTACTTATGTCGATTCATGTCCTGTTTGTATATTTAAAAAAAAAATCTGCCAGCTTTCACAAAAAAAAATAATTTTCCCAAAACCATAGGTAAATATAGGTATATATTTTACATATGAAAAAAAGCTACTAACAATAGTACTAAAAATAACTAAAGAAAATAAAGAATGCCTTATTAATTCTTATCAATATACCATTATTATGAAGATTAGCTTTTTTTCTTAAGTATATATGATAATTTGTATAACGATAAACTTTAATAACTTCTAAGCCTTCTAAGTAACTCATTAAATCTGGCGCCCTCAGTCAAATCCGTAAAGGTAGCAATTAAAGTAACAGGAACATACTTAGGTGGCGTGGGGTAATGTCATCCCTTGAATGGGCTATAAAAGCTGGCGTAAGATAATCCATCCTAAAACGATGGGAAAAGCTTCTAGTAGAGCTAACATCAAATGTTTCTCGATGAAGGTAACGTTAGGCAGGTTATATTCCTGAATCTATTATTCCATTTTAAGCTAAATATGTTTTGATTCTTTCTCTTTTAGCGATGTAATAGAGCTTAGGGGAAAAATGTTACTATTTTTTTATTAATAAGGGGTAAATAATCATAGTATCTTATAAGGCGAAATTATATTTTTAATAATTGTATCTTTCGTCAAATAAACTGTCTTAACATTTTCAAATATAATTAATGTCACATCGTTAAAAAAAAATTAAATTGTTGGTACAATTTTAAAGAATTTAGATTCATTTTGTTGGACGGCTCAAACATGAAGAGGCATATGAGTCACTCCAAAAATAAGCCCCTGATTAAGGCTAAGCCTTAAAAATGAAATCCTCAGTTGCGAGAATTACATGGAAAAAGTAATTTCTTTTTTCTCGCGTAAAAGGTTTTTTTCTACCAATAGAAATGACCTTGATGTATAAAAAAATCATTACCCTTCCTTTTGGCTTCGCCGTAGTCGGGTAAATAAAAAACAAAGTGAAAGTAAATAATGACGCATTACGAGAGTTCAGAAACAATAATCCCAACTAAAATTATAAATCCGTGAATGTATGAATGTTCACTTTCTTGATCTGGAAATTTAGTCTACAAAAGTGATTTTCTTTATAATTGGTGTTGTTCGAACATTGAAGTTGGTGAAATAAGTGTTGTCAAGAACCTAACCATGTTATGAAACCTAAAATTTAATTAAAGACATAAGCCATTAAAATAAAATCAATAGTAAAATAAAAACAATTTGTGCAGCGTTGCAGACTTCTTAGTAAAACGGGGAAGTAATTAGTATGGTTCATAATGACAATAAAAACACCCTATATCAAAATGTACACATTATTTTTTATAAATCTAGATTTCAAAAAAGTCATAATTTAGTTGATAAAATGATTAATATGTAATTAGTAAAATTAGTTAATTTGACAATAAAAAAACTCTTATCAAAATCTCCGCAGTAATTTAGTTGAATCTAGATTTCATAAAAGTCATAATCTAGTTGATAAAATGATTAATATACATCAATATAATGACAAACTAACAACTGTATTGGAAGGCGGATTCACGTCTCGGCAATAAATCAAATGGTGCCGAGGTAACGTGCTAATATTAATCATTGGTCTGTCGTTCGGGAAAAACGTCTTGACTAGAAGTAAAAACGAACGATCTGGAAAATAAAATACTGGAAGTACTAGTCTTTGTGAGTTGGGTTCTGGTGAACTTAAGAATTTGAAATGGTTTGGTTGGAGTTTTAAGTTGGAGTTAAGTGGATTAACGAAATTGCTAAGTTATAAACCTTAAATTTACAGAGATAAAGTTAGAAATTAGATTATAAGTTTAAAGATTTTATTGGCCTGTCTCTTATATCGATTAAAATATTGGAGACGCACGAAGCATTAGTTAAAATAATTTATAAAATTATATGAATCTCAATTAGCTGAGGGATATAGGAAATACAAGCAATCAGACTGAATTGCAAAAAAATAAATAACGCACTATTAAAAATAAATATGCGTACTTACTATTGTTCGCTCTTGTTAGCTCACACCTTGGGTTGTATCATTTGTTCTACCAGTTGTACTTCTCAGAAGTACTTCTCATCTCGTTTTAACTAGTCTCTGAAATTTCAATTTTTATTCTATTCTTCGAAATGTTTTCTTGATATTGTAGACTTCAAATCAAACCATAATCAGCTTGGTAGCTCAGAAATATCAGATATTTTATTCAACACTGCTGTTTTATGATACATTCGTACCAGTCGCAGACAGGGCTGATATCTTATAAATCGTTTTACTGAACACACTTTATGTTGAATAAAAATAAAAAAGGTGTTTTTACCTACTCTACATACTTAGCTCTCTCTTTTTCTTCTTTTTTGCATATACTAAAAAAAGATTGTTATTTTAGTATTACAAACAGACTCCTAAAACTTTATTTATTTCTAAACCCCTGTTTTTTTCATCGAATGAATAAAATATTCTTTGTTTTTCAACTTAAGGTCAAAGAAATTAATAGAACTCAATTTGGCGAAGAATTATTTCAAAGATATTTTGAAGACGTCGAAACAATAGCGTTTCTCTACCAATTAAGCGCTAAAATCGTTCGTTTGAGCTCTGAAGAATAATTTCTAGAGGGTCGGGTAATTTCGAAAGAGGGGGGAATTAATAACACCGCGTAGCAATAAGCTGTTTTCGAAGTAATGGATCTGATTTCGTTTATAAATAATAAAACTGTATTGAAAGCTTTTGAGCTAGTAATATTTTATAAAATAAAGTTAAGATTTAACGAATTCATCAAAACAAGCAAACCGTCTACTAATAACATTTCTTCATACGCAAAGATTTTGTATACTTAAAATCCATTACCTAATGAAGCAGTGGCGAATGGTAAAACAACTTATAGTACAACACTATAAGGGGTTAATAGCATTATTATCCCCTATAATAGTGTCAATAGCATTATTGACACTATTTGTTGTAGGTTATTGTGATACTAATTCCAAGACCACTTAGTGTTCACTGTTCAACAGATTTGAACAATATTTAATTGTTCAGCTCAGGCAAACGTAACAGAAGAAATCGCTATAATAACCGCACTACAAAATCCAAAAATAAAATCCCGTCACCGCAAATGCTTTTACAAAATAATGATAACACAGTATGTATTGGTTTCAATAATTTCAGTTACATAACCTAACCGCATTGTAACTACGCGTATAATATGAATAACTATATCTATTAATAGAGAAATTACACGTCTGGGCAAAATCAACAGGCCGATATTAAATTCCTCTATGGACCGAGCAGAGTCAATAGCTTTTAACGTAGATGGCCCTAGTGATGTGGTCACGTCAAGGGGATTTGGAGACCAATCGTGTATAGTGTGTATGGTACAAAATAGAGAAGCTTTAACTATTGTTTTTTTTTGTTAGATAAATATTGGTTTTTAGGGTAGGCTTTATTTCAACTTTCATAGTAAAGTAAAATTGTGTACAAATAAATACACTTTTGTAATCGGAGACTTTTGTAAAGGTAAGTATATGACGACATACCAGTTGAACAGATGAATAATAAAATTTAGGCCTCTTTTAGCCCTAAATTCTTTTTTTACGCATTCACTAGAATAAATCCGGTTGTTAATTCAGTTATTGAAACTTATTCTTCATATACTCCGATATAAAATAAAATTTATACACACTCGTACTGTGCCTTTTGAGCAACACGCCACTTTCGTAAAAGAAAGCGCTGTGTTGCACGAAGTCTGTGCTTATTTCGTAAAACTTATTACACAATTCTATTAAACCCTTTACCTACGTACGAGTTTTGAAGTTTATATCTATATATATTTTGTTACAATGTCTATTGCACTTAATGCAAAAAATACTTGCGTGATAAGAAATAATTAGTTCGCATGCGGCGTCAAGCACTTAGTGCCATTCGCTGCGGCTTCGAATGGCATCTCATGAATGACCCAAACCCAACTCGACTAAAGTGCAAACACAGATCAAAGCGTAACATCGGGGCTGTCACGTTTTATTGAGGACTATTTGAAAATTTGCATATTCCAATAGTTATATCATCATATGACTAACCTACATATTGCTTTTCCATTCTCGTTTAACAACTCGACAACGAATAGTTCATGTTTTCAAAGAATATAAGTAATCTTTTTTAGTAATAAAGCATGTAAATGATACTGTTAAGGCTTCATCCGTTGGTCTATCAGCAGGCTCTAGGTTTTTTATGAACTGTAATAGTTAAAGACTTTAACAGATAATGTATTTTTTCACTATATTGCCGATAGCAGCATTTAGTTGAAAATAAAGGGTGCTGATTTACTTATTCACAGCATTAGTCAAAATCAATAGTATATCGAAAGTCATCATATCGTATTCGTAAATATCTGAGTGATATTTTACGATCACCCAATTTTATCTCTACTTATCTTCATCTTCCTTTTTTATCTTATATTTTTTGTTGCAAAAACTTTAAAAGAGAAACTACTGTCCTCTATTGTAGTTTATTTGTACTGATTTTACATGTCTATTGTATTATAAATATCCTTAAAAGTTTTATAAATTCAAAAAGGTTTTATTCATATCTAATAACCTCTACATTTTGGACGAAATTAGGTTATAATTATCATATTAATTTTAACATCTTAAGCTGGCCAAATCCTCTGTTACAAATACATTTGAAAACCGCAATCAAGGTCAAAAGCTGTATCTGCCGCGCAATGAACAACAACAATCGCAAATCCCAAATCAAGATTATACCGGACACATAAAAATATTTACAAGCGGTGTACCGTTCCGTTGCCATCCCTGATCGCATGCCAATGCTGTATTGAACGGCGCAGCACAATAGGTTAACGTTATTTTTGCCAGTCTGCCAATTCCAGACGCCCAGTACACATCTAGTGTCTATATTACCGCACTTTACTCCGTGCCATACTGTGTATTGGAAATGAATTCCTTGAACCGGAATTTTGATGTCGGTTTCCTTTGCATATTGTTATTGAAAACAGAAGGCGTATTCGTATTAGGTTTTGTGAGGGCATAGTTTGAATTTGGGCAATTGGGCATACATGTTGCTCTTGATGAGATAAGACTGCTACAGAAGACGTTTTTATAACTATCGACTTATCCCAAAAGGGAGTAAACGTAAATGGCGAAAAACTCTCTCACTTTTGCTTTGCTGATGACATTTTCATCTTTGCCAGCTCTATGGACGAGCAGTGATGCTCTCTGTGTCTTTATATTGGCCTCAAAATTAACCTTAGTAAGATCAGTACATGATCACATGTAAATAAAGTTTTTTGGTAAAGAACTACGTATATCTCACAAAATTACAACATAAATGGAGCGATCAGAATTTTTTGGAGGAGGAGGATGATTTTAGGGAGGTTCACTGTTAAACTTATTAAGTTAGCATTTAGTCTACCTCTATTGTGTTTTATATTGCGTAACTATTCTCTATAATTAAATTTAACTAGGTATATTTGTATATATTAAATGTAAATATATAAATTTATTTCTGCTCGCGTTTTCGAAAATAGCTCTAACGATTTCTTTGAAATTTTAAACATAATTAAAATAAATTAAAAACATTGTTCCAAAATATATTTCCTTCCGCTATGAAATAATAATACTGTATTTTAGAAAAATGAAAGCGAGAGAAGGCTAAGAGACCAAAATGACTTTATTTTTACGATGTTATAATCAAGATGGATTGCTATTATTCATCTTTTGAGCGGAAATTCGTAAAGTTCCGTTTATTAATTTCCGCTTAGTTACATTTAACAAATATTAAGTACCAACTGTATAAGGCAGAGAGTTGACTGGGAACATCATAATTTAATTTGTGACTTAAAAAGGTGCTTATTTATAAATCGATTCCTGCGAGTTATTATTAGAACCTGTTATCATCACCATTTAATGTAAGTGACACCTTTAATCGACCATGTACACTCTAACGTCGGTTTTCTTTGGTTCATTTGAACCTTTGCATTAAAAAATACATCTAATACAAAACAAAATAAATTGCAATGTGCTCGAATTCGAACACGCCAACTGGAGATTCTCTAAACTTTGCGCCTATATTAATAACTAATTTGCTCAGATTTGGAAAAGCCATGAGGGCTTAAATACTATAATGTAGCTAAAATAGAAAAACATTTAAGATACCTCAGTAAACACTAGCACCACCATCAATTACATAACATGATTTTTTGATAACTTGTGTTTTCAGTGAATAATGATTTTTTTAAATGATGGTATGGTCTTAAAACAGAACAACGGAAATAACACACGAAAAAAACTTTTGGACATAATTTAAATTTTAATTTTATAACCCAGTATTAAGTATAAGTACCTTGCAAATTTTTATTTACAATATAATTTTATTTAATAAGTTCAAAACACTATAGAGTTGTTACAATGCGAATGGTATAACACAACTTAAGTTTGTATTTTCATAGCTAAAACGGTCGAGTTTCATCGAAACGGGCTTTTACAAACTTAAAGTTGGTGAACGCGATATTTTGTCCCGTGTACAGTTAACTGGCTCCTGCAAACGTTTATTGTTTTGTCTCTTAGTTAATTTTAGTAAGTTATCTACCTATTTAGTTCTTAGTTTTGAGATTGTATAACAGACTTAACTAGGTTAACTGATTCCTTGTCATATACTTACTTGTAACAAAAATCGTTACAACTATTTTGCCCAATTCAATTCAATTCATTTATTCGCATACATGTAAGCATAATATGTAACAAATACATGCACATAGTTTGGGCATAGCGACATTAAGCAGTATCTAGCAGTCATTAGTAATATAGGTAAGTATACATAATATAATATGAAATTTAATCAAAAATGTCAGGATTAAAATTACATTTAGATTTCAAGATATCAATAAATTGGAAATAATTTTATAGCCATATTAAAAATGTATTAGTGGGACTTGTTAAGGTTTAGTTATAAATAAAAATATATTGCGTATATAATAATAACTTCCTGTCAATTATAAAGCTAAATAGTATAAATTTAACTTAAATTCTACTGAATATGTAAACTATATGTAGATACCATAAATAATATTAAAACGGAGGCATTAAGTTGGACATTGAAATTGAGTTAAAATACCTTAAAATCGAAGCAATTACAATCCAATGAGTAAACTTAACCACTATTTTGACCTATACAAACACAGGCTCAATATCAAATCAGATATTTGAGCGAGCATCGGGCTCGGTATCAAAGCAACTGTAGTAGCGACTGTCGATAGTGCTGTCATTTATTAACGCAGCTGCGAATTGAACTGCGGAGTGGAGAGTACCTCGTGTACAGAGCATATACGGAGTAATATGTTTTTCACAATGACCAAAATCGTGCGCCGATTTTGGTATTTTGATTTTAAAATCAAAATAATCGGAAAACGTAAATCGGCTAAGTCGAATATACTGAGCATTTTTTTTATTTTTCGTATGTTTACACGCAGTTTGTTTAATAATGGAGTGATTTGCAAGGGCAATCGACTCTACATATATGCTCCGGTATTAGCTTTTAAAGCCCCCTCACGGCCGCTGTAACGGTTTATACTTAACGTTCGATTTCCCTTGGTATTAATTCATACGAGTGTTAATAATAAGCTCAACTACAACATTAACCCTGCACACTGTGGTATCCGAATCGACCTTGTTATCATTGTTTGTTATCATTTTATGTAGTCTTTGGGAAAAGAGCTACTTACTTCATATTAATATTTATATCTTAAAAGTCGATTTCACGCATAAAATATCAATATTTGATATGTTCATCATGAAAATATATTCAACCGTTTTACCGCACATTTGTAATTTCTGACAAAGGTGTGGATTCAATCCAAACTACTCACAAGCTGACACAACTAGTACTGTCAATAGCTATAAATCTTCCAAAGTATCCTTTCAACGATTAATGCGTGAGGTCGAAATAGGGAGGAGCCAAAGGATCAAGATAGATGGACGCAGTTTGTCCGCGGCTACACGAGGAAGTTATTATTTTTTTCCAGTTGGATGAGCCCAGGCCCTTTTGTGAGGGTTAATTTCATCTATCTATTATCTTACGCCCATATGTCACAAGGAATGGGTCGGGTAGAGCTGATTGAATTGGTCATTTTCTTGGCTGCCGATTTGTAGCAGAATGGAGAGAGAATAACAAAAACGTTTTTGAAAAAGACCTACCTATTTATTATAGAGAAATGCGCTCTTCCGTACCGATAAATACTTATTCGTGAGTGATTTTAAGAAAAATATCTTAAACTACATTCACGAAAGTTATTTGCTACACTATTACTGATTTCTAAATAATACAAAAGGGCGAGGGCCGATTAAAATTTATTAATAAAAAAATGGCTAAGATGGCGCTGCAAACCAATGTGAGTCTTGGCCTCTGTAAATAGTATTTAATTTTAATTAACGGTCATTTCTCCTTGTCTACAAGGCTGTATTTGTTTACGGACGCAGAGAAAACGTTAATATTTTACAACTGGCATAAAAAAATTAAACATTCCATAGAAACTTTGACCTAATTTTAAAACAAATAATCACCTGATTTTTTTGTTACCTAACATATTTACGACCACTAGTAGTTTCTGAATTCCTGCCAAGGTGCTTTGGCCTGGAACCCTTATCTGTACCTACAGGGGTTTTATATGTGACCTAATTCTACCGTAAACATCGACCGGGATACCTGAGAACTGTGTGAATAATTGAAAGCTCGTCTTATGTTTTTAGAGTACCAAACCTCAAATAGCACGGAAATCTTGTGAGACCACTTTACTTCTATTGAGAATTTAAGTACTGAGCATGTGTATAGTATATAGCGTAGTATGTGAATGGAAAAATTACATGTTGAAGCTAATTTTGTTTTTCCGATCGATTAATGTTAGAGTTACAATACGAGTTTATAATACTCGTAGAAGCAAAAGGTCACCGATTCACTTATTAATTTTAGATCACAGTAGCAGCATTAAACTAATGCGTGCGAGTCTTCATAGGGCGTACCTATTCAAAGTGAAATTTCAAAACGTTGACGACAAAAACAAAATGTATGGAATTGACATAAACTGTGGTAAAGTGGCCAATCTTATGTCAATCCCATACATTTTGTTTTTGCCATAGATGAAAAAATTTGCCTCGTCGCGCGATTCCAAATTCTTTGGTTTTTGCCTTACTTCGTTAACATTTTGAGATTATGACATTGGCTAAGCCCCTTGGTTGGTGTTTGTTTCTATAATTTCCACGGAAACAGGAGTAAAGCCTCGGGCAACTGCTAGAGTTGTATATAAACGATGAACTTACTTAATATAAATGTAATGCTATTGAATAGGCTTACAGCCCATCTAATGGAAAGCGGTTACCGCAACCTATAGATTTAGCCGCCTGTTACAAAAATGTGTCACGCGTAGGTTGTCGCTCTTTTGACCTTTAAAGCGTTAATAAAATATAACAAGAATTTTTAATAACAACAAAAAATATTAATTCTGTAAATTATAAGCAAATATGCTGAAAATGGAGGATTATGAACTGTTTGTGAATTTAAGCTGTGTTTATATAATTTGGTCCCAAAAATGGTTAAATTTTACTGCGACAAAAATAAAACCCTCTTTTCGGTCGCGGTGCCTAATTGATAATGATGCTGTCCTTTTGAGGGTCGTTTCAGAGAAACAAATTTAAATGTTAATGTAATGTTAACATTACATGTAATGGGAACAGCGCTGGACCTCCACGTTGAGCCCTCTTCGATCAAAGACGTGTACAGGGTACATGGAAAGACCAATAATAAGACAATAGTTGCCGAGCTCAATAGTGTCGTGCTGAAGGAGAATCTCATCAGAGCTGTAAAAAATCATAACAAAAAAAACCCGGAGAGGAAGTTCTCAACTGCTAATCTGAAAGTTGAAGGACCATCTATTCCAGTATATCTCTCGGAGAGTCTGCCTGCAAAAACAAGGAAGCTATTTTATTTAGCCAGAAATACGGCATCGGCGGGTGGTTTTAAATATTGCTGGACACACAACGGCAGGGTTTTCCTTCGTAAAACTGATGGATCGCCGCTGATACGAGTGAAATGTGAAGAAGATATCAATTCTATAGCTACACAATAGTCTTTATTTACTTACTTCTTTTATTCCAAACTTATATTATTGTTAGTTATTATATACTTTTCTTTTCATACATAATATTATTGTCTGTATACACATCACAAACTCACACAAATAAATTAAAAACCAAAATTTGGTAGGTTACATTATAAAAGTTAATGTCTGTTATTGAAACACCCAACAATTAAATTAGATAAGTCCACATATTTGTGAATAATCACGATGGATTATATTCTTACACAGATAGATGAGGTTACAGTATCAAGGACATCAACGTGTTGTCCTGAAGATGTGTCAGGTGTTATATTAAGCTCTAATAACCATTTGACAGCCCTTACTCAGAACATACGTAGTATGTCGGCTAACTTCTCTGAGCTTCTGCTGCTGTTTACTAGAATAAACATACCCCTTGATATAATAGTGCTTAGTGAATGCAGGCTCATTTCGAACCCTCTTATACCCAAATTAACCGGTTTTTCACATTATTGTAGCTCAAACAATACCTTACAGAATGACGGGGTTGTTGCATACGTCCGTAACTCATTGCAGAATGTTGTTGCAGTGTCACATGACTTAGCAGACTCAAACAGTGTGGTCATTAGATTGGGCCGGCATACTGTTGTAATCGGTATATATCGTTCACCGTCGTTTCGCGATATTACAGGCTTCGTCTGTTCTCTCGATGCCCTCCTCTCTAAATTTAATACGTTTAAAAACGTTATTTTAATGGGTGATATCAATATTGACATCTCAGATTACAATGATGAGAATGCTGGCAAATACTTAAATCTCCTGGCTTTTCACGGTATTCTTCCAGGGCACTGTCTTCCGACCCGTTTAGACTCATGCTTAGATCACATTATGCTCAGAACATCGTCCGCAGCCTCGACCGTAGTAGTTGATACTATTATAACAGATCACCACCCAGTAGTGCTCGCGCTTGCAACAAAGAAATCAAATAACACCCATTCAAATCACCTCAAAATTAACTACGCAATGCTTGATACTACCATTAATGATCTTGATTTCACCCCAATATTTGAGTCCCGAGATCCCGAGTATGCGACATCCTACTTGATCGACCAACTGAATACTTCTATCAAACTATGCTCGAAAGTCACTCCCTGTCGTAGGCGTCCAATTAAACCGTGGATTACTCCAGGGCTAATAAAATGTATGCAGACCCGTGACAACATGCATAAAAGTCTTAAACTAAATCCTAATAACGAGATACTCGATATATCTTATAGGAGATATAGAAACTATCTATGTAATTTAATAAAAAAAATGAAAAGAACGCATGACAAGGAAGAAATAAAGAAAGCGGGTAAAAATGGCAAAAAACTTTGGGAGGCAATTCGCAACGCAACCGATATGACCAAACGGAGCAATCAATCAGACTCACTTTTAGCTACTAAACCAACACCTGGCGAATCGGTTGACTTTGTGAATGAGTATTTTTCAAGCATCGGCAAAACATTATCTTCTAAAATTACTTTTAATTCGACATCCCTAAGATTACCCACGACTCCTTATATCCAATTCGTTTGTTCTTACGGATGTAGATGAAACAGAGATCGTCATTATTATTGATTCCCTTAAGACCAATGCAGCCCCGGGATGGGATGGTATAACTTCCAAATTATTAAAAAGGTACAAGAATCAATTGGCTCCTGCTATCACACACATTTGTAACATTTGCATTACCAAGGGTATGTTCCCTAGATCATTCAAGGTCGCTATAGTGCATCCGATTTATAAATCGGGAGAAAGCGATCTTGTTGATAACTACCGCCCTATTTCAATCCTGACGGCCCTTTCTAAGGTCTTGGAACGTATTATCCATAACGCACTAAGCAAGTACTTAGAGCATAATTCCATTCTGTCTGACAACCAATTCGGATTTCGAGCAAACTCCTCCACCTCACAAGCTGTGGAAGCAGTGGTTGATGGTGTAGCCAGGGCATTGGATTCCAGACAGAAATGCATAGTTATGTTCCTGGACTTTAGAAAGGCATTCGACACTGTATCTATTCCACTGTTGATTGCTAAACTGGAACGTGTCGGAATCAGAGGTAAACAGATTGACTTGCTCAGGGGTTATCTAACTGAACGTATACAGCGTGTTAAAATCGGAGAGTACACAAGTACTGATCGGGAAGTAACTTATGGAGTCCCGCAGGGTAGTATTCTGGGACCCAGTTTGTTTTTGGTATACATGAATGACTTGTGTAACCTCGCACTTCAGAATGGTAGAATAGTATCCTTTGCAGATGACACAGCCCTTATTTTCACAGGTTCGTCTTGGTCAGAAACTTATAAAAATGCACAAACGGGCTTTAACAAAGTACAAGAGTGGCTAAACGAAAATTTTTTGACATTAAATATCCAAAAGACAAACTACATTGCCTTTACCATAAGAAACGTTAACCGGCCTAATGCTTCTGAATTTTGTTTAATAGCACACCATCATGGCTCTTCTCGTTGTAATGAAAATTCATGTGATTGCCCCAGACTAGAAAGTAGGAGCTCCACTAAGTATCTTGGAGTAACAATAGACCAGCACTTGAGTTTTGAACCACACATCGTAATTTTGTCTAAACGTATTAGGAAACTCATTTACGTTTTTAAAAAGCTGCGCCATGTATCGGATACAGATGTCCTTCGCATGACTTATTTAGCTTTGTGCCAGTCTATTATCGTTTATTGTATTACATCCTGGGGCGGAGCTTCGAAATCTCATCTACTATTTGTTGAGAGGGCCCAAAGAGCTATATTGAAAGTCAGCACTTTCAAACCTTTTCGATATCCCACAACTAAGCTGTATGAGATTTGTGGAGTTCTTACAGTCAGGCAGCTTTTTATTCTGGCTACTATTATTAATCAACATTCTCGACTCCCCTACTCCCCTCAACCGGCTGTTAGGAATAACAGGCTTAGACTTTCTCCTCCAGAAACGGAAACTGAATTTATAAAAAGATTTTTTTTACTACCTGGGCCCCTATCTTTATAAAAAAATACATGACCAATTCCCAATATTTGCATTGAATAAGTTTAATTGTAGGAAAGCTATAAATAACTGGCTACAAAAAAAGACATACGATGAAACAGAAGAACTTATGTCATCGGTGTACTAGGCTATTTTGGTTCATCGATCATAACAATAAGTATAATGTCATAAATAAACTATTATAATTAGTAATATACCTAGTTGTCACTCCATAACGTATGTCCCTTATTTGACCATATAGTCGTACCTCACTGTACCTCACCAAAAATTGTAATTGCGATTACTCATTCATTCATCCATTCAAATCTCATTCTTTCATTCCATACACTCATCAGTAATGTCCATTTATCCATTCATTCACTCATTCACTTACACACTCTCCACCATTTACTTTACTTGTAAAGCTGATTATAGACTTAATTGGAGCGAGTGAGACCTGGCGACCCGTAACACAGGATCTTCGGAACCTAGCACGGGCACCAGTTCTTCGCAATATAACTGTGTAATTCTATTTATATGTAATCTAATTATATGTACTTTTGTGAAGGAAAAATAAATAAACATATTATTATTATTATTATTAACATTAGTGTAAGTTAGCTTGCTTATTTTGAAAATAATTCCAGTTGTTATAATGTGGTTCGTACTTTATGTACCTAGTAAAAAGATTACAACGTATTCTGGACTTCCCAGGATATTGCAACCAGTATCCATCATCATTCTAACTCTTCAAAACCCTAGAGTACGCTTAATCATGGTCCAAATTTGGGGTACTGCTAATCTAACTACTAAATGGGACTAAGAGAAAAATACAACCAGGATTGCCCTAATCTTGAAGAAGGTATTAAATGATTTATTTAGGGTAGTCAAAAATAATGGGTTCCCATGTTGTAAATCTTGCCCTCCATATATCCACAATTTAGCGACCTCCTGGAAGACCACCTTTCACCTGGCTGATGACGGTCGAAAAAGACCTACAACTCGATTTAAACACCGATTTAGCTAGACCGAGAAACGTGGAAAAGATAGACAAGGGAGGCCGACCCAAAGTACTTAGATGGGATAAGGTCCTAGCGAAGAAGAATGGGTTCCCAATAAATTTAGTTCAACTTAACCCCCGAAAACAAAAAAGTGAACTTAAATACTTTTGCTGCTAATGGAATTACTTATTACTTATCTCAGCCGTTATGTCAATTTAATAAATTATGAATGTACCTTTTCGAATAATAGAACTCTATAGGTAGGTACCTAAACATCAGATATTCTGTTATCAAGATAGTAAATATCGATTCACATAAATAAGATACGACTGCCATTACAAAAGCACTCGAAATTATAGGATTTGGACAGAAACGTATGTCGTTTCTGTCCAAATGCAATGTTTTGATAGACATATGTACAGTACATACAATATATCGTGATACCTGTCTCCCGCATGGGTAGGCATTCCATTGGCTAAGATCCTTACAGATTTCCCTTTTTCTTCAGCTTCCTCCAAACTCATCACTCTCGTCAAACTTGATATAATTTAACATTAAAAGAAAATGTAAAGATAGTCTAAGCAGGGACTGAATAACGATATAAATAAAAAAATATATATATTATTTATTTCATTAACAACGATGTGTTTACAATCATGTTGTGAGGACTGCCTAGTAAGCAAATAATGCTTGTGTCAGACAGACCTGCTCTTTCATAGCTTACATTTTACATAACACACTTAAGATAGAAAATATAATTTGTTTACAATTTTAGTTCTACAATTTATAGTAGATTAGATTTAAGAAAAATTAGAATTAAATTTTTACATTTTACCTTAATATTACTTAATAATAATATAGGTTGATAAATCATTTAATTTGTGCTTCCGTGTCATTGTAGCTTAGACCTTTTAACCAAGTGGATAAATAAGTAGAGATTTTTTCTGTATCGATAATACTTACAAAATTTCAGTTTAGTTATATTTGTACGCAGTACTAATACAAAGTAGGTTTTAAGTTTTATAGTAACTTATTCGTAATTATGTAAATGGCAGACTTAAAGCATTGGTTTCTTTTTCTACTCATCAAACCTAATCGTTTTGGTACAATTTTTTTTGTACTGATATTTTGACGGGTATAGTTAAGAACCTTGTAGTACGTTAGTACTATTAGAATAATATTCAGTGCTTGTGGGGCATTCAGTTTAATCCACAGAAAAATTGTTTAATCAGAGAGAGATGACAGAAATATGGATATTTTGGAAGCTAACCTCACATCCATCCGTATTGCAGGAAGTTGCCGCGGCTCCCTCATGCGTTATGCACAATATTTTGATGGAACGGCCACCGCAGTGTGAAACAACCCGCAAGCGCTAGTTGTCTTAGGTCATGGACATATGAAGAACTAGCTGTTCCCCGCGGCTTCGCCCCGCGTGGAGCTCGGTTATATCGCGCCCAAAAGTAGCCTATGTTTGACCTCAGGTCGTTAACAACATCCCTACCAAATTTCATCACAATCGGTCCAGCAGTTTAGCCGTGACAGACAGACAGACTTTCGCATTTATAATATTAGTATGGATATGGATTTTGTGTATCTGTTTGGTAGTTACAAAAATACAAATACAATATATAACAAGTTCTAGTGTTAAAGGTATTAACAAAGTAAAAGTAGAGAACGAGAGTGATCTATACGCCATAAGTACTTACCTAGATGAGCAGAAAAAATAATAATGTTGTATGATTTTTAAACAAAAAAGAAATTAGTTTTGGCAATGGGAATAATCTAGTTAGGGTCGTGCACTGTGTATGTAGTTTTACAGACAAAACAAAAGATTAATAAATGAGCATGATATTTGGTGTTGTACATGTTGACATCTTTTAAATCCATACCTGAAAATAAAAGAGAAAAAAAAACATAATTCAAAGAAAATTAACAATAAGTGGACTTATATCTATAAGTCCACTTATTGTTCCACTTATTGTTGTTGAAAATGAACAATAAGTGGACTTATATCTATAATTCCATTTTAAATAGTCCTATATAGTCCTTTTATTGTTCATTTTAAATTTGTTTTAATTATTTTCGTTATATCTATAACTATTATAAATTGCGTATCTGGAATTTCTACAAAGACTAATAAGAACCCTGTTGTATTGAATACCGAATTGGGTGTGCGAAAAAACTAACCTAGCTCAGTGTAACCTCAGCTTAATTGTCAGAGCCCGGTCGACCAGTATACTCGTAGTGCTGTCCTTTTATTGCACCACTTTTACTGGATTTTATGCATTCATATTGTTAGTACTTAGTTATATTCAATTCCTTACCGAACCATTTCCTGCACACATGATAACTTAGACTATGCCACTGATAAAGTAAATGTAATACCCAAAATCAGTACCGCTAAATCTAGGACCATTAAAATAGATCCCTGGGATATGAAGCATAAACCGAAGAAGCAACTAGGAACGCTGGGATCATGACCGATGAAATATTTTGTTAATGGAAGAGTACTAACTAAGATATAATATGAAAGGTTCTTTAGATTAAAGAGATGTTGATCATCACCACACCAAATGGTTTAAGCGTTACAGTAATTGATGATGGAGAAAAACAAATTATTTTTAAAATAATGTCTTTGCTAGATTTTGCTACTGTTTCCTAACTTTGGGGTTTGCTGAAACGAATCTAACTGGTTAGATGTTTCTTTCAAAATTTATCTTAATGCAACTTTTGAGCTCAATTTTTGAGCGCTTGTAGACTTTAAACAAAAAAAGCTATTAGTGAAATAATAAATTATGGCATAACCAATTGTCACTTTTTCTCAGTTTAAAAGCAGCGGTTGACCAATTTAAACCATTTCCAAACTTGCCCAATTGTTTACATCCATTTTATATATTTTTTTCTATAGATAGTTATTTTACTTAGTAATTCACAAAATATTATATTTCCTTTTCAAGTTGTAAGGTAATTGTGAACATAGAGCGAGCCGTTTTCGTGTCAAAATTGAGGGATAAAATACTTTTATTACAAAATTGATTGAGGTTGGAGCTCGACATGTGATAAAAGATATATTCTCCAAGCAGAGCCATAGCCGGAAACTATATTTGAATACGGAGCCGTGATAGAAATGAGAATAGTTTTTGCATTGTGGTCGGGACTTTTGTGCCCGTATGACGCAACAGGGATGGCAAACCTATTGATGTAAAAATAAAGTACTTTTTGTGCACTTGTATTAATTGTAGTCTTGATAAACGAGTAACTCCAATTTCAATTGTCTACGCATCTTGGTCTTGCTCAAATTTCTGCCATATAGTTGTTCTTATTGAAGATCAAAATCTGGTTCCTATGAAACGAATACCATTAAAACTGTGACTACAGGTACGTGTGGGGAGGAGCACGGCCTTTGCTTAACTTATTAATGATTATCATCGTTAGAACTTGAAACTTTCGATTCATTTGTGAAATATCTATATTATAAAAGAAAGTCGTGTTAGTTACTTTATTTTTAACTTAAGAACGGCTGAATTGATTTGACTGAAAGTGGTGGGAAGGTAACTTAAAACCAGGAGAAGGATATAGGGTATCTTTCGTCCCAGGAAAAATCACTGTACCCGAGGAAATTCACGCGGGTGAAGCTGCGTGCAAAAGCTAGTCCAACATTAAAAAACTCTCCATTTATGGCATCAAGCAAAAATACAAACGCGGCCATCGATTTCGCATCCCTGTTATAGGATATCAAAGCGCTGAGCATTGGTTAATCTCACCGCGTCGACTCCACATCGCTTTGTCCGTGTGTTTACGTTACGTTCTATTTTCGTGTCCATCATCTGGGCATTGTTAGCGAATGTTTACACGGTGCGAGTACCGATCGCGGTCCTGTCTTTTGTGGGATACGTGGAGAAAAACCGCAACAGTTGCTCAGTTACGCTTGGTTTGCGGTGAATGGATTTGTGGTTGTTTCTAAATAACAGGCAAAGCGATATTCGAGACAAGGTTTGCTATATCAAGTTTATCTTGCCCTTGTCGAGAAGTATGATGCTTGGTTGTTCTTGTTTTTGTTACAAGCCTTACAAACTGGCATGCGTTTCTCTCATTTGGTATGGCTATTCAATTTTCTATCAGTAAATTTTAATTCGAGTTAACTTTTTCCAAAATTTTGTTTAAGTGGGTAAAAGCTGGCTCAGATGTTTTTTTTTAGTGATTTTTGATTTCATAGTTAATGTTTACTAGTAACTCCTTCCAAAAGGATTTATTGTAAAAAAATTGTTTACTTAATTTGATAACATTACACTGAAATATGTAATTAAATTATTAATAGGCCTATCCCATCACTATCCTACATCATTTAAGTCAGATGTATCGTGCAGATTCCTTTATGATAAAAATAATTTCAAAACACATAAAAATGTTCAAAACATATTTCATAGAGTATTTAGTTTCAACAATCACGTTGACCTCGTCTTTGAGAGCTGAGGCGAATCGTCTAAATAACTTCGTGTAACTACAGAAACAGTCAGAAAAAAAATTATTTTTTTCTTTTATTTTTCATCTGTGTTAATGGCCAACTATGGTGACGTCTTTTTAAACATTTTGAAAGCAAGGCTAATCCAAACTCCAAAAGTTAGCTAACGAAAGCAGTCGGGACCAAAGAGTCTTTACGTGATTTAGTTCTTCGTAAAAAGTAGGAATCGCGCGCGGTCTCATCAAGCAATTTTTGTTTTTAAAATGTGTTCATACACCTAGATATACATTTTGGCAAAAGTTTACTTTGTATATTATATTAAAATAGTACTTTTCTAGCACAGAAGAGATTTGTATAAAAATTTATATGATTTTTAGCATTTTAGTAGCATTTTTTATAACTTTGGTTTACAACCCTGAATTTGAATGGTTTCCAAAACAGAGAATTGAAAGATTTTTACTGTAACGGTAGCTAGTTTTATGGTTCAAAAGCTGACTGTATCAACTTTATAAAAATAGACTTCATGTAATTTGGCGCTTATTATAAACTGCACAGGATGGAAATTCTATAAACATGTAATCGTTGCATGCCTGTGTGAATAATGAATATAAACTGGATCAATGGAGTGGTGGTACTACAGAATGGAAATAGGCACCAATGTCGATAGCCGGCGGATGTTCTAAATAGTTGACTAGTTGAGCATGCCTTGAGTCCGCTAACTGTACGAGTATATTTATTTGTGAAAGAATAGTTTAAATAAATAAATCTATTCCTTTTTCAGGCCATTGTCTCCCAATGCTTTGTGTAAATGCATCTAGCAAATGCATGTTATTCCTGTATAATTTCTTCATCAAACTCCATCAGGCAATTTTGACCAGGACGTCGGTCCATCTAGCTTTAGTTTTACTGACACTCTTTCGTCTGGTTCTGGGTATCAACTCTCAACTCAAGTACTAACTCATAAGTATATAGGTAAGAGTTATTCAAGTATAGGTATTTTTTTTATCAATAAATTGTACTTATAGTACGAAAACCCTCAATAAGCACTATGTTCATGAATGAATTTCCGAAATACGTATTGGCTGAGGATAACGTCAATTTTTTTGAGATAACAAGAAGAGAAACGTTAGAGATAAATATAACACTGCAAAGGAGTAACCACAAATACTGATCTCCTCCAGTCGACCTTCAAGCATGAACCAACAACCTGTGTGAATGTTTGGAATTCTCAGTACAGTTCAATCAATTTGGATCCATTTCTTTATGAACACATTGCTTGCTATGATCTTATTAATAGACAAGATTAATAAATACTGCTGCTTTGTACAGACATTCGCGATAAAACAATGGAATACAATAGTGAGTACTCTATATTTTGATGTTTATTTCAAAATAAATATATCTTTTTAATGAGTTTGTTGATTTCTGCTTTATAAACTAGCAATACATCAATCAGAAAATTCTAGATAGAGTACAGAGCATTTTAATGATTCCGTATCTTGTTTAGATACTATTTTTGCCAGTTGATTAATTCAGGTGCTATTGTGGAAATAAAAGTTGACATGTGTATTAACCTGCCTTCAAGTGAATAGTTGGCACATATATACAACTTTTGGTGGTGGCCTTCGAGGAGACTATTAGAGTTCAGACAAAATTTTTTTTTTTACTCAAAAGCACATACCTAAAGTAAACATCATCATATCATTTAATCGTCACTGCAATATTTTCTGCAATCTAACCACCTCCATAAATTGGGATTGGGATTGTCTCAGTGAGATTGTAGAGCACCGGACCAAAACCTATCCCACGTGGTAAACGAATAGACACTTAGCTGTTTTTTCCAATGGAATTTCAAAATCTTACACTTGCCGTTGCCAAGCTGGCTAAGAAACCTAGAGAAAGATGTTTGATCCACGCAGGAAGAATGTCATACACAATAAGGACGAAAGAGTAGAACGTATTTATAGAACGAATTTTATGTAAATAACAAACAATTGCCATTATAAACAAATATAGAAGAAGCTAAATACACTCTTCTTGTCTAGAACATTAAATTGGACACACGAGTTAAAGTTTATGGTAATTAAGTTGCCTGGCTTCGACACATTTGGCAATTTGCCGGCCCGTTATGTGAGGCGTCTATTAGCTTTGTGGTCGTTGTAGTCGTTTGTGAATGCGACAGCTTGGGTAAGCCGATGTAAGGGAAACAAGTATTTATAAACATGTACACAAAGATGAATCTTCAACAGCCAAAAGAAGCTATATTGGCTGTTGGGGCAGAAAGTTCTTGAAGTGCCTGGCTAAGGCTACTGAAAGTCGCTAGACGCAGGTTTCAAACCGCTCAATTTGGATATGTACTCGTGCCAGCATAGCAGAAAGATATACTTAATACTAAACTATTTGGCCAAGTAAATACATAAAGTTAGTAACTGTAAGTATACTTATTATACACTAGTGACCCTCCCCGGCTCCGCACTGGTATAAAAACCTTCTTGAATCACTCTATCTGTTTAAAAAAACCGCTTCAAAATCCGTTGCGTAGTTTCAAAGATTTAATCATACATGACAGGCAGCGGAAACCGACTTTATTTTATGCTATGATACTTCTTTAATAGTGATAGCTCTAAATTAATCCATATCAATAGAGTAGTTTGATGTTTAAAGTAATTAATATTTTTATGCGGTCATTTTCATTCAAAACTTAACACTAAAACTAGAGGTAAGGTATGTTAATATTTAGTAAGCGACTTTACTTTGTAGATAGGCTCAATGATAGTACGGCGTATCTAGATAAAGGAAAGGTTAGTTTTCGAATCTTAGTCAAAGGTTGGAAAGATATCTAGAGAAAAGCAATCCCTGTTTATCTTTTGAAGTGTTCCTTCACTTTATTGGGATGTATAAGATCAGAAGCATGGATCAACAAGACCAAGGACCTAATCATGGACTCAAGATATACTAGAGATATATTTGGGAAATTATTCACATATACATACCTACAGTTTGCTCCGAGGAAGGTTTATGACTATTATGGATGGGGATATAATAATCTTAATCATTATATATATAGAGGATGAATTCCTACTTCCTTTGGTCACACTATAACTAGTTATATCGATATTATTAATTTATTTTTTAAAGTTTAAATACTCTGTAGAGTAAAGAAAATTCAAGAATACTTTTTTAAATTTGCGTGTTTGTCGATTTAAGTGCACTCATTTGAAGTATAGGCGAATATACTAACATAAAAAAACGTGCCTTTTCCAATAAATTGTACTGTTGATCTAATCAATCAAGAGAGTCAATGTTGACCGAAGAAATGTATTTTCGAGTCAAAAAATTGAATTCCTCCTTCCTTGTTTGCGTTACATATTAAGTCGAAGTCTTCCTCAAAATAAAACAATTATTTTTGAGTTTCAAATAAGTACTTATTAAAAAAAAAAACTATTTTTTTAAGCAACTTCGTTTCTCGCCGCGCCGCTCGTATGGCTCGAATAGTCTAATGAAAATATACAGTTTCCTAACTTGTGTTTTTAAGACAGTAAGAAATAAAGTTTTCAATAAAGAGTATATTAATAAACAAATTACTGAATTACTTTTGCTGATCAATAACTCGGTATTTTGTTTACAAATGTTGCTATATTATCTTGTAAAGTTCATCATTTACTTCGAATATAATTAGCAATTTCTAAAATAACAGTTTTACGTTGTCGTTTATTTATCAATTAGCATCTGTAAGTAAGAATATAAAATAAGATGCAAGAACACGTATCTAAGCCCAAATGGCAATAAGAAAAGTGGCCGTATCAAACCATTTGAACTATGTCAATCATACCATTAAAATAACAGCTTTAAAAAAACTATTATCTCGTAATACAATGTATCAACTTAATTAATTCTTATACATGATCATATTTAAATTTCAGTACGTGTGATAGAATACGCTTTTGAAAGAATAAAGTTGGCGAAAACGTGATTTAAAATAAGGCTGGCCGAAACTCCAGGCTTTGGGAGCAACCGGGAAAACAGATAATCTATTAATTAGCTATCTATTAATGAGACAAGGTAAAGCCATGATTAAGTTAAATTCTTTGATTAAAAGTAAAAATAAATACTGTTTATGCTACGAGATACTCGCTTGATAATAAAGGTTTTTTCCTCCTAGACTAAATGGGGTCTTTCACAAAGATTTTTTAATTATCAGCAATATTTATTTATTTATATGTTCGTGACATGACTTCCTGGTCTTGCTGGCCAAAAGATTACGGTAACCACTAACTATCACGAGAGCCGTATGCCTGTTTGCCTACTAAATTGTAAATAAATTGCATAACAATAATTTTTAAAAACATGACAAAACTAAAACAGTATAAAATATTTACACGGATCCTCAAAAATAACTCTTGCGCATCAATAGCGCACGAATTTTTCCAGCAATTTTCTAGGATCGGACATCGATTGTTATGAAGGTTGATTTATAGATGTTCAGTTTGCTCCGACGAAAGGTTGGCGTAAAACTAAATACTATGAATCATTGGAACAGCCTGCTAAAGTAAACACAGCTGAGGTCAGATACATGCGTGTCTGGTTTACTCTGTTCTTTAATCATGAGTTCAACTTTGATGCAAAAAATTAAAACACGCTTATTATTAAGTGATGACGAATCTCATTTGATAATTAGGACTTATCAGTTTTTATTTATCAGTTGATAATTAGGACCAACGACTTAACACAAATACTTCACAACAACTTCAATATAGAGTATTCTTATCACTTATTGACGTCAATTGTTACTTATTTTAAGTTTACCACCACTTCCAAAGCGCAAGTGGAGAAGAAGCGGCGACCACAAACTCCACTGCAGCATTTCTATAAAGACGTCAATTCACAAAATTTGAGTCAAAACAGTTGAATTTACATTTGCAGGAATACTTTCACGACCGGTGCAGTTGTGTCCCAGTAATTTCACTGCATCAACCCGGTTTTCTGACCATTGTATTTTTAGCTGATTTGTATAAAAATAAACCAAAATTGAGACCACTTGATATAATGATGATCTAATGATTTTGATCCTTAATAACATTGAAATGTCAAATAGCGTGCCAAATGAAGCGAGGTAAATGAAGCGTTTGACACTTCACACTATTAAGTACTAATGAATTAGTGCCACTTCATTGATCGGTTTGCATAGTTAAGTAAATTGAACAGACACCTAGGAGACATTGTTGTTTGTTTATAGGTATCATCATTAGAATAATTACTTAGAAAATTAAGGACACAGACTGGTGACGCCGATTGTTCTGCATCACTTACTTTTTGGCACTTAGTTACAAGGATATCTCATTTCTAATATAATCTAGCTATATCTAGTACATATTATTATAAGATATATGCTATGCTTTATTGTATGCAATTCTAGCTTCGTATTTTACCAGACCTTGATACAAAGCCTGCTTGAGGAACTCACTCTCACCTCTCACATATTTATGTTCTGGCTGTGTTCCGATTTGAAGGGATAGAAAAGCAGTGATATTCCTGGACCCTGGGGGAACATCTAAAACACGAGTTGACAGTGTACTTAGTGACTCTCGAGGTATCATGAGCGTAAATAGGCGGTGACCCATCTTTCGCGGCTATATGCGTGACTAAAAATATAGTTTTTTAAATTTATATTGATTGATAAAGAAAAAATATTGATTGTGATAATCAAACTGGCCAGGGGTAGCGCAGAATAGGGAGGAGTTGAGTACTCTTTGTGTCGCAGTCAGAAAGATACTTATTCGACACTACTATATTTGTGATAAATCCACTTCATCAAATGTACAGTGAGAAGAGAAATATGACCCCCTTTCAATAGTATACTTGTGGTATGGGGGTCAGATTTCTCTGCGGCCGACTGTACTTACAAACACGTTTTTGTAAGTACAGTTTTCGTCAAAAACGAGTTTAAATACCTTTGTCCGAGCCTGCCGCGGGCGCTTCCAGCGACCGGGCTACGGAGGGACGAAGAAGACGTACGGGAGGCAGCTGCGTGTGGATTGGTCGGATATCACGACATATCTGCAGTGATGACGTCAAGCGGGCGGGCCCCCCGCCCGGCACTCGTTATGTGAAAAGCACTTGTTTTCTGTACTTGATACCGTACATATGTCAATTGTACCTGCTCCATAGTGCCAATATATATTTATTTAAATACAGTCCATTTATCTTTTTATTTATTATCATCGGAGGATCCTAAACAAATTGGTCCATCTACCGAAGAAGAACCGTGCCTAAAATTCACGGATTTATTCCAACAACGGCTGCTACGGAGAACGGACTTTGACCCGGAGGACATATTGCGCCGATCTATTGCGCTGTGTCATTACCCTACGAGTGCAATTATTTCAAGAAACCAGGACAAGTCATATCACTGTGGAATTTGGAGACGGATAAGGGCGGTATTGTGAGTTCGTTCCAATCATTTCCTTACCTTTATCTTTTTTCAAAACTAAGTGCTAAGTCGCTTCATTTTTTTTTCAATTCATTTCACTTTTCTCGTTTTGATTTGAGATATTACAAGCTACATTTCTAAGCACGTCATTCCACTTTGCAAGTGTCTATCGCACTGCTGTATTGTTATTTGAATATTTATAGTGCGCAGCTAGTTTATCTTATTCCCGTTATATTTACCTACTTGATGGGTCGATCAGCTGTGTGCCTATTCATTGCATAATCATACATCCGTGCTTATGTTACCGCTATTTGCTAGCATTTAAAAGCTTTACTTTCTATTTCACTCATCTAAGCGCTTTCCCGGTTGCGTTTCTACACTTTCTACGAAGCCCAGGGTCCGCTTTCAATTAAAATTCTAACTCAATTAGTTTATTTTTTCTTTATTTTATTGCCTGCTATGGCTGACCAATTAGTTAAAAAACGTGGTTCCGTCAAGGCTAAAGTCACTAACTTCATAAATTATTTAAACATTTTAAAAAGCTGTGACCGATTATCTGAACTGCAGCTACTTGAGCTGGAAAGTCGGTTTAATAAATTTGAATGCCTATATGATGAATTTAATGAATTACAGACCGAGATTGAGTTGTTGTCGAGCGATGACGAGGTCTACAACGAGCGGTTCAAGTTCGAAGAAAGCTACTATCCCCAGCTTGCCATCGCTCGGAAGCTGCTCACTGCTCTCCAGCCCCCATCGGGCAAGTCTCCTGCAGGTTCCGTATCAGGCTCTGAGGCATCAGGTGGTATAAAGAACAATTTTATTCGTTTGCCTAAGATTGATTTACCCCATTTTGATGGTAGCTATCAGTATTGGTTAGAGTTTAGAGACACCTTTCTTTCATTGATTCATAATAATGATTGTATTGATAACATAAACAGGTTCCATTATCTGCGAGCATCCCTAAAGGGAGCAGCTGCCGAAATTATAAAAAATATAGATTTTAAAAGTGATAATTATAAGTTGGCCTGGGGCTTGTTGTGTGATCGATACAATAATAGTCGCCTATTAATTAATAATCATGTTCAGGCATTATTCAACGCCCAGCCAATTATTTCAGAGTCCAGTACTTCTTTACGTCGCCTTATTGACGTCACAAATAAAAATATAAGAGCTCTAAAAGCGTTGAATGAGCCTACCCAGCATTGGGACACTCTGATCATTTACATGATGTCTTTAAAATTAGATGTTATCACTAGTAGAAATTGGGAAGAGTATAGAAACACATTAACTAATTTTCCAACTTTATCTCAGTTTTGTACATTTATAAACAATCAAGCTGACCTACTGGAGACTTTAGAAGAAAACAAAAAATTACAAAAAATACAAACCAATAACAATTATAATATAAATAAAACTAAAAGTTTCGTAGTATCATCATCATCACCATCATCATCATCAAATAACCATAATGTACAAGACAGAAATAAAATCATTTGTCCTTTATGTTCACAAAATCATTTCTTATTTTCGTGTGACGCTTTTAGAAAATTAACTGTAGAAAGTAGATTGCAGAAAGCAAAGGAGTTTAAAGTATGCATGAACTGCTTACGTGTTGGGCATATAGAGAAACGCTGTCGATTTTCACGGTGTAAGTATTGCAAAAACAAGCATAATACTCTATTACATTTTGATCAACCCGCGTCTGAAGTAGTTAGTTCTATGCCTACTCCTTCCGTAAATAATGTTTCTCTTTCAGCCAATATTCTGCCTATTTTTCAGAAAAACATTTTGCTGTCCACTGCGGTGGTGAAGGTGGTGAATGACAAAGGCGAGAGGTACAGTGCCAGAGTCCTACTCGATAATGGTAGTACAGCTCACTTTGCTACCAATGAGTTATGTAATAAGCTCGGATTGTCTCGAGTCGGTACTAGTTCCAGAGTAGCAGGTATTAATAATTTAACCAGTCACAGTACACAGTCTTGCAACTTAACTATTGAGTCATTATATAACGATTTTTCTGCTAATATTAATTGCTTTATTTTACCGGAAATTACTAAAAGATTGCCAGCCTCCTATATAAATGTAGATTGCATACAAATTCCCACAGGATTATTTTTAGCGGACCCTTCTTTTAATATTCCGTCAGACATTGACATCCTGTTGGGAGCTGAACTATTTTGGGAGGTCATTCAGGGCAGTCATATTAATTTAGGTAACAATATGCCGAAACTGTGTGAGAGTAAATTAGGCTGGATAGTCTCGGGGTCCGTACCTTCTTGTTCTTCACGTATTCATTCATATTTTTGTAATTTCACAAATATAGACACAAGTCCCGATTTGACAAAATTTTGGGAACTTGATACAATTTCACCAAAGCATTGCCTTTCCTTAAGCGAGCGTGCTTGTGAAGAAAGTTTTAAATTAAATACTGTTCGCCAATCGGACGGTCGTTTCGTTGTGACAATGCCACTCAAAGAGGATCCCTCTGTTCTAGGTGACTCATACTTAATGGCACAACGTAGGTTCTTATCTTTAGAAAAACGCTTTGAGCGCGATCAAAACTTCAAACATATGTACCTCGATTTTATGAACGAGTACGAGACCTTAGGTCACATGACTGAGGATACAGGGTTCTCATTAAAAAATCAGCGTGAAATTAGCTATTTTTTGCCCCACCACGGTGTATTGCGTGAAGCTAGTAAAACCACGAAATTACGTACTGTTTTCGACGGATCAGCTAAATCAACATCAGGCATATCATTAAATGAGATACAGCATGTGGGTCCTACCGTTCAGGATGATCTTTTTTCAATTTTGATTAGGTTCAGACAATTTAAATATGTAATATCTGGGGATATCGAAAAAATGTATCGCGCAATTGAAATAAACCCCAGTCAACGTTCATTGCAACGAATATTATTTAGAGTAAGCCCATCCGAGCCGCTCAGGGTGTACACGTTGAATACGGTTACATACGGAATGGCTTCTGCGCCCTATCTCGCGACCAAGTGTCTGGTGAGTCTCGCTGACGAAACAGATAATTTGGAAGTAAAACGAAGTATCCGTCATGATTTTTATGTAGACGATTATTTAAGTGGCGCAGACACTGTGAGCGGCGCGGTTGAACTTTGTCGTGAAGTCAAGTCAATATTAGCTTCTGCAAATTTTTTTTTACGAAAATGGCAGTCTAACAGCTCTGAAGTTTTGAAAGAAATTGTTGATGTTGGAGATAAAACTAGTCTTGATTTGGATTTGTCTGACAATTTTTTATCAAAGACTTTGGGGCTATTGTGGACTTGTAAATCAGATATTTTATCGTTTTCTATTAACATTGAAAGCAATAACAATATCACAAAACGCCATATTTTGTCATTAATTAGCCAAATTTTTGATCCTCTGGGATTGATAGGTCCTTGTGTTGTTGAGGCAAAGATCATTATGCAGAAGTTATGGCTTAGTAAATGCGAATGGGACGATGAGGTACCCCAAGATATAGAAAGTCAGTGGACTTCATTCGTAGGTACACTAAAGTTTTTAAATACTTTAAATATACCCAGGTGGGCATTGTGTGATGATCATGTCGGTCATGAAATACATGTATTTTCTGATAGTAGTGAAGTAGCTTACGGTGCATGTATATATATGCGTTCTACTGCAGAAAATAGTTTAGTTACAGTTCGCTTACTGGCCTCAAAAAATCGGATAGCACCAATAAAACCTACAACTATACCTAGGTTGGAATTGTGTGGAGCACTTCTAGGCGCAAGACTGTGTATGAAAGTCAAAGAGTCTCTTACGTTGAAAATTAGCCGCTGTGTATGTTGGTGTGATTCAACAATAGTGTTGAGTTGGTTAGCTATGCCATCAAGCCAGCTTAAACCTTTTGTAAGGCATCGTGTAAACGAAATTCAAGAAATTACATCTGGTTGTAAATGGAATTATGTACCGACAAAGGACAATCCGGCGGATTTGCTTTCTCGAGGCGTGAAGGCTGATCAGATCAGCTGTTCAACATTGTGGTGGTCAGGCCCCGCGTTTTTATCGCAAGTTGAACAATCTTGGCCCAAATTAGCAAAAACTATCGTGAAGCAAAATGTGCCCGAGGTTATTTGTAACTTTGTAAATCAACAACATAAAAATTTAACCAACTACACTATAATTCAAGAATTAATTCATAAATATTCAAATTTTAACTATTTACAGAGAATCGTAGCCTATTTAAAAAGATATATTTACAACTTATATAATAAAAATAATAAAATTGGAGGTTATTTATCAAATCAAGAAATGCAAATATCTTTAAAATGTATTTTGCGTGTTGCTCAGTATGAAATGTTTCATGATGAATACTCTATTTTAAAATCTAAAAAACCTTTGCCTTCTAAAAATCGTCTGATCTCTTTATCCCCCTTTTTGGATGATGATGGTATAATTCGAGTTGGAGGCAGGCTGGATAACTCACCTTATGACTACAATGTGAAACATCCCATTCTTTTGTGTAGTAAGCACCACTTAACAAAGATTTTATTTTATTCGTTTCATATTAAATTGTTCCACACCGGCCCTCAATCATTGTTGGCAAATGTACGTCAAACATATTGGCCCTTAGGTGGCAGAAATCTGTCCAGATTCACTGTACAAAAATGTATAGTATGTTTTCGGCATAGAGCCCAAAATATTCAACCTATTATGGGACAACTTCCTAATTCTCGAACCAACCTTGAATTTCCCTTTTTAAATTCCAGTGTCGACTATGCTGGGCCAATACTTATCGCTGACCGAAAGGGCAGGGGTTGCAAACTAGTAAAATCGTATATTTGTATCTTTGTCTGCTTGGCTGTCAAAGCCGTGCACCTCGAGCTTGTCACGGACCTCACAAAGGAGGCATATATGGCCGCGTTAAACCGGTTTATTGCACGCCGTGGTAAACCTCGTAGCATTCTGTCCGATAATGGCACCAATTTTGTCGGTTCTTGCAATCAACTACGTAAATTCTTACAAGATTCAAATATTGCAAACGATATAGCTCAGGAACAAATTGAATTTAGATTTTCCCCAGCATTTTCCCCCCACTTTAACGGCCTTGCCGAATCTGCTGTGCGTTCCACTAAGCACCATTTAAAGAGACTGCTTAACATGACTCATTTCACTTTCGAAGAAATGGTAACTTGTCTAACTCAGATCGAAGCGATACTCAACTCCAGGCCTCTCACTCCCCTTTCTCCTGATCCACTAGATTTTTCTGCCCTAACTCCTTCCCATTTTTTGATTGGACGCTCACTTACATCCGTTCCGCATCCACAAATAGCTGACGGCGGAAACATCAGCAGACTCGAGCGATTCCAACGGGTAGAATACATGAAGCAGCACTTCTGGAACCGGTTTAACACCGAATATGTATCTTTGCTTCAGCAAAAAACCAAGTGGTCTTCGTCTTCGGGAGACATCACACTGGGGAGCCTTGTCCTGGTCAAGGATAGGGCGCTTCCTCCTCTTTGCTGGCTGCTGGGTCGCGTGGTGCAGGTCTACCCGGGTTCCGATGGCGTTGTAAGGGTCGCCGAGCTGAAGACCAAGAAGGGCACAATTCGGCGTGCCTTCAACAATATTTGCCCGCTACCAATCCTTTGAAGTCGACACTTCAACCCGGGGAGCATGTCCGAGCCTGCCGCGGGCGCTTCCAGCGACCGGGCTACGGAGGGACGAAGAAGACGTACGGGAGGCAGCTGCGTGTGGATTGGTCGGATATCACGACATATCTGCAGTGATGACGTCAAGCGGGCGGGCCCCCCGCCCGGCACTCGTTATGTGAAAAGCACTTGTTTTCTGTACTTGATACCGTACATATGTCAATTGTACCTGCTCCATAGTGCCAATATATATTTATTTAAATACAGTCCATTTATCTTTTTATTTATTATCATCGGAGGATCCTAAACAACCTTTATAATACTGTAGTGAAAGAAATGACACGTGGACCATGACTGTCAAAAGCTAGTAAAATACACAATTATATTAATGGATTCTTTAACGACATACTTAACAAAATAAAGGGCGTCGTAAGGGAAGCCATAACAACATTCTCTCGACTATGATTGATTCGTATTCCGTGATTTTAATCTAACTCGAATTGCCGGCTCTATTGATTTTGTATCGTTTCGAAAACCGTGGCTACGTCATAACAGAATTAGAACGATTTGCTTGATGATTGATAAATCAATCTAGAGAATTTTTTGAGGTTATTTTAATGGCGGTTCAAGTTTAAAAGAGACAATTCAATTTTATCCCTAAAAGAAGTCGAAGGGACATACTGAGGCCAAATGATGTTATTTATTTTTAATTATTTTACTCCTGTACCTCTAGTATGAGATTTTATAAACGCAGACGCTAGCAACTGTGTTATTTATTTATTTCAACTTCATTGTACAAAATAAAGTTGTATAGCATAATAGGCGAACTTAATGTTAAGAGCATTACCTAACAGTCAACCTTAGGGTCAAGCAGATCATAACGTTAGCGGTTTTGTATGACAAACCTATACAGCGCCCCCTGGTGGATAGTGAAGGCAACTAAGAAATTCTATACAAAATTCTATCGCAGTCACTAGCATCTGCATTTATTCAATCTCATACTAGAGATACCTACTGATATAGAAAATATGTGGTCATGTAATTTTCAATATAGTAAAAAAAAAATCCCATAGAATTTTCACCACAATCGTTCACAATCGCCTAGACAATATAAGAATGGACTGCTAATAGATGACTTGAACATATGATTTCATTTAATTGTTCACCATCATATTTTGCACTGAAAATTATAATCACTAAAAAATTTGCATCAAATTCAAATTAAAATTGTTTATTTTCAATATAAGATATTCTTATCACTTATTGACGTCAATTGTTACTTATTTTAAGTTTACCACCACTTCCAAAGCGCAAGTGGAGAAGAAGTGGCGCCACAAACTCCACAGCAGCATTTTCTTCAAAAACGTCAATTCACAAAATTTGAGTCAAATCAGACGAGTTTACATTTGAATATTTTTATAATTACAATAAGTTTATTATTAAATTAAATTAGCATGTGATTGTATCATTAAATATTTCTAAGATTTTATTATTATAAATTATAAGTTTATTATAATACTAGCGACCTGACCCGGCTTCGCACGGGTGCATATTATACATAAAAACCATCCTTTTCAATCACTCTATCTATTAAAAAAACCGCATCAAAATCCGTTGCGTAGTTTTAAAGATTGAAGCATATATAGGGGTATAGGGACAGAGAAAGCGACTTTGTTTTATACTATTTAGTGATGTAAGTGATATATTATAGTGATAGTGATTGTTATTAAATTATAATATTGTCTATTTAGTTAAAGTAAGCTTTGTTTTTATTATTCAATGTATCGGATATATTTTATAAAATATCAGTGAAGATTTGTACTAAAAATATGTTCAACATGTCAGTATTCATATGCTACAGACAAGCTACAAGAGAGCTGAAATATACTCTGTATAGCTCTGTTACCGCGTCAATCACATACAGCTTAAGGCAAGCACTCAAGATTGAATTTCATGGAACTACATTTCACAATTTTGATGCCTGAAGTATTTCTCTGACACAACTACGAGATGCTTAGATAAATCCACAGAACTGAGAAATTACGAGTATTAGGATGATTCCTTTGAAATTTTATTTTCCAGTTAAATGACAATAAAGTTAAATAAATAATAAATAAGCATTAATACCTACTTAGTATACATTTGAGTAATTACATATATGCTATTATTTTCTTAATGTTTTCTAGATATGTGAAGATTATCCATACTAATATTATAAATGCGAAAGTCTGTCTAACTGTTTGTCTGTCAGCTCTTCACGGCTAAACTGCTGGACCGATTGTGATGAAATTTGGTAGGGATGTAGTTAACGACCTGAGGTCAAACATAGGCTACTTTTGGGCGCGATATAACCGAGTCCACGCGGGGCGAAGCCGCGGGGAACAGCTAGTAATCCATAAATAGTTTTCTGGGAAATAATGTTTTTCAATTTTGATGTCTAGGATGGATTGGTTGCCACTTATGGAATTTCTATCGATATCGATAGCTCCTAAGTAAGTTTTGTTTCACTTGTTCCATTATCAAAGTCAATGGAATTACCGAAAAAAAACATAATAATAAGTGGATTATATAAACGTTTATCAGTTCGTACTTACTAGTATTTTAAAATCATCATAGGATCAAAGCTCCAGGTAAATTTTAATTGTTCTTGTTATGTCATGTTGTTCCAACTGGATTGGATATATTTGTTTGCATGTTACCTCTTCACGCCCTATATACTGAACCAATCTTCCTGAAATGAATCGCGTACAAATAGTTGGGAGTATTAAGAAGGACATAGGACACCTTGGACACCGAGAAAAAGCACTGTTCCCGAGGGAAATTCATGCGGGCGAAAGCTAGTATAAATATATTTTAGCAGAGTTTTCTTCGCCTGCACATCGTAGAATTTAGCTAAGGGAAAACACAGAAGTCAAAATATTCTCTTACCTCTTAGACTGGAGGCAGATTTCACCAAAATCAAGAATAAGTATTTACTATTTGTCTTAAGTATAGGACCTAAAAAAGGTAACATTGCGTCAGTAAACCCTGGGCTTTCTAGATGTAAACCACGCTGATGATGAAGATGTCAAATGGTAGAATTTTAGATCGTAGGAAATCGTGTTTTTTTTTTAACTTTGTCATTTACCAAAGGGTTTTCAGTTAAGTAAGATACAAAGATCCCGGAAGGTCAGCTCGTCCCATGAGGGTTCGACCTCAAATCAAGATAAGTACAACTTACAATAACAAAGTTTACAAAGCCTAGCTAATGGAAGGAAAATACATCTAAAGTCTACGTTAATATCCTGGAACTAAGTATTAGTTGGTTTATTAACTTTGAAAGAAATTCAATAAGTATTCAATAATAAAGTCCTTTTGGCAGATGAAAGTACATAATGTTCGCTTTACAACTGATTCGCTCGATAGCCTAGCAAGCATACCTGTTCGTGATGATAACGAGTGTCTAGTGACAGCAAGCACGTCTTAGGTTGGTTTGGTTGCCACTTATGGAATTTCTATCGATAGCTCCTAAGTAAGTTTTGTTTCACTTGTTCCATTATCAAAGTCAATGGAAATACCGAAAAAAAAAATCTCTTCTTCTATGGAATTATTTGCCAATGGAACTAGAGAGAATATCCAGCTTTCGGCTGTTGTCGCTAGACGAATCTCTATTGTTCTCGTTCACTTCATAACTTTTAAGAACAAGTTACCATTTTGATTCGCCTTTGTTTTTATTTTCAATTATTATTTATTACAAAAATAAATTAAAATCTTCGCACACTTAAGTTCTAATAATGCACAATCCGCGTGCGATACCGGGATGAGCAGAATGTCAATACAAAATGCAGTCTATTATCTGCCAATATTAATATATTAAATTCACCTTAAAAGTTATCCGATATTAACGCTTTGTTGAGTACGGATAAGCAACTCTATTGTCGACAACCCACTAACCCAGTTGCAAGAGATACTCGACGGAAAAATTATACTTATGCTTCAGTTGATTCGAGTATATCTCAGTTTAAGATTCAGTGAAAATCTGCCTGCCTATATTTTATAATGTACAACTAGCGACGTGCCTGGCTATGAACGAGTGCAATATTATGAGTAACATATAAATCTTACTATTAAATCACTCTTCTATTTAAAAAAATGCATCAAAATCCGTTGCGTAGTTTTAAAGATCTAAGCTTAAGGACAGACAGCGGAAAGCTACTTTGTTTTATACGATGTAAAGACCGTAATGACGTTATATTAATAAATTTAAATGTAAACAATTCGGAATTCTTATTCAACACCCTTATATTGTAAGTTTTATTTAATTTTTTGGAGGGATATTTATTAATAATTCATTATTTGTACTTTTACCCTACTTTTTTTAGCTTTCAAAAACAAGTGTCTTACATTTTTTTAAATATACTGGTGGCAAACGTGTCCTATTAACACATAAAGTATTAAAACAAGAATTCTTGCGCCTATTGAATACTATTCATCAGCACTCCAGTTTTCATAACTGAAATGTTGTGAATTGAATTTCAAAATTTGGCTTTGAATTACAACAAATCATGATTCAAAATCAGATGTCCAGCAACACCTTGTGTTATGTAGATGATACCCATCGTATTCTGTATTCAAGTCACACAGATCAAATTGTAGGATAACACAAACAGCTGGTAAATTAGAGGATTCGCAAACTATACGAGACAAACATGTTTACTCTGTCTTGCGCTGGGTTCTCAGTAAACAACGACTATGCTCAATTAAGGTGCAAGGTCAATTGTCGTAGTCAACTCAACTGAAACTGTCTATAGTTACGGTCTACGGCCATTGTTTTATATGACTTATATTCTAATTGATTGACTGAAATATCTTATGGTTTTTAATAAAAGAACAGAACGTTAAATATCTTCCTTATGCCATAAATTTGATGGATAGGCATGAAAATAGGCTAACAATAATGATGTCGAAGTTAATGTAAGAAAAGTAGTAAAAAGTGAGAAAACTTGAAGCGACCAGATCTCTAGACCTATAATGCTACTGAGACAATTCCTAAGAAGAGCACAAATAGACAAACTCTGTTGTGTGGTGGTTTACACTTACATCAACATTAGGCGTATCAAAGGCTTATAACTCATATAAATTTGGCCTAATAACAGTCAAACAATCAATTGCAACACAAATTTTCGCCGCAGAAACAATCACCTAAGTCACCATCACTGCTGGATAGATAGGATAGAAAAGACCCATCTTTTCGTATTTTATAATTTTGGTCCCAAAAGCACTGAAATTTATTTATTGATGGGACTACCTCACAAAACAACATAAAAATATCTTGCTAGAAATGGGCCACTTTCAACCCTTGGTTATCATGGAAAATTTTGTCCCATATTTGCATAGGTGTTGTCGTCCAATTGTGGGCATGAGAAAGAATTTACACAGTAGTGCAATATCAGTAAACAGTGTAGTATGCAGGTCGATAAAAGCAGGTGTACATGGAGGTCGCAAGCTATCTACCACTTCCGAACCAACCGACTGCTAGCCACGTTTATCTTATTTCCTCTGTGATCGCACTATTATCATTTTTGCTCTACGGATTTTAAATAGGGTTGTGTACCTAAATTACATATATGCTGAGAATTAATGCAATCATATTTATATTTAAAAAAAATGTTTCACACAAAATATATTTAATACCTAATGTACGTAAATTTATGTGGGCCACATAGAAAAGTTTACCACTTAAGGTGTTAGTGTGGACATGACATTAAATTAACTGTATAGTTACCGCATATTTCGTATGGTATTTTAATCTTTGTTAGTAGAAAATGTTTTTCACGAGCTAATATTTGTAGCTGAAATTCTTCAACCACTACATAGTATAAAACAAAGTCGCTTTCTCTGTTCCTATGTCCCTTTGTATGCTTAAATCTTTAAAACTACGCAACGGATTTTGATGCGGTTTTTTTTAATAGATAGAATGATTCAAGAGGAAGGTTTTTATGTCCATGGGAAGCCGGGGCGGGTCGCTAGTTAGATATAAATAAACCTCTTATTTTTGTAACAAAATATATGGCAGTCAAGCTATATAACAAATACAACCGTGTCAACAGTTTGCGAGCAATTTATAAGGCAAGCAGTAAGCGCAAATATGCATTATGATATAAAACATTTCTATTATTTACCTTTATTACTATATTAATTACCTTTTAAAAACCAAGTGCACACAATAACTCCACCCATTCGTAATCCTGGCTGTTGGCCACCACAAAAAAAAGTTGTAAAACGATCGCGAACGGAAAAAGGTCTCTGTGGCCGGGGTTTACAACGAAAGGCTTTTTGTGTCGTTTTCAGTGTGCACTGCCCTTAATGTCACTGTAATTGCTGTTGTTTTAAAATAACTTCGGAAACTAATTGAAGCCAGAGAACAAGGGAACGTAAAACGCATTTACGACACTGGTTTCATTTGGTCCCAATTTATGTTCTAGTAAAAGTTTTCCGAATAATTTATTTTAATGCGCTCCTTTGGATCTGTTTTAATTATGTGGCTACGGCCTATTTTAATAATTTAATTATCTCTCTCATCAGTGCGTTTTATCGGTTGCATATTCAGCTGGCGTTTAGAAGGGTCTGCACTTCTACATTCCTGCTTTTTCTTTCAGGGCAACCTAATAAATGACTCAGCACCTATTTGGTCACTGGGTGGCAACCTGGCAATGTCATGATATGGGTTCTGTTATTCCCTACAGTAGCTCATCATGGCTTGTTTCCATTAAGAATAAATATAATGGATAGGGGTTTATAATGATTAATTATATTATGGAGAAAATAACAAACAATTTTAATTATTAAAAGCGTTAAAGATTAATAATATTTTTTAAAAATAAATTTCGTAAAATGAAACCTTTAGTCACGTGACAGTGAACACCAATCAGAAAGCGTTACGTCACGCCGTGCGAAACTCCAATCTTGTCTTTGACGTTTCGAGTATCACTACCGGTTCTTGATAAAATTTTGGTTTTTAACAACTAATATCAAGTTGATACAGTTTTCGCTAATTATAATTTGAAAGAATTAACCATGGAATCTGGATTCAGCAAAGCAGACAGTAATAATTTGCCCAGAATCGATGCCGTTATGCTTGGAAATTTTTTCGCGTTGAACAGTAACTTTTGCTCATCTGAATTTCGCAATGTTAAAACTTCCTTGTAAGTATAAAATATTTATTATAAGCTTAAATGCTATGTGATATTTCAGTTCGGTACACAAGAACTTAATGTTGTGACGTACATTTTGCAAGATACTGTTTACTATTTTACTGTTCCCTTCATATGATACTCCATATAATTAGTCATATCATTTGGCAATTAGAATAATAAAAAGAGTATGTTTGTAACATTAATTAGAAAACTAAAATGAAACGTTCACTCCTAAAAGTGAAACAACTTAACCTGAACTCATGTATTTATTATTTAGAAAATAGGGATTCTACAAAACACATCTAGTTTGCTCGAATTAAGCAATAGATTGTATTGTGTGAAATACTTAATCAAAATGATCTTCACAAAAATACATTCTTGAACCTGTTGAAAAAGTTTGTTTGTTTGTAATATCTTTATTGCTTTAAAATACATAGTAAATAGAACATTATTAAAATCAGAAGACAATGGCGGACTTATCCCAGGAAGGGATCTCTTAGCATAAAGTATGATCTCTAAAGTATGAGCATCATCTCTTCTTGCAAGTTTTAGCCACTTTTTCCGTATTTCTCCATTGTTTGGAACATATATAAATAACTTGTTTGGCGTTTTTATAGTTGTGCTATCACACTGGGGCACTATACAGTACTTATAATATGAGAAATTTATTTTTAAACGACTAAAACTAGCTATAACGTACGAAGACACGATCGCTCTTTGGTTTGTTTCGCACGGCGTGACGTCATTCAAGACGCCATGACAGTCTTGTGCGTTTTGGAACCAAATTGAAAAATGGTTTTTTAAAACGCGAAATTTATAATGTAAACGCTCGATTAAAAATAAATAAACCTTTTTTTTCGATAAAATGCCTAATAAGCTAAAATATTAAGCAGTTATTGAAATTTTGTCAACTAGCCTATTCATATCGTGTAAATTGGCCATTACCATTGGCCCACCCTGGAGTAGGATATTAGAATCTGCCTCTCGGCCTCTGACGTGGTTTCTTTAGCGGTATTAACTCTCTAGTAGATGAGGGTGTAAAAATCTTTTTTTTTTTTGTCTTTTCATCAACATATCCGTTTTTTGTAAATTTTGCTTTAGCCGGGGCTCCTAATATATATTTTGTCAAAAAGTAGGGAAGATTATTATGTTTGGAAATATCGAACAGTGCGCCTGCGTCTGAATCATTGGCCTAAAATTAAATCGGACATAGCTGTTCGCGTATGCATGACTCGTGAACCGTTCCGCTGTAAAAAATGTTGCAGCGAATTGATGGCCAAGGTTCATGGAATTTTATGTATAGATACTTCAAGCAAATACAATGGGAATTGATAGATTGAGATGAACTTACTGAAACCCTTTTCTACCTAGGACGAATATTTATACAATATTTATTTTTTATGAGCGTGATGAATCGACTTTCAATGTACGGATTTAGTAATTGAGTATTTCGTGCAATATAACTGTATTTTAAATAATTAATCAATGCAATTCGCACGACATCTGCATTTGGTATCTGTAGACAGCTTAGAGCATTAAACCAACCGGAGACGCCACGCGCACCTATTTCTACGTGAAAAAGTCACATTCTGTCCGCGTGGTTAAGAAACGATAAGTATTAACACTAACGCATTATTCTAACACGTCACTACGCACAAACTTGAAAAATTATCACATCACAAGAAAAAAGAAATACACGCACAGTCACACACTTTTGGCAGAAAGAGTAGCCTGTCAATATCTGTTGTATTAGTACCTTTTTAGTAATCAAAACTTGTCTTTTTTAAATATGATTCTTTGTCAACTTACTTCAAGTTTTCAGCTCCGACACGTGTCGCAGCATGCTCCGATGAGCCCCGGCGGCGCATGAACATTTGAACATGTGCACAGCTTGTCGTAGCATCCTCATAAATATCATGGAAACATATTCATTTATTACCAAAATTCTGCGTAGATATTTATTAGCGTTAAGTGTATTAATTGACGCCAAATCAAACAGATTAGGGTAGCTCCTCTTAATTTCTTCCTAAAATAAGATTTTTCATTATAGTTACGACTGGGAGCTGACGTTTTCTTTTTGTAAAATACTAAATTGTTCGTGGAATCCGCACTTAGTCAGAAACGGTTCAAATAAATTAAAACCTTTGTGTCCTTTGGTCACCTTTAACGACTTTCACGGAAAAAAATAAAGTAGAATGTTTTTAAGCTGGTTGCTAGCTTAGAAAAACAGCGTTTATCGATCGAAGGCAGAAATTATGAAATCAAAAGTTATGTAGATAAGTCAAAGAATATGGTCGCGCGGTCTCAAGGCAAATTTCTTTAATCTGTTAGATAAGTGCTATATAGATTAAGTCACGCTCGTTTTGCTGGTTTTTTTCTCTTGTCAAACTGACTTGTCGCTTTCGTACTTCGCTTCTCGCAACCTTTAGCTAACATTAACACACTAATAATATCCCTGTTATTCTTTAGGAGTTAACTGATTTCAAAAAATCATCACGAATACAAATACAAAACACACAGTAGAGAAAAAGAAAGATAACGTTATATCAGCTACGATTAGGTTTCTGGATTGCTGCCATAATAACATTCGCGATTTATGGGCAGGCCTTGATACTTGGATTACTTTGATATCCAACATCTTTATTTGATAAAAAATACAATGTATTTGGTTAGCACTCGAAACGCTGGAGCAAATTTATAGTGCTAATAAGTTATACTCAGTTCAAGGCTATCAATATGGGTAGAAAACAAATAAAAGAATATGGTAATGGATTGGAAGAGCGTAGTCTCCAAGCCATTGGCCTTTGATTACTTATTCCCCATTGGCATTCAATTGTTCGGTATTAAGTTTTAATGTTACTATATTTTTACAGAATAGAGAAAACTATTATCTTTTCGGTACAAAAGAGAATGTCAATATGAAAAAAGACTAACTTCATCTCATACCGCGTAAAGCTTCTATACATCTTTTAATAAGTATGTTGATTCAAGCCTGCAATATTTTAACTAAACTGGAAACAACTAAACAAAGTATGCTTTCCATGAGAATTAAACCCATGACCCGCCAGCTACAGAAATACGCCTCTGCCACTGAACCACAGAGGCAGCCAAAATTAAACACTGTAATTTGTTTGTATGTACTGACAACATATGTCAAAACAGCATAAAATATTTGAAATGTTGAGAGCTTTTTGACGAAAAACAAACAAAATCAATGAAATTCATTGATTGTTTGTACAACACGTAGGTGGCAGATCTATATTCTATAGTAGAGATTTTCTGAACTCTAACTATGGGTCTCACCAATCAATCACGCGCTTGGTTTTTCTGTTCATATACTATTCCTAATAGCTCCGTGTATATCAAAAGGTATGTATCCCGGGCGTAGTTATTTTACTATAGAAAGATTTTTGTATCTGTGTGTTAATTTTTTCAGTACTTATTTCAGTATTTGACAAAAAAGTAAAAAAAAGCAAAATAAGATAGTGAAATTTTGAGGCTCTTACGACATTAGAATTTTTCTGATTTTATGTTTGTATTTGAGTGTAATATGAATTTAATAAATCACTAACAATGGAAACAACTTCTGAATTGACGCATACACATTTACATCTGGTTTACTCAGGTAAACTAGCAAGGCCTACTACAAGCATGAGTAAGTTATATAAGCTTAGTTTAACAAAACTTGTATGTACCTATGTATCTAAAAACTTTATTGTACAGAAAGAACATTGAATAGGTTTACTCGTACAACAGAATATTACAAATAATAGAATTATCCCCAATACGATCTTCCAGTCAATCTGTAAGCCAAAGAAAAAAAGTACAAAGGTATAGAAGTGACTAAATCAACTTTAGTTTATATTCCTTTTTATGCGATAAAATAAATAAATAAAAATATATTTATTGAACTATTATCTTTAAAAATTACTACAGGACAGGACTAGATGTGTGTCAAAATGCGTCACGAATCACAATACTATATTCAGCGAACCCAGGGAAGCAAACTAGGCCACAGCTATACAGATATCTGTCGTTTTATCTTCTTCCGTACCGATTATAATACTACAATAGACTTTTGTTTATGCCGTCGTTGCCCCGGCACCGTAATGAATGGTGTAAGATCTATAGGTTGGCGTGTTTTATCTGATAACGCGGTTTGATACGGAGTTTATAATCGGTTTGAACGCAGTTTAGTGATTAAACATTCATTTATCGGCCATATCAGTGCCCACTCAGCTGTCATGTTGCATCCTTCTAGTCTGAGCTTATATGGTATTTTGCTCTTGACCCGATATAAAAAGAAGACTGCCCATTGCTGAGTTATAGCGTCAAGTAAGGAAATCTTAGGTATTTCATTTTGGTAGTGTATCACAAAAGGAAAATGTGGCAAATCACCGGGCAATTGAGATGGTTAAATATTGGAATCAATTATTCTAAGATTACAGCGTTTAGATTACATCTCGATTAATCGTAACTAGTTCATAGATAGCTGCCGCCGAGCTGTAGCGTGCGCTTGTCGGGTTTTCGATAAAGCTTTTAATCTAAAGATACCTACAACAGTTAAATCTAGCTTAAAGTCTTAAATCTAGTAAAAATATTGCATTCTCGTCTATAGTAGAGGAGTAATTTAATAAATTAATAAATTATAGCAACGACTTTATCACCACAAAATTAAATAGTTTAGAGGGATCTGAAACTCACGCTGTTTAAAGCCTTTTTTTGTCAATAAAAATTTAATATGTTTATAAATTTCTATAGGGTTGGCGTATGAAATGATACCCACGATGTACGAAAGTAGTGTTTATTGCGTGTCTCACATAGCTTAGTACATGTGCATACATATAATACTTATGGCATACAATCGCGTACAAATCGTATTTCATACGGTAACCTATTTAGGATCCTGGGTAGGACGCGGAGCATCGCAACCCTAATATCCTCCTAGCTAGCTGTAACTTGATGACGCGGGGCATCGATCAAGTTAAGCACTGAGCTCTGAGCAGACTACGGGAGCAATCGTACTCGGAGCTGTCTAGCGAACGACTGACTGCTTCGGTTTTCGGTTTTGGTCTTCCCGTTCGCCCTTGGGGGGCGACGGGGAGGTCGGTCAGGGCGCTAGCCCTCTTCGACGGCTTTCATCGCTGCCTATAACGATAGGCAGGTCGTTGGGGTGGCCATGGCGGCCAGGCTTTCCTCTTCTAGTCCTGGGAGTCTCTATTTTTGGGTCGACGGCGGCGCCTGATCGGCGGCGTCGGCGACGAGGCAACGTGGCGAGGGCTTGGTGCGGTCGTCTGGAGGGCGCGCGTGCAGCGGCGCGATCCCTCTTAGGTGAGGGTGGCGCGATGTGTCCGCGCGCCTGAACATGTTGGTGGCCAGGCGGGCGACGAAGGCGTCTAGGCCCTCCCACTTCAGGTCCCTGAAGATCGTCGCGTTCCTCACGTATCGTGGGGCCCCGACGACTGCCCGGAGACACTGGTTTTCTTGAGATTTTAACTTCTTCTTGCTTGACTCCGAGCAGTACGCGTACCACGCCGGGGCTGCATACGTGAGGAGGGATCTAATATAGGTCTTATAGATCCCTAGCTTCGTCCTCAGGGGCAGGCGGGAGGACAGTACGCCTCGCAGCTTCCCCCTAGCCATTTTCACTCTCGCCACGACCTCGCTGACGTGTTTTTTCATAGTCAGGCGCCGGTCTATGTTGACTCCCAGGTACTTCAGCTGGTGCCGCCATGTCACAGGTTCGCCGAAGAGTTTGAGATGTGGCGGTAGAGCACGCTGTCCCGTCATGAGGGCCTGCGTTTTCCCGATGTTCACCGTAAGTCTCCATTTGGACAGCCAGTCGGGCAAGGCGTCCAAGTTGCGCTGCAGCTTCCTAGCGGCGTGCAGCGGGCTGATTGATTTCGTATAGTACGCCGCGTCGTCAGCGTACAGCGCGAGTTGCACCTGCTCAACGACTGGGATGTCGTTGGTGAACTCGGAGTAGCAGGCCGGCGAGAGGCAGCTCCCCTGCGGTACTCCTGCGTTGACGGGAACCACCTTGGAAACAGCGTTTTCTACCGCCACATGGAGTTGGCGGTCCTCGAGGAAGGAGGCCAGCACCCTGACCAACCTTTTGGGCAGTTTTGACGCTGACAGTTTGAATAGCAGCCCCTCATGCCAGACTCTGTCAAACGCCTTCTCCATGTCCAGGGAGACGATGGCGACGCATTCCTTTTTGTTGTGTGCTTCGGACATCTTGTGGAGCAGTTTGGTGACCTGCAGCGTCGTAGAGTGATCCGACCTGAATCCGAACTGCTCCTCCCTCGGGGTGAGGTATTGGAGCATCAGTTGCAGGACCAGCCTCTCGAATACCTGCGAGAGCTTGCTCAGCAGCGCGATTGGCCTGTGGTTTTCTGGTCGTCTTAAGTCCTTGCCCGGCTTGGGCAGCATGACGACCTTCGCGTTCTTCCAAATGGTTGGGAAGTGGCCCGAGCGTAGTATCCCGTTGAAGAGGCGCGTGACTGCCACGATTACTTGTGGTGGTAGGTGGCGTAGCGCCTCGTTCGTGATACGGTCCGCGCCCGGGGCTTTCCTTGGTTTCAGCTTGGCCGTCGTGCGTCGCACTTGGCCGGGCGAAAAGAAAATGGGCGTGTCTTCTGTGTCGCTGCTGCTGGGTGTCGCGAGGTACTCTCGCACATGATCGGAGACCATCCTGGTATGCTCCGGGTCGGTCACTGGATTCGGCTGGAACTGTAGCTGCAGGTGCTCCGCCAAGATGTCCGCACGGTCCTGGGCTGTGAATCTTGGGAGGCCATCCGCCCCGAACAGCGGTCTGACGGGCTGGGGCTCGCGGGACAGCCGTCGGCACAGGCGATGAACGGAGGGGACGTCATCGCCTATTGTGAGCAGATGGTTCTCCCAAGATCTGGCTGCGTCTTCGTTAATGGCGTCTTTGACTTTCTCCACCATTCTGTTGAGATCGCGGCGCATGAGGGGGCAGCGGGTCCTTTGCCACTGCCGTCGCAGCTTCCGCTTCTCTTCCACGAGTTGCTTGATAGCGGCCGGTAGCGGGTCTGGTCTCGCATTTACCGGCAGTTCGCTCGAGGAAGAGTCCAGGGCACCGCGGATGCAGCGGGTGATGGCGTCCGCCGCCTCCTCTACCTCTTCGGTGGTGGAGACGGGTCTGTTGGGGCATTTTTGGGATAAGATGTCCTGGAACGCCTCCCAGTCGACTTTCACGCGTTGTCTGGTCAGCGAGACTCGGGCCGGTGTCTCGTGAAGGACGAGTAGGACCGGTCGGTGATCGGAAGGCAAGTCGGACAGTACGGTCTGGCTCGGCGGCGTCGTCAGTCCTTTGTACACCACTATGTCAAGGACGTCGGAGTTTGTTGTCCCGGGGTCGTGCCGTGTGGGCTCGTCCGGACCCGCGATGTCATAGTGGTGTTCGATGGCGTCTTGGAGGAGGCGTCGTCCCTCCGCGCTGTCCCTGGAGGAGTTCCAGCTGGTGTGCTTGGTATTCAGGTCGCCGGCTATTAAGGTCGGCGTGGGTGTGTCCAGCAGCTTGCGGATGTCCCTCGGGCTCAATTTGTTCGGGCCGGGAGGCGCGTACGCCGCGAACAGACGCAGTTCACGACCGGCGACGCTGACCAGGACCCCCAGCGCGTACATTGAAGGAAGCTCCTCGTACGGTATGGCTTGGTGGACGACGCTCCTCTTGACGAACACCGCCAGGCCCCGATAGGCCGCTCCGGTGCCTGTCCTCTCGTCCTTCCGGTAGGTGAAGTAATTAGGGATGGTGAAGGTTTCACCCTCCCGAAGGTGAGTCTCGCTGACGAGCATGATGTCGATGACTGACTGCTTGAACAGCGGCGCGCCTTTTATATGCGCGCCGTGTGACACGGGACTGGTGGGAGGCCGCCGGTGACGTATTCATAGTGAACTCGTATTCATAGTAAACGTCGTGTTACAGTCTCCCCCTCTGGTACTCTGAAGTCGTCCCGACAGGAGTACCAGCAGATGTATTCTTGCGAGGTCTTCCTCTGCGGCGAATGGGATTGATAGGTTCGGGTACCTTATCTTTTCTTTTTTTCAAACGTACGTGCTGCTGTGTGATATTTCCCAATTACTTTGTCTGGTGAATCAGGATGAGCCACTTCGTAAGTAGAGGTTCCATTTACCATTTAAGGGGCTGATGATCGATTATAGTAAAACAAATTTGTTCCTTCTATGTAACCACAGAAGAGTGATATAGCCCATACAACAGCTAGGGCTTCCTTTTCTGTAACAGTATAATTTATATTCGGCAGGAGTGAGCAGTCTCCTTGCGTATTCTTCAGGTTGTTCGTTTTCTCCCTCCCCCTGCACCAAAGCTGCTCCAATAGCTGACTTGCTTGTTTTAGTACTGGTGCCGTGGTTAAAGTATTTATAGTGGGGGTTGTTATGAGTCGCCCCACGTTGGGCGCCAATATAGGGTTGGCGTATGAAATGATACCCACGATGTACGAAAGTAGTGTTTATTGCGTGTCTCACATAGCTTAGTACATGTGCATACATATAATACTTATGGCATACAATCGCGTACAAATCGTATTTCATACGGTAACCTATTTAGGATCCTGGGTAGGACGCGGAGCATCGCAACCCTAATATCCTCCTAGCTAGCTGTAACTTGATGACGCGGGGCATCGATCAAGTTAAGCACTGAGCTCTGAGCAGACTACGGGAGCAATCGTACTCGGAGCTGTCTAGCGAACGACTGACTGCTTGAACAGCGGCGCGCCTTTTATATGCGCGCCGTGTGACACGGGACTGGTGGGAGGCCGCCGGTGACGTATTCATAGTGAACTCGTATTCATAGTAAACGTCGTGTTACATTTCTCAAATTATTGTATTAACACTGCGTGTGTACGTTTTTGTGATAACAATTCTGAATCCACACCTCCTATCGGTGCCCTGGTGAGCTAAGTTGGAACAATTTTATAGTTTCAAATCATGCAAACATGGCTGGAAAATCTGATCAAGACGTTCTCCCAGCGTGACGTGTTGACGCTAAATCCTCTTCGTTATTCCTCAATTGTACATATTATATATAATAATTAGTATTATAACGAGAACGGCGAATAAATTCTTTATAAAAATAGCACTCACCTATTTTGGTGTCAATAAATGAGACTTCACTTGATGATGCTGAACTTGACAAATTAAAACCTGAAACAAAAGGAGGCATACTAATACTAATACAGAACAAGAATATTTATGAGTTAAATGTTAATAAGTACATATAACTTTTTTTCTAGTTATAAATCTTATTAATTTTATGTTTTTTTTTTTCATGAATTGGAGTAAAGGTACCTATAACACACAACCTATATCTATAACCTGCAACAGCTTGTCGGAAATGTAATTTCTTTCACCCAAGCAAACAGTGGTGCATAAGAGAATACATACGATATAGCAGCCACATACAAAAATTATATCTTTTCTCTAAAGTCATATACTTTTCTTTGTGGCCCACTGTACATGCACATGCAATATTTATACAAGTATTTTTCTAAACTGCATTCTCTACATTGTTGTGATGTCAGGCCTAATTTTTAGCTAAGAAATAACTTACGAATCAGAAAACTAGAGTACACGCAAACTCCAAAGCAAATTTAATTGTAACACCATCTACGACCTACTTGGTAGGTTCTCTCGACTAGTTTTAACCCTTGGCTTCGGGCAAAACAATGTCTCGCTGCAAACTTTGCTACGTTACGAAACAGTAATACGTATCTCATTAGTCGACGATTCGAATACGAGTCCCACTTGCTGCAGCTGCTTTTGAGTCACTAATTAGCATGGAACCTCAGCAGTCACTCAGGAGTCACTAATCAGCTGGGAGATGACGTTTCTTTATTATCATTGAGTGTGTAAGTATAGATACGTAATAATATATATATAACTACATATTGCATGTGACGATATGTCGTTACTATCATAGAAAAAAGCCTGGGCAGCCGCCCACTGGTTACTACAAAATTTTGCTTTTCATCCATGCCTTACAAAAAGGTTTCGCTCGTGTCTAGTCTAATAAAAAATAGATATAAGTAATTTATTTATTTGTACATTTAAATACAAACATAGGAAATTTAGTAAAGGGTGCTACTTATTTCATTTAATGTTTATTTCATTTAATGTTTAGTACCTGGGCGACCGAGCTCTGCTCGGTAGTTATGGTATGCATCCATTATCATATTAATATTATAAATGCGAAAGTCTCTCTGTCTGTCTGTTGCTCTTTCATAGCCAAACGGCTGGACGGATTTTGATGAAATTTGGTATGGATTTAGTTGAAGACCCGGGGTCGAACATAAGTTACTTTTAGTCGCAGATGGAGCTGTGGGAAACAGCTAGTGGTGATATATATGTAAAACAGAATCACTTTTTGTGAAAACACAACGATAGCGCGTTGTACTTTTTCAGTGAATAGATTACCGTCATCTAGCGTCAACCGTTGTTAGTTGCATTCCTTAAGCACTTTCCACGTTTCAGTGCCCCTTGTATGAGTTTTCCTTAACGCAGATGCTAGCGACTGCGTTAGGATTTTGTATGGAATTTCTTAGTTGCCTTACTATCCGCCAGAGGCGCTGTACAGGTTTGCCATACTAAATCGCTAACGCAGTCGCTAGCGTCTGCGTTAAGAAAAACTCATACTAAGGGCACAGTCCTATTTGAATTGGTAGGTACACTGGGTACACTATTTACTCCGTGGATTGGTAAGTATTTCCTTTGGGTCAGTGGTAGAATTTATCATTCAATTTTTAACCGACTTCATAAAAGGAGGAGGTTATCAATTCATCGGGATCTTTTTTTATGTTTATTACTCGATTTCTCAAAGACGCGTGAACCGATTTAAAATTGTTTTCTTTTGTCTGAAAGGTTGGACCGTCTAGTTGGTCCCATTATTAGTTTCAACAGGTTCTGATGACGGAATCCTGAGAAAATGGTGATACTTGGATGACTTGTGATTTGAATCTATAATGTTTCTTAGAAAAATATTTTAATACGTTATAACCGAATTAATAATTCTTACAAGCCATTTTAAAATAATATATGCGCAATTTATACTGATTCAATACTTTTATACTCCGAAACAAAAAAAAAACCTAAGAAAAAAAACCGTTCTTTAGTTGGGATTTGAACCTCGAACCACCAGAGTACAAAGTAGATGTCTTAACCACTGGGCTATCGAAGCAGACCGGCCGACGCCGAAATTATTGTACTATAACTACAATTTCATGCGGAAAATCTTTTTTCTGGAAGATATGGGAAACACGAATTTTCCCCGACATGAAACCTGGCTAGATTAATTTTTTGACTTTATAAGAACCTATGTTTAAAATTTCAAAGAAATCGTTTGAGCCGTTTTCGAAAACGCGAGACAAATATATATACATACATACATACATACAAATATTGCTCGTTTAATAGTATAGGATTTATCTGGTTCAGTTTTAATTCAACACACTAATGAAGTGAAAATTCTTTAAATATAATTACTGTTAAAATAATTTTACCATTGTAAAATTTGACTATGAAAATATTGAAAAATACTCTTTCATTGCTCCTTCTACCTTCATAATTGCCGACTGAAGAAAAGAACAATAAAAGAAGTGAACGCAATTAAAACTTCTTGCAAACCGGCTCATAATTTAAAATTCTCTTATACACAAACTTTTGTTTAGTATGTTGATCTCGGCCTTATTTATGTTCAGGTATACATCGAGTTTCGAGTACCAATTTAATTTTCGTCGCATTCATAAAATATTCCATTAAGATGGTAAAAAAAAAGAAATACATTTCTTTTTTTTCAATGGTAAATTATGCAATTCAATATTTTTTCACTGTTTATGTTTTAAATTTAGTTTGGAGTGTATATTTAATATAAAGTGCGTTTTTCTTCCTTTGCAATAAGTCGTATAAAACGCGTCTGCTTTGGTCAATTTAACAATCAGGACTCATTGATAAAAATTATAAATACTGAAAGAAGATTGTATTTGTAATAGTTACTACAGGGAGTGATGGGCTGATTGATTCGCCGAAGTGAACGAAACAGCCGCGGTTTAAAATTAAGTCTAATGCGAATTGGTGAAAGGTTTGGGTCGAAATTCTTTATTTTTGTCATGACTCAATAATAAAAAGATAGGTCGTTCAGAACATCTTATAGAGCTTTTCAGATTGTCGACCTTCGCGGCGTAATGGTTAACATTCCTGCCCGCTAGTCAGGTCAGGTCAAGATGAAAATGATATTTTTCTGATTTGCTTCGATGTTTATCTATTATATTATGTATTTATTATAAAATATAGTTCAAATTGTTTATTTTCAATATAGGACATTCTTATCACTAGTATCGTCGAGTAACTATACCCTAACTTATGTGTCGCACTTACTTAGGGCTATAAGTCCAAAAGGACCACAAGGTTCGACGTGCCTCCTGTGATTTAAGGCCCCAAACAAGATATGATACTTTGGGGCATACTGAATCGTGATTTATCCCTTAAAAATGAGAAAAACAAAATTATACTGTTAACCTATCAGAAAAGCATACGGTCCGCTAAAGATAGCGGCCGTCAAGCGGTCACCGTAGCCTATTTACCTCGTGATACCAAGGTGTCATTATATTTTAGAATTAGATTTTAGATATATAGTGCGAGTATCATTGTTACGTTGACCTATTTGAGCCATGGAATAATTTAAACACTCCACAACACTTGATAAGGCAAATTGTCACGCTAGAATATGCATTGATGCCGTCATTGATAAGCGAAGTCGATGTAATGGTAGGCTTAGTTTAAAAGCTGGGGTTGAATCCTAGAGCCTGATTTTATTATAGATATATCCATACTGGAGGAGGTTCTCTGAAAATGAAATAAAGTATTTTTTTTTAAAGCGAAATACTTTCAGGTTAGTTAACATATTCTTCAAGTTTTATCTTGGTAATAACGACAGCTTATAATTTTTAAAGCATTGATTTATAGTTACCATTCGAGTGCCTTTTGCCCAATGCTTGACTTTTTTTTTTGTAATTTTAGTTTATCAAGTATTTATTTATCTACTTGATATACATATACAGATAAAGTTTAAACTCTACCTTTGCAGGGAATGGTCTTTTTGTAAATTTTTAAATTATTTAGATTTAGTTAATTTTTAAATGTATTTAAGTAGTTTTAATTTAAGTTTTAAAAAAAACCATCCAGACAATAGAGCACTTACCGTGCAAATGAATAAAATACTGTTAGGTCCCATATAAAATACTAAAAATTAAATATATTGTGTACTAGAATTTCAAAATAAAACCACAGAGCCCTAATCGAACATTTTCCCGTATAAATTTCTCTTTTCTCCGCTATCAGCCCATCTTTAACATATTAATGAATGCATACTAATACCACATATCGGTTTTCCAAGTTTTCCTTATTTCAATATGAATGAGATCTCATGGTTATATGTATTTAGGGGAATATTGAACAAAGAAATACTTAAGCCCGTAATAAAAAATTCTTTGCTATATATATTGAAGAAAATATTTACCTTTTTTTCGTTTTTCTGAGGTCTTTTGTGCAGTTTTATATGTACTATACGGAAATTAACGTGTTCATAATAAAGCATGAAATAAGTATTATTTATTAGGTTTTTTTCAAATCGACAAGTTTGTTGTCGCTATAAAAAATAATGTAGGCAAGTAGTTAAGTACTTACGATTTCTAAAATAAACAAGTTACTAGATATATCTCGGTGTATCTGATTAAAAAAAAAATGAAACCGCGGGCGATCCACATTGTTTAGGAAAGTGATTATTTTGATAAATAATCAACGAGAAAAGTATACTAATTTAGTTGTGTTAGGGCGTAAAGTGCAATACAGTGCAATGTCTACTATACTAAGAACAGGAGGTTATAGAAATGCATTTGAGGTCAGTTACCTAATCAATAAGTCCGCCTTTGCTCCATAGTCGTTACGTATTGTAATTATTGCGTTTGATAATTCTATGTGTCTTATATATTAAACATTGCGATGAAAGATTTATTCATTTAGTGAAACCTTATTGTCCCATAAGTACAAAATACTTATACAATTGGGGGACTTAATGCTAAAAGCATTCTCTAACAGTCAACCATTGGGAGAAACAGTTGTATTTGATCTCCAAACCGTAGAAACTTTTCGAGCGTGATTTAGGTTTCCATATGAATTTAGGCTTCGTGTAGTGTTAGTAGATTCTGCCTTGTCGCCACAGGGGCAAGAAGGTTAGGATGCAAACGGGTAATCGCTACAATGAGAGACAGTAATCAAGCGGACACTTAAGAATTTATTATTTTATAAGGAGGCGTACGGCCCACCTGATGGGAAGCGGTAACCGCGGTCTATGAGACGCCTGCAATACCAGGAGCATTGCGAGCGCGTTGCCGATCCTGCAGAATTTTTTTTAGGAAGTTAACTCTGGTCCGATATATAAGTACTCGTATTACAGTTAGAATATGTTTCTAGTATTACCGTTCCAGTCGTAAGTACTTAACACAGAGCGCGAAGCAATACTAAAATTCCTTGCTCTAAGGCAAAGAAAATAATTACGTCTATATTAAGTTAGGACTTATCCATACTGTAATGATTTCTTATGTTTTCGCGATTGTTACACATTAAATTAAACTATTTTATACGGTTTTCTATCGCGTTTATTGCTTACTTATTTATACCTAACGTTTCAAGCACTTTACAGAGCTCATGGTCGCAGGCAGACTGAGTTGACATTCGTCTGTGTCATTTGTTTCTGATGTCACAAGAATACAAAACCATTGCTCATAAATCATTGAAAACTATTTCGATTCACACAGTATTTATCATACATTGGGCAAACAAAGAGAAGCATTGGTACCCGTATCAAAGAACATATTGCTGACATGAAACATAGACGCTCAACCAAGTCTGCAGTCTGTGAACACTCACTTGACAAATCCAACCACTACATGCGTTTTGATAATCCTCAAGTCCATGCAAAAGAAAAAAGATTTATACCAAGGATGATACGTGAAGCGATTGAAATTAAAAAACATCCTAATTTCAATAGAGAAGATGGATGGCAAGTACCACCAGCTTGGGACCCAGTTATCAATTTAATAAAATCTCAAACTCATCGGAAGACTGCAAGTGTTTTTGATACTGTCAGCCAATACTGTGTGAATCGAAATAGTTTTCAATGATTTATGAGCTATGGTTTTTAATAAATATGAGGAAAGACGAGTAAAACGGTCGGCTAGTTAAATCAGACTGACTTTATTACATGTAGGTGGTTACCATACAAAATATAATTACTCTACCTACATAACACTTTCTCCCCTAAAATCCCCATTTTGAATATAGACAATGTTTAGAAAAACTGCTTATAATCTACGCGCGGACGAATACGCTTCGACCTTTCTCTCGGAAATTGTATCTGCCCATCTACTGGCGCCGGCTGCTCTGGCGGCCTGCTCGCTTGTCGTTCCGTACTCTCATTCTCTCCCGTCATTTTAATACCTGGGGTTTCTTTGGCTGTGTCTATGGGACTTGTGGTGCTCGTTGGAGGAACCACCACATCTTCAGCATCCTCGAATGGCAGGTCGACTGTATTTGTTGATGGACCCGATTCGGGGCTAATTCCCTCCCCAGGACCAGCCGGCTGGCTTTCTGTCGCATGAACTAAGGGCAAGAATGTTGTTGAATCTGCAGATAGGCCAGGGGAAGTACTCTGAAGTTTCACTGGTTGGCTAGGAACTCCCGGGTGTAAATCTCCTTTGAACGGAATAAGCTGATTTTTATGACGTTTAAATGGCGCTGAACTATGGGCTGGGTCCTGAATTAAATACGTAACTTTTCCTGTTCTGTGTAAAATTGTTCCTCTAGTCCACACATATTTTAATTTACTTGTAAATTTTTTATATAGGATCTCGTCTCCCGGTTGAAATTGTTTTTTATTTATACCTCCGTAATTTTTACATTGCAAGGACTGTTTGGATTTTACAATAGTGGTGAGCTCGGTAGGCGAAACCGACGATTTAGTGAGCGGATTTAACAGATCCAGCACGGATTTCAATTTCCTACCAAACAGCAGCTGAGCAGGTGAAGAGCCTGTTGTTGTGTGAACGGAGTTTCGATAATCGAATAAATATTTCAAAAGCCTATTGCTCACGTCATCAACGGTTTTACCTGCTAATATAGCACTTTTAATACCTTTTTTCACTATCTTTACATAACTCTCAGCCTGCCCATTGCTCACCGGGTGATAGACTGGGGTAGTGACGTGTGAGATTCCATTAGACTCACAAAACTGCTTAAACTCATATGATGTGAACGATGTACCGTTATCGGTTACCAGTGTGTTAGGTACCCCAAACCTAGACATGAAATCGTACAGCTTCGACATTAACGCTTTAGACGTTACATTATTTTTCATGTTGTAACACTCAACCCACTTAGAATATGCATCTACTATAACTAAATACATTTGTGCGTTAATAGGTCCCATAAAATCGCAATGAATTCTTTCTAAAGGCTGGCTCGGATACGGCCACGGTGCGAGGGGCGCGCGGCCCGGGGAGGGGCGCAAGCATGTGCATACCGAGCAGCTACCTATTAATCGTTCTAACGCGTCATCGACCCCGGGAAACCAAAACCTCGATCTAGCTTCTGCCTTGCTTTTTACAATACCTAAATGAGAGCTATGTATGTATGATAATAAATTGTCACGTAAAGCCGCAGGGATTACGACCTTATGACCTCTCATTAAGCAGCCGTTTTCGTAATTTAATTGTAACCTACAATTAAAATAAGGTTTTAATTCAGGATCACGGGTACTACGTGGCCATCCATTTTGAACATACTGTACCACTTTACTTAACACGGCATCCTTATTTGTTGCTGAGCGCAATCTCTCTAGCGTGATAAGTGCCGGCAGGCTCCCTTCAACTACGAAATTAACATAAGACGCGAGTTCACCGTCCTCTGACATGCCGCCAGCGCGCGGCTGGGCCGTGCGTGCGCCTGCGGGCTCTGTTATTGTAGCACGGGACAGAAAATCCGCACTATTGTCTGTGCTTTTTACATATTCTATACGATAATTATAAGCTGCTAAAAACATAGCATATCTTTGAAGGCGATTGGCCGAGACCTCAGGAATGCCGCGTCTTTCACCGAATATTGAGATTAACGGCTTATGATCAGTCCTAAGAATAAAAGGTTCTGATCTACCATATAAATATTGATGGTAACGCCGCACGCCGAAAATGATCGCTGTCGCCTCCTTAGAGATCTGCGAGTAATTTTTTTCTGCAGAATTAAGTGTACGAGAAGCGTACGATATAGGCCTTTCCTCTCCTTTCTCAACCTGTGATAAAATGGCCCCTAAGCCTTTGGGTGATGCGTCGACGGTTAAAATAATGTTTGCATTTGGGTTAAAATGTGCCAATATTTTATCGGAAGCTAGGCAGTTTTTTACATTTTCAAAAGCTTTATCATGTGCCTCCGACCAGCACCATTTTGCTCCTTTTTTTAATAAATCATAAAGAGGACTTAGTCTGGCGGATGCCATCGGTACAAAATTCCTATAATAATTTACCAGCCCTAAAAATGATTGGAGTTCGCTTATATTTTTAGGTACAGGAGCACCGACGATTGCTTTGACCTTCTTGGGACATTTTTTAATACCTGTTTTGCTAATGATGTAACCGAGGTAGGATACTTCGTCTTGAAAAAAAGAACATTTTTCTTTTTGCAAAGTAAGCCCAGCCTCATGAAAACGTTGCAACACTGCCTTTAGCCTTTCCATGTGAAGAGATTTGTTGCTTGCAGTTATTAAAACATCATCCAGGAAACACAGGACTCCCTCTATCCCTGCCAACAACTCTGACATAGCGCGTTGAAACATAGCGGGGGCGCATGAAAGACCAAAAACCAATCGCGTAAATCGAAATAAACCTCGATGAGTGTTAATACAAGTTATATTTTGAGGGTCATTTAACTGGAACTGATTATAGGCCATTGACATATCAAGTTTGGTGTACTGCTCCCCGCCATGTAATTTAGCAAAGAGCTCTTCAACCGTCGGTAACTGATAACTTTCCACCATCAATTGTTTGTTTACAGTCTGCGAGTAATCAGCGCACAGACGAACCGAACCATCTTTTTTAAGAACTGGGACTATAAGGGATGCATATTCTGAGTGTTCGACGGGAACGAGTACACCTAATTGTAACAATCTATCGATTTCCTTATCGACCTTAGGTTTAAGAGCGAAAGCCAAAGGTCGCGCTTTGATAAAAACCGGTTTAGCATTATCTTTTAATGTCAGCTGTAATTTATATTTGTTGAAACAACCTAATTTGTCTTCAAAAATACTGAAATATTCTGACATTAATCTTGTTTGCAACTTGTCAGTAGAATTAGAGCAAAATTTTATTGGGGCTAATTCTAATTTAAAAGAACTAATAAAATCACGACCTAATAAAGGTGGGCCCCCGTCACGGACGACAAACACTTTTAGAATTTCGGTTTGACCCATATAATTTAACGGTAACGTAACCGTACCAAGACAGTTAATAATACCCCCTGTATAATTTATTAATCTTTTTCGGGTAGTCGATAACGGCACAGAACTAAAATATTTTTTATACAATTTATCGGAAATCACAGTCACAGCCGACCCGCTATCTATTTCAAATCGAAGTCTCACTTCGTAAATTGATACTACGTCCGTCATAGGAGCCCCGTTATTCGAACGAATGAAAAATAACTCACCGTCATCGTCGCTTTCGCTCACCTCCCTCGATTCCACAAACTTCACCGCACTTTTACACATTTTACGCAAATGCCCTTTCACTTTACACTTCGAACACCTATAACTTGCGAATCGACACTCCTTGGCAAAGTGATTGGATCGGCCACACACAGAACATTTAGTATCAGCGCCCGCTTTTCCCGCTTTGCCGGTGATTCTCCACACGGGGTCGCCGCCGCCGCCCGTAGCCGTGGCCGCGGTGGCCGGGGTCGCCGCCGCTCCAGCGCGCGCACATCGCACGCTCTCTGCCAGGTCTACCGCCTTCACCAGGGTTAGCGAGCTGATATCCTGCGCAAACAACTTCTCACGTTCGCGCCCGGGCACCATTCCCATAACGAATTTGTCCAGTAGTGTGTCTTCCAGATGTTTGAAGTTGCAGTGTTCCGCGAGTCCTCTCAACCTAGCCGCCCATTGTGCATGAGCCTCGTCCTCCCGTTGTGCAGCCGCGTAAAAATGGTAACGTTCCGCAAATCCGCAACGCTTTGGCGTAAAATGAGCGGTCAAAATCGTTTCAATTTCAGCAAACTCCTTGTTTTCTAACTCGTCCGGTAGAACAAGATTGCTGGCCAGTCGGAAAGTGCCGTCGCTGAGTGCACTCAGCAAAATTCCACGTCTTCTCACACCGGCTTTGTCGGATTCTTCGGTGATACCACTCGCGATGAAACTTTGTTTTAATTTTTTTATGAATGTTGACCAATCTTGATGCGTGTGATCAAAGCTAGGTAACATTCCGAAACTTTGCGTGGTAAACATTTTTATTCCTCGTCGCCACTAATAAATATGAGGAAAGACGAGTAAAACGGTCGGCTAGTTAAATCAGACTGACTTTATTACATGTAGGTGGTTACCATACAAAATATAATTACTCTACCTACATAACAGTTTTGTATTCTTGTGACATCAGAAACAAATGACACAGACGAATGTCAACTCAGTCTGCCTGCGACCATGAGCTCTGTAAAGTGCTTGAAACGTTAGGTATAAATAAGTAAGCAATAAACGCGATAGAAAACCGTATAAAATAGTTTAACTTAATGTTATCCATACTGTGTCGTAAGTTGCTAGATCACGGTTACATGTAATTACGGGTATCCCAGACATTATTGATTAGTTTTGAGATGACATTCATCAATTTAGTAAGGAGATAAGAAATAACTGATAAGTAACTCAGATAAGAATTAATATAAATCATCACGACAGAGGTCTGTAGGTTGCTCATTTATTGCCAGGTCATATATTGCTAAATCCATGGCTGTGACAATTCTATTGTTATACAAAATCACTTTGAAATAAGTTTTTTTTTTACCTGAATATGTAAAAAACTTCATATTTATTTATATAACATTTACCTTAGTTTCTTCTTTATGATTCATTTTAATTGATTTATTTGACATTGATATCAATATTGTGAGTTTCTATTTTGGTAACTAAATGGTTTTAATAAAATATAACTTATTTATATTAATTAAGTGCAAATTTAGGTTAAAAAAATAATTATTATGTTTCTTATAAATTTTAGATAATATATCCCAATATCTTAAAATAATATTTCTTACTTTAAATAAACTTTTTTTTAAATTAGATTGGACGTGGACAGTGCTATTATGAAACACTGGACTCGCGTTCATCTAGCCAAAGACACTACACCGTCAAAAAACTTTAATGTAGATTTACTAGCATAGTTATAAGTTCCTCTGTTACTAACACTTTATGGGCTATGCCTGCAATAAATGATTTTTATTTTTATTTTTTATTTATTTAAAGTGAAATTTGTATCAACTCTGTTGGACATCAAATAAGATGTCGCCGTCCGATGGAAATGAAAATCATGTGTTAGGTCCCTCGGGCGCCATAAGCTTGATAAATCGTCCCAGACTGTACCGTAATCAAACTTCATTACTTGACAGTTCCAAGTTACATGTTACATCACATGAACTATTTTATACTGACACGTAGAACAGGTTTTGAGTAAATTTGCATTAGTTTTTGCCTATGGCTGCTCTTCTGTATAGAAATAAAATTTTCCTGTGAAATATAAAAAAGTAGAAGGTACCTACTATACTAATAACTAATATCCATAATCTTGGTAAGACTATGTTTTTAAACTTTAACCGGTAATACTTATTACTTCTATAGCCCTAACCCGCTAATTTATGACAGGATATGTAAACTCAATCCCGACTATCTAGACTTACTTACCAATTATATTATAAATGCGACAGTGAGTTTGTTTGTTACGCTTTCACCTATCTACTGAACCAATCTTCCTCTCAGGGCTTATTTTAAAGACCCAAAAATAAAGGTCTTTAACCTGGTAAATAAATAAAGCAGCCGATTTTAGGGTCCTAAATACCTGGTTAAGACCGTTATTTTTGGGGAAATACCGGTTGAGCGGAACCGTAATGCTAGCGGTCGCTGTTAAAACGTATGGGCAGAAAAACGAGCTGGTTTTTCATTTTAACCAGGTTTCTGAGCCCTGCTTCCTGTTGCGCATATATATAGTTAGAAATACTTGTCATGGAAATTAGGTATCTTTTATCCGGGGATGAAGCACTGTTTCCCAGAGAAATTCATGCGGGCGAATCCGCAGGCGAAAGCTAGTTTTCAAATAAAGATATGTTACCTAACCTAAAAGCAAAAATGATAATCGATGTGTTAATTTGAATGTTTATTCGAAAATTTCAGTTGGTTTGTTTTTAAATTTTTGTTTTATAACTGTTAGCTTGATTAATTCCGTAAATTTCAGTGCAATCAGTTAATTAAATAAATGCACATGCGTGTGGTGTGGATACTATTTATAATATACTAGCTACCCGCCCCAGCTTCGCATAAAAACCTTCCTCCTGAATCACTCTATCTATTCAAAAAAACCGCATCAAAATCCGTTGCGTAGTTTTAAAGATGTAAGCATACATAGGGACATAGAAAGCGACTTTGTTTTATACTATGTAGTGATAGTGATGTAGTGAAGTACTTTGTTCTTTAAATATCACTATCACTACACAGTATATGTATATATAGTTCGTATATAGTGTATATGGGCATTAAAGAGGGTTACATCGTATTTACACCACAAATATTTAAAACATGGATATATAAAGCAATTTAGCCGACCACGGACTCTAGTACTATTCGGAAAGCGCTATAATGACAGCTATCTTTTTTTAAATTGTCTGAATCACAAAGATGTAGGTTTCAAACATAGATTAAAATAAATTGCCTGGACCGCGTACGATTTCCTAATTCTTTGGTTTCAAAATAATAATATTTTTAAAACGTTCCGTACTTTTTTTATGCCTGGATAATCTCTCGCATTGATGATATTGCCAATAAATTGTTGTTCGGTATGAAACGATATAAATTACTTTTATGTTACCATGAAAAAATACTTTGGAGTACTTTGGCTATAAAAATGTGCAAAGTAATGATGGATTTGATAACTTCTACAAAGAATATGGTTTTATTCTCTCGAGACTATTAAACTGGGCATGATTATGTGTTTTCAAGTAGATATTCACATATTGGAAATATATTGGTGTCCGCTCAAAGTTTACTTATTTTTTATGGATCACTCAAATACATCACACATACATCAAAATTTTAATAAGATTTATATGATCAAAAACTATACACAAGGATATTTGTATCTAAATCAGAAATGGCTGAATGCCTCGATATAAAATTTGAATCAGAAATACCTTATGATTATATACTTAATATTATAGTCTGATTTTTTTATTTAACCTGTATTGTACAAAATACAAATCTAAAGCACAAAAGACGGACATATATTAACAGTTGTTTTATTTTAAACTATCTACTACTTACAAATAAATGAACTAGTTCTGAGTTCACAGTGCCAGTTTTAGTTATCCGGGGTCAAACGAGGCAACAGGAAAACTAAAGTAGTTTGCTATTCCTTTTGCTGAGAATATTATTCGGCAGACATATTCAGACAGGTTTCTATTTGAGATATTGAATTGCGACAATTTTTTTCTATACACATATGGATAAATATTTAAATTATTTAAAGAGCTGTATAATGTCTATAATATTTGAAAAAGTAAATGGCAAAATATTAAAACATATATTGTAGGTGAGTGTAGTGTAGGTATATAATATTAACGTTAAAAAAATAAGAAAGAGTAGTAAAAATCTTTCACCATTCAAAACAGTCATAAATTTGTATAATAATATGATTGTTAAATTCAATCCATTAGTTTTGTCATGTCTTGGATCGCCTATGTGTGTGATCCATCTAATCACATGACATGACCCTTCGCGTCGCATTCACAAATTTCAAAGGGTAATGTTACTGAGTTTTCTATATTACTTTGTACATATTCTAGGATTTTACATCGGACGTGTGAAAGCATTTTAATAAATCGTTCTTGAATTACCGTTGATTTCGCGTTGAACTGAACTGAACCCTCATAGAAACACGTTTTCATTTATGTTCGTGTCGAAAACAGTATTTATAAGAGGTAAAGTTTATCCCTCCATGCGATATTATAGGTACATCTCTGCCGGCACACCTTGCCAAAAAATAATGCACTTACAGAAACGCCTGGAAAAAGATTCACCATATAAAATAAAACACTTATCAGATAGTCACGCTACCTGTGCAATGGAAAATTGGAAAATAATGTCATTTTAAGAAGTCATAAATGTTATTCAGTCCTGAGGATACCTTCATAAAATTGGAAAAATATATTCACTTACAAGGATACCGCACGCCATACAATAGATCAATGAGATGGTCTTCACGACCCTTCGCCCGACAAATGGTGTAGAAATCGGCAGACCTATCTTGGATTTAGATATTCAACTTTCATTTCTCAATTTTCCCTTCAGTACGTTTCACGATTGGCAACGATAAGCGTTGAAAAGCTGTAATCACCGTTCTTATTTTTCAATGCCTTGTCACTTCACTATCACTACATAGTATAAAACAAAGTTACTTCTCGATGTCTGTCCCTATGTATGCTTAGATCTTTGAAACTACGCAATGGTTTTTGATGCAGTTTTTTATAAATAGAGTGATTTAAGGGGAACGTTTATATGTATAATACGTGTATTATATAGCATTGCACCCGTGCGAAGCCAAGGCGGGTCGCTAGTTTTTTATACATGGCTCTAACTATTATTTCTGGTGGCGTGCTGTTAGCAACTTTTGAACTGTATTTTGTAGACTATTCTTAATTAAATTAATACTAACACTCGTAGGTCTCATTTGTTATTCATATCAAATTCAGCCAACAATGTATGCTAAATGTTATTTCCATAAACGTGGGTCTCACACACATTAATTATATTACCTTCAACGACCAATAGAGGATACGAAACACGAGATTGGCTGGAATGGTCTTGACGCAGATATTTTTATGGTTTTGTTCAAGATTGGATCATTTCGTGTACATGACCATAAACAATGTTGTCTGTTAAGTTGCATAGTACTTCTTTTTGTACTGTAAATACCATTTTATGTAGAAAACCTTTTTGCGTAAAAATATGGGTACAATAAATTTTCCCAGATATGGAACCTAGCTAGATTATATTTTTGACTATGTAAGATCTTATGTTTAAAATTTCAAAGAAATGGTTATAGCTGTTTTCGAAAATGCGAGTACAAATAAATTTATATATTGCTCGTTTAATAGTATAGGATTAGATTAGATCTATTCCAATAAGTGTGAAGTCTCCAATATCGATAATAGTAGTATCATGTAGTGTGCATAACGATCAATGATTGAAGTTATACTTATATGTCTCTTTTGGCTTTATCATAATAGTATAAGTATAATAAGCCAAACACACTACATCAACGAGCTCGCTATAGCGAGCTTGTTGATGTAGTTTGTAAAGATGATTATGTAAAATTTAATTTAAATTATGAAAAATTATTTAAATAGATATTCACATTATGAATCGAATAAAACACGAAGTGATCGAATAAAGGTGAACCGTACATATCTCACATACCGAGATATACTAAAACACAACACGTACTCAACCCAAAATAAACCAAGTGGAAGTCTTGGGTGCTCTTGAGGATAATGTGGATTTAGTAAGTAATGTATCGAATAAAATGATTATTAGACTGTTACTTAATATTCCTTTGATGTAAGTTTATAGCTATTGACAAAAAACTGTTACTATTAAATTGATTTTTTTTTCTTTTAACTTTAAAACCCATAGGTTTTACTTAAACAAGAATCCCGAAACTAACTTAATATTATGAGAAGATAACTAGGTCCACACTGCACAATATAATATGTGCACAATAAGTATAATAAATATTACATACTAGCTGTTACCCGCGGCTCCGCCCGCGTGTAGGTCGCTTTTCGCGTAACCTGTGTTACATTGAAATGAAATGACGCAATCGATACTTCGATTGCCAGGACATTATTCAAATATAAACAAATATCATGTTTCAGAGTTAAGTTCAAAGAATCTCTTTGTAGACAACATTAGCAGTTCTTCCCTCTGAGGCTAATAAAAATAGATTTTCGGCGCTACTGACCCGCGAGCAAGCCACATACAGTTAGGTCGATGCCAGCTGTATTTAGGGTTTGTCCCTGCGACATAATCGTCATGGCAAAGCATACAGCAACTGGAAACTGGGTGCGTTTAAATTGAAAGGGGTATGTAATTGTTGGGGATGAGTGGTATTCGAGGTTTGTACACCGTTTCGCCTGAACCACACCCTGTGAGAATCCGCATTCGATTCTTGAGATCTAGCTAACCTTCTGCTTTTAGCTATTCTGGAATGATGCGACAGATTAGATCGTTTCCTCCTAGGCTTTAATTAAAATAATTAAAATTCTTTATATAAGGTGAATTGAAATCAACTGCAAATACGAAAAAAATTTTTAGACCTCCCATACAAATTGAGAATCAGCTGATCTAGTTTAGAATGGAGAGTGAAAAATAAAATTTCGTATTTCGATATAAGTTTATTTGGAAAAGTTGTTCAGTATGGTGGTCTGGAGCTGCCCTTAAAATATTTGCAGTCGATTTGTGTCCACCTTATTTGACATGATCGTATGTTCCGTCAAACAACAAATTCAATTTTCAATTCAAGCAAGACAACTAACAATAGCGAACCGAACCGTCCAAGTCCATTAACCAAACCAATCAATCGACAACAGTCAACAACCAAAGAACCCAACCAAAAGAACTTCAAAGACAAAGACCATCAAAATTTTTTGATTTAGTAGGGTTAATTTCAATCTGTTATACCATGATGCGAAAACGTAACCATAGCGAGTTGTAAAGTTAGTCAGCGCCATCTATTGAGATTTTATGTTACTAAATTTACGATTAAATTCAATGTGTTATTTTATTAAAATTAATAGGTGCAGTGCGTGTTTTCGTCTTTATTGATATGGATAATATAAAGTAGAAATCCTAGCCTTATCTAAATTAAATTAAACGTAAGTAAACGCATTAAAATTTTTGAAGCAGTGTTTGAAGTAAATTTTCAATCGACCATAACTTCTTTTTCCTTTAACCGATTTTGACGAAACAAAGTTTTGACAACGCTCCTAATCATATGTTATCCAACTGTGAAAACCGCGTTTAAATCCGTTGAGTATTTTCGAAGTTATAACGTACCAGACAGACATACATACATACAGACAGACAAAAATTCCAAAAACTGTTTTTTTGGTTTCTGTTACTCTTTTTTAATCGCACTCAATCAGTTTTTTTGAAAAATATTAAATGTACAGACACTCGCATTTTAGTGTCTTATTATATGTATTGATATGTATATCTCTACCAGCCATGGGACAAAGAGACCATGAAATAATAAAAGGTAGGCAAGGTACAAAAACTCATAAATTAATAATACAACGGCAGAAGAAAATATTTACACGCCGAGTTGAAATGAATACAAAACTTAGAAGCAACCCTTTTCACACCCGACAGAAAGAGCAAGGGGTTCACACTCAACCCAAGTCTTGATGCAAAGCGAGCTTTTAGAAATGTATTGCTAAGAATACAATATTACATAACCTCTTGTGCTTATTTGAGTACACAAATTCATTAGCATCTCAGTGTTTTCCTAGGTTAGTTCAGCCCAGCGATGGATTGATTGCGCTTACTAGTGGCATATTAAATAAGATCTTTTGTGCTTTGGAACACAAATTAAGCCGTTGTCTTTGGGCTATCACACGATAGCAGCTGTTAAACTAACTTAAATTTGAGGGAAATCAATAGCATAGTCTTGGCCTCTAACACAACGTTAAAAAAAGTATAATTTGCACATAATCATGGAAGCGACTGCCGTCTGACTTCCGTGACCCTTTTTACAGAGAAACCAGACCCACACATGGCCGCGCACTCGCCGTCACCGTCGCTTGACGCACACTATCGTTACGAACACGCGCGTCGCGCTAGTCTATCGAGCTCCACATAAATAAGAAACATTCTTCTCAAAACGACATTTCTATTATATACAATCGAAATATTGTTACTCGAACGTATCAACTAAAGCAATTTTCTGTTTACGATCAAGAAGACCGACCATCCGAAGCATAGCACTCGAAATGAGAACACTTGACCCATAAACCTGACTTGCAGAATAAATCCAATAATATGTTTTGGAGCTCCCTCATATCGTCAGAGCTTGTGCACTTTAAAATTTGGCTGACCCGCATCTGTTTCTGTTGAAATGAAAAATGATTTTTCAAAAGGTTTGCTCTGAGCTAACCATATTTTAATGATTTTGTCAGAGACGACAAAAGAAGGTCGACATAATGTTTAGTTTTACTGCCTATGAAATTTCTGTAGGAGCAAATCTAAAAAAAATCTTTTGAAATAAAAAACTAGCCGTTGTATCTAAGTATATAATATTACAGGTACTTGATTGTACCTGAGTGACTATACTTTTGTTTATTGTGAGCAATAAAGTACAAACAAACAAACAAGTTTATAAATAACGGAGATAATCACCAAAAAATATTACTGAACTAAGAATTTTTCTTTTGATAGTCTGTAAATAATCAAACGAAAGCAGAAAACATAGAAAAACGGAAACATGATATATGGCATTGACGTATCATCGCACAATTTTAAAATACGAGTATCATGAAGCATTGAAAGATGTGTCTGTTTCACACTAAAATCAATGTAGCGTTGATATATCATTAATCATTTCATTTACTGATTTATTCGGTATTGCTGAAAATATGGTGTTAACTAACGCGTCGATGTCACATTGGTCCAGTGAACTGGCCAGAGCGTGGATTTCAATAAGGACGCTTAATTAAATTTGTTTACTTTCTGATCACATGCTTGGCAGGGGCAATTTTTGGCATGGGTGATTTAGTGGCATAAAAATATAATTAATGCTACGTGGATAAAATATATAAATCTGTTCTTTTTTTGTCAGGGTTGCTAATTCAGTTTGTTACAGTGTAGCGCGTGGTTAAATTGACGTCCATAAGGTTGGGTACTGTGCGGAAGCAACTACATTACAAGACCCCTTATATCCTAATCAAACTGAAAACTGATACTAATTTTCATATTAAGAAGTATACACGATATTTTTTTTCTTATAAGTTGCTAATTTAATGCCATTCATCAGCACTATGCCTATTTTTAGTAGTAAAGTAGAGATGATCTTATAAAATGAATTGGTAATAGAAATGACCTGATCTGATCATATGAGATAGGCAGCTGTCGAACTATACACACAATCATTTATTCAACTCGCCTAATATAAAATTAACCGACACAGATTAAACGGGTCAGGGCTGAATAGGAAATGCAAACTGTTGATTGAATGTTTACTATCGTCTCAAAATCCATTTCAAAAAATTGTATGCTGTATTGGCCCGCCCCATATTGTTCACAGGGTGTGAATTGGTGCTCCAGAAACATCTGAAATTCATCAATCACTGTCTAAAATCCTACTACTTTCTTCATCAAATATTGGCGCTAGATCCACAGTGCATCAATTGGTAGTATTATCTTTTTTACAATATAATTATATTGTACAGAAAAGATAATACCAATAACATAGGTACATCGTTTTCAGCCAGTATAATCACACTGGGCAAAAACGATGTATGTCTAAGGTCTATATATGAGTAGATGATCACATCTACTCATATATAGACCTTGAAATTATTCAGCATCTAATTTTGGCCTCTTAATTATGATTTAAGATATCGAAATAATAAATACAAGGTTATTTATTATTGTAATTCCGCAATAATACTGGTAAGGATGGGAACTCAATTGTGAAATAATTCATATACACCTTCATTTATTTTCACAACACATTTTGCGTTTATCTACGAACAATATGGTGACTTGAATAAATACTTTCGACTCATGTTTGAGTCATTAACAAGTTTCAAAACATCGTATACGATTCAGGGGATAGGAATAAAAAATTCAAGGATTCTTTTGAAATCAAGCCTTTTGAATAGGCAGCTCTGTATTTGTATTGTGATTTAACAATTCATTGTATTTTCCTTCGGGGAGAAACAGCCATGCAATGTGTACATTATACCAAGCCTGATATAAATATAGGAGGTAAGAGATCAACTTGATAAAATTGCTCAAAATGGGTAGTTCATTCTTAGATATAGAATTTTATGTCTTTTAACATCATACGTTTACATAACTCTTCAGAAAATATGAATTGAGATATTTATTAATTAATTTATTTATTTATTAAAACTTTATTGTTCCATAAGTACAAAATACTTATACAATTGGCGGACTTAATGCTAAAAGCATTCTCTACCAGTCAACCATTGGGAGAAACAGAAAAACTGTGCGGCGCAAAAAAGTTACAAGGGAAAATAGGTACTTAAAAATAAACAAATTTACCACGATGGGTATTTTAATGCATATCATACTAAACTACGTAAACATACATAAACAATACATAAATATACATACTTATACCCTTACTTATATATCTACATATATTAAAAAAAAATATATATATCTATGCACATACATACGAGTATATAAATATACATTATATAAGCCTACATAAATACTTTTACGAAAACTTTCACAAAGAACTTTCACACGCAGAAGTGAGCATAAACTCTTTTTTTAAAGGTAAATTTAGAAGAAATTTCTTTAAATATATCGGCAGGCAAAGCATTCCAGAGTCGGATGGATTGTAATGTGTAGGAATTTGCCATAAAACTACTGCGAAATAAAGGAATAAACAGCAAATGAGAGTTAGAAGAACGAAGCTGTCGGTCGTGAGAGTCTGCAAGAAATTTGAACTTACATTTTAAGTATTCAGGTGACTGAGGATTCGTAATAATCGAAAAAAGTGTACACAGAAGCCTAAGTTGTCTACGTAGACGAATTTGCAGCCATCTAAGCTCGGAACGATAAGACGATATGTGGTCATATTTACGGAGGCAAAAGATGAAGCGAATACAATTATTTATGAGACGGTCTAGCTTATTGAGGAGATCTTGATTAAGGTCCGGATAACATACATCAGCATAGTCCAGAATAGGGAAAACTAACGTTTGGATTAATAGAATCTTAGTCTTGATGGGTAAGAAGTTTCTGAGCCGATTCAGTTGCGTTAATATAGCGACATTACTCACAAGATGTGCTAAAAACAAGAAACTCTGTGTCGCCGATATGCATCATAGACATAGGCTAATTTTGGTCGCGATAACCGACATTTACGCGAGCAAAGCCGCGGGAAGCTAGCATATTCAAAAAGAAGTTTTAAAAAAATTACATTTAAATCGTTATCATTTTTGATGTGCAAATTCAATTTCTTTACTGCTAGTAAGTTAAATATGAACCGAGGGCGAAGCTGTAAGCTTATTCCCTAGAGATCTGCAACTTCATATACCGGGATAATTCAAACGTGAAATTGTGGGTAAACATTGTAAAGAAATCGATGTGTCTGATTGATTTCGATGCAGGAGGAATTATGGAAAACTAGCGTTTGCCCGCGGCTCCGCCCGAGTGGGACCCGTTTATATCGAGCCCAAAAGTATGTTTGATGTATTGTATTTAACCCCTGGTCCTAAACTATATCCATACCAAATTTCATCAAAATTGCTCCTGTAGTGAAAGCGTAACAAAAAGATAGAAAGTCTATCTAGACTTTCGCATTTATGAGGTATAGGTGGATGGATGGATATGAATGGATGGAAATATGTAAATCAGGTATGTTTGATCCATCGTCAAAAGATTTACTCGTCAAAAGGAAATTGGTTTGCCATAAATCAGGACTCTGTTAAAAGAACTTTGTCCAACTTTGACAGGGACTTGTCAAATTAATGTAACGACATTTTTATTCTCAAGGTAATTGAAAAATTTATGGACTTCGTCGTAACAAACTGTTAAACGGCATCAACAACAGGGAATTTCGGAAGAATGTGCTGTACTTGCTTGGCTCTTTCCAGTCGCACCTACTTGATCTCCCTACAAGTTCATTAATGTATCTTGTTATTTGCTATTCAGCATTAATGACTCTTTCCCATTATAAATTGGCTCACGTATGAATAAAACAGAAATACTCTTTATTGAAACAAACAAATATATCGTAAATATAAAATCATCATCATCTTCGAGTAGGCGTCACGGTCAATCGACCATGCACACCATGTAAGTAAAATAATTTTCTATAAATAAAAAGAAGGCTTTTGCCCAGCACTGGGACCTAAATAGCTAGTAAAAAAAGGAAAATAGTTAATAGGTTAATTTAAAGAGATAAATGTAGATGTCATAATTTCAATTTCTTTTTAAGTATATTTATCATGGAACATTCATCTCGATTCAAATCCCCTAGATAATGAGATGTAATTCTGGCATCTGCCTTAAGTCGTTAGGCATAAACCTCAATCATGCAAATTTTATTACTATAATCAAGTTTATAATAAATCATGATTAAATCGATCAGTAGCAAAACCAGTTTTGTTATGAAAAATGAAAATTATTACCTTTCCTTCTTTTACTTGTAAAGGTTTACAACATTACAGTTTCGCATATATATTTTCTTTGTTACATTGGAGCCGCGTCTCTTCGTTGCCGAAAGAAAGAAAATATACACTAACCGCCGCTCGCTGCAGTGTAGCGTCGCGCCGCTCTAGTGCGATTAGACCTTAATGGTGTAATTTTTCAAGCCACTTGTAGCCCTATGACTTAGTTTGACGATTGTTATCTGACGGGAGCAGCTGATGCCAACGACTACGTGGCTCTCAGAACTTTATGTACCTATTTAGGTTTGCTTGGGAAAGTAAATTAAGTATGACTAACTCAAAATAATTTAATGAAACAGTCAACTCCTAGAAAAGCGTATCAGGAGTAATACATCGTCTAGGTATATTAACTCCCTCACACAGAGAAAGTAAAAACACGTTGGCCTAAAACAGTTTACCTGAAAACGATATGATGTCATGAAGTTAGCCACCCGATAAGTCTCGAAAGATCTATCCGAGTCTCAGAAGATCTCTTTGGAAGTTGAAACGATGCATTGGTGGCTTATCTTGGAGAAGTGGAAACTACTACTTATCAACTCGTAATCTTTGTGAAGTTTCCATAAACTGAACTGTATCGTTTTTTTTCAAACTGTTTTACGACAATAGGTAATTACTAGGTTTAGTTTAAGTTTGCATTGGATTATATTTTGAATGATAGTTGAAACAAGTAGGTGTAGAGCGAACCAAGTTCGACTGTTATATAGTGAAAATTATTATCATTTAACTTATAGTCTGATTTTTTATTACGTAGAATTCTGACATTAAGGTCGTAGTAAGATATAAGTACATATAGAAACACGCTTAAAATTATACAAAATGTCCTGGGTGTAGAACTTTAATTTTTTATAACTTTTGGGATTCATCATCATCACCATTATTTTAGCCGCAGGATGTTCACTGCTGGAAAAGTGCCTCCCCCAAAGATTTCCAGAACGACTGTCTACCTTCGTCATTTTTGGGATTAAAATACCAAAAATCTTAAAAGTAGATTGGGTACTAAATACTACTAAAACTGCTTTAAGTTATGATTGGTCTAACAAACGAAAATATAATTTATTAATCACCTTAATTTTTACGGGTCTAGGAAGAAGAGATTTTCATTGAAATAAGTAGTAAGTACAGAGAAAAGTACTTACTACTTATTTCAATGAAAATCTCCCTTCACTAGGACCTTATCCCATCTACTAAGTCTAGAAAGTACTTTTCCATTCATTGTATTTTATATTTTTTCCTAAACTAAGTGAAATAAATATAAGTGAGTTCCGTTCATATCAGTAGCAGAAAAACGCCCGTCGGCGGTTACTCTGAGAATAATTAAAAACTATAAAAAGTTAGTATGATAGAGTTTGGAACAATGAACGTTAATTAAAACCTAAAAAGTGGTTTCATACGGCCGCGAGCGTTAATTTAAAATAAGGAGCTACAATTATTTTCGGTGAATGCAACAAGTAAACCCGACGCTTTTCCGAGGCTCTATTGTTAATGTAGTAATTATTCAATTAATAAGTGGTATGTGTTTTCTTTTATGTAAGGGATTATGAAAAAGTTATAATTATCTTTTTTTAATATTGACAAAAGTTACTCTAAATATATTAAACAGATCTCCATACCACAGAAAAACAATTTTTTGCGTGTTGGGTAGGTAGGTACATTTTTACATAAACTAGAAAACTGAATTCATAAATGAACATGATTGCTTATTTATAAATTTAAGATTTACTATGTGTGACATATTTGAAGATACTTTTAATTAAAATACTTGCTTAAGAAAAAAATTTCGGAATCACATCTAAAATTATATTATTGAAGTTAAAATAACAATAAAATTTTAGAAAATGCAATCATTTTGCGCTATATTTTGACAGACATTAATATTAAAACAAAAAAATACTTACCCAAATCAAAAAGATATAGCTGGTCGAAAAGATAAAAAAATAAAATAAAAAACAAAACTGAAACTGGCACGTTCGAAAAACACTTTTTTATCTGTACACTATCCACTTCATTCGTTTGTCCGTTGTGCGCGTATTTTCAGGAGGGAAAGCTCGCGGGCGTCCTGAACAGTCGGTGGCGGCGCTAGCACTGCTCCAGTCACTCCCTTCCACCCGTCACCCTCCCTGTACCTGTTACGTACCTGTTACCTGTACTGTAGTTTCACATCCAGAAGTAAGTAGCTACTATTGATGGACAATCCGAATTGATTTCCGCGAACGTTCCCGATTAATGCGCGTGTATGCTAGAATTAGCAAACATAATGGTAAACTGAGGAAAATAGTTTCATAAAAGTTATCCCATTTTTGTGCTGAGTATTTTTCTGATATCAGAAACATGATTTCTGTTCGGGTGCTATTAGTTTTTTAAACTATTTATAAGATTTTGTTTTAAAATTAAAATTTATAATTATATTTTCTTAGTACTTTTTACTGGTAATAAATTTGATATTACCAGTAAAAACTCGTGGTTAGTGCATCCCACTGGTACGGAATCATCAGACTCACGCACTGATGATTCCGTACCACCGGTTAAAAGACTAACCAGATTATTTAAAAATGTTGTCTTTTCAGCTTTCTTTATAATATTTTTGTCTTTTGAGGTGCGGAACCCTTATCATTACAATTCAGATCATAAGATAAAAAAAGCATACAAAAATCATGGCATTATGCCGCCCTTAATATAGTCCTTATAGTCCCTCTGTGTGGTTCTACATTCCGACTCTGGCAAAATATAACAAGAAGGGCGTGAAAAGATTCCTCTAGGATCGGCAACACGCTAACAGATCCTAGTGTTGCAAGCGTCTCATAGACTACGGTTACCGTTTCCCATCAGGTAGCCCTTATTTCGCCTATTAATGGTATAAAAAAACTCGGCAGGAAAAAAATGAGGCTCTCAATAACTGAAGGGAACAAATGCAAATCCGGCGGGTATCGGCTGTCTTATAAATTGATTTAAATTAATTTTTAACGCACTCCGCTTTATCTTGGCTCAATTAATCGGCTGCCAAAGGAATTTAATGGCGTCTTTTGAAGAATTTATGCTATTTTTTTCCTGAGGGGTAGTACAAATTTTATTTTCATAATGATAGATTAGGAGTAAGGTATGTTATATTCGATTTATTTAACTATTTATATACAACTAGTAAGTTGTTTAAAGCCGTATGGTATGTCCATTCTTCTCTTTTTCTGTGAATGTCGTAAAGGTAAAATTTTCTGCAATTTGCCCGAATAGTGATGGACTCTATTAACTCATATTATATTATTAATTAAGTGTTAGGCAAATGATAATTGATGCCACATTTAGAATTTTGTATACTTTTCGCGGGATTTTATAAATTTTAAATTTGTACATTATTTTCTTTTTTCTTTGTATTAATTTATAAAAGTACACACTAAGTACAGTTTACAAAACAACTATTATTGAAATTTGACATACGAAAGAAAAATGTTTTGTTTACGATATACTTACCACCAAACATGCCCTTCATTAGGTAAGGGAGTTTTATAAAATAAAGAAAAGTACTTACCAAATTCCTCTGCGCACTTTTTCCACCAGTTAGTTCATGCAAACTACTGCCGGCCGGCACCCACCCACTACTGTTGTCCCAGCATGCCTACATTTAGCACACACATTCCTTGCCACACGTGTTTCAACTCTACACTACTTACGTTACTTTGACTTCCACAAAGTAACGCCTGAATCTGTTAAATGTCTTAAAAATATCGACGGCAGCCCCTTTGTGAATTTTGTAAAGCCCTTTGTTGCTTACTCTCGCCTATTATAATGCACAGATAAAGCTCAATATTTGAAAGCATCTTCAGAAAATATTAATTATAATTGAAAATTTTAACGTTTACAACGTCGTGAAATTGATAAGATCTTTAAAAGTAACAAAAAGCAAAGTTTCAAATAATATTAATTAAACTAAACCTGACAAAACTCCAAAATGGCCACTTAAAAAAAACTTTTTATATATTTCAACACTTAGGTGTTGAAATATATAAAAAGTTAACTCGGTTAAAAAAATATTCCATTCAACAAGTTATTCAAGTGAGAAATTGGAGGGAAAACTTGGTAACATTAATATCTTTTTATCAGAACTCTCGCGTCCACAAAAGAGTTGGTGCCTTATAATGTGGTCATATTTGGTTGAGTTACGTGCAATCTGGTTTTAATATGCCTCGGAGTGTCTAAATGTGTTTCATTTGCTTTGGCCAGATGCCGCCGTCAGGTGAAATATTATTCGCAATTTGGGACCTCAAATACGCCCCTGTTTTTTTCATTTCACTTATCCTGACTTTCGCGTAGAGTAATTTGGAATACGTCAGTGTGAAAGATATTATTCAACTGTGAACCCGTGGAGGTTTGTACGTTTTTCCTGCTTTTGTTTGTTGTTTTTCTTTTGTGAACGTTAGTCAACGGCTATTACATTACATTATTGTTTTATTTTTGTTGTCTCTGAACCTGTATTCTAGTTTTAGGAGCTTTTTCTAATGTATTAAATAGTAACATTTATTTTAAGCAAAGGAGTTCTAATAAAAACTCGAATTATTACTATTTGAAGAGTTGAGGACCAGTAAGTCTACTTTGATTCTTAATATGCGAGGAACAAAAGATAAAATACATACCTATTATTATAAAATGTATTTGTTTATTTGAACTCTAATTCACAATTTAAAAATACAGTGTACAAATGATGGACTTAATGCCATAATTATGACATTCTTTACCAAGACCAGGCAGAAAGTGTGATTGTCGGCAATGAATGAGTTACTAATATTTTATAATACCGTAATGTGGACAAGATAAATATATATATAAATATCTGTGTACAATATATAAATACATATATAATATATTTATATAGTTAAATACAAATAATGTAAAAAAATATATTAGGATGAACATGAATCCGCGATTTGCTGGAGATACAATATAAGGGCATAAAATCCCTAATATACTAACTAAAGTCAAAAGAGATCATGAATATTTTATAAGTCCATATAGAGTTCGAAAGCTTTTCAAATTCGTCGATATTGAAACTTATTCCAAAATCCATTAACACTAAATTGTCAAAATTGTCAATACATTGGCCAGAAGTTGGCCGTATATCTTTAAAACATTAAATTTGTTTTTTCATGGTGATAACTTATTATTTACCTAATCTGTATAGGGCAAGGTAGCCTGGGCTTCGAAGCAATAATCTGAGAACGCAACCGGTAAAGTGGTAGGATGAGAGATCTATATCAATGCCGATTTTCGTCGAAAAATACTTGGCTCTATGATGAAAAAAGAAAAACCTGATTGATTGATCAAACGAATAGTTCAAACTGTTTGGTTTTAAAACGTACTTAAGTTTTTACGTGTTATGAGCTGTAAGAAGAAATATTTGGAAATTCATCCCTGTAATGTGAATGTAAAACTTTTCATATTCACTCCATTTTAGTGGTATTTTTCTTCTTCGTCCGAGCGTGTTTCCCGGTTGCATCTTCAGCTTACGCTTCAGAACCCAGGGTACGCTATTAATCATGGTCCTGATTTGGCGGAACTGGTTATTACAATGTAGAGACTGCCGTCTGACCTCCGTAACCCTATTTACAGGGAAATCAGACCCACAGAAACATGACCCGGGTGTGTTAGTGGCCAACACTTTCAGATTTTTAGGCAGCCTAAAGGCATTTGACATAGCCTAATGACTGCCATCTACCGATAACAGCCGGGGCCAATGGCTTAACGTGCCTTCAGAAGCACGGAGGAGCTTAAGATAGAAATGCAACTAATGGCGACCAATCCAAACATGGCCGCGCACTCGCCGTCGCCGTCGCTTGACGCGTGCTATCGTTACGAATACACGCGCCGCGCTAGGCTATCGAGCTCCTCATATGATAGTTATCATCATTACTAATTGCTATTTCTAAAAATAGTAAGCAAGATTACATTTATATAAACTAAAACAAGTACGAACATCATTTTCAAACTAATATGAGTTTGTTAAAATCCTGTTTAATTCCCAGGGTCCACGTGTTTCTCTTTCGAGAGAAATATAGGGTTAAACATGGTAGCTATCCGTATTTCGGGTTTCAGGTCAAGGTTATTTTACATTCAACATCAACATAAAGTAAAGACAGAACAGAAGAAAACTTGTCATTTAAGAGTACTCTGTAAATCGTTTGCCTGTAGACCGGGGATTGTGAGATAGCATTTTTATTGTATTGTATTGTCATCGGTTCGATTTCCACGGGAACCTTACTTTGTTTAGTTGTTTCCAGTTTGGTTAGGTCATTGAATCACCTGACTGTCTGATAATAAAGATGATTCTTGATCTCTGATGATGATTCCGTGCTTCTGAAGGCACGATTAGCACTTAGTCCTGGCTGCCATCTGGTAGTCATTATAGGAACCACGTCAATAGCCGAGAGGCGGTTCCGATAAACTCTAAGACCAGGGTGTGTTTGGTCGATCGCATCACCTATACGAAATGATGATGATGAGTGTTCTCTGCAACTGTCTGACTAATAAAGGTGCATCTTTAAATATATTTTCCTCCTGCAATTATCGCTCTATCTTTCTATCTATCTATCTATCAAAATAATACTATAAATACGATGACAAATATGAGTAATAAAATCAGCAGTTTTTATTTCTTTATTTATTTTCATGCACACTGGAACAACAACTGGTACCACTTACATTGGAAACTTTACATTAGAAGATATTGGTACAAGAGTAAGGGTTAGTACTTATTGGTTAAAATTTACTTGTTCTTAGTTCCAAAACCCATCCAAACCTTTCACCTTGTAAGTACCTCTTTTTGTTCAGGTGGCGGATTCCACCAATAATGATAATCCGGAGGTACCCACCTGACGACAAACAGGCGGCCAATCTTATAAATCGTGTGTTTTTGAGTACCTTAAAGAGACATTTTATTTTAACAGACTCTGGACGATCTATACAACTACATGTCGCATGTCTATTCAAGAGAAAATTCTCTACTTTCTTTAATTTGATATCACTTGGTAATCCGGCCTCCAATGCCCTCGAAATGGTTCTAAGGTACATCAAAATTTCATAAGCAATTAAAAATTCCCAAGTAGACCCCGAGGGACTTTCTAATTCTATCTTCAATCAAATAAATCATAAATTATTGGGATTAAACATTCTAAGAGGTAAACTACAATATTGTATAGAAGATTTTTAAGACTTTAAATATTTACAGATGGTCTTCATAAGAAATATTAAGACTATATGATACTAGCTGTTGCCCGCGGCTACGCCCGCGTAAGGCAAAATCTTTAGGTTTATTATGTTAGTAAATATAAAGTATCCACCTGTGGTGCTCTACAATTTGAAGGATAAATAAATAAAATATGAAGATATCAAAATTTTTGACAACTTTAATATGAACGAAGTTTTTTTGCTTGCAGTAAGTACTTTAACATTTTCATATGTGAATAATCTCGGCCAAATGAAAGATTTCTCATCATTGCGACATTTCAGATTTAAGTGTGTTTAAGCCCCTCTTCAATGCGCTCCGTTTGCATTTGCTTGTTATATTTTAAGTCAAGTAGGTACTTGTGGTATTTTTATTGCATGATGTTTTACCTCCCGTTTTGTTCGGGAAGTTTTACAGTGTCTTGTAGTCCAAATACCTCAGTAATTTAATTGCAGCTTAAGAAATCTTCAAATATAAGTTACCGAACAGTGATATATTGTGAGTCTTAACCGTTGTCTCTGACTATATATGGCCTTATTGAGAAAACAGGATCGCCCAAAGATTAATGAAAGCCGATGGTTGATGTGCCGAAAGCTTTTCTAATGGCGATTATGTAATTACAAGTTTTGCATCGGATATCCATGGACCAAATAATCAGATGACCTTAAGAAAGTTGCAGGAAGGCGCTGGATGCTTCTGGAAACTCTATAAACATGGGCATATCCCGTAGCAGACAACGATGTAGAAGAAAAAAAGAAACAGTGGCACCCCGAGAGTGCCGACAGAAGTAAAAAAAATATTCTTTCAAGTCATGTTCCTCATAGCTGAGGGTCGTGACCATCATAATCCAAATTGCCAGTTAGTATCTTACAGTCAGATCTTTTCTGCGCCCGGTGTAGTCTCTTGGGTGTTGTGTAAAAATGACGAGTGTATTTTTTATGGTATTGGTGATGGAGTCGCGAGTTCAATCGTTTTTTTCAACTCAATGTCACTAATATCAAAGTAAACGCACCTAAAGAAGTTTTTACTTTAATACATATTATTTTTATACACAACAGTAAGTAGAAACAATACGTTAAGCTTACAAATCTGAACAATAATTCAATATCAAAGTCAACTCATTTGTCATTCCCATGCCAGCGGCTATTGATGTTAACAATGAGCAAAGATAACTTAATAACAAATATATTGCCAAAATTTATATCTAAATTCAATGTGAATCCTCTTGAATAACATCAAATTGTTAATGAAGAACATTTCTCAGAGCCATACCTATCATGGATGCTTACTCAGGATGACTGAATAAACCGAATGCTACACAGATTACTTTAATAGTTAACTATAAACTATTATACTACTTTTGTATATAACTAGTTAAATTTATATTAACAAGTCGCTACTTAATTAACTAGTTATCCTGGGTCCTGCTTCGATTCGCCATATACACTAATGTGTGGAAATCTCTGCGCGTTCTGTTATGATGGAACAATAGTATAAACTCTCCTCCAGAATGTACAGTGGACCACATATAAAAGTGAATTACGTCTAGGGCACCACTGTTGCGTATGTACTTTGTGAATAAAGGGTGCGTGAAGAATTGAATATATACGGAAATGATAATGAATTAACACAGTTTACGAAACATTTAAGCCGCAGGATATCCACTGCTGTTCACAGACGAAGGATTTTCAAAATGGCCGGTTGGAAGCAGCTTGCGTCCAGTGCCTGTCATCTTTTCTATTTCATTGTTAATTTTTAATACATTTTATCTCTCTTTCTTTCTTCTTCCTTTCTCACTTTTCCTTCGATTTGTTTTGCTTGGGTTATTTAAATCTATTTTAAATCATGTAAGGTAAAATAACAAAGTACTTTAAGTATTTTACACCTTATCTGTTACTTATACTTTTATATGTGTTTTAAAAAATCTCTGTGCTAATTATGAAATTTCTCCACCAACTGGTTTTCTGTCAGCCAGTGATTTTCGGGAAATTAAAGTTATTTTAAAATTTAGGTTGGCACTTGTTGGTTTGATGACTCATGCAACAAAATATATCTTTAACCAGGATGTGAAATATGCCATTAATGACGCTTAAATTTATTTTTGTTAATGTAATTAATTACAAATGTATTTTTTTATCTTTGTCTGATAAAGTCTAACGACTGCCATCTATCGATAATACCTGGAACGTTAACATGCCTTCTGAAGCATGAAGGAGCTTAAGGTGATACCTCGGTGAACACTAGCGCCACCGTCATTTAAAAATCATTACTCACTGAAAACACAAGTTATCAAAAATCCCTCTGCTGTAATTATGGTTCTGGATCTAAAGTTAATTTTAATCATATTCAATTATTAAATTATAGTTCCATATAGTTACAACTTGCAAAACTGCTAAAAGTGGCCGTTTTAAGCAATAATGCAATTTGTAACTATAGGGAATTATAATTTAATAATTTTTTATGTTTAAAATTAACTTCAGATACAGAATCTTAATTACAGCAGAGGGGTTTTTGATACCTTGTGTTTTAAGTGAGTAATGATTTTTAAATGACGGTGGCGCTAGTGTTCACCGAGGTATCACCTTAAGATAGTAATGCAACTAGTTAGCGATCAAACCAGGTTAGGTCGTCGCCGTCACTTGACACGCGTTATCATTACGATTACGCATAGCCGGCTAGGCTATCGAGATACTCGTACCTCTTCTACAGATCCTAAATACAACTTTTTATAATAGATGCATATGAAAACACAAAACAGTTTTTAGGGTTCCGTAGACGAAATGTTTTGTACATTACGTTGAAATGTAACTTCACTTTTTCGTTGCTTAAAATAAAAATTGTGCAAGAATATTCATAAGACTGATTTAATTAAGTTAGTCTCTTAGTCTCAGACTCTACCGTCAAAAGTAACTTAACTGAGCAAGTTACAAAAATAATAAAGCAGTCAAGGTGCTTAGCTGTTCAAAAATTAAGTTTTCACCCTTTTACGGCTTGCTTTTAGAGAATCTCAGTGATTTTATTATAAAGTTTATATCTTAAGACGTTGTTTGTTCGTATTCAGAAATTAGTTTATTCCACGTACTAAAGAAGTATTTTTAGTTTAAATATTTTATTTTAGGTAGTTACTGCAAGGGTTGCGATCTTTTATAGGAACCACAAAGGAACAATAAATCTGAAAAACTTACATTTAAATAATAAAAAAAAAAACTATAATAAAAAAACAATATTTTCAATCCATAAATGCTATGTAGTATTCATTACACCATAATAATAAAAATACAATAACTTCTTTTTAGAATTATAAGTGTATTATGATCACTATTATAATCAAACGAAGAAAAATCTGGAATGAGGTTAAATAATTTAAAATGTAAGTATGTACTTAGTACTTTTTACCAGAGGCAAGATATGGCGCAGGCAGGACAAATCGAAATGAGATCCATATCAGAGGCCAAGACATACTTAGTTAGCTGCTTATTAAATATAGTTAGCTGCCGACTGTAATTTTAAATTATATTAAATTTGCTTAGTTCACGCAAATGCGTTGTTACCTGTTTCAGACATATTAATTGCGAAACTCAATTAATCTCATAATAAATTGTTCATTACCTTACTACATATTTCGCGGATTATCTGCCGGCCTAATAGCCTCGTAATAATACGTTTTGAGAGATTACACTGTAACTGTTGTTGCTGAAACTATCATTTGGCATAATATACAGATATTATATTTATCATTATTATTATACATGTGTGTTACGATCAATTACTCCTTCATGTCCTGGTGACAGAGGGGTTTAAGGATCCTGTATTACCTGGAATCTTTTATTTAACTCATGTACACTCAAATCATTCTTGCAAACCGCCTCATCGCCTTTATTTTAGTTTATTAAACGGTCGTTTTCCTTGGGATCCATTCATATCGACTACAAGGTCAATTGACCCTGCACACCTTGTGAACCTTAACTTTCTCTCAGGCTCTGATGGTACATCCCCCCCACAATCAATATTGCTTTACAATTTAGTCTTCAAGTTGGTTCCAGTAAAGGAATGTAAATATTTTTCTTTTTGCAAAATTAAATTATTTAAATTAAAATAAAACGTCGTTGATAGCCGCGAATTTTATAAGATATTAAATAATACACATAATTTTAGCTGTTATTTTTCTTGAATGCATCAGTTGATTTGTTTTTTTTTTTACATATTTAGTAAACAAACAGGTACGCGGTCCATCTAATGATAAGTGGTTACCGTGGCCCATGGAAGAAGCCCATAAATTTTTTACTCCTTTTTTGAAAAACCCCATGTCGTATTCTTTTGAAGAAAACATAACAGAGTTGATTCCACAGCACCAGCGTACATAGGGCACACTCTTCTTGATTAGCAAAAATATCACGTAAAGCTAAAGTCACTTACAAAGTTATAGTCAACAGCAAACAAAGTGTCTAAAACACCGATCTTCTTTCATAAGTTATATAAATTACCCAACTGTCTTTGTTATATCAAACGCAACAGAATCTTGTAATTTCTTTGTCATGGCGGAAGTAAGGAAGTGACGTGACAAACATTTTGATAAAGCGGCATATACTAAAGTGCTTAAGAGAATCAATATGTAGAGACATGATGAACTTATCTATGGTTTAACATAATTATTATTTATCTATACATATAAATAAATTGTAAAAAAAATTCTGTACATTTAGTTATTTTGACTGAAATGGATAGAGGGACATTTGAAATGAATAGTAGAAAGCAAAAACAAATTTTTTGAACTTTTTGTCTGTCTGTCTGTATGTATGATCACACTTATCTCCGAAAGTACTGAACCGATTTTCTTAAAACTTTCACCTATTGTTTTGTTTTAACTTGGAAAAACATCTAAAGTTTGTTTCATCAAAGTTTGGTCATAAAAAAAGTTATCGTCATTTTTGATTTCGAACAAATGCACCAAATTGGATAATTCTTCTTTTGTGTAGGTTATTGTCATGACAAACTTTGTATAAAATAAAAGGGGGATTTTCGGGCAATTCCCGCGGGAATTTCAGGAGTAATTCCCGAAATTCCCACGAGAACGGGAACGAAGCCCAAGCGTACGAACTCGCGGGCTACAGCTAGTTGGAAATACCTATAAATAAATTTAAAATAATTAAATATATTGTAAATTGTGGTCACACATTACAATTTGTATAATTAATAATGTGAACAAACTGATATCCATTCTCAGCTTCTGGCTTGGAACAAGGAGGTATCGTAGAAAGCGGCCTTATATTAAAAGCTCAGTGTGAAAGTGACACTCCTTTACTTCTTATTAAGTAGAATTTCTAAGCCGGAAATCCGTGGCGTGTCAAATAGCCTATTCATACCCTTTGATGCTATAAAGAAGGACTAGGGAACAAACAGAGGGTCCAATTTCCGTATTTATCTTTCAACTGCTCTACACTTCGATTTAAATTACGTTGGACAAGCAACTGGCAGTAAAATACTTTACTAGTTAGAAATACGGAGATACAAAAAGGTCGAAAAAAGGATGATAAAAGAGGCATGTAGAGAGGATGGATGAAAAAAGATTGATGAAATAACAAATAAGAAGGCATAAGTTCTTATATAAAGAAGTTAGATGGTAGAGTCTGTCTGGGTCAGCCACGAAATACTTACATACTGTGACCAAATCCAAGACCTCTTGAAACAAGAAAGCAGACATTAGGAGCACCCGAAATCGGCGAGCGTGTATGACGATAGTAATGAGTGTGGAGGAAACAAAGCTGTAATTATCGTAGCCAATGGAAAATCTCTAGTCTCTGCCTACCTCTGTGGAAGACAGGCGTATGTATGTATGAAAATAGTTACATATCAATCTGTCCAGTAAATTCTTTTAGTTTTTCCGGGATGATTTAAATACAAAACGCCTTTCCGGTTTGTTGGAAACATGCAATTTGAATTTCGTATCAATGTTTATACAATATTTATTATAAATATGGATCTAACTATGTAGGTATCTCTTCTAGTGAACCAGCGATGGATTCAGTCTTTGTTAAAATCAGAAAACTTATCCAAGACAAGGATTTTACTTACGAAATTACGTCATAAAGTTGTTTAGAAAAATTTGGCGGCCGTTTACAATTCCCTTGCGCACCATCAAAAAACTGAGGTAAATTTAAAAATACCGATAATTAAAAAGAAAGGCCTTATTAAGCGCCGTTTGGACCCTTTAACAATCCTACAAGTTATGTTAATAGCATTTATTAAAAGACCTTGTATCGACAAAGTTTTATGTACCTTTTCAATCGACTTCCAAAAAAGAGTTCTTTAAATATTTAATAGATTCAGGCGTTACTTTGCGAAAGTCTAAGTTACAATATTGATAGTAGCGGAAGGGTGCTGGCTGGCAGTAGTTTACATGATTTGGTGATCACGCAAAGTGATTTGGTAAGTTTAGTACTAAAATTCTTAATTCATTTGTGTTTTCATCATAAAAGGGATTCCTTTTTTAGAGGAATCCTAATGGAATATTTTAAGGGGTTCCTATGATTTTTTCCAGAATCCCATGGGGACTTTGGAACCATTTAGAAAGTACATTATCCAATTTTTCAAATTAGTCAGGTCGCTTCAAATAATCGGACATAAATAAAATTTGTAAATTCAGTATCAAACTCAAGTTTAACATTACAATATAATATAAATATCAATTAATTATTACCTAGGAAATTCATTATGCGGGATAGTAAGAATGGTGATATGAAATTTAGTTTGTGGATACATACTCACTCTACTTTAATAAGAACAACTCATGAAATCCTTACTTCTATATTATCCACCTGTCTATATGTCTGTCTTTTACGCTTTCACGGTTAAACCGCTCTTGAACCGATTTTGATAAAATTATGTATGCACATAGGTAAGGACCAGGTGTCAAACATAGGCTGCTTTTTGGGCGCGATATAATCGAGTACCGGGAAATAGGTACTTAGTAACTTATAAGTTGCCACAAATAAATCACAGAACAGAGAAGTTATCCGAATAGAAATGTTTTAACGCGGATTCAGTTCCAGGATCAGTGTGGCAGCGTATTCTCTCATTTTATCTTAAATTTATACATGTAAACCCATGTAAACCACACCACACCTTGTTAGAAATATATTGCATAGTTTACAACAAAGCCACCTAATATTATCGACCAATAACAGTGGCAATAAATGACGCAATCAAATACCCCGCCCATTTTTTCCGTGTTAAAAGTTGGCTTGCAAGCCAAACTAGTGACACGTTTTTCGTCCTCTATGCCACTTCTTGTTAATATTTTTAAATTCTGTGAATAAAATCGATACAAATGAATTTCAATATCATTAATTCGACCGCTGATATTTAATTACGTTCTATAAATTATGTTTTATTGTTTTCAAAGTACACTTTAAAAGTAAATAAGTAAATCACATATAGGTACCAAAAATCATATTTTTCTTTTCCTTGAGGAGTCAAAATAGCTTGACCCATGAATTGGTTTTGATCAGTATGTAGCTACGTTGATCGCTCCATCGTTACTCCTATCTATATCCTCAACTTGTAATTAAATATTGTTATCATTAAAATTATTTAAATGTTTTAAATAATTATTTACTTTACAGCTCAATAGAGTGGTGCTACCCTCATCATTCAGTTAATTTGAATCCTGACAGGCCCAGAGGATTTCGTTATTGGCTCAATGGGTTTAGCGATAATTTGTTCCAATTATGTCTGATTTAATTGCAATCTTCAAGTATTTACTTAGTGGAAAATATGCCAATGATTTAAAAGAAATAATTTTTAGGTCAATTTGACTTCAGCGGAGCGTGATTTTCCAGTTTCACTTTCAGCTTACGCTTCAGAGCTCAGGCACTTTAACCATCCAACTTCAACCAACCACACCTTGGATTCAAAGTGTCTCACGTACAAGTACGCTTCAAGTGGAATTTTCTCCCTCGTACGCTGCTGAGAATATGGTATGAACCACGGTCTTCCCGAGTGACTACAACATGGCCTTCAACAATAGCGTGAAAAAACTCCTTGAGGGTCGGCAACGCAATTGTGACACTCCTGGTGTTGCAGGCGTCCATAGGCTACGGTAGCTACTTTCCATCAGGTGCGCCGTAGGCCTGATTGCCTACTCAATAGTATAAAAAAACCACGTTTCTTGATATAGTAGCGCTGTCCTCTAACAGGGGCCTATAAAATAAGAACCGGTTGCGTGTTAGGTGGCAGCACTGTCTGATTATTCAAGCTACTAAATACATCTGACACGATGTAAGAATTTCTTAGTCACAATCATGTCAAAGAAATATATAACACCAAACCCTTAATTTTAAGGTATACTTTTCTAAGTGCCACCCACATTCTGCATTTCTTATATATTTCTACTCTTTTTTAAGGTCTGTGTTAGTGGCCACACAGATATATAATAATTGATAGGTATAATGATTCCCACCATTCTATTCGAGTTCAATAAAAAATGACAAAAAATAAAATGGCTTAGGTTTTAATTTGACCGTTACTTAGAAATCATTTTTCTTATTAGATGTATCTAGTTCACAAACAGTCATAAAAATAAGGCGATTACTGTGTTGACGTATAATAAACCCATAGAGGGGCGTCGCAACAAAATGTTCAAGAAAATTTTACGCGCGAACGTAACGAACAGAATAAATTTGTTTGATGTAATCATTTTCTCAAAAGGCAAAACGGAACCCTAATAAAATTACTTTGTTGTCAGTCTGTAATTTTTTTTTTTCAAGAACTGATAAATGTTGTTGACATTCAAAGCAAATACTCAGTTTTACATTCTCTTTTGGCTAAACAATAATCTAATTTATATATCAACATGATCAAATGATATGACCTTAAATATCACTACATAGTATAAAACAAAGTCGCTTTCTCTGTCCCTATGTCAATTTGTTTATGTTGTTGTTGTTAATCTTTAAAACTACGCAACGGATTTTGATGCGGTTTTTTTAATAGATAGTGATTTAAGGTGAAGGTTTTTTGCCAATGCGAAGCCGGGGCGGGTCGCTAGTGTTAATATAAAATACTTAAATTTCCTTGACCAGACCTGATGATGATGATATTAGGCGCAATTGTTTAAGATTGAACTTCCTTGAAAAACCTCTATATTTTAATCTGCATCACTCATCTATACTAATAATTTAAATGCGGAAGTCTGTCTGTCTGTTTGTCTTTCTATTATTTTCTCACGGCTAAACGGCTGGACTGATTTTGATTAAATTTGGTATAGATTAAATATGGATATAGCTAAGGCCCAAAATCGGGTACTTTTAAGCGCGATATAAACGAGTACCACGCGGCGAGTGGAGCCGCGGGCAATAGATAGTTAGTTTAGATATAGACTGTAAGTCTACTAGCATCTGGTCAATCATTTACAGTTAAATATGTTACAAAGTTAAATAAACAAATAAAAAGACGCAGGTATTGAGAAAAATACAAAGAAAACTCTTCTTTCGATAAGAATCAATCATCACTTCATCCCAAATTTCCCTGGTGACTCATAACGCTAAGGTATAGCTTTTTGCCAAATTCAGTTTGATTGTTGGTCTTTCCAGCAGGTGAAAAGGTTTCTTTGGGTTAAGCACTAGAGAAACAACAAATAATAGAGTGTAAAATAGAATCAATTTTATCAAGTTGCGTGGTTCCTGCTTGCCATCTGGTGGGTGATAAAGAAACTACATGAGAGGTCAAGAGGCTTTCGTGTCTGATACTGGAGTTTGTACGGTTAATTTACCTGGTAACCCCACATCATTAGGCCAAGTTTATTATAAATAAATAAAATATATTAAGCTTTTTTCAGACTTCGTGGCATAATGGTTAACAGACCCCGGTTCGAGTACCAGTCAGGTCAAGATGAAAAATGATCTTTTTCTGATTGCCCTGGGTCTTGTATGTTTATTATATATCCATATCCATACTAATATTATAAATTCAAAAGTCTCTTTAATCTATATTCATCTGTCTATCTGATAGATAGTATGGAAGTATGGATAATATTTTGTACGCATTTTTGAAACAACAGGCAAAGAACAAAAGAGGATAAGTAGCGAGCATTTAAAAATTGTCATTTCTGTATTTATTTAATTACTAGCTTTTGCCCGTATGAATTTTCTTCGGGAACAGTGCTTTTACCCGGGATGAAAGGTACCCTTTGTCCTTCTCAATACTCTTAGCTATGTGTATGTGAAATTTCAGGGAGATGGTTCAGGATTTTGGTTGAGTAGATAGGCCGTAAAGAGTTAACAAACAAACAAATATACTTACAAACTCATTTCGCATTTATATTGTTAGTTGGGATTATACCTATGTATTGTATATTATAATTATTATATAAAGTGTTAGATATGGGTTTCATTACCTGAAATGAACATATTTAGTTCAATTTCCGTACAATTAGGGTTTGACTTGATATTGAATATATTTCTCATAGCTGTTACTTTCCGCGCTCTATTAAAATAGCTTTTATGCAAGCTCTGAGTAAAAGGGTGATTTATCGTACGTCACGGTGAGGGTTAAAGCTTTATTTTTAAAGTAACACTGAGCATAATAATGATGGGGTGGTATATTTTGACCGGTTTTCGAACTTATTACAGAGTTTTTCCTATTAGGCCAACGTAGAAATACATATCAATTTTTATATAGATTCTCAATTTCTCGCCATATTTAATTTTATTTATTTATTTATTTATTTAACTTTATTGTAAAAATACAATAGGCGGACTTAATGATAAAAGCATTATCTAACAGTCAACCTTTGGGTCAAGCAGAGAACAGTTTGTGGGTGCAAAAATAACATTTACTTAAATAACAAATATAATAAACTTACATAACATACATAATAAATAGTTAATATATACATATATATATACATACATACATACATACATATTAATACATATATACCTATCATAAAATATATTAGCCATATTAAAAAAAAAATATATATTAAAAGCAAAATAAACAATAGCAGCAATTCTCAATTTCCCCTCCCTTTCTGCTTCCTATAATTTTGAGAGTAGGAACTTGTAGACAAGCTTTTTGAAAGTAGCACGACTGGAGGCCTGCCTAATCGATTCTGGAAGCCGATTCCAAAGTCTTACTGCGGTCACGGCGAAAGATTTGGAGAAAAATTCAGTATGATGAGAAGGCGTTGCAAGAGACATATTATTAGAAGAACGCAGGTTTCTATCATGATTGGAACTTAAAAGTTTGAAATCACATTTAAGGTAATTGGGAGTGAGTGGATTTTTGCTATGAAAAGTGGCTTTACTATAGTTAACTATAAAGTTTAGAATCGTACTTATTCGTATTTTAATAATGTAACTCGTAGAATTCAGACACAATAGAAAAACTATTGCGTATTGTAACGATTGTGTTTGCTACCTGAACGAGGGTATTAGTAGATGTATGATGGCCGGTTTAAAAGTGAAATCAAGGATATCATTATCGTATTATAACAATATCAAAATGAACTGTGCTCTTATCCGCCCATGATTGAAGTTTCACTGTCAGTCAAATCTGACTAGATATATAGAAGTTCCATATTCATAAACGTAAAACAAAGAAACTCGTCAGCTTTATTAAATTTGTAATTACAGATAAAAATATCTTATTAAAACAATTGAGTATTGATTTTTTTATAATGTAAATTTAGGTACAACTCATTTAGGTGAAAACCAGTTCATCATTCATCTGCGAAATTGGCAAAATTTATTACAAACTCCTTAAAAAAGTAAAATAAATTACTTTTCAACTTAATTTAATAACATTAGGAGTCTCGGGCAACCCCTAAGTTGAGCATTCGTCGAGATTCCTTATTAAAAGATATATTTTACGATCAAAGTTGAATGAAGCATATGCTACTAAAACTTTTTGATTTGGAAATTGGAATTACTGAATATGAAAATAAGTTTGTTTGTTAATTTTCTCATTGCATGATTTATTTTGCTTTTCTTGTTGTTATTAAACGGATATTATTAACAATACTAACATATTCATTAGTTCCAGTATTCGAGTTTAAGTATATGGATATAAATGGCCTCTGTAACATAGGAAAATTAGATGTTTCTAAACCAAAATTATCAATTTTGTGAGAAAAGTAATCTTTTATAAAATACAATAAAAATTTCATTAATTAGTGGCGTATAACGTAGGCAGTCAAGCATTACCGTATATATAATACTAGCTGTTTCCCGTGGTTTCACTTCCTCGTAATATGTATGTATGTAGGTACTATCATACTCTATAATCTTCCCAAAGAATCTGCGGTCAAACAAACAAACAAACAAACGAACGAGGGAACGAACGATTGAACAATCAAAAACTTTATAGTACAGATGATCCCTTTCGGACTATTTTACACTTAATAATTACATGAGAGAACTTTCATGTCTAGGTGTATTCAATATAGAATTTTCATAATGCGACTGTAAATGTTAGGTACATGTTTTGTAATGTAAGGATTCACAAAAACAGGTTTATGTTAAATTTTCATTAATTTTTAATCATTCGGAACTTAAAAATTGAATATTACAAAAAATTTAACAATGGGAACAGGTAAAAGACAAACAAGAAGCAGGCAAAAATAGGAAACCAATATTTTGTTTTAATGTAAACTAAACAACATAAAACAAACTCATACAAAATAACTTCTCGACAAGAGCCTCTCTGCACCCGAATGATTGACATAGACTAATGTTGCCATAATGTGCGGTATGTCTGCATCAAGATGATTTATATCGCATGTAAACTACACATTTTGTATATTTTGTGACATTGCTGAATAACAAATAACTTTTAATTTTAAAAGTCGGATTTAGACGCAAAATTTAGTTAGTTTATTTCTTTCGTTTTATTAAGAAAACCGTATAATGTATTTATTATCTTAAAACACATACACACAGTTAGAAGAACTTACTAAAAAGGACATATAGTACTTTTCGTCAAAAAAAAACTGTTGTCGTGGAATTTACGCAAGCAAAGCCTCAGGCCTCAGCCTCAGAAGCTAGTTCAAAAATAAATATACAGTGTTCATAATTTACTAGCTATTTTTACCTACTTCATTTTCTTTACCTCATCCCACTTTCCTATGTGGGGTCGTTGCTCCACACTTGAATGGTAGCAGATTTACTGTGCTAAGAATTATTTGTCCATCAATAGTCGCTTGAGTTAATTCACCGAAATCTATAGAAATAAGAAGTTTGTTTGGGGCGCACGAAGTTTCTAATTTTATATTGAAAGCGAAAACTGAAGCAAAAGTCCCTAAACCAATTAGTGGAACGTTTAACAGAAGTGTTCAAAATCAAAGCCTTCATTCAAAAGTATAATAGGTAATTACACTTTTGAATGAAGGTCTGTTGCTGTGTGGGTTTCATACTCACAGAGCAGCAGATTTATGTATACATCTTAGCATATTCCGGTGTATAGCTAACTGTACTCGGCATTTCACTGTAAATAATATGCAAAAATATAATTTTCTCATGAAACTGTAAACAGAAACACTTAACACCATGTCATTTAACACAAGGCGAATAAAAATGCAATAATTATGCAAACATCAGATCTTTATTGCTACTCTGATTAATTCAAATTATGAAATTGTGATTTTCACTGAAAAAGACGTGCTAAAGCTTGTCAGTTTCTATTTTTACCTCATAATGAATTAAAATTGATATTGCTTCCGAGATTGAATGTTCGGAAACCTAACTACCAATGCAGTTGCTACTCCATGGCTGCCAAGAAAACGATGATGAACAGAAACCAGTATGCCGAATGTCGATTGCATGGTAAACCTTATGATTTCAAAATCCACGGTTTCTCCTCATTTCAGGTACAACAATAAACATTTTTTTAGCGAGTCAACTCTGGTAAGTACCTAATCTATATATATAAAAGAAAGTCGTGTTAGTTACTCCACTTATAACTCAAGAACGGCTGAACCGATTTAGCTGAAAATTGTCAGGGAGGTAGTTTAGAGCCAGGAGAAGGACATAGGGTACCTTTCATCCCGGGAAAAAGCACTGTTCCCGAGGGAAGTACACGCGGGCGAAGCCGCGGGCAAAAGCTAGTATAATATATTTAAGAGGACCAATGTGTGCAAGTGGCTTGGCACGGAGGGCAAGACAAAAAATGATAATGCCATGATTTATGTCATATTCTATGTTGGTCACTAATACAGTGACCAACACTGTCAGTGCAGACGTTTTTGATGAGTGATTAACAGCCTAGACCAATTAATTGATTTGCTTTATAGAACGGGCTATAAAGCAAATCAATAATAGAAATACCACAAGTGGCAATACAGGTACTTTCTATGAATATATTAGATTCCAAAATCTGTTGGAGTAAAAACTAAACCTTTGAAGTAAAAAGTGACGTCTCATGAAAGCAGCAAATTGCCTTCGGGAAACGAGTTTTAACGAGGCACCGCACTGATATTAGCAGATGTCTCTGCTTCAGTTGGATTTAAAAGTATATTTCCTTGCTTTATATCTCTATGAATAGACAAAATGTTGATTTGCACAGCTGTTAGACGTTATAGGTTACTTGCATCATAGAATTATCTTTCCAGCTTGTAGCTGAAATAATGATGATGATGGTTTGAAGTGAGTGTCTGCTTGTACAATATTTTGTATATAATTAATATCTCATAACAATATATTCTGAAATTTACGATGTTGAAGTTTAAGATGATAGAATGAAGATGAAAAAATACATAGACTTTTTTATATTTAAATAAAATTGTCAGTAGAAACAACTAAAAATTCTCAAGTTGCGTCAAGATTATAATTGAAAAATGAACCAATAGCTTTCTTTATATTTAATATCAACTTACCCAACGAAATATTGACACCATAGTATAAGTAGTACTCTTTTTGAACTTCCACATGCACCGTAACAACAAGATTTTTCTATTACAAACGATAATAATAACAGAATTGTAGTATTTTCCCAAGTGAATGCTAATTGTTTTACAGTACTATTTTACTAATTGCGTCAATAATCCCTCATAACAATCATCTGTCTCTATTCAACTACAAAAACCGAGATATGAAAAATGTTATGTCATTTATGAAAACAAAGATTAGAAAACACCTATATATGCAACTAAACCTCACATAAATTCACAGTAGTTACACATTTCTGCAAAATGGCTAGGGTTTGGTCCACTTTTACGGCAAAGAAATCAAATGGAAGTGAAGTCAAGTTACGAATACAGGATTTGCCTTCGGACAGACTGGATGAAGTGGTCAAATTTTTAGAAGATTACTACGTCAACAATGATACATTTTATAAATTAGTTGGTAAGTAGTGTACCACTTATGTCTATTAATTATTTGTGCCTACACGGACAGTGGTTTTATTAAAATTTGCGATCATAGATTCGTTTTCAAATGACATTTTATTTGGAGGAATAATATTTAAATAATTAAGAAATCAAATGCGGTCTAAAAATTTGCCCGTTACAAAACTATACATGCCTAAAATTTACATAAAATTAGTTATTATTTTCATAGAATCTATGCTACTATCTATTAATATTATAATATATTTTTTTGTCTCGCTTCATTCGACAACTGGAGATAAAGACATCAAATTATGTTTTCTGCCATAGGTATAATAAATAACCCAGATGCGGTCAACGAATCAATAGAAACTATGAAGCAAATGTTCAAGGCCGCTCCTCCTTCAATAGTGGTTTGCTGCGAAGATAATGGTGATGCAGTAGGAGAGATAGTTGGAGCATCAGCTACAGGAATCACGACTGATAAGGACAAGTTGGAAGACTTTAATTTTAATGTAAGTCGAGCATTTACATCTATTTATTAGCATAAGGACGCCAACGGCGCGATGAAATGACACCAGTTTTTTGGCTGTAAAATGTTGAAAAAGGCATATTTAAGCAACCCCGCCCCAAATTGCTTATAGTTTTTGAACCTTATCCGGTGACGTAATGGTTGAGGGGCTCACATTACTTTTAGTTGGCCTTTTCTACCCTGCCTTGGCTGTCAGTCATAACTTAGATAGTCTTATCAAGTTAAATGTAGTGAATAATATGACATTAGACATTATTTAAATATTATAATTTAAATAATGTATATCATATCAATCATATCATAAACGTCCTTATACGAATATTGAGATTTTGGTCCTGTGCTTTTGTTGGTAGAGTTTGTGTGTTTTCTCTATCTTTCTATATTTTTTGATTATTTTTTCACATCTTTATTAGATAGAATACAACGTTTACGTTTATTTTTATATCTCATTATATAAATTTCTTTATTTTGAATAACGTTTACAATTTTTTTAATTATTTTAACAATTTCAGTTTAAAATCAAGGAGGTCGGGGAACTTTACGCCATGTTTTTTGAACTGCTGAAATATTACGACGTATTCAAAGGAAAAGGTGTTGATCGCTATTTCGATGACAGAGGATTAGCAGTGAACAAGGACTATGGCGTTGATGTTATCAAAGAGCTGCTTAATGTGAGGTAAGTCTTTTTATCTAATTCACAATAATTATTTACAGAAACAAGAGAGCGAGAGAGAGAGAGAGTGACAGATGAAGAATTGCATTAACAAAGAAATTTTGTTCGCAATCAAATAGCCGACCTCTTGAAAATGGGAAATATAAGAGTTAGAATTATTTAGTTATAGCAAAGTCAGAAATTTTACGACCTAATATATATACACCGTGAAGTAACGTAGCATGTGTTACTATTGCTCCATTATTATTTTTTTGGGAAAGTTGTCCAATTGCCTGATAATACGATTTATAGAAAAATTATAAAAAATTGTGTTAATTTTCAGACGCAAGCTATGTAAAGAGCTAAATGTTTCACTGACAGTTTTTTGGGCGCTGTCTGATGACACACAGAAGGCCGCTGGAGCTGACGGATGGGAAACAGCCTTCGAAGTTAGCCGAGATGAAGTAGGGAAGAAATTGGGGATAACTATAACTGAAGGTCCTGCTTCTTACAAAGTTATGGTTGGAAAAGCATTGTGAAAGGATTAGAAGAAACTTTGTTTAGCAAGTCTTATTTGTTGAAATTACTATTAGCATTGTTATAATAATATATTATTTTTGTTACTAGATTTTTAATGTATTATTGTGATTGTGATTATCATATTTTAATGTACTTTTTTATCATTTAAATATTGCCACTATGCTCTTGTCCGTGAAATTGTTTACATTCTTGTCTCCTATCAGTTTAATTAGCATTAGTAAGTTACTTCTTTATTACTTGATACAAAAGACGACGTTTGGTTTTTCCTTTAAATGTTTTATCTAACTATGCCTTGGTCTCTCTAGCTGGACCCCTTTTTGAATTTTATCTTTTCTTGAATGATATTTTGCATATCGTTAAATACGCTGACTAAACTAAATTTTTGAGAATCTTCATTTGTGTAATTTAAATTTCTCGAATAATTAGTTAACTATTACGATAACTACTCGTATAAGTTATTGATAATGCACAAACAATTAAGCAATTACTGCACTAATTCATGGCATCATTAGTGAACCTACAAATACAAGCTTACTAAGAATCGGAACCTTTTTATCCGTTAGATTCCAATCTGTCATCACTGAGTTCGAAATGATTTCCATCGTACGTATATTCCAACTTAATAACTATAAAAATATACGCCTACTAAGTACAACAGTTACAAAGAAAAATGAGATTCCAAATCGTATTTGGTCTCAATTTTTAATGAAAAATAGAAAAGATGGTGGTCTTGTGAAACTTCGAGTTCAGACAGTGCCGAAAGATCGATTTGAAGATTTTATCGACCTAAAAATGAATCACTTTGTGAAGGACGAGATAACGTACAAAGTTTCAGGTGAGAAAGTGACACTTTTATTATTTTCAATTTTATCTCGATAATGCATGATTTATGGCTTCAAACGTCTTTTGAAAGTACTGAATCCAGTGTATTTTTTTTGAAAAACCGTTCGTAGTTAAATATTTGTTTTTTTTAATTTTGGGTAGTTCTTATGAATACTGCAATTGCGATTCAGCGCGGGAATGCAGCCAGTGTTTTTGGTACCATGCCTTACGGACACCACCTAATTTTAAATTTATATTAGTTTTAGATTTCTAGTTTTTTATATTTTAAGTTCTTTTTTAATAGTTTTTAAAGTTAATTTATTAAGTTTGTTATATTAACAAAAGGAATGATAAATAAAAGTATGAGTTATATCTTCTTGATATGTCAAATAAATTTTTCTGTAGATATTTTATATTTAAATGAGTGGAATTCCAGGTATCAATGAAAATCCTGAAGCTATTAAGGAGTGCAGAGAAACATTGTCCAACACGATGAGCCATCCATCAGCTCATACACATGTGTATTTTATTGATGACGACTCTAAATCTAAACCTGAGCTCATTGGTGCATCTTCTATGATACTGATTTCTAAAAGCAATCCTCATGAAGAAACAAAGGTAACTTTTTAGTAAAAAATTTAATCAGGTTTTTCTTTAAGAGCAATGTTCTACTGATTAGGTCAAGTCAGCTTATGAACTTCTATCTGAATAACGGTTAGCACGTTAGCGGCGACAACATGACTGCATAGCAGTTATAAAAATAAAACTGTTTTGTGTTTTCAAAAACGTCCACGAACATGATAACTTGTAAACACTATGTTCGATCAACCCCTTTTACTCAAAGAATTTGGAATCGCGCGCGGTTTTTTTTTTTTTTAAACTATGTTTTTTTTATTCCTCGTAGAATAATAAGCTACTTTAAAAGTAAAATTAAAGATTTTTATTTTAAGTATTCGTGATTTGAAAAACTTCTTATAGCTTTCGTCCAAACTTTCACACGTGTAGTACTTTTGGATAAATACATGTCAAATTATTTATTCAGCTTATGCCTTGTTTAAAATCTATCAATTTACATTTATATTCAGCCATAATGAATACCTCTTCTCAAAAGTTAACTATTATTATGTTTCTTTTTTTTATATAGGTTAAAACGAAGGAGATGAAAAGATTTTTTGAAATTCTAAATGAATGGAATAAGCTGTATACATACGATGAAGTTTTCAAACGATATGGAGTCGATAGTTTTTACCAAGATGGAGGAATTGTTACTCATCCGAAGTATAGGTTACTTGGTATAGCTAAATATGACGCTCTTGTCAGGTAAATATTTTGTAATTAAGTTATAAAAATATGTTTTCCCCCGCTTCTTCTTCTTTATTATAGCGCTTTACCGGTTTCATCCTCAGCTCAGAGCCCGCTTTCCTGCTTTTTCTACTTATTGTGTCTTCCATCGGCGCTACAACCTTTTATAGGTCTTGAGCTCTTTCACCTTTTCTCTGTCGTCAGAAATTCTTAACTCATTATCAAACTAAAGCCTATAAGGACATGACCTATATGATCCAAGGTAGCCAAATCTGTCAGATTTTTCAGGGTGTCTAAAGCCATGTGACACAACCTAACTACTGCCATGAATTACTGCCATCTACAGCTGCAGGGAGCATCGGCTCAATATGCCTTTCGAAGCACGAACGAACACTATATAGAAATGCCACTACGAGCGTCCAATCCAAGGCCGCATTCGCCATCGCTTGACAAGCACTATTATTAACCCAAATCTCACCTACTGCTTTTATTTCTATTTTCAGACGCCTGGTATGCAGCGTTCATGGTGTTCCTGTCACCGGAGCCTGGTGCACAATGATTGGTAGTCAGCGCGCTTGTGAGATCGACGACTGGGATACACTCTTCGAAATGCCCTATGAGGAGCTGGGCCCTCGTCTTGGCATTGATTTCAAGGACCCTCCGCCGAGCTGCAAGTACATGGCTCTTAGAGTGCTTTAAATGTGACTACTTGTAAAGAAGCAGGATGTTTATATAAATAAATAGTGATTTAACATTTTTTGGAATTATTGGAATATTATTATCTTTTTATTAAAGAAAATAATAATGTTAATGTATGTTTTTTACTTCTAAATTGTATTCATTGTTACCTCTCCCTGAATGTGTCCATCAATGCCACATAATATTATCCATAATACTGTAATAACGAGGATAGCTGCATTTAAAAGAAAATAATTTCAATCTTTGTAAAGAACAGAGCCTTGGTATTGGGTAACTTCACATTTTGAAGTAGTACTCTTTGATTTAGTATAAGTACGAAAAGTTTGATAGTCTTCTGTATTCAAGTATTATTTATACAATCGGTATAATTGGTGCTCTCAAATAATATATTAATTAACAACTTTTTCACTTGCAAATTACCTATATCAACGTCGACAAAGGTTGCGATGTGTACTTATTGTTATTACATAACTTTTAATTTTAATTAAAATACCATAAATTTATTTACTCAGATCTTATCATTGCTTGAATGTGAATATTTATGTTTCCAGTTTTTTTATGTCATGTCGTCATATTCATGGGTAAAAAATTCAAAAAATATTTTTTGCTTTCTATCTTTCACTTTAAATGTCCCTCTATCCATTTCAGTTAAGTTTAAATGTACAGACAAAATATTTTTACTATTTCATTATGTACGCAAGGAAGAAGGCCGAACGACAGGAGCAAAAGTTTCAAAATGATCTACGCCTGGCGTCTGATTAAACCCTTTAGCAACTAGTCTTGCTTTGTATTTCACAACATTTTCAGCTAGATCTTTCTTAAGTTTAAGATTATATTATTGAAAAGTTGCACGGAAGCAAAGGCCCGGGCGAAACCTAGTCTTTTAATTAGTCTGAAAGATAGATATATTTTTTTAAACAAAGATTTATCTTTTATTGTACTTCTTATCAAACCAATGAAATAAATACTAGGTAATGGAACATTTTCGTTATGTACTGATAACCTCCTAACGATAGCTAGGACGTCACGTACAGAAAACCGATTCGATTACTTATTTATATTCTAATTGTTTCATAAAAGAGGAGAGTATTCTTTTAAAATTTTAGGTAAATGTAAATCTTCTCGCTATATCAATAAAAATAAATTTTACGAATTCGTTGACATAGCATATTTTATTAAAATAATCGGCACCGACTTCAGATTTATTAAAATGTTTGATATGAAGCATATTTAAACAACAATGTATTAATTATTTCATCCTTTTTAGTTGAGTAATTGGAGACGGTTTCGTTTTTTTGGCAAAAAAAAAATTATTATTGAGAGCAAAAAACAATTAATATTGAAAATAAAATAATGAATTTGATTTTAAAGTAAAAGAAATAAAATGATTGGCGGCGCCAGTTGGCTGATGTAAGACGAAAAAAGAATATGAATTATTAAAACATGATTTTTTGAAGTATTTTCATCCTAAGTGCTTTAACGGAGTTATTATAATCTTAGGTTATTAAGTGATCTACAGATAGGGCTCTAAATTATTAACTAAATATTTGGGTCCTTACCGAGTGGTGAAATGTAATCAAAACGATCGTTATGCTGTGAAGAAGATAGGACAGTGAAGGCCCGATTAATACAACTACTTCAGCTGACCTAATGAAGCCATGGATCTCGCCTGAAGACGATTCATCTGGGGCAGATGAAAAGTAGTATGTACAGAAAGATAACTAAAAAAGCTGATAATCGCTAATAACCGCGAGGTCTAAGTTCACGGCGAACTAATCATAAAATAAACTTCGGTTATTATTATAATTAGTTTTAACCCGGCCAAATGTAATAATGGGTGGAAACCGGGTTTTATCCCGGGTAATCACCCATCTCTGTGGACGTGTCACGGTAAACTTTTTATCAGTTAGTTGCCAATCTGTCAGTCATTACTTAGTTCGATATGATTTCGATCGTACGTATTCTCCAACTTAATAAACATAAAAACATACGCTTACTTAGTACAACAGTAACAACAAAGAAAAATGAGATTCCAAATCGAATTTGGTCTAAGTTTTTAATAAAAAATAGAAAAGATGGCGGTATTGTGAAACTTCGAGTTCAGACGGTGCCGAAAGATCGATTTGAAGATTTTATCGATCTAAAAATTAATCACTTTGTGAAGGACGAGATAACGTACAATGTTTCAGGTAAGAAAGTGACGCTTTTATTATTTTCAATTTGTTTTATCTCGATAAGGCATGATTTATGGCTTCAAACATCTTTTAAAAGTACCTACTGAATCCCATGTTTTTTTTTTTTAAACCGTTCCTTATTGTTTGCTTAAGTTGGGGTAGTTCTTTAATCTATTCATACATATAACTAAACAGTAAAAATATTTTGTCTGTACATTTAGTAATTTTGACTGAAATGGATAGAGGGACATTTAAAATGAATAAATAGTAAGCAAATTATCGTCATTTGAATGAACTCAAGTCATGTTGATTTCGAACGAATGCACCAAATTGGATAATTCTTTTTTGTGTTGGTTATTGTAATATATATAACAAACTTTGTATTAAAGTGGGATTCCTGGGCGATTCCCACGATAACGGGAACGAAGCCCACGCCCACGAAATCGCGGGCTACAGCTGGATAAGTCAAATAAGTTTTTCTGGAGATATTTTATATTTAAATGAATGATGACACTCTATGCTCTATACACAAATTCCAGGTATAAATGAAAATCCTGAAGCTATAAAGGAATGCAGAGAAACATTGTCCAAAATGATGAGCCATCCATCAGCTCATACACATGTGTATTTAATTGATGACGAGTCTAAACCTAAACCTGAGCTCATTGGTGCATCTTCTATGATACTTATGTCTAAAAGCGATCCTCCGGAAGAAACAAAGGTAACTTTTTTAGTACAAAATTTAATGAAGTTTTTCTTTAAGAGCACTGTTCTACTGATTAGGTCAAGTCAGCTCATAATAATGAACTTCTATCTGAGTAACGGTTAACACGTTAGCGGCGACAACATGACTGCATAACTGTTTTGTGTTTTCAAAAACGTCCACGAACATGATAATTTGTAAACACTATGTTCGATCAATCCCTCTTACTTCAGATGATACATCGGTGAACACTAGCGCTACTGAAAACACAAGTTAACCAAAATCCGTCGTATGTAATCTGAGGTTGATTTTAAATATATTAAATTATAGTTCCCTCGTCATTTCAGCTGCAGGCCGTCCACTGCTGGACGTAGGCCTCCCCCAAAGATTTCCAGAACGACCGTTGGAAGCGACCTGCATCCAGCGTCTGCCTGCGACCTTCTTTAGGTCATCTGACCATCTGGTCGGTGGATGTCCGACGCTGCGCTTGCCGGTGCGTGGTCGCCATTCGAGGACCTTTCTGCCCCATCGGCCATCGGTTCGTGCGTGAATATGAAATTATAGTTCCCTATAGTTTTTTATAACAAATTGCTTAAAACGGCCACTTCTAACAATTGTGCAAATTGGCCACTTTCAAAAATTTGCAATTTGTAAATAAGGAATTACAATCATAATAATTAATATGTTTAAAATTAACTTCAGATCCAGAATCTTAATTATTTTTGATAACTTGTGTTTTCAGGGAATAATGATTTTTAAACGACGGTGGCGCTAGTGTTCACCAAGGTATCTTCTTAAGACTCGAAGGTGTCATGTAGTACGCTTTTAGATTTTTATTCCTCGTAGACTGCGATTATGAAATTAACACCATGACTTTTCTAACTTAGTAGTAAAAAAAGTAAAATCACTGAGCAACTCATAAATAAATGTACTACTAAAAACTATAAAGCACCAAACCGTGGTAGATTACCAATGAGATGGACAGACCAGATCAAGGCCGCAATTAAGTGCTCAGTGAGCGAATGTACCCGGAAAGCTGCAGGCCACCGAGATTGTCCAGCTTTTACACGCGTAGGACTTTTGGATAAAATACATGTTTTATGTATTCATTTTATGCCCTATAATTTATAATTTACATTTATATCAATATCAGCCATAATGAAATATTTCTCTATTTATATAGGTTAAGACGAAGGAGATGAAAAGATTTTTTGAAATTCTAAATGAATGGAATAAGCTGTATACATACGATGAAGTTTTCAAACGATATAGAGTCGATAGTTTTTACCAAGATGGAGGATTTGTTACTCACCCGAAGTATAGGTTACTTGGTATAGCTAAATATGACGCTCTTGTCAGGTAAATATTTTGTTGATAAGTTATAAAATATATTTTTCATTTCTCATATTTGGAAAGTAGTATTTGTCTGATCAGAGTATCATAGTATATCAGAGTACCTATATGACGGAAAACGCATCATCCCCGCAACGTTAAGTCAGCACGTTTTGGTTACCAGTCTCAGAGCCTGGAAAGCCTGGTAAACAAAAGCATGGCCTGTGCTAGGCTTACCATGTTCTATATAAATTGGTATCTAAAAAAACCCTTCAATAAAACAAAAGTAAAGAAATTATAATCTTAAAACACACCTATTTATGCTCAAATGTCATTATTTTTAACCCCCGACGCAAAAAGAGGGGTGTTATAGGTTTGACGTGTCTGTGTGTCTGTCTCTGGCATCATAGCTCCCGAACAAATGAAGCGATTTCAGTTTAATTTTTTTTTGTATTGAAGGTGACTTATGCTATGGGCGAGTGTTCTAAGACATATTTGATAAAAATCGGTTGAGCTGTTTAGAAGTTGTGGGGGTAAATGTGGGGAAGAATCACCGAATGTGTGTCGGTCGGTGAATGAATATCGGTTGAGCTGTGAAAAAGCTCTGGGGGTATAAGTGGGGAAAATACCTAATATCTGCAAATAATATTTGGGGGGGGGGAGAGAAATCAGTCGACCCCCACTACTAAAACAAATTGTGTGGTTGGTGTTTTAAATTTTTAATTCAATGTCATTGTCACTTACGTATTATCTATTGTTTTAAAGTTAAGATATACTATGTATTGACTACCTGTATTTGTAAATCACAAAAATACATACTTCGTCAAAGCTGACAGAATATTATGTTAAAAAATAACTACTTTTCATAATAACCCAAATCTACTCTACATATTTTATTTCTATCTCCAGACGCCTGGTATGCAGCGTTCATGGTGTTCCTGTCACTGGGGCCTGGTGCACGATGATTGGTAGTCAGCGCGCTTGTGAGATCGACGACTGGGATACACTCTTCGAAATGCCCTATGAGGAGCTGGGCCCTCGTCTTGGCATTGATTTCAAGGACCCTCCGCCGAGCTGCAAGTACATGGCTCTTAGAGTGCTCTGAATATCTTTAGGTACTTGTGAAGAAGCATGATAGTCCGGCAAATAAATAATGTTTTAAATATTTCTTTGTAATTATTAATTAGTTTCATTAAAGATAATATGTAATGTTGATATATTTTATTGATTTTTACTGAATTCTAATTGTATTCACTGTAAACTCTTCCTCAATTTGCTCTTTACTTGTTACATTAAATCCATAATCTAGATATATAACGAGGCTGGTTGTATCTCTAAAAAATAATTATATATTTGAATCTTTGTAAAGAACAAAGCTTGGGTATTGGGTAAGTTCACATTTTGATTCAGTCTACGAAATAAATCGAAGAAAAATTTAATAGTCATAAGTCTTCAAGTCCTATATTATTATATCTAAAATCGATACAAAACGGTGCTCTCAAATATAATATTAATAACTTTTTGACTTGCAAATTATACCTATATCAACGTCAACAAAGGTTGCGATGTGTACTTATTGTTACATTATTAATTATTGTTAATTAAATACGAAGCTAATAGACCTTTGTTTAAAACTGTAATTTGAATAAAAGTAGGTACTTATACCTTAATTTACTCTGTTATTTTTGATTGAATGTGAATATGTATTTTTACAGTTTTTTTGTAAGTATTACATATCTTAAATTTTGCTCTTGAAGCGAAAGATAAAGTAGTACCATTCAGAGTTTTTTGGCCAAGTGTCGAATGCTAACCCCCGTATTAAGAAACGTTTGTTAAGCCTATTTTAGCTAAAATGTGTTTCGTCTCGTTCTTTCACGTGAAGTGTCGGGTAAGAGAGAAAGAGCCAAAACATATTTTAGTTAAAATGGGCTTATCAAACGTTTCTTGATACGGGGGTAGTAAGACATAGAATTATGTCTTAACCCTTTACGTCCATACCTCATGGCCGTAAAGGATCAAGTAAGCAGTTTACCTTGGCTTGGAAGTAATACCTACACGCGCTTCTAAAAACGCTTTGATAAGAGAGACTTCTGATTCGGTCAAGGTCATTGAAATGAAATGTGGAAATGAAACAGTAATTGTCAATTGGTCCGTTCATTTGACAACGGATATAGTCTAAATGGACTTTCGGCCCCGTGAGATTCTGGCAATCAGAAACTTTGGGACAGTCGGAAGACGACTGATTAGTTTGGAATGTACAGTGTGCATGTGCATGCATTGTACAGGTACTAGAGTACTAACTACTTCATAGTCCGTGTAATGTAAAGACCTAGAAGACAGAAGCTGGCCTCTGGCCGAGAAGGCAAGCGAGGCGTACCTACTTGTGAACGTAAGCCCCCTAAGGATGGGGGAGAGTTATTAAAATGCAATGATTGCATATATAGGCGACACTATAGAGAACTTGTAGGGAGATCAAGCAGGTGCGACTGGAAAGAGATGCGAAATGCTAGTACAGCGCACTCTCCCGAGATTCGGCTCGTATAACCGAGAGGTTGGTAGAGCCATGGGAGGTGGAGGGAAGTCCGTGTAATGTGTTCTCGGTGTGCGGTATAAGACGAATGCTCAAAGTATTTTTTACTTGTGGAAGAATAAACTTTGAATACAATTAATAATATGGCATGTAGAGGTATGTTTAAACAAGGTAAAGCATCGTTAATAGTTAAATATTTTAATTCGGTATGTGAGTTTATTCATCGAGTCGCACAATTTCACAGAATGTGCAAATCACCGAATAAAAAAAATAACTGTACAGGTAGAAATTATAGGAAACACACGTTAAACGTACCAGTACAGTCGTTTGTAGTTTTTCCTTGAATCTGGTGCTAGAGTATAAAGTATTTTAAAATCGACACCATAGTTTAGGGAAAAAAATTGTGCGAGACGTATATGTACGTCTGCTTCTATGCATATTTAATTTACAATACATATACCTACCTAGTATCTTTTCTTGATTGTCCTTAGTCGCCTAAAGGATAACTTTTACTAGTTAGCAATAAACCATGGGACATTAACATAAACCGTGTATATTTCCCAGTTGCATCTTCAACATAAGCTTTATGGCCCTGTGGTCATAGAGTATGAGATTTGGTGGTATTTGGTTACTATAATGTAGCTTCTAACATCTGACTTCCGGTACCATTTTTGAGACCAGACCAATAGGACAACCAAAGGTACACCATTTATAATTCAAGAACGGTTGGAACAATTTCTATGATTATTGTGTTGTTTGAATTGTTTTCGTCAGGAATAGGATAAAACAAAAGTTTTGAAGCTTAAAAGCTTTTGTCTGAAGCGGTGGCTCCAGTAGATCCGATGGAAAGAGACCCGCTGACCTCAATATTTTGTCTTGGAAAAATCTTAATGCATCTGGCATTAAGAGTGCGTAAGCATTGGATAATTGACAACAAATAAAAGAAAAAATAAAACAATTTTCTATACAAAAAGTTCCTGAAGCGTACACGTGCTTAGGCTTTTTTTTATCGAAACGTTGCATGGGAGCGATGTCCCGGGCGAAAGCTAGTTCTATAGTTAGAAATCAAATAAATAAATAAACAATTATACTTATATCGTTTATTGTACTTCTTATTAAACCAATATGTATTTAATTACATACTTATTAGGTACAACGTAATTCCCTACTATTGCAATATGTGTTTGTAAATTGAATAGGTACTATGTAACGACAAATTAGATTTTAATGGCACAATTTCGTTATCTACTGATAAGCTCTCAACGAGTGCCAGAACGTCATTTCATGTCATATAAATAAATCTGTGAGAGGCATAATAAATGTTTGTTAAAAATGAAAAGTAGAATTTGGAGTGAGTTTGACTACACAAATATAAATGGTGGAATTAGAAAATTTTTAGTGCGTGACTGTACAGAAAACCAATTGGATGACATCACTTACTTATATTTTAATTGTTTCTTAAAAGAGGAGAGTATTAATAAACTTTCAGGTAAATGTAAATCTTCATTACATCCATTATAAAAATTAATTCCTTCAATAGGATAAGATTTATTCATGAAAAATAAATATAAATTAAATCTTATATAACCTTAAATTAAAAATATTTTTTTCCCTGGTCCCATATCTTGGACCATAAATCGATGTCTTATTCTTTTACCTCTATTGTAACTTAGTATTCAGCATTGTTTTTTAGTCCAGCTGCTACCTGTTGACGTCAAACATGATTGGGAATACTGCTATTGGTGTTAAATTTTGCAACCAGTTGATAGATACACACATAATTCATAATTCATTTATTTCGTCCTTTTAAGGTGAAAACGAACGCTTATTACTTATAACTAGAACTAATAGTAGGATTAAAAAATCTTTCTTTATTTTGATAGCCTAACTCTTGGAGATTATAGACTATACTTAGTACATAACCAACAAGGGTGGGACACCACAGGGAACAGCTAGTCCTAACTAATATTATAAATGCGAAAGTGAGTTTGTATATTTGTTACTTCACGCCCTATCTACTGAACCAATCTTCCTTAAATTTCGCATTCAAGTACATAGCTAGGAGTATTGAAATGGACATAAGGTACCTTTCAACCCGGGAAAACGCACTGTTCCCGAGAGAATCTCACACGGGCGAAAGCTAGTATGTAATAAAAATAACTAAATTATTTCAGGTATACCCCAAAGTGAGGATGCACTAAATGAATGCAAAGAGTATATAGCAGATATGTTACAAGAAGAAGGTATGCATATAGTAATTTGTGTAGAAGAAACAACAGATCTTTTTGGAAAAGTGGTTGGAGTTTCTAGTATGAAGTTGAATATTGGAACAGACAATATAATGCTCGATGTCAAGGTACGATCAAAGACTGCACGAGTAAATTTTTCTTTATGTCAAAAATAGCATAGGTTCAAAATTTGGAAACGCGCGCTGTCTCTACGTCATTTTTTTTTTATCTATGTATAGAATAATAAATTTTGTATAATAGTATGTCCAAACATTTTGATTACCCCTAGATTAATATAATAGCAGGCTGAAGCGCAATTCGTAATTATATGTATAGTGGGCCTGATAGTAAAGAATACTACCTTAGATGTGTGTTAGGCTAAAGTGGAATATTTTTTCTATGGCCCACTGTATATAATGAAAGGACAGCTGGAGTAACAGAAGATGGTCTATCGTTTTCACTGCACCACAGACAGCTATCACTGCTAGATAAACCCACTTCTTAAATTTTGCGTAGATTTTGCATTCCACTGTGCCAAAATTGTATATATTTTAGCTGTTGGCATATATTCTTTATCATATGTTTTTAAATTTTAGCCACGGACCAAGGAAGTGCATAAACTGTTTGAAATACTAGATGGTATGGTGAAATTGTTTGATGTTCCTAAGAACTATTCTGTGGCAAAATGGTATGATGGACGAGGTATTGTTGTGCATCCTGACTACAGAGGTTTTGGTATTGGAAGTGCTCTCATCGCAACTAGGTTATATTTGAATATTTTATAAAAGAGAATAAAAAAAAATCTTTTGACGCGTTCCTTAAGTTTAAGATTTTTTTTTAAATTTCATTTTTAATCTTCGTTGGCAAAGCCTAAATGAGGGTCAAATAATTTGACCGGTACATTTATAATGATGAGTCTAGTCTATCTTCATATCTATCATAACTTTTATGGTACTTTATATTATTAAATGATACAAGTACCTACATCGTTAGAGGGGTCTCGAATATCCAATGGGTAAAAGTTATTTGATATCAGGGAATATCATAATAAACTGAGGTATATCTCGCCCTCTGAAAAAGTCATAAAATTTAAAAAGTTTATTTTTAAGACCACGACCATATCGTATCTTAAGATCCTTAGAAGGTTTTTTTTTGTTTGTGTATTTGATATTTTATTTTTATTACAAACATGTTTGGTTTTTATTTTTAATTAGACATGTTAATTTAAATTACAGACGAAAGATATGTGTAGAACATGACGTACCCATAACAAGTGCATGGATGACATCGGTTGGTACACAAAAAGGAGCCCAGAGAGACGGTTGGGAAACGCCATTTGAAATTGATACGACAGAATTCGCACAAAAATTTGATCTGAAGCCATACGATGGAATGCCAACGACTTTCAAAGTGATGGTGGCAAAAGTATAGCAATTTCTTTTTAAACCAATTGTGCCTTTTTAATAATGAAAAACACCTTTGTACATGATTTAGTAATATTTATAATAATAACTTTTATAGACAGGGAATTACACTTACACTTCAAATCTTTAATTCTCTTGTAATATTGTAATTAAAAGTAATTGTGTTTGTTTGTAAATTTTTATACAAAAAGTAACATATTTTAAATAAACAAACAGTTTGACTGTCTGTTACAATACTTCCTCATTTCTAAAAATGAAATTATAAAAACTAGAAATTATGAGTTAGAGTTGTTTTGACGAGAACTTAGTAAAGAAATTCAAAATTATTGCTTTTGATGCGTGGCATGTGTGTTATAAGGAGGCAAGTATATTATTTTGTTTTGGTTTCGCTATGGCGGCGGTGTAAATGATGACGGTAAAAATAGAATGTGTTTGTTATTTAAGATCGAACGAGCGAGGGCAATTACAATACAATTTGTTGATGCGTAAAAACATTATTGGTGTGAATGTTTTTGTGTGATCTATGTAAGATAATTATCACACTGTTCCGCGTCCTGGGCGGGTGACTGTCAAATGTCCTGGCTTGGGCAAAGTCGTGCAAACATAGACACGTCTACCCAGTCTATCAATTGAGCAACAGACATCTTAAATAGCAATAAAACAGCGATTAATTTGTGTCAAACAAAGGATAGATTCCCTTTTTTGGTCTTTGTTATGTTTTAAAGGCAGACTATTCAGCGTTGTTAAAGGTTCAACAGTTCTATGTGTAGACTTATAGCAAGATATACATTTTAGTGAATATGTCGTCACTGAAACAATGAGAGCCCCACTTGTCTAAACAACTGTTTACCACTTAGGTTACACTGTGCGTTTGGCACTCGGTCTGATTTATTTTGACATATAATAATAACAACTCCACTCTTTATTTACTTCTCTATTTTCTGATCATTTTTTTTTTATGAAGTATTGTTTGCACAGTGGTCCACATAGAAAAGAATACTACCTTAAGTTTAGGTATCCTAATGATAATGAGGTATACATTTAATTGTGGCCTACTGTACATTTTGTGTTATACAAATGTCATTTTGTATCGTATATTGAGGAGTAAAATTAAGAAAATTTTAGGCTTCAAAGCATAATGATAAAAGATGCTGCCAAATATTAAAATTATATATTATCAAAAATATTAAGTTAGTAACAACGTATTCGAAATCACAACATTTTATTTAGTTTACGAATGGTATAATGAGATGACATCTTAAATCATACAACTAATTTGTAATTAAATGAATATTTAATTAAAGATGATTTATTCGTAGTAACATTTATAAATTCAAAATTTAAAAATATAAAATAAGTTGCAACGTTCAATTATGATGATTTAATTTCTGATACACTAGTTGAATCATCACTGACTGACATGCAAAAAGTGTGAGGTAATTCATCACATACGAGTACATTCAAACAGTACCATTTCATTGAAATCGGTGTCAATTCTGACTGTCTGTACTGCGCTCGCACATTTACAGAAATGATAGAGCACATCACAATATCAGTAAAGACTTTTCTAAACTCAGCACTAAAGCCTAAACGGCAACAGAAAATAACGCCAGTTGTCTACGCCAGTTACTCATCCAATGTGAACTTTTAAACATATGCCGCACACACTATAGTAGAACAAATTCGTGAACGGATAAATATTAGTAGGTACGATGAAAATAATGTCATTAGTTTGTAAAGCAGTAGCTACTAATCTAACGAATATTTGATTATGAAGCATAAAGTATGGAGTGAATTTCAACGGACAAGAGAAGATGGAACTGTTTATAAATTTAGTGTACAAAACTGCCAAAAGGCTTACATGGATGATGTCATTGATTTATATTTTAAATATTTTTATATGATTTCATAATAGCATTATAATATACTTATAAAGGTTGGCTTGAAAATATCTCTTGCGCACAGGTAAATTTGGTTAGTTTCAGAGCTTCTTTTTAATCAATATTAAACGAATACATTATTCTGTATAATAATCTGTATATTACAAAGATCATGATATTAAAAAAAAGTTAACTATGATCTGTGCAAACTGTAAAAGTGCTATTTACAACCAATAAAATGTATGAAGTATGTATATGTTAAGCATGTTCACAATTTTCTCAAAAATAATTGAACTTGATTAAATTCATAACATACAAAAAGATAACCATTCATATTTTATAAAAATAATATCAAGTGCGCCATAGTTATCTCATATGTCTTTTATCTAAATCCATAATATCCAAAGAATTTCGAACCAGGCGAGCCAATTTTTTTTTAATCTATCATAATATCTGTTAAATTTTAAATACGAGGGCTTGTTCGAATTTTTTTCAGACTCGCACTAAGGAAGTTGGTAAATTTATCGAAATAATATGTGGCTTAAAAAGTTTGTACGATGTTCCTGGACTTTATTTCGTTGATAAGTATTATCAAGGCAGAGGAATCATAGTGCACCATGATTACAGAGGTTTTGGTATTGCAAGCGCGTTCATTGAATCAAGGTAAGTATGACAAAGTCATCACAATATTTCGATTTGGTGGAAAACCAAATCAATGGGAACATGATCCAGGTATGTTAGTAGCCAACACTGACAGATTTTTGTCAGAAGTACGTACTTAATAGGATAGAAATACCAGTAGCAACCAATCCAAGTCAGGCAATGGATGGGGCCGCTTGACATGTACGATGGTTACAAACACGCATGCCACGCTAGGCTATTAAGTATATATTTACATAGTAAGTATAAAACAAAGTCGCTTTCTCCGTCCCATGTCCCTTTGTATGCTTAAATCTTTAAAACTAAGTAACGGAATTTGATGCGGTTTTTTAATAGATAGAGTGATTCAAGAGGAAGGTTTTTATGCCCATGCGAAGCCGGGGCGGGTCGCTAGTATATTTATATAGCATTTCTTGTAAACCTAAATTAAAAATCCTGAGAAATTTAAATGTTCCTCGATTACAGGGGGAACATATGTAAAGAGAATGATGTTCCTATAACGAGCGCATGGATGACATCGATTGGAACTCAGATAGCGGCTCAAAGAAATGGTTGGGAGACTGCGTGCGAAATCGACACAAAAGAGTTTGCTCAAAAATTTAATGTGCCGCTGTATGACGGTATAGCTCCATCTTTTAAATTGATGGTTGGAAAGTTTGAAGTTCTGGTACCATAGGAAGTGGCAATATTTATATTTTCGTAAAAATATTTTTTTGTTGTAATTTTGATCTAAGTGAGATTTCATGTAAGTAACCAACATTATGACAACTACTGATGCACGGTAAATCTTGAAAGAGATTGTGATGGTATTGTAAAATAATAAAATTTTTATTCGTATCTGTTGTAGGTTAAATTATTGAATTGTATTAAAATTAGCCTCAGGTGATTAACTACTGGAAAAAGACATAACATTTATTTATCTAAGATGCAGATTTGCAGCATACAGAATAAGGAAATCGCAATGCAATTTTCTTGAAATCTATGATTTGCAGTCATAAACTTGAAGGAGGGTGAATCACAACATTAAAAAAAAAAGATTCGCTAACCATATCGTGTGACATATCAAATGAAAGAGCTCGTTATAAGGATTTCAAATATATTTTTGTTATTATTGTAATATAAATAGTTTTCATTTTGTTCAGGAAAGAAGACGAAAATTTACCATTCTCCCCCCTGATCTCCGAAACTACCGAGCCTAAAATTTTGAAAAAATTACGGAATATAGGTCATTGCCTGTAGATTATAGAAAAACCTGCAAGAACTCTGTCAATTGACAATTAAGTGGTAAATTCAATATAAAACGTTTTAGTTCACTGAAACACCACTAGATGGCGATAGTAGTAGTTAGTTGAAATACCACAATAAAATTTAAAAACTGACATTGGCATTGTACGGAACCCTCTCCACACGAGTTCAACTCGCACTTGACCGGTTTTTTTACACAATGGCCGGCATCGCGTGCGAAGCCGCGGGTAAAAGCTACTAATATTATAAATCTGAAAGTTGGATGTTTGGGTGTTTGTTGAATCAGGAAAAAACAACTAAACGGATTTAAATAGAATTTAGAACACAGGCAGCATGTTATAACCTGGATTAAGGCATAGGATCTTTACTCCCGAAAAGTAAACGATAACCTTGGATTCAGTCAGTAAAGCTACTTATTACTCTGGTGGCACTGTAAGTGCATCAATTTTAAAAATATATTCCTTAATATATTTATATTAATAAACCCACGTGTCAAGGAATGACACGCGTGCGAAACCGCAGATAAAAGTTAGTCACAATACCAGAATTAATGCTAGGTGCTTTTCCAATGTGAACCTTCCTGCGCATGGCAGCACACACATCAAGATAAAACAAATAATCAAAGGATAAAACAATTACGTGTAATGATAACATTAATACGATAAAAATAGTGACATTACATTCATATGTAAAGCAGACCCATTGCAGTAGCTACTTATGTAATATTTGATTATGAAGAATAAAGTGTGGAGTGAATTTCAAAGGACAAGAAAAGATGGAACTGTTTATAAATTCAGTGTACAAAACTGCCAAGAGTCTCACAAGGATGATGCCATTGATTTATTCTTTAAATATTTTTTGAAAGATGAGAGCTTGCAAAAACTTTCAGGTAATATTAGATGATTTTTAAAAAGAACAACAATACAATTAGGGGCTTTTCAAGGCTAGAGTGAATAGGCTATTAATATGTCAGCGAGCTCCATCGTAGACCGCATCTGCTTTTAACATCAGATTCGCTAACCATATCGTGTGACATATCAAATGAAAGAGCTCGTTATGAGGATCTCAAATATATTTTTGTTATTATTGTAATATAAATAGTTTTCATTTTATTCAGGAAAGAAGTCGAAAATTGACCATTCCCCCCCCCCCCCCCCCTCTGATCTCCGAAACTACAGGAATACCTACAAGAACTCTGTTAATTGACAATTAAGTGGTAAATCCATCCATACTAATATTATAAATGCGAAAGTCTGTCTGTCACCTCTTCACGGCTAAACTGCTGGACCGATTGTGATGAAATTTGGTAGGGATGTAGTTAACGACCTGGGGTCAAACATAGGCTACTTTTGGGCGCGATATAACCGAGTCCCACGCGGGCGGAGCCGCGGGCAACAGCTAGTTCAATATAAAACGTTTTAGTTCACTAAAACACCACTAGATGGCGATAGTAGTAGTTAGTTGAAATACCTAAATTGAATTTAAAAACTGACATTGGCTTTGTATGGAACCCTCTCCACGCGAGTTCAACTCGCACTTGACCGGTTTTCTTTATATTCACAATGTCCAGCGATTGACCACGACCGCATCTGCTTTTAACATCAGGTTCCCACCTGATGTTAAAATGTGATATGGTTAGCGAATCTTTTATTTTAATGCTGTCATTTACCCTCCAAAAGTTACCCCCAAATTCATAATGTATTTATTTACGTTACACACGCACCTTCGAATATTTAACTTACATATGTGTACCAAATTTCATCTCTATTGGTCTAGTGGTTTCAGAGTAATCGGCTGTGACAGACGGACGGACAGACAGACGGACAGACACGCGAGTGATCCTATAAGGGTTCCGTTTTTTCCTTTTGAGGTACGGTACCCTAAATAGAAAAAATAAGAAACTGATTACTGTTTGTACTGCACCCTAGGTGAGATTGGGCTAAATTGAAGGACGTTACGTGTTTTTTTATTTACTATCTAAATCTATCTTTAACATGAAATACTTTCAGTTTATTTTCGATTTGATGACTAGCATTGATTATGTTTTAGGTGTCGATAAAAGTGATGATGCAATAAAAGAACTTCTCGATATTTTTAAAGGAATTTTTAATGACAAAGATGTGAATTTTATGGTTTGCGTTGTAAATGAACCAGACTCTGTTGAGAAAGTGGTTGGTGCTTCTGGTATAAAATTCAACTCCGGAATAAATGATAAGTTGCCAGATATTACGGTAAGAGTAGCTACTTACGAATATCTTTTTATAAATACAAAAACCTAATTAAAGAGAAGTGCATGTAGAATATGATGTATATTTCATAATTCATACTGTTCTTATATAATTTTACCTATATGTACTATTATATATTTTGTAATACAAATATTCTAAGCAAAAAGTCTACAAAAAGAGCGTTCAAATAATAACAAAACAAAAACGCCCTGCATGTGTATTTTTTTTTAATTCAAAATATTCTTAGTTCAATCAATACGAGGTCGTTTCTTTCAGCCTCGCACTAAGGAGGTGGATACATTTTTCAAAATACTCTCTGGTTTGAAAAACTTATATAATGTTCCTGAAAATTATTCCGTTGACAAGTATTACCATGGCAAAGGTATCATAGTACATCCTGATTACAGAGGATTCGGTATCGCAAAAGTTTTTATTGAATCAAGGTGAGTATAAGATATGATCATGTGTTTCTTTAGGGGTATCAGCACACACAATGTATAGGAACTGTATATCGATGTTGAAGGTATTTAAAGTGAAATACTTGAGTTACTTCACTCTAGAATTCATTCGTGCTTCGGAAGGCCTTTGGTTCTGTCTATTTCCTGGTAGTCGTCAAGAAACCACGTCATAGACCGAGAAGCGGTTTCTAAGAAATCTGGCACCTGGAAATAGATGGCCAATTGTTTTTGTAACCCAAATGATATGATAATGATGATAATAGTCGTAACTAATCATACAAAGGATACATACATAATTGCCTTTTTATGGGATCCAACAGTCCGCTTACGAGCTGCGGAAATAGAAGATTTAGTTATACATACCATACAAGTCTAAATTTTTAAAGTATTTTATTAGGAAAGCCTAAATAGTCCTATTAAAAAATTTAAATGTTACTCGATTACAGGGAAAAAATATGTAAAGAGAATGATGTTCCTATAACGAGCGCATGGATGACATCGGTTGGAACTCAGATAGCGGCTCAAAGAAATGGTTGGGAGACTGCGTGCGAAATCGACACAAAAGAGTTTGCTCAAAAATTTAATGTGCCGCTGTATGACGGTATAGCTCCATCTTTTAAATTGATGGTTGGAAAGTTTGGGGTTGTGGTACCACCATAGGAAGAAGAGCAATATTTTTTAAAGCCCTAGGTATTTTACTGCTGAGCAAAGGTAGCCTATATGTATATCTACTTGCGGTCATAAACAAAAAAAAATTTGGTTTCTTCATTTGCTTTTAGAAATAATTTATCATGTCCAGATCTTAAAGTTGATCAGGTTATGATGTGGCTTGCCGCATTTTCTTCTTCACTTTGCCCAGTGTTGGATACTTTTTTTAACTTTTACACTGTTATGGCTATAACAGTGTAAAGTTTTAAAAAAAATAGTGGCTACTAACACCCAGAATAAGAAAATAGTTTTTAGAAAGCTGTAGGTGTTAATTATTAAATATACGTGAATATATAATATTTTGACTTTTAAATTACGAGACTTTGATACCTACTGCTAAATATTTAATGTATCCTCAGTGAAATGGAGCAAAAGTCTTGCGAAGCAAATCCATTTATTCTTCATCTTTGTCGTTCGTAATTTATTTACACTAGATTGATCCTCTATCAATTTTAAAATAGGGCCTTTCTAAAGAAAATACTGTTGGTATTAGGTAGTTATTACTTGTATGTCTACCACTCTCTATTTCTTTTTCGGCAAAGGAACGTGTATCTATCAATTTCTTTTAAAACACTTGTTGGCATAAACCGCCAGAACTAAAAAAAACCAATTAATCTTTTAGAACATTGATCTCTTTTGTTATTTTTATATATCTATGGCATTCATAAGAGGGAGTGGTTATTCACAATTCGGATTCCATACGGTGAAATCAGGGTGAGTTGTTTCTCTATCTCTAATTTGATGTTTTTATCAGTAGTGATATAAAGATAGTAATAATAACTGCAAATAAAGCCATTAAGGAACATTACTTTACTGCTTTATCTAATGGCATTATTAGTGTTTGTTTGTTCGTTGTATATCTAAGTATATAGTTTTTATAAATTACCTAATTCAGTTCTCTTGTACTTGGTGTTTGGCCTCTTCTTGGGTATCACAATTTAAAGATAAAAGTAGTAGTAAAAATGTATATCCCTTTATGTAGGTACCTTTCATTCCCGGAAAAAGCACTGTTCCCGAGGGAAGTTCATGCGGGTAAAGCCGCAGGCGAAAGCAAGTTCTTACATAAAACCTCACATTTAGTTTATATGCTCACCAAGCACAAGTTGCAATTTTTATCCCACCAAATTTCAAATTCAAATTTCAAATTGTTTATTTTTTATATAGGATATTCTTATCGCTTATTGACGTCAATTGTTACTTATTTTAAGTTTACCACCACTTCCAAAGCGCAAGTGGAAAAGAAGTGGCGCCACAAACTCCACTGCAGCATTTTCTTCAAAAACGTCAATTCACAAAATTTGAGTCAAATCAAACGAGTTTACATTTAAATAGTTTTATAATTACAATAAGTTTATTATTAAATTATTAAATATTGAAGATTATTGAAATAGTTTAATAAAAATATCAAGTAATAAAAGATGTCATGATATAATAAAACAAAAATAATGTACTGAATGTAAATATGATCAATTTTTAGCTATAGTTTGGAGGACTCCGCACCAAGCTTAAGTTACACATCCTTGTCATTGAGAAAATCATGAGCGCTATAGGCTTTTGGAATTTTCGGTCAGGCAAACTAAGGACCGACTCTTTTGACGACCTCCGTGGCGTAATGGTTAACATGCCTGACCGCTACTCAGGAGGTCCCGGGTTCGATCCCCAGTCAGGTCAAGATGAAAAATGATCTTTTTCTGATTGACCTGGGTCTTGGATGTTTATCTATATATGTATGTATATATGTATATGTTATAAAATATAGTATCGTTGAGTTAGTATCCCATAACACAAGTCTCGAACTTACTTTGGGGCTAGCTCAATCTGTGTGATTTTTCCCTATATATTTTTTATTTTACTCTGGAAGCTTATCATAATAGTGTATACAGTTACCCAAAAATGAGTCATTAACTCTACTTAGCCGATATGATGGGAGATATAATTTATTTTTATTCCGTAAGGGTCTATCCGTAACATCGCAAATTTTTTTAAAAGAAGAAATATTTCTCCTGGTATACATAATAACCTCAAATATATATTGATAAGCGAGAGTTAAAACATTAATATACTTAAACAACTCCTAAAGCGACTCACTTGGTCTTAAACCATAGATAGCACGGATTGCCCGCTTTTGCAAAATAAAAATAGTCTGTATGTCACTTGCCTTTCCCCAAAGCAATAGTCCATACGACATGAAGCTATGAAAATAACACCAAAACATTGATACTTATTTTAAAAATTGTTTCTCTCGCAACATAGAGCTTTAGCTTTGATTACTTATTCTTGGCTATAATATCCGCCTTTAACTTTATCCAATTCATACAAAATTTCATCGAAATCAGTCCAGCAGCTTTAAAGTAAAGTTGGTCATATTTAATAGCTAAGTCAATGAGTGCAAATGCAACCCGCTCAGGTATCGAACACAATTGTCACTTAATAATTGTATTTCTATTGCGTCGGGATTCTATGAACCAAATGATAAAATAATTAATTAACTCGTTTATATGACTATACACATTACATAATTGAATAAATAAACAAATCAGAAAGAGGTCCAAGTAAATTGACACCTTTATTTTGTCTAAATGTACTTTTTGAGCTGCGTATAACTACTTACTAAGTCAGCTGGCTGCGCTACAGGTAAATTTCCCGTCAGGGTTAGGGAAATCCTAGAAATATTATAAACGCGAAATTTGTTTGAATATTTGTTACTTTTTCACAGGAAAACGGCTGAATCGATAGGACTGAAATTTGAAATCGAGATTGCTTAGACCCTGGAACAACACATAGGTTAATTTTTATCCCAAAACTCCCAAGAAAGCGGAGCCCCGTGCAACGTCTAGAAAAATACTGCCTTCTATATAATTCTTTATTTCCTCGGAAACAACCCAGAGTACAATTTATAACAATTATTAGTTAAATAGTTAACCAAACAGAACCGTAGAAAAAATACAATTTTTGGAGGGATGCCTACATGACAGTTTTGACAAGCAGTTGACAAAAGTAACGGCGGGAACAGCCACAGACTATCAAAAAAATATAAACTAAATAGTTTTATATTGGCTTCTATTTCAACACAACAGCTAGTATAAAGATAAAGTTTTCAGGCGATTTTGACTATATGGAAGCTCTGCAACTGCTACCAAGCACCTCACTGATGTTAAACAAATCTAGCATATAGGTATATGTCAATGGTTGTGTGCTTATCATCCGATTGGAAGAAAATATTGAGGTTCCTTGATGTACTTGCCTACATAGTATCTACCGAATGATAGCTTTCGTTAAAGAATGCTATTATCTTATACCGTATTATCCCAACTAATCCCAACTAATATTATAAATGCGAAAGTATGTTTGTATATTTGTTTGTTTGTTACCTCTTCACGACCTATCAACCGAAGCAATCTTCCTGATTTGCGTACACATAGCTAGGAAAATTGAGAAGGACATAGGGTACCTTTCATCCCGGGAAAAAGCACTGTTCCCGCGGGAAATTCACGCGGGCGAAAGCTAATTCATGTATAATTTTACTACTGAATATATAGGTATATCATACGATTAATCTCGTCTGTTGGAGAGATTCATTGTGCCTAACCCATCTGGCGGATTCATTGAACGTACCTAACCCAAAAATTGATATCTTTAGACCCGACCCTTTCGACCATGCTATTATTTTCATGATACCTATTAAACAGACTCCAAGTCCACAGTTCCATATTCTTCATTTCTTATTCAGATTTTAGATTTAATATTGAACTCAGTTAATGGTAACATATATTTAAGGTGGAATGGAGAGAAGTTTTGTCATCGTTTTGAATATATATTATACTCTACTCTTAGTACTAGTGGTGATCATTATTGCGATAACAGTTAATTTAATGCATTATTTTCAAATAATGAAAAACAATTATTGGATACTGAAATAATGAGCTATCATTACAGCCTGTTATTGTTAATGTATCTTACGCCCAGTTGCCGTGCCGTGCACGATTAATTTAATCGTGTACATATTATATTACGTAATTAATGTAAATAACATCAATGAACTTTTAAATACGCCAGAATTATTAGCTTATTTAATTACTTTTGTAAGGGATAATTAATTTATGTTAATAAAAAAATAATTCTACCAGTCCTAAGCCTGTGCAAGAACAAAGGGAAGTTCATTGACCTTTTATTACAATTTAATAGCTCACGACGCATACATAACTGACATACATTGTTTCGTTATTTGATTATTTCAGAATTAGCTGTTATTTAAAAATTAATAACACTTTGCCACAAAAATAACTGGATAACAATAACAGTTTACAATAACAGTTATAGGCAAATAATTTAACAGTGTTATTCATTATTTTAAAATAGCCGTTATTGCCATCGCTACTTAGTACTGCCCTATTATACCTAGTGACCTGTTACTGAAACTATATAACAACAAATAGAATTATGATAAGACACCTAAGTGTCCTATTCTATTTCACATCTGACTTGTGTCTCTTATGTATCATCTGAAGTGAGTCTATGAGATAAGATTGAGTCTAATTTACTTATAATATATATGAAAAAACTGAAAGTCGCCCCTGGCGGATAGTATGGTAACTGAAACTTCCATACAAAATCCTGACATAGTTTCTACCGACTATGTTTACAAATTTCAAACTTTTGCGACTTAACAAGAAGAAGATGGTAGTTAGTGCTCTTGTTCGTTGAAAATATGAAAGAAATCATATATTTGTGAGACTGGTGGGTACATAATAATGCAGATAGAATATTGATAGAGAAATAATAATGATAGTTGATCAAGTTATTGCAATTTAAGGAGGAGGACTCTAATTGCATGAGCAGTAAACAAAAAATAAACATATTTCGGCGGAACTACCACCGGTTTTATAAAGCAAAAAGTCGCCGAACATCACTCCAATCACAAAACGTTAGTAACAGATTTTGTAAGCCGAGTGGCACTACTAAATGAATAATAAAATGAAATACATTTATTAAAATTATAAAACTCATTTTTAGTTACTTACGTACTTACGTTAAACTATGTTAGTACATTCAAAGCAGAATTTATTTTAATGTGTGTGATTAAAAAACATCTGTGCAAGCTGCTATGTATTGATAGTTTAAATCACTCAATATCAAAGTATTCATTATATTTGATTAAGCCATACCTGGCGTTGCAGATAAAGCACTGGTGCACGTTCCGATGCAATTTGCATACCAAATACTTGGCAAGTAATAGGTAGATGACAAGCTTTACTGTTCTGTAATAGCTATTTACCTAAATGTATCAAAGCTGCTTAAGATAGATAAATTCATTTGCAGCTCTACAATCTGTTGTAAATTTTGAAACCACTTTGGCTTCTGATGTGGTTTCTTGACCACCAGATGACAACAGCCGGGATGATCGACTAAAGCATGCCTTCCGACTAAGCAAGCTTGCAATGTCCTAGCAAAATTAAAAACAATTGAACAAAGTGTGTGCTTTCCGTGGGAATCGAACCCACGATTTTCTTCAGGCATACACCTTAACCACTGGACGACACAGTTGCTATATATTTTACACAGATCTCTACAAATCAGCAAAAATAAGATGGATTCCACCAATCTTTAAAATTTTTGTAGACTGACTTAGTTTTCATCATATTAGCATTGTTAAGTAGCTTGCACATTCCACAAAAATCGTCAGTTTGGCTACTTTCATTCCTCTTGTAGTACTTATAGTGATTTGTCCATTTAAAATATTCAGCATACATGTCTGGATTCTTTATCAATTCATTCATTTTGGCTGCAAGTCTCTTAGCACCCAAAACTCTTGCATCTAAGTAGATTCCTTCTGGCATGAATCTGAAATTTATTTTCATCAGTATTTAACATAGTTACTTATTTTATTAAATTATATACATCTATCTAAATCTATACAGATATTTAAATTTTAGTGTCTGTTTGTATGGTCAAAATATGACCATTTAACTAAATGCTTATACAATATTTCTGTCATAAATATGTAAAACTTGCAAATAAAATGAAGAATATTTTTTGGAGTTAATTACACCTGAATTTAGTTACAACGAAGTAATAATAAATGTAAGTTCAAGACTTGTGTTATGGCATGCCAATCGACACGAAAAGTAGATTTTTAAAAAGAGTACATACATACCTTGTGTAATTAGCCCCTCCATATACAATTGGTATGGCATTGTTTTTAAGCCCGTGTAATAGTATTTCGGTAACATAATCTGTAGCAAAAGAATTTTCAAAAGCAAGATAGAAATAGTAAGTTGTTCTGATCAACTCATTGCACTTTTCCTGGTCTTCTCTAGGACATGACATATTTCCACATTTACCGTATGTATCGACTGATAAACCGTACACATGCAACTCTTTATTCAATTTTTCTGTATAATACTCACGGCCACTGATAGTGTCACAATTAGATATAAACCAAACGGCAGCTTTAGTTTTGGCTAACAATATCTTTTTCAGTTCTTTATTAATTGGTTTCATTTCATGCAATTTCATCCAATTGATATTGTTCCTTGGTCCTATTAACATATAATTTGTGTCCCTGATTGCTATGTACCCCCATCTACAGTCAGAGTCTAGTCTATAAGTCCAAGTCCAGTTAAAGTAATTCTCAAATTTATTACTACACATGAGGTAACTTTCGGGGGATTCAATACTAGCGAACACATATTTTTGATCGACAGAGCGTCTTGTTGGTAGTTCAATATGATATCTGGCAAGATCAGGCCCTGAAAAGATGATTGCATCGAATTGTGTGTAATCTTCTAAATAGTTTCTATCTGCAGTAACATAACAGTTTATATGATAACAGCGTTTTTTAATGAAAATATTTTGTCCCTGTTCCAAATACACAAATGGCATATGACTTGGTGATGTCCATAAAAGGACGTATTTAATATTTGGTAATTTCTTCATCCCGTGTGGCTTCTTTCGAAGTAGCGTGTTCCTTTGAAAGATCTTGTTTACAAATTGCACATTTTTAAAGAGAGACATTTCCTTTACTTCTATAGGAAAACTGATGTAAACTTTGTGCCAAAGTAGAAAAATCGATATAACTAAAAGACACATTAGTATTTTGCTACTTCTGCGCCGGTTCATATTAATTTGTAATCATTGAATTTCCTTAATTATAGAAACTTCATCATAGTGTTAAAATAATATATGCCTGTCTTTTAAAATTTGTCATTGATTAAATTTTAAATTACTTGTACTTATAAATAAATTCACAAATTCAAAATCACCTTTATATCGGGCATTTTAAGAACTACAAAAAGAATACAAAAAAATCTTAATGGATTTATGGACTCAGGCACAAATATCTTTGTCAAATTCACTAAAAAAACACACTAAAATTTACTCCATGATCAAAACCTGACTGGGAGAAAATGTGACTTATTGCTTTCCTTGCTATCAACATTTTGATTAGTTTGAGCAATGAGCAAAGAACAATACCATTAATAAGTAATAATAATTCCCCGTACCAATCTGAAATGTTTCATAAATACTTAGATACATTAAATGTACTCGTATGTAATATTTATAAAAATGACCATGCACACACTGGTATCAGAGTTCTTCGACGGGACCAACAAAACGTGCGCCTTCCGAAACTGTGTATTTTTGCATCTTGCTTTTACCCGCAGATCCATCTACCTTTATTTCATGTTAATTTTAATTACCTGACGAGAAGGGTTCTCACAAAAGATAACCTTGCAAGTTTTCCTGCCCAATTGTTAGTGCCGTAAAATGAGGACAGAATGCGCTGATTGAGTAAATACTTCTACAAAGTAATAATAGAGGGCACTGTGTGTTATTTTTTAGCTACTAGTTGTTGTCTCCGTCTTCGCTCGCTTCTACTACAATGCCTATGCTCTATATCTGTAATTGTGAAAGAGTTATAAACCTTAGTTTCCACGTGAAAAATTCATATATAATGCGCTCAATCTTTACTGTTAGTATATAGAGTACAGATATATGTATTAGTAAAGATGTATATGAGTTAATACAGTTTTGTTTAGATTTTGAAGACCTGGGACACCCCCTGAAGACAGGGCGGTACCCGGGTACCACATTACAATAGTTGACTTAGGTGACAATCGATCCGCAAAAAATTTCATCTGAGGATGATTTGTCGCCCTTTTAAAATTGTTAGGCGTCAAATTATCCATTTTGACTGATTTCCTGGTAATCGAAAAATTAAGGGACATTACAAACTGAATTCTATTCGTTAAAACACAAGACCAACTTACCTACACAGATATATTTTTAAACTATTAAAATTTTATAATAATAAATTGATATAAATAATTTGTATAGATATACTTTGGTCATGTATAGGCAGTTAGGTAGGTTATTTTGTTAGGTTATAAATAGACATTTTTAATATACACACACAATAAATTAATTTAATACTGTAAACGAACTCTACCAACAGACCTACACTATCAAACACCGGCTAATATGATAAATCTTCTCTCTATATAAAAATCAATTATTGATTCGTTAGTCTGGCTAAATCTCGAGAATAACTGGACCAATTTGTCTAATTTTTGGTCTTGAAATATTTGTGGAAGTTCAGGAAAGGTTTGAACGGTGAGATAAGTGCGTTCAGGCGCTACGAAGTGTCAGCGATATGTTTATAATTTCTATTATTTAAAATTTACATTTTGTACAATTAAAAATAGGGCCTCGATCAAAGGCGAGACCAACTCTTGTCAATTATTTGTGTGACGCTCGCTCAGATCCCTCTTCACCTCGTTAATCCAGCAATATCGTGGCTAATAGATACTAAGCAGAGATACGCTCACACTAATTCCTTGATCGACATAGCAAAATCGGTGTCGAATGATTTTCATGTGACATAACCGGTGACTCGAACGATAATCATTCGACCCACCGGTTTTCGGTGAGTTATAGTTCTCAAAAATAGCACTCCTGATTCATTGATGAGGGCTTCGCTCCTTTTACCTGAATTTCGGAAATCCCCGGTTTTTCATATACAAAGTTTGTCATGACAATAATCAACACAAAAAAATAATTATCCAATTTGGTGCATTCGTGCAAAATTGTTATATACTCGTATTTGCAAGAAAACTCATGCTTTGAATTCATTCAAATGAGAACAACTTTTTTTAATGAACCGATTTTGATGAAACAAACTGTAAATGTTTGGTGAGTTAAAACAAAGCGATTGGTGATAGTTTTAAGTAAATCGGCTCATTACTTTCGGAGATATTTTTTTTTGCTTTTTATTATACTTTTTAAGTGTCTATCCATCAGTCAAAAATACTAAAATGTTCTGTCATTACATTACACATACAAAATATAATAACTAAATATTTATAAAGTTTTCATACATGTATAGATAGATGATTCCGTGCTTCCAATGGTACCTCGTCTTAGACCGAGATTCAGTTCGAAAAACCTCGGACACCAGGGTGTACATGGTCGATTCAGAATGCAACCCACATAATGTGATGATGATGATTGAGCCTCTATTCATATAATGATGATAATATAGGTAAGTACATTAGCAATCTGAACAATTTTCCAAAGGGCATAGGTACAGAAGGCCACATATATATATACTATCTGTAAGTATTAGTAAGGTAAGATGTAGGTAGAACTTTTCTATGTAGCCCACTGTACGTACTTATCCTTTTTGAATTTTATCAGTCTTGAGTCCTTATCATAAAGCTTGTTGACCGCCAGTATTTACAATCGGATATGTACGATGTGTGGCTCTCAAAGATAGTCGCAATTCTACCATAATCTAACATGTTACAACAACAAATATATACCTTAGGTATACATTGGAGTTATACAAGAGTATAAGATAAATAAAAGATGTCAAATAGAAATATAACATTGGTATTTATTTCAAGTGATACAATTAAAGTTAGGGTCGTGGATAGTTCAAGCACAAAGTTGGGGTCTGAAGACAAATAGTAAAGGTAATCAACTGGCAGATGTCGAGCAAGAAAGAACGATCAACCACCAGTCGAGCCATTTATAACGCTCGGGACGTCGCGGTGAGGGGCGCTGGTCCGGGCTTCAGGAGTAGTAGTAGCAGTAGTCACATATATTATAAGACTACTTATACTAACTGTAAAATACCAGGCGACCTAACTGCTGGCAACCGCGGGTATCTAAACGATTGTTACAATGTCATATATTCTTTACAAACTAGCTTTTGCTTGCGGCTTCACCCGTGTGAATTTCCCTCGGGAACATTACATTTTACCAGAATAAAATGTTAATATTTTTATGTTCTATTCTTTTCTATCTCTCTCTCATCTTAGCGCCTTCCCGGTTGCTTCCTTAGCTGATTGCTTCGGAGCCCAGGGTCCGCTTTCCTGCTTTTTCTCCTCCACTTCGCCCGGTCTTCGGCATCCCTAGTTGTGAGACCATTTGCGCGCATATCGTTTACTGCGACGTCGAGCCAGCATTTCTTAGGCTTGCCCCTTCTACCTGGCCCTGGTGGAGGCGGCATGGCTAGACACTTGTTCCCAACGTAGCTAGCCGGTTTTCGTAAAACGTGGCCGTACCATCGTAGCCGATTCTCTTGAAGCTTATCAGCTATGTCACGAACATGAAGGCTGCCCCGAATGTGGGAGTTTTTTATGCGGTCTTTCCGTGACACTCCACACATCCAACGCAGCATCTTCATTTCCGTGACATGCAACTCTTGCTTGTGCCGCTCAAGTACGGGCCACGTCTCACTACCGTACAAAAGGACAGGCCTTATCATTGATTTGTAGACCTGTCCCTTTAGCTTAACCGGCATTCTGGAGTCACAAGTGACACCAGCCACCTCACGCCACTTTCAGTTCTATTCTTTTCTATCTCGATCTATAATCGAAGTGAATATCGAAAAACTGTTTGTCGAAATAGTTCTTTTCTTATGTGTCTTGTCGAAGCATGTTCTGTCGGACTAGGTGTTTCTCGAATATTTGTTATGACGAAGCCGGGTAGTCGAACTATTGCTTTCAGAAATTGAGACTATGTCGTAATAATTAACTGTAACATAATGACACTCAAACTGAAAAATTCCTTTTGCAGACACGATAACATTAATTACTTTCGTGTGTAATTATATTTTGATTATTTCGCTCATGCATATTATTGGATTGGCTATAAAAATCCAGTGCGATTGTAAAAAATTATACAATCTTTGGACATTATTTTCAAAAATTGAAAGGTATTTAGGTATTTATAGATATAAATACCTAAATACCTTCCAATTATTGCCATAAAGGACAGCTTGTCCTTTATATATATATAGATATAGATTTCAAAAAAAAATTGCGAGACCGCGCGCGATTCGAACTTCTTTGAATATAAAGAAGCGCTAAAGAGAGCAAATTATTTACTCCTTTGCCTGGCCTTTGCCGTAGATTATACAATAGATAATATAATATTTTTTGAAGTAAAAACTTCTTTGGCGGCGTTGTGCACTTTTTAAGATGGGTAAAAAATGACAAAACTGATGCAACAGGGTAACGCTATAGGAGTTTTTGGAGGGAAAGTAAACTGTCGCTATGTCCGCGCTGTATTTAATTTCCAAAACTTAGGTTTTTTGAGTATTTGTGCTTAATATTGGTGGATTATTATATACATATTTAATGCTCTAAGCTTTACATCTTTATTGCCCATATGGAATTCAAAAACAATATATGAATAACCAAAATTAAATACAGGAAATAAAGAATAAGTTATATAATTTTACAAAAATGTCATTCCTGATTAAATTTAACTTAAATCAAAAGTTCCCATTACACTGACAGCATTGCCTATTTGGATGGCAATTGAAACCTTTTAAACTAGGTACCATCCTGACTATTGTTCTTACTTCTAGACATATAATTACAAAATCACGGTTTTGACACCAAGCATTTATTTTTTAACTATGGGTTTTGAATATGTATCAAGTAAATTGATTAGCATTAGGCTAAGTCAAATAAATTGAGCGTTTATGATTTTACGTATGTTTACAGGTTTCTTACTTAATTAAGGAATTTGCAAGATAAATTGACCCCGGTTAGTTTTTGAAGCCCCCTCAAGGCCGCTGTAATGGTTGCAAGCTTGTTGACCCTGCATACTGTGGTATCAGTGTGGTGTTTACTTTGCTATCATTGTTTAAAAATGGGGCACTGTTTTATACTACACTACTGTTTTCGTTTATTTTTAGTCCATTGCAGTACTAGATCACTTGACCCTACACATAGGTGTCTGAGTTTTTCTAATTTAACGTTAAAACCTGTGTCTACCACTGCTTATGTGTATTCAACTTGGCCCCACAAAACGTGTAAAAAATGGAAGTTGTTTTTGTTTATTTTAAAAAAAAAAACATTTTCTAGGTAAGTAGCGACTTGGCCTAATTTAAATACAATAAACGTTGGTCAGTTCATACAATTTTAACTTGGTAATTAATTCACTTATGTATCTACCTACGCAACTTCTTTAGTAAATATTTAAACAGCTGTATGCAGTCTTTGTAATTCATACAATAATAAATTGCGTTAAATGATAATGTGATAGAGGATTGGATATCTACTTTATATTTATTAAAAGATGTGGCGTATTTATGTGTGGCACTAAACCAACTGGGGACGCCACTCGCACTTATTTCTACGTGAAAAAGTCTGCCACATTCTACGCGCGCGCCGGATGAGAACAAATGCATTATTCAATTTGTCGCTACGCACACGCTTAAGAAAATTATTCAACACGTACACAAGTTAAGCCGTATGACCGGCGGCCTTTAATTTTGGCAGATGGGTCCCCCATGGCTCCTCCGGTTGGTTTAATGCTCTAAGATAGGAAATCAATTCCTATATTGTAAATAATGACTCAAGATATTTAATATATTTAAGTGGAGTTTAAGAAGTATTACCTAATTCTTAGGCTCTTAAAACCAACGATAAAATAACTCGTGTAGTCTCTGATACAAGTGTCTGCTATAGCTAACTCTCGAGCAGAAAGAAACAATTTTGACAAATAACTTTAATCGAGTATCACTTTTATCACATCAAGTTCAATCCAAAAGAATTTAGCTTTCCACTCATAGATTCAGCATGATTTAGGAGAGTCCCACCAATTTCGGAACTTTTCATACACAGATTTATTTTTCATCATTTGCTCATTGTTCAGTAACGCGCACATACCACAATAGTCATCTGTTTCACTAACAACATTTCTACTGTGGTACGAATAATGATTTTTCCATTTAAAATATTCCGCATACTTATCTGGATTTTTTATGAGCTCGTTCATCTTGAATGCAAGTTTTTGAATGCCTAGCTCCCTCGCATTCAAATATATTCCTTCAGGCATAAACCTGAAAAAAAGTCTTTTATTACAAGGATTTTTATACTTTGTAAGCGCGCTTTAGGTACATAAATATTTTTGTTATATCCTCTTCAAGAAGAAAATATTTATTAAAAAAGGATAAATGCAAAAACAATATTGCATGCAGTTAATCCATACATAGTAGGTTTTATCATGCAATAGGTATGTGACGCTGTAGTTTTATGAAGTTTGTTAATCTCCCATATGTATTCATGAATTCGACTTCTTTTGGGTTATCAAAGTGCCTGGATTGACCACAATCTCTTTGCTTTGCTTGCAAAGATACTTTTTATACCAACCTTTTTCTGAACATAACATATACAATAATTTAAAAAATATGTACTTGTTCAATTTGGTGTCTCAGTCTGCACCAAATTGAACAAATATATTTTTTTAAAGCATCTTTGGTCACACCACACCACAGATTATATAATGATATACTGGTATACCATGGGTAACACCACACGTGCGAAACGGCTCGTCCCGGCTTTTTTATCAACGAAGATTGAAACTTTTGGAATACTGCACCGTGCAGTATTACGAAAGTTATGACTTACATACAAAACAGCAATTTTTTTTATATTAGATGATAAACGATATATTAATTAAAACTGTGGTTTACTTCACCTCGTATAGTTTGCGCCTCCATAGACAATCGGTATGGCATTGTTTTGAAGTCCATGCAACAATTTTTCCGTGACATAATCTTCACTTAAAGAATTTTCAAAAGAAAGATAAAAGTAATAATTTGTCTTAACTAAATCTTCACACTTTTGCTCGTTATCTCTCGGACAGGATAAGTATCCACACCGTCCATAGATATCTACAGTTAAGTCATATTTTTTTAGTTCTTTTATAAGGGCTGTCACGAAAAATTCGCGTCTATTTCGAGTAAAACAATTTGAAACGAACCATGCTGCAGCTGTTGTTTTTGATTTCAAGCTATTTTTAAATTCATTTGTCACTGGATACATATCTTCAAGTTTCATCCAATGCATTACTTTATTAGGTCCTATAATTTTGTTCTGCTTATCGCGAACTACTATATAGCCCCACCTAGTTTCAGAATCGAGTCTAAAAGTCCATGTCCAATTAAAGTATCCATCGTATTTATTAGAACATACAGGATAATTTTGCGATGATTCAATAGTAGCGAACACATATTTTTGTTTCTCAGATCTTTCTGCTGGTAAACTATTACGATTCATTCCTACCACGTCTGGACCAGCAAAGACAATAACATCAAATTGTGTTATATCTTCAAAATAATATCTATTTGATGTGACGTAACAATTAGTATACTGACACTTATTTTCGATAAATCGTTTTTGACCGACACCCATATACACAAATGGCACGTTTTTTGGATTGGTCCATTGCAAAATATATTTTAATGTAGACGATTTATAGTTTATAATCACATCAGTTTGGTGTATCGTGTTAATAATCACTGGCGACTGTACGGTGTCATTGATCGCAGAGATTTGACTGCTGTATATATTGTACCAGACTAAAAATAGCGATAATAACAAGATACACACAAACGTTTTCACACCGACATACCGCTTCATTTTATGTTTATCAAATATTTCTTTTTGAAACGCGACGAATGCGCGGGCGCTCCACAAGCCGGGCACACATTACACTGAACGAAACTTCAATGGAAGCTATGCGAATTACTCTATCAATAAATTTACCTATTGAGTCAAGGAAAAAGTTAATTTTTAAAATGAAAACTTTAGGCGCGTTGACACGTCATTTTTGTAATGGGAAAAATATTTATACGGATACTTTATAATAGACTTTATTATTAGTATGTTTGTATGTATGTATATAAGTATGTAAGATTTAAGTATACAATGTATGTTTCACCGTAGCGCCCAAACTACTTTACCAATTTTGATGAATGACTTGTCAATAGATTCATAATAATGACCCGGGTTACATAGGCTCTTTGTAGGCACACTAGCTGTAATCCGCGGTGTTATCCGCGGTTTATCATACGTACACAGCAGCGCCATTTTCTGCTTTATAAAGTGATATTTTTTTTACCAAACCTAAGGAAATTGCGTACTTTTTAACCGACTTCCAGGAGGAGGTTCTCAATTTGGGTGATTTATTTTATTTTTGTAGCCTTATATCTAGGGCATTTTTGAACCGATTTTGAAAATTATTTTGTTCGAATGGATATAAGTGGTTTCAATTTGGTCCCATAGTAATTTTCGTATTTTTATATGTTCCTTGCTTGATGATTGAGTAATTTGCAAGATCATTTGACATCATATGCCCTGGTACGTTAGTACTATTACTACTTCTGTGCCCTGGTGTTAGTTTTTTTAAGTCCCCATTACGGCCGCTGCATGCTATGGTTTATATTTGAAGTTCGATTTTCCCATGCAATTCATTAATATCATGGTGGAAGCAAGCTCAGTTGACCCTGCACATAGTGGTATCAGTGGTCGATCGATCTGTTTGCCTTAGTATATTAATTCAAAAATGGAGCACTGCCACTGTCATCGTTTTTTTTTTTGAGTTCATTGGAGTATTTGGCCCTGTAAACCTAGGTGTCTAAGATTTCTTAAAATACTATTATATATTTCTTCAGATGACCTAAAGAAGGTCGCAGGCAGACGCTGGATGCAGGCCGCTTCCAACCGGTCGTTCTGGAAATCCTTGGGGGAGGCCTACGTCCAGCAGTGGACGACCTGCGGCTAAAATGATGATGATGATATATTCTCTGGTTTAAGGTGGCCTAGTGAACAAATTCTTACAAGGTCCTAGAACGTCAATTTTAGCTAAGTACTAAAATACCGGTTTTCATCCCTGCCGGTGAAGTAAATCTGTTTACGCCGCGTCGCCTACTAAAGAGTAAACATTACTATTAGGTAGTAGTTATTAGTACACGTATTACCTATTAAGGTGTTACCTCGGTGAACATTAGCGCCACCATCATTAAGGTGATACCTCGGTGAACACTAGCGCCACCGTCATTTAAAAATCATTACTCACTGAAAACACAAGTTATCAAAAATCCCTCTGCTGTAATTAAGGTTCTGGATCTGAAGTTAATTTCAAACATATTAAATTATTTAATTATAATTCCCTATAGTTACAAATTGCATTATTGCTTAAAACGGCCACTTTTAACAGTTTTGCAATTTGTAACTATATGGAACTATAATTTTAAAATTAAATATGATTAAAATGAACTTCAGATCCAGAACCATAATTATAGCAGAGGGATTTTTAATAACTTGTGTTTTCAGTGAGTAATGATTTTTAAATGACGGAGGCGCTAGTGTTCACCGAGGTATCACCTTAAAGAATCATTATTCACTGAAAACAGAAGTTATCAAAAATCCGTGTTATTCTGGATCTAAAGTTTATTTTAAACATTAAATTATTTTATTATAGTTCCCTATAGTTACAAATTGCAATATTGCTTAAAACGGCCACTTTTAGCAGTTTTGTAATTTATAACTATAGGGAACTATAATTTAATATGATTAAAATTAACTTCAGATCCAGAAACTTAATTACGTAACAGGGATTTTTGATAACTTGTATTTTCAGTGAATAATGATTTTTAAATAATGGTGGCGCTAGTTTATTTTATTTTATTTATCGTATGGCCCTCCTGTTCGCTTTGCTTATACTTAATTATACTCTAAAACTACACTCCTTTAAATAGTCAACAGCTTCGCTCGTAAGGTCCTTGAATTCCATCGGCATTCCCTTGTATTTGATGTTGGGCGCTAGTGTTCACCGAGGTATCGTCGTAGCCTTTGCTGTTAGAAAAATAAGCCTTTCTTTCCAAATCTTATTTATCAAAAACTTTGTTTCCTATGTTGTAAAAATCATTATTACTACACACATTGTTTAAAACAATCACATACAATCATAGTATAAAACAGTCTCTTTTCGATGTCTGTATACCTACCTCTGCATACTCAGATCTTTGAAACTACGCAACGGAATTTGTATCGTTTTTTTTTTAATAGACACTTTAATTTATAGGTAATGTTTATATGCATAATACTAATACATAGTTTTATTAAAGGTAAGTATTTCTCAATGGCATTTTAAGGGCAGTAATTAGGTAAGTTCCACCATTCTCGAATTTTTTTTATTGCTGATTTTTCTCTGTATAAATTTGTAAATAATTAAAATAATATAGTTTTATAAAGTCTTCAACTAAAATAATTCCAAAGAAATAAACATATGAAGCATATTTAAAAAACAATGTATTAATTATTTCATCCTTCTTAGTTGAGTAATTGGAGTCGGTTTCGTTTTTTTTGGCAAAATCAATTATTTTCACTTTTTTTTTGAATTACGCAATACATTACAACTAAAAAGTTGTAAACACATTGCATTCTGGAAAGTCGGTTAAACGTCATCAGTGCCCCTAGTATGAGTTTTTCTTAAGGTGATACCTCGGTGAACACTTGTGTTTTCAGTGAATAATGATTTTTTTAATGATGGTGGCGCTAATGTTCACCACCGAGGTAACACCTGTAATTAAGGTTCTGGATCTGAAGTAAAACAAATTGCATTATTGCTTAAAACGGCCACTTTTAGCAGTTTTGCAATTTGTAACTTTATGGAACTATAATTTAATAATTGAATATTATTAAAATTAACTTCAGATCCAGAACCTTAATTACAGCAGAGGGATTTTTGATAACTTGTGTTTTCAGTGAGTAATGATTTTTAAATGACGGTGGCGCTAGTGTTCACCGAAGTATCATCTTAAGAAAAACTGATACTAGGGGCACAGCATCGTCTCATCTTATTGACATGGAATATCAAAAAGTTCAAATCGTGCGCGGTCTCTTTTAAGTGACGCAATTTTTTTTTTTTATCTTTGTGGAATATATATTATAAAAACCGGTCAAGTGCGAGTTGAACTCGCGTGGAGAGGGTTCCATACAATGCCAATGTCAGTTTTTATATTCAACTAACTACTACTTTCGCCATCTAGTGGTGTTTTGGTGAACTATTTTCCGTAAGTGAACGTTTTATTTATATTAACCCAGCTTTTATCCGCGCTTTGCCCGCGTAAACTTCCCTCGGGAACAGTGCTTTTTCCCGGGATAAATGGTACCTATGTCTTTTTTCTGGTTCTAAGCTACCTCCCCACAAATTTTCAGCCAAATCAGTTCAGCCGTTCTTGAGTTATAATAAAAGTGTAATTAACACGACTTTCTTTTATATATATTAAAAAGATTTACCACTTAATTGTCAATTGATACTATTTGATACATTAAGATGCCTACAATTTTTTTCTTTGCGAACAAAATTATTATTGGCGCAGTCTTTATTGACGCCTATCTTGAACTTTGCGTATTTGGATCATTTAAACAAATTGAAGCGTAATAGCCTAAATACATCGCACGGGAATTATTCCTTTCCTTCCTTGTATAACAATCTACTATTATTATTTTTTTGAAAATTAATAGCTTTGTTTTGATTTTATTCTTAAAAAAAAGAGACGAAAATTGTCCATTCCCTTTTCTCCGAAACTACGAGCGTAACATTTAAAAGTATATACAAAATAATGTTCATTTCATGTAGATTACAGGAAAAAGTATAAGAATTCTATCAATTGAAAATAAAGTGATAAACTCAACCTAATACGTTCGTCGTTCACTCACGGAAAATAGTTCACTAAAATACCGCTAGATAGCGGTAGTAGTAGTTTTGCGTGCATAGGGTTTTGTATTGTACTCACTCTACCTGTCGAAAGTGGTTCAGTTTCGTAGGTTCGGAAGGGGTTTCAGTTTCTCTCATATAATTTTATTTTTCGGTTTATCTATTAGCTAGTAAGACTTCTTTAATGGAAAACAGGTCTTCCTGCCTCCTGAACCAAACCTGAACTGAATTGGTTGTCACAGTCAAGCAACACTACGAAATAATTTGTACAATTTGTAAAGGACAGATTTTATCTCAATTGTTTATTTACAATTTTTTGCGTGATTGTTATTAAAATAGTAGGCCAACCACGAATTGGATTTACTCACCAAAGGTTCCATATAAGCAGCTTGGTGTTCATTATATATTTTGTATGAGAAAAGATTCATTTTATGGCCTTTTTTCATACAGCATCTTCAATTTATTTTTGTACAACAGTAGAATGTGAAATTTTCACGTCTACGTTACTTATTGCGGTTCATGAGGCACAGCAAGCTGACTGGCGGACGTGCAAAAAGTGGCTACCTTTAATGGCGCCAGTCGGCCCAGGCCACCCTCCCCATGGCGCCTCATCGTCGCCCTGAAGGTGACGCAACGCAATGTCTTCAACTTTGGCCAGTTTTTATAACATTGATCTGAATTGAACCTAAATCCAACGTATTAGATATTAATTTTGAACGATTTTAAAGAGCTTCTTCAGTCATTTTTGTAGAGACGATGGGACTCAAGGAAATTTGCGACTGTTCGCGGCGGCGGCGCGGCGTCTCCAATGCCCGCAATACGAACGCGAGGAGTTTCATACGAAAAAAGTTGATTGACTTCTAACTGAAAGTTTTATTTTGAGTTGTATTTTTTTGATTTATGACAATTAATTTATTTGAGGCTTATAACATTTGTTCATACATACCTAAATACGAATCATGAAAAACGTATTTCGCGTGCATAGCAAATGTTTCTGTAAATAGCTATCGCCAAACCCATGCTATGTTGGGTAAAAATTCTGGCGCGTCTAATGACCTTGTGGCGTTTGCGTCACGCACCTATATAGCACAGGGAGAGCCTCTGCGACTACACAGTAGTCAGAATTAAGCGGATCGGTCTTGGAGTCGCACATTTGTCATAAGAAATAATGAAAAAAAAAAAGCGTTCAGTACCTACTCAAAAGTTCGTGAAGATAATCGCGTGTGTTTCAATTTTATCAGCGTTGAATAACTTACGTTAGATTTAGCCTACATTTATCGTGAACAATGAATAGACAAATCAGCGCGCAAAGATTTTTGAAAAAAATCGCGATTATTTCGATTGCATCTGTGATAATACTTTATAAATGTGTTAGTTCTAGTTTATATTTTAGTTATGATAATAAAGTTGATATATGGAACGATGACCTAAATTCAAGTTTAAAGTATATCTTGTTGTGGACTTCGCCGAAAACAGAACCATTCGTATTCATTGGTCCCGGCCAATATGGGTTCATTAACAGAAACTGTTCGTATACCAATTGTTATGTGACTGCCGACAGATATTATTTGGGTGATTATAGAAAATTCCATGCAGTCGTATTTGCTATGTCTGAAGTAACGGATTATCCCTCTTCAAAATTGCCAAAGTACAGATCTACTCATCAAAAATATGTGTTCTCCAGTGTCGAATCTTCACATTATTACCCAGCTTGTTCAAACAGATTCGATAACTACTTCAATTGGACTTGGAGTTTCAGACTAGACTCTGACTGCAGATGGGAATATATTGCTATTCGAGATGAATATGGCAAGGTGATAGGACCCAATAAAGTAATGCATTGGATGAAAGTGGAAGATATGAATCCTGTAAGTGAGAAGTTAAAAAATAGTTTAAAGACAAAAACTAAAGCTGCAGCATGGTTCGCTTCCAACTGTCCCTCAAAAAGTAAACGAGAGATATTTGTTAAGAATCTCCAAAGCGAGTTATCTAAATACAATCATACAGTTGACATATATGGAAAGTGTGGTGATCTGTCGTGTCCACGAGGAAACGCTGCGCGGTGTTTAGAGATGATTGAATCGGATTATTACTTCTATCTCTCCTTCGAAAACTCTTTTAGTGTGGACTATGTTACTGAAAAGTTGTTACATGCACTAAAACATAACGCTATTCCAGTTGTGTACGGAAAGGCTAATTACACAAGGTATGTGAGAGAACTGTAATTGATATTTATCTTATCAATAAGTACGGCACTTGATATGCTCAGTTCCGACGTTAACGTTTAGGGTAAGGTTGCCTTAGTCGTATCAGTTCAGGATAAACAGCTATAATTCCTATAATAATTTTAATAATAGAAAAATATTTGCATTTACAAAATCTTTATTTATTAATGAAAAAGATAACATTTATAGCCATTTAAAAATCTTTTAACAAAATAGTGTTTTTAACGTTTTACAAAAACCTTCTTTCGGTACGACTAAGGCAACCGGTTGCCTTAATCGTACCATCCATTCCCTAAGTCGTACTTAGAGTAATTATTTCTTTTAATGAAATCAAAGTCATGCGAAAATTTAAAATCAGACGTACATAAGAAACTACGATACCACGGACTGACAGACACATATACACATACAGACAAAACCAACTGACACCCATATTTTTCTCGTTAAAGTAAATCGTTTAAAAAAAAATCCCGGCAACACCCTAAGTCGTACCATAATATATATACGATTTAGGATTTTCTTAACGGTACGACTTACGCAGCAAGGTGTACAAAGTTTTAAATCAAAATTAATGACATTACCTAAATTCCGTTTATCGTCCGACTTTGCTCATATCAATCAGAAAACACCATAGAAACAGACATGAATAAAAAAAAATACTATTTCATCATAATCTGCCGTGAAATGGCTTATGATTTTGTGTACAAAGAAATGGAGAAGCGATTTTTCAATATTTATCAAAAAGAAGAAAGTTTTAAAGATTTAAGCACACAAAGGGACATAGGGACAGAGAAAGCGACTTTGTTTTATACTATGTAGTGATAGTGATAATCAACTACCTAGCTTTCGCCCGCATTATACCTTAGCAGTAGGCTTGTTCTTGTTTAGTCGCTGATACCGTGAAATTATTTGTTCGGCTGCTCTCTGAGTTACACTCTAAGATCCTTACTAACAGTACCTGGTAGGTAGGTACCTATGTGGCCATCCACTGCAGACACTCCATCTGATGCAGTGTCTGTCGTGCCTTGTGCACTGATAATGCAATTTTAGAATTGCGGAATTTTGGTCCGATATGATAAAGATATAAGTATGTACCTATAAGGTGAAAATCAAGGAATTTGGAACTCGCGCGCGGTCTAGGCAATTTTTTTAAATCTATTGTGAAAACAAATCAACTGCAAATATTTTAAGGGCAGATTCAGACCAATATACTGAACAACTTTTCCAAATAAACTTATATCGAAATAAGTACGAATTTTTATCTCACTCTCCATACTAAACTAGATCAGATGATTCTCAATTCGTATGGGAGGTTTAAAAAACGTTTTTCCGTATTTCGATATATGTTTAATTGGAAAAGTGGTCTATATCTGAATCTGTCTTTTAAATATTTGCAGTAAATTTTTGTTTACCTTATAGATATAATCAGACATCGACACGACGAAGAAGCAGGGCGTAGATTCTGCTAACGTCAATCATAATCGTGTCAAGAAATGTATTTTTTTTATATCACTGCTGATGGTCATACCACACACTAAATTCACATCACAGCATACTGTCATAAAAAGCACTACAATTGAAATACTCAAGAATTCCTACAAATTGTAATTACTTAGTTTGTTTCGGCTTTTTGCAATTACAAACCTTAAATTCTCAGCCAGTTCTCAGTCAGTTCCATACCCATCAGAAGTTAGTTCTCTTCACACATAAAATAAACAGAGTACACTAACTTAACTAATTCTTCACAGATTTATGCCGGATGGAATATATTTAAATGCCATGACCTTGGGTCCGGAGAGACTTGCAAAGGAAATGGATAGTCTAATAAAAAATCCGGACAAATACGTCGACTACTTCAGATGGAAGAATCATTATTCCTATCACCATAGGAGTGAGAGTGAGGAAACTGACGATTATTGTGCATTCTGCAAATTACTGAATGACGAAGAGAAGTACAGAGAAAAAACTGTAATTAAAAATTTTCGAGAATGGTGGGACTCACCTAATGGGCATTGTCCTAATTTTTTCTCTTATTTTTTTAATATTTTTTTCGAATAGCTTTCTATATTTTAAGATACTAATTTGAATATTTCTGATTTATATACCTTAGATTAATTTATATTAATTTTTAAATGTTTTCAATGGTTGTACAATACAGTAGATAGTCAGACGGAAATTAAAAAAGATATAAACTTGTGTCAAATAAAATATGTCAATGTCACCTTTCTGAATTTGGTCATTGGAAATATTTCAAATAATCTCAAACAGTAATATGTGCCTGTGGTTTTAATTTCATTACCTATCTTTCATTTGATTTAATTTTCATTAAGTACAACATAAGCAACTTTGAGAAATCTGATTCACGAAACTTACCTAAAGTTGTCTTTCTACTTGTAAAACAAAATATCGAAAACAGTGAAACTACTTACATAGAAGTGCTCTTCGCAACAATACATCTCGGCACCATTGCTCACGCAAATCTTCTTTAATCCGAACAAACATTTTATTATGTTTTTGTTTACGCAATATTTGAACAAAACAGATAGACATTTTTTTTTTATCTGGATATAATCCACAATATGGCAATCAAACATATAGCTTATTTTTGCCAGTATCAAATTTTAGATAAATGTTCTTCATTTTGTCGAGTCACAGTCAAGTCTAGTCAGTAGTCATGTCTAGTCAAGTTAGTCAAGGGCTAAGTGAAGCGGTGGAAGTTTCACTTAGCTTTATCTTGGGAGATTTTGGTGACAAGGATTAAAGTCACTTATACGACATTGTACCACTTCCCAAAACTCACGCTTTTTCACGAACACTTAGCGAATAATAATCCACCTTTATTATGCACAAATACTCGAAAAAACACAAATATTAGAAAATAAATACAATGACGATAACTGAGCGACTTTAGCTTGGCGCCAAAACTCTTTGACGTTTTCGGATAGACATTGACTTGACATAACAGTGACATTTTTCTTATAGCTCAATTTTAAGGCAAAGGTTAAAAAAAATTAACACAGCGCATACAGCCAACGGTGACGTCATAGAAGGCAAATAAAAGTCAAAAATATTTATTTAAAAATAATATTATTTACTGCATCTTTTTTTATTTTGATAACAGAAAATTAAACACTAAGCTTATTCCTCCAAATGGTTTTTCAATCAGAACTACTTTGAAATAATGGACAATGCCCATTTCTGCCCTTAAAATGTCGTTAGGAAATTTACCTAAAATAAAATTATTTATTATTTTTCAATGATTTATTTATTTACTAGCTGTTACCCGCGGCAAATCGATATTTGTTAATAATTTAAACTGCTTTGCGAGGCTCAAAAAGAAGACGGTAGATTTGATTCTGTTACTTAATTTATTTCATTACGTCTCGGATCTCGGGAGACCAACCATATTGCTGGAGTCTCCCGGGCATTCCGAGAGGATTGGAAACCCTACTAATATGGCTTGAGTCCAAACAGCATACTAAGGATGATAAGGAATAGACTAGACACACGGCCTTATTCATCAGGTTCTCTGATCTTCATACGAGGAAAGGCTGATAGTAAAGCCGTTTAATTTCAAAGTATTTTTTTATTACATTTTTTTTTTACTAACTTGGTAAGTTTGTATACTGACCTGAATGGACTTATGCAGGCCAAAGAGAATAATGATGGTAGGCTCTACCATTTTTAAAGTTGATGTTCGATATAATCATATCGTGTATTACAGGGCGCCAATTGACCATGCATATCCTGATTTTAGATTTCTTCGTAAACGCTTCTCGACCTCTAAAGTGTTTTCTTTGTATACTATTTGGGACTGTGTATTTTCTTTGACTGTGTTGTACACCTCACATAACTTCTTCTGAGTGACTCGACGCTTTATTTTGGGAATATTGTAAAAAGGGTTCAGTATTAAACAATCAATTTTATCAATCTAGATAATATAACTAAACATATTTATTAGTCTATGTCCACACCTACCACAGACAAATAAAAATGATTATTCTTCTTTTTCAAAACGCTGATATTTTTACTCTTTTTTTCAACTTGTGAGTGAAGTCTGTATTGACGCTGTTGACTTTGGCGTAATAAATAGTATGTGCTAAGAAGATTATTTAGTAAAACTTACAAAAAAACATACTATGCGCCCCGTATTCGTATACAAAAAGTTTCCTCAATACTACAAAAATGTGAAAAGAATTGTTTGGTATGTTTCACATTCATTTTAATACGCTTTATGTGGTTAGTGAATCAAAAATGTCATACCTTGAAGCTCGTTACAACGAGTTCAGAGATCCTTTTGCCAATTATAATTAAATTTAAGCTACTGAAGGTAATAATAGAACCCATAGCCCTTAACACGAACGCGGCAGATACCTACTGAGACAGAAAGCAAGATTTCCATTTTCTCCTCTGTTTACAACCCGTATCCCATTTCTTTAATTCTATTTGTAGGTACATATATTATACATTCTAAATCTACAATGTGTAGCAACGAAGCTCTGATCAACAACATAGAATGTTATATGGATGAACTCATCGAAAACTTCCAAGATTTTATAAAAAAGTCCTTAGTTGTGTTTACTGTGGCCGTTGGGAGCCTTATTGGCTTTCTTCTTTATATGCTTAAAGGGTTAAGTCCGCCAGGTATTGCAGGTAAGTGCAAATATTATAAAGCAGGTCTCGCCACAAATTTAACTTAGTATACTAGAAGCGAGGAGAATGCAGGAGGCGATTATTTCCTCAATATAGCTACTGCTGTCCCAAAATTATTGCAGCAGTAGTAATAATTGAGGTAAAGAGTGTTTGATAGTGATTCAATTAACATTTTGATAAATTAATTCGACCTTTTTCATCGATTTCGTATTGTACTATAAGATTATTAAAATAAAAAACAGCCTCATCATTAGGACGTTTTTAGCTTAGTACCAGTCAGTACTCCTTTAAAATTTTAAACGTAGGTACCCTTAGTAGAATCCTATAGGCATAGACTACAGAGCAATAAGTGCTTCAAATCGGCCCGCAACGGTTAGAGCTTAGAGCGCTACGCTATATACGTCATTTTATCGCTATATATATGTTATTTTGTCGTATAGATTATCATTTTTACTGAAAAGGTCTTGTTTTCTCCTTGTATAGGTGTAGACATGAATACCCCTGTCAGTCCCGCTGGCAATGATACTCCTATCAACAACACAAACGCAAAAGATGAGAAAACTTCCATGAGTATTATGCCAAGGAGAAAATGTTGTAACCCAAGCTGTGGAAAATCCACATCTGTCTCATCAAGTTTTTTGAATGGACCTGTTAATCATGAACTCGCCATTAAAGACGGAATGCACAATGATGAATTGTTATGTTCAAATCCGGTAGGTTTTTGATCATAGATTCAATAGAGTTCGGCATAAGAAGGTGATTTAATTTATTTTATTTTGTGAATGCCGAAATTAATGATTTCCTAAATACGCTCAGATTATTTGTTGATACAGGCCGAATTATGGATTTATTATATACCTCTTATAATTATATATAAATTTATGGGCCAAATACTGGCTAAAGTTAGATATTCAAAACCAGGGAAATAAATTAATACTATTTATTTCAATAGTTAAATGTAATATTTTTGAGTAAGTATTTGTAAGATAAGGATTACAAAAGTTTAAAATTATTTTTTCTTATCTTACATAGAAAACAATAAAATAAGTTTAGTATTGTTTAAATTAATGTAATAAATTTAATGTTGTGAAAAATATTTTTTTTTTTGAGTGTACCAATGTCGTGTTTTTTCGAGGCTACTTTCGCTAAAAACCCAAGAATTTTTTCATAATAGTTTCAAATAAATATCATTAATTTAACTCTATATAACTAACTAAGTTGTCTTCTAATACCACTGAAAGTTATTTTTACAGGACTGTCTGCAAGGATCTTCTCCTAAAAATAGGTAATGTATTTATTCATACAACCACTTTTTGGCTTTGCCACAGTCAGAAATCAACTTAGAGAATAAAAGACAAGACGCTATACCTTATTAAAGATGGAAATTGGTATTTTATCGACCCAAAAATATTAGTTTTAAAAAATTAAAGTCGATTTTAGGATCCTAAATACCTGGCAAGGACGGTTATTTATGGGAAAATACTAGTTGTGCGAAAACATAACGAGCTTGTTAATGATTTTAGAGGTTGATACTTTGATGAGGTATGAAAAAAAATAAGCGACGCTTGATAGCAAAAATGTAAACTTATTTTTTAATAGTCCCCTAGACATAATTTAATGACGTTTTAAAACATATTTTTTCGTTTTAGAACCACGATTCCCAGCTTACCGACATGTATTCGGAGTAAGTACTTTATTAAATTATTTTTTATACTATGTTTGTTTGTTATATCTTAATTGCTTTAAAAAACACATTATTATGATGACACCATAATATGCCTTTCAATTTACCGAGAAACTCACAATGGAGCGACTGCAGCCTGACCTTCGTAACCCCCTTTATTACTAGGTATTTGGGTAACCAGACTATAGGTATAGGTGTACACATAGGCAGGATCATGATACGTTAGTGGCCAACATTGTCAGATTTTTTAGGCTGCCTAAAGGCCTCTAACATAGCTATACAACTGCCATCTAAGTCATAACAGCCCTTGCTTTCTGAAGCAATTAGGTGTATACATTGCGTGTTTGCAATGACTGCCATAGACCAGGCAAAGTGGAGGAGAAAAAATAGGAATGCGGACCCTGAATTTCAAAGTAATAAAGCTGAGGATAAAACCGGGAAAGCGCTAAGATAAACAAGTATTTATGTTATATAAGTATTTATTATATTGTTTCGATGTGTAACTTTTTGAGAATAGTCCTACCTTTGGCCACAGATTTATGCCGAAGGTCTCAGATTTTGTGAATAAGTCGCATCTGTTTTGGCTACAGATTTTATGCCAAAAGAAACAAGAAGCTGTTGTTCTTTATGCTGTGAAGAAACCTGTTAAAGTTTGGGTCATTCAAAAATGATTTTTATACCTCAAAGGTAAGTAAAACGTCGGCATTTAGCAGTTCTTGTGTCGGCCATCGATTGGACGAAAGATCTCGCCCTACCAGCTCAAAATTTTAAAGACCTGCCTACCCAAGCCCTGCCCTAAGTTGACCGAATGGCCGACTAAGGCCCACGACAAATCGGTCCACGGAATACGGAAATAGGATAATATATTTTGTGATTCGGTCGCACAGCACACAGGGAGAGCGGCAAACGTGATATCCACACTCCTCTTCCCCTGCGACGCAACAAACGCCGCATTCAGAGCTGAAACCGCGCTTAGTCGCGGAGGCCAGAAATTATATTAATTTGATTACGAATAACTAAGTAGCATAACCATAGCCACAGATACCGTAAGTAGACAAATAACGGTCGAAAGCTATTGAAAACTATTATTTTCAGGTACTGAAGCCAGTTATTTATTATTGAGAAAAATTAGTCTTGATAAATTTAAAGTGAAAGAAATTGTGTGTGTAAAAAAATTCAATGTGATCGAGGGTGCGCATAGAATGTTTATATAATTGTTTTATTTTGTGAAGTACAACGTGACAAATTATTAATAAATTTATTAATAATATCTAACTGATTATAAAATAGTTGAAATTCGATTTGTTGTTTTATTTACACTCTATACTAGATAATATTAGAGAAGGCTGAAAGAAGAAGAAGATAGAAGAAGCTGAAGGCCTTCAGCTCATGAATGAATGCAACACCAGGACAGGAGTACAAGTGTATTGATTAAACTAATATCTATATCCAGCGAACTCTATCAATATTACGAAGTCGCGCGCGGTCTACTACTTAGAACATGACATGTAGACACATACTCGTAGTCTATGCTATTCTAACATTATAACTTAAAAAACGTAGAATGCCATGAAAAACAGCGTTTCTCTATGCGTGAGGCATATTCTTTTGTCTGTGATATGCTGTTACAAAATACAAAAGGAGAAAAATTATCAAAATAACATGGAAGAATCGCGTAAAGAAATGAAAAATCTTAAATCATTAAGACCAGATAAATAATGTGAACAAAACAGAATTTGTAGTAAGGATGGCGAAGAAGCGTGTCTACACAGGTGGGCTAGAATTATTATTATTGTAAAAAATATATTTAGAAAAACAACCAACAGTTTTTGCATTCTTTAGATCAGAATTCAGCAACATAAAACTACCGTTTACACTTAAATATAAATACTATTTTATAATTAATACATATTTGTCGAGGAGGGTTAAAGAGGCAATACGTGACCAGAATGCTGGCTTATATCTTGGACAAAAGATAAGTATTGCAATCCAGTGAGGAAATGCAGCCAGCATTTGGGCACGTTGCCTCAAATAGTTTTTAGGTAATTCTCTAGACTAGGTTTTCTTATTATTTTGTTTAAATTAGTTTGACGTGTATTTCTTTTATTAAAACCGGGACTACCTCCGTGGTCCAGTGGCTATTACTAATTCTGTGCCAGTGGTTAAGACGTTTGCCTGTAGACTCGGGTTGTTGTTTCCAGTTTTGTTTATTGTTTGGGCTTTTAGTTTATAATTTAGTTTAGATAAGGTTGATTATTACTCTGGTTTGTGATCACCGGAAATTGAGATTTAGTGAAACGGTTTAATCATATTGTAACCTCTTATCATGCATGAATGTTTTATCCGGTACAGTTTTAGATAAAATTGATTATTACTCAGGTTTGTGATCACCGAAATTTAGAATTAGTGAAACGGTTTAATAATATTGTAACCTCTTATCATGCATGAATGTTATGTTATGTTAGTTATTTATTGATTTTTCAGAACCGCTTATCGAGAATGTTTATGATAAATGTCGATCTACATTTATCGGCATTTTGTATTTAATTTATAAGTAATACATACATACATACATACATATAATCACGTCTTTATCCCATGCGGGGTAGACAGAGCATAGGGCCATAAGACCTTAGGCCACGTTTAGCATAATTGTAGTTGAAACAGGAAATCAATAGTGATGGGTTGCTAGCCGCATCGCCTATGTCATGATTTCCCCATTCGCCAATCCCCTAAGATAATAGATTTACTTAAATCAATTTATTTAAAGAAAAATATTACAAATTAAAGATATTTGTACCTAATATATGTTATCACTACTTAGTATAAAACAAAGTCGCTTTCTCGGTCCCTATATCCCTTTGTATGCTTAAATCTTTAAAACTAGGCAACGGATTTTGATGCGGTTATTTTTAAAATAGAAAGTGATTCAAGAGAAAGGTTTTTATGCCCATGCGAAAACGAGCCGGGTCGCGAGTTTAACATAAATTGAATCCCGCTTATGTAGTGAATCAGGGATGGTCGCTGAAACAAGGCGAGCGGTAACAGCATCCTGTACATGATTGCTGGTAGACTCTACTGCCTATCAACCGTTCTTGTGCTATTTCGTGGGAATGGTATATTATAGCAATGCCCACTTTAAATTTTCAATTATAATTTCTACTAGCGACCCGTCCCAGCTTCGCACGGGTGCAGTGCTATATAATGCATGTATTATACATATATAAACCTTCCTCTTGAATTAATCTATCTATTTTAAAAAAACGCATCTAAATCCGTTGCGTAGTTTCAAAGATCAAAGCATACCTACATAGGGACAACATCGGGAAGCGACTTTGTTATATACTATGTAGTGAAAGTGATAGTGATTATCCTTACTAGCATAGTTTCTAATCACTAACCAGATTAATTTAAATATTAAAATTGCATTTTTCTTTCACCCGACTTACCCTAAAAAGATGTTCTTTTCTGAATCACTGGTTGGTTGACAGTAGATAAAGCCTTTATATAGGGCTTTAAGTCATACATTAGACCTTCCTTCATGCTTGTCATATTGGTATAGTATACATGTTAAAAGAGGAGTTAGTCATAAAACGCCTGGTCAGTATGTGTTGGCAAGTTCTTCCTGCCACGTTTGATTGAGTTTAACAATTGAATGGGGTAGGTAGAGTCTATATTTTTTTTCAAATTACGTAGAGTGCTCTGAATTGGTCTCAGAATGACCTACAAACACAGCGTTAATGTTAGCATAGTGTGAATAGCAATATAACACCTTAAGCAGTATTATTATTATAACCCTTACCTAACCTACTACGAGCACTTACATTACTACTACCACAGATTATAGAATGCTATACTAGCACAGATATTCAACCGCCGTACAAAGAAGCGCGCCTATTTTTAGTGTACCAATGTAGTCTCCCCATACTGAGACTTACTAACGCCATCTATTGATCACTTGGGAAACTGAGATTCTAACTCCGATAACTTAATAAATAAAGCACTAAATCAGTTTGTGACAGGATGATGAAACTTGAAAAAATCATGTTTTAATAATTCACACACTTTTTTCGCCAAAAACAAGCAGGATCTTAACTAAATTCGATTTTTTTCAATTTTTGTAGCGCCAACTATTGGCAATAAAAGGAACTAAATCTTTTTATTAGGCAATGGGACCACATGCTACTACATACTAATTAGTATTTTTTTACTAGGTTCATATCACAGCAATCGAGCAAAAACCTTCACAGAACCAAGAAAGAACCTGAACCTTTTCATTAAATTTTTGAAGGACAAATTTAAATCAGTTTATGAATTGATGATGGATTACCATCTCATATTTGGCGCTATCTTCTTCGTTGTTGTGATGAGTTTTGTCCTTCCTGACTTTGCACATAAGATAAAGAACAGTCAAGAACTCAATTCTATAAAGCAAACAGTGAATATGATATTTGTATGTATCTTCATTATTATTTTACTTTTAGCAATAATTCATATTCATTTATTTCAATAATTTGTCAAATTTATAAATTCACCTTTCAAGGCATTGTTGAAATACATTCGTCGTAACTTAGGTCTGAGTAGGTAAGTATAATGATTATTGTCTAATAAAAGCTATGTAATACATTTCTTAGTTAGTTTATTAGTTAGATGCTGCTTGCTTATAAAATACGGTAAATATTATGTAAAATCCTTTGCATCTGTGGTTCAAAGCTTAAAGCATTTGTCTAAAGACCCAGAGGTAGCAGGTCGATTTCCACGGGATACATTCTTTGTTTAGAACGTTGCATGCTTGAAACACCTGATTGTCTGAAAATGTGCTTTGGCTGTCACCTTAAGCTGTAAGTCCCGGCTGCCATCTTAGTCGTTAAAAGTACCACGTCAAACGAGAGGCAAAGAACTCGCACCATTTTATGTATGGTCTTATTGTCAAAAAACCTTAAGAAATAACTTCAAGCTGTTTGATGTGTCCTTAAGTTTTATAGATTTTTTTTGCTTTACTAGATAAATGTTTTATTTTTTTATTTTTAAAGAATGAAGTGAGTCGTGCGGAGGTTGCTTGTTTGACTGCAGCTGATCATATGTGTTATCTTCAATGCACCATGCAAGATAAGTCCACTCATACTGTTAGTATTACATTGAACAAAAGAACGATATGACGTGTTTTTTTATTCGCTTTTAAAGCTCTATAAGTCGTGGTAGTTCTTATTCTCCGCTAAAATTTATCTTTTATGTAGTCGAGGATTTTTTTTTAAATTTTAATTCTAATGTATGTCTTTTGTCGTTATAACTACAACATCAAACCCTGTCAAACCTGAATATAGGTAGTATAGATGAATTAGATTATATTTCTGTAATTTTCCATATTTCGGATAAAACGTCGCAAAAGTTGGTAGGTACCTATAGCGATTGATTCTGGTACTGTCTCGCTTGCTCACTGGAACTTGCATAGTTTTTAGAGTTGATAGTAGGCCACCTGTTATCTAAAGAGCACATTGATCTTCTTATTGTCATCACCAAATTACTTTGCGTGTTTCCGCCACCATATCGGTTTTGTGTCATTCGTCGCTTGTGCGTCGCATAATGAACAACTTAACTTAGTACCTTGGTACCTGAAGATGCCTCATAGAGATGAAACACGTGTCGCAAGGAATGTGTGTACAAGCATATAGTGGCGGGCATGCTGGAACTAACAGTAGGTGGGTGCCGGCCGGCAGTAGTTTGCTTGAACTAACTGGTGGTGGAAGCACGTAAAGTAATTTGGTAAGTACTTGTAACTTTGACTTCCGCAAAATAACGCCTGAATCAATAAAATCTCTCTGATTGTGATTTAATTATGCCTTTACAGCCGCCATCAAACCTTCAAGACTTGTCCGTGTGTACCAGCCGCTGCATGAGAACAGTCCTCAAGGAACCAACACAGGTCAAGAAAAAAATTGGTTTCTTAAGAAGGATTTTCTTTCCAAAGAAAATTAGTCATCAAGTAAAGTACCTGTTTTGAATAAGCTCACTAGCAAGCATTATTTTTTGACAATTGGGACGTTAATAATTATTCTCTGTTTATATAGTCCTTATATCTGATAAAGTTAACGACAGTTTCAAAATGATTTAATACATAAATATCTTAGCTAGCTATTTCTATGAAAATGACAAGAACGTGGCTGCTATGATTTTCAGAAAGTCGACAAATTCTAAACGTTTCATATTTTGTAACTCTTACGTAGCCTTTTTCTCTACGTTAAAATGTCAGGTGGCTTACGGGACGTGCGAGGGGTTGCGCACCTTTAAAATTTGTATGAAAATCGGCTACTGCGCATTCAAGTTCATTTCAGTTTATGGCCAACTTATATGCCGCGAACTAGAAGTCTAGAGAATAAGTTACTAATATTATAAATGCGAAAGTGAGTTTGTTTGTTTATTTATTTGTTTGTTAGGCTTTCACGCCCTATCTACTGAATCTTACTGAAATTTACAGTACATACAGTTAGGGTACGCCGCGGGCAAAAGCTAGTACCTATTACTATATTTACAATCTGTGTCCAAGAAGACTACTTACTTCAGAAGAAATAGTACATTTATAAAAGATTTTTTCTGTATTATTACAGGAGGTGACTATAATGTCCTACGTGTACACGAACTCGTTCGACGCACTTGAAACGAGAAACGCCAGCATTGTGACGACGTGATTAATGTGTCTCTAAATTGATAGTTACCTTACAAAATGTATTACTTACCCAGTTTTTCTCTAATAAAATAAAATAAATATTTATTATGTAACGACAGAATTTGTTATTTAAATTCCTACAGCCTACTAACCTAGAGCTTATATCTCCTAGCAGGATATGTTCGTAACGATAGCGACGTGTAAAGCGACTGTTAGGCGCGGCCTAGTTTGGATTGGTCACCATTGGTGGTATTTCTAAGCTCTACCGTACTTCGCAAAGCACGATTCGTTGGTCTTGGCTGTTACCGCTAGATAGTGCAATCGTTAGACTGTGCCCACAAAACTGGGCTGTGCCTGATGCTTTGTGGTTCGTACGTAAACGAACGAGTGAAATTCGTACGAAAACTCGTCCAAAGTGAGCGCGGCCACATTTAAAGGTCATCGTCATCTTTCGTGTTGGTGACATGGTCAATCGACCATACACCCTAAGGTTAGCTGAAAAAAATTACATTTACGATAAGCCCGCCTTTGTACTACTTTTATTTTCCTGTACAACCCAATGCTGTATTTAAGTACTTGGTACAATAAATTGTTTATTCATTCATTCACACCCTGATGTCAGAGTTCTTCGGGACCGCCTCTTACTAGTTCCATGGAACTATTTGCCAGTGGAACTAGTGAGAATGATCGGTTTTTTCTAGTAGTATAAGGTGTGACCTATGATTTCTGAATGTAGTCAGTACAGTATAAGAAATACCATAGATAGGAATCTCAATGAAACTACCGAGCAATATGCAATGAAATCAAAGAAATAGGAAATCGCACGCGGCCAGGGCAATTTTATTTTTATCTTTGAGTATGACAAAAAAATATGTACTACGGCTTTGGTATGGAAGCTCAGAAAAATATTTTTCATGATTATGGAAGATTCATATAGCAAAGGGGTTAGTAGTTAATGTCTAACGAGTTAACACGTAGTAATTATACTTATCCACTTTGGAATTAGCAATATGCGGCTTTGGCAAATATATGTTTAGTAAGTATGATTTTTTCAAAACTGTATGATAAATAACAGATTCAATTTCTTTCATTTTCTTTGCTAAAATCACTGTCACGTGATTATATATTCTTTGACTGTCATAAACGATAATATAACATGTCACTAAAGTGTACCAATTTTAGAGATCAAACGCAATAATAGTCATTATGAAACTATTATATAAAATCACAATGTGAAATTACACTATCTTATAAACGATATGCTAAAATAAAATGCCTTTAAAAGGAATAAAAACCCTTTGTATAGATGCCATAGTGCTATTTGGTGTATTGACTTTGATTGGTCACATAAGCCTGGAATTATGGCAGAGATATGTCATGAATTCTAAAATAACTAGTGGGAGGTGCAATTCTTCTAAGGTAAGACTTAATCTCAACATTAGGTAGCTATAAGTATGTCAAAAAATCAAAATCAAAAATTCTTTATTGATACATAAGTAGATGTTTGTTTTTTTTTTTTTCTCATACCTGGAATATAAAATTATTAGAATAAAACGTATCAACTAGTGTATCAGATTTTGGAGATCTGATCGGAATATCTTATGTTTGTATGGAGAATATTAACGCACATTGTTCTGGTGGGCTTATCATCATTTCAGCCGCAGGCTGTCCCCAAGAATTTTCAGAACGACTGGATCCAAGCGGCCTGCTTGCAGCGCTTGCCTGCGACCTTCTTCAGGTTGGGCCTTATCCAACAGACCAGCTGGCCAAAAAATACGATATAATTGAATATAATTCCTATTTTTATTCGACTTTAGAAAAAAGGAAGGTTCAATTCGTCGGGATTTTTTTTTTTTTTTTTAAATTTGTTTTGATATTGTTTCAGGAAATAACCATAATGTCGTACGTGTACACAAACTCGTTTGATGCCCTCAGACCGAAACATAAACAGTCGTTTAAAACAGTATAATATGACCATTTCCCCACCAATTACAAAATACATTAGCATGGAGAAATAAAACAAATTTTTAGCGGCTTTTCTTTCTTTCTTTTTTTCTTTCTGTGGCAATCAAACTTCTTCATAAGCTTATTTTTGCCAGTGTCAAGTTTTGTTGTAATTCAATTTATTGATCTTCATTTAGTTGAGTCAAATAAGTCAAGGCTGTAGTAACGTTTAGTCAGTCAAGTTAGTTTAGTCATAGGGCTAAGTGAAGCGGTGGAAAATTTTCACTTATTATTGGAGATTTTGGTCCTTTGTTATACCTATTACCAGTACCGCCAATACTGTCAAATCAGGACCATGATTAATAGCGTACCCAGGGCTCTGAAGCGTAAGCTGAAGATGCAACCGGAAAACGCTCGGACGAAGAAGATTGCTGTAAAGACTTTCTTTACATCTTGCTAAACCGTAAACTTAGTGGAAATTCAAAATAAACAAAAAAACTTTATTATCAATGTATCTATGGACATGTGTCAATCACAAAAATACGTTACTAAAATTTTAAACTTTTACGTTCAGTCTTCACACTAATTATAAAAATCGTATTTCTGCGAAGATTGGTTGGTTTCTTTGGTCTTCGTCATGTTGGACTGCAGTCTGTTCGATCTTAGTCCAATACCAGCTGCCACAGTAGATTCACCTTTATAATTTGGAACATATTGCCCCTTCTTTCGTATAGAGCAAGCTTTATTTTTGCTTGCATTATTTTCTTTTGTTGTTATATATTTAATTGCATTCATATTATAATACCAATTAACGTCAGTATTCGTTTGAAAAGTATTAAAATTTTTCGTTGAAGCGGCTTTTTCAATAGTTTTCAATTTATTCAAATCGTTGTCAAGTTTATCATATGCAATTAGAATGTTATTTAAAGTAGCCTGTAATAAAACAATGTACTAGTAAGTAGATATGAGATATGTATTTGATAATTTAACACATATTTTTTATATAAATACAAATCCTTTAATGAATACTAGCTTTCGGCCGTGCCTTCGACCGCTTATTGCGACCAAATTTAGCCTATGTCCTGTCAATGTTCAAGAGTTCAGTTTCAACGTGGAAGACTTTTAAAAATACAAACACTTTCATACTTATTATAATGAATATGGATAAGTAATACTAAAATGTAAAGAATTAAAGGTGCAGGAATAATGATTGATATTTTATAATAATTGTAAACTTATATTATTGTTTTTTTAATATATACATACCTTTCGAGTATATAGACTTGTTTTCATACTATTTACCTCAGAATTTACCACGAATCTTTGCCATATATCGAGAGTAATATGACCCAGTAAAGTAACCACGCTAAAAAATACTACAGCGTCTACACACAGAGTTTTTAATCTTCTGAAAGACATTTTGATTTTCATGTTATTGTGTGGTAGTCATATTTTTTTGGTTTCTCATATTTTTTGTCGTTTTTACCAATACATCTTGCTGTTCAAATTAATAACATCCTGCTATACCGTGAATTTTAATAAATGTTGAAGTAATGAAGTGATTAAAGCTCTGAATAAGATTAAAGTGACATCAAAAGACAAAGACAACCCAGGCTCAAAAAGGTAATTTTTGTTTAATTTTTTTTTGTCTATGTCAAGCTTTGGTATGCAAAATCTCATAATTAAAAAAAAAGAACCTGGCAAGAGCGCGCGCTATTTCTATATACAGCATTGAATCCATACTTCCACATCCACTTTCATACTAATATTAATAAATACGAGTCTTTCTGTCTGTTACGCTTTCACGTCCTAACCGCTAGATTTTTTTTTATAAAATTGGGTTTGAGTTAAGGATCTGATGAAGAAAATAAAGGTAGATAAAAATCAAATATTTATTTGATGAACTCAAAACTTTCCATGGCAGGCGTTTCTTTGAACTTCAGACTCCATTTTGCTTTTATCTTCACAAGTTTCATCACATTTATTTCTTCTATCTAGTCAATCAGCACCAACTTTTATAATATTTGCAATCGATTTTGTTTCTTTAATACTATTATTAGTTTTAGCCATATGATTATTGTAACAAATATCGACATAAGGTACGTTCACATTCTTTTTACTTTCAATCGATTGTGTCAGAGCTTCTAGAACCTCCATTTGTCCCTCAATCTTTGGCAAATCACGAGATAGTTTAGAAATTTTCGCTTCCAAGTCGTAGTAGTTGTGAACAATAACTGACAGATTTTTCTGTAAGTAATAAAGTATTTAATTAAAGTCATTTTTAAAGTTAATCACGAGCATTTTTAAAAAAGCCTAAATTTCAAATAAGTCGTGCTAATAGATGGGCGCTACATGAATCAAATCACTAATTTAGAAATGATGCTGCATATTTTTGAAGATAAAAAGTGTCAATACAGTAAGGTTTTGGCACTAATTACAGTAAAGATAGTAACACCAACGCCGCTTCTATCACTTGAATCCAGTAATTCCCATCCGTGGTTGATTAGAGGGAAGTAGGAAGATACCCTAAGAATGGAATTTAGAAAGTGTAACAAGGGATCGATAGATGGCGTTAACAAATTACAGAATACTATTATGTACTGTATAGTTAGTGCCTACTAATACATTACAAACTGGCGCGTCTTATTTGTATGGGATTGAAGTTCTGTACTGCACTACAGGAACATTAGGGTTGAAAAACTGTCGCGTCCTTTACGTATTTAAATGACAATGGTAGTATGTAAGCATACTCACTGCTATGACATCAATATTCTTCGAAATCTCATTTACATCAAAATGAGTTCTGCACGATTCACAGTGGTATTCCAACATCAAGTAAAGGATTGCTATCATACTGCTCATTATTATCAGACTATAAAATCCACTTAGGCAGGTCCATGGTTTTGCATGTTGTGGTGGTGTATAGTCATGAATAGGTGGTGGGAGATTTTGGTAAGAGCGACCTCTTCCCCTGCGATTCCTCCTTCCATGATATTCCATTGCTCCCGTATAGTATTTTTTACTGTTGAAATTTTAGGGAAGCTACTCTCGGATTTTTGAAGATTATCTAGTATAATTATTTTTTACATTTTATAAATTTTTCTAACACTACATTTTTGTTTCCGTTGTAGATTTTTTTTTGTAAGTGAAAATTTGACAGACATATTGTCGAAATTGTCTTCATAAAAGTCTAAGAATGTGTATGCCAGGAATTATTTTTTCCGATAAATAGGATAGTGCCAAAGAGGCCACAGACAAAGGCTTCGGTCACACCTCCCCGACCAATGTAACTGCGAAACGGGAGCTACTCAACTTTATTTTTATTTTTTTTAGTGACACTACTGATGTACAGGCGTCCACTTGCTATCAGTCGCAATTGAATACCAATAGCTCATCACTAAAATTAGCATAATTGAGGCTCAGGTTGAGGCCTGATTACCTACTCAGGGACACCTATTCTACAGCAAGAACTTGATGTGTCCACGGAGGACGTATTTCTCTATGGATCCACCACACGAATAGGCTCATCACTTGCATGTCTAAAAGCGATGTGAGTAAATTTAATTTGTAGATTCTAAACTCTACTCTCATTTTAGCAATGTCCTGGTATCCTCAGTTGACTGCAAGAACATAATAGACATCACCAAAGAGACCAATGAATCACTATCAAAAACATAGTATAAAAATAAAATTGAGAGACCGAGCGCTATTTCATAATTCTATGATGGATATTATGTAGAGTCAAGCTTCTTACTTTACTCTACCCGCCCTTTTTTACTAACTCTACATCTCAGTCAAAATATGATTATGTGTCTTGGTCATTATTACTCGTTTAGTATTTAATCTGTGCCCCTAGTATGAGTTTTTCTTAACGCAGAAGCTAGCGACTGCGTTAGGATTTTGTATGGAATTTCTTAGTTTGCTTACTATCCGCCAGAGGCGCTGTACAGGTTTGCCATACTAAATCGCTAATACTAGGGGCACTGCATAGAATTAGGAAACTAAATTCTATGAAAATCCAGGAGTTTTTTTTTATGATTAATAATGACGGAAAATTATTGTAGCGCCATCTTTGATATTATATTTAAGTCAAAGAATAGTATGTCGTCTGCTTGAGGTAGAGCGAGCAGTCATTTTGTTATCTTTCTTTCTAGGTTGGTACAGCCTTTTTCACCAGATGTCTTCATTAGATCAAATTAGATGCATGGTTTGTGCATTTTTGTACCTACGTTTATTCTTTTTTTTTGCATAAACGCATATTATATAAGTTTTTTTTTTCAATGTGATTTTTCATAAATTAACCACAGCTTATTTTAGACATCCATTTCATATTACCAAATTCGGTTCACGTGATACGGCATCCTAAAAGACAGACGAATAGATAGACAACGGAGACTTTATTACACTTTATCTATTATCCTTAATCCTTTACACACGCTATGCATAAAAAGCCTTATAAATAAAAAAAGGAATTTATTTTTGAGCTAACCTGACGATATTTAATTTTGTGACTTGACGCGTAATTTCCCTCGGGGACGTTGCATTTTTCCTTGATGAAACGTTTCCTATATCTTTCTCAATACTTCTAACAATGTGTATGTAAAATTTCAGGAAGATATGTTCAGTAGATAGGGCGTGAAAGCGTAACATACAAACAAACTCACTTTCTCATTTATAATAACTAGTTGTATTGGATTGGATTTGATGGATTTATTTTAAAAGGTACAAAATAGGTACATTATCGCCATCATCTTAGCGATTTTCCCAAATAAAATGTAGGTACATTCTTGATATATTGGGAGACGTTACCTGCATAGTCTAGTTGTATATTGTTATGTATTTCTCGAAAATAAAATTTATTTTACCTACAAGTAAATTAGGACTCTGTCTGCCCCTTGTCACGTTAATAGGTGATCTATAGGCATGGTAATAATAGGAGTGATCTACTCTCAAGCAAAGAGCTACACGGCTAACGAAAGTAAAGAAAGCTATTATACATTAAAATATCTACTCAAGTTATTTGTTAAATAGGAAACAGTTGGTAAAGTAAAAGGTGCTCAAATTCTAAGAACTTAGTTAAGGCTTTGAGCATGTCTGGCCACTGGTGTACCCCGTGCCCCTCGTCGTGTCCATGATAGAGGGAACGAGAAACAAGATATCATCTCCTCTTTCCCTCTCATTGTGTTCCGTACTTGGTTTTCGTTTTAACATTTCAAACCTCTAGTGCAGCGCGGCCGGTTTGTCGATATAATTTATGCTTAGTAAGAAGGATTATTCAAAACATTAAGTTTATAATACTTATGTAAAAGGCTAACTAAGAATATGTTATGTTTTATATAAACGCTATTAAAAAAGGCATTCTAAAAGTAGTTGAAGGTATTAATATGAAATTTATTACCTATGTCTATTCTACAATTAAATACCTAGGTGTACCTAGAATAAATAAAATCATTTAGTTTCAATCAAATCAGTTTCAATTAATTTTGAAGTTCTTCTATTGATATAAAAATAATATAGAAATGGGTGTAAAGGTATTTCTTTGAGTATTAGGGATATTAATAATTGACTGCAATTAAGTACAATAACAAATTTAACACAGGCACTTATTGTTATGTTCTTATTTGGTGAGAAATATGAAAGGGCAGGCGCAATTCAATCCATTAACATTTTTCGATGCATGAATGCCAGAATTCGAAAATATCGATACGGTATCTCCCAACCCTATGCGCCTACCGGTTGCGACTCGCGACGCCGCCGCATGATGTCATTCAACAACACACACTCACACATACAAGTTGTCGTGTCGACCGCGAGCCTGTTTACATTCTGTACGCTGTGACTTCACTGAACACTCGTGTCTGTGATTTAATTTATTATTTAAATTAGATAGTTATAGTTCAAAATGGCCACCAACAGAGCAGCGAAATCTGGATTTGCCGCTGAAGCCCAGCGAAAGGTGAGTTCTGCAAATTCGCCGGGTAGGTATAACCCGACTGATTGTGATAGTATCGTACACCTATAGGGGCGCGCCTTCTGGTTTTTGTTCTTCTTAAATGGGACACGTTATATCCGTTGCTATCGATTCGGGATGCTGTGGTCCAGAATTGTGTTACAAGGGCTCAACCATGACCTACATTTAACTTGTTGTTCTTGCGAAACTGCTGAGACCAGATGTTTCCATTACGGGTATATTACTAATTATACCTAAGTAGGTACCTGCCATTAAGAAAAATGTTGGTAGGTTAGTAGGCACCTCCTATAGTTAGCCACATTCTGAATGACTAACGTGCCTCACTCGTTGAATTATAATGATGCAAATCTATTGTGTCGAGTTGTTACTTGTAATTGTATAACTACTTCTAGTAGGTACTTATAAGAATTTAGGGGGATCATTGAAAACACATTAGTATATCATTGGTAATTACTTAAAAACTAGGCACTTTAATATTCATTCCATACCCTAACACCTGATACCCCTGGAATGTTACGGACACTTGAACTCGGACTCGTGGCACCCCCAGCAAGGGCTAGGCGCCAATCTGATAACAAAAAGACAGAAAAGACATAAGTAAACGAACGTTTATCGATAACAACTAGGGATGGGATTAAATAAATTTAACAAAGGATTAAAAAACAATGAATAGTCTTCAACAGTAAATTTTTACTTATTTTATTTTTATTTTAATAACCCTAAATGACGTAATACCTTCTTTATTTCTAAAACAATCAATAGGTAGGTACAACATTAGAGCCTTATTTAAAAAAAAAATTTCTTATGGCGGCTTTAAACTGTTCATTTTACATGGTACCTACATGGTTCCTACGTCCATTCTGCTAACCAAAAACTGGTTTACTTGCAAAAAACACTCTTGTTAGGATTAGGTATGTTTAAAAATATATCAAGGTTTGGGTTTATTTTGTAGGTTTTATCTTACTTGGTTGTTTAAACAAATGAGATGCTATTAAAATCTACACAACTAACGCAAGATTATCGACCGTTTACCCTCTGGTGGCTTACCACCATCTCTTAAAACCATTCAAGAACGATTGAGTAAGGGAGATGACGCCTTACATTATGTATGGCGCTGTCTCGTTTACTAAATTGATCTTGCATGGTTTTTTAGAGTCACCATATCATATTCTATATCTGTGTCATTTCCCAATCTGGCTCTCAGATTTATGCTACCAAATATTCATTTTTAAAATTAAGCATTTTTAAAGATACAAAACATACTTGTTTACATAATTTTAGTCATGGTGTTTTATATTCATTTACAAGAAATTAGGTCACAATCGTATGCTACCTATTGTAAGATTTCAATGGGTACACTCCTTAGAGCATTAAACAAACGTACACTCCTAAATGACGTCAATATACGAAATCGCTCTTTGTTATACACAATTTCGTTACTGTCATACAACATATCATCACTCCTATCGCCTACAGGGGTGGGCAGAGACTAAAGATTTTCACTTGCTAAGATGCTTACAGATCTCGCTCTCGTCACTCTTGACATAAACGCTCGCCGATTTTGGGTTCTCCCATTTTCAAGAAATCTGTAATTTTGTCACAGTTTTCATGCTTTTCGAGGCCGACCCTGACCGACTCCCAATCAACTATGCTTTGTAAATACTTACCTTTCGTCAGTCTTCTTTCATTCATCCTCTCTGCTATACAAATTTCACTCAAAAATAATAACATACCTATCTGCTTAGGTAAAAAGATCATAGTTAGATTCTAAAACCAATGATTAACACCTGCAACGTTTCTTAGATGGTTATAATGGGTATTCATTAAAGGTACTATTGGTCGGACTAGTATTATAATTTAATAGACTTGGAATATTTTTTTCATGGCAATACCTAAGAATTTTGTGCAAATAAATTTGCACTTTGCACACAACTTAAATATTTGTGAAGAACGGACGTCGGTCATTGAACTAAACGCTCTGTCAGACAACAGTGCTGTGCTTGTAATTTTAGTACTTAAATTTATACACCTTACACCTTTATTTTGAGAAAACTGTTGTTATTCCGTTATGCCGTTAAAATTAAAGAGAATGTGTGGATAATTTTATGACACTGGATAGCGTATTTTATTACTTGCAGGCTTATGGAGCTAGTCTTTGCTATACACGACACTGCCTGCTTAATCCTGGTTGAATTCCCGTTTTTGGCTGATAAGTTTTCTTAGATAATAATATATATACGGACATTTAACATAGATTGAGCCGGCCCCAAAGAAAGTTCGAGACTTGTGTTATAACATACCACTTCAATGATACTATATTTAATAATAAATAGGTATATAGATTAACATCAGAGACCCAGCTCAATCTAAATAAGATTATTTTTCATCTTAACCTGACTGGGGATCGAACCCATAACCTTCGGCAGTCTAGCATGATGATCATAAGACTACAAAGGCAGATTTGTTCTATAAGAATTACTTACTTCCAAAAATATCTTATAGTTAATAAAGTAAGTTCTGAAAATCTACGTAATTTGCGTTTCAAAATGAAAAAAATAACGATCTATTGATGAAGTATCCGTAAAACAGTATTGGAGAAAGTTACTTTAATATAAGTTAACGTAATATCAGTAATACAGACACCTTTCTTCCCGACACCGGGTCCCCGAACTATGTCAAGGAGATTGAGCTTTTACAACCGGTTTGTGAGCTTTTTGTCCGAGCCCACATCGAAGATCTCTTTAAATAACCGATTCAAAGAAATAAAACAGGATTACTTGCTAACAAGTTTTACTCAAATTCAACGCTGTGAAGAAATCTTTAAACTTTGAAGATCGTACTAGTTTACTATGATATTGAAAATGAACATATTACTAGTTTACGATTGCATTCAGGAGGCGGTCTTCTATTTCACTTGGATACCAAAGTTACATTACAGCTAAATCATTAACAATCTAAATCACCGCGATCTTTATCATTTCCATGTTGAGAGCATTTTAAACGTGAAGCTATGCATATGTATTGCATCAGATAATGCAAGCTTTGATTTACATATCATAGACTGTATTAGAAGGAGACTGCGGTTAGGTAAACATAGTTATGCTAACTTGTATAGGAAAATGGCATGTTTCGCTGAAATGCGCTCACATTCGTCGTGGTATAACAAAATAAACGTTGCGCGTGTGTCACGTTTACTTTGCATATCAGTGCTTTACGTAATATGTAAAAATAACTGTGTGCTCATTGGTGTTCAGTTCATCCGCTAAATAACTTAAATACTAAACCTAATAACTTTGTAAAAATAAAAAATAATAAGGAAACAATGTTTTTTAAACTTTAATTCATATCAAAATCGAAATGGCATAAATTATATGGTAATTCTTCAGTCTTCACCAAGATGTAAGAACATAACGTGCTCCGGCAGCAATACCAGCCCAAGTTTCAGTTACTATTTGCTCGATATACTGTGTAGGTACAACGAATCCGTACTTATATCCTGGCAGTTCCAAGGTATACGTGAGAGGAACTCCGACAGCACGTGACCAATCGCGTGAAGTACCCGTTGTATAGTAGAGAACATTTGCTGCGTTTCCAACGATATATGGGTCTGCTTTCTCCAAGGCGACTTGGTCGATTGCTGTTGCCATGGTGATTCCAGCAAGATGCAAAATCAAACCATTACTTGGTAGAGTTCCTGGAATCCAGACATACATTCAGTGTTCAGACAATTGGGACTTGGTTTCAAAAAAGTTGGCCTTATATTATGTCCAAGACAAGGTCAGAAATTAGTCACTACGCCTCATGTCATACAAACTTTAATGAGTAATTTGTTTACTGATTCTTAAACATGAAACGAATCCTGAATATTTATTTTAATGAAAAGTATGATGAAGAGTAAAGTCGTGAAGCCTGTAAAGCAAGGCACATGCTTACAATAAATGCTTGTGAACTTTACACGGTTGAATAAATAAAACATAGACATCAAAATAAATAATGCCTTACCATTGTTGCCCCAAGCATAAAGGAACATATTTCCATAACTATGCAGGGAGATATACATAGAAGTTCGGGACAAGTGCTGCCTGACGACATCTCTAATAACACGGATCTCGGGTTCGGAGAAAGCAGAAGGTCCTTCATAGATGTTAGCGCAAGGATTGGCGCTGGCTTCACTGGTTCCCCAGTAGTGGTCGAAGTTACGGTTACCATCGACACCAGGACAAGCATCAGAATTAGCATGAGAGCGAGAACGAGTCTTCCGCCACATACGATCCTGTAAATAAATTTTCGAATTAATAGTTATACCATTACTTGCAAATAGGTAAAATATTTTTAGATCAGATTGGATTATCTGTCTATAAAATATGAATATAATATTCAGTAGCTAATGGGAATAAACAATGCCATAAAATACTGATATAACATGCAAAGCTTAACAAATTGATATAAATGTACCTAATGATAAAAAAGTTAAGTCGATATATTTTATCAGCGAAAAAGCAAATCGATATACCTGTTTATGACCAACTTATAAACTCTACTGGTGGTTCGATTATCCAAAATAAGTAGTTGTTCAAAATAAATTTACCTCTTCAATAGAATATGTATAACCATCAGGGTTCGCAACAGGAATGATGACCCAATCAATACCATCGGTCAAAGCACTGTCAGCAGTTGCTACCACCAATTGGTGAATGATATACAATGCAACAGGAGGAGTCACCCATTCTCTGGCGTGAACAGCCGCATCTATTATAATCACTGGTTTGTGAAGATTTTCGAATCTCGTCGTAGAAACTCTCACGTATTTGATCTGACGTCCTTCATAGCTCAATCCAGCATTAATCACAGTTACTAAGTTAGGGTACTCAGCTGCCAATTCATCCAAATATTCGTTGATCTAAAAATAAATCATTTTTTAGTTGACATTACAGACTTTTAAAAACTCCAGACGTAGTCTCACATACAACACCAATGAAGTCTGCAAACTATGGCTGTTTCGTTTGTCGTGTACGGCTTTCATTTTATTATACAAATAAACCTATTAGTGACACTTGTGCGCTTACGCTTTCAAGTTAATTCAACGTCGTCGTGACGATCCGTCTGTCAGTTCTTTTAAGTCTGTGTCGTAGAGCATTTTTATTAATGAACATACCTCGTCATGGTTATAATATGTATCCCAACTAATTGAACGACCACTCCGTTTTGCTGCTATTCTTGAGCTTCTAATCTTTGCTTCTTCATCACGAAGAATTCTAAAAAGTTTAAAGTAACATGATTTATTATTTTGACAACTTTTATAACTAGGTTTTGTATGAATACAATGTTTAACCATTTCAAAGTGCTGCGAACGTGATGCACAATTTGAATTCTGTAATCATCATCATTGTTGACGCCGAAAAAGACGTCTTTATGGTAAAATAAAACCAAAAATATAAGGACAGCTTTTATTTGGCACCTCTTTACCAATCAATAAATGCAAGACCGCCTGTTTCTCTAGCATTCTCTTTACGTGTCTAAGCCATCGAAGCCTTGTTTTCACCTATTATACATATATTAGGTTCCTGCACTAGCTCCTCTACTTCCATATTTTCCTTACTCTCTCACTATCCTCCTTCCCAACTGATTGAATTATGGAGAGCTCTAGTGTCAGAGGTCGAGATCCTCTTTGGGCCCCTGAGCCATCGCAGTAAGTCAGTTCATAAGTAATGTAACTAGATATTTCTATTATATAAATTTCCCTTATGAAATTTTCATAACCCTCATATGGGTTGGCGATATTATAACTTTAAATAATTTAATGTTGTTATTTTTTTTCTTACTTACTCAGCAAGATTGTCTGCAATTTTCGTGAAAGGCATGTTGTTCTCATCGAAATAGTGTAGCCATTGTTGTCTTTCTTCCGGCGACAGTCTTACTAAAGCCTCAAGGTAGCCAGACTGAGAACGAGCAGGTGGGCTAGCAGATAAAATATCTAAATAAGCTTCAAGTGACGCTATTTTCTCTGAAGGACCAGCCACTTTGAAAAGCTGATGTCTGAAAATAAAAAGAATCTTAGTTAATTTGATATTGATTGCAATATAAGATAACACCACCAATAAAACACAAATGAAACTCAGATAGATCCCCATTACTAATAAAGTAGCAGTCCATCCTGGCTTCGCCCGTCGTACATACCTACACAGCCTATGCCACTCGGGGACTCGTGGCTTTCCAGCGGTGAAAGAATTCTACAATTCGGACCTATAGTTTCGAATTACATTCGATGCAAACAGACAAACAATTTAATGTTTCCTCTATAATATTAGTATATAAAAAAAAAAAACATTACCCTTCATATTTTTCGTGGCGTCCTTGTACTGCGCCTATAACCAAAAGCAAGCAGACCACCATACGTGCCATTTTCGCCACTAGACTGATCAAATTTCTGATTAATGCTTCTATAATAACCAGCCATATCACAATCCATAATAAACTTTATGGACTTTTAATCCTTTTAATAATAGATAAATGAGATTCCGACACAGTGGTCCTTATCAACAATAAAAAAGAGATATTGTTTTGTGGTAGAAAATATGGCATAATGTATAAAAATAAATATTTTAATAAAAATCTAATCATCCGGATATTTGTGTATTTGTACAATCGCATGCATAATTATTTAAATTTTGAAATATCAACCTTATATAGGCTTACCCGGGGCATGTTCCTGTGGGTCTGGTTTCCCTGTAAAAAGGGTTATGGAGTTCAGACGGCAGTCGCTCCATTGTAATAACCAGTTCCGCCAAATCAGGACCATGATTAATAGCGTACTACCTGGGCTCTGAAGCGCAAGCTGAAGATGTAACTGGGAAACACGCTCGGACGAAGATGGGCTTATTAATCAAATCACAGATTCACAGATGTTTGGCTGTTCAAGTAAATAAGCGTGCATGCATGAACCAGGACCCGCGGACAGCGGACAGCCTATGCGGCTGAAATAATCTGATTCTTGGGGAAGGTTATAGTGTATTATAAGGTTATAGTATATTACCTTCCCCAAGTTCCCCGTGATTTCATCCTCACTCCCCCATGGTGTACCATGGGGGAGTGAGAGAACAGCTAATATTATAATCTTCTTTGTCCATCCCTTATCCTGGTTCTGGGGTCGGGTCTTCTTGTACATATGCGTCAGAGGTGTCTACTCAGGGTTGTCTTTACGTCTATCTTTTTCTTGTGAATCTCTTTCTCATGTTTTTCACCGTGGCTGGTGGTCTGCCAACCTTAAGTTTTTAGAGAATATTTAGTCTTGTTAATAGGATTGTTCTCTTCGCGTCTCATTATGTGTCCGTTCTAGCGTAAACGGCTTTCTTTAAGTTTTTCGTGCATGGGAGCTACTTTAAATATCTAGTATTATAATAGGTAAATAATTGTATATTATAAGTACAGTCTACTGAACGGATTTGAGGCACGTATTGTCTACCTAAACAAGATTACGTCGTAAATACCAGTACGGTAATTAACATTAGTCATACGATATTTGTGTACCAATTTAAGGCAAATATTACCAGATGTTCAATTAACGAAAAAGAATTTATTTTATACTGTACACGATGACTCACTCGACATGGTTGCTTGCAACAGAAACCTTGCCTTTTAAGGTATGGCCTTTACTCACTACACATTTATATGGCTTAAAGCTTGCTTTCAAGTAGGCACCATATGTTCTTGATTGGCAACTGACCAAATTTCACTTTAATAACTTTATGTCAAAATATTTTAATACTTACAAGGTATACAAGTGATAAATATTGGTGTATGATAGTATTCGATAAGATGTTAATAAATTGAAGAATATATAAACAGAAGTTAACTCTAAAAGACTAGCTAGACTAGCGGTTATCTCTATCCAGGGCTACAATACATAATTAGATGTTACAATACCACACAATTTTTATCTGTTGTGTCTACAATACAATCCGAAAATTATAAACACCAAATAAATCATACAATGATAATAAAATATCAGGAATAATGGTTTAGCCAAAAATAGGAGAGTAGGTATAGCACATTCGTCATTATACCTACCTACTGAGTCCGAAATAGACGAAACTTGCATCATATATTCTGTGTGTAAGGCCACACAAGCTGCGGAGCCTGAAATATGATACGTCTACGACTCCACTTCTGCTAATGTAATGGGTCTTTGTTTTAACCAACAGCTACTATTTACTTTGTTTCAATTACTACTACTACTAGGTGACCAATTTCTATTAATCTATATATATAAAATGAAACCCGTTTTCCGTTGTCACGACATAGCATGAAAACGGCTTGACCGATTTGGCTGGTTTTTTTTTTTTGTACTAAGTTTTCTAATACTCTGTACAAGGTTCTTACGGAAAAAATATTAAGAAAATCAAATTTACGCTAAGGCGGTACGAAGTTCGCCGGGTCAGCTAGTAACTTAATAATAGTTAAAAGCTTATTTACCTAGTCCTGTAAATTTAACTTAAGCATATTAAACGTATTTTTGAAATAATGCCCTAAACAATCTAGAAATCGACTTATTATTTGCATATGGTTAAACAAAGTATAAATGCAATTCTCTTCAAAGCCCCTTGCGAATAACCTCTCTCTTCGATGATATAAACGATGTCAGCAAAAGCATTGCACACTGATTCTTCGACTTTCTTTAATCGTTTTACAAATATCGACCTTAATGCCTTCTAATTACGATCATGTGCATTTGGAATTCTTAATGCATGTGCCAGAAAGTCTCCTTTTGTGAATTGATTGTTATTGCTTGCATTGACCGCGTGGATTCAACCTCGCATGGTGACCCCATTCTTATTTCCTTACTAGTCAATGTTGGAACCATTGTCAATGGTTCATTGCAAGGCTGAGCATTTTAAATCATATTTTACCTCAATTTTCTGTGGCAGGCTTGTATTCCTGATTATTTTATTTTTAAAAGACCGGGAAAAGTAAGACCAAGGAGTAGTTCCGTAGAACAAATAAAGGAAAAAGTGAGAGTCGTGTCATGTTAATCAGGATGTGAAAAGGCTTGTGGAAAATACATGCACTTGGAAGCGACAAGAGCTCTTAATTTAAAGATGCATATTTATTTACGTGCAAGTTTGTAAAATATGGTTGCTGTAAAGTTAAAAGGATGTAATTTTATGGTTATTAGTTACGACGGCTAAACGCAATCAGATGAAATTTGATAAGTACATATAACCACAATCTACTTACCTAATGAATGTTTGGTACCTAGTGTAGCGTTAGTTGTACTTTAGAACATCGCAGATGAAAAGGTACAGAGCGACAATTGTAGCTTTTATATTATTGTTGAATAGATGAATTAGTAATTAACCCAAACCTAGCGCATAGTCGTCCATATCATCATTATCTATCTGTCTGACCCGTCTGACGTAACATCTGTATTCGTTGACACTGAATCATAGTTATTTATGGCTCCAACCGTTTCTTTTCCATGTATAGCTGGGATATTAGCAATGAATGCCTTATTATCGTTATGGTTGAGTAAACGTTTGTCTTGAATCTTGACCTCTCGCCATCTGGTGCTAAAAATAAAAGTATTTTGATCCTTTTTGTTATTCTGGAGTTAAATGTGTGTTATCAACTCTATGCTCTTACTTTATGAGTCGAATCGGATTTGGCGTAAAACATGAAAATCCTTTTTCCAGAAGTAAATTTGATAAAATGAAATTGTGTCTAAGATTAGATTAACCCCACAATCAACTGTAAATAACAAAAATATTATGTATACCTAAGCGGATACTTATATCACACAGACTGGGCGTGAAAGTTCCAATGTAATTTACATGGATACCTCAAAAATAAGTCAACAATTTATATAAATCCTAATCAGTAAAATATCCATGACGGTATTTTATTTAAACCATGGGAATCAATCTGAATCGAACGCTACGTGAACTATAATTGATCACGCAAGGAAAAATTTGCAACCTTTATTTTTTGCTTTTTTATTTTTTGCTTCGAAAAGCATTCGGATTTCAAAAACTATTTGGGAACTAATTAAAATAGGTACGTTACAGCTATTAATAAAATAAAATTAAATTAAATTGTTAGTTAACTAACGAGTCTGATATGAGCTATCGGAGTTAATTCCCCCAACGACCTTGTAACGCTATAACGCGGTTTGACAAACATTTTTTGATAAACTATTTTGCAATAGCTTTATAGGTACCTTATTTAAATATTTGTTAATAAGTATATTATTATTTACAGGTCCGTAACGGGTTTCAAAAGAGATTACTTAATTTAAAAAAATCTCATTGTTTTATTATTAATTCAATCAACATAATCAACAACGTCTTCTGTACTATACTTAATTCAATGTAAGTTGCTTTATTCATTAAATAATAAGTAATTACTATCGTCCATTTGGGTATTAAGTATTTTTTTATCAAGCACATGACATAACCACGTAGTACTTATGTCTTTGATAATCTAGGTTTACAATTTCACAATGGAAATAACCCAAAATATTAGTAATATTACCTATAATATATATAAAGGTACTTACAATTTTGAAAATAAACCTATATACAGAAGATACTTTACGATTTATTATATAATTAGACAATTTGAGTATGTTATACATATAGTAAGTAGTAAATGTTAGCAGGTTTGTTGACCACATAATAAGACACTCAAATGTGGGCTAAAGAAACCACACCACAGGAAAAACGTTGAAAGAATAATAATACATAACTAATATAGGCCAATATTAAAATTTTAATAGTACGATAGCAACAGGGCCTTACTTCCTCTGTTTTAGAACACAAATTAGATAACCCTACAGAATATTAATGAGCACCTAACCACCAGACCGTATCAGGTCCGTCCGTCTGCAAGATGAGAAATTCATTGACCTCCTACGGCTTATCATATTTGGCATCATTATTTATTAAATTCTTATTAACACTATAGCATCAGGGCATGCGTTTCGTAATCATTTCCCTTAAATCATCTCTGATCTCTGATTCTTCTCATTTAATTCACCTGGTAGATTTAAGTACACCAATTGGTAGACTTAAATTACCTCTCAAAAATTTCCCAGGTGTCTTATGTCGAGTGTCGAGTGAGGCCTAGATTCTGTTGGTGGACTAGTGGCTATTTTATCTTGAACTCCTCCGCGCTTCGGAAGCTCGCTCCGGCTGTTACCACTAAATGACATTCGTTAGGCTGTGTGTCTTAAGGCGTCATGAAAAATCTGACAGTGTTGGTCACTAATACACCTAGATCATGTCCCTATAGGTCTGATTTCCCTTTAAGAAGAAAAGTCAGACGGCAGTTCAGCAGTATAATCAGTACCGCCAATACTAAGACTTTAATTAAAAACGAACCCTGAATTTTGACTAGTGTTCCCACCAATAATGTTCCATCGATCTCGTAGTCCCACAAGCTTAGTTTGAAGTGTAAGCTGAAGATGCAACTAGGAAAAACGCTCTAACTAAGAAGATATTTACCTAATTATTCTAACTGTTATAAACTTTATCAAGTCATATAATACATATCTGACAGGGAAATGCACGCAGTACAAAGTACGCGCATCATAAACATTGATAAAATCATACCACATGCAATGCCATGTTAGAGGTAAATTATACCTACCTATATATTATTGGATAATGATAATTAAAGTGTCGTCTTTGCCTGTGTTGGTAATTGTTTACGTAAAAATTGAATTCCAAGGGTCAAAACTTCATCCACGTCATATTGGTGCTTTTCTGTTTGTTATGTTCGGTCACGTTCATAAATGCAGTCATAGTGTGCAAAACGAAAAACGAAAACTGTGACCGTACGTACCTACGTTCATATATTAAAAAAAATTGCGTTAAGACCGCACGCGATTCGAAATTCTTTGTACGTAACGTAAACTTTAAGGTATAACTTACAAAAGAAGTAAGTTTTTAAACGAAGGTTTCATCATATAAAATATATAAAAAAATATCAAGAAAAGCACTTATCGCTTACAATGATATATTTGTATTATAAATAATCAAAAGATAAACAAAAAATATTGTTTTTAAATTATGTATGAAAAAAACTTGTATGGTGATCAATAAACAAATGTAAAGAGTTGTAATGAAAAAAACAACCCCAAAATATGACGAAGACGATGACGATTGTTCTAGAACTTACGTCATTATCAATACACTTATTGCTAATATTGAATCACCAGTGGAATTCGAAACCCACCGTCGTACCTCGAGATTTTTTGCGAGACCGTCCTCACAACTGAGTCACGTCTCAAATCCTTAACAAATGACGTCATCACGTCATGCCTTTTCTATAAAAGATGTTCGAGATCTAATATTGGTAGTTAGCAAAAAGTTATTAATCACATGCTAATACATTTTGTTGCAATATTTAATTTGTGTATCCCACATGGGTACTAAGAATTTTAAAGAAAAGATAATTTCAAAGATTTATATATTACTAGCTTTTGCCCGCGGCTTCGCCCGCATAAAATTCTTTCGAGAACAGTTATTTTGCTGGTTGAAAGGTTTATGTCCTTCTCAATACTCCTAACTATGTATATGCAAAATTTTAGGAAGATTGTTCCAATAGATAGGCCGTGAAGAGATAACAAATATACTTACAAACTCACTTTCGTATTTATAATATTAGTTGGGATAATAAAACCAATAAAAAGTGTTCAAATAAAGGCATACACATCTCATTAGAAGTTTAAAGTACTATTTTATTTCTAACTTAAGCATCAGTAGGTATGTTATAAGTAACTAAATAGATAAATGCATGGATTCTCCAAATAATGTTTTTTTTATTGGCCACCTCGTATAGTTAATCAATGGACGGTCCCATTCATAGGTATTATAATCGTCATAAAAAAATAATCAAGCAAATGCTGAAATTTATGGATTTGCTGCTCCCAAAGGAAGGAACAAAATTACATATTTGCATTTTTTTTGTTTTGGTCAATTCGAACAGGATTTCATCGACTCTTTCTCGTGTCATTAAAAACTCCTGTCTGTCTCAAAAACCGTCTGTTTTCTGCTCTATCATTCAAGAATTATTTAGAGGGGTTTGATATTTGATTTTGGTCATTTCGTACATTACAGGACTTCATCGACCCTTTCTCTCTTCTCGTATACACCGATATAAACGCCATATTTTCATATTTTTGTAGTTCCAAATTGGCCGAGGTCGCTTAGCTTTTTTTTCATTCAAAAACTACCTATTATTATTATACAGGCATACATACAAGATGATCTAGTGGTTTAGTTCGGCCCGGAAACCTCAAAGATGACGTAATTAATACTCGTAGTAGATTTATTGTTGTATACTCGCGAACTATTCGCATATCGACTTCCGGTGGTTCCTCAAATGTCATGAAATAATAAAATATTGTTAGATAAGTAGGTGTGACGTATTCATTGTTTTTTTTAAGCGTCAGTCATAATACTGTTTACTTATTTTAATTATTAAGTAGGTATATGGTAAAGCAATTATTTGTGAAAGAGAGAAAAGTAGTTCTACTGGCACTTGACTTACTTTGTTGCAGTACTAGGTATATTTATTCCACCCTAACAAATATTTATCTAATTAAAACAAATATTTATTTATTCGAAAACACCCATTTGCCATCATCCTTTCTACATTGTAGAAAGTTAGTTGTTATCGAACACGAAATTACGATAACTTTTTTACTGAATCATCAAAAAAAGGTCCGAAGATTTTTATTGCAATCTGAAGTTTCGGCTTACTAACTTTTTATTCATAAATTACTTCTTTTAATTACAGATCAACAGCAAATACAGCGAGGAGTTGGCTTCAGAATGTCTTTACTGGATCCAGCAGATCACAAACGAGCCAGAGAACACCTCTGGCGACATGGACAACTTCTATGAAGTCCTCAAGGATGGCACTCTCCTTTGCAAGTAAGTGCAAGTTTTAAGAACCAAGCAAGTTCCTTTGAGAGTACATTTTTACAAAAGGGAACAGAACGGTAATGTACTCTCTCTGGAGCAACCAGCTAAAGACGATAAAGAAGAGAGAGACAGTCTTACTCGCAGTTGATAACACATAATGGAAAATTTATGTTCATAAGCTCAAAATATTTTTAAAAACCTTATTCAATAAAACCAGTGTTTTAGTCGAAAAAATACTTTCTTTATAGTATGAGAAGTATTCTAAAAAAAATTTTACACTTTTTCGGCATCATTAATATACATTATACGAAATAACAGTTTTATAGTACTTAGTCTCTGAATAAAATCACGGACAGGCAGGCATGGCGAAACTCTTTTTTTGTCAGTATAACCGAAAAACCCTTTCATTTTTCAGGCTAGTAAACAACATTCAGCCGGGCTTGGTAAAAAAGGTGAACGAATCCAAGATGGCGTTCAAATGCATGGAAAACATCAATGCGTTCCTCGAGGCGGCTAGGCAGCTTGGAGTCCCAGCGCAAGAGACCTTCCAGACTGTGGACCTTTGGGAGAGACAGAACCTCAATTCTGTGGTCATCTGCCTTCAGTCGCTCGGTAGAAAGGTAAATATATAGGTACCTACTCAGTTAATACATACGATGGTTTCTGGACCGTTGAAAAAATTGTGCCCCTAGTATGAGTTTTTCTTGACGCAGACGCTAGCGACTGCGTTAACGATTTTGTATGGCAAACCTGTACAGCGCCTCTGGCGGATAGTAAGGCAACTAGGAAATTCCATACAAAATCCTAACGCAGTCGCTAGCGTCTGCGTTAAGAAAAACTCATACTAACCTACTTCTGAAGTCATTTTTATGCGCTCGGTAAAAATATAAATTAAATAAGTAACTATTATAGTGATGGATTACTTAGTTTAATTGAGCGCGCTTATCCTTAACGGTATTTCGGATTTAAAATATCACGGGAAATAAAAACCGCGGTCTATACACAACACAGCTACTTTAGTTAGGTATAGTATACAATCTTTATGACATAAAAAGGCTTTAAACACTTTGTATCATGATTCTGTATGTGCTTTGAAAGGCAAATTAAGCCGTTGGCCCCGAATGCCACCCGATAAAATAACCATGCCTTTGAACAACAGGGTGTGCAGAGTCAATTGACTTTGTAAATCACACATGGTTGAAGTAAGTCAATATTTATTTTTCTAAAAGAAATATTCCACCAAGGAAGTAACTACTTTACTCATAATTTGTTTCAATTTAAATTTCAATTATTCGATTCGTCAAAATATAGTTTTTTGCTATCGAAGAAATAGTTATCGAAGTAACGTGTTCGATTTAACGTTATTATTTGAACAATGAAATTTATAAATAAAACTAAGATTATTTTTGTTATGTAGATAATAATATACTCTCAAACTCTAATACTTAATCAAATCAAACATTATCGAATCTGAAATTACACCCTAAAATAACAATTTATTTAACTTATACTATTGTTTATTATTTTCACCATTTACAGGCTGGAAGCTTCGGAAAGCCGTCAATAGGGCCAAAAGAAGCTGAGAAGAATGTGCGGAACTTCTCCGAAGAACAACTCAGGGCTGGCCAGGGAGTCATCTCACTCCAATACGGCTCAAACAAAGGTGCCAACCAGAGCGGCATTAACTTCGGCAACACAAGGCACATGTAAATAGCTCTACCCCTTCATAGTCAGCGAAGGGCTGCGTGGTTTTTGTTTGGCCGTCTCAGAAAACGATGTAAGACAGAAAGGGATAGATATACAAAAACTGGGCTACGCCTGACGCCACCTGTCGCACGACCACATTCGCAGGCAACGGCTAAAAATCGTGAAGTGGGAATATTGACATAACTTTATTCGATGGGTGTAAGAATTGACAAAGTCTTGCACAATTAAATGTACTTATCTAAATACGTGTCGTTTGAACACTGGGTTTATTGTTGCGAAGTCAATTAAAATACCTAATTACGAAAGTAGCTACTACTTTGAAAACCGACTAAGTACCTACCTACCTATATTTATCGAAGCCGTTAGGTTTATTTTCATATTTAAGTACCTAGTTACTAGCTTTATAAAGTCAATTCTTGCACCCATTCTAAAATAATAGATGACAAGGCATATAAGTGTCAGTAAATAGAAAATAAGGTCAAAAATTAAAATGATAGATCTGTAAATTGAACACTATACGTAGAAGACTTAGGAATGAGCTACTCAAAGGCCACTTTTATTAAATTAATTACGAATCTCTTTGGCATTAAGTATATACTACTCGTTAGTCAATATCTCAGCAAGCATTTAATATTATTGTTAAATCATTCCAGTCATTCCTTTTTGGAAATTAATTTTGTGCTGTTTTTTTTTTCATACTAAATGTTTATAATGGTTTGTTTGAATTTAAGTACTTAGATCTTGTTAAGTCAGCTAGTATTTTACTTGAAGTAATCTTCCATTTATCAGAGCTTCTTAAAATCATCTCTTCTAATAATTGTGCCAATTCCTTTGCATTATAATTAATTATGGTCTATATAAAACAGTACAATTGTTAGATTTATTGATTCTTTTACATATTATTATTATGTAAGTATTTACTAAAACTCGTGCCTTCATTGATCATCCCCTTAGGGGATAAAGTTTTTAAAGGTGTAAAAAAATATATACTTAATTAAGTTTTCTCTATTCCATTATTTATATTATTGAGAAATTACTAATCATTCCATAATATTGTTAGTACACACTGTGATCCCCTAATGGTTTTAAAAAGACATTATATTGTACCAATATTTTCTTATTAGATATACGTTGGTTGATATAAGTAAGTTTCATAAAGTCTATGTAGCTTTGTGGAAGTACGTAGATTAAATAAATAATAATTAAATCAGATTTTTAGTAATTTCATTCCTTTCATATCTGAAACCTCTGCTACAATTCAAGTTGTGGCAAAAAAATATTCAAGTAATTATTTTTATTAAGAACTGGCTTACAGCCCAAGTTAGAATATGTGGTTATCGTAGCATAATAGACGCCCACAATAATACGCAGGCTGGTATTATCATTTTACCAGCAAGAGCTCAAATAACTTTGTAACACACACATTTTTATGTCTTTTGAAAAATTAATTTTATATCTAGTACAAAGCTAAGCACTCATTTTTTCGAAATTCGATGTGATAATCGTTCGAGAAAATAAATTTCGAGATGTAGGTAATCACGCAGTCAATAACTCGCGTTGGCAGCATTCGCGATTTTGATTACTAAACTTCATTGTCATAATATTACTCGTCTTAGCTAGAAGCAGGTTAATGTTATTCTACTGTAGGTACCTATACAATGTGTAGGTACCTATTAAGATTGATCATCAGAGTCAGACCTTTGTTCAAAGGTTGTTTGCTAGCGTACAGTGCCCCTAATATGAGTTTTTCTTAACGCAGGATTTTGTATGGCAAACCTGTACAGCACCTCTGTCGGATAGTAAGGCAACTAAGAAATACTCATACTAGGGGTACAGGTCGCTTCATATAAAAAGAACGCTGGAGGAGTGAGGAGGGGGTAACCTTGCGCAACACGGGAAGCCAACAAACCAATCGCGTGCGCCGGACGACACCCGCCCGCACCGCGCTTACCGCATACTTACATCGATAAATCGCCTAGGTACTTACAGCGCAGCTCAACAGTCAGCGTTCTTTTTACATGACGCGACCTATACCTCACTCTCCTCTCTGCCATGCCAACAGTGCTGGCATTAATTGTTCTGGTTTGAAGGATGATAGAGGCAGTGAAATTAGGTAGGTACTTACTTACTTTTATTTACATAAATAAGAGGGGAGGCCTTTGCTCAGCAGTGGGACAATCATGGCTGTTTGAAAAATAAAATAAAAAGTTTCCACTGTGGCAAAATGTCCCAGGCCTCGAATTGGTAGCGCTCTGGGTGGCTACTAACATCTCTTAAAACCATGCAAGATCCAGTGAGTAAGGGAGATGTCGCTTTACGTCATATATTGCGCTGTCTCGCTTACTCACTGGATCTTGCATGGTTTTAAGAGATGGTAGTAAGGCACCTGGTGGCACCTCAAAGCTTTTAGCAACACAGCTGATACGGGCATGATACGAGCTGCGCAGCCATCTTTCGTAGGATGTACTTAGGTACCTATATGTCAACGGACCGTGCAACGTACCTAAGATAGAAGGTATGTACATAAAATATTGGCCTGTTGGATTTATATTTTGAAGCTGGAAAGCCGTCAGGCCGACGAGAAAATAAGAAAGAATGAACTTCAATTGGAAACAATTCAGGGCAAAAAAACTGAAAATAAAAAATCTAAGTACTCTGGTAAGTAAATAGGACGATGCACGCGCTCTACCTCCGCTAGGAGTAATATTGTTCTGTGCGCTCTATCTAATAATCTAATTTCTATGTGGTAACTTAAGTACTTACTTCCCCTAATAATTATTATTAATTTTAAATTACTTTTAGTACTTACTAGCGACCCGCCCCGGCTTCGCATGAGCATAAAAATCTTCCTCTTGAATCACTCTATCTATTAAAAAAAACCGCATCAAAATCCGTTGTGTAGTTTTAAAGATTTAAGCATACAAAGGGACATACTTAGGTACAGAGAAAGCGACTTTCTTTTATACTATCATGATAGTGAAGTAAGTAAAGTTCAGTGGTAAGTACTGTATGCTATATGTAACTTCAACCTCATTGAAGTACCTACCTACTCAATATCTTCTTACTGTCTTCTGCCTCTTCTCCCAATTTTGCCTTTTGTTTAGTACTAGGTACCTAGTATCTTATCTTCTTATTACTAAACTAGTAGATCGCGATTTCGATATTTCTAAGTTTCTAACATAAATTCAGTTCCCTAAGTAACACCTAGATGGCGCTATCCAATGTTAGAACGCGCTATGGTTTTAGTTTGCTACATAATCGCCAATATTTTTATTAATATTTTAACACAACTGAACCGATTTTGATGCCCAACGAGAAAATTCCATTGTAGGTATTTCATACATGTCTACCAAACATCAAAATCGGAAAATCATTGCTCGACATATGAGAGTTGTGAGCAAATACACTTATATAAACAATGTGTATTTGCCCACAACTCTCGTAAGTCGTGTTTCTTGAGTAAAATGTATTAAAGAAAAGGATTAACCGAACTGAACACATCGATTGGGGTTTTGGCGGGAAAGTCAAATGTCATGTTGTCCGCGCTGGTGGCTTACCACCATCTCTTAAAAGTTAAAACCATGCAAGTTCCAGTGAGTAAGGGGGATGTCGCCTTGCATCATGCATGTTTCGCGCTGTCTCGCTCACTCACTGGAACGAGACGGTAGTAACCCCCTGTACTAATTTTCCAAAATGTGTGTTTTTTTTCGAGAAATTGTGCATTTTAATAATGGTGGATATTCACTGAACAAGCGTTCTTTAGTGGTTGGAAGTGGTAGGAAGGTGTCGCATTACATCATGTATTGGACTTACACTGGAACTTATATGGTTTTTAGAGATGATAGTAGGCCACCAGTGCCGATTAAGAGACTTAATTCTTTGTCACCAAAATCTCCAACATATTGGCTATGTAAAATTTTAACTGACTGATTAGACTTGACTAAATCAAGAAGATAGAAAACTCGACACCACTGGTAAAAATAAGCTTTAAGAAGAAGTTTGATTGCCACAAAAAAAAAGGAATGGATCTATGATGGTAAGGTAGGTATCGATATTCTGTGGTATCGATTTTATCAATCAAAATGTCAAAATGACAGAAAGAAAATAAAGGAATCTAGGGATGGCGATTCTTTTCGAAAAAGATCGATTATTAAATCGATTCGAATCGTGACCTAATGAATCGATTACAAAAAAATCGAGGTCTATAAGATCGATTTCCGAAAAATCGATCTTTTTTTCAAGTTTTCGTTTATAATGTAATATTTTATTAAAAACAAGGTACATATTATAATAGATCGATCTCTTATCAGTAAAATCAGGTAATTCGATAATAAAAAATATTTTCATTACCATTATAAACGTAAATGAATGACATACATGGTTAGATTTAATAATCACAACTAATAGATAATAGCACGAAAAAAAAAAAAATAAAGCGCTTTACTTACCTAATTAGTTATTATTCCGCAACAAACACTACATAAAAATTAGTATTTATATCGCTTTACGAGAATCACTCAATCAATCAACAATAAACAAATGAAATAAATACTAAAAATATTTTATGGCTGGATGGAATGACGCAACTGACAATGACAACTCAGTGACAGACAGTCCAGCCAGTCATAGATAGAAACAAAAACAAAAAGTCAAAGACTACGAACGTAACTTTTTTTATTCAAGAGATGCGAAGGAATCTAAACATACAGCCATCTCGCGAGTTTTTGAATAATTAATTCTTTAACCGGCAGCACTCTTATAATACGGATACATTCAATTAATTGAAAATAGTTTTTTGGTTTATACCAAAAAAATCGAATGTCGATTTTCAAGGGTGAAATATCGATTCACCGAATCGATTCAGTACTACATATCGATTTAAAAAATCGATCTTTTTGGCTCCGAAAATCGATTCTTCGATTAATCGATTTCAGATCGCCATCCCTATTTTTCATATGTTTTCATGTTTTGTGTGAAAATTTTTAATATTGTGCTTTTGTTGTTTACCTATAATAACTATAATATTGAATATTGAAAAATTCTGATTATGTTATTGGCTGTATCCTATAGTCATGAAAATAATTAGAAGTACAAGGAAGGTTGAAACTGAAAACATTGTGTAATTCATCAGTCACAAATGTCATATTTGATGTTATTTTCAAGCCTCAAGGAGAAATGTGTAACCCTCATTTTGATGTTTATTTTTCATCAAAAAGGCGAACATTTTTAATTTCTATCATACGTTATTCCATGAACAGATTTCAAAATACAGTAAGGTATTCTTAGCTAATATGTTTCAAGTTGTTATACGAGTTAAAATAATCAAATAGTGCAAATTATGTCAAAACAAATAGACGGGAAATTACAGGGACTAAAAATCAAAGAAAGTAAATCTGTGGGTAAGCAAGGCTCAACAAACAACGATGTAAGTAACCAATAAATTTACTAGAATTTATTATTTCTTGAGATGTTCCAAGCACAAACTAAAATAATATTTTCTTTACAGCTTGAAGCGTTCGCAGATGGGTGGGCAATAGATACGACAGTGCCCCTTGACCTAAAGAAGTCGTCTGATAACGACGTAAGTGGCCCCCTGCGGACTTGTTTGTCTTTACTGATAAGGCTGTCCTCACAGTGACCCCAGTGTCTCCAACCCAATAACAATATCATGCGTCCATACTTATTGCAATTCTTGCTTATGTGGCATCAGTATTTTTGATACATCTTCATTGTACACTCATATCAGTTTGATTGGCGGAGCTGTGAGGATAGCCTTTAAGTGCTAAAACATTTAAAACAAATAAAAGATTTTTTTTAATGGAACCCTGCTTGCAGGTAGAGTATTACATTTTATTTAATAAAATTCTTACTCACTAGAGATTTCTCGGTTGAATCCTTAGCTGGATGGTGCGAGAACCAGTATCGGCTAAACTGATTAGCCTTTTTATATGATTGTTGGCATGAAATCATATGGTCTGTGAAATATTGAATTGTCAATGATTAAACTAATTTAAGAATCTCAATAATATGGCTCAAGATGACCCTCCCTGGCTTAAGGTTTTATTGATTTAATGTTTGTGTGAAACTTTTTTATAATTTCAACCATCCGTCCATTATTCAGCTACCTATAATGTCTTTGTCTGGTTTTTAGGGTTCTTTTCTGAACCTTTATGGGATTACTTTGTTGTCCATCTGTTTAAGACCTTATTCTCAGCCATCAAATATTCAGGATAGCTACCCTTTGGAGTAGTGAATAAATTTAACTTCTAAGAAACTGAAATCTTAATATAAAGCAGTTTATGCTCTTTTTATAGAGTACTAGTGACCCGCCCCGGCTTCGCATGGGCATAAAAACCTTTCTCTTGAATCACTCTTATCTATTTAAAAAAACCGCATCAAAATCCGTTGCCTATTTTTAAAGATTTAATCATACAAAGGGACATAGGGACAGAGAAAGCGACTTTGTTTTATACTATGTAGTGATATTGTTTGTTTGTCCTTAGGGCTAAGAAACCTGTAGGGGTCTTTTCGGTCACCTAAATCATAAAAAAGCTCAAGTATTTAAAGTAAGTGTTTTGTCAACTATTTAAAAAAAACTAGCTATTCCCCGCGGTTTCACTCGCCCTAAGCGTGTATGTACTATAGCTTATAACCTTCCCCAAGAATCAAGCTATCATTGCAGAAAGAATTTTTCAAATCCAACCAGTAGTTCCCAAGTTAAAAGCCTTCAAACAAACAAACAAACTCTTCAGCTTTATAATATTAGTATAGATACTGAAATCTTTAGTTACAACATATACTTTACTCCTTGCATTCACGACCTTATTTTGCAATCAGTAAACCAAATGGTATTGTAACTATAGATATATTTTTTCAAACAACCATTTTAATTCTTTAAATTTAATTTGATGTTCAAACAAACAAGAAATCCTAAAACTACTTCAGTGGAAACTTACCCCAAAGTTCTCATAGCAACTTGTTTGTTTATAAAGTGATTTGCTCAACTCCTAGCTGATAAAACATGTTTATTAAATAATTATAAATACCCCCAAGTGCCTGCGTGATTAGTAACTAGGAAAAGTTATATATATTTATCCAGTTATGGTTATTTCATTCATACTCCTTTCTTACAACATACTCCTTTCATACGGACGTCGTAAACTTGCATACTCCTTAATTATTTACTAACGGCCCGCGCAAGGTGAGCGCGCGTAGCCTATCGTGCTACCTTGAGTGTCAGTAGCGCGTTACCAAATCTCTTCTGTTTGTCTTGAATAATGTTGTTGATTAGATGATGTAACTGAAACTAATATGGTGTGACCAAGCCTTTTTACCATTTCCTATGTAACCGTAAATTTTTATTTAAGTACCTACCACGGCACAATTTTCACCAGAGTTACTATTAGACATTTGTACTAATATTTGAGGAGCTCGATAGCTAGGCTATTGAGCTCCTCAAATAGGGGCGAGCGTGTTTGTAACGATAGCGAGGTGTCAATCGACGGCGAGTGCAGGTCCTTTTATTGGTCGCCATTGGTGGCATTTCTATTTTGAGCTTGCGACTTTTGCTATCTCTACCAGTCAACCACAGGACCAAGCAGAGAGCTATAACCTTTGCTATCACCATACATTTGTGTATATGTACCTATCTATTAGATACGTATAATCTCTAGATATTATCTTAAAGGAATAATATTATTCTTTGTTATTGTTATGTTATTATGTTTACTGCATTTGCGTACATTCCTTACGCAAATAAGTTTTTGTTTTTCTAACACTATATGCTTGACTTGATATTGTTTGATTTAGATATATAATTCGAGTGTTCATACATGACAATCTTATGTCTTTAGTAGGTACGTTCTATATAATTACAGTCAAGATAATAATGTTTTGATACCAATTTAGACTTTAGGTAGTCATGATACTGTCTAGAATTGCTTGCATGGTTAAATATCATTGTAAATTGATGGTCACTCGTCTCATTACCCCCTAGTTAGCAGGCACGGATATGTGTTATCATCCTGGGTGGACGATCTCGACCTATGAGCTCACCCACGGCCCGTCTGCTTTTGATAACAACTTCTATAAATTACATATAATCACCCTAACTGCCATCTTTGTTTTAGTATTCATTCGGTCTTCTTCGAGTGCACACATCTCTGATTATTCATAGTGCTTTTCTCTCATTTTTCTTTCTTTCTATTTCCTGATGGCTAAATTCGTTAAATACAGTGATTTTCTGTCTCCTAATTAATTTTTTCGTTATACTAATTCAATAGCAGAAACGAACGTTCTTCGCCACCAAAGGCTCCAGTTTTCGCTACGATCCGCCCTTGTGATAGCATACATGCATTATTACAACGAACTGATCCAGAAAATGACCATTTCTTTGATGTTCCGTGTCAACCCCATCTACTATTCGGACTACTCAGATACGATCTAGAATTGTACCTAAAATTGCTAAAATCACTTCTTAAGAAGCTCCTATTTTGCCACTGGCTCTACCATTTCGAATATTACAAATTCGGAGTCTACCCCAAAGATATCACCTGACGATCGATATTGGTCATCTGTCTCAGGACTTGACTGTACAAAATGGATATTGTGACGAATGTAAGTAAAATTATTCCAATACATTTCTAAAGTTTAAATTATTCACTTAAGTATTTATAACTTACCAATGTTTGCCTATATTTTTTTTCTGTTTAATCAGATTTAGTTTGGGTTCTAAGTTTACCTTTGCGGATCTTGATAGGTACTTGAGGAATAACTGCAGGAAACAACAATTTTCATGTATCTAATACTAATCTAATAATTTATTTTTAATTCAAACCTCTACTGGCCAGTAACAATTCAAAATGCGCACACAGAATTCTCATAATAACTTATTTAAACATTGACTCGTGTCACAATAAGAATTGAGAGGGCAAAGGGTATCTTGGAGATAAAATTAAACGGACCGTTGTTACACAAGAATCACGACTTTATCTATCACGGGGTAGGTTAAGCCTCGTGCTTATTAGAAAGCAAATTGTAAATTTTACATGGTGGTACGTTAGTACTATGATTAAAGAAATCACTGTAAGGTTGTTAATCTGCTGTCTAATAGGATTTTATATTATAAGAAAAGTTTGCCCTACCACTTAATCTTATCGTGGGGCTTTTGTCGCACATAATTCTGTCTCGGACTCTCAGTAGAAATCTCCAATTAGGCGCTATTTGGGGGTTATTAAAAGATATCTATATTTTTCTTGATAAGTACTTCACTCGGACTTACTTATTTGAGATTTTGATTTACTTAGCTGGTCCTTTTTGTTTTATCTTAATCTTTATTCTCTTTTATAATATTATCGTCTCTTCTTTAAAGTACAATAAAGCATAATACCAACATGGGATTGCATTATTAACGTTTGTTTATGATTGTTCGCAGTACCATCCTGTTCTTAAGGCGTTCCTCGCTGGATCCTTCTCGGGGACGTTTAGCACCATTCTCTTTCAACCTTTGGACCTGGTGAAGACGAGGTTGCAGAACCCAAGCCACCATGTTGTTGCGGCGACTGTCAAGTAAGTCCTTAACTACTAAATGACTCGGATTTTGATAATATCGGCGGCATATATTTTACATAATGGGAATGATGGTCGTATAGTATGTGTTGTAGTGTGTATCGAGATTGTCAAATGCATATGCCAGAAAAAATGTATTACATATCCCAATAACATTATAAAGGCTTTAAGTTTGTATCCTTGTTACTCCACGCTCCAACGGCTAGGCCAATTTTTATGAAATTTGGTATAGAGGTAGCTGATACCTTGGGTCAACACACAGGATAAAAATTTATAATGTTAATTTAGGACAAAAAATAGCGCTGTGGTATATGCAATTTTTCTTTTTATATGACTATAATAAAACTAATCGCGTGAGACTATTCTAACAGTACTTATCCCAAAATACAAGTTAGTCTAGATCTGAAAAGTAACATATTGTCAACTTTCACATTTTAAATCATGCAAGCATCATTGAGCATGTGCAATTATTAATTTACCTATCCGTTTGTTACTTACTACGGGGAGCCGTATATTTTCCGAGAGGCGGTTTCGAAAATTTCTGATACCCGCGGGTGTAGGGTTATTAACCTTATAACTCATACGATAATGAACAATGAATAGGCTTAAATATCGCCGCAAGAAAAAGCTAGTGCATTAGCGATAAGTCCGCCTTTGTACCTTACCTAGTGTTTAACAAAATTATGTATACATTTGTTTGGTGCAATAAAGAGTTTTTCTATTCTATTCTAGTTAATAATAAAATTGATATTCTTCCAGCGGCCGAATCCAACCCGGCATGATAACAATCTTCGCGAACATAATACGCCAGGAGCAAATAGCAGGACTATGGCGCGGTATGGTGCCTTCCGTAGCCCGCTGTGTGCCTGGCGTTGGGCTGTACTTCTCGTCTCTCCACTGGCTGAAAGCTAAACTAGGCAAGACAAGCCAGGACCTCGGCGCTTTGGAGGCGGTTTTACTTGGTGTCGTCGCGAGGACCATGAGCGGTGTTGCTTTGATACCTATGACTGTGATTAAGACAAGGTAAACATCATACTTCATACTAATATTATAAACTAGCGACCCGCCCCGGCTTTGCATGGGCATAAAACCTTCCTCTTGAATCACTCTATCTATTAAAAAAAAACCGCATCAAAATCCTTTGCGTAGTTTTAGAGATTTAAGCATACGAAGGGACATAGAAAATAGGACAGAGAAAGCTGCTTGGTTTATTCTATGTAGTGATAGTGATGCGAAAGTGAGTTTGTTTGTTTGGTACCTCTTCACGTCCTATTTACTGAACCAATCTTCCTGAAATTTCGCATACACATAGTTAGGAGTATTAAGAAGGACATAGGGTACCTTTCATCCCGGGAAAAAGCACTGTTCCCGAGGGAATCTCACGCGGGCGTTCGAGTTAGTATATAGTTGGATATTTTTTTTACGTTTTGTACAGTTGAATCCAAAATAGTTTCGGCTTTATAGTCGGAACTAACCAACGTGACGTGCATTCCCAAGTACTGAATTCTTTCTTATCAGACAATCGCAAGTTCCTTTAAGACTAAAAATAACTTACAAAGTCAGAAACAGCCAGTTAATATGTTTTTCGTCGGTTGATAATGATTGAATTGCAAAAAATGTGATGTAATAAATGAAACTGCGCCTAATAGCTTTAAACAAACTGCGCATTTATAAAGTCACATTGTCACATATAATAAGGACATTCAGAACGTTCACCTTATGCAAAATGTGACCTAAACATTTTAAGGTATGAAACGCAGTAGCCTTTATTGTGTTCCAATTAATTACCACTTTCTTTGAATATGATTTGCTTTATTTAGAATTATACTGTAGGTATAAATATTAAGTGATACATCCCGGCTTCGCACGTTTTCTTATAATTGTATATAAACATCCCGGATGAATTTACTTGAAATTAAAGCGAAAACGCATCAAAATATGTTTGGTTTGGAAAAAGTTATCGTAGGTACCTACAGACGCGAATAGGGAATGTATTAATAATCGAAGCCGGTATTGTTAAGACCCAAAAACAACGGTTTTTAACCAGGTAAAAGGAAATAGAGGTTGATTTTAGGAAACTGCGGTAAATACAGGTTGAGCGAAACCATACGATAAAGGTCTCTCGTAAAATTTATGGACAGAAAAATTAACTGGTTTACTGTACTACAGCATGTATTGATTGATTGGTGTTAGCATTATTTTTAGGATCAAATATTTAGAAATTAAAAAAAATAAAACGGTAGTGCCGGCAGAAGTGAAAACTGGAGCAGGCATACAATCTCGCTGCGCGGTAGAAAGAGAGGGGGATATTGCTTCCTCTCCTACGCCACGCGGTCTACCTCCATCTTCCGAATTTTCACGACACGAGTTTAACATTTTTTACCCATCCAAAAAAATGCACAACGCCTAGAAGTTAAATCTATTCCATTAATTCAATTTTGCTTTATATGTATATACCTACCTATAAATTATTAAATTTCCTATTTGTCAACAGATACGAATCTGGGGTGTACAAATACAACAGTCTCGGCGGTGCACTGAAAGCTATATACAGGGCCGAGGGCCTGAGAGGCCTGTCGTGTGGCCTGGGACCTACTTTGGCGAGAGACGCACCATTTTCGGGACTGTATCTGATGTTCTACACTCAGGCGAAGCAATCTGTTCCGAAAGGTGAGTTCTATTTCTGACTAGCTTCTGCGCGCAGATTCGCTCGCGTGGATTTCCCTCGGGAACAGTGCTTTTTCCCGGGATGAAAGGTACCTATGCTATGTTCTTCTCAATATTTCTAACTATGAGTATGCGAAATTTCAATAAGATTGGTTGAGTAGAAGGGCGTCAAAGCGTAACAAACAAATGTATAAGAAAATTCTAGCAGTTTCTAAGAAATAGGTTTAGAATGTTTATGGGTTCATTTATTAATACTTATTTTATCATACAATAGATTGCTGAGTAATGCTGAGGTATTAAATTGTCATGTTAGAATTTTTATCTTGCTGAGTGTGTACGTGTCTAGGACAAATAGATAAAATTATTTCATGAGATAATGAATACTGTCGTTGAATAATAGTCTAGAACTACCTATTTATGTTTTTCGCATGCATCTAAATTAAAATAACTAATCAATTGTGTAAAAGAAAATCCCTCAAGTTTTTTTAAAGTTTGTGAGTATGTTTGTTATTTCTTGACGCTGATAGGCTGATAGGATGGGGCTATTTTTATGAAATTTGGTATGTAGGAAGCCGATACCTTGAATTCAAACATAGGGTACATTTTATCCCGAAAAGTACGTGATTCCTGTAGGATATAAAGTGCTGCTGTTTTATTTTATCCCGAAAAGTACGTGATTCCCGTAGGATATAAAGTGCTGCTGTGTATGCTAAACAGCGTCTATACCGCGGGAAGCATCTAGTCTATAATAATCTCAGTCATGTACTCAGGGTGTGGAGCTTCTCTCAAAATCATTTAGCTAGACATCTTAACTTACCTTATAAGATACTTAGCAACAAGGAATGCAGAGGACTGGAAAGGATATGAGCTAGTGTCTTAAATTGTTTTTTATTACTATTGAATAAGCAAATAAAACAAAAATGCAGGCACAGTTTTTTAACAGCAGAAAAAAGTGAAAGTGTAGTCAACTAGATATCCTCGCAGACGTCCTTTGTACAAGGCTACCTTTTTTTTTGAAACACTGCCACTCGCACGTTGCCAACCCATAAATAATATATCTATGTTTTGTTTTTAAATTGCAGAATTGATGCAATCTCCCAGCGCAGCGAGCGTAGTACACTTCAGCTGCGGGATCATGGCCGGCATAGCGGCTTCCCTAGCCACTAACCCAGCTGATGTACTCAAGACCAAAATGCAACTCTACCCGGACAAGTTTCCTAACGCCTTCAGTGCTGCCCTCTATGTTCATCAGGTAATTTTAATGTTACTTGTCCTAACTATCCATACTAATATTATAAATGCGAAAGTCTGTCTGTCTGTCTCACCTCTTCACGGCTAAACTGCTGGACCGATTGTGACGAAATTTGGTAGAGGTGTAGTTAACGACCTGAGGTCAAACATAGGCTACTTTTGGGCGCGATATAACCGAGTCCCACGCGGGGCGAAGCCGCGGGGAACAGCTGGTATTATTATAAATGCGAAAGTGAGTTTGTATATTTTTTTGTTTGTTACCTCTTCACGCTTTATCTATTGAAACTTCGCATACACATAGTTAGGAGTACTGAGAAGGACATAGGGTACCTTTCATCCCGGGAAAATGCACTGTTCCCGAAATTTACGCGGATGCAGCCGCGGGAAAAAGCTAGTATTTTATAAACCTAGAATTCGTATTTCAATATCTGGCAATAAATCCGACTGATATTCTGAAGAGTAAGGATTTGATTTCTCGTATTGCAGTTATCGTCGGGATAGACTTGGGTTTTCATAATAGATATTATTTGTTCTAAAATTTAAGGATGTCGTATGTTTAAAATATTTTATTCAATCAAATACCAAGAGAGTGAGCAACAACAATACTTTGTTACATGATTGAACTGATATGACCAATTACTATTATCTTTATCTCATCAAGAGTAAATAATGTGATATTGGTATCTGGGTGGCCAATAACAAATTTAATTTGTTTCGCCTGTACTATCGATGATAGGTAATAAATACAACACAAAAATTAGTTAGAATATCTGAAACCAATGTTGACACACACTTCGATAATAAGACCAAATATTTTAAAAGTTTTTATTGAAAAAAAAAACTTTTTCAACCATGTTAAAAGTATTGTTAGCTGAATTTAGCGTATACATTTTAGAGATCGATAAATAAAACGTGTTTAATTAATTATAAAAACAATTAAAGTATGTGAATAATAATTAAGTTTATTAGTTTCGGGAAACTGAAATTATAGTGTGGTTTTAAATGTAAATTATTTCTAAATCTGACAATGATAAATATGACGGTGTAACGGTGTACGAACTGACCCAAAGTTAACCGAGCGACGTGCGATGATTCGCGAACGCATTATTTTAATATGACTTTGTGCTCAAACCGATCCTAAGATAGGTTACTAAGAACAATAAAACACATTAACTTCAGAATGAAATTCCGTAGATTGGGTTAGAATAATAGTCATCTTACTGTTGTAAACGTGTAGGTACTTAGTTATATTATCTTTTGTCACGAGCCGTCGCCGTGGTAAAGAAAATGTTTCCCACCAGCGGTGCTATCTAGGGTCAAATTGATAAACTTTAACATTCATATAATTATAATTTAAAAGCGTTTACTCAGTACAATGCGTTTAAATAATAATCTATTTAACTCTGATACTAAATAAATAAGAGCAGCAGTGAAATAACCGCACTAATCTAACAGAATGCTGTAAATTAATAAAAAAAAAATTGTCGCTAACTTAAATTGATAAACAAATGGTTTTTTGGACATGGTTCTATAAGAATGTTGGTTTTAGCTTATCATGTGATATGTTCCTTTTTGTGGGTAGACTGTGTTAAGTTTGACGAAACTCCGAATCCCCATTAATTTTGACCCAAAAGAAGTCTGCTATTAAGTAGGACACATTCTTATCTTTTTACATATGAACCTCTAGCCTCAGCAGATAAGATTGTGACCAGTAACTTTTAGGTAGTGAAAATTAACATATAATTGGGGCTATTGTACAGTCGGGCAGAGTAACTGAGCCCCTGGTTACTACTGTAGGTATGGTGGGGGGAGGGGGGGGGGGGCACTTATATCACTACATCACTATCACTACATAGTATAAAACAAAGTCTCTCTGTCCCTATATTCCTATGTTTGCTTAAATCTTTAAAACTACGCAACGGATTTTGGTGCGGTTTTTTTAATAGAGTGATTCAAGAGGAAGGTTTTTATGGCCATGCGAAACCGGGGTGGGTCGCTAGTATACGATATAATATTCGTTAGATAACTTAATCCTAACTTATATTATAAATGCGAAACTTTCGCATACATAATTAATTAGATAAAGTATTAAAAAGGATATAGGACCTTTCATTCCGGAAAAAAGCACTGTTCCGGTGGGAAATCCACGCGAGCGCAAGCTAGTTTCCTATTATTTGCTTTTTTGTATATAAAACAAGTCGCTAACGTTTTTTTTCCATTTGTTTCAGACATACGGATTCAGGGGTTACTTCAAAGGGGCGGTTCCGAGGATGCTGCGTAGAACACTAATGGCTGCCATGGCCTGGACTGTGTTTGAAGAGATAACACGAACAATCGGTTTAAAATGACACAATTCGATTGCAAACCGAATTAATTTGTTACCGACGCACTATTAGATAGTCGATACATGGGTGCTATGTTCCTGTTGATATTTTTATATACCTATTGGAGTTAGACCTGTTATGTTACCTTATTTAGCCTGCAATAATTATGATTGTTTTCTTAGATAAGAGTGAAGACAGTTGATTTTAATGGGTTATTGTTATAGCTTTGTGTTGTTACCAAATATAATCATGTTAAACGTGTATCCTAGTTGTAAAATGTGATATTACTTGTAATAAAGAGTGTGACATGATCAATTGGTTTCATTATAATAGAAATATCTGTCAATCAGCCATATACAACTAACATGGTTGTACCATTCACAAAGAAGGATAATACACAACACATAAGTTTAATGAACTATAATAGGTAAGTATACTAATAAATTAATTTAGCACTATATTACACGATATAACCCCACTTTACAACAATCAGCTTTTATGCACTAGTGCTTTTCTTTTTTGCATCGCCCCAGTCACTTACCGATTTGCAGGACTTTAGGAAGTCCCTTTATACATAATCTAAGAATAAAACACAATTTAACAAATTTATTATGTATTCACATATTTTACTATTGACTCACAAAACATTTTAAAACTATAACATGAAATTAAATACGAAAAAAAAAATTCTAAAGAAAATAGTGTTTACTTTGATTAAGAAAAATAAATAACATATCATTTTATGATTTAAATAATACATTTAAGTAAGTTATGTACGTTAAGATTTTTCAAATTGATTTCTTAATGGTAACCTACAATTAGTGAATTGGCCTGGAATAAGCGTCAATTTGAATGATTATCTAATTTAACTATTGACCCACTTCGTCATTGGCCTAGTACAAACTATTAAATAAAAAATATTTTACCAAAACCTAGTGTTACCATATTTATAAGTCGCACCGGCAATTTTCACGGCGCAGAATAGAGTCTACCGCCTACGAACCAACTGAAAAACATCAGTAGAATAATGAACGTATTGCTATTTCATAAGTTCAAATTCCAGAAACAATAGGTCTCTTGCTATCTTGTTAATAATACTTGGCGCTGTAGCATACGGCCCATACGAAATAGCCAATAGCGCATGGGTTATATGTATTATGGATGGAATTGATATTCTTGCAACAAACCAAAATTTCATTTCTGTGAAGGACATCGGTATAACTTACAAAAGTATAGCAGCACTGGTGGCTTAACACCATCTCTTAAAACCATGCAAAAACGATTGAGTAAGGGAGATGTAGCTTTACATCATGTATTGCGCTGTCTCGCTTACTCACTGAATCTTGCATAGTTAAGAGATGGTAGTAAGCACTCGGTACTTAGAAAATCGTAAACAGACAAACACAGAGGCGAAACGTTTTAAAATATGTAAGTAATCATGGTATCGTCCCCAAAAACAAATCAAATATTGTTCTAACTAAATCAACTACAAATGCACTATTTATTTGAAATTTTTATTTTATTATTTCATCTTCGTATCTCATTGTTTTTGGTGTGTTAATTAGCCAATATTTAAACTATGATACACATTATCTCGTGTTTTCTGGCCACAATTACGTATAATATTCACAATTTCTATCGAAGTTAAATAACAATTATTTGTTTGAAACAAATTGTATTTGTTTGTTTATTTTTCCCGCTTGGTGGTGCGTTAAGGAGAACGTTTGCAACATTGATTTTATATCAAAATAGAAATTAAAACAGTTTTAAATAACACCATTCCTGAAATATTAATTAATAACAACCTACGAGTAAAATTAAAAAACATTCTTGTTTGGCAGGTTTATGTAGATACATTAGGTTTTCATACATTTACTTAACTTTATTGCACAAATAAAATACATAACAAGTGGTATACTCTACCGATGAATTTCAAATGCTTTCATTGCCTCCTATGACCTAGTATAATACGTGGCACATAAGTTGACCCTGTTGTGAGCAAAATAACCTAGTTGAAAAAATTATTGTAAGGTGTTTAAAATGTTACTTAAAGGGGCTGACATCAGCCAACTAGCGCCATAAAATAATAAAAAGTAATACCAAAAATACTAGAAGTTATTTACTAGCGAATTGTGGTCTTAGATTTTTTTCAATTTAAACTGATTTTATAGTAAAAGAAATAAAATGATTGGTGGCGCTGGAAGGCTGATGTCAGCTCCTTAAATGATTTTCTACTGGCCGTAGAAGCAATTCGGATAAAATTAAATGATTATCACATCCAACATGATATGACAAATTATCGCCACGTTTCATACAAATGTAAATAATTACAATTCTACTTAATAAATCTATAAGGGCGCTATTTAATTGGCAACATTAGTTGTTTATCAGCCAAATAACCAGACTTTCACTTAAAATGTAACCAATCATAACTGTTTTTATGATGCAATTAAAACATATAACAGTTTGGAAGGAACAGGGGGCTTAGCCAAAGTCACAATCTCAAAACGCTAACGTATAAGAATAAAATGTATGGGATTGACATAAGATCGACCACGTGATTTAGCGCGGCTTATGTCAATCCCAACAATTTGTTATTGTCGACATTCGTTAGCGTCTTGAAATTTTGACATTGGCTAAACCCCCTGTTTCCTTGCGCTCAAAGGTGAAATATCACAATATTTTGAATCAATACACTTTATAAAAACTCCAAGCCCTCATACTTAAGGTTTTCAACCAGTGTGTCATACATTAACACTATACCATCAGTTTTAAATGCACTTATGTATGTAGCAGTCTTGCCCTCAAACTCTGTAGTCTTCAACGCTACGATGGCCTCGTCATCCGTTCCAGGAATGAATTTGAACGATGAGAAGCCATGCTTGGGTTGACGTTTGGTGATCTGAAAAAGATAAAAGATGGATTTATTCACTCACCATGGACGTCTTAAAAAGTGTCTAAAATCAAATGTATGAAGGTCTAAATTTCCTTACTTTAGAGTCTGATGAGATTTCATCACCTTCCTGTTTTTTCTCCTTACAATGGTCTTCAGCATATATGGACAAACTACTAAGGGTTTTGTTTGTTGAGGTCATTTGCACTCATGCCAAAATTTTTCTTATATACAATTACGTTGACAGTCAAGCATACGATCCGCGACGGATGGGCGCGTGGTCAGCATAGCCTATTTACGCTTGATGCTTAGACAGTGACACTAACGCGTAGTCAACTTATGGCTTAAAAAGTTATGCAGTACCCAGTAATATCACTGCCTTTCCCACAAAACAACTTCAAAACCGGAACATAACAATGCAAGCACTGCTATTAAAAGCGCAAATTACTGCAAAATTGGCGGAAAAGAGGGCATCAAATCTCAAAAGAATAAATCTCGGTCAAGGCCGGGTTTTTCGTTGGCCAAATTGACGCGTAAGCTCTGGTAGACCATCATTAACGTTTTCAAACTAACACTTTTTGGGTTTGCCCTTCTTCCTTCATCATTCATAATAGGCCACTATTGAACTTTAATAATCAATAGACAAACAAACCTCAAATGCCTGTATAATCTTGAATTCGTTGTCAGCCGTAATCAAATAGTTACAGCCTCTCAATTCATCCAACGTCTCATTGTAGGCTTCATGACTACACCTGCGTGGCAAAAAGTGCCATTTCTGTGTGACAGGTGACCAGACTCCTGACTCGTGGATCATGTAACCTGGCCAATTAATTCCAATGGAACTACGAATCGCTTTGAATTGATTAACCCAACTAAGGTGCTGGACCTGAAATTATATTTTTATATAAACCTTATTAAGATCACATTATTGTCTGGCTGTAAAACTTTTTATTTGCGATAACTTTTGATTAGTACTTCAAAAGTTATCACAAGTTATCCTTAACCAAATATCCATACCAAATTTTATTAAAATTAGCCTAGCCATTTCAGAGTAAAGAAGTAACAAATATATATAAAAAAGCAAATCCTTAATAATATTTGTGGGATATAGACGCCAGCCAAATTTCTTTTTTAATCTATGGATATAGAGAATAAAATTCAGGGAAACTTTTATGTGTGTAAAATGACATCATAATCTACTTGTTTATCTACAATTCCTTTTATTTCATGGTTCATTATCTTAATCAAACGCCAATAATATTCTGTATTATTACTGAAAGTGTGTTTGATAACTATTTAAGTAGATTATCACAATCAGACATTACTGAATTTGGATGGCAATTTAAAAAAAAATTAAAGCTGTATTTATTTCTGTTCATAAAAAGACCCAAGAAGTAAATTTGACCAGTAATCATTTTTATGTTAGTTAGTGGTTGTCCTAAGCCCTGCCATCTTTCAATAACAGCCTGGACCAATGCCTTCCAAAGTACGGGGGAGCTCATCATAGGAATACCTCAATAGCTTGACACATTATCATTATAAACATGCATGCCCTTCTATGCTATCAAGTTCCTCTATCTTTAACAGGTTTATTCTTAGTTCGTCCTGAAATTTTGTCCCACATTTCAAAAAATGATTCGTTTGTCCCAGTCACTTTTATATTCCCGGTTTGTCCCAGTTCACAAGAAGGTACTTTAAAGGTACAGCTAACAAAAAAGTATTTTAAAAGAATAACAAACAAAAACCTATATTATTTAGAAAGAAAATTACTTATAAAAAACAACGGGTCGAACAAGGAATGCAAAGTGGGACCAACTAGGAATAAAATAATAAAAATTGTACATCGGGACGAAGGAAGCATAATGTTTGGGACTAAGTAAGAAATTTATTAGTGGGACAAAACTCAGTGGGACAAACGAAGAATGAATCCTTTAACAATACAATACAATACATTACCCTTTCTTTTGTTATTTAAATTTATTACATACAAATATAACTGGCGGACTATATTGCACATAGATTACATAAAATAGGTAAAATAGAACAAATATAAAATACAAAAGGCAGCCTCATAATTTGTTGTATAAAAATGGACATACCTCTCCATTAATGTTAACAGCCTTTATCCACATAGGGTCATAGCTCTGGAAGTCTCCCGCTGCTGTAGTCCACTCCTTCCCCATAGAGCCCACATACAAAATATCATCTTTGACAGTGGCCCATTCAGATTTAAAGCCCTTTTCAGCATAACCATTGCCGTCAGTTAAAATCACCCATGGCACAACCTTATTCTTAATTATTTCAAAAACCTGAAAAGTATTAGAAAAATTTATACTTAGTTGTTATCAGAATAAAAAATAATCATATGCGCCAGCTTGCTGTCAGCTGTCTGTATGTCAAGAAACCACTGGCACATCACTGATAAGATCAATTCACCTAGCTGCATATGGGATCACCTTGAGAAAAAATACCTTGAAAAGTAACAATCATAAGGTAATGACAATGAAGATTTACTTCATCCTTAAAAATGAAATAAAATACTCACCATACCAGAGCGATCATCAAAGGTAAGCAATCTGCCATCATAGACAATCAACTCTGACAGCTCCATGCCTCGTCCTTTATGAGAATAAGTAGAAGAAAGCTGCATGGCTGGCTGTTGGTCCCAAACCACAGTCACAACTTGTTTTCTCTTATCATAAATAAGAAAACCTTTCTTTAAATAGCTAACATAAGTATGAGCCTTTGTGCTACTCCTTGAATTTGTGTCTAAATCGGCTACTATGCCGATCCTGAACTTTACTATATCACCCGAGTAAATTGGCTTTGTGAACGGATATGTTCTATTGTAACGTCTCGAGTAACTAGTCCATTCTTGTCTAAATTCTGTATGGTTAGTAGTCCACCAATTATAGTAAAATAACACTAACATAAAAGCACCGACTAACACTATCAAACACACGAACTGCGGCTGGATTCTAACAGCGTTCCCGACTCTATAGGTCGCAGGCGTACGGAGAGCTTTCCTCCAATCCCGAAGTGTACCCTTCATGTTTCTATCTTCAAATTCGTAAGTGTCGTACATAATATTAAGACAATAATTATTCCATTACAGATTTCACTTTTACAATAAACTACAGAATAGACTGACTAGAAGAGATGATCAAAGATAACAAAGAGGTCTAATAACAAATTTAATCACTATTTTCAATAAATTTCAAGGAATGTGCACTGTTTGTAAGACTGTAGTAGTTATAATAGCGAGCATATGAGTGATTTCTTGACATAACATGGACAATATGGTACATTTTGCAATAATAAAACCTCTATAAAACACGATAGTAATTATTTTTCTATTTCTATTCTACATTGATTTGATTCATCCGAATCCGATGAGCCAGGCCCAAGCCAGGCCGTATGACATGACATGATGACATAATGTGTTGGATGACAGTGACAAATTGACATCACACACCATGGACATTTGGACTAAAGACCAAAAACGACATGACCGACGTGACGTTGGTTTTTTTTAAATGTTTTTCCGGCCCTGGATACAAGTTTTTAAGGCCTTTCTTCTTCAGTCCTATTTCTTTCCTGCTAGGTTACCACCATCTCTTAGGACCGCCGGTGGCTTATTACCACTATCGCTTAACCATGGTTTTAAGAGATGGTAGTAAGGTAACCTGACAGAGCATTAAACCAATCGGAAACGCCAAGCGCACTTATTTATGTAAAAAAGTTTGTGTTAGCTTTCACTGAATGAAGAAATTCAAAAGTGATTACTCTCGCGAGCGAACATCCTGTGCAAAAAAGTAATCGAATGAGCAGTAGTGAGTGTACCTATCTACAATTTTAGTACTTATCCATCTTCAAAATTTGGTTTTTGGGTTCCGTACAGAAAATGTAAAAAATGGCACCCTATAGCGAGTCTTCCTGCGATAATAATGTAAGGATCTCCATTTAGATGTGTCCCGCCGGGCAACCTCAGTGCAGCACGTCCAGCTCGCGCAGACTTCTCTTCACCTCGTCAAACAAGCGATATCAGAGACATAATTCGTCTCAGTCTTAACTGACTCTGTCACGGAGAGTGCAGAGAAAGCAGTAAAAACATAACAATCCTTTTTCGTCAGTCATTACAAAAATTAATTAATATTAATGTTTGGCATATTTTGACTTTATGTAACAAATAGTTACTTCAAAATCTCAACCATAATTGCCTGTGGAGACCGCGCGCGATTTTTTAATACTATGATCTCAACAATATAATGGCACATGGCATATTTACAAACGTTCTGTGGTATTTGGAATTCGTTGCTTTCGTTGTTTTATTGGTTTCATTTTTCTTTTTCGTTTTGTACATAGCTAGCTTGAACTACGTCTCCTACAATCCACGTTTTGATACGAAAAAACAGTAAGTACTTATACCTAGTATCTACCTATAGGTAAATATCTACATGTCTTATTTTTCTCTCCTATAGCGTTTTTCCGATAGCACTCTCAGCTTGTTGCTTTTGAGCGGCTCACTTTCCTGTCCTTCACTACACCAGTACCCCTATGAGGATATATAAACGCAGATGCTTAGCGACTGCGTTAGCGATGTTGTATGACAAACCTGTACAATGCACCTGGCGGATAGAGGCAACTAAGAATTTCCATACAAAATCTTAACGCAGTCGCTAGCGCCTGCGTTTATAAAATCTCATAACTGTAGGGGTACCTTCTAGGTTTTCGGCATCCCCGGTTGTATTATAGATAGATGAACTCTTTATTTGTTGCTGCAATCACACCTTATAAAACAGTTAAAACAGAGTGGTACCTACACTACTTTCATTCTATTGTATCAGAGTTCATGTGTGCATTGCAGCAATGCAAAAAGATCATAGCTCAGCGGTTTTATTACTTGGAGAGCAAAACGCTGATTTTCAGCTTTTGCCTAGCTAGCCTAGATTGTAAGACCATAGTGCATATAAATAACCTCATCTGCGACGTCAAGTCAGCACTTTTTGGGCTGTATAACCTTGGCGGAGGACAGCCGGCAGCATGGCTGAACATAAACTACCTAGTTCCCAACGTAATTTTCGGCACCGTTGGTCACCCACCGACTAGGATGGTCATTGAACTGAAGAAGGTCGCAGGCAAGGGCTGGACGCTAAGCGGCCATAATGGAAATACTTAGGTGAGGACTCACACCCATGACGCCTCAAGGAAAGTTGGAGGACTTCCTTGAGGCGTCCTCGAATGAGGTTGAGTGGAGGCGACCTATGAGGAAACGTTTGAGAATTTGGGTGTAAGTCTAGCAGTAGACTGCTTGCGGCTGAAATGATGATGATGAGAACTCCTTCGCCTTTTTTACTCACCAATCTCGTCATAGGCACATAGCTCTAGTCTATTCTAATATCCTAAATATCAAGGGTTCTAATGGGTTCTACTTAGTACGAGTATGTAGGCAAATATCTCATCGGACCTGTGGTGGCTGTGGTCGCATCTTGTGGCCTTGCCTTCTGGGCAAGTACTTAGAATCGAGATTTTTATTATTAATATCGACGTGTATCCAAGTTCGATAATTTGCTTGATATTTTCACTTTCAGATACATGTCGGATGGTACTTGGCTAATTCAGTCCTAAATATTTTCGATGCAAGTAAAGCTAGATATCGGCCGTGCACAAAAGAAAAAAGATGAGCAAAAATATCAAATTGAAAAGTAAGTAAAGTTTACAGTTTAGTGTGTGGATCTTGGCCACCAAAACGAGAGAGCGACAGTAAGTATTATATTTTGGCTATAGTTCATTAAAGTGCATTTCAAAAATTCATAACAATAGATATTTTTTATTTTATTAATTTATTTATTCAAGAAACGAACAAAATTATGAGTAGGTATTAGTTATTAAGAAAATATTAAATACTTATAAAGTAGATATCAAATTATTATTGCCGTTTAATTGTCAATTATTTCTTAATATAAGTGATTTTCAATAATTTTGTTAGTAGGTAGTATAAGTAAGTACCTAAGTGGATAGCCACTTAGGTACTTACTTATATGCCTGTTTGCCTGCTAAATTGTATAAATCATATATCATTATTATCCTTATTCTTATATATAAACTGATCAGCTCTATCGCATTTTGTAGTACTTAGGTATGTAGAGTCAATTAATAAATATAATATTTTTAACAGTGTACCCAAGAATGTTAAATCCAAAACAATCTACCAAAACCCTCCTATGGCGCATCAGAGGCCGGTCTGCTTCGAAATGGACTGCATATGGGCTTCTCGACTAATATTTAGCATTTTAACTGTGGCGATATGTTACTATTTCGCGTATGCCCTTATATCCGAAACTAAGCTAAGATTTGGTCTTTTTGTACTGTAGTCAATTGTGTAAGATTCTTTGAGAAGTAAAAATAAAAGTGATAAGTATCTATCCTATAACACCTATCACCTCTTTGTTGATTGGTAGAAAAAGCCTTTGGCTTTGAAACCGTTCTTTACATCATTGTAAAGAAGTTAAACAAATATCCATAATTTATTAAAAATAATGTTAAGCCATCCCCTTGGTTTTGTTTTTACTAATTGGTAACGCTGATGCCCAATTGTGTTAATTATGTGGACTTATAAGGACAGATTTATTGTCATTAACTGCCTTCATGGTCCAGTGGTTAGGGCGTTTGCCTGTAGAACTGGATTCCCACGGGAAGCATACTTTGTTTAGTTGTTTTCAGTTTGTTTAGGGCATTGCAGGCTTGAAACACCTGATTGTCTGATAATAAAGATGATTTCGTGCTTCGGAAGGCACGTTAAGCCGTTGGTCCCGGCTGCCATCTGGTAGTCGTTAAAGGAACCACGTCAGAGGCCGAGAGGTTCCGAAGAACTCTGACACCAGGGTGCGCATGGTCGATTGACCGTAAAGCCTACTCAAAATGATGATGATGATTATGACTAGCAATACATAAAGTTGAAGATAATAAACGAATGGCCGCTGCATATCCATCGGGCGCTGCTCGCCGCATCGCACTTCAACGCAACGCAAAGTAACATCCAGTGTTGCCAGTTCCAAGCTAAGGTCTTCTTTTTCTTCTTCTTCACGTGTCAATGACAAATTATTAGTTATGATTAGCCCAGTGCGAGGCCACCTCAATGGCCAAAACTTAGGGGATTTGTCATTGTGGAGAGGATTCATCAGCCTAGACACTGCGTTACCGTGTCTTATTTATATTGTAAAAGATGCCTCCAGATAATGCCACTGGGAGGCACCTTTCTTGCACCCCAGTCTGTGTTGAGTGAGTGCTGAGGTCTTAATAAGTGTTAATCTCGGTTGCATCCTCAGCAAGTTGCTTCAAAGTATAGAGGTATATAGATACTTAAGCAAACAGGATGCCTGGAAGAGATTAACTAAAATTTTCATGCCGGCCAATAATGCTAAATTTTGTTTTTCTGGACGAGTTTATAAATCTAGAGACGGATTTGAACATTGATATTCCATTTCATGAGGAAGTTGGCAGCTGGTATAGTTTAAGTAACTATACTTTCTTACCCTTATCCGGTAAACATAAATCTATGTGGCCCACTGTATATAATAATAATAATAATATCACGGAGATGAAACTGTAAGTATCTAAATACAAACTTACCCATCCATTACTCAGAGAGTCTGCAATAACCCAAGAGAAAATTAGTTCCCGATAGACAATGTTCTCTCTTAAAATAATTTCATTTTAAACACTTCCAAAACGAATTGAAGAGCGCTAATTTAATAATAAAACTAATGGAGTTTGAATGAAAGTGAAGGCTGAATGAACCTGCCAACAAAAGGTATATAGGTATCAGTTCAATGGGTCGTCTACGTGACTCGCGTTTCGATCATTGATGATTGATAGGTATAAAATTTATTTTGCAGAAAAAGCTTCGCTGCTCATGGGGATATAGTGACAGGAGCAAATTTCGTTTTTGTGATCAAGGCAGTTCACTTCATTTCATCATCATCTAGATAATTGACTCTATCATTAACGCGTGTTATAAATAAAATAAATAAATAAATAAATATATAGGGACAAATCACACAGATTGAGTTAGCCCCAAAGTAAGTTCGAGACTTGTGTTATGGGATACTAACTCAACGATACTATATTTTATAACAAATAGATATATAGATAAACATCCAAGACCCAGGTCAATCAGAAAAAGATCATTTTTTCATCTTGACCTGACCGGGGATCGAACCCGGGACCTCCTGAGTAGCGGTCAGGCATGTTAACCATTACGCCACGGAGGTCGTCAAAACGTTATCCCGGTAACGTTTGGCTGTGGGGGGTATTTACGATATTTTTTGGTGATAGTGATGATATAAGTAGCCAAGTATTATTTGTCTATGTATAAAATGCAAATGCTGATCGATAGATTAAATATTTTTAATATTTAATGACGTAAAACTAAATGACTAAAATCAAAATGCTCTTCTATGCCTTGACTTCCAACGTAATATTTTTTTTAAATGGAATTTTTTTTCTTTTGTCATCTGCACAGTATACTTTCTGGAAAATAAAACACGATGGAGTGGAAGTCGGCGTTTATGTATTTTTTATCTAAGTATATAATATGATTTGTTCAATTATTTGCCAATGTTTTATTGAATACAGAATACATCTGAAACAGGTTTTTTCATGCTTGACGCTTTTATGACTGCACTGTTGTACTGTAAATTTTATACCTGATATCACATTTAAATATTACAATGTTACTTTACCTACCCACCCGTTACAAAAATAAAGGAATAAAAGTTTATTCTTGTCTTGGCAAGTGGGTGTTACCGGGTTTCACATAAACTAAATAATAGAGAACAGCGTAAGAATAAAAAAATAGAGAAAATAAATAAATTAATTAAAAAAATATTTCTACAGATAGCCTGTTTATTAGGGAATTTCAAAGGCTAGCACATACACACAACGGGCGAGTAAAACCTCAAGAAACAGCTTTCAGTAGGTATATTAATTTAATAGATTAAAAGTAAGGTAATAACCTACTTCCATCCAAAATCCTAAATTTGTCCACGGTATTTGCAAAAACTCATGCGAAAGGCCTTATGGATGCGCACCGCCCCAGTAGCTTTTTCTACACATAGTTAGGTTTTTTTACGAATCACTTTCACTGATACATCCGGATCTCTGCCACATAAGATCACATAACAATAGGCCCAATTTTCATAGACAAATATATACTTATTATGTTTGATCTTGTACGTAACGTGAATTTATAATATGTTGACCTTTGCCACATGATTGAACTGGTTAATTCTAAACTACGCAACTGCAGATATAACAAGATAATCAGAAATTAGGTTGGTATCACAGATTATAGAATGTTATTTAGTTTTGATTGACTTCAAAAAGGTAGAGGGTTCTTCCTTCTCATTTCGACTAGTACCTATATGTAGGTATTTCATAAACGTATCTAAGGTACCCGCGGGTATTAAGGCCTGGCGGGCAATAACGCCTAAGTAACAAAAAACGTACGAAATAGAGGAATTGACGATCAAGCTTACACTCACACATGCTCAGAGCGTATACAAGTCGCTGCAAAGTGGCGGACGAACGCTTGCACTTCTCCCCCCGTCAATTTCATCTAAAACATTCAGCGGTGTGGTTACGCGGCACGAATTATAAAAATTGTCTCCAGTAAAACGTAAGTTATTTTGAAAATATCAAATATACCAACCTGTGTTGACTGTCCGTGTATTAATAAATGTATGCTTGTCCCTAAGTTACCGTATTAAATGACTTGTAGTTGTAAACAATTTTATTATTATTTTTTCTGTAACCACGTGGTTGATGGATATTAAGGCCTATAAAATTTTACTATAGGCCTTATTATACTCATATTTTTTAAACAGCTATATAAATAGGAGCGTTTTTTTTAAATATTTGTTGGTGGGTAGTATGTACGTAAGTAATTATACATTTTAATTTATTTATCATTGTTTTAGTGCTTACAGTCACGATATCTCCCAAACGGGCATTGTGGTCAGAAGACGGTCTGATCGCAGCTGTTAGAGCAGTAAAAATAAGAACTTTGACAACTTACGTATAAGGCTGCAAAGATATCTATTCGATAAATATAATCAAGAGAAAATAAGTAGTAAAGATATGAAAGAAAACAAAAGAAAAAAAATAACAAGACAAATACTTTACTGATGTCAAGACAGGTAGAATAGAAAAAATGAAATAAAAAGACTTGAAACCTTAAGAAAGCCAAAATGGTATCTGCAAAAAAGTCTGCTACAGTCATAGGTAAATCACAGAAACAAGTAAGTTGGTACTATTACGCCTACCAAGAAGATAGAATGGACGATACAATGAGGCAATGCTCGTGATGCTACAAGTGGTACCACGAAGAGTGTGTCGGTTTGACTGCAGAAAATACTGATGACTTTCAATGTCCTAATGAATGCGAATAAAGGCAATTTATTTAATTTTCTAAGACTATTATGCTTCCTAATGCTTTATGTTAATGATTATTGATCTCAAGAATACCAATTTACATAGTATAAGTTGATTTTTGGAAAGTTTAAAGTATAGGCCTTTTTACCCTACCCTATTATAATAAGGCCTACAGACTGCGTTTTTAAAAAAGCTATTTATTGTTTTGATTTTAAGCCAGAGAAGCTATTTTTTGTTTAAACCCTGTAGTAATTTAAATACATGATTGATTAATAATAAAACTGATTGATTATGTTGGATATTTTTCATTTTATAACAAATTTCCCTTAGCTAGGCCTTAATACCCTCAGGTACCTTACATACGCCTTTGGATATTGCGTTGGCATTGACTCCATTTTAATAACTTTCTTTATTTGATAATGAATAGATCCATAGTCTAGTGCATATCATAGACGGATCTGATAGATTTTCTTTATCAAATTCATTGCGATTGGCAAACGTATGAGGGTAAGAGGTAGATACCTACCCAGTACTATTTTTACCATCTTATTTTTACTAACCAGACTTAATTTAGGTATAAACCAGAACCTTTTGTCGTTAAGCTTGAAGGTAACAAAAATTAGTGAGAAGTAGTAGACGTTTTGTACAATCTATGCCCATTATGATCTAACTAAGGCAAAATTTAAGAAATTTCGGCGATTGATCATATGGTCTAAGTATCAAATCATGATCAGCCCCGTTAAATAATTGGTCTCACACTCACATTTCCACTAGAATCCAAATATTTTACTGTGACGGACCTTTAATTAGTACATTCACATTGTCTTAGATTAGACATCATATTTTAATCAGTGGAGTGGTGTAAATTTCAATCTTGTATGCAATACCTATATAGATATGAACTTCAAATAGCACAATTTCTTCGAATATAAATAGGAAGTAATAGAAACTTTCAATCGGTTCACAAACAGTATAGATGTAATTTTAACATACCTACTGATTACAGACAAAATTATGTTCAATAATTATTTTATAATCAACTTCGTTAATTTATTTCTTTATGAAAATGTCGGGTTCTTGATTGATGCAAGAGCTGCTGTAATTAAATTATTTTTTAATATGATAGCAACTTTTTACGGTTGAGCTCTTTATTATAGGTTTCTCAAAGGAATCTTGACATATCTGTTTGTTGATGGTATTATAATCCGTTTAACCTCTTATAGGCTTTATTGCAGATGCACAAACTATATTATATAACTCTAAGTGAATTGTGTTTAATTATAATGTGTCTTAAAGATGATTTTAGCTTACTTGGTTTTAAGATGTCTCTGTAGATGTTTTCTGTTTGTTCTCAGATCAGAATCGGTTTTTAAGTCATTTTCTTTATACAATTACGTTGTCATAAGTGCCTCAACTGAATGCAGGTGGCATAGGAGAGACAGAAATTGAAGTTTATTAAGGCCTACGTCCCAAAAAGTAGGACTATTATGAATGGACGTTGGCCTTGACAGTCGAGCGCAGAAGACGGTCACCGTAACCTGTTAACGATCGTGATACTTTAAGTCCGCCAATTGTATAAATTATTTACTTGTGGAACAATAAAGTTTTTAATAAAAAATATTAAAAGAAAATTTAAGTTTTATCATAGATTCGCATCATCAAGAGATCCGGCGATGGCTTTTTCCTTAGGGTTGAAATAGGACGGTTCTTGTCAAGGAAAATTATGCTTTGACCTAGCTGTAGGTACTACTAATAGTAGAGTCTAGGATGTCATTGATATGAGGTACGCTCGAAATATTTTATTTTCTTTCGATTCGAAAAAGGCTATGATAGATAAATCACATTTAGGTATATATATAGCTATAATTTTGTTTACCTTAATGTTTACATTCAAATTGAATACAAAGTAACATGAAGTTGAAACAAAATCAATCACTAACATAAAGAAGAAAGTCTAATTCAAACGACTGAGGATTAAATTTAAAAAAAAAATCAACACATGCCTATAGCAGGCGGGCACGTAGTATCAGCGCATCTCCGATAGGTGGCGTACGGCAGTAGCCGTCGCACGCATCATGAGCCGTACCTCATACCCCGACCCTACCTCACCTAGCGGCGCCCCCGCAGCTCGCCCGATCCGAACGCGTCGCGAGACGCCAGTCCGCTCGAGCTCGCTTACCCGCCAGGCTGTGCGGTTGCGTTGCGGCCAAATCCAAAAATTACGCTAATATTGATTTGGACCCCCTTATACTGGCGCCAACTTGTGGCAATTTTTTTTTTAAATACCTACCTAAAGAACCCAAAGTGAACTGTGAACTAGCCGACACAAAATGCCCCCAAAACGAAACACTCGCCGGAACAACTACGAGACTGAAGATGAAGCAGCCTCAGCCAGCGACGGCGGCGGATCCGGGAACGAGACGATCCAGTTCGCCGACCCGCAACCATCCCCGTCTTCCCAACCCGCGGCTATTGGACAATCTGTTATCTCGACGGACCGAGCGATGCACACCATGATGGAAATGATGCTAAACGCACAGCGGATGCAGGAGCAAACCAACAGGACTCTTATCGAGACACTTCGTACTCTGCCACGGCATGAACCCTCCTCAGGCGATTTTAGAACGTCAACCCCTTCGGCGACTATGATGCAGAGAGGCTCGGCCTCTACCACAGCCGCCGCCCCGCCGGGAAACTTTGCAAAGTGTACCGCGCGGTTCAACGGGAAGTCACGCGACGCCGAGAAGCTGGAAGCTTTCCTAGACGCTGTGGAAATATATAAAGAGTGCGCAGACGTAAGCGACCAACACGCGCTGCGTGGGTTGCCGATGTTATTAGAAGACGATGCTGCTATATGGTGGCGCGGCGTCAAAGGTGGCGTCTCGACCTGGACAGATGCGGTCGCGCGTATGCGGGCGATGTATGGAGTCCAGCTGCCACCCTACAAGATTTTCCGTGAAATATTCGCTACAGAACAATCCGAAAGTGAACGTGCCGATGTATACATATCGCGAGTGCGCGCCCTTATAGTGAAATTGCCGTACATAGTGCCGGACAATATGCAGATCGACATGATTTACGGGTTGTTACATAGGCGGATTCGTAAAAGATTGTCACGGGATATATTTAATTCGATGGACGGATTTGTAGAAAAAGTGCGAGCTACGGAGGATGCCATCGCGGAAACTAATAAATTGTCTCTTTTGCCTACTTCTAGTTCTTCAACAGTACATAAAAATGTAAACAAACCCGCGAGCGATCGCGACGCACCGAAAAATCACGCGGTTGAAAAATCCCTTACTACGTGTTCCGCCCCTACCACCAGTTCGGTTCTCACTTCAAACTCGAACGTGCAATCGAAACGAAATCGCGCTCGCTGCTCTTATTGTAAAGTGTACGGGCACAGTGTGGAAAATTGCCGGAACCTGCAAGGTAAAAGCGAGAATACTGGTAAGTCAGATACTAATATATCTAGTACCTTAAGGTGTTATGGATGTGGCCAACAAGGAGTAATAAAATCAAAATGTAAACATTGTTTAAGTGCAAATACAACTGGTTCGAAACCAGCGGATTTTAATAGTATTTCTTGTGGCATGTTTTCATCCTCATATTGCACACACACGTCTTGTATGTATTCGAGCGAGAATATGGTGAGTTCGAACTCATCCAATATTATGTCGGTTAAAAATTGTATTCAGCCATCTCGCATGGTTATTGATCATAATTTTGATTTTAACGACAATCCCGTTTTTTTTAATATTTCCGACGTACAAGACGAGTGTGACCAAAATTTTGATATACAGGATGTTTTTGAGGAAATTTCGGATATACAGGGTGTAACGAGTGATAATGCCATAAATTTGATAGAACCTAGAATACCGAATATTGACGCGACTTCACTCCCTACAGTGGATATATACGTGTCAAACCGAAAAGGAGTGGCCATCATTGATACCGGCGCAACGCACTCCATAGCTAGCCCTATGTTCTATGCTGTCTTAGTAGAACAAGGTACCATATTTAAGGAAACGGAAAGAACAATAGGATTAGCGGATGGAACGCATAGGCAAAGAAGGTTACTTACCGCCGACGTAAAGGTCACAATTGGAAATCGCGAGGTAGTCATCGAAGACCTGCTGGTTTTACCAGGGGCTTCCACTAAGACGCTATTAGGGCGTAAATTTGTAAAAAAAGCTAATATTATTTTAGATATTTCACATGATTTATGGTATTTTCGGGATAATCCTGAACACACTTTTGATTTTGTTAAATCGTATTTCCTGTCTGATTCTGCCCCAATTGCGGATATGAACAATTGCAATGAATCTGTGCTACTCGTTGATGAAGGAAATCAGCTGACGTCAGAAGAGAAGATTAAGTTAAGTGATTTTATCAGAAGTAAGTCGGATCAGTTTAGGTCTGAGGGGCCTGCCACGGACTTTGCCACGCACCGCATTAAGGTGAATGAGTCCCAAGAGCCCATAGCTTCACCCCCTTATCGTATGTCAGAAACACGTAAAAAGGCGCTTAAGGAGGAGTTAGATAAATTACTACACGCTGATATCATTGAAGAATGCGAGTCAGCATGGGCATCGAATGTAGTCTTAGTGCCTAAGAAAGACGGAAGTTTCAGGTTTTGCGTCGATTACCGGAAATTGAACGCAGTCACCGAACCTGACCGGTACCCGTTACCGCGAATCGAAGATGTGCTGCATGCCGCAAAATCGACTAAGTACATGACTACACTCGATCTTAGATCTGGTTTTTTTCAAGTGAACCTCCATCCAGACGACCGTGACAAGTCAGCGTTCACAACTCCGCTCGGAACCTACCGTTTTAAGCGGATGCCGATGGGGTTACGAAATTCCGGGTCTACATTCCAACGTCTGATCGATAGATTCAAGTCAAACTTACCTGGTGTTACGCTTATTGCGTATTTAGATGACCTGCTGGTTTTGTCAGAGGGATCCCTGAAACAACACCTGGCTGACCTGGAAGTTGTCTTCGTAAGGCTGGAAATGTTTAATCTTCGCGTCAATCGCGAAAAAAGCCGCTTCGCGAGAGACTCTGTCAGATTTTTGGGCCACGTCATTGTTCCAGGAGGAATCCACGTTGACCCTAACAAAACTGCAGCCATAGCTAACATGGCCATTCCACAAAATCTCAAACATTTGAAATGTTTTCTTCAAACATCTAGTTGGTTTCGTCGGTTTATCCCTGACTATGCCAATATTGCCAAACCTTTAACCTCGTTGTTGAAGAAGGGAAGTACATGGCAATGGAAGCCAGATCAACAGGCTGCATTCGACCGCATTAAAGCGCTGCTCATCTCCGCACCGATACTTCGACAAGCGGATGAAACGAAGCCATTTGTTCTTAGAACGGATAGTAGTGGATACTGTTTGGGAGCAGCTTTAATGCAGGGGGAGGGTTTTGATGAGCGCCCCATAGAATATGCAAGTCGCCTGCTTACCGACGCCGAACGGAACTACACAACCACGGAGCGTGAGGCCTTAGCCGTAGTGTGGGCGGTAGGCAAATTTCGTGGATATATAGAAGGATCGGAGATCATTGTAAAGTCTGACCATCAGCCGTTGCGTTGGCTGATGAGCCTTAAGTCTCCCAGCGGACGACTAGCCAGATGGGCTTTGACTCTCCAGGAATATAATTTAAGAATTGAATATACGCCTGGACGAGCCAATGTTGTCGCTGACACACTCTCGCGGCCAGTTTGTACTGATGACGTCCGATGCGATGTATGCCTTACATCAGTGGACATTCCCGCAAGAAGAGCTAGTGACATAAGGGAGAACCAAATGAAAGATCCGGAAATCCAAAAGATTTTAGTAGACATCGAATCCGACGATCCATTCAGGGGGAGAGCCTGGACGGACAAAGGCTACATCACGTCGGACGGTATACTGTATCGATATGGCCCAGAGGGTGACGAAAGCGATGAGGCATGTCTGGTAGTGCCTGAGCATGAGCGAACAAAAGTCCTAGCCGATTACCATGACGCGCCCACTGCGGGTCATTTTGGCATAGAACGCACTTTGGCTCGCCTACGATCACGTTTTTACTGGCCAAACATGCGAAAGTATGTAGCTGATTATATCAAACAATGTGTACCATGTCAAAGATACAAATCGGATAACAGAAAGCCCACCGGACTTCTACAAACACCTGCAATGACTAGACGCTTCGAGGTTTTATCAGTGGACTTATTTGGCCCGCTACCAGTTACCGCACAAAATAACCGTTGGATCCTAATTGTTGAAGACGTGTGTTCGCGATGGGTAGAGCTATTTCCACTCGAAAGCGCAACTAGTCTCGAATGTGCCAAAGTCCTTATAAATGAGGTCTTTTTCAGGTTTGGTGTGCCACGTCGCCTACTAAGTGATAATGGCGTACAGTTCGTTAGCGAAATAATGCAGCAGGCTTGCTTTGTAATGGGTATAGATCAAGCTTTAACACCTCTGTATCATCCGGAAGCAAATCCAATCGAGCGAAAAAATAGGGATTTAAAACCCCAACTCGCAATCCTAGTTGGTCAAGATCACGGAACGTGGGATTTGCATCTGGCATCTATCAGGTTTGCAATGAACTCAGCGATAACGTCAAGTACAGGTTTTTCACCGGCTTATCTCACCTTCGGTAGGGAGCTTCGTGCACCAGCAGACGCGGTTAATGACATGCGTAATATCTTGGAAAGTGATAATGTTGTTCCAAATATCACTCCTTACCTTAAGCGAATGGCCGAAACTATGGCAAACGCAAGAGATGTGCACGAGAAAAACCAAGCATCGCAAAAGAAATATGCAGATGAACATCGCCGCCCAGCACCTGATTATAAAGTTGGAGATTTAGTACTTCTCAAGACTCAAGGTCTCAATGATACTGACAAAGGTCAGTCGCCTAAGTTCATTCCTAGAAGGGATGGACCATATAAGATAAAAAAAGTTGCAAGTGCGTCTTCTTATGAGCTGGAAGGTATTAATGATGGCACCTTCATAGGTAAATACCACGCGTCGCTTCTTACTCCATTCGTTGGCCGCGTTCAGTCACCTATAAGGGAAAAACGTAGGCGTGGTCGACCGCGTAAGAATCCTATCCCAAACGCGGGGACGTCTAATTTGGGATAGAGGGGGAGGATATAGCAGGCGGGCACGTAGTATCAGCGCATCTCCGATAGGTGGCGTACGGCAGTAGCCGTCGCACGCATCATGAGCCGTACCTCATACCCCGACCCTACCTCACCTAGCGGCGCCCCCGCAGCTCGCCCGATCCGAACGCGTCGCGAGACGCCAGTCCGCTCGAGCTCGCTTACCCGCCAGGCTGTGCGGTTGCGTTGCGGCCAAATCCAAAAATTACGCTAATATTGATTTGGACCCCCTTATATGCCTTATTTTATGTACTTGGTAATTATAAATTGCAAATACCTAGGTACTACCTAACAATGAACAAAGGAGAGAGGAAATTGAAATTCGATCATTTTTTTACTATTTGCAAAGGAACTAACTCTCTAATGCCAAAACAATTATACACTGAAGCTGCTAATATGCGAACGCAACATAGTAACAAAAGAGAGTTTATTGATTATATGTTATCGCATGCGTCTGCGCACATAATAGATATCAAAATTGTTCCGCTTGTTATTTAATAGATGTAATGAGTAATAAAGCTCTTGACTTTTATGAGGCATATCCCTTTACAATGTATTTTCTTTATATTAAACGCATTTGTTATCTGAAATATTTTATATTAAACATCGACGAAAATTTGGATGTTAAACTATAAGGTTTATCAAAAGGTATTTTTATTAGATATGTTCTTTCCTTTCAGCGTATTTTTATTAGATATGTGTTTTATTTACCTATCAATATTAAAGAAATGGTCACAAATAATCAAAGACTTTTTTTACTAAAATCATCATATAATTTTATTTCTTTTATTATTTTTAGAAGTGTTAAAAATATATTATTCCCAGTTAAATTATCTATTATAGGTTTGGGGTACTTACATCTTTTCTAATTAATATCCCTCTACAATATAGCTACAAATGACATGGTTTGTTTGCCATTATTTTTGTGACCGGACGCTGCCTGACGTCGCGGGCAATAACTAGTAAAGTTTGTAAATATTTTGTTGCCCACTCATCGATGACTCATACAGGGCCATATAAATAATTTATTTTTATACCGTTAGCTATTATATAATAACGACCATCTACGCGTCTTGATAGATTTTGTATTTAAATTAATATTATAGTTTATTTGACCACAAATATATAAAAACATGTATATTTTTGCAACAGTATAAAATCAAAATAACTATAATCATCTATGACATATTCGTTGTAAGCTATATTGTTATTATAATAAATACCTACAATATAATTGTATCTAAATACAATTAAATATAATATCTATTTTAAATAACTAAAAGTACCTTGTTGTAAGGATCGTTGCCAATAGAAATCTCTAGTTCTAGCTCTTGAAAGGATGGCACATTTTAATTGAGACCTTTCGTATGAGCCAAAATATTACATCTGCGGTTGCTGAGGACTTATGGAGTTAATTTTATGTAGACTTTTTTCATGCTTGCTATAATCTTATGCTAACACCACACTTGGCTATTTGTGTATTTGCCAAAATATTTGACGAATAAGCAAAGTAGGCAAATCACGCAAAAGTTTTGGCAAGTAGGTATACCGTCCTTACATGGTCAAATAGGCAAATATTCGTATACAAATAGCCAAGTGTGGTGGTAGCATTAGGAATACTACCGAAGTAACTTCATACTTATCAATCGGGTCGATTGCTGACGTCAGATGTTCGGCTGGATGGGGAAAATATTAAAAAATACCTACATGGGCATAAGGAAATATCTACATCGTACATGTATCGTCTTCTAAGAAAGAAAACATAGAAAGTAGTAATTATATACATATACAAGAATAAAAATTCTACAAAGAGTTGATTCATATCGGAAATGTCGGTGCGTAATGAATCATTTCTCAATTATTTGCTTAGCTTTTAACAAAGAAGAATAGTATTTATGGTAATAAAATAAAAATCTTGGAATAAGATTCTTATTTTATTATAGCAATATAATATGTAGTGGCAACCAATCCAAGTCGGGCCACGCTCTCCGTCACTTGACGCGCACATTCGTTACGAGTACGCAAGGCTATTAAGCTCCACTTACTCATTAGACTGAAATGAGTTAAGTAGTGTAAGGAGATCTTTATATAATTTGTTTGTATTTATACAAACTATGCAAAATTGCACATACTTTCTTCGCCACATGTGGTCGCTTGAAAGTAATTAGGTAGAACGTAGCGTAGCTAATATTATTTATTCTAAGAAAATATGCAAAACCTTTGAAATCGAGTGCGGGCAATTTTAGTGTAAGATTAATTATCGGAACTTCCGGCGAAACTAAAGTCGTGAAAAAACCTCACACTACTTCTTATGTTAATTACTTTTGATTTTTTTTTATCTTTATTCCAGAAGTCACTTCTTATTTCGATGTCAATGACAAATTATTCAATATGGTTACCCCAGATCCCGTTTGTCTTAGATTGATGATGTTCCATAATGATAAAGCAATTGAATCGCGATTAACTTGGTTATAAATGGTAAATGGGTAACCTTTTTTATATTGGTAGTAATAACCCATTTAATACGGTAAATAGACCTGGCGAACTCTTACCGCCTAAATGCACTTTTCTCTCCGCTTGAACCTTTCCTGAACTTTCACAAATATTTAAAGACTAAAATTAACCAAATCGGTCCAGCCATTCTCAAGTTTTAGCAAGAATAATGAACAAAAATCGATTTTATATATTATTATAAGAAGATTTCAAAGTAACAATAGGTAGATAAAGAGTAAACGGCTATCAATCACAAGTGCTTGTAAAGTTTACTATACCAATTAGTTAATATCATTCAACACTGTAGATAAAGTCTAAAGCCAATTTTAGAAGCGTTAAGTACTTTAGTTATTCGTTCTTAAAACTTGGCAGGTCATTTCTGAAGTCTGCATATCCTACTGTCAAGTCACCTCACTATCAATATCCTATATATTGTAAAACCTAGAAATTTGAAAAAAAAATTAGTGTTATTTATTTATTTCTACTACAGTACTATCGCTTTAACTTTCAAATTATTTATATTAAAATATACCTACTCTTGTGGCAAAATCCTTTAAAAAGTGACAATTACAAGATAAGTGTTCTTTCTAGTAAAAGCTAGTCGGAATAACATAGATAATGAATTAATTTTAAACACGCATACTCACCAGATATCATCAATGTGCATACAGCCTTAATTAGACCGTGCGAAAATGAGTAATTTATTTGCCATAATGAAGTAGGTTACACGGGAATCTATTGGAATTAGTATTTTCCTGTGATCCTAGTGCGTTCCTGTAGGAGGCGTCCAGAAGGAAGCTCGCGGATTGGCGTTATAAAACTTGAACTAGTATATTTATTAATGACCGTGCTTTTCCGTGGGAAAGGTTTTTTTTATTGAATGTTTTTATCCCTTACGGAGACAGAGTCTCAACTGCCCAAAGTCGCGGAGTAGGATATGCGTGTTAATGGCCTCTCCACCAAGGATTCTGAAGACTGGGCGAAGTGGTATAGAAAAAGTAGTAATGCAATCGGAAAAGCGCTACGATGAAGAAGAAGTAGAAAGAGCCTTAGGTCATAACGTTAACTTTTTCTCTTTCTGTGAACGTTTTTAGGAACAAACATATCCAAGTGCTTGGTCCTCTGATTCTACCAGCAACCATGCAGGAAAACTCTATACGATAGAAAACCCGATACCTCAGTTTTTAATTTTAACCCAAAATAAGAATACAGGACAGACATTTAAGATATTAATATAGATACAATGAAACATGTACTTAGTCGTATTGCTATTTACACGTAGAAGTAATCTTAAAAGAAGTACTAATACAAAAGTAGAAATCAATTCTAGTGATTGATTAAATAGCTGATTCGTTAATAATTGCATACATTTCTATCTACTTTATTTAGTCTCGATCGCAATGTTAACAAAATCTCTTTACGGATAATATAAGATTTGTCGATTGATTCGATTGATTTGGTGGCAGGATGTATCATAGGTACAGTGTCACATAAATAAATATAGGTAAATATGGAGCCTAAGATGTAAGTGTACGGGTATAATGTGGTGCTATTCTATGTGGACAACTGTACACAATCAGAATGCCTACTACAATAACCAAACCATGCTATCCTGCATTTCGAAAATGGAAATTGTAATTAAATGAGAAACAGTCAACAGGTAAGTATATCTTCATTATTATAAAAGTTATTGTAAAGACATGATGTAAGAGACAATAGAAAAATAATCATAATCATTTCATTCCACACATAAAAGACCCCGAAGACAGATAAGACCAAGAAAGCGGTGGAAGTATTGAGAAGAGAGAAGGAACGGACAAGGCTAGACAAGGAAGAAAACATTTTCCAGACGGGAAGACAGAGACAAAGATCATGCGAAATGGAAGAAGACTTTTGAGGCCAAGAAACATGAATAGTTGTAGCGCCCAGGACACAAACAAAGTACCTATTTAAGTTCAGCAATATGAAGTACTACCTAAAAACTAAAAACTGAGTAGACATTCCAATACGTCACTATTGTGATAATAGGTATATGGCATAAGTAGCAAAAATGAAAAGATTGAGACGTTAAGATGATGATGTTCGAAGAACTGATAGAATCCTACAAGTGGTAAGATCGTGGATTCCATAAGTTGCAACATCAAAGTATTTCGCTATTCATTCACATAGTGTCGCTCTTTAGTTAGTCGCAATTTCGTATGTCGAACTTCTGTCATTCGTACTTTGGTGATGTCGCAACTATGTTGTTACACGTCAATAATTCAAAACATCCCATTTCGAGAACAAAATAGAAATTTAAATATTGTAAAATGGTATAACAAATAAAATATGTGTGCCATATCATCAAAAATTAAAAATAATTATAACATATAAGTATTAGAAAGTCTCACTAATTTGAAGAAAACATACTGGTTGCATGAAAGATTTACGATCTTAAGAAAACCTTTTTTGTGTTACATTATGCCGGTCTTCGATTGATTTTAAATTTATTATCAATACAAAGACACCTTGTCTAATTGAGAATGATAATTTTAACAGTAGGAGAAAAATATGTATATTATTATGCGTAATATAGAAGGGCGACTTGCAAGAAAATATAATTATATGCTTTGACAGCTTGTATTTTGATTAACCTATATTTGACAAACTATAGTATCTACTTATCTAATTTGCTATCGTATCCAGTTTGATACTCTACTTTAAAAATAAAATCACTGCTTCTTACTAAATTCATGAAATTAATAACTTTTATTGAAAAAAAAAAATATATATTTATTAAAAATAAACCACGCGAGCGAGGCCCGGGTTGACAGATGTAGGTTAAGTAGCAATATAATTCGTTTTATGTGAAATTGATTTTATCAGGATTAAAATAAAAATAATACAGTATACATGATCACGTTATAGAAATTATTCTAAAACACGCATATCGCCAAAGATGGAAGATAGTTCCGTCAAATATATTTTTTACTAAAAATTTGTGGCTCACGATTATGGCGCGTGCGTGCTACATGCTTATTTTTATTTTTTGGTTGGCTACCCATCATAATACATTTAAAAAACGAAGAAGTTTCAATATATTATTTTTATTCTCTATATCTCTTCCATGCTGGTCTGGGAAAAAAAGAATAACATAGAATGTTCAGCCCCTTCTCTGATCTCTGATCTGATCGCCGCTTTCTTCCAGACTGAGAGAATCGTGGAATAGGGGAATCAAGACTAGGCGATGCGGCTAGCAACCCATCACTATTGATTTACTATTTCAACTGCCATCATGCTAAACGTGAAGGTCTTATGGCTCTGTCTACGCCGCCGTATGGGATAAAGACGTGATTTTATGTATGTATGTATATGTACTTATGTGATTTTAATGTTATTAAGGCCATATTTAAATCTATGTTTGAGGCCGTCTCTATGTTAGCTTTGCTCTAAATATACTCTAGGTTTCATAAGTCTCTTTTAGTCCATTATGTAGGTTTTTTTATAACTTTCAATAGATATAGGCATAAATAGGTACATGATAAAACGATTTGGACATCCCCTTTATATCTTGGTTACTACATCGATATTCACAAACACTGTGTGAGTTATGAAAGTACATAAGACAATTTTAAATTCACGAACTATGAAAATTGGTCGACAACATTCATGATTTTATATTTGCGTTATTCATTATTAGAAGTCAGGCACAAGTTGTGCCTGACTTCTAATAATCGCCAGGGTCGGTTCTTTACGACAAAAAATTTAGGGCACATTTCGCCAATGTCGAAAATTTCCAACAGGCAATAGTACATTTTAACTTTTCATGGCACTAGGGGTACGACAACTAACAAAAAGTCTGGCAGTCAAAGGGTTAAGAATAGATAACGCCCTTTCTTCCCGTATGATATAAAAGGTGACTAAAAGACTAATAATAGTTTTTCTTGTACCTTTGTTGAGGTACAAGGAAATTTAAGTTCAGCTGTCCGATGGCGTATGCACCAACAACAGTACCTTAACTATTCAATTACTAAGTAAGTCTTTTGTCGCGTCTGGTCTTACACGGTCCTCTACTGTTGCTAAGGGGTGACCATGACCTTCACCTTGACTTTGACTTTAGCTTTTTAACCCTTTCGCAGCTTCCCTAGACAACAGCGAAAGTGCACGCACCCCAACCGCCCGAGTATAAACGCAATGCATACCGCGGCGCGTACCATTCGCGAAGAAGTAAAACGCGCGCGCGCACGACGCACGGACGTGTGACGCCGCACGCGATTAGTGCAGTGCTATAATTGTGACTTTGCTAAAATTGTAACGTGCGACGAAGGGTTGTCGGCGGTGAGTTCCATTATTGAATTATAAGTTTTTTTTTTTCATATTTTTTGCGGTATGCATCGGTTTCAGGGAGGATGTATATGTAAAATAATTTCAGTCCTCATAAAAATATATTTTTTTAAAGTTATGTGTGGATCTTATAATTCTTTCATTAAAATAAATCGGTAATAAAAAATATAATTTTAGAAAACTTAAATTATTATGTATTTTTGAAAAATATTTATTAACTTAACAATTAACACAACAATTTTGAATATTTTTTTTTACCCTCTAATGTCTCGATTAGAAACATCATTCATAAAAGTTCTATTCAAACTTAAAACTAATAGTCGTCATTAGTACTTATTTTAAATGCAAATCAAATAATATAACGTCATAGAACCCCATAAAATAATTCTCAAATTATGCTAAACGGACCGCAAATGCGTAAAGCAATTATTTTGTTCTCGGAGTTAGTCATAAAGTATAAAATATAATAAATGTAAACTTTATTATAATTACAAAGACATTACACTATACAACATTCGTAAATATTTATTATTTGCATGTGTTTATTTAAATTATACTCCAGTTCTCCGAGTAAGCTATAATTCGATTAAATAGCTAATTATATTGAGCTATATAAAATTGCGCATGGCACATTATAAGCGTAATGCAGTTCAGTTATACCTAATAAGAATAGCAAGACAAGACAATACAAAACAAATTTCTTTATTGCACCAGTAAAAATAATACACAAGAAGGAAATTACAAAAATAGACAATATATAAAAGATTATTGACAAAAAAATAGGTAAATAGAAATCAGAAGAGTGTCTAACATCTCAATAGATAAGCGTAGACTCCAGAACGAATTGTAATTTTGTAACTATTTTTCAGTACAGAGGTCAAAAAGAGCCTTGTGTTTTAGATGTTTAATTTCATCATATTCAAGCAATAAAAAAGTTAGTAGAAGTAAAAATAAAATTTTAATAAATATCTAACTAAAAACTTCCACATGATTAATAGTTATACTTAGCTGAAATAGGTTTCCCGATTTTATTTAATGTCAAAGTTCTATAAAAGATTTTGTAGTAGTAATAGAATCAATCATTATCATCATTAATAGTATAAAAAAAGTTGCTTCCCTCTGTCTGTCCCTATGTATGCTCAGATCTTTGAAACTACGCAACGAATTTTGATGCGGTTTTTTTAATAGAGTGATTCAAGAGGAAGGTTTTATGCCCATGCGAAGCCGGGCCGGGTCGCTAGTTTTGTATAAAGCAGATATTTCCAACAAAACAATCAGTAGGTACCATTTTTAGAATTTTTGTTTATACAAGTGTACTTAGTATTATCTATCGATATAACATATTTTCTAAACTGTTTATATTGTAGGCATGTCTACCCATCCCAACTTCTTTTCTCCCATAATTTGTGACAAAGCAATACTGCAATAAAAAGTAACGGAACCAAAAAAAAAAATCGCTGCATCACTCCTATACTAATCAGAAGAGCGTCTAACATCTCAATTATAGTAATTACATTAGAATCGATTAACTTTGCCATTTTAATGAAATTATTTCGAGTCATCGAATCAATTACTCTATATTCTGACGTTACCGATTTGGCGGTAATCGATTAATAGAATAATTTTACGCACGTCTTTGTGAAAGTGCCAGACATTGGGTGCGAAATGGCCGTAGAAAGTGATTATTTCATTATTTGGGGTATACTGTTGTTAGGTAAGAACATCATTTGTCTTACAGGTATAGCACCAATATTTATTGGCACAATGAAATTAGGGCAATTGCCACACAAGTTTAAATTTTTTAATTTATTTTTGTAATATAAAACACTCACATTATTAATTTGTATGTATTGTTCTAAAAGCGCAAATAAAGTTAACTCTGCGTAAAAATATAGGATAACGCAAATGTTGAAATAAAATGATACATACATATCATCACGCCTGTCTCCCGTAGGGGTATATAGGCAGAGACTAGAGATTTCCATTGGCTACGATCCTTACATATGTCTTGCGCTTCCTCCACACTCATCGCTCTCGTCATACACACTCGCCGATTTCTGGTACTCCTAATGCCTCCCTTTTTCAAAATGTCTTAAAAATAAAATGAGTCACATTAATGACACACTCTTAAAATAAAATGAAATGGAAATAAAATGATACACTCTTATAATAATGTACCACACCTAAATAGAATAATTTTACACTCTCGAGGACATATCTCTGGAAGTACCTTAGTCATGTCATGGGTTTCAAAAAGATGATCCACTGAAGATTGTTATACACACAATAAATAACACGTGAAATAATAATGTGGTAGCGGTTTGTATGTGGAGCTTAGCCACCTTACGGCGGACCATTTTGTGCAATATAAAAAAATGCAAAAATTAAAAAGAGAGAAATTTCGAATTTCAAAATTGATATTGATACAGAGACGAATTCAAATATGTCGAGGATAATTGTAGTCAAAAGTATCAAGTTTAAAAGTGTCAAGTTTAATGACGCGATTACGAATTAATTCACACCTCAACACACACAGACAACCTGTCACTACTTTTTTTCTGTCCAATTATTGACATGTGTTGGTTTTTTCTCACCTCCGGTTAAATTTCTGCGGAAGTTACAGTAAAAGTTAAATGTCCTGCTTTTGCATATCAATGATCCGTTGTACCTATGTACTTTTATGTACTTATTTTTTTTTCTTTGGTTCAAATAGAACTTAAACTTAAAAAGTTGCTGTCTTGCTATTTTACAATTTAAAATATATTTCATGCTGGATTTAACTTTTAATGAGACTAATTAATAAGAATTACATATTCACATTATCTGTTATTATAGAAATCAAAATGTAGGTAGTATATCTTCTATCCCAAGAATCCGAAGACGAACGATTGCTTTGTTTCTTTTTTTTTAACAACATTTGACTATGAAATTAATGTTGCTACATTGTTCTAAATGTGGCTTCAACTTGAGCTGATATTTGAATTTTCTACAGAAGAATATAATACTTAAAACATTATGCTGTATCTTCGTATAATTCGGCCATAACCGTCAGATCCTTGTAGTTTATTTAGTTGATACAATCGACTTATGATAATTTTGCCGTTTTATCCGCTATACACCGAGCATTCAGTGAAAAAAAAATCGAATAACCTACGATGATATAAATAAAACACAGAATAAACGTAAATAAATAAAAATGAATTTAGTTAATAGCAATACCAAACAATTTTTCAGCTTTTTTCCTATGATGTAATAGCATATTTATACGCATTAGAATGTAACACGATTGTGACGTAATCTGTATTGGTTGTGGTATTTTACGTGCGATATTTTTGTACAATTAAGTAGGTTTCTGTTGTTATCAATGATAGAAGATAGCAGAAGATATCAAACAGGTTCTTTATTTTTGTTGTGTAGATGCAAAAATCATAGCCTGTTAGGCCTATTCAACTGTTCAACTTCTTCCTAATCCTAGGTTTTCCTGTTTGCATCCTAAGCTTCTTAATACGCACCGGCAAGCGCAGCGTCGAACATCTACCGACCAGATGGTCAGGTGACCTAAAGAAGGTCGCAGGCAGACGCTGGATGCAGGCCGCTTCCAACCGGTCGTTCTGGAAATCCTTGGGGGAGGCCTACGTCCAGCAGTGGACGACCTACGGCTGAAATGATGATGATGATGATCCTAAGCTTCTTTAGAGCCCAGGATTCACTTACCTGATTTTTCTTCTCTACATCGTTTTTGTTTTAGAATATACAACTTAAGTATTTTTTAATGATGCATAATAACCTGAATACGTGGCTGGTTCAGTTAAAGAATAAAGACTGCAAAATGTACAATCATTGATTAATTGAGGAGTATAGTAAAGAAAAACGTGTGAGATTGTATGTAATTGCAGTGTCAATGGTTTATCTTATTGGTTCTGATCACACATATTAATGGAGTCGATCCATGGCACTGATAATGTCATATTATCATGTGAATAATATACTACTGACTTTTAATTTGTACAAATGGCAAAAATCTATTAATACCAGTTCAATTTATTCAATTTTGTAATGTAATGGAACATTATTTCAAGATAATTTTTATGAGACGTATTCGTGTTATTTTATGCGATTGATTTTGTACTTTATTACTTCAAAAAATAGGTACTGTAAATAAGGATACCTCAAATTGTAGCATTATCCGTGGTTGATAAACATTTAGATAGTATTTCTTTTTTTTGCTACCGATTTAGATGCTATATTTACTACTTTTACATCAAATATCTTCCAAGTGACGAATACCTCTACTACACAAATTTAAAACATACATACATATCTTCACGCCTGTCTATCGCAGGGTAGGCAGAGACTAGATTTCTATTGACTACGATCCTTATAGAGACCGCTCGCTTCTTCAACACTCATCACTTTCGTTATACACGCTAGCCGATTACAGATAGTCATAACATAATATCTACCTTTTTCAAAAAGCCTGCGATTTGGTCGCAGTATATTTTTTAGAGCCGACCAAGAATCGACTCTCTTAGTTTATCTACTCTGTTTTGTTTGTATATATGTTACTGTAAATGCTCGAACTACGGTAAATCCTAAGATTTAAGAGTAAGTCTTAGGATTTACCGAAATGAGTTGGTAAATGTAAGGATATATAAAAATAAGACGATTTTTCGGGCGTTTACTATTAGAATTTAGTAAATTCTAGGTTTTACCACTGACGATTGGTAATTGTTGGTTTTGGAAATAAAACAAAGAGTGAATCTTATTAATTTACTTCAGTCAAAATCTTAGGTATATATTTTTATTTAGGTATCTCATGAGAGTAATAAATTAATAATAATATTATTATTATTGTAATAATTTACTAATTAATATAGTAATATATAATAAATTACTAATTAATTTTAAAACACCTTTATAATTAATTTCTAAACAGTAAAAATAAAACAAATATATATACCTTAAAAAACTTATAAATTCAGAACTTACCTCTACAAAAGGGTTAGAAGCAAGTTTATCAGATTCAGATAGACTTCCGTCATTCTATCAGTAGGCACCAGTGGGAGATATTCACTGGGGATATATATTTCCCTTACAAAGTAGCCTCAAAGACCCCGCTTATTTGGAATTCACACCAAGCCCTATGATAAAATTCCTTGCGCATTTACGGCATCATAGTAACGATTTAATGTCAATCAAGGATTTCAAAGATGGCGCCAGTAGTAGATAGACTGAGAATGGTTTGACTGGAATTTGCATGAGAAATAATATTCTCATCTTAATTTTTGTATCCGAGGTTACACTTTCATTGAATTTCAAGAAAATCTCACAACTATTAGCTACAGTTGGATTTTGAAGGCCGGAATCTATCAAAAAGCGATGTCTTAATTTTCCTTTTTATGAAGTAGCTACCTACTATAAGGCTTGCCGTAAGAAGACAAAGACAGAGGTTTTTATAGAAAATATAGGTACCTACCTACTTACTTAAAAAAATGAGTTCGGATAGTACATTTTTCATGCCTTAAATATTTGGTTGTATGGTACTAATAAAATAGTGTTTGACCTGCTTTGGTTGTGTGTCCCAGGCCCCGGGATCCACCTTACGATCAATAAATAAATATTTTCAATGGCCAAAAGGTAACTAAGAGACTGACAAGGACGTAGTGTTAGTGTATATTTTCTTTGGTAGTGGATCGATACAGCAATTCAGGCGAACTCATGTCACGTAAATGAAAGACTATTGGGAAATAAACGAATAGTAGGTACGAAAGTCTGACTGTCTGTTATGATTTCACGGCTAAACCGCTGGACCTATTTTGATAAAATTGGTATAGATAATAGTCAAGTACCAGAAGTCATACAAAGAACACTTTAGGGCACAAATATAACCGAGTCCCACGCGGGCGGACCCGCGGGCAACTGCTTGTATGTAATAATAGATATAAGTACTTACCATGTTTTAAGGTAACCCAACTTTGTACTAATTGTCTCTAAACAAACACATAAATCTTTTAATCCTTTAAATAATGAATTATTTAGAGAATTAGTTCCTAACACTTTTTATTTCTATGGTGTAAATATGAATAGAAAATTGACGTTTCGAATGCGGAAAGTATTCGAGTGAATAACTGCACAAGTCATGATCGTTTTGCTCGGCATTCCAGGAACCGTAACTCGCAGTCGCATTTGACCACTAGTATTATGCTTATTCTATACTATCACACTCTTTTTTTACAATAAATTGTAATAATTAATAAAAATAATTTTAATATTTTAGCTTCTTCTTAGCGAGTCAATGGTCTGATGGCTTATTCTTAAGGGCCAAAAATTGGGACCTGTAAATAGAGATGAACATTAGGTAAAGACCAAAAAGGTAAATACTCGAGATAATACCCAATTCTAATTGGGTAATTAATCCAGGGTATTTACCCGACGTGGATAATAACCCGGGTATTTACCCGGGTATATTTTATTGGATTTGGAGTATTTTCCCGGTAGAAACTCATCTCTACCCGTAAAGCGTAGATAGCTCTACGAGTAGGTATATAAATCCTCCAGCCTTAATATTTTAGCTGAGGGAGGACTACTGCTATGTACTTACTTATATATCTAAACTAGCGACCCGCCCCGGCTTCGCATGGGCATAAAAACCTTCCTCTTGAATCACTCTATCTATTAAAAAATACCGCATCAAAATACGTTGCGCAATTTTAAAGATTTAAGCATACATAGGGATATAGGAACAGAGAAAGCGACTGTTTTATACAATGTAGTGATTTTAACCTGATTTTGCCATCATAGCTTTAAATCCTATCATCAGGCCTGCATCCAACGCCTTCTTCCGAAAACCTTACTGCGATGGCTCAACGGCTTTTAACATCAATCTTTAATATAATAATTTAATTATCGAATTAAATAAGCAAGCGTTTGTCAATATAGCCAACCGTAATGAAATTTTACGGGAATGTAGAGCCAGGTACCTAATTGGTATGAGTACTATATGGCTGTTCTGCTATTTTTGGTTAAATTTATAATGCCTGTGCTTGTTATTAGCTACATATATAAAACACACAGTACAATGAAAGTATACTAAAATTACACCTTTTTATTTATTTTAGAACACATTGTTCAAAATATGAACATAAAATATTTAAATGACATTAAATAAGTTTTATTTACCTACTTTAAACATATGACTTTAGTTACCTACTCCGTTAGTTTTGATCTGACAGCCAGATAATAATTTAGCAGCTCTTGGGTTCGAATTTTAAATTTGTTATTGGCTTGAATTCATAGAATAGGCTAGTTGACTTGTATTTTGTTTTTGTTTAAAATAATTATTCTCTATTTGTTTAGATTGAAACCATTTTTTCCATGTTTTTCCGAGCCCTCTAAGGCAGCAAATTTTTATTTATTTAGTTCACTTTTAGAATCCCATCAAAAACACCGTCGGCCATTTTTGCAAAGTTTTGTGACGTCATTATTGTGTAAGGTGCTATTTTTGAAACCTGATTCGCCAAGAACCACAGAGTCGCATGAAAATCACGCGATTCCACAGTTAGGTCGAATAAAAATCATTCGAATTAATGACTTTTTGTTTTGAATCGTTTATACGGCCATGGAATCTAGTCCTTTAAGGCCTTTCTTGAATTTATTAATCTTCTTCAGTCCTACATAAGTCAGTCGAGTCAAAAATTCAAGTCAATAGTCAAGTCCAGTCAAGTAAGTAAGTCTAGTCTGAGTCAGATGGCTAAGTGAAGCGGTGGAAAAATTTCACTTAGCTATATCATGGAGATTTTGGTGACAAAGATAAAAAGTCACGTAATCGACACTGTATCACTTCCGAACACTCACGCTTGTTTACGAACACTTTGCGAATAATAATCCACCAATATTAGGCACAAACACATTTGAAAAAACCTAAGTTTTGGAAATTAAATACAGCGCGGACATCGGTCAGTTTACTAGAATAGTTGCGTCACGTCAATGTCAACTGTCAAAGCGAGGGCGGTTGATGGCCGGCCCTCGTTTTGACAGTGCCGAATTTTAAGTTTTGAAATGGAAATTATAATGAAATCTTGCATTTTTCTTAGCGGAAATCGATATATTTCGTTTCGTGGGTCAAATACTGTAAGAAATGAACATTTGTTGCATCAATATTAATATGAGTCAAGTAGCCTATTAGGAAAAGCTCGCGTGACGCCAGATATTTTTTTTAATCTATGTTGGATTGTGACTTCATCTACTGACTCAAGTTTTGATTTCTTGGGGTGTTTTCTGGTACATCTCTATTCTCCTTCGATCTCACAAGTATTTTTTGTCACTAGTATTAAGCTAACAATTAGTGTCGAATTGCGCTATTTCTTGGCAGCTAACGGCACCGGCTGCAAGTATCTTACTAAGGCACTGTCGTGAACGTCTAATGGACTTGAGTGGTCTTAGGCACTATTATATTTTGTACTAACTAGGCTAGCCTAGACGGAGATACGTTAAGTGAAATTTGTTGTGCAAATAAGTGGAATTCGTTGGGCAAAATTATCAATTTGTATTTATTTATGGATCAATTGTGCACGTGTATTAATCAGCCATTAATGATGTTCTTCTCGTCAGCACCTATTCTTCTTGATTCTTCATTCATTATCTTCTTCTTTTTGGCGATTAGAAAAATTACTCCTACCTCTATAGGTAGGAGTAATTTTCCTAATCTAAATATACGACATACATCTATATGTATGTCGTATTTATAAAATTCAAAGCCTTTAACGTGTCGAATTTCACCTCATACTATTCAGATTATTAATTACTTTCTTGTTAAAATAGTATTACGATTATTTTATCTTGGCTACTAAGAATTCCTGAAATCACTCCTGTGTATATAAAGAGTGAGTGAGTAATATAAGATAAAAATCTAAATTTAAGTCTAGCTATCCTTACAAACTGACGGATTTACGACTTCTCAGCTCTGCAACACTTATGCAAAGCTAACTTGCTCTAGCTAAGTAGTAAGGGCAGGTTTTGTTCTACAGACCGACATAATAGCCATAGCAAGGACGTGTAAAAACATCACTAATTGACGCACCTGTCAGCTTGTTGGGGTAAGTTGAGCGATTCAGGCTTTAGATGGTTCTGTACGTTGTAGAAGACTATATTTTCCAAAAGTATATATTTATTTATAAGGGTTGTTACATTAAAATAAGTGACAATATCGGAGATCCGACGTAGAACGAAAGTTCACGACGTACTCTCTAGGGTTTCAACTCTAAAATTAAAACTGGTCGGAACACCTAGATAAAAGGAACGATGGTACCTAGGTGGAGTAAGGCTGTAACGAAATGGTAACTTAGTCACGAAAGGCGAAGTACAGGACGTCCAGTGGCTAGATGGGTCGATGATATTAGGAAAGTTTGCTGGCAACCCCTGGATTGCGATGGCTGAGTCCCTACTCATACATCCCTATGTATGGCGTAGACAGAGGGAGGCTTATGCCCAGCAGTGGGTTGTAGACAGCTGATGATGATGATGATGATTATGAAGTTACAATATACACATCATTTGAATGTAAAACTATGCTATTAACAATGATAATGGTTGATGAAGACTATACGGCGCTACTAATCCACTCGGATCATATTCGTATTGATCTGGTTTCCCTCTAGAGAGACTAATCTCCGTAACGACAGTCGCTCCATTCAATAAACAGTACCACCGACTCTAGGACTATAATTAATACATAGTTTACGTTACTGGGCAAAGAATAAACTAAACATGCAACTGGCAAACATGCTGAAATGATGATGAAATAAAACATTCCGACGAATTGAGAATTTCCTCCTTTTTTGAAGTAATATCACAAAGATCTCAAAAATAGACTCATAAATAAAGATAGTCTCTACTCGGCAATTTGCGTCAACGAAAGTATTATTTATATTAAGATGGTTAAGACATGTTCTTATATTTGTAATATTAGGTACAAGAAACTAGCCTTGCCTGGAGCTTGGCTACTGTTGCCAATTACCTAGTTTTAAAAATATCCATTTCTTAGATGATAAAGGTGTGAGATTACAGGTTTTAAGTTTAAAGGATTTAATAAGGTTGAGTCTGAGTATTTAACCTATACTCAAAGGGTTGAGTTGAGTTAATTAGTGGGGCATTTTTTGTTGAAAGTAAAATATATTTCAGTATCAAATTAAAATTCAACTAGTTTGATACGAATTATGTGCATGAAAAACCCATATAAAAATATTTTTTTTTAATAAGTCTGTTAAAGTTACAATAAAATTCAAATTGAATTATATGTGGCCAAACAATCAAAGTTATTGACTATAAATACATAAGTAGTACTATTGTGTATAGGATTATAGCATATGTATATTTTGAATATGTGTGCTGAAGACATCGCGAAGTAATCTTATACAATTTTTATATAAAATATACAATTTATATATAGTTAATTATTGTGTGCATGGGAATTACACACATTTAAGTAATTACAATAATTAAATAAACAGCAATACTAGTGCGCCTACTTAATTGTTGTACTGTTTTAAAAACTTCTCACGCCTTAAATGGACGAATATAAGTGTAACTGCATTTTTGTATCCGTTAATATATTTAAATATTCCACGAATACTTATAATGATTCTTATTAACTACATGCTTATTCTACACTTGCATAGTTATGAATTCGATTGTCTAGAAGATTGTCATTCAATAGTAAATTTAAGTATAATATAAAAAAAAATAACAGGATTAAGCGGCGGAACATCCGAATACTATGGAAGTCTTCTTCTAAAGCCTAAAGAGCAAACGTTGTTTCCTAAACGGTTCTCATTCCTGAGCTGGAGTATTTTAGACATTTTTTAATGAAAATTGCTACTACGGACTCGTGGTCCGTATTTTTTTTTCTTTTATCTTTATTTTTTTATAGTATTTATTCTAGTTCCATGCACAGTTAACAAAAACTTACAGCTTAGTCGTCGAACACATTTTATAGAAATATACAATTGAAAATATAACACTAAAACTAAAAAGTATATAAGTAATAGTATATTTAATGTTATACGATTCTGATTATATTTGTTATTGTTATTTTAGACATTAGCCTACTGTCACTTTTTACGATACTAATAACTTGGCAGTTGTCTACACTAGCCGGGTACAACACGGCCAACTTTAAAGGTTATGAAACCTATAAATTCTGTTCTAAATTGGCATACAATAAATAACTTTACAATAAACTCTTGATAGAGTACAGCCACAAAACAGAGAATAACTTCAATCAAACTAATTCAACGTAAATAAATATATAATACTGCGACAGTAAGGTTTATTTCAGTAATTTTCATTGCATCCAACGGGTTTCCTTAACGAACTATGGAGGTAGATGATTGCAATTCCAGTTTCTAGAGATTGTGCACTTGTTAAAATTTGAGCTATTGTGATGGTTCGATTTTACAAATACGAAAATACATATTTACCTTAGTAGGCAAAAGATTTTATAATAAAAATTGAAATGCAGTTCGCAGTTCAGGTTTGTCACTGATTTAATGCTGAAAGTATTCTCTACCAGAGGAGAAATTTTAAGTCAAAAAATGTCAACTAAGAGAATCTTTGGAACGACCTTTAAATGATTTTTTATTAGGACGAAAAAAAAATTCCACACAATGAGAAGTCTATAACGTCTTTTAAACCAGCTATTGTAAAGGATTCGGTTTATATGAACTTACTCAATAATGTGAAAATAATTCGGTTCAACTAAGAATAATCTCTGCGATATTGCAGCAAAATGCTTAAATTCTGTAGTATAATACAATTCGCCGACATCTAATCCCTTATTAATTACCATTATTTAAACAGTTATTTATTTGACAAATTAACTACATCCAGCTACACGCACGTTATTTACATACATGTGTGTAATTATTTTAATGAAAGTACTGTATTTACTTAATACTTGGAAATCTTTCTAGCTGTAAGTAGACGTACTCGTAGTAGTTATAAACATATACATATATAATTAATTAATTAATTTGCTGCTGTAAAACTGCTGTTTTACTACCGTAATATTCATTAAGTAGTCTTTTAAAAAATATGATGTGATAAATCAATCAAGCCAGTATTGTCTTACAAGAGTTTAAAAAAAGAAGCGACAAAAATAAATTAAAAAAAGTATAAGCACGAGCATTATTGTCACTATTGTGCCAGTTTATTTTTGCATTACTCTTTCCAGCCAGTAACGAGATTTCAGATTCATTTTTTATTCGTGATTGAATTAAATCTTTCTCACTTCCTTGATAGACAGCGGATTTATCTAGAGCAGAACCGTTCGTTACCGCAGCGAAATTTATTATCCCTATCCATTGAATTTGCAACTTTACCTTGAAGTACACAAGTATTAATTCATTTTCAAGGAGCACATCTACGTGCAAGTTTTATTTATTACATTTCTATTTCTTATTTCCGCGAGGATATCATTGCTGTTTTTTTACACTTTTGTGAACTAGTAAATGTGGTATTTTTTACTCTACGACAAAAAGTGAATTGGTGAATCTAAAAAAAAAACAGCAACATTCAAAACGCAGAAAAAGTGATATAATAGTACCCAAAAATCAGCGAACTTAATTTGACGAGAGTGATGAATAAGAAGGAAGCGAGGGAGGTCTGTCCTTACTATACCATCCTCCCTCGCTCGATCGAAGCTAGTGGAAACCTGAAGCTCCTGCTTCCCCCACCCTTAAAGAGTAGAGTTTTGAAGTAGAAGAAGATTATCCCGTTTGCAACATTGTAAATTTTCTAGTGTGCGTATTTCAAATACCTAGGTATATAAAGAGAGAAAAAATGCACACTTATGCATCATTTAGACAAACACATAATTTTAGATATTATGAGATACTAATTATGGGTTAAATCTGAGATTGTATGATATTTACTTAGTTTTGTAAATCCTGATGAATTATCATCACATTATTATAAGTATTCTGTTTTACTGTTTATTTACTTATGAAATACGATTTCCTACTAAAGGTTGAATATGTAACACACTATAAATTCACACGACTAATCGTATGAAAGTGGACGCGTAATTGTCAAAAAATGTTCATCCAGCTCTCCGACTAATGCTCTCCAAAATTGGTTTTTGAGTTTTCATATCACGCGATCAGTTTCTCAAATGCAAAATTGTAAATGCTTTTTACAAGATCCTTATTACTGAAACATAAAGACCATTATTCAGAATTCTGTGATAGTTTAATGTGTTCTGATGTACTTTGGTATTTGTGTGAACACTTTCGCTAAGAGAATATGGCTTTATAATGATCGACATGTGATGTTTTACTTATAACATTTGACCAGTGCGGTTGACCTCGGCAGTTAAGTTAATGAAGTAGAAAATTGTTGATTTTCTGTTTATTACTTACATTAGGAAGCTTTTTATACAATAAAGAAACTGAAGATGAATGAATAATTGAAGAAAGAGATCATGTGATCAAAAGTGATTATAAATACATCAGAAAAGTAATTAATTATAATGTCTAAATATAATTAAAATCGGTATAAAAAATTCATAATTTATGATTGCGAAAGTGCAATTGTTTTTGTAATCTCTTAACATCTTCATCAATACAGACCAATGTAGTTAATATTTGTTAGATAAGTACCTACTTACCTACTACGTATTTTGACTTTTTTTAAATGTTTGTATGCTATAAAAATAGGCATACGCGCGCGGTATTCAATTGTCTTTTTTTTATTTAAGAATTCGCCATATTACCTCGTCATTTGAATAATTCTTGTTTAATAATAAATACTTCATAACTAATTTTAAAGTTGTCCAAAACTAAATATAGTTTTTAAAAAAGTAACCGTACAATTACCATACTTTTAAGGTACCTAATTCAGAAATATTTAGCGTATTTTCTTCAATGGAATGGGTAATTTTTGAATTCTCCGTCTACTTCAAAACGTGGAAATTTACATAATGAATGATGATGACTCATTATTTTGATTTGACCATGTTTACATACATGATTTTTTACAGAAATATTCGAATGAATAAATTATTACTTCATTCAACTATTCAGACTAAGTGAGAGTTGTCCGGTGATCGACTTTGTTTACCCAACTTTCGATCTCTATCGTCATGTCCATCTATCAATCTTAGTCATATCCTTAACATTTTTCAAAAGAGAGTAATTATTACCTAACAAATGCATGTGCTATTACCTTCGCCCTCTTTCGAGTAATTTACTCCATACAAAAGCCAGTGAAAGGAGTTGCGAATTAGATGTATGTTTAATTATCTTATTATACATTCGCGAAAAAATCTTAAAGACGCTCTCGCCTTTTGTGTATTTTCTGTAATTACCGTCTTTGTGGTTTGGAATGAAATAAATTGGATGTGTTCGGTGCTCTGATTTTATTAGAGAGCTGAATTTAGCATGTAAATAACTTTTTCTTAACTAGATGATTCGGTCGGCTCGATTGCTGATTGCGCTTAGCGGTTTCTTTATGATTATTCTGATATTGTCTGCCGCAATAGTAAAATGATATTTATGCACTATTGAAGGTGTTTTATATATTTGTTTCAAAATTGCTATATTTCTTTAGAATTTTAACGAAAATAAATAAATATATTTACTTCTTTCATTTAAATAATGACGTAAATATTCTGATTTATTTATAACATTCAAGCTACGTTTTAAATGATTTGTGTGTAAATTTCACTTTCTTACGCCTAAACTACTTTACCTGTAAAAATAAAATTTGGTGATAAGACAGTAATCTATGCAAGTAAATAAAATTCGAGTGTATGTTTCTAATATTTAAATAGGTAACTGTTTTTTTTTCCACTAAATGCATGCATATGGATACACGGTACATACACCAAAGTAGTATTTTTAACAATTTTTGTCTGTCTGTCTATCTGTATGTTTATTCTGGCTAATAGAACGATTTTGACGGGACTTTCTCTGGCTATATATAGCTGATGTAATAAAGAGTAACTTAGGCTACTTTGATTTTATAAATTTTTTCGTTGATTGCGAACTGAACAAAACTCTTTGTTTAATTTCACGCCGAAGAAGTCACGGGTACAGGCTAGTCTGTGATAAAAGATTTCTGTCATTTGCAGCAGTCATGTAAGTAAGTAAAATCCTCTATAACCTACAGTTTTAAATCAGCTTGCCAGCAGACATGATTTCGTCGCCATTACGAGAATAGAATCGATAAATTCAAAGAAATATATAACGATAGCCACTATCAGAATTCGTTATATATCTAGGTTACCGTACGATATATGACGTGAGAACGCGTGTTGCATGCGCGCACGCGCACTGAAGGCATGTTGATTGATGAATGCACTCGGAAGATAAATTTTACGGTTCTAATACGAACTAACACCAAGTTATACTTATAATGTCTATAAATAGCAATTTGAGAATATTAGTTTGCATTTTTATTTAATTATAAACTAGCTATTTTCTGCGGCTCCCTCCGCGTGGTCCTCGGTTATATTGCACCAAAAAGTAGCCTATGTTGACCCCCGGTATTTAATTATATTTATACCAAATTTCATCAAAATCTGTTCAAAGGTTAAGAAGTGATAGCGTAACAGACAGAAGGACAGACTTTCTTTTATTATAATAGTATCGAATATGGAAGGCTGGATATTTATTGTACTACAAGTAAAATTTAAGAACTAAAATCAATCTTTCCCAATTTTTCCAAACAGTAAAGCAGCGCAAGCTAACTTTAATTAAGACATTGTGTACATTGTGTATGACATGGATAAAGAGAGATCGTGGATTTTACATTTTGCATCCCTAAGAAGCGCGTTGTCACCAGAATAAGATTTAAATCAAATTCGATGAATGTATCTCGCGTAAGTCTTCGTGGTGCACTTCAAAGTGTTGGACACTGTTTCATGCCTTTCTTGAAGTCTCATAATGAAATCATAGCACTTTTTTTTTTAAATCATAATTAAATCATAGCAGTTCATTTTCACAATTCCATACATAGAAGACAATTATCTTTAAAACAAAACTTATGCAATGTAGTTTTACCAAGTCTTTTCAGGAAAGGTGTATTAAAATGGTTTAAATGTGGCTAATAAGCTAATTTCACTCCAGGTTAATATACCCGTTATATCATGTCACCCGTTTTTCTGCTCATTACCCAGTAAATCTTTCTTCGTATAAGTACACCAAAGCGTATTTTCCTCTTTGTTAATATACCCGTTACATCACTTAACCCTTTTTTCTGGTCACTACTGAGTCAGTAGATATTTCTTCGTATACACCGATTTGCATATCAAAAGGATTAACACGCGACGCTAGCAAGATTTTCTTGCCAAGTTTTCCTGATCTGATTAATTTTAATTATCCAACTCGGCCTCTCAAAATGGTTTCTCTCCTTAGCACAATGTTGATAAATTTAATAATGTATTAATATAAAATACCTGTGCAGTATATTAAACACTGTTTTATCAAGACAAATTAGTAAAATAACAAAAGAAATTTCTGTCATGGAAAAAAATTAATAACGCATATAAGTGCTTCCTAGTTTTCTACTGCTCTATATCTACTTCATATCTGCCTGCCCTGCATGATCCTTTTTAAATACAAATTAATTTGAATACAAATCGTTTAACAGTTTAAAAATAAAGCTTGGCACTTAATCTTCAATAATAACTAGCTGCAAAATATCGTGACTGGCTCCAGGGAAAATAACAAGTGATACCTTCATGAGAAGTTTAATTACTATGTTTTAAAAGCCCTCAGTAACTGGGTAATCGGCGGTGTATCTGCCTTATCGCTGATAAAAAAGTTGCAACTGAGACGGGTATATTTTTAATAGTGTTTAATTGCTCAAGTTATTAAAGCTGAGTGGCCAGTGCGGAGTCATTAATATTTAAAAAAAATTGAATTAACTCACTAATTCTATAGGTCGTTTAAAAGATGACGGAGTATGAGCCGGCCAAAGAAACGAGTTAATGATTGTCATTTTAATTCTCTGTTCTAACAAATAATTCGAAGTAAGCACTTCATAGGCACACATCACTTCATATATTCTAAAAATTAAACTTTTAATATTTTCTCAGTAATTTGACTTAATTTTTTTCAAGTTAAGTATATGTATAAACAGATATTTTCTATTTTAAGTATATATTGTAAATATTAACAGGCTCACTATAAATATTTTGAAATTCGAAAACTTCTGCATTTCAATTAGACTTTCTTAAATATTGGATAGCCTATTCCATATAGCTGAATACAGCTTAGCATGCATTGGATCATATGCATGAATACCCAGACATAATAGAGCGGCGCCATGTTGGTCATTGACACTCCACAGCTGATACAAGTGTATAATGAGAATGATTTATTAAAGATGATGATTCAATTAGAAAAAAATGTCCGTGAAAAATAGCCCTTTAGGCGTGAAATTGATTATATTGCAATACGTCTGTGCTTGTGACTTGTGACTTGTTTGTCGACGGATTTATTGGTTGCGATTTTTGTTGGAAACTATGTTGTTATAAAAATCAATAAAATAAAATTATCTGTTCGATTATAATGTTAGCTAGGTAACATTATAATCGAACAGATAATTTTATTAGAAAACTTTTTATATAAAGAAAAATTATTGTCGGGCATCGAATTGACTGATCAATCGTATCGGGGTCACTAGTGAAGAGCATCACTAGTGTTTTTTTTTAATACAATTTAGTGTTTGAATTTAACTAACTTGAAAAAGATTTGATTTTGATATCACATTGTTTAATTTCATAAGGTGTTTCGAATTTTGTTTTTTGCATAGACTAAAAAAAATTGCATAGAGACCGAGTGCGATTTCCAAATTCTATGATTTTTCGTAAGTAACATGGAATGAAATTGACTTTATGAATGTTTTGTTTTTCCTCATTTCATCATTATAAATTAAAAAAATATATCAGTTCCCTATTATTTCTTCTAGGAAAATTTCACAACCTGCTCCATCATGATCATTAAAAACCATTAAAAACTACATACTGTTTATTGATTCACACTTTCTTGCACATTACGAGTACATACAATACATGACACTCAACATACTAATTTTATTTTATTAACATCTAAAAAAGGTATTTTATAACCTACATTGTCCTACTGCTGGGCAAAGCCTAGGTCTCCTCTACATCCTTCTAAATCTCTATTTAAAATCTGTATTAGACATACATAAATAGTAATACTAGGAAGGCAACTAGACCATCAGATTTAGCAGTAAGTTTGTATGGGAATTGCGCTGTGCACTACAGTTAGCATACCTACCTCCCATAAAGCATGGGTGCCGCCATTAATATTTATGCTTCCTCTGAAAGAGAGCAGTGCGGGTATGTGAACTGAAAATTAAAATGTACGTGGAGCGCTTTGTGTTTATTGTTGTTCTAGTAATATGGGCAATTTGCATCTTATCAAGTGTCGCTATAGTGTGACCTAAGGTTCTATTGAACACGTCCTATTACGTTATTTCTGGTAAATTGGTAAGTTTTATTTTCCTAACAGCTTTATTTAAAAACGTAAGTGCAAACGTTATCTTTCGTGGCAAAGCTTAAGGAGACATATAGTCAAAACTTTACACATTCTGTATATTATTTATAGAATGAAAAATCATATGAAATTTATATAAAGTAAAGAATATTTAGCTTTTGAAGCTATAGAAAAAATAAGGGGGTCTTTGTTAGGGCAACAACGGATAAAGATCGTCTTTTTCTTAGCGACTCGATCCTGGCCATTGAGTTGTGGTGTAAAAACCGTTTTTTTTTTTTTTTTTTTTTTAAATCAAATCATTTTATTATCGTTATCAACTTACTGTCCTCGCCACACAGACTGTTTGTTTGGTTACTCGCATATACCTACAGTACATGCATCACGCAAACGCAAAGGATAAAATGCTGAAAACTCATTGAATTAGGAAACAGAAGCCCTTTTTTGATATGAAAAATAATAATAAAATGTAGCCTCTACAATGAAAATATCATATTATCTGTTTTCGATAATAAAGATGATAAATAAAGAAACTAAACTTACTAAGTAAAATTACTTAAACTACCTACCCAATATAATCATCAAAAAGTAAGCGCATCATATTCTTAATTAAAAATCGACCATACTTCTAAATTGCAAATAAAAATGTTTCAATTAATTCCATCTTACCTTATCAACAACAATTTTTCAGATCTTATTGAACATTTTTACTGCTTAATTATTCCAAGCAGCTTAAAAGGGCGTTTACCACCAATTAACTATTTTTGTATAGTAACTAGATTGTACGGATTAATCTCAATATTAATAAATGTGCGATAAAACTCGTTCTCGCTCGTACCAATTACACAAGTACACCACAAAGTATGGCTTGGTTGGAAACTTTTCCGTATATAGAATAACTAGGATAAATTGAATATTCACCACGTCTGCACATCAGGTGGGTTGGTAAATCAGTAGACATTGTAAACATAAAAAAAATGGTAAAACACAATCCTTCTTCTAAGTCAGTCGGGAAAAAAGTTGTTCCCCGAGCTTAAGAATAAGATTATCTTATAAAGATTTGATGGAAATGTATAACCTGAAGCAAGTGTCTAAAGCAAAGTACAAATAATGGTTATATTATTTATATTTACTTATTCGAGAAACCAATGCTACAATAATATGAGATTTTTACTTTTGTAGGATTTTTTTGGAAATTATAGTGTGTTAACAGTTTCTTAAACTTCTGTCATATTACGAGTCATAAAAAAAGTCATCTTGTGAAAGATTAGGCCATAACGGGAAATTTAACATTCAAAAACATTGAACATTTCAACAAACTGATCGTTGTTTACAACAACTGTAGTAGAACAGAAAAACGTTTATTCTTGTTATTTTAAATACTCAAGGATCTACCTCACAATGGAACAATGCTTAGTATCTTCAATCTTGCTCAGATCTTTTTCTCAACATTACTAAGACGACTTCATGATTTTCTTATCAATTCAAATAAAAAGCGTACTTATCCTCTAAGATTCGCTACGTGTATTTAAGTGAATTTATTCAAAGATTCGTTGTGCCCAGACTACTGTTAGCCATTTCTTTCACGGCCAGGTTTAATATTAATGAGCGGTTAGCCAAAGTTTAACGAACTTGAATCGCTAGGCGTGAGTTAGGTGAACCGCATCATTGCGATTATGAAGATATGAGGGAGCATCATTTACTTAATCTCTGTACTGATTTTAGTTTTTCATATTCATAAATAAATATTGTCTTGAGCTGTCTAGCAAAAGTATCAAGAACGTCCTTAGCGAATGCATATTAACTTTAGTACCCTCTACATTTTTTTTTAATATTTATACATCGTCTATTAATGATTTATAAAGTTTAGCTCTGATACTCGTATGGAACTGTAAAGGTTATTCTGAGTGTAGATCTTGGTATGCTAAATTCTTCTTTTTTAGCTTTTTTCGCTAAAGGATTCAGCAAAAATATAAACGTTTCAATTTTTTCTCGATTTGTTCGCAGATTTTGTAACTGCACTCATATATCTTTTAGACATGACTTATTTTAAATGTATATAAGCCGTATGTAGATCAAACTTCTAAAATATTATTTAATACCAACGATTTTGATTTTTGTGATTATTTGGATGACCACGCACAGACATCCTAATTTTACTTATCGTTACCTTCGTCAAGCACCCGTAGATAATTCTGGTCTGGGATTATCGCAAAAACGCACCAACTATTAACAGAATATTTCTATGTAAGGTATAAAAACTTTGCTTTGTAAATAATTGTAGACATTCCACTTTTTACTTGTGGTTTTGCAGGCTTGCGACAATGAATGAAAAAGAGCGTACTTATAGATGTTATAATTTCAGCAAAGAAAATAAGATTATGCAATTCTTCTTTATCTTTATGTATAAAGCAAAGTCAATTCCCGCTGTCTGTTCCCATGTATGTTTAGATCTTTGAAACTACGCAACGGATTTTGATGCGGTTTTTTTAATAGATAGACTGATTCAAGAGAAAGGTTTTTAAAGCTGAGCGAAGCCGGGGCGGGTCGTTAGTTATTTATAAAACCATTTTTTATTAAATTATTTTAAGGAAAACACAGCAGATAACAAACAATAATTACATTTCCTATTAACAGCATAATAACTGAACAAATTTGCTATCCATAACGTATTTACTAATTTATTTTATACATTTGGATGATTATAATATAAACGCAACTCTGATGAATTATTAGACAAGTCAACAGTCAAACAAAAAGGAAAAATTAACCTACAATCATTATTGTGTCGCATACGCAGAAAAGTAAGACAACTAAAATTAGAAAATGCTTTGATGAATGAGAATGGTTAATCAACATTCATCGGAATAAATTTCCTCGTTGGATTAAGAAAACCGTATACATGATCGATATGTTCTTTCATAGTGGAATCGTGAACTACCGTTCGAAAGTAATGAATCTGTAATTCTAAGACATTTATTCCCCTATTCTAAATTAACCGTTTGACTGTCATAATTAAAGTACAGATTGGAATTATTTCTAATTAACTATGAAATGTAGGTACCTCTATATGGCAGCACATAAAAATCGGTTTTCTATTAAATGTGGAATCTGAAAAATATGATACGCCAGTATGCATAAAATAGAATAAGGGATATTTTCTGGGTTAATAGTTTAACTTATTAAAGGTTTTTAGTTGTCGCACCCAACAAAGGTATTAGAGGGTTTTATATACTTCAATTAATGGTAATCACGAAATCAAATGAACCATGTACAGGTCTAAGGTATAGGTATGTAAGTAGCTACTTCTACTTCGTCCTGGATTGCCGATGTCTTCATTACTTATGATGAGCCATTTACTTCGGCTTATACTCTTAAAACAAGGGTTACAGTCATAAAATTGACAATGAAAACGTTTATTGAAAAGTTCTGTTTAATCTGTAGAAAATACGCCTATGGATAAAATAGCCGCCTATTACTGTAAAGTGATGTCACATCGCTCTCACTATCTCGAGTCTTCTCACTAGTGTTGAGGGCAAAGGCTAGTTGGGTTGGTTAGGTACATATAAATACAATGTAAGAAGACCTTGCGAAATTTCCTCATAAATAATGATAGATAATACAAATTTACTTTCATAGAAACTACTATATAGCAAGAAATTTTTATATCACTCGCGCGTGCAAAATTTCTCCATGCTCTGTGGCAACTAACAACGAAATTTGGATGGACAAAAGAAAATTTTGCTAATACTGAATACAAAATATCATAGATAAAAAAAAAATCGCGCGATTTCCTAATTTTATTTAATTATGGTGTTACCAAACGTCATAATATATCATATATCTGCTACTCGCGATAGCGTATTCGCGTATAATAGCGACACTACCTTCCACACATCGAGTCATATAGGCAAATAAGGTCAAAATTTTGGCAAATATACCATCCACACATAAAAGATATTTGTAAGGGCAAATAGGGCAAATAGGTGAATACAAATAGCCATGTGTGGTGCCACCATTACTCTTACCTCACCGTCAATGAGGACAGTATAAATACACGCATATATACGTCTCATCTAAGTACATAATAACATTTTCCATTAATTTCCATTTACATTACATCGGAATAACAATAATTTCCTGGATATCATGTTGGATAATGACTTATTGTGCGTGCTAAGTAACTATAATAAGCTATTAAAAGTAAATAATGCGGCTACATGGCCAGCATTATTAATATGATAATAGTATAATAAACTCAGCTATGAGGAAGAGTTTGGGTTTTCAAACTTATGCACACACAATATTTAATAACCGTATTCTTGGAAAATCATATAAATTATTGTACTAGGAACTGGCGTAAATAAACCTGAATAGCTAATAAAAAGGGAGTCCTTTTAACCTCTTTATACTGACTAAACAAGTAGGTAAGTATGTACCAAATTTGACGCAAAATACTACAGATGATATTGATAAAGTTATGGCTTTTGCCTGAAACCCTTCAACACCTGTTTTGTGTTTGTGTTTTTTTGCAACCAATAAATCTTTTGCTAGGCACTTCTCGTCAAATCAGAAAAAAATCTTTAAAATAATGTCTCTCTCAGTATAAGTTTGACTTAATATTTGTAAAACAATGCAATATTTAATTTATTCCTAAAATACTTAAACTAATACCTACAAGTAAACTAATAAAAATATCTACTAAATAAAACTAAACTTAATTAAAAATAAAAGTTAATAATTAAGTTTAGTTTTATTTAGTAGATATTTTTATTAGTTTACTTAATAATTGAAGAAAACCAAAATGCAAATTATGAGAAAACTTAATTGAAAAAAAAATTAGATTAGGTGTACATATTACATTATTATTATTTTGATAAAAACAAATGTTGTACGAATATAAGTATAATAATGACCGCGGTAAAAAGCTAGTATTTGATAATACATCGTTATAACTGTTGGAAGTTATCCTTTCCTGGTTGAAAATCAAGTCAAAGTAAATGTAGAGTTTCTTAAAACAAACTTAGGCATCAATGCCATGTCATTCTAATTCAGCACGTTGAATATATACACAATATATACAATACTCTCTATTGAAATACACCGATTTTGCATATAAATGATTAAGAGGATGGTTTGGTAAAATGAAATAATGTTTATTTCTCTGTTCATACTCGTATTTCGATGCTTTAGGCTACTCATATTTTTAATTTCTGTATAAGTTAATTCTGTATAATGATATTTTGGTAAAAGTTTATTCTGCCACATTACTCTTCTAAGCCTATGCCTCGAAAATGATTTAAACATTTGTGTACTAGCTGCATTGGAAATGACAGCTCGTTATTTTCTAAGGTACAAATGCTTACATAGATACTTTCATCCATTCCCTTCGAAGTATGTAAATTCGCCTGTCCTCTTAGGCAAGGACACCTCTCGAATATGCATCACTAGTCTAGTGGGCAGATAGTATAAACTGTGAAGTGACTCTAGTAATCAGAGCAAAGCAACACGGAAGGCATGCCAGGGCTTCGGACCAGTGTTAGTGGCCTACAGCGATGATTAGCGCATTCTAATATAAGCAGTTGTTAGCATTTAGGGCGTATGCACATTCGCACTGTACTACAAATCAAATAATATCACGTTTGTATCTTTCTCAACTGGATTACGAATGGTCAATTTGGATGGCGGCCGAAGGGAACTAGACTTATAAAGTAATATTGTTATCGATCAGTTGATTAATAAAAGTAGCGAAGGAGGAAACTGACGAATCGGGAAAATGACTAACTAGTGAAATTGACGACCTACCAAAACTGTCAAATAACTGGTGAATTAGTGAATATTACGAGTAAGGAAACTGGCCGGTGGCACGCTAACTCATTATTTTAGTTATAAATAAATAGCTTCATTTTTCTACAAACCTATTTGCTACCTACGTCCAGCGAATTTCATAAGATAATAATGCGTAACAATTATTTAATGGCTGCTTATGACTGATTATTTATGAGTTGTCACAAAAAGAAAAAAAACAGTACCTATAAGTACCCTAAAGAAAAGAAAGCCAATACTTCCGTGTATGTCAAAATTATATATATTTTTTTAAATAATAGTTTTTCTATAAAAAATATTAAAGTTACTGTCTATCTGGTATGAACATGACTTAAGCCGATACTATTCTCAGTGATTTGCGATTTTAATCTTTGTGGCAGATGACATAAGTGCTGTTGATAAACATTATAGGATTATTATCACAATTATGTCAGTTGACGCTTCTTACTTTCCCTGCAAGAGGATGCAAAGTACTAAGAATCGACTGGTCGAGCTGGTTTAGTATGGTATTTATTAAATAAATATTATTAACAGCAATATTATTATATGGATTATGGTACATTATTCATTATTGTAGATAATACCTACTAGCTTCTAGTCTTTGAGGTATTAATTTTACAATATGACATCGCGGATGCTGATCAAGTGAAGCACAAAATATTAGTAGTTGGTATATATTGCAAAAAAAAAATTAGGGTAAATAATATTCTCACGGGACGAACATCTGCAATCAACGTATTTTTTATTTTTGTCAAACAAAATCGATAAGTCCATTATAATAAGTTGTTAAATGTTAATAACACTTTAATTTTAACGGTTTTATTACCAATTTCAAATAGACCGCCTAATTGCAACACATCATACGTGAAGTTGGCTGAGTTACATCATTAATAAACTTTATTCATAAAATTACATGATTCGTGACAATTACAAAAAAGTTATCAGCAACATGTTTCGTCAATTTTTTTTACAAAACTTTAAAGTACAAACTTCGTTAATAGAAGTTACAAGCAGTATCCGAAACATATAAATCTGCAACAAGTTACTAAATTCAATGTTCCAAATTCTATGCAAACTTTGAAAATATATTCATTGCATTTAAACGGAACTTGACAACTTCCTACATTTCACATATTTGTCCCTCGTGTCCACACATCATAATCCACAAGCAAACAGTGTTGTATTCATACAGCAAAAAGTAAATGTTAGCGGACCTATGTGGACACACGATCGTCTAGCTAGAAATCAAACAACCGCTTCACTTGCGGTTACTAGGAATACATTTATTTTTTAATATTTTAGTTTAGGTATTGTGCAAACATAAGTCCAATATATAGTCCAACAGTAGTCCAATACAATAGTCTCGGGAACAATACGTCACTGCTAACACTATGCTCTTAATTTTAAATTTTATAGTGATGTGGCATTACTAACTCAGCAACTCTATTAATTACAAAAATAGGTCTGTAGTCAGTACCTAGATAAAAATAAGTAAAGTAATATGTACGCAAAGGTGAAAATTCAAGACTTTTTTATGTTCAAGTACATAATATCTTGATAAAGTAGCCAATCCATCTTCTTACTTCGAGTTACCTCGGCATTGATTGGAAGAGAATTAGATTTGGAACATTGAATTTAGAAACATAGCTGCAGCTATGTTGACAATACTCGATAGTAAAAACGTAATCGGCATTCCTTCATTCTAATTCTAATAAAAGTGGTGATATCACCACGCTATATTTTTTTTGTGGTCCAAGTGACTAGATGTAGCGCGTGTGTCGTTTATTTTTATTTATTTAACTTTATACAATTATGTGTTGCATAAGCTGCTGTGTGCATCAAAAAGGCACTTAAGCCGTTGGTCTGAGCTGTTGTAGCGATATAGTAGTCATTATGCTGTGTCAGATGATTTTAGGAAGCCCTTAGATCATGTTCCTATTGGTCTGATTTCCTCTTTAAATGGGTTATGGAGTTCAGAAAGCGGTTGTTCCATTGTAATAAACAGAGTTTCCAAATCTAAGTTAGGCTATCGAGCTCCTGGACTTCCTATTACAGTTATCTGCATTAAATTAACCATTCATTCTAACTAAATAAACATGCCATAAATATACTTGTCTATACTCTAAACATTAAATATAATTAATGCGCCTTAAACATTTAATAATTGGCATAGATCATGCAATATAAAATACTAATATAAGAGTCGCACAGTTCTATAAGTATAACTGATAACTTAAACAAACCAACAAACAAATAACGAATACAGATAAAGCAATTGCACACTTGGAGTACAAAATACATTGCAAAACAGTCTAGATGTGTTCCTTGCATAGTAATATGAGTTTTGCCTAAAACTTTCTATAGTAGTCTGAAATTTTGTTTTAGTTTATACAACGGCGAATTTTTATTCAGGAAAAAATATGTGCACATCAAAGATAAAACAGTTTTATATAAATTGAAGAAAATACTCAAACTATTCCCGTAACAACTTGACATCATAGTCCGCTAATAGCTTTAAGCCTGATTGATAATAACATCCTCTCACTCACAATCACTTTACATTTCACATTTTTGCTATTAGTAGGAAGTTATATGGATGTTTGTGATGTAAATTAGATAAATGAGCCCTATCTCCATACTTTCCGTATTTTGTAACTTTGGTAAGTCGATAGGAATCTAAGATATGACGTGATTTCGCGGCGATTTGCTTGTTATTTTAATTGACTATCGATGACAATCTATTGTTTTTTTTTTTAATCATTGATTAGATTCGGTATTTAGTCATGTTATTTGTAAGTTATTGTTACTTTTATTTGCTTGATATATTGTTTTAATCTGAGAATATGGAGCTATAAAACGTTGATATTTTTAATGTGTACCTCTTTAAAATAAAATGTAGAATTGGAAAACTACATCATCATCATAAATTTAAGAGCTAGTCTCTTGTCGGTGGAGTTCCTTCCATTTTGTCTATTCTTTGCCAGTTCATTTCCTAATTCGACATGACGTTTATTTTCTCTTTTATCTGTTTCATATAACTGCCTTGGTCTACTCTACCTGGAAAACTACAAAAGAAGAATTTTTTTTTTATGAAATTAGTTTATTTGGGTTAATTATAAACAAAATTTTAGTATATTATATAATAATATAAGGCTTAAGCATATTAACATACTAACAAATTTTTATTAAAACATATACAGAACTAAAAGACATCAACGCGTTGTTTTACATGTCATACCGTTTGCTCTTATAAAAGACATCAACGATATTATTATACCAGTGTGAATGAAATACATTCTTAATTATAATTACACTTCCTTCCCCAATAACATTTTATTGCCACCTTTTTAAAGTTTTAACAAGTATCATAAATTTTCAGGCATGGGGATATATTTTTTCAAAATTTTCTTCGAGTAAGTAATTATATTGAATGATTGAATTTACATTGTCATTACCAATAAATTGTATGAAATTACTCAATTTCAAAAGGAGTTCCCATTTACTATTTTATATTTAGGTAATTTTTACGATTGAATTTATTTAACTAAATTTTCTTATAATTTCTTATAGACAAAAGTTGTGTGACAATATGCGTGTATAGCTAATCAGTCAGTGATTGTCGATTATTTGCGACTAGAATTTTTTATTAGTTTCCAATATCCACGTTTAACGGTAACACGGACATTAAAATGCTAAGTGTGTAGTTTTTATTCAAGTCTCGAATGTTCTGTTTTTATACACTCCTAATTGTTTGTACACATTAAAACAAAGATAAAATGTTTGCAGTACACTTAAGAGTTTAATTGTAAATAATGTTCTTTAAGAGAAGGATATTTTTGTTCAAGTCATTAATGAAATACGGTATCCTCGATTGTTTAAATGTTTGGCCTCTCTCTTGATATCGTTTGAACGACACGTATCTTTTTTATGCAACATTGACTTGGAAAAAGGAAAACGACCCATCTACTGGAACGAGTAGGTGGGTCGTTTTCCTACTCAGAACTTACCTGTAATTACATCGCTACTCAAAACCTCATTATTTTTAATGACAATATCGAAATCAATCAATCAATTACAATTTGCTTTCTTTAATATTTAAACTTCTTTCACTATTCTACATGTACAAAGAAGAAATTATTTCAATTACCTCAATTTCATATTTTTTGTGAAATATTTCTTTCATCTATTGCCACTTCAATGACATCAGCTGCTAAATAAATGCATGATATTAAAGATGAATAATATTTTATTTATCCATAAAATATACTTGTGAGTAATATAGTAGAAATTATGTTTTAACTAGTAAGTAAAACCCATACTAATATTAAAGTCCATCGCATAAGCATTATACATGAAACAATTAATTAAAATAGCCTAAGTTCTAGTTTAATTTCTTGACAAGTCATTTTATAACAAAATGGTTTTCCGTTAATGTACAAATGACACTCATAAAAATACTTTTACAATTGTATGTTCTACAGTCGGCCTTCATGGTGAACAATTTATATCCACTTTTACTAGATTTAAGCGCAAAATATATAATTTGCAGAAGACAATATTCATGCGACATTGTTCTTAAATAATCACCATGCGTTTTTTTGCCTATTGCTCATTCCAATTGAGAGCATCTAACCTATATGTATCATAACTAAAATTAATTACTGAAAGATTAGTAGATAGGATATACTGTTTGTCTTTTAAATTGTATAAATAAAAGAATGGCAAGTTTTTGGGCCATATTTTTGTGTTAGCTGAAATATTGATAAATTTTGCAATTTGAGCTGACCGGAGATAGAACCCGGGGCATTTGGTGTGTAAGCCTGGTACGATGACAACTTGGTTACAGAAGTCGACGTATATTATATAAATTACAATTATACCTCTAATATTTTTGTCGTCTCATTTAAATGGCAATGAATTTTACAAAAATATAGCTTTGCACCCTCATCATTTTGTAGTATAATATAATTTTCTCATAGTGCCGACGTGATCTGTTAGCTGGAAACGAGAAAGTATTTACGTAATATGATTTCTTTTACTGTATCCATGTCTGAAGGACATAATTTATTTGAAAAGAGACAGATAATAATGATTTATTATTTTTTAACACGCCTATGATATGAGTGGTAAAGTAACTGTAGTTATTTAACTCGGACTGTTTCTATAAAAGCGTACCGAGAATAAATATAAAGGAAATACTAGATTTTCCCCAGACCCCAAGTAACATGCTAATTAGAAAAGTGTGTCCTGACTGTTAAGGTTCATTAAACTGTGGCAAGACAAAAATTCTTTATTGCACCAGTAAAAATATACAATTTGGAAATAACAAACAAACCTAGATAATACTTACAATAGGCGGGCCCTATCACTATTGCAATCTCTTATAAAGTGATTGTTGCCAAAAAATAGGTGGGGTAGAATTTTTTGGTATAGTTACATAGAATACATAAACTTACATATTATATATTAAACTGTGAAGATTGAGTTTATAAAATTTTTAGTTTAACGTCTTAATTAATAATATACTAAACATTGTTATTTATTTATTTGCCGTATGGTCCAAAGAATAAATCTCTACAATACTTCTATTCGATTTTAAATACTGAGTTGCCTTTTCTCAGAATGGACCTCCAACAACAAATCAAAAGAAAAATCTGAAACGCATAGTAAAATACATTTTCTTAGAAGAATCGCGAACAAAAAAAAAAAAGACAGGACGGACACTGGTAATACTGGATCATGGAATACATGTTTGTGAATTATCTAAGCCGCCAATTATAAGGACAGTCTTTGTGGTAAATGGTCTCCATTTAAGGCCATTTGTATTGATGTCCAATATTACGTAGTAATTGATTCCTTACACACGTCGACGCTTCACCGGTTTCTGTTTCTCTTAATTACTCAGGCTTAGAAGCTGCTGACTATAGTGCATATGTGTATTTGTAAAAAAAAGACATAATTTACATCAAATTCATCAATATAACCAAAATAAAACTAAATTACAATCAGTTGAATTAGTTGAATCCCGTTTATAATGGGGTGATCTAAAAGGCTCCTCTAACCGGCTAAATAATTACTAAATAATTTTTAATTAATGAAATATGCAAAAAAAAAAAACATATAGAAAGAGAGATGCCATGTAAAAATTCACTAGATCTTTTTTCTTCTAATTAAGTAGCATAGACTCATAATTTTTAAAACTTTAACACGTTTAAGTAAAAACCTAATATTGTAAGAATATACCAATCAAGAAAATAGTTATATTTAAAATTACAGAACTAATAATCTCAATTGGCTGCATCGAATTCTAACATTAAATTCATTAAGCAAATTCTTAAGTAAGAACATAAATTCCAGCTACCCCGTCAGATACTTGCGCTGTGTCTTAACGTTCTCTTAGAAGAGACTAGTTTGTTATTAAGGATAGAAACCAATATAAGACCCGAAAATACCGGTCTTTAAAGTCGTAAATGAAAATGACGACCGAAGTCACGGAAATTAATAGCTGGTTAAGACCGTTATTTTTCGGTAAATACAGGTAGAGCGGAACCTTTATAATAAAAGTCTGTATAAATGTATGAGCTGCCTTTTGATTATCAAGTTTTTGATCCCTGTTATAAAAATACGCATCACGTACGAACATAATACGCACAGACAAAAGTTTTAGTTTGGACTTCTATTATACCTACCAACCTGAGGTAGGTTATAAGCTTTTCTTCAACATCAGCGTACAGCAATCGGCCTGTTATGATTTTATTATATGTTTGCACAGTAACTATTAGATTACTCAGTTCTTGTAACAAGCACGTATTGCTCTATATGAAAATACCTTATCACATACATATATTTGCACAAACAAAACTATGGCTCGTCAAAATACCTGTTGTAAACTAAGATAGTATTCACGGTAACAAGCGTCCTTGTTACTGAAGACACCTGTTATGCCAATTGACAAGGAAATATTCAGTGAGCCGCACAAGATATTGTGGGAACGTTGGCGATTCAATTTAGTGGAGTACAGTTTATCTTGTATACTATATCTATAATATGCATAGACTAAATTTAAAACTTCTATAACTAAATATATATTTACAATAACCAATAAATAAATAATAATAATTTAAAAAAAAAACGGTGAAATGTTGCTCCGAATTCTTCAGTCCCTCGTCTGACAATGGTACTGACTGAATCTAGCAACGAATGCCATTCCTCTCATTCTTGTGCTCTCCTCATCCAACTCCTTCCGGTAACTTTGACCAGTTCATCGGTCCATCTGGAATAAGGTATACTGATGCTTTTTCATCCGATTCTGGATCTCCACTCAAGCAAAATTTCCCTTATATATTTCGCTCATCTCTTGTCCGAGTTAAAATTTCTGAAATCTGAAGACATGTTGCAGTGTAAAAGAAGGAATAATAAAATGAGTAAAATCACGGCAATGTTCAATGTGGTCCATATTATATTTTATTATGTACCCTAGAACATCACCGCTACTATATAATAACGTCATCTTTTATGGGTAGAGCCATCACGTAGAACAGTTAGTCTCTTGAACGATAATAAATAAAAAGTGATTTTAATCATAGACCGGCCAGCTTTGCCATGTTTCGCCACGATAAACATCTTATTAACTTGAGCTTAGCCTTACTCCATCAATTTACTCGCCCAGGGCATGGATGTGATGCTAAATTTCTGGTGTATGTAATTCCAGTTTCATATCATCGCCCGAGTATGTGTCGTACTTGCATCTTCAACTTACAGTTTAGAGCCCAGGGTTCGTTTTTGATCATGATCCTAGATTTAACGGTACTGGTTAATTAATCAAAACTAAACCAGACCCATTTTTTTATTTTTTGTTTTGTTAGTATAGATATTTATAATAATATTTATAAAATTATAATAAACCTTAGCTCTGATGGTACCGTGAGATTAAATGAAAACAGTTGCTAGCGATTTCAATCCCGTGGGAAGCATAGTCTATGATCGAAACCTTAAACTCTTTTGTATTGGTTGTTTTGGTATTTGGTATAAGGTCACAAAGTCTAAGATCGTTGACATAAATTTGCAGACTCTCCATCTATTTTTTTGATAAATTATCAAACAAATAATATTCAAGCTTGATGACAACCTTGAAATCACTCTTTGTCCGTTTATCTTTTATATAGTAATTCATTTTTCACACTTTAAAAATATGTAATTCATCAAATTAAAAGCAAAATTTAAAAACATTATTCTTTTTATTTTAATACAGATTACTATAAGATATAAAAAGAAGATAAATAAATCATTGCACCTTATTCAGAATCTAATCTTGAAACAACTTTAACCGCCTTATACAAACAAAGTATTCAATACATGTGGGAAAAACTCTTCTTTAAAACTACTACCGGCATTTCAAAGGTTTTATCACATAATGGCATTCTAATCAAATGTTTTCTGTAAATGGATTGAGGTTCTATTTCTTGTTCCTATCAACATATTTATTTATTTATCGAATCAATAAAAATACTGACAGTACTTACAGTTTCAAATTCATAATAAGATTCTTAGACACGTAAGATCCTTATAATTCTTCTTATATTTAATAATAATTAATTTATTATTAATTATTTAATGTATTAACCTAAAACTAGATATTTTAAGTTATCACTTTTAATTGAACACAAAAACAATTAAAAACGGAAAGGTCAAATTGTTAAATTGATTTCTAAATTTTATTTTCATACTTACCTAATTGTCTTTTTAATCAACACACTTGCTCTTAAAGTGACTTATTTTCAATTTTGTTTCTAATAATGCTGATATATAATAATTCTATTTATTTATCTATTTATACATATATATATATTTAGTATAGAATAGGTATTGATAGCATAATTTTTATCTTATTATTGTTGTGTAATTCTCAATTTTTACGACAAATAATATCTATTTTATAACATTGGGTAATTATTTAATGATCCACGTTTTAAAAAACTTCCGATGCAACGATCAGTTAAATCATAATTAATTCATATTTTCGCTAACATTTTAAGCACATATCAAATAACTGTTACTAGTATCATTAATAATATTAAGTTAAAGTACTATAACTGTTTGTCAGTATTGCTATTAGTAGTTTGGCGCAAAAAAATATCAAACTAACGACGTTTATTTATTTACAGATATAAACAACGACATAAAACAGTACTGAAGCCAGTTCGAGCAAGGTGAGTAAAAAACGGCACGCGTACCAGCCGGCAATATTATTGATGGTATCTGATGTTGGAACTGTTATCGGGTAACAGCGATATTTATGTAACAGCGACAAGTGGATTTATAAAGAAACGACGCGATGCGGTGTCTTGTCTAATTAAACAACGTTGTAATTCTACATTCTTACATAAAATTCCGCCTTAGATACTAGTATTCATTGAGGAATGTCGAACAAAAGATTTTTATCACTTTGTTTCGTTTTATATGTTATTGATTTATGTAAGTAGGTAATATAATGACTTGTTATGTATAGGGAGTTTACCGCTAACTCTCGTCATGTGAATGTCATAAGAAGAAAAAGATCTGTTCATTGACATAATAACTACGAACACAATCAACAGATGGCGTACAAAACAGCAAAATTACTATATAAGCCGAAATCGCGCTTACAAAGTTTCTACGGATTGGAGCATAAATACAACCTCCGACAAGACATCGTCGGAGCTGCGGTTCCTCATGCATAACACCCTAGCCTGGCGGGAAGATCTTCCATTTGTGGTGGTCGAGCATAATACTATCGCTCCCGTTACTCTCTCCAAAATTTCTCTCCACTCATAGGTCTAGTGGAAGAGATTTCCTTTGCCCCAGCTGTTCCCCGAAAATTCAAAGCATTTGCTTTGTTATGGCTTTTGAGTAGATAGATACCTATGGGGTTATCTTAAATACAATGTCTTATTGTTTCCCTCAATATGATACTTTGTCTTATTTACCTAAAATATACATTTGAAAGAGATTTGTTATAAGTACCTATAGGCAGCAGTTTGTTCCTTACCTTTAAGGGCATCCATGTGAAAGAAAATTGGTCTAATCTTAAGCCGGGTACCGAAAGTTGGATTTTTATAAAGACAATTGCTATTAAAAACCATCTGAAAACTCCGATAGATGCTTATTGAAAAGCTATAGAATAAACCGTTGCGAATTGATAAATTATAAGCAAGGTCGCTACCGTAAGGCTATAAAGGCGTGCACACACCGGCCATTACCGTGCCGGTATTACAAGACGTTAGCCGTAAATCCCCTCAGGCTACGGCTTCGTGGCTTGTTTATCAAGAATTCGCATTCTAGGTAATGTCTTCAGTGCAGCCTACGCTTGCGGTAAGGTAATATTCAAAAAGAATCAATGAAATTATAAGAAATGAGTTCGGTTTGTTTTAAGATTTCTCGGAAGAAATAAGAGTTTACGTTTTTACGAGCTTTTATAATGTAAGTTGATATTGGATTATAGTTTTCGTATTATTTTGCATTTCCTTTTTATTAATAATACTATTTAGTATTTATTCAATCACGTCAACCATAAATTACACAAGCACACGCCAATATTCAGTAGTCGACTAATTCTAGCTCTCCCACAGTTCTCCTCTGATCGGGCGAAAATGTAGATACTTATTGACGCAAAAGTCATATGATTGACTGATAGAGATTAAGTCACATATGACATTAAGTCCATCATTGTACACTTTATTTTTTAATTTGCACAATAAAGTTTAAATAAATAATAACTTAAAATAAAACCTAAAATGTCAATCAGTTGACCTTGTTAATGACATGATGAGAAGTAATAATAAGCACTACTATAGTGTAAATTCCATATTACATAGGTACTTACTAATTTACTAAAACACAAAGTCAATTGACCTTGTTACTCGTATAATAAGAAATATTATTTACTAGCGACCCGCCCCGGCTACGCATGGGCATAAAAACCTTACTCTTGAATCGCTCTATCTATTAAAAAAAACCGTATTAAAATCCGTTGCGTAGTTTTAAAGATTTAAGCATACATAGGGACAGAGAAAGCGACTTTGTTTTATACTATGTAGTGATAGTGAAGCACGTCCCATAGTTTCTTATTACATCCCCAACACTTATTTTTATTTAGTTAAAGTAGGTTAAAAACATGTAAATACTTGCATATCTAGATTTTCATTACTCCACAGGCTAATAATTGTCTCTCCGCTAATCTTCTTGCGTAATTTATTTGTCAAAGTTTACACTTTAATTCGCTCATTAGGGTTTAAATGCACGAAGTAAATTGTGCATACAGCAAAGCCTACACAGCGGCAGCTTGCAAGATAAAGTTATGTTTACGACATATTAACGGGGACTGTAATGATGTAGTTTTAAAACTCGCGTGCTGAGTACTTTGTATTTTTATCAACAAATAAAATAAAAATTGTCATATAATAAAAAATATGCTTAAAAATATATTACTGAAAATTCAATATGTGTTGGCGATTAAAGTCGTTTTTTTTTTCTAAAGTCAGTCACGATCTCTAAACGTATTTATTAAAATGATATTTTTTAAATTAAAAATCCTTAACTACTTAAACTAAAAAATCAAATACACATATTTAAAAAAAAGTACAAAAATTCTAGTCCCGGCAAATAAGTCATGTTTGAAAATAATTTAAAAAAAAACTTGATCTAGTACCAGGATCCCTAAAAATATTTTTAATCAGTATTGTTACTATTTTATGTACAGTTTACTGCTTGTGGAAATCCACCATCTTTTGCAAAGTACCAGCAATAAAAATAAAAATTCAGTCCCTTAGTCGTATTGTACGACATTCGCAGAAAGTGGTCTATTCTTAAATAGAAAAATATATAGCTAACTAGTTGCATCTCGTTTTGCCTTAAAGTAGACAATAGATATAGAAGAAAATACATTTAGGTTATAAAATATCACTGTTTTTTTATTGACCTTAAACCTTTTGATTTAGAAAAATAATTGGAAATATATTTATTTAACAGTTAAAAAATTTAATGTTGTGAACAGAAAGATATAAAATTGACATATATAGCAATATAAAGACATGTACTTCTTCATTAACTTAAAAAGGCTTAAATAATATCAATTAAGTTGTCTCATTTCCGGCCTGCTTTCTATGTGGCCTAAGCTTTAAGGAAAAGCTGATAATGATGGTAATTATTGTACATTATACTGCCTATTTTCACAATAAAATAACGTTCACATTGGTCCACTATTCTCAACTTGTTGGCAAGTCAAGCAAGCGAGTAGTTGTGGATGATTTGTAAACATACCTTATCTAACGGTATATGAATTAGGTTTCTATTAAAAAAATATGGGAGGTGTCGACCACCTAGTAAGAATCAAAGAAGAAAAAAATTAAGTACAATCATATATATATATGTAATCGTCTTTATTCCATATAGGGTAGACATAGCTTAGCGTCATACGACCTTAGACCACGTTTAGCATGATTGTAGTTGAAATAGGAAATCAATAGTGATGGGTTGCTAGCCGCATTGCCAATGTCTTGATTCCTCCATTCCACGATTCCCTCGGTCGACTTATACATTCTATGTTTTATTTTTTCTCAAATCAGCATTGAAATATTGAAAAAATTAAGTAGTAACAAAATATGTAAAAAGACTAATATTTAATTGTCTTCTTTTTTAATTTTTTTTACAACTTAAAGTTTTAGTCTCTTTTCAAGATCATGGAAACCAACTTGCCATACTTTGTAGGTACTGTAATTTCAGTCTCACAGTGTAAACTATACTATGTGATACTAATAAGTTTTTTCATACACTTCTTTGTACGGTAGAATGGGACTATCGCACCATGTTTGTGTTGTAAAGTGTCGTTTAAGGTGTTGATAATTATCTAAAGGAATGAAGCTTTAATCCAACTTCCTATAGAAATTGTTTGTTCCTTAAAAATGTAAGTGTTATCTGGGACCAATACAATAGTTTAATTTAAAATTATACAGATGCTTTTCACCAAATATCATAGAAAAAGATTCCATGATATAAAAATGATCATTTTGAAATCCGCTTAAATGCAACGTCTCACATTTTTTTCTGTATTGTCATAGTAGGTAATAAGTTTTATAATATTTTTTTGAGAATCACGGGTGTACCAACTTTTTGTGGGGTTAGTTGACGCCTTTCCCTTTCACCCTGGGCTTTTGAGTGGCTTGCGCACGGATATTGATCCAATGTGTAGAGCCCAATGAGCAAGTCGGTATAATGTAACTTCTTGCCATTATTATTGTTAAGCCGCAGACCAGCCGGATACATAAATAACTAATGAGATTTCAAAATAAAAAACTCTCTGAATGTACATGTCGAATTATAATATCAACTTGGATTAGATGAAAGATAATCTTGACTAATTGTACAATAATGGTATTTATTGTACAATTAGTGAAGATAACGCTACATAGATACATTAATCATCTTAATTACAACAACCACCTAATTACCACTACTTTCTTCGTGTAACAATATACGTGGAAATCGTCTACGAAAGGTCCTAGTTTAGAAAACCGGATTAAATTAATGCAAATTAGCACGAAAACCACAGATTTGTGGTCGATAACTTTCCCGCACTAAGTATACGAATGTTACTAATGTTGTTTTAATTGCCACAAGATTTTTGCACTGATATGTATCAGGAAAATTTACATGAATTTAGGGCTCCGTATCAAAGGGATGTCTATGGAAACCTATCCTATTGTTATGTTGATCTCATGGACCATTCATACAACTTTACTATGGAAGTGTTCACGGATTATTAAATACACTTAAAATTTAAAAGATTTGTATATAAAAATAAAATAGTATATCTTGTTTTTTTTTTCGTTTTAGTAATTTTGATTAATTTAAGTAAGTAATCAAATTTAAGTAATGAGAATTAAATAAAGAATTATATTTTTTTCTTATAACTTAAATTTAAATAAAAACATTAGATTTAAATGATGTGTTCTTAGCCTGCGATAACCACTTAAAGGTCTGTTTGCTGACTAAATCTGCTTACTTAATACACCTCTCTTAACAAAAATAAGAATAAGTCAAGCGTCAAGATGATACGATCGTTAAAAACAGAACTTTATATTGTACTGTGGTTTTTAAGATACTGGTACGGAACCATAAGTAATAAACGAGTCGCCGCTCTTAACCAATTTTAGTACAACATTATATCTTCAAGACCTCGTAAATTGGTACAGAGATTTAGTGTAATTGCTAAACAAACAAAGATACTGCTTATCTATCCAAATCTTTTTTTTTTTGCGGCTCTCTTTCAGGTTTGACGCCTCTCAGTTGCTTTATTTTCATCCCATCAAGATTTATGTACTGATAATAGAATGAATAATGTATAAGTACTTATAACTGTAGGAATATACAGTAATTAAAAAGCTAGACTTGTTCGGGGAACGTATGGGAGACTTTTTAAAAAGTTAATAAAGCTATTTAAAATTAAACTTATTTATTTAAATGAATTACAAAAGTTATATTGTAATAATTAAATGAGACGTCTGTCGGAGGTTCACGACCAGAATAATCTAATGAAATGCAACAACGCATTCGGGCTCTATGCAAGTCCCCAAAAGTGCTGACATGTACTTTATTAGTTATAGATACTTAGTATTTAGGGATTTACATATACAACCCTAGTAGAGGGTGGTTGCATGACTCCTCCCTCGTTAAGCGCGAAATTATCCGTAGAGCGATCCTGAGAGCTAGGATGATTTCGCGTAAAAAGTAAGCATCTAGACTTATATCTAATTATAGTATACAATAAAAGGCCTACAATTACGCTTATATATAATAGTACCGTATACACGCTCACTGTTTTCACTAAAATGCCCTTTTTATTCACTTCTGCACTAACACTAAACTTCAGTTTTTCATTTAGCTTTTCTAGGTTCCTGAAATCCATTCCTTCCAGGTTGACAGGTGAAATCTGCAGGACATCGGTGGTTGACATATCTGGTAAGGATATAATAGGTAACCGTTCGTAGGTAACAGGGCTCTCGCTGCGATGAAACTTAAAGCGTATGTCACCCACGATGACGTCACATCCATTTGTTACAGTAAGAATGTGGGTGCCTTGTATATATTTTCGTGTTACTTCATTTTCACAATTTTCAGTAATTAATGTATCATATCTCGTGAACAGGATGTAGATGTTTTCTTTTATCATTACAGTTTTTACTTTCTCTACTTGAATCGGGATTTGTGTGCAAGTCGTGGGATTTGTTGTAAATTTCATTAAATCCTGGATACATGTGTCTTCAATTAACTGAAAAGTGTCCTTTTCTTGGCAAAGGAAATAATTCTCATCTATTTCTAAGCATGGCTGTGTAAGTGACCTGAACTTTGAACTCTTTGATAGGATATAGGGGTATTTAGGAATGATAATAAAGGTTTGTTCAAGAGAAGGATTAAATATAGGTAAAGGGTACAATTTATAATATGTATATAGCTCAATACTAATTAGCGGTATTTCTAACAAAAATACTATCTTATCTACTTTAATATATGATTTCACAGTAATAGAGCGTTCTATTTTAACTAAATTATAAGAAGTAGGTGTATATAGCAAATTATCTGTCTTATTTATAACTTCTAGAAAATTTAACAATTCGTTAGAGTCTATAATAGACTGATGTAAAATACCTATTTTGCTTAAAGCTAGAGCTGTTTCTATTTCATTCAGTTTATTATACATCATCTGAAAGTTATGTAGATACATGTGATATATATTAATAATGTGTGACTGTACTATGTAACTATTACCTTTTGTTTGAAGTAATTTTAAATCACGCTCTATTTCTTTTAACTTATTATTTAATTCAACAAAATTATTTTTAACTAATTTAGAAGAATTCACAAAGGTATCTATAATTTCGGAAACTAGTGTAACCTTTTTATCCACATTATTTTGGTTTATAGTTAATTCATTTATCATCTGATCGTACCTATGTGCATCCTCATTATCTAAATTACCGGTTATAGCCTTTATAATAGTTCCAATAGGATTCAAAATGCCTCTCTTAAATCTATTACTAGGAATTAATTGTCTATATTTTTTAATAGTTACATTTTTAATAAACTCTAATTGGTCTCGTAAGTTGGAAAAATCTCTACTAAAGTTTTTATAAAATTGTCTTGAAACTAGCTGATTAATTTCGGAGAGACCTATTATATTTTCATTTAAATCCTTATAAAATAAACTTAAATTCTGTGTTTTTACAATGGTCCATTTGTTGTGTTCAATTACAGCTGTTCCTTCCTTAAGGGTAAGTAAACCGGGGTTGTTTTCAACCGTTTGAAGCAGAAGGCCCTGGCTGGTCCTCATCAGGGTCAACAGCATCACAACGTATCTGTGGGGGACGTTTAACGTTTTTAATTGGAGTTTTAGTTAAACGTGAACCTATTGCAATGGGTAATATGTTACGCTCTGGTTTTCCTTTAACTACGGCCTTTTTAAAACGAGGCTTATGCTTAGGTTTTCTTATATTAATATCTTTAATGAATACAGTATTTCCTTCATGAAAATCTTTATCTGATTCGCCTCCTCTCTTTTTTCTTTCTTTTTCTTTTGTCTCTATAATTTTATCCGATATATATTTATATAAGTATTTAGTACGTTTAGCATGATCTTTAAGTAATTCACTTATATACTGTTTTTCAAAATCTATATTAAAGATACTATTAGTTGAGGTATGTCCGAAAACTACTTCAAAAGGGGTAAGACCTGTGGTAGAGTGAATTGTATTATTATATGCCATTATAGAGTAGGTCATAATAGATGCTGCATCAGTACATTTCTGCTCATACTTTGCTAAACGATATATCTCAATTAAGGTGGAATGAAACCTTTCTACTATACCAGTTGAATTAGGGTTATTAGGGGTAGTAATGTGTAAATCTATTTTATATAAAGACATTAACTCTCTCATAAGACTGTTATTAAATTCCAAACCTGGATCACTAGTAATTTTACGAGGTGTACCATACATAGAGAAATATTGAATTAATGCACGTACTACTTCGGGTGTAGAGCGGTTCTCTACTTTAATTGCTTGACCTAATTTGCTGAAGGCGTCTACTATAGTTAGGTAATATACACTCTCTATGGTAAATAAATCTATGAAAAGTTCCTGAAATGGAGAGTCTTGGGTTTGTGTTAGCTGTAAAATGGGTTTTATTGGTTTTCTGTCATATTTCATTTTACGGCAGGCTTCGCAAGAATTAATGACAGCTGACACCGTGGTCTGCATATCATGCCAGAAGTAGTTCCTACGTATTCTAACTATAGTCTCCTTAATGCCTCGATGGCAGGTTTTGCCTTCGTGGTGTTGCAATATAATAGCCTTTTGTTCCCGCTCATCCTCTACGAATACTACTCTTTCGGTGCATTCATAGAATTGAACGGTATCTCTTTTAAATAGGCTTATTATTATAGAAGTAAAATCTTTTCTATGCTGTTCATCTTCGAAATATATAAAATATTTAATTTTGGGTTTGATATATTCTTTTAAAAATGATTTAATTAACTCTAAGTTATTAATGGGCATAAAAACTTCTAATATCTTTTGCTTTTCTCTTGAAATGTCTTTTACATTTAGTTCATTTCGTAGCCACGTATAGACCAGTATTTGGTTAGGTTTTGTGTCTATTGCTTCATTTAGGATAGGAATACCAAAAGATTCTAAGTCATTTGCAGAATGTGCAGTAGCTGTACTGCTAGAAGTAGATGGAAGGGGGTAATTTTCTTCAGCGGTATTTGTTGATGAGTCAGATATCAGTATAGTCTCTTCTTCATCAGTTTTTTTAGTTGCTAGTTTTGTTATATGGTCCGTTACTTCGTCTATGTACTTCTGTAGTCTAAGTTCTTTGTCATCTACATTCACTCTCATAGAGGTCATGTCATCGTCAGAGTCTAAGGCATTAACTTTGATTCGTGATAGAGCATCTGCGTTTTGGTTTTGCTTGCCATTTTTATATATAATTTGGAAATCATATTCCTGTAGACGTAAGCGCCAACGCGTCAGCTTGCTGTTGGGCTCTTTAAGTGAATTGAGCCAAACTAGTGGACGGTGATCAGTATATATGAAGAATTTACGTCCATAAAGATATGGGCGGAAATGTTTTACAGCCCATATTATGGCTAAAAGTTCGCGCTCTATTGTGCTGTACCGTGCTTCGGTATCACTTAATGTTCTGCTAGCATAGGCCACTGGCTTGTCTGAACCAACAGGTCCTTGAGATAAGACAGCGCCTAAAGCTACTGTTGAAGCATCCGTAGTCAATATGAAAGGTTTAGTCATGTCTGGGTATTGTAAGAGTGGGGCTGTTGTCAAAAGTTCTTTACATTTATTAAACGCATCTATATAGTTTTGATCAATAATTATTTTATTTCTTTTTTTGAGACATTTAGTCAAAGGTTGGGTGACTTTAGCGAAATCCTTTATAAATTTACGATAATATCCCACGAGTCCCAGAAAACTCTTAATCTCAGTAGTTGTCTTTGGTAGGGGATAGTTAAGTACAGTTTTTATCTTGTCGTCGTTGGGTTTAAGTCCTTTAGTAGTGATGGTGTGTCCAAGATACAATACCTCTTTTTTCAGAAACTCTGATTTGTGTAGTTGTACCTTAAGGTTTGTAGCTCTAAGTCTGTCAAAAATCTTTCTTAGTTTTTCTAGGTGTTCTTCTAAACTGGATGAGAAAACGATTACGTCATCAAGATAAATGAGGCAGTGTAATCCCTGAAGACCTTTCAGGATGTTGTTCATAGCACGCTGGAAGGTTGCCGGGGCTGTTTTAAGGCCAAACGGCATTCTTAGAAATTCAAAGTGCCCGTACTGCGTACTAAACGCTGTCTTCTGTCTGTCCTCTTCATTTACCTCAATTTGATGGTACCCACTTGCTAAGTCTAGAGTAGAGAAGTATGTGCTTTTACCTAATTTGTCAAAAATATCAGTCATGTTTGGCAGTGGATACTTGTCGTCGATTGTTATGTCATTAAGTCTTCTATAGTCAATAACCATGCGATATTTAGGCATGCCTGATGCGTCTATTTTCTTGGGGACCAGGTGAACAGGTGCGTTCCAGGGTGAGTATGATTCTTGGATTATGTTGTTATTTAGAAGCTGATCTACCTGATTTTTTATTTCTTCGGCTTCCGCTGGTGACTGCCTATACGGTTTTACATATATGGGATCTTCGTTCTTAGTTCGTATGTGGTGTTTAATCTCATTTGTAAAGGTAAGTGGGATTTGGTCACAATGAAATATATCTTTATACTCGGTACACAGATCTAATATTTTCTTTCTTTCCTCTTCATTTGTGTGATCTATCCTTAATCTTTTTAAATTTTCTTGTAATATTTTATCTATTTCTATATCTTTGCTATCTGTACAATAATTTAGATGACACTCATTACTAGCAAAAGGAGTTACTTTAAATGGATGTGTTATAGTCAAGATCTTTTCATCCTCTGTACTATTTTGAATTATAGTTGTAGCAAATCCGTTGACACAATTAACTATAGCACTAGGCATACGTACTCCTTTATCAAATTCTTTAAATTCAAGAATTGCTTCACCTGAGTATTGGTCTGTGGGTAATTTTACACGTTGTTCTGTTCGTGGTGCTAGAGTCATGACTAATTTTGGGCAACAGTGTACTATAGGTATATGTGTAGTTTTAGTTTTAAGCATATTATTTTTTAAGTCTATGACTGCATCCATTTGTTTTAGTAAGTCGTTACCTACTAGTCCATCGTAACGTGAATCTACGTTGTATATATAAAATTTATGAAAATCGGTAGTGTTAAATGTAGGCAATAAGGGAATTTGCATAGCCTGATCATGGCTGCTTGTAGCATGTGTACTAATGACCTCGAATGGTTCATAGTAAATATAATCTGAAAAATACTGATGTGCTTTTGTAGGGCTAATAAATGAACGGGTACTACCTGTGTCAATCATAAGTTTAGCATCTATCTCCGGAATATATATATAAGGTAAACCATTATTAGAAGCACAATTTAATATTATGGTTTCTTTGTTTGATTTGTAGTTATGTGAAAATTTTCAGCTACTTGGGGTGGTTCATCCGATGAGTCATTCTCTGTAATATGTATATTTTCGGAAGGTAATGAACTAAGGGGGTTAATTTCATGATATTCTAACATGTGCTCGTTGTTATAGTCATAGTTATAGTATGAGTCATAAGTATCTATCTGATCCGGGTCATCGTACTCTTCATTAAGAGTTAATTCATTTATTCCGAACCTTTGTTGTGGTTTAGGAGGTAGCGTGCGCATTGACACATCTGTCGAAGTATTTGGAAGGGGTTTATTATTTTGCGGTAAACCTCTAGGGTTATATCCCAATTGCTGGGGTTGTGAATAAGACAGCTGGGGTTTAAAACCAAATTGCTGAGGTTGCGCAATAGAAAACTGGGGTCTGTAACCGAACTGTTGAGGATAGGAATTAGGTAGTTGAGGTTTATAACCGAACTGTTGAGGTCTCATGAAATTTTGACGTTGAGAAGTAGGTAGCTGGGGTCTATATCCGAACTGCTGGGGTTTCATGAAATTTTGAGATGCATTTTGGGGTATTTTAAACTGTTGGCTATTGGGTATGCCGAAGTTAAATTTAGGTGGGTTAATATTTTGTACGGAACCAGTTAATTGGGATGGAAATGATGTTTCCTTAAATTTATTTCCAAAATTTAAATTTGGTTTAATATGTCCGTTAGATACGCCGTTGTTATTATGTAATTTATTTCGTGAAGTATATTGTTCGTGAAAATTTACTTCTTCTAAAACAATGCTTAACGCTTCTTCTAAAGACGAGGGCTTTTTCAATCTAACTATTCTTACAAGATGTTCCGGTAAGTTATAAAGGAAAACATTTAAAGATGTGTTATCGTATATCGTTTTTTTACTCTGTTTTAATTGTATATTTTCGATTTTATTCACCTTCGACATTAAAATTGACCTGACAGTTTGTATTCTACTACAAAAATCTAAATAACTTTCGCCTGATTTAATTTTTAGTGACTCTAATTCAATTGAAATACATTCCTCGCTACGCGGATCCCCAAAGTGTTGCTCTAACAATTCCTTGAACTCTATCCAAGACAAAACATCCTCACGCTCGCTGATAAGCGCTGCGGCCTCGTCCGCTAGCCTACTGGTGATAGTATGTATAATGTATTCGTTTTGAAGCTCTGACCCATGGTACCTATTTATTATATATTCGCATTTTCTTAAAAATAATCCTAACTGTCTTTTATCACCCTTAAAGATCGGAATAAGCTTTATCATCTCATTAGGAATTATAGTAATTCTCTCTACAACTGGTTGCTCTTGCGCCATTTTATATAATTAATAATAAACTTAAGTATGTACTTATAAAAATAATTGTAAAAATTCTGTTACAATTTAATTTATATGTTATTTATATATGTACTTTTATCACATAAGCTATCTTAACTATGCAAAAAATTTATTTGCTTGTTTAATATATAAAACCTTCGAAATTACACGAAAAAGGAAATATGGAAAATAAAGGATAATGAGGGAATGTAAAGAGTTTTACTCACAAGCCACTCAGCACCATCTCTTGCCGTTGTGAAGACACTATTCACTCACTCCCGTAAGTCAAATTTATTTGTTGGGTTCGAAAGATCTCTACACCGTTTTTCCGACCGAATTTTCTGCGCTGGTACGAGTTTGAGTCCAAAGCGCGGAAACAGAGGTCTCGGTTTTTGATGATCCTACCGACCGGGCTGCGCCAGACTTGTTCGGGGAACGTATGGGAGACTTTTTAAAAAGTTAATAAAGCTATTTAAAATTAAACTTATTTATTTAAATGAATTACAAAAGTTATATTGTAATAATTAAATGAGACGTCTGTCGGAGGTTCACGACCAGAATAATCTAATGAAATGCAACAACGCATTCGGGCTCTATGCAAGTCCCCAAAAGTGCTGACATGTACTTTATTAGTTATAGATACTTAGTATTTAGGGATTTACATATACAACCCTAGTAGAGGGTGGTTGCATGACTAGCTATTTGGTTTATTTTTACATAACAATTATAAAATACAAAACGGTAATTTATTAATTCTTTTTTATTTAAATATAAAAATCTTGCCGTAATTAGCACGTGTTTCGCGTCATCATTCGAGCGTGTTAAGGGAATCCGTTTTATGGGATACCAACTTACGATATTATAATTTTACTAGCATCTAGTGTATACTTAAAAACTTTTCAAGGAATCAAGCTGTCAAAAGCAGTAATAATTTTTCTAATCGGGCCATCAGGTCTAAAATTATAAGCGATCATCCAAACAATTGTCACATTTACATCAATAGCTTTTCTATTGTGTCTGCATTATATGAGCCAAATGATTAGGCAGCGTAAGAAAATCTGATAGTGTCGGCAATCATAAACCTAATATTATGATCCTGTTGGTTTGAATTCCCTGTAAAATAGATTAGGAAGGTCATACGAATTTAGCGTACATTACATACATACTATAGTACATACAACGGCTCTAAAGCGTAAGCTGGAAAACACGCTCGAATGATGACGCTTTCAAAACATATTGTGATTTAAAATGCATTTCTACCAAAAAAACTTACGGTATACAGAGATTAAAAGAAAATTAAATGTAATTGTATATGCACACTGTTTGGGTTGTTCCGTCATGATTAAGTTATTAAGCAATTAACCGGACATTATTATGATGGTGGTTTCGTGTCTATAAATTAATAATAACATCTCGGAGTTAATCGCGTCTTGTACAGTTCGCATCATAATTATTTTCACTCTTGATGACCTCTTTTTTATTAAGTAGGTGCCATGAGGAGAAAAAAAACTATAGGGTTGCAAACGGAATAGTACTGGGTTAGAGTGGATGTTTATTTATTCATATCGTGTGGGTTACAATGGTTAATCGACGCTGCACACCCGAGTCAGGATCTCTACTGATCACCTTCCTAAGTCTTCGTGCTTAACTGGTTTTATCTACATCTTTGCTGATTTTATAAAAATAAAAAATTTTTATTAGGTTAGTGAAAGAAGTATATTTATATCAATATCATTTTATTAAATACTAAATTGCTAAATTTAATATATATTTTTTCCAATGAGTTTGGAGGTACTAAACTGATTGTTTTTGACAAACTTTTAATATTTTTTCTATAGAAAGGAATACATTTAATGTGTAACGGAGTAACGGACATACTTATTTTCTCTTGAACTGTACCATTTGAATGAAACAAACAAGATACGATTAAAACGCCAGTTTAGGTGTGAAATATTACGGAAAATTAATCGAAAGAAAGTCACGACATGCAGTAGAAATCCGTCATGACTTAGTAGGTAATAATACGTTTTTGTTCCGTAAAATGATAATTTTATGTCGTTTGTTACTCACGCCAATAAAACATTCAACCACATTAAGTAGTAATCGATTCCATCAAATTCAGATGTCGTCGTAGACAGATGACCTTAAAAATGAAATATGTACCTATCGTTATTTAGTCTATGAATTGGATATTTTTTTTACTTTGTTTTTATCTTTTACTATACAGTATATTATATAAACTGTATATTGGTTCTATTCCCTATATTTTTCTGGAATATTATGTGCTGATTGATTGGTGGTAATAAGCTTCAGACTTCAAGTCCGCCTTTTAAAAACAGACAAAATACTTTTGCACGTGCGTCTGAATCGAATAAAGTATCAGAAATTGTTTTGTATAGGTTTCTATACTACATCAAGCACTGACTTGATTTCTAGATATAAAATTCCCGAATTTTTACTTTTTTACACCTAAACTATTGCAGGTGTAATTATTCCGTGATTGATTTGGTGCAGCAAAGGATCAACATAACTGGAATCAATCGTACAATTAATGTTACTGAAAACGCCTAATATTAACAAGAAAAAGAGCAAGGGAAAAATCAGTTAGTATTACCGTTAATTATTTCAAAGCTACTTTCGCATCCCTTGAACTGCATTAATTTGCAGTATCAGATGCCAAATTTCTAAGTTAATAGGCTATTGTTATGTTGCTATCTACTCCAATCTTGATATAATCTGTGGTGAGGTGAGAAGCGTGAGCATCTTGGTACTTTACCTACATACGTAAAGAGCCATAGCTCAGTTTCAGACAAAACTAGAGTCGTAACATAAATACATGAGAAGGTTAATTCCTAGCTATGACCTAGGGGTGGATTTACCTTAGTTACTACAGAAACGATAACAGTATTCATAGTTCATTGTTATGAAACATTAGTAGCTATTCAATTCCAGATGATAAAATGCAAAGCAGGCGGTTTTTTTTAGTTGAGATTGTTCAACAGTAAGATATATTTTTGTTAATTTTTGCTCTTAAAACAATCGTCTGCATTTGTAAATAGTGAATACTATACTGAATTACTACGATAATGCAATTTATAATAACGATGTACCGAAGGTTTCAAAAATGGATTTTTTTAAAGTAAATTAATTTATTAAACCTGTACAGTTTGTCAGCCACATATTTTCCAAAATATTACTGTCTTGTATGGCAGTCTTTGATATTTCGGTACTCTAAAACTTTTTTGAATTTTCTACTTAGTGTCTTACTTAAGAGGTAACATTCTGTTAAATATCTGCTATGTTGGTACAGCCAGGAGGCATCACTTCCAAGGAATAGTTAACAAGGAGGCCGTGATGAAAGGCGAAACATTACAGAAATAGTTCTCTTTTAATTCTGAGAATCAATAGTCAATCAATAGGTACCTATATGGTATGTTTTTTTTTTGCGAAACCAAGTATATGACAAGTAATTGTACAGGTAAAAGTCTGCCAAAAAGGTCATCAAAAATGCACATCAACCCTTTAAGTAGGCACTTAAATAATTTACACATTATGATTTAAAACATTACATCAGACGAATGAAAGCGAAATGCCAACGGACATTCCATACTTGCTAATTATTATAAAGTGGTACTTTGCATGTAATGTTCATGTAAAATAAAAATAAAATTTCGAACACGTCAATTTTAATCACGATTACATTACTGGATAGAAAGCAGCCCTTTGCTTACTAATAGTTAGATGAAGGTACATTCATACAAGTGCATTCTCACGTGTAGCCTCTCACGGACTAAATAGTTTAGAACGATGTAAATAAATGTTACATTTAGCGTATAATGAATGAAAGTTTAAAAATATTATTACTTTGAATGGTGAATCAACTTAATTTTTATTTATTTTCTCATGTGTTTACAATTAGTACTATAGATTTGACCTTAGGGCTCCAGGCATTAAGATATAATAAATGCAAAATATCTTTATTACCTACATACAGAACAGATAATATTACAGTAAAAAACTATACAAACATATTGAGCAAAGACGGATTTATTGCTAAGCAATATATTCCAGTCAACTTTTGGGTATATTTTGAATAGAATTTACAATAGTAAAAATTATTCGCCCGTTCGGTTATACTCTTACTTCAGTTAGGATGCTGTAAGAATGAAGTTTGTATTTGTAACAAAAAAAAATCTAAACATTTCTATAATACACTGACTGTGTGCTCTTCTTGATCAGGATATAACCGGAAAACTGCTAAGATTACATACTTACATAGAAAGCACTAATACTCGTATAAGAACTACAATATTATTTATATAAATATCATCATATCTGAGTGTGTGTGGGCCGTGGGGGCCTGGTGCTTTTGAAATATTTAAAGATTTGTCGAGGAAGGTAAAAGAGGCAACTCGTGATCAGAATTCTGGGCTTATATCTTGGACAAAAAATTTGTATTACGATCCAGGGAGGGAATGCTGCCAGCATTTTGGACACGTTGCCTCAAACTGTAGATAGTTTTTAGGTTATTCTTTAGACTCTAGGTTCTAGTATCATTATTTATATGCTTATGCTTTGAGTCTGGGGAACGCTTTAATCATGGTCCTATATTTGGCAGTACTGGTTATCACACAAGTATAATCACAGCTCATAACTATTAAATATCGAAGTGTTAATTACTTTTAAACTACATGAATTCCAAAAATTACAATTAACAACTTTCTCATTACCAAACCTTGTAACCGTCGTATTAAATTACAAGTTATGCAAGTACCTTCGTAATAGAACCTTAAAAAAAGATACACGAACTAATTGCTGGTTGTTTTAAGATCCATTACCAAAATAACGGTAACAAAAGTAACATTGAATGACGTACAATTCTTAATTTTGATAAATGAACCATACCTTTTTTATTTTAAAAATAAGTCTGTCAAAACAAACTGACGGGCGCCAGCGCTAAACGGCTTTAATTTTAATTACGAGTTACTCATTAAATTTTCACTTGGAGATAACTTGAATAAGTAGAAAGTTAATGAAAAATATAAGACGCACTTACGTCAATATTCCCATGAAAATAATGCATGGAGAGAAAGGGGGCAGTCTATTATACATGCATAAATACTATTTCAGTAAGGTATATTATAGTTTATTACGCTCTAATAGATTTGAATTATTTTCAAAATTTTAGTCACAATCTTATTGTGACTGAAATTATATTTTTAATTAATCATCATTAATCAATAGACCGAAAGCAGCTTTTATTAATTTATTTTCTCATTTTTTGCTGCTTTTTAGTCCAGGAGTAAGAATATTTTAAGTTTAAGTAAATTAAAAATAAGTCACCAAAATTATTTAATTCTATTTTATTAATAAATTATATCATTTATTTGTTACAAAAAAAAAAATATTCTTTTTTAATCAAAAATATGACAAACATATTTAATTTAGCCAGCCAGCAGTATTTCATGAGCCACATTATAGCTAATGTAGTTTAGCTAAGTCCATAGATTAAAAAAAAACAATTAATTTGTGTTTTTATATTTAGGTTTTGGCAACGATCGAGTAGTTTAGCCCTTTCTTACAGGTTTTTGGTCCCATGTTTGGTACTTGGTTGTATTACCGGCGTGCACAAAACTGTGTTAATGGTAAACACCCATCACGATTTGACGATAAAACATGGAGCGAAATTGGATGGTGCTTTGCATCATTCTTTCCCGAGTCAGGTTTCAGTGTGCCCTATATCACCGGTTAATTATATCTAAGTGTGTGAGTTGATTTGGATAATATTTTTTCATAACTGTATACTTAAGTACTCACTTATTATATTGACCTAATAAGATAATAAAACTTAATAATAAGACCCGATAGGAGGTAGGTAGATCTTGGTCTCCGAAACGATAGAGCGCCAGTGTTGTGCTTTTTGCTTTATCAACATTTTGAATAAATTTGTTAAGGTGATACCTCGGTGAACACTAGCGCCACCGTCATTTAAAAATCATTACTCACTGAAAACACAAGTTATCAAAGATCCCTCTGCTGTAATTAAGGTTCTGGACCTGAAGTAAATTTTAAACATATTAAATTATAATTCCCTATGGTTACAAATTGCATTATTGCTTAAAACGGCCACTTTTAGCAGTTTTGCAATTTGTAACTGTATGGAACAATATACAGTGAATAGTAGCTAGCTAGAAAAGGGGTTGTGATCCGCACTCCGGATCGTTCCTGTCTCAACGTATCTCCTTGGCCATCCAGCGTGGCAATGCTGCCAGCGTTATGGGGCCGTTTGAGCCGGGACGTAGACCTGGTTTCCTAGATTAATTTATTTGCATTTTTAATTGTAGTTTTTTTATTTTGTAATCTGTATAATATGTAATTAATAATTTAATAATTATTTTATTATTTTTGTTTTGAGTATTTTATGTAAAGTCGGAGTCAGATTTAAGTGACTCGTACCGTACTAACCACGTCAGTTTAATTTCGTGACAGCGCAAATAATAATTGTTATTAATCATCGAATTGAACGTATAAATGAAATAATTATATATAAAAAAAAAAAATTCTTTCTTAATTGTATCGTGGATCCAATGGGCGATGACGACGAAATGTTATTTATTGATTGAATAAAATGTGTTGATTTTAAATGAAGATAAAGTTAGTTATGTACAATATGCCCATAATTTGGAAGAGACATAGAAGCTACGTTTTATATTTTTTTACCCGCACTGCGAATCGCACCTAGGACCTCCAGAGTGGTATTCAGGGAGGTCTTTAAGTACCATTATAAGCAAATATTTAAAAAAATGGTTTCGTAAGATAGACTGCTTAAATAAATGAGAAGGCGGATCTCATCTGCCATCCGGTGAAAATACATGCCCATGTATTTGCCCCTTGGCAAACAATCCAACTTTTATTATACGATTTAATCATGACCTATATATGACCTATTATACTATTTTTATAGTACAGTGAGCCAAATAGAAATGTATACCAACTTAGGAGTAAGTTTAAGGTAAAAGTGGTGCACTTTTAGTATGGCCTACTGTACAAATACATGTTACGTTGGTTCAGTTCTCAAATTCACTGAATAAATTATTTTTAAAGCTCTAGAATACATAAAATTTATTGTGTGTTTTTATTTATTTTTAACTAATTTACCAAGCCACTTGAAATACGTACAAAACTTAAAGGGGTTTCTGAACCCGATAACAAAAGTATTACATATTTATTTATTTAATTCATGTACATTTAAATACAAACATAGAAAACTTAAAATGAGGAAATTTAGTACCAGGATTTATATAGATTTTTTTTCCAGCGCCGCAATAGTAACTTAAAAACATAAGGCAGTTGGTATGTACTTTTAAATAACAAATATTATTATAATAAACTACACTACACTATATATATTTATTTAAAATACATATATAAGTTTTGTTTGAAATGATCATGAGATTTAAAATGAACATAAAGATCAAAGAAATCAATTCCATGGAACGCTACTTTCACAGGAAATGGGCTTCAAAAATAATTACCGTGTTTATGACTGAAATACTTACATGTAAAGTGCATACTTATTAACATTCTAATGAACTTATAAATACCTCTTTAATTGATAAGTAAGCTGTACTTAATTTAATATTTGCAATAATATTGTGGTGTACAGTGGGCCACATAGAAGTGTATACGTAACGTGAAAGTGTAAGGTGAAACCATAAAAAACAAGAAATTAAAAAAAAAATACAATTTTTTTATTTTTAAATTATTAAAGGATTTAAATTAAATCGAATAAGTTGTTGTTAAGTTATAGTTTATATTGACAATAAACTGTACCTATGACCTGGAAAACCGTTTCTCATTGCCGTGCAATTTTCTTTCTCATCAGACAGTCAGGTGATACAAACCTGCAATATCCTAAACAAGCTGAAAAAAACTTAAGTTTTCTGTTAAATTCTTAACTAGCGACCCGCCCCGGCTTCGCATGGGCATAAAAACCTTTCTCTTGAATCACTATATTTATTAAAATAAACCGTATCAAAATCCGTTGCGTAGTTTTAAATATTTAAGCATACAAAGGGACATAGAGACAGAGAAAGCGAATTTGTTTTATACTATGTAAGTAGTGATGAATCCACGACATTCGGGTAATTACGCAGTAACTCAAAAGTTATGCGCGCACATAATGTTCTAGACATTCATTTTTATATATCTAATAGATATATCTAACACTTACATGCTCATTTCTAATGCAAATTATTAAAACTGACATAAACATTGAATCGAACCCAGTTTATAATCTAATACTAGTCCATTGTTTAACAAGTAAAATAAGCTTATGCATTTAATATTACTAACAATGAAAGCAGGCACGAAGTACACCTTTCAATACCGTACAATAATCCTTAAATAATACACGAAGACATTACATACAATGTAACCAGTTTCATGTAGACACAGAGTTTGTTAGAGTAGCTAGAAACTACATTATAGAGCGCGCATATTGATTGATAATTTATACAGATGCCCACTGTTGGTGACGATATAGCTGACAGTTATACTATTCAACAGATATAAGGTACTTCGGTATTAAATTAAGCCAAAAAATCATAAAATGGTACTTAATTTATGTCAACAGGCAATTTATGGAATTATCATAAAGTGTTTCCGTAAATTATCTGAATTAGCGAAGAGAGTAGCGCCACTATAATTTAAAAAACTTTTAACAGTCTGTTAATGGTTATTTTCGTTAATTTGGCATGTTAATAGCCAATTCAAAGTCTTTTTGTATCATGTGAGTTTTTGTTGCAGTAACAAATACTCTAAGAAAAAGGTTTATAAACAATAATCTGATTTCCGTATTAAAATCTATATATATAAAAATGAAACCCGATTTCCGTTGTCACGACATATCATGAAAACGGCTTGACCGATTTGGCTGATTTTTTTTTTGTAGTTTTCTAATACTCTGTACAAGGTTCTTACAGAAAAAAATATTAAGAAAGGCGGTACGAAGTTCGCCGGGTCAGCTAGTATTAGATGAATTTACTGAGACAGTATTTAAAAGAGACATTTTCAAAAACAAAGTCACAACAGGTTTTTGGGGTTAATTTAAATAAAAAGACAATAAAATGTGTTTTTTAAAAAAATGTAATTAATTATTACTTTACTTGAATGAGTTTGTTGCTTTAAACGTGGTTCAATAAGTGGAATGTATAAAATTATTGTACCATGTTTTTTGGTAGTAGGTAATTTAAATAAGCGCAGGCTCTCTAATATATATTGATACTTATAGTAACCCTATGTAACCCACCCTATAATTTATGGCTTGCTTGGCTTAATTTCAAAGATAAGTGTATTTTATCAAGTTTATCTTGGCATATAATAATATTGAATATTAATTGCACGCTTTAGTAAATGGTCTTTTTTTATAATTTAAGTACTTAATGTTTTTTATTTTCACTAAACGCAGTCTTACCCTATCCGTGTACAGTAAGACATATATAAAAATATATATTTCCAAAGATATAAGTGTAAGGGTATGGTGGTATATTGACTTTATTATGGCGAAATTCTTTTCGAAGCCAGCTACAAAATCTAGCTACGAACCCATTTCGTACTAAGGGTTTTTTTCTACTGCTTTAAATTTTTTATTTCTATCTTGATAAGATACGGTAAATAATTAGTCTATGCTGTTTATATGACACGTTACGGTTTATCTGATAATCCAGCCTGAAAAATATGATAGTATATTAAAAACATACCCGAATCATGATCTTTTTTTAAGGAAGCAGAAATAAAAACTATTATTAATACAACCTCTCTATCTATACCTGTCCGCTGAAAAAAATACCAAGAAAAAGATGATCTGATGACTTAAGGGTCTTCGAAAAAAATTGGAAATAAGCGGTACAGGACAGGGACGCATGGAAGAAAAGAGGGGAGGCTTTTTCTCAGCAGTGGGACACATACAGCTAGGAAAAAAAAATAAACAACCAAATTGTACATATAAAAAGGTATGCAAACAAGCAGAAAATCCGCGTCGAATTCTTTCGCAATTATGAAAGTGTACCACTAAAATTGCAAAGCAATCGAATGCAAACAAGCCACACTCATCATTATCAAATAGCATGACGGCACACAGCAATAAGATCGTTTTGACCACTTTCTTCCTCGTAAAAAGCGTACAATTCATTATTGAGTTAATAAAAACTTGTTAAAAAACTTAACTCAATTGTCGTCGGATCGTGAGAGACCGCCAGACCAGACCGATTATACCTACTACAATTGTACTTTTGACTTTTTTTTTTGCTAGAATTTCGCTTTCACTGGCACGTGACGCAGGTAATGTTTAGGTAATATATCGTTATCAATTTTCAATTTGTAAAAGCTAATGCGATTTTAAAGAATGTAATTTTATATGCATTAAGGTTATTTTGTAGCATTTAGCATTTCTTACAGGAGTAAAATAAGAGGTGTTATTTATTTATCTAGACAAAGTCATTATCATGCTAGCCTATCTCTCTGTGTCTTGATCAATATTTTCTGGGTAACATAGAATTTGCTTTACACGGTGGCCTATCAGAATTGTTTTTTTTAATTTTTGCCAGTCACAGAAAGAAAGGAATTTGTCAGCTCAATTGCTGAGATATAATAATTTTGTCTTGATTTTTGTTGAAATAAAGTTTACCGATCTATATTGATAGCAATCTATTGGTTAAATCGGAAATGATTCGTGTCATAAGACTTCTGAAGCGTTTGACAGCACCAAAATTAAGCAACAATAACAATGGTTGATTCCCACCTTCGAAAGAGTTCAAGTTTCTCTTATCTGATGAAAATTATATTTTACTATATACAATTTTCCTGAAAAATTAATATTCAATAATAAAACCTATTCTAGATTATTTTAGAAAATTATATCTTCAATCTCTCAGTATGGTTTTTGTAAGTATTTCTGAAGTATTCTTAAGGTCGGTTCACTTTATCATTTTATCAGCCTAATGAAGGTGATCCATCACTCTTCAAATTAGCTGTATCATCCTTGTACTGACGCTGCTAAACGGCTGTCATGTTACGATTATGAAATAATAATTGGTGCATCTATTGCACTCAGAGTATGTATTAGGTAGCCAAGTCATCGACCTTCAGAAGTAAGACCGGTTATTGTTCTATGGAATGAGATAATAAAACATTTTGATTGACCGAATGTAATTGAGTGACGGCTTTGTGGAAGATCTGTGTGATGTGCTACAATTAATCATAGTATGTTGTAATCGTAATATTGCAAGGCATTCACAAGTTTGATGCGACTTAGTTATTTTGTTTTGTTTTAATAAAGTATCTGCTTCTTTTAATGCCAGTTTGTTTTTTTAATGTAGATTTTATATGTATTCGTCTATTAAAATTGATTTTTTTTTTAATTTGTTTGTCCAAGACATAGAGGATAGTAGACACCATTACGTAAAAAAGTATTTTTTACTTATGAGTAGATAATAAATTTACAATGAGTGTACTTGATTTTATAAAAATTTATTGTACATGATTGCCACTATAAAACGCGTTTTAATATAAGTAAATAGCTTTATTTATATAAACCTTAAGGTAAAAACAATATCGACCGTAAAATTAAATATATCACCTACTTACTTGGTTCAATTTTTGCCGGGTTACTTGCTGTTATTAACTGGTTTCAATTTTAAAAAGATTGAACAGCTAAACAAATCTTTGCATGCTATTTCTGATTGCCAGCCAGTTCAGAAATGAAATGTCTTATTCAGATCTGCAATTGAACACGTCAGCAATTTTACCCGTCAGAGTAATTGTAAGGTGTAAATCTAGCTTACCTGTTGTCTCTACTAGCGGCGCGTAGAAAGACATGGATACTAAGCTATAAGTAATGATCAGAACAGGGTACATAACTTTTTACTTTTTGATGTGTTGCGGCCTTCAGCCTCTTTACTGACTTTTACTTTATAACAAACTAACTGTTGCCCGGGGCTTTGCTTCCGTAGAAACAATATAGCCTATATGTTTTTTCCAATCATAAGCAATCTCCATTCCAAATTTCAGCCAAATCGCTTCAGCCGTTTTCTTGTGAAAGAGTAACAAACAACTTTCGCGTTTATAATTAGTAAGAATAATAAGGAGCCAAAACAATTAGTCTATTAAAAACATTAAGACCAAATAGGATTTTTACTTATTGTAATTTTTATATTTTATCTCCCTTTCTGGTTTTCTCTCTTCCTAGCTATAATATATTATCTCTACGATGCCATCGCGATACTATAGTAAATAATTAGGTACTTAAAATGCGCTTTAGTTTTAGACCATTCTCACTATATTTTTTAAACTTTCGTTTATTCTTTGTAGATTTCTAGGGCATATAAATTTAATATATTAACTGCAAATTACTGCAAAAGTGACTTTAATTCATACATAGTTCCGTAAATAAGAAAATTAAACTACTTTTTTTGCACTGTTAAATTTAATAGCAAAATACCAAGGAGATAACAGTATTTATTATTCCAAAACATTTATTTATACACACTAAGGCAATTTGCTTTATAATTTATACCGTTTTACCCACACATAATTGCGTTATATTATAATTAATTATTTGTTTAACTAAAAGGTAAATTATATTATATTATTGTTGCGGACATTTTGATTACTAAGGTACATAGGTATTACTTAATCAAATTATCATATATAGTATCCCATCCCACACTACTTATATTATAAAAGCAAAAGTTTGTATGTTTAAACGGTTCGAACAATTGAAATGAAATTTGGTATGAATGTAGTTGATACCTTGGATCAACCCCTAGGGTCCTTTTTTACAAAAAATACGTGATTCCCTTTGGTCTGATCAAAAAGTCTGATAGTCAATGGCGCTTTTTAAAGTAGGTGGCGCTGCTGTTTATGATAAACCGCGGGGTGCAGCTAATACTTAGATAAAAGTGGGGCCTTAGGCTTAAAGCCTTAACATTTAACCTATAAGCCTACCTAACTTCATTCACTTGGTTCACATGAATCGGAAAGTAAAATTTTGAAAATCTCATACAAGTGTTCACCGTATTTTTATACAATTCTTTTTTTTCAGATATTTGCTGAAGATATTACAAGACATCAACCACTGCATCAAGTATGTATAATTATTTAAGAATAAATGGTTTTAAGAGCGATAGAGATAATGAAATCCATAAAAACTTAGGCAAAAAAATTCTAAATTACGAGTTTTATAAGAGTAAATAGGCTACGGTGACCGCGTGCTCGTCTCACGCAGGACTTACTTCCAAAAGTTAACTAGACTTTGCAAACACCTATAAAAAAGTCCACAATTTCTATTATTTATCTTTACAATATATATATATATATATATATATATACCATACCTTATCTTTCATTCTTATTGTATAGACTTAGTTCAATCTAACTCCAAAATGTTATCAACAAATTTGATGTATTCCGAGATTTTAGAATGATCCAAGATTTTTTTAAAGCCTAAGACCTTAAGTCCATCATTAAACTATTCTGTACCTAAAAAGTTAAATAAATTAATGGCATGTCACTATTGATTAGTGATTAAACGAACTTACCTGTAAGTGAAGTTCTATCATAATTATATGAAGGCTTCGTCCGAAGAGATTAGCAAAGAGATAAATACTTGTAGTATCGCGTAGTGATCGCCATATCGCACTTTTTTGAGAAAATCTATTGTTTACAAAGCCATTTTGCTAAATGTGTTTTTTTTTTTTTTTTATGTGGGTAGTTACATTTGATCACGGGCGATACAGCCATTTCTCTCATTAGTTTAGAGAGTTATATTTTACGTATGATTAGGGTAGGGTTTTGAAGAAATACATATGTGTTCCTTTATTTAAAGGAATGAATAGGGAGGGTTGCTAATCTCTTCGGACGAAGCCTTCATATAATTATGATAGAACTTCACTTACAGGTAAGTTCGTTTAATCACTAATTATATTCGGCTTCGTCCTCGAGATTAGCAAAGAGATAAATACTTGTAGACTTTTAGAGATCTACGTAAAATATAAGGAAATAACATACATAGATGTGATTGAATGATGTATTATTTATTTATTTTCCAAGATTGTACATGTTAGTTCGATTGGTAACAATTGCACGAGCAAAAGAATCATCACAGAAATCAGTACACAGTGGGCGATTATAGAATTTAAAAAAGGTACTGGATGATTGGGTCCAACCGGCCGTGCGGCGGATCACGTCGAGCCCGACGCCGAGCCGGTGGGCGTGCGAGGTGGCGGCGTGCCGCGTGCTGTGCGCGCTAAACGCCTCCACCGGCACCCCACTGTCGCGCAGTGTGTCGCGAATCCATCGGCTCAGCGTCTGGCTGGACACGGCGCCGTGCGGCCGTTTGATGGCTATAAACAAACTCTTTACATACATAGTAAAGTTTTCGCAGGGCATATTCCAGGGTTTTCCTCAAAAAATGGAAGAATTAAGAGCGGTTGTGCAGAACCGGCGCGGGTGGTTTTAATAAGTTCGGTTATATTTATACGAATTTGGGAATTAGTGATCATTATATTATCAACATTAATTTTAGATAGCGTTTGTACCCTATGAGCTGTGACTAATGCCAACAAAGTGGCAAGTTTTTTAGAAATGGTTTCTAAGGATAAATTTTCACAGGGATAAAGTTTTTCAATATGTGACAACACTATGGATGGGTCCCATGTCGTTTGGTATTTCGGTAATGAGGGACGTAATCGAAATATACCCTTAAAGAAACGTTTTATATTCTGATCTTGACCAATATGATCTCCTATAATTATAGATATAGCTGAACGACATGTATTTAAGGATCCGTAGTGTGCACCTTCATTATACAATATAGAAAGAAATGTTATTACATCCGCTATTGATGCGCTAAATAAACTAATATTATTATTCTTACAATACCTAAACCATTTTTTGAGGTAAACATCATATTGCTTAATTGATGCATCGGATAGGGATGCAAGCATTATGTCTATTGCTTGTGGAGGTGTGTTCCTCCTCTTCCACGCCGCCCTGATAAGATTGCGGCCGCCAGGGTAACCTTGGTGTGCATTTGTCGACTGCTGGAATCATGAGAAATTATGACATTGTCATTCGGTTTAAAATAAATTATTTCAGATATTGTTAATTTTTTGAAAATAGGATACCAAGGCTGGGTGGGCCATAAGGGTACAATTAGAATACCAGTAGCTTCATCAGAGATAATTTTTCGTAAAACTTTGAGAATAATCGAAAAAGGCGGAAAAGCGTAGAATTTAAATTTATTCCAATTAATAGTAAAAGCATTAATTGCATGGGCATCGGGGTCACGGTGCCATGATATATATGTTTTGCATTTTTTATTAATTCGACTCGCAAACAAATCGATTGCTGGATGACCAAACTTGTTCTTAAGAACTTGGAAAGCCGACGGAGACAATTCCCACTCAATGTCGGGATGAATACGCCTTGACTCGGCGTCCGCTTCTACATTATCGACAGATCGAATATAGGATGCAAAAACATACAAATTTCGCTGTTCACACCACTGCCACAAAATCTTTGTGACTGCAGTGAGATGTGGAAATTGTATCCCACCCATACGATTTATGTACGAGATAGCGGTTGTGTTGTCTATCCGTAGTAAAATTTGACAGTTTGTTAAATTTTTTGCGAATATCTTGAGCCCAAGAAATGCCGCTAAAATCTCTAGATAGTTGATGTGCATGGCACGTTCCTCATTGCTCCATAGCCCGCTAGCTCGCTGCTCACCGCACGCGACACCCCAACCCGTAGTTGAGGCATCTGAGAAAATCTCCATGTCAAAAGTGTCTTCTTTAATTTTATTTACAGAGCTTGGAATAGAATTTTTCCACCAAATTAAATCAGATAGTATAGAGTCAGGAATGTTCATATGCTTATCATAATCATTATTATTTTTTAAATTCAAAAATTTGATTCTTTCAAAGTTTTTCGTATACAGCCAACCATACTCTATGGCTGGACATGCTGATACAAGCAGGCCAACAAACTGGGCAAATTCTCTGATTTTGCAACGCTTTAAATTCAGGAATCTGTCAATTTCTGTTTTGATACGATCTATCTTTTCAGAAGGCAGTTTGACATGTAGATTTATCGAATCGATATAATATCCTAGAAACAAACAAGATTGGGCAGGTATAGGAACACTTTTGTCTTCGTTGATAATAAAACCCAAAGAAGTCAAAAGTTTTCTTGTTTGTGCTACGTTTTCGAGACAACCATCATATGTTTGTGCAACGAGAAACTAGTCATCTAAATAGACAGTTGATAAATATCCCGCAGAGCGAAGGAGTTTAGCCACAGGTCTCATGACTTTCGTAAAAACGAATGGGGCAGTGCTAAGGCCAAATGGTAAAACGTTAAATTCGTAAACAGTGTGATCAAACTGGAAACGTAAATATTTTTTATAGTCTGGATGAATTTTTATAAAAAAATATGCATCCTTGAGGTCAATTTTTGCCATATAACAATTTTTAGAGATAATTTTTAAAGCTGTACGGAAATCTTCCAGTTTAAAATGTTTTGTATCAATAAACTTATTCAGCTGTTTTAGATTGAGGATGAACCTCATTTTACCATTTTGCTTTGGCACTAGAAAGATACTGGATAAAAATTGTCCCTCGCATGGTTGACACCGGGAGATGGCACCAATAGCGAGGAGGTCGGAAATAGCAGTCTTGAAATCTATATATTCTTGGTGAGAGTAATTTCTAATCGGTGGGGTAAAGTCTTGATTAACAGGTCGTGAAAATGGAATTTCATAACCTCTGATATATGATGAAACCAAAGGATCTTGTGAAACGAGATCCCATTGTTTAGAATAGCAAGCTAATCTACCCGCGTAATTTACCGGCTGCGCTAGCGGCGGCTGTGACTGCTCCGATGCGGCTGCGATCGCTTGTAGGAGCTGCCGCGCGTCTCCTTGCTCGCTGTCGACGCTGTCCTCTTGGAGGTCGTCGTCTTCGGTGTTGTCGCTGCTTGGGGTCGAGCTTGGTTGGCTTGACCCTGGCCTTTCCAGTTTTTTGACGAGTTTGGTAGATTTGTTCTACTAGTAGAAGGTTTAGGTGCAGGCGGCTTCAGTTCTGCGCCTTGTTTATTAATAGCTTTTGCTGTCTTTAAAGTTTCCGTTAAATTGCTACCGAACAAAAAGGTGTCGATCTTAGTATTCTGAAGGGACTCCTTCATATCCTTTTTAACCGAGAAGGTAATGAAATTTCGCCTGACAATACTTTCTTGGTATTGACAATCACATAAAGTCTTCGCTGTGTCCATAAGGAGACGTAATAGTTCAGCGTTTTTCTCTTTGTATGACATAACTAAAGTAATAGCCTGCCCGAGGCTCGAGATAGATGACGCCATTAATTTCTGTTTGGACTCGATGACTGTATCACGTTTTAAAACTGTCTCGGACAGAGCAGCTTTTGTTTCGGGGTTTAAAGCTGGCGCTCCGATCATTTTACAATTCTCGGGAACTAAATATTTGTTCATTAAGTCCTTACGGTCTTCTTTGGGAAGACCGGTAGTCGCCGTATGTTCAAAACGCACAGCGAGCTGTTTATGAATATCCTTCCCAAACTTTTCGGTCTTTGTGGGGTCTATTCCGAGAATTTCCAGGATGTCAGCATCTAGTTCTTGGACGTCGTCGTCTACTATCCCTGAAGGTACCTCATCATTATTTGCGTCGAGCCTTGGCGAAGCGGCCGACGCAGGTGCCACATTGTCGTCGATAGCTGGAGCCGGCGAGACGGGCGCTAAGTTCTCGGATGAGACGCCTCGGTCGTGCACAGAGGGCGGGGGACTGGCTTTACTGCTTGTACCCCGTGCTGGGTCGACCGGAAAGGCACGTGATGGGGGACGGTCTGAAAATAACGTTACACCACTGTACGACCGGTTTCCGAAGACCTGTTAAAGGTTCCGTTTCATTCGTAAAGAAATAACCTCTAAAGTTATTCACAGTACGAAAGGAGAAACTATGTAAAGAGAAAGCCTCTCGAACTATCCACTACAATAAACAATTATTGCAAAATAAATGTTCATAAATTGTGATGGAGACGAAATAACCTCGTAAGTTACCCACATCTCCGCAATGGCACGAGACAGCCTCTAGAACTGTCCACAATACCTTTTCAATAAATACATAATTTAAATTACTAACCGTCATGTTGTGACCGTCGAGCGTGTGAATCATCATCCGATGACGAGCTTGTCGATAAAACACGCACACGTCGTCGTCGACGTTTTTTATGAAGCACTTTTTCTTCGATCACTTTTAATTTCTTCCGCAATTCTTCATAATCTTGCAATGAAACATACTTTCTTTTCGGCATGTCAAAAGATTAGAGAGAAAAAATATTCAAACACTTTGACACGTGCGAACTGGCAAAGCACTAAAACGCGAATGAGAGAGAAATGGCTGTATCGCCCGTGATCAAATGTAACTACCCACATAAAAAAAAAAAAAAACATTTAGCAAAATGGCTTTGTAAACAATAGATTTTCTCAAAAAAGTGCGATATGGCGATCACTACGCGATACTACAAGTATTTATCTCTTTGCTAATCTCGAGGACGAAGCCGAATATAATTTCCTGTTTCAACTACCATTATGCTAAACGTGGCCTAAGGTCTTATGGCCCTAGGCTCTGTCTACCCCGCATGGGATAAAGACGTGATTATATGTATGTATGTATTAATGGCACCTTCAATACAAAAGGAGTAAATTACAATTTTCAAGTTTTCATCTACAGCGGTTCGAGCTAGTGAGATAATGCCATATTGAAACGTTTTACAATTTACGAGCATATCCATGCAGAATACTAGTTCTTATACTAAATAGAGTTGCTATACATTAATTGACGGTAGCTCAGTTAGCAACAGGTAGGCTCAGCGTGATACCTCTGTTCAAACATAGCGTGCACCTTCATAAAGGAGTTATTATGATAGCTTTTATATTTATTTTATTTTTATTGTTGTATATTTTTTTAATATGCACTTACTGCGATACCTCAACTACCCAAAGATGATCTTGGACTCCAAAATCAGGAAACTTAATCGAAATTTGAAACGCAGGCAAATTGACTACTAGAGATAAGTTGTAATCCATGAATTTTTGCATGCTGTTTCAAAATAGGAAAATGGGATGCACCTTTGTACTGAACAAGATCTGAAGATCCTTTTTTATGCTAATAAATTATTTTGATTTGATTGAAATCCTAAAAGCGGCAGCAGACAGTAAAATTTGTATAAAGAGTATCTGTATAAAAATTAAAATTAAAATTCATTTATTTCGAATAACAAAGATCCATATTCACATAAATAAAAATTAAAAATTATTACAGTTTACATATTTGAAATTATTAAAAATTTATAATTGAATTTGAAATATAATAAATAAAAATAACATAAAAAGTCAAACAAATACTATAAATAATTAATAATAATAATTAATATTTAGCAGAACTCTATTCTGTTTGGAAATGATGACTAATAGATACTGTCCTTACTTGCTCCGAAGCAATCAGCTAAGGAAGCAACCGGGAAGGCGCTAAGATGAAAGAGAGAGAGAGATACTGTCCTTACTCTCTACTAGAGTACCTAGAGTCGCTAATATAAAGAAAGCACTCTCTTTGGAGCTTTCCTCAAATACAGCCGTTGGAGTAACATGCATATGACTAGCTAAGACCATTCATAGCCACATAAATACATGTTTATTATTACTTAGAACGAACTTGTATCCTCAATAGAATACATTCTATATTATAATAACTGTCTTAAATACAATAATTTTATCATTATGGGTGTATTATGCAACATGGTAATAATGAAATGGAACCTAATGTTAGTATTATGGTGTATGAGTAGATGTTCAAATAAAACTTAAGAATATGATAGAATTAAATAATGCAGCCAATATAAAATTTTCATTAATAAATACTATACGGTGCTCATAAATCGAGGCGCAGGATATTTTTTTCAAAAAAAAATGTATAAATGTCAGTATAAGTAAGAGTCACGGAAACTATCTGACAAAATTTTTCGTTCGTACCGAATTTAAATATTCAATTTTACCTTTTTAATTTGAAAAATTAATTTTTTATTCAAATTTCCATGGTAATACATTTTTTATTAGTTAATTACTGAACCGATTTTGATTAAATGTGATAATAGGTACCATATAATTTTGATGGATTTGATTTCTTGTAGGTGAGACGGTCAATCGTCCATGGTGTGAGAATTTTCAGGTTTAGAATTTTGACTTAAATTAGAGATATAATTGATAAAACAAACCTACATTACTAACATAATATGGAGTATTATATGCTGCATATACCCAAGCTATTCATTCAATGAGCATCCAAAGCTCGCCAAATTTGCATACTTCAATTCAAAGTAAAATATAGTGCAATTTAAACCAGTTGGTATGTTAATATAATTCACTGCATTCATTTCCGATGTTAGACTAAAGATGGCATTTATTTTCTTTTCTTTGTCGGTAAGTACAAAAATAGTCTCAATAGTATCACTCTATTATTTGAGTAACTATTTTGTTTCAAAAATACTTCGGTAGTTTTAAACTATACTATTTAATTTGTTATTGCTAAACATTTAAAAACTATAACATTTTCTATTTTATATAGCTCCGAGGTTTATTTCGTACCGTGATTTTTATAGAATAGTTAATAATCATTCACAACGGCAAATGTAAATGATTGGTTTTAAAGGCAACCCAAGGCTAAGGTAATAACTTTATTGTATGCCTGTAAACTTACAAAATCCATACTTCCATACTACATCACTACATAACATAGTATAAAACAAAGTCGTTTTCTCTGTCCCTAGGTCCCTTTGTATGCTTAAATCTTTAAAACTACGCAACGGAATTTGATGCGTTTTTTTAAATAGAAAGACTGATTCAAGAGGAAGGTTTTTATGCCCATGCGAACCCGGGGTGGGTCGCTAGTAATATTATAAATGCGAAAGTCTATCTGTATGTTACGCTGTCATGGCTAAATTAAGCTAAATGCGAAATTTGGTATGAATATAGTTTAGGATCGGGGCTCAAACATAAGCTACATTTGAGCGCGATATCATCGAGTCCCACTCGGGCGAAGCCGCGGGCAACAGCTAGTGGTATAATAAAAGAGTTTTTGGTTTTCTCAAATAAAAAGCATAGCTTTTTATATTATAACTAATCCCATTCATTAACAAACCAATTTGTATTCTTAATAGTTACTATACGCCCCAAGGCTCTGATGTAGACACTATCTATGTCTGATATCGGTACTTCGCACCGTGCTCACACTAAGTTTGTTTAAAACTACCATTTGTCTATTTTATCGTATCTCCACTTTTCAAAATCATATTTCAACTTATTAATTTTACTTACTCGTCGTGCAATATTTTAAACTTTTATCATTTCATTTTTTTATCTTTATTTATTTTTCTTTATTTTTTTATATAATTTAAGTAGTAGGTAAACAGGCTTACGGTCCACCTGATGGGAAGCGGTTACTGTAGCCTATGGACGCCTGAAACACCAGGGGTGTCACGTGCGCGTTGCCGACTATAAAGAAATCTTTTCACACCCTTTTTGTAAAACCTATTATTTAAATTTGTAAATAGTACCTTCCCAATATTTCAATATTTTGATATAAGATTTTATATCATTTATGAAACAAACCTATGGAAATTTTAAGTATGTTTGTATACCCTACCAATCAGAGCAGATGACTAAGGAAGGTCGCAGGCAAGCGTAGGATGCAGGCCGCTTCCAACCGGTCATTCTGGAGATCCTTGGGGGAGAACTATGTCAAGCAGTAGACAGCTTGCGAATGAAATAAATGAATGAGTGTATACATACACAAAATATTATTTAAAGAAATTTTCACTACTATTTTAATTAATTATATCCTCCAATTTATGATAATGTTTATATACTCTACCCACTTAGTATCGATTTCTCTTGAATTATCATGAAAAGAGCTTTCACATGACAAAAAAATCACATAAAACACAAATATTATTAGAGTAATTTCATGTAACACATTTCTAAATTGTTAGAAAGCAACAGAAGATTTAAAAAACTGTTTTAAAAGCATTTTAAAAGTCATTGATTTCACAAATGGCGAAACAGATTAAAAAGAAATCGTATTTACTTATTGTAATTGCAAGTAGCAGCTGTAAACTGCGCGTGATATATGACATATTTAAATAAATATACGAGCCTAGTTTTTCACTCAGTACATGATTTATTAACCATTTTAGCGAAACCATTTACTCTAAATGAACAGTGTAATAGTACAAAACAGTAAAAGCCAAGTATGGCAAGCTACAAATCGACTAGGCTTTTTATCTTTCTCCATTTCATACGGACTTTGAAATATAAATCGCTTTGATACTTTTTAGGATTCCGTAACCAAAGGGTAAAACGGGACCCTACTACTAAGACTCCGCTGTCCGTCCGTCCGTCTGTCACTAGGCATGAACCGTGATAGCCACAGTTGAAATTTTCACAGATGATGTATTTCTGTTACCACTATAACATCAAATACTCTCCCAAACAACAAATGTGATTTTTACCGATATTGGTACGGAACCCTTCGGTCGCGAGTCCGATTCTTACTTGGCTGGTTTTTTAGACCACTATAATTTATATCCTCAGATTTCTAGCTCGCACCATCTTCTTTTTCAATTTGTTTTAAACTGGTTTCTAGATCTTTTTAGTCTTGCATGACTAATGCAAAGTGATAATATAAGTTTAACTAGGGTTTAGTCTACCTGTATAGTAGTTTTTTTTAAATAAAGCTAGTCGATGTTTTTCCATTTACAAGCAAAAAAATGACTTGTTGGTATGATAACCGGAAGCATTGTCGGGTAGACAGAGTATGTCAGGGTTAAAAGTATACTTAATTAACTTTAAAACACAACAAAATAAAAAAATGCAATTATCTCTTTAATAATATGGAATAAAAAATTAACAAAAAATAAACATCCCTTCTAATTCAACTTCTAAAACATATTAGTATACATTTTGTGGTGCTAAATCTTAAAATTAACATCTCTTTCAATATAATTCGCACTTCAGATAGAGAAAGCGATTTACACCTCTACTTGTCTCTTTCTGACTTAGTTCAAAATAACCGCAAGGTAGTTACTATTGGTTTTCACTTAGTTGTACTATCTGCAAATATTATTTTTCATTATTCATTTTACAAAATTTTTAATACGATGGTTGTTTCAGATATTGTAATTACTAATTTAATTAATTGTTTGAATTTATTCAAAATGATGAAATTCGCTTATAATAAAAATAACTTAACTGTAGTTACTATGTACATAATATTGTAAGGTTAATAAATCGTTATAAATTGTCAAAATTCAGACTGTATAATTTTTTTCTAAAAAACAAAAATATATATTTGTAAAATTTAAAAAATATCCTTTTAAATGTCTGTCTACTGGATTAATTAGGAAAATAAGTTATATCGATCATAATTTCTAAATGTAATCTGTAAGTCTTCAATATGCTAAAAATATACATTGAAATATTTTTGTGAAATTCTAATATATTTTCGAGTTCATGGTGAGTTTGAGGTCCATAGTAAACCAGATGCGGTCGAGTACCAGAGTGCCAGTGGCCAGTACCGAAGGCCGCCGTAAGGCCGGCCGTTGACCGCGCTATTTATATCGTAATATGAGTGGCAACCTGTTGTCAGATTCCGAATAGAGTAGCCTGCGTCACAGAGCTGCCGGGGGCGTGGACTAGTGAAATGTGAGCTGGTATTATTGTCTTTTGTTAATTATTTTTTAAACGATTTCACATAAGCGTTTAGTGTTTTTACGGCGCTTACTCACTAGACTCTGATTGATGAGCGGGAAAAGTGAGAATTACTTTTGAAGTGATTAGCTGGTTAAAATTACTGACATATTTTATTTGCTGAAGTGAAATTTAGATCGTAATTTTTAATGGCATGAACTTTTTTTAAAATAGAAATTTTAGAATTTTTGCAATGATGGGTTAATTGATTTTGTCAATCTCTTAACTATTAATTACCATACAAAAGTTATTCTGGTAGGTACAGTCAGCTGCAGAGAAATCTGACCTCCATGCCACAACTATCACTATTAAAAGGGGGTCATATTTCTCTGCAGCCCACCTCCATTAATTCGACAGTTAGAGCAGAGAAACATTAAAAATAAAACACTTAATAAAATATACCTATCTCTACATAAAAAAAATATAGTAAACATATTCTGGTCTGCAGAAAAATCGCAATGTTTTTTTGTTCTTCAAAATATACCTATTTGAAAAACAAAAAATAACGAAACTTTAGAACTTGTATTAGTATTAAATTTTTATGTAATAAAATTTGTATCTTAATAATCCGTCTTTATAGAATGTTCTTGGAAATTGAAAGATACAGATTTTGTTTTTATTAATTAATTTTAATATGTTAGATGGATCTGTAACGTCAGTTACTCTATGAAAAATATAGATGACGGGCGTGCGGGCGATAATGATCGACTCATCATTGACTGCACTGCTACAGAACTTAATCTCTTTAGAGCCGTGAACTTGCAACTATATCGACACAGGATTATTCAATTATTAACAGTTGCTTTTCATTTACTACGAATAAAGTGGTCAATGATTTTTTTAAACGACTTGGTAAGATATGGAATCACTTTTTAATTGGATTTGTTTGTATAGTCTACTAAGCAGATTTAATGCTGTTTCACCGAGGTTTTACTAGAGACTCAATTATCTCATAAATAAAAATAATCTTCTTTATTCTCTTTATTTTCTTTATTCTACTTCTACGAAGTCGCGGAAAAAAAATTTGCGCGATACATTCAATCACATTACTTTAAATCTTTATTTTTGGAATTTTCCCAAACATAGATAATATTGTTTATCATTTTCATTTAATAAATATTAAGTCAAGTAAAAACTACAACTGAGATTAACGATTAACACATAATTTCAATTTTACACGGCAAAAGTGTACTCTTCATATTTAGTAACTAAGATAGCACAACTAAGTTATTTGAATAGTTCTTTAAACACATTTCTTGGGTCTTTTTATTATTATGAAGTCAGAAAGTATGAGGGACACCTACTGTGATCTATACGATTCACCTTCAATATTTTAACATGAAGTTATTCCATATTAACCTTTCTGTATAATAAACTAAGGTTCAAGACGCTACCTCTAATGGTCTTTTGTGAATTTCTTTATCATATTACATGCTCATAAAATTTTTACTGCAGCCTGTGTAATACAGGGTAAATTTCTCAAAAAAGGACGAGTAATGTTGACTGTACTGGCCATTTAATATTTGACTTTTAGTTTTAGTACCTAAACTTTTTTCCTACTTCTAGTTTTTTTTATTCATTTATTTTTTACTAGCGACCCGCCTCGGTTTCGCATAGGCTTCCTCTTGAATCATTCTATCTGTTTAACAAAACCGCATTAAAATCAGCATAGACAGACAGCGGAAAGCGGCTTTGTTTTATACTATGTAAAGAAGATGCACACATCTATATATATAAAAGAAAGTCGTGTTAGTTAAACCATTTATAACTCAAGAACGGCTGAACTGATTTGACTGAAAATTGGTGGAGACGTTGCTAATTTAATAAAAACATTTATAATTTGAAAAAAGGATTTATATTTCTACTAAAAAAAATTCAAACACACTTCTTATTTGCCGCCGTTTCAGTTCGTTTAAGACCATTTCATAAAATGTTTTAAGTACCCAATCCATTGAAGAAAAACAGTTAAACGGACTCTAAACTTTGAAGAAATAAGGCTTACGACAAAAACATTTATAATTTGAAAATAGGATTTATATTTCTACTAAAAAAAATTCAAACACACTTCTTATTTGCCGCCGTTTCAGTTCGTTTAAGACCATTTCATAAAATGTTTTAAGTACCCAATCCATTGAAGAAAAACAGTTAAACGGACTCTAAACTTTGAAGAAATAAGGCTTACGACAAAACCAGGAAAATTCAACGATCACGATGAGGCTTTCATCAGCGTTCGTGTTTCGTGTAAAGTCATGTCATTGACGCTCAGTTTCTAACTTTGATGACAGCATTATATTCTAGCATAAAAACTTGATGCTAAGTTCAATAACATAGATATTATATAAGTAAAATAGATATAAAAAATACATAAATACGGACAAATAACACGGTAGTTATACGACCTCCGTAAGAACTAATTACCAGCATCTTAACTTACTTTTGGATTTAGTTTTCAAGTTTGCAAGGTCAATCGACCATAAACACCCTGGTATAAGATTTATTTAAAAACGAGAAGAGTCGAGAGAGCAAGTATGATTGTAAGTGAAAATAAATCTTTTAGGTAGGTTGATATATATCACATCATCTTATAGTTAAGATTTTTATCTGTAAAGCGTTTTTTTCATAATAATTCATAATTCATTTATTTCGTCTAACATAGGTTTAAGGATGTTACATAATATATTAAAAATAGTAGGTACTCTATGTTGCGTCATCAGGCATACAAAATTTTAATAATACAAAAGAGATAGTTTAATAATCAATGGAATTAATAAAGTGAAAATTGCTACAAATCAAATTTATACTCGTACATACAAATTATAGAAATAATGTCTAGTTAATGATTTTATTGCGTATGATTCTATTTATTTATTTACATGTCAAATGTCACATTGATTGCTTAGAAATTATGTTATTAAAATACATTACATTTTTATTTTCTGGTCTGATATTTATTGAAATTGTCATTTAGATATTCTTTTACAGAGTAATACGCTTTGTCAAATAAAAAATTAAATAACATTCGCCTATAGCATCGATAAAATATTACTAAAGCATAGATGGCTACTCACGTACATTGAATCTGTACCTCGCCAAATTCGGCTTATTTCTAGATGGCGCTACTGAGAAGTGTTTGTTATAGGTTTCCATAAAAATTCCGTAAAAATGAAAAGTGTCGCTGCAGTCGTAACTTGAATAACATACGAGTTAGTTTATTCCCAGAAACCATAGATGGCACCACTATCTCACGCTTCGTCTGCGGCTTGCGCACCGTAACCACTCCCACATACACAAACCGACTAACCACCTCAAAGAAATTGAACTATACGCAAACCACCACTAACCACGTCCACGCACACGCATCGACTATTATTTTTCTTGTAGGTAGGTACAAGTACAAGATACATTTAGCGTCAGTGATTTAGCCACAGCCACAGCATGAAAATATACCTACACTACCCGACCATAGCGTTCGAGACATGATTGTTTTTGCCAAAAAAAACGAAACCAACTCTAATTAGATAGGTACTTAACTAAAAAGGATGAAATAATTAATACATTGTTGTTTAAATATGCTTCATAATCATAACAAACATTTTAATAAATCTGAATGAAGTCGATGATGAAAGATTGTGGATACCTATTTGATGTGGGAAGGGTACGGCTTGGGTCTTGGCTCAACACTTGGGTACCTATAGAGATTGCTGGGCATATTGGTTTTTGTTTTTTGGGAAAAAGATTAACAAAACAGACTCTTAGTGGGGTTCTTTCGCAGCTCGCCCTACAGGCTCGCATCACTCGACCTGCGGCCTCGTACAAATTACTCTGCCTTCGCCCTTGCGAAGGGCTAGCTACGCCTTCGGCCTTAGGCGCCAAGTTACTTAGGGGGCCTGCCTGCTGTGTTACTAAGTTACCACTTTTATTAATTTTAAATATTAGACAAATTGAAAGGGGTACCTTAGTAACAAAGCAAGTATTAAAAAAATCCAAAACCCATAAACCATTATGGTCCCATAAGTAACTTGGTGCCTAAGGCCGAAGTTGTTTAGCTTCACGATGGCGAAAGCAGAGTAACTTTTGCGAGGTCGCAGCAGGTCGAGTGATGCAGGATGCAGGTCAAGGGGCTGTTTTGTTAATCTTTTTCCCCAAAAACAAAAACCGACTTCCATTTCTTTACTGAGGCCGATTTGAACTTTGATACATTTTAAAACTTAAGCACCTAGGTGTGCAGGGTCAACTGACCAAGTACTCAGATGGACAATAAATAAAGTGCAATGCCTCATTTTTGAAACAATGATACCTACCAAAGCATACAGGGTCGATTGACCACTCTGACACTACAGAGTGCAGGGTCAACTAAGCTTGTTAACAACACTCTTATGAAGTAAAACCAAAGGAAAAAAAACCGTTACAGCGGCCGTGGGGGTTTTAAAAAGTTAGTCCCGGGGTGTACAGGGTGGATTGACCTTAAAAATTATTCCATTATCAAGCAATCAACTTGTAAACATACGAAAAATAAAAAAAATGCTTAATAAAGGTACCTATTTGACTTACGTTTTCCAGCTATCTTGATTTAAAAACCAAACTACTGCGCCGATTTTGATAAATTATCAGTGTTACCAAATTGAACCCATGTCAACATAAAAAATCAGGATCGATTTTGAAAATTCTTTTCTTGTTCGAATTAATGACGTAGATTAGATACCTATGAGGTAACAAACATAATTCAGCCGAATTGAGATCCTCCTCCTTTTTTGGAAGTAGGTTAACAGTTTTTGGAAATAAATGATGGGCGGCCTCAGCTATTTATTCTTAAATTATTATTTTTTTACTTACGTGTTTTTTGCGTGTATTTCCGTTGACCCCATGACTTTTGTCCCATTATGGGACCAAAGGGTAAGTTAAAAATTATTTCCCGTTGACCCCATTGTTCACAAAGGCAAAGCGGCCAACGGTAAGTTAAATTTTCACGTGTCATTGTCCACTTTATTTTATTAAGCTATTGCATAGCTTAATAAAATAAAGAGAAAACAAACGTTGTGTCGTATCAAGAAATAAAGGATCTTGCTAAAGATAGACAAAAATGGAAGGAACTCCACCGACAAGAGCATAGCTCAATTAATGATGATGATGATTGCATAGCTTTTATCGCGGGCTTTGAGCGCGGCGAGCGAATCAAGAAATTCCGTAACGAAAAACATGATACTTATTTTTATTTAAAAAGTAGAACTCATAATTTCGACTTGTAAACTAAATAATTATTATCACAATTCACAATATAGGTACGTGTTAATCATAATAATTTTATAATGAAATTTTTGATTTCAATTAAATTTATCTATCTATACTTATAATAAATCTGTAGAGAGGTCAATTCTGTACATGAAATATATTTTCAAAATAACTATCAGGGGGTGATTAGTGATCGATACTGATGCCAAAAATTCAATCAGAAAATTTTTTGTCTGTCTGTCTGTATGTTCCTTATAGAAACAAAAACTACTCGACGGATTTTAACGAAACTTGGTACAATTATTCTTCATACTCTTGGGCAGGTTATGGTATACTTTTCATCACGCTACAATCAATAGGAGCAGAGAAGTGAAGGGAAATGTTGGGAAAACGGGAGAAGTTACTCCATTTTTTAAGCTTCCGTCGCGTGTGCAGTTTTAATCGTTAAAGTTACATAGAAATCATGTATGACGGAAATACATCAGGATATTGCAAAATTCCCACGGGAACGGGAGTTAGCGGGAAAAAACTTTTGTATGAAAAAATCTAAACCGCGTAAAATAGATGATTGAAATTTGGCATGCAGGTACCCTAATGAACGTAAAGCTTACTTGCAACTTGATATTGCAAAACTTCCACGCGAACGGGAGTTATTGAGAAAAAACTTTTGTATGTAAAAATCACGTAAGATAGATGTTTTCAATCTAGCATACATGCATACCTTAGTAAATATAAAGTTTAGTTATGGCTGTATTTTGTAAATTAAGTTAGTGGGAAAAAAATGTTGTATGAAAAAATCTAAACTGCATAAGTTAGATGCTTGAAATATGATATGCATATACCTTAGTGTATGCAAAGTTAAAAATTCCCCTGGGAACGGGAAGCGAGTTAGAGGCTTGAAATTTTTAGATCGCGGTAGCGGCAACTAAGGAACGTCGCGGCCGCGGCGGCGGTTGTGAGGCGGTGACAGCAATGAGGCGCGTTAGGGCAGATACCCGAGCGAGCAACCGGAACACGACCGACGCGTGAGGGCAGACGTCGTTGACGGTCGTGTCAAATATTGAATTTTGCGGGCGAACTTTTCACTATTCTTGGGCGGTTTTAATCTTTAGTAGGTAGTTTTCTGTTGTAGATTACTGTTAAATTTTCCAGGCGGACGTTTCACGGCCCTTGAATTATCTTATAATTTTCTTTTGTAATTTCTAAATTTTGTTTAAATAATTGTAGGATTTTTTGTTAATTTTGTACGGAACTCTTCGTGCGCGAGTCCGACTCGCACTTGGCCGGTTTTTAGTTTTCATGTGGTCAAACATTTACTTTCATACCGACTGACATCCACATTCTCACCTCTGAATTCCAGACGAAAGCCTATAGGTACTTTAGGGTTAGCCTCCACTGATCGTATTTTCCTAAATTTATATCAAACCAAATTATCATAAACTAATAATCTTTAAATTAATAACAATTCATTATTCAACTAAGCTACTTATACTTTAACCTCATTTAAAAATAATAAAATTAAGCATTTTTTAACTCTTCTCCCACACACACAAAGATCTCTCTTTTATAACACGCCACGCGGACGAAGTCACAGGCAAAAGCTAGTATTGAAATAAAATTTTCATTATTTCAACTTAATGGGGCCAACTGGAATGAAATATTATTATTTTATTGAATTCACGTTGGTCCCATTGACTAGTATTGCGGATGGGACCAACGGGAGCTTTTTTAATTATTGTATAAATTTCTCGCCGGTCCCATAAACGGGACGACACGGGCGATGGGGCCAACGGGAATACACGGTTTTTTGAACTGGAAGGAAACAAGAATAATGGTTGATATGCTTAAGTAGGGGTTTTGTAAGTAATTTGACCCCCGCTTCACAAAAGGGGAGTTCCCTTCCTGCCCTAAGTCCTTCCCAATCTTTAAAATCGCAAAAATAGTTCTGGGTCTGGATAATTACAAAAAAAAAACAAGTTTATGATAATTATTGATTTTTTAATATTCTTAGTTTAGGCTGTGGCTTTAACAGGGAAGTATTATTCTTTTTCAGAGTTTTACAGTATGAAAAAATTTTCACTAATATTAGATGATTTATAATAAAATAAATATGTTCTTGGCATGTAAATCCTAATAACTCTTCAGCCTCACATCTCAAAAATAAAATTATTTGATTAATCATTTTAATTTTTAAATGGTTAACATGGATCATACATTCAATTTTTGTACTAAATTCAAGAAGCGCTAAATCAATTAATTTGACAAACATATCACTCGGAGTCTTTAGTTTGATAATAATAAATAAATAAATAATAATAATAATAAAATAATTATTCATAAACCCAAAAGTTTTATTTAAAATTAATAATTGTCTTTCGTCATTTAAGTCGAATTCTTTAATTAGTTTAGTTTGGCATGAAATGCACTTAAATTTCTCTAAACACATTTTAGCCAGATATCCTGCGAAATAATTGACAGCACAATCTTCTAAAGTTGTACTACTGTGTTCACATATCAATGTTGAAACACTTGCATTTTGATCAGGGTCGTTTAATGGCAATAGGGAACGTGATGTTGAAGCAAGAGGACTTGTATAAAGATCTTCACTAGACACTGTTACCATGGGTGATGAGGAAGCAAATGCGTTTTCATTTTGTTGTTGAGAATCTACATTTCTAATAAATTGACTATCATCTTCTTCACAATTTTTAGTTTCTGGCAGTTTGATTAGGGAATTAACTAGGTTGCTTCTAAATATTCCTCTTAATACACTAGCGCTTGGGTTTCTGTTTGAACCTCCTTTTTGCCTAAATAACGAAAATAAATTTTCTAATACGTCTTGGTTCAATTTATTAGTAATTAAAAACTTAACTGCTGGTTCAGTACTTTCCTCATTTAATAATTGAAGGGTTGCTTCATTGTTTGAACGATTCCATCAAAACATGGTGGTCTAGTGAGAACTTTTTTAAATATCTCGTTTTTGTTCTTTTTCATAGTAATTTTGTAATTTTTTCAAATGTTTCTTTTCCTTTTAGTAAAGCTTCTCGTGTATAAATCATGTTTTTTGTAAGAGCACATCTATGAGCATTTTTTTCAAATTTAGCTCGGCTATTCATACCATCAAACATATTATTCACAGTTTCTATAAACTCAGAGGTCTGATATGCAGTTTCACTGATTAACTCTTTCGTGTTTTTGGCAGTACTAATTGCTCTTGATACAGAGTGGCTAAAAATTTGAGTTTCAAGACTGACTGACATTTTTTGAAAAGCATTGGGGTTTAAATGCCGTTCTGTAATTTTTAGTAGACATTTACTTTTAGTAGATTTTTTATCAATTTCATATGTTTTAATAATGTCTTGAAAGGTGACTTCATCACGGCCAATAATAAAATTGTTATGAAGCAAATGATTCCTTACGCTTTTAATCAGGTGTGGCATGTCGTAAAACGCAAATATTTTTCGACCGCTACAGAAAAAAAAAGGATTTTTTGTAGAGATACCAAATTTTTTGTATATTTTTTGGTTCGTTGACATTTGATCACAAACCACTGCTTTTGGCAGAAGGCCACACTCAAATAGTTTATTTAAAACTGCCTTGACCAGCAGCTCTAAATCATTTGCTTTAATATTAGTATTTGATAAAAAATAAGCCACAGGAAATTTCCATTTGGAATAAAGGCCTCTTGCAAGAAACACCAGAGCATTTTTGGCAACTTTATTTGAGCGGCGGTTACCTCCTAAGTCTTCAAAACCTTCAATAAGGTCAAACTTTTTTGAATAATCTAAGTTAGTCATGATTGCCATTTCATCAAAACAAACAACACAAGATTTTTCTTTTATTGATGCATTTTCAAATCTTCTTCCTATTTGTTCAAAAACTTCTCCAGACAAACCCGGAAGACAACTAGATTTGTATAGCCATGATCTAATGGTGGATGGGGCTGCCAGAATAACTCCTTGCCTGCATAAAAACTTGTAAGCTGCTGGAGATTTATAATATAAAGATAAACAAAAGTTTTTTTCTTCTTGTGTCCACATTTTTACATTTCTATTTTTTAATTGCATCAAGGCTAGAGTTTTAGAAACCTTACTGTGAAAATTATGTTTTTCTATATTAACGCTGGATTTTTTTAACTTTGATTTAGCCTTCTGTACTCTGCGCAATTTTAAATGCATAGCTTTTGTTTTTTTCATTAAACTTTGTGTTTTTTCCTCACGTTTTGACATTTCAAAAAGTCTTTTTCGGGAGTCTTCCTGACGTAGGAGTTGGTGCTGAAAAGGCCCTCCAAATAGTGAGGGTGATGTTGAACTCGATTGCTCAGAGTTCGACGCTTTTTCAGTTTGTTTTTTCCGTCTGTAAACCTTCCTTTTAACCTTTAATATCTCTGGGGAGGAAAGAATACCTGGAACAATATTTAACAACTAAGTAAATATAAAGATACAATAAAAAATATTATTTTTTAGGTTAGCGTTTTGTCAGAGTGATTAATATACATTACCCATGCTAAATTAGAGCTTTCTAGTACTAAGAGTCTGAGTAAAACCAGAGACATTATAGGGGTTTTTTAGGGAACCCTAAAATTACATTACATACATTTCTTATTCAAATAAATATACATTAAAAGTGTTTTTTTAAGTTCTGATAAATAGTTCTCCTAAGACATTTGATTCACAGCACCAAATCTTTTTTTTATTGCAATGGCCTTGTCCTTTTAAAAGCACTTGGCAAGGCATCAGCTGCGCTTCGGTCGTGCAATATAACTCGACAGTAATGTAGTATTGTGTTTGGGTTAGTCAAAAGTAGGTAGGTATAGGCATGAATACGAAAGAACTTACAATTTTCCTGATGTGATGGTCCAGCAGATTCACTCTGTTGTGTGGTTTGGTACTGCAGGTCCCAGTAACCTGCATCTCTTTTCACCTTGGTGAATGCAAGCAGGACGAAAATGTGCTGCGCATATGTAATGATGGCTGAGCTCATTGTCGGTGAGTGATGTCAAGTTTGTATTTCCTAAAATAATAATATAATTGCAATATTGTTCATTTCTCCTCAATGTAAATGAAAGAGTAATCATAGTAATAGAATATAAAACAAGTGCAATTTTTACTATACTTGCTAGCTTACTTTGTTATTCTGTTGTGATATTAAATCTACACATTCAAGATAAGTTAGATCCTTGTTTAGTCAATTTCGAATATTTAGCAATAAAGCCTCATAAACGTAGATACAGTCATTTTAACAAATATAAAGACATCTAAACATGACAATACCTATATAAAAGAAACAAAGACTACCTACCTACCTATATCGTTTTTAAAGTTTCGTCTCCCGAAATCACAACAAAAGCAAGTTTTAAACAAGTACATACTTATTTATTTTCGGTGGTTAAAGGAAATATAAATTACCTGAGTTTTTGATCCAAAGAAGCAGACGATCTTTATCATGAACAGGAAAAGAAAACATCGATTTATTTCTGCTTGTATTGGTACAATTGAGATAAGCACACCTCGACATTTTTATCAGTCCAAATCGTAAAATTCAGTTCATATAACTTGCTAGGGTCAACGTTAAGGCGTAATCGAAGTCCGGGGAATATGCAGAGGTCGTTAATAAAATTAATGAGTATAAAAATACGAGAACGCAACACGGAAAGAAAGAACACCAACAACACTACCAAAACAAAACGCTACAACCAACCTACCTAGCTGGGAGTGAACACATCGCTCACGCTCACTCACACATACATAAACTTGACTTCAAATATGATATGCGCTCCTGTTTATGTAGTTTGGTCATTATCCAACAAAAAAAAAAATATTTTGTATATTTATATTTTCAATATAACATAACAAATTAACTTATGGCTTAGAAATACATCAAATACCAAACAAAATAATTTAATAATCCTTACAATGGATTATTAAAATACTGTTTCTTAGCATTTGCAAGATATATTGATATGCATAAAACGAAACATAGAAAATTAATTTTAAGAATTGCGCCATCTAGTGAATTTGTGCGAAGCTACTATCATATTTACTTTGTGGTCCCACGAGGTTTGCTTTGATGGTTCTAATTTTTACAAAAATTGGCAAAAATAGTAAGATTGATACTGGTAGCGACATCTAGTTAGTCAAGGAGAAAGTAAAATTCAGGCACACTTTGATGTATGAAGAATAACCATCTATGCTTTAGTAATATTTTATCGATGCCTATAGTTAATTCATATAGTTAAGAAACTTTTTTAAATACGTATTACTCCAAACTAAATACATAGTGACTAAGTTAGCGAAAATTTATTACAGAGCACTGGTTTTAGTGTTGACACACTTCACACTTTTTTGTAGAATATTCACACGACGTGCCTCTCTGTCTTCATGAATTAGAAAATCTCAGAAAGTAGTGTCAAACTTGATAACGATCGAGTTTTAAGTACAATGGAATACTTTTGTTAAGTATACTTACTACGTACATTTTTGAATAAACGCCGGCTTCCTAAATTACCATACAATAATAACTCATGGTAGAGCGACATGGTAAGATCATTTTAAAGAGGCTTGAAAATGAAAAGAAAAGAAATTATTAATTAATTTGAAATTTAAACCACGATTTGAAATTTCTTTTCAGGGTAAAAATACATAAAACCATGATAATAAATTATTTCTAGAAAATACCATATTTGCTGTTTTTCCTTAGATGTCGTAAAAGGCTTATTAGGAAATATTCTCTTTAACTTGCGTGGAGATAACGAACAGATTTTTTTTAAATAATGATATTTTCACGTCTTCGCCCTTTTCATTAGTAGAGCTGTAGCAAAACGAAACCTAAAAAAACATTTAAAAAATTATCTGACTCGTTCATTTAAAAGTAGTTCTTAAATAGTAACTAGTTTATTAGTATAAAAAATTCTAGTTAATTGACGATTATTTGCTTTTCAAGAAAGGATCTGGTATATTAGACTTTGTTTTGTCACTAAACCAGCATAGAATAAAAAACCTTTTCTTTTAAATAATTGTTCTATCTTTCAATATTTTCATCGAATATCAGTTACTCGAATTTGGTACTTAAATATTATGAGCTCTATTGCACAAATTAATTTCACATTATCTTTAAATTGCCATTGTTCCCTAACCCTGTATTTATCATTGCGCAATCGATTCCGAAAGTACAACCGGGATGCAATTGATTTTCATTACTCGATCTAAAATTATTGTGATCGAATCGCAATCGAATTGTTCTATGCGATTGCTATGCACATCGATAATAATACAATTTCGAAACATTAATTCTCGATTTCTCTTTAAACTTTTATGGTTTTCTCTAAAATGATATCTTTGGTGATTGGCTTCTAAAGAAATAAAATAGTAGCTCGGGTAAATAGTAATATCGATTAAATTAAATAACGTGATGATACAAAACTGTTGACTTGTAATAGACCTAGAAGTTACCTTTAATATTATTAATATTTAGGCTTAAGAAACTATAATGGACAGTGCTAATCCAATGTGTATTAAATTCTTATATGAAAATTGTCTTGATTTTATGATAAGCGCGGGAAATACAAATATATTTTTTATAAGTATATGTAATCATTATCAAGAATAAGACTACTTAGTTTTGAATGAACCGAGAAGTTAATTTAACGTGCGCCCGTTAAAAAATCTTTATTTACCTATAAAGACAAAATAATTTAAGCTTTTAACAGCGTTATTACCATAGATTAAAAAAAATGGGTCGTAGAGAGACCGCGCGCGATTCGAACTTCCTTGGTTATGCAGGATGGGATGACTTAAAATCTATTCTATAAGCATTGTATGTAAAACGTAGAATTACTTTTATTGTAAATTCACACAATTAACTCATAAACATTCATCAAATCGTGTAATTTAACTTTACATGGTTATCTGATAACCATCTGTGAATTTTGACAACGTCTTCATATTAAACTATGTACAATAGCAGCTTACATGGCGCCTAATATGACTTAATTATACTTTAGTAACAATATAATCTTGTTTTTTCCCGTGGTTTTGACTTAAAATAGACATTGCACTTGTAATGAAGATCTTTCTTTACGATAGTTTCATTATATTTGTAGTTAAAAAAAAGGTTATGAGCTTGACGAATTGGGTTATAATTACAGACATGTTTTATTACTAATTGAAATAAAGAGAACGTGAAATTTAATATGAAAAGTAAGCTAACTAGAACACTAACGTTATGTGGCTCAAAAATTTAAAAACATATGTGTAGGGTTCAGCGTTGAAAATATTAGCTATTTCAGAGATGCACGCCCCTATGATCAGGAGCTTCGCCATGATTTTTCACAAACGCAGTTCCGTACGACTGAGATTGAATTTTATATGTTTATTCCAAGTTGCTAAGTGTGCAAGATTTTGCTATATAATTTTGCCAATGAAAAGGTTGTTTTATTTAAAATAGATTATTAATTGAATTGAAACGGTAACTAAAGGTTTCATATCCATACTAATATTATAAATGCGAAAGTCTGTCTGTCTGTCTGTCTGTCTGTCACCTCTTCACGGCTAAACTGCTGGACCGATTGTGGTGAAATTTGGTAGGGATGTAGTTAACGACCTGAGGTCAAACATAGACTACTTTTGGGCGCGATATAACCGAGTCCCACGAGGGGCGAAGCCGCGGGGAACAGCTAGTTATATATATATATATATATATATATATATATATTATTTAAAATAGGTAATTAATTGAATTAAAACGCTAACTAAAGGTTTCATATAAAAATATATATTTTACCAGTTATACAAGTATTTTCAGACTATGGGGTAGTCTGAAAATACTTGTTTCTCCACGCAACTAAAAACCGTTATCATAGGTAATACACGACCACTGAACTAAGCAGGCAAGTAAATAGTAATACTACATTAGTTCTGGAGACATTAATAGTCTAGAGGTCAGTGACAAAGTTTATCTGTATTCAAGTACATATGCAAGCGTTAAATAATTTTGAACGTAATACCACAATGTTACATTAGCACTGGTTTATTATGCTAGAATGAAATACGATTAGAAAAGTCTTGAATAATTTTATGGATGACTTAGTTGATTATTTGGAACCGCAATTTAGCAATAAACATGGTCCACATTAATGACGTCAGCGTTATTTTAATGAGTTGATGACGCATTAAATTATTTATATTTTAGAAATTTCACTTCTAAAAAATGCAAGTTTGTAGTTTATGTCATTAAACAATACTTTCGCTGACAGTAGACAAGATAACAATAGCAGTTGTTTCATTATCTACATCAATAGGCATTACTATTAGTAAAAGGGTTAATTAGCGTATAAGTATTATTACATACTTCCCATTCACATTCCCTAAATTCCGAACCATACTAGTCCAGCAACTATACTGATTTTTATTATGATTATCTTAGTAAAATAACTAAGCGGGGTGTTATAGGTCTGCCGTTCACTTGGATGGCGATGGTCGAAAAATAGAAAATAAATGGAACTAAGGCAACTGAATGATGCTATAGCTGAAGACCGAGCAATGTGGAATAGAAGGACAAGAAAGGCTGATCCCAAATAGATAAGAAAAGGACAGCAAACTAATAGTAGGTCATCATCATCAAAAGCGAAGTGGTTTACCACGTAGGATAGTGTTTGTTTGGGTGGTCCGCAATCGCACTGTAGTGACCTCCTTTTTTCCCTTAGTTTTTCCTTGGTTGAAACGGAACGGAGTATGTTGCCTTAACCAATTGACTTCCCTAACGACCGTGGCCATGCAAATATAATACCACTGTTGCGTGTGTACAAATTATTTTATGGCAGTTGTAAATTGCCACGGTTCCGAAGTCATGTTAAGCAGTTATTCGTAGCTTTTATCACCAGGAGCCGTTGTTAACCTAAGTCAGAAGTCTAATAGGTCTGAAGAAATATAACTGATGGTGGCTTGTTACATATAGACGATGCAGTGTGATGCTTGCTAAAAATTTAAATTGATACTTTTATTATATAAAAGCTTATATGACAGCGGTATTCACTGTATCGATGAATGTTCTTACATATCGTGAACTTGGTATTATATTAGTTTTAAAATTATAAACTTCGGAAGCGTGACGTATAGGTATGCGGTTTATATTTTACAGTTCTTTGGATTAATGAATTTATTATTGTAAATAAAATAGTTTTTTGTTTACTAGTAGTAAGTAGTTATTGATATGTATACCTATTTAGAAATTAGCTTTTATTATTTACTTCATTAGAATTAATTTTGGAATTCAATTACAATTACTGTCTTAACTTTCAACGTATTGGATTAAATTTCTTCTACAATGTTCAAATATTGAATATTAGGTAATACATCTTATTGAGCCAAAATACAATTTTCTGACATTGACACAAGAAGAAAAAGCTAATTAAACGAACATTGACATTTGCTGATGTCAAAATCTGTTTACCAACTTTCTTTTAAACAGATTTTGAATATAAATAACAAAACCAATAGTAGCAACTAAAGTCAACCACTGTTTTCTTCACAAGTGTCACCAACAAAGACTTTCAAGCCACTACACATTAAACTAGCGAACTGCCTCTATATTTCAAACCTATTAACCCACAAACTGCTACATGGTACAGTAGCCTGGAGTCATTAAATAAGGAAGGCTATCTAAACAATGATCAGAGCTATAGGAGGCATAGAATGTTGACGCATTTTCGAATATAGATATTTATCGAGTCCGGCTCTTAGACTCAAACTCACAGCGCGCCGCGGGGAGCATTCGAAATCATATTTCACTGAAGAGTTTGTACTGGAAAACAGTAAATCTTGGTAAATCTATTAACGTTAAATTTACATTTTGACTTCAGGTCGGGGATAAAGGGCAAGTTTCTAATATTATTTAGTTGTAGACAACATTTGTTAGCGCTAATGCGCATTAAACCTAACAAATTTTGGATTTTAACTTCATATGTGTTATTTTACCGCAGAATGTAGACTACTTGATTCTCAATTCTAAGTGACAAAAGTTTGAAGCACAAACTCATAATAAATTTAATAAAGAGGTCTTCTTATGAAGACTGGTAGAGAAAACCGATAAATAGAAGAAACTCTTCCTGTCTCCTCCGTTAACTTGGATATAAGTTCTGTTCCAGATGTGATAATTTCAAATCCTCTTTTCTAAAAAAAAGTATATAAGAATCCATTACAATTATGTAATGGATTCTCATATACTTTTTTCAGTTCCATCAATAAGTATTAAATTCACCTGGTGGGCGGTTCGGACTTGGCATGGAAACTAGCAAGTTAGGAGTTTATTTAAGGGTGATAAATAAAACACCTCTGTCTCATTTTTTAACAAAAATATATAAACCGCTGATTTTTGCAATAAAATGTCGGCGGTGCGATAAAAAGATTGTTTCTTTAGCTAATAAAGTACAATTGCTAATAAAGTGTGCCTTGCATCGCGTGATTATGAGACTACTGTAAAGGAAAACGTTTAATCTAAATGTAAATATAGAAATTAGGGCCTCCTTATTCTGGTTACAGCGATCTAAATAACCGTTAAGTGCTTTCTATAGACTTTTAAGTAAGACAAAGTCAATATAAGGTCTAATTACCATTATGACTAGAGGAGACGAAGAGAAAGTATAAAAAGTCCTTAAAAAAGATGTGTAACCTGATATGATTTTTTCTTAAAGTTGACTGATAGAGAATGCTAACTACACTACTAACTACACTTGTTATAATATGCTTTCATAGAAAATTCAATATAAAAACTATAAAATTAAATTAATGAACTTTTTATATTATTGATAATATAAAAAGTTCATTAATTAGCTTTTGCTCGCGTGTTCGCCCACTTGCATTTTCCTTGGAACAATGCTTTTCCCGGGATGCTGTGTGTGTATGCAAAATTTTAAGATTGGTTTAGTACATAGAGCGTAAAAGCATATCAAACAAGATTTGCGTAGCTTGTTTGCGTAGCTTTGTAGATTCTCGACGGCTAACTTATATGCTCCAAATAAGTTATTTTGAGTATTTTTGAGAATTATCTGTTATTAGGTATGTGTATTTATCTGTTGTTGGCTTTGAGCATAAAATTGTTGGTCTTTATTTTTAATTATTAATTAAATTAATCATTAGTGCTTCAAGCCTGCATTGTCCGATTTAATAATAAATTAATATTTACACTTGACACAGTTCTGTTACTATAATAAAATAACGTGAAAATATAGGAATATCAACTTGAGCTGTAAATAATATAGATAATGACCAATTATTTCTAAGAAAATTATTACTTAGTTCGAACGTTTCAAATTTATCAGCAAGATCGGAGATAAAACTAACATCGTCAGTTAAATGAAACATTGGAAACGAATTACTGAAACCAAACTGATTCCGTGTATGATTGCGGTACATTTCTAAATAGAAATTCGAAACGTCAACCGATTTTTTGTTGAAACTAATTAAATAAAGTGCTGTTTAGTTTTCTGCTTTTTTGAGCACTCCATTTATTCGTGATACAAATAATTTGACTTATGATTCGAATAGTACTTCGTTCAAAGTATTCAGAGACCTAGTGCTAGTTGTGACCTTTGGACGGAGTATAATTACTATTTGACTAAATATGTTAAATTAATAATCTTCTTCTCTATCGCGTCAATGGTTTAAGAACTAAATAATTGTTTTAACCATTTTGGTCCACTTTACATAATTATTTTATTCTTGTTAAATTTCAACAAATTAATTCGACCCTAGCCTAAATTTAATTTACAGTTGAGACCCATTGTGTCCTGTATCTACCATACCACAAATGTAACGTTATACTGTAAGATTTATTTATGTCTTATCTGAGTAGATTGCAGATAGTTATAGATCGGCATTGGATAATACAAGTTGATTCAAATAGAGATCTTTGATTTTGTATTGGTTCGTTGATTTAGTTCCGAGTTAATTTGCATATATTGTATTGTGAGCTTTGAGGTTGGGGCCGATTCGTGATTTGTAGTCAGAATTACCGACCAGTTGTAAAGGTACTGTTATTAGTTAACTGTGCTAGTCTAGAAGGGTGCTTTGACTCATATGTAAGTCCAAGTGTACCCTATTTTAGTATTTTTCTGATTTTAGTTTAAAAAAGTATTATTCGACAGTCAGGCGAAAAACAAAGTAATCTTATAGAGGAGCTACTGTGTTGCTACTGTTTTTGCCACGGAAATCTAAAAAGTAGTAAATCTACTGAACAAAAACAGGTCTCAAGATTAGGTATTTAATATTTTTAAAGTATTGGTTATCGGAGCAGTACTTACTTATGCGAGGATTATTCTATCATAGTAATAGGTGAGGTAATATATATTACATCTTATGGTACCGTTTCTGAACTGGAAACAATTTAACGAGCAAAAAAAATCATAGCAAATCGATGGTTAAAAACAAACGTTCAAATAAATACAACATCAATCAATAAAATATGATAAATAACGTAACAGTAAGCACCTAACAAAAACTGTACCACGTTTATTGAACTCTTGGGAACCTGCGTATTTGCCCGTAGTAAGAGCAAAGTCAACTTTGCATATTGTTTTTAAACATTCTGTAGAGCGAATATTGTTTGTTATTAAATCATCAGTATGATCATAAATAACCACTGCTGAACATAGATCTGTCATAGGGTTTTTTAAAACCGCAAATTTTAAGTGATTTACAGAAATTATTAACAGATCTTTAATTTACCAAATTAAAAAAAAGAATATTTAAAAAAATTCCTACCTTTTTTACAGTTAACATAAACCGATACCGACTGATAAATCGATAAATCAAATTAGATAGTTATATAAAATTTTCACGTGAAAACAAAAAAACATTCAATGCTATGAAAATCCAAAAGACGTGGATAAACAAGAATTACTTTTCGGCGGCATTTCGGCGGTTCAAATATCGGATTATCGCATACGCAGCACCATCCACTTTATAAAGCGCCATTTTTTGACCAAATCTACAGAAATCACGCAGTTTTCGGAATAAAATGTAACCTATATGTTAATCCAAGCTATTAGCTACCTCGATACCAAATTTCATAAAAATTGGCTTAGCCGTTTTAGCGTGAAGCAGTAACAAATATACAAACTTTTACCTTTATAATATTAGTGGAATGTCATTATTACTAAAATATAGTTTAAAAGTCTCTTGCTAGTACATACAAGTAAGCTTTATTCTTCTACCTTCAGTTGAAACATAATAATTTGATTTGTTGAAAATGTGACCAAAGCAAAGGTCAAATTAAATTTTGCGGTTGCGCTGATCTTACTATAACAAACCAATATCTATCGATGTCTATCAGTCGATGAATGATTTAGATCCATCTCGCTATTTTCAATATCAGAAGTACCGGTACTGTTTGTTGGTTGATTGGAAACTCAATAGGATTCATGTAGTTTGAATTTCAATGTTGTTGAAAAAAAAGGTTACATCTACCTACATGTTTATCAAAATACCAAACTGGAATTACTCTATAGTAAGCTCTACTAAACTCTTTAACAAAAAGGCGGAGATACGTTTGAAGATGAACGTATTTTTAAAGACATTTTATATTAACGTGTTTTTTAGACATTGTTAAACATAACCTTTTATTAGAAGTCAGAAAATAAAGAAGTACATATCTCCAAAGATCAATAAAAAAAGAGTTTTTCAAACGAATTTTTAAGCCTTAGTTAGATAGCACTCCTCGAGAAAGTAGTTACCTTCTACATCCACATTAGAGAATTAAAAAACACATATCATCAAAAGTTATTTGTTATTATATAACAAATAGACGAGATGTGTACCTATCTAACTCTACATAAGTAAGGACATGTATTATAAATGAAGTTCTTTTGTAAGTACCATTTTATTCTACTGAATAATCTATTAATTTTCTCTTTTACAGATCTTAAGACTGCTGTTAGCTGTAGCTGATAACTATTCATATCAGATAAGGTAATATAACTCAACTTTTTCATAATATCTAAAAATAGCAAAGATTGTACAGCTGATTTTTGACTAGTGGTCCCACCAATATTGTCCCACCGGTCTTCAAGTGCCACGTGGGACATGAAAGCTAGTTCGTGGTACTACCATTAATTAAAAAATAAAAACTATCACGTCCCTCTGTCATCTGACAAATGCGTCTAATAGAAGGAGATTTCATAAACACAGATGCTAGCGACTGCGTAAAGATTTTGTATTGAATTTCTTAGTAACCTTACGCTGGCGAATTCCAGGGGCGCTATACAGATTTGTCGTACAAAATCGCTAATACATTCGTCGCTAACGTCTGCGTTTATAAAATCTCGTGATAAAGGTACAGCACCCGTAGCCAAGAACAGCATCCGTAGCCAAGTGACAATTTCAAAACGCTCACGAATGTCGACAAGAACAAAATGTATGGGATTGACATAAGCTGCGGTAAATCACGTGGTCATTCTTATGTCAATCCCATACATTTTGTGCATGTCGTACCTCGTTAACGATTTGCGATTGTGGCTTTGGCTAAGCCCCCAGGTATCTGAGGTAAACCCATAACTAAACGGATTCTATTTGTATTGCCCGACAAATAGTTGTAAAGAATGCAAAACGATACAATAAGAAACTACCTATGTATAATTATTTTAAGAAAAAAAGCTCAACACCATACAACTAAAATAGGGGCAACTTTGTGTAACCACTACTTTTATCTAAGTGTAGTAGCAACATTTAATTATTATGAAGAGATATAGAGCTTGGTTCACATGCATGAATATTTATCCAATAGTAATTATTACGTTTTCTTCAAATCTCATATTAACTATCATAAAAACAAAAATAAAAACTATTGCATCGGAAGCAAAGTCGTTAAATAAGTACTGTGACGATTACATACTTAAAGACTTAATATTATAAATGCCAAAATCTGTCTGTCTGTCTGTTACGCTTAAATAAAACTGTTGGACCAGTTTTGATGAAATTTTGTATGATCAAGGACCAGCACCCGTAGCCAAGTGTTAAACACGATTCTTATGCATTTTTCGATAAAGCCTAAAAGATAAAACATATAGAATACTCACTACGATCGCCTACAAATCGCGTATATAAGGTATATAGAATCTACGCTAAGAAGAAGACAGTCGTCGAACCCACATGGCTACTGTAATCATTTGCATATGAACTCAACTTTACTGTCCAATTATTCATAATGGAAGTCTTGACATGCGATGAGCAGCCATCGATTACCCCATGATTTATTCACACCTGGCTAGTTTATGTGCGAATTTTCGCTACTTCGAGTCTTTGATTAATATCCTATCGATATGTGGACACAACAATCATTACCACAAATCGATTCCACTATCTACAAATTGTATTCAGCTATGATGAATGATGTTGTCGCTTTATTTAACACGTTTCTTGAAGTCTAGACATTACTAGAAGTTAAATGAAATAACTGATAATGTTATGGCGAAACGGTAAAACGGAAACGCTTGTAATATTTATGGTCATTAAAAATGATTAAAAATATTTTCAAGTCGCATATCGAGCTACGAAATGAAACTAAGGGTCTCAGTCGTCAATCGGCACCAGATGTGTAGGGTAATTAACCCTACACATCTGGTATCAGAATTTTTCGTCCTTCCAATCCACACGTAATAAATAATTTAAAATTTGCATTCTTTATATTCAGTGCCGTAATCTGTAAAATAAGGGTACATCCTGTAACAAAGATAATGTCGATGAGTTAATTAGTTTTAATACCTTGTTTCCAAAGTTGGTTAAGCTTGACCAAGCTCATGCACGCCGGCGCTAACGTTCCAGACGCGTCTAAACCAAATCGCATTTCAAACTAATGTGCATATCGCGCAAGATGAACAAGCAAAAGCACGCACAGAAATTGTAATGAAATGCAGTCGCTTGCCTTATCGTAAACCTGTCCCCCTACCATGAGATTTCATAAACGAAATCGCTAGCGAGCGCGTTAGGTTTATACCTAAATGGATTTCGTGCCCTGCACCCGTAGCCAAGTGACAAACGCGATTCTCTTTCATTCTTTGCTTACGCTTGAAAGCTTCACACATACAGAATACTCGTTGCGAATGCCTTCTAATCGCGAGTATTTAAGTGACAGGCTTTTTCGCTGCGAATAGATTCAATCGCAGCGAATTGAATTTGCCATTTGTTTATATCAATTCATTTTGTTTGAATTTAACATGTTCAATTTTACACAAGGTGGTTCACAAGGTGCTCGCTGTGAATAGGCACGACAGACAACTATCTTTAAATTTGAGCACCAGCGGACTGTCGAAAACGCTCGTTTGGAACTCGCTGTGTGTGACAGGTAGGCAGCGAATTGTTGCTGCGACTATTATTCGCAACGAGTATTCGTTATGTGCGAACCATTAGCAAAGCATAAACTAGAATCGTTTCTATGGTTCAACATTGACACTTGAATAAAGCCGTAGGGCACAGATTTAATTTAGGTGACTAAGGACAAATCAAGAAAAAATACTAGTTATAAAAATGACGACGTAATATAAAACGCTAACGCAGCGCGTGTGTCCGAAATATCTCATGGTAGGTGCTGGATGAATAATATTTCTAGGGCTTCATTTGTAAGTGGAAAGCAAGCGACGAATGGTAACACCTTACTTACTACAATTTATTATACGAAACCTTGCTAAGGTGATATATTTGTGGCTGTGCTTTGTACCACCTAGACTTGGCGTCCTGATTGAAGTTGAAAAATTTATCGATAATGTAAATTGTGATATGTTCATAATTCTTGCTAAGGACTCAATTTATACATACATAAATATAATCACGTCTTAATCCCATACGGGGTAGACAGAGCCTAGGGTCATAAGACCTTAGACCATGTTTAGCATGATGACAGTTGAAACAGGAAATCAGTAGTGATTTGTTGCTAGCCGCATCGCCTATGACATGATTCCCCCATTCACCTATTCCCTCAGTCGACTTTTACGGCTTGCACGGGAAGAGAAGAAGCTGGTACATTCTATGTTTTTCTTTTTTTCCCAGGCCAACATGGAAGGTAGACTCAATTCAATATTGTTTAAATTTAAAATTATTTTCCACACAAACTTAATATACTTATGCGATAGTAACCTTGGTTGTCTGTCACATTTTCATGCCTATATCTTTTCTCTTTCCATTGTAATTCAAATAAGATAATTCCAGGGTACTAATCTACAAATCTCGATACAAACAAGTTCCACGCAGATGGAGTTGTGGGCAACAGCTAGTGATAAATATGTAGATCGCAAACATTATGTTTCAGGAAAGAAATGAGAAAACTATCTAATTATAATCTACCTATTATTAACTATCTATCTACTCGTATTATTATTACTTACACACACTGTACATAAACTAGAATTCATAATTACTAATTACCGATTATTAATAGACTCTATTTGAAAATAATCGACTAAGTGCTAATGACCCTACAAATTATACTGGTGTTATCTCTACAACAATTTGCATAAACACAGGTAGATACTTGATTAGTCTCTTAGAAAAAATCTAATTAAATGATTAAAAGTAATATTTGATGTCAGTGACCGAGTGTGGATAAATCAAAAATAAATAAACACGTAGTGTGGGTTTGGTGTGATAAAAACAATTATTTTAATGAATTAAAAATTTAAAAAAAAAATCACAATTAGACAGTTACCAGGATTCTATGTGGACATCCAGTGCAGCTGATGGAGCATCTGTTGAAATGTCCGTCCTACCCTCATAGGTGTACCTTCGAGGTCCTTGTGCAAGGAACTGATAATTAATTAATGCAAAGAGTAGCCAAAATCTCGGTCCTATATTATACAAAAAAATTGACGAAGAAGAAGAAAACAATTTTTTAAACCTATTTCGGTTTTTGGCGAACATCCTAAACGCCACATAATTAAAAATTAGTACTTATTTTATTATTCCACTTTACCTCATACATGTACCTACCTAGGCGATAGGGTAAGATGAAAACAAAATAAAAAGAAAACCATCTAAGTACGTCTGTCCGTTAGCGGAACCACGATTTTTATCTTATTTATATAGAAATTAATTACTCCAAGATGTCAAAAGACGATAGTTACAGTAAGATGTAATAAAATGTCGAATTATTTCATGCTTTCTAAATATGACAATCGTGAGATGCCATCTTGAATCTAACGAGCGTTTAATATAACATCATAAATGTGTTCCCGGTTGCTTATTGTTCATCAATTAGTTAAGACATCATCATCTCACCGTTTTTCCTATTGCATTGATTTAGATTTTGATAGAAGAGATCCATCCCTGAGATAAGTCCGCCACGGCTTGACAAAAAGTTTGCGGTTCAGAGGTTCGCGTTTTTTAAGGGTACTTAATGGTTGCGTCAATGATTACGAACTTCCAAACTAAAAGTTTTCTGATTAAGGAAATACAGGAAATACCATTAGTCCGTAACTAATTTTATTATTGTGTTATACAAAAAGAATTTCTTAAGGTTAATTATCCCGGATTTTCAACAATCACCATGAATTAAATTTAAAAAAAAAAATGTATTTCTTAGTCTTGATGATGTCACGACCAACCCATTTAGGTTGATAATAACGTTTAACATTAAGTTATGGGTTTTTTAAATGTAAAACATTTAATTCCATATTGTTTGGCAGACAAAAAATAAATCTCGTCGAACACGAGTTGAATTCGTGTACCCAGGCCCCGGACTGTCATCCGATCGTGTCTATTAGTTGCATCTTCAGCTTACGCTTAGAGCCTAGGGTTTGCTTTTATATAGTTGTCCTTTATTTAACGATACTTACTAGTTATGCTATTAAAGCGACTGCTTTCTCACTTCCTTAATCTTGTTATATGGAAACCAGATCAATTAGAACATAACTTGGGGTTGCTTGTGCCAAATAATGTTTTTTTCAGGCTGCTTAAAGACATCTGATACAGCCTAACGAAGGAGCCCGAGTTAGAACAATCTAAGCTAGATCGTTCTTATCATTGTAAGATACGCGCACGCACTAAGGCGCTCCTAATAATAGCTTTAAAATTTTAATTAAAAAAAATATATATATAAGTAATACGTAAACTACAAAAAATATATATAACACATTTCAGGGCCATTATTAGTTAGTCAGATACACACATAACATTGATACATTATTCAAAACGCTTTTAAAATTTAGTTTTGTGAATCAGTCCTTTTGATCTTTAATGAGTAAAATATTCTAGTTTCAAACCATATCTACTTTCGAAGTGTCAAATGATTCAAATGCATTTACTATCGCAGCTATTTCAGCGGCATTCACTTTAAAAGGTTCATATCTACAGCACTAGCTGTAGCAAGGGCTGCCTAAGCCTTAGCACAGATAATCTCGTTGGTACTGTACTTTTAATATAATATGTTGAGGACCTGAGTCTTTCTCTTCTTCTTTGTCTTCGTCCACACCCTATCCTAGTACGTCTCTAGAGTATCTAGTCCTCGTGCATTAGCTTCTGAGATGTAATTTTTCCTTGTGAATCTGTTTCTACGTGTTTATCACCCATGTGGCTGTATACTTAGGTTTTTCATAAATATTTGTATAATTAATATCTCAGGTTGTCTTACTAAATTTGATAAATTTAATGAATACTACTACATGAGCTTGTGGCATAGAATATTTGCACAAATTTTAAACCGACCTAAGTTTTTCAAAAAAAATCACGACTCTTTTATCTCAACATTAATTCATTTTACGAATGCTTTTAGTTTTACAATTTTAATATTATTATTTTTTTGCATCACAATTCATTTGCGTCAGCAATATAAGTAATCTTTTAACTTAATTAGAAGATATAATTGAAAGAGTACATTTTTGAACTAAATCATTTCTAAGTTAAATAATACCAGCAACATGGCGTTTCTAAATGAGCATCATTTATAATACACGCTTATGATTGAACCTAATGTTAGGTCGTTAACATTACCTCTGATTAGCTACTAGACAACTGATGAATGGGAAGCTGGCACAGCGATTGATAATGATAGGTACTTGAAATATTAAAGAGTGTATTAATATAATAATAATTGTTGGTTGTTGTCTTTTTAGGGTTCCGTACCCTACCCATAGGGTAAAAACGGGATCTAATACTAAGACTTTTCTGTCCATCCGTTTATCACCAGGCTGTATCTCATGAACCGTGATAGCTAGAGAGTTAAAATTTTCACACATGATTATTTCTGTTGCTGCTATAACACAAATACTAAAAAAAAAAAGAAATATTTTTAGTAGTGCTTCCATCCCAAAACGTGCATTTTTTGTCGTGTTGTATAGATAATGGAATCCTCATTCGCAAGTCCGACTTTCTCTGGACATGTTTTTTTTTCCTTTTTTTTTAAATTAGAAGGGTGTGAAGCAGATATATTTTTAAGCAGAAAATAGCAGATATATTTTTAAGCTTTGTTTTAAACAATATTCTTTAAAAAAATACATAAGTAATATTTATGAAAAATAAATAATTCTTTATTTAATTTATTTCATTAAAAAACCCGGCCTACCTAGTAAAACAATTAAGAAAATAGTAATTAATCTTTTAAACCATAAAACTGTAATGCAGATTATCTTATTGGCTATGAAAGTACCCGTAGCACTTTCAACATTAAGTATCATGAGCTTGAACACGCGATAGTTGGCAGTAGCTACCTACATTATAGAGGAAAGGCATGTTTTACTTCACACATTGGTCGAGTTGGCTAAAGTTAAACAGGCGAGTTGTTACACGCACGATATCTAGTAAACCTCTTCATTATTCTTCTTTGGATCTAATACTGTCTCCATTTTAATGTTTTCTCAAGTCAAACTACTTAATATCATCAACTTTTCAAAACTATTTAATGTAATATCGACACGCTGAATTTCACAAAAGTTCAGGGTGATTCAAATATTAACGAAAAAGTATAGTGACAAATCACGTCAAGTAGTAAATTTGGAACTTGTGTTTTTTAATAACTCCACGATGTTAAGTTTATTCTATAATCAATAAGTATATAGATACCTAAGACCCAGAAAAACTGCAAAGGGCCATTGGTCTTCCAACGACCTCCAAATAAACAGGCTAGTATGGTAACCATTAGGCCACGAAGGCAAGTACCACTGATATTATAACCAATAATACTTATTATACCCAAAACAATCATATTCTTTACCATTTAGTGGTAGAATTTATCAAGATAATTTAGTGTTTTGACAATATTAAAAAAAATTCTCAACAAGCTTACATACCAACTTTCAAAGATCACGCTATTGAACTAGTCCATATAACTCGACCAATATAACACAATCTTTACCTCACCTCATTATGTATCTTGCGAATACTATAAAATAATCTGTTTGAAACCGGCGCCCTTGTTGACTACCGATAGCGGGCTCTTAAGTTGATTTAATGGTCTTCCTCTATATAATGACGTAATGAGTAAGCTTCCCTTTTACAGTAAATCAGAGCTCTAAAACACGAAGGGAAATAATGTATCGAAGAAATTTCTCTGCGAAAAGAGAATGATATTACGGAGCTTAGCCAAAGTCACAATTTCAAAAGATAATAAAATTCAACAAGAACAAAATTTATGGGATTGACATAAGCCGCGCTAAATCACAATGGTCAATCATAATGTCAATCCTATACAATTCGTTCTTTTCGTTAACGTTTTGAAATTGTGACTTTGACTAAGCCCCCTGATGAGCTAGTGATAGTTTCTTTAGATTATGAGTAATGTTAATCCAAACTATACAATATTGATAATTGCACCGAAAGTTACTCTTTCGGTCTGCTACTATTTCAACTGAAAGTATCAAATTGACATTGATCATATTGCTAATAATTTTAATAAAACATTTCCTAGGTATATTTAATATTAAATTATTAATGAATTCACTTTTTGTATTATACAAGTTTACTTGATTTTGCCACATGAAACTATAATAAATGCACCAAAAGCTTTTCTACATGTCAAAATCTAACATGATGCTATATTTCTTCAAGATTCTGCTACTTACGCGGGCGATGCTACGAGCAACAGTAGTATATCTACTATTATATTATGTGGCAATAGTTAGTTTAAACAATAATAAAGTTCAATTCAATAGAACTTATTGAATAGTTGGTAACAGTCGTAAGGCGAATCACCTGGCAATAGCGATTTCCAATGGCCAAGTATTGGTCAAATTCAATTAGTCTATAACCATTTTGACTCGACAAAAAGTCATATAGTTACTTTATGACTGGGACCTCCTACTGTATATACTTCAACAATAAATTAAAAATTACTATGTCGTGTGTAAACTCGTATGTAAGCAATAAAAATAGGACGGGTTTATTTTCAACCACAATATTATTTTATCCATTTTTTGCAACGAATGAAGATGTCATCTTAATTCGATAACCATTTAAAAGTTCATACAAACCAACCTACTTCATTAATCATGACGACCACGCATTTCATTTCAGAAAATCGCTTTTAATTTAACATAACCAACTGAAGAAACTCGTCAATCAGTTTTATTAATACTTGTATAAAAAAATAACACTTAATTCAACACAATATTTACTTACCTAATATTAAAGACTGGGGACAAATTAACTGAAAATATTTTATGGGCGAAAAAAAAACTATTATCGAATTACAAAAAAAATATATATTTTTGTTCATATTCTACAATTTAAATAATAAATTAAGTCATCTGATCTAACTAAGTATGGAAGTGAAAAAAAATATTTGTTGTCTAAATCTGTCCTTTAAATATTATCAATTAATTTGTGTCCACTTTATATAATATCAAACTATTTATCATACTTGGTGGTATTAGAACACCCTTTTTAGCGTGCAAGTGTGCGGCATCTTTAACGCAAACTATAAATTAAAATATCAGGCAGTATATTTGCATGTAACACCAGAAGGGGTGTGTAGCAATATTTTTGCCATTTTCAATGTGTTTGATACTCCTTGTAAGCCAGGCTTAATCATAAAATAAAGAATGTATAGAACGGACAGTGTTAAGCATGTTCCCAGTCCAGTGTTCGATTTTAACTATTTTTATTGCAATAATATGCTTTACGAAAAAGTATTGTACTTTTCTTTGGACGGACTAAGACATACGGACAAGGGACGACGGGAAAATGATATTAAACTTATGTAAAGTTACTGTTCGCTCAATTGCATTTTTTACCTAAAGAAAGTGGTCGATACAATACAATAACAGTACAAAACTCCTTATTGCACCAATGTTCAATGCATTTTTAGATTTTGTTAAAAAATAGTGACAAAAAAGTAGAACAGTGGCTTATTTACTTTTCTGGTCATACGCATGAGGAAGGTTTAAATCCAGTACGAAATCCATAAAAGAAATGAGATGAAAGTTTAAATTCATAACATAGCTATTTTAACTAAAGATAGACTCGTCGCAAATTGCTGGCTTACCAAATTTCCTTCTGTCTCTTTCATTCTCATCTTAGAAATTTCCTAGTTGCGTTTTTTTGAAGTCCCGGGTCCACTTTACAGCTTTCTCTCAAGTTCACCCGGTATTTTGCAAACATCGTTGTGTGACAGAGTAAATTTCTATATCCTAATTAATTTGATGCTTGGACGACATTACTACTGGACTTGCGGTGTTAAATACAGGGCCAGTGAACATTTTTACGAGCGCATACAGAATTGAGCATGCTGCGTGAATAGCAAGTAAGGACTATTATGGTAATCGATCGATTTGGCCAAGTTCATTTCTCACATATATTAACAAGCTTTTAGAGATTAATACTCACGTAATTATAAAATACTAGCTGTTCCCCGCGGCTTCGCCCCGCGTGGGACTCGGTTATATCGCGCCCAAAAGTAGCCTATGTTTGACCTCGGGTCCTTAACTACATCCCTACCAAAGAATGATGGCGAAATTTGTACGAATAAAAATTTAAATATAGAGAACTTAAAGTTAATCGCATTAGTAAGTATACTTCACTAGTAACATGTTTACCACCACAAAAAAAATTTAAACCCCAGGGTTATTTTAATATTCCATTTTATAAAAGTCGACCTTTATTTTCGTTTTCATTCGCCATTTTTAACGCAACTGAAACATTATGTCACCCTGACAGTTGTTAGCAATGTCAAAGCGATATTGACAGTTCATTATGATAGGTTAGATTCATCGATTTAGTACCTGGGGGGCTATACCATCTCTTAAAACCTTGCAAGATCCAGTGAGTGAATGAGATGTCGCTTTACATGATGTATTGCGCTCTCACAGATGGTGGTAGGCACCCTGGAATGTGTTCTTGAGCCACCAATTTATGTAACAAATGCCCTTATTTTTTGTATATCTTTCGTACAAATTCTACTACTTAAAATGAATATTTTTCTTAATAGGTACAAAAAATAAATAATTTCACTGTTAGTTTGGTGTAAGATTTTGTTTGGCGTCGAAATGGCCAAACAAAGAAAAAATTACCACGTTGACAGAAACAAAAATATAAAAAATATCGTTGGTCCTTTTCTTACTCATGGACTTCCCTATTTCGCCATCTCATTTTTTCACCAAGTAAAAATTAATTGCTTAATCACAGGTACAACTACTTAATCTATGAACCTAACTTACCATGAACAGTCAATACCGTTTTGACAATGCTAACAACTGTCAGGATGACATAATGTTTCAGTTGCGATAATAATGGCGAATGAAAACGAAGCTAAAGGTCGACTTTAAAAAAATTAAATATTAAAAAAACCCCGGGGTTTAAAATTTTTTTGTGGTGGTAAACATGTTACTAGTTATGTATCCTTACTAATTCGATTTATTTTATGTTATCTGTATTTCAATTTTTTATTCGTACAAACGATGTATGGAGTTTCGCCATGACTCTTTCATCACAATCGGTCCAGCAGTTTAGCCGTGAAGAAGTGACAGACAGACAGACAGAAAGACAGACAGACTCGCATTTATAATATTAGTATGGATGGATTTAATAAACATTATAGTAGAAAGTTCCAATAGTCAATTAATAGATCTCTTCCATATGATAAAGATTCACCAATATTTATTCGAGAGAACAAGTCAATTTACTATTCTAGACATAAACCTACTAATAATTACAATAAAGATATGATCTACCACAATTATAAACATTATTGCAATATGAGATTACCTTATCATGAAATTGCGTTTACAGATAATGGCTTTTGACTGAATTTAAAGAACTATATTCATGACTGCTACCTAGTTAACCTTTGCAATAATATATGGGACAAGAATTAATGTATTGTTTCCAATACTTATTGATTACAATCGCCTTCTCAACAGCACTGCAGTTACACATTTATTATTTCTTTCGTATTCTTCCATACGAAGCAATCTGAAAATATCGATTCCACGATTGAGATAAATCGCCAATTCTTCATCAGCCTCATTAATATTGCAATCGATATAACGATCAGACATTGTTGCTTATTGTAATATTATTGATATCCGCTGGAGTGAAATGGATTGAGTAGGAGGCGGTGAAGTGTTTAATCGAGTCCTCATTGAATACCTACCTTATTTAAATAATAGTAGATTCAGGTTTGCTTACGACAAGTATTCTCGCTATTACTTTACCTTGTAAGTTTATTACACCAGTATCTCTCAATACAACAAGGGTTTAACCGAAGTTTACATTAATACAAATAGAAATGCGAACATAATTATTAATGGTTTGACAATATTCTACATATTTATGTGGTTTTATGATCGGAGATGATAATATCATTAGCATTATTATCGATATCTAGCGCTGTTAGAATTATATTACTTAATTTACTCTAGCATTGAATAAAATTAGTGCAAGACTAGCTATCATTAAAATTAACACCAGTTATATAAATAGTGAACCGGACGTTGGGCATTTCTTCATATAGGTACGACCCGTATTGAAATTCTACTATTTCTAGACTGTTCACACTACCTCGGGGTGTCACCTTGCCGGGACTGTAACAATTTGTAAATAGCTTTATTATTTCTTTTATACATCTGTTATTATTTAATGTATAATAGTTTTGATTTTGAAATGTTTGAAAATACTATAAATTGGATATCACACTTTCTAGACTGATATCGAAAATCCTGACTCTTTATTTTATTTAAGTGAGTTGGTACATAAATAAGTAGAAGAGTGATCAAAAATTATATAAATGCATTTTCTTTGCTCAAATACATTAGATTATAAATTGTTTTGAAGTTTATTAGACACAAACGCAAAAATATTCTTTAGCTTCTATATAAATATATTTAAAAATAATCAAAAATATATTTTTTAGCTAAATAAAGCTTTAGTCCAAGTCTATCTATGGTAACTACAAGGCCCATCTTGAAATAATTTTATCGTATCATGTGTAGGTACATCTATTAAAATCCTACATTATTTCTGTAAGAGAGATAATGGGTTCTTGTAATTTATTTTCTGATATAGTCTATCATGACCGGTCGATATCTTACATACATTAAATTTGCAATGTAAAATATCATATAAGTATGTTTACATATTTAATTACGATGCTGCGATATTTTAAAAAATAATTGCCTTTTGAAATTTATAGTTATTAATGATAAAGAAGTAAGTATCTTCTCAAAAAAAATTTCCTCCATTCTTCCATTCATAATGGATAACAAGTTCCAATTGAACCTGCACATCATGGTCCCAGAGTTGTAGAAACTATCCTTGGCCTCTAACGTATTCTTAGATGCTGAGAGCAGCCGGCATCAACGGCCCAAGTTGCCCTCCAAAGCACTGAATCATATTTCTTATCACAGACAATCAGGTGAATTAAGCTTGCAATGTCCCAAAGTAGATTGAAAAAAAACTAGTACAATGTATGCTTCCCTGATGATTAAGTTTCATTAAATTTTGTCATGAAAGTTGTGAAACTAGCAATCATATTCGTAGATAGTGTTGTCAGTTTTTGTGCCCAAATGTCCGATACTTTGCATACGCTAGTTTTGCTAAAGTTGTCGTCGTCACACATTCATAATCGATTAATTGCGCGCACGCAACCTTTTTTCTGATCAAAAACTGTCATACAAATTACACTGTAGGTTTTTTATTATACAAAGTTGCATTATCATGTCAATTGCCCATTTAGCATACTATAGACCCATTATTCTAATTTAAGTCTATAATTGGCTGATCATGACTTCGTTAGGTTATTTTTTTTTCTTTAATAAATGTTGTTTGTTTGCAAATATCTTTATTATATGCAAGAAAGCATTATATAAATAAGTAATATACTATACAATGGCAGACATCTCAAATAGGGGCCTCTTCCTATCAACCAGCGATTGATTGAAATGATATGTTTAAAATTAAACGAGTAGCATTATTATAATTACTTACTTACTTTTTTGTATAGTAAAATAATATTGTACCTACCTACCTAAAGTGATATCTGTCAGTTATTGAAAATTTACCAACGGCGCTAGCGCACGACATTATAAAAATAAAGTCACTATTTCCAAGCGATTGTAGTGCAATCACTTAGGTTTCGTTTTAGTTTAGCACTAGCTCTCACGCCCCACTGCATTTCCATACAATTACCAACAATTACTCGCTAATTAATGTCATATGACCGATTTAATTATATGTAACAATAACTTCATCAGCGAATTCCATATATGAACATCTTAATTGCTCAACATTTCCATTTTCTACAAAGAGTGTGGTTTTTGCTCCAACGGTAGATAAGACGTGCGCTGCACACATTTTATTTATTTTATTTATTCTTAGGTGGATTTATAGATAGTCCAAAGGCAAAAAAATCCGATCGCCTAATTAACTAAATGAACGTGTTAATTAAAACTATACTTTTTTGAAAGTAGTTTTGAGATAAAATCTATATTTACAAGTAGAATTTACTTTTGTTATGTTCGAAAGCAAACCGTAAAGTTCAAAATTACTAACCGTAATTAGTAACCCTTAGACCTATATGTAGAGTTAATTCCTACTCGGTTACATAGAGCACACGCAAGTAAAGAGAGTACGCGTATCCTGATTTATGGCAAAAATGATTACTTAGGTGCACAAAAAAGTTAACGTCTATTCCACTAATTAAAATTACGCACGAAACACGAAGCACGAAGTTTTGACTTTGCATGGACCATAAATATGCAGTTTTATTATTGCTGGGCGTTCAACGTTATATTAGTAGTAGCTTAGTTAATAGTAGCTAGATTTGTTATATAATATATCATGGTTTTAACAAAACAAAATAAAACGAAGACTCAAATGACAACTTTAATTATTTTAGTCAAAATGTAAATACTAACCTTGCCTACTATATAGACTAGGTACTTTAGTTATTCGCAGAGCATGGAAAATTCGTTCCTTTCTCGTGGTCAAAATTATTAGTCAAATCATTTAGCTCGCGCGCAACGAGCGATATGAAAATTAATTGCGCTATGATGTGCGCACTCTATAGACCTTAAGCTACTCTTTGCTTTGACCAGATCATAACTTGTGTTTTATTTTACGATGTCCGGGCGGTCCGTTCATCATTTTGTCTGGGACTAATAGTCGTACTGAAATGTAAGAGAGGTCTTACCCTAACATTTCTCTCATTCATAATCTTAATAATCACTGTACTGAGTTTCACTGTTCCTGGTTGAAGTTATTCTCATTTTAAAATGTTAAAACCGGTCTTCACTGTCTTTGAAATAACGTGTAGGGTAACTGAGATGCCTAATAATTATTCATTCTAAAAAAATAAAATATTTATTGCATTGCATTATTTAAATAAATAAATTGTTACTTTCTTAAACTTCCCTGAAAACAAATGAGACCGCGCGCGATTTCCTAATTCTATGGAATAACAGAAACACAACACAGGCGAATGAAACCACAGTATATAGCTAGTTAACCAATATAATAATTATTGTTTGTATAATTATACAAAAAACTGCAGGTAAGCTTAAACCCTTAAGCTCTGATTAATTTTATTGTTGTTCACATTTTTTATTGCATAATGATTATCAAAATTGTAGGCGTAAGCTGTTAAGCCTGTTCTTAAATGGCCTAAGACTATTTACAACGAATTCGATCATATCATACCTCATTAAACGTGTACTAAGCATTACTTTGTAAGGTTCACTTCACAAATTATTTATTTTATATATTTAATCCTGCAATTAAGACATAAGTAACTAAAAAAATATTTAATAAGTCCTAAGTTTGTTTTAATATTTCTGTTATAATTTTTTACATTTGTACATTTAATAAATAATTGAATTGAAATGCAGCAATTAAGATCTTCCGGTGTAGTAAAATACTACTAGCCCCCGTATTAAGAAACGCATGTGAAGCCTATTTTAGCTAAAATGTGTTTAGTCTCGTTCTTTCACGTGAAGTGTCAGGTAAGAGAGAAAGAGCCAAAACATATTTTTGTTAAAATGAGCTTATCAAACGTTTCTTAATACAAGGGTAAGTGTTTAAAACGAAAAAAACTCATTGCCCATTTACTTTTTTTTCGTACATACTATGTATTTTTATTACACTAATATCTCTATACTAAAATAATAAAAGTTGAAGAATTTATTTTTTTAACACTTTTAAATTTAGAACTATAAGTGCGAATGAAACTGCGGGGATCAGCACTAGTCCATACTTCCATCCATAATATTATAAAGATGAAAGACTGTCTGTCTACCTGTTAGTTTTTTTTAAAGGATTTATTTAAAGTCTGGCGGTTAAACATAGGCTTCTTTTTGGAGCAATATAACCGAAAACCACGAAGGCGGAGCCGCGAGCACAAGCTAGTATAGTATAAGAGACCCGAGAGTCACATCGTACTCGTAAATTTTGACCAATCGAAAAAAATAGGAAATGTTTAAATTCTATGTCCGCATGAATCTACCTTCAGTATGGTTTCCAAAATGTATGACTATGAATACAGCCTTATCTACCACGTGTATGTCGTTGATCTCGTCTCAAAACACTACATTATATTCAATTAATACGGTTTTATTAGCTTGTCAGTTGTCAAATTAAATTGAAAAACATACCGTAATGACTGAGGATAGAGCCACTTGCGAATACAGATAATTAAGTGATACATGTTTAGATTAAATTGACAGCAATAGTCACTATAGTCTAGTCAGAAATAATTCGTTATCCGATCAATATACTTCTTTTAAATTTTTTGTTAGTTATTGGTATTATTTAATGCCCATCGTCCACTTTGGTAACTCAGTTTAGTTACTATTACAACCTCCCTATTATTTAAGTCCAAGGATCATTTTGAGTCATTCCGCCTTTTGTTAAATAATTAACACATTATTTAAAGAAATAATTCCGAATCAATCTTAAAGTGACGCTTTTTGCTGTCATTAACTTCAAATTTTACCCAACTGTGTGTATTTTCTTTGAATTAGTAATTTACCAGTAAAAATATTCACTTTAGGTACTTATTATTATAGTACTTAATAATTTTTATTTATTATTTTGTTTTTAATTCAATCAATGAATTTATTTTTAAATTAATAAATAAATGCATGTAATATATGATGTAACATTATGTCATTGAACTTGCGATTCGTTTTCCACTTACCAATGTCACGCAAAAAGTGACAGGCAAGTAAGATAACGATGTACAAGACATCAAATTCCGATAATTTAAGTTCGAAATTACCGCTTCTGTTTCGTGATTTTGTTCAATTTAGATTCCCGCGCTTTCCGTACCTTTACAGAACACAGACTCACTTTCCCTTGGCGAGGCAAAGGAAATTACCTTTGTGATGCCGTAATGCGTTGTCACATTTCTTATTCATCTATCCTAGTTCTGTGGAAGAGCGTGAAGTTTTCCTATGCGATGACTTTTATTCTTTTTCAAAGGTCGGCAACCATCAATGCACATTCGAGACAGCCACTCAGAATAGGTATGGCGTACTTCGATTTTACCATTGGCGTAGATGTTTTGATGACTTTTAAAATATATAAATTACTAGCCCCGGCTTCGCGTGGGTTCGCGTCATTCCTATAAGGGTTTCGTTTTTACATTTTTTAAGGAACCCTAAAAAAACCATTTAAAATAAGAAATGAAAACTGGATTCAGTGAAAATTAATGATGCAACGGATATAACCAAAAAAAAACTATAACCTATGCATTCCTTAAGCATTTCTGACATAACGTTACTTAATTAACATATAGAGCTATACTATCACGCTTTAAACTCAGCAAATTATTACCTATGAGAAGGTACAATCAGCGCCTTAAGTGCCTCGTTATTTTCTGATAATAACATAACAGTCAATAATTTTCAAGGTATAGTTTCGTAGTGTGAAAATCAATTTTTGCTGATTATTAACTACAGGCAAATTTATTATGAAGATAAGAACTTGTATATAACTAGAGACGTCGCAATCAGTCTTTTAAACATATTAAAAGGTATTTTTTTGGAAATTCACCTTCTTTTTACCCAAACGGTTTTCATAAAGAACTCTCGGAAATAGTATCATTGTCGTTCGTCGGAGTACTTATATTATATACTAGCGACCCGCACCGGCTTCGCTCGGCTATAAAAACGTTCGTCTTGAATCAGTCTATCTATTAAAAAAACCGCATCAAATCCATTGCGTAGTTTCGAAGATCTAAGCATACATAGGGATAGACAGCGGGAAATGACTTTGCTTTAAACTATGTAAAGATAAAGAAAATACAGTTTTTTTTTTATTTTATTTTTTTTCAGAATAAGCTGTTGACTTTTTATAAATTGTTTCATAGCTGAAATTGAGTTCATAGAGTGAGTTTAATTGATAGGGGTTTTCATAGATATCACTTACTATCTAAAATTGATGAATATTAATAAAAAATATTAACTGTACCTAGATCTTTTTAACTTGACCTGAGAAAGGATTGGTTAATTATAAAGCCTACATTCCTAAAGTTAGACTTACAAAAAGGATTTTCAAATACAACTTCCAAATAAAATTATCTCTATAAGGCTTGGTTTGAAATATACAGATATATTTTTTACTTAATTTTACGAACATAGATCCCATAAATACAACAAACAAATCCATATTCCCGGTATCACTTGGATCCTGTATCAACGACCTAAGCTAGGACTCAAGACGTAAACCAATTAATAAGGGTCTAATTAATAAGGAATGGTCGTCGATAAAACGAAGATTTATGCCAAGATTGTGAAACGATGAATTTGCACCTGTTTTCTAACGTAATAAAATATAATAAATAACAAGGATACAGTGTTCATGATGCTGTTTGATGTATAAACAAGGAAATGATTTATAACTGACTATGGCATTCGGTTTCACCCGCACAAAATGTGTATTTAACAGCGTTATACTTATCTTTCTCAAGAAGTCGTGTCATTGTCATATAACCTTATTGCGATGCGATGGCTGACCCATAATTATCTTGTCCCACATTGATGTCCTCAGATATTTGCCATGGGTAGACAAAAATCGACCAAACCACCAGGGTGTGTATGGTATTGAAAATGGTATAACCTCGTAGCAACAATTAAATTTGTATTTAGTCATAAATTATTGTAAGTACTTATGTTTTTCTTTTTCTAATATTTTCTACACCACTTAAGTACAAACGAGTATGCAGCTACTGAGAATCGTGGCAATTGGGTAAATTAAGTGTAAAAGTAAAAAAAAAGCATAAGTTTTAACAATGCCCCGCAGTTCAGATAAATATGTCGTATAAATAGGTAACCGTGGTGTGGGTATATGTGTGGGTAATGTATACACGATATTTTTAAAGATTTTTTGTATGAAATAGAAATTTATATTTTATTTTTACTACTTATAAAGATCAAAATTACAGATATTGGTCGCCAAATAAATAAAACAAATATTCGCATTGATTCAATTTTAAAAACAAACACCACATCGATAGTTAGCTAATCGAATTTGCTCTATTTTTTTTATCGATTGATTGACATTAAAATGCACTACAATTTTCATAAATTCTTATTGTCTCATTATAAATTCATGTCTAGTTTAAAATAGGTGCAAAGCTGTCGGGCGGGACGACATAACTATTCACTTAACCACAAATAAAGATATAACAGGGAAGTAAGTTCTCAACTGAATGTTTTTATTCATGAAATATATATATCAGATAGGTATCAGATATAATACAGTAGAAAAGTATAACAACAAATAAGTTAATGATTTTACTTTAAATAAAAAAATATTCACTAATAAATAAATCATAGATTGTATAAAAAATAATCTATAACCAAATTTTAATCAAAACTAGAATCAATGACGTACCAACCTAATTCAAAAACTTGAAAGTAGATTTTTATTGAGAGTTGAAATAATTACACGCAAAATAAGAAACATTATTTCTCACCAAATATGAAGTGTTAATTCCGTGTAATTTTTACATTACAACCGAATCGGGTAAACAACCGACCTTGTCTGCTTTTTTAGTTTAATAGTTTTTTTGTTGTACAGGATAGTAGGATAAAACAGGATGGTCTGGATGTGGTTTTGTTGTTGTAAACCCTTGAAATTTATTGCTTTGAATTAATTGTTATAGCGATTTCTTAGTGTAGCGGGCATTTATAGGATACGGTATTCGTTTAATATCAGCTGGGTCGTAGGCCTATTTAAATAATCTTGAGTTATAGTTATATGTCCCCTATCTGGGGCATGTGGCATCTACAATGACTCTCCACTTCGATTTATCTTAATAGTTTTGTCATTAACCATTTTGGGAGTTGTCACAGAATTAATATTACTAAAAGTATATAAATTACATTTCAAAATAGGCAACAGGGTGTTTATGTCTACGTTGTCAGAGATAAAAAGTATTAATACCTATAGGTAATGTAATTACATAAAGACGACAATTTTTAAATAGTTACTGTGTTTTATATAATAAATCAATCGCGTGCCTAAATCAAAATGACACCGCAGTGGAAATGCTAAAAAAACCAAGTCTTGATTGAAATGATGGATGGTTTGACATATATGAAGAAACAGGCTGTGTTTGGGTTCATCTACCAGTCCAGGGTCTTAAAAGGAACTAACATAACTGATCAACTCCTATATTGGAACTACCATAAAATTTATTAATATACAACTATTCCATCGTCATGTACTACCAGCAGGTCGGTTAATTGAAAAGTAATTAGCATAAATGAGGAATGAAGAATCGGCTAAATATGGTTTGGTGTTCATATCGACTTGTATTATAATCGATCCTAGAATTTATAAAAAAAAACTGGTAAAAAGTATAAAAGGCGATGATGATGATTATTATAGCTGCAAAAAGTTCGCTCTTCAAATTAAACTTTAGAGAGGTATACCAGAAATTGTTGCTTTTTTTGTTTTTTTTTCTGTCACAAAAAAAAGTATGAAATGCTTCACATTTGTAGTTTTTTTAATATATGTTTAATCATTTGCCATGCGACCGCGATTTTTATAGTTATCATTTATTTTTTATTTATGTAAACCTTATAAAATACAATAATACAATGAGTACTTATTACTTATTTCAATAGAAATTTCTTAAGGTGTTTAATATGTTTTAAATATTTATGTCTTTCACGCTCTTTTCGACTCAAAAAAATAAATGAGAGAAAGTAAATATAGTTGTCGGATTTTAATCACCGAATGAAAAGCAACATGCCTAAAATATACTTACAGCATATGAATAATAATAATAAATATTAGTATATCAAAGAAAATATTATAATCTATGTTTTTTTATGTAGTAGTACCCTTTGTCCTTCTCAATACTTTTAACTACGTGTATGCGAAATTTCAGGAAGATTGGTTCAGTAGATAGAGCGTAAAAGCGAAACAAACAAACTCACTTTGGCATTTATAATATTTGTATGATTAAAAATTATAATATTTATACAACAACTTTTGTTATTATTCAGACAAATCACTATACAAATATTTTATTTATTACTCACTATAATAAATGTTAAGCAGATTCTTTGGTTCTACATTGCAGTTGTACCTATAAATGTGAACATTTTTTATTCAGATGACATTATGTATAATTTACTGTCGGCATTTAAAATATTTATGTACTTGAGCACTTGTATTTCATTTCTTTATAATTTTGTTACCAGATTTTTTTTGGTGTTTTGGTATTATATGTGAGACATTTAAGGAACTTTAGTTTTTTTCTCTTAAAACTAGATAAATTTTTCATGTGTCAATATTATAAGCTGAAGCTTTTCCGCCTCTGGCGATCCAGATGCTACATTTGATAGAGAAGAGACAAATGGAGATATAGCGAGGCAAGCAGTGGTACACAATATCTAAAGGCTAAAAAACATTATTTGCAAGATAAAAGACTAAGAAAATATTCTGCCCTTCTAGATAATTATATTTCTATGTGTAAAACTATTAAAGGAAGAAATATTACGAAATCGCGGCTGCTCATAAAGGTGAAATTTTTAAATCTAGGTATAATGCTTTGAAAATATTAAGTGTGTATTACAAAATGATTACCACTGTAGTTTGCAAATTTCTTTGTAGACAGGATGGGAACCGAAAAGAGTTTATGTTACTGCTTTATACAGTTGTCAAAATTGAAAACTTTTGCTTCTTATAAAATAGACTTTGTGGTTATCATCATAACAGCCCTTTTCCCAGTGCGAACATTGTATACAGAATATAGAGGTACAACAGACTGGGCCTCTCTTCATTTCATGTCTACCACAAATTGATGAAAGAACCGTATCAAACGTGTGGGAACTAATGCACAGACATTAATTAATTAGCACTGAACTAGTTTTTATATGCCCTTTGCATGTTGCATCCTCTGCATTCAGCGTCTGTTGACCACAGGAAAAACGTGCTATTATCGTAAAATTTATAACATAATCTAAGGAAGTGTAGTCGTGCTTCATCGAGCTCATGATGCTTAGTAATAAAAGGGAGTAAAGTGAGTCCTGGGGGTCTAAAAACGCCACTTTGAGCAATTCATCGAATCGAATTCATATTATGAACTCCTTAGCAATTCTGTAGCAATTCTTCTATTTTTTGTAAAATGGCCAACTAAACTTTGCAAGGCTTCAAAACAAATTGAAAGAAATAGGAATTACTAAAGAATTGCTAAGGAATTCATAATATGAATTCGATTCGATGAATTGCTCAAAGTGGCGTTTTTAGACCCACTGTACTGTCTAGGTTCTGACTTCTGTACCATAATGTGGCATCACGAAGCAAATACATACTATGTATTTACTTTGTGTATGGCATATGCATGAGTATCAAAATATTGAATACCTTAATAAAAATCGCCTATATTAAATACTAAGAATAAATACAACCATCAAAAAAAAAAAAATTGGTAATTTGAGAATAGTCGTTTACGTCAATAAACTTACTTTTTAATCCCAACAATAATATTTTTTTATGTTTGTGAAATGAAATGTTACCGAGTTACTAGATATGGTCTAGACCATATGACTCGCACTGTCAAAAAGTTATCATCTTATATAGAGTCAACTCTACACTTTACAAAACCTAACTTTTGCAGACTCTACATCTTTGTAAAAATATATGGCTTCGAATATTCAAACTTTTATTCATCATCATCATCATCCTAGCGTTTTCCCGGTTGCATCCCCAGCCGGTTGTCTTGGAGCCCAGGTTCCGCTTTCCTACTTTAATATCAAGAGTACTTATTTAAACTTTTATTGATTTATAGAAAGGCTGACTCAAAGGTTTCATTTCCTTATAGTCATACTATTTTATCCTTACATCATTCTTAACAAGTAGTTACCTGTTCCCTACTCTCATTTATCGCTCTCCGGATTCATCGTATTTAAAGTGATGTTTGTTCCAGTAATATACTGGTATTTTAATGAACACATTCAAGATAATCATATAAGGATAGGAGATTAATAGATAGAGAAAAATTTGCTTATAGCCAGCAATCATTTAATCACTATTTCTGAGACAAATTTTTCATCAGCCTCTCGATTCTATAAATTTCAAACAACAACTCGCTTCTTACATCGCTATCACTCACACTTCGCATAAGGTTCAAAATGACAAGTGAGAAGTGAGCTTCGAAGTGACGGGGAAATTACTTTACTGAATGTCATATCTTACGTCATCTCATACAAAATCTCACGTTCAATCTAGTTCATCTCTCTGACATGCTTGCAAGGATATAGTATAGATTCGAATAATCAACCGAGTTTTTTGAATGCCAATAAAGAAACTCACAGCGAATTCAAATTCAAAGTTAAAAATGAAATCTTACAGAATCAGAAGGCAGAAGTAGGTACTTATTTTCAAATGAATAATGGTCATGGTGTGCGCTTTTGACACAAATCAATGGTTTCATTTTCACAGACGATCTTTAAATAATGGTGTAACTACAGGAAACTGTCGATAGGAAGTTAATGATGAAGGCTTTGCACACCAATTAAAAGTTGTATCTTTCTAGCTAAGATTAACTTCGAATCTAACCAGCCTTGTTTTGATTAAAGGCAATCTAGGATATCGGCAATAACTTTTTATGGCGTTTGATTTAGCTGATCGGTATTCATTGCACCTTAATCTTTAATACTTTAATAATCATCTGAGCGTATTTCTCAGTTGCGTCCTTAGCTTACGCTTTAGTAACAGAGGTATGCGGTCCTGGATTTAGCGGTATTGGTTGTTACAATGAAGCGACTGCCGTCTGGCTTCCGTGAACTTTTTAAATAGCGGAACATGATCCAAGTATTTTAGTATATACTACAGCCACCAGTAACGACCAATCAGTCCTAGTCGAAACTATCGACCCTTTCATTTTATTTTATCAAGTTTCTTTAAACTCTTAATTAAAACTTACTCCAAGCTTATTACTCGTATAAAGAATTTTTCCCGAATTTCCGCAAGTCGGGATTTATGTTATAAGCATTATCTACAGTCAACCTTTAGGTAAAGCATATATGCTTTATTAAGGCTTTGAACATCATCTCTAAACATCATAATTCATGAATCATCAGTTGTATTTAATACTCATCTATTTATTTAGCCGAAAGACAAAAAGTGATGAAATTTCCACAAGTCTTAACGTTGGCAGGTGCTTGTTAGAATACAAATAAAAAAAAACATAAGTATATTATATTTAATCGCATATTGCTTTGCGTGAATCCAGTTCGCATCACATCCGCAACCTGCATTTTATGTCAGTTATCATCCAAGATTACTTGGAATTAAGTTAGATAAATATTAATTTGAAATTACACCACTCGTTTGCTCCCAGAGGATTTGATATCTCAAATCAGGAAGAAGTTAGATTAGGTCGGGTGGAAAGTTCTTTCGTAGGCATTTTATCTTATACTACCTCTACTATGAAATATAAAGCTGATTGGTGTGTTTATTATGCGCTAATTTCTAGAAATACTGGTCAGAAAATTATTTTTACATGTGAGATAAAATATCCGAAATTACAATACTTTACGCTACACATATCATCGTATACTATAAAATATATTCTTTTCTCGTTTCAGGTCACAATATGGAGTACTCAAGTAACCTCTTCCTCGCCTTGGCCTTGCTGGTGATGATCTGCCACGTGCACAGCGCCCCGAGTTCCAGAAGATCACGCGCTGCTGCGTTGACCGAAGAAACAACCAACCGACAAAGCAAACTCGAAGATGATTTCAAAGAAGAAAGAACTACATTACCACCAGCACCATCAAACAGAAAAAACAAAGCACTAAATCTCTTCGGATACTTCCCATCTTTCCTATCTTCAGGGTTAGATTACGCCGAAGATGATGACGATGATGTCACATTCGCTGTGAACGATGACAATTTTGATGAAGAAGATTTGTCACGTACACTGCCATCAAGACGTCGCCAACAGAATAAGAAGAAAAATGGCAATGGAGACAACTTTGCCAACGATAACATCAATTCCTTACAATACGACAATTCACCAATTTTCTATATCAGATTGCCCCCAACCCCTTATATGTTCGTACCAGGGCTAGGTTACGTATCTCAGCCCCCAAACATCGGCCCACCAATGGCACCTATGTTACCCCCAGCTGCTGACCCGTTCATCAACTTGCCTTTGGACTTCGTTTCAAATGGAAAACCTACAGGAGTCTACCAATGGAATGGCGCCGGAGGTTATCAACAAATGCCCCAGATGTCACCAGTTGACTTTGGTTATGGAGGTCCTCAGCTTATGATACCTTCACCTCCCCGACCGAGCTACAATGCCCCTTCATATTCTAAGCCGAAACCTAAACCAACGATAAATAATTCGAAAGTAACGAATCTTAAAGGCCCGTATGTATTTAACGGGAAACCAAACGATAGCGTGTATGTTTTAAGAGATACATATAACTCGATATATTCCGACGCTCTTCAGAACTTCTATCCCTAAACTTTGTACGACTTTATTAGGAATGGGACTAACTGGCTCGTATCGAGCTTTTGTTTTAGGAAGAAAGAGAATGCTGATAAGGGACCATGTTTTTTGTGAGATCGATGATTAGTACATTTTGGGGTCAGAGCAATATTGTAAAATGAAAGTTCAAACTGGCTAAATAAGAGCTAACACTATCAGGCTGCTTTTACATTTTGAGAGAAACTGTAAAGTGTAGTGTTCTTTCTCCCACCAGTTAAGGATTCAGTGGATTCTTTTCTCCTTCATTTTTAACACATACTACACATACAATTGCACTCGTTTCTCGCACAAATATTATTATTGCATATATAGTCCTTCTAATATTAAAATTTAAAGAAATGAACCACGGAGTAGAACTATAAAAACTGGATCGATTTCATATATTTAGTAGACATTTTTTGCTGTTTAGCACTAGATGTGTACTTAGAGCAGCTAAGAAGCTTCCTCGCATTTGGTTCGAAAAGCAGTCTATCAGGTGTTAACATTATAACATTACTATAAATTTGTGTAAAAATAGTATTATTTTTAATATTTGCTTAAATAAGTCCCCTGTATAGGAACTTACCTCTATAAATACATCAAGTAGGTACATCAAGGTTAAAAAGTAGAGCTTTGCAAATCTTATAACTATGCTGAAAAAAAATACCTACTAATGTAGCAAAGTAAATGCATTATTTCTACTTTTTGAAAATATGAAGACGTAGCTATTTATATCTTTGCTTTTTACTTTAAGTTGATTAATTAATAACTTAAAGAATGAAGGCGGAATTTGTACGAAAAAAAAATTGAAATACAGATAACATAAAATAAATCGCATTAGTAAGAATACTTCACTAGTAACATGTTTACCACCACAAAAAAAAATTAAACCCCGGGGTTTTTTAGATATTAATTTTTTTTTAAAGTCGACTTTTAGCTTCGTTTTCATTCGCCATTATTGTCGCAACTGAAACATTATGTCATCCTGACAGTTGTTGACATTGTCAAAACGATATTGACAGTTCAATATGGTAGGTTAGGTTCATAGATTAAGTAGTTGTACCTGTGATAAAGCAATTAATTTTTACTTGGTGAAAAATTAAATTGGTAAAAAATGCTGACAGAGACAAAAATATATCTTTGGTCCTTTTCTTACTCATGGACTTCCCTATTTCGCCATCTCAATTTTTCACCAAGTAAAAATTAATTGCTTTATCACAGGTACAACTACTTAATCTATGAACCAAACCTACCATATTGAACTGTCAATATCGTTTTGACAATGTCAACAACTGTCAGGATGACATAATGTTTCAGTTGCGACAAAAATGGCGAATGAAAACGAAGCTAAGTCGACTTTAAAAAAAATTAATATCTAAAAAACCCCAGGGTTAAAAATTTTTTGTGGTGGTAAACATGCTCCTAGTTAGGTATTCTTACTAATGCGATTTATTTTATGTTATCTGTATTTCAATTTTTTATTCGTACAAACGATGTATGGAGTTTCGCCATGATTCTTTGAGATTCGTCTTGAAATTTAGAAATAAGTAGGCACAGTGATTATTTTTATTATTGAATACAACGTAATTTATTTTTTCAGTCAGACAAGCCTAGACTCCAGTAATGTAATAAATTATTAATATTTATTCTAATTGTTAATTTATTTTTAACTTATAATAAGCTTTATTTATAGGTACAAATAATAATGTATAAAATATTGCTGATGCCGTCCATATAATCAAAAATTCTTAAAGGAGTATTACATATAGGCAGATAATATGTAGTAATATTTATGTAAATAAATTAAATAGTATCCTAGATACTAGCTTTTTTTTTGCTCTTAACAAATAATGACGTCACATTAGACAATAAATATAAGTATATTTACTAAAAAAATACTTAATCGAAAATAGTAGAGCCCCATTTTTGACTTCATAAAAGTACTATTAAAAGTTATTGAGTAAGAACCTAAGTAGGTACTTACATATGAAAATATTATACAAAAAATGCGCACAAGTAAATAAATACATCATGAAAAAAAAGCAATAATTTTTATTAATAAGTACTTAGTTAAATACGTATTTGTTTTAATAGGTAGCTAATGGTATTTACCTATTAGAGTATACATTATATGTAGCCATGTAATGTATATAATATGATATATAGGTACTTAGTATTAGCCTAGTCACAATAAGATTGTGAGATCGATATTGTAAGGAACTAATAGAATTAAGTCATTAATGTTTGCTAACTTAAGATATTACTTATATACCCAGAATGAAGGCGATTCAACGCGGCAATGCAACCAGCGTCTTGTATTTATTTGATTTTTTTTCCTTACTGTAAAGTGTATAAGTTTTAGTAATTATGTTTTAATATACCTATATTTTTCTTAATTGGGTAATATATATTTTATTAAAACAAAAAGAAAAAAATATCTATTATTATTTTCATCTTAATAAATTTGTGCATCTTTTAAGAAATATAATTTATAGTTCTACCAAAGGGTGTATAAAAAAAAACTCGTTTCTATATCGAATCCCAGGATTTATAGTTATGATAAGAAATTAGCTAGATAGTGATCGGGGAAAAAAGAAAAAACAATCAAATTCCTTAGTCTTACCTAGTTGTCTTCCATGATATAATTTACTTAGTCTAAAACGAATAAATTGATAAGTAATTTTTTTTTATTTGATAAAATGTAGGTACTCTTACTTATAAAGTAAGAGTAATATTATCTAATTAAAATACCTATTACATATGTACGTATTTTTTGTCCACCCATATACAATGCGCCTACAAAAGTAGTTCTTGGGTAATGGCATTCTTAGTTACTAATTAGGCCTCTACCCCTCTACCATAAATTATTGTAAACGCATTCGCTTTCGACTGCGTTGTGGTGAGGATTTTGTGCATGAAAATTCTTAGTCAAACTACTATTTGGCTATGACAGCCTGTACAAGTTTGTTAAAAAATCGATAGTGTTTACAAAATCTCATGGTAGTGGTCCTTTCTCTTTACCTACGTATATGTTTATTTTAAGTGCTTCATAACCTTATCCATATTTTTTTACATTTTATTACAAAATAATGAGACAAAATAAACTGTACTTACTTAAATATTTTTGATTTTTATTTTTCCTTTGACCTTTCAATACTTCTAGAATTCTAGAGCCATATAGCTAAAATAAAAGCACATGACAATAAGTATAATACTTACTTCTTCGTCAGAGCGTGTTTCCCGGTTGCATCTTTAGCTTACGCTTTAGAGCCCAGGGTACGCGGTAGGTACGTACATGGTCCTTATTTGGCGGAAGTGGTTATTACAATGGAGCGACTGCCGTCTGACCTCCGTAAATCTTTTACAGGGAAACCAGACCCACCACAGAAACATGATCAGGGTGTGTTAGTGGCCAACACTGACAGATTTTTCAGGCTGCCTAAAGGCATTAGCCTTACGACTGCCATCTACCGATAACAGCCGGGACCAACGGCTTAACCTGCCTTCCGAAGCACGGAGGAGCTCAAGATAGAAATGGCACTAATGGCGACCAATTCAAACATGGCCGCGCACTCGCCGTCGCCGTTGCTTGACGCAAACTATCGTTACGAACACGCGCGCCGCGCTAGGTTATCGAGCTCCTCAAACTATGGAGTTATGCTATACTAGCTGTTGCCCGCGGCTCCGCCCGCATGTAGGTCGCTTTTCGCGTAACCTGTGGAAACTACAACTATCCAGACCTATAGTTAATTCTATTGTATTCTTTTCCCGTGCCAATTTTATAAAGCCTAATTACATTGCTACGATATCATTAAATATTAGGGCCACTTCTTTCTCAAATACCGTTTTTAAAATCAATAGGAATCAGTATTAAACAGTCGTAAAATTCTGAAAAAAATATATGTTTTTAGTTGAGGATCTAGCAGAGTGAAATTCGTTTACAGTAACAGTAACAATATCAGACAAAATTCGCTCGATAGAAAAATCTAAGTTGCCTCCTTTGGAAGTTTATTTTCAATACTATGCCTAAAATAATAAACTTATTGTCCTGCTTTTTATACCAGACTTTAGATAAAGTATTTATATAGTGAAAATCGCTGAAGTAGATTTTGTAGTGTTATTTTCCCAAATATGATGTCTAAATGCCTACAAAATGAGTGAGCGCCGCGACTACGCGGCTTACGGACAACGGACCTTCAGAAGAAGGAGCCCTTAACATTCATACTATCAATCTTTGTCTCTAAAAGAGTAGACGCAGCCTATTACAGAGTCATTAGGACCTAAAATCCACTCCCAAAGTTTTAGTGGGCGTGAAAAGTGGAGAAAATCTCAATAAATAGTGATAAGTCAGATAAATTAGTCCTTACGACACGACCGTATGTTCCGTCAAACACTGATTTGATTATTTTTTAAACCAAAGCCAAACCAAACCAACCAATCAATTCAAATAGCTTACAATACAACACAACAAACGACCGATAAACAAACCAACCAATAGTATTAAATAAACGGCCAATTTTTTTTTTTAATAATTAGAATTAATTGCTGCCGTAAGGAAAAATTTCAATCTGCTATTAAAATAAAGTCAGCGCCATCTATTGATATTTTATGTAACTTAATCATACGTCCACAAACATTCAATGTGTTATTTTATTAAAATTTAATAGAGACTGCAGTGTGTTTTTGTCTTTATTGATATAAGTAGAAATTCTAGCTTTATCTAAATTAAATACGTTTATGTAAATCGCATTCAACTGTTTAAAAGTTTTGAAGCAGTGCTTGTAGTAAACTTTAAATGACCATAACTTCTATTTCCCTTAACCGATTTTGATGAAACAAAGATTTTACAACGCTCCTAATTATATGTAATTCACCTGTGAAAACAGCGTTCAAATCTGTTGAGTAGTTTTGAAATTATAACGCACCACACAGACAGAAAGACAGACAGACAAAAATTGCAAAAATTGTTTTTTTTGGTTTTTATTACTCTTCTTTAATTGCCCCATAGAAAAATATTTAATGTACAGACACTCGATTTTTACTGTCTTATTATATGTATAGATAGATAAGCACAAAATACTTTTATATTAACGGAATTAACGCTAAGAGCTTTCTCTAAGTAAGAAAATAATTCTAGAAAACAAATAAAAAACGAAAACAGAAAATTATTGTTTGTGGCAGGATTCGATCCAGCTACTTTCTAGAAACATTTCTTTACTAAAATATTAAAAAAAAATTACTTCTAAAAAATTAATACAAAACAAAAAAAGGGTAAAAACAAAAGAAGCGATGTCTATGTCTAGCAGGATTCGAACCCTTTACTTAAAAAAATGACCCGCGACCTCTACCGATAGGCCAACATGCTTTGCTTGTCACTGCCGAAATTTCAAATGAGTTTTGTCTATAGGTACGCAAATTAACGCATTAAAAGTTTTAAAGCAGTGTTTGAAGTAAATTTTCAATCGACCATTACTTCTTTTTCCCTGAACCGATTTTGACGAAACAAAGTTTTGACAACGCTCCTAATTTTATGTAATCCAACTGTAAAAACCGCGTTTAAATCCGTTGAGTATTTTCGAAGTTATAACGTACCAGACAGACAGACATACATACATACATACATACAGACAGACAAAAATTCCAGAAACTGTCTTTTTGGTTTCTGTTACTCTTTTTTAATCGCACTCAATCAGTTTTTTTGAAAAATATTAAATGTACAGACACTCGATTTTTAGTGTCTTATTATATGTATAGTTATTATTATATGTATAGATATGAAAATTGAAAAAATTGATAGGTATTTTTTTTAAATCTATCAATATAAAGTCACAAAATGGAAGAAAATTATATAAATATTATGCATTCTTGGGTTCTTCTAAATGGTATCATCTAATGTTATCCGCTAATTCAGTTCGTCAATATATTTATAAAAAAAAACACGCTACTCGAAGCGTTTTGTAAAATAGTGATCAGTTTGTTGCTATATATAGGTATGTCGAAAACCAACTGGCAATTATTGACTTAAATTTTGCTTTTTATTACATATGCGATGTGGAAAACCATAATATGGGTAGGAGAAACAGGATGGACATGGTGAAATACATACTCCTCTACCTAATCTTAATATCACTCTCATTCTTCTTCATCATTCATCCGAGTTTACTAGTTGCATCTTCAGCTTAAGGTGCAGAGCTCAAAGTACGCTTTTAATCATGGTCCTGATTTGGCAGAACAATTAAGTAGGTAGGTACTTACTGGATATTAACTACAATGAGTGACTGCCGTCTGACCCCGTAACCCTTTATACGTATAGGTAAACCATTTTTACTGTTCCGTTAATGTCCAACACTGACAGATTTAGGCTGCCTATATGCCTTTAGACACCCTAAAAAATCTAGACTGACTTGACTATGTCATCTAGCAATAACAGCCGACAAACTAGACAGGCTGCTTCTATCTTCAGTTTTCTAAACAGTTGCATTAGGACGCTTTATAGATTTACTGCCTTCGTGGTTCAGTGGTTTAGGTGTTTGCACGTAGACCGAAGGTCGTGGGTTCGATTTCCACGGGAAGCATTTACTTTGATTAGTTGTTTTCAGTTTGGTTGAGACATTGAGGCTTGAATTAGGATTTTTACTTAACTAAAAGAGTTAAAGCAACACGGTACCAAAGATAATATACACTAGTTACGCCGCTACGGAAGACGTGTTGCTCGAAGTTAAATGAAGAAAATTCCTTCAAAATTTTAATACTGGCAAAAATAAGCTGTTTGATTGCCATATTGTGGATTGATGCCACGATACAAAAAAATGAGAAGGTTGGTTTATGTTTAGGTTCATCATTAATGAATTTTGGCGGGAAGATAAAAGCCACAACATTGTGTTGTATTATTTTTAGAAAATTTATGTTTTTTCAAGTACCTATTAATAATAGTGGATTATTCGCTGTGTTCGTGAATAAGCGTGAGTATTGGAAAGTGGCACTATGTCGTATTAGTGACTTTAATCCTTGTCACCAAAATCTCCAAGTTCTTGCTAAGTGAAATTTGTTCACCGATTTACTTAGCAATCTGATTTTGACTAGACCTATCTACTTGACTGGATTAGACTACTGACTTGACATTTTCGACCGTGCCCTTAGTGCGAGTTTTTCTTAACGCAGACGCTAGCGACTGCGTGAGGATTTTGTATGGAATTTTTTAGTTGCCTTACTATTCGCCAGAGGCGCTTTACAGCTCTGCCGTACAAAATCGCTAACGCAGTCGCTAGCGTCTGCGTTAAGAAAAACTCGCACTAAGGGCACTGACTAAAGTAGGAATGATGAAAATTTATTAATACCATATAATTTCATCAAAGAAGGCCTTAAAAGACTTGTTTCCAGAGCCGTAAAAATATGCGTCAAACATAGAGCGTCGCAATTCAGCTGAGTTTTTGGAGGAAAAGTAAATTGACGCTATGTCCGCGCTGTATTTAATTTCCTAAACTTAGGTTTTATCGAGTATTTGTGCTTAATATTGGTGGATTATTATTCGCAGTGTTCGTGAACAAGCGTGAGTGTTGGAAAGTGGTACAGTGTCGATTAGTACGTGACTTTTATCTTTGTCACCAAAATCTCCAAGTTATAGCTAAGTGAAATTTTTCCACCGCTTCACTTAGCCATCTGACTCTGACTCACTTGACTAGACTACTGACTTCACTTTTTGACTTGACTTGACTAAAGTAGGACTGAAGAAGATTAATAAAATGAAAAAAGGCCTTAAAGGACTAGTTTCCAGGGCCGTAAAAAGTATTAAAAAAAAAACAAAATTCAGCCAGTTGAATGTCAAAATCAAACAAACAAATGTCAAAGTCGTAAGTTGGTCGCTCGCAAGCGATTTTGGGGGTTTCGTTCGAGTTTCGAGTTTACAGGAAATAACAAAAAAAATACAATAATCTTATTGTTTAATAAGGAAAATTTTTATTTAAAGAAAAGCAAAATTCCAGTAGCTTTTTAAATCTATAAATATAAGCTTATTATTCCATTTTGACAATGTAGAAAAAAAAAACTTTTCTTATAGTTGTACCGAGTGATAATTAAAAGTGTGACGACGTGAATTAAAAATCTAAAATGTCTCGTTTCTGTTGATTAGTCACCGTGGACTTTATCTATCATCATGTTTCGGAGTCGAAGTTGGTTCGGAGCAGGCTGGGGTCGTCCTAAAAACCCTCATTCGCTTGAGAGATTGAAATATTTACATAATATCCTGTGCAAAAACACGACAGTGTCTGAAAGCAATAGAGGCACTTTGGTTGAATCTTTGAGATGTATAGCGGAGATTTTAATATGGGGCGACCAAAACGACAGTTCAGTATTCGAGTAAGTACATATATTCAATATCTTTGTAGGTTTTTAGGTAAATTGAGTAGGTACTCATATTGTGATGTATGTGTCCTTGATATAGTTTTGTTTGTTTGATGTCCTGGTTTATCGCTAAGACAGTAATAAGGATATGTTTTATCTAAAGCTATTAACATTCTCAGTTAAGACAAAATTTTAACAAGTGAATTGTATTTTGGCTAACTATGATACAATTTACACTTACAGAAAAAAATAGAAGTTATAGCTAACAAATATTAAATTATCTACAAGATAAAAAAATATAAATACACATAAATACTCAACAACCTACATTTTACTTAGGATCTTGACCACCAATATTGAACTAGGCTGCCCAACCCTCTCCTTGCAGCTCCTAAAATAGCAATAGGAACATTCAAATTCAAATTTCTTTTACAGTTTCTTCTTAGAAAAAAACATGCTGTCCTACTTCTTGAAGATCATGAGACAGAAATGTGGGGGCTCCTCATATGTGTGCGTGCAGTTACTGCAAACTCTCAACATCCTGTTTGAAAACATCAGAAATGAGACATCTCTATGTAAGTTGAATTTACTTAAACTACTTTAAAAAAAAGACTGGTTAAGTCCTTTGAGCAACACTGCTTCCATACCAAAAGGGAGTAACCTTAGCAATATTGAACTATTGCAATAATCTGGCATTTTTTGCGAGGGGAAAATACACAAAAGTACAGTACTGCCTATAAAAAAAACTTTACTGCCATTTGACTGTAATGATGACACTCACATAAAGAAATGAAATAAAACAGCAAATAACTTATTTACAGATTACACACACTAATACACTTCATATCCCGATTGGGCTTATATACTATACTGCTCTGATAATGGTACTCTAACTCATGTATTGCTTGCTGCTTCTATGGACTAGTTGTGTACAAAGAGAGAGAAAATACTTATTCATAGGGAGAGTTAGTCTGCCATGTAGTTATCTAGTTCTCTTACGCCCGAATACTTAAAAGCTACTTAATTTTGAGAGCTGCTCATGCTGTTGCCCTGAACACCAACACTATGAAAGTGACAGCATGATGAACAACTCTTAAAATTTAGTAGCATCAATATTAAGTATGTTTAAATAATATTATTTTTATTTACAGATTATTTGCTCAGTAATAACCATGTGAACTCTATAATAGTTCATAAGTTTGACTTCTCCGATGAGGAGGTGATGGCTTATTACATATCGTTTCTGAAGACACTGAGTTTAAAACTAAATAATCATACCATCCACTTTTTTTATAATGAGGTAAGATTATGAAAAGGTTAATTTTTTTTTTGATGAGTGTAAAACTTATCAACTTAAATATTTTATCTTTAGATTAGGGAACATTTTCTATAGGTACATATTATTGAACTAGCTGATGCTCGCGACTTCGGTCGCATGGACTTTGTAACTCCGTCGTAATATTAAAAAAAAAAAAAAAACAAAGTTATAATTAATTATCATTTTCTCTGCCTAAAAGTTTTATCTCGAAGTATCCAGAAAAAATCTGAGATGAAAGAATATGATGTAGCTATGGAGTAAGTAATATATGTATAGAAGAGGGTCATACTCTTTATACAAAACTACCTTTTTCCACGGTTTCACACTAAAAGAAATTTTCAAATCTTCTTTTCGAGTCATAATAGCTATATGGACTCTATATTGACTGCCTATTAATTCACAAATTGAAACAGTAGTTTTGAAGTTATAAGTGTTCAAATAAACAAACTCTTCAGCTTTATACTAGTATACAACGAAACAGTATAAGAAATTAATAATGATAAAAGTGTATGTAAAGATACCCTAATATTAATATGTCTTATAACTTTTCAGCACACAAAAGACTTCCCTTTATATACGGAGGCAATCAAATTCTTCAATCACTCAGAATCAATGGTTCGAATAGCTGTGAGAACTCTCACACTGAATGTTTACAGAGTTCAGGATGCGAGTATGCTGCGGTTTATAAGAGACAGGTATGTTCCATATGATATAAATACAAATATGTTCTAATGAGACGATCAACATATGTTTGGAATATTAATAATATTTAAACTGACAATAAAATAAAACCTTTTATTTTATAAATCTATATAACTCAAAAATAATATATCCCATTAAAGCCATTTCTATATGAGGCGAGAAAGAACGAGACAACATTTACATAAAATAACTTAAACAACAGAGGCTGGGAAATAGGGTTTCCTTTTTACACTTTGTGTCCCGAATGATTTCAATCACCGTATAAATGAAAGACACCAAACAAAGTGCACACTGTTTATATATGGTTAAATTTAATCATACAGATGTTACCCTAACAATGTATGACTAACGATGTTCTTATTGTTTTCAGAACCGCGGCACCATACTTTAGCAACCTGGTCTGGTTTATCGGAAAACACATTTTAGAGCTTGATGCGTGTGTTAGGAATGACGCGGAGTAAGTACATTTTTTTTTATTTTTCTTTTCTCATTTAATCTTGCAATCAGCCTTTCTGGCTATGAGCAGATGTGTTGCATGATCGGACACATTGAAGTTATTCCCCTTTAGGAATAGTTATTCCTAAAGGGGAATAACTTCAATGTGTCCGATTGATGTGACTATTTTATACATGGCAGCCTATGTGAGGCTCCACAGTTCAAGGATGATGCCGGTGAGAGCATTCTGGTATGGTGAGCTGTGATGCCAGCTGGTTCGGATGATTATGCAGCCTGAGCTTGTATTTCTGGCCAAAAGATTTTATTTCATCCTTTACCATTGCTACATTCAGATGTTCGTGCACCTCTGAGTTTCGAATAAACCAGGGCGCATTGCTTATTTGTTTGAGTATGTAGTTTTGGGTTCTTTGGATCTTGTTTATGTTCGAGGCACAGGCAGCTCCCCATAGTTGAATTCCATAGGTCCAAACTGGTTTTATCACAGATTTGTAAATTAGGAGCTTGTTGATAAGATATGTTCGAACTATCATTTTCTCGCGTATAGTTTCTTTAGCTTAGTTTAATGTCTTCTTTTTTGTGACAACAAGCGGCGTCTGTTCTATTCCAAACAATCATTTGGTTTATTTTCTCATTTTGCCAATGTTTATCTAATTCGTTTCATCAGATCTTTGTTTTGTAATGTAGAGGTAGATATATATTACATAAAAAGTCTGTTGCAAATAAAGATAACTAGTTTTCGCCCGCGGCTTCCCTCGGGATTAAAGGTACCCTATGTCCTTCTCAATACTACTAGCTATGTGTTTGCTAAATTTGAGGAAGATTGGTTCAGTTGATAGGGCGTGGCTCTCCACGCCCTATCAACTGAACCAATATACAAATAAACAAATATACAAACTCGCTTTCGCATTTATAATATTATTTGAGATAAATCAATTATTGGTTATCATTTTAGATTGATATATCTATATTAGTCTAAAATAATGATGACCAAGTATTAATTATCACCAAGCCCTTAACATGCCCTATACATAAAATTGCCTCCCTTATCCTACAAACAGGTGATGCAGAATTACAGACCTACAATTTCGTATCTAAGCTGGTAAACATCATCCCAATTTCAGCGTGATTTTGTTATTAATCAAACGCCTAAACCAAAGACGATAAGAAACCGACTATAAAATGTCGCAGCTATATATTGTTTTTTCTCTCTTTCTAGCCACCAATCCCAACAAAAGCTGGACGACTTAGTAGCCGAGCATTTGGATCATTTGCACTACATTAACGATATACTTTGCCTCAACATTCCCGACTTAAATGACGTCCTCACAGAACATTTACTGCACAAACTTCTTGTACCTCTGTACATATATTCTTTGACATCAGAATCTTCGAGGCGACCGGCCACCTCCTCTCCTTATAACAGAGATCATATACAAAGCATAGAGGTTATAACAAGAAACTTAGAAGCGATATTAAAAGGAAAAAACGCTGAAGTGTCCCCGGGTAGAATAAATTTTCCAAGGCGAATGGAATCGGAGGAAGAAAAACCATCAGTTTCCTGTGTCGTTTCTTTATTCCTACTATCACAAGTATTTTTAATAATAACACACGGTCCAATAGTGCACGCACTAGCTTGGATCATTCTGCAATCAGATTTATCAGTATTTGCCGATGGCGCTACGAAAATTCTTGAAATGTACATAAGCAATGCCAAATCGAATGTCAAATTGGAGTTTTCTAAACCCCATTTAAGTTTGGAGAAGGCTCTGGAGAATACTTCTGGGCATGAAAGGGATTATACGACTCCAGAATTTAGCGGTGCTAAAGCATTTGGGTACGAAGACAAAGACACAGATCATTCGAGTTGTGATCTCGATCCTGAATTGGTATCGAATTCTTTACCGTCCACATCTCATATAAGCGAGTCTTCCAGTGTTGTTGACGATTCTACTGAAGATCTGGTCACACAGATTCACTCTTTCAAAGGAGAGGTTATGTCACCAAAGGAAAATATGCCAGATTCTCCGTTGCCTGACTCTGGTATCGAATCCAGTTCGAGCAAAGTTTCAGAGTTAAATAATATAACGGATGAAGAGAAACAGAAACTGCTTGGTGCGATATCAGCTTCTGCAGAGAGAGTTTTGTCATTAGAGAGTATTATAGAAAAGGAGAATAGAGAAATTGAGAAGAGGCCTTTTTTGAAAACAATTTTAGATTCTTTGGACTGCAATGAAAACGACTACAAAGCATTGTTCGCGCTTTGTTTGCTGTTTGCGTTAATCAATAATAAAGGTAAGAAAATTACCTATGATTTTTAAACACTGTAATGTTTTGCAATTAGATTTAGTTTTGTGTCGTTACTAATAATCTGTTTTCTTTTCCTTTGCTTGCCTTGGCTGTTAGTGGGTAAGAAATAATTATTAGTTTATCATCAGATGCGTTAAGTCAAAAAGGCATGCATTAGAATGTATTTATCTATTTGAAGGCAGTTTTTATCCTCTTATATGCATTTAGCATCATATGAACTTTACACGTATTCGTGTTTTTCGTTAATTTCAAATTTAAATTTTACTAACTGGTAAACGAACAGTCTATTAAGCGTCAAGCCATTTCGACTCGACAAAAAGGAGTTGTTCTGAGGAAAATTTCCTGTCAATTTTGTTAACTGAATCCAGTTGTGGATATAAACCATCAAAATCCATAATAACATATCAGTCCAGTCAATATAAGGGTTAATTTCAAGCTTCAACACATCAGATATTCAGAAATCATTTATTAAGAACTGTACTGCCACAAGTATCTAAATCATAATTATACAATTGGCAGACTGCATTCATAAAACATGCTGTGAATATAAACGATGCATAAAAACATACAAGTTGCATTAGAAATTTCGTTAGAATATATTTCTATATCAACTTAATCCGTTTTATATTATCTCCATTCAAAAAGTCTGATCTTATTTTCCAAAGAATAATACAAGTACTTTGTCAAAATTCATGCAAAATTATGTCATAATGTCGTTTGTTTTAGGTGTAAATACGGAATTGTTAGATACCCTATTATGCCCGGAGACAGAAATACCTAGTACTTCTAGCTCACAAACAGAAGCGACATATAGCGACAGCGGTGAACAATCAACCCCCCAGTCCGCGAGGAGATACATGCATAGTTTCAACGCATTGCTTATTGCCAAGCTGATGGCGATTGCCAATTTGAGCTGTAGACCAGGTATGTTTTTTATACTTTTATTTTCTTATTAAAATCCCGCCCATTTGTATATTGACAGCATTGCATCTTTGGATAGCAATTTTGTTTTTTTAAACCAGAGCCTGAGATCTTAGTCAAAATCATAACCTTCCAGTAATCAAATCATTGCGTCTTCATCACACTAACGGCGAATAAAACTGGTAATCGTTAAATAAAAAAATAAAAAAACTTTGAACGAACTCCATCGAGACTAAGCATGCTTTATATACGGCCAGTATTACTTCTCCGAATTGCGATACTAATGCGTTAAGCAAAAAATCTGCCAATTCTATGATCTCTGGGATTCTATTTTTTTTATTTTTAAGAAAACAAAAAAGAAATAAACTGCCAGTACTTTTTCTGATTTGCTTTTCTTTTTCAGCGTCAAAAGTCCGTCTAGTGACGTTAGAACTAAGCGTGACTCTAGTGCGGATAGCCATGCAAGGATCCACGGGCGTCGCCGGCGGAAGGCATCTAGCGGCGGCCGACGCCCTACGAGCAAGGGCGGCTGCTTTAGCGAGAAACTTCTACAAGTGCGACGATATATTCTTGGACATGTTTGAAGACGAGTAAGTATAGAAACAGACACTTATTTTTCACTTAGCTTTCATGGTTTTAAAAGACGAATCCTTGTGACCCGTAATAACAGGTTTTTTTCTGTTTTTAGTACCGACGCCAGTTCTTCACATAACATGAGCACTTATTAGTTTCATCAATACTTGGATATTATTATATTGACATTTTGTGTATTATTTTTACTTATTTTGTAGAGAATTCTACTTGCTTTCGCCTGCGTAAATTTCCCACGAGAACAGTACTTTTTCCCGGAATAAAAGGTATCCTATGTCCTTCTCAATCTTCTATCTATGTGTATGCGAAATTTCACGAAGATCGGTGCAGTAGATAGGGCGTGAAAGCGTAACAAACAAACAAACTCACTTTCGCATTTATAATATGATGAGTATGAAGTTTTATATTATATTTATTTAAAAAAAGAAATCTAATAAATAATTGTATTTCTTGATAAAATGTTTATTTTTAGATATTGCGAAATGAGCAAACGTCCCCTGAACGTAGAATGGCTGTGTATGGACGCAGCAATACTATTGCCGCCGACCCGGACGCCCATGTCGGGTATCGCCTTCGCTAAGCGGCTACCCAGTGGAGAAGTGAGCATTCCAATCTACCCACATATCTATACAAATTGATTATAATACTGTAGTGTTCTATTCTTCCTTCTTCATATTCCCAAACATTTAAAGAAAGTTTAAACTTTTATACCCTTATTCTTAAAAATTTACAAACGTTGTTTAAGCCCGTCTTAACTATGTGTTTTGTCTCGTTCTTTTAGGTTTAATATTGGTAAGAGATATTGCTAAACATATTTACTTAGTAAAAATGGGCTTAACAAACGTTCGTAAATTTTGATGTTACAACGTCTAATAACTATACTACGGGCAGCATGCACAATAAGATGACGTCATTGTCCCGTTACGCTCATTGTCGCGTTCCGCAAGCGAGAGCGCGGCACGAACGAGAGAGAGGCATGATCGGCTCGAGCGATCGGCTCAGTTCGGTTCGTGCTGCATCTATCTTACACTCCTGTGTATTATACTACTGTAATGTATGACGTTGTCACGTCAAACTACCGTCCATAAACCGACTTTACAGACAACCAATGTTTTTATTAATAAGGGGTTTAATGTATTTTTCTATCCTATACTATTAAACGAGCAATATTTGTATATATGTATATTTGTCTCGCGTTTTCGAAAACGGCTCAAACGATTTCTTTGAAATTTTAAACATAGGTTCTTATAAAGTCAAAAAATTAATCTAGCCAGGTTTCATGTCGGGGAAAATTCGATTTTCCCATATTTTCCAGCAAAAAAGATTTTCCGCATGAAATTGTAGTTATAGTACAATAATTTCGGCGTCGGCCGGTCTGCTTCTATAACCCAGTGGTTAAGACATCTACTTTGTACTCTGGTGGTTCCAGGTTCAAATCCCAACTAAAGAACGCTTTCTTTTTTAGTTTTTTTTTTGTTTTGGAGTATAAAAGTATTGAATCAGTATAAATTGCGCATATATTATTTTAAAATGGCTTGAAAGAATTATTAATTCGGTTATAACGTATTAAAATATTTTTCTAAGAAACATTATAGATTCAAATCACAAGTCATCCAAGTATCACCATTTTCTCAGGATTCCGTCATCAGAACCTGTTGAAACTAATATGGGACCAACTAGACGGTCCAACCTTTCAGACAAGGTTTTAAATCGGTTCACGCGTCTTTGAGAAATCGAGTAACAAACATAAAAAAAAAGATTCCGACGAATTGATAACCTCCTCCTTTTATGAAGTCGGTTAAAAATTAAATGATAAATTATACCACTGACCCAAAGGAAATACTTACCAATCCACGGAGTAAATAGTGTACCCAATGTACCTACCAATTCAAATAGGACTGTGCCCTTAGTATGAGTTTTTCTTAACGCAGACGCTAGCGACTGCGTTAGTTATTTATTTTATTTATTAGTATGGCAAACCTGTACAGCGCCTCTGGCGGATAGTAAGGCAACTATGAAATTCCATACAAAATCCTAACGCAGTCGCTAGCATCTGCGTTAAGGAAAACTCATACAAGGGGCACTGAAACGTGGAAAGTGCTTAAGGAATGCAACTAACAACGCTAGATGACGGTAATCTATTTACTGAAAAAGTACAACGCGCTATCGTTGTGTTTTCACAAAAAGTGATTCTGTTTTACATATATACCACCACTAGCTGTTTCCCACAGCTCCATCTGCGACTAAAAGTAACTTATATTCGACCCCGGGTCTTCAACTAAATCCATACCTAATTTCATCAAAATCCGTCCAGCCGTTTGGCTATGAAATAGCAACAGACAGACAGAGAGACTTTCGCATTTATAATATTAATATGGATGCATACTATAACTACCGAGCAGAGCTCGGTCGCCCAGGTACTAAATATTATGAGCCAAAAATCCAAATTATTAAATTATATGTTGATTTTATATTGCCTTATTTGGCCGATAAAATTTATCGGATCTGCTCTTTAAATAAATTATGCAAGCTATTTAAGACCTAATTGACATAGTCATAAACATTATTTTAGATGGAAAGAGCCCGCCGTGCAATAAGAACCTTCTTCCTAATTCGGGACTTGTATCTCAAGCTGACTGGAAAACCGGAGACGCAGTTACCTTTGACCAATCCCGCACCTTTCGTGCAAGTTGGGGATATATTAGACCTAAGTAAGTATTGTAACTGGTATTATGAACTTTGTCTATAGCCATATTGTCTATTACCAGTATTTGACCCCTCCATTATCTAAAAAAAATTCTGTTATTATCATTCAAAAAGCGATGCGGCCAGGACTTGACACAAGGGTGGCTGTTTATTATTTTTGTACTTTTATATTTTAGATTGAACATAATATATATTATAGTACATTAGATATAACTTCAGTAACTGATAAATCGCTTAGATAAGTGAGAGAGCATAATTCTTTAATTAATCATTATACCTACGCATAATTAAATAAAATATAGTATGAAAACTAATTACTATTTTTGGTTTGTTTTATGAATATAAAATTATATTATATAATAATATAATTTTATTCTATTATATTACTAGAAAGTTTGAATCGAGTGATTATTAAATACTGGCAAAAAATAGCAAACAATAGAGAAGAATAGTCATCAAGGTTATTAAAAATGCAAGGCAAAGTTGTATTTATTTAAATATATAAATATTGGTAACAATTTTACAATAAACTAATTTGTATTTCCTAAACACAATATTAAATATTCATTCTTATGAGGCTGAAAAAGAAATCATTGATATTTGTTTATGGTTAGGTAGGTATTTAACGGAAACCTTCCCTTCCAGACGACTCAGATCTGATATCATGCGACATAATTCAGAAGGACGGGAGCTGGCAACACCGGTTCCTAGCTGTGGACAACATTCAGATCATACTAGTGGAGCCAGATAAACAGAAGTTGGGATGGGGCGTCGCCAAACTCGTCGGCAGCCTGCAGGACTTGGAAGTTAGTGGTTTTTGTTTTATTTTTTTTATTTTTGTTTATTTATTCTATCGTGTCAATGGCTAAAAACTAACCCCCTTATTCATAAAAATTGACAAATATTTGTTAAGCCCGTTTTAACAAAAATGTGTTTTGGCTCTTTCTTAAACGGTAAATTTCGATAAGAGAGAGAGAGCCAAAACATATTTTAGTTAAAATGGGCTTAACAAACGTTTGTTAATTTTTATGAATAAGGCGGTATATAAATTTGGCCCAGTAAGATGCAACATTCACGGCTGAGTCAAAGGCCACAGCCAGGTGGCCTACCATCATCTATTTAAACCATGCAAGATTCAGTAAGGGAGATGTCGCCTTACATCATGTATTGCGCTGTCTCGCTCACTCACTGGATCTTGCATGGTTTTAAGAGATGGTGGTAAGCCACCAAGTCACCCTTTGTACATGAGAAAGGGCAGCTCGGGGCACGACAGCGCTGTTTGTTTGTAATAACTGTATTGTACTTTTTTGCCATCGGTTCGTCGCGCTATGTGCCCTGCCCATGCCCAATACCACTTCAAAGAGCTAATTCGCTGGGCTGTGTCAGCAACCTTTGTTTTCCTACGGATCTCATTTCTAATTCGGTCTCGAAGGGAAACACCGAGCATAGCTCTCTCCATGGCTCTTTTGGCGACCTTGAGCTTTCCTATGAGGCCCATAGTAAGGGACCGCGTTTCGGACCCATATGTTATCACTGGTAACACACACCTGGTAACAGACTTGTACTAATGTTCTTTCCTATTTAATTGTGTACTAGCGACCCGCCTCGGCTTCGCACGGGTGCATATTATACATTAAAACCATCCTCTTTAATCATAGCATACATAGGGATAAAGGGACAGAGAAAGCGATGTACTGACAATGTAGTGATATAATTAATTATGTACATTAATTTGGTAAATCACTACATAGTATAAAACAAAGTTGCTTTCTGTGTCTCTATGTCCCTGTGTATGCTTAAATCTTTAAAACTACGCAACGGATTTTGCTGCGGTTTTTTTTATAGACAGAGAGATTCAAGAGGATGGTTTTTATGCCCAAGCGAAGCCGGGGCGAGTCGCTAGTAAATCAATTAGCAAAACACTCTTTATATTAATTAATAGGCATTAAGTCCACAACAGTAACAAAGTTTAAATAAATAAATCCTTACTAATATTATAAATGCGAAAGTCTGTCTGTCTGTCACTCTTCACGGCTAAACTGCTGGACCGATTGTGATGAAATTTGGTAGGGATGTAGTTAACGACCAGAGGTCAAACATAGGCTATTTTTGGGCGCGATATAACCGAGTCCCACGCGGGGCGAAGCCGCGGGGAACAGCTATATATAATATCTAGGTAAACCAAGTTTAGTATAAATATAAATATGAAACAACACAGATACAAGGCGACAAAGATGACCCTCGTTGTCTCCACCTGACAATCCACAAGCCGCGTATCGGCGCCAGCGGTGCGTTGCCTAGGACGGTGCTTTTACGAGCCAAGTTCAAATTCGATGACCATATAAGGAGTATGGCTGCTAAACAACGGCTTACCAAGGTTGGTATCACAGATTACAGACTTATACTATAAATAAATATTAATAAATAAATAAATATATAGGAACAAATCACACAAATTGAAGTAAGTTCGACTTGTATTATGGAATACTTACTCCACGATACTATCTTTATGACAAATAAATAGATAAACATCTAAGACCCATAGGCCAATCAGAAAAAAAAAATCATTTTTCATTTTGACCTGACCGGGGATTGAACCAGGGAGCAGACAGGCATGTTAACCATTACGCCACGGAGGTCGTCTATAATGTTCAATCTCAGACAAAGAAAATGTGGCAACTGTAAGTGTACCACTAGTTTACTGTTCGTACAAAACTACACTAACGCCATATGTTCTTACCAGGGCACGTCAGCCGAGAGGCGGTTCCGAAAGACTAACAACAGGGTGTGCATGGTCGCTTAACTGGGACACCTACACGAAATGAATTAATTAATGAACCAGGGCACATAAAACCTAAAATATTCGGCAAAATTTTTATGATGTCGGATAACAAGGGAATGTTGCCGCTACTTGCTTATTTGCCGATGGAACAAGTGAGAATGATCCACATACCTAATTTATATGAGTTTCATTGAATTCAGGGTAGGACGAAATCCAGACAAAAGAAGATGGCGCAGATCGGGAGGCTTCTAGAAGTTTCTGGCATATCTGCGCCGTCTTTACAGCCGCGACACCGACCGCTGTTCACCAGGCCGGGATTCAGTGCGATTCGAAGATCTACGGGTATGTGTTTTCTTTAGAAATTTATGAATGCTTTACATTTCGTGCAACACCTCTTCCGTAGGTATGTTTTTTCTTTAGAAATAGGTATATACATGCTGTACATTTCGAACAACATCTTAAGCTTAAGAAGCTTAGCGATATTTTACTATTCCAATAGATCCGGCGTTTTTGCAGGGGGGGGGGGGGGGATATACACACAAGTATAGTTCTGCATACAAAACTTATACTGTCACCTGACTGTAATGATGACACATAATAAATTAAACAAAACAGCAAATAATTTGTGTACATATTACCCACACTAATACATTGCATATACTTTGACGTAGGGGAATGCAGCATACGGCTACTCGCTTTCGGTACGCGTGTTGCTTGAAGGCTTTACAGTATATATGAATAAAGTATGTGGAAGAGAGCCAGAACGATATAAAATGTAGCTGTAGTAACTATGTACAGTAAGATAGAATAGAATAGAAAAGAGTATTATCTAAGGTGTAAAGATAAGGTAGTATTATTTTTATGTGGCCCACTATATATGAAAAGTTTGTTTTCTTGTTCAATTACACTAATTATTTTAAACGTCAAAGTTTGCGCCAATAAATATTTATTAAATTCACTTTAAGTTCTCATGTATTTATACCGAAACTACGAATAATAATTCTCGAATTATTATTCGTAGTACCGAAATAAGATAATTATTATTCGTAGTACCGAAATCATGGATTTTGAACTAAAATGATTTTTTTTTTATTTGTAGGCGGTGACGGGGACGAAACTGAGCGAAGACTGCGCCGGCCGAGCGCGCACATGCTGAAAGATGGCATTGTCGTGTACAGAGAACGAACTACGAGCAGAGAAAGGTAATTTATATACAAGTTCGGGTTAATGGAATTTGTTCTCAAAAGAAATACAAAAAATGTAATCATACAAGCTTTTGCCCTCGGCTTTGTCGTCATCTATGTACAAATACCTATAACCCTCCTAATAAAGCTCCTTATAAAGCTATTAATAAAAATATAATATGGTATGATATCATAAAATGATAGCCTATTCTATTCTATTAATATCACTACATAGTATAAAACAAAGTCGTTTTCCCTCGTTAATCTTTAAAACGCAACGGATTTTGATGCAATTGTTTTTAATAAATAGAGTGATTCAAGAGGAGTGCTTTTACCATGCGAAGCCGGGGCGGGTCGCTAGTTATTAATATATCACATCAGAAGAGTTTTGTATGTCTTATAACTTTAGACCTGTCTGATTACAATTTAATCTCTGCATAAAATCTATACTAATAGTATAGATTATACAAAATACGTTGGCTTTTTTATTGGATTAAATTTAAAATAATGATTTGGTTAATGTGATTATTTTTCCTTGAGCTTTTCTCAAAGAAGTTTTGTCTGTTTTGTCCCTTTTATCGCATTTTACGTCATCTGCAGGAATAAACGTTTAGTCTTATTCAAATCACACGGCTAACTTATATCTAAGTTCGTCTTGCCATGGACAATTCACAATTAACTATCCTCTCATTGTTAGATTTTACCAATGCGTTCAATTCTGTCGATCATGACGTTCTCTTGAGTCTTATGCGCACCCTGAATATATCTCCATCGGCTATTAATTGGTTTGTTTCGTACCTTGGCGGCCGTCGGCAGTGTGTACGCATAGAAGATAACCTATCTTCGTGGAGCTACATCTCAGCTGGGGTACCTCAAGGCGGTGTCCTCTCTCCATTATTGTTTGCTCTTTTCATTAATCACATCACCGATAACCTTCAGTCATCCTACCACCTGTATGCAGATGAGCTACAAATTTATTTCCACGCTACTATCTCTGATTTGCCATCTGCGATCGCTACCGTTAACGATGATCTGCAGCGCATATCTGATTGGAGTAGATCTTATGGTATAAGGGTTAATCCTTCCAAGACTCAGGCTATTATTATTGGTAGTCCTTATTTCGTTTCTCGTATTGACTGGTACTTTACCTTCCCTTATTTTCAATAACGAGCTTATTCCTTTTAGTGATTCGGTGAAAAATCTGGGAGTGGTATTTGACAAAACTCTTTCTTGGTCACATCACATTAAAGAAATAAGTAGAAAAACGTTTGCTGCTTTTGGTTCTCTGAGAAGACTCCGGAATTTCTTACCATTTGATACCAAAATTGCGCTGACACAGTCCCTTCTACTCCCTCTTCTTGATTATGCTGACTCATGTTTTATTAATCTCACCGAGGAACAGCTAAATAAACTAGAACGTCTTCAGAATCTGTCTATTAGGTTCATATTTGCAGTTCGTAAATATGACCATATTTCCCACTTCCGCTCCCAACTTAATTGGCTTCCTATTCGCCTTCGTCGCAACCTTCATACCTTGTCTTTACTATATTCCGTTCTATTCAATCCATCTTTTCCACCTTATCTAAAGGATCGTTTCATTTATCTCCATGATGTGCATGCTGACCGTAATTTACGTAGTTCTGTCTCTCTTAGACTTAGAGTACCAATGCAAAACACCAAATTTTTCTTTAACTCTTTCTCCGTCCAAGCAGTTCTCCTCTGGAACGCCCTCCCGCTTGAAATCCGGAAAGCTCAGACTCTGACCGGGTTCAAAAATCTCGTCAAATCCCATTATCTTTCTGCCTTGTCCTAAGTTGCTTTGTATTTGCTCAGTTATTTATTGAGATATTTAAGTATGCTCTTATTTATATATATATATATATATATATATATATATAATGTATGTATTTATGTTTGTTTTATTTGTTTTTATTTATTTTTATTTAGTATGTGTTAGTTATATTATTATATAATATTATTTTATATTTACATCTTTATTTCATTTATATCTTTGTGTGTATATTTAATTATATATATATACTGCGCCTTCGCCTTTTGATTTTGTTCTCCATCCACCCTAAGGTTGACTGGAAGAGATTGCATTAGCGATAAGTCCGCCTTTGTACCTTACCTAGTTTTTAACAAAATTATGTATAAATTTGTTTGGTGCAATAAAGAGTTTTTCTATTCTATTCTAAGTACTAGCGGTTTTAATTCTAGCTGTGTATATATGACCTATAAATTTCTTTAAAAATTGAGACTATCATATACAGAAAGAATTTTTTAAATCCGACTAAAGTAAGCGTTCAAACACACTTTTCTTGTATTTATTTATCTAATATATATATTTGACTTCACAGTAGTGTATCACGAACCAGCAGTACGCACGCTTCACGCGAAGCCTCTCCGCGGTCGCGCTCAGAAGAAATACCGCTTGAAGATATCAAAAGGAACTCCAAAGGTGCCATCCATGAGCCACCACCAATCGCGCAACAGGTAATAAAAGCTATCTTAATTCAATTTTAATGATACGATAATTTTATACAAGGGTAAAATATGGTCGAGCGACTCAATTTCATACATCTTCTTTATTTAACCTTTATTGTACAAAATACAAATGTAAAGCACAATAGGCGGACTTAATGCTAAAAGCATTATCTAACAGTCAACCTTTGGGTAAAGCAGAGAGCTTGAATGTGGTTTCTTACTCCTACCCCTTTCTTAGTTCATTCGGGGTTGAACCTCCTCATCAATCTTATGCATTTAAAATAGCTAAAACCTGTTAAAATTGTTGTATTATGTTTGGATACCAATTCTGAGTTTACTCTTAACAATTAGTCATCGTTAACCGATTTAAAAAATAAACTAATTGTTTAGCTCAAGAAGAACCCGTCATGAATGAATGAATTAATGACTTTTTTGCTTTAAATGTGGTACAAAAGGTAGAATATATAAAATTTCGGTATCACACATTAGTCATTTCTGACATGCAACAGACAGTAAGAATCGTCATGATTAACGATGCATGATAAAGACTAATGAACCTCTCTTAGCAAGAGGCTAAGTAATAGAAAAAAGATTATAGATCCTAGAATTTCCATGCTGGTCTGGGAGAAAAAGAAAAACAGAATGTACCAACTACCATTATGCTAAGCGTGGCCTAAGGTCTTATGGCCCTAGGCTCTGTCTACCCCGCATGAGATAAAGACGTGATTATATGTATGTATGTAGATCCTAGAATGGCAAATTTAAATTGTCAAAGATAAATCTGACACCAGCCATAATAATAGGCACTGTCTATAAGTGTATAAATATGTTAGTCATAATATTGTTTTTAATTTTAACATAACTTTGGCAGAGTCTACCCAGCACATCAGCACAAGCGCTAAAACCGACCCACTCTTCCGAGGAAACATCGTTCATATCGACGGACAAACCGCGGCCGAAACGCAAGGGATTGGTCGAAACTATATGATATTAGCTGAGACGTTCTGTAGAGAAGCAATAAGTGTGAAAATTCATTGGATTGATTGAACGTGGATAAAGTGTTATTGAAATCTTTAGATCGCCAACTCAGACCTTACAATCGGTAGGTGTGTTCACTTCTTAAGTGGTATTTCGACGAAACGTACGACCTCCGTGGCGTAATGGTTAACATGCCTGACCGCTACTCAGAAGGTCCCGGGTTCGATCCCAGGTGAGGTCAAGATGAAAAAATGATCTTTTTCTGATTGACCTGGGTCTTGGATGTTTATCTATATATGTATTTGTTATAAAATATAGTATCGTTGAGTTAGTATCCCATAACACAAGTCTCGAACTTACTTTGGGGCTAACTCAATCTGTGTGATTTGTCCCTATATATTTATATTTATTTATTTATTTCAAACAAACAATAAACACTTTCAAATATAAATATAAGCAGACTCAGAAAACTGAATTCAACATCTATTAAGTACTAGTTTTCGCCCCCGTGAAAGGGTGAAAGGTCCTATGTCCTTCTCAATACTTCTATCTATGTGTATGCGAAATTTAACGAAGATTGGTGCAGTAGATAGGGCCTGAAAGCGTAACATACAAGAAACTCACTTTCGCATTTATATTATTAGTTAGGATTCTGTGTCTACACACAATTGAAAGGCTATCAAACTTATGTGTTGTGCTCCTAAGTATTGAAACACACTAAAGTAATAATGGTGTCGCCTATGCTATTTTCATCGGCTAGGCTCGGACGACGTCGAAGGAGAAATAACCTTATTACGTTGACATAAAGTTTTTTTCTGGCCGGCTTCAGCCTATTCCGCGTCGACAAGTGTAGAAAACTCACTAAGCAAAACTACGCAGCTATATGTCAGCACGATTAGGCCTGAAATGCTGTTTAAATTACTAGCAATATATTTGCCGAAATCACGTATAGCGTACAACTGATTTTCGGTGAAGTGTTATTTCGGCGGCAACATATTCTATTACCAAAGTCTAACTAGTTTACCTTTCGCAATTTTTCTTAACAGTATTGTTAATGAGAAATAAATTCTAAAATAAATCATACATCTTACGAACACCTTATTTTGTTCTATTGAAAATATTGTATGCGGGTTTTTCTATTAAAAAAAAAGTAAACTTTTCAGAACCAGTACTCTTAAATCTTGTGCCATTATCGATAAGCAATATAAAATCCCACAATAAGAAGCCGAAAGGTTTAATAATGGATGTACGCAAACAAAGGGGCTTCGTTAGTGTCGTTGAACACTTTTCTATCCTATGCGATTAGGGGCTTAGTTTCAAATTAAAATAAACTAAGTTTATTTCATTATGGACATTTGTTCATAATATCTGCAATTAAACTAAAAATATTTTTAGAAATAAAATTCATTGTTCGATGTTTAGTTTGGTAATATGGAAAATAGTATATGACAATGTGTCATATATTATTTTCCATATTAAAAAAATATTTAATATGGACAAATTAGAGGAAGTTTTTATGCCACACACACACATACATAAATTGACGTATCAGTGTCGTCGTAAACGTATCCTGCTTACATCTAGTACGAGTGTTAGATACATAAATCATATTTAATTAAATAGATAGATAGTCGTAGCTAAATTATAATAATACTTGTTAAAGCGTATTTTTGTAAAACTAACATATGGATCTCTCATTACGTCCGTATTTTTCTGTATGTGATAGATTTAGTTAGTTTGTAAATTTGTCTCATGCTGATATTCAGGTAGTCCTTTTCCCCTCAAAATTTAATAAAAATTAACAAACGTCAAGCCCATTTTAAACTTTAATGTGTTTTGTCTCGTTCTTTTACATTAAATATCGACAAGAGAGAGAGACGAAATATATTTTAGTAACAATGGGCTTAACAAACTATAGTTATTTTTATTAATAAGTGGGTAAGTTACGAGTGTTGAAAAGTTTAAATAGTTACAGTAGTACTACTTTAATAAGTTACACGGATGACTACGCAAAACAAACGTTCGCATGTAGTAAAAAAAAATCTGCCAATCATAGCGCGCTATTTAAACAAACCCATTCGCTATTGGGTGTTCGTATATGCTATGTTTGTAGTTGGCTGTGGCTACAGTGCCAAGTATTATGAGCGCGATAGCACGAGTACTGTTGTTTTGGATTTTAAACCTAATGTAGTAGCAATAAGATCGAAAGTTACCAAAACAACTTATAAAAGTAGTACTAACTAACTGTACGGATCATGTTATGTAGACAAAGTGAAATCAAATACGTATCCCTTTGTTATTTTTCCTTAAGATCTGACTTGAAATCAGTTTTAAATATGTGTATTGTTTTATTTTTGATTTACAGTTACGCTCAATAATATAACAAACTCTAATTATTACAATTTCAAATACAATGGTATTTATTACTTACAGACTGCAAAAAGTAGTTACTAGGTTAGTAAAAATGGTAACGTGAAAAAGGAAACGAACATATTATACACGTTTGATAAACATTTGTCAATAAGCGAACCCATAATAAAATAAACGTTATCCATTAAGGTGATACCTCGGTGAACACTAGCGCCACCGTCATTTAAAAATTATTACTCACTGAAAACACAAGTTATCAAAAATCCCTCTGTTGTAATTATGGTTCTGGATCTGAAGTTAATTTTAATCATATTCAATTATACATTATAGTTCCATATAGTTACAAATTGCAAAACTGCTAAAAGTGGCCGTTTTAAGCAATAATGCAATTTGTAACTATAGGGAATTATAATTTAATAATTTAATATGTTTAAAATTAACAAAAGATCCAGAACCTTAATTACAGCAGAGGGATTTTTGATAACTTGTGTTTTCAGTGAGTAATGATTTTTAAATGACGGTGGCGCTAGTGTTCACCGAGGTATCACCTTAAGACGATACCTTAAAGAGTGTGCTAAAATTCAATCTTCCTTTTATATGTGATAATAATGTTGCTTTCTTAGTTTCTTATGTTCAAAATTTATTTCGAAAAATGTGATATTTTTTTTTTTATTTAGAAAATTTAAACTTTATTGGACAACAAAGAATATTTAAAAAAATGGTGATTTATTATTATTTATTGGTTATAGACTTTAATGCAAATTTGTATATTAAGTGATTTCTTTAGTAATTAATTTTATAAAGGTGAGTGGACAATGGTGGATGTACAAAATATTGTCGTATATTTAAAAAAAATATTTTGTAGAAAACGACACAATGTGACGTAATTCAAATAGACCGTGTGTTTACCAGTTTTTAACGTAAAGAAAAGAAACTGCGGTGTTTGCTCAAATAACCGCCTTCTCTTCAAGTTACTAAGCGGTTTAATAAGAACTATTTTCCCATTTACACTTTATCCTTAAAGATTTCTAATCTGATCTGTTTAAAGCTAAGTATATCTTGGCTGTATTTGGCATGTGCGATTAAGAAAATTCCAAAGTTATTAAAATAAATATTAGTTTCGCTTCTCCGATACTCTTGGTAGTGACCCTGCAATAAAATGTTTTACGTCTAAACGCGTGACAAGGATGCCACCAACTTTTGTTGTGATTTTGTATAATTGGTGTAAATATTTTTGTTTAGACATTATTATCTTAGTGTTGAAATGGAATATATAACATGTTATATCTAAAATGGGAGACTTTTTATTGATTTGTTTAAGTACCTTTGTTTAAACTTTTTATTTTACTTACCCAAAGAAATGTGGAGAGTACAGCTTAGAAAAAAGAGTTTGATACGGTGGCAGATGGAGTTAAATTTATTTTAGATTTCCAAGTGGAAACACTAGTCTTCAATCAAACCAAAAAATTTTATTTATTTATTAAATGTTTTAGCTGAATTTACTGAAGAATGACTAGGACTAACACCCATATTCTCAAACGTTTCCTCAAACTCCACTCATTCTCACTCGACCTCAATGGTATTCATAGTTGACACTAGCTTCCTCACCTTAAGGAAATTACTCAATGGAGGTGAGGAACGAACTGTCAAATATAAGGTTGGTCGAGAAGGAAGCTTCGAACGTTTCGTTTAATGAAAAGTAGGTGCTTTTATTGAGGACCAGATTTAAAATAAATTGTACCCACTGTAATAAGTTCTTTGTGTATTAAGTATTATGTTGTTTTATAATAAATCTATGCCAGTAAGCTAAAATTAAAAAAGAAACTTCGTCGAAAACTCTCTTTACGTCAAAAAGTTAAGCGGTTTACCAACATACAGAAATGAAACGGAACGTCATTCCTTGACTCATCCTCACTGGAGTTTCCTCAAGGAAACAATCAAGAATACCATTTTCAAGGAAAGTTGGAGGACTTCCTTGAGGCGTCCTCGAATGAGGTTGAGTGGAGCCGACCTATGAGGAAACGTTTGAGAATATGGGTGTAAGAGTGCTCCCGCATTTTCTCCAAACTGATTTGCCAAGCTTTACATTTGACGAACATGGACTTCCTTATACTTTTACGTCGTGACAACAAGGCAGCACTAACGCTGAATACAATCGGCAAGACGGCATATATGTTGCTTCTACCAGTGGCGTGCATACAAAGACGTTTAGACATTGTCTACCATGTGCAGATGTGTATGTATACAATTTAAAAAAAAAAAAAAAAAAAAACATAAGTACACCTAATTCTTGAGATTTTGTTCTATCTACCTTATATCACGATCTAAGCACGTCACTGGTATACGTACGTATAGACCGCGTTGTCTTGTCTATGCAGCCCGTACGCAGAAATAAAGTGATGGATGAATTATGACCAACTTATCACTTTCGTTACAGAATAGTAGCATGAAATTTGGTTTTAAGCATAAATTGTTAGATAAAACCCAAGGTTTTAAGTCCGCCATTTAAGTACATATTTTGTAATCAAGTCAGTACCTAAATAAATATACTTAAATAGATAATAATAAATAGATAATAGTAAAGTATTTAAACTGACTGTCAACGAGACAAAAACAGTTGTTATGTACGTTGAGAGGCGTAGCCTTTCTTTTCTTTGGCTTAGGTGGCTACTCACATACTCATAATCTCACACATTGGTGAGTTGCCCCCGAGCTTTTTTGTCAGGGAATTTCACTCGACTGTGGGTGAGAAGACTACTTCAGCAAATATGTTGGTTTATTTCGTAAAGTATTTAAAATGGGTGAAAACAGCTTTTGTTTCCAAATGAAAGACATTTCTCAACTATTTTTATTCTAATTTATTTGATTAATCATCTGCTCCTATACACATGATATGCACCAATGCCTATAAATAAAATACAAACGATGAACAGTACGGGGTATGGCATTAATTAATTATTTACACAACAAAACGATCAATATTACATCCCATTGCTCTTTATCATATTACGTTATAAAACCCTATTTATATATATTTTAATTTTAATAACGTTTGAGCTCTACTCTCCGTGTTAAAAACTGAAATACAGATAATTTATTAAATTTCGTTCAACACTTTTAAACAACATTTAAATCACAGCATTCTATCCAACCTCCAATAGGTACGTACCATAGGTACAGTTAACTACATGATGCGGTATCCACCCTACCACCTACACCGATGTATAGCAGGATGGATATTCAACTTTCGTTGACTGTACATTAATAAAACGAAGTTTACGAATACATAAAAAAAAAATTCGATGTCGTACATAGCTAGGCTAATCATTCTCGCCTTAAAAACAAATTATGTTAGTACATAGTTATTTTTACGCAATTTGAAATTATTTTTGCTGTGCAATATTGCGTTCCCACTCATACCGGAATCATAGCAACTTTTCCTTTCATTTTTTTATTATAAAGGCAAACTTAATTATTTTACTATTTATTTTAACTATTAGTAACTTAAATATTTATTAGTTCACTTAGTAATAAGTATGTTATGAACTTATTTGTTATTTTGGTCAGCGCAACTTATAGTACATACTTCATAAATTACTTTATTGGTAATTGCCAACATTTCATTTTTCAAAACACTCGAGATTAAAAAATAACGTCTAAATATATTTTGAAACATTGTAATAAAAATTAAATAAAATTGACGAGATGACGTTGTAACGTCATCTCGTCAATTTTATACCACGCTTTTTGTGGACTTACAAGACATATGCAAATATTTTTTTAATGTAAAGTCCATCATCCTTTAGGGAATCCTTTTACGATCACATATCACTTTGCGTCTGCGTTATCCGCGAATATGCATAAATCTCGGACCCATTAGGTTCAAATTTGGTTTAATACTATACAAGGTTGACACAAATCAACTGCAAATATTACAAGGGCAGATTCATAGATCAAGACATAAGTTTATTTGGAAAAGTTGTTCAGTATTAGTGGTCTGAATCTACCCTTAAAATATTTGCAGTTGATTTGAGTCCACCTTATATATGTATGGTAACCCAAAGATTACCTATCATATTTATCACTTTCTTATCAAGTAACTTAGAAAATCGAAATGTTGTCAATTTGGAACTAATCACCAGTTAGAGAAATTTATAAAAATTGTTATATTTATTGATTGTTTAAATTGCTTATCTATTGCAGATATATATAAGCTACCTATACAAAATAAAATTAATTCATACAGCTGCAGGCGCACTTGCTACAAAGCTAATAGTTTATTTGGCTGTATAAATTTAAGTGAACACTGAATTAACATTTAACTCACTATGTTTTGACATGATCAATTAATCATTCATTTGAAGCGTGTTCCTTGATGTCAGAGTTTTTCGGAGCCGCTCTTTGGCCTTTAACCTTGTTTTTTTTAAAAGACCAGTAGGTGGCAACTGGGATGGTCCCATTCCTCCGAAGGCACGAAATGTTGTTCACGGGAATCAAACCCACGACCTCTGGGACTTCAGGCAAATGCCTTACATAACCACTGGACCACAGTCTTTTTATGATAGCGCCACCATAGATTTTTATATGTTTTTTGTATAAGTAAATTTCAGTATTTCAAATATTTTATTTTTTAAATTAATTACACTACTTTTGAACGCAAACCACCCACTTGCTAAGCTAAGTGGACAACTTAGGTCCGCGATCATAGGTAGTTTTGAACATGATATTCGTTCTATATACCTACCTAATAACATTATTTACACAAACAGTTCATGTCAAAACATAGCGTTATTAGGCCTTGAAACTTAAATTTTAGCTTATCAAATAAACTTACCAATAAATGTAGGAAATATGAAAAAGCATCGTCCATGCAAGCTTTAATGGAAGCACATTTATGCAAAAATTAAGTGTCATTAGTCACTGAAAAGTGTACTATAAAACTGGATTTTTTTCAAAGAGCACAAATGCATCTTAGTTTGTACTTATTTTAGATAATTCTAAAGGAAAACTCTTCCAACTCTAGCAGCAAACTATCACATAAATTCATATTAAAATTAGGATAATACTTGTTGTGGTGCGTGGCATCTTCGCTTAGTAAATAATAAACATATATGCATTTTTTCCTAATTAACCTATCTAGACTCACAGCATTATAAATCAATGTATTGGTGTCTTAGGTATGAGCGGTGAAGTGTGTGATTAATTTACATTTTGTATAAAATCATCTATCTTAGATTTTTACATAAAGAAGCAGACGAATTTTCCTTCATAAAATACGTGATTTATTTAGCCACTGATAAAATTTATGGTTAATATGAAACGGTAAATGAAAACTCGCCTGCCGATAGACAAAAATAAATAAACCCTGTCACCAATTTATGTGCGCTTGGATTATATTATGCAGAAAGTAACAATTCAGTAACCGCTTTGTTACAAATAGGTTAGTACAAAATACATAGTCTCGAATGGAAATGTTTTTTGTTACAAATGATAAAGAGAGGAATCTATGATCAATAAATTTATGGGTGACAATTATTTAATTTTATCTATTTCGTTAGTCACACAACACTTTGTTACACAAGCCAGTTAGTCTAAACGAAGCTCATATTTTTCTTAACATCTATTTACGTTATGTACGTCTATTACTTTATTCTTTTGTAAATAATACATATATTTTTTTGAAATATTTACCATTTTTTTTAATATGACAGTATTTATTACGAGTTTATTTTTGTGTGCTTAATATTTTAATAATGTGAAGAAAAAAAAAATGGTAGGAACTTATTTCGACATGTCAGACTGTATTGAAAAAATATATACCTAATTCAATTTAGTTTGTGTATCATCGGCTAAATTATTATAGTATTTACAAGCCAATATTCTTCTTTGTTATTATTATATTAATGCTATTTTCTGTTTTATCTTTGGTTGTGTAAGTTCAAAAATAAAGCGAAATTTTAAACCTTACTCCGAAAATAATCAATAAGTAATTGACCGTTCTTAGACTTAAATAATACAAAATAACTACATTAATCTGATTACGAAGGTATAATTGACAAAAACTAATCAAAAACTTTTACAATAGGTACATATTTTCTGTTTCGTCTAATAGAAACATAACTCGAAACGTGTTTAAACACATCTCAAAAAGTGTATTTAATAAATATCGTACTCTAGTTAAAATCTGCAGATATATATTATAATATTTCACTACTAAAGGTGCAAATATTTCTAAAATATATAATATATAAACGGTATTTACTATTTGTGCCATATACAATGCACGCGTAACACACATGTACGTAGTAATTTTTAAATTTACTATAAATACTTATACATAAAAACATTATACTGTTAGACAGTATCACACGCTATACACCAACCTTTTATGTATTTAGCTAACTATGTTTTATTATATATTATATATATACTTGGTGTCTATATTATGTAGTTCACACGCCAAGTAAAAGGGTAAATTAATCTATTATTGGCTTATTTTGTAACGACTTTAAATAAAACTTAAAGTAATCGACCAGTCGCCTTGTATGTCACAGGGATGGATCTAGAGCCCTCGTTTTTTTATTAATTCACTTCCTTTTATTATATAATCAATTCCTTTCTTACATTTGGTCAAATAATTTTATATTAGTTTTACTTAAATAGATGTCGTTTGTATTACATAATAGCAATTTTTAACACTCGGCGCTTGAACTACTCACAATTTGTTGGACATAATGAATTAAATAAAATCAACGCTCATACGCATATATAACATTTTTATACATCAGTTAACAATCATTATTGTCAGTTATAAATCTATTTTTACGTCTTTTATATTTAAATATAAATTCGCGTCTAGTAGTAGTAGTAGGCAGTTTAACACAATTATGTATAGGTATTTTAAATTCACTATTTAATCATAACTGCAACAAGATGTGATTTTATGAAAATAAATTTATTAAACTAATGTTTTAATTTTAAATTAATCATAATTTTTGGGTTGGTTTTGTAACTTTTGGCAGAAAAAAAGGAATCACTTTCAATTATTATTCATGTGAACCTCAGAAATTATAATACCCTTTTGACAGTCAGATGTAATTATACATACATTTTGAGTAAAGATTTCATTTTAAGTACATAAGGATGTGAATTCATAGCTGCATCACAGTTTGGCAGACAATTATCTATTGTACTACTCACAATTTGTTGGACATAATGAATTAAATAAAATCAACGCTCATACGCATATATAACATTTAAATATGCTGTTTTTTTATAAAATTAGTTATATTTGGACTCATTACAAAATTAAATAAATTTTATATGTACATAATTTTTAAAATCACATCTCGCATGCTAAAATTCTACTAGATGCTCAAGACGGATGTATCTAGCACATTGAGTATTAAAACTCTACGAAGTTAGATGCTTATTACTTTATGACACGACTAGATGTAAAAGCAGTAATTAGGCATATTTTTGTGTCGATACTAGGCATTTCAAATTTATAAGAAAAACTGATTTTTTTTTTCATATAGTATGTATTTTTAAAAATAAGCGTTAGCCTGTAATGATTATCGTTTTTACTATCCACAACACAAAAATATGTCTAATTTCTTGACATTTTTTCAAAAACTGTTGTATCAGCTGACAAATGGACAAAACATGGTAAGTATATAATAAATACTAGTTTTGATCTGGACCTCCTGGGTACAAGATTGACCACCAAACTGTTAACAGTAAAACCTAGGCGCGGCACTTTATTAAAATTGCAATATTGACTAGTTTTCTCGCTAGTTATGTAGCTAGTAACAACCACGACGAGAACAACCATTGCTTGAAAATATTTTTCTTTTGCTGCTATAGAATAAAAACTTTTTTTATATATAGGTATATACTTACTATATTATTTTTTTTCGAAAATAATTAAGTACACCTTTAATTTATTTGCTGGTGACCGAAATTATTATGCTTCGGAGCGCTGTGTGTGACCAAGAAAGAGAGCAGCAGCGTGGTGGTTAATCAAAGATGGCATATGTCAAGGGCTCGGCACTTATATTCAAAATTCTATTTCACGTCGTCAGAAAACAGGAGTTAGGTACTCCTGTGCAGGTATTATTATGATTTTGACGATACCTTAAAATATAGATACCGTTATTTATACACTACATAGTAGTAAGTTCTTTTTTATTTGAGGTTTTTTTTCTTTTTGTATATTTAAGGGTCAAATAGAAACTACCGATGCCCCACTGGTATGCCTGACTGTCCTGTCCATAACGTGTCTATTTGAGTATTCGCCCACAGAACATTGCGAATAGACAGTTTATTTGTCCGTAAATCACATTACATTTCAGTCTTGATTTACGTGATCGAAAATGGTTATGTTTTGAGCTGAGCCGTGTTGCATCTAAACATTACACTAACATTTTAGTAAATAGGTATTTTAGCTGCGAAAATTCATTGTTACATACTGCATTAAGACATCCAGACTGCAAATTTAAAACTTCCGAAATATACTTAATTACAAATATCGCTTGCGAGAATTATATCGAAACGTGCAAATAATCAACGACCATAGCTTATCGAATAGAAAAATCACTGAGTTCACGCTATCACATATGGCGATCGGTGCCAATCGTCCGGTGGCGTACAAAAAGGGGTATTGCGTCATGTATTATTGCTTGTGGGTTAGGAGCGGAGTTGTGCCGGGCTGAGGACGAGTTCTCCGTCTGTGCCACCGGCGAAGGAGACGTTTCTGGGCGGCGGGCGGCGCGGAGCAGTGCCTTGCATGGCGCTTTGCATCGCGCTCGGTTGTGACGCGCTCTGCTGCAGCGCAGTGCTCGGCTGCGCCACCGCTGTCGTCGTCGGCGTCGGCGCTGGCGGCGAGTGCGGCGACACGCTTTGCTGGGTTGCGCTCTGGAAGGTTTTATATGTGATAATAGAGTTATCAGGTAGAATTCTGCTGCCAGTGAATTGATACGAAATCTTTGTGTTCTTCAAAAAGGGCTGATGTGATTCAGTGAAGTATGCTTCAGTCGGAATAAATTTACTGCTAGAGAAGAGGTGGAGAGACATCGCAAGACGTGCTGCAGCCTGAAAGTGAGCGGTGACAGCGAGCCGCAACCCTGATCATCTACAGCCACGACCACTCTGCCAAGAGTGCCCGATTAAGAAGAAGACCGAAGGCTTCCAATATTTGCATTTTAAGGGATATTAAGCAATGTATTCAACGTCTTTCTGGGACAGTACACAAATTCCTCATTTTTATCACGAGTTTGTGGATCTTACCTGTGGCAACGAGGACGGTGGCACAGAGAGGTGCGAAGGCGCAGACGCAGTTCGGTACCTCCGGAGTCGTTCGTCTTCTTCCCCGCTGGAGAGACTGGACACGTCGCAGGAGGACGCGTCGAGGCGGCGCGCCGGCGAGCACTGCGCGGGGCCGGCGCGCTGGCCCGCCACCCCGCCGCCCGCCAGCGGCATCTCCTCCCCCTCCCCGCATCCGGACAGTCTGATATACCAGAATAGATAGTGCACATACAACCATCTGAATTTAAAGATTTTATTCTAATTAAATAAATATATAGGGACAAATCACACAGATTGAGTTAGCCCCAAAGTTCAAGACTTGTGTTATGGGATAGGTACTAACTCAACGATTCTATAATTTATAACAAATACATATATAGATAAACATCCAAGACCCAGGTCAATCAGAAAAAGATCATTTTTCATCTTGACCTGACCGGGGATCGAACCCGGGACCTCCTGAGTAGCGGTCAGGCATGTTAACCATAACGCCACGGAGGTCGTCAAAAATCTTCTATTCTGGTTCATTCATTTCATTTCGTGTAGGTGTCATAGTCAATCGACCATGCACACCCTGGTGTCAGAGTTCTTCGGAACCGCCTCTCGGTCTCTGACGTGGTTCCTTTAACGACTACCAAAATGGCAGCCGTTAACGTGCCTTCCGAAGCACGGAATCATCTTTTTTGTCAGACAATCAGGTGATTCAGGCCTGCAATGTCCTAACCAAACTGGAAACAACTAAACAAAGTATGCTTCCTGTGGGAATCGAACCCTCGACCCCCAGATCTACAGGCAAATGCCTTAACCACTGGACCACGGAGGCAGTTCTATTCTGGTGATAATATTAAATTATTGACATGTGAATTCGACTCGAAAAGAAGAAGAAGAATGTGAACCACAAGGTCAACGGCGCTAAATGGTTTGACGCTTTCGAAATCCAAAGCACCGAAGACACGTTAAGATGATACCTTGGTGAACACTAGCGCCACCATCAATAAAAATCATTATTCACTGAAATCACAAGTTATCAAAAAACCGTCTGATGTAATTAAGATCCAGAACCTTAATTACAAAAGACGGATTTTTTTAATAACTTGTGTTTTCAGTGAATAATGGTTTTTAACTGATGGTGGCGCTTATGTTCACCAAGGTATCATCTTAAGCCATAAGTCCTAGCGGCCAACTTCGTCCGAGGCCGAGAGGCGGCTTTCTATTTTATTCATATTTACGTCTTTTTTACCATTCCTCTCATCCATCATCATTAATGCAATTAATCATAAATCGTTACCTTCTGTTCTCCTTGTAATTGGTCCGCCGACGGCAGCAAGGCTTTGCAAATATGCAAAAGGCGATACGCAGCAGACAGCACGCCAAGCCAGCAATGATAAGCGATGGGCCCACCAGTCTGAGCGCTGGTGTTTTGAAACCCTGAAAACACGAAAAGGACGGTAGCTTGTAAATAAAAAGAATACCTAAGTGTTACTTTAAAAACATAAACTTATTGCTACTGAAATGATACGGACCTGACTATGGACAAAATCTCCGAGTATACTGGGTAACTATAAGTATACGTAATTCCTCTCCCATTCATGCGATTTTCTCGATTGCACCCTCAGCTGGTTGATTCGGAGCCTAGGGTTATATAGGCCTATTTTTGCTTAACAATACGTACCTACCAGTCATAGTTTAAGAACCTTTCTTCACCAACTATCAGCTCCCTACTCTTTTGTCCCTCCCTTTTTCACTAAACTTATCTACTGGGTTATTTCTGTGACTTTTTTAAACCTTTTCTCGTTATTTTCACGATCTCACAGAAAAACTCTTGTATAAAGCATCTCTACATAGCCAGTTGAAGTGCGTTTAGTCTTTATGATTTCTAAATTATGCCATTACTGCTAGCACCAGTTTTTGGTCTATATGAATCGTCATTATGTCGAGTAGGTGATACATACGGTCAATCGACCATGCACACTTTGGTGTCAGAGTTCTGCGGAACCGCCTCTTGGCCTCTGACCTGGTTCTTTTAACGACTACTAGATGACCGACGGCTTAACGTGCCTTCCGAAGCACGGAATCATCTTTTTTATCAGACAATCAAGTAATTCGCACGCCTGCTATGTCCTAACCAAACTGAAAACAACGAAGTACATGACGTAGTATACTTGTATTTAAGTAGGTACCTTGTCGCCTGTTCCAACGAAGTAGACAACGAGCCCCAGAGCCAAGATGCCGAGGCCCGCATACAGCAGTCTCGCGACCCCCCACGGTTCCCCCGGCGCCCCCTCCGCCTCTCCGTCTGACTCTGATGATGAGCCGTATGAAGCATCTCGCACCTGGAGTTGATTTTTTAAGGATTTAAGATAAAACCAGACAAATATTTGTATATTAGCAAAACATAAAAGTATTTTGATACCCATCACACCTAAACTTACTACTAGTGATAAAAAGTACACAGATATTGAACTTAACCTTACCTATAGTAGGGCGCCCAAGAGGTATTTAGAAAGCGCGGCAAATTAACAAAAGTATTGGGGGGATACCTTATACTCCCTGCACAAAAGTTTATATACCGCTTGTATAGTACATATTAGCAATCGTACCCGGCTGTTCCGTGGGTCCCTCCTGGCACCCAAGAGGTTTCCGCGCATAGAACAGCGTGGCTTGGCGCCCAGAACCAACAGTTTATAAGTAGGGCAAATAGTTCCTATACATACACACTACCTCATAAACTTGACTTGTAAAGCAATCGTACCCGGTTGTTCCTGTGCCACTTGTTCCGAGGGTCCCTCCTGGCACCCGGGTGGTCCCCGAGCACGGAGCAGCGTCGCGCGGCGCCCCCCGCGCCCGCTGCACCTCCTCCGACGGACACAGCCGCCGCCTCCTGCCACGCCGCGCGCCCAGCTGCGCACTGGAATAAGAAATACCATAGTTTAAAAAAAAATGCCTGTGTAGAGAACGCGCGCGACTTCCTATTTCTATGGAATAGGTATAACTGAATTAAATACATGGGTTGCTTGTTAAGTTTTTGTATTCTTACATACATACATACATATCATCACGCCTGTCTCCCGTAGGGGTAGGTAGAGACTAGAGATTTCCATTTAGATTTTTGTATTCTTAAAGATATTACATACCATTCCAGTCCATGAAGGAATAAAACCAACAGAGCCATTATTTCCCTGTATGGTTACCATAGGAATTTTCCATAAACTTATTTTCAGATATTTACCAACACGATAAGTAAAATCTTTTTTTTATTTGTTTTCCAATACACATTGTTAAGCTCAATATAAGCGTAATCGGTTCCAATTGATCTACTTACTTAATCCATACTTACCTACTTGTTTTGTATAAAACAAGTCAAATAAAAAAAAACTTGTTCGATTAAGATTTTTTTTATTATAATAAAATATAATTAAATATATGTTACTATAATATGTTCAACAAATAAAGCAACTTGAATCTAAATTAAGTTTAATTTATTGACGTTCAGTCGTCATAGAAGAAAATAGATTCATTTCGACTAAACGGTATACTGAAACAATATTGACTGTTGAATCTAGATCCAGCTTAGTAATGGAATGCCGTGTTCTACCCGGGAACAAAGCGGGATTTCTACTAGGATTCAGTGATAAACCCTGGCCCTGTAATTGGTCAGACGGTCTTATTTTCAATACGATGAGTGGAACTGAAATCGTGAAAACGGTACCTAAATTGTTTTTTTTTTAATCTTTTATGATTTAAAATGTTATAACCTCAACTCATTATGTTGTTTATCTCTGTCTTTCTGTGAGTCCGTTAAGACCCTTTTTGTTAAGGACGCGTAGAGGTATCAAGTTGCATTCCTAGGTACCGCTCTCTGGAGTGATGAAGTTGGAAAGGACCTAAAAGCCCCCCAAAAAGCCGACTGGCAAGAGGAGACGATGAGCAGTCTAGAGCTCTAGTGTCGGAGGCCAAGCTCCTTTTTGGGTCGCTAAGCCATCGCAGTAAGTCAGTTAGGTTTGCAATCCCTTGGAATAGCAAAATTTTGCGACCGAAAGGAAGTTAATAAGCTAAAAACAGTTGATAATTTTCATTCGGTGGGTATTTTTGTGGGTAACTCATGTCTAGCTCTGTTATTCAGGAGAATCGATTTAAAAAATCATTGTTTTTTTATTGTTGTCACATCGGTTCTTTAGGCTTTCTTTTTATCAAAATAACGTTATAAAATAATCCATCATGCAAAACCGGGTAATAAAGAATTGAAACCGCCTACCTGCTTTACAGAGATTCTTCAAGTTGGTGGTTGGTTGGTTAACAAAAAATAAGTATTACTTATGACACATATAATAAACTTTCATATTTTCCCCGTAATTTCTATAGGGCGACGCTCCTCGCAAATAACGGCCTCTCAAGATGCTCAAATAAAATTACAAACAAAATTTAGTGAACTTAAACATAATTGGTCCCACACCCGCTAGTAGGTCAAAGTTTCCCACGCTCCAAACCAAGTCACGATTTCGATAAACAGAAATGAGAACATATAGGCCAATCGCCAGTGGATTTGTGGGATTACATTGTATTGGCCCGTTGACAATATAACATGGGCGGGAGCCGCAGTAAAAATGCTCTAAACGGAAAACAGATAGTCAAGTTTCGAAAAAGACTTAGTTGGTGCCAATAGCTGGATAGTAAGGTTGCAATTTTCATTGGCAATAGAAATTTTATAAGTCTTATACGCGTAAATAAATGCAAGACGTCTTTCTTTCATTTTACGAAATCTACAAGGATACAGAGTACTTAGAATGTCCAGCCAAGAGCTATAAGGCTAACATGATTTCACCAAAAATTATTTTTTAAAAGTTCATGTACATAAAGCAAATTTGGAAAAAACCCTATTACATCAGAGGCTTTGCCAGAGCGATTCCAAATTCTTTGCATAGGCAAAGAATTTGGAATCGCGCGTGGCTGTAACCAGGCATTTTTTTAATCTATATGCTCATAGGTGTTTTTTTTAATCTCTGATACCGAGCTGTCCAAGACCTTGTAACCTACACGATTTAATTGAATTAATAAATGAATCTTTACAAATGTAAAATGTAGCTAAATTGTAAAAACTTGGTTTCTTTAAAAAATAAAACAAGAACAAAACCTACATAGGATGTAAAAAAGTTATCATTGTCAGACACTATATATATCTTAACTTCAATTCTTCCGTGAGTAAATAAATTTACAATGCTATTTTATAATTCGAAAGTTATTCGAATTTTATAGTTTTATTTTTACAAAACGTTCCGTCTCAACAGCAACGGCATAAAACATTTTAAACTGACGACGAAGTCGCGTGCGACGCGCCCAGGCTACCTAACAGCGTTTTCTGTGCCATAAATCATATAATAATTTTGCAGTGCGAATTAAAATAATTTACATAGCATGCTTGTTAGCCCATGGACATGGTACACTTGCATGCGGGTGCTGTGGAGGCGTTGACATTATGTAATGACCGCGCTGTGGGTATTATTTCTGAAGCTGAAGGATTTATTTAAGTGCTACTTAGTGATGGCCCGTGATTTATTTCATAATTAGTTTAATCTGCTTTTAGCTGATTTTTTATTATATTTTTCAAATTCAAATGTTTAGTTAACTGATTTTAAAAAGTCAGTGAATCAAAAATTAAATATAAAAGCACATTTACGAGTATTTGCTTTTATGCTTGTATACCAAGTGATGGGTAGATAAATGAGACATATATACTGGTTTTTATCTAAAACTTGTGTGTCATACTCAAAGATCAACATCAAGTTTTTATCAGATTTTTCCGAGCGGGATCTTCAAAACTATTATTTCCCGCACCACTTGGTGTACTGATAAATAAAGCCTGTGGGTTTAAATATCTTACCATTATTATCATGAAGTTGGAAACCTCGATAAGATACAATTTGTGAATCCAATTCAAAATTAGTTCTTTTCGATATATTATTCGTATCATTATAGAAATAGCAGAAAAACCACTGCAATATTGACATACTCCATTATATACAAATCAAAGCTAGCGCCCTAGTGAGCAGAATAAATATCAGTGACCTGAAGCCCCAGGTCGAGAGTACTGCGGCATATACACTTTACTGGAACTAGTTCCAATTGAAGCCTTTTGATGGAACTGGATTCTAGAATTCAGATTTTGCGAGTTTGATGTTGGCTTTATTCGCTTGTTGGGCGCTATACAAATTCAAATATACAAAATTGTTACAGCAATTTGAAACAATGTTAAAGTTAGAACATTATGTTAACTTTATACTATAAAACGTGAGTTTTATTTACCAAATAGAAAAAAAGGTAACTATATGTTGTAATATTAGTAAAAAACTAAAAAATAATTATGAATGACGAAATAACAAACGAAAATACCATTTTTTTTTTGTCCATACCTATTTTATTCTACCTATTTATTTTTACCTTTTTTAAATTGTTTGTAATGCCTTTGAAAAGATTCCAGTTTGATTGACACCTATATGTTCATATTATTTATTTTCTAAACCTAAACCACAAGTTACGTATATTATAAGTTTTGTCTATCTTTTTGTGATATTTGACACTGTTAGACTAAGACAGAAATAATAATATATTTTAATTCTAGTATTTGCGATTTTTCAATTACTTCTGAACTTAAATTTTGTAAATATCTTCAAATTGATTTGCAAAAAGCAATCTCCAAAAAGACCAAATCATTTGTTAAAATATATAGAGCAAATAGTCAGGTGATTTTCTTTTATTCATGAACATTCGCACACCAAGCCCCTTTCTACAAAGAACTGGGTTTCGCATTCGAGCGATAGTGCGTGCCTTCAGCTATTTTTAGAACCAGGGGCTGTATAATACCAACATCTAGATTTGAGTGTACCTTTTCAGTCTACCAAGTTACTCAGTCTATTAGTCAGTAAACCCGAAAATTGTCTTAAAGAGATCTCTAAGCAGTCCTCTTATTATCATTTATTTAACATATTTATTTTAGTAAATTAACAATAAAGTCTTTCGTTATTTAATTATTTTTTTATGAAAACAATTAGGTACAGATTCTAACTAAAAAATACAAAACTAAACAAATTACATAAACGCCATAAATTAAAAAAAATTGGACCGCGCGCGATTCCAAATTCTTTGTTAAATACCGTTCCCGTTATTACAAAATTATAATTTGATTTGTATTAATTAACTAACTGTTAGTTTGCAGAATACAGACACAATAGAAAATCTATTGTTATATGGCATATTCGTGCGCGAACAAAGGGAAAACAAATAAAGTGGAATTAAATATATACATCTTTAAGAGTATCTTATCGGTGATGATAGAAACATGGACATGCCCCGAGATTATGTTTCACCAGCCTAAAGTTTATAGAAACTAATGAGAGCTGTATCCATAAATATTGAAGGTTTCGCCCCAATGCCTGCACCCAGGATGACTTGTACAGGGCTGCAGTGAGTATATAAGGTGAATTAAAATCAACTGCAAATATTTTAAGGGCAGATTCAGACCACTAAACTGAACAACTTTCCCAAATAAACTTGTCGAAATATGAAAAAATAAATTTTGACCTCCCATACAAATTGAGAATCAGTTGATCTAGTTTAGTATGGAGAGGGAAAAATAAAATTTCTTGTTTCGATATAAGTTTAGTTCAAAAAGTTGTTTAGTATAGTGGTCTGAATCTGCCCTTAAAATATTTGCAGTTGATTTGTGTCCACCTTATATAAGAACGTCGACACGCTAAGAAGAAGAATAAGAAGAAATCAGCTCTTCTACATAACAGGTACTCAATAACACTATCATTATAATACCCCTCCCTCTCTTATACAGCTTTTTACTATACACTTCGTAACAGCATCCATACATTTCGTAGTACCACGCTACGCTTTTCGTAGCACATGCTTCAAGTTCGTAGCAACGTGCTACAACTTGCTTAAAATCATTTTCTACATAATTTCATAGCACTGTTTTTACACATATTCATTATACATTGTTCACACCTCAAGGGTAAATCTCTTCAAGAGAGCTATTTTTGAGATGTATTATTACTCCTTTATTACTCACACAAAATAGGTGAGCGAACGAACATACAATTCAAGTCATACATAACAAAGAAAGCCTTAATGTGTTTGCATAAAATAATATTATAAAGAAATAACAATCACAAGCAAGTAGCGTGAGTACGTATCATAAATCCAATGTAAGAATCTACAACTACGAAAACAATTTTTCGGTGCAGAAACGAACAATCCCTCTCGATTACGGGGAAGCATCGCATTGTTGCAACAATATTATGGAGTTCCACACTTATCGGTATTACTTGCGTGATATGGAATACGTTTTGACTTTATTATTTTGACATATTTTTTCATTGCTAAATACTATGCGATTTATGTAAACTAAATTCTGAATTTTTGACTATCCCATATCGCGGTCCCAAATAACTCAAATACCAGGGTGTGCATAATCGATTTACTGTGTCACCTACACGAAATGACGATGACTGATGTATAGAACAATAATGATTTAACAAATAAAAAAGGTCCACAAACAAACAAGTTAAATTCTCTAACAAATGAAGGCACATACACCTGCTCATTCCAACTACTAATTAGTGCAGGTTGGGGTCGCGAAATGGGAACACCAGTTACTGTTGTTTCAGTTGAATTTAATAACTTTAAGTTCTTGTGTTCCTGTTATAATTGTGCTCTTATGTTCAGTTTGTCAGGTTTTAGTTTCACTGTTTATACTAGCCTAGAGTCTACAACATATTTCATTTCATTTCAATTCATTTATTGCAATTCATATTTTACAATTACAGTTCTAACTATAAACAAAGTCACTGTCTTAAAATAGGTACAACATGAACCCTGTCGGGACATAGGGTCTTTCTTTTCTTTCGGTCTTTGATGACCTACGGCGTAACCGTCAATGTGCCTGACCGCTGCTCAAGACGTCCCGGGTTCGATCGCCGGTCATGTTAAGATGGATGTAAGATATTTTTCCGATTAGCCTGGGGCTCGGATGGTTATCAATACATATAATAAGACACTAAAATGCGAGTGTCTGTACATTTAATATATTTCAAAAAAACTGATTGAGTGCGATTAAAAAAGAGTAACAGAAACCAAATGGACAGTTTTTGGAATTTTTGTCTGTCTGTATGTATGTATGTATGTATGTATGTCTGTCTGGTACGTTATAACTTCGAAAATACTCAACGGATTTAAACGCGGTTTTTACAGTTGGATTACATATAATTAGGAGCGTTGTCAAAACTTTGTTTCGTCAAAATCGGTTAAGGGAAAAAGAAGTTATGGTCGATTGAAAATTTACTTCAAACACTGCTTTAAAACTTATAGACAAAACCCATTTGAAATTTCGGCAGTAACAAGCAAAGCATGTTGGCCTATCGGTAGAGGTAGCGGATCATATTTTTAAGTAGAGGGTTCGAATCCTGCTAGACATCACTTCTTTTGTTTTCCTTTTTTTGTTTTGTATTAATTTTTTAGAATCTATTTTTTTAAAATATTTTAGTAAAGAAATGTTTCTAGAAAGTAGCTGGAATTTTCTGTTTTCGTTTTTTATTTGTTTTCTAGAATTATTTTGTTACTTAGAGAAAGCTCTTAGCGTTAATCAATACATATAATAAGACACTAAAATGCGAGTGTCTGTACATTTAATATATTTCAAAAAAACTGATTGAGTGCGATTAAAATAGAGTAACAGAAACCAAATGGACAGTTTTTGGAATTTTTGTCTGTCTGTATGTATGTATGTATGTATGTATGTCTGTCTGGTACGTTATAACTTCGAAAATACTCAACGGATTTAAACGCGGTTTTTACAGTTGGATTACATATAATTAGGAGCGTTGTCAAAACTTTGTTTCGTCAAAATCGGTTAAGGGAAAAAGAAGTTATGGTCGATTGAAAATTTACTTCAAACACTGCTTTAAAACTTATAGACAAAACCCATTTGAAATTTCGGCAGTAACAAGCAAAGCATGTTGGCCTATCGGTAGAGGTAGCGGATCATATTTTTAAGTAGAGTGTTCGAATCCTGCTAGAAATCACTTCTTTTGTTTTCCTTTTTTTGTTTTGTATTAATTTTTAGAAGTCTATTTTTTTAAATATTTTAGTAAAGAAATGTTTCTAGAAAGTAGCTGGAATTTTCTGTTTTCGTTTTTTATTTGTTTTCTAGAATTATTTTGTTACTTAGAGAAAGCTCTTAGCGTTAATCAATACATATAATAAGACACTAAAATGCGAGTGTCTGTACATTTAATATATTTCAAAAAAACTGATTGAGTGCGATTAAAAAAGAGTAACAGAAACCAAAAAGACAGTTTTTGGAATTTTTGTCTGTCTGTATGTATGTATGTATGTATGTATGTCTGTCTGGTACGTTATAACTTCGAAAATACTCAACGGATTTAAACGCGGTTTTTACAGTTGGATTACATATAATTAGGAGCGTTGTCAAAACTTTGTTTCGTCAAAATCGGTTAAGGGAAAAAGAAGTTATGGTCGATTGAAAATTTACTTCAAACACTGCTTTAAAACTTATAGACAAAACCCATTTGAAATTTCGGCAGTAACAAGCAAAGCATGTTGGCCTATCGGTAGAGGTAGCGGATCATATTTTTAAGTAGAGGGTTCGAATCCTGCTAGACATCACTTCTTTAGTTTTCCTTTTTTTGTTTTGTATTAATTTTTTAGAAGTCTATTTTTTTTAAATATTTTAGTAAAGAAATGTTTCTAGAAAGTAGCTGGAATTTTCTGTTTTCGTTTTTTATTTGTTTTCTAGAATTATTTTGTTACTTAGAGAAAGCTCTTAGCGTTAATTCCATTAATATAAAAGCATTTTGTACTTATCTATCTATACATATAATAAGACACAAACAAAAAAAAAAAAAAACAATATTTGCACTTTTTGTCTGTCTGTCTTTCTGTCTGTGTGGTGCGTTATAATTTCAAAACTACTCAACAGATTTGAACGCTGTTTTCACAGGTGAATTACATATAATTAGGAGCGTTGTAAAATCTTTGTTTCATCAAAATCGGTAAGGGAAATAGAAGTTATGGCCATTTAAAGTTTACTACAAGCACTGCTTCAAAACTTTTAAACAGTTGAATGCGATTTACATAAACGTATTTAATTTAGATAAAGCTAGAATTTCTACTTATATCAATAAAGACAAAAACACACTGCAGTCTCTATTAAATTTTAATAAAATAACACATTGAATGTTTGTGGGCGTATGATTTAGTTACATAAAATATCAATAGATGGCGCTGACTTTATTTTAATAGCAGATTGAAATTTTTCCTTACGGCAGCAATTCATTCTAATTATTAAAAAAAAATTTGGCTGTTGATTTAGTACTATTGGTTGGTTTTTTTATCGGTCGTTTGTTGTGTTGTATTGTAAGCTATTTGAATTGATTGGTTGGTTTGGTTTGGCTTTGGTTTAAAAAATAATCAAATCAGTGTTTGACGGAATAATACGGTCGTGTCGTAAGGACAAATTTATCTGACTTATCACTATTTATTGAGCTTTTCTCCAATTTTCACGCCCACTAAAACTTTGGGAGTGAATTTTAGGTCCTAATGACTCTGTAATAGGCTGCGTCTACTCTTTTAGAGACAAAGATTGATAGTATGAATGTTAAGGGCTCCTTCTTCTGAAGGTCCGTTGTCCGTAAGCCGCGTAGTCGCGGCGCTCACTCATTTTGTAGGCATTAAGACATCATATTTGGGAAAATAACACTACAAAATCTACTTCAGCTATTTTCACTATATAAATACTTTATCTAAAGGTTGGTATAAAAAGCAGGACAATAAGTTTATTATTTTAGGCATAGTATTGAAAATAAACTTCCAAAGGAGGCAACTTAGATTTTTCTATCGAGCGAATTTTGTCTGATATTGGTACTGTTACTGTAAGCGAATTTCACTCTGCTATATCCTCAACTAAAAACATATATTTTTTTCAGAATTTTACGACTGTTTAATACTGATTTCTATTGATTTTAAAAACGGTATTTGAGAAAGAAGTGGCCCTAATATTTAATGATATTATAGCAATGTAATGGCTTTATAAAATTGGCACGGGAAAAGGATACAATAGAATTAACTATAGGTCTGGATAGTTGTAGTTTCCACAGGTTACGCGAAAAGCGACCTACACGCGGGCGGAGCCGCGGGCAACAGCTAGTCTATAATATGTATTTGTTATAAAATATACGTCAAAGTATTTTGAGTTAGTAATCTCATAACACAAGTCTCGATCTTACTTTTTGATTAACTCAATCTTTGTGATTTGTCCCTAATTTATTATTAATTTCAAAAAGGGCGTGAAAAAATTCCTCTATGGTCGGCAATGCGCTCATAATACTCCTAGTTTTGCAGACGTCCATGGGCTACAGTGCCGCTTATAATCAGGTGGGCCGTACGCCTGTTTGCCTACCTAACCTAACCTATTATTTAGACCGTATGGTCTCCGGCTTATGAATAAACCACCCAATTTATGTTTATATAAAACTGATAGTTAAATAATAAAATATTGACGTCAAGCTGGTCATTTAATTAATGCAGAATCTTAGAAACCGGGGAAAGTAAGGCAAAGTAACGCTAGAATAATGATGACGTATAAAGATAAATTATTGTCAACTGTTTACAATTAATGTTAATCGTACAATACAATACAAAATCAAATAATTATCATGAATTTCAATTCAACTAATAACTATAATCCATACTTCCATACTTCCATATCCATATCCATACTTCCATACTAATATTATAAATGCGAAAGTCTGTCTGTCTGTCTGTCACCTCTTCACGGCTAAACGGATGGACCGATTGTGATGAAATTTGGTAGGGATGTAGTTAACGACCTGAGGTCAAACATAGGCTACTTTTGGGCGCGATATAACCGAGTCCCACGCGGGCGGAGCCGCGGGGAACAGCTAGTAATACAATATAATAAAAAAAATAAAAACTGCCTCCTTGGTCCAGTGGTTAAGGTTTTTGCCTGTTGACCCGGGGGTCGTGGGTTTGATTCCCATGGGAAGCATACTTTGTTTCCAGTTTGGCCATATGCAGGCTCGAATCACCTGATTGTCTGATAATAAATATGATTTTGTACTTCGGAAGGCACGTTAAGCCGTTGGTCCCGACTGCCACCTGGTAGTCCTTAAAGAAACCACGTCAGAGGCCGAGAGGCGGTTCTGAAGAACTCTGACACACGGGTGCGCATGGTCGATTGACCATGATACCTACACGAAATGATAATCTTAATAATACAGTAATAATTGGACATATAACTTGATGTCGTAATTCAATTCCAAATGTTTTGAGGGTCGGTCAAAATGTAGTTTATTTATGAATTAGCCATTAGTTATTGGTGCCGGCGAAGGTCAGACCGGCCGAATATTGCCATTAAACTCTGCCCCTGGCACCGCCCGCCCTGTCTCTGTAGGCGGTTTCTTCTTTGTTGAATTTCTTGTTATATAAGGTGTACACAAATCAACTGCAAATATTTTAAGGGCAGATACAGACCACTAAACTAAACAACTTTTCCAAATAAACTCATATCGAAATACGAAATTTTATTTTTCACTCTTCATAATAAACTAGATCAGCTGATTCTCAATTTGTATGGGAGGTCAAAATTTTTTTTTCGTTGTTTGACATAAGTTTATTTAGGAAAGTTGTTTAGTTTAGTGGTCTGAATCTGTCCTTAAAATATTTGCAGTTGATTTAAATTCACCTTATATATACTTGCAGTAATAGTAACAGATCTTTTGTTAAAAGAGTATTGCATTTAACTTAAATCAATCACTTAGTGTGTGTATTAATATTGGGAATTTGAGGGTTGGAAAGACGCAACTGATCCTACTGGTGTTGTAGGCCTTAGGCTTACAAAATTTTAAGAAAATAATATTTTATACTAGCTTTCGCCCACGGTTTTGCCCGCGTGCATTTCCCACAGGAACAGTGATGAAAGTATCCTATTTCTTTCTATGTATATGCAAAATTTCAGAAGATCGGTGCAGTAGATAGGGCGTAAAAGAGTAACAAACAAACATCGCATTTATAATATTAGTTAGGATTAGGATATATTATAAGTCTAATATAGTCTAGTCTAGTCTAGTTTTATTTTCAAAACTTTATACTAAAAAAATTGTGATTGGCGTTCTCAAACATAGCCGTCGGCTTTTATAGTAGAAATTTTGCACTTGACTCCAAAGTATAGCTGTTTTAAAAAATATATCCAACCATACACCATAAAGTTTGTACAGGTCAGTGGAATAGTTGAAAATAACTTTGTAATAGCACCACCCATTCAAATGAAAAATCTCTCACCAATTTAATGCTACAATTCACCCTACATGTAAACAACCTTACCCTGCAGTCGTCACTTATCGAAAGTCGATCGATGATATCAATAACATGTCAGTGTTAAAAACCGTTTAAGCAGTGGTTATATTGTGCGAGTAGTTATGTCATAAATAGCGAGTTCAGTTACAATGTTGCTAATTAGTTCACTCAAAGAATAATCCAAAAGCCGGTGTAGAGTGTGTGAGCAGGGGCCTAAGAAGTTTCTTCAAAAATTTATTCAGGATGCTTAGAGAATAAACATACTGAAAACTCCCGCCTCTAGGAGGGGCGCCGGAGTCTTGCGTCGTAGAAAAAAGGTGTCTTCTACGTTCGGTTATTGCAAGTTTTTTTTTTATAGTTCGCACTCTACATCAGTTACCTCCAAAGCCTCGTTTGCATAGCAGCATTTAAAAAGTAAGCGGTTGTCAAACATTCAGTTATCGCACGGAAACTATATTAAAAATAAGTTGTATTTTTTCACAGCTCGCACCTTTTACTCGACAACAGTGAACTTCCAAAGCCTCAGTTTGCATAGCAGCGTATATAAAGCAAGCGGCTGTCAGACACCATTCAGTTATCGCACGGAAGCTATTATCGCTACTGAACTCCTCAAATGTTCCTTACGAACTCGAAATGGTCTTGTTTGTAGTGATAAGCGAACGCGGACGAATATTATGATTCGAAAGTATTTTTATAAATAGAATAGAATAGAAAAACTTTATTGCACCAAACAAATGTATACATATTTTTTTAAAACTAGGTAAGGTACAAAGGATACATACCAACAATATTAAAACTATTTTGTTCTTTTCATAAAAACTGTTTGCTTATGCAAAGCAACGATCACTACCTGTATACCTCTATTATATAGGTATTTATGTACCTGTTAAAATGTGTATATCTCCGTAACTTTCACCATCGACAGTGAGATAAAATATAATAAATAGAATAGACTATAAAAGGTTTTGTAGGCCTTATAGTCGGTGTGAAGATCTTTTTTAAAGATTCTAAAAATGTGGTGGGGTACCGTATTTATTATTATACAGACCGTACGAATCGTTACTTACCTACTTTAAAAGTTATTAGAACTATTGTAAGTACCATTGGTAAGTAAATGTACAATGTTGAACAAAACAGTTTCTAATCGCAACTGCAGCTGAATGCTATTAGACGACTTTGGCCGAGTTGCAAGTTGCTATGCAGTATAACATGTTCAGGTTTTTATGCAGGTATAGAATTTGCACCTGATATCAAAATATATCTTTCAATATAATCACTACGAGAAAGCGACTTAGTTTTATACTATGTAGTGACATAGTATAAAATAAAGTCGCTTTCTCTGTCCCTATGTCCCTTTGTATATTTAGATTTTTGAAACTACGCAACGGATTTTGTTGTGTTTTTTTTAATAGATAGAGTGATTCAAGAGGATGGTTTATATGTATAATATAGCATTGCACCCGTCACTAGCATTTTATATAATTATACATAGTATTTCAACGGCAGATAAAAAGTTTCATACTATTTAGTGATAGCGACGAGTAATTTATATAGGTTACCAAGGCAATACACTTGTCCTAGACTGTCGAGGTTTTTCGAAATATAAACTCGAGGTTCTCAAGAAATAAACTAAGTCTATAATTGACTCTATTTAATAGAGTAATATTCATTAATTAGCTTATTTAATATTCATTATTGAAAATAGTAATATAAATCTATAACGTCTGCATTATTGGGTCAAGGAACTTTGATTTCCTTTGATGGCGTGACGACAAAATAATGACTGAATAAAGCTATAATCATACGTAGAGTCTATTTCTTTTCTTATAGATAAAAGTATCTTTCGGTACACTTATCGATATATATATATCTAGCATGGATTCCATGTCTTTCCATTCCGTTTAATTTTTATCAGGTATACTATGTTGTTATAATTAACCCATTGACTCGTAGAATGAAAGAAAACATGTTGGTACACTTGATACCACACGATGATATTTTATATATAACTAGCGACCCACCCCAGCTTCGCATGGGCGACATACAAATAAATCTTCCTCTTGAATCACTCTATATTTAAAAAAAAACCGCATCAAAATCCGTTGCGTAGTTTTAAAGATTTAAGCATACAAAGGGACATAGGGACAGAGAAAGCGACTTTGTTTTATACTATGTAGTGATAGTGATTGCATGCTTTTGTATTTTACTTTCTTTTTTTTTTTGGTACAATAAAGTTATTACAAACAAACAATGATTTGAATGATGAAGAACATCATTGAAGGAAAGATAAATAGAAGATAAGTAGACCATAGGAATAGTTATATGAAATAGATAAAGGAGAAAACAAATATCGTGTCGTATCAAGAAATAAAAGAACTGGCAAATGATAGACATAAATGTAAGGAAATCCACCAACAAGGCCTAGCTCTTATATTTATATTTGCTTGTAGAATCCAGACACAATATACTTCTTAACTATTCTTATGTGACAATTTAATACGCGAACCGATCTTTAACATTAATAGATATTGTTTACAATCAAGTTAAAATATGGTGAAAGCTAAATTTTTAACCAATATCACAACATACATATTATATGTGTGTATCTATAAAACATCCACAAGAAGAAAAGAACGCTTTATTCCTTGATAGAGCAACAAGTAATGTAACTTCAAAGTACCGCCCGAAGCTTTGTTCATCTATGCAAATGACTTTGTCTGAATGCCGCCTACTCACACCTACTTGCACAATGCGACGGTATAATGTACGTAATGAGAATGTATGCTTGGGCCGAGCAAGCTTGCATTCATTGAATAAACGTAACATGGAGCTAGGAAATGTATTTATTTATCGAATTGATATCATAGAACTAGCTTCGCACAGGTGATATATTGGAAGTGCAAACGCTCAGTTTGTAATCTATATATATATATATACAAATCACACAGATTGAGTTAGCCCAAAAGTAATTTCGAAACTTGTATTATGGAATACTAACTCAACGATACTATATTTTTACAACAATCCAATCAGAAAATACCATTTTTCATCTTGACCATACTTAAAACAAGGCAGGCCAAAAAAGACTCAAAATAAACACTTGAATTCAATTAAAGTTAGTTAACAGCTAAGTAACAACAACAACAAGAGTCGTGCTAAGAAGTCTAACTTGGGGGTTGCTTTTTAAGAAATTACTTTAATGTCGATAAATTAAACAAGAAAACTAACATTATATTATTTCAAAAATTAAATGTTCAAGCTATAAAAAATGTCTGTTTTAATACAAGAATCCTGTTATAAGGCTTAATGTAAGTAATATTTATTATATTTTTTGGACCCTGAGCTCAAAAAACTATAAAATATGTTAATAATGATGATGATTTAATATTGCTAATTTTGAGAATATTTTTATGATTCTAATAATATTGTAAAAAAAAAAAAAACTATTGTAACTGCATGGAATAAATAAAGCTTTATTATTATTATTATTATTGATGATGATTTAAAAGCAAAACGAAGTTTGGCAGCCCATTCAGATTTTCAGAGATTGAATATGTCTAAATTATGTTTTCCATACCATATACACAGCAATAGCTTTTTAATTAAAAGGGAAACAAAGTTTAGAGCATTATAACCAAGTCATTTACAAGTACAAACAGAAAGTGAAACTGCATAATTGCAGGTTACTTCCACATGCATAGCCAATTAGGGTTTTTCAAATGTCAGCAGTTACGGGTAATACGAGTACCGTTTAATTACCAACTTTCTTTCTTAAGAACCTACCAATAAATTAATTTTCGTAGCAATATTTTTTTATAAAGTAGACAAAAAGGCATACGGGCCACCTGATGGTAAGTGGTCAACGCAGCCCATGAACATCTGCAACATCAGGAGTGTCAAATGCACATTGCCGAAGCCTGATAAATCTTTTCAAGTCCTGTTTGAAAGAGTTCATGTTGTAATCTCTAGGGGAAACCATGCCAGTGAGATCCCAATCCAAATTTTCAGCGAACGTGGGAGGAAAATTCCTCATAACGCACCTTTGTATTCCAATAACGGAGGATAAACCTTCATTGAAACGTTTATAATGTTGTGTTAATTAAATGACAAATCCAGATAAAAATGAATAAAATAAACCCGGATCAGAACATACGAGTTAGTGGCCAACACTGTTAATTACATATATACATAAGATCACGTCTTTATCCCTTGCGGGATAGACAGAGCCCACAGGTCATAAGACCCAACAGGCCACGTTTAGCATATTAGTGGGCATTTAGATGAAAAAAGGAAAGAAAACAGTGATGGGTTGCTAGCCGCATCGCCTATTGGTATGATTCCTTATGTTTTTGCCCTTCCCTCGACCGACTTTTACGGTCTGCGTGGGATGAGAAGCAGGTGGTTCATTCTAAGTTTTTTCTTTGTTTCCAGACCAGCATGGAAGCACTGTTAATTGTTTCAGTCTGCTAAGTCCTAGGTATCTGACACAGCCGAGCTCAAGAAAGAAATGCCACAAATGGCAAATGAAATCAGACCGATATTTAAGAACACGCATGCCGCTCCTCAAAAATTCTAATTACTAAAATGGTTCATAATAATCCCAGTGTTTCACGACTTTGATCTTCTATCTGAGTCAAAAGTATAAACTATAATAATGTTCTCATTAAGATTTGAAATCGATACTTAAACATAAAATTAAACCGCAAAGTAATTTTTTTTAAAATAGGCGTCTATTTAAATAGAAATTTACTTAGCGGTTCACTAATTTATTTATACTATCGTTGGTATATTTCATTTAGAAAATTAAAGCAACTTCTTGTGGAGTAACGTGCAATGGGTAGAGACTGCATATCATATTGATGTAACGAGGCAAAACACAAACAAAAAAGCGAAAGCATCGCCAAATGGTTAGGTATAGGCATTTTTAATATCACGGCTTGGATGACGCTCCATACCTTCGTGCACATCTGTCATCTCCGCCAAGCTTTAGCGATGCCCACCATGATAACTAAGCTACATGCCCATTTTATTACTACGCCGCCGGCTCAACAACAACTAATCATTATACAAACTGTTATTTAGACCTATGTGATCGCCTTGACTGACAAGTAAAGACTGGTCCCCACTTTTACCAACGGGTATGCTTTATAGACTTGAACTTCAACCACTTATTGTGACCAATATTATTGTCAGTAAATCAACGGTGGTTCCATTGAATTTGTAACATTAAATTGTTAATAAAATTGGATCATGGCTACATATTGCATGATCCAGATCACAACCGCATCGACACAGTGACACGGGCTATTGTGTACCAACCACACTCGCCACCATTTCCACACGTCATCAATTCGTTAATGCTTTTTCCAATAACGTATCTCATGTAACAGTTAACTGCTATTTTCTTTCATGCAACATATAAATCTAAGGTATTAAATACAGTCGAATGCGCAAATTGTAGGTTATTAACAAGTTTACTTAGTCGGATAAAAAGTACGGAATCGACTTATATTATCCTTCAGATATGCAACACTTAGATTTTTGATACGATTGGGCTATGATGTAATATATTTCTCAGAAAGTTAGTTTTGAATAAAAGTAGAAAACTTAAAAAATAAAAATAATTACAAAATCAAAACTAACAAAAATGCACCATCAATTAGCTTCGTCAAAATTTCAATAAAAAAAAAATTGATAAGGATGCATTAGGTATCTTGTTAAATGTATGTTCAATTATTCATTCAAGTAGTTTAGTAATACATGATAGCTCAATCAAATAAAATAAAAACATACCCATGAAGCAGGAGGATATCTCGGGAACGGTGCGATCGACTTCGTGGCGACATTGCTTGGCAGTTCGTGCTTGATCCCTCTTTTAAGACGCTGTTTTCTTCTCTCCCGCGATTTCGCTCTTAGCATAAGAGCTGCCTGCATACTTGCCAGTTTTGTAGCCTAAGGTGAGCTCTGGCAGAAAACTCAGCCGGAGGCTCAGAGCGACCGTATCACGCACTTTATAGTCGTACACGCTTTAAGTCACGTTATAACGTTAAATATCAACGGTTTTGTTTTACACCCGCGAGTTTTAACGAACTTATCTAACACTACGACTAGCGCGACTATTTTTTAACTACGTTCCTGGTTTTTTTTATTAATATATTTTGAATCTAATTTGAATATCTATTATTTACACAGCAAACGTCAATATCACTCTTAGATCTGTACCATCACAGAATTAATTTCATTCAATGTAATTAATAATCTCACTTTAATGCTTTAGATTTGGATTAAGATAGGCACACAAGAAAGGCGTGAAATTATAGATATTATAATTTATAGCTAATTGAACGATTAAGTGGTCGATAGTTGAACTTAGTTTACGATATGTTTGTGAGAGAAAAATTATGGAAGCAAGCGCAATTTGGCGTTAAGTATTTAGTAACTTTTAGAATCCGTATCGCATTAGTTGCGATCAGTTTTGTCACTCATGTTTCGTTCCTGATATCAAGGCGCAGTCTCTGGTTCTTCGACACCTGCCATCTGACTCTGCTATGCACTAGGTGTCGCTGTTTCATGGCCGGCCCACTTGTATCACTTCACTGGATAACACTTTTTCGTTACACATGTTATTGCTTTGTACGAGTATGATATTTTAAAAACGCGCCCTTTAATTGTTACAAATTTACAATCAATCAAGTGACTCGGTAATTAAGTTGGTCGGTAAGGTGACGTCGAAATGTTGCATTGTCTCATAATACGCATGCTATTACAGTTACTAGGCATAATACATTACATCAATAATAGGAATAATACATTTACACAACACTCCTACTTTCCATGCAGTTTCATAAACTTCCATACAATTACAAGTGCCATTAAAACAATACAGAAATATGACATAACGTTACGCTGCTATAGGTAACATTTCAAAAACTTATAACAATATATATCATAAGATACGCACAATGAATTTCAGATGTCATCAGATGAAGAATTTTTACAAAAAGGCTTCAGTTTTTACTTACAGTACGTGCCCAACTTACCAATAACGAACAGCATTTAACGATAACAGTTAACGTTATAACATACATGCTTATTCTAACACCAAGTGACACGACAGGCAGTATACCTCGGAGACATCGCATGGCGAGTGTGGCTCGGAGACGAGAGCTGAGAGTGGGCGGAGGGGAGGCGCGGAGAGGCGAGATTCCCAGTGTTGGCAGGAGTATGCGCGGACGCCGGTCGGCGCGGGGTGTGGTGGGGAGTGCGGGTGCGGGCTCGGCGGCGCGGGCTGGCGGCCGTGCTGGCGCGCCTGCTCGACAATTAACAATAATAAGTAAGTATAAAATATTGTTCAATAATATTATATTGAGTTGTAATGAAATTTAATAAAAAAGCACACACAAAGTAAATAGCAGTTTCCAATCCATTTGCTGCACGATATTTTTTTTTTGCGTGTGATACAATAATAGCTTTCTGAGTTGAATATTTTGAACAAGAGTTTGCAGCACATAAAGAAAGGGTGGATCGGAAAGTTTAAATAATGTTGTATTGAACACCTTTCCATTTTTTGTACCAGATTTAATTTCACTAATTAATTGGACTGAAATTTAGAAATAGATTTACAACAGATTAAAATGAAAAAAATAAATTGAATTTAAAATTTGTCAATAATAATTAAATAGTTGTTCAATTAAAAATAAACAGTATTTTACCTTACGGCCCGCGAGCGACGCGCCGCCCGCTGCCGCGTACATACACCGCCGCCGGGCACCGTTCACCTACTGCCGCCCATCGCCTAACCGGCCCGCGGCACGCTCGCTTTCCCTGCGTTATCGTAGTCGGCGCACACCGGCGCCTCTCCACTCCACCGCATCCGTGCCTCTAGTGACCACCTAGAATAATATTTAACGATAATTAACTATTATTTTATGTTACATCACTATCTCTCAGGTTTTTATTAGACATTTAGTTTGTTACATATTTTAGTTTTTTAATATAAACTTTATTCTAACAGAATATCTACAAAAATTTTACGTAACATATTTTCCATAACTAGAATTTACCCTGTCAAGTATAATATCTATCTAATTGAAAAGAAAAAATATAACATTTTTTATATTATACATAACAACTTGAAAAAATTAACATAGATCGTTACAAAAATAATGGTACCATTATTATAATCCGTAGTCTTGGTGTATGTAGCAAGTCATTTTCAAATAAACATTAACAATTTCGAATTGCGCGGGAGGCAATTTTATTTTAAATCTCTGATATAATAATTAAAAGAAGTCAATGATGACATTGGTTTGGACATGTGGAGAGGATGGATGAAAAAGCAGCAAAGAAGCAGAATTGGCTGGGAAAGTCAGTCAGAGCCGGCCTCAAAAATTTACTGCGATCAAATCGCAGACCTTTTGAAAAAGGGAGTCGTTAAAGGAACTACGTCATAAGCCGAGAGGCGATTTCGAAGAACTCTGACACCAGGGTGTGCATGTTCGATTGACCGTGATCTACACGAAATGATGATGACTTTAGATACTTAATAGAAAATTCCTGACACTTAATTGTAGTACAAAATTTGAAAACTTCAGGTACCTAGTCTGTGATGCGTAGAGTGTTCGAGAGCCCAACAACGATATAAGTTTAATAGAATAAGCGATCAAACTGTGCGACCGCAATCTAAATTAATGGTTACTACAATCTTGTGTACTAGGTATTGGACATTACAAATTTACATTTTCTACCTTAAGCTCAAAAATTACTGTGACAGGGTAAATGATTTTTTTGGCAAACCGTTCATCGGCTAAGAATTTATTCGTAGTACCAAATGCCAAGCGTAGAAGGGTGAACCTTAGGTGTATTTGGAGTTGGGTATTTGGGTAATTTGCAATTTAAGTCGGATCTCCAAGAGTACATGTTTTTCTTTTTGTTTCTTTTTTTAATTTAATTAGTGATTATATATTTGTTGTTAAGTATTTAATTATATAACTTAAAATTAAATTACCTCTTTTTTATAATAAATAGACTTAATAATAACCCTACATAAATCTTCTGTATTCTTTATTGTGAAAGAAAGATGAAAGGCTTAAAATATACTGATAATATACTCAAACTCAAACAATAATAAAACGATTATTTGCTTCAGAAGGCACGTTAAGCCGTTGGTCCCGGCTGCCATCTGGTAGTCGTTAATGGATATATGTCAGACGCTAAAAGGCAGCTCTAAAGAACTTGACACCAGAATGTATTGTTCGATTGACCGTGCCGACGAAATTATGATGATGACATACTAAAATTATTTATAATCAAGACACGCAAGATCGTGTGTAGTCAAGGGAAGGCCTTGTGTAATTTACATGAATTAGAAGGATAACGATATAACTTTTACTTCATTTTTTGAACTAGCTTAGTTTTAATGGGTTCTAATCCCAGAGGAAACATACTGTGTGAGTATTTTTTTGACCAGTCTAATATAATGTAATTTTATTATAGTACTACTAAGTCCAAAAAAATATATTATTTCAATTTATGCAAGCTTTTGAAAATTTTTGTTATGCTGCTACCATTCTTGATTAATTTATTCGCCTATTTGACCATGTGTGGAAGGTATATTTGCCAAAACTTTTGCGTTATTTGCCTATTCGGCAAATAAGGCAAATGCCAAATGTATATGAATATTTGGTATTTGCCCTCCATGTGTATGTATGTGTTGTTGCGCTATTTGCCTATTCGTCGAATATTTTGGCAAATACGCGAATAGCCAAGTGTGGTAGCAGCATTACAATATACCTATATAGAAAAATATATGCCGAAACCAACAAATTATCTATACGAATACCAACAAGTAACTGTCGCTTTGCCAGGTATGCTATATACCTCTTTGTATCAATTTACATACTGAATGAAATGCTGACTAGTCGATCAAACGAACATAATGACTAGAGTAGACCAACCGCGATGTATAGTCGTTAACAAAAGTGACTCGCAATTTACGTGTCCGCATGATTCAACAGAAAATTATTTGAAAATATATATATTTTTTACCTTATTGTTTTGAACGACACTGCATTGTTTTTTTAGGGGCTATATTTGTGTAAAAATATATAAAACTAAAAAAATTACGTGTGTTGCATACTTATAAGTTGAATGTGTATATTTGTCCGTGCTTATTAATTAGTAAACAACATTGTCCTTTCATGTCCTGGTGTTAATACTTTCCCTTTGTGCTGATATAAATATTGAATGTTTGAGGTGTTGATATTCAAGGCTTTATAAAACCAGACGATCTTAGATTATTATCTTTATAGATATAAAGAATATCTTACAGGCTTTAGTAGTAAAGTAAAGGTTATTGATAAATAGATTTTTTTTATAAAAAATACATTGTTTTATCACTATTTTAATAAATATACAACTGTCTGGTTATATCACGCCAAAAAGGAGCCTATGTTTGACCCTCGGGGTTTAAATATATCCATACCAAATTTCATCAAAATCGGTTCAGCAGTTTATCCGAGAAAGCGTAACAGACAGACAGACAGACTTTCACGTTTATAATATTAGTATGGACGTATGGATATGGATATGGATATGGAAGTATGGATGGAAGTATGGATTATGTGACACAGTTTTGTCGAGTAGTGTACTTTCGAAGTCGTAGTCTTGTTAGCAAGTAATCTACGCAAGTTAGTATAAGTTAGCACTAAAGCAACAAACTTGTACAAAGTTTGTAGTGAATATGCACTTAATAATTAAGCACTGCAAAGAGCCGTTTAAATAGTTATGTTGGACTTAATTATGTAAGGTAGAAATGATCGATTAACCAAGAAAAGACGATATAAAAACAACATAGTAGTCCTATGTGGGTTATTTTTAATTGACTCCAAAAAAGGAGGTTCTCAGTTCGACCTGTGTGTTTGTATTACGATTTTAAAAAAAAATTTGTTACATGACAAGATTTTGGTATTTTAACTAAGAAAGTTCTTAGCTTATAGTAAACTAGCTGTTACCCGCGGCTTCGCCCCGCGTGGGACTCGGTTATATCGCGCCCAAAAGTAGCCTATGTTTGACCTCAGGTCGTTTACTACATCCCTACCAAATTTCATCACAATCGGTCCAGCAGTTTAGCCGTGAAGAGGTGACAGACAGACAGACAGACTTTCGCATTTATAATATTACTAGCTGTTTCCCGCGGCTCCGCCCGCGTGGGACTCGGTTATATCGCGCCCAAAAGTAGCCTATGTTTGACCTCAGGTCGTTAACTACATCCCTACCAAATTTCATCACAATCGGTCCAGCAGTTTAGCCGTGAAGAGGTGACAGACAGACAGACAGACAGACAGACAGACAGACAGACAGACAGACAGACTTTCGCATTTATAATATTATTAGTATTAGTATATTAGTATTAGTATATATATATTATTAGTATATTAGTATGGAAGTATGGATTACTTAAATAATTAATTATTCAAAAACAATATCTTCTGATATACCTATGATTTCTTTTTCTGATAAAAAGCATAGTTAAAAGCATTGTAGCAAATAAATCGAAAGATAAGACAGATATATCAATTCTCGAAAATTTTCTTCCAACTTTAAACTAAATGCTTATTATTATTATAGATTAATAAAAAGTAACAATTTATTTATTTTGTTAATAGAATATTAATTATATTATTATATATTAAAAATATAATTATTCCTAAATAACTTTTTTATTTCACCAACAAAATCTCATTAAGGCTTAATTCAAGGCAACATATTAAAAATGCATCAATATTTTAACCCACTGAATATACATAGTCGTCGTTGACTAATTTCCTTTAAACGAAGTTATAGAATGCTGGTTTTTTATAGCTACATTACGGCTACTGGAGGTTCAAAGAACGTTAAGATCGACCGATAAGCTGTATCGTGCCACGAAGAACTTAAGAATCATGTGCAGTATATGTTGTGTATAATAATTTCCTGGTATTATTTAATATCATATTTTTGGGGGGAAATAATCGCTCTGTTTTTGTTACAAATAGGAAACTAGCTTTATAGAGTTGCCGTCTATAAAAAAATAGAAGAGCACACATTTTTTGACTTTAGTTTAATAAAGTCAAAAAAATATATTGTACTCTTGTTTATTATAGAGAGTCAATACAGCCAAACCAAAATTAATGTTTCAAGAACTTTTGTCACAAAAAACATAATATACTTACTAGAGCATTAGTGATTTATTTGCCCAATCAGTTTCATTACGATACTGATACGAAAAAACTATCTTCTCGCGTAGCACGTTCGTAGCAAGTCTACGAAATTGCTACGAACTTGCTACGAGTACAGCATAAATTATTTTCGTGTTGTAATTTTATTTGAAATAGAGTATATAGCGAAAATATATAACGGAATAATATATTAATTAATATTATATAACGTAAGTACGTACACTTCTGTTAAACGTTATTTTAAAAGAGTATTTTTTTATATTACACATGTTGGTGCAAATACTATTTGGATAATCACTTGTAATAATAATTGTGAAAATATAAACGCATTATGTATCAAAAACTTGCTGATCACAAATGCGAAAGTTACTTGTATGCTTAAGCCCTTAGTGAAGGGGCTGTGGGAACTGCGTGACAGCAAAAATAGGTTAAACGGCTGGTGACGTCATCGAACCTGCGGGCAGACGTCAATTGGCATTTGATGTTTTTATAACGCAGCGTTTTTCATTTTGACCAAGAAACATTTATATATACTGGCATTAGTGAGTGAACAACTTGCAAGTAAGTATTATTGTAATACGGCAATTTTAAGTATAAAAAACTTTAAAATTATTTCATTTAGTTATTTTTCTGTACTTGTAATATCTTAAATAACTAAAGAAGTGAAAAATTAGCTCTAATTCAAGATAGTACCATAATTTATTTATTTAAACTTTTATTGCACAATACAATAGTAAAGTGTACAAATGGTAGACTTAATGTCATATGGAATTCTCTACTAGTAGTGAGTAAGAAATAAATTATCAAAAAAATATATTAATTCTCGTAAATGCCATGCGTTACGTTCTTATTCCTATATCTCTTTCTCGAAATCACATCTTGGATTTCAATTACTTTTTCAATGACCATTAGGTACCACCAATGGCAAAGAATTTCAGCAAAAGTACTCAGAAATATCACTGCCTTTGACACCTAACCGGAATTTACTACTAAACTATTTTTAGTCACGCAAACTTCGAATTCTATATAATTTAAATTCGGCATATCATTTTGGTGTATCCATATCTTACAAGGTTGAAGTACGAGTACAACGACCTTATGGCTTATGCCCTAATACTCAAACGCTACTCAATTATGAGAGCTGTTAAAGTATCATGCTGTCACTGTCATATCGTTGACGTTCAGCGCGACAGCATGATACTTGAGCAGCTCTCAAAATTGAGTATTCAGGAGATAGTATTAAACTAACTAAAGACGGCACGTGCACCTATTTCTGCAAATAATTAAATACATTTTGATTTTTGATTAATTCTACATGAAAAAGGCTGCCAAATGCGTCTGTTAAGTGCTGGGGGTGCGTGGGGTTAGTAACATAAACATAATACACAATAAGTAATAACACTAATGCATTTTTGGGTTATGTCGCTACGTACACACTTGACAAAATTATCCAACACAAGCAAAATTTACTCACGCCAGTACAAGCAGTATGACAGGCGGTCATATACATTTGTCAAAGGGGGGTCGTCTGTCGGTGGCTACTCCGGTTGGTTTGATGCTCTAGGCCTTATAACGACCGATCAGTAAGTAATTCAATAAAAGCCTCCAGACGAACTATACTGTGCCACTTGTAGCTTCTGTATCGAATAGACGAACCTCCGTGATCTATGACGTATCTCAAATTATACTTCTTTAAAATTATATAAGGTAGTGAAGAATTAAAGTACGATCAGTTTTCATAGTCAAGTATATTATGTAGTTATTATTCCCGAATTGAAATTGGGTACAGTAATTTAAGTAAAATATTTTTCAAGAATATAGTTGACTGGTGGAAAAGTTGAAATCCATTTTTTACTTACATTCATACTTTATATTACAAACGCAAAAGTCTATTACGCTTTCTCGACTAAGCCGTCTAGACTAATTTTGCTAAAATATTTTGTTAAAAACCGGGTGTCAAACATTGGCTACTTTTGATATAAAAGAGGCGGAGCCTCGGGCAACTATAAAATTAAAATATTTTAGTATTATGATATTTCGATATGATGATGATTATATTTTAACTCAATAAGAACGGAGTTATCACGTCGAGGTATTATTGCAGGAAATGAGAGACGAGGTGAAGTGAACACCGTTTATTCTCTCGACGACTAGATAAAATTAACAAAAACACTACATAAAATATCTTTACATACTAAATTAAGACTTAGTTCATAACACGTATTAGCCAGACGTGACGCGATGAATTTGCAATTATGATTTGCTTACAATTTATTAATATTTCCTTGACCACATCACGTCTGCTAATCAGGGACGCAATAGTGTGTAAAGTAAAACCTTCTTGTAAAATATTCAAGCAGAGCGGGATGGTGTGATTTGGAGGCAACGTCATTTAATATTAAAGTGTTTCCCAATACACAACGGAGAGAAACTCTATGGAAATGAATTGTACAAATAAAAATGATTTCACTTTCCAGTTCATAGGCCCAAATTTTATATTGTTTTTATTTTAAACTAGCTAGGCCCTGCTATTTCACCCGCCCAAATTTATGTTACCTAAGAGATAGAATACCTATTGCATTTTAAAGGTTGAATTTTTAACAAACGTATAAAAATACAGTAAAGATAAATTACTTTATTTTGTGGTATTATATGATTCGCCCTCAGAATTAAAAATAATTAATCAAGAGTAATAAAAAACTCAAGAGCAGAAATCATCTGGGGATGCGTCTAACACTTCTCAATAAATCCGCAAACATAACATCAAACATGCGAGTTGTTTAATGAACCTAAGAAAATTTAACGAATAAGGATATACTCAGAATACAAGAGAATTATGTTAACAAGTTAATAATGTTTGCTACATACTATCTATCTTAAATTAAGAGCTGTGCTTGACAGTGGAGTTCTTTCAATGTTTCTTATATTAGATACAATGTTAGTTTATTATAATTATTTTAATAAGAATATTTTTATTTAGTACATATAACTCATGAATTTAAACTAAAAATAAAAGTAAAAGGCTGGCTGATCGATGCTTTGAGGTAACGTGCCCAGAAAATAAAAATTATAAAGATACAAAAATTTAATAAACAATATACAAACTGTTCGCATCTGACAACCAGTCAAGTGTCGATACCATAGAAATAGGAACGCGGCTCTAATAGAAGTAGCATGACAAGCTAAACTGTCTTACCACTCATACACGATATTTACGTGTATGCCATCCTTGGGATCACAGTCTACTAATGTCTATTGCGGAGTATATACAAGGACGACAAAAAAAATCAATTTTGGGTATTAATACCGATTTAAGCCTTCAAAATATGTAAAAATAATTGTATAAATCCAAATATGAGTTCTCCTGATACTTCTTTTTACGTTTTATACAAGTTAAAGCCTTATATTATGTAAAATACTACAGCATATTCAACGCCATTTTGAATGAAAAAAATATTATTCAGTCAAGAGCATGTGCTAAGCATAGTGTTGTTGCTCTTACGTTTCTTTCGTCAAGTATCGATAAACGAAGTTAGGAGGCGAGTTTGGATTAAAATTCATTCATGGTTTCATTATCAACATAATTTTTGTTGGTAAATGTCAACGGGAAATGAATAAAGAAACCAGTTTCCGAAATTGCTAATGTTACCATAAAATTCCGGAAGATGCCAATTATTCTTGTTTGTAACGTCTTACTAAAAATGTTTACATATTAATATGACAATCATCGGGATCGAAAAGAAAAGACGAAATGCCTGGTTTTCTTATCTCCCTGTGACATCTGTTGAAGTAAAACTAGACGTGGGTTTTAACGTCAAACCCAGAGAGATGGTTAAGAAAAATCTGATTATTGGATTTTCAAGGTCCAATGGACTACAAAATCGTAACAGTGTCACGCTATTTTTAACCCAAAAAGAGGGGTATTATAAGTTTGACGTGTCTGTCTGTGGTAATGGATAAAGCGATTTCAGTTTAGTTTTTTTTGTATTAACGGTGACTTATGTGCGAGTGTTTTAGATATATGTTTGATGAAAATTGGTTGAGCCGTTTGTAACTTGTAGGGGTGAAAGGGGAAACAAATAACCGCATGCCTGCAAAAATATATACTCGAGTGGGGTCTGAAATGAAAATGCATCACGTCCACAGTACAAAATAAAATGTTCAATGAAAATAGGTTAAGCTGTGAAAAAGCTCTAGGGGTATTAGTAGGGAAAATACCTAATGCCTGGAAAATATATGGGTGAGGGGGAGAAATAAGTCGAACTACAGACAAAATTGACATTTCAATAATTTTTTTTCAAAACAATGATGCCAGGCCTTAGATGGTCCAATGACCTCTGTGACGCAAGAGTGTGCAGGGTGAATTGAGCTTTTACCCACTTGATATGAATTAATAATCAAAAAGGGAAACGGACGCAATATAAAACATTACAGCAGCTATTAAACATTAGTTCTACAGTATATTAGGTCGATTGACTTTAGAAGGTACTAATACATTATGCAAGCAACTTGAAAACGTTAAATCAAGCATGACTAATAATGCGCCACGACGTCAAGCTGGACGTCTTGGGTTTGCCCCTTCCACCATACCCAGCCCCGTGGGAGGTGGCATGGTCAAGACACCTGTTTCCACGAGACGTGATCGTATCACCGCAGGCCACTCTTTTGAAGCTTATCTATCTGCTATGTTATGGATATGAAGGCTGTCCCGAACGTGGTGGGAGTTTCTAACGCGGTCTTTTCGCGATATTTCACACATCCAGTGCAGCGGACAGTTCTAATGATGGTTATATAGACCTGACCCTTGAGCCTGACCGGCATTCTGGAATCACAAGTGAAACCAGTCATCTCAGGCCATTATGCTCATGATCCTGTTTGCTTCGACTTCTGGTTATTTTTTCATATTGTTTCATGATATACTTATCGTATCGAGTCTGGCTAATTACCACCACCGCCAGATGCATTGTTTGTGACTTAATAGTTTAATAAATAGTATGCTTCATGTCAGACCATGCTAGCCCATACAGATATAAACAGTAAATTATGATTAAATTTAAAAAGTGTAATAAAATCAAATATTAATAAAAACCAATAAAAAAATAACAATAATAATTCAACGTATTCTCGATATATCGATGCTACGCGAATCTGTTACTTCACTAATTTTGCCTGCTGTCATGTCAAAATGGCAACAAATAGACGTAATAATTATACAAATGGAATGAGTTATTACTTTTTAGAGTGACAATAAGCATTGAACATCGTGTCTCTGTCACTCTGAAAAAAATATATATGGCCATCGCGTGAAAACACATTATTATTTCACTAATGATACAAACCTATTAATTATAATGAATTAGATGGTTTTGTGCGATTGGCAAGTCGTCCTGGTTATTTAGAAGATTAGAAGATGTTTTTAAGTTAGCTTATTACGCAACAAGCGACCCACCCCGGCTTTGCATGGGCATAATAACCTTGCTCTTAAATCACTCTATCTATAAAAAAAACCGCATCAAAATCCGTTGCGTAGTTTTAAAGATTTAAGCATACAAAGGGACAGAGAAAGCGAATTTGTTTTATATTATGTAGCGATAACCGAAGACAAGAGGTCCGCTTAAGAAGGGACTGAATAAATTAACCGGCTTGGTATTACATGGATCTCACAACTTTTGACGGTAGAACAACTAAGCGAGACTTGGAATTTTTATAAGTTTTGTTTTTGATGGTATCTCATTTCTTTTTGTAGATTACAGAGAACTACTTTACGACATACATATTGCCTCTTGATAACGCGGGCGAAGTATAAGTATGCAGGTACACTGGTTCGTTCACTGCGAATGTAACTTTGTTATCCTATATATTTATATGGGATTACAAAGTTATTTATGCAGTTGGTGTATCTAGAAAACTGGACCGAAATTGCAAAATATTTTAGTTTTCCTTTGGGTTATACACTAAACATTAATTACATTATAAATTTGAAGCTTATGTATATACTGCAGTGCCACTACCGCGCTCCAAGATTCTTGCTCTGACTGCAACAACGCAATTTTCTGATATAACTGCAAATCTATTAACAGATTTGGTACTTAACATTTGGTCATAGCCTAGAGGACCTATGGATACCAGCTCATTAAGATTAGTTCAGTTTATCATATTCAGTGCTGTTATTTGAAAGAGCGAGTAAAATTAATTTTATAATGTTGCTCTAGTTAAGAACTTAAGTAAAGTGTGACTAATAGAGAAGACATAACGAGCATTAATGCATACCAATTTTCCAGTCAGAATTTCAAAAGAGAATTTTATTGTAAGAATACTCATCTATAAGTAGGTAGATATAAATTCGAGGATGAAATAGCTTCGTTTTCCTGTCTATATATTTAATTAGATCATGTATTCAAACCTAACAATAAATAATAGTACTTACTAGTAATATCACGCTAGTGACACTCCAGGTATCAGTACTGTTATCTATTCTGTGGTATCATGAGCGTAAATAGGCTAAAGTAACTGTGCGCTCATCTTTCCCGGCCTTATTTTATATTATGATTATATACTATATATTTATTTTTATATCTTCGCTCTAGCGTGTTTTCCCGGTTGCATCTTCAGCTTACGTTTCAGAGCCCAGGGTACGCTATTAATCATGGTTCAATGGAGCGATTGACGTCTGACCTATGTATCCTATTTATTTATATATATTAGTAATTATAAATAAAAAAATAGTATGTACTTGGTAAATAACAGTCGTATTGAGAACGAGAAGGTATCTTTATCTCCAGAACAGACCAAAACCTACGCTCAAACATTACAAACGGCAATACCGTACGATACACTTCGAACTTTTTTACGAATGTGAACTTTTTTCTATTGTTCGAGAATATACATGGAAATTTAATTATTTCCTGCTCAGACTCATCATCTTTTAGTGTAGGTGACACGGTCAATCGACCATGCCACACTGGTGTCAAGAGTTCTTCGGCCTCTCCCGGCCTCTGACATGGTTCCTTTAACGACTACCAAATGGTAGCTGGGACCAACGGCTTAACATGCATTCCGAAGCACAGAGTCATCTTTATTATCAGACAGTCAGGTGATTCAAGCCTGCAATGTCCTAACCAAGCTGGAAACAACTATATAAGCTCCCACGACCCCTGGGTCTAACAGGCTCAGACTGCTTAGTAGGTCGGAGTGGAAATACAGTGCATTTGTACTAAGCCTTAATCCTGAGTCATAAAGTCTTTTTTGTTTGGTTTTGCAATAAGAAAAGTTTGTGAACTCATTCCATAATGTGTGTATTTGGTGACGGACCCCCCCTCCTACCCTCCTTTACCTCAGCTCTTACCCCCCGCAAACGGCGCGCTGGGTTCCCATACATTTAATGTCATATGTTACATCTATCTTAAGTGACGCAATTTTTTATGGTCGATACGAAGTTCGTCCGAAATAATTTGTTATAACATTTCTCCATATATTTAGTGGTACTCTCCCATATGCCTTTACCAAAATCGATTTAATTATTTACCATCTCTATATTCCATAAAACAGAAATATAAAATCATATACATATACACACACATATGGGCACTCAAACAAAGACAAGTATAGTCGTACAGATCAAACCTATATACTTAGTTTTTGGATCCGCCGCAGTCAAGTAAAAAATAGAATAATCAGTAAAGATCTATCGTAATCATAACTTGTCACAGTTCCGTCACGATTTTTCAAATAACAACAAAATTACCTCGGATTTTTGTTAGAATCGAGCTGTTAATGCCCTTTTAATAATACACATAATCCATCACTAGTAATACTCGTAAGTCTCTTATATTTTCAACTTTAATACATAATTCTAAACTTATGTATTACTCTCGTAAGGTCTTTATAATAATATCTGATAGATGTACGGTATTAGTGTACTGAAACGTCATTTATAAAAAGAGTTTTAAGCTTGTTTTATGTAAATGTAGATTTTTTTAAATATTTTGTGTTTTTCTGTAAAACGAGTTTGTCTTTTTTATTTTTATCATTCCATAGCATAAAACAAAGTCGCTTCCCGCTGTCTGTCCTTATATATCTTAGATCTTTGAAACGGATTTTTCAATAGATAGGGTGATTCAAGAGCAAGGTTTACATGTATAATACAAGTATTATATAGCATTGCACCCGTGCGAAGCCGGGACGGGTCGCTAGTTATAAATAAACCTTTTATATGTGACATCTTCTTAATTTTATTTTGACTATATCAATAAAACTATCTGAGTATTTAAAATCAAACTGTAAGTAGTTATTTAATTTACCTCAGAATATGGTTGAAGCAATCGGCAACATGTAGTTTTCCTGGAAAATTCACTAGAGCTACCCAGAAAATGCGGACGAGATGCGCCATGTTGAATTTATCACTAATGAATTGGAAATGGCATGAAAATCATTTTAGTTTTCATGATACAGTTATTATACTTAATGTGGCTGAATACTTAATTAAATGCTTCGCGTTATCGCAAGACATTTAAGTTTATATGATAACGTTTTATGATATATAAAATGATTTTTGTCAAAATTAATCAAATTATAAAAGGTCTTTATAGATATATAAATTTGTATAAGTAGAATAAAGTATAAAGTCGATAAGCCCTTTTTACCCATAGGCCTGTGACAGGGTTCTCTCTCAATAGTAATCCTATATCTTATACTATTAAAAGAGGAATATCTAAATTTATTTGTACTCGCGTTTTCGAAATCAGCTCCAACGATTTCTTTCAATTTTTAAACATAAGTTCTTACATCAAAAAGATAATCTAGCTAGGTTCCATGTCTGGGAAAATTCGAAGCTCGGTCGCCCAGGTAAAAAAAATTATAAGACAATAAAGACTTAAAGGTTGACGACCTTTTATAATAGGTTCTTATAGTCACTCATTCTATTGCATAAGAGGCTGGATGAGTCTAGTGGCACTTGACAAGACCTCATTGAGTTATGAATAGCTATGGGTAGGTGGTCCTCTTTATCGGTATCAATCATGGTGACCCTGAACAAAAATTTGTTGTTGTTTCTTTTATAGGCCCTTATAACATATAAAGGCCTATATGAGAAACTTTAAAATAGGAGAATGCGAGAATTAAGCAACTGAACGAGATTGATTATTACTAAACAATGCTTCAAATAAAATCCAGTATACACAAATTATTTATAACGAGCCTTAAGCCGCTCCGCTTGCGTAGAACTCGATTATATCATGCCCAAAAGTAGCCTAAGTTTGGCCCCTGGTCCTTAACTATATTCATACCAAATTTCATCGAAATCACTCCAGCGGTTAAGCCATGAAAGCGTAATAGACAGAGTCTGAAAAATATTAAAATTTAACAAAACTTTACTTGCCACTAATTTATTATACACCTGACAGGAGACAGTTGAAACTCGCACCAATAACTTTTGACACGACAAAACTTTGATATTTTAATATTTAGTATACATTTTTGAAAGGGGAGCAATTTTAGTTAGCGGTAATATTCAGGTCAAGGTATCAATGCAAAGTTTTCATAGAGCTTTAGAACTCGAGTGTGTTTTTATCATAGAAGTTCGAATCGGTCTCTCTACGCATTTTTTTTTTTTGATCTATGATTTTTATACTAACTTTGAAATAGGTTTATCTGTATATTGTTTTGTATAATCCAAAATATATTCTTAAATACTTTATGAGAAATGATTTTTGCGAAGTTTTGTTTATTACTAAGGTTTCGTACAAAAAAAAATAAAAAGAGGAATTTTTAAGACTTCACTGTCCGTCCGTCTTTGTGTTAGAATATGTAAATTGTATGTGTTGGTATTTATGTATTGTTAGCTTAATCACCTTAATTTAATTTTAACCTTAATTTTGATTTTCTGACAATAATGATAAAAAAGATGATTTGCGCTTTGGACGGCACGGTAAGATCTTGTCCCTGACGCAAACTAGATCTATAGACCCTGCACATCCTGGTGTCGGTTTTTCATAACCTTTAAATAAAAAATTAGATAAAGTCTTGCAACATTCTCTAAATTATCATTAAATTGATGTCAATATTACCTTATTATTATCAGTAATTTTCTCAAGAAATTTTGACTATTTTGATTGACCAATGTTTAAAAAAGTACTACCTATCTATTAAATGTTGGCAAATTTATAAATTTTGTACATCATTTAGAATAATGAAAAATAAAAATAGACAATTGGTAAGATAAATAGAACCTATAAACATTGTAAATGATTGTGATACGATGTTTGTATCAGTCATACATAATTGTACATAAGTACTTATTTATACAATAAAATGTTTGTCTATTCATTTGATATCTAAAAATAATTACAATATATTTATTAGGTTATCTTAATAAAATTGTTTTATCAAAATTATATTTGTTCATTAACTGCAAATGTGTTATTTTATTTTACGCAATGAAAAAACAAACGTAAAGCTTTAATACATAATTACCTCAAATCAAATCTAAATTATTAGTAGATCGTCATAGAGATAACATTAAATTTTCATACAGATTAACTGTTCACACGAAACCTGCATTTCGCTTTTGCTTTATGATTGAAAATAAACTCTAACACAATACAAGATAGGTAGATATTTATTTAGCGAACATCGAAGAATGCAATTCGTTTTAATAATCAATATTATGTACTTGAAGGCCGTAATTCTCAGGAAAGGCCATACATTGACTATAATATGAGACAATGCAACTGATAAAGGAATGTATCGATGTTTTCGCAGCCAAACACAAAATACCGCGGTAATGACGTCGCCTTTTAATAAAGAAAGCAACAAACACGAATTTATATTGTCGGGCGACAAACTGACCCACTGTAGGTACGGCCTTTGCCAAACCCATAATCCCGTAATTAGCCGACCATAAAGCGCGATTTGAAAAAAGAACATACACCACTTTGAGCACAATGAAAATTCCGTATTTGAAACTGGCGCGTTTCGAATTTGGAACTTTTGGAAGATCGCGGCGGTTGGTCGCGTTTGTAATGGTAAGGCGTGAGCGCGCGCGGGCGCTGTGTGCGCGGTGCTCGCGCCACGCCGCCTCAGCCACGACTGACATGGAAATTCGATTTTTCTGACGTTTCCTCCGCGCCTTGCTTTGCCCGATCGAAGTGCAAGCACGAACCGCCACTGATTTTGCACGACCGTTAGCAGACATAATTTCTGTTGCTTTATGCCACTTTTTCCGAAAGCAGACAGTGGGAATGTTGGAGGGCAGGTAGACACGCGAATTTCGATCTCCATTTGGCGATAATAATCGTTACACGTGTCCTTGGTTTTTGGAGTTTGTATTACATTCGGGTATGCCTAATTTTTATTGAAATTATTACTTTTGCATTTCGAATATTTCGTAAGTAGTTAGTATTACGTTTTTTGAGGACACCAGTCTATTAACTTAAAAAGTGACCGGAAAGACGCATTAAAGAGAGAGACAATGATAAGTGTAATGAAAATCATTAATAACATGTTTCTAAATATACTGTGACCGCTTACCATCAGGCGGGCGCATGCCTGTTTGCCTACTTATTTATATAAAAAAACTTTTAGCGCTAAATTGGTAATATCTCACAGAAGACAAGTCCTCGGTCAAAAAAGCTCATTCAAGCAGGTGGCAGATTCTATCAGCAATAGCATTCCCAAGAAGGGTTAACATCAGAAAAAATGATAAATATTATAAATTTATGTTTTGAAATATGGTGAGAAAAAAAGGCCCCCCCTTTTTTTCTCACCATGAGATATTTTATTGTTTGCATGTAATATTTTTCCATCATATTTACGCATGATAGTGAAACAAATAATCTGTCACTGTATTAAAGATACAACTAGGAATACAACTTGGAAAGAAATACGACGAGAAAAAGAGAAAATAAATAGCAACCAAAGTAATCCCAATATGAAATTGCTAAGAAAAATCACAACACGAATAATAAAAAAATTATCAGAAATTTTATGTTTTCTCAAATCAAATGTAATCGCACGACGAAATAACAACATATTTAAGGCCCTATAAGTAATTATAAAGTGTTAGGGCCAAATTGATACAGTCGTCTACAAACCACCTAACAGATCAATCTGTCTAAACAACCGATTGGTTGTTTCAGACAATTTTGTATTTTCCTTAAAATGCCTGGTTTTTTATAGAAAGCTGCAAAAATTATAACACTTAAATAATAAATTTAATCGGTATAGATGATATTTTTTTCTGGTAACCACTAACACTGAACTCGAAACGTGTTCTTATTGATCTGTTTTTTTTTGTCTTAAATGTGTTACGGAGGTCAGACGGCAGTTTGTTGCGTTGCAATGACCAGTACTAGTCCCTCCAAATCAAGCATCATGATTGTTGATCCTGGGTACTAAAGTGTAATAAGGATGCAACTAGAAACACGTTCGCATTACGATAAAATAAAGAGCTAGTTAACAAAACCCAATAGGCTATAAAAATAGTGATAGAAATACTGACGATCCCATCTTTAGTTAATATGCAATACTAAATAAATCGGTGAGCGATCGCGTGCGACCCCACTCGAACTGTTTCAAATATTCATGTCATTGTTCTTTTATTAAATCATCTATTCAACATCTTAATACGCTGGCGTGTGTATTTATTTTAGTTTGTTATTATTGTAGTTATTGAGTTTAAAGCTAATTGAAAAGTATAAATAAGTCTTATTTATTAATTTTTGTGTGATTTGCTCCTATTTATTTGTAATTTTCTTTGTCCCAAAGTAAGTTCTGCACATTTTGTAGCACTGCTCATTGCATAGGAATTGACTACTAAGATGACTATGATTGTAGACTGTACGCTCGTAGCAATGCTACGTATAGTAGAACACTATGACACGTAGCACTGCTACGAGCGTACTGTCGTAGTGTTCTACGATACGATACGTAGCATTGCTACGAGCCTACAGTCTTCAATCAGTTTTGCTCAAAAATTTCAAAAACGCTCAGCAGGGACGGTTCCACGTAAAAAAAAAAAAAAAAAATATTTATTTCATTAACAACGATGTGTTTACAATCATGTTGTGAGGACTGCCTAGTAAGCAAATAATGCTTGTGTCAGACAGACCTGCTCTTTCATAGCTTACATTTTACATAACACACTTTTAAGATAGAAAATATAATTTGTTTACAATTTTAGTTCTACAATTTATAGATGATTAGATTTAAGAAAAATTAGAATTAAATTTTTACATTTTACCTTAATATTACTTAATAATAATATAGGTTGATAAATCATTTAATTTGTGCTTCCGTGTCATTATAGCTTAGACCTTTTAACCAAGTGGATACTTTTTCTTTAACTTCCCGTAATCGTAAAGGATTAATGTTGAGATTTCTATTTATATTATTGTATAGATATGTTGATTGTGCTTCGTATTGACGCACTGCAAATTTAGATTTAAATTGAGAACAAAAAGCCACTTCCTTTCTTGTTCTAAACGTACGTATATTTATTTCATGTACAGTCGAAGGCAGGTAAAAGTAACCAGTACTGACCGACTATTTAATTATATATATTCTGTGGGGTTCAGTTATATCTGCACTCGATTGTACACTGTACTTTACATAATACATATTTTTATTTATAAGATTCAAAGTCCTCTGGATGACACCAGGATGTGCATGATCTGTTGACCGTGTAACCCACACTATATGATGATGGTGATCATATATTGAAAAATTCACATATTATTGAAGGGTTTTTTTTTTAATTTTCTAATATTTTTGTATACAAAAGTAATGCATACTGCATTCCAATTTGGGTACACCTCACAAAACTGCGTTAACTACCAGCTAATGAAATGCCTGCGGTTGCCATTAGGCCAATACACCGGAAACATGAATAATTAATGTCACGAACCTTAAAACAATTAGGTGGATACAATTCATGAAATTAAATAAGTACCAAATTTGTACGATATTAATACATACACTTCAAAACTTTTCTATGTGTATTATTTTCTAGAAGCTAAACTTTTTTTTTCTTTCGAAACGAAACATCTTCATTAATATATGTGTTGGTCAGGTCATAGAAAATATTATACAACTTTAATGCGTGAAGAAAAATATCTTATAAATTTTGTATAACTAATTGTTAACCGGTATAATATAAGCGTTTTCAATATTGTTTACCAAGCCTTATGACTTCGGATCATGGAGTCCGATAAAACAAGATGTTTTGTTTTCCTTATATGACGAAAAACAAGATTTGACAATATTTCGATAAACAGCTATCTCTCTGAAGTAAAACCCAACATTTTCTCACTAATCGTGGCTTCAAAGAGTACAAGAACATTTAGATCTCCATTTATTATTTACTTGTGTGACAAATAAACTCAAATTCATTTATTTCTTATAATAACATCATTATCATTTCAATGACAAATAAATGTATACGAGTATGTTCTTTTTTTGGCAGTAAAAATATTTCTAAAATATTTCTTATTATAATTTTAATGGAAGTAACGTTGTTTTGTTCTTTACTTTTTCATTAAAGTATTTTTTTCTTTTAACAACGTATTTTTTTGTGTATTTGTATAATTTTTTTTTCGTCATCTAAGCGGTATGTCTCAGGTATAATTTTACAAATAGTTTCAAACTAACATGAACGTGTTACAATATTGGATGAGATTCAAAACTGGGATGAGCTGCCAAATGTAGCAGAAACCCGGTGTTAATAGCCGAACTCTTTTGGCACAAGCTCGAGTTCCGCTTAAAGATATTATGTGTTACCACATTAACTTGGGCCGACAGGTTCTTTTTGGATAAATTCAAATTCAAATTCAAATTGTTTATTTTCGATATAGGATATTCTTATCACTTATTGACGTCAGGGTTAAGGATAGATGCACACAGACAGGTGGGGCAACTTCAGAAAGTGCTTGCATGACGAAGCGCGTAGGATATGCTTGTTGACTGATTAAGTGGTGTTTTCAAAGATGCGGAAGACTTGGCACAAAAACAGGAAAGTGGACCTTGGTCTCCGAAGCAAACAGCTGAAAATGTAACCGAGTAAGCGCTAGGATGAAGAAAAATAGGATCAGTGCAAACAAAAACTAAATATGCTCAACATATACATGAAAATTGTGGAAATGTTCATCCATACCGAAGGGATTCTCCGGCAAATTAAAAAACTCTATGTACAGTGAACTAAAGGTGCTGCCAATTATATGTGAAAGGTAAACTCGGAAACTTGATAAATACTTAATTACTTAATGAAATTCACTGTTTGCACTTATTTAACACAAATACAGAACTATGTTTAATTATTATTATTTGACAGTGTGATCTAACGTGATCTAAAAAACAAAAGATTATGAAAAGTAAGAGAAAATTCACAAAAACGGCGGGAAAAGCCTTTTCTTTTTTTTATAATATTATTTTCCGCCAGTACTTATACATAGTTGGATTTCTTTTTAAACACTGTACTTATATGATTACGTCGCATCAGGTCTCATTGACACTGTACTAACTAATGTACCCGTTTTCTGTGTATGCACTTATTTTCTCATTTTATTCTTCACGGAAATGATAGAGCCACATGATGTTAGACCAAAAGTCTTGTAAATAGTATAAGAAATTTGTGAAAGGTGACAGTTGTTTATAAACATTTTCTTGGAAAATTTTCGACCCTGTTGACTTAATTTATTTTTAGCACGGAACCAGCATGGAAAATGCTAATTTTGATAGGAATCAAAACTAAGCCGTGCTAGAAGTAGCTTGACTCGCACTATCGTCTCGAAGAAGAATATGTTCTTTATTCTTCTTTGCAAATTAACATGACCTGACCGTACCTATATAATTTCAAAACATTTTAAGCTATATCATAGCGCGGCATGTTTAACTGCACTATAATTTCGCGTGATAAATTATGAAATTAAAATGCTTTGAAGGCTTCATATATTTCCGAAAATTACATAGCAAAACCGACATTTTGAGGTTGCATTACCGTCAAAGTATCAGTGTATTTGAAGCCACTTAAATCCTCACAGTTTTGGCATTGCTCCAGCTTCTCTACAACTCTACAAGTCATTACATGAGGATTTTTCTGTCATTTTTTTAAAAAATAAGTTATTATAAGGTTATTATGTAGTTTTAAAGCTGAAATAACAATTATTTTTAATCTGTGTGATTTGTCCCTATATATTTATTTATTTATTTCTGTGCCATGAAATGAAACGAAGTTACGAAAATGTTTAATATTAACATATAATTTTCTAATTATATTTTATAGCAATGATCACTGGTCATAGTTATTTAGCAATTTTTTGAAGTTATTAGTATTTCTCATTAATAGTTATTATTCAAATATTAATATTTCATGGGTGATGCTATGTAGACATTATCACTTTATCTGGAATTATGGATGCCGAATACCGAAAGTGGAGAAAAGAAAGCAGGAAAGCGGACCCTGGGCTCCGAAACAGTTAGCTGAAGAAGCAACCGGGAAAGCGCTAAGATGAGAGAGAAACTCCTGTCCATGACCATGGTCATAGACAGTCATGGACATGGACATATTTCATGAAATATGAATAATATAGATAACATTAACCGATCATGGAATATTCTCTAAGATAGCCGATCAAGGAATATGCGTTCGCGCATGGCTTGCACATCGTCGCTGTCCTGACAATATGAGATTTCTCATCTCTTACTCTCTCTATGGTTTTTCCCTGTTGCATCCTCAGCTATTTGCATTGGACTACATCGGATTCCAGAACCTAATATATACACGAAGTATATATACATTATACAAGTTTATGCAGTTGAAGTTTTTTATTTGTACGCCTTTTAAAGTCAGAATGTCATTCATATTACACATAAACTGCAATTTTGAAACAAAAAAAGACTGTAAATATGTTAGCTGTTTTTCACGGTTTCGAACAACTTTATTGGAAGTAATTTTCTAACATGTGTATTGTGTATCCAGTTTTTAACAAATACAGCTGACAGCTGAGTACAAAATTTAGAGAGTATAGAAGAAAAATTTCAATGTTAAATTTAAGTATTGTATTTAAATAAAAGTTTATTGTTTTACAAGTATGCTTGTACTTTGTCGACATTAAGCTTAAAGAATTCACTTCTAGTTAATCATTGGGCTGAAACAAGTTATAAGTAATTGAAGTTTCTTTTTTAGGGTTCCGTAGCTCAAAGGCAACGGAAACCTTATAAGATCACTTTGTTGTCCATTTGAATGTCTGTCAAACTTTTTTTTCTGAGGAAGGCATGAACGTATCACATTAAAATTCATAACAAATACTATCTATGATCTCTTTCGGCTATAAAATAGTCAAAGTTTTACATTAACAAATTAAAGGAAACAAAAAACTTTAAATAACTTGATAAGTCTTTTAGTGTTGTGTGGTGGTACGAAACTTTCATAGCACGAGTCTGATTTGCACTTGGCTGATTTATTTTTTAGATATTTGATGCATATCTATAACCTCAAAGAAAATTATCAGTACATAATATATGAATTGTGAAGTGACCATTTTGTTAACTTTTTATTTGTGCCACATTGTTTACGAACTAGATTGTAGTGTGTGCCGACTCGTTTATACATAACATTTTGTTAAAAATATTGCAGCAGTCAAAAATGAAACGGTTTAGATTACCAGTTTGAGAGAAACATGTTTAAAAATATTTTTATTTTTTTAAATAACACCAACTTTTGTGGACTGTATGATTGGCTGCCATTAACATATTTAAAAAAAAATAACACCGAGCCATATTCGAAAGTATTCGGCCAATTCATGAATTGATTGACCACTTTAACACTTTTGCGAACAGTAAACGAGATAACAGTAACAGTTAATTGTTTTCTACGTCAAAAGGCGTTACTGTCAGCGAAAGTGTTAAAACATTGTTGATAAATAACAAACTTCCGAATGAATAATAAAATCTTGTTTTTGAATCAAGTAATTATACGTACAGCAATACGTTATTGCATCAGACTGAGCTCCAGCATATAAACAGGTTAGTTGGAGCGGGAGTCACTCCGCTGTCATGTTAGAAGTACATTACATTACAAATATCTTGCATAGTGAGCTATAAACATAGGTATGCAATGCACGTAGCATATATTACCTAAAAATCGACTGTTATACTAGACTACTCGGAGCCTCAGGATAATCCGGTAATCCGGTTCTATAGCATTAGTTGGTGTCATTTCTTTAGAATTCTGTTCTGATATCTTTTCTTTGGAGTTCAACTTCAGAAAAAAAAAAACATTAAAAAACCGTATTCTACTTAGAATTACAAAATCGCGGCATTTAAATTTAAAATTGGAATGCAATATTAGAGATAGAGAGGTGCATGGTTTCGGTAAATATCTCTGACGCCAGGATATGCAGGTTAATGACCTCACAATTACGAAATAAATAAACGAATTGTTATAAATTCAAAAGTGAGTTTGTTTGTGTGTTACCTCTTTAAGCTTTATCTACTAAACCAATCTTCCTGATTATTTCGCGTACACAAGATAGAAATACTGAGAAAGACAGAGTACATACCTATCATTTCGAGGAAGAGGGAAAACACACGTGTACTAAAGCTAGTATACTCATAAAGAGAGGTAAGACAAAAATTCTTTATAGCACCAGTAAAAATATACAATTAGAAGAGAAATTGTCCGCTCGTATTTTTTACATAATGTTTTACTTATTTATCTATAAAAGGTATGTTTTCTTTTATACGATAAAGAAATAACAAACAAGCAAACAAACTTGTTTATGTTTACTGCTAAAAAACTAACGATGCAATTTCCGTTTCAAGTCTAAAAGAATAAAAGTTCAAAGCTCAAGTAATCGTGAGACCTCGTTTAGCTGCAAAAAGCATTTCGTTCAGTAAACAATTTAGTTCGTACCGACTTCGACTCGGCCTAACGAGTTCACAGGTAGATGGAATTTAAAAAATGAAACGAAAATAATTCATTTTACGATACAAAAATGTTTGTGATTTGAGACTTTATTTAATTTAAACAAAACTACTCGTGTTATAAATACTATCATTACTACAATCTTAAGTTTGGTTATGATGACATTGCAGGCTTGATTTACCTGGGGGCCGATTCTGCTAATTAACATTTAGTGGCAAACCATTGCATCGCAATAGATATTATATAAGGATTATATTTTCAAAGTGAAAAATTGGGTATTCTGCTAAAACATAATCACTGCGACAGTGTAATGTCTATGGAGTGGCGATGGAGTGTATGTGGATTTCCTTGATTGTCTGTTAATAAAGATGATTTCGTGCTTCGGAAGGCGCGTTAAGCCATTGGTCCCGGCTGCCATCTGGTAGTCGCTATAGAAACCACATCAGAGGCCGACGCCAGAACTTTGTCACCAGGGTGTGCATGGTCGATTGACCACGACACCTACACGAAATTATTATGACTACAATCTATTTTTTTCTCGGTCCGTGTGTCTATCGAGGTTTAGCTTTATTACTATGATGTTACCCGCCACCAGTCGAATCGAACAGAGGTACAAGGAAATTCAGACCACTTTTGACCCTCAGTCGAACTACTGTTCTTTTGAACCAGATGCTTCGTATCACGAGTTCTTTCATAACGTCTTGCTCAACTCACTACATTAAGTCGATGGTCCCGGATATCTCCTGGACCGATGTTTTTTTATGTACTACTAGCTTTTGCTCGCTAATTCGCCCGCATGAATTTCGCTCGGGAACAGTGCCTTTTCCCGGAATGAAAGGTACCCTTTGTCCTTCTCAATACTCCTAGCTATGTGTATACGAAATTTCAGGAAGATTGGTTCAGAAGATAGGGCGTGAAAAGGTAACAAACAAATATACAAACTCACTTTCGCATTTATAATATTTTAGTTGGGATTGAGTAGGCAAACAAGCATGAAGTCCGGCTGATGCAAAGCGGTTACTGATAATGTAACATAAATACTCTTTCAGAACTAATAAAGAAGGCTTACCGCTCGATACCAGAAATACAAAAGACAAGACAACACAAACAAAATTATGATCTAAACACGAATAATTTTCTAGCTTTGGCGGCCTACTGCGGCCATTCCGACCGGATTAACCGGGTAATGAGGCTCTTTTACATTATACGTTCACCTCATCGGGATAAAATCCTGGTATTTGCCACGTTTTTTTTGATGTAAACATCCAAATGGTTTTGTTTTTAGTATTAGAGCATTTAACTATGTACTTATATCAAGATTGGAACTTTTGTTCTGCCTCTATGACATCATATGAAAAGAATCGTTTAAAAGTAAGTCTATTCGACAACGAAAGATAAATAAAACGTTCATAGTTTCTAGCTATACGAAATCATTGGTGCGCTTATTTATTAATATTCACCATATCAGAATTGAATTTAAAAATATATATTTTTTAATGAATTGGTTAGTCTTTGTGTATATATATAATGCAGCACGTTTTGTAAAAAAATATTCTTAATAATTTTGTTAGCATCACTGATTTATTTATATATTTATTTCTCGCTTACATTTTATTAAATTTTTAATTTAAATCTCGATTTAAAAAATTCACAGAACCATTCCGCCATGACACCTCTAATTGTATTACCGGAATCATATTCCCATCAGAATCCGATCCAGGCTTGGGTAGAAATCGAGCCGAGCGTAATTCCATTGCATTTGGAATGCATTCGACGGCACACAGTGGGATACTCGTTTTAAAATCATACCTTGCTATTGGATAAAAGATTTGTATTTATTTCTACGGTCATTGTCGTGAAGCTAAAATGAAGTTGTTTTGACCAGTATTTATTCTTTATGAGTGTATATCTATATCTATTTTATTTTGTAACTATTTAACAGCTTTTAAGTAACAAATTGTCTGTTGTTAGAACTGTAATTCGCAAAATGATGTTTATGTTATTGGGCATACAATATTGCCGTTAGGAAGGCAGTCAATCATAAAAATTAAAACCATTTATTTTTTATTTAGCTGAATGGGAATCCGATGGCATTCCCAAAACGCAAAGATATGACGATTTTCATCAAAAATTTGACAAAAGTAAGTAAGCAAAAATTCTTAACTGTTCCCAAAAGAAAAATATACCTAGAAAATAACATCACAGATTCACATGGTACAAAAGGTACATACAATCTCTCTAATAATCTTAGCACTATGGATCGCTTATTGACGTTGATCAAATCTTATCAATATTCTAGCTGGGCACGGCCATGTCAAACAGTCTACAGCTCTCGGGGGAATAACCCTGATTCTAGCCTGTATGCACTGCACCAATCTTACTAATTCAGCATCTTTGCTGAGACGAAGGTGAAGCATAACATCAGGAATATGGTAAAAAATAACTAAAAATTAAGTTAAAAAAAGCTATAACCTGATTACGTTTAATAATGTTTCTAAATAGGATGAAACGAGGAAATAAATTAGATATAAATATAGAATTGCATAGGTACAAAAATTGTAATGGTAGAGCCGTGGTCGCACCCACAGTATACCAACAATGTTAGAACTAAGAATATCGAAGACCGGCCAAAGTGGAGAAGAAAAAGCAGAAAATCGAACACTGGGCTCTGAAACAGTTAGCCGAGGAAGCAACCAGGAAGCGATAAGATGATAGAGAGATAAGGAGAGACGTAAAGAGAAAAGTGATGAATGTAGAGGAAGCAAATTGCTGTAACGATAGTACCAAGTGGAAATCTTTAATCTCTACCTTAGCGGGAAACAGAAAGATTATGTATGTAAAAAAGTACCACGTGGGCTTTGCACGTGGATTTAAATTTAAGAGGATAGACTGCATAGTACTAGTACCTATACTCCATACAAATGTATCTTTCTGGTAATAGGTGTGTACTATAACGGAAATTATTGACGAAAATTTAAATGGTCTGGTTACAGCTAAAAGAGTAACTTAGTTTTATCTCATGAACAACGAAAAATATTGTTTTTGCCAGAAAAAATGAAACCGACTCCAATTACTCAACTAAATAGGATTAATATGTTGTTGTTTAAGTATGCTTCATATCAAATATTTTAATAAAAAAATTGAAGTCAGTGCCGATTATTTAAATAAAATATGCTTATTAACGAAAAAAAACATTCCAACGAATGACAAAAAGACCTCCTTTTTTGAAGTCGGCTAAAAATAGAACGTGATATAATCTTACGCCAAAAATCACGATTTCGTTATCATTATTGACTGTACATAAATCAATTTAGTATAAAAACACTCAACATTTCCCTCTGTTCAAACAATGCTGGTACTTGTAAAACAATGTGTTAGCCATCGATCGACGACTGCGATGATTGATGGCACCAACTGTTGAACCTGATGGCGGGAATCCGATCCTTCAGTGACGGAATTGATAATACTTGAACCACGAATCTAAAGGGTTTATTTGTATAGCTAGCGACCCGCTTCGGCTTCGCATTGGCATAAAAACCTTCCTCTTGAATCACTCTATCTATTAAAAAAAACCGCATCAAAATTCGTTGGTTAGTTTCAAAGGTCTAAGCATATATAGGGACAGACAGCGGGAAACGCCTTTGTTTTATACTATGACGATTATAATATGATGATTACGATGATAGTGATGTATTCTTCAATTTTAGCATACATTTGAAAAATGCCGTCAAAACGCGCGCGATTTCCTAATTCTATGTATTTAGTGACCCCTATACGGTGGCGTGACATTTGATTGGTCTTAAAAAAAGGCATACTTCTTTATAAACAAGTCTTAGAACTTTAATAAAAACATCTATTTTCTATAGAATTATATCAGTAAGTTTATCGTTGTTGATTATAACAAATAAACTAAAATACCCAAAACTTATTTGAGACTATAAATAAAAGTAGAGCCTCATATTGCATTGTTGTTAGCAAACAGGAGCTGATTGGTGATTCATGACTGTTTACAAAACCAGCTGCCCGTGGTGTGTGCAGTGTGAGCGCTGAAAAATTAAAGTGCATTCTAGCGGAAGGCGTAAAGGCCAGCTGAAACAATGGCGCTGATTTTATTCAATGTTTTTAAAAAGGAATTTTTGTGTATTTTTTTTTAAATTTAATTTTGAATACTTCCATATTTTTTTTTTAATTTCAACAAAAAAGGTATTAGGGATATGGAATAATAAGGGCGATATACTCTTTAAACCCTGCCTCTTAGCCTCTGTAGTGGTTTCTTTAAAGACCATCAGGTTGAAGCCATGTATCAAATCACGGCTGCTTTTCGATATACCTATTAGATACCTATTAGCAGTTATAAAAAAGAACACGTCAAAAGAGATAGGACACCAAGGCGTGCCAAGTCAATTGGACCTTGCAACCCACTATATAAGATGATTGTTAAAAGTATTGATATATATATGTTGTTATACTTATTTTTATTTATTGTGTATTATTTTCAAGTAATATTAATTAAAAGAAAACTGGTGTTTTTTTTTAAACTTTTCTCATATTTTGACACCTACACTATCTATTTGTAATTTCCAAAGGTTGACTGGCAGAGAATGCTTATAGCATTAAGTTTAAGTACCTATTGTAGCTCTTGGCTCAATAAAGTTTTAAATAAACAAATTCTTGCTTTCCCAATTCAATTCATTCTCCATATCTTCTTTCATCTCAGCGCTATTTCAGTTGCTTATATTTTTTTTTAGTCTAGGTACATTAAACACAATTCATTCTTAATCGATAAAATTAGAAAGTAAAGTTAAGTAAGGAAATATTCAAAAGGCAATTACACACAAAATCAAATATTCCAAGATTGGAGCCCATCACTAAATTATTGACGATGTAGGTGTCAATTACACGGTGGAAGTGCGCCCTTAAATATTCAAACTGTAATTACCACTTGTTGTCCTCAAGTCGAAAGGAAAATGAAAAATTTTGGTTTATAGTTGAACTAGCTGTTGGTCGCGGCTCTACCCGCGTGGTACTCGGTTATATTGTGCCCAAAAATAGGTCGTTGACCTCTGGTCCTTAACTATATCCATACCAAATATCATCAAAACCCGTCCATCGGATAATCCATGAAAATGCAACAGAGACAGACAGACTTTCGCATTAGACAGAGGGACATAACAGCAAAAGATTGCACGTTGACCTGGACAATTTTGTTAGGACGGCAACAAAAAGTAAACGGAGACCTTACCCAGCAGTGGGAGATTTATGGTTACTAAAAGGCCCCAATCACGTCAGAAGCTGAACAGATTTGAATAAAACACTCGCCTTCGTGTTACTGGTTTCCGCTCAAAAACTAAGTAAGTATTAATTTAGTATTATAATATTGTTCATTTACAAGGTAATACAAGACCGTAAAAATAATATGTTTGATACTAGCAACGCCATCTGTTTGACGCCCCCACAAACTAGTTAGTACAAGTTGCTAGTAAATGCTTGCGGTTACGGTTCGTTGTTCAGTTACCTCGAGTTTGAGGTAAGGTTCTGAAACCAACATTGCTTGTTATGCTGTGCTGTGTACGTTGTTTGCATAATAGTAGTAGGTATAAATAGATATTATTTTTAGTCTGGCTTTTTCCACGCCATTAATTGTTTAGTACGTAAAATTGTGTAATTTAATTAACATATTAAAAGCTAGCAACGGTGTTTTCGCGTTTCTATGATTACAGTAATGTTTGTGTTTTAACAACCCACACGGAATATATAGGATATAGCACATTTTTTATGCCTTCATTAAAATCGCTAAAAGTAAATAAAGACTTAGTTTGAAAGAATTAATCGTATTAATTTATTTTACTAGCACTACAAAGCCACAAGAGATTTCACTCCGCTAAGATCTGGGCAGGGCTTCAATAATACCTAATAAACGGTACCTTCTACAGTCTGCAGCCAATGACACGGTTCGTCTAGTTGGCACCCCTGTAATGTAAGCCTAGTGGTTATAGCAACTCCAACTTAGCGGATAATGCTCTTGTATGTTCTTTGAAAAGAGCAAAATGACTGGTGGAGAATTCTTTTGCTACGTTAGTGCTTTTATCTATTCTGTACTTGCTCTTGGTCTCAACCATTTATTAAGTAAATAAATAAAGTTGTAAATAATTAAATAAAAACGAGAGAGAAAACTTTTTAAATTTATTTTTAATTGAACTGTTTTTTCTCTATTTTGCTGAAATAAAATGTTAATATACCTACCCAGCCCTGTTTTTACCATTATTATTAAGCATTGGGCCTCTCTTTATTTATGCTCATCATCACTACATAGTATAAAACAAAGTCGCTTTCTCTGTCCCTATATCCCTATGTATGCTTAAATCTTTAAAACTACGCAACGAATGTTGATGCGGTTTTTTTAATAGATGGATTGATTCAAGAGGAAGGTTTTTATGCCCATGAGAAGCCGCGGCGGGTCGCTAGTTTGTACATTTTTGAAGAAGTCAGTGCGCGTGAGCGCGTTTGCATGACGAACCATTTAATAGTAACTATCAATTCTATAAAATTGTTCAAATCAAATTACCAGATGGCAGCGCTAGGTTTACACTCCGGATTAGTATTACAATGACTGACACCAATTTCAAATTACTTTCAGACTTATTTCTTGTAATTCATTACATTGACTAAATTCAAACGCGTTAAAAAGCAATTGTAAAATAATGAGAGACGAGAAACTAGAAAGTTGCAGTTCGTAACTTGAAGTCCGCAGTTTGGAAGACCATGCAGATATTATTGTCGCGGGAGCAGTTTAACTGCAGTTGCGAACTCATTTTCCTTCTCGTTTACTTTGTAACAGAATGTTCAATTTATCCAAAGAATCAGGAACTGCGAGACGGGACAATTCCTTATTCTATGAAATTATCTGTGCGCTCTAAATAAAGCCTGCTTCTATCAAATACCTACTTTGGTTTGCTATTCCGGTTGCTTGTTGTGTTCTATAACATCTATATACATCTGTAGATATTGCAATAAAGTTTATAAATACTTTGACATTTTTAATATTAGTTTGAAAGTAATGGGATATAAATCAAGGAGCGTTAGGAGCATAGATTTTAACGTACCAAGATTTTTTTATTGAGATTTAATAAGTTGTTCCTAAAGAAATTTATTAATTTAAAGTGCCATCTACTCAATACGAAGGCAACTAAATTGTGTTAATAGGCAAAATCAGCCTAGGCAAGCAGTTGTAGATGATTTATAAATAAAAATAAAATAAAACGCCAACACAACGCGAATACTTAATACTCGCGAAGTCTAAGTTCGCGGTGAACTACTAGTTAATTTTATTTCACATAGGTTGAAAATGAAAAAAAAAACGTGTAAAAAACTAGCAAAAGAAAGGAAACTTGGAAAGTGGAATTCGCTGCAACAAGCTATGCTGGGCCCAATTGAGAAAGTCCTGAAATGCGAAATAAAATCTCTAGAATTATAAACTATACAAGAAAATGCATTTAACCCCAAAGGTAATTTCAAAAGGCACACTAATAGACGTAAATTTTGTTACAATGAATTCAGTGCATGCGATTCAGTGGAAGGATCAAGAGTATATAGCCCGCTCGGAACCAGACTAACGAAGCTATAATTTAACGAAGATATGGTTTTGTTAAACATTGTATGTCAAAGTGTAGGAAAAAAATGAGCAGTTTTTAAATGTTAAAGTAGACGTATAAGTAGGCAGGTTTGAAAATTGGAGATAAAGATCAGAGGCACCTAAACTATAAAGCCTAGTGTTGCCGTGGCTTATGCTGTAGTCAAAGAAAAGTAATGTGTAGAAAAGAATAAATTAAACCTTATTTTTTCATAAAGCAAAAATTTTATACTGAAAGTGAACCTAAATAAGAACAGTGTATAAATTATACAATTCTTCAAAAGTTTAGAATAGAAAAACTCTTTTGCACCAAACAAATGTATACATAATTTTTTAAACTAGGTTAGGTACAAAGGCGGACTTATTGCTAATACTTTGCTTACTTGCTTTACTTTTATAAGAAAGTGAATTGATAACAAAATTAATAAGGCAACGCAATATTTTTTTTACTTTATAGTATGTTGTGCTTATTACCACTAGGCCCGATCGATAAGCCCTGTCAAATCAATTTCAAGTTATACAAAATTTTGATTCAATGTTCAAACTGGATCATGTTTTGAAGCATGTTAAATTTCGAATGATGAAGACAACAATTAATACTATAAATAGGTCTAATTAAATTGTCTTATTTAAATAAAATTAATAAATAGTATTGTATTTTTTTATTAAATAAATATAAGAAATACGTAGTCTCGCTCCGTTCATGCATAGTGTGTTAGGCTTAGACGACAATTGGCCTCGAGGTCGAGTTGAGTCAACTTGCGGCATTGTACGTTTGAACGCCAAGCAACCTGCCACACGCCATGGAGGCTTTTGGGAGCTTTTGTTACGAGTAGAAATACCTGCTTTTATAGACTCACTTTGAATGCTTTTATTATATTTAATTAAAAGTTACATGTAAGTTCTATTTTTAACAGATTACATGCAATTATTACAGTGCTTTAAAATTTATATTTTGCAAAGAAGTTCGAATCCGCGCGCGCATATTTTTTTTTTATCTATGGTATTTTGTAATATGAATACCTAAATAAGAATTAGTTGTAAAAAAGGTAACACTTTTTTATCAATTTAAAGATTAATATTAAATACCTACCTTTCAAACCTTTGATACTACGTACGTTACAGTACTCGTACTTCATATATCGCTTTGTATATACAAACTCTGCTACGTCAGTATGACTTTGTGAATATTTTCTACTTAGCTAAGTAATTACCAAATATTAATTCCACGACCTCCGTGGTGTGATGGTTAAAATATCTGACCGATACTCAGGAGGTCCCGGGTTCGATCCCCGGTCAGGTCAAGATGAAAAATGATATTTTTTTGATTAGCCTGTATCTTGGATGTTTATCTATATAATAATATGTATTTGTTACTAGCTGTTCCCCGCGGCTTCGCCCCGCGTGGGACTTAGTTATATCGCGCCCAAAAGTAGCCTATATTTGACCTCAGGTCTTTAACTACATCCCTACCAAATTTCATCACAATCGGTCCAGCAGTTTAGCCGTGAAGAGGTGACAGACAGACAGACAGATAGACAGACAGACTTTCGCATTTATAATATTAGTATGGAAGTATGGATTACATATAGTATCTTTGAGTTATATTCCATAAAACAAGTCTCGTAACTAACTTTGAGGCTAACTCATAAGTAAACACGAAATCAAAATTTTAAGCTAAGTAAGGTGGTTAGTTAGTATATAGTACTAATGTCAGCTAAAACTGAATTTGCTGAAATTCCCGAAGGAACTGGAGTGAGATGCCGGCCGGCTGCTAGTTTTGAAATATGAGAAATGTCAAAAAGTAGTGACATTAACCGAGATGTGGACCATGCCTAGTGTCTGACACCGAGATTTGGAGCACTCCTTAGTGTCTGACCTCGAGATGTGGACCACACCTACCGAGAAGTGGACCACGCCTATTGTCTGACTCCGAAATTTGGACCACGCCTAGTGTCTGACACCAAAATGTGGACCACGCCTAGTGTCTGCAACCGAGATGTGGATCACGCCTAGTGTCTGACACCGAGATCGGACTCCAAAATGTGGACCACGCTTAGTGTCTGACCCCGAGATGTGGACCACTCCTTTAGTCCCGAGATGCGGACCACGCCTAGTATCTGACACCGAGATTTGGACCACGCCTAGTATATGACACCGAAATATGGACCACACCTAGTGTCTGACACCGAGGTCTCATTCCGAGATGTGGACCACGCCTAGTGTCTAACCCGAGATGTGGATTACTCCCTAGTGTCTGACCCCGAGATGTGGACCACGCCTAGTGTCTGACACCAAAATGTGGACCACGCCTAGTGTCTGAACCCGAGATGTGAACGACACCTAGTATCTGTCACCGAGGTCGGACTCCGAGATGTGGACCACGCCTAGTGTCTGACACCAAAATGTGGACCACGCCTAGTGTCTGAACCCGAGATGTGAACGACACCTAGTATCTGTCACCGAGGTCGGACTCCGAGATGTGGACCACGCCTAGTGTCTGACACCGAGGTCTGACTCCGAGATGTGGACTACTCCCTAGTGACTGACCCCGAGATGTCTGACCCTGAAAGTATTAAGAAATAGTCCGGAGTATCTCAATTACACTAAGTACATGTAAATACATGATTAACAAATAAAGATAACTTGAACTAGCTCCTTACAGTAGCAATGAATACATAGCGCGCAGAACTGATGGTTGAAGCAAAAAACAGTTCATTCAAATGACAATTACTTTTTTTAATTAACTGATTTTGATGAAACAAACTTTAGATGTTATCAGAGATAAGACAAAAAAATTGATAAAAGTTTTAAGCAAATCGGTTCAGTCAAGTGCTTTCGGAGATAAGCGTGATCATACATACAGAAAGAGAGACAAACAACCAAAAAAAAATTTTTGCTTTCTATTATTCTTTTGAAATGTCCCTCTATTCATTTCAATCAAAATTACTTAATGTACAGACAAAATATTTTTAATATTTTATTTTATGTATAATAGATATTGTTTGATGGTTTTAACCGCCACCGTAAAATCAACCGCTACATTTAATTACCAGTTTAATAAAATTTTTGGGTTTTAAAAATTCCAATTTAGCCGAAATTGTATTCTGAGTGTGACGTCATTTAAATCGAAGGGAAATGAGTTTGTTCGAGAGAGAGCGCTCGTTAGCTCAAGGTGACATAGAGTAAATAATGTCCGTCAACCGATTACAATCTTTTTTTTTAACCGACGAAAATCGGGTTCAATAAAATTGAATCGGGTAACTAAAATGGATGATTCAATTTTTTTTTAATATTTCTTCATCGCATAGAGCTAGTTTAGTTGTTTTCAGTGCTTTTTTTTCAATTATTCTTACCATTTCTATCTGTATTAAATTAGTATTTATTTATATAGGTACCAACTGAATATTAATAAGAAAAAGTTTTTGAGGATATATGTTTTTTAATTCATTCATTTCGTGTAGGGGTCATGGTCAATCGACCATGCACACCCTGGTACCAAATTGCTTTAGGTATAAATTGCTATTTACGTACAAAGAATATATTCCCTAATATGAGTAAAAAAATAATTATTTGTTTAAAATGAATTTGAAAACAATGAAATAACGACAAACGAAAATATATTTTAAATTTGCAAATTCGAAACAAAACAGTCTTTTAAAATAAACGCATAGGCCTATTTGTGTCAAACAATTGTAGTTTTTGGAGTTAGCATCGATCAGATGGTTCCAAAGTATAAGAATGCTGCATTGCAACCGTCGCTGTCGCATAGAAGTTTTAGTAGTAACTTCTGAAGTTAGTCGTTTGTTTCAGACGATGTCAGCGAAAATGTACTCTATGTAACTCGAAACTTGTACGTGGACTTTGTTAAACATAACCTTTTATTTCCTTACTGAGAATGTATTGTTTCACACCAAACATATTGTTTCATTCCTGAACTGAGGCGAAAATAATGGTCACAAGTAATAATGTGCTGTTTCGTGGAAATTTTCCATAATTCCCGAAGATATTCCCAAAATTGCCAAATGACTTTGGAATCATTTCCAATGGCAAAAGTTCTTTGGTATAACTGGGAATATTCCCGTAAATTTCCAAGGAAAATAATCCCGTAAACTGTAAATTTCCAGCTGCACATGCATTTAATATTTCAATGTATAAGACTACATGTTTATTTTATTTTTTAAATATCCTACTACTAAGTATAAGATATTTTGGAAGATTATCCCAGAATTTCCACGGGAACGGAGCCCCGGGCAACACCTAGTCTGAAAATATTAAAAAAAAAGAAACAAATAATACATACATTCCGTATAATTTGTTACTCTGTGACAATTGCATTCGACCGCCGTAAAGTTATAAATTAGAGCACATTGCAAGTGGACCATTCCTAGCTTTCCATTTTTATGTCTGCTTAATTCCCATTTTATTCGCTATTTTTCATTCCGTTTTAATTCTCAAATTGCTATTTAAATTTTTGTAATGTATTATCCAAGTAAGGTTATTTGTTATTCATGTTTTACTATTATAAAATATGATTAAGGGAATTTGAATTCAACAGTTTACATAAATGTAACAAAGTGTTTGTGTTGCAACTGATTGCGGTGTAACTATAAAAATAAACAAAATGATATAAATAACAATACAAAATGATCATAGATAACTACATACAGATCGATAGTGGGCGATAACGTCAAAAGCAGAAAATATGAAATTCGCTTACACGCTCTGTTTCCAAATTTCAGATTTAATTATAAAAAATCTTTTTTTGAAACATCCCTTAAAGATAAATTCATTGTTTATTTCGGGCTAGAACCATACCTATAAGTACCTGGTGTATACAATGATTTTAGGTTAAGTACATAATAAGTTTAAGTACATAACCGTTACATTCGAAATCAATTAATATTTAAAATCAAAATATTACGCTAAAGCAGAATTATTTTGTGAATAAAATATGAAATCAACAGCCATGCTGGCATTAAGATGAGATAAATTTTATCTTGGGATAAAAACCTATAAATGAACAGTAAAATGCTCAACGATTTTTCATATCCAAAAAGCTGTCCCTGACTCGCCGATATTATCTGAGCTTCCATTTTTGATGAAAAAATCCGGTTGCGATTGATTATCAATATTCCAAACTCAATTAGGCTGGTTATTCAAATTTGATGTCTTAATTTGAAATGCACAAGGTGTATAATTAAACGTGTCGGTAGCAGTTAACTACGACTTGCGTAATCAATATGAGTTGGGTTCAATATTTCACGTCAACTACTGGGACAGATTGTTGGAAAATTACATGCCAATCAAAGAGACTTGTGCTTCTATAAGTAAATGTTACACATTGATACGATAAAAAAGTTAAATCAATATATCATAGTGTAAAACAAAGTCGCTTTCTCTTTCCCTTTATCCCTATGTATTCTCAAATCTTTAAAACTACGCAACGGATTATGAACGGATTCAAGAGGAAGGTTTTTATAACCATGCGAAGCCAGGGCGGGTCGGTAGTAAGTAATAAAATAAAAGCTGCCAGTGTTCTGGATACATATTAATTATTTATTAAAACTTTATTGTTCCATAAGTACAAAATACTTACTTATTATACAATTGGCGGACTTTATGCTAAAAGCATTCTCTACCAGTCAACTATTGGAAGAACCATTGGAACATTGCCTTCCATAGCGGATTGGAAAGTTATTTTTATTAATATTTTTTTAATAGTGTAATTTTTGTGTTTTTGACTAGACCCTTTGATTTTGAAATAAAAATGTAATAAAATAACGTAACTTTATTACGTTTTTAAAATTGGTTATTATCAGTTTAAGAGTACAAACTTTATATTTCGCAATTTATTCATCTCATTATTTTTAACCGACTTCAAAAAAATGAGGAGGTTCTCAATTCGTCGGAATGTTTTATTTTTTTGATGTCAAGCTCAAGAAAATGCCTATAATATTTTATTCATCTAAATAAACTTACAACTAATACTAAAGCATAACGGTACAAACATATTAATGTTGTCAACTAAGTTATCCCAAAACTCCCACAGAATCTACCACTTAAACTTTGAGATTTCGCGATTATGACTTTCTGTCCTGTTTTAACCCGATATGAACCTGCATTAGTTATCTGTGGTTATCTCACTCCCTCGTTAATCCAGGTCATTAGGTCTGAGTTCGGATTAGTCCACTATCTCAAACGAATTATTACACCTATAAAATTTCATAACCTTAGGCCTAGGCCTTACCTTTTGTGTGTTGGTGTTGATGGAAATTATTTCAATTTTTATAAAGCTTATGTTTTTATGGAAATTTCTAGTCTCTACCTACCCCTGCGGATGACAGACATATGATCTTGGCGTTGTATGTTCTGTTTTAAAAGATGACAGTTTTTAAAGTGTCGGTGTCGTAAGAGACGACTATGGGAATAACAGAGAGCTAAAATCCGTGTGGATTAAAAATCAATTAAATTTTATGGATTTTCTTTAGTTGCAATAAATTATTTTTATTTTTCTAATATAAAAGAAGCATCTTACACCTTATTCAAAAATCCAGGAACGAAAAGGCCGTTTTTTTTATATAAGTATCTATATTTACGATAATATTTCGTATACATTTAATCGAATAGAATAGAAAACGGTTTATTTAAAACTAGCTGACCCGGCGAACTTCGTACCGCCTTTCTTAATATTTTTTTTCCGTAAGAACCTTGTACAGAGTGTTAGAAAACTACAAAAAAAAATCAGCCAAATCGGTCAAGCCGTTTTCATGCTATGTCGTGACAACGGAAAACGGGTTTCATTTTTATATATATAGAGGTAGATAAGCTCTTATTTTAACATAACAAACTGACACTTGAATTTAATTTACCTGTTTATAGATGTATAGATGTTATGCTCTAATTTTCAGGGCGGGAAACAGAAAATGAGGCTATTACCTGCCACGTGGAGGTGCTGATGGAAAATTATTTCAATTTGTTTACGAGCTGTGTTTTGTTAGAGCGTTCTTCCCATTATACTTTCCAAACGAATGGCCACTGCTCATTATGACGTTGAATTGAATGTTTTTAATATTATTGTGTAAATAAATAGGCTTTGTTGTGTAAAAAGTTCTTTTATTTATTCAGTTACGCAGAGAAAGGTAGGGAATTTAATAATATATCAGCCTAAAATCATTCTAACAAAACTTTTTATATATATTTACAAAATAAACATTAACGATTGATATAATAATTTAACATGTTTATAGTTAACTTGAGATCCTAATATATTGTTCATTTTGAACTCTATATTTCATAAATAAATAAATAATAATAATAACTATAATTCATATTACGATACAAATATATAAAAATAAATCGTTTATTTCGTTACTTTTGATTACAACAACAGTACCTATGTAGTTGGAATCTCCACTTAAACATAAAAAATAGGTATTGTGTTAAGAGAGTTGATACAAATCAACAAAACAATTTAAAAATGAACAAAACATCATAAAAATATATAAATAAACATTAATTATACAATAAGTATACTTTAAAGGTTTTATGGCAAACATTGAATACGTGCATTAAATAAGGCTTATTACAGTTTAAGCCTGGGATTTCGACTTCTCTCTTGTTATACACCAAACGTAGTTAAAATTTGCGCCTGACCTACCTTTTCAACAGTCCTATTGCATTGACATAAATACCTGCATTACGTAGACATATTAAGATATATTCCCGATTGTACAGTAGATCTCAACACCGTTATAGCAAAGCCTTTGACTCCAATTCGTAATGAATTCATCACAATACTATAGTGTTCCAGAGAATAAAAAGGGATTGTGCTACAAAGAGGAAACTCAAATAAATGTGTATAAGAGAGATACTTCCCACGGTTTTATGCATTGAAGAATTTATTCACGGGTTCAACTTTGCTGAAAAAAGGCGAGTCAAAGCATTCATTGTGCCCTTATATTTTCTTTTGTAAAAAATAAATAAAAGGTCTTTTCTGAAATATCTACTTATCAAAAATGGCTCCGAACCCATATCCACTTTATTTAAAAGCTATACGTATAGTAACAAGTACTAACCAAATTACTTTGCGTGCTTTCGCCACCAGATACCAGGGCTCGGAAACCTGGTTAAAATAAAAAACCAGCTCGATTTTCTGCCCATACATACAGCGACCGCTAGCATTACGGTTTCGCTCAACCGGTATTTCCCCAAAAATAACGGTCTTAACCAGGTAATTAAGACCCTAAAGTCGACCCTATACTTATTTACCAGGTTAAAGACCGTTATTTTTGGGTCTTTAAAATACCGGTTCCGAGCCCTGCCAGTTACAGGACTAACAGTGGGTGAGCGCCGGCCGGCAGTAGTTAGCATGAACTAACTGGTGGCGGAAGCACGCAAAGTAATTTGGTAAGTGCTTGTAAGTTTGACTTCTGCAAAGTAACACCTGAATCTATTAAATATACCTAGTCTCTATACAAGTTTGATGGTCGTTATAATTGTCCAACATTGTAATCAATCAATTAAACTTTTCCTTACCTGCGCGTAGGTTTTAAATTAAATACTAGAGTGCTATTTCAGCATTTGTTCGTAAAACCATAATATTCTGTAATCTGTGGTAAAACGTTCGAGCAAAACTGTGTTCATGCGAATTCAACTTCCACCCAAACAATAACACAATGCGCTGAAACCTCAGCTTGTTACTTCCTTTGCATTATTCACGTAAAAAGTGACCGCAAAGTTCTCTCGTCGCCATTTTTGCTGCATTTTTAGAAAGCGCTCGAGGCCCTCTTGCCGACGCATTCATGCACTTCTGTGAAAATTTTCACGTCTTTTCAAAACTGTTAAGGCAAGTTTTATACCTTTATATAAGTATTACTTTACAATAAATGGTATAAGAAAAATCAGTTTTTATATATTTTAAATTCCATTGCGGGTTGTTGGTAGACGGATTTACTTTAAAATATTGCATATTTATAGAACAAAAAATACATATTAAATCGCGTAAAAAAACTTCATACTTCCGACTTCTTTCTATTTTATTGACAATGTTATAAAATTGGTTGAAAATCCTTAATACAAAAGTTTTAAAATCCCGCATACCAAAACCCTTTTCCATTTTTCATTCGTACCCATCGGGGAAGGCCAGTCCAACTCAGATTTAGCCAAATTTTATTGTATTAGGTATTTAGTTTTGTGTCTGATAATCATGTATCATGAAATGTTACAAATATAATTCTTAAATGTCGGCAAGCAATGCACTCGTGTCTCTCCTTTCTCTTAGTGGAATGAATTTACCTTCTCAACAATATAATAAAAATAGTCCACAACTTAATGATAAGCGGTTACCATAGCCACAAACCCATAAGTACAAAAAATATTCATAATTGTAGAATCTATATAAAATATCATAAGCATGCGCATTGTGTCCATACTATGAAGAAAATTGATGACATCCTTTGTGATTTCTGAATGAAAAAGCCACAGTATATAAATTGTTAAAAGCATTTTCTAAGCTCGGTATAAAAATGTTTACATGTCATTCTCATCTCATTATTGTTTAGTGAAACTGTTAGTCGACCATATTTTGTAGCTACAAATTCTCATGATTTTTATTGGCCTCGTAAAAATGACTTAGATTTCCCTCGAGACGGCGTTATCTTTTGCTATTGTCGATCGCGGAAATCCGCAAATAATTATGTTTTATTGAGAGTTATTTTCTCATACAACTCAATATAGTTTAGGAATTCTTTTATCCTATTCCTGATAGACAAATCCAACAACATAAAAATCATAAATTTGTCCGTCCGTTCTCGAGTTATGGGTGTTGTAACTAATAAAACAAATGACGAATGGATTGTAAGTGCTATTTATTTATTTGTTTAGTACGTTAATTTACAATTAAAAATTTTACAAGATAAAATTTTTCCTATATATAATTTGCTGACAGATATTTTGCAAGTCCTCTTTTTAATGTCTATCTCAATGGTTTGTGATATGAAGCAAATGGGATGGCTAAGATTGAAGGCGAGTGCGAATGGTCGCCACAGTAACACGAATTTCTTTTATATAAGTTCATAGATTTATCATGAGCTTATATAAATTTTCCTGGTTATGATTATATTTATATCTTCATTATTACAAGTACTTGTAAGAGATGTAATAAATAACTTAATGTGAAGTTTAGACTTATTCCGACATTTCCGACCCATTGTAGGCAAAAATATATGTATATACATGGGTACATATGTACAACACATACAGGATGCACAAAGTAAAGAATCATATAACCTTCAATAAAACAGCCATTTCCTCAGTGCAAACAGAAAATTCGGCTCCGGGTGACAAAGCGATGAATAAATGATATAAAAGTGGCGTAGCCTTGAGAATCCGAGTATCTTTGTCATATTATGCCACAATTTTCAACTTTAACGTAATGTAGCATAAACCAAAATCGGGTGAAAGTGCTATAAGTATACTTTGTTGGCCGTAATTTCAGCTCCATATTTCTTCCGCGAAGCGTTCTACTATCAAGTTCAATTCATTAGTACAACAAAAGGTTTTTTTTTTCAGAATAGATTATGTATTTTTCACTTTGAAAGAGCGTTGATTTTCTATATACTCGTTCTTCGATTCGGTGATAGTAGTAAATCTATTGTTCATCAATATTTCTCTAAGGGTCAGGAATAGATTGGCAGAAATTCCCGTAAAAGCCGAAACATAGCCTCATTAATTAGCTATAGTTAGTAATCAGATATTATCAAGCCAAGGATCGTTCGAGTGCAAAATGGTGTGCGATGCGATGTAGATAAAGCCTAATTCCTAGCGATGGATATAGGTATGTAGGATTGTAAATATATTAGTTATACACCCTTATTTTTGAAATAGTACAATACACTTCCAGGCCAAAAAATGCCTTTTTTTATTAAATACGTGTAATCGTTATTTACTTAATATAACTTATAAGTTAAATCTTTAAAACTACGCAACGGATTTTGATGCGGTTTTTTTTAAATAGATAGTGATTCAAGAGGAAGGTTTTTATGTACATGCAAAGCCGGGGCGGGTTGCTAGTTCAAATTTAAATTCAAAAACTAAAACTTACATTAGGACAGTGGAACGCATAACTTAACAAGCCATCTTTGAACGTTACCAAGTAAGGTGTCATCCATTATCCTAATGTCATGGCTGAATATTCAGTAATCTAATAGGATGACTGTGAAACTGAATTAATGAACTACTTCATCACAGTAATATCGATAGCCATTGGAACGGTGGAAAAATACATCAATGGGTCTTTTACCAGTCGAAAAACCCACCCGGTGGTAATCTCCCCTGGTCAATCTGGAAGTCTTTAAATAAACTCTGGACTGATGTTAGGAGATGCCAAGAGAAAAGGAGTGCTATTTTTGAGATGTATGACCCACCCAAAACCAGTGAGTCGAATGATTATCGTTCGAGTCACCGGTTATGTCGCATGAAAATCATTCAAAAACGAAGATAATCATTCGACTCACCGGTTTCGGGTGAGTCATACATCTAAAAAATAGCACTCCAGAATTAGATGAGGTTTTTCAACTGGCAGCCTGTGCGATTGCGGTGCTGTCCCGCCTGAATACCCTGATTGCCCAGTCTCCTGTACGGCTGAAGATTTGGAGGAGGCAAACGCCAGAGCGGTGGACATAGCTATGTACTGGTCAAAACATATTTAAAATATATATTTATGTATAGCACAGTCATTTCGACGCGAAAAGAAGAAAAAGTACTTAATATCAATAAAAGGAGTTTGGTACCGCAATAAGTTAATACATCTCATGAGCTTATCTAATCTGACCGATTTAAAGGGACCATCAACCAATGCAGTACATCGTAAGACCGGTTGTATCCAGTATGGCAGTATTACCAATTATCTCAAAAGGCCTACAACAATCTAACGTACTTGCTAGCAAGCGCAGTTACTAGCTTTCGTTTGCATAATGGAATTCAAAAGGTATTAAGTCAAGTTTAGTGAATTTAATTTTTTGATGAAAATGATGCAGTGATGGGAGTTTGTGGCGTCGCTGTAAAAGCGGTGGTAACTACCAAATATAAGTAATTAATAACATCAATTAGTGATAAAAGTATCCTGAATTAAAGTAAATTTTATTTTTAAAAAGATGACTAATTTCACCCTATTCCGCAAGCGGTATTTCTATTAAAAACGGTCTTACCTTTCACCACCCGAGTTCACCCGACACGGTATAATCACCCACAACCGTGTTTCATCAAAACGTGTTTGCATAATGCCTCGTGTAAATTAACCTGCTCTCTATTTTTTATTTAGATACACGACGTATAGTGTTGTTACACACTCAACAGATTAAATAAATGGGGCACAGAAGGGTCCACACGCGGCTCAGCCCGCGTTTTACTCGGTTAAGTATATTGCGCCAAAATGTAGTCTGTTTGACCCCCGGTCTTTATATCCATGCCACAGATTATATAAGTAGTAATACTCTCGATCATTTGAGAAACTGTGATTCTAAATCCGATGATATATTTAATTAAGCACTAAATAAGTTTGTGGTAGAATGACGACACTTTATTTATTAAATTCTTGTAGCATTAACTACTAGCAAGAAAAGGAATTACTTTAATCTTTTTCTGAGACAATTGTCTATACTAAACGGACAGACTCATAGACAAGCGGTAAAAATTGTAACCAATAATTTTCTCTTGAGTAAAATTAAAAACCAACAAAACAGATGCTAATGTCAAATCTACTTAAATTCAGGAAAGCAACGGACAATTTTACTTCCTACGTCTATCAAATAGAATATAGCACTTAACACAAATGCTATAAGATCTCATCTCCTTTGCACTTCTATAAGCATTTATGAAAAGTAAAATAGCACTTAACGTAAATGCTATAAGATCTACTCTCGTTTTGAATTTCTAAACGCTGTATCTAATCACGTTGCTTCGCCTGATCTTATTTTCTCGGCGTGTTTGCTCCAGTTGCGAAGTGTTTGACCCCAGCTGAGGGGACCAGAGAATAAGGGAAATTCTTCAGCCCTCTGAACACAATATTTGATTGCGAGATACAAAAGGAAAACTGCTGTTGGCATGAGCTGGAAGGTAAGTTTGATTGATTGTCTTAGATAATGTTTTGTCCTAAATCTTTTACAATAAAAAAGAACTATAAAATTTTGCTTAGCTATTTATTTATTTATTGCATTAGTAATTGAGATAAATGCTGAGACTTTGGGGAAAAGTACCGGCTTTGATATTTAAAAAAAAACTAACTACCTTTTAGGTAACTGATTGTTAAATAGCTTCAAGGCTATAAAAATTTCTACCTTAAAGTAAGGAAGAACAAATCACACAGATTAAGCGATTAGGTACTTTTGTTATGGGATATTTTTTATACGATACTGTTGGGGACCACCTATACAACCTTCTTAGCTTTACATAGTTCTTTTTTTACTTACCTTTATGTCATTCTTTTATTTAAATATATTGTCTTAAAATAGCAACCAAAAGTGTCGTTTTCTTACAGATACTATATAGCTACTTATAACAAATACACAACTATTTAAAGGTAGGCAAACACCCAAGTCCCAGGAGTATTTTTATAATGCCAATTTTTAACTTTTCCTGATAAGTTATTGAACCCAGAACCTCCAGATTCGAAGACAGGCGTGTTGGCGTGTGTGACAAAAAAAGCAAGAAACAAAATAAAAGTACAAATTCCTCACTTTTGCAAGTTTAGTAGTGAGTGGTTTAGTATTATTCGTTATCTCTAACCACTTTGACATAAATCAACGAAAAGCAAAGATAGAGTTTTGGATAGTCGAATAAACTATTTCTCAAATAATGCTGAAGAGTAGATTATAACTTGTTTAGTTTTGACAAAATTGCTGACTCCAATTTGTTACGCAGCGCAGGTAGAGTCAAAATTATCTTTAAAAAACATGTTCAGTGTATTTAAGTACCGTTATGTACAGTATCCTATCCTACTAATATTATAAAAGCAAAAGTTTGTATAGATGTTTGTTACTCTTTTACGGAAAAACGGCTAAACCGATTTGGCTGAAATTTGTGATGGAGATAGCTTAGACCCTGGAACAACAATTAGGCTATACTTTATCCCAGACTTTTTACAGAAGCGGAGCCCCGGGCAACAGGCTAATGAATAAAAAATAAGTAAATAATCTACACAGATTAAACTAACCCTCAAAGTAAATAGTCATATGAACGAATTTTAACCGTTATACCAAACTGTTTATAATGCTCCACATACTTACTATAATAAACGAATAATATCACTCTCAATTTGTCTAAGCTTTTAACACTTACATATAATAATACCAAAGCTTACTTACACAATATAAAAAACTAACGCCCAAAAGTAGCCTATATTTTACCAATGGTTCTTAACTGTTTCCAGATTCCGTCAATATCGGTCCAGCAGTTTGGCTGTGAATCATAACAGACAGATAGATAGGCAGACAAACAGACTTTTGCATTAATAATATTATTTTAAAGTATGTATATGAATATGGAAGTATTGATATCTTGATATGGATAAATATATTATATGTATATTCAGACGATTAATCAGAAGGCGCCAAATCACCTGAGTCATTCGACAATCCTAAATATCATTCCTTTAATATAGAAATGAGATTACACGCTATCACCTCATTGCATCTTCACTCATACGAAAATATATCTCAAAGTTGCCAACTCATCTGAGAGTCAATCTCATTTATCCTGTTCGTGCTATTAACGTTATAGCAATACTTTTGTAGTTTCTTATTAAGCTCTTGTCAGAATTTTCACATGAGTGAATTAACTTGGTTTAGGGACAAGACATAATTCTATTTTTTTGTATATTAAATTTTGCAAAAATATATATACCGAAGGCTGTACATCAGACGCAACCTATATTAATACAAGTTACAGGTGTTTGGGAACGATAGTATCTCCCAATCTTTGATTGTTTATTTTCAAAGGTCCCAATAAGTATTTATTGTCTCTCAACAGACTTAGGGCTGGTGTCGGAAGATGCCGGGAGAGCCGTGCTAGGTGGGGTTTCTTTGACTGCGGCGCGGTGCAGTCGATGGTTCACCTTTTGTCGTGCCCTAGCTGCCCTGTCTCCTGCACAATGGAGGACTTGAACAAGGCAAACGACCGGGCGGTGGAGGTGCTCAAGTACTGGGCAAAGTCAATATAGAGTCCATATAGCCATTATGAAGAAGAAGAAGTATTTATTGTTGTTGTTTTGTTCAATTCAAAAATCAATTTCAATTTAAAAAAGATATATTAATTCTTATAAGAAGCTTCATTATATTCCTCACGGTAAGATCAAAAAAAACAAGCGCGCTTTCGCATTTATAATATTAGTGCGGATCATTGCACGAAGGTAGCAGGCATCCATCATCACGCTCGTTATCCCCGCAACTTGCGATATTAGCCAATCTCATTCATTCTATTTCATTAGGAAATATCGTATACAGTGCGCCACATAGAAAATCATACAACATAAGGTGTAAGAGTAAAGGTAAATTTGTATTCTTTTCTATGTTGCTCTTTGTACTAGACGTAAACAAGACGATTCTTTCTGCTAACAGTAAATTATTATTGAGTTGTTTATCTATCGCGTAACTGAACTTATTTGATTATTGAGGTGTTTAGTAAGATACTGTAATTTGTTCTTCGTTGAGATCGCTGTCATTAGCTGTCGGCTCACTAGAGACTAATTTTTCTTAAATATTTATTAACTTATAATTAAAACAAGATTCTTAAAGATTCTTGAAGATTTATTATAATCTTATCTTTAACATGTTTCGTGAACAAACCTTTTGTTAAATATTGTTTATATTTTTGAAATTTTTCTCTAGTTCGTCAATCATTAAAGCTGTAACAAAAAAATAACAGGCATTTTTAACGAACACATAATTTTCATAATAACACGTTTTTTTAATAATACTTTTCCACACATGTTCAATAAACAAGAAATAAACACGTCTTGGTACATTATTCTAACAAAGTGAAGCCACAATATATAATGTAACCACCCAGCATTACTGCATGGCCAATAAAATATAGTTTGCCCTACGGAATACGAATAGTGTGGTATTTTAAAGAGAATTCCGCCAATGAAGTACTATTTTAAACAAACAGTAACGGATGGGAATTACTCAAATATATTTATATATATTTAATAGAATTTTGTTAGCACACAGGCATATGGCCCACTTGATGGTAAGTGCTCACCGTAAGCCATGGACGCCTGCATCACCAAAAGTACCACATGCGTGTTGCGTTTTTTTATGTTTTTTACTAATATAGAATGTATAATGTACCATTGATCTATGGCGGGATCGGGAGTTGCTCAATCTGATATATATAATTTAAGTAAAAACTTACTTAATCTAGGTTGAATAAAATAGAATTCAATTTACTGCAATGACATTCTAATACACAATTTACTGCGACGTTATCACAAAATAATTAGCAAACAATTTTTAATATTTTTGTAACTAGTGTACTGTAACTTTAAAAAAGATTTCTCATTTTTCGTTTTTATTATGTACACTAGCTGTTGCCCGCGGCTCCGCCCGCGTGTAGGTCGCTTTTCGCGTAACCTGTGGAAACTACAACTATCCAGACCTATAGTTAATTCTATTGTATCCTTTTCCCGTGCCAATTTTATAAAGCCATTACATTGCTACAATATCATTAAATATTAGGGCCACTTCTTTCTCAAATACCGTTTTTAAAATCAATAGGAATCAGTATTAAACAGTCGTAAAATTCTGAAAAAAATATATGTTTTTAGTTGAGGATATAGCAGAGTGAAATTCGCTTACAGTAACAGTACCAATATCAGACAAAATTCGCTCGATAGAAAAATCTAAGTTGCCTCCTTTGGAAGTTTATTTTCAATACTATGCCTAAAATAATAAACTTATTGTCCTGCTTTTTATACCAACCTTTAGATAAAGTATTTATATAGTGAAAATAGCTGAAGTAGATTTTGTAGTGTTATTTTCCCAAATATGATGTCTTAATGCCTACAAAATGAGTGAGCGCCGCGACTACGCGGCTTACGGACAACGGACCTTCAGAAGAAGGAGCCCTTAACATTCATACTATCAATCTTTGTCTCTAAAAGAGTAGACGCAGCCTATTACAGAGTCATTAGGACCTAAAATTCACTCCCAAAGTTTTAGTGGGCGTGAAAATTGGAGAAAAGCTCAATAAATAGTGATAAGTCAGATAAATTTGTCCTTACGACACGACCGTATTATTCCGTCAAACACTGATTTGATTATTTTTTAAACCAAAGCCAAACCAAACCAACCAATCAATTCAAATAGCTTACAATACAACACAACAAACGACCGATAAAAAAACCAACCAATAGTACTAAATCAACAGCCAAATTTTTTTTAAATAATTAGAATGAATTGCTGCCGTAAGGAAAAATTTCAATCTGCTATTAAAATAAAGTCAGCGCCATCTATTGATATTTTATGTAACTAAATCATACGCCCACAAACATTCAATGTGTTATTTTATTAAAATTTAATAGAGACTGCAGTGTGTTTTTGTCTTTATTGATATAAGTAGAAATTCTAGCTTTATCTAATTTAAATACGTTTATGTAAATCGCATTCAACTGTTTAAAAGTTTTGAAGCAGTGCTTGTAGTAAACTTTAAATGACCGTAACTTCTATTTCCCTTAACCGATTTTGTTGAAACAAAGATTTTACAACGCTCCTAATTATATGTAATTCACCTGTGAAAACAGCGTTCAAATCTGTTGAGTAGTTTTGAAATTATAACGCACCACACAGACAGAAAGACAGACAGACAAAAAGTGCAAATATTGTTTTTTTTTTTTTATTACTCTTCTTTAATTGCCCCGTAGAGGTTTTTTAGAAAAATATTTAATGTACAGACACTCGATTTTTACTGTCTTATTATATGTATAGATAGATAAGTACAAAATGCTTTTATATTAATGGAATTAACGCTAAGAGCTTTCTCTAAGTAACAAAATAATTCTAGAAAACAAATAAAAAACGAAAACAGAAAATTATTGTTTGTGGCAGGATTCGATCCAGCTACTTTCTAGAAACATTTCTTTAATAAAATTTAAAAAAAAAATAGACTTCTAAAAAATTAATACAAAACAAAAAAAGGTTAAAAACAAAAGAAGTGATGTCTAGCAGGATTCGAACCCTCTACTTAAAAATATGATCCGCTACCTCTACCGATAGGCCAACATGCTTTGCTTATTACTGCCGAAATTTCAAATGGGTTTTGTCTATAAGTTTTAAAGCAGTGTTTGAAGTAAATTTTCAATCGACCATAACTTCTTTTTCCCTTAACCGATTTTGACGAAACAAAGTTTTGACAACGCTCCTAATTATATGTAATCCAACTGTAAAAACCGCGTTTAAATCCGTTGAGTATTTTCGAAGTTATAACGTACCAGACAGACATACATACATACATACATACATACAGACAGACAAAAATTCCAAAAACTGTCTTTTTGGTTTCTGTTACTCTTTTTTAATCGCACTCAATCAGTTTTTTTGAAATATATTAAATGTACAGACACTCGCATTTTAGTGTCTTATTATATGTATTGATAATGTGTCACATATCTTGTTGTAGTATTGTGTACCTACATATAATAAATAAATAAATAAAATAAATAAAACTATTTTCACTCAGGATCAAAACTTAAGGTAAAGAACGTAAATAGCAACATGTTAAAAGCGAGATAGCATTGTTGTAACACAAGTTATCACAATGGTGGTTGCCAAAATGTCCGCTTTGAAGACGTCGGAAATAGATAAACGTCTGACGCATCCGGTGCAGTCGCATCACTATTTAGGTCAGGTGTACAAAGGTTTATTATATAAAACTTGTAGAACCATTAACGTTAGGAGACCTCACGTACATCACATTAATATTATATTGTTATTCTTTTGTTAAAAACGTTTGATGAGTGTGGAGGAAGCGAGGGATCTCTAGTCTCTGCCTTCCCTACGGGGGACAGGCGTATAGGCGTGTATGTATGTATGTAAGAAGTACGTTTGCTTTGTAAAATATATTCAATCACTTCCAAATGTCGGATGACCAAATTTAAGACACATTTGTCAATAATTGATGTAAAGCAGTTACTTAAAATCCGTACAGTGAATCCAAAATAAAGTGAAAGTTGGGTATACCGTACATTATAAATTACTCTTATTTGTTCCTAATGAGATTAATGTTTGAGTCGTTATGATTAGAAGTTTATAATTTCTAAGTTTAAAATTATTTTTTTGTTTTTTTATTTTTTAGAAGTTTTGCGTGACGCCTCCTTAAAAATTGTTTTTTCTTTCGTAAATTTGATGAAGCAAGCAGCAGAAGATTATAAGGGCTTATGTTCTTGACTTTCCCGGGAAAAGATGAAGTAGTATATTTATCAGATGAGAAATCGGACAATAAAATTTATAACTACTCTTTATAACCGGGATTAAGATCAGAAGGAAATAACGTCTAGCGCATCGGATGCAGTCGCATCACTATTTAGGTCACGGCGTGTCCTTACACCGCACTACAAATATACAGAATATGGATATTAAGGGTCATACACAGACCGACATGTTTGGAATTTGTAATGTAGTGATTTTATAATACACTACTTGATTTTTTCATGACGTAAAGTGCAAGTTGAATATCCGAGCAACACATCTACTATGGCAGAATTGATACAAGTACAGTCGGGGGCAGATAAAACTGACCTCCGTACATACCTACTGTAATGACCCAGGTTCATCTTTCCCCGACTGTACTTACCACTTTCAAGATTAATTGATCTGCTATGCGCTGTCTATTGAATAGCAGTAGCATCTTGTTGCTACGACCCTCGTAGACGCGTAGCAAACATTTGTTATACTGACTTGAAATCGCGGCCAAAGCCTGGCTGCGATTTTCCAAATCTTTGCTTTTTCTTTTGTAAAGATAATCACTCTCTCATCTTAGCGCTTTCCTGGTTGGGTCCTCAACTGATTGCTTTGAAGAAATATATACAATTGTAATATATAAAACATTAAAATTACCGTATAAGCGTTTTGCTGTTAGTATTCCACGCTCTATGTAGCGTAATAGTTCCCGGTCTTTTAAAAGACGATGTCGGCTACCTATTTTTGTTAATAATTCTTGTTTGTTGTGGAACTAATTTGTTAAACTATTTATTTATTTAACTACATTACAAAAATATGTAATGGCGCTACGTAAACAGTCTTTGTTTTTGATAAGTTAACGGTAAGCTGTTTTCAAATTAAGTAAAATTGTCTCTATATTTAGCGAGTACCTATCATGTTCATATCATATAATCATCAAGTATTGTAAATGTGAAGTCATGCAAAAATAGGCAATTTCACTAGAATTATAGTAGAGCGTGCGCGTTTCAGAAAACAAACATTCATTCACATATGAACAAGCCCTTTCAAGTCGCGTATTCATTTAAAAATTATATATGAAACAGATGTGAATTTATTTTCTTTTAACCGTCAAAGCTAGGAGAAATAACTATTCATTTATTTATAATCATTTTTTATACGTTGTTAATGTTTCAATATTTAATTAACTAAGTTTAAATTAATTTTACCTTTTACTGTTTTACCTGAATATAATGGTCCTGACTATTTTGGCTGAACTATCTCAAGGTTACACACGAAAGCAATTTTTTCAAAGATTAGCTTGGGCCATGAGTTGTTTGCGATTTTGGTATTTTGCGCGATAGGCCTCATGCAAATTACATAATTAGCTGATCTGACTGTTTTTTTTTTACATAAGTACTTATAAATATGAATATTGACAAAAAAAACATACAGGTTCCCTGGGGAAAGACTTATTAACGCAGGCTTATTCATTCATATCATATGGGTTACAAGATCAATAAACCCCGAAGACCCTGCACACCCTAGTGTAGAAGTTCTTCGAAATTGCGTCGACCTCTGAAGCGATTCCCTTTAAATTTTTCTGTTAATTAAACATTAATGGTGTTATACAGTTTCTATGTTGTAATATTTACTCTGGTATATATGTATATGTTAGATATTTGTGTGAAGCTGCCGGTACGGAAGCTATCTGTCGTCTGTCGTGGTTTAGAATAATAAATTTTGTATATAATGCACGATCACGTTCCGTTTTGTTTATTGTGTGTTGAAAAATGTTGAAATATCTAGCTTAGCGAAGGTTACCGTGTCACTTAAATTTAAAAAAAATGTATGTTATGTAACGTTTACTTTTCCGCAGAGTATTTTGGCTTATAGTAGGTATAATACAGGTGATTTTTAAACACCACCCAAGTTTTTAAAGTGGGTTTAGTACGTGATACTTTACTACAGTTTAAAGAAATTTTAAGTAAAATCTGAGAATTTTTTCAGAAAAGAAATCCGCTTTGCTTTGCAGGTTGGCTGATTTCTTTACATCCAAACTCAATTTAAGTACCTTCAAAATAAGTCCTTATATTCTAACTATTACTTTTATAAAAATTTTTACTACACCAAAAGGTATAACGTAGTAATGTATAATTGATATGGCAGTAGGTGGTATAATGACAAATTACCTAATGCTTTATTGATTTTCGACATTCGCGCATTTTTTTACACATATACAGTTTTTTGAGTAAAACATTACATGATCTTATTGACTTTTTAACTAAATCTTATATGCAAAGTAAGTCACAAATTCTCCATTACTGAACTAAAAGGGTATATTTGTTTGTCTGTAAGTTATGTGAAGGCATGTTTACGAGTTAAGTCAGGGCTCTGCAGTGGCCTTGCTCCGACTATCTCCTCAGATCATGACCTCTCGTCGACCTCGGATTGAGGGACAGTTGAGAACAAATGCAATTCGGATTTAAGGTAGCTTTTGGACTATATTTTCTTCGGACTAATTGCTAGCACTAAACGTCTTGCGGCTAAAATTATAACAGTAGTGAAGGAAACATATTTCAATGTAGTTTTAGTGAAGTACTTACACTCGGAGTGCTGTTTCTGTATTACTGTAAAATGTAGTCGGTAATAAGGACATTCACGGAAAAAGTACTTAATCCTAATAAACATTTCTACAAGTTGTTTATTACAAAGCTGGCACCATAGAATTACAAATCGCATCGCCGACTGTTCTAATCAGTAGTATAGTCCTACCTATAATAAAATAAAATAAAGGAATTTCTCTTAACATCTATAATTATTTAATCCCTGAAATAGAAGTAGTGCAAGCAAAGTCTCTTTAGCTAGCATATTTATATTGACGGCTCAGTTGTACAAGATACGAGTATATTGCTAGCATAGTGTATGTCCGAATATATAGGGATTACTAGTGGAGCGAGTAGAGCGAGACATTTTGAAATATTACAAACGTGCAATACTCGATGCGGACACTTTTAGAGATATTGGTCGAAATTGATTTTCAATATATATATACGAGTTACTAGGTCTTCAGAAACAATAATCCTGCTATGGTTCTTCAAAATAGACGAAATGATGGAGAGTTCTATAAGGCTCATTTTATGAATTAAACTAATAAAAAATATTCAGTAAATATGTTACTTGAAGAGATAACTATGAAATTTGCTGTTTACTATTAATTAGCTGCGATCATTATATAACATGTTATAAAGTAATCATAAAATGTTGAAATAAAGGATATATAATGAAGTAAGATAAAAAATAAAGTACTTATTAGCTTTGTGATTTTTCTATTTAAACTAGATTTTTTTTTGCAAATTCAATTTTTTTTATTTTTAATATAGGACATTCTTATCACTTATTGACGTTAATCATTACTTAAATTAAGTTTACCACCACTTCCAAAGCGCAAGTGGAGAAGAAGTGGCGACACAAACTCCACTGCAGCATTTTCTCCAGAACGTCAATTTACACATATTCCTGTACCTATCTAGTGTTATCTTCTTATATAATATGCCGTCACTAATGATACATCACGTATTATCATGTACAAATAAATATTACATAAATAAATTATCTATTTCTATAATCTTGTACTCATACTATCTAATAGAATTTTCGCCGTGCGATTTTTCTTTAAACGTATCCTCTTTCGCTCTTAAAAGTATATTTCTAAAAATAAACGAAGACATCATTCAGGAAAAGCGGCCTATTTTATGCAGACGTTAGCATCTGAACGTTTTCCAGAAGTTCTTTGATGAAAATAATTGAAGCCAGCGAGCGGCTGCATCCGCTCTTACTGGGAGGCTTTGCCTGGAAAAGAGCGAAAATGCGCATCTGCTTGTACATTGCATCACAAAAAGTATACACTTACATTTAAAGTTATTTATTTAAGTAATTATTTTTGTAGCATATATAAAACCAAACTTTGGTATTTTTTCAACTTCTATTTCATATTTTGACACCTACACATTATATATTTGTAATTTCCAAAGGTTGACTGGCAGAGAATGCTTATAGCATTAAGTTTACCTATTGTAGCTCTTGGCTCAATAAAGTTTTAAATAAATAAAACATACTTTTGTATATGGTACAGTGTACTTTTAAACTCTAGTAAAAATAATTCAAATATTGTAATTGTGCGAGACATTTTTTTAGGAAATATCTCCATCTCCACATCTTATCTTCGCTGCTTTATGGTGACAAGAAGGCTAACGTATGATACTATTTGATTTTTATGGCTTTCTTTTATATTATTACCTCTAGCTATATCATAATATTATGTAATTAAATGTTTGATTTGTATTAAAAGATACACAAGATCGTATTACCACCTGGTTATATAAAACTGCAGTATTTATTCTGACCTAAATATGCCTATAGTTCAATTAACGATTAAAGTTAAATAATAAATTAATTGAAAATTTTAAGCATTGTTTATGTAGAAAATAATATTTCGTTTAAATATCACGAAAGAAAAAAAGCAAAGCATAGGCGTTATAACTCAATGTTGATACGAAAAACATTGAATAATAATCAAGAAATGAGATTTCGTACGCAAATGTAATATCGTCTGTTTTGACTCAAATTTTATAAATTTGCGTTTTTGGAGAACATGCTGCAGTGAAGTTTGTGGTGCCGCTTCTCCACTTCTGCCTTGGAAGTGGTGGTAAACCTAATAAAAGTAATGATTGACGTCAATAAGTGATAAAAATATCCTATAATTAGAATAAAAAAAATCATTTCATTTCAGTATCTATACTTCTATATCTATACTATCTATCTATATCTATACTAATCTATACTTCTATACTAATATTATAAATGCGAAAGTCTGTCTGTCTGTCTGTCTGTCACTCTTCACGGCTAAACTGCTGGACCAATTGTTATGAAATTTGGTAGGGATGTTGTTAACGACATGAGGTCAAACATAGGCAACTTTTGGGCGCGATATAACCGAGTCCCACGCGGGGCAAAGCCGCGGGGAACAGCTAGTACCTTAAAAATAAACAAAATAGAACGCAAAAGTAAGGTATTAGATTCTAAATGGACAAATAAAATGTGAATTTTTTTAAATTAATTAATTGCATTTCAGCGGAGCCTGTAGCTCCGAAACATTACATCTTACGATAAAAAGGGACAAATATATAACACAACAGACCATCAAAGTATGGTATTTTTTAACATCTTTTGGCATAGATGTCAAAACACAGCGAACATCGTGCATATTAAACGCGTATATGTACAGTAGGCCATATAGAAAAGTGTACAACTTTACCCTTACACTTCACCTTAGGTAGTATCCTTTCCTATGCAGCCGACTGTACATCTTGGCGACCAATTGATATTATTATTGTATTACTAATCATTATTGTATTACTAATACTGACTCGTTTATTGCAGAGCTATTATTTTTATATGATATTATTATTCATACACAGCGTTGTTAAGAAAGCTTTTGTGACATAGATATTTAAAAAAAAATACATTTTTTAAAATATAAAATTGAACCGAAAAACAATACTGAAGTTTAGAAAATTACATTACCTTTGTCAATGGCACATTTTTCAGAATTTTTATAATGCAAAAAAAATCCTATTGTAACTAATTCATCAACTTCAAAAGTAAAACTTATCAACCTAAAAACTCAGTATATTGACCCATTCTGCACGTGCTAAAAGCAATTTGCGGTAAATAACAATGGAACGGCTCTCATTTCTTGGCAACAACAACACACCCGTCATTATATTAGAAAGCCTTTTACTTTTACTCTCCAATTTATACTTCCCATGTAAAATAATAGGAAAATGGTTTTCAGATGACGTGAATTTTTGAAGTCATTTTCTCGAGTCATTCCATTATTTTGTTTTTTAGGTTTTGAGGCTTTTATGTAACATTTGTGATTCCATGCGTGGTCGCGATCACACCTACTTGATGACAACAAATGGGTATGTCCGATTACGTAAACCTTATTTTATGAATATCTCCTGAAAGTTTGGAAAATCGATATGAAAAACAGAAAATTTCCGCCGCTAATGTAATGAGTTAGGTGTAAACATGGTACGGCGCAGTCGCATGCAATTTTGTGGTTGACTTACGGGAGGGTAGAGTAGGGCTGTGTGGCCGGGGTGGTCACCTCAGCGTCTCCATTGAAGGAAGCGGGTTTCGGAAGGTAGTTGTCACATGTCAGAGATAACGCGCGCGCGGTGTTGGGAGGACGTAACAGGCGGGACTGAAGTCGCGGCGGTCGGATAGGGCTGAGCACGTGTTTCGGTATCAATCAATCGATGCGCGGGTCCCGGCGCGGGCGCGGACATTAATCGCGAACAGCTGACGGCCCGTAAACATGAATCGGATCCCCGCCCGTGCCCTGCGCGCCTTCGTGACCTACTGCGCAGGGCACCACCGGCTTACACGGTCGTTCGCTGAAATAGGGTGCGGTGCTACCTGTATCAGTGAAACTTGTGCGCCGTTTTTCTCTTCAATGATATGTAGAGATGTCACGAAAATATCTGGTTGGAAGCTCACAAGTTGTTAAATTATATAAATAAAGGAAAAGGTTAAAGATACTTACTTATATATATTTTTGTTAAGGTCACTTAGCTATATATAAAGTTTTTTGAGGTTAAAGTGTACTAAAAATAGAAAAAAACTTCTGAAAAATTTACTTGCCCGACTATATAAGGCCGTCGCGTCTAATAAGTATTGATAAAAAAAATTAATAACTAGCAACATTACAACCTAATTTATACTACATTATCTACGTCAAAAGATTCTAAAATACAAAGAAATGGAATAAATAACGAAACAAAAACATTTTTTCATCTACTTTCATTGGAGAATGCCGCAAACTAATTCGCCGTACAACCTGTGTCGTTGCGTGCGTCGCGCTTGCGTGCTGGCGTCCCGACGGCAAACAGCGGGAGCGGAGAGACCCGTGACCAACAATTACTGAAATGTACACTGCTCTTACTGTGCAAGAATCATTAATTCATTCATTGGCAATAACTAAAGATACAATATTACCCCTTGTTATATTGTAGAATCGTACTCATTTTGCATTTTGCCATATTTGTTCTGTCGTGTACAGAGCAAACCCCGGGAGCGAAGAGACTTATGACAGCAATATTTAATACGCTCACTGCTCTTACAGAATCATTAATTAATTCAATGTTCATTCACAATCCAGACATAATAAGCAGCTTATATGGCGCTGAAAATGGCTGGTAGGTCGTCCCAGGTATCACTGGAAATACAGTATGAGACCTGAAAGCCCTAAAAAAGAAGAGCCGACTGGCAAGAAATGGCGAAGAGTAGGGATTGGAGAACTCTTGGGACGGAGGCCAAGATCGACTTGGTCGTTAGGTAAGCCATCGGTGTAAATAAGATGGCGCAAGGACCTAAGGTGAACTTGGCCTTCTAATTTTCATTATTGGTGCCTACCTTAGAAATAATAACCCTTACATATAGCTATAATAACGATGACTTACGACTCTATCGTGCTCATTTTGAGTTTTTCTCACGTTTTGCTCAATCGAGTTTTGTTTTTTATTTATTTGCGAAATGTAAATTTTGATTTGAGAGTAATGTTCATTTTGTGTTTTATAAATACATTATAGGTACATCGAACTTCGAGTTTGCTAAAAAAACTGAATTGTGTAACGCGGTCTCTATTATAGGTAAGTATTTATCTTTGTAGAAATTAGTTATGAATAAGAAAATTCACTTCAGTCTTATCTTTATGCAAGGTGCTTAAAATAATTGTTTAAATTTTAAGAAAAACACTTTCTGTTTCATGTCCCACATTATATTTTATTTTTCACTAGCTGACCCGTTGAACTTCGTACCGCCTTTCTTAATATTTTTTTCCGTAAGAACCTTGTACAGAGTATTAGAAAACTACAAAAAAAAATCAGCCAAATCGGTCAAGCCGTTTTTATGCTATGTCGTGACAACGGAAAACGGGTTTCATTTTTATATATATATAGATATTTGATTTGATTGTTTATTTAATCTTATGCAGATTTAACAATACTTCGTTAGTTTATTAGTATCTAAGTCTTTATCATTTCAAAATTTCATTACTTTTTTCGAGTATGGTTGTAATGAAGTAATATAGATTGCCAATGATAAATAAATACCTATTTCTCGTATGAACTGTTCCCACACTTTCAATTACTTACTGTCGGCTTTTCGTCAAACGAACTCAATTGACTTGTGATTGACATACAGCCCTCGAACCTGTTGATATAGGTCACGGAGTAAGTCACTTATGTACCTAATTTCTCTGTGGTATAGATATCTACTAATAGGGTAGTAGTTTCTGTTTTCTGTGGATGGTAGATATTGGTACTAATTCTGTGGTATTGGTACGTCGTGATCCATACTAATATTATAAAGGCGAAAGTCTGTCTGTCTGTAATAGCTAAATGGTAATTTAAAGACCGGGGTGCTACCTACTTTTTGGCGCGATATAACTGATTGCCACGCGGGTGGAGCCGCGGGAACAGCTAGTTAGGGTTCCGTACCTCAAAAGGCAAATACGACATAAGATCACCTTGTTGTATGTTTGTCTGTCAAACTTTTTCTGAAGAACGCTAAAACGTATCAAGTTGAAATTCAAAATTAATATTAATAATTAAACTTAGGCTTTTGGGGTAGGTACTTCCCCTTGAACGTGAATCATGAAATTAGGGTATGAAGCAATAAGATACGTCACTTCTTTAGAAATAAATCTAACTAACTTCTTGTTTAATTTTAAGAAAATAAATTAATAAAGCAAATTATTTTTTACAAACAAAATAAAGGAGAGCAAAAATCTTAAAATAACCTATAAGTAAATAACTTAGTATTGTCTGGTGGAACGAAACCCTCAGGGCTTGAATAGGTACGACCATTGCTGATTTATTGTTTTATTAAACTCATTACATATACTAATAATAAAGTAGATACTATTAAGTAGATAGTCGTAAAGTTGGTGTACTTTAAGATTACTAAGCTACTTAGTCAAGTATAAAAATATGTTTTAATAATTCCTTTCTTCTAATTATATAGTTTGACTTAGTATAGGAAGTGCCACTTTATCAAAGATCTTATTCGACGTAGACCTTCATTAATTTTTCCCGCGCAAAACACGCTTGCCGTAAAATAGTGGTTAGGCACGCCATACTTTCGGCCTAATATATAACTAGAAAACCGTTGTTGGTGACAGCTCATTCGGGCATTCATATCGTTTGGATTAAAAAGTCAATTTACCCTGCACACCCTGGTAACCCAAAACTACGTGTCGGCCTCTTTATTTTTCTGTTGACGTGGTTGACGTCGCCCATAAGCGCTATAAAATATATTTATTACAAGTGAGGGTGAGGAGCTCGATAACCTACCGCAGCGCGCATGTTCGTAACGATAGTGCGCGTCAAGCGACGGCTATGGCGAGTGCGCGGTTGGATTGGTCGCCATTAGTGGCAATTCTATATTGAGCTCCTCCGTGCTTCGGAAGGCACGTTAAGTCGTTGGTCCTGGCTGTTATCGGCAGATAGCAGTCGTTAGGCTTAGTCTGATGCCTTTAGGTAGCCTGAAAAATCTGACAGTGTTATGGCCATCACTAACACACGCGGATCAAGTTCCTGTGGGTCTGATTTCCCTGTAAAAAGGGTTACGAAGGTAAGACGGCAGTCGCTCCATTATGTAATAATCAGTTCCGCCAAATCAGGACCATGATTAATAGCGTACCCTGGGCTCTGAAGCGTAAGCTGAAGATGCAACCAGGACACACGCTCGGACGAAGAAAAAGACAAGTGAACGGTATAGGTAACATTCCTCTTTTGCAACCTGAGTAAAAAACAAAATTAGCAAACATAAAATATGTGGAATTGCAACTGTGACACTAAATTGTGAAATATTTCACGCGTATGAAATATGCGGAGAATGTGTCCCAAATGTGTAATTGAAAGCGAGCACTAAGATTGGAGCGTAGCCAGGAGCAACAGTTAGTTACGATGCACGAGAAATACGATACTGACGAGTGGGCCAGGGTTGCGGGTACAATGCCTATGTGAAACTACAAAATCTACCTATGTAATTAAAACATAAAGTCGTGTTAGTTACATAATTTATAACTCAACTAGTGACCCGGCCCGGCTTCGCATGAGCATAAAAACCTTCCTCTTGAATCTCTCTATCTATTAAAAAAACCGCATTGCGTAGTTTTAAAGATTTAAGCATACATAGGGATATAGGGACAGAGAAAGCGACTTTGTTTTATACTATGTAGTGATAGTGATAACGGCTGAACTGATATGGCTGATAATTGTTGGGGAGGTAGCTTAGAACCAGGGCGTCGATTCTGCTAACGTTAAGTCACAATCGTGTCAAAATAGTGTTTCAATGGAAGTGCTTTTTTACACACTAGTTACAAAAAATGTATATTTTTTTATATCACTGCTAATGGTCACACCCTACACTACATTTACGTCACACTGTCATAGTTCTTGTAAATAGCGTGCAAAAAGCACTTCAATTGAAACACTATTTTGACACGATTTTGACTTAACGTTAGCAGAATCGACGCCCAGGAGAAGAACATAGAGCATATGCCTTTCATTATGGGAAAAAGTAGGTATCTACTGTTCCCGAAAGACGTTCCCACGGGCGAAGCCGCGAACAAAAGCTAGTAGGTAGATATAAAAAAGAAACTCGTGTTACACTATTTATAACTCAAGAACGGCTGAATTTGGGGGAAAATTGGCGGGGAGGTGGCTTAGAACCTTTCATCACGGGAAAAGTTCCCCAGAGCATGTCACGCGGGCAAAAACTAGTGATACAATAAAAATCTGTGAGTCAAATTATGATCGTTCGTTTGAAACAAGAGAAAAATACTTAAGTAGGTAGGTACCTATCTGAAAACCCTACTTTGGCAGTTTTCTTTTTAAATTGCTTTACTGTATGAGATACAAGCGTCTCGTATGCTTGCTGGCACGTCGAGTAATACGTTTATAATAATTTAATTCGCAGTAACAAAACGGTTCCCAATCTCTTGCCAACAGCGATATTAAAATGTTTTTGTCAAACATGGATAATAGATTTCTATCTACTTATTTATAGGGTTTATTAGGTACTTTTTCCCCATCTGAGCGCGTTTCCTAGTTCCTGTCCTTAATATGACACAGAAACAGTTTTTTCGGGCTGCCTAAAAGGAATCTAACAAAGTCGGGGTCCTCGATATGACAGCCAGTTTTTCAGGCTGCCTCGACAAGGAATTTAACACAGTAACGCGATACCGGGTCCAAAGCAAGTAGAAATGCCACCAGAGAGGCGACCAATAGTAGTCAAACCACGCTCGTCGTCACTTGACACGCACGATCTTTACGACGCTAGCCCTCGTGCTTATTATTTTTAGGGTTCCGTATGTAAATAAGAAAAATAGCCTATCTGTCACGACCTCTTTCTTAAAACGCGTTGATAGGATGGTGAGACATGAACTATCAAGATAAAAAGTTAGATCGGAGAGATCTGCAAGCAATCTCTTGGAACAACAAGATAAATCAAATTTCTACGTCAGAACAATCACAAGATACTCGGCCGTCTATGCCGCGTTCCTTGATTTTATCTAACCCCATTTCTCATCTATATATATAAAAAAAATTAAAATCCGTTTTCCGTTGTCACGACATCATAGCATGAAAACGGCTTGACCGATTTGGCTGTTTTTTTTTTTGTAGTTTTCTTATACTCTGTACAAGGTTCTTACGGAAAAAAATATTAAGAAAATCAAATTTACGCTAAGGCGGTACGAAGTTCGCCGGGTCAGCTAGTAAAATAATAATTCTACATAGTGTTTCGACTGGAGAGAAATAGAGGTAAGTTTATTGTAGCGTTAATTTCTAGGAAACAATAGTTCGAATTTTTTGTCCCTCTTTATGCTTCTCATTCTCGATAACAGGTAGAGATTTCCGCTAATAAGTATTCCTTAAGAGCTTTGATGGAAGGCAGTAGAAGCCAATCATGATCGCCCAGAAAATTCTGACATCGCCTTTATACGTTTTACGTAACGTAACTCTGTATATTTTCTTCTCAAAATTGAATAAATTTTTATATGCAACAAATTACTGCTAACTATGGTTGGTCTGGTCTACTTTTAAAAGACCTCAGGCATTTCTCCGAAAAAGGCTTGTTTGCATGACAAAGGACCCTGTAGTAGGAAAGTCAATCTGGAACCGATGTCAGAGAGCATCCAGGAACTACAACTATACAGCTTATTTTTCAGTGAAGAGCTAAAATGGTAGAAAGTGAGGAAATGAAATGAAAATCCAAGTATAAAATAACATTTACTTACACTGCTTATACGTATCATTACAGTCCCAAGTTACGACCAGACCGAATCTAAGTATATTTATCTAATCATATACCTACATCTGAGAACGTAACCGTACAATCCTAATTTAAAATTTACAATTGTCCTTTTCTGCCAAAGTACTATTAGAATGAGCAAAACTATACCACGATCCTGACAACTCTAGGATTATACTCACGATGACGGTACCGCAGTGTGCTTAGTGCCTGTACCATGATCTATTCCAAACGGCCATTGTATGCCAAATCCGTAAAGCCGCGGCGGAATGAGATAACAAATAAATTCCATACAAAATCCTAACGTAGTCGTTACGATACATTCTCATGGTAGGAGCAGGTGAGTCAATTTTTTCGATTTTAATAGTCGGCTATATTTATTAACAACTAGCAGTTCCCCGCGGCTTCGCCCCGCGTGGGACTCGGTTATATCGCGCCCAAAACTAGCCTATGTTTGACCTCAGGTCGTTAACTACATCCCTACCAAATTTCATCACAATCGGTCCAGCAGTTTAGCCGTGAAGAGGTGACAGACAGACAGACAGACTTTCGCATTTATAATATTAGTATGGAAGTATGGATATGGATAGTATGGATGGGTCACACTATATGATTGCCGTGACTGAGGTACCTCTAATTGCTGTCTTAGATAAGAGTGAGGCCAGATTCGCATGCATATTGTGTTGTACATAGCCAGTCTAGACACTAGTCCGGTCAAATTAGACCAAAAAATTAGTAAACCCACGACAAATTCAGGGGAAGCTGAAAATTCTTACAATTGTTTAAATCATAATTATAAACATTGTCTTAAAAGTCCCAATCGATCCCATGTAAGGAAAAAATTTTAGCGGGGTAAAAAGGTCCAAAAAATGGGTTTTTCGCGATTTTCTTGAAAACGGTGAGTTTTATCGCAAAATTACCTCAGACATAATTTGTAGATCAGGAAATTTCCTATAAAAAAGGTATTAATAATTTTTTTCTTTAAAGCCACCGCTTCTGAGATAGAACGATGCAAAAAATTGCAAGCGTCATAAACGCACACGTTTCCACGCCACCTCTGAGGTAGTGTACTTAGCGCCAGTATATGGGCGCGCGCTTACAAGTTGCAATTTTTTGCATCGTTATATCTCAGAAGCGGTGGCTTTTAAGAAAAAAATTATTAATACCTTTTTTATAGGAAATTTCCTGATCTACAAATTATGTCTGAGGTAAATTTGCGATAAAACATACCGTTTTCAAGAAAATCGCGAAAAACCCATTTTTTGAACCTTTTTACCCCGCTAAAATTTTTTCCTTACATGGGATCGATTGGGACTTTTAAGACAATGTTTATAATTATGATTTAAACGATTGTAAGAATTTTCAGCTTCCCCTGAATTTGTCGTGGGTCAAATGTCTAATTTGACCGGACTACACGCTTTATACAAAGTATGCTCATACAAAAACAATTCGGAACTGTCGAGTCAGAAAAATAAAACTATCTAGAATACATATTATACTTAATTAGAAGAATATATGAGAAAAAGATTATGTGACATGACATACCTTGAAGGTAAAACAGCCTTTCAAAATAATATTTCTAGTCTAAGCATAATATATTTTTGTCAAAAAACAATAAATTCGCGTAAGGGATTAGATAACTAATAGGCAAGTGCAATTTTGCTGACCTAAATTTAACAATCACATAACGAAATACAAGAAGTTTACAATTTCATCATTATCAATACAAACTTTCTACATATATTTTAATTTCTGGCAATAACAAAATTACATGGACTATATAACTAAGGAATTTTTATAATTTCTTAAACACGACTTTTCTATATGACTTTTATTAGAGCTTAAATTACTTACCAAATAAAATTTCAATAAAGTAGATCTTGGTAAATTAAAAAAATAATCGTTCGCTTCTATATGCCTCTTGCTCACACAGTTTTTTTATGAGTGCTGATTAAGAGGACAGACTAGAACACAGAGGATTGAGAAAAAGGTATTTGGACTTTTTGGTCACAATATCGCCGTCTCACCTTCACCTACTACCTAAAGAGTACAAGCTCAGTCTCTCCAAGAAGTAAGTCCAATTACTAGGGCAAGGTGAAAAGTTCTCGGCCTGACATAGATGTGCCATTAAAATCAGCGAAAATGTATACTTTTTACCTAGGTGCACATGTCATTAGTTTGTGAGACAAGCTTCAACTTGTTTGTTGTTCAATTGGTTTAGTAGTATTTTATTAAAATGAATAAGGCGAATATAGCATGGTCATAAAATCGTATTATTTCTAATAAATGTTAATAGCTATAGAAAGATTTAGAGAAGACGAAGTACAATTTGACGTTTATTATTGCGAATTAGTGACCAAAAATGAAGATGCCATTTTAATTTCGGCTAAGATATTGTAGATATGATGAGAATGTAAAATTCATTTGATGAACTAAATACTTCATGACTAACAAAAAAAAAAAAACCTTTCCGTTTATCACTTATGTGATTTTTATGTATGAATTTTCTTATTATTTATTTGTAACTTACTAATTATTGTATTTAACACTCCAGATTATATTATATTTGAATGTGAATTGTGAGAAGAATTTTGTACAACTTAAAATGTACCATAATATTTTAGGAACACCGTCACAAATTATGTTAAATAACAAGACAATGTAAGTTTGTAATGAAATCTGAACCACGACGGTTGAACTGGGTGTGGGTAAAATAATATGCCATACATATACATAACATTACGAATGAAAACAACAACCCATTTCACACCGTAGCAATACAAATTGAACCTTATTTCAGACACATTTAATTTTAAATTCTCAATGCATATAGAATTGAGTAATTTAACTGTTTTTTTAGAGAAAGAATACTAACCATTCTTGCCTACACAGCCAGCAGTGCCTTCAGTTATAAAGACGAAAATCTAAGTTACTTGTAGATAATATGTACAGTGGGTCTCATTAAAAAGCATACCAATTTACAGGTCGCGTCATATAAAATGAACGCTGGCGGTTAAGCTGCGCAGTAGGCGATTTTTTTCGATCTATTTGGTGGCATGCGGGTGGAGCGGGGGGGGGGTTCTTTTTATAGGACACGACCTGTACCTTAACTACACCTAAGGTGGTATACTTTTCTAAATGGCCAGTGGGCCATTTATATATATATTGTACAGTGGTACAATCTTATTTATTGAAGTGAATAATCTGTAATCATAACCTATTTTTACTTAAATACTCGTATGTTTTGTCTCTTTACGAAAATTACAGAAAACATTTTAACTAAATTGTTTAATTTTTTTTTTTTTTGAGAATAAGATGGACAAACCATTTTTAGTGCTGCCTTGACTTTTGATACTTACACATTTAACATTTTAGCCTTTAGTCTTCACGAGAATCAAATTGAATAAACCACTGGCTATGAGCTCAATAAAAAAAACAACAGTAATCTCACAATAGAACATAGACAATGAACATACATTATTAATTCGAGGGTCTAGTAATCGAGCGCCCACTCGTTCTCCTGAAGGAATGCGTCGACAACCTCCTTCATAGTGAAGTTAGGAATCAGTTGGTCTGCGGTCAACTTCACGCGGGTCACGGGGTCGAAGTGGCCAACTCGCTGGAAAAAAGAAAAATACATTAAAATACGCGTTATTACGCGAAACTATTGTTTGGTTATTATACAGGGTGTAACATGTAAGTGTAGTCATATTTTCAGGGCCGATAGAGTCGGTCATAAGCAATGTATTCCAATTGGTATTAAATGGAAAAGTTAATAATCGAGGGAATTTTACTCTATCGTAATTTAAACGTATTATCGATATCGATAAGTGTCAACAGACATCACTGTCTGTATCAGCTGACAATGTGAATGACCTTTTTTACCTAAGCCTTAACCACCTCCTGTCGAGCACACATTTTCTCCTGGTAAGAGATCTAATGCAAAATAAATTAAGCAAAAAAATTAAGGTTCTGTATGATTTATTTTTTTAATAAATTTGATATGTCTTCTTTGCTAAGACAAAAGCCAAAAAGTAAACTAAGGATTTTATTACCAATCAGTGGCTTGAACAAGTGTCTGGTTATTATGCCGCCTCCCCAGCAGCGGCCCGGCAAAGGGTAAACGCAAAAACTACTTGGTAAATGATTACAAATAAATGGTCTTACAATCAGACCGAGTGAAGTAGAGTAGAAAGCAAGAAAATCGACCTTGGGACGACGATCGGAGAATACAACCGGAAAATCGCTTAGAAGAGAGATAAACTTGACACAAAAAAAAATGAAACAAACAGAAATTGATGAACTGGCTAGTTGACGTTGTAGTTTTTTTCCCAGTTGCGTACATCACTTACCTATTTCGGAGCCGGAGGAAGGTTCGACCGCTGTCGCCTACACGGTACAGACAAACAGAACAGAGGTGTACAGTACTTTGTTTCCATCACCATCTTTCACTTTTGTCATATCATATCACTGCCTCCGTAGTCCAATGGTTAAGGCGTTTTGCCTGTAGACCCGTGGGTCGAGGGTTCGATTCCCACGGGAAGCATACTTTGTTTAGTTGTTTCCAGTTTGGTGAGGACATATCAGGCTTGAATCGTCTGATTATCACCTGATTTGTTTGACAATAAAGATGATTTCGTGCCGTGCGTGCACGTTAAGCCGTTGGTCCCGGCTGCCATCTGGTATTCGTTAAAGGAACCACGTCAGAGGCCGAGAGGCGGTTCCGAAGAAAACAACTCTGACACCAGGGTGTGCATGGTCGATTGACTATGACACCTACACGAAATTAATGAACTTTTGTCATAAAGCTTGTCTTACTTAAAAAAAAAAACACCATAAAAGCACCGCGGAAGTATTGTATGCGCACATGTAATATGATATGCCCCTGTGACACCTGGTACATTAGCAATAAAAATCAAAGAACCCTAAATTTATTTATGTGCCAAGGCTAAGCCTATTTACTTATGTGTTGTAAGAAAAGAAGATATTTCTTTCTCTTTCTGTTTAATTTTATTTTGATTATTGGTTCTGTACAAATTAGGCAAAAGATGCAAGAGCATTGCAAGGGAATTCAAATTCCTGTCCCATACTTGCTTCGTGGTCCTATAACAGACTTTTACGTCATTCTCGAGGGAGAAAGTTCGAGGGAGTGGTCTATTCCTAAGCTGGATATACCACGCGCTTGCAAGGATGTATCAATAGTATTAGGATAGCATAAGTGTTAGAGAGCAAGTACATAATTTTTAAGAAAAAAATCATATTGAACCCTAATTAAAGCCACACCCACTTCACATACACATTTGCCATCTCTTTCTATGCAAATAATTATTAAAATAATTATGTGGGTTCTGTCTATGAATAATGGACTGCGTTATTAAAATTGCATGGTTATTTTGGGTATTATTGGTAATAAGAAAATTCGCAAAGCTTTCTAATAAAACGACATTAAGAGATTTGACGTCAAGATGGCGGCCGATCATAAAAATAATGTCCTCCGCGTTTACCGGTCGCATTCTGCAGCATAGCTTTAGAAATAAGTGCGAGATCCGTTAATACGAGGTACATCGACTGAAGTCATAAAATAAGATTTTAAATTGTTTGGATGACCGGCCGCCTGCCTGCCGTTAACCTTCTTTGCGAACGCTGCTGTTGGTAGAAAATGCCACCAGCCGGCGGCGGCGAGAGATTTTGCCAACAGCCAGGAAGAAAAACATGGGAATTCAGATATCTGTTTCTCCTTTGTACGACATTCACGTGAAGAGAGAAAGTGGTCTATTCCTAAAGTACGTAATTGGAAAGGAAAAAAAACTATTCGTGAAAAAACCCTCTGAGAAAGTATTTTTGAGCTGGATATACCACGCGGTCATCTTACTAGTACTAGGATAGCATAAAAGTAAAGAGTAAGTACAAATTCGTAAGAAAACCCTTACATGTTGAATCCTAATTAAAGAAACGCCCACTTCTCATTCGGCCATTACTGTTTTTTGGAAATAATGATCTAAGGGTTCTGTTTATTAATAATGAGTAATTTCAGTGATAATGTTCGCTTGACCGATCAAATTGGTAATAAGATAATTTGAAATTACTAAAATCATGCGAATAAAACCGGTTCATTTAGTAGACGGAGTGATTTTTTCACTAAAAATTTTTAATGTTGACTAGGATAACATAGGCGTTAGATAGTAAACACGGAAGCTTTTTAGTTAGTTTTAATAAGGAACTCTAAATTGTTTTCTGCCAAAATATGGGGTAGGGATAGTTCCTTATGTAAAGATCGGCCAATAGCAAGCAGGTTAATCGATCTTGTATGTACATGATCCTTCAATCAGTCGGGCCGCCGATCAGTTGCTTGCATCTGAACGTGGAGCTCGTGAATTGTATCGTGAGTGGTTTATCGAAGGACGTCCAGAAGCTGAGCAAAGGCAGCTCCCATCTTTGGAGTGCTTCCGTAGGATGGTGCTTCGATTGCGTGAAACTGGATCATACCGTGGCTCCACTTCCCATGAACGCGCAAGCACCATCGACCCGGACTTTGAAGAAGCCGTTCTTGAGCATTTTGGTTATGTTCACGTGTTTATTTGAATACCTACGTTGCGGTAGTGCACTACAATAATAAGTAATTTTATTAATAATGTGTGTGGTGTGTGAAGTTAAATTTAAACTGGGTGTAAAAAGAAAATTCAATGTGTTATGTGCGGCAAGTGATTGGTGGCTACGATGTCGCCGCCAAAGATACCGCGCCGCCATTGTGTTTTTCGCTCCTTGATACCAGGCGCGCATGAACAGGCAGAGCTAACAATATCTCAACATCACGTAAGTAGGTTTGATTAGTAGAGTTCATGACCCCACTAGTGATGGGACACGATTGTTTTGATTATGACGTCACAAAAAAATATATTTAATTAAATTTTCATTTTTTATTAAATTAACTTATTGTGTCTTATGACATTGCACACAAGATCTACATCGATTACACTTATACCTCCTTGAATATGACTACACTTACATGTTACACCCTGTATACTAGATGTTACCCAGGGCTCTGCCCGTGTGGGACTTTGTTATATCGCACCCAAAAGTAGCCTGATTGACACTTGGTCTAGCAGTTCAGCCGTGAAAGCGTAACAGACAGATAGACAGACAGATTTTAGTTAGACGCAAAATATAACAAGTCACACATTAGGGCACCGTAACGTTCGCTGTCAGCGCGGACACTGAGCGACTGAGAGAGAAACATGTCAATTTCGTCATGGCTTCACTTTGCAAGCGGCAATCGCGCGTCTACCATTAATATTGATCCACGCTTGTAAACCCCATCGCTTTTAGATAAGAATATAAAGCCTATTCATTCCCTTGATCGACATTATTACCTCAAGATGTTCCTCGATGTCCTTTTTCTCATAGGTGATGCCGCTGGGCGTGATGACAGGCTCGTTAAGGATCTCGAAACTGATTTTGCCACACAAGTAATCTGGCACATCACGTTTCTGCCAACAAAATATTTGATAACAAAATGAACAGAGTTAATACAATGTACATTTTCTTCCTCTTGGTCGTAAATAACTTCTTTATTTAAAAAACAATACGTCAATAGAGTCATTTCTGGCCTAAGCTAACAATGTAATAAAAAATGTAATGACACGTTTTCATAATTAAGTTTTTAGTTTCACTCTGGCCAGTCTGTCAAAAAAACCTATTGGCCTAATGGCCTCGGCTTCGCCTCGTCCTTTTAAAAGCACTTGGCAATATAACTCGGCCGTAAATTGCTTTATTTCCGGCCTTGACAGTAATGTACTATTATTACACTCGTGTATTATCCATTTTGATTAACAATCTAGCATTGCTACAATTAATAAATAAATACAAAATGTTATATTATCTTCTTCGCCCTAGCGAGTTTTCCCGGTTGCATGTACAGCTTACGCTTCATAGCTAGATATTAATCATGGCCTTGATATGGCGGTACTGGTTATTACAATGGAGCGACTGCCGTCTAACCCCCGCAACCCTTTTTACCAAGAGAAACCAAACCAATATGAAAATGATCCGGGTATATTAGTGGTCAATACTGTCAGATTTTTTGGCTGCCTAAAGACAGACAGAAGTAGGTAACAACCGGGAACAACGACTTAACGTGCCTTCGAATCAAAGAGCCAATGAAAATCCACTAAAGGCGACCAATCCAAACATAGCCGCGCACCCGCCGTCGCTTGACGCGCGCTATCGTTACGAACACGCGCGCCCCGCTAGGCTATCGAGCTCTTCAATAATCAATTAATGTTATAATTTATACATATATAAAGTAAACAACTTACCCTTCTTCTTTCGTCCATTTTAGAAAATAAGTTATTAAGCTCGCTAGTGTAGTTATTCTGTAATAAAAACATAATTTGATTAAAATATCCTGTTGCGGATCTACTGGAAGAAATTACAATAGAAATAAGTAGCACCCTTGTACTAAATTTCCTAATTTTAAGTTTCCTATGTTTGCATTTGAGTGTACATGAATTAAATAAATAAATAAAAAGAAAATATTTATCTCTTATTTCAAAATTCTAATATTTCGAGAAACAATATGATACCGATTAAAGTTTGTATTGATTTTATTTAAAAATCGCTTATCGTTACAAGGATGCATCTACACTAATATTATAAAGAGAAAATTAAATAGGATTCGAAACTACTGGACCGGTATGAATGGTGAAACAATTTGCAAAATTCTTTCACCGTTTGTAAGCAACACTATCTCCGAGTGACATGTTGGACTGCTGGTAGGTATACTTACACATTCCTCCTCCACTTTAGTTACTTTCATACTTGTATCATCTTCATTTGTATTTTCTAATTTAATTGCTTCTATTCTACGTTGCATATCTTCACTAATTAACCTAGAAAATAATTTCAAGTTGTTGCAAATGTAAAGTATATACCTATTTTCATTTCAAACTATATAAATATTCCAATGGATCAAGCCTCTAATAGAAAGATTACAAAGAATTATTAAATTATAGTTCCCTATAGTTACAAATTGCAATATTGCTTAAAACAGCCACTTTTAACAGTTTTGCAATTTGTAACTATAGGGAACTATCTATAATTTAATAATTTGATATATTTAAAATGAACTTCAGATCCATGACGCTGGCATAGTCACACTTGAGTGGATGAAGCCTCAAAGAAAAATTGGTAAAAAAAAGATTCAAAATGTATGATAGTAAATCTAAACTAGTACTAATAAAAATAGATAAGAAACGGAAACAGAATTATGATAAACCAATTTGCCAGCCCACTTAATGCGGATTTGCGTGGGATGTCCCCATTGGGTAGAATTGCTTAAATCTGTTTCTAAAATTCAAAAGATTTTATGTTTCATACTAGCTGTTCCCTGGGGTTTCCCTCACCCGTTATTTAATTCAACCTTCCCTGACTATCGGGCTAACATATGTAGGTCTGCAGAAATAATTTTTCAAATTGTATGTTATGAGTGTTTAAACAAACAAACTCTTCAGCCTTATACCTATATTAGTTTAGATTTGTATTGATTTTAAAACAAAGTCTGTCTGTTTAATGATGCTATAATATACATAATAAATTTATTTGAGACCTACAGTATCATTCTAGTATTAAGTGAACATTAAGATCTTGATTGTTATCAATTACCTATTTAAATAAGTCTGCAATTCAATCTCTTGAGATATTCTTTTCTCCTCTTGGACATTCCATCGTTTCTTCCTGGCAATACGTAATTGGGCCGCTATGTCATCACCAAAATTCAGTTTTTGTTCGCGAGCTAAGTCACTAGCTGTAAATACAATGCACTTTAAAATAATTAAGAAATTTACATAAAGAATAACTTACTTATTTAAATAAAGTATATTTCAGAACCATTGAAACTTTAAAAAAAAATCATGTTTACAGACAAAACCGTTGGCAACTAGTGACATGTAGGTGACAATTACCTCGATGTAAATGTTTTATTGCTTCATCATAGCATTCCAGCTCAACGAGTGCTTGTCCCAGAAAGAAGTGTCCTTTGACTTGATTATTGTCGATGTCCAGGGCTCGCCTGCAGTCCTGGCAGGTGGCCTCCCAGTGCTTCATTTTGAGGTGGCATAGAGCACGGTTTGTGAAATAAGTTGCAACTGATGGATTTTTTATCTACGAAAAGTTGTAGTGATAAAAATTGACCCCATTTAGGGTTATTCATAAAAATAAGGAAATATTTATTAAGTCAATTTTAACTATAATATTTATTTACATAGATTTTATATTTATTTGTAATTTACATATTGTCCTTTTGTCTCATATAAACTTATAAACTTGAAACAATTACTTAGACAATTTTTTTTTAAATAAGCCTATTTTGACATTTTAATTAAAATTGTTTGTTGTTTTTAATTTAATGGATGGATCAAGCAAAACAAGGATATGATAATCACTCCACCGACAAGAACACTATCTATTTGTAATTTCTAAAGGTTGACTGGCAGAAAATGCTTACAGCATTAAGTTTACCTAATGTAGCTCTTGGCTCAATAAAGTTTTAAATAAATAAATAAGAACAATCTTCTTAAATAATTCAGCTCCCAAGAAAACAATAGAACCTATTATGTAATGTGGTCTCATGAGACTACGAGGGTTATTAAGGGTTAACAGAATGTTTTCAATATTATAAACCACTAGTTTATCCAGAATGAATACCTGTATACAATCAACTTCAGCATACCAAAGCCTATGAATGCCTGCAGCTTAGAGCATAAGATATTTATTATTTAAAATATATAACGAGTGCAAGGCTTTGTGGAAAACATAGGTAGATTCCAATAAGAAAACAACTGTAGCACAAACTATTTAGTCATAGAGAATATACTTAATTTGCAAACCTTGCTAAATAGTCGTAAATCTACATATATGTAGTAATACTTACTATAGCTTTTGTATAACAATTCATAGCATCTTCAAACCTCCGCAAACTGAATAATCTGTTCCCTTGTTCTTTCAACTCCTTGTCGGTCAAATTAGCAGTAGAATACATGTGTTTGCTCATGATGTCTTTTGTAGTTTTTACTTATCTCCTGAATCCGACTGATCTCATATTCTATTAGACCACGTAAATATTCGTGTTGCAACTCACCACAAACAAATATATAAATTCACAACAAAAATTATACTACACTACAGCGTATATTTATTTTCTTTCTAGAAAAATATTAAAGATTTGAGAATGAAAAACAAATGTCAATTGTCAAAGTTTGACCAAATGTCAATTTTGACGTTTTATGTGTGTTGCGAGGTACATGATGCAACCAGAAAAAAATAAAAAAAATGGTACATACATACATATAATTACGTCTTTATCCCATACGGGGTAGACAGAGCCTAGAGCCATAAGACTAGGCCCCGTTTAGCATAATGGTAGTTGAAACAGGAAATCAATAGTGAGTTGCTAGCCGCATCGCCTATGTCATGATTTCCCCATTCGGCGTAAAAATTGGTTTGGTAGTTTTAGTAGGTAATTAAATAGGCATCGTACTCAAGTTCAATGTTAATGTGGATTTAAAATTCAAAACCATTCGGATGGAAGCGTGATCGTTTTATCAATAGATATAAAAAAAAATGGCGACCGCGCGCGATTTTCAAATTCTTTGGGTTTTTTTGGAGGGAAAGTAAACTGTCGCTATGTCCGCGCTGTATTTAATTTCCAAAACTTAGGTTTTTTCGAGTATTTGTGCGAATATTGGTGGATTATTATTCGCAAAGTGTTCGTGAACAAGCGTGAGTGTTGGGAAGTGATACAGTGTCGATTATGTGACTTTTATCTTTGTCATCAAAATCTCCAAGTTATAGCTAAGTGAAATTTTTCCACCGCTTCACTTAGCCATCGGATTCTGACTAGACTTACTTACTTAACTGGACTAGACTACTGACTTGACTTTTTGACTTGACTGACTTAAGTAGGACTGAAGAAGATTAATAAATTCAAGAAAGGCCTTAAAGGACTAGTTTCCATGGCCGTAAAAGTATTCTAAAAAAAAAAAAAGTACCCGTGACTATTTAAGATGTGTTCGAAAATTGAAAAAAGGGAAAAAAAACAGCACATTTGTAATTGATTTGTAACTAAAACTAGTTACCATATTTTTAAGATAAGATTTATTAATTTAAGAAACTAAAACACGAAATCTTTAAAATAAATATATATTTAAAGTAAGTTATTATCTAAAAAAAATTGGTTGCCTGTAAAGTCGGTATACGGGCGAAAGTTTTACGTGACAACGACTTTGAGTCTGTCTCTCTCGCTCTTAGGGGACGCGTGCCTCTCACTCGCTCTCATTGTGAGCGCATCGTAACGTTACCGAGCGTTACACTTTTTCATAAGTGACTCCCAGCCGCAACCTAATTTAAGACGTTGTCACGTCAAAATATACAAGGTACAAATTGAAACAGTCGATCAATCTATCAAATCGGAGATGAGTGTGACGGTATCTTACAAACCGGATATAGACTTGAAAAATCTTTGCTCCAAAGACTGAACCGCTTAGCATCAGCTGACTTTTTGGGGAAAGGTAACAGTGTAGTAGTTGATATGTTTTTCTTGGGTTTGCAATCAGTACTGAAAATAATAAATTAAATTTATTGACGCATGTCTTAGAAAACCGCGCCTCATGATAGGATGATGAAGAATAGATGAAGTACTTAGAGAGTAAAGAAAAACGGCAGGGAAGAGGACTCCGAGACGGCAATGTTCAGTGATGGTAAGAGCAACTTGGTGAAAAAAAAGAGAGCCAAACAACTTCGGATGACTTCTTTTGGCCCACCTTGTACTATTATAGCCTTATGATTATCGGGAAATCATTATGTAGAGAGAATTTTTCAAATCCGACCAGTAGTTCAAAAGTTATAAGCGTTCAAACTAACAAACTTCAGCTTTATTATAAGTACCTACCTTATGAGTTTTAATATCTTTAACTTACTTGGTAGCAGGGTCTTTACACAAAGGTGGATGCAAGGGAACATCCAAAGTTTCCTTCATCATGGGACACGGAAAATGAACGTTGTCGTGGGGTAAAACACCTTCCACTGATCGTTTTGCCTGAAATGTGGGAAAATTGTCAGTGCCAGGCGAAGTAACATCACGTGACTCTTCACTACAGGTTGAGCCTTTATTAGCGTGATATATCATGGTCTTGTCGGTACCTATCCAAGGATAGATAAGAATGGAAGGATCATCTTTTCGTGTGGGTGTCACGATCAATCGACCATGCACACCCTTAAGTCAGATTCCTCGGAACCGCCTCTCGCGTCCTCTGACGGAGTTACTTTAACGACTGCCTACCATGGCAGCTGGGATCAACGACTTAGTGCCTTTCGAAGCACGAAATCTTTATTATCAGACAATCAGGTAGTGATGAGGTAAGACACCGGTAATGTCCTCACCAAATTGGAAATAACTAAACAAAGTATGCTTTCCTATGGGAATCGGAACCATTACCCCTTGGTCTACAGACATACGCCTTAACCACTAGACCACGGAGGCAGTTAAAGAATGAAAGGAATTCCACCAGTAATATACACGGCTACATTGTATACCTTCCGATATTTGTGGTTCTTCAGAATATTTTCGCACCACTGCCAAAGGTTTTCGTCACCTGCGCCCCGTCTGTCGAGCCTTTCGGACAGTTCGGCTAAATTCCGTAATGGTTTCATAGCCTACAAAAACAAATGTATGAAAAAAAGATATATAGGTACGAGAAATCAGCATGAGAGTTTAGACTGCTATTCATAAACAATAATGAGGCATCAAGGAATAATTTGGGGTAAGTATATAAGGATCGTAGCCAATGAAAATCTCTAGTCTCTGCCTACCCCTACGGGAGACAGCCATGATGATATGGGTTTTGATATAATGGATCTCATTTTAATAGAATATTTCTCTCACAAACACTATGATCAAGGAATGAACTGCCATACCACGGTTTTTAAAGGGATTAATTACAATATAAATAGACTTTAAAAAGGTTGTGAAAAATATCTTCAGTGTCGGCATCGCGCTGGTGATAGGTACAACTGGTGTTACACAAGATATTAGTTTATAAGCCGAACTTACCAAAATGGGCTTAGACAGTTTGTCGGCACCCACAATATGTCTGAAAGAATAAGCACCAGCGGACTTCTCGCTTACTCTCAAGCTTGCCGCCTGATAGGCCTTCGTTCTGTTAGACGGCATTATACTAGGGTTAGCCAGAGATGTATTACGTGTTTGGCTTGATTGGTCTAACACATCTACACTCAAGTCGTGACAAAGCATCAGCTCCTGTACGAAATGAAAAAATACCAGTTCAATGTTAAAAATGTAAACGTTTGTGTAATAGAGAAGAAGATACATAAAATAAAATGGAATAAAAAAGCAAATCGACTCGCTAGATTACCTATCTTAACTTGGTTTGTAAGATAGATTATGGTACATGCTCAATCAATCCATACTAATATTATAAATGTGAAAGTGTGTTTGTTTGTTTTTTTGTTTGTTTGTCCTTCCTTCACGCCGTAGCTAAGCAACCAATCGACCTGATTTTTGGCATAGAGTTAGTTGAAAGGATGGAGAGTAACATAGGCTACTATTGGTCCTGAAAAAGCATCAAGTCCCCAAGGGAGATTACTGGAATATTTGTATGTGTACACCAAATATCGGCCATATAACCTAATACATTTTCTTCGTGGCAAAAAAATTCTGATTCCACGCGAGCGAAGCCGCGGGTAAAAGCTAGTACGATATAAGTCTACAAGCTACGATGTTGAAGGGCTTGCTACAATGTGGCTACAATGTTAAGCTATGTGCTACGATATTACCAGTTATGATGTGAAGCTACGCGCTAGCTACGATGTTAAGCTCCATGCTACGATTTTTAATGACAAGCTACGATACTGGGCTACAAGCGGCTACGATGTTCAGCTACGAGCCTATACGCCAAGTTACAATATTTGTATCAAGTTAAGCCATTAAATAAGCCAACTATCGCCACCAATAATTTTATTTCTTTTACTCTAAAATCAGGTCAAATTTCAAAAATCTGAGACAGCTATTCGTTAGTAAATAACTTCTAGTATTTTTGGTATTATAGCCGGGCTTTAGGGTAAATCCTCGACAGCACGCACCAATCTCATCATTTTATGCTACTTGACTGCTAATTGTACAAAAATACACAGATAACCTGCAACTTCTCAAAGTCAGCCTCCAGCTTCAGCTGCGTGGCCAACTCTATCCGATACTCTTCAATCAGGTAGGCCCAGTATTTGTTAACTCTTGCGTAGTCTCCAAGTTGAGCTCGCGGCAGGTAAGATAGGATCTTTTTGGCAATTTCTGATGGTAGAAGTTGAATCTGTAGAGTAGAAACCTCAATAATTAATCAAATATGGTATTTTTCTGATTGGCCTGGGTATTGGAAGTTTATCTATATAAGTATGTATTTGTTTAATTATAAAATATAATATCGAATTTTATCCCAAACCACAAGCCTTGAACTTATTTTGGGGCTAACTCAATCTGTATGTATGTATGTATATTATATGTATAGATTGTGGTATATTCCCAAATTTCAACAACTAGGTAGCAACCAATTAAATAAATCTAAACTAAACATAACATATACATATTTACAAAAAGTTAAATCTTTTCAGATATATATTAATGTATATATCTATAATACTACATGATTTTAAATTATACTTATTCCCGTTATGTTCCCGTATATATTAATTATATTGAGCCGGGGTTCCGAAGGATGCAACCAAGAGAACGCTAAAAAGAAGGGATGCAGAAGTAGAAAATAATTTTAAAATACTGACATAACATTCAGTCTCAATCGATTCGGGCTTGGGTCGATTGACTTTCCAAATGTAACGCTTGGAGCCGTCCTTGAAAGTCATCTCTATTTCCTCCAGCTTCAACATGTCTTTCATTGCCTTTGTTGTGCTGTTCCATATGGCTAAATTAGCATCCAGCTTGAAAATAAAACAACTGTTTTAAATTCGTAACATATATATAAAATTGGTGGGGAGGTAGCTTAGAACCAGGAGAAGGACAAAGGGTACCTTTCATCCGGGGAAAAGTTCCCGAGGGAAGTTCACGCGGGCGAAGCCGCGGGCAAAAGCTAGTTCATAATAATAATAAAAAATAATTATCTGTTTTCGCAAAAAACATAAAATGACTTCTATTCGTTTACTGGGGCTAACACAAGCATTAGTGGAAGATGGTTTTAATTTCGAATGAGAAAAAGTCAGGGTCATTTGAACTTAATGTCAAAGGACTACAAATAAACCAAACAGTGGCAGTCCCCCTTCTGTGAAACCATGATGCCAAGATATACAGGGTGGAATAAAGAATTTAAGAATTTTTTTTAAGGAGAATTCTTTTTTGAAACGAATCACTATGGAAATTGGAAACTTATTGGAAATAACTACATATTTGAGCCTTTTGGGGTAGAAACTCTGGATCCATGGGGTCCATCAGCTCACGAGCATTTAAAGTTTATAGCCAAAACATTGGTCGAGGTATCCCGTGACCAAAGGGCTGGAAATTTTCTCGCACAGAGGATCAGCATTGCTATTCAACGTGGCAATGTTGCCGCTTTTTGGGCACATTACCACGATGAAACGACTTGCAGGGACTACACAATTTATATTTTAGTTTTAGTTATTTATAAGTAGGTAAGGATATGTATTAAATTTATATTTATTAAAATACTCTATAAGTAGTATCAACTTTATCACTTATGATAAATTAAAAATGAAAACAACCTCTTTTTGAGCTTGACCCGGAATTAAACTTGGCCTCCGATCTGACGCTGGCTCACTAGCATTAGTGTGCTTTGTAGGCTCTTTCTTATTACCCTGGAAGTATTTAATGATTGTTTAGTCATGTTGTCTTTAAACCCTGCAAATATTACTACTACTTCTTAGTTGTGTAATTGTGTGCTACGAACTCGTGGCCTACCCAGTAATTTCACTGTCTGATGATGAGATATCCAAGTAGACGACCGCTAATATATTATTCCCTCAGCTACCGATAGGAACAATGAAACCGATAGCGTTACGTGGCTACCAGTTGTCGCTTCGTAATATTACAGAATTAGTAATAGTACTACGTAGTACTATTACTAATTCTGTGGCTAGGGTATCTACGGCGGCATTAAAACGCCCTGTTTGCAACAACAGGTATTATTGGTGAATTTCTGCAAACTGCTTGAACTTGGACATAGAGATTTAATCCACGGAGGACGAATGCCATACGAAATGATGAGGACGATGACGTTTGATTTTCGGAAATTTTAATTTATTACTTTTTCTACTCACATTGAAAATCAAACAAACCTTATCAGCTGGAGATGGTGTCTCCTTCGCTATATTGTCATTCACGACTAAGCATTCCTGTAAGTTCTGGAGCAGGTCTGTGCGATACATCTCGTACAGGGTCTGGGCGCGCTGCAGCACCGCCCACATCACAGGACCTCCAGTCAATGAGAGCAGTTCTAAAAGAACTATGGCTTGCGCTTGCTGAAATTAGTTTTAACAATGACTGCCATATTCATCATCGTTATCCCAGTTGCATCCAAAGCTTCTAAGCCATCATAGTTTTCTCCATATTTATAAGATACTAATTTAAAAATCTTGTATTTTTAAAGTAGTATTTTTTGATCAATGTCAACCTTTATTAGGAATGCTGATGTTGGTAAAATCTACCACCAGTGAGGCAGAGATGCGAGCTAATTGCGACTATTATTGTTTTATTAGTTTGTTTTAACGCATTTAACTCTTGAACTTATTCATACTGCATCTATACTACCCATACTTTCATATCAATACCTGTGTCAATACTATCCATACTTCCGTACTAATATTATAAGTGATGATACGATACCTACAACTGGTACGAAACATTAACGGGCAGGTGAAACTGCGGGCATGGTTTTTCTTTATGACGGTATATACTCGTACGTACCTAGGTATCGCGGCTCCAAAGCAATATTGCTAAAGATGCAACATGAGATAAATATCTAAAAAATACGAACTGGCTCCAATTGAAGAAACCAACAGCGATCGTTCTTCATGACTTGAGCCAATGTAGCCACGGGGAGGGCTGTTCTGTTGTGGTCCATCGGCGCTCGGTCGTAACTGCTCCACGGCTGGTGTCTGCAATCCACCCTTCGGTAAATCATCAGCATCCTCAAATTAACAGTTCATCATCATTTCGTATAGGTGATACGGTCAATCGACCATGCACACACTGGTGTCAGAGTTCTTCGGAACCGCTTCTCGGCCTCTGACGTGTGTTCCTTTGACAACTACCAGACGGCAGCCGGGACCAACGGCTTAGTTAACAGTTTAATAGGTAATATGAAAATTTACCGTATAGGTAAACACCGTTTACCGGTTCAGTGATTTGAATGATTGAGGATCAGTATTTTACCGCTGTCTGATGCCAAGTATCATATGTTTGTTGCTCGTTTGGCACCACACGTCTCACGAGGATTTCCAAAATGACCGGTCGGAGCGTCCTGCGACATTCCTCACGTCATCCGACCACGTGGCACGATATCAACTTCTATTAGAATAGCAAGCATCCGGGCACATAATTATATAATACTAGCTGTTCCCCGCGGCTTCGCCCCGCGTGGGACTTGGTTATATCGCGCCCAAAAGGAGCCTATATTTGACCTCAGGTCGTTAACTACATCCCTACCAAATTTAATCACAATCGGTCCAGCAGTTTAGCCGTGAAGAGGTGACAGACAGACAGACAGACAGGCAGACAGACAGACTTTCGCATTTATAATATTAGTATGTAAGTATGGATATGGATTAATACTGGGATGTCACATTACTATGGAGTATTAGGTATGCTACGGGTCCAGATACGCGCGAATTCGTTTCCATTTCGGCAAGTAGAAGACCAAGAATTATCTAAACATAAGAGTATTTTACTTAAATTTAACAACTATTGAACCACTCAATTAAAATAATAGATACATGGTGGGCCACAAAGAAGAGTACTTAGTTAGAAACTTAGGTGTAAGGGTAAAGTGTATAATCAATACCTAAAGCCCACTGTACTTACTCATACGCAGAGTAAACAGCATCCTTAGACTGACAATTCCAAATAGACTTCAGTAAGCAAGACAGAGTCCATGCACTTCGGACATCCTCCAACAACGCTAAGATATAACGCTTCTTATTTGCCCAGGATATTCTTGTAAACCAGTTCTTTGTCGCAAGGAGATGTTTGGAAAATTGTAATTCTTGGTCTTTCGTTTTATCCCCTGCACCTACAATTAAATTAAAAAGTTAAGGGAGGTAGAGTTTTGTGCAAAGTTCGGTAACTTACTTGTTACTATTTCTGCAACAAAAAAAAAACTATTTCTGCCGCCTAACATTGCGTGTTCGCGTTTGAACGCTGACAAATGTAGTGAAATTAATAGATACTGTAGAATATAGTGATTGTGATAAGAACAATATATAGTTTATCTATCTATCCTTAGACTTTGTGTACCTATAGAGGTATTATATCAGCATAGATATTTTCTTGGAAAACATTAAAGCTGATTTCGAAATATTTTAATAAATAGAGGGTTATTTAAAATTTGATGTGATGATGATGTTGTAATAAAAGTATTACCACATATCATGTCCGATAATATCAAATCTTTAACAAGATGCACTTGCTTCGTCAGCTCTGCAAAAGTTATCATATTTTATTACACCTTTGTTATTTCTTACAGAATAAAAAATTTAATCAACTTGTTATGAAAATCAAACAAAATCATCATTATTAAATTGACTTTGTCAAATATCATTGTCGTTACAGATCTTGATTAAAAAGTATGTATCAACCAGAAATAAAAGACTCAAAGAACTGGTAATGCACTCTACCAATTTTTTTAAACATATTCATTAATGACTTATAATATATTTTAAACAATAAATTAAAAAACTAACATAATTATAACTAAAAATTAATGTGTAATATAATATGTTTAAAAAAAGTGTAATTTTTTTTTTTTAGTCAATGACATGCTAGATTACGTAACAAAAATAATATTTTTTTAATTTTTTTACATTAGTATTTTATTCAAACAATTTTGTTATCTGTAAAACAAAAATTTTTGAGACAACAATCAGCACTCAGCAGACAATAACGGAGATGTTCCTGTTACAAATTCGTCAGTCTGACGCAGTCAGTTCAATCCTGCCATGCCTCGCGTGGACACTGTTACCGTGAACCCTTCAAACAGCGCGAATTTCTGGCGATTCATCTCCATCGTCTTTATAGTTGCTTTCTTTGCTGTTACTTACTTTGTGCTCCAAAGACCCATAGATTCCTTGGGAGATCCATCTGACCAGTTTACTATAAAACACATCTCCAACACTCACGCGGAACGCATCGAGCCTGAGGAACGAGACGTTTTTCAAGGATTCCGTACGTCGTTTTTGCCTCCGGAAGAAATTGTGCTGGCTAGACGACTAGGAGACTCGAAAAAATCTGTCTATGAGGGTAATGTCACAAGTGATATTTTGATCTGGGATCGTTCTTCAAAGAGCCAAAAAGTACCCACAAGGGTCAAACGCAAGAGTCATTTTAGTTTTACATCTCAAGATTACGAGTGAGTAATATCATAATACGTTAATAAGCCCTTTTTTAATTACATTAGTAGAGCTCCAGTCGTTTCGTTTAGAGTAGTGCGATTTACTACTGCCCAGCAAATCGCAGATTTAATTATTTTTATAGGTTCCTATTACTACTTAGGTACTTACATCTTAAAACATCTTAAAATAAGCATTAAGTCTATCTATCTATCTAAAATTTAAGAACTGTGCTCTTGTCATTGGAGTGTCTTCCAGGTGTTTCTATCCTCCGCTGGCCTTTTCACCTCCTGGTATGATACGAATCCCACTTCTTGGTCTACCTCTTATTTAGTTTAAAAGCATATTTTATGAACATATAACATTAAGTTCACCAAAAATAATAAAAATTAAAAACTTTTATATATAAGTACTTAAACTTAACTTTCTTTTAAACTTTACCAATGTCAGTTTTAATGTGTGCAACCATGAATTCTATAGTGAGCCGAAAAACAAAGAATATAGTGACAGCGAACTGGAATCTGATGACGATGAGGATGACGAGGAGTATGAGACTACAGCATCGGATGATATTCTACTGTACAAAGATGATGATGACGACATAAAGAGGTAACTAGTATAAGATGAGGCAACAAAAACACTTTTATTGCGGCTGCGGTCTGAACTGTACCTAAGACTAATATATAACATTCTGACGTTAACTAACTTCTACAAGTTTACTGTTATTTTGATAATAATTCTACCAAAAAATATCAACAACTGTCAAAAGTTTATAATATTATATTTATTAGTATAGTACCAGATACACACGTGGACAGAGGACCTCTAGATGATGTGATAGAACAAGTGCGGGGTCAACCAGAACTCGAGGAAGAAGAGATGATGTCATCTGCTCATGTTTACAAGCCTTCTAAGAGCTACGCAGGTAATAAGCGACAGGTGCAAAATCGGGCAGACAAATAAGACTGTTGTCTATAATATATAAGTTGCGACCAACATTTGTAGAATGTCGTTTATCGGCGTCATCTAGTAGTACTGAGTATGCAAGACCCACTTTTTCACTGTAGGCCTTAAGTGTTCAATATTTACCTACGTGTAGTAAGTTCAATGTTCTAAATATATTAAACAATCAAAAGTGACAACTAGCACAACAACACAATTTGATCTAAATCCCAATTGGCATACCTACCGTTGAAAGCATTACATACAAAGTACTCGTACGAGTATTCTATGGAGAGCAGAATTGATTTTGCGTCGCAGCCCGATTATTCAATTGAATGATAGTACAAATGAGTCAAGGTTACGTTTAGCATCTGTGAGATTGGCCTTATTTTTATTACGTATTGTTATATAACTGTTTAAGGTACCAGGAGCGCCTATATAGGCAGTCTCATTTAAAAAAAAATCTAATTTTTACATAATACATTCAAATAAATTGCATACAGGAATCCATGCATTCTGGAAAGGTCAAGGTGACAAAGAAAATATAAGAATGACACAGGCAAATATAATGAAACAATATATGGACGCTGAAGCCGACCCATGCCACGACTTTTATCAATACGCTTGCGGTAACTGGGCATCGTTAAATCCAATCCCCGCTGATAAAGCAGGGTAAGTAAAAATGTATTTATCTATTACTAGATTAAATACATCATATATTTTAAGTGTAATGTTTACTTGTTGCAGTTACGATACTTTTGAAATGTTAAGAGAAAATTTGGATACAGTTTTGAGAGAATTATTAGAATTTAAACCTGAGGAACATATAACTAGTACATATCCAGGACCCCACCTGGATATAAAAGATAGTTTCTTAAATAAAACAACAATCAAAGAACATGTCAATACAAAAGTTTCAACAGATTTCAATAAACTATTAGAATCGATACTAAAGGAGAGTGCTAAAGATCTCTTTAGTAAATCTTCATCTAAAGCTGATCTAAAAGAAAAAACAGAAATAGTAAATCGCATTCGTAGATATTTAGATAAAAAATCAAAAAAGCTAATGAAGCCATTTTCAAAAAAGAAACATAATTTTCGAAAAGAAAATATAAAGAATACGAGACATAAGAATATAAGACTAAAGCATGATGCGCAACGAAAAAAACATTTTCACGGGCACAATAAAGATGAAAGTAATCAAATATATTTCAAGCAAACAGATATTGGAAGAAAATTACTGATGTTTGAAAAGCCAAAACCTATCAATAAAAGAGTGGTAAGAGAAAACAAGATCAAAGGTGATGATAACCATGATGATCCTGCTCATGGAGACGCAGCACTAAAAGCCAGATTTTTATTCAAATCCTGTATGAATTATGATATCCTAAAGAAACGTGGTCATCAACCGTTACTGGATTTATTGGATTACTTAGGTGGATGGCCTATACTCACTCTTCATTGGAATGCAAGTAACTTTGATTGGCTGGATCTTATGGCAAACTTACGTTTATATAATAATGATATTTTAATATCGGAATGGGTTGGACCTGATATAAGAAATTCTGATGAATTTGTCATTCAGTTCGACCAAACTAGTCTAGGTAAAAAAAATTATAATGTGATAGTTGTTTGGTAGTTACCATTTTAAATATAAATTAACTTATATAAGTTAAGTAGTTACCTAACTTATATAAGTTAAGTAGTTACCTAACTTATATAAGTTAATTTCGATCATATGTGTTACGTTATTTTTTTATGTTTTTGGAAAATCCACAGGTCTACCGACAAGGGACTACTTTCTTCAAGAATCTAATAAGCAATATTTAGAAGCATATAAAACTTATCTTATCAAAATTGCCTTATTACTCGGTGGAAATCCAGGACATGTCAAAATAAGTGCGGATCAACTTATAGATTTTGAAATTAAGTAAGTTCATAAATAATCTTTTGTGGCTTGTGGTAGGAATATATTATTTATGAAATTGTAGTTTTTTTACTGTTAACGGATTACTGGATTGTTTATAGATTAGCAAAAATTACTTCAACGCCTGAAGATCGACGAAATATTTCTGAACTCTATCGGAGGATGCCTCTTCGGAAACTTGAGGAACTAGTGCCGGAGGTACAATGGAGGCGATATCTATGTATTGTTATGAATCGAACTGTCCATTCTGACGAAACCGTCGTCCTTTTCGCACTTAATTATGTTCGAGTACGTATACAATCTTCAAAAATCATTTCATCATCCATTCATACGCGGGTTGCAAGACCTTGAAAATACGAGTCTATATTACATAATCTGTAACTTATTAAATTATTTATTTTATTTATATTTCACATTCATCATCATTTCGAGTAGGCGTCACGGTCAATCGAACATGCACACCCCGGTGTCAGAGTTCTTCAAATTCAAATTCAAATTGTTTATTTTCAATATAGGATATTCTTATCACTTATTGACATCAATTGTTACTTATTTTAAGTTTACCACCACTTCCAAAGCGCAAGTGGAGAAGAAGTGGCGCCACAAACTCCACAGCAGCATTTTCTTCAAAAACGTCAATTCACTAAATTTGAGTCAAATCAGACGAGTTTACATTTGAATATTTTTATAATTACAATAAGTTTATTATTAAATTATTAAATTTTGAGGATTATTGAAATAGTTTAATAAAGATGTCAAGTAATAAAAGATGTCATGATATCGGAATATCGGAACCGCCTCTCGGCATTTCACATTGATCCAATTGCTTCTTATGACAGTACTTTAAGATCATTATCATATTATAGTCACGCATTTAATTTATTATGATTCACGCACACTATTTCATTATAATATTTCTGACTTGCTTCAGCACTTGGTTAATTTGATAAAAGAGACAGAACCGAGCATTCTGTCAAATTATCTGTTGTGGCGCTTCGTGAGACATCGGGTTAACAACCTTGATGATCGGTTTCAATCTGCTAAACAACAGTAAGCTTGAATTAATTTTACCCTTCCTATGTACTTAAATAGGTTAAGTCCATCAAGTATTAAGGGAACGACAAAGAAGAAAGATGAAATATTAACTTTTTAGTTCATTTTGCCATCAGCCGGTACCGGTACAAGTATTATTTTGGGGTAAAAAGTGAGTGAATAAAGAATCCAAGACCTTCCAAGACCGCCATTTTTTTTATTTAGTATTTATAAAGTTACTAGGTTTAGTTATTCTTTTAGATTTTACTTCATATTATTTGGACGTGAGCAAGCGCCACCTAGATGGAAGAACTGTATATCTCAAGTAAACTCTAATATGGGAATGGCTTTAGGTTCAATGTTTGTTCGGAAATATTTCGACGAAATGAGCAAAAATGATACACTGACAATGACCAGGGAGATACAGCAGTCTTTCAGAGAGCTACTGAGTTTGACTGACTGGATTGATGATAATACGAAAAGTCTTGCAGCACAGAAAGTAGATGCTATGATGCTCAGAATTGGTTACCCTGATTTTATTCTCAATAAAAAGGAATTGGACGATAGATATAGAGAAGTTAAGATTCACCCTGATAAATTTTTCGAAAACATTTTGAATATTCTGCAGCATTTGACGAAAATGGAGCAATGTCGGTAAGTCTTCTTCACTATCACTACATAGTATAAAACAAAGTCGCTTTCTCTGTCCCTATGTCCCTTTGTATGCTTAAATCTTTAAAACTACGCAACGGATTTTGATGCGGTTTTTTTAAATAGATAAAATGATTCAAGAGGAAGGTTTTTATGCCCATTCGAAGCCGGGGCGCTAGTCATTTATAAAATTCATACTATTGTATTGCCACATGGTAAATTCATAAGAGAAGTTAAGATTCAGAAGTTTCTGTGTACAGTTAAGAAAAATATATATATATTTTGCAGCATTTGTCTAAAATGGAACTATGTCTTTTTTATTTGGACATAGTTACCTAATTCTTATTTTCGTTATCATGAAGAGTAAATCCACAAAAAAAAAACCTTGATAGGTATACGGTGTTTGAATCAAAATTGTTTTTTTTTTCAGTATTGGTCAGCCAGTTAACAAGACCCTTTGGAATAGCGCTCCAGCTGTCGTGAACGCTTACTATAGCCGGAACAAGAATCAAATCATGTTCCCTGCTGGCATCCTGCAACCTCCGTTCTACCACAGACATTTCCCAAGGTCCTTGAACTATGGCGGCATTGGAGTAGTCATCGGTCAGTTGTTTGCTAGCTACTTTCTTAAATTAATGTTTTTGCATATTTTTTCATAAGCCCAAAATTAAAAGTACGAAGGTTTTAGTTTGCGCCAATCTACTCGTGTATTTTGTAGTATCGTCTAGCTAGAGCTTCTACTAAACAGATGCTTTAAGTGATTTCTTTCTGTTTTTTATTTTTGATTCCCGGACTCAAGTTTTACGAGAATATCAAATCTTCTTTGTTCGTGTGATGCGTGAGATCTGTAAACAAAAAAAAAAATTGTGTAAAGCTAAGTAATATTGATAGATACCTATCAGTAATAACCATTTTCTTTACCTTCAAATACATTTTTCAGGACATGAAATAACTCACGGTTTCGACGATAAAGGTAGACTTTTTGACTGTAATGGCAACCTTCACCGTTGGTGGTCGGATTCTGCTATCGAGGCTTTCCACCAACGAGCCCAGTGCCTCATCGACCAGTATGGGCAGTACGTCGTCCCAGAAGTCAATATGAAGCTAAATGGAGTTAATACACAGGTGACAATGAAGAACAATAATGTTTGTATTGGATTAGGTTTGGTTGCCATTCGAGGCATTCCTATCTTCGAGATCCTCCTGTTGTTCTGGTTTTCTTGTAGCAGTCGCTGGTTTTCTTGTTCTTCGCTCCATTGTAATAAACCGTACCGCCAAACCAGGACCATGATTTAAAGCTTACCAGGCAACCAGGAAACACGCTCGCATAACGACGAGTGAATAATAATATTTTAACTATTGAAAACAATTATAATAAGTGTAAGGAAATTGAAATTTTTCAGAATTATACAGAAATATAATATAGGCAACATCCCTTAGTATATTCTTGGTTTATCTTTGACAAAAAAAACTGAGAAACCAGATACCTGAAGGACAACCAAAAAATATATGCGAGAGGTGTAAGTAAAAATACGAAAATTTAAATAAAGAAGAAGAATAATTTGGGAGTCAAGCATACGGCCCGTAAAAGATGGGTGCACGGTCCCCATACGCCCCATAACCAATATTTTACAATAACCTAAGTGCCATTAGTTTTTCTACTACTATTCCAGGGTGAAAATATAGCTGATAACGGCGGAGTTAAACAGGCTTTCAGAGCCTATCTTCGGTGGTTGAAGAAAAATGGAGCTGAAGGTGAAACCCTCCCAGGCCTTAACCATACTCATACGCAACTGTTCTTTCTTAATTTTGCACAGGTACTTAATTGATAAAAATACTAATGAATGAATTAATAACCTTTATTGCAATAAACATTGTATGATTTTTTTACGACCTCTACGGCGTAATGTTTAAAACATGCCTGCCTTTTTGGATTCCCGGCTAGGTTAAGATCAAACGATCTTTTTCTGGTCACTTATGAGCTATCTGACCGCAGGTTTGGTGCGGCTCTATGCGGCCCGAAGCGATGCGAAATAAGCTGAAGACAGCAGTGCATTCCCCAGGCAGGTTCAGGGTCATCGGAACTCTGTCCAACTCTCATGATTTTGCCAAGGAGTTCAATTGCCCTCCAGGCTCACAAATGAACCCAACACATAAATGTAACGTGTGGTAATCTCTATAATCTAAGGTATTTTTGTTCAGACAAAATGGGTTGATGAATTAATTAAATTAGATTTTTGACCAATATGACGTTACGTTGGTTGCTACGTCGTTGGCTGCTTCTAGATTCCCAACTGTAACTGTGCAGAAGTCTGGGAAATTTGAACCAGAAGATAAGCCATAGACTGAACTAGCCCCGCAATAAAAAGGTTGTTAGTCGAAACCTTGCCCTGTTCTTCTTCTAAGGGTGCCTCTACAACTAGTTAAGGTTAGCGATGAGTCTGTTAAAGTCCTTCTTTTCTTTAGCTCTTCGGAATAGCTCCGCTGTGCTTGCTATCCCGTTCCATTCTCGAATTTTGCCGTGATCAATATTTTCTTTCCCTCTTCCAACTTTCCTCTTTCCAGCAACTTTAATAGAAAAATATATTTCTTGAAGCGGAACTTGAGGTTAATAAAACATTTTGATGTTAAATGTATTTTGTTTATAGGTACTTTGTAAATGCGTTAAGGAAACAAGCAAAGTACTTATTATTAAACAAATTGAGTACACGTACAGTCCAGTTTTTTGTAACAGTGTCAGAAATTTTGATACAAATAAACTAACTTTGATTTTTCCAATGCTATTATGACAAATAATGAATGTGTATGGCATCACTATAATTTTGTCACAGAATACGGAATAATAATTTTGTCACAGAATACGGAATATGGTATACAGAACTTCTGTTTACGAGTATTTGACTCTTAGAGAATTAATTCTCTAAGATTTGACTGAATCTCGAAAGAAGTTGTATATTACTTTGTACTACTACTAGGTACAGTCGGCTGCAGAGAAAACTGACCCCCATGCCACAAGTATCACTACTGAAAGGGGGGTCATATTTCTCTGCAGCTGACTGTACTACTAGGTACTAATTGTAGATAAGTAACTACTAATACTACTATCGATAAAAGGTAAAATGGCTTTATAACAAAGCTACTTAGTTTATGTAGAGCTAGTTGGAATTGTGATATCTATACATATATTAATTTTGGAATGTACATGTTAATTTAGGTTTGTATTGTATTATTATCGGTTTAGTTTTGTATGTTATACATCTATTATTATGATAAATAAAAACTATTGATATGAGAAAGTGTTTCATTATAATTATTTAGTATCTTTTTAAATTCTGCGAAATCATATTCTCTTAGAGCTTAAAAAAAATCACATCCTAACAATGTATTTACTTAGGTAAATCTCTAACCGCTTTCATATTCAATATTTATTTTGTGAAAGAAATTAAATATGCATGTATAACAAATATAGTTACTTAAAGCTTTATTCACAAATCGTCAGGATTTTACAAACGAAATTTCAGATTTTTTTAAAAGTTTTATATTTCTAAATTAAACGACTAGTTAATAAAATCTTCACCACTAGCGATTGGCCTCTTCATTTATATAACCTTAACTACAAAATAGTTGTCATCAAATCCGCCTATGGTAAACCAACTAAAGATTTAATTAGGACTTGATATCTAATGTGTTCGATACTTTTTTTAAAATGTTAAATGGAAACATTGTTATATAGTAAAGCTGTTGTGAATATTTTTCTAATATTAAAAAAAAAAACTGTTTTTAAGTGTAAAAATAATAAATATTAATTACTAATCTCAAGTTACTCCCTTACAACCAATTAAAGACCGAACACTGACACCAGGTTGTGCATATTCAATTGACCGTGATACGTAGGCGTGATGGTGATGATGATGACTAGAAACGGATCAGCGATTCTGTAGTTTCTCAATTAAAGGACACATAAGAACCTTCCGATAATAATTAAACCAAATCTGTAATGTAGGATTAGTTTCTTAATATCCGTCAGCTGAGCACCTAATTTATAAATTTTTATCTAACGAAGTATGTATAATATACTCCTGACCTGTGAAAGTTGGTGTGATGATAATGTGATCAAGTAAGAAATAAACTGGTGGGTTGAACAGATCTGTTTAAAACATAGCCATTTGTTATGGTTCTAAGTTTTATGCAGATCCTTCTCCCTGTGTCTCTCTGTTGCTAAAGATTATTTAGTCTTTATATACAAATCATATATGATAGAGGAAAAAATAAACTTTATTACGATTTGACAACACGATTTGAATAACGAGCATAAACAACCTTTTTTATGTAATATGACTCAATCAAGTACACAATAAACTGACCCAAACAACGTACAATTTTACCCTATCTGCGCATTGCCGATCTTCACGAAAAGTTCAATACCGATAGCTTGGTTGTTTCACGCACTTTCATCAAATAAAACTAGTTTTTGGCAGAAATTTCACATCAACTATCACATTGTTTTATGTTCCTCTTCTGTATTAGTTTTGATAAACGTAATTTCGCACTTCGACGCTCTGCACGTCCTCATTGCTCCATAGAGTTTCAACTTCGTACTCCGAATTCCTTGCAGCGGCGACGTGGTCCCTGCGCTCCCAACGAGTGCGGTTAATACGTGCGATCTCTAGCCATAGACGAGCTTCTAGTACTGGAAAAGATGACGATATAACAGCACAGAATAGATGATAGTGCCTGCTAATATTCTCACAACCAAGGATACTCAAGACCTACCTAAGTAGAGAAAAAAAGCAGAAAAGGAGAAAAGCGGACCAAAGCAACCAGCTCAGGAAACAAGAGGAAGAAGTTAGATGAAAGAGAGAACAGATAAATACAATGGAATGAAAAATATGACAGTGTTGGCCACTAACACATCCAAGATCGCATTGGTCTGGCTTCCCTGTAAAATGCGTCACGGAGGTTACCTAGATATAAGTCGCTTCATTGTAATAACCTCGCTTTCTCCACACTCGTCACTCTCGTCATACACGCTCGCCGATTTCGGGTAATCCTAATGTTGGTTGACAAAAAACAAAGTCGCTTTCTCTGTCCCTATGTCCCTTTGTATATATGCTTAAATCTTTAAAACTACGCAACGGATTTTGATGCGGTTTTTTTTAATAGATAGTGTAATTCAAAATGAAGGTTTTTATGCCCATGCAAAGCCGGGGTGGGTCTTTAGTTGCAAATAAATTTAAACAAGACTTACAAAAGAGAAATGAGTAAGCAGTAAGGAACAGCGGGTTAACGTTTCCATTGATGACAGCCATGGTGTAGAGCATAGCGCCGACCGTCGGAGCCTGTCTCAGGAACAGCCCTCGAAGGGTGGCGCCCAGCCACGGCAGGAACAGATATTCACTTAGAGGAGTATGCTGGAATCAGATCACAGCTTCAACAATAGCATCCTAAAAAGGATATCATCTTTTTCTGGTTGTTTTCTGGTTGTGTCCACTGGTGGGGAAGCTCAGCACTTTCTTGCTTTTGGGTCTGTTATGATGGTAATAAAATCTGTTATGATGGTAGGTCCGCAATGGTGGTTACCATTGCGGACCTACCATCATAACAGATTTTTTTCCATGTGTCCGCTAAAACATAATGCATTATCCGCATTTATTCTGAGCTTTTTAAGATTCGTCTTGTTCGTCTGTCCATTTTGAAAGGGAGATGTATTCAATGATTCAATGTGTATCGTTTGATAGATCTTTGAAAATGATACGGAGATTCGTAAAAAAATTTTTGATTATCTAATATTTTGTGAAATATTCACTTCTAAAGTAGTAAAGTCTGAAAATACTTTAAAACTATGCAATGAAAATTTAAAAGAAAAATTAGGTATACCTATAGAAGTCAATAAAACTTTCAAATGAAAATTGGTTTAAACAATTCGATCAAGCCTAGATTGGCATTTATAGGCTTGATTCACCTGACTGATAGGTAATAAATATGATTTCGTACCTCAGAAGACACGTTAGTTCAATAGTGGTCGTTAAAAGAATGACGTTAGAGGCCGAGAGGTGGTTCTGAAAAGCTCTAGCACCAGGGCGTGAAAAATAAAAATCAAGGTGCAGGTCAGTTTGATCTTGAAAATCACATGATATAAATAAATAAATTTCTTTACTTACCACATTTGATGAATTCCAAATTAGCAAACAGCTGATAAGCATGACCAGAGCGTCTGAAGCTTCGATGCACCACATAACTCCTATAAAAATATTGGATTTATTATGTACATACATCCCAATATTGACTTCGTTCGTATATAACTACTCTGAGATCCAAAAAAATGCGATGTCTTATTTTTACCCTTTGTACCCGTTACCCGATGTAGGTACTAACATAAAAATTACGAATAATGTATTAAGTACTAGAATATTTTAAGGCGTCAAAATTTTTCTCTACAACAGTCTTACAGCCTACAACACTTACCAAGGTGGTAAGTGGTTACCGTATAGCCTTTGGACGCCTACAAAACTAGAAGTGTAACGAGTGCATTGCCAAGACCCTGACGTATACAGAAAAAAATGAATAAAATTCAAAAACAATAAGTACTTACTAGTCACGTCGATGTCATCAATGTAAAGTTTATCTTCCTTACTCATCAGCATTATATGCAAATCGTTAGGTAAGGGTTCTTCGTCAAAAGTTACCACCTCCAATTTCACATTACAAGTAAGACCCAGCATCAGGCAAACCGCTGCCATGAAAGAAGCTGAAAGCGTGGCCTTGGAAGCCTTCGCCTGCAACTGGTCTGCATGAGCGAAGGTGTTCCGTCGAAGATAATTCATACTTGTCTCCATATAGTCTATTAGAGCCCCGAACAACGGTACTTTAGACCTGCCAAAAGTCATATTTTTGGGCGTTGCTGTAATGGCGGGAGTGTCTCCACAATCCATGGTTGAAATCAGTATATTCAATTTATAAGTAAATTTGCGAAAATATTCTACATACGGTAATTCCAAAAGGTTTTTGGTTTTTGACACTTGGCAGATCAAAGTTTCAGAGGACTTTGCTTTACTTTACTTTGATTTTACTACTGGCCAAAGAGAAATAATATATTTCTTCTTATTTCTGGCGCACACATGTTTACATTGTCCAAATGCAGGCGCTTTCACATGAAAAAGACCGAGCATGAAGTTAGTCAAAGCTGCTTTGGATATTTTCTTTTGGTCAAAATGCGCGAAAATATATGTTAATAATTTTCTCAGAAGAACTTCTGAGATAATTTCAAACATGACAAGATTTTACCCTTCTTTTCTTAATTTTCATACAGTCGTCGCGACTCTAGCTTCCATGCATGCGTTTCACGTTTCAGAAGATACGATGCGAAAGCGAGCAGAATTCTATGTTCGGATCCTTACAACATATCGTTTGTTTGTTTGTTATAGTTTTATTGTACTAAAACAAAAGTGAATACAAAAGCATAGAATAAAACAAATTGTTTATCAAAAAAAAATTGCGGTTTAGAATTTAAGTACGAGGGAACATAACTTACATTCATACAAATGTCAAGTCAGTAGGTACCCACCCCTTTTGGTTTTGTCGCAGTCGTGAGAGAGTACATATCTATATAAAGTCGTGTTAGTTACTCCACTTATAACTCAAGAACGGCTGAACCGATTTAGCTGAAAATTGACAGGGAGGTAGTTTAGAGCCAGGAGAAGGATATAGGATACTTTTTATCCCGGGAAGCCCACGCGGGCGAAGCCGCGGGCAAAAGCTAGTTATTTATACAAAAAATGGGATAACATTTTTAATAACAGAATTGAACTTGAAGAGTAGTTTGACCTTGAAGCTCACACGCTAACAAACAGTGCATACCTATAATAATTGATTACATTTTATCTACCAAACGCGAAGGTCAATTCTATATTTACCTTTTTATCTAGATATTTATTGCTGTCTTCTTTTCTCAGTAATCAGTTAAGTAGGTACAACATCAATTTGTAACAGATAAAGTTAGTACCTACTAGGGAGGACGAGACGTTCGTTAGTCTGGCTAAAACTCGAGAATGGCTGGACCACGAAGCAAATACAAAGTTTCTGTGTATTTGCTTCGTGAGCTGGACCGATTTGGTTAATTTTGGTTACGTTGAGAAAAGTGCAGGTTCAGGCGATACAGAATTCGCTGGGTCAGCTAATTTATTGCATAAACAAGCGAACTTCTATTTTAGTCAAGCATGATGTCATTATTGTCATTAAATTAAGTATTCCTACTTTGTTAAAATGACATGCAAATTCACAGAAATTAGGTACTTAGGTAGAACAATATAAAACATCAAGGATTTCATCATTATATTTTACGAGCCATATGGCCATATCTACTAGGGTTTTTAGCAATTCACTCATCATCATAATTTTATCAGTGTTTCTGTTCCTAACCATAGATACCTACTCTTTGTAGACGTTTTAGGATTTATAACCTCTGGTGGCTTACCACCATCTCTTAAACCATGCAAGATCCAGTGAGTAAGCGAGACAACGGAATACATGATGTAAGGCGACATCTCCCATACTCAATCGTTCTTGCATGGTTTGATATGGTGGTAAGCCACTTAGATTGTCATTTGTAATTTTACTAAAACGTAGGCATAAGTAACGCAACTATTCGATTGATGAGATGGTACCACCTCCTTAAATTTTAAAATATATACATACGTATATATTTTAATTTTTTTTATAAAATATATATATATAGACGTCATAAGTAGGTATAGTATAATATCGTGTTAATATTACTTACCTCTAATTTCACGATTATAGTATGGACTTAGAATAAGAAATGCGCTTTTAAATTCTGTATTCTGTTTTCTAAGTATGGGGTTTAGGTAGTTACTTTTGGGGGATAAAGCAGTTTCAAGGATTTTCATCGTAGGTATTTTGAAGTACTTAGAACTTCTGCTACTTACTAACTTTTAAATACTCTTCTTTGCAGTCGGTTAAAAATATGAAAAAGCCACAAGCTACCTCCAAATTTTATAAATAAGTCTTGCCTTGAAAATCAAAGGACAATTAAAAGTAAGTGCAATAAAACTTACTTTTGGGAACTTTTTAGAGGCAATTTTCCTATTTACCACATTTTTATCCACAATTTGAATTTCCCACCACATAACAAAATGTCGTCATATTGTAATAGACGTGTAATTGTAATTACCTCACTATTATGAGCTATAATCGTAAGTTACATGCATTTTTTTCTGTCCAATGTTATCAGTAGGCGACGTTACATAGCATTTTTTCTCGTATCTTATCTGTGGTCACCGTGCAACGTACCGAATGAATGTATGTGTGAGTCTGTGTGTGAACGTGTCGTGTTAACGGTTATATGCTAAACAGTCGGTTTGTCAACTTTAGTCTTGCTTCAGTCAGTCGTCGTTTTGTTGTCTGAGGGGTATTGGAGATTATATTAATAGTTAAACAAAATCTACAACTTGTAAAAGTAGGTAAGTCATTATAATTCCTTAATTGGTACTTGCTACCTACAAAAGGTTATGGTGTCATGGTCTCATGGACCTTGTCTTAATGATGTTCTTACTAGAGGGATTTCATTTTTTTTTTTGACACCGTTTTGTTTTTTGCCAGTTTTTTATTGGCACGCTTCACTTTTTTTTGTGAGAAATTTTCAGAGGAAGATAGCAATTTTTTTCTTAATCTTTGGTTTTTATCGACTTTAAAACAGTATTTAGTGTAGCGAAATCATTAAATTATCACTTCGTTCTATAGATAGGTAAACCACAGAGGTATAGATATTTACCTATTTTGAGAATATAGGTACTCGTACCTACTTTTTATACCTACCTAGTAGTACTTAGTCGCCTAAAGGATACCATTGTTACCCATGTTACCAAATAAGTAAGTAGGTACCTACCTAATTTACTTCGTATCTGCTAATGTAACCATAATAGGTAGGTACCTAACCGATAAAGTTAAAATTTTATATGTAGGTATCTACCTACTTTTCCAATACTTGGGTTTTATCAAATAACAAAAAAGGTAACATATAATGAGGGCTAATTTTGACAATAAAGTCAAACCTAGGTAAATATCAAAGAATATTCTTTTAATAATATATATTTATTCATGTATCTTAAAAAACTTGTAACTGTAACTTCTTTGTGAAGAGAAAATAAACGATTTATTATATATATTATATTAAAAAAATTTAAATTTAAATAAAACACTAGAATGCTTACGAATAATAATAATCGCAAAAAAACAACATTAAAAATTAATCCTTATTACTCTACTGCAAAGTTGATACATAAAAATACGTAAAGTTCCAGTAAGAGGTCCAAAATTTGTAGGTGTTTTTTTTTGTCGCCAAGCTAAAATCGCTCAGTTATCGTCATTGTATTTATTTTCTAATATTTGTGTTTTTTCGAGTATTATGAGATTATGTGCATAATAAAGGTGGATTATTATTTGCTAAGTGTTTGTGAACAAGCGTGAGTGTTGGGAAGTGGTACAATGTCGTTTAAGTGACTTTAATCCTTGTCACCAAAATCTCCCAAGATAAAGCTAAGTGAAACTTCCACCGCTTCACTTAGCCCTTGACTAACTTGACTAGACATGACTACTGACTTGACTTGACTGTGACTCGACAAAATGAAGAACATTTATCTAAAACTTGATACTGGCAAAAATAAGCTTTATGTTTGATTGCCATATTGTGAATTTAATCCACATCAAAAAAAAAAAAAATGTAGGTGTCCCTTTTCCTCTTGAATTTTATACAACCTACTAGAAAGAGACACCTACAAACTTTAGTTTTTATTTCGGAACGGCTTTTGTCCTCCGTAAGCATTCTAGTGTTATATATAAATTCTTTGGTAAATATACGAATATGACTTTAAATAATAGTTTTTCAAGCATAGATTTAAAAAAAATTTGACCGCGTGGGATTCGTACTTCTTTGTTTTCAAGTAAGGTCAATTGACAAGGAATATAATTACTTACATATTGTTTACTTACTTTAATAACAAATAAAATTAAAAAAAAACATAGTAAGTACCTACCTCCGTAGTTAGGTATTGTTTTTTTTTTATTTGTTGTTTTATGTTGATAGAAAGTAATATTTAGAATAACAAAAAAATGTTTTAAATTTTAAATGGTAATCAACAAAAAAATTTAATTAAGGTATATAAGCAAAGTAAGGAGGCTTTGTTTCGTGCTAGATTGTATTGTACTTTATTTCGGGAGGTTTATTTTAGACGCAAAAATTAAGCAATTTAAATATTATTCATGTACTTAAATTATACATGAGTACAATATCTCTAATTTTTATATACATATTATTCAAGTAACAATTTTATGACTAAACTAAAAGAAAGATAAGACGTTCAGACGACATGAAAAGGTTTGTTCATTACACAACATTTTTCCAATTGATATTTTTAAAACATATTTTTTTAAATATTTTGTCAACAAAATCTGAAATAACGGAAATGTACCATTCTACATAGCAAGAACAATTGGTTGACAAACTCGCCGCGGAATGCAAACAATATTTACGTACAGTGGGCTGCAGAGAAATCTGACCCCCATGCCACAAGTATCGCTATTGAAAGGGGGTCAGGTTTCTCTGCAGCCCACTGTACTGTGGTCGTAGAATGGCTTCCAGTTGGCAAGACACCGCAATACATGATGTAAGGCGACATCCCCCTTACTCACTGGATCTTGCATGGTTTTAAGAGACGGTATTACCCCCAAGTTCGCCGTGTGGCTTCCAGCTAAGAATAGACCTCTAAACCATTTTACTTACCATTTTCCGATGTGCTACCGTAGGTTGACGAAAGCGGCCGGTCATAAAAATAAAGTACGCGTTACACAAGAGAAAGAATACGACAAAACTTATGCCCTCATAAGTCTGTACTTACCTTTATATCATGTTTATACTTACATGATAAACTGTGTATAGAGCATAATTTATACTACTGTAACCAAAAAACAGGTCGTAAGTAATACAAATAACATTTTCTGCTTTTAGATTAAAGCTGAAGCCAACCAGTTATAACAAAATAAAAAATAACAAAACACTATGGTGAAGGCAAAGAAATACGTCGTATTGAATCACTTCAAGGGTGTGCCAAAGAGAGAGGACTTCAAACTAGTGGAAGAAGAGCTCCCTCCATTAAAAGACGGAGAGATCCTCGTGAAGGCCGAGTGGATCAGCGTGGACCCCTACCTGAGGGCTTACAACGCGCAGGTCGCCGTACCTTACGACCAATTTAGCTACCAAGTAGGTAAGGTAGAAGATAGCAAAAATTCAAACTATCCAGTTGGAACGAAAGTCGTATCACACAAAGGATGGAAAACCTACTCCATCATCAATCCTAAGGTTACCACAGATCAACTAGATGTGATATACAAATTGCCCGATTTGAAAGGTCTGCCTGAATCATTGGGCGTCGGCGCCGTCGGTATGCCGGGAGCGACTGCGTATTTCGGCTTTTTAGAGATCTGCAAGCCAAAGGCTGGTGAAACAGTCGTTGTCACTGGAGCAGCAGGAGCTGTAGGGTCACTCGTTGGCCAGATAGCGAAAATCAAAGGTTGTAATGTCATAGGATTCGCCGGTTCTGATGACAAAGTGCAATGGCTCGAGAAGGATTTGGGTTTCAACAAAGCTATCAATTATAAAACTGCAAATATCCTCAAAGAACTAAAGGAAGCTGCTCCTAAAGGAGTAGATTGTTACTTTGACAATGTCGGTGGGGAGTTGAGTAGCATAATTATAAGCCAGATGAATCTCTTCGGTAGGGTTTCAGTGTGTGGCAGTATTAGTTCATATAACAATGATTTGGGGCAGTTGCCTAAGGCGTCAATCCTTCAACCTTCGATAGTGTTCAAGCAGTTAAAAATTGAAGGGTTTATTGTGTCACGATGGGTCTCCCAATGGCCAGAAGCTTTGAAACAATTGGCAGAGTGGATCGGAAGTGGGCAGTTAAAAGCAAGAGAACACGTCACCGAAGGTTACGATCACTTGTATGATGCCTTCATAGGCATGCTGGCTGGAGATAACTTTGGGAAAGCAGTTGTCAAAGTTTAATATTAAAGAAACCACTTACAGACATGATAATCTGTCAATATTTTTTATTGCCGTTTGATTAAGTACATAATCTTAACGTCACGCACGATTTCATTATACGGCAAGCAATAATCGCATTAACCTATTTTGTATATAAAATACATTTATAATACATTTATAAATAAAAAAAGATCAAATTGATTCGTATTTTATTTTAGAAAGCTGGAGATTTATTATGATACCTTGTGATGGTTCCAAGCTGCATTAAAAAGGTAACAGACACAGAATAATCGAAATACATTATCTTATCAAGTGTAGTGGCACACACTAGTGTCAGATTTTTCAAGTTGCTTAAAGGCATTAGATTCAGCTCAATCACTTATATGAGTATAGTATTAAAACACAAAATATATAAAAGTTTAAAATTTATTACAAACGACATTTTGAAATGGTTAAGATGAATTAATCATATGAGAACTATGGACTTTACTAATTTTTGTTTCGCATTCTTGGACAGTCATAGGATTACTAGGTAATCCACTATATTATTATAACCACATAATTTGCAGAAACTTAAAAAAAAAACAAAACAAAGTAGTATTTATAGCAAGTGATGTAATTGTTCCAAATCTTTTATAACATAAACAAAACACAAAGCTTTACAAAACCCAAAAATTGTAAAAAAAAAAAAACGGCATTCTAAAATCGGAACCGAGCGTGCGAACAAGGGGAAACACGGCATATCATGCTGTCTCTTTCACATATATTAGGTGTTATGTTCTGTAGATGATAATAATAAGGAAGAGCACAATATACTGTATATTTGTTCGTACTTCCATACTAATAATCTTATATTTAAACTTGGATAAAGTAATTCACACGCGTTACTGAACCGGATCATTCTCACTAGGTCCACGGACAGGTTACATACGGGGACTTTAATAATTATGAAGTGCGAAATTCCCATACGAAATCAAACTGCGTCTACTCATTAAGTATATATGAGTTAACGTCATGGTTTAGTGTATATTTTCTTTGTCATAGTCCCAATTCTTACATCTGTATCCCTAGTATGAGATTTTATAAACGTCAGCGTCAGCGATTTTGACAAACCTGTACAGCGCCCCTGGCGGACATTGAAGGCAACTTAGAAATTCCATACAAAATCCTAACGCTGTCACTAGCGTCTGCGTTTATAAAATCGTCTTCTAGGGGTACTGTTAATTTATAAACCAAAAAAAGAAAATTACAACATTTTAGCATCTAGACACGTTTACTGCCGGCGTGGACACTGAGCGACTGAGAGTAAAATATCTCAATTTCGTGATGTTAAAAACTTGATTATGGAAAATCTATTAAAACGTAAAACTATTGAGAATGATGCTCTAAATAAAGGTTTTTGGAAATAACAAAAAAATTGTAAGCATAATAATGACATTAATAAACAATCAAAGACTATACCTACATCTATTCATCAATTTGACAAAGGGACAAAACATCAAACTGTTACAATAAATAATTTTTAATTATCTAGTAAACCGAATCAATTTAATTTAAATTTAAGTTTTCTTTACGTGCCAGCACAATGTAGACCAAGCAAAATACTTCTATCTATCAATTTTTTTCAATTATAACTTGATTAAAACGGCAGCTCAGCTGTCAAATCACTGTATTTTTTTTTTTTTAATTATAATGAGACAAGGTGAACATGTTTTGGCCTCATATTTATTTGAAACACTATCCAAGTTTACGTATAAGATACTTGGCTCGTTAATGTTTCCACAATTATCCTAAACGCTCCATAACATTAAACACCTCACGTATTGATCCTTTTAGCGGCGGACGAATCATCGGTTTCGCTGGACTTCCGTTTCCTCTTTATAAGGTGGGAGATATCCGCTGCGGGTTTAGCAGATGGTGTTGATGAACTAGCGCCGGTGCCATTGCTGTTTGATGATGATGATGATGACAGTGATGGAGCGTCACCGTTTGACCCGCTGAGAGCTTCGCGGACTCGCTTTATCGTCTGAAAGGAAACGAAAAATATAGGCTTATAGCCAACTAAATACAAGGGGTCTGACGCAGAATGTGCACTTCTCAAAATGTGTACTCGACAAAAAAATGTGCATTTTGCAGAATGAACACTTCGCAGGATGGGCACTTCGCAGAATGAGCACTTCGCAGTATGAGCACATCTCAGCAATGGTCTACGACTTGGTACGTAATTTTTATGAACCGAAATGGAGGTAAAAGAATAATTTGCTAACAGTATTATTTGGCTATTTAGATTGGATGTTTGTTTCACAAATAATAAGGACTCCAAAGTTAAAAAAAAAAAGTTGGTGTTTTGGGACGCTTTTGTTTTTTTTTTATATAGACACTTTGTGTTTAAGTTGTTTTATGTAATTTTATTATTTTATGATGCAATATGTGTTTTAAGCTGTTTTATGTAATTTTATTATTATTCTATGATACAATAAGGAGTATTGTATTGTGATAATTATAAAGAAATCTCAAGAACGAAACTAATAAATAATAATTGTTGAGCACCGATGGCTCAATAAGCCTCTTTTTATATTAATTTATGTTTTGTATACTTTTTTATTTTTGATATGATTTTGTCTTTTGTTTTGCTCTGGTTCTCATTGTTGTGTGTTGTCAAGAGCCTCAATAAAGGCCGTGTTGAATATCTTGGTTTTTATTTAACCAAAAGACGACATCTATTTCGGTGTCTACAATAATAATAATATGTATGGAAGGTCGAGAAGAGTGTTTCGATAATATTTCTTATAGAAAGTAATCAAAATTCACGTTCTAAAAATTATTAGAAGTTGTATAGTATTTCTGTAAACTGACTCCAAAAACCAAACCATATCTTACTCAGATTCTTAAATATATATTATAGCCGGGTAACCTGCATAAAGATTTTGTTCAAACATCAAGACATATTTCTTGGTATTCATGCTCCATTTTTGCCCACTGCTGAGCACTGGGCATCTTCATGTATGCCTGTTCTAGCCATTATCAAACTTTTTTTGAAGGTACTGCAGAAAAGGCTTGGAACCGGTACCAAAACTACGGTTTCGATACCGGTATTTAAGGTTCTTTTCATTTACCTTAGTAATGGTAATCTGAAAGTACCGGTACCTATTTTCGGTACCAAGCGGACATGGAGCCCGTTACCACTACGTAATTCTTTAATCTCTTTTTACGAAATTCAAGAAAGGAAACGAAGTGGTTAACTTGCTTCTTTAATATAGAGAGCCGGAATTGCAAGATATGCATTTGTGATATTAAATATTCAGTATTATCAGTATCATTTACTTAAATAACATTTTGAAATGTCGTCGGGATCTATATTTAAAGATGTATGACATCAATGGCCATGATTCAGCAGAATTATAATAAAAATAACATATCACATGGCCATTAATGCATTGAGTTTACGCTGAAATAACAACACAATATAATTTGGAACAAGTTTATTTCAAATAGTAAAACACAATACAAAAATGGCCTTGTGAACTTACAACTACGACAAAATTCAAAAACAGTCCAAAACTTACTCTATCTAAGAGATTCTAAGGCACTAAGTCTATTGATCATATACTAGTAAAAATGATGATCGAATTAACAATATCACATTATAAAAATACTGAATTTGGCACATTAAATTTAGGAACTTTAAAAATTAGTTTCGACAAAGTTATTCATTGGAATGTATTATAAGATAAAATGCAGTCTTCGCTTTATTATAATTATGCTTAAATTAAAAAAATGAGTATTCACGAAAGTCTTTTGAGTATGTTTGTAATGCAAAATAATATAATGAATCCTTTAAAAAAATTAAAAAAAATGATTCTGTCCCTCAAATGGAAAAGCCAAAGAAAAATGCAGAGTTGACATTGGTCAATGATTTGACACTTCTGTCGGTTATCAAATCTGACTCATGACTTTTAACATTTGACAGATTTTGTAGCAAAATTTGATAATAAAAAAAAAAGAAAATGCCTGTGTCATTGAACTGCGCGTGATCTAAAAAAACGTTTCAAACAAATGATTCTTGATGATTTATTATATTATGTAAACCTATGGTTGACAGTCGACATGACAAAGATTCTTTTCTTTTAACAACATTCCTCGCAACATCTGTCTAGTCTCCTCAATGCATGTACACGGTCTTACCTCGGCTTTGTAATCCATCATATCCTGAATTTTCTCTTGTATTTGCGGCAAGAGTTCCTTCAACTCCTTAATCTCGCCTTCGATGGAGTATTTCGGGTCGGCTGAGGTGTACTTCTTCACTGTGACATCTTCAGAGGCAGTGGCAGGGTTCTCTAAAGTCTTGATGCGAGATTCTAGAATATTCGCAGCGTTCTTGAAGTGCGTTATGGCTTCTTCGAAGTTTGACGCGAGGTAGTTTGCTAGGCCTGAAAGAGACAGTAAATTAATTTAGTACAAAAATTTAGTTTTCTTAAAATGATTTTCTCCAAGAAAAATGCGATTGTTAATTTGCCGGAAAAAAAATCCCTCTGCTACCAGAAGGAACATTATACCCCATACATAATGTTAGGCGGCCAACGGCCACCAGTGACGGCTTGGGCATTAATACATAACCTTGAGGCAGAAAATAGCCATAACAACATCAATTCAGCATTTTCTGGGTTGTCGTCATTTTGACTGACATTTTGGGTAAAAAGCTCACTTTGGATTTAGTCCAATATTTAACAGTAACAGTGTAAAAATATAATTTTAAAACTCATGTGGAGTATTAAAATTATATTTTTGTTATAAACAAACATAGTCAAGGTTTTACCAATTTGATAATGTGTTTCAGCTATTCTCCTGTCGTCGCTGCGATACAACTCCTTCTGAAGGTCTAAGCAACTCTCTGTAAACAATATAGATATATTACTCCATTGCCTAAAAAAATGGTCCCTTTTATGCTAATAGACGGCGCCACAAAAATCTAATTACTTCATTTAGTAATAATCCCGCTTATTTTTGAAGAAATAAATAACTAATTTATTCTTTGAATAACACATTTTTTGAGTATCAACATTCTACGACTTTGTCCTATGATCGTCATCGCCATTCCATAAATCATATCTCGAAAAATATGTTTTCTTAAATGATCATCGTCATTTCAAACTTTTGCTGGAAGCAGACTGCATCCAGCGCGTGCTCACGACCTTCTTCGGGAATCAGCCTGCATCTGTTGCCTGCCCACGACCATCTTCAGGTTATAACAACAACTTACGCATGTCGAGCACGGCTTTGTCGTAAGTCTCGCTCTCGAGCGCCACCTCTCCGAGCGCGAGATGGACGTCGGCCAGCAACGCCCGCGCCGCGTCGCCGCCGCCGTTCGTCACTCGCTTGTCGAATATTATACGAGCCAGCTCTGTAACAATAGTAGGTTAGTAGACGACTGTTGAAACACATATCATCAATGTAATAAAAAAATCAATGACACTTTTCATTGTAAAATAACCGAAAATCGGGTTTGGCCGTTAACATATAAATAAAAAAATATTGATCGGCCGTGAATTGCTTTTATTTAGGTAGACAATGTAATTTTGCTTATTTGTTAGTTAAATCTTCACGTTTTATCTACATAACGAAATGTTCTTAAAATTATGCATACAAGGATACGCCTTTTATGCGTAATTTTGGGGGTTAAAAGGTAGTTAAATTTCTTACCCAGCATTTCCCAGGCAAGTTGCAAATTGTCTTCTCCCTCTTGATTTTCATCTTCTTCTCCATCACCATTTGTGGTTGTGGCCTAAACATATTACATTATTTTTAACATCCCATATAATTATATCATCCACTAACAACAGCACAGTTAATTCGAAAATGAGTGGGAGAATTTTGAAAGGATACCTTGTACATATCATTTTGCATTTCTAGAAAGTATAAAAATCAATAAGACACACTCTCTTCTCAGAAATATTCAAAAAAAATCTAACCTCAATCATCTTGGTAGGTACTATGTAATAGGTATAATACACATTAATAAGGTTTATTACACATTGTTTTGTTTCGTATTTTTGTCTATAAATAAATAAATAAATGTTTCTTACAGCTTCATCACTTGGTCCCGCTTCAGCTGTGCTGCTTGCGGGTTCATCCTCCTTGGTTGTAGACTCCGGTTCATTCTTATCAGCATCATCATTTTCATCAACAGTCTTCCCCGCTTTCGCATCCCCATTTTGCTCTTCTGCATTTTCATCCTCGTGTTCTGTGTAGGCATGTGATACAGTTATATCTTAAGTATACAGGGTGTAACATGTAAGTGTAGTCATATTAAAGGAGGTATAAGTGTAATCGACAGCGGTCGAACCTCCCTCCGGCTCCAAAATAGATAAGTGATGATATACGCAACTGAGAAAAAAACTACAATGTCAACTAGCCAGTTCATCAATTTCTGTTTGTTTCATTTTTTATGTGTCAAGTTTATCTCTCTTCTAAGCGATTTCCCGGTTGTATTCTCAGATTGTCGTCCCAAGGTCGACTTTCTTGCTTTCTACTCTACTTCACTCGGTCTGATTGTAAGACTATTTATTTGTACACATTTACCAAGTAGTTTTTGCGTTTACCCTTTGCCGGGCCGCTGCTGGGGAGGCGGCATATTAACCAGACACTTGTTCAAGCCACTGATTGGTAAAAAAATCCCTTAGTTTACTTTTTGGCTTTTGTCTTAGCAAAGAAGACATATCAAAATTATTAAAAAAATAAATCATACAGAACCTTAATTTTTTGCTTAATTTATTTTGCATTAGATCTCTTACCAGGAGAAAATGTGTGCTCGACAGGAGGTGGGGTTAAGGCTTAGGTAAAAAAGGTCATTCACATTGTCAGCTGATACCGACAGTGATGTCTGTTGACACTTATCGATATCGATAATACGTTAAAATTACGATTAAGTATAATTCACTAGATTATTAACTTTTCCATTTAATACCAATTGGAATACATTGCTTATGACCGACTCTATCGCCCCTGAAAATATGACTACACTTACATGTTACACCCTGTATATCATCTTATTACATGACTGTCAGTTGTTGGAGTCTACCAAAATTTTGGTCCATAATTACATGACACAAATATTACAATACTTAAACGAAAGTAAGCCCTTTGTGTGCGTGTAAAATCATACTTTCATCACTACCTAGTATAAAACAAAGTCGCTTTCTCTGTCCTTGTATCCCTACCCTATGTATGCTTAAATGTTTAAAACTAAGCAATTGATTTTGATGCGGTTTTTTTAGATAGTGTGATTCAGGAGGAAGGTTTTTATGCATTAAGTAAAAAAATATGAATTATTAAGAAGAAAAATATGAATTTTTTATTGACCACATAGAATTTTATCTGAAAGACTACCTGTCTAGTAAATGACTATAATATTAATATAATAATATTAAATTTAATAATAATGAACTAGTAGGTACAAATAAAATAAAGTGAGTTAAAAAATATATCTCATTATCAGAATTGGGAATTACCTTCATTATCTCCATCCCCTTCCTCTGCATTAGAGCCTGGCACAGCATCTCCTAATACTCCACTCTCTTCGCGTGACAACCCTAACAGAGCTTTGCCATACCTGTGGAAAAAAATAGTTACCCATGGTCTGCTATCATAAAATGTTTGACTTAGTATCAGGTTCTCAGACTTATCCATTGAATATTAACCTTTTTACTATTTATAATAGGTATTAAAATAAATTGCTAACAAATGTGTACAAAAGTATCCAGATTTTTCTCTCTAAATTGCTGTTATAAAATATCATCATCATCTAAACGTTTAGCAAAAAAACAATTTTTTTATGAGAAAAATTTGAAGAACCTATAGCTAGCTGGTTTATCTATATTAATATAATAAAGCTGAAGACTTTATTTGTTTCTATGCTTAGAACCATGAAAGTACTGGTATTTTAACAATTATTTCTGCATGATTGCTTGATTCTCGGAGAAGTTTATAGGCTATAGTACTTAGCCACCAAAAGCAGATGAAATCATAGAGCAGCTAGTGTTTACATATATTGTCTTACCATAAATAAGCTTCAGCACACTGATCTCCGTGTTCCCCATGTTCCTGTGCTAGCTGCTCACACGCCAAGCTCAGAGACTCAGCAGCAGCAGTGTAGTCTCTGACTGCAAGATGTCGGCGCCCTGTCGCTAGCAACTCGGTAGGAGATGATGTAGTCACTTCAGCTGCTTCGGCCATCTTTACATAGATTGGAATTCTTATTCAATATTTTGTTGAAAGATGTGAAGTGAGAAAAAGTTAAGTTAGTTAATTTGAAGAAGAAAAGTAGAGAAATACGAAGAATAAAAAGAAACAAAACGCTTGAAGCACCTGCTCTTGAATTTAAGCTTGTGTTGAAACTTGTTAGTGTCTTTTGGGACTCAATTTTGTAAAATATAATAAAAACAGTATAAACCATTTATAATATGTACACGTTGTGGCTAGAATAAGTGCAAAATTAATGTGAAATCTAACGGTTACGCGCGGTACCTACACACAGAGCCGAATAACAATAGAATTCTCGCCACGTGCACAAGTCAGACAAATTTGTGATGAAAGTTTGTGATTGTTTCATAAATATATTGTTCATAAGTATTTTAAAGTAGAGAAACGAAGAAATACATATTTTCCACCAAATTACCAATTCTATAGCACATCATAGTAATATAAATGGAGAACTTTCAATCACCGTTTTTACCCAACCCAATGTGTAAATAACAAATAAAGCACTTACATTTTTACAGATTTTAAAGGAATCTCACATAAATAACAGAGATTTTTAGTTTAAATTTAGGTTTCTTTTCACCAAAACTAACCGCACTACTTGCGTGTCACAATCACGCACGATCACTCACACACAAACACCCACCTGTCAAAAATTATGCCGCTAAAATCTAGATTATATGCTCAGTATTGCCAACATCTAACAAAAAAAATACCATATTCTTCAAAAAGATTCATCGACATAAATCGACAATCATCATCATTATTTATTTTATTTGCTATTTATCACATCATAATATCATAGCTACTTAATTAAAATGTTTTTTTTAATAAAGCCTACATAAATGTAAAAAATTGAAAACTTGAAAAATAACAAAATACATTAAGTGCAAAGTTATACAAACTCAACTAAAAAGGATACAATCTATACATAGGTAAGGTAAAGGCACCTATTATGAACACGGTCTAATTATGGACAGTTTTTAATAAAACCTCAAAAATTGGGAAACTCTTAATTGTTTTTTACCAAATGACTGCACTAATAAATTTTTCAATCATTCCAGACATTGTATAAACCATTTTTGACAGCAATCAGCCTTTAAGTTTTCAGCCCTAACAGTGTTTCACTCACGCAGTGTTTTTTTGTGTCGAAAATCCGAACTTCTTATAAGAATCTTAATGCGAGTAGGTATATTTATTGTCTTTTTTTTCGACAGTTGTAAGGTTTTTGCTAAAAATCTTATTATTTATTGAATCATTGATAGCAAAAAATTATTTATGCAACTTGACTAAAAATATCATATAAATTTTACCCTTTAAATTTATCAATGTTTATAATTGGAATTTTTTTCATCTTGTGCCCATATGTGGACAAAATGACTATAAAGTGATTTTTCGTTATGTTACATTGACATCATATACTACAATACAATCATTTAACATTACCTTTTGTAATAAAATCTGCAGCAAATTAAAACTCTGTCAGTTTAAGAACATTCTGTTCATAATTAGGTGTTCAAAACTGGTCCACTATTTTAAACGACTAATTTTCTAATGTAAAAGTATATTGCTGTTAATGTCATTCTCCCAAACTGTATAGACCTATCATTATATACTATTTGGGCTTAAACAAGAACAACTTGGCTGATTATTAAAGAACCATTGAACATTTATTACCCAGCTAAAATGTCCATAACTAGCTGTTCATATTTGGATAATGTCCATAGTTGGGGGTTCATAACTAGATTTTGCTTGTCCATAAATGGAGTCTCACTTAGGGTATTTTTATAAAATTATATTTAATTGCAGCTAGTATTTATCTTATTTTAAACATTGAATAATCATTAATTAAAAGGCTCTTTATTTATCTTCAAACCCTTAGGAATGTGTATTGTAAAATTTACAAATTACAAATGAAAAACGCAATTTTTTTTCTTATACTGTCCATAATTGGTGCATTTACCTTATATATATATATATATATACTAGCTGTTTCCCGCGGCTCCGCCCGCGTGCGCCTCGGTTATATCGCGTCCGAAAGTAGGCTATGTTTGACTCCTAGTGCATAACTATATCCATACCAAATTTCATCACAATCGGTCCAGCAGTTTAGCCGTGAAGAGGTGACAGACAGACGTTCGCATTTATAATATTAGTATGGAAGTATGGATATATATATATACTAGCTGTTCCCCGCGGCTCCGCCCCGCGTGGGACTCGGTTATATCGCGCCCAAAAGTAGCCTATGTTTGACCTCAGGTCATTAACTACATCGCTATCAAATTTCATCACAATGGGTCCAGCCGTTTAGCCGTGAAGAGGTGACAGACAGACAGACAGACTTTTGCATTTATAATATTAGTATGGAAGTATAGATATACAGTGCCGTAAATAGGGCGGTGCCACCGGTGCCCAGGCACAGGGCGTAGATTTTGGGGGGCGCAAAAATGGCCAGACCAGGCAGAACTATTAGAGGGTGCAAATAAGTTATAGAAGCTTCGCTAGGGCGCAGAATATTTGTATCATCTAAAAATACAAGGTCGCAGTTATAGAAGCTCGCACAGGACGAGAAAATTTGGTATTGTCTAAAAAAAAAACAAGAAGCACAGGGCGCAGAAAAGGCTATTTAGGTACGGCACTTATAATAAAATAGTAAAAATATTTTGTCTGTACCTACATTTAATAATTTTCAATTTGCATCTAATTGAAGTAATGAAAGACATCCCATGTATCTTGCCATCGATCGCGTTGACGAATAATTTTAATTATTTTTGTAGGCCTGACTTGACTATACCTATGTTATGAATTTCAACTTGAAACGTTTATGAGTTCTCCAGAAAAAGGCTTGACAGACAGACATACAACAAAGTAATCTTATAAGGATTCTGTTTTTGCCTTTGAGGAACGAAACCTTAAAAAGGAAGAGGTTCACAACCACATCACTCGACGGATTTATGTGGTTGTGGTCCATCTGCTTGACATCAACCCTTGGCGGGGAAGGGAACTATAGACGGGAATGTCAAAGGAGTGATTTTCCCGGTTGCTTTTATTGCTTATTAAGAAGACTGTTGTCGGTGGAGCCCGGTAGCTAGTAGTCGTAATACCTAAATTTAAATTTTTTTATTGTTCAAAAATATACTATAGAACTTATCACTACATATGTATAAAACAAAGTCACTTTCCCTGTCCCTATGTCCCTATGTATGCTTAAATCTTTAAAACTACGCAACGGATTTTGATACAGTTTTTTTAATAGATAGAGTGATTCAAGAGGAAGATTTTTATGCCCATGCGAAGCTGGGGCGGGTCGCTAGTTTATAATAAAAAAACAAATATATATGCTTATTTCAGTTTTTTATTATTACTATCTGATTAATTATGGTGCAGGGTGCATCGTGTAATGACACAAGGAGGTATCGACTTTTCCCCCGCCCTGTAGGGATCGCCCGCCCGCCCAATCTACCCATAGTGATGTGAACACAGATTTATCGATGTAAAAGGACCATTTCGTTGACTTTAATAATTTTTTTTATGAGATTTTGAAATAAAATCTATCAAACTAATTATGGAAACGTGGAAGTTTGTGAGGATGTATGACGGTATAATTAACTATATTGTAATAGCTAACTAAAATATGGTAGGTAGGTACATACTTAAGAAGAAAAATTAGACTTACAAATATAATATTTAAGTGTTACTAATAAGCACTATTTATATTGGAATTACCAACCTTAGTTGCCTTACTTACCGTATACCTAATTGCTTTTTAATTGAATTTAATGTCAATTGCTTTACCGGACAAAGACTCGAAGTTTTATCAAAGTAGAACTAGGTCGCGTTATAGCGAAATATCGATACTATACAGTTGTTTTCAGTGGCGCACAACCGTACGGATTTCCACTTTCCACTTTCCTTAGTCAGTTGGTCTGCAACGCTCCACCGGTTGGGGTGTCAACCAAGTACTACGGTGTGCCAAAAACACGAGCACACAATAAGTACTAGTTGCTGTCACGCGATATTTACGAATATAAAAATAACAGTTTCGAAAATGTGAGAGATTGTTAACGATGGCAAGAGGATTCCGGTGAAAGAGTAAGTACTTGAATAATTGCTATTAAAATACTTGTGGCAAAGTTCAATTAGATTGGATGACATAATTTGTTGATCTTTCTATGGAAATTAACGTTCCAGTTTATTTTTCGACGATATAGTTAAGCGTATACTTGTTAAGAATTTGTATATACTTAGTTTATTTATATACTTTGATTATATGTCTCATTGGAACACAAAACATACACCGCATGCAATATTTTCTATTAATTATGTTTTCTTCATAATCTTAATTAGTTATTTCCCGCGTCTCCGCTTGCATGGCACTTCCTTGCATTGCGTTTTTTTTAAATAAATATAGGAAACCGGTTACTCTTTGACCCCAGGCTAATTGTCTTTTTTATATATGTTTTTCTAAGTTACATGTAAAAAGTGTATAAAAAATTATATTACACAAGAGATTATATGATAAAATTTATAATAATGATATATTTTTTATTTGATAAAAACGTAAAACTTGATTGCTAAGTATTTCCACCATCTCTTTTCCTCTTAGAGATTTTATTTGTGTAAATCGCCTCTAGGTTTATATAATCAAGTAACAACCCACTTCGGTGGTTACCGAAGCTTATTAGGGCTCCATATGTATTTTATTGTAGGTACGTGTTTATTTTTTTTAATATAATTATAATTGACACGGTGTTTTAGTAGGCTATCATCTACGGAACCTCCTGAACACTACCCCTAAACATGCATAGTCGATTGACCGTGTTATCTACACGAAATGATGATGACTCCTAAATACTACTTCATGTACTTAGGTCTATATAGTAATTATAAGTATATATATTTTTTTAATGCTTTAGGTGAGGAACCCTTCCTCGGCTCCCAGATGAGCAGTTTCAGTGTGACCAGCAGTGAGACAAGGCCACAAAAATTGCTCCTCACGGGAGTCCGGCTCGGGCGTACATCGCTTACCACAAGCTGGGCACAGGCATGGAAGCCCAGACTGCCACACCGCAAGGGGAATGCGAGTGTGGTGTGCATCCCTCCGTGTTTTATTTGCTGGCAACACTACTGCTCACCAGGTAAGAGGTTTTAAAGTTCCGCTTTTCAGAGCAAAGGGTCAAAATAGGACCTAATTTACGTACTCTGTTTGTCCGTCCGTCGTAATCATAATGATAGTACTTAGACAATTGAAATTCGCTGATTATTTATTTCTATTGTTGATATAACAACAAATATTAAAAAAAAATTAGTAACTATAGTGTAAAATTAAAGTTTATTAAGTAAATTAGATACTCTTTATTTGGACTAACACATAGATAGGACTAGCTTGGATTTGAGAAGGTACCGATCTGGAAAATTTATAAATATAAAAGTTCGTGTTAGGTAATTGACGACCTGTGTGTTGGTTTACCAATTTTTATTTACTTATTTGTTGTCAAAATAAATTAGTACGAAATACTTAGTATTGCTATCTGTTTAATAAAACAGATAGCACTTAATTACTTCTTAATAGTTCGGCAAAAAAAAGCTACGTTTCTCAATTTAAAAAGCATCTTCGCATTATTTTCAAACGAATATTTGAATTAAACAGCATTTTTATTCAAGTTGCGATTGCTCCACTTAGTATTCATAACCGAGGAACATGAAACTCACATAAAGTACATAAAGGAGGCTCGTAGCGTCGTAGCCAGCTGTAAAAATCACATAATTTTGAATATTCCTGCATAAGATACCGCAATCTTGAAATTGTAGGAGCTAAAGTAGCTACAAAATCATAAAAGACAAGCAAATTACTAATTTTTTTTGTAGTTTTTAGCAACCAACCAACTCAATGGCAAGCAACCTTAAGATTTTTATCTTACACAAAATAATTAGGTGCTACAACATTGATGAAAAAGTAATTTTGGAAAGAAATGGAGTAGTCTATTCGTAAGCTGTATATTTCTACACCATTTGATGCTTTAAGTACGATGAGTAACTGATCAATAATGATAGATGTAATGGAACTATTTTCCCTTAATGCTTCGTAATAACAGTATATTGTCATGAACGAGCATGTTAATGAACGCTAAGTGAACGTGTAATAACAAAATTATAAAGCAAAAGAATTCTAGACATACATAATATAAATTAACTTTCTGCCTGCATATTTGCCCTCGTTATAAGGTAGAGTGTAAAATTAGAATAGTAACATTATGATATAAGTGTGCGAATGAGAAGTTGGGAATTACCACATTCGAGGTGGTTTGCTTACTCGAGCCGTAGGCGAGTGCAACAAGGAGCCGAGTGTGTTATGGATCAATCGCCCTTGAATGTCAATTGAGAGGAAAAATTCACTTCTATTAAGTATTAACTTTTAAGTTTTACTTTATGCAAATGTGTTGAAAACTCTAGGTAGGTAAACTGTATAACATTCACCCTAATGGAATGCGGTTATTAGCCTTTAACTATATTTTATTAATTGGTCTTTCACTGGATTCAATAGTGTTTCTTTTCTCATCACGTTCCGATGTCGATATCCTAAAGAAAAAAAAATTGACTAATTTTTTACAAAACGTTTATATGGCAAACATATAACTATTAATTTAAACATATCACCAGAGAAATAAATAAAGTGAATATGAATAAATAGTGATACTACTTTCTTTTAAGCTGATACTCTCAGCTTCAAATTAATAAAGTCTCCCTTAGCTCCTCTTACAAATTTAATTTGAGCCTTATCCAATAGCCCAATGCTATTGGTTTCGGTTCATTGATTAGGGTATCATCGTTAGCTAAGCGAAACTCCGTAACTTTGTTTGCTTTGAGTGGCAGACGACGGAATCCGATTTGTCAACTTTGTCAGTGCTCTTCAAAGTAAAGCAAAGTTTGAGAAAAGCAAAGTACCTGTCATTTCAGGCAAAGTTATTTTTGACGGGAAAAAGATTTCAGTCCCCCTGGCAACACCCGCCATTCTCCCTGTTAATTATTCCGCCAGGGAACATTTAGCTTATTAAATATCATTTTCCCCTTTCCCAGATATATCAGAAATTATCATCAAAGCTTTATCCTAGTTATAGATCATGTTTCAATACGGAATCCCTTATTACGGAGAGGCAGACGGCAGTTACTCCGCTGTAATAATAACCGCCAAATTAATTTCACAATCCAAGAATGCATTAATTGGTCAGAAAAGTTATTCAAATAAAGAACATTCATCTTCGTCTGAATGTTTTTCCTAGTTGAATCTTTAGCTTACGCTTCGACCAGTAGGCAGACCTATACGCTTATGATCATATATAAAAAAAATTGCCTCGCGTCAAACCGCGCGCGATTCCAAATTCTTTGCTTTTGATATAGGTCCTGTTTTGGCGGTACTGGCCAGGGGGTCTAAAATCGCCACTTTGAGCAATTCATCGAATCGATTCATATTACGAATTCCTTAGCAATTCTGTAGCAATTCCTCTATTTTTTGTAAAATAGCCAACTAAACTTTGCAATTTCTCTTCAAAAGTTTTTAAAGAAATAGGAATTGTTAAAGGATTGCTAAGGAATTCGTAATATGAATTCGATTCGATGAATTGCTAAAGTGGCGTTTTTAGACCCACAGTACTGGCTATTACAGTGGAGCTACTGCCGTCTGCCGTCAAATGATTTACTTTTTATAAACACGTATTACTGGCCAGTATTGAAATTAAAAACTCTTTTTAGCTATGGGGATAAATCAGATTTCGAATTATATTTGTGATCTTATAATCTACGAACCCAACACAAACAATTTCACAAATTAACTCCATGGGTTAAGGTCGTTCGTCTTAACACATAAATCAGTCGGCCGCGCAAATAAACTTCGGTTTATTCGCTCATGTTTCAAGTGCTACTTAGTTATGTTTATAGGACCACTAAGCTAGAGACATTTACGACTATATCTCTAGGGCCGAGAGGATTGAACCGGCGTCCATCGTTTGTTTTGCAAGAAATCTGACTCCTCTTAATTAAAAATTTGGATATTTGTTTTAGGATTTTTGTTTTGATAAGGGAAGAGAGGTTTTACAGTTTGTGAACATGTAATGTGGTTTTATTGATCATATCAAATCATAAATTACTTATTCATCCATTCTACTGTACTGCAAAAGACCATTTGCAAGTAGAAACGCTCTCGTAGGCCTTTCGTAGCATTGTCGTAGGCCTTTTGTAGCGCTATCGTAGGTTTTCGTAGCATAACGTAAATCACCAGATTTTCGGGGAGCTTTCCTTCATTAATTTCATATAATTTAAATTAAATGATTATAATAGAGTCAAAATCAACATCATATCCTCAAATAACAAAAATTGTACCAGTCAAAATTAAAAGTAAATGTAACGGAAATTATTATAAATTATTTTCACTCTTCAAAATTATACCTATCCAGGAAATAATAAAACTAACATTATTAAAAGAAGAATACTTTAAAGACGAACTGAAAAAAGTACGAACGATAGAAACAAACAAAATAAACACTAGAAGTATGCTTAAAAATAAACTTGTACTCCCCAAATATAATAATCTATACGGAAAAAGAAGACTACAGTATATAGTACCTGACCTAATAAACCATCTGCCGGACACGGTTAAAGCACAAATTACCGTTAAAAATATTAAATACAAACTTAAAAAATACTTTATACAAAGTATACCAATTTAATAATAATAAATTATAAAATAGTAGGTTCTAATAGCATCTACAATAAATCAAATACCTAAATAAGTAAGAACGTTATCAATTGTTAGTTTTGTGCTTATTCTTAATAATAAAAAATCATATATTCACAACTATAAGCCTTAATTACCAATTAAAAACCAAAACATTTAAATTAATGTAGATAAAAAAGCATCACCCATATTTGAATTGTGTAACCGGTTCTGTCGTTCGCGCTCGATGCAGGCATAGGTACTTACCGGCTAGCGACGGCGCGACGACGCAGCGACAATAATTTATACGACATAGGAGGGTAAAAGTGCAACTTATGGTGAATGTTTACACACCTGTTTATTATATTTCAATTTTTTCTAGCAGTTGTAAATTCGATCTAATTGATAAATATTTCATGTAATCAACAATAAGGCAACTACCGATGCACGGTTAATCTCGAAAGAGATTGTGATTGCATTGTAGAATGAACAAAATTGTATTTGTAAATATTGTGTTTAAGTAAATAAATAAAATAATAAAATAAAATAACAATTTTAGATTGAAATAATAAAGATTGTCGATTGTTTGGATGTGAAAAAAAGATGAGCACATAGAAAGGTATATTTAATACATAACTAATTATATTTATCATCATCATCGTCATGGCGTATGGCATTCAACATACGTGGATCCAATTAATTAGTCCACGTGATTTTATCTTTTCGTTTTATACATTTATTTTTACTGATTAACAGTTTCGTAGCAATCTCGCAGTACTTACGTAGCGCTCTCGTAGCTCATTCGTAGCATTGTAGACACATGTCAATATTGTTTATTAAAGTAGTAGAAATGTCCCTTATATTATTTGTATATTTTTTATTTATGCAATGTAGGATGTATTTCATTGTATATATTTACTTAGAACAATCGTTTGTAGCATTAAAGATTTATTATATATATCTACCCTAATAGAATACGGTTATCACAATTTTTAACTATATTTACACAGAGTTCTTGTTTGTAAAACACATAATATGGTTATTAATATTATAATAATATATATAAATTAAATTATTAAATATAAAGAATATAGAGAATATAAAAAAGTTAACTTACAACCTTATTTTAATATCAATACAAATCCTTCCCACAACTTTCTATTGAAATAGCTTTACGCTACATTACAAAGCATTCTCCACAAATAAGGGGTTTGTTGACAGGTTTCCACGAAAAAATAATGTATTGTGTGGACACACATACACAACTCAACACAAATGGGGAAGTAAACAAAACACGAAAGAATATGTGGGTGGATAGTGTAAACTGTATACAAAGAATATTGCCTCGCTCTTGACCCTATCGGCCTAGGCGGCTTACTATGACCTCTACAAACTATCTAGAAACGAATGAGTAAGCAAGATGGCGCAATACAATAATTTATTTATTTAATCACTAGCTGTTCCCCGCGGCTTCGCCCCGCGTGGGACTCGGTTATATCGCGCCCAAAAGTTTGACCTCGGGTCGTTAACTACATCCCTACCAAATTTCATCACAATCGGTCCAGCAGTTTAACCGTGAAGAGGTGACAGACAGACAGACAGACTTTCGCATTTATAATATTAGTATGGATTTATCTATGAATCTTTATTGTACCACAAGTAAAAAAAAACACTTATACAATTGGCGGACTTAATGCTAAAAGCATTCTTTCCCAGTCAACCATTAGGAGAACAGAAAAATATAGTGCGGCGCAATTTATAGTGTACTAACATCAAAATACTAACAGCTATATAAACATACTTAGATTTACACAGATAATATATTTATACACAAACATTACATATAACTACTTAAATACATATAATACACACATACCACATTCATACATATTGATAAAAGAGGAGATGAATATGGAGAAATGAAACAATGCAAAGAGACATCTCTCTTACTCAATCGTTTTCGCATTATTTTTAGGGGTCATAGTAAGCCCCCTAGTTTCCATGTTTAGGGTAACGCAGGTCAAGCTGCAGTCGCGATACCACTGGACCGATTTTGATGTAATTTGTTATGGGTATAGTTGAGGAGCAGGGGTTGCATAGTTGCATAGGCTACTTTTGGACTCGATATAACCAAGTTCCACACGGGCAACAGCTAGTACATAATAAATAAATTATGTAGCCGTATGAGTAATACAAGTGAATTAGTTCAATCGCCTACATTACTAAACCAATCAACGAAAAACTCATAAACACGATTACAAATTCACCCCAAATGTGAAAGACTGTAATTTTAAACGTATCATCTTTCTAATATATATGATGATAAGGTACAAAATGGTTTGATTTCATCGTAAAAATTATAGTGTGAATATGTGACACTAGTTTTTGGTGGCTACTGGGTTAATAATATAGGGGTTGTTTCCTATCCAGTTTGTCAAGTCAAGTGTACTCTAATAACATGTTGATACCAATCTAAATAATGACTATCCTACGCATTTCCGATTGAAAGTCCGAAAAAATCGAAAAATAATCGTAAGAAGGTACTTATAGAAATATTTTCATGGATATAAATAAGGATAAGCTGCCTGCAATATATGTATTACAGGTACTGCTTATAGTCCTTTAAAAATTTTGTAAATACAAGTGTAAGAATGTCAATTCTAATTAATATACGTCAGTATATTTATGTTATCAATACATATAATAAGACACTAAAATGCGAGTGTCTGTACATTTAATATTTTTCAAAAAAACTGATTGAGTGCGATTAAAAAAGAGTAACAGAAACCAAAAAGACAGTTTTTGGAATTTTTGTCTGTCTGTATGTATGTATGTCTGTCTGGTACGTTATAACTTCGAAAATACTCAATGGATTTAAACGCGGTTTTTACAGTTAGATTACATATAATTAGGAGCGTTGTCAAAACTTTGTTTCGTCAAAATCGGTTAAGGGAAAAAGAAGTTATGGTCGATTGAAAATTTACTTCAAACACTGCTTTAAAACTTTTAATGCGTTAATTTGCGTATCTATAGACAAAACCCATTTGAAATTTCGGCAGTGACAGGCAAAGCATGTTGGCCTATTGGTAGAGGTCGCGGATCATTTTTTTAAGTAGAGGGTTCGAATCCTGCTAGACATCACTTCTTTTGTTTTTACCCTTTTTTTGTTTTGTATTAATTTTTTAGAAGTCTATTTTTTAAATATATATATATATTTAGTAAAGAAATGTTTCTAGAAAGTAAATGGATCGAATCCTGCCACAAACAATAATTTTCTGTTTTCGTTTTTTATTTGTTTTCTAGAATTATTTTCTTACTTAGAGGAAGCTCTTAGCGTTAATTCCGTTAATATAAAAGTATTTTGTACTTATCTATCTATACATATAATAAGACAGTAAAAATCGAGTGTCTGTACATTAAATATTTTTCTAAAAAACCTCTACGGGGCAATTAAAGAAGAGTAATAAAAACCAAAAAAAAAACAATTTTTGCAATTTTTGTCTGTCTGTCTTTCTGTCTGTGTGGTGCGTTATAATTTCAAAACTACTCAACAGATTTGAACGCTGTTTTCACAGGTGAATTACATATAATTAGGAGCGTTGTAAAATCTTTGTTTCATCAAAATCGGTTACGGGAAATAGAAGTTATGGTCATTTAAAGTTTACTACAAGCACTGCTTCAAAACTTTTAAACAGTTGAATGCGATTTACATAAACGTATTTAATTTAGATAAAGCTAGCAGCAGGAAAATAACACTACAAAATCTACTTCAGCGATTTTCACTATATAAATACTTTATCTAAAGGCTGGTGTAAAAAGCAGGACAATAAGTTTATTATTTTAGGCATAGTATTGAAAATAAACTTCCAAAGGAGGCAACTTAGATTTTTCTATCGAATTTTGTCTGATATTGTTACTGTTACTGTAAGCGAATTTCACTCTGCTAGATTCTCAACTAAAAACATATATTTTTTCAGAATTTTACGACTGTTTAATACTGATTCCTATTGATTTTAAAAACGGTATTTGAGAAAGAAGTGGCCCTAATATTTAATGATATCGTAGCAATGTAATGGCTTTATAAAATTGGCACGGGAAAAGGATACAATAGAATTAACTATAGGTCTGGATAGTTGTAGTTTCCACAGGTTACGCAAAAAGCGACCTACACGCGGGCGGAGCCGCGGGCAACAGCTAGTGTTTTAATAAGATTTTAATATTTAAAGATATTTTACTGTCTATGAAGCTTAAGGCTGCTTGACTTATAACAATTTTGATGCAACAAATGTTTATTTATTACAGTATTTGACCCACGAAACCGAAATATATCAATTCCCATAAGAAAAACGCAAGATGGCATTATAATTTCAATTTTAAATTTACTGAACTGAACTGTCAAAACGCGGGCCGGCTATCATCCGCCATGACGTGACGCAACCTTTGTGGCAAACTGTGTGTTTTGACTTCTGTCATTCGTTCAAAGTCGGTAATTCGAATGATTTCATTCGACAAAACTGTGGAATCGCATGATTTTCATGCGAATCTGTGGTTCTTAGCGAGAATCAGGTTTCAAAAAGAATAACGAGTTTTGGCGCCAAGCTAAAGTCGCTCAGTTATCGTCATTGTATTTATTTTCTAATATTTGTGTTTTTTAGAGTATTGGTGCATAATAAAGGTGGATTATTATTCGCTAAGTTTTCGTGAACAAGCGTGAGTGTTGGGAAGTGGTACAATGTCGTATAAGTGACTTTAATCCTTGTCACCAAAATCTCCCAAGATAAAGCTAAGTGAAACTTCCACCGCTTCACTTAGCCCTTGACTAGACATGACTACTGACTTGACTTGACTGTGACTCGACAAAATGAAGAACATTTATCTAAAACTTGATACTGGCAAAAATAAGCTATATGTTTGATTGCCATAATGTGGATTATATACACATCAAAAAAAAAAGAAAAACGTCAGTCACCTAACTTTGCAAAAATGGCCGATGGTGTATTGAGTAGGATTTCAAAAGTGAATTTTTGAAATTAAGTTATTATTAAGCATAGAAAAATATGAAAAAAATTTGTCTCAATCTAAACAAATAGAAAATAATTATTTTTAACAAAGACAAAATACAACTCAACAAGACTATTCTATTTATTAATTTGTTAATCTTATTGATACCTATGAGAGAAAAAACTCATAGAAAAGAGAAAAAAAGGCATCACTCACCCAATAAGTAAAAAATGTACTTATACATTAAATTTAAATGTACATTCCATAAGTGCTTAGTATAATCACCGACAGGTGCGAGAAAATTTTCCCATTTCGTATGTTCCTTAGGTAGTTATCTTCAAAATTTCCCCGAGCACATCATTAGTCTGCTGAACTCGAAAATGCCTGCAAATGGCCCCTCTGCCACTTTATATTCCCTCCGCTTTCGATCGAACACTGTGATCACCTCAATGAAGATAATAAATCTATTTCAACATAAATTGCCTTCCATTTTTGTCTGAAAGTCATTTCATTGCTGTATGGAGAAATAATAGTAAGTTTTATCGTGTTTTTCCGGTTGCATCTTCAGCTTACGCTTCAGACCCCAGGGTACGCTATTAATTATGATTCTGATTTGGCGGTCTGGTTATTATTACAATGGAGCGACTGCTATCTGACCTCTGTGATCGCTCGGACGAAGAAGAAGACAGTCAGTGTCAGAGTCTTCGGGACCACCTCTCGGCCTCTCACGTGGTTCCTTTAACGACTACTACAGCACGTAATCATCTTTATTATCAGACAATCAGGTGATTCAAGCATGCAATTTTATTTATTTTATTTTTATTTATTGAAAAGTAAATACAACGGTTTTTTACACCAATTACAGTACTTAGAAGGCTAAACTTATAACTAAATATACCGTTATATAACATTATAATGTTCATTTTTCATATTAGTAAAACTTAATACATACAAGTCGAGTCAGGTTCGTTGTTCTCGCAGTATATTAACAGTTTTTTTACTATTATATTTGCTCCATCAGCAAACACATCACATTCAGGTTGCTGATTCAGGAATGCGTTAAGGTCCGTAAGCATGCGACACAGAGTAGATTGCTCGTGTGATACCGTGCGTGTGCCCGGGGGGGCGAACAGGCAATGTACTAACCTAACCAAACAGGAAACAACCGAAAAAATTATGCTTCCGTGGAAATAGACCTACGACCCACGGATCTACAGGCAAACTCCCTAACCATCGGACCACGGAGAAAGTTGGTCTGACTTTTAAAGTTTACTAGGACATTAAATTGACATAATGAAATAAAGGGTTATTTACACAATTGAAACAAGCTCTAATTGGTAATTGTTATTTATTCAAAGGGTTTTGTAAATGTAGACCAGTTTAATAAATTTATGAGACAAATTAATGGTCTATAGTCTGAAATTACTTACTTTTGGCATTTATTTTCTTCGGAGTTGTTTTATCTTTAAAGGTAGTATAGTGTAGAAAGAATGAAGCCCGGCACATATTTTCATGGACCCATGTGACATTTTGAGTTAATCACACACTGGTATGAGAATTAATAATAGTATTGAGAGGAATCGCAGAATACGTTTTTGAATTTTTCTAAAATTCTTAGGACGAAATGCCTAATGACTCAGTTTTATTTCCGAACTGAAACTAGCCCGAGATAATTACAAAATGTATTACATTTTTAACATTTCCAGTCTGTGCATGGTCGGTTGACAGTGTCACCTTTATGGCTTTACCGAAATGGTGATTTTTAACGATATTTAGGCCCCTTTGTAGAGAAATAAAAGATTAAAATATATATCTATCTGATTATCAAGCAAGTGAATATATTATGAACACCCCGTCAACTCCTTCGCACAGATCAGAAGTCAGCTTTCCTTGGTTACAAACAACCTACCAAAAGGCTTAGCCAAAGTCACAATTGCAAAACGTTAACGAATGTCGACAAGAACAAAATGTATGGGATTGACAAAAGATCGACCACGTAATTTAGCGTAGCTTATTTTAATCCCATACATTTGATTATTGGCGACATTCGTTAGTGTTTTGAAATTGTGGCGTTCTAAGCCCCCGTCATCTCTGAATTTACTTCAAAATCCTTTCATTATGTTTTATGTCCTGTAACACACGACGCGCCAATGAATTTATCATTGATCCGTTGATATTACAAGGTTAATTAACTCTGCATAACCTGGCGTCAGAATTTTAGTTTTCTGAAAACTATAATGCTTTGTTTCGAAAGCGGGGTTTTATTAGACCATGCTAGGTATTTGTTTTAAGCTTCGAGACTCGCATAAAGAACTTTGGACTTTACATTTAATTTTATTCAGTGTTCAGATCCTCCAACATAAATGTAAATTTCTCGTTTTAAAACTATTGAAATCACCTGAAATGTCGATTCATTTTCATAAACATAATCGTAAGGACATTATTTATTCTGTGACAGAATACCTTACGTACGATACAAAGTTTTAAAATCTCATCTTTTACACGGGTTTTTTCTCTTAATACGTTAACAGATACACGACCGCTTTAGAAGTTATAGCAGTAAAACTTCTTTTGTGTTTTCGTCGGGTCCGCGAACGTGTTAAATCCATAAATATAAGATCAGGCTTAACCTAATAAATTACAACGAAATATGTACTGAAGGCATCTTTTATGGCTGTTGTATGTATTTACTTATCGCATTCGGTCTTTTATGTCAGGCACGGATTATTTTTCGGAGTGGATAATATTTATTCAATCCACGCTTTATGTCCTGTCGTTTTTTCTTTGACCAAGATGATTTATAGTCCAGAAAACAATATTGTATTTATTATAAATAATATTTTTCTTATTTTTTAACAAATACATACACATCATATTTTTATAGGGCTAACAAGCATACGGCTCACATTATCTATTACATAACATACATTTTTTTCGGGTTCCGTAGCCAAATGGTAAAAACAAAACCTTATTCGTCGGCGTTTTAGCACAATAGCGCGGCACATAGGTATACAGGCGCGGTTAACTATCAGAAACCCTTGAATTAGATAGAACATACCACTAGTACGACCAAACCAGAACCCTATACCAAATCGAATAGTGAATTCGATACTTTAATTTCGAACTAGCAAAAGTACCTACCGCATTCAAAAATATCGCGCGAGACGTAATTCGTTGCAGCGGTTTTCGATTAAATAAATATTTGTGCGGCTTAGGTAACTATTATACCATTTTTTTAAAGCAAGCGTATTTCGGCACACACATCCACATTTCAGACCCTAAAACAGTATTGTCACGATTCAGATTCTAATGACCTAACCGCTCAAGCGTTTGTAAACAGTATTAATTCTAGAAACCATATCCATCCGCCGTCTTACATGATAAAACAAATATTCACACATTATCTAACAAAGAGTAAACCTTTTAGAGAAAGGCGAGATTTATGTTCGCTATCTAGATTCTTGAAAGTTTATCAAAGAAGAGACAAAGCGGGCTGTCTCGAGATGTAGGAGACACTGAAGAATTGCTTTTTATTTCAAGTAGTTTTTACGCGACAGAAAACCTTAGATTGTTAAAAGTTGCTGGTTTTACGTAAGGAAAATTGAGAAAATCCAAGGAGGGTCGACGTCAGGAACGTTATCGGTCATAAAAGTAAGCTGAATGTTTTCTTATGCCATAATAGTACCTCATGAAAAAAAAAACATCGTGTCTTCTTAGCAGGCCACGAACTTCGGAGATATACCGCTTTATACGAAACCCTACGATGATGATAAGATCGTATCTAAACAAAACGCGATCACGACCTAGATAAAATATTAAGTTCCAACTTACCTGCGCCAGTTCAATGTACCTAGTCGTTTGACCTCCTCTCTTTGTATTCATAATAGTGAACACAACTTTGTAAAGTTGTAAGTAAGTATTATAAGGACAAATAAAATTGGAGCGTCTGTGTACAGTGAGCCACAGAGAAATGTATTCCACCTTAGATGTGTTTTAGGTTATAGTGGAATACTTTCAACACGTCAAATTGTGGAGCTCGTATCCTGAGGGTAAAAATCATTTTTACTTAGCGGCTGGTCGTGGAACCGTTTTAAAGCGAGCTGTTACTCATAAACTTAAATAGGTAGACAACTAAAAGAATAATGTCGCTCATACACGCATGGATCTGTCATTTATTTTTGTATTAGGTAATTGCCATTTTAAATTTCTATGAGTTTAGTACAAAAGGGAATCATATAAATGAAAACTTTTTAGTTCATACAAAAATGTTTCACTAGGGCATACATAGACTCACAATAATGGTTTTAAAGTCAGCCATAGTACTAAAACAGTGGTAGTATACTTAAGTGTTTGGAGGCGGCAGAACAATTAAAAAAGTTTTGGAGAAGAGGGGCAGACGGTTACTTGCCCAGCTGCAGTGGAACTTCTTCTTTTCCTTTACCTTATCCCACTCTCCTATGTGGGGTCGGCACAGTATGTATGTTTCTTCCATTCTATTTCCAGCCATTTACCGCGTTACACCCCTCCTGGTCATATCCTTCCCTCACACAATCCATCCATCTCTATTTTGGTCTTCCTTTACTTCAGCCCACCTGCAGTGGAACAATGAAAGGTTGACAGTAACCCAGCAGCCCACCGCACCGGTGATCGACCAACAATTGAAAAACTATTGAGTCTGCAATTGCGATCTTCAGTGTTAAAAAAAATGAATCACTTATCTCGCTTGACCGGTCGAATATAATACAAGATACTTTACTTTACTGTAAGCGAGAAATAAATACTAAATACTTTTAGCAGGACCTCCCAAATTTTCTGCTGTTGTTGAGTCCTCGCAGATGGCCGAGATTAATGACGCAGCTGTCTCCGTCCTGATGTTATTAATTACACTATGAGATCGGGAAACTAACTTGACCTTGACCTTGACATGGACCTGTTTATGTAGCATGTTTTCTTTATACTTAGTCTAATATAAGGTCTGTAGACCTTTTAGGCAGTTTCCTTGTTAGCAGTCAAAATTTTAGACTAAAATGTCGGTCATATATCAAAAAGATTGACGCTAGCTTTTGCGCGGCTATTTTAACCTTTTTGAAGCTCACAGAACATATACCTATGACTATCTAAATATACTTTGTGCTTCAACTATTTATCATTTCCTTATGTAAAGTCTTTGTAACAAATTTCTTTGATGTCAATATAATTTAGTTGTGTTTAAATTGTATTGTAGTTGTTACAAAAACTGCGTAATTGTTTTGGTAAGAATATATAAAAATGAAATAAAAAAAATATATATATGAGAAAAAAAACTGAAATAAGTATCTCATAGGAGGACCGCTTTGAAATATCCTGGAAAAAATTTAACGACCTAAATAATGATAGATGCTTGCTGTAACAGTAACAAACTGTCAAGGGAGAGAAGCTTGTGATAACGATATCATAATGTGCTCTTGAAACTGTCAGCTATGTTACGAACGATTCTCTAGGGGCCATCCACCATCAATGAGGCGGGAGATCCCGGAGCGTTTTCAGAATGTTTGAAATTGAGACAGATAGCTGAGATAATATTGTATTTAGGGCATAAAATACACCCGTAGATTTAGCCAGCAAATATTAAGAATGTGTAGGTTTAATATATTAAAAAAAAACAGGCATTTATTAAGGGAAACTTGTAGTTTAATCTAACCTTCACTCACAAGCTATTGTTTTGCGGTTACATACATACACATCACCACGCCTGTCTCTCGCAGGGGTAGGCAGAGACTAGAGATTTCCATTGGCCACGATCCTTACATACACATCCTTACATATATTGCGGTTACAATTTAAAAATTAAGCGCATAATCCTGTAGTTTTTTCTTATAATAATATGCTGTGCAAGTTTTGAAAATTAACTGTAACGTACAAGTTATACGGCAAATATAATAACACCGTTTCGCTGTCAGATCTTAGTGCATTTACGTGTTTCGCCAACTTTGCCTCTAGTAAGTTATATTACTGCCGAGTATTCCTAATTGATTATGACGTGGTTCCTTGACTAGATTTGGGTTAATGGGTTAAATTTTATTATTAACTAGTTCTACTCTACTATTTCACCCATCTTTTATGTAGATGTAATTGTACATGTATAGGTACTATTGCCAAGAATCAATCTTTTATATGCCAATTTTTTTTTTGAATCAGACTGAAAGTTCCATATTGGAACAAACACAAAAAGTTCCATCCTTATATAACCTAATTATTTAAACAGGAGTACAGACCCAACTCATTAATAAGCATATACGTAGACAGTAGAATCTATCTAAAATTTAAGAGCTCCTGGGGCTTAGACAAAATCACAATCTCAAAACGTTAACGAGGTACGACAAGAATAAAATGTATGGGTTTAACATAAGATTGACCACGTGATTTACCGCAGCTTATGTCAATCCCATACATTTTGGTCTTGTCGACATTCGTTAGCGTTTTGAATTTGTTACTTGGCTACGGGTGCAGCTCTTATCGGGGTCTCTTCCGCTAGCCTTTAACAGCAGTATAAGAAGTAATTAATACGAGTAATACATACTTTTTTTTGTACATAACGTTCTTTTTTTTTAATTCATAGGTCGGCTTTATTAAAGTTCTTTCATATTTAAGTAATATTAGTTGATTTGGTGGTGTTGGTGTCTATACACGGAGAATGTAAATCACATATTTTATTGCCCACATTCTTTACTAGTGTGCTTTTACTTGTTTTCGCTGAAATATTAATATCAGCAAAATGATTCGGCGTACGGAAAACCAATGTTCCTAAGATATTTGATGTATGTTCCCAACAGTTGATTGACGCCGCCCGCCAATCCAATAAAGAAGAAGTCCTTACGTGCTCTGAATACAAATGAGCGTTCTTCGTAGGAAATTATTATATTTCTATATAGTTTTCGCTCTTTTATTTATTTGTCAGGAAATAAACGATAGTATTTTTATTTTACAGTATTATTAACTAAAGACAAGATCATACCCAAGAGATGTGTATGATAGGCGGGCGGCTGGTATAGCTAATACTACCTAATAATAATTTATTACAAATGGCCTTTGTAAATAAATATTTAGTTTTACTCTGTTTCATACTAACATTTAGACAAAGTTTTATATGAGTCATTGTTACTTAAATAAATTAATTCAATTCATTCATTCATCATATACATTTATTTGTTTGTTTCTAATACATTTTTTGCACAAAATAAACAAAAGTACATAACTGATATTGGTAAAAGGAAATTAGGATCAATATATTTAGCCGAATCGTCCCTACGTGACCGCGAACTTCGATCTATTCAGGATCCCATGACAGGACTTGCATTTATAGTATTGAGTATTGATTTAGGTTAAAATGTCCGTATCTTGTTATGGGGTCCTAAATATAGGAAGCACGTCGAACCTTCGAGTCCTTTTGTACTTGAAATGAATATCCCTAAAAACGAGCTCTTATTTATAGTTAACTGGTGCTTAACCATATCCATACCAAATTTCATAAAAATTGATCCAGCGATTTAGCCGTGAAAGCTTAACAGACAGACAGACTTTCACAGTTATTATATTAAAGTAACTCGCTGTCAATCGACAATCAATGTAAATATCCCGCTGCGATTATACCTCATACAACATCATAGGCGACGACATAGTTTTGCTACATTATACCCAGTAATTCCACTGTTGAATCAGTTAACATTAGATACAAATTATTCAACTGGAATTGGCAACGTGATCCCACGGCAGTTCTCCCTGGACAGACAAGCTGGCGCCTTCGCCAATCGATGTGAACGTTCCCACGACTGCATATTATGTTTGCTATTTGACTTTAGGCACAGAATTAGTAATAGTACTGCTTTAGGAATGGTTTCTGAGAGGTTTTAATATTAAATTTGATTTATATTGGATTTTGAGAGAACAGTAATACAGTAAGTAGTACTTAAAGATTGATATCTCTATTTATTGGACCTAAAGTAAGTAACTTTACTTTTACTTTATTTCTCAATTTTGAAATATTCAAAATGTATTGTTGTACTCAAAATATATGTAAGTACCTTAGTTAATATAAGATTTAATTAAATTTTATGCAATTCATACTTAATATTATAAATGCGAAAGTCTGTCTACCGATGTAAACCGATTGACCGATTTGATGAAATTTGGTATGGAAATAGTTTTGAATCAGGGGCAAACATAAACTACTTTTGGGCACGATATACCCAAGTCCAACGTAGGTGGAACCGCGGGCAACAGCTAGTAAATAAATAATCCCAACTAATATTATAAAAATGCGAAAGTGAGTTGGTATATTTGTTTATTTGTTTGTTACGCCCTATCTACGGAAACAATCTTCCTAAAATTTTGCATACACATAGTTATAAGTATTGAGAAGGACATAGGTACATACATTTACCCGGGTTACTTTTCAACCCGGGAAAATGCACTGTTCCTAGGGAAATTCACACGGGAGAAGCTGCGGGCGAAAACTAGTGATTAATAAGTGACACATGTTAATTAATTTTATGCCACTTAACATTAAAAATACTTGTAATGTATTTAACACTTCCATTTTATTTTAACCTACAAATCTTTGCCCGATTTTTACTCAGTTATTGTAATTTGATGAAAACAAAAGAATCTATGAAATGAAAACAAAAAATCATGACAATTTTTACTATAGATATATATAAAAAATACTTTTAATGTATTTAACATTTCCATTTTATTTTAACCTACAAATCTTTGCCCGATTTTCACTCAGTTATTATAATTTGATAAAAACAAAAGAATCTATGAAATGAAAACAAAAAATCATGACAATTTTTACTATAGATACATATAAAAACACTTAAACCTGTTTTGCAGATTTATTTAGTGTTTCAGTTGAGTTGATCTGTTTAGGTTTACCTCGTGGAAATAAGCCGCTTTGTGAACGAAGCCTACAAACGCTACCTATTCATTGTTTGCAATGTCTACTTGCTTGGATTATTTCTTCAACTGTTATGTATTCAAAAATATTTCCTAGTCAATACTTTCTTTGTAAGTTTTTGGTTTTGTTTAATTGGTTTACAATGAGGGATTATTTGTAATAATTAGTGTCGCAATATCTAGGTCCAAGATGTCTTAGGCTCTTTGCTATGGATGCAAATGTCAATCACACTCAGTTTTCTCCATTGTCATAACCAGTTCCGCCAAATCAGGACCATGACCTGTGCTCTGCAGCGTAAGGTAAAGATGCAACCGGGAAACACGCTCGGACGAAGAGTGCAGAATACCTAGGTTCAAGATTTAAGCATATTCTATGTTCTTAGCTAAGGATGACAGTGTCAATCACACTTCGCTTTCTCAACATTACAGTTGGTTGACTGATAGAAAAAAACTCATGGCTATCCGCCATTTACATGTTTTGTAATAAAAATAAATAGAGAAGAAGAATAATTAATAAATTAATTAAGAAGAAATGGATGTTTCTTTAATTAATCGATATTCCACAAAAGCGCCAGACGGCGCGCGGTCTCTCTACCGAGGAATTTTTTTCTTTTTTAATCTATGGTATTCTATAAAAGTAATATTTTAAAAAACGAAGAATTATTCTCATTCCGATATTCAATTTAACAAAAACAAAAAAATACATAGAAGAATACGGTTAACCAAAAATACTGACTCTACAAGTGTTTTCCCGCCAATATTTTGTTTATTCAGATTTACATATACCTACGGTACCTCACAATGGTAAAGTATAGACGAAAAAGGGTAATATAAAGTAGAAAATCCAGAAAGAAACCCTCGCGTGATTTGTGTTTACCTGCCATCAAATTGAGTGTCGGGTCTGGGCAGGCGTGAGAGCAATTTGGAAAAGATAGCCATTTTTACGAGTTTTGTGAGTAAAGAATAGACTCTGCTACGTTAAACTAATATTGTATTTATATTTTCATGCCATAAAAGCACTTAAACCAGTGCCGTAAATAGCCTTTTCTGCGCCCTGTGCGAGCTTCTATGACTGCACTCTTGTTTTTTTAAATAACACAATTTTTTTGCGCCCTATTTTATTTATTTTTTTCTATAACTGCGTCGATCCTCGTTATAAAACTAATAGTCCCGCCTAGTCTGGCCATTTTTGCGCCCCTAGAGTATAAGCCCTGTGCCTGGGCACCGGTGGCACCGCCCTATTTACGTCACTGCTTATAACATAAACATAATTACGTTTTCATCTCATACGAAACAAACAAATATAAAATTACTTTTTATTTAAGAACATGCTTTCAAAAATTATATTAAAACTAAATTAAAAAAAAAAGGAATTAATAGAATATATTGGAATTGCTTATAGGAAATAGTAGATTGTTAGACAAGGGAGGAGGGCGGCTATAGTCCGAGCAGGAATTATTCCTTTTACCCGTGTTAAACACTCTACTTTTCATTTTGAATATAAGGAAAGTAAAACAAGAAATTTTTCTAAAGTTAATAATAGTAAAAACATGAGTAGTGCCTTCTTAAATGATATTGTGTTCGTAATTCAGTTTTAAATTTTAAATAGAGAACATACCGCGCGCTTCATGGGGGCCTCTCCATTCCGCTTAAGATCAGCGCACACCAAGAGCACTGCAGAGGGGTTACCACGAAGCAAATTGCTTCGTGGGGGTTACCATCAACTGTTTTAGCGTGTTTAGTATTATAAAAAAAAAATGAAAAATTAAATAAACCTCTTAACGTGATGTTCCGGACCGTCGCGTTTGTACACGAGTTTATTTTTCACTGTATGCCATATTCATGAAGTTAATATTTTAGTGTTATCAGAAAATGCTTTGCTCTTAGTGAGTGCTACTCTAATAAATATTTTTTAAATTAACACTGGCTGTTTATACTTCCACATTTTTTTTTGTTGTTGAAATTTTTTGTTGCCGATTTTCTTCCAAGTTCACAGGCAAAATTATGTTCTAATTTTAAAATTTCTTTCCCGCCCTAAGGAAGAAAGTGATTACTATGGGTTTTTTCGGCCCGTGGGAGGGCTTGAAGCGTTTTCCACCCTATACTCAGATCAAGAAAACACTACTTTTCGAGTATGAGAAATGAAAACATTTTTTATAGAGCTTGAGTGCCCATCTATATGGATAATATCCGATTACAAATACGATTCAATAAATGTACAAAAATATTTTATCGGTTTCCCTAAAAATATTAAAAGTTCGAATTATATCTCAAAACATTCTTATAATATTACTTCTTACCAATTTTATTATAATTTCAGACGTTAAAAGCGAAAAACATTACATTACTTTACCATAACAAATTACATATTCACAAGGAAAAATGTTTCAGCCTGTCGAAATTACATCTTGCTTTTATTTTATTGGGTAAAGTTTCCAGCTAAATCCTCACGTAACCCGAGAACATTGCCCTCGGGCAGAGCCTCGGGGTAGGAAAACCGCAGTGGAGATGTTAGGGCTATCTTCTCAAAATTAATTTGAGAGAACCTCTATTTGAGAAAGTGTTTGTTAATGTTGTGTTGAGAATCATGTTTCTTATGCTGTTCAGAATTTTTTTCTCATAACTTTATCATATACCTCTTATAAATCCTTGGGGAATTAGTGGACAACTTGCAGCTGAAATGATGATATCTTTATATTCACCAGGCAATAGGGGTGGCCAAGTATTAGTATTAATTATAGTGTAATTAATCTATAGCCATTTTGACTGGACAATAAGAAAATATATAGCATGTATAGTAAGATTTTCCCACAGCTCCGCCCGCGTGGGACTCGGTTATAACGCGCCCAAAAGTATCCTATGTTTGACCCCTGGTTCTTAACCATATCCATACTAAATTTCACCAAAATCGGCCCAACGGTTTAGCCGTAAAGGCATATAACAATAGTCCTTAATTCACTAACGCAATACATTATTTTCTTTGTAACATTATGAAAGTAAGTCGTAAAATATCAGGCACCGCTGGGTACAAAAATGAAGAAATAATAATATTACGAATGTCAAGGTAATGAGAAACAGAGAAAGTCATAAGCAGTTGGTGACATATTTTTCAAACCAAATAAAGCTCTGAATAATCTTGCGAGCGTCACGCATTGCCCGAGTTTATGAGATCACGTTTTAATAAGTACCAAACACGCAACAATGTAGATATAATAATTGCCAGAATTATAATTACCTCGCAATACATTCGTTAATTCCAAAGAATTTGAAATCGCGCGCGGTCTAGAGGCAAATTTTTCTTTTTTCATCTATGGCTAATTCGAAATTTTGAAATTTCGTTTTTCGTTAAGAATATTGTTTTATTTTCTGTATTTCTATTTTATTTGAATAATAAAACCATAAGCACTCAGGTGAGTACCAAATGAAAATTATTTTTGAAACAGCAAAAATGTGCTGGGCAGCCAAATGTGTTGTTATTCAGCTTGCTGTTTCTCAGCAACAGTTTCTGCCTTTTATTTTTGTAAAGAAGATAAGATCTGGTGTTTCTAAAAGCTTTAAGCACATATCTAGTAATAATATAAAGCGGAATAGAAACTAAATCTACATATCAATTCTCATGGGAAATTATCTATGTAGGTAGGTACTCAGAACACAGCGTTGCAATCTTTCTGTAGTTACGTGTCGATCTGATATGTTTTTATTATAAAAACTAGTGATCCGCCCCGGCTTCGCACAGGTGCAATGCTATATAATACATATATTATACATATAAACCATCCTTTTAAATTACAATATCATTTAAAAAAAATCCGCATCAAAATCGGTTAAGTAGTTGCAAAGATCTAAGCATACACAGGTACAGACAGCGGGAAGCGACTTTGATTTATAATATTTAGTGATAGTGATGAAATAGTAATTTTTTTCTAAATCATAAAAATACACATATAAATGTACAAAACAGTAAGGTTTTTATAAATATAGGTAAACTTAATTTCAAATGTGATTTTTACTGTATTTTTTATTAATTCCAGCTAAATAAGTCGCAGTGTTGCTTGTAACCTATAAAAAGCCTTATTTTCTAATATTGCCATAAACAAATACATACAAATATATAGGTACAATAATAATCGTTTATGGCAACGAACGACCGCAATTGATTATTGCAAGAACTTTACCTTAGAATTTACTGCTAATAGCCGATAATTTGTAAAGTGTTGAGCAATTATTCGAAAGTTGCTAATAGGTGTTATTTCACACTCGTAGGACATATTACGTTTTGTTTTATATCTCCCTAACTTAGAATTATTTGTAAGTACGTAGCAATATTAAATAAAAATATTTAAAAAACTTCGTTTTCTTTCCCATTACTTCTTAAACATCTTTCAATCAAAAATCTTTTTTTTTTCAGTATACTATAAGGGATACTTTAAAAATTCCTAAGGTCTGAAATTTTGGTATACTCTGCTGATCTTATCAACGTTATAGCGCGTTTTCTTTCTTACCTGTGCCCCTAGTATGAGTTTTTCTTAACGCAGACGCTAGCGACTGCGTCAGCGATTTAGTATGGCAACAGCGCCTCTGGCGGATAGTAAGGCAACTAAAAAATTCCATACAAAATCCTAACGCAGTCGCTAGCGTCTGCGATAAGAAAAGCTCATACTAGGGGCACTGTAGGTAGGTACACAATTTTTTAAATTTATTTGTAACAGCTTAGTTACAGATTTTTATACAAATACCGTAAATCCCACGTATACAATGCTTTCTTTTAGCTTATGGAGTTGGTAGCAAGGTCTACAATCTTTTACAGATTTACAGATTTTAATGACAGTATTTTTTATATTAACCGTCGCGCTGCGACGTTGTTTGTTTTATCCAGGAGGTCTACTTCTACCGGTGTAAAAGAATGATTTTCGTTCGTTTTTGAATTATAAGCTTTTAAATGAATCACAGATTTTCTGGAACAATTTAAATTTCTCCTTGTATTGCTATGATCTTTGATAAACGCCTTTATCACTGCCCAAAGACCAGAGGTACCAGAGGTACCATAAAGGCGCGGATAAAAACCTATATTTTCAGAAACTCCCTAAGCTCATAGATCGTAAGTAAAATTATTTATGGTCGGATTCAGATAAGACACGATTCACGGCACTTACCTAAGGTAAAGCAATTTTATCGCCAAGAAGCAGGATATAATTTATTCTCATTGCAACACATTTTACCTTAATGTTATTAGAAACATTAAAAAATTATGTGGTAGTTTTTATTTCTTTTTCTAACTCAATACATTGTAATTTCAGAATATTTACTTAAATTTATCTGTTGCTATGTAGCGGTCAAACGTCAGTTGTTTCGACAGGTTTTTTTATTAAACTTTTTTGCTTCTTTTTGTTAATTAATTCTTGAAAAATGCGCAATCATATAATTTTGAAGTGTAATCCTAATAATCAGGATTAATTAAATACATAAAAAATCTCAATCATGATTAGTGATCGAGCTTCGCAACTTCCGTTTCTCTAATTAGGATAATAAAATAAAATTGTGTCATTTATATTCACGAGCAAAGACAATTTAATCTGCCATTTTGTCAACCTTCCACGGTAACAGGCGATTTTGAATATAATCAAATATTTTATTATTTAATTTTGAAGAAAATATTCATACATTTAGACATTACTGTCCAAATTTCACAAACGCTATCATTTCTATTTTATTAGGTAATACAAGTTCAAATCCATTTCTTTGCTACACGAAAATCTATTTATTTCTATTATAGTAAAATGTAACACCCTTACAAGTAAATGCATAAAATTCTACAATTTGTACATAATTGTGTTTGTTACAGCTGTTCGACAGCAATGCTGTGCGCCTCAATCATGACAGACCACTGGGAGCACGTGTCGTGGGATCGCAGCGCGCTGGCGGCTCTTACGAACGCCTCCAACACGGCGTTGCAATGGCTGCTAGATGACAAAGTTGCTAAGGTACTGCTATCAAACTTAAACTAATCATATAATACACTGGGTGCACGTTTCGTGGGAACGCAGTGCACTGGCGCTCTTACGAACGCCTTTAACACGGCGTTGCAATGGCTGCTAGATGACAAAGTTGCTAAGGTATTGCTATCCATCTTAAACTAATCATACAAAATACTGGGTGCACGTGTCGTGGAAACGCAGTGCGCTGGCGGCCCTTGCGAACGCCTCCAACACGGCGTTGCATTGCAATGGCTACTCGATGACAAAGCTAAGATACTGCGGTTAAATTTAAGCTCATATTTAGAAGCCAATGTCATAAGCATATTTATTTAAAAATTCGCTAATATCCCTGCTTTACGTCAACTCACTATTGCTAGTGATTGCCCTGGCTCTCTCTCTTTCTAGATTCCTTTTTATGCCATTTACATGAAGAGATGGTCTATTCCATAGATTTAAAAGTAGCAGCCTAGCCTCAGATGTTGCCGCGATATCGTATCTATATGGTCTATTGTTTATTTAGAAAGCATACGAATACAATAGAGAAGTCAAGAAAACCTTTACGAAAACAATGAAACCTATAAGTTTATCGGTTATATACCCACAGAAGTCAATACTCAGATTTCAGACGAGAGGTCACGTAGCCGTACTTTTTGGGAACGTGAAAGGTCAACCTTACGTGAGAAGAGTAATTTTAGCGTGTCTGGATACAAAAGTAAAGGTGATATTATGTGACCCGTAAAATTCTGTCCCTTTTGGCTTGGTGTGTATCTTACGCGAAAATTGTAAACATTTTTATAGGATACAAGCTTTGCCTTTGGCGGCCTTAACTTAGCATCTGGGCTCTTCCTGTATTTCTTCAGAACTAGATCACATAAATCGGCAGTCAACCCATTGCATTTTAATAATCACCAAATCAAGACTACGATAAAAAGCGTACCTAACTAGGCTCAAAAGCATAGGCAAGATGCTAATAGAAAACACGGGAAGAAGAAGGCATGCTTTAAGCCCTCCAATTCAACGAAATTCATATTTTGATTCCGACTTTTCGAAATTACTGCGTTTTGCTTAAAAGAACAAAATTTTCAGTTACATTAGTTGAGTAACCTACTACTTAAGGTAAAGATAAGATTTAAAGATATCCCTACTAATATTATAAATGCGATGTGAGTTTGTATATTGTTTGTTTGTTTGTTACATCTTCACGCTTTATCTACTAAACCAATCTGCTTGAAACTTCGCTTATACATAGTTAGGAGTACTGAGAAGGACATAGGGTACCTTTCATCCCGGGAAAAATGCACTGTAATGCAAAGATAATTTATAATGCTACTATAAATGTAGAATTTACTTATCATCCAAATGCCTAAGTTGGTATTCTACTCATAACTTATACAATAAAGTTAGCGTAATATATGAACAAAACCGTCTTTGGTAGAACTTCTCGTAATTGTATTCGAGTTCCAAGTTATAGTTATTGTCTTTGTAACAAAACGAGCTATACTGAGTATTACGAAGTTTTTCGACGCGAAAAAGTATAATAATAATGTCAACGTGACATTATTGAGAATCCATTGGGAATATTGTCCATAGTGTTTGTTATTTTCATGGTTAGTCAAAGAGCATGCGCTTAATTAGTAAAATTACCTTAAAAAGACAAAAAGTTATTTTTTCTAGTACCTACTTTATTCATACTCTAAATCTTTTTCTGTGAAAGCACCAAAGCTGTGGAACTCACTCCTTTTCGATATTAAAATGGCTTCTTCTCTCCCCTTCCTCCTTCAAATCTAGTGTTCGAAAATGGTTGTCCCAGAAGTACCTAATTGAATTCAGTTCTGTGCTATTTATATATATATATATATATATATATATATATATATATATATATATATATATATTATTTATTTATGTATGTATTTATAATAATGCGCGTATGCATGTATCTATCCATGAGTAAGTATGTAACTTTATAAGTGTTGTATGCACAACTTCTACCACCATCTATATCCTTGTTACCTGCCTCCGGTTGGCTGGAAGAGATCTCTTCATGGGAAAAGTCCGCCGTTGCATTTATCTTGTAAATGTATTTTGTTATTTTTTTGCAATAAAGTTATTACAAACAAACAGTTTTGTTAGCTTGAAGTCAGCTCAAATGCATTTTTTTTTGTACTGACATTTTTTACCACCGGTATCTTTTGCCATTATTAACAGAAAACCAAATGGCCACAGAAAATTATTTACTTTTTCTATCTATTTGCGTTTTGCCCAGTTTAATTCTTCGTGGGCTGATTTTTGTGCCTAGAGTCCGCTCAAATACTTCATCATCATCACTACTACACAAAGAAATAATGTAAATACTGTATAAACTCAAAATATGACGGCGATATTTATGCATTACAATTTTCTATTCAAGCCAAATAGTTAGACATACAAATAAAATAATATGTCTACTTGTATTTCTTGAAACAAAACTGAATGACTTGGCACCCACGCTTATTGCCAGACTATAACAAGCAACTTTATGTCCGGCATTACAGACCAACATGCAAATAGACAACTCATTTTTTTTAGAAAGAGGTTACAGCTACCTCTTGCGAAATAAAAATTGAACGCTGAATATACTAATTTATATACTTTGAAGGAAAATGAATGCATAAAGCTAAATATTGTTTTATTGGTTCGGTTGTTCGGACCCTGCGAATGAAATAAAATATAGTACAACATTATGTTGACATAAGTATATATTTTTTTAAATATTGGTGCTATTACTGTAATACATATACGAGTAGGAACTAAGTACCTATCGATACTCGTAAGTCTAATTCTTAATTTTGCGAGGCGAAACGATTAACATTTTAATGGCGACTAGTGAGTAGATAGGCCCATACTGGATTAAATGTAAACAAAGTTAGCATATACCTATTACGAATATAAAAATACTCGTCTCTTGGGAAAATTCTAGTCATGCGAATTAAGTCGTTTGCGTCATCTATTTATTTTACCCATTTGGTCTGTGGTAACTGGAGTAATAAAATTGTACATGCAATTCTACCACAGATTGAGCAAAGCCCGCATTATGTAAATATTTATCCGTAAATACAAACCTCTGTTGGATATATTTATGTAAACGTTGTAACCAACTGAGAAAACAAACCCCTGACTCTATCCTGCTCTATACCCACATCGCTGCTCCTATCTGCTACTTTAATGTTATAAATGCGAAAGTAACTATTTCTGATGCTTTCTTTGCCACTTTGTTTGTCACCTCTTTTTTATCTCTTCTTGCTAAAGTATGACCAAAATGACCAACGATTGACCACGATCCCACCTGATTGTAAGTAAGTGCAGATGTGGTCTAAGATAGAGCTCGCTGGTTCATGACTCTGGTCTTAAAAAGCCCCGGGTTATAAGTGTCTGGAAATATGTCAGCCGGTAAATAATTCCACTCTTTCGCCGTACGCATTATAAACGAAGAGGCAAAGTAGCGTGTACGAGCTGTTGTTAATTTAAGATTAAACTTGATGTAAAGTTATTTTAAGTCCCTGGGAAGGGCAAAGGCTACTTAGTGTACGATATAAAAGACAACCACGCGAGTGAATCCGCGAGCAAATGTGTGAAATTAAAGTATTTTAACCGCTTTAATGAATGAAGGCCATTTGACATTAAAGGGACTAAATTATGTAATTGCAAAATATAACAGAACAATAACATAGTTATTTTAGAACTCCATTTTCAAACCTTGAGAATGGCACCCGAAGCAATGAAGGGATAAGTTGTGAAAATCGTGTAACTATGCTAATGTTTACAAGAACAAATGTTTATTGATTTTCCTTTAAGCTATTTTTTATATACTGTTTAGTAGGCAAACAGGCATAAAGCCCACTTGATGGGAAGCAGTTAGCAATTAATCTATATATATGAAATTGAAACCCGTTTTCCGTTGTCACGACATAGCATGAAAACGGCTTGACCGATTTGGCTGATTTTTTTTTTGTAGTTTTCTTATACTCTGTACAAGGTTCTTACGGAAAAAAATATTAAGAAAATCAAATTTACGCTAAGGCGGTACGAAGTTCGCCGGGTCAGCTAGTATTTGATAAACATGTAAAGCTTTGTACTTTACACACTTATCGTATATTGTGATTAACTTCCCTCGTGTTCATAACACCATTTCCGGTACCGAGCTTGTATAGATTTAAAGCTCATCCAATAAAGAATACCTCTATATAACCGTTTTTAAGTTCATAAGTAGTCTGAAATCATAAAAATATAAATACATTAAAAAATCATGCTTTTAAATTTATATTTTCAGCGAAAGTATTCATTCCTGCTTACTTTATCGATAGCTAGAATCTCCTCCCTAAGTATTGCTAAATTATTAGTAAGAAAGTAAATGTCAATTTCAATCAGTCATTAAAAAAAAGCCTTTAGATACCGCGCACCATTTCCTAATTTTATGAGGAAAGTAGTTTTAGTTATAAAATAAAATATTGCAACACGTAATCTACAAGCTGCCAAAAAATACACACATCGAATAAAATACGATCTGTTTAAATTTTCGAGTATGTAAATGGGTTACCTCTCTTGTAAAATAAAAATAAACTTTCTTTTTAAAAGACATTTTATTCAGCACGGCTCAGTTTCGCAGTACGGTAAAGTTATAGTTCCCGAAGAAAAGTTGGGACATTGCTCGCCTGCAGAATCCAGGATTTGAAAGTTAGACTAGAGTGAAGTCACGGTTTAGAATTTCACAGGTCTTTTGTTCATAAAATTATTATTTGGAAACTAATTACAATGTTAAATTTGTGAAATTATGGTTATAACTGTGATGAATATATGCGCAAGCAAACTTAGAAGTTAATAAACGTACGTAACGAAGTAAGTCGAACTTTTCCATTTCATATAAAGATTATACACACAACAAGGAAATGTAAAACCGCAAATTGAGCTAGTATTTATAATTAAACTAGACCTTATATCACCTACTTTGAACATGTAATAATATAGCGCTTAATTTTTTTCCTGTAAATATCGTAAAAGACAACTAAGATTAAAATACTAATTTATATAAATTACAAACAAACAAAATTAAGATAGGCCAATAAGCATAGCTAATGACATCACGCTGGCGAATACGTGCTAAATTTTGACTTGAAAATATAACGTTTAGGCATAAAATAATAAATAAGGATTTTAAAATATACACTATATTAAAATATTAAAATATACACAATATACCTACAACAAGTATTACTTGTTGTATATTGTAAAATTCTTATATTTTACAAAATAGTTATTTTACGCAGCTCTAGCTATCTGCGTGTATATCGGTTCAGTAATTTAGGCATGTCTGAATAATTTTGCATATCAATGTTAGTAGAGATCTGCGAGATTATATATTAATCAAAGGTAGAGATTTACCTTGCAACTCATTCGATTAGAAAACTGTAATTTCTTCACTAATAATGATACTCCCTTCGTTGTAACCTTATAACCATATAATTTGTGTGTAGTGTTACGACTCCGTTGCATGTGGCTTGCCTTGCTGGTCAAGGTGATCAGATAAGGTAGGCCCTGAACCGTTGAATGTTTGGAATTACTTCGATTTCCTTGTGAGTTTTATTTTCACAGACAATATGCATCTTAACAAACAAAAACTACCATCAATGTTTTAATGTTATCTTATCGATGAAAGAACAGGGGGAATAACAACTATCGTCTCTTAAAACCATGCAAGATCCAGTGAGCGCAATATCTTCCTTACTCAATCATTCTTGAATGGTTTTTAGAGGTGGTGGTAAGGCACCAGGCTTAGCCAAAGTCACAATTTCAAAGCGTTTTAACAACAAAGAGTTGTTAAAACGCTTTTAATCTATGGTTAACAAAGTTCGACAAGAACAAAGTTTATGGGATTGACATAAGCCGGGCTAAAGGTCAATCTTATGTCCACCACATACATTTGTTCTTGTCAAACTATGTTAACGTTTTGAAATGTGACTTTGGCTAAGCCCCCAGGAGGAAGGAACGATGCATTTGAAATTAGAACAATATAGAGCCAAATTTGAATATTACCCTTCCTTTTTACCTTCGCCACAGTTAGGTAAGGTCCGGTAAAGCGCGGGTGGGATTTACGCATAATTGCATGAATCTGTTAATAAACAGTTATGTTAATTAAGAGTTCCGTATCAGCAACCTTTGATCATCTATATTGAGCAAACTATTTCTGTTGACCGGGAATCAAAATAGCAGTCCCAATTCTGAATATAGAATGAGAATAGCTAAAAGACTCGTTACTTATGTATTTATGTTGATAGAAATAATAAAAATGTAGTTAAGAATAATGTTAAAGGGGACCTTAAGAAAAGGCATAGATATACGAAATCGCGCGCGGTTGGACGCCAGGATTTTTTTATATAATCTATACGAAAATATGAAAAAGTGATGAAAAATTTCACAAAGTCACAGTTTTGTCACAGAATTAGTAATAGTACTACGGTTTTGTTTCGAAAAATTATTTCAATACTTACGTGTTAGTTTTTTCATTTGAATTTACTATTCATGGCTTGTGGCTAAATAATAAAACAAAATATGCAAAATTTCCCATTCAACTATTAGCAGACACGCCAACCATATTCATACTGAAATACTGAACTAATTAGTAATTATATTTTTAATTTACTAATGGTAGCACTGCAGTCGCGGGGTTCTTGCTGCAGTAATTATTGTAATTTAAACATAACTTTCGCCTGACACTTGGTGGCGTTGTAGAAATATTCAATTAGTTTGGGTATTTGGTAAGACAATCTAAAAGAAATATTGTATTTTCAAAATACTCAACACCCTTTTTACAAATGGATTTATTTAAATTACGATAAACTTTTACAGGCAGGTAGTTTATTCAGAAAAATTGGACATATACCTACAACCATGTTTTCTAGTCTCTTTGTTATTAAATATTTTAAACCAAATATCTTTATTTAAGGACACGCTAAGTGTCTATCAAGATAAAGATGTAATTGGCCTAAAATAAAAATTTATAAGTAATCGACGCTTGCATCGGATAAATTTTATAAAACCTGGCAGCAACGCTAACGTGATGCACACGAAATATTCTTATTATATAAAAATGAATTGCTGTTCGCTAGTCTCGCTAAAACTTGAGATTGGCTGGAGCGATTTGGCTAATTTTGGTCTTTAAATATTTGTGCAAGTTCAGGAAAGGCTTAAACGGCGAGAAAAGTGCGTTCAGGCGCAGATAATTAAAAACGCTTTATTTGGGCGAAAACAAAAAAGCTATTTTAAACACAGCTCACGCTTTTTATTTCAGTCTCATAATATAAAAGATTCAAATAAAGTATTAAAGATTAAATTTCGCGACAGAACTCCAAAGGAATTTTCTCGTGGAAACTCGGCAGCTGTTCGAAGAAATTGAACGGTTCAGCGTCGAGGTCAAGGTCAGAGGTAATCAGTTGAATGCCTTATCGGCTGCACCCAAGGTATGCACGCGAGCTTCCGTTCAGATTTGATTATTGATTTTAATTGAAATAATGAATTGAGATTCATAGATGATTTGAGATTCTTTGAATGTGAAATGCTTTCTTATTTATATGTAAAATATTTTTTGCTCCTCTATTTTATGCTTATGGCATTCTCTACCGGTCATTTATAAGGATATATTATAGGTTTATTCATTTTGGCTACTAAGCTACACGTAATAGTTTAGAATAATTGTTCCAGACAGACATTCTGAAAAGGATTCGAACCCATGACTTTTCAGTTCCTAAAGCAAACGCCCTAATCTAAAAAGCAATTTGAATTGAAAACAATAGCCCAAATGTTCGATTTCACATAATAATTTCTGATAACTTCTAGCATTTTGTAGCAAGTGAAATACTTCGTAGCATACGTAGCATTCCGTAGCGTATCGTAGCTCTCGTAGCATTCTGTAGCAGGCGCGTAGTATACAAATACGTCGACTACAGCTGCCCGTCAAAATCTGACTTTATTACTGTTTTGTTCCTACTATTTAAATTGAGTCAGTTTTGATTGCCTTTTCAAAAATGAGGTAAATAACAATTACAACACAATTCAAATAAAAAAGAAATATGTTTTTGTTACAGATCGAAGACAGAGGTCACAAGAAAGGGCCAGCTACATTTCTAGTGCCAATGAACGGCGGTATTTGGACCATGTGCGTGTCATTAGAAGGTATTTTTATATTTTTATATATATGTGATATACACGTACTAAATCGAAAACCACACTACTATAGACCTGTATTTTTTAATTAATATTGACCTTTATTTGCAGAGGAAGAAGTCTCAATGTTGTTGCGCGCCGGATTTCCTAAACAACCTTTGTGCACAAACTACTTGGAGAACAACGAAGATGAAGAGCCGAGGGCTGATTGGCAGCATCGTAAGACTTATTATAGTTATTTAAAAGTAATATGACCAATGCTGGAACTAGACCCCCTACAACGAAGCTTAGAACTAGGAGATGGACATAGGTTACCTTTCATCCTGGGAAAAGCGCTGTTCCCGAGGAAAGTTCACCGCGGGGCGAAGCCGCGGGCAAAAGCTAGTACTATATAGATAAACATCCAACCAAGACCCAGGCCAATCATAAAAATACAATTTTTCTTCTTGATCTGACCAGGGATCGAACCCAGGATCTCTTGAGTAGCGGACAGGTATGTTAACCATTACGCCATCGAGGTCAGATCTTAGATGGATTAACAATATCGATGCTTGAGTAAGGCTAGTACATACTCATCACGGGCGGGTAAATCCACGGGGCATTGCCCATATTTTTATATATCTACCTATGACTTTACATCTACTATCAAGCTTCGTCGATATTGTTTATTTTATATGCGGGTTGCGAACATAAAATTCGTTTTATCATGCTTTAGCTGAAGCATAAACAAAATGGGTTCTAAACTTTTATGGCTAGAATTTATTGTGCTGAGGATTAAGCTATATCCACAGTTTTAAAATACTATTAAATAATATACAGGAGCTTCCTGGTTAGTTAAGAAGAAAATTATGCCAAGACAAAGTATACTTTGATATTCTTACTGTATATATATTTATACATATACTATAATACTGGATATACTAATACATTGATTGCACATAGAGCTAGCTTTACATTCCTTTCTATCCCACTAGTATTCAGAACGACATCTTTTTTAGTCATTTACATGGTCATCATTCATGGTTGGTTAATAGAGAAAGAAATTGAACATGTTATCATTATGTGTATCCCTAAAAAACAATAATACTCCGACAGTAACGACAGAAGTGAAACAATTACGTGTATTTTTTGGAGCATCGTTTCAATGGTTTGTTCCCATTCCAAAAATACTCAACGCGTCTAAGGAAAATTTAATTCCAAAAAAATAATCAAAAGACGCGCAATTTTCATCTTTTATTAAACTTACATTGAAGACTTTTTCGTTTAAGACGCGTCCTAGCTCGTTTATCAAAAAGAAAAAATGGGAGACCCAATTTAACACAGTATTGGATACTCGTGCCGGTTTCCGCAGCGTGTCGAAGTTAGAGGAGTTTTTGTGAGCGCAATGAAAATCAATTACGCTCTTTGAATTGTTAATGGCTGTTCCCGAGTTCGCGAAAATAGATTTAAATTATTCCCCTTTGGAATTAATGAGGGAAAATTATAATTTATGAATAGTATTTAGTGTCGCTGCTATGACGATTAGCTTATTGGAACACGTCCAACGACAACATTAATCTAATTCAATTTATTTATTTCAGACAATTGTTTTATATAAAAAGTCCATATTTGTTAGTTATTTGCCCTACCTATCCTATGTTAGTAAAATATTGATTTTTAAAATAATAATATTCTAAACAAAGAATTTCGAATCGCGCGCGGAAGCAATTTTTTTTTTTTTAATCTATGGATCTAAGCTATAGTAAAGCAATTTACTCGTAGTACAAACGCTTATTTCATTTAATAGAAATAATTTTATCTAGCAGCTTACAATTACACCTTAAATTATGCAGCAAGTGTGAAAATTAGGGAGAAGAAAGGAAAATCAATTTACACGTATTTTTTTACACAAAACTCGTCATTAATTAAATCCAAGTTATTTCAGCATTACTAAGGAATGCCCCTTCGATCATGTCTGCCCTCAGAGAGGCATCAGTCAGTACTTCTACTGTCGTCTCCCTACCTTGAATATATGCCCCCGTTCGCTTTCTCGTTCTTGCCGAATGAGAAGAATATTAAGTACCATTCTACGATTCTGTTACTTAATTGAAATTTATATATTTTATAATAATAAAATTTACGTACTTTAATTACAGGCATGCAGAATCTATCCATATCATGTGCGTTAGTCTGCCTCATAGTGCTGGGTAGCGCGGCGCTAGTCGGCACTTTCGGAGTCTGCAAGCACCAAATCAGCGCCGTGCTCATCACCGGAGTCATGTACCTTTTAGCTGGTGAGATGTTGTTTTTCATAGGTACTTGTAGTACTTGCTGTGCCTTGATGCTTCATTCGCAGCGGTTGTATCCGCTGGACACTTTAAGCCTTTGGCCTAAACTGTCCAGTGGTCACACAAGTTTCTTGGTGTTCCCTTATCACGGATGGTTGCTAGGGCACAGTCCCCTGTGCTGCGTGGACTTACTGGACTCAACGCGTTCCTGTCATCGGTACAAGGTGCTGAATGTGATCTTTTTGCTAACAGGTTTGAACGTTTAGTGAGAGAAATATTATTATTTTGTGCAAGGGATGAATGACTCTGTGTCCTACTTTAAGTTGTGCAACGCTTTGGTTGTTGAACTTTAATGTTGTACAATTTTCTATGGTTAAATAAATAAATAAAACGTGTTAGGGTAGAATGGACGTTGCAAGAGATGCTCCACAGAAAGACATTATGAACTAAATGTTTATGTCATAAATATGGATTTACCGAAATTCCCCTGGAAATGAAGCTAAAAAAAATGGTGTTAGGTATTAACCTTTTAGAATATACTTAATGTTGAATACTCGTTATGTAGAATTCTTAAAAAGTAGGTTTCTCAAACGGTTGAATCACAAAAAGCTGTATTCTCAAATATCTCGGTAATCTTATAATGTTGAATTCTCAAAAAATTTGATTCTCATAATTTTGGATTCTCAAAAAGTTGACTTATCATACGGTTGAATCTCGTAATAATCAATGACGTATTTCTTTCCAGGTCTATTTGCAATGTTCACATTGATGATCATCCACTTCAAGCGCATCCAGCGGGTTTCAACCCGAGGTAGCATGCATGGAGACGACACCAGCGACGGCGTGGTCGGCCCCCAATCCCCCGCCGTGTTGCTGCTCACAGCGCGGGAGTTCTCAACCTCCTGGTCCTTAGATCTTGGTTGGGGGGGCGTGGCACTCGCCGCGACAACGTCACTTCTATGGATTTTACTCTCGAAAATTATGAGGTATAATCCTATATCTACTATGTTGTTGTAAATCTAAGGCGGTGCTTACTGGAAGCATCACCGGCCTACCCCTGATCTCTTCCTTATCTGTTAGTCAATTAACAAACGATTTTATCGGTTTAGCCTGTTTGATAGATTTCATTAAGCATTGGTTTATTTTTTTCTGCCTGAATGATGATGGATGCTCGAGAATGTGCTCAAAACTTTAAATATTTTCGTACCGGGTCTGTTATAATGCGACATTAATAACAGCGGTAATAAGCACTGATCAGTACAGATACATGACAGTACTAACGTAGTGGTTGGTAAAAGTAGTTGAATTTAACTAAAAACTCATTGTCTGATATGAATCAGGCGATTACATTGTGGGGCATCTATCAATCATGAAATTAAGAGGGCAGAACCACAGACTATAGTGTACCGAAGCGAAATTAATGATTATCACCGTCAATTCTGTTTTGAAAGCTCTAGACGATACAGTTCATGTGCAGATTGTTAATGCTTGTAAAATAGTTCGGAATTTATTTAAAATTCAGAATCATTGAGCTTTGATATATTCATAAAGCTTACATGTTAAGCTTGATCACAGAGCTTGCAGCCGTCCATGCTATTTTAATGTTACTCATAATTGTTAAAACTCATTTCTAAATCTATACTATAAACTGTTGAAAAGTATAAAAACTTTAAATAGATACTTAAACATTTACCATATATATTCATAAAAAATAACAAATGTTTTTAGGCCTGTTTAAACTAAAAATGTGTTTTGTCTCGTTCTTTAAAATTAGACAATCAATAAGATAGAAAGGGACAAAACATATGTTTAGTCAAAATAGGCTAACATAAAGGTTTTTTATTTTTTATGAATAAGACGGTTCAAAATTTATCGGCATTGTTAAATATTAGATTACTGTATAATTGTGTTGTAATATTTTTTAAATCTTGTTTGTTAGGTATAGATTTTTTTTTTTATACAAGAATAAAATATTTACCTACCTACACCATTAAAAGCATAAAGTACCTACATCATTATTAGATTCGACTATTACGGCCTAAACAGTACTTTATACATATAATAGAAATCAATGAACATTCTACTAGGTACCTATTTCTCGTATTACTAGAATTCACTATTCTGTAACAAATTTGACAAGCAAATGTAATAATTGTTGCTAGTATAAATTAAAAAAAATTAAAAAACTAAATATCTTACTCATACTCGTACCCTTATTTATGAAAAAAAAATACAAACTTTTTTTATTGTTAGTATAGATGCAAAAGTATATTAAACGTTTAAAACCATTTGGATTCAACCGTTTTATTTTTGTTTAAAACGTAAAACCAATTTTTGAGGTTTAATATAGGTTTAAAACGATGCGAGTAACGTGTAAGAAAAAACTAATAAAAATAAAATTTTCAATGAACATCTTTTATTTTTACTTTCAAAATAATAATTTGTTTATAAAGCAGTAATTACGTGGCGCGGTTTTAAACCGTTTATAATTTATTTAAAACTGGTTTTGGTTTAAAACGATTTGTTTGTAACTCTAATTGTAAATGACAGTTAAATTGTAAAAAAGAGTGTGTTAATGAAAGTAATGGTGCTGTGTGTACTTAAGTAAATTCGAATTATAATTAGTATAGGCAAAAAGTATGTTGCATGTTATTGATATTGTTCTGAAGCACAAATATTCACATTATTAGGTACTTAATAAGTATCTATTGAAATATATGTAACAACGATATCACAGAACGATAGATAAAAACAAAAATGGTATTTTATTTATTAGGTATTTTTAGTATGGTAGGTAGTATTTTTGTTTATATTTATTTCTTTGACAAGAATAATGGAAAGATATAGGTATCTACTTAATTCGTTTTATTAAGTTTGCACAACATATAATTTTTTACTGAAATATGTACTAAGCTTAGCATAGTGTGCAGATATTGTGACTAAATTAAATATTAGATAGGTTTATTATTTTTTGATTAAGCTAGATTTGTAAGTATTACTTTGACAAATCACGCGTTAACTTTTTTTATTTCTGCAATAATTGTAGTATATTAGATAATTTAAATAAGTGGTTATTACATGCCGTAATTTCCACACAAAGTTAACTTTGAATAAAGTTAATTATGTATGATGTTCTTCACTTGCCGAGTGTTTAGAAGGCACTGATACATTCTTAAAACCATTAAAAGGCGTCAACGGACCATATTAATAGTACTCTACATATCAAACCACCCGACACATAATTTTATCTGATTTTGGTATATATGTCGCAGCCAACTGGTTAAAACAGCCGTTCACTAGCCCTTTGATTGAACAACTGATTGAATGGCGTTGTTCAGTCAAAGGGCTAGCTGTTTGATTGAATATTTGAGGAGCTCAAAATGTTCAACACTACAGCTGATTCAAAAGCCGATGTCTAATTGAATTAGTTCAGCGCTCACCACCGCGACGCTAAGAGCGTTTTGTTTTCAATATGGCGTCAACTAGCCGGTGTTTTTGATTGTTTCAAGGTTTTTTTTTCGGAAAGGATGAAAAATTAAATAAATGATGACAATATCATAAAAAATATGATTTTGTTCTCAATCGCAGTGGTACTTTCGAAAATAATAAAAAAGATCTAAGTCATAAACATTAACATCATTTTTTTTGACAAAGCCATGGCTCAGGTATTCCCCTTGATGCAACGCTCGTACTTCGCTAGTAAGAGTTATAAATACATCTATGAAAAATACATACAAAATAAGAAATTCTAACGCTTCGTACGCTCCGATAGGTGGACGAAGCGACGACGGTGTTTGTTTTGCGCATAGAAGCCAGGCAATTTTTTTTTAATCTATGGTTTTACGCAACATAAAGTTAACGTTCATAAAATTATGTAAATACGCTTACACGCACTTTTATGAAAAGGCGTTGATATTGTGATGTGACGCTTCATTTCGATTGATGTTGTTTGTTGGACGTTCTGTTAAATTGTTCTTTTGTACTTTGTGAATGCATAAAGCAATATTATTTTGATTATACGCATGTTGTTTTATTTCACCTTTCTATGATTATAAATGTAAGCAGAAAAGTTTTTATGTTTTTTTGAGTAAAACAAATGTAAATGATGTAAATGGGAGATTTGTATAAAAATTTATAAAAATTAATAACATTTTTATTATGTAAAACATAACAGTCTTATACATTTCAAATATTTACAAGTAAAATGAGTGAGTAAGCGAGATGTCGCCTTACATATATTGCGGCTTCTCTCTTATTCGTTTCGGGCCTGCTAAAACAGATTATGGTAACCTGTTTTCCGCATCGGACTCGTGGTAGTTTGCAAGTTACATAAATGTATATACAATATACTAACCAATCGTTGATCAAACCTACGCCAAAAAGTGAAAAAACAAAAAAATTCACTGTTTCTTTGGCCTAAGATATTGTATCAAGTTGGCTAAACAAATAAAAACGGGCACGCTGACAAAGACAGAAATTTACTTTGATCCTTATCGTTTACATGGACTTTCCTATTTCACCATCTCATTTTTGCACCAATTGACAAATCGTAACTACATCTTCTGTATTAGAAATCTATGGCGCAAATCTTTGATGCGAACTAATCAGCGTCTTGTAGCAATTTATCTTCAATGTCTATGTCCTCTGCTTTTCTCTTCTTGGGCCGCGGTCGCTTGCCGTGCATCATTTCCAATTTTACCTTCTTTGATTGCTTCTTCTTCTCTTTTAGCTGGAGTTTACGTTTCGCTGCCTTTTCGGGGTTGTTCACCTTTTCTTGGAGTAACAACTGGAAGAAAGTAAATTTTTAGTAAGAAATTTAAAAGGAAAATAGCTGTTTTAGTGAAATAAGATAAGACAGTTTCTCTCTCTTTTTTTCTGTCTCTAATCTAAGCGTTTTTTTTTTCTGGTAGCGTCCGTATAGGACATTTTTGCTGTTGGGCGTACCTCAAATGGTCCTTTGCATTGTTGTTTCACAGGAACTTAAAAAGGCAATAAGAAAATCTGGTAATCAATTAAACCCACTGTTCCTTCTCCCGAAAAGTAATAAAGTTAAAGACAAGCGCAGCATCAAACATCCACAGATGGTCAGATAACCTGAAGAAGTACGCAGGCAGGCATTAGATGTAGGCCGCTTCTTCGGTGATTTTGCAAATCCTTGAGGGAGGCCTATGACCAGCAGTGGACAGCCAGCGGCTAAAAGATGATCTATGACAAAAACTTACCTTCTTCCTCTCGGCCCTCCTTATATTCAGCTTCGTCTGGACATCAGCGACCATCTTGCTGTACTCCAAATCCCCAATCTTCCTTCTTAGCTTCTTCCCTAGCCTGTTTGCGAGTTGTTTGGCTAAGGAAGCTGGGGCTAACGGGTCCCCTGTAGATAGTTCTCGAACTATTGGCGGGAGCATGACGTCAACCACTCTGTTGATGTCTGCTGGCTCAAATGAGCTTATTAGGTGTATCCACATTGTGAATATTGATGTTCTCTGTGAATCAAATATAATTATTACTAGCAATCTACCCCGGATTCGTCCGTGGTACACACATAGCCTATTATTTTTTTATTTATTCGTTTATTTCAGGCAACAAAATTTACATTATTGATTCATATTAATAAATACCTTAAAGTATACTTATGAAATTAACAATTTAGAACTAATACACGTCACGTGCCTATGTCACTCGGGGTTAGTATAGCTTTCCAACGGTAAAGGAAATTTTCAAATCGGTCCAGTAGTTTCGAAACCTATTCGATACAAAAAATCAAATCTTTCCTCTTTTTATAATATTAGTATAGATAAAGAAAAATAGAAGGGTACAATAGAACAAACAGTAATATACTTACAATGTTCATAGAAGTAGGAGCCTTAGCCACTTCCACGTTGACCGCTTTCCTTAATTTGAACAAAATCCATCTTATGTTCACTTTGGCGGTCGCCTCCGTCCGATCATCGTCTATATGAGGTTTGTCTGTTAATTTGAAACTCGACATCGCGTGAACCAGTTTCAAAATAAGGAATAATACAGCTGTGACCTAGAATATAGAATAAATTTTGAAAGATGATATTTTATTGCATTATGTACCTCTTGCGCTAGGTTTTTTTTTATATATTATTATGTAGGCATAATATTTAATGCATGTTGAATTTGATCCACCTGATGGAAAACGGTTACCGTAGCCTATGATTTAAATATGGCGAATCAGTGCGCAATAGAAGCCAAGTCTTGGGCAAATTCAATATAGTGCAGTCTACAGCCATTTTGGCTCAAAAATAACGTGATTAGATTTTCGATCCTGTACAATCCAATGATGTATTTATGTAATCGGTGCAATAGTGTTTAATAATTCATTCATTAAATTTTAGATTATTTCATTAACGGCCAGTAAAGACTATTAAAAAAAAACATTAAAACCCACCTGTTCAGCCATCTCCTGTGAAATCGTTGGCGTGAACTGCGCACACAGATCCAACACAACACTCTTAATTCTATCCTCAGTGTCATAGTACAAGAATCCCCGTTCACTATCCACCTTCTTCCTCACAGCCTCATCCAAATCCTGAGGATCCACTACAGTTATCACAGCACCTAATATTTTCGCCGCTTTTAACCTCACCCAAGCATGAGGATATGCCAACAAAGCTTGACATTGCTGAGCTATATCATCGTAATCGCTTATAAATTTATTATTATTCAACGAATATGGACAATTAACAGTAATTCTATCAATCAAATTCAATATTTGAATCAGACTGTGGTCTTTTTCCTTCTGTTTGTCTTCATCGCTTTTCTCGTCCGATTGTTCTAATTGTATTTTGACAAATCGACCTTCTGTGATGTCGTTGGCGAGTAGTAGTATTTTGCCGCTGACGATTGATAGTATGGTGTCGAGGCGGTTTTTGAAGTCGTCGGCTTCGGCGTTAACGAAACGGGTACAGAGCTGAGCTGCGAGCTCGAAGTGTACAGGCTGGAAATAAAATACAGTTTAAAATTCGAAGGACGACTGTTGGTACGACGTCTTTGTCTATTAGATCTAAATCTTTTTTTTATGTAGTCAATGACTAGCGATTGGCCAGTATTGCGTTCCTAATTAGCAGACGTGATGTGGTCAAGAAAATATTAAAAAATTGTAAGCAAATCTTAATTGCAAATTCATCGCGTTACGTCGGGCTTATACGTGTTAAGAACTAGGTCTTAATTAGTAGGTATATAAAGTTATTTTATTTGGTAAAAATTATTCAGTCGTCGAGAGAATAAACGGTGTTCACTTCACCTCGTCTCTCAATTCCAGCCTGATCCCACCTAATGGTTAGTGCAGATGTGGTCGAAGATAGAGCTCGCTGGTTCATTTATAGCCTATTCTTTAACCTAAGAAAGAGCTTAATGACATTATTGTAATCTATTAGAAATTATTTGTTGACGAATGTACTTTCTAGTTGTTTTCAGTTTGGTTAGAGGTACAGGCTTAAATCAGCTGATTGTCTGATAATAAAGATGATTTCGTGCTTCGGAAGGCACGTTAATCCGTTGGTTTCGGCTGCCATCTGGTGGTCGTTAAAGGAACCACATCCAAAGCCCAACAGCCGGTTTCGAGCAACTATCACCAGAGTGGGCATGGTCAATTGACCTTGTAACGATATGATGACCTTACCTGTGTATCCTCAAAGAATTTCAGCACGAGTCCGAACAAATTGTTCCTTTCAAGCAAAGGTAGCCGCTTAAGCATCGCTTCGATACAATCGGCAGCGGCAGAGCGACACTCCGGGGCACTGTCGTTGAGCATTGAAGCGCCAAGAGCGAGAAGAAGATAGTCGCCGTGCTTCGATAGATTTGCCTGAAAATATATACCTCAATTATATATCGTAACTAGTTTTCGCCCGCGTGAATTTCCCTCGCGAACAGTGCTTTTTCCGGGATGAAAGGTACCCTATGTCCTTCTCAATACTTCTAACTATGTGTATGCGAAATTTCAAGAAGATTGGTTCAGTAGATAGAGCGTGAAATGTAACAAACGAACAAACTTACTTTCGCATTTATTAGTTAGGAAGTTAGGATAGGATAGGAAAGATAAATTAATAGTAGATTAATGGTTGACTGGGATAGAATGCTTTTAGCATTAAGTCCGTCAATTGTAAACGTATTTTTACTTGTGGTACAGTAAAGTTATATAAATAAATAAATATGCTCTTAAATAAGCTGTAAATAAAATAATAATAAAAAATCACCACGAGTTTTTCAAAATTATATGTGGGTATTTAAGAAGGGCATGAAAAGATTCCTCTAGGACCGGCAAAGCGCCTGCAATACTCCTAGTTTTGCCGCTTCTTATCAGGTGGGCCGTATGCCTGTTTGCCTACCTAATAGTATAAAAAGAAACCTGTCTTTTTTATTTATTTCACAATACATAAACAGTAGTACAAAAAAAGTTAAATATAAAAGACTGTTTAAACCACAGAGGTTTGTCTGCAGCGCAGATAATTAGCGTCAGTTCAATAATTGAAAGTTCTTTGATATCATATAAAATAATAATTAGAATTAACTTACCACGGGTAATTTATTGATAATCATCTCCAAGAACTTGAGTGACGACTCCCTGCCATGCTGCAATTCGTAATTGAGTTGGGACACGAAGAATTCGATATATCTTTGCATTCGTTTGCCTGGCGAGCAGTTAGTCAGGTAGGACACGAATATGCCGCGGGCTTCGTCCCTGTGCAAAAAACATGGGATTAAACTAATTGGTCCCAATATCTAGGTGCTTTCTACCATGCGTTTGTCATTTGAAAACTAACATGGAATCAAAAGATGATGGAGACTCGAAGCAACCTAAAATAATCAAACATGAAAAGCAGCAAAAGAGTAGTAAGGAAGTCCCCGCAGCCGATCAAAAAAACCTTTATTGTCTACGTGATAAAGACGTTTTTCCGTCGGCTATTGTCGATGAAGTCGAGCCGATGCGATTGGCATTAGCGACAACCCTATCACGTTGCCATAGAGGTATTTCTATATTTCATGTCGATAAGTGTAGGGACTTCCACACTGAAATTTGCTTACCTCGACCTGGTAGACTCGCTCAATATACAAATCTTCGATACCTTCTCCATGACTTCATGCAGCTCATTCGATATCAACTTAGCATCGAGAATCGCTTTGAGCAACGAGAACGAATTAGCCTGCCTTTCGTCATTCTGGCAGTCCTCTTCAGCGTATAGCAGTAACGTTTTTAATTGGTCATTGTTGAGCCGGTGATATTTTACGTTGCGAATTAATACTGTTATTGCCTGTAAAGTGGGACAGAAAATTATAAAAAGGCAATAAAAGCTCGAAGGACCAACTATTGAAATGTATTAGGTTTTTTAAACGTTAAAAAGATTAAAAATTCTTATTACCTAAAAGGCAAAGACAAAGGAGACTTTTTTATTAATTATTTTAAAAAAGTTACCTTAAACGCATTCCTGACGAGATGAAAATTGTCATTCTGCTTACTTATTTCGAAAGTTGCATACTTGTGCAATATCAAGAAAATTGTCTTCACAATATCCTCCACCATTTCTTCCAAAGTCGGCGTACTAACTCGTATGGTCCATAACGTAGCAATACATTTCATTGCAACGGTTGTCACTTTGATATGGTCACTTTTCAATGAATCAACTAACAACGGAATCAGTGGATCAACAAACGCTCTGCAATCCATTCTTGGTACCTTTTCTCTTTTAAGCAACACATACAATATATTCAAACTGAATTCTACTAACACATGAGCGTTTGCTTTACTTGAAGTTTTAACATGCTTCGCTTGACTTTCTTTATTACGTTTTGGCGCTTCAGGAATTATAAAACAATCAGGTTTGGCTCGCAGCATTTTTTCCTTCTGCGCCTCAGTAATTTCTCTTTTAGGAGCATTCAAAACAAATTCTGGTATGCTTTCTGAGGCAACTCCATGTAAAAAAATGAATAGAGATTCTATATCTATAAACTTATTGGTTACTAGTCCACTAGATATATGCGTTAGGGCTTCTTGAACTTTCATAACTATTTTCTTCGAATGATGTTTTTGTAACACTTCTTTGAATGGCAACAATAAGTTTATAAGACAATTTTCTGTTATATTCTGTGACACAATCATTAGAGTTACATAGCTCTTCTTGCTAGGTTTCGCTTCTGGTGTTTTGTAATGAAGTTTATCAACTTCTTTCTCTTCAGATAATGCTCCGAATAGATCATTAGTACATACATCAAGTATGTACCGAAGATTATCATTTAATTCGCCAGATTTAAAGTCAGATTTTAACGCATCTAGTACTGTATGTATAGTAGCTACAAGGACGTGAACTTGGAATCCCTTTGTAAGTAAAAGAGTTAGGTGTTCGAGCAATATTCCTAGGTAACTTGTGCCAACTGTTAACATTACTTTCTTTACAATATCTCGCGCTGCTATTCTGACTTGCTTTAATGGAGATTTCAGGAAAGAGCATAATTTTATTATGATTCTGTAACAAATTATAATTGTTTTAATAACAATTACCTGGTGATTTGCAAGTATACTTACGACACATAACAAGAAGATAAAGGAGACAATTGAACATATTTTGTACTTTAATTTGTCTAATTGTCTATGGCAAATCTGTGTGCATGTCACTGCCCTCAGCTATAAGGAAAACGGCTTTAAAGAAGACAAACCTTACACTCACCCAGGTAACTGATGCCTCAACACGTCTCCCGGTAGCCGCTGCAGCAACTTCACAAGCGCCAAAGCTATGGGCACTCGCAGCATGTCCTCCTCTTGCCTTTCAAGACCTGTACGCCGTCGGTTGACTTTGTGTGATTCTTCATGATCCGTCATTTTGCCTATGGCTCTGGAAATTTTATCATTGTTAATACTTTATCACTCAATGAAAGAAAAACATTTAAAATCAAAGATAATGTCGATAAATATAGATAGATAAAATCTTTCATGTACCATTAACATAAAAAAAATCATATATAAAAATATCTAGTGTTGCAACCGGCTTTTTCACTTGCTTCTTAATAAAGATTTAATAGAAACTTTGTTATCATTAATTATTCTGTTTTCTATCTCTTAAGAGATTATTAGTAAGAGCAAAACTCGTTAAACTTATATTGCAAAAGTATCCCAAGGGGAAAAGTAAATAGAATTTAGATATAGAATTGAGAGGGACAATAAATATAAATTCTTACCTATGCAATTGAGGTAACAATCCCGCTGACAATGATTTGATTATCCTTTTAGCAACAGACGGCGACACACTTGTGAATCTCTCAAAAGCTGGTACATTACTGACTTCCTTAGTTGTTTCATCTTTCTCAGCCTCAGTATCTGCTTCTTTTAATTCAGATTCAATGTTAATTTCCAAATTAGTTTCTTCTTTTGGTTCTTCATCAACTGCTTCCTCATTTGCTTTATCAATATCTATATCCTCACTTGCATCTTTGTCTAGACTTTTAACTTCAGTTTTTGATTTAATTTCAACTTTGCCCGTTTCCATATTAGTAACTAGTGCTTTGGGTAGTTCAATACTTTTCACTTTGGAGAAATCGAAATGAAAAGCGTCTATGATTCCTACCAAAATACGTGTAAGCTGTTTTTGATGTTCAGTAGAATGGCGCATTTTGTTTAAATACAGTTTTAATAGAACTTCATAGTGATACCAAGGGAGCAGTCGACAGCAAGTTGAAATAACTTCGATACAAGCATCTATCAATGTATTTTTATCAGTAAATTTATCGTCACATATGTATGTGGTTGCTAATGGCAATATAAAATTTGTCAACGTTCTTGGTGATGGGCATTTAATCATTTTCTTTCCTACTTTACAAAATTTCATTAGTGCTCGAACTCGTCTATGCATTTGGAGATGGCACATGTTATCAAAGAAATCTACTTCTCTATCTTCCTTATTAGTGAGTTTAGCTAAATCTGAAAGAACAACGTCAGCGTCTGGACATTCTCTTGCTAACTCTCCAAGTAAAGCTATACTTTCATTTCGCATTATCTCATTCTTAGTATCCCTTATACCTGTAGATATGAGAGACAAAACTGTGTCGCGAACCAGAAAATGACCATCATTTGTGGACCAATACTTAGACATCAATTTTGGTAAAATTCTTTTCAAACATAGCCCAGCACTATCTCGCAAACCAATGTCTTTCTCAGTGCGAATAAAATAAAAGCAGTTGTTGACTATTAAAATTGCTAGATCCACGTCTATTTCATTGTCTTCCGCTAATTTGTATATCTGTTTGTAAGCATCTAGTCTTCTATCAAAGTCCGGCTGTTCTATCCACCTTTTATTAAAAGCGTTCATTTCAGAAACTATGTTTGCAAGTCGAGACAGTATATCTTTATTGCTTTTTGCATTTTCAGCTATAGAAAATAATAGTTTGATAAGAAGCTTCCTAACATCAACGGGCGCCACCTTATTAAATAAAACAGCTAAATTTTTTATATACATTTGAGGATTTGTGCTGTGACCAAGGAGATTTATGATTGTCGTCACAGCGTGTTCCATATTTTCTTCCGCCATATTCATGCACACCTTCTTTACTAATATAGGCAAAAGTAAGTTTAGTAACTCGTCGCAAAGCTCGGGTGTTGCAACTAATTCTGTCACCCTTGATAGTATGAGCAAATCTCTCTTATTAACTGTATTTGATTTAGCTGAATTAGCAATACGACGTTTCATCACTTCTAAAATTGCGGGTATATGAGGGATTAGAATTTTACTCCCAAAGTTAATATTAGGCACCCCATCAGTCTCCTTATTGATATCAACTGGTAAAGCACTGAATGTTTCAATTGCAGTTATATCTTTCTCTTCCTCATCTTCAGTTAATGTCAATAGCTTCTCTATCATATCCAGAATCATATTAACTACACCAGGAGTTGTTTTGGGGGCTAACAATAGTTTAAATATAGCTGGTAATGCACTAAGTGTATTGTCATTCTGTGAGCAAGTTATTAATAACACGTAATACCTAGGATTCTGACACCATTCGTTAAATAATTTAAGCAATGCTGTCGGACTGTGAATACCTTCTATGTGAAGCTTAGGAATTGTGGGCCAAATTAATGTTTCAAATAACAAGTGTAATTCATCTTTACTCCAAGGGTACTTGTCGAATTGTTCAAACAATTTTCGAAGTGCGCTTAATGATAGGGTCCTAAGATTTTTCATCACTTTAGTATATCCGATATGCACTTTCTCTCCTTGAGCCAATACACTTGCAAATGTAGAACAGACAGCATAAAAAATCTTAAACAGTTGACTGAGTAATTCATCCTTCATATATCCTCCAAAATATTCTCTGACTACTTCAAATAAATTTAAAATACTATGAAGTTTGCCGGGACTTGTCACAGACTTGAGGTCTAAAGTCGTCAACATGTTTGTAAGGATGTCTTTAGGTTCCATAGACATATATTGCTTGAAGTGTGAGAATGCCATTTCTATAAACATTCTTAGTTCATTTTCATTACAGCCGGCCAAATATCTCATTACTAGTGACCTCCTTGGCTGACCTCCTCCTTTTTTGTCTGCTCCTAATTTTGAGGTCATTTTTCCATATAAAATCCTCAAAATAATAGGCACTACATGTTCCCTATCTTCTGGTTGGATGCTTTTTGAATCTTCAGTTATTTTGAACTGTGTAAGCTCATCTTTTAACTTATTTTCATCAACTAAATTTTGTAGATTGGTTTTATATGGTGTAATACTTTTATTTTTATAATTAAGAACACAGTCCAAGGCGTATTTCTGAAGACCTGGGTTTTTATGTTTCAGAAACTCCATATAAAGTTCCCAAAAAATAGGCTCTTTGTGAAGAGCTCTTGGGTTTTTGAATTGAGCTAACACTTGCATAATATTTATTAGGGTTTTGAATATAATTTTGCCTGACACTGTTTCTTTTGTTTCCTCAATGGATTCAATCTGATCTTTTATATTTTCTTCCTCTGGGTTTTCTTCATCAATCTCCATCTTAATGTCATTTCTAAGTTCAACGTCAATTTTAAGAGCATTCATATTATCATTCCGCCTATATTCATCATCAATAAAATTGAGGAATAAAACTACTACATCACGATTTTTTGCTTCACATGGTTGAATACAATTTGTCATTATTTTTAACAACAGGCTTCTGTAATTATACAAATCTGGTCTCTCAGGAATGCTATTAAACTCGGAATATAAATCTTTGAGGTGTAGACTTTTATCATTCATTTCTTCGTCAAACTGAAATTTCTTTAAATCCTTCTTTGCATTGGCGAACGATGATTCCAAGGCCTTGTAAAATGTTGGCCAGAATTCATCAACTGATAAAGCATTTCCATATCCTGCTATATATTCAGACACTGGTTCCCAAAGTAACTTGAAGTTAAAGTATAACACGCCAAGCAAATAATTTAAAGCATAGTATTTGAAGTCAGTTTCCTTAGCCAGGACATATTGTGTAGTATTGAATGTCATCTTTTGTAGCATATTAATTTGACTTCTGTACTCTTGTATGGATGGAGTTGTGGACTCTACTGTGTAACATCTACTAAAAATTTCAAACCTCTCCTCTGAACCACCAACTTCAACTGTTTTATTTAATTCGTCAACATTTTCAAATAATTTGTAAATGTGGGTAGTTAGAAGACGAACCTGAAAAAATAATAGGATTTTAGAATATATACAAATCAATTTTAAGTTATTGTACTAACAACATAATATGGACTTGGTCTAAAATAAAAATATTTTATTTTATTAATGTTTGCTTAGTGTATATTACCTATTTTATTTTTTTATGTAGTTACATTATTGATCATCAGTGGAAACAGTTATTTTTAGACCCAAAAATAACGATCTTTAACCAGGTTAATTAAAATACCGGTCGATTTTAGGGTCCTAAATACCTAAATAATAACTTTTTTTTCGAGGGAATTACCAGTTGAGCAGAACCATAATGCTATGGGTCGCTGTTTAAATACATGGCTAGAATGTGATTTAACCCGGTTTCCAATCCCTGTTAATCATTACAAAAAAAATATTTATGATCGTAATTTATCAAAAAATACTTACAATGTGAAACGGCGAAGATACATTACTGCGAAGAAAAGAGTCTACCAAAAGCAGATGTGAATATGTTAATCCATTTTCATGTTCATATGCAGTCAGATACAAATCCACCAAATGTAAAGCTGCTAAGTAATTAGGGTCTGCGGCGCAAGGAAGAATTTTCGGCAACAACACATCAATATCGCATATTTCTTTTAATTTCTTGCAACTTGATATATGAATCGCACTTTCCATAGCATTAACTATTACAAAAATTACCAATCTAGCACAATATGATAATGCTGTCGTATCACAATGGAATTTATTTAGGTCAGGCTGATTCTCTATATTGTAACTTGTAAGAATATTCAGTAGCTTGGTTATAAGCCCATTTATACTTTTGATACAATGATCGACATTCACCTTTTCAACATGGGGCAAACAAAAAAGGACATTCATTAGTTTGATAGGATTCTCCACAATATTTTCTATATCTTCATTTATAACACTGTCAAAGTATTCCATAAACATTGGAAGACACTTGCCGAAATCAAGGGGATATTTGACCCATTCGAAGAGTTTTATACCATTTTTTGATAATGGTGCTTTCTTAACACAAATTTTAGTCAGTGTGCTCATAGCTTCATTGTCGAAATCAGATTGTACAACAAAGTTTAGGAAAGGCGGCAAAATATGCATATCAAACTGAGGGTAGTCGATAATATTTTTAACGAAATTTATTAAAATGTTTGGGTAGGGTACAGGAAGTAGAACTTTGACAATAATACCGGCATGTTCTTGAGAAAGGGAGACATTGGATGAAAGGAGCAACAGAACTCCAATCTGAGCGCAGACTTCCAGAACATTCTCGGCAGTCTGTTCACATATTACTTTTACTAATAAAAGAACAAATTGGGTTGGGCATGTCAGATACTTCCCACTGTTATGTTCTATGACTTGACCGGCAAGTCTCAATATGTATTCTAAACCCCTGCTTTGGTCATCACTCTCTTTTAGTATATCTTCAGTAAATTTTAAAATACTTTTCCAAAATATGTCGTATTCTTTAGGTAATATAGTTTGCAAACTATCTTCAAGAGTCTGTGTTAGGACTTTAAATAATATTTCTTGGTGTTCTTTGTCATCTTTTAGAGTAGATAATAATATAGGGATAAAGGTTTCTATACAGCTGTGAAATTTTCCACTCACACCCCTCAATATTTCGAATAAAAGATGACCACAACCTGTTATAGCCTGTAAATAACATAAAAATAACCAATTTAAAGGTTTTTCACAGCAAACGTCTTGATATATCCGACAAACATTTTCGTGATCAATTCGCGAGTGATATTTCCTACAAAAAAGTACATTTTAACTTTTTGTCATGCTGAGGGAACAACAACTATTATAAACTCTGGCAGTCAAAGGATAAAGAATGATGGCGGAATTTTTACAAATAAAAAAATTAAATATGGAGAACTTAAAATAAATCGCATTCGTAAGAATACTTCACTAGTAACATGTTTACCACCACAAAAAAATTTAAAACCCCGGGGTAATTTAAATATTCCATTTTATAAAAGTCGACCTTTAGTTTCGTTTTCATTCGCCATTTTTAACGCAAATGAAACGTTATGTCACCCTGACAGTTGTTAGCATTGTCAAGGTGATATTCACAGTTCAATATGGTAGGTTAGATTCATCGATTTAGTACCTGGTGGCCTTCTAGTCCTACTACCATCTCTTAAAACCATGCAAGTTCCAGTGAGTAAACGAGACAGCGCAATACATGATGTAAGGCGACATCTCCCTCACTCACTGGATCTTGCATGGTTTTAAGAGATGATAGTAGGCCACCTGTAGTTTAAGCAATGAATAGATAACTACAACATGCATGATCTTATACAAAAAGAAATGTTTCTTCATGGCAATAGAAGCATAATGATAAGTAGTGTTTTGTAAATATCTTCAAAAATTGTTTTATAGATATATTTTTTAACTACATTCCTTACGGAATGATCTTGTATTTATTTTTCTAGCTGTATATTTCTCTCTGCAGGGCAAAAGCCTCTCCTCTTTTTTTCTTCTTGAATTAGTATTAAAAATATGTTTATTAGAAATTATAATGCTATAATATTTGAGCAGTAGAAAATATTTAAAATGTTTATAACATAGATTTGCGATGTACCATTCAATGCCCATGTACTCTTTTTCCTTTATTATACAGGTTAACTGGAAGAGATCCCTGTTAGGGATAAGTCCGCCGTTTGTTGTGTACTATGTTGTATCATCAATGTTTTTTTTTGTACAATAAAGTAATTACATACAAATACATAGATTATTTATATACAAGGAATATACATAGTAAGTACTCACATCATCATTAGTCTTTAGATAATTCAATAAAAGATCTATGAATTTCTTCTTATCCTTAATATCACGGGCCACAAAAGCAAAACTTTCAGCTGCAAAGTTATTTATATATTGCGGTTGACTTTCACTCAACAAAGGTATTATCCTTTTAAGAACAATTGCTATATCTTTTTTTAAATAAGGTTTAAGGATTTTAAAAAGAAAAGCGAGGCAGATCAATGTCCATTCTAGTCTTTCGGCATCCTTTGTGTTAAGCAATTTTATGAGTATGTCCAGGAACCTTGGAAAATGTGGGTAGAAATCATTCCTGAGGTCTTTTGCGACAGAGACTAGTATTCTGGAAACAAAATTGTAAAAATTTATATTACCGTGTCTTCCTCAAACCAAATGCAAAATAAAATAAACATAAAACTGATATTGTCCTATTCAAAGCTTAAAACAGCAGTTTAATAATTTGATTAAACTGCTACTTTAAATATAAACCGTTGCTTTATAATTAAATATATATGTTGATGAACTTGGGCCTCATTAAGCCTTTCCCACAGATCTCCATCCCTGTCTGGATCTGTATATATCTATATTAATAATAAATGCCAAAGTGAGTGTTTCCACTTTCAAGCCTTATCTAGTACACCAATCTTCCTGAAATTTCCCATACACATAGATAAAAGTATTGAGAAGGACATTTCATCCCGGGAAAAACTATCTGTCAATAGTTTATTCATTACAAACATCTAAAATTCTTAATTAGCATAGATAATATTAGCATATAAGTAAGTTTACAACAAATACTTACTCTAACAAAGGCTGCAGACATAACTGATCTTCTAATTTTAAATATTTTTCCAAAGCATCAAGAACATCTTCCTTCCTGTGCACCAACTGTGGCACTGTGACAATACCCAGTACATCTTTCCTAAATTTTTTAAAATTTTCAGTCAAATTAAGCACATTCCATTTCTGGAGAGCCAAGTGGAAGTGAGTATCGTTCTCTTCTGGCTGTCTTGTGTATGCGTGTTCAATATGGTACAGGGCTGCATGTCTTATGTCTATGGCATTTATTCGCTCAGCAAAAGGAACAAACTGTAACAAAAAAGTTTTGATTATAAGTAATTAGTTCAAAATCAACCAAAGTGGGGTTCTATTCAGTTAGATTATCATCCCTTATCTATACTCGTAAATATAAGGAGGAGATTATGCATGTTATTATGTTGAAATTAGGAAGGAAGCACCGCTACAAAATTGTGCAGTATATTTTGAAAAATAAAATTATCAACGGTAGGACTTCATTTATGTCACTGAGGTATGAATTTTGTTTCTACATAGTCTTGTGTGGTATCTAGATAAAATTTGTTTGAACATAATCAATCAAGTGAATTTACAACATAGGAAAATTTCGATATTTAATATACTATTTCTGAATCCATACAAGGTGTTTCTAGATGGTGTTCTATGATTATTTTGTCGAGCTAAGGCATGGAACCCTATGTGTGCGTGTTCTACTCGCGCTTGGCTTGGCCTCAGAACAGGAATCTGTTCCATCGATAATTAAATAAACCTTCAAATCAGTGTTGTAAAAATTCTAAAAGTAAATAAATATACGAATACATAACCTCTAAACACCATGCTTATGGTAAATAATTAAATTTTAAAACTTACACGAAAAGTATTGGTCGTTTTGTGTTTAACGGGTTTGCTCTTCATTCTGCAGAGTAAATTATAACACACATTTAATTAATATTTTATTATTATATGAAGTTCATAAACTTTAACAAAACGTAAATAAAATTCCATCCATGCCAAGTCCATGCAAGAACCACAACACACATGCCAAAGCTGCCAAATGTCAAGTCAATGACCAATGTACCTACCAAAAGTTGAACTTGACATTGACAAACGTTTCATAAGTGAAGTCCCTGTGTAGGTGCCATGTAAACGTAGTGATGTAGTGATTACATTATATTGGATTACATACTCTTTGGTTACATGTGCCCAAAGGTGTTGTATATAAATTCTTTGCATGTGCCATAGATGTAGGACTTTATGCTGGTATGGTACCACACCAGCCAGTTTTCTACTTCATGTTATGCAACCTTAAAATATACCACTCCTTCTTTCCGTGGATATCATAAAAAGCGATAAAGGAACAAACCAGTAAGAGTTAACGTTAGATTGGCGGCCGCCCGGTTGTTTTTTGTTCTAAGATAATTATCATCTTTCAACAAACATCTTCATCAGACACTGGGTGTGGTCTACATTTTGATCACAAACTAAATAGAGATACTACGTATATTTTGATGTCAGAAACTAGGTGTGGTCAACATCTCGGAGTCAGAGACTAGGTATGGAAGTCGGAGTTAGACACTGGGTGTGGTCTACATCTCGATGTCAGACATTGGGTGTGGTCATCATCTCGGAGTCAGACACTGGGTGTGGTCAACATCTCGGAATCAGACACTGGGTGTGGTCTGCATCTCGATGTCAGACACTGGATATGGTCAACATCTTAGAGTCAGACACTGGGAGTGTTCTACATCTCGATGTTAGACATTGGATGTGGTCTACATATCGATGTCAGACACTGGGTGTGGTCAACATCTCGGAGTCAGGCACCAATACGGCTACCGTGAACCGTGTATGATTATATATTTGGTACTTATTTGCCTCCATGTCCATGTGTGGACAGTTAAGTACCTAGTTGCGCTATTTATTTGCCTTGCCTAGGTAATTTGCCTATTCGTCGAAAATAAATACGCAAATAGATAGCCAAGTGTGGTACGTAGTGAAGTGATTACATTACATACTCTTTGTGTGGTACACAGAGTACTTTTGTATAATATGAAACAGTGTGGTACCAGCATTAAAGTAATTTTCCGAAGTTTTTTTATTTAATTACCCAATTTTTAACAACGCAACGTCGTTGTGTTGCGTTTGTGTGCTGTGCTGTGCTATTTATTATTAGATTTATTTATTCCGATTACTTTCGTGCGCGACTATGACTAGGTCAATATCACAAACTAAATAGAGATACTACGTATCAGACGGGTAAGCTTGAACATTATTGAGCAATAGCAAATTAAATTTCATGGCAGCACTGACTGCAAAAATACAAAATGACAAGTATTTTTTTTTATATCGTCGTGGCAGCTATAGTTTTAAAAAAGCTATTTAGGCAAAGGAGAATGAGTTTTAAGTTTTATACAGTATAACAACAGGTATAACCGTTACTTTAATAGGTGATATTCCATGTTATCCTTCAGGATCTCCTGAAAGATAACATGGAATATTACCTCTTAATGAAAATGTTGTAATGACATACAAAATAAAAGATCGAATGAGTTTTACACATTATTTAATAAGTATATTATTTCTTAATTATTTTTAATTTATTAAAAATTACCAATAAGTCAAATTCACAACTTGTTTGAGCTTGATGTGTTGCGTTACGAAGGACACTCCCTTTCCATTAATATAGTGACTGAAAAGGAAAATGTTGAAATTATTAAGGGCATTTGATAATCCCAAAATTAAAAAGTGATGCGATATCATCATGATCATTTGAGCCGCATGCTGTCCACTGCTGGAAATGGGCTTTTCGCGAGAATTTACAGCATGACCAATCAAAAGCGGCTTGCATCCAGTACATGCCTACGATATCAAAATAACATACAATATAAATAAAAAGATTTTTGTAGACTATTATTTAATAAAGACTATTTATTGCAACATAAAAGTACAAAGATGAAATTATTGATGGTTGAAAATATACAATAGCAATTATCATGTGTTAAAAGGCCAATTGACTTTGTTATCCCCGGGGTGAGAGTTAATTCGGCATGGCCTCTCTGTCTCTGACTTGATTCTTTTAACAACAACCAGAGGGCACCCATTACATGCATTCGAAAGCACATTAAAATAAGCTTCCTGTGGGATTTGAACCCACGACCAGTAGGTCTGCCGGCAAACGCCTTAACCATTAGATTATTAAAGCAGTTACTGAAATAAAAGGTTTTCGCTTTTGTAACATGTTAGCGCCCGGTAACATCACGTGACAGGTATCGCCCCACTACAGGTAAACCCCTCTTGGCAGTAGTAGTGTCGGGGTGAGTATGAGTGTAACGCTCTCTTCTCCTTGGGTCCGCCGAGCGGTGCAGACGTGTATTGTGCTCTAGTGATTTAACATGGTCTTTATTAGTATTTGATATTGATATTGATATGATATTGCTGTTGATAATTTTAATATGTGTTCAAATGAAACTGTAGATTAACATAGTTAGGCACGGACGAGGGATTGGTACGCTTCAGGCTGGATCCCAGTGATAGGAGCGGGGTTGGTGCTCCTATCTTTACCGTGATTAGTGCCAAAGCTTAGACACCAATGGGTAATTCGGTCGGATAGCTAATATCAGAAGTGGGATGATGAAAGAATATTTCTTAATATTCTACCACGCCTAGTAAATTGTACATGTTTTGTGATACTTAATTGTTAACATTCTGACACACACGCGTAAGTAAATTTAGCAAAACTCTTAGATTAAATGTAATCTAAAGTAGTGAAAAAGTTTTAGTGAAGTTTAAGTTGTTAAAGTGTAAATGTAATGTTGTGATATGATATACCACAGCTGTAAGTATTGGTGCAGAAACGGTGAGTCTTTTCATGTTTTATGTGACTCCAATCCTAAAAAGTGTGAAAAAAATATCTGTGTGAAAATTATCTATTTTGTGGGTATTTTAAAAATGATATGAAAAAAGAATCTTTACGTTTGGGTATTTGTGATTGAATTCGATGTCAATACACTGAAAAGGTTAATAATATTTGGTTTATTTAATGATTATGTGAATTATTTGTGTTTTTCATTGTCTTATCCGTGAGTTCTTAAACGAGTGATAACTTTGAAAAGTCTACTTTGGTATCTATTGTTTATTTAATTAAATGTGGTTAAATTTTGTGATTGCTAAAGTTAAATTGTTACCATACGCGAAAGAATCACTAGTAATGAAAATGAAGTGAGCTAACCTACGAAGGAACAGCAAGCTTAAGTAACTTTGTAGGTATTGGAATAAAATGATGTACAATAAAAATGACGGTTTCTGATAAAATACCGTTTGTAAATGTTTGAAATAAAGTTGTTTACTTCATTCTCGATTTTAGCATAGGTGAGGGTTCCGATCAGTTAAAAGCCACAAATGACCGAAACGGAAAGTCACAAGGGGCTCGGAACACTGATAAACAACCCAAGATACTATGCATTATCGAGGTGGTTATACATTGAATGTCTGAAATAAAGTTGTTTACTGTCATTTTCGATTTTAGCATAGTTGAGGGTTCCGATCAGTTAAAAACCAGAAGTGACTGAAACGGAAAAGTCATAATGGTCTCGGAACACTGATAAACAACCCAAGATACTATGCATTATCGAGATGGCGAGGTCATTATAGAAAAAGCATTATTGGTGATTTGTATTCAATCAATATATTATTGTTTCATGGTTCGAGCTCGACGGTCGGGGACGACCGGATTTTTCAGGACGGCCGAGTGTTAGCGCCCTGTAACATCACGTGACAGATATCTCCCCACTACAGGTAAACCCCTCTTGGCAGTAGTAGTGTCGGGCTGTAAGTATTGGTGCAGAAGCGGTAAGTCTCTTCATGTTTTATGTGATTTGAATATTACAAAAAAAAGAAAGGGTGAAAATAAAATATCTGTGAAAATTATTTACTTAGTGGGTATTTCAAAAATGATGTTCAAAAAAAAATGTTAACCGTTGGGTATTGGTTGTTGACTTTGATGTCAGTACACATTAAAAAGTTTAAAAGGTTAATAGATGTATTTGGTTTATTCAATTATAATGTGAATTATAAGGGTTTTTCATTGTATAATCTGTGAGTACTAAAGTTAGTAATAGCTTTGGTAAATATACTTTGGTGTTTAATGTTTATTTACTTGAATATGTGGTTTTATTATGTGTTTGCTTGAGTTCAAATATTAACGAAATAGTAACTAGTAATGAATATAAAGTGACTTACGAAGGAATAGCAAGCGTAAGTAACTTTGCGAGTATTTGAATAGAATGATGTAAAAAAATGTCGATTTGTGATAAAATCCATTTGTAAATATTTAAAATAAAGTTGTTTACTTCATTCTCGATTCTAGCATAGGTGAGGGTTCGATCAGTTAAAAACCAGAAGTGACTGAAACGGAAAAGTCATAATGGTCTCTGAACACTGATAAACAACCCAAGATACTATGCATTATCGAGATGGCGAGGAAATGGACGAATAGTAAGTAACCGGATGTTGTCATTCACACGCATAACGGTAATAAGCATTTTGTTATTATTACACTTCAGTTGGAAATAACTTGTTATTATTAAATATCTATTTGTCGAAATGTATCTTGACTGTGTTTGATGCTTTGATTAAATATGTCTGGTATGTGTGTTCAGCAAAGTTCACAAGTTGTGATAGTTGGCTATGACCTACAACTAGGTACAGTTGTTTGTGGGAGTGCATGGTGATACACAGCATCGGCGGCCTTAGGTGCTGATGGCTGTTCCATGTTGTACAAGCAAGTTGGCCGACGATGGGATAACTTGCTTAACTCTTCGTGGCAGCTAACGCATCTTGGGAATATATTGCTAGCACCGTATTAAGAGATCATTTATGACAGGCTGATTGGTGGACCTGGTTATAAAGGTCACCGATATTAAAGTATTTATTTCCTGTGTTTGTTTTTAGCCATACACCAGACCACAACGGTCGGGGACGACCGGATTTTTCAGGACGGCCGAGTGTTAGCGCCCGGTAACATCACGTGACAGGTATCGCCCCACTACAGGTAAACCCCTCTTGGCAGTAGTAGTGTCGGGGTGAGTATGAGTGTAACGCTCTCTTCTCCTTGGGTCCGCCGAGCGGTGCAGACGTGTATTGTGCTCTAGTGATTTAACATGGTCTTTATTAGTATTTGATATTGATATTGATATGATATTGCTGTTGATAATTTTAATATGTGTTCAAATGAAACTGTAGATTAACATAGTTAGGCACGGACGAGGGATTGGTACGCTTCAGGCTGGATCCCAGTGATAGGAGCGGGGTTGGTGCTCCTATCTTTACCGTGATTAGTGCCAAAGCTTAGACACCAATGGGTAATTCGGTCGGATAGCTAATAAACATTATAAAACTATTTAGGTAACTAGGTACTACTTAGCATAATTACCATTACATTATCCAACTTACCAAGTCACAGAATGTGCTTGTGCTATGTACCCCAGTGTGTATATCAGTTATAGTAAATAAATTGGGATATGCCGATTGCCGTAGTAACTTGCCATCTTGCCAACATCTCTTAGTGATTGTGACACACATAAATACAGAAGCTTAGGTACAGCTTCTGTAGGTTAGTTAGGTTAGTCGGGTCCTGCATTGGTTTTAAGAAACTTAGGTATGTACTTAGTAAAACACTATTCCTTTTGCTTTCTTAACAAGGAATACAACACCACCAATACATTATCAACACAATTTTCAATTATAATAAAGGCACTCTGTGAACACAATGCTATTTTCCAGTCACCACATGGTCCAGTCAGTCAAAAATTATAGAGAATACGTATGGCGAACAAGGGGGTGAAGAATGAAGTACGGGAGGCAAGACAATTGTCAAAATGTATATTTGCGATTGTCTATGACGTTCTCTATCGATAATTTTTTTTCTTTGAGCTTTATCTGCCGTGGTCAATATTTATAGTATGTATGTATTCCTGTGCTCGTTCGTGATCGTGACATTTCTTATCAGTAAATAGGTATTTTATTGCCGGTTGTCAATATTTTAGCACGATTTAACATTTTTCATATATTTTAATTTTTATATTCAATGCTTGCTAAGTTTGCGAATTCTTTGCCGGTTGGGCTATCGCAACAACTAACGAAGCTTTACTTTCGAGGTAAGTAAATACGTTTTCCTGCTCCACTAGTTCCAACCCGTAATTTCTATTCTTTTATTAATGAGAAAATTATTAATATGGGCACAGATTAAAGAATGTTATACTAGATATGGGGGGTAGAGTAGAATGAGTAAGTATCAACTTCAACTTGCATCTATGAAGAAATAGTTGAAATTGATGTTTTCCATCATTGATCACTCATCAAAAATTATTTCATAGTCAATTAATTTCACCAAAACTTGTAACGATTATTTTTTTCAGTTGCTCTTCGTAACCAGCACGGGTCTCACAGCCATCAGGAACACCACCAATATAACACAATGGATGTCAAAATTCTGCCGGCGCTCCAAGATAATTATATGTACCTTATCATAGATAAGGCAACCAAGGAAACTGCTGTTGTAGACCCAGTGGAACCACAAACTGTGTTGCAGGCTGTGAAAACCCAGGGCCTCAATCTCACTACCGTATTAACTACACATCATCATTGGTAATATTTATATTTTAGGATTCCATATTCAAATGAAAAAAATGGAACCCTTATAGGATTACTCGTGCGTCTGTCTCTCCGTCTGTCACAGCCAATTTCCTCCAGACCTACTAGACCAAAATAGATTAAATTTGGTAGGATGGCGTAATGCTGTGACCCAAAAAGATGTGCAAAGAAAATAAACATTTTTTATTACTTATGAAATGGCGAATTTCCTAACATCTACAAACAAAACTGCTTTCCTGCTTGTAACAAACAAATCTTTAATTTTCAGATCAGATGTGGTGAGTAACAAAGAAACTTTTCTGTATATTTATGAAAATTTGTACAAAAATTTGTGTGATCCAGTTCTTTATATTATAGTCACTGTCAATCTTAATAGAGATGGCACTTGCTACTGTAAGAGCCAATAATAATGTTCAGGAGAGAAAGGGATAGGAACCTGACACAATATGTCATAGTTTGAAGGGTGAAAACCGGAATGAATTACCTAACATTTAGCCAAGATTTCAGCTGTTTTTATACTATCAAGTAGGCAAACAAGTCTACAGCCCACTTGATAGGAAGCAGTAAACATAGCCTTATAAGAAGCTTTCAACACTAAAGAGTGTTGCCAACTCTGAAGTAATCTTTTCATGCTTTTCACGAACCCCTTGTTATATTCACCTGGGAAAACCATGGCAGGTTGACTTGTGATTATGATTACAATAGTAGGTTTTGATTTAAGACCTAATATTCTCAAAATAACATCCTAATGCAGTAAATGAAATTTAAAGCAGACCCTGGGCTCTGAAGCAATCAGCTGAGGACGCAAACGGGAAGGCGCTAAGATGAGAGAGAGAGCAGTAAATGAAATTATGTATAAAAACTTGCAAAAACAATCATTAAAACTTACTTCATAATACCCATGAATCTCATTACAGGGACCATGCAGGCGGCAATGAAGATTTAGTGAAACTACACCCTGGCCTTACAGTTTATGGAGGAGACAATCGTATCGGAGCCATAACCCAGATAGTGAAGCATGACCAAGGCTTCACATTAGGCAATTTAAAAATAAGGTGTCTTTACACACCGTGCCACACTTCAGGCCATATCTGTTACTTTGTGACTGCTCCTGAATCGGGTGAGGATGCCGCTGTCTTTACAGGTATGTCATCAAATTTTTTTTTTCTGTCCCCAAACAGCTAATCAGACAGTTGTCTACTATTAGTATGCAAAGAACACTTCCATCAACTCTTCATTATCGGCCTTATGGGAAGAGAAGAGGAAAAGAGTATCCGCACTGTCCGCTTACAGGTTATATTTATAGATGGAAATTTATTATTTGGTTTACCAGTAATTACTACATCAATACAACACTTCAATAACAATATTCTTGTTCTGCCAATAGAACAACATTTTCACCCTATTTAGTAGACAAACAATGTTGCCCTCCTAATAGAAAGCAGCTTCAATTGTCTATATACATACTAAATGCTTGTAACACCAGAAGTATTGTGAGTTTCAGCAGAATTTGAAAGCCTTACAAAACTCAATCCACTACACTGGTGGCTTATCTCTTTAAAACCATGCAAGAACGATTGAGTAAGGGAGATTTCGCCTTACATCATGTATTGCGCTGTAAGGTGCTCGCTTACTCACATTCTTGCATGGTTTTAAGAGATGGTAGTAGGCCACCTGGACAGGATTGCCTGAAAGAAGATAGTGGCTAGTGTTGATCATGGCATTCAAATCCTTTTTTTTATTCAATTAAATTCATTTGTTGCAATTCATTCTGCAATTACAGTTCTAACTACAAAGTCTCTCTCTCTGTCTTAAAACACATAAACCCTGTCAGGTATCGCAATTTAAAAATCCCACAGGGTCCAGGCCACAATTAAGAAGAAATCAATTAAGATCAAAAATGCGCTTCCTTTCCAGGCGACACATTATTCCTTGGTGGTTGTGGACGATTCTTTGAAGGGACTGCTGAGCAAATGTACAAAGCCCTGATAGATGTTTTGAGCAGCCTGCCCAATCACACCAAGGTATTCTGCGGCCACGAGTACACATTGCAGAATTTGAGATTTGCGGCGCATGTAGAGCCACAAAATGAAGAGGTTTTAAAGAAGATTGAATGGTCTAAGGCGAGACGAAATGAGCAAAAGCCGACAGTAAGTATTTTTTTAAGACGATACCTTGGTGAAAACTAGCGCCACCATCATTTAAAAATCATTATTCACTGAAAACACAAGTTATCAAAAATCCGTGTTATGTAATTAAGGTTCTGGATCTGAAGATAAAAACTTCAAAAAACTGCTAAAAGTGGCCGTTTCTCGCAATACTGCAATTTGTAACTAGAGGGAACTATAATTTAATTTGTTTTAAATTAATTTCAGATCCAGAACCTCAATTACATAACAGGGATTTTTGATAACTTGTTTTCAGTGAATAATGATTTTTAAATGATGGTGGCGCTAGTGTTCATCAAGGTATCATCTTAACACAGGCTGGTAAAGGATTATTAGACATACTTTTTTAGCCACAACTTCCCTTTATACTTTAAGTCGAAAGGGACTTGCTGAGCATGCGAGACATAGCCCGAAGGGTCTAAAGTTTAGTCAAACCATCCTCCATTTTCATAGTATTTATCCTAACTAATATTATAAATGCGAAAGGGAGTGTTTGTTATGCTTTCACGCTCTATCTATTTCCTGAAATTTAACGTACACAGAAGTATTGAGAAAGACATAGGATACCTTTCATCCCGGGAAAAAGCACTGTTCCTGTGGGAAAATCACGCAGGCGAAAGCTAATGTATTATTAAATATGGATGGCAACTTCCAGGTGCCATCAACGATTGGAGAAGAGAAGCTATATAATCCCTTCATGAGGGTTACTGAACAAAGTGTCATGCAGCATGCTCAAAGGGGAGATGCTATCGAGACCATGAAAGCTATCCGTCTGGAGAAAGACAATTTCAAGGGCTAAATAAATTCCTTTGCAAATGCATTTATTTCGTCACAATATGAATTTGGTTTTATATATTTATTTGGATAATATGTAAATAAATTTTTATACAAAATACAACTGTTTTTCTATTCGAAAAAAATCATGGTTACTGAAATAATACTTGTCATTGTATTGTTATCAAGGGCATACTATTTATGTATTTATGTAACACAAAGAATTTGGAATCGCGCGCGGAGCGCTTAGAGCTGTTTTAGAGCTTGTTAGAGCTGTTTTCAAAAACACAAGTACAAATAAATTTACGAGATTGGCAGCAAGATAAGGAATAGAAATACTGTTTATATATTATTAAAACCTACACTATCAATACTTCATTATCACTACATAGTATAAAACAAAGTCGCTTTCTCTGTCCCTTTGTATGCTTAAATCTTTAAAACTACGCAACGGATTTTGTTTGATACGGTTTTTTAATAGATAGTGATTCAAGAGGAAGGTTTTTATGCCCATGCGAAGCCGGGGCGGGTCGCTAGCAATATAATAAAGCTAAAGCTCTAAAATATTAGGCAAACTTTCGTTTGTTTGCTTTTCATTTGATAGCTAAATTCTTAGGAAGATAATAATCAGTCATACATACTAGCATTCTATAATTTGTGGTCATACATATAGTGAGCCCAGTAGATAAAAACCACAGGTCTCCGGTTGGTGAAACTGCGCACAAAGTTAATAAATCACATAATACCGGCTGTCAAGGCTTTGTGCATCCATAAGATTTTAATTCTATCTGCCGAAATTCAGCTCCGAAGTTTTCGTCTATGTCATACATAGATTAGAACAAATTTTTTTTTGGTTAACTGGTAACTGATTTATTATATACTAGCTGTTCTGTTCTGGACTTGGTTATATCGCGCCCAAAAGTAGCCTATGTTTGACCTCAGGTCGTTAACTACATCCCTACCTTTCATCACAATATGTCCATCCGTTTAGCCGTGAAGAGGTGACAGACAGACAGACAGACAGACTTTCGCATTTATAATATTAGTATGGATATTATCATATACATATCTTTATTTTTATGACTGGCCACCTACCTGACTTCCAACTTTCTTGGGAATGTTCTTATTATTGAAAGTCAGTTTCTAGTTAGACCATAGATGTTAGATAAGAGGTAGAGGTGCTATTTATGATAGCAGCTTTAGATACTATTACAATGTACTATTGTACCAATAGTATTTATTACTTCTATTGAAGAGTGTAATAAAAAATTAGGTATATTACAAAACCTATAATTAATTAGCCTAAACTTAAAGCTGACTATCACAAGGGAAATAAGTGCTAGAATTGCAAATGCTCTGTCACTGTTCCTTCTTTATGTACGCTGACATTTCTTCTGCATATTTCTCCTTTGATCTCTCAAACATAGCAACATATACCTGGAAAGTATAATAAAATTATTACATACTGAAAGACATATCTATTGTATTATTCAAGTAAGCCATTGTCACACAACCAGAATTTCCATTTCAAAATACCAACTAGTCTTCAAAATTGGCAAAAAGGTTTTTGCCAAGTGGCTATGCCTTATTCTGTGGCTCGAATACCCGCCTTTAGAAAACCATAATTTTCAATTTATATTTTCATTGGAAAAGAAAATAATGAGGGAAATAGGTATACAGAAATTTTGTTTTAGAAATCTGACAGTGTGTGTGTGTGACAGATATTAAGTTTTTTATGTGAATTGTTTGGGATTAATGAATATTTCATACATTGGAACACCTGGAGTATTTCCTAGTTTAAATTTAAAAGTTTTACCCTCTTGTCCTCACTAGTGAGAGATCTCCACCGAGAAGCCAACTGTCTTGTGACTTCTTGCTTAGTAGGCTCCGACCCCACTTCTGTGTTAGCTTCCGCTATGATTAGTGGCCGCTGTTCTTGGCAGAATTGGAAAAATGCATTGCATGGCTTCTTTGGAGCATTGGGATCTCTCTCCGGCTGAAAAACATTAAAGAGTAAAGTATTTTGTAAAAAAACAAGCAGTTTTATTAGGACATGTATAGTAATAATATAAACCTGTAAAGTGTCAAGTTTTTATACATAACAGAATGAAATCTATATAGAGGTGCATTTGCAGGCGATAATCCCACTGATCCGCCGTTTATTTACGTTAAATTATTACCTTGTCTGCTTTGCTTTTCCTCTTAGGGCCAGGTTTCTTTCCACCTGTAGCATTTTGTTTATCAACTTGTTTAGAGGTCTGGGCTTTGGGCGGGGCACGAGCTGGCTTTGAAACAACTTCGGGTTTTATCTCTGCCTCCATGGAAGTGGTTCTAAAGGCATCTCCATGGCTATCCAATCTCTCGACCAACAACATTACGTCTTTACTATAGCGCTTGGTAATTTTCTTAGCCTCTTGAATTCTGTAACAATCCACATCGATTATTTACACAAGAAACACACACTAAAGCATTAATATCACCGAAATAAGCGCACCTATTGATGATTCTTTCATTATCCTGTTGCAAGACTTCACATCGTTCAAGTAACAATTGATATTTTCGCCTATAAATGTCTTCCTCGGATGGTAAGCTAACCATATCATCAGAGTCGTCAGAAATATTCGAGCTAAGCTGTTGTACTGTCATTTTAATTTATTTCACAACTTCAAAGTTCAATGCGATCAAATTTCCTTTTTATTGGTTGCTTTGCTTTCTGCTGTCATTTTTGATATGATTTTCTAATGTTGGCAATAGTTTAAGTTCGGATATTATTACTTCTATCTGTGGGTGGTAGACAACCATAGACAACATACTCAAAACTACTCGACTCGATTTATCCAAAGGAAAGGCAGGGAGGTTACCATAACTGTTATAGCATACCCGAAACGAGTGACCGAGTTAGTAGCGAGATGGCGCAAGTGCAAGGCTCACACAATACATGATGTAAGGCGACATCTCCCTTTCTCAATCTTCCTTGATTGTTTTTAGAGATGATCATGTGCATGGGGGTTACTACCGTCTCTTAAAACCATGCAAGATCCAGTGAGTAAGGGAGATGTCGCATTACATCATGTATGGCGCTGTCTCGCTTACTCACTGGCTCTTGCATGGTTTTAAGAGATGATAGTAGGCCACCATAGGCCACGAAGTGCTATCATTCTATAATCACCATGCTATCAAAATCGCTTATCATTGCAATATAATATATATAAATGTATAGATACAGAGCATAGACAATGTAGGTTTTTATCGGACCGGAAACGGATCATTATATTGGTTGGCATAAATGTTTTGAAGCGCGGTCAAAATTCGAATTATGCACCCTTGCCTTGCCTTGCTTCGTTCGACCCACAATCCACTTGCTCAACAAAAACGATAAAACAAGTTCCGCGTTTGCGCTTTACCGTCCCGTGCCCAGGCTGTAATCTCATCCCGGGATATCATTGATCGCGTGATTTAAATACATAGAACTGTCAAACTTGATACTGCAGTAACTACTTAGGTAGTAAAGTAATTATAATAGCATAGGCTGCAATGAACAAGTGTCGTGAATCTTGTGGTGGTATCTGGTGAACTAATTAATTAATTATGTTATTCAATTGTTAATGAAGGGAAATGAAATCATTACAAATGATTTCGAAATATAGCAATGAAATGGATACCGGCAGTATCGAAACGAACTATGTTTATTTATTTCATATTATTGTTTCTACTATATTTATTTTATGCTCTGAATTCCTGTTTAGTTGACGAAAGAAAGGTAAGTATTTCGCTACACGTTCTTATTTATTTACCTTGTTAACTAGATAATTTAGATGTATAAATAAGTATTAATAATACCACTATATTGATGTTTAAACAATTTATCAAACTAGGTATAATCCATATTAAATCTCTTCCTTCATCCAGCGAAATTAATTATTTATACAAGAAAAATGTAATAGCTTTTATTATTCCGTGGTTATAATACATACTCTCAAAATAAATCTAAACATACGATAATTTACGATATGCAATGCGATAAACCGGTACAAGAATTCGCTAAATTTTCTTTAAAAAAAAATATTTGGTCAAGCGCGAGTCGTATTCGATAATTTCTATGTGGGTTCAATACCGGCAGCTTCTGGAGCTTTCTGACACCTTTAATTTTAAATTTACAGTAACTAGATATTTTTTACCTACCTACCTACTTACTTACATAATTTGTGAATATTTCAAAATCTAGTTTTCACGGTTCATAAGGGACATTCCGCTAGACAGACTGACTGGCAGATTACTCTTAGAAATATGGCCAAAAAAATTATACTCATATAAACCCCATTTAGTTTGGGTAACTACAATCCCAGCCCAGTGCAGAACACGAAGGATTGAGTTTCTACACAGGTGATTTTTAACGTCTCGGTATAAATTCCGCAACAGTTTTTTGTTTTTCATTCCTAAATTACAAATTGTTCTTACTTTTTTAAATAGGCATGTGCTCTTTTACGTGCGATTTCAGTTCACGCTGAAATATCAGTTTTTGAAACAACACATATCGAGTTACAAAAACGCCAGTGCCCGCTTTGCCTCATTCCTGGGATTCAGTTGGGATGATGATAAAAACAGGAAAACTCAAGATGTGGCTGCGGTAAAGCGACTGCCTGATGCTTTGGTGATTGGGGTGAAAAAGTGCGGTACTCGAGCGCTTCTAGAATTTTTAAGGTATGTCATCAAAATATAAATAAGTACACCTAAGAAATTTGCGGCAATTACTTTGACCAAAGGTATTTCACCAGAGAAAAACGTCTGGATAGGCCTACGGATAGGCCATAGATTTAGATAGACCGGATATGTAGACAAATATTTGTGACAATATACATAAACATCATAGAATTAGGAAATCGCGCGCGGCAGGCTTTTTTTAAAAAAATATGATATACATAGTTAGTTGTTTGTGCAGGGAATCATAGTGTCGAGATAGTTTGGTAACCATATTTGACCCCTGAGGCTCAGATAACCCAAAAGATACTATACTGGGTAATCTGTCCCCGAGGTACTTATTTTTATACAATTTTTATCGCGTTTTCAGAATACATCCCGATGTCAGGGCGGCAAGGTCAGAAGTTCACTTTTTTGACAAATTTTATCACAAGGGATTTGAATGGTACAGGTAAGACTGATACTGTATGAAACCCTTTACCCGACATTTACACTCAGCCCCTGCCACTGCTCCTGTCGCTGCCGGAAATATTTCCCTAAATACTTCTGCGGCAATAACGACGCGAGTGAGCGTTCACACTCAGCCTTCATACTTCTTTACTGCTCATCTGGTGGCCTACTATCACATGCAAGTTCCAGTGAGTAAGCGAGACAGCGCAATACATGGTGTAAAGCGACATCTCCCTTACTCACTGGATCTTGCATGGTTTTAAGCTGAATGTAAACACTCACTCGCGCTCGCGCTGCCCGTCCTTTGACTTCCGCCACAGAATTAGTAATACTTCCGCGCAAAAAAAACCGACAATCGAGGGATCGCCGGGCAGCGGCAGCGGCATCTCAGAAGAACGAACCTAGCGGCATGGGCAGTGACAACGCGAGTAACCTATTTACATTCGCGCGCTGCCCACTTCCCTGCCCTACAAGGCTGAGTGTAAATGTGGCATTAGATCGTTATAAATGAAATATTTTTCCGCTCTGTCCATCTGTGCCATCCATTGTAATATTCAGACTTAGAGCAAACTGGAGGATTCTTTCTTATGACTTCTTAGCTAGACTTAGACTATTGTTGTCTTACATCATGTGCAATACATGATGTGATTGTCATTACATTTTCTCACTAGGTTTTGAAGTTTTGGATCGCTTGAGGTAAAGGTAATGTAAGGACTGCCGCGGAAGTCTTGAACTATGTATAGTAAGATTAGTATGTGTGTAACTATGCGTTGGTGAATATACATACCTATATACACCAATGCGTGATTTATTTAAAAGTTTTAAAACGATTTCCAGGGACAAAATGCCGCCGACCCTGGCGGGTCAGATTACGATGGAGAAGACGCCCTCGTACTGGGTGACGCGGTCCGCCCCGCGCCGCGTGTTCGCCATGAACCCCGCCGTCAGACTGCTGGCCGTGGTCAGGGATCCCGTCACCAGGGCCATCAGTGACTACACACAGTCGGCTAGGTACATTACCCTTTCAGGACTACATCAAAATGTGGATTGCTGGTGTAACAATAAACTTAAACTGCTAATGTCTTATGTAATTTGTAGAAATGTTAATATGAGGGTAACCCCCGTGTTAACAAACGTTTATTTAGCCGATTTTAGCTAAAATGGGTTTTGTCTCGTTCTTTTACGTGAAATGTCGGTAAGAGAGAAAGAGACAAAACATATTTCAGTTAAAATCGGCTTGACAAACGTTTCTTAATTAACACGAGGGTATCCCCCGTACATAGTTACTGTTTGTAGTACCGTATAGTTGTAACCTAAATTACACGAATAAATATTATATTTTCTCGCTAAAATAGGAACAATAGCGACGTACCTACTTTCCGAACCACGAAATTGGATAAAAATCAAGTATTAAGTAACTAAGTATAAATCAACTTGCAATGTCCTAAACCGACCTGGAAACTTTCATAAAAGTAGGTACTATTTTGCTTGTAGTGGAAGTGATAAACACATTAATAAAAAAAAAGCCATAATAGATTTGCTTATAGATTCAGATCATACAGTCAGAACCTAAACATTTCCAGCAAACGACCCAGCTTACCAAGGTTCGAAGACTTGGCGTTAGTGAACAGCACAGTGGGGTGGGATGGGGTGCCGTGGTCGGTAGTGGATGCCTCATGGCCGCCGGTGAGGCTCGGGGTATACGCTCGGCCGCTGAGGCGATGGTTGAGGAGATTCCCTAGGTCCAGGCTTCTGTTGATCAATGGGGAGAGGTTGGTCACTGATCCAGCGGCGGAAATGGCCAGAGTTCAGGTATTTAACCATTTCTTTCTAAGCGATTTAGCTGGTTAGTTAGCGGTTACTTCGCCTATATAAGGTGGACACAATTCAAATGCAAATATTTTAAGGACAGATTCATACCGCTATTCTGAACATCTTGTCCAAACTTATATCGAAAAACGAAAAATTTTTTTTTCTTCTTATACAAATTGAGAATCATCTGTTCTAGTTTAGTATGGAGAGGGGAAAACCTTATATACGTTAGTAAGTTAGTTTTTATTTGAGAAATTGTCTGACAATGTAGACATTTTGCTCTGAGGACCACCCACTCTTAATCACCGAATCATCATGGCCTTTAAGACTCACGTAAAAGGCCATAAAAAAATCGGCCAATCATACTACATCAATACACGTACACACGAATGCGTCAGTAGCTATTGGTTATGCAAATATTTTTTAAATGAGAAATTAATTTGATTTTAGGAGTTCCTGGGTCTCAAGCATATCATCACTGAGAAGCATTTCTACTTCAACTCCACCAAAGGCTTTCCTTGCCTTCTCAAATTAGATGGTCGCTCGCCTCATTGCCTTGGGAAGACCAAGGGAAGGAATCATCCACATATCGACCCTGTAGCTATAGAGAGACTGAGGGATTTTTATAGGCCCTTCAATGAACGGTTCTATCAAATGTCTGGCATCAATTTTGGGTGGCCTTAATTTAAAGAAAATTTTATAAGCATAATATTGGTAGAATTTTTAGAGCTAAATTTTGCTGATATTGTAGTTAAAATTTAAGAAACTTGTTCTGCATTCCAGTGAATAAAAAAAAATTGAACTCTTGCCCCAAAAAAATTAGAAATACAGTTAAGACCGTTTGGTTCTATGGCTGGAATATGGCTCAAGCGTCAGGGTGGTTACTTACAGTCTCTTAAAAGCATGCAAGATCCAGTGAGTAGGCGAGACAGCGTAATATATGATGTAAAGCGAAATCTCCCTCACTCAATCGTTCTTGCGTGGTTTTAAGAGATGGTGGTAAGCCACCAGTTCAATAAATGAGTGCAATATATTGGGAGTCGAAATTGAAAAAAACCACTCACTCTTCGCCAACTGTACATAGTCAATTACCCACTTTTCAGCTGTCGCTCTAATAACATAAAGACATTACAGATTTTAATACAAAACCTAATGAACAGGTATTCAATGTTTTTATAACCACCAAACTATACAAAGCAGTACTTAGTTGAATTTGATAACTGGTGGCTTACTATCATCTCTAAAAACCATGCAAGTTCCAGTGAGTAAGCCAGACAGCGCAATACATGATGTAAGGCGACATCCCCCTTACTCAATGGATCTTGCATGGTTTTAAGAGACGGTAGTAACCCCCCTTAACAAAAACTGTAAATCGTTAACCAATCAGAAATGTGTGTATTGGACCTGACGCCTCAGTGCTGGCCTGTGCCCCTAGTATGAGATTTTATAAACGCAGACGTTAGCGACTGCGTTAGGATTTTGTATGGAATTTCTTAGTTGCCTTACTATCCGCCAGGGGCGCGATACAGGTATGTCATACAAAATTGCTAAAGCGGTCGCTAGCGTCTGCGTTTATAAAATCTGATACTAGGGGTACTGGGTACTGGTCTAATTTTTAAAACACATATTATAAACAGAAAAATTAAAGTAATTAATTAGGCGCTTTCTTAGTTCCTAGGTCAAAAGGGACATTCATTTATTAGGTACTAGCTGACCCGGCGAACTTCGTACCGCCTTAGCGTAAATTTGATTTTCTTAATATTTTTTTTCCGTACGAACCTTGTACAGAGTATTAGAAAAATATAAAAAAAAATTAGGCAAATCGGTCAAGCCGTTTTCATGCTATGTCGTGACAACGGAAAACGGGTTTCATTTTTATATATATAGATATGTTCCATTATATATATATATATATAATTTTTGAGAGTTTAGGGCTTCATAATTTATACGATTATGGAGTAGCGTGTTGTTTGCAAGTACTGTTTTAGTAGCAGTGATTTTTTTACAATTTAAGTCGGAATTGCTGATAGAATTAGTTAATTATAGCAGCAATAAAGGTTAAAAATACAAGATGGCCGACAGCGTCACGCGGCTAATATTAGAAAACTTGTTGAGTTTGTTGATTACTTTGGCTATAATAAGAATTTGTGTGGTTATTTAATCTGGATACTTAAATGTTTTTTGAATTTCAGTGTACAAATACTTAATTCAAATTATAAAAAAAGAAAGAACAAGTTGTATGTTGAACAAAAATAAGAGGCAAAATATTTGCAATTTTTATGCCACTGCAATATACTGTATTCGTAACTAGCCTATTTATTAAGACATGATACGATGGTTGTGTAATGTAAACGAAATAATGGAATTAAGAGTGAGTAAATGTTTAACTTCCTTATTCATAAAAATTCCACGTTACGTCATATCGATAAGAGGAAAGGGACAAAATATAAAACGATAGTAAATTTTTATGAATAAGGCGGCTAAACCTTAAAGTAATGTAATAAAGCTTATTATACCTTTTAACTATAATTAGACTTAGGTAAAAATGTTCCTAGTCATCACAGTAGTTAGCGAAGGTCTTTAGTACAGATAATTTAACATATCGAAGTGAGAGGAAGAGTCAGAATTCAAATACCAATGTTTCAGACTTCTGTAAAATTATAAAGATGTGATTTTATCATAGACGCTCAAGTATATGGTTGGTTTATTAAAATAATTTGATTATTTAATTAGGCCAGTTAAACATAAATGATAGCTCATGATGGGCTGAATGGAATCTATATAATCTGCTCAATTTTGGAATTGAAAATTACTTAGCTTTTATTTATACGGCACAAAAGTCGACTATATGCCCTTACATAAGGTATATTATGCAGTAAGATACAGAATAGTAGAAAATAAATATTATTTCTCACTCAACTGGCAACATTGGACGTTTATCAACCAATCACAGTAAATAATTCGACTTGGTGTTGCTAACATTCCTATATAAACCATGATTTACTACTTAGTTGGTTTCAAAAATTTTTTACAGTTTTAGACTAAGATGGTTGTTCTTCTCATTGAATATTTCACAACATTCGTAGATTGTATATAGGTAGATAGTATAATTCGCACTATGCCATCCATAACACACGTGCCATGTAGTTGCTTAGTTTTACAGATTTAAATACCTTTTACAATAAGAAATTTACTTTAATAAATTGTACAAAATCTAATTTTTGTTTTATTTATACACTTATTGCGATTCTGCTTGCGTGGTACCTTCTTCTATGACGGAAGTGGCACACAAAGTATAAATAACCTAGCCCAGGTAGCAGTACTATTATCTTTTCTGTGCCCTCGCCTCCATGCTTAATTTCATATATTTACTCAGCGGTACAACAACAACGCCACAAGTAAAAGTTTGCAAACATTGGACATCGCAATTGAGTAAACTGGCAAGGCTGCGCCTGTCAAAATAATAAAACCAATAATAAAATTATTTCGGTTGTCATTCATCGTTTTAGCGGCCCCCCGGGATCAGAAATCCTGGGAAAATGCTAGTAAAATGAATGTCTATAAAAATCATCTGATTGGTAATACAAATATTAATCCAATTTCCACTTACCCTACCACTTCCAATGTGAACCATGTTAATATAACAAAGACTTATAAAAACTTATAAGCCTGTAAGACTGAAACACACTCGATTATTTAAAAAACAACGATATATTACACCATTAACAACTTTACACTGCTTCTTCAGGTATATACATAGGCAAGTTTACAGGGTTTATTTGTATGTAGGAGATAGATTCGCCGACAATTGCGAATACAATGGGCACATCGCCGTGACGAGAGTGCAGTGCGGCTATGTCGGGCCCTGGAGGAAGGCATGATGTTTGTCTGAAATTGGGATAATTATTGTCAATATTATTATTCATATCATTTAAGCTAACATTTCATTTATTTATTAAACTTCATTAAAAATATATAGCCTTGTTTTTGTTAACAGTAAACTAAATGATATTAGGTATAACGATATAGGAGCTAAATCTATGGATTCTATATACATATCCATACTAATATTATAACTGCGAGTCTATCTGTCTGTTAAGATTTCTCTGCTATTTTGATGAAATTTGGTATGGGTATCGTTAAGGACCAGGGTTCTAATATAGGCTACTTTTAAGCGCGATGTAACCGGGTTTCACGCTGGCGGAGCCACGGGCAACAGCTAGTATTCAATAAAATAATAAATACTCACTTGATACAAATAATACGAAAATGAGGTTTTGGGACATTTCTTTTCTTAAAATTCTGTACATCTCTGTTGTACACATCAAAATCTATCCTTAGACTAGTTTCTTCATTTGTGTCACTGTTATTAGAAATAATACTCAATTTGCTTAGCACTGAAGGCATATCTTTGCAGTCTTCTGGTTTAATTATGGAGTTCCAATCAGAACTATTATCCATCACATGTTCGTCGTGAAACAACGCTGCTGCATATTCCATATTTTCCAAGAAGGATATTTTGACATCCAACCAATTAATGAATTTACATGTCTGATTTTTTATGAACTCATATAAAAAAGTCAATTTATTCGCTTCGACTATTCGGGATATCATTAAATTTTTAGATGCTATTTCAGCTCTACCAAAGTCGTTGCTTTTTGGCAACCAACTTTTAAATGATCTTTTCATTTCTTCACTATATTCCTTATTTTCCTCACTCTCCTCATTTGTATTTTCTTCAACTTCAATGTCTTTACTTAAGCTGGCCACTTGTCTACTTCTTTCGGAGAGACTCTTCAGTAAATTAAAAGGATTTCTAAGTTTCTTTCCAACTGGATTAATTTTCTTATTTTCTTTTACATCAACTTCTCCAATAACACAATCTGAATCTGAACTAGAATCTAGGACAATGTGTCGTCGGTCAACCACTTCATACGATTCATTTACATATATATCGGCATTAAAAGAGTCATTAAATGTTCTGACAACACTGGATAATGCTCTTCTATGGCGGGCTGTTGCTAATTCTTTAGCCTCGAGCTCCTTTAATTTTGAAGCTAACTCCTGAATTTTATCAAAATTTTCTTCGAACTTACTGTCGTCCTCTTTTCTAGGTTTTTTTGCAGCTACTTCGTCATCATCAAGTGTAATAGTCTCGACAATATTCTCATTTTCGACTATATCAAAATTATCAGAGAGACGAATCCTTTCATGGTATCTTTGATTGTATATTTTTATGAGATTTTGTACAAAAGTGACTAGACCAATACTGTAACTTCCTTGAACCAATCTGTTAGATTTCAATTTTAATGCTAAGTTTTTAATAGTATTTAAGCGCAACATTTGTTCACCATCTCTTGTGCGTTTTCGAGAATTTGTCGAACTGGAATGTCCATTCCTGTTTATATCTGTGTCAACATCTACAGGTCTGGTATTGGATGTAAAATTTACGGGCCTGGTGACAGTAGGCTGTCTAGGAAAGAATTGAAATCTGGGTGCGAAAAAGGTATTCCTAATAAAAGGCCTTTGGAAAAATACATTATAAGGAAAAGAGTTCCAATTTGCTCGTGGCCTCCAAAATTGGAACTGATTGAACATAGGTTGACGATGAAAACGTATGTGAGAATAAAAAAATGTTTGATTATTGAAACTCTGATGAGTTGAAACTGAGCTTTCTAATCTAAATTCTGGTCTTTCATTTGCAGAGAAGGAATTTGCTTGAGGAGGTGATAAATTTATACTCTTTGTTCTTACATTATTCAAATTGACTTCATAACTAGCATACCTAGGAGCGACTCGATCTGGCAAATGTTCTGTTGGCACTAGTATTGTAACAATATCTTTATGCAGTAAATCAGGAATGTTTTCGAAATATTTGTGAACGTCTATTGCGCTCTGACTCCGAAGATGCCGCTTTCTCAGAAATTTAGTCTTGTTGGTACGACTTTTGTTACTTTTATCGTTATTGGTAGCTTCGGTTGTACTAATTTCAGAGTTATATACTTTACTACCTTCAATATTAGAACTGAATTCGCTTACATTGTTCGCTCCAGGTTTCTCTTCTTTACCTGTAAATTAATTATTAAATATTTTATATCATTATGATAGAAGTAAGTTAATGTAAGGAAATAAAACAAATATGTCAGCCAATACTATAATAAGGGTTCATTCCTGATTTTGAAAATGTCAGTAATATGAAACTGCAATTAAAATAAAAAAAAGGTGTCTTATGAAATAAACAAATTAGGGTCTTCATTTAGGAGATACTGACCACTATTTACATTCACAATACAATCAGATTCCATTGCCTCATCAACTATTAAAATCTTTTTTCTCTTCTTCTGTGAAACCAAAAAAAGACAGGATTGCAAAAAAAGAGAATAATCTCAATCCATTGTAGGATAAAATATAGAATATTTATGCAGCTATTTAAGACCCATGGCACATAAAAAAATTAGTACTTTTGAAACGGAAACAGCATATAATACTCATTCAAGTTAATTTATTAGATATATGAAATATACAAATAAAGATAGTCATTAGAGATACAATACTATATATTTTTGTTTATTAATTTATATTTTAATTTTATTAAAAAAACTTTAATTTACCTTCTACTCTAGTTTCATTCATATCAACTGGCTTATTTGTTTGATTTTCCACAGCACCATCTTCCATATTTACATCATTTTGATGAATTTCATTGTCAGAAACAATATCCTCACTCTTAATATTACGAGTATCTATATTTTGTTCAAAATCATTTTCCTTACTATCTGACATATTCACTGCATTGGTATTAGTCAAATCTTCTGATTTTTCTTCAATTATTTCTTTAAATTCATCAACATCATTTGTTTCATGTACATCATTTGTATCAGTAATATTGTTTTGATGACTCTCCTCTTCGACGATGTTTGTTTTGTCTTGACCAGAAGAAACTATGGTTGTTTTGTCCTTAGGAGAAAATCTGAATACTTTATATCCTAATCTACTCAGAGAAGCATACACTTTGTATTGCATAATAGACACTGGGCCTCTAAGTAGTAGCGAATATGCTTGCTGTAAGGACACTGTGACTTCATTGTATTTTAAATGCAAACAATTCTGAAAATTAGAAAGTTAAATATTAGTGGAAGATTTTTTTTCAAATATATTGTTCTATCGGTGAGCCCCTTTGCCCAACAGTGGGATATCATAGGTTAATAAAAAAGGGTCTATTACAATTATATCTCATTTTGAATGATTTGATCTTTATTAACACAATACATGTTTATAGTTTAATAATGAGCAACCTAACCCATAATCACAATAACTCATTTTGAATCTGAGTAATCAAGTTACTTACTTTTAAAACGACATTTATATACCAGACTATAAACATGCAGATAGATATCAAATTGACTATGTTACATGCCAGGATTATACTATGAAAAGAAGATATGTTTGATAAATTTTTCACATCCTCCAAACTATCACAAGACATTGCTTTTTGTTGCATTTCTATCTTGAGCTCTTTCATGCTTCAAAAGGCATCACAAATGCTTTTCTATAGAGGTCAGGTGTAGTTAAAATTGGTTGATTTTTTGAATTGTTTTATAACTTTTTAGGTAAGTTGAAATAAATAAATAAAAACTATTGCAATAATACTTACAACTTCCATCAAAAACAATGCTTCTTCAGGCTTCAGATACAACACTTTACCTCGGTGGTGGCCCAGGAACTGCCAGTACGAACCAGTTTGCTTCGTCACCTCTGCTAACATGAGATCTTCCTGCCATACAGCATGGCTTAATGTACCCCTGAAAAATATTAAATTAGGTAAGTATTACTTGCTTCTTCTTCTTCTATTGTGTTAATGGCTAAAAAGTATATAAATTTGGCCCAGTAAGATGCAACATTCACGGCATAGGTGAGTGTTGTGACCACCATAATAAATATAGTCAGTTTGGGTTACAATACTAATGTCCACTTTGTGTAACTATGCCAGTCTCATGGAAAAACTCAAAGATATATGGATAGTCCTATGACTATCCATATATCTTTGAGTTTTTCCATATCCTATGATAAATAATAGGTTGGAACAACAGTCATCTATCTTTAGACATTACTGCCTCCTACTCAAAGGTTGAATGTTGTTTATTTGCAACATTTTACCTCTATGACTTCATGCTCACTTGGAATAATTATAACAAGTTTACCATTTTTCAATCCTTTCTACTTCGATGAGTTGTTTTCTGGCATCTAACGCTGACTGTATCTGTTTTTGTTCTAACCAAGAACCATTTGGGTTGACATCTTTGAGACCGATTTCAGGCAGGGATGTATTTCCTTTTGTTGCACCTTTGGCGACTATTTCTTCTCCGCTGAAAATGATAACATTTTAGCACATTTTTTTTGTATTTTTGCGTATTATTCATGGTAACATGAAATACTTACGATAGAAGTCTAGGCTCATTCATGGTGTTATGTGTTATTACTACATTTTATTTACAGGCACATAAATATTCATATTATAATTTATAAGACAAACAATAAGATAATTATTAAAAACACAAAATCGTCAATAATCTGCGTTTTAGATTTCAATTTCACATTTTTAACAACACGACGAATCGAAAATAAAAGATTGAACTGAAACTGAAAGAATAAACATTTGATTGACTGACATTGATATCAGATATGACATGACATAACTGACAAATTGACATTATTTTTTGTCTATTTTTTATGGCTTTTACGGGGGACTTATTTTGCCAGTTGCAAGTAAAAGGTACAGGTGGGTTACTATGTTTTCTTAAAACCATGCAAGATCCAGTGAGTAAGTGGGATGTCGCCTTACATCATGTATTGCGCTGTCTCGCTTACTCACTGGAACTTGCATGGTTTTTAGAGATGATAGTAGGCCACAAGGGGTACCAAACATACCATAATCTTTTTTAGCCGGTTTTCATAAACAACATTAAAAAAAATAACCTCAATTTTGAAAGTCAGTTAAAAACCATGTAAAAACAGAGAAATTTTAAAAATAAACGTTAGAATTGAGATGTAGGTAGTACTTTAATACTTATTGTCAAAATAAAACCAAAATCATTTAATAACGAAGCATTTATTTAGAGTTAAATATATTAACAAAGAATCCTGGTGAAACTTCATACATCGTAAAATTCGACCGGTTAACCCTCTGTGCCCCTAGTATGAGTTTTTCTTAACGTAGACGCTTGCGATTGCGTTTAGTATGGCAAACCTGTACAGCGCCTCTGGCGGATAGTAAGGCAAAGAAATTCCATACAAAATCCTAACGCAGTCGCTAGCGTCTGCGTTAAGAATAACATTGAATTTTAAAAAAACCCAAGACACATTTTCTTTTTAGTGGTGACGGTAGACTGATTTACCCCTCACATGTTATTTGCAGACATTAGGTATTTTCCCGTCTTACACCCCCAGAGCTTTGTAACACCTCAACCAATTTTCACTAAACATATTATTTTGTAATGTGCACGTGATGCGCTTTCATTTGAGACCCCACTCAAGTATATTTGCAGACATTCGGTTGTTCTTCCCCACTTTCACCCCCACAACTTCTAAACGGCTCAACCGATTTTCATCAAACATGTCTAAGAACACCCGCCCGTATGTCACCTTTAATAACAAAAAAACTAAATTGAAATCGCTTCATACGTTCGGGAGCTGTGATGCCAGAGACCGACAGACAGACAGACAGACACGTCAAACTTATAACACCCTTTTTGCGTCGGAGGTTAAAAACTCATACTACTTACGGGCCATAGATTAAAAAAAAATTGCGTCTAGAGAGACCGCGCGCGATTCGAACTTCTTTGTGGCGGGCACTGGATAGCTATGCCAATCCATTTTTTTTTTTGAATAGTTTATACGGCCATGGAATCTAGTCCTTTAAGGCCTTTCTTGAATTTATTAATCTTCTTCTGTCCTACTTAAGTCAGTCGAGTCAAAAATTCAATAGTCAAGTCCAGTCAAGTAAGTAAGTCTAGTCTGAGTCAGATGGCTAAGTGAAGCGGTGGAAAAATTTCACTTAGCTATATCATGGAGATTTTGGTGACAAAGATAAAAAGTCACGTAATCGACACTGTATCACTTCCCAACACTCACGCTTGTTCACGAACACTTTGCGAATAATAATCCACCAATATTATGCACAAACACTCGAAAAAACCTAAGTTTTGGAAATTAATTACAGCGCGGACATAGCGACAGTTTACTTTCCCTCCAAAAAAGCTGACAGCTTTCGTTTTAAAAGCGGCAGAGATAAGTCGCGCGCGGAGCGTAGGTACTTTTTAAAAATATCTCTTACGCTAGGGCCCCAAGGTCCAAACGTCTCAACACCAAACGGCACAAAATATGTCATCTTCAGCGCTTTAAGCTGCCGACCCAGCTCTCACGGAAGATCCCTTGAGATGGGAAAAAGAGTTAGTGTTTCGACGCATGTAGCATCCCAGACTGACTGGGGCTTTTCCGCGATTCCAAGGGATCAATGACACACCTACCATTGGGCCTCTTGCCTCGGGGTTCCAAAGTACACGTCACTGGTTGCAAGAGCCCTTTTGATTATATCATTCAGGGGTGTTACTACGGTCTCTTTAAATCATGCAAGATCCAATGAGTAAGGGAGATGTCGCCTTACATCATGTATTGCGCTGTCCCGCTTACTCACTGTAGTGGCCACCCAGAGAGCCGTGTCGAGGTAGGTAGTCTACCATCACTGAAGTAACAATGTAGACCATGATGCCCAAACTGATCAACGTCGTTACCACACGGGCAAGAATGAGGCGAGTATACGGGAGTCCCAGAGCGGAGAACTACCACAAGTTTATTAGATACTTCGAAAATATAATAACGGGTTCAGGGTGCTGATGGGGCTGCCCCGGTGGTGCAGCGCGTCGGCGATGTTCGCCGAGGCTCGCATAGATAGCTTTCAAACTATAATGCGCAATCGGGTGGCCTTGGTGTGGCACCGTGTCCGGGATAGCCCCAACAGCCTGGCAGGGATAGCGAGTCACTACTGCTATCCTGAGGTACTGGAACCAGTATCGACCGCCTATCTCGATTCTCTCCTCTCGTATTGGCTACTTGTATCGCTTTTGCCACATTTCGCTCCGTTTTACGCACAAAACGCTTTAAAAAAAAAAAAAAATTTTGCCAATGTTAACAAAAAAAAAAAATTAAGCGTTTTGTGCGTTAGACGGAGCGAAATGTGGCGAAAGCAAGGCGAAATCGATACAAGTAGCCATTACGAGAGGAGAGAATCGAGATAGGCGGTCGACCTACAGACGCACAAGGGTTCAAGACCTGCGCTGATTAACGTTAAATAATTTAAAATTAGTTTTGGAATTTTGTTTTCTTGTTCTAAGGCTAGGGTTAGCCTTAAGTAATTTGTATTTACTAACCTATCTATGGAATTTTTATTCTGAAATAAATTATTATTATTATAAAAGTAAGTAAATAATTATATGTATTCAAAATTTATAAAAAAAATCAATCAGTCTGTACTGTAGACGTAATTGCGGCCTTGCGCGATGGGGAAAACTTAATGAGATATATCTAGGTACCTATGTCAACATACCTATATGCACAAAATAATCTGCCAAGTGTGAGTCGGACTCGCGCCTTGGGGGTTCCGTACCAGCCACACAATACTGAAAAGACTTTCTTTCCTATAAAAAAATTTGTATATAAAAAAATTCTCACCGTTAAAATCTTCCCTGAACTTCCATAAATATTTTAAGACTAAAATTAACCAAATCGGTCTAGCCCATTTATAAGAATATGTACGGTCCAGCCATTCTCAAGTTTTAGCGTGACTCACGAACAAATTGATATTTATATTTGAAAAAGAAAATTTGTCTTAATTTAACAGCAAAGCCGTTTTTTTAGATTTATTCCAATACTAGCCGTAGCCCGTGACTTCGTGCGCGTGGGCTTCGCTCACAATCCCGTGGGAATTTCGAAATTCATCGTTTTCTTTTATACAGAGTTTGTCATGACAATAACCAACACAAAAAAAGAATTATTCAATTTGGTGCATTCTTTCGAAATTGCTATATCTTTGCAGGCAAACATGCCTTGAGTTCTTCCAAATGAAAACTTTTTTTTAATGAACAGATTTTGATGAGATAAACTTTTTTCTGAATTAAAATAAAACGATTGGTGAAAGTTTTAAGGTAATAGGTTCAGTTCTTTCGGAGATTAGCTTGATCATACATTTATTTTGCTTTCTATTATTAATTTTAAGTGTTCCCCTATCCATTACAGACAAATTATTATTGCTGTTCTATTATATGTATAGATAATTAGTGCTGTATGATATTGCTTCCTACCAAATTTCATGATTCTAGTTCAACGGGAAGTGCCCTAGGTTTTGATTCCCATCTGAAGTCGAAAATTTGCAAAAAAAAGAAGTATACTTTCTAGATCAGGATCTGATGATGGAATCACGGATTTATTGAGGGAACTCTTCAAGTTTTATTGCGATTTGGGTATTTTTTTAATATTTCATATCAATAAGGTGAGACGACGCTGATGACGTTTAACCAACTTTCCAAAATGCAACGTGTTTCCAACTTTTTAGTTGTAATTTATTTTATTTTTATTTTGTTTATTTGGTTCATCAGTGATTAAATCAATACAACATTTTAAAGTTACAATATACAGCTAAATGTGTAAATCTTTAAATAATTAATTAATTTATTTAATTAATTCATTTTTAATGTATTGCGTATTCAAAACTAAAAAGTGAAAAATAATTGTTTTTGTCCTAAAAACGAAAAAGTCTCCAATAACTCAACTAAAAAGGATGAAAATTGAATATGCTTCATATCAAACATTTTAATGAATTTGAAGTAAAACTTTAGGTCTTTAGGTATGTATCCCATTTTCCAAACCGGGAGGAAGCTGAAATGATGATGATTAATGACAAATTAATCTGTGAGTCTAAAGTTACATCTCCTCTAGTTAGACAGAATAAAATCACGTTATAGAGCTCAGTATCTATTTCGTGCACTTCAAAGCAAACATTTAATTTCATACATAACTAGTACATAGTCTTATTGTTTCGTATTCACCATGCTCGCATCGTCTCAAGATGCCGACAATTCAATTGGAAACTGTTCGCGCTGAAAACAAACACGACGTGATTGCGTTTCCCGATCCACTCACTGTGGTTAAACTAAATCTATTTACTCTCATCTTTGGCGCGACATGGGCTAAGTACAGAAACAATTAAACGTGCAACACGACTATTGCTAGCTGTGCGGTAACCCTACTCGAAGAGTCAAGTTCAACAACTTTTCAATTCGCCTGCATTATACGTGTCGTAGCGTAAGCTACAAAGTTGTAGACCCATAGTAGAGCAGCTACGCGGCGACGTAGCACGTCCGTAGCATGCCTGACGGGTATCGATTAGGCATCCGGAGTCTCCCGAAGAATCCCGAGTCGCCCCGAATGGAGCCGACTTCACCCGAGTCACGTCCATACATAGCGGAAGTAATGAAATGTACAGAAAGATATGAACCGGAAAAATTGTCGCTCTCCTTTTTCTTCGCGGCGCGTCTTATCCGGGTCTCTAAAAAGGCTTCCATTGTCGGTTTTTCCTTTCAGCACATTTTTACTTCGGGTAACGAATGGTTGTTATATATGCAAGGCGACGTTTTATTGCCACTTGGCATAAAGCGAATATGAACAAAGATAAAATTTAACTTTTTAATCAAATATTAATAGAGTTCCTAATGGAAATTTACAAGAGGCTCTTTTTATTACATTGTCGACAAAGAGGCCGTTTTCCTTCTAAGGAAAGGGTCCCTTACTTTTTAATGGAAAAACGTTATTAAAGTTTAAGTTAATTGGCTGTACGCCGTGAGAGCGTTCTCAGAGATGTCATTCTACGGGGAAGTTGTCAAGACGAGCGCAGTCGGTAAGGGCAGGAGGCGATTTAACGTATTGTAATGTGAGTTTATACGAGCGCTGCCTCCCCGCTGGTCGTCGCCTCCCCATAGTTCAGCTTGCATAGATAGTCGCTTGTTCACGCACGCCAAAGCCGGCTGCCATCGATTTTAATTCTCATATTCCGAATACAAAATTTGAAATTTCGAATATAAATCGAACGGTATCTGTTTACGCCACTCTCCGATCGAAGGGCGGGGGCAAGGCAGCAGGGTGCGCCACCCCCGTACGTACGATGTTATTTATGGTATATTTTGACGTGCTCTCTCGCTGCTAACTTCAAGTCGCGTAGGATAATGGGGTGATGGATAGTGTTATCGGTCGGTATTCACAGTAAACCATGTTCAAATTGCGCTTTTATTATTGCCGTGTGTTGTGGAAAACCCAATAACGTTACCGATTTACATAAACCGGGGTTCTTTCAGTGATTTTGTAGGTTGTACGTACCGGCGTTTGTCTCAATGCGGATTTTTGTTCTGAATGAACTGAATTGGCTCTCGTTTTTTATGTGCTGGGAAAATTGCAAGCTACGATAAGTTCAGAGTGATGTGATTTTTATGGTTAAAAAAGTTTAAGATAACTGAATTAAGCGAAGCAAGTATCACTTGGAGTTTTTAAAGAAATTTTAAGGTAAGTGGTACCTACACCTACATAATTGTATAAAAATTAATACAGTTTAATAACAATTAAGTAATAAAAATTATTAAAAACTGACTATGTAAAATAAAATGTGTCTTAAGGCTCTTTATTGCAATATAGTAAATTATCATTTTGTTTACACAAAATAATATAGTAAATTAGTGGTGCATTACGTGGTACTACATAAAATCAAAACATACAGAAATTAAGCAGAGCGCCATCTAGTCCAAATAAAAGACAACTTTGCTAGTTCCGGTTTCTACCACGCAAGTAGCGCCGAAGTGTCAGCCGGCGACACGCCTGCAGTCACGCGGCGTTGACGCGCGTCGCAGCATGTTTGCGTGGGTGTAGATCGCTTCGTGATCAACAATTTACTGTGTTTTCATTGTTATCAAATCAAATTCTGTGTTGGTAGTATTGTGATTTACCGGCGGGGCGCCACGTTCCATTTCGCCGGCAGTAAACAAGTGTGCTTACAAAATAAATGAGGGTGTTTTGTCTGTGTATGTGTTTTGTTGTTACCGCGTCCGAGCGCAGGATTTTGGCCGTGCAGTGAAGGTCTGGGCCAAGCATGAGAAAAATAAACGGTGAGGACCTAAACCAAAAGTTTAAATTGTGTAAATTATGCTTTAAACATGAACGCATTGCATGTTCTGAACGCTTGCCCACTAACATAGAGATAAGATTTGAGAAAACAGACACCGGGTTGTGGTCAGAGATAAAGACTTAATACTTACAAGCAGAAATATTTATATGTTCTTCAAATAAAACTGATAACCTGTTAACTTTTGTAACCATTGCAAATTTAATAATACCTATTAAGTATATTGTATTTGATGGGGTGATTTTGTATAACGAGGGGACACTGACGCTATGAATAATAACATGACATGCACAGCTGACTAGCAATTATATTCAAGATCTAACAAAATTGAATTACAAAGTTTACTCTTTAGAATAACAAATAATAGAAAGGAAAAATATCTACATAAATATAAGAAAAAACTTATTGATGATAAACTAGTAGATATACAAGAACGAAAAATTGATTGAAATGTAGAAATTATTTTTAAAATGATTCATAAACACATATCCGCAATGTTTGGTGACCGTCGTCACCGCCAAGGCGTCTGATTACAAAACCGGCTGCACTCTAGGTCATCGAGGCCATCTCACAAGGAACAAGAAGAAACGACCAAGTTTTTCTAATTTCGTAGGAAACTGATTTTTAATCTCATTTAATTATTTGTGCGAATTTTCAAATTATGAAGGACTTTCAGTTCATCAGTAGAGCCTAAATGCACTTTAAATCAGAAGTGGAATTAATAAATCACACTTTGAGAAGATCATGGCAAGAATTTTATGAAAGGAATTGGCACTAAAATATAGTACAATATTAAATGTCAATGCCGAAATATTCTTTTCAATTGTAAACAGCGATAGTGCTTAAAATTCCTTAACAAAAATATTCCGGTCAAGTCGAGGTTAATAGCATGAGATAAAGTTAGCTGATAAGTATCGCACCACCCACCCCACCCATAATCCCGAAAGTACGTAATCTTTTATAATCTCTGCCTCTTCTATTCCTATGGCATAGCATGTGACACGTTGGGAGGCCCATGAGGCTGTTGCTTTGAGATTTATTGTTTAATTATTGCGACAGAGGCAGCGCAGTATATCTATTTGTTTTAACAATATGTTCGAACGAAGATAAATTTAGAAAACGTGGCGATTCGTGTCGTTTATACTGATAGAGGCATTAATTTCTTCCTCATTCAAGAAATCGACTTGGTACGGTAAGGCGAGAATGTGAGGCTTACGGGAGTTTTACGACCTGAAAGAATGATGGAATAGTGCGGTGGGGTTATTGCCCGCACTATAGTTAATATGTACGCATGCTGCGGCAGAAAATCAAATAAACATACGCTTTCATCTCGGTTATCGGCGATGTACTTCGTAGCCTTGCACTCCGCTGTGTACCCACTTCACTCTCTCAACAACCATTACTCAGACAACTACGAGTCTTGACTTCATAACTATTCTCTTCAATTCCATTAATTTGCGTTCGGTCCCCACAATAACAGTTAACCGCAAAACGTCGTGATAAATAATATTTTATGATTTCTAGTAAATATATTGTTATCTATGATCAAAATTTATACCAAAACCAACGTTCTATTTAAAATCAGCGTAATGCTCTTCAAACAACATGACATCAGGAAATCTAAAAATAATCGTCTATTATTAAAGAATTTTTATCAATCAAATCAAGTTCAAGTTGCCAACCGTTGCAGCAGCTTGTTCCTATTTATTCAAGTTTATTAGCATTGACCATATATTTGTTATTCATAAAGCGGCAATACAATTTCTTACAATCATACGTCTAATATCCGATAATGTGTATATTGATTTTACCAGTGGTTCGGAACAGCTCTCCAATATTGACAATGAGCGGTAGTTTAGACGATACTACCTGCGCCGCGAGTTGATGAGCAGCCTACGTGACTCCCAGTTCATTGCTCCAGTTTTTTGCCACTTGATCTTGTGAATGAGTTTGCAGACCTTGGCTCAAGACAAGGATCTAAGGCAGGATTTGCGGTCGCAAAAACACTTTACGCATGCCTGGACACAACTCGCACATGACGAAATGGCTATTTAAAAGGTAAAACACCTTGACACTAACTATTTTGCTTTTGAGTGAGACAATCAGCTCGTTGTTCCCTACGAGACCGATCGTTCGTAGGAGAACAAAGGTTGCTGACATAGCCCAGCGGATTAACTCTTTGAAGTGGCAGTGGGCAGGAACATAGCGCGACGAACCGATGGCCGATGGGGCAGAAAGGTTCTCGAAGGGCGACCACGCACCGGTAAGCGCAGCATCGGACACCCACCGACCAGATGGTCAGATGACTAAGGAAGGTCGCAGGCAGGCGTTGAATGCAGGCCGCTTACAACCGGTCATTTTGAAAATCCTTGGCGGAAGCCTATGTCCAGCAGTGGACAGCCTGCGGCTGAAATGATGATGATGATGAATCAGCTCGTTGCTCGAAATTCTCAGCAGAGGAAATAGTGGTCTCTTTCTCAACAGTAAAAGTTGATCAAAGTAAAGATGGCGTTTTCTTTTTATTATACGATTTATTTTCATTTTTAACCAAGAATATTCTATTCATAAAGCAACTAATACTTCCGATTCCGAATAAGATGAAGCTAAAGAGGATAATCACTATATGGCTGAAGCCTGAAACCTATATGTATGAACTTGATCTGACAACACTGGCATAGACAACTACATTAATGAAGATAATGAACATTTTGTGGTGGAGTTATTACGCAATCATCACTTTCAATTGGTCATAAATCAGTCTGTATAATCAATGACTAGTGTTGGTGCAGATCATATTGAATGCTGATTTTCAATACGGCACATTAGCAGTAGTTGTGGTGTCGCCGCGCGTGATTCCCATGTTGATTGAGATCGCACGTCTGTCACAAATTGTCGCTCCAATTCGCATGTGACGGGAATTTATCTGTTACAGATAGTGTTATGCAAACGGATAAACTCTTTTACATTTAAAGGCGAACATTCATGCTCGAACAATATTATTTTTTCATCTTATCATCATCATATTTGAAACCGCGGATTATCCACTGTTGGATATAGGTCTTTTTTTCATTTCTTCCTTCATCTCATAAAAATACCTTAATTATTTGATGAAATTGTTGAGGAGTAACAACCCGTCTGGGGCAAAAATTTGCTGACAACGTAATCAATACTGAAAAAATAGTACATTTAAACTTAGACCAACTTGTAAGTAGAATTAAGTTTGAAAAGTACATAATCGTAATAAAGTGAATATGGCCTCGACATTAAAAAATCAATACAGATTTCAGACAAAACTTTAAACTTAATCATGAAAAAGACGTTTATTTTTTCATTCTGTTGAAAACCTTTCAGTATTGTCTTTGATGATATCCGAGGTATAACTAACATTCTCTCAACAGAAGCAGCTTTGAGCGTTAATGAAGATAACATCATTTATATTCTCAATCTAAAGCGCAGGTAAACGAGTCTACCTGGTCGCTCGTTTACCTCCAGAGGGCGCGATGTGATATATATTCAAGGCCCATTTAAATATTCCCAGGGGTGATAAGGGGAAGGGATGCGTGCCGGTTAATCAAGTAACGTGATCCATTTATCTAGAGCACTCTTGATATGGCGTCGGTGAACTTTGGAATATTGTAAGCTCATTTGGGGTCGGGATTGAAACGGCTACGGAAGCTGTATTAGCGGCTAAACAGATTTTCGGCTGCTAGTTGATCCACAGGAGATTTATTGTTGGTTAGTTTATATTCAACCTTTTGATCCCAAGCGCAGGATATCGGAACGAATGATTTGGTTTAATATTATTATCCTATACATCACATGTATTCCCTGGCGAAGGTGCAGATCACCTATATCTATTACATTTTAGGAGATAATTTTGAAGGATGTATGTAATAAATGGAATGCGAATAAATGCAAGGATTAGATATAAAACAGGACTAGGAGTTCTGTTGTCAAGGATTATGATTTCAATAATTAGAGATAATTTAAATTTATCCAGCTAGTGTACTATTTTATATCATTGAACAAACTATAAGTAGAACAATCAAGTATCCATTTCAAGTATTACTTCTTGCTCTCACGCTTACAATGTAGGTATCTGCAACACCGGACGTTATTCTTATAATATCTCTGCTCCATATTATCATTTATTTTCAGACTTGTTTCTCTGATAGAAATCACAGGTACAAATATATCTTCGAATTTCTACCGTATCCCACCTTCATCAATGGAATTTTATCGATCGCAATGCAGTGAAATTGGAAACAAACCGGCAATACAAAATAGTGTAATCGCAGAAGTATATTTATAAACATATTTGTGGTAACGGGATGAGTTAGGGGTTTGAGGTTGTTTAAGAAGCATAAAATAGAATCACCTGAAATAAGATTGAATTGTACCAATTCTATAAAAAAATGGTTGTACACCTGCCTCTTCCTCCGGCAATGTAAGACAAATTAAAGATCACGCTTTACTATTTTTTTGTAAAGCTAGATAAATTTATTTTAATTTACTGAAAAATAAAACAAAATTCAAGAACTACTTCAAACTGATGTAAAAATAAATTTAAAGCAAGTCTTTTGCCTAAGCTTAGCAAACCAAATTATATTAGATCATCTAAGTAAGTACTATGCTACTATCATATTCGTATTGTTTCTCTATGCAAGTAGAGTCCTGTGTATTCATTATTTTATAGATCTGTGGCGGGTGCAGCATTTGCCTCGTTTTACTGCATTCGATCTATTTACGGTTTTATGAACGACGATAAACTCGGAGCGCGTTGAACCAGGCCTGTTCAGCTGCCGATGCCTTCGTCTACATTTGAATTGACTTGTGTACCTTCACCGGCATCTCTAGTAGCTATTACTCCATCAACATCGTGTGTTTAATTAATTATCTTAGATCTACTTTGGACTTGATAACTCCAGCCCTTTGATTATAAGCTCCAACGTAATGTAGTTATTGTGGTGTAAGTAAGTGTTTGTCTTATCAAATATTCTTATGTTGTGTTTTGTTATCATTATGATTATTTTAAACTGAGTTAAAAGGTATGTTAATCTTATTCATATAAGAGGAAATAATACATCGTTATCATAAACATGAAGTTAGTACTCAGTAAAAGCAAGGGTAATACTGTTAAATCTTTTACCACGATAAAAGGCGAGGGTTAACTTGTTAATCTGATCTTTATCTTAACATAGTATAAAACAAAGTCGCTTTCCGCTATCTGTCCATATATGTATGCTTAAATCTTCGAAACTATGCAACGGATTTTGGTGCGGCTTTTTTAATGGATAGAGTGATTCAAGAGTAAGTAAGGTTTTTATGTAAGCAAAACCCATAATATTCCACCTATACGAAGCCGGGGCGGATCGCTAGTAAATAATAAAGCCAACTATTTGTAGTTTGGTGTGTAAGCATACATTCTTGCCTTTTTTCTACTTTTTAATATCACACATCTAATACTCAAGAACTTATCTATCTATAGTCATAAATTTAACGATTGGAACAAAGTACACGAACAAAGCAATTTATTAGTAAAATCCACTCATATGTGTACATAAAACATAAGCAACGAGATTCCGCATGCATTAGGACAAACTAAATTTATGTGGCCCTATGACCGTCGGAGGCGAATTTTGTACAAAATCGGATGCAAATTGCGAAGCCGGCTAGCAGTATCGATCTTATCACAGTTGGGCCGTGTAGTCTTAAATTAACGATCGTGTAGAATATACCAATAGACGATGAAAATAAATACTTTAGATTTACTACAGACAGTGTGATGATAGCAACTGAAGGCAGCATTCTACTAGGTATATTATAAAGGCGAAAGTTTGTATGATGGGTGGGCCAATTTTTTAGATATTTCGTGTGGAAGTGATACCATTGATGTATAGGACAGGTAGGTACTTATAATTCTGAAATGTACGCGATTTCCGTAGGTTTGGTCAAAAACGGCACTTATTAAACAGATGGTATTGGATAAAACGTGAGTAACACCGCGGCGTGCAACATGCGGTCCATAGTACTGCTGGAAACATGAATGTGGTCACATACTCAGCAGTTAGAGATTGATGACGAAGAAGAAGTAGAACATAAATTGTTACTTATATTATTTGTGTGCGTCTTCTTCTTAGAAATATTATATGGTTTGTTATTTGCTAGAGACGTGTAGTATGTGTCCGTAAACACAAGGTGTGCACACGCACACCACGTCCTAATTATACAATTCTATACACACGTATAGAAGTAATTAGGACAGAAACAAAATGGAGTTATCTAAATTAACTATTTATCTATCTATGTTACTATCTAATAAGTAAAAGAGAATTTGAATTACAAAACATGGATCATTTTCGATTAAATATCCGGATAAAAAAACGGTTACTATATTTCTGTACTGTTTTTATTTTTTAATTGGCCCTGTTGCCGTGGTATCATCGGTCATAAAATTTACAATAAAACATACCCGATTTTAATGTTTATGTCCGTAGCCTCGAAGTCTTTGTTCTGTTTAAGCCGATATTAACAATGGATGGATGAATATTTTTGTGTTAAACAAATTCTATGTATTAATAATTTTTAACTTGTACTTTATTCCGTGAAAAAATCACGGACAAAGCCTAGTGAAGCATAAGAAAATAATGAATGTTTTTAATTCTCAATGTTTTTAATTTAATTTTATTTTTTTATTTTTCTATTTAATTTTATTGTGTCGCAACGTTACTAATCAGATTTTCAAAATACACTTTCCTACCAAATGTTAAGGTCCTATCTATTGCTGCAAGTTATAAAATGAGTCTTTCCTAATATTGTTATAAAATACGTACACGGCTATCCAATCCACTATTTGCAGGCAAAGAGTCCTTAAATTCTTTGGCCACACTGTCATCATATGTCAGGAAAAACCCTAGAAGTCGGTGTGAACACACAGAAGCTGGAGGAGTGGCGGAAGCGAAAGCGTGCATTTTGTATTATTTGAGTATCTATGAAGGACTCACAACACACGCTATCCAGAGCAAATACCACTAGAACTCTTCATAGAAACTCAAACGATACAAAATGCACGTCTCTGGTTTCTGTGTGTGTGTGTGTGTGGGGGGGGGGGGGGGGGGTATAGTTCGAAACACCTAATTTTTAGACACAACCTGGTTGTGTCTAAAAACAAGAAAAAATGAGCGTCTCCTATACTCGTTGGACGGATACAGACAAGTGGCAAATTTGTGCAAAGGTCAGTCACAAGAGAAATAATGAGAAAAAAATTGGTTGCCTGTAAAGTCGGTATACGGGCGAAAGTTTTACGTGACAACGACTTTGAGTCTGTCTCTCTCGCTCTTAGGGGACGCGTGCCTCTCACTCGCTCTCATTGTGAGCGCATCGTAACGTTACCGAGCGTTACACTTTTTCATAAGTGACTCCCAGCCGCAACCTAATTTAAGACGTTGTCACGTCAAAAAAGAAAGAGTTAAAGCTCAGAGCAGGATCGCCTGGAATAGCATTGTGGCGAGTTCATGAGGCAAGAACAAAGAAAAAGGTAACTGGCTATGTATTATAGCCTAATTGCTTCGACAGACCAGATTTTCTCTGCCAGCGATGTTGTTTAAGCAAAATACCGAACCAAATTACGCAAGAAGGTGTATTATTTATTATAATACACCTTCATGTAATAAACAACCATTAACAATTTAACCAAAACAATACATGCTGCTCTGCGAAGACAGCTCCAAGTAATTACAAGACCAAACACTTGAAAATCAGATCCATTCCAGGAATGCAACCGATCAACGGCGCTACTCAAATAGACTCATCCACTTAAGCCTGTACTGGTTTGCTTTACGAATTATCGCTTAACCCAAGTTCACATCTGGTAAGTTGACTTGCCGAGTTCGCGCGTGGAAAAGTGGCTACTACCTTAATAGTGTTATCGTTCTACGAACTATCGCTATCTGGTTGACTATTGCGTTGGCGCGTAGAGAGAAGATGAAATGTTTTTCTGTTGACTTTTTTTTCGTAGGAATTATTCCCAATTCCTTAAATTTCCAATTTTTTTATTTATTAATTAAAACTTTATTGTTCCATAAGTATAAGTACTTCTACAATTGGCGGACTTAATGCTTAAAGCATTCTCTACCAGTCAACCATTGGAGAAACAGAAACACTGTGCGGCGTACTTAATATACTATAGAAAGTAGTTAATTCCCTGGAGACTCTGGACAATGACGATCTGTAAAATATTGTACGGTAGGCATTCTTCATTCAGTACAAACGAACATTATATGGATATGACAATTGCACGATGGACAACACCTAAATGCTTGACAATCTCATTTCATTCTACTCTACCACATATAAAACTGAGTACATATACACATCTCTACACTCGACCAATTTACCCCTTATTTTAGTAGGCTCACATCGCGTTGAGGAAGTGACGTCATCGCCACACACTCGCTTCCTGTACTCTTGACCTTCACCTCAAAAGCCTCTTCGAGAATGTCTGTTCTGCACAAGTCTGTGTGTTGCGATGTTAATTACTATTTCTTGAGACATCAAGTCACTCCAAACTGTTAGTATTATTTGTAGTAATAAAAGATCTTTATTATATTTTTATATTTTCTTAGTCTGTTGAAATTGCAGACCACTGTTGGGTAAAGATATCCCCCCTGTGTCCCCATTTGTCTCTATAATGTGCATTAACTGTCCATATATTTATTAGTAAAATAATAAATAAAAGATTACTGTTTTTTATTTTGGAAAGCAAATAATGTCTTCAGAATAGCGGATTTGCTTGTTGACCGGGGGTCGTTTAATATCAAATAATATGAAGGTACAAAATCAAATTTAAGTAATTTTAAACATCTAAATAATTTTCCGCTTGTTGCATTTCTACTTAGAAGGCTGAGAACGGTTTCTAGTAACCATGACATCCGATTCGAAAGTAACATAATGCTTAAACGGACCTACTTCTATTGTACATTGTGGACTAAGCGAAATATACAACATTCCAGGAGGACATAGTATCTGAATGCACTTCATATTCTATGCTTATACAAGGTGAAGAGTTTGTTTGTATGAACGCTTTGAACTTGAGAACTATTAGTCACATGGTTCAAATTCTTTCTGCAAATGATAGCCTGATTCTTAGGGAAGTTTATAGGCTGTATACTCAAAACAGGTGGGTGAAACTGCAGGGAATAGTTAGTTATCTATAAATTCGCTATAATAATAGAATACAAACGAAACGAAATTGCGGACTCTACCATGCTATTTTTTTTTGTATTGCTATAGCAATATAAAAGCCATAAATCAAATCTGCGTGTAAGAAAATAACTGAAAAGTTTTAATTATTATCTTTTACAGATACACTCAATGAATTTTTAGACATTTTAATACTATGTACATTTTAGGTGATAATTTTAGGTAACTTTTATAATAGAGCAATCATAACTCCAACGTGTTTATAGGCATCTGATATAGACATCTCTCTGTTGGATTTATATAGTGCAAAAATTAATGTACTCCTAATAATATTCCTTTGTTCTATCTGTTCTATCTACTGTTTATTTGACTCTTCTCACACTGCGTCACGGGATCTTGTTAGACGGACGTATTGCTTCCAAGTGAACAATTATAAAATAAATATTTTAATATTTAAATAATAATATAAAAAGTATTTTATTTTGGCTCCATACCTCTCCCGACCAACCGTTTAACACGCCTTCCACAGAGGCACTAATGATGGAAATGCCACTAGAGGTGAGCAATCCAAGGAAGACAGGCTTCACTTGACACGCGTGATCCTTAACAACACGCAAGCCCTGCTAAACCATTAAGCTCATCAACACAGCCAAACCCAAAACAGCACTTTCTACACTTGTTCTAAATACATCATTGCCTATTGAGTTTCTATTCTACCAACACTAGTCTCACCGGGATGTTCCGAGGTCATGTTTGGCAAATAAATAAGCGTTTTGTTTGACATTCCTGGTTGATTAAACGTACTTCGTGAGTCACGAGGTTGTTGAAAGCTACTGTTACAACGATACTTTATATTCACAATATTAATACCTAACGTCTTCATAGAAAGTGTTGGTACCAAGAGGTTTCCTGTCTAAGAGTCGGTAGTTTGATGCAAAGAACTCAATTTAGCAGTGTGGTTTTTGGCTTAAGTAATTATATCTCTTATTTTGGGTGTTTTTAAAGAAGCCTCTATGAATAGAGGTCAATTTACTTACCTCTGTCCTTTGGCGGAACCTGGCCTGGACTTCGAAACCAAACAGTTTCCCGCCAGTAGGATAAAACCGGATAACTCTTAAATAATGATAATTTGCTAAACATTAACTTGGTAAAGATACGTCATCGTTTTTTGGAAGAGTTTGTAGTGCGATTACTGTGCTAATGTTTACCTTCTGTTTTACTTATGGTAAGTGGTAAGGTATCAATTAAGTTTATTTGTTGTAATTGTGCAAGAAAGTGTCAACAAAATTTAAATAATAGCCAATAAGAATTTGACTGTCCTGGTATATACCTAGTTAAACTAGACCACGTACAGAATGGATGAATGGATTTTTAAACCATTTTTTTCCACCAAAAAGTCTTAGTTCATGAGAAATTTATATATAATGAAATAACCACGTTTATTTAACTTTAAATCCAAAATTTTAATTAATATTAATATTGATAACTTATTGACACTTCATTATGGTACTAGGAAGTCTGGCACTTGTCACAGCAGCTGTCGACGCACATGACTATACAAATATGGCAACAATAAACCTTGAAAGTGCACATGCACATATAGCTTTTAATAGTTGTACAGACATAAGACATAGGAATACCTATCTAATAAAAAAATTATATAACGCAGGAAATAACGCAGCAGCAGTCATTTTGGTTCTAAAATTAAATTACCTTATCGTTGATGACTGATTTAAATTTGGAGCTAATTCCATTATTTTCCAATTTTCAGGTATTTTATTTGTTTCCAATAATGTTTCCAAGGTGTTTCTTTTGGTACAATAAACAATTTCCAAATTACTTTTATTACTCGTAACAGAAGCAAATCCATACTAATATTATAAATGCGAAAGTCTGTCTGTCTGTCTGTCACCTCTTCACGGCTAAACTGCTGGACCGATTGTGATAAAATTTGGTAGGGATGTAGTTAACGATCTGAGGTCAAACATAGGCTACTTTTGGGCGTGATATAACCGAGTCCCACGCGGGGCGAAGCCGCGGGGAACAGCTAGTGATTACAAAACTAGCAGTTCACCCCCGATTCGCCCGTGATACTTACATAGCCTATGTCACTCGAAGATAGTGTCGCTTTCCAACAAAGAAAGAATTTTGCAAATCGATCTAGTAGTTGCCTATTCGGAGCAAACACACAATCAAATCATTCCTCTTTATAATATTACCTACTGTAGAAGTATTGATATACGAATTACTTTATTACACAGGTCATAGACGATAGCATATCATAAGTTTACAGTTATGTCTTACATGTTTTGAATCTGCACAAAGGTTCCCAACCTACGTGGCAGACAATGTAAGTCAAGCTCACGACCACGTTTCGATCGCTTGGGAGAACCAATTTATGTTCTCGCGGTCATGAGAAGTCACAACATTGTAAATAGGGAAAGGCACTAACTAGGAGATCGGTGATTTTTTTATGGACTTGTCCAGCGATTGATCACGATTCCACCTGATGTGAAGTGCAGAAGAGGTCTAAGATAGAGTGGCTGGCTAGTCTAAGGGGAACAAATGTTTGGCCATGCTTTGATCGGGTCCCGGGAAAAGAGAAAACCAAAAAATTCTTGCTTGATGTTGTGGCCGTGGATATGTGTGAAAATGGTCTTACAATCAAAAACGCCGAAGACCGTGCGAAGTGGAGAAAAAAGCAAGAATTTGCATTCTGTGCTCTGCTGCCACTAGCTAATGATAAAGCCTAGAAATTGCTTAAATAGGAGAGAGAAAGAGCAATCTTAAGAATCGCAAACATTTGGGAAATATTTAATAACACAGACAACAGGCTGAGTTTCACAGCAGAAGCAAAGGATATATCATTAAGAATATCCTCGAAGTAGAGCGTTGTTTAATATGAAGTAACGTGGGCTAGCATTAATATGGGGACCGATAGGAAGGTCCTAATAGAGTTTTGATAAATAAGTTTAGTCGATCAAAGAAATAGTAAGGACTTGCCTAATTTGGCAATAACTGCTTAAAGTGTAAGTGTGTTAGTGGTATTTTACTTTAAGAACGTTTAAGTTGTAATACTGTTGTGTTAATTAGAAAAATAATCTAATTAAATATACTTATTTAACCACCCTTGTACTAAAACTAATGTTTGGTTTGTATTTGAGTGTAACGTACAAAAATTAAATAAATGAAAATAAAATATAATTGGATATTGTATAGGAAGAGGAAACGCTGAAGCGAAGAAATAAATAATTCACTCGATGCTTGGAAAACTATGTAGAGGGCAAGTACGAGGACTTTCGTGTCGGTGGTGTGGCGTGCGGTAGAATTCTTGGGACAAGTTTCCTTGTTATTGAATTATTGTAGTTTGGACCTAGATGCTGGGAATATGTGTAAACTTGCTCAGTTTCGTGTTGGTATAATTAATGTTGGTGTAAATGTTACAACTTTTTAATGTTTATTAAGATAAGAAAGCACCTAGGTTTTATTTATCTTTGAATTATTTAAATCGATTATTACTACGCCGATAGTGGAGTAACAAAATAAGTTGATCTTATTACTTTCTTGTTGTAATCTTCTTGAATAGGTAGACATCATCATTGCGAATGACATTTGTCCTGCATGGATCAGATTCAAATTCCTCAGCCAGTTAATAGCGGCAGGAGTAAGATCGTGAAGTTTCCTCATTCCACTTGAAAAACGGCGAAGTAGGCATTCGTTTACCACATGGGTAGGGTCTGGTCGGGTGCTCCGCAATCGCACTGTGGTGATCCCTTAATCCCCATTTATGGAGGCGATGGTTAGTTTTCCTGTGGTATGTGGTATGTAGTGTATTTGAATAGACAGTAATAAATTTTCAAAATTTGAGGATAAATAATTTTTTTACAGTACTGCCATTTAATGCCCTCTTTTTTTCATCCATTGGTTTACATACAACTACGCTTTAGTCATTCATATTGAGGTAAAGTTTCTTTTCAAGTGATGTCCAATCTTTTTAATAAGTAAGTAATGCGATTTGCACCTAATACAGTCTTGATTTCGTTAGTCTTTGTTGAAAACGGCAAAATTAGGTGCAATTTTCGCGGAGACAATTTCAGCTTCCAAAAGACACTAAAGAATACAATTTAAATATCATATCCGAGTGCTGCTCCTCGAAATGTCTCAATGTGCACAATAAAATGCAGTTCTCGAGACTGCGTCGTTGCCGGCATTTTATTGTTGCTACAACAATTTTGTAGTATTCTACAAGATTGTTATTTCTGCGGAATGCGCGGGGCTATAATGTTGTACAATTTAATATCAATTTCAAAATACAAATAAGCTAGTCAAGCCTGTGAAAATAAGGTGTTAGAAATGGCATTCTGAAAGTATATGTTGGTAGGTGGGGAAGATGGTTTAAAAAGAGAATTAGTTATTGTTGAAAAAGTAGTTATAAACTAATAAAGGTAGAAAGTGATTTATATTGCTCTAAACATGCTGCAACAGTAGTTGACTCGAAGGTTATATTTTATTTAATTTTCTCTACAAAACATTAAAGAATTTTGAAAATAGGAGTATATGTTCCAATTCTTCTGGGGCAAATAAACCAAAAAAATACTTTCGTTACTTAACAATTTTGTCATATCTTATCTTATCTTATCTTCTTATGGGGTCCCAAATTATAGGAAGCACGTCGAACCTTTGGGTCCTTTTGTACTTACCCCATTCCTTACTCACCCATACCAGGATTTCCGAAGAAGGACTGCATGAGCTTCAGAACATCACCTGGTGCGAAGTGCCTATAGTCCTCCAGGTCAGGATACGCTGCTCCAAAGAGGTCCATTCGCTTGTTGGCCAGTGAGTCACAGCAGCACAGAATATGGCTCATGGACTCCTCTGCTGTTGCACATGCCCTGCATTCGGGGCTTTCGACAAGTTTTAGTTTCAAAAGGTGGCTGCGGTTTTCAAAATGCCCGGTCACCGCTCCTATTATCATTCTTGTCTGTGCTCTGCTGAACTTGCAGATACTTTTGCGCCACCATGTGCTATCGGCACCAATCGTCGCTTTCGAGTGTGCGAGTCCACTCATCGTGTTCCATTCTGCCTTGTGTCTCGTTTCGACATTTGCTTTAATTGCCGTAATTGCTGTTCTATATGCCAGCCCTACAAAGGGCTCAGGTCCTATTAGTGGATTACCAGACCCTTCCCTTGCCAATTCGTCAGCTTTCTCGTTTTCCCTAACCCCAACGTGACCCGGCACCCAGACCAGTCTCAGCTTGTTGTGTCTACCCAGTTTATTGAGGGAATTCACACAGTCCAAGACCAGTCCGGAACCGATTCTGTCGGAGCCGAGGGCAGCGAGTGCCGACTGGCTATCAGTGAGAATGTAGATAGTTTGGTTTTTAAGGCCTTTATCTAAATTCAGTTTGGCACATACAGTTATCGCATACGTTTCTGATTGGAAAACAGTAGACAACTGTCCCATGCTCTGATACATTTGTCTGTCCTTGGAGAAGATGCCTGCTCCCGTTCCATGGTTAGTTTTTGATCCATCTGTGTACCAGATCAGGCAATCCTTTTCTGCGGGTCGGAATTCTCCCTTCCATTCTTCCCTTGTAGGGACATATATCTTATAATTCTTTCCGAAGTTATACGTGGGTAGTATTTTGTCGCTTCCCATGTTTAACATCCTGTCGAGTTCTTGCGTGGTCTCCATTTGCAAATGCTTTGTCCTTGGTGCGTTCCTGTTCCACAATTCAGCTGTAGACAGCCGATAGAGTGCTTTACAGGCTTCGCCTTCTATGTGTATATGTAACGGAGGCAGTCCTAGGATAATCTCCATGGATGCTGTTGGTGTAGTGGGAAATGCACCAGAGATCGCACAGCAGGCCATCCTCTGTAGTTTCCTGAGGGCATTTATACATGTCACCTGTTGGACTTTCGGCCACCATACTAGTGCTCCATAGGTCATAATAGGTCTCACCATTATTTCGTACAGCCATCGTACAATGAACGGTTTAAGACCCCAAGTTTTGCCATATGTGTTCCTACACATGCCAAATACTCTTGTTGCCTTTGTTATACTATTGTTAACATGTGTGTTCCAAGTGAGTTCTCTGTCCAGCGTGACACCTAGATACTTCACCTCCTTGGCCAATTTAATCTCCGTACCGTTTAACCTGAGGTTGTTTAATCCCGTCAGTTTCCGGAGCCTTGTAAAAGGTATAATAACAGTTTTGTTCGGGTTAATGTTCAGATGATTCTCTGAGCACCACTTTTGCACATTCCCCAAGACTTTGTTCATTATATCTTTTACCGTGTTCGGAACTTTGCCATTGATAAGGATGGCAATGTCATCTGCATAACCAACCGCAATTACTGGTCCTTTATTGAGGCAGGCTATTAGAGAATCTACGACTAGACTCCACATTGTCGGAGATAGTACTCCTCCTTGCGGGCATCCCTTCGTCGTCATCACCGACAGCTTATCTCCCATGAGCTCAGTTGATTCTACTTTTGAGCATATTATTCATCCATCTACAGAGCGTTTCCGGAATACCGTGCTCTATTGCCGCTCTACAGATAGACTCAAACGTAGTCTGGTCAAATGCCCCCTCTATATCAAGGAAGGCACCTAGACATAGTTCTTTACTTTCGAGCGCCTTTTCCGCCTGGTTCACTACATAGTGTAGAGCTGTCTCTGTCGATTTACCAGGCTGATAGGCGCATTGCATCCTGTGAAGCGGATGCCTCTTAAGTGGACCATCCCTTATGTATCTGTCCACCATTTTCTCCAGTACTTTCAGTAGAAAGGATTGCAGACTTATAGCCCTATATGATTTAGGCTCATCATACGTTGCTTTTCCTGGTTTTGGAATAAACGTCACATTGACCAACCTCCACGCTTTTGGAATATGTCCAAATGCTATGCAAGCTTTTAGTAGTCTACATAAGTGCGGGCTAAGTATAGATATCCCTTGTTGCAAAAATATCGGATAGATGCCATCTGGTCCTGGGGCTTTGTACGGCTGCAGAGTGCCCACCGCCCATTTCAGTTTCCTGTCATCTACCACATACTTTGCCACCTCCCAGTCTCTCTTAGAGGTTTTTATCTCCCAAGGTTCTAGGCTATTTAGATCCTGCTGATCAATTGTTGTCTCTATGCAACCTGGAAAGTGAGTTTTATACATCACTCTCAATGTTTCTTTGCCAGATTCTGTTTGCATACCTTGTTCGTCTTTAACGCTCGACAGTGGGTTTGCCTTAGTGATAGCTATTGATTTAGCTAATCGCATTCCTTCAGGCAGGGTTTTTATAGAGTCACATTGGTGTCTCCAAGCAGCCCTCTTTACCTTTTTAACCATTTTGCCATACTCGGTTAGGGCCTTATGATAGTCCTTAAAATCCTTTTTGGCCTTAGCTTCATTGAAGAGCCTTCTTGTTTCCTGTCGCATTTTTGCTACCTCTGGCGTCCACCAAGGTTCTTTTTGGCTCCTAGGTTTACGCTCTGGGCAGCTGTCCATCCAGGCAGTTTTTATGCCATTGACGATTCGCTCAGCTTCCAGTTCAAGGTCAATTATAGAGTTGAGCCTTGATCGCGGAGCGCCTAATTCTATTTTTAGCATTTCTCTGTACGATACCCAGTCAGTATGCCTTGGGTTCCTTTTGCGAACATTTTGTGATTTTAACTCGTCACCTTTATACCTGAAGCATATGTAGTTATGGTCGGACAGTGTGGTTTCATCCGACACATGCCAGTCCTCAATTTTACTAGTTGCCTTCCTACAGGCCAAAGTAACGTCAATGACCTCTCTTCTCGCAGAGTTGAAGAAGGTGGATTTGTTATCTTTATTTAGAATAAGAAGAGGTGAACTTACCAAGTAGTCAGCTAACTTCTCTCCTCGGTCATTGTTGTTAGTGCTGCCCCACATGATGTGGTGGGCGTTAGCGTCACAACCTATGACAAGGCCCAGTTTTCTATCCTCGGCATGTTTCACGAGTGTGTCCATCTCCGGTGTAACTGGGTCCTTTTTCTCGTATGGCAGGTAGGCTGCAGCCATGACTACCGTCTGCCCTGCCCCATGTTGGACCTTGACTGCTGTCAGGTCCCTGTAACATAAGGAATTAAGGAGCATGGCGTCTAAACCATCTCTGATAAAGACACATGTCCTCGCATCATTAGTAGTACAGTGAGTGAAAATTCGACTGTTAAGACTACCAAAGCCACTTACTTGGCCTTTGTACAGATAAGGTTCCTGTATAAGAGCTATATCGTACTTATTCAGCCGTAGCTCCCTAGCAAGAATAGCTACGGCTGCCTTGCAGTGATGTAGGTTAATTTGTACACACCTTAATACCGCCATTGGAAGGCCTTAGTTTTGCCGGCGTACCGCCGACGGTCCACTGTCAGCGTCCGAGGACGCCTCCGTCTCCATCGCGCCGCAGGAGTCTCGGGGCGACGATGCCTCCGTCAGTGCGCCGAAGTCCATCGGCCCATCCGACGTGGCGGGTGACAGCACCAGCTGTTCGGCAGCATCCACCAGTGGCGAAAGGGACGCCGGTGGTCTATCCGGTGGCCTGGTAATTACCAGGCTTGGCCGCGGTGACGGTGCGCGCGGCCGCGTAAGCTTGCCCAGCCCCCGTCGTCGTAGGTCCAGCGGTCGCTGAGGGTTGGCTAGCTCCCTACTCGTGGACGCAACCGCCAGCCGGTCCTGAGCTCTCAACGGCGGCCTTTCGGCCGGCCGAGGGCTCCCAGTCCCGCCTACTGGCTGCTGCTCCCGCGGCACCGGCTGTGGCAGCGCATCCCGCTCCTTTTCCCCCTGCCCACCATGACCCTGCCGCGTTGAGGTCCCGGCCCCGCAAGCAGCAGGTGCAGTCGACTCCTCAAGAACCTTGAAGAGATCGATGCAAAAACCGCTGCGCAGCCTGAACCCCACGGACTTGATATAGTCGGCAGAGCACTGGTCCATGAGCACGATGCGCCTCACATTCCCCCCCTCAGCAACTGTGTCTACTACCTTCCATTCGCCCGTTTTCAGGGTCGGATGGTATCGTTGCAGGATTTTGAGGAGCCTTGCGATGTCACGAATGACGTGGTTCCTCGTCTTCCAGGCCATCTTGACGGGTTTAGGTAGGTCTTTGGCATGCATTACCTTGACTTTCTTCCCGTCGATAGTCTCGCCTTTGACAGCATCACGGAGCCATTCCGCGTCACTCTCTCTACTGCAAGAGAAGTGCATGGCACCCGCAACTATGCCCTTCATCTCGACCTCCGGTAGTTTGGTGGTCGCCTCTAACTTCTCGAAGAGTAGTGGCCCGAAGAGGTCCCACCCATCGCCTTCAAACTGAATCGTCGGGAAACCTTCCGGGACGACTGCCATCCTAACGGTTGCAGTGGCCTGGCTATATGTGGTGGAGCTATCCACTCTTGCCTTTTTGGCCTCAGCAGCCCCTTCGACGGTCTCATCGCTTACCTCACGATTCCTTTTAGGCGTCGATGCTTCAGGTCTATCAACTGCCCCTTCCTTTCTCATTTGCATACGCAACTTACGCTTCGCAGAACCAATCAGCCGCTTGCTCCGTTGCGTCTGCCATTCTGAAGAAGGTCCAGCCACGGCCACCGCGTCGTCACGAGGTACATTAGCCTCTCCAGGTCCCTCCTGCCAGGTCCGTAATTGGCCCTGAGCAGGTGGCCCGGGATTAGGCGCAACCCTCTGTTCAGACGCGGGACGACCTAACAGCTGTCCCTTGACCTCCATACTTACCGCAGCAGATTGTTGGGGCAGTTTTCCGCCCTCCGTACGCCCTGCTTTGGCTGTTGATGGTTGCGGGCAACTCAAAGCTACCTCGTTCCCATCCTGTCTCTCCTTCCTCCCTTCTTCACCAGCGCCGTGTTTTCCGTTTTTATTATGGGGTGCCATAACAATCGGTCAAACAATTTCGTCTCTTCAACTCCCCACCCTCCACGGAGTCCTCAATTGGGGATGTCTGCTAGACACCAGGGCTATTGAAGAGATATAGTACTCCGCCAGAGCAACCTGCGAGACCAACCCAGGCGGTAACGGCCGCGCGAACAGCGCGGACACGCAAAACCGATACCGCCATCGACTGCAGGCCGCGATCCTTTGGAGCACTCACCGAACGTCGTCTGAGGGACGGACGTTGCAGCCGATTGATTCACTGCTGGCTAGGCAGGAACCGCCCGTGTGAGACGAATAGCCAGACCGAAGAGGTGTGTTGCCGCAGTCCCTTTGGCTCAACCTCCAGGATTCCTTCATCCGTCCGCACGGGTCCCCGCGCACGGCAAAAACACGCGGGTGGACTCAACCTAACTACCCCTCATCAATATCTTGTGATGGTGGGCCCGCGATACCGGTCCACAGAGTACCGCAGTGGGATAGTGGATAGGAGTTGGGAAGGATTAGATAGGAGAGGGATTTTGTGTAAGGTAGAGTAGAGGTCCGTCTAATAGTTTCGGTTACGTCTGTTTCTGAGGGAACCAGACCAATAACAGGCAGCAACCACGGGAAGGATAATCTAAAAGACTTGCCAGGATAGTCTTCGCGACCTGCGCTCGTACCATGACCATTCGCCAAATTGTACACCGGACAGGTGCACAAAATGAGATTCCATATGCTGGAAACCCTCAAGGGAAAATGTTACATCCAGCACACCGAACCTCGCCCTAAAATTTTGTCATATAGTAATTCTCCATTGTTTTACTTGCATCCTTTCAAACAATTTAAATTGTAGTGGCGCCATTAGCGTAACAGTCGACACATAACTCTACATACGTAACAACTGCGCCTTCCTTGGGTCTACTTTCCCTGATAATTACCAGCTCGTGACTTATGGTCGCTTCATTAGTGTACAGCGTACAGCTATCGAAACCTTCATTGAAATCTACTGATTTGCATACTTCCTTTATAGTACTCGCACATTCAGTTATCCTCTACTTTAGCATATGTTTGTATTTAACTTAATATTTATTTTCTCTTATTCTTGTGACTTAATAAGTACTTCACTTTTTTAATGTCATGCTCATTATTATGCTGCATGTTGGGACTATCAGTAGTGGGTGGGCGTCGCCGGCCGGCAGTAGTTTGTATGAACTAACTGGTGACGCTATACTTTACTAACCAAATGTATATATAATGCTTTTATTATGTAATGCTTTTATTTTTTATTTGTACAATAAAGTTTAAATAAATAAACACACAACTAACACAAGTTGTCAATTTAGCTTACATCCCCCTTACTTTACTCTTTTCATCGATATTTTTCCATTTGACCGTGAACTGAACCTATTTTAAAAATTTGAAACTATGTCGCTAATATATTATATACTATTACTAGCGACCCGCCCCTGCTTCGCATGGGTATAAAAACCTACCTCTTGAATCGCTCTTTAAAAAAATTGCTTTTATTCGAAATAAGAAATTTGCTGACAGGCAGAATTGTTCGTAGCCTCGAACAAGCATAGGTACATAAGAATATAAGAACAGAAAAAGCGATAAGTATTGTTTTATACTATGTAGTGATTATCCTGTTCTATCTTGTGATACAAATGCTTTGTTGGTCCGTGAGACAGAACCAGAAATCGAGAGTATTTATCACGGTCACAATAAAACGGCTCGAATCAATTAATTTGACATCTGAGACAATGGCCAGTGAAAGTCTTTGGCTGCGGCAGAGTGAGTTATCTGGATGTAATCGCTGGCTCAAATTACAGACTAACTGGAAGCGTCAAAAGTGACATCAATTACTATGAACGTATGATTATGTTGATTTGTACAGTCGGTGATAAATCATCTTTGTGTTAGAAACCGCCAATAAAAGTTTAATTTTATAATATTATTTATATCTTTGCCGATTCGATTTAGTATCTGAAAAATAGAATAGGTATTATAACATAAATTATCAACTCAGATAATATACTTAACTGAAATAAAATTCAACATAAAAGATAATTTGTTTGAATTTGAAAACGAATTCTTTGACAACTCTATTCCGAACTTCTGAACTGAATATTAATTAAATCAAATCAAATCATTTATATGTGTATCACAGGTTATATAAATGGTCTTTAAAGTGATATCTATATATGAGAAAAGATATTCTTAACGTTTTAAGATAGAATTACTTTGTGTAAGGAATAATAAGATGATGTAGTTGAACTTATTAATGCAATTACTTTTCCTTTTTAGTTTCAATTCATAAGACCGTGGTTAAGGATACTATTATATTTGAGGTTATTGATTTAATTTAACGCAAGCTGGACGTCTTGTTTTACATGTAAATCAAAATTGTACAGCAACTTTACTAACATGTTGCATAAAACTAAATCCCAAAATATACTTTTTCAAGTCGTCGTTGCTATAAATCATCAATGTTATGACAATAACAAGCGCCGTCTGGTGGTTTCATAACAAAAAACCGTTTAAGAACTTCAAGTAGCCACACTTTTTTTTCAAAATCAACAGACTACATAACAGTTGCAACAGGTAGCCACAAAAAGTGAACAATCTCAGCAGCGATCGCAAAAAACACTTTTATTAGCGTCTGTACCGACATTGTCACTTTCAAGTCGTGAGTCACGATCGCAAGCTTTCGTTCCTCTGACACTAGGGACTGTCATAAATTCCTGATCGTTATTCCTTGTCTCTCCTGCTTTATTTTAAGGTTTAAAGTCTTATATAGTTTTCTTTAAAGGGATAATCGTAGTACATCGATTTTTAAAATCATCTTCTTTATAAGCAAAGAATTTCGAAGGAGTTTTGGCTCCAAGCTAAAGTCGCTCAGTTATCGTCGTTTTTGGAATAGGTTTTGGCTTGGACGCGTAAGTACGCGTTCCCGCATGCGAGTCTTTTAGCGTATCGAGTATTTACGAGTACGGCAACTTCACCGGTCCGCGCAACTCAAAAACAAGGATGCGAGCGTTCGGGACTATATTCGGAAGACGTCGTCGTGAAACTTCGGGATCGCTCGACTCGCCCGCTGCCGCACCTAGCCGCCGAGCGATGTATTTCGGCGAGTTATTGTTTATTCAAATAACGCTTTTATTACAAACACAATAAGGTCATTTTCTTTTGGTAGCATATTTGTTTTGGTGTGATAATAATACTTGTTGTTTACTTACAATTTGCAATTTTAAAAACAAACAGTTGTTAGTTGTTAGCTTTCGCCGAAAGTTCAATATGAAAGTAAGTACTTATGTATAACCGTATTGAAAAAAAAAACAAGAAAACAAAATAATAAATAAAAAAAGATTAAGAATAACTTTGTATATTTAAAAAAATGTAAATAAAAGTAATCAATGTATATAAAATCGATTGAAAACTTCTAATATATATTTTACTTAAATACACTTTTTGATTGAAATTTTAATAAAAACTGTTGACAGTCCTAAGCCTGTATAAAGTATGAAGGGAAGTTTTAAGTCAAAAAAATTGGATAAATAAATACGAAGTGTGAAGACTCAATACTTGTAAAACTACTTAGTCCATATACGCAAGACGCGCATTTACGGGAATCATTTGGTTACGCAATGAGTCCATTGAGTCGCGTACTCGTAAATACTCGTGGACCTAGTCTTTGGATCTAGTCTTTTTCTGGACGCGTACTCGCAAGACTCAGTCCGCGTTTTACCTAGTATGTCTCACCTCTATTCGCTAAGTGTTCGTGAACAAGCGTGAGTGTTGGGAAGTGGTACAATGTCGTATAAGTGACTTTAATCCTTGTCACTAAAATCTCCCAAGATAAAGCTAAGTGAACTTCCACCGCTTCACTTAGCCCTTGACTAACTTGACTAGACATGACTACTGACTTGACTTGACTGTGACTCGACAAAATGAATAACATTTATCTAAAACTTGATACTGGCAAAAATAAGCTATATGTTTGATTGCCATATTGTGGACAATATCCAAATCAAAAAAAAAAAAAAAAATTAGTACCGCGCGCGGTCTCTCGGCATTTTTTTTAAATCTATGTTTTCAAGTGTGTTGGTGGCCAATGCTGTTATTAAATTGTGCAAGCTGCCAAAAGGCTAACTTAACGACTGTCATCTAGCAATACTTTATGTTATCTCTTGTTAAAAATTTGTGCCGAATAGTGGCATGACAAAACAGTATGTACTTGTTATTACTACCTACATATTACATTAAATTATTCTTGTTATTGGAATATTTTCTTATAAAGTATAATTTTCCACCAATAGTTAAAATGTTCTATTTTTATGTCTCTCCTAATTTAACTATTCTAATTCAAATATTGCTAAAACTTGGTAAACACTAAAAGAAAGAATACTAGAATTAACACTATCTACACTTTTATTTCTCAAACCAGAAGTCCCAGACTTAACTTTTAATTGAGTCGTTACAAAGATCTGTATTGACCGAGACATGCGATGGTTCACTAAGCAGCTCAGCTACCAGCTCACCAGCTCAATAGGCAATAAATAAGATAATAGGTTAACAAGCGAGTGTTTAGACACGCTCCAACAGATACAAGTAATTAGACGAAAGTCTTTTAGCTAATTTAGTTTGCTGGATTTATTGTGAAATGGTGCAGTGCAGTTTCGAATTGTTATTTTATTTTAATTATCTACTGTTGCTGTAGTTCCTTGGATAACTATTAGTCAAGTGAATTATAAAGAAAAATACTAATTGTTAATAGAAATGTATTACTATAATCAAATATATTGAGGCGTAATCAATCATAAATTATCTACTGTTGCTGTAGTTCCTTGGATAACTATTAGTCAAGTGAATTATAAAGAAAAATACTAATTGTTAATAGAAATGTATTACTATAATCAAATATATTGAGGCGTAATCCATACTAATATTATAAATGCGAAAGTCTGTCGGTCTGTCTTTCTGTCTGTCTGTCTGTCTGTCTGTCACCTCTTCACGGTTAAACTGCTGGACCGATTCTAATGAAATTCGGTAGGGATATAGTTAACGACCTGAGGTCAAACATAGGCTACTTTTGGGCGCGATATAACCGAGTCCCACGCGGGCGGAGCCGCGGGCAACAGCTAGTCAATCATAAATGGTGAATTATGTCAAGAAAATACTCATATAGAGATATGATTAATAGAACTTTTGTTTAATTTAACAACATTGTCTTTTTTATCATAAAATTGTCTCGAAATATTATATTCTTTACTTAAGGATAATTATGATATACATTTTTTTTTAATAAAACCGAATCCGCATGGTTGGCCTTATAGCAGGCTTAAATCATACCAGTAGGCAGTAGGTAGAGACGTCTTGTGAGTGAGCCCCTAAGTAGGTATTTTGGAGAATAAATGCTAAAATATATTTCTAGGTTTTACAGTGTGAGGTCGTCTCTTTCGTATGAGATAAAGACGTGAAAAATAAATATTTTCGGAGAATTCACTGAATTTTTTATATAAGTATCTAGTTAATAAACTTCAGAATAATTTGTTTTGACGAACGCTTACGAAACAACCTAAAATTTCAGTCACGTCCTAAGGCATGTTTGTCTCAAAACGACCCATCAAACTTTCTTAATCAGAGCCCCCTCGCGGGCGAAATAAGAGTTTTTCAAATAATTTCCATCCAAATTCCATCTTTGACTTCGTAATCACTTAACTGTGGATTGGAAATCGAGCCGAAGTGTTCGGAAATAAGGTCCGATGCTGGGGTCGGACTGTTGAAATCTGTAAAGTACTTAATGTTTTCAATTCTGTATAATCGGTTTAGAATTTTCGAAGTGCTGCGTTGGTAATTGGATTGGTTTCGAATGGGGAATTTTTAGCGGACTTTGCCGCAACCAATGAAAGGATCGGTTACATACAAATCAATCTCGATGTAGTTATTTAGTGAGAAGTGAGAACTCAATCAGCTATTAAGTTGTTTTTGAATTGTATTTGAATTGAAATAAGTCAGCATATAGAATGGGATGGCGCAAGAATGTAGATAATTAAATTAAAATAATATGATTCTCTATGCCAATTAATTGTATATCAGAAGCAGACGATTTCTGTTGAGAGCGAATGTCTCAATTAAGAGCATTTATTGTCGACCTACGATGATGACAACGAAAAAAAAAAACCGAAAATAAAATTAAAATAAAACTGTTTCCCACAGTTTTGTTTCTATGATACAAAGCTGTGGGATGGATGTTCTATGAAACAAAAAGACCTATTATATCTGTGTGATTTGTCCCTATATATTTATTTATTTATTTATCCCTGTATCAATTTACTTATACGCCTAGATTTAGTAGTTTAGCGAAATAAACCAACTTAATATTTTCGTTTGAAACATTTGAGCAGAACATTAATAAATTAAATAAATAATGATTTTTCTTTGAAAAAGAATACAATGATTTATTTTCGCCTATTAAAATTTGTAGACACCTATACCCATAATTCGGTTAACTAATTATCTCAAAAATAAGGTTATTCTTGTAATGAAGTTCTTTACTTTATGTTTTCGTGAAGTTAAGTGTTAAACGCCGAGGACATTTTGTGCGATAACACTCATTGAAGCCAATGTCGTTGTAGATAAGGTTTATCAACGAAAACAAAAGGAGGCTATTACTAATGTATTTACCACTCTTTGCCCGTGGTACGGTATATGGAAAAGAAAGTAAGTGAATAATTATTCTACTCCTTTTTCTTGCGTACGGAATATCTAGAGTTATTATTAGGAGATTAACCATAAAGATGTATTAGACATATTTTTTTTTATCACAATTGCTTTTAAAAATATTATAAAAAAAGTAAGCAGAAAAATTAAACTGCTTAAAAGCAATTGCTTAATAACTTCAATAGTTGGCAAAATAATAATATATAAACAAGAATAATAGATAATTTTTCACATAGGTGTGTATATCTGTGGCAGGACAGATAGAGCTTTAGTTTGTTTTTCTTCTACTAGACCTAAGAAAGACTAGGATTTGCGAATTATTTTTTCGTTCATTCGTCCTGAAAAACCCATTTCTTTGAATGGTCAATCATTTTCGTGTCTATATGATGTTTATGGTTATATAATAGGTATTCATAATTTAAACGAAGCTCTATCTACAGGCCCTTATCCCGTCCTTTTATGAAGTCTCAACCACTCTAGACTTTTTAATATTGCACAGGGGAGCATATGCCCATACCTATTCTCGTACGAAGGGTCGGCCTAATGTGTCGACAGACGCGCGACCACTCCAAAATACTCGGTAACAGCAGTTTTACAAGATTTATCGCACTAGTATTTTTGACGCACCAGTCACTTAGCGTACTTGTGACTTGTGATGTGGCACCTGTGACGGTATTAAGTGGTGATATACTAACTACGCTGTGACTAAACTTTGTAAATAGGTAGGTAATATAAAAGTTTGTGCTATATGTTCAAGCTATATGTACTTTTTGTCACTATGTTTCATCTTGTCGTACCTACTTGTTGCAAGGAATAGTTTCTAACAATATTTAACTATATTTTTAGTCACCATTTCTCATCTTTGTTTAAACATTTTTTTAAAGTAATGAAATCTGTAGAAATAACGTTTACCGAATCTTTTTTTCATGAAGGTTCGGTTTACTATTTAAATTTATTTAATTTGTATTTCCTTCTTAATTTATTTAATGTTTATGTAAATGTGTATTTCCATACTGTACTTTAATGTTTACCTTCATTTCAATTTAGTATCTTCACGGCTTATTACATTATTTCAGTGGCATTAGTTGTAACGCGATATACTCTGTGTTATTTTCAGCTCCCTTACCATACACGTTTACATTTCAATGTTTACTAACAACTGTAGGTACAATTTAGATCGGAACCGCGAACTAAAACAATAGTACTGCACATGGCTAGTATTTTCAATTTGCTGGAACATATCGCCAATCTACAACTCTATTAACTAGTGCTGCTCAATCACCGAATGTCGATAATCGATAAAAAGGTGTGAGTTAAGTTTATTGTACTGAAAATATTTCTCCGCGTCGTCGTCGTCGACGCTATTCAGTCACTCTTCGTGGAAAATAATGTTATCGATTGTGCAGAAAGCGGAAATATCGAGAAAAGTTCAAAGAGCTGCTCGCGATCACGATTGGGTGCCGTTCACCTTGATACGCACTCCGCGTGCAGTGCACATATAATACAGGGTGATACTGTATTTATGTAGGGAAGTCTGTGCAAGAAATATAACATAACTTTCTGTACGTATTAACACAGTTTATGCCCAATTTCTATATACCTATTTCTGTTAAAACTGTTTGTTCTAAAATACTTTGTAAGTTTCGTCATTTGGGTTATTTAAATTAATGTCGTAAATTCATATTATTTATGTCTAAATTAGTACTCTAAGGAAATTCGTGATATAATACATTTGCATCCTTTTCATATCAGCATTATTATTTATACATCATATTAATATTTTTTTTTTATAAATAAAATGATTACAAACATGGATAAATCTGTATTCATTAAATAAATTTTACAAATTGTAAATTCGAAATTAAATTTGTAATATGTTCTGATTGTTGACAAGTAGTGAATGCTTTTAACATTAAGTCCGTCATTGTTGTATTTTAAGTCTAATTTAGGATTTACTTGTGGAACAATGGAGTTTTTAATAAATAAGCTTTATTTATTTATATAAATAAATAATTTTTGTGAGTTGGTATCATCACACATTTTAATTTTATATCAACGAGGTAAAAAGGGCACCAACAAAGCCAGTTCCCGTAGCATTCAAATATACGGAAGTATCCCTACTTAATTAGGGAGCATACTTTTGTAGATGAAGGAAATTTATGAAGGCCCGGTTGCCCGGTCGTCAAGCGAAAGTCACGGCCGATGTAACCCGGCTATGAAAAGCGGACGTTGGTTACGTATAACGACAAGGTAATAAGCACCCTCGTTTCTTGACCGGGTTGGATTACCGGCGCCATGCTGTCTAGTGTTGACCGCACCCGCTTTATCGATTTTAGGGGGTCCCCGCGTGGATTAACTTAAAATAATAGCTCTGTATTGTCGTTGCACACGCAATGCTGTTTTCATTAAAGAATACTTATTAGTATTTATAGAGAGTATCAGAGGTCATTATAATAATTTGAGACGTTAAACGATATTGAAGATCTCTAACGTTAAGAAATTTTATCAGTACTTTATAATATAAATTTTCAGCTCCTTTACCGTTATATGTTATACTCATATAATTTATGAAAATTAACATTAAATCATAGCAAAGAAAAACAAACATTCTCGATGATTTCACAATTAAAAAAAGTTAAGCCATTCACTGAAAATAATAAAATGTTAAATGATTAAATTTCAAAAACTAATAACTATCATAAACACACTTAGAGTAATCGGTTTGTTTTTTTTTTACAGCAGTAACGACATAATCCTTACTTACTGGTAATCTGAGTCATACTGATGTTATTACAATCAATACTCCGAATAGTATTGATTAAAATATCATTATCAGATATCTCGACGTACCGATATCAAATATCTTTTTTATTCTGTGCAATAGAATAAACAAAGCATCACATAGTTTATCGAATTTTTTATTCTCCTGCGTCAAAAAGTTTTGTAATTTACGGCCTAAAGTATTGCGTTACAGATTGCGTGTTGTTAACTCATTGCTTTTGATCATACTTTTTTCTTCTTTTTATATTTAGGCTTCACGAAGCAAACTCTAATGCTCAAACGTCACATCGACGATAGAATTGAAAACTTTACCTTTCTTCTTTTACCGTAATTCAATTTTCCTCTGTTACTTGAATACTGACTAAGTTTCGAGCTCGAAGACTTCAACGTTAATTATTATGGTTTTTGTGTAATATCCTGCAGTAAGTAGGGTAAAATAATGATGGTCATATATTAATTTCTTTCGCTAGCAGTAGTTGTCGCGTTTAAGTCTGAGTATTTTAGATCATAAGACTGTTGTTGTTATTTAATAAAATAAACATAAAATGTATTTTATTAATATACATAACTTATAAGTTTTTACTACACGCAGGCTTATTATATTATGCAATAAATTCAAGCAAACCAAGTATTAAACAACTACAATTTTAATTACAAAAGTAATTTTTCCTACTAGACTAAAATAATTTTGGTATAGAAATATTGGACCTATTGGGAATAGACTACTTTTACAAACGCGGGTAGAGCTGGGGGCAAAATCATAAAGTTAAGTGAAGAAACCGCATCGATTTTCATTAAGACCAGGACCATCGATATCGATCAATTAAACTAGCCGTATCGTTATATCTACACTAGCAGCAACTGTCCTTTGTAGAGTAGGGGTCCATGACCGTGAGCGACGCTGTCTCAGGCCATTTCCTCTTAACCTGCCTGGCACTATCAGTTATCGATATTTTATGTCAAATAAATAGCGACCTTTACATTAAAGCAATAAGGTTCAGCAAAGGATACAACAGGTTTCAATAAAAAAGAAACTGAATGTTTTACACACAGTGGGCCAATAGTAAAGTACCAGTACCATATCAGGTATTAGTGTAAAGGTAAAACGGTATATTTTTTATGTGTCCCAATGTACCTGTTCAAAAAAGATTCCCGGGAAATAGGATGATTTCAACAGGCAAACGACTTGATAGATTGGGGACGCGTGTGCAAATAAATCTATTATCATGTCAGGAACCTTATTTTCAACGTAAATTGAGATTGGGTTGGTTCCTGTTGCCTTTTAAATAAATTGGATTTTTGTTATAATTTATGCCAACTTTCAGCCAATCGTGTATTCAGTATAAAAAAGTGCCTTTTATAATTAGTTTCCTTTTAAACAACCTTCTTTTACTAGTTATTAATAGTTTTCTATTGTGAATTTTAATTTTATGGTTACCAAAGTTGAAAGTAACCACTAATAATAAAATTTTCACTTAGAATTCCTAAAGTTATACTTAGTTCCTAAAAGGCGCATAAAAATATTTTTATTTACTTAAATAAAAATAAACTTGAAATAGTGCTAACGAGGAACGACAATAAACCTTTGCAAATACCCTTTGTGCTTGTTGGTTAGCACGGCAGGCTTCGGAGAACGTAACAAATAAAACATGGAAAGTATATGCAAGGTTGGAGGAAATAAGTATATACTTCGAAGAAGAACAAACAGATTTCATGTTCAGGTGAAATATCTTAGGCCCTGTTTCACGAGCGTCAGTAGTCTACATTAACTGTGCCCCTAGTATGAGTTTTTCTTAAAGCAGACGCTAGCGACTGCGTTAGGATTTTGTATAGATATATCTTAGTTGCCTTACTATCCGCCAGAGGCGCTGTACAGGTTTGCCATACTAAATCGCTAACGCAGTCGCTAGCGTCTGCGTTAAGAAAAACTCATACTAGGGGCACTGCTTATGAATGATTGTATTTCACGGTGATTTAATTATAAAATACCTAATTTAGTTTATTACTTACTAGCTGTTCCCCGCGGCTTCGCCCCGCGTGGGACTCGGTTATATCGCGCCCAAAAGTAGCCTATGTTTGACCTCAGGTCGTTAACTACATCCCTACCAAATTTCATCACAATCGGTCCAGCAGTTTAGCCGTGAAGAGGAGACAGTCAGACAGACAGACTTTCGCATTTATAATATTAGTATGGATTAGTATGGACTAGTGAGTTTTGCTCACAAAAAACTGTAATAGGCTTAACTAAGGCAATAAGTAAGTCGTGTTTAACTTTGCGCGAACAATGCATTGATCAGTCGATAGTCGTACATTCATATAAATTGATATCGCGCGCGGTCTCAGTCTCAGGCAATTTTTTTTATCTATAAGGACTTGATGATATGTTAAGATATTTGTCTTTAAAACGCACGAGTTTAAAATTAAAAAAAAAGTGCACGCCTTCGCTTTTTAAACAATGGCCACATTCAATGTTTGAAATAGGTTTAGCGTGTTTGTGTTTCTCATGTTATTGAGGTAGGTACCTGTAGTCTATAGTCATGTTATGAGTTGTTACTAACCAGTCTATATCGTATGGCAAAATGACAAGCGTCCATTGTGAGTGGTAAATGGACATTTGTAATTTTCTACGTTTCATAGAAATCTTTATAGAGCTTTTTGTTCTTTATGAATTGTGCTTAAATCATAGAGCTACGCTGCCACTCTCTTGGATTCCGTCTGCTATATAGCTGAAAATATATGATCGAAGCCAGAACGCCAACATACTTAAGCGAATAGCATAAATGAATGAATAAATTAACATATATAAATGCGCAATTTACAGAAATACATTATATATAAAAAAAATAAAAAAATTATCTCCTCAGAAATTTATTTATATGCCCCGACTCCTAATAAAAGCGACATATCTACTAGTAATAGCAATTGATAAATTGATTTTTAACCTTTCAGACTGATTTAACAATAGGGATGTTGGCTTGTTAAGAACCGATTTGTTTCTATGCATTGGAAATGATGAGTTAACCAGTTTAACAGACAGTGTGCGGGTTTTGAAATTGAATGTATTTCATCATGTTTGTACATAATTTTATTTAACTAGCTTCTGCTTGCGGCTTCGCCCAACATGAAAGGTATATGTCCTTCTCAATACATCTAACTATGTGTATGCAAAATTTCAAGAAGATTGGTTTATTAGATAGGGCGTGGTGCGTAACAAACAAACAAATAAATAAGCAAACAAACTCACTTTCGCATTTACAATATTAGTTACCTAGATGGAAATTTGATTGTTTTTTAAACACAACTAATCATCATTTCGAGTAGGTGTCAAGATCAATCGACCATGCACACCCTGGTGTGCATAACTTATAACTTCGATAAATTTACCATAACAAATACTTTGGGGTCCAAAAATTGTGACATACTCATATTATAAGTCATAAAAATTAAAGTCTCAATTTTCAATGTAGAGCAGGAAATGTATTTCTCTACATTTTATAATTTTTTGCTCCCTACATATTGTTCCCAATTTAAAACTGGAAATGAATATTAATTTCACGATTGATAAACGAGTCGTAAGTACACTGGGCCACATATTATATTACCTACCTAAGGTGTTAGTGTCAGGGTAAAGTAGCATACATTTTTGTGGACCACTATACTTACAAAAACTCCGAGCTTTAGCATTTCCCACCATATCTTATGTCTCTAGGTCGACTAACTTCTGGTGGTCCTTTTATTTTGTTTGTTTTTGGTATAATTGGCAGTGTAATTACCGTGCATACGATTAAGTAAAATGAATATACAATAACAGTAGCATGTCATTATCAAGCAAGGCAACACAGTAAGGGTGAGTTGCACCAAAGTACCAGTTATCGTAACAGTTAAAGTCAAATGTAACAGTAACATTACTGCTAACTATAACCGTTGAAGCGACATAAGTTGCACCGTCGTATTTTGTAGCATAGTTTGTTACCAGGGTTACAAGTATAATGACGTCCGTCGAGGTTATTCGACCCGTCTGACAGATAAGTTGACAATAACAATAGCGCTAACCGGTCAAGTTTAGTCGGTTACGGTTAGTGTAAAAGTTATGACGTATTATGACGATTGACAAAATGGTGCAACCCATTTTTTTACCTAACCGGTACTTTGACTACACAGTTATTGTAATAGTAAGTTGGTGCAACCCAGCCTAAAACTAGTAATAAATAAAAGGCAAACAGAGCCGTTAACGACCATGACATTTATTGGAAACTCTGTCAAGTGTAACGTCATGTCAGGAGCCGTACCATGATTCTTATGTTCGCAGAGAATTCACTTGCTTACTGATACAACTTATTTACGAATGAAGTCAAGGCAGACGTAATAGACCGTGTGGTATCCGGTTGAATAGATCTAGATGTCAATAGTATGTAGCTCGGATAATGTTTACGATCTTTTTTATATTATTTCGGCGATATGTACCGATTTTATAGGTGCATTTATGCATTTTTTTTCCTAGCTGTGTGTCCCACTGCTGGGCAAAAGCCTCACCTCTTTTCTTCTATGCGTCCCTGTCCTGTGCCGCTTTTTTCCTATCCTTTTCGAAGACCCTTAAGTCATCTGACCATCTGATTCTTGGCCTTCCTCTCTTTTTATACCCATCCACCGGAACCCAGGTTGTTAGTACTCCAGCCCATTTCTCTAAATGCATGCGGCACACGTACCTAACTTTTGTAAATAAACTTCAAGTATTCTTATTTGTAAGTCGTCGTATGTTGTTTTAGTAGTGTAGCAACCAAAGAAGTTCGAAGCGCGCGCGGTCTCTCTAGGCAAATTTTTTTTTAATCTTAGGTAGCATCACTGTTCGCTGACCTGCGTGAGATAGGACCTGGAGGCCAACCGCCATCTTTTAAAACCATGCAAGAACGATTGAGTAAGGGAGATGTCGTCTTACATCATGTATTGCGCTGTCTCGCTTACTCACTTATTCTTGCATGGTTTTTAGAAATAATAGTAAGCCACCTATAAACTAGCAAGACATCACCCATATTAGAACACATTTTGGCGCTTTTTCGATTCGGTGGCCAAGATTTATTTCAGGTCGCTGCGCCAGCGCAGTAAGTAAAAGTTTCCATTCAACATTCAAATGCTCCTCGTGTTGCAGGCGTCTCATAGGCTACGGTTACCGCTTTCCATCAGGAAGGCTATATGCCTCAATAGTAGATAGGTATATAAAAAAACATGACAAAAGACGAAAGTAGTTTTTAGACTCGTGGTAGAGGCCAGAGCAGCCGTCTCGTGAATTCTCAATACAATCTCGTTCCTCACGCAAGCAGACAAGTTATTAATGGGCGACAACACTATCTGCCAGATCTCGTGTTGGTCTGACGCGATGCTATCTACCTTGGAATGATGGGACTGGCCTATTGCTAGGCTACTGGACGTGCCATTATAATACCTATATTGCCCACATTAAACATGTAAAATTGACGCCAATGAATGGACAAATCAAATGTAATAAAGTAAATATCCATATCCATATCCATACTAATATTATAAATGCGAAAGTCTGTCTGTCTGTCTGTCTGTCTGTCTGTCTGTCACCTCTTCACGGCTAAACGGATGGACCGATTGTGATGAAATTTGGTAGGGATGTAGTTAACGACCTGAGGTCAAACATAGGCTACTTTTGGGCGCGATATAACCGAGTCCCACGCGGGCGGAGCCGCGGGGAACAGCTAGTTGTTATATAAACAGGTGCCCATGAAACTTCACAAGATTATTCCCTTTGTTTTTTTTTTTTAAATTTGCTATAAAGTTTACATATTTTGGAGGTCTATCCGAACCTTTTTTATTTTATTTGGGAATTATAATTATTTAAACTAAATATGTAAATAATGAAATATGCTTTATAAAAAAATTAACTACTTACTAAATACACACCTAAATAAAATAAAACACAGTTATGCGTCGAAATATTTCTCTGCATCGCTTTCGACCGGAACCTCAGATCACATCAAATGATGTGATCTGAGACCGGAACAGTTCCCAGAACGCTGGCAGCATTTTTCTTTCTTGTCTTTATTATAAACTCATTTTCGTTTAATTGTAAAACTAGATCCCTATCCCATCCAGGCCTCTAGATACTCTAGTACATAATGACTAATGGCAAAGTATTTCTAAACATACGAGCCGCAGGTGTGCAAATACTAAAAACTAGATTTTCCTCGAAGAATTGGCGGCTGTCGCCAAATACGGTGCGACAAGTACAACGCCTTTCGCGGTCAAGCGCCCGTTCCGCATCACGAAGTCACAGTGACATCTCGGCACTTGATAACAGTGATTAGAGCTGGTAATTTATCGTAGAATCGAGTCCGGCACTAGTTTCTCTGTGACAATTATTTATTTACTTTCAAAATAAGAACGTTTACCAACCAAAGATTGTACCAGGTACAATCAGGGTCGATTAATAAAAAAAAATTGTTAGTCGTTTCACAAAAAAAGATGTTTGACAAAAAGACAACAAAGTCGTTTTGTTGTCTTTTTGTCAGTTCAAAGGAGTTTTTGGAGGGAAAGTACCTAAACTGTCGCTATGTCCGCGCTGTATTTAATTTCCAAAACTTAGGTTTTTTCGAGTATTTGTGCATAATATTGGTGGATTATAATTCGCAAAGTGTTCGTGAACAAGCGTGAGTGTTGGTAGTACAATGGTACAGTGTCGATTACGTGACTTTTTATCTTTGTCACCAAAATCTCCAAGTTATACCTAGCTAAGTGAAATTTTTCCACCGCTTCACTTAGCCATCTGACTCTGACTAGACTACTGACTTGACTATTTGACTTGACTGACTTAAGTAGGATTGAAGAAGATTATTAAATTCAAGAAAGGTCTTAAAGGACTAGTTTCCATAGCCGTAAAAACTATTAAAAACAGAAAAAGAAAAAAAGTGATCTTCAAAAGGCAAAAATGTGATCTGAGGCAAAAACGAAACAAGGGTTTCGTTTTTGTCATTTGAGGAAAAGAGGTGATTTAAAAATAATAATAGTGTGAGTAATTAGTCTAGTGTAAGTATTTAATCTGTGCTGAACATAATATAGCAACTGAAAAAGTGAAGATTATTCAAAAATTTATATCAAGTAGACAGGATGAAATGAATGACATGAGCTTTATTCATTCATTCATTTCGTGTAGTTGTCATGATCAATCGACCATGCACACCATGAGCTTGATGTAAATGAATACGATACAACACGTTTTTACAAAAGAGTCACTGTTAAAAGGATAATTACTATAATGATATATTGCTGTCACCAAAGAAATCGAATCTGCCTGCCCACATAGTTAAGTAATTAAACATAACCAACATAATAGCTTGTTGTCAATGCTCTATTACAGCAGCTAGTTAAAGCATAAATGATTGATGTCTGTAAATTATCCCACAATACACATTAAAGTTAATATAGAAGAGGCTTCACGTAGCGAACATGTACTTTTTGTAGGTACATGTTCGCTACGAGAACGCTACCTCTAGTAAACGCAGTCGGCGTTAGGATTTGTATGGAATTTTTTAGTTGCTTTACTATCCGCAAGGGGTGCTGTACAGGTTTGTCATAAAAAATCGCTGATGTAGTCGTTAGCGTCCGTGTTTATAAAATCTCATAACTAGGGGTACTGCTAGGAGCTTCGAATACAGATCGGCAGATTTTTAAGTGTTAATTCGTCAATTATTTGTTTTATAAATTATATCCTAATAATATAAAATTATCATGAAAATATCAGCAAGAAATTCTGTTCATTTGCCTTTTTCAAAGTACAGCCTCACTGGAGATATTCTTGTAAAGTGAGAGTTACAAAGAGGTGTAATAAATCTTTAGTGGTTGGTTTATGTATATTGAGTTTAATAATATTAACTTATAATAACTTAGTACTAAATTTTATGTGACTTTATCGTATTTTAATACGATTAAGTACCTATGTATATGATTAAGTCACATACAATTTACTTTTTATTGAGTTTTTTAGTATTTTCTCATTAAGTTAATAAAGCAAAACAATGCTCGGGTAAATTAACTCCCTTCTGCAGTTTATTTAATTTATTCATACCGAGACTTTGACAACTGTTTTGATGGTTTGTCTTTATGCACGAAAATATACCTTATTCTTAAGCAAGAAAATGCAATTTTTGAAAAACATATTGCCGCAGTTAATTACGATTGGGTTGTCACCTACGTAATTAACTTTTTGATATGTTCGTTATTGAATTTTGGAACAAAAGATGGCTGCTATTATTATTGATACTTGCGGCAAGAAAATTAAGCTAGTTTATACTTCCGTCGCCGTACATATCAGTTTGCTTTAGTATTCTCGATATATATATGTCATAGATTTTTTATTTTCAAATAGGATGACTAGTATTATGGCTTAAATAATACAAAAAATAATTAAGTTCTATTAGAATAGCTTGAAAAAATACAATCTGCCAATAACAACCAATGATTGCACATAAAAATAAGAATCACTTGCACTTATTGCAGACATTTTGTCAATAGAAATAATTTTGTGTTTAAATTATTCTGTTTTTAACCCAATTTCATATAATTTTTTCATCATATTATGTAGTACATTCATAACAATAGTGAAATTTCGACGAAAAGAAGTTGCAATCCCGCAAAACTAAGGAAATTCACCTAAGCCGACAGTACAATGAAGTCTAATTGATACACTTTCGTCTGTTGGTTCATTGTTGTGTCAATCCTGTAGAAATCGAGCTGATCATTTGTTAGAAATGGATTTAATTGAGTTGAATAATCCGTGTAATGATGACAGGATGCTTGAAATGAACGCAAAAGAAATCCATACTAATATTATAAATGCGAAAGTCTGTCTGTCTGTCTGTCTGTCACCTCTTCACGGCTAAACTGCTGGACCGATTGTGATGAAATTTGGTAGGGATGTAGTTAACGACCTGAGGTCACACATAGGCTACTTTTGGGCGCGATATAACCGAGTCCCACGCGGGCGGAGCCGCGGGGAACAGCTAGTAAATAATAAAGTTACGCCCGAATACTCAAACGCTACTCAATTTTGAGAGCTGCTCAAGTATCATGCTGTCGCGCTTAACGTCAACGATATGACAGTGGCAGCATGATACTTGAATATCTCTCAAAATTAAGTAGCGTTTGAGTATTCAGCCATTACTGTAATTAAAAGTTTGGAAGTATGCATGTTATTAAATTACACCGAAACCGCTGAAAGGAAATAGGTAGTTATAAAATTGTACTCAACTATTTTTGATTTCTTCAACAACCACCAGGTGGCAGCTGGAAAACGGCGTAACCTGCGTTCCGAAGCACGTAATCGTCTTTATTATCAGACAATCAGAAGATTCAAGCTTGCAATCCTAACCAAACTGAAACAATTTGACAAATTGTAAACTGAACCCACGACCTACGGGTCTTCAGGCAGTCGCCTTAACCACTGGACCTCAGTGGCAGTTGAATTGAGCTATTGAACCAGTATGAATCGGATAGATTTGAACACAGGACCTCGTTATGAGCGAGAACGATTGATTGGCCTCTTGTTCGTAATATATAAACGATTTCTTGGAACAACTTACTTGATTTGATAAGAACAGTTGTATTTTTTAAGCATTGTGTTCATAATAGCTGTTTAATTTGGCATAGATTATCTTACAGCTGATTATTGTTAAAATAATTTACATACAACTGATTGAAAATTTATTGAAAATAGTTAATATTTACGTTAAGTAAATTTTGAATAATGTATTTATAAACTAATAAATAAAACTTAAATATTACAACTTTATTAAAAATAAAACTAATTAAATAAACTAAATAAAACTAAACTTAATTAAAAATAAAACTTAATAAAAATAATAAAAAGAAGAAGAGATCACCCACTCATTAGCGTTTCCGGTGTAAAAGTGCCCAAAACACTGGCGGCATTACCACGTTGAATTGCTAAGGCAATCCTCTGCACCAGAAACGAAAATGAGCGGGTATCACCACTTCTTTCTTGTATTCGGTGCCCTATCTCCTTAATGAGACACTTAGCATCGGCACCCCAGCAACCCATGGTCTCAAATGAACAACTGATAAAATTAAACATTATAATCTATATTTGTACCATTTTCCATAGATTAAAAAATTTGCCGAGACCGCGCGCGATTCCAAATTCTTCTCATTCTTACCTTAGATTGTCATTTCTTTATAATCTCACAGTTGAGACATCTACGTTATGAGCTATTACACTCGATAACATTAGTCGTACGCAATTCGCAATACAAATTGACAAATACAATTACATTTAACGCCAAATTATCGTCCAATGTATGGACATTTCGATACCCTTTTAGCGTTCATTCAACCACACAAAAAACTTAGAACGTGACTTTTTTAAATCCAATGACAATATCCGGTAGCGTATACCTGGAGTGCTATTTTTGAGATGGATGTAACAGGCAAAATCGGTAAGTAATAATTTTCGTTCGACTCACCGGTTAAGACGAATGAAAATCATTCGAAAACGGATGATAAACATTCGACGCAATCGGGTTTGAGTGAGTTTACATCTCAAAAATAGCACTCCTGTTCAAAAATGCGTCAGGCAGACACTAGCCAAATGTTTTTTAACAAGAAGTCCTCACCGCAGATTCAATTTTGCTAAAAAAAAGCGTGACAAAATAGTTTTGCGGAAATGTCGCTAGTCTAGTAATACCAAGTAATACGGCGATCGGTAGGTAATACCTGAATACAGGCGATGAGGAAATTGGATATACCTATAATTTTTTTGATTTATTTCCGAAACGAGTTTGCTCGAATGCTCCGATCGATTTAATGAGTTATTTTAATTATACTTAACAACAATAGGATATTTATTTTTAACCTTTTTTGTTCTTAGTTTCCTCATACATACACATAGGTATCTACATGTACATATGTATGTACTTTATTTTTAACATCGATTTTAAATTTTGTGCTTACAGAAATATTTTCATGTGGGTATAAACGCAGCGTTAGCGATTTTGTATGACAAAAAAAGTACTCGTAAAGTACCTAACTAAGAAATTCTATACAAAATCTTAACGCGGTTACTAGCGTCTACGTTTATGCTATCTCATGGTAGACGCACAGATTTTTCCATGCTTCCTATAATATTTCCACTGACCCTTAAGAAAACTGTCTAAACCTCAGCTGAATGCAATCTAGACATTGCTCTAACAAAAACGGTGAACAAAGACGTCTCCCTGAGGTTAATAAAGGCGTGCAACGTACAACAGGACAGACAAAGGCACTGTTATTACATATACATGTTTGTATGGTGTCTTTTATTGTTGTTTTGCTTCGTTTATGAAAATTTTAATGATATTGGTTGTTATAACAAGAAGTAAAAATGTAAATTGAAACGGCGCGGCGGTTCACTGGGGAAATGTAAATTTTGGTTTGTTTTAATGAAACTAGCTTTAGTTTGACTTGGTTGTTATAAATCATTAGTTAATTTAAACGGAAGATAAAATTCATTCTGTCTGTCTGTCTGTCAAAAAAACATGAGTAACTTCTACTTTTATTAGTTTATATTGCTTAAAAGAAATTGCAACGCTTTGTTTTTATGCATTTCATACTTGTGTTTGTAATTTCTAGTGTGAGTGAAGACTGCGATAAATCAAACGTTGAATTGGCGAAGAATAACAATTTAGTATCTTACATATATATATACATACTTCGCTGGCTCAGCTACCCGAAATGGATCTTGTTATCCGAAACGCGAGAGCGCTACAGTTTTCAATTCTATTGAGAAGAAAACGTTAATTAATCACTATCACTACATATATAGTAAAAAATAAAGTCGCTTTCTCTGTCCCTATGTCCCTTTGTATACTTAATAAGATTAAATCTTTAAAACTACGCAACGGATTTTGATGCGTTTTTCTTAATAGATAGATGATGATAATGATGCCGTTCATATAAAGACGCTGCTATCGAAGGTTTTTGCTATGACCAGTGACTTCCATCTGGTTTGTATGCTCCGTGAGTTACTTCAAAATCGTCGCTTCCAAGTTCAGCTCCACGACAAAAAGAGCAGGTGGCGGTTTCAAAAGAATGACCTGCCTCAGGGCAGTGTCTTAGCACCTACTCTCTTCAACATCTACACGAACGATCAACCCTGCCCACCAAACCTCCTAGCTGGAATAGCCCCGCCTTTCATCTGTAGGGAGGTAGCCTGCCGATTGGAGAAATTTAAACAGGAAACTGACTAACGTCACTTACTGTTTAATTACCCAGAAAGGGATAAACCTAGGCTGAAAAGTCGTAACAGCTTCATGGAATCAACATCTGCCCTTAGCTCCTCCCACACAGAAAAAAAACACGTGTAGAACTGTGGAAAATTTTTCTCGCCCCTCCTCCAGTTTATATTACCCCAACAGAGATGCTCCCGCCTGGTGGGGGATTGCCCTGGCCGGTCTGGAAATCCTTGAATAGACTGAGAACCCAGATCGGCCGCTGCAAAGGTGACAAGGTGGATTGGGGTTTTGCACGTAACCCTACTGACACCCGTTGCCTATGTGGTCATCCTCTGCAGACTATGGAGCATTTGTTGCAGTGTCCGTCGTGCCCTCACAGGTGTACCGTCGAGGACCTTATGCAGGGCACGGATAACGCAATTAGGGTGGCGGAGTTTTGGTCCGATACCATATAAATCCATCAGACATCGACACGATGAAGAAGAAGAAGAGAATAGATAGAGTGATTCAAGAGGAAGGTTTTTATGCCCATGTTAAGCCGAGGAGGGTCGCTAGTGTTAAAATAAATCATCGCCTCTTTAATATTGTATTCTTTAGATGAAGTTTCATCACATGTTTAATCACCTACGGCGTTTTATTACTTTTCAATTGCCCATTTATAAACCAATCGAAAACGATCTTACACCTATTTTACAGCTTTTTCATCTTATTTTATTTCTGCTTCTTCAGTTTCAACTATAAAAATGTCAGATTGAGCATTACAAATGTTTTTATGGTGTGAGAATTCAATTTCTTTTTAATTTGTTGTCTAAATTACATCTGGTTTTCAATACTTACTAATTTGTAAATTAGATATTTTACGGCCGTAAAACATTACGTTTCGTATTTCGTCTGTATTGCCTATGAATTTAATTAGTTAGAGATTTTGTGTTTTTAATGTTTTATAGATACATCAACATGAGATTTTTTAAGTATGCGCTAGTATTTATGTGGAAATATATACATATTCGTAATTTTTTAATTACCATGTTTTTAGGGTACATCATTCTTTACTTTAAAATTTTATTTTGAGATGTTATTCTCAATTTATCGATAGAACACAGACTGCTCTTGCAAGATAATCCAAGAAATTGTGAAGTATTTTATCACTCGATATTTTATTATCGAGGTGTCAATACTAGGTATGGGATGCGTCATAGGGGTCGGCACTAGCGTGACAAATGTTTCGATTGCCTCTCCGGATGCGGGGGTCAGGAGTTGTCGGACAAATCGCGTGTGACAACCCTGACGCGGGCTCGTTTGGGATCTGATGGAACTATTGTTAGGCACTAGGGTTGTCAAAAAAAAATTAAATAAAATACGATAAAAATTTTAGACTTGTAGCAGTTCAGAAGCTTGAATATACACAATTCTCACTAACTCAATCTGTGTGATTTGTCCCTATATATTTATTATATATATATTAAAAAAAAAAAATTGTAATTATCAATTTGTAGGTCGACCTTTCCAGATATTTATATCAAAACTAGCTGACCCGATGAACTCCGTATCGTCACTTATCTCACAGTTTATACCTTCCCTAAACTTCCACAAATATTTCAAGGCCAAAATTAACCAAATCGGCCCAGCCATTCTCGTTTTAGCCAGACTGACGAACAGCAATCATGATTTTATATATAAGAGAAAAAGATTCTTTTTTACGATTGATTTTTTGGAAATGTGACTGAATTTAATATTCTATAATAAAGACATCATACAATCAAAGCTATATTAAAATAGGTCGATAGATATAATCATTAAACTGACCGAATGGTCCAATTAAATATTTACTTATTAAAAGTGATCTGATTCCTGATGCTGTAAAAAAAATTGGGATTTAAAAAAGATCTCCTACTTATATAATTAAGTAATTATTAAAATAGTATTGCTTAAAATGTAGCCGAAAATTCTTAGCGCATTTCTATTCAATTCAGTTGGAGAAAAAGTCAAACTGTAAGTATAATAAAACATGAAATCTTTTCTTCATATTTCATGTTTTATTATCACATTTTATTTTTTAAATTTTGTATTAACCCTATAGTCTGCACTATAGTCAGGGCTGTCAGTAGGTGATTTTATTAAGAGACGGATGTGTCAAATGACGGGGGGACCTTCACACGATTATGACCAAAGGGAGATGCTCTTTGCCTACCATTTCCTTTTAGCTGGATGGTCTTTCGTATTTTTTGGTGTTTTATTTTTATCATTTACATACATAAAAATATGGCATGCGCTGTTCGATGAGATAATGAATATATCCTTATTTTTTAACTAGTAGCGGATTTCAATAATAATAGCGTTCCCGAGAAGGGTAAGACTTTAGGCAGGTGGCATGTCATGAAAATATGACTGAATCATATAAATGTCATAAATACATAGTATCTCACAGAGAGCACCTAGTTTCAGTAGACCCCGATTATCGAAGCCGTACGAATCATGTCACAACCGGAATAAAACTTATGTTTTATGTTGTTAAGGTGATACCTCGGTGAACACACACAAATTGCAAAACTGCTAAAAGTGGCCGTTTTAAGCAATAATGCAATTTGTAACTATATGGAACTATAGTTTAATAATTGAATATGATTAAAATTAACTTCAGATTCAGAACCATAATTACAGCAGAGGGATTTTTGATAACTTGTGTTTTCAGTGATTTTTAAATGACGGTGGTGCTAGTGTTCACCGAGGTATCACCTTAATGTGTTGGTGACTGTAAGTTTTCGTGAACGCATATTTTTTAATTAATTTACTACAAAATAATGTTATATCTTATATTTATTTTGAAGTCTACTTATGACTACTACCACCCTGTATAGGTATATATACCTATATAAAGACAAAAAAAATGTTCCCAATCTCCAACTTAACTGCTGCTTTGATTAGTTTATGATAAACAAACAAATAAAGAAATTGTTCCAACAAATACACAAGTAATATAAAACTCAAAAGCGCAAAATTCTTTTTCTGTCTCACATTAAGGCCTCATCTCATCTCATTACACCAAATTGGTCAACACCCTTCGTAGTTGCAAGCCTTATGTCGGCATACAACAAAGATTGGGCCATTTAAACCCCTTTTAAATATATTTTTTTTTACTTTTTGTTCCTGACAAATTAAAACAAATTATAAAATATCTGAAGCTAAATTTCCTAAAAAAATACTCAAATATTTCGCTTTCAAAAGTATTCACCTTAAGACAAACCTACAAACTATATATCGCATTTGCAATATTTATAAGATAAAATTTGTTTTCTTAAGATTTAAACAGTTGGTGAAATCATCGCGGATATTCCAGTTAAAACAGCTGTGTTTATTTTGCTTAGTTTAACACAGATGGTTTGCATTCTTTTATAAACATTTTTAAGTTACTTGCAAAATTATATTGTTTTACTAATATGTTGTATGTTGCTCTGTATAAATGTTGTATGTTGTCCCCACTCATTACTCTCATCATACACGCTCGCTTTTTCTTAAAAAAGCTTGTAAAAAGGATGATATTAGTAGTCCCAATTGCACACATCTTGAGGTCTGAAATTTGGTCGTTTTAAGTAAAGAATTATTCTTAATTCTTTACTTATAACGACCCAACAGTTTAGTTCTCTAAACTAGTATACTACCCAAGTAACAATTCAAAGCAGAATAATTGCCAAATAACAGCAATTATGTTTCCTTAGTACTTAAAGTAAAACAGTGATAATTTCTTGTTACTATTCCAGTAACAAGATCTTCTGTCGCTCAGTAACTGCGTAACTTTACAATAAATTTCAACCGACAATTTCTAACTTACCTGTAATCTTATCTGGTAGTTAACCTACACTTTTGATCCCATAGATCTTCGCCATCGCCCCACAGAATCAATTTCCATCAGGCATTATCTCCGTAATGCATTTCACTATAGTTGACATAAATACAAGGAAACCCGTATCACTCAACGATGCCACAAAATAAGGACAGTTCAGAAGAGCATATGCTTTACTAAGGGACTTGCAGCGGCAGCAGAAGCACTATATTATAACCCTTGTAATGTAACTCATGGTCTCTTGGATAGTGGGCTACATGGAAAAGTAAATGAGAAATTTGACATAAGCTGCACTAAATCACGTGGATCTTATGTCAATGAGTCGTTTTGAAATTTTGAATTTGGCTAAGCCTCGAAGTGTAAATAAGTAAGTAAATTTACTCTTCTGACACCTTTTGTTTTTCTTTTCGCATTTGTATATAGCTGCACAAAATAAAAAATATCATCGTGCGCTATGTTGTCACTATCTCTATGTAGCATCACTAGGTAGTTCACGAGTTAACGAAAATATATTTTTTTTTATCTTATTTCAGATCCTACGGTTTGACGGGACATAAATATTAGTACTATTTTCAATTGACAGTGAAACTGCAAGTTCTAACTTCCTAAATTATTAATTACAACTTACTTTAGTTTATAAGTTTTTTTTTGTTTTTTTTTTTAAAATGGTATAATTAGTGATATTTGTTGTTAGTTATTTATTTAGTTAAATGAATAAATCAAACTTACTTTATATGATTTTTATAGGCGTCGCCGTTATGGCGTTCAATTTAATTTGAGACCCATGTTTGTAAATCTGTGGTAAGCCATCATAAGCCAAGCCATGACCTTTGTCAATATAGCGTTTTAAATAATTGAAATACACGACTGTGTAAGGTTCCTTTATCCGTACTCTCTTTATTTTATATCAACTACCAGATCGTAATTGATCCTTTTATGCGCTATACCAACTCACTACAACATTTATTATACAGCCTTATGTCCCCAAATATATTCAAAGGAAATTAAACACTAAAGCATTGGCGATAGAATACAGAATATAAAGGCTATATAAAAGTTGTTTTTTATAAAGTTTGTTATCGACTGGCTAAGGAACCCTCGTAGTTTAATGTCGTAGCCAGTTAGGAAGAGAGTTCATTTCCTTCGAAAGTTTGGGAGCCGTTGAATTCTTCTTCTAAGTGTCGATCGTATAAATAGATGGGTGTTTGCTACTTTATTGTTAAGGATTCTTTCTAAAATGTGGACTTAAAGTTGTTACCGAGAAAGTACTAATTGGAATAAGGCAAAAGAATTGCTAGCTATTAATTACCAACAAACATTTCAATTCGGATTCTTTTCTGTCGTGTTTTTTCTTAACTTGAAATATTTCTTGTTATTTATACCTTTTTTCGACAAATTAAAGGTTATTTACAAATTAAGATTGAATATAGTAAGTTATAAGTATTTTTATAAGTAACTGTAAATCTGTAAAAAAAAAACCATAAGTAGTATAAGAGTTAACGGTTAAGATTTGATAGCCGTGATAGAGTCTCTTGCTATTATAGTTTCAAACCATCATCTGTTTTTGGATAAAATTGAGTCCAGGAGTACTTTTTATGTCCGGAATAACTAGAATGGTAATTAAGGACAAAATTCGCCTGTTAATATTCCCCTTGTTTACCAGTACAGGGGTTGTAAAGAATTTAAATTCATCATACGACTATGTTCCCATCGGCATCCCATATTACGCATATTTGCGTAAAATGGTATGCCGTTCATGCACGTTTCTAACACGGCTGTAGTATTTTATGTGACCATAGATATCTTGTGTACAGTAAATAAGATACATTCTGTTTAAATATGTGTAAATACAGGCAATTACTCAAATTGATAATTAGAAGTTAGTACACGAAAATGTTGTTTGTATCATCAAGCTCATTATTGTCTAACTAGTTCTGTTTGCAGACTTGATTCTATAAAAATACTTATAAATCTAAGCTCCTTATTTTTAATTTATTTGGAATTTTTATTATTTGGACTAACAAATCGGTAAAGAAATACTTACATGTAATAAACGTGGACTATTGTAGATTTTAACTTACCAACGTATTTCTGCTAAATTTAAAAATAATAAAACAATAGGTACACAAACATTATATTTGTTCTAATGGTTACATAATATTTGCAGTTTTTGGTATAGCCAGCATCATGTCAATCTATCCAACCTCTATGCCACGGTGATAGTGTCTAATTTCCATTTAATTTTGATAATATAAGGTGCTGTAAACTGTACTGTACATGCCATGTCGCGAACTGACAATAATTATGAGACGATCTCATGAACCGTTTGTGAAACAGACAGGATGAAAGCAGATACGCTTGACTTAACTGAGTTATTAATCTGGAGAGGTATTCGTTATAGGTGCTGCAGGAGCAAGGAGACATCTGGTACGTATCTAGCTAATGAAGGAACTAGGAATATTGTGATGTGTATTTGTTATTGTTGGTTCTGTGTAATGTAAATGAACGTCAACTTTGCTTGCGTCTCGTCTTGCTTCAACTGAGCTCTTTCCAGTCGCATCTTCTTCATTTCTCTACAAGTTCTTTAATGTGTCTTCCTATCTACTATCTAGTATTAATTGATATAATTTCGTGTAGGTGACACGGTAAATCGATCATGCACACCCTGGTGTCAGATTTCTTCGGAACCGCCTCTCAGCCACTGACGTGGTTCCTCTAACGACTACTAGAGGGCAGCCGGGACCAACGGCTTAACGTGCCTTCCGAAGCGCAGAATCACCTTATAATCAGGCAATCAGGTGCTTCAAGCCTGCAATGTCCAAACTATACTGGAACAACTAAACAAAGTATGCTTCCCGTGAGAATCGAACCCACGACCCCCGGGTCTACAGGCAAACGCCTTAACCATTGACCACGGAGGCAGTTAACTAGCATTAATGACTTTAAATAACCTCAATAAATACTAGAGACGGTTCAAATGCGTTCTTTCGATGTTCAGGCATACGTGGCAGGAAGAACTCATCATACGCATACCTAGGTCAGCGTGGCGTTTTAAGGCTAACTCCTGTATACCAACTCGGCATACGTGAAGAAGCCAGTGGGCAAAAATAGGGCTGCTATAATAATGAACTTACATGACATAGTCGTCGTCGAGCACGTTATACTTAACCGTATCACGAACAAAGGCTGCTAGCGGAGGCTTCCTGGTGAAAGTGGCTGAGGGTGGTGCGCGGCGCAAATCGCAAATTATCCTTGCTGCTTCCCACCTCCGACATGTCCACCTCAAGGCTTGAGCTGAAGCGAATATCAACTAATAAGACTCAACAAATACAATTCCTCACAATATTGTGAGAATTTTTGTTTCTCTAATTCCATTGTCTAGCGAGTATCTCGCTTATAAATGACTAGCGACCCGCCCCAGCTTCGCATGGGCATAAAAACCTTCCTCTTAAATCACTCTATCATTAAAAAAAAGTATCAAAATCCGTTGCTTAGTTTTAAAGATTTAATTAAGCATATATAGTGATATAGGGACAGAGAAAGCGACTTTGTTTTATACTATGTAGTGAAGTAGATATTTATAACACGCATAGTCTTAGAAGGTACTAGGTAAATATTTCCATTTGTATGCTATTAATAAAATGTGTGGTTTGAGGAGATGAATACCATATCAATACTGATTGTCATGTCTTCAAGATGAATTTGTGTTGTGAGGGACCTGGAAAATCTCAAAAAGCCGGTTAGAAGGGAAAAGCCTAAAAAATGCTGGCTCGACGTCTCAAAACTATACCGAAACTATACGGGATACCGAAGATCGGGCAAATTGGAGGAGAAAAAGCAGAAAAGCGGACCCTGGGCTCCGAAGTAGTCAGCTGAGGAAGCAACTGGGAAAGCGCTAAAATGAAAGAGAGACGAATAGAAGTCAAACGTCTATGATCTTTAATCGAAACTCCCGTCCTCAATGCGTCCCACACTTGGACCAATCACGAAGTACATAAAAACATATCGTTTTATGGCAGCGTAACATTGAACGCGTAAATGACGGTTCGTGTTCGGTTCGCGCACGTTACAACCATCATAAGCATGTGACAAGCTGCGCATGTACCTGTCTGTTTGTCTGCTTTTACTTGTAGCAAGAAATTAATTAGAATCTCCAGTTTCGATTCCATATACTTGCACTACTTTTAATATTCGTATGTATTGATTTTTATTGTATTTTTATGTCTTACTTGTAAAACTTTGTTTTAATGTTTCGGATTGGTATGCGCACAAAATTGTCATATAAAGTTTTTCTATTGTCTCTGGATTCTGCGAGTCAACGGGTTTGTTTATATGTTGTTCTATTTCTGTTGGTTTAGTTAAGAAAAGTTTCAATTAAAGTACCTATAAATAATTGTATCTACTTTATCCCAACTAGTATTTTAAATGCAAAAGTGAGTTTGTATATTTGTATGTTTGTTACCTCTTCACGCCCTATCTACTGAACCAATCTTTCTGAAATTTTGCATACACATAGTTAGAAGTATTGAAGACATAGGCTACCTTTTATCCCGGGAAAAGCACTGTTCCCGAGGGAATTTCACGTGGGTGAAGCCGCGGGCAAAAGCTAGTCCACTATATTTTAAGAAGATATTCTAGTCTTTTCGGACTATATAAACTTCAATAACCATTATTGACGTAGTAATAACTATAGCTTCTTATAAACTAGTAAGATTACGATCTTGCGAATCATAAAGATACTACTAGTAGTAAAGTTGCTTTTACCACTAATAGTGTAGTTACGATTAGGAAGATTTTTATCGACATCGATATTCATAAATGATTGGTAATAATTATAATTGCTTTTATATAAAACATCTCGATTGCTTGCAATATTTACTTATTTTACGTTTAACCTGTAATTATTTCTAATAATGTTCTTTACGCAATGGTTTTCATTAGGCACTTACTACAAAATATATTTAATTCAAAATTAATATTTTTTTCTGCCACAGTGCATGCCTTTATTATCTGTGCGATTTTCCGGTTTCATCCCAACTATACGGCTTTGGAGGCCGATTATATAGTTTTTTTGTCTTCACTGCTCATCGTTACTGTTTATTTTATGACTTGATAGCCGAAATGGAAGAAGCCTTACCAATTTATCAACAGCGGGTACAGTGATGGGCACATTTTTTATTTATTTGAGAAACAAATAAAGTATCTAATGTTTTGTTATTACGATACTATCATCATAAACCACCTATTTTCAAAGAAATTTATGTATTAAAAACATTGACTTTGTTATTTGTAAGTACATGTTCATAATATATGATACGAGTAAATAAGTTAAATAAAAATTCAATTTAAAACTGACCAATAAAAATGCATACAAGTATATTACTTGCACAATATTTACCTCAACTGCACAGTTAAAAAAAAAGTAATGGTCACAGACTTAAATAACCTACAGACGGACCGTGGTCGTCATCATCGCTGCGTCGTCGTCGCGTCCTCGAATTAATAGCCGCCTATTTTTGTATCAAATATAACAAAAAAACTACGCAACGGATTTTGATGCCATTTTTTTTAAAAGATAGTGATTCAAGAGGAAGGTTTTTATGCCCATGCGAAGCTGGGGCTGGTCGCTAGTAACAAATAAAATAAATAAAAATTACACATTGATGCGAACGGCTTTCACTCACACCCAAACCACCATGGTTTGTGTGTGAGTGAAAGCCGTATATGACAAGCAAAACAGAGTGTTGTACGTGAAACTACGTCTGGAGTTTTTTTTTAAGTCTGTTGTAATGGTGTAGTTTTTCTGTGAATGATACTTCAAATTACACACAGATTTTATTAAAACATCGAAGTGTTGCAGAATCTCATTACAGATGAAATTACTTGGAGAAATGTAAATGTTTTTTCGTTGATTAAATTGGTCATTTTCTTGTTGATGTAACCATACTTGGAATATTTATTTTTCTCTTGCATTTTATTTTGCTAACGAAGGTTCGGTTGATTATGTCTTGTTAAAATAAAATATTTTTGTTGTTTTTTCTTTTTTGTTTTAATTAGTTTTTTCTTGTTCTTTTAACATTTGTATTTCCACGTTATATAAGATTAGTATGAGATTTGTTGAAGGCACCATTTCGTTCTCCATTTAGAAGCTTTAGTGGTTATGATTTTAACCTTATTTCTGACGAATTTAAGCAGACCCCTTACTAGGGCCCAAACGACGTTAGCAAAATAAAAAAATGTTGTAATTTCCACCTCTTTCGAAAAATGGCGTTTACCCAACAACAATTGCATTTCCAAAGAGGGTTGATGTCAGAAGGCCGGCCGTTTACAGCCATTTGGTAACGACGCGCATTTAACTACGAAATAATCGATTGAACGTTTTCAAACTATGGTTTCACTTAATTGTACCTAGATTGGTACTTAGTATTCAATCGATCATTTACATCGTCAGTTTTCCCCATGGGGTAATACACCCCGCAGCGTTGGCAAACTTGGTAATTACAGAGCTCCCACAACCAGACCAGGTAGCCTTGGTCTAGCATAATATATATAATAGTTTTGACTTATAACACCGTGATTATTTTGATTTCATATGAAACTAAAACCTTAGTTCGTGATACTGGCGCAAAGCAAAATACGTTCAAATTAAGTATTTCTGCAAAAAGGTTTTGTTTGTTTGTAACTGCTTTAAATACTTTAAAAACAAACTATAAACAATGAGATTAGAATACTTACCTTACTGTACATAATGTTACAAGAAATAAATGTTTTGTCAAAAGCTAAAAGGAAACAATTTGTTTGTTACACATAGGCACATGAAGTTATTGGGGGGGAAATATGGGCATTTCACCATGTTTTGCCGTTAAACACAGCATACAAATACATAGAGCTGTCAATTGGTCCCGGCTGCCAACTGCGTCAGAGGCCGAGAAGAGGTTCTGAAGAACTCTGACACCAGGTTGTGCATGGTCGATTGACCGTCTCACCTACACGAAATGATGATGATATGAATTATTACTAAAAAAAGATAAAAATTTCTATTAAAAAGTCAGTTAGTATGAGTAAATCATTATGTTTTTAAATTATTTGTGAATTGTCGAATGCCATTGCGGTCAGTCTAAAGTTCCAAAATTTTCAAATTCAATTTTGTTTATTTCTCCCACAAAATTCTCATTCTCATAATAAATTTTTCGCCTACTTTAAAGTTTAGTACAGCTCTGCCTTGCACTAGTACTCTTTAGGTAATTTTATTCCTTAAATGCATTTAACATTGAGGACAGCTCCTGCTGCACTGGTGTACCGTCAATCACTAAATAGTGGTCGTGATAGATCAGCTTACGTCACGAACATAGTAAACGATTATCGATTCATTTGCAACGTAATCGATGGCTATAAGCGATAACAATCGTGATGGTTAATTGAACGTTTGATGAAACATTGTTTTGATGTAATCAACGACTGTTTTCTTGTTGCAAATTTTGTGCAATTGTACGAAAATGTGTCATCCTCAAATTAATTTGAAAAGTAATTTAGTCAAATAAATAGTTGTGATGAGAGACCCGACCCCAGATGAACTGAGATAATTTAAGTCCGCCCTTTACATAATTGCAATGAAATTAAATAAATAAAATAATTTATAAAATTAAATATTACAAAAAAATATTACATGGGAAACAATCAAATTATTCAACCTCAAAATCAATTTTATATTTAAATATACATTACATATAATGGCTTATGAAATAATTTACTAATGTACTAAACAAAAAAATTAAACAAATAAATATTAAAATTAACTATATTTTAAATTAAATAGAAATATTTTTATCGTGTACAGTAATCCTATACTTTTTGGAAATAGTTCATTATTGACCCGAGAAAGAAATACAGATTTATAGGAGGGCTAAATAGATATATAGCGGGATAAGTCCAGTCTCCTGGGAGCGTGATAAAACTCGGGTCTAATAATCAACCGTTTGATTCACGATCTTTATGTCAGACGCAATAAGGTTCAATAACAGTCAAGAAGGACCATATTTTGTGACGTGTATGATCAAAGGGATCGGGTTTATGGTGCCAATGTTACATTAACCAAATGCCCGGAACTGGCGTGATGAAAGGAATGTCAGTTTGTCTGTTTCGAGTGTGAATTCTGTGAATTATGATGATACAGTTTAATGATTGGTCTTTAGTGTCGGTGGACACTATTCGATTAGCTTTACTTTTATAGATACAGCCAAGATATTTTGAAATTTAATGGTTTCTGACTGCATATAAGGTAGGTAATACGTAAATCTATTAACACTATTTGATTTTAGAGAATGTAAGACTAAATAAAATAATATACATACATATAACTTAATGTTAGTGATCTGGGGATTTTTCTTTCCGGTAAATATACGTTTTATCGAACAGGTAAATCCAAAACAGCCTCAATTCTGCTAATATGAAATGGCTTAATGAATCTCAATTCGAATTCAATACCAATTTTACGCGCTTTTGGTATTCTATTACTAAATTTTTTAACAAATCAATCGTAGACCTATAGTTTTTCAAAAGCATAATTGCCTATTCTTACATATCACAAATATTTTACAAGCTATACTCATCATCATTTCATGTAGGAGACACGGTCTATCGACCATGCACACCCTGGTGTCAGAGTTCTCGAAACCGCCTCTCGACCTCTGACGTGGTTCCTTTAACGACTACAATATGGCATACTATATACAAGCTATACTAAAAGCTTAATTTAATTTCCTATTTAAATTCACCTAGCCATTAAGGCCTGCACTCTATACCTACATCCTGTAACTTTTCAACCCTCTAAAATTCGTAAATAATTCCCTCTTCCTACCGCATTTGGTTCCATTAGACCCTCATACCTGACCGGAATCTCCACGACCGATATCCATAGCCTAAGTAATATAATAAGTACCCCAATAAGACCTTCTTAACTGCTATAAATAGCGCTATGACCGTTCCAGTATTATTTAATAAGCTGTGGCGGTTTCTGTGATATAATTTTTTGTTTAAGTAATGTTGTACTTTTTTCTTTAGTTTTTTTCTCTATTTACTCAAGCATGTACTGAAGAATAAGTCCATTTTATACTTATATTATATCCTTTAATTAAATTCTATTTCAATCGTTTCTTGATCATTATTTATTCTATGTAAATATATAATTATATTCTGAAATCTTAAGCCTAGGGCTTACGTGAAAATATAAAAAGTAGTGTGTTTTAGCAAACATATTGAGACGGTACCTACCTACCAGTTTGCCTTTCATCCGATCATTTGTTAGTGTGAAGGAATAACACCACGTAAAAAGAAAATAAAAATCCCAAATGTGAGCTAAATTTGGCAGTGCGGCAGTAGGCCCACTTATTTCTCGATCAATCTCATTTTTTTACGTTACCCACCCAATTCGAGATACGCTGAAATTAAATCGGCCCACTGAAGATTTCGCGAAAATTAATTCAGCTGACCTTTTAATAAACGGACATTTATCCTCTTAAAAAAAATGCAGTTTTCCATTTTTCAACAAACATTTTGTCAAGGTGTGCTTATTTATTTTGTAATAAGTAAATTTAAATAGTTTACCATGTCTCGTAAACCTCACAATTCGAAGCGTTTGAGATATTTTAGTGCATTATTCTCAACGCGGCAGTTAAGCACAAATCCTATTTATTTTGCTGATTTTAAAAATGATAACTACTATTTAATTTAATGAAAAGAAAAACATGATGTGTAGAGAAAATAATAAATCAGAAAATATGGCAGGCATCCAAAACCGTTTAGCACGTAATATGTAGAACAAGGCCCTCCGAGGGAACTGATCGCTGACGCATCGAAAAAGGTGTTTGGTGGAACAATCAATAAGCAAACCACCTTGCCTGACCCCTGCTGTTCCCCCAGTCTCGCACTCCTAAAGACCAAATCACAGGTAAGTGCCGGAAAATAAGGGATCACACATTTCTGGTGTATAGTGAGCTCCCAGGTCTCATACGTCAGGCACTATAATCCGGTCAATAACATAAATTTCTTTGGGGCACGGCTCTTTATTGGATTTGTCGGCGCCGAACCATTCAACACAACTCGTAACCTATCCAAGGATCACCCGAATAGAGTGGAAAATCTGAAGCCCCGCGGAGACAGCGATAAAACCTAGGTATTTATACATTTTTGAACGCTGACTGAAAGGACTCTACAAAGATGAGATAGAATTATTCGCAATGTATGAAGAATAAATAAAATGCTCGATTCAGACTCGTGTTTACCCTTTTAGTGCTCTTGTGTTACAATCAGGATTCATTTCATTCTGACTTGCGGGTTTTCATTTCCAGATAATTTGACTTTTTCTATACAAAAAGAAGAATATATCTACACACTTCTTCTTCTTAGTCGGGCACTCTTGGCAGAGTGGTCGTGGCTGTAGATGAACAGAGTTGCGGCTCGCCGTCGCCGCTACTATCTACACACTTGTAGATATATTTTTTCAATAATAGTATAGTTGTTTTTGCTCAAGATCTTACATGTTGATTATATTTTAATAAGTGTAAAATGCTTATGACTCTGCAAGTTTTCAAATAGCCCTGGTAGTTTTGTACAAGAGCCAGGCATCATGAACATTTGTTGAAGTTGAGTATGTATAAATATATATTTTCAAAAAAGCAAATTTAGCATCATCTGTATTGATAAACGGTTTTTGCGTAAGGTTTGTATTATATTGATGACCATACGTGCGAGTATGACATAATTACTTTCTTGCATTACTGGTACTTATTTCGGAGCTGCAAGAGGTCAGATTCGTCGCACCGTATATGGTGCAAGCAACATTTTTCTTTTCGGAGAAAGTTTGTGACCATACGACGAGATGAGACCTTTAAATATTTGCATTTAGGAAAAAATATAATAAAAAACTGCCAACTGTTTAATCCTTATATCTTCCTTATCTTAGCGCCCTGCCGGTTGCATCCTCAACTGGTTGCTTCAGAGGCCATGGATCGCTTTCCTATATGTTATAGCAAATTAAATTAGGTAGTATTTTACCTTTCAATTTAGGCTATTTATCTAGAAATATCGGGCTATCGTCAAATAAACTACGTCAGGTAAAGTGGTTCAGAAACTGACTTGTGATACCAATAACTATTCTTCCCAGGTATAGTGGGCCTTAGATGTGAGTGTTAGGGCAAAATATACCTTTATATGTGGCCCACTGTACATCACTGTTATAAGTCGCGTGTGGCACAACATCATCTCCGCATTATTTTGTCTGCCTCCGACATCTTGTGCGTCTTTAAATAACTGTGAAACCTGGGTGAACAGGGTAAAATGACCCACAACATACGAATAAATGAACATTTACGATCATATACTTGTATGAGAATTTCGCATTTAATAACGTCGCGTCGCCACAAACATGTCACAATCACCCGTTAAATTTTCAATTAACCGCCTTAAAATCCAATCAACACCTTAGGCTATATCAAAGAGGGTTTAATTAGAAGGGACAATAGTGTAGGAAGGTTATGACGTCACAAATAAGCGAGACAGCGCACTGGTCGCGACAGGGGTGGATTTTAATTGTTCCCTATGCACGGAAGGTAACGGCCGTGGAAATATATGAATGGAGTTTACGTGAATGTCTGCCTTTTTATAAGATTTTATTTAATACATCCGTCCCGATGTCCGTAATCAAATCTTGCAAGTTAAATTTTACCTACTTCCGCTTGTACAGAGTTGAAATTCTAAAAAGCGTTATGTGATTCAAAATTAATAAAAATAATAAAATATCTCCAGGGTTATACAACCTCTCATTCCATTGGTATTTGTAATTTGTGGCTAAGCATCTCTTGTCAATGATGATTAACCTCAAATTAACCTGTACGAAGCCAACTACAAAGCCTTGTCAGTGGCAATATCTTATGTGATTCGACATCGCTGGAGCGATGCTATAGGCTGACCTGCGTGAGATGGGCGCTATAAACGGCGAGCCATCATCGCGCAGAATAGACTTGTGAACTGTGACGCTCTCTTGTTTCGGAGGCCAAGAGGCTTTTTGGGAGATTGGGAGTACTTACTTAGGTACCTAAGTAACTACTAGACTAGTTCGCACTGGGCTAAACATATTTAATACATAGTTTTGTCATTGACACGAAAAGAAAAAGGAGAAGGAAATAGTCACATTTATTTACTGTGATGTCGTCTCCATGTCTTTTCACTCATGTAAAATGTCATCATAACAAAATACAGGTAATTTCACACATCCCCTGAACCCGTATCATGATGAGTGGTGTCACGGGAACGCAACTGGCAGCATTGTTCTTAATAATATTTTACCGAAAATAAAATTGGTGAAGACTATGTCCCATATATGCATTAAAAAAATATTAGTAAATGTTTTAAAATATTTTTCAAGAATTAATGAAAGTAAAACCTATGTTATTACTATTGCTGGCATAAAACTATGATTGCGAAGTATAGAGGTAGCACTATTATCAACCTACTGTTTTTTTGTCAACGTTTCTTGGAACGAAAAAGCGGTGAGTGCTTAATAAAAACTACGGAACCCTAATGAATAGAACATGCAATCTATACCAAATACAGGAGATACTATTACTCATGAAAAGTATCGTTTATTTCATAAATTAGGAACTGAATAAAGATGAGACGCACTTCCTAAATATAGGATTTATTTCCTGTACAATACCTAGATACCAATTTTCAGATTTGAGTGTTGACAAGATATTTGGGTTACGTGTCCGTTTTACAGTCGTAAAAATGACGAGAACAAAACGAAGATAAAAGGGTAATTTATTTAAAATCCATTAGGCCCGTTGTTTTTGGCACAAGTTCAGAAAAGGTTGGTATTGTACTTTCAACCATCAATAAAATTTAAGTTTTTTTCTATGAACAAAATGTTTGTTTGTGGAAATGAAGAACGTATTTTTTTCAATTATCGTTACGGAATTTATTTCCTTCACACAATAATATTGCTAAGTAGTCCGTGTATTCAAGCACTAGATGGCGTTAAAATTATGTTTTAGCCTGCTATGGTTTGCTGCAAACAAAAGCATGTGCTAGCAGGGGCCTATAGTAGACGTAAAGGAAAAGACAATATACACACAAACTAAGTTTATTTTAAAAAGGCATTACTTTTATAAACTATAAAATTCTTAATAAATTAAACGACCCATACAAAAAGATTATTAACAATACTTGTTGATATTAAAGTAAACTATAATCAAAATTAAAGGGATTTTAATAAATATCTATTTACTTGATAAAATAATAACCAGTCTTATTAAATTTTAACAAACATTTAAATCATTAACAACACGTTAAAATTGACTTAACGACAACTATCTGTATTTAAAACAAGTTATGGAATATTGAAAATAAACATTAGTATAAATACACTTACATTATTAATACACGTCGTCTCGCAGCACTTCTGTTCGCCTCGAAAGATGGATCGTAAAAGAGTAAGGGAATAGTCTGACGTTGCTATTTATAGAATGCTGCGAGATCACATAACAATATCGTTTAAGCAACTAATCAATTACTTTACATTTAAATTACATACCTAAATTAGAATTACTTATTTTAGTGTACTTTTTACTGTATGATCACAAGTATTTAACGACATAAATTATAAAAGTATAACTTTCTATCTTTTGACAAGCAAAATCACATGACTATCTCATTAATGACAATTAATGCTATTTAAGCTTTGAAAATGTGTAAATATTTGGATATGTGTTAAAATATTTTATTTTGAATATTAATTACATCATATAATGATACAAACAGGATGAAATATGAACTTCCGGTATTACATTCGCGGTATTAAATTAAATCATATATAATACATCAACACAACTACTTATTATCGAATAAATCATGATTTAACAAAATATTTAACTGCATTTTAAATACCTATTTAGTTTACCCATGAGTAATCTTCAGACAATAATTATTTAAGAGTTAGACTTTTAATTTGATACTTAATATACTTATTTATAACTGAACAATTGATATACGAATTATTTAAACACATACTATATATTTAACTATGACATTTAACCTTACATCTAATAATAATCTATCACATGCGGTATATATATATATAGACCTTTTTACCATAACTCAGGTCCTAACCATGTTAAGATCTGCTTATCATAATAATGAATTTTTGAAAGCTTTCATCGATACATTACAACCGTATCGAGAGCATCATTTCATTACTTCACCTTCCTATTCTAAGAAATAAAAAGTAGTGATGCCGAACTATCGATAGTGTGAGTATCGAAAGTTTTTCTTAACGTTTGAGATTAACATAATGACAATAATGGGCTTATATTTCTTATAAGCCTAAAATACTAGATTATTGGCCTGTAAGATTGATTTAAAAAAATATTGTACACGTACTTTTTCTTCTAAGGTGCAAGTAATTGAAAAGATAGTGTTTTTAAATTAGTAATAAGTAATATTTCTTAGAAATTTTAAATTATTTATTAGATAGACTATTTGTCGGACTCAGTCATTCATCCCCATTATTTGTTTAGGGAACCACCGCCCTCATATATTGATTTTAGAGAAAAGAGACTCCAAGATACATATCGCGTGCAAAGCCGCGGATAACAGCTAGTATTAAAAAACTTTTTTAGTGGCCCGCTTCTAAAATAATATAAATTGAATATCAATCTCACATTAAAAAAAAAAACAACATTTTAAGTTGATTGTTTATCCACTAAGTTTGTATTGAAGAGTTGTTTTGCAATACTTCCGATTTAGTACAACATTGATGAGTATTTATGACGATAAAATTTATTTATTTATTAAAGGTTTTTATATCTTTATCTATACTAATATTATAAAGAGAAGAAATTTGGTTGTTTGCATCGAATAGGATTCAAAATTACTAGAGCGTTTTGAAAAAAAAATTTCTCACTGCTGGAAAGCCATATTGTTCCTAAGTAACATAGGCTATGTATGTAGGTACCACGGGCAAAGATAGTTTTTCTATAAGTTAAAAATGCTTATACAATCACTATGAGCAATCTCTACCTGTCAATCATTGGGAGAAACTGAAAATATGTGCGGCGAAGTTACAAAAAAATACCTACTTAAAAAACTAAATAAATTTTCCACGATGGAAATGTTTCTTTAATTTTTACTTCTTTGGCGCAATAAAGAGCCTTTATACTGCATACTAGTTTCTTACTCTATAATATTCTATTATTGTTTGTTCACAGGTAATAACACATCTTAATCATAAGGTATTCAACTTATGTTGGATTTATGGCGTTGATGCGTAAGTAACAACAATTGATCAACAAATCTAATTAAAAGGAAGAATTAGTAAGTATGAAATTAATTTAATTAATCAATTACAATAAATTAATAATTGATTAAATTTCGCGAACTAACCCTAACGTACTGGTGGTAAAGGCGTTTGCCTTGTAAGGATTTTGTTTGGAATTTCTTAGTTGCCTGACTATCCGCCAAGTGCGCTGTACAGATTTGTCATACAAAATCGCTAACGCAGTCGCTAGCGTCTGCGTTTATAAAAACTCATACTAGGGGTACTGTACCAAAGAAAATATACACTACGCGAACCTGTACTAAGTATACACAATGCGGAAGGCAATTGCATTATACCTTATAGAGGCTGATGTTTCATTCTTCTAGTAAGTGTGCCGTAAAGGCGCCTCAAATGCCGCAGCCAATCTGAGTGCCGTTCGAAATTCAATTCTAGACGATTTCTAAGAAACTTGTATGGCATCTCAATGTCTAGATTACATTGGTCAAGTGTAATTGTTTAGTGGCGAGTGGATTGATAATCGATTGCTTCAGTTGTAATTATAGGGTGATATCTATACCTACAGTCTGACATCTTGGTTGATTCTTGAAAAGTAGGTGTAGTGACTATTTTGAAAATAATTAGCTAAAAAAGCCTAATTGGCAAAAAGCCGATGTTATTTTTACTAGTGATATCACTACATAGTATACGGTGATATCACTTCTAGTAACGGATTTTGTTGCGGTTTTTTTTAATAGATAGAGTGATTCAAGAGGAAGTTGCTGGTATTATTATTATTTAAGAAAGTTTTAGAAATAAATATCAAGGTTTTTCTTGAATTTATATTCTGCAGTTTGGAGTTAAAAGTTTCTGTATAATTTGTGAGAAAAATATTAAAAACAATCGTGAGTTAGGATCGTAAAAACTCAATTTATTACTCGCCGCTTGATATCTCTCTCAAAGGATGTCTACATTGTTGGGAGAAAGTGTTTTATCACGGAATTAAAATGTAATCTTTTGTCAAGGAATTACATTTAGTCTCTTACCTTTTATGAGAGCTTTTCGCTTTTATGGGTTGAACTGTCAGTTTTGTTGTTGCGTGGGACGATGACAGTTAACGCTATTGTTTGTATCTGGCCTGCATTGTACTTTCGATATTTGATAACTTTCGAAATCACTACTACATATAAAAATTTGAAACTAGGAGAGTTCCATTTTTGAAATTAATTTTATTTTGATTAATTTATGTACCCATCTCATTTTTTTTCAGTTTTATCATGCTAGAGTTAGGTTCGCTTGCCCGTAGTTCTTCATCTTAGGTAAGTATAACCATACCAATGAGTATTCTATGTTAAGCGACATTTTTTGACTTAATTTAAGCGACGAGTTTAATAAATGTAAGAATTTTCTCCAGTGTTCCAATGCTTTCTTTACTTTATCGCATATCAATTTTAGTATCTATCTATCTTAGTATTTATGTTATGCCATTTGCAAAAATGCTCACATGGCATACTAAATAAAAATGGCTGCTTGCTGTTCTATTCAAAGTTGACAGTTGACTCGTAAATATTCATATTTACTATCTTCAATAGCATCATAACACACTTGGACATTTGCTTGTTCCCGCGTTTTATTACAGAATGTATCTCGATGAAATATTTGACATTGACGACCCATTGAATTGTCTATTTAGGAATAGATTTTTTTACTGATAAATTTTATTGCGCGATGTAAAACAATGACGTCGATAGTTTTCATAGGTTTTAAGGTGTAAGTATAATTTCAAGGAGAAAAATAAATGTTAACTATTGTGGACTGTTGATAGATAGGCTATATTAGACCAGGGTGTCAAAAAACGCCACTTTGAGCAATTCATCGAATCGATTCATATTACGAATTCCTTAGCAATTCTGTAGCAATTCCTTTATTTTTTGTGAAATCGTTATATGAATTCGATTCGATGAATTGCTAAAGTGGCGTTTTTAGACCCACAGGGATATTTGGAATAAGGATACACCTCCCTCTTTCTATCTGTAGGTCTCATTAGTGGCGCCCAAATAATATCAGTTTCTTACAAAGAATTTGGAATCGCGCGCACGCCTGACAATTTTTTTAAAATCTATTTTTCCTCTTGACTGCAATTTTTGCGTTGCATTTTATTTATCAATTGTAAATCGTTTAGATTTATTAATTTTTAACATATTTAATGCACGGATAAACAAATTCCTCAAAAGATTATTCCCCACTCCTTTTCCTCATTAAAACATACAAACACACAAACGCTTTCCTGCTTATTAGCTAGCGAAAATACAAAACCAGCTTTAAACGTTCGGATATAAATCTAAAATTAACAATACACAGTGCACAATAGATTTTAGAGGTCGTAAAAATATAGGGCGCAAATAATGAGCAGGCTTGAGGTGGCCGCATTTTAGTGGTACTAGGCAAGGTTTATGAGCTTTCGAGCTTAGCTACGAGGTCGAACCTGCGTATGATAATAATACTAAAAAATTATCCCGGTACTAGAGTTAGTACTCGAAAACAAACTGTGTTAAATGTTTATCAGTTTCTCAACTTCTAGTTTTTACGTGGATGTATATATGTGTAGATGTGATATTTATTAACGGAGGCCAAGGCAATGAGTGGGATCGCTGCGCTATCTTAGTTAGTTAGTTCGTTCAACTTTTATTATTTATTCTGTAGTATAGTTGTCGAAATTTTATTCGGCGTACGGGAATTATGAAATTAAGGCTGCTACCAGCGCCAATGACCAAGGTCAATACAGAATTTATTAAAAAAAAACTATCTTTCTGTAAGTGAGATTTTCAAAAACCCTGCGCAACTTTTTTGCTGGTATCCTTAAGTTACATTATAACCTAGAAAGTCATTCAAATACTTTCCGCTGTAGTTTCGTGTGTGTAAAAACAATAAGAATGAAGCCTAAAAAACCCTTGTACATCAAATTCACTACCCCTTTTTTTAACAAGCTATATAGGTCCCACTGCTGGGCAAAAGCCTCCCCTTTTGTTCCCATTCCTCTCGACTCTGTGATGTAATCCTGGACCAATTAAAATTTTAAAAATAAAAGCTAAAAGAAAACTCACTAGACTTGTTTTTGTTCGACAAATGTTCCACTGAAGAGCAGGAGCTATCAGCAACACTTGATCAATTAATTTAATTACGAGCATTTACCTATCACCATAGCTGTTGGCACGGGTTCCCATAATTAATTCAGATTGTCTATTTACCGTTTCCCCTAGTTGCAAGATTGATCGCTCCATCCGACCCGCTGGACACTTTACTGGACCCGTTTATTGGTAGAAAGCAGCACCTAATTGAAAAAATATAGATAATAAAGAAATTTGTGATTAGGAGGAGCAGTAGTAGGTTAGGTAGTAGTAGTAGTAGGAGAAATAGACGTCGACCAAAGAATGGCAAAACTAAAGTTATTGTGGGCCACATTTTCAGACAAACGGGCTCTGGGTGCTTCTCATGGCTCATGGGTTTAAATGGACAGGGAGCAGTCTATCCTTAAGTAAGGGTACATACGGCTCCACTAGCTATGAATGCATGTGCAGAACTTATTTATGCCAAGCAAATCTCTAATGGATAAAACTGATAGCGTATGTTGTTGTCTTATGTAAAGAACGAACATTCTTGAGATACATCTGCGCTCTATTTAAGTTATAGTAATGTAGATCGATAATGCAAGTGCAGGAATCCTGAGTAGCATCCGTCCACAAATCACCGAGTTAATTAAGAGTGGATTGGTGACTCTTGAAGGCATGCGAGTCGCCTTCAATTGTCACTTAACAGTGATACAAATGGCGAATTACCATCAAACGACATATTCATAAGTTGCTTTCTTCATTGGTTTTTTTATATCCTTACGTCTTTAACCATATTGCTGCTTTGCTTACTCTTTATTATTAATAGTTTTGCAGAAGTCATGTAACTGACTTTGTATGTAAGGTTCATTCCAAATATTCAATTTAGTCTGGAATAAAAGAGAATGCTGAGACTAACAGTAGTGGCGGGTTTGGATGTAGACTATATAGAGCTTACAAGAGTGTTATCATATGGACGTGAATGTGTGAAGTTAATTAACTCTAAAACTTGATTCTAAAGGCAATAGGCAGATATATTACAGGTTGCTTTCACTAGGAAAAGTGATAAATATATCGAAGGAAATGAGTTGGGTGCCGCAGGGGAAACCGCTGATTAGAAAGCTGCGTGTTAATATAATTTCATTGAGATTAATATGCTGCACATTATGATTAGTTTATTGTTTCGATATATTTGAAAAGATTAATTGTACAAGTGTGAGATTAGTGTTGAAAGTAGGATTCCAGGTGCAGATTTGTTTAAGGAAGTTCAAATAAATAATCAACAATAATTTCGTACTAAAATTTTCATTTAGTGTAGCAAATAAAAGAACCTACCTACTCAAAATCAACTCTACCTATATTAAAATAACACTTGTGAAAGGTATAATAGTTAAAAATCTTTAATACAATCCAACGTATTTACGAATTTCAATATTCAAACCAAATTTAAAGCAAAATAATCACTGGTTAACGGAAAAACTAGTGAACTATACGAGTAGGATTTATAAGATTTCTATCTATTAATAGTCATAGTCGTTAGCTTAATCCCACGTCTGACACCACCTATCTAACAATATCCCAAACATCAGTTTTGAGAAAGCATTCAGTATTAGCGGAAAGCAATGGCTTTCTGTGTTTTCTGATAATTGAAAATTATTACAGTAATGCGTGTGCTTTCACGCGTTTTGACAGACTTTTAAATTCTAACTGATATGTTTCACAATTATGTAGATATTAGTCATCTGATGATTCCATGGAATAATTCTTTCTATATTAGTTAAACACACGAGAACAGGCGACATCTCATAAAGCATTTAGCTTTAAGATCTAGTACAGCTATTTAAAGCTGTTTACTTCTGATAACTCCACCTATATTTCGTCCTAATAGTTCCACAGTCCAAGCCTATTCCAAACTGTCTTTTGTATTTAGAGTCGTGCCTATTCCGTAAATAGTCTGTGTAGGCAGAACATTACTTTGATGCCTGACAGATCTGCGAATAAACGATCTTAAGAGTTGTCACTTCACTGGTTCGAGTACCTCTAAAATTACCATTACATTCTATCAGAGCTATAGTGGTTGTTGTTCGGCCATTGATAGCTGTGAGAACAAAGTAGCGTTTATCCAACGAGTTGTACTGACTTTGTGGGCTGTTAGAAGACTGTTATTGCTTTAGAAAAATAATAGTCCTTAAAATAACAAAATGGTTGATCGGTCAATTTATTAAGAAAATTGTTGCCTACCAAATTGCCGAGCCATAAGTTCAATTTTTTGTCATAAAGTCAGAGCAGTAGGGCAGATGGGTCAAGTCCAGCTGTTAGGCCCCTTTTTCGATGATTTTCGATTCTTTTGATTCGCCCAGGGTGCATATAGTACTTTCATACTAAAGTACACTAGTAGTAGTAGTTATATTTTTCCATATTATGAACATGGTGAACATATGAAAAACAAATACGGTCATTTGGTAAAAATCTATTCATTAAATTTCAATTATTGTGTCATATTGTTAACCAATCAAAGCCGTGTAGTGGAAGTAATACCTGCTGCTAACTAACATGCTTTGATTATTTATTAATCAAAGCTAACATGTAGCGTAAGTAATTTTTTAATCGATCGCAGTGAAATGTTTTGTTACATACATAGTTTTTATGTAATATACAATTTTCCATAATTATTAGCTTTAAATTATATAGGTAGTCGCTTTGTCGGGAAATCTTATTTCAATTCTGAAGTTAATTACTGTATAGTCGTCATCCTCACTTCGCATTGCATTTCGTTCTCTACCAATCTACAAATTACACCAATGTTGTTTACAAATTGTTAGGTTAAATGCAGACACGAAATGGTAGTTGCATCCAATAGAATGCCGTGAATAATCATGGAGCATGTTAATATCCGAACCTTCGAAATAGACACGTTCCGAAGCAAACAGAAGAGTTAGAGTTTATTCACACCGATTGTACCTACGTCCGTCACTGGAACATAATATGTTACATAGGACAGTCATTCTGTAACTTTGACTCTACAGGAATCAAATTGGTAACTATAAATACTTATGCCAAATTACTTTGTGTGCTTCCGCCACCAGTTAGTTTATGTAGACCCGTGTACTACCCGCCTGCGCTTGCGCTGCTAGTATTAGTTTGTATTTGCACACGCATCCCTTGCGACGCGTGTTTCACCTAGTAGTTGACTCTCTCTCTTTCCAACTCTCGTCACAGCATTTTTCCGGTTTCATCTTTATCTAATACTAGCTGACCCGGCGAACTTCGTACCGCCTTTCTTAATATTTTTTTCCGTAAGAACAATTTACAGAGTATTAGAAAACTACAAAAAAAAAAATCAGCCAAATCGGTCAAGCCGTTTTCATGCTATGTCATGACAACGGAAAACGGGTTTCATTTTTATATGTATATATAGATAGATAGATAGATTGGTTGGTGTCTTGGGATAGCTTCAACGGAGTATCTATAATATTCCCTTAATAGGGAAGGTAACTATATTTGTGATTTATTTCATGAACATTCTTGGTGCTTTAAAAGTGGTATTCGCCAGTCTAAGGCTCCTTACGATTCTACTGAAACCCTTTCTTCCCGTTGTTTCTATACACCACATGGCTTAAAGAGTTGAAGCAAATGGTACATATTTCAGTGGTTCTAAATATACAATTCGGTGTGACTTAACCCTACAGCTGCATAACGGTTCGTTGGCTAATGCATCCAGTGGTCGTAAAGTCCACCCACGCGATCTGATGTACAGGCGACTGTACCTCAGCCGCGGAACTGGGTTTGCAGTGTCTGTCGCGCTTGACGGTTAACACTGCTCTCAATTTTGTTCAGACTATGGTGACATCTGTCGAAAAATAAATCTCGCTTGTAAAGTTTTTATGAACTGGAGGTAGGCATTTATTTGGGGGTTATATCGGTCAGACGGTAGTGCTACGCTCCATTGAAATAACTAGTACCGCCAAATCAGGACCATGATTAAAAGCGTTCCTGGGCTCTGAAGCCTCCACCTGATACCTACCAAACCAATAATCTTAACATTATTTATTTAAATCTTTATTGAGCCATGACTGCCGTGAGCTACTATTAGGGCATAAGTCATAGATTAAAGAAATTTGCTGCGCGCGATTCCAAATGCTTTGGCATAACTCAATCAGTAGGATAGAGAAAGGTAAAAAAAGAAAGTACTTCCAGAAATTTGAATTCACACACAAAAAAAATCTGATAAATCATTTTTAACGCTGTGAAACCTAAAATATTTTTAAAGTAGAGTTGTCTGAGTTGACTCTAAATTATATTATTATTTATCTCAGTCAAAGATGAGTAGTAAAACCCAGATAAGCCACGCAGTTCAGCCCGAATAAATATTTGCGGGGACCGTAGATAGCGCCACCTTACGCACACGTCGTCTAAGTTTGACAGCTGTCACTTGTCAAATTTATGATACGCCATCGATCATCGCCGCGTCGATACGGTTTTGTAAGTTGTCACAGCACACGTGGAAGTTTGCGCGGGAAATCGTTTTATGATAGAAATTATTTTAATATAATCATTTTTATGTCAAAATTTTTCACAAGGCAAACAATCATTATTATTACTGTGTTACGTAGGTAAATCAAACAGAAAAAAATCAAATAGATCAAATTTCGATAAGTCGGTCAATGAAAGATCTCGAACGCTGATAGCTGATAGAGGTGAGACGTATTTACTGGAACAGGTTTTTGGAATAGGTTTTGGCTTGGACGCGTAAGTACGCGTTCCCGCATGCGAGTCTTTTAGCGTATCGAGTATTTACGAGTACGGCGACTTCGTCGGTCCGCGCAACTCAAAAACTAGGATGCGAACGTTCGGGACTATATTCGGAAGGCGTCGTCGTGAAACTTCGGGATCGCTCGACTCGCCCGCTGCCGCACCGAGCCGCCGAGCGATGTATTTCGGCGAGTTATTGTTTATTCAAATAACATTTATTACACAATAAGGTCATTTTTTTTTGGTAGCATATTTGTTTTGGTGTGATAATAATACTTGTTGTTTACTTACAATTTTAAAAACAAACAGTTGTTAGTTGTTAGCTTTCGCCGAAAGTTCAATATGAAAGTAGGTACTAATGTATAAACGTATTGAAAAAAAAAACAAGAAAACAAAATAATAAATAAAAAAAGATTAAGAATCACTTTGTATATAAAAAAAAGGTAATTAAAAGTAATCAATGTATATAAAATCGATTGAAAACTTCTAATATATATTTTACTTAAATACACTTTTTGATTGAAATTTTAATAAAAACTGTTGACAGTTCTAAGCTTGTATAAAGTATGAAGGGAAGTTTTAAGTCAATATTTAAAAAATTGGATAAAAAAAATGCGAAGTGTGAAGACTCAATACTTGTAAAACTACTTAGTCCATATACGCAAGACGCGCATTCACGGGAATCATTTGGTTACGCAATGAGTCCATTGAGTCGCGTACTCGTAAATACTCGTGGACCTAGTCTTTGGATCTAGTCTTTTTCTGGACGCGTACTCGCAAGACTCAGTCCGCGTTTTACCTAGTATGTCTCACCTCTAACAGCTGATCGTCCAGGGCAAGGCCCTATGGAAGAGGAACATTTCTTGAATAATAAATTATTTTTATTAACTAGTTTTAATTGTTGTTTAAAAATCTAGATACAATATAATAGGTGCGGATGCGTCTAATATGGCGCATTGTAAAAAATAAAATATGTACTTACTTAGATACAGTATGATGTTATCGTAATGCCATTTTATTATTTATCAAAGAAAATAATATTGGTTCTATTTGGTTAAAAGTATAAATATAAAATAATAATAAAGAGCACTTCAAATGAGTCAATAATCAATATTGATCAACAGACAGACAGATAAAGTCGTTTATATATCTGTAAAGTGTAAAGCCGATAAGAGTTTATTCACCTAACGAAAAAGAGTTCACCGTAGAATATTTCATGAAAAGCATTTTTACAATTTCCGTAAAGTAGGCTCAGTTAGAGTTCTATCCTTTTTTATCAACTGTTTTCTCAAAATAGACAATTTTTTTTTTATTTAATAATTTGGCTCAGTGAATTTGTAACTATAGGAAACTATAATTTATTATATTAAATTATAGTTCCCTATAGTTACAAATTACAATATTGCTTAAAACGCCCATTTTTAGCAAATTTGTAACTAAAGGAAACTATAATAAACTATAATGACGACCTCCGTGGCGTAATGGTTAACATGCCTGACCGCTACTCAGGAGGTCCCGGGTTCGATCCCCGGTCAGGTCAAGGTGAAAAATGATCTTTTTCTGATTGACCTGGGTCTTAGATGTTTTTCTATATATATATATATATATATATGTATTTGTTATAAAATATAGTATCGTTGAGTTAGTATCCCATAACACAAGTCTCGAACTTACTTTGGGGCTAACTCAATCTGTGTGATTTGTCCCTATATATATATTTATTTATTTATAATTTAATAATTTAATGTGATTAAAATTAACTTCAGATCCATAACCTTAATCACATAAGACGGATTTTTGATAACTTGTGATTCAGTGAATAATGATTTAAAACTGTTGGTGGCGCTACTGTTCACCGAGGTATCACCTTAAGTATCAATAAATATTATTTGTAATAAACATATAAGAAATTTTCAATGGGTTTCTAGTATTATGACACAGTACCTAGTCAGCCCGATATGGTTGTTGATAAATTGAGGTGGAAATTAATTTGTTGCGTACCTTTTCATTGCCTCGGGCGTTTGTCATCCTATCCTTTATCTCATTCCCACGCACTGTTATAACGACCGAGAGAGTGGGACGGAGATGTTTGTGTAATATTTTGCATAAGTATTGACAAGTGTTTGACTTTGTTGGATGATGCTGCTAATGGACAGAGATGAAAGGAACTCCACCGACAAGGGCTTAGCTCTTAAATTTATGATGATGATGATAGTAGTTTATAAGTTACTAGCGACCCGCCCCTTCTTCGCATGGGCATAAAAACCTTCCTCTTGAAACACTGTCTATTAAAAAAAAACCGCATCAAAATCCGTTGCGTAGTTTTAAAGATTTAGGCATTACATAGGGATATGGTGACAGAGAAAGCGACTTCAAGGAATTTTTACATCGCTCGGGCCGCGAGCATAATTTTTCCGTGCTTCCGGAATTAACCATACAAACATATTCGCCGCTGTTTATGTATTGCGATATGTATTTTGCACCAGAAAGGTCATCATCGTTTCGTGTAGGTGACACGGTCAATCGACCATGTACACTCTGTCTTTGTCTTCTTCCGAACACCTTTCGGCCTCTGACCTGGTTACTTTAACGACTACCAGATGGCAGCCAGGACCAATAGTTGAGCGTGCCTTCCGAAGCACAGAATCATCTTTATTATCAGACAATCAGGTGATTCAAGCCTGCAATGTCCTAACCAAACTGGAAACAACTAAACAAAGTATGCTTCCCGTGGGAATCGAACCCATGACCCCCGGGTCTACAGGCAAACGCCTTAACCACTGGATCATGGAGGCACTTAGTCAGAACAGGGGACTAGCCAACGTCAAAATTTCAAAAAGCTCACGAATGTCGATAAGAACAAAATGTATGGGATTGACATAACATCGACCATGTGATTTAGCACAGCTTATATCAATCCCATACATTTGTCACATTCGTTAGCGTTTTGAAATTGTGACATTGGCTAAGCCCTCAGAAAGGTAAAATTAATTTATTTTAAGGTTACTTAAATTAAATTCCAGTTAACTAAGCAAGCATGTAGAGTCACGGAGCGCGGAGGAGAGTCTTGTTATTACAATGAATCTTTACCATACAAACTTAGACGGTTACTAATATTGCTGAATAGAAATTAACAGGAATTCGAAACACCGCTTCGGGACAAACATTAGTCCAAAGTTCGGTCTAGATCTAGGCACTATTATGCTAATGAACGTCTGACTTGTAGCTCTTCTGTCTCTTGCATATTAAATTTTGCTACAATTTATCTTTTCGTAATTTATGAGGTGTAGTGTAACTTTCCCCTTTTGTTTATCTTCCCTCTTCTTCATGCATGTTTCCCGGTTGCATATTTAACTTACGCTTCAGACCACAGAACTGGTTATTACAATGGAGTGACTGCCGTCTGACTTCCGTAACCGTTTTTACATAAAAACCGACAGGAAAACGGATGTGTTAGTGGCCAACACTGTTCAGGCTGCCTAAAAACATCTGTCATAGCCTCACGACTGCCAATGATCGATAACCGGGTCCAACGGCTTAACGTGCCTTCCGAAGCACGGAAGAGCTCAAGATAGAAATGCCTCTAATCGCGACCAATACAAACATGGCTGTGCACTCACCGTCGCTTGACGCACAAAGATCTCAAGAAACAAAATGAACAAATAATGTAAAAAATAAAAAATAAATATAGCCATCAATCCATCAGAATATTCTAATATAAAAAAAATCTCACAAGTTCAATAAGTTTCTTCCATAAATCTGTCTGAGGCAAAGTTTCTGCTCCAATAGATCGCTAAACTTTACTCGTATCTTTTATTGTTTAGAACATTATATTTTCTGCCAGTGACAGACCAGACGAGCCAACTTGGCATTGTTGAATATAGCTGTATGTACTTTTTATCACAGCACCATTCCTGGCTAAGTATATAAGGACTAACATACCCGACAAGGTCTAATGCGTTGTCACTAACAAAACATTTTTTTAAAGCGTTTTGTGTGTTAGGTGGAGCGAAATGTGGCCCAGCGATACAAGTAGCCATTACGAGAGGAGAGAATCGAGATCGGCGGTCGATTTACGGATCAGTTCCAGAGGAGCTCGATAGCCTAGAGCGGCGCGCGTTTTCGTAACGATAGTGCGCGTCAAGCGACGGCGACAGCGAGTGCGCGGCCATGTTTGGAGGTCGCCATTAGTGGCATTTCTATCTTGAGCTTCTTCGTGCTTCGGAAGGCACGTTAGGCCGTTGGTCCCGGCTGTTATCGGTAAATGGCAGGCTGTGACAGATGCATTTAGGCAGCCTGAAAAATCTGACAGTGTTGGCCACTAACACACCCGGGTCATTTTCCTGTGGATCTGGTTTGGTCTGTATTATGAGTTACGGAGGTCATATAGCAGTCGCTCTATTGTAATAACCAGTTCCGCCCAATCAGGGCCATGATTAGTGTACCCTGCTCTGAAGCGTAAGCTGAAGATGTAGCTGGGAAATACGCTTGGACGAAGAAGATACCTGGATTAGTTCCTATGGTCTGGTTTTCCTGCAAAATAAAGTTACGGAGATCAGAAGGCAGTCGCTCTAATATAGGAAACAGTACCGCGAAATCAAGACTAATCAGGAAACACGCTCAGACGATACTTGTTCTTTATTATCACTTATCACTTACCACAGTACTTTCACTTACACCACAAGTTGGTTTACTGGTAGGAAAAGACAATGGCTTTATGTCCACTACTTTGGTATATATTATGTATTTATTCATTAATTCATTTCGTGCACACCCTGGTGACAGGGTTCTTCGGAACTACCTATCAGCATTTGTCATGGTTCCTTTAACGACAACCAGTAGGTCGACCGCCTATCTCGATTCTCTCCTCTCGTAATGGCTACTTTTATCGCTTTCGCCACATTTCGCTCCGTCTTACGCATAAAACGCTTATAAATTTAGGAGAGGAGAGAATCGAGATAGGCGCTCGACCTACAGATGGCAACAGGTATCAATAGCTTTACGTGCCTTTCGAAGCACGGAATCAAATGCAAATAGTCTCAAAAAGGAAAAAAAAAACAATCATTTCAGTATTATGATATTAATAAAATTAACATAAACTGTTTTCTATTGGACATGGTACCTAATGACTTTAAACTAGTTCGAAGTAGGATCACCTAAACTGTTAATCTTGTACCCTACTTGGCGGCCTCCTAACAAAATAAGTCAGTCTGTCGAAACACTGACACCAGACGGACCGGGTCCATTGACCTTAAAATTTACTCGATAAAGCAACACGCGTTGAAAATTGTAATAAATAGTATTATCAAGTGTATTTCATTGTTCATCATTTCTTTTCATGACACAAAATTATTATAGTTCCACATACAACCACTAGATGGCGTTAATGTTAATTTGACGCGCGCTATGGTTTGCTGCAAATAAGAACATAAGCAACTCGTAAAAGTCATGAAGTTCAATCATCACATCAAGTCCACTGCAAAAGGACATAGGCCTTTCCTATAGATTATTTTTGAAAGCTTTCATCGATATCTCGTATCGAAGGCTTCATTAATTAATAACCTAACCTTCAATTATCAACTAGGTTGTCTGTTATCTAACTACAACGACTCAATAAAATTTCAATAATTTGGGTATGGAATAGGGTTTTAGGACTTTTAGGGGAAATCCAGCAATTCCGCTACTTGAGATAATTAAAATTATTTTTACTTCCTCTTGCTCGGAAATAGCTTCATTATTATATTGTAAATTCGATCGAATTTGATAGATATTTCATGTAATCAACAATAAGGCAACTACCGATGCACGGTAAATCTCGAAAGAGATTGTGGTTGCATTCTAGAATCAACCAAATTGTATTTGTACATATTGTGTGTTTAAGTAAATAAATAAATAAATTAAAAGAATTAAAAAAAAAAAACAATACGGCAATAGACTCATTGCTGGCCTAAGAAACTTAGTGTTAGTTTTTATATTATGAACCTAGCTTTTTTAAAATATACCTAACCTACTTACATCTACTATAAAAATCTAAGCTATGAAATGTCATAAAACGGAGTAAATTGAAGATTTCCTTTACCCGCGCTCTGCTTAAAGCATTGATTTTCTCTTTCTGGCTTTCGTCCAATCTTTACTTTGCGTAATTTATTTCAGCAAGTCGTTGCGTAATGTTAGTATTATTTGTGGCTACAAATGTTCAGATATCTAGATTTTCAGATAGAATTCAAGATTTATTGCTTATTCCGTTTTGTGCTGTCGGAATGACGCGGAAATCTTTTATTATTATTTTTCAAGAAGTTCCCTGAACTAAGAACGAAGCGCACTTTTCAATATTTTTCATTCGCGATTCAGATCAGCATACGTCTCGCCGGACTTTCAATAGCTATTTATAATATAATAAAGTAGTAGATAATTATAACCTAATGAAAAATGAAATATATCAAACATATCGTTATAAAAGGAGACATATTTCAAACGTTTTCACATGAAAAGGAAATTTCCCCGTTCCCAGCAGCGACATCTGTATGAAGCCACTCCATCGAAATTTGTCTGAAGAAAAATAGTCGGCACCTGCAACTAAATGCATCGGAGACTGAGGGGAACGGGGATGCAGGGCTGAACTAGGTAACCATTCACGATTTAAGGAAATATGCAAATTTTTTCTAGTTGTATTTTTCTAAATTTAATATTAATAATGCAAAAATTTGTGTTGTGTTTATAAATAACAAAAGAAATAAAAAAATATTTATTTGTATATACTATGTACCTAACCTAATAGTTTATGGAGATAATAAGAATCATCAGGAATCATCTTTTTTCGGTCTTTTAACATCTATCTTTATAATACCTACATGACAACTTTCTTTAACTCGTAACAATATATAGTTAATTAAATTTTTATTAAGTATCAAAAAGATACAGAATTCGTTGTTACAAATTTCCATCCGCAACAAGCTTTGTCAAAATATTTACAAAAAATATATCCGCAACATGCATCGTCAAAATATTTACGAAAAAAATTAAAAAAATACTCAGAAACTTTACTGGCACTTTTTCGTCATAAATGTAATGAATTTCTCTAATAAGACACGGGCTAAATTAGAGTAGTCAAATTAGATTTTCTTCTCTGTAAGTTAGGTACTGTATTGAAAATTTACATAATCATTAGATTAGAATACACAAGAGTTTAAGTTAGACTAAATATATTCAAATTCGACTACTTATGTGTTGTATGTTTTTTGACCTCTGATCCTTTAAATTTAACACTGAATAAAGAAAAGATACCTCTGTTTATTTTTGGAATTGGCTTATCAATGCATAATCGCTAGTTTTGATCACTCATTGCAAATCATTCGAATTATAAAAAAAATGTTAAATAACACGACTGACATATTTTAAGTACGCCACAGTTACCAAATTTTTGTGTCACAAATTTTAAATATAGAGCTTCGTGTTTTCTACTATTTTGACAGTCCGGCCCTGGCATGGGGCTGTTTGAAGTGCGCTCATTTGGTGCGTCTCGAGGGTAGGTATCATTACGCACATGTGTCGAGGGTGCGTTTCTATGGGTTTTGACGTCTATTCGAGTTTGTCGCGATATGCGAGAAAACATTTTGGAGACTCCTTTGATAGAGTGATATCATTTTGTATCGATTAGATGCATGATGTTGCTAGTTGTGAAAATGAAAATATCAATACTGTACATGCTTTTTTTGCAGAACAATTTCTTTGTGTATTTTTTCTTATTCTTTCGGTGCCATCTTCATTTCATCGAAGGTCGCCAACCATCAATGCGAACTGAATCTGTGAGGGATTGCGTACTTCTATTGTACCATTGGTTTTAAACCAAGAGATACCTACTCGTATCTAATAAATTCTCCTTCGTCCGGGGCGTCGATTCTGCTAACGTTAAGACAAAATCGTATCAAAATAGTGTTTCAATAGTAGTGCTTTTTACACACTATTTACAAGAGTTATGACAGTATGATGTGATGTGAATTTAGTGTGTGCTGTGACCATCAGCAGTGATATAAAAAATATATACATTTCTTGTAACTAGTGTGTAAAAAAGCACTACTATTGAAACACTATTTTGACACGATTGTGACTTAACGTTAGCAGAATCGACACCCAGGCCTCCTTCTGCCTTCGATCTTGATCAGTATATGTTGAAGTAATAAGTTCGTATTTTTTGTGCGCATAATGTATTCCAATTAGATATTCCAATTATCGAACTTTAAAACCGTTTTCAGACTTTCGAGTTCTTTGCCCATTCTTTCTAAAACTTACGTACTTTCTATACTACTATTGTGTGTAAAATTAATTTGGATTCTTATATGGTAGTTTATTTTGTGCGCTAGTATCGTACAACACCACTGCGTAGGAATGACTACAACATAGTTCTAATAAAGTACGTATTAATTTATCCTAAAGGTCCAAAAAAAATCTATTGCTAGAGGACAAAAAAAGCCATAAATATTTGAAATGAATACCTATCTTGGACAAAAAACAATAGAATAAACATTCAGTTTTATCTCAAAGGATACCTTATAAATATATTCCTAAGCCTTCCCAGACTGGCTACCCTGAATATTTTTACTTAGATGAAGCACACCGACGTACGATTTCTTCGTTTTGTTTATTTATATTAATATCTTTAATATGTACACACAAATACAAACATAGGTAACTTATAATTAGGAAATTTATCTCAAGGGTGCTTATTTTAGTACTTAAATAATGCTACTTTTTTATGTTTTATCGTAATTTGATAATTTATGGTTAAAATATTTACAGAAATATGAATCTTGACCATGATTAGTAGTGTACCCTGGACTCTGAAGCATAAGCACGCTATGGAGAGGAAGGTTCCGTGAGTGCTTGGCAACGGGATCCTAAAAACCAGACGGGGTCATTCAGCAGCCGACAAAAGATATTCCTTTGTAGTCTTACTGTCTTCGTTCCATTAAAGTTTCCGTTCTTATGATAGTGTTCGTGTCCATGCATTAATAAGTAGAAATAAATGGAGAATACGATAATGCTTTATCAATATTAAATAAAATGAGGAACCGGTTAGGATAATTGAAGAAAAAATGCTGCTTTTTAAATTTTACTGGTATACTGTTCAGAATATATAGTTATTTGAGAATTATTGTATTAAATTTTGAATCAGAACAGAATCGACGCTTTTAGCCTTCCTCGTCTCTACTTCGGTGGTCAAAATGGTGGGCAAATATGGCTATCTTTTGAATAGGAACAACACATAGACATATCTATGTTATATAGTATTTATTTATGGTGGATAAGATGATAAGGAAAAAATAACAAGCACTGCCTTAAGTTTCATTCTAGAAAAAAACTCAGTAAGTAATTGAAATTAATTAACTTCGGCTATACATGTCTACTAAGTCATGAAAGTTTTATAAAATAAATAAACAAATAGTATGTATGTAGTTGATAGTTATCACTCGAAGTTGAAAAAGGCGTGTCGCAGGGTTGTCAGTGCACATGATGTGATAGATGGCAGGGGGGCAACCCTACTGAGTCGCGCTTATTTTTCAAGGATTGTTTACAAGTTTGGCACTCGAAGAAATCTAGTTTCGTCGAGGTTATAACTTATGAAGATTTGAAATGTCTGTTGTAAAGATTTCTAAGTAAATACTCGTAAGTAGGTACCGTACGCTCTAAGCTTGGTCCTAAATTTGACGACACTGTTAGTTCTTACAATGGAGTGACTGCCCTCTGACCTTTAAGTCTCTCTCAGAGTCACCAATGCTAGATATCAAATAAGAAGACACATTAGAGAACTTGTAGGGAGATCAAGACGGTGTGACTAGTAAGAGCTAAGGAAGTACAGCGCTTTTTACTGATTCGGCTAGTATAATATATTTGGTAGAGCCAAGAGGGGTGGAGGGTAGCCCTCTGACCTCTGTAACTATTTTTTAACTTTTATTTTACCAGAGCAATATGAACATGATCCGGTAGTGTTAATGGCTGACACTTTCAGATTTTACTAATATAAATTATTTATTATAATTAATTATTATACACTGAAGACGCCAACATATGTATGCTTAGATAAACATACATAGGGACAGACAGCGGGAAGTTATTTTGTTTTATACTATGTAAAGATTTCGTGCTTCCCTGATTAATACGATGAAATCAAATGAATAAAATATTCTACATAGAATTAGGAAATCGCGCGCTCTCTACCAGGCAATTTTTTTTAATTTATAAATTTCTACGTTACTCGAACTATAAAGAAACAGCTTGAAAATATGCTTCATAAAGTTCCTTATTAAGTGGGCCAATTACTTATATTACTTATTTTGATATTATTTATAAACTGGTATATTTGTTACATATACACTTATCACTGTAATCGGACGTAATTAGTTCTTGTCAATCACAATCTGGATTTCGAAACACTGATCTACTTCACTTTTTCCACGAAATGTATGTATAATTACGATACTAACTTGTCTCGTTTGTGTTTTACATAATGGTAATGTAAAAAATATTGGTAATAAAACAAATCAGCCGAGTCAAGATTTTTTTTAGTGCGATAATTTCAGTGGCTTACTTATTGAGTGGTGGTGTGAACTACGTAAGTACTATCTATCTAAAATTTATACAACCAACTGAAAATAGCGGCCCATAGCCGCGAGGGGTTCCATTTGCTGACCTCCAAACTTCAATTCGAAGATGGCACCCCATGATAATGATTATGAGTTAAAATTTAAGAGCTGTGCTCTTGTCGGTGGAGTCCCTTCCAGGTGTTTCAATCTTCCTAGCTAGCTTTTTCACCTATACCATATACCTATATAAGTACTTAATTATATATGTACTTCTATTTTTTTATCTCTTACGTGGTGGAGTCTTAACCCATCGGCTTGCAGAATCCAGGCACAATAGAAAAACTATTGTTATGTAGCATATTCGTGCGCTAGCCAATTAGTCGACTTGTAAAATGCAATGTATTGCTAAATAATAAGTTTTTTGTCATACCTCATACATGTACTATCGTAGCCAAATTTAAGATAGTTCGTTTCGTGATGTGGCTGAACATTTTATGAAAGAGATATGATTGACCATATTTTAACGCCTACCTTTCTTGATATGGCCATCAAAGTTTGGCTTGACTTAAGCCTGCCGTGTTCTCCTTAATCAACATAAGGATAGTCCGATGTAACATCAATATTTATGTAATACTACATTGTTATCTTAGTGGTACAAATTGAAGCAACCTGGGGCCCAATTCTCAGGCAATCGAAGTTCACCACCAATTTTCTCCAATCTTTTTCGATGAGTTGAAGTCAATTCACAATCAAAAAATTTCGATAGATCGATGCGTTCGATTGAACTCTTTCAATCGTGATTTATGGGCGAGGTTCGGTGTGCTGGAAGTAACATTTTCCCTTGAGGGTTTCCAGCATATGGAATCTCATTTTGTGCACCTGTCCGGTGTACAATTTGGCCAATGGTCATGGTACGAGCGCAGGTCGCGAAGACTACCCTGGCAAGTCTTTTAGATTATCCTTCCCGTGGTTGCTGCCTGTTATTGGTCTGGTTCCCTCAGAAACAGACGTAACTGAAACTATTAGACGGACCTCTACTCTACCCTACCCAAAATCGCATCCCTATTTAGTCCTTCCCGACTCCCATCCTCTATCCCACTGCGGTACTTCATGGACCGGTATCGCGGGCTTACCATCACAAGATATTGATGGTGGGTAGGTAGGTGATCCATCCGCGTGTTTTTGCCGTGCGCGGGGACCCGTGCGGACGGATGAAGGAATCCTGGAGGTTGAGCCAAAGGGACTGCGGCAACACACCTCTTCGGTCTGGCTATTCGTCTTACACGGGCGGTTCCTGTTTAGCCAGCAGTGAATCAATCGGCTGAGACGTCCGTCCCTCAGACGACGTTCGGCGAGTACTCTAAAGGATCGCGGCCTGCAGTCGATGGCGGTATTGTGTGTTCGCGCTGTTCGCGCGACCCCTTACCGCCGGGGTTGGTCTCGCAGGTTGCTCTGGCGGAGTGCTATATCCCTTTAATAGCCCTGGTGTCTAGCAGACATCCCCATTTGAGGACTCCGTGGAGGGTGGGGAGTTAAAGGGACGAAAGCAAATTTACAATTTATTATGGCATCCCAACATAATAATAGTAAATATGACGCAAGAAAGGAGAGACGGGATGGATGCGCGGCGGCTTCGATCGGTCCGCAACCATCAACAGCCAAAGCAGGGCGTGCTGTGGATGGAGAACTGTCCCAACCACCTGCTGCGGTAATTATGGAGGTCAAGGGACAGCTGAAAGGTCGTCCCGCGTTTGCACAGAGGGTTGATCCCAATCCTGGGCCACCTGCCCAGGGCCTATCACGGACCTGTCAGGAGGGACCTGGAAAGGGTTATGTACCTCATAAACGCACGGTGGCCGAGGCTGAACCTAGATCTTTTAGGTGTGTGCAAATCAATTTACATCACTGCAAGGCAGCCGTAGCTATCCTTGCAAGGGAGTTACGACTGAAAAGGTATGATATAGCTCTTATACAAGAACCTTATCTTTACAAAGGCCAAATAAGTGGCTTTGGTAGTTTAAACAGTCGAATTTTCACCCACTGCACTACTAATGATTCAAGAACATTTGTCTATATCAGAGAAGGCATAGACGCCATGCTCTTGAATTCCTTATGTTACAGAGACCTAACAGCAGTCAAGGTTCAACAAGGGGCAGGCCAGACTGTGGTTATGGCTGCAGCCTACCTGCCGTACGAAAGCAAGGACCCAGTGTCTCGGGAGCTGGACACCCTCGTGAAACACGCTGAGGAGAGGAAACTGGGCCTTGTCATGGGTTGTGACGCAAACGCCCACCACATCATGTGGGGCAGCTCAAACAACAACGCGAGAGGAGAGAAGTTGGCGGATTATTTGATAAGTTCACCTCTTTTTATTCTCAATAAGGGTAACAAACCTACCTTCTTCAACTCTGTGAGAAGGGAAGTCATTGACGTTACACTGGCCTGCAGGAAAGCTTCTACCAAAATTGAAGGCTGGCATGTGTCGGACGAAACCACATTGTCTGACCACAACTATATATGCTTCAGGTACAAATGTGACAATATAATATCACAAAATGTTCGCAAAAGGAACCCAAGGCATACTGACTGGTTATCGTACAGAGAAATGCTAAAAGTAGAATTAGGAGCTCCAGGATCGAAGCTTAACTCTGTTATTGACCTCGAACTGGAAGCTGATCGTATCGTTAATGGTATAAAAACTGCCTGGATGGACAGCTGTCCAGAGCGCAAACCTAGGGGCCTAAAGGAACCTTGGTGGACGCCAGAAGTCGCAAAAATGCGACAGGAAACGAGAAGGCTCTTTAATGAAGCTAAAGCCAAAAAGGACTTTAGGGACTATCATAAGGCCCTAACCGAATATAGTAAAATGGTGAAAAAGGCTAGGCAAACGGCTTGGAGACGTCAATGTGACTCGATAAGTGCACTGCCTGAAGGAATGCGACTGGCTAAATCTGTAAGTGTTACTAAAGCAAATCCATTGTTATCTGTGAAAGATGAAAATGGTTTGCAAACCGAAACCGGCAAGGAAACATTGAGAGTGATGTATAATACTCACTTTCCAGGTTGCATTGAGACAACAGTTGATCAGCAAGATCTCAACTGCCTGGAATCTGTAGAGGTGAAAACCTTCAAAAGAGACTGGGAGGTGGCAAAGAAGGTAGTAAATGACGAGAAATTAAAATGGGCCGTGGGAACCTTGCAGCCGTACAAGGCACCAGGACCAGATGGCATCTACCCGATATTCTTGCAACAAGGAATCTCCATACTAGGTCCACATCTATGTAGACTATTCAAAGCCTGCATAGCATTTGGGTATATTCCAAAAGCGTGGAGGTTGGTGAATGTGACGTTTATTCCTAAGCCAGGAAAAGCGACATATGATGAGCCTAAATCCTTTAGAGCAATAAGTCTGCAATCTTTCTTGTTGAAGGTATTGGAGAAAATGGTGGATAGATACATTAGAGATGGTCCACTTAAGAAGCATCCGCTCCACAGTATGCAATGCGCCTATCAGCCTGGTAGATCGACAGAGACAGCCCTACACTATGTAGTGAACCAAGCTGAGAAGGCGCTCGAAAGTAAAGAAATATGTCTGGGGGCTTTCCTCGATGTAGAGGGGGCATTTGACCAGACCACATTTGAATCTATCTGCAGAGCGGCAACGGTACACGGTATTCCGGAAACACTCTGCAGATGGATGAACAATATGCTCAAAAGTAGGATAATTACAACCGAGCTTATGGGGGATAAGCTATCGGCGGTGACGACTAAGGGATGTCCGCAGGGGGGAGTACTATCTCCGACCCTGTGGAGCCTGGTTGTGAATTCTCTGATAGCTATTCTAAATAAAGGACCAGTAGTAGCGGTTGGTTATGCAGATGACATTGCCATCCTTATTAATGGTAAAGTTCCTAATACGGTAAAGGATATAATGAATAAAGCTTTGGTGGATGTACAGAAATGGTGCTTAGAAAATCACCTGAGTATAAACCCGAGCAAAACAACAGTTATACCCTTCACAAGGCTCCGGAATCTGACGGGACTAAACAACCTCAGGATGAATGGTACGGAGATCACATTGACCAAGGAGGTTAAGTATCTAGGTGTAACACTGGACAAAGAACTGACTTGGAACACACATGTTAACAATATTATAACAAAGGCCACAAGAGTATTTGGCATGTGTAGAAGTACATATGGTAAAACATGGGGACTTAAACCGTATATTGTACGATGGCTGTACGATATGATGGTGAGGCCTATTCTGACCTACGGAGCACTAGTATGGTGGCCGAAGGTCCAACAGGTGACATGTATAAATGCCCTTAGAAAGCTACAGCGGATGGCCTGCTGTGCTATCTCTGGTGCGTTTACTACTACACCAACGGTATCCATGGAAATTATCCTAGGAATACCGCCACTACATCTATATATAGAAGGCGAAGCCTGTAAAGCACTCTACCGGCTGTCTACAGCTGGCGTGTGGAACAGGAACGCACCAAGGACAAGGCATTTGCAAATGGAGACCACACAAGAACTCGACAGGATGTTAAACATGGGAAGCGACAAGATACTACCCGTGTATAACTTCAAAAGGAACTACAAAACATATGTCCCATCAAGGGAAGAATGGAAGGGAGAATTTAAACCTTTAGAGAAAGACTGCCTTACTTGGTACACGGACGGGTCAAAAACCAACCATGGAACAGGAGCAGGCATCTTTTCCAAGGACAGGCAACTGTATCAGAGCATGGGACGGTTATCCACCGTTTTTCAATCAGAAACGTATGCGATTACTGTATGTGCGAAATTGAATCTAGAGAAAGGCCTAAAAAACCAGTCTATCTACATTCTTACCGATAGCCAGTCGGCTCTTGCTGCTCTCAGCTCAGACAGGATTGATTCTGGACTAGTCTTGGACTGTGTGAATTCCCTTAATAAATTGGGAAGACACAACAGGCTGAGACTGGTTTGGGTGCCCGGTCACGTTGGGGTTGAGGGGAACGAGAAAGCCGATAAACTGGCAAGGGAAGGATCCAGTAATCCTTTAATAGGACCTGAGCCCTTCGTAGGGCTGGCATATGGAACGGCAATTACAGCTGTCAAAGAAAATGTCGAGAGGAGACAAAAGGCCGAATGGAATACACTGAGTGGACTCGCACACTCGAAGGCGACGATTGGTGCCAATGGCACCTGGTGGCATAGGAAGGTCTGTAGGTATAACAGAACACAGACAAGAACAATAATAGGAGCTCTGACCGGACATTTTGAAAACCGCAGTCACCTCTTTAAACTGAAACTTGTCGAAAGCCCCGAATGTAGGGCATGTGCAAAAGCAGAGGGAGTCCATGAGCCACATTTTGTGTTGCTGTGACTCACTGGCCAGCAAGCGAATGGACCTCTTTGGAGCAGCGTACCCTGACCTGGAGGACTATAGGCACTTCGCACCAGGTGATGTTCTGAAGCTCATGCAGTCCTTCTTCAGAAATCCCTGTGTGGGTGAGTAAGGGATGGGGTAAGTACAAAAGGACCCAAAGGTTCGACGTGCTTCCTTTAATTTAGGACCCATATTTAAGATAAGATAAGATAAGATCGTGATTTATTGAAAAAGCAGAAACCGTGATAAACCAGTAAAAAAAATGTAGAAAATCGGTGAAGTGAACTTCGATTGCGCGAAAATCGGGCCCCAGACTAGGCAAATCAATACTATCGTATCACATTATATATTGTTCTGATCAGTTGCAAGAGCTGAGTTCCAGTTCGAAGGGACGCAGACAATCATCGAGTCCAAGTGTGTACGGGGTGGTACTGGCTCGTCCTCATCAAGTACGGCTATCATCATATTTCATACTATACTAATATTATGTGCGAAAGTCTATCTGTCTGTTATGCTTTCACGGCTAAACCGTTAGACCAATCTTTATGAAATTTGATATGGACATAGATATAACCGAAGTTATTTATTTTATTTTATACATTTGGATGACCAACAGCAAATAATTTACATAGGTAACAAATTTAATAACAATAAGCCAATAATAAGTCGGAATTGATGCGGTTTTTTTAATAGATAGTGATTCAAGAGGAAGGTTTTTATGCCCATGCGAAGCCGGGGCGGGTCGCTAGTTTTATGTATAAATAGCTACAAAAGATACTATTTACCAAATAGAAATAATATTTCGTGCGGCTAAATCCTCAATAATATCTCTTAATGAGTGCAGACGGGTCCTTATACAGTTAATTAAGTTAGCACAATTAAATAAACGTTGGCATTGATGGAGTACTCAATGGTACCGCAAGTATCGTAAATAAGTTGTTTCAACATTTTGTTACATTTATATTTAGTCGCCTTATCAATGGCGCGATTGGTTTCACGGTAAGTGGTTAATTAATTCTTAAAGCAAGTAATTAAAGAGTTGTTAAAATAAAGACTTGTAAATGGATGAATTTAATCGATAATTTGGTGTAAGGAACTCTGTATTGTCAACTATTGTTTATTCTGTAGGAATATGCTTTTTTGAAGGGAGAAGTTTATCGGCCACACTCAGTCATTTGATGAGTTATTGAGAAACTTCTTAGTAAGACTTTGAAAACTAAGTTATGTATGTAGATAATTTGTTATAAATAAAAAAAGGAATCTACTGTTAGTGTTTGAAGCGTAAATAAATCAATTGTATAGTTTTGCTGTAGGTCATTTTAATATCAATTGCGAGTCCTCAATTTATATCGATGTCCGTGTCTAGGAGGCATGGTTATAAGGTTGATCTCGCCAAAACGCACTGTTTAGTGTTTTGTTAACTTTTACCAACATTAACTATTTCAGACCTACTCAATTATTTATTAGAAAAAGATCTGAATGATCCTTTAAGCTAAAACGATCAGACGTTAAACATTTCCCTTCGGCCACCATCAAAACTATATTAGGATTGGTATAGTGTAGCAAGAGGCATGCCAAAAAGAAACTCATTTGCCCAGAATTGATATACTGATAGCTCTAAAAAAATATTACGTATACGCATACGCATGTGCAGTTTCTAATTCTATGTGTATTTATAAGGAATCTTATGATGGCATTTTGTGATTTGGCTGAAGTGTTAATCTGTATTCGAATAATTTATTGTATAATGGTGTTGCGTGTTTAACACCTTAATTGATCGAAAGCCATGGGAACAGATGGCGGTTGGTCGGACTGCCGACAGAAAGTGCAGGTATCGGAGGAACTTGCCACAAAATAATGAGGCTGCAGAATCCACAATCTTGCAACATGTAATATAATGCTATAGTATATGTATATGCTGAAGGTGTTTTCTGATAGAGACTCCCCCCTTCTTAAAAGGTGGATGGAACTCCACAACAATTTTTGTTTATTACTAACACTAGTACGTACGAGTATATAAGTAACTAGCTGTTCCCCGCGGCTTCGCCCCGCGTGGGACTCGGTTATGTCGCGCCCAAAAGTAGCCTATGTTTGACATCAGGTCGTTAACTACATCCCTACTAAATTTCATCACAATCGGTCCAGCAGTTAAGCCGTGAAGAGGTGACAGACAGACAGACATACAGACTTTCGCATTTATAATATTAGTATGGATATGGATATGGATTTTGTAATACTAACACTTTATGGACTCTGTCCGTAATAAATGAATTTATTATTATTACAATTATTTTATTACAACTATTTTTATATAATGTCTCGTCTTGTTCATCCTAGCGGGTTTTGTAATTGCATCTTCCTATTTTCAGCTTACGCTTCAAAGCTCAAGGCTTTTAATTTGGCGGTACTAGTTATTAAAATTAAGTGACTGTCGTCTGACCTCCGAAACCCATTTACAGGAAAACCCGACTTATAGGGATACGATCCGGTTGTGTTAGTAGCCAACGTGATTTTATGCATGACGTTAGCTTGTGCTTAAATAATTACATGTGAGTGATGTTCTGTACTTTCCATACTTTGATTCTCATTGGAGCTTGCCGCTAATTCTAAGCATTTAAAGCTGTTTAAAGTAATGAGTTCCGCTACAGTTAGTATCAACATTAATTTCTCACCTCCATGTCCTCTAACCACTTATGTGGGGAATTTGCTATAATTATTTAGTATTATAATTATTTGTTTATAAAGTAATATTTACAGTAAATATCATTCGTGGCCTTCTTTAAATAGGTTCACCGTCTAGGTTGTAAAACCTGACTTCTCTTAAAAATTGGGGGGTTATTGAAATGGACGTTACTTTTGTTATAAGTCTAGTAGTGGTTTCATAGCGCGTACTATCTATTAAATTGATTGTCAGAACTTTAGGTCATAATAGAGAGATAAGTAGGTACTTAGATTCAATCAATCAATCAATCATTTTTTTGCCTAAAAGATGACGGAAACGAAGAGATTAGACCTGGAGTAAGATAGCCATCTAAAAATACGTCATATCCTGTACTGGAAATACGCTAAATGGATAGCAGATTCTCTAGCAAGTACATCCGAGGTGGAATATCAATCGATGTATTATAATATAGAAGTAATAATTATTATTCGAATGTGTTCTACCTAGAAAGTATTGAATCATCATCTTTCTGGAAATACCTTATTCAAACCTAAAAGTGCCATCGATTTTCGCATTAGTCGGGTTCACGGACCGTGAACTCGTCATTTTCATCGGGTTTTCTTGCAAATTCCCTATAATCTTCTTTGGAATAATCGTCCAGTTATTGGATTTTCTCGGCACTGATATTTGTAATAAATTTTTATTGTCTATTTAATATTCCTATCATTTTCCATTGATACACAAATTCCCTGAATAGGAGATCAATAGCTTGCGTATTATTTACGATCTTGAATGTTAAGGTGATACCTCGGTGAACACTAGCGCCACCGTCATTTAAAAATCATTATTCACTGAAAACACAAGTTATTAAAAATCCCTTTTATGTAATGAAGGTTCTGGATCTGAAGTTAATTTTAATCATATTAAAGTATTAAATAATCCATACTAATATTATAAATGCGAAAGTCTGTCTGTCTGTCTTTCTGTCTGTCTGTCTGTCTGTCTGTCACCTCTTCACGGCTAAACTGCTAGACCGATTCTGATGAAATTCGGTAGGGATATAGTTAACGACCTGAGGTCAAACATAGGCTACTTTTGGGCGCGATATAACCGAGTCCCACGCGGGCGGAGCCGCGGGCAACAGCTAGTAGTTCCATATGCTTACAAATTGCAAAACTGCTAAAAGTGGCCGTTTTAAGCAATATTGCAATTTGTAACTGTATGGAAATATAATTTAATAATGTTAAAATTAACTTCAGATCCAGAACCTTAATTACATAACACGGATTTTTGATAACTTGTGTTTTCAGTGAATAATGATTTTTAAATGATGGTGGCGCTAGTGTTCACAGAGGTATCACCTTAAGCCGTAGCTACTGGCTATTATCGCTAAAGGCAGTCGTTGGTCTGTGTCAGGTCTGCAAAATCTGACAGTGTTGGCCACTTACACGCCTATTTTATGATCCTAAATAAATACAGGTCTGGTTTCACTCTAAATAAGGTTACGGAGGTCAGACGGCAGTCGCTCCAATTTAACAGTGCTGCTATAGGACTTTAACCGTACCCTGGGGATCTGGAGCAAAGATGCAAGAAGATGAGGTACACTGGGAAATAATATTTGGATAATAATAATAAGAATATATTTAATAGTATGCGGACAACTCTATACTATAGCCATTTGATTTGTTTTACAGTTTAGGATCTGGGAGCTGCCAACGACAGAGCAATCAACGTAGCCACATACTGTGCCCCTAGTATGAGTTTTTCTAAACGCAGACGCTAGCGACTGCGTTAGCGATTTAGTATGGCAAACCTGTACAGCGCCTCTGGTGGATAGTAAGGCAACTAAGAAATTCCATACAAAATCCTAACGCAGTCGCTAGCGTCTGCGTTAAGAAAAACTCATACTAGGGGTACTGGTCAAAAATAATTTTAGAGTCAAGCCATTTTGACTCGACAAGAATCAGAAGCCATTTGGAAATTGATTTCTTTTTTATTGATTGCCTCCTGACAACTCCTGATGTTACGTAAAACAAAGATTACAGAACGGAGAAAAGATACGAAGATAGAATGAAGGCACAAATGGGTTGTATCGAAAAACCGGCAATAAACAGCGGCAGAATAAACAAAGCTCTTTTGTTCTCGTCAAAATAGTGAGTTCGGAACCTAATTGAGGCCAGCGAAACGAAAATAAAAACTTTGCTCCATTTTATTTCTATCATGCGTATGAACAATGGAAGTTTGCTTTGTTAAATGTAGTGAGTTTATATGCTGTAGGTACATACACATAGAATTTGGAAACCACGCGCGGGGATTTTTTTAATCTATGGTTTACAAGTTTAACTCATTCATTTCTATAGTTTAGATTACAATTTCAGCGGACCCTGCACCCCTTTGTGTCTAATAATATTTATAAGCTCTTTATTATATAGAAATATATATGATATAATCAATCACAGAGTTTATAAATACCTATCAACAAGAAGTAGCATAGCGCACGAAAAACCTGTCACTAGTTTGGCTTGCAAGCCAACGTTTCAAACAGAAAAAATGGGCGGAGAATTTTATTGCGTCATTTATTGCCACTGTTATCGGTCGATAATATTAGGTGGCTTTGTTGTTAACTAGGTAATACGTTTTAAAGTGTGGTGTGGTTTACATGGGTTTACATGTATTAATTTAAGATAAGAATAGAGAATACGCTGCCACACTGATCCTGGAACTAAATCCGCGCCAAAACATTTCTATTCAGATAATTTCTCTGTTCTGAGGATATAATAGATTTTCTGCATTAATTGTTGGTGACAAGAAAATTCATATAACAGTAGTCGTACCGCGTAAAAAGACACATTTCACAAGTCTAGCTATATTTTTGTATGTGAATCACAAATTGTGTTAATACACGTTAGTTTTTAATGATCCTCATTATCGAACATCAAAATCAGATCAGTATCTAAACATTAACAACAGAGTGACTTTTCTTAACAAAATATTAGTATGAATACTTTTATATAACAAATGCATTAAATGGAACTGGATTAAGTAAAAACACATCTCTACGTCTTACATTCACCAATTCCTTTAAGCGTAGGTACATAAAGCAGGGTTTTCAACTGGAATCCGCTATATAAAACATACTGCGCAAAGCTGAATGGAAAAATGTGATTCGCTTATAACTCTTTTAGGCTGGGTCGCTTCGGATTTATGTGGCTGAGAATCGTTGCTTTTCCTTCTTCGACTACGTAAATCATTTTCACATCGCAGAGTCGGGTGCGGTTCTCGTTATGGTTATTTCGTACTCGGCCTTTTGTCGAAATGCGGCCCTGTATTCTATGACATTAATTTTACTAAGGGTTGGATTTGATTGACATTATTTTTTGTTTTTCTACAATTAGATATGTAAACATTATTAGGAATGATGTTATAGAATAGTTTGATGGAGTCACGTCTTATTTACTTACCCTGTAAACGGCCCATACTCATAACATTTAAATTTTAAAATATTAAAGTTAGTAGTAAATTAAAACAAATATTTGCTAATCAAATAATAAAACAATATATTTTGGTAATAAAAATGCGTTTTTATTTTGTAACCAAGATCAAAAGAATTATATTCAACCACTTTTCCACTGTTTTAACTTTTGAAATGCTAGTTATTTAAAATTTTGGCCCCCGGTTCCGACAAGAAGGATGGAAGTAAAGTTTTATGGAGCCTTCGCTTAATGATTCAACCCCGTAGATAGTTTGAGACAAAAATATTATTCGTCTCCAGATTCTACTTTGTCTTTAACAAAGCATGATAGAGACACAAGCGTCACATATTTTTAGACATGAAATAAATTTACAACACGTCCTTTTAAATTCTTTTACTCACTAGCCGTCAATAGAAGGAAACCTACGAGTAAATGCGGGTCTGATTTGCCAATTGAACGTCTATTTTTCTAGAAAAATCTAGGCGATTTGCTCGGCTGCCGGGAAAAGGCTGTGCGCCAACGCGAATAACGTTACAGAAAATTTGTTTTCCAAACCGAGTTTTGTGCAAATCGTTAGGTGACGTGCGGATTTGTAAAATACGAAATTTGAAGGACCAACTTGTATATTGAATATTTGTTTATACATAGTTGAAAATAATTAAAATTAAATAAAAGAAATAAAACAAATTCACAGTAAATACCTAAAAAACAGAAGAATAATGGCAAACATTTTAAAAAAGAAACACAATTTCTGCTTTGCTTTTACATTAAAATTATCGATAAAATGCAGCAGTTGGTCTATGTTGACTATGGTGTTTTGTATGATTTTATGTATACTTTTAACCTCCGTATTAAGTAACGTTTGTTAAGCCTATTTTAGTTAAAATGTGTTTCGTCTCGTTCTTTCACATGAAGTGTCAGATAAGAGAGAAAAGAGCCAAAACATAGTTGAAATGGGCTTACCAAACGTTTCTTAATACGACGGTAAATATTTAGTAGGTAGGTATAGATAAGAATTTCGAATTTGTATAAAATCTGGTCAGGTCAATTAAATCCACTTTTTAGAATAATGTTGAAAATCTTCTAAGAAATGCTCGAAATTCTACCATAAATTAGGAATAATTAACAGAACGCGATCACATCTGCGCTCCGCTCAGAAAATTGATAATTTTCACTCGATACCATTCGGATACGGCCTCGGAGATGAAATTTTAATTAAATACTTCGGTGTTGATAGCGGAATCTTCACAGAGTGTCATGTTTCCCCTTTCATACGTCTTGTAGAATTATAACTATCTATTTATTTTCTTTGTGGTTGGTTTATTAAAAAAATACGCTCTAAATATAAACATGTTGTGTATAAAAATTATAGCTAATAAATAAGCCCTTTTATTGGGTAAGTAGTATTTTATTTAGGGAGTTGCGAGAAATAGATATTCGTCATTTTGGTAGCGGTCATCTTGGGTTATATTCTACTACTCAAGCCCTTTTGTTAGAAACCTATATTAAGGGAGTTGTGAAAAATATGCAATCTGTAATTTTATTGCTGCGGCCATGTTGGACTGTTATCCATCAAACCACATCAAACATTGCTAAGAACACTCCCAAACAATTCACCTTTTAAACAAAATCAAAATCTGTTCATCCGTTCGGGAGCTACGTACAATGCCGCACAGACACACACACAGACACGTCATACTTATAACACACCGTCATTTTTGCGTCGGGAGTAATAAAAAAAAATTGAAGTAATATTTTAAACTTCAACAAGAAGTGCAAATAAAAATCCACGAAACTTAATTAGACTTAATTTTAATTATTTAGTTGCAAGAAGAAAGCTACTCTTTTACGCCGCCTTATTTGCAATACTAATTGAAGTTTTCCGAGCTTGAATACTTCTTTACAAAAAGTGGACGAACTTGCTGCTAGCTAAGTGGTTGGACAGCATTAATTAAGATAAAGCGAATGAAGTTATGATGGAAACCTGATTTTTCTCGTATGGTTTGTTTTTCATAGCTACACAGCTTAAAGCAGTAGCTAATTGCTTATATCTTTATGATCAGATGTTAATAATACTTAAATACAACGTTTATTAATTCTTTAAATTTCAATATATTTTTTTATTTTTTACTGACAAACAAAAATTAACAAATATTTTACATTATAGTATACCATAAACCACTAGGGTTTTTCCGGATACTTAAGTTATTTTCTGCATTCAATCTTTTATAGATCCGTGTACAATTTGGTCTAAATTTCACCGGTACGTCAATTCATCCCTTAGCGTAATAGCTAGATTTTTCTACAGATCAAGTATTACTTGCCGACACATAAAACATATATAGTAACAAACATAAAATGTTTTTTTTTTTTTTTTTTATAAATGACATTTTTTGAGTGAAACATAAAGGGTTAGATAGCTATTATTATCACTACATAGTATAAAACAAAGTCGCTTTCTCTGTCCCTATGTCCCTTTGTATGCTTAAATAATTAAAACTACGCAACTGATTTTGATGCGGTTTTTTTAAATAGATAGAGTCATTCAATAGGAAGCCTTTTATGCCCATGCGAAGCCGGGCGGGTAGCTAGTTTATCTATATTCTGTAGTTTTTTTTATACTACTGAGTAGGCGATCACGACTACGATCCACCTGATGGAAAGTGGTTACTGTACTTATGGATGCCTGCAATACCAGGAGTGTCCCGAACGCGTTGCTGACCATGAAGGAATCTTTTCACGCCTTCTTGAAGACTCCCATGCTGTACCAAGTCTACTCGGGAAAACCGTGGCAGGTTATGGAATACCATAATAGCAGCGTACGAGGGAGAAAATTTTAAAACTATGTAAATTTTGATAAAGTGGCCGAAATAAACGCATTCGTTTTTATATAAAATCGCGAACGCAGTAGCTAGCAAATGCGTTTACAAAATCACATAGGCATTAAAGAAGTTTAAATAGGTAAATATAATAGTATGAAAAACAACTTACAATTTTCATTTGCCATAATTCCAGTGATATATTGGTAGATTGGAGTAATTTTTCTCCGCTGCTCCCCCCACATAACGTTTATCTCATACAAACATTCGCAGGCGATGTCAGGTTCATTCGTTTCCACGTCATTAATCGCATTATGATAGCTCATATATTCTCGTCAAGTAACAATACCTATTAGAACGATTTGCGGAGTTGTGTTCACTTTTACTTATGGTTTTGTCCACAGAGTGTGGAAAAATTGTAGCGCCTAAGTGATATATGCGAATTCCATATTCTGTGGTTTTAGTACATATAATCACAGATTAAAGAACACTATATAGAATCTATTACTAATATATTTGTTTGTTTGAATGGTTATAACTTAAGTTAGTCTTATACTTTTAATTACTTATAGGTTGAATAAAATAAAATCATTCTGTATAATTCACAGGCTGATTCTTGGAGAAGTTTCTAGAGTAGTACAATATAGTAGTGAAACCGCGGGGAAGAGCTAGTATGTAATATTTATTTAGAATAATATTTTTCCCGCGGCTCTACCCACATGATTATCCTAAAGTTAAAGGTAAAGTTTTCAAAGTTATAAAGAAAAAAGTGGCTAACTGACTAGATAAGAGCTCTTAAATTTTAGATATATTGGAATCTATGATATTTTTATTATGTTAACATTTAAAACATCTAATTAATATCAACATTTCCTCAAAACAATTTGTTTTGTTTCAGGTAACATAAATCTGCTACTAATTGGGCCCATCCTCTTCATTAGCGGTTGAAACAACGGTATGAGAGAGTATGTCTATTGATAGTTCAACTATCTTAACTTTTACGTCATTTACCTACAATTAGTATTTACGAGTATTGTACAGATAGACATATTTATGAGTACACTTGACATTCTTGAAAACGGACGTTTTCTTCCTATTGTGTTTCACTGTTTGTTAGCTAATACAGTCAAATAAAGGATCTTTATTAATTCAGTTTATATAAATTATTTTAAACTAGCTGACCCGGCGAACTTCGTACCGCCTTAGCGTAAATTTGTTTTTCTTAATATTTTTTTCCGTAAGAACCTTGTACATAGTATTAGAAAACTACAAAAAAAAAATCAGCCAAATCGGTCAAGCCGTTTTCATGCTATGTCGTGACAACGGAAAACGGGTTTCATTTTTATATATATAGATCTAGATTTACATATGTAGGGATATCTGAAGTACCGGCAGATCAATTACGTTTATTCATAGTTCAAAATTTTACAGCAAATATACATATGGTAGGTACGATATATTTTTTAAATATTGTAAATATGAAATAAGTAAATAGGTATAAATATATAGGAATAAATCACACAGATTGAGTTAGCCCCGAAGTAAGTTCGAGACTTGTGTTATGGGATACTAACTCAATGATACTATATTTTATAACAAATTTATAAGTATATAGATAAACATCCAAGACCCAGGCCAATCAGAAAAATGTCATTTTTCATGTTGACCTGACCGGGGATCGAACCCGGGACCTCCTGAGTAGTGTAGAGGCATGATAATCACGAAGGTCGTCAAATATTAAGAGAAACATTCGGAAAAATATATTGTAGGTATATCCTACGATGATATAATTACTCGCACTTAATGCAGTAATTTTATTTATATACATGAAATGAAGTGCGAAGTTTAAAAAGTAAATAAAAGTCTAGACGGAAGTGTATATGTCTTTAATTTTAAATCAAGTATATACATTTTGTAAGATTTATTACTCTATTCATGGAGGAGCGATAGATATAAAGTTGTGCCACTTACTATGAAGAGCAGTAAGTGGCACATTTGGTATGCGCGTGCGCAACTTTCTGCTTTTAAGTAACATTGTTAGTAGAAAATTTAAACAATGGGTTCCCAGTAACTTTACCCCTCTAGTTCAGACGGTATATTACGAGTATACTCTTACCCCCGTATTAAGAAACGTTTGTTAAGCCCATGTTAGCTAAAATGTGTTGCGTCTCGTTCTTTCACATGAAGTGTCGGGTAAGAGAGAAAGAACCAAAATATATTTTAGTTATAATGGGCTTATGAAACGTTTCTTAATACTGGGGTAAGGGTTTAACTCTATATTGTGATAGCAGTCACTCTAACACGTTTACCCAGGTCTGAAAGATGTCTGACTAATGAAGTGGTTTAGATAGAGATAGAGGCTTTGACTACAACACTTATTGTATATTGGATTGTAAACGATCAATTTATATAAGGTAAATAAACTAAGTGTAAAACGCCCTTAATGAGCTTTGCCACCTTCTTAGAATCAAGTTTTCGTAAGCAATTATTTTAAATTTTTTATATAACAATAACTTCATCATTCATAGATTTATTTCTTTTGTTACTCGATAATGTTTCTTACAGTTTTAGTTTAGTTTCCTTACCAGATCATTTCTGCCTCAACGGCTGTCGTCAGATCTTTACGCTCTCTTCTATCATGAGCACTTGAATAACTAAGTCGCTGGGTGGACCGACTGTTACATGAATAAAGGCCCATTGACAATATACCTTATTCGAAGTGTAGCGCAGAGTTTCAGCTGCAGCCGTCCTCGGAACTTTCTGAATACGACTATCTGCGGCCAGAAGTCCTCCTTCATGATGGATGAGAGATGAATAGGGGCTGCTCTCGCCACAGAGTAAGCATCTCTTATACAACTCGAACTTTATAATGCGTACGGCGAAGGAGTGGAATTCTTTACCGGCTGACATATTTCAGGACACTTATAATCCGGGTCTTTTTAAGATAAGAATGAATAGGCTATTAATGAGCTCTATCTCAGACCACAACTGCACTTACCACCAGGTGGGACCGTGGTCAATCGCTGGTCATTGAATAAAAAAAGTATAGTTTTTATGTATGTTTGTCAGAGTAAACTCCTTGTTCAAGACCCGGCTGTGCCATATTTGTTAGCGAAAGTTGAGTGTTGCGTTCGAGTATCGCTAAATTTGTATCGAGTCGAGGCAAGACGCGTCGTATACAATGTATGGAGGTAAAATCACTGACTCAGATCACAGTAAGGAGATTAAGATTTTTTAGGTTGAGCTTGCCGCCACATTTTTTTTTTGTTTTTGATGTAAGTTCCGGTGAGGAGATCCGACCACAGAGGAACTGAGATAATGGGTGTTTTTTTTTTAAAGAAAACATTTATTTTTTTATAGCTAGATGTTATAGCGGCTTGATAATTTTTTCTTATGTTAAACAGGTTTTATTATTTATTTATGCTTTTTATATTTATTTTTTTAAAAAGCAAATTCCTTATGGCATTAATTTTTCCGTAATAAATTATTATTTGTTTGAATTACAATCATTGCCATACATTTGAAATTTATTGATAGTCACATACAAAAAAAAATTACATGAAGAAAAAATCCCACATTTTCGCAGATAGAGCGTATAAAATACGGTCCTGAATTAATTATTGTACATTATACATATCTGATTCTTTCTGTGATTTCAGTGAGTTGAACACGCTTTCGATAATGCTGCCGCGACAAAGAAATTATGTTACGAAGTATAATTTCATGGTTATTACTAATTTGGAGCTGATAGGCTAGTAGAGTCGGTAATTTCTGTTTTGGTCTTATTACTTTCAGCAAAGTTTTCACTTAACTTTGATGCAATAAGTAAATATTTATGTTTGGTGGCCTTGTTTCTTTTAAGGAGTGATAGTTGGAACTACTTTTAATTAACAAAACGTTTGAACTACTTACGAACTCAACCGTGGTACCTTTTTTGACGAATTTGTGACGGAACTGTAGTTTTTCTTAGAAATGTTAAAAATTTCTTGAAAATATTAACAGCTTGAACTCGCAGACACAATAGTCTTCTAATTTTTTGTCGGTCACCGGTGGGCCGCAGATTATTTATGCTAATTAACAAAATCAGGCAAATAATAAGAGCAGAAAGTCTATGGTCTAGAATATCGTATGGAATAATCTTTATTTCGAAATTATCACAGGAACGAAGCTTTGGTCAAAAGCTAGTAGTCGATAAGAGCGTCCAGCTTTACGATTCATTAGCATGTTTCTTCAATAATAATCATAATTATTCGTATTGCCGTAATAAACTCGAGAGGAATTACAGCTTTCCATTATTTGCGAGAGAAAAGCCGGATACCATTTTCCCTAGCAACTTTCCCGCAGCTTCCTTGCTTCTGTGAGCTTTTGGCGCAGCTTTTCCGGCGAATTTATTCGATAAAAATCCCAATCAAGACTTTTTATACATCACTACATAGTATAAAACAAAATCGCTTTCTCTGTCCCTATATCCCTATGTATGCTTAAATCTTTAAAACTAAGATTTTGATGCGGTCTTTTTAATAGATAGAGTGATTCAAGAAGAAGGTTTTTGTGCCCATGCAAAGCCGGGGCGGGTTTAGTTTGGTAATAATATTCCTTGATCGATAATGATATTTTTGTGAATAAATCTTTCTCTATGAATGAATCTGTAACACGCAAAATCGGTGTGTCGAACGATTGAAAAATAATACTTTTATAAAATTTTGTTAGTAAGATAGAGAGAAAATTGTACCATGATTATATGCTAATTTAATGTGCGACCTAAATGAGATGAGATAGCTAGTAACTATTATAAACGCGGTTTTAATAAATGGATAACTCTAAACTGCTTTACGTTTTGACGACTGAACAGAATGGACTTGGTTTATTACATACTTGGATTAGCAAATAAAGAAACTTAATCCTGAAATTCCCACCAGAGTATCAAGTCCCGGAAAAAGGTTAGTATTTAAATGCCGAATGTTCGATTACGTCGGACCTCACGCACGCCGTCGGTTTTTTATCATATGAGGACTAAATAAATAAGCCAGGGAGCATCGGCCGTTAGATGAGAGCCCCTTTTTGATTTATTTATACCCATGCTCCGGAGAGGGAACAGTTTCCTGATTCAATTATTGTAATTGTACCGTGTCCGAGTCGATACGAACATGCTATACGATTATCGATGTCTCGATTCATGCTTCCGTTGGGTGACGAGTGAGGCACTTTGGTGAGTGGTCAGTTGGTTTTATTTTTATTTTCAAGATGTCGGGCGTAACATGATTCTTATTTTAAACTTGGTTTATTTTGATTGTTTTTCTTTTATACTTACTAACAACCTACATCTTGGTCAATCACTGTTTCCTCTTTGGTTTTGGTACCTGTATAAAATATAATCTTTATACAAGCTTTATAACACAATATTTCTTAACATGTATTTACAAAACCACTTGGGGTATCACAATTTCAAAAAGAGCTATAATTAACCAGGTTTTGTAGGAAAATCTTGTGTTATGGAAATATGAACAATAAGGTTCCGTAGATAAGGAACGGCAGCCTAAAAATAACTGCAAATACCACGTTCATTGACTGAGTTCGTCGCACATGTCACAATGGTTACATAATAGGTCAACATCTACATGCCGAATGCATTCATTCATGCATCGCGCACACCCATCATGCAAAAAGGCAACAAAACAGGCTGATTCTATACTCAATGGCTATTTGTTGGTTTGGTACAATAAACGTCTAATTCGTGCGCGAGAGACTACCTTGACTTAATATTGGCTGGAGCTGATATATTTTCTTCTTCGTTTCGTTGATTTGGAATTTATATACGTACTCTATAGTACGTATATAAATTCCAAACTGCTATCAGTTTTACTAATAAATGCTGGCTCGACGTCGCAGTAAACGATATGCGTGCAAATGGAAAAGGGAGAAAAAACTAGGGATGCCGAAGACCGGGCGAAGTGGAGGAGAAAAAGCAGGAAAGCGGACCCTGGGCTCCGAAGCAATCAGCTAAGGAAGAAACCGGGAAGGCGCTTAGATGAGAAAGAGAGAGCAGTTTTACTAATAAAAGACGTGTATGTACTTGCTTGAATTTTATTAACCGAGCGAGCGAAGCGAGCGAGAGTCTCCATTTCGAGACTGGCAAATTTTGCTTTTGTCCGGATGTCTGTCTGTCTGTTTGTTCCGGGCTAGAGGTCGCATTTCTGAACGGATGCTAATGAAACTTGGCACACGTGTTCCTTGATTCATTTGCAATTTTTGTCAAGCTTTTTTTGATTGGAGGGAATATGAGGGAAAAAGGGGGAAAGTTTTCTGTGACGTTATTTACGAATGGATCCTAATGAAACTTGGCACACGTGTTCCTTGAATTTTTTGAATTGGTTTTGTCAATAGCTCTTTTGATTGGAAGGAAAATGGGGGGGGGGGGGAAAGGAGGAGTTTTATGTGACGACGACGTAGTTATGAAAAAAAGGGAAAGGGGGTTAACGGAGCAGGTTCGCGAGGTCTACTGTTCACAGAACCACTATTTTTGTAGGATTTCAATTATGAACTAGCATTTGCTCTACGTTTTTTTTATAGCAGTCATTCAATTAGTATGTCACAATATACATCTCGTGTCTCTCTATCATATTTAGACTACTTACTACGTTGTTATTGTACTGTACATTAACTGATATATATTTTTTTGTATGTCAGTTCTAGTAAAAATTCTCAGTGGTATCAGACAGCTGAACGCTATCAAATGAAAATGGCTACTGTTTGAAACGGGAAATAAGCTCGGTGATGTACTGCGATGAGTCTGACTGGCTATATTTATGTCGTATGGCTTTAAATGTGGTAGCTAGGCTACTGAAATATAAATTGGTTATTGCTAAGTAGTGTTTTTATTTTGAGAAGTTCACTCGATATATTGTTTTCCTTTTTATTTTTGAAAATTATGATTTAGAAAAATATTGAACACGGTTAAAATACACTGTAACTGTAATTTTGAATTAAAAATTAATGAGGAAAGAAATCTTTGTAAGCTCATCTTTTACGGTTAGGCAACTTTAGAGCAATATGAGACTCGTTTTTAACTTTAGGAATCCTAAAATAACGATAACTGTCTACATTACATTGTATCACTTTATACTTATTGTGTTGTGATGGCTTTACGACCCAACGTAGGTCTTGGCCTCTGATACTAGATTTCTCCACTACTCCCTCCCTATTCCGCGCCGTCTTTTAACAGTCATTTCTTTGCCGTAATCATACTCACAATTTCTCTTTACGATTCAACCACTGATAGTATGTACTGTACCCCTAGTATGATATTTCATATACGCAGACTCTAGCGACTGCGTTCTAGATTTTGTATGAAAAACCTGTACAGCGCCTCTGGCGGATAGTAAGGCAACTAAGAAATTCCATACAATATCCTAAAGCAGTCGCTAGTGTCTGCGTTTATAAAATCTTATATTGGGGGTATACTGACACCCGCGACGACATCCAGCCGGCAGGTCAGCACGAGACGAAACGATGTATCTGATTGTTTGTTCTTATTTTATACTTCATGGCAGCAACGAGAATCGCGAATTGGACCAAATGCGTGCGATAACGAGAAAATTTCTCCATTTTTCCCTATTTCGCGCCACCTCTTGCTTTTCGGCTCTTTGCCGTTATGATACACACATCAATTCAACAACTGACATCCGCGACATCGTGCGAGCAGGACAGCACGAGAGAACACGATGTATGTGTCTGCAACATGTGTTCTTAATTTATAATTCATGGCGGCAACGGGCACGCGCTAATTGGACCAAATACGTGCGATGCTTGACAGCAGGGCGCGAAAACCAATTGGTTTATGCGTTTTCCCTATTTTACCGCGTCTCATACGATTTTCCGGGATTTAATCGTGTCATTACATTACTGTCATATAAATTTGCGGCTTTTAATTTGTGCTAAATTGACATTGGCTAAACTTGTGCTATGTCTTGGGACACAGATAAAACACTAGAAGCACAAATTTCGGCTTAATGAACTAGAATTCTCACTTATATCCTTCTGTCCTGCTGAGAGAGATTTCGTCAGAAATAAGCAGCTCATTTGTACTGATGCATTGTCTTCTTTTTTTTCTTTCCTTTTCCCATCGAAACTATACGAAGTCGCCCCCCATTTAAATGGTAATGTCTCATTTTATTATTCCTTCGTAATGTAAATTAAGTTTCAAAATGTTTTAATCTACCTATGTGTTTCATACCAAAACTAGCTGCCTTAGCTCGCATGGTCATAAAAACCTTCCTCTTGAATCACTCTATCTAATAAAAAAACCGCATCAAAATCCGTTTCGTAGTTTTAAAGATTTAAGCTTACATAGGGACAGAAAAAGCGACTTGGTTTCATACTATATAGTGATAGTGATAGTGTTGAAATGTCTCGTATAGCAAACTTTACAGTCAGTAAGCTCTATTAAGTCTCTAAGTACTTTAGCTGTAAAATCGTACTGCTAAAATCTAAATAAAGTTCAAATGAAGTTGCGTTCGAGTTCAGAGTATTGCGAGGCGCAAACTCCGGAATCCGGAAAGACGGAAGCGGGACGGACGCAGCGGCGCCGGTTTGTACACCGCTATACTTTGTCTTATGTTTCATATGGATGTCGGGCAGTTTTATTGGTAATATAAAAATCGTACGTATATGGCAGATACCAAAAAATATTATGATAATTTTCAGCATAAATTAAAGAATTTCGAATCGCGCGCGGTCTCTGCAATTTTTTTTTAAATGGGCAGTTTTTTTAAAATCTCTGGTACCTATTATTCGGATAGCGAGTACACACTAAGGCAAAATTCTCGCAGTATATGAAAGCGGCCCTTAAATTATACCTTTTCTGGTTCGTGACAAAAGATAATATACGTTGGTCCGTCCTGCTGTGCTTTACTCCTTAATTGGATGACTGACTTAATGAAAAATAAAAGATGTCTGCTACCTGTTGTGGATAAAGTAATAAGGCTTTAAATTTACTTTCATATTGCTATTAATTATCTTAATTAAACCTTGTCAATAAGCTTGCTTGAGTGTCGCAAATAAATATTATTTATTGTCTGGGAATGCTTCAGTAACAGAAATATATTTTAGCATTGTTGCATCTGTCCATGCATGGTACAGTGCAGACTACAAATGACAACAGCTATTTTAATATCAATCTAAGCTATAGAATTTGGAAATCGTCAAGGGGTTAAATTCACAACAGCCACTTAGCTACGAAAATAAATAAGCACCTACGTGTAAATATTATCCAAAATCTCGCAAACTCAAACGAGGAACCTTTTAGTAATCTAATTTGCGCGTGTATGCGAGTCTGAATTTATGTTTTTCAAGTAAACACCTCAAATGAGGTTAATACATATTCGTCACATTAGAATTCCAATATGTTTGCACCTCGCTAAGGCGGGCGCACATTTGCATCACAAAGATGTTGCTGAAAATTAACTACACGCACTTGTGTCGTGTACTGTCGGCAACAAATGTTATTCTCATTACTATTTATTTACACAGTTTCTTTCATAGAATCAACCTTTCGTATAGTATTAGATTCTCAGGATATCAGATTCCTAGTATTATATTGTACGTAGAAGAATTGTAGAAATTGCTTTAGGGATAAGCCTTTGTTATCAATTACTATATTTATAAACTGTTGTTCAATCGAATTTTTGCATGTAAACGGTGCAATAGTGTTGATTCATTCAATCAATCATTCATTGTTAATAGCAGTCGAAACTAAACTCTTTGTAAGTGGCTTCAGGGTTTTTTCTGACTCAATCCTGCAGCTGTATGTTATTTGGGTGATTTAATGTCTACCTAAAAACACAAACAAGAAAAGTAGAATTTCTGCATACTACTTACTAGCGCATTCCTACTTTAGATCCTAGGGTCCTAGGGTCCTAATAAATTTGCGCCAAGACACTGGATTTTTGTATAAACCTTTATTAAGTGATAGATGATAATAAAATGGTCTTAACTAATATTACAATTATTTTGTTGACAAAAACCAATAGAGCATCAAAGGAAAACTAAAACACACTTTCCTGTCTATCCAGAACTGACCTCAAAAACTGTCAATCTATTATTAAGAGCGAGTTACGAACTTTCCACTTCCCTGTACTAGGGGTGTCACTTAGTCTCTTAATTACATTATGGGGATGAAAGCAGTTTTTACAGGTATGAATTTTAAATTGTATTTACGTGACGGCGAGCCAGAATTTTTCGTTTACGAGCACACAAATTTACTTAGAAAAGCTAAAGTTGTTAGTTTGAGAGAGTTTTCTCGGCGATTATACCATTATGGTTTACAATGTTGTTCTGTGATGTCACTAGAGCTCATAAACGTTTTTGAATGGAAAATGGTTCAACCTTTCATCAGATTTAAGGTAATATTGACACAATTTAGCTAGCATATTGTTTGTAAGTAAATAAAATGTTTGATGTACCTATGCGCCAGATATATTAGATCTATAATTATTACGTCCATTGATCTATATAAGTCATAAGAATGTCTTATCTTCCTCCTTTCGACAAGAAAAGAAGAAGTTCAGATATATTAGATATATATATTTTTTAATTAAACTACAATTTTTACGTTTGGGTGTAATTAACCATCCTGTTTTTATGCATTGATTTAATCTACTTGTTGAATCTACTGTCATTGAAGTATCTTCAGGGTTAATACTTTTCTGTCTGAGTACTGTATGGACATATATAATGAAATTTATATATACACAGGATTAGATTAATTAATACAAGATTATAGCACACAGTCATACTGTGAAGGAATATAGGTACCGCCAAAATTATACAGTTCCTAAGTAAACCCAGGGATCTGTTGCTAGGACGCGATAAGACACCACCGTATGATGCTCGCAAGCAAATCTGTAGATCGTTTTAATTCAAATGGCATCTAATTCGCTCGTTCCCAATCTGGCTGGAAGCCAAGGTCAATAAACCTTTCGTTTAAACACCGTACATCCACATACCTTAAAACCACACGACCTCAGCTACCGCGCGACAAACCACTAACCGAAAATGAAATCAAGCTAAATAATTTTAAGGTTTGAATTTCAGAAGCAGTCAATGGCGTATGTAAATAAGAAGGGATGTATCCTAAACAAATATACAGGGTGTCTGTGTAGCTACCGCGATTGTGCTGGTACCAAGTGGGTCCTCCCTTCGCACAGAATAATTGTACAGTGGTTTTAATAGGCCGGTTTGAAAAGATGCACAATCTTTTTTCTCAATTATGGTTCTGCAAATGTGGTTGCGAAAGAGAGCCATTCGAGACATTTAGAGAGATAGTTTTTCATCCTCGTGTAGTATGATGTATGAGTTCCTCCGTGCTTCCCAAGACACGTAGCCGTAAGTATTGGCTGCTGTCGACAGAGCTATGCCATGCTAGCATTGGTCGCCATAGTGGCATTTCTATCCTACTTGTTTTGGAAGGCACGTTAAGCCGTTGGTACTGGCAGTTATCAATAGATAGCAGTCCTTAGACTATGTCAGATGACAAAAAAACTATGATAGAGTTCGCCATTAACATCCCTGGATGAACCAAGCTTGATCCAGGCTGGATCATGTTTCTTTTGGTCAAGTTTCCAAGTAAAAATACGTAGGGCAGACGGCAGTCTCTCCATTGTAACCAGTAACGCCAAATCAGGACCACGATTAAAAAGCGTATCCTGGGCTCTAAAGCGTAGGCTAAAGATGTAACTAGGAAACAGGCTCGGGCGAAGTAATTGGGTAAGCTTTTGTTAAATGTATTCTTTAGTTTACATTAATTTTGACCTTTAACGTACTAGATTAGATAAGAAATGTGTTTTGATCACTGTCACCCCCCATAGAAATATAAATCGCGCGTGTTTGACGCCAGGCATTTTTTTTTGTAATATATGGTATGGACAAAAAAAATTGGAATGGCGCACGGTCTCCAAATTATTTTTTAAATCTGGATGGACCTGTTTTATGACTTACTTTCGATAATATATTCTGAATAGTATGTCTATGCTTACAAGAAAATCATTCCTTTGTAGGTTGAACATGATATTTGCTTTCTAGCTAATACGAATCTAATGCCATTGTTAGTATTTATGCAGTAATCAATTGAAGCAAATGTTGTAACGTGCTTTTAACATAACCATTCTAAATGGCTTTCTTTGTAAATCCTACACAAAGTATATGAGATATATGCCACATACGTTATTTATAGGCCATGTTTAGGCATTTCGGAACGAACGCTTAGTTGACAACCCTATCTCACTTGAGCATTTGAAATTGAATCTTTCTCCATTGGACTAAGGTTGAATTTTATTTTTGCGATTTCTTTGGCATTTCTCTATGGCGGTAGGGCATAAAGGCTTCTATTCATGTACCGTGAAAGCATAGACACGGAGCGTAGACGCCGTAAAAATGATTTATATCCGTTAGATGGTTTATCGAGTGACGTCGAACTTGAAAAAAGGTAGATTTTGGTAGATAAAAGGCAGTGTTTTTTAAGCATTGATTTGTGTTTAACATATTTTTAATACCTTTTTGATAATCTGTGTGAGATATCAAACTACGTATCAAACCATCCCACCATTCAATAAATCTAATACATAAAGAGCAAAATTAAATGTATTTCAAATAATACTTTTATTTACACGCATGATAGGTACTTACTTTAAACGTTATAAAGTTTGAAAATTAAATTCAAGTTAAAACTACCTACATAAAATAAAATTGTTATGCTGTCATTGGAATCTTGGGGACGAGAAGTAGTATTTTTCTTGTATTTTTTTCTATTAATACCTTCCTCGAATTACAAACGAGTCTTCCCCTAAGCATTTTGCTATTTAGTCTCATATATGATTATGATATTATAAAAAAACAACATTGAAGGAAAAAGGAGTCTTCGTAGACCCAGACATACTTAGACATAAAACAAATGAAGGAGAAAGCAATTCGTATCTCTTCATGAGCGCACGCAACATCTATGAAGCAAAATGCCTAAATAGCAAAATGCCGAAAACGTATCAAGAAATTATTAACTCGCTTATAATAGACAAGGATAGAAGGAACACCGTAAGTCTCCTAGCTCTTAAATTTATAAATTATGATGTCTTTTTTGGAGACATTAGTGATGATTACATATTATTAAGTTTGTCTCCAAAAAAGTATACAGCTATTCTAATAATGATGTTTCTGCAAAAAAATAGTGAATGCAGTGAAAAACTGTTAGATAATAAAATATAAGGTCAGAGCGCGCAATAATTAATTATTAAGCTTTAACTTATTTGTATTCATTATCAAGGGTCACGACCTGTAAGCACCATTTGGTGAGTTTTGCTTACCTGTCATACTACCGAGGAACTCATGATTTATGACTTAATAAAATACTTATACATTTAGATACTGCACGTAATTGACTTTCTCTTATTTACATTATTAAGTGCCATTTGACCTTTAAAATAAATTGGGCAAGTGCGAGTCGGACTCTGTTCTGAGGGTTTTGTACTTCAACACAATGCTCAAATTATAGTCTATCCCACTAGCTCCATTGAGTAGTCTTTTCAAGGGTTTTATTTACTTTTTACAGACTTTCCTTTATTTTTTGTAACTTTGTATTTTCGTACCTACTTGTTTCCCTTATTTAGACTTTTTACTGAACATTGCGCATTATGATATTGTACCTTACCAAACACATGAAACAAGGTAAATAGAAAGTATCATATTCATTTTGGCTCTCTTCTAAAATCGCAGATATTTCGATATTTTGGTGTTGACGTATAAATTGATTTATTTTATTTTACAGCTGAAAGTAACCGTAGACCTACGTATTTGTTGTACAACTTGATAGCTTTATGCGTTCTCCGGCAAAAATGGACAGACAGACGGAGAACAAAGTGAATCCTAACCAGGGTCTTTGCCTTTGAGGTAGAGAACCCTAAAAATGCAACCATTATAAAGATACTTAACCTAACAAATATATTTTAACACTTATACATAGATCGCTGCCGTTGTAAAGTTAAAACGTAAAATAAAAAATCATTTGAACATTTTATTGGCTATTATTACATCTTAAATGAAAACGAAGCTTAAGGGATATCCTGGTATCTTATATTTAAATATTCTCATGAGAAGTGAGAATAAAACACACACGAAAACTAGGCCAATGATAACATGAAGCCTCCTTGTCTTTCCATCCAATACAATGCGAGGTGTTTCTGGTCTCTTCACTCCTCCCGCTGCTTCTATCATCACGATCATACCAACCACCACTCCAGCAATCAAGATTCCCACAATAATGCTCTCAATCACAAATTGACCATTTTCTCCTAAATAAATAAACACTGGTCCCTTTCTCGACATTTGATACAATGGTACTGCTCTGATTTCATTATATACATGTCCAGATAACATAAAAATACAGAACAAAACTGCTTCTGTGGCCCACATTTGCTTGTTGAAGAAGAATCTGAGATTGTTTCGACGTATGTAGATAAATACACCCATTAGACCAAATAGTGCAGCAAATTGTAAAAAGTTGGAGGTATTTGTTGGGCGCGTTACATGTATCTGCAAGTTGGTACAGCGATGGATCCATTTGGCTATCGACTCCGCGAGGTAGCCAAATTTCTCATAATTCATCTTCTCAGGAGCGTTTTCATTAGCTGGGAAATGCAATATAACAGGAGCAGTATAAACTCGAGCCATTTTGAAAATATCAAATCCATCATTATAATTTACTATCCCGAAGAACAGCCCATAGTTGTGAGATGGAGAGTGTCTAAAAGATGTTGCTACGAGTTGGTATTCGGCCAATACTTTTGGGCAAATCGAGCAGTGCAGTGTCGGGGCGGTAAATATCACAACGAATGAATATTTTCTTAGTGGATTATTCACGTATGTTTGGAACATACTCATATTTAACGGTATTATCGGGATCTTCGCCGTCATTATGGCCAACTGTTGAACCTTTTCATCCGCCGCTTCGGTTGGTACTTGCATGCCGCTTGCAACATTGTAGCTTACTGATACAACAAAACATAACACTAAATACTTCATGCTATTATTTTGTACAGATTGTTAAATTACTTATTACTATTTATTCCTATATAGTGCGTAATAAGAATTCACAGTAAGTGCCTGTAAAGGGAATGGTGTAAATTGACATTGAAATGTAATGTTGACGTTTTGCATGTCATGGACAATATGTTTGAATTTTGATCCATCTATTCGTCTTCTTTCTTATTTTTCTACCTAAAAATAAAAAAAATAACCTTTTAATTTTATGACAGCTTTAGGTACAGAGCTATTTTTTACCCGACTGTAGCGATGCTAAAAAGGAGAGCTATGTGTTTCACCTATATCTTATGTATATCGTGGTATGTCCATCTCTATATACCCTCTTAACTAAAAATGGCTTAACCGTTTATATTTCTCCTAAACCTATCAAAATAAAGCATTTTTAAAGGCGATTACATATACATAAATACTAGCGACCCGCCCCGGCTTCGCATGGGCATAGAAACCTTCCTCTTGAATCACTTTATCTATTAAAAAACCTCATCAAAATCAGTTGCGTTGTTTTAAAGATTTTAGCATACAAATAAAGCTACTTTGTTTTATACTATGTAGTAATAGTGATAATTATTAAAACTGATTTGGGATGTGAAATCGCAAATTTTATTTTGGAGAAATGAAATTATGTCTTGAGGTTACCAACATCGGAACAAAATAAAGAGTATTATTTTTATCAGCATACATTTTAGGTATTTGTTAAGTTCTTTTCAACCGTGTGCTCCATAGGGGTGGCCAAACTAACCGATAGTGATTAATGAGCGCAGCCTATCGACACTCTACCATCAGTCTTGATTGCTCCATATTTTTTTTTGCTAGCAGTCGGTTACTACCGTGTTTCGTATAGTAAAGTAGTAGCCGAAATCGAGGATTCGCAAACCCAAAATTATTTTTAATTTATTCACTGAAGAACGTAGAAAAAATGAACTTTATTTCATTTATTTTCTTTTGATCAATGCAGCATCATCTCATCTGCATACCTATGTATGCAGATGAGTACCTACTCTATGTATATAATTAAAAGGATTATAAATCACTACATAGTATAAAACAAAGTCGCTTTTTCTGTCCTTATGTCCCTTTGTATGCTTAAATCTTTAAAACTACGCAACGTGATTCAAGAGGAATGTTTTCATGCCCATACGAAGCCGGGGCGGGTCGCTAGTTAAAAATAAATAAATACTATACCTAATAAATAAATATATACTAACCATAGAGTTAGGAAATCGCGCGCGGCCTCTCACAAAAACACATATAATTTTCAAAATAGAACGTATGATCAATAATGATTGAATTTTTTTTAAATAATGACTTTATTTACATGAACATAGAATAGATTATTATCCATTTAGCATATAGTCTCTCTGCATAATACCTGCATCATATTAGGCATGGCTCAGCGGGAAATATGCCATGCTCACGTTCTAAAGGTCACAGGTTCAGATCCTGACTGCGGCAATCGTTTTCGGGAGCGTAAACACAGTTCTAAATGGAGTGCCATGGTTAAGCGTGGTTATAAGTCACCTTTATGTTAACATAAAGGGACAGAAATCTATGTTCTGTCGGAAAAAGCATAGTAGACACTGTAACACTTTGCCTTATTTTAAACAGGAAATTTCTCAGTCATTATGAAAGTTTTTGAGTGTTATTTATAGATAGATCAACGTTTTTATGCCCCAAAATCAATATAATGATTAATCTTATATCTGAAATCATTCATTTATGAAAAAATATTTTTTCACCAACTTCAACAACTTTTATTAGTTTCACCTGTATGTATTTATTCTAAACACGAGCGCTTGAAACCACGAGACTACACAAATTTGTTATTAAAAGAACAACACACAGAGAACAACCATTAAAATTTTGGTAGTAACTAAGGCTGCTAGGCTACTCTACTCATAATAAAAAATAGTAACTTCAAAGACTTGCGTACGCCGCGCCGCCGTGCGTACACCAAGCCTAGCCTTTGCAGGGCCGTCCCCATTAGGGGCCGCGCCCAAATCCGTACTTATTTTAATCACACTTGTACCCTGCTGGCTTTTATCATGCGTGTTACTGATGGTCCATACCCTAACCCTCGCAAAAAGCACCATAACACCTTCTTTTAAAGTCTTTTTTGCAATAAACCATCGCAAATGGACGAAAGAGGAAAAACGCGAAAATGTAGGTACGTGTAGGTTTGTAGGGGCTTTTGTCATCCGGAGTAATTACTAGAGGGAATGATGTCAGGTCCTTAAACCTGAAGATGTCTTTTATACTGTTGTAGAACATTTGACATGAGTAGTTTTGAGTTAACTGAACATTAATTTGATTTTGGCTTCGTAGATGCCCAATAAAATTACTTTCAAAATAACACACTGCAAATATAATTTTATAGTTAAATCACGGATGAAACATCGGATATATAAAGGCATGAACATAATTAGCCATAAAACTCCTCTAAATGAAAAAAAATTTCTAATTACTAATTAACTAATAAACATTTCAATATTGTATATTCTTCGGTAAGAGTAGAGAGCATGAGATTACATTGTGTAGGATATAGGTACAAGAGCGTTTGATTTTTAGTATTTAGATTATTATCAGTAAATAATGTTTCGCTAGTATGATCATCATCATAAATTTAAGAGCTGTGCTCTTGTCGGTGGAGTTCCTTCCATTTTTGTCTAACACGACGTTTGTTTTCTCTTTTATAACAAAACAAACGAAGAGGTTTTTAATAGAGTAGGAGAAAAGAGAAGCATTTTAAAAGTAATTGAGAACAGACGAGGAAACATGTTGGGACACTTGACACGATGATTTGATGAAGAACATCATTGAAGGAAAGATAGAAGGAAGAAGGGGTCCAGGTAGACAAAGGCATCCATACTTCCATACTAATATTATAAATGCGAAAGTCTGTCTGTCTGTCTGTCACCTCTTCACGGCTAAACTCCTGGACCGATTGTGATGAAATTTGGTAGGGATGTAGTTAACGACCTGAGGTCAAACATAGGCTACTTTTGGGCGCGATATAACCGAGTCCCACGCGGGGCGAAGCCGCGGGGAACAGCTAGTAGTTATATAAAACAAATAAAAGAGTATGATATCGAAAAGAAATAAAGGACGAGTACGGAACCACATTTCAATATCCAAATTGAAAAATCGCATCGCGGGGTCAACGCCCGCAAGTCCGGAAAAGGGGTGCGCGGAACTTGGCAGAAATCCGCGCGATAATCCGCACTAACCACGGACTTAAACAACTGAACTCAGTTCAAACAAATTGACTCTAAATCCGCATTTGTTTCGATGCCAACCTGAAGTACGCATTGCAAAATTTCAGTATGATTTGTATTTATGGAAATCTGAATATGAAATTGTTTTCATTGTACATACATACATAGTATACATATATATCGATGACGAGAGTGATGAGTTTAGAGAAAGCAAAAAATATTATAGCGGCCTTTAATGAACGGCCTAGGTGACTTATTTATTTATACTTATATACATTTACATGTAATCAACCAAGTATAGATAGATAGAGTAACATTAGTAGAACAAAATCATTTTGTTAGCAATAGTCACATCAATTTACACTTCATGATTTTAGAATTAATTGTACATAGTTTTACGTTTGTATATAACTATCTTAGATCTAATTATCTAATAATCATCAAATTACCTACTTAATTTTACTTAATTTTAAAGTAGGTGATTTAATAAACATAGTGTCCATGTAGTTATACAACAATTGACGTAAAGGATATTTAAATAAAAAATGTAATAAAATAAAATAGCAATTTTATATCTTTCTCAAAAATACTGCAACCACGATAATTGCTTTAACCGCACGTAATTCTTACTTGGGAGCTTAATTAGCTACCAAAATGAAAAGAAAGAATCACCGTATATACCATATATTTACATCTTTACAATATAAGGATGATTCCGAGCAATTTATTCGGTAACTAATGGCCAATATACCTTGTATGCAAACAGGTAAGTGTAGTAACCTTTTATTTCGCAACAGTCATTTTGTAATTCTTAAAAATGTTTCTTTCCCTCTCCTCCATAAACTATTATGATAGATTATAATCTTCCTTAACCATTATATTCAATGTCTTAGTGTTCTCCTGGTTTTATCCTCACTTGAAAGACAAGGTCCGTTTCGCATTCGCGAATGTGCTAAGGCGTATAAAAAGATTAAACGTTGTTTACACATTTTACATTTATGACCAACCAATTGTCATATTTGAGTGCTAACTAAATTTTATCTATAACTAACTATTCCCCGTGGCTTCGCTCCGCGTGGGACTCGGTTATATCGCGCCCAAAAGTAGCCTATGTTTGACCTCAGGTCGTTAAGTACATCCCTACCAAATTTCACCACAATCGGTCCAGCAGTTTAGCCGTGAAGAGGTGACAGACACACAGACTTTCGCATTTATAATTTTAGTATGGATATGGGTTTGTGAATAAATGAAGACCAGCCTTTACATTGTGTTGTCATAAACGTATATAAAATAGGATTTTGTATGAAATTTCTTAATTACCTGATTTTTATTATCCAGTAGTGACCCGCCCCGGCTTCGCATGGGCATAAAAACCTTCCTCTTTGAGTCACTCTATCTATTCAAAAAAACCGCATCAAAGTCCGTTGGGTAGTTTTAAAGATTTAGGCATACAAAGGGACATAGGAACAGAAAGAGCGACTTTGTTTTATACTATTTAGAGAAGTGATGATAGTGATCAAACAGAGGCGCTTTACGGATTAGGCATACAAAATTGCTAACACAGTCGCTAGCGTTTGACATATCTCATGGTATGAGCTGCATAACCTCAAACCCTTCTTGGCAAATAGCAATCTAATGTTTTGTATTTCTGTGATGAGAAAATAAAACTTATTATTTTCCTTTATTTAATACCTCTGAATTCGCCAAGTTACAATAAAATTTTAACCTTTGCTTATCTCTTGTGGTTTTTTGATGTAATCTAGTATGTTTTGTAACTATGCTTGAGTAATATCGAACCTTGGGTCACATTGAAACTAATGCTCGCTACAGGGGGCACGTTTTTTACGATGGCCGAACACCCCACAAAAATTCACCCCTGCTGTTCTCTGCTAATCGTACTCGTATTGCAAAGCTCACTAGCGCTTTTGTGGTCGAAGCACCGAAGGCTCTTTGTTTGCGGAACTTAATTATGGTTGTGTGTGTTTCGTCTTTGATTTTTTCATCTTCTTCGTACCTAAATAAATAATAATAAATAAATAAATATATAGGGACAAGTTACACAGATCAAGTTAGCCCCAAAGTAAGTTCAAGACTTGTGTTATGGGATACTAACTCAACGATACTATATTTTATAACAAATACATATATAGATAAACATCCAAGACCCAGGCCAATCAGAAAAAGATCATTTTTCATCTTGACCTGACCAGGGATCGAACCCGGGACCGGGACCTATAACACTCATCATCATTATTTCGTGTAGGTGCACGGTCAATCGGCCATGCATATCCTGGTCTCTTCTTCGATACCGCCTCTCAGCCTCTAACCGACTACCAAATGCCAGCCGGGACCAACGGCTTAACGTAGCACATAATCATTTAGGTGTTTCATGCCTGCAATGTTCTTATCAAACTGGAAACAACTAAGCAAAGTATGCTCCCTTGGGAATCGAACCCACGGCCCGTTCAGTCTACAGGCGAATGCCATAACCACTGGACCACGGAGGCAGTTAGCTGTTATACTGATATTATACGAAGGTTGATGAACTGCATATTGTAATTCTATTTCTGTTAAATACTTTAAGATGTCTAAAGAAAGTTGTTGAATAAACTACGTAAATGATATTGTGAGTTCTTAACTCAGATCACATCAAACAAGGGTTCTTAAGTACTTAGTTTGCTCCTATCAATCTCAGACTTTTATTTAAATTCTTGATTAAGTTCTCTTAAAGATTATCAATATGATCGAATAGCTATCAGAAACTCAATTATTGGCCCCGGGGGCTTTTGTTAAATGCGGATTTGAGCTAAGATAGTCTTTGATAGTGGCGTAACGGTCGATACCCCTGATTTGGGCACCCCTGCATGCCGACGACTCCATAATGAAATTTAGTATTCCTTGAACTTTGTGGGATTTGAAAGTTATCCATTGAAATAAAATGTAATAGTAGAGCTTTTTGGTTTACACTAATAGCGTTACTTAGTTTATTTAAAAATATTCAAAAAGGAAAATTGATTATCATCTTCTTTTTATTAATCCTAGCGTTTTCCCGGTTGCCTCAGAGCCAGGGTCCGTTTTCCTACTTTTTCTACTGCATTTTGTCTTGTAACAGTAAAGACGTGTAAAGTAAAGCTTGACTCTACATCAGATCTGATTTTTTGACAATGCGAGCTACATAGTCTCGTCTTGGCAACATTTTACATACAATTTTTAGGTAGGTGTAAGATTTATTATAGCCATTATTAAAAAAACCTTCGAAAAATTAGAACAATGTAATTGTTGAAAGCCCTCCAAAAAGCCGACTGGTTTCAGAGGCTCGGAGGCCAAGATCCTATTTGGGCCATCAATGTAAGTAATTGTTGAAATTTTTATCATTAACTGCCTATTACATTAAATTTTTTACTATTTTACTGAAATTTCCTACATAAAGACCTGGTTAAAACTAAAACACTGCAAATACCTGCTCTTGAATTGTCTTCAAAGTTGCCGAAAATGCTGAAATAATAATGCTCGTCGTTCTACTTACTAATCATCGTATCGTCGTCTTGTAGAGTCAACAAATTATTTTATTCCTACAATTTATTCGTTATTTTATTTATTGACATCATTAAAGAAGCAAATTATTTTCTCGCTAAAATAATTTTGATGACATTACTTATTATGGTCGCGTTAATCTGCTTACCATGATTTATCTTTATAGTGCTGAGCTCAAAAATATTCGTCATTGGATTGAGGCCACACAGACGTGCATTTTTATGATTACTTTGCGTTGTGATTTATTTTCTTGAAGTTAGCCGTTTTGTTTTGTCGAGTCATTGATGTATCTTGTTTAGGTTACGTACTTACATAATATGGTGCTTGATCACACGAAACAAGTGACTCTATTTTTCCGTCAAAATTTGCATTGGTTTCGGTAAAAATATAACTGTCTTCTAGATATTTAGTTTTCTTAAACTCTTTAATGACTGTTTCTATTTATTAGGGTTTTGTATACCTACCATCAACTTTGGATCCTAAAAACACCGGTTTTTAAATCCCTAGTTATATGTACTATATTCTGTGCCCTGGTAGCTGGTACTCGTCTATTATTAACATTGGCTTGCCGTTGCCATCCGTGATTTATGTCAGCTGCATTATTAATTAATGTCGGCATAAAATCATCTATACAAAATATCAAGACATTACATACATCCGAATGTTCATCGAAATAGTGAATCTTCAAATAAACAAGCCATCCTACTATCGCATCGTAATTGATTCGTTGTAGAACCACTCCCGTAAATTATGTGTGCATTCATTCCTCATTTATGTTACGTAGGCAGAGGAATCCGCTGTTTGTAGTAATTGTAAATCTGAGTCATACACACCTTGCGTACACATTTATGAAGTTTATCTTAATGTAGCCGGCGAATATGAGGAAAAGTAATATCTTTAGCAAGTAGTTTTGATATGTGAATAAACATTTGTTGTGTAAATATATTTTATTTATGTTATCGTTTTATTAAGTACATAAATAAATATCATTGTCAATCACTGTGGCTGTAGGAATGAATTATTATATTTTTTCTAGCTAATGAGGTATTACTTAATTTTCTGATATATTATAAAATCGCATTACATTTTTATAGAAAGAAAATGAGTGATTTGTTTTGAATACCAAATAACGAAATCACACTACGACCAAAGGAGCCTGTAGTATCGATAGTGTAACCCGGGCACAACCCAGGGTGGGCGGAACCCGACTACGGCAGAGTTATTATCGTGCATAAATCCATAATGATTGCTCGTTTTGCCGCAGATAAGTGCCTGTTACAAGTGATCGGTGCAAATGAGATGCGTCACTGCGAATTAGCCCTTGTACTGGGTCTAACGCGTTGGCCGTAATGAGAGTGTCGGACGCACATAATATCGCCTGTATCAATTTATTGTGATAAATCATTTTACGGATAATTTATGTAATTTTGAACTCGCTAAGTTGCTGTAATGCTATTCATTTTATGATTATTATGTTCTTAGTAGTTTTCTTTTTTGTTTTTGATTCGATTTGACTCTACTTACTCTTATGTCGCGATACTGATATCAATTTGTCGTGTACAATGGCAAGGCAGCGTGGCCGAGTGGTCTAAGGCGCTGGTTTTAGGCACCAGTCCGAAAGGGCGTGGGTTCGAATCCCACCGCTGTCAAAATACATTTTTACAACACACGATTATACTTTTTTAATCTTTATTTATTTTGTGCATATTGATTGATAGAATATTCTTCTTTTTTTTCTACAGGTAATTTGGTTTTATCTACCAGCTATGATGTTTGAGGATAAGGGAGTGAGTACCTCTAAATAAACATACCATTGCATATTTTTGGCCGTGTATTAATACATTTCCCTGGCGGCCGCAGCCGTACAAAACAATGGAAAAAAGATTACGAATGGACACCAAAGGGAATTTTCCGAATACCACAGATAGGGACCTATCCATGTTATACCATTAGATTTAGAAATTGGAACCTTAAGAGTAAATGTTTAGGTCTATATTTGAATGGAAACATAATAGAATGTTAAAAAAAATAAGGTCAGAAATCTGTCATTACATTTGTCATTGGCAGGCCGAGGTAGGGTGACTGTGGGTTGTTGTCCCTTCCAATGTTTTGTTGTCTATGGCTTGTATTTCAATATTGGCTATTGTCTTGTCTCCGTTAAATCATTTTGTTTGTTTAATAACGAAGTAATTGTTTTGGTTAGGAATTACAATGCTGTTATATTTAAAAAATATACTTAGTTTAAGTTTCTTGTGATGTTTGTAATGACTTATTACAAGACTTCTTCGACTTGACTAGAAGACGAATGACTTTTAACCTCTAATATAAAGTGGTAAAAGGATTTTGGAGCCAATCTTAAAAGTCATCATGATATCACGTTGTATTTATTTTCTAAAATAAGTATCTACAAGTATTACGAAGGATAATGTTTTTTTTAAAGTTTAACACACGTTAAAACGACAATGTCCAGAATAAGTACTTCTAGATCCAAAACAATGTAAGAAATATAGGCAATAATTTAAATGGTTTCGAATAACTCTACATTTTTAATCAAAAATCAGTACTTGTTTGCCTGTTAACCCTTCACAGCCACTCGTAAATCTTTTCAAATCCACTTTCTTTGCGTTTTTCGAACGAGTGACTTCTCAATAACGCGTTCTAACCGTTTATTTCACGCTGCTTAACCCGTCAAGTGTGGATTTTAACACCAACTTATAATGGATATGAAATTCAAATTGGTAGAGTTAAGACGGGTGGTTCTTATGACTATGCATGATTTTGAAAGGAACTGTTTTGTAGTTTAGATGTAAGTGTTAAGTAATGTTGTGTTTGTTTTTATGACGAGAAACATTGTGCAACTAATCGTAGAGAGATTTCGCTCTCTTATTTAGTTGATTCCACAGGCAATAAAGATGGCCAAGAATTGGGCAAAGTCAATATATCTAATGTTGTCTATATAGCCATTTTGACTCGACAAGAGGTAATAAGTTGGTTCCATATCCAAAGATCTTTCTAAAGGAGAATAGGTATCTATCGGCTATTGCTTTAAATCCACCATTTACATTTATATGTAACAAAGTTAACAAAATAAATAAAATAAATAGCCTTGCTTACCAATATGAATAAATTTGAAAATTTTGGATACTCTAGTCGAAGTAGTCATTAATAATCCATACTTCCATACTTATATTATAAATGCGAAAGTCTGTCTGTCTGTGTGTCTGTCACCTCTTCACGACTAAACTTCTGGACCGATTATGATGAAATTTGGTATGGATATAGTTATGCACTAGGAGTCAAACATAGCCTACTTTCGGGCGCGATGTAACCGAGGCGCACGCGGGCGGAGCCGCGAGCAACAGCTAGTAATGAATATTATTAACAACAGAAAAATATAATATACATATACTATACTATGAGTATTTTCCCACATCCTCTCGCCACCCCTTCTACATACAATCAAAACATTACCGATTTCTTAGAACCGTGTGAATAGCTCCATGAATAATGTTTACCCAACTAATCTTCGCCAGTTTACGAGTATGGTTAGCGCATACATTTACACGCTTAAACAGTCGTAAACAAAAGAAAGTCCAGTCTCACGGTTTAAAAACTATGGATGGCGATTATATTATTAGTATTCAAGTAGCGCTTTACTAGTTCGTAAGAGTTTGTATTACTTTAATTAATATCATTTTGGTATTCTAATTTAGTCTTGTCTATTATTGGAACGTGTACCTTACTTAAAGCTTTATTTTTAAACTTGGCAACGTATAGCTAACTAGAGAGAGTTTCGATGTACCGTACCTACTATACATAAAGCAACCCCGACTCTACCATATTTGCATAGTAATAATAGTACTTAATGCTACTGCTACTATAGCTAAAGCATGCTGTAGTATAAAATGTATGAAGAAGCGTTAAAGTATCAATCTGATCATGTTCCTATTAGTTATGGTACCCGAAAAAAGGACCCTTAGTCCCATTTCGTAGCCAGATGTCGTAGCTGGCTTCGAAATGGGAAATAAAATTCCCATTTTGAAGCTGGCTTCGAAACGGGAATAAATTAGTACCATTACGAAGCTGGCTTCAAAATGGGAATAAATTAGTCCCATTACGAAGCTGGCTTCGAAACGGGAGTAAAGCAATCCCATTTCGTAGCTGGCTATGAAATATGATAAATTTAAAAATCTATCTATCTTTACCTCCTTCCTAGAGTTGATGTAAGACAGCATTGATAATTATCAATGCCGCCTTATTAGGTACTATTGTACAGTACAGTACAGCTACAATACTATCGTACTGCAGCAAATAGATATATAAATAGTGAAATAACCTAACTTCCCATTCAAAATTAAATGATCACAGTTGTTTGTTATATAAATAGTATGTAAATAATAGTAAAAAACTGTCAAATTTCACCCCTTTATCACCACGATAGGGCACGGAAGGAGAATTAACTTTATTTATCTGCCACTGACTGTACTATGACTTATGATGTACATAGGAGATAGCTACGAAATGGGATTATTTTCTTCAAAATGGGAATAAAATGGTCCCATTTCGTAGCTGGCTTCGAAATGGGAATAAAACGGTCCCATTACGAAGCCAGCTTCGAAATGGAAATTTTATTTCCCATTTCGAAGCCAGCTACGAAATCTGGCTATGAAATGGGACTAAGGGGACGGAGGTCAGACCGCAGACGCTCAATTGTAATAACCAAACCACCAAATCTAAATAAAAGACCCTAGTCTAAAGCGTCAGCTGAAAAGGTTACTAGGAAACTCGCTTGGATAGCATCTTAACAATCTTTGATTAAGTTCTAGCTTTCGCCCGCGGCTTCGCCCGCATGAATTTCCCTCGGGAACAGTTTTTCCCGAGATGAAAGGTATCCTATGTCCTTCTCAAGACTCCTAGTTAGGTGTATGCAAAATTCCAGGAAGATTGGATCTGTAGATAAGGCATGAAGAGGTAATAAACAAATATACAAACTCATTTTCGTATTTATAATATTAGTTGTGACTATATCAAAATATGTAAAAACAAAATCTCGCCGATGTCCACTAATACTTATGTTGTATTGATAAAAAATTTCGAAGTGACAAAATGGTCCTATGAATTTTGCGTACAATGTCCCGGAAATTGTACCTATGTACCCTTGTCCAAAATGTCCAACCTTCGTCATGCTGCCAGCGGTTGAGGACCTATGATGAAGAAGAGGTTTTCGGTGTAATACTAATAGTTTAAACTGGTCACAAATATGACTTGTAGTTATTCAAATAGCCTCGGGATACGTTAACCGTTCGAGAAATTACGGCAGTTATGTTATACTGCGTTTTTCGTAGAGTTTATTTATGTTTATCGGAACTTATAATTCTAACTCAAATTAATTTTATAGTAGTTAGCTTTTTTTTCACGACTTGATGTGAGAATCGCTGCTTTATCGTCGTCTCGCCTTCTGAATTTCAGATACTCAGGGAAGAAGACTTGACATCTTCATTCCCATAGTATATAGGTTAGTATGTATATTATCGAGTACAGCGATAAAGAAGGTTATTTTTTTCTCTCTTACCACTTATTAATCTTATTATCATTTGCAACGTGCAAATGAGTGGTCGAATCTGATCCTTGAAGTCATAGAATCAATAGCGGCCGCTCTACATGGATTTTTATATTTATGCTTGAAATTTATATCGTACTAGCTTTCGCCCGCGGCTTCGCCCGCGTGAGATTCCCTCGGGAACAGTGCTCTTTCCCGGGATGAAAGTTACCCTATGTCCTTCTTAATACTCCTAGCTATGTGTATGCGAAATTTCTATATGATTGGTTCAGCAGATAGGGCGTGAAGAGGTAACAAACAAATATACAAACTCACTTTCGCATTTATAATATTAGTTGTATTGACTAAGAGTGGCCTAGGATATTTCGCCACAGTACCCAGTAATTATCTAAACAATTAGAAAAAATTTGATTTAAATGTAGATAGTATTCAAAGTAGCAATTACATCAGCCCAAGTCTATAGCAAGTTTTATAAATCCACAGCATAATTAAAAGTGTAACGTACATTAGCTAAGGAAATGCATCTCATTAAGAGTTCTCGATATAGCCCCCGCTGTTCGTCCGTCGGTCACGTCCGTGGCACATTTATACTTGTAACTAAGAACAAATACGGTTCTGAAGCTACACCTTGAAACTCGTTTCAATATTCCGAGAATTACAAAATATCTATAAAATATACCTATTCTACTGAATACATTTCGACACTATACTCTACATTACGAGCAAAGGCACATTTTCTCACAAGTGAACCAAAGGGCAATTAAAGATATGTTTTTGAGACGAGCTACTTTGATTTCGATTCATTTTATTTTCAAACATAGTTTTAATAGTCTGTATGAAGATTTTGGCTATGGATTCGCAACGTCAAAATTGATAAAGTGAAATCAAATATTTAAATCCATACTTCCATACTAATATTATAAATGCGAAAGTCTGTCTGTCTGTCTGTCTGTCTGTCTGTCATCTCTTCACGGCTAAACTGCTGGACCGATTGTGATTAAATTTGGTAGGGATGTAGTTAATGACCTGAGGTCAAACATAGGCTACTTTTGGGCGCGATATAACCGAGTCCCACGCGGGGCGAAGCCGCGGGAAACAGCTCGTATCTTATATTACTTCCATGCTGGTCTGGGAGAAAAAAATAATAATAATGTATCAGCTGCTTCTCTTCTCGCGCAGATTACAAAGATGGACTAGCAACCCATCACGTGATTTATTTCATGTTCAACTACCATCATGTTAAACGTAGTCAAATGACTCTAGGCTCTGTCTACCCCGAACGGGATAAACACGTGATTATTTGTATGTAAATATCTTAGCAGACGTCTTCGATGCGAAGAAAAGTTATTAATTCTAATTTTCGAATAAGTACGTAATTTGTTACAAAACAAAGTTATATTTAATATCTTAACATATGTAAATCGACTTAAGCTATCTTACATTGTAAACAGCTGTAAGCTTCGTACGCTGCTATAAAATAAAAGTATCGTGTGAACTAAATCACAGACAATATTAACAGATGTGTGAATTAGGTCCGACACGTGGTCGGCTTATGACACAAAATAACCAGAGAGCAGAAGAGTACTAAGACGCGGCCTGGGATCATGTACGGAACCACTATAAAATCCTTTCTGTACCTGAAATAGAAGCATAAATTCCAGATTCTTCTGGTTTGTATTTATTGAACTGACTGCTAAACTACCCCCTACAAATTTATTTGCCGTAGTCCGTAAATGTAATACTAGAATTTTAACAACAAGGTTTCAATGACGATGTTTATGCAAGGTAACTAAATAATTTTGATACTTACCAGATTGCTTATTGAAATAAGCTGAAGCTCAAAATACTTAAAGAAAATTAAATCTATATATAAAAAAGAAAGTCGTGTTAGTTACTCTATTATAATGAATATAACTCAAGAACGGCTAAACTGATTGCGTTGAAAATTGGTAGGGAGGTCACTTAGAACCAGGAAAAGGACATAGGGTACCTTTAATCCCGGAAAAAAAACACTGTTCCCGAGGGAAGTTCAAGGTTTTCAATGTGTTTTTTTTAGTGTACGTATACGAAATAATAATAAGACGAAATTTTTACGCGTAGCCAAAATAATGGCATACGACATTCAAAGAATTTCGAATCACGCGCGGACTTTGACGCGAGGCAAATTTTTCTTTTTTAATCTATGACGACATCGAATAAATTAGATGATCTAGACACGCGGCAGCGTGTCAAGCCAAGTTCAAGCAAAGGAACTGGCTAGCCAGCGCCGAGTGTAATATTACACGAACCACTTGGTGCCACTTTTGACCCTTCTATAACTCGAAACCTCTTTAATGTAAACACATAAAACTACGTGTGTTTAATAAGATCCATCAGGACATGTAGAAGCCCAAATTTCATGAAGCTAGCTCAAACGGTTATAAAGATATGAAGGTCAAAAAGTTGTAAATTTTAGCACTGACTGACTGACTTATAGTACCTAAACCTAACCTACTTCCAGATGACCTAGAAGGATGAAATTTGGAATCCAGCTCGGAAATTGTGTGTAAGCGTAGGAAAAAATCAAAAAATAAAAAAAAGTCAAAAAATAAGTGGTGTCCCCATACAAAAAACTTGTAATACCTACGCGCTAAACAACCGGCCAACAACGGTGTGTCGTCAGCGGCGCGCGGCAGCACACCAGGGTGTCGATTCTGCTAACGTTAAATCACAATCGTGTCAAAATAGTGTTTCAATTGTAGTGCTTTTTTACACACTAGTTACAAGAAATGTATATTTTTTTTATATCACTGCTGATGGTCACACCCCACACTACATTCACATCACGATCATACTGCCATAACTCTTGTAAATAGTGTGTAAAAAGCACTACTATTGAAACACTATTTTGATACGATTTTGACATAACGTTAGCAGAATCGACGCCCAGCCAATCAGCGTCACGCTCTGACTTATGGTACAAAATTATAAGCGGTAGCGATTTACTTAAAATTTAGCGGGTCGGTTGGTTTATACCTGCATAGTAGTTATCTTATAGTCCACGGCTCACTAAATTAACAAAGATCAGTGCCCAAGGTTCGTTTCTCTCATTTCTTTTGAAAATAAGTAATAATATTTTAAGGTATAAATTTGTTAGTTCGAACTCTTTGTACCCTAAAAGAAACTCCAATGTGTATGTATACCAAGGTCAAGGCAATAGCGAAGTCTTATTGGTACCGATATATGTATGTATTGACTAGTCTAAGAATGCTGCTTGAACTCGCTCGCGCCTTGCACTTGTGCGCGGCTCACAGCGCTATACGACTTAAAATGCGAACGAACCAAAGTATGCTCTTAGCGGCGCTCATTCGCGCCAGTGTCCTCGTTATGCCCGGTTGTTTAGCGGAAACCCACCTATTAGATTGCGTTTAATGCTGCGTCGTTCGACTAAATTTATTTGAGTTATAGCTGGAATAGTCCAGATATAAATTATTCCTTTTTAGTATTGTACTTTAACGGCATTTGTGAGTTATTTAATATTACGTAAATCGTTTCTTTCAAAACCTCATTTGTTTGTAGCTCTTTTAGGTTAATTTGTCATTTGTTTATTAGGTAGGACCGTCGGAGTAAGATTCACGTGTAATTGAAATAGCATAAAAAAGAAAACCACGCAGCGGAAACGCAAAAAAAAACATTAAATAGGAATACTTGCCTAGTTTTCTTTACAAAAAGTAATGATATCCCACCAAAAACATAAATGTAAAAAACGAGAGCCAAGTTCAATACAAAAATTATGCTTGGCGGTGAGCTTCGCCGCAAAAAGAATGGCGATCTAAATGAGTGCCAAGTTCTATGCAAAATCGAAATATGTTTTTATAGGAACAAAATAACATTATGAACAAGTATTAAACTCTATTTCTTTGCTTTATTAGATACCTATAACAATTGCTGTTATTTAAAAATGTGAGATCTTGAAGTAGGTCAGATTTGACTTGGCCAGTTTTCATTACATAAGTCATTTTATAAAGTTATTCAACATTTTAATTGTGTTAAAAACTGGCCAAGTCAAATCTAACCTACTTCAAGATCTCACATTTTTAAATAACAGCAATTGTTATAGGTATCTTATAAAGCAAAGAAATAGAGTTTAATACTTGTTCATAATGTTATTTTGTTCCTATAAAAACATATTTCGATTTTGCATAGAACTTGGCACTCATTTAGATCGCCATTCTTTTTGCGGCGAAGCTCACCGCCAAGCATAATTTTTGTATTGAACTTGGCTCTCGTTTTTTACATTTATGTTTTTGGTGGGATACCTAACACTTAAGAACATTAAGTGTCACATGTAAACTATCTATAATTTGTTGTTTGTAGACAAGGCTAATATTTCTATTGCTTTTGCATGTATCGTATCGGAGCCACGGTCATATCCACAATAATCCACATTAGGTATGGTTTGGTTTCATTGTGCTATAATTACATGGTATAAATGTATGTTTATTGGTTATGGTTTATGTTTTGTACTGTTTATAAGTTAAGAAATGTGACCTAGTTCACCTAATTTAGATACATTAATAAGCCACACAACTGATTATTTTCCCACAAGGGTAAAAATATGAAAATGAAACACTTTTGGAGGCACAGGTTGGATACTGAAACAAAAACAATTTTGTGGGTACTGTAACTAAGCCGAAAAACGTTGTTTTCCATATAAATTACTAGCTTTCGCCACCAGCTTCGCCCGCGTGAACAGTGGAACAGTGCTTTTTCCCAGGATGAAAGGTAAATTTCAGGATTAGTCCAGTATATAGGGCCTGAAGAGGTAACAAACAAACAAATACACAAACTCTCTTTCACATTTATAATATTAGTTTGATAGTTGGATTGAGGGTTCAAGACAGAAAAGTAAAAAAATAGAATTGTATATACCTATTTTTGATATTGTATTCTAAAAATAAAATAAAGTTAAAAAAAAAAATAATAATCTGGGGTGGATCATCAAATTATTTTTTATCACTTAGGGGTATAAAAATAGTTTACGTTCTATTCTCAGACCTACTGAACACAAAATTTCAAAGATTAACTATTAATTCTTTTAATTTTACGCATTTAAAAAAAATCTGTACTTCTCTTGTGATTAACATAACCATTTAAATGTCTGTCAGTGACTGATCTTCTGCAAGAACTGGTCGGTTGGTTGAAATCTCTCGCCCGCGTGGTATAAAATAATGCTTACAGATATATACCTAGAGCTTTTCGTAGAATCTTATTTAACTAAATTACAACATCGTATAGTGGGCTACAAAAAAAGTATACCACATTAGGTATACATATGAAAGTAATGTTGTATATTTTTTTTTGTAGCCTACTGTACATTCGTTTTCATCTGTCTCTACTCACATTACGATTTCCCTCGGAAACGGGGAATGTGGAGCTGGGATGTTGTAAAAATAATATCCATTATTATAATTAGGCGAGGTGACACATGTTTCCTTAGTCTAAATAACTGGTGTTTTTCTGCCGGATTCCTTAATGGGTTGGTTTCTTTGTAATACGCTCTAAATATAGATTTTGTGCGTTGACGTTTGCTTTATCTACACTATTATAATAAAGCTTTAGAATGTTTTTGAATGCTTTTCTTTGTTTATCTATATATGTATTTGTAATATAATATATTATCGTTGTGTTAGTATCCCATAACAAAAGTCTAGAACTTACTTTGGGGCTCACTCAATCTGTGTGATTTGTCCCTATATTTATTTATTTAGAGTTTGTATATTTGAATAACTATAACTCTTGTACTACCAGGCAGTCTTTTGCAATTGATAGTCCAATTCTTGGGGAATGTTATAGGCTTATAGCTTTTCTTATAATACATAAATTTGAATCCGTACAGAAAGAAAGGAAATGTTGCAAAATGAATGTATTTATTAATTGTGATTATTTATAACAATTTGGGTCTTTTAAGGCTAGAGTGAATAGGCTATTATAGATGCCAGCGAGCTGTATCTTAGACCACATATGCAATAAACATCAGGTGATACATAAAAAAATACATCATCATCATTATTTCGTGTAGGTGATACGGTCTGTGAATCGAACCTACAACCCCCAGGTATACAGGCAAAAGTAAAGGAAGCAGTAAAAAAAACAGACATATCATTAATATAACAGACAGTGCAATCTCATTGAACTAAGATGAATCTCTACGATGATCAATTTTCGACGGCTCTATGTTTTGTTAAGGCGTCGTTTTAGCTGTGATTCTAAAACACAGGACAATTTCAATAATTTAAACTGCCACGCGATGTTCCTTTACGATTGTTTTTTTACTCTAATAAATTTTGAAGACAGGCTTTAATTGCTCCCTTTGCTTCGTTCGCTAGCTGTATCAAAATGGCATGTATTTTTTACTGTAAAACGATTATTTAGCAATGTTTAAATGGCTGACGAATTATCTTGACATAACTATGTTGTTGATTGTATGTTAGCCGCAAAGTTTCTTATGAGGGCAATATTTTCTTAATCACAGTAATCTATACTCATAATGTAACGTAATTATAAGAATTAACAAATTATTATCATCATAATCATTCCAACAATATTTGTGCCAAAACTTACCAAAACACCAAAGCAAAAGGAAAAAAAACTTTCTCCCTTTAGTATTTCTAGCTTATTTAAAATTAAAATAAAACTCTACTTTTTAATTATACAGTATTGCGTGGGGTGTATTTACATCGCACGTGGTATAAAATCATGCTTAACCAATTGCGGGGTAGTCTGTTCTCCGAATATATCAACCCCTATCAATTAAGCGTTAAATGTGTAAGTAAAATTGGATAAAATAGCCTGCGTGCCGAGTAGGGCTTCCATAATTTCGACTGTTTCTGGCGATATGTTGTAAAATTATCATTTGTAGCACATGAAATTATAGATATTCATTAGTATGCAATTTAAACTTTAAAAACGCCTATCATTATACATATACAAATTGTTTTTGTATGTACAAGAAATGGTCATAAATATATAGTATGTATAAATAATATAAGGTAGGATTAAGTGTTAATTTTAATTTTTCGAAGTAACTTACAAAAAGTATATCAATGCACAATAAAAAATTGATGCGATTCAACTTTACAGGAAAAGTGAAAATGAGTAATATTGAAAACTATATCAATGCATATTTTATGTAATTATTATTTATATTTATCAAAATTATACTTACGTTTACTGGTCTTGCGAATTTTTATTAAAAGATCTCAAAAGAGAGCACACCACTCATACCTCTAACTCTTATACGACAGACATTCTTTCCCCATAATCAGATTGTCACATCTCTGATTCCAAAGAATCTTCCTAAGATGTTGTTACCCTAGTTTCGTAACCCTAGTTAGGAAGCTTCGGCAATTAACAGCGGGAAACAGTGTCACATTACCGAAAGTATCGAAACACCGAAACAAAGACAAGAAATGGAAAATGTCGCGTTGTATTTCTATTTCTACAAAAGCATCGTTGTTCGAAACAAAATAGGACGATCAATTATTCTTTTTCTTATAAACTTTCTAGGAAATATATTTTAAAACAAATGTTCAAAAGTGCACTCATTTTCTCTTATTTATTTTTTGTCTTTATGGCTTGTAGAGATTTTTTAAGAAATAAATTAAAACAAAATATTGATATTATTGCTATTTTATGTGGTATAGATGCGAATTATTTACTGTATAAATTAAGTAGATAATTAAATAATTTTCTAACAAATAATGCCATACAAATGCAAAAATAAAACTGTCTATCTGTCTTGACCTCTAGACTCTACCACGAGGTTGGCGATTTTATATGACATATCTGTATAGCGCCCCTGGCGGAATAGTAAAATAACTAAGAATATCCATACATAATTGTAACGCAGTAGATAATAAACAGTTTACCGACTGCGCAAAGATAAGGAGGGGAATGTTTTTAGCAGTCTATGTATGTATGTTTGTTCATATGTAGCGTTGTAGCGACCAAACGCGTTGACCGATTTTTTCTGACTCTCAATCTCTTTCTTACTCTTTTTATCTTTGTCTGTAAGTAATAAATATTAATAGTAAGACCCATAAAAGGATAAAGGTAACTAATATATTTGGTTCCATACTAAGGACTGGACGAAGAACAGGAACGAAGCCGCGGGCAACTGATGGTTCCTATATAATTTTGCAAACCATATATAGATACCAATGAGTTCAAACCAATCAACTATAATGTAATTTATTTGCTATCCCACCAAAAACATAAATGTAAAAAACGAGAGCCAAGTTCAATACAAAAATTATGCTTGGCGGTGAGCTTCGCCGCAAAAAGAATGGCGATCTAAATGAGTGCCAAGTTCTATGCAAAATCGAAATATGTTTTTATAGGAACAAAATAACATTATGAACAAGTATTAAACTCTATTTCTTTGCTTTATTAGATACCTATAACAATTGCTGTTATTTAAAAATGTGAGATCTTGAAGTAGGTTAGATTTGACTTGGCCAGTTTTTAACATAATTAAAATGTTGAATAACTTTATAAAATGACTTATGTAATGAAAACTGGCCAAGTCAAATCTGACCTACTTCAAGATCTCACATTTTTAAATAACAGCAATTGTTATAGGTATCTAATAAAGCAAAGAAATAGAGTTTAATACTTGTTCATAATGTTATTTTGTTCCTATAAAAACATATTTCGATTTTGCATAGAACTTGGCACTCATTTAGATCGCCATTCTTTTTGCGGCGAAGCTCACCGCCAAGCATAATTTTTGTATTGAACTTGGCTCTCGTTTTTTACATTTATGTTTTTGGTGGGATATCATTACTTTTTGTAAAGAAAACTAGGCAAGTATTCCTATTTAATGTTTTTTTTTTGCGTGACAAATTAACCTAAAAGAGCTACAAACAAATGAGGTTTTGAAAGAAACGATTTACGTAATATTAAATAACTCACAAATGCCGTTAAAGTACAATACTAAAAAGGAATAATTTATATCTGGACTATTCCAGCTATAACTCAAATAAATTTAGTCGAACGACGCAGCATTAAACGCAATCTAATAGGTGGGTTTCCGCTAAACAACCGGGCATAACGAGGACGCTGGCGCGAATGAGCGCCGCTAAGAGCATACTTTGGTTCGTTCGCATTTTAAGTCGTATAGCGCTGTGAGCCGCGCACAAGTGCAAGGCGCGAGCGAGTTTAAGCAGCATTCTTAGACTAGTCAATACATACATATATCGGTACCAATAAGACTTCGCTATTGCCTTGACCTTGGTATACATACACATTGGAGTTTCTTTTAGGGTACAAAGAGTTCGAACTAACAAAATACCTTAAAATATTATTTCTTATTTTCAAAAGAAATCAGAGAAACGAACCTTGGGCACTGATCTTTGTTAATTTAGTGAGCCGTGGACTATAAGATAACTACTATGCAGGTATAAACCAACCGACCCGCTAAATTTTAAGTAAATCGCTACCGCTTATAATTTTGTACCATAAGTCAGAGCGTGACGCTGATTGGCTGGTGTGCTGCCGCGCGCCGCTGACGACACACCGTTGTTGGCCGGTTGTTTAGCGCGTAGGTATTACAAGGTTTTTGTATGGGGACACCATTTATTTTTTGACTTTTTTTTATTTTTTGATTTTTTCCTACGCTTACACACAATTTCCGAGCTGGATTCCAAATTTCATCCTTCTAGGTCATCTGGAAGTAGGTTAGGTTTAGGTACTATAAGTCAGTCAGTCAGTGCTAAAATTTACAACTTTTGGACCTTCATATCTTTATAACCGTTTGAGCTAGCTTCATGAAATTTGGGCTTCTACATGTCCTGATGGATCTTATTAAACACACGTAGTTTTATGTGTTTACATTAAAGAGGTTTCGAGTTATAGAAGGGTCAAAAGTGGCACCAAGTGGTTCGTGTAATATTACACTCGGCGCTGGCTAGCCAGTTCCTTTGCTTGAACTTGGCTTGACACGCTGCCGCGTGTCTAGATTTCTGTCAATTAAGAGGTAATAAATGTATAATAATTTACGAGGTTACTTATCTAGCCTATTAAATAACTTGTAAGAAAATAATGTGTGTTTTCTTTTATTTATATAATTAACTAGTGACCCGCCCCACCTTGGCATGGGCATAAAAACCTTTCTATTGAATCTATCTATTAAAAAAACCGCATCAAAATCCGTTGCGTAGTTTTAAAGATTTAAGCATAGAAAGGGACATAGGGACAGAGAAAGCGACTTTGTTGTTTTATACTATGTAGTGATAGTGATATATGATAACATAGATATGCTATTTATTTATCTAATTACTCACGACCAAAAAAGAACCTGATCTTTATAGGCCGTCATTATTGACGTAATCTTCCACGCTCATCATCTGGTGGTCGTTAAAAAAATCACGTCAGAGGCCGAGAGGTGGTTTCGAAGAACTATGACACCAGGGTGTGCATGGTCGAATGACTATGACATCTACACGAAATGATGATGATTCAATTTTTTGAGTTTATCTACCAGTATGTTTATTTTTCTTGGTCAAGCGGCTCAAATAATTGGGAGACAGGTAGATGTTACATTTACATATGAAACGCAGTTCGCTCATGTAGGTATGTTTATGCGTAATTTGCATAAGGTTCAGCGACATCCTAATTACGGTAAGAGTGAAACGAATTTAAATTTTTAAGATATTTCATTGACAAGACCGTTTTTAGTATATACTCATATCCTAAATTGTAACCATTTTTACTGCAAATAAGTTTAAATTTTATTCTTTTATTATTGTAATTAATTTTATTTAAAAAATCTAAAATATTTGCAAAAACAACAATATTTCATTAAGTACGTAATTTAAGTACTAAAATTTAAGGGCGACCTAATCAGTGGAGTAAAAAAAAGATAATGATGACGTGTCGTTTCATCACACCCATCGCACGTCAATGAATATGACAGCCTAAAGAACTTTATTTTATTTTGTTTCCCAAAGAACTGGTCAGTCGACGATGCCCAGGTATAACTTTAATTGGTTTAGGCTGAACGACCGTCGGGAAACTGGGAAACGAGGTAACTCTGCGTTCCACTCACACCAGTTATATTGGATTCAATTCTGCGAATTAGCATTTAGATAACACATAGATTTAACCGTTTCTGTTAAATTTTAGTCGATTACGTTCGTAATGTTATCAATACATTACATTTTGTCACAAAGGGAGTGCAACAAAACTATTTCCAATTTTAATTATATATATACCACTAGCTTTCGCCCGCGGCTTCGCCCGCATGAATTTCCCTCGGCAACTGTGATTTTTCCCGGGAAGAAAGTTACCCTATGTCCTTTTCAATACTCCTAGCTATGTGTATGCAAAATTTCAGGAAGATGGGTTCAGTAGTAAGGCGTGAAGAAGTAACAAACAAACAAATATACAAACTTACTTTCGCATTTAACTTAATTAGACATTTAGAGATGTCTTTATGTATATAAGGAGGTTACCAACTCAAAATGAGATCGATAGAGTGGTAACTTATTTACTGGTTATAACAAGACTAGCGACCCACCCATGCTTGAATCACTCTATCTATTAAAAAAATCGGATCAAAATCCGTTACGTAGTTTTAAAGATTTAAGCATACAAAGGGGCATAGGGGCACAGAAAGCGACTTTGTTTTATATACTATGTAGTGAAGTGATAAACTTTAAAAACTAACCTCGCAAATTATTATATGCATCGTCCGCTAACACTCCACTGTATATTTAATCAGTAGTGTTTTAGTACATATTTGTGCCGTTTGGTGTTGAGACGTTTGGACCTTGGGGCCCTAGCGCAAGAGATCTTTTCAAAAAGTTCCGCGACTGATCTCCGCCGCTGGTGACAAGAGGGCTAGCTGCTTTTTCGCCCAAAGGATTAGCATAGCTATCCAGAGGGGGAACGCAGCCAGTGTTCTTGCTACCATGCTTCACGGGCAAGAGGATGAAGCATTAGAATTATAAAATATATATATTTTTTTCGTTTATTCTTTTGTACATAAAATCTGTAAAAGTTTTAAAGTAAAAATCTGTCGAAGTTTTAGGTTAATTTTTATACTTTTTTACTGTTTATAAATATTAGCAAACAAATCAGTAGTAGATATTACGTCAACGTCGTCAACATCTCCTGTGGTCTCAACAGAACCACCCACAACCAATGCCAAGTAACAATAATTTTGCCGCTCTCAAAAGTAAGTTATTGATAATGTAATCATGAATAAAGTTCGGACAGTCGATTGCAAAAATCGTAAATATTGATTCATAAAAAAACCGCTGAATTTGTTTTTTCCGAAGCGTTATGTTTAAGTGAATTAACTCGTGAAATTACTCTTTTTTTATCTGTTTTGATTTCGACAGAAAGTTTTGGAATTGTCAACGAGAATTAAAATTTAGCAGTTTTTGAAACTACAACAAAAAAACACTAGAGACAGAAAACCAATACCAAAAATTTGCAACGGGACACCGAACAAATGCTATTCATGTAATAATTTCGTTCAAATTTAAATATGCAATAGGAAAAATATAAGTACTTACGTATTCACGTTATGTATCTATTATAAGTACAGACGTTTTGACAGCAGAGATTAGTAAAGTAACCCGACTCCATTCACATCCTTTAAGTTTTCTTCATTCAAAATATCTGTATTTTTGCCCACTACTGAGCATTGGGATCTTTTATCCTTTATGTACGGAACTCTAAATTTTTAAATGCTTCAGCTTATTTTGCCAGTGCTTCTGACAAACTGCTACAATTCAAGAGGAATGTCTGTCTTTTTGCAACGAGACGACACGGGAGAAGTAAAACCACGCTACATTAATTTTACTCTTAAATTTATCTGCCACAACGGCATTACTAAGTTACTAAAATGGCTCTGTGGCCCAAATGTGGCGCAAAGAGACTATTGGACTCCTACGATAAGCCATCCAGCAACAATGGATTAAAAAAATATAAAACAATTTAGGTATGAATTCAAGTCTTACATAACATGACTTAAAAATCCGGTCTACTATTATTACCATGGTACGTTGTAGTTTTTCATTTGTGCTTTTGATTAAAATTTATAAATTCAATGTTTGATGATTTCAAAATGTCGTTTAACAGTAAAAGCTTAGAAATAGAATTCTCGAAACATATCTACTAAAATAGCAATGTTAAACATAAAATAACAAATCTTAATTAAGAATTACATGTTAGGTATGTTCTTGCCAAAGTATCCACTGACAAAGCAGAAAATCTTTGGGATGAGGAGGACAGATAAGTAGATCGATATACGTCATTCCTACTAACCTATGTTAACTAATGGTATAGTATCTGTGCATTAATTACGAGATTTGACTAAGACGGCGTTTAGATTTTGTATGGAATTAACTATTGGCCAGGTGTTTCATACGTAGTCGCATTTCTTAAATCTCGTCGTACAAGCGGTTACAAGTACCAGTTATACCATGCAGTAGTAATCTGTCTGTAGTTATATTGTTCATACGTTCGAAGCTAAAAAACACAAACACCGCAAAAACTATGCTAAGTGAAGGAACATTAGCGCTTAGTGTTCAATTGAATATTAACACATACGTAATCAACACCCAACATTATGGGCAGTGGATGTTACATCAACTTCAATAAATCTTGATTTATACGATGTTTTTGCACATTATACGAGTAGGAAGGAGTTAAGGTTAATCGAGGAACTAAAGTTAGTTCTTTTTATAAGAATTATACGAGTATCTTCGGATGATATGTAAGAAAGCACTGAAATCGGAAGAAATCTTTACCCGTAAACGTCTGGAGATCTTTGAGACGATTGCTTATAATATTTTTTGTAGACCAAATACATATATTGATAAACTAGGACTTTTCACACAAAACATTAATTTTATCAAATTTTTTTGTATACTGTGATTGTATATTATTTCTTCACGTGGTAGGTCAGTATGGGAAAACTCAAAGCAAAAGAGGTGATCTTAATCACTTACTTAACTAGAATTCACAAGAAATATCCAAAAGTATATATAGTTATGGATATTTCTCATAGCTGGAAAATAGCAGGTAGATCATCAAATCTATTCTAATCGACTACTAGCTTGAACAGACAAAAATATTCAATACATACTGTAAATAATGTATATTTCATCAAAAGTAAAAGCAATACAATGATAAATAGGAAACATTTAGATCACAGATGTGTGGGACTGTGGGCCCATGACAAGCGGCCCATGACGTGGGCCGCGTTTGAGCATAAGCCGATGAAATACGCGGCTGACAAGATACACACAAGGCCTTTCTGCCAAACCTAATTTGTTCCTCAAATATTTTTCCTTATTCTCGAGAGAGCAACAACGCCTTCTTTAATTTACTTGGAAATAAAAATTTCTATGAAACCGTGAACATTTAAAAACAATGTACGGAAGAAACTTAAATAAAAGCCTTTTTTATTGTATTTTTATTGATAATTGTCACGTATTTAATATTCCAAAATCTAAAACTTGAAATCACAACCTTAAAATCTAAACTTTGGGAGTATGCAATAGCTTTTGTTACTTCATAAATTTCTTTATCTTTCAATTCGTCCCTTTAGACCTCTCTACGTACAATGACCGCAGAAACTGGTTTTTAATTGCTAATTATCGGTTCTCGCTTAAGAATACTTAATTTCGAAACTCTGTACTTCAACTTTGGTAGTGGCTAACATTGTGGTCATCTCAATTGCGAATAATTTTGAGTTTTTTGAAATGATTACCCAAACAGTGATTACAGTCAAATTTATATTGCTTAAAAGTTAATGGATCGCAAAGTTAGGTTAGATAGGTAACTGATTACAAGATTGTAATGCCTACAAAGATATAAATAACCAACAAAGAAAATCTTAAATTCCACAATTTTTATAAAATAAGTAAGCCATGAGCCGCCAAACGTCCTTGTAATTTCTAATACGACCTTCCCAGAACCAGCTCCAAATAAGACTAAAAACTATGGAGGTCGAATTTGATGGACGGAGGGCTGATCCCGACTAGTTTAACAATTTATCGTACCCATCCATATCATCTTACTTGCTTCAAATGGATTATCCTTTTAATTAGATACTAAAGCAAAAGGCTACATTTCATTCGAATGAACATTAAATTTAAATTTTAGATTTTCTCAGAACATGCTCATCTGGAGTGAATTCAAAAGAGAGCCTCTGTTTGATAAATAGATTCACGCAGTATTATAATAACAGCGTCTGATCCAAAGATGGGGATTTCTCACAAATCACAAAGGATTACATTGAAATATTAGACCTGGGGCGTGAAGCGCTATAATTCAGAACGCAGAGGAGTTATTAGTACGTCGATCAAAATGTAGATTGCCGGGCGGGAACTTGACATCGATTCCATAAAAATATATAATCGAGAGTATTATTAAAAAGATGTGGCTAATCTTTTAACAACTAATGGCTTGATACAGTGTTCAGTACGGCATAATGATTTATCGATTGCGTCTTTATTAAACATTAAAGATCGGTACTGTTCGTTCATCAATCTTAAAGCTTTCTATTTAGACGATCCGCAGTCTTTCGTTTCTATTTCCTTCTTACAACAACTTTTATTTCAACGAATATGTAACGTCAATTATTTTATCCACAAGATCTGTTTCAACTGTAACATCGTCATTTGTCGCATCGTTATCGACGCACTCACCGATGCGCTGTCGAGTACCACATGCCAGATAACGGTCTCGAATCGCAGCATTAATATATTTTACAATATCTCAGTTTATTACATTATCGAACAGGCGATCGCAAGGGCCATGCGCCCACACGAGCGTGTCGGTGCGCCCGTCAAAATCACGACCTACTCATTGAAATCCCAGTGTAAAAACGAGAAGAAATTTCATACAAAGGTGGGTTTAATCCATCGCCGAGTCACGACAATTCCATCGAGCCGTCGCCAGATTTGTCGGGTGCAGTATTCAGACTGGCTGGTTGGACCGAGAGGGGGACGGGGAGCCACCGCGCGTTACTCGGCGACGCCGGTTTAGCCCGTACTCGTTCAGTCTGTGGCTGGGTCGGTACTCTGCCGAACGCGCGCCAAATTTCTTGTTCGTCAGTTTCGTGTATTCGAATAACTTGTGACAAAACTTGGTGTATACATAACTAAAAAGTGGATCGGATGATTTGCAGTGTTTGTGACGTTCAACTTCAAATAAATGTGTGATAGTGATTGAAACGTATCCAACGGTTCTGGAAAATCGAGCCGATGGTCCTCTTGAATACTAACATGAAAATAAATGGTAAAGTCCTAAACTAAGTGTTTGCATGTGCTCTTTTGGATTTGTATCACATGGTATGCTATTTCTTGGATGATCTGATGATCTTGGCTTGCACGACGTACATTTCATCTTAGACATGGTGGCAAGAACGGAGGAGTCTAAAGTCAGAATTTAGATAATAATTGTGCAGCATTAAACAATTATTCAAATGAGCTCTACGATATACCATCCGGACCACCAAAACGGCCAAAACAATGGCAGACCTTGCGTCTGCCAGACGGCATTGACTCTCGAAATGTAAATTTGATTTACAGGAACAATGAACGTAGTGAGTTTAGAAGTCGATATATGAATAAAGGCTGGTGTGTGTGACCCTGCTGCGCCTACGGGACCAGCCGTCGTGGGTGGACGGCATAGTTCCAAACCGCCTAGTACGGCAGTGGGTGTCTGAATGGAGCCAGTTAATAATAATGGTGAGATTTAATCACCGTCATAGAGGTTACACAACAAAGCTATAAAAGCATGCCCATGTTACAATTTGTAGAAGAAGCTCTTGGAATAACATACAGAATAAACTAACCAAACGCTTCTAGGAGAATAGCAGATATCGGCTTGTTTGTAGTTTGAGTAGGCTAGGTACTAATCTGTACTATAAGTTCCTATTTATGCAATTTTTATGATACGACTAAATTTTTATTAAAAAAAAATTAAAGAAGCCCCATAATTTCTTACATCCTGTTATTCAAAACGTTAAATTTGCACATGTTACGGAACGGACCTCAGTGTTTACATACAAAAAACGGAGCTCTTTTCTGCACATGTGCGACTTCTCTAGATATCCAAATCGAGTTAAACAAACGACCAGCTTCGACTCTATTCAAATACCAGACGTGAACAATTAAAAAGATAAATGAACCACAATTTGAAAAGAGTAGACACCTACGCAACAGAATCAAATCTAAAGGGGAAAAGAAATTTAATTAAAGAAAGAAATTACTCAAGGTAACCCTGTTATTACAGAACGCATCTGTTGTATTGTAAATGATGAATGTTCTCGTCGAGGAAAAAATGTTTATGTAGAGAAACCTGCAAGCGTTGGCGGCACGTGGGCCGGCAGATGTGCATGCGCATCCCGAGGCCAACTTTACGCGGCCGAAATCACAATTACTTATTTTAATCCTAATAATTTAGAACTTTATGACGGACATGTTTGATTAAAATCAACAATGAATAATAATTTCACGATACGTCTTTAAAAAAAGGATTTCTGAAAATGTCGATAATACCTGAGTCTGGCTCTAAAGGGGTCAAGTCCGGCTCGAAGGACCGAGTTTTTCCGCCATTTATGATCGGAAACTTGTAGATGGTCATAGCCTTTTACGGTAACCTGCATCGACTTAGTATTGACAACTGTGGGATAGCCGACATCGCGCCCTCTCTCTTATAACTAGCAAGCAAACGACTCTCTAAGGTATTTCCATAATTTCTCCATCCTTATTTGACTCGTGGCAAAAAGTTTTTAGGAACGCAGTTTAAAGAAAAAATGTTTTTGTTATCTTAATTATTTAATAAAGTGAGATAAAAATCAAATTCAAAAGTGATAACGGATACTTATCAAATTAATTCTCAAAATGGCAAAATGTTATAAACTTTAATTTAAAATTAATGCACGACGAATTGAAGAAAATTTACATTGAAGAAACAGAAATACAAAAAAAAATGTTTTTTTTTTACATTGGTAAAAGATTTTATTTACGTCTAATTACACGAACAAGCTACAGAATATTTTGATGTAAAAGATAATACGGATATAAAAAAATATGCAGGAATAAAAAATTATCGAAATTCATCAAAATGCGGCACGCTCTACTCTACACACACCTGCGCAACAGCTGCCGAATTTATAACACCGAAAATTACTGCCTCGAGTCGAGGATACAAGTACGCAGATGGCAAAACATTTGCTGGCGACCAGGTGTAAAATTTGGGAAGCCTCGCATAACAAGCAATATTTATAATATGCTTGTTATAAAATACAATGACATCTTCAGTACAAAGGTATATCGATTATGATCTAAATTCTCGATTGGTATTAATAAACTCCTCGTGACTTTCACTGTCATTTATTTTAAAAAATAGTACTTTATATAAACGCAATTAAGCATCTTTTGAGAAACTTGATGAGTTTTCTATCAATTTAATTTACTCTGAAAATCTTTATAATACTGTCATAATGTCGAAATTAATTCACTAAAACGTACCCAAAGGTAAGGACCTCTCAGCAGGAAGTGCGGCAGACGAGCCCGTTCCTAATATAATTAATCTCATCCCACCTTTAATCTCCAATTTTCCCCTTGAAGTAATTGAATAGGCTTAAATTCGAAGCTCCTCAGGAAATTGCGTCATAGAACTTCACTATGCTTCATTACGAAATTGTACTTTTTATTATTTGCAAGGGTTTTGCAATTATTATTGAAATGATTTGCTCATCAAGCAGTGATCGCTGTAGCAATAACCCACGTCTTACACCCACATTACGTATCTAATCGGCGCATCTATCTGGTAAAAGTAATATAAAGCCGGTGTCCGCCTCGAGAGGAAATAGAGCTGGAAATAAATCGCCCTTACCCCGAACTTATACTAAAATAGTCGTACGGTCTACGCTTTCCATTTCTCTGCCTCCATTACCATATCCTGTGCTCCAAACTCCGATATATCATTGTGTGTTCGTTACGCAGCATTAAAGTTGGTTAAACTCGAGAGTGCAAATAATATCATAGCTTTATGATAAGCGCTAAATGATTTGACAAGTAATATGTCTACCTATCATTAGTACTTTGTAGTAAAATGTTAAATTCATGATCTTATTAAGCTTGTATAGTAAAGTAGTAATATAATATTGTGCTAGCAAAATGATGTATTATATAAGTAATAACGGTTAATTACCTTCCGGAAGGTAATTTACTTCACGCCAGAATTCCAATATTGCTATTATATGGCATGACTCGGACATTGTAGGTTGACGGAGGGCGGCACAGTGACATTACATCGTTAATCACTCCATTCTTCGGAAAGAAAATTTTGATTTTCAATTTCAATGGATAAAGATTAACAAATCCAATAACTTGATTGATGAATATGGTTAATTAAAACTTTTTGTTCGACGTGCCATAAGGTGACAATGTAGATGTGAATTGAAATATCCGTGTATGCGGATGTGGATCATTTTTTGTAAATTTTTAAAAACTTTCCCGTGGATTTTGTCATCCTGTTTATTTTTTAAATCAAAATGAGCGGTAGGACAGATGTGACTTTTCGTTTTTTTAGAATGTTTATATTATTGGGGCCCAAATGATTGTTTATTTACTGTTTTGAGTATGTCACTGATTCTTTGTTACAAGCAACACTGATTAATTATAAAATAATACTAAAAAAGAAGCTATTCAAATTATTTTCTAACACTGGTTTCGAATTCCATTAAAGGGTTCCCATGGTGAACAAACTTTAGTTGTAACTCGAAACCCAAACATTTGTAATGTGTTTTTTACATTACGGCTCAATGTTATTTTTATATGAGTTGATTAAAATTTATGTCCCTAACGTTTTACAATATATCTTATTGATACATTGCTTATCACAGCTTTATCGTGTTTCGAATTTATTCTCTAAAACTAGTTTATCTGTGAGATAGGACGTGTTCTAGAAAAACGGTTGCTTAGAAACGGATATTGAGATCGAGTTTCTACTACTCGTACATTTAATTAACTTACAGAGTCAAATATATTAAAACTAAGATTAATTTTGATTTAATCATACAATTTTGTTTCTTGCAACTTTCAAGTTAAGAATGACTTTTCCTGAAAAATAAATTGAATGATTGAAATAAAGACTCTGACCAATTGAAAACGAAAAAGTTGTTCTTTTCAAGCAGTATAATAAAAATAACTGTAAATTACATTACTACGAGTACATGAAGCTGTGAAGTATTTCATAGTAAGGATGTTATAGTCAATTTAGAAGAGAAGGCGTCTTGAAATAGTGAAAATAGTACCGTCTGCTGCTAAAATACAGGTGGTCGGGTCTGGCGGCACGCCAGCCGCAACAAGTCTAAGTAAAGATTTAGGATTATACTGTGCTACGCTTTATTTTGATGAAGAGAATCCGACGTTTGGTGCGAAGTGTCGGTGATTTGGTTTGCTTTCATCGTAAATTCAAAGTTCCGCTTTTTTTGTCGAATCTATGTAATGAGTTTGTGTTTATATTTACTGTTTGCTCTGAGGATGGAATTGTTAAGAGATTTACTATTAAGACAATTTTATTGAAGCTAGAAACCAATGGATCTAAGACAATCGATCCGCTGAAATTGCTCAATTTTTTATGCCTGAATTTTTTTACTAAAATAATAGTAAAATCACCATACTGTAACCGATTATAATGTAACTGCACAAAATTTATCCATCAGCTGGTTATCAGGTGTTCAGACAAAGCTGTGTTTGCCGTACTACGTTTTGTAACCAATATGGGTCGCCAATTAGTCAAGGTGCCCGATTTGGTGTATGCCTCTTTAACTGGTAATGTAAAGAATGGTTGATTTGGCGTCCATCAGCGTTTTTATAGAGTTAAAACAAAATTTTGATATAATTGCAAAATTTGTTACGGTTTTTTATTTTAAAGCCACTGTATTTGCAAAATAGTGTATTCAATTTTAGATCATGTTCAAATAGATCACAGATAGTGTATACTCGACATCTAAATCTACTTAGTTGCTCAGCAACGATCTTAATTTCTTTATTTGCAAATTTAAAAACTACTTATCCATTACTTCAATCAATCCCAAGGTACCTATCTAGCGGATTTTTAATTCCATAATAAATACACACACAATAAAAATCTGCACCCTACCATCCTGACTCCATCTATGTAGTCCTGTCGGTTGCTTGGAAGAAATTGCTCTAGCGATAAGGCCGCCTTTGTACATCAAAGCTGAAATGTATATATCTTGTAATTATTATTACGCTATAACTCAAACCGACGCTTTACCCTCACAATCTCGCCACCATATAAGTCTCACAATTATCCGTCCATTTTCATACTCTTGCACGTTCTGTTTAATTGTATGTCTTTGTGACCATTGGTGTGATGTTATAAGACTATCAGCATGTACTTATCTTACAACGTGTTAAAGAAACCTTAACACCAACTTTTACCAAGCTGAGTCCAGAGATGCTCGTTGCATGTGTTTGTCGTATTATAAACTTTATTGTCCTTAATTGTGGTCTATATCAGAAATAATTAAATTTCAGCTAAAGGTATTTAATTTTAAAACCAAACCATTGAAGTTAAATTCATTGTATATAATAATTCATTGTATTTCATGTCTAATAATGAAATAAACTCGTATTCGCATATACTTTACTAGCGACCCTCTCCGGCTTCGCACGGGTGCAATATATATGTTTTACTTACATAAAAACATTCCTCTTGAATCACTCTATTTATTAAAAAAACCGCATCAATATCCATTGCGTAGTTTCGAAGAAAGAGTATACATAGTGACAGACAGCGGAAAGCGACTTTGTCTTATACTATGTAAAGATTTTTCAGTGGATTTATATTCAACGATAGCAGCGTTCCTAAAAGGTTTAAGATGTTTATCTCTGACTACATAAAATGGCATTAATTATCAAGGTAAAGAAAAGGACTAATAAGATTTGCTCTCAATAAATCTTAAATAAATTTGACCATCAAATTTAGCCGGACTAAACCAAAGTTATGCAATCACCTTAATGTCAATAAATCAAACGTAATAACACGATACAATGTCAAGATCTGTATTAGCCTACAATATTCTAATGCCAGTTTTTTTTAATTTCTCTTTTTTTCATATGCATTGCCAATTTTAAATAATTAAATATTTAACATAGGTATTCAGATTAAAATTTAAATAAACACGTGGAAGTAGCGGTCATAATATTTAATGTGTCGGTTATCGTTTTTCATAATACGATACGAGTGTTTACACAAAAAAGAGAACGTTTGGAGATGGGCCGTCCGTGATGGATACACTTTTAATGAACTTTTAGACTGATCATTATGAACAACCTTTTACAAATGAAAGATTGAAATTAATTGCGCTTTTTTTACTCGCTTTTTTTTATAACTTTTTTAATTTCGCTTTAGTTTTAGTAGAAAATTATAATTTACCTTTCTACTGAAATACATTCGTTAATTTATGTGGAAATTTTCTTTTATTAGATCTGATTTTTGAGGACTCTATACGAATTTATATTGTCGTCCTAAAGTACTTTAAATCATATATTTTTTGTTATTAATTAATGTATTTCAATCTGTTTGAGTCATATTTAAGATTGTTTATACACAAATATGTTGGTACGAAGTCTGTGTGAACTAAAAACATATACAAGTAATAAGAGAGAAAATAATAATGTCGCTTACCTCAAAATATTTACATACCATCCTCGCTTGATCGACATGTTGTGTTTAACATAATTGAATTGTTTTACAACAGGCGCTATGAAAATTTTGCACCGTATTTCTTAGAAAGATCTCAGAAAATTTACAAAAAAAATCATTTATAACTGAATAAAATTTGTACGCGGAGTAGGTAGAGCAATGACGAAATTTAAAAATTTATTTCCAAATCAATATGATTTCAATAATTATGATTGTTGAAGAAAGAAAAGAAGAAGATTTAAAGCTCTACTAATTAGTAAAAAAAGTTATCATTTCTAATAGTAGAAGTATTACAAATGACAAATACCGTTCTAATTACAACTACCCTACAAAATAATGTAACTACATGTTGCCAAGAGAAGAATAAACAATGCATTGTGATTGGTCATGTGTTTCGAATATTATGTTGTTCTCAGTTTACGGAGCGTGATAGTGTCGCATCACTATCGACTTGGGCTGCTAGAATACCGCATGATATGATCACACCATAAATTATGAATGAGTGTGGTCATGTAAATGTGGTCATAGCTGACAGATGTAGAGTTACTGAACTTACTGATAGAAATGAATAAGTATGTGATTAATTTTGATAGACGGCTTGGCTACTACTAACTGCAAATCAGCAAAGCATATCTGAAGAAAAAAGACAAATGTCTTCATATTTTAGACCTAATACTCGTTGAATACACTACAAAAATGACTTAAGACATTCTTATAAAATAATAAGTAAGTAGGTACATATTCTCTATATCTTCATTATTCCGCCTGACACGAGTACTTTTGATCGAATCGATCATTAACATGGACAAACTGAATAAATTATTAATAGTCAACAATAAATATTAACTTTTTGAAATTAGATGATCGTACAATAGGCCGCCTGGCTTCGCCCGCGCCGTCTTGACAGGCCAATCCATCAAAATACTATGGGTACTGTTAGCCCAGTCCAATCAGGGGTTTTTATCGATGTCAACGGCCGCTCCAAAACACTCAGTGAATAGCTCGACGCCAAATACTTGCAATCATAGCAAATAAAAATTATATTAATCACTATGTTCCTCAATAGAGGCAAATTGTTTTTTGCAGCAGCGGAGATCGTTTTTGCATGATGGCATGCAATTACTGCTAACGGCTCTGTACGGACTCAATACAATTTCGACAGTGTCTTTATTGATCCGGACGTGTTTTTAAACGGTATTGGAATTTAGCTTTCTAATACAGCGATATCTTCAGTGCTCATGTCTTATATCTGATTGCTAAAAATTATGGACATGTCATGACGATAGGTTTCTAAACCGCAATTCATGTTGACCTGCGATCCCGCGGTAACAATCCGACAAAGTCAAACTTCATCCCATTACGGTACCGAAGAGTCGCGGCCAGTCGCTAACAACTGCTAACAAGGTTAAGTTCCGACGCGAATATTCAAGCGACATGATAATTATGACATCTATGAAAAAGATCTAAATTTCTCTCAAAATGACAATCCACAACCCAAATATCTCAAAGTTATTAAGGATCTCGTTGACCTCACGTATCGCTTGCGAGCAAAAAACACAAAATGTTTCCCTCAAACAACGACTGTTTAAATAACTGTCATATTCATGTTTGGCAAGGGAAATCTCGTTAAAATTGAGAGGAATGCACAAAAACTGGCTTTCATTTATACATCTGGCCGTTAAAAAGATAAAACAAAGGTCCTCGTCCCCGCAGCAGTCGTGCACTCAAATGCAAATGAGGCGACTGAGATTGGCAACACAGAACGGATGACCAAATACGACCAATCAGTGCTCTCATTGCCTCTTTTAACCAAATTTGCAAAGTTTGGTGAATGACTAATGCTTTTAGTAAAATTTACTTAGTGATATAATATATAAAAGCAATTGCTTTTAAATATTACATACAGTAAATGAATTCGTTATAAAGATAATGAATTTGAGGGTACTTGTTCAAGACATCGATCTTAGCTTCCAGAATTGAACATATAACAAGTCAAGCTATCATAAATCTTTACCACGCCTAATATTTGCGCTAGTGTCAATGTCGTCAGGTAAGGTCGTTATAGCAATCCATTGACGGATGATTTGCAGTTTCCCAACGTCGTAGCTTTGGTCGAGACTTCATAGACTTCTAACGACCTCCACCCTATGGCTCGAGGTAATTTAGGGCTATCAGTTGGCCCCGCTTTCACTGATGAATGACCTCAGGTCCTCCGTCCCTTCACACCTGACATGCCCCGCTATTGAGCAACAAATCGTTTCCCTTTCAACGCTCTCGCTGTCTTGTTTACACGAAATTTCATATTAAAACCCCTCGTTAAAGTGTCAACAATCATCGTGAGAACATCCGACGCAGATTTATATTTTTCTCCGTAAAATCAATGATATTTCACACTCGTAATTGCTGCCCGTTGATTTTTGCGAATTAACAATTTTACAATTACTGTTTTCGATGCTATGTGTTCTTACCGTACATCTCATATTGCCCTGAGGGTATAAGAGAGATTAATCAATTATATTCAACTACTTTCACCGTGGGTCAGGTATTGTAGCGTAATCAAACGAATTTCTATCTGCGAATTGAAGCCTTGTTACTTTATTTGTTAGAGTGAGTTAACTTAGTTTTATGTACGGCCCCTAGTTACCCTAGAGAGTGCAGGTAATTTAACACTATCAGTCGGCTAGATTTCTCTGGTGGCTGATGGATGGCCCGCCGCTGCCCTCGGCTCGTTAACAACGTTTTGTGCTCTAACCTCAAACTTTTTGCCTCCTTTACATTGTTTCCAATAAACTATTCTAACAAGTTCTTCGTCGTTTACCCTTTTATTCCCTAGTCTATTTTTGAACGCCTTTTGGATGATTTGTGTTCATGCTGTGATTATAACTCAGGGAGGACTTTAAAAATTTATTTAAAGTCGTTAATCACGATTTTATGACGCAGTCACCGATGATGTTTTATGGGATATTGAAATAAGAAAGACAGGAGAAAGACAATATTCTGATTATTTGTCGACAGAGCCCTTGCAAACATCCCAAAATTAATTTTTACTGATTTTCGTTTCATAAATACAAACCTTTTAATCAGTCAGACAGGTCAGAATTTGAATGGTTGACGTCATGTCATTGAGGCTCATTCAAGTTTTCAACATGTCTTCAATTGGCATGGCCTTTTGAACTTTTAGCAAAATGATAGCACTATATAAGGATTACTGTGAGTTACGGCCGCTCAGTTTCAATCTTATTAACTTTTTCTTGCATTAAAACGTCCAGTTTAAAGGATTATGTGTGTAAATTATTTTTAAGTGCAGTATATTGTGCACATGTACAGCTACGTTGTGTAATATCATATCGATGAATTGCATTTGGTTAAATTTCGTCATTGTTCCCTTTACTTGTTGTTGGCAATTGTCCTATTTTTTCTTTAATTTGTATATAAAACTTGGTAAGGTAAATCCATAGATTAAAGAATTTGCCTCTCGTCGCAATTCCAACTTCTTTGGTTAAATGTAAACAATCATATTTTCCATTAAATTTTCCCAACTTTTTTTTAATAAATGGAAGTTACACTTATCACCAGTCTAGAGCCTTTGCAGATTCCATTATAATTTTACATTTTAAAATTACTATTCCTAATTTGTTAAAAAATATTATTTCTTTTTTAATGTGGCAAATTTATCTGTAACATCCTTACTTTGATTATTATTGGGCAGTATTTAATTAAAGAGGATTGCATCACCAGTTGTCAGAAACATTCAGTTAAAGTGCCGGCCGCTTGATATTAATTGATTTCTGTGACATACTAGTATGTATATGTGCATTATTGGTGATAGTGTCACTACAGTTCTTTGTTTCATAATTTATGTATTATCTAAGGAAATGAGGTTAGTAACCTGCTGATACCTTTCGAGTTAGTTAACGTAAATTAATAAATAATAGTGTACCTATATTGTATTGTATTTTTATGTGGCATAACAATACAATGACGTTCGTCGCCTGACCTTTTTTGATCGCCTAAGCCTCCTTCTTATCTTATCTGATCACCTAAGAATTCTTTGTCTAAATACGGCACGTCGGGTAAGCCCTAGAACGACCAAAAAAGCACAAGGGCTGCTGACCAGTAAGAAAATAGGGCAGAAAAAAAACACAATGATTATCAAACTAATGCCAAAACTAAACTAGTTAACTTTTACTTAAAGCCTTCTTCGTGCTCATATATGAAAGTCGTAACCAAAACTGTAACACTGGTCACGGCGCGGGTATAAAAGATTATTTTTACTATTACGATCTCCATAACCAGATTATGGGCAGTAAAGTGGCGCCCTCGATACTCTTTCCTGTTACTTTAAACAATAGTCACAAAAATGTTAAAAACAGAAGCTCTATTAAGGTTTACGAAGCTTTTAATCGCATTTAGCTTCCGCGAATACTTATCGACTTTATATATCGAATTTTTAAATGTTTCTCATGTAGGTACCTTACCTAATATATTGATCAAAATCTATTATTTTAGAGTAATACCTTTACAAAACTTCTGATAGTGATCTCATATCTGAATGTTTTAAAGTTTTTTCTTACAATGCAAATATATTTTTCTGCTTTCATTGCATCTAGCATACTTGGGACTGATCAGCAAATCTAATCGTCTTTTAGCATCGTGTGCTTAATCTTGTTGCTACAAACAATTAACTACCGAATTTGATAAAATTTGGTATGGATATAATTAAAAACCGATATAACAGAGTACCATGCAAACGGAGCCTTGAGTAAAGGCTAGTGTAAATATGAATCAAAGGAACTCTTCAACTTGATAAAATTTCGCATGGACCTAATCAAATTATGATGAAAATTCTAATATATTCATTCCGTTTTAAGATCGCTGTGAATAATATACCGTAGCAGTTCGCTAAAATAGAGAGGAAACTGTGGAAGGTTATTCTGCTCGCCATATAGGGGAAACAAAACGAATATCAATCAATATGCAGTCCCAGCCTCCCCATGCAGCCGCCATATTTGGTACACTGCCCAACCTACCCAGTGCATCATAATGTATACGGTTTTATTGCAAAATAATCAGAGTTCAGAGGCATAGCTTATTTATATGTTCCTATTAAATACTGTTCTGTTACTACCATCTGTTAAAACCATGCAAGTGAGTAAGGAAGACAACGCAACATGATGTAGGGCGACATCTCCCTTACTCAATCGTTCTTGCATGGTCGGTGGTAAGCAACCTGGTCCGAGTTTTTTTTGGCTATTTATTTCGTTCCGTATATGTATTCCATAATGCAGATATCTTTGTTGTATTTTCGCTGAGGTTCCCTTGCTTAAACTAATTCAAATTTTAATTTATATCACAAAATAAAATTATTAGTAGAGTTTAATTATTCATTTCAGTTAAGAAAATCACTGGAAACAAAATAGTTTGTTGGATTGCCTATAAAAATATTTACAGATATAAGATGTTATATTATTATGCCTTTTTCTTTTCTGTAATCTTATAATTTTTGCTACTATACATTTTGCATTTCACTCAAAGCCCTTATCCATCGATATTTATTGTTATTTCCTTGTAATACCAGCATTTTTTTCAATTGGCTTGTATGATTTTTGAATATTGTTGATAGAAATAGTTCTCTTCTTTTTATCCATTGAGGGTTTACATAGCTTAGTTGACAAGCGTTGTTTTCAGCTTTTAACGCTACTGCTAGTCGTCGGCTTGTATTCATTTGTTACGTATATTTTTATGGTAATTCCGACAGCCTGTTTAAAATTCTATCTTAAACCCTTTATTTGTATTTTCCTAAACCATGTCACATCTATTATCTCGCTGCGAGATTCTCGCACTACTAGCCCAGCGACTAACACGCTGAGGATCCTGAGAATACCGACGTCACAATGATCTACCAGTGGCAGATTATTAGTTATTACAAATTATTATAGTATATCTAGAGGCGGAAACATGGCGATAGCAGAGAGCATAATTTTATTTATGTAGTTGACCTAAAATCACTTAACGCTTTTCGAGAGGATCTCTCAGAACGTCATGCCCATTACGAAACCCTGTCACTGGCCGCGGTGATTGTATACATAATGTTAAAACAAAGAGCAATTATCAAAGGAATCTAAAGAAACCGTGGCTTCCTGTTACTCAAACATTGTACGCCCTTCATCCGATTCCGTGTTTGTTTAGGCTAACACTAATTCTGATTTGAAACTACTAAGTCGAATATCCTATATCCGTCAATCATTATAGTGGTTCTTCTACATTAAATGATTAATAGTGATTTCGTACATTGATATTTATTAAGTCGTATATTTGCCTAAATCGTTTATTTCTAACTGCAAAATTTCTAATCATTTTTACCCTACTACGGCGAAGTCAAAAGGAAGGGATACCACGTAGTCGGGTTATAGTTTTTTTACAAAATTTTTTTGTGTGTTTCACTTATAAAATTCAGCTGACTTCAGCTTAGTAGTACCTGCTATAAAAGGGAGGTATTAGGAATAAGTGTATATATGACTAGTATGTCTAACAAGAGTATAGAGGGAGATCTGTAAGGACAGTAGAAATCTTTTTGAGGAAGATCTAATCTTACTACTTCTGCCAGCGAGTGTGGTACCTAATAGAAACACACTTGAACGCTACGTCTACTCACAGAAATCAGAGCCGATAGAAATGAACTTGCAATGAACCGAGATATCTGTCAAGAAAGTTTTCGGTGAACTGTACTATCTACGAATAGAGATTTCTGTATGTGATCGTATCGTTCAAGGGTATATCTATATTAGGTTCCACACTCTCTGCTAGCAGGCGTGATCAAATGTTGTAGTCCGGTATTGTCAGTTTGTGATATTGTGCGTCATCGCCGCCATAACATTCTCATGAATCTGAAAGGATACTGAGCTAGTTGCTTCATGATTAAAGCTGCTAGCTTGAAAACTTCAAAGCCATGAACAAAGAAACATCATTTCGTTCACAGTCCCCTTTGTCCTATTTCCACGCACGAGTAGATGTTAACGACCAATAGATGGGAGACGGCCCTTTATTATTTTTCCATTACTCATAAACTTGAGACGTGCCGATTATGACCTATTCTATGTTTATGATCACTATGCTTTATGGTTCTTATGCTAGACAGTGCTATTTCAGCGGTCTTAATAGGTGGACTCCAAATGCCTAAAATGTTCGAGTTTTATGAATTGATACGAAATTGGTATCGAAATGATTGCTTTTCTTCGTTTGCTTCATGAGTGAAGTAATTCTAGGTCTATTAAACGAGCAACACATGTCATATAAATGAGAAAATATAAGCGAATTCAAAATTCAACATACATTCAAATATTTCTTTTAAGATAATAAGAAAAAGTCACTTTTCTGCAATATCTACAATCACGCAGCTGCTCATAGAATTCTTGTCTGCAGAATAAAGTAAAGCTGTTTTATTCAAAAGTTAATCTTTAAAATGTTTTTGCAGGTAGCATTTTTTTCTAGAAAATAAACCAAAGCAATGAATACCCAATTCTATTGTCATGGCCAATAACAGCTGTGATAGGTATAGGATGCATATTGAGGACAAATCCGTATTCTAAAGCAGGAAGCGTCTCCTAATCCGATAATTGTCTGAATTTCCTCCTAATGTCTCCGTACAGTGCAGAACAAAAGCAGCGAGAGCAATTGCTGGTAATTGCTCGAAGCGATTAACTACTTGTGTTCGGGAGGGTACTTGAGTGTCGGTCAAATCAAATATAACTGTATGCTGTGTGGCAATGCGCTTTACTGGAGTGTCTGCTTGAAGAATTAATGAGATGCGTCACTATTTAATTTGTTTGTCTTTGGGATTCAGCAGTATTTGGATGTTACTGTAAGAATCAATACCTAAGTTACTTAAAAAATAGTTTCGGTATAAAATAAACATCAATTGATAGGACAAATCGCCGAAGTTCATAAGAAAATGTTTGTATTTTCATAAATCATTCAATTCATTTAATGAATTACTAAAATAAATCAGTCACATACAGAGCGTCTACCATTTTAGTAAAGAACCCTCATACAAAAACACGTGTTGATAGCATTTAATCCGAAGACGAACTATCGTAATTCCAGAATCATATGAGTACTTATAAGTATTCATATATTAAGTATCTATGCCAAAAGCATTAGCATTTTACTTGTGTTTAAACTTAAAGATTTTCACTCCAACAACAATTCATGCATAACAGATACAATACTAATAAAATTGTTCATGCTCAAAAAGCATCACGTAAACGACTAAAGTTAATATCCATCACAACAGCGCCCGCAAACAAATGTTTCGTGCACATATCAATAGACCTGGCGTTCAGGGATGGCAAACAAATTTTATTACGATGTTACAGGCGACAGCCCTAGTTGTCACGACAGCCTGTTTGATGGCCCTTACACACGCTAATATGACGCTAAATATAACTAGTTCAATATTGGAATATATGAGTAAGGAATTACGTAAACTATCGACAGTATGCTTCTAGAAAATTTCTATAGAAATATGTGACGCCAAGTTTTCCTGAATTTTTAAAGCAAATTCGACTGTTTTAAGGTTTACATTTAGGAGCCTTAACTAGTTCTGCTAGTCGGTGAATTTGCTTTATAATATACTAAAGCTTTGACGTTTCTACTTTCGTTTATTGGTCAAAGGATGGTATATCACATGTTATAATGACTGCAAGCCAGGACATCAGTTCAAAATTGATCTGATCTTAACCCAGCTATTTCTTCGTCAGGTTCTTGATAACTGTCGTGGATCTCGATAAAATGACGATAGACAGAGCTGGTCGACCCCCTGCTCCCCGCAGAGCGTCTTCTACCTACAGAAGCTACGATGAACTAGGTAATATAGAAAGAACCAGGCCTTTGAGATATCGGCATGGTGGCATCGAAGATCTGACTGGATTAGAAACATCCAGGACATACAGGAATTATGAGCAACAAGATTTAGATGACATAACTGTAATAAGCTCGGAAGAAATACCGAAACCTAAAAGAAAAACAATTGAAGATCTAGCGAATGGATTTCGAAGAACGTTTTCAGTGAGAAGCAGAAGAGAACAACCAGAAGACATTCCTTTAGACACTTTTAATGTGACTTGTGAAGAAAATTTTGCAACTGTGAGAGGTGCGCCGTTTGGCAGACGTAGGTCTCTATCTCGGGAGCGCGGGTCATCATTTTTAGCTAGAAGTTCTTCAGAAGGTGACGTGCGAGTGCCACTTCCCCGCCCCCCTGCAGCCCCTACTCCTCGTCTCCATCGATGTCTGCGAGCTCTTGGAGGGAGTTGGAAAAACCTTCTTTTATGTGAGTGACTTTGTTTAGCGGCGAACATTAACAAACTTTAGTTGAAAAAAATTACCTCAAATCTTAGAAAATCCGTTTACTCATTATAGGTCGTTAACCGCAACAACTCTGCCTTGTCTTAATTATTGGGTCGACGGGTACAAATGACCAAAAGGGCTTAGGTTTGTACCACTGATTAACCACAGAGCTTAACCAAATTAAACGCTTTCTTTTATGTAAATTAACTGATTGTTTTTGATGAGGCTTTGGCGATTAAAGTGTGAAATACGCAATGCTTAATGTTGATTATTTATTTTGATAATTCAACGTTTTTTTTTTTTAAAACTTGTTCATATTTTCAATATTTTTTTACATTAACACTATAGTCTAATTTAATAACTGTCTAAATAAATACAATTAAAAGGTACCAGATCGTAAATCTCATTTCGATGTAATCGAAATCTTATATAACGTTATGCGAGATTTTAGCCAAAATAATGATAAATCATCAACTTTCTACTACTTCTTCCTAGGTCTAGACCAACTTTATTTAAACGCGATTAAGTTGTTTTCTTAAGTTCGTTCCAGCTCAGAGGCCGAAAGGCGGTTCTAAATAACTTTGACATCAGGGTATGCATGGTCCATTGACCGTGTCACCTGCCCGAAATAAGAGAAGAGTTGTTCAATAGCAATTTTTATTTATTTATTTATTTCTCGCTTACATGTACATAATATGAAGAAGGTGGAATTACATAATTTGGTAAGAATGTACATAAACCCAGGCTGGGTGTTGCGAAGTCTTTGAATTTGTACCAAAATCTATACATTACAATTTAATTAATGTCGAAATTAAAATAAAAATAATGATAATAAAATAAGTAAGTATGTCAATAATGTTTAAATGAATTAAAATAATTAGATGAATTAAATGAATACGTCAGATAGTATAAAATAACAATTCGCATGAGCATAATTTTCCTGTCATTATCCCACCCAGCCACAATGATCTACATTTTGCTTACCTTCCACCACCAACTCTCCTCGAGAATCCAATAGAAAGTCTTCTTATACTAGGCTGCTGGTAGGTATAAACATAAGTTATCTGTGATGTAAACACAAATGACATATTATATACTGTAACCTATAACTATCTTAACAGATTAAAGACTACATACGAGTATATCGATATTTACATATCTACATATATTTTAAAATACCACTTAATATAGATTCGTTTTTGCTACCTTGAGTATATTTACATAAGTGTTTACCAATACGGTATCACCATACTAAGTGGAGGAATGTATGAATAGTTTTCCCGCCTTTGCAGACACCTACTCATTGTGTAGGAGGCTATACATGTGTTTTTATTATGAACAGAGGTTTATTGGTGGTATAATGACTTTATTTGTGCCGATTCATAAGCAATTTGAAAGGAGATACATTGAGCTATCAAGGCTAAAATTAAATTATGGTATGGTATATTCTTATAACTAGCGAACCGCCACGGCTTCGCATTGGCATAAAAACCTTCCTCTTAAAAAATCACTCTATCTATAAAAAACGCATCAAAATCCGTTGCGTAGTTTTAAAGATTTAAGCGTACAAAGGGACACAGGGACAGAGATAGCGACTTTGTTTTATAGGTACTATGTAGTGATAGTGATATATGAAAACAAACTTATTATATTTTTATGCATAGAATCATTCAATTACAAGATTGGACAATGAAAAAGGCCTGCTAAACCTACTGCTAAAACTTATATAAATTCAATTCGGCCTCTTTTATCAACATTTAAAATTAAAAATAATGAAACGTTTAAAATGTATTTTTTTTTAAACCACTATATTCAAATCGTTAAGGCACAAGTTGTAACTTAAGGTTATCATATTATGCACTGTGCGAGTGGTCTCATTAAGAAAATTGCCTTTTTAATTTTCCAGCGCAGCGAGCGCCCGTACAAGCCGTACAATAGCTCTTATTGTACTCATGTACGGGAATTGCCTGCCCTAGTTTATGAATTATAATATAGTACAATATATTTTATGTTTATTTACTCACTTTTATTCATAGTTAAGCGATGTAAAAGAAGATTTAATGTTACATTTTAAAAAGTGAAAAATACCAAAAACCCTGAATGACTCAGTGATGGATGCTGGCCGCTTCTATCAGGTCATTCGGGAAATTCTTAGGGGAGGTCTATGTCCAGCAGTGGAAAACCTGCGGCTGAAATTACTCAGCAACCAAGTAATGGTGCACCATTATAAGTGATCACAACACACAAATATAAGTGATCGACACGAAGAATAAAAAGCACCCAAATCACTAGTGGCCGGTATATGACATTGACTCCTTTATTTCTAAGTAAAACTACTATCCGAATGATAAAATTTTTAGAGATGACTAGTTGTACACAACAGTCTAAGTTCTATGTATAAAAATTGTCACTGTAATCATCTCATACCTAGTTTCCTGAAGCGACAAAACAACTTGTTTGTTTTATACGATGTCGAGCAAGTAAGCACAAAAAGCATTGCGTTTAACATTTATTAAAATTCTGTCCCCTAAGCAACTTCCATTATAGCTATGGTGAGCTGGCGGAAGTAATATGTCTAATATTGAGGGGAGCTGGCTGCTAGCCTAAGGCTAATTCCACATCGGTCGAGTGCAGTGCTTTGTCAAGTAGTCAATTTAGTTAGGGATACTTGACTGTCTGATGATAGTAGATGTTATTGCAAGACACGATAAGCCGTGGGTCCCGAATGTCAGAGACCGCGATACAATTGCTTCGTCGATTTGACTTGATGTGATTGCCTTGTGTCAGCATAAGTAATAAGAGCCACAGCTTTATGCTGATTATAATAAAAAGTAAGAAGTTAAATAGCAGCAACCATAATGAATCAATCAAAATGTGTGCCGATATAACTCACACAAGTTTTTTCAAATATAGATCCTATTTATGGCTCTAATTTTATAATTTAATAAATACTAACTAATCTGTCTGTAGTACTTGTCAACTTGACTCGCTGCTTACTCGTCCAACGTGAGCTTTGCCTTATTATGCATTGCTGACATAATATAGACGCTGAAGTCTTTTAGCGAAATTATTACTTAACATATCTGTACTGCCAGGCTGACATAATAACTACAATTTTTTATATATGTTACATACATATATAAAAAAAAAAAACATTTTTTTTTACTAAATTTCCTGGTTCTATGATCCCTGGTTTTATACGAACATCGGGATCGTTTTTGAAGTGATTTTTACCAGCATATAGCTGATTTTAGTTCTTATTTCATAAAACGCTGTTGCCTTGGAAGCTAAGTAAACAGTCCTACATTTCAAATGGGTCACTATCTTATCAGCTATCAGCATTATCACAATCAAGACATATTGAAAACATCTCTTGAAAGAATTGCGCAAAAATGTAGTAATATGTTACAATCTACAGTCAGTGTCATTGCACCTGGATCTATTTCGGGATTATAACAAAATAGGTAGATTTCTGTCTGCAATGCTTAATATTTTATTTGAATTAAATTTACAAAAAAGTACATATTGTTGACTGAAGGATTCGAATATTTCAGATCAAACCACAAATGCTCTCATTTTTCTTTTACACAGTAAATAAACTGAAATATTTTTTTCTTGGTGTTTCACTCAACTTTCACTTGCATGTGTCCAGGTTGCCAACTCTTGCTTGGTCTGAACCTTTGGTTTACGGCTTTCTGGAACCCAGGATGTTGCTAGTTGGGATGGGCCCAACCTTTTTTTATTTTATTATCGAAATAAAAAGATATAAGTACAGGCAATTTTTTGATATGCACTTGTAACATGAACCCAACACCTATGCATTGCAAATAACACAAATCATGAAAAGATTATTGGGTCAGCATGAATCAGAGTGGAGTTTCTCTCAAATAAGCTTGCAACGACATAATATACATACGGACCGACAAACACCTATATCATTATGGGCAATGAGCAACAAAATAGCACTAGAAAATAGTACTAAGTAGAAAGTAAGCCTAGAAATACTTATTCATAGCATAATAAATTTACAAATCTATAATAAAAAAGAAATATTAATTCATTATTTTCCCATATATAAACAATAGATAATAAGTTTATCATCGGGCTTAATACCCAATTCTAGGGCCTTCAATTAATAATGAAAACTTAGTTCGGCAGTGCCATTGCCAACTGAGCCTTTGCAAAATAAAAAGTAAACAGAAACCATGCGGTTTAGTGATGGGACAAAATGGCAGAAAATTGGTTGGCCAAATAAACCACGGTAGACTAAACACATTTTTTCAAAGTCAAACATTAACATTAAATTAAACTATTTTATACGGTTTTCTATCGCGTTTATTACTTACTTATTTATACCTAACGTTTCAAGCACTTTACAGAGCTCATTGTCGCAGGCAGACTGAGTTGGCATTCGTCTAAAATAGTTCATTTAATGTGTAACAATCGCGAAAACATAAGAAATCAAACATTAACCTTTACTGCAGCATGCCTGCATACATACATACTTTTCTGAATAGTAACCTTATTTATATTAGGAGCTCCAATAGCCTTGTGTTATTCGTGTGCGCCTCTCTGCTTAAAACAGTATGCAAAATAGTATGTACCAGCATTGTCATTTGCCTATAGACTACTTGTAAATCTGAAAAAAAATGCAATAATTTATGTTATCTCTAAATTTTCACGACATTTAATCCTGAATTTTTGTTAAGCAAAAGCTGCTTCTAGATACGAGAAAGTAGATATATTGAATATGAATATGTTTTCTGTGTCCTTGGCATTTTGTGCTTATACCCCTATAAGCCGAAAGACTTATAAGTAATCTCAAAGGCTTAAGTTGTACTTAATTCGAGCATGTTTTAAGACCTAAGTTACATGAAAAGTTACTTAATATCTACCATGTAAGTATTACAATGGATGTTTGTTTTATCTTTATCGGTCATAATTAAAACAGTTTAATAAATTGATAATTACAGTACTGTGTGAGGTTTCCGGCTTTAGAAGAGACTATTTATTTACACTTATTAAAGCGAATAAGGAAAGTGCCTCATTGTTTTAAGTAAAGCTGTTTTATGTTTTAATTTTAAAATTTTGTGGTGCAATAAAGAGTGTTTGTATTGTATTGTAAAAATACGACTAATTCTACTTTTTATTGTAGTTTTTACTAGTATCACTTGACGTCAGGCAGGCATCACTATCACTAAGTACATAGTATAAAACAATATCGCTTTTTCTGTCCCTATATCCCTATGTATGCTTAAATCTTTAAAAATACGCAATGGATTTTGTTGCAGCTTTTTTCAATAGAATGTATTGAAATGTATTTAGAAGAAAATACATGCTTAAAGCTAATTAAAGATAAGAGTGCTCTCTTATCTTAGCAATTTTCAAGTAGCATCGTCAGCTGATTGCTTCAGTGTTTAGGCTCCACTTTCTTTCTTGCAATAATAATAACTAATATGCAACTATTTCTATTTAACTTCGCACAATATTTCGCATAAAAATAGACCACTAGTTTTTCAATTCTACATTTATGAATAAATATAAATTGCATTTATCGTCAAAAAACGATCTTATTCAATAAACAAAATGATGTTTTCGAAAAAATAACACCTTCTTTCTTTTAACATCAGTTCCACCTCCAATGTTTTATTCTGTCAATAAAGACAAATCGATTTTCGCTTCTTAAAACACAATACGGACATGCTTTCGCGAGACTCGTTGGTATAAATAAAGAAACATGCTTGATAAATCATTGATGAGGTTAAAATTACTGCTTGGAAGGTGACCCGACTTTCAGATCCGTCGCCGTTGTTAGTGATTGTTAGGGTTCTGTACAGAAAATGTAAAAACGGAACCCTATTACTGAGCCTCCGCTGTCCGTCCCTCTGACTATCACAGAACTATAATCTCTGGGACGATAATAGCGCAAAACATGAGTTTTAGGTTGATTATGGTATTTCTGTTGCTATAACAACAATTAAGAAAATTTAAGCAATTTTATATGGATATAAGGTATTGAACAACATGTATTTTTCAATGCATAAAAATAGTTTTTATTAATTCTAAAATTTACCTATATAGAGGTAAGGAACATTTGGCGCCCGTATCCTACTAACGCTTGACAAAATTTATTCAATGCATGTATGTTTTTTTATTTTCACGCGTTTGCTTGCGGATACGCCTGCTTGGACATTTGTTATGTGTTAAATTTAGCCAGCGAACATTTAGTGGTCTTGAAAAATAGCTTATCAATATATATAGAAATCAATGCCACTTTCCGTTGTAATTTTACAACTTAAGAACGGGCTCACCTATCCAAACCAAATGTTAAGGCTTTGTTCGGACTATTTAATAGATAGTATATGTAAAGTTTGCACAAAATCGGTCGAGCGACTCTTCATTTATCACATTTTTGCGTAGCGAAGCACGTACCGGGTCGCTATTTTTTTTATAGGTATTAATGTTTTGTAGGACGGTGTTTTATAGTAATTTTACGTCTAAGTATGATGAGTACAGAAATACAGACTAGTCTGTAAAAATTTTAGGCCTATCTGCGACACCACCACCATAAATTGACGACAAAAAAAAATCACGCCTTTTAAAACCTCGTGTTATGCGTTATGGGCGCGTAGTGTACATTCACCAACAATAATGTCACGCCCGCATCCGCACTCAGCAAGTGTCACTTTACAATCGATAACCGTGCATTGTTCCCTAAGATCTTTATCGATTCCGACCTCACCTCACATATTGCGCAATGAAACGAAAACGGTACATTGTATCGTCTCATATAACTTAACCTAATTGACACTTGCGTTCGGAATCGCTTCTCGTAATGATGTTTGATATGATTTACAATGGATTATTCGATTTCGAAAGCCTAAAAACGGATCGAATAACAGCGTTTACTTTGTAAAGCACGGATGTCTTCATTGAAGCCTTTTGATGTTTTTCTGGTAGTTTATTGTATGATCATTGGATTGGAAAACAACTAAATACAGCTTTTATAATCGTAAAAGAGCTATTGATTAACTTATTCGTTTAAGTGAATGTCTTCGTAAATTTCTCTCAGAAAGTAAGATACTTTTTTATATTTTTCTGTGTAGGTACATGAAATTTGGTACCTAACTATAATTCCTAGATGAGACCTTCGGGAAAGGATATACGTCACCTATATTAGGGATATTTCAAGCTTCCGAGAGTCAAACAAGTTTAACTTTACAACTGCCATAAAAAACTGTGTTATAGTACAAACAGCAGGGCTTTATAAAATCAGTACATATTTTTTCTTGTAACGCGAATCATGAAAGCTTAAATACAACCATCGTATAGAAGCTGAAAAACTTTACATCACATTTATCCATTATTATGGCATTATTTCATTTAAAATAGATAAAAGCGTTCGCAACTTCAACAAAAAGTTGACAACATTTTAATATAAATACAGGACTTTTTGTCGTGGATTTTCCCCTCTTTTGTGATTTAGACTTTGGGCTGTCCGTGCAAACATTTATAAAAAGCCCTACTCACGTTTGTGTGTCCTTATAAAGCGAAATTTGCATTTAATAGACACAGACAGGCCATTACGCCTTATACGACTAATATGCGGGGAATATGCGATAGTAATTGCAGTTTATTTTATCTGTAGTGTGAATAAACAAAACACTGTTTAAAACAAAGGAAAGTTTTGAATCAAAGGTAAGGAACAGTTTTAAAACGATTTTAGAACGTTTTAAATCAACTTAAGCAACCTTGGCGAAACAGCGGTCTTCTTTTTACCACTGAAAAAAAAAACAAATAAAGACAAGAAATGTACATATAGTCTTAAGCCAAAAACTTTAAGCGATTTGTTTTACCAACTGGCGATGGCAAAAAGCAAAAAAATACCGCCATATAAATCTCGGGTCGGTTGAATTCTCTCGGCTATTATTCGAAAGCACGCATGCCCTATACAGGGTACCTTCAATGCCCTTCTTTGTGCCCCCACGCTTCGCCTTTGTGTCTACCCTTCGGACTTCTGCCCAAAAGGGCACAAGTGCCTTCAAAATTCCTTGTCAAAGAGAATGAATTCTTTGCATCTTTCAAGAACGACTCAAGATTTTTCGGCTTTCTTAATTTAACATTATTATTTATTTTTGTAAAGAAAATGTCAGAAAGATATTAAAATTATGGGTGTAATTTGACCAGAAAAGAGCATTTTTAATTTTCCGATGCACATGGCTTTCCGAATATTTGTTTTACGATTCTTTACCCCTCTTTGTCTATGTGATGAAACAAATAAGTCCTTACTGTGTACGTTTAAGGTCTAATCTTGTGATTCCCCTCGTACACGCGGCTATTAAGTGGAATTAGTCAAAGTTTCGCGACACACGTGTTTGTGAATACAATGGATTAAGGATTTCTCCTTTCTATTGAAAATTTGATCTATTGAGGGATAAGAGAGGGTCAGAAAGGGACAACTGGATAAATTTTCCTGCTCTAGAAAGAGATAGAATACGTATTGAGTCAAAACATACTCGAACGGTAGCTTTAAAATTATTTACGATGCTTTAAGTTCATATTGACATTGTTTGTGAGAACTTTATAAACTGAACTCATATAATTCGCTAAGTGATGTGAGAAAAAGAAAAATTAATATTTAAATGCTATATATCAAATATTTTATTTGTAGTAAGTTAACTGATATATTCTGCTAGCATACAAAATAGTAAGGAATCTGGAACAAAATCTGAAAAATAAATAATTATGGGCAAAATAGATGTACGGATTTTTTTTTAAATCTTGATTAAATATCTCTAATAAACTATATTTTTTCTTGTTTCAGGTAAGTTCACATCGCATTTCAACATGTAGGCAATGGTATAATATACCTACTTATGTAAGTATTATACAATGTATTAAATAATGGGTATGTATGTATGAGAAAATTAAACTTCGGAACCACTCTTTTCCAAGAAAAATTATTTCACCATTATTCAAAAGGTGCATACATTATCCGTTATAAAATCTAGTTATTGGTACCTTTCTTCATACAATTTAGTTCGCTTTTAGTAAAATTTTCTACCGTAATCCTTAAAATTAAGCATACTACCTGTTTTGCCAAGAGTCCTTCAAAAATATTTATTTACAGTCGTCAATATAATTACTGGTGACTAGATGTCGTCTTAGAAGTTTACGAAACGTTAAGAAATTTTTTTTATAATCGGCTGTATAACATTTAAAAAGAAGAACAAATTATGCAAAAACCAATAAGTAATCATTTATAAAACAAATAAATTACAGAATTAAAACAAAGTAATTTAACTAGATAAAATCCTGACGTCTGATAAAAAATATTCCGTGCTTCGGAAGGCACGTTAAGCCGTTGATCCCGGTTGCCATCTGGTAGACGTTACAGGTACCAAATCAGAGGCCGGGAGGCGGTTCGAAGAACTTTGACATCAGGGTGTGCATAGTCGATTGACCGTGTCATCTACAAGAAATGATGATGATGATTAGATAAAATCAACGATATAAAACCTGTAATAAATCAATCAGTGACAATTTCAAAACGTTAACGAATGTCGACAAGAACAAAATGTATGGGATTGACATAAGCTGCGGTAAATCACGTGGTCAATCTTATGTCAATCCCATACATTTTGTTCTTGTCATACCTCATTAACGTTTTGCGATTGTGACTTTGGCTAAGCCCCCTGATCACCTGACACTGCCGCCTCGCCTCCATTCGCTAATTCAGGTCGTTGTCAAGTATCGACTGACCGACAGCTGACAGAACTATCTCGATATCATTCGGTAACAAATAGTGAAATCATTGTTTTTTGCTCCAATACACTTTCACTTGTTCTTATAGTTCAAGTATACAAGTCATGAATTTATAATCTCTAAATAATTGGTCATTTATATTTTTTATTCTATAAATAAATTGAATATTAGTTGCCATTTATATTTAAAAAGTAACAATAGTTTTATTTTTAAAAACTTAAAATTTATTTATTAAACATGATATTCCTTTAATAAATCTGCTAAAAGCAAAAAGGTTCTGAAATCTATAAAAAAAACACGTATGTGCGTGCAGTTGGTATATACGGCTGCAGATAAATCTGATCTCCATACCACAAGTGTCGCTATAGTGGAGAGGTTAGATTTATCTGCAGCCGTATATACCAAGTGTAGCGTAAGCATCTACCAAAGGTCTGACGACGTTGAAAAATACGTAAAAAGACGCTAGAAGCAGGCCGCTTTTGAGCTGTCAAAGTCAAGATATGCGGTGTATATGATCATGATAGCAAATAATATACACCCATTGAGGATCGAGAGGATCTTGGCAAACAACACCAGCGCTACTGTTTCTTGCTCAGCGCCATCTCTTGCCAGTCGGTTTTCTGGAGAGCTACCAGAAAAATAAAGTAATCAGTAAAGTTTCCAGTTATTCTCTCCATCGTGCCTCCAATAACCCATAGAAGCGTGTTATCGCCTATCAGCGGCTGTCAATCCTCGTCAATGCTCACCTGACCCCTGATTTAATCTGTATAATTATTGTAAATACACACCGTGGGCACTATCGGCGTCATCTTGCCTTCATGAGATGTAGGCGCCGGATAGGACCCGCTGATGGAATGAGTTATAAGAGGTAGCGGGATTGACATCAACAAAATTAGACTTGTAATAATAAAAAAAAAAGTTTTTTATTTTTTGAACTTGTTTATTAATTCAAATTGCGACAAAAGGATTTAATTACAGGCAGTGTATTATGTGAAATTAAAATTATACAAAATTAATTCGTATCATGAAAATTACAACAATATGCACAACAAATAACACAAAAAATTAAGAAAAAAAAAATAATTTGGAAAAATTGCATCTCGTCCTAAATGATCAATGATTTTCAATCACCTTTCGATACTTAGTCTCAATCAGAAGCGTTCATTACTTACTAATCTGGACAAGTTAAACAAATCATCGTAATAGCAAACGTAATTAGCAATAGATTTAAAAATACAACTGAAAAAATACGCCCAAAAAAATGTTTTGTCCTTAGACCACACGGCCAGCCAGTATCATTTTATTACAATGGCCGACTGGCTCGTAACAATACATGCGCTTGTAACTTGCGCCAGGTAACAATAGCTCAAAGCAAGGGTTACCCGCTCCGCCCACGATGAGCCCCGAAGATATGGTCCGTCAGATAATCCAGTCTGCATGTTTACTTTGACGCGATATTCGTTGACGATAATAATTTTACATGAATATCTGATCCAAAAATATTGTAGATAAATGATTTATATTAACTTTAAACTGATCTTTATTTTGATGTTTATTTTTTTTAGGAATACTATTTATTAATTGATATAATGTCAATAACTTAAAAAAAAAACTAAAGAAATAATACTAAATAAAAAAAAATACTTACCAAAAAAATGTTAATTGATTGATGTTAATTTACAACTGTCTTTGTAGCACCCTTGTACTACTACAGATACACTCCTCTCATCACTGCATAGTATAAAACAAAGTCGCTTTCTCTGTCCCTATGTCCCTTTGTATGCTTAAATCTTTAAAACTACGCAACTGATTTTGATGCGGTTTTTTTAGGTTTCAAGAGGAAGGTTTTTATGCCCATGCGAAGCCGGGGCGGGTCGCTAGTGAGTTATAAACTATATGCTATGCACTATATACTAGCAAAATATGTCTTTACATATGTATAACCCAGCCAAGGGCTTAGCTTAGGGGTTTAGCATAATAAAGATGAAAATAAGAATATTTATCGGGGTAGCAATTAACAATTAAAAATTTACCAAACAAAGTTACTTGTGTTACGTCTAGTGTAACAGTTATAAAGACAACAAATATGATATTACTAATTACGCTAATAAAGATTGTTTTCCTTTACCCCATTGTTTGTAACTCACCCTAATCCCATAATACCACTAATCTCACAAAAGCAGCATTTCTTCCGATATACAACATTGGTAATCTACTACTGACATTGCCATATAATGTATGAAAGGATGCCTAAGAGGGATTTCGGTATTGTGAAGGGATATTAAAGGAACACGGTACGGAATGGCTTTTTCTTCTAATGAGAAAATCTTGTATTTGTATTGTGCTACTTTAGCCTTACGAGTACATGAATATGAATTTTATATAACAACTCTATTACAGAATGCTGAATAGGTAATCATTTTCCTTTATTTATAGAAATCTAGTTAGTTATAGTCTAGGCACGTTAAGTCGTTGGTCCCGGCTGTCATATGGTAGTCGTTAAAGGAACCACGTCAGAGGCCGAGAGGCGGTTCCGAAGAACTTTGACACCATGGTGTGCATGGTCAATTGACAGTGACACCTACACGAAATGATGATGATGATAAAAATCTAGTATCAGTGGTTAATTATACTTGCTCATGGAAATAACGCGATTTATGATCATATACAGCAGCGCCATTGTCTATAAGACTTTTTGACCAAACCTCTATACCAAGTAAATTGGCTATGCCGTTTGAGCGAGAAGAAGTAACAAACGTAGTAACACTTCCCTTTATAATATTACTGGGATCTTCTTCTTCTTAGCGAGTCGACTCTGGCAAATTTATTTTTGTGAGGACCCGAACTCCGCCAATGACAATGCGTTGTCAGTGGCTTCGTATCGCTTCGGTCCCCGAGCGTGCAGGTGGCTGGGCACGCAGGGCACGATAAAAGATGTGCCATAGTCTGGGGAGAGACAACATCTGCATGTCTCCTCTAAGCTGTACCCCCATCTGTACATGATGTCCTTGCTTAGTCCAACCTGGGTCCGGAGTCTGTTTAAGGACTTCCATGTAAGCCATGGCAGATCATGTCCAGGGGGAAGGGTCTCGGATAGCGGTAGGAGTGACGCTGACGGGTATTACTGGGATAGGTTACTATTAAACAGTACTGCATAACATAATCAGCATAATCATTACAAGCAGGTGTATTTTACATACGATAGTAATTATATTTAATAATAAATAAATAAATAATAATAATATTGTAATTATATACTTAAAACTACTAATATTATATAGTCAACTCAAGGGTGCTATGATTTGTGCAATTTTTATTTAAACGTATCCACACCACATTTTGAACCCGGGACAATGTGATTTAGGGGAAGGTTAATCCGATTGTTTTTAAAATTACTACATAGTATAAAACAAAGTCGCTTTCTCAGTCCCTATATCCCTATGTAAGCTAAAATCTTTAAAACTACGCAACGGATTTTGATGCGATTTTTTTTAATAGATAGAGTGATTCAAGAGGAAGGTTTTTATAACCATGCGAAGCCGGTGCGGGTCACTAGTTACTTATATAATGTACTTAGCAAGCAGCTAAATAGTGTTACTTACTATAAAAACTTTTAAGCTCTCTCTCTCACATTGCAATCGCGGGCGACAACCAGCGCCACATCAATCTCCTGCCAAGATTTTAAACCGCCGATTTACAGGCAATATTCTTATCTCCGAGTACTTTAATTATACGAAATGAATGCGTTACCTTTTACGAATAACCGACATCTGCCGAAAAGTAATTCTGAGATATAAATTATAGGCTCGAACCGTCCGTCACGACCGGACTGATATCTTTATTATCGTTTTAAGTAGTGAAACCTATTCCAGATTTTATTGAACGCGGAATCTCGGAATCGGAATCAAATTTCTAATTTGTTCCAACTTTCAGCAGAGTCCATATGAACATGTCAAGCGATAAATCATTTGTAACAATCCAATGAAAATCCTAGCAAATTCTGGCGCGAATCTTGCTAAAAGAAGACATTCGAAATTTAAAATTCTGTGGGATAAATTACTACCACCTTTTTTCGGAGATAAAAGCGGGAATTGCCTCATTTTCGCCTAGTTATCTTATCTGATCGTGATACATGATTTATGGCGGGAATATTTGAAAGGAGCCAATTAAAGGCGTGCGGCGGAATGACCTCTGTGGACTAAGTCCGATGATGCAACCGCAGCTTGACGTCGATTTGTGGAACTTATCAGAAAATTAAGTTACGAATGATAGCGACTTTGGTCACACTTCGTTAAAATAAAACAAATTTTGTTGATTCAATTTTCAACCAAGTTTATTTCAGTACACTAAAATTGGATTTGACTATTCTAATTTTTGGGTTTATGTAAATTAGTATTTTATGATGAATTAATCATGATTGTGAGAATAATATAAAATGTATATGTATAAGCTAGGCTTAATAAGTGCACAGTAGTTAAATATTATAAATGTCAGCTATAAGAAAAAAATAAATAATAATTGTCTTCCAAAATTTATCTCTGTTATCTAATCCAGGGTTTTTGACCTCATCTGAATTTTTGACATTAACATCAAATGGAATCACACATCAGATGGGATCTTCAAACGCTGGACTTTAAAAACAAAAAGATATATTAGCATGATTTAATATAATTATAAAATTTCATGTCAAAGTTCGCTTTACGCTCATAACTTAAAAGCTAACCTTATTTGTAGATTATGGTCATGGGAGAGGCGGCGTCAGTTTCACATTCAAACTTGCGAAATGTATGCATTCGGCTGCATTTTCTGCGGTAATTGCATTTTTATCGCTCCCATACTGAATGTTAAGCATTTTGGGAGTTGGCCCGCCATAATTTTTATACTGTAGTCCTTAAATACAGACTTGTTGTTCTGCGATTTTAAACTTTATTGTCAAGACATTACAGCTATTTTGACTTATAACTGTAGCTTTTAAAGATATTTATTGTTTATAAAGTTAATCGTTATTACCAATTATTCAGTTTACTTAAGTAGCTGAGAATTTATCTGATCTTCGTTAAGTACTATTTTGAAATGTCACACCTCGCTGTCTCATCAGACACGTCGAAATTTCGCCAGTTTTTTTAATTAATGTGTTTTTTGGACTATCTCTTGTATTATATTTTTATTTATATTTGTGTAATCAATTACGCATGAACTTAGTGACCATATTCATTATGTTTATGCATTTATATAAGTAAGCATTGGTCACATCTTAACAATTTCAAAACTAAAACTTATTATATTTTCTTCTTTCTTTTCTATAGCGATCTTATCATCCAGTGTAAGATTTTCTTATTTAACACTTTATTACTCATTGTAAAAATTAACAGAATTGGTTGTCTTCACTTCGTTATTCCTATGTGCAATTGTCTCATTTATTATTGCATTCTGTTTACAACTCACACAGACACATTTAAACTTTATTAAACTTACACGTTTACGAAATCAGTCGTTCAGAAATAATTTAGATTACTAAGCTTATGACAAAAGAATGAATCAACATTCATTCAATTTCAAACGAATATTGATCGTTACATAAATTGATCATAAATACACGTGCTTCCAATCTGTCTCATTGATTTGTCTATCAATCATACTAACCAAAGACAAAAAGCTATAACTATAGCTTTAAAAGCTATTACTTATGAAAGCAAGTACACCTGCTTCTTTTGATGGGAGGTAAGCCAACGTCACAATTTCAAAACGCTCACGAATGTCGACAAGAACAAAATGTATGGGATTGACATAAGATTGACCACGTGATTTAGCGCAGCTTATGTCAATCCAATACATTTTGTTCTTGTCGACATTCGTTAGCATTTTGAAATTCATCAACGTTTTAAGACTGTTACTTTGGTAACAGGGGCTTGTTCAATATTTATTACAATAAAAAATGTAATTTTGAAAAACATAAACATAGTTGGTTTTTATTTAAGTAGATTTGAAATTTATGATGATTTAATTAAGGGATCAAACCTGGACTGATCCCCTTATCATGTCTTGGGTGAACTTTAAATTTATCGCCCAAGCTGCCCGTGTTTACCTGATTGAACCAACTGGTTGGAGTAATATTGCAGCAAAGAGACATTTTTGATCATCATCATCACAACATCTATTTTTTCAATACGTATACGAAATTGGCATACATTTTTTTTAATCTTCAAATTTCCAGGAATATAGACAAGTAATTCCCAGGTGATTTGTTACTGTCTAGATTGTACAGTTTGCAAGTTTTAAAGTGATTCTTCAATGTCTTGTGTCTCCTAAGTTTTCTTTTTAACGACACCTGCTCCTAGATGAGTTTCTTCGTTAGAAAGAATAATCTCTAGTTATTTCTCGTTGTGATTAAAAGTTTAGTTCTTGTTACGATAGTTAATTTTATTTATTTATAGCTACGGCTAAATGCTTTGTCATTAGCTTACAATGAAATCATACATAAGTTGGGCAAGTATCAGGCAATCATATGCAAAAATATTAATTCGATTTGTTTGGGAATTTCATAGTGAAAGAAGATCAAAGAAACAAACCCTGCTCTAAAAAAATACTAGATGCACTTTGCGGTGTTTCCCGAGTTTCTTACTTCATAAAGCGCCATCTTTTGACCAATCCTCTGAAAATTGTGTCAGAATCAGCTACCTTCACGCCAGTTTTCATAAAAATTGGCTCAGCCGTTTGAACGTGAAGTAGTAACAATCATATCATACTTTCGTCTTTATAATAATTGTGGGACTATAAAGATTGCGTTGTTATAAAAAATATAATTCTTTTCATATTCTAAAAACACACATTTAATTCTTTCTTAAAAAACACACTTTTCAAAAATACTTGAGTTCAAAACGATGTTATTGTTAATTAAAAATAAAAAGCCGCTATACAGGCGATCCCCATAACTACAGTTTATTGCCACGATTCCCAAGAAGCGGTCGCACAAGTTATTAAAATGTTTTGTGTGTAAAAAATGATAAATTTTTGGCCAATTACTCTCTCTCTTTTTGTGAAAGATGCTAACTTTCAGTAGTTATGAAAGTATGACATCGTTATCTACGCACCTACAATTTTTTAAGCAAAGTATATTTCTATGTGCTTCTACTGTGCTGGTCACCATAGCATTATCATCATTGTCATTCATTATTATAGCCACAAGCCAAATTAAATTTAAGATATTTAAATGCAGTCCGGTATTTTTTTTACTATTATCATTATTTCTGATTTATTCATCTACCATTTTATGAGATTTAGACCTTTTGGCACTAAACGTAAATTTAAACGCATCATAGACTAGACTGACTAGATCGACATACTACTTTATGTACAGTACCTAATTGTACAATTCAATCAGTCATCATTTATATAAATTGTCGATGGACTTTGTGATCGCTGCATACGAGTATAGTAATTCGAATTGTTTGTCGCTTTTCTGATGTAAAACTAAGTAGCAAATATTGTTCTCCTTTTTTAGTTTTTATCAAGTGCTCTAAAAATTCACCTTTATTCCTGATCTACCTACCCCTGGTCCATAACTATATCCATACCGAATTTTATCAAAATCAGTCAGTTGTTTGGCTGGGAAAGTCATCATTATCATTTCGTGTAGGTGTCACGGTCGATCGACCATGCACACCCTGGTGTCTTCGCACCGCCTCCCAGCCTCTGATGTGGTTCCTTTAACGACTACCAGATGGCAGCCGGCTTGCCAGATGGGACTGACGGCTTATCGTGCCTTCCGAAGCACGAAATCATCTTTATTATCAGACATTCAGGTGATTCAAGCCTGAATTGTCTTAACAAAAATGAAAACAACTAAACAAAGTATGAGTTCGATTCCCACGAATCGAACTCTTGACCCCCGGGTCTACAGGCAAACGCCTTAACCACTGCACCATGGAGGCAGTTATTTATAAGAGTTACAGGAGGCCGGGAAAGTTTATGTAATAGACAGATAGGCAGACAGACAAACTTTCGCATTTTATAATATTAGTTATAAAGTTATGGATTTTAAATTTCGAATCTTGAACAATTGAAAAAATAAAATTTAGATTTGGGGGATTTATGTTTTTAAAGTGACATTTGATACTCAACTGATACCTACTTTAAAATTCTCATTGAAACAAATTAGTATCTGTGCCAAATTCCCTAAAAAGTTACATAAGGGTCCGTCTGCAAAATGTTTCGTTGATCAAAAGCCCTTCAAGGGTTTTTGTTTCGCGGTGACACCGTAACACCTCTTGGGCGATTTCCCTCGGGCACAAAAGAATCGATATCTATTGTGTTTCCCCTATAGATTTTGCTTAAAATATCGCTCCCTTTGTATCATAGAGCGCGTGCAATATTGTTTCAATGTGAGCATTTCGCGTAGGAAACAAATATTTCTAAAAAGTATTTTTATATGTATTGCACGAAATAATGTGACTACTGAAAAACACCAGTTTAAAGAAATATTAAATACGGCAAAATAGTAAATAATACGGCATTTTTTTCGAATATTGCAATCTATTAGAACCAAACAAGTTCGAATCGCGCGCGGTCTACGCAATTTTTTTTAAATCTATAATTAGAACTAACAAATAAACTTGATTGTAGTATGTTTTGTTGTCAAAAGTTTTGGATTGTTATGTCACTGTTAAATGCCATAAAATCAAAATCCAAATTTGATTAATGATGATAAATTATGAAAATAATTTTGAATTTGAATTTGTCGCTGCATTTAATTTCAATACTACAACATAACATAACCTTATTTGAAAGCACAAAGTTGTTTATTTTTACAAAAGATTCATATAACTTTTTGAAGTTATAATTCCGTTGTTAATCGCCACTTCCTTTGCATGAGAGAAGAAGCGACAAAAGCGCGAAAAAATACTCAGTACTTTCGCGCTCATGTGTTCTTGCGCCTTATGGGGATTACGGGATACGCACGCTCTGTAAAACTATAGCTACTCTAACACATCCCCTCAACATTAAATTATATAGGAGGGTGCATTTGCTCCAAAACTCCTACATCTGGCAAGTCGATCGGCTTTGCTTTCATCAATATTTGCTTATTTGATTTTTGAGTAATGACAAAAAAGCGGAATTGGGAAAAGCGATAAAGCGTTAAAGCGTTAAAGCGTTTGACCCGGTTAAAAGAAGGGTTATTTATTCGACTCCTACGTAAAAACATTCGCAATTTAATGACTTAATACTGTTGAACTTATTTGAAATTCAAATGTTTTGTGGAATTTTTTATTCTTTTAGATAGTTATAATCCGAAAATCTCTTGAACCATATCTTTTACTAATTCTTCAAACAAAAGTAGACGTGTTGTAATGACCTATTTTCAATAAGGACTTATCTTCTGTTTTAAAAAAAAACTTCAATATAAGGGTCCTTTTATTCTAAAGTTTTTAATTCTAATTCTTTATATTCAGACTGGACAGTTCAATAATTTCCTTGCGCCACTTCCTAATTCTAACTATATGTCACTGTCTATTTCAATAAGAGGCACTTTTGCAATTATTCCTAAGTCAGTGAAACTCGAACGCCACACCTGTAATATCCCTAATCACGCCACGGCAGCCATCTCATTCGCTAAATACAAAACCACCAAACAATTTGAATAACAAAAAGCCTACATTTAGAATTCAGCACAGAAAATAATAAGAATATTTTTCCTTAATTTTTCATTCAGCTCAGTGGGCCGCCGAGATCCCGAGGGTTTACTTTTACTTAACAGAACCTTATTTAAAATAAACAGGGTGGTGTAAACTGGGGACGTGCCTCAAATTCTGAACGATTCGATAAAGCGGTATTATTTCGCTCGCTATAAAATTTTGTTCAGATTGGGCAAGTGGCATCAGCGAATTCTCATGTAGTGCAGCAAATCGTGGTATCCTGAATAAAAAAAACGTCTCGGTGAAATGTAGATTTTAGATAAAAAAAAATGTTATATGTCTTCCACATATTAGGGCGCGCTCTACCACTTTCCAAAAAAGTTAACTCTATTGTATAAGTAATAAACTCCTACTACCGATGACCAAATCCGAATTTATTGTTAAAATCTTAATTTTATTACACACTTAAGATAACACAGCAAGATTCATGAGAGCAACCTTTTTTGGGAACCATTTGCGAAATTTGGCGGTCTTGTTTGCAAAATGATGCAATCGTAATGTTATGTAACATAGAACTGACAAATGGAAAATTAAGATTGGGTTTCTTGAGCCAAAAAATTTAGCTTTTCCAATATTGTATCGTACTATCGGTTAATTGGTATGCTGCCAACTGATCGATCGAAATGTTGTTTTATAAAATATCTACATATCTGCATATAATCACCAAAATAATTGATTTACGATGATGAAAATAAACAAAAATCTAAAATAATTATTAATTAAAAATACTTATTTATTTATTTATTTTCTGACAGCATTTTTATATTATACTAGCTGTTGCCCGCGGCTCCGCCCGCGTGGGACTCGGTTATATCGCGCCCAAAAGTAGCCTATGTTTGACCTCAGGTCGTTAACTACATCCCTACCAAATTTCATCACAATCGGTCCATCAGTTTAGCCGTGAAGAGGTGACAGACAGACAGACAGACAGACAGACAGACAGACTTTCGCATTTATAATATTAGTATGGAAGTATGGATTTATATTACAAGGTAATAAATAAGGTACATTTATTTATAAATTAACGAAAAGTGATAAAACTTCATATAGTAGCAAACACAAATGGTATATTCAATCACTACAATCTATCCGATGAATATTAAACTTTGATATTAATATTTATTGGTTAAACTTCTACGGTCCAAAGTTCACTTTAAGTATTTAAGAGGAGGCATCCAGTTCGGACCATAATTATAAGTTCATATTCTTACCATTTTTTTTCTGCTCAGCCTAGTGTCCCTGTAAGAAAAAAGTTTTTAAGGTCAGACTGCAGTCGTTCTATTGTTATAACTAGTGCCGCTAATTTAGAGATAATAAAAGCCTACTCTGGTCTGAAACGTAAGCTAAGTATATAACTTGAAAAAGAAGTGTAAAATGAATAAAAAGTATTTAGCCGATTTTAGGGTCCTAAATAGCTGGTTAAGACCGTTATTTTTGGGTAAATACCGGTTGAGCGAAACCGTAATGCTATCGGTCGCTGTAAAAATGTATGGGCAGAAAAACGAGCTGGTTTTTTATTCTAACCAGGTTTCCGAGCCCTGTCAGTAAGTAGTTCTCTTTCTTATCATTCAAACAAATATACCCTTCAGCTTCGTTATACATAAATCGTTTATTAATTTATATGATTGGCGGTAAGCATCCTCTTAACTACCAGGGCATCCCACACCGCGGCAAGTTGGCGCCGGCTCGCGTGCAGGCTGCACCTGAAATGCAACTAAACGATTATAAATACAGACAGTATTTGCATAATTTATTTATTATAATATCCTGCTTGTAAACTCAGTTGTCTGTTTTAGCACTTCAAGTTTTCAATAGATTTTGTTATTGCTAAAATTTGGTTGATTTATTTGTGTTATGGAAAATTCGCAGTGCTTTATTCGCTGGTAAATATTTTAATCTATGGAATTATTTTTATCTTGCTTTATTTATACTTACCAACTTTAAGTTGCATATTCCGTGGTTGCTATTTTGGAGAAATGTATTAATTTACCTGGTCTATTTATTTATTAAAACGATTGCTCCATAAGTACAAAATACTTACAATTGGCGGACTTAATGCTTAAAGCATTCTCTACCAGTCAACCATTGGAAGAATTACCTATGTTTAGTTTATAGGTATTTCTTTCAAATCGTTATAAAATTACCTTTTGTCTATTTCTTATGGTATGCCATAAGCTGAAATCCAAAAGATGAAGCCTTTACACAGCATACAAAACTTCCGAGTACAGGAAAAACCAATACGGTTTTTAATATAACGTTGGCAGTGAAACAGTGGCAGAAAACTGACACTTACCAAGGCCCAAAGGAATAGACCGCAAACACTGTAGCGACGCCATTATTCGTCATTAAAATATAATATTTTATTTAAATAATTGGTTGATTCTAAAAATCTGAAATTTATTTCTGGTATCAAGGAACCTTATTTCTACCGACAGAAAAAAATTTAAGCGTTTTAATAATTTTCACTCCTTCCCTATTGTAACAGCTGATTTTCAGCTTAGGATACGTCGTTTATCTATTAACTGGTATTTGCAAATACTGCCGTTGCAAATAATTTACCTCATCGGTGGAATTTACAAAAGGTCGTATGTAGCTGGCGCCTTCATCAATCAGGCTGCTATATATAATGTTTTTTACCCATTTAGTACACACGACAGACGACGGTCGCCGTCCGCTTCGAATAATCAATCAATCTTAGTAGGTTGACCATAATTGCTGTTAGATGAATTATGAGTTCGTATTTCAATGTAGTTTTATGCAGTAAACGTATTAAAATAAAAAGTAAATTTAAATCAGTTATTCTTAAGCATTCACCATCATTATCTGTTAGCAATTCTTGAAGTGAGTTAAAAAGTATTATAAAACGACTGTTTCTTTATTAATTTACTAGCTGTTGCCCGCGGCTCCGCCCGCGTGTAGTTCGCTTTTCGCTTAACCTGTGGAAACTACAACTATCCAGACCTATAGTTAAATCTATAAGTAGTATCCTATTCCCGTGCCAATTTTATAAAGCCATTAGCCATTGCTACGATATCAAACTAAAAATATTAACATTCATACTATCACATCTTTTTCTCTAAAAGAGTAGACGCAGCCTATTACAGGGTCATTAGAACCTAACTCAATAAATAGTGTTATGTTAGTTAAATTAGACCTTACGACACGACCGTATGTTCCGTCGAACAACAACTGAACTGACTTGCTGGTTTGATTATTTTTTAAACCAAAGCCAAACCAACCAACTATATAATCAATTCAAATAGCTTACAATACAATACAACAAACGACCGATAAACAAACCAACCAATAGAACTAAATAAACAACCAAAATTTTTTTGAAATAATTAGAATTAATTGCTGGAAAAATTTCAATCTGCTATAATACCATATGAGAAAAAAATAATTAAATTAACTTCAGCGCCATCTATTGATATTTTATGTAACTAAATTATACGCCCACACACATTCAATGTGTTAATTTTTTAAAATTTAATAGAGACTGCAGTGTGTTTTTGTCTTCATTGATATCGATAAAACAAAGTAGAAATTGTAGCTTTATCTATATTAAATACGTTTATGTAAACCGGATTCAACTCTGTAAAAGTTTTGAAACAGTGCTAGAAGTAAACTTCAATTGACCATAACTTCTTTTTCCCTGAACCGATTTTGACGAAACAAAGTTTTGACAAAACTGTTGAACGTATATGTAATCCACCTGTGAAAACCGCGTTCGAATCTGTTGAGTAGTTTTGAAGTTATAACGTACCAGACATACAGAAAGACAGACAGACAAAAATTCCAAAAATTGTTTTTTTTGGTTTCTGTTACACGTCTTTCTTTAATCGCCCCGTATCAGTTTTTTAGAAAAATATTTAATGTACAGACATTCAATTTTTACAGTCCGATTATATGTAAAGATAGATAGATAAGTACAAAATCCATATCCATACTAATACTATAAATGCGAAAGTCTGTCTGTCTGTAACCTCTTCAAGGCTAAACTGCTGGACCGATTGTGATGAAATTTGGTAGGGATGTAGTTAACGACCTGAGGACAAACATAAACTTTTGGGCGCGATATAACCGATTCCCACGCGGGGCGGAGCCGCGGGGAACAGCTAGTACTTATATATTAACGGACTTAACGCTATAAGAGCGTTCTCTACCAGTCAACCATTTGATTAATCTTCTTTTTCAATGTCGTCAATGACAAACTATTAGATATGATTTGTAAGGGGTTGCGATATCGTTTATCCTGAAATAAATTTGCAAATGAATTTATTTGTTTCTTTTCAAAATTATAAAAAAAAGTAAGAAAATAATTCTAGAAAACAAATAAAACACGAAATCATAAAATTATTGTTTGTGACAGGATTCGATCCAGGTACTTTCTTGAAACATTTCTTTACTAAAGTATTAAAAAATTCTTAAAAATTAATACAAAACGAAAAAAAAAGTAAATAAAAAAAAGTAAGTAAAAAAAGCAAGTAAAAGAAAGTAAGTAAAAAATAAGTCATCTATAGCAGGATTCGAACCCTCGACTTAAAAATATGATCTACGACCTCTACCGATAGGCCAACATACGTTGCTAGAGATTGGCGAAATTTCAAATGGGATTTGTCTATAGGTACGCAAATTCGCGCCATCTATTGAGATTTTATGTTACTAAATTTACGATCAAATTCAATGTGTTATTTTATTAAAATTAATAGGTGCAGTGCGTGTTTTCGTCTTTATTGATATGGATAATAAAAAGTAGAAATCCTAGCCTTATCTAAATTAAATTAAACGTAAGTAAACGCATTAAAAGTTTAGAAGCAGTGTTTGAAGTAAATTTTCAATCGACCATAACTTCTTTTTCCCTTAACCGATTTTGACGAAACAAAGTTTTGACAACGCTCCTAATCATATGTAATCCAACTGTGAAAACCGCGTTTAAATCCGTTGAGTATTTTCGAAGTTATAACGTACCAGACAGACATACATACATACATACATACATACAGACAGACAAAAATTCCAAAAACTGTTTTTTTGGTTTCTGTTACTCCTTTTTAATCGCACTCAATCAGTTTTTTTGAAAAATATTAAATGTACAGACACTCGCATTTTAGTGTCTTATTATATGTATTGATTTAATTATTTTATTTTTTAATTTATTTAATTCCAAGAATAATATATAAGTACTTAGATACAATTTTAGGCTACCTAAAAACCACGTAGGTTTGACCGGATAACGTACAAACTACATTCGATCGAATCCTTACTATCACAGAGTGAGTTAGCGTTCCACGGGTTAGTTTACTTATACACTCGTAAAGAAAGAAGAAACAAAACAACTGACGGCTAAAAGGCAGCTAGTTATAAAAGATCTCCTCTTTAAAGCTCTTTTAAAATCAATAAAACATAGTGACCCTATTTCTATGCACACGCGCGTCTCAGCTAATACTCTACTAATTGTGCACGGAGCCATTTAATTATACACTTTTTGCATCAAATGCTTTTCAATCACCTAGTTTTATATACGTGTATTGGAATACTAGAGGTAGACTGCAAAGGACAATCGGTCAGCGTATGCTGTCAGCATTTCTTTAAGTGTTTCTTTAAGACTGTCAGAAAAATACAAATGATACTAATAACAAATTTTGGGAATTATCTTTGTCATTCAATGCAAACAGAAGATATTGATCTTTATAACTTATGATAAATAAATTAAATATACTAACTATGTACCACAGTCATAGAAGCAGTACAAAACAATACTCATACAACAAATTAGTATTAAGTTTAGCCTTTATAGCATACGTAATAATAGTATTGATATAGTCTACTGCGTGGCAGAGTAATTGGTGTACACATTACTGCCACACCTCCTGCATGACTTATAGAAATAGTAAGTACAAAATTGCTTATAAAAACTTCATCCACATATGACGTTGGTATTTCTGGACATTCTTCAATAGATTAAACTATTTATATTCCAATACCAGATGCTACTGAAAAGGCTGTTACGGCGAGCAATAAACTTCCCGTTATAGTAATAAAAGGTCGTATATCTAGGCTTAACGATCTTTAATAACTCTATTTCTCTTTGAAAAGTCACCAATGTTGCTTTATTAAATTCTAGTGTTGGGAGTTGCCAGGGAAATCGAACAAAGTTGAATTTCTCTAGAACAGCTTGTGCGACATTACGGTGCTACCAATAAATGGCCGACTCAATTGAAGTCAATCATATAATGCATAAAACCAATAACATACTAGATGGTAGTATTTACGATTCTAAAAGAGGAGCTACCTTTCTCCTAGGTAATGAGAACAACTGAGAAATTCATGTTTTAGGTGACAATATATGATTCCTTAGATACGAAAGAAAAGAAGGTGAAAGTTCAAAAAACAATATTGTCATGATGTGTTCAAGTTTAAATTCATTATTTTGCATTAAATGCTTCTTATATTATAATACCCTGCACATAAATTGGACACAAACGGAAAGTGCGGGGGGCTGCGCATGTTAAAATTTGTATGAAAATCGGCTACTGCGCATTCAAGGTAATTTCAGTTTATTGCGAACTTATTTGCCGCGAACTATACCGAGTGCTGTAACGTGTTTGTAAAATGTGCAAGAGATATGCTCAGAGTTGGGGCTGTCTATATAGGTTGTGGTGACTACTATGCGATTTTAGGTTATGGTGGTACTAGGAGAACTTTAACAGACTAATCGCTAACCTTCGCTAGTAGGAGAACCACCCTTAGTAGAAGAAGATAGGTTTTATGATGATAGGTTTGAATGCCAAGAAAAATATATTTTATTGAACCATTTTCTTTACAAATTATTGTGATGTCATCACTAAGTAGAATTAATAAAGTACTAATATCAAAGTAGTATATACAAGAAACAAATATGCCATTATGACTTGAGCTAATTTATAGAGGAATATTCATTGTGTAGTGTCTTTCGACTCTGGACCATAAAAATATGTAAGTACAATATACTTATTTATAATATTGATATTCGATTTAATAGTTACAATATTTATAGGCTTTCATAAAATAAACATGCATGACATTGCATATTCTCAGACATCACTGTCATAATGATTTCTTATGTTTTCGCGATTGTTACACATTAAATAAACGCGATAAAAAACCGTATAAAATAGTTTAATTTAATCTTTACTGTCAATCTAAAAATGCTATCCAAAACCAGTTAGCTGTTTGGAATGGAAGTATTTTAAACGGGACCAATAAAAGGACCATTTTTATCGTAGTTCGTCTCGAAGGACCTCTCGAATGATGGTCAAACAATAAAAGTCGCATTTACTGCCATTTTGGACCTATCCCATCGAGAATCGGACGCGTAATAAATTTCCGTATGAAATGAATCTCGTTTCGTTTTACAATCGATTATTATGTGTTCTAATTTCTTTTTGTGTAGGCCTACTTGATGGGTATTATAATATTTCAGAGGTTCACATAATCTATTTTAGTTGAGTTTACGTGAATGGCTCCGTTTTTTTTTTTTTCTCCTAGAGATCTTATTTTTATGCAATAATCCACTTTAATATTTTTACTGCAGCTGAGTTGTACTAACTAAATCGATTCGGAACGATAGATCTTAAATGTGTATGGGAAATTAATATGGCTGAACATGATTGGGCGTGCGAATTCCCTACTAATTGTAAGGATTTCGCGAGAAGTGTTTTCAGCAGTCAAAGTGACCTATTGTAAGTGAAGTTATATGAAATATCAGTAAATGGATAAGAAGTTCAAACAGGGAGAACTCATAATTCTCCAAATGCGCTAGTCGAAGAATTAATCGAAGACTATTGGTAACAGATTTATAAGTTTCAAAGAGAAAATAAATTATTACAAGTTCAACCGGCTCTGAATATAAACAAAACATAATCATTCAAGAATTAAAACAAAAAATCCATCTGATTGGTCTCCGAAAATAGACTATACCAGAGAAAATAGCCATAAATGTAACATGTACAGCAGAATGCGTGAATTTTACAACGCTTTTATTTTACGAGTAACACTAAAACATTTTGGTCCCTACAATAAAATAGTCTGGCATTTTTTACGACACCTGGACGTAAAAGTGCGTATTTCCAAAGTGATTTTCGACCGACACAGCCGATAGTTAGGTGCTACAAATCACGTTATGTTACATATGGAGATCTGTTCAGTTTTATTACCGCTAAATAGTCGTTGTTTCTTTTAATGGGCTGAGAAAAGCTGAAATTAGGGTGTGTCGGTGAAGTTTTGGCTTTATTTTGGGTTTGTAATCTCTAGCAGTTTCAGTGTTCAATTTACCTTTTATTATTGATTTTTGATTTAGTGCCTAGTAGATATTTAGTTCAATGTTTTCGCAGTGGTACACATAACACTAGATCATAGGTTGTATATAAAATCAGAACAAAAATGATTAATATCACTAACTGTATCGATTATACGATTCAAAATTTACTTTCCTACCTTTTTAGGCAGCATATGACATAAATAACCCATCTCCATTAAAACAACATAAAAATCAAAATTATTATATAAGATCTCTGTTGTAAGTTTTTTCTCTAACGTGTTTATAATTAAAGTATCGTCAGTATAATTTTATGATCATCAACCAAGTAACCGTGGCCTGCGATGCAAGTGGCTTCATTATGGTAGAATCTTCGGTGCTTATCAGGGCCATAAACACTCCGATAAAAATAACACGGCCCAGTATCGCGCTATCACTCTAATTACAAAGTTCACGCAAGGAATGCGATCCAATATCATCGCATAGTATCCCTAGCTACCTAGTGCATAAATAACACTAAGTACTTGTATGTATCAGCCTCATCATTGACAGCATTTTAAATCTTACTGCTGGATATAGGTCCTGTGCCGTATATTTATGTCGGAACAATGTCTTATCGAGCTACCAAATCTACTTAAATTTTGAATTATCTTTAGGTACTTTGATTTATGAACAGCTTGTTCATTTTAAACCCATCAATAAGCTAAATGTTAAAGTAGATATAGACAAAAAAACGCAGTATTGTAAAATAAACAACATATACAAAAACATATAGGTATCTAACATTTAAGAGCCGTACTCTTATCGTTGAAGTCGCTGATCTTCCGCTAGACTTTACACATCCTGATACGATAAGTTTATATACGCACCTTCCTAATCAGCTGCATTATGAACACGAGTAGCATTCTAGATATAATTTTTAGAATATCGATAAAGCCAAAAAAATCCTAAACACGCGGGCAATTGCCTAGCCTATAATGAATTACGTTCCAATTCAAGTACTTATAGCCACAACAATACTTCGGCACCTTAATAGCCTGGGCCATGGCGTAGGCAGAGCATTCCATTCTCGAACGACATCTGTGACACATTCCATAATCTGTGTCGAAACGTATTTACAGCGGGATCTTTTCTCTCGGCTTGTGCTTTCTTTCTCTATTTATGGTCACGTGGTCTACAGTTACTAGAAGATAAATATGATTATGGTAACTTGGTTAACTTGTCGAGGTATTTTCTGTAAGTAGTTTACTGAGTCTCTCTAAAACGAGTAATTTTTCAAATAACAGAAAATGTAGCTACGCTTCATTGTTGTCATTCGTAGAACTAGGTTTTTAAATCTGAATATTTAAACTAAAGAACTACCTGCATTTATCTTGACCAAATTGACAGTTCTGTGGGTCTATTTAACTAAACTGAGGCGAAATTAAAAATAAGAAAATGACTGCAATTAGATAATTTTTTTGTTCAAAATTTATATTCACTGGAAGTTTTCAGTGTTATTGCAGTTACATGTACATCTGTTCCTGTTACATTATTTCTTAAAGCACTCGTGTTGAGAACTAAGATCATTAAGGACTTATTCCCGAAAATCATGACGTTCAGGTCAGTAAGAAAGTCTTCAATTTATTTATTTTTAAACCAAAAGAATACACTAATCCTTACGACTCATGCATTACAAAAGTCTTGCTCAATCCGGGCAGGGCCGTCACCACAATATTTCCTAGAAAATGGCCTTTCTTACCCAACGTAGTGAAAGTAGCCTCTTACGATTACTGTAATCCCTTTTTAACGTCAGTAAGTGCTGAGAACATACTCCAGATAATGTCCTTTAGGGATTTCCCAAGATTTAAGTTTATTGACTATTATGTCAGACGTGTTTGAAAACGTTTTAACCTTTCTGTGTGTTCTGAGATCTACTTTTGTATTTTTATTTAGATTTAAAATATCAGACTTCGCCCTGTGTGGTTTTATAACTCCAGATCTAACTAGCACGTTTTTAATCAAATAAACCTACCTACTTGCCCATTGTTTAAAACATTAAGTGAAACAGATCTTTAATAATGTACATTGTTCATCTGTTTTCTTAAACGTATCAAGCAGCAAATTGACTACAATCAAAATACTTTTACTCTTGTTGCGCGAGAATTCCTGGGGTTTGACCGGCAAAACGAACAAAGACATTCGCTTTGTTCCTCGTATCACATAGGCGCCGCGATGTCGACAGATAGTGGGTTCAACGCCGGCCTGCAAATATTTCCGCCTAATTACCTGTGCTAAGTCCATGGATTTCCAAAGGCCAGAGATCAGATAACAAGCACCTTTTGCCAACTTTATTGGCTATCCTTAAAGCCTATTGTTAAGTGTCGCCAATATTTTCATTGATGATAAAAGTGTCTGTTACCGTGTTATTTTACTAATCGACATTAGAGTAATAAAATTCAAAAAGAATATTTATAAATGGTAATTAATAAAGTAATGAATCTAATTCTGAAACAAAAACATAAAAAGTTATTGCATAAAATCAATACATGATACAATTGATTTCGCACGGAACATCATACAAAGCTTTGAACTATATAAATAAATTGGTTTCATCACAATATCTCCGTATATCTTAATTACTATTTATATATCTTATCCAATGTATAAAAAACTCACCTTGAACATATCTGAAACTATTAAACTCACGTCAAAATTTCGGAGTAACGATCAAATCAATCTAAAGAATATTAATGTCGACACGCATTTGATTTGCCGAATAATTTCAAATCGATATCCGATGTAATAAAATCCGTCATGTTGCCTTGAGCATTGTGGCTGTGGCAATATGTATGGTTAACCCGTGAATTGTAGTTGATCACGATACTGACCTTACAATGCGCATCTTATTTGCCATTTAACATCAATCAAAATGCGAACATGTAGACTTGAAAAATTTACGTCCTCTACTAAACGTTACAAATTTTGTAACGTTTGGAAATTTTTCAAACTTGTAGATTTTCTAAACAAGTATTTAACTGTCTTGTTTTATAAGAAAAACTGTGATAATAGGTAATCATTACATATTATTATATGTTATTTATTTGACTACATTTATATATTTAACTTGGTTACATCTGTTTTCTTTTATTAAATAACACTTGATTACATCCGTAAGAGGATGGACAAATAAAAATACATATATAATACTTATAATATATATAATATATTATTCGTTAATAATTTCTCATTTTTCCATTTCAGGTAAGTCGTGACCTCATACCCAGTTAATTTGCAAGAAGTAAGTCCAAAGTAAGTTGGGAATTTGAATGCAAAAGAAGCAGTTCCCACTGGTTTTAAGCATCTTTGTTTTGTTTTGAAACCGACTTGCAATTAAATTACAGTTACTTTGTGTCAAGTGATAAGAATGAGCGGTTTTTGCAATTCTTGAAATATTCCATTCATTCGAGTGCCACTTGAAAGTCAATAAGCATGTTTTACATGCAACTACTTTTGACTGCATATGACATGCCACTTGCATTTAAAATTAAAATCTGTATTCGTGTAAAAATAAGATTCATTTAATTGTATTAACTTTATCAAAATAGTGGGAAGGATTCATTCATCAAGGTCAATTGGTCTTGCATATCTTGAGATGTGAGTGGGATCAGTTATAAACAAATAAACAATTCCAAGATGACAAAGTATTAAGTCGCATTCTCTCATCTTTCATACAACAATATTCAAACTCTTATGTCATGTCTAATTGCGGTATATGGCCGACATTATATCGGCTGACCGGCGTGATGCTTCCAGCGCAACCTGACACCTTTACCCTCTCAATCAACCAACTAAAGGAGTCAAAATAAATTGGCCGCAACAAGGTCAACGTACGTTTTTGCCGTCCGTGAACTAGTCATGACATAGATTAATCTCGTGTTCTGTTCGAGTATTCTTGTTAACCAGTTTTGGCATGTGTCGATTTTATTAATCAGTTATGCTAATGACTGCAGGTGTCTTGCTTCATTATTTGAATTTGCCGCTTATATCTAGAATACCTAAAATTTGTATATAATTAATTAGTGATTCGTTCGCTTATGTCATCTAGGTAGTCGTAGATTTGACTGAGTTGAATCGTTGTAAAAATGTTTTGTTAAAAAATTCCTACAATATGACCAAGCCGCCACTTTTAATGTGCATTCATTTTAAAGTAATCACTGCGGTTTTCCTTGGTTTCTGAACATCGTATTATATCCACTTTTATTAGCTGGAAATCAATGGCATAGTCTACTTAGATTTCGAAGAAGATTTTTCTCTAAACTAATACCATAAAAGCTTATCCATTCTTATCATAGTTTAAAAAATGGCTAGCATAGCCAGTCTCCCATTAAAACGCCCTTGTATTGGAGGGTTATCGTAAACTTGCCACATAGTTAATTCGTCACGTTTTTAAAACTCCATACATTCAAAGTTAATTCGTCACATGCATAAAAAAGTATTAGTTAACTCGTCACAGGTAGGTATGCGTTATAGTTAATTTGCCACAATTAGCAAAGTACCGACAGCAAGCAAAGTGATTTATTTATTTAGTGGTTTAAATCTACGCTAATATGAAAAATGCCGAAGAGTTTGTTTATTTGGTTTTATGACATGACGACAGGTTAGATTTACAAAAAAAAACCACTCTTGTAAAGATGAAGGTATGTACCATGGGCGGAACTGAAGCGGACAACAAGTTAAATACATTTATTTACTACAAATGTCTAAAGTATTCAACTACATACAGGGGTTTATTTATTTGAATTTAATGATGGCCAAATTATATAATTTAATTTTCTATATTACTCAATTTTATTTTTCTATTGTCATGTGATCTTTGTATTGGAATGCAATGTATGAATTATTATTGAATAAATTAATGATCACTTGATCAATTCAAATAGGACATCATTTTTTTTTTAGCTGCAAAATGTTGATAGTTATCTTGAGTTCATTCATACCCTAGGAGGCTGTTGGTGCTTTTTAAATAATCCTTTATATGAGGATGAGAAAATTTACAATCAGACAGCTAGGTAGCACTCCTGCACATGCTTTTATCTCTCTCGCTCGCTGCAACTATCTCTTTCTAAATGTAACAACTAACCCTTTCGGTCAATGCATTCTTGTTATCAGTCCAGTGACTCACATGACCTTGCGAGAGGGTGGTGACGTGTTTTGCAAAATTACTGTGCAATTTTAAATGTTGTAATTTGTGCATCTTTGAAAAAATGGATAATCAGCCGGGAACAAGTACGGGAGGACATGGTGTAAGTATTTTTAAATTTAATTCTATACAAAAAAAATATGTGCTATTTGTTTATTATTTTTTCTCTCAAATGCTCTTATATAAAAGGAGTTCGATTTTAATAACAGTTATTAAACAATGATTTTATTTAATTTAACTTTAGATAGCCTATGGTTTTAAAACAAAATTAATACTTAACTGACCCCTCATTATTTTCACAGCAATGTCAATTTAATCAAGTGTTTATTTAATTGATTCTAGTAATTATAATCTGCAAGTTAAACTGCACTAGATCTAATACGAACTATTAATTATAATTAAATAAATATTTGAATAAAAGAGTCACATTTCTTATTTTATTTATTAGCAAAGGTACAGTTTAAAACTTTAGATATAATTTTAAATCATACCGTTTTATGCTGCTTGTCTTAACTAGACATGACGCATGACAAACTTTAAACAAAATGGCCGACGGCTCAGACGCCAGCGGTGGTGTGATTAATCATACATTGTGAAATTTGACATGTATTATGCTTATTGTTTTCTGTAGACAAACACAGTTACAAATTTCTATACTATACCCGTTTAGTTTTAAAGCATGTAGTAATTTTTATGGTGATTTTATAAAATGCTGACTATTTCCCGTGACTTCAATTGCGGCATTTATTTCCGTTGTTGTTAAGAGTAAAGAGTATTCTTATATTGAAAGAGTTATCAAATTCCGTCCAGTAGCTTTTTTTCCTCTTTATAGTATTAAGTATAGATAAATTTATGATACTATTTCAACACCTTTTCAGGTCACATTTACGAAAACTGAAAGGGGACGGAGAATGCTTGTGAGAGGTGGTTATATGTACACCTTTCATCGGGAAACTAAGCTTGGAACTGTTTGGAGATGTACGAATCGTGCATGCAGTGCAAGTATAAAAATTTCGGAGAATCATAGCGTTCGAGTTTTGCATGAAGCGGCTCATAAGTGTAAACCAAATGTAGTGAAAACAGAGATTATCAAGACAAAGAATCTTTGTAAAGAAGCAGCAGCAAACACCAGCACACCTATGCCTCAACTATTTGAAGAAGTTTTTCAACCAAAAAAAGACGCAAGTTACGATTTATTAAGTGCCTTACCGAAATTTAAACACTTTTCAAGATCACTTTATATCGTAAGGAATCGTGAATTAAACGTACCCAAAACACATTTTGCTAAATGTGAAGATGTAATAATCCCGTTCAAATATACAGATTGTTTTTTATTATTTGACGACGACAGTGATCCTGAGAACAGAATAATAGCTTTCTGTACTGAGACAGCTCGTGAAGCTGTAAGAAATATTCGAACATATTTTTCGGATGGAACTTTTTCAAGCTGCTGTAAACCATTTTATCAGCTTTACTGCATACATGGTGATGTGAGAAGTGACGAAAACTTTACAAACGTAGTTCCTCTCATATACGTTCTAATGCCTAATAAGCAAGAACGGTCTTATGAGCGACTTTTTATTGCTCTCAAGAAAAATTTGCCATATTGGAACCCGGTGACAATGATTGTCGATTTTGAAATTGCAGTTATCAACGTCATAAAAAAAATGTTTCCACATATTAAACTACAAGGATGTAACTTCCACTTCAAACAAGCATTGGCTAAAAAAGCTCACGCCTTAAATATGAACAGCATCAACGAAAAGAGACACTTGGCTTTGTGTGCTGCATTGGCGCATGTAAAGCTAGAAGACATTGAAGACGGTTGGTTGTGGATTATGGAAGATGCGCCACAGAGTGAAACAGTAACAACATTTAATGATTATTTCGTATCCCAGTGGTTAGAAAATAAAAATATACAATTTATTTGGAATATACATGGTTCTCGTCATAGGACAATAAATCTCGCAGAAGCATGGCATAAGCGTTTGAACAATATGATGCCTCAAAAAAAACCTAGAATGCTTCAGTTTCTGGAAACACTCAAAAAGGAAGCTGATTATGTAGATACTAAAATAAAAAAATTGAATCTAGCCATACCATCAAACTTAAGAACGCGCAGGTCAATTGCATATGACAGGGAGTTAAAAACTCTTTTAGAAAATTATAATAACATGCCCCTGTCTGAATTTATATTGAAAATTTCTTATATGCAGCATTTTAAAGAAATGTAACATGGATGTAGTTAATTCTACATTTAAGATTTAAATTAATAATTTTAATGTATGATTTCAAAGGAAAACTAATGTTATAAACAAAAAGCAATATCTTTACTTTATATAATAAAAGTTCTTTTTACTATTGTTTTATTGTAGGTTGTTCTAATTTGTTACATAGATGTAGTTAATCCTATACTTAAGTTTTAAATTACGACTTTAATCTTTGATTTTAGGGGAAGGCAAGTGATGAATTATGACAAAAAATACTGTGATTTTATCTGTGATTCATTAAGTAGATATATTTTGTTTTTTTTTTTTATGTTATACACGTAAGGTATATCAATAAGGTAGGTAGGTAGTAGGTAGGTTGTGCATGTTACCTAGGCAAATCAGCCGCTTTCTATTTATAAAGAGAACTGTGATTTTTACAAATTGTTACATAATATTTTAAATAAAACAGCTGTAAATTTTGAGAACCTTCCTAGAAATTAACAGCAAATTTATTTTTGTTTGCTTCTTCTTTGGTTATATTTGTACGTAATATTTAAGTAAATCATTCAGATAGAACTGTGATTTTTGTAATAGATGTAGGTAAGGTTAATATCCCAAAACTGTGATGAAAGAAATAAATGTTGTTATTTAAATTTTTGTTTAATTTTCTTGCTGTCTGTACAAAAATAATCAGTGTGACGAATTTACTATACTAAATATTAGACTGTGACGAATTAACTATAAAAAAATAAAAGTGTGGCAAGTTTACGCATACTTTTTTTCGTGACGAATTAACTTTGTGGCAAGTTTACGATAACCCGTATTGGAGACACGTACGTGAGGCGCCGCCGGCGGACCCTGTCTAGTCTAGACATAACCGATACTTACACTTTTTGCATCCTTATAGAGAGCATACATATATGATATGAGAATTTATAATGTTGTACATATATTTTTTAATTTACATGCATGAAATATGTACAATACATTAACAATTCTTACTATTTTGATTTTTAATTATCAATATAGTTTTAATAAGAATATGCTAATGTACGAGTATGTATAAAAAAAAAATATTCCAAACAAATTTCAGAGTGTAACTTGTATTTAAAATAATATAAATTATAAGGTTAAGTAAAAATGCAACATGAAAAGTGCAGTTCATCGCCCAAGTGACTGCATACCCAATTTGTCGCTATGTGACTTCACCAACTTTCATTTTCGTTTAGTATTTAAAAAGAGAAATCCTATTTTCTCTGTGATAAAGTTTGGATTCGCTTGGATGTTGAGTGAGCGGGTATGGCATTAATACTGCATGTTGTAACGGTGGATGCGATGTTCTGCCAAGTATGGAGCGGTCATGACATCCGATTTGTTTCAGTTTTATCTCGACGCAATATCCTCGGCGGTTTGATGCTGTCCGCCACTTCTGGCATCTCGTTTTCGAGAAATTGACCTATTTCGGAGAAATCTCACATGATTTACATTGAGAATTGATTAAAAGTAATTATTCTGTAAATCCATATTTTTGCACGTATTTTTTGTTCTCAAAGCATCAGCATTGCCATAAAAATATCATGTCATATTAAGTACTACATGTAAACTAGTTTTGCAATAAACATGAAAACTCCGGTTTTTTTAATATATAAAACCGAAGATTACGTTTGTTTATAAATATTTTGTCGTGATGCAATTGAGAGGATTAATAAAAGCTTGACTAATGAGAGCTTAAATAATGGTTTATTTATAGTTATTACTGAAGTGATTCAAATTGATTATAAACATTCTTTGCTTTTTATTACCAGTTTGGTATTCATGTAATCTTTCTAGTTCCTCTTATCAGTTCTTGTTTAAATTTATCAGTTGTAAATATTATAGCTTGAAAAATGTATGTACTTACTTATAAATCCTTAACTTTGATATTATATTAAATAAGAGAAGTTATCTGAAGAAATATTTAACTTTTTATAATGTTACGAATTGAACTATAAACAGATCTTACTAGTATATCATGAAGTATAGTTTCCGTTTAGTACTAATTACTTAGAAAATATACAACACAACTGAGGATCTTACTGCTTACGAATCATTCTCACTTACGTGTCGATAACACGAGTAAAATCTCGTCAGCCCTAAAAGAAGCGACCTTAATCATCATACATTTAGGTGGTAGACATTGGGATATCAGGATCACACTGAAAATTTTCGTGCTTGTTTCGATTGTCATAAAATAAAGGACAACAAAAATGGAAAAAATTTGCTGTGAAGCGTACCACTGACTTAAAACATAGCTTAGATGCGAATATATAATATACTAGCTGTTCCCCGCGGCTTCGCCCCGCGTGGGACTCTGTTATATCGCGCCCAAAAGTAGCCTATGTTTGACCTCAGGTCGTTAACTACATCCCTACCAAATTTCATCACAATCGGTCCAGCAGTTTAGCCGTGAAGAGGTGACAGACAGACAGACAGACCGACAGACAGACTTTCGCATTTATAATATTAGTATGGATATGGATATGGAAGTATGGATAAAATATAGCGAGATGAATAGAAGAAACTAATTATAAATTGAAAAATTATATTCCTTTCAACGATTTATAATTGTCTCTTTCTATTATTTAATTTCTAACCTACTTTGTATCATGAATGTCTACGGACTTACAAATCTCCCATCAATAAATAAACAGCGGTCGGAATTCAATGGTAACCAATTCGACGGATTTGCAAGAGTTATGTTCCTCAACGGCTATTGAAATTGCCGCTTGGTGGATTGAACCAATAAGCTAGACTAGTTAGTCAGATTCAGTAGATGTTCTGATTCAATCTTCGTTTGTTTCCTATGGATTAATATTAACATTATCAAAGAGCAGCTCGATAGCCAAGCAAGTTAAGCAGAGTGAGACTTTAGTTAAACGTATGATTTTACATTTACAAAACTATATTTTCGTGTAGTAAAACTGGGTATCACTGTAACACAGAAGTCTTGTTATTGCGCTAAATATATCATCCATACTAATATTATAAATGCGAAAGTCTGTCTGTCTGTCTTTCTGTCTGTCTGTCTGTCTGTCTGTCTGTCTGTCACCTCTTCACGGCTAAACGGATGGACCGATTGTGATGAAAATTGGTAGGGATGTAGTTAACGACCTGAGGTCAAACATAGGCTACTTTTGGGCGCGATATAACCGAGTCCCACGCGGGCGGAGCCGCGGGGAACAGCTAGTAACCTATAAGACTCAAAAAAGAAAGATCAAAAGTTGTCGGTACAGAAGCGCAGCATGCATGCCCAACACATTCTTTTCCATCCTTGTCATCATTATATAATTAAACTATAAAAACCACAGAATCGTAGGCGATTATTTAATAAGATACTCAGTCGGTGTCTCCCGCCGTTTATACACATTCTCAATTGAGAAGTACTCGTTTACTTATAATTTGATACTTTCCAACAACACCACCAAATTTGGTCGGTTATTGTAAATTCAACCTTTCTTTAATGGCTCAATATGGGAATCTTTAGTGCTGACACAACATTATTGTGCTTATGTTATCTGCTTTATGATTATTAAAACACGTTAACATGTTGTTCGAATAATGAAGTTTCTCACTCGTAGGGAATTCTGTGGGTTTAACTCACTGAAATTTCTGTGAAAGTTTTAGCTTGTATTGTATCTATTAAAAGTTAATTGTTTATTGAAAATAGTCGTTTTTTAGACTATGCCTTATTCAATACAAAACAATACAATAAAATTCTTTATTGCACCAGTAAAAATATATAAAACAGGACAAATTACAAACAAAAATATACAATACACAATCTCTTCCAGACAATCTAAAGTGTCATAAACATTTGAGTCTTGCTTCTTCTTTTTCTATCGTGTCACTGGCTAAAAACTAAATAAATTTGGCCTAGTAAGATGCAACATTCACGGTCGAGTCTTGCCACTCCTCAATAATTTATTTTCTAATTACAAAGCACCAATTTGAAGGTACTTACTAAAATTTTCCCACTATAAAACACTATCTCATCATCCCGCGGCGTCTCAAAGCAAGCAAACATTCACCATTTCCCTGAAGATAACGCCATACATCGTTAAGATAAGCGTTAATTTCTAAAGAAAACTATCATAAACACAAAACTTGAACTTTCACTGCCTATTTAGTATAACGACCACATCATAATCATCGCTCTATGTCCCATTATACGCAGTCGGATAATTTGTTATTATGTGTAAGCTTTTTGTAAGAGTCACGATATCATCTAGAATTTAATTTGAATTTAAATATCGAATTCTTTACGAAAGCAAGTTATGGTATTAGGTATGTAAGCTAGTATTTTAATTATTGCTCAAACAAGGTGCGATGAGGCATCAGTTTCTAACGGGAGGGTGTGAGGGTACGTTCTGTCATTAATAACATAAGATTATATAATACGGTAGGTTTCAAAATTTAATACTAGTGATACAGAATATATTTTAGTAACGGCTAACTTATTAGAGGCACTAATATTTAACACGCTAGTTAGCCGGGTTTAACAACCAACGAGGCTAATTAGCTGTTTTAATAGTTTATAGCCCATTCATTTATTTAAACTTTATTGCACAAAATATAGTTGTATAGCACAATAGGCGAACTTATTTCATGTGTGTAATGGAAAATATTAACACGGGACAAAGATAATAATATTAATACGTACATAATAGTGTTATATGATAAATCACTACATAGTATAAAACAAAGTCGCTTTCTCTGTCCCTATGTCCCTTTGTTTGCTTAAATCTTTAAAACTACGCACGGGATTTTGATGCGGTTTTTTTAATAGATAGAGTTATTCAAGAGGAAGGTTTTTATGCCCATGCGAAGCCGGGACGGGTCGCTAGTAAATTATAAACAAGCAAATGAAAGTAATAAAGAAGAAGCTATTAACAGGCTCTGATGGACAGACCCACAGAAGCAGTTAAATTCAGAAAAGTAAAAGGAGCTGGTACAAATTATCTGTCCTCTTTGAGCCAATCATGTCCCAGCCTTTACATAACACGGCTTTTGTAACACATATCCCTATAAGGTAATAGGTCCACACTAATTTGCTATATTTGTAAGCGATATTGACACGCTTGCATATTGTTTTAGGGTTCCGCATTCCGTGCCATAAGGGTAAAAAGAGACTATATCACGTATTGTCAAATGTTTGTCAATAAATATGTATCGTCCCTTTCTCTCTTATCTTTGTTCAATGAACAAGAACGAGACATTAGTTGACAATAACATTTCTATTGCTACTCATCGTCATCATCATTCTGTGTTATCACCATTGCATCCCAAGCTCTATCGATTCGGTATTTGAGGTCTGCCAAAACGCGATTTAATTATAATTCTGTAGAGAGTTGATATTGTTAGAAAATATAACAAATCATATAAAAAAATTAAGACTAAAAGTACTCCGTAAAACTAACATTTTATTCAAATTCCGCTCTATTTTCAACTCGCACAATTTTTTTCTTGACGCTTCTGTTACGGAACCCATTGTGGGCGATTCCGAATCACGCTTAACCGGTTTTATTTAATGTTATTTCTGCCTTCTACGCCAGTTAAGTTCAGATGTAGCCATTACATTAATTTTGGCGCCATCATAAATGCTTAGTAGGTATTTATGGCGAATTTATACGGAGCTTTATAGTTTCTTATAAGGCTTATCCAAATGAGTATTCATATCAGTCATTTTAATATTTATTTACGATCTACGATGTGACTAATGTATTGAATTCTTGATCCACCAAATTATAAAACTTTCATTATGATTTGATAAAAAAAATGCAGCTGATATTTTATTGTATGGTAAAATTAATAACATATAGCCAGCCATAAAAAAAATTACATACTAATTGATTTTGGGTTATAAATTGTTTTTTTAATTAAATATGTTTAGTGTGAATATGTTTTTTTCGAAACTTCCTCGAGACTTTAGCAAGGTTTATAAAGGGGAGACTCGAACTTTCCTTCGAGTCTCCCCTTAATATACCTAACTAAAGGAAGAAATGAATACACTCAGGCTAGAAATTTTATGGGTGTTGGTTACAAAACCATAAATAAATTTATCGCCCAAGGCTACCTCTGACCATAGAGCGGTAATTGTGTGCCTACTAAGCTCACCCCCGCTGAGCTGCCTACCCATAGACTATACATCAATTTTCCACCTCCATTAATTGACATTTATGACCATTTAAAAAAATATTGATTACGATTTCGGAGACAAATGTACTTAACTCACATTTACTGGTTAGGTGTGATTTTTCTGTCTCTTCTAGTAGTTGACTAGTAAAATCTACGGATGGTAAATCCCCTTCGGCCGTCTATAGAACCGGGGTTTCGGAACTGGTTCCGTACGAGGCTTTTAATTTACTTGTATGGAACTGGTTCCGTACGAGGCTTTTATTTAATAACTAAAAATTGTTTGCTAAATATAACTAAAAAAATATCCTCTTTACCTAAGAAGAGATCTCGAAATTTAAATGCATAAATTAGCTCAACGCATTTTAAGGAGATCTAGCAGTTTCATACAAGCACATAAAGAGTCTCGATCGGAACCAGTTCCATACAAGTAAAATAAAAGCCTCGTACGGAACCAGTTCCATACAAGTAAATTAAAAGCCTCGTACGGAACCAGTTCCGAAACCCCGGTTCTATAGACGGCCGAAGGGGGTAAATCTTATGCCCTTGTTCCGTGAGAGAATATATGATAAATAGAGGCAAGCTGTTTATTTGTCCAATAAAAATAAATAAATGATAAATACATATACATACATATCATCACGCCTGTCTACCGTAGGGGTAGGCATAGGCAGAGACTAGAAATTTTCCATTGGCTACTATTATCAAATAAATTAATGTTGAATAAAAAATAAAAAAAAATTAAAAACACAAAATAATTTTAATGCTTGTTGCCAAAAAAGCTTAGACAGAGCAGAGAGTTATAGAATTCCACTTATTATAAATTCCATTATAATCCTCAGATCTCCCTTGGTTACTCGACACATTTCAACATTGTCATACTCATACGACCTCCGTGGCGTAATGGTTAACATGCCTGACCGCTACTCAGGAGGTCCCGGGTTCGATCCCCGGTCAGGTCAAGATGAAAAATGATCTTTTTCTGATTAACCTGGGTCTTGGATGTTTATCTATATATGTATTTGTTATAAAATATAGTATCGTTGAGTTAGTATCCCATAACACAAGTCTCGAACTTACTTTGGGGCTAACTCAATCTGTGTGATTTGTCCCTATATATTTATTCTATATACGTACCTAACGTCAAAGGACGAGAAGCGGTTTTGGAAAACTCTGACACCAAGTGCAAATTCACTTTGAAACCCACATGATCTAAATGAACGTGCTATTCATACTAATACTGAAACTGTTTTAAAAAAAGACGTTTATAAAATGAATGGTTTATCAAATAAACTGTTACGTCTACTCTACAGTACCAGCTTAAATGATACAACCAGTTAATTGCTAGGTATTAAAACCTTAAACCTTTATAGTCATTTATAATTATTTTTACATTTCAATTGTAGAAGCCATGTTGTAGAGTACTGAACCCGTTGCGCCAACGCATCGATATTAACAGGAACAAAAAAAAAACTGGTTGCCAACCACTTCTCTTAGGATTCCGGACGTGCCAAGAATTATTTATTTTGTCATTCCTTTTATAGTTATAAGGAAAGGATATGTTTTTAATAATACTAGCAAAAATTTGTGTCTTCCAGGCACGTTAATATGCTGTTCATTTTAGTGATGATAACCGGAATGAAATCTTTTCAGTAGTGACGCAAGAATATTCTATACACAGAGGAAAAATGTGATTCTGCAGACAAAATTAGCTTGTTTATTTGAATTCCACAATACGAACAAGAGTTCAGTTCAGTTACTCTATCGACATCGCAAACACGTGTTTCTTGATCAATTTAAATATGTGTGTATGTTTCCTGCTGTACACAATCCCGTAGCATGAGTAGTTTCGGACCTTTTTACAAAATCAGATCAAAAATTGCTGCATTTATTAGTCTTTCAAACAATATTTCTCATCTATTCTCAGTGAGTCAAATACCTAAAAAGACGAGCATAACTAAGAGAGAAAGAACCTGAGACACCATGGTTCGCAGAATCCGTTCGTGGAACTCTAAAAACCCGTCTGAACCACGCCAGCAGGTCGGACGGCATCTCGCCCTATCTAGAATTGCTTATTTATCGTCCGATTCACTTTAGGCAGGTTGTACGATAAAATATCGTCTGTGCCGGAATCGAGAGCGAAATGCTTTTATAGCATTTTAATTTTCCGCCTCTTTAGACGTGTATTTTTGTGGCTTTTTTAATTAATTCTCTAAGCTGTGATGGTTTTTTATTGGACCTATGGTTATAGTTAGTTCTGTATTTGAAATGATTATGTCGTATAAGTACCTATACCTATATTCTGAGCTTCTTAATCAATTTCTTTAAATAATAGGGATAGCTGTAATAACTTACATGCTTTAAATAATAATAAATAGGCTGAAATAAACACGAGAGTGTATTCGTTGAATTAACATGTTACTTTTTATGTTTATAAATGATGGAGGACAAAAACAAGACATCGCTGACCCTGGACTCCGAAGCCAACTTTGAAATCACTGATGCGATGATCATGATGATAATACTTTTCATATAGAAAATCCCACGGGGACAAAGCATAACAATAATTTTGAATTATATATATTTGACAATATTCATCATATGAGTAAGGTTAGCAAAGCCCTACGGGTCTGGTAATCATAAAGGGGAATCTAAATATTAATCTTGGATCCATAATAAAGTAACTACGATATGCATATGCGTCTTAATCATCCACATTTATACAAAACGTGTATGTAAACATAACTATTTAACTTATACCTCTTATACCTAAGATTATGATAGAAATTGACCTTAAGCTTGGTACTTAACCTTTTAACTCACGGAGTCAGTGGTATCCTAAGGTAATTGCCACAAAGAAAATTAATTTCATTCTGAAATTTATAGATGTAATTAACTACGAAAACGTTATAATTGAGGTATTAATTAATATTTTCCTTTTCACGGTTATTCTTGAGAAAATAGAAATACAGACGCCAGTAGCTATTGAGAAACGAAGTAGTTTCTGTTTGTGTGGTTTGCGGCTTAAGGAAAGACAACCCTTGAAGTCCCAGTTAACATGTATATAAAAAAAAATAGCCATCGATTAAACGCATCCTCGATCTCTCTTACTCCACTCCATACACTTTCGAGTTACTTATTATAACTTGGGAACCCAATATTCCCAAAATAATCTACTCTACAGCTCGGTAGCTTTGTTTTCCATTTTGACGATATTTGTAGGGTAAGAAGTCAATACCTTCTTTAAATAATTGTTTACGTTAGATTAGAGTTATCGTAGAAACAGATAATTTCACATAATTTCGTCTAGACTTCAAAGTCGTGACATTTATTGGGTGACTTTTCTGACCTTCGATATAATACTTAGATTGCATGGTTTCATTAATATTTTGTTCATTCTCAGCGTCTCCTACTGGGTGCGTGTTTCGAATCTATTAAGTATTTTATATATAAAAAAATCAGCATTTATAATAATTTACATTATTCTGATACATTACATCATTTGGCACATTACAAAGCATTTGGTCTTTTGCATTTGGTGGACTTGAATGAATAAACACTTTGTTGCACCAATTACATAAAAACATCATTGGATTGTACAGGAACGAAGACCTTCGTTTGAAATATCATCTTTACCTATAATATTTTTGTATTGATTTACAAATGCTCATGATTTAATAATTATTCTCTGATTTTACATGACATTTTGGCATAGCATCCAAACCATTTAAACGTTTCTAAAAAACTTGCGTTTCACAACTAATGAAATATCTTTAATATATTATAGTTATATTAAAAATCTGCAACTTGTGAGTAATATATTCTTAGTAATATAATCATTTCAATATAATTGGTAATTTTATGAAAGCATTTTACGGTGAAATGGTAAAATAGATTATTGGTCGTAAACCGGGGTCTATTAAATTAAGTTATTAAATTATATTACCAAGACACACTTGACCCGAATCATGTTAGTAATTAGACTGCTAGAAGTACAGACTATAGGAATAAAAAGTACTGCATAATGGTCAAGTACAAGACTCTACTAAATTCAGACTGTTTAGCGTCGTCTCTCTTGTGTGTGACATTATTTTTAAGGACAGTTTGAATTAATAGAGATTCCAATTCATTGATAATCTGTCTGACCGATGGTTCCACCAACAATTATTTAAAATTATTTTCCTTTGCGTTAGTTTGAATAATAAGCACCACAAATGCACTTATTGTACATAAATTGTACACACACGTTTTTGCCAAATAAAATTATCTTTATCATGCTAAAAAGTCCTGTAATTGCTCGTCTTGCGAAGTATTCTCAATCAATACGACAAGACATTTTATGTTTTGTTATCTCAAGTTACGAGGAGTGAAGTTATTCGATGGAGTTACGCAGCCTGGACACGCATGCAAATTATTTGTAATAGAAATTGCGACAGCCTTCAAGACTTGTTCTACTAGAAGTTTTCATGTTCCTACTTCTTATAAAATCATGGCTGGGCTTGAGCACTTAAGTACTTAGTTACAGTGACTTGTTTAGTTAGCATTCGCATCGACAAATTCATTTGTATTATATACAAATAATAAGGTACTGTTGAAGTTGCGTTTCTGATAATTTATATGGCTGCTGCAATGAAACAGCTTATAATAAAGTCAGAATTCACTTAATGATCTTTAGCCACAGTACAAAATTTTTTGTCTCGCGCGGCTTACATCGATATTACCTAAGTTATATACCAAACAAGTCCTAATCATAATATTATGATCTTACAAGATGAAGACATTGTAAAACATAAGTAACATGGATAAGTTGGCACATTTTAAGTTAGTATATATAGTGTATAGTATACTTAACACTAAGTTTTGCCTGTATTACGATGTACAAATTCATATTGTTTTTTCGGACATAAGAAGGGCTAGTAATTACCCTAGCACGAAATTTATTTCTTTATTTAATATAAGACAAAGAAGTTAGTATTGACATTCTAAGATAATACTCAAGCATCAAAATATGATCCTATTATGTAAATAATGCAATAAAGTGTTAAATCATTCATTAAAGGACGTCTGATCTACAGAATGTAAAGTAGGTAAGATACTACATCTACCTAAACTTCATATTAATCTTTCCTTAAAAGAGCCAAGTTAATAATGTAATCAAAACCACATTGAGGCTGACAATCCTCTTAAAACCACCTTATTAACCTCCTATACAGTTCTCCTTTCCTCAAAAGCCTTTTGTTACTACGGCAACCCTATTTATAAAGCTCTAATCCCTCCATTGCGACTATATTCAGAGGATTTCATTGTAAAGTGCTAGTTCTATGGGTTATGGAAGACACCGGTAGATGGCCACTTACACATTAGGGTGACAATATTTTCTGTAAAAATGCATATTTTTTATATAAGGCTACAAAGTATGATTGATGTGAAAATAGCATAGGCCCGTAAAAACTATCCTGAAAAAAGAAGACCCGCATTTTGAGAATATGGATGTGATACTGATGAAGATAATAAGAGAAAATATTTTTTAAATTATAACTAAACTTAATGCAATTAATTGAAAGGTATTAAGTAAAGTATTAAGTTTAGTTATAATTAATAATATTACATTCATAGAGAAACATAGGGCTTTAACATATTAAAATCATATAAATACTCACACGTATCACACAAATAATATGTTGTATTATATCAGTTAAAGCTGATTCCAAACATTTTAAGCCTTGAACATAAAACCCATACAAATAACTCCATTAACAAACAATAAATCGTCAAATAGTTCGGACACGGCAAATGTAACGCGTTAATAAATAATCGGAACGTTAATTGCTCTGCAAATTTCAGTTGCAATGTCAGATAGGAGATAATGTTATCCCAGCGTGGACATCTGGGTATTTGCATAATCGGGCAGTGTGCATGCACTATTGGGTAGAGAGAGCCGCCTCCCGCCATCGCCGGATCGACAAAATGTCCAATAACTCGATGTGGTAAACCGCGTAATGAGACTTAATGCGGCCCTGGAATTTTATATAGATTTGAAAAAAAAAAACTTTTTGCGCAAATAATAGCTTAAATCTTGAGGAAGGTCCTATTTATTTTAAGTGTCCATAATTATAAATATATCAAAATTGTTTACTATCTATCAATATCAGACACACAGTGTTATAGTCCTACTACTACTACCATTACACAATAACTCAAATGAAAATAAAAGTGTGACTAACTGAATACCTTTGCGATGCTTATGCACATACATATTTCCTTTCTATGTTTAAGTAACTTTTCTGAATGTCAATGTTACATGTACGATTTTCTATGATCATTTATTTTACAGTAATTTTAAAACCAGAACTTTTGGTAATCCTTTTTGACCCCGACTACCACCTCTTCAAATATTCCTGATCAAGTCAAATATAACTTGTTTTAAAACGGAATTTTCTTCACGAGCAGAAATTGAAGAGGTCAAAGTTTTTATTGATGCAAATATAAACGTGGTTTCTCTTGATCGTAAAGAACACAAATTCAATAAGGTTATTAGATATATTTGCTTAATACATAACTAAACACTGCATAAACTTCCTATTAATTCTGTCTTACTCACAAAGCTACTCATCAACTGGTCTGAGGCTCAAGGAGCTTAGAAGTGGACTTATAAGGCTTGGTTGACGCATTTCATACAAGTTCAACCTGCCTATGATATTTATACACAATACTATGCTTTTTTATTGCATCAAACAGGGCGTCGATTCCCCTTATTCTGCTTACGTTAATCACAATCGTGTCAAAATAGTGTTTCAATTGTAGTGCTTTTAACACACTAGTTACAAGAAATGTATTTTTTTTATATCACTGCTGATGGTCACACCACACTACATTCACATCACAATTGAAACGAAAGCACTACAATTGAAACACTATTTTGACACGATCGTGATTAACGTTAGCAGAATCGACGCCCAGGTAAACTGTACTATTACACCCAAATAAGCCTGAAAATCTACATCTATTTCGCATTTACCGCCATTTGAACCGTGTTTGTGCTGTTTGGTCGGTCCCTCATAATGTTTATTGGTTACATTCTCCTTGACTCTTCATTCGTGACTACAAGACGCTAGACACGCCATTGAGCGGAGATTTCTTAAAACCCAAACCACTGAGCCTTGTATTATGGTAATGCAATTCTATTATCTACCAAGTTTGTAGTAATTATGCGGACGTTCGGCCTGTCGTGCGTTCGAATGCGTTTTCTGGCGTACTCCTGACGGTAACATGGCCATTCAGACTGGTACATCTTGGCTACGGGTCAAAGTACAGGTTGAAGCGTGAGACAAGCTAGCCTTTAGTTGCTTCATCAGCTGACGTCGCTTTAAGAGTTAAATCTTTAGTAAATCTGAAAACAAAATGCTGGTTAAAATAAAAATTTGAGCAAATTTTTAAGATATGCATAGTATATATTCATACGCTAACACACTCGATAAGAAAGTAAGATTAACAGAGACATATTGTTGTTTTCATAGTAAAAATTTGCCGCTGCTAAGTATTAGTTTTATTAAATGATAGAGCCTTGAACAAAAGCTATTTTGAAATTTTGAAATTTAACTTAAACTTTAAAATCTGCCTGAATGGTTGAAAACCGATTTAAAATAAAGTTTGTTGTTGATGATATAAATCCCATAAACATTCATAAGAGTACAATTACTTTCCATATTGAAGTAAAAGCAACATTTTTGTTTCAATGACGAGTAATCGCTTACTCCTTTAGTTTGTAGAGTTGTACTTGTACATGTTCCCCATAAGTGGACACACTGATTGATGTGGCGTCGGCTTCGTCGTCAAGCCTACACAACACCATAATCTGACAATTTGACCACTAAATCGTGCCACCGTGGCAACTAAACTAACCTCCATCTCTGCCAATCTTATAGTTATATTCTATTAGTTTGTCTAGATATAATACGTGTAAATGTAGTCTATTAATGTGCCAGCGAGCTCAATCTTAGACCGCATCTGCATTTAACATCAGGTGGGATCGTGGCCAATCGCTGGACATTGTGAATATAAAAAAGAAAAAATACTGTTATTTTGTTTATGTGGAAAATAAAAATAACGCAGTGAATTATGAAATTAGTCTGACTTGGTTTCCCCGCGATTTGAGTTCGAAAACTCGTCGTCTTTCAGTTTCGAGGAAGAGGTATTTTCGTTTAATCCAATATCCGGCCAAATGAGGGACCATATAGTAAAGAATTTACTGACTAGGTGAACGTTGAAGGCAATGTCAAGATCTATATAGCCTATATCCATTAGTGAATTTTGACTAAAATCTAGCCTAATCCTTTAGGAAGGTTATAAGCCAAAGTACATACACACCGCGTTTGTAACCGCGGGAAACAGGTAGTAGCACATAGTTATGACGTTCAACATTCAGTAATCTTGATCGAAAGTAAATAAGTGATAAGAATATCATATATTGAAAATAAACAATTTGAATTTGAAATAAAAATCACACGTGACTAAACTTGATGCAAATTGGTGCCCAAAAGGAATCGTGCCTCTCATATCGATTTAAACAACTGTAGCACTTTCACATGTCATTGTCTGTACCGACCATTAAGAGCTCCATTCCCACACTGTTATGTAATAAGACATGAGTTTTGTTCCCATTGATCTAGTTCACTAGTTCGGTCGAGTCGCTGAGAGAGTGAAAGAGCTAATAAACTTATAAGTACTACATTAACTCTAATTAAGTTACAGAGCTAATGTAGTATAGTATGCCTTCATTTAATTAGCTTAGAAGTTAAAATGCTGGTCGTAAAATAATATTAAATCTTAAAACATGTCCTAAGTACCTTATTAATAGAATTTTTTAAACATTGTTTTTAGCAAGTCGTTATCTTACTCCAAACCAGCTACTAACAAGAAATCAACCAACTGGAAGCATATTTTTTCACTAATTTTCTTATTTATTGATCAATAAAAAATACTAATGACTTACTTATATTTTTTTAAACTTAACTAATAGTGTTCGCCAACTCGCTCTGTCTGAACTACAAAGAACATTGTCATAGAGATTACTGGGTTACCCAACAAGGTTAATGATAATGGTCCTATCATACGCTGTTTGTTTGCTCACAATTGTAAGTTACTCGACGGTATATTGCACTTCTCATTAACGGACAATATGTCTTTCGAATGTTTTACACGATGTCCCATTAAAATAATTACAAATACAGTAATCAATTCAATAATGCAACATATATTTACCCTATCTTGTCATTTTAACGTTTTATTTGTTTTATATCACAATTTATATTCTTATTCCATCTTGCCTTCCAACAATCCTTACTATTAGTTACCTTTTTATTTACTAGTGTACTAATTTCCTTATTATTCACACTATTTTCCATCATAATCGTAATATTTAAATGTAAAGTTTATTTGCATTTGTGATGTCTATAATTCTCGATCGTTATTATGTTAATATCAGCAATATCCAGACTGAATAATCTAATTAATTCATAGATATTGATCTTAGGACAATAACAGGTTGTTCTGAAGTGTTAAGTATCATTCCAAAGGTACTAAAGGTAACTTTACTAAGGTTTGCAATATATTCTACGCTATAATTGAGTAGAAATTTTGAATGGTGGAAACGAAATATTATTTCTTCAAATAACTATACATCAGATAAATATATAGAAATACTAATATATCTTTTGCCAATCATGGCAAAGAGTTGTATGACCTGAAGAGTAGTTATCAAGGAAATAGCATCACATAAGAAGAGCAAGGCACGTAACATGATGGAATGCTACTCCTTACTTCCTTTTTGAGAACTCCTATGCGATTCCAATGCGCACGCACTTCAAATGAACAAGTAAATACCATACCGTATCATGTTACTATACATAGAGTCCTATGTCCCTGTAATAGATGTCATATTACAATGACATTGAATAAGTTGACAGACTGTTGTCTGTACCACGCATTCTCATGGGTAAGTTCTTCTGCACGCACATACATTATTCAAGCTGCGACTCAGCTCCATATAATTACAACGAATACATTACACGGTACTATTTCAAAGTTCTCTTCACATATATTATGTGCTATAAATAAGTGGACCACAACACTTGGTATGACAGCATTTAGGTTTGTTGTAGATGTTGGAGGTAATTCATTGGGGTTATAAGTTAAATTTTGTATGTTTGAGTCTCGTTCGTAGTCTTCTTTCCATTTCACTTCAATTATTTCTATATTGTGAACATTACCTATGTTACTTTTTATCTCAAATTTAAGAGCTGTGTTTTTGTCACTTATTTCCATCGCTAGCAGAATTTCAATAACTTTTTAGCTAACTTCATCTATATAAATGTTTGTCTTTTTGTATGGATGAAGCAGAAAAGTCCAAATCATATTTACTTTAAAAACAAAATATTGTCTTTCCCTAAGTAAGTGATGATGAACTTAGGTCATTGTTTCTATCATCGCCTTAGCACGCGATAATTAATAAGGTCATCATCGTCACTTTAGCTAGGTACCAAAGGTCCTAACAAGTACATGTCTCTACCATCTTACTTAAGCACTAATAGACACGATAGTATGTAGCAACCAATTGACAGATTTAGTTAGAATAAATGTAAATACACTATCAGATGTAATGCATCCTGCCTTCTTGCACAATGTTTATAAAGCAAGATAGTTGTAGCTAGTGGTCAGTTGATTTTTGCAGAAATTGCTATTAATTATTCAATCAAACCACATAGCGACGATAATGCACCTATAAATGCCACATCATTTTTCTTTATAACCGATAACACACCTTTTAACGACTCAAAAGCATCTTATCTTTTGTCCTTTCCCAGTTATTTCATTTAATGTTTGTTATATATGAAATTAGTTGTATTTCAGATTACCCTATCAAATTTAAAGAGATAAGGAAAAGACTGGAACCCATTTGTATGTATTTATTACGGGTCCAGTACATTGTAAATGGGTGCTAAACTGAACTCGGTCTGCGTGGGCGAGTCGTGAGAGCCAGAACGGGGCGCCACGCCTAAGGGTCCATCCACACCAAGTGCTTTACTATTGCCACATTCAAAGGACAATTTTCACTTAACTATGGTATTACTTCGGAGTCTGGAGTCTATTTTGGACTGTCATCCTTCACTTCGCAAGATCTTCGGTATGGTTGTGACTCTATAATACTCCATATGCACCCAACGCAGAGAAATATGACCTCTCTATCCCACAAGTGTCGCTGCTAAGAAGTATCTGCAGTTGCCTGTACTTATTTGCAAAAATTAAACACACTATTCTATTGTTTTGGTTACTACGGCAGTATAGACATATCCTTACCGAAACATTTATCACAGAATATCATATTTTACCAGCTTTATGGGTATAGGAATAAAGTTAATATTCGCATTTATAATCTCGGTTATCCATGATTACGTCAATAACCTCTAAGATATCCCTATCTAACTGCATCATGTTTATTTAAAGTTACATCCCCAAATAGGTTACTAATATAACGTGACACAATCGTGTTTGATTTATTTGTGGTTCGTGGAATTATCATTCTATTAGAGGTCTTGGAATGTAAATACCCATTTGTGTGGTCGCTGTCATACATAAATGATGGAATTATGTTATTTTATCGATATTGGACGTTTTATCGTCAGCAATAAAATAGCTTTTCTCAACTCGACGTAGGAGTTTTTGTTTCCGCGGGTTAATGGTTTTGCCTGATTTGGCGCGATGCAAACATTGCTCAATCATATGGTGAAAATAAAACTTACAATAGCAATAAACATTTTCCTTGAATCCCTGAAACATAACACCACACCACTGGTCACAATTTAGGAGGTCTTGGCAAGCTTTTCTACAAGGGCCTCGTACTCTGTCATAATCCCTTAGTCCCATTTCGTAGCCAGATTTCGTGCGCAAAAAGTAACTTAAGGCCTTCCCCGAGACTAGAACTATCTCCATACCAAACAATTTCATTTAAATCTTAAATAGTTTACGCGTGAAAGCAAAATAAATAAAGAAACTCATTTTGCAAACATATTTCTATTTCGAGAGTTTAAGTTTTAGGACAGATTTAATTGCATAGATTAAAAAAAAATATTAGCCGCGCGCGGATTCGAACTTCTTTGTTTAATTGCCATAGTATCAGCCTACAAGTTGCTGTAGAAGTAATAATTTATTACTATTGCTTCATATTTTTTCTAGTATTAGGGACAAGCATTAAACTGTCGTTTTCAGTAAGCATACTAGTATTTACATTTGTAACTGTATTTAAGTACCAATATTACATTGACGATCTTCTTAAATTAAACCATTTTAAGCAAGATCTCTCCTCTCATTATATTTTCGTATAAAGGTACGTTATTTGCACCAATACACTAGTATTAAAAGTGATGATAGAGTACAATAATTTATAACTGCTTTATTACAAACCATCACGACTTTTACGATAACACAATATATTAAGAGCAGAAGTAAAGCTTCTTACAAACTGAGCACCTATCAACGTTTTTCGGGTTCCACTAAAGATTTCCCTTGCAGCTTTTGAATTTTATTTAGATAGATCAATTAGTGTACTTATTTATAAGACCAAAATCATAGTAAAAATTAAAAACTTAATGTACTCTTATTATTATTATAGTAAGTAATTATGATTTCCAGCAATTTTTTGTTAAAGCTCTTAAAATAGCTGGTAAACACAACAAAATTATTTATATTATTATAGTAGTGGATAGAAAAAAGATATAAAAAATAAATTAACGGAGACACGAGACTAATTTGAGAAGTGTACTTCTCAAATTTGAAACTATCTAAGGATTACCTCTCTTCTCACTGTGTTTTGTACTCATCTTACAGACGTTTACGATAATATGACGTTTGACTCGATAATGGAACGTCTTCATGCAGCCTTCAGCAATAAATCTAGCTGTCGGTTTAATTACAGCTTGAGCAAAGCCTTAAGTCTTGATTGTCGTCGATAAAACCAGGAATGCGCCCACAGTCTCGATTCAGGAAGTCAGCGAAAGGAGAACTTGCAATTTACTGTTGGTACAAGTAAAGAGCCTTGACGTGTGACATATCCTGGATGAGAAGACAATCGATATATCTTTATGTGAGAATGGGTTATTGGAAGATAAATTATCGCCATATTGTTATAGTGTCTCTTCAGTGTTGACTGCTGCCAGATTTGAGACCTTTTGAAAAAAAGGGATAATAAGAATATTTGCAGTGTTGTATGCATAATGATACAACACTACTGGTTAGGATTAAGATAGAAAACAGTTTTCGCATGGATCTTTAATTTTTGCCCTCAGAGAATAGACAAAAGAGAATATCCAAGAGACATACATACGAATGAGCTCTCGTAAAATTATGCAATAACATTTTTTTGCAAGGAAATTGTCAAAAAAAGTAAATCTTATAGATAATATCTCAATCACCACCAGCTATGAAATTCAAGGCATTCGAACGTATCAGCCGACATGGACCTGTTACATAGGTCAGGGATGCCGCCCACCGCCGCCCACCGCTGCGCTGGAGTGGCGTGGCGCCAGAGCCGTTCTCTAGCGAGATTCCGACTCGAAAAATTTAAGTTTTAGCAGACTGGTTCAGTTAGTCTGTTTTTTTGTTTACTGTTTATATAAATACTAGTTTTCGCCCGCATGAATTTCCCGCCGGAACAGTGCTTTTTCCCGGGATGAAAGGTACCTTATGTCCTTCTCTATACTCCTAGCTATGTGTATGCAAAAGTTCAGTAGATAGGGCGTGAAGAGGTAACAAACAAACAAATATACAAACTCATATTCGCATTTATAATATTAGTTGGAATTATTTCGCGTATATAGCAAGGAGATGAAGAATAACTTCTAATTTTATCTCTATTTCTTTCTCACCATAGTGATTTCAGGTTGCGTCCTCAGATGGTTGCTGCGCTGCAAACCCTAGGTTCTGCTTTTGACTTCTCAATTTCTCTATTCATAGCCTTCTGACTGAAGATTTTAAAAAAATTCCTATTATATTACACATTAGGGCAAAGAAGCCTTCCGACTCCAAGATAGGCGGTTGCATTTTGGCATACAAAGTCAATTTATAAGTATAAGTACGGTACAATCACAAGTATAACAATCACAGCATTTCCCGTCAATGGTAAAGGAAGTCTCAACCGCAAAGCTGCAATTTTCTTAGCGATACGTTTTCCATGAGAGCCGTCGCCGAGTTTACGAGCAATTAACGTTATTCCTACGAACATCTTTATAGACTCTACTGATGCTATTTCATACACTGCCTGTATATGGACAAAAGTACAATTTTTTTGTAGGATAGTGGCAAAACATCATCCTAAGGGTCCTTATTACTGATTATCCGCTTATCCGCCCGTCTGTCTTTCAGCTGGTTTATATCTCGTGTTACCGAATTATAATTTCTAGTCTATTTGAAATTCCTACAGATTTATTCATATTTACGTTGCCGTTGTAACAAAAAAAAACTATATAAAGTTAAAAATTAAAGGAGACCCTAATACACATGCACATAGGATAGGTACCTTTAGTGCGAATAATCCAACAGCACGGTAACTAGACATGGATAATAATAATATTTACTAAAAATAAAAAAAATTGTGACTTATAACTTATATTGTTACTAACCTTCCACTAACAAAGTTAACGCTAATTTACATAAGTCCTAGACACGGCCAAGTAAGATTTAGGGCCCTGAGGCCATCAGACATCCGATGCAAATATCTATTAACCATTGCGATTCAGCCTTAATAATATTGTACAAACGCAAATTATTTATAGGAGACCTTGAGGCGGTATGTTTGATAATGCAAGTTGTATACAAGTTGCACTTACTGGTATACAAGCTAGGGATAAACAACAGTGTTGCTATTGTTATAGTGGTGATAATACAATTTACTTATTTAAAAAAAAAAACTACTTTTTGTATTCGCGTGAAAAAGCGAGTAAGATCAGGTCCCTCAAGCTTTTATAGTCTTATTAATATTATACCTACGAGAATATGAACATAAATTTTGCCCAAAAAAGTAAACCCATACATACACTTGGGTCCACGATATAAAAAATATTTCTAGTAAAATGTGTATAGTGTGAAATAAGTTAGTGATTGGTAGTTCATTTAGAACTACCAATTACTAACTTATTTCACACATTATAATAGCTAAATTTGCTGTATAAAACTTTTCTGATTATATAATTGGCTTAGCTGAGGGAGAATACTTATTTCCTACTAAAGGCAAATTTAATAGTTTTCCTTGTGGTACAAAAAATATTTATAAATAAATACAAAATATAATGAGATCTATAGAAAAATAAAATATATATTTCTAAACATATTTTCGCCAAACAATTAACTGGCAGCTTTATAAACGATTTATTTATTCATGCTTACGGTTTAATGACAAATGATTTATAGATCATGATACATTTTTCCCGTCTGCGGTTCTAATCAACTCGGCAAGGAGTAATTCGATAGAACATTGATCTATGTTGATCTATGCTGTTGCGAGTGGCCTGCTCTTTCGTAACACCGGCTCGCTGGCGCCATCTACCGTGATCTATAGGCGCCGCGCCGCTGCTCTACATGCCGTATTTGCATCTACTGCTTCAAGATGTATTATTTGTTTTAAATTTTTTGGTAAATTTAGGATTTTTTTTTAAATATCTGTATGATTTTAACTTTTAATTCAGTAAAGTTTTGCTATTGTAATAGTTTAAATTAATAATATTTTCAGAAGTTAAATAAGTATATATTGTTAAACCTGGGATAAATTTGACTTATTTCTATAAATAGCCTAAATAAGACGAGAATAATTACAGTATAAAATCGGTTCTACAATAATTATTTCTATCTAAATAATACAAGACCACAATTTAATTTCGTATCAGACAGAACAAACATTCAGTTGAATCCTTTGCTCTGTGCAAACACTTATCAATATTAAGTTCAATGTCCCGTCGATGTGAAAGGTCGATTGCGCCAATGCAAATCGAGTAACATTTTAATCTTTGAAAAGTACGGTTTCAAGTAAACACCTTAGTTTTAGGGTAGCGGCAGACAGATGGCGTGGGTCGTGTCGCGAATTGTGAAATGGACTGCTTTTCCTTGCGTGGGTCGCTAATTACACGTCTGGCTATTATTTATGTTGTTAAATATCGTCAAATTAATGGTATTTGAACAGTATTTGTTAATACGTAGGAAGGTATGTATAATTATTATTTTGACGACCTCCGTGGCGTAATGGTTAACATGTCTTACTGTTAATTAGGAGGTCCCGGGTTTGATTCCCGGTCAGGTCAAGATAAAAAATATTATTTTTCTGATTGACCTGGGAATTGGATATTTATCTATATATGTATTTGTTATAAAAATATAGTATGGTTGAGTTAGTATCCCACAACACAAGTTTCGAACTTACTTCGGGGCTAACTTAATATGTGTGATTTGTCACTATATTATTAGATACATTCATAGAACACAGACTAAAAAATTCACAGACGTGACTACTAATAGAAATAAAGATGACTAACAATTTTATCTGCTTTTCAGGTAAGTCACCGATCATTACAACATCGTGCTGAATCTAACTAAAAACCCTGGATAACTCAGTAAGTAAGAATTTAAATTTATTTTCGTCATTAAAATAACAAAAGTTAACTGGTGCAGTCCTTGAAATTGATAAATATTAAATCTAATGATAAAAACTAAAATCTAATTGCAAATACAAATATTTAGTGCATCCATTTTTTTGTTAGTATAGGTACTATTTTTTCATACAAACAGATATACGACCCACTTGATGGGAAGCGGTTATAAATAGCCTTTGGACGCCTGAAACACCAGGGGTGTCACGTACGCGTTGCCGACCATATTTTTTAAATATTTACAACTTAAATGAATTGTAATACAGTATCTATCAAACTTTGGTACAACTAAGCGGTAACAGAAATCTCCGTATGAATAAAGTATACGTCAATAAAACTAGATGTATCCTCATATGGAATTCAATTTAATAATTCACAGTACAGGTAGGGCCTAAGGGCGTCGTAGGGTTCATAAAAGAGATTTGAAAACCCGCTGTTGACCCATAAACTCATAAAATCGACGTAGGGCGGGAAAAAAATCGTTTAAGGTTTCTTTGCAATGCGTTCAATATAGCTCGGTGCGTTTACTATGAGATTTTATAAACGCAGACGCAAGCGATTATGTTAGGATTTTGTAAGGAATTTTTTAGTTTCCTTACTATCTGCCAGGGGCTCTGTTAAGGTTTATAATAGAAAACTGCCTCCGTGATCCAGTGGTTAAGGGGTTTGCCTGTAGACCGGGGGGGTCGCGGGTTATTCCCACGGGAAGCATACTTTGTTTAGTTGTTTCCAGTTTGGAAAGGACATTAAAGGCTTGAATCACCTGATTGTCTGATAATAATGATGATTCCGTGCTTCGGAAGGCACGTTAAGCTGTTGGCTGTCATCTGGTAGTCGTTGAAGAAACCACGTCAGAAACTGAGAGGCGGTTTCGAAGAACTCTGACACCAGGGTGTGCATGGTGGATTGACCGTGACGCCTACTCGAAATGATGATGATATAGAAAATAGCTAACACAGTTTCGAGATTTTGCATTTGCATCGTAGGCGCGAATACTAAATTAATATCAATTAGGTCGTTTTTCTTTCATACTTTTTTGAACACTTAACACCCAAAATAAGAAATAAAATTTAAGGTAGGTACCTACAAAAATGATGACATGAAAATCCATTATAATTTTGCAGCATTGAAATTTCAAGATACTTTTCCATCTGTTCAGATATTCACGCGGCCCCCGTTTCCTATAAGTATTTCTTTTCCAAAATTCCAAATCCTTTTGAATCCGGCTTCTGAACTACAATTATATTTCGTCCCCCTCCTTTGCGTGTGTTAGAGTGAGATAGCAGTAACCATGGTCGTTATAAAAGCAATCCCGGTGGAAAATCAACAACAGACGTATACAGGGGACTGAGCAATTCTTTCCCAGGGTATAAATTATGCAGATTCCCCGGCCACTTGTTTAGAGGTTTTCATCAAGTTATTTCGCTTTATGTGTTTGCGACTGCGATGAACTTATTTCGTAACTGATACTTAATATGGGTTAGGAGTCATTATTTTATTTTAGACCATTTCTTTGGGTTGGTACATACTAATCTTGTACATAATAATGCGAAAGTAAGTTTGTTTGTTTGTTACGCTTTCACGCCCTATCAACTGCACCAATCTTCCTGAAATTTCGCATACACATAGATAGAAGTATAGAGAAGGACATAGAATACCTTTCATCCCGGGAAAAAGCACAGTTCTCGTGGAAAATTCGCTCGGGTGAAGCCGCGGGCAAAAGCTAGTTATATATGTTAAAGTAACTTTTCAAACTAAGTACCTAGGTATGTTAACGTCAAGCTGCTCGTATTCAGATATATGAAACGTCATAATTTTAATAATATTTATTGCTATTTGATTCACAAAGATACACAAATAAGTAGACGTATAGACTTAGAACATATGTTCCTAATTTAAAATAAACATTTTTAACGGAACTGTACTGCGCCTTTTTTTTCTTTAGTAATTTTTACCTTTCCTGTGGCAACAATCAAATCACACACAACGGGATAGAAAATATCTTTGTTAATTTCGTATTTTAATAGGGTTTTATTTACTTTTCCCAGAGATAGCGGGAGTTAAAATGTTCATCACATGCAAAATCCCAACAAAGCTTATCAAATGTCGAGGTTATAGAGTGTAATCAGCTTTGGTAACGGTTTTTGCGCCAAAAATGGCTACGCCATTTAAGGTTATCGGTAGGGGCTTGCGAAAAAAACTGTTTGCAATTCACACACCTGATAAGTATTTTATCGGACGAGACATAATATTTTAATAAGGTTTAAGATGTTTTATTTTTTTGATAAACCCGGGTATGAGATCAAGTATAATAAATAAAATATGTTTTATAATTCAACGATATCACAAGTCACGTTTTGTCATAAGTGATATTTTTAATTTAATAAAATAACCTAAACATGTCCAGAGTCGCGGACGGGAAAATAGACCAAAGGAAACAAACAATAAGTAAATTTGACAGCTGTCAAAACTGGCTCAATTTCAAGAATTTTAGATATTTACAATTCGTTTTATGCAAATATGAGTACTTAATTTTCTTTTAAAACTAAACAATCAATTTATTTAAATAGCTACTTCGAAGTTATGAAAACTCCAGACTTAACTTTATCGTCAAGTTGCGATCTCTAATTTAATTAAAAATAAACAAAATAAATTTCTCTACGTCAATGTTGGGAGTTCATTTAACGGAATTCCACATTTAAAATCTCATTGCGTCTGTGTCCCGCTCGTCTTCTCATTCCGGGACATTGTCAAGAAATTGCGCCAGGGGATAGAATAGCCCGGGGAATTATCGTCCCCTGGATGAATAATTCTGTGGGATAATTCGTTTTGCTAATAATTATTATACAGCAAGAATTATTTCAATTAAATTGAAAGTGTTTTAGGAAGAAGTGCGAAACGCTGTTTAAAAAAATAAACAAAACTTCAGAAGTTCAGGAGTTATGAAATGAAAGGTAATAGGGCGAAATTTAAATACCATTGAACAAATTTATTTACCCGTTTTTGATCGTAGAGTTTCAAGTTAAGTAGAATATTATATAACAAACATAGGAAGACATATTCATTCGCTTAAAGCAGCTGTTACGGCTGTTACTTAGAATGCGAAGTAAAGAAGAGCAAATTAGTCATGGCTGTGAGATTTATACGCTCGGCCTAATATGGATAGGGCTGGCATACACGAATTGCGCCTAATTGTCTTAAGAAAAAAAACATATGTTGTAGCCAGACATAGAATAAGTACAGCTCTAATAAGTATGAAGATACTTAATAAGAAATCATTACTTTTCAGCTTAATAACTTGATTTAATGTGCAAGGAACATAATTGAAAGATAACTAAATAAAAAGAAACGCTAATTATACTCATTTATCACATAATTGATTATCGAATTTGTCATTTTTGTACCATAACGCCTTTATAACTTACGGCCTACAATGAAATAAATGGATTTCATTAAAAAATCTTATCTTTCTCCTTAATTTTTCTTACAACAAACTCTTATATTAAACAGACGAGGGTGTCGTTCAAAAAATATTGCCAATATATTTCTTTTAAAATAGCAAAGCAACCCTGCGCTCCCAAAAGTTAATTTTGTCGAAATGAAACGCAGACTATTCAAAGCTTGAGCGCATGTAATTTTTCTTTCATTACTCGTCAAAAAGCTCGTTGTCCCTGAAAAGATATTACTCTCTCTTTTACTCAGTGTCACTGTCGTGAAATTGCGAGCCAACTTTTGTTTTTTTTAAAACAATCTCCTTTGTCAGAGCGTCGAGGCTTTAAGCCTAATAGGGGTAACAGTCTGGCAGTTAACAAAAAAACACACGTATTGTAAGGAAAATTCTGAAAAAAAACATTCATTTTCTTTAATATATCTTTATATACCTTATAGCATCACTGGTAGAGCTTGACTCATGCTGGACATCATTAGCTAAATTTTATAAAGTTACTTTTTTTATTGATTGTTTAGGTGTTAAAAACACTAGCAGTTACAAATAACTTGTCTAGTTATATACTAACTAGCTGTTCCCCGCGGCTTCGCCCCGCGTGGTACTCGGTTATATCGCGCCCAAAAGTAGCCTATGTTTGACCTCAGGTCGTTAACTACATCCCTACCAAATTTTATCACAATCGGTCCAGCAGTTCAGCTGTGAAGAGGTGACAGACAGACAGACAGACTTTCGCATTTATAATATTAGTATGGATAATCCCTATTATTTATAAAAAATAAAAAGCTTCTGTTAATATGTTTTGATGATTAAGACAAGTCGTAGGGTATTATTTAAATCAACTAAGTATTATTCCTCAAGATACGAGATTATCAGTCATTTCACTTATATTTAGATGTATTTAGACTGAAAAGAAATCTGTGATTGACGCTAACATGCATACAAGAAAACAAACATAAACCGACTGAAAAAAAAAAAGAATCGTAACACAACTTACACGTAGAACTATTTGATGTAAGTATAATAAATAGATGTAAGTGCATTTTGCAAGATTGTCAACATTCTGAATTTGTCCTCGCAGTACTTTGGCCACTTGCGAATTAAGTCAGCATATTCGCCACCTTGACAGGCAATCAATCGGTCTCAAGATTTTCGTCCGTTCGAAAACCGGGTTAGTTGAAATGTTTTGACTTGCTCGCTTGGACAGGCGCCAACGGTGATTTGTCAAACCGAACCTCAACATTTGTAATGACTCGCAATAAAATACGTCTTCGTTTCGCATATTTACGATAAAACGTTGTTGACGTTTGAAAGATATTGTCTCTGGTTACGATTCGAATTTTGAATTATTTTTGTTTGACAACGGCCAATCAGGCATAAATTTTCACAGGATTTATTTTTTTACAAATAGTGGCCAGTATTTTACACTAATATTTTTCGTATATTTAAGATTTAAATAATGGTAACATTTGATGTTTTGATGATAATGCTTGATTGTATCTGACCTATTTTAATATCCTGTTTGTAATTAAATTTGTGCATTATTTTTTATTTTGCAACCCAAATACCTCTGAACAATCCAAGGTTGAAATTATAGATAGGCGTTCAGTTTATTTATCTTGTTCTAGATATAATTAGGTCAGGTGACGTTTATTAAGGTTATGATGCGGTAGCTATAATGAAGCGTTGGAGAATGATCTCATTCAGTTCCTATTACAAGATACGAGTATAGATTTATTGCAAGGTCAATTTAAACGCATCTGTTTAATGAATTCGTGTTCTAATAATGGTGTCTCGATATTTATTAAATCATAAATAGGTATTCATTTAATCCTTATAACCTTTTGCTTATTTTTTTTCTAATCATCAAAATATGTAATAAGTACCTACCTAATTAAATAACCTGAGTTAGAATCCGGATATTAATAATAAATCCTTAATGTGTTTCTTTTAATATAAATCGTAATTTAATTTCGCTCTTATTAGACACTCATATACAAGTTACCATGTAATCCTTAAGAAACATATTAAAATACCGCAATTATTTAAATAACATACAAACGGGAGCCACAGCCGTTTATTTTCTCCAATAAAAAACCGGAACGTAAAAGTTAAAAAGAAAGAGAAATAAATCAGGCGCGTCTGAACTTCATAAAAACGTCTCTAGGCGTAGACACGACATTTCTTTTTTAAACATCTGGTAGCAATTAGAGCGGCATAAATAAAAAAAAAGTTTCTCAGTTCTCTATGACTGAAAATGTTTAAAAGCTAAATTTCACGGCTTAAATGATGACGACAAATTGTATTTTAATACTAAATAGTACATTAAGTAAAAAATGGTTGCCTGTAAAGTCGGTTTTACGGGCGAAGATTTTACGTGACAACGTCTTTTTCTCGGTAGAATATTTATTGATATGAATATAATCTGCCGCGCGCGGTCTGCCGCGCGCGGCAGATCGATCATAGTTGAGTGGGAGAGAGACGCAAGGCATTCAGCGGGCCTCTCTCTCGTTCGGTGACTCATCGTAACGTTACCGAGCGTTACACTTTTTCATAAGTGACTCCCAGCCGCAACCTAATTTAAGACGTTGTCACGTCAAAAATACAAAAAATAATTTTCATCTTTTATATACCTAATCATTCGTCGTCTCATGTCGTCTCAGCCTAAGGTTTCTATAGACACAGCAACAGAATACAGCAGATATGTTTTAGATTTAGTTTTTTTCAAATCCTTTTCAAAATTGATTATATGATTACATTCTCTGAACAGGAAATGATCAATCAACAAAACATAAATAGTTCCCGTTGACTTTTTCATATGTTTACTAATGTACCTAAGACCTCTTTCAATTTATTTATATATAAAAGTAATTAGTTGTCAATATTTTAACGCATGTACCATTACATACCATTAGCGTTATTAATGAAGCAACTATAACAGCAGTTAGTAACGGTTAAAGGAAGTCGTTATAACGAGCGTGACATGAAAGCTCTCGTTTTTTGTCAGTACCTAATTCATTTTCTGGCTATTAGGTGAAAACTACTTTATGCTGAGTAACTATTTCGTTTTTGACTTAAAATAAAGCGGTTTAAACGTGCTCCTTGCATATAAGAGTAATTAATTTTCCTTAATTTATTAGTTGTTTAAATATAGTAGGCAACATAATCGATGACTATAGCGAATAAAATAATAAAATGAAATACCATCTGGAATAACCTGGGGAATTCTGTAAGATAAAATTATCACGAGAAACAGAAGTGATGGAATAGAATAAAAAAACTCTTTATTGCACCAAACAAATGTATACATAATTTTTAAAAACTAGGTAAGATACATAGGCGGACTTATCGCTAATGCAATCTCTTCCAGCCAACCTCACGTGATAATTGATAATATGATAAATAACAAATAATTAAATTATCTGTGTGACTTTTATCTAAATCAATGTACTGTAGACCACATAGGAAAGTATACTTTATTATTTAATACGCTCTAAATAAAATGACACTCCTAAACTTTACGAAATAAATAAAAAATGAGAATTAATTGCACTTAAATATTTATACTATTTGTTATCTGCAAATAGTCTTGTATTGAAAAAAAAAAAAAATTCTTTCATATAATCACAATTCAGGTAAGGCCTAAACCAGTGTCATGATCAATGTTGGTGGCAGGTTTTAGGGTGTGTGACCTCTCCTCCACTGTTAGAGGAAGTGGTGTCGCACGTTTTCGGCCTCCATTGTTCCATCTCATCAGTATGCCTAAATTAACTCTTTACTTTACCCCGGGTCGTGACTGTCAGGGACGCTCGTCCGACGACCCGAATGGCCCTTTGTTATTTTTTCAAATATTTTTTTTTCTTATCTTTAATGAACAAAAGATGTATTTGCAAAAATAGGGTGCTATATTTTAACCACGAAGTTCAAGCATACTTGCCGCTTAGACGTATTGAGTAACTCAATAATGAACCATTTTTTTGAAATATTATTTCACTAAAAAATTAATTTCATTTTCATATTTTAACAATATTGAGCATTACCACTACTAGAGTCTAAAATAAAAATAAAAATTAGCAACGATTTGAATTTCGCGCCATTTTATAATAAACATGTGTTTATTTTTGTTTTTATTATTTTTAAATTCTCGGCACGGCGCAGACCCACGCCCGACGCCTTATGAAATTCATTATTGTTATAATATATCGTTATCGTGTCGTTATCATACCATACAGCTTGTTTAGTATTCCAGGACGGTTTTTTACGCGTGTCTCTTGATGGTGCGTAAAAATATCAATTTAAAGATTGAAAACGTATTAAATGCGTATGCGTATCCTGTATTAATGTAATAAATATGAAGATTTTTTTACCCGCGCTTGTCTTTGACTGCTTATCGGTCAAATTAAAAAAGTATATTTGTGCTTTATGATCTATTAGTGAAAGACTGGTGGGAGTTTTTGGAGGGAAAGTAAACTGTCGCTATGTCCGCGCTGTATTGAATTTCCAAAACTTAGGTTTTTTCGAGTGTTTGTGCATAATATTGGTGGATTATTATTCGCAAAGTGTTCGTGAACAAGCGTGAGTGTTGGGAAGTGATACAGTGTCGATTACGTGACTTTTTATCTTTGTCACCAAAATCTCCATGATATAGCTAAGTGAAATTTTTCCACCGCTTCACTTAGCCATCTGACTCCGACTAGACTTACTTACTTGACTGGACTTGACTATTGACTTGAATTTTGACTCGACTGACTTAAGTAGGACTGAAGAAGATTAATAAATTCAAGAAAGGCCTTAAAGGACTAGATTCCATGGCCGTATGAACTATTCAAAAAAAAAAAAAAAGACTGGTGAAAGACACAGCTTTTGCTGACAGTCATAGCACATTAAATTTGACCTAACATTTACCGCCTGTAGCAGAAAATTTTCGTTGCTCTATATAGCAGGAGATAAGATTGTTGTTGCTTTATAATATTTTCAATGAATATTACAGGTTTACAAATATTATAGGTTACCTACGTAGGTAGATATATTTTTTAGTACTTGTTGAGAATTTACATACAAGTTTTGTCGATGATTGTAAGTTAGTAGGTTTTATTAGTACCTACTTATTTACTTAGCTGTTCAAATAGCTTTAACCTTCGCAAACATTTTTATATTGAATATTTCACGGTATTTTCCCCAGAAACCGGAAGATTTTGTTGTACCATAGATTACCGAGTTATGTCATTATATGCATATAAAGTAAAAAACGGGACTTTTTCTACACATCTGGCAACGGAATTTTTTTAAGATTGTGAACCAAAGGTCAGATATAAAAGAAACACTGTAAATAAATAAATTGTGTATTAATTTATTATCGAGTGTTTCATAAAAGCTACACTAATTTATTAAATGAAATGAAAATTTTTAAACTGTGGATAATTTAACAGGGATTACTAATAAGCATAAATATGCTCTTATATGGCCAATAAAAACGATTTTATGGCACGGTTCAGTAGGTGAGCCGTCAGTGAACTTGAAATATAAATTAGAAAATCAAATTGATGCGGTGATTTATTGAACAGTTCCACTTACCAGTTCTTTTGTTATTGACTTTTATTTTTGTCTATAAATATGTAAAACAGTTAAAGAAAATAATAACTTCGTTGATACTTGCTATGTAAAAGTATTATAATGTTGTCATGTTTGTCAGGTCATTTAGTTAACAATGCGATAAAACTCATCAAAGAAGATTCAGTAGTATAAAATAATAATTTAAGTCAAGTTCAAGAAATGTATAAATATTGTCCAATATAATTTCGATAATAATTTTTTATTCGATTTGATTCTGTATACTTTCAGGTAGTCTTCACTAAAACGCAAAAAGTTGTATATGATACATATTCTTGAAAACGATTTTAATAAAATCTCATTCATATTTTTATATAAGCAAAAGGTAAGTTTTATATGGAAATCATAACTAATGCATTATAAAGGTGCGTTGCACGTTGCACATTGTCTGGCAGCTCGGCACGTCCAAATTTCGGCACGGCACATAAATTCGGCGTGTGGCACGCCCACGGCGACAGCGGTGCACAGGGTTGTATATCCACGTTGTGAGAAAATTAAAAACCTGGTCAAGTGCAGGTCCATTCATATTATTTTTGGCTTATTTGGAATCAATATATTATTTTTTATATGCCTTTTACTATAAAACTTTTTATTATTATTTATTACTAAACTGCGGCAATAAAATATATAATCTGTGAAAATTTCCAGTCTCTACCTATTAACGTTCCAATGGATAAACAGGCTGAGTAAAAGAGTCCCATTATACGTAAATGGAACCCTAAAAAAAATCCTATACTAACGCTCTATCGTTCATAGAGCAGATAGTATTCTGTAATCTATGCTAGAGCTATAAAGAGCAACTATGGAGTGATAAAAATACTATTATCATACTTAATAGACGTTTTGTTTCATTAAACCTATTTAAAATTGCGGTAAAATTCGTTTCAGCCAAAGACAAATTCCACTGGAAGTCATCATAAATAAACATACTCATATCAAATTTAAATAAATATAAAATAAGTATTATCGATATCAATGAATTACCATTCACACAATGCGTGTGTAAATACTATCAGGGTGACATGCTCATATGGAAAATGCAACTGGAGTATTGCATTATTTGCATTACAAAAAAAAAAATAGAGATGCGTTTGCGTCAGATGACATCCTTATTATGCTAAGCGCGAACACGACTTTTAGGGCTGTCACAAACCGGTTATTTACGGCGAGGTTCATTACGAATTCTGCGAATGTGTTTAGCTCAACCCTGTTGCACAATTTAAAAACACGATGTGTTTGATATACGCCGATTCGTTTCCATTTGCTGACTACCTTATGTTGGATGCTTATGCAAAGGCAGGTAGTGAATTTGTTGATTGATTCAGAGTGGGCTGATATTTCCGTTTCTGTAATTCCATTTCAGAATCAATTCACCCAAATAAAAAATTCCATTATTTGACAATATGGTGATCACATTTTTAACACAAGCTAGATTGAAATGTACTTCACGTTATTTTAAAATACCTATGTTTGACTCCATAGATTAAAAAGAGATGCCAGAGAAATCGCGCGTGTTTCCCAAATTCTTTGTTTGACTCTTAGTTATTGTAAGAATTGTAATTTGTGTCAGCTTGATAAATATGACACCAATGTTGGTAACCTCACCACATACAAAAAAGTAAAATACAATATCATATTCATAATTTCAAAATCAAAAAACGATCAAATGATCTTGCAGATTGCTTCTACGCTAATTGTGTGGCAGACTTTGACGTATGACCTGAAATAACCCCTTCCACAGCCAAAATACAGATAAAAAGAAGCGGTGAAGATCCTCGCAGGCCCGGGGTGACAGCTTGATTTACCCCGCTATATGATTTGTTACACTTTGTTACGTGTTACCACATGATTTGTGGCTGTTGTTGCTTTTTATACGGCTTTAACGAGCCTCTCAGGTAAAATTACAGTTGCGTCGGCAAGCTCACATTATGTGCAATTACTTGTATTTAGCCGTAGCTAATAAAAGGTGATATGTTCTTGGTAAATTGTACGAGTATGGCAGTTGTAGGAAATGCGTTATTATTTGATCAATAAGTATAGTATAGAAAATGGTCTTCTAGTGATATGTCTTACATATTTATTGTCTTATACATATACGTTTCTTTCTTCGTAGTTCCGACTTTACGGGAAATAAAGATCCAGAGAACTGGTCAACTTAACATCTATTTAACGATAGCCCTCTTACTCTACTACGTCTAGGTACTACTTTTATTGTGGCGAAACTTCTATAGTAAGTATAGTACAATAGGCGACATAATGTTCAAATCAATAAGTAGGTATAGATTTTTTTTTATAAATAGAGAGCTGTTATTTATTTTCCTGATATACCTAGCACCAAACTCTTAAACCCAAAACTTTTAATCGCTACGACGCAATTTGGCTTTACGGCGCCAACTCACGCCGGAATGCGTCGACCACGTGGCGGAATTTACGACATGTCCGCGACCAAATTAACTGATACGAGGCAACCCTAACCTAAAGTCAATGGTGTGTAATGGCGGCGGTCCAATCAATTAAGACACGCTGTATGACCGCGCAGGGAACGGGTGCCGCCACCCGCGCGGTGTGACACTGTCTTTATGCGTCAATTGCTTAGAATGTTACCTCCTTGGCAGTTACCAACCCTGGCTAGAATGCTACTCTTGCATATAGTTCTAGTATAGGTACAGTCGAATTTGTTGATCGTCCGTACGTACAGTGGGCCACATAGAAAAATACACACTGACCAGATATCGATAATACTCATAATAATTTTTATTTTCAATAGTTGACATGTTCAATCACCGTTTATACCTCAGATATCAGTTGTTTGATGTGATCTGAGGTTTATACAGATACTGTATGTACTTTTCCGATAACACAACTCATATTTTATTATTACAAATAAACGTTAAGATGATAGGTTTACCTTACAAGTGATATTCTTAAATACCTAAGAAATGAGTAAAACACTAAAGAGTGACAGAATAAGCTAGCTCAATTATGACAGATGGATTAAGGCCTTCGGGGATCTCAGGCGATTATAAATTATATGCCTATTTAAATTGCGTATTTCGCCAATACTGAATGATCTCATGTACAGATGAGTGCAGAGATATCTGACCTCTTTCAGTAGCGGTCTTGTGGTAATGTGGTCAGATTTCTCTGCAGCTGTTTGTACACAGCCTCCACAAAATGATTGAAATGATTACAGTGTGAACAAATCCATATACATATTAAATGAGTTTGTCGAAGAGTATTGGAATGAATTAATGAGGAAACTATTCCTTATTTGACATTTTATTGCTAGTTATTCTGAGAAAATATTCGTAATATTGTGAAATATTCATTCATTACTCCTACGTAATATCAGTCGTCATTAAGCCTACAATATTCGTATTGCGATATAATTGAAGCTCGAAAAACCTCAATATACATTATTTCTGTCATAAAACTGGTATAAAACGCTCATTGGGTTTTGTTTTAATTGAGCGATTGAATTGAAGACTTGGACAGTAGGTACATATTATAAGTATGTATATCATACTCATACATATAATATATTATATGTAGTAGAAAGCCCTTTCTTTACTCTTATTTACAAAGCCTTCTTATAAGTTGATGTATTGACTATGGCCTAGCGGCCGCCCAAAACTCTGCTTCTGTCCCCATGGGAATTTCAGGAAATCCGCTTGTTGCTGGCATCTCTAGAATGTTTTATACACCATCTTCACTTCATCAATTCGGACTAACGCTTCTAGAATTATGACGGAACATATATACAAATAAGGTTTATTTTACTAAGCAACTCGTATATTATTATTTAGATGTTACTAAAATATCACATACAATACTTGTATTTATTTCGTAAACCGTTAAGTCATAGACAAATACTTAACTGCTTGAGACTAAAGACATAAAAGTATCAATTTTGCGAAATCACCGCACTGGAAAATTTTTGCACGATCACACACATCGTGGAAATTTTAGCTTAGCCCTTCGGGTCATTCAATTAATATAACAGCGGAAACGAGACTGAATTAAGTTTTACAGTTTAGTATGCCTGTATATAAAACTATGTGTAAAGATGTGGTACTATAAAAGCTAGGTGCTTGGTTTTATATATATAAAACTGGTCGCTTTCCTAAGATACCATACTTATTTTTCCTTTTTCTATAAACCTACACAGAATCAAATATCATAATAATCGATAAAGGGTTCAAATTTATTTTCTATTTTTATTTATATAGTTAAACATCGATTATACAAGGGTTCCATAAAAGTAACAATAAAGCAACTGTCAATATTTCAGAGTTTCTAAGTCCAATAACGGTCAGCGGAAGACAGGCATGATGATATGTATCTATGAATCAATATATTATTTACTTCTTATTGACAATATTTTTTTTTAATTTAGGGAAAAAAGATTGTAATAGTAAAATACAGTATTGTAATTTTGTCATATTAATTATAAATTTAGAATTTCTAATGAATTAATGAATGAATAAATAAACACTTTATTGCACCAATCAGAGAAATACATCATTGGGTTGTACAGGATCGAAAATAAAAATTTGTACAAAGGCGGACTTATCGCTAATGCAATTTGTTCCAGCCAACCTAAGGTAATACGTACGTAACGTTGATCTGTGTACGTACCCGATTGAATTATGTAAGTTTACATTGCAATTAACCGTTTAAAACTACAACTATTTTTTACAGTCCGTTCATCTGTGGATCCCCTATGCAAGTCAATTAGTACACGAATGCACTCTCCCCTCACGCAGTCCAAATTGAATAACGCTATGGCGTCATTTAAAAGGAATTGAGAACGGTTTTGTAAAGTCAAATGGGATTCGGTTAACTTTTATCAGATATTGTGATGGGATGGTGCAGTGTAGCAAATTGTTTTGAAGTAAACATGCCAGTTTGTTTGTTTGTAAAACTTTATTGTACATAAACATGAGTGAATACGAAAGCATAAATAAAATAGGTACTTACCAACTTTACAATATTATTTTCTATCTGAACGGTAGATGTAGTATACAGAAGGGCAACGGCCTCTCCTCTTTCTTGGTATTTTTCTTTCCTTTTATTATTTTTTGTCCTTCTTTTGGGAGTAGTTTGCATGAACTAACTGGTGGCGGAAGCACGCAAAGTAATTTGGTAAGAACGGGTTGTGTCCTCTCTCTCTAATCGTCTCTATCTATAACTACTTCATTAAAAACAACATATGTATCAACTAAAGTGGGAAATAACGGTAATGATTGCTTATATGTATTTGTGTCTGTGTTGGTACCTCTTTATACTTAATCTACTAGTAAAAAACATTTTCCGCGTATTATAGGAATAGTAAGAGTCCATAGTGCCCAGACGAGATGTTATAATATAAATTATGTTGATTTACGAAGCTATTAGTTTTACTACCCTGTATACCATTTATCATAGAAGTCATGTTTCAAGTGAATATAATAAATATTCGTAGATCCAAGAAGGTAGTAGGAAATTTAATATTTTTTTTTGAAAAGGCCGACATGTTTAATGATCAGCCGATCTTTAGGAATGCATTTATTAGTGGAATATGTCACCAGTTGGACAGAAATAAAAAAATGACTTTTTCTATTTATTCCTTGATCACCTTTTACGACAACTGATAAGGGGTGATCTATTTCTAAACCGACAACACGACTGATGTACGAGAATTAGTCTGAGTTCTTGTTGATATTTTGTGCGTCTAAGTTTATAAATTTCAACTCAAAACAAGGTTGAATTATTTGATCCACTACAATAAGAACTGACATCATACAACGTGAGATGTTAATTGTCTAAGATAACGTTTTAATACTTTTAATGGGTAAATATGAACCTGAAGTTCTTAATTGAATTGAACTTTATTTAGGAAGGATACCGTAAGTACATTAATCACAGTTTAACAAAGAGTATAAGAAAAGTAACTTTATTTTCCATGTTTTATTAAATGAGATATTATTATTTATTTATCTACTCATATTATGATTTTAGTCTCATTGTTTCATATATTTATATATCTTCTGATTAAAGTTGTAATGATATTATTTTTGCAGCCCAGAAAAACGAATACCGAAGAATTTAGAATCCGCCTGGGATTCCAATTTTTTGATTTCTTTAAGATTTCTTTAGTCATGGAAATAATCAATACTCGGCATTATACAGAGTTTTGCATATGGCACAACATGAGACAAGTCCCAATGTCAACAACTCAACAAATATTATCCACTTCCAAATAAGATTAAGCCATGATATCGTAGTATAGACCCTTAAGCACAGAATAGATAGTACCTAAGCTTAGATCATTTTTCCAAGGTAGAGTTATGTGCAACTAACACTGCAACTAATAAGCTTTTAAAACAAATACATATATAAGTAATAAGATACAAAGTTGCCCCGGGCCTATGAGCTAAAACCTAAAGACTTTTTATGTACGTAAGTCCAGTGATTGACCATGACCCCAGTACATAATAATATGAAATCTAAAAAAGAGCTCGCTTTATCTTCATTCATTAATTCCTTTTAATTTTGGTCCGACATTTTTTAGGTGTTTTGGCCGCGTAATACGTAATTCTACATGGACACAGGCTATATAAAAGCATATAAGTAAATAGTTTTTCGACTGAGGAAAACATTCATAAAAAGTCACAAAATCAGCTCTTGCTCTCATTCTTTCTTTCTTTTATTTTTTTTAAAACCATGATTGTTACCCTAAGAAAACACGTATTTTGCTCGTCTACACTATAAAATATTAATTCAATATTAAACGTGTTATAAATGCATTTTTATTTTTTTTATAATAAGCAAATATGGTAATATTTAGGCTTAAAAAGTTGATGTAGCAAAAAAGTAGGCCACTTTACTACATTCTTGTACTTGTGAATGTAGGCTAAATATTTAATGCAGGATAATCGATGATTTATAAATGACCATAACGTTGGCACAAAATATAAAATTACAGAAGGGCGACAATTCCACCATGATATAGGTACCCATATTTGCTACACAACAAAACTGCACTGCACCTTCAGTATTGTATGCATTGTCAACTATAGCTTATTCCCTAGAATATAACGATAGAGTAAGTAAGGTATTATTAAATAAAAAAAAAACATAAATTTAACGGTTAAATAGCTTCTTTAAATTGTGCTAAACACATTTTTTTTATTTCTTCCAAATGTTGACTGGTAGTGAATGCTTTAAGTCCAACAAATGTATAAGTATTTTGTATTTATGAAACATTAAACTTTTAATCTATATATATAAAAATGAAACTTTCCGTTGTCACGACATAGCATGAAAACGGCTTGACCGATTTGGCTGATTTTTTTTTGTAGTTTTCTAATACTCTGTACAAGGTTCTTACGGAAAAAAATATTAAGAAAGGCGGTACAAAGTTCGTCGGGTCAGCTAGTATACATATAAAATACTAACACGTAGATTGAAGTATGAAGTTTATGTCATCTTTATTTTGTGGCCTTAATAATTGTTATATTTTCAGGTAGGCCTTCAATTATCGCTAGTAAGGTATAATTAGGTATGATTTACCCACGATTTACCTGTACTTAACCTAAGCACGTCTAGTTATCAATTATGGTGTATCATGTTGAATAATCTTATATATGGTTGTAAATAAACGTGTTCATATATTTTTGTAAATTTTAATATTTCACGTAGAAAGGTAATTTAGTGCTAATTAAATAGTTTTGTACCGTTTTATATTTTACGGAAAATGTGTCTTTAAAGAAAAATCTTTCTTTATATCGCATTGTATGTACAATATGATACAATACAAATACTCTTTATTGCACCACAAAATAATAAAATTACAAAAAACAGCTTTACTTTAAACAATGAGAATTGAAAATAACTGAGAAAATTGAACTATAACAATTTGTAAATGTATTTTGTTATATAAAACGAATTTTTATTACACACTACTATATATAACACTCAAATATTCTATACAAAACTTAACTACTACCTACTATATACACACTTAATATTAATATTAAAACTTAACTTTCTTCAAAAAATAAGTCATAATTTCACTTATTTTCACATTTATAAAAAAAATATAATAAAAACCGAAGCTTCGAGATTTATTAATCCATATATTCCAATATTTGTCACATGTGACAATATACACAAACCCAGAAAGATTTTAATTAATTGGTGCAACACGAGTGTAAAGCCGCAATAAAAACCTGACGATTGGTGTGTAAACCCGTAAAAGTACGAGCAAGAATCGAATCAGATGTGCTTAAGCGCCCTACGCATGATACCTATAAGATCGTCTTGGGAAAAAGAGACATTTTGTCTTACACAAAATCGTCTTTGTGACAAAGTTAATTCGTAATCAGAATTTACCTCTATTTTCTAAATTAATGCTATCTGTAAAGACTTAATTGGCTCTTTGTTTTATTATATACTTATTTAAATTACCATTGTTTTTGAAGTAGCCGACAATTGTAAGCACGGAATATTTAATAGTAGGTACTAACGTACTGTAAGTTTACCGGGAAACACTCTCTAACGAAGAAAAACTGTAAGAGCAAATTATTTGCGAACTTTAAAAATATAATCAAAGTGCGTGCGACATATGAATATCAAATCTTGTACTCACTCACATCATTTCATTATTTAAACAGTTGTAGCACAGTTTAGTGTAATATTTATATATTTAGGTATAGTACATAATTATGGAAACTTTATCTAGAAAATCGGCAAACTGAAAAATATTAAGATCCCCAATAAGTTTTGTTTTGACATTCAGAAATAATATTAACTGATTTGCCGAGACTAATGATACTATTTGTTGATATTGGCGTAGCAATAACATAAGTGTAACTATATCCCTGATTGTCAGATCTTTCATTTAAGTATATAAATTTATTTCTAGAAATTGTAACTACCTATGATTATTTGTCTTATGAGACATTGTCTTACATTGTGCACAAGACTTTACAAAATAATGAATGAACGTTAATTAGCAAGGCGGTGGCCCGGCGCTGCTCAATTTGTTAATTAAATAGGCCACGCGCATTACAAGGAAAGTATATTACCTCAAAATATGTATGTTAATGCAGTATGTAATATTATAAATTCATACAAGCCTTCTGGAAGACAGTGGTTAATAATTTGTCTCTCATATTTAAACTAGTGACCCGCCCCGGCTTCGCATGGGCATAAAATCCTTCCTTATGAATCACTATCTATTTAAAAAAAAACGCATCAAAATCCGTTGTGTAGTTTTAAAGATTTAAGCATACATAGGGATAGATATAGGGACAGAAAAAGCGACTTTGTTTTATAATATGTAGTGATAGTGATATAGAGGTGATCTTAAAACAAAATGCCTAGAAAAAAGTTGTGAACTTCCGGTAGCCTAACTAGCTCTATCGCATAATAATACCGATGATACTAAAAAGTATTTAAATATTTAAGTTCTGTCGTCGTCCAAAGTTGATAGCAAACAGATAAATAATAATGTAAATAAAAATATAAAAAAGCAATATTTTATGCTTAAAGAAGAAAACATTAAATCACCATAAGTGAATAAACCCACTACACAATTTCTACCGAACTGGACTTTCTCATAATAGATTTAACCTCAAGTAACCTAGAACCTATTGAAATTGTCACATAAGTCATTGCAATGACGGATAAAACCCAGCTTTCACTTTTATTGTATATCGATGTGGACAAACAAACCGTAAATCATGGTAACGAAAAGCCATTACATTCAAAGATGGCAACCTGGAGATTGAACCCCAAGAGATACATTGATCGCAAGAACTACTTTATCAGGCAAGATATGACACCCACGCGGGCCGCGATCAGACTGACTTGTAAATCACTTTTGTGTACATTTTATTTTATCCCCACTACTTTTTCAAATTGCTAAACAAACAGGCAAAAAGGTTTAAGTACCTGAACTACACCGGAAGTATCAAATTTATAGTAGCCTTGTATAAATGATATCAACAATTTGCTCTCAAATACATTTTTTGTTCATGTGGTTCAACTGATTTGCTGAGATAAGTCCGCCATAGTACATTTCGTTTTTAACCGATTTCAAAAAAGGAGATTCTCAATTTGTTTGAATATATTTATTACGTGTGCTTATTGGTACAATAAAGCCTTAGATTTAAAAAAAAAATTGCCTCGCGTGATGATTATTTGAATAAAATAGATTTAAAAAAATTAGAGCCTCGCGCGATTCGAAATTCTTTGAATAAAACAAACTGACTATAATATAATGTAGATTTTTCAATTTCTATCTAAGAAATATTATCATCTTTAGAATATTAACAATAAAATAGACTTTTATCTTTATTGTCATTGTTAGATACGATCCTGCAAGCGATACAAGGCTGGGTTGTGTACTGGACCAGTCTCTTGTATAAATATCACATGCAAAACTGGATCCGCAGATAACATCAACGAGTAGACCCATATGTGTTGATAGTAGGGCCGCCATTTGCAATTCAATTGCCGTTACGTTATGATTTGTATTATTTTGATTATTTTGTGGAATTTTATACATGCATTTATTTTATTGTGTGCCTGTTCTTTTTCTCTTTCCTTTTTATAGACTTTCTTAATGAAAAATCTTGAAAGATTATTCCTATAAACTAGGAATTAGTTACTTACTTGTTCCTTTGCTGTCTTGAGAATTCTTAGGTTAAATAAAAGTCTAAATCCAGTTCATATTTTTATCTAAGTACCAAATTTCAGCTAATTTTCTTCAGACCCGTACATATTTCAATTCTCTTTAAGACACTTTATATTTCAATACCACACTTATAAAATAAAGTACTATATATCTTACATTGAAAAAAAAAACAAGCATATTACCCGTCAGCTTCCACTCCCACGGTAATTTTTCACCCGATGGTCATTAAAATAACATATACCTATAACCTACTATTACAGATGACTTAAATACGTGCGTAAACGCAAGCATATCTTGCCGACTCTGCTAGTGCCATAAAATTAAGACCACACTAAGTATAGCGTCTATATGACTATACAAGTAGAGTATTCTGCAATTTATGTTATGTATGATAGTGTAGTCGTCTTACGAGCCATTTCGGCTTACAATGTTTAATATACAAAATGTTGAATTCTCTAAAAATTTAATTCCAAAAAGCACTCAGCAGTAAGATGACCGGTGTTGAGCATCGATAGCTCAATCAGCGTCCTTTATACTTATTTCTTTTAAAACTTAAAAGTAAATTGAAGGTGCCAAGTAAAGGCTGTCCTTTAGTTTTGCTTTTATTATTGCCATTAAGACGCCGACGCCTTTTAACGGCGTCAACAACCGATAAAAAAATTAAATAGAGTTACAAATACTATTTAGTTGGATTTACACAAAACATTAATTCAAAATATCAATTATTATCCAGAATATAGTAAATAAACAACAAGGACTTACAAATACATTAAAAAACACACATTACACATTAAAAATCAATTGCACAATCAGCAATATAAAAGCTAAGATGGTTCCCATACAGAAGACCACACATGTTACGTACATACATTATCAGATTACTACACTTAGCCAGTTTTATATGAGTCCAAACAAATAAAACATCTCAACCACAATTTATGTGCGCCAATAACAAATGGTATGGCAATATGGGATTATTGTCTCAGCAATAATATGCTGCGAATAATGGAAAAGGAGAATTATAGTAGAAATAATGGATCTTAGTAATATGTGATTAAGTAAGCCTCGGAAAATCTATTCATAAAGTCGTACTTCAATAAAATAAGTTGACCCAGTTAAAAGAAGAGCTATGTTGGTATTATAATCGAATACAAGAAAGAATAATTGTCTATATAATTTCCCACATAGTGGTAGAGACGCTAACTTTCTCTGACTGGCGCCAAAATTCCGTATATTCCCGGTTGTTACCACTTACTTTTCCTAACCTGTTAGTCGCTTATTGTAATCGTAGGAATCAGAAGAGGTGCTGGTGGGTGTTATAATCAAAAACTGACAAAAAAGGAATAATTTTCTGTTTTCTACATAATTTCCCACATATGAAACAAAGTCAAATAACAATAGTTTTTCTATTGTGTCTGGATTCTGCGAGCAGACGGGTAATGCATTCATATTCACCATCGTCCAATCGCGTAACCTAAAATTATAAAGTTCAATAAACTTCTTTAAATTTTCAACGTACGAGTAGGTACAATATCTGCTCTGATAATTTTACTATTCCATGTAACAAGCAATATTACCTGTCAAAGGACTTGTGTATCGTTATCGATTTTAATTTTGCATCGAGTTCTGCACCAATGTGTGCAAACATTGCAAATTTAATACAAGTTCTTATCAGAAGATTAGATAGTGCTATATGGGGAGTTACCCTGTCTATATATTACACAAGTCGACTACTGTACCGACTACTGTTATTACTGTGTAATCACCCTGTTGACATCAATATTTCCCATTGGTTAATTGTTGAATTGGCTTAGAGTATTTTGTAATGTTCTTGGTTTCTTAGGAGGAGTATAACCTTCTTTTTCTTTCTTATATGGGGTCGCTTAGAACCCATCGTATTAGTGCCCAATAAGGATCAAGCAGATTCTAATAGTATAACCAATTAAAAAAAAATAGTTTATCCATTAGTAGCTACATACTACGATAAACTTAGGTTGGATACAATACACTATGAGCAAGGACTTGAGTAAATACTAAATCTTAACTGCAAACACTTTTGCCTGCCAATTTCATTGACAAATTCAAATTGCTTCTCAAAATCATTTCAAAATATTGCGGCGGTGCGTTTATAAATATTTGTCAGAATTAGTTCCTGTGCGAAGGTACAAATTACAGCATTTTGCCTAGCTATTGGCGTTATTTATCGTCGGATACGACTAAAAGCCGCTCACAATGATACATTCGTCTCAGATTAAAATCTGAATCGGACAAATCACCATGTTTCCTTTATACCAAGTCTGCACGCGCACCGTTGCAATCGCCATTTTGTATGTTCTGCGAGTTGATTTTATACTAATCTTTTAATTAATATTAGAATTAGAATATAATCTTATAATCTAATTGAAATTCACTTCTTCTTTCTTTTAGAGAACGCGTATTTTATTTTATATGTCTTATAAAATAAATGGAACCTTACCATTAAATATCACTAAATCTGTTCTAATAATATTTTACTGACATTATCGTTTGTATGAAACAGCATTATTTCATGGTTTCCTCTTCCGTATTTTATTTATTTATTTTATTTATTCGTTTATTTCAGGCAACAAATTTTTTTTCGACTTTTTAGATCATGGAAATCCTGGCCCTTATGGAATAAGCTTATTATATTCTCAATATCGTGTAAAAATATTTTCCCTACTTCCTCTTCTTTATCTCGTGTTTTGGCTTCCTCTATAAAAACTAATATTTAATTGTATATTAAGTATAATTGCATATTAAGTACGGCAATAAACAAAATGACATTGCTTAAGAACGTAGATAAGTAACTCTCAAATAACATTAAAATATAGTTATCTACATTGTTATCAAAATTGTCCTCTTTCCTAGAAAGCTTCCGAAAAGGAGTCGTAGGCAATAAAATTAATTTACTGTTTCAAAACTCGTTCTTGACGAGACGAGATTAATTTTAAAAATCTATTCATATCCTTCACCAATTAAAAAATCTTTAACACAAAGAGCGACAGTGACAAATTGACTTCTTAATAAAAAGTTATAAGCAAATCAATTCATATCAGTACCACTCTCTATACCATAATATCGCTTCAGGCTATGGCGGTAGAGACGCTAACTTTCTCTGAGCATTGGCTAATGACTGGCGCCAAAATTCCTAACCTATAAGTCGTAACCAAACACGCATACAGTTAAGTATCTGTTGAATGTATCTGTAGTAGTAAAGCCGAACACTACACAACATCTTAAGTATTCTAAACATTGAAAAGTCAACATAACAATGAAAAGACAGGCATCGAAACATCTCAAAACCATATTTAATCTTTTGCTGCTAACTTGTTCTCCAATAATTTTACTGAATACTATAGAACTCGGTATTTACAATTTAATAGACCGTCTTGACCCAGTGGCCAGTCACGACCGTTTAGATCTGATCACAACATTATTTATATGCATTTTGTATTGTTAAGTATTGAAATTATATGTGATTTTATATGACATCTCATCTCTGTTTTTTTTTTTGCATTTATTTATTGTTAATGTTGCTGCTTTTGTTTAATTTATTTCGGGCATTAGAGGTGGTCATATCTACAATTATAAAAAAAATGATCAATAAAAATCAAGTTACATGAATAAAATTTTGTTCCAAAATTATGGGATTATATTTTTTTGAGGTAATATTTGTAATTGTTTCTTTAGTGGATAGGTTGTAATAATATTGTTTTAATTAATTGTTATCTATATATATAAAAGAAAGTCGTGTTAGTTACTCCACTTATAACTCAAGAACGGCTGAACCGATTTAGCTGAAAATTGTCAGGGAGGTAGTTTAGAGCCAGGAGAAGGACATAGGATACTTTTTATCCCGGGAAGCCCACGCGGGCGAAGCCGCGGGCAAAAGCTAGTTTAGTATAAACTGTTATGTAGTCGTTAAAAGTAAACAACTAAAAATATGCTTTTTTTATTTTCAGGTAAGTAGCTGCCAAGGAAAGGAATGGAAGTATAAAAACTTCCGATTCAAATTCTAAGTAAAAACCAAAGAACTAAGGTAACATTATATTACAGAGGATTCTAGTTCCACTCTGACTTCTCTAATGCTACCCCAGCAAGTTTCTTATCAACATATCAAAATTTCTGAAACAGAAAAAATTTTAATTATGTCTTGGTAAAATAATAAAAATTAAGTTTCCAAACAAATACTATAATATAAGTCCGCCATTGTCTTCTTATTTTAATAATGTTCCTTTTACTTTGTATTTTAAAGCAATAAAGATATTACAAACAAACAAACAAACAAATATATGCATAATCGAAAAATGGCATGTATGACCGTAATAAATCGATATTTATATCCGATCGGCGACTATAAAGTGAGCTGCAATCGATTACGATAAAACGGCTCGCATTAATTCGATACAACAGATTGTTTAACCGTTGTTTATTGAACAATAATTTAATTGGTTACCACAAACGTTCTCAATTCTCAATGTTTTATTTATCGTTTGATATTCGACGTCAATTAACCTCAACTGTTTCAGTTTTAAACGCTCACGTCTAAATATCTCGTTAGCTCTATTAGTCGGGTCGATGAAGTACATAATTATGTATTTTACGGTATTTTTCATTAAATCATCTAAAGAAAGTGAAGTGTAAAAATTGATATCTCTATCTGATACCCTTAGGCTTCACTGTGTGCAATGCTAATCAATGGCTTATTTATAATTGACTCCCGCTCCAGCTTCGCATGGGCATAAAAACCTTCCCTTGAATCACTCTATCTATTAAAAAAAACCGCTTCAAAATCCGTTGCGTAGTTTTAAAGATTTAAGCATACAAAGGGACATAGGGACAGAGAAAGCGGCTTTGTTTTATACTATGTAGTGATATGTATGTAAAAATGGTTCTAGGAAATATTAAACAAAGAGGAGTATGTAAGATCACTTGTGTTAGTCACTGGTTGGTTAGGTCAGTTATAGTACCTACTATACTACTAGTATAGTAGGATTTTGTCCCAATAGAACACAACTCACCGGCAATCGAAAATAGACTATACATTGCTGTGATTTCAATAATTTCATTTTAGTTCAAAATAATCTGGACTCTAAGTAACCTACATAGTATGTCGTTTTTGGCTCCAACATATAAGTATAATACCGTATAATGTAGTCATAACATTGCTCACGATTCTTGGGATACAATGGTAATATTATCTTCCATTGAATTATAGCAATGATACATAGTTGCATTGAAAAATTATCGCGGATTTATCTTGAAATTCTCACAATATTGTGCATGATTATCGTGGCCCAAAGTTAAGTTCATGTAGGTCTATTCTAACAAAACATGAGAATTTAATATATTTAGTACGTAATTTTAAAAAAAAATTTTGTACTAGCTATTGCCCGTGGACCTGCCCGCGTGAAACTCAGTTATTTCGCGTATGGAAAAAAAATAGACGCACTTAAAGCTATAAGCAATATCTTAACGCAAGTATGTAATAAAAAAATGGAATACCTAAAAAGAGACCTTCTGAATATTCTACAATTAGCTCTACATCTACAAGGTTATAACAACCCGCTCTACATACATACCTACTATGTTTTATTTTTTTAACAATTAAAAATACTGTAATACGGAAATAGGTATATTTTCCGTTTCATCCTATAGTGCTTCGTTATTTATAACCAAACGGAGATAAATTCTCGCGGCATTATTCGACAAAATTAAAAATGTAATTAAAATAGCTCAGAGCCGCGGGCGGGTGACCTCATTAAACGGTCAGGTAATTAGCAATTTTGTTAATGGGCTTATTCATTAATTTGCTGGTTGAACGAAGACTTAACAAAATGGAAGGGAACACGTGCTTCATAGTGATTCCCGCCCGCCTTTGTGCGTAATAATAAAATCGCTTTGTGGTTGAGCGGATTTTTAAATTATGACCTTCTAATAAATTGAAAAATAAATTAAATTCTTTTACCTATTTAAAATAATAACAAAAAAATAAAAACTACATTCTAGGATTGTTAGTTAATAAAAACTTGGAATATTATTAATCAAAAGTTTATTCAGACACCAACCGAAAATAATTTTATTTTTTCTTTGATTGGGAGCAATGAGCGCATGGATATGTCTCATAGATTTTTTTTCTCACGATCGAACGGAAATATCAAACTTAATAAGATCCTCATGAGGATTCCGACTAATTACTCGTATTCTACGTTTTTATTATACTTTCCTATCAAACTAACAAACTACTAATTAACAGCTCAAAATAACAGTTAGTTTTTTTTATACGCGGCAAGGATCAATACAGACAATTAATTATTTTGTTATCAGTACAGCTTCCGTCTTTGATTTTTGTAAGTTTCTCACGCTTCATTATAATTACCACTGGAGAGAATGGTATTTTGTTTCGTTTATGTAATAATTATTTGTTGAATATTTAGTACAGAGGTAAATATAATTATGTAAGTAAATATTTTAAGTATGGGTGCTAAATTTTTTTTTTCCTTTTGTACTCGTGTAGCTAAGTAAAAACCCTATAAGGATTGCTTCCACAGATTTTCCATAGAAAATACGTGAAATATTATCTGTGACAAAATGCGGCCTTATCGCCAATTGTAGATATATTTTTTTCCTAGGCCGTTTGGTTTATTAAAGTTACATTGTAGACTGCTTGCTTTCCATTTATGTCGTAAAATGCAAATAATCGTATGGACTATGCTTTGGGGAAGGGCAAGTGAAATAAATACTATCTTTATTTTGCAAAAGCGGGCAATTCGTGCCATTTATGGTTTAAGACCAAGGGAGTCGCTTAGGGAGTTGTTTAAGGATATTAATGTTTTAACTCTCGCTTCTCAATATATATTTGAGGTTATTATGTATACCAGGAGAAATATTTCTTCTTTTAAAAAAATTGCGATGTTACGGATAGACCCTTACGGAATAAAAATAAATTATATCTCCCATCATATCGGCTAAGTAGAGTTAATGACTCATTTTTGGGTAACTGTATACACTATTACTATAAGCTTCCAGAGTCGGTCCTTAGTTTGCCTGACCGAAAATTCAAAGCACATGTTAAGAATATACTTTGTAAAAAAGCCTATTATAGCGCTCATGATTTTCTCAATGACAAGGATGTGTAACCTAAGCTTGGTGCGGAGTCCTCCAAACTATAGCTAAAAATTGATCATATGTACATTCAGTACATTATTTTTTTTTTATTATATCATGACATCTTTTATTACTTGACATTTTTATTAAACTATTTCAATAATCCTCAATATTTATTTAATAATAAACTTATGGTAATTATAAAAATATTAAAATGTAAACTCGTCTGATTTGACTCAAATTTTGTGAATTGACGTTTTTGAAGAAAATGCTGCTGTGGAGTTTGTGGCGCCACTTCTTCTCCACTTGCGCTTTGGAAGTGGTGGTAAACTTAAAATAAGTAACAATTGACGTCAATAAGTGATAAGAATATCCTATATTGAAAATAAATAATTTGAATTTAAAATTTGAATGAACATGTAGATCTCAATCCTTCTACTAGTCTTGGTTTTTTAATTAATAGTGCTACATTGCGGTTTTTGCTCTTCTATATTTGAGCATTAGCTCTTAAAAGCCGTAAGTTTGTTATCATGCTCTCTATTAATTCCATTAATTCCTCGGCGGTCTCTAAACACTTCTGCAAGTACCAGTGAGTAAGCGGAATACTGCGCTTCGTGATGTAAGGCGACATCCCCCTTACTCACTGGATCTTGCATGGTGTTTAGAGATGATAGTAGGCCACCTGGAGCTAAAAGAGATGCCAATCGGGCTCATGTAGCATTTGGTTGCAACTAAAAACACACTATGATAAAAATCTACTATTTTAGAAACCATAGACAACACTAAGTCATCAACATGCCATAAACCAACGTTTCATATTTTAAAACAACTCATCGTAGAGTTCCTAAATTATTTGCGGTTTAGAAAGCGATACCAAACACGAAATTAACTTAAAACGAAACGGTTTTAAACGGAGTATCGTCGGAAACTGAATTTACCCATTTTTCCCCTCATTATATTCCCCGGAGGTTGCTGTAAACAGAACCGTAACTTTCCGATAATGTTGTTTTGTTTTCGGTGTGGTGAAACTGTTCTAGAGTAATTTTACAATTTACCGGTAGTGTTGCCGCTAGTAGTAAGTAATGTGTTTGGAGCATGCAGTGTGCATTTTCAAAAACTAATAATGTGCTCTAGGTATTCGCCTCATTATTATCCATCTGTCTCCAAGATCTAGTTTTCTAAGTGATAACGCTTTACTATTCCTTATATATCCATAAATCGTGGGTCAAAGTATACCTACTTTACTAACTTTAACTTTACAAGTTTTTTTCTACTCTAATGAGTAGAAAAAAACTTGTATAGTTAAAAATCGCAGTGTTAAATCATCTGATGGTCCTATTATTCCGTGCTTCGGAACACACAATAAGTTCCGCGTACAGAAACTTCGTCAGATGCAACAAACAATCAAACATTCACCACACCTAAATCCATACTTCCATACTAATATTATAAATGCGAAAGTCTGTCTGTCTGTCTGTCACCTCTTCACAGCTAAACTGCTGGACCAATTGTAACGAAATTTGGTATGGATATAGTTATGCACTAGGAGTCAAACATAGGCTACTTTCGGGCGCGATATAACCGAGTCGCACTCGGGCGGAGCCGCGAGCAACAGCTAGTAAATGATAATTCTTTGAATTTTATTTAATAACTGATCCCAGTGATCCCTACCCAAATATGTAAGCCAGCTCTTGCTTAAGTTTCTTTATTTAAATTCGTATTTTTTAAATTGCGGCCAGTCTCATTACACTTTACCATTACTAGATGTAACTACAACTAATAGAGGGAAAGCTATCATGTCGCCTGTCGACGTTGTCCACAGAACATAATTCTATCTGACTTCCTCGCGTAGCCCCACGGACCAGCTCTCACGTATCTGATCTCGGTGACATTGCACTGACACTATCTAATAAACAAAATTCCGACAGCATGTGAAGGAAACGCGGCTTCCGTGCGCGGGAAAAAGTCAAACAGGTGATGCGGGTTTGCGCGGGAATCTCCTAGCTTTGAGAATGCCGAAGATTAATGATTAAAAAATTACTTACGTTCTTAATTTCCTTTGGCTCTACCATGAAATATTTATAAACATTCATAAAATCTCATAGGTGATGCGGGGTTATGCGGGAATCTCAATATTTGTTGGTTCTGAAGATTAATTATTAAAAAAGTTTCATTCTTAATTACCTGTTCGTACTGTAGTTTTACTCTTGAGAATATTTGCTTTAAATCCAAGATAAGTAAGGAATTACTTTCATTAGAAGTCATTCTGGAATGGAGTTTTTTTGGAATAAGTTCATCATTGTACAAAGCACAACACAGCGAGTAGTACCATACTCATATCTACACGTAATCAGCAAAAGTGTGAGGAAATAGTTCTTTTTGTCCAAACGACTTTACAAATTTGACAAAAAATCAATAATCATTTATAATATTAAATTTAAATATGATATATATATATATGTACATAACCTAAACATACTTATTTATATTTTTACAATCTAACTTATACATATACTATCTACTAAAATTGTAAATAATACTTAAACATGTACATAACTCTACTTTCGTCATTACTGTGACGATCGCTTTGGTCTAACGGCACGGTTCTGAACTTCAAACCGATGCGCATGAGTTCGAATCTCGGTATTCGCTGTCGCCCACGTGATTTGACGTCGATGACTCTATGTTCCGATGTTTTTCAATGTGGGCAGATCGATGGGTGAGCAACAAGCTGACAGGGTCCAACGTGACGTCCGCTTCTGTTGTAGCCCGTACATTTTATTTTATTTTATTAAACTAATAGATAGTGATAGAAAAATAAATAAGTAAGATAGGATCGCGTTTTAAGTTTAAAAAGAATGGCATTTGTTTGCTTAGTTTGTTTCTCAGGTTAGTGTACCTTTGTGCATTTTTTTTATGTTGTATTTTTTTAGCCGGACCCTTTTTTATTGTAGCCGCAATAGAAATACATAATTTGGAAATTAAATGTATAGCTATAAACTAAGGTTGACTGGAAAACATTGCTTAAGCGATACAAGTCCGCCTTCACATTATGATGAGTAAAGATGTTTCTCTTATACCTACTTCTTTGGTGATATTTTTCTTTTTTATACAATTCTTAAAACTATAGCCCCGTTACAGAAGAGGGATCATAACGTTTCCTTGATTAACTATGCTCTAAGTACTTTCTTTAATAATATCATATCATATCAAGCAATTTGCTGATAAATAATAGAAATATTTAATTAAAATTTAACAAGTCGAAGTACCTATAATATACCAATATTTATTTGTTAAGGAGAAATCATCAAATTTGGTCCTAAAAGTGAAAGGAAACTTTCGTTGGAGTACGATTAATTACTACCAATTGCCACTAACTGCACAAGAGCTCACGCACATTAATGCCGGTTAAATCATAATACAAAAATTAAATTACCATAAAAAAAAAAAAGAAAGGGCAATGCAAACACATAAGTAAATAGAAATAATATTATGTAAATAACATAAACGTCACTCACGTTTGAGGTACGAAGAACTCTGACACCGCACACACTGTGCATGGTCTATTGACCAGATAAGAGATTTGACGATTCAAGTTCTTACAAAAATCTGCAAGTTTGTCAATTAAATTTACATGATAGAGACGTTAGTAGCAGGCCTCTAGTCTCGTTTTTAAGTAAGTAGACTGTTTTAGTACATATATCGCATACTTAGCACTAAACTTGATAAAATAAGTTCCTTTTAACTATGTATAACCAATCTGCTCTGTTACATTCCATTTGCAGTAATACAGCCACCCAGGCAGTGTTGGAATGATAAGGTGTTGATATCTGGTGCTAGCCTGACGTTGAAATAACTATTTCATGCTACTTATACAAGGATCTCTTTAATCAAAGTTTGTCTAAGATAACCAGATAGTTGTTTTTTAACATAAAAATAAACAACCTTAAAACAATTTATTGACATAAAACAACGGATTTTATTTCAATACTTTTTGTCCCGATGTCCCGAAGCATTTCGCTTCCAGATTTTCTCCCTTTTGAGATCTTATAAATCGATGAAGGGAACGGGCTAGAAATTCTCTAACGTTTTGAAATTGTGACTTTGACAAACCCCCCTGTTGTTTAGAAGTTATCTGACTGAAGTATTTTCTAACTTTTTCAAACAGATATTACACCTAAAGCTTTTAAGCTGTTGTTCACTAAAGTTTTCATGACACCAAACTGCCCACAACTCCATTAGTAGGAGTGAAAGTCTATGCCCTATCTCTATCTGAGTCCATTGTCCTCGGACAATTAGTCAGGTCTCGAGATAACGACCGGCCTTTTACGGTACACGCGTAATTTGTGTGACACTGCGACACCTAGTTACTATCAGGTGAACAAATCTATACTAATATATAAACCTTTATAGTTAGTTGTTTTATGTGTTATTATCTCTCGAAATAAGAAACTAAAACTAAAATTGTGTTATTTGGGTACTTGACTCACTGCTGGACATAGCGAGATGGCACCAGCGAAACCAACAACCCTCATCTCGTCTGAACTGAGGTGGTTCAGCTCAGTCAGGACGCTGATAGGACGTGGTGACAGGGAGATCGCGCTCAGGCAGCGCGCCAGCGAGGCTCGGGAACGCCTCGCTCGGGCCGAGGGTGCCCTTCACGTGTTGATGGATGCAGATGACCCAGAATCTGGATCTGATGGGGCCAAGAGGAGAGATCGGGCGGTTGCTGACCTTGATCAGATCATGGAGCTCTACAACGAGGTCATCCAGGCTGTCGGGGAACTGGACAGCGGGAGGGCCGAATCAGGAACGTCGGCATCCCACACGACAGCCGCGGCCCCCACAGGAAAAGGGGTTACAGGCCGCCTCCCCACACTGGACTTGCCGCAATTTAGCGGCAAGGTGGAGGACTGGGTGGCCTTCAAGAATATGTTCACCTCCCTGGTGGATCAACGGGAGGATCTCACAAAGGTCCAGCGGTTGGCCTATTTGTTGACGGCGGTGCGTGGTGAAGCGAAGGCGCTTATCCAGCACCTGCCCCTTGAAGGTGACCAGTACGATACCGCGATGGAGCTGCTGGAATCGCGGTACCAAAACACGCGTCTACTGGCAGACGCGCATGTCAGGCAGCTACTGACACTGCCCAGGGTGACCAGCCGCTCGCAGCTGAGGTCGCAGATACTCCTTCCGGTGAAGGTCGCGACCAACACGTTGCGGCTGCTCGGCCTCCCAGTGGACCAGTGGTCCTATCTGCTCCTGCACTTGGTGCTGGATAAGATTCCAGCCGAGATGCGGGCCCGGTTCGATCGGGAACAAGTGGCTGGGAGTCGGGACCTCCCCACCTTCAACGATCTCCTCCAGTTCCTGGAGTGGGAGGCCAGGGTCGCCGAGACCTCGGTGGAAACGATCCGGAGGACTGCGCCGGAACGCACTCCGCCCGGCTCGGGAACGGGAAGGCCCCAGCAGCGCAGAGGGCCGACGCAGGCCTATACGGTGACAGCTGGAGCACCAGACACTGGCTGTCTGGGATGTGAGCAGCACCATCGGGAGGTCGACTGCCCACAGTTCATCAAACTGTCCGTAGGACATCGCCGCCGGAGGGCGAGAGAAGGGAGACGCTGCTACGGCTGTCTGGGGGGTCACCAGTACCGGGACTGCCCCAGGGCCACAGCGTGCCCCAGGTGTGGAGGACCACACCATACCCTTCTGTGCAATCGAAGGGACGGCTACCCACCGAGAGTGGAGCGCCCAACGGGCGGGGGCTCCAGAGCATCACCACCTGGAAGTGGTAGGGCATCTGGTCGAGGTTCGCCATGTGCTGCGTGCGCAGACAGGGCGAACGCCCCAACCCAGGTCGACCAGGAGGGGCCGACGACAGCCACCGGATTGGCTGCAGTCCGGACTCCAGCGGCCCAGGCGCCGCAGTTCCAGGTTATGAAGAGGCCACAATTACCGGCACGGGAGCCGGTGCAGGAGTCAAGGGCGAACCGGTTCTCGCCCCCGCTCCACGAATACCCGAGGCTGGAGTACCACCCCCCGTATCATCGGTACGGGAGGGCGGCGGGATATGCTCCGCCTCAAAGTGCTTATATGTTGCGCACGCCCTACTGGACGGGGCCGCCCTCCCCCGCGGGCCAGTACAACGAGTGACTAGCTTGCCACAGCCACCATAAGGCAACAGAACTCCTTACCGTCCTGTTGCCAACTGCGGCGGTCCGCATTTGGTGCCCTCAGGAGGGCTACGTCCGGATACGAGCCCTTTTGGACACAGGGGCCCAGGGTACACTGGTGTCAACTCGGGTTGCTAAGACACTGGGCCTACCCCGACACTCCGTAGTCACGGGAATGAGCGGAGTCGGAGGTAGTGAGGTACCAGGTGTTACTGGACGAACACACTTCGCATTCTCCGCAGATAAGGATACGAGATGGAGAATTTGGGCTTCGGCGACGGTGCTGGATACCGTCGTGGGCCGTCTCCCTTCTACGGAATTGGCCGAGCAGGAGAGAAGCCAGTTTCCACGTGCCGCCGCCGTGCTGTCACGTGACGTGTATGTTGATGACGTGTGCACGGGCGGGGCTACAATCAAGGAGGCGATCCGGCTGCGGGACGAGCTCATCGCCCTCCTCGCCACTGGAGGATACGAGTTGCGGAAGTGGGTGTCGAATGACCCACGTCTGTTGGAAGGGATCCCGGATGATCACCAACAGAATCCGCACCTCTTTGAGGATCAGGAAAACCCTGAAATGGTTGCTGTACTCGGGATTCAGTACAAACCTGTGGCAGACATCTTCACCTTCCGAGTTGGATTGGATCCCCTGAAGGTTTGGACTAAACGGACATGTCTGTCTACTCTGGCTAGGATGTATGACCCCAATGGCTGGATTTGCCCGGTCCTGTTTGCTGTCAAATGCCTGCTACAGAGACTGTGGACATTGGGTGTCTCGTGGGACGAGCCGCTGGATGGCCGCCCGCTTGATGACTGGTTGGGTCTGGTCACAACGATGGGAGAGCTCAATCAGGTGGCCCTGCCGAGGTGCATTTTGCCCCCGGGCAGGTACCGTGCGAGCTTACATGGCTTCTGTGACGCATCAGAGCGCGGGTATGCAGCAGTCGTGTACTTAAAGACCTCAGACTCGGAGGGCCGAGTACAGGTCAGATTGCTACTGGCTAAAAGCAAGGTGGCTCCCATCAAGGCCAGACTCACAATCCCGAAACTGGAGTTATGCGGGGCTCACTTGTTGGCTCGACTCCTCGGCCACGTGAGCAAAGAACTGGCGGCCACGGTAGACATCAGGGATACCTACGCGTGGTCGGATAGCCAAGTGGCATTGGCATGGATACGGGCGGCGCCACACACTCTGGAGGTGTTTGTGGCAAATCGGGTGGCCCAGATACAGGACCTGGACGTTACAGTAATCTGGAGACATGTGCCCGGTGAGCTCAATCCGGCTGATTGTGCCTCACGCGGCTGCACCGCCCCCGAACTCATACGTCATCATCTCTGGTGGGTACCAGAGTGGTTACTGGAACCAGAGTCGACCTGGCCGAGTACACCTGAGCCAGGCCTGGTTGAGGATTTGCCAGGCGTGTTGGTACACGCAGTGACGGCGCAGCCCGCGCTGGATCATGACTGGCTGCTGCGCCGTTACAGCAGCTTGGACAAGCTGTTGGGTGTCACCAGCTGGATGTTGCGGTTCATCCACAATTGTCGCCATCCCCAGCAGAAGAGGCTCGCGCCGGTAGCGACCGCTGAGGATCGGCGCATTGCTATGCGTCATCTGGTTCGCCTAGTCCAGGAGGACAGGTTCAAGTCTGAGCTTCAAACTTTGCACTCGGGACGCGCTAAGTTGAAGGGTGCTGTCGCCAGATTGAACCCATTTATTGATCAGGATGGTCTAATCCGCGTGGGGGGCAGACTCCGGAAGTCGGACCTGTCCTACGGGAGACGCCATCCCTTACTACTTCCCAAGGGCGGGGCCCTTGTCGAGCTCATAATAACACACCGTCATGTTAGCAACGCGCACGCTGGACTAGGTGCGATGTTAGCAATTCTACAAAGGGAATTTTGGATCCTGTCCGCGAGGAGAGCGGTCAGGAGCGTTATATTCAAGTGTGTAGCGTGCTGCCGGACAAAGGCATCTACCATGCAGCCGCAGATGGGTGATCTGCCGGCTGATCGGGTACAATACACGAGGCCGTGGGTCGGGGTCGGCACGGATTTTGCGGGACCCTTTCTGATAAAGTCAGCCGCGGTCAAGAACAGGAAATTGACCAAGGCATACTTGTGTGTGTTTGTGTGCCTCGCGACCAAGGCGGTGCACTTGGAGGTGGTGTCGGGATTGACCACCGAGGCCTTCGTCGCGGCCCTGGATAGATTCGTTTCAAGGCGTGGAGTGCCGTCCTTGATTCGGTCGGACAACGGAACGAACTATCGGGGTGCTGCAAACTATCTGCGTGACGTCACTGAGTTCCTGGAACAACACAGTGACCAAATTGGTCAGGGCTGTGCCCAACGGGGCATAGAATGGCGGTTTTCGGTACCAGCCTGTCCGCACTGGGGCGGAATATTTGAGGCCGCGGTCAAATCGGCCAAGACACACTTACGGCGAGTAGTGGGGGAGACCACTCTTACGTTTGAAGAGTTGGCCACCATATTCTGTAAGGTGGAAGCCGCTTTGAACTCCCGTCCACTATGCCCAGTGTCTCAGGACCCAAATGATATTGACGTGTTGACACCGGGCCATTTCATAATCGGGCAGCCGGTAACTGCCCTCCCAGAGTATCCTTGGCGGGATCAAGGTACTTCTCGGCTATCGCGTTGGCAGATGCTGCAACAGATGAGTCAGGATTTCTGGAGGCGCTGGTCTGCCGAATATCTCCACTTGTTGCAGCAGCGAGTCAAATGGACGGATCATACTAACCCTCCGGTAGAGGGCGACATTGTTTTAATGAAGGAGCCTAATTTGGCCCCCCTGTGCTGGCGGCGAGGCCGCATTTTAAAGTTGATACCAGGCACGGACGGAATCCCTCGAGTTGCCGAGGTTTTGGTAGATGGATCAATTTTGACCCGTGCACTCACTTCATTGGCCCGCCTTCCATCAAACGACTAGTATGGTTTACTAGTGAAATGTCGGGATACATTTCAGGGCGGGGGATGTTTCGGATAAAACATTCATCAGACAAATATATATTCACGTTGAATTTGCTCGATTCGGATAATCGACAAGTGTTAGTTTTGGTACATCCCTACCGGGCGGTTTTGATGCACGGAACGCCATGACAAGCAGTCTGTTAAAACGCGCGGTCGCGGTTGGATGCATTCTCTTTGTTTATTACTTGTGAAGTCTTGGGATAGACTATTCTAATACGATTTGCGTTCAATCTTCGGGAATAATTGCGCATTGATATCGTGAGTGAGGCCCGGTTGCCTGGTGGATAAAGGTTTAAAGCTTATTGACAATTGAACACTCGGTAGTGAAATGACCTGTGTGGAGATCACCCTTCTACCCTGACTTCGCGTGCTCAGCTGGATCGAAACCGAATTAATAGGGGATGTGTAGGAATCTCATGAGAGGGGGCTTAAACGGGTTTATTTAATTCGGATTAATAATCAAGTCACGCCCAGGCGCGTAAGGTACTTTTCTTTTGTTTATTTTAGTGTTCAGCCTAACTTTGCTATCATATCACGCTTCCACTGCTAAATTTAAACATTCTGGTAGCAGAGTTGGCTGAAACATAAATATTTGAAAATATATTTAATTTAATAATATATAAAATAAATTAAAATTAAAAAAAATTAAATTTAAATATAATAAACTATTGCTTTCAAATAATGGGCAAAAGGAAGAGTACATTATCTGATGCGGAAATTAAAAAGAAGATTCGTAAGTTAGAAAAAAAACTGCAAAGGAAAAGAATACGTATTATGTCTTCGTCCTCTGATGACGAAGGAGATTGTAAGTAAACCTTCTTAATTAAATGCTCTCGGAGTAGGTACTTGCAAATTATGCTGGCATACGTCGTATGCCCTTTGCATAGTTCAACACACGTCGTGTGTTTTCAAGTACCCACTTTATTCGCTAGTCTAATTTTTTGGCATAGTATGCTCGTGTATTTTGTAACATCCTCCCTGCTCTTGTGCAGATCAATCCATCGTTGAAAATGAGGTAAATGCCGAAGACGGAGATGAAGAAATAAGACAAGTTTCATCGCCACATGCAGTTTTGAACAACTACGATCCGTTGGACCTACCCAGCTTTGTGTCACCCATAGGGCAAAGCGTAGCTACACCGGGTGAACCTATATCTATCGATCCGGTTCCGGGAACTTCATCTGCACCAAACATAAATATTAATGTAGAAAGTGAATATTCCCTCGATGATGATATATTACAGATGTTAGGTGATGCCCCTCAGTCAGAGGCCGTTCTAGGAAAAGATATACATAAAGAAATAGCGGCGAGGTGGCAAGAAATTCTTAAAATCTAAAGAAGTGAAGGAAAAAATTACTGGCCAATATTTAATACCCGCTAATTGTAACCTTTTGTTGGCACCTTTATTAAACCCTGAAGCTAAAGCAGCTGTACCAGATATGATCGCTAAAAGAGACGCAACTATGTTCCAAAAGCAAAATCAAATTGGCGTTGCTTTAGCTGCCTTATCGACAGTGATGGAAATGGTGATATCCAACGAAACCTCCAAACAAAAGCTTTTACAACCCTTAAGTGATGCTTGTCGCATTCTTTGCGATAGCCATAATGCGGAGACAAGGACTCGCCGTGGAATTTTTCTAAACGCAATCAACACTGGGTTACGCGAGACCCTCTCTAATACTAATCGAGACAAATATTTGTTCGGCGAGGATGTCTCAGAGAGATTAAAGGTAGCTAAAAACGTCCAAAAGACCGGCGAGTCGCTACAAAAGGTTATCCCGAAGCCAATGAATAAAAATACACCACAGTACAAAAATAAGCATCATTTAAACTCCAAAGGCCAATTTCGGAAGCCTCCGAACAAAGCGGAAGGCTATCAAAGGCGCGGGCCACCTCAATCACCCTCGACATCACGGGCTCCGGCTCGCAGTTCACGCCTGCCACCACCAGCACCGCGATCGCGATCACCGAGCCGCCGCCAGTCTTCTTACCGGAGATAGATGACCAGGTAAAGTACGCTGGCCGTTTACAATACTTTTATCACCAGTGGTCTCAAATCACGAATGATTCTTTTATTTTGTCTTGCATAAAAGGATACAAAATACCTTTTACTTCTTTACCTACACAAATAAATTATCCAAATGTTTACCCAAAATCAACCCAAGAACATAACGAGTACACAATGGCAATTCAGAAATTACTTAAAATTAATGCAATATCTGAGTGTTATCATGAATCAGAAGAGTTCATATCTAGCATTTTTCTCGTGCCTAAGCCAAATGGCGATAAAAGATTTATTCTTAACCTCAAACAATTGAACAAATTTATTAAAACCGATCACTTTAAGATGGAAGACTACAGAACGGCAATAAAACTAATCACGAAAAACGCATATATGGCTTCCATTGATTTAAAAGATAGTTATTTTTTTATTAATATAGAAAAATCCTTTAGAAAATATCTACGTTTCAAATACGAAAACACTCTTTATGAATTTAACTGTTTACCATTTGGCTTATGCACTGCACCATATGTATTTACAAAACTGCTTAAACCAGTAATGGAGTATTTAAGATTAAACAATTTTACGTCAGTAATTTATTTAGTTGATATTTTTTGCATCGAAAATAATTACAATAAATGCAAACATAACGTGATGTCAACTAAATCAGTTCTTCTTAGTTTAGGATTTTTTATAAACGAAGAAAAAAGTTGCCTCGACCCTACAAAGGAATGCAAATTTCTCGGGTTTTTATTTGATTCTAAAAACATGGTTTTAAAACTACCCCAACATAAAGTTTTAAAAATTAAAGATTGTATTCAATCCTTTCGTAATAAAGTCAAATGCAAGCTTAGAGACATCGCTAAGTTAACAGGGTTATTAGTATCCGCCTGTCCCGCTATACAATATTCTTGGATTTACGTAAAACTACTTGAACAATTTATATTTTCAAAATTAAACATTTCTTATAATTATGATCAAATAGTCACTATACCTAATTTTCTAAAAGATGAGTTGAATTGGTGGTTAAAGAATATCAATCGTTCCTGTCCTCTTAAGACTGGTAATTATGTCAAAGAAATATATACTGACGCATCATCGACCGGTTGGGGTGCTTTTTGTGAAAACAATAGATCTTTTGGTCATTGGAAAGATAGCGAAATTTCACTACATATTAATGAGTTAGAATTAAAGGCAGCTTTTTTCGGGTTGAAAGTATTTGCTTATAATTGTTATAATTGTGAGATATTACTTAGAATTGATAATATTACAGCCATTGCTTGTATAAATAAAATGGGAAGCGTACAATACCCACATTTAAATGACATCACTAGGGAAATCTGGGAATGGTGCAAGAGTCGTAAAATTACTATATTTGCTTCATATATATGTTCAAAAGAAAATGTAGAAGCCGATTTTTTATCACGTAAAAAATTTCACGATACCGAATGGGAGCTTGCAGATTACGCATTTTCTGAAATAAAACAAAAATTTGGTACTCCACAAGTAGATTTATTTGCTAATAGATGTAATGCAAAATGTGCCGTGTATGTCACTTGGAAAAATGATCCAGATGCGTGGGCAGTAGATGCCTTTACTTTTGCTTGGAAAAGCTTGCAGTTTTATGCCTTTCCACCGTTTTCGCTTATTTTGAAAACTCTCCAAAAAATAGTTAACGAAAGGGCAGAAGGTGTGATAGTAGTCCCATATTGGCCTACACAACCTTGGTTCCCGTTATTTAGGAGGTTGTGTTCTGAGACTATTTTTTTCCAACCAAATATAAATTTGCTAAAATCCCCTTTCAGGACACCACACAACCTCTACCGGACATTAACCTTGGTTGCCGCGAAATTATCCGGCAAACGCTACTGAAAAGATGCCTTTCTCCGAGATCCGTAGACATTATGTTAGCATCTTTGTCTGAAAGTACTTACAAGCAATACGATGGATGTATAAAGGCTTGGTTAAATTATTGTAAAATGCATAATTATGATTATTCTCGAGCCTCAATACCAGTTGTAATACATTTTCTTACTGAAACTTTTGATAGAGGTGCGAAATATGGTACCCTTAATTCTTATAGATCGGCATTATCATTATTATTAGCAAGAAGTTTAGATGATGATAGAATAAAGCGTTTTATGAAGGGAGTTTTGAGATTAAGACCAGTTAATCTCAAATATAATATTACATGGGATACTAATATTGTTTTAAATTATTTAGCTAATAAGTGGCCTAATGAAGGTTTAGATCTTAAAACTCTCTCCAAAAAGACAGTAACGTTGATTGCTCTTGTGACTGCACATCGTGTACAAACATTATCCTTAATTAATATCAAGAATATTGTCATCAATCCAACTGAAATAGTCGTTAAGATTCCGGATAGAATTAAAACCACAAGTTTAAATTCATTCCAACCCCTTTTGAGACTCCCTTTTTATAACTTACGCCCAGAAATTTGTCCGGCCAGATGTCTTCAAACCTATATTTCAAGAACCAGTGAATTAAGAAAAGATGACTACTTGTTTATTAGCTTCAGAAAACCATTTTTTAAAGTAAATTCTCAAACCTTAAGCCACTGGATCAAGGACGCCTTAAGAGACAGTGGCTTGGATACAACAATATTCGGCGCTCATAGTACACGACATGCAGCCACATCTAAAGCCAATCGATTAGGAGTTAATATAGATATAATCAAAAAAACAGCAGGATGGTCTCATTCCTCATCCGTATTTGCTAGATTTTATAATAAAGAAATTTATAATGATAATTTTGCTAATTGTATATTAGATAATAGTTGTCAATAAATAAAAATAACTGTCATAACAATACTTGTTTGATTGTAAAATAAATAATACCTTATGTTATTTATGGCTTTCGTCATTTCACACGACTTTAAACATCCTACAATAAGTAAATCGCGAAGAATGAAGCTGTGAAACATAATTGAAGATCAAACGAACTTCCAAGTGAAGTTCGATCGTAATTATGTGAACAGCTTTATTCGAAGCGATTTACCATCACCCACCCTAATTATTAAAATAATAATTTACCCTACCCTTAAAATGATGAAATGACTTAAGTAATTGGAGCACATCAGCTAGCTATCTTTAAACTAAATGACGGAAATATAACCCGACTGTCCCCACTATGAATATGATCAGTGTTACCACAAAAAAAAAAAAAAAAAAACTTTAAACTATGTGCGTGCGAAGTAGCAGTAGGTACCGCTACTACAATAAGTAAATCGCTTCGAATGGAGCTGTTCACATAATTACGATCGAACTTCACTTGGAAGTTCGTTTGATCTTCAATTATTACAGTTGGTACGGTAGGGGGGTTAGATTTATCTCCCCCGACTGTACTATTTATTGATAAGGAAACTACCACTAAAACTTCAAAACTTTTCAACACTTCAAATACCTGGTCATGAAACTTTTCATTTTATTTGAAGGAAGGTTTCCAAGAAGCCAACAGGATAGTGCAACTCTTGATACGCTGATCCATCTCTCGCTTTACCATTTTAGTTTTGTTTTTTGTGATATTAAGACAAAGGAAACAATGAATATGGAGCCTACTCGCAAGGCTATCATTTCACGCGTGTCCGCAAACGAGCCTGCGCGTGGGCAACGGGCGTGCGAACAACAACAATGTCGGATCGACTGCAATTTTACGCTCACTTTAACAGACGATCTCTATTCTCTATTGCTTAGTTTTATCTAAATTATAATGTTGATATTAAATTTCTTTATGAAATGTTTTTTGCTATTGTACTTTTCTTTATTTGTATGCTTTGTATTTCCTTTTGATTTAGTACAATAACGTTATTACAAACAAAAATTTTTTCTTCCGAATACAAATGATTAGCCCTGGTGATCTACCTAGTACCAGTGTTACAAATGGCAAACTCCAAAGGTTTTTTTTGTGTAAAAAAAAAGATTCGAAAATGAAAACTATGACTTTTCTTTATATTTCGCATATTTTTTTTGAATCAATTAAGTACCCTATTCCAAGGAAAGTATTTGAAATATCCTTATATATACATGTTATGTGATGGTTGTCTGATCATTTTTATTGGCCTTGAACATTAATTGTACAAAGAGCCGCATCAATTGACTGAGATCACAGACAGACACAAACATATAATTGTAGACTGATGTAGCCACTAGCCATTGATATTTCATTAGGGGCGAGACAGAAAAAAGTTTGCTTAAATTGTAATTGCTTGTAATTTCTCAAATACCTAAACTTCTTGATTTGCGACTATAAAAATTTGTCAATCATAATGAGCAGCCTATGGTAACTTTATTTCATAGACAAAATAACTACCTACATATATACATTTAAAAAAATAGGAACATACATTAAAAAACTAATGTTGCAACTGTAGGTACACTCTAATCGAAAAAATACCCATAACTAAAACATAAAATCCTATCTTATGTTTGTTTCTGATATCTATGACTGAGTAAGATGCATCGTGCATTTTTGTTTAGTTGCTTATTAAGACTTTTGATTGTTTTAACCTCATAATCAGCTACCGACCTTGCTTCATACGTTTAACAGGGTACGCAAGTTAAGACTGGCTGAAGAACTTATATCTCCTTACCCTTTATAAGCCGTCGTATGCCTGATGCAGCCGTGGTTACGATAAAGCGGTAAAAAGCGCACGCCAAGTAAGCAAGCTTCTCCTCACTACAATTAGAAATCCAAGTAGACTACATACATACATATACATATAATCACGTCTTTATCCCATACGGGGTAGACAAAGCCTATGGCCATAATAAAATCCAAATAGAAACAGGACATTTTGTTTATAATTCTGACTTTAAGACAACTCTATCGGGCTTTTATCGATAAAGAAGATCCAAGACGGTTCTTTCAGGTCCTTTCGGTTAAAACCATGCCATATTCTATTAAAAATACAATCTTAATTAACACCTGGACCTATTTTATAGTTTAAAATAAGTACATATATACTTAATCCAACACCTTTATTACATAAGAAAAAAAAGATGTGAGAAAATATTATAAAAACAGCCAGACACATACAATTTTCCCGTTTATCCTGAACTGTACCTACTTATTTACTCAGTTCTGGCTTAAACGATCTATAATTAATAGGTACTTGACAGTCAACATGAGCACTAGTTATAGAGTTCTCCTAATTATAAATTATTCCTGGCGCCGCATAATTGATTTAATATTAAACTTGCGTCGTCGTTAGTACCGTGGACCACATAGAGAAGTATTCAATCTTAGCTTAGGTGTAATATTAAGAGCAAGGTAGTAATATGCTTTTCTCTGTGGCCCACTGTTCTATTATATAAATACAAATAAGTACTTACTCTTTATTGCACCACAAATAAGTAGTATTACAGAAACAACTTTACTCAAACTATTATATTTGTGCTTTAGAAAAAAATGGAAATCAGCATCATATCTAAAGATATGTGCGTAAATTCATGTACCTCTGAATCTAATGATAATCTATTTTAATTCTACATATGAAAATTAGTAATAGGTGAACCGTACTTAGTTCAACTACCTTATATAAAAGCGAATGTGTAGCGTCTCTTCAAACCAATTGATTAAGGCAATACAGTCGATTAATGTATTATTTGGTAAAAAAAATCCTTTCGAAAGCTAAAAAGTGAAGCTTTTGAGTGCGCATTTTGATTTATTCGAACTCAACGTTCAATAAAAAATCTCGGAGTCATATGAACCTGCCAAATAATATTTTATTTATTTTAATACATCTCTTTGAATACCGAACTTTAATTGCGTGTAATTGAACACATAAATTCTCATCGAAAAAGAAAGCCAATCAGATTCTGACATCAGAAAGTATTTGCGCTATTAAATAAATTAAAAAAATAAGCATTACTTTAAAACGTTCTTGCGTTCGTTCTACAGAATATAAATTGTGTTTTTATTACTGAAACAAAGGTGCCGTAGGGATTTCAACGTTTTCACAGTAAAAAAACATCTTAAAATTGTTTCCCTTGTTTAGCGATAGAGTTCCAGGGCGGAAGGGATTTGTTTACAATCAAAACAGCTTCGTTGGCTCATAAAATTATTCTATCGAACTTGCATCGTAATTAATTGGAGTTGTTTTTACGCAGGTTAGTGCTGTAAACAATGTGCGCTTAATTGACCCTTAAAGCTTTGAAAGACATGCGGGCTTCTAAATATGTTCAAAGTAACTGTCTCTTAAGACAGATAATTCTTCCTAAAACGAACCGAATTGAAATTAAAATTTGGATAATGGAATCTCCTATGCATGGACTTATCTATGTCGCTATATTAGGCGTTAAGATTGTCTGGGAGAAATTGCAATAGTACGCACATTCTGCGGATATATATCAATTTTTATTTATATTTATAATTTTGTGTTAAATTATAACATTAGGCGTTTTCAACTACCAACATTCTAAACGTGGCCCAAGGTCTTATGACTCTAGGCTCTGTCTACCCCTTATGGGATAAAGACGTGATATATGTATGTAGTACTGTAGTGCGATTAAGAACACATTTATCTAACTAAATGAACGGTCATTAAGGTTATCGCTCTTATAGTAGGTTCCTAGTCAAGATTACATAAGTATATTCCGATCAGTGCGGGCTGCACCATGATTGATGAACATTTAGCCTTATTACAGAATTGCCCGTCTTTATAGACTGAAGCGATGAATATCAGCGTCAAAGTTACTTACTCATCTTGGGACTTAGTCTGCCCAAAGCCGATAACAGCGCGTTTGGTTTCATTTCAAAAGATTGATTACTCTGTTTTTACCATCGGATTTAAAGTTGCGATTTTCGGGAGATTTCAGATAATCTTTTATTTTAGTTGTTTTTTCAAAGAGATGTATAAAGTCGTTGTTATGAGTTAACTATTTGAAGCATTATAATTTCTCGATAAGATGATTTCATGATTACAAAATTGGATCGTGGTCGGAAATTTAGAAAGAATTTTAGTCGCATTCACATGAGACTTTATTGGGTTTTTTGTTATTTATTTCATTTCATGTACCCGCAAAATACAATAGAAACTTACTTTAGGCAATCCACTTATTCCTATAGAAATTTCTTCCAGCAGACCCGCGATTGACGACATTAAGAACTAAACCTATAAGCTGATTAGTTACGATTTGTGATCTTACTTCAACAGACAAATCATTTTGAAAAATACATGTGTCAATATAGAGGTATAAAATTGGTCAGCAGATATTACTTTTTTTGTAATTTAAGACTGTATGTTCTAAGAAAATAAAAAAAAGATAACAACTAAAAAAAATTTAAAAATATCTCTAGGTACCAAGTGAAAGCTACAAGTATTCTTGCTACTTCATTTGACGCCCTAATATAGCACCTTTCCGTATTGTTAATTTGCAATTTTGAGTATTAAGGCTTCTAATTAGTTTAGCGCCCTTAATGTAAGTGATAATTTGGCTCCGGCGACCTGAATAGCTGGGTCGGAGCCAACTTTACAACCACGAATCACGAATATTTTTCCTTGAAAAATGCGCGATGTTCGCTCCGTTTTGATTGTTATCAGAATCACAATTTATAGCGAAAATGTCAAGAATTTGAAAAAATTTTTCTCTTTACGTAATTTTTTATTTCATTAGAGAAAATGTTTATTAAATTTCCTTAAGACCATTAAGTGTGAATGTACTTATTTGATTTATAAACAAAAAAAATACTTTCATTTTAAATATGATTTTTTTAAGAAGTAAATGCTTACCTTATATACTTACTTACTAGTATGCGCAGCTAGTATTTAATATGTAAACGAGTAGGTACTTACAAGACGATTTTTAGGTAAGTACCTACTGAAGTTCCTTAAGGATCAGTTCATGATAAGTATTCATAAATTGATGAGAATTTCATCAAAAAGCAATGGTACTTACTTATTCTACTTTTAACAGTTAATTTCTTATTTTCAAATGTAAATTTATCAATTTATTTTTAATTTTCTAGTGGGCGGGATGTCACGCGGGGGGAGCGGTGCTGGCAAGACCGCGACGGCGAAGCGCGTGCCCCCTCCCGCGGTGCCCGGCGACGCGTTCGGCACCCCCCAGCACCGCCACTCGGGCTCCAGCTTCGGCTCCCAGGGCTACGCCTCGTGTGAGGAACAGCCGTATCCACAACCGCCAGACACACCGTCACACACTCGAGGTATTATTTTCTCTATTTCAAGTCGTTTCTCTGGTAAACTATATTTTTAGGACCAGTACTCCGCCACTGATAAACATTGTTAGCAGTACAGGTTTCTAAATGGTAACGGAGGGAAGTCCAAAGTTTTTCCATGGTCTGGAGAGCAACACCCTCATTACTAAGTAGGTGTCTTTCAGCTGCAACCTCTCCTTTTCATTTTGCCCTGTACCTAGGTATTAAGTATTCTGTGCCTGTACCTAGTATAAATATAGCAGCACACACAATTTCATATAGTTCAATATTTTTTGTATATCTAAATGTACTGCGCGAAGTGGAAAAAGCCACGAAACTCCGAAGCAATTAGTTGAGAATGCAACAGATAAAACGCTTAGATGTTAACGAAGTTGGTAACTGACTGCCTTTTTAATCCTATAATTTTATTTGCTCTTTAAGAAATATTAATCATAATATTAATAGCGTAACTTTGAATATTTTAGAGAAAAATCGCTAAGATGAGACAGAGAACCGAACCATTTGTATCTCTTGCCTGTGAAGAAATTATTATTTAATAAATGAATTTATCTGGTCTATTTTAACTCTATCAGGTTCTCTAGCTGGAATAAGGAAAGAGTCCTGTTGTATAAATAAAGATGGTGAACTGCCTTATAAATCTCATTAACCCTTACTAGTATCACATACCAACCGGTTATGTAGCTCTTTAAACGGTAGTCGGTTAAAATGCCAGCAGTGTTGACTCAACACGTGTATAAATTATACCAATTAAAAGGTCTTCAGGTCATGCTACACTCCTCTTAAGCTGAGGACTGCCAGCTTAAATACGACTTGAATTTATTAAGCTAATTGCATTTGTTTGTCTTTGGGAAAGATAAACGACTAGGTTTAACTTAAGTGGGAAGTTACACATAATAAAATATCGTTTTCATAAACTTAAGAGCTAGCTAGCCCACAGCTTCGTCCGCGTTATAATATTGCATTAAAAGTAGCCTCGTCCTTTCTAGGGATTTATCTCTATACCAATCATTCTAATTGTGAACTCGTAACATATATACATTTATTATTAATAAAAATAATTAACAGTTAACCAGGCAGATTTGAATAAGTACCTAAAACACATTTTTTTTATTTACACAAGTAAATGCTCTTTCCAAAATTGTAAAACATGCTATTAAAATCCTACCTGCTGAGTTTAAATGCTTTCTCTATATCAATCCAATGCATAAATTTCATTTTATCGCTTGACACAAACTTGCGAGAAACTGAATCAAATGACTTATTTTAGTGAAAAGATAAGTCTAGACAGGATTAAGGAATTCTTTGCAAAGAAGGTTGCACAATTACAATAAGACGATTTACGGAGGAAATTGAATACGACAATGCTATTAAAGTTTTAAGGGATCAAGTTCTTCGTCTGCAGTTTTATTCTTAAGAGACAAACAATTTAAGTATATCCAAGTTTAGTTCATTATTATGAAGGTGAGTGAGAATCTACCGACAATATCGCTTCAGAATGTGATGATTATGATTAACATCAAATAACATATCCTAATTCACATAATTCCTATTAAAAATTCTGATCGTCTTATCTATGGTTAACACTTGTCTATTCACTCCATTTCAGATGACCATTCAGACTATGGCAGTACGGTGTCAGGAGTGTCAGGAGTTAGTGGCGCCAGCGGCAGTCTGGGCAAGAGTCCGGCAGGAGGCGGCACGTTTACTTTCCCCCCTCCATCACAGCCACTTACTCATAAAGCAGCCGTATACTACCATCATCAGCTAGCGCTTAGCGATGACCAGGGCATTGATATGACGCAGGTGAGACAGTGAACCCGTTATTTCTTTTCGAAAAATGATCTAAATTGAAGGAAGACTTAAAAGAGGCTACTTTCAGTTGATGAGTTAAATCAAATTGTGACAAATAGGAAAATAGATGTAACCATGATATCGTCAAGATATCCAGCATAGCTTATTTTGACCAGTCTTTCAGATCACTTTTTAATTATTTGCAATAAATTTTTTCAACAATAATTATTCCATAGCTACGTACTTAGGCTTTGGAACAACCGTAAAGCCTACAAGAAGGTGGCTGATAGAAAATATTTAAGAAAGTCTAATTTGAAATTATTCGTCTATATTTCAGAGCCCTGGTCGAGACAGTCCCGGTTCGTCCTCCGGCTCGGCAGGGTCCGGCTCCCGGCACTCCTCCGCGTCGCTGGACAGCGGCCGGGCTTCGGGACGGATGCCGCACCACCACCACGCTGCGTGTCACTGTGGAGACACAGCTGACAGAGTTCGTGCCATGATCGCTCAGGGACTGCCTGTAAGTTGTCTTTCTTTTTTATATACCTTTTCGTAATAAAGCAAACCAAGACGGTAGTTACCAGGAGTTACGCATTGCTGACTCTGGAAAACTGGGTGACTCGTAATAGATATCTAATCATAAATTGATACTTATGTGTTACCCATAACTATAAGCATTATTTTATTGTTTTACGAATTTTTGAATGAATTAATGAATTAATTAATTTATTTTAAGTAAAAGTGACTCATTATGTTAGTAAAAACTTATGTCTAAGGTTAGTATAAAACAACGAGAACATTTATTTATTAAAAAGGCCATTTCTGCACCATCCCCCCAGCTATGGCACAGCAATGGTTAACATGGAGGCTGTCCAGTCTTCTCGCGATCATATTTAGGATGCTGTTGCCGCTCCCCCGCGCCCTGCGTACCAGAGACGCGCATCTCTTCCTCATGGTTGCGTAGAAGCAATCCACTCGGGCTTCCGCGAACATCCCTGACGCGCTACAGAAGCGTGGCAGCCCCAGCAGCACCCTGAATGCGTTATTGTACTGTACACGAAGGGCGCTATAAGCTTTTTGAGTGTATCTAGCCCACAGGCTGCACGTGTAAAACGATGTACAAAAAGCTCTGAATAAGGTTATTTTAACCTCTCGTGAACAGCGAGCAAACCTGCGAGCCAGCATACATGCTCTCACTGACAACGCCCTCCGTTCCCTCTCAATGTCATTATCGTACTTGAAGTCGGGAGTCAACACATGACCAAGGTATTTAAAAGTGTATACTCTTTGTAATACACAGTTATTTAGTGTAACCGGTGGTATTCGGTCATATTTTTTACTCCCGGCCCCAAAGACCATAACTTGGCTCTTCTTAACATTATAGGCCAAGCCGTGTGAGAGTGCGTACGATTCGCATTTGGTCACCAACGTCCGCAGGCCACAGATAGACGCACTCAGCAGCGCCATGTCGTCCGCGTAGCTGATGTTGTTCACGCAGACACCGTCTATACAACAACCGACACTGGCGCCGCTGAGCTCCTCTATCAGCTCATTCACATACAGATTGAAGAGCGTAGGCGAGGATAACCCCCCCTGCCTCACCCCGCACTCCAACCTGTATGACTCAGAAAGCACCCCTCCCCATCTCACCCTATTGACCTGGTTCCCATACCAATACTTAAAAATATTTATAAGTTCTACAGGTAACTTAGCCTTTTCAAGTTTTTCCCATAGAATGTCGTAAGAAACCAGGTCAAAAGCCGTCGATAGGTCCAGGAAGCACCCGAAGACTGGTGTGTTGCGTTCCGTATAATAATTGACAGTGTGCTTAAGACACAGTATCGCGCTTTCTGTTGACAATTTGGGTTTAAACCCAAACTGATTGTCATGCAGTTTAACAAAATTATTTAACTGTGTATTAAGCACACTATCAAATACTTTCGATATTACAGTTGCCAATGAAATGGGTCTATAATTTTTTCTATCCGCAAGATCGCCCGTTTTGTTTTTGACTATTGGCACGACTATTGTACTCATCATGTCGGCCGGCATGTAACCGTGACCCACACATATATTAAAAAGCAAAAACAGAACTCTTGGAAGGTGCGGGCCAGCAAACTTAAGGTGCTCAATACGGAGCCCGTCGTGGCCTGGAGACTTACCTCTAGACATAGATTTTATAACGGTAGCTATGTCTTTGGCTGAGAAGGAAACTCTCCTATCCACATCGGGCTCAATATTTAGCGTCGCCTGAGATGGCCCGAGAGGCGACTTTACAGTGAAGTGATCGACGAACAGATTAGCAATAGTCGTCGGCTCGGTCACACCGCCGACGCTCACGGGCTGACCCGGCTTACATTGCAACCTGTTGGTATGTTTCCAAAAGGAGCGGAAGTCATTATTGGAGTGATGTGAGGCCAGAATATCCATTTTAATCTGGGTCTCATGATTTTGACACCATTTTAAACGAGATCTAAATATTTTCCTAGCCTCACACATTTCCGAAAACGCGATACCGGTTGCAGGTTTACCCTGCAAGTCCCAAATCTGGAATTTCAGCCTGGCCATCCTGTGAGCCTCGGCAACATGTTTGTTCCAGCCCGCTATAGTCTTTTTTCTAGGTTTGTTATTTTCACGCCCCAATATGGAAGAATCTTTAAGGGCTTGTACTATATCATTATACAACCTATCTATAACATATTTATGACCGTTATCGTTACACATTCTATCACAACAGTCGTGCAATACGAAAGGGAAGTCAATACTTTTCAACCTTTTATGACATTCATTTTGATATATATCGATCTGTGCAGGTGTCCTTTCTCCCCATATAACCCTATCTGAACAGTGAGAGTTGACGAAATGTTTGGTAGGTAAAATAATATTCAAGTTACATTCCAGTACCAGAGGGTAATGATCGGACCAAAATACGTCATACAAAACATACACATTCTGGATAGAATTAACTGCTGATTTTGTGACTAAACAGTGGTCCAGCCATCGCCTCGCTCCGTTTATCTCACTTACATATGTGTGAGTGTTAGAAGATATACCTAATCTTTCAAAGTCGACACAAGACCAGTCTTGATCGGCGCAAAAGTTCAACAATTCATAATAGAATTGTTCGTAAGGATGAGCATTATAGTCTCCCAACATGTAAACACAGTCAACACTAGAGCTGTCTATAATGGCACTAACCGAGCTTAGGACATCCGTAAACTCCGCCAAATTCACTTTTTCATCTGTAGGCATGTACACGCACAGCACTAAGAAAGACCTTTCATTTAGCACTACCTTTATAGCACAAATACGCGGATTATCGCACTCGATTACGACCACATTTTGAAAAACACTGTGCCTCCACAGCAGTGCCACACCTCCGTACGGCCGGCCTCGTAGTACGCCCGCCGCCGCCTCCGTGTCCATCCCGGACACACCGGTACTGCTGAAGTCACTGCTGATGGTGTTTAACAAGGGCATTTCTTCAGTAAATAACCATGTCTCCTGCAGCCCAATAATATCGGACGTCTTACATAAATGACGTACATTTTCCATTGAGCGTTTAATATTTTTGCAATTAAATGTAACAAATTTGTGTGTATCCATATTATTTTTGTACTGAAGCCGGTTCGTCTGGTTTACCTGACGTTACAGTATTGCGAGACCTTTTAAAATTGACGAAGCGACGGAATATTATTCCTTTTGGCCAAATCTTATCGTCAAGAAAAAGGGACAGTTTGGTTTGTGGAACGAAAAATTTATACGCATAATAGTCAAATTGGCGCTTTATTGAGATTTTTTCCAATTTCACTGTCTCTTGTGTCTTCTTAGAAATATATTTTACAATATCCGATTCGCTTGTATTTTGATGAACATTAGTTATAAAAACAGGTACTGTTCGTTCTGCAGCTCTGAACATTTCATCAGGTTCAACTAAGACTGTCCCTGTTTTACCTTCGATGCGATTTCTCGACTTTTTTTCCTTTTGTTTGAACCAATGTCCAACCTTTATTTTCCATCATAGCTACTTGCGCATAAGAATTTTTATTTGTCGATATCGCTGAGGCGCTTGCGATCAGCTGTTCATGCGGCCGCTCGACAGTAATAGGTACATACGGATGTGAGTCATCGCGAATCTCGACATCGCTTGCACGCCCCGATACCGGGTCAGATTCTTTTATATTACCCTCTAACTGATTACAATTAATAGATCGGTAATGCAAACTATAATCGTTCACAGTTAGCGGTTCACAACTGGACTTACTCTCGTCGTTATTTGTAAACGATTCTTCAAAATGTGATAATCCTATTGGTCCACTTTCACAATACGCTCCTCGCTTCATATTTATTTTAGCAGCAGAAAACGGTGGCGAGACGTTTTTGGAACTAAAACACTCTCTTTTAACAGAATCAAGCTGCTCAACGGTAACGTAGGATGATTTAATTTGCATGATATCCGCCTGAACAAGTGCTAAATCTTTTAATAATTTTGACACATCCAAGTGATCTAAAGTTATCGGCGGTAGTTTTTCTAAATCTCGAGCCACGAAAACCGGCAGCAAATCAGGTTCGGTAACTTTCAAGAAGTGGAGAATATCATATAGCAAACGATCTTCTTTTCCTGACCCTTTGCGTGAGATTTTACGCAGTTCTGTAGGCACTGACTCAAAAAGCAGAGAATGAGATTTCTTAATGTCGTCACTGGTGAATGTCGTAGCACATATCTTGACTAAACTTTCTTCATCAGCCCTTGATAATTTGGCCAATAGCTCGTCTATTACAATGTTACAGCCACTACACTTTATTGTACACGACACTGACATTTTTGCGGACAAAAATCTCGCTTCCGATTACACGCACGGCACGGAGGGATGCGCGCGCGCGTTAGATTTTTGTATATAGAAAGGAAGGATTGGTACCAAATTTTCAGACTACTTCAAGATTCTTATTTATATTATAAATAATCAAAGCCTTTAGCGTACAGTGCCTCCCAAAGTGCCGAAAGTTAATGTTGCATGAGAGTTACGAGTAGCATGAATTAAAATAATAAAACACATCTGTCAAAATGTTATAATTGACATACTTTTTAAAACAATTTAAAACAACAAAAAATATATTATATTTTTACTAAAACCTTAACAAAAAACACACATTTAAATAAAAAAAATCAGTTTCATTCCAACTTATTAATGTGATAATGGAATGTAATGTATTCTCAATAATTTCAGGATGCCGATATAATCCACTCGTGGCTAGCTGATCTTCAAATGGAGGAGTACGCGCGCCTGTTCATAGAAGCCGGCTACGACCTCCCGACCCTGACGAGGATGACTCCCGAGGACCTCACAGCGGTGGGCATCAAGAAGCCCAACCATCGCAAAAGGTTAAAGGCAGAACTCGCCAATTTAAACGTGCCTGATAATCTGCCTGATTATATACCGGTGAGTAATTAAATTTGCTGTGATGTAAACAAATAGGTGTGGAAAAAAATCTTTGTATAGAATTTCCTAGTTGCCTTTGTTTCCATGAGGGGTACAGGTTTGTCATACAAAATCGCTAACGCAGTCTAATAAATGAGTCAAACAGTTAAATCATGAAAATTATGCCAAATATAGGAAATGTTTTATTACATTATCGTATGTTGAAATTATAGGTACCATAAAATATAATTATTATTTTATACTTATTTTACTTCTTGTTGAGGCATATTTTTTTCGGGGCTCTTCACTTCATGTAAAATGTCAAGACAATCTTGACGCATCTTGGTCATTTGGCAGCCCTAGTAGACCTCATTACATTGTCGATTTTATTTATTTGCTGCATTTGGTTTAGTTGTTTTCTTCCTCCCTCTCGAGGTGTAGGGATAAAAAACTCTTGCTTAAATTACCTTTATCCCTTAAACCTATCCTTTATTCTTTAAGTATAAAAAAAATGTCATGTGGTTACAGGGATCGCTCGAGGAATGGCTGCGGTTGCTGCGGCTGGAGGAGTACGGGCCGGCGCTGGTGGCGCAGGGCTACCGCACCGTGGTCGACGTCACGCAGCTCGCTTGGGAGGTAATGTATTGCCGTCACCTCTATTTGATGAAACTCCAGCGATCGCTCGAGGAAGTAATGTTCTCGTATACCGGGCAAAGTGGACAAGAAACAGCTTGATAGCGGACCCGGGGCTTCGAAGCAACCAGCCGGGGATGCAATGGGTCAAATGAAAAGATAAACTTAGTGATTACACACTCTTTGTAAAATTATGAGAGAGAGAAAGAGAGAGAGACAAGCAAGACCGCAAGAAACGGCATCATCTTATATTGGAGAGTTCAAGTCCAAGATCCACTTAGAATGGCTGTGCTACCAGTAAGTAGAGAAACGTAACAGAATCTGCGTTACTAACTAGACTGTCCACGCAGATTGCCAACGGTATACGCATATACCTATTTATTTTCTTTTATCACCCTCAATTTTGTCTCTTACTTACCTGTGTCTGTTTTGAATTACTTTACTTAACGTTACAAGCGCACAGGATAGGGAAGTCAAGCATGGTTTTTTTTTTGAATAGTTTATACGGCCATGGAATCTAGTCCTTTAAGGCCTTTCTTGAATTTATTAATCTTCTTCAATCCTACTTAAGTCAGTCGAGTCAAAATTCAAGTCAATAGTCAAGTCCAGTCAAGTAAGTAAGTCTAGTCTGAGTCAGATGGCTAAGTGAAGCGGTGGAAAAAATTCACTTAGCTATATCATGGAGATTTTGGTGACAAAGATAAAAAGTCACGTAATCGTCACTGTATCACTTCCCAACACTCACGCTTGTTCACGAACACTTCGCGAATAATAATCCACCAATATTATGCACAAAAACTCGAAAAAACCTAAGTTTTGGAAACTAAATACAGCGCGGACATAGCGAAAGTTTACTTTCCCTCCAAAAACTCTCGTCAAGCATGGTTTTTAACATCATAACCTATAAGAATATTTTTTTCAGGATTTGGAAGATATGGGCATAGTTCGTCTAGGTCATCAAAAGAAAATATTACTGGCCATCAAGAGAGTCAAAGACATTAGGGCTGGAAAACGAAGCATCAGTAACCAAGGATCCTTGGATTTTACTAGATTACAACCGGGCCAGGTCAGTACCATAGACAAGCATGCTAACTTTTCAATGTTTGTAGTGATGTTTTAGAATACAATAGAATCATAAATATTATGACAGCGGACGAAATAAAACTGTGGAGTAGGTTACATTACTTTTGTGTTTTGAGTATGTACTTATCTGTTTTTTCATCTACTTTTGCTAATTGAGATGTTTTTATACATGGTCCGATCGATTTCAATAACTTATGATAAATTTGTAACAAGTATTTTATAAAAGTTGTCCACTTTCATAATTTTTCACATAACTAGATTATCATATGAATAGAGAGCAATAGTTTCTACTTCTATGAAAATATTTTCTCTTTTTAAAGCATCACTTCAAACCATCTTTAGTTAAGTTTTTTTTTTAGTTTTTACTTTGTTTTATCCACCTCATATCATTCATTCCTCATGAAGCATAGATTTATAATAGGTACCAAAATAATTTTATTTTTAATTTCTTTACCCACACTAATGAGAAACATTATACTTTTCCCTTATGAATTATACTTATTTACTAACTACTTACGCTTGTTTTAACAATAAAAAAGCGTTTTTATAGCTTCTTATTTAACGATTAATAATAATTTTTAATAATAATTTGAAAATATTACTTTAAGCCTTTAAGGCTTTTATCGTTAGCTCTATGTGAACCACCTAGCACAGTTGGCTGAAATAATTTATTTGCGAAGCCAATAGATAAGGACACATTATGGGAAAGTAAAGTCGAAGATGACGAATATTGGCGCTGAAATCTGTTTTTTCAAATAGAAACTGACAAAATTAAGTATTTTCCCGATGCGTTCCCGTATCATTTAATTTGCTTAGACATATAGAAGTCTATATCCATCGCCATTATCGTCGCTGGTCGGATGTGGTAAGCTGCATTATTTAGTTCATTAAAATACCAACTACAATAACTGCAAAAATTTTCAATTTCTATTTTATAAAGTAACGTTAATGCGCAAATTAATTGGGACTTTTAATCTTGTTTATTACAAATGTCATCGGATCAGATGATCGGATCATCCCATCGTGTATGGCACTTTACAAATGTTTACATTAAATTGTGTACAAAAGTGCATTTACGCAACGAAGTCCAGCAGTGTTGCCACACTCCACCGGCCATCACGTCATCCGCTGCATCCACCATACCACTTAGCCCAAAGCAGCATGTGAATGTTTTCTTTTTTTTTCTTTTCCAAACACCACAAACTGCACCTTGGACATAATCGGCTAAAGGAATTATATCCGAGGGAGCTCCATTACCAGCCCTGGACACACGCGAGGAGTTACCATAAACCCCCCGACCTAACTTTTGACGCCCTACAAACGCCCCTATGTGGCACAGATCTGGTCCCCATACAGGTATGAGGCAAACTCCTTTGGCACAGTTTTGAAAGTTTGTTCTCGGCGCACCAAGCACCCGCATTTCCGTGCACCCGATGTTGTGGTAGAATCGCAGTGTTACCATGTGTGAATTATTGTGTGATTATTATTAAAGCTGTCACTGAAGCCTGCATGGTAGATTTACCTTACATTATTATTATTATTATTATAAAAAATAAGTGACTACATTTGCATGTATTATAATAAATTACTAAACCAATCCGTATGTTGTTTATTAAATTAATTATATCTTAAATGAAACATAATATGGCATTTTCTAGCATGGTAATAAACTAACATTAAAAGTTATATTTACATTATACAAAAAATAGTCAGATTACCTATGTAAATTACATAAATTTATTTTGATTATATTTTTCATACATTTTATTTGTGTAACTTATTTATATAATGTCGGTAAAGTTTGCAAAATTGAACTTGATTTCTAATTTTTTATCATTTTATTTACTGGTCAATAAAAAATCAGACACTTACTAAGGTTACCTCAGCAGATCCGTCACCCGCGCGGTAAGTCGCTGGAAAGCCTAGAAGACCCGTCGGAACGGACGTCGCACACGACATTTTCACCCGAAGCCGGTTTCTACTACGGCGGCGGGCAATGGCGGCGGTCATACGACGACGGGGACATCACACCCACAAACGACAACGCTTACGAAGGCGGCGGTACACTGCCGCGCCCGAGAGGCTTGGTGCGGCCGCGGCCGGTGGCCAAGATTCAAGCTACGCCGGCGTACAGGGACAAGTCGCCAGACTACGCGTATGACGAGATCGCTTACTCGGCGCGCCTGCAGCGCGTGGCGTACGGCGCCAGCCCGCACGTGGCGCGCAAGCCGCCGCCGGAGCCCCCCAAGCGGCAGAGCTCCCAGTTCGCGCAGTTCTCGCGGTTCGGCCAGACCACGGTGGAGATCCACCCCGAGAAGAGCCTGCCGCTGAGCCTGCCGGCGTACCCGAGCTCGGACTCGCTGAGCGTGTCGCTGGACAGCACGGGGCTGCTGCCGCCGCCGCCCGCGCCGTCCTCGCCGCCCAGGCGGTACGACGACGACAAGCTGCGGACCGGATCCGATGCTAGTTTTAAGGTAAAAAAATCTGCTATTTTAATTACTAAAATTCTATAGTACCTATATGATCGTAGCCTATTTTTTATCTGTCACTTTTCCGGATGCGTGTTTAAGTGGTTGAATTCTAGGGTCCGCTATTTTTTTTATTATATACTACAACTTGACTTCTATGCTCACTAAGATTACGAATTTCTCATCCAAATTGTCACTTATTAGCTGTGCATCAAGGTCCTGTGTTGTGTGTATAAAACTATAAGCCTGTTACTCGGGGATAATACATTTTTGTTTATTAGTTTTCTATATTAGTCCAATAATAAATCTCTTTAATAAGTAAATATTGTCCACAGTCAAGTTCAAGCACCGAATCGGACAGCATTCCGTTCGCGAACGAGAACGCGGGCACGATCAGACAGAACCGAGGCCAGCCGACCGCGCGGCCGCACACCGCCGACTACAGCCGACTGCCGCTCGCCGCGCGCCCCACCACGCCGCACCCGCCGCACCCGCCGCACCCGCCCGGCGACGACGCCAAGCCGGCCGAGCCCGGCGACGTGCTCAACGACATCGGCAACATGCTCGCCAACCTCACGGACGAACTCGACGCCATGCTCGAAGAGGAGAAGCGCCAGGGACTCGCCGATTCCTAAGATAGATTTACAACCAACATTTATACTCGAATACTGTGTACTATTAAATTCCAAAGATAAATTATCATTGGCCGTCGCTGTTGTGTATTGCTTGATTGCACGTAACGAGTACAGTGGGGAAACAGCTGTTAAAGAACTAAAGAAAGCACAGAATTAGTAATAGTACTCTAAAAGTATAGCAAATACGTTTAGTGTTAGTAAACAAGCTAATTTGAACCTACTAAAAACTGTGTTTATGGTTTTAAATCCTTGAGATAGCAATGCGATTTAGTTATTTTATTCTATGTGCCACATTCAGTGAATCAGAGTTGGCATAAAAACTTTAAATTATGAAATATGAGAACCAAGTACCCTCTGAAAACACTGTACTTGGCACGTGTAACTAGCCCATAGGTATGTTGTTAGAGGTGATTATCTCTTGGGGAACGTGCGCAATATTTAAAAGCAATTTTTAACTTGCATTTAAAATGCCATGCTTAGCACATTAAACTGTTATACAAAAATTCATCACGTCCTGCAGATGCAAATGTATAATGACAATAGTTTATTATATTCTTAGCATTTGTACCGATGTAGTACATTTTATACATTTATCCATAGATAAAAGAATTTATACTGAAATTAACTTATAAGCGAGCTGTGTGTTTTTGTTGTCTTTATTTTAATATTTAATGTTTAGTTCCTTGTTATACTTAAATAATAATTCATGCTAATAATAAACGTAAAGACATAGTCGGATCCAAAACAGATGAAAATGGCTATTTTTGTAAATATTGTTTAATTAAATTATGAGATATATCCCAATAGATTTCCGTGTACAGTAAATTGTAGAGTACTCGAGTATGATGTAGTATGACGTAGTTAGAATTTATACAAAATATTAGCTCTAGTGATAGTGTGACATAGGGGTTATTATAAATGTATCATAGAACTGCATATGGATAGAGATAGGACCTCATAGACATTTGTATGTTAACAATCTATTGCATAAGGAAATGCCCATGCATTCAATCGTGCTTTTACATATAAATAATGATGTCATAAACACGGTAGCTTTGGCAACACAGACACTATTTTTCGTGCATTGGTTTTCAATTTTGTGCCGAAGCTATTAAATGCGACATTATTAAAACGACCATGTTGATTTGCATTTAGATCGATTTCAAATTGTCCATTTAAATACAACAACTTCCCTACTTTTATACCCAAATGTAAGATCTATTTGTTTTCTTTTAAAATATTGTTATAGAAGCGTGCGTGATATTTAGCGGCCATAGAATTAATTCTTTTTAGTAATGACTTGGCAGTGACACTAAGATTTTTAAATTTCGTTGTCTACTCTATTCCATTACTGTTCTAACCGGGACGTAACCAAAAACTTAATTTTAAATTTGTAGGTTGTTCTACAAAGTTTGTTGTAGAGTCAAACCAGTATTGTAATGAAGAAATATTTACTTTAATAATTTTATTTTTGTCATTGAATACATAGTTAGATACAATCATACGACATTATACATAGTAGTTTTTTTAATTCTCGGGAAACTTAAGAATTTAAAATAAATTTCGAATTCAATAATACACCTATTAATTAATGTTTACAAGTACATGCCTTTTATAAAACCATTGTATTTCTTCAGTTTTATAAAATCTTAGTTTCATATGTTTCAGTCTCAAGTTACTAAATGGAATTGGTTACGTAACTTAGTTCCACTAACACCTTGTACAATATACCAGTCAAACTAAAAATAACAATATAAGTAACAAATTAGCATTATCCTGTAAATATATATAGACATCAGTGTTTCTATACATTCTTTGTAACAGCGCGTATTTAGAATTTTTGTATCTTTACCTACATAACGAAAAATATTGTATACAGTTGTGTCTAAAATTTATTTAGGTAAATACATTTTCATCCTTATTGCTAGGTACTTCATTAAGGATCAAAATGAGTATTTTTAGACGCAAACATTTTATTTTAATAAGCCCGTCACTCCCTTTTGTAATTTTAGAAAGGTGCTAGCATTACATTATGGAATAAGTAGGTATCAATAAAATGGGATAATTTTATGTTTGTCGAACTAGTCAAAATTTTTCAGAGTGACGGCGAATATGTATTTAACGATTGTATGAACTGGCAGCTTATCACCTTAATTATTTTATAGTTGAGTTCTTTGAATAAATATATTTGTAATATCTAATCTGACTATTATTTAATACTCTACCCACTAGGTACTCCAAGCTGAACTCTTATATCTCGACATATGGTGTTCTCATTGATGACATTTTTTTAACGTAGTAATTACATACTTTTTGTTATGTGTGTGCCAACTGTACATCACTCAAGACGTGAATATTCTTATTAGAAATGATCTCATGATTCACCAGGCATAGATCGAAATCATAATATCTTATTTTTCTGTCCATATTTTTTTTTTGGTATAAAAGTCTAGTTTCCGTTAGGTTCGCGCATGAATATTTCACATTACTTAACAATAGTTTTTATATTGTGTCTGGCTGGACTCAGCCAAGGGGTTAACAATAATAACAAGGCATTTTAGTTCCCTAAAATTTTCATTATTTTATACCAGTCCGTCCCTGCCACCTGCCACCATTCGTCAACGAATAGCAGGTGGGGATATAGCAATAGATCTTGGATATTATAAAGAAAAACCCCAATTGCCAATGGAAATCTTCTAGGATAGAGGGATTATTGGATTCGACTTCCATGCCTTTGCACTTGAGTACTATAATTTTTGAAATGTATGACTCACTCAAAATCGGTGAGTCGAACCATTTTTTTCGACACCGGTTATGTATTCAAAATGAACAATATTTGTTACTAGCTTTCACCCGAGGCTTCACCCGCGCGAATTTCGGGATTAGTGCTTTTTCCCGGGATGAAAGCTATCCTCATCCTATGTCCTTCTCAATACTACTATTTGTATGCGATGTTTCAAGCAGATTGATTTAGTAGATAAAGCGTGAAGAGGTAACAAATAAACAAACTCACTTTCGCATTTATAATATTAGGTAAGGATATTTCATAACATATCGAAAGATATGGTGCTTCAGAATCGTTAAAACAAATAAATCCAAATCAGATAAAATAAAAACACAACCCAAGAAACGGAACGAAGTTATTCGCCATCTGTATTCGTTAATCTGTTTTTCTTTTCACAGAGAGGCAGGAAAATGCATTTTCAAGGAAACTGCTGAAAAATAAAACCGCATGCTATTGGTGCATTTAAAAAGAAAATCACAGTTCCTCCAATCGGCGTTGAGTATTTCCGATCGATGACACATCTTTGACATTTGATCTGTCAGATTTTCTTGTTGTCATCCGTTTGCGGATGTCGTCCTCCCGATCGATAATACAAACTGGTATTCGGGACTCGCGGAGGTCATAATCATTTCTAAAAATTGATGGCCATTTAGATCTCAGTGTTGTAATTAGCAAGTTATTATATCGGCCGTGATAATGGATGCTACTGGTGCTTACGGAGGCGGGAAAGCCGGAGGGGCCTTTGATATTCAGGCCTTCATCCAAAGACCACCCGTAATAGTTAGGGCGGTTTGTTGGGTAAGATTTTACGATCATTCTTTTTATTAAATCCTACAATAAGGAAAATATTAGAACCTATTTACTATTAACGTGATATACCTACTTCATGTACCTACGTTTGCAATATTTTAAAACAAAATACGACCTTAAGAGTAGGATTTATTTATGAACAAAAATAATTTAACTACTAACTAAATATGAAAGTCAATTAAAACGTCACAAAGATTTTACAAAAAAGGCTTGAACATAACTTAAAAAAATATTTCACATTCTAATTCTAAATTATATTAATATTTGTTTAAATACAATCAAAACAATTATTTAGGTACATACTTAATTGAATATATTTTATAGACTCAGGCCCCTTTTAAATAAATATTTCAGCCTTGTAATGCATGAAAAATGTAAAACCGTTGTGTTGGATCATGTGAGTGACCTTGAATGTATGTGCATATAGATAACAAATAGAGTACATATTGCTACATCATTCTAGCTACTTTTTAGTGCATCTCATGCCAATGAACTGTTATACTGTACCAGACTGAAGCCTATCCTTTGTCAGGAGTGAAACTATTTCAATACCAAATTTAATTGAAACTAGTTCAGTGCTTTAACACATTTGCTGCTGAGAAACTAATAACAATAGATATTTTATTTTCTAGAACACACTATTATGTTCCCCGCATTCAATATGTTAAGCATGAAGTGGTTACAGACAGGGCTTGGAACCGGTATTTTAAAAACCCAAAAATAAACCGTCTTTAACCTGGTAAATAAATATAGCGGCTGATTTTAGAAATACCTGGTTAAGACCCTTATTTTTGGGGAAAAATGGTTGAGCGGAAAACTGAGCTAGTTTTTTTATTTTAACCAGGTTTCCAAGCCCTGGTTACAGATAGACATTTGACACATAATATCAGTCGATAAGAAGGAAGTGATCCTAGAGCTGCCATATCCAAAGATAAGAGACCAGATTAAAGTATACCTAGATAATGGTACTAGTATAGTATTATTTAATCTAATAATGATGATGCAATGCAACTGATAAAATAGACTCAAATGAAGGTTTAACACAGATAAATTACACACTCTATATAATGAGTGGTATTAATCTAGATTTTAATAATATAAAATGTATATTTGAAAATATGCCAAAATGCTTTAAAGTATATTCTTTTGTTTTATATTTTTTTGCAATAATGATGTTACAAATAAACAAATTCTTATTTTTTTTTTGTTTTATGTTATTAATAACAGGGTTTTTAAATGATAACAATGTCTACTCTAAAGCATTTAATTAAAGCCCCACCCTATTCCTTGTGTCTTATCAAAAGTACTCTATCATCTTCAGGACTAAGTAAATCAAAACCAATAGTGATCCTGCTAAATCTAAACTAGATAGAACACTAGACAGTGCAGACTCAAAATTATTTGATGTAATGTACCTGCTTAGTTTACCTGTGATGTGTCGATGAGTTCTGTCCACTGATATATATTTTAACCCCCGACGCAAAAAGAGATATATTTTACTAGCGACCCGCCCCGGCTTCGCATGGGCATAAAAAGCTTCCTCTTTAATCACTATTTAAAAAAACCGCATCAAAATCCGTTGCGAAGTTTTAAAGATTTAAGCATACAAAGGAACATAGGAACAGAGAAAGCTATTAAAGTGATTAGTATTAGTGTTAAATGTTTAACGTGTTTTGCAAATAAATTGATTGATTGATTGATTGTCTATCTGTGTATCTGTCTGTGGTATCGTAGCTCCCAAACGGATGGTCACTATAGCGTATGGATGCTTTCACACTTGCACACCTATGATGAGCTAATTTTGAATCTAAGAGGGCAAGGGTTAATGTGTGACTCAAAAGTGGATCTTACCCTCTATTACATAGTACTATTACTAATTCTGTGCCTCTATGGCAAAGCTATGAGCCCAGTTCTCTCTTCATTCCTATTCAAATACTTTGCATTATGACATAAAAGTATTTAGCATATATTGAGTGTCACAAGTACATTGTTGGGTTGACCCTAATATTTTTTTTTTATCCTTGAAATTCTATTCTGACAGATTGAAAAAGTATTGATGTCTTGCAAATATACTAGAAATTTTTTTGCATAAAGTTTGATTATGTACTTTAATAATGGATTTTTCAACTATAATTATGCTTAATTACACAATTATAATATAAATAACTTGATGATTTCTTATGTTTTCGCGATTGTTACACATTAAATATTATTTTTATTCGCGATAGAAAACCGTATAAAATAGTTTAATTTAATAAATAACTTGTTTAAAAAAATTAAATTTTTTTTTTACTAACATGAAACAATAGAATGTTACATATTATGTATATATTACTTATACCTCATAATACATATACTGCTGTAATCTTTATCTATACTAATAAAATAAAGCTAAGTCTGACTGAAACTACCAGATAGATTTAATTTATTTTTTCTAGTACTACTAAGGTTTTTTTATACTTCATTTTGCTGAGATAGGCAAATGATGTAAAGTGGTTACCGTAGCCTATAAGTACACCTGCAACACGAGAAGTGTCACGAGCGCGTTGCCGATCCTGAAGTAATCTTGAAGGCTCCCATGTTGTAGTCAACTGTGGCAGGGAGTTCATTCTATAAATTCAGTGTACGAGGGAGAAAAATCCGCTTGAAGCATATTGTACATGACACTTGAAAAATAAATATCAATATTGCATTATTATGTTTTCTAACTTCAGCTATTCAGCGTTATAGTGATGGGATGCATATCAGCAAAGGGGTGGTACATCGACCCGACTGACAAGAACGAGTATTGTGCTTACAACAAGGACACGAACGCGTGCAACTACGGGGTGGGCATATCTGTGATCGCATTTATCGCCTCCATCGGATTCATCGCCGGGGAGTACCTGTTCGAGCAGATGTCCTCCGTGAAAACTAGGAAGCATTATGTCCTGGCTGATATGGGATTTTCTGGTGAGATTTTTTCTTTTTCTCTGGTAGAGTAAAGTAGACCTTTTTGTCCTCTCGAGAGCGCATAACTTGGCTGAACACAATAGAGGAAAACATGAAGCCGATGAGAGTAAAATGCGTGCCCATTCGTATACTTGACAGAGTTTCCGATTGTGTCAAATGTTCCCACTACACCTACAGCTCCGTCAGTAGATCGCCGGAAAACAGTTAGATTTCAGTAACCCTTGAAATTGTTAAGCTAGAATAGTGCAAGTACCATCCCAAGGTGTCCTGCCTGCGCCATTTTACCTTATATTATGTATTAGTATGTTAGTGCCTGGTTTGTTGGATTTACTCCAAAAACTGTTATGAGCTACCTGATGGTATTAGACTTAGATCGGGGTGGGCATATCATGTCTCGCTATCTTTAAAATAACTTCTTTTATGTCTATGTTATTCCTATAACAGTATAATCCAGATTGATACTGTTCTGTGCTCTGTTCTAAAACTCTGAAAACACGATAAAATTAAAGATCGTATGATTAAAGGATGGAGCCATAACAAATAAGAATTGAATTGATAGTTTGAATGAATATGCTCATATTAAAAGGAGTCCGTGGGAAGAGTGCCGTATAGTATGTAAATGTATAAATTGTAATTTCGTTTGTGATTGAGGGCAAAAAGCGACATGGCGGCTCAGGAGCTCTTGACACGATCCGTGGGTATTAAAAGGTCAAGATGTTTGACATTCGTACCTAATTTTTATTGACGATATAGGTGTTATAACATATCACTTCGAGTGCATTGTAATAGGTATGAAGTTATATGAATTTGACAGTCCTTACTGAAGAAAAAACTAGTAGCCTGGGTCTTCACTTTGGAATTAAGACGATTTATTCTATATACAATACACTTTATTGCCCCAAACCAATGATTTACAATAATTATTGACCTAGAACTAGGCTAGGTACAAATGCGGACAACCTTAGGGTGGATATAAAAAAAATAAGCACATGAAGGCGATGGCTTTATCTACCAAAACTCCCGCCACAGTCCTGCTTTCATAGGAATAGTATTGCTGGTTTTCACAACATATTGTAAAATAGGTATGTACGAGCAAATCGAAACCTTTGTTTTCCCTATGTCGCCTTTCACGACTTCTGCGGAAAATAAAATTGACTGTCTATATTCTTAAACCTGGAACGGCATATAACATTCATTTGAGTGACGGATTTCTCAAACCTTGTGGTTTTATTAGTAATCCGTGGTTTCTACAAAAAAAAATGTAACCATACTAGGTACATTGAATACAATAAAATCACAATGAAAAACAATCGTTCTAGAACCATATCGCTTAATCTCCCTAAATTAAAATGTTTATAGCTCATAAACTTAGCCGTAAAGTGTTGGAGACACCGAGCCTTTTATTTACGATGTCACCAGTGATTTCTGTGCGAAAACAAGCCATGAATGTCGATTATTTGGCCCAATTTACATTCATTACGCAAATTTTCTGCTCAGTAAATGTTTTTCGCTTAATTTCCCTGATATTGTAATACTTATATAAGTTATGAGAACAATATTGAGCTTTTTATGCAATATTTAGATTCTGATTATATTGCATTAAAGTTATTCGATAGAATACGTACCCTGTTTGACCCAATGGTTGACAATGCTCCCTATCTAAAAATCAAGTCCGCCTATTGTGCGATACATTGTATTTTGTGCAATAGAGGTTAAATGTATTAAACACATTTGCAAAATATATATATATACATATTTGATATTCCATTTGTTGGTTCTTTAGTTCAAACTGATGACGTCATATGCCGAAATTTCATCACTATATATATATATATATATATATATATATATGGGTTTGATTTCTACACCAATCGCACTTGTTCAATCTTTCAAGCAAGTAAATTAGTTCAATATTTCTAAACTTGTATGTATTTAAGTCTTGTTTTGCATAATTTATAGGTACGAGTATGTAAGTAGGCTTCGTCACAATAATTCCATTGACATACAGTATAGAAATCAACTGAAATTAAGACTAAGATCTCTTAAACTGAGGGATCCGTCTTTGATTATCTGTCTGGGTCAAATTTTACGCGTGAGTACCCTTACAAAGTGTTTCTGACTATTTTTTTTTTGTATAATATTCTAATAAAACATTTTCTAAATATTACCAGGAAATTACTAAAACAGTTAAGAGTTGCTATGTATATTTCTGGGGTTTATTCGATGACTTTATTCATTATTCCAGCTTTCTGGGCATTCCTGTACTTCGTCGGCTTCTGCTACTTGTCTAACGCCTGGGGCAAGACCGAGGTGGCGCCTAAAGGCACCGCCAACAACATGCAGGGGGCCATTGCATTCTGCTTCTTCTCCATCTTTGCTTGGGTGAGTAGAATCCTCTGCTATGTCCTACACAATGATAAATTATGAAGAGTGAGGAGAGTAAACTTCGAAGAAAGTGTTATAATGTGAAAAAAAATCTTTCACCATTTTAAAAGTACATTATTCAAGATGTATTTAGGATAACTTTATACCAGTAATAAGTAAATGTACCTATCTGTGAGTACATTTACATTACTGAGACACTTAAATATAAAAAAAATATTCATATCGTGGCGTGTGTGTTACAGGATCCATTTATCCTACACCCCTGGTTTCAGTTTTTTGCAAAACTTTTTTTCTTTAAAGACCACTAAAATAATAGCTGGCGGAAGCATGAAATATCTTTGTCCATACCCTGTTCCCACATGTGCCGTCGGTACAGCATGTCAGTATTGTCAGTTTCTTCCTATTACCTCTGTCCCTGCTCAATTCCAAAGTAACAATTCCAAAACTTTAACGAAGTATGACAAGAACAAAATGTATGGGATTGACATAAGATTGACCACGTGACTTACCGTAGCTTATATCAATCATTATACATTTTTTTGGCTACGCCTCTAGGTGGCATGCGCGTTCTTCGCGTTCCAACGGTTCCGAGTGGGCGCGGACGCGGCGTTCGCGCCGGCGTACGAGGTGGAGGGGGGCGCGGGCAGCCCGGGGGGCTTCCCCGCCTACCCCGGCGCGGCCGACCCGCAGCCCGCCTACAGCGAGCCGCCCTTCTCGCACCAGCACTCCGGGGGTGAGTCCCACTGACACTGGCTATATATACGGGGGGCCCCGCCTACCCCGGCGCGGCCGACCCGCAGCCCGCCTACAGCGAGCCGCCCTTCTCGCACCAGCACTCCGGGGGTGAGTCCCACTGGCACTGGCTATATATACGGGGGGCCCCGCCTACCCCGGCGCGGCCGACCCGCAGCCCGCCTACAGCGAGCCGCCCTTCTCGCACCAGCACTCCGGGGGTGAGTCCCACTGACACTGGCTATATATACGGGGGGCCCCGCCTACCCCGGCGCGGCCGACCCGCAGCCCGCCTACAGCGAGCCGCCCTTCTCGCACCAGCACTCCGGGGGTGAGTCCCACTGACACTGGCTATATATACGGGGGGCCCCGCCTACCCCGGCGCGGCCGACCCGCAGCCCGCCTACAGCGAGCCGCCCTTCTCGCACCAGCACTCCGGGGGTGAGTCCCACTGACACTGGCTATATATACGGGGGGCCCCGCCTACCCCGGCGCGGCCGACCCGCAGCGAGCCGCCCTTCTCGCACCAGCACTCCGGGGGTGAGTCCCACTGGCACTGGCTATATATACGGGGGGCCCCGCCTACCCCGGCGCGGCCGACCCGCAGCCCGCCTACAGCGAGCCGCCCTTCTCGCACCAGCACTCCGGGGGTGAGTCCCACTGACACTGGCTATATATACGGGGGGCCCCGCCTACCCCGGCGCGGCCGACCCGCAGCCCGCCTACAGCGAGCCGCCCTTCTCGCACCAGCACTCCGGGGGTGAGTCCCACTGACACTGGCTATATATACGGGGGGCCCCGCCTACCCCGGCGCGGCCGACCCGCAGCCCGCCTACAGCGAGCCGCCCTTCTCGCACCAGCACTCCGGGGGTGAGTCCCACTGACACTGGCTATATATACGGGGGGCCCCGCCTACCCCGGCGCGGCCGACCCGCAGCCCGCCTACAGCGAGCCGCCCTTCTCGCACCAGCACTCCGGGGGTGAGTCCCACTGACACTGGCTATATATACGGGGGGCCCCGCCTACCCCGGCGCGGCCGACCCGCAGCCCGCCTACAGCGAGCCGCCCTTCTCGCACCAGCACTCCGGGGGTGAGTCCCACTGACACTGGCTATATATACGGGGGGCCCCGCCTACCCCGGCGCGGCCGACCCGCAGCCCGCCTACAGCGAGCCGCCCTTCTCGCACCAGCACTCCGGGGGTGAGTCCCACTGACACTGGCTATATATACGGGGGGCCCCGCCTACCCCGGCGCGGCCGACCCGCAGCCCGCCTACAGCGAGCCGCCCTTCTCGCACCAGCACTCCGGGGGTGAGTCCCACTGACACTGGCTATATATACGGGGGGCCCCGCCTACCCCGGCGCGGCCGACCCGCAGCCCGCCTACAGCGAGCCGCCCTTCTCGCACCAGCACTCCGGGGGTGAGTCCCACTGACACTGGCTATATATACGGGGGGCCCCGCCTACCCTGGCGCGGCTGACAAAAATATATACTTCTATACTAATACTAGCTGACCCGGCGAACTCAGTACCGCCAGAACGCACTTTTCACATAGTTTAAACCTTCCCTGAACTTCCACAAATATTTTAAGACTAAAATTCACCAAATCAGTCCAGACATTCTCGAGTATTAGCGAGACTAACGAACAGCATTTGTTTTATATATAAAAGAGGAAGAAGAAAGAAGATAATAAAATAATACAGCTTAGGAGTTTGTTTGTAAAACTTAAAATTACAAGTCGGCTTTGAAAAAAAAAATTTTCATGTGATAGCCTAATTCTTAGGCTAAGCACTTACACATCACGAGCGAGTAAAACCGCAGGGAACATCTAGTTTTATATCAGAAGACTTCACTTCTCGAGAAATTGATCACGTCATTCTCTGATGTCTTATGTCAAAGATAAGTTCTCGTCCTTGCAACGAGTTCTACTGTACTTTCTTCTTAACAATATCCCAGAGCTTTACTTCCAGAGAAAATTTTAAAATACTTTCAAAATTTTAAATTCAGAACTTCAAATAACATAGTACAAGGTACAGAAGATTCACTCCGCAAGACGATTTAAACGAGTTACAACTCTTGCTACGATACAATGCACAGCACTAGAACATCTCTCTTTTCTTTTCTTACCTATTTTGACAACCTCATACAAATGAAGCTTCGTACATTGCTATTTTCGTTCCAATTTGGACCATCAATTAAAAATGACCTTCGAAAGACACTACTTACTAGTTTTCTTTGCGTTTTCAGGAAACATCGACTACACAGCTCCGACATACTAAGCCATATTCGGTGGCCATTTTAAATCCGCCTTTCATTTGTCGCGGTGTGATTAATAATAATAGTACACCGCAGTTTCTCTCTTCCGTTGTTCCTTGGTATGGAAATTTGTAACTTTTTAAAACTGAAAACCTTTATGTGCATAAAAAATGCTAGATACAGTGTCATCGACGCCAAAACATGTATGTTCTTTATCTTATTCATAAAAAATGTACCAAGTTTTGTTTTGTCTCGTTCTTTCTATTTCGATTGTTGGAAAGTGAGATGAGATGAGTGAGAAAGACAAAACATTATTTAAAATAAAACAGGATTAACAAGCATTTATATTTTATTCCAAACGCCGTTTCATTTTACATATTTCCATTCCTATCGCACAGTTAATCTACTTTGAACTTTGTGTGAAAATAATACAATGGTAAGTTAAGGTCATTGTTGGCTTTTAACATATTATCTAGCATTTTGTATAACATTGTAATATCATGATATGGCAGTATTTTCATTGTAAAAGGAACTGAATTTAATTTCTCCCATTTGGGCGTCACTATTTTTTTCTACCATTGTCCATTTTGTATTGCATTTGAAAAATTAAAAATAAAAAATTGGTCTTTATTTAAAAAGTTACAAATTTACATTTGATAGTAATTAATTTTACTTACTGGTTTTAAGTTTCTAAGTAAATTATACTTAATTATTTCTTTTGAAAATATTTATTTTTTTAGTATTTACAACTTCTTTTCTTAAATTAAGTAAATATATTATTGTTTGTACGTCTTTTTGGTGTGTGATCGAGTCATCGTGGAATTGTTTTAGTGTACTAATTATTACTTATACCTCGTCCATTTTTATTAATTTTATGGGTTACAGCTGATTTTAAATAATACCTCTATGAACGAGATAGATTAAAATAACTAATAATAAAGTCTAACAATTTTGTTTAAACTTATTTATACTGGCACTTGAGATTATATAAGAAAAAATCCCTTTTTTTCTATGATCATTATTGGAATCAAACTTATTTAGGGAGCAAATAATGACAGTATTTGTTGCTGGCACAAGTTTTTAGCGTAAAAAAAATACTTTCCTTTTTTTCAATATTCCGTATTTAACTTTTTTTCGATACATAACTTTACTAGTTATGTTACCACCTTATAACAACTGAATAACAGCCTTTTATTAATCAGGTCTAGTCAATATTGTTAGACTTTATATTTTATAATAACATATATATTGTACTTGTGTATAAACTTGTTACATGCTGAAAATTGTTAACATTCCCCAAATATCATTAAAATAAATATTTCTATACGAAATATACTATATGTAATCACGTATCTGCTTCACAGTACCTGCATGTAGGTATATATATATATTTACGACAATATCCCCAAAGTATATATTGTAATATATATCTGTAAATAATGAGATACTTAATGTCCACATTTCCGGCTAGTGATTGACATGTGATATTATTTTTATTTCATTAATTTTATATATTCATATATAGGTATATACTTTCAGCCAATTAAGATGGGAAAAGTTAACAGTGCACTTAACCATTGTAATGTTAAAAAAGGGATTGAATCATTCAGAGGTTAATCTAGTACATATATCTATGTTGTCCATTCTATTATATTTTAGGTTTTTTTAGTAAAAAAGTTTCAGGTCTGGACACACCATCTCAGCTGGTATTTACACAAATCAGATCTTAAAATGGCTTTTGCCTAAACAGACAAAGCGACAAAATTATTTATTTCATTTATTTAAACTTTATTTTGCAGAATACATATGTAAAGCATGTTACATCGCCCAAAGAAGTAAATAAAAAAAGTAATAGTAATCGCCATAAAAAGAAAATCGATTATTACAATGATGATTTATGAAAAAAATATTTACTTAAGATGCTTATTGAATTGTAAGAGCAAGATGGCAATATATAAATACGATCAAGTAACAAAGATAAGTAGACATGTTCTCTTTTCCCACCCTTATTGGCTGTCGGTATACATATATTTTAACATTTACCATTTCGTGCCATTTTTGTTGCTTTTATACTTCATGTCCAACCTTAAGTGTTACCATTTTCTTATATTACTTTAGAAGATTAAAATTATATTGGCTTTATTGGGGCATACATTTTTAAATTGTGAAATAAATCACATTTGCTTATTTATATTATATTATATGCTTTGCCATTATTACGAAACCAAAGGACTTTAATGTACACCGTATTTATCATACAGAAAAATGATATTTTAAAATGTTGGATGGGTCCCAAGGATTAGACCCTAACGCTTACACATTTTAGGACTAACAAACATTATTAACATAGTAACTAATGTGTAATGTTAAATTACGATCACAATATATATAAGGTGGACTCAATTCAACTGCAAATATTTTAAGGGCAGATTCAGACCACTATACTGAACAACTTTTCCAAATAAACTTATGTTAAAATATGAAATAATTTTTTTCACTCTCCATACATAACCAGATCAGTTGATTCTCAAATTGTAAGGGAGATCAAAAAATATTTTTCGTATTTCGATATAAGTTTATTTGGAAAAGTTATTCAGTTTAGTGGTCTGAACCTGCCCTTAAAATATTTGCAGTTGATTTGAGTCCACCTTATATTTTATAAAAAATACTTCTTTAATCAGGTCTCGAAGTCTTTGTACTATTTACTATTCCAAAAATAAATGTGTACTTAGGTATACATATATACACACGCCGCACGACCTATCCTACATTTTATGCCCTCAGTCATACTAATTAAACAAAAAAAAAATGTAATATAACTATCCATTTACGAACCAAATCGATCTAAAGCGATCAGTATTAATATATTAAATCATACAAAGTTACTGTATAAAATATTAGCGCTTATCCGATATCATAGTATTTTTTTAAAGATGATAATTTAAGAATATGCTATCTCTTGTAGTATTAGTTTCAGGCACATTGTAATTATTATGTTATTGCTGGTGGCTTACCACCATCTCTTAAGACTATGCAAGAACGACTGAGTAAGGGAGATGTCGCTTTACATCATGTATTGCGCTGTCTCGCTTACTCACTGGATCATGCATGGTTTTAAGAGATGATAGTAGGCCACCTGAAAATAATTTAGGGTGCTTTTTATTTTTACTTTCAAAATACTAAATAAAATATATCTTTACGCGATATGAAATATTCTAAATAATATGGACCTACGGCTTAACTCTTAGTACAAAATATAATGAGCGGTATTGTAATAATTGTAATGTGCCAATGTAGAGGCTATTTAATCGCCTATGATTTTGTGCAGTGCACATTACATACGATGTTTTACGTGACTAAGGGTCAGTTCAGGCAGACCGGGAAAATGCTCGAGCTTACTGGCTTCATTGAAAAAAAGATACCAAAGCCTAAGATATGTCTCGAACATGCTAGAGCCGTCGCTCGAGATTGCGAGCCGAATATCGATATCTCTCGACTCTCTGGCCGTAAGCCATAATTGGAGCCGGTAGTTGCATTTTCACATTCTGAACTGGCACTAATTTGATATCAAAACATAATGCTAAATGCATTTTTTTTTTTTATAATTTTTGCAAATTATTTATTTTTACGCAGTTCAGTAATATAATAACATTATCAAAAGGTTTCATATCAAGGGGCTTACTATCTCTAAAAAAACAAAAACGATTGAGTAAGAGAGATGTCGCCTTACATCACGTATTGCGCCATCTCGCTTACTCACTCCTTTTGGGCCTGCTAAAATGTTGATGGCAAAATTACTTAACACCTTATTTATAGTTACAATAAGCGAGTATGTCCTCAGTGATATGTGTGTACTGCTTAAAATCTGTAGTTAATTTTATCACTTCCATAGCTTGCACTGTTTGTATAGTTAGTAATAACGTCGGTCCGTGTGATGTACTGTTTCTCGCGGTGGCTATTTGACCATCCAAATTTTTTGTGTTTGGTATAGTCTGACCAACACCGCGTCTGCTCTGCCACCCCGTCTCGCCGCTCGCATACCTCAGGCGCGGTACAAAAATTGTCAAAACCATAAAAAAATTTTTACCTATATGATCAGATCAGTAGATTTGTATGGTAGGGCAAATTTTTTTACGTAGGTACTTATTTCATTTATTTTTATTGTTGAAAGTACTAAATACACACTTAATAATTTGACTGAAATGCAAGTCATCTGTATAGTATATATTCCTTACATTGATTTCAATGACAGCTACGGGTCGCGTCATATAAAAAGAACGCTGAAGGAGAGCGAAGACAGTAAAGTTGCGCAACACGGGAAGCCAACGAACCAACCGCGCTCGCCGCATACAGCGATACATCGCCGCGAGCGCAGCTACCGACAGCGTTCGTCTTACATGACGCGACCTGGGGCCCGATTCTCGCGCAATCGAAGTTTACTTCACCGATTTTCTCCAATTTTTTTCAAAGGTTTATCATGGTTTCTGATTTTTCAAAAATTATACGTTCAATCGAACGCATCGATCGATCTAAAACTTTTCGATTGTGAATTGGATAAAACTCATTGAAAAAAATTGGAGAAAATCTGTTCTTCTTCTCTTCTCTTCTTTTTGTGTCTTCGATTGCGTGAGAATTGGGACCCTATGTACCTTGAAAATACTTAATTACTTCTTTCTGATATGGACGATAGTGAGAAACAGTACGTTGCCCGCTGTGAATGTTCATATCAGTTTTGTGAGAGGGCATGGAGTGCGTACTGACGAATTGTAACAAATTTAAATTATTTTATTATTTAAAAAAAATTATAATTTACTAGAGGTTCCATAGTACTTCTCCATAGTAGGAGAACTGGTGACGATCAGAGCCGATTTTTCTCGATATAAGTTTTTTCGTACCGTCATCTTATCGAGTGTTACATGGTTAATTAATTGACCCTGCTCACCTTGGTGTCCTGAGTTCTCCGAAACCGCCCCTCTAGGTTCGATGTTTTGTACCGAAAGTCAACGTGCTAAAGTTGAAAACCATATTAGTTGGATCTGTACATTGTTATAGTATCACTAAATAGGATCGAATAAATTTGTATATGTTAAATCTAAAAATAATTAGATATATAGTTTAGATATGTTACAATTCGTCCCTTGGTGTATTTGTGTTTCATATATGTACTATTTTTCAAACTTAGTATTAACTTATTGAAACATACAGGAATGCTGTTAACTCAGAATTATTCTTACAGTAATTTATGGCATCAGCATAACAATATTGTAAGAATAGTATAGGAATTATCCCAGTGCAATAATTATCACAATAATATATTATTTTTTATATAAGAATTCCATTATTATTATCGATGGCAAATGATGATAAAGTTTTTTTTTTAATTTTTCATGACACTATACTTATATGTAACTGTGTGCTTTATATGTTATAAGTGTAACGTGAATGCCCTTGAAACTATTTGATTGATAGCTGTTGTATTAATAATTATTAAAAAAAATCATATTAATTATATTAACAAATAAAACATTCTTCTGTACACTAACTTTAATGTAGAAACTACAGAATATACTTAGATGTAGATATGTAACACGTACGTTGGTTAGAAGTCTGTTCCAAAGATAATAAAAAAAAAACTATTAAACAATAAAAAAAATATTGTAATAAGTGTTGAATAATAACGCTAATGTTCGGTGTTTGACTATGTTAAGCTGTATAAAGTTGGTATTGACTCGCTATTATCTTGTAATCCATTTGTGTACTTAGAATTGCAAATCTTGGATATTTAGGAGACAACGAGACCATACGATCATTGCTGAAACCTTTGGACTAAGTTGGCAAATGGACAAACAGTAGTAGAAATTTTGCAAGAAAGATTCGATGTGAAATTCAGTGAAGGCGGAAAAATGGCCAAGAATTTAGTGGTAAATAAATATCAACCTTATTCCATTTAGACAAGGTGATAATACTATGCAACATTATTTTCAGCCTGTTGAAATAGTTGCATACTATATTCAGCTTTGTTGTAATGGAACAAGGTTGGTATTTAATTACCACTTCAAAAATGCTCGAGAATTTTTCAGCCTAAATTGAGTTTAAGCAACATACACTATATTTTTTTCACATCGGATGGCTTTTAAGGGTTCTTCTTTGATATATTATTATACCTATCCTATTTTCTTGTGAGGTTGTCTGTACACATGCTCCGTACAAAAATACCACTGTTTTTCGTCTATTGTGTCACATTTGCCAATGTAGTCTTCAATATATCATAACATTGATAAAGTATTCTTGTTGTATACGGCATGACCCAAATGTTTGTGCACACGTAAATATAATTGTTACTTGTGAGTTTTTGTGGTTATTTAAGCGAAGTCACAAGTTTTACCTAAATTAAAACTATTAAGTACATACTGATATTGAAGAAAATTAATATATATCATGATAGTTTCCAACAAATCATACACAAGTTAATACGCTTTTTTTATAAATTAACGCGCTAGTGACACCTTTACGCCTATCTTTCGCAGACTGTAGGTATGCCAGGTTGCCAAAGTAATCGTCTTTCAAAAATTTCTAACCAAAAAATATGTAATTAAGTATGAAATTTGAATCTAAGAATTAATATGTCCTAAATATCGTCTATTTCTGGGTTTATCTGTGCGGTTCATATAAATAGGACTAGGTTTTTCTATGTATCTACATAGGTACAAACCATGTCTATATTAGGAAGCAATGTTAAGGGCTTATCAGAGAAATCAACTTGTGTGAAATCGGGGTTCGATAAGTGAAATTATTATTAAACTGTATTATCTGACTCAGTGACCTAATTCGCATTGATAAGCATTTAAGTAGTAACATTATTTATTTTTTTATTTCTCTCTTCAATATAAATAAGTACTAGCTGTCTACCACGACTTCGCTCTTTTTGGACTCGTTGGTACTCTTGTGACTCTAAGGCGATGACCTAAGAAATAACAAAAATGCGCGGTACAAACGATGGACCGTCTGCTGTCGTGCCCCGACTGTCCTTTCTCCTGTACAAAAGGTGATTCGAGTGTGCACTCTTGACTCAGCCCTATATGCTGCATTGGGCTAAATTTATTTAGTTTTAGCCATTGACACATTATTTTCTACGTTGCTATTTCTAAGAATAACAACTGAATATATATTGGAACTTTTTTTATTGCTGGTTAGGATATATTGTTGTTGTATCAGTTAAATAAAACATTCAAAATTGACACTTATTACAACGCAACTAGGTTTCGACTTAAAAACTTTTCGGCAAAATGAGTAACGATTGTATTGGCGTGCACCTTTATTTACGTGTTGAGTGTTCAATGATGTGCAAATGAGTCATGGTAAATAAATTGAAATGATAGATATATCAGATTTGTTTTATTTACGCCCTATTTATTAACTTTATCTAGAGAATTAAGTACTTATCTACCCAATAGGTCAACTTTCACGTCAGTGATAAATAACTTTTTAGTTATTTCCTCTTTTTAGCTAACCAGAAAGTGTAACACGTCTGAGACCAATTACCTACGACACAGATGTTTTTACAAAGTATGCGCTTATGAAGGCTCCGAGCCCACGACCACTGTTGTGTAAAGCAAACGTCTAATCAAACACCAAAATTGTTATTTATCATTAAGAAGTAAAAAAAACAACAACTTAGCGAACATTTTTTATTTCAGAATTTCGACACTTTCTCTTAAGATTAAAAAATATCACAAATAAACAGTGAAAACTAATGATTCACAGAATCTAAATCAATACGGCATCAAGAAAGTTCTTTTGCGTATTTGCAACTCGTCCAGCAGTGAACAAATTGTAGATGATGGGCATACGTGTGTTATACGTAACTCAAAATACTTAAACAAGATTTAGCGTTTCTAAAACGAACTTAAACTAAATAGGTATTTAGATGCCGAATATTCGGCTAGTAGTCGTTTCAAAAATAACTACTATTTCACAATATTTCGTGTGCTAGCAACATGCGGTTATGTAATATTTCTATGCGTCTTTTGGGACACTAGAAGTCATTTACCTCTAATCGGTCGCATTCAAAAATAGCGACGGTACTATTCACATATTGTTATGTGCCCTATCTAAACATAGAATTATTGAAAAAATATTTTATTAATCAAATATTAATTAGAAATGGTCTTTGAAAATAATAATACCTAATAAAACATCATTATGCAAAATATGTGGAAATATCAATCAAACGCAATATTCCATCTAGGTTTAAGAAAACATATAAGGGGTTCCGTACCCGTGTTAAAAACCCCTAAAAATGGATTTAAGTATTCCTCCATCGTAAGTTCGTCTGTCTGTCAGTGAGCTGTATCTCATGAATCTTACCTAGAAACACTTGAATTTTCAGATTAATTATTTCCATGCTTCATACAAAATATATATATATATATATACTTAATGTTGATTTTAAGAAGAGACTGGTACGGAACCCTTAGTGCTTAACCAGTTTTATTTCATTATTTAGACCCTTTTTGGCAACTAATGCCACTCAACTGAGATAACAATTAACTGCTATTAAATTGTCAGCAGTTTAGTTTCCACAAGTGTTAAAACCAGCTCATTAGGTATTTTTTGCAGGCATTGTGGATTATATTAGTACATATTGTCATACTGATACTATACCTTTAACTGTAATGTACCTTTACTCAATTCCATCTGAATAGCATTTTTTAACAATTGACTAATACAATAATTTTGTACTGAGAATTAAATTTTTCCTAACATTACTAGTCACTATACAGCATGTTTTTTCACGTCAATGGCTCTACATAGCATTCAGAGTCATATACATTCTAAAGGTATTTGATGTATCTTCATTATTTATATAAGACATAAATATCTAGAATGGAACTGAGCAAATGGATTTCAACATTTTTTTAAAGAAATATAAAACAAAATGCAAGGATTTCAAAAATTGAATGACAAAACAATTCTAGCTTGCGTATGTTATGGGCTGATCGTTAAATTAAGTGGATCGTGATAGGCATTGGCAGATCACGATATGCAGGCAATGGTCATCAACTCGTGGCCTAGGATGTTTTGATAAAAATAATATTTAAACAAAAACTTAGATTAGTATCACTAGAATCAGTACAAAGGAACTGAAAAGAACATACAGATCTAGACAAGGACCTTGTCACTTTTCTATTAATTGCATCAATTCTTGGTGAAATATTTGTACAATCATGTTTTACCTTAAGTGCAGCATGTGACATGAATTTAAATACCAAGTAGCCATCTTTTTTAAATTGATGCCGAGTAGATGGCAGGATCATGCATGACTCATTAACAGTGAAGTGGCTATGGTAGGTATTTAAATTACACTGCCTCATTACAAAAGCAGCATGGCATTAAGTAGGAATTCTTTTTTTTCTTTTTCAGTAAAAATTGATTGTTTTCTAATTATCAGTAGCAATAAGATATATTTACTTAAGCTTTGAAGAAATTGCAACTTCTTTGATTCTTTTTAACTCTACATGGTTTTTTAATGTGTATCTCGTTCACAAAGCTTTAACTGATGTAGGTATTCTACTTTATCTTAGTACTGATTTATAAACTGGGACAGCAAAAAATATACTCTAATCTTAATTTTACAAACTTACATATATTTTTTATATTTTCTGTTTGCCCATTAATTTAGTGGCTTTTCTTCAATTATTTTGGAATTTCTCATCAATAACATTTACTTTAAAACTGACACATCTATTGATCATATAAAGCCTGGCATGTCCCAGTCACTTATGGGGACTAGGACATAAACTGGTTAATTTGTATATCCTATAAAAGTAAAGCTCAATATTTTATCAACAAATGCAGTGCAATACTAAATTATCAAACAATTACTTAAATTATTTGTAATCTTACAATAAAAACTGTTAATACTTCTAGCACTGATCTATTCACTGCATTCAAATGATATATCAAGTAAACTCTAACTACATGAAACAGGCCTGCGCCTAGAGAAGTCCTGTTGTAATAAAGACATCATTCCCTAAGCTGTGCCTGTTAGCCTATACTACTTCTTAGCTTTAGCAGAGTTCCCTTGCTTGTTTGGGGGCGTCCACCGCAAAGCTGAAGGATCTACTGTCAACCGGGGCTTTTTAAAATGCGAGCTGCCTAGCTGCTCTGCCACTATCTTTGGTGTCACACATATAACATGCTGCCCTTTCCAGTATTTTACCATATTCATGGACTGAAGTGTTGATATAATGTCCGTCTGTGATATGCCTGTCATTTGACTCAGATCTTTAATACTCAACGTACCTCTGCTGGTACTCAACACTTCTAACAACACATATGACCAGTAAGATCTATAACTAAGCTTCCCCAAATCGGATAAAGGCTTTTCCGGACTCCCAACTACCTGTTCTAACCGTGACAGCTCGTAGCTGAATGCTATAAGCAACTTCCCATAGCCTTGTCTCTGATATGGGGGCAACGTCAATATACAAGCAACATTGTTACCTTCCGGGGAATCTTTCTCCTTTGAGAAATAACCAACAAGATGTGCTCCTTGTTTGTCAACTTCACATAATATGTAGAATAAAAATTGCTCTATATCAAAATAAAGTGTTTTATGATCCAGGAACAACTTAGCCAGTAAACATAGGTTTTGACAATAGATTTTATGTTCTTTGCCATCCGCTTCAAATATAGCTATTGTACCTTTCCTGTAAATCTCACTGCCCTGTGGCTGTCTCGCTGTGCATTCACTCAAATGATATCGGTAAGTTTTTTCCATCCGCATATATTTCAAGCAATATTCACATATCCACAGTTTTGACTGCTTGCCGTACTCTTCCGGGTAGGGACTGAAGTACCATGTATCTATCTCGTATTTACCAATCTGAATCCTGTCAATATACTTCACTTTGGTGATTGCTTCATGTTCCTTTTCTAAAGCTGCAGTGGTTGGATCCATCTCGGCGTAGGTCTTCTGCACATGGTTGATTTCATCGTGTTTACGTTTTTGGTTCCGCGTTATTTTCCGACCGGACTTGTCCGTGAGAAGGTGATCAGAATTTATGTTGTTGTTTGATTGCTCGCACATGTCAAACCTATCAGACATGACCCGGTGGCGGGAAACCCATTCGTCGAGTCTCCTATCATAGCCGACATAGTGGACGTAATATTCATAGCAAGATTCAGCGGCGTTGTACCGCGTCTGTATTATCTCAGCCGGGTGCCATGACTCATCCGAACGCCGCACTAAATAATGCTCTCCTATGTCCAAAGGCTGCTCCTGGGTCGATTCAGAATCATCATGATCGACGCTCCGACATTCTGGATTAGGTAATTCATTGTTCACTATAGGTTTTTCTAATTCTTTATCACCTTTTGCCATTACAACAAACGAATAACGCAATACCGCGCAACACAATGTACAGAAGTGGCCATAATAGATTCCATAGAGAATATGCTGCTGCCTATAGACAGTAAAAAAAAGGCGCAGTGCGCGATAGAGGTGAGGCATAAATATTAGATTAGGTGCGTGGATTAGGTATTTTTCGATACCAGTGCGTACCTAATATTTGGCACCCCGGATTAGGTATTTTTCGATGCAAGCAATATTCATCCTTAAATCATACGACGTAAAGTTCAAAATCGACTGAGAAGATTTTTGAATATTCTCGTCGGCTCTTGTATTGGGTATGTACCTATCCAATACTTTCATCCATCAAAGAACACTGACCCTTAAACTAATTATTATAAGATAAAAAATCGGTTGCGAAAAATATTTGCTACTAGAATTAAACGTATGGATTAGGTACACTTTTATCAAATATTTTCATCTAAACAACAATGACCTTTACGCACTTTAAGAATAAGATCAAAAATCAGTTGCAAATAAAGTATTAACAATTACTGGGATTAGGTGTATTAGATTCGCTAGTGCAGCAGTGTTACTATTAGGAGCTTCGATCCAGAAATGTTATCTAATACACAGATTAAGGAACAAAACTTTGAAGATCTAATACTATCGTGTTAGAAACAATATTAAACTTTACGATGTATGACATAAGGTTGGGAATTGGCTGCGAATGGCAGGGATTAGAAAGAGGTATTCGGATTAGGTATTTGGATTAGTTATTTTTTGGTATTAGTATTAGATGGAACAGGTACGGGTTTTACCTAATCCAACCCACCTCTAGTGCGCGATAGTGTTGTATTTATTTATGTAAAGTACATACAATTACAATTTTTCGATTCATATTCTTGGCTATATTGATCGTGTAGATTTTTTCATTTTAACTTACACCATAAAATAAATAAAGAACTAAAACAACTAACTAAGTTAGTTGTTTTAGTTCTTTTTAGAACTTTTTATTTATGGGTTAGTTGAACTAACCCAATCATGCATATCTTTACGATTTTCACCCCCTTACCGCAGTTGCCGCAGAATAAAAACAATCTTTCCACAAACTAAATAGAGGAATCTGTCAGCAGCACAAGCACAGCACAGCATCTTATTCTTTATGGTTTGTATGGTGTTACTACAACAAAAAAATAACTCAAATGTTTGCAAATATATTGTGATTATGAGTGACGTTACCGCCAAACTTGGCTATTCGCAATTTGTTTGGCTATTCGTATCGTATACGAATATTTGCTTATTTGACCATGTGTGTAAGTACGGTATATTTGCCAAAACTTAAGCGTTTTTGCCTACTTTGCCTCTTCGTCAAATATTTTGGTAAATACGCGAATAGCCAAGTGTGAGGGTAGCATAACTTACATAAATATAACGTAGCGTAGGTATATATATATATATATATTTTTTGGTTGTGGCGTTAATCCACGAAAGGGCAACAAAACTTATTTTTAATTATAGCTTATTTTTGCCAGTATGTATCAAGTTTCTTTTTATCAAGTCATCTCTAGTCAAGTAAGTTAAGTCAGAGGGCTAAGTGATGCGGTTGAAGATTTCACTTAGCATTATCTTGGAGATTTTGGTGACAAGGGTTAAGGTCACTTAAACGACATTGTACCACTTACAAACATTCATTCTTGTTCACAAACACTTGACGAATAATAATCCACCATTGTTATTCACAAATGCTGGAAAAAACATAATTTTTGGAAAATAAATACACAGGGCATTGCTTTGACTTCTATCTTCCCGCCAAATCCCCAGGTATATTATAATAGTACAAAGTACGAACAAACATTTTTTTATATACCTAATATAGAACAAGGAAAATAAGTTTTTAATAACTTTACATATAATTGTACTAAAACAAGTATAAGTTTAAACAAAAAGTACATTGGGCTGACGTGCAGCACTGCAGACTGAAAGTAACCTTTAAATAGATCAACAAGCCCATTAGCCCAGCGAGGAGCTCGTTAGCCTAGTGCGTTCGTAGATAATGCGCGTCAAGTGACGAGCGACGAGAACGACGGTGAGTACGCCGCCTTGTATGGATTGGTTGCCATTAGTGGCATTTCTATCTTGAGCTCCTCCGTGCTTCGGAAGGCACGTTAACCCGTTGGTCCTTTGGTTGGTCAGGGGGGGGATACTACCGTCTCTTAAAACCTTATTTACTTAATTGTTCTTGCATGGTTTTAAGAGATAGTGGTAAGCCACCAGGACCATGGTTAACAGCGTACTCTGGGCTCTGAATCGTAAGCTGGTGGCTTACCACCATCTCTTAAAACCATGCAAGATCCAGTGAGCAAGGAGGATGTCGCATTACATCTTGTATCGCGCTGTCTCGTATACTTTGGTTTTAAGAGACGGTAGTAATCGCCCTGGTGGCCTACTAACATCTCTAAAAACCATGCAAGTTCCAGTGAGTAAGCGAGACAGCGCAATGCATGATGTAAGGTGACATCGGCCTTACTCACTGGAACTTGTTTGGTTTTTAAAGATGATAGTAGGCCACCTGTAGTCCACGTCTCTATGCAAGTGGCTTTCTACTATCTCTAAAAAACATGCATAAATAAATAGCTAAAGGAAGGATAAAAGATTTAGCCATTTAGGTTAGGAGTTTATGAAAGCAGGCAACACCGACCGATGCCGACCCGACGAGACAGCGAGCGAATTCATCTGTCGGCGAGCGGCGAAAAACGAAACGTCGCGTCGGATTGAAAACGTCCACGGAGTCGCTTGAGGATTGAGGAATTTGTGAAATGAACAAAATTGTTCTTATCTTCTGTGCATAGATATGAAACTCAAATTGTTATCTAAAAACTGTGGTGTAACTATATTTCAGTGTTGATTGTGATGCGGATGTGCGTTAATATCGTCTAGACAATTTAAAGTGCAGTGCTAGGAATTAGAAGATTGGTTGAAACTCCTTTGATAAAGTGGTTTATTTGTGGCAGCGTTGGTGTAAACGTTAAAATGCAGGCAATAAAGTGTGTTGTTGTTGGTGACGGGTAAGTTTACTCCTTTACTTAGATATGAGTAAATTGTGAAGGGTGAATTAATTGCCTTTGTAACGTAACAATTGATAGACTTTGCCTGACGTCATATTTAAATTGAAACGTTCGGGTCTTGTTGATTTGTTTCCCGTATATGCTGTCTCTGGTGTAGGGGCACTTACTGCCCTTATTTAGCTATCATACTATTACAACTTACATAGCTAGTTATTGTACCTCTCAAAGCATGACATAAAACACCCATAATCACATTGATTGATAACCCCAAAGTAAGTTTCCTTGTTTTATGGAATACTAGCTGTTCCCCGCGGCTCCGCCCCGCGTGGGACTCGGTTATATCGCGTCCAAAAGTAGCCTATGTTTGACCACAGGACGTTAACTACATTCCTACTAATTTTCATCACAATCGGTCCAGCAGTTTAGCCGTGAAGAGGTGACAGACAGACAGACAGACTTTCGCATCTATAATATTAGTATGGATTAAACAATGCAATCTTTTAAAATATATACCTACATATAGAAAAAAGTCTAAGACTCTGGCCCACGAGACAAATGTGTGTGTGACAAAATTTGAGCATAGATAAAACTAATACTTTTATGTGATTGCCATCTATCATGAGTAGCAAACTTCATTTGCTAGCATCTACAGGATTTTATACAGAAAGCAAAGTAACATTACTATCCACTGCGAACTCCGTAGATTTCACTAAATACTAGCTGTACCCACAACTTTGTCTGCATGGAATTAAACAAAAAGTATTGTTCAGTTCACTGTTATCGAAAAAATTAGTAAAACTGAAGTAGCCTAAGTTACTCCTTATTAAATCAGCCATCTCACTAAGTGTGTATCTTTCTATTTGTTAATCTTTGTGGTATTGTTTAGGTTAGGACTCTTCCTTATCACTATTCTTTGAAACCACCTAAGTTTATCTGATAACTTATCTTTTTGATATCAGTCTTTATTTTCTCTTGAGGTGTGTATCCAAACAAAAGTTATTATACACACTGGTGAAATCAATTCTCTTTCGTACTGTGAATCATTTCAAGACTGCAGTTTCCTCGTGACTCTCTTGTACATATAGTTTTCATCATATTTTTATACCATACTAGCTGTTCCCCGCTGTATAGCTGTCTATGTTTGACCTCAGGTCGTTAACTACATCCCTACCAAATTTCATCACAATCGGTCCAGCAGTTTAGCCGTGAAGAGGTGACAGACAGACAGACAGACAGACAGACTTTCGCATTTATAATATTAGTATGGAAGTATGGATTTGAGTACTTACCTTACATTCCGAACTGCTTTAGTTAGATTCGGCTTTATACAATACTACTTTTCATTATTATTTTTTCCATTTATTGAGAATAAAATAATGAAAAGTAATACCAAAAATACTAGAAGTTATTTACTAGTGAACTGCATTTTTAGATTTTATCTATTTGACCTGATTTTAGAGTAAAAGAAATAAAATGATGTGAAGTGATGAAGTTCGAAATTCTGCTTATCTGCCTGTCTGTTATGCTTTCACGGCTAAATCACTAGACAGATTTCGATGAAATTTGGTAGGATATACTAGTTAAAGACTGGGGTCAAATATAGGCTATGTATTTTTTCCGAGTACCACGCGGGTGGAGCCGCAGTTAATAGCTAGTGAATAAATAAATGAGAGTCAGCAGGTGTTCAGTAATATGAACCAGTCTCAAAGCCTAGCTGAGGTCAGATTACAGATGAAGCTTAGTACTGGATTATAGGTCCATTGCTATTGTGATTTATTGTAATTGGAGACTATAGTTGTTAACCTTGTGCACTGCCTCATACTTGATAATTTTTCAATTAATCAAGAATTATTTTAGTTTAAATAACCCTTTAAGGCCATGTTATTCTGAAAATGCACAATTTTTAAAATTCTGACCAGTTTTATACTTTCTTCTTTGACATTTTATTTGCTATACTCAATAAAACTATAAGCAAAAGTGTATGCTGCTTTGCATGTCTGTTGCTCCCGGCGGAGCTACCTCATTATTTTTTGCATATTTTGAGCTTCTACTTTCCAGTTTTCACCATTTCGAGCTGTATAAAGTGTAGCATTCTGAATGGGACTGATATGAACATGTGTATATGAGAATCTGGTAGCAGAGCCCAATCCCAAAAGAAGTCGCCTGGTTTTTACTACGACCGAAAATCTTGGACCTGATTATGATGATGATACTCATATACACAATTGATTCCTTTTCAATCACGGAAAACGAACCACCATCTATAGGGTCAAAGGGAGTAATTGCGGAGAAAAAACTTTTTTTCTGAACAAGGTTTAACAAATTGATGCTCTGTCCATGCCTTGAAGGGAAAAAACTATTATTTATTGTAAGTATATATTTAAATAGGACTTATATAAATTTACAAATACGAACTTTCCGATGCTTCTCTTTTTATATCAATGATGACAAATTCAAACCTGTCGCCTGTTGCCATCTGAAAATCCCTACTTGTTTCGCTCAGTCCTGGGGGATTACTATACCGTCTCTTAAAACCATGCAAGATCCAGTGACTAAAGCGGGATAGCGCGCTACGTGTGCAAGGCGACATCTCCCTTACTCAATCGTTCTTGCATGGTTTTAAGAGATGTTGGTAAGCCACCTGACACCTGCTGGCCCCAGTGTGCCGGGACAGCTGATAGTGAATCAGTAGAAGCGTTTCGTCTATGGCAAAGTCAATTAGAAACCTATTTGGCTGTAAAGCATATTACTTAAATATATATTGTAAAAAAGAAATTTAAACCTATTTATTTATTTATGAATCTTTATTGTACCACAAGTAACAAGATACTTTTTTACAATTTGCGGAAAAGCATTCCCCCCCAGTCAACCATTAGGACAACAGAAAAATCGTGTGCGGCGTAACTAATACTTACATCGAAATACTTAATCAAAAACCTACCTAATTAGAAATACATATTGTGTTGGCCCTCCTCCCAGTAACACAAATATTATGTAGTACTTATCTAGAAATAGCAGCGCCCACACCGGATTCCCGAAGTATTTGGCGGTTTGGTGCGCTAATAAAAATAATTGGTTTGTTTGACCCGGGATATGTGGGTTAGGTTTACGCGTACAGCCAACGTTTTATGGCTAAATATTGGCGCGAAATATATCCTTCGCGTTGATTGGCAGAACAGAACCAATATTTTTGTCAAGAAATTTCAAGAAGATTGGTACACTAGGGCGTGAAAAAGTAACAAACAAACCAACGCACTTACGCATTTATAAATATTTAGTTGGGATGAAAAGTTGATTATTCTGTTCAGATATCGCTTTTCTAGATTATTTTCTGAATAAAGATAATTTAAACAGAGGCTTAAAATTCTCCATAGAATCTGGAATATCCTTGCGCGTCATAACTATAGTGGTTAAGTGGCTATGTTAATGGTAAACAGTAAACATATTAAGTTATTTTTGTACAATAGGTATGTTACAACGACACAATGGCATTTGACATGTGTATGTACCTACATCCGAATTTTCAAACATGTTGTTGATCAGTTGGAGTTTGTAGTTTGTCTCGTCTTTATATGTTTCATCTGGGTGTATATGAGTGTATGACGTATCTCACGAGTTCTGTGAGAGGCGGTTTCGAAGAACTTTGACACTAGGGTGTGTATAGTCGATTGACTGTGACACCTACACGAAATGATGATGATAAAGTATGTGGCCTCACATTGATTTTGCTGGTATGTAGCCGCCATTTCATAACCTTTTGGAACAAACTGTCATCGGTTTAGGAAGTCTTAATAAACAAACAACCTTATTAAATAGATTTCCCAAAAAGTTAGACCGGACGTACTAGCATAACTTGGTATGGTGATCCCTCATATGATAGGAATAGGACATGAAAGTCGACTTGTACAAAAACGTCGTTGTTCTAAGGTCCTGGTCACATTAAAATATTGCTAAGTAACTGTAGATTGCCTACCATCAACCATTTATGTGACAAAGTGTTTATCTATTTCAGTATTGTTAAAAATATTTTTTCTTCTATTCTTACTTAACGTTAGCGTACTCTGATGGCAGAGACAATACATAAAGAGAGAAAAAACTTTATTTTCTACATGACGATTCCCGCGGCTTTGCCCATGGTGCTTTATAACTATCGTACCATAAAGTAGTCTATTTATTTCCTTCCTGGAATCTGTAGTTCCAGAGCATTTCCAATTGCTGCGGCTTGCAAGATAGAAACCGAGAAAAGCTTGTACGTCGTTGATACACGTGCTTTGTGCACACATCCACAAAATCTCTAGTGTGACAGGACCTTTACAGCGTTTATTAGCCATCGAATAGAGACTAGCGGAGCGGAAATTAGAAATGGCAATGGGTTTCTCTTTGCAAATGAAAGCCCTGAGCTATTTCCGATGTTATTGATTCTTGAGAGGATCAAGGTGACCGGAGCTTTTATAGCGACATATCATTTAATTATCGTGTAGTAACACGAAATCTTTTGGAGATAGATATAACACTTTTAGGCGACGCTGGCTAAAAACGGATTGTCCGAAAACCCCTAAGGGCGGCAATTAGTAAAATAGATGGAATGTCAGTAGGTAAGGCTATCAACATTTTAGAAAATAACTTTCAATCCTCTCCAATCAAGACTCATCAAACCTTGCTATTTCGTTAAAATATCAAATACTCCCTGTGTTTGATATAAGTAAATAGCACACAAATATCATTTTTAAATCTAGATATTTTTAAGCTTAATTTAAAAGACTGACAGACCAGAATCATTATCCATATTGATTTGTAATGAACTCACGTTTGTCACAGACCAACAAGATTTGAACGGTGCCATCGTGTTTTCGCCTACTTGACATTCAAACATCCGAAAGTGAAAGCAGATTTTATTCTTAACATCATGTCAAGGTTGTCTTATGAATTAGAAGTAGAAAGAAACGTGAAAGAAAATCAATATTTGTGTAGATTTTATTTGTACTATACAATACAGTGTGTGTCACATAGAATGTAATACCACCTAACCCTTACACCTTGGTAAGATCCTTTTTTATGTTGTCCATTGTATTTAATTGTTTAGATATAAGTCGCGTGGTTTCCTGTTTATAAATAGAACACCTCCTCTTCACTGGTATGACACAATAAAGTTTATAGTGGGGTCCTGTATAGATAATATAAATTATAAATATTGTACAACTAAATTACGATCTTTGAAATTCCCTTAGTCGGTTTTTCCGAAATCCACGGTCAGATATAATGAAATTTTCTTAAGCCGTTACGTTTGAGAGATGCTTTTCTCGTACCTATAGGCTAATAAAAATACTTATCAACAATTCAAAACTACCAACCTATCAAATGTACAGTCGGGGGCAGATAAAAGTGAACCCCCTACCGTACTTACCATAGTGACCGGGAGGTCAGCTTTATCTGCCCTAGACTGTACATTTAATAGGTGCTCAAGGCATTTTCCAGTGCCAATACTCCTATGTAGGTTTGTTGAGCGTGGTACAGTGCCGTAACTATAAAGCTATCATTGCGATTGTCCAGATAGCAAGATAATCTAAAGCGCTATAGGCTAAGTGCTTATCTTAGCTCAATCAACTGAATGAACGCGTTAAGTCGTGACAGTGGCAGCGGAATTGCAAAGTTTAGACCTTGATACTTGGCTAGATGATGATAGATTATAGGGATACTATGACGGATTAAGTTAAAGTAAAAGAGAAATAAATAAATATTTATTTTTTTATTTCTCTTTTACTTTGAGATTTGATTTGATTCCAAGCTAAATACCGAAGGCTAAAGCTAAAATGCCCAATGTTAGTTCATATTAGTTCTACATAATGTTTCATTATATTCTGTGCAATATAATATGGTTACATAAATAGTTTTTATTTTTTATGTACTCAAGTGGTTACATAAATAGTTTTTATTTTTCACAGTTGTACCAGTATTGTAACTCCATTCCAATCACAAAAAGAATGCTTGCACCCGCATGTCGGGGGATCGCTTTGAAACTCAATCAAATTATCGTGACAATAAGTAAATCGGCTTTACACTCGACAATCCGAATGAACTGATTAAGTGGTAGATAGAAGGCATGATAATTGATTGAGCGCTTTTTTGACAATGGAGCTCTTTGATTTGGGCTTAATATTCATATCGATAGGACATGAATATACCTATAAAAATGTTGTCTAAGGTACTTAGTTCGATCGAACTGATTAAAGTAGTGATATCTTTTGTTTTTCTTATCCTTCTTCTTTCGTGTCGATGATGGCATGTTTTAAATGTTGCTAGCCCAGAAAGAATTCCCTCATTGTAACGGCCTTGGAAGACGACATTCAACTCTGCCGTCTAAATAGCTCGAGGGATACACTCCAAAGAGTTTAACTTCCCTTAATTGCATTAAGGCAAAGTGCTGTCGTGTGTAGCCTGATGTAAACCCAATCAGTAAAATTTTCCCACGTGGGACGTAATTTAAACTTTTCGTATGTGTGGGAGTTCTGATTAGTTTATCATAGAAAGTAAAACTGACAATATTCAATACATACACCTACTTCCTGAGCTAAAAAATGCTGCTTTATTATGTGTAGTTGCCACCGCGAAGTATTTGAAATTGCTGAAATCGTAAATCTATTTAAACGAAGAACTGCGGTTTGAAATAAACGAATAAGAAGATAATTATTAACTTTCCAAGGTTAACAGACCCAAGAGATTTTAATAAAAAAATACAGCATTAAAACAATTCTCGACATTTTATTTGGCCTATCCGGTCCCGCCCGCCACTGACACCCATATTCTTAAACGTTGGCTCATAGGTCTCCTCCACGCAACCTCATTCGAGGAGGCCTCAAGGAAGTCCTCCAACTTTCCTTGAAAACGGTATTCTTAATTGTTTCCTTGAGCAAACTCCAGTGAGAATGAGTCAAGGAATGACGTTCTGTTTCATTTCTGTATGTTGGTAAACCGCTTAACTTTTTGACGTAAAGAGAGTTTTTGACATCGTTTCTTTCTATTTTAGCTTACTGGCATAGATTTATTATAAAACAACAAAATACTTAATACACAAATAACTTATTACAGTGGGTACAAGTTCTTTTAAATTTGGTTCTCAATAAATGCACCTACTTTTCGTAAAACGAAACGTTCGAGGCTTCCTTAAGGTACCTCTTGACCAACCTTATATTTTGACAGTTCGTTCCTCACCTCCATTGGTAATTTCCTTAAGGTGAGTAAGCTAATGTCAACTATGAATACCATTGAGGTCGAGTGAGGATGAGTGGAGTTTGAGCAAAGTTTGAGAATATGGGTGTGAGTTATTGGATTCAGGTAATAATTAAAATAACGCTAACACTGCAGTCTGGCGTGCCAAGCTAAAGTAAACAAACACCTTCTTGTTAAACAACACCCATTAAAGCAATTGAATAATAAAACCTATATGCATAGGAACTCCGAATGTTTAACGTTTCCCGCGTTTATGGCCGCCATGCTGCCACACTTCGTCATAAAACTCATTAAAGTCATCCCGGATTGCTTTTCTCCGTTCTCCAGTACGTTACTGTAATTTTGAATGTCGTTTCTTGAAGCTTAAATTTGTTTCTTGACGTGATGACTTCAAGAACATTATTTTTGGGCTTGACAAACCTGACACCAGTGTTGTCCACTAAACCACAGAATACCTAATAGTACCAACGTAACTAAACGAACACAAACGATACGAAAATATATTTTTTTAAATCTTGATATAATTTATATCAAAAATCATACAAAGCATGGTCCAGATTTAAAATTAATAAAAAAGTACATTTCCCAGTCCAGCTATAAATAACTATGCCTCGTCGGGCCAAGTTAAACCTGAATCAACAGCGCTTGCAAAACTGCCCAAGTAAAAAGGAATGTTAACTGCCAATTAGAAGGCCTAACGCGAATGGCTAACACGTGTGTAATACAAAACGGTAAAGATAGTATCAGATGGTATCGGTACACAACACTACCTTTCTAATGTCTCCGACGGTGGCGATTTGGCGATGCGTCATACATACTGTCGTCATACATATAAGCCCTTAAGTACACGACAACGTTCATGAGACCCAGACGAGAACAACATCAATCACAAACAATCAAGACAACCGTGGGAATTGTTATTCACTACCAACGAGGAGTAAAATTTGTTATAATTTGTTTGCTTTTGTTGGACCTTGGGCTCCGGAAACGGTAGCTATGAGGGAAATAGAGTCGACACCGTGGTATTTTAAATGTGCTATGCTTAATGCTCCAAGATATACTGTCCTTGACGTTGTCTACCCCGTAAGGAACATAGACGAGAAATGTGAAGCAGTTGCAAATAAAATCTGGTTCTGTTACACGTGCAACCTTGCTCTCCCCTCAAACAGAACCGGTCGGCCTGGTGTAGGCTAGCAGACCAAGCTTAAATTCATTGGAATTCAGCACTTATTACCACCACGTAAAAGTATATGTGGTATAACATAATTTGGTGCTGTCTGTACACTGGATTGCACTGGCAATAACCAGAGTGAGGCCCCGACCCTGTAGGGTTTACATTACAAGCAGACGGGAAGCGCAAACAATCAAATTCACGATTGGTACACCAAACAGTGATTAAGAAAACCTATTTAAAATTGGATCATCTGCTTGACAAATTACCTTCCTGATTAAAAATATAACAGGTGCGTGTTCACACCAACAGCAAAATGAACGGCGAGAAGCAAGAGATTCGCATAATTTAACGCTACAAGTGATGGTAGAATATCATTCGATGAATTTCAATCGGCAGGTATGATAATTGTGGTGTTATGAAATGTGGTCCACATTCCATTTTAGAAATCGCGCTGTGTGGGATTCTTCAAGGGTAGATAGTTTCGATACAAGTCGCCAAAATAGTATTGCTCAAAAATTATCACTTAACTCCAAAGGAATAATAATAGGAAGAAAGGTCATAGCTAGATAATTACAGATGTTACTACCAAGAATACTCTTTAGTCTCTTAGTTTGAGACCTTAACGTTACAAATTGTATAATATAGTACCAATTACTGTTAGAGCGGCTAATATAATTAGCGTAATGTACTTTATTCCCGACTGACATGAAACTACCCAGACGCGTGGATCGTATTTCAAATTAACTATTCAATGTTAATATCAATTTTTGTTTGTTATTACATTTTCATTCATAAAACCTAGGTTGGGAATATAATGAGCATACACTCTTATGGTGGAAAATTTCTGACAGCCTTTTCATGTCCTTGTAATGGACAAAGATTTTCGACGAAATAAGACAAAAACTGCTAAATGTGAAAAAACGTATTCCAACTATTCTTAGTAAACTGCAGGTAAAATATATCCAAGCGTATACGTAAAACAAGAGGCGAGAGGGATTGCTCAACAACCCGTAACGCGAGAACGTACCTATTCACAAAGCCGTTTCAGCTCTGCCGGGTACCCCTTGCGTGTAAGTAATTACTATTCTGCCCCAATTCTTGGTTCTGACCCGTTTCCTGGTGCAGACAGCCCCGGGGCATACGTGGATATAGGTTGCATTGTTGCCGCGCATATTGAACTTCGGCTTTGATCTCGGACTTGTATAGGAACCACACTGTTCGACGATGCGATTGATATAGCCTAGTTTTGGTGGCATATGTTTCAGATACTTCGGAGACAAATGCCTAGATGTTTCCAAGCCACACAATTGATTAGAAAATGTTTAGTGTAGATTGATTACTTTTTATGTGATCCATGTTTCCTTGGGAAGAGCGAAATGAAATACGAGTATCTATGAATTCCATTCATGTCTTCCTTGTTTTTGGCTTCTTTTACAATTTAAGAAACACACCGCAATACGATACTCCATAGGTTATTTTTAAACGATTCGCTCTAGATATAATTCGTACATCAAAAGAATATTCGACCTCGAATGCCGCCGAATCTAATTTGTATGTGAATCATGCCCCCGAAAACGCTGGATTGAAAAATCCCTAACGAGAAAATTGTATAGTCGCTAAACTGGACTGAATTATGCAAGAATTCAAGCATTATCAGAATTTCTTAAATTTTTAAAGATTCCCATCTTAGCTTTTTCTGCTCAGTTGTGTAGCGTGGCCCGAAGATTTCAACCAATCTCATGATAAAATATTATGATTTATCAATTATTTATTATGTACTAAAGATACATTTACTCAACGCACGCCACTTTGGTTTAGGTTCGGTATGTGAAACCGTGTTGGTCACATGTAGTACAGACAGGACCAGATAAAAGTGACCCTCTTACCTAACTCACCATAGTGACTATACCATTTATCTGCCCCCAACTGTACGTTATCCGCATGGTACAAGCAACTTTAGTATTGCGTACCCTTTGCCCTGCAAGCCACACACTGACGGCTCTGTTTACCCTCCAAGTACTAACGAGTGACTAATTAGTTCACCGTATATACAGTGTTTTTTTTTTTACCTGCTTGTTTAACACGCTCATGCGAAATGTAACGGGTTTACTGAAATACTATGCAATGAGATCGGAGGTTTTTGTTTTTTTTTTGTCCTTTCCAGACGATGTTATCAATTACGTATTCGGATTTTTGGAATCATCTTTCATCAGGATTTTTCTGTCGCCGCGTACAAATTGTTCCGAACTGACCCTAGTAAGAATATTTAGTATTCAATGAAAAAAGGTACAGTTTATGATTATTAATAGATTTAAAAAAATAATTCCTGTCATTGAAATCTTTGGATCTAAGGGACAAATTTTGTTTCTTTGTTTTTTACTCACTCATTAGTACCATGAGTATCCGTGAGTCACTTCCGGACCCACATGTAAGTATGGCGTTTTGTTATATGATTCATATACAAGATCTATGGCAATGGATTGTGTGTAAAGTTTATTGGATACAAAAGAGATACTAGTTTATGAACCACTTTTTCCATATATATTTTTTTTATCTAGACTATTAGATAAGATTAGCTTTCATTTCAACTCTCACTTATCAGCATACTTATTGGTTATCAGTTTTTTTTAATTGGTTGGTTTTATTAGGTACTACGTCATTATGCATATCTATATATATATATAAAAGAAAGTCGTGTTAGTTACTCCACTTATAACTCAAGAACGGCTGAACCGATTTAGCTGAAAATTGTCAGGGAGGTAGTTTAGAGCCAGGAGAAGGACATAGGATACTTTTTATCCCGGGAAGCCCACGCGGGCGAAGCCGCGGGCAAAAGCTAGTTTTTTATAAAGTACATTTAAAGCTTTATAATATTTTTATGCCTATTACCTTGTCCCATTTATTCGTGTGTAAAGTTGTTTTGATTTTTTATCTGAAAAATGTTTATTGATATTTGCCTTAGGTTCATATAGTTGTTTGGTAGAAATTTGACATATCTTTATTATATACTAGCTGTTCCCCGCGGCTTCGCCCCGCGTGGGACTCGGTTATATCGCGCCCAAAAGTAGCCTATGTTTGACCTCAGATAGTTAACTACATCCCTACTAAATTTCATCACAATCTGTCCAGCAGATTTGCCGTGAAGAGGTGACAGACAGACAGACAGACAGACTTTCGCATTTATAATATTAGTATGGAAGTATGGATAGTACATTTATATAATATAATGTTATATAAATATTTAGTAGAATCTACGATAATACGTATAAATTTTGTCCATTACTACTCAACACAGGTCAAAGATTATATCATTGTCGTCGAGGAGTAAATAAAGACGTAATTATTATTAGATTAAATTTAAGAAAACCCAAGAATAATAAAATTTCCATTTACATTAAATTTAATCTACGGGTTCGTTGACAATACGATGTCTGTAAGCAAAATTTTAATTTTAAAGTTTAGCGGGTGCGGTTTTGGTTTACTTGCTTATGCAAAGTTAGCGCTCCCGTGGGCGCTGTTGCGTCAAGTCCACAAACTGATATTGTTTGTGTATCCATATCCAAATAAAATTTTACTTAATTGCATCCAAATAGAATGCAATTCAGTAATACAAGTTTACAATTTCGTCTCCTAGTCTGAAAAATGTACTTAACGTGTACCTTATTGTAATATAGAGCAAATTTCACGCTGTTAGATATATTAGTTTGGGAAGAGATCATTTCATCATGGGATGTATTATTTTTGTTCACAGCAATAAAACAACATGTTAGGGATTTGGGTAAAACATAGAGTTTGGACAATTTATTTTTAGCACAATCGTTTACATTTTGAAAAAACAATCTGTTGTAATCTATCTGCTTGTCTGATATTTTCTTAATATTTTTTTTTAATTCGGTAATATTTACTCGTTATTTGTAAATAGGAGAACGTTGCTGTCTTTTGTATGAAAATGATTGGCACAGAAAATCCTCTTAAAGCTGAAATCCTCTGTTATTCCATATCCGATTACATAACTTTTTAATCCGAGTCGATCGCCGACCCGACACTTTGCAAAACAATAGCACCCTGAAATAACAGTCTTACGATATAAAAGTTTTTTTTTTCAATGCGATACGCCACGAAAATCGGCATCGTAACACGAAAGCGCGTTTGCAATGCCATTGTTCTTTTTATAATCGATCGATAAGAAACAAAGCGAAAACGATAAAATATAGGTGGGTGGTTCGGCAACAATGACACTCCGACATCGGCCGAAAGCGTGCGAGAAATATTTTGTGTGCATTATAAGTTGTTTCGATAATAGGCCCCCAGTTTCTCTATTTGAGTATTTCGTTTTCTTCCCGCGTTGGTAATTTGAATATGAAATTGTTAAAAGCCACACGTTCTGTTGGGTGATATGGGTGGGTATTGTAAATGAATATACAACACATTTGAGTTGTTTTGTAAGTGTTGGAAAGGTTTAACCTCGCATGACTTCAAACTATTTATGGAGTGGTACTTTATATATTTTTAAAATCTTATTAAATTCCTTTTCGATCTTACCCTTCATATGAACCACTGCTTCGGGTGTTTTAAATATTAAAAAAAGCCAATTATTAAATTTTGTTTAAGTCTCATAATGAAGCATACGGTCCGTGTTAGTTGTGCACGCGGTCACGTGTTACGTTAGACGATAAGTACCTAGGTAGGTAACCCTCCTCGAGAAAACCAAACTTCATGTCCTACCCTAAGAATATATTTCTTACAGAAAATTACTGTATCAATATGTATATTTTTATTATAATACGAGGGGAGGTCAATATATTCGCGGAATGGAGGGGATGGAGGTGGTTGATTTACTCGTCCAGGTAGTAACTTGTTCAGCACCTCATTAAGAGTATATATACCAAGTTTGAACCAAATCGGGTCATAAACTTTTGAGTTGTTGACCTACAAACAAGTGAATCGGGAAGAAGTCAGCGAGTATGGAGAAAATTGAACACCGCGCCGTTATAAAGTTCCTCACCAAGCAAGGAAAATCCGCTCAGACGATTTTTCAAGAGCTGTTAGCAGTTTACGCAGACTCTGCCCCTGGTAAAACCATGATTTACAAGTGGCATGGACTTTTCAAACAAGGAAGAGAGTCTATTGAAGATGACCCCCGCTCCGGACGACCAATTGAGGCCACCACACCGGAAATCGTCGCAAAAGTAGAAAAACTTGTATTGGAAGATGCCCGGTTGAAGAAGAAGCAGCTTGCAGCAATGGTTGGAGTATCCGAAACAAGCATTTTAAACATCCTACATGATCATCTTGGGATGACTAAGGTCAGTGCAAGATGGGTTCCAAGAATGCTCACGCCACTTCAAAAAAGCGAGCGTGTCGAGTGTTCTCGCCAGTTTTTGGAGCTCTGTGGAGAGAATAAGGAAGAAATTATGGACCGGATTGTTACTGGAGATGAAACCTGGGTTCACCACTATGAACCTGAGTCGAAGCAAGAGTCGATGCAGTGGCATAAAAAAGGCACACCCCCTCCAAAGAAGTTTAAAGTGTCTCAATCGGCCGGAAAGATCATGGCGACTGTCTTTTGGGATACAGAAGGTATTTTGTTGATCGATTACAAAGATCGTGGTGTGACTATAACGGGACAGTACTACGCTTCTTTACTGGATAGATTGAAAGAAGCTATTAAAGAAAAAAGAAGAGGAAAGCTGTCAAAAGGTGTGCTCCTTTTGCACGACAACGCACCCGTCCACACGTGCCATGTTGCGACGGCTGCCATTCACCGATGCGGGTTCGAAAAATTAAACCACCCACCTTACAGTCCAGACTTGGCCCCTAGTGACTATTATTTGTTTCCAAAAATGAAAAAGGAGCTGCGTGGAAAAAAATTTGGCGACGATGAAGAAGTCAAGTCTGCAATTTCGGCCTATTTTGATAGCCAAGATAAAACATTTTTTTTCGATGGTATAAATAAATTATTGGAAAGATCTGAAAAATGTATTAAGGTTAAGGGAGAATATATTGAAAAGGAAAAATAGTTTCGTGTTTAATTTCAACCCCCTTCCCCCTCATTCCGCGAATATATTGACCTCCCCTCGTATTTATAATTGATTATTGATGTTTTAACAAATTTAAAAAAAAATAAACACGAATGATAGTTAGTTATAGCTCTAAAATCGAAAACTAGTACCCTTTTCAATCGATATGCTATGAGGTAATAAATATAGAATAGACTACAAAAGTGTCTAGACAAACACATAATATATATTGGCTTTCTGTGTCCGACGTCGAACTTCACCGATTTGTAGTGAGCTCTTGGTTTAGCTTGGCTGATTGAACACATATTGAACAGAATAAAGCTTTTTCCACCATAGCGGCAGTAAGAAAAATAGGTCTATATAAATTTGATACTAACTAGCCCCTGACTATTTCTTACCTAATATAATAAGTTAGTTAGCATTATCAATTAGAAATTCTATATTTATTATAATATAATAAAGCAGAAGATGATAGCGCCTTAGTTTATTATAGCGTGAGTTATATATAAGGTTTTATAACATTTAGAATTTGCATTCTCCAGGTTCATACTTGTGTAAAGCTAGGAGTCGTTAGAATCACTAACATAGCGTAGTCTGTTAAAGACTTGCTTAATCTGTTTGTAAGGCAAACAAGTTTGTTTTACTTTGAGCTATTGTTTAGCACAGATAGAGTTCGCGAAGCTAGCTGGGTGTGTTTTTGTAAACAATAGTCTGGTTTCTCGTAAATATTTACTACTAAAGACGATCCTGTTTCACTATTGCGCAACTTGATAAATGATAGGTCGATATGGAAGGTTTAATTGTGTAAATGACAGTAAAATAAGAAATTACTGACAAATATAAGAAATGTAAGTTCTGAACATCCAAAGTGGTCCGAGATGTAAGCCCTGTGGTACGCCAGATAACAGAGAAGCCGGCGCGGACAAAGAACTATTCACGCTACAAGTTGACTTCGAATGGAAATATACAATTCAATCAAACCGATTCAAACGTAAGAGATTCTCATGATGTATTCCGTAGGCTCGAAGTTTATAAATGCAAATAATGATTCACTCTATCAAATACCTTTTGAAAGTCTTGTGCATTCAATTTTATAAGAAAATCATATAAATGTGGGGTACATTAAAAATATACTCTCTCTCATCTCAGCACTGTCCTGGTTGCTTCCTCAGCTGTCTGCTTCTTAACCCAGGGTTCGCTTTCCTGCTTTTTCTCCGCCATTACGTACATCACTACATAGTATAAAACAAAGTCGCTTTCTCTGTCCCTATGCCCTCTTGTATGCTTATATCTTTAAAACTACGCAACGGATTTTGATGCGGTTTTTTTTAATAGATACAGTGATTCAAGAGGAAGGAAAGTTTATGCTCATGCGGTCGCTAGTTAGAAATATGATGTAGTCGTAAAACTAATATGGTGTTAATAACATAGATTTTTAAAGTAAAATTGTCATCTAAATCCTTTATTATAATATATTAAATTCATTTTCATATACCTATTTATCGTTTCATGTAACTACTATAAATATGAGATACTCTAATACAATGTAGATATTTGTTGAATCTAACCTTTGAACCTATCAACATTCAACGTCAATGTACCTATAAAATTCGCATGAACCGCACAAAAGAGAACTCCTTTGAGTAAGCTACTACACGTAGTTATTATTAGTTATAAACTATCCGACATTACCCCTGAAACTCGAAAGCGGCTGAGTGACGTCGTCGTAATTGAAATTTAAATGCAATTAGCATACCTCCCGTACTACATTATATTAGGGACGGGCAAGTCCACTTAGTTCGAAACTCTATTGAATTACGATCTCTTTTAATAGTCAAGTGGATTAATGAAAGTATAATTGGATTCGTTCCATAGTTTAAAAATAATGGTTTGCCCTTACGTCGTCCACGATTGGTATAATAATGACAATAGATTAAAATTTATTATGGCTTTATTATATTAGTATGGGATTTGTCATATTGATTACATTGTAGCTGACCATGATCACGTCACCACATACTTACAGTGAATTTACGAATATCCTTAGTTTTTACTTTTTATCCATTTTTTTTCTCAAATAAAATAGATTTTATTTTGATGTTGCAAATGTGGAAAAGCTATGTTCATCAGTGAACTTCTTGTGGTTAAAAAACTACGGTAATAACTTTTATCTGTAGCATTTGGACTGAAGGTCGATTAAGCTTAAAAACTATCCTTTTTATGTCAAAAAACTTTGAAATTTTGGTACCACGAAATTTAAGTTAAAGGAATAGATCCCCAGTAGGAGACATGTATAGTATATAAGTCACATAAAAGAACCTCCCATTTTCAAAGTTGGTTTAATCGAATTCACTCTTTAGTGAATTCGATTAAACAGTCCGTCAGCAAGGTCGTTGAACCCGCATCCTTAATAACAGACACGAATGAATGAGATCTGCCGACTACACTTCTGGGAAAATGTTTTTAATGCAACTGCAGTTTGTAATAAGTACTTTGTGTTACGAGAAAATGTTTTAATCTTTTACACAATGTATTTCCATTTTAACTATTTTATACATCAACGTATTTCTAGAAACATATAGCAAATGCTGCTTCAAAACTGCATGTAGTCTAGTTTTAGCATGTTTTCTAATGACCCGGTGGTCTTGGGTTTATATTATTGTCTCGAGTTTGGTTACAAGTACCAAAACGGTTACAAGATTGTCAATGACTTTTTAAGGAATCGAAGCTAGATCATATTTTTCAAAGTTTTATGTGTCTTATATAATATTTCTTGCGTATCTGTTCATAAACACTCACAAAATTCACATCTTTTCCCGTAAAATAACAATAGGCAATATTTAGTACTAAGTTATAGCGAAGTCCAAATTTTACCAAATAAATTATCAAAATCTATTTAGCAGTTCGGGAGCAATAAATTCACAAGCTAAATTCTTCTGCATTTCTTTATTACTTGCAGATTGGAATGGAAATATATTTATTTGTTACAGTAAGAGCTGCAAGATTTATCATCTAAGGTAAATTTTATCCCAGTATTTTCTTGCTTATCGGGATCAGCATGACATATTAATGGGTGGTCCCTAATCAGAGTTACAGCTAGCGTCTCGGTAAATAAGGCAGTAGTAGCGTGTTCCTCTTTATTAAGTCCTTGTTGTAGACCTTCATTAGCCACCGGTTTCGGCTTTCACGTCTACTTTCAAAGTGCCCTTTTTCATGTATAACAAAGTCAGGAATTTAAGCTAAAAAGCTACACTATTTTGGCTTCATCTGCATTGGACTCATTCATTCGATCTATATCCAAATCGTTAACATTGTTAAATTTTAATCTTGCCATGGATTAATTACTTTTATAAACTGTGGAAAGCCACTTTGGCTGCCGTCATGTATTAAAATAAATGTAAGTAGTTGTATCAAGACCCTGAATGACTCCTTCAAATAGGCCAAATAAGAAATCTATGTCAAAAGACCTATGTTCAATTTGTCTATTGACTTTTGCGGTTGAGACTGCCACTGTCTTTGTTAATTCAGCAGAGGAGTAGTTAGGTTCCGAGATGTTAGTATAGCCCTACCATGAATATCACGACAACCACGTTGGATGAGATTCTTTAGCTGAATACCATTAACTATGTGTCACATGATTCAGTATGTTTTAATTGCCTTTTAGTGTGCCATACCGTACCGTACCAGATGTAGAGTTTTGGTTGAGTCAGCCCGCACAATCACTGGAGAATGTGCGTCATACGATTTTATCTTATTGTACTAGGAAGTTTCAAGTGTTTTATATCCTCGCCGCCTGTTTTCGATGTAAACGGTAATATGCTATAAGAAAAACAAATGTTTATTTTGTTTTTGTAGTATTGAAGATGTTTTTTTTTTTCATTTCGTGGATCTACTTGTCAAGCCCCATACTACAGAATAGATAAAAGTACTAACGTAGTACGATTGTATTGTAGCGCCTAGTTATTTCTGCCATGTTTGCTTACTATTTAGAAAAAATAAAGATTTTTACGGAGTTATGGCCGTGGCTGTGGTTTAGTTTGTTCATGCAAAATGAATTTTAGCATACAAGCTAAAAATTATTTACAACAATGAACGTTGTCAATTCTTTGTACTTCTATACAAGCTCTTTCCTTGACATGTTTTATGCAGTTCAGTCCTCATATCGACACAGAGAAGTCTAGACGCCATATCTTTGTTTCTTCATGTGTCCATGTATTATTCATTTGCTTGTAGAAATGTCGGAAGACTATGTAATTATATACTGGGTCCAATATTCTTACAGCTTTCTGTGGTTCAATGGAAGTTACAGGAATTAGTAAAAAGAAATAACTGGTGTAACGTGAACGACTCATCACATTGTTTTCCCTAAAACAGTATTCGTTCATTCATAACAATGGGCAAGCTTTATTATGAATCCGAAATTCCCAACCAATATTATAAATGCGTTAGTTAGTCTGTATATTCCTTACCTCTTTCACCGACCTCTTTTCGCTTAATCTTCTAACCCAATCTCATTGGGTGCGCCTCAAATGGTTGCGCTACGAGGAATACCACGAAATTTTTCATACCGCATTGTTAGGTTAGGAGTACTGAGAAGGACAAAGGGTACCTTTCATCCGAGAACAAAGTAGCTCGTAATAAAATAAATAAACATATACGGACAAATCACACATACTGAGCTAGCCATAGCTATTATCTCAAAAGAAAAGTTAGAATCTTTAATCCAGTATCTGTATACTCAATATGTTAGCATTATTTATAGCTCAGTAACCACATGGTCGATGACGCATTTTTGTTTCGAAGAGTATCTAAATGAGAGATCATATGAAAATTTGGATCAAGGTAGCAACAACAGATGAAGTAAGACCAACAATCCTTTCCGTCAGTATCTTGTATAGATTTTTTAATGAATGATCACCTAAAATAAATTGTATAGGTACCTATTTGTTGGATATTTTAAACTAATGTTATAGTGTGGATCATGGGGTCTGGATTAACATTGTGTGATGTACCTGTGTCACTTTTTGCTTTTAAATTTATCACCTTTTTATAGAAAAATTATCAATGTATTTTATTACTAGCTGTTCCCCGCGGCTTCACCCCGCGTGGGACTCGGTTATATCGCGCCCAAAAGTAGCCTATGTTTGACCTCAGGTCGTTAACTACATCCCTACCAAATTTCATCACAATCGGTCCAGCAGTTTAGCCGTGAAGAGGTGACAGACAGACAGACAGACAGACAGAAAGACAGACAGACTTTCGCATTTATAATATTAGTATGGAAGTATGGATTAGTATGGATATGGAAGTATGGATTCTGTAACTATTTCATTAGACCTTTTACATTTATAAGTTTTTTTTTAAATAGTTTTGGATTTCATACGTAACATAACTGTATCTGGAAACATTGAAACACGCCAATGCTTATATAACATGTACGAATTAAATGATCACGCATTGTAGAATAGGTGCCATTTCTAACTCTTGGCACTATAATTTATATTATATGTCTTAACTAACTGTGACGCCTATGACTGTAAACAAATCGTTAGAATTAAGAATGGCAGCCGTGTGAAATGTATGTTTATCATTCGTCTGGTCCCATGTGCGATGAATGGCCGGCTCTCACTACACTACTACATGGCTATTTATATATCACTCTCCCGCGGTGTGATTTGTGCCGAACTGAGTGACATGTGTGCTATGCGTATACCTTAAGAATCCTATAGGAACTTCTTAGCAAGTCAATTGAGTGAGAGTTATATTTGTAAAGGGCAAGAGGGCAGAGTTAGGGGTTTTTGACTGATAGCCTTAATCGCGATGCTGATTAGTCTATGGCCCACCTTTTGATGTGCCCCAATTGCCCAGTCTCCTGCACATTAATGAAAAGCAGTGAATTATGACCATGTACTGGTCCAAACTTATTAAGTAGCATATCCATTTCGAGTCGAAAATTAGGGGCAAAAATTCGCCAATTCGCCAATGACAAGTTGTTTTCAGTGGTTTCTAACAGGTCCTTAAGTGTGCAGGTGGCTGGGCACGTAGAACAGATAAAAGATGTGTCATGGTCTGGGGAGACACACCACACCTGCAGGTATCGCCTGGGTCCAGAACTCCAGAGTCTCTTCAAAGACTTCCATGCCTGTCCTACATACTTAATTATAATTTGATTTCTGTGCATTAGAGTTTGTGTTCGTCTAAAATTAACCATCACGTCTACGGCTTTAAGTCCGCGTTCACATGTTATGTAATAAAGTTAATATATATAAATCAATAAAATAGAATAAAATATTCGTTCTTCCTTTTCACCCATCTTCTTCCGATTGGTAGCGGATTCACTGAAATGAATTTCAAAAAGTAAATACCTACAACTATTTAAAGATGACGCAGCCCAGTCCACCTTCAGTGTACTAGCACAGAATAGATAATACATATTACCAAGTACCAGTTAAGTTGACACGGCACGTTATAGTCAAGTATGAGGTTAAACAGCGGGTGAGTCATCTGACTTACCGTTAATTTGTCCATTTATTCTGGATCCGATTGCCTGTAAAGAATATCCGACACTTTTAGCCTAGTCTCTAAGTTTTAGCTAGTTTAGTTCCAAAAAACCGGTCAAGTGCGAGTTGAACTCGCGTGGAGAGGGTTCCGTACAATGCCAATGTTAGTTTTTAAATTCAATTGTGGTATTTCAACTAACTACTACTATCGCCATCTAGTGGTGTTTTAGTGAACTAAAACGTTTTATATTAAATTTACCACTTAATTGTCAATCGATAGAATTCTTGTAGGTTTTCCTGTAATCTACAGGCAAAGACCTATATACCGTATTTTTTTCAAAATTTTAGGCCCAGTAGTTTCGGAGATCAGGGGGGGGGGGAATGGTCAATATCCGTCTTCTTCCTGAATAAAATGAAAACTATTTATGTTACAATAATAACAAAAATATATTTGAGATCCTCATAACGAGCTCTTTCATTTGATATACGGTAAGGTTTGCAAAACTTTTTTTTTTAATTTTTAATTTGTCCCCCGAAAATGTCCCTTATTTAAAAAAAAAATGTTTATTTTCTTTGCACGTCTGTGTTTGGGTCACAGGATTACGCCATCCTACTAATTTTCATCAGTTTTGGTCCAGTAGGTTCAGAGAAAATTGGCTGTGACAGACGGACGGACGGACAGACAGACGCACCAGTGATCCTATAAGAGTTCCGTTGTACATTTTTGTACGGAACCCTAAAAACTAAAAGAAAAATTGAATTGACGCATGCTTGTTTATCTAAAACTAGCGACCCGCCCCGGCTTCGCATGGGCGTAAAAACCTTCCTCTTGAATCACTATCAATTAAAAAAACCGTAGTTTTAAAGATTTAAGCAACAAAGGGACATAGGGACAGAGAAAGCGACTTTGTTTTGTATTATGTAATGATAGTGAAGAGTCGAAAAAAATCCTACACTGGATAAATCTTGTAGCATTAATAAATACTACCGAATGTAATAATGGAAGGTAGCTAAATGAACTCCTGCAGTTTACCTACCATTCATTATCAAGCTTGGTATAAAACATAAGTGAATTAATCAGGAAGGTACAGGGAGATGACAGGTGAAACCATAGAATTTGGAAACGCGCGCGGTCGCGTATTTTCTGCTGAAAAACAAAATGAACTCTATTCGATGATCGATGAGTAAATCTCGGCCAGATTGTTTTCGATTAAAGCATAATATTTACACTTCCTTGACCTCCTAAGTCATGGTGTTAAATGATGACTCACTTGAGTCGTCGTGGTGTGCACTATCGAGCACTTAATCTCAATCTCATATTGATTTAACTTCAACAGAAAATGCTGCAGTGGAGTTTGTGGCACCGCTTTTACTCCACTTGCGCTTTGGAAGTGGTGGTAAACTTAATTTAAGTAATGATTGACGTCAACAATTTAAATTTTGAATTTGAATGTAATCCCGCGAAAGCATTATGTCTAGAATATAGTCAACAACCAATTGTCGTATGTGAGTATCAATATCATTTGAAAGATGTAAGTAGGTATGCACCGGCTCGGGTTAAATGCGGGCATTCACTGTCCTGACTGATCCTTCACTTCATTACTTACCGTTAGGGTTGCCAGGCTTTTGTTCTTCCTCTTCACTGATCCTTCACTAAACTGCCAGGGATCCGCGACTACATTACATATGATTGATATAAGACAAAAATTAAGTACGCATATACAAATTATTATTCAATGTTGGACAAGAAGAATTTAGCAGGCTAAAAATAATCACAACTCTTTAAATAATCCTACATTTTATGTCATCTAATACGAATATAATCAAATTTTCGGTTATAATGCTATTTTTTATTTTATTTACTTGAAGCTTTCTCTTTATTGGCCGCGGTAACCGCATTCCATCAGATGGGCTGCATGCTTGTTGGCCTACTTAAAAGTAACAAAAAAAAAAAGGTATTATCTCTTTGTGGCAACCCTGTGTGCTGACAGGATGCCGTACATGCACTATACTACGAGGGTTGAATACATTGCAATAAAACTCGACCGATTTAAACTGCACTCTGACCTCCAGACGTGCTTGGAAATACGAGGACAATATTGCGTGGTCGGATTCTAATATTCCAGGACACATGGCCGTTCATAATACGTTTACTAGGCGTTGATTAACCCGACAATAGCTCTGTATATTTCTTTTTCTCAGGCTTATTATTTTCTGGTGTGCAGTTCAGCATGTCAAATATCTCGGTTCTTATTTCAATGTAGCAGGGTCTAATTTAGAATTAGTAGTACCTACTTATGTGACTTTTCGTTACTGTTCGTACTGTTTCATATATATTTATTTCACATATTTTGGTCTAGGAAATTAACAGCCTCCATCGCAGGCATAAGGCCAATAGGCATAGGTAAACATACCTTATAATTTCCAGATCGAAATAAATTTTAAGTCGTACGTATTGCATATTTCTTTCAAATTTGTATGTATTCGATTTATTTTCTTAGGATTCTGAACATTTTGGTTATATAAGTATATTAAGGTAATGCAAGCACTTATGAAGTCGGTTAAAAATGAGCAAGCATTCTTTTCATTTATTAGGTATACTGCTGTGAAATGAGGTTTCTTATCACGATTTTTATTAGAAAACTAGTCTCTAGGGAAATAACACTGCTCTGATAGAATAATTCATTATCTAAAAAAAATAAGTATTTTACTTACAGAAATAAAATATACATAAATGAGTACATATTGTGTAATATACTAACAAAAAACATAGGTAACAAAAAAAAACTTCTATACGTTATATAACATTCCCGCTTATTTTACTCAAAATATAGAATGCACTGCAGTTTCTTTCTACATTTAAGGAATATAATTAGATAAGCAGATGTAGATATCTACATGATCTATGTCCTTTTGGCACTTTCCTGTCAACGGAAAATAAATCTTAATACTAAAGTTATAAAGCCTATACGAAAATTTTCAAACAAATTATTGTCATGAGATAGTGGTTGCTTTTAAGCCAAATCTCAACAGGAGTATAAAGAAATACTCAAGTCGTTAAACCGGAGGTTTATTACGATGACAGTAATAAAACAGAGATGGAATCATTGACAGATAACTGCTGGGTTATTTTCCACTGTCTTGTTGATAATTCTATGATGTTTTATGTTAAAGCATGACATTTGTACCTTTGTAACCATGAAAAAGCTAAAAATAAGTACGTTTTTTACTAGACTACTACAAAGCCAAAAGAGAAGAGTATGTGATTTTCCATCCTTAACTTTTTACTTTATTTCACACGTGTATATATTTTATCGGCCTTGTTTAGCATTTGAATATAAACAAAATGCTACTTGTGTATAAATAATTAAAATAAATATTCGCTCGCTTTATAAGAAGCTTTTGTATTATTAAAAAGAATAATCCCTGCCACAGAGAAAATATTTTTTACGATTTTATGTCAGGTTCGGAATAATCCACATATTTTAGTATATGTGAAAAAATAATACATATACAATACTTTACTAAAATAAAGTGTGGTTTAAAATTTTATTTTTCCACATTTTCTTATCGCGGCAGTGCATCCTCACGGCCTCTTTGCATCCTAGTGCCAGAGGCGTGCCCAAGAGCTTTTTTTTCTTTAGGTCAGCGCTCGCCTCGTAAGACACACTGTTTAAAATTCATTTTCTTTGCCCACAGAGCCGTCGGTAAGACCTGTCTTCTCATCAGTTACACCACAAATGCCTTTCCTGGTGAATACATACCTACAGTGTGAGTATCCAACTTATATAATTTTATACTTGTTGCACACCGCGGTTTATCATACACCATTATATACCGCGGTTTATATACAGCAGCGCCATCTAGTTTAAAAAGCGCCATTGATTATCAGACTGTTTGACCAAACCTGCGGGAATCGTCATGTTAATTTTTGTACAATACAAAATTTTATAAATATATAGCATTTTGTACAAAAATCATGAAAGCTTGTTGCGTGTTTTGATTCCAGTTTCACAAACTTGCCTTTCTTCACTTACCACTAATGTACCAAAAAATATGAAAAGAAGATATTCAGAAGGAGAGTTGGCATAATGGCATCAAACCATCCAAAAACGAGCGAGTAAACGAGATAGCGCAATACATCATGTAAGGCGACATCTCGTTTACTCAATCGTATTTGACGTATACTTTTTATTCATGTAATGCATTGCGAAACACCATACCACAGTATACGTATGATTCGCCACTTACTGCATATTCTTTCCTAAATGTTTTTATTGTAAAAAATGATCATAGCACTCTGATCCCTAACACATTTACGTATAGTAACAACTAGGGATGTGCCGCTGGAAATTTACAGTGTAAGCTAGGGCATGCATTTCTAAAATTTCGAAACTTCATAATTTCGAAATTTCGGACAATATTTGCTTGCCACGTAATTTCGAAATTTGAAACTTAAATTTCGAAATTTCGAAATCATTTTTTTATAGGAAAAAAGTTTTTTTAGTATTATAAAACGCTTTCATTTTAGTTTCACATCATCATCCTAGCGTTTTTAAAGCCCAGGGTCCGCTTACTTACTTTTTCTACACTTTGCCCGGTTTTTGGTATCCTTGTTGATGAGTCCATTTGCACGCATATCCCTCGCCGTTTCACGTATATATCGTTTTGAGTTTGCCCTTTATACCAGGCCTCGGAGAAGGCAGCATGGCCTTGTTCACTTGACACTTGTTCCCAACGTAGCTTGCCGGTTTGCGCAAGACGTGACCCTACCATCGAAGGCGTGTCCTGAAGCTTATCCGCTTTGTGACGTACATGAAGGCTGCTCCGGACGCGGGAGTTTCTAATACGATCTTTCCGAGATACCCCATACATCCACCGCATACGAGCCATGCCTCACTACTGCGACAACGGGGTTTCACACAGCACACCTTCAAGTAGGTTTCAGAATGCCGTTTAATTCGTGTCACAGCGATCAACTTGGGGACCTACTATCATCTTCTAAAACCATGTAAGAACGAGTGAGTAAGCGGGACAGTGCGCCACGTGATGTAAGGCGAAGAGGAGCTTTTTGCGTTGGATTGGGGCTAGCGTCTAAACCGTGCCCTCCCCAGACACGGCAGTCCTTGCCACACGTCACAGGAGTCAGGCGAAGCTCCTGCGCACTTATTGCGGTGGCGTCCTATTCTTGATAATATTCCTTCTGGTTCTTCTATTCTTCTTACCATTTAGATTTGGCGATTTTTGCCTTTCCGGAGCAACTGCCATAACTCCTGTCGTCGAAACACTGTACATGTGAATCATGCTGTAGACAAAACCTCGGAAGATGAAAGACTCTGTCGTAGAACAGTCCATAGGAGAAAAGTCATGTCGAGGAAACTCTCAAATGTGAAACATTCTGTTGGTGAACCGTTTATATGAGAATGATTCCGACGGCGAATCACTCAAAAACGAATCGTCCTGTTGGTGATCAGTCCAAAGGAGAAACAACTGTCGGAGAAAGCTGGTACAATCCTTCAGGCCCAGGCCAGGCCTTAATCAGCAGGCGCACCAGCTTGCAGGTAAGGTTGACTTGGGCTTCAAGGATGCTGATGAGGCCCAAGAACGTTTAAAGTTATAGTTTTACAAACGTATTCATATTCCATTACAAAGGTGTTCCTTGAGTTTCGAAATTTCGAAACTAATCAACCTAATTTCATAAGCCAATTTCGAAATTGAAAATCTATGAAACTGCACGCCCTAGTGTAAGCTTATTGTCTCATGTAAATTTACGGACAAGACAAAAATTCTTTGTTGCATCAGTAAAAATATACAATAAGGAAATTACAAACATAGATAATACAATAGGCGGCCTAAATATTTCCGGAATTCCCGGGAATGGCACATCACCTAACAACATTCCTTCCTCATCAATACATACTGCTTACGTAATATGAGTATTATAATACGTCTCAAATCGGCATAACATCGCTTTTGTTTGTGCTAACAAATCTGTAACACTCAAATGTATGGTCTGATACGATTCCGGAATTCCCGGGAATGGCACATCACCTAACAACATTCCTTCCTCATCAATACATACTACTTACGTAATATGAGTATTATAAATACGTTTCAAATCGGCATAACATCGCTTTTGTTTGTGCTAACAAATCTGTAACACTAACACTCGAATGTATGGTCTGATACGAGTACGGCTACAATAACAGAAACGAACAATGGTCATGAACTTAGACCATGAATCACCCACTGATATACAGGACGTGGTAATTATATATTAATTACTGATAAAGAATGCAAAGATTTATTGTTTGAGTATGTACATACCACAGTCTTAACTGTTTCATTGTGATGCGGACTTTGGACACTATTATGTTATTTATCAGTTTTGTTTAATAATAGACTTGAAAATTCTAGAATCCATTAAGCATAATAAAACTGTCTGAAAAATGTAAAAACCTTTCGAATTCTGGATGCATACTACATTTATTGCTACACCACGTAGGTAGTGTATATTTTCTTTGACACGACATTAGAAAAAAGAAATATGATACATATATATCTTTACTGAATAAAGAGTGACATTTTGTAAGTATGAGTTTTCATGTAAGTAATCTGGGTATGTAGAATATAAATTTTAGAGCAACTGCAAGGTGCAGTGGAAGTTTTGGAAAATTCTCTTCTGCGGCGGGATGTTAGGGCATCAGCTTTACGCCGTTAGCCGTCAATCCGAGTCGATTTTACATAAAGCCAAGACGCGCCAATAGATTTTTCTCATCCAAAATGTATCTCAATTTCAGATTCGACAACTACTCAGCGAATGTTATGGTAGACGGCAAACCTATCAACTTAGGACTATGGGATACAGCTGGTCAAGAGGACTACGACCGACTCCGACCGCTCTCCTACCCACAGACCGACGTGTTCCTTATATGCTTCTCGCTGGTCAATCCTGCTTCATTCGAGAACGTCCGGGCTAAGGTATTTTTTATTGTGTATTATGGAAGAAGACTAGGCGATTACTGTAATCAGCATAGTTAACGAGTCCTAGCGGATCATGAAGTCTACGACCGACTTCGACTACCGTCTTAGGCACAGACGTTCGGGCAAAGGTATTTTTTTTCGTTATTTCAGCTGTTAGACCACTGCTGGCTGGAAATAAAATTATTTAAGAGAAAGAAAGAAAATCATTTATAGTGTGTGTGAAATGCATCATTATACATGTACGATCTCAACAATGTATGATGTAATCATGCCCGTATACTCAAACGCTACTCAATTTTGAGAGCTGTTCAAATATCATGCTGTCACTGTCATATCGCTGACGTTCAGCGCGCCAGCGACAAGTATCATACTTGAGCAGCTCAAAATTGAGAAGCGTTTGAGTATTAGGGCGTCAACAAATAATAGTTATTATTATCATATTTGGAATCCCGGTCTAGGCAAAGATACCCGACCACATAAAAAAAAGACATCGCTTTCTGGCCGGACGGATTGATGACGATGCTATATAAACGGCTTCGGACGCATTCAGAAAAACGATTCCACAATGATAAAAGTTAGAACAAATCGAAAATTCTTATATTTTATTTCGACCATTCCAGTGGTACCCTGAAGTGCGGCATCACTGCCCGTCGACGCCCATCATCCTGGTGGGCACCAAACTCGACCTTCGCGAAGACAAGGACACCATCGAGAAGCTCAAGGACAAGAAATTGGCTCCCATTACATATCCACAGGTAAAGCACTTCTTATCTATCATCCCTACTTTTAATCGCTTGGCAATTGATTGCCACAATGAAATCCTCCATCGTGTAAAAATCGGGGGCAGCTGCAAGAAATTATGCCCTTGGGATTTTTTTAGCAATTTTTGACAAATACACTTAATTTGCATAAATAATATAAAAAATCACAATGTGGGCAAACATTTATTAAATGGTATTCATATCCCACCACACTTGACGTTTTTGGTGCCAAGATGCCTTAGCACCATCTGCATTACCGCGCTGAATATCATTGATGATTATTTGCACCAAGATAAAGCTTGAGAATTAATATTTATTTATTTTTTACCTTTGCATGATAGAATTTAATTATTAGATAGGTATATGGAATAAATAATGACATACTCTATATAAAAAAACTACTATATACACACTTAATATCTATATTAAAATAAAAAAATTATATAACATTAAGCGTCAAAATATTCCTGCTATATGTGCACTGTAACATGCATTAGAAACTTAGGAGATATTGCTTCTATTATATCTCTTTCTGCTATAATGCATAAATTAATTAGAGCAAATATTGTTTGCAGGGTCTCGGCATGGCCAAGGAGATAACGGCGGTGAAGTACCTGGAGTGCTCGGCGCTGACGCAGAAGGGGCTAAAGACGGTGTTCGACGAGGCCATCCGCGCCGTGCTGTGCCCCTCGCAGCCCATCAAGTCCAGGAGTCGGAAGTGCTCCATCCTGTAATGGTCGCGATAACTTGGGCCGCACGGTATGTTCTTAACTATCTCTAGCTTTTGTTCATTTAAAAAATAAACGGCTACGGTAACCGCTTCCCATCAGGTGGGCCGTATGACTGTTTGCCTACTAAATAGTATTTAAAGAAAAGTGTGTACAAATGTTTTTTTGGAGGGAGAGTAAACAGTCATTTTGTCCGCGCTGTATTTATTTTCCAAAACTTAGGTTTTTTCGAGTATTTGTGCATAATATTGGTGGATTATTACTCGCAAATTCAAGATAGGCCTTAAAGGACTAGTTTCTATGGCCGTAAAAAATGTTTAAAAAAAATGTGTACAAATGATGAAGTTACTGTAATCCTCGACAGGACTAGTCCGTACTCAAAAGAACTAAACTGTTTGATTTAATTTTAGAAATAAAATACGAGTATAGCAATACAATATCTTACAGTGAAATAATAGTGTAAACAAAGACACCGTGCTTCCCCTTAATAGAGACAGTTAAAGTGCCGATGGACACATTCCAATACAATGTAATTTATTTTATAAAACTAGGTATTTACTTGTAAGTTCTAATAAGCAAGAATAATTAAACTACGTTAATTATAAATTACTCATAAGCCTGCAAATAGGCTAGATTGTAATAATATTAACGTATCAAATTTTATTATGTACGTTTATGACAAAAAATAAAAATAATAATGCAATAGAGCATTTTCTACCAGTTACTCATTATCAAAAGCCCACTATAAAATGGGTTAAAATCAATTCACCAAAAGAACAAGGTTAAAATGCATTATTCAATTGTTTAGTTTAGGCAAACGAGGCATGAAAAATTCGCCAACACGCAATGAACCTTTGAATATGTATAATAAATTGGGTTTACATGAAAAGAGCGGCTTAATACGCGCTGCTCAATAGTGGGCAACAAGATTACTGTTATGATGACTAGCTTTACCGTGTAAATCCCACGAACCGTACGTTTTCCGGGTTGAAAGGCACCCTTTGTCGTTTTGAGTACTCTTAGCTAAGTGTTTACGATTTTTTTTAAAGATTGGTTCTGAAAGTAAACCGAGAAGAGAACAAACTAGTTTTGTAGAACTTAGATGGTACTTAGTTGTATTTGTAGTTAGAAGTAGTTAGTAACACTTGTATTCATGTCTTCTTTTCAGATAGTGTAGCCGATATCGAGAAGCCAGTGTGAAACAGCATAGCTTTTTAAAATAGAGCCGAACATCGGTCTTCATTGCTGGTCAATATACAGTGCTGTTGAAATGGACTGCAACTGAATGTTAAAATTTTACTGTTAAACACATTATTAATTGTAAACGTGGTTCGGTGTGAGTGAGCTCCGTAATGTAATCGCTTTTTTATATAATCTGTAACCGCTGACAGTTGTCTATCTACGATGCATTATTGTTTTCTAAGGCACAAGTGTACCGGAATATACTGCCATATTTTTTTTTATCGATCGATGCTGAGGTAATGTGCATTTTTATTCCATTGTAGTATTTGAAATTTCTATTAAAATCTTATGTAGTTGTTACATTGATAGTTGTGTAGTACGTGAATTTTCTACGCCATTGAATACTAACTTTTTTATGATCAATTTTATAAAGGCGACAGCGTATTAAGTAGCTATGACCTTTATGCAATCAATATCATAAAATATGTAAGAATGAATTTGTAAGGCAACTGTCGGTGATAATTTTTATCCGAGTTTAACTCATTTGGGTGCTTCCCTTTACGCGATCTTTGCCCTTACTATTAAAGTTACATTCCTACATTGTTGCCAAAACATTTACGTCCGGTACAAATTTGTTTTAATCGATTTATAAAAGTGGACGATAGTTTAAAATGCAATTGTTGAAAATTTGTGTTGGGCAGATATTTTATATTTTTCGATTTATTATTGCTTAATTTGTTCCCGATTGTTGTATTTCAATGTAGGTGTCTATAAGTACATTATTTGTTATAAAAGCGGCAAGTCTACGCTTGGTATTCTTGTAATTGTATTGTTGTAATCGCATATTTCAGGTGGATAGATCAATCATATTTTATTAAAAGCTAAATGTACGATTGAAACTTATGTTAATCAAATTTTTTCAAAGTTTTATTCTATTAAATGAGTCCGCACGAATGAAATTGCCAATACGTTAGATACATATCGTGGAAGCTAAGCTGTAATTTAGAAACCAATCGATGAATCGATTTAAGTTCGATTTACTTAGCTATCGATTAAAACGTCTACGTTTAAAAATGTCTTCATTCCATTCACTTTTGCGCGGGGTGTTTGTGTGTATGTGCAGGCACTGTGGTTGTATTCAATTGAGTATATTAATTACGGCTGTACTGTTATAAGTAAATCTTCATGACACATATTTGCGCAATGAGGGTATTTGCTAATCCAGATGGCGCTAGTAAGACACGGAGTCCAGAATAGTTTGACAGCATACTGCTAAAAGTTGTCAGTTGACAAAAAAGTGGAATTTAAACTGTTAACCAATTATATCAGTCTATCGGATCTAACGCGTCAGTGTCTAAGTGCGAGTATTACCTTTATTGTAAGGTCTTATGGCCCTAGGTTCCGTTTACCCCGCATGGGATAAATCGTGATTATATGTATGTATGTGCCGTCACTGTCACATACACACCACAGCCTTTTTTTTACTTTCTACGCAGCTGATTTCTGTCTTGATTTGTTCTGCAATCCATCCGATTTTAAAATAATCGTTTAAAATTCGTTATCGAATGATTCGATGTACCGTGACGCACAATTACAGCGTTTATTAAACAGGTGGATGTCATTCGATATCCATTCTGACTTTAAAATACACACACTATTTTGAAGTATAGATACATTTCGATGTTTGTATATTTTAAGCACGATTTCTACATTTGATGAAAAGGTCTTTAGGTCCAAAATCTTTGTCGATGAATAATCGATATGGCATTAGCAAAATTATATGTTGCCATTATTAATGTTTTACGTCAATAATTAGCGAAAAGTGGAATAGAAATCTTGCTTTATGTATAAATAAATTATTTTAACATTTACTATGCTTCAAAAACGTAGTGTTAGGTTAACTAGGAGATGGCACTTTTCGCTGAAAATGTGATAAAGGGTTTAGGCTTTAATTGACTGTCTTTCAGGGCCTCTCGTTTCTATACTATACTAGCCAATCAATGTCTAAGGTCATACAATTTTATTTTTATTATATGGCACTAAGTTAATTACTGTCTAAATCCACTCCTAATATAAATGTTAAAATAAGATGGAATAGTACATGTAAGTTCGCGTTTAAGGTGTGCAATTGTTATTGCTTGCTTCCGATTGTAACGCGTGTGTGGTGGACCTTAGATGCCATAGACAATTCTTTTTTTTTTTTTATTGTAGTATTTTTTAATCGTCTAAATATCACCAACTCATTGATGTAGGCTACTCTCAGCATAAATTCATATTCAAATATGGATTCTAATGCTATGGTCATTAGATACATGTTATAATAACAATATTAGAAATATTACATAGCAATCGAACTTACTGCTCAGTAATTTGGAAATGAATAAATGTATTACGTACATCCATCGTGTATATCTGTCTATGAGAAATAGTCTGTTCGTTCCATTTTACTAGGAAATAAGACTTTGAATCCATATTTGAAAGTCATTTTTGCTTTACGGAGATAAGTATTGCAACTCGATCCTTTGAATGGGCATTCTTAAATGCTGTTGTCTCTATCGCTATCTCCTTTCTTCAGGTGAAATAAGAGCAAGACGACATCATTTTCGAATGCCATCTTTATTGAGTCGTATGAATAACGAAGCACCAGCAATTGCACAAAACAATAGCTGTAAGATTTTAATGTATGTATTGTTCAGATGCAAATATATTTAGAAGAATCAGCATGTAAATAACGGTAATTTAGTATTAACTAAAATATAACTAACGCCATTTTATTTGGTGTGCATTTTATATGAATCCATGTAGCGGGGCTTCTGCGCATTTCTGGATAAGTTGAAATGGACTTGTTAGTGTTAAATTAATAAAATTAATATTCATTTTATTTTCATTGATTGTTTCTTTTATTCATATTGTATAAGTACCTGTAACAATGTATTTTAGTCGGCTTATATGCACTCACGCGCTAACTAAATGGAATACAAAGCCGTATAGCTGAGCAAACAAGAGTACCAGTCGTGAGGGCGCCACAATCTATGTCTATTGAATAAAGCTTATCAAGGTTTGCTTAGTTCAGTTTTAAGCCACCTGAAAAGAAAACTTTGCGGTGCTGTAGTTAAATTTTGTGTCGTAAAGGCTAACCACTCATTAGTATTAGCACTTATAGACATGGAAGGTTCAAACTTTCTCTTACACCTAAGTAAAAGAAATCATTATTGAAGAAATCGATCACAATAAAAATCATCAGGCAACGACGTCAGAAATCAATTTTCATAAGTTTCTTGGCAACGAATCTTTTAATAAGCTTCTCCGATCTCCGATCAGTCATAAAATAAAAGATTATCCTGAGGTCCCTTTTAGAACATAATGTTGAATTCTCGAAATGTTGAATTCTTAAAAAGTTAGTTTTTCAAACGGTTGAATCTCAAAAAGTTGGATTCTCAAACGGTTAAATCATATTTAATAGTACAAAGCTCTCGGCTCCTCAGAACAATTACCAAATTATTTTGTGTATAATTAATTACTGAACTGTCAAATCGCCAACCAATCATAACAGTGTTAGACCACGCGTTTCAGTGCTGGCATCTAGCGCTTTAGTCATGTTTGAAACCCTCGACCATTGATAAGAATGTATACGCACATTTTTACATAAAAATAACCGGCTGTATCATAAATATTATTTTTAAAACGCCAGAGCCGTCTATAAGAGTACGCGTCTTTAAACTGATGGTTGAAAAGCATAACTAATGAATCGGGGATGCCTTTGCTGATTAAAGAAAAAAGTAAATTGAGTCGTAAAATCGGATTTGAAGTTTTTATATATATATAACATTTAAAGCGAATATAAAATTTCGACTTAAAACTTGTCGTCTAGTTCGTTATTTAGTCAGTGCTAGTTTTGATGAAATAACTGTTTTTCAAAATTTTCCTGTCTTGTACCAAGCAAGGATTTAAAAAACAGCTCGACTTACGCGCACAATTTTCATAACTACTAAAATATGAATCATACAAAAAATTTACATAAAGAACGCTACCTACAATCCTATTTCTTTTTTTTATCCTAGCCCACTTTCTATGTAGAGTCTGCCCCACAGTAAGGTAGTATCGTCTATGGTCTGACAGAATGTGCTGCTCCTTCCACTTAGTTCTATTACTAGCAATACCCAATGAAACACCTTTCTTTAACTTAGATATTGAAAGTGCTATAAACTATAATCTATTTCGTTAGCGCGTGAAGCACTGCGTCCCTTGTAATCATAATAATTTATGTATATGACACATTATTATTCCACCTTGTTAGATGTGCGAACTTAGCACTGTTTCAACGCCAGTTCCCATTCCCACAAATGGTATACAATAGGCGTTTAGGCATATATTGCTTATCCAACTCAATACGGTATTGAGAATATGGTCTCTTTAATCTAATAAGATTTGAAATATGACAGATAAAATTTCAACTAAGCAAATAATATTACTTTTAAGTCGCACAAATGCTTTTAAGTGATGTCAAAATTCATTTAAAACTGAAAATATGTAGCTTAATTTTATTTTTATTGAGTAAGTCAGACCCATGAATAGTTATTATCCACCTTTTTTAGTAATTAATTCATTCAAATCTCTTGTTCTTACACTATAGACCATGTTACTTATGGCATTCCCTCATTTTATTTTTATATTGGCCGTGAAAGTATGTGTGTAATTTCCTTTTGCAATTCATGCCAGTTGGTCTAAAAACGCCACTTTAGCAATTCATCGAATCGAATTCATTTCACGAATTCCTTAGCAATTCTTTAGCAATTCCTATTTCTTTCAATTTTTTTGAAGAGGAATTGCAAAGTTTAGTTGGCTATTTTGCAAAAAAAAGAGGAATTGCTACAAAATTGTTAAGGAATTCGTAATATGAATCGATTCGATGAATTGCTAAAGTGGCGTTTTTAGACCCCCAGAACTGGGAGGTCGAATAGTATTTATAATTAATTGATAATTTTTCTAAACAAAATGAATATACAATTTTCTAGATTTCTCCAGGGTCGGCAACGCGCTCGCAATGCTCCTGGTGTTGCAGGCGTCTCATAGGCTACGGTTACCGCTTCCCATCAGGTGGACCGTATGCATATTTGCCAATAGTATTAGAAAAAACCTTATGGGCGAACGAACACACAAGCGTTTACGCTCGACGAGCGTATGAAAAAAGTCTTGTCATAGTGCTTTTTACTATTGTCCTATTGTATACCATTAATTAACTGTAAGAGCTTGGCTCAGCCAATGTAATATCCTATTTTCAACTGCTTTCATACGCTTCTATAATATTATTTTTATACAAAATCCTTTTAATGATTACTGTGTGTCGTAAAAAAAACTTAAGTAAGTATAACGCTCGGCCATTCTTCCAAATATTGTAAAGCCTCTGAATAATTCAAAATATATTTATATTAACTGTTCAAGCGTGAGTTTTATTTTTATTACCGAAACCTTGCAAACTTTTAAATAAAAAGAAAAGTAATTATGTTTTTCAAAAAAATATCTATAAATAAACCAAAGCGACTTACTATTTTTTTTTTTTGTATTATCAATGACCAGCGATGGTCACAATCCCACCTGATGGTAAGTGCAGATGTGGTCTAAGATATAGGTCGCAGGTGCATTAATATTTATTTAAAAAGGATGTTTACAAGTTTCGAATGAGATATTGTTGCATACAAACTATTCCCACATGGTTCATTTAGCGCGTTACGTGCGTCACATTAATTTAAATTTTATTTTTTGTTTTAAATATGAGGAAAGTTCCTCTGACATGGTGCATAACAATTGACTAATCTATCCCAGGCCAAAAATCAATTTTTTTTAAAGGTCCAATTTCTCAATCTCCATCCTGCCTGAGTGGAGCAAACGTAAGTGCGCTATATTACGTTAGTTACATATGTAATTACATACAATCGTTTAAGATGTGAAGTTAGCAACTAATATGTTCTTATCTTACGTCTCTTTTACAGATGAACTTAGTCGTGAGTGGGCGCTGCCAGTGAGTGGTCCCCTGCGTCTACGCATATTAAAATATATCGTGTTGTTTACAGTTTTACTCAGTTTTGTGGCAGAATTTTAACATGGCGAAGCTTTTGAGCAAAGAATTGCCGGATATTGAGGTATGTGGGGCTAATTTGTGAGCAATTTTAGTTTGGAGACTGTAAATGAAGGCCAAATGTAGAAATATCTTTTATGAACAAAAACTGCGATACATTGTCAAGTTTCTATATCTACTATTGTACTTGCAGTTAAATAAAAGCAGTCAAGCGAGAGTCAGATTTGCGCACTTAGAATTCCCTGTTAGTAGAACCAAAACTATTTGTTTTGGGAACACCGATCTATTTCTGTGGGGAACCCCCTTCAATTTTATACTTTTTTTAGTAAGTCAAAATGCAACTTGAGTGCAATGTGCTTATTTACGCTTATTCAAAGACTCCAAACAACATGTTGGTAAATATTTACCGTACATTGTAAATGGCCACACAAGCTGACCAACATAATCGTAAATAGGAATCCGGGCGAGGTCACTTGAATTTATCTGATAAGGATAGGTCTAGGTCTTCTTTGTTATCAATGAATCGAAGTGAAACAAATGAGAGCGCTCTACTGCTATTGTCATAGTAAGAGAAGTTTATAGTGAAACTAGTGTTTGCCCATGGCTTTACCTATGTGGTAAGGTGCCAAAAACGAACCTATGATCTTCCTACCGACTATTTCTATACCATCATCATCATAAATTGAAGAGCTAGGCTCTTGTCGGTGGAGGTCCTTCCATTTTCTTCTATCCTTTGCCAGTTCCTTTCTAAACCAAACATCTTAATCTGTTTTTTCGATTTAACTGATAGATCGAAATAAAGACAACGGTAACATTCGTATATTCTACATGAAGGTCTTCAAAGCAATTAATTAAATAATATTTTGTCAGTACTTATTAGTCGTAAACACATTATTGGCTGTTAGTAACAATATTTATTATCACTTATACAATGGCATTAATCATGTTAACAGAACTATACGACAAGTAAGATAAACTGTTTTAGGTCACATGAACTGGAAAGAATCAGATTGGTTATCAACACACCAAAATATCAGCTGTTATGATATAAGTCCTTGTGGGGTATTTTGATGTTCATCTATTCTATATTAATATAGAGGAAAGATTTGATTGTTTGTTTGTTAGTATCGAAAAGGCTTCGAACCTACTGGACCGAATTTAAAAAAATATTTCACCGTAGGAAAGCTACACTATCCCCGAGTGACAACTCGGCTTTAGGCTATGTGTGTACCTACCACGGGTGAAGCCGGGTGGACCGCTAGTTGTCTATATAAGCGCTAAACTGATTCTCCAGTTGAAAAAGGTAGGTATCAGTTAAAACATACATAAAATTTTGGCATTTACTGTATGTCCGACCAACTGTTTGACGTCGACTCCTTATAGGAATGCTATTTGGGTGAAATCCGCGACGTAGGAAGAAGTAAATCTCTTATCGACTGGTGGCGGATTCGAGTCTTATTGAATCGATAGATGTTCATGTTCTTTTATTTTAGCTTACCGTTGTTATGATGATGATAAAATGATAAAATGAAAGATCTACTGCTAGTTTACTGTACGACACACAGCATTTACAAATTTCCTATTACAAATCAAACAAATACTTCTGCTTGCTTCTTCTATAGCTAAAGTAATACTTTTTAAATAAATTTACAGAACCTTTTAAAATTAAACCCGACGGTGAAGCCGTATTCCAACTTGGTGCCGTCAGCGCAGACGAAGAAGAACAAACAACATTGGAAGAGAAATGCGGACAGGAAGTGCAATGCAAGTTATTTTGATATTTATTTATTTACTTTAGTCTTTATTTCGACTAAAAAGGACATATGAGCGGCTCGGAAAAGGCAAGTAGAGCTTGCTAAAGATTTTCTGGTTGAAAAATTTGAGGCTATAAGTATCTATCCTTAACTGTTTTAGATGAAAGAAGTATTGGGAATGAACTCCGAAAATCTTTAAACGAGTCGAGTAAGAAATAAAAAAACAGGCTTAAGTACTATTATAAATTCTGTGACATAGGCGTAACGTCCTTTTCTCGTAGCTATTTTAAGGCATAGTTTAAATAGTTTTTAAAAGTTAAAAGTTCCATCACGGTCTTTGCCAAAGAGAGTCTGCAGAAAAACTTTCATTCCGCAGATTCTTGGAAGTGTTTGTGCCCTTGATTTCGATTTAAAATCGCTATAAAGCAGTTATTATTACGAAAACAACCAAAAGGGTCTCTGCTTGTTTTTTTTTTCATTTTAATATATTTAAATCGCATATAAGATAAGAGAATAGATAATATGAAGTTCTGTTAGCATTTAACATTATTCATTGACCTTTCTCAATACTTGTCCCCGCATAGATGGTAACACCTAGAGTCAAAGCTTTATACAATCGTGTCATCTCTCGGTGTTTGCTAAAAATTACAGCTCTAGTTCATTCGATATTAATTCAATTAACGTTGATCATTCGAGACAAATTAAACAGACAAACTCCGCCAAAACCGTCAATCTCATAAAAAGTGTTCCTAACCTAATATTTCTTAGGTGAATTTTATTTTCATTGCGTTCATATTAAGCTTGTTGAAGGTAACTTTTTCAAACTTTAGATTAACTGGCGAATAGTTTTACATAGGACTTTAGAAACAAGTGTGAGATACGGATAAAATTTGTAGATTAACCCTTTCACTGCGAAAGTCTTATATATACGACAAACACATTCGTACCCATTTCGCGAGTGTTTTATATTTTCGATCAAATGTAAATTAACCTCGCGCTGGAAGCACAACTAAAAAAGTCTGGCGGTTAAAGGGTTAAAGATGTTACAAATGTGCGCAAACTCTGTAGGACTAGATCATTATGCTAGTTTCTTCTACCTTTCGAGTCGTCTTTGGCGAATTATATCAGTGAAGATCAAACCTCGACTTGTGTTATATAATAGGTACGACTGTATAAAGCTTGGGCTCTGGTGTTGATCCTCAAGTATACGTAACCGGTTCAAATGTGATGTAAGAAAGATAATATTTTTTTAAATAATGTAGGCAAACAAGTTTATCTTTATCGGTGCGATTGACAAAATAAATATGTATTTACGTATTGGATTAAGTTTGTATGCGATCTGCAAAACTTATAACTACACGACATTTATTAGGATATTGCTTCTTTAAAGGGAAATTGATTTTTTATACAGTATTATGACATTTTAAGGTGATACCTCGGTGAACACTAGCGTCACCATCATTTAAAAATCATTATTCACTGAAAACACAAGTTATCAAAAATCCGTCTTGTGTAATTAAGGTTCTGGAGATTCTGGATCACGAGAAAATTTTCCTACCTTCCATACAAACCCGTTTATCACTTAAATTTGAATGTCTCCGAATTTGAATACTATAAAAATAAGCTGTTGTTTCTTTATCATCTGTATAGAGTTGTCATTTTATAAATTTGTTTTTAAATAACAGATACTTATAAAATTTCCAAATTAACAATGGGCTGTTTATTTCTGAGTATTTTAACATAAAACAATAAAACTCTTATATCCAGACTTGTCCCTCATTGACGAAGAATTTCGACGACATAAAACACACGACTCTCTCCGAGAGAGGCGCTCTGAAGGAAGCCGCCCGTTGTCTCAAATGCGCCGACGCCCCCTGCCAAAAGTCCTGCCCCACTCAGATCGACGTGAAGAGTTTCATCTCCAGTATCAGTACTAAGGTTTGTGTACAATAATACAACACAATTGCGGTTTCTATGATCGTGACATGACACCATATCTGTCCGTTAGAATTCATTTTCAAAAATGTTAATAACTTATAATTTGACTAGTTGTTCCCCGCGGCTTCGCCCCATGTGGGACTCGGTTATATCGCGCCCAAAAGTAGCCTATGTTTGACCTCAGGTCGTTAACTACATCCCTACCAAATTTCATCACAATCGGTCCAGCAGTTTAGCCGTGAAGAGATGACAGACAGACAGACAGACTTTCGCATTTATAATATTACTAGCTGTTCCCCGCGGCTTCGCCCCGCGTGGGACTCGGTTATATCGCGCCCAAAAGTAGCCTATGTTTGACCTCAGGTCGTTTACTACATCCCTACCAAATTTCATCACAATCGGTTTAGCCGTGAAGAGGTTACAGACAGACAGAGACTTTCGCATTTATAATATTAGTATGGATATGCAATATGCAATATTTTAGTTGATTAAAGCCAAGATTTAAGTTGGTAAACCAGTTTATTTATTACAACAATATAATACAATACTCTTTATTGAACCACATTAAAGATCTTACAAACTATCTGTAATTGCCAGCACAATACTGCAACCTTCAGAATACCTTGCACATAATCGAGACTAACTAAAATATAAAGTAGCACATATAAAATATAAAATGTACCTTAAGTCTTAAACGTGAAAGTTTTATTTCGCCTGTCGCTCCTTATTTTACATCTATATAGATCTAAATGCTAATTTACTCTGCAGAATTACTATGGCGCAGCGAAGGCTATTTTATCTGACAATCCTCTGGGACTGACATGTGGTATGGTGTGTCCGACCAGTGATCTCTGCGTGGGGGGCTGCAATCTTCACGCCTCAGAAGAAGGGGCCATTAATATTGGCGGGCTTCAGCACTTTGCTGTTGATGTAAGTTGACGTATTTATTGTTAGAAATTCTAACTGTATTATCTTAGTCAAGATGACAGATAATCTCCTACCCCCGTACTAAGAAACGTTTGTTAAGCCCATTTTAACTAAAAATATGTTTTGTCTCTTTTTCTCTTACCTGACACTTCACGTGAAAGAAAGAGACGCAACACATTTTAGCTAACATGGGCTTAACAAACGTTCCTTAATACGGGGGCTAGAGTTAACATGTAGTATAATGTGCCCGAACAGTGATCAATCTTCACGCTTATAAAGAAGGGGCTATTAATATTGGTGGACTTCAGTACTTAGTATACCTTAGTCAAGTTCACCGATACAGGTTGGATAAGGGGTCAATCAACTCTGCATACGCTGGTGGCAGAATTTCGTAACGTGCTCTGACATGGTTTTTTAACGACCACTAAATGCAACCAGAGCCAACATTCTTCCAAGTACAGAATTAACTTTCTTATCGGAAATCGAAAACGGATGAGGAAAAATGTGGAGACATTTTTATACGCCACGATGACTTTATTAATAACATAATGAAAGAAGATTGAGGGAAGACGGGGAAGTGGTAGACCAAGATGAAATTTCACAGAATAAATAAAGGAAAAAGTGGAAGTCGTGTCGTATCAGGTGAAAAGGCTGGCGCAAGATAGAAACACCTGGAAGAGACTCCACCGATAAGAGCACAGCTCTTCAATTTTAGATAGATCGGACAATCTGCATGGAATGTTCTAGTGCAGATTAGAAACAACTTGAACAAGAATGCTTATTATGGTAATATATGTAGTATTCATTCATTCATTATGAGATTCCAACCTATGACCTCAGAATCATAGATAGTGGGAGTTTAGTTACCTCATACCTAGATTATCTGTTCTAATTGTTTAAACGCTTGTGATTTTGCGTAAAAACTGTAATCTTTATGATTATATTCTTAACGTTCTTGGCTGTAACAATAATTTATTTTTTATTCAAAATTGTCTTTTAATTGTGTAAAGAATTATAAGAATTATGATGCTAATGTGATAATTATAAAGATTTTTTCACAGTAAATAAATAAATTGATAGGTTGATTTTTGAAGGAAAGTCATACCTAAGGAATTAATGTAAGGATCAAGTGTATAGATACTTATATTTGTATCACACTGCACATAAATCCAGGGCCGTTGAAACCCAAGGGGTATATATAGAAAATGTATAGAAAAAACTTATTACAGGTATTCATGAAAATGGGCATCCCCCAAACCTTGGACCCCAACCGTAAGCCTCTACCTCGTGGAGGTAACCACAAGATAGCTTTGATAGGCGGCGGGCCGGCCAGTATCAGCTGTGCCTGCTTCCTCGCCAGGCTGGGGTATAAGAATATCACTGTGTATGAGAAGGAGAAATACTTGGGAGGACTTAGGTATGTGTATGGATTTAATTTGTAAGAATTTGTTAATGAGGAGATGTTTGTCGGGGATGAATCCTGAACATAGCAATGGGTGGCGAGTCGGTCTGAATGAGCTGTGCTGGCTTCCTTGCCAGGCTATAAGTATTTTGCATGAAAAGGAGAAATACTTGGGAGAGCTTATGCACTTGGATCAACTTTATTAAGAAAACTATTTATATATTTATTTTATGCTACTATTATGTCACAAAAGCTACTAGAAGATAACTTTGATAGGCGGCGGGCCGGCCAGTATCAGCTGTGCCTGCTTCCTCGCCAGGCTGGGGTATAAGAATATCACTGTGACTTAGGTATTTGTGTGGATTTAATTAGATTTAGTTATTTTTATTGCCAATAGGTGGCGGTACAAGGGTTGAAAAAATTCAATTTAACTAGGATCTCGCTTATATATGGCGAAAAATTATTAATACACGTTATTTTTCAATAACAATAAATTATCGGCTTAAGAATCAGTGTCTCAAGTGATCGATAGATGGCGTTAATATGACTCAGTATGTGGAGGACTCTATTTGTAGTACACTACAAATTGGCGCGTTTTGTTTGTATGGCGGTTATATAAGGTGAATTTAAATCAACTGCAAATATTTTAAGGGCAGATTCAGATCACTAAACTGAAAAACTTTCCCAAATAAACTTATGTCGAAATACGAAAAAAAATTTTTGACCTCCCATACAAATTGAGAATCAGTTCATAGTTTAGTATGGAGAGTGAAAAATAAAATTTCGTATATCGATATAAGTTTATTTGGAAAAGTTGTTCAGTATAGCGGTCTGTATCTGCCCTTAAAATATTTGCAGTTGATTTGTGTCCACCTTAGATATCTGAACTAGTATTAATAGTATTCTGTAGTCAATGCTGGTAGAGAGTGCTTTTGCATTAAGCCTGCCATTGGCACCATTTTAGGTATTTAAATAATAAAATTAACAAATATATTGACAGTTCTTCCGAGATTCCCCAATATCGGTTGCCCTACGATGTGGTGCAGTTCGAAGTGGACCTGGTCAAGAACCTGGGCGTCAAGTTCGAGACTGGAAGGAAGTTGTCAACTAAAGATATCACCGTTGATGTGAGTTGCGATTTACTTAATTGTTTTATATGTCTTTTATGTTTTCTCTATATCGACATTTAACGTGAAATAACGAGATTAAACACTTTTTAGTTTTAAAATAACATAAAATAGATTACAAAAAGACTAATATTTAAGCTTATATACAACTTAATACAAAAATGGTCCCTACGGCATTGTACCAAAGACGCTGGCAGCATTTCATTATTTTATAAAATTAAGGTTCCTTATAGTTACAAATTGCAGTATTTCTTAAAACGGCCACTTTTAGCAGTTTTGCAATTTGTTACTACCTATATGAAACTAAAATTTAATATGTTTAAAATTTACTTCAGATCCAGAACCTTAATTACAGCAAAGGGATTTTTGATAACTTGTGTTTTCAGTGAATAATGATTTTTAAACGATGGTGGCGCTAGTTTTCACCGAGGTCTCGTCGTAATGATCTCGAACTTATCTTCTTTGTGGCAAGCTCAAGCGGTGTGATTTATATCCCTATATATTTATATTTAATGACGAATTTTTGTTAGCAAAAACTATCTAAACTCGATGCGACACCAGCCAACGGAGAAACGACCTTATTACGTTGACACGTAAAGGTTTTTCTAGCCGGCTCAAGCCGATTCCACGTCAATAAGTGTTTTCGTTTCCAGGGTCTACTGAAAGAAGGAATCGACGCAATATTTCTTGGGATTGGTCTGCCTGAACCCAAAGTTGAACCTATCTTCAAAGACCTCACTGAGGACATGGGATTCTTCACCAGCAAGAGTTTCCTGCCGCTCGTCTCTAAAGGCAGTAAAAGAGGTAATTAACAGTTAGATGAATGATGGATATAGCTTAATATATATAGCTTAATATATCTTCAGTATTTTTTACCTATGCAAACCAAGATTTCACTTTGTCATGCACTTATATTACCTTTACTTGATTACGCTGATGTCTGCTACCTTGATGTCACAGAAGAACTTCTCAATAAACTGGAACGATTGCAAAACCTTTGTATTCGCTTTATTTTTGGTCTAAAAAAGTATGATCACGTTTCTGACTTTCGTAAACAACTTGGTTGGCTTCCCATCCGATATCGTAGGAATACTAGAATTCTATGTATTCTTTTTAATGTTCTGTTTAATCCATCCTATCCTCCTTATCTTCGTGAACGTTTTTCCTTCATTCATGTGCCAGGGGAACCCTGCAGACCACAACGGAAATTTATTTTAAAATTTCCTATATATAGCACTGCCTCATATTCACATACCTTTTCTGTTTAAGCGGTCAGGCTATGGAATAACCTACCAGTCTGCATTCGAGAGGCCCAGACCATCTCCATTTTTAAAAACAGAGTAAGGAACTACTACCTGTCCTTATCATCTTAATTATATTATATGTATTTTTATATGTTTATTGAGTAGGTATATATTTATGTAATAAATGTATTAATATGTAGTTTATATAGAATTATAAAATTTGATTTATGTATGTATTGCACATATTTATGTACGTATATATCTTATTGTAATATTTGTTATTTAAAAGTACATGCCAACTGCCTTTTTGTTTTGAATCTCCTATCGCGGGTCTACTGGAAGAAATTTCTATAGAAATAAGTAGCACCCTTGTACTAAGTTTCCTAATTTTAAGTTTCCTATGTTTGTATTTGAGTGTACATGAATTAAATAAATAAATAAGGTGGACACAAATCAACTGCAAATATTTTAAGGGCAGATACAGACCACTATACTGAAAAACTTTTCAAATAAACTTAAATCGAAATACGAAATTTTATTTTTCACTCTCCATACGAAACTAGATCAGCTTATTCTCAATTTGTATGGGAGGTCAAAAAAATTTTTTCGTATTTCGACATAATTTTATTTGGGAAAGTTGTTCAGTTTAGTGGTCTGAATCTGTCCTTAAAATATTTGTAGTTGATTTAAATTCACCTTATACAGCTTATATTGACTTATAAAAGTGGTATACTGCTGTCTCTGCGATTTTTATTTTTATCAGGTTTCGAAGAACTCTGACACTAGGGTAGTCAGAGTCTGCATTGCAATTGGTCGTGTAACCAACACAATATGATGATTATCTTGCAAAAAATACATCCAATAATGATTGTTACTAGGAATGTGCGGCTGTAAATCCCCACTACCGGATTTGTACGGGTCAGTGATTGTACTGGGTGCAGGAGATACTGCCTTCGACTGCGCCACTTCGGCTTTACGATGCGGCGCTCGGCGGGTGTTCGTGTGTTTCCGAAAGGGATTCAACTATATACGAGCTGTACCTGAAGAGGTAATTTTGACCTTATTACTAGGCAAATACAGCTGCAAATACTAAACAGCTATACAGGTTAGAATATAAGAAACATGGCCTTTGTCTTTAATTTTTAATTTGTGACATCTTAATATTTTTCTATTTCAGGTTGATTTGGCAAAGGAAGAAAAATGTGAATTTATGCCATTCGTGGCGCCTAAAGAAGTTATAGTTAAAGACGGCAAGGTAAGTTTCTGATATAAAAGAATATATATATATATATATATATATATATATATATATATATATATATATATATATATATATATATATATATATATATATATATATATATATATATATATATTGTAGTTCTTGACAAAAACATAAAGAGTAAAATTGTGTAGAAAAAAGGCAAGCCTTTACCCAGTTAGTTTAGTGGAATACAAAGTCAAAGAATATCTTAAGAAAATATAGGGACAAATCATACATATTGAGATAGCCCCAAAGTAAGTTCGAAACTTATGTTATGGGATACTAACTTAACGATACTATATTTTATAACTAGCTGTTGCCCGCGGCTCCGCCCGCGTGTAGTTCGCTTTTCGCTTAACCTGTGGAAACTACAACTATCCAGACCTATAGTTAAATCTATAAGTAGTATCCTATTCCCGTGCCAATTTTATAAAGCCATTACATTGCTACGATATCAAACTGAAAATATTAACATTCAAACTATCACATATTTGTCTCTAAAAGAGTAGACGCAGCCTATTACAGGGTCATTAGAACCTAACTCAATAAATAGTGTTATGTTAGTTAAATTAGACCTTACGACATGACCGTATGTTCCGTCGAACAACAACTGAACTGACTTGCTGGTTTGATTATCTTTTAAACCAAAGCCAAACCAACCAACTAATCAATTCAAATAGCTTACAATACAATACAACAAACGACCGATAAACAAACCAACCAATAGAACTAAATAAACAACCAAAATTTTTTTGAAATAATTAGAATTAATTGCTGGAAAAATTTCAGTCTGCTATAATACCATATGAGAAAAAAATAATTAAATTAACTTCAGCGCCATCTATTGTTATTTTATGTAACTAAATTATACGCCCACACACATTCAATGTGTTAATTTTTTAAAATTTAATAGAGACTGCAGTGTGTTTTTGTCTTCATTGATATCGATAAAACAAAGTAGAAATTGTAGCTTTATCTATATATATTAAATACGTTTATGTAAACCGGATTCAACTCTGTAAAAGTTTTGAAACAGTGCTAGAAGTAAACTTCAATTGACCATAACTTCTTTTTCCCTTAACCGATTTTGACGAAACAAAGTTTTGACAAAACTGTTGAACGTATATGTAATCCACCTGTGAAAACCGCGTTCGAATCTGTTGAGTAGTTTTGAAGTTATAACGTACCAGACATACAGAAAGACAGACAGACATAAAATTCCAAAAATTGTTTTTTTTGGTTTCTGTTACACGTCTTTCTTTAATCGCCCCGTATCAGTTTTTTAGAAAAATATTTAATGTACAGACATTCAATTTTTACTGTCCTATTATATGTAAAGATAGATACTTAGATAAGTACAAAATCCATATCCATACTAATACTATAAATGCGAAAGTCTGTCTGTCTGTAACCTCTTCACGGCTAAACTGCTGGACCGATTGTGATGAAATTTGGTAGGGATGTAGTTAACGACCTGAGGTCAAACATAAACTTTTGGGCGCGATATAACCGATTCCCACGCGGGGCGGAGCCGCGGGGAACAGCTAGTACTTATATATTAACGGACTTAACGCTAAGAGCGTTCTCTACCAGTCAACCATTTGATTAATCTTCTTTTTCAATGTCGTCAATGACAAACTATTAGATATGATTTGTAAGGGGTTGCGATATCGTTTATCCTGAAATAAATTTGCAAATGAATTTATTTGTTTCTTTTCAAAATTATAAAAAAAAAGTAAGAAAATAATTCTAGAAAACAAATAAAACACGAAATCATAAAATTATTGTTTGTGACAGGATTCGATCCAGGTACTTTCTTAAAACATTTCTTTACTAAAGTATTAAAAAATTCTTAAAAATTAATACAAAACGAAAAAAAAAAGTAAATAAATAAAAGTAAGTAAAAAAAAGCAAGTAAAAGAAAGTAAGTAAAAAAAAGTCATGTATAGCAGGATTCGAACCCTCGACTTAAAAATATGATTTACGACCCCTACCGATAGGCCAACATACGTTGCTAGAGATTGGCGAAATTTCAAATGGGATTTGTCTATAGGTACGCAAATTCGCGCCATCTATTGAGATTTTATGTTACTAAATTTACGATCAAATTCAATGTGTTATTTTATTAAAATTAATAGGTGCAGTGCGTGTTTTCGTCTTTATTGATATGGATAATAAAAAGTAGAAATCCTAGCCTTATCTAAATTAAATTAAACGTAAGTAAACGCATTAAAAGTTTTGAAGCAGTGTTTGAAGTAAATTTTAAATCGACCATAACTTCTTTTTCCCTTAACCGATTTTGACGAAACAAAGTTTTGACAACGCTCCTAATCATATGTAATCCAACTGTGAAAACCGCGTTTAAATCCGTTGAGTATTTTCGAAGTTATAACGTACCAGACAGACATACATACATACATACATACATACAGACAGACAAAAATTCCAAAAACTCTTTTTTTGGTTTCTGTTACTCCTTTTTAATCGCACTCAATCAGTTTTTTTGAAAAATATTAAATGTACAGACACTCGCATTTTAGTGTCTTATTATATGTATTGATTATATTTTATAATCCATACTTCCATACTAATATTATAAATGCGAAAGTCTGTCTGTCTGTCTGTCTGTCTGTCACCTCTTCACGGCTAAACGGCTGGACCGATTGTGATGAAATTTGGTAGGGATGTAGTTAATGACCTGAGGTCAAACATAGGCTACTTTTGGGCGCGATATAACCGACTCCCACGCGGGGCGAAGCCGCGGGGAACAGCTAGTTATACATATATAGTGAAACATCCAAGACCCAGGTCAATAAGAAAAAGATCATTTTTCATCCTGAACTGACCGAGTATTGAACCCGGGACCTCCTTATTAGTGGTCAGACATGTTAACCATTACGCCACGGAGGTCGTCAAAAATACATGGATCAATGTTTCAGATTTCCGGTCTAAAAATGTGCCGCACCGAACAACTAGACAACGGCGAATGGATTGTCGATGAAGAACAACTGGTTACTGTCAAAGCCAACTTTATCATATCCGCTTTTGGATCTGGACTCTATGACAAGGATGGTAAGGTTCTCATTTCTCATATGAAAATATGTATATTTTATACTGTACTACTGCTTTTTTTTCGATATTAATCCAATAGTGTTTTCATCTCCGAGCCTTGTCTGTTATGCATCTTCATCTATCTTCATTCATCTTCTATCGTTTCAGCCATAAGCAGTCCACTGCTGGACGTAGGCTTTTTCCAAGGATTTCCAGATATACCTTATAGCCTTGTATACTTTTGATAAAAAAAACAACAAAACAGGAATATTTAACTAGCTGTGCCCCGTGGTATTCGGTTATATTGCGCCTACATTTGACCCCCGATCTTGCAGTATTTCCATTCCAAATTTCATCTAAATCGGTCCAGCGGTTAGGCCATAAAAACGCAACAGACAGACAGAATTTCGCATTTATAATATTAGTGTGTAAGTATGGATGTTCATATGTTACCAATTTTTCCAATTAGAAATTTACATACAAACATATCCTTAAATTCAGTGAAAGACGCCATGTCCGGAATCAAATTCAACAACTGGGGCTTGCCGGAAGTGGACCATGCCACCATGCAGACCAACCTGCCGCAAGTGTTCGTGGGGGGCGATCTCGCTGACGTGGCTGAGACTACGGTCGAGAGCGTCAACGATGGCAAGACTGCGGCTTGGTACATGCACTGTTATCTGCAGGTACGTCAAAACTAGTGGGGCATGCGACCTTGCACGCCTATATGTTGTAAGTTTGTTGAAAAATATTCATATTTTTCTTAGACAACGTAATCAAATTCAAATAAACCGTTTCTATTCTATTCTATATCGCATAACTATATGATATACTAGCTTTCGCCCGCATAAATTTCCCTCGGAAACAGTGCTTTACCGGGATCAAAGGTACCCTATGTCCTTCTTAATACTCCTAGCTATGTGTATGCGAAATTTCAGGAAGATTGGTTCAGTGGATAGGGCACCCAAATCCTTCAATGAACGTGAGGCGTTCAAAGAAGATCAATGTTTATCAGAAGCCCTTTACAAACATTATTCAATGAATAAACTTTGATATTAGTAATATTTTTCAGGGTTTACCATTAGACTCGGCTCCAGAGCTGCCCAAATTCCACTGCCCCATTGACGACGTGGACCTCACAGTGGAAGTTTGTGGTATCAGGTAATTATGCATAGATTTAATTAATTAAGTAAATCACTATTACTACATATTATAAAACAAAGTCGCTTTCTCTGTCCCTTTATCCCTTTGTATGCTTAAATCTTTAAAACTACGCAACGGATTTTGATGGGGTTTTTTTAATAGATAGAGTGATTCAAGAGGAATTTTTTTATGCCCATACGAAGCCGGGGCGGGTCGCTATTATTTAATAAAAAGAGCTTGGAGAAGAAAAAGTGGGGGAAAAAATTATGGAATTCAAGATATAGGGAAGACGGGGAAGAGGTAGACCAAGAAGGAGTTTTGTAGATCAATTAAAGGAAAAAGTGGGAGGCGTGTCGTATCAGGAGGTGAAAAGGCTGGCGGAAGATAGAAACACCTGAAAGAGACTCCACCGACAAGAGCACAGCTCATATTTTAGATAGATAAAAGTAGGCATTTGTTCAATCGCTTGTGATATGAATGTACAGTAACCTATTACCTTTTCCAAAAAATGTTTGGGCATTTTTTGGGCATTTTTTATTATTGGACATTTTATTTTTTTTAACGTTTTTTATTTCTACACATTATTACGATTTGGACATTAGTATTGTAACTCGTCTTATCAAGTAGGCCTTTTGCACTATCCCCTATCTCTTCATCACTTTTTGACTGTTGACTGGTAGAAAATACCTCAGCCTTCAAGTCCGCCGCTTTATTTTATTTTAAAATTTATTTAACTTAATTATAATAATATAAGGTGTGGACAAAATTGTAATAAAGTAAAATAAATAAGCCTGAAACGAGTGAGTAAGCGATATGGCGCATTATAACATGTATTAGTATCGTTGAGTTAGTATCCCATAACACAAGTCTCGAACTTACTTTGGGGCTAACTCAATCCGTGTGATTTGATCCTATATATTTATTTTATATATATTTTTTTATTTTATTTACCATCTCACTCACTCCTACCTATGGCGTATTGCAACATGTATTGTGCCATCTCGCTTATTTCAGGCCTTCTAAGAATCTCCAGCAATTTGTTGTAGGTTCGAGAACCCTTTCGGCCTAGCGAGCGCTCCGCCAACCACCAGTACTGCGATGATTCGGCGCGCCTTCCAGCAGGGGTGGGGCTTCGCTGTCACCAAGACCTTCGGACTTGATAAGGTATTTAATCCATACTAATATTATAAATGTGAAAGTGTGTTTGTTTGTTTGTTTGTCCTTCCTTCACGCCGTAGCTAAGCAACCAATCGACCTGATTTTTGGCATAGAGTTAGTTGAAAGGATGGAGAGTAACATAGGCTACTTTTGGTCCTGAAAAAGCATCAAGTTCCCAAGGGAGATTACTGGAATATTTGTATGTGTACACCAATAATTTTCTAATACCAAGCGAGCGAAGCCGCGGGTAAAAGCTAGTTATCTATACATATATGAAAGAAAGTCGTGTTAGCTACACTATTTATAACTCAAGAACGGCTGAACTGAATTGGCTGAAAATGGGTAGAGATCGAGCATAGAACCAGGGGAAGGACATAGGGTACCTTACATCCCGGGAAAAAGGAATGTTCCCGAGGGAAGTTCAAGCGGGCGAAGCCGCGGACAAAACCTTGTTTATAAAAGCTTATTGTTCAATAATTACAAAATATTTGCGGACTTAATGCTAAGAGTTGCCGCCAATTCATTAGTTAATTAGGTTTGTATTTAAAACTCTAGGCGATATGACATTGACATTTTTGAGAAAAGAACGAACTCGTACTTGTTAAGTTTTCTGTTGGCACTCGCGGCGTCCCGTAGCACTTACAGTACACATCTACAGCAATAATAATAATATATAAAAAAAAATTATTTCTGTAAATATGGAAAAATATAATTCTTAGATAAGATAATCCCAAATATTTTATTGTGTGAGTTTGTTACTATAACTCCATATTATTATATGAATAAAATACAGGTACTTGTATTCAAGAAAAGCCGGGTAAAGTTATTAATTTGTTTGTGATTTTACACGAATTAAGTAAAATATTAACAAAAATATTTTTAAAATACATCCTAACAATAAAATTACTGTACACGTACCATACTGTAGTTAGCGCATTCATTATCAGCACTGTCACCCCACGCCACATCACTACGTTTACTTTGTTCCGCAGTGTGCCACTAGATGTCGCTCCGTATAAACAATCGCCATGTAGCTCGCGCTATGGTTGTGTTTTCGCTCACATTGACTCTCTCAGGCCGATCTCACCAAAGCATACTTACCTGGCATAGGGGATACCGTGATCAAGAAGGCGGTTCCCCCAGGGCGAGGCCTGTCCATTGCACTGCGGATGGGTTGACCCCTGCGATTATCCCTAATGTGGATAACTCGGATGCGTAATTTTTGGTAGTGGGGACTGCGTACGCGCTGTCCCCCCATAAATATATTAGTAAAACTAGGGAACTAGGACTAGAGAAATGCAATAAATTTATATATTTGTTGCTGAAATTGGATTTTTTGTGAAAAAAATATCATTTTTTCAAAATATTTGTTGTACGAAAAAATGTTATATCTAATTACATATGAGAACGATTAGTTTATAGACAGTTTTAATTGAAAAAAGACCGCACTAACGATAGCCGTTTTGGTGCAATACTATTGATTAATAACAATACTATCGATAGTATTATCTTCACTATAAAGTTCAATATTATTGATAATATAAAGTCTTTCTTTGAATAAAAACGGCTATCGATACTAGTTTTTCTCAAACTGTCGATTTAAAGTGTTTATTCTCAATATAAGATATTTTTAGCACTTATTGACGTCAATCGTTATATATTTTATCAGATAGAAATATAATGATTGACGTCAATAAGTCAACTATCGAGCAGCAACACCATTACATACATACGCATAGTGTTGTAATTATTTCTCAACAATAAATAAATAATATCTCCAGGACCTAGTAACCAACGTGTCCCCTCGTATCGTTCGCGGCGTCACTTCCGGAGAGAACTTTGGCCCGGGACAAGGATCGTTCCTCAACATCGAACTCATTTCTGAGAAATGTGAGGCCTACTGGTGCCAGAGCATTACCGAGTTGAAACGGGACTTCCCTAATAAAGTAAGTGTTTTTTTATACAATTACATTACAGTCAAGCATGGTATGGTGGCGCGAAAGATAAGAGCGTGGACACCTATAGTCTTTACCTTTAGCCTTTTTAGCTGACGTAGTTTCGAACGCATACAATTTGGGTATTTTCAAGCCAAGAGTATAAATGAACCAGAAATGGCTATTAATGAACCAGCGAGCTCCATCTTAGACCACATCCGCATCAAACATCAGGTGTGGTCGTGGTCAATCGCTGGATATCACTATCACTACATAGTATAAAACAAAGTCGCTTTCTCTGTCCCTATATCCCTTTGTATGCTTAAATATTTAACACTACGCAACGGATTTTGATGCGGTTTTTTTAATAGATAGTTATTCAAGAGGAAGGTTTTTATGCCCATGCGAAGCCGGGGTGGGTCGCTAGTTGTGATATAAAATAAATACGCTCTTGATACCTGTCAATTCTCGGCCTGACAGAATCCGTAACAGTATCCATTTATTTCCCTGTCTCTCACTGTCAAACCGGAACAGAACATTGCAAGCTCTGCTGTTTGGCGGCAGAAATAGGTCGTCTACCTATGGTAATTAAGTCATCATCAGCGCGAGGCACTGGAACCAGACGCACGTGGGTTCAATACCTGCGCTGGTTAACATTTAATAATGTAGTTTTAAATTATGTTTTGTTGTACTAACCCTAGCCTTAAGGAATTTCTATTTTGAAATATGTTTAAAAGTAATTATTATTTTATTCAATTAAATCACTAAAGTTTTATAGTTCCAAACAAACAACTAAATAAGAGCGGACATAAACATAACTTTTTTTTATATTCCAGGTAGTAATAGCATCAATAATGTGTTCATACAACGAGGCAGACTGGACGGAGTTAGCCAAAAAAGCCGAGGCTTCAGGGGCCGACGCTCTAGAGCTGAACCTCTCGTGTCCTCACGGCATGGGGGAATCTGGCATGGGACTGGCGTGTGGGCAGGTAACTAGCTGTTATTTTATTTTATTTATTTAGGACAATAAACAATTGTACAAAAGATAACAATTAAACAGATCCTCAGATTACTAAGTTATATAACAAATACAACAAAGTAGTTGCGACACAAAACAATCATTGCATTTGATGTTATCCGCGGCTTTACTCGTCCGTGTGGATGTTTCTAGCCTTTTCCAAGAATCGGGCTATGACATGTAGAAAAAAAAATCAAATCCGACAAGATATAGATGTATATATATGACTATTATCTATACTAATATTATAAAGAGAAAAGATTTGATTGATTGTTTGTTTGTTTGCACCGATTCGAAACTATAGGACCGATATGAAAAATTATTTCAACGTTGAAAATCCACACTATCCTCAAGTGACATAGGCTATGTATCTACCACGGGCGAAGTAAGGGTGGACTACTAATAAAGTAAAACTAAGTACAATAATTTAATAAGGAATACACTACTAAAGGAATATTTTCGCGCGATTCTTGAGTTAATTGAATCGACATAATCCCAACTAATATTATAAATGCGCAAGTGAGTTTTTATATTTGTTTGTTACGTTCACGTTTTATCTACTGAACCAATCTGTTTGAAACTTCGCATACACATAGAAGTACTGAGAAGGACATAGGGTACCTTTCATCCCGGGAAAAAGCAGTTCCAATTTACGCTTTACGCGGGTGAAGCCGCGGGCGAAAACCAGTAATATATATTATTATATAATTTTACACATCATTCATAATTATTTTTCACAGGACCCAGTGCTGGTGAAAGGCATCTCTCAGTGGGTCCGCAAAGCCGTGACGATCCCGTTCTTCGTGAAGCTGACTCCCAACATCACGGACATCGTTAGCATCGCGGAGGCAGCTTGTCAAGGTGAGCTTCTACGTCCGAGCGTGTTTCCCGGTTGCATCTTCAGTTTACGCTTCAGAGTACCTCTATTATTCATGGTCCTGGTTATAACAATGGTGCGACTGCCGTCTGACCTCCGTAACCCTTTTTAACGCGCTTTTATTAGCTTCACCTGTATGTTTGCTTGCTTGTTTGTGACCGACTTCTTTGAACTTAATTTTGACCCACTTTGAACCGTCAGATTTAATTCAAACTTTGTAGAATTATCAAGGACCGATGACAATACAATAATTCGATAAGTTTATCTCTAAAAAGTGGAAAATAAATATAGTTAAAAAAAAAACTAAAAAAAAAACACGCTTTAATGAGCAATCGAACTAAAAAACGAAAAATAAATTAAACCAAAAAGCGTTTGGGGTGCTTGTGTCATATTTTTCATTTGTCGAGCACGCCACACACTTTTTGGTTTAATTTTTATAGGGAAACCACACCCACAGGAACATGACCCGGGTGTGTTAGTGGCCATCACTGTCAGATTTTTCAGGCTGCCCAAAGGCATCTGACATAGCCTAACGACTGCCATCTACCGATAGCAGCCGGGACCAACGGCTTAACGTGCCTTCCGAAGCACGACGGAGCTCAAGATAGAAAATGCCACAAATGGCGACCAATCCAAATATTGCCGCGCACTCGTCGTCGCTTGACGCGCGCACCGATACGAACACGCGCGCCGCGCTAGGTTATTGCTCGTAGAATTACTTATCAAGGTAATTTTTTAATACATCTTCAATTTTAGATGATCGCGGCTCCGTTCGCGTGGTTCTTGGTTATATCTCGCCAAAGGGTAGCCTATTTTTGACCCCCTGATATTAACTAACTACATCCATACCAAATTTAATCAAAATTGGTCCAGCAGTTAAGCCGTAAAAGCGTGACAAACAGACATAATTTCGCATTTATAATATTACAAGCTTTCGCCCGCGGCTTCGCTCGTGTGAATTTCCGGCATATGTATGTACTACCGGATTATTTCGCTTTTTGAAATCTAGGAAATGTTTCGGAGAAAAAGAAGGAATATATTACAACTACAAACTAATAGTTTACTATTTGATTTTATACTACTAACACTATATACTATATAGGTTGCCTGTCTGTAAGAAATTTCTTTTGCGATAAGGCCACCTTTGTACACAAAAAAATACCTTGTTTTGTAAAATCTTTAATATTTTAATCTTGATGCAATAAAGAGTTTTTATTATTCAAATTGTAATCGTTTATTTTTAATATAGGATATTCTTATCACTTATTAACGTCAATCGTTACTTATTTTAAATTTACCACCAAAGCAGAGAAGAAGCGGCTCCACAAACTTCACTGCAGCATTTTCTCCAAAAACGACAATTTACAAAATGTTTGTCACAACAGACGAATTTACATTTTCGTGAATATTTTTTTTTTGTTCTTTATTGAAGGTGGCGCCGACGGAGTGTCAGCTATCAACACAGTGTCCGGGCTGATGTCTGTGAGACCTGACGCCACTCCTTGGCCAGCAGTCGGTAAGAATGTGTGATATGTATAGGGTTGCCAGGTCCTCAGACGCAAAAGCCGGACAGACCTGTGAGTTTGTCCTGACATTTGGGTAAAAAATCTGGACATCTTGTTTTTTTTTGTCCATTTTTTTTATAAAAAGTGTAAAACTAATTTTTTTTTGTCCTAACATTCGGCCGGATGCCGCTTATTTTGGCCGGACAAGCAATCAAAAATCCTACGTATGTCCTGCTTTATCCTAACACCTGGCAACCCTAGATATGTATATAGCTTTATCCTTGCATGTCTAGTGTAATACTGAGCCGCCACCTATTGAGATGTTTGTCACATTTCATGTATGTTTGTTTGATAATTTTGTCCTTTTTGTCTATTCTATTCTATTCTTTTGCCCGCGGCTTCGCCCGCGTGAACTTTCCTCGGAAACTTTTTCCCGGGGATAAAGGTACCCTATGTCCTTCTCCTGGTTCTAAGCTACCTCCTCACCATTTTAGCCAAATCAGTTCGGCCTATCTTATGTTATAAATAGTGTAACTAACACGTTTTTTTTCACATTTTCTTTTATATATATATAGATTTTGTACCTACATCATACATACATTTTAGTAAAGTTAGACACTGCATATGACTTGGATATTTTGATTGATTTCAGAAATTATTTCATACATTTCATCAAGCCATCTTAGCTGCTATCGCTAAATGGAGAAATACCGAGTTTTGGAACTGGTTCCGTGCCAGACTTTTAAAGTCGCCACACACAGAAGCATTTTGTATCGTTTTTCTATTAAGGACTAAGCAACGGCTTCGGATGCCTTCATAGAAACTTAAACGATACAAAATGCACGCCTTCGTCTCCACCATGCCTTCTGTGTGTGGCGGCTTTAAAGTAACTTCTACGGAACATGCCTACAGGAGTGCTATTTCTTTATTTCTGAGATGTATGACTCACCCAAAACCCGCCTTTTACCCGTCGCTCCACTAACGTGAGTCGAATGATTATCGTTCGAGTCACCGGTTATGTCGCATGAAATACATTCGAAAACAAACGATAATCATTCGACTCCCTGATTTTGCTATGTCATATAAAATAGCACTGTTCCCGTGGGAATATCACGCGATTAAAGAATAAATACATTAATCTAGTTTTTGTTAGAGCATGGTGACGTCATGTAAAAGTACCTTACCACTGAAATAATAACTTAGAAATGTTATATAAAATCTTAACATATCTTAGCAAAAACTCAAGGTGTACCTACATACATATACATCTATTAGGCCGTTATATTTGTACTATGATATATCTTTCTATATATATTTAATTATTCGACGTAGGTCGCGAGAAACACACGACATACGGTGGCGTGTCAGGCAACGCGACTCGTCCGATGGGGCTCCGCGCCGTGTCGGCCATCGGGAACAAGCTGCCCGGCTTCCCGATACTGGGAATTGGAGGGATCGACTCTGCTGACTCGGCTTTGCAGTTCATTATGTGTGGAGCTCCCATTGTACAGGTTAATTTTTTTTTGCTAAGTTCATGTTCCCAGATTACATACAGGGCGTCGATTCTTCTAACGTTAAGTCACGTCTCAGAATAGTGTTTCAATTGTAGTGCTTTTTACACACGATTTCCCGATATTAGGAATTGGAGGGATCGACTCTGCTTTGCAGTTCATTATGCGTGGAACTCCCGTTGTACAGGTTAATATTCTTTTTGCTAAGTTCATGTTCCCAGATTACATACAGGGCGTCGATTCTGCTAACGTTAAGGTGATACCTCGGTGAACACTATAGCGCCACCGTCATTTAAAAATCATTATTCCCTGAAAACACAAGTTATCAAAAATCCGTGTTATGTAATTAAGCGTCTGGATCTGAAGTTAATTTTAATCATATCAAATTATAGTTCCATATAGTTACAAAGTGCAAAACTGCCAAAAGTGGCCGTTTTAAGCAATATTGCAATTTGTAGCTATAAAGAACTATATTTTAATAATTTATTATGTTTAAAAATAAACTTTAGATCCAGAACCATAATTACACAAGACGGATTTTTGATAACTTGTGTTTTCAGTGAATAATGATTTTTAAATGATGGTGGCGCTAGTGTTCACTGAGGTATCATCTAAAGTAACAATCGTGTCAAAATAGTGTTTCAATTGTAGTGCTTTTTACACACGATTTACAAGAATTATGACAGTATGATTAACTATTTTTCCGCTAACCAGATTTGCAGCGCAGTCCAGAATCAGGACTTCACTGTAGTAGAAGATTACATCACGGGTCTTAAAGCGCTTCTGTATTTGCGATCTATGGGGCTGGATGGCTGGACGGGACAATCACCGCCTAAGTTCAAACACCAGAAAGGCAAACCGGTGCAGACTTTGTACGACCGAGATGGGAAGGTAAACGAGAATTAATGATGGTAGAACTGATAGTAATAGCTAGACGTGCTATTTTTAGCGTTAGTTGCATTTAAAATAGAGTTCAGTATAGACTGCCTGCGAGGTAATAAATAAAAAATAATGGTAGAATTGGTAGTAATAGCACTAATAGTTAGACATACTAATTCGTGTTAATTTAGACGTTGGCTTCTTTACAAATGGAGTTAAAAATAGCCTGCCTGCAATATATTGGGTAGATTTACGCTCCCATACAAAAATAAACACGAAATTCGTCGCCGCGTGTATCGAACATTTTCTACCATTACCTGTTTTGAGTGTCACAAACTTTTTTCGGAATTTTCCCAGGTCCTCGCACATTTTGGCCCATACGGCAAGGAGCGCGAAGAAATAATGCATGAGATCAGGCTAAAATCAGACTTGCTCGGCGACAATAAGGTCGACAACCATCTGACTCCCGACGGGGTCAACGGCCATCCAGCGGTGCCCAGCATCAAAGACATCTTAGGAGAAGCCCTGCCTAGGATTGGAACTTACAAACATTTGGATAATACTAAGCAAGTCGTGGCATTGATTGACGATGTAAGAATACTGATTAATTATTTGTTTTTATAGAAAATTAATCCTTAATTTTATACTGAAAAATCACAAAAACAAATTGAAACTAAACCTATCTTAAAATTATATAAGACCCCCTCTTAAGAAAGTAGCTAGCTCGAAGGTTCCCATAATGCTTGCAACGTCCGCGTTGTAAAATTATAGAAACCCTTTGGATTATATATTGATCGGAACGAGGATCACAATATTTTTGATACTTTAGACAATCTATGCTACCCACATTGCCAAAATAATCGAAAAATATTAGTAAATTAACAAATTCGCTACACTGTTTTCTTTCCAACAATTTGATTTGATACCTAACTCAAATAATAGCCAAAGATTATTTTTTAGGATATGTGCATAAACTGTGGCAAATGTTACATGGCGTGCGCCGACTCTGGATACCAGGCTATCGAGTAAGTATAAGAAAATAGATTTTTGTTACGTAACTAAGACCCAAAAGTGAGTCTTGGCCTCCGATTATATAGCTCGGTAGCACGCTATCCCTTCACGTGGTCAATCAATATTTGCTATCTATTTCATCTATCAATTTTTTTTTAAACATGGAAAACAGACAGATCTTTATATTTTATGTTCATTTTTATACTATTCGTAGGCAAACACGCATGCGGCCCGTAAAACAAGCAAAAAAAAAAATATTATGCAAACACGCATAATATTCATACATAAGTAGAAAGCATGGAAAACAAAGATCTTTATACTATACTAGCGACCCGCCCCGGTTTCGCATGGGCATAAAAACCTTCCTCTTGAATCACTCTATCTATTAAAAAAAACCACATCAAAATCCGTTGCGTAGTTTTAAAGATTTAAGCATACAAAGGGACAGAGAAATCGACTTTGTTTTATACTATGTAGTGATAGTGATGTTCCTTTTTATACCATTCGTAGACAAACACGCATACAGCCTACTTGACGAAAAGTATAGTTAAAAGAAAATTGTTTTTTTTTTTTAATGTGAAACTATAGGCAGGCGCCATAAGGCCCGTAATGCCGTGATGTCAAACTACGCCGCCGCTTTCGACGACATAGGATGTTCATTATTTGATTTGTCCGTATATAGTTATATTTATTTATTTGTTTGTTTCAGATTCGACGCTAAAACTCACATCCCACACGTAACAGACGACTGCACCGGCTGCACGTTATGTCTGTCCGTCTGTCCTATTATTGATTGTATTTCGTAAGTATTCTCACTACCATATGGATCCATTGCCTAAGAAAAAGATTAAGTTCCTTTTCTTGCCAATAGTTGGCGCTAGAAGGATTGAAAAACTATTTAGTGCTTTATTTTAAGTTATCGGATTTAGAATTACATTTTCTCAAGTGATCGATAGATAGCGTTGATATGTCTCAGTATGAGGAGACTATTGGTACACTAAAAATCGGTGTGTATCTTTGTATGGTTGTTAAATATCAGTATTCTGTAATCTGTATGTTTTTAGATTATTCTTTCGAAAAAAAGATATTCGAAGAGGCGCATATAATATTGTTGATTTTACTGTCGTTGTACTTCGAATACTGTTCTGTGCTGTCACGTAGCTTTTACGCCTTCGACGGTACTGCCCATCCTTCTGCTAACAGCGCTTTCTCTCCGAGACGTTAAGATATATTAATAATTAGGTTAAGTCTAACCGCCGTATTAAGAAACGTTTGATAAGCCCATTTTAACTAAAATATGTTTTGGCTCTTTCTCTCTTACCTGATACTTAATGTGAAAGAACGAAACGAAACACATTTTAACTAAAAAGGTTTAACAAACGTTTCTTAATACGGGGGTAAGTATATATCTAATCTATCTAAGTACAAATCTATTTAAAAGCATCTCATGATTAAGGTATTTTCCAATATGGGATATTCGTATCATTTATTAATAACGGGGGTTAATAAAATGTGCTGCTTACGTTTATTATTATTAATAATAATCCCAAAATAATAAACGTTTGGCGTAAGCACATTTGAACTAAAATTTGTTTTATCACGTTAAATATTGATAAAACAACAGGGACAACATGGGCTAAACAAACTTTTATTTATTTTTTTAATATTAAGGCATTAAGTAAAATAAAATTACTAGGTAGGTACCTGTAAATAGCTCTAGACCAATTTTGATGAAATTTGGTATGGATATAATTAAAGGCCGAGTATCTACTTACAGCTAGTTTTATATAAATATATACATGTTTTATCCTCTTTTTGGATTTAGCTCAAGTTGTGTGATGTGTGTAAGTTACCAGGGCGTAAGTACTTATTATTTAAATGTATAGGAGTGTGATGTATAGCTAACTATGACCTTTACTAACGATTTAAAAACGAGCTAGTACGCGAGATACATGTTGTATGGCGACATCTCGCTTACTCAATCGTGTTTCGATCGCTTTTAGTGCTCATAGTAAGCCCCCTTAAATATATGGTCTTACTACTACTATTATAATAACTATTTATTATTGTATTTTTTATAGAATGGTGCCGAAGCAGATTCCTCATGTGGTGAAGAGAGGGCTTCGATACAACGTGCTGCCCGTGTCCCCGTTAGACCAAGTGTTTTAAATTAAATAATAATGGCTAAAGTAATATAAAAATATATTAATATACAAATATATTATTGTTCCGTCACAATTTTGTATAATTTCTTTACTCTTTCTTTTGCCGCTTGCCATGAGTACACCCAGTCGTTTCGAGGGTTCACCGACTGTGACAAAGCCGATATTGGCTTTGGGCAATCGTAGTGCTTTTTATCCACAATACTCATCTTTCCACCATTTTCATGGAGTTTCTTACATACAAAACATTCGAATTTCCCAACAGTCTCCAAAGCGTTGAGCTGATACGACCTCGATCTTAACTCATTTACAAGCATATGATTTGTTATTATTTGTTTCGTCTTATGTTCTAAATAACTTTCATATAAAGTATCATTTTCTAATAGCAGTTTAACATGCTCGTATAAAACTTCCGGCGTGGGATAATCTTTAATCAAAACAGCAGAATTATCGTTTGGGAACCAGTCGGTCACAGACGGTGATCCGAAGTATATCGGTACGGAACCAACTTTGATCGCCCGCCAAAACTTCTCAGTAATATAATCGTCACAAACGCCATTTTCTATTGCAATGACAAACTTGTATCTCGCCACGAATCTCAGAAACTCTCCATTGTCCAAATTGTTTAAGTAATCTTCTGTAAACTCTTTGGGCATTTCCTTATTCTTCAAACATACACCATACGAGTCTATTTTTATTAGTTTCATTAATTCTTTGACATACTTATCTCTCTCGGTAGACGTCTCACAATCAGACTGCAGATACATAATTGGAGCTATATCTTTTAAATATTTGTTCTTTTCAGAGGTTTCTACAAAATATTCTCGGCTTGTTATTTCTTTTGCAGAATTCAAATATTGCAAAGGAAACGGCACGTCACTATGCCGACTAAATGTTGAAGAGAAATTGAAAAGATTTAGCATTTCTTCATGCAATAGTTCTTCTACATTTCTGGGCGATTCCTCATGGTATAATCCCCAAAGAACCTTATTTGCATGTCTCGGCAGAGGTAAATCGTCAATATTTATATTACTGCCATAGAATAAATACGCGTCGCCATGTCGGATATTTTTATCACAGAATACTTCACATTTTAATTTATTAGGGCACAATTTTACGCCAGACGTGCCAGGAAAGCCATTAGTCCACCAAACTATGACTGGGCTTGCCGTTGCTTCATGTTTTTCTTCTTGTTTCCAAATCCAAATTATAATGAAGATGAACGATATCAAAACAAACCACACAAAGGCACGCAATGTCATTTTAGCAAGTTTACTGCACACAACCATATGTATTTTCAATAAGGAAAACACAATCAACTTAAACAGTTTACACAAACAATATTTGCTATTCATTATGGCGTGTTCAAAGTTAAATTAAACGGAAATTCTTATCAGGTTTATACTATTATCGTCTCCGCCCTCAATCCTGATTTGGTAAAATACATTCAAAATGTATCAGAATGTAAAGCCACGTTCTTTCTGAATGTAATAGAAATCTAATCCATAGGCAATCAACAGGTCAACATAAAATAGTCCGTATACTGCTCCCTTCAGTTGTGCAACTATGAATAGGTCAATAATTGCACTTAATGTGATGATCATTTGAATGATGAGGTAATAAAACTCTATCTCATTCTGTACCTGGTCCACTAGGTATAGTACCATCAAATGAAAGGACAGCATCACGGTAGGTCCCGCGACAAGGCAATGCAAGCGATCCACTGGTTCCACTGCATGAGGCAGTACATTGAGTAGGAGCGAAAGTACCTAAAAGTAAGATATGGCGCATTGTATACATTTGTGCATCCTTTAATTGTTTCACTAGTGGAATAATTTTTATTTTTTACCCGACTGCGCCAGGAGGGTTATGGTTTTCAAGAGTATGTATGTATAATTGTTTAGCATGCTCTGAATGGCTAGAAGGATTTTAGCTTGAGAGGTCTCGTTAGATTAGTATTTACTGTAAGTGACCAGTGAATACCCAGTGTTATTTGAAAATAAAAAAATAAAAATGGCGGATATTTAGGCGCCAAATTTAAATGTTTGTCATTCAAATTTTAGGTATTTAAGTGCAGTCGGATATTTTGTTTTTTAATAATTTACTGGTTTAACTTTTATTTTGAAATTTAACTTTGTGTTTCATGTCGATCATACTTTTGTGATTGCATATAATATACGATATTCACATCTGCATTTCCCTAAAATTTAGAATAAAGATAAGCCTAGAAGAATTTTTGATTATTCGAATAAAAACTGCATTTCATTAACAATTTGACACCAGATTTCTTAACAATACCCAGTGTCAAATTGTTGCTTTAAATGCCATTCAATGTCGAAAAGCGAAGGCTTTTAAAATTTTTATCTATCTGTCAGATTAATTGTTACATCACTACTTTTGGGCAGTGTTGGGGGTGTATGATGGGTTGTAGGATGAATTGAGTGGAGTTAAGGTCCTATTGCCATAAAATAGTTTTTTTTAAGGATATATTGTGGGCATTTTCACGTTTATTAAAATAAACTTCTTACATTTTTAAAGTTATCTATACATATAATAAAACAGTAAAAACATTTTGTCTGTGCATTTAGTATTTTTATCGAAATGGATAGAGGGACATTTAAAATGAATAATAGAAAGTAAAAATATTTTTTTGTCTATCTGTCTGTATGTATGATCAGGTTATCTCTTAAAGTACTAAGCTGTATGACTAGAAATTTAGTATGTAGGTACCTCATGTACCGGATTAACACCTTAGAAACATTTTATCCCGGAAGATTGTTAGAATTCCATAGGATAATAAAAAAAACCAGATTTTTATGATATTTGCAAATAACGAAGGTTGTCTCTACATAATATTCCTCTCATATATCTAACTCCACGCAAACGAAGTCACGGGCACAGCTAGTTAACAATATATCAAGACTGTGGTATAGGTTGTTTGTTCACATCATCTATCATCATGATATGAAAATCAATGACTATATACTCAATAATACAAGTATGCTTTCGTAAGCATTTTATTGATAAGCAAATCAATCTGACTTGTGTAATATAAAACCCCGCTCCAATATTACATAATATAGATCAATTGCCAGAGCAATTAATATATGGAAGTAGAAAAGGCCATAAACGGCACTAGTGGGTGTTATCCATATCATTACGGCTAAGATGTTCATTACAATGAAAACTAACTGCATAATCAAATAAAGTTGTTCAGCATAATCGTGTACTTGGTCCACTAAGTACAGTATTACGAACATTAAGGATAGCATCATCGTGGGCGCCACCGCCAAGCAATGGAAGCCGCTGGGCTCAAGCAGAATAAACGGAACTATCATCAGAAGCAACGATAACACCTAAAATAATACAAACCATGATACTCCAGTGTTTTTATTAAATTCTTACCTAACGTGTAACAGTGTGTTGTTTATTCATGCTCGCTTAAATATATCTATGTTATCATTCTATAATATGCAAATTTAACAATTTTATAACGTTTATAAATTAAATTAACAACATTTTCAACACATTCATCACTTGTTTGTAAATAATCCAATTCCAAATCAATCAAACAGAAGGATGAAACTTCAAACGTCATTTTGACAGTTCACTGATGAGCGTGCGTGATGGTCTTAACTGCTGGGGGCTACCATCACTCTTAAAACCATGCAAAAACGATTGGATTCGCCTACATAATGTATCTCGCTCGCTCACTCATTTCGGAACTGCTTAAGGAGCGATAGTAACACCCTGTGTTGTCTTTTTTTTGTGGAAAACGTTTTTCAGAATCAAAAATACTTTTATTTTATGTTGTACTTTTTTATATTTGTATAGTAATTAGATAATTTTACGTTATTTATACAGAATTCAAGCGCAACTAAACGTACAACCTCTTTCATTAGCAATCAAATATAAATCTAACGATAAAGCTGTTAAAAGAGCAAAATAAAAGACCCCGTAAATTAACCATAACCACACTCTTACAAGATTCAATAAAAAACACTGAATAAATGCACCAAAGGTGAAGAGTATTTGAAAAAACAAATACATTTTTTCCATGAATAATGGAACTTTTCTGCGTATATAAAGAATTATAAATATAAGTGATATTATAAGTGTAGGACCAGTTGATATACAATACATGTGTCCCCTTGGCCTTGGGATTATTAACGGTAGTATGGTTATTACCAAGGATATACCCTATAAAAAAATAAACAATGCATTATCAATACAATAGGTGCATAATATATTGCTCATCCTGGCGGTTGTAATGTAACAGTAGGAAACGCCCAACTAGTTTGTCTGTTACAGAAATCTGAATGTTTGAAAATTATTACTTAAATATTATTAAATGATTACAGGAAGTGATTATTTAGTTAACGATTTTAAGAACTGATTAAAAAATACGCTTATAATCACGCTCATCATCTTTTTGTTCAATGGAGCAGATGAACTTTAAATAACCTTTCCTTGCAGTCGGATAAAAAGAATACAATTTAAAGCTTCGGCAGCCGCTACCACCGTGGCCTAAGGCGCACCCTAGACGCTCATGGGTGCATGATGGAAAACCATCTAGCAAAATTCTTGATTTAAACAAAAAATTAGGTTTTTTTGTTTGGAAATCAGTCGAATCAATTCACCTTTCGAGTACCACCCCCTTGTTTGATGGTTTTCCATCATGCACGCATAAGCGTCTAGGGTGCGCCTTATACCCACATCACCGAGGTATGATTAGAGATGGTACCTACCGGGTAAATACCGGGAAAATACCCAATGCCAGGGTATTTACCTGGCTTAATTTTAATATGAATATTAATCCATACTAATATTATAAATGCGAAAGTCTGTCTGTCTGTCTGTCTGTCTGTCACCTCTTCACGGCTAAACTGCTGGACCGATTATGATGAAAGGTAGGGATGTAGTTAACGACCTGAGGTCAAACATAGGCTACTTTTGGGCGCGATATAACCGAGTCCCACGCGGGGCGAAGCCGCGGGGAACAGCTAGTTGTTTATATATATTTTTTTAAGTACATTTTTCAACCGCAAAGATTGGCAAATTTTTTTTATATCTATATTACAATAGTATTAAATAACATAAAATAATCTCGTAAATAAAATAGTGATCAATTTAAAAAAGCTAAGCGAATTAAAGGGACGACGAACGATTAGTCGGACAATGTCCTGATTTATGAAGAAGTACTATTTAAAAATCAAATTCACACGTAGCCCGATCGGATTGTATTGCTGGAAAAATCATTTAGAACACAATAGGTGTCGTATATATATAACTCGTAAGTCGTACAAGCGCGCGGAAACGCTCGAAAGGTCGAGATTTTTTTTTGTTTTGATAAATGAAATAATATATTACTTTTGTGAATGATTATAGAAGGTTAAACATTCTGATGAAGACATTTTTATATAAATTTTGAACACCAATATTTTATGAATAAATAAATTTGAAGACATCAGAATAAATATCAATGTAATGGTAGTCGTTAAGGGAACCACGTCAGAGGCCGAGAAGCGGTTCCGAAGAACCCTTGACACAGGGTGTGCATGGTCGATGGAACGTGTCACCTACACGAAATGGTGATGATCAGAAGAAATAACCATATCGTCAAAAAATAAAAAACAAATGTATACTTACAAATTCAACCAACTTCATGATAAAAATATTATATTTTATCAATTCATTCCATTTTTTGTCCACAGGAACAGAATCTGGAAAGAATATTTTTACATTAGTTCGCTTACCTAATATATGTATACGGCCCGACACCTAGCTAACAAGCTAGAGTAGACACTACTCCGGTAGAGCTTGTTATGTAAATCAATGTTTCAGGGTGAAACTGGTGCAAGATTATAGTAAGTACTTAAGTACTTACCATTTATGATCATATCAGACATCTTGATGTAATTTTTGTATTTTCTTCTATTAAGTATATATTAATGTGATATCATAACGATCTAGGTATCTTAAGAAAAAGTAACTTTATCAAATTATGCTATAAAATAAGAAATAACCCGAGAACAATATCAAAAATGATCACAAATTGCTGCAGAGTGAGACAACATGGTGACAATATTTCTGCCAGAAGTTCAACCTTCAATATAATATTTTTATTTATCAAACAAAAAGAAGTTTCATAAACGAATACTAGTCAACTTCTTTTTCATCATGTAGATTTTTCGTCATTCTCCCCCCCACATATACTTACTTACTAGTAATACAATATTAGTAAGTACGACGAAGACGCTTACACGCTCCTACCAGAAACATACGGAAAGATACCCCATTATACCACCCTGCAGCTTAAGGGTAAACTTTTAAATGGTATTTTCAGTAGGAAGTTAACAAGGCAAAAATTAAAAACCATTAAAAACATTTTTGTACGCTGTCTCAACGAAGGTGGCTATTGCTTTATGCTTTTTTTGAACTACCCCCACTTATTACAGTATTTTTTTAATGTGTAATATTTTTTTGTTTTTATTATTATTATTTTTAAATATAGTTTTGTTTTTATTATTAACACCTGTAATACCTTCATAAATAAAAAGACAAAGAATAAGTTCGAACATTGGGGTTTCGCTTTTCTACATGTATTCATTTCTCTTATTTATTTCGGAAACGCTTAAACATTTCATGGTAACCCCCCGAATGGTAACTTTTTAATCGGTACCTACAGAGAGGTACAACATCACTATGCATCAGCTCAGCTGTCATTCATGTTTCATGTCATCGCATTGTCATATTTGTCATTGGGACAAAAAAAAAACAAAGTCAAAGTCATTTCATTTCGTTTATTTGATCGCTTGTCGTCGTTGTCTTGATTGAGGTGGTGTGGTATTTCTGTTATATTAAAAATGAAATATTTAAGCTTTTAACTGAGAATAAACTTTATAACAATGGAAGAAGATGATCCAGTAGTACAAGAGGTAATAATATACTAAGGGCACTGTTTGCAACGTGGTAATGGATGAGGTTATGTTATGATGATTGTTTCGTGGTTTATGAGAGTTCAAAGTAACTTTTTGTATTGCAGATACCGGTGTATTTATCCCAGGCCCTAGCTGATAATTTGTATATATACCAATATCCCGTACGGCCAGCTAATAGGGACTGGAAGGATGTTAAAGTTGTTAACGCTTCCATCAAGCCTAAAAACAAGTTGGTTAGACTCGAGGTCGGCTTGGACACTTCAAGCGATAAGTATTCCGATTCTAAAGGCGAGCAGATAGCTATCAACACTGATGGATATCAGGTATAGTTAAATAGCTGTTACAAAAACATTTTGCTTTCAAAGTAACATTAAATTTTTTAAGGTTTTAAAAATATTTTTTTAAATTTAGGAGTCATCATGGCATGCCAAGGAAAAGGATAAGTCGCAGTATTTCAAAAATGGAATAATGGATAAAATCGTGTATGAGAGCAGCACACCATGCATAGAAACAAAGCACTATGCTGTGGCCATATTGCAGGACAAGGAACTACATTGTACTCCCATACAAGGTAACTCAATTCATGTATTATTCTTTGTTATCCATTATACTTCTATTTATAACACAACATGCTTTTGTATGTTACAAGAATTAAATTGTAAGTTTGCTGTTTGATAAACTTCTTAATTTAATTTATCAACAAATACTTAGTTAGAGAGGTTATCCTGTCTTTTTTAATCAATATACTATGTGGCACATCCTAGTCTATGATCATGAGCATAACATAATAACATGCTCTTAGCATTAAATCCACCTATTGTGCAATACATTGTACTTTGTGCAATAAAGGATAAAAATAAATAAACAGGTTTTGACTAGTTCTGGCTCTGAGAATTTAATGAATGGATTGAGTGAGACCTTATCATTACATAGTATAAAACAAAGTCGCTTTTTCTGTCCCTATGTCCCTTTGTATGCTTAAATCTTTAAACTATGCAACGGATTTTGATGCGTTTTTTTTTAAAGATAGAGTGATTCAAGAGGAAGGTTTTTATGCCCATGCGAAGCCGGAGCTGGTCGCTAGTATACAATAATAGAAACTGAGCATTAAGCAAAATTTTGCCGTCATAACAAAAAAAAAGAGCCTAACCAATTAGTCTTGCTCATTTTTGTTACAATGGCAAAATTTCTCCCTACATTATTATGCTGGTATTGTGGAATCAACTGTTGTTATGTGACATATTCCTGTGCGAACCAATCAGAAACTATAAACAAAAAATGGTACCTATTAGACTAAGTAAAATGCAAATTGTTTGCACAGTATCTTGCACGCATCACAAATTTTTCTATTAAACATAATACAGTTAATAAACTAAAATGTACATTACTACTTTGTATTTGACAATCTGTTATATCTAGGACACATGTTATCACAAATTATTTTGTACAGGTGTCATACAAATGAGGCCGTCATATTCATATTACGACAAGCAAGATAAGCGCAAACATGATAAGAACAAAGCTGAGGACTCAGATGAAGAGGAAAAGGAACCAGAAGTTCAACAGGTAGATATGCAACTTTATGGACCTAATTCATCATAATTAGAGTAACAGGAGCGATAGGGATATGCTCGACTGCCACCAAGGGAAGATCTTCCCGCCAGGCCAGGTGTCATGCCTGGGAAACAGCGCGACAGACGATGTCTTGTCAGAGATAGTATATATAGCTCCTATAGTAGTATGCAATTTGACGAGGTTCCAATAGGAACCTATTTCAGGAGCTAATCTCTTAACAAGGGTGAATCAGTTATAAACCACCAAAATGTAACTTTTGTTAGAACATTTCTTATTTTAAATGACTCAACTTGTAATGGAGAAAAATAAACGTATTATTTATTTTTTATTTAACTTGCGTCCCGCCCCGGCTTCGCATGGGCATAAAGGTCCAAAGGCGCTGCCTGACATCAATCTGTCGCAGATATAAAATATACAGAAAGCTTCATAGCTACAATTCCAGGTTAAGATATTTTGGATTGTCCTCCTTGAACTCAAGAAGAAGAAGAAGCGAGTTACTCTTTTTATATAAGTTAATAAATTCATTGATAGATTGCCCTGAACTTTTATCCCAAATAAACTTTAACACCAATTATCGTATTCGTAATCGATGCACTTTTTCAATTCCATCTCTTAATAATAATGTCTCCTTCAACAACCCTTTATTTGTCATGTGTAGATCATATAATAATGCTAAACTTGAAGGATTAGATATTTTTGGGCTAAGTTATAGACAGTTCCGCAGTTGCATGTTAAAATTGTATAAATGAGGTTGTTTATATAGTAATAACTTCATATCTAACACAGATTGGTTTTATTTTAAATTCAATTCACCTACTGACATTGTGATTCTGTAGTACCTAAGTAAATAGCTTGTTATTGTTTACTAACCAGAGTGCTTAATATTGTTTATTGTTAACAGTTTTGTTTTTTATAATCACGCAGTGTGCACAAATTTTGGACGGTTTTCTTGAACAAAACCTACTGGATATTAGTTTTAAATGATCTTTTGTAAATTGTCTGTATGTGTACCAAATAAATAAAATAAAAAAATAAATAAAAATATTATCTTTAAAAAAAAACTGCATCAAAATCCGTTGCATAGTTTTAAAGATTTAAGCATACAAAGGGACATAGGGACAGAGAAAGCGACTTTATTTTATACTATGTCAAATTCAAATTGTTTATTTTCAATATAGGACATTCTTATCACTTATTGACATCAATCATATGTAGTGATTTCGCTTTGCTCGATTTGAGCGCCATGTGTTGAGCGTCTTGTAGATATTTGTAACAGCGCTAGTATCACTACAGGACTCCCTCCCAAGACCGAAGGTCTGATAATCTATGCAGTGTGTTACAAGGCAATTTACCTTGTATGCAACAGAGCACAAGCTGAAATTAGCACACAATATGGCTAACAATTAAATGTTGGATTGTTCATGCACGTTGTTAAAAAACATGTTTATCTGTTAACTCATCATTGTTAAGAGCATGTTAAAGCAAGTCATCTTCTTTTAGGTTACAGTGAAGTTTGCGCGACAAGAGACGGAGGTGGCTAAGAAGGCCCGCGAGAAGTCTTATGAAGCTCTGAATCACAAGGTCTCGGGAGAACCCTGGTACGATGCTATGTGGAGACACTGTGATACTGACCAAGCTGATGTAAGTAAACTAGTATATTATAGAGAAAAAAAAACAATACATCACGTCCGTCAGCTATGAGGAACACGACTTGAAAGAAAGAAGATTGGGATAGCTCTCCAGTCTTTCCCAATATCTTTTAATGGTCTATAAGTTCTCTTTTTCGACTGTAGGCAGATTACATGCTGAATAATCGTTTTTATCCTTCAATCTTTTCTACTACTGTAACAAAAAATAGCATCGGTTGTTCATAAACATGTCGGTTTCCAGTTGGAGCGCCTGAAGCTGTTCAGCGCGAACACGTCAGAGGGTTCCGCGCTGGGGCTGCGCCCGCGCGAGTTCGTGCGGCAGCTGGTGCCGCCGCCGCCGGCCGACGAGGCTGACGTGGCGGCCACCACGCTGCCGCCCGTTGGCGATCAGATACGGGACTTGCTCATCAATGGTATGTCAGTCTTTTTTATTGTTGCGGCGTTAGTCCACGAAATGGCGATCAAACTTATAGCTTATTTAGACAGTAACATGTTTCTTTTGAATGTTCTTCAATTTCTTCATTTGGTAAAGTGGGTTATCGTAAACTTGCCACATAGTTAATTCGTCACGTTTTTAAAACTCCATACATTCAAAGTTAATTCGTCACATGCATAAAAAAGTATTAGTTAACTCGTCACAGGTAGGTATGCGTTATAGTTAATTTGCCACAATTAGCAAAGTACCGACAGCAAGCAAAGTGATTTATTTATTTAGTGGTTTAAATCTACGCTAATATGAAAAATGCCGAAGAGTTTGTTTATTTGGTTTTATGACATGACGACAGGTTAGATTTACAAAAAAAAACCACTCTTGTAAAGATGAAGGTATGTACCATGGGCGGAACTGAAGCGGACAACAAGTTAAATACATTTATTTACTACAAATGTCTAAAGTATTCAACTACATACAGGGGTTTATTTATTTGAATTTAATGATGGCCAAATTATATAATTTAATTTTCTATATTACTCAATTTTATTTTTCTATTGTCATGTGATCTATGTATTGGAATGCAATGTATGAATTATTATTGAATAAATTAATGATCACTTGATCAATTCAAATAGGACATCATTTTTTTTTTAGCTGCAAAATGTTGATAGTTATCTTGAGTTCATTCATACCCTAGGAGGCTGTTGGTGCTTTTTAAATAATCCTTTATATGAGGATGAGAAAATTTACAATCAGACAGCTAGGTAGCACTCCTGCACATGCTTTTATCTCTCTCGCTCGCTGCAACTATCTCTTTCTAAATGTAACAACTAACCCTTTCGGTCAATGCATTCTTGTTATCAGTCCAGTGACTCACATGACCTTGCGAGAGGGTGGTGACGTGTTTTGCAAAATTACTGTGCAATTTTAAAATTACTGTGCATATTGGAACCCGGTGACAATGATTGTCGATTTTGAAATTGCAGTTATCAACGTCATAAAAAAAATGTTTCCACATATTAAACTACAAGGATGTAACTTCCACTTCAAACAAGCATTGGCTAAAAAAGCTCACGCCTTAAATATGAACAGCATCAACGAAAAGAGACACTTGGCTTTGTGTGCTGCATTGGCGCATGTAAAGCTAGAAGACATTGAAGACGGTTGGTTGTGGATTATGGAAGATGCGCCACAGAGTGAAACAGTAACAACATTTAATGATTATTTCGTATCCCAGTGGTTAGAAAATAAAAATATACAATTTATTTGGAATATACATGGTTCTCGTCATAGGACAATAAATCTCGCAGAAGCATGGCATAAGCGTTTGAACAATATGATGCCTCAAAAAAAACCTAGAATGCTTCAGTTTCTGGAAACACTCAAAAAGGAAGCTGATTATGTAGATACTAAAATAAAAAAATTGAATCTAGCCATACCATCAAACTTAAGAACGCGCAGGTCAATTGCATATGACAGGGAGTTAAAAACTCTTTTAGAAAATTATAATAACATGCCCCTGTCTGAATTTATATTGAAAATTTCTTATATGCAGCATTTTAAAGAAATGTAACATGGATGTAGTTAATTCTACATTTAAGATTTAAATTAATAATTTTAATGTATGATTTCAAAGGAAAACTAATGTTATAAACAAAAAGCAATATCTTTACTTTATATAATAAAAGTTCTTTTTACTATTGTTTTATTGTAGGTTGTTCTAATTTGTTACATAGATGTAGTTAACCCTATACTTAAGTTTTAAATTACGACTTTAATCTTTGATTTTAGGGGAAGGCAAGTGATGAATTATGACAAAAAATACTGTGATTTTATCTGTGATTCATTAAGTAGATATATTTTGTTTTTTTTTTTTATGTTATACACGTAAGGTATATCAATAAGGTAGGTAGGTAGTAGGTAGGTTGTGCATGTTACCTAGGCAAATCAGCCGCTTTCTATTTATAAAGAGAACTGTGATTTTTACAAATTGTTACATAATATTTTAAATAAAACAGCTGTAAATTTTGAGAACCTTCCTAGAAATTAACAGCAAATTTATTTTTGTTTGCTTCTTCTTTGGTTATATTTGTACGTAATATTTAAGTAAATCATTCAGATAGAACTGTGATTTTTGTAATAGATGTAGGTAAGGTTAATATCCCAAAACTGTGATGAAAGAAATAAATGTTGTTATTTAAATTTTTGTTTAATTTTCTTGCTGTCTGTACAAAAATAATCAGTGTGACGAATTTACTATACTAAATATTAGACTGTGACGAATTAACTATAAAAAAATAAAAGTGTGGCAAGTTTACGCATACTTTTTTTCGTGACGAATTAACTTTGTGGCAAGTTTACGATAACCCGGTAAAGTCACAGAGTCAAGTAGTAGTCAGTCATGTTTAGTCAAGTTAGTCAAGCCGGATGGCTAAGCGAAGCGGTGGAAGAATTTTACTTAAAATACCTCCAAGATAATGCATCTTGGAGGTTTCGGTGACAAGGATTAAAGTCACTTACCACTTCTCAACACTCACGCTTGTTCACGAACACTTATCGAATAATAATCTACCATTATTATGCACAAATACTCGAAAAAACATAAATTTTGGAAAATAAATACACAGCGCAATGTTGTGAACTTGTGACTTCTACTTTCCTCTAAAACTTCTATCGTTATGTTATTTACAGCCAAAATGCTGACAGTGTCGGACATCCGAGCCCTTGTCCGAACTGCCGATGGTCTTCTAAGCGAGTCCTCGCTGGTGACAGCCCTGAGTGCCCACGCGGTGTGTGTGCGAGGGTTGTGGCTGCCGCGTTCTTTGGATGTGTTCGCGAGGCCCGCCAGAGTGCCGCAAAGGCTCATGTGCGCGGCTAGAGATCACGTGGTAAGTTTTTTTAAATGTTTTACGGCCCTGGATACGAGTAGGTTTTTTTTAATGCATTAGAGGAGGCCTATGTCCTGCAGTGGACGAATTAAACTTCTAAAAGATAACTTCCTCTTAAAATGATAGCCTCAAAATAAATTTTAAAACGAGGAAACTATGACGAATATTACTTAAAACTTAGAAAAAAACAACATTTGTGATTATAGTACATATGTGAAATATTTGTAAATACTTGCTTTCTATGCTATGAAACAGCGGTATGTAGTATTCAAAAACTTCCTTGCATTTTATCAGCATAACAATCGTTTGATTGATATTCCGAATGTTTAGCGAAACTTTTTAATTTTTAAGAGCAAATTTCATTATTATAACTGTACTCAAAATAGTTATTCGTACATAATATACAAATTAGCCAAATTTAAATCACCCAAGGCTAGTTTTGTTATTTAAGCATATATTTTCCATGATCTGTTGTATATACATACAAATTGTTTATTTTCAGCTGTACCTGTTCACACAACATCCTTACGTGGACCGGCGGAAGGTCGCCGCTGCTGTTCGTCTTCCTCCTCAGGAAGTCACAGAAATCCTCAGCTCCGTTGCCAAGTACAACGCTCCCACAGGATGGGAACTACTCCTGCCTCCAGACCTCGCATTCGAGGCCAAATACCCTGACGTCATGCAAAGACAAAATCTACATTGGGAAGCCAGACAGAGGCTTTTCAACGAAATGATCATCGGAGAAAATGTCCCTAAAAGACAACGGAAGAAGTCCCAACGTGAATCGGTCAGTTCGGACACAATGATGAGCCCAAAAGCAAGGTGTAATAGTGTTAGTGAAGATGATATTGGTGGTAAAAGACATAAGAACAAGTCTGCAACGGGTAGTGGTAAACGAACTCGCAATATAAGTTCTAGCAGCGCTCACGACGGCTCATGATTCTAATCAGATAGTTAGGTTATCAAATTGTAGCGTATTAGCCACTGCTTTTATTCATTGGCGGTGTGAATGTGACATATTTAATAATGGAACTTGAAAATCCACTACTACTTGAATAATGTTTACATGTTGTCATGTATTTCAACTACAATTCGAGAAAAAGTATAATGCCTCATTCAGGAAGCATTCATAAGCATAATAACATATTATATTTATTCCGTCTTACTCATAATATTTATATTTTGTATATTAACATTCGTTTTTCACAAACTAGAAATTTATACAAAAAGGGTATAACAAACCCTTTGTTATTTTATATGAGTGAAATGGTATGTAAAAAATAGTTGTCGAATGTAATAGATATCCTTTTCAGTGGAATTGTTTTAACATTTGTGTATATGTCTAAACATTTTCACATGATTTGATTAATACAACTCTAATGTCTCAGGCTTAATTTATTTCAGTTTAATCTGACATGAGGTCTCCAATAAAAGTATGAGGATTTTGGCATAATGCTTGGCTACCAAACGTCTCGAACTTATACAACTTGGCAAAGTGAAAGGGTATTGTATGATATTGTATGAGTGCAAGTCATCTTGCGAATCAACAGCATAAAATATTACTGCATTTTAACATACCAATGGTATATTTTTTTAGAAAAATTGTTGTAATCTCTGTGTAATGTCTACACATACTTTCTGTACTGTCTGAATTAGTCTCAGAAATATTGTTTAAGTAATAAAATATTGATGTTTGGACGTTAACAATTTTATTATCGTTTTATGTTAATTGCGAAAGATTGTTGGAAAGTCATCGACTGATTTTAATATAAGTGATACTCGTAGCTTCTACGCGAAATGTATGATAAAACCACAATTATGCATGTACAATGTAAATATTAATGTTGTAGGAATATTGTGACACCACATAACTGGACTAATTAAAAAAGAGCCTTATATACAACGCTTCTAAGCTGAAAGCGACAAAATAAGATATTAAAATATCTTACTCAGAAAAGTTGCAGCGCGATAAAGTAATTTAAGATATCTCAAAAAACCCGTATTATTAAATGTTACCTCAAAGATGGCCTCCTCTCAACCTCATTGAAAGACGCGACGAATAAGGGGTCCCTTAACTACTTAAAAATATTATTCTAAATTGTTTTCTAGAAGAACCTTTAGTTATATTATTCATTAAAAGTACACATTAAGCCGTTAATTTTTAAATAGCTTATAATTCTGTACAAAACCATCTTTTTTATTATGTTAATTTATTTTTGAGGGGCTTAAAAAAATAATCTGCGCTGAGCATTTGTATAATATATTTTAAAAGATATATTTTGGACATATATATGATTTGGAATTCGGCGTAGTTGGTAATTCTTTGTAATATTCCTGCGATGTTTACCGACAGCAAATGTGTATATGACACGATGTGATTTACGTGTAAGTTGTTAATTTTGTAAAGGAAATAAACTTAAGTATTTATATATCTTCTCTTGTTTCTGTCAATGTTTTTTTTAAATGTCAATTACTTTATTGATCTTTTTTTTTTCTAAAAAATAACATATTGATCTCGTACCAAATCTATGTATGGTCACATTCAAGAACTATATCAATAAATACATCTAGATATATATTGGATAGTTTAAGACAAACCAACAAACTCTGCTTGTTTATCACTACATAGTATAAAACAAAGTCGCTTTCTCTGTCCCTATGTCCCTTTGCATGCTTAAATCTAAAACTACGCAACGGATTTTGATGCGGTTTTTTTTTAATAGATAGAGTGATTCAAGAGGAAGTTTTTTATGCCCATGCGAAGCCGTGGCGGGTCGCTAGTTATTATTATTTAGGAAGTGGCCTCAAATAGGGCCTAAATATAAATTAAACTCAATATGAAATAAAACAGTATATTCGCTACAAATTCTATTTGGTGCGAGTACAACAACGATAGAATACGGAAACATTAACATTGCAAACATTTAGCATATTTAGTTATAACAATTAGAGCGTCAAGTTATGAATTAACTGCGATTTTATTCTAAAGATTAACGTTTAGTGTCTTTGGGAGGTCGGAGGATATAGGTGTATATAACATCTACATATATGTATAGTCAACTAGATGACAAATCAACCTTAATTGATATCTATGACACGGTAATAATAGCTAAATTACAATGGATTCGGGTAGTATATTGAATGACTCTAGTGGTACGCAAAAGAGTAGAAAATAATTATGAACGCCGTTTTCGCTCTACTGGCAACATCAGCTGTTTTTCAGCCAATCACGCGGGTCAACGCTTATCTCTGTCTGTGACCAATCACAGTCATTGATTATAAAGTTGCCATATAAGGTAGCCTGATAAACTACGGTTTCATTTTCTACTGTTTTGTGTCTTACTGTTTAATCCATTTTGTTATATATTTTTATATTCATTATACTACTACAATATGTTAATTCTACAATGGAAATAAGAAAAATTCAGAAAATATGTAAGTATCTACAAACATTCTATCACACAATTAATATAAGTATACGTAAATATAAAAAAATTACTTTCATTAAGTTAACGGTAACATAAAAACTATCAAACTTAAAATATATGATTTTGAGTCCACCATTTACATATTTTCATAAGTAGACAATGACAAAAGTTTGATTAAATATAATTAAAAAAAAACAAATGCATTATAGATTAAAAATAAGCACCAAGGACCAAGTACAACGACTGATCAAAATGCCACAGTCAAAATCCACATTACAAGATTAGAATGAATTAATGAATGTTAAAATATACTTAGGCATTAATAGTAAAAATATTATTGCTAAATCGGACAGTAATTGGCCAAGATTTTTGTAACAACAGTCTCGAGCGAGTGCGATGAACTTATATGACACAGGCCTATGTCTACTGCTGGACATGGCCTCCCCTAAGGTATTTCAGAATGACCGGTTGAAAACGACCTGCATGTAGCGCTTGCCTGTGACCTTCTTCAGGTCAGCTGACCGGTCAGTTGGTGTCCGATTGTACACTCCTGCGCTATTGGTATAGATTATTCATGCGAGTGTGAGATCCGCCGAACAAGTGCATATCGAAGAAGGATGCGTCGAAATAATGTTTTTCTAAGGTGTGTGTTGTCGAAGCAAGTTCTGTCGGACTAGTGTTCCTCGAAAATATCTGTCGAAGCAGTGGGTAGTCGAACTATTGTTTTCCGAAATTGAAACTGTCGTAAGAATTAACTGTCAAAATTAAGAATGACACTCTTCTTGGCCAAATCTACGAAAATACGCTTAATATGTCTATGATGGTTAAGTAAAATTTTTTTTTAAGTGTTTTCCGTTAGATGTACTTGATTAACAATGCTTAACAATAATATAATAAATATAAATATCACTTACTCTATTTAATTATTAAGTAACATCTGTAATACTTATTGCATGTACCAGACATGCTTTTTATAAGTACTGGTGGCCTACTATCATCTCTAAAAACCATGCAAGATCCAGTGAGTAAGCGAGACAGCGCGCTACGTGATGTAAGGCGACATCCCCCTTACTCACTGGAACTTGCATGGTTTTAAAAGACGGTAGTAACCCCCCAGGGCTCTTACTTCCAAACACTGCATGGAACTATACAAATACAATAATATTGTAAGATATATTACTAATAAGATAATATTATTATCATAATGGTTAATAGATATTTATCAATCCTGTAGTCACGCTAAATTGTACTCTAATGGTTATTTATAATAAAGCCCAATTTTACTACACAAACAAAATGAAAATTACATGCAGTAGGATCGGAGATACAGCCCTTAGTTTTTGATAGCGTGAAATCTGTAGAATATATTAACATGATTTAAAAAATAAAACTTTGCACAGTAAACAATAAAAAGGTTATATGTAATATATAAAAAATAGGTAGTAGGTATCTTTTCTTACTATATTTTTTACCAATAATACAATATTTTAAGGGCTTCTGAGATTTCTACTTTTATTTTGTATGTCGTAAGGATTGATTGTGATTTCATGGTTCACTAGTCTAAGAGGTAGTTTTCACACTATCAAAAATGCATATTTTACAATTGCACCGTTGTCATTACTATTGTGAGGTCATAATAACTTAAGTCAGCGAGCCGATGAGACAGTAATAGTACAGTAACTTATTAGTTTTTATACAGGGTCTTTGTTAATAAGGAAACTGTCCTAAAGCTTATACGCGCTATTTTTTTTTTTACTTTTATGGCGGTTAACATTTCTATATAAGTACGTTAGTAAGGAGTATTATCTAGTCAGTGGTATAAGCAAAAAATAGGTACTAGTATGTATAAAAGTAAACCTCCAAGTAAACCTTTTCACTTATATAAACTTAACTTGCTGCGAATATGGTCTGAGGTACAGGTTTACACCTAAGTCACAGAATTAGTAATAGTACTACGTACCTAAGTTTTATACTAAGTATGTATGAGGTGCGAAATAAAAGTTATTTTTTACATTTGACAGTTAAATATTTAAAAACAAAAGTAAAATTTGACTGCAAGTAATATTTTTTTCTGAAATTATACTTATTCAAAAAGCTTGTTTGGCCTCTATTATTTTATAAATTTTGATTAATATTTTAAAATCAGTGCTGACATAACTGGCAATCGCAAGATTTTAAGAAGAGAATGAGTAAATTCGGTGTCTAAATTAAACAATAGAAATGACGGTCGGACCTCACAATAGTAGCTCAAAACATAATTATAACACAAATTTGGCGACTAAAAACGCAACGGCATAAACTAAAATAGCTGATTGAACAGAACTCGCGCCATTACAGAATTGTAGATCGCATTTGTTCGCGATTTCCCCGAACTTTTTGATGACGAGCGACCAATCGCAGAGGCCTACGCGGCATCCTTCTAGAACCATCGGCCGCTCGTTCTCTAGGAAGAGCACTTGGTAACGGTCCTTGATTTGAAAGTTACCGTTTGATGTGCATCTGTAGAAATAAATACATAGATTTAAAAAAAATGATTAAGACTAGGCTCCCAAAATTAGGTATGTATTAAACGGAAGCAGAGAATTAAATACTAACTTCAAGGATGACAAATTCGGACACATGATTGTTTGAATCTTTATCTATCTTTCCACCAATCAGTTATATGATTTGTTTAATTTAGCTCTTTGTTTAACATTGGTATTCTTACTTTGTAGTAATTCTCGTCTTATTTTATTTTATCATCATCATTTTGTGTAGGTGTCACGGTCATGCACAAGTACATACATACATATAATCACGTCTGTATCCCATATGGGGTAGACAGAGCCTAAGGTCATAAGACCTTAGACCACGTTTCATGATGGCAGGTGAAACAGGAAATTAATAGTGATGGGTTGTTAACCGCATCGCCTATGTCATGATTCCCCCATTCTAGGATTCCCTCGATCGACTTTTAGGCCGGCGCGGGAAGAGAAGCAGCTGATACATTCTATGTTTTTCTATTTCTCCCAGACAAGCATGGAAGTGCACAAGTATAAGTTTTACTAGTCCATACTAATATTATAAATGCGAAAGTCTGTCTGTCTGTCTGTCACTCTTCACGGCTAAACTGCTGGACCGATTGTAATGAAATTTGGTATGGATATAGTTAAAAACCCGGGGTCAAACATAGGCTATATTTTTATAAATAAATCAACCCCTAAATTCACGCGGGCTAAGCCGCGGGCAACAGCTAGTATTTTATAAGACACATTTAGTTTTTTGCAAATGATTTTTATTAATTAGAAGGAAAGATCCGAGTTATTTAAGGTTCTGGATCTGAAGTTAATTTAAGACAGTTAATTTTTTTAAATTAACTTCATATCCAGAACCTTAATTACCAAAGACGGATTTTTGATAACTTGTGTTTTCAGGGAATAATGATTTTTAAATGATGGTGGCGCTAGTGTTCACCGAGGGGCTATATGATTAAATATAATATAAACACTTTCGCTGGCAGTAACGCCTCGACGTAGATAACAATTAACTGGTGGCCTACTACCATCTCTTAACACCATGCAAGTTCCAGTGAGAAAGCGAGACAGCGCGATACAAGATGTAATGCGACATTCCCCTTACTCACTGGATCTCGCATGGTTTTAAGAGATGGTTATAGCCCCTCTGTTATTGTTATCTCGTTTACTGTCCGGAAAGTGTTGATAGGATAATTAACTCACTTGTAAAGAACAGCAGCGACATTGGCGTTGTACGGCGACAATATAGACGTGGCCCACTTCCTGTTCTGTACTGGGTTGGTGTGGTAGTTGTCGCCTGTGAGCGGGGCGGGGTCGTGATGGGTGCCCATGCTCCGCAGCAACATCAGCAGCATTTCAGAGTCCGTCAGCTGGATCTGTGCTTTTGGCTGTTGGGGTTGCTCTGTGGGATTTTTAAATGTGTTGAAGAAACTTAACCCGATAACGATAGGTAATAAATCCATATCCATACTTACTTAATTAATATTCTATTTACAAAATAAATAAATTGTTACTTTTTATTAATCTAATAAGCATTTAGTTTAAAGTTGGAAGAAAATTTTCGAGAATTATTATTATATATATCTGTCTTATCTTTCGATTTATTTGCTACAATGCTTTTAACTATGCTTTTTATCAGAAAAAGAAATCATAGGTATATCAGAAGATATTGTTTTTGAATAATAAATTATTTAAGTAATCCATACTTCCATACTAATATTATAAATGCGAAAGTCTGTCTGTCTGTCTGTCACCTCTTCACGGCTAAACTGCTGGACCGATTGTGATGAAATTTGGTATAGATATAGTTATGCACTGGGAGTCAAACATAGCCTACTTTCGGGTGCGATATTATAACCGAGGCGCACGCGGGCGGAGCCGCGGGCAATAGCTAGTAAAATAAATAAATATATAAGGACAAGTCACACAGATCAAGTTAGTCCAAAAGTAAGTTCAAGACTTGTTATGGGACTTATGGGATACTAACTCAACGATACTATATTTTATAACAAATTCTTATATAGGTATACGTATTCCATTTGTCTAATTCGCTTCGGTCGTTTAAAGAAACAGTTTAAATAAATAAAAAAAAAAACAATCCGGTCATCATAACATTCATAACCTTTTCATAACCAAAGCCTTTATTCTTAACCTTATCGACTAAAAATCAAGAATCGTTCATAATCATTTTAGCCATGGTCCAATCTGGCGACTAAAATTATAACGTCAGTTAGGTCGGGTCGGTCTAGGTCATTCAAACTATCTCCATCTAAGCGCTTTTCCATGGTACAGTTTTCCCGGTTGCGTCTTTGCTGGTTGCTTGAATCCATTAGGGTCAGAAAGATTTTTTAAACTTTATATTGTTTTTTTAGCTGTTGCCCGCGGCTCCGCCCGCGTGTGCCTCGGTTATATCGTGCCCGAAAGTAGGCTATGTTTGACTCCTAGTGCATAACTATATCCATACCAAATTTCATCACAATCGGTCCAGCAGTTTAGCCGTGAAGAGGTGACAGACAAACAGACAGACATACTTTCGCATTTATAATATTAGTATGGAAGTATGGATATGGAAGTATGGATTAGTTTGGATATAGAGGTATGGATATGGAAGTTTGGAAGTATGGATATGGAAGTATGGATTGGATATGGATGGATATGGATTATATTTAATTTTATACTGTCAAATAAACAAAGTACTGACCATGTTCAGCGTGCTTGGTGAGGAAGCTGATCATATCGTTGAGCAGTGAGCACCCGATGTTAGCGCTGAGCTCGGTCCCGTACCCATATTTGTAGTAGGTCTCCAAGTCCTCCGCGTATTCGTAGCGCTTCAAGTCTTCGCGCGTGAACACCTGTTAGGAGGGATTTCTAGGTAAAAAAAAATATATTTTCAAAAAAAATTTCTTCTCAAAACAATCCCAATAAATGTTGGGAATGATTCCTAGGTAATAGACATTTTTTCTAGGTTACCAAAAAATATATATTAATTTATATATTTTTTTTTAGTTTAGTTAATTATTCAAATTTTGTAATTATATTATAAAAAGTCTTTACTTACTTAAATTGATTACTTAGATAATTGACTAGAAAATAAAAGTGACTAACATATTTATTTACACTAAACCATTTTAATCATAGTTTGTTAAGCCACCATACCGACATAAAAATAAAAAAAAGAATTATTCTGCTATATTAAATGTTAGAAAGGATATCTAGATGAAAAATAAAATATTTTCTCCCACTTCATTTAGGTAATGTTATACCTAAATGATTTGTCACCTTAATGACTACTAAACTACTTCCGTGAAAATTTCATACAATATCCTTCTAATTAATTTTCTACCTTAAGGTCTGATTAGAGAATAAATAATCGAAGCTATTCAGAACTGAAATTCTACGATAAACTCTAGTAGGACATAACTAATTTCAAATCAAAATGTTTTTCATAATACTACTGTATAAATTATACATTTTGTCGTTTGAAATATCATTCACATGAGTCATTTAAAACAATAGAACAGTTGTCTGAGCATGTATAATTAACATTAGTCAATTTCACACTTCAATAGTTCCGCCCGCGTGGTCTAGTGACGTTTGAAGTTTCTTTTGAAATAATAGTAGTATTCATTAGATTATTATTAGTATGCTAATTTTACTTCTCATCATGAATAAATTATTATGTCTGGCTAGCAACCCATCACTATTGATTTCCTGTTTCAACTGTCATCATGCTAAACGTGGTCTAAGGTCTATTGGCCCTAGGCTCTGTCTACCCTGTATGGGATAAAGACGTGACTATATGTATGTATTATGTCTTTACCTAAAATCAGGTGAGATCAGGAAAATTTTGAATGTTTTGTTTATATCGGTGTTCCACAAGGAAGAATTCTAGACCATCTTTTTATTACTATTTCATTCGTAATTTTTGTTCAATATAATGTAAACAAAAAAAAATCTTATAAATCAAATGAGAAGTCTATTGATTACTGCCAGATTTTACGATAAGGTCGTAAGTTTTAATCCAGTAAGTTAACTTGCGATAAATATTCGTATGACAAGGAGTGTTTGCAAGTTTAGCTTAAGGTGATACCTCGGTGAACACTAGCGCCACCGTCATTTAAAAATCATTACTTACTGAAAACACAAGTTATCAAAAATCCCTCTGCTGTAATTAAGGTCCTGGATCTGAAGTTAATTTTAAACATATTAAATTATTAAATTATAATTCCGTATAGTTACGAATTGCATTATTGCTTAAAACGGCCACTTTTAGCAGTTTTATGTTAACCAAATCGACCTAGCCATTCTCGCAAGTCTAACCAAAAGCAATTGATTTTTATATATTAGAGAAGATATCATACCCGATCATCATCATTTCGAGTAGGCGTCACGGTCAATCGACCATGAACACCCTGGTGTCAGAGTTTTTTGGGACCGCCTTTCGGCCTCTGACGCGGTTCCTTTAACGACTACCAGATGGCAACCGGGACCAACGGCTTTACGTGCCACGGATACCCTATATAATCAGTCAGTAAACTAATTTTAAGGCAAATAAAATAGGTATATTACCGAACACCAAGGAGACACTGCGGTGATGTCCCAGGCCTTATTGTAGCGGCACATCTGGTACATGTTGTATACCAGGTCTGGGTGTATGTCGTAGTTGAAGCCCAGCCGCAATGATATGTTGGTAATCATCTGCACAACACAAAATTATTAGTTAGCAATGCAGCCAGCGTCTTTTTTTACCTAACATAAAATTAAATAATTCTAATTTTAAACATTTTATTTATGTTTTATAAAAAAAAATCCAATTAAATTGTTTATCTATTGAACACTTAGATGTATATTTCTATTGTCACTAAATAAAAAATGTAATAGATAGTTACCTCCTTAAATTCTTGTTTAGATTGAAAGATACGTTTCTGCGTAAGAGTATCGTTGTTGTCCTCCACTTGAGTATTCCATTTGTTGCACGACTTGTATGGCTGGAAATGAAATATCTATTGGGTCACAAATTTTTCATTTAAATATCTAAATTGATGTTTTACTTGTATTGACTGTTGTGATCAAGTCATCCATACTACACCAATAATATTAATAATATAAATGCGAAATTCTGTCTGTTTGTCTGTTACGCTTTTAAGGGTAAACCGCTGGGCTGATTTTGATGAAATTTGGTATGGATATATGACTAGGAGTCAAACAAAAGCTATTTTTGGGCGCGATATAACAGAGTCCCCTGCGAGCGAAGCCGTAGGCAACAACTAGTATATGTCATAGATTGATAGTAGGTACAAGAACTGTATAAATTTATAGCAATTGTTCCAGTGTTACCTTTAATTTCTTTTCATCGAGCTCTTTGGGGATGTCGTAATTTTCCGCCTGAGTTCCAAACAGTCCTTCTGTGAAAGCACGGAACGTGGAACCTGATACTTCGTCGTCCACGTATTTTATCTAAAAAAAAGCACGAATATGTTAATTTACTGCATTGCATTATATACTCGGTAAATGTGGTAAGAGTATAGTTATCTAAGTTGGTAGGTGATTTTTACCTGAATAACTAAAACCATAGGGCCTCCTCAAATATGCCATATACTTAGGTAAATTTTTATCATCATTACATTCCTAGTACATTTTAACATCATCAGTTGGAAGATTCCGTTACGAAAATTGATATTAAAAAACAAACATAAAGGCAAAGTTCTCTTACCAAATAGTCATGAGGGTTGTTAGTGAGCAGCTTCGGGTACCTCTGCTTCCAGGCCTGAGTCAAATGCTGTGTGGACATGTACCCCTCGCTGGTCAGGTTGCCCGCGAAGCTGACGTTAATCCGGGGGTTCCACTCCCACAGCCCGATCAGGTTGACGTCAGCCGTGCAGATTCGTTGCTGTAATCCCAACTAATACTATAAATGCGAAAGTGAGTTTGTATATTTGTTTGTTTGTTACCTCTTCACGTTCTATCTACTGAACCAATCTTCCTGAAATTTTGCATAAACATAGCTAGGAGTATTGAGAAGGACATTGGGTACCTTTCATCCCGGGTAAAAGCACACGGGCGTAGCCGCGGGCGACAGCTAGTTGTTAATAATAATCACATCCATTCGGAGAGCTCCCAGTTTGAGTTAGCGGGGCATACGTTTTTGTAAATCTGTAATTATATCTGTATACCATCTTTTGTGTACCTTATGCAAACGCAAATAAAGACTTATTCTATTCTTTTCCATTCTGAAAATTGAGCGTGTCAAGTAACAACTACTGTCTGACGTGACTTGGATTGGTCGCTACTAGTAGCTTTTCTGTCCTGCCACTCTGCCCAACTAAACCGACCAATTGCAACAAATCCACTATTTTTCTTTCTCAACGATACAACTTTTTAGTTGGTCCTATAAGAATATTATATTCATTTAAATTTGGTTATATATTGAGCTTCTTTGCTTCCTTCTGGAGTTACTTACACACTACAATGTTGGCAACTAAACAGACAACGGAAAATAAAGTAATGAGCTGGTTTACGATGGTACGATGGTAACCATTTTTCCCTGGTTGAATGTCTTCTAAATGACTTACATTTGTGTTCCTAAAGTTTCCGCTTCTATAGTTGTTCAGGATGTTATTCTTGAAGTCGGAGAGCTTCTTTAGCTCGGGGATTTCGGATGTTGACGGGTTGCTCGCGCCGTGACGGTACGCTAGCCAAAATGCTATCGGCTCACATCCTGTAACATTGTCAATTTATATTAGAAAAAAAAACATAGTGAAACGCGAGCAGACATCATAGATTTATTATATTCGTTCTGAATATCAACTGTTTATTATTACTTCATAACGACCCCTACCACCATCCTAATTTCGACAAACGATAGCTTGAATGCACAGTGCTTCAACAGAACATAATATATTTGACTATCATTAGTCCGACAGAACATACTTCGATGAAACCAGATAAAACACATTTTAGCTACACACAACTTCGATGTGCATTTCTTCGACACATCTCTATTTCGACAAAAATACATTTAACATAATATAGCTTAATTCAATCATTAACAGATCTGAAATCAATATAGTGCCCTCCTAGAGGCTTGAGGAAAAAAAATCGAAATTAGGTTCCCGAACTTGTTACGCAATTGGAAAAATAAAAAATCATATAATTAATTTTGATAATTAGGTTCTTTAGCGCAATATAATGAAGTAAGATAGAAGCAGGAGTTTTGGCGCCAAGCTAAAGTCGCTCAGTTATCGTCATTGTATTTATTTTCTAATATTTGTGTTTTTTCGAGTATTTGTGCATAATAAAGGTAGATTATTATTCGCTAAGTGTTCGTGAACAAGCGTGAGTGTTGGGAAGTTGTACAATGTCGTATAAGTGACTTTAATTCTTGACACCAAAATCTCCCAAGATAAAGCTAAGTGAAACTTCCACCGCTTCACTTAGCCCTTGACTAACTTGACTAGACATGACTACTGACTTGACTTGACGTGACTCGACAAAATGAAGAACATTTATCTATAAACTTGATACTGGCAAAAATAAGCTTTATGTTTGATTTCCATATTGTGGATTATATCCACATCAAAAAAAAGATAGAAGCAAATCTCTGGGCAACAGTTTACCATAGATAATAAATAAATATTAACTAGATCCTAGTAAAAAAATCTGTTGTCTTAGTACCTATCCGGCTCGTTGCCAGAGGACGTCATAGATACGATTAATTCCTTTGTAACGTTAAGATGTGTCGATGAAAACATAACAGTTTCTAACGTAACTGGTTTCGTGATGTTTTTTGTTTATAAATACCCAGGTTACTCGTTTGTAGTAGATGTACCGACTTTATCTCGACAGATGTAACCAGCATCCGTGCGATCGTGGTCATGTGGTCATCGCTAATAAACCGACACACGAAAATAGACTGGGCACGTGTGTGACATACATTATGTTGGATGCACTATTATATCCATGGCGTAGAAACACCATGTCTATGAAATGGGATAACGTTAAATCTTTGCGCATTGCCAACCCTTGAGAAACTTTTTATGCCCTTTTGAAAGACTCCTTATAAGTAGTAGTCTTCGCGCTATTAGGTAAGCGACTTAATGAATTTGCATACATCATATAGTCACGTCTTTATTCCATACGGGGTAGACAGAGCCTAGGGCCATAAGACCTTAGACCACGATTAGCATGATGATAGTTGAAACAGGAAATAAATAATGATGGGTTGCTAGCCGCATCGCCATATGTCATGATTCCCCCATTCGCCAATTTCCTCAGTCGACTTTTACTAAAGCAGCTGGTACATTTTACTATGTTTTTCTTTTTTTTTCAGAACAGCATGGAAGGTTTATAAAGTTAGTACTAACTAACTTTATAAACAGTATCTATACTGGACATGTAAAATCCGAAGCCAGTACCCCTATTATGAGTTTTTCTTAACGCAGACGCTAGCGACTGCGTTAGCGATTTAGTATGGCAACCTTGTACAGCACCTCTGGCGGATAGTAAGGCAACTAAGAAATTCCATACAAAATCCTAACGCAGTCGCTAGCGTCTGCGTTAAGATAAACTCATACTAGGGGCACAGTTCCAGTGATATTGAAGCGTGTTCAAACAAACTTTTCATTTTCATGGACCCGCCAAATAACTTAATCCCGGTAATAAATTTTTATACTAGCTGCCAATGGATTGAGGTGGTCACGACGACCATCAGCTATAAGGAACACGACTTCAATGAAGTAGGTAGGTAGTATAAGTTTCGATTTTAATCTTAGGTCAACTATTTTCTTCTCATACTTATTGCGTAGCTTACAATGTCAAATGACCTTGGACACTGACAAAGGTTTTTGAACCGCCGCACGAAACGCGGAATCTTTTCTATCTCTAACAACAAAGAATAAGATGCCTTTTACAAAATACACAAACCTTAAAACATTGCTTTTTAAGAGAATATTCCATATTCTGAGAGGCAATATGTAATAATAAAAAGAATAATAAGATGGTACATATATAATATATCCATACTTCCATATCCATACTTCCATGCTTCCATACTTCCATACTTCCATCCATATCCATACTTCCATACTAATATTATAAATGCGAAAGTCTGTTTGTCTGTCTGTCTATCTGTCATCTCTTCACGGCTAAACTACTGGACCGATTGTGATGAAATTTGGTAGGGACGTAGTTAACGACCTGAGGTCAAACATAGGCTACTTTTGGGCTCGATATAACCGAGTCCCACGCGGGGCGAAGCCGCGGGGAACATGCTATCACATTTGATAGTATATAGAATCAAGTATACTGTATTTTTATAACTGTGTACATTTTCGAAAATGTGTATATTTATAATAAGAATTTCATGTATTTCTCATTGTAAGTAAATTGTATTCTTTATTATGAGAAATAAATATCTTAAACCATAAACCATAGATGAAGCGACAATAGCAAGAGAATTGACACACTGTTTAAAAATCCATACTCGTTCAATCAATAGCGGAAGTAACGTGCTACTGCTAATGAAAAGGCGGTAAATATTGATACACTGTAGGCATAGTGCGCACAATAACTATTAACTATTTTGTGCTAAGTATAGCCATAGAATACCTAATCCATACTATCTTATAGGTACTTCCATACTTCCATATCCATACTAATCATACTAATATTATAAATGCGAAAGTTACGATGTTTGTATGTCTGTGAGTTTGTTCCTCAATCACGCAAAATCTACTGGACGGATTTCGATGAAAATTGCTACAGAGATAGATTATGATCTGGAATAGCACATAGGCTACTTTTTATCCCGAAAAATAAGTTTCCCTTGGGACAGGATACAAATTTCAGTAACGCCATCTGTTTTTAAGGAAATGTGGCACTAGATGGCGCTCTAAATTATTATGCAGATAAATGCAAGTTTCTAATGATGAGACAGATTTTTATGAAATTTAGTACTAAGATGTATATGATTTGTATGTATGTATATGATAATATGATCTGGAACAGCACAGGGTACTTTTTATCCTTAAAATACGAATTTCGTGGCCATCGCTACCTATTCGATTCAGTAACGACATCTATTTTAATTAAGCGAAACAAACTACACGTAAAACATTTCCAAAATACCAATAAAGTAATTATTTTATAGGTATGTCATTATGTCACTAGATGGCGCTTTAAAATTGTAATTACAAAGATGAATGAACTGGAACAGCACAGCCTTTTTATACCTTCAGTATTGTCATCTATTTTAACATATAGCGCTTTAAATAATTATGTGAAAAAACTACACATAAAAGCATATAAATACCTACTACAAAAACCACAAACATTATTTTCTGTGCCTTGAGATACGTATTTTCTTTTAGTCAGAAATAATTTAGCTACATTTTTCCATTCTCAAGAGATAATCAGACCTATTTGTTTTTATTACCAAGATGTCGTTCAGTGTATATTTTTTAGTTCTCACTGTTTGTTACTGTTCTCTTTAGATGGCGCTCTGCTGTGCTTAAGTTTTTTGAATCGCGCTTTTGAGATTTTTTCGTGGAAAACGACCTTCCGAGAATTGTATTTATTATTTTTGTCTAGAGCTGGGCTTAGAGGTGGGTTGGATTAGGTAAAACCCGTACCTGTTCTATCTAATACTAATACCAAAAAATAACTAATCCAAATACCTAATCCGAATACCTCTTCCTAATCCCTGCCATTCGCAGCCAATTCCCAACCTTATGTCATACATAGTAAAGTTCAATATTGTTTCTAACACGATAGTATTAGATCTTCAAAGTATTGTTCCTTAATCTGTGTATTAGATAACATTTCTGGATCGAAGCTCCTAATAGTAACACTGCTGCACTAGCGAATCTAATACACCTAATCCCAGTAATTGTTAATACTTTATTTGCAACTGATTTTTGATCTTATTATTAAAGTGCGTAAAGGTCATTGTTGTTTAGATGAAAATATTTGATAAAAGTGTACCTAATCCATACGTTTAATTCTAGTAGCAAATATTTTTCGCAACCGATTTTTTATCTTATAATAATTAGTTTAAGGGTCAGTGTTCTTTGATGGATGAAAGTATTGGATAGGTACATACCCAATACAAGAGCCGACGAGAATATTCAAAAATCTTCTCAGTCGATTTTGAACTTTACGTCGTATGATTTAAGGATGAATATTGCTTGCATCGAAAAATACCTAATCCGGGGTGCCAAATATTAGGTACGTACTGGTATCGAAAAATACCTAATCCACGCACCTAATCTAATATTTATGCCTCACCTCTAGCTGGGCTGTAAATATAAAAGCCACCGTTATTACGGGAGCTGCAAAAGGAGTTAATGTTTTAATTCCCCGTATACCAATAATTCCAAACAACCTGCCATTCCAATTCAAGAGGTTACAATTTCCTATCAAATTTGCTTTTTCAATAACAATCAACAAATCCCAGGGCCAAACCTTAAAAGTGGCAGGCATTCATTTGGGTACTCCGTGTTTTTCACACGGTCAATTATATGTTGCCTGTTCACGTAGTGCCCAAAACCTACATGTGTTGGCAGAAAATAATAAAACATTTAATGTTGTTTATAGAACTGTATTAGAATAAATTTTCATCAAAGAGTTACTATGTTTTAATTTTCGATATAAGTGTCATTTTTCATAACCATTACCTTATTAGATTTTATTTGTGGAGTAAAAAAAAATATAGGATATATATAGATCACGATCTTTATTAAGGTTTAAACCATATGCTTTAATAAAAAGTTAAATTTTTACAGCTGAATCAATTTATAAAGTCACCTCAAATGTAAAGAAAATGTAGCTTTTAAGTCAGGAAACTTAAAATTGTAGTGATCACATATGTTATTATATACATATAGATATTTAATATACGTACTTTATTAAGATTTTAACCGTACACTTTTATTTTTGAACTAATATTTTCAAAGATATTTAAGAAATAGTTACTTACTAAATCTATACAAAATCAGTTCTATTCTGCCAACGAAGTAGAACAATGCGTTGTGCAAAAAGCCAATCTTATTGCAATGCGTAGATGGCATTAAATGTTACTTTGTGAATTTTTTTGCAGCTCGAGTGCTCCCTTAATTCGCAACCGCTACTCTCTCTTTGTACTCTCTGCTCCACTCTACTATTTGCCGCGGGCGAAGCCGCGGGTAACAGCTAGTATTATAAATGCGAAAGTCTGCCTGACTGTCTGTCTGTCACCTCTGCACGGCTAAACTGCTGGACCGATTGTGATGAAATTTGGTAGGGATGTAGTTAACGACCTGAGGTCAAACATAGGCTTTTGGGCGCGATATAACCAAGTCCCACGCGCTAGCATTACTATAATCACAAAATAGAGCTACGCTACCCCCATTGGGATATATTAATAGCAGCTCCTCGTAAATTGGCGGTGATCTCATGCAGCCTGGTTGTTTTACCAAATAAAGCATCAATTACTTAATTACATGATATCCTTCACGCGAATTTTGTAACATTCGATCATTTTAGAGTTTACCCGGGTGCCATGTTAGCTGGTTACTTCGGTGCTGGGCTCGGAAACCTGCTTAAAATAAAAAAAACCAGCTCGTTTTTCTGCCCATACATTTTTACAGCGACCGCTAGCATTACGGTTTCACTCAACCGGTATTTGCCCAAAAATAACGGTATTAACCAGATATTTAGGACCCTAAAATCGAGCCTACCTATACTTACTTACCAGGTTAAAGCCTGTTATTTTTAGCTCTTTGAAATATCGGTTCCGAGCCCTGCTTCGGAGTTCGCTTTCTGGAATTTTGTTCTTCACTCTCTACGTTCTTCGTATAGATTGCAACTGCATAGATGTAAGTTTGTACGATTTTTTTTTAGTCTAAGAGGCAAAGATCTGAGATAGGTATAGTATAGTTCCAATTTATTCTATGAACTATAATATAATCCATTAAACAGATTGCATTGCATTCTTATTTCTGTTGACGTAATAATATAACACTTAAAGTAGTCAGGTACGACAAGACTATTTACATGAGAATGTCAATGAATGAATATTAAGTTAAAGCCATAAAGCTATATCTATCATACCTACCATACCACAGAAAAGAGAAGTACTTACAAAATTAGTGCAAAATAAAAAAAAAAATGTAATATAGTATACGTATAAATACGTGTATTTATGCTAAACGTGACATAATATAGATAAGTTTACACAGCTGACTAATCGTGACCTTAGGAAGACAAACGACTCCTGTTAGCCATTTGTCAATGCTAAATGGACCCAATACTGATTGGATTTCCCCCCTATTTGAGGGATTGGTATTGGACGGACATGTCAATTAAAATGTGCTGTTGTACCACTCCTACGTATATCTCATATTGTTAATTTGTTTTTGATTTGTTGATGGATCATTTGTTTATCATAATTTGGTTAGGTAGCCATATTGTTTAATCTTTAGTGTTGATGGTTCGTTAATTTGTTTACAATGGACCATGTCACTGACACAAGTTTGTTTCTTAGAAACTGACGTATGTAGGTATATTATGAAGACAATCCAAAAACTATTTGTATAGTCGGTAGACTGTCTGAAAATAAACTCTTAAAATCAATTGAATGACCGTACGGAACCAGGCTTCAATCTTATAACTAATACAAGCAGTCCACCCCGGTTTCGCCCGTGGTTTATATATATAATTTATAGATGAGCAACCGTTAAAAACCAATGTAACTACTACCTACCTATCTAAAAAGTAAGTAACTATTTTGAACTAAATTTTTACGCAGGCGAAATTGGCAGGATATCATACAATACATTCAAGGTATAATATGTTGGATACAATACAATCTGTGGGTCTCATCACGTCAGGTTTATTCAAAAAACAAAACGAAACTAGTTACTACGTCATTAGCTCTTGAACTAATGTGTAGTTAACAAGCACAACACATAGTAGGAGAGATGGATTGTAATGTTATAGACAAAATTCAATCATTGCCGGCTGACTGCGTTTCTAGACTAGCTAGATTCCATTTTGTTTGCCGATGTATGTAAACGACAGCCAGTTTATTTGTGGTCCAGTTACCGACAAAATTTGCTATGTAGCTTATGTAGAGCAATATGCAACATTATAATAATAATGCCAATTTGCGAATCCGCTCATAATTGGAGTATTTTTATATTACTGGGTCATTTTTTATGTTTATACTACTAGCTTTTCCTCGCGGCTTCACTCGCCCGAACGGTGTGTATGTACTATTCTATAGCCCAATACCTTCTCCAAGAACCAGGGTTTAATATGCAGAAAGATTTTTTTTAAACAAGAAAACAAATCAGCTTTACTATACATACTATATGTATATACTATGTGTAATTTTATTACACCCTTCAAACCTTTATGAGGGGTCTCATCTCATGTGGAAAAATAGATACCTATTTGTGTACATATAAATAGGTCACACACATGAGGCCACTAATAATAATTGTTTCCCAAGGCTAGCTTACCTAATGAATTATTTTGTTAGCTAGTTTACTAAAACATAGAGTTTTCGGAACCAATGAGTTGGTTTGAGTAAAAAAGAATGAATCGGTTTACTCGTTTAAGAGAGCTTTCCGTCCTCATACATATATGTATATCTTCATAAAAACGAAAACCACACACAAATCTAGAGCCAATGAAGATGAAATTTGGCAGGAATGAAGATTGTGTCAAGGAGACGTCCGCTAAGAAAGGATTTTTGGAAATTCCATTCCTCAGCGGGTGAAATGGGGTTGCAAGTTTGTATGAATTTTCGCCATTTTTGAAGCGTGACACATGACATTTAGTGTCGTAGTAGTCGAAATAACCAAGTACCATGCGGGCGGAGCCGCGGGCGTCACCTAGTTGATAAAGTAAGCTTGTAGCTGGAATAATTAACAAACACAATCATAAATTTAAGAGCATAACAGACGAAGAGGTTTAAATAGAGATAATTATTATTGAGAACAGGCGAGGAAGCATGTTAGGACACTGATTTGATGAAAAACATTTGCTGGTTGATTGTAAGAGATCCCTTTTTGGAATAAGTCCGCCATTGTACTTTTGTTTTATTATGTACTAGCTGTTCCCCGCGGCTTCGCCCCGCGTGGCACTTGGTTATATCGCGCCCAAAAGTAGCCTATGTTTGACCTCAGGTCTTTAACTACATCCCTACCAAATTTCATTACAAGCGGTCCAGCAGTTTAGCCGTGAAGAGGTTACAGACAGACAGACAGACAGATTTTCGCATTTATAATATTAGTATGGATAGTATGGATGCTTTTGTATTCACTTTTGTTTTAGTACAACAAAATTATAAGAAACAAACATTATTGAAGGAAAGATAAAAGGAAGGAGGGGTCCAGGTAGACCAGGAATAGCTATTGAAGCAGATAAAGGAGAAAACAAACACACATCCGGATTAAATCTTAACCACAGAGCAGATAATAGTGCTAAAGTACCTTAACTTTACGTAGTAAGTTTGGTAATAAGGTAGTTTTCCCGTTTATTAATTCTGAACCCGGAGCACAAAATTATATTATAGTACCAACAAAGTCCACCAGGGCTATTTCTGATAGTAAAATGAAATAAACACAAGGCCCGTTGTAAAACATTAAAATTAGTTATTTAGTCAGCTATAATTATAAACGTTTTACGCTTGTTAGGGCTGTCACTGCGGTATTTTTATTTTCAACATCATCATAAGATTAGTGTCAAATAGTTAGAGACCCTGGTGTCAGTTATTCTACCACCTTTGGACTTCTGACGTATGTTTTTTTACTACTAGATGAAAGCCGGGGTTGACGGCTCAATTATGTGCCTTCCGAAGCACGAAATCATCTCTACATAACACAGTAAAATGTCTGTACGTTAGTACTTATGGGTATCTCGATAGAAACTGCCATAGGCCAAGCCTGCGAAACTACTTTAATTTACCCAAACCGAAAACATAATCCACCGTAATATTATTTCATTTAAAAATAAAAACTCTATTGACTGATGAGATCCCAAGCGTCAAAAAAATGCCTCCACATCGCTGTCCGTCGATGGCAAGGTGCCCAGAAGGCTGGCAGCATTGCCACGTCGAATGGCAATGCTGCTATTTTCCCCCAGGAACATAACAGCCCTCTGGTTACGTGTGGCATCATCAAACCTATAGAGGTTTGAAAATAAATAGTTATTATATAGCTTACGCGATGACCTAACGCTGGAGTCTCCTGGACACGCTCCAATTGTGACATCCACTTGAATTATTCGCTATAGTTTTTCGTGTCGTGTTTTCATTAGCCTAAATAACGTGGCCTTGGTTTATGGCAAATGATTCGGGTGGAAACCAAACTGGGATATTTATTTAATTAACTAATAAAATGACGAGAGAGGTCATGTAATTTTTGACCCGAAGTCGGAAACCATAGGGTATTCGGGTATTAACATTATATCGGGTCATCTTCATTTCGTTAAGTTACACGGTCAATCGACCATGTACCTAACTTAACTTCGGAACTCCTTTCGACCTTGGACGTACCTAGTCCCTTTAACGACTATCAGATGGCAGCTGTGACCAACGGCTTAATGTACATTACGAAACATGGAATCATCTTTATTATTAGACGGTCAGGTGATTCAAGCCTGCAATGTCCTAACCAAACTGGAAACAACTAAAACAAAGTATGTTTCCCGTGGGAATCGAACCCTCGGGTTTACAGGCAAATGCCTTAACCACTGGAACACAGAGGCAGATTGATTGAAGACAGATTGTAAGTAATGTTAAAAGTTTTTACAGCCGAATTTCCTCAATCGAAAATAAAAATAAAAAACAGAAAGGCTGTTGTTTTTGAAGCAATCGCAGGTAACTAATTATAGTAAGAAAATTTAATAAACACATTGGTATAAAAAGTGGATAACTTAACTGTCATGTGATGTGTACCATTCACGGTTGTAAGAGAGGAATGGCATGCCGAAATGGCATGGAAGCGAAAGGCCAGAAAACAGGATTTCGTATAGAAACCATAAGAAGTTATCGAGGTACTGTAGTTTTTGAACTGATGTAAGGCACATCCTCAAGATGTTTGATAAGCATATAGAGCCTCTACACAGTCGCTAGCCCCTGTGGGAAATTCTTAGCTAAACCAAAGATTACAGAATGCAGCTATACCTTATCCGCCATACCATACCCCCCTTGGCGGATGAATATTTATTTGATTTTACATACAGAATTACTAATGCATATGCTCTAATATGCTACGATATTTGACCATCTATTTGATAGGCAATCTAGTCTTATAAAAATATCAATGGACGGATCACAGATTTTACTCATAAATTTCCAACGCATGTAGAGAATTTCCTAACATATTTGTGTTACAAACGAAACAAGCCAATCTTGCAAAACGTACTACTAAAAATGTCTGTTAAAAATACTCTGAACTTACCGGGTATTTCGTGAATCTTGCTTATAGGGATATTGTTGGTGGCGAAGAGATACGCGGTCTTGGAGCCGTAGAGGAGGTAAGGGTTCTCGTTGACTGAGAGGCATGTCTCTTGCGCGCGCGCAGCCGCTAGGGCTAGCGCCAGAAACAACCACCAACCCATCTTCAGCTGGATGTGGAAATAAGTCATAGTTAAAAAACTAAAATACCGAAGAAAAAACACCCCGACTGTATTTAAGCATACCTTGTGTCGCTGTCCCAACACTAATATTTGGTTAGTGCCTTATTAATATGTTGAAATCAGGGCCACAAAGTTACACTTAAAATGCGCTTCGAAGAATACCTACAACCCTTTATTGGGTAGCCGCAACTCGTGCGTGAGTTAAAAGGTTTCTCTACCAGTCAACAAAGATGTGAGAAGGTGAGAGGGGGGAGGTACTACTACTATTTATTCTGTGGTAGAGTACATGCCATGTAAGAAATCTCGAAAACGTGGCGCTACTATCAACAATATTATTTAACCAGCACATATTTATTATCGAGGAGCTCCATTAGTCTAGTGGGGGAGCGTGTTCGTGAATTGTGAATAAAGTTTAATCTTTATGCTTACTCTATCGCATTGGTACTAACTGTTAATACATTGGAAATGTAAAAAATAAACAAATAAATAAACTTCAGAGTAAACAAAAAGATACTAACAAAAAAAGCTGAACATCTCTAAAATGTATAGTCTCCATATTATAAACCTATACAGGCCGTCTAAGACAGGCCGATATCGGTTTATTACAAAACAAATATTAAAGAATCTCTAATATAATGGCAACATAAGCTAAAACTTTTTTAAAAAGTGAAACTATAAATATCTTCTATCTCTTTAGTCGCCCAAAGCCGCAAACTCCAATTTCCAAATGACGAAATTGACGAGGGTCAAGTGCAATCGTAATTAATTATCGCACTTGCAGCTTGCAGCCCCAGATCTCTACTGTATTAAAATAAATAAATAACATAAAAAAATATTAATTTAGACAAAAAAGTCCATTTAGTGTTAGTAGCACAGAAACTTACAAACTACCTATGTGTGTAAATAATTTGCCTTATTTATAATTTAAATATATATATCTTAACCCACTGGGCAATAGAACTACCTTGATCATTTCAATTTTCCTAAAAATTTTCCTTAGTAATTGTTTTCCAAGAGCATATTTTTAGATGCACAAAATATAATAGTAAGTGCCGTGAGCGCAGTCAGATGTAAGTAGTGCTAAGGTGGTATGCATCACAGTATGCATACAGTTGTTTTCATCGGTACGTATCTTGAAAAAAATTGTTTGATTTTCTAAGGTATAGATATTGAATTTGAATCGGAATATTGGCGGGAAGATAGAATTCACAACTTAGCCCTGTGTATATATTTTCCAAAACTTATGTTTTTTCGAGTATTAGTGCATATTAATAATGGTGGATTATTATTCATTAAGTGTTCGTGAACAAGCGTGAGCGTTGGAAAGTGGTACAATGTCGTTTTTTTAAGTGATTTTAATCCTTGTCACCGAAATCTCCAAGATAATGCTAAGTGAATTCTTCCACCGCTTCTGTCTTGCTGGACTAACTTGACTAGACATAACTGACTACTGACTTGATTTGACTGTCACTTGATTAAATGAAGAAGTTGAAGAACATTCAAATAAAACTTGAAACTGGCAAAAAATAAGCTATAAGTAAGTTTGAATGCCATTTCGTGGATTTATGCCACAAAAAAAGTACCTATTAATCAAAAATGTATGTATATATGAGAACCTACTAGTGGTAGAGAATCTAGGTTGTTTATAGACACATAAAATCCTTTTTATCCTACTGCCCGAAAGAAAGTTATGTTTTTCGTTCGAGATGTCAGTAGACTAAACAGATTTTAACATACCTAATGAGGTATATATTATCATAATCTGTGATCATAATATAGACCTAGTTTAGTTTTAATTGTGTGACACTTACCTACCACATATAGATAATAAATTAAATTACTATTTGCTAATGTAACTAATTAATTAGTTTTAAAAATTAATAATGATTTATTTTTTTCATACTATTTAAAAAAGTAGAGTCGTTAACGTTTGCATTAAGTAGTTTTATTCTTATTGTTCTATTCCTAAAAAAACGTAGGAATATACGATATAGGTAGGACTGCTTAGGTACACAAAGAGCTCATACATTTGGATCCCATGGCTTATTTAAAAAAAAACCTGTTCTAACGTTTTATAATTTATAACAAACAATCAGTTACAGAGAGGTAGGTAAGTAAGTACATAATTTAACGTACCTAACTGTTATCTTCTAGAATACTTTTGCTTTGCAGTAAATTAAATAACTACCCGTAAATTGTTGTCTTTTAATTTTAAAGATAAAGTAAAATATTTACATAAAATATTTGTAAATTAAAGTCGAAATTAGTTACAAAACTTCGTTATAAGAGAGGTTAGGTTACAATCCAATGCAAACAATAACAAAAGTAGCGGTACAACCTGCGTACATACATATTGTACATTATAGCACCATTATTACCTAGTATTCGGGAAAAAAAAAACAATTGCACAACACTTCACTTATATTAGAATTTTATTTTATTCACATATTACCTTTTCGCGGGATAATTCGGGATAAGTATTTCCGTTTAGTCTATGGTAGAGCAAAACGCGGGAAACGCGACGTGGCGCTCACGCGATGGCGGACTCACTGACTGACTACCAGTTTCTCTGTTGGAAAAATTGTGAGGCCACTCTTTGATTGACTCACTGTCAGAACTAGTATAGTATTTTTTACTACGGTCTTGTCTACTTCTTATATTTCCACGATTCCATTTTCTATACGGGAAAGATGCTTAAACATGCTCAATAATACTTAGATAGAGTCAAGTCTCTGGTAAATGAGATATTGTCCTTATAATATATATATAGATATTTTTCATATTGTAACAAAATAAATGTTTCTTTTATGCAAATTAAAACTGTTGCCTACTTTATTTAGACAAGTGTTTGTGAGTAACATTAAACTAAGTAGGTACTTAAGACTTATTATTAGTTAGGTAAGCAACTCAAAAATATGAAAATAAATAAGTAATTAAAAATTTAACCTTTGTAAATAACTAAATATTGGTTGATCTTTGGGGTGATGTGTGCTGTATACTGGTTTTTAATTCATTTTATTTCTTTTATATTTTTTTTTTAATTCATAATATGTACAAATTTTGGGACCAGAGATCTGAGTTGATTAATAAAATAGAGAAAAACCAAGCGGTTTGTCCGATTGAATGGGAATCGCTCTACATTAAACCTCCATACTAGCTCCTGTATTTAAAATATAACGTTTAGTTTGATGACATCACCCAACCTTCATCAAAATGAGCTAATCGTAGGTATATCGTACCTATTTGCATGTAAGTCTACTTATCACATTGAGCCTGGCAAGTTGCCAAACTTAATAATTAGAGAAGATATGTAAAGCCTTTGTACCCGCTGCCTTGCTTTATCAAAAGAACGTCTTCCTAGTTGTAGTATTACTAATTCTGTGGTTGCGTGCTAAGGTGTAAATTACTATAGAGCTCAGAATATTTATCCTGTTCTGTGGCTCGGGTCGTCCTAAAACTTATTAAAAGATTGGGCAATATTTTTAATGAATAACCTCAGAACCAGAAGCCAACCTGACATACCCCAGGCGCTTGGTGGGTGACTGCCACCTGCAGGAAAGTGTAGTAGGGTAGGCACATGTATGACATGACCACTTTCAAGGAAATTGAAACCTCTGCCGTTGTATTTGGTAGATATTATTGACTAAATGTATATATAAGTAGTATTACCGACACTTAAATTAGGAGGTAGAGCTTATACAATTAGTTTTTAGCGCCATTGACACTATAGAAAAAGAAGATAAGAAAATAATAGAGACAAATCTTAAAAAACGTGGCTATACCTACCTATGTACTAGTACATGTAGCGGAAAACTAAACTTCAGCGTTTTTTTTCTAGGTAAAGTGGGCCATATTGAAAAGTGTACCACTCCACTCCACCTGAACACTTACACTATAGGTTATTTTGTATGGAAGATCCAGATTAATTCTCGGATTTTTTTCCAAGTTTCTTTCAAATTGTTTTAAAAGCCACTCCTGATAACTGAAGTTGAATTGAAATAAACAATCAAAACACGACTAAGAAAAATGTTTCTTTGTTTATTTGTAATAACTTTATTGCACAAAATTAACGAAAAAAAAAAAAATACACAAGATAAATGCAACAGCGGACTTATCCCATATAGTAGATATAGTAGATTATGTATTTATGCATGATTACGTTCAGCAATCAGTAAAGTACAATCGGCCACAAACTTACAAAAGCGAGTTTCCACTCGACCGTGATTCGTCATGCGGAGCATTGACCGATCTTGCTTGTAATCATAGATTACAGAATGCTATAAGTAGGTTATTATGCACCTTATGCACCTGTGATAATAGTTGTAATAAAGTAGGAAATTAAGTTTAAACTGGTCTTCATCATCACTATCCATATCCATATTATCCATACTTCCATACTTCCATATCCATATCCATATCCATATCCATATCCATATCCATATCCATATCCATATCCATATCCATACTTCCATACTTCCATACTTCCATACTTCCATACTTCCATACTTCCATACTAATATTATAAATGCGAAAGTCTGTCTGTCTGTCTGTCTGTCTGTCACCTCTTCACGGCTAAACTGCTGGACCGATTGTGATGAAATTTGGTAGGGATGTAGTTAACGACCTGAGGTCAAACATAGGCTACTTTTGGGCGCGATATAACCGCGGGCTGAGCCGCGGGGAACAGCTAGTTTAATAATATTTCTTTGAATAGTTTAGTGTAATAACAATGTTAATATCACAAATCACAGAATACTATTGTATCATATCATATCTAAGCAGTTGTTTTATGTTTTTGATTCATATTCACTTCATATTGCTTATAATTTAATTAACCTAGGTATGACTTCATAGATCTTCATTCGATTGGCATTTTTATAAGCGTCGTCGCGTCGTTATTGTATCTATGATAATTGAAGTTAACCATTAAGTAATACTTAATTACTTACTAAGTATAACGTCATCGGTGCCCACTTCCTAGTGTTTTAAGTAAGTATATACATACCTATCTACCTATTAATTATGATAATCTATGTTGATTCTCAATGAGTAGGATACCTAGTCTAGTCAGTAAGTATGAAAAAATATATTTTAAGTATTTTTTTTATATTTTTTATTTCGTTTCGTTTAGGTAAAAGGATGTAAAAAACAGTAAGTATCTAGGTACGCCATATTGCGCCTTCAGGTATACAAAATTGAATGAATTGCGATAAACCTAGGTAGGTACCTATTAGAAAACAATCGTTAGTCGATTTGTAACACGTCGTCGTTACATTGCAGTACCTCGTATTAAATAACATTAAATACCCTAATTAAACACGTTTTAAAAACCAATATTTATATAAGGTGGACACAAATCAACTGCAAATATTTTAAGGGCTGGAGGATTCGGACAACTATCGTAAACTAGTTTTCCAAATAAACATATATCGAAATATGAAATGAAATTTTTTTTTCACTCTTCATACTAAACTAGATCAGATGATTCTCAATTTGTACGATACCATCAATTTTTTTTCGTACTTATTTCGATATAAGTTTATTTGGAAAAGTTGTTCAGTATAGTGGTCTTAATCTGCCCTTAAAATATTTGTACTTAGTTGATTTGTGTCCACCTTATATAAGTGAATAAGTCTTCACTACGAAATTCTTTTAGTTTACCTTGTTTACATACAAAATTACGTCCATACTTATACAAATCATGTACAGTACAGTAGAGTGCACCTATGAATTTTTAAAACGGGCTCTATTAATAAAGCTATAGAAGTGATAATCGTGAAATGGATGTGGCACGTGTAGTACGGGTAGGTATGCAACGAGTCATTCGTAGTGCATGCTGGCTGACCTCAATTTTCATGTACACTGACCCGGCAGCAGCCACAAATGCCACTCTATCTTTCGGACGGGACGTGTGTTCATAAAAAAACGTCGCTGTTCAATCATAATTCAATTATTTTGGAATAGTAAATTTACGAATCTAACTTATTAACCCTGAATCCTGTATTGGTATTTGAGCGCGCTTGTTATTTGAGTTGTATTTGCTTTTAATCTTTTTATAAATAAATCATCTACAACCGCTTGCTTAGGCTACATGCTTATTATTATTTCCTTTTTTTTTTGTTTATATATTGTTTATATGATCGATTAGATATAAGTAGTAGGTAGTACATAGGTATGAGTACATAAGTAGAGTATTCGGCCATTCTCAATTTTGGCATTCTTAGTCTAATTACCACAACCCTTTTAATTTTTTGAACTTATTCATGAAATATGACTGTAGAGAATGAATATGAATCAATTGTGAATTTAATCTTATTGGCATTTATTTAGCTTATGTAGTATCCAAGTTATCGGAATCTAAAATATTTGATGGTTGTGACAATTAGAAATTATAATTTTACCTCGTCCCGGTAATTAGAAACTTGAATTTTTCCATATTAGTATATTGAATAATGACCGCTTATGTATTTAAAGAAGATATTTACATATTATATATTAATTTTGTTAAGAAACTATCATATAAAACGCAACAATTCAACATTATAATTAGTTTATAATTGTTTGAGTATGCTTAAATCTAACGGAAATAACAGCTGTTTTGGTTTTTAATTGACGGTGGCGCTAGTGTTCACCGAGATATCACCTTAAATAACAGCTGTTATATACTTATTTTTAAACAACAGCAGCGATGGCAATTAGTAAAGTTGTGGCAATAAGCGTCGTGGCTCTTAGAGAGAAACATGATTTTCCAAAAAAAAAGCTACTTAATAAACAGAATTCTCATAAAGACACATCATAATCCATAGAGCCCAGAAATCTGCTTTATTTTCAATAAACAAGAATAAGTTAACAATAACTCATAAGTTTTTACTACATGAATTAGAAAAATCTAAAACCAAAGTCATGGCAATTGGATACTTAGGTGTCTAGTTGGCGATTACTCGACACAGCGCACAACCACACTCGACGAGTACCTCGACAACACAGACGGCTCGGGACCTGTGCTATAGTGATGTGCCAGAGATTCTTATGCAATTATTGTCCAAGGTCGGACACGTCTTCAATTGATAATTTTGACTAAGAAAGTACTAGTAACTTGTTGTATTTTTGATATTTTGCTAAATATATATTCCTTAATATAAATAACCATCTAAAATAACTAAAACTCTTTCTCTGAATAAGTATTAGACAAGTTTCCAAACTGGGAGAGCGCGTGGACGCGTCGTGGTAATTTAAGAACAATGTTTTGAAAAAATAATTCTGTTATACTATGCAATATAGAGATATTTTTTAAAGTGCAACATATAGAAATAGTTGTTAGCTACTTTACAAAAAAAACAGCACATAATATTATTATGTTTACATGAAAATTTTGCACTGGACGCTCTAAATTAAGCCTTCTGAGAATGGCCGTAATATGACACACTTTCTTTTAATCAACACATAGAAATTTTAAATGGTAGAATCCGTAAATTAATATTTGTTTTTAAGAAACTACGGTCTATTGCTGACTCAAACACAATCAGACAAGTGTACTTTGCCTTATGTCAGTCAATTTTAACCTACTGCATTACTACATGGGGAGGCATAGCAAAAACATCATTACTAACTATTGAAAGAACGCAGCGAGCCATCCTTAAGGTTTCCACTTTTCGCCCTTTTCTATTTCCTACTGAACTTCTTTATAAATATTGTAAGGTACTAACAGTTACACAATTATTCATATTAAGCACAATCCTTCAACAGCACGCCGCACTGCCATTCAGCATTAAGTTTAATGACAAAAGACGTAAAGATATTGTTTGCTCTACACCAGAAACAAAACACGCATTCACCCATCGTTTCTTCATGTTCCTTGGTCCACTCCTTTATAATAGACTTAATAGTAAACTAAGTTTCTATACCTTTACTTATAGCATGACTAAGAAAATCCTTATAGAAACCCTCCTAAATATGTCCTATGACGAAACAGAAGAACTACTAATAGTTTTAAAATAATTTATTTATAGCTTTTATTTATAACTATACTATAACTGATATTTTATGTATTAATTAGTTTTGTACAAGTAGGTATAGTTTAATAACTTAATTTTTTTCTTTAATTGTTTACTGAATTTATTTTTTTCTTTAACTGTCTGTAACACAGGATAATTTTTTATCGTAGCTCAGACACCCTTATTTTTATTGACATTTATTTAATAGCTCTTTTGTGAAAACTTTTTTTGTTTAAGTAATTTATTATTTTTATTATTATAAAACATTTTAAACATTTTGAAAGCGAATATTCAAAACCTGACATGATATTAATTAAAAGCAATTTTATACTTGGATTGGTTTAAAAAACCTGCAAGTAAATACTTAACACAGACTAAGGAGGAGATACTATACTAGTATCAGACGGCGCACTTCCATACATATTTTTTCATATATAAACAATCTGTGCGATTACTGTTAGAAAATGACATTTTGTTTTTTTTTAAATGGCGTACCTACTCTACTCATTTTTTTTTTTTGTTTTTTTTTTTTTATTTATTCCTCAACGGCATACGGTCTACCCACGTGGTGCTTTTGAATCTTAATATTTAGTTTTGTTTATAATATTAAAAATATTGCAAACGTGTGGCTGAAATAAGCACAAACTAAATAGAGATACTACGTATCAGACGGGCAAGCTTGAACATTAAAATTGGGCCATAGCAAATTAAATTTCATGGCAACACTGAGTGCAAAAATACAAAATGACAAGTATTTTTTTTATATCGTCGTGGCAGCTATAGTTTTAAAAAAGCTATTTAGGCAAAGGAGAATGAGTTTTAAGTTTTACACAGTATAACCACAGGTATAACCGTTACTTTAATAGGTGATATTCCATGTTATCCTTCAGGATCTCCTGAAAGATAACATGGAATATCAACTCTTAATGAAAATGTTGTAATGACATACAAAATAAAAGACCGAATGAGTTTTACACATCATTTAATAAGTAAATTATTTCTTAATTTTTTTTTAATTTATAAAAAAATAACCAATTAGTCAAATTCACAACTTGTTTGAGTTTGATGTGTTGCGTTACGAATGACACTCGCTTTCCATCAATATAGTGAACTGAAAAGGAAAATGTTGAAATTATTAAGGGCATTTGATAATCCCAAAATTAAAAAGTGATGCGATATCATCATGATCATTTGAGCCGCAAGCTGTCCACTGCTGGAAATGGGCTTTTCGCAAGAATTTACAGCATGACCAATCAAAAGCGGCTTGCATCCAGTACATGCCTACGATATCAAACTAACATAAAATATTAGCTAAAGAGATTGTTCTAGTACTAAAACAACTTATTTTTGTAGACTATTATTTATTAAAGACTATTTATTGCAACATATGAGTACAAAGATGAAATTATTGATGGTTGAAAATATACAATAGCAATTCATTCATATCATGTGTTAAAAGGCCAATTTAACTTTGTTATCCCCGGGGTGAGAGTTCATTCGGAATGACCTCTCTGTCTCTGACTTGATTCTTTTAACAACAACCAGAGGGCACCCTTTACATGCATTCGAAAGCACATTAAAATATGCTTTCTGTGGGAATTGAACCCACGACCAGTAGGTCTGCCGGCAAACGCCTTAACCACTAGATTATTAAAGTAGTTACTGAAATAAAAGGTTTTCGCTTTTGTAAAAAACTATTTAGGTAACTAGGTACCTACTTAGCATAATTATCATTACATTATCCAACTTACCAAGTCACAGAATGTGCTTGTGCTATGTACCCCAGTGTGTATATCAGTTATAGTAAATAAATTGGGATATGCCGATTGCCGTAGTAACTTGCCATCTTGCCAACATCTCTTAGTTATTGTGATACACATAAATACAGAAGCTTAGGTACAGCTTCTGTAGGTAAGTTAGGTTAGTCGGGTCCTGCATTGGTTTTAAGAAACTTAGGTATGTACTTAGTAAAACACTATTCCTTTTGCTTTCTTAACAAGAAATACAACACCACCAAAACATTATCAACACAATTTTCAAATATAATAAAGGCACTCTGTGAACACAATGCTATTTTCCAGTCACCACATGGTCCAGTCAGTCAAAAATTATAGAGGATAACGTATGGCGAACAAGGGGGTGAAGAATGAAGTACGGGAGGCAAGACAATTGTCAAAATGTATATTTGCGATTGTCTATGATGTTCTCTATCGATAATTTTTTTTCTTTGAGCTTTATCTGCCGTGGAAATAAGCAACACATTTGAATTATTTCACCACACATTTGCTAGGCACTGTCTGGACCCTTACCACCATCTCTTAAAACCATGCAAGATCCAATGAGTAAGGGAGATGTGATGTCGCATTAGGCGCACCCTAGACGCTCAATCGTGCATGATGGAAAACCATCAAACAAAAGGCTTGTATCGCGCTGTTTCGCTTACTCAATGGAACTTGCATGGTTTTTAGAGATGATAGTTAGCCCCCTGAAAATAAAACACACATTAGTAAAAAAAATATTTATTGTACATCTTACTGTACATAATTGATAAAATCACAAATCAAAAACAAAACATTACATTTTAAGAAACGAATAGAACCTCATTTTTATCACTATTCATAAGTTTTTATACAAAGAAATCACAAAACGATACTTAGTAGTGCTCTATGAAGGAAGATTATTTAAGGTTTTGGGGGGTTACTACAGTCTTTTAAAACCATGCAAGATCCAGTAAGTAAGCGAGACAGCGCAATACATTATGTAAGGCGACATCTCCCTTACTCAATCTTTCTTGCATGGTTTTAAGAGATTGTGGTAAGCCACCTGTACTCAGGCAATAAGGACTACCTATACTAAAAAGCCTTTGATAGATGTCTACCCGTCTGTCTGTTAGTAGTTTCTATCTTATGAACTATGTGATCAAATGTAAAATATTCAATTATAAGAATTTTACTACTAGTAAAATGTTAATTAAATAAAAACCGGTCAAGTGCGAGTCGAACTCGCGTGGAGAGGGTTCCGTACAATACGAATGCTAGTTTTTATATTCAATTGTGGTATTTATCTACTACTATCGCCATCTAGTGGTATTTTAGTGAACTATTTTCCGTAAGTGAACGTTTTATATTAAATTTACCACTTAATTGTCAATTTAAACAGACAATGAACTATATTTTGATTTTTATGAATAGGATCAAAACTTTTTATGTTACAATAATAACAAAAATATATTTGAGATCCTCATAACAAGCCCTTTCATTTGACATATAGCACGGTAAGGTTTGTAAAACTTTTTTTTAAATTCCTAAGTTGTCCCTCGAAAATGACCTTTAGTAAAAAAAAATATTTATTAACTTTGCACATCTATGTTTCTGTCACAGGATTACGCCATCCTACCAAATTTCATCTGTTCTGGTTTAGTAGGTTCGGAGAAGATTGGCTGTGACAGACGGACGGACAGACAGACGCACGAGTGATCCTATAAGGGTTCTGTTTTTACATTTTTGAACGGAACCCTAAAAATATATACTAATCTAAGAAGTCGTGTCTTACTCGTAAATCTTACGTAATGCAACAAAACTTTCGTTACTTTAAAACACATGTCAAAATAATTCCGTATGTGGTCTCATGCGACAGCCGGCTGACGAGTAACGTTATTGGCTGTCGTTTCCTCCAGTAGATTATGTGTTTATTGGCCACCGTCACCGTGTTTCTTCTCATTTTATTAGGCTAAAACAAAAAAAAAATGCTAGTTAGAGAAGCAATATTATTATTAATCATGTTGAAAAGTGACATCCCCCATATTTTTGACCTGCTTTAAGCCGCCTGTCAGCATCCGAGTGGATAATAAGATAAAGTAAAAATAAAAACAGGTGGCTTACCACGATCTCTTAAAACAATGCATGATCCAGTGAGTAATGGAGAAGTCACCTTACACCATGTATCGCGCTGTCTCGCTTACTCAGTGGATCTTGTATGGTTTTAAGAGACGATAGTAACCCCCTAGGTGGCTTACCAAAATCTTTTGAAACCATGCAAGAACGATTGAGTGAGGGAGATGTCGCCTTACAATGTACTGCGCTGTCTCGCTTACTCACTGGATCTTACAAGGTTTTAAACTTAAGACGGTGGTAACCTCCCAGTTGTGTGATTGTGACATAACAACCTATTCAAAAAAATTCCTGCATATTAGGTTACCATAGGCTGTTTAAGCAGGCCCGAAACTAATTAACTTTCTGACTTTGCGCACCTAGCTTACTTGTTTCGGGCCTGCTTATACAGGTGGCTTACCACCATCTCTTAAAGCCATGTAAGATCCAGTGAGTAAGGGAGATGTCACCTTACATCATGTATCACGATGTCTTGCTTACTCACTGGATCTTGCATAGTTTTAAGAGACGGTAGTAACCCCCCAAATGATTGTATTCCCTTAGGTAATATGTAATTTTAAATTCCATACTGAATCCTATCCGTTTGCAAAATCTCATGGTAAAATAGTATAAGGCTTACTATCGTCTCTTAAAACCATGTAAAAACGATTGAGCAAGAGTTGCCTTTCATCATGTATTGCGCCGACTCGCTAACTCGTTTTTGGATGGTTATTATAGGTGATGGTAACCACCCCAAGCGAAGTAAATGGGTCTTACTATGACCTCTAGTGGCCTACTATCATCTCTAAAAACCATGCAAGTTCCAGTGAGTAAGCGAGACAGTGCAATACATGATCTCGCTTACTCACTGGAACTTGCATGGTTTTAAGAGATGGTGGTAACCCCCCTAATAGCGATTCATAAACGTTCTCGACCCTTTTTTGTGCTGTCAATGTCACTGTCTAATGAAACTAAGCGTCAGTCAGTGTAAATTGGGAAGAGATTTCAAATCAATTGTTTTTTCTAACCTAATTTTTTTTTAATCAAATTATTTATTTTTATTTGTAAACTTTGGCATGTATGATTAGTAGGTTTGTGTGAATTATATTATTGATTCCGTGTATCCTCTGTAACATGAAACATTCATGAAACTTCCTAAACCTTATATTTACTTGTGTAAATAAGAACATAGGTAGCATATCTCATAGGATCTATGGTGTTTGATTTTCGTTGGGTGTTCGGTCGGGTTATCCCATCTCTTCTTGTGGATGTCGAAAGAGGCACAATGATAAAGAGAATCACTGTACCACGGCGACGTCATTTCATATTGGTGACGGGTTCCACACAGAAAACATTACTCATTACTCACTCAGTTTAAGTTCTAAAACCTCTCTCGTTCCCTAATGTAATTGCAAAGAAATAAGTAATAAACGAAGTTCAAAATTACTACTTTTCCTGCATATGAATATCAAATCTGCTAAGACAAACATTTCCTAGACATCCATACTTCCATACTAATATTATAAATGCGAAAGTCTGTCTGTCTGTCTGTCTGTCTGTCTGTCTGTCACCTCTTCACGGCTAAACTGCTGGACCGATTGTTATGAAATTTGGTAGGGATGTAGATAACGACCTGAGGTCAAACATAGGCTACTTTTTGGCGCGATATAACCAAGTCCCACGCGGGGCGAAGCCGCGGGGAACAGCTAGTATATACATACATGGAACATGGTAGTTATGTTACAAATTTCCCCAGAAGTATCTATTAAACTGACTAGTGGGGATTTCTGGCTTAAATAGTTTTATACCACAATATAGTTAAATATTTATAAAGAAAACAAGTTGTATTTGCTGATTAGACTGGAAAATTCTTGAATATGGTATAGTAAGTACATAAATGTATGTAGGTACTCAGCATCCCTGAAGTGGCAGTTAGTATGTGAAAATATATTATTAACTACTTTTTTTACATGTCGGTAAGAATTTTAATAGAAAATGATTCTAACCTATTTATTATCTCAAAATCCACAGCTCTTAAACATTTTACAGACAGCAATACGGGTTTACATATTTAGGTATAACATAGGTACTCGTAAAATCTATTTATTAAACTAAATTCTATACTAACCTTGTAAGCTGGTCTGCATAGTTTCATCTTGCCATCTGATCATATGTGTTAAATCTAAATTTTCAAATCATAAAATACCTGTAAGTATGAAAAATATTATTATTTAGATTGTATTCATGCATCCAAGTAGACTCGCTGTGGAAATTGGAAAAATACTGATGATAAATAGTACTACATATTTATTAGAATATAATTAATCATAAAAAAAATATCATTAATTCTTAAAAATAAAATAATAAATCTCTTTATTATTCCTTTAATTGTAAAGACTAAAAAATTTGTTCACTACTGAACTGATTAAAATATTTGGTATGGACAGCCTCTGCCAGCTTTTATTGAGCCTTTGTGAAGTACAATACAGGCGACATTTTGGTGCACTATAATGGAATATACTCAGACAACTGTATGTAACTGAAGTGTAAGTGGTGCACATCGCATGGACACATGGCCATTTGATAGAGTGCTGGATTTATTAGTTAGTGGTTCAACAACCTAGCTAAGTACTTACACAGAAAGAATGCTGACCGCTTCCTGCCTTTTGTTGTGGAAAACTATGAAGGATTCCTTTCTGCGTGGACTTGTTGTGGCTGAAATGATATTGATGTTGCATGTATTTGTACGAGTATGCTTTTGAGGCTTAAAACAAGAAATATACATAGGTACATACACACTAAGACATAACCCTCATTCGTGCTGTTGTGTAATTAGCTATAAATATACCTATTTTGTTAGATTAGTCTGTAGGTGTTTGTTTAAATTTAAGAAACTAGGTAACTTCACCTACATATACAAAGACAATAATGTACAATAAAGTTTTTACATATATACATACAGATGTGATCAAAATTGATGCTACTTGGTTGAAGCGGTCGGAATTACTTAGTAAGAGCCTACTTTCTAATTTCATGGTATTGATTGATTCCTTTAGAAATAATATGACCTCCAAACAATAGTTACTCCTTAATTATTACTTTCCGAGTATGATGTTATATCGTGAAAAATAAATTATCTACATATTTATCGGTATTTAATGTACTTACGTGGACTTAAACTACAAAAAGAACTTACGTGTTTATAGCGTCCATTGGTTTCATCATACTATTTTGCAAGATTGGATAACTTACTCAGAATTACTACAATATAGTACTTATATGTAGTCAAACCGGATTTTAAATTTTTATTTGTAGTAGATCTAGAAGTGAACAAATTACATACATAAATTCTATTATAAAATATAAAACATAAGATAAGTTACAAAAATGGCGGGAAGGAAAATAAATTTTCTTTTTCCGCGGCAATCCATCATAGACAAGAATTTGTCATTTGAAAAAAAGCGGGATTCGGCAATGTTCGGCGAAAGTCGGCGTGATTCGTGTGGAAGAAAGACAGAGAAGGATGTATGTAAATGCTTACAATGGTGTTTCCGGTGTTTCCTCTAAGCCCTAATTGGCTAGTATGGGAGTGTTCCGGCCGTGATACTTAATAGAATGAAAAAGTGATGAATAAGTTCAAAGTTAATTCGGAGTGTTTCCTAACTTTCAAAACTCGCGCCACTATGAATCCATTTACTCTATGGTTCAGTGACTTGTAAATTTTTTTCAGAAACCTTTAACTATTTAAAATAATTATAAATAAATATATTTTTGTAGTTAGTAGAACGCGAATAGAACTAAAAAAAAGTGGAATGTTTTATTTTCTGTCAAACTCGAAATATTTAATCCTTTTTTATTTGCCGAATTGAAATTGCTTGAAATGAAACGTTTATAAATGAAAGAATGGCGCAAAATTGACTCTATGGTTCAGTCCACTAATGGCGTATCTTCCGGTAACACATAATCTAACGTCAAAATGGCTAAGAAAAAAGGCGATGAGAAAGTGAATCAAACAGAACAGAATTATGAAGATGAGCCTGATTTTGATGATCCGGAAGGATTCGTTGACGACATTCCTGACGAGGGTAGGCATCTTGGACATTTTGGGGGTTAGAGGTTGTGGCCGGCCATATGCGTCACCCACGCATTTTGTGCTTTTCGCGCTTCTTGTTTCTATTTTTATTGTATTTACGACTAATGCCGTTCAAGAAATTACCTACGCGGTACTTAGTTTATGTGTTAATTCAAGTGTGTGATGTGAAAATAATAATTATAAAACATAACCTAACATTGACGTTGCAGAATTGTTGGCCGACCTTTTAGAGCAAAAGCCCAAGGAGTCCGACGGTTACGAGAATGTGATCGTGGTTGATGGGTGCCCGCAGGTCGGGCCCGAGCGTTTGGAGAAGTTGCAAAGCGTAATAAACAAAATCTTTAGCAAGTTCGGAAAGATAGTGAACGAGTATTACCCAACCACGGAGACTGGAGTTACAACTGGCTACATCTTTTTGGAATATAGCAATCCCCAGAACGCCGCTGAAGCCGTCAAGGCGACAAATAATTGTAAATTAGATAAGCAGCATACGTTTTTAGTGAATTTGTTCACCGACTTTCAAAAGTAAGTGCCACCAATATAATCTAGTTAATAAGTATAGATTCCGTTTTATCAGATTCCTACTTAACATGTTAATTTCGGAAGAAAGCAATGTAAAGTGGAATTTTGTACACAATAGTGATCACCAGCTTAATACCCTTATAATTATTTAATTTAAGCGCTGGGCTTCAGTGGAGCTCCTTCCATTATTATTATATTATAAAGTATTGATAAGTCAGTCTCATTTCATAACTTTAAATGACCATCCTTCAAATGAGTTAAATTTGCTTTAGTTTAAAACTACTTTCTCCCATCCACATTTCAAATTTTCTACTCTGTATTTCAGTGACGTGCACAGACATTTTTCTTAGGGTAGGCAAAAACCTACCTAGACCAGAACTATTTAGGTACAACTAAAACAGTAACGAGCAAGAAGATAATAAAATTATAATATATTAATCATGTACTTAGGCCCTGAAAATTTTTAAGACGACCGCCTTACCCTCCGCTCCCCGCCTTACCCTCCGCTCCCGTGGGAGTTTTGGAAAAGCATAGCAAACATATTAATTTGAAAATATTATTAAATAATGTTGTTGTTGTTAGCTTACCCTTCACTTCAACTAAATCCAATCGATCCCGGTTGATTATTATTGCCCTTTTTTCGTCAAATGAAAGATTATCTACTTAGCGCGTCATTTTATAGTTTTTGTAAACAAACACTCGGTTTACAACAATCACATGAAAATTTTACAATTTTAAACTACAACTGAGTAAATTTGTTGAAAATAAAAGTGCTATTTTTTCACCTTATTGTAAACAATGCACATTGCAATTATCAATTAATTAAACATTCAAAACAAACAAATGCATGCAAGCAAAGCAAGCATATTGTTGATTTCGATACGGAAATATAACCCTACGGAATCGGGAATGTCATCTTGTTTCTATAAAGTCTTCAAGTCTATGCGTTTTTAAATTTGCAGCATTACTCGTTTATTATCCAATAGACACAGCTATCATGTTGCTGCAATCAATCGTAATCACTAATCAGATTTAACTATGTGTAACGCGTAATTCTAATTGGCCGTACCAAAAGTGAGAGCGAGATGAAAAGTCATCTCATAGCATTTTGTTTCATCTAGACGAGGTCTTAAATTTACTCACACAGGCGTAATTTAGCGCATATGTGTCTGTTCATGTAAGTTTTTTACTTGCACTACTACACGAGCAAAAGCACATCTATACATAGTGATTTCTTAGTGAGAGTAGTAAACTTCAGACGTTTTACTAAAAAGCTGGCCTGGCTGGCTTAGCTAGAAGCGCGTATGGGCCGGCGCGCGGCGCACCGCGTGTTTGCGCGAATTCATAGATGGCGTTGTTAAGTTAATTCAATATCTTGTGTGAAAAAATATTTATTATTTATATGTATTGATTATATATATTTTTAATATTATTTATTACAAAAGTACAGGGTAGGCAACGTCTAAACGTCTTTATGATATGCACGCCACTGCTGTATTTAAATGGTTCTTACATACATATACATATATTCACGTCTTTATCCCATACGGGGTAGACAGAGCCTAGAGCCCTAAGATTTTAGGCCACGTTTAGCATAATGGTAGTTGAAACAGGAAATCAATTGTGATGGGATGCTAGCCGCATCACCTATGTCATGATTTCCCCATTTGGCGATTCCCTCAGATGAGTTTTACGGCTTGCGCGGGAAGAGAGGCAGCTGGTACATTCTATGTTTTTCTTTCTCTCCCAGACCAGCGTGGAAGAAATGGTTCTTATCATAGATAAATAGTTGTTTTTTAAATTTCTTCCTAAGGTGACAAATTCACCAATTTATCAGTCACCAGAAACCCAGTGCTAGATTTTCCCCGTCATCATTAATCGGTCAATCATTATTTGCTAGAATACAACAATAATGATTTAAAATATGAGAGTTTTACCTTTTTATGCCAACATATGCTCAAGCCTTATCATCCAGGTTTGTTTTACAGTTGCATCCTTTGCTTGTGATTGGGCCCACGGTACACATATTGCAAAGCCAAGTGGCATAATAAATTTGTCTGTATAAATCATTATCGGTTATGTTTTACACCTTATTTTACCTCTGGTTATTGCTTTAGTTGGCCATTTATAGGCACTTAGTTTCACTTTTAAACATACACTACAAAAGCAAACCTTGGGACTGTTAAGCCCAGCTGTACAACAGCTGACAAGAGTAAGATAAGTTAGAAACAGTTTTGGCAATTCAACAAATTATACTAATATAAAAAGTGTTAAGTGTTTGTTTGTATGAAAGCTTTAGACTGGCCTGATATGAATAATGCTTTCTGCATTATGATAACCTGTTTTTCGGAAAGGTTATAGGCAAGCTGTACACTACAGGCGAGTGAAACTGCGGCAACCAGTAGTGCTGTATATTATAAAAGATCTATATACTCTTTTCAGATATTCAGAAATACCTGAAGAATGGGAGCCACCTCAACCTCAACCGTTCAAGGTGCAGTCAGACCTACAATGGTACCTCATGGACCCCGATTGTTATGATCAATTCTTAGTCGGCATTGGTACTGGGGTGGCACTTCAAGTGTGGCAGAATGCACTGCCTGAACCTGTGGTCTTGCAGGAGAGACCTGTAAGTATAGTTTTGTCGATTGGATAATTTATTCATTATTTGCAAAGCACAGTATGAAAAAAATATAGGCAGATATAAGTATATCTAGAGCGTCGAAATGACGTTGGGCGCCGACTACCTGACGCCGATAAGCACTGACAATCGGCGTCGACAGCCAGCTTTTATACGTGTATTGCACTAAGAAAGTGATTGTACCTCAGACAATTCTTAAATTTGATGCCTTCAAGCCACATCCATTCAGTGTAGAACAAAATACTAGTGGAATGGAAAGCAAGAAATAAATAAATGAACAAAATGTTTTCTTGAAATTTATATGGACTCTTTTGTTTGTAGAACTGGACGGAAACTTACGCCGTGTGGTCTCCTCTCGGCACTTACCTGGCCACCTTCCACTGGAGAGGGGTTGCCTTGTGGGCCGGCCCAAAGTTCTCTCAGTTCCAGAAGTTCTTCCATCCGGAAGCTAGGTTCATTTCCTTCTCACCATGTGAGAATTATATTGTCACATTCTCTCCGAGCAGCGATAGAGGGGATGACAAGAAGCTGATCATCTGGGATATTAGGTTTGTCTTTAAATCTCCCATTTTATCACACTCATTTGTTCATGTTTTTTTCCTATAAAAAACTTTAAAAATTAGAGAATGTATATAATATATATAAAAAAATAATATAAAGCCACGATAATAAAAAAATAAAAAACAATGGGTTGCACGAGAGTGGCAGTAGAAGTGAAATCGGAAGCAGGCATATATTTTCGCCGCGCGGAGGAAAGAGAGGCGCATATTAATTTCTCCTACGTCGCGCCTTTGGTCAAACCATCCCTGCGTCTTACGTGTTTTCGATCAGGTCACGTTTATTCCAGAACCATATTAATTCATCAGACAGAAATTTCTTGCCACCAAATATAATAATTACTTTTATCCTATTTAATCAATCTCATTTTCTCTTACAGAACAGGCCAAGAAAAGCGCAGCTTCCCTCCACCTGATGAGTATGTGACGTGGCCAATATTCCGCTGGAGTAAGGATGACAAATTCTTCGCTCGCCTCGGTCAGGATGTCCTTTCTGTATATGAGACTCCTGGCTTTGGCTTGCTGGATAAGAAATCTATCAAAATTCCTGGTATTAGGTAAGAATCATCATATCTGTGTAGTATCTTAAGCTTATCTTACTACGGGACCGTCGACTCTTCTGGGATTGTTTTTTTGGAGGCCACTTCATTTCCTCTAGTCACCTCTTTCAACACCTATGGGATGAGATGGGGTGACCTATTCTATAGTCAGAGACCAAATAGCATAAAGATTAATTTGTACAAGAGTATTTTTCTCAAAATATTTGTATAGGCAAATAATATAACCTAGAAGTAATAAGTGGAGTTTACATCAATTAAGTGAGAAACCGGCTTCAGTGCGGCTATATGCATTTAAAACACCTGAGAAATTAACAAAAAGAAACAAACATATGTGAGATGTGTGAGTTAGTGACCTTTGCTTTTATACATATAGATAAAATAAAATGATGTAAGCAAGTGGTTTAAAATAACAAGGATATAATTTCTCTTACAGGGATTTCAGTTGGTCGCCAACTGACAACACTCTGGCTTACTGGGTGGCTGAAGACAAGGATGTCCCGGCCCGAGTCACACTCCTCGAGATACCAAATCGTACCGAAGTCCGATCGAAGAACTTGTTCTCAGTCGCCGACTGCAAGATCCACTGGCAGAAGAGTGGAGATTACCTCTGCGTCAAAGTAGACCGGTATTCCAAAGTCAAAAAGGACAAGAACGAAATCAAATACTCTGGAATGTACTACAACTTTGAAATTTTCCATATGAGGGAGAAAGAGATTCCAGTAGATTCCGTGGAAATCAAGGAACCAATACAAGCGTTCGCTTGGGAGCCTGTTGGGTCTAAATTCTCAATAATTCACGGTGACCCAGCTAATATCTGTATAAGTTTCTATCAAGTGAACACGGGTCAAGCGCCAACATTGCTCAAGAAGTTTGAAAGGAAACCTTTTAACCATTTGTTCTGGTCTCCATCGGGACAGTTTATCATTTTGGCTAACTTGGGACTGACTGGTGGTGCCTTGGAGTTTTTGGACACTAATGACTTTACTATAATGAATGTCTCACATCATTACCAGGTTTGTTTATTTTTTAAAGGTTTTTACATCATTGCATAGTTAAAAATTGTTGTTGTAAAATGAACCTAATTATAAATAAGATAACACATCTGCTTATAGCGCATATCTTCGCTGAATGCAGATAAAAAACAAAAAAAAAATTATATATAGAAAAAACATTCTAACTAGGGAATGTGAATGATAATTGATAACATGACTAATGATCTATTTTATTTTGTCAACAGATGTCTGGCATTGAGTGGGACCCCACAGGTCGCTATGTGGTGACTGGTGTCTCATCTCTCAAGTGTAAGATGGACTGCGGATACTACATCTGGTCCTTCCAGGGCAAGATTCTTCGAAGGTATGATGTTTTTGTTAATAGCGTGTGTGGCGAAACTAGTACATAAATACTTACTACAACGCAACAGATGGCGCTGTAAAGAGAAAACCTCAGAATGGGATATGCACAAATTGTTAACCCTTTACCGCGAGTGTCGGATATATACGAACCTCGTTTTATTACCATACCCTTCCGTTTCTCCAAAGGTGTTCCGTGTAGTAAAGTGTATGTTGATATTTTACTAAACACTTGTTTTACAAAGAATATTCGTGCCCATATTGTATGGAACAAGTTTCCTGCCCATGACTTTTTTCATGCTTCAGCTGAGGCTGATTACTCTCAACACAGTATGCTTCTCGTGGGCATCAAACCCTCGATCTCTGGGTCTTCAGGCGCTTGCCTGAACCACTGAACTCTCACACTAATATTCTCAAACGTTTTCTCAAACTCCACTCATCCTCACTCGACCTCACTGGTATTCATAGTTGACACTAGCTTCCTCACCTTAAGGAAATTACTCAATGGAGGTGAGGAACGAACTGTCAAAATATAAGGTTGGTCGAGAGGTACCTTAAGGAAGCCTCTAATGTTTCGTTAAACGAAAAGTAGGTGCATTTATTGAGGACCAGATTTAAGAAAAACTTGTACCTACTATAATAAGTTCTTTGTATATTAAGTACTAGCTGTTCCCCGCGGCTTCGCCTCGCGTGGGACTCGGTTATATCGCGCCCAAAAGTAGCCTATGTTTGACCTCAGGTCGTTAACTACATCCCTACCAAATTTCAACACAATCGGTCCAGCAGTTTAGCCGTGAAGAGGTGACAGACAGACAGACAGACAGACTTTCGCATTTATAATATTAGTATGGATTTTGTTGTTTTATAATAAGTCTATACCAGTAGGCTAAAATTGAAAAAGAAATTTTGTCAAAAACTCTTTTTACGTCAAAAGGTTAAGCGGTTTACCAACATACTGAAATGAAACGGGATGTCATTCCTTGACTCATCCTCATTGGAGTTTGCTCAAGGAAACAATCAAGAATACCATTTTCAAGGAAAGTTGGAGGACTTCCTTGAGGCGTCCTCGAATGAGGTTGAGTGGAGGAGACCTATGAGGCAACGTTTAAGAATATGGGTGTCAGAGGCAATTGCCAAGCAAAGCAATTTTTTAATTTGTGTCATTGTGTTCCAGAGTGATGAAGGAAGGTTTCGCCCAGTTCCACTGGCGCCCCCGCCCGCCCACGCTGCTCACTGAGAAGCAGCAGAAGGACATCAAGAAGAACCTCAAGAAGTACTACTCGCAGTTCGAGTCCAAGGATCGCTTGCGCAGCAGCAAGGCTAGCAAGGTAAATCATCATCATCATTTCGTGTAGGTGACACGGTCAACCGACCATGTACACCCTGGTGTTAGAGTTCTTTGGAACTGCCTCTCGGCTGCTGACGATAGATAAAAGCTTTATTTACCAATACTGCCTCACATACACCCAAAAACAGTAATGCTGTACACTAAGGTTACACAGAAATAGTAAAAAAAGAAGGTAACTTTAAGGTAACATAAAATAATAAAAGTTGAGCAAATATGTACTGCAGTAGTAGTGCAAAATGACAAAACTCGGCGTCGTTAGCCTGTAGTTCCACTGATTTTCAATGATTTATGAGAGCAGCATGAGTCAATGAATCTCACTTATTTCAGCTGGAAGCAGTCCACAGCTGGTCATAGACTTTCCGGAGTGACTGGTTTGAAGCGAACCTTCTTCAGGCCGTCTGACCATTTAGGCAGTGGTGCATGATGGTGCATGGTCGCCCTTTAAGAACCTTCGTAAAATCTCTCATCTTACAGCTTTTCCGGTTGCTAAATCAGTGTGTTCCCAATATCTAAGAAAAATATTTTGTACTTTTCTTGCCAATAGGTGGCGCCTAATCAAGGATTGAAAAAAAAAATTGATATGATCTCGCTTATTTTTGGCGAAAAAATTATGTGGATTATTAAAATAAGATTTTCATTCATATTTTAATAATTGATATAATTCCATATGTCTTGGCAGGCGCGTTTCTTCGTTTGGCGATTGAATACCTGTACTTGTATAGTATTCTGCGCTAAAACTAAAAAAGATTGCGACAAAAGAAATTTTACTCAACTCGAGAAGGATAATTCTTATTATTTGGTTGTCTCATATTAAAAAAGTTTATTGTTTTTCACAGGAATTGGTGGCCAAGCGTACTGAGCAGATGAAGAAGTATGTGGAGTACCGGGAGATGAAGTCGCAGGAGTGGGCCGAGCAGAAACCACGGAGACTCGAGCTCAGAAATTGTGAGTTACACCTGATTACCTACAATATTCTATACTTTACTAAGATTGTTTGTAATGAATAAACTCAAAAACTACGGGACAGATTTCAATAATTCTTTCGCTGTTATAATGTTTTGTTCATTGTTTTTGGATTAACATAGGTGTATGCACATACGGGCCAGTGAAACCGCGAAATACAGCTAGTCTGTATAATATAGAGAAATATGACCATCGAAGTTTGTCAATTAATAATTGTTACATCATATCTTCGTCGTTTCTCGACCGATTTTGAAAATATATTTTTTTTCGATAGGCCATACTTTCAATTTGGTACCATTCAATGTATGTGAAAATCTGTGCAGTTGTATGATTTTATAAAATATCAAAATAACGGGTAAATGTAAATCAGCTAAGTCAAACAAATTGAGATTTTTTTATTCTTCATATGATTACAAGTTTCTTGCTTAAGGTGACACCTCTGTGAACACTAGCGCCACCGTCATTTAAAAATCATTACTTACTGAAAACACAAGTTATCAAAAGTCCCTCTGCTGTAATTAAGGTTCTGGATCTGAAGTTAATTTTAAACATATTCAATTATTAAATTATATTTCTCTATAGTTACAAATTGCATTATTGCTTAAAACGGCCACTTTTAGCAGTTTTGCAATTTATAACTATATGGAACTATAATTTAATTATTGAATATGATTAAAATTAACTTTAGATCAAGAACCACAATTACAGCAGAGGAATTTTTGATAACTTGTTTTTTCAGTGAGTAATGTTTTTTAAATGACGGTGGCGCTAGTGTTCACCGAGGTATCACCTTAATGATAGAGTATTTTGTAAGGCCGATCGACCCCGTTTGCCCTGGTCTTTGTTCATTTAAACTCCCTCACGGCAACTGTAATTATTTATATTTGACGTTCGATGGATTTTATGTATGTTTGTGGATGTTACGAACTTTTTTTTATTTGTAAAAATGTTAGCCATTTTCTCAAATAAAAGAATATCTATGATTAATTAAGCTCAGCTGGGAGTTTTATTGCTGCGATTTCTAATGTTTTCCTTTTCATTTACTTACAGACGTAGATACAGACGGTCTGGACACAGACCAGGCGAATACAGTGGAGGAAGTTGTTGAATTTTTCGTGAAAGAGGAACAGACTGTCATCGAGTAGTCGCCATACACCCCCCACGTTAGAGGTCGGCATTCACATTCCGGCCCCCAGAAAAAACCGGTTCGAACCGGTTCAAATCAGTTCATACAGGCTCCAACTCGACAGATATACTTCAGACACCATTAACTTTTGTTGTGCTTTCATCCCATATAGTCACAAACTTTTTATAAACTAATTCCAATGTTCTTCAGTATAAGAGTTCGGTTTATAAATTATACAATAGGTAATGTTTATAGAAATCATATTAAATTTATATGTTTCAAACGGACAATGGCCTTTTAATACCTGTTTGTATTGTTATCTATTTGCACAGGATTGTTAATGATGATGGTATGAAATAAATAATTGATGAAGACAAGAAGAATTTGAATATGTTCCTATTATGTTCTTTAGTGAAAGGAGTCATGTAGCATAATGCTATCCATATGCTGGATGCGGCTGGAACCATTTGCTAACGCTATCTAAGCCACTGGGTGTTCAGTTCTACTGTTCTTGAAGTCAGCAAGAGACCTTGAAAATCAGTCTTATCGAAACTCGACCACGATATTTACAAAGTCCCGCTTCCTTGCAATTCGGGGACAGTTTCTAAGGAAAGAACAATACAAACCACTATATTATACATATAGGGTGCGTAAATAGATGGAGGGCCCAGCAGTGGGTTGTAAACAGCCGATGATGATGTTAGGTAAAAGATATGCATCAGCACAGAAATTTCATAGAATAAAACACACATACTTGGGGAAAAAATAAGGTCTCTAATTCGAATCGGAAGACTGTTGGGAAAATTTGCAACTGGGGAATAAAATTTCCAGTTGTACTAGGAGGAGGAATTATATAGAGTACTATGTTATTTCTCTGTGGTGGAGGGGACTACTGGGAATAATCTAAATTGCGTACTAAAATGGCAAACACGGTCACATTGAGACACCATTCCAGCGTCCTGCCTAGTGTAAAAAATTGCGAAAGATATTTTTAATTTCTTTGGAAACTGTCTTTCCCGTAAAATACATAAAATTTTCGAAAACAGAATATTTTAGGTTCGTCTTATCAAGAAAAATTCAGTCATACAATAAGAAACAGGCAGTGCGTGATTCAAGCAAATGAAAAATAATATAAACAATGCGTCAGGCATGACCTTGATATGATACTATTTTTATTATTGAGTATAATGGTTTAATGGGGGGACAGCGCGTACGCAGTCCCCACTACCAAAAATTACGCATCCGAGTTATCCACATTAGGGATAATCGCAGGGGTCAACCCATCCGCAGTGCAATGGACAGGCCTCGCCCTGGGGGAACCGCCTTCTTGATCACGGTATCCCCTATGCCAGGTAAGTATGCTTTGGTGAGATCGGCCTGAGAGAGTCAATGTGAGCGAAAACACAACCATAGCGCGAGCTACATGGCGATTGTTTATACGGAGCGACATCTAGTGGCACACTGCGGAACAAAGTAAGCGTAGTGAGTCGTGCTGTGGTGGGCGTTGTAGCAGCAATAGATATGCATGGATGGATGGAACTACGATATCATCGGCATTAGGTATAGTATTCTGTAATTTGTGTTATGGACTCTTGCTATCTCTATCATCTTAGCGCATTCCCGTTTGCGTACTCACTAAACTGCCAGGGTCCGTAATATACCGTGCCATCACGAACAATAGGTAATTACAAGCAACAAAAACTGCTATAAAAGAACGAAATTAAACGATCTTCCCTGATTTAGGATTAGGTACTTAGATAAAGTTATCTCGTCGTAAACAATCCGAGATAAGGACAGTAAATTTTAGGATCAGTCTTGCTAGACAAATTGAGACAAAAGCGTAGTAGTACAGTGGGCCACATGGAAAAAGTACCACCATAGTGTAAGTGTATGGGTTTGGTGGTATATTTTTCTCTGAGACCCACTGTACTATTAAAGTATTCTGTTATACTGTGTAATATGCCTGTTTGCCTACTTAATAGTATAAAAAAATATTATGGGGTGCCTAAGAAACAGAATTTGTTGTATTTCGTGCTAATAGATGGCAACAAGAATATACATACAATATACAAGAATCGAACCACTTTTTTTAATAAGTTATCATCCTACCACAAACTAATTAAGTTCTTTATTTAACAATTTATGGGATTGAAAAGACAGTGTCTTATATAATTTTAAAAGTAAGTATCTCAATTCATCAGGCACCCCTGCTACTGTTAGTCCCAGCATGCCCGCCACCAATAGTTTGCGAACACAACTTTGTGAGACATATTTCACTTCTACACATGACATCCTCAGGCATCAAACCAAGCTGTTAATCGTTCGACGTACAAGCGACGAAATCTTTTTTAATCAAACTATTGGTGGCGAGCATGCTGAGTCTAACAGTAGTGTGTAAGCGCCGAGCGGTAGTACTTAGTTTGTAAGAATTATATGTTAGGAGAATAACGCCAAATAACTTGGTGAATCGTGTTCTTGAAAAAAATAACATTATTCCAATAAAAAACATACTTTGAGAAAACAAAACAACTTGGAAAAAAAAGGTTAGATATTTAATTTTGTGTATAGTGTCATTGAATACGAAGACATAAAATGTACATAACAGCTACCTAGATCTCTTCCCGCGCATGTAAAATTGTGCCCTTAGTGCGAGTTTTTCAAGCGATTTTGTACGGCAGAGCTGTGAAGTGCCTCTGGCGGATAGTAAGACAACTAAAAAATTCATACAAAATCCTAACGCAGTCGCTAGCGTCTGCGTTAAGAAAAACTCGCTCTAAGGGCACGAGGGGAAATCATGACATTGGCGATGAGGCTAGCAAACCATCATTGATTACCTGTTTCAACTACCATCATGCTAAACGTGGCCTAAGGTCTTATGGCCCTAGACTCTGTCTACCCCGTTTGGGACAAAGACGTGATTATATCCTTTCTACTAACGTCTAACCTAACGTAACATCTCAAAAAAACCCGAGTTTGTATAAATGTTTTTTACTCTTCCACAGGAAAACGGTTAAACCTATTTGGCCGAAATTTGAAGTGGAGATTGCTTAGACCCTTGAACAACACATAGGTTATGTATTATTCCAGAATTCCCACGGGTGCGACTCTACACTAATTCAAAATGTAGTAGTAAGTTACGTTTTACTGCAAAATTCACTTTTTCAGACTCAGAAGGTAAATCATCATTAGACGTGTGCGCAGTTATTAGTTCCACTTCTTGCATTGAGAGTCCTTTCGGATCAAGTAGCACTGGTTCGTCTTCTTCGGAGCATTGTTCATAATCTCATGCATAAACAAAATTGATTAATTAGGATAATTTTCTGAATATTATATAGGTAGTCTTCTTTGTGTGTCGACCTGAATGCATGTCCAGAAATACCGCCACCACTTCAGTCCAGTCTTTTTAGAGACTTCTATGTCGGCCGAAATAGATCATGTCGAGGGAGACTCTCAGATAAAAGAAAAAGCGAGGCTTCTGAATATATCCTTTTTATAGTTTTAATGATGAATCATGATAACTTCATAGATGAATGAGAAGATAAAATAAAACGGGAAAAATAACTACGAGTAGGTAAGAGTTAACCGATGCATGAGAATAATAATACTAACGGTTTCTTCACTTTTATCTGGCTCTTCTAAGACGTCATCATTTATTTTGGCTTCTTCCTTGTCTGGTATTTTGGTTTCTTCATTGTCTGGCATGTCTTGTAACTGTTGTAAAATATAAATATTTATTGAACCTATGTATAATTAATTTATTCCATGTAATTTAAACAAACCTTAAATTTATTTCGCGATAATCGCACATGCATTTTTTTAATCTATATGTAAAATGGTGTTAAAATGGGGACAGGCGGCCTCGTCAGATTTCGTCCGGTATTAACAATCGGAGCGACCGCATTGGTATTCGTTCGATTTGTGGTGTCCGGCATTTCCTGGGTTTTACTTATTTTAATTAAATCGTTAACGTTTTAACATAGAGTAGATAGATGCAGATACGGCTTAAGACGATACCTCGGTAAACACTAGCGCCACCATCATTTTATCTTAAGACAACTTAAGATCCAGACCCTTAATCAAAAATCCCGGTTCTGGATCTTAAGTTAATTTTAAACATATTAAATTATTTAATTATAGTTCCATAAAGGTACTTAGTAACAAATTGCAAAACTGATAAAAGTGGCAGTTTTAAGCAATATTCCAAATATTGCTTAAAACGGCCACTTTTAGCAATTCTTCGAGTAATCCGGTAACATACATAAAAAATAATAATAAAAAATAAAACATTTCGACGAATTGAGAAACTCCTCCCTTTATTGAAGTCGGTTAATAATGATCTTTCTTATAAGAAATCGGTCAAAAATAATGTCCAACCTATGTACGCTACCTATGTTTTTCACCTCACTTATGACGTGCAAAGAAAATTGCAGGTGTTATCTCATTTAATAAACCTTTAGTCTTTCGCTGCACTTGCCTGAAAATACATTTTCCACAAGTGTGAAAAAGCTGAAAGTCCGTTAGAGAAATATTCATTGAGGTAAAGCAGAGCGCATGAGCAGCCGGCATCCATTCAGACGCAGCGCCCTTCAGTTTGGCTGAAAGTCTTGAAGACAGCACGCACCCGGCCGCTTTCCGCGACAATTTCGAATTCCGAACTAATTTAAATAACCAATACGTTACGTTATATATTCGGCCAGTTTTGTGTTTAAAAGTGTAAAATCGTGAAAAAGGTTGAGTTAAATTTCAAAGTGAGAATTCTTAGTTTTGGGTTTTGGGATAAATTTATGGTAAGTTATTAGTTTTAATAATTTTTGCGAACTTTTACGTACGTTTTTTTTCAGGTTACGTCAACAAAATTAATTAAGTGATCGTAGATAGAACCACTACTTTTTATATAGTTATAAATATCTAAATAGATTGAGTGTAACAGGAGGTTTAAATACCAATATAAAAGGACATATATGTTTAAATACACGTATTTCTATATTTTTCTAATTTTACGCTATTTTTCTTTAATTAAAGTGGACAAAGACTATTTGTCACAGTAAAGTGTGTCGCCAGCAGCTCGAACAGAAATAATTTATCTTCATTAGGCACCTATGTTCTGTAATATACGTTAGTACACAAGCGTATGTTTGCTCCTAGTAAATATCGCACAACCGGGAAAGACGGTAGGTACAAATACAAATGACAAAATACACACGGAACCCTGTAGTAGGTACCTAATCTTTAGATATTAGGTACTTATTTATTAATACATATGACTACGATTTCAAAACAATACGCTAAAGGATCTTTGCCTATGGATCTAATAACTGTGAAGGTTCTAAAATAAGTTTGATTTAAATTAAGTAGATAACTTAAGCCATTTCGACTCAATTAAAAGAATTCGACAGATAAAATGGACTACTCTCTCTCTTCTAATGGATATCGAAAGAGGTGATTAAGGGTACTTACCTCTGTCTGACTGTTGGATGATTTAAGCAATAATTAAGTATTTTCAAGAAGGGTTGATGTTGAGGGTTGAGACGGGCTGTCATAAAAATGTCTGACAGTATTGGCCACTAACACTGATGTTGTTGATATTTATCTGGTTTACCTGTAAATAGGTCTACGGAGGTCAGATGGCAGTCGCTTGTAATAAGTATTGCTAAATCTAGGACCATGATTAAAATCGTACCCTGTGTCCCTAGTATGAGTTTTCCAATCCTAACGCTAGCGACTGCGTTAGGATTTTGTATGGAGTTTCTTAGTTACCTTACTATCCACCAGAGGCGCTGTACAGGTTTGCCATACTAAATCGCTAACGCAGTCGCTAGCGTCTGAGTTAAGAAAAACCTCATACTAGGGGCACTGGGCTCTTAAGCTGAAAATGCAACTACAGCTAGAACCTACAACCGGCTCTGATGAAGAAGAAACCTACAGCAAAATTATTTTTTTCATAGAAATTGCAGCCAATCATCAAACTACATTTTATACTTGTATCCTTGTTACCTGCCTCCGGCTGGCTGGAAGAGATCTCTTCATGGGATAAGTCCGCCGTTGCATTTATCTTGTAAATGTATTTTTGTTAATTTTTGTGCAATAAACAAATAAACAAACAAACATTTTGTAAAGGATACAGTGCCCTTAGTATGAGTTTTCTTTAGCGATTTAGTATGGCAAACCTGTAAAGCGCCTCTGGCGGATAGTAAGGCAACTAAGAAATTCTATACAAAATCCTAACGCAGTCGCTAGCGTCTGCGTTAAGAAAAACTCATACTAGGGGCACTGTGTAAACTCGTGTATAAATTACTATATACGAGTTTACACAGTTTTACGTAATCGTCATGCCGACGTCAAATAGGTGGTCCATATCAGTGACACTGTCATTATTATCACTTAAGTACTTAGTAAAATTAAGGCTTTAAGTAATAAATAGCAACACTTTAATAGCTAAGCAAACATTATTACCTACTATGTTTGAAAACTACAAAGAAACAAATTTAAGTACACGAAATCCCATAGAATTAGTTGTTATTGGTTTTACTATTAGAAGTGCGTTTTTAGGGTTCCGTAAATGGAATGCACAGAACCCTTATAGATCGTCATGTCCGTTTGTCAGTATGTCTCACTGCAAGTTCTCTAATGTGTCTTTTTATTATCTGACTGTAATCTTATTATGAGGGGGCTACTATCAAAGGACAAAAATGATTTTTCTTGTATTTTCTTGTCTACCTAGGTACCTGTCTTCAACAGTTCCTAGCAATACTTTTGTTGGTGGATTTCGCCACCCCTGAAGAAGACAACCAAGTAGATTCGTTTGAATATAACAATGATTAAATTTAACTCTCTGAAAAGCGTATTTGCAGCTGTTCAGGGCTACGTTCCTGTTGCCATAGGAATTTCGGGAAATCCATCCTACCTGCAAAACATAGTAATATTACTAAATATACCGCTGGATCAGTTTTGAGGAAATTTGGTATAGATATAGTTAACGACCAGGGATCAAATATAGCTTGTCAGGTGACTATTTTTGTAACAGAGTAAATAAAACGACACACGCCATAAGTATACGTCGTGTAATTTGAACATTTCAGGAAGTTTGTCGTAAAAATGTTGAACAGTATCCACAAAGCCGGAAATCCGCGAGAAATCCACCCATTCTAATTCGGATAGAATTTTCTTTTCAGTTTTATAGCCCTCTTGTTGAACAAATAAAATGCTATTACATTGTGCTAAACTACGTACTGGTATAAAAATACTCGTAACTGGATTTGTGAATGAGAATAGCAGTGTGCCGGGTTGAGAATAGAACACTCATTTTCTTTCTTTGAGATGTAAAATATAAATAAAGGACAAAATACCTCTTCCTGGCAGTAGGCGGGTTCCACCTGGTTCCACCAAAAAGTGCTTATTGACTCTGTCCATAGATTATTTGACTGATTTTTAAGTATCAAATGGAGTCGCGTATGGAGCTCTTAGAGCCCGCCTAGCCACCTAGCCTGTCACTATCTATCTATTTATTTTTTATTTATTTAATTCATGTACACCTCAAATAAAAACATAGAACACTTAAAATTAGGAAATTTAGTACAAGGGTGCTACTTATTTCTACTGAAATTTCTTCCAGGAGACCCGCGATAGGAGATAAAAATCAAAAAGGCAGTGATGTATCTATCTATGGACTGATGTCTATAGATTAAAAAATTTTAAGTATCAAATGGAGTCTCGTAGAGCCCGTCTGACCATTGGACAATACCATTGATTCAAATTCAAATTAATTTATTACTTGTAAACATGTTGTACAGTAAGGTTTTACAAATCACTATTAGAAACAAACATGCCTAACCGTTACGGCATACAAGTATAAGTTCTTGGTCGCGTCGTTACATCTTAAAATCAATGTTAAGCAATTTCAAATTTTAAATCTATAAAAATGTCATGAATATTATAATAACATTTTTGAGATAATATATTCTTCAAACGTCTCCTGAATTGATTATTTGGCAGTTCTCTAATCCTACGAGGCAGTTTATTAAAAATCTTAGGTGCCATGCCAAACAAGCTGTTTTTCATAAGGCTTGATGGCAAAGAGTATGTAATATAGATGGTTCAAATGACACTATAAGTACGAGTATATTCTTTGACCCGGCCTCTGACTAAACCTAACTTTCGGAATCTGAGAAAATAATCTGTACCCTAGTGTGAGATTTTATAAACGCAGACGCTAGCGATTGTGTTGGGATTTTGTTTTGAATTTCTCGTTTGTTCTCACTAGTTCGATTCAGTAGTTCGATCGTCGAACTAGTGAGAATTTTTTTTCTCATTTGTTCGACCGTCGAACTAGTGAGAATGTTTGTTCTCACTAGTTCGATCCGTTAACTTATTATTATCATTAATCGAGAAGCAAGAACATTAAGTACCGATATAATAGATATTGGTCACAAATACATACATTGTAAAGGTAATTTTAAAATGAAAATCTTTTAGGTATATTTTGTAGGTATAATTATTATTTAAGTATTATTATAATATAGTAAACGTCAAAATTCGACTGCAAGTAAATTAAAAGTAAACAATACAAACAGTTTAAATACATAATACAAATCATTGTCATATCACCCGGAAGTCGTCCACTGGTATATTTCCTTAAATGCATCTATGCCTATAGCACTTAGGTATGTGCATAATAAGTTTAGTATTATAAATATTTAACTAAACGCCCCACCCCAGAAAGAGTGTGGTCATAGTTCTGTTGTCTTATTTTGAGGGTACATGATTTTTGTTATATTTTGAGGGTAGATGTTTCGCAAAATGGAAGTATTACGCTGTTCAGCTCTGCAGTAGCAATGTTTATTTCGTGGTGCCTGTTTATTTTACTGTTTATATTTTCGGAATAATGTCTAAAGAAGTGAAATTAATAAAAAGCGGTCGTGGAAGGATTCTGCAATTAGAAGGACATCAATATTATTCTATGCGTAAATACAAAAATGGCCACAGCATTTGGCGGTGTAAAAATTATAAAAGTTTAAAATGTACCGGTTCCGTCACAATGAATATGGTAAGTCTTGGTTATTTTATATGTACATAATGATAATTGTTGTACGTATATTTACATATTATAGGTGTTGTATGTGTATTTTTATTTGTAATAGTTTTAATGTACAAGCAAAATAATTCAGGAATCCTATATTTTTTAAACATTGGTTTTGTTTAAGGACTTCACTAATAATTTACAATCAAAACCCCACTGCGGTCAATGTAATCCAGATGAAACACGAAATACAGTCAATGTTATTTTAAATAATGCTTGCGAAGAAGCAGCTACGGGAAGAGAACCAGCTCCTAGGGTCTACAACAGAGCTTTAATTACATTAAAAAATCAAGGCCTGCATTTAGCTTCTAAGAGTGTACCTGAATTTTGTGAAATAAAGTCACGCATTTACAGAAGGAGAAATAAGTTAGCACACGTAAAAAAAATAAATGCAAAGACTGTTGAGGAAGTCGAAGTTCCTAGTACTTTTTCAGATTTCTTACTCGCTGATTACAGTCACAAAAAAATGAGAATATTAGTGTTTTGTTCAAATGATGCCCGAGAAATTATAAAAAAAATTAAACACATCTTTATGGATGGGACCTTTAAATCATGTCCGACACCTTTTCAGCAACTTTTTACAATTCACGGAGACATCGGCAGTGATACAAATAACACGAATGTCATCCCTTTGGTGTACGCTTTCATGAGTCACAGGACCAAAAAAGCTTACTCACTTTTATTTGATTTAATTGGGTCCCAAATTCCAGAGTGGAAGCCTGCTAAAGTCACGATAGATTTCGAAGAAGGCACAATGAAAGCGTTGAAAACATTGAATGTTACAGTCAAAGGTTGCTACTACCATTACGTGAACAGCTTGTGGCGCAAAGCAAAAACCCTGGGTTTAACTAAAGACAAACGCAACAGAAGAATAATTTCATTATGCGCCAACTTGGCATTGCTTCCAGAAAATGAAATTGTTTCAGGAGGATGGGCGTATATTCAAAAAGAAATGAAGAAGAATTGCGAATCTATAATTAAGTTTAAAGATTATTTCGATAAATACTGGATGAATGGTGATTATCATCGAATTTGGTCGGTTTATGGCGAACGCCATCGAACAAATAATGCAGTAGAAGGATGGCACCATAAAATAAATAACCTTGTAACGAAAGGGCATGTAAACCTATTGCAAATATTACATATTTTACGGGACGATTCCTTATTGTCTTCATATCAAAATGACATTCTTCAGAGACCTTCAACATCAAACAAACGTTGTAAAAGGAGAAAAACTGATTTATTCAATGACGATTACATTATTGATGCTCAAATGCAATTAATATGCGGAGAAATTGGTGTTGGGCACTTTTTAGAAAATATGCGATAATTATAGTTACATTGAGACTCAATGTGACAAAATAATTGAGTATTTGATTATTACATTATTTTTTTGATTTCGTAACCAATGTACCTAATATAATGTTCAATATACATATATCCTTTGGTGGAATACACAAATTCAAAGTTTTTTCGCTCTCTGCTTATTGAGATAAGTAAGACAGAGAAAAATATATTTAATCATGTATATTTTATCAAAGTTATGTTTATGAATGTTATGTCTATACCTATACCTAATTTTGTACATTTGTAATTTTGAAGCATTTTTGGCATTTTTTTAGTTTCTTTTTAGTTTCTGATTAAGCTTGTTGAGATAAGCAAGACAGAAAAATATTTTTCATCTACGTATTTGGCCGAAGACAATACCTATAGTTGTTCCTAAATATTATGTTTACAATAAATAATCTAATTATGCAACATTGTGATTTTGAAGTTTACTATATTATAATAATACTTAAATAATAATTATGCCTACAAAATATACCTAAAAGATTTTCATTTTATAATTACCTATACAATGTATGTATTTGTGACCAATATCTATTATATCGGTACTTAATGTTCTTGCTTCTCGATTAATGATAATAATAAGTTAACGGATCGAACTAGTGAGAACAAACATTCTCACTAGTTCGACGGTCGAACAAACGAGAAAAAAAATTCTCACTAGTTCGACGATCGAACTACTGAATCGAACTAGTGAGAACAAACGGAATTTCTTAGTTGCCTTACTATCCGCCAGGGGCGCTCTGTACAGGGCTTGTCATATAAAATAGCTAACGCAAAATTTTTGTCAAAACAGACGAATTTACAGAATCATTTATGTGGAATACTGTACCACCTAGCATTCTATAATTGTGGTACTATATAGTTAGATGAGGGGTTGTAATTAAAATGAAAAATGTCATCGCTTTTCTAAGCGAATGTAATTAGGTATTCCTATCTAGATACCTTCCTTCACGAATAAACCTTATTTGGGCCGCAGTACAATAGCGCTGTAATTATTGCGACCCTCGCAAATTGAGACAAATTACTGAAGTAATTATTGGCACAGTCTAAAGAGACCATCGTACCCACCGACCAGATAGACGACCTGAAGAAGGTCGCGGCTATCTATATCCATACCTTCATACTAAATCTATATCTATAAGTAGATATCTATTTTCTGTTATTTTTTTTAAAGTTAACTTTTAGTCTCAGCATTCCCGCCACTATTAGTTTGCACACACATTCCTTGCGACACGTGTTTCACTTCTACGCGAGGCATCTTCAGGCACCAAGACACTAAGTTAAGTTGTTATTTGTTCGATGCACAAGCGACGAATGACACAAAACCAACTTCGCACCGCTGCCTGTCCTCCCACTACACACAGCACGTGTGTGCAAACTATTAGTAGCGGGCATGCTGGGTCCAACAGTAGTGGGTGGGCGCCGGCCGGCATGAACTAACTGGTGGCGGAAGCACGCACAGTAATTTGGTATAAGTACTTGTAACTTTGACTTATGAAAAGTAACACCAGAATCTATCAAATAGTTTATAGTTAACAAACAAATCACATTCGCATTCATAATATTACAGTTAGTAAGTAAGGCTTTGATTATAAATCAATGGTTTAAGATTAGGATTTTATTAAGGTTAGGATTATATTAATACTAGCTTTCTCCCGCGGCTTCGCCCGCATGAATTTCCCTTGGGAATGGTACTTTTTCCCGGGATGAAAGGTACCCATGTCCTTCTTAATACTCCTAGCTATGTGTATGCAAAATTTCAGGAAGATTGGTTCAGTAGATAGGGCGTATAGAGTAACAAACAAACAAATATAGAAACTCACTTTCGCATTTATAATATTAGTAAGAATGTAGATTCCAATTTGTTTCGTAGCTCTCAGGTTCTTCTTCAGAGCTCGAGTAAGCCTTGAATTTGTCTTCATTTAACCAGGTTTAAGAGTTAGATATTTTTTATTGCTATTTTATCATTTGTTTACATTAGGCGTGCGAATTCTAAGGGTTTACATTTACGGAGGATTCCTGAGCTTATTCGGCAATTTGTTTGTACATAAGTAATGTAAATTCAAGATGGCATTAAATGGAAGGAATTAACATACTGTGCCGACCCCACATAGGAAAGTTGCGTTAGCGATTTTGTATTACTTTGTACAAAACCCTGGCGGATATTAAGGCAACAAAAAAATTCCATACAAAATTCTAACGCAGAATTTATAAAATCTCATACTAGGGGTACAGGAAACACGCTCGCACGAAGAAGAAAAGACTTTTCCATTTTCAATAGGAATACTGTTACGTGACGTCAATAAGGTTATATTGACGACTTTAAAGAGTCAGTAACGTATGTAATTATTTACGGAACATAAACATATTGATATGAAATCGATATTACATCGATTTGAAACTCGTAGCCGTGTGGTGTCTGGCTTCATCCTGTACCTTTTTAAATGGCTACGAAGAAACCTTTAAAGGTCGTAAATATGTTTGACCAAATATACGTATATCTAGAAAAATTGCCTTTCTTTGCAGTCCTATTAGTAGGACAAAAAGGAAATAGATATGTTTGACCAAATATTTGTTAACCCTTTCACTGCAATCATCGGGTTACTCAAACATTTTTGTGTCCATTTCGTAAGCTTCGGATAATTTCAATCAAACAGTACATTTTGACTCTTCATCGCACTGGGGGCAAGACAACGGACATAAAGCCTCGCGGTGAAAAGGAATAAATAATAAATAAATATATATATAGGGACAAATCACAAAGGTTGAATAAGTCCCAAAGTAAGTTCGTTGTTTGTGTAATGAATTATGATTCACTAGCGACCCGCCCCGGCTTCGCATGGACAAAATCGCAAAAACCTTCCTCTTGAATCACTCTATCTATTAATAAAAACCGCATCAAAATCCGTTGCGTAGTTTTAAAGATTTAAGTATACATAGGGATACATATAGGGACAGAAAAAGCGACTTAGTTTTATACTATGAAGTGATTACATAAAGTCCTACGAAAAGGACACAAAGTTTGGCCGTGATGTCTGTCTAAATTTTCAAAGCTGTGCTCTTGTTAGGAGAGTTGCTTGCCACTTATATCAGGTAACCAATATCCAAGCATTCGTACTATATGATTGCGCACTCGCCGTCGCTTGGCGTGCGCTTTCGTTACGATACGAACACGTGCGTCCCACTAGGCTATCGAGCTCCTCTAACTTACAAACTATTAAGTATTAGAAAAAATCTTCAGTGACAAATGTACTGAATAAATTTAACTGAATCTAGAAATAAGGTATAAAAATAACCATTCTTCATGCATGTTGAATTGTGCATTTGCGGTTATGTTATTCATAGGATTATGAACACTATTTTCATTTGTTTAAGGTTACTTATAGTTAGTTTGTAATGGACACCAAAGCCACAGTCCAATATGTAAGTGACACGCCAGTAGGTCACTCACTCAGAATCAGATGTCTTGAATAAATCATCTAGTACTATAACTTGGGAATTAGGTTTGAATCTAACTCCAAGATGCAGAATTTCGTGTGTGCGATGAATACGTGAACAGTATATATATATGCATATATAACACTCTCCACTGAATTTTTCCATCCCAAGACGACTGCTCGGCTAGATTTACTTTAAATCATTTTTCACCGACTTAAAAAAGATGGTTCTCGTTTCGCCGGAATCTTTTATTTTTCTTGTCATGATTCAAATGTTTTTTTTTAACTAGCGCCTGCTTATCGTGACCTAGGATGTCATACCCCATTCTTAACTTTTACACACTACACTACCCCACAGATTAACTGGTTAAATGCCTCAATCGCAGACACAATAACTTTAATTGTTTGTCGGTGGGCCGGTGGGCATTTAGATCTTAAAAATATGCCTTTATAGACCGAGCGCGATTTCGTCATTCTTTGCAGTGCCCAGTTATTTGACTGCCTCTCCCCGCCCTTTAAATCTAAACTGCGACTCTAGATGAGTAAGGTTACCCACGGATAAGGTACCCAAGCACACGACCTTTGCACGAAAGTCAACTTCATAGTCATCATAACTGTTTCATCCTTTTATAAGGTAACTAGCGACCCGCCCCGGCTTCGCATGGGCATAAAAACCTTCTTGAATCACTCTATCTATTAAAAAAAAACAGCATCCGTTGCGTAGTTTTAAATATTTAAGCATACAGAGAAACAGAAAAAGCAACTTTGTTTTATACTATGTAGTGATTACACACACACACGTTATGACATACAGACCTATTGTGCAAAGTTTTACACATATAGTTTTATGCATAGATGATATATGGCCAGAGATTATACGGTCTAGCCCCATTGTCATTCTCCAACCAGATTGCTGGCTTGTTTGTAAAACAAACTGCTGTTTAAACAATAGTTTGTCCGCTATTGTGATGTTGATTCGTTTTCGCCGCTTGACTTATTTACAAATCAGTATGTAGGAATTAGGAATTCAGTTCATTCACATGAAAATCTTCTTTACTTAGTCATTATCATTACATTCTCGGCGTACGCTTCAGAGCCCATGGTACGCTCCAATCATGGTATTAGATTTGATGGTACTAAGACTCTTCTTTTTTACCCTTGGGTTTTCCCGGTTGCATCCTCAGCTTCAGAGCCAGTAACCAAGCCAGTACGGGGCCTCTACCATAAGATAATTCAAAGCAAAGTCCGTATATAAAGTCCACCTAGGATAGTTAAGTATTTAAGAAATTCCATCAAAAATCAGATGATAGCGACTGCGTTTTTAAAATCTCATGATCGAGAAATGCCGTGTAGAGCACCTGGTTTCATTATTTTTATATTTTTGTCCACGAATAAATAATTTATTAGTGAAAAAAAAAAAACAAAATTATTATTTAGTCTTAAAATAATTAAATTGATGATTGGATGAAAATTTCGTCTGGGATCTTCAGTTTTACGGATAATAAACTTCGAGAAAAATTAAAATTTATGACCATAATTTTACAGCTTGAGTTTCACGAGAAAATATATCGGAAGTTTTCCCGCTTTCATGAAATTGTTTATTTTCCTGAAATATGATTCCTTGCACTAGGTAACTTAACTTGAATAACTTCCGTAAACATGCTATTATTCAATTTAGTAAAAACTGATTATTTAACCAATTAAACTACATAACCAAAGTTTAAGATATTAAAATTCTTTAGTAAATATTATCAAATAAGTATCAAATTATTTTATAAGTAATTCATTCGATTGATGCCTAATTCTACACAAAACAACATAAATAACCAACTATGTAAAAAAAAACTTCTATGAAAACGTGTACATTAAAAAACCTCCATATTTAGCGGCCGGCAATGAATCTTTTTTTAATTACATTGTTGTCTTAGGCCAGCAATGAGTCTATTAACGTAATGTTTTTTTTTAAATAATGTAGTTATTCCGAATAAGAGGAAAAAAAAAACATATTAAAAATTCATTGTTTTTGGGGCATAGTGCCTAGAACTCAGGCTGCATTCTCTGTGCTATTCTCTGTGCGAGAAATTTTCTATTATTAGGTCTGCATATTGGACCCCTAAATGTTAAACATTTTCCTCTTACATTCGCTACTTCGCAGCCGTCAATCAAATACTACTGCAGTAACCTAAAACGGTTTTCGCGCCCTTTCTGGAATTCCGAATCACGCTGAGTCGAGACATCTCAAGGTCATTGCCGATAGAACACGCATCACGCATACCCAATAGGGAGTGTCACGATTGTGATATAGGTCCTAAACGAACTGTTTAAAAATACTTGATGCCAAAATAATCTTTTTTTCCCCTAAAATTTTCGTATAATGTTCTAAAAAACTAGAAACCACTTTTTACGACAAGGCGTGATAAGTTTTTGTTCCCGGCTGCCATCTGGTGGTCAATAAAGGAACATCTGACACCAGATTTTGCATGGTCGATTGACCTTGTAACCCACACGAACTGATGATGACATTGATGACTATGTGTCATTCGAACATTTTGAACCCACAAGTTCACAACCTCCTCCGTTTTATAACAGCCTTACAAACTATTTCTCTCTCTAAGCTCTAGTCGAAAATTCACTTCTTCTATACGTGTCTATTAGCAAAAATTTAGACTAAGTAATTTATTTATTTAAATTGAATAATGTCCCTAATTTTTTTTATATACTTGACATAACAGGTTATACTTAGTTTCTGCATGATACTGTTCCTGTAATGTTATAATGTAATGATTAACACACCTATTTAAAAAAAATTGTACGCCTTATGTCGGAACATAGAGAAACCCGCTTTTGTATACCATCTATTTGTTTTGTACTACCTATGTTCACGAAATAAATAAATTTGAATTTGAATTTAGACTTTGTTTTTATAGAATACTTCTATGATATTTTTTGACAATGACAAAAACTGGAGTGCTATTTTGAACATGACATAGGTACGCAAAATCGGTGAGTCGAATGCTTTTCGTTCGTTTTCGAACGATTTTCATGCGATATAACCGGTGACTCGAAAGATAATTATTCGATTCACCGGTTTTCGGTGAATGATACTTCTTAAAAATAGCACTCCTGACTGGTCTATTAACCTCCGCGTGCTATGTCCCTAGCTTAAAATTCACTAAAAAAAATATGCATATCCATCTTTTTCGCTCTGACATGGCTGGATAATCGTAGTTTCATTTGACTGCCAAGAGCGAGAATAACTTTAGGATTCTTTCACGAATTTAATTACAATAAAAAAAGGTTAAACAAAATTGATGCAAAGTACGGTTTAATGAGTGTTGCCTGAGCGGAATTTAAAATAAGCAGTTAATCGAGTTTTCGTATGTAATGGCGAGGGAATTTATATTCAGAATTAAGGATGGATGGAAGTCCATTTGTAGCGTTTGCATGGGTATTCTTTATTGTGTGTGTGGTAGAGTGTGGGATGCAATATCTATCTACACCCACGACTGTTCAATTTAAATGATTATTATTTGCGTATGGCATAGAATAAAAAAAGATTTCCTTAAAGACCTAACCTTCGATGGAAAAAAGAGGACATAGATCGATGACGTGTTTTATGCTTTGTGTTTCTCTGATGATGATAATCATGACGAAAGATGACATAGGACGAACTTAGGCTTGTAGTAGGCTTAGATATTCTAAGAAAAGTCAGACGAATCTTCAATGCATACCCTACACATATTTTCTAAGTAATAACAAATTTGTTCAACATTTTAAAATTAGCATGGAAATTGACTTTTGTACTGTCTGTTCTGACTGTTTATTCCATGTTTATTTTCTATAGTGCAATGAAGTATTTTACCATTAACATTGATAAACGAATGACCATTCAGTAGGCATGACGGAATTGCACAAGAGAAACCCGAATTTAGACTAAACTTGGAGTGCTATTTTTGAAACGAATGACATAGCAAAAGCGGTGAGTCAAATTACAATCGTTCGTTTTCGAATGATTTTCATGCAACATATTCGGTGACTCGAACGGTAATCATTCAACACCAGTTTTGGGTGAGTCATACATACATCTCAAAAATAGTACGCCTGATCTACGCTGGATGAATTCCATGTACGCAATGAAGATAATGATATTTTGACATGTTCATACATTCATTATTTTATATCTGACTAGCGACCCGCCCCGGCTTTGCATGGGCATAAAAACTTTCCTCTTGAATCACTATCTATTAAAAAAACCGCATCAAAATCCGTTGCGTAGTTTTAAAGATTTAAGCATACAAAGGGATATAGGGACAGATACAGCAACTTTGTTTTATACTATGTAGTGATGATAGTGATATTGAATCTGATCCAAACCATGGCGCTATTAGGTGATATTTTGGCAACTCGCCAGCTTCTAAACATCTTATTATATGAATCAAAAACCATGAAATAACGTTAGTTTACGAGGGCAATGATCTCTTTACAAGATTTATATATTTCTGTTATAAATTGATGTTTATTTTTCAATTTGCGCTACTATACTCTCTAAAAGAAAACATTGTGAACAACTAAGTACCTTGTTTAATAAATTTTACTCGTTATTTTTTTTTCGTGGCGATTGATGATGTTAAGGCATTTATTTATTTTTTATTGAAGTTTATATGTGTTGAAAAGTAGATAGTTTTTATAAAAGAAATATCACATCATCAACATTTATTAATATTTACATAAATATATTTGAATTGATTATATAGAATTGATTAGATTATATAGAATAAATATTTTTGAATGAATGATTTTAATGAACTTGGGATGAACAGGCTTTTATTTAATAGAATTAACCTATGTTATTATACATTACATTATTAAATTTTTGGAATAAAATATATGTTAAGTATCACTACATAGTATAAAACAAAGTCGCTTTCTCTGTCCCTATGTCCCTTTGTATGCTTAAATCTTTAAAACTACGCAACGGATTTTGATGCGGTTTTTTTTAAATAAATAGAGTAATTCAAGAGGAGGGTTTTTATGCCCATTAGAAGCCAGGGCGGGTCGCTAGACATTAAAATTAAAATATTACACTAATATTAAATATAAAAAAATATGCCATTATAACGGTTAAAATAATCAGATAAAAAGGTCTAGAAATTTTTAAACAAAATCAAAATCGGTAAAGTAGTATATGCGTGAAAAGAAGAGTTACGTTTGCGTTTGTGTATGTAACAGTTATCAAAATCATTAATTTTACAATTTACAAACGACGCCGACTAAATTTTATAATTTAATCGTATCAGTACTCGGGAAAGTTGTGAACATCGATTAAATGCAACATCGATCATACTCGAGCGATTACATCTATCGAATATTGTTGATACTGTAATCTGCGACCATTTTATCAAAAGCGTAGGGGAAATTCGCTGGAAACTTATGACATTAATTTTCATAATATACTAACTCTCTTTTGTATTTATAACTTTAGCTGCAATAGGTTGGCTAGCTAACCTTTTAGGCATGGGCAAAGTCGCGTGAGGTGACTCGTAGACATGTGATCCCATATTGTCGGTTTTCTAAACATCACTTTAAGTTTTAACCCTTTTACGACCGCATAAAAATAAATAAACAATGAAAATTCTGAGACTGTTTGTATTTCATAAATGAATTCGTTTTTAAACGTGTCCTCATAAGAGACAGGTTTACCACGGTATAGTAAATCACCCAGGAGCTCGATAGCCTAGAGCGGCGCTCGTTTTCGTAACGATAGTGCGCGTCAAGCGACGGCGACGGCGAGTGCGCGGCCATGTTTGGATTGGTCGCCATTAGTGGCATTTCTATCTTGAGCTCCTTCGTGCTTCGGAAGGCACGTTAAGCCGTTGGTTCCGGCTGTTATCGGTAGATGGCAGTCGTTAGGCTATATCAGATGCCTTTAGGCAGCCTGAAAAAATTTGACAGTGTTGGCCACTAACACACCCGGGTCATGTTCCTGCGGGTCTGGTTTCCCTGTAAAAAGGGTAACGGAGGTCAGACGGCAGTAGCTCCATTGTAATAACCAGTTCCGCCAAATCAGGACCATGATTAATAGCTTACCCTGGGCTCTGAAGTGTAAGCTGCAGATGTAATCGGGAAACAAGCTCGGATGAAGAGTGAGTCATAGCCATGTCATGGCCCATGCTTATACAGCACAGGCGACTTCGTGTCATCTCTCTGAGTGTCGCAGAAACATGAAAGAAATACATACTTAGATACCTATTTAGGGTAGAGTTGGCTCTCCTGCAGTTTGTAATAATTAATAGTTTACTAAAATTTTACTATAGCTAAAATTAATAAGCCAAATAATTCTGTAAATGTAGAAAACCGTACTTAACCCGTTATTTCGGTCGGCCGTAGTCGGGTAAATAATTTATCTTATTTCACTTGGGTCGCTGATCTGTTGGCGTTTTGGGTATAATCTTTGTGTGGAATTTCAGAAGCCCGAGGCTATCAAAGCGATCCTTTTCGTAAATGCAACCAAAAAGTTTAGGGATCGACATCGTCCTTTCGGCCGTCGCACATTCGGACATTGAAATTGTCCTAATTCTAAGAAAAAGCAATTGTTTCGATGTGTGATACTTGGAAATGCGGATCTTTTGAACTTTTGAAGGAAACAAAGAAAGTATGTATGTATACTCTGTGGACATGTCATCGGAATTCAATGGAAATAACAACAAATTTTCGGAGCCTTTTCAAATATTCGGGATAAATATCGCTTATTCTTTCTATTATCTTTGTTTAAATAGATTTCTGAACATTTCAAAATTAGCTTAAGACGATACCTTGGTGAACACTAGCGCCACCATCAGTTAAAAATCATTATTCACTTAAAACACAAGTTATCACGAATCCGTCTTCTGTAATTATGGTTCTGGATCTGAAGTTAATTTTATACATTTTAAATTATTAAATTATAGTTCCCTTTAGTTGCAAATTGCAATACCTATTGCTTAAAACGGTCACTTTTAGCAGTTTTGCAATTTGTAGCTACCTATATGGAACTATAATTTAAAAAAAATAATTTGATTAAAATTAACTTCAGATCCAGAACCTTAATAATATAACACGGATTTTTGATAACTTGTGTTTTCAGAAAATAATTATTTTTAAATGATGGTGGCGCTAGTGTTCACCAAGGCATCCACCTATTATAGACGTTTAAATTGTTTTTGATTGCGGTCAAATACTGTTTTCGTGTCAGATTTATGGCTTTTAGACAAATTCCTGTTAACCGAAAAAGGTTTGGGAATTTAGATAATTAAATTTAAGCGGTATCATATTATATTCAATTGTTTCGTTTGATATGCTGAACCACATTATCTAACTTAAATTGAATGTCGAGAACATATTGCTTTGTTGTATCATAGTAGTAAGTATTTGCCAATTTTTTTTATTGACTCTATTTTTTACCTACTAGATTATTGATAAACAATTTTGTATGAAAAATAAATCAGGTGTGTATCAAAACTACTTAGTTTTAGGTAAGTTCTTAGTTTTTATTTTTTGTTCAGTTTTAATAATTACATTATATAAATATATATAATATTAGACATAGATATTAATTTTAATATCATTGTGCAAGATTTTTTATATTTGTCGTAAATAAAGTGTAAATACAACTGGGAAACACGCTCGGATGAAGATATTGACTAAAGAACCGACTATATTTCTTATATGATTATTTAGTGAATATTTGTATTTGTTTGAAATTAAGTTTTCTTCTAACTGATCTTTAGATGTTACGGTGAAATATTTAATTATCACTTCAGATTGCCCCATCATCATTTATTTATTTATTGCGATAAACACTATTATACGATGCTATAATGTGTGAACCATTAGCCTCGTAAATTTCATAATTCAATTAAAATAATTGATAACGTTATCTAGGGCTTTCAAAAATATCCATTTGTAGTAAAGAGATATGCCCACGAAGTCTAACGTTTATTTAATTGTTTAGCCTATTGATCGAGTTATTTCGAATTGGTATGTTATATTAGAATATTAATCTCTATTAGTGACACACACATACATATATTAAAATCGATGATTATGACAGAGTTCAACCAACTTAAATCTATTCTAGTCTGTGCTATAGTTATAAATTCATGAACATTAAACAATTTATTTATAACTTACTAGCGACCCGCCCCGGCTTCGCATGGGCATAAAAACCTACCTCTTGAATCACTCTACCTATCAAAAAAACCGCATTAAAATCCGTTGCGTAGTTTAAAGAGAAAGCGAATTTGTTTTTAACCGACTTCAAAAAAAGGAAGAGGTTCTCAATTCGTCGGTATGTTTTATTTTTATTATTTTTATTTTTTATGTATGTTACCGGATTACTCGAAGACGGCTGGACCGATTTGAATTTGTTCGAGAGGGTTTACTTTCCAATTGGTCCCATATTCAGCAGTTCTGGATCTGATGATGGGATCATGGAGAAATCGAGGGAACTCTTTAAGTTTTGTATTGGGCATGGGTATTTTTTAATATATTCCAAGTTATTAAAGTGAGACGAAGGTGAGACGATGCTGGAAAATTTAACCCACTTTCAAAAATGCAACGTATTTTCAACTTTTTGATTGTAATATATCTTGCTCGATTACTCGAAGACCACTGAATCGATTTATAAAATTCTTTTTTTGTTAGAAAAGGTATACTTTCGGAATGGTTCCATAGTCATCAGATCAGGATCTGATGATGGAATCATGGAGTTATCAAGGGAACTTTTATTTTTACTTTATACTTATGGGAAGTTTTATTGCGAATTGCGTCGATTTTGATATATTCCATGTCAATAAGGTGAGACGACGCTGATGACGTTTTTCCGACTTTTCAAAACGCAGTGTTTACAACTTTTTAGTTATAAGGTATTGCGTACTCAAAACTAAAAAGTAAAAAATAATTGTTTTTGCCAAAAAAACGAAACCGACTCCAATTCTTGAACTAAAAAGGATGAAATAATCAATACATTGTTGTTCAAATATGCTTCATATCAAAAATTTTAATAAATTTGAAGTTGGTGTCAATTTTACGAATTTGTTGACTAGCTGCTGGCTCGTTAATTAGCATATTTTATAAAAAGAACCGGCACCGACTTCAGATTTATTAAAATTTTTGATATGAAGCATATTTAAACAACAATGTATTGATTATTTCATCCTTTTTAGTTCAGGAATTGGAGTCGGTTTCGTTTTTTTGGCAAAAACAATTATATACTATGTAGTGATATGAAAGGAAATGATATACGAGGAACTCGATAGCCTACCGGGGCGCGGGTGTTCGTAACGACAGCGTGCGCTTCGTGACGGCTAGTGCGCAGCCATGTTTGGATTGGCGGTCATTAGTAACATTTCTATCTTGAGCTCCTCCGTGCTTTGGACGGCACGCTAGTTCCGGCTGTTATCGGATGGCATCCGTTAGGTTATGTGAGACCTTTAGGCAATCTGAAAAAGCTGACATTGTTAGCCACTAACACGCCATCTTGCCAATTTGTATAATAATTATTGTAACCATAACTGCCTCTGTGGTCCAGTGGTTAAGGCGTTTGCCTGTAGACCCGGGGGTCGAGGGTTCAATTCCCACGGGAAGCATACTATGTTTAGTTGTTTCCAGTTTGGTTATTACGACATTGCAGGCTTGAATCACCTTATTGTCTGACAAAAAAGATAATTCCGTGCTTCGGAAGGCACGTTAAGCCGTTGGTCCCGGCTGCCATCAGTACCCTAGTATGAGTTTTTCTTAACGCAGACTTTAGCGACTGCGTTAGGATTTTGTATGGAATTTCTTAGTTGCCCTTCTATCCGCCAGAGGCGCTGTACAGGTTTGCCATACTAAATCACTAACGCAGTCGCTAGCGTCTGCGTTAAGAAAAACTCGTACTAAGGGCACTGGTAGTCGTTAAAGGAACCACGTCAGAGGCCGAGAGGCGGCTCCGAAAAACTCCATGACCATGAAACCAACACGAAATGAATGAATGAATGATTGTAACCATGGAACTAGTTAATAAATAAATATATTTCAAAAAGTATTTATCTTATGAGTACGTATGTGAATAAACGAATGACCTTTCTCTTGTTACCATTGATTGTCCATTTATAATAGTAATAGGGGAATAAATAAAACACAAAAGGTGAGCTAAGACTCTCTTACTTCATTCATAATAATGGGTTCTATGAATACAATACCCTTTAGTTTACTGCAAATATTATTGAGAGACCTCACCGAGAGACCCGATCTTATTATCCTTGGTCATCCTATTTTCGGCCACAGATAAAGATTGCCTATTCGGCGGATTCAATAGATATATAAAAATATATACGTGGTCATATAAAATTAAGTGGTTTGCCGCAGCTTCTCTCGTGTGGTATTTTGAGTTCTTAGATCATTTTGAGTCATTTAGACTTTAATCCTTCTATGAGTAGTAATGTGTAGTGTTGCAACCTTATAATGCATTAAAAAGTCGTGGCTAAAACGAAAGATGTATAAATAAATATCTATTATAAATATCATAGGGACTTAAGATATCTAACAACTTATTTCATTCTAATGACTAAAAATGTTTATAGATGTATTTTTTTGTTTTAATTTAACAAAATATCAAATAGGCAATAATACACTTGGATCTTTTTATTTTGCTGTTAAACTATAATGTATTGGCAAAAACAATATTGTAATTAGCCTGTAAGTTTGAGAATAAATAAAAAAAAGACTATTATGCCTCAACAACCACGCGGTCACCGATGTCTGCATATCTATAGCTCTAAAGGCTGAAAATAACTCACTGAAGTTTGTTGCGCGAATAGAATCAACCAAAATTTTTGTGAAAGAAACCCCGAACAAAAACTAGTTGAATAAAAAATACCGCCATTTATAAACTATGTTAGTGCCCATAGCTCACCTCCCACGGAGATCCGATGAAGAGTGGTTGACCCAGATTGTGGGAAATGACGAGATAAACAAAACCCGGATGTAAGTCTGTTGATACTGTGTCATCTACATTTCTTTTAAACACGATATCATGGACTCGAGATATTGGGGAAAATTGATTTGACCAAAAGGCTGTAAATACGACTAAAAAACTAAAACTTAGTATAAAAACTAACAAACTACTTGAGTGAATAAATATATGCGTATGAACTGTATTTAAATATTATAATGAAAACGAAAATATCGACTAAAGACAAAAATAAAAGAATAAAGTTTGACTAATATAACTAAAGTATTTGTAACATAAGTAATTTAGATTTGTCCTACAATATGCATGAAAGTGACTTGCAAGTAAGCAATGGACGAAAATACACAAGCCTAAGTAAACCAATTTTCTGAACGGAGGCTTCATAGAGCGCGCCTGAAGGCTGTAGTCTAACCAAATATTTATCGGAAACCTTTTGAAGGCACAATGAGACCTATATTTAGAGGTACCTAATAAAATATATCACTATGGAGTTCCTTAGAATTTTACTGTATTTATCTGTCAAATTGAACCGATTAATTACTCGAATGGCGACCACGCACCAGCAAGCGCAGCTTCGGACACCCACCGACCAGATGGTCAGACGACCTGAAAAAAGTCGCAGGCAGGCGCTGGATGCAGGCCGCTTCTTACCGGTCATTCTGGAAATCCTTGGGGAGGCCCATGTCCAGCAGTGCCGGACAGCCAGCAGCCTCCGGCTGAAATGATGATGGATTATTAGTTTATCAAATCCATCTTATATATTTTATTTAAATTGTTGAAATTTTGATGCAAGTGACTACTACTTATAACTCGCTAGTGTCATATAGTGTTTCTTCCAACCAATTTTTAAGTTTGTTTGTCAGTCATTGTTTGTATTTTATCAAAGTCATATTGTTAGACAAATATGTTTCTGTTTCTTGTTGATACTCATTAGCATGCTGTGTGCACTATCTGCTTGGTTCTACAACCAGTCATTGTAAGTTTATTGTGTAAAATATTTTGAAAAGTATTAGTTGTAATACTGTTTTGTGCACCAATAAATAAATAAACAAATATCTAGCCTATAGCACTCCGCTCCTACATCCAAACTCACAAACATACCTCGTTATGATAATAGTATAGACTGATCCTCGAGCAACACGGTTCGGTAGACGTGTTGCTTGCCTGAATTACCTGGAACAGAGGATTAGCATTGCCATACAATTTGGCAATTCTGCCAGCCTTCTGGACATACTACCGCGCGGTGACACATTGGCGGGACTATACAATATGTAAATAGTTTTTTTATTTCCTTTCATCTTCTTCGCGCGAGCAACTTCAGCTTACGCTTCAGAGCCCAGGGTAAGCTTTTTATCATCCTGATTTGGCGGTACTGATTATCACAACGGAGCGACTGTCGTCTGACTTCCATAACCCTTTTATAAAGGGACACCAGACCAATAGGAACATGATCAGGGGGTTTAGCCAAAGTCACAATCGCAAAACGATAACGAAGTACGACAAGAATAAAATGTATGGGATTGACATAAAATTGACTACATGATTTACCGCAGCTTATGTCAATCCCATTTGAAATTATCACTTGGCTACGGGTGCAGGACTGCATCGTAGGTTTTGTAGGCATCCATCGGCTTTCTTGACAATCCTGAATTTCACAAATCGCAGGCCATTTGCCGATTTTTCGCTTGCATCGTAAAGAATTTACAATATGAATACAACAAGCTGTAGCCCTCGGCTCCGCCTGTGTGGGACTCGGTAATATCGCGTCCAAAAGTAATCTATGTTTGACTTTACTATATTCATATCAAATTGCATCAAAATCTGACAGACAGACAAACAGACTTTCGCATTTATAAAAGTAATAAATATTGATTGTGAGAGAATCATTATAATTAATTCTTTCATCAGCTACAAGTTCACTTTGAGGAAAAGAGCCCCTTAGTTCTAAGAGAAATGAACTTGAATAATTTAAATTTCATTGACGCCAGCGTGAACATGAACATCAAGAGTACATACATGTACTTTGGCGTATACTTCAGAGTGTATGACGTCATACAATAAAGTCGAGCGGCCGGCTACTATGTTAAAAGCGTAATAAAAGTTACATTGCAAGTTGCAGCTGCACTCAATCGCACTTTATGTCGTTATGGCGTCGGATTTGAGCACTGATCTCTGCTCTATAAAAAGATATCAACTAAGTACGGCTGTAATATTTTGTGCAAAATAGCCTACCGGGAAATTTTGCCTATATATGTATTCGAATCCGTCCAACCACATATCTGCCGAATCCACGAATCCGTCTTATCCTGAATCTGTCCTATACCGAACAAAATTGTTTTCTACTAGCTCTTCCGTGACTTTGCTCACGGAATCCCACGGGAACAGTACCTAAGGGACCTTAAGGATATGACTTAAAGGATTTTTTTATCGATACAATATGCCAGTTCTGACAACTATGTACTGCACGACATGAAAAATTCAAGAAAAGTACTTAAATGGGTCTTTACTCCATGTTTTCAGTCCTTGTTTTATATCAAAATTCCAAGTTACCTGAGGCACTTTCCATCAATAAATAACAAGACAAATAAACCATCCATATCGTTATGCGAACTTGTCCAACTTGTCTAAAATTTAAAACAACATCATTATTTTCAGTATCGGTTTCAGTTTTCAAACTAGAGCGAATCCCGGCGAAACGAGAGCCGCTTGATACTGGTTCGAACTGGTTCAAACTGGTAAAAACCGTAACTAAGGGCCGACTGACAAAGCAACTTTCCTACCTATGTTGACGACGCTAACGAATACGATCCCAAATCCTGCCGTAACAGGTAAATGACCCTACACATTTTTTTTTTGGTTAACCGATGCGAAATTGTTTCTTTTTAGTGTAGTTAGTTCTTTGATCTCGTATTTAATTTGTGAATGGGTTTATAGATCGACTTGAAACCCGCCCCGGCTTCGCACGGGTGCAATGCTATATAATACACGTATTATACGTATATAAACCTTCCTCTTGAATGACTCTATTTATTAAAAAAAACCTCATCAAAATCCGTTGCGTAGTTTCAAAGATCTAAGCATACATAGGGACAGACAACGGGATCGACTTTGTTTTATACTATGTAGTGATAGTGGAGATTCATTTTTTACATATTTATTATTAAAAATTTTAGTTAATTTATTTGGTAATTCAATGGGTTTATTTGAAATTTTAATTATATCATTAAATAAATAATTGAATTAGAAAAACTTACTAATCACTATTATACAGGTTGACTGGAAGAGATCCCTGTTAGGGATAAGTCCGCCTTTTGTTGTGTTATATGTTGTATCATCAATGTTCTTTCTGTACAATAAAGTTTTTACATACATACATACATACACTTTTCATCAGGTGGGCCTGATTGCCTGCCTACTCAGGCAACTAAACAAGAAACTAAATAAGAAAAACTTGTATTTAAAATAAAATCTTAGAAAAGATTTTATTTTCGACAATATATGTAGAACAATTTGGAATCGCGCGCGGTTTGACAGGCCGGCAAATTTATTTTTTAATCTATGTGTAGAACGTTCAATAACGCATGCACAATTAAAAAATAAGTAAACAAAGTAATAAGCTTACTGACAAAACAAAAGGGTTAACAACACAGCGCGATCGAAATAAACCTTTACTTTTTCAGTGTGGCTAACAAAGTCATTGAACCGCCAGTAAAGCCTTATGTAATGGGCTTACGGACGGTGCTACGGTAATGTTTTGATCTACGGAAGGTTGTTTGTGTGGATTTTATTGGAATTGGTTTCCGCATTTTGACCGACTGCATCAGGAGGGTTATGTTTTTAGTATTGTTGTATGTTTATTTCTGGCATTATTTGTAGATTAAATGATTTTATGGATAAGAGTTTAATTTACTCATGTATGCAGTACATGCTAGAAACGATCATGCGCGTCAAGCGACGGCAAGCATGGACTCCTGTTGAATTAGATGCCATTAGAGGCATTTCTAAGAACTAAGAGGCGGTTTTAATAATTCTGACACCGGGATACCTTGTAACACAATACTCCTTATTTACTTTATACTATTTTTTTGTTAATGTCTAGTATCCGTCATATATAAAAAATAAAAAATAAATACCAAATCTTTATTCAAATTGCTTAAATATTTTTTTTACAAAAGAGCTATTAAATAAATTTCAATAAAAAATAAGGATGTCTGAGCTAGGATAAAGAATCAGCTGTGTTTCAGACAGTAAAAAGAAAATATTAAATAAATGCAGTAAACAATTATACAAATAATAGGTTTGTTCACCAATTTAAAGATATTTTGAGAAACTAAAAGATGTATATAATCTCTTAATTACTTATTAGTTCGCAAAATTGGTTTCATGAATAAAATACAAGCACTTCAATGTTCTCGACACGAATTGCCCTAATTAATTAAATGACAAAATGATACTTTACTTTTTGCCGATGGCACCTTTAGTTAGTAAAAACTTTGCTAATTAGACGAGTTGTTTTAAAACTGAAAATAAATAACGAAAATGTATTTCTGAATTAATGTTTTTTGAAATTATATGGTTTAAAAATATATTTAGTTGTATAATGCCTATCAACTCAAATGTAGTACTCTACTGTGAAAATTAAAACTGTCTTACTATCTCGGTTCATGAGATACAGACAGACGGACGAACTCGCCGAATAGGGAAATCATAACATAGGCGATGCGGCTAGCAACCCATCAATATTGATTTCTTGTTTCAACTACCACTATGCTGAACTTGGCCTAAAGTCTTATGGCTCTAGGCTCTATCTACCCCGCATGGGATAAAGACGTGATTATATGTATGTATGTATGGACGACGAACAGCGGAGTCTAAGTAATAAGTCCCGTTTTTACCCATTGGGTATGGGATCCTTAAAGTGGCCTTTTAAAAACTGTCCTGATAAGAGACAGTAATAAATATCTAATACTAGCTGTTGCCCGAAGCTTTTCCGTCGTTGGATTCTGTTATATTACGCCCAAAAGTAGCCTATGTTTAACTTCTTGACCTTAACTATATCTATATCAAATTTCATCAAAATCGGTCCAGCCTCTAGCCGTGAAAGCGCAACAGACAGACAGACTTTTGCATTAATAATATTAAATGGAAGTATGGATATGAATACGACTCCGTATCACTCATTTATTTTTACAATGCAAAAGATCAAAATGATAACCTCCTTTTTAAGAAGACGGTTAAAAAGGCTCAACAAGGCAATTGCGAAATAATTAACTGTGGTCCCCTTTTGTTCGCAAACCAATTACTAGGCAGTTATTTCTGATCGCTACGGCGCTACGGAGCTACGGCGTAGGTAGGCCTCGTAGACCCTCGTAGCAATTTTAGCTTACCGGTTAAATCGAGCGACAGATTGCACCGTGAAATATATGTTTTGACGTAATTGAGGCTTCTACGCTGACATCGATGCAAAAGAAAAAGTTTTTAAGACGATACCTACCTGAACACTAGCGCCACCGTCATTTAAAAATCATTATTCCCTGAAAACACAAGTTATCAAAATTTCGTCTTTTGTAATTAAGTTTCTGGATCTTGAATTGAAATGGATACAGGGACATTTAAAAATAATAATAGAAAGCAAAACTTTTTTTTTAAATTTTTTGTCTGTCTGACTGTATGTATGATTACGCTTATCTCCGAAAGTACTGAACCGATTTGCTTAAACCTTTTACCAATTGTTTTATTTTAACTCGGAAGAACATCTAAAGTTTGTTTCATCAAAATCGGTTCATTAGAAAAAAAGTCTACAAATATACAATAGCAATTTCGCACCAAATTGGATAATGCTTTTTTTGTGTTGGTTATTGTCATGACGAACTTTGTATAAGAAAAAAAGAAGGATTACTGCGCAATTCCCGCGGGAATGTCGGGAGCAATTCCCGAAATTCCCACGATAACGGGATATTGCAATTTTTGTGTTGGTTATTGTCATGAAAAACTTTGTATAACAGGAAAGCAATTCCCGTGGGAATTTAGGGAGAAATTATCGATATTCAAGCCCACGTGCGCAAAGTAGCGGGCTACAGCTAGTTAATATATAAAGTAGCTTCTAAGAACTTTGGGGGTTTTAATATTAATGTTGTACTTCAAAGTAGCGGTTTCGGAAATTGCCACTTTTTCAGCCGCCCTTCTTGAACGACGGGTAAATTACAGAATGCCCTTTGAAATAGCATTTAAATAAAAGCGAAAAACACTCACTCACTCATCACGAAATCTCCATAACTGCTGAGCCGATTAAGATGAAATTTGGCAGGAAGGTAGATTGTGACTAAGAGACGTCTGCTAAGAAAGGAATTTCAGGAATTTTACCCCTAAAGGGGTGAAAAAGGGGTTGCCAGTTTGTATGAAACTTCGTCATTTTTGAAGTGAGATACATGAAATTATTAATTAACATTTGAAGTTGGAAAAAAATAAAAATGCACCAATCAGATTTTGAAAATTACATCCCTAAAGGGGTGAAATAGGGGTTGCCATTTTGTATGAAACTTTGTCATTATTGAAGTGATACAGATGAAATTTTTAATTTGAATTTGTAATTGGTAAAAAATAATAATGCATCAATCTGATTTTGAAAATTACATCCCTATAGGGGTGAAATAGGGGTTGCCAGTTTGTATGAAACTTTGTCATTTTTGAAGTGAGATACATGGAATTAAAATTGAAAATGTCTTGGTATAATATTTTGTATTGTATTGAATTGTATTGTATGTACACAACATATTGTAATAGGATACAATACATAATAGAAGATAGAGTGCAAAGGTTTTATTTATTTGTTAAAATTATGAGTTCAGTAATGTGTCAAGAGATGGCACTACCATACATTTTAAAAGTCGATATGGTTTGTCGTTCGCATTTAATCATCATGTGTAGTAATTGAGATTTCATAATAAAATAAAAATGTTTTTGCTTTTCTAACGATTTAATTGTGTGTTTAGACGATTTGGTACCTGCTTAATATAAAATAATAAAATTAAATTGGAATTGATTGGAGTATGGAGTGGTAATTGCGGTATTATATTTTATGTATAGTTTAATGTCTGCGTTTTGGGCTACTCATTGATTAGTTTAATTTAAGTTTGATAAGTATTTTTCCGGATTCCGGATTTCGAATAGTAGTTTGAAAATAGGTAAATCTTTGTGTTATTTTCCATAAGTTAGTTGCATATCTTAAATATATTGTAAGGTTTCTCAAATAAATTGTAGGTCTTTAAGTATATTTGTATTCATTTCTAATTAGTCAGTAGATTAATATAATTTCTATAGGGCAATTGATAAATCAACGCCCAGCTAGAATTTCTACTTCGTTTTATCGATATCAATAAAGAGAAAAACACACTGCAGTCTCTATTAAATTTTAATAAAATAACACATTGAATGTGTGTGGGCGTATAATTTAGTTACATATATATATCAATAGATGGCGCTGACTTTATTTTAATTATTTTTTCGCATATTGTATAGCAGATTGAAAATTTTCCTTACAGCAATTAATTTAAATTATTTTAAAAAAAATTGGTTGTTGATTTAGTTCTATTGGTTGGTTTGTTTGTCGGTCGTGTTGTATTGTAAGCTATTTGAATTGATTGGTTGGTTTGGTTTGGTTTGGTTTGGCTTTGGTTTAAAAAAGGGATATTATTAATTGCACATCAAATAAATAATCACCCATCAATTTCTGTATATCAAATAAATTATTTTATAAATCGTCTAAACATAATGCTCACGACGATGGTGACCATACATATGTTGTGTGTTTAATTTTGGCTTTTATGCCTATATTCATAGTTTATATTTCAGTGGATAAGTTTACAATGTCTTAAATATTATTACAAAAAAAAAAAATTGCTACGCGCGATTTAGTAATCCTATGCCAAAACATAATACTCGTAACTGCAATCGCAACGAAAATTTCAAATATCCTCATTTTTAACCGACTTCAAAAAAAGGAGGAGGTTCTCAATTCGTCGGTATGTTTTTTTTTTTTATGTATGTCACCGGATTACTCGAAGACGGCTGGACCGATTTGAAAAATTTTTTTTGTTCGAGATGGTTTACTTTCCAATTGGTCCCATATTCAGCAGTTCAGGATCTGATGATGAGATCATGGAGAAATCGAGGGAACTCTTCAAGTTTTGTATTGGGCATCAGTATTTTTTGATATATTCCAAGTTATTAAAGTGAGACGAAGGTGAGACGATGCTGGAAAATTTTACCCACTTTCAAAAATGCAACGTATTTACAACTTTTTGATTGTAATATATCTTGCTCGATTACTCGAAGACCAGTGAATCGATTTGTAAAATTCTTTTTTTGTTAGAAAGGCTATAATACTTTCGAGATGGTTTCATAGTCATCAGATCAGGATCTGATGATGGAATCATGGAGTTATCGAGGGAACTCTTCAAGTTTTATTGTGATTTGGGTCGTTTTTGATATATTCCATGTCAATAAGGTGAGACGACGCTGATAACGTTTACCCGACTTTCCAAAATGCAAAGTGTTTACAACTTTTTAGTTATAAGGTATTGCGTACTCAAAACTAAAAAGTAAAAAAATATTGTTTTTGCCAAAAAAACGAAACCGACTCCAATTCCTGAACTAAAAAGGATGACATAATCAATACATTGTTGTTTAAATATGCTTCATATCAAAAATTTTAATATATTTGAAGTTGATTTAGTAATCCTATGCCAAAACATAATACTCGTAACTGCAATCGCAACGATAATTTCAAATATCCTCATTTTTGAGTATAAATTTGTGTCAAGGTAGACTGACCTTTTGTTTTCAAATAGATTTCCAATAGAGAATTATATTTGATCGCTTTATCGTTGTTTTAGCTCAGGCGGTGTGTTATGCTGCCAGCAAACATCTAGAATGGCTTCATCGTTCGTCTTATTGCTACTACGAAATACTTTGTAAAGGGAATTTATGCACGCCATTGAATATCAAATTGGCTATTTCGTTTGCCTATCTGTATAGATCTTAAATGATCTGAAAATTGAATTGTTCAGAAATAATTAAATTGCAAATGATTTTTACGTTTATTACCAATAATTACCATTAATTGATTTAAAAAAAAATAGAATTAAATTATATTGAAAAATGCTTTTACATAGATGTTAAATAGTGAATAGATGTTTATGGGTCAGTGTTAATAAAAAAAACAAAATAGACAATTCTAAATTCAATTTAAAAATGATGACCGTCGATCTGTGAGTTGGTCATCGTAAACGAGTGCTGACCTGGCAGATTTGACGAGCGTCATCTGAACTTTAATCATTTGACTTTTCGCTGAACACAATTCTAACCTGCCAGCATCAGCGTTAAAACCACAGCTGAATACGTCCGAAATGCTGACACAATTCCGGCCCGGTCTATATTAAAACCGACTTGAGAAACAAAATTTATAGTTCCAAACTTAAATTGTCTATTTTAATATCATTAAAAACGCAACATGACAACGTTTTTTGTCGTTTTCTTATATTTATCGTTCGTTTTATAGTTCTTTTACGTTTTGTGTCTGTCATAAATATGTCATGTCCTGCAGGTTTTATTAGAATTCAGATATAAATGCGCTGTTGTTGATGTATAGACTTATTTTAGTCGAATTTAATTTGATAAATTAAGTGCAAATATTTGTTCGAATATTAACGAATAGAAATAAAATCACTAAGCATAGAATAGATAACAGTATGAAGTTCTTAAAAATGTTGTACACAGATAAGATAAAATTGTGTACAGTGGGTCATATGGAATCGTATGCTGCTTAAGGTAAGTGTGTAAGTAAAGTTGTATAGTTTTTATGTAGCCCAATGTACGATGTTACCAAAAGTATCGAAGAAACGGGTCAGAGTTTAATAAATGAGGTATCAGATGACAGTACCCAGCTGGAGAAATATCTACTGTGAAATATGAGTGATGGTATAGATATTTATTAGTATTTTCTTACCAATCTTAATAAAATAGTGGTTAAGATATAAGTTGTCTCCGGAGTTTGTCTGAAGACTCCCAACTCAAGTAAATTTTGACATTAGGTTAGTTTGTCATATACAAAAGTGTGGTTTTTATCAGTGAGTTAAAAATTATTAAATTATAAATTTTATTATAACTATACAATACACTACATAACCAAACACACAAAAAAAAAAAATATGTCATTCTAATATTAGTGCTGACTAAATCGTACTTTCAAAATTAGTATTTTTAGATTTGACTAATTTTAAATGACTTGACTGCCAAGCGATGCACTTAAAAATCGAACATAAAAGATTCCAATGTAATTTAAAAATGGAATATAAAGGTCGGTTTCCATTGAATACGAATCAGGTCAGCGTCCATTAGCGACAAGTAATAACAGCACTGTTCTGATTTAACTTGATTAGGAAAAAAGGAAACTGCCAATCTTCCTCTCTCTGGCAATCGCTCTTAACGCAAATTGATTCAATTTTCGAAGGCGAACGTGAACAAACTCCTTATGTATTGCGCAATTAATCTATTTCGTTGTAGGAAAGACGTATATTTCAAACGTTAAAGCACACAGGTAATTTTTTTTTTCCATATGTAATATTCAATTTGGTATCAATAAAAGATTTGGTTTGTAGTTGATGTATGCGATAAGGATTGGTTGCAATTTCTTTTACAAGAAGCAATCGACACTTTCGGTATAGTCGATAGCTAATGAGTTTGCAAAATTTCATGGTTAGGGTACTGTGCCCAGAAAGAAAATATTAGGTTAAATAAAAAAAACAACATGACGTAATGGCATAAAAGAGCGCTAACCATTTACCTTGACGGCCTATAGATGTTTTACGTCACCAAACTAAATGTGAAAACAATCTTCGAGACCCGCAGACTTATAAAATCTTTAGACGTAATCTCACATAGGTACACTTCCCTCCACCTCCCAAGGCTCTACCAACCTCTCGGTTATACGAGCCGAATCTCGGGAGAATGCGCTGTACTAGCATTTCGCATCTCTTTCCAGTCGCACCTGCTTGATCTCCCTACAAGTTCTCTATAGTGCCGCCTATCTATGCAATCATTGCATTTTAATAACTCTCCCCCATCCTTAGGGGGCTTACGTTCACACGAACGCCTCGCTTGCCTTCTCGGCCAGAGGCCAGCTTCTGTCTTCTAGGTCTTTGAGTTTGTCACAGTTTCAGTTTTTCTCTTCGTCTTCTTTGTCTGCTTGTGGCAGTATTCTTGATGTGCTCCTACTTTTCAAGTTATGCCCCTCTCGAGGCCGCTTCGAATTTTATGCCACCGATGCGAGAATTCTTTTAGCCGCTTAAAGTTCGCCTCAGATCCCACGAGATCGCAATAGTAGACCGGGCCTACCCCGAGCGGGACAACATTATTTAATAGTTCCCTACGCGCCTCCTCATAAATCGGGCATTCCCAAAGTACGTGATGGACGTCCTCAGTGACCGCATCACATAGGTACAATCGGAGAGAATCCTGAAGAAAATTATGGCTGTTTCGTGTGTAGTATACCCTTTTCACTTATACAAATAAATCAACTAAGTAGACGCTAGCGCCAATCCCGATTACATATCATTGCATTACACACATAAGCGGCTTTATTTTTTTTATTCTACTGATTAGGCAATAATCTATTTTTGAATATCACTATTAATTCAACAACGATTCGTCTGTAATTTTTTTAAGTCTGTGTCGAGATCATTGAAGGCAGCAAGCCAAGAAGGCAACACAATTTGTTCCTTGAGTCGCTAATTTTCTTTTCGGACACCCAACTGAAAAGAACAGACAACCAACCCTTATTTATCAGGCACTTCAGTTTATTGTTTCAATCTCAAGAACGGTCGCTCAGCTCAATTTTATCTGAAAAATTGCCGCTCCAATGTAACTTTGTATGAGACTTTTGTTAGGCTATCTTTATTGATGATGTCGCTTCAGATTTTAATAAAGTGCTTCAGCTGGTAATTTGTTGCCGGCGAGATGACTATCGACCTTATCTCTAATGACTAGAGTTGCAAATAAATTGTTTTAAACCAGAATCCATGGTTAAAACCAGTTTTAAATAAATTTGTACGAGTTTAAAACCGTGCCACGTGATTACTACTTTATTAACATTAATATTTTGTAAGTAAAAATATAAGATATTGATTGAAAACATTATTTTTTGTTAGTCTTTCTTATACATTTCTCACATTGTTTCAAGCCTATATTAAACCTCAAAAAATTGTTAAAAAAATAAACAAAAAAAGCGATTTAAAACCAAATGGTTATAAACGTATACTAATGACAGCAAAATAATAGCACGGCGATAATGTTAACTGTGATTCTAATTTAATAATTGAACCTGGAACGATTTTTTTGTGGTATTCACAATATGGCAATCAAATGTATAGAATTTCGGCATATTTTGTTACAAAAATAATTCCTTACAACAAATCATTAAATGTAAGGAGCTATAGCGAAGCCGCGGGAAACTTCTAATAAGTGTAATCAACTACATTGAATAGTATCTAATTTCGTTATTAGATAAATCATAATTAGGAAGAGCGGTCCGCGATTATATATTTCTATAAGATAAATCTATCGTAATAAGGTTATTTATACAAACATATTGTCGTATCGAAATTGCGATATTTCTAGAAACATCAACGTTTCAATACGTATTATGCTAATCTCATTCTTGTCTCCGTCCTGAATCCTGATGTATAATAATGAGTATCCAAAGCAATTTGTGTAAATTCAAGGATAATGTGATTTTGACATCTTTATTTGTGTATTCGGTTTATTTAATAAGATCAAGATGATAAATCTTTTGACTTTCTTTTTTTATCTGACTCTATAAGCATGGTTACGTTTGTGTCTGAGTCAATTATATTCAACTAGCTGTTTCCCGGGGCTACGCTCCCGTGGGAATTCCAGGATAAAATATAGCCTATGTGTTATTCCAGGGTCTAAGCAATCTTCATTTCAGCCAAATCCGTTCAGCCGTTCTTGAGTTATAAATAATGTAACTAACACGAATTTTATGTATATATATATATATATATATATATATATATATATATATATATATATATATATATAATATAATAAGATATAAGATAAGATATGCAGTCAATATGCCGCATCCTAGTGTTACCCTTTGATAGTGAACTATCGATTACGTTTCGATAGCATCGACAGTATTGCTTCGCTTCTTTCAAAACCCTCCAGTTTTCGTTTCACACATATCAGACACAAGTATAGTGGGCCGTAAAGAAAATTATACTACATTTCTATTAAATTTGCACCTATTGTGATGTGCTTTCCTATGTGGCCCACTGTTAAAGCTACTGAGATCGTTTGACTATCTTTTTCCTGGTTGATCAATTTTCTTTCACTCGTATTGGATCCGATTTCTAACAATGCAAATCTTTTGTGATGTATCCGATGATATATTTCAAAATGCATTTATAATTTTAACCTTTACATTGCACTTTACCTTCTTGCAACGACAGCAATTTGGGCTCTATATTTTATTTAGTTTAATATAAGTATTTAGTTTTTATATTAATTAGTTTATTTTTTCAGAAAATATCATGTTTGTGTATATATACATAAACTTTTTAATTGAATAAAGGATTGAATATTGTGAAAATATTATTTTTTATACACTAGTATAAAACTAAAGAAGACAATTTTTCACATTATATGAAATGCATTTCCTAGTTCTGCATCGGACAGAAAAATGAGGTTTGTCGGAGCGTAAACAGCTGTCGGACTGCGGCCAATCCACACAGAGCGTTTTCCGAGATTTTTTTTTTCATAGTGCACCCAGTCATCTATTCTTTAAACTACCAAATTAACCAACACTTTTTTTTCGTATAAAATTTTTTGGACCACTTTTGCCTACGTCCGTTATATCCGACCAAAAACAGTACATTTTATTTTTTTCTAGCGCTTGGGGACCGATAACTAATTTAAAGTCTGGCAGTCAAATGGTTAATCCTTAGTTACCAGAGGAATCAACGTTATGCCAGTGATCGCTTTGGGTGCTGAGGCAAATAATACTAACCCAACAAGACCCAACATAAAAACATAAAATTCATTTTAATTTAAACAATAATATACTTTAATTTCTTATGTGAGACGTTTAAATAACTAAAATGACGATTTCAACTTAAAGAGTAACTTGCTAATACAATCAGCTAATAGGTATTTAGATCTACATTAAATATTAAAGTATGTGTGTGTATGTAATCATGGACTGGAGTTGAAATTAATCTCAAAAAATTCAGCTATTAAATGCGGTAACAAAAAAAAAATCTGCGCCTATATTTGAAACGTCCTATGTACCATAATTGTTTTAACTTTAAATATAGCCTTAAAGCAACTAGGATGTCTAAGAGATCGAAAGGCTAGAGTAAAGAAACCGATTACAAAAACGCCAAGTGTGAACCCGCTTTTACAGTTCTTGCAGGAGGATGATAAATGGCGCATCCGGTCTGTTTACGCAGATTCAGTTTCGCTGTTTAGATATTGAAAGTTATTAGTCTCAAATATTAATTAGTTTTTATATTACCGCCGAATAAAACAATGACACCATTTTAGTTGTTTAAAATTGTTAGAACAACGAATGACTTTTTATACCACCAAAAAGCTTGAACCTTACTTCCTTGCATTCTTCTAAGTGCGAAATGTATGAGGTCGTAAAAACAAAATGGCGGATTATATCACTATCATAGTATAAAACAAAGTTGCTTTTTCTGTCCCTATGTCCCTTTGTATGCTTAAATCTTTAAAAGTACGCAACGGATTTTGATGCGGTTTATTATTTTGCTTAAGTGATACTTGTGGCATGGGGGTCAGACTTCTCTGCAGCCAACTGTACATTAACTTTGACTCTAGTTAAATTTTATTTACAAAACAAAGTTAAAGTAAATTTCTCTCAAATTAAAAATCGTTAACTGTGAAGATAACATTAACTCCAGTAGTTAAGCCAATACTCTTTTCACTAAACTTAAAACAGTTCATTAAATGAAAGGGATCAACGGATTACTTTTATTAATTGCTAAAGTTATATCTTAATCTGTTATAGTGTTAAAAGATCAGTCAGGTCAGATAACAAATGTAATAACTCAAGAATACGATGACTTAAGTTACTCAAAGTAATTGATATTATCTGCTATCGTTTGTCCTAAGATCCATTCAATAATTAAAGGCCATGTTAAGAATAAAAAACCCTTAACTCGTGGTGTCGTAAAAGTTGACTAAGGGAATAAACAGGACTCAAACTCAATTTAAAAGGCGTTTATATTTATTAAGATTATATCTATTGAATAATCTGCACGTATAAATTGAAACAAAATTATAAGAAAACTTAGTCTATAGAATAACCTAAAAACTATCTACAGTTTGAGGCAACGTGCCCAAAATGCTGGCAGCATTCCCTCGCTGGATCGCAATACTAATTTTTTGTCCAAGATATAAGACAGCATTCTGGTCACGAGTTGCCTCTTAACCTTCAACTCAATTTACTATTACTACTGACTCAAATGTTATAAAATAAGCTGTCCTGACTGATTTAGGTAAACCTTCCCTGAACTTTCACAAATATTTCAAGACCAAAATTTATCAATCGGTCCAGCCAATTTCGAGTTTTAGCCAAACTAACGAACAGCAATTGATTTTTATATGTAGTATTGACGTTTTTGGAGAAAATGCTGGAGTAGCACCGCATCTTATCCACTTGCGCTTTGGAAGTAGTGGTAAACACATAGAATTCGGAATCGCGCGCGGTCTCAAGGCAAATTCTTAAATCTATGGGTAAACTTAATATAAGTAATGAATGGCATCAATAAGTGAATTAATATCCTATATGTAAAAAAAAAAATTCATTTCACATAAATTTACATAGAAATGACTATACTTACACCGCAGGTGGTACACTTTTATATGTGATCCACTGTACCTCTGTCCGATTGGTGACAGTCAACACGATTCCTGACTAATGACTCATAAATTCAAAGACCAAAAATCCTAGCATTTGCCCATATTTTTTTTAAGTTTCATGCCATGCTCCAAAGCCATACGGCTTTGGTGCCTGGAGGTCGCTTAAACGCGATGTTATGCATTACTAGCTGTGACCTGCGGCTCTGCCCGTGTTGTGTACAATCAAGGTAAGAATTCAGAATTAAAGTTGTTAGATATAAGTATAGTTATTGTAAATATTGTGTTTTGATTTCTATGATTGTACCTTTAAAATAAATAAATAAACAGTAGCCTATGTTTGACCGGTGTTTAACTAATCCACACGAAACTTCATTAAAATCGGTCCAGCGGATTAGCCGTTAAAGCTTACAGACAGACAGATTTTCGCATTTATAATATTAAAAAGAGTATGAATAGATATGAAAGTAAGGATTTTCGGTCTGTTCTTAACCCTTTCGCTAACACCTCTCAATATAATAAGAAAAGTCAGATAAAGTTTAAACTCGAAAACCACACGATGTTAATCTTGATCTAATTATTTATTACTAACGACCCGCCGCGGCTTCGCATGGGCATAAAAATCTTTCTCTTGAATCACTATCTATTTAAAAAAACCGCATCAAAATCCGTTGTGTAGTTTTAAAGATTTAAGCATCCATAGGGATATAGGGACAGAGAAAGCGACTTTGTTTTATACTATGTAGTGATAGTGATTTCTGTGGCATATTTTGTCCCAGTCTTATTAACAATTAGATAATTTAATTACAGCAGTGTAGCTATGATATCGTTTGTAAGGAAGCGCCGGCTTGGGGTAATTACCGGATATACGCCAGTCCGGTAATTATTACCTACCCGGCCTAGTTCTATAAATTAAGAAGCTTTCTATTTGTAGAAATATAAGTAGAAACCCTCTTAAATTAAATTTGAAATGTATGTATGTATGTATGTATGTAAAAACTTTATTGTACAGAAAGAACATTGATGATACAACATAGAACATAACAAAAGGCGGACTTATCCCTAACAGGGATCTCTTCCAGTCAACCTGTATAATAAAGGAAAAAGAGTACACGGGCATTAAAGAGGGTACATCGCAAAGATACACATGAAATTACAAACTAATTAAAACATAAAAGTTACTTAACCTATACTATAAATCAACTCAAGTCCGAACGCTCGAAGTATTCCCTAACCCTAAATTTGAAGGAATGTAGTGAGGACGACGTCTTGACCTCCAATGGGAGTTTGTTCCATAAAGTTGCAGCGAGTACTGCAAATGATCTGGCGTAACACTGGGAGGAGTGTGTAGGAATGTTTAATTTCAAACTATGGGACGCTCGAAGACGGGGATCGATATTCCGGAAAGAAAATTTTGATTTAAGGTAGTCAGGAGAAGAAGGATTAAAAAGAACATTATAAAGGAAAAAGAGAATGTGAAGATTACGGCGCATTTTTATTGTAAGCCAGTTTAGGCGTGAACGGAATTCTGAAATGTGGTCATATTTTTTAAGGCCGAAAACATATCGAATGCATATATTCTGAAGTCTCTCCAGTTTAGTTGTCAGCTCATCAGTAAGATCTAGGAATGCGACATCAGCATAGTCAAGAATAGGCACGAGGAGAGAGCGAGCCAACAGTGCCTTAGTGTCGGTAGGAAGGAAGTTTTGTAAGCGTCGTAAGGAGTGCAAAGACACAAAGATCTTGCGGCCAAGCTCATTGATATGAGGAGACCACGACAAAGTTTCGTCCATGACAATACCCAGATTCTTGACCTTGGAGGCAAAAGGAATGATAGTATTATTTAGGACAACACCGGGAAAAGCCATGGACTTAAATCTTGATATAAAATGAGGGCTGCCTATTACAATCGCTTGTGACTTAGCCGCATTGAGCTTTAAACCAAAACTATAAGACCAGCCAGCTATGGACGCAAGATTATTGTTAATGATGCCGATCGCATGGTGAAAATTATCAAGGGGGGCGGCAGAGTAGATCTGGAGATCGTCAGCATAAAGATGATAGCATGATGTCAGTGTGGCAGTTATTCCGTCAATAAAAATAGAGAATAGAAGTGGTGAAAGAATACCGCCCTGTGGAACCCCAGCTGTGAGAGTGCACCAATCAGATCTACAATCCCCAACCTTCACTAACTGTCTACGACCCTCCAGGTAGGAACGAAACCAAGTTAGTGTAGTTGGAGAAAAATTCAGTGAGTGCAAAACAGCAAGCAGGATATCAAAGTCAATGGTGTTAAATGCGTTGCTAAAGTCAAGCAGCACCAGAAGAGTGAGGTTTTTATTTTCTATATTAAGGCGTATATCATCAGTAATCTTGATTAAAGCAGATGTGGTGCTATGACCGACGCGAAAGCCAGATTGCAAGGAATTTAATAAGTTATACCTGGAGAGATACTTAAATACACACTGTTGTGTGTGATGCTCTAGAATTTTTGAAAGGAGAGGGAGAATAGATATCGGCCTAAAGTCAGAGGGAGAAGTGGGATTGGTTAGTTTCGGAAGGGGTATCACATGAGCATATTTCCATGCACTAGGGAATACTCCAGATTCTAATGAACAATTGATGATGTTTGAAATAAAAGGAGCGATAATGTCGGAAATTGGTTTAACCATGTCAAGAGAGATACCGTCGTTACCAATGGCATTCGATTTAATAGAGCTAATTATTTTAACATTGTATTTAAAATGCAAGATAAAAATAATTGTTTTAAAAACAAGAGAACTGGCTTCATATAATGCAGAAGTATTTTTTACTCAACTAAAAAGGAAAAAGAATTAATATTTTATCCATCATTATTTTTAAATAATCATGTAAACATTCCGACGAATTAAGAACCTCCTCCTTTTTCTGTACATATAAAAATATCAATAATTTTAAAAAATATTAAATTCGGTACCAAATGTTTAAAACAAATATGCTGAATAACGAGTGAATTCGCAAGCAACGCTTAACTTAAATTGATGTAAGTACTGAAAACAGTACGAAATTATATAGTTACTAACATTGCACCTCGGCTCCGCCTGTGGTACATACATATTCTATGTCACTCGGGGATAGTGTAGCTTTCCAGTAGTGAAAGAATTTTGCAAATCGTCCCAGTAGTTACGAAGCATTATCATATAAACAAACAACTCAAATCTTTCCTCTTTATAATATTAAAATGCGACTCGCCCTTGCTTTGTACGGCTATAAAAACCTTCCTCTGGAATCACACTAGCTATTAAAAAAACCGCATCAAAATCCGTTGCGTAGTTTCAAAGATCTAAGCATACATAGGGACAGACCGCGATAAGCGACTTTGTTTTATACTATGTAACTAGCGAACTGCCCCGGCTTGCAAAAACCGCATCAAAATCCGCTGCGTAGTTTTAAAAATTTAAGCATACAAAGGGACATAGGGACAGAGAAAGCGACTTTGTTTTATACTATGTAGTGATAGTGATGATAATGATGAAGTAGTATAGAAGTATATAAATAAGAATCTCCATTTTCTACCATTCAAATCGATCCAATATATAACAGTTAAGAAGGTCCACGAGCGAAATGGTCGGGTCAGGCCCTCGCCGGGACCACTTTCCCGAAGGATATTGCTTCCGGCAGCCAAGTGCTGACCCCTACTTTCCAATTTATTCTCCTGAAAGGCACAATAAGCCTGCTTCGAGTCGATTGTTTGGATTTATGCAAAGATGTTTCATTTTTAACCGACTTAAAAAAAAGGAGGAGGTTCTCAATTCGTCGGTGTTATTATTTTTTTTTTATGTATGTTACCGGATTACAGGAAGACGGCTCGACCGATTTAAAATTATTTTTTTTTGTTCGAGAGGGTATACTTTCCGATTGGTCCCATATTCAGCAAGTCAGGATCTGATGATGGAATTATGGAGAAATCGAGGGAACTGTTCAAGTTTTGTATTGGGCATGGGTATTTTTTGATATATTCCATTTAAGTAAGGTGAGACGTAGATGAAACGATACTGGAAAATTTAACCCACTTTTTAAAATGCAACGTATTTACAACTTTTGATTGTAATATATCTTGTTCGATTACTCGAAGACCACTGAATCGATTTGTAAAATTCTTTTTTTGTTTGAAAGGGTATACTATCTAGATGATTTCGAGGGAACTCTTCATGTTTTATTGCGATTTGGGTACTTTTTGATATATTCCATGTCAATAAGGTGACACGACGCTGATGACGTTTACCCGACTTTCCAAAATGATCGTGTTTACAACTTTTTAGTTGTAGGGTATTGCGTATTCAAAACTAAAAAGTGAAAAATAACTGTTTTTGCCAAAAAAACGAAACCGACTTCAATTTCTCAACTAAAAAGGGTGAAATAATTAATACATTGTTGTTTAAATATGCTTCATATCAAACATTTAAATAAATTTGAAGTTGGTGCCAATTTAACGAATTCGTTGACTAGCTGCTGGCACGTTAATTAGCATATTTTATTAAAAGAGGCAAGATTGCTAACATGTAAGACGAAAGTAATTCGGTTACAAAAAATATATTTTATTGTGCTTTCCTTTGATCACAATAAACGATCGAAGGTATTTTCATAATAAATAATACTTCTATCACACTTCTGAATTTCTGTCTAAAATTTTAGCTATAAATTCCGACTGGTTTAAATTACCCACGGGATTTGGTGGGGATTTGAACCATTCAAAAACAAACTTCTGAATCAATATTGAAAGGACAGAGTTATAAATTATTTCAATCACTATTCCACAGTTTTCCAACGAGTCTAATACATATATGATTATTTTGTATTCATTAAGATTATAATTTTTTACTCATTAGCCTGCCAGTAGGCAAGAAAGGAGAAATAATAATTATTAACCTTTCTAATTTTATTATGTACGTAAATAACAAAAAAAAATACTATTATAAATTAAAGGGAGTTCTCATGGAAAGATCGTATTTTTTTATTTATTTTACAATTAACAAATGTGCAAAAAATAAATAAATATAGAAGACACTGTTTAAACCACTAAGTTTTGTCTAAAAAACAGAATAATTAGCGTCAGTTAAATATTGTAGGTAGTATTTAATCTACAAAACAATTAAGTACCTACATCAGGCACCACGTACGTTTGGTCTATATTTATTATATTCTTCTTATTAGTTTCTTCTTTAATATTTGTATCTTTATTTATTTATGTACTAGCTGTCCCGGCGAACTCTGTACCGCCTGAACGCACTTTTCTCACCGTTTAAACCTTCCATGAACTTCCAAAAATATATCAAGACCAAAATTAGCCAAATCGGTCCGGCCATTCTCAATTTTTAGCGAGACTAACGAACAGCAATTGATTTTTATATAAGTATATATATATATAGATAGGTATGTATGTATATTGTATACATTTATTTAAGTAGATTTATTAATGTGTTTGTCTATAATTGTAGTTATTTGATATATAATTAGGCTTATTTATAAATTACCTTTATCACGCCGCTCACGAAGCTCCAATGTTTTCTGTTTCTCTCTACCCTAAAGTTGGCTGGAAGAAATTGCATTAGCTACTTATAAGTCCGCCTTTGTAATTATTCTATTTTCGATCCTATACAATCCTGTATGATGATGTATTTATGTTATTGGTGCAATAAAGTGTTTATTCATAATAAATAATAACAAATAAATCTTTATTCATTCATTTCCACAAACTTTATCTTACTTCACTAAGTGTTACAAACTATGGAAACCCACCACTAGAAGTTATATCACTGGCATCTAAACTAGGCTTAGCCTGTAACTTAGGTGCCAGTTTCTTCCCATGACTTATCATAATATCTTATAACTAATACAGTGAACAGAGACAGTGCACTCGTCCACCGCGGTCCGAGAAATTTCTGTCTACCTACTCGTACATGCATTCAAACAAATCACTATACGCGTGGACAGCTAGTGCAAGACTGGTATTTGCGACCACTAGCGTACGCTTTTAAGGCATACCTAGTGAAGAGGATGTCATATAAGTCGACTTTAAAACTAAGAGACTGATCGGACTCGCGCTTGACAGATTTTATTGTGGTATTCACGAAATTCCCAACAACATGTTACCTAAATACTTCATGTGATAATTACCTTTCAAACATATGTGGTTACATTAAACAATAATTCACGTTCTAATTAAGAATAATCCAAGCAGAAACAAGCAGTCTTGGTTCCTATTAATTAAATGTCTTTGTTAGAATTTACGATCTTAATTTCTTTTGCATAAAGTCACATTTGGCACTGGTAGTATTTTTCACTTAAGTAGAGCTGATTAAAGCTATGTGTAGAATGGAGCGAAAAGAAGGAACAAAATATTATTAAGTAATTACTTCTATCCACATAAATCTATCGATATTACTTTCTGATTAATCTTGTAGTAGTAGTTTATTGTGAAACTTGGTAGTTTGTTGCTTACCAAGTAAAGATCTGTCTTTACTTGGTAACTTCCAAGACTCTCAGACTCTGGTCTGGCATATATTAGGGTGTAGTAGTAATGTCAGGTTATTACTACTAGACTTTTACATACTACATACAGTATGTAGTATCTAAAAATCTTTATTGTACACAAAAATCATCTATATTGTATTAAAACTGAACTATACATCTACAGCAAACTCTTTTAGAAATTAAATTTATTCCATTGTGTAAAGTTATGCAAAAGCTAATAAACTAATCGAGGCTAGGTTAATGCTCCTTCCCCATATGTATACAATTTTTTTTAAAATATCCTCCATGCTAGCATATGCATATATAATGGTCACGTTAACAGTAGTATTATAACACTTTTTGCCTTCTTAATATTTTAGTGGCCTACAACTCTCCACCAACTACTCTTTCTTACTTACTCCGCTGTCTCAGCGACCCGAAGTGGAGTTTGGCCTCTGAAACAAGAGAACGCCACAGTTTTCTATTATGCGCGATGGTTCGCTAGTTTACAGCGCCCATCTCACGCACGCGATATTTGGGGCCAATTGGCCGTCTTCCTACTTTACTCCTGCCTTCCTCACCACTGGGCAAAGGTTTCCCTCATCTTCTTTCAAAAACTCTTTTTGTATCGCGACATCCAGCCACTTGCACACGAACCTTCTTAAATCGTCACTTCAGCGCCTCTTTCGAGACCTTGCCAGCATTGGGCCAAAATAGTTTAATTAAAAAAAAATACTTTCCTCACAAAATTGGTATTACTGATTCTGTCCGATATTATTGACAGTAAAATTTACGATTCTCACAGATGTCTATAAAGTCTAACTATAAATTTCCACCAGTAATCGTGTCAAGACATATGTTACCGATGTCAGTTCCAAGGTGTGACCTGGCCGCAAGGTCGTCGACCCGACCTCAGGTTAGCCGCTATTGCCGCTAATGACTGCACGGAAACTATACCTTACGTTTGTAATTACTACACTTTTAGTCCTGTTGTTGAATTATTATGTAACTTTAGTTAGGTATTTGGTTATAATACGATTACGGTTCGCGATGGAAATAGCGTTACCAGGCGTCCGGATAAAGCCGGTCATAAGTAGGCTTGTCCGACTTCTGTTTGGGTATTTACATTTAAATTTCGCAAACGAGCGAGTGCCGAGCGTGGCCGAGCGTAGGCGACAAGAGTTGACTGCCGACATACAATTTTTTTGTCGTATCTATAATACTGAGACAAAATCCTCAATAATGTAGGATGTCCGGCCTATCTACCCAAATGTTCGGCTAGTTTGTCCGGCTATTGTTTGGTGACCTGGCAACCCTAGATGGAAACGAGATCGCCGTGTTATCTAGACACGCGGCAGCGTGTCAAGCCAAGTTCAAGCAAAGGAACTGGCTAGCCAGCGCCGAGTGTAATATTACACGAACCACTTGGTGCCACTTTTGACCCTTCTATAACTCGAAACCTCTTTAATATAAACACATAAAACTACGTGTGTTTAATAAGATCCATCAGGACATGTAGAAGCCCAAATTTCATGAAGCTAGCTCAAACGGTTATAAAGATATGAAGGTCAAAAAGTTGTAAATTTTAGCACTGACTGACTGACTTATAGTACCTAAACCTAACCTACTTCCAGATGACCTAGAAGGATGAAATTTGGAATCCAGCTCGGAAATTGTGTGTAAGCGTAGGAAAAAATCAAAAAAATAAAAAAAGTCAAAAAATAAGTGGTGTCCCCATACAAAAAACTTGTAATACTTACGCGCTAAACAACCGGCCAACAACGGTGTGTCGTCAGCGGCGCGCGGCAGCACACCAGCCAATCAGCGTCACGCTCTGACTTATGGTACAAAATTATAAGCGGTAGCGATTTACTTAAAATTTAGCGGGTCGGTTGGTTTATACCTGCATAGTAGTTATCTTATAGTCCACGGCTCACTAAATTAACAAAGATCAGTGCCCAAGGTTCGTTTCTCTGATTTCTTTTGAAAATAAGAAATAATATTTTAAGGTATAAATTTGTTAGTTCGAACTCTTTGTACCCTAAAAGAAACTCCAATGTGTATGTATACCAAGGTCAAGGCAATAGCGAAGTCTTATTGGTACCGATATATGTATGTATTGACTAGTCTAAGAATGCTGCTTGAACTCGCTTGCGCCTTGCACTTGTGCGCGGCTCACAGCGCTATACGACTTAAAATGCGAACGAACCAAAGTATGCTCTTAGCGGCGCTCATTCGCGCCAGCGTCCTCGTTATGCCCGGTTGTTTAGCGGAAACCCACCTATTAGATTGCGTTTAATGCTGCGTCGTTCGACTAAATTTATTTGAGTTATAACTGGAATAGTCCAGATATAAATTATTCCTTTTTAGTATTGTACTTTAACGGCATTTGTGAGTTATTTAATATTACGTAAATCGTTTCTTTCAAAACCTCATTTGTTTGTAGCTCCTTTAGGTTAATTTGTCACGCAAAAAAAAACATTAAATAAGAATACTTGCCTAGTTTTCTTTACAAAAAGTAATGATATCCCACCAAAAACATAAATGTAAAAAACAAGAGCCAAGTTCAATACAAAAATTATGCTTGGCGGTGAGCTTCGCCGCAAAAAGAATGGCGATCTAAATGAGTGCCAAGTTCTATGCAAAATCGAAATATGTTTTTATAGGAAAAAAATAACATTATGAACAAGTATTAAACTCTATTTCTTTGCTTCATTAGATACCTATAACAATTGCTGTTATTTAAAAATGTGAGATTTTGAAGTAGGTCAGATTTGACTTGGCCAGTTTTCATTACATAAGTCATTTTATAAAGTTATTCAACATTTTAATTGTGTTAAAAATTATATATAATACTTATCCGTTTCTTGAAGGGAAATGACTGGACCGTGTAAAATACCTATACCACTTTACGAATGCATTTTAAACATTTCTACCTATATTTTAACTTAAAGGATATGAATATATACATATTTGTAATGTGCTCGCTAAGACCTTTCTTCTGATACCAAACACGTGATGCCTATCTCAGTTTAATTTTTTTTGAGGTTAGAAACTGAGTTTTAAATTCCGTCGGTTAAATTTTGGATACAATTTATATAGCCTATGTTACCCGCGCTATTTTCACGAATCTTTTGACACCTCACTCATTAAAATCGGTCCAGTAGTTTAGGCGCTACGGTGGAACATACATACATACTTACATACATACATACATAGACTGCCAGAATCATTACCCTTCCTTTTGGCTTCGCCGTAGTCGGGTAAAAAGGTATTCTGCCTTCAAACAGCAGCGTTTGCATTGCTGTGTTCCGGCTTGAAAGGTGAGAGAGGTAGTGATATTACTGGGCGGTGTGTACCAGTAGCCCATTCTGGTTTCGCTTCCTTGGGGGGAATATGTGGCCTAGGCTACGATTATCCGTGCACTGGAGACACCCTCAAGATATGTTAAGTACATCTACACTTAGAAATTATATTAAAATATTATAAAGAGGAAAGATTTGTTGTGTATGTTTGTAATTAATAAACTCAAAAACTACTGTGCCGATTTCAAAAATTATTTTACCATTGGAGAGCTACATTCACCCTGAGTGACATAGGCTTCGTATATACCACGGACAAAGCCGGGGTGGAGTAGTTATCAATAAAGTTTTACTTTCATGTTTTTAATAGCATTCTTTACGAAGTCTTATTTTATAAATGACTTCTAGTTTCAAAGTTTACAATAAAACAATATTAAAATAAACTTTTAAATAAAAAACTTTCTCAAACGCGCCACATCCAGGCAGTGTGCCCAAAATACAAGCAGCATTTCCCCGCTGTTTCAAAGTTAAAAGTGTATCCAAGTTACAAGTAAACTTTTGCGTGCGCAAACCCTATTTTTCGGCATGGAAATGACATGCTATAGCATGGCAAAATGTGTTTTATATTTGCGTCAAGGTGCGTAAAAACGACACGCTACATCATAAAATAAAAGATAGCTACAAGGCTGACATGCATAGACATATTTCCGGCGGCGGATTTGCTTGCTAATGGTTTCACAATCATGGATGCCGAAGGCCGTGCGAAGTGGAGAAGATAAAGCAGGGAAGCGGACCCTGGGTTCCGCAACGACAAGAAGATATAACTGCGAGGGTATACCCGCAATTCTCATATACTTTCTGAATAGATTGTCTGATAATAAAGATAATTCCGTGCTTCGCAGGCACGTTAAGCCGTTGGTCCCGTCTGCCATCTGTGCCCCTAGTATGAGTTTTTCTTAACGCAGACGCTAGCGACTGCGTTAGGATTTTTTATGGAATTTCTTAGTTGCCTTACTATCCGCCAGAGGCGCTGTACAGGTTTGCCATGCTAAATCGCAAACGCACTCGCTAGCGTCTGCGTTAAGAAAAACTCATACTAGGGGCACTGGTAGTGGTTAATTTACATCGTCAACGTTACATCTGGTGTGCATGATCGATTGACCGTGTCACTTATACGTAATAATGATGTACCTTTTTCTCATGTTCTAGACTTCCCCCAGGATTAAATATTACGTGCGATATTATAGGTCTACGGATAATACTTACATATGTTACTCGCCTCACACTTTGTGACTGTTAAGGGTCTTAATAAATCCGCCATGAAGCTGTAATACACAGATGAATGTTTCGGCTGGTTTCAGCTCATAAAATATATTGTGGAACGTTTTTATTGTATACAACGTCACCTATACCTAGCTGTACAGAGAGCTACATAGAACAGTATACCACTGTAATATTAAGCTTACACCTAAGGCGAATACTTTTTATGTGGCTCACTGTACCTGGTTTCGATATTTATACTAAAATCAACACTAAACAGTATAGTCTAGTCAAGCTCCTTATTAGTGTCTATTGCGAGTATATACACAACAGATGAGCACATCTTGATTGGTGGGTCATCATCATCAAGCCGTGTAGGTGTCACGGTCAATCGACCATGCGCATCATGGTTTCAGAGTTCTTCAGAACAAAAGGAGTAAAAAGTTGATGGTATATCGTAATCGTGTATCTAATTAAGTTGGGTTAGAATTACCCGTCTTATCTTTCCGAGTAAACAATGTATATATTTATCCTGGTGTCTTGTTTATTATTTTTCTTTTCAAGCAGTTTTTCTCTGGTACGGATTACTATGCACAACTTATGGTTTATATGTCCTATCCTTAAGGTAGCCTGCAGAAGATTCACTAGCGATAAGGCCGCCAATTTAAATCTTGTCATAGACTGTAATTCCATGTATATACCATTTTATGGTGCAAATTCAATGGAGATTGGTCCAATTGCGATTTAGTCGTATCGGCTATCTAGTCTATTTAGTCGTATCGAGACGTAGTCCTATAGATATAAACCCCAATAAAGTGTTTTAATTACTTCCTTAAACATACTATAATTATAGTTCATAGGAGCAGATGATCAGACCATAAAAAGGACACAAACATTCCCACAGTACACGTCCGCGCATATTAAAGCTCGCTCCGATTGTAAAGCTCGCCCGCCCCCCGGCGCGAGCTTCCCGAAGTAGAATCACGGCGAGCTTTATTGCCGCCGACGGGTGTCGGGGCCCGGGAGATAGTAATTAACGACCGCATAATGACTGGATTAATAACTTATTTCTTGCGCGATTGAAAATATTGGGGCGAAAGCTTAACTCCGTCTTTGAAATTTGCACTAATTTGTTTAGGTTTGGGAATATAGTGGGTAAATTATTTTTTATTCTAGATAGCTTATAATGAGGCGTTTAAATATAAGCTTTTATAGGAATTAAGTAACGAGTTTTATCTTAACACGTTTGCGGACGTTTTTGTAAACAAAAAATATGTTTAACATTTTCGCTGACAGTAACGCCTCTCGACGTACATAATAATTACCTGTTATTGTTATCTCGTTTACTGTCCGCGAAAGTGTTAATTGTTATAACTCATCAGCATCATTTCGTATAGATGTCCGGTCAATTCAAATCAAAATCAAATCATTTTATTTGCTTTAAAACATGGTAGTACAAGATGTTACAGTAGATAAGTATGTGCTGTTACATGTTTTGCTTCCAAAATAGCATGCAAATATATTCTTTCTTGTAGATTTTAATTAAGATCTATAATTCAATTACATTTTCAGTTTCATCGTCAATTGTTAAATATAAAAGTCATTAGAATGTATTATCAGTCATAATTAAAATTATAATAAGTGGACAATTAAATTAAATTAAATTAGCATTGCACGTAATAAAATAATAATTGACCATATACACCCTGGTGTTGGATTATTATAACTGCTATAGCAGACGTGTGTCCACTTATGTATGGCGGAAACGATCTGTCGATCATTTGTGATTTTAGATAAAGTGAAACTAAAATAGGTTACAAATATCTTTCTCAAGAAAATTCGAAATGAAGAACATTCTATTCTGTAGAAATTTAGCGCAAACTAAAGTACTAAAAGAAAAAGTGAATACAAAAAGGCATAAAAAAAACTAAATTGCACTTTATTGTGCCGAAGTAAAAGAGTTCATGTTTATAATTTTGAGATGTGAATCTTCCGTATCTTGCATTACTAGTAGACTAGCTTTAATTAAGGTATTTTAATCCATAGAATTTGGAATCGCGCGTAGTTTGTATTTTTTTATCTATGTATTAACCCGTCCAAAGCAAAAAAAAAAAACATTTTACTTCTAATAAATATTTGTTTAATACTTATATAGATATACTCTTTATTGTACTATTACATATAAACACATACAAATTATAAATGTAGATACAAATACAAAAAATGTGTAGAAAGTCTTTAATCTTGTCCAAATGCAATAATATTAATTAATTTGAGATGAAAATGGGTTATCTAAAAAATACGCGTTTACTCAAAAATCTTATAATTTCTGTCGGTATTTTCACATGCAAAGGAAAATATCCACGAAAATCCATTACAACTACATTTTTAATCAACACTTCATTATAACGATAACTTATTCCACTAATCGGCTGTCGGCTTAAAATATTTCCTCTGTAATGAAGCGAGACCTGCAGGATTAACGTTAATCCGCACGACCCTGCGGCAATCACTTCTCATGTGTTAACTACTACAGAATAATTTTACAAGTAAGCTGTGCTTTTTATACTATAAATTATACTATAATTTTAGTCTTGGAGCAATGAATTAATACTCTAAGTATTAAGTAGACAGACATACAGGGCTTTGGGTCCTGATCTTTCCTTCAGGTGAGCCAAAGCCCTGTGTATGGATAGATTCAAAACAAAATTACTATTGAAAAATAGAAAACACGACTGATTGACAATAAAAATTATTTTTCTTTAAATATTCATTTAAGTAAATCAATATGTTTTATATATTTTAGTAATCGCTTTTTAAGCGCCCTTCATTTTGATTGTACCACAGTCTATTCGAATGATCAATCATATTTTGGTCTGTCATTTATTGCTTATATAATCGAATTAGATTGACTTTACAAACCCTGACTAACATACAGTCGGATCAAAAGATACCTCACACATCTGTATCTTAAGATATACATACAATTAATAAACATAAATGAATCCTGAAAACATAACACTATCCTAGGTATATGAATTAGCCAGATGAAGGTATATTAATAATTTCTATAATAAATCATGATTTTTAAATGATCTAATTGCACTTAACTACGTTTTTGGTCAGTCATGTAATAAAAATAATGAATTCAGACAGATATTTCGATTTATAGTAGTTCAAAAATCAGTATATTCGGAAATGCTACAAAAATACCTACAGTTCCACTCAAATTGTATCATAATATTTCTAGAAATATACCGAGATAATGATAAACGAACCACATTTTTCAAACTTGCTATATGTAGGGTAACCAGATCTAAAATATTTCTTCGGGATAATTCCCGATATTAATCGAATGCTTTCAAAAGAGCTCAAGGCGTGGTAATGTGATAAATGTTCTTATTCTGTTTGGGAGTTTCTTGTTCGATTGGATTGTAGATGAATAAATTAGAATGATTGACACGTAATTTGTAATCGTGATAAGTTTCTCTCGAAATGTATTAAATGGTAAATTTGCCTGCCTTAGTTGGAATAATCTGTTCAAATTGTAATTTATATTTTACTTAGGTACTTATATTGAGTTTATTCATTTAATTCATTCATTTCAGATAGTTTTCAACGATTTATTGATATATGTGTAGTAACTCTCGAAGTTTTAGTTGCTAGAGATAATCGGCTTAAAGAACTGATAGTAAAAAAAGTACTTATTAAAAATATTCCTAAAATAGTTAGAATTTAACATTAAAACGACCAAATGGTATTGGCATTATAATACTCTTTATTAAACCAAAAAAAATCTTAATGTAGACGTGACAAATATAAATATTTGTAACGTAGTTTAAGTAATTATTAGTACGTCAGGTCGCCTTTTTACATAAAGGTACTGCGATTACTTAGATTGCAATCACGTCTAAAGCAGAGAGGCGGTTTCAATTCAAAAAACTTCACAACTTCTCTGACACCAGGGTGTGAACGGTCGATTGACCGTGACATCTACACGACATGATGATGATGATCACTTCCATGCAGCCGTTGTGTTATGAGAACGTCGTTTGGAACGAAAAGAAATTGTAGACGATTGGTAATATTGGTCACCCCAATCTTAGGTTAATATGAAATATAGAGTGGTAAAGTAGGCGTGTAAGGTGTAATCTGGCGTATATTTCGGGCTAAAATTTTAACAAATGGGAGCGCTGAGTTCTCTCCGCACCTGTGACCGTTTTTTACGTTTTTATTATCTGAATACTATGTCTGAATAATGGGGAATTTGAAAAGAAATATGTGTGTTTTTTTATCTCATTAATGTTAAACAATTTTCACGATATTTCAAGTTAAATATAAGAGCGATGGGGTGAAGATAAAAAGAGAGTAAGTGTTTTTTGTCAATTAGCTAAAATTATTTTATTTTTACCCGTCATTACTTTAGTAAGAAACAAGAGACGAGTAGGGACTGCTGCACGCATGAGATTTATAAACTTCAACATTATTTATACATTATGAATAGAATGTAAGAAATATAAGGAAAAACAAAGGAAAAACTTTTTCAGGAGTAAACAAAAGCTCTCAATGTATGTTTCAATGTCAAATGGAAGGTCATTCCGATAGAACTGTTTGCGAATGTTCTCAAAACTGCACACCCGACTAGACATCCATACAGCTTATCTTACTAATTAACAGATAGCAAATGACGTCGGTAATCCAACTTCACTTATGTTACCGACGGCGGTTATAGCAAACAATTTTAAAATAGGTAAATGATAAGAAAGAACGAAAAAAAAAAATTTTTTTTATTATAAGAAGTGGTGATCCCCGCTCATTTTCGTTTCTGGTGCAGAGAATTGCCTTAGCAATTTAACGTGGAAATGCCGCCAGTGTTTTGGGCACCTTTGCACCGGAAACGCTAATGAGTGGGTGATCTCTTCCTCTTTTTCCTTCTTTTTATTATTTTTATTTGGTTTTATTTTTAATTAAGTTTTGTTTATTTAGTTTTATTTTTAATTAAGTTGTAATATTTTGGTTTTATTTATTTGTTTATGTAATTACTCCTTTAATAGATTACTAGTATAGTTAAATGATTCAGGTGTTACTTTGCGGTTGACAAAGTTACATGTGTCAAATTCACTGTTAGCCCTAGCATTTCCGCTCATATATGGAATTACGACTATATATGGAAGGACCTCACTATTTCTATAGATCTGATGATCTTCAAATCTTTTTCTTAGTCTTTAAAAATTGTCTAGGGTTTGCGCAATAGTTGATATTTGATATGACTCTGCATAAAAATAAAAAGCTCTAAAGTAGTTAAGTTTTTAATACTAACTTATAAATAAAGCGCACCGGCAAGTGCAGCGTCGGTAAAACACTGACCATGCAGTTGGTCAAATGACCTGAAAAAGGTCGCAGGCAGACGCCGGATGCAAGCCACTTCCAACTGGTCATTCTGGAATTCCTTGGGGGAGGCTTTATCCAGCAGTGAACAGCCGGACACAGTGGTGGTAAACTTAAAATAAGTAACAATTGACGTCAATAAGTGATAAGAATATCCTATATTAAAAACTAGCTGTTCCCCGCGGCTCCGCCCCGCGTGGGACTCAGTTATATCGGGCCCAAAAGCAGCCTATCTTTGACCTCAGGTCGTTAACTACATCCCTACCAAATTTCATCACAATCGGTCCAGCAGTTTAGCCGTGAAGAGGTGACAGACAGACAGACTGACAGACAGACTTTCGCATTTATAATATTAGTATGGATATGGAAGTATGGATAAACAAATTGATTTGATTTGAGCCTATAAGGCTGAAATGATGAAGAAAATAAATAAAAGTCATTAGACAAAACTTTGTCAAAAAAAACTGTGATATATCAGCAAGAAAAAATGTTGTATCTAAGAGCAACATGAGAATTCCATACTCCGTGTGTAGAGTTAATTGTCTACTAAAGAAAAGATCAACGTCACCCGTCAAAAAGCTAATGAAATTACTTCATTAAAAGTTAATACAAAGTGACATATTATACCCACTTCGTGGTAACTTGAGCTGTTATTGTCCTGTCTCACGTCTAGCCATTACAATGGCTGAGTCTAGAAACTGGCCATTAGCTGGACACGAAAGGTCACATTCTGAAGTGTATCTGCTTTTTATCTATCCTTGTGATACGTACTCGTATGAGGGCTGAAGTATTGTTACTGCTGTAAGTTACTGTGTCCTTACATAGGGCGAGGCGCCAGATGTTGGAGGTTATATCTATAATTGGTAGAATTGCAAGTGATTTAGACTTTCATATTATTTTGGTAATTTATAACGGTCACAGATTACTAAATACTATACTAGGACTTTAAGTCGTGATTCTCGCTTTTAGCGGTGTCGCGTCTTAAAGTTAGGATATTCGCTGGTGTCGTTATGACGACTAAATCTTGGCTGATTGATTATCAATGCATAAAAATGTTGGGTTTAGAAGTTTTCGTCTTATTTAACGTAAGTGAGCAAGATTTTTTTTGGAAATTCGTCGTCTAATAAGGAAGGGAAATAAGAAGAAAAGTTTCCATTAAAACTTCTGTTCTATTGGCTTAATCTTTTCTAGGAAAACAATTGATGTAGCGCTTACTATACCTAAAGAAAATCATTCTCTAATAGAGTAAACAAAGGAATCAACTGTTTATGCAAGTAAATATTCCTTCAATAAAATTGTAATCTCAAAAAACCTCACAACTGTATGTTCTATAACATTTCTAAGATTATTTAATTTGGCAGATAAATTTGGCCTTTCCGTCCGTCCTTGCGATTTTATTATCTGTGACACCCTTTACGCCGGAACATCCTACAACGTCACGTCATTCAGGAGTTTCCTGCCAAAGATTATAACAAAAAGTGTGTCAATCTCCGCCACTGTTACCCTACAGAATTTCTGTAACTTAGGGGCATCATTTCCCTCATTGTAATTTTAACTAAGTTCGTCCATTTCCGTGTAATATAATGTTCCTATTTCCATAATGAATGAAATCGTTGGTGCCGATGTATGAAAGATATTAATCATCATTATCTCAGCCCCACATAATGCATAAAAAAAAAGCTGGGCAAAGGCCTCCCCTCTTGTCTTCCACGCGTCCCGGTCACTCGCCGCTTGTTGCCATCCAGTCTCGAAATTGTCCAGTGCCCTTAGTGTGAGTTTTTCTTAACGCAGACGCTAGCGACTGCGTTAGCGATTAAGCATGGCAAACCTGTACAGCGCCTCTGGCGGATAGTCAGGCAACTAAGAAATTCCATACAAAATCCTAACGCAGTCGCTAGCGTCTGCGTTAAGAAAAACTCATACTAGGGGCACAGGTCATCCCGCCATCTCTTGCTTGGTCTGCCCCTCGGTCTACGGTCTTCCTGAACCCAGAATGTTGCTAGTCGGTAATATCGGTAGTAATATACATATAAGGTTAAATTGAGAAACCTTTTGTTTTGAATGAATGAATAAACACTTTATTGCACCAATTACATATATACATTTAAGAATACATCATTCGCGATGAATCGATAGCCGATGGGGCAGAAAGGTTCTCGAGTGGCGACCACGCACCGGTAAGCGCAGCATCGGACACCCAAAGACCAGATGGTCAGATGACCTGAAGAAGGTCGCAGGCAGGCGCTGGATGCAGGCCGCTTCCAACCGGTCATTTTGGAAATTCTTAGGGGAGGCCTAGGTCCAGCAGTGGACAGCCTGTGGCTGAAATGATATTGATGATGAATACTTCATTGGATTCTACAAGATCGAAAATAAAATTGTACAAAAGTGGACCTATCGCTAATGCAATTTTTTCCAGCCAACTTCAGAAGTCGGTTAAAATCGGCATTGCCGTTGTAAAAGAGCTAAATAACTAATACTGTGACACGAGAGATTTTATTATTAACTAGCTTTTAAATTTCAGGAACTTTAGCTTATTAGATAGGGCTTGTAAGCGTTACCAACAAAAAAACTCACTTTCGCATTTATAATATTAGTTGGGATATATTTTATTGTACAGACCTTACTTGTATATGCCATATAGAGCCTTTTTATACATGTCACTTTCACCTTCCATTGTCGAAAAGGGAAAATGGCCATAAATATAACAGGAATGGCCCCTGAATAACTTATGCCCCGTCACTTTCTTGCGCATGATAAATCCGATTTGATAGACAGAGATAGACGACGAGCATTTGCATATTTACTTTATATTTATTATTTATAGGTATGGGATGGGGTTCGTCTCGGCGGATTTAATGCGCAGTTCCGTCTCCCGTGGGATGCATTTCCCTATTTTTTGTTTCCGAAACTCAGATTTATCATACTGGGACCGAAATCAGTACAAATGTCAAAATATTTTTATTGGTATGGTGACCCGGCGAACTTTGTACTTTACTTTTTACTTTTATATGTGTATATAAACAGGATTTGACAGACAAACAGCTTGTTTTTACTACTTTTCTTGCAAGTTATTTATATTTTCTCACCTTTACCGTCCTTTTACTCACAGAAAATGGATACAAGAAGCAGTAATTGTATTAAAACAAATGTAGTCACAACATAATTTATCTCATAAATATGTTTACATTCTTATTCCTGACATACTGATATCCGTCTATCTAAATAATTATAAAAATCAATTGCTGTTCGTTGTTTCGCTAAAAGTCGAGAACGGTTGGGCCGATTTGGCTAAATTTGGGTTTAATATATTTGTAGAAGTTCAGTGAAGGTTTAAACGATAAGAAACATACTTAAATAATAAGTTGCGAAACATATTAAAAAAAAATTCTACTTCAAAATATTTCTAGCTGTAACACATTTGATGTTGTCACTTGGTTGTTAAATATTTATAGGTTTAGTTCAGGCGGTACGGAGTTGGCCGGGCGGTGTCAACTGGTATAAGTATAAAAAGATTACCAAAAATTAATTTAAACACTACATCGACCTTGATTGAAAGCAAAAGTCATTTGTACGTAGTTAACAGCCTAATTAATCACTTGTGAAAGTTTAACGAAGCTGCTCCCTGATTTGTGGTTCACGTGGTGGGTAAAATGGGGTCAAGCGTCAGTCTGATTTGTACTTTGGGTTCCGTGCTAGTCTGAAATTTTTATAGATTCTTATAGACTGAAATTCTTATAGATTCTTATAGACTGAAATTCGTATAGTTTATCGTTTATGATAAGAAAAACTATAATGATGAGAATCAAAAATATGGGCGATTTTATTCTAAGCATTAAATATTTGTAGCCGTTGTGTTGTTAGAGCCTTAATGAGAGTAAGTGTTAATCTTAAGTATATTCGGTTCAATTAATGCAAAATATCACAATATTCTCTAAACATTTTGTTATTACTGACCATTCTTTCTGTCAAACTTCTTGACTCCACCTGTGAAGAGAGATAAACGTTTTTGGGAGTGAAGCGTAAGTTATTAATTTTACGGCCCACTTATGAAACGGAACCCTAAACACTAACCTTGTCGAACCGAGATGCTGTTTTACATATTGTGTAAATGTTATTCGACATTGAAAAACTACCCTCAAGGACATAGGTGTGGTATTATATTTTTGGTTAGATTTAGCATTTAAAATATTTAACAAGTCATGTTGCGTGCATTATTGCGTGTTTGACAAGTCTAAAAAAAGATTAACATTAAAATTTCAAAAAAAATTGAATGAGTTTGCTAAGTACACCAATAAATGTCCCTATAATCCGATAACAACACAAGCTTTATTAGGAACTTGATAATGAAAGTAACCAGGGCGTCGATTCTGCTAACGTTAAGTCACAATCGTGTCAAAATAGTGTTTCAACGGTAGCGACACACAAGAATAATGACAGTATTATGTGATGTGAATGTAGTGTGTGGTGTGACCATCAGCAGTGATATAAAAATATATACATTTCTTGTAACTAGTGTGTAAAAAAGGACTACAATTAAAATACTATATTGACACGATTGTGACTTAACGTTAGCAGAATCGGCGCCCTGATCATGGTATAATTCTTGGAACGAATGAATGAATGAAGTCAAAAGTGTAAATTTTTATTATTTCTTAACATAACAATAAAATCATCATAATATAACAGTAAACATACAATCACTGCATTAAATTCAAATTCATTTCTATTATATTCCAAATTCAAATAAACAAAGAAACGAATTACTTTTTTTTTCAAAACAAAATTTTGCCCTCTTTTGTTTTGCCAAATTCTTTAAGAAAATGGAGGTTTTCTCGGCGCCCGCCGTCGGAGCTAGTTCATTGTACTGTCACGCACTCCATTGTGCCCTAAGATTGTGGCTGACAAAGACATCTTGAAGCTTCTAGGTGTCGGTGAGTTCTCGAGAGCTCTACCGGGAGCTTTTCTCGGCTTTAAGATGGAAAAATATAAAATTTTGCTATGAAAGTTTTCTTTCATTAATTATTTACTTAGTAATTTATAAGGTGAGGAGCTCTAGAGCTCGCTAGGCTATAGAGTATGCTATTGAGACTTTTGTGACGGTAGTCAAGCAACGGCGAGCGTGGATTGGTCGCCACTGGTAACATTTCTATCTTTAACTGCTCCTCCGAAGACACATTTTAATCGCGGCAAACTACTATTGTTGATCCCGGCTGTACCCGCTAGATGGCAGTCATAAAGCTGTGTCAGATGCTTGTAGGTAGCCTTAAAATCTGATAATGTTGGCTACATCTCACTTAGATCATTTCCCTTGGTCTTGTTTCCTTGTAAAAGGTATTAGACGTCGGTCATACAGTTGCTCCATTGAAATAATCAGTAGCGCCAAATTTAGGTATATTTTTAAAAGATACAAGTAGATAACACGCTCGGATGGGGTCAGTAATTCAAGTTGGTGTGTATATTTAAATAGAAATTATTAGAAATGTATTTTTTCTTCCATTTGCTCAATTTTCGAAGGTTATAAGCTACATGCTAGACAAATAGTCAATTAAAACCGAACAGCCAATTACGCGTCGTTTTCAAACCTGACGATAACATCATAAATAACAACAAAGCCATCTAAACTCTAACTCAAATTGTCTAAACTTCCATAATTAACCCCTTATGAGCACAGCGACCGAATTATGTTGAACCTCACGTTCATACTCTGTCTACGAATTTGTATTGGGGAATTAATTGCTTAGATCTATTGTACCTACCTGGTTTATGGTTTTGCATATGCGTGACGTTTTAATGAGTCCTTTTTAATTCATGAATAGTACTTACTTTTTTCACTTCCATGCTGGTTTGGGAGAAAAAGAAAAACTTAGAATGTACCAGCTGCTTCTCTTCCCGTGCAAGCCGTAAAAGTCGACTGAGGGAATCGGCGAATGGGGGAATCATAACATAGGCGATGCGGCTAGCAACCCATCACTATTGATTTCCTTTTTCAACTGTCATCATGCTAAACGTGGTCTAAGGTCTTAAGGCCCTAGGCTCTGTCTACCCCGTATGGGATAAAGACGTGACTATATGTATGTATGTATGTACTTACTTTTTTTAAATGTAGAATTTTCCAAATTTGGGCTCTGCTAAAAGGAAGTATACTATATTTCTCCTTATGAGGTTCTCACGGCACAACTATAATGGTGGGCTGGCCAGACTTCCTATGATGTTATCGAAGGTGGCCTACCTTCTTTGGGGACTTGAAGATGTTATTGTAGTGTAGAAAAAAGAGTTTTTTCTTATATAGTAGACGATCATCATGACTAATTTATAACTAAAATCTCTATATTTGACGACTTCAGGAAACTAAAATATGATACATTATAAGGAGTACCATAGGATAGTATAGATAGTTAAGTAAAAAGAAGACAAAGTAGATCAATAGTCGAATAAAGAGTTAGAATGTTTGTCGTAAAGCAATGTTCAATACCTCTGGGAATTTAAGCCACATGTCATCCACTATCGTAAAATAATGATTGCCATAAAAGCATACATGTAGTAAAAAAAAACCTCATCAACTAACCCTTAGGTGGGTCCACACATGGTGACTTTGAGGTCTTAGGTAGGGAATGTTCCGTAAGATTATGAATGTGGTGCAATAAATTATACTGTATTGTAATAACATCGAGCATCTCTCACCATGTTTAGTCTTCGAACTATCTATCTACTAGTAGTACTTATATCTGTCATGTTGTTTACACACAAATATATACAGCGGTAAAGACCTTCAAAGACGGATTCCATAATTATATTAATATACTTTCTATATATTTTCTTTGAGATATTGGCACGACTAGCACGTACCGCGCATAAATCTTTAGTCTCTTGACTGTTAAAAAGTTTAAGTTTTTCGATATTGCGGGATTCTAAATTTTTCTAAATCTAATCTAATCAAATCTCTAAAAAAATTTCCTGTTTTGAAAAGGTACAAGTATCGCTCGAAATGTAACTTAGTGTGGACGTGCCATAATAGTTTTATGAGTATTTTATGATGACCCACGGCAGCACTTTTTCATTAATAGGCAATATTTGACTCTTACACGCTAACAAGGCATTTCTGGTTTATGACGCTTAATTAATTGGCAGACTTCTATAAAACACTATTAAGTACCTCGTCTTCGATTTTATCTATTTTTATATTTTGTCACGTTTTTCTTTTATTCATCATCCGTTAAATGGAACCATAGATTTTTAAAAAATTGCCTGAGCTGCGCGCGATTCCAAATTCTATGGATGGACCCTAGACACAGAATACACCATAGAGCCCGTTTTTGAAATCTTTGTGTCACTTGGAATTGAAATGAAAATCAAATTGAAAACACGGAAATTGAGAAAGTCATGGATTTCAAAATAGAACTTCTTGGCTATCCTATGCCATGGTTTGGCATGTAATCGAGAAAAATCTGGGACAATGATGGCATATATTAATTCCTGGATTATGTTATAGACAAAACGTGTCATTTGGGTTGTGATTTCAATAAAAACAATAAAACTTTATTGTTTCCATCCGAATCCATCCGACGTCGAGTGCGCATTCGCGTTATGACTTGCATTAATACCCATCATAAATGATTACCACCAAAACCTTTTTCGACTCTAAATCTCTACATTAAAGTTGATATTCGCACGACAATATTATCAGGCCAAGGTGATTGTGGTTATACTCAAAAGTCACTCATCATAAAAAGTTTCATAAAACCCATTTCGCAGCATCATCGCCTAAATACGGAGATTTGAGAAGCCACTCAAAGTTATATGGTCCATAAGTCAAGTATGACAAATAATGACTTGTTCTTATTGTCTCGTTTAATGTTACTTTCATCGCTGGAAGGTGGCTTTAAGGAGAAAAACTTAGTTAAAACAACTTTTTTTATTGTGATTGGTATTCTTAAAAAGTAAACTTGGAAATACAATGTAAATTTTATTTTCAGTTCTGTATAAATAAGGTGCATTTTTTGATAGGTTCAAATATTTTAAGAGGTAGTTTATAAGAGCCATAGAAAGGACAAAAAGCAAAAATTAAAATGAAATCTACAAGTTTTTTGTGTTTTATAAAACCTTAAGATTTTTTTAATTTTAATTTATTATTCCATAAAAACTACTGCCGGCTGGCATGCCCTGCCTGTCACTAATAGTTTGTAAATACAACCTTTGCAACACGTGTTTCACTCTTACGCGAGATATCCACAGGCACTATGTAAAGCTAGTGATCGTTCGACGCAAGATAAATTCAATATAATTTTCTCTTTAAGTAGGTTTGTACCTACCCAAAACATATTTAAAGGATTTGGCATTTTTTTGTACCTGAGGATTGCCTGGAAAAAATTTAAAACAGTTATATAATCTCTTCTTATCTTGTTAATAAAGACTTAATAAAGATAACCAATTTTGTTATAATTAGAATTTTTTTGCAATAAAATGTGAATCTGATACTTTCCTGCCTAAAGCGGTAAGTCATGAAAATATTGAAACTTCTTAACTTTACATAGAAAAAGTTGTTTCTGAAAAGATCGGAATAAAAGAAATTGTATTATAAAAGTGTCGCATGGCTCCTGGAACTTTGTAGGGAAAAGTTAGGCTTTGTTTTAAACAAGCAATGCGGAGTTAGACAAAGGCATCGGAATAGTTTTCGGATATAAATCTAATCTAACTAATATTATAAATGCGAAAGTGAGTTTGTATATTTGTTTGTTTGTTACCTCTTCACGTTCTATCTACTGAACCAATCTTCCTGAAATTTCGCATACACATAGCTAGGAGTATTGAGAAGGACATAGGGTACCTTTCATCCCGGGAAAAAGCACTGTTCCCGAGGGAATCTCACGCGGACTAAGCCGCGGGCAAAATCAAGTAATGTATAAAATGAATTTCGAATAACACGCGGTATGTCAGTTTTTTCTTTTATAATCTATGAATGTATATATGTACTCGTAGATGGGACTTAATATGGCTTTGGTTAACCCTTCAAATAAAAAAAAATCAATTCCCTGCAGTAGTTAATATAAATCTATAGTTACGGAAATTTCTCGAATTACACCCACCATCGGACGAGGACTGAATTATATATTAAGGTGACCAGATAGCTAAAAATAGTTGGATATATTATGGAGTGAAAGAAAAATAAATAACAATCACATTGTAATAAAAATAACGTTTTAAAATGAATAATTTATAGTTCTTACCATAACGTATTTACTAGGTAATAATAAATAAATAAAATAAATTGAACTAGTTGTAAAGAATCACAATTCATTTAATCTTCAGAAATTATCCTTTTTTTAATGCCATCTTCCTTTTTTATGATCTTATATTATGACTTATGATTATCTTATTCTAATATTGTGATTTTTGAACTGTATCTTTTGTGTATTATCAAAAAGAAGTTTTGGCATAATACACTACAGACATTTTATTTTCCCCTAAAGATTATGATTGTGGTCTTTTTACTTATAAATAAAAAAATCGGAACTTATGATAATTTATTCTTATCATATTAGTAACTCTTAGCAAGTGCATCATGTTCCTATTGATCTGGTTTAACTTTGAAGCTACGGTGTTCAATAATTAGTATGACCAAATCCAAGACCATGATACAATAAAAAAAAAACATACAGATTAAGCTAGCCCCAGAGTAAGTTATTAAACTTGATTAATAAATAAATAATAAATAATAAAATAAAATGACTATCTATCTATTTTTATAGCGTACCCTAGGATCTGAAGTGAAATATACCAAAACTAATTTATCAAGACAAGTTGAATTTGTTAGTTGTCTCATAACGTTTACTGGAATATTGTTGATTGTGAAGTGTTTATAGGGAAATTAATATAGAACTATTTTTGTTTGTCTGTTACCTTTTCACGCATCTGCGCTTTTACGATAAACCAATCTTCTTGGCGCATACACTTAGTTAAAAGTACTGAGAAGGACATAAGGTATCTTTCATCCAATTAAAACCACTGTTTCCGTAATCAAAATTTATCTTTTTTTATGCAATAAAAATATTACAAACGAGTAAACAAACGAACAATTGACTTTATAAATTTCATCCACTCAAAATCATGGTCACCTTATCACGTTCCAAGTAAATACGGAACCGTGACTGCTTGTACGTGCTGTCATTATCCTTGTTAGCCGTCCCTTTACAAGATGAGTGGAACCCTAAATTACTTTGTCCATAGCCTCGCTCATCATGGTAAATTTAGAAAGGCTTCTTGAAATATTATATTACTAAATCATTAAAAGAACAAATCTTTACTTTGATCTTCACAGCGTTTTCCCTTTTGCATCCCAATTAGTATTACATCTGAGCCGGGATTCGCTTAAGCCATGCCTGTCTTAATTTTTCCACCTAGATATAAAATTTGTTATTACTTTAATTTCCAGCCGCCTGCATAACGTCCACACTCATAGGTAATGCAATTATTGGCGGAATCTGTTATTAATAAAGAAATTAGGACATCTAGTGTGATGAAAAAAGCGACTACAGGATAGTTCCTGTAGTCGCTTTTTCTGATATATGTATAAGGTGGACACAAATCAACTGCAAATATTTTAAGGGCAGATTCAGACCACTATATTGAACAACTTTTCCAAATAAACTTATATCGAAATACGAATTTTTTTTTTCACTTTCCATACTAAACTAGATCAGCTGATTCTCAATTTGTATGGGAGGTCAAAAAAATTTTTTCGTTTTTCGACATATGTTTATTTGGGATAGTTGTTCAGTTTAGTGGTCTGAATCTGCCCTTAAAATATTTGCAGTTGATTTAAATTCACCTTATATACGGAATAAAATGTACTGATGAATTCTACGAAGATCTCATTAAGATCGCAGGAAAGCTTATGACCAGCACTAGACGTATTGTTGCTGAAATGATGATGGTGATTATCTTCAGACGAAAAATACACTGCAAAACATATCTTATTAAAAGTGAAATTAAAGCAAAGTAAAGTAAGTTACTTTGGGTCCTAGTCATTTGGTATTTTTGGTTTTTTTTTTTGTGGTAAACCACCACTAGGATTGTGATTTAGATAGAAATATTCAACTTAGATTAAGTTTTTAGACGTCGCGCTCATTAGGCAATTAGCTACCAAATATGGCGCTTTTACACTTCGTAACGATATGTACTAACGGTAATTGCACTGTATTGTATGTGCTTGATTTAAAGATGTCACACTCACTAGGCAGACTCACGATTGTGTGATAAATATAAGAAAATTTAACTTAACACTTCACTTTTTGCAGATTTTTCTCCCAACGTATGTTTATTTCAAACAATATTGTCGTTGATTCAATATCAGAAATTTTATATATTCTCCCACCAAATCTATGAAGTCTAGACTACATAAATTGCTACACTTTTCTATTAGGGTCTCACCAGCTTTTATGAACGATATTTGAATTTTCGTCTGGAATGAATTTATTAGAATACTAGAATGAATTATTCATAAACGATGTCAATTTAACTTCTCCGGGTTATTCCGGAGTTCTGAATGTGAAATTTGGTTAACTAGTGAATGTTTGTTTTGATTCATTAGTAGCTATTGCCCGCAGCTTCTCTCGCGAGCAATAGTTATTTGCACCAACAAATCGCACATGTGATGTGCCCGATTACATTATTTTTTATTAATTAAATATTTTTTAATTCTCCCTTAATGTAATACCTAGTTGAATCAGCGAAAAGACTAAAGAATATAAAAGGTCTATATATTGACGAATTTGTACTTTCCCTACTCATAATCATTATAAAAATATAGCTATAACAGGCTAGACGCATAAAATGACGGCAGATATATGGTCATCTTGCTTAACTATTATATCCTTCTTTTCCTTGTCAAGTGTGTGACAGAACTAACTCATAAGATACTAACAAAATGTTTCTCTTGTTACAGATCAACACTGTGCCAGTGAAGTGAAAAGTGTTACCAGTGTTGTGTCTTATTTATAGTGTTAATAAATAGTAAAAATTCAGTCCCTGCGTCTAAATTCGAAATTCAAAAATGCGGCTGGCGTGAGTGGTATTACTTGTGCACCGGACGACAGCACAACGCGGACTGGCACGAAGCAGCGATGGCTAGGCCTGAAGTTGTGCGATGAACCGGCGGATGAAGAAGAGGGGATGGACGAGCCCCCCAGCGCCGCCAAGCGGCCGTCGGTATTAACTATCGACAGAGCCGCGTTTCTCCTTTTGAGGGTTAAAAGAGCATTTAAGAAGAAGAGACAACAGCGAAAGGAGAAACAGTGAGTAATTTTGTCACTAATATAAATTTTCAAGTATGAATTAAACCTTGATTTAAAGTTTAGAGGTTTAAATTCTAAAACGGTTTAAGTTCTGAAATGTCATTAATCATTGCTTACCTGTTTAATTTGCCACTAGTCTAATACCATGGTTTTCATGCAAATTTTGGTTTAAGATTCAAAGCACGTCCCTCCCTAATGTTTACGAATGCTAATTTTGGTTTAATTTGATACACGCCATTAATCACATTGCACAGTAAGTATGCGATGATTTTTTTTGATGTCAAAATTCTATCCGGAACATTTGTCCAATTGAAACCAATTAATACAGATGATTGACCTTTTAAACCGCACTCCAAGAGCAAGCAAGCTTTAAGAACGTATACGTCACATACGTTATCAAAAATGTCCAATTTACTTACGTTCTATATTTTGATTTTTAAACCCAACTACTAAATCGATAATAAAATTTATATATTACCAAATTAAAAGTATATGCTTATAAAAAGGAATTCATAAATCGGTTCTAAAATGGCGGGGTCATGAGACTAATTTAAAATTGATTCATATTCGATGATGTAGGCTAACATAGAATTATTAGAGAGAGTATCAAACTACATGTAAGTATCTAAACAAATAAAACCTTTATAAGTATATTTGACACGTTTTAATTTGAGTTATGTCTTACACGGACCGTAGGTTACTAACACTGGTCATTTCTTTCTGTGTTTCTTCTTTTTCATCAGCCTTGTGGGTTTCATCTTGATCCTTAATCCCAATTTCTTTCTTAAAAGTTACAGGTTGTACAGTTTTATACTTAAGATTATCAAAATTCTTTAAATCAAAAGTATCTTTCATGTCATACGTATTTTTTACATCATCAAAATTCTTTACATCGTTAGCGTTCTTAGCGTCATATGTATTTCTTGTATCCACAGAATTTTTAATATTATAAAAACTTTTGGCGTCATTACTAGATTTGACATCATAAGAATTTTTGACATCAAAAGACTTTTTCACATCAAAAATATTCTTTAAATCTTTATCTCCAACGATGCTAATATCTTTCTTGAATGTTTTCTTAATGGGAAATTTACCAAAGTTATGTGGCCACATTTTGTCTAAACCTTCTTTATTTTTTGGGAACAGAAATATTTCTATTGCTTTAGGTTTTAGGGGTGTTGGCGCAAAAGGCAAAGGTTTTTTAGGGAGGAAACTGTCGAAAATTATTGGTGGCATAGTTTGGAATGGATTGGATTTAGCTGAATTACCTACAGATTTAGATCCGAATTCAAATATTATACTATTTTCTTCGTGAGACTCGCAACATTGAGGACCAGTTATTACTTCCTTGTTATTGAAGTCACTTCCCATCAATATTTTGTTGATCAAGCTTGAAGCTCCCCCAAAGATATTATCATTGAAATTAGAGTTTGATAAACTATTGCAAAGACATTCATCATTAAGAGAAATAGGTTTTGGATTTAAAGGAACAACGGTATCTTTGTCCGGTATATCACCTGTAAATAAAAAGCAAAGTCTGATTAGTATAGTCAGAATTAAGGTAAATTAAACTTAAGTTTGATAAGTTTTTTTGAATAATAAGTCTTTTTTCTGTTACATTTCTGCGTCTACAATACTGATAGACCTGTCATCATATTTAGTGACCAGCTCACTGAAATCAGTACAGGAAGTCTGACGATCCTAAAAGTAAATTTCTTGAGATAGTCAAAATTTTATTTGATGGAACCTCAGATTCTAAGCTCGAATACAACTGTAATCATTATGTTTTTGGTAAGAAATGTAAGGTTTTGCCGAGCACATTATGAATATGCACAAAAACCATATACTTCCGAAAACGGAGGTTTTAATTTGAAAAAAAAATAATGTTCTAATAAAAACTAACTACTGTAGGTTTTAGTTTTAAAACATTTCCTTATTACCGTAGTGTTTATTATTATTATTGTAATTGTGTGTTAATTTTTGCATAACAGAGATATTACAAACTTCTTACCTACCTTTTCCGATATGGAAGTTAATTTCCATCCTCCCTAAGTTGACTAACGAGTTGGAGATGGACGGCGTCGGTCTGGCCCTCAGGGGGTCCCGGGACCAGGCAGATTCCACAGCCAAAAGTGAAAACACGAAACGCAGCATTTTCTATAACAATATACAATGCAGAATATCTTTATTGCATAAAAGAACATAACATTACAATACCCTCTAATGTACACGAAAGAACATTATTTACTTAAAATATCTTTTTAGATCTTAAAAGGCAATGCGCAAAAGGCAACCTTACCGTAATTAAATTTTTTAAGGCAATCATTTGATATTGGAAACAGAAAAATGGTAAGAGTGGTGGTTGTAAATTTAAGATAGAATTCAAAATACTTTATGTAATGTAGCTACTTATGAATATAAGTAGGTATGTGTGATAATAATAATAATAAAATAGAAAGTAAAGAATAAACTATTCGTAGTGACATACGTGTATTTCGTAAAAGACAAAATTACGGAATAGACACTTTACCTACAACTCTTGTAAGTTTCGTTTTACCTAACTTACACTGGTTTATGATTTCTTTAAGAATTGTTATTACAATGAAGGTTTAGCAGGCAGGTGGCCGATGATGAAATAGGCAACTTGATTTTTAACAATTTTGATGCAACAAATGTTAATTTCTCACAGTATTTGACCTACGAAATCAAAATATATTGATTTCCGTTATGAAAAATGCAAGATGGCGGTGATTGGTTAGTTCAAAAATATTTTTTATTCGTGTTTAGTCGGTGATTCTAATGATTTTCATTCGATAAAACAGGAGGATCGCATGATTTCAAAAATAGCACGTTACACTTTAATGACGTCACAAAACTGTGAAAAAATGGCCGACACTGTTTTTGATAGCATTTTTAAAGAGTTTTGCTGTTTTATAGGGCTCGGGAAATAATGAAAAACATTATTTAAGTCTAAACAAATAGAAAAGAATTATATTAAACAAAATCAAAATACAAGATAACTAGCCTATTTATGTCAAAAATAATTTCATGTAGTGAAATAGATGAGATGTGTAGATGTAGAAAGTGATATTGAGAATGCTAAGTTAAAAGATTGAGTGTCCGAAACAAAATGATAAATTCGGAATTGGTACAAAAAAGCTCAGTAACTTTCGAAAGCAATAAGCAAAGACAAAAGCAGTCTTAAAAAGTTAAAATAACATTCAAATAAGCTTACAAAGTTTTGCCCGGGAGTCGTGGACTGCAAATGTCGATTGATATTTGGGGCAAATCAAATCAGTTATTTTGAAACTTCAATTTTCTCTTTATTGGTCAATATTTTATTATCTGACTTGCGAAATACAATTACGAGAAAATTTTTATTGCTGATTTTGTTGTAGGTTAACGTTTGCAATTACCTACTTTATAATGTACCAGTTTTTTTCCGGGACTTTGCGCCCTTGAGAATTTGGTTGCGATTAAGAAAGAATGTAGCATAAGTTTACCCCCATGGTTCAAAGTATCCCCATGTCAAATTTCATTCATAAAGACCTCTTACTAAGTTTTTTTAGGGCTTTTGACAACTTATCCAAGAATTTTACTTCTACTCTTTATGGTAGGCTGTTCACAACTCTGCTGCTTATTGTGTTAGATATAAATAATATATAAATAATATATATATATATATATTTGAAGAGTTGTGAATATATATATATATATATATATATATATATATATATATATATATATATATAATCATAAAAATTAAAATAATAATCAAGTATTTTCATTAGATTACAATATACATAGGTTGTTATCATCTACTCAGATCTTGTTCTTAACCCAGGTCTTATAATTTTTCCTCTTTGAGATACTTACTTGTTTGTTTTTAAAGTCACTTTATCGGATTTTGATGCCTTTTTTTAGATAAAGTGATTCAAGAGAAAGGTCTTTATATTTATATATTTTAACATTATCAACAAATATACCTAATCACTAATTAAATCTAAAAAAGAAACAAACAAAAAATACATATAATCTAATGGTTATTCTTATGATAATGAAGCTAATATCGTTTATTCCAATAATACGTGAAATGGGACACTTCCATGGTGTTCTGGGAGAAAAAGAAAAACATAGAATCTATCAGCTGTTTTTCTTCCCGCGCAGAGCGTAAAAGTCGACCGAGGGCATCTTAGAATGGGGGAATCATGACATAAGCGATGCGACCAGCAACCGATTACTATTGATTTCCTGTTTCAACTACCATCATGCTAAACGTGGTCTAAGGACTTATCTAAGGCCTACCCTATGGAATAGATGTGCTTTATATGTATGTCCTTCAGTCAACACGTTTAAAAATAGATTAGACAATGTATAAAATCTCCAAACTTGAGATGCACATGCACCAGCTTCATATGCCGCTAATGTGGTTAAGAATATAAATGAACGAAATTAATGAAATGTTTGTATAAGTGAAATGGCTCGTGTAAATTGAAACGTGTCGCTAGAATTTGTCGCACAGGCATACAAATATCGCGAATATTTCCGTCGAAGTGCATATCAGCACGAGCTCTGCAAACCAGCTATAAAATGCATTCGAATTTGCAATTCGATTTATACACGTCGATTTCCGAAACTGCTCGTAAATTCGTCGACGTGCTGCCGACCTTTTAGTGGATCAGAAAATCCGTGGTGGTTGCTTTTGTTGAACGTAAAATGCCACTTGGAATAACAGTTCTCGTGTGCCTGGTTACGTATATATTTTTGTGTTTTTATTTTATTGTCCTTAGGATTTAAAGTTTTTTTAATATACGAGTAAAAAAAACTTTAATCTAATTGGCAGTTCTTTCAAGTTTGTGGGCTACTTTTTAGAGAATCCGATTTAAATGTATCCCATAAATATATATTTTAGGTGCAGCTTTATTAAGATCATCATTTCGAGTAGGCGTCACAGTCAATCATGCAAATCCTGGTGTCAGAGTTCTTCGGAACCGCCTCTCGGCCTCAGACGTGGCTCCTTTAACGACTACCAGATGGCAGCCAAAACCAACGGCTTAACGTGCCTTTCGAAGCACGGAATCATCTTTATTATCAGACAATCAGGTGATTCAAGCCTGTAGTGTCCTAACCAAACTGGAAACAACTAAAGAAAGTTAACTTATTTATTAAGTTTATGTATATAGATCTCTATTTTGTAAATTGCCTCTTTTGTTTCTTTAACATGATAATATAAATTTACACTTGTTCAACGTCATTTGTTGGTTGACTGGACAGAAAATTCCTAGGCTTTAAGTCCGCCATTTCCATTTTGTAATAAAGTTCACTTATTACTTCATTACAAATGGTTTTCTTTTTAATTTTTTTTTTTAAATCTGTTTTAATTTAAAGGCAATAGGATTTGTAAGATGTCAATCTGTCCCTCAAAACGCCACAGATATAAAACGGAGATCGGATTTATTTGATGAAATAGAGCAGAAAGATGTAGTGCTAGATATGGTTAGTATTAAAAGAAAATAGATTTTTTTATTAGTTAAAAATTGATTTCATATTACATCCAATTTCTAAAGTTCCTTACTGAACAAACTATAAAAAGTTTGTATTTAAAAAATCATCCTGAATTAATACAAAATCTCTGAAAGTAAACAATTAATTTCATATTTACTACTTTTAGTTAGAAAACAAATTGAAAGAAGCTAGAGATAAAAAGAAGAAAAAATTAGAGAATGCTGTCAAGGACACAGTATTAAAGGGGGGATCGAATGGCAACCAAGGATCTTCAAACTGCGGCTCATATCCCACCAATGTAGATTTAAATATAAGAGCAAGAGGGATAGCAGCCGTTGGTGAATCGGAAACGGCACTAAAATTCGGAGACTTGGGTAATTAAGTTAATTAAATATCAATCTTAAATAAATTTGATGAAGGTGGTTCAAAGAGAAGTATAATATAAGTTACAAAGTCTATTCAAAATTTGATTTCACGACTTTGGTTGCAAAATCATTTCGAAATGGAAATTTATGTCACAAACAAACTTTGTCATTAACTAAAGTTTAAAATAAAATTAATTTAATTAATAGCATTTAATGAAGTACAATGTATATCTGTCATTAATTATTAAATAACGCATAATACTCTTTGTTTCAGGCAAAAACTATCTAAAGCTAAACTCAAGTGGTGTGGCCAATATAGGCAAAGCCTTCTTACAAATGAACACGAGTGATGGAGCTCTAAAAATACCTTTGGATGATTTATTCATCGGTACCAATAGCAATATTTCTAAACTTGATGTAATCAAATAAATAATAAAAGATATTTTTAATAAGGTTCTTTTCCCAGGGCGTTCTCAAATGGACTGCAAAGATCCTGTAGTATCACAAGATTTGATCAACGCCGATGATCAAAGAAACGATACGTTAAAAACTAGAAGGATGGGTACAAATGATACTTTGGTAGAAGTTCCGAATCCTATTAATAATAATGTTACAACATCAGCTTTAAATTTTAATAATAATAATACAAGCACAGTGTCAAATGTTCATAATAATAATACGACTACACCAGAAGGTGATGCTAAAAATGGCGTCGATTCTGATTTAATAGAAGCTAGATCAACAGCAGTTTCTTCAACAACATCGGCTACAACTGCTACAACTTCCACTACGGCTGCTAGTACACCTAAATCACCCTAGTAATCAAATAAATACTAATAAATCAATAATGCAATGAGAAAAACTTTTGTTTTAATCCGGAGATAATTGTGACTATATTGTGACATCAAGAATCATTAAACAAGAGTAATGATTTAATTAACTACCTTCTCCCCGCGGTTTCACCTGCGTAAAATTAAATAAAAATGTGATAAATGAACCGCTCGACCGATTTTGTGCAAAATTTACATAAACTATCTACTAAATAGTCCGAACAAAGTCTAAACATTTGGTTTGGATATGTGAGCCCGTTCTTGAGTTATAAAATTACAACGAAACGTGGCATTGATTTTTATATAATTTGTTCATTTTTATAGTTATTTCAGTCATATTGGTGTCTTGTTTGGATTACAATGGCAGTCGATCCTGCACACCCTGATGACAAAGTTTTCCGACACCACAATAAAACTTAGAAAAACCATTCCAAAGATTATTTTTTCTTTATTATTAGTTATTCGGGTGGAGAAAGTGCGATATCCTAACGGAAATCAAATCGAATATATGAGCAATATTTTAGTGTGTGTAATAGTGTGTATCTATTGTATACGTATGTATTTCGGATGCGTATGTCTGACTATGAACAGTTAGATATGATAACCAAGCTAAGTTATATTCCATAGATTAAAAATGTCTGGTAGAAACTGCTCGCGATTGTATATTATTCTAAGTTATTTTCAATTGTTTAACTTATAGATCAACTTGAAACTTCTAAGAAAAATCTAGAATTTTCTCTGCACAGATTTTATATCGTAAAATGCAAGCATTTCAACGCTAACAGGGCTGCGAGAGCATTATTCGAAAGATATCGGCTTTCACGGAGTCTAAGGCACAAGAATAAAATGCTTTGGTGCCTCGTATGTCTTACGTAAAAGTCGTAGGGGATTCCATTTCAATTAAACACGATTCTGTTCTGTCCCTCTGGTGTATACAGGCAAACGTGGGTTGTGTGATAAATTGAATCTGTGGTTCACTGGGGTTTAGTTCAGTTTAAATTTAATTATTTTATTAGTTGGCATAAATGTTTATTTATCCCTGGATGAATTACTTATTCCTTACGGAATGTGAATTATATCTTGTCACGTATAGGTGAATGTATTCAATTTAGATTACATTGTGAACAGTTTGACGATTTTTTACGACCATCGTGGCGTAATGGTTAACATCCTGCCGGCTACTGGGGAGGTCCCGGGTTCGAACCCCGGTCAGGTCAAGATGAAAAATAATACTTTTCTGATTGGCCTGGGTCTTGGATGTTTATCTATCTATATAGGTATGTATTTGTTATATAAAATATAGTATCGTTGAGATAGTATCTTGTAACACAAGTCTCTAACTTACTTTGGGGCTAACTCAAGCTGTGTGATGTGTCCCAAAAAAAAGTTGAAAATCTGAAGAATAGGATAAAATAGATTTTTTCTAATTTTTAGGGTTACGTACACAAACAATTTAATTTTACACAATCAAATACAAAACCCTTAATTTTACATAACACTTAAGAATAGAGTCAATCTTAAAATTAATGAGCAAAAGGCGAACTTATCACTAAGAGCAATTACTAAAATGTATACTACTGGTTAGAAAAATAGGCTATTGTCTCTGTCACGGCAGACTGCATCTTATAAGCAGTAATAGGTTGTTGACTAATTATTTGGTGTCCTTCGAATTGTTCGTAAAAAAGTTTCGATTCGGACCTGAAAGTCTTGTATCCGAATTGTCGGCAAGCGGCCGTATAATAAGTAATTAAAATTTTTGCCGAATAAGACAAACTATTCTCAGCTTGACCCAAAGGTTGACTGTTATTGTATTTTTGCAATAAAGTTTAATAAATAAATAAGTGACCATACTCGTATTTCCATTATGATACAAAATAATTAACAATTTTAATATTACATGGGATGACAAACTGCATTAATTAGACTCATAGAATGCTATGAGACACAAAATTAGACTCATAGGATATCAGACTTGATGCGGAATCCTTGATGTCCGATTCTGTCTCGCACTTTTCGAGTTTCATATTTGTGGAGGACCATCAGTAATATTGTATGAGACAGTCGCTGTACAAACATATTGGCAAGCTCACTGCCGGATATTTGCAGACAGTGCACGTTCTTATACAAGATGCTTCGAATTTTCGCAAGCTGCCTTTTACTGAATTCACAGTAGTGTTTTCGACAGTGAAATAAATAAATCTCGTTTTAGAAGCTCGATAGCGTAGCGGGGCATGTTGATAACGATCTTGCATGTCAAGCGACGGAGAGCGTGACCTCTATTTTGGTTGGTCGCCTCTAGTGGCATCTCTGTCTTTAGCTTCTTCGTCACGTCTGTTATCGCTAGATCGTAGTCCATTTAAAGCATTATTTAGCAGCGACACGGTGAAACAAGCTTTAACTATAATGTAATAGAAAAAGTCTTTATTGCACCAAACAAATGTATAAATAACTACCTTTTGCCCGTGGCTTTGCCCCCGTGAAATTCTCCTCAGGAATAGTACTTTTTCCTAGGATAAAAGGTACCCTATGTCCTTCTCCTGGTTCTAAGCTACACCAATACACTCCCACCATTTTTCAGCCAAATCAGTTCAGCCGTTCTTGAGTTATAAATTGTGTAACTAACACGACTTTCTTTTATATAATATAATATACTAGCGATCCGCCCCGGCTTCGCATGGGCATAAAAACCGTCCTCTTGAATCACTCTATCTATTAAAAAAACCGCATCAAAATCCGTTGCGTAGTTTTAAAGATTTAAGCATACAAAGGGACATAAGAACAGAGAAAGCGACTTTGTTTTCTACTATGTAGTGATAATATAAGAAGATTTTTTTAAACTAGGTTAGATACAAAGTCGGACATGATATTTGAAATTGATTCGATACGTCTCTAGATTGTACTCGTATGTAGAGGCGTATCGGCGTGTAACAAACAAACCTACATAGCACCTAAATCTCATCTAGTATTTAATGCTAATGTATGTACAATTTTTTTAAGTGTTTTTCATTTTGCGTTGTCGCATCTGTTGTTTCAAAAGTCGTAAACGCAAATACCTCCATCATGATTTTGTTCCAATTTCAAGATTTGGTATTAATTTTTATGACTTATACCGTTGCCAACACTGCCAATGCCAACTATACTAAGTACTCACATTATTTCGCCTATAGCGTAGTACTATTACAAATTCTGTGCCTATAGTATTACCTGTCAATAAATTATTAGTTATTTGTCGTATTCTACCTGCAATTTACTTATAGTTAACTACATATTAGCACAGATTACAAAATACTATGCTATCTGTGTGATTTGTCCCTATATATTTATTTATTTATTTATTAAAAAAAAACTATGCTAGTACAGATATTCAACCGTCATACAAAGAACATGCCAGTTTTTAGTGTCAAGAAGTGTAAAGAGAGCCCTCCCCACACTCACTAAGTATATCCGATAATTTATTAAATAAAGCACTGAATCAATTAAAATAAGAGGGATTAATATCACTAATTCATAATTAAGAACACTAAAAGGTCATGTGAACTTTAGGAAAATATAGATACGGCAATCTCGGCTTCTCTCTTCTCTTCTCTTCTCTCTCTCTCTCTCTCTCTCATCTTAGCGCTTATCCGGTTGCTTCCTCAGCTGATTAGGTAACTTAAAGTAACCTCTATGGATTATATTTTTAAATTTAGAATTGCTTCTTTTTCTCGTATGTGATACATCCTTTCTGTCTTATCAAAAATAATTTTTACTTAACTTATTAAATCTTATTATAAACTCTAGTGTGTTTTTCTTATCCCTCGATGACGCCTCTCACAATCTATCTATTTATCTATACGGCTATCACGGCTTCATTCAAATGATTAATTTCCTTTCAGTGCGGCAGCGGCAGCGGCGGCGGCGGCGGAGGCGCTGGGCGGCGGCGGGCGACGCATGCCCCCTCCGCTGCTGCGCTCGCGCACGCTGCCCGCCATCATAGCTCCGGGCTTCTCCATCCTGCACGCCCAGATTGATCCGCAGAGGACTAACGGTCGGTATTCTTTCATTTATTTATTTACTAGATTTAGCCCGCGTAAATTTCCCTAGGGAACACTACTTTTTATCGGAATGAAAGGTGTTTGTCCTTATCAATACTTTTAACTATGTTTATGCGAAGTTTTAAAAAGATTGGTTCAGTAGATAGGACATGAAAGCGTACCAAACAAACAAACTCACTTTCGCATTTATAATATTAGTTGGAATTATTTGAAATAATTGCGATGGGATTTGCTAAGTAAACGTTACAGTAGGACATAGGAAAGTATACTTATACAAGAAGGAATCTGACACAGCCTATAGACTGCCATCTAGCGGCTACAGTCGTGACTTTTCGAAACAGAACAGATCAATATTCAAATGCCATAAGTATCTAGCGACCAATCCAAGAGCAAGGCCGCGCTCGCCGTCGTTTGACACGCACGATGGCTATCAAGTTCCTCTGCTGAAATAATATATGAAGATGATAAGACCAATTAACAGTTAGAAGTGTCATAAAAACCATTAGTAGTCATACAAGAAACAAGTTTCTGCATATGACACGTCCGATTGCATAAGTTAAACTATCTAGGAAATACGAGAGAACTTTGCACGGTCTGAGAGGGTCTGAAGTTGGTGGACTATTTCCTTAGCAAATTGCTTTATTCAGTAGATTTTAGTTATGCTGACTGCCTCTGTGGTGCAGTGGTTAAGGTATGTTCCTGATAACCTGAAGGTCGTTGGTTCAAATCTCATGAGATATATACTTTGTATATTGCTTTATCTGACTGATCTTGATGAAATTCAATTAAAAACTACAGCTCAATATTAAAACAAATACAATTACAAAATGTAAATTAAATGATAAAATTCTGTATTTTAAAATGGCTTATAATTATGCTTTTATAAAAAAAAGTACAATTTATTATTATTTATGAAATTTGAACTCTCCTTTGTTACCCTGTAACGGTCCTTGCGTGACAAGAAAATGCAACTGAAACCATCAAAAGACGAACGGGAACTAAACACGCTAAGTATAATGGGAATTTTTAAACTTTCTAGTAGCTTACTACTAAGTTAGCTACCGGGAAAGATAACGTTGCCACTGTCTACTGACTATCAAGTAGATAGTTGTACTGTCTGTCTACTGCAATCACACACATATACTTGTGTTTGGGGTAAAAACGTACGTATAACGTTTTTCTGTTTATATTATAAAGATGATTCCGTGCTTCGGAAGGCACGTTAAGCCGTTGGTCCCGGTTGCCATCTGGTAGTCGTCAAAGGAACGACGTCACGGGCCGAGAAGCGGTTTCGAAGAAATCTGGCAACAGGGTGTGAATGGTCGATTGACCGTGTCACCTACAAGAAATATATGAAACTTTTCTAATAAAGAAAGAAAGAAAGAAAAATTGTTTATTTGATATCACAAACTTGGAAAAATAACTAACTTATTATACAGTACAGGGCATATTTGTGTATCAAAAAGGCCTCCTCTCAGCATAATGTTGCGGCGCGAACCACAACGCTGGTCTTCCGAGGACACCATTATAAAATTAAAATTAAAATACAAAAACAAAACAAAAAATACACATAAAACAAAAATTAAGACAATTAATCTAAGGTGGCACTATACACACACAATATCTGTTTGACAGCAATAATAACAATTATACAAAAATTACTAATAGGTATAATATACATAACACATATACATACATATATACATACACACACACACATATATATATATATATATATACCTATACACACACATATATATACATATACACATACATATACATACATAAAACATAATACATACAATATATATATATAAGAATAAATTACATAAACTTAAGATCCTTATATGTGGATTAAACGCTGCATTAAGACTTAATAAGTACTTAATAAGTATATATTATTCGTTTTCTGGCCGTATCGTATGTCAGAATTTCATAAATAACAAAAAATCTAATAAATTGAACTTTCAAATATGCAAAAAGAGTTTTAAATAATCAAATTAGTATTGCAAAAGAAATGTAGGTGCTAAAATGAAGGTTTCTACATATTTTAATGTGATAGGTATAGAAAGTGAAACCACATAAGTGCAGTGAAAGGAATGCAATTTTGGCGTCAATCCAATGGGACTTTATTGTGGTACAAGTCACGAGAAAAAAGCCATTTGCTTCTGTTACTGGGTTGGTTACGGATTCATCTCGACTAATATCTAAAGAATTTTCGGTGAAGCTGACGTGATTTAGTCTGGGAGGTAGGACACTGTAAAAGTTTGGCGTTGCCTAAAAATCTATTTATTTCTTTTTTAAAGTTCCTCAGCGTGCAGTAATGTTTTCTTTTGCTTAGTATTTATTGCGAGTTTGGCTTAGGTCTACAAATCTGATATTAAGAACACTCTAAAATCAGAATAAAACATGCCAGTTCTGTATATAAATCTACATCAAATATACATCACAAGTTTAAAACTAAATTATAATCAAATTGCATTTTTTTAACTATTAACAAAAATTTTTTGTTTGCGCCAATAGTTTCTATTTGCGCCAAAGGCTGAAGAGTGCAGCGCTGGGTTCTGGAGCCGAGAGCGTGCATTTTCATCACGTCGGGAACTAAAAGATTTTAGCGTTACATTCAGCCCTTACTTCTGGTTTGGCCTGACGAATGCTCAAAAGTTGTCAGATTCACGAACAAATTTAATTTTGCTTATTTAAAAACATATACCGCTACATAAGTAGTACATAAACTCGGAAAATGTGTTGGTATTTTATGAATTCCTCGCTGTTGCCCGCGGCTCCGCCCGCGTGGAACTGATAAATCTCCCCCAAAAGTAGCATATGTTTGACCCCTAGCCCTTAACTATATCCATACCAAATTTCTTTAAAATCGGTCCAAGGGTATAGCTGTGAAAACGTAACAGACAGACTTTTGCATTTATAATTATACTAGCGTCCCGCCACGACTTCTTATGGGTGGAATATTATGGTTTCGCTTACATAAAATCTTCCTCTTGAATCACTCTATTTACTTAAAAAAACGGCATCATAATCTGTTGCGTAGTGTCGAAGATTTAAGCATATATATAGACAGACAGCGGAAAGCGACTTTATACTATGTAATGTAAATAAGATGTTTATAGTATGGGTATGGAAATATGAATAAAAAAAATTTTCTTTATTCTTTAAATAATGAAAATAGAAAATTAATGAAAAGTGTCTAAAAACTTCGAGCAACGCAACTTCCGTACCGGAAGGAAGTTGCCTACAGATTGCACACTAATACATTGCATATGCCGATTGGGCTTATACTTTGACAGATGTGAACGCAGCTTATGGCTACTCCCATTACGGTAAGAAGGCCATGTTGCTCAAAGAGTAATAGGCATACATTTTCTCTCGAATAATAACAAATATTGACGGCAAATTACTATTGGCTACAATAAATACAAATTAGATAATAGATAATATCAATAAAATAAATAAATCACAAAAATATGCTCAAACTCATCTAATTTATTCTGAATCATAATCTACCAGTTATTATGGAAACCCAATCAAAGCAAATCTCCCTTATTTCCGTTAGAATCACGAAAATTGCCGAAATTATTGGCGAAGGGTCATGCCCTTACCACGGTTTCTGAACTTATTTAACTTTTTTATCGTTGGAGTTTGCAAATTGCTTAAAGCTCGACAGTTTGAAATGAGCTGAGAATTTCTCACGGCTCTAGGAGCTGGGTTTGGTATACCAACAAAAAATAATTAATGTTATTTTATGTAAGTACTTTTGTTTTACTTTGTTTAAAATTTCTTTTTTCTAGCTGCGTGTGTCCCACTGCTGGGCAAGAGCCTCCCCTCTTTTCTTCCATGCGTCCTGTGCCGCTTCTTTCCAATCTTTTTCGAAGACCCTTAAGTCCACCTTTTTCTTGGCCTTCTTCTTTTTCTATACCCACCCGCTGGGACTCAGATAGTTAGTAATCCAAAATATTACTTATATTTATTTATTTAACTTCATCATATATAAATGTAAATATGGCGGACTTAAAACCATTATATTCTTTCGTCTTTTGATTATTTTTTCTTGTTAATGACACTCCGCCGAAAACTATTGGCATTATTTCACCTAATTTATGTTTACGTTAACTTATGTTTAGCAAAGTAATTGTTAGCCATATAAAAATCATGACCTAAAATTGTTTGACTTTTATTTATTATTTATTTGTTTATTTATTTGATGATAACCTCGTATGGTATATTTTAAGTAAGCTTAGCTACAACATTTGCAATCTTGCTATTTATTCTACAATTTCTAAGTATTATTATAAAGAGTAATAAATTTTAAGTTTATTTCATAGGATGTTACCTTGCCTGTAAAGTTCCTTAATTTTACCAGCCGGTCATGGTCCATGGGCAGGTAAAATCGCGGTAAACAGCAATATTTTGGTGGATTTAAAACTAATATTGTAAAAAAGCTAGACAATTACAAACTTTGTCCCTTTATGAAAGTGAGCAGTAAAGTATTTGAATAATGGTGAGGGTGGATTTTGAACTTAAGAAGGGACTCATTGAATTTCTGCTCAAATAGCTTCAGTTTTACGGTTGGTTCACCGGCCATTTACAATTTCTAAAATTTCCCAATTTTCTTGTGGTATTTTTTTCCTCGAGGTGTTAAATTTTACCCGACTACGGCGGAGCCAAAAGAAAGGGTATAATGATTTTGTGTGTGAATTACTCCGGTGATCTAAGCTTAAGTAATCATCATCATCATCATCATTTCAGCCGCAGGTCGTCCACTGCTGGACGTAGGCCTCCCCCAAAGATTTCCGGAACGACCAGTTGGAAGCGGCCTGCATCCAGCGTCTGCCTGCGACCTTCTTTAGGTCATCTGACCATCTGGTCGGTGGATGTCCGACGCTGCGCTTGCCGGTGCGTGGTCGCCATTCGAGAACCTTTCTGCCCCATCGGCCATCGGTTCGTCGCGCTATGTGCCCTGCCCACTGCCACTTCAAAGAGCTAACCCGCTGGGCTATGTCGGCAATCTTTGTTCTCCTACGGATCTTCTCATTTCTGATGCGGTCTCGAAGGGAAACACAGAGCATAAATTGAAGCTTAAGTAAAAACAGAGATAATTGTCTCAAACCTTGTTTAAGATTTTAACAGCAATAAAACATACTTACATTTATCAGGCCTGTCTTTCGCAGGCAAGGCAGAGACTAGAGATTTCCATTGGCTACGATCCTTATAGATTTATTTCGCTCCACACTCATCACTCGCGTCATACACCCTCGCCGATTTTGGGTACTCCTAATATTTCCCTTTTTAAGAGGTCTGCAATTTGGTCGCAGTATGTTTTTTAAATACATACCCACACCCACCGATCAGATGGCCAGATAACCTGAAGAAGGTCTCAGGCAAGGGCTGCTGGATGCAGGCCGCTTCCAACTGATCATTCTGAAAATCCTTGGGGATGGTTTATGGCCAGCAGTGGACAGCTTGCGGTTAAAATGATGATGACGATGATTTTTGTTTTTATAATTTTGCTTAAAATCTTAATTTAGCTGTTCCAACCCTAGGTTTAATAACTATCGGATGGAACCAAAAACCCTATTTTCCACAAACAATTTCATTCTTTGTAGAATTAAATTGTTTGTGGAAAATAGGGTTTCGATTTCTAAGACAACCGCAAATTAAAAAGTAACCTTTATTAATTAGTAGAAAAACCACCTGCGCCACCGGTACTAGGAATACTAGTAATAGGAGAAACGAAGCTATTTGCAATTTAAAGTAGCTGGACGCCGTCCAAGACAATGTTGGCCCATGATTTGTATGTTTTATTTGGAATATTTTAGTCGGAATGGAAAACTGTAGCATAAGGTTGATAAGGTTTATTGCTTACTAGCTGTTGCCCGCGGCTCCGCCCGCGTGTAGTTCGCTTTTCGCTTAACCTGTGGAAACTACAACTATCCAGACCTATAGTTAAATCTATAAGTAGTATCCTATTCCCGTGCCAATTTTATAAAGCCATTAGCCATTGCTACGATATCAAACTAAAAATATTAACATTCATACTATCACATCTTTTTCTCTAAAAGAGTAGACGCAGCCTATTACAGGGTCATTAGAACCTAACTCAATAAATAGTGTTATGTTAGTTAAATTAGACCTTACGACACGACCGTAAGTATGTTCCGTCGAACAACAACTGAACTGACTTGCTGGTTTGATTATTTTTTAAACCAAAGCCAAAGCAACCAACTAATCAATTCAAATAGCTTACAATACAATACAACAAACGACCGATAAACAAACCAACCAATAGAACTAAATAAACAACCAAAATTTTTTTGAAATAATTAGAATTAATTGCTGGAAAAATTTCAATCTGCTATAATACCATATGAGAAAAAAATAATTAAATTAACTTCAGCGCCATCTATTGATATTTTATGTAACTAAATTATACGCCCACACACATTCAATATGTTAATTTTTTAAAATTTAATAGAGTGCAGTGTGTTTTTGTCTTCATTGATATCGATAAAACAAAGTAGAAATTGTAGCTTTATCTATATTAAATACGTTTATGTAAACCGGATTCAACTCTGTAAAAGTTTTGAAACAGTGCTAGAAGTAAACTTCAATTGACCATAACTTCTTTTTCCCTAAACCGATTTTGACGAAACAAAGTTTTGACAAAACTGTTGAACGTATATGTAATCCACCTGTGAAAACCGCGTTCGAATCTGTTGAGTAGTTTTGAAGTTATAACGTACCAGACATACAGAAAGACAGACAGACAAAAATTCCAAAAATTGTTTTTTTTGGTTTCTGTTACACGTCTTTCTTTAATCGCCCCGTATCAGTTTTTTAGAAAAATATTTAATGTACAGACATTCAATTTTTACTGTCCGATTATATGTAAAGATAGATAGATAAGTACAAAATCCATATCCATACTAATACTATAAATGCGAAAGTCTGTCTGTCTGTAACCTCTTCACGGCTAAACTGCTGGACCGATTGTGATGAAATTTGGTAGGGATGTAGTTAACGACCTGAGGTCAAACATAAACTTTTGGGCCCGATATAACCGATTCCCACGCGGGGCGGAGCCGCGGGGAACAGCTAGTACTTATATATTAACGGACTTAACGCTAAGAGCGTTCTCTACCAGTCAACCATTTGATTAATCTTCTTTTTCAATGTCGTCAATGACAAACTATTAGATATGATTTGTAAGGGGTTGCGATATTGTTTATCCTGAAATAAATTTGCAAATGAATTTATTTGTTTCTTTTCAAAATTATAAAAAAAAGTAAGAAAATAATTCTAGAAAACAAATAAAACACGAAATCATAAAATTATTGTTTGTGACAGGATTCGATCCAGGTACTTTCTTGAAACATTTCTTTACTAAAGTATTAAAAAATTCTTAAAAATTAATACAAAACGAAAAAAAAAGTAAATAAAAGAAAGTAAGTAAAAAAAAAGTAAGTAAAAAAAAAGTAAGTAAAAAAAAAGTCATCTATAGCAGGATTCGAACCCTCGACTTAAAAATATGATCTACGACCTCTACCGATACGCCAACATACGTTGCTAGAGATTGGCGAAATTTCAAATGAGATTTGTCTATAGGTACGCAAATTCGCGCCATCTATTGAGATTTTATGTTACTAAATTTACGATCAAATTCAATGTGTTATTTTATTAAAATTAATAGGTGCAGTGCGTGTTTTCGTCTTTATTGATATGGATAATAAAAAGTAGAAATCCTAGCCTTATCTAAATTAAATTAAACGTAAGTAAACGCATTAAAAGTTTAGAAGCAGTGTTTGAAGTAAATTTTCAATCGACCATAACTTCTTTTTCCCTTAACCGATTTTGACGAAACAAAGTTTTGACAACGCTCCTAATCATATGTAATCCAACTGTGAAAACCGCGTTTAAATCCGTTGAGTATTTTCGAAGTTATAACGTACCAGACAGACATACATACATACATACATACATACAGACAGACAAAAATTCCAAAAACTGTTTTTTTGGTTTCTGTTACTCCTTTTTAATCGCACTCAATCAGTTTTTTTGAAAAATATTAAATGTACAGACACTCGAATTTTAGTGTCTTATTATATGTATTGATTTAACCCATAGAATTTGGAATCGCGCGCGGCTCTAAGCTATTTTTTTAATCTATGGCTTAACCAGTGTTTCAAGAATAGATGATCTAAGTTCAGACCTAAAAATAATTGAAATATTTTATTAATAAAGGATTCACTAAAATACTTATTTAAATTATATAACTAAATAACTAACCACAAATATCATAAATTAAAAAACTTATATACTTAAAGGTAATCCAAATTTGGTCCTCAAAATTGAAACGTAAATCTAGAGAGGTTATACTGCATTTTAGCCTACATCGGGATCTGAATCAATTCAACAGCAAAAACGCTAAAATAAGAGTCTGTATTTACGCTGCTTGTGTTACGCGGAAACTTTATGGTAATTTAGAATGTTAGCTTTTCATTAAGATTGCCTAATTGAGTCTCGTTACTTCACTGCCACTAGTTTCGTCTAATAACAAAGTCAGAATTTGCTTTGCTTTGGTAAATTATTGTTTTTTATTCATTTGTTTTTATTTATTTTAACCATCTATAAGATAAAATAAAGCTAAAAAACTCTTTGCAGGTATCCCAATTTTAAGCCTTTTAGAGCAGTATAGATAATCGATTTGTTATTAATATCTTTAGTCTATAGTACAAAGGCGTATTTTATTATTTACTAGTTCTTATTCTCTTTAACTTAATATTGTTTTTGCTAAACTTATATAAAAGTAGCCAATTTACAACAACATAATATCACAAGATTTGTACGAAAGTTATATTGTAAATTAAAAAGTTGGAATGTTAGTGGCTCAAACTTTTGAATTTATATTGTTAAACATTTTGCCAACAGATTTTAAGACCAGCGTTTCGAATGATTTTTTCACTTACTTTTATCGTTATTTCGGTTGCATTTAGCTTATATAAATGCTTTTTTTTTCATTTCATAAAAAGTATCTCTAATTCATTCATTCATTTCGTGTAGGTGTCATGGTCAATCGACCATGCACACCCTGGTGTCAGAGTTCTTCGGAACCGTCTCTCGACCTGCAATGTCCTCACCAAAGTGGAAACAACTAAACAAAGTATGCTTCCCGTGGGAATTGAACCCTAGACCCCCGGGTCTACAGGTAAACGCCTTAACCACTGGACCACGGAGTTAATCATCAATAATAAAAAAGTTACAAAGAAAATTCTTAAAAAAATAATCCACAATAAGCATTTTTTATAGATAACATACTTAACTACGTACACAAATACATAAATATACATATATATACCCTTACTTATATACCTACCGTTACATTATATAATTGTATACTGTTTTTAATGTGTGTCGCGATATTAAAAAAAAAATATTATGTAACTTAGCACTGTTACTATGAGGAATCTCAGACTCTGAACAAATGCGCTAGATTAAGCACATTTCCCCAGTGAATGCATCGCTTTGTTGCGCTGATACTGCTATTTAACATCTGCCTTGATTTAATCCCAAATGTTACGTGTTAGTGCCAAAACCACTGAAAACATAGTTCCGTATGATTAAAAATCTTGTTTGAGTTTATGAGCTACTGCATGCGATGTTATTGTATCCATACTAATATTATAAATCCGTACTCATTCATTTCGCGTAGGATCACAGTCGATCGACTAAGCACACTCTGGTGTCCGAGTTCTTTGGAACCGCCTCTCGGTCTCTGACGTGGTCTTTTAGCGACTACCAGATGGCAGCCGGGACCAACGGCTTAACGTGCCTTCCGAAACACGGAATCATCTTTATTATCAGACAATCAGGTGATTCAAGCCTGCAATGTCCTAACCAAACTGGAAACAACAAAGTTTTGATAGATTTCGTGATTTGCTTTATAAAAGAATCAATTAGGTACCGATGCGCCCCGCCTAATGGACGCTAACCCTAATTAGGGATCGACGGATGTCAGGAATTTTGTAACGAATCGATAGGTGTTGCTGCTAACCAAAACATAGCTTGCTGTTGTTTTCCGGTTTTCCCGCCTCTGCCGTCTATTCTGTAGACAACATGATGAAGGCAAACCGGAAGGCCATTAAGGTGACATCGCTTCGGGCTCAATTTGAGCATTTGTCATTGACACTAAAAAAAGAAGAATATTACTTTCATGGAAACATAGCAGTGAGAACTACCACAAATTAAATTATAGTGCTACCCAGACCTCGGAAAACATCAAAAAGTATGTAAGTACATTAGTTAAATAAATAAAGAGGTTATCAAACTTTACAGTCCGGGAGCCGCATGCTTACATATGTCATGATTTTTATGGTTATGCTTATTTATATTATATATTTTATGATTTACTACGCAATGATGGTGATAATAGGCTTAAATAATAACAACCGTGGCGCCATCTTACGAGAGTCTGTCATTGGTTGATCAACTCCCCGCTTTGACACCACAAGCATAGCGGTGGGGAGGCAGTGGAGATGGTACTAACAAGAAGGGATCGAGGGACATTCTTGGTTAGAGTCTCAGACTGAGCGGACGGTTACTTGACTACCGGCAGCACCAGTACAGAATTCATCACATTTCAGAAGTGCTCTTATCTCGCCCGCAGAAGTGGAAAAAAGATAGAAATTGTAAGTACTTTAATGTTTTAAATAAATATAATGAGTTTTTGCTTACAAGCTTTACAGATAATAGTTAAAATTCAGACTTTTTTTATTTTTACTAAGTTATTATAATATGTGTGTCGCGTTAATGTTTTTATTTCAAGCCATCAGTACAGGCTGACAAGTTATATTTTGCTTTGCTTCATGATTAGATTTGTTGTTAATGATTGCTACCCTCAGTTTTGTTAGTACGTCCTACCTACATTTACTTGTTTTGAAGCCTTTAATGGTGGAACCTTGTTTCTATTCTTCTGGACTGATAATAGTGAGATTGGTTAGCTTAAAGATTAGTAAAGTGCAAATTTATTGATGATAGTGTTTTAATCATGTGTTAGTTAACGTATGTTTATCACAAAAAAAAAAAAGTCTTGTTCGAATTGCCCAGTCGTGTGGTTGCGGTAAGCCCTTTTTATTAAAGAGTGGTTTCGTTATTTTGATGGAATAATTATTCTAATTTTACATTTATGTAGTGTAAAGTTTAATTTAATAAATTTAATTTAATTATTAATACAGTAAAAATAATTTTAAAAAAGTAAAGGTTTTTATAATTGTCGAATTTAAACTTATCGTACTTTTTAAGTAGACATTGTTAAAGTGTCGCTTTTGTGTGAAATAATGAAATACTCACATCATACATACATCACATGAATTGTGACTAAGGTTGCGTGGCCAGCCAGCCAGCCAGGCCTGCTTCTGGCCGGGCCCACAGAACACACACTCATTTTATTATGCTTGTTTTTCTGCTTTCATTTCATTCTTGCTAATACATTGTGGTTAAAATATTAATTTGCTTAGCCTTTAATTTTTATTGTTTTTATTATTTGTTGTACAAGGGGCGTTACTTTTATGAAAATTTAAAGTTTTGTAAGGCCAGATATGATGCTTATAGATCGTATCGATGATAATGATGACGATGGCCTTCCCCAGTAATCATGCTATCATGAACAAAAGGATTTTTCATGTCCGACCGAATAAAGTAGTGAGCGGTTAATATGGTTGATTTAAGATTGTTAGTGGTTTATAATATTATTGGTAAAATTGATAACTAGCTGTAGCCCATGACTGCGTGCGTTTGATTATGTTGGATGTGAGAGTGCATCTTTTTGAGTTCTGTAATAACGTGAGCGTGCGTTTGATTATATTGGATGTGAGAGTGCATCTTTTTGAGTTCTGTAATAACGTGAGCGTGCGTTTGATTATGTTGGATGTGAGAGTGCATCTTTTTGAGTTCTGTAATAACGTGAGCGTGCGTTTGATTATGTTGGATGTGAGAGTGCATCTTTTTGAGTTCTGTAATAACGTGAGCGTGCGTTTGATTATGTTGGATGTGAGAGTGCATCTTTTTGAGTTCTGTAATAACGTGAGCGTGCGTTTGATTATGTTGGATGTGAGAGTACATCTTTTGAGTTCTGTAATAACGTGAGCGTGCGTTGATTATGTTGGATGTGAGAGTACATCTTTTGAGTCATGTACTAACGTGAGCGTGCGTTAGATTATATTAGATGAAAGTTAGCATCCTTTAAGTTCGTTATTAGCGCGAGCGTGCGCTAGATCATGTTAGATGTTAATGTGCATCTTTTGAGTTTGCTATTAGCAAGAGCGTGCTTTATTTTATATATAGATGGAATCGTACATCCTTAAAGTTCTGACGAGCTGCATGTTAAAAGTTATGGGTAAAAATGTCTTGTTATGTACAGATGAAGTCCATCTAATTAATTATATTTATGAAATTAGTGAAAAGAGCTAATGTATTTTCTTATGCATACATTTTTTTCTGGTTTTATCTACAATCAGTTCTCTGGACTATGAGCCTTGACGATGAGCAATAAGATAAAAATATGTGTCCCTTGTAAAGGCTCAGTAGAAGTAGCCTTCTCTTAGAATCTTGAAGCGAGTCCTTGAATATCATATCATAATTTATAAGATTAAGTGCCAGCTCATTTGGGTGGTTCAAGAATCGATTTCTGTAGTTTCCTAAGTGTTGATCTGCAGTGTGTCGTGGATTTTAGCATTGGTGAGGAACCATGATGGTTATGTTTGTATTACAAGCACTGCCCTACAATTGGAGGCAGTATGTTCAAATGAGTTTCAAGAATGTTTTGTATATGAGGAGCTTGTTATCTATAAATAGAACAGAGTTGCGTGCCATCAGCCAGTCCTCGATACTGGATAGATGTCATCTTTTTTTGTTTTGATGTGCTTCTTCCATGTTAGTTTGCGATCCAAATGCATTCCGAGATACTTGACGGAGTCATTCTGTGGTAAGCTCATGTCCCTTAGTTTGATGGTGGGCAGTTTCTCTTTTTTAAGCAAAGATAATATGGGTACAATTTTGAGTCACTTGCTATGATCGCCATTTGTGGAGCTTTTCATCAATCTTATCAAGGCAATCTTGTGATGCCAATAGTTGACGCCAAACCTGGATTTTTGTTACCTGCTAATATAGCCGTAACATCGGCAAATTTAGTAACGGTGGTTGGTGATATTATCGGCTTCAGGGAGATCAGATATATAGATCGTGAACAATTTGGGACCTAAGGCTAATCCCTTAGAAACATCGCTTTAATTTCATAGAAGTCTGATGTCTCTTCATCTATTTGAACCTGGAATAATGTATTTCGGCTATGCATCCACTAGCAAAAAGTTACTGTGAGGATACACTTTCCTGATTTTGTAAAGTAGTTCTTGTGCCACACTTTGTAAAATGCCCGCTAATTGTCCAAGAAAGCTGCTTAGTAGATTTTCTAATAGTATCGCATACTCTGTGAACCTGTTATATTGTAGAGTGATATTTACTAAAGCCCAATTGGTGTTTTGGTATTGCATCAGGTTCCGAGAGGATACGCAAAATTCTAATTAGAAATCTTTCGGAAGATTTTAGACAAGATTGGTAAGAAACGAATTAACTGTAAGAGCTTGCAGAATGAGGTGGTTTGCCTGCCTCGTAGAGCATTGTTATAACTGATACTTTTCACAGGCATAGAATGAATTGGACTCTCAATATTCTGTTGAATAGAGTAGTGAGATAGACTATGGCCTTTCTTGCTGACTATTATTGTGTTGCCTCTAAATTGAGATATGGTATACTTTATTGGGGAAATGCTGCAACGATACACATTCTGCTGCACATTTAGGGTACAAAAAAATGTATCCGAGCCATGTTTAGAGACAACAAAGAGATTTGTGTATCAGATTTTAGAAAATTGAACTTAGACTTTACCCTCACTGTTCATTTTTGAGGCATGATTGTATGTGAGGCAAAATATAAATAATTTTAAGCAAATTGTTAATAGACGACCAAAACCAACAAGAATTATGGTACAAATACTTCCTCAACATGAATGAATGAATGAATAAACACTTTGTTGCATCAATTAATGAATACATCATTGGATTGTATATGAATCTAATCTTGCGTCGTAAAGTAGGACAATATATGTTTTGGAACCGAAATTATTTAACAAATTACCTGACAGTATGTAAGAGTTAAGATATAGAGCATTTAAAGAAAAGTTACGAACACTGCTAATAGATAAACATTTATTTTACTAACACATTATGACTACTCAGATTATTATACTTTTATTGGAATCATTGCAAGTTGGAAATTATGATAAAATACCATGTTGACTATATCTTTTTAAATTTGACATTGTTTTAAATGGTGTATCTTTATAATTGAGTATTTTTAGACATGATATATTTGCACGCCTTACTAAGGTAAAATGTATTCGCACATTCATATTTTTACACCATCATTTTGTACATACATTCATGCAAATAAAGAGATTTGATTTGATTAACTCTTCTAGAACTTCTTTGATGATCAAGTCAAAACCAAGTGACTTATGTCTTTGGAAATTAGAGATGACCTGTTTAACTTTTTGTACTATCACTGGGTTAAGTGGAACAGATAGTTGGAAGACTTGGTTCAGCTCTTCTATCTATTTCAGTTTCCACGTCTTCATAGCCTTCATTTGGTGCAAACACGTCAGCTAAATGTCTTGCAAATATATCAGCTTTCTCTTTTCCAGTATGTGTCCACCCAGTATTAGTTTTAAATGGAAACTTCATGCCTGTGGTTTAAATGGACCTTTAGTAGTTTTCCACAGTGAATAGTTGGTGGATGGTATCGCAGTAAGGTATTCTAGCTGGTGTCCAATTGTTTTGTTCTGGACGTCTTTCACAGCAATCAATCAAATTTTGATCATTTAAACAATCACCGTCTCTGTACTATATTTCATTATAGCAGATAATAGTGGAACTAATTGTCAACAGTATAGGGCTATGATCAGAGCCGCTATCATAGCAAGTTTCTGCTTTCAGATAGTGTACTTCTGGCCCTTTTGCAAAAAAAAAATATTCAGAGAATTTTAACATATCGCCAGTATTGGTTCACAAGTCGTGATTACATTAAGATTGTTATTGCCAAGACACAGTTTGAGCAGTGTACCTTTGGTTGAGGTCAACCTTAATCCCCAGAATGTTTGGCACCCCAATCTCCACTTGAAATAAGTCTGCCTCTTAGTGTCAAAACGTACTTACTGTAAGTAGAACAGTTACTCTTGTGCCTTGGATGGCATTAAACTGCAGACAGATTAAGACTTCCAAGCTTACCTTTAATAGCTATGGTGGTTGCTAGGATTTGGAGTGTTTATACTCTGGCAGCAGGTAATGCTTATGGACTTACATGACTCATTCCATCAGGGTGGTGTGTGATATAAGTGTTGTAGTCCTTGATGGAACGTTACTTTGCTTGATGCAGTGTGCTTTTGAGATTAAGGTCACATCTAGTTTGTGAGTTGCAATAAGTACTTCAAGTTCAGATTTATTTGGAGCTAGCCATTTATGTTCCAGGTAGTAATTCTTAATGTCTTCTAATTCTTAATCAGTAGTCATTTTATTCTTCTGACAATTAAGTAGAGCGAAGAGGCTTATAAAATGCACTCATATGTTGTAGGAGCATGTCTAATTATTGAGGTTGATGCTTTAAGCAGTTTCTTTTTTATTTATTCTTCAATTTTATTGGTTAACTTAGATGACACTTCAGTATTGCCTTTTAGGATTTTGGCATAGAAAGTTCTTTTTTTTAATATCATGTGTAAAAAGTTTAGTTTCATTTGAGTAGCATCTGATGAAATCAGTGTTAGATTTTTGTATAATATATGCATTTGAAGTTTTCGTTGGGCATTCAAGCCTTATTGGTTTGGCTTTCGACTTGCTAGAATCTCCTTGTAAACACTACATTCCTAGTAGTTGCAGGATGCTCACCTTGGAAAAGGGCGCATAGTGCTGGTGTACTACTGTCTTTTTTTTGCATTCTAAAGCTTGATGACCTTGAGCACATTTCACACACTGATATAGTAAAATTAAAACTTATTACTAATCAATTGACAATGACAAAGTTTACTATAGTAACGAGGAATTAATGGACTGATATTAGTTTTATTGTACAAAAGGTACGATGTACATTAATGTAGTAATATTTCAGTATTAATGATGTCAGTGTATCAATTTTTGATTTATTTCTCATTTTTAATTTTTATTTTGAATTTGACTGCTGCTATTTGACTTGATGTTAATTATTATCATTATTTTTATTAATCTATTGTATTGACGGGTAAAAATAAATGAGTATTATGAGTATTTTTTTTGAATGACAAAGTTGTTGGCATCTTTGACACTAAGGAATTGTATGCCTCGTTTGAGGACCTTTTATTTTTACTGCTTGGTGGTGAATTTTCGTTATTTTTAACTGCACTTTTGCTAGGACCTGGAGCAATATTTACAAAAAAAAAGTTGACGTTGGTTTTCTTTCTAGTCCAAATTTCACATTGATAATTTATCCTTGAATGATGTTTCCGGTTTTTTTCTATCTCTGCTTCAATTGCTTTGGAAGGTGATGTGTAGATTTTTTTTAAATAACGATTCTGTAGCATCGTTGATCTTCTTGGATGAATTTATACACAATCCAACCATGTCGAGTAGATATTTTTTTTATAAGTTTCTATACCGGCACTGATTACTTGAAGTTGATTTTTATTTATTATCCTTAGGGTGAAACTATCCGCACTGCCAGATGAACGAAGTAGTTCTGCCAGCTTATTGACTTCCTGTACACCTTATAAGAGTAATGGTGGTTTACTTGGTCATTTTACTATTGGCTGATCTTCAGATTCTTCATCTGTAGGGTGTATGGGTAATCCACTAAAGCTGTTCTGCGTGTTGATTGAATCTAGACATGGTGATTCAGATAGAATATACATTTAAATAATAACAAACAAAAAACAACCGAATGTCATGATATGATTTTATTGTGTTTGATTTAGTTTATACTTGAAAAAAGATTTGTTCATTTGATTTGGCTTATTATTTAAAATGTTTAGAGGAAATAATTGTAAATATATTTAAATTTTGATATTATTGTGTTCTATGTTAATAATACTTATATATCTTTGTCACACTATGTAAATAGACTCAGATATGTTTTAAAAGGTGAATAAGGTATATTTTGTATTGATCATCCAATTGTACAATTTTCGTAACGTGCGCCGGAGTCTGCACGTTGTCCGATGGCCGAATGTCATGATTTTTATGGTTATGCTTATTTATATTATATATTTTATGATTTACTACGCAATGATGGTGATAATAGGCTTAAATAATAACAACCGTGGCGCCATCTTACGAGAGTCTGTCATTGGTTGATCAACTCCCCGCTTTGACACCACAAGCATAGCGGTGGGGAGGCAGTGGAGATGGTACTAACAAGAAGGGATCGAGGGACATTCTTGGTTAGAGTCTCAGACTGAGCGGACGGTTACTTGACTACCGGCAGCACCAGTACAGAATTCATCACACATATTTTATGAGAGTCTCCGTGGCTACAAATTATCCCGATACCTTCGCTAAGTTATAAAGTACAAGTTTCAGGTTATTAATGTATGCGTGGTAAATTTAAATTGACGTTTAAGTCGCCTCGGCCTCTTTGCATACTATTTGAATTTTAATTGAGCGCTCGCCGACACCGAAATCTTAAGCTTAGGTTAGATTATGTTGTGAATTAATCGACTGTATGATTTATTTGATATAATGATTTATGACTTTATTATATAGGGACCAAGAAACAATTTCGATCAATAAATAACTTTCTTGTTCACAATAATTTCCCATTATTAGGAACAAATAGTCATCATTAGATAATCAGCCCAATTTCGAGTACAATGTTTGGCATGTAACCAAAATTAGGTACCATACTTAATCCTATGCTCGTTAGATATTATTAGCCACATATATGGTATTAACCCATGATATTAAATAGCCACTGTTACCAATACGTGACTACTGCGTAACATAGCGTTTTTATTTGGCAGTGGAATACGAAATATAATGTTGAGTTGGGCTATGAGTGATGTTTTTGAATTGATGGATTAGGTACGAGATATGTGGAATGAGTATTTGAAAAGGGGAAATCAGTAAATTAGGTATTTTACGCATAAAAAGTATGTCTAGAACTCGGTTTGAGCAGTTTGCACTAAATCTGTATGTTTGATCGATTTTACTGTACCTAATTAGTTTATCTTTTAATTTACGAACATAATGTCTATTTAACATAAGGTAGTTTTTGTGATAGTAATTCAGGTATGAAACTGTGTTGAGTAAAGTAAAAGTGTGTGTGTTGTGTGCGTGGGTGAATACTAATATAACAATAAATAAATAAAAATAAATAAACAAACACAAAAACGGTAAGAGCGGGAGACTGGTTACAGAAAAAATATTATACGTGTAGCAAAGGACGAAAGAAAAGGTGCCGAAACGACCAGAATCAGAATCAGAATCAGAATCAGAATCTTTATTTGCATAAAATACGACAAGATAACTTATGTGCGTCAAGCAAGTCATGTAAGATAAGGAATACAACAAGATGAGATAAAAAGAAAATGCATCCCAAATATATAATTTTTTAATGAAAAACGTTCTGAAATGTCTGAATTAGTCCTGGAATATTAATCGAGGCAAGCAAATAAAGTAGCTGGAGGCACAAGATTGAAATATGAATATTGCGTTGAAGCGTCGGCGCGTTCCTTGATTACGAACCGCGTTAAAAAATAAAATGCCTACTGAAGGACAAAACATACGGATTGAAATTTCGATACGCCTATTTGCATCAGGTTAAGTAAGTTAGATGTTATATAGACTTATTTTTTATTTTATTTTTTTGGTTTAAGAAATTAAGCTAATTTACTGTCGAAGATTACATTATTAATATAAGCATAATACACTTTAATTTTATTTTTATTATATGGATTTTTTTTACAATATTACAAATATAAGACGAATGTTTCATGTTCTTACCCTTTTACCAATGGTTAGTTCAAATAACTACAACATATAAAAGAGTGGGAAAAGTAAAGAAAAAGAAGAAGACCACTGATTTGTTCAAATGCTGAAAATAGTTAACAGTACAAAAAATCTTTAAATTAAATCCGTCAATTTTAAATGTATGGATATATTTCTGAGATATTACGCCCGTGTGTTTGCGAAATTCCACACGCCCAATCTAAACGAAACACTCAAAGAAGAAAGTAATAAAACAAAGAGAAAAAAAAACCCAAGCGCTTAAAATTTGTTAAAAGAACAATGGCAGTGAAATGGCTAGACTTTGAAGCATTTAAACTTTTTGAATTACGGGACTGAATGAATAATTATTTTCTTTAATTATTTATGTCTGTTTCATAATGATACTTGGATAAGGGAAATGCCTCTATCATTATACGGATTACATAATATAATAACATAAAAACTATGTTTGCTTCAATGATACTAATAATTTACATAACTTGCTTGACGCACATAAGTCAGGCTCTACGAACTATGCTACAAATACCTACGAACGTGCTACGATACTACGACCATACTACGACAGTGCTACAAGCTACGAAATGTACACAAGGCAGTCAGGGGGGTTCCTACCGTCTCTTAAAACCATGCAAGTTCCTGTGAGTAAGCGAGACAGCGCAATACATGATGTAAGGCGACATCTCCCTTACTCAATCGTTCTTGCATGTTTTCTTGTCTTAATCAGTGGTCAAGACACCCAAAGAATTAAGCCAAGCCGTAACTCAATTATGTAAATGCCCCTGATGAACGCAGGCTGAATTTAATTTCTATATTATTTGTTCGTAGCGTTAATAAATATCCATTTTATTTACCGCGGGGATGAGTTCTGGCGATGTGAGGGTAATGAACCGAATTATACGTGACCTGGTACGTGAAATAATAAGTTATTGACAAATCAAGTAAAAGCAGTAATGTATGTACATATATTACTGCGGTGTTCATTCAGTCCAATTAATCTAAACTGCCGCTTACTCCCCTTCTCTCGTTTATTTATATAGTGGGGTATACGTAAGTATAGTAGGTGTAAGTGGGTAATTATAAATTACCGAAGCATAAAGAAGCGCTGCTGCGCACAAAAGCCGGGCGAGAACTTACTTTAGTCCCTCACTTGGGGGCTTATCCAAAGTCACAATCTCAAAACGTTAACGAAGTACGACAAGAACAAAACGTATGGAATTGACATAAGATTGACCATACATTTTGTTCTTGACGACATTCGTTAGCGTTTTGAAATTGTGACGTTGGCTAAGTCCCAAGCACCTATAACCAAGTGAGAAATTTCAAAACGCTAACGAACGTCGACAAGAACAAATGTATGAGATTGACATAAGCTGCGGTAAATCACGTGGTCAATCTTATGTCATTCAAATATTTTGTTCTTGTCGTACGTCGTTAACGTTTTGCGATTGTGACTTTGGCTAAGCCCCTGGACCACGAAATGAGCAGCAGTACTTAGATTAGGTCAGTAGATCAGTTAAGGTCCTGTTGACAGTCTTCTTTTAATGTAAAACTGGCACTCGCGATACGCGCTCGAGTGTCGAGAAGTCTTTGCTCTTTCAGATGTAGGGAAGAAAGCAGCTTGGCTAAAACTCATTCCGGAAAGTTTTAGCACGTATCCGGAAAGATCTGCTAAAATATTGACTACCTAGGTCCCAGCTGATGGGTAAAGATAGGAAGAGAGGAAGGCCTAGATGTTTAGATGATCTAAAGTAGTATGCAGTATCGAACACACTGCATTGAAATGAAGTGGCAAAGGACGGGTCCCCTATGCCATTCAGAAATTTTATTTTTGGAATTATGTTTCCCGGATGATGTGCAACCGAGACAGAGAGGAATGAAAGAAAGGACCAGGGTTTGACCCAACCGTGTAAAATTAGGTTATGACAAAATTAGTGTCCGTCAAAATGACGGAACCAAGTCTGGAATTCTTTAAGTGTTTTCGTGTGTTAGTCCTCTAGATTTAATCCTGTGAAAAATGCACTCAATTCAATTCTATCCAGTTTTTTCTAAATATATTTTGAGTATTTTAAAAGCTACTATGAGAGAGAAACCTTATTTAATTTGAACCGTTACAAACATTTTCGGCGCCCCGACGACGCCCTATGAAATTATCGGAATTTCTAACTATAACGAAGCAGACTTTTTCGTGAAATATAGATGAGAGATGAGCGTGATGAAGAAAAAGTAGGAAAACAACTTGCGGTACGTACTTTACTTTTTCTCAAACGACCAAACTTCGCTTTACTTACCTTTAGCGGCGATGATGATTTAAGTTGCTTACTTAAAATACTATATAGATGAATATCATATGATGTGATTATTATATATTATATGTTTATTCATATATTATATAAATAATTATATATAGGTATCCGAAATATAGTGTAGCATATCTATGTCTCTTTAAATAAAATTCTTGTAACATGCTTGTACCCAAATAAGCAAATAAAGAATTTGATTTATTGATATAAATATAATCATTTAATTGTATTAAGAAGTAACTATATAAGTATAGATTGAAACTCTCTCTGTTGCATAAAGCATGTTTTAATTGTGACGAGAGCTATAAAATTAAGTTTTTTGCAACATACTGTATTTACCACAATGATAGCGGCACGTCCTACCATATCATTGTGTTATACTAGCTAAAACATAGATTAAAAAAAATTGCGTTACGAGACCGCGAGCGATTCGAACTTCTTTGAGCTAAAATAAGGCATTCTCTTTCTAATAATAGAACCTGCATGTGATAGAACCGCTGAGACGGAACAATTTAATGAACACTCAAATAAGATCTGAAATTCAGCCGCGACCCTTCAACAATGTGTATGTTTTTCTTTTATTATCGCAAATTATTATCGCCTTTAAATCTATAGGATTATATTCTACTTTCGGTTTGAAAATATTGAATAATAGCGACCCGTCCCGGCTTCACATGGGCATATAAAACTTGCTCTTGAATCACTCTATCTATTAAAAAAAAAAAACCCGCATCAAAATCCGTTGCGTAGTTTTAAAGATTTAAGCATACAAAGGGACATAGGGACAGAGAAAGCGACTTTGTTTTATACTATGTAGTGATAGCGTTTATTGAATACTAGCTCTAGCCCTCAACATTTTCTACCGCGCCCAAAAGTAGGAGTTAGCGTACAGTGAGCTGCAGAGAAATATGACCCTCTTTCAATAGTGATACTTATGGCATGGGGGTCAGATTTCTCTGCAGCCGACTGCACCACCGGTCAGTTTCCCTGCTCGTCATTTTCACTAATTCACCACGGAGCTTACCCAAAGTCACAATCGCAAAACGTTAACGAGGTACAAGAACAAAATGTTTGTTTGTTTGTTATATCTTTATTGCTTTTAAATGTATGGAGTTGATGTAAGAATGACCACGTGATTTGCCGCAGCTTATGTCAATCCCATACATTTTGTTCTTGTCGACATTCGTAAGCGATTTGAAATTGTCACTTGGGTACGGGTGCTGTTTAAAAACACTTTCGGTAGGTTGACAATTTCGCTAATTAGTCATTTTTATGGATGTATCACATAGATTTAAAAAAAAAATGGCTCGCGTCAAAGACCGCACGTGATTTGAAATTCTTTGGAGTTTCATGAAAGTGACAGTATTGCAATTCGTCAGTTTCGTTATTTGTCAGCTTCGCTAATATAAAAGTATGCCTATATTTGACCGTCATCCTTAACTGTCTATACGAAATTTCATCAAAATTGAACTAGCGGTTTAGCCATGAAAGCGTAACCGACAGATACTTTGTAATATTAGTAGAAAGTATGAATTTTAGCGCCATTAAAAAAGTTACCATCAGCACGCATATCGTTTACTGCAACCTCGATCCCAAGCCATTGGTCCGTATTTTATAACCAGCTGCCTGTCTGACGTCAACCCACATTGGGAATGCTTACAACAAGTAAATTGCGGCCTCCGTTGTTCATACAGTCTCCACTTATAGAGCGTTTGAAAAGTTTGATCAAAAAGTTTGATAGCATGTTGTGCCATTAATTGAATTCATTATATCGAAATGCTTTTGTCAACAACAGGACAGCGATACAGTGAAATTGAGACTGAATTGAATGAATGCAAATTAACATTTCCATTCATCAATTCCACACAATACTTACGAGTACCTAGTTTGAATGCGAAATCAAAAATGTGGATATTCTTTTTTTATTTTAGATATTCCAGTTTTGATAAAGGGCAAACGCATTTGTTGTTTCTCTACAATAGGCTACTTGACTCATATCAATATTGATACAATAAATGTTTAGGTATTTCTTTCAGCATTTGACCCACGAAACCGAAACATATCGATCTCCGTTAAGAAAATGCAAGATGGCATTATAATTTCAATTGACTTTAAATTCGGAACTGTCAAAACACGTGCCATCCGCCATGACGTGACGCAACCAGTTATTTCAGACTTATTATCTGTCTTCGTTGAAATTCTGTAATTAGAATGATTTTTATTCGACAAGACAGTGATATCGCATGATTTTTATGCGACTCTGTGGATTTAAGTTTAAGTAAATAAATAATGTTAACGGAAGACCTGGCATTTACATGCGATTAGTGGCTGCGACCAATCCAAGCTACTATCTCGCCATTTACAAAGATACAAGTACAGTAGGCCACATAGAAAATCTTAAGAAGATTACTTTATTATGTAGCGTACTGTACTACCGGGCCATTGAAATCCATATCCTATTTTAAATAGATTTAAATATTCCTACACAACTTCCCATTTTTTCTTATTCAGCCTCCTACCCGAGGTCCAATAAGAAAAAATGGGACTTTCCATACATATTCAATGGCTTTTATTATGCTTTTATATGAAATCTCTGAAAATATATTCCTCCCTCTCGGATAGCTAAAGTGCTATCCAGACATATGTTAAATTTATTTAAGAAAGATATTTTGGACGCACTTACTATATTCTAGTAAACAAATTTAGGAGTTTTGATCCTCACAAATATATAAATAAAAAAATCGCCTTGCTAATATTATTTATTTTTTTAAAATTTATTGTTTTATAAGTACAAAATATTTTTTTCAATTTGCGAACTTAATCTACTGCTTAAAGCATTCTCTACGAGTCGACCATAAGGAGAAGTATTATTATTAAAATAATTGTTATTATAAAACAATAATATATTTATATTATAGGTTCTTCCATAGCATATATTCACTAAGAAACTGTAAATCGAATTCCAGTCAAATGTAGACTTTAATTTTTATCAAACCAATCAGGATAAACTCAAAAAAGGAACTTGTTATTTAAAATAAAATTTAAAAACTTTTTGGAAATGCACAGAGAAGTTAAAATACTCATCTTTCTGTATAGGGAATGGATACAAGTGTAAACACTTCGTGGTCAAATAACTGGTGCAATGGATAAATAAATATAAATAGAAACAAATCACACATATAAGTTAGCCCCAAAGTAAGTTAAAAAATTTGTGATATGGGATACTAACTCAACGTTACTTTATTTTAAAACAAATACATACATATATAGATCCAAGACCCAGGCCAATCAGAGAAATAATATTTTTCATCTTGACCTGACCGGGGATCGAAATCGACCTCCCGAGTAACGGGCAGACATGTTAACCATTACGCCACGGAGGTCATATCAGATGAACAGTATCTAATGACCACGAAACGAGCGGCAGTACTCAGATTTTTCTCTTCTTCAACGGTATTTCACTGTTGAAGATCGTGACCACGTAATATACGCATAGAAAGATACCCATCTGATTTACAGACAGCGTGAAAAGCAGCTGGGGCAGCATTTACAGTGTGGACCTGGACTGATGATCACATAAATTGGAAACATATATATGGTCACGAGTACTCAGATTACAAGAGTAAATATTTATTTGAATGATTTTGCAGAGTAGAACTTCTGTACCTTAGGGACTTAGGGCTATTTATTCTATGGCCTAACTTAAGTGTTTTTAGAGTGGTATCAAATACATCATTATTAATACGCATAGCCTCAATTTGTTTCCATTTGTGTTACTAAATAACAAATGAACTTTTGCGTATCAATCATTTGTCATGTCATATCGCTAGAACGACATAGAGTTATAACAAGAGATTAATTGAAGGACTAGTTTCGGTGGTAAGCAAAAATTTTGGTTTCGGTACCAGTTTCAGTCACACCAAAAATGCAATTCGTAGATTTTAAGAATTTGTGGACTACGATAGAGTTCGTGTTTTGTGTTCTTGTTTTATTGTCTGTAACCTATCCTAACTAATCAATATAAATGCGAAAGTGAGTTTGTTTGTTTGTTACGCTTTCACGCCCTATCTACTGCACCAATCTTCCTGAAATTTTGCATACACATAGATATGAGTATTGAGAAGAACATAAGATCTTTCATCCCGATAAAAAGCACTATTCCCGTGGGAAATTGGCGAAGCCGCAGGCGAAAGCTAGAAGGTTTATATTAGCCAAAGTGTAAATAATTGATTTTTAACATGTGTTTAAGTTGCGATTTTGGATTCCGTTTTCAAAAACTGTAACGTGTCTCAAAAAGTTTGTTGTCTGATTCAGTTTTAGTCAAAACTGAAACAGATACCGAAGATTCGGTATCGGTTTTAGTGTAAATTTCGCAATAACGATTAATTTAGTGTCCTACTCAACCCAAACAGGAGTTAATATAAAAACATTACAAGTTTATACTTACTCGTATAGTTCACGGCAAATAAGTTGGCAATAAACTGAAATGACCTTCAATGGGCAAGCTGATTTTCATACAAATTTTAACGTGCGCTGCCCCCCGCACGTCCCGTTTGTGGTCAACTAATGTGGCGGCTAATTTCATATTAGATTATAATTAAGTTGATATGAAATTGCCTCAAATAATTTGGAAAAGTTGAACAATTTCCCATTCGGGGACATGCTTCAAGTTGGAATCTTAGCAAAGGAGCATAGTTGGTAACATTGAGATCGGCACAAGTTATATCAGCAACTTGGTGCATGGAACACGTACTTCTCAAAGTGAATATCCAAGTAATATCTCCTAATTTCAACGTCTGTGTGAGTAAGGATAGTTAGTATGTACTTTCATGAATAATTAAGTTACCCGGACTTTGATTTTTCCGGGCTTAGTTTATTCCCCTGTGAAACTGAGAATGCTTAAAATTTAGTATTTTATTTTTCAAACAAAATGTATTCAATTTGTTTACACCATAACTAATGTGATTATTAGTAATTTGTTATCTGTACCTTAATCCAAAATAATAATATAAATGCGAAGGCCTGTCTGTCTGTCTATTACGCTTTCACAGCTAAACCGCTGGACCATATTTATGAAATTTTGGTAAGGATAAATTATTTTATTTTATTTCAAGACCAGAGGTCGAACAAAGGCTTCGTCTGAGCGCGATATAACCGAGTTCCACGCAGGTGGAACCACGGGCAACAGCTAGTAAACAAATATATCACTATCACTACATATTATAATTAATATATTGTATGGTTAAATCTTTAAAACTACGCAACGGATTTTGATGCGGTTTTTTTTAATAAATAGAGTGATTTAAGAGGAAGGTTTTTATGCCCACGCGAAGCCGGGGCGGGTCGCTAGTTAAGTAATAAATGGTCTGGTATATGGGCAGACAAACCTAACCCCCCAGTCATTATGGCAGTACGGTAGAAGGGTTAGATTTATCTGCCCGCAACTATACATGTTATTAACGCAGCAAGCAACATTGTCTATCAACTATAGTGATTTACCTTCTTACCACCATCCAACGTCTTTTTATACCTATTTTACGATAGTCTATAACTATACATTGTTTTAAAATTTCTTAGTACACATGAAAGGCTTTTCTTTGTTAGAAAATGGCCTTGCTAGTTATGAAGAAAACATTTATCAAATTTAATAAAACAATGTGCTGTTAAACGCGTCACCCCACATGTTTTATTAAAGCTCATGTCAAGTTAAGCTTTCATATTTTGAGGTACCTAATGGAGGCGCATGCATAAAAAGGCAGGGTGAAAATATTCTGAAGGTCAAAAAGTTCGGTGGACCGAGATAATGAGTTCGTTATCTCATTTTTTATAAACATTTTATGCATAAGGGTATGTAATAATAGATTACATGGATGCCGAAGACCGGATGAAGTGAAGGAAAAAAGGAAAGCGGATCCTAGGCTCCGAAGCAATCGGCTGAGGAAGCAACCGGGAAAGCGCTAAGATGAGAGAGAGAGAGAATAATATATTACATAGTTCAGACAATATACTGAATTGATTTTAGGACATGTAATGTAATTTACGTTAGGTTGACTCGTATCCTTATTTTTTTAATCGATTTAAAAAAAAGAGCAGGTTCTCAATTTGTCAGGATTTTTTTTCCTTTTTCTTTCTAAACATGTTTTCTTAGGGTGCCAATTGCTCTCCAAATAGTTAAGGTGTGTGACTTCTTGTTTTTTATTTCCAATAGCTCTGCTGCACTTACTATCCTGGCCCTCTCTCGGGTTCCGTAGCAAAGATTTCTTTCCTTCTTCCAACTTCCCTCTTTCTGTGTAATATTTATCATTCTGTTTTTCACTTCTCCACCTTATCCTTTGAACGAATTAAGTTGAATTATAGTATGAAGCAAGTTCGACCGCCAGAGAAAGACAGAATATTTTTTGGTGCAATACAAAAAAGTAACGTGGGTGAAGTCACAGGCAGCAACTAATTATTCTAAATAAATAAAATCCCAAGGTTACTCCCGAACCCCACTCAAAACACGAAATCCCAAAGCTAATTAACTTATAAAGGTGAAATTAAGCTAGTTGGTTAGGAAGATTGGATTTTTTTAAATTACGTACTATGTTAACAAAAAGTTAGTCTGTGTTTAATTGATCCTGTTGTCTGTTCAAATACAACGTGAATAAAAATTGCACGGTACAAATGTCCACTTATTTCCCTGGTGTAGACTGAGAGCTGCCGCGCAGGCGTGACATATAGTCTGTAATTAAAATATTAAGGGGGATATACCTACATCTCGTATTTCATTTTATTATGACACCACCCTATACAATATTCCGTTTGTTCAAAGGTTTGACTAGCAGAGAATACCTTATCTACCTATTGTATTTTTTCTAAGTGCAATAAAGTTTAAATAAATAAATCGATTAGCAATTTAGTACATCTTTTAAAATAAATAAATACATATTCACGAGTATATGTATCGTAAATGATTCATTATCAGCTCGTTTGATAAAATCGATACTTTATATGGTCAACCCTCCAACTCCTATGGCTCTACCAACCTTTCGATTATGAGCCGAATCTTGTGAGAGTGCGTTCCACTTGCTTGGCTCTTTCCGAAAGATCAAGCAGGTGCGACTGCACCTGCTTGATCTTCCTACTAATTCTGTGAATGAATCTGTGAACTTCGATGTCTTTTTGTACCTATGCTATCTAACCGCCATATTAAGGGGTTCCAGAGCTTGCTATTATGAAGACGACCAAATTTTTTTTAATCTAGCTATTTACTAAATAGATTTAGGTCCTAATGCTGTGCAATAGCCTCCCCTTTTTGTTTACATCCTCTCAATTCTAACGACTCCTTTTTGGCATCCGGAACCAATGGCTCAACGTGTCTTCCGAAGCACGGAATCATCTTTATTATCAGACATTTAGGTGATTCAAGCCTGCAATGTCCTAACCAAACTGGAAATAACTAAACAAAGTTGGCTTCTAATCAAAGTAACCACTGGATCACGGAGGCAGGTAATAAGCTGTATAATTCATAGCAACTGGCTTAGAGTTATTATATTAGATTGTATATTCTAAACTTTAAAATAAATATAACCAAGTTGTATCGCGAGCCTTATGTGCGCACCAAAAAATCTTAATAATATACTAAGACTTCTGTGGTGCGCACTTTGCGCAGTTAATAAAAGGTAATATCTCCCAAAGGTTTCACATTCGCACGCATTACTTGCCATTAATAAATAAACATTTATGATATGCGTGTGTATAGGTACGTAATATAGTTGGTAGAATTACTCTGAGGACAGATCGTACCCTTTATCACTATCTATATAATAAAAATCAATTGCTTTTCGTTAGTCTGGCTAAAACTCTAGAATGGCTGGGTCGATTTGACTAATTTTGGTCTTGAAATATTTGTGGATGTTCAGTGCCCCTAGTATGAGTTTTTCTTAACGCAGACGCTAGCGAATGCGTTAGCGATTTAGTATGGCAAACCTGTACAGCGCCTCTGGCGGATAGTAAGGCAACTAAGAAGTTCCATACAAAATCCTAACGCAGTCGCTAGCGTCTGCGTTAAGAAAAACTCATACTAGGGGCACTGGGAAGGTTTAAACAGTGAGAGAAGTGCGTTCAGGCGGTACAGATTGCGCCGAGACAGCTAGTATAGTATAAAACAAAGTCGCTTTCTCTGTCCCTATATCCCTATGTATGCTTAAATCTTTAAAACTACGCAACGGAATTTGATGCGGTTCTTTTTAATAGATAGTGATTCAAGGAGAAGGTTTTTATGCCCATGCGAAGCACGCTCGCTATTTAGTTCTATACTATGAGAATAGTGTTGATGAAATGATTTTTAGATATTCTCTCTATGTTATGCTATCTAATCCCAACTTTCCAATTAATATTATAATTATGCGAAAGTGAGTTAACTTGTCTTTTTTTTTGTTTATTTGTTTGTTTGTTTGTTTGTTTGTTTGTTTGTTTGTTTGTTTGTTTGTTTGTTTGTTTGTTTGTTTGTTTGTTTGTTTGTTTGTTTGTTTGTTTGTTTGTTTGTTTGTTTGTTTGTTTGTTTGTTTGTTTGTTTGTTTGTTTGTTTGTTTGTTTGTTTGTTTGTTTGTTTGTTTGTTTGTTTGTTTGTTTGTTTGTTTGTTTGTTTGTTTGTTTGTTTGTTTGTTTGTTTGTTTGTTTGTTTGTTTGTTTGTTTGTTTGTTTGTTTGTTTGTTTGTTTGTTTGTTTGTTTGTTTGTTTGTTTGTTTGTTTGTTTGTTTGTTTGTTTGTTTGTTTGTTTGTTTGTTTGTTTGTTTGTTTGTTTGTTTGTTTGTTTGTTTGTTTGTTTGTTTGTTTGTTTGTTTGTTTGTTTGTTTGTTTGTTTGTTTGTTTGTTTGTTTGTTTGTTTGTTTGTTTGTTTGTTTGTTTGTTTGTTTGTTTGTTTGTTTGTTTGTTTGTTTGTTTGTTTGTTTGTTTGTTTGTTTGTTTGTTTGTTTGTTTGTTTGTTTGTTTGTTTGTTTGTTTGTTTGTTTGTTTGTTTGTTTGTTTGTTTGTTTGTTTGTTTGTTTGTTTGTTTGTTTGTTTGTTTGTTTGTTTGTTTGTTTGTTTGTTTGTTTGTTTGTTTGTTTGTTTGTTTGTTTGTTTGTTTGTTTGTTTGTTTGTTTGTTTGTTTGTTTGTTTGTTTGTTTGTTTGTTTGTTTGTTTGTTTGTTTGTTTGTTTGTTTGTTTGTTTGTTTGTTTGTTTGTTTGTTTGTTTGTTTGTTTGTTTGTTTGTTTGTTTGTTTGTTTGTTTGTTTGTTTGTTTGTTTGTTTGTTTGTTTGTTTGTTTGTTTGTTTGTTTGTTTGTTTGTTTGTTTGTTTGTTTGTTTGTTTGTTTGTTTGTTTGTTTGTTTGTTTGTTTGTTTGTTTGTTTGTTTGTTTGTTTGTTTGTTTGTTTGTTTGTTTGTTTGTTTGTTTGTTTGTTTGTTTGTTTGTTTGTTTGTTTGTTTGTTTGTTTGTTTGTTTGTTTGTTTGTTTGTTTGTTTGTTTGTTTGTTTGTTTGTTTGTTTGTTTGTTTGTTTGTTTGTTTGTTTGTTTGTTTGTTTGTTTGTTTGTTTGTTTGTTTGTTTGTTTGTTTGTTTGTTTGTTTGTTTGTTTGTTTGTTTGTTTGTTTGTTTGTTTGTTTGTTTGTTTGTTTGTTTGTTTGTTAATCTTTCACGCCTTACTTATCTACTGAATCAATCTCCTCGAATTTTGCATACCCACAGTAAGGTATTGAGAAGGACACAGGGTACCTTTCATCCCAGGAAAAAGTACTGTTCCTGAGAGAAATGCACGCGGGCAAAGCTGCGAGAAAAAGCTAGTAATATAATATATCTCAAAGAAGCCAATTTAAAAAAAGGTTAATTCTTTATTATCTAAAGTTTTACAAATTTAAGTGCTATGATGAGTAATTAAAACTTATTTTTCTTTGGAATACTAACGTTATTTTTTAATTTTAAAAGATGAATCAAATGTGCAATCCAATGATGTATTTTTGTAATTGGTGCAATAAAGTGTTTATTCATTCATTTATTCATGAATTTCTTTGTAGGCACTCCATCGTTCCATTATTCAATTTACTTCGTAAAAAAAGTATCTCAATAAGTAAGTATTATTGATCTGAGCGTTATAATAAAAGGTAGATTTAATCCATATACTTATTTGTTTTTTTACAGAGATATGAGCCTTAGCATTTGTTTTTTAGGCACCATATACTTTTTACGATATCAGACTTTTCATCAATTAGTTATTCTAATAAATACATTATTATCCATCATATACTTTGTCAATAACTTAAATCTTTTCTCATTGCACCTAAACCCTATACCTTTTTATTGCCTTAAATGAGACTATTACGTAAAGATATTTAGCACTATTTTATAACTAGACGCCCATCTGACATTAACCTGAGAATACAATTGTTGCATAGATTTTTAAAAAACAAGTTTCCGCGCGCGATATTTTTTACCAAGGCAAACAGGCATACTATACATATATTTCAAAAGACTAAAATTAGCCGAATCGATCCATCTATTCTCGCGTTTTAGCCAGCAGACTAAGGATCAGCAATTGATGATATGAAAATATGCTATAGCCCTTTATTGACACAAACAAACAAATTTAGTTCCCGCTACCAACAGCTAATGTACTGATCTTACCAATGTACAATTTCCTCCAATCAATAGTTAATTACATCCGCCCCTTCCGAATAGTTTTTCGCCAAGTGTGCGGTGGTATTGGTAATCTCTTGACTATAAATTAAATAGACCACAGATAAGCACTAACGCGCACTATTAGATATTCAGGCTGCCTTAAGGCATCTGATATAGTCTAACAACAGCCATCTAGCGAAAACAGCCGAAAAAAAACGGCTTAACGTGCCTTCCAAGACACGGAGGAGCTTTACCCGTTGGCTCGCTGGAATACAGACACAATAGAAAAACAATTGTTATGTGACACATGTGTGCGCATCCTGAGCGGACGGGTTAAGATAAAAATGCTACATGTGAAAAATCCAAGTCCACGCTCGTCGCCGCTTAATACGCGCGATCGTTGCAACTTAAACTTCAGTGTTGCATCCCCCGCTTAGTTACCGGGCTCAGTTCATATTGTGTAGAAATATTATGAATTCAGTTGGACAAATTGTTCATATATTAACTTTAGAAATAATGTCACACCCATTAGTAGTTATAATGATCTATAATGGTTTTACCGGATATTAAAATGGTGTGTAATTGGTTAGACAAATATATACATATCTATATAGAAATATCGTAAAACTGAAAAGTTTTCTTGTTGAACGCTTACAACTTAAGAACTTCTTACTTACCCTGCTTCCTGCTTACCCAAAGATACAATCTTAAAACGTTAACGAATATTTTCAAAGAAGATTATAAGATTTCAACAAGAACAAAATATGTGGATTGATATAAGCTGCACTAAGTCACGTGGTCTATCTTATGTCAATCCCATACATTTTGTTCTTGTCGAACAAATAATTTGGTATCGCGCGCGGTAATTTTTTTTTATCTGTTTTGTCGAACTACATTAACGTTTTGAAATTGACAAATTCTTTCTGCATATGATAGCCTGCTTTTTGGAAAGGTTTTAAGCACATACGTACACACTATTGGCGAGTGAAACCGCGAGGATAGGCTAGTTACATTATCACTAGGTACATAGTATAAAACAAACTCGCCTTCTCTGTACCTATGTCCCTTTGTATGCTTTTAAATCTTTAAAACTACGCAACGGATTTTGATGCGTTTTTTTAATAGATAGTGATTCTAGAGGAAGGTTTTTATGCTCATGCGAAGCCGGGGCGGGTCGCTAGTAAAGCCAGTCTTATCTCTGTACCTCAATAGTCTGTACAATGGTTTTCAGCCGCTTTTCTATATCTCCCTTGGAGCTCGTGATTGTTTGGGTTTGACTTGGGAATTCGGAACTAAAATTACTGGGGCTTTTGTTTGGCCAAAAAGGATGTTAGATAAATGTGGTTCGATGGTCCACAGGCGTATTATTATTATCTTTTGCCTGCGATTTTGTTCGTGTGGAATTTATTTTATTCACCACAATATTTATATACCTACTCAAAGCCTTCTCAGTAATTTATTTTTAGGATCCATTTTGCGTTAGACCTCTAGTAAAACAATAGGCTGGATGACTTGTATTTTGTTTTTGTTTAAAATAATTATTTTCTATTTGTTGAGATTGAAACAATTTTTTCCATATTTTTCTGAGCCCTCTAAGGCAGCCAAACTTAATTTTAAAAGTTTACTTTTAAAATCCTACCGAAAACACCGTCGGCCATTTTTGCAGTTTTGTGACGTATTGCTATTTTTGAAACGCGATTCTCGCTAAGAACCACAGAGTCGCATGAAAATCATTCGAATTATCTTTTGAACGAATGACAGAAGTCAAAAATAGGTATGTTTACAGCAATAATTGTGTCACGTCATGGCGGATGATGGCCGGTCCGTTTTGACAGTTCCGAATTTTAAGTAATAAATAATTAGAAATTGAAATTATAATGCCATCTTGCATTTTTCTTAACGGAGATCGAATATTACGGTTTCGTGGGTCAAATAATGTAAGAAACAAACATTTGTCGCATCAAGAGTGATATTTTTGAAATGTATGAATCACCCAAAACCCGTGAATCGAATGATTATCGTTCGAGTCACCAGTTATGTCGCATGAAAATCATTCGAAAACGAACGATAATCATTCGACTCACAGATTTTGCTATGTCATACATTTCAAAAATAGTACTCCAAAATTTATATGAGTCAAGTAGCCTATTCTGTCAGACAGATTTTGATATATTAGAAAATGATTTAGGTATGTGATCAATTTTGCGTTTAAACTTCTTTTAAAGTACTTCTGTCAGAATTTTCGAGCTAAACCAGTTTACATAGTGAAAAATGCATTCATTTTAATGCAGCAGTTTTGCATGATTAGTTTATAAACTTAAGACATTTTATTATACATATAGATTGTTCCTTGATTTACGATTTATACCTATGGTGAGACAAAATGAGTGTGCAAAATTAAAAGTCTTTATTATATTTTGACGACCTCTTTGGCCAAGTCACACTGGAAGAGGAGCTCCAGACCTCCACATAGTTCAGGATAGAAATTAATCTTTTTCAGATTGACCTTAAACCTAAGTCTATTATGCCATAATATAAGTCTCGAACTTACTTTAGAGCTAGTTCAATCTGTGTAATTTGTCCGTTTATTCATTTACTAGCCTTTGCCCGCAGCTTCGCTCGCGTGATATTTCCTCGGGAACAGTGCTTTTTCCCGGGATGAAATCAGTTCAGCCGTTCTTAAGTTATAAAATGTGTAACTAACACGACTTTCTTTTATATATAGATTTATGAGACCAATACTCTATCTTGCACGACGAGTAATGAAAAACAAGCACTGGCACTGTACACAGAAGGTTTCTTTCAAACTAAAACGAGTCCCGACAGTGATCGTTTTCAAGACCACATTCAAGGAAACTAGTTTTCCAACGTCCTGCAATGTTCAAATGACGTATATTAGTGATGGAATACAGTAAAATGGCAATCCCTTCGAATTTAAAAAGAAACAATATTAATCTTGTTCTTTGATTATATAGTCTTATACCAAAAGGTCTTATCACAAATTGTAATTCAATGTATGTAATTTATTTAGTGCAATAAAGTGTTTATATTGACTCACTTATGTGAAAATTAGAGAATAGATAATAAAAAGTTCACACCGACTACACCAAGTCATTGATGCTTATGTCAAGCAAGACTTCAGACACATTTTAAGTCACGCGTTGATGTACCAAGACATACTTATAAGAAAAGAAAGGTTGTCATGCTAGTAACAGTGAAGTTATCCTATAAAATACCCTATATATTAGTAATGAAGCAGGTGTTTTCTGATATTTACATAGGATACTATAGTTAAATTGGGCTTAGAAATCGTATGTCAGTTTTTATGATTAAGGCGGTACTTACTTTCATACATTCATTTTCATTCTATAGCAGGTCAAACAAAATTATCCGTGTCCTTTATTTCCTACATTATTGATATTTCTTAGTCTACAATCAAATATACACTTCTGTTTCTTCTACTTATCTCTTTGTTTAAGAAAAACGACAGTTATCAGAATAATTTCTGTTACCAAATATATCGAAGGGCATCGTCATGTTATCGTAGTCCATCTGAACGATGAGCACTTTAGCCTATACTATCAATGAGACTTACTCGAGCAAGTCGCAAACAAACATATTGTTACAAAATGCTTGTGACTTTTCTCGGTAAATTCAAGTCCGTTTTATTTATTTTGTTTGTACTAAATGTACTTCGAATCAACACATACATCTGAGATAGGTATATATTTAAAATATTTTATCCAGTTCTGTGGTATAGATAGTGTCTTACATCTTAACCTACTAAAGCCTCAAATAAACAGGTAAAAATAAACTTGGTTTAGGAGAGTAGATGTTTGTTATCATCATCATCTAAGCGTTTTCCCAGTTACTCATTGTCGGCTTCTCCCATAAAGATTTGGAACCCGGTACCTAAAAAATATCATATTAGGTGTATAATGAAATAGCATTTTCTTCTGGAATTTAACTGCTTTTTCCCATGTGAGTGATTTTACCACACCAAAAATGTTAGAGTAGTCTTCTCACGCACAGTCGAGTGAAATTCCCCTGACACAAAAAGCTCGGGGGCAACTCACCGATGTGTGAGATTATGAGTATGTGTGTAGCCACCTAAGCCCTAATACTCCATGTCAATGAGCTAGTACAACGGAGGAATTATAGAGTGTAATTTCTGTGGCTAGTACACTGTTCGATTTGTCATTGTGTATCTATTCATTATTATTTACTAGCTGTTGACCGAAAATTTGGTGTGGATATTGTTTAGGAACTATATTTTCCATTTATAATATATTAGTATGGATTACATCGTGCAAGGCACTGCATAGGCTCCTATTGCCTAAGAAAAAAAATGTTCTAATTCGTGTTCCCGCTTTTTCATAGCGAAAAAAATGTGAATGTGAAACACGATTTTTTCATCATATCACACAAATTGTTTTTAATTACTTATTTATTATTTAATAGAATACTAAAAAATGACGCGTTTTATTTATATGGGATTAAACATATGTATTTGTGTAAGAATCTTCCCTCCACCTCCCATAGCTCTACCATCCTCTCAGTTATACGAGCCGAATCACCGGGAGAGTGCGCTGTACTAGCATTTCGCATCTCGCAGTTGCACCTGCTTGATCTCCCTACAAGTTCTCTATAGTGTCGCCTATATATGTGTACCACGGATTACAGATTCCTATCTGTAACACGTGGTAACTTCCCAGTGTGAAAATGCTGTAAGTACTAAGATTGAACAAAATATGTTTTCCAAACAGTAAACATTTACCGCCGAGGAAGGTTGGGCGCGGAAAGAATTTTTTTATTGCCACCCCAAGTATTATTGGGTATTTGCCTTGTTACTTTGTTTTGCCAATTTTGCTCTCGATTTGCTCAGGTCGGTTACCTTATTTCGCTTAATATAAGTGTATTAGGATGAGAATTGAATAAATCTGTTCTAATTTACAAAATTTTAGGGTTCAGTACAAAAATGAAAAAACGGAACTCTTATAGGATCACTCGTGTTATTATATAGGATGTTTGTTGTCACTTTAACAACAAAACATAATCATTTCAGCCGCAAGCAGTCCACTTGTGGACATAGACCTCACCCATAGATTACCAGAATGATGAAGGAAGCGATCTACATCCAGTATTTGATTGGAACATTTGCAACCTTCTTCAGGTTATCTGACCTTCTTTTTCGGCCTTGCCTTATTATTCCCATATTATTTGTGGTCGGCTCCTTATACAATTTCGCCACAAGGCTCTAAATTGGGTTGTCTGACCATCGGTTTTTTTTAAGGGGTACAATCCTTTTAATAGATACAGTTGGCCACAGAGAGTAGTATCACTTTACTTTAGATCTTACTCCATAGATATACTTTTACCTATCCACTGTACATGTTTTAGAGGAAAATACGTTATAGTACTCGTACTAAAAGTAAAGATTTCCAGATACGTGTTTAGACTCACACTTGACTTTATTTTTTATTTTGAGTCTTAAACTTAGTAAATTATTTATCAAAATACTATTAACATGTATATCATGTAGCAATGTTATATTATCTCAGTTCAAAAACCTTAATAAAGTCTAGAAATTGGTGACGGCTATTTATACGAGACAGTGAAATGTGTTCGTTATAAACCTGAGACAAGGCGAAAGTTATTTCGGTCTAATACGTCACCAGAGAACAAAACCTGAGACACAAAATTAACTCGCTTTAGATATAAGTACACTCGTAAATAATGTTGACTAGCTTTTGCCCGCGGCTTCGCCCGCGTGAAATTCCTTCGGGAACAGTGCTTTTTCCCGGAATGAAAGGAACCTTATGTCCTTCTTAATACTTCTAGCTATGTGTATGCGTTTCAGGAAGATTGGTTCAGTAGATAGGGCGTGAAGCGGTAACAAACAAATAAATATACAAACTTTCGCATTTATAATATTGATTAGGATAAAACTGACATGCTTGTTTGCCACTAAAAATATGGTAATATTGTGGTGGTACCACACATGGCTATTTGCTATTCGCGTAGTTATTTATTAAGTACTAGCTGTTTGCCGCGGCTCCGCCCGCGTGGGAATCGGTTATATCGCGCCCAAAAGTAGCCTATGTTTGACCTCAGGTCGTTAACTACATCCCTACCAAGTTTCATCACAATCGGTGCAGCAGTTTAGCCGTGAAGAGGTGACAGACAGACAGACTTTCGCATTTATAATATTAGTATGGATAGTAGTAGTAATAGAGACGAAAGTAAATCTTTGTTATTTTTAGTTAAACAATTTGTTCTGTAAAATAAATTGCTAAATAAATTAACTGTGCATTCATTACAAACATATAAAAATTGACGTCAATATGTGATAAGAATATCCTATATTGAAAAAAAAAAAAAAACATTTGAATATGAATTTAATCAAATCTTACTTTGTTCACAGACATAACACAAAGTCAAATGCTCTGCCGTGGAGTATCAGCCCACAAAGTCTGCGGATTACGAGCTCATGCTCCGAGGATCTCATTCACCAGCAAAGATGAGCCGGAGCTGCAGGAGATGCGGAGGAAGTCTGCCAGTAGTAGGCTTGGCAGTTCACCGAGGTCAAGCATCGCGAGTGAAGAGAGAGCTGATGGGCTTGCACTTAGGTGAGCTTTATCATTTCTTCATGGTAGTATTTTTGTTTGAATGTTTGTTGAATTGCGATTTTCCAACATCAATGGGACCGATTTGAAAAACGCATTCATCATAAAAATTAACCCCCGTATTAAGGAACGTTTGTTAAGCCCATGTTAGCTAAAATGTGTTGCGTCTCGTTCTTTCACGAGAAGTGTCAGGTAAGAGAAAAAGAGGCAAAACATATTTTAGTTAAAATGGGCTTAACAAACGTTTCTTAATACGGGGCTAAGAAGTTGTTACTCTACAATCAGAACTGTTGATCACACCATACAATTACCACGAGTAAAATAAATTACTCATAGTCACACTGGTGTAACTATGAGTAATTTTCATAGTAAAATCAAAAATGTTTATCTACATACAACACATGTCGTTAATCACACATACATTTTTCAAAAAAAGAATAAAATTATTTGCACACTCGTGTGAATGTACAAAATCTGATGAAATCAACTAACGGTTCGATACATGTAATTTTCTAGTTAACCTCCCTAGCAGGAGCAGTTACCAAATTCATCTCCGGACTACTTAGAGCGACACCACGCAGCAAATTGGAACCACGTTGGAGCTGCCATAGTACAAGAACAGTATTATATCTACTACAAATTACTAAGTTCATGAATAATGTTTATTCTGTCATGCTAAGTAAGATGAGATTTATAATCTACCGTCACGTAAAGAGTGCTTTAAGAGGAATTTCCTCCAACGTAATTGTGGAATCAAGTCTATGCTACGGTTTTCCCAAAGGACTGCAACATGGGGTTGTCCAAAAAGGGGGAGTAAAGATGGGCGTTATGCCTGATTGCCTACTTAATGGTATAAAAAAATCTAAAAAATATTTTTTGAAGTGGAGTCTTCAACGTGTTATTGAGCAGTTTTGAGATGGGACATACCTTTAAACATATGATAACGTTACCGTAGGTACTGACCTTAAAAAATACATACGTAATTGATCAAGTTTTTCCTTATGTTGGTACTAAGTAGGCTGTAAGTTCTATTTCAGCGAATTATATTTGCCGTTCATTTTCGGTGATCTTAGTTCTTTTGCAGATCTCCTCGTTTCTAAACGACTAACATAAACTTTCTATATAACACATACCGCTCGTATTGTGCATACCTAAGCCATGTCGGTTTCGGAATAAGAATATACCATTCCATTATTTTCATAGACGTTGAAGAAGAAGAGTAAAGGATAATTTTATGTGCTTCTTACAAATTTATAGTATGACTTAATGCAGGTGTCTAGATACTAAAATATAATACCGAATTTATTACTAAGTGCTGAAAAAAGATAAATGTATTTCTTCATGAAATAATTTAGTATGAATGTATAACGTTATAATCTGAACCACTGCCTCCAGTGTTGCTGATGATGGATTTTTGTAAGTTACACTTCTTAATTGTTTATAGATACTGTGGCCAACATTACATTCACAGCAATGTAGCTATAACGTGTTGGTCGTTTCGTAATTATGAGAATCCGATGTTAGGGTTTCGGAAGTGGAAATACGATGAGCAATATATTTTTGTATTTGTTGTGAGAAGGAGGAGGGAGGCCTTTGCCCAGCAGTGGGACACATGAAAAGTAGGCTAAAATAATATACGTAAAGAAAAAAAAATATCTTCAAATTTACTGATTCTAACACGAATTATTTTGTCAACCACTTATTGCCTATGGAATAAAGATATTTTTTGTTAGGTAAAAGGGTTTATGCCTTTGTAGTCTGTTAGCACCACAGAGCAGAGAAATTATTTTACAGTTCTTTTGTGGTTAGGACCGATCCCTATAATGACCTATCTCAAAATCACCTCTTCGTAAAATGACTGATTTTTTAAATGTCTTTGTTTAAGAATGTCAGAAATGCACCGTTAGGTTCTGGACGTCAGCTGTCAAATTAAACCGATTACTCTATGCAACTGACATTGATCCGTGCCGCACTGCCGATTAACCGCAGACGTATCATTGACCCGCTCGGCTTCATACACAATAAGGGCAAGGTCTATGTATTGTGTATTATAAACTGAACTAAGTACAATAGCAATTTTAAAACATAAAATCATTTTTGTATTTATTTGTGAACAACAATAGATAATAAGCAAAGGTACTACTTATTTCAATAGACATCTTTCCCACTTGTAGGTGATTACAATATACAGAATGCCGGCGTGGGCTTACTTAAGTAAATATATTGCAGTTTAGTGTATTTATTAAACTAACAACTAATTTAATTTACCCAAAAATATTTGAAATCTAAGCAAATTTTAATATATCGTCATACATAACGCAACATATTAAGTCCACCTATGGTACTTTGCTTGAATTGAAGTAGGATGAACTTATTTAGTGTAATAACGTTTAAATTAAATAATGCGACAGGCGATCGACCGATATATCTATGGTTTAATTTTATTGTATGGGGGACAGCGCGTACGCAGTCCCCACTACCAAAAATTACGCATCCGAGTTATCCACATTAGGGATAATCGCAGGGGTCAACCCATCCGCAGTGCAATGGACAGGCCTCGCCCTGGGGGAACCGCCTTCTTGATCACGGTATCCCCTATGCCAGGTAAGTATGCTTTGGTGAGATCGGCCTGAGAAAGTCAATGTGAGCAAAAACACAACCATAGCGACGTTTATTTTGCAAGTAGAGCCATCTACTGGGAAACTTTAGAACTACCGCTCATTATTTATATTTTTTATTTGGTGTCACATTTATTCGTTTCTTGCATTAAACTTAATTAAATATTAGCAGTAAGTATATTTAAATTGAACATGTTTGTTTTTTCGAAATAAATCGTTTATCACATAAGCGGACACTTTTGAAAACACAATAGAAGTTTTAATGTTATAACTGCTATAGCAGTCGTATGTCCGCCAACGTGTTAACCTTGCAACAGGTAAGAGATAAAACGCTACTAAATTAAGTATTTTACAATAAACATTGAATAAATATTATTGTTGGTACTTATATATTACAATATTATTAATTATTATATAATGCGCCTACCAATTTTCAACTAAAAAATATAGTATTAGATAACTTAATTAAAGAGAGCTATGTAGAGAGCCGATGCGGCCGCAGCGGCTATTTGGCCATAACCTAAAAACAATAAAATTAACACGTGGAGTCAATTTAATAATACCTAAGAATACGTCTTATATATTTAACTGCCTTCGTGGTTCAGTGGTTAAGGCGTTTGCCTGTAGACTGTAGACCCGGTGGTCGAGGGTTCGATTCCCACGGGAAGCATACTTTGTTTAGTTGTTTCCAGTTTGTCCACATTGCATGCTTGAATCACCTGATTGTCTGATGATAAAGATGATTCCTTGCTTCGGAAGGGCCGTTGGTCCCGGCTGCCATCTGGTAATCGTTAAAGGAACCACGTCAGAGGCCGAGAGGCGGTTCCGAAGAACTTTGACACCAGGGTGTGCATGGTCAATTGACCATGACGCCTACTCGAAATGACGATGATGATGACTTATATTTAACCGCGCTTTTAAAGATCTTATAAAAGGTAGCGCCATACAATTAGCTATTTCATCTTATACAGCCATTCAGTGTCTCTACATTGAAATTTTTTGCTATATAAAAAAAATTAAGCAGTTTATTTTCTATTCAAAATCTTAAAAACCCTTCTTGCTAACTGATGAAAGGTGCATAATGAACGTTTTAGACTTAACACCTACTCCATACCATGGGCGTCATTGAATAAAAAATAAGTTATTTCCGTAACACGAGATCATACTATAGTCGTTAACTTATATCTATTAGTATTAACTTAACTTAATCTATTAGTATGTTATTGTAGGCACCCGTCGCCGTCGTCGGCATTTCCTTTCTTTCTCTCGTCTTAGCGCTTACGCGGTGGCTTCCTTAGCTGACTGCTTCGGAACCCAGGGTATGTCATTTCCTTTTTATTAATAGTAAGTTCCCGCTCTTTTTGTAGTGGTAAGAATTCTCATTATTTCAAAAAGAGCACGTATACAATACAGAAAAAAAAAATTTAAACCTGAAAACGGAACGTTATACGACAATTTATTTTTTATAAAATAAATGTTAGTGGCCAGTTCAATATTTTACTTTTCCTTAACACTAATTAATATAACAAACAACTAATTAACTTCAGCCACTAACATGGGTAACTCAAAAGCGGTTAGATTTCTCCAATTTATTACACTTTCAATTACTATCCTTATTCCACATAAATCTAATCCATTTTGTCTTCTTCAATTAACTTACCATAGCTCCTATTGTTTCTGTGTTAAGGTTGAATATCGGACAAACTCTGACCAGACTGGATGGAACTAATTCCACTTTATTACGTTAGTTCAAACAGATGGATGGTTTTACTACTTCTAACAGTAGCTGGGAGACACAGATAAAGTCGTTTGTGGCCAATATAATTTTTATTAATTAATTGTTTGGTTGACGGGGAAAAAATTGGACAAAGTATAAACTCGTTTAATATGGTACCGAAAACCGATCTTCCCTTTGTCCCCCCACTTCAGTTGCCACCACTGACGGCCAACGGGAATGTTTTAAAAAGTTGTAGCTTTGTCCCCCACTAAGAGATAGTATTAAAGTTCAATTAATAAAAATAATTTCCACTGTGTTTGTGTCTTTAGATATGTTTTTCGAGAGTCTTAGATTTTTTGTTTTGTTGTATTGAAAATTATAACGACAATAATTATATAAATCATTCCCGTTGGCCACCAGTGGTGGCAATTGAAATGGGGGACAACAGGAATGATCGCCAAAAAGGAGGCCTATTGAGCTGTGGGCTTATGTGACAAACAAAACTGAGAGAAAATGCTTTTAGCATTAAGTCCACCAAATGTAAAAGTATTTTAAGGGTTTGTCGGCACAAAGATTTCACCGCGAGGTTTCTATTGTTTTTATTATATTCTGCTGCATGTTATTTCGCATTAAGAGAGATTTATTCCAGCCAGTGTCGATACTTTCATAATATTCAGTATGTCAGAATTGAAAATAAAAATCTTCGCGGTGAGCTACAAATATTATAAACACAAAAGTTTGTATCGATGTTCGTTACTCTTTTACAGGAAAACGACTCAACCGATTTGGCTGAAATTCCGGAATGGAGATTGCTTAGACCTAGGAACAACACAAAGGCTATATTTTATCTCAGGATTCCCACGGGAGCGGGCAACAGCTAATATTTAAATCTCAACTAATAATATAAATGCGAAAGTGAGTTTCTTTATTTGTTACTCTTTCACACCCTATCTTCTAAACTAATGTTCCTGAAATTTCGCATACACATAGTTGGAAGTATTGAGAAGGATATAGGGTACCTTTCATCCCGGAAAAGGCACTGCTTCCGAGAGAAACACACGCGGACGGAGCCGCGGGCAAAAGCTAGTAAATAAATAAATAACCATATCAAGCTAATGAGGACGAGTCGAAATTTGACGTACCATCGGCGCGAAAGAAAAAGTTAGTCAATAAAGGCTGACTGAGCATAATTCGTCATACTCAATACATTCCCCAATACCAAATTACCGCGAGAATATTTTTTTTATTCGTTAACAAAAAATAATTGTGTTCGAATACATATTAAAAAAGAAGTCAATACTAGGTACTTAAACTAATACATTAAAATTCATCCAATGAGTAACAACATTTTTCTACAAGAAGAGCTCTTAACTTGGATTTAAAAGTTTTCCGATTACTTAAATATAAATAAATAATATAAATATAAATAAATATATAGGGACAAATCACACAGATTGAGTTAGCCCCAAAGTAAGTTCGAGACTTGTGTTATGGGATACTAACTCAACGATATTATATTTTATAACAAATACATATATAGATAAACATCCAAGATGAAAAATGATCTTTTTCTGATTGACCTGGGAATCAGAAAAAGATCATTTTTCATCTTGACCTGACCGGGGATCGAACCCGGGACCTCCTGAGTAGCGGTCAGGCATGTTAACCATTACGCCACGGAGGTCGTACTTGTACTCTTTAACTCTAAATGCAACTTGTTAAAAAGAAGCACTGTTTGGTAACGTAAACCTTGCTTTGTCACACTCAAATTGGGATGTAATTATATTTTTTCTACGAGTCGAGAGAATATTGTTGTAAGCATACATTTACAAATTCAAATAAGGTATCGCAAGGACGAGAATATCGATTATCGGCATGTACATCTCATATCGATATTCGCCGCATTCAATATCCGGTGGTGACAGATACGAAATAAACCCAGTTTGGTCGAATCGGTATTCGAGATGCTCACAATCGATTGCATGCGATCGTGGAACTAATTTCGTGAAGTGGGAACGTGATATTGAATCGATTTGTTGCTGGCGCGTGGAAAGTGATTAGAGAAGCCATATGGAACGTTCACGCCAATAATAAATTGAAGTATTAAACGATCTTCATGATTAGTTTGTTTGAACTTGTAATGTATGAAATGAGAAACGGACTATTGCGGAATGAGCGTTTATTGAGTAACAGTCAGCAACACAATTTACATGGCGGTATACATAGAAATGCAAATCAGCATATACCCTTATTAACTAATATATCAAACTGTCCTCCCTAAAGTTAAGTTTAATCTTAAGCTAATTTAACAATGTGAACTAATCCTACTTGTACTAGCATTTAGAATTTGATACGAAATGCTACGTTATTAATTCTAATAATTTAATAACAAATAAAATACGTAATTACATAATTAGGTACATATTTTACAAAGCAAATATTTATTTATTTTTCGGGATGCGAGGTCTCAAAGTCATTTTATGTTGGACTTTTTTTACGGATTGTGGAGGTGTACTGTATTTATGTTCACCGTCAGAGGATTCAGTAACAGCCTTGGGGCTTGATCCCATAGAGGTGGGAGTCTCCACAACAGGAAACTCGCACTCCGAAATACAATCACGAGGCACAATCTCCTCATTGGATTCTGACGAATCTCCGTTACCTACTACCGACGGGCTCGACTCGACGGTCTCGATCGGTGGTAAAGAATGACGTGTTTTCCTAACGGGTTGCTTGTTTATAATTTGATCAATATGTCGCCTGGTAATGCGGTCGTTGTCGTCAGTTTTGACTTTATAAGACACTGGCCCTGTGCGCTGTACTACTACACCATCCTTCCACTTAATATTTTGACCGGTATAGTCTCTTAAAAGAACTTTGTCACCCGCACGTGCCTCTCTTAGTACTCCGCTGCGTCGCGCCTCCTGCATGTCCTGCGCAGCTCGTACGAGCGCACCCGTGTCGGGCCGCAATAAATCTAAACGACCTCGCAATCTACGCCCGAGTAAAGCAACTGCTGGCTCTTTTTTTGTGGTGCAATGTTCAGTATTTCTATAGGTAAACAAGAATTCGCACAGAGCGCTATCATAATTTCTATTTTCTACTGTTGCTTTTTTTAGCACTTGCTTTACCGTGCGGACTGCATTTTCAGCCGCTCCGTTACTGGATGGGTGATAAGGGGCAACTAAGATACGTCTAATACCATTTTTTTCTAAATATGAAAGGTATTCAGACGACGAGAATGGGGGTCCATTATCACTAACCAAACATTTGGGCAAACCGAAACGTGAAAACAGTTTTCTCAAAACAGTAATAACAACGAAAGCAGAAGTGGTTGATACTCGTTCCACTTCAAGCCACTTAGAATGAGCATCAATAATAACTAAATAATAATTATTTCGATAAGGTCCCAAAAAATCTAAATTAAGTCTTGTCCATGGCTGTTCGGGCCAATGCCATGAATGCAAAGGTGCTGCAGGGGGCGCGTCGCGCTGCGCGGCGCACGCGCTGCACTCGCGGCACACGCGTTCTATGTCCGCGTCCAAGCCATCCCACCACAAGTAGTTGCGTGTAGCTGTTTCATTTTGACTACACCTATGTGACCGCTGTGTAGCTCGCTAAGTATGTACGCACGATGACTATTCGGTATGATGACTCTATAGCCCCAAATGAGACAATCGTGTTCAATAAACAAGTTTTCTTTACGCACATAAAACGGTTTTTCGTTGTCATTCCTAATAATGTCGGGCCACCCAAATTTTACATAACTAATTATTTTATTTAATACAGGATCTTTATGACTTGCAGCTTTTATTTCTTTAAAGGTTACGGGTAACTTATCCTCAATAAAATTAAGGTAGCTGCTATTTTGCCTGTTTGATTGGCTCTTATTGTTTTCCGACTTTATAGGCAGCCTAGAAAGAAAATCTGCGAAGCAGTTTCTAGCTGATGTAACATACTCAATGTCAAAATTGTAAGCGGCGAGTTTTACTGCATACCGCTGTAACCGACTGGCAGCCGTTTGAGGGATACCTTTATTTTTACCAAAAATGTAACTTAGTGCTTTATGATCGCTGCGTAATTTAAAATGCCTACCATATACATACTGATGATGTTTTGTGATCCCAAATATAATAGCTAGAGCTTCTTTATCTAACTGTGAGTAGTTAGTTTCGGCATCATTTAGAGAACGAGAAGCGCAACTTACCAACCGCTCGGAACCGTCCGCGTAACGATGACTCAAAACGGCGCCGAGCCCATACGCGCTGCTGTCTACTGATAAAATTAAAGGGAGACCAGCCTCATAATGTGCTAACACGGGTGCCTCACATAATTTATTTTTTACTAGTTTAAATGAACATTCGCAATCTTCGCCCCAATGCCATTTTACCTCTTTTTTTAGCAGATTATAAAGAGGCCGCAAAATGTGACTGATGTTTCTACAAAATTTTGCATAAAAATTAACAAGTCCTAAAAAACTTTTAAGTTGGGATACATTCGTGGGAGTTGGGGCTGTTACAATGGCTTCTATTTTCTTTTTATCAGTGTGAAGGCCTTGTTTGTCAATGCGATATCCTAAGTAAGTCACGCTATCCTTAAAAAATTCACACTTAGATAAGTTAACACGTAGTCCCGCGTTCTTTAAGCGAGATAATACAGCTTTCAAATTATGTATGTGAGTGACACTGTCACGTCCTGTCACGCAAATATCATCTTGGAACACTACCGTTGACGGCAAGCCAAACAACGTTTCTTCGATTGCTTTTTGGAAATTTTCTGGTATGCACTTAATACCAAAAGGAACGCGTTTGTAAACGAAGGTTCCTACGTGTGTAGTGATTGCAGTCATCGGTTGGGAGTCCTCTGTTAATAATAATTGCTGATAGGCGTGGGACAAATCCAATTTACTAAATTTATGGCCTCCCGCTAAAGTGGCAAATATATCCTCTATGCGCGGCAATGGGTAATGAAAATCTTTAATTAAAGGATTTATAGTGATTTTGTAATCGCCACATATGCGAATGTCTCCATTCTTTTTTAACACAGGAACTATAGGGGTTCCATAGTCCGAGCGTTCCACTTTAAAAATAACCCCATCTTTTTGCAATCGTTCAAGTTCGCGCTCCACAGGCGCTCGTAAAGCGAGCGGCAGGGGCCGTGCCTTTACAAACACTGGAGTTTGATCCGCGAGGTGCAATTTAATTGGAGTTTTAAATGTCCCGAGCCCGTCAGCGAAGACATCAGCAAATTCTTTACGCATACAATTTATTAAATTCAAGTCACTTTCGGCAATGTGATGGCATTGTGTAACATCCATTTGTAGTCGTCTAATCCAAGTTCGACCCATGAGAGGGGGACCGCCGTTTTCTATTATGTACAATTCTAATAATTCTGTTATCGATCCAAAAGTTACTGTAACCATCACACTACCTAAAGGTTGAATTATAGCTCCTGTGTACGATTTAAGACGTAAACTCTTAGTATGAATGGGGAGATAAGAAAATAAATTATCATAAAGTTTTTTTTGAGATCACTGAGATCTTACTACCGGTGTCGATTTCAAATTTAATTGACTTATTGTCAATTTTTAAACTTGTATAGTAGGGACCATCTTCACCGTCACAAATGATATTATAAAAATTTAAATCGCTATCACCTGAGTCATCCAGGAAGTGTTGTTCCTTAGAGTCGCTCGCACCACTTGCGCGCCTGTTATTACGACACACCACTTTCAAATGACCCTTTACACCGCACTGATCACAAGAATAATTTCGGAAACGACACTTGGCTGCCGCATGGCCGTCCCGGCCGCAGCGCGAGCAGCGCGCCGGCCGCCCCGAGCCAGCCGCCGCGGGCGCGGGTGCTGCGGCCGCGGCTGCCGGCGCGCGCCGTCCTCTCCGGCCCCCGATGCTGTGCAGTGCCTCGACCGCCGTGGCCCCGCCGCCGTCCGCTGCGCCGCCGGACGCCGCCTGCATTGCATGCCTGTCCGCTGCCTCCAGTGACAAAGCGAGCTCCACGGCCCGATTATAATTCAAATCTTTTTCGGCAAACAGCCTGGACCTCATGTCCTCGTTATATAAACCGGAAACAAACTGATCTCGCAGATTGACCTCTAGTGGACTAGTTGCAGTAGAGGTGAAATTGCAAGTCTTGGCCAAATGCTTCAAATTTTGCAAATATTCGCTCACGGTTTCACCTTGTTTCTGTTTTCTTTGCCGAAAAATATGTCTTTCCGCGATCTCCGACCTTTGAGGCTCTAAATGAGCTTTCACTATCGCTTCCAACTGATCGAACGTTTTATTTTCCGGAAGGTCTGGCGCACATAAGTCGCACATAAGTTCGTAGCATGCCACACCCACTTGAGTAACTAATGTAGCCACATGTAAACTCTCGGGAATAGTGTTTAAAGCTATAAACTGTTTAACACGGCGACAGTACGCAACCCAATTATGAGTACCGATTTCAAACGTTTCGATTTTTCCTATAGGCATTGCACGAAATTAAAATAATTCACAACGCGTAAGAAATTTCTAGAAAGCCGACTGCGCCAATGTAATGTATGAAATGAGAAACGGACTATTGCGGAATGAGCGTTTATTGAGTAACAGTCAGCAACACAATTTACATGGCGGTATACATAGAAATGCAAATCAGCATATACCCTTATTAACTAATATATCACAGAACTATTGTATTTAAAAAACATCGGAAGTGAGCCCAACCACAAATTACAAAATACTCTTCGTCCAAGCGTGTTTCCTGGTTGCAGTAACCTTTTTACACAGGGAAACCAGACCAACAGGAGCAGGCTTTAAATGTGTTAGTGGCCAACACTTTCTGATTTTTTCATGCTGCCTAAAAGCATCTCACAACGCTTAACGACTGCCATCAGTCGTTACATCGGTCGGTATGACATGCCGATAGCAGCCGGGATCAACGGCTTAACGTGCCTTCCGAGGCACGGAGGAGCTCTAGAAAATGCCAATGGCAACCAACCCAAACATTGCCGCGCACTGGCCTTCGCTTGACGCGTGCTATCGTTACGAACACACGCGCCGCGCTAGGCTATCGAGCTCCTCAGATCTCAGATTACAGAATACTATATATATATAAATCAATTGCTGTTCGTTAGTCTCGCTAAAACTTGAGAATGGCTGGACCGATATGGCTAATTTCGGTCTTGAAATATTTGTGGAAGTTCAGGGAAGGTTTAAACGGTGAGTAAAGTGCACGTTCAGGCGGTACGGAGTTCGCCGGGACAGCTAGTCCTATTATAGAATGCTATAACTAGCAATACTATACTGCCCAACTTTCGAAAACATATACCTACTAGGATTTAATATTAAGTTGATACCAGGGTATTCAGGATCTTGTAACCCACACGATATAAATTAACTAAAAAAACCGACTTTACAATATCTTGTCCAAATATCTGCTATCTTGCCCTGCGTACCCAGCTGCTAACGTTAATCATAAACGTGTCAAAATAGTATTTCAATTGTAGTGCTTTTTTACACACTAGTTACAAGAAATGTATATTTTTTATATCACTGCTGATGGTCACACCACACACTACATTTACAGCATATCATACTGTCGTAATTCTTGTTAAAAGTGTGTAAAAAGCACTACAGTTGAAACACTATTTTGACACGATTGTGACTTAACGTTAGCAGAATCGACGCCCTGCATGCTCGGGGGTACGAAGCCACTGACAACGCCTTGTCAGTAGCGTAGTCTGGAGTGCTATTTTTGAGATGTATGACACACAAAACCGGCGATTCGAATGATTATCGTTCGAGTTACCGGTTATGTCGCATGAAACTCATTCGAAAACGAACGATAACCATTCGACTCATCGATTTTGCTGTGTCATACATTACAAAAATAACACTCCTGATCCTCACAAATATAAATTAGCCCGAGCCGACTCGCTAAGAAGGCTATACAATCACATCCACAGCTGATTACTGCTATAATATGTACCCCATCGTCATTGTTTGAATGAACACAAATGAATATTAGATAAGATTGGGCCGTTCGATATCGATACGTCTCGTATACCGGTTAAAGATGTGGTCCAAGTCATGAGCTCATCTATAAACTACTAGCTGTTGCCCGCGTTTCCGCTCCGCTCGCGTGGTTCTCCGTAATATAGGGCCTGAAGTTTAACCCCAGTTTTTAACTTCTTCTTAGTCGGGCACTCTTGGCAGAGTGGTCGTGGCTGTAGTTGAACAGAGTCTCGCCTTGCGAGTTTTTAACTATATCCATACAAAATATCATAAATATCGGTCCAGTGATTTATTGATAAGGAACTCAATCAGAAAATAAATTATTTAGTTCCACATGTTTTAAAAAGCTCATGTCTTGATTTATAATTCAGAAACATTGCTATATTTAAGTTAGATTATTTTTACTGGGAAATTAATGTTTGTTAGGTACTTGTCCTTTTATTTTATTGTATGTTTTACTGGGGCTATAAATATTTTTTGTAATGTATTGTTATTTGATTAAGATTTACCTGTTTCATAGGTTTGATTTTGTTGATAAAATGACATCATTGAAGAATAGTTTGGTTGATTGAAAAGTCCTAGCCCGCCTGGTAGGATTAAAGAAAAAAATATAACCTATTATAACGAAATCAAATTACGAAAAAACAGAAAAAAATATCAATACAAAACGAACACACGTGATAAACAGAAACATCATGGAACTGAACTTTTATTACATAATCGCTTCCTTTTATAACATCGTACCACACAATAGGTGAGTTCTGAATTATTTATATAGGGTGAACGCACTTTCTTACAAAATTTCAGGAGTACGAGAAACGTTCCCACGTAATATGAAGAGAGTGGTCGTAAGGTGTGACTGTAACGCTCATAACGTCTATATAAGGGTGCTATACCACCTACTCTATATGCAAATTCAACGAGTAGTTCAATTTCTTTTCCTGTTTACTATATGCATTATTTTAGATACAGTTTACCTGTTGAAATAGGATGCGACAGTGTTCAGGATTTGTGTCAATAGTATATGTTGGCGTGTTTTTTTGTATGGTCTAGAATTTTTTTCGGTGCGAGCCCGCTCAATGGGTTCTATTCCGCTTCTTACAGAGCTAAGTGAATCCTATATATTAGTAACTAGCGACCCGCCCCGGCTTTGCGTGGGCATAAAAACCTTCCTCTTGAATCTATCAATAAAAAAACCCGTTGCGTAGTTTTAAAGATTTAAGCATACTTAAGGATATAGGGACAGAGAAAGCGACTTGTTTATACTATGTAGTGATGTCACAAATGTATTTAGTATTTTGTAATCTGTAACCTATTTGGCCTAGAAACCATGTGGGATTCGGCATAAGAAAACACCACCTCTCTTACCATGTGCATGGTCGTTTGACCGTGTCACCTACACGATATTATGATAATGTTTACCAATGGCAGTAAATGAGGCGCCTGTATAACAGAGGCCTCAATAATTTAATCTCCGTCCATCTGGCGGCGGATTTCGCCAACAAAAGAACTTGTATTCCCAAGAACGTTTGACGCCAGAACAATGAATAACTATACCAAATCTTGTTTGTTTGTTTGTTTGTAATATCTTTATTGCTTTAAAATACATAGTAAAAGGAACAAATCAAATATATCATTTATAAATCTTATGATACCTCTTTTTCAAATAGTTATCCGTGTCCGACTTCTGAGACAAAATACTCTCTCTTTTCTTTCGTGCGTTCTTTTCTTTTGCTAAAGATACTGCTCTGAAAAAACTTCCCTCTCCTTTCTTCCGTGCGTCCTTGTCTTTTGCTACTTTAAAGATATATCCCCAAAACTTCCTCAAAAAGAAAAAAACCCCCAAAAGCATAATGCAGCTATGAAACCACCAAAAAACGTTATAATGAGGTGGAGGCAGATTGTGATAAAACATAATGATTTCTGATTCAATTCACACCACAGCGAGAGCTCCGAAATATTTCGTTCACACTTCCGCAATGAAATTCCCGTAATTCCAGACATTTCCCACAGTGAGAAGGGTATTTCAAGCGCGAACAAAAAAGTACTTGCCCCTTTATATTTTCTACATCTGGATGGTATTTTACCTAAATTAATTTGATTTGAAATGTGATTGGTGATGGGTTTAAGTAAGCTGAATTGAAAAGGGATATATTTGAAATGCATGACTTACTCAAAATCGCGAGTCTAATGATTATGTGTTCGTTTTCGAATGATTTTCATGCGGCAAACATAACCGGTGACGTGTCTGCCGTGTATTTAAAAAAAATAGGACTTCAGTAGTTACCCCACCTAGAGATTTAAGTAATAAACGCAGACGCTCGCGACTGCTTTAGTAATGTATGGCAAATCTGTATAACGCCCCAGGTGGATAGTAAGGTAACTAAATTTTTTTATTCAAAATCCTAACGCAGTCGCTAGCATCTGCGTTTGTGAAATATCCTGGTTGACCACTGATTGTCATTAAGTCGGTTTTACCAATACCACTCACACAATAGGTACATAATCTTTATCTTTATACCGCATTAGAAATTGGTATTACATTTGGCTCTGAAATGACCATATACGGAACCCTATCAAAGTCAAAACTAGTTATAACATCTATCCCCTCTATCCACTATTTTTTTTTGTTACCCTTATTCCCCATAGTCCCCTATTTAGGATTTGGAAAAGATATGCCATGAGAGTAATCACAGAAAGATGTAATGAACCCATATCGCCATTAACTTTTATCTATAGAGAAGTCTGTAGTTTTGTAGGTAAATAATAATTCACTGTGACGCAGTTAGCACGATAGAAACAGCGGTCTTTATCTTATGGTTTATTTTATGGTTGAATTAGAAGGAATTGAAGAATTATAAGTTCAAAACCTGGTTAAGGCCGTTATTTTTGCTGAGGAATCGTTGTCGCTGTAAAAATGTTTGGGCAGAAAACGAGCTGGTTTCAGTTTAAACCAGGATTACGTTCCCTGCAAAATAGAGATTGTGTTACGTTGCACCTACAATAATTAAAATATTTTTAAATTCGTTTAATTGCCGCCGATTCGCATCAATTATATGTACTAGCTGTAGCCCGCGACTTCGTACGCGTGGTCTTCTTTCCCGTTCCCGTTCGCTTCCCGGGAATCCCCGTTTTCTTTTATACAAAGTTTGTCAATAACCAACACAAAAAAAGAATAGAGATATAGAGCTAAGCGTGATCATACAACAGATAGACAGACAAAAAAAAAACCGGCCAAGTGCGAGTCGGACTCGCGCACCGAGGGTTCCGTACAAACCTGCAAGGTTTACAAAGTTCGTTCATTACGACAATCGAGTCATAACTATGGTATTTTTATTGCAAAATGAAATTCATAACATTACAATGGGGAAAGATGGAGGAGCATAAATTTAAGACAAAGATCTCTTTATCGTTTAAGTAATCCTTTATTTTAAGTAACTAAAAATTTAAGGTTTTCGGAATTTTTCCTTTATGTGTGCTATAAAACGATGCTTCATGCCAAATTTCAAGATTCTAGGTCGACTGGAAGTACCCTTTAGGTTTTGATTCCCTTGCGAGTACTTGCGAGTTTCAAAATATGCAGCTTAAATTGCTGTTTCTTTTGATTGCGTTGACATAGAAGTTTGATTTTGCTACAGCTTAAAGGTATTATAGACCTGAGTATTTGGTATGAATTTCAATTTAATACCTCTACGCGTTTATGAGGAAATGGGTAGTAAGTTTAAAATTATTAAAAAAAAATATATTATGTGATGTAACTAAAAATTTATGGTTTTCGTAATTTTTCCTTTATCTATGCTATAAGACGTTGCTTCGTACTAAATTTCAAGATTCTGAGTTCACGGGAAGCACCCTGTAGGTTTTGATTCCCTTGCAAGTGTCGAAAATTTGCGGCATAAACGGCTGTATCTTTTGATTGCGTTGGCTTAGAAGTTTGATTTTTTCACAGCTTCAAGGAACAGTAGACCTGAGTAATTGATATAAATTTCAGCTTCATACCTCCACGCGTTCCTGAGAAAAAGGGTCTTGACAGACGGACGGACGGACGGACGGACAGACGGACAACAAAGTGATCCTATAAGGGTTCCGTTTTTTCCTTTTGAGGTACGGAACCCTAAAAAATGCTTTCTATTATTCTTTTAAGGTTCCATTTCAATCAAAATTACTAAATGTACAGACAAAATAGCTTTATTGTTTTATTTTATGTATAGATGATGCTGAAAATTTGCAGGTAGGTAATGTAATTGATACGTAGTGTGTAGGTAACAAGTTAACAACTAAGAATGCCCCAAATCACTACGGGACCAACACTCCAGTACAGTAGCGATTTAGTATGTCAAACCTGTACAGCGCCTCTGGCGGATAGTAAGGCAACTAAGAAATTCCATACAAAATCCTAACGCAGTCGCTAGCGTCTGCTTTATTAAAAAATCATACTAGGGGCACAGGTAGCGAGTCTAACTAATTTGAAAGTTACACGGTTTATTTATCCTAGCCTTTTGATTATAAGCTTCAACCTTAAAAGTATAATTTTCAGGCAACTTTAAAGTCGTGTTCTCTCCGCTTTTGCCATCCTTAATAATAACCCAAGTTGAAATAAACACATTCTCAATACCGGACTCGAATTTACTTTTCGTATGTCTTTGGGACTTATTTTTCTTTAAAATGTTATCTTAAAATAGGCCAAGGCCAATTTCAGAGCTGCCGTGATCATCGGAGTGTGTAAGCACATGACTAACTTGCTGAAGCTTACGTCACAGGAAAGATAAGGAATAAAGTGGATAGGGATAGGGATGTGGGGACATTAGGCTGCATTTCCAATGGGTGGAGTGGGGAAACGCTGCCTTAGATGCGATAAGAATAATTACTTGGTAGACAACTCGCCCGATTTTTAACGGCGAAAACCATAGATTAAAAAATAAAAATTTGCCTCGGAGACCGCGCTCGATTCTAAATTCTTTGGCTAAAACCAAAGAAGTTCGAATCGCGCTGTCTCTCTGACGCAATTTTTTTTTTAATCTATGACTGAAACGATCGAATTCGAGTGGAGTTGTCCCCTAACCCATTACTTTAGCAGTGTAGATACTTACACGAAAAAACGGGCGCGCGGTCAATGTAGCTTATTATTTATTAGAAGCTGTATATAAAATTTAGTCAATGAATATTGTATCTATAACTTACAGTACCTAGCAAATTAAAAAAACTTCAGTGGTAGCTTATTTACACTTGTACCATTCAAGATGCATTATTCGTTGAACAGATAAACATGTTCGGCCAGGATCGGCAGATAAATGAATTTACGTCAAGTCAAAGCAACCGCCAGGGTGAGGATGTTACTAGTGCATTGCCAACTCGTTTTGCCACAAAACCCATTTATTTTAGACTTCATAACAATGCAAGCACCGCTGTTTTATTATCATATTTTCAGTCGCAAGCTGTCTATTACTGGGCATAGGCATCCCCCAAGGGCTTCATAAAAGACCGGATGGAACCAGCCTGCATCTAGTGCCTGCATGCGACCTTCTTTAGGTCATCTGACCAACTGGTCGGTGGGCATCCAACGTTACGCTTGCCGGTGCGTGGTCGCCATTTAAAAACCTTTCTACCCCAATGGTTCGACTCGCTATGTTCCTTGCCTACTACCATTGCTGTTTAGCGTCAAATATAATTAACCTGACTTAGACAGACTTCGTATACAAAGGTCTACCCCTCGTACCTTACAGCCGTCAAGTCGTCTGGAAGAAATTTCAGTGCGATAAAGCTGCCTTTTGTCTTTTTAGGGTTCCGTACAAAAAAATTGGTTGCCTGTAAAGTCGGTATACGGGCGAAAGTTTTACGTGACAACGACTTTGAAGTCTGTCTCTCTCGCTCTTAGGGGACGCGTGCCTCTCACTCGCTCTCATTGTGAGCGCATCGTAACGTTACCGAGCGTTACACTTTTTCATAAGTGACTCCCAGCCGCAACCTAATTTAAGACGTTGTCACGTCAAAAATGTACAACGGAACTCTTATAGGATCACTCGTGCGTCTGTCTGTCCGTCTGTCTGTCATTGTAACATAAATAGTTTTCATTTTATTCAGGAAAGAATACGAAAATTGACCATCCCCAACCCTGATCTCCGAAACTTCTGAGCCTAAAATTTTGAAAAAAAAATACGGAATATAGGTCATTGTCTGTAGATAACTGGAAATCCTACGAGAATTCTATCAGTTGACAATTAAGTGGTAAATTCAATATAAAACGTTCATTTTCGGAAAAACACTTACTAATCCTTTCACATTAACATACCACAATTGAATATAAAAACTGTCATTGGCATTGTACGGAACCCTCTCCACGCGAGTTCAACTCGCACTTGACCGGTTTTTTTTTTATTTGTTACCATGTATACGAGTTTTATTGCAATAATGTGTTAAAAAACGTACTCAACCCCTCTTTTTCGTCAGAAGTTCTCGGAGCCCATACTGTCTTAATCAACGATATAATTACTCGGCTTATTCCAGTAACAATCTGGTATTAATTACAGTGTGCGTGATCTCATAATTAAACCTGGTTTATATTTCTGCTTTTTGTTACCAAGAAATTATTAATGTCTATTGGCTTTTCTCCGGGGTATCAGTTTCACGGAAAATTAAGGATATTCTTATAAGGTCATGAGTCAATTCAAATAGTTTATTTTCAATATAGGATATTCTTAAATTTTAAGTTTACCACTCTACTTCCAAAGCGCAAGTGGCGAAGAAGCGGCACCACAAACTCCACTGCAGCATTTTCTCTAAAGATGTCAATTCACATCGTTATTTAATTGCTTTAATGTAATTCAAAAAAGTCTAAAGTATTTTTTTTTCTCTACATACGTATTACATAGTTAAGTAATAAAAGGTTGTGTGTTTCTTTTTCTTATATCTTAATTTTTGTAAAGAAAACTTATAGATAGTTAAAACATACCATGGCGGACTTATCCCATACGATCTCTTTCAGTCAACCAGCGATTGATTGTGAGGATCCATTTAAGAAGAGGCGAGTAGAATAGATAAAATACATACAATATAAAAGAACTTAATACTAAAATAAAAAAGTTACAACAAAATACTTACTTAAACTATAATGGTTATGCATGAATTGGATCTAATGTCCTATATTTATGATTTTTTTGTCACCTAAAAATGGGACAACTAAATCATATTAGTATATTTAGCTAATAGTCAACGGAATGACAATAGGATTTCAAATATATATGTTGAGAGGCATACTGTCAGCAAAAGTTTTAAGTATCATATGATCACACTCCATTCACATAGCAGAAAGTTTAAGATTTTTTTACTTTATTCATTGTTTTTCAATCACTTTCAAGTTCATTCATTCTTTTAAGTTATTTTTGTAAAATAACTCGATACGTAAATAATTTACTAAGCGGAGCATTCAATTACTTGGAGGAGAATTAATATATTGCCTTTGAATTTTATAACAGACTATTAGGAGAAGAATAACAAGTCTTAGTTAAAAAACTAAAAACCCGACTAAGTAAAAATGCTCTCTGAAATATATGAACTAATTATGTTCATTAATTGAAAAAATCGATGCAGATCTTTGAGAAAAAGCTAGTAAAAAGTAAATGTACTTATTTAGAATAGTATAAGTAAAAATATTAAGATGTTCTAAGTAAGCCCTTTGTTTTTTTTATCTAATAAATCCAGGCAAAATAATAAACTATGACTTACAGCTATTACACGTTAAAATGGTAACTAAATTGCATGACAAAGAGCAAATCAAAAGACACACAACATACTTATGTAAGCAAAATTGAAATGAGCATTGTATCTTTTTTACAAATAAACCGGTCAACTGCGAGTATCATAACTCATGTGGTGTTTTTTTACACCATTTAGTAGGCAAACAGGCATACGGCCCACCTGGTGAGTTACTGTAGCCCATGGACGTCTGCAAGACCATTCATTCATTCATTTCGTGTAGGTGTCATGGTCAATCGACCATACACATTCTGTTGTCAGAGTTCTTCGGAACCGCCTCTCAGCCTCTGACGTGGTTCCTTTAACGACTACCAGATGGCAGCCGGGGCTAACGGCTTAATTAACGTGCCTTCCGAAGCACGGAATCATCTGTTTTGTCAGACAATCGGGTAATTCAAGCCTGTAATGTCCTAACCAAACTGGAAACAACTAAACAAAGTATGCTTCCCGCGGGAATTGAACCCTCGACCCCCGGGTCTACAGGCAAACACCTTAACTACTGGATCACGGAGGCAGTTACCAGTACCCCTAGTATGAGATTTTGTAAACGCAGACGCTAGCGAATGCGTTAGCAATTTTATATGAGAAACCTGTACAGCGCCCCTGAATAGTAAGGTAACTAAGAAGTTCTATACAAAATCCTAACGCAGTCGCTATAGCGTCTGCTTTTATGAATATTTATACTAGGGTACAGAGGTGTCAGGTGCGCATTGCCGACCACTAAAAATATTTTTCATCCCTTCCATTCGAAATGTTCAACTTTGCTGCCCCAAAAGGGGGACCAAAGTAAGTCTTTTGCGATAGGGTTTTATAGCGGGCAATAATGAGTTTCAAATTTCGAACAAAACAATACGGTCATGCCGAGTGCACATATTATGAAAAATAAAACACTGGCTGGTAAGAATAAACGAGAGCGAGATGAAAAGTAGAGTGTATCATTCGGGAGTAAACATATTTTTGTAAAAATATTATTTTGCTCCCTTGTGATACAATCTACTATTTTGGGCCCTTTTTGAAAGTAGTATTACTTATGTTTGTTATTGTTTCAGAGTACCGACCCCTCGTGGATCAGTATCCAGTACGGGTAGCTCGACGGGATCACGCTTGGCACGTCTGCTCACGCAAGGCGTGCGTGGCACTCCTGAAGATGTTGACATGGATGCCCCTAGACGACTTAGTTGGGAAAGGTATGTCATGTTCTTTTGTACTACTGACTAGCTTTTGTCCGCGTCTTCGCCAGCGTGAAATTCCCTCGAGGACAGTGCTTTTTCCCGGAATGAAAGGTAGCCTAAGTCCTTCTTAATACTCCTAGCTATATGTATGCGGATTTCAGGAAAATTGGTTCAATTGGGCGTGAAGAGGTAACAAATAAATATACAAACTCACTTTCGCATTTATAATATTTGTTAGGATTGAATAGGAAAAGAAGCCTACGGCGTACCTGATGGAAAGTGGTTACCGTAGCCTATGGACGTGCAACACCAAGAGTATCACGACCATTATGCCAACCCATGGTATGTCGTTTTCCCGTATTGAAAGCTCTCATGTTGTAGTCAATTTGTAACCTATAAGCTTTGACCTATAAGCATAGAGTTATTTTTTTAATCTATGCCTATTAGTATATTTGTTAAAGCCATAGATAAAATTATTGCCGTAGTGACCACGCGCGATTTCGTTAAAGCTAATAACATAATGTACTTTTGTTGATTTCTTAGTAAACTTATTTAAATTTAATTGAAAAATTAAATTAAACTAATTAAACTTAACTCGGTCTGTTCTTATGTTTATCGACCTCTTTGATTCGATTGCTGAGAAAACAGTATGCGGTATTGGTTTTTGCTTTGTTGCGGGATCTCTTATATTATACAAAAGTTTAATTATCCGAGACTTTAATATAACTAAATTAAAAAGCTCTTGATAGTACGTAAGTATGATAAAGATCAAGTTAAGACGCAGCGCTACTCATTTATGTATACGCTTGTAATACAAACTTACTCAGTATGGACTTAAGGTACAGTAAGCAACATAGAAAATTATAGCACCTTAGATATAAGTTTGAGAGTAAGGTGGTATATAATTATTTGTGGCCCATTGTACATGTTCATCAATCATTACGAATACTAGGAAGGTAGCCAATATTTTAAATTTTTTATGCGTACAAAATAGTAAAAGTAATTTTCACATTATATTTTTTTGCCGCTAATTTTCCGATATCAATTTACTGCCAAACGCAATTTAGACAGGGGCTTAGGTGACGGGAAAGCGTGATAATCCGGGATGAAACGATTTACCTAAACTCTCTCAGGTCCCGCGGGATTGAGCCAAGTTGAGTAAGTTTCTGTGTTAGGTGAAGCCTCCGCGGAATCGTAAAATTAGGGATATTTAGGATTCCGCCATTGTTGGGGTGATTTTGGAAATGCACAAGCATTTTAGGCAGCTTACAAGATATCTGAAGATTGCTTTTGCTCTGACAGACAAAAACGTATGATGAGACAAAATGAAATATGAGATAACTATAATGAATGAATGAATGAATAAACACTTTATTGCACCAATTACAAAAATACATCATTGGATTGTACAGATTGTATAATAATAAAGAAATAGCAGTAAGGAACCTTAGACTTGACATGACTTTGTCTAGATTTCATTATATTTTAGAAGTAAACAAGCAGCTCCTTCTAGACTTGGCTAGTTTTTACAGAATGTTTTGTTGGGATATAGGTTATTTAGGTTTTTTGGGTTTTTGTGTTTATCGTATCATTATTATTTAATGCCCAAGGCCCCCTCTTAAAAGGTTAAAGATCGTGGCCGTTAGCTGTATTGAATATATAAACAGGCCCCCAGTTAAATTTATTCAATGGTTAATTAAGGATATTAGGGAGCGATGAGATTATGTGAAAAGCACCTTTAACTTTATTAATAGCTCCGGGATCTATACTTAAGTAGGGTTATCAATGAAAGACTCATTTTCAAGCTTTGATTATAATATTGCTTTTATAATACGATAGAAATAATTTTTTGAAGGATATTCATTTGTAATGAAATTCAATCAAATTTAATTACATTCTGGAATATTATATTTTTCACGATAGAAGTTGATCTAAGAACTAAGGATATGCATGGTCAATCGTGCATTTCTCGGTGTCGAAGTTAATCTTCTTCTTTTCTAGTAATAATGGCTATATGGACTCTATATTGACTTTGACAAGTATTTGTCCGCCTCCACCGCCCGGTCGTTTGCCTCGTTCAAGTCCTTCATAGTGCAGGAGACAGAGCAGCTAGGGCACGACAAAAGGTGAACCATAGACTGCACCGCGCCGCAGTCACACAGGCTGGTGTCAGAGAAACCCCACCTAGTACGGCTCTCCCGGCATCTTCCAACACTGATTAGGAACCGCCTCTGACGTGGTTCGACACATTTATACGTGGTACATATGGCATGGCAAATAAATCTTCAAATTTGAAACGTGCACTAAACCATAGCCGAATATGAAAAATTCTCATTCTATACATTTGCCAAAGATTAAATTGTAATATACAGTAGGTACGTGACACGGGTCGACGTGTGCATGTAAAATATAGAGAGTAAAGACTTGTCACTTGTGTTTGGAGACGCCTTCACTAAAACTCCTCCATGAACATCAATAGGTATACTCATACATCTATGGTTTGCTTACGATTTTTTCATTATGGCAGAATCACACTTGAGAAGACTTCAGTAGTGGCAATAAGTGGACCTAATATAATAAAAACAAAATAATATAAACAAAATGAAGGTCATATCCTCATATACCTGACGCTTTCACGTATTCGTGTTGGAACGTGCTGAACAGCACGTCTGCCTAGATCAGTTGATCGAAATAGGTAGTACCAGTTTTGAGGATAAGGTTTGTCGATGACACCGACTCCAATGAGCAGCGTTAGGAAAGCCATGCCTTTGCTTCTCATTCGACATCACAAATGCCTCAAGACGATCTTTGATCAGTAATCTCTGAGGTTTTGAAACGTCCTATACCATGGGCTATGTAAGAAAGATCAATGCGATTGCAAAGAGGGCTATATATATACAATATAGTATCAGAAATGGCAAGATCCGCAAATAAACACAGGTCACTGTCATAGTCCAGCAGATAAGTTTGCTAAAGTGGCAATACCGTTGGGACAACCTTATTAAGGTCTTAGTCGCAGAAGTAAAAATAAATTCAGATCTACATTTATTTCTTGTCTTTATCGACACCCGTGTTAAGGACGGAGAATTATATTCTGAAAAAGTATGTTACCCAGCATCTATACCCAGAGTTATACGTCTGTGTTCTAATTATTTTAAGCTATGTGGGAGTCAAGTGACGGCTGAACGTGACATGTGTGATTGTTATAGTACTTTTATTTGGTTTCGAGTTAAATGAGTTTTTTGAACGGAATGCGTTTTCATTTATAAAATGGATCATTTCGGGAATAGCTTTACTCCCACGAAGTCTGATGGTGCCTAATTCAGCTAATTGGTGTTATTCACTTAAATTAGGTTAGTCTATATTAAACTTGGTACAACGATAATTAACTAGCATGATTTTATTAAAACTAGCTTAGTTTTCAAAAATCTCAGGTTAGGTTAAGGTCTACCAGTGAAAAATCGACCCAACCGTTCCAAAAAACAGCTGAAACAAATAGATAGACAAAAATTGTAAAAAAAATACTATGGTATAACTCTAACGTGTATACATTCATATGCATTAAGTAAAAAACAGTTATTTTAACATTACAAACAGACACTCGAATTTAGGAGTTATTCGAATTTCAAATTAGTTTTTTCTTTATTCCACATGACATTCCACATTTAAAAAGCAATTAAGTGCTGGTATCTTTTTAACACTCATTTATTTTCTCTTTCCAGCGGTTTAATGTTATTGCTCATTTTAACATGTATTTTTTTATAATTTCGAGAGAATTGTATCTTTTCTTTATTTATCTATTATACTAGCATATATTGTGGGCATAGATCCTAACTCTTAGCACGCCTTGGGAAACTGTAAGTGCTTTGTGTTTCTTTTAATAATATACGGACGACAGAATCAACTAAATGGACTGACGGCCTTCTTTTCACCCATTAATTTCGCTGCAGCATACGCAAATAATAAAAATAATACCTTAAAAGTTCCATTGCTTACTTTAGAGTTACAACCTGATTCAATTAACTTTAGATAAAAAAATAACTCGCTAACTTAAGCAATAGTTGATACATAGTCGACTTACAACATGACGCCTTGCATACAAGGGACACTCGACATTTATAAGTAGGGCCCTTTATTAGACTCTCGACACCCAATCTCCATAAAAATGTAGATCGAGGGAGGTCTTTGTAAAATGACTGTGAAGATTCCCGAGGCTATTCAGCACTAAGCGGTGCTTAAACTGACCTTTTGTATGAGTTGTCGTTCGTTTCAAAAGACTGTTACGTGAATGGCATCTTAAACTATTTTTATTTTCAAGAAGATGTTACTAATGTCAAGACTATCTATAAAAATATCGTTTGGTACCATGAAGTACATTATCACCATTTCATGTAGGTAACACAGTCAATTGACCATGCACACCTTGGTTTTAGAGCTCTTCGGAACCGCTTCTCACCCTCTGTATGTTAAGTTTAACGACTACCAGATGGCAGACTAACGGCTTAACGTGCCTTCCTAAGCACGGAAACATTTTTATTGTCAGACAATCAGGTGATACAAGTCTGTAATGCCCTCACCAATCTGGTGAGAATATTGCAGACCTAAAGGTCGTAAATACCTATTTCTCAATTCAATCTGATCTAGACTAATCCCTTAAAGTAATAGCATTATCAACTTACATCAGTAATCGGAATCTTTAATCAGTTATACCCGAGAAAAACAAATGGTTATTTAGATCCAAAGTAACTCTCATAATAAGTCGAGTTTTGTGGATAACCAGTCGATTCATCCGGGAGCCGGTGCCCGGGTATCCGGTGTCATAACCGGATAATTGAACGATCGAAGCAGCGTCATGGGAATCACCGTCTTTGAATTCATCAGTAATATTCTTGCCATTTCGATTATAAACCATTTATTTTTTCTGGATAACATTTTTATCTTTACCTAAATGTTAACTATGTTGTGAAATATTAGATTTGATCTGCTTTTGTCAATTGAGAAGGTCATCAAACCCTTAAAACGCATGTTGTAAAAAGAAAAATGTCAGCGCTATTGCACTTGTTAATACAAGCTGTACTTCCTAAAGATGGCATACCACATATACTTATAAAACCATATGAGAAGAAAAAAAACTCTAATGCAATCCTATTTTAAATGCCCCACTGTTGGGCAAAGGCCTTCTATTACTACTACAGTCTTACCACCTTTTTCGTGGTCCACCTCCACTTTACTCTCCCCTAGAAGCTAGGGTGTCACCAGGTAGGCATCTTAGGCGTGTGGTATATATTTCCTGTAAAGTCGACAATGTTTACGATAAAGGTTTTGGGGCGTAGCTCCTCCATGGCCCGTTGACAAATAAATCCTGACACACAGAATAATGATCAATAACTGTATGGACGTTTGATCTTCTATTAGTAACTAAGCCTATAAATAAGATGGGCAAAAACTGAACATATTTATCCAAAATCAGATCATCACAAAAATCATGACAGACATGTAATAGAAATAAGAAGCGAGAAACCGCATATTCGCGTAGGATTTGATTGAGAGCGACACCGGGCGGCGGTGCGGCGCGCGACTACCGTCGTTTCAAATTACGCGCTCCGGTGACCGCGTGCATTGAAAATCACACACCACATGTTTTAGGTAAGGGCTGGCAATACAAGAAAAACATCCATCTTTTGATACAGTTTTTACTAAAATATTGTTTGTTGATCAAGCCCATCATAATCGTTCGAGCGTTATTTCCTAGCCATTTTAATCATGGTGCTAATTTGACGGTACTGGTTACAGTAATGGATCGACTGCAGTCTGACCTCCGTAACCCTTTACAGGGAAGCCGCAGATCAATAGGAATTTAATCCGGGTGTGTTAATAGCCAACTCTGTACACGAGCTCCTACCATCACGCATAGTTTCTTATACCAAAATTTCAATTTTTTTGACCTTACAAAAAAATCTAAGTTGCCAACCCTATTCATACACATTCAGAGAAGGAAAACAGATATCCACCGTAAGCTTTGATTCAATTTGGTGTTTCGTCAACTTCGCGGTTCGTTGGGCTTGTGACGTCATTTTGTGGTAAGCAACCGAATAGAGAAATAGTAATCGAAAGGGGTATTCGGTATATACCTTTATACTAATATCAATCGAGTATGTTTCTGAAGTAGCATTTCAAACACAGAATTAACAAAAAAAATCTTAATTCTGTGATTTCAAATTACGCTTCAGAGCCCAGGGTACGCTCTAATCATACTCCTACTTTTGACAATAAGTATATACTTATTTACTGTCATCTATACATATAATAAGACACTAAAATGCGAGTGTCTGTACATTTAATATTTTTCAAAAAAACTGATAAAGTGCGATTCAAAAAGAGTAACAGAAACCAAAAAGACAGTTTTTGTAATTTTTGTCTGTCTGTATGTATGTCTGTCTGGTACGTTATAACTTCGAAAATACTCAACCGATTTAAACGCGGTTTTCACAGTTGGATTACATATAATTAGGAGCGTTGTCAAAACTTTGTTTTGTCAAAATCGGTTGAGGGAAAAAGAAGTTATGGTCGATTGAAAATTTACTTCAAACACTGCTTCAAAACTTTTAATGCGTTTACTTACGTTTAATTTAATTTAGATAAGGCTAGGATTTCTACTTTATATTATCCATATCAATAAAGAAGAAAACACGCACTGCACCTATTAATTTTAATAAAATAACACATTAATTTTGATCGTAAATTTAGTAACATAAAATCTCAATAGAAGGCGCTGACTCACTTTACAACTCGCTATGGTTACGTTTTCGCATTATGATATAGCAGATTGAAATTAACCTTAGCAAATTAAAAAATTTGATAGTACCTGTGAGGTCAAAAATTTTTATTCGTATTTCGACATAAGTTTATTTAGGAAAGTTGTTCAATTGAGTGGTCTGTCTGAATCTGCCCTTAAAATATTTGCAGTTGATTTAAATTCACCTGATATAAGGAATTTTAAATAATGCCTTGCCTAAGAGGAAACGATCTAATCTGGCGCATCATTCCAGAATAGCTAAAAGCAGAAGGTTAGCTAGATCTCAAGAATCGAATGCGGATAGATAGATGCGACTCGATGAAGATAGGCAACGCCATGCATTGTCTCGGTCTTTATAAACTTCTTCTGACAGAGAGTCTCGGTTGTCCGCTGACCGCGAGCGTCATGCGTCATCTCGGGCTTCGGAAACGTTTACCGAAACTCAAGGTTTTGGCGGAAATTGTCGGGGATGAAGTGATTTACACGTCGTACAACGTACAAACGGTGTACATACCTCGAATACCACTCATCCCCTACAATTACCCCTTTCATAAATAAGTCGCAGGGACAAACCCTAAAAGCAGCTGGCATCGGTCTAAGAACAAGTCAACAAGATGTTTCTCGCATGGACAACTGTATGTGGCTTGCTCGCGGGTCAGTAGCGCCGAAAATCTATTTTTATTAGCCTCTGAGAGAAGAACTGCTAATGTTGTCTACACAGAGATTCTTTGAACTTAACTGAAACATGATATTTGTTTATATTTGAATAATGTCCTGGCTACTTCGATTGCGTCATTTCATTTCAATGTAACACAGGTTACGCGAAAGCGACCTACACGCGGGCGGAGCCGCGGGTAACAGCTAGTATAACATAAAACATCAAAATAGGAACAGTGCATTTGAAATGTATGACATACGCCAAATCGGTAAGTCGAATGATTTTCGTTCGAGTCACCGGTTACTTCGAATGAAAATCATTCGACCATAATTATTCAAGTAACCAAGTTATGTGTATGTCCTACATCCAAAAATAGCACTCTAAATGTGTTAGTGGCTAACACGGTGAGGTTTTCAGGCTCCCATGAAGGCATTTGAATCCTGATTTGATAGTGATACAGCCTAACGACTGTGATGTATCGATAACAATCTGGACCAATGGCATAACATGCTTTTACGAAGCACGGAGGAGCTCAAGATAGCCACTAGTAGCGCCAATTCTAAGTAGGCCGCACTCGCCATCGGTTGACAAGTGCTATCGTTACGAACACGCATACTCCGCAAGGCTATCGAGCTGTTAAGGTACTCGGTAATAAAACTCTTAAATAATTTCTTTAAATAACAAAGTAAAGCAGTAATAAATGAAGTTAACGAACAAATCTCAAAATCAAACCTAAATGAATGACTTTAGCTTAGCCCAAGGATGTCCCTTTAAGTTTGCACTGTCTAATTTCATAATACACCCGAGCAAAATGTCGAGCCCTATTAGTTATTTCAGTATTATCAACGAGTTTTGTGGGTGTTTGTCGAACAAATAGTGGTTTCTTGAAGGTAACTTTGAATTAGTATTCTGGTTAAAATATATCTAGAAGTTATGGCTTTTATGATGATGCAAATCTGGTAACAGACCTTTTATGGTACTGTCATTGACAAGGACTGATAATTTGGACAGGTTTGAACCAATGCCGTTACAATCACAGAAAGACTAACCATCGTCTCTATAAATGGGGATTACGGGAATCACCACACCCAGTGCGATGGTAGAGTACCCAACCAGACCCTTACAACTAGTGGAATATGCCTACGCCTTCCACCCAGCCGTGATTGAAAATCTGGGTGGTTATGTGTTGTAGGATCCTCAACCACTCAGTGTCAACATCACTTTTGAAAATTTGCCGGAGCCGTGCGCTTCATGGAATTTAATATGTGGAAAACGAATTAAAAACAGTTATTTCCAGGTATTCACACAATGACTTAAAAGAAGACTTACAATAAAATTTATTTATTTCGCGACTTAAAGGTAAAGTTAACTCGCTTAAGCGAGAATAGATAACATGCAGATATACGGATATACTTTCGCATATTATTAGGGTAGTAAGTAAGTAAGTAAAACCTCTATATTTTCCTTTTTTTTATTAGCGTGAAGTGTATTTTATAAACAACACTTGTATTATGTCTTTAAAATTAATTTAGTCTTATAACACGTTCCTTTCTTTTCGTATTGCTAATCTTTAAAATCACAAATCCCACCGGCAAAGTGAGTTTGCTGTAAAATTGAAGTTGAAATTACTTGAAAGTCGGGCAAGTTCTTATAATGGCAATATTTCTTTCACTATTCACACACTTTCTATCACTACACGGTGGAAACAGGAAATTGTGTGTATAAAAGCATTCGAATTTTATTTCTTTTGGAATTGCGGAAACGTATAAACTTACTTATATGGCAATAAATTGTGTTTTGACAGTGAAAAATAATAAGTAGCAACCTTGTACTAAATTTTCTAATTTTAAGTTTCCTATGTTTGTATTTGAGTGTACATTAATTAAATAAATAAATAAAAATAAATTATATTTGTAACCTAAAGCCTATTTTAGAATATGAAGTTTGGAGTTCGCTAATATAATATAACTTTATTATACGAAACTTCTACTCGTATTTTAGTCTTGAGGCGAGGGTAAACTAAAAGCAAAGGTATCAAGGGAACATAGTTTAAAAAAAATTGCCGACAGCGCTATTTCCTAATTCAATGCAAGCGAATAAAGGGTTATTTACTAAGTCTTCTCTTAAAAAAAGCGAATGCGGAAATATTTTATTATTGTTATATATTTATTTATTAAGACCTAAGTTTGACTTAGTGTCTATGGGCCCCAAATGGGGCAAAGGGCGCCCATAATGCACTTCGCCATTATTATCTGTGGGTAAAATCTAAACAAAATTTATGATTTCATCAATGCAATTTGTGATGTAAAATGCAAATACACAAAGTTTAAAATTCCTTTAAATATTGAGTAAGCATACCTTTTTTGCGCGGGTGTGATTCTGTAAGACCTCATTCTAAACTTCGAATCTGAATCCGCTGTGAGTTTCTTGATTGGCATTCTAAAAACTCGGTTGATAATTTAAATCTATACTAGCGCTACCCTTGCGTGCGTGTCAGCGGGACGAACTAGATTGGCCGTGAAATTTTGTATGGGATGACGTAAGATGTGGAGTAAGGTAATTCCCCCGTCACTTCGAAGCTCACTTGTCATTTTGAACCTCATGCAAAGTGTGAGTGAATAGCGAAGTGAGAAGCGAGTTGATGTTTGAAATTTATAGAATCGACAAGCAGGAATTTTCTAATCATTGTCTCTTCCTTTCAATTCTCTCGAACTAATAACAATGGTAATAGTTAGTAAAGGCACTCGAATGCCTAGCATTCATCTACTAAAAACATATAAAAAAAACTAACATAAAGGTTTATCTTTGTGCAGGAAATGCCGACGAATCAGCACAAAAATTACGCACGTGGGAGGAAAGCTATTACGAGTATGTTCGTAATTTCTCTGTTTCTGTGAAGTCGTAAAGTTTATTTTCCCTTTCTACCTGCTAAGCAAAGAAAAAATATATTTCATTTTGCTTTTGGTGCTCTTATATGTAAATAAACAAAATTAATATAATACTTAATACTACCACTACACAGTATAAAACAAAGTCGCTTTCTCTGTCCCTATGTCCCTTTGTATGCTTAAGGTTTTTATGCCCATGCGAAGCCGGGGCGGGTCGGTAGTAAAGGTATTAATCTGAATCTTTAGAATACTAAATCTGTGAAGTCTTAAATATTTTATCTCTTTGTTTATATATATTTATTCTCTGTGGTCTTTAAAATACCGTAGAGCATTCTCTGCCAGTATCAAACAGAAAATCGAAAAGGGAAAACAATAAGGCATCGCGTTATTGAGGACAGATTTCCAAACGCTTACGGAGTAAGTGATATGGGTATTACCATATAGTATATTAAGGTCATTAAAAAACTATGCCATAAAAATAAAGTACATCTATTTCATTCCACACAATAATACAGGTGTCCTAATAAATTAACAGCACGCAGAGCTTTCGTTCCCAAAACAGGTTAGGAGCGTTTTCGATCAAACGAAATATTCAATTTAATAGACACCCTCAATCTCCGGCCCTCAGAAGGCGTGTCACTCCGTGGTAATCCAGATAAAATGTCGGCTGCTCAAGTTAATGTGGTCCGGATATTACCGGCTTATCTCAACAGAGCCCAGGTGCCTTACTTTTATATAGGATTTAGACTCCGGCTTAATTAAATGCTATAAAATCACAGGGAGATAAATTGATTAATTTAGACTTAAATTGATTATATTAATTAAGTCTTGATTGGTTTGCAAGATTTAGTTTATCTAGCTCAAAGGCTGGCTAGTACTTCTAGTAACGGAATTTTTGATTGTCAGTTCCATGCTGGAAACATCCAAGTATTGTTCAAGTTGCCGCCGAGACGGCTGGTCCTTGGTATTCGGAAGCCAAGAACTTTGTGGGTGAGATAGGACGCCGGCTGAGAGAACGCGGTCTTGACCAGCGTTCCGGATGGTATTTGATTCAAAGGATATTTATCGCGATTCAACTTGGAAACTCTGCGAATGTAGTGTAATGTACCTTTAAGTAGGTACGATCAGGGGCGGAATTTTTTGCTGAAGTCTATATTATTATGTACTTGTGTTTTGAGAAAAAATAAAATGGATAATTTAGTATATTATCTCTGTTCCCTTAATTGCTTTATACTTCATACCATGGGAAAAGGAGATGCCACTTATCGTCATCATCTTGAGTTTATTTACACTTTTACTGGATGGAAGTCTGAGAAGTTTCAGTACTTAGATTTTCCGTTATTTGTCTTGTAAAAAGCAATTAAAGTTGACTTTAAAGCTAGTTAAACATTTCGCATTAAATCTTCTATAAGTCGTAAATTAAATAAGTTATTAAGGTTATAAACTTCAGCATAAGCTATAAAATTGCACAAGACTGGATCTTAAATTTATTAGTTTTATTGTGTACATTACATTAAATTAAAGACTTAAGAAGTTTCTAAGGAGGACTGGACGTAACAGATGGAACTAACTGAACAAAGTTAGTAGTTCTATGAACATGAACAATATACCTCTAGCGTTAGTACTATTATCACATTACCCTGCTCAGTGACTATTATATATTCTGAGCCGAGAGCTACTATATACTCGTACGTACTTGGCAAGTGCAAAACTTATTTGCTACACATAATGTGCTACATGATCTAAGTGTGCTACGTATGCAACATTGTTTTTTATTAATCATATATCTTCACTATGTAGATGTAAAGTGAACCAGATATATTCAAAGTATACAGCCTAGGTGCCTAAGATGTTTTTGTAAAGGTAAAGTGGAGTACCTTTGCCCAGCAGTGGGACAATATAGGTTAATTAAAAAACAAAAAGTTGAGTAACTACTTTTCTATTAGGCCTACCATTTATTCCTTTTTTACATAATTTTCGCTGTTATGCCTGACTGTGCCAGAAGGAATGTTATATTTTTTGAGAGTATGAATGTAGTTATGTATAATTGTTTGTTACGCTGTGCAGCCAAGGCTTGATGTATTTTAGTTTGAGAGGTGTCGTTAGATTTGTATTTACTGTGAGAGTGACACTGGGTATTTAAATTACATTCCAAGCTTCGGAGCCCCTGAGTCTTACCAAAAAGTAAGAAGTATCTCATTTCTACCCTCTAAAACACTTCTTTGAAACTAACTTTATAATTAGACTTGTACATTTTTGTGACTGTTATAAAACATCTAGGTCACAGGTTTGCTTCGTATTATCTTGCCTATACCAATATTATGTGATGCCATTGTTCTATTGTGGACAGTGGACGTCCCTCGTCTCCACAATCGCGACATAACGACCACGTCATATGGCCGCCGCGCCGGTTACTTTTGAATTAAAAATGGCGGTCGAGAGGGTGGAGTATTTTTACTCTTTGTTTACGTCACGCCCACGAAGCAAATCTGTGTATTTGCTTCGTGATTACGCCTATCAATATACAGTATACACTGAAAAAAATAGTTACTTATACACAACCAGACTTTCGTCAATCAATAGCACAAAAATTACTACATAGGTAACTCTTGCAATATGTAACCAAACGTTTTGTCATCTTATTTTTAAATCATCAAGTTAACTTCATTGATTCTTGTCAAACTTTGGTTATTTCTCAAATAGCCGAAGGTTAAATATCCACAATCAATCAATCAAAGCAACTCTTCGTTGTAATTTTATAACTCAAGAAAGAGCTCACCTATCCAAACCAAATGTTTAGGCTTTGTTCGGACTATTTAAAAGATGGTTTATGTGAAGTTTGCACAAAATCGGTCGAACGGTTCTTCATTTTTTTATTATTTCACTTTATTTTTAAGCTGCGAAGCAAGTACCGGGCCGCTAGTTATTTATATATCTAGATGTTTCCCCGCGGTTTCACCTTTCATCCTCAAAAATCAGGCTAATGCAGAAATCTCAAGACTTCCTTCTACAAACAAACTCGCAAACTTACTAAACATTTCACCTTATAATTTTAGTAATGTGTTACTTTTGGTTTATTATTTGTTGAAGGAAATAACTATTATAAGCATCGTCTCTACCACTTTCTGGTTAACTCTAACAGACCCCTTTCTAGGATAAGTCCGTCATTGTACTTTTCGTTTTAATTTTATACCTTTTAGTAAACAAACAAAGAAACAAACTACCTATTTAACCTCGAGTACATAAGTGTTAGTTATGTTATAAGTAAGTAGTGTTTTTATCTCAACGTTTTCTAGATAGAGTCCCATTAAAAATAAATTTTCACTGAAAAGGTTTGATTTCTTAATTAGGTTTACATTTTCCAGTAATACTGGTAACTTAAGAAGTTTTTCACTTCGATTAAAATGCTAATGGGATGTTGGACACCGCGACGCCGACGCTATTAATTAAAGAAAGTACAGAGTTGGTAGCGTACAAAGGTCACTGTGTTGTACAGTGGGCCACATAGAACAGTATGACCACCTTAGGTGTAATGGTAAGGTGGTTACTTTTCATGTGGACTACTGTACATTAAATTGTGTATTCTGAAGAAAACTGTGATTTGAGACAAAAGTGTAATTTTACCTGTTTCGTTTAGCTATTTCGAAATAGATTTGTGGAAATATATTTTAACTATTAGCCAGAAATCACATTGCTACTACCATTCCATTATAGTTTGAAATTACTCTATGTAGAAAATTTCGAAAAGATCGTAATTCACTCGCATACTCAGCTAGCATTTCCCCTTTGATGCCCAGGGGGTATCGTTTCTTCCTTCTCATTAGGTATTATATGATATTAATAATTACTCTTCCGTACTCTTTTTATATTATGCCGTCGCGACGCCCGGCGCCGACAGAGAACGTAATATCAACTAATACTTTATAATCTTACATCTGATTGCACATTATATATCATCATAATTATCATAGTTTGAGGCACACGAAGTGAATTTCTTGGCTTTTCTCACACATTTTTAGTGGTCATTCTACTATCACATTTTACTTGACCCCTTCCCTTATCTTGTAGTCTAGACATTCGAGTGGCGGTAGTGAGGTTTGGTCCCACGGGAAGCATATTTTACCACAAGTTAGACTCCAAGGACGTTGCAGCCTTCAGTCATCTCATCTGTTAAGAAAAATAATTCCGTGCTTCATAAGACAAATAATCCGTGCTGGACCGGATTACATCTTGCTGGCTATTGAAAAAACCACATCAGATGCGATGGCGCGTCTTCGAAAAACTGCAACAAAATCTTACTTACTAAAAAAATCCTTTTATAGTAGGTCGGTTGTCTTACCCCGTATTAAGAAACGTTTCTTAAGCCTATTTTAGTTAAAATTTGTTTCGTCTTGTTCTTTCACATGAAGTGTCAGGTAAGAGAGAAAGAGACAAAACATATTTTAGTTAAAATGGGCTAATCAAACGTTTCTTAATACGGCGGTTAGTGTTATGTGTGACCATAGCTTCTATGTGCAATTCCATTACAAACTCTGCTTACTCAATTATAAAAAAAAAATTATCTTCTCTTTTCGGAAAATATTTTCTTTTTTCTCTTCAGGCGGGAGTCAGCCGGCCAGTTACCCCGATCAGCGAGTATCGACTCTATGGTAGAGGCCGCTATCTGTGCGAGGCACTCCGAACCTTGCCAGCCCACCACGTTGCAGCTTCCCAGGGCAGACAGAGCCTTCAGCCTCGCTTCTCCGGTTGTTGGGAGGAGAGCCAAAACCCAGAGAGGGCAAGCTGGTAAGTGACATGTTTAAAGAATATATTGTTTTTTAACCGACTTCAAAAAAAGGCGGAGGTTCTCAATTCGTCGGATTTTTTTTTAATATTCAAATTCAAATCAGAAATAAAAATGTGTCATTTCAATATGACGAAGCCAGAACCTGAGATACCTATATAATTTTTTAACTCATATCTATATCTATATATATAGGTATATATTTATATTAAATACTTTTAATTTTTGTTGTTTAAGAACTTGTATCATTTAATAAAACAGATTTCACACACTTACAATAATATATACAAAGAACAATACAAAAATTCATATTGTTTTTGTATAGGATAATCTTATCACTTATTTACGTCAATCATTACTTCTATCAAGTTACCACCACTTCCAAAGTGCAAGTGGAGAAGAAGCAGCGTCACAATTATATACCTATATTGCTCATCTAACTACGTACTATTTCATGCTATACAAATAGTTCTTCTTCATACAATTGTTAGCGCCCGGTAACATCACGTGACAGGTATCGCCCCACTACAGGTAAACCCCTCTTGGCAGTAGTAGTGTCGGGGTGAGTATCAGTGTAACACTCTCTTCTCCTTGGGTTCGCCGAGCGGTGCAGACGTGTATTGTGCTCTAGTGATTTAACATGGCCTTTATTAGTATTTGATATTGATATGATATTGCTGTTGATAATTTTAATATGTGTTCAAATGTAACTGTAGATTAACATAGGTAGGCACGGACGAGGGATTGGTACGCTTCAGGCTGGATCCCAGTGATTGGAGCGGGGTTGGTGCTCCTATCTTTACCGTGATTAGTGCCAAAGCTTAGACACGAATGGGTAATTCGGTCGTATAGCTAACACAATAAGGCTTAAATATTTCTGTATTAACGGAAACCGGCAAGTTACGTTGGGAATAGCTTCAGCAATTCGGCCTCCGCCGGCACCTGGTGGCCTACTATCTACTATCATCTCTAAAAACTATGCAAGAACGATTGAGTAAAGGAGATGTCGCCTTACATCATGTATTGCGCTGTCTCGCTTACTTACTTGTTCTTGCATGGTCTTAGAGATGGTAGTAAGCCATCTGGTAAAGAAAAGGGGCAAACCTAAAAGTTGCTAGCGGAAAATCGGTATACTGTTCCGACTGAAATCTTTATATCTGTTTCAGTTTAATAAGAATTAAATATTTAACTGAAGTAAAACAGGCAATAATCAGTACTTTAACACTTATCACTGAGAAAAGTGACTTTTCAACCCTTGTCCAGTAAATTCTCTCAAACCGAAATCGAACGCGATAGACGTTTGACAAAAAAACGAGAGTATCGCTGTTAATCGAATACATTGATTGATGGGTATTGGCAAGTATTGGTTGAGCCGACACGGACGCGTCAACAGATTGCAAAAACGAACAAAACTCTACTACGATCAAACGCATTGAATTCTCAGCCGTTGAACAGAATTTTTCGTATCGACAATTTTACAGCTTTTGAATTTTTTTTTTTTTCAGTTTACTTTGAAGAGTTTTAGTGTTCCGTACAAAAGTTGTAACAACGGGTTCCTATTAAGTAGCTTATTACCAAACTTGCGCTCTCAATTCGTCTGCCTGTAAGGGAGCTCTATCTCATAAACTGTATTAGGTACCTACTAAAGATTTGAAATTTTACCAGATTATTTAGGTATATCTGTTGCTACTATATTAACAAATATAGTGCCCTTAGTGTGTGTTTTCGCGGATATTTTCAAACTTTTTTCAAAAAGATTCTACAATGCCGACTGTACTGGCAAACGCAGCGTGAGTCATCCAGCACCCAGATGGTCTGGCCTTATAAGATCACAAAAAGACACTGGTCGACGGCAGCTTGAAATCTGTCATATTGGATATAGTGAACGAGCAGTGGAAATATTACTGATAAAATGATAATTATGATTATTTTTAAGCTAATTCTTCGTGGGCTTTTCTTTCTCGGAGAATTATAAAAAAACCTGACTGGTTAGCTTACATAGCTATTCCACATTTTCGTACTTATAAACTTAATTGAGTAAACTATGATTACATAGACTGTACTCTAACTTTATAATAAGTAAGTACTGAAATGTTGTACGGTCTAAGTTCTAAGAAGTGGACTATCGAATAATTTTGTGGTTGGCGGCTCCCGGTCTAACTTTGTTACAACTTCAGTTACCTACGTCGGCTACAGGCTAAGTCTAGTACGAATTCTCAGTTTGATTAAATGCAGTCAACATTGGCTTAACTTGAGTTAGGTATAAATTAAGTTTAGGACTACGAAATAGTGTAAAATTAATATTACCAGCCAGTCAGACCACGGCGTCGATTCTGCTAACGTTAAGTCACTTTTTATACACTATTTACAAGAATTATGACAGTATGATGTGATGTGAATCTAGTGTGTGGTGAGACCATCAGCAGTGATATAAAAAAATATATATATTTTTTTGTAACTAGTGTGTGTGTGTATAAAACGCTACAGTTAAAACTCTATTTTGACACGATTAAGACTTAACGTTAGCAGAATCGACGCCCAGCTAGTGTGCAGGCAGCACTCTCCATTACAACCCGAACATAACAATTCAAACACTGCTATTTGGCGGCAGAAGTGAGATGAGAGTGAGGTATTTAATAGATTCAGGTGTTACTTTGCGGAAGTCAAAGTTATAAGCACTTACCAAATTACTGTGCGTGCTACCGCCACCAGTGCCCCTAGTATTAGTGTTTTTTTAACACTCATACTAGGGTTTTTAAGAAACACTCATACTAGGGTTATAAAACGCTCATACTAGTGTTATAAAAAGGCTACACTCATACTAAGCACAGTTAGTTCATGCAAACAACTACTGCTGGCCGGCGCCCACCCACTACTGTTATTTATTTATTTATTCAAACTTTATTGCAAAACTACAATAGGCGGACTAACAGTCAACCTTAGTCCCAGTATGCCAGCTACCATTAGTTTGCACACATATTCCTTGTGACACGTGTTTCACCTCTAGGCGAGGCAACCTCAGGCACCAAGGCACTAAGTTAAGTGTTCGACGCACAAACGACGAATAAAATAGTCCACGGTTTTCCCAATGGACTACAACATAGGGTAGTTCAAAAATGGCGTAAAAAGATTTCTTAATGGTCGGCAACGCGCACGTGACACCCCTGGTGTTTCATTCGTCAATAGGCTACGGTAACCGCATCCCATCAGGTGGGCCGTAAGTCTGTTTGCTTACTAAATGGAATAAAAATAAAAAAAAGTCTACCTCCATTAAAGTGGCACTAAGATGAAGATCAATAAACGTACTTTATTCAGACAGTAAGTAGGTATCATTATTATGAGAACAGTTGAGTAACAAACCGAAAACAAGTGCTACCACAGACAAAAAGTAAAAAAATAAGCTGTTGTCTTTGACATGATAATAAAGGCGCTGAGTGGGCGGAGTGGTCGACTACTTTGCATTGCATAGAGTTGAGTTATACCAGTAGCAGTGGAAATTCTTTATTTCGAGGGCTTTCAACGATTCACCCAAGTTGAATACTTTAATTTGTATTGTTTTAAGCTTAAATTAAAAACGCGTTTTGCATGTTAAACTTGTAAATCAAACGTTATCGATTGATTGTTTTATCAATCGAATCTAAAACATTATCTGTCATAGCAACTTTGTATAACATACAATATATAAAAGATTAGCTAAAAAGTAAAAATTTTTTTTTTTTAAAGTGGCACAATTTTTTATTACTTTTTAGTAAATATTAAGAAACTATGTCTCTTTGGAATGCGATTTTTTTTTAAATAATTATTTGACAAACACTGCATCTTATAAAGATATTAAGTCATTCAAAATAAATATTCATTAGCTTATGTGGACATACGCTCAGCTCTACGCGGGCGAAGCCGCAAGAGAGAGTATTTATTTCGAAAGGGAGAAACGGAAATGGCCCAAAACATTGAGATGGTTCATAGATTATTTTTCTTTATTTTATAACATACTTAGTTTATTAACTGAAATATACGAGCTATGCAACCATAATCTCTTTAAACATTCCTCCTAATGAGAATAAATAAGACGCGATGACTTTAAGTGAACACCATGCTTCAAAGCTGTTGATAATTATGTGACTAAGAATTTTATTTAGTAAGGAAATAAAAAGTAGTGTTAACAAAGCCCAAATATTTGCTATGGATGCTTATCACGTCATGAACATACACAACAAAAACAGCTTGAAGTGCAATTGAGAGCAAGATTAATTGCTCATTATAAATGCACAGGCGATTTTATGTAGCATCGTAAGATCCACAGACACTATCTTCAGCACTTGTTTGGCTTATATCTTCTTCTCAGCATATTATCGTCCACTGCTGGACTTATGCCTCTTCCATGGCTTTCCATTATGTACTTAATGCGGCGTTTGGGCTTATACGACAAAATAAATTAACACATTTATGTAGTCACTTAACAGACTTTAGGCTGGTAATGGAAGATGTCAAGAGAGCCAATGCTCGGTGGGCTTTCTCTCTCTCTATTGAAGGAGATAGCTCTCTTTTTGTTGTGCCCTAGCTGCCCTGTTCCTTGCACAGTAGGCACCAACGAAGCGAACGATCGGGCGGTGGAGGTGGCCAAATACTGGGCAAATTCAATAGAGCCCTATAGCCATTATGACTCAAAAAAAAAAAAAACCCAACAACAGTGAATGTTGATAGCCTGGGGGACCCTTGTTTCACAGACAGAAATTTCATAGAATTTCGATTCACAGAAAATGTTTCATAGAATATTTAATTCTTATATTATTGTTTCAAATACTATTTACTTGAATGAAACATAATTTATAGAAACACAGTTCAATGAATTTTAGAATCTCATATTTTCATTTAAGAAACTAATCAAACAATAGAATATTTCTATAAAGAATATGGTTTGTTCGGTATATTCAATGGAATTTCATGGAATTTTATTTTACTGAAAATCTATTTTACTAGATTAGGGCAAACCTATAAGTTAGGTTATGTTAGAACTGCGACCAACTAGGTCTGCTAGGAATGTTTTATCCAATTTACTAGATTAAGGCAAACTTATAGGTTAGGTTATGTTAGAACTGCGACCAACCTAAATAAGTTCTATCCATTTTACTAGATTAGGGCAAACCTATAGGTTAGGTTATGTTAGAACTGCGAACAAGAGAACGAAGCGAGCGTGCCGCGGTAGCGGCCGGCGAGTGCTAGAAAAGTTCTATCTATATCATAATATTTAATTTGATATTATGATATTATAAACATCGAAAAAGTAAATATTATTTGTAAAAAAAAACTATGAGTTAAAAATCTTCATAATAAATATTCTGAGTATTGATTTTCTGGGTAACGAAAATCTATTTTTAAAAATTATTTTTACTGAGTAATCTATATATTGATTATTCAATGACATGAATCTTATAAAAATTTTCTGTATAACGAAAATCTATAAAACTTTTGTCTATATATGAAAGTACACCCTGATAGCCTGCCTTCTTTTGTTATAGTTTAAGAGCCAGTGAAAAGCTACCTGTATGTATTTGACCAGACCTGTTTTTGTAGTAGTATTGAGCCCCCCATACCTACCATACATGAGATAAGGATTAACTAACCCGAGAGTTGTGGACGCGGCGAGAGATCAGGTAAGACAGGTAGGTACAAATTTTTGGTGAATTTTAAATACATTTGACCAAGTCTGCCATTTGTAAATTTGAGAATAGTATTGTTATTACTAACTGATAATAACAATGGCAGACCATCATCCGCGTATAAACATGTTGGCAGACAGTTTTGAAAGTGTTGAAAAAAATAAATTTTTGAACATAATTGCGCGTCCACCACTCTCGGCATGGTAGGTATAGGGGGCTCAATGTATAAAAACTCAGGTCTTGTCAAATACATACAAGTAGCTTTTCACTGGCTCTTAAACTATTAGTTATTTTTACGAGAAGAAAGGCAGCTGGCACTAAGTACTTTTTATGTTTTTCTGTGGCTTGCAGTCTAGTAAAATATGATATTTCAGTTCAATGTAAAATTTAATCACAGTACTTGTAAGTAGTGAGTTCTCCGAATTTGATTAAAGTTTATCCATTAATACAACAGTTGGCGGGAACTACCACAAAACAGCGGAAGCAGCCCCAAATGTTCTTGTGACTGACAGTTTGAAAGCATTTGCTTACAAACTGTTCAGTTCTCTTTTTACTAACTAAAAAGCTAGTCTGAATATTCTAACTTGTATAAATTCAAAAAAAGCTATAAAGGACTAGGTAGGTCAAATATCCCACCATATTTACATCTAAAATATTGCCAAGACGAGACCGTAATGACGTTTTTCAGAGCATCCATACTCCATACTAATATTATAAATGCGAAAGTCTGTCTGTGACCTCTTCACGGCTAAACTGCTGGACCGATTGTGATGACATTTTGGTATGGATATAGTTATGCACTAGGAGTCAAACATAACCTACTTTCGGGCGCGATATAACCGAGGCGCACGCGGGTGGAGCCGCGGGCAACAGCTAGTATGAATTATAAATATAGCAGGCAACCGACTTAAATACCTTCCTCAAGACATAATTTAGATTGTAATGGAAAAGCTTTTGCTCATGGCCTTGTCTGAATATGCAATGTTTTCAAAATATGAAATAATGATCAGAATCTAAGCGTTATCCTGTTGCCTGATGGCTCCGGATCTCATAACTTTATTTTTATTAATTATTAATTAAAAACAATATTTTACTGCAAACTATCCTTATCCTTACTTTCTTATCCTTACAATATACATGCGAGAGTGAATTTGTTTGTTATGCTTTCACGCCCTATCTACTGTACCAATCTTCCCGAAATTTCGCATACACATTGATAGAAGTGTTGAGAAGGACTTAGGAAACCTTTCATCCCGGGAAAAAGCACTGCTCCCGTGGGGGAAACCACGCGGACGAATGCTAGTCTATTATAATTATATAACTGTCTCTATGGTTCACTGGTATTCGAATTTAACATCATTTAAAAAAAATCATATACTTAGCCACCTTTTTTTACTTTTATGGAAACTTGTTTCTTCCATACTAGTCTGGGAGAAAAAGAAAAACTTAGAATGTACCAGTTGCTTTCCTCGTAAAAGTCGACTGAGACAAAGGGGAATCCTGACATAAGCGATGCGGCTAGCAAAGCATCACTATTGATTTCTTGTTTCAACTACCACCATGCTAAACGTGGCCTTAGATCTTATAACCCTAGACTCATTCTACCCCGTTTGAGATAAAAACGTGTTTATCTATGATGTATATAAGTATATTATATATGTTTACTAGCTGTTGCCCGCGGCTCCGCCCGCGTGTAGGTCGCTTTTCGCGTAACTTGTGGAAACTACAACTATCCAGACCTATAGTTAAATCTATAGTATCCTATTTCCGTGCCAATTTTATAAAGCCATTACATTGCTACGATATCAAACTGAAAATATTAACTTTCATACTATCACATCTTTGTCTCTAAAAGAGTAGACGCAGCCTATTACAGGGTCATTTGGACCTAAAAGCCACTCCTAAAGTTATAGTGGGCGTGAAAAGTGGAGAAAATCTCAATAAAAAGTGATAAGTTAGTTAAATTAAACCTTACGACACGACCGTATGCTCCGTCAAACAACAACTGAACTGACTTGCCGATTTGATTATTTTTTAAACCAAAGCCAAACCAAACCAACCAATCAATTCAAATAGCTTACAATACAACAAAATAAACAAACCAACCAATAGAACTAAATCAACAACTATTTTTTTTTTAAATAATTCAAATTAATTGCCGTAAGGAAAATTTTCAATCTGCTATACCATATGCGAAAAAATAATTAAAATAAAGTCAGCGCCATCTATTGATATTTTATGTTACTAAATTATTCGCCCACACACATTCAATGTGTTATTTTATTAAAATTTAATAGAGACTGCAGTGTGTTTTTCTCTTTATTGATATCGATAAAACAAAGTAGAAATTCTAGCTTTATCTAAATTAAATACGTTTATGTAAACCGCATTCAACTCTGTTTAAAAGTTTTGAAGCAGTGCTAGAAGTAAACTTCAACTGACCATAACTTCTTTTTTCCTTAACCGATTTTGACGATCGATATGTAATCCACCTGTGAAAACCGCGTTCAAATCTGTTGAGTAGTTTTGAAGTTATAACGTACCAGAGAGACAAAAATTCCAATTTTTTTTTTTTTTTTGTTTCTGTTACTCTTCTTTAATCGCTCCGTATCAGTTTTTTAGAAAAATATTTAATGTATAGACACTCGATTTTTACTGTCCTATTATTTGTATAGATAGATAAGTACAAAATACTGATATATTAACGGACTTAACGCTAAGAGCGTTCTCTACCAGTCAACCATTTGATTAATCTTCTTCTTCAATGTCATCAATGACAAACTATTAGATTTGATTTGATTGGGGTTGCGATATCGTTTATCCGGAAATAAATTAGCAAATTAATTTATTCGTTCCTTTTCAAAATTAAAATAAAAGTAAGAAAAAACGAAAACAGAAAATTATTGTTTGTGGCAGGATTCGATCCAGCTACTTCCAGCTATTTCATGAAACATTTCTTTACTAAAATATTAAAAGCAAAAATATAGAATTCTAAAAAAACTAATACAAAACGAAAAAAAGTAAGTAAAAAAAAGTCATGTTTAGCAGGATTAGAACCCTCTACTCAAAATAATAATCTGCGACCTCTACCGATAGGCCAACATGCGTTTGTTAGTAAATGGCGAAATTTTAATTATTTGTCTATAGGTAGGCAAATTCACCCCTTTTTTGGATGTAAGGGTTGGAATCGTGAACAACCCTTTCTTATGTGGGCAGTATATAGTATAATGAAGACACTTACCAAATTTCACGTTTATGGCTTTTATAGTTTCGGTTTTTGTGATGATAAATTAGTTAACCTCCCTCTTTTTACCATTCGTTACTCTCCATTAGTAATTTTTGTTGAGAAGCATTCTTGCCAAGTTTCAAGTATGTACATCAGTGAAGATTTTAATTTTTATTCATACCAACTTTGCCCTCAATTTTAACCCTTTTAGGGGTCTAATTTTTAAAAATCCTTTCTTATCTGAGCACTACGTATTAGCATAAAACTTCAGTCCAAATTTCAAGTTTATAGCTTTTATGGTTTAGGCTGGGCGTTGATTTATCAATTGCCCTTGTTCTTTTATATATTTTATATGTATAGAAATTATATTAATCTACTAACTAATTTGAAATGTATACAAATATACTTAAAGACCTACAATTTATTTGAGAAACCTTACAATATATTTAAGATATGCAACTAACTTATGGAAAATAACACAAAGATTTACCTATTTTCAAACTACTATTTGAAATCCGGAATCCGTAATCCGGAAAAATACTTTTCAAACTTAAATTAAACGAATCAATGAGTAGCCCAAAACGCAGACATTAAACTATACATACAATATAATGCCGCAATTAATACCACTCCATACTCCGATCAATTCCAATTTAATTTTATTATTTTATATTTAGCAGGTACCAAATCGTCTAAACACACAATCAAATCGTTAGAAAAGCAAAAAAAAAATTTTTTATTTATTTTGGAATCTCAATTACTACACATGATGATTAAATGCGAACGACAAACTTTTATCGACTTTTAAAATGTATGGTGGCGCCATCTATTGACACATTACTGAACTCATAATATTAACAAATAAATAAAACCTTTGCACTCTGTTTTCTATTATGTATTGTATCCTATTACATGTACATACAATACAATTCAATACAATACAATACAAAATATTATACCAAAAGATATTTTCAATTTTAATTCCATGTATCTCACTTCAAAAATGACACAGTTTCATACAAACTGGCAACCCCTATTTCACCCCTATAGGGATGTAATTTTCAAAATCAATTGATGCATTATTATTTTTTACCAATTACAAATTCAAATTAAAAATTTCATGTGTCTCACTTCAAAAATGACAAAGTTTCATACAAAATGGCAACCCTTATTTCACCCCTTTAGGGATGTTATTTTCAAAATCTGATTGGTGCATTATTATTTCTTACCAACTTCAAATGTAAATTAATAATTTCATGTATCTCACTTCAAAAATGACGAAGTTTCATACAAAATGGCAACCCCTTTTTCACCCCTTTAGGGATAAAATTCCCAAAAGTCCTTTCTTAGCGGACGTCTCTTAGTCACAATCTACCTTCCTGCCAAATTTCATCTTCATCGGCTCAGCAGTTTTGGAGATTTCGTGATGAGTGAGTGAGTGTTTTTCGCTTTTATATATATAGATTTAAACTTGTCACTGTTTCCGTTCCTACCTTCCATTTTACAACTAACTAGAAAATAATAAAATGGTATGTCCTACATCAATGATTCTTAACTGTACATCAGCAAACTGGTTATATTTATTGATGCACGTTCATAACTTCCCTTGCGGTCACCGTCCTGCCACGGGTCAATGGCCTGTTATCTCAGATAATTGATATCGTTTTATAAAATTATCTCGTACTTCAAAATGCAAATTTCTTAAAGTTACTTATCATCAATTAGGTCGTATGCATCTATGCATGTTTGCCTACTAAGTTATTTAAAAAAAGAACCTGAAAATATTTAAAAAAAGAAATCGTCAAAGTCGTTTTTAGCTTAGCTAGAGATATAAACCGCTAAGATCCAAAAATAATGTTATCTTAACTGGTAAATAAAAATAAGGGTCGATGTCAGGGTCCTAAAAACATCTACCATACCACCACCATCAGGTATGCCCGTTTGCCTAAAAATATTAAAATGTATAAAAAACAATACTTTTATTTCTTTCTAACTTAGACTCATCGACGAAACACAAAAATTTTGCCCAAGGATTTCATTCTTCTCCGTGGTTTTGTCTCTATCAATCTTATTCTTGGTTGAATCCTAAATATTTTCTCCTTGGCTTTGAATGAACATAAAATACGGATTTATGTAATTTACAACCTACCTTAGCACATAAAATAAACAGGAGAGTAATTAAACAAATTTTACGATTCTGAATGTTTAGTCTAACCTTACCTGAGGTCGAATTACTCGTAAAAATATCACAAGCTTAAGTACACAACCTTTTGCCAAACCCTTAGTTCTTCAAAGGCGTATTGATGTTGCTTTTGACATGGAAATTGGTGCTTGAAATTGTGACGGAAATATTCAATCAGGGGTCAGTATTTGAGAACCGTTTCTTTTTTGATGTTTGGTATTAATTTACAGAGGTAGACCTTTGTACGAAGATCGTCAAAATCAGAATATTTTTTTACTTACCCAAATGATGGTGGTTCATGATGTGGTAAGTATTTCATTATAAGAGCGCATATTTTACCAAACTAACCATTTCTTATTTGGCATGTATGAAGAGGAGGCCCAATTTTCAACAGAGTTAAAAAGTGAGGTAAAATAAATAAATAAAATCATAAATATATAGGGACAAATCACACAGATTGAGCTAGCCCCAAAGTAAGTTCGAAACTTGTTTTATGAGATACTACTTCACTCAACGATACTCTATTATATAACAAATAAACCATATTGATAAACATCCAAGACCCAGGCCAATCAGAAAAAGATCATTTTTCATTCTAACCTGACCGGGGATCGAACCTGGGGCCTCCTGAGTAGCGGACAGGCATGTTAACAATTATTATTACGTCAAAGAATGTTATTAATTATGTTGAAACATAAAATAATTGTTTTTGCCTAAAATACGAAACCGACTTCAATTCCTCAACTAAAAAGGATGAAATAATTAATACATTGTTGTTTAAATATGCTTCATATCAAACATTTTAATAATTCTGAAGTCGGTGCCGGTTCTTTTAATAAAATATGCTAATTAACGAGCCAGCAGCTAGTCAACGAATTCGTAAAATTGGCACCAACTTCAAATTTATTTAAATGTTTGATATGAAGCATATTTAAACAACAATGTATTAATTATTTCATCCTTTTTAGTTGAGGAATTGAAGTCAGTTTCGTTTTTTAGGCAAAAACAATTATTTTATACTTTTTAGTTTTGAATACGCAATGCCTTACAACTAAAAAGTTGTAAACACTTTGCATTTTGGAAAGTCGGGTAAACGTCATCAGCGTCGCCTCACCTTGCGCAAATCGCAATAAAACTTGAAGAGTTTTCTCGATAACTCCATGATTCCATCATCAGATCCTGATCTGATGACTATGGAACCATCTAGAAAGTATACCCTTTCTAACAAAAAAGGAATTTTACAAAATGATTCAGTGGCCTTCGAGTAATCGAGCAAGATATATTGCAATCAAAAAGTTGTAAATACCTCGCATTTTTGAAAGTGGGTTAAATTTTCCAGCATTGTCTCACCTACGTCTCACCTTACTAACATTGAATCAAAAAATACCCATGCCCAATACAAAACTTGAAGAGTTCGCTCGATTTCTCCATGATCCAATCATCAGATCCTGACCTGCTGAATATGGGACCAATTGGAAAGTATACCCTCTCGAACTAAAAAAAAATTTTTCAATTCGGTCCTGCCGTCTTCGAGTAATCCATAAAAACATACATAAAAAAAAATAAAAACATACCGACGAATTGAGAACCTCCTCCTTTTTTTGAAGTCGGTTAACAAGAATTTTATTTACAAAAGCACCGTAAAACTAATACGGGATAAAACTGGGATCGGCTTTCTCCTTAACACGAATTTGTTAAATTAAGCTCTTATTACTATTTGCCCTTCAATCACTGCTAAAGTATATATTAATTTTAAGCAAACATTGTTTCCTTGAGCAAACTGAACCATAATTCACGTGAGTGCCAATTGTATTAGTTCCGAAGCTAAGATCTACTGGGAATGAAATGTCAACATCAGCTCTTGGGATTGGATTTCAATAATATTGATGTGCAAATTAGATACGTCTTTGTCAGCGTGTATACAGTTTCTTACCTGTTCAAAATTTACAATTAAAAACTTAATCGTTTCGCAATTTGTTGTTTTTTCAATTATTCATTCATTAGGGAAAATTGAAAAGTTTTTTGCATCATAAGCTATCTAAGTAAAATTAAAAACAGGAAGCTTAATTAACATACTTTAGATTTACACAATATAAGTTGAATTAAAAAGGCAAAACAAAATGAGATGAAAATACGGCAAAATAAGTAAGTAAGTAAGTAAGTATATCTTTATTCACAAAAAAACATGGTATACATTGGTGTTACAATTATTAAATATTGTGTCACATGTTTTGTCATATTAAATGACGTGTGAATGCATAACGTGTCATATTGAATTATAACTTAAATTTTACATTATAAACATATTATCAAAGAAAATTGCATATCATAACAAAAAAAATAATAATAGGAAATTCACATGCAAATGTCATTGTTTACTCTGAAGGTCAAAAAATTCATTAATGTCATAAAATGGTCTGTCATGTAGCCATATGCTTAGATTCTTTTTAAATGAATAGTTAGTCAAGTGTTTCATATCATTGGGCAAACAATTATAAATACGAATACACATATTATGTGGACTGTTTAAACATTTTTTTGAGTGTGCTATATCATCTAGTACAAGTCGATGTGGATTTCTTTGAGGTCTATTATTTACATCAATAGCTTTCCTAAACAATTTTATGTTTTTATGTACAAATAAACATATTTCATAAATGTACAGAGATGGTAATGTCAAAATACCCATTTTTTTATATAGTGGCTTACATGTGGTGCGTGGAGGGACTCCACATATTGCCCTCACGCATTTTTTCTGGGCTATGAATGTCTTTTGCCATTCTGTACTATTACCCCACATCATTATACCGTAGCGCAGTACCGATCCCACATAAGCATGATATGATGTGGTGGCCGTTCTCATATCAGTTGCTTTTTTTACCTGTCTCAGAGCATACACAAATTGATTAGTTCTCTTACCTATGACATCAATTTGTTTTTTCCAATTCAAATCTTGATCAATAATTACCCCTAAGAATTTAGCACTTGTGACTCTATTTATGTTTTTTATATTTAATGTAAAATTGCAGTGAGGATGTTTAGAATTATTAAATTGAATGTAATTTGATTTATTCAGATTAATATTTAAATTATTATATTGTAGCCATTGGATAACTTTGTCAATTGTATTATTAATGTCATTTTCATGCTCATTTATTCCCTCATTGTCACGTTTTTTTGCTTTTGTTGTTATAATTATAGAAATGTCGTCAGCATATAAGATGCACTTATGGTTTGTTATATTGAAAATGTCATTTATATATAGCAAAAACAACAATGGGCCCAGCACACTACCTTGTGGTACGCCATTATTTATTTTTTTGTAGGATGATATATAAGATGACATTTCATTATTTAATATTTTGTTAATTACAACGCCTTGATACCGTTCATTAAGATATGATGCTATCCACTGCAGCGCTATTCCTCTTATACCAATTCTCTCACATTTATTTAAAAGCCTATCGTGTGACACAAAGTCATATGCTTTAGATAAATCGAAAAAAAGTCCTGTAGTAAAGTGGTTATTATTCAAGCTGGTGAGGATTGTATTTATTAGTGTATAGATAGCTAAGTTGGTAGATTTATTTTTTTGAAAACCAAATTGATTTTCGTGTATTATTCCATGTTTGTTACAAAATTTCATTAGCCGTTTAAACATACATTTCTCGAAAACTTTAGAATATATTGATAAGAGGGTAATTGGTCGATAGTTATTTATATCATTTCTTAAACCTTTTTTATGTAATGGTTTCACCAACGATAGTTTAAGTGCGTTTGGAAAGGTTCCGGAGGAGAAAGATAAATTTATGAGGTGAGTAAGTACAGTGAGTACTTCAGGGCAGCAAGATTTTAATATTTTTGTATTAACTCCGTCATATCCTTCCGAATTTGTATTTTTAAGGGATAGTATTTCCATTTTTACCTCCTCTTCTGACATTGGTTCTACAAAAAAGGAATTGGGTAAGATTTCGTTTGAGCATGTTTGCGGTCTTATATTTGATGTCAGGTTTTTATTAGTCAAATTAGTGAAATAGTTATTAAATGCATTTGCAATGTCACTAGGTTTATCTAATTGTTGATTATTAAATTTAATTTCCATTATAGAGTCATGTGATTTTTGATTAGAAATTTCATTCTTGATAACCGCCCATGTAGCTTTTGTTTTATTTTGACTTTTATCTATTAGAGCAATATTTGATTTCTTTTTTGCTCTTATAATACATTTTTTTAATAATTGTGAGTACTCTAAATAGCTTTTTTTATTTATTTCAGACTTATTTTTGTAGTATTTATATCTTAACAATCTTTTATTTTTACAACTAATTTTTAGGCCCCGACTAATCCATTTTTTATTGCTATTTGTTATATTATTAATTTTTATTCTTATTTTAGGGAAACAAAGATTATAAAATAGACAAAACAGTTCATGAAAGCGGTTAAACGCATTGTCTAAGTTTGATTCTTCATAAATCTCTGTCCACGAGAGACTACGGAGACATTCACGAAATTTGCAAATATTATCAAAACTATAATCCCTTCTATAGATCATGTATGACTTAGGTTTAGTACAGACAGATTGTATTTTAAAACTAAGCATCTGTGCCGTTTCGTGATCAGAAAGATACAGAGGTAAAACATCAGCAGAAGCATCCTCTATATTACTTAATATATGATCCAAACATGAGTTTTTTCGTGTAGGAACATTTATGTGGAGTTTAAAAGAGTAATTATTACATATATCATTCAGGTAGGTACTCTCTCTACTTGAATTGAGCGTATTGATATTTATATCTCCAATTATAACTACTTTGGACTTAAGTTTATTTTTCTTAGACATTTCGTGTAGCAAATTGTTAAGTTTGTCCAAGAATACTATTTTATCAGAGTCTGGAGTTCTATATACACATATGATAATTAACTTGATGTTAGGCACTTCTATTCCACAAACTTCAAACGTTGATTGTGCTTTGTATTTATTGGATAAAGTAAATTCATTATAAATTAAACCTTTTTTTACTAGAATGCAAGTACCACCTCTACATTTTGTTCTATTATATGAAGTAGCAAACTCATAGTCATTCATAGTTACAAATTTTTCAAGTCCATCCTTTAAGAATGATTCTGAAAAACACATTACATCAGGATATTTATTTTTTTCTTTAAGTTCCTCAAGCGTCAGTTCCAATAAATCTTTTTTGTCTAAAATACTAGCAATATTCTGATGAAAAATTTTAAATACATTTTGTTTGTCTTTATTAACTTTTGCCTTTGAACTTTTACGAGACACGAAAAAACTTTGATTTTTCAATTTTTGGAAAGTAGTTAAACAATGTACCTTTTTTGCTTATATTGGGTAATACTACATTTTCAACCTGTGGTTGAGAATTGAGTGTTTGACGCTTAAAATAATATGTTATTTTACCTTTGTGATTATCAGTACATTGCTTTTGATTATACAGTTCATTATTCATCGTTTTATTTCTTGCTAATAATATGTTTTTCAGTTCCCTAAAATTTAAATATTTTTTGCTATAATCTAAACAATCAATGACATGAAACAAATACTGACAAATAATGACGATGGTTTCAAAGTTATTTGGGAGTGAAATAAAGAGCAACTTTTTTAACTCATTCGTTTTATCATACTACTAGTTCCCAGAAGTTTCAGACGCCCGTGGTGTGTATACCGGGGCTTAGCCAAAGTCACAATCGCAAAACGTTAACGAGGTACGACAAGAACAAAATGTATGGGATTGCCATAAGATTGACCACGTGATTTACCGCAGTTTGTGTCAATCCCATACATTGTGTTCTTGTCGACATTCGTTAGCGTTTTGAAATTGTCACTTGGCTACTCGTGCTGGGATTATCGGGTTGTCGTCATAATCTAAAAATTATATTCAGATTTTATCCGACCTGTTCTACAGTTATAATCGTTCAAACAAACAGACTCTTCAGATTATAATATAAGTAACAAAGCTGGCTAAAATATTTACAAAATCATAGTAGCTTAATAAAAATCTGTAAAAATATAGGTGGCGGAAGCACGCAAAGTAATTTGGTAACGCCTGAGTCTATTAAATATATATTTTTCATGAAGGAAACGTGGCTGGAGTCTGAAACGTAACATTTTTACGGCGTCTAAAACCTTAAAAAGTCTGAATATTCACTTTTCCAATTTAATAGCTGCAAATTGGCAAACTGCCTGTTTTGATGAGGTGACTTACAAAATAGATGTTATTTTAAATTATAATGTTCAGATTTCGTGGTCAATCGCTGGACATTAAGTATATATAAAAAAAAGAATTTGATACTATTTCAACATTTTACCTCAAAGTTCTTAAAGTTTAATATTTTCAAATGATTTATCTATTTGAAGATACGAACGAATATTTTTATAAATCATAATTGACAAGATCGAATATAAATAAAAAATATATTTATAAGTATCTAAATATATTTTAAAACTTTATAGTCATAATCTATCATCATATAGATAAACTAATGTAGAGCTTTTTCCTAGACTGCCCTGAATTGAAATAGGTGCTTGTAACATTTTTACATTATTTTTTTTAACTGAACTATGTAAATATTTTAGTTTGGGTCCCGGCTGCCATCTCGTTGTTCCTAAAGGAACCACGTTAGAGGCTTCCGAATAATCGGACACCAGGGTGTGCATGGTAGATTGATCGTGTCACCTACACTAAATAGTGATGATTATGAAAATTAACTCAACATTTTTGCATTCTATTAAAAAACCTTGTTAGTCAAGCAACACAAAGTGCTTCTTTTAAATTCATTTAACAATATCTTAAGTGAAATATAACACTAAACTCGTCCATTTGCGAAACTGCAGTGGTCAATAAACTCGCATAAATTGTCATAATGAATGCGCCGGCGCTGCTGTTACGATTTCCGCAACAAAATCACTTTCATTGCAATATCATTACTGCACACCACACATGATAGACCTCACTCATTACTTACTGATGTGTGAATGAAAAAAAAAATACAATGTACAATATAATCAATCATAACAAAAACAAACGAATATATACGCACACTTCAAAAAAATCTCATAACCTAGAAGCCTCTCATCTCAGATTACAAGCTTTAAGGCTGTATCACCTTCTCTCCTTTTCACATACATAGTATTGTACCTATAACTATCTCTTTCACATATTCAAAGTGGTGCCAACTAGCGGGCGTTCGACGAAATATGTGACAGTTGCGTATGCGCATGCTTTGTGTTGTGTGTCCGTCATACAACGGTATTAAGTTAAAAACGAATAGTTAGCTGTATTTAACTAAAATTAATAAGTGTGTAGCAAATTATGACATGTAGTGCGTGAGTGTGCGTAATAAAGATATGTGTTAGTGTCAGTAAATGAATGTTCGTGGTGTTGTTGACATATCAGGACTTTTGTCTTGGAGTCCCAAAAACAGTATCAAGATTAAGCTCAAACGTAAGTAACCTAGTTAGTTATGGAACTAACCCAAAAATTAAACTTTTGTTCTTAATTTTGATGAAGATTTTTGCTAATAAAATATTGTAAACATTTTTACTGAAAATATAGTGTATGAAATACTGTAGACTTTAAATTAGTAATTTAAAATGTAGAGTTTAAATTATAAATTTAAAATGTAGAGTTTAAATTATAAATTTGAAGTTTACAATTAATTTCTGTGTGTCCGTTTATCTGATAATTTATTTTCATGTCTCGTACTTATTAGGTTTTTATCATATTGATAAAAGTATTGTTTTAGTTAAAGTAAGTTCTTAATAAAACTGCTTTTATCGACAACAAAAAATTGCACGAATAACTTTTTTCATGTCATCTAAGTTTTGGACTTAAAATACCTTAAAGTAATTTATTTTTGTATGATAATTGATAAGCAAACCAATATCGAACTGAGACACATTCAAATCATTCTCCTCTTTTTCTGATTCTACACGAATATTATAACATACTTTAATAACTTTTAAAATCCTTCTTGATCATTAACCACCATATAAATAAGAAACAAACCACTAAAACAAAACAACACACAATTCAGTTGAGCATAGATCTAAATCTACAAATCTAAAACCAGAACTTAGATTTGTATTTCGTAAACCAAGAATACCAAGTTATACCTACTCCAATATAAATTCAAATCACATTGTTTAAGTTGGAACCGAGTTATTTTTGACCATAACTTTGCAAACTGTCTGAATAATATAGTTATTTAACTAGTGACGACATTTTGATAAATTCAAGTAGCGAAGACGATCTATAAACACTAAATTTATTCGAGTAGGTATAATTGATTGCTGTTTAAATAACTAAGCGTTTGGGTACATAGATTACCTATATCATACCTAGGTATATGAAATTAGTTTTTTTTATTATAATGTATCTTGCAAGTCAATAAAATCAATGTGTCCGGATTCAGAGCAAAGGTGACTTATAGCTAAGCAATCTCTATTATTCTATCTAATTTAGTCAACCATATACCTAGTAGTGGAAAATAGGGGAGGAGGAGGAGTTATGGACAAGAACCTTGTTCGATAATGTTCGGACAAAAATTAAAAGCCTTATAATGGAAACAAATTCCATAAATATGGTTCTATAAACGGGCGAAGTGCGATTAATAGTCGCTGAATATTGGTTCGATGCGATGTCATTTGACAGTAATATACACAGATAAAAAAAAATTGCGTCGCGTCAAAGACCGAGGGCGATTCAAAATTCTTTGGTAATATAGAAAAAAAATCAGACAGCGACACGACGACGAAGAAATGGAAAATTAATAGCAGATTGGAGTATACTAGACATTAGCTATCACTGCAGTAACCAAAGCAAGTCTAGTAAATGTATGTGATTAGGTTTGCTTTCCTCATAGATTTCCAGACTCTCCTGTTAAAAATTAACTGTGTTTACATACTGATTTTAGTTAGTTATAATATTTTATTAAAAAGAAAATACCTATTTAATTTACTTATTTACGAAAAAAATATAATACAAATACATATAAAGTATGAAATTTATAAAAAAGTTTATTAAATCGCAAGTCTCGGTTCGGTATATTCCAAATAAAGGGACATTGGGGTTTGATTCTCAATAATACTAAAAAATTCGGTCCTTGAAGTGTCCATCTGCTTTTAACTTAGATATCGACAGGAAAAACGCTGAAATAACAAAGATAAAAGAGGAATCTTTACGACTGATAAGCAAAAATCGATTCAATAGAAGTACTTAATGAAACCTATCAGCAAACAATAAACTGTCAGACAATTAAAAAGCAATCTTTATTCCATAAGAGACGTAGAATGCCAGACAGTACCTGACAAACATATTAATGTTGTATGACGAGCTAGTGTCATTTCCGAAAGACTGCATCATAAATTAATATTGATTAAGCACTTATTATCGTGTTAATAAGTGCTTTTTCCGCTTGTTTCACTTACATCGTGGATAATCCTGACACATTTTTGTAATTGAATGATTATAATCTATCCCCCTTATTCATAAAAATTAACAAACGTTTGATTTAACTAAAATGTGTTTTGGCTCTTTCTTTTACGGTAAATTTCGCTAAGAGAGAAAGGGCCAAAACATATTTTAGTTAAAATGGGCTTAACAAACGTAGTTTATATTTATGAATAAGGGGGTATATCTATATAGGTACTTATACTAATTTATTAAGCTAAAGTCTGCTAAAGACTTTGTTAGACGCTTATAACTTTGGAACTACTGATCGGATTTAGAATTATTTCTGTATATCATGACTTGATTCTTAGGCAAGGTCATAGGTTATTACTTATACTACCGTACCGTGGCGAATGAAACCGCGAGGGACATTTAGTGGAATCATAATTAGAGCTACTACATTGAGAATATATTCGTCTATCCCTGTATCTCATTGCTTTTGAATTAACTCTACTTTTACTTAATTAAATTTTGAATACATTCGGTAATTTCACTCGGGAAATGCCATTGAAACAATGGACCTTTGTACATTGCATTTGTGTATAAAGGTACTGGTTCTAATGCACAAACTCTGCTTAGTTCCCTTTGTTAGTTGCTTTACCAACAGTTGCACTATGCTTTGAGTTAATTTCGACACGTTCTTGTGAAATATAAAGGTCAAATAAAACGTTAAGAAATGTCATGTCTGTTTTTTTGTGCATAAACAATAGCTCTACTAACACAGAAAATATTTTTGTAGAGCCAAAACAAGAGTACCTATTCCAGCAAAGATAGATCGACTACGGCTCCCTCGTTTTTTTCCAGACTTGGCGAGAGTACTGCCATATTTCTAAATTAATTTTGGAGTAGGTAGTGTGTGCGGGTCTCGATTTATTTTGATGTTGCAAGCTCCGCGGAATACGGCGTGAATACGAAATAAGACTTAACAAATTCCTTATGCCTTATAAGGCACAGTACACACTACACAACAGGTGCGTGTGTAACTTTTACGGTTCTTAGAAGTTGTGTTAATATGCCTTTATGTGTGGATTAGGAAAGAAACAATAACTGTTTCGTGGTTTGAATTACTAGTTGAGAAAGAAATCCATATTTGTTAATGATTTTTTCGTACCATTTATACCGTACCATACGGCCCACTTGATGGTACGCGGTTACCGAAGCCTATAGACGCCTGCAACACCGATTATGATTACAGTAATTATGTCGTCTCACAAAATTTTGTATATCTATAGTCTCTGTTACATATACTTACTAACTCCGCTGGCGCAGTGTCTTTTTTCTCCAAGTATATAAAAATACTAGCTTTCGCCCGCGTGAGATTTCCTCGGAAACAGTGCTTTTTCCCGGCATGATAGGTACCCTATGTCTTTCTTAATACTCCTAGTTATATGTATGCGAAATTTCGGGAAAATTGGTTCAGTAGATAGGGCGTGAAGAGGTAACAAACAAACAAATATACAAACCCACTTTCACATTTATAATATTTGTTGGATCACATTGAAGATATATATCAATATCTTCAATGATACCATATGCCATTTTTTTTTGTCTGACACAAAAATAATTAATAGTACTAACGAACTTCAGTGTCATTATTTTTACAGTTAATAAAATTAATAAATCTATGTAAACGCCCGAGTCTGGTGAAATAATACGTTATCAAGCGCCTGCGGTTACCGTTTACACTTGGATGCGATATTGCTATTATGCTTCCGACTCTGTTGTTTAATTCGTCAAGTGTGAGAGACGAATGTCTTCCATATATGGCGAATTTTACCGCTAGAATATCGAGCTCTTCAGATTTAATGTTACCTTGTACCCCTAGTATGAGTTTTTAATAAACGCAGACGCAAGCGACTGCGTTAGTGATTTTGTATGCCAAACCTGTACAGCGCCTCTGGCGGATAGTAAGACAACCAGGAAATTCCATACAAAACCCTAACGCAGTCGCTAGCGTCTGTGTTTATAAAATCTTATCCTAGTATATAAGTATAAATATATCTTACATCACCCAAGAAAAGAACATCCTAGTATATGTTCTTTTCTTGGGTAATGTAAGAACTAAAGCCTCAATTTATTTGTACCTTCGTCCGACTGGGGGATAAGTCCTTCATGTCCAAGAATCCACCAACGACAGGATTTAAGGAAAAGAATGGGAGTGTTCTATTTTTAAGCCGGACTTCAAACTGCTAACATACTAATTGATTTTGCCTTTATTAATATCCTAATTTGTGTTTTCAAATATACCTCATTTCACATGCAAGCATGCATACGACCATAACATCACGTATCTCTCCCAATTAGTAGTGTTTACCAAACCGAGGACAATAGGTCATGTATGGCGAATTCTGCTTTCGCTAAACGACCATTTTCAGGTCACGTAACGGGCATCGAGGAGTGATATCGCATGAGTTACTTCGCATAATGGTCGCATTATGCAAAGGTATGGGTTTACTTAGCGAGTTCCAAAAATACTTCGACAAAGGCTAAAAGGCAGTAGAAATAAAAGCTTTTTACGAAATGCATATGACAGTATTATAATACGTCATAGTTAAGAAATTTGTTGGGTCTGTCTGGCCATTTTGTCTGTTTATCTGTATCTACAAAAAGGCTGGACAAGTGTCACAAACAGTACGCTAAGAGAAAGTATATCCCGCGTAAACTGCGATAATGCAATGAACTGCCTGCCATAGCTTCCCTTTAAACGGGCGTGAAGAGATTCCTCCAGGGTCGGCAACGCGCTCGCAATGCAACTGGTATTGCAGGCGTCTCATAGGCTACAGTTACCGCTTCCCATCAAGTGGGCCGTATGCCTGTTTGCCTACTTAATATTAGGAAAAATGCCTCTACCTAAGTAAACTAGAATTACTAAATATTTGCCATTCAACGTGGCAATGCTGGCAGTCTTCTGGGCACGTTACCTCGGGGGCAACGATCTGGGTTTAACTTTTTGTAAATATGTATATAGTTAATTTTAGTTTAGCGACCCGCCCCGGCTTCGCATGGGCATAAAAACCTTCCTCTTGAATGACTCTATCTATTAAAAAAAACCTCATCAAAATCCGTTGCGTAGTTTTAAAGATTTAAGCATACATAGAGATATAGGGACAGAGAAAGCGACTTTGTTTTATACTATGTAGTGATAGTGATTTATCATTTATATTATATCTTTGCTTTATTAAACTAGTACCAGGTAAAAACAATATTTTACCTTGTGTAGGCGTATTTTCGTGAGAAAATGTTATTCGTCGTTTTCCCAAGACCCCGATAAAGAGTATTGTCCATAAGCCCCTCTATATGGCTGAGTGCTCAGGCCATATGGCTTAAACACATGTTGACAAATATTAGGTGGGTCACGGACCCTGAATCGAGTGAGGAATAACTGATTAAGATAGGCGGTCGACCTACTGGTCAGGTCAAGATGAAAAATTATATTTTTTTAAGTTTACAAAAAACATGCAAAGTATGCATTCCGTAAGAATCGAACAGATGACCCTTTAATTTCTAGGCGAACACCTTAACCAGTGACATTATGTTCCGAAATGCACGGAGACAGTCAACTTAATTAAAATTAAAAAGGCCAGTAAATTGAATAATATTTTAATTAATGATATACAAGGCAAAATGCATATACAATGCACGTAACCTAGCGATAATTACTATGTAACGGCGACAGTTCGGACGATGCACACTGCACACATGGATGCACATGCAGTTTAATCACTATGAAGCACCGCGCAGTGCATGGTCGGTTGACTTTATGTCATGTGTCGAAGCACTGCGTATTTTTGACTGGATTATGGCCGCCGATTGTTTGGTTGATATTTTTTTGTCGGTTGTATACTTATACTGATGCATTAAAGATTTTTTTTTATTATATAGCTCAAGGAATTCTTAGCTTATCATAGACTAGTTGTTGCCCGCACCTTCACTTGCGTAGTTACACTACTATATAGCTGTTGCCCGGAGATCCACTCCCGTGAGAATTCCGGAAGAAAATATAGCCTATATGTTGTACCAGGGACTGAGCAATTTTAGTTCTAAATTTCAGCCAAATCGTTTTAGCCGTTTTTTCTGTGAAAGAGTAACAAACATCCATACAAACTTTCGCGTGTATAGTATTACTAGCTTATGCTCGCGGCTTCGCCCGCGTACATTTTCCTCGGGAACAGTGCTTTTTCCCGGGATGAACGGTACCCTATGCCCTTCTCAATATTCCTAGCTATGTGTATGCAATTCAAAAATTTCAGGAAGATTAGTTCAGTAGGAAAGGGCGTGACTCTTTCATAACAAACAAACGAATTATACAAACTCACTTTCTCATTTATAATATAAGTTGGGATTAGTATTAGTCTATCAGAAATAATGTAACTTTTAAATGGTGAAAGAATTTTTTCAAATGTGCAGTGGTTAAGTCAACTTCTCATATATATACAAACTAGCTGTTCCCCGCGGCTCCGCCCCGCGTGGGATTCGGTTATATTGCGCCCAAAAGTAGCCTATATTTGACCTCAGGTCGTTAACTACATCCCTACCAAATTTCATCACAATCGGTCCAGCAGTTTAGCCGTGAAGAGGTGACAGACAGACAGACAGACAGACTTTCGCATTTATAATATTAGTATGGACTTATAAAACTCAATAAATAGATTTTAAAGTAAAAGATAGAAGGGTCAAAATGGACTTTACTTACTTACCAGAGCGCAGCTCTTAAAATGTTATTTACATAGCTTTACTTATCTTAAAACTTTAAATAAAACATGCCACAACATTTGCGGAACTTTTCGTCTTTTCTATTTACTGTACCACTTTTGATGCGATTTGGCTCCGAGTTCAGGAAGAGAGTCACGGCGATAAGGTTACCTACTTGGGCAAAGCCATAGGTAACAGCTAGTATGGTTCGTTAGTGCTATCATCTATTTTGTGAATATAGACATACTTGATCAACACGAAAATTAAGTTAGAAATTGAGACCGTTGGTTGTATGAAAATATAATGAGATGAAATGTTTTGACATAATGTTGGTTTTACCTGAGGCCTAAAAAAATAATATTTACAATACCAAGAATAAGTTATTACAAAGAAAATTATTTCTACGAATATGCTGCGTATATTGACATTGTTTTACAGGGGTCGTGTTAGCGAACATTTACAAAACGCGATGTGTAAATACCAAAACAAATTGCTAACTTAGATTTGCATAATGTAATGTACAGGGACGTCTGTGTGTTAGGGATGATTTAGCATAATTTCTAAATTCTTCAGCCTCTAGTTATCTGGCAATATTTGTTGTACAAAGAATTAGCTATGGTCCGTAACAGGTCTCTCTTTTCTCTTCTCTTTCACACTCTTTCACGCTTGAGAAAGAGTGTGAAAGAGAGAAGACGTATTATACTTTACCCCAGCTTCGCATGGGCACAAAAACCTTTCTCTTGAATCACTCTATCTATTTAAAAAAACCGCATCAAAATCCGTTGCTTAGTTTTAAAGATTAAAAGCATACATAGAGATATAGGGACAGAGAATAAAGCAACTTTATTTAATTATACTATGTAGTAATAGTGATAGGCTTTTCTTCCTCCTTTTAGTGCTACTAATATTATTGCCAGTAAATTAACAGTCTTTCGAATATATTGGGGAAGAAAATTAAATCTGTACATTATTATTTATTATGTCTGTTTTTGAATGAATGTGGGTTATATACAAAAGCCTTCATTTAAAAAAAAAAGCAAGAACGCAACACACATTCTTAATTACTTAACTCGACCCGAAAAGTTAATTTGTAAACTCATTTATCAAATTTGCTCATGCAAGAAAATTAATATTTAAGTACTTATCAAAATATTATTTTATAGTCATCATAATTATAGAGAAGCCGATTTAATTTTAATGAAATGCTGGGTTAAGGGAAAAGTCGCCCGAATTTAATGTCTAGTTCAAAATCGAGCGAATTGACCCCTAACTAAATTGCTTAGGATGATATCGCTGATTGGATTTGAGGGATTTTAAGTTTCTAAAAAGGAAGATTACTAAATATAGGTAATAAAAAACTCAATTGTCTCCATAATCGGTTAATTTATATTGAATTCACCATATCCTGCCGTTATATACTTTATGCTGACTGTAATTTGAAAAAAATAATATGAAAATAGAATAAAATACACACTTTTTGCTTTGCCTAAATGCGACCGCTTCTTGTACCATTGTACCTACAATAATTTTATTTATTTATTATTTATTTAACAAAAAATTTAATAGCTACTAAATAAAGTTTGAAATAAATAAGAGTACCTAATAGTAAATAGAAGAATATCAGTTAGTTAATTATAAAATTAATTATAAGAAACGTTAAAAGTTTTTAAGAAAATAATACAAGTCCTTCACTTTTTCCGTTTTAGTTAGCGCGAGCTTTTCAAACAAAATAATCAGACAGTAAATTGCTTTGCTCCTTAAGCTGGAAAAACTCGGGAAACGCCAGACATCTGGAAATTGTGAAAATAAACCGAGAAATTTAAGACAGAAAGCTTTTAATCGATTCTGAATGAGCACCTTAGAACTTGCGGTCGCGATTAAGCAGTAGTGGTAGTAATCTGTAGTGCATTTATTGTAATAAGCTTAGGAAAATAAATACTTTACTTACCTCCTTACTTATTAACATTTACAAACCCATTCTAAAATGGGTTTTTTTTTCTTTCACGGTAAATTTCGATAAGAGAGAAAAAAGCTAAAATTGGCTTAACAACAATCGTATAGTATTCTTTATGTAAAACATAATAAGTATATAGGTACTACTTCTTCTTCTTAACTACTATTTATATTTATCCAAAACTGTTTGAAATCTAATCATTTTTTTATATTTTAATCTAATCTATTTTTTTTATAATTTATTTATCGTATGTCATGACCACCTATTGTATTTTTCTTAAGTGTCATTTATTTAGTGCATTAATTATTAATTACATAGTATAAAACAAAGTCGCTGTCTGTCCTTATGTTTGCTTAAATCTTCAAAACTACGCAACGCTAGTATTTAAATTAATAAATAAATAATGGGACAGGACCTTGATACTTTGTGTACGGTTATTTATTATATGGGGGACAGCGCGTACGCAGTCCCCACTACCAAAAATTACGCATCCGAGTTATCCACATTAGGGATAATCGCAGGGGTCAACCCATCCGCAGTGCAATGGACAGGCCTCGCCCTGGGGGAACCGCCTTCTTGATCACGGTATCCCCTATGCCAGGTAAGTATGCTTTGGTGAGATCGACCTGAGAGAGTCAATGCGAGCGACAAAATATCCATAGCGAGCTTTAATTCGCAAGTAGTGACATCTTGTGATCAGTTTTAGTACTACTAAGGCTAATATTAGCATATAGCACCAAAGTTTCAAACTGTAAACAAAAAAGATATTTAAAAAAGAAATTCATAAATAATTTTATTTTTAAATGAAAGTAAATGTTAACAATCGATTTAAAGAAAAAATATACTTATTGGAGTTTGTTCACTGTGTGTTAGTGACCTATAACATGTGGTAATAATTTCTATACTTATATAACATTAACACACATTAGACCAAAAATAACAATTTGAATTAGTATTTAGTTAGTAATTTGTTTTGTTTAAATATGTTTCAATTATGAGTCTAGTCAAGTAATAAACTAAGAGGATTCACGGGAGGAAAAGCAGTTACTTATTAAATTAGTAATATCCTTGTTACTGAATCACACAGTATTCTATGCTATACACAGTCAATATGCTAAACGACGGAGCCAATGAATCGTATACTTGACACCAAAGAAGTTCGAATCGCGTGCGGTCTTTGAAGCGACTCAATTTTTTTTTATTCTTTGCTTGACACCAACTTCAAATTTATAAAAATGTTTGATAGCGAATGAAACATATTCAATGAACAACAACTTATTTATTATTTGGAGTCGGTTCCATTTTTTACGAAAGTTAAACTCCAGACCTTCATCAAGTTGTTGTATTTTAAAATACTTGATGAAATAGTTAACAATCACACTTGACGGCCGTACAATTTTTAAAAGTTCCCCTCGATTTCTCTTAGATTCCATCATCAGGTCCTGGTTTCCTTATCATGTACCATCTTTGGAATATCTCCTTTCCAACAATGAAAAAAAGCCTGTAAAGTCGGTATACGGGCGAAAGTTTTACGTGACAACGACTGGAAGAGACGCGTGCCTCTCACTCGCTCTCATTGTGAGCGCATAACGTGAGCGGAGCGTAACGCAGTTTCTTGAAGTGTCACCCGGCAAACCAATTTATAAGACGTTGTCACGTCAAAAATCAAATCTGTCGCGATTTTGATACACACAAACATAAAAAAAATATACGGTCGAATTGAGAAAGCTCAATTCCTCAAAATTCTTGATTTAATCCTTCCGTCCGTTGACATCCAGGGTACATAAAGCTGACGTATTTCAAAGGAATCCAAAAGTTCTTTGTCTTACACTTCCCAGGACATTTTTGCAATTTAGTTTCGCAATTTAGAAACTTCTGAATTGTCAGTTTGAGGAGTGAAACTATTTTCTATTTACTTAATTTATTTTTGTGAATAAGAACCTATTCTTATTAGAATTTTTGAGTTAGGATTTCAATCCTTATGCATATTTATTTATTATAAAACTAGAGACCCGCCCCGGCTTCGCATGGGCATAAAAACCTTCCTCTATCTATTAAAAAAACCGCATCAAAATCCGTTAAGTGACATAGGGACAGAGAAAGCGACTGTTTTATACTATGTAGTGAGTGATAGATAACATTTATTTTTGTTTTATTTTTTGTGTTGCCTGAATAGTTTTACTGTTGTTTATTTCCTTTGGTATTGTACTGACACATGCTATTTGTGCTAATATTAGCCTGAGTAGTGCTAAGACTTGCCACTAGATGTCACTACTTGCAAAATAAAAGTCGCTATGGTTGTGTTCTCGCTTACAATGACGGTCTCAGGCCGATCTCTCCAAAGCATACTTACCTGGCATAGGTGATACCGTGATCAAGAAGGTAGAGGTGGGTTGGATTAGGTAAAACCCGTACCTGTTCTATCTAATACTAATACCAAAAAATAACTAATCCAAATACCTAATCCGAATACCTCTTCCTAATCCCTGCCATTCGCAGCCAATTCCCAACCTTATGTCATACATCGTAAAGTTCAATATTGTTTCTAACACGATAGTATTAGATCTTCAAAGTATTGTTCCTTAATCTGTGTATTAGATAACATTTCTGGATCGAAGCTCCTAATAGTAACACTGCTGCACTAGCGAATCTAATACACCTAATCCCAGTAATTGTTAATACTTTATTTGCAACTGATTTTTGATCTTATTCTTAAAGTGCGTAAAGGTCATTGTTGTTTAGATGAAAATATTTGATAAAAGTGTACCTAATCCATACGTTTAATTCTAGTAGCAAATATTTTTCGATTTTTTATCTTATAATAATTATTTTAAGGGTCAGTGTTCTTTGATGGATGAAAGTATTGGATAGGTACATACCCAATACAAGAGCCGACGAGAATATTAAAAAATCTTCTCAGTCGATTTTGAACTTTACGTCGTATGATTTAAGGATGAATATTGCTTGCATCGAAAAATACCTAATCCGGGGTGCCAAATAATAGGTACGCACTGGTATCGAAAAATACCTAATCCACGCACCTAATCTAATATTTATGCCTCACCTCTACAAGAAGGCGGTTCCCCCAGGGCGAGGCCTGTCCATTGCACTGCGGATGGGTTGACCCCTGCGATTATCCCTAATGTGGATAACTCGGATGCGTAATTTTTGGTAGTGGGGACTGCGTACGCGCTGTCCCCCCCATTAAATACAAAATAGTTATATCTTTTCAAGCAAATAAATAATCACTCTAGTTCTTACTAAATTAAACGAACTGTTATTTTCAGTGTGTAATAAATTAAGAGAGTCGATAAAAATACTAGCTTTTCGGCCGCCATGACAAAGAGTTTTACAATCAGTAATTTCAAATTCTTTTTTTATAAAAAAAATCGGCAAACCCCAAAATTTTTACAAATATTAATCCTATATTACTTGTAAAAAGGTTTTTACCATTGTAATTTATACAACTTCTTGTATTCTGATTTACCGAGGCCTGCAGGGTTTTGGAGAAAATGAATTTTCATACTCGCATTCGTCGGTCCGCGGTTGCTGTTTTAATCAAACAACGAATTTTTGTTTTGTGTTATAAATTATTTTTGTATTTATATAAAATTTTAGTATTTATTTAATATATATATATATACTTAATTATACTTTTTTTATTGACGAGTGTAATTTTATTGAGTACAGTGGGAGATAGAAAAAGGTATACCACTTTATCCTATCATTTACATCTAAAGTGGTATACTTTTCTATGTGGCTCACTGTACACCCAAAATACACAAATTAAGAAAACGAATTACCCATTTCCTCATGTCAGTCAGCTTTTTTTGTTTTTGCAATTGAGCAAAAACCAAAAGGGTCAGGCAGACGGATGGACGACAGCCAAACCGGGGCTTAGTAAAATAGGAAACGTTAATACCTTTGAGGACTCTCTCATCACAGCGTTTTCCCGGTTGTATCCTATCTTATTATTTGGCGCCCATGGTAAACCCAAACATTATCGCGACAGGAAACCACATATATAATATACACATATATATTATACATATATAATATAATATTTGTACAATACTAATATTTAAAAAAATCAAGTTTTTTTTGTTTGTTTCAACGCTTATAATTCGAAACCGAGAGTGGGATTTTAAAAATTATTTAATTTTCTCCATTTATGATGGCCTGGTTTCTTGAGAAGGTTATAGGGTATATATACATACACACGACAGGCATGTGAAACCGCGTGGAACAGCTAGTTTTAATATATTCATAGTTCTCAAATAATAAGAGTATGTCTATGGCATTTCGGTATTCTGGCTAAAAACATGTCTTTATTATCTTTTAGGACATCTGCGGGGAAAATTAAATGTAAAAAATTAAATGAAATAATAAATGATAAAAATGGTTCATTTAGTTAGCAAATAAATATTACTAGCGACCCTCCCCGGCTTTTGCATGGGTATAAAAACCTTCCTCTTGAATCATTCTATCTATTAAAAAAACGCATCAAAATCTGTTGCGTTGTTTTAAAGATTTAAGCATACAAAGGGACATAGGGACAGAGAATGCGACTTTGTTTTATACTATGTAGTGATTACAAATCAAATGGACTATTCCACATTCTTAATACCCCCTGAGTATAGAACTCTAGAAATATTTTAAAATATCTGACCCTCCATAATATACTTCGCGTCGGAGCAAAGCTGAACTATAATTGCATTTCGCTGCGGTTCATTTGACGCAATTTGAAGTGGCAACTTCATATGGTGTCGCTTCGTTACCCGGAATCTCATTAGAACTATGTGTGAATAATGTCTAATTCAAAGATTCATCAGCTCCCAGCGGTTCTCCGGTTGCATCTTAAGTATGGTTTTAGTGTTTGGTCCGTTTATATGAAATGTTTTATTGGTTTCCATTACTTAACCATTAAAATTAGGTTAATTCCTTTTTGAACCGGCCGCCTGCATGACGTCAACCCCCGCGATGTCTTATTTATACCTCCTAAGATAAAGGGATAAGATTATAAGATATAGGCGTTTTAACTATGTGTTTTACCTTGGATCTGGCGTCCATATAAGTAGTTGTTTGACGACCTCCGTGGCGTGATGGTTTACATGCCTGACCCCTACTCAGAAGATCCCGGGTTCGATCCCCGGTCCGGTCAAGATGATAAATGATCTTTTTCTGACTGGCCTGGGTCTTAGATGTTTATCTATTTATGTATTTGTTATTTTTAAAAAAATAGTATCGTAGTATCCTATAACACAAGTCTCGAACTAACTTTGGGGCTAACTAAATCTGTGTGATTTGTCCCTGTATATTTATTTTATTATTTATTGAGTTATAGAACTCAAACGAGATGATAAACGAATATTTATCAAAACAAGCCAATTTTCATTCGATAATAATTAGCTAAATTTAAATAGATAAATGTTTATACTTAAATCAAAATTACAGGATAAAGCGGGTTTACTGCTGGCGTTTCAACAGTATAAGATACAACGACAACGTATATAATTTGGTATACCTAGTCACTTGTTAAATTTTGACTAAAAGTCGAGTGCCCATCCCTAATCAAAGTAAAAATTTAAATTGTTCATTCAATTTGCATAAAACTACACTTAGGTACACTAATAACTAATGGGACAACATTATATACCATCCATTTGTTGAAAACGAACCACAAATTACAAATACGCACACTTCCTGATAAGAACACGTAACGATGAGAACTTCACATGAACAAGATTCGGAAATAAATTTTAGGGTACCGAACACCTAGAGTTAAAACGAACACGGCATAAAAAATCCATGTTTATTCATAAAAATTGACAAACGTCCATAAAGTTTAAAGTTAGAATAACACAGTCAAGAATCTGTGCATCAAAAGACGAAATATCCTAAGACCACTCCTACTATTGAGCGATATATGTTGCAGATGAATTTAAAATCTTTAGACCTCTAGTGATATGTTGTAAAAGATACCTAAGGGAGTCTATTTTAAGATATCATCGGGAAAAATGAGAGTGGTCCGCTTTTAAGCAGGATGTCAAAATGAACAAAAAAACGAGCCTTTCATTGACTTCTATTTGGATCCCATATTTTCCCTGCTTTACCCAAAGTCTACGCTTACCGCTTCCCATCAGGTGGGCCAAATGCCTGTTTGCTTATGTATAATAATGATGTATTAGATAGACTATGCTATGGCATAGTCTGTCTATTATGTTTTACATTTGTTTTTTTTAAATAAAGGTTAAACAAATAAAAAAGGCTCTACCTGTTTTTTTTTTTTTGTGGTACAGTTTATTGTAACCTTTAGGAAGCTCTTTTAGGAAATTGGTACAGAACTCTAGATGTGCTCGTAATACTCGCTCTCGTCCACTTTTTTTTAATTACAGATGTTATCGCATCAAATCAAGCCATCCGCCAACGCCAACATGTTTTAAGATAAAAATCATACGTTTATAAGCAAATGCACGGAGATAAGTTTTTTTTATTACTGAATAGATAACTCTCAAATACAGGTGAGAGGAAAATTAATCTACTTATCTATATACTGCCATGTACCAGAATTTGCCTTTATGATTTTTTTTAACTACATCAAAATTTTATTTGATTAAAATATTTCTGATTAGGCATTAGGTACTATATATATTTTATTTTAAATACAAAAATATAACACCAAAAATTATACTTTATAAAAACAGAAAATATTATAAAGCTTCGAGTATAATCTAAAAAAATAAGTGAATTACATTTTTGTTTTACCTCTCTTCCTTCGTGCTCTCAACATATAAAACCTGCATGATTTTTAAGAAGATAATATGGCAAATGTATTTTTTCTTTGTCTATAGTCTACCTACGAGTATATTATTTTTAGATTATTTTTAACTCCTTAAATATAAATTTCTGTGTTTTCTTATTATTTTTTTACTTTTTTGTTCGGTATCATTTTCTTCTAATTCTACAAAAAAGCTCTCCGTAACCCTATATTCAAAAGGATGTAATCCAGTTTTTATTATAATCAAGATTATATGTAAAGGAAGTCATTTGAATGCGAAGGGATTGGTTCAGGAGCCACGGGCAGTCTTATAATAAAATCCTTTCTATGCATTCTCTAGATGTTTCCGATTAAATCAGCTTTTTTACCCGATTGCGTCAAGATTGTTTTCGAGCTTATGTATCTATTGTCTTTGGTATGCTTTGGAACCTAAACGATTTTATGTTAGCATGTAAGATTTTTTTGATTGAAAGTAACGCTTGATAGTTATATAAATAAATTCAGTCGTTTATTCTTTGGTTTTTTTTTGGCAATAAATCTTTCTTTGTAAAAAAAACATTATGTAGAGATCCTTTAAAAAAAACTTCTTACACTCGTTTTTTTCACAAAACTTAGCTGTATTGAACTTTTGTAGACTTTTGTTATTCTGTCATCGCTACCTGTGTAGTAACTACATTGATTTCAGCTAACTCCAGTTCAATCGTCAGAGCGTGGAGAAGTCAAAATAATTTATTTATTATTTATTTGATGCAACAAAACGTAGTTTACATTAATGGCCCATGTAATAATCGTTACATTCACTTACTTACTTATCACATTTTTACATTTATAAAATAGGATGTGACGAGTAGTTTGAATTCCATTTTCACCATTGTTCACATAAGTGCCTCCCTAACCATTTTCCGCGGCATTCGTGCGGTTTTTATAGTGTTTGAAATCACATAATCGTAATTAGTAATCAGCTATTGTTTCGTAAGCTGTTCCCAGCGCTTTCACTATCCGATCTACTGTACCGCAACAGGCCGGAAGATATATATGGGCCTTTGTAAGAAAATGAAGAAATAGGTGCAAATATATGCCCAACGAGACATGTGTGTTTGTAGCGATCGTACGTGTCAAGCAAAGGCGAGCATATCCCTGACTTAGATTGGTTATAACTAGTATCGTAACTAATTGTTTATTTCTATCTTGAGCTCCTCCGAGCTTCGGAAGTTAAGACGTTGTTATTGTTAGATGGCAGTCGTTAGGCTGTGTTAGATGGCTGCCTAAAGCCAGCAAATTCTGATAGTGTTAGCCACTAGTAACACAATTTTGGTAACAACAAAGTTTATAAATAGTTTATAGGTAGCTCCAGTAATTTATTTATGAAAAATGCTAAATTTTATTTATTGCTCTTCGAAATATCATAACATGTTTATTTATTACATTTTTGAATTGTCCTAAATTTAGATTACATAAAAGTCATAAATTACATGTTACCTATTACATCATAATCATAACCGTAAAAAATAAAACCCAATATCATGCGCAAACGCACCAGATGCGTGAAACAGGTTTTCAATCCTCTCCGTCAGGTTCATTCATAGGCATAAATAAAAGGCCGTTGACGTTATGACGACCGCAGACGACGTGACGTTGACGCGAATGCCGCCATGTTGGCAGTGCTGAACATGGTTATTCAAAGTTGGCAGTATTCGTAGCTAACTTCACTCCAAAACGAATGTTTACCCGCTCTCCTCGTACGTTACGCTAGTTATGTTTTGAACCGTTGTTGTACAATTGACTTGCTAACGATTTATTAATTTCCATCAATGGAATGGAATAGTGCATTAACATTGATGGATTATCGATTCCTAATAATTATTCTGTGTTTAAGTGTTACACGTGGTTTGAGGACTTAAAAATGGAATAGTGAAAGTGTGGTTATTTTTTATTTTCAAAAATTATGAGTGACCAGTGTTTAATATAAGGTGATATATCATTTGTGATGAAGATAATTATATGTTATATATTAATGTTACTTATAATGCATTCCGTGAGTTGTTTGACCCTCGCAAGCTCGCTGCAGCAATGAGACTCGTAGCTGTAGTCTGGCCTTTGATTTGAAACATCGTCATAATCAGTCTGTTTATGTCGATTGGTCAAACTTGTCAGTTATTGATCAAATCGATTAAATAAGTTGGTCAATCAAATACCTATAATTCTACGGTTTTGCCAAAGCCGTAATGTGCGGTTTTATTACAACATACACCTTTACCTATAAAAATATCTTTACCTAGTTTCAATTAAGGAAAATAATATCAAATAATAGAATCGAATAGACCAAATCTTGTTTCCATATTAAATAGTATCTAGTATTTTGTAGTAATACCTATTTTACTTTTTAATATAGATGCAAGTAATATCACTTTTGTTATATTTCTATTCTAATCATTAGACAATTCAACATGATTCGTTAATTTAATAATAAATATTGGATTTTCAATTAATTAGTTATTAAGGTAATTTGCAATTACACGGTCCATATTTTTTATCAATTTACGATGCATTCACAATGCGAATTTACAATCTAGACTGCATTATGCTCCAAGTTACACAAAATTTATGTTAATAGGTAATATTATGTCAGAATCAGAAAAAATATAACCTATCTGAATGTAAATATTGAATTTACATTTGACCTAAAACATACTAAGATAGACCATTCTGAATAGTTTTCTAGAAAATTTAAAAACCAAAAATTAAAGACAAGAGATAGGCATTATTTTGAGAAAAGGGCAATCATATCTTTCTAAAACTAAAATTTGGTGCAAAAATGAAAAACTATCTCTCTTTTATCCTTTACCAAAACATTAAGATATTGTTACCTGAGTCTGCCTTTAGTCGTCTAAAGTCTAAAATAATATCCGAAATCTTCTTCGAAGGAATCAGCTGAGAATGCAACCAAGAAATTGCCGAAGTTCTAACATTTTGCACAGCTTAGCGTCTCGTAATCCGGAAAGACATTATTTTAAAAACTGTCGCTCATTTTAAAGCCCCAGTTGTACTACTTTCTGGAAGTAGGTCGAGCGATCGGTCATCGGACATCGATAGATATTATCATGTTAATGGCACTCTTATAGCTCAGAGTCTCGCTTCCGTGTACATTGGACTATCAAATTCGAAATTTGAATACCAAATAGTCCGGTCAAATTAGACATTTGACCCACGACAAATTCAGCGGAAGCTGAAAATTCTTACAATTGTTTAAATCATAATTATAAACATTGTCTTAAAAGTCCCAATCGATCCCATGTAAGGAAAAAAATTTAGCGGGGTAAAAAGGTCCAAAAAATGGGTTTTTCGCGATTTTCTTGAAAACGGTAAGTTTTATCGCAAATTTACCTCAGACATAATTTGTAGATCAGGAAATTTCCTATAAAAAAGGTATTAATAATTTTTTTCTTAAAAGCCAACGCTTCTGAGATATAACGATGCAAAAAATTGCAACTTGTAAGCGCGCGCCCATATACTTGCGCTAAGTACACTACCTCAGAGGTGGCGTGGAAACGTGTGCGTTTATGACGCTTGCAATTTTTTGCATCGTTATATCTCAGAAGCGGTGGCTTTTAAGAAAAAAATATTAAAACCTTTTTTATAGGAAATTTCCTGATCTACAAATTATGTCTGAGGTAATTTTGCGATAAAACTCACCGTTTTCAAGAAAATCGCGAAAAACCCATTTTTTGGACCTTTTTACCCCGCTAAAATTTTTTCCTTACATGGGATCGATTGGGACTTAAGACAATGTTTATAATTATGATTTGAACAATTGTAAGAATTTTCAGCTTCCCCTGAATTTGTCGTGGGTTTACTAATTTTTTGGTCTAATTTGACCGGACTACAAAGGGCAATCTGTGGCAAGAGATTAGTTTGTCGAGATTGAGGGACAAATTAGATCTTTGTCGCGATTTTCGATTGACAATTTCAAGGAAATTGGAAGTTTTTAATTATATAAAACAAATGGAATCTGAAAATAGAAGATTTTTATTAGTTTACGCTGCCATTATGATAGCTGCTCATAAAAGTAGAGCCTTGGCTGAAAAAACAAAAGTCTTCCAAAAAACGTGACTGTCGATATTTCGGATTTTTTCGTCATATTTAAATATCATTTTATATACCGACTGTTATGACCGACTGGTAATAAATATTGCAATACTAATGAACAACTCATAAATATCTAGAAATGGTGCTCCTCTAAGAAATGTTGCAAATATATCATACTGAACCAGACTAAAACTAGTCTCTGGATCACTAGGAACAAATCAAAATAATTAAGATTTAAATAGGACCTTCTCGGTCCTCTCTTTTTCACAATTTATATAAACTAAAGAAGAATAGGTACTTAGTGTTAGAAATTTTCAAAATGAATTTATAACATGAATACTAACAGAATACCAGTACCGAGAAGTTAAACAATAGGTATTACATTGTGGTTAGTTTACGATACTCGGATTACGTCAAATGTTACTTGGTACTAGGTACTTACAGTCAACGTGATTGACAGGTACTAGGACATCATTTTGAAAACACCATGGTTAAAACAAAAAGCAATTGGTTCCATGTTACATGGATAAATGAAGATTGACATCATACATAAGTAATGGCAAAGATAACACTTATGAGAGATAAAATTACGTAACAAGAGAATATACATCCACAGAGTAACACTGTGCAATCACATTTTTTAATAAAAAGAGCTCCAAAAAGGTATACTTACTTCCTAAACCTTACATTCACATATTTTTTTATCTAAGTTTTATAATTAATACTAACCTTATTCATTAAAATTAACAAAATGTTTTTTGGCAAGAGCCGTGACAGAAAGATCCTTTACGGTAAATTTTTATGAGAGAAAGGGCCAAAATATATTTTAGTAAAAATAGACTTAACAAATGTTTGTTAATTTTTTATAAATAATAGGGGAAAAAGTTTTATTGATAAATGCTAATCTCCGAATCCACTCACTAATGAGGATATAAGCTATACATATATTTGAATATGTATATACAGATCACGGAAGGGTAAAACCAAAAGGTACAGCTAGTTTTACACAAAAAGAAAAAGCAAATGTCACTATCATAAATAGTTACAGTCGCTCAAACGAACAAAACTCGAGTCACACAACTCTTATCTACGTAGCAACGAAAACGGGCGGCGAAATCATAAGGGTGAATCGTACCGGAACAAAAAACTGTACAAAAGAGGGTCCCTCTTAATGCCATAACCAAGCACCTGCTACCTGCCGGAATGTGACCCTTGTTTAGGGAATACTGAATTGTGAATGAGACTCTTTAAATGGATGTGTTTTATCTACGAAATTATTAGGAACTCCCTGGGTAGCCATAAAGATCTAGACAATAAGATTTTTTGTTATTTTTGTTGTTGATAACATCGTCTTTTTATCAAAGAGATGTTACATTACATGTATAAACTAACTAATGCCCGCGGGTCCGCCCGCGTAGGACTTGGTTATGTCGTGCTCAAAAGTAGCCATTGTTTAACCCCTGGATCTTAACTATATCCATACCGAGTTTCATCAAAATCGTTTTAATAGAAAAAATAAGACCTAGCTTTCTAAGAGCATTCTCATATCTAAATACTTAAATATATTCTACCAAAACACAACAATTTGTATGGGAAAAGATATTCTGCTTACTTAATACTTACTCTAATATCATTTATTATTACTAAACTTCACTTTCTGTCCCGTCTTTTTGAATATTTTTCTTCTCAAAATCCCCAATACACTAGCCTTACTTGGTTATTTTTATTGCGTCCTTATTCTAACGATCTATACGGCAATATAATTATTATATTAGCACCTAATCATGGACATACCGGGAAGTTATATTATTATGACAAATTGATTTACAACTATAACGTGCTTAGCCTTATCCTTCCGTTCTGTCAAAAAGTACAGTTAGCGGGAAAAGTCGCGTTTTTTTTAAAATGAAAACTTCTTTAGCGGCTTTGTGCACTTTTTGGGATAGGTAAAAAATTGTTAAACTCGCATCAGGACACGTGACCAGGGAGGTTATTACCGTTAAAACCATGCAAGATCCAGTGAGTAAGCGAGACAGCGCAATACACGATGTAAAGCGACATCTCCCTTACTCCTGCTAGTGGTAAGCCACCTGATCGAAAATTCGTAAGACGGATGGAGAGTAGACCGCCAGCGCGGCTAATAGAGGAAATAATGTTTCCCTCTCTTTCTACCGCACGGCGAAAATATATTCCTACTCTCTCACTTCTGCCGACACTCTCTTAGTGCAACAGTTGATTTTTTTTTTGTTTTGATGTACAATACATAGTTCTTGTTGTAACGAAAGGCTACAACCACATTTGACCAAGATGTATTGTTAGTGAGACAAGACAAGAAAAAGATTGATGCTTTCGAGATGTGGTGCTGGAGGAGACTGCTACGGATACCATGGACTGCCATGAGGACATAAAGGACTCTATTCTTGTACTGCCAGGAAAGGGCCCTAAGTTTTTTCGGACACATCATGCGATCACCTAGGCATTGTCTGGAAAAACTCATAATACTGAGCAGAACAGATGGAAAACGCACCAGAGGAAAGCCTCCTGCGAGATGGGTAGACAGCGCGAGGAGAGCTGCTGTAAGAAGCATATATAATGCGGTCCGTAGTGCTGCCGATCGTGCACTCTGGAAACACATATGTGGTCACGATCCTGAGCATTTAGGGACCGATGTAGAAGAGATTGTTTGTGAAGTTAAGTCTTGTAGAGTTAGCGTGTGTAGAGTTAGAATTAGGCTCTACATGAGATCAAATAACTTTTAACAGTGCGAGTCATTCATAGGCACTCTTGTTGGTTAAGTACACCATTTATAATTCAAGAACGGCTGGCTGGACCAACTTTAATGAATATTGTGTTTTAAATTTTTCTTAGTCTGAAATAGGATTATAACTATTAAGAACACTGGGAAATTGATAATAAAAAATAATTAATAGAAAAAATATTTTCTCATTGTATCTGGCTTTTGATCGGGAATTACAAGTAGGTTTCTTTATCTCAAACATTAGACATAAGCAAAGTCCCGGGCGAAAGCTAGTTTGAAAACATTTTTGGTGGCATTATTATTACTATACGAACTATTTTGAAAAAGATTAATAAAGAAAAACCTTGTAGAAAAATCTAGATAAAAATCCAATTCCTGACATTTGAAAAACATCACCCAGTTGCACGTTCACAAAATAGAATTAAAAAATATCAATCCAATTTCTGGGCGGACAATAAATACCGGTTTCCGATTTTATATTGTTTTATAGTTTCTGTCGAAATCAGATAAATAAAAAAGGTTTAAAACCGTGCATTCCTACTTCCTCCTACTACATAATAGTTACCCGTATTAAATACCAATAAGTATGCTTAAATATTAAAATATCTATACTAATATAATAAAGCTGCAGAGTTTGTTTGTTTGAACGCTTATAACTTGAAAACTACTGGTCGGATTTACAAAATTATTTTTGTATATGAAAGCCTGATTTTTGGGGAAGGTTATAGGCTATAGTACATGTGCATGTACTCTAGCCTTACCTTACCTTAGTGTGTACTAATGGCGAGTGAAACCGCGGGGAACAGCTAGTACGTCATACAGTTGTTTTCTTGGTAAAACGTTTAACAGGTACTTTTCTTAACATTATGTAACACTTATTCATCACATTTAACTTAAAAAAAAACAATGAGGTTCAAGAGATTAAAATAATATCTTTTGTCACGGTGAAATAATGGTAATATATCGGTTTTTGTGCAAACATAAAAAAAAATCACATATTGTCTTGATGATAGATATAAAAAATCCACCTAAAACAATGTATTACGATTGTATTATAATGCAAACATTACATGAGCCTGTTTATCTAGAGATTTTTTCTTTCATCTTGATGCCTATTTGTAAAAACTAAGGCAGTTCGTACCTTATTACCAAAGCCATAGAGTGGTTAAACTATTAGTTTCCTAGAAAATGATGTTACAAGTTATACCTAAGGAAAAATACCGTTTTAAGACCATGACCTGTTATATTCATACATGGGCTTTTTACATGCAAAATTACTTATGTTTTTTGCCGTCTTGTGCAATCTGCTGTGGCGTTAAATTAGTGAAAATGTTTCTCAAACTGAAATTATTAAAAGGCTGAACTCGTCCTTTAATTTAGTGGGATTTGAAAGCCATACCTTCCATTTTTGAAATCAAGATGCATCATATCCGATGCCTCTTGATATTTTTGTAAAAAAAAAAGAAAAACCGGAAACAATTACACACTGGCTATATCTTTAAACAATGGACATAAGTGCATTTACTTGCATGGAAATAGCACCTAATTTACATGACAAAAATGTATAGAACCTTGGGATTATGCTTATTACAGACTGTGGTAGGTATATTATTTGCAAGGGTTTCCGTATATCATTATGACATAGGTACTCGTAAAAATACTCGTAGCTTTCTCGAGTCTGAGCTAGCTAGCTTCAGGGCGGAGTGACGAAGCTGTACTTGATAAGAATGAGTTAGTATCCACTCGGACTCGATGATCGTGCGAGTGCTTCCCTTCTAACTGGAAATCAGCTCTTATCTCTTGCAGCTTACCGCTTGCTGGGCGGGAACAGAACAGTGCCTCTAGTGTGAGTTTTTCTTAACGCATAGCGACTGCGTTAGCGATTTTGTACGGCAGACCTGTAAAGCGCCTCTGGCGGATAGTAAGGCAACTAAGAAATTCCACACAAAATCCTAACGCAGTCGCTAGCGTCTGCGTTAAGAAAAACTCACACTAGGGGCACAGAACAGACATAGGTACTCGTAAAAATTATCAGTGTAAAACACATGGCCACAATCAACAGTATTCACAAATCGTTAATGTACCCCTCATATTTTGTAGGGGAACTTTTAGTACCTACAAGTACTGTTTGTTTTTTGGGGAACTAAAATGAGACTAACAGTCTTTTTGTAAGTTGACTGAAGAACCAAAGTTATTGTTATTTAATTCAAATATTCAGTGATAATAAATCACTATCACTACTCAGTATAAAACAAAGTATGTATGCTTAAATCTTTAAAACTACGCAACGGATTTTGATGCGGCTTTTTTAAATAGATAGAGTGATTCAAGAGGAAGGTTTTTATGCCCATGCGAAGCCGGGGCGGGTCGCTAGTACTTAATTAAAAAATAAACTAATACAAACAAAACACTCTAAAACAAACGTAACTACTATTATAACAGGTGGCATTTCAATGAAACTAGCCAATCGCGTATCAGAAAAACGCAATCACCTAACTAGGTGAATGATCAATACAAAATTCCGTGAATGATCAATCATCCCCGAGATACAGCGGTATCGTAAATCACGGTAAAGTTCAGTCGTCTCGAGACGCGAGATGAGTCTACGATAACCGATAAACAGGGACGGCCCTAGCACCCACTGATAAAGGGAAAGGGCAGGCCAAAATTTGGGGGGGGAAGGGTTTACGTCGTCATCTTTTTTTTTCTTGACCACGAAAACTGCACTTTATTGAATTTGCCCAATATTTAATTCTTTTTGTTTCGGCGGGAGCGATAGGGTCGCCATAGTATACATAAATAATAATGTTCAATAAGACACTTAAAAAGGGTATAGAACAATCTAGTTTTATTACGCTTTTTCATTTTAATTATAACATAAAATAAATATTAATTTTATATATTTTTTAAGACAAAAAAGTGGGGATTCTAAACTGGAGTTCACTTAAATCGATAAATCGTCTAGGGCCGGCACTGCCGATAACACTGTTATTTGATGGCAGTAACAATGTTATTTTATATGCCTTGTTCATAGCCTTTCATTTTATCCAAACAGATTCATTGGGAAATATACGATAACGTATTTTATTGTAAATGGATTACAGTTTAAGTAGATAATAATGAAGTTACTAAGTACATAATCTTTGTACGATTAATTAGGCAGTCATGATATTATTAGCTATGAAACCATAATGAAACTTTTCAAATATTAATAGTAGAGGAGAATACAATGAAGTCATTATTTCTAACTGGAGCATAATGTAGTCATAAATAAAAAAACAAATTTTGTTATAGATATTTATAGATATAGGTATATGTAATCGTCAAGTAGTTGTAATGGATCCAAATGGTGAAAACCTGTCCTTTGAATTGTAATCTCCTGCGTCACAACAAACAAATCTCGGTCGTTGTGACACGCTCACCAAACAGACATATCTGATAACGTATCAAATCAACGATTGTGCAAATGAGAGCAGTTTATCACACAATCGTGCCGCGATCAGAGGCCGGGCTACCTCGAGCTTGGGGTCTAAAGCCCACCATTGCCACGTTTCAGCATTCGACACTTTGGCGTCGCTTCGGGTGAACGTCGGCGGCTCGCGTAACTATCGTTCGAGTGAATAGAGTGCGTGTAGTCTCGCAACGTGCAATGCCCAGCGCCCCCCGCGCCCCGCTACCCCTCGCAGGGCTATGGAGACCCTTCTCGACAAATTCAAGAGGGAGCAAGGAGGTCTGCGACGCTCCCGATCCGTCCGAGCTTCCTTACGTATGATAGGCAACCGCTGGCGATCCAAGGACGAGCCCGAAGATCTTGAGAAACTGAAACGTAACTCCGTTGTCTTCACTACTCAGATTTGGAGCACAGATAAAGAATACGACGTCGCTTATACGGGAATAGACGGTACTTACAAATCGAAGACGCCTGCCATGGCGCGGAAGAAATTGGAACCAGTGAGGCAGAGGAGAAAAAGTGGTGATATAGACTTGAATTTGAAGCCGCAAAGGCCCAAAAAGGTGGAGAAATCAAAGTTCAGTGATTTGTTTAGTAATAAGAAACACAAGAGTTTGTCAGCGAAAGAGTTGGTCGTGCCGGAGAAGATACCGCCTAAAGCTGCGGCGATACTGCATATACATTCACCTGATGGGAAGAAGAAGTTGAAGGGGATGGGGAAATCTGAGTCAGCTAAGTCTATGGCGGACTTGGTAATACAGCAAAGGACTAGGAGAGGATCTGAGAGTGATATGACTTGCCCCAGCCAACCTAGAGGGTGCGTCAACCCAGCCTTTGTGTACAGTACGCCGCCCAAGGAAAGGAAGCTCCCTCTGTCTCCTTCAGCTTACCTGAGTACGTATCATTGCTTGTCGCATGTTATTAGCATAGATGTACAAAATCGCGCGCGGTCTCTACCCATTTTATTTTTATTCTACAGTTATTAGCTTTCATGTGGATATGTTTCCTTTTATTCCAATTCGTCTTACCAGCCAGTTACAAAATACTGATTTATTAGATTGAACTGACGTTCATCAGAATTAAATATAAATCGGGTTACGTATTATGAATAGCAATATATTATTAATAGCTTAGACCCAAATTTATATAATACCTTACATGAAGTTTTTTGTTTTTTCGACATGCTATTGAAATAAGTCAATCTAAAGAAGAGAAAAATAAATTTAATTATTTCATGTTTCACTAGTTATTTAAATCCACGATTCCACGTCTTCATCCCATAAGGAATAGAATCTTAGTTCGTCGTATTATACTTGTGATAGAAAAAGAATATAATTATTAGGATACCTATGGTTTATTTGAAAGATAATTACGCTCCCTATAACAATTTTCACAATCTAGAAAACATCAGTTTGCATTCCATCTACTAAGTTTCTACGAGGATTTCCTTGTTAGTGTAGCTTCAGATTTATTTATTTCTTGTAAACATGTTGTACACAAACTTTTGTTTTTTGCCCACTACTCCTGCGTGTACGCCGTTATATTGCTCGACTAAGAAGCCAGTCTTTCTTTGCATCTTATCTTATCGACATTGGTTCAGTTATGAAGAGATTTCTTTCGGGAGACATTATTTATCAATTCCTTTTCCATAAAATTGTTTTAAAATAGATAAAACAATATATTTGCCTAAATATAAAGTGATAGTGGAAGGAGCTCCATCATCAAGAGTTTAGCTCTTTAATTTATGATAATAACATGTGATTGGTGAACAAAGAACCTATTAATAAGCCAGTGCTATCAGTGTATATCAGTATAATATACATTGATAAATTATGTGTCATGAAATGTCAAAAATATTGCAATCAAAATTTCAATTTAAAATTTCAACCTACATACGCCAAATCAATTAACATTTCTAGATTCATTATCTAAATTGTATTGTAACAGGTCTTATGCAGTTTACATTGTTTGGTGAAGTGTTACTAATCCGTTATTAAGTATGGATTTTAAAACTGTTTTACGAGTAATAATGTAAAACTTGAATGCGCAAAAAATTGGAGTAATGACAAAACCATTTTTTGGCAGGATTTGATTACGAAACAAATAATTTTAGAGCTCGATTACCTAGCGGGGCATTTGTGTTCATATAGATCGTTTATGTCGAGTGGCAGTGAGTGGATGACTTGGATGGGTCGCCACTAGCGGCATTTCTATCTTAAGCCTCTCCATGCTATGGAAGGCGTGTTAAGCCGTTGGTCTTGGCTGTTATTGCTAGATAACAGCCGTAGCTAGTTCAGTAGCTGAAATCAGATAAAAATCTTAAATAATGCATATAAACTTTTTTTTATTATTCCAAAAATATTTGAAGAAACACATAAAACGATAATAGACGAAAAAACATTGAATAATAAAGTTCGTCCCGTCTCTACAAGCAGTTCCTAATTCCATGCAAAAATATTATCAAACAAGTTGTTTTTTTTTTGCTCAGACCATTTTTGTACATACAGCCGTATTATGTATTCTGTGATACAGCTGAATAACTAGTAGGACGAGACAATAACTGCACGAAATGCACTAAAACAGATTCTTGGAAGTTCGCCATTACGGTGCTTCAACCGGCTCTGACACGCCATAATTACTTAATCTTAATTACATAAAACAATGCATGACAAGACAGTAATGTTTTATATGAAACTGTATTTACATTGCCTAAAACGAGAAAGAAATATTTTCGAATTATGTACATAGATTTTTATGTCTATTTGCTTATCCAGTTTATGTAATAGATTTTTGTTATTTTTATTATTAACACTTTCGCTGACAGTTAACGAGATAGAAATAACAGTTAATTGTTATTTACGTTGAGGGGCGTTACTGTCAGCGAAAGTGTTAAGTTAGAAACTTAAACACGGTTTTTACCACCTACTTCGCCGTTCATAAAACGCTTCCGATCTTCCGATCTGGAGGCTTAGCCAAAGTCACAATCGCAAAACGTTACCGAGGTACGACAAGAACAAAATGTATGGGATTGACATACGATTGACCACGTGATTTACCGCAGCTTATGTCAATCCCATACATATTGGTTCTTGTAGACATTAGTTAGCGTTTTGAAATTGCCACTTTGGCTACGGGTGCCATATGGTTAAAGATTATGATCGCAGTAGTAGTCCACTATGTGTATATGTATAACCGAGGTGTATTTATTTAACGTTATATACTTATCTATTTGTATAAAAGATATGCGTGTTAGTTACACAATTTATAACTCAAGAACGGCTGAACTGATTTGGCTGAAAATTGCTGGGAAGGTAGCTTAGAACCAGGAGAAGGACATAGCCTTTGAACCGAAACTAGCTTATGCCCGTGAAGCCACGGGCATAAGCTAGTTTATTACAAAAAAACAACGCCATGTTGTATGAAAAATAAAGGAACTTTCTTATGATAGACAAGAATGAACTCCACCGACAAGCCTATTTCTGAAATTAATGATGTTGATGTAGTCAAATAGAATATAACATTTATTAACTTGTATCATGATAACAAATGTAAACGTTATATACCATACATTTTAACTACAAACTACGCAGTTTGTATGCGTTAAGTCATACGTAGCTCATGCAAAACATTTTTATCACGCAGTAAAAACAAAATCCTACGCAGTATCCAATTTGATTTAAATTTACACAAATTAACCCTTTCGTTTCGTCAGATAACAAAACAAGCAATCCAGCGATTCAGCATCAACAATGGTAAATCGTAGCTATTGTATGGAGACAGTTCTCACGCCGCGCCGGTGAAATGCCAACTTTTCTATGGCATAACGAGCGTAGATTTTACTCGATAAATGTTCACAATTATGCACGGTAACCATTTTGATTTTTATGAGTTTCCGCGCGTTGATTTTCAATCGATAAAAATTATAAATAATCGAATTCTACAGTACTTTTTCCCCGGATGAAAGGTACCCTATGTTCTTCTCAATACTCCTAGATATGTGTTTGCGAAATTTCAGAAAGATTGGATCAGTATTTAGGGCGTGTAGAGTTAACAAATATACAAACTCACTTTAGCATCTATAATAATATTAGTTGGGATAGGCGGAAAAATTTTCAGATTTGACACTGGGCTTAACAACTCAATCTAATGTTAAATTCAAATAAACTCTTTTTTGTGGAAATTTCAAAATTATCAACTCATTTTAAACCTTTTAGTTACCAGAAATAATATTGTTTTAGTTAACTTCGGTCAAATATTTGCTCATTTTAGGACCTTACTTACTTCGCTGACTCAGCAATTTGAAGTTGATTTTTGCCTCTACATTTATTATGCTAGAGTTCGAATTTTTCCTCGAGTTAAATGCATTTTAACAAACTCTTTAGTTATTTTATACAAAGTATATATTTCAATAAAGAACATTTCTGATAATAATTAAAACCTCTTGACATTTTACGACTTTATTTAGAAATTTTTAAGTTAAAAGGAATATTCACAAAGGAAAATAAGACATTCTGATCAAGTACCAAATGTAATTACATGGTTAATAATGATATTACATTATTTGATGTTATATAATAGCAAAACAATGGCAAATGTGTGGGAATTCATACTCTGTACTTATTTGGTTACGAAATGATTTTATCTTGAAAGCAGACATTGACCTTTTGGTACCCTGAGTCGCAAAATATCGAAAGTACAAAATTGTCGCTTCATAAAACGTGTATGATTTCAGTAGGTTAGTAAAAGTGCGAAAAATATTTGGTACTCACTCTTTGGTTATGTATGTAAAATAGCTTTGCTTATTTCTCGTTTTCTATTGAATATTTTGTGCAGCACATATTTTATTCAAAAAAAAATATATCATTTTTCAACCAATTATCAAGGCAGAATCAGCACAACTCGCGAAAAACATATTTTACAACTAGTTGTCGCCAATGACTCCGCTCGCATATTCCCTTATATCGTACCATAAAGTATCCTATGTTTTACTCCTAGTCCTTAACTATATCCATACAAAATTTCATCAAAATCGGTCTATCGGTTTAGCCCTAAAAGTGTGACAGACGGACAGACAGACAGACTCGCATTTATAATATTAACTATTGAAGTATTACCTTCTATACACTTTATAATTTATCATGCTGCCTGAGTCGAACTAATGGCGAACTTTTTTCACTTTCGTACTAAAATGTTTTCGGGCTTTACTTTAGTGATGTAACAAATTGTGTCTTCTTTGTTGCGAACTACACTTTCATCTTAATGCGTCTATTACAATTTATTTTCATTACAAGAACTTCTAATGTTACTTGCAACATTACCAATTTTGTGCCAGCAACTAGACTAAAATTAAATTCGTGTTATTTTCATTTAATTATATTTATTTGCATAAAACAGGTAATATATAAACATTAAGTTTTTGGTAGGTCAAATCTTACAAATATTTCATTGCATAAAATATAATTTAAAAATTTCGTCATACTAATAGTATTGCCAATTCCACGCATTTTTATTAATAAACATACTATAAAAGTGAAATATACGGGTGTATAACCTGCCGACACTTAATAAAAAAATCTTCTAAAAATTTTATTCCATTCAATTTACATAAGTAGTTTTAAATTTGATTTTTTTAACCAAAGACATCAACGCGTATAAGTCTAAAACTGGTTAAATTGAGTAAAGTTTATTCACTAAGAAACTTAAAATTATATTCTATAAACATTCTTAAATATAATTAAAACTAAGATAAACCTAAAATAAAACTAAATAAAAAACTGGTTTCAGTTTATAAATATTTATAAAATAATTTGCTATACGTGTGACATTGTTTTACAAATACAAAAAAAAAAAAACTACTAAAACATAAACATAAAATTTTGTTATATTTTTTTGTCATTATTTCCTTATTAGATTGGCTTTCATCGCCACCGCTGGAAAAACAAGAGCTTTGCGAAGCCCTTTCTTAATATAACTTGCACTCAACCTAGTTAGATGCAGGTTTAAGAAGACGTCACTTTCGTTTAGTCAGAGATTCGAGATAGTGATGATGACGCCAGAATACGGAGATAGTGCACACAATGCTGAGACCGGGACCCCAAAGCGTTGCCTCAGTTGCAATTATGATACTGCAATGAGCTGACATGCTAGACTTTTTATCTTGCGGTCAGTTCCAAATTTAAATAATTCACTTTTAAATTTAAAATAAAATAACTGTTTCTCATTTTCAGCCAGTAATAGTGATGTGTTAATGTGTTGTGTTGCCAGTTTGAAGTCAAATAAAAATACATAACTTCCGATAGTGACTACTATAAATCACGCTATGACCGATTTTGCCGATCTTGTCACGTTCCTCGCTACGGCCTCGCGGTTCATGCATTACTATTTCCGCGTCAGTTGTATAGAAACAACATCACTGTTGCTTTCATATTATTTTTTATGACGTGTAATGAAGTAACGCTTCGCCACGCGTTCGCCGGCTGTACAATGGTGTGGAACACGGAGTATCCTATAATCATGAAGTCAATTCGTGTTTCTGCGAATTGATTTCGTGACCTCTACTTTTCTATTGTTTTCATAATGGTTCGTCTATCAACAATTACCTGTATAGGTATATACTAAAGTTGTCCTTTTATATGGGACATGGATTGATTACGAATGACTTATACTTAATAATTTATTGCCCGACTGCCAAGAAACATCAATCCGTTTGTCGCGCGTATCTTGCATGTATTTTCGATGTTTGAAAATTTCTCTATAACCATAAATTTTCCAAATGGCTGAAAAGATTTCGGCTATACATTTATTATGAGATTCGTTATAAAATAATCTATTTTGCCATAATTGTGTGTTAAAAATTTTTGTTTCCCTTACACCTTAGTGCTTAGTGATAATATTAAGATAAGGAGTGCAAAAGACAATTCCAAGAGTACATACTAACAACAATATTTAATCAACCAATTATACCTTAAGTTGAGATTTTCTTAATCCTGGTTTTCACTAATTATAAGCGCGTGTATTTCCTTCGACCTTTCGACGGTTTTGTAACACCCGTAAAGGATCTCCAAAAAAGGCGCGAACGCCGACAATATGGCTATGATTCCTCCATATTACAAATTCAAATGAGAACACATCCTCTGATATTCCATATTTGAATTCAAATGTAGAAGTAATTTATGAAATGAAAGCCACAGTCCTAATGATTTGTGTTACTACTAGAACACTAGTGTGTATACATGTGTGGTAGTCCCACCAAGCAGTGAGACAAGCACAAGTAATTGGGACATAATTTGTGGACCCCGAGTCAAAAATCGTACCTATCTGTTTATGTGCCTTTACAACTAACTTTTGCTCTCTAGACTTAGCTTGCGTGGGTGTTTTGGGATTACGATTGTAAAACAATTCGAACCCATCTTATACGCGGATAGTAACGGATGGACGTAGGTATTAACCTACGTCCATCCATACATTTATCCTTTTAATAAAGTAATGATGGACGGTGTTAGAGGATTATAAGCAGGACTAACTCCCTTACCAAATTACATACATACAAACATACATTTCATCACGCCTGTCTCCCGTACGGGAGAGAAATTAGATATTAATAAATTAAGATCAAATAATAGGGATAAGATTATTATCTTATCCACGTGTCATATATTGAGCAAAAAGACTTCCTACTCAAAGGCCAGCGGTTGCTTTTTGGTGCCACCGTAACACCATAGATGGATGCCACATGAGTTAGAATAACTAGACAAACAAAACTAATTACAAAAAGTATTTATTCGTTTTTTTTTTCTGCAGTTCAAAAAGACATAATCATCATCATTTGCACGTGAGTTTTCAGAAAGACCGGTTGACTTTTAAATTATTTTATAATAAAGTCAAATTAGAGTTGGATTATTAACTAAGAATAATTACCGCACGCTTTTAAGATTTCAACCCACGTGCAAAAAACCATAGAGCCGATTTTAGTACGCTTGTCTTGTCTTGGAAGGTTGGCAGTAATTCAAAAATTTGAGAACTAAGAACCATCAATGAACCTTCGAAGCAAGGATATTTCAAACCATAGAAAGCGGTAATAATTACTTTTTTATTGGCTGCCAGTGTCATAATGTTATTTTTTTTTTTTTTTTCATTTTACACTTTTTTTTTTTACAAATTTGCTTATTTACATAAATGTTTTGTTTACTGCCAGTTACAATTTTTTATTTGTTTTATTTTTATTTTCATTTCGCTCCTTTTTCCCTAGAGCTCCAGTACGGCGCGCTGCTAGAGGGGTGCGGGGGGGAACTGCCATCGCTCAGCGCATGCGCTCCACTCCCTCCGCACCTCGACAAGGCAACTCGTCGACAACAAAAAGATGCCCGTGCGCAGCAAGATAAAATCGCGCAAGTTAATATACACTTGCAGGGTATTTATTTTTATTCTTTTGTTATTTTTTTTATTTTTATATTAATTTATTTTATAATTTCATTACTTTTTTGTTAATTACAGTAAAGTATAATGTTTTGGGTTTGTAAAGAAATTACATTAACTACGAAAAAACGGCAAAAATACAAACAGTAACCATAAACGTGCACACGATTGAGCCTAGGCCCTCATGCTCAGGATGCTGTTGGTACTTAAATATTTTTTTTTGTTTTAGCATTATTTGCGGCGGTTGAACACGGATACCTGGATAAGGCTAGGAACATCTTGGAATCAACTGATGTGGATGTTAACAGGTAAATATTCAAGCTATCATTACAAACGTTCATTGTTTGTCATAAATCTCTGTAAGAATCGTCGAAATCTTTTATTAGTAAAGAATTCGACAGATAATGGATTGGAAATATGTAGAAAATCCCTTATTTTAAGACTGTTAAAGTACATATAGATAGCTTAGTCTCAACTTAAAACTGGACCAATGAATTTTTTTTATGAAACAGCCGCTTTTGTACGTCAAGAATACGAGAGCTTCTCAATAATTCCTGTCGTAGAGCGTCTACGAACTGGCGCTACGAGCCTACGACGACGTATCTTATCAACAATTGCAAATCCTTTTCCCTTTTTATTATTTTATAAATACGACAATAAAGTTTGTTTGATTGTTTATTGAATTGTTTAATTTGATTGTTACGCGCTTCGAGCAATGGTTTCTGTAAAAGAACTTACCTAAGCGATAGTAAGATTTTGGATAATTTTCGATATCACGCTAAAAATGAAGCATCTTTATTTTAAGTTTAAAATGTAGATGTTAAAATTATAAGTAATATTGTTTTTTTACATACTTACAAATAAAAAAAAAGTAATAGCAATAAAAAAAGATACAAATTAAATAATCGAATATGCCGCCCCTGATTCTACCTGGCTCAAAGGTAATATTAATTATGTTCCTTGTAATTTAAAGGCTAATTAATATTCTTTCGCATCGCCACTTTACCTGTGATGTAAAAAGTTGTTCGCGTGACTGCCACTAAAGATTACACGAAATTTCCCTTAAAATCCCTTTTTAAATTAGGGATGCTTTCAACTTTAGTTAAAGGGTGACTGCACTCTTTAGAGAAGCCATTTTTCTTTATTAGTACGCACAAGTACTCCCGTGTATATAGAGTTATTAGATATAATTTAATTAATTGAAGTCAATTTTCGCTTGGAAAGTCAAACGTTTAATTTGACAATTAAAATTATTACATTTATCGCCAGGGATTGTAAACATTTTTTATGAAACAAAATATTTTTTTGGTAAAAACCAGTGTGAAATTAAATATTTTTTTTTTTAATTGAAATTGCCAATATTTTATGATTCGATTATTTATTCATATAAACACTAAAATCGAAAAAATAATAATTAAAAATTAACCTAAATTAAATTTTATGCTAACAAAATATATAATTCAAATATATTATTAAACTAGCTGTTCGGTTATATCGCGCCCAAAAAGAGCCTATGTTTGACCTCAGGTCTTTAACTACATCCCTACCAAATTTCATCACAATAGGTCCAGCAGTTTAGCCGTGAAGAGGTGACAGACAGACAGACAGATAGACAGACAGACAGACTTTCGCATTTATAATATTAGTATGGATGGAGTCCCTTTAGACAAGGTTAACACTAAAATAAGTTGAATATTTATATTCAGATTTTGGGTCATCTTTCACGTAGCAAAACACCAACATGGTTTTTTCTACGCGGAAGGCCAAAAACTGATATCAGGGTACGTGGGGTCAATAGCTCTTGTAATTTGTGAGTTTATGAAAATTAATGACTAACTAACTAAGATGACGTATTGACCTAAAGTGAGCCTTCGATAATAAGGATCTACATTTCGATTTATCCTGCGCCATCTCTTATTGGCGTGCAGCTCGCGCAAGTCCCTCTTCATCTAATATAGATATTGTATTTAAAATATCTTACTATACAATATATAAAATAAAGCATTACATAACATTACCTCGCCAATCCAGCGATATCTAGAACGGCCGACCGGCAGGGTTAGGAACCGGTATTTGAAAGACTCAAAAATAACGTTCTTTAGCCTGGTAAATAAGTATAGGGTCGATTTAAGGTCCTCAATACCTGTTTGAGACCGTTATTTTTGGGGTTGAGCGGAGCCGTAATGATAGCAGTCGCTGTCAAAATATATAGGCAGAACCACGAGCTGGTTTTTTATTTTAATCAGGTTTCCGAGCCCGGCCTCGGTCTTCCCACAATGCTCTCTTTACACCTATAATAACTGAACTTTTAATTTTTACCAAAGAAATATTTAATGATTTTAAACCAGTTGTATTAAGAATAAATCGCTATCAAAGTTTTTAAGGTCTTGTTAGTTAGATTTTACTCACGTTTTATTTAATTTCAGCCTTAATTCAGACGGCCTCTCACCATTGGACGTGGCAATCTTGGGCAGCAACCGCCAGCTGGTCAAAATGCTCATGGAGTTTGGAGCCAAGGAAGGAACACAGTGTGAGTACTTTCATTCGGCTACTTATGTATATACCGTATATATATTGATGTTTACAGATATTTTCCATAGAGTAGACAAACCGAACGCAATTTTTTGTCTATATTTTTGTACGGAGGATGTTTTCTTTTTTGTTGTGGCATTTACTCAGAATATGGCAATCAATTTTTAACTTACGAGTTTTCGCTTCTTCGCGGCTTCGCTTGAATATCCCTCGGGAACAGTGCTTTTTCCCGGAATCAAAGGTATCCTATGTCCTTCTAAATACTTCTTTTTATAAATATAGTCATCATCATCACCACTTTGAGTAGGCGTCACGGTCAATCGACCATGCACAGCCTGATGTCAGTTCTTCGGAACCGCTTCTCGGCGTCTGTCGTGGTTCCTTTAACGACTTCCAGATGACAGCCGGGACCAACGGCTTAACGTGGCTTCCGACGCACGGTATCATCTTTATTATCAGACAGTCAGGTAATTCAAGCCTGCATTGTCCTAACCAAACTGGAAACAACTAAACAAAGTATGCTTTCCTTAGGGTTTACAGGCAAAAGCTTTAACCACTTTACCACGGAGGTCATTTGTATTAATATTATTAGTTACAGTTAAAAAACGTCACGTTTCTATTTTTCATTCGACATACAAATACCGTTATATAAATTCAAACCAAACTTACGAGCTTCGATTCCCTACTGACTCCCTGGTCTGCAAACATGTCCAATTAGTTAACAAACATTGGGTTTGGTTCGTCACGATCTGAGGCTTATTGTCGTATGTATCTACTATGATGTATGTGCACATCGTACGTAACAAATGAGCTTGAAATTTCTTATCACGCAACGTAGAATTTACTTAGTACTTTCTAGCGTAAAGGGACAAACAGGGGTCTAAATTTTTCTTATAGATACTGACAAAAGCATTCCTCAGGACATCAGAATTTGTTGTTTTGTATCATATAAATATGAAATCTTGACCGCTGAGCTGTCATTTCCTAAATTTTTGTGATGTACTTATGGGTTTCCATGTTTCCATAGTATATCGTGCACTGAAATGGTTTGATGTTTTGTACTTCTCCACTTGCGCTTTGGAAGTGGTGGTAAACTTAAAATAAGTTACAATTGACGTCAATAAGTCATAAGAATATCTTAAATTTAAAATAAACAATTCGAAATGTGAATTTATAAGCTCATCGCGGAAAAAAGAACATCGCGTTATGTGACGATCCATTCAGGAAAATCAAGCCTGGAAACATAGAACTAGGAATCGCGCGCGGCTCTAAGGCAAATTCAGTAATCTATGCCTGGCAAAGTCTATTAGGCTTGTTGTATTTTGTTTTTGTTTAAAATAATTACTTTCTATTTGTTTAGATTGAAACAATTTTTTCCATATTTTTCTGAGCCCTCTAAGGCTGCGAAACTTAATTTTAAAAGTTCACTTTTAAAATCCTATCGAAAACACCGTCGGCCATTTTTGCAGTTTTGTGACGTAATTATTTTGTAAGGTGCTATTTTACCATTTTTAAACCTGATTCTCTCTAAGAACCACATTAGCATGAAAATCATGCGATTTCACAGTCTTATCGAAGGAAAATCATTCGAATTACCCTTTGAACGAATGACAGATGTCAAAAATAGGTCTGTTTACAGCAAGTTTACAGCAATAATTGTGTCACGTCATGGCGGATGATGGCCGGCCCGTTTTGACTTTGACGTTTTTGTTAAGTAAATTTGAAATTGAAATTATAATGCCATCTTGCATTTTTCTTAACGGAGATCGATATATTTCGGTTTCGTGAGTCAAATAATGTATGTAAGAAACAAACATTTGTCGCATCAAAATTGATATTAGTCAAATAGCCTATTATGAGTAAAATGTGCGTATAGTTAAGTAGGTACCTCTCGTTTATTTCTTCTTAAAACTCGATCCCGTTCTTGGAGATAGCCAAGCATATTTTTGAAAAAAGAATTCTCAATATGACCCACTTTTTTTTCTTGAGCCCTGTTTCTGGCCAGTACTAATGTTAGTTACAATTCATGAAATAATGATGAATTTCAAACCTTGGAACTATCTGTTCACTTACATGCTTCGTGTAATCTTTAGCGGTCGCTATATAATGAACAGAGGTCGTCGCTCACTGACGAGAAAATAACATGCATAACTTACACAAATTATAAATTACTTTGCTAAACTCTGCTCTATAGGTACACTTAAAAAGACAAGATGTAGAGGTGATATGTCAAAATGTTTTCTTTTAAAACAGGTTTAAATCACAATATGTGCAAACTAAAAACACTTGAGGGTTCCTTAAAACGCGAATCCGAAATACTGATATTTATATACCAATACCTAACAATAACAAAATCTGTCAGTGGTAAAAGAAGACACAAGATTTCTGAAGAAGTCATTCACTGTCCACGGCCGTTGTAATACGTTTGAGACGTCGTATCGGTATCGTTGCAGATAGTTTAAGATAGCCTTTGTTTTGTTTATTCAATTTTGGGAAAACCTACAGCTGCTATTTAACAAGTCTTTTTCTTTCTAGAATGTCTACCGACATAGGCCTCATAATCTTTCCACTTCGATCTGCTTTATTCTTTCCTGGTCTAAGCGGTTGCTGTACAATATCCCAACATATCGAAATTCCCAAGATCATGGTGGATTGGCTGTCTTCCTCTTTTACGTTTAACCCCAGTTTACACAATTACTTTGTATAGGTATTACGCGAGCTTATTTTTGTAATTTTTATAACATAACTTTATCTCACGTATCATAAAATAATTTAATTATACATCAGCATTTGAGAGCTGGCCTTTATTTTAAGCGGTCACCATTACTGTAAATAGCTTCCCGCAACAGACCCTGACGCAAGGGATGATAACATTATCCTTGTGTTTATCTATTCTAACTAGAACGCAGTAATTATTAGTAATTATGTTATGGCATGTGAAGCTTATAACCATGTTGATAACCAAGTAGGTTATATTTATATTGAAAACTAGTTAATGTTATCATTCCGTCCCAGATTTTTTAAATGAAATATTTTAGTTTGACATATTGTGTATCCATTGCAAATCATATCGATATATGGTTTACACATCAAAATAATATAGATTACGGTGTAAAATTTTATTCTGAACTGATTGACTGTGTAATTTTATTTTAATTGCATTTAAACTATTGGCTTATTATTATGCTATGTATAATTTATTAATGACATTTTTTTCAATTTTGCACACCTCCGCAAGAGGTAAAATGTATAAGGGCTATACTTAATAAAAAAAAATGACCATGGCAATGATTGGTTGATTGATCTGTTGTTGTCCTTAGCTCCGTCCACCTAGCACTATTTTAAATCGCGTCAAATACTTAGTAGCCTTATGACTTATCTGAGACTCAAACTATCTTTAGATTTAATTTCATCTAAATTGGATCAGTGGTATAAGCGTGAAGAGGTTATTAAAGTACTATGATTGCGCTTGAGATAGACAGGTAGCCAGGATAATAACTGGAAATCAAAGAGCTCGATATGGGCTATCGAGCTTTTGCAAGGCGATTTTTACTTTCATAAGAAGTTTTTGTAAGGCCAATACTTAAAGAACATCATAGCCTCACGGATCAAAAATAGTAATGAAATGTACTACTGTTTGATGCAACCTTGTGTCTCTATAGTAATACTACTATAAGAAATACAAGCAGATTTCACTCGTCTCTAATATTAGCGTATTTATTAAAACAACACATGTTGTACTACTACATTTTAATACACAGAACCACTTGGCATACAAGGACATCGACTGGCTTACAGGTGACCTACTATCATCTCTTAAAACCATGCAAGATCCAGTGAGTAAGAGAGATGTCGCCTTACATCATGTATTGCGCTGTCTCGCTTACTCACTGGATCTTGCATTGTTTTAAGAGATTATAGTATGCCGCCAGGACTGAATTCATAGAAAGGACCATTGACATAGGAGCACACGATCTAAAAGCTGCTCTCTTCACGCTAACACTTAACATACATTGTACAATACTAGCGACCCGCCCCAGCTTCGCATGGGCATAAAAACCTTCCTCTTGAATCACTCTATCTATTAAAAAAACCGCATCAAAATCCTTTGTTTAGTTTTATAGATTTAAGCATACATAGCGACTTTGTTTTATATTATGTAGTGATAGTGATAGTGAAGTAACAATTTGTCGAACTGCGAGACTCAGCTAGTAGAAAGAAAATTTAACTAAAAAAAGTAACTATATAAAAGTACTGTACTTACATACTTTAACACAATCCCAAATCCGAGCTCTAAACAGTCTTATCAGTAAAACCTTTGTCTCTCAAATTCGCAAAACGTCCCCTATTGAATGCAAATCACGAAGGGACGGGATCTGGGAACATTCGGGAAGTGTCACACACAGTTTAAAGGATTTGTGTAAGAGAGCGTTCATACGGGATGTGTGCATTACGTGTCTTCGAGGTTAAGCAAATAGGATAAAGTTTTCAACTAACAACGCACTGGATTTCGAGTTGTGGTATTTATTTCTTTTATCTCTGCAGTTTTGTTTATTGTTTTTAACGATTCACGATTTTATTTAGATACTAGCTGACCTTTAGCTAACCAGGCGAACTTCGTTTTAGATTAGAAACTGCGTGCGCGTAAACCCCTATACCTAATTCTATCAGAGAGGCACTTTCTTCTATCGTGTCAATGGCTAAAATATATATTGATTGATGGTCTAGTAGAGACACTGACAAAGAACAACGAAGAATTCTTAAGGCTATTCCTCCAGAAGGAGCTTGAAGTCTTTAGGCCTGCTTTTAGCGTCTTCATGCTAAAGACTGCTGTATGTTTTAGCTCAGGGTAGAATCAACAAATATTTTAGTCGTTAAAATGAAAATATGTGAAGTTTCCAGCTGTTCAGTTGAGTCTATCGGATTGGAGTCCTCCGTTTGGTACAAATACTAAATTCAAATCTTGTTTTGAGATGCGATAAGCAAAGATACATGTTACATGAGTCTCGATTCACATCTCAGTCGTATAGTCAATTTCGTGCTATAGCTTATATGATTGAACCCGGAGGGATGGCTTCGAGACGAAACCTATCAAAATATAATATAACTGAGTATATTTTAGAATCTAGACTTTAGATATCGTATGATTTCTCAGACCAACATAAAAACAGTCAGCATTATTTATTAGATATTGATATAACTTCTTCGGTTTTGACTAAAATTAAGAAACTAATTTAAGAATGTTTGGTAGGGACTTACTGCTACCTACTATTCCTAAATTTAAGAGTTTGCCGTATGTCTTTACGTAGGTATACGCTTACTGTTTATGATATTATGTCACGATGCCGTAGACCGGGAAAAGTAAACTTGGACCCATCTGAGGATGCAACAAGGAAAACGCTAAGATTAGAAAGAGAGCTGCTGCCCATCGTTGGCATGTTTGCTATCAGCCTGATAAAAAAAAGTTTTTATTTCTTCTTTTCTCGAGAGTGAAGCGATCTTTTCTAAAGTTAGGAACAACACGACCAACCAAATCTATTTTTCTTCCTCTTTTTAACGAGTCGCCTGGCAAATTATATTTCTGATGACCAAAGCACCACTAACAAAGAATTAACAGTGCATTATTGACTACTGGTCCCACTAAATAATGCCCTACCGGTCTCATAATCCCCTAGCTTAGGTTTAGGTCCACATAGTCCAAATTATATTTTAATGTACGATCCAATACCCATTTATTATTCCCAATTCGAAAACCAAAAGCTATATCAGATTAAAAGATAACCGTTTATTGGCACTGATATAATGACCATCGATATCTATTTGACAGATATGCCTCATCAATTGTTTTGTTGATGTCAATCCCGATAACGCAACCAGTTTAAGTGTTATTATCATAGTATGTGATGTGATCGTACTTTAAGATTTCTCGGCATCGTTTGATAAAATAATTAGTCATCACATCAGTACACAGCCACATACAGGATGGCCGGGTTAACACCGTTATCCTTGATACTGGAGGTTCAGTATCATAAATTGACCTTCAAAGTAAGTATAAAATATTACTTTCTTTTGTAAATTAATTTAAAAATCCATGGCCTCGAAAACTTAGTCACCAACACTGTAGGTATATACCATTCGCATATATAGAGATCTTGCCTCACGCGCAACCGCGCGTGTTGGAATAGTAAGGTGAATATATTTTAACGATCTTTTTGGAAATAAAACATCTTAATTTTATCTTTAAACTAATTAGATTTCTAATTTTTTATTTGATCAGATATTTTTATTATTCAGTTATCCACTATCTGAATGATTACGGTATTTACCCTACCACCCTGTAATGTCCAGTTGTGGGTCTTCCTCAGCGCAAGCATATTGGCAAGCTAACATTATGTTTAAACAGCTTTGTAATTTGTCGCTCTTTTTGGTCATAATTTTCAGTTAAATACGCAAAAATTGAGAACATAAACAAAACACACCCACAACCGCTAATACATACCTAAGTCTCCAAAAGAGTCCTATCCCCAAACACCTAACTTTTCTAACTATCGATTTATTGAACTATCCATACTAATATTATAAATGCGAAAGTCTGTCTGTCTGTCTGTCTGTCTGTCTGTCTGTCTGTCTGTCGGTCTGTCTGTCTGTCTGTCTGTCACCTCTTCACGGCTAAACAGCTGGACCGATTGTGATGAAATTTGGTAGGGATGTAGTTAACGACCTGAGGTCAAACATAGGCTACTTTTGGGCGCGATATAACCGAGTCCCACGCGGGGCGAAGCCGCGGGGAACAGCTAGTTTCGTATATGTACGAGAATTCCGAATACGGTATCGTGGCCCGTTTTAATGGCTTGGAAAAGTAGACGGCATTTATAAATCGTTCTTTCGGTTTTGTCTATACCTAGTTCAGTTTTATAGTTTACCTAATGATTTAAATCGGCGTACTAGGTTACGTCGAATGAAATGACAGATAATAATATGATAACAAATGTAGACTTATAGTCACGTAATTATAACAAATTCTCTATGTTTTGGCACTAGAAGGTAAACTAGCATTTTTCAACCGAGGCCTTGAGAAACAAATAGGATAAAACGAAGATTTTTAAAATAGAAATATAGGTTTTTCTACGGACAATACCATGAATATATTTAATACCAACTGGTTTTAAGCAAAATAATATAAAACATATTTTTTTCTTTTGGCACTGGATATCAATCTTATTTGAAATCAGCAGTTTAAGCAATGGCTGATGTAGGGCAGGAAATAAGATGTGCTAAGGTCACGAGACAGCAGGAAAAATACCCGGTTTTTGAACATCTAAAAATAACGGCCTTCAACCTGGTAAAAATAGCGAAAGATTTTAGTTTCCTAAATACCTGGTTAAGACCTTTATTTTTGGGGATATACTGGTTAAGCAGAACCGTAACGAGTAAGGTCGTCGTACAAATGTATGGGCAAAAAAAGCTGTTTAATGATTGTAACCAGGTTTATAATCACTGGGAGAGAGACTTCACATCAGGATATATATTTATTAAAGACATTAAAGTCAAGGTAATTCTGGTTATTTTCAGTCAAAACACCAGAAGCTCTGGGTGCTCATCTTCGAAGGCTTACTCGAGAGGCAGAGTCTCGGCTGCACGAGGTAGTTGGTTGTCCTCAAGAGAAGACTTGCAGGGAAGACACATGTACAAGGTAAATAAGAATATAAGACATCAAAATATTTACCTGAAAATTAAGTTAATATAAAAATACTTAGTCCCTGGTATAAAATAATGCTGAAACTTTCGTCGACAACCTATCAAAATTAAACAATCAATTAAATCTGCAGGTCATCAGCTAGTGGTCAAGCAGGGACTACAGGGTGTGCGGGCGGAACAGGGTCTGAGAAAGACAAGCAGGCTCAGCACTGGGAGAGGAGGGTGCGGACCTTGAAGTAAGTATTATTAACATCTGAGCCATCATCAGTGATTGGTCAAACAAGGCTGGACAGGTTTAGCGGGAGAACTCGCACTGGGAGTAAGTGATGAAGATTTAGCCTTAAAATGACACGCTGGCCAGTGTGTGTTGGTGAGTTCTTAATACCACGTTTACCTGAGCTAGTTAGTTAGTAGTAGAGCAGTTTAATAGTAAAACTACAAAATTATTCATATCAGTTTACCAGGGGGCATCGCTGGGGTTTTTGGGTTCGCAATTAGTATCACGGTGACCTCAATAAGTTTATGGTATTAATGATTTAAACATGATGAGATTGAGACTCTTTTCTTCTTACTCGCCCCTCGCTTATGGCATATAAGTACTTTTTTAATTCTAGCTAGAATCTATAATCCATTACTTATTATAATATCTTCTCCTCAGACGTCTAGTCCTCGGGTGGCAGCAGTCGCGAGCCCCGCCGGCGCCCCCGCCGCCCGACCTTGAAGTGTGTGGCTCTCATGCTGTCACCGTGCGGCTCAAGGAGACTCGAGGAAATGGGCAAAAAGATCCGCCAATCATCACTAAATACAGAGGTACATAATTGGTCATCAGTACCTCACATAATCGAGCAAACTATAGAAATTATTTACTGTTGCCAAGGCCGAAATCGGTCAGCAAGATATCATCTCATTCTCATCATTACATAGCTCCCTTGGTATTAATTCCCTTACCATTCTTTTCTTCCCTTGTTAGAGTTTTTGGAGGAAAAGTAACTGTCACATTGTCTTCGCTAAATTTAATTTCCAATTATGTTTTTCGAGTATTTGTGCATAATAATGGCGGTTTATTATTAACTAAGTGTTCGTGAACAAGCGTGTGTGTTGGGAAGTGTAAGAGCTATTAGTGAAGGAGCTATACTACACGACAGTTATATTCCTACCATATTACTTCCACGACGTAAATGAAAACGTTTCTATATGCTATCAGCTACAGGCTTTTTAAAGTCATTAAAGTTATTTAAATAGTTTTCATATATTTAGAACAGAATTGAGCAATATCTCACACCCCAATCTAGGTACAAAATTTTCGACATGCGAAATGACAAATAGGGTAGGAGTGAAAATTTTTGAAACGCTTGAATTTTTTTATGACAACCAAAACCAACATGACAATGACATTCATGACTACCAAAACCAACATGACAATGACATTTGTTTTTTTTACCGAACGAAGCAAAGGAATAGACCACAAAGGCCGTAGCGACGCCATTAATTCGTCATTAAAATATAATATTTTATTTAAAACAATTGGCTGATTCTAAAAATCTGAGATTTATTTCTGGTATCAAGGAACCTTATTCCTACCGACAGAAAAAAATTCAAACGTTTTAAAACTTTTCACTCCTACTCTATTCCGGAATCAAAAGGGTAAAAATAGGTAAAGTTCATGACGGCTCGTTGTGGGCCGTGACCCCTGAGGCTTGTTTGACAAGTTACGAACTTATAAAAGTTTAACTAGAGGAATTCTTTGGCAAGTTGCCGCTTGTTGTTTTCTTTCAGACAACTTATTTTTTATCTTTTTTTAAATCCCATTGTACATTCTTTATGTATTCACCTGAGCCACTGTGAAGCGATATAAATGAAATTTAATATACTTATTTAGGATTTTAGGGAAGATCTGTTTTTTGTTTATAAGCTGTTGAGATTGAATGCCTTGTTCAAATGTTTGAAAATAATCAGTTCATTTCTTACTGGATAAAACCCTACCTAGTTTTTGAATTTTCATGGAGTGACAGAGCATTAAACGCATGTGAAAGCTTTAAGTAAAAATTATAGTATACCTATCATTATCACTATATAGTATAACAAACAAAGTCACTTTCTCTGTCCCTATGTACCTTTGTATGCTTAAATCTTTAAAACCACGCAACGGATTTTGATGCGGTTTTTTTTAATAGATAGAGTGATTCAAGAGGAAGGTTTTTGTGCCCATGCGAAGCCGGGGCGGGTCGCTAGTAATAAATATATCTAAAACAGTACGGCACATTAATACAGGACCACTTTGGATCGTAGCTTAGATTAGAAGACAACTTCATTTATATTGACACAAACATATACATCGAATAATGTATAACCAGCCAATGTTTAGAGATCATGAAGATGGTACACTTCAACATGTATTCTTGGAATTTCATTGAATTATAATTCAAACTTGTCCCAATTTTCAGTGGAATGGTCATCCCGAGCTGACTTCTCCAATGTGTGCGGCACGAGGGAGGTCCCATCCACGGGCGCCAACAACACCAAGGTCCTGGCTACAGGGCTGACCCGCGGTCGGAGGTACTTCTTCAGAGCAGCCGCTGGGAACCTGAAGGGATGGGGGCCTTATACTGTGTCGGTGCCAAGGAGCGTTGTGCCTAGCAGTGAGTTTTTAAGTAGTTTCTTTACTTTTTTATTATTTATAAATTGTTTTTACATTTTGCATGCTGGAAACAGTTAAGTGTATTGCACTTATGCGAATTAAATGATTTCATTTCTTTCGATATTTTTAAAACTTCCTTACAAGGTAGGCTGCTGACAAACTGTTTTACGGTTTGGCAGACTTTTAATTGATGAATGGTGCTAAATTGTTGAAAGAAATAAATAAAAAAAGGTATAATAGATAGAATAATTCTTTCATGTGAATCTATGGATGCTCCTCTCGTGATTTATTACAAACTTTAATGCCCAAAATACAGTTATATAGCACAATAGGTAAACAAATGCTATAAAAATATCATGCTCCTTTTAGACTGGTTTCCCTGCAAAAGTCGTAGGACGGTAGTCGCTCCATTGTAATAACCAATATCGCCAAATTTACATATAATACCCTGAAATATATTTTCGACCTGCGCGCGATGAGTGGGAGCGGAGCGCGAAGGAGTAACTCGTATGGCGTGCTTCTAATGCTACAACTACTCTTGGCTATTCACGTATTTTCCAAAGTATTGGACGAATAAGCAAAGTAGGTAAATAACGCAAAAGTTTTAGCAAATATACCGTCCACACATGGTCAAATAGACAAATACTTATTCGTATAAAAATAGCCAAGTGTGGTGGTAGCATAACGTTTTTGTACTCTTGTTCACTTTTTTTTTTTGTTTACGGAAGGGAAATGCATTTACGCACAGAGTGTGGGACTCCTGAGCCGCTAGTCAGCCCAGACTACCCACTAAAACCCCACCGGCGGCCGCACCAGCCGTTGTGAGGGCGTCATGGGATCGCTAAGCATTCTACCACGACGCCCTCCGGCTTGACCCAACGGTCACCTCAGTATTGGGCCAGGCGGGCATATCGTGCCCGCCTTCGGCCCCGACCACGTTCTCGCCGAAGCCGTGGTGCGTCCGCTCTGGCCTCGCGTTCTCGCTCGGCCGCCTCCTTCTGCGACATTACTGTTTCGCAGAAGGAGGCCATTGCATCCCAATACCTCTCGCCACACAGCATCATTGCGACGATGCTGTGTAGCGAGAAGTCTCGGTGCCCTAGGGCTACCCCCAACTGCACTCTTTCAGGGGCCCACATCTGACAGTCTGCCAGAGTGTGTTGAACGGTATCATCCGGCTCCCCACACTCATGGCAGACCGGGCCCGGCTCCCTGCCAATTTTGTGCAGGTAATGACCGAAGCACCCGTGTCCGGTCATTACCTGCGTCATCCGGAACGTCAGCTGGCCATGGCTCCGGTTCAACCACACCGGGAGCGATGGGAGGAGCGCCCCAATGGTTTGAACTCCATATGGGGAATTCTCCAGCTCTACTTTCCATCGCCCCTGTAGCCTGACCTCGGCCAGCTGACGTATCCTATTTACCTCCGAGGGAGCGGGCTCAGCGCCACCCTCTCGCATCCTTGCCCGCTCCCTATATACTTCTGCTTGGACCACCGCGTCCATCTCCCATGGCGGAGTCCCGGCCAGGGCGCATGCTGCCGCCCAAGAGACCGTAACATATGCCCTTGCTAGACGATTTGCCACAACTCTTTGTGGTCGTCGTAGCAGGGCCTTGTTGGCTCTGGAGAGCCTGTCCGCCCAAATGGGCGCCCCGTACAGCGCCATGCTGCGGGTGATTCCCGCATAAAGGCGACGGCCCCAGGCCCTCCAATATTGGGCAGCAGCCTGGCCATGGCCGACGCTGCACCAACGACCCGGGGAGCTAGCTGTTTGAAATGCTCCCCGAAGTCTCAGCGTGAGTCCAGGATGAGGCCCAGGTATTTTATATTGGGCCTCAGCTGAACCCCTACTCCGCCAATTGAGATGGTTGCGTCGGGTGGTGGACGCCATCTTCGTCCCTTTCCGAAGGCGATGACCTCGCACTTGTTTGGGGCCACCTTTAGGCCGAGCAGCCTGATGCGAGTTACCATCAGGTCTGCTGCGACCGTCGCTCTACGCAGGGTCTCCTCTATATTCTCACCCCGGACTGCCAACATTGTGTCATCCGCATAGCAGATGACAATAGTCCGGGGTAGATCGACCCCGCGGATGGCCCAGTCATACCCGATGTTCCACAGCAGGGGTCCAAGCACCGACCCCTGTGGAACACCGCAGGTCATCGCCCTCACCATTCTGCCTTCTTTGGTGCCGTAGAGCACCACTCTTTCGGTGAGGTAGTGCCCTACGACAGCCCTCAAGTAGAGGGGCACTCCATGATAGCGGAGTGCCTCCTCTATGACTTCATAGGGGAGGGAGCCGAACGCGTTGGCTATGTCAAGAGACACCGCCACGGCTCCACTCCCCAACTCTTGTTCACTTAGCACAACGCTCCCGCGCCCCGCACCCACTCACTGCTCGCAGTTCGTGAACCTCGTGAACCGACCGTAAAATGTTGAGGAAACAAGACAGGCTCGGATGAAGAATTAGAATACGTTATTGAAATGTATATCGTAATTATAACGGCTTTCTAAGTGTTATTTTGTGGGTATCTAGGAATATTAATGATAAAAAAAGAATGTGATTTTACTTTGAGTATTTATTGGCATGACACCCTTATCTACTGTATTGATGAATGTAAAAAAAGCGAATGTCAACCCACGATACGGTTTGAGGCGCCATAGTATTTTAAATGTTAATTGTATGATTTTTTAATAAATAAATAAATAACTCCAGGTTGGCGAGACGTGTCCGGGCGAGGCCTGCGCGGCGAGTGCGGCGGCGCGGCGGCGGCGCTGGAGGCGCTGTCGGCGGCGGCGGCCGGCGCCCGCGCGCGCCCGCCCGCCGCGCCGCCGCGCGCCGCCCGCAAGAAGACCGCCACCATACGACAGCTGTTCACTGCCGCTAGCAAGTTCCAGAAGAACCTGAGGAGGTAGTACACCCGATAAAGATTTTATTCCGCGCTCCCCTACTATACTCCAGCTGTTTACTGCGGCTAGCAAGTTCCAGAAGAATCTTAGGAGGTAACTGATGATATTAGAAATAATTCGCGCTTCTTTACCTCCTCGTGTTAATAATGATCTTTGGAAGATAGCTACCATACGGTAGCTGTTCACTGCTGCTAGCAAGTTCCATTATATCTTCCAAGATAACAGCTACTATCTAGACGGCAGCTGTTCACTGCGGCTAAGAAGTTCCAGAAGAAACTGAGAATAGTTAAAAATTGCAGGTGTCACATCGCACCGCTTCCCTAACTCCAATCCAATCCAATGCCACCAAACGACGGCTATCCACTGCAAGTTCCAAAAGAATATTTTCTTAAATTTTTCTCTATTTATATTACAGGGGCGTGTATCTAGCATGTATCCTATACCATGAGGACAAGGTGCTGGTGACCAGCGAGGAGTTCCTGCCTGTTATCGAAGTAGACGAGACCTACCCTACCTGTATCTATACTGACTTCCACTGGCTAATGAAGGTAGGTATGATAAGAAAGTAGAAAACCTCAATATACTTATACCGATATAAATAGTTATATTGAGCTGATATGGATACTACTTAATTCAAACAATGTTTGCAAACGCGGACACTATCTCGTAATTTAGTATATTGATAAGTAAGTATATAACTTTAAAACTATTATTAACGCAAGTTGTAGGATTCGTTAGCCACTACCTATTATAACATGACCTCTTTCGGCTTCTAACGGCACAAAATGTCATTGGTTATTATCCCGGTTGCCTCTGTTTCTCATTAGCAGGCTCCCGATTTATCATTAATAATCCATTTATCAGAAAATCTGACATTGCTTCATTCATCCGGCTCGATGGATCATAAAAATGTAGGATTTTTTTTTTAGTACACAAGTTTTAGTTTAAGTTCTACTATATATATCATAAACAAAAATGTTTTTTTTTTAAACCGTCTAGTGTTTAAGATTTTTTTGCGCATTACAACAAACTACAACTATAGAGATCATAAAGAGGTGTCTGCCTCTTACTTATTTTTTTAATTTACTTCTTCAGGTTTCTTGCTCTTGGGATGACGTGAAAGCCCTCAGGACAGACATGGAGAAACACACCTCTTCGTCCATTCACTTTCGGCTCAAACTACTTACTGCAGCGGCGCAAATGCAGTCTGCACTTTGCATACAGGATCTTGGTAAAAAATTTAAATTATTACCCGACTTCTTCATACGAGTGTGTTTTCCGTTAAATCCTCCGATTTAAATAAAACTAACATCTGGTTTAAAATTAAACAATTGCATTCTAAGCTCCTTAACGCCTTTTTAGAGGAAAGTGAATTAGTAGCCAACACTGTCAGATTTTTCCATGCATAAGACATCTCTAAGTATACATCCAAAAGTATTATCTGGTTATATGTTCAGCTTACGCTTCAGAGCCCAGGGTACTTTTTAAATCATGGTCCGATTTGGCGGTACTGGTACAATGGAGCTACTGCCGTCTGTTTTCCGTAACCCTTTTTACAGGGATACCAGACAACAAGAACTTGATGGATGCATAATGATATCTGACTTAGCCTAGACTAGAATCTTCTACCTATAACAACGGGCTTTACGTGCCTACCTCAAAGCACAAACATAGAATTACCACTAACTAGTCGAATTAACTTTACCCCTTTGACTTTTTTCAAGGTCAATTATATCACAAGCCGCTCCGCGACTCCCACGGCACCGTTGTTTTATCGTGTGTCAACGGAGTGAAGTCTGCTAAAGCTGTATCAGCACTGAACTCCCGTTGGGCGCCAGTGTCGCGACTGCGAAGAAGAGTGCTCAGTGATGACAACACTATTGGAGAACTACTCATGGCTTCGGTGCACGAGCAAATAGCTTATCATCAGGTAGGTGAATTATACCACTAAAAATTAGAAGCTGCCTACTTATATGCTAACCTACACTTGATAATAATAGACACAGAATATTTAATTTAAAAGTACATGAGGAATTTATTTGAATTTTAAAAATCTCTCGCTTTTAAATCAAATAAAAATTTTAATATAAGTATTTGCCTAGTAAGATACAGCTTCAGTCAAAAGCCAATAGCCATACGGCCTTTTCTTTTACCACTTATTTTTGTGTTTAATAATATTGAAACATAACACGATTATATGAAATAATGAACGAGTTGTTTTTATTAAGCTCATAAAATTACAGTTAAAAAGTTATTTTGAGACTTGAAATTTTTTGAGACTGGCTCTCTTTAGGTCTTTCGGGAAAGCCGTTTACAACTAATGTAATTTAAAGCTATATACCACACAGTTTCGTAAATACAACTAGTTTCTTATGATTTTGTGCTCAGTATATGTCATAAAAGATAATATTTTATGTTTCTTATTTTTAATCAGGTGTCTCGAGTTCAATTGCCTCGTGGATTATACCTCGGCTATTTGAAATTGCAATCCTCCGTAGAAGTAGTCCGAATCGTTGCGCCCGCGCGGACGCCTAACGTGCCACCTCATACTAGGGTCAGAGAAAACCCACATGTGTCTGCGTAAGTTGCACCTTTATCTTGACATCAACATTTTCACCAATTGACAAATTTAATCTTCGTTTTCAAATTAAATCAGTTTGTTTCTAAATTTTGTCTTATATATAAAATTTTAATTTGTTCTTTTATTATTTTCAGTGAAGAATGGGATTACTTAAAGAATCAGTCGGGGAAAGTTTCCAACGAGGAGGCACAGACAATCAACAGTCTTGTTTCAATTGGTGGCAATCAAGAAAAGCCTTCAGAATCTCAAGAAATGTTCCTAGACCATATCGCTTCAGCAGCAAGGCGGCTCTTTAGAGAAATGGAGATACCTATAGAAAGCGTCATCGCCCACCGAATCTATGACCTCGAGGTCATAGAACTAAACAGTGACGTCAGCTTTATCATGATATGTCCACCCGCAGAACAAGCTTGCTCAGTGCCAGGTCAAAAAGAAATACTCCTACAAAAAGGAGACTTGCTCAGTCTACCGATCCAAGCGTTTGAAATGATCCATCTTCAAACGTATCATACTAATATCCTTAATAAATACTCCAAACTTAGTTGTGTATTAGAGTTAGATGTAGCTTTAGCCGCTCATTCTCATCGAGAAGCGTTTTCATGTACAGAAATGCAGACAGCCAAAGAACGATTAACTAAATTAGAAGACCTTCAAAATAATTTGAATACTGTGTGGAAAGCAGAAAGATGGCTAATGGATTTAATTGGTTTCGCGAGAGATAAGGATAAAGCAATATCATGCTCTGGAATTCTGCTCAAATACATACTTGATAAAACACCAAGTCAAATAAGTGGGGACTGTGTCGATAGCGAGACTAACTATAAAGAATCTAATTTAAAAGTAGACTTCCTACAAATACCCTCAAGAGACGGAAAAATTACTAAAACCTCACCAGGACGAGGATCGTGGCCGGGTCCAGCTGGAAATGGAAATCATGCTAACTTAAACCCAGAGTTCAGTAAATCTGAGCAGCAACTTAGGATAGCGCCACGTCAAACATCAGTCTCTACGCTTAACTTGAGCAGTTCCCAATATTTGAACGCTGAACTAAAATACTCTAGCCGAAAAGGTAGTGCTGACTCTCAGTATACCCAGTCAAGCCCAGTAAGCAATAACTACTTAAGCAGCAACTCACAATTTGACATAAAATCGACAAGTTCTCACGCAAGCGGCACTAGTACTCGACTACCACCTTCTCGGAGTGAAGATACCTTAGTTCTACAAAATGAAAATTTAGATCCGAAACCTCGCCCACACAGTATTAATACTAGTGTATCTAATTCGTCAAGTCCTTTACTAACGGTCAAGGGGTTTTATCCAGGAAGTATGATTAGCATGAGAACAAATAAAGGCAATGTGTCTGAATCCGCCCAGAGTCTTTCAAGTGACTCAGAAAGCCAAAGTTGTCCGATAACAACAGTTCCTTTGAAAATCCGTCCGCAAGGGAAGCATTACAGGACTTCTTGCAACGTTATATCATCCAAAAGCATGACTAACGTTAAGTCGTCAGACGTAGACTTTACTGATACAGGACAAGAAATGTTCCCCAAGTCGAGTTTGTGCGTGAAACGCCAACCACTTTTAGAGACGCAGGAGGATGTGGAATATAACAATAAGGTTCCAAAGACTGATGAAAAAAGTGATAGCGAAGATAATGTGAAAACGACTGCAGAACAACGGCCCCCCGATCAACCAGGCATACTTCAGGTGAGACAAATTTAAAATTACAGTACTTTTAGTTGACTCAACTTCTTGGTGTTGTGATGTCGTGCGTGACACTAAGTATTTTATGATTTTATTTATTTTTTAATTAAAGACTTGTTTACAACAAAAATCTGAAAACATTTCCTCGCTCTCTTTATAGGCAAATCTATTCTATTCTAGGTTTGGCTATATAGGGACTCAGTTTTTTTTTACTACTACCGTTGTTATAGCATTCCAAAAAATGGATTGAAAAGGTCAAAATTATAAAAATTTTATGTAATACAATGTTGTTTAACATAAGAATTTCCTCTCATTCACAGGTATTTGCTGCTTACGAGACAGGATTGGCAGCTGGTACTTCTCTGAAACTACACGTAACTCCTCGCACCTCAGCCCGTGAGGTCATAGATTTGGTTGTAAAACAACTAAACATGGCTGCTGTTTTAAAAGGCAAGGCAGGCCCAGTTTATGGACCCGAAAAGTTACAGGATTTTTGTCTCGTAGCTGTAATCGGTGCCCGAGAGAGATGTCTTAGGGATGATTTTAGGCCACTACAGTTGCAAAACCCGTGGAGAAAAGGACGGCTGTACGTTCGGCTCAAGCATGATGTATTAGCAGCATTGCAGCACTCAGCAAAACAACCAGCTTATATTTGAAAAATTGGGAGAGTTCTCAAAATTATCGAATGTACAGAGGAGCTGTATTTTATTGTTTGAGTTAGAGAGAGAGACTAGATACTATACGAGTACTATATTATTTTTGGTGCCAATTCCAATTATGTTGATGCTTTAAATACTTACTTAGTTAAGACCAAGTTGTGAGTATTATAGAACTTTTAAACAGACTTTGGTGCTTTCCACGTCGAATATTGCTATATTTACAAATATATTCTAAGATTCCGAAAAACTAAATATCTATAAATAATACACAGATTCTAGTTTAGCACATAATTAAAAATATTAAATGTTCGAATAGCTTTCTCTGTCTAGTTGAATTTGAAATCTTAATGTCCTCTGTAGATATCCTATATCCTATACCTATCTCTTAAAATCTCTTAGGTATAAGCGCTACTGTGGAAAGTCTATCAAGTGGAGAATCTTAAAAATATATATATTTTTCTTATCCACGTATGACTGATTAGACTTCGAAGTATTTATTTGTAACTCTGCGTCATATCTTGAAGGAAAACAGGGTGTAACTACAATCAATATTTAATATGATACATCTTGTTTATGATTTTACTAATTTACAAGACTGTGTCTTCTAAATTAAAGTGAACTTTAATAACATTTCAGCAAATGTAATAAAAAATGTATTGTTTTTAAAAAATATAATTTTAATACGTAAATGAAGAAGGCTCACATTTGTAACATACTGATTCAGATCAGAAATTGTATTTCTGATAATGACCCGGTAATATTATATAATTTTATTAAATAAATGTATTTTTTATAGAGTGGGAGGGTGAGTACGTTTTTATAAGATCAACTAGGTATATACTCGTATAAGTGTCCCTCGAGTATTTAAGTTGACAATTTTTTAAAAGTTATCTCCCTCCATATGCTACCTATATTATATAGCAACGATCTCTAAAGAAGTATTCTTCTTTAAATGTTAATTTATGAGTATAGTAGGTACATAGTGTATTTTTTTAAGCTGATATCAAATCAGTGTATCGAAATGTTATAATAAATATTGTAATACTCAAAGTAAATACATTTCATAAATAAAGTATTTTGTTCACGAGTGTACATTTCTTAGCTAATAGTGTACAAAGTGACGGGTGTAAATTAGAAATGAATTTTAATATTATAAAAGTTATAAAAATCTTCAATATTAATATTCGAGCCATAACTAAAAATATGCAATTGTAATGAAGCCTAATTAAATGTCTTATGATAAAATAATTAAATAATAGTTAATTTTAGAATATTGTCAAATATTCACCCTATCCGGTGTTGTAAATTAGATTTTAGAGAGAGTGAGAGTATGGAGTGATGCACAAAATAAATGTATTTCAATTTTTTAAGTTTTTTATTAAATCATATACGAATACGACAGAATGCGTCCACGACTGGTGTCTGTAGTTGTATTTTTCAACCTACTTACGATAAAGGAGGTTCTTAAATAGGCTTTATAAATAATAATAAAAGCATTTATTTCTGGCAATTAAGGCCCATTTGTTGCAAGTTGTCGTTGGTTGCAAGCTCAGACAACTGCACGCTGTGGTGTCAGCCTGGTCAATAGACTCTATTAGAGTACTAGTTCAATTGATCCTGCACATCTAGGTCTGGTGTTTTCTAATCTGACGAAGTTTAAGTTGGCTTCATTAATCAAATGGAAGTTGGTTTTTGTTTTTGGGAAAAAAATATAATTAGTAGGTACCTATGTTATGATAAAAATGAGAGAGACCACACATGCTATCTACTTACCATGGTAGAGGGCAGGATTTAACCAAGTAACACTTTTACCTTTACTTACGGATCAAATTAACAAAAATCAATAGATCAAACATCAAAATGTAGGTAGATGTGGTCTGTAAGCCTGATATAGGTATACTAGTATAGTATCTCCTCCCTAGTCTGTGCCTGATAACATCAAGGATCTTCCCTACCCAAAGATTGTCTTCCCTACCCAAAGATAATATAATACACTGTTACATTTGAACGCTTTGGAACGGAATATTGAGTCGCGACTTCCGACTTGCCTGAAAACCCAGTGGTTTGGGGTTCGATGACCATGGCACTTAAGCATACTTTGCTTAGTTATTTCTATTCTTTTGGACATTGCAGGCTTGAATTAAGGACCTGATAGTCTAGTAGGTATCTAGGTACTTATTAAAGATTATTTCGGACTTTTTTAGCAGGTCCGAAACGAGTGAGTGAGCGAGATGACGTAATGCACGATGTAAGGCATAGAACTAAGTTAAACTTTGATGAAAGGCGATTACACGTATATCCCTTACTCAATAGTTTTTGCATGGTTTTTAGAGATGATAGCTTCTTTAACACGTTCGCGGACGTGAAAACACATGTTCATGTTATACCTAACTGCTTTACCAGTCGTGTGTTCGCAAAGTTTTAAATGTATTCTACATTATATACATACCTACATGCAGCCAAGTAGTGCTATAAAAATTCTTTATGTAAAATTAATAAGGCAGACGCTAGTGTGGTGGGTGACGCATTCTATTTTTAAATACATATCGATTTAACCAAGCGATTTTGATTTCAATTTCTTTGATCAAATCACATCACTTTTTGATAAATATAAAGTACAATTTGTAATTTACTACTACTATTTACAAATTTTATGTACAAAAGAATAAACAAAAAAATGAAATAAAAAAAATAAAAATAAAATATGTTAAAATTCTAATGCTTCGTCCTCTTGCCCGTGAAGCATAGTAGCAAGAACACTGGCTGCGTTCCCCCTCTGGATAGCTATGCTAATCCTTTGGGCGAAGAAGCAGCCAGCCCTCTTGTCACCAGCGGCGGCGATCAGTCGCGGAGAGATCTTTTTGAAAAGATCTCTTGCGCTAGGGCCCCAAGGTCCAAACGTCTCAACACCAAACGGCACAAATATGTAATCTTGGTTAAGAGAAGCATATTTGCGCCGCTTAGCGACTTCAGCGCTTTCAGCTGCTGACCCAGCTCTCACGGAAGATCCCTTGAGATGGGAAGGCGCCAGTGTATCGACGCATGTAGCATCCCAGACTAGAGCCTTCCCGCGATCCCAAGGGATCAATGACATACCATCGGGCCTCTTGCCATCATCACGAACTACACCTCGGGGTTCCAAAGTGCATGGTACGTCAATGGTGGCAAGAGCCCTTTTGATAATATCATTCAGAGAGCCGTGTCGAGGTAGCCTACCAGCACTGAAGTGACAATGTAGACCATGATGCCCAAACTGATCGACGTCGTTGCCACACGGGCAAGGATGAGGCGAGCATACGGGAGTCCCAAGGCGGAGACCTACCGCTATACGGAAGGAATTGTTATCCAGCAATGTCCCGATGTTATACGAGGGGATGGCGTAAAGCCAATGGCTGGATTCCTTCGAGGCAACTGCTAAGAGCCTAGCGCGGTCAATTTCATTATCAGAATTTTGAGTCAAAAATCGGATTGTCCTCTGCACCAAAGGAGCATCCCAGAGTTTTTGTTGGTTTGTTTCCACTGGGATACTCTCTCCGGGACAGAGGGATAACCAAGCTTCCCTTGCCTCTGCTAATTGATCAATGTTAAGGTCTTCGTCATTGAGAATTTTATTGCAAAGTTTTGATACGCTATTAGCAGAGGAAAGGAAAGCAGGTAGGGCAACACAAAGAATTTTCCGTACGCCTAAGCCACCGTCTTTTATAGGTAGTGTAAGTTGGGTCCACGAATTATCGTTGAAGCGTAAATTTAGAATTTTTTCTAAGACGGTATGTAGGCGTGTATCAATATCATTTAGATAATCCGAAAATTTCCAGATTGGACTTGCACGAAGGAGGTAAGTAAATTTTGGGACAAATAGACAATATTTTAAAATGGTATATGCTATGTGAGAATTTAAAATTTCCAATCTGGAACTAGCAAAAACAAAATTTTCCATAACTTTATTCAAAAGGGGCGGTATACTTTCGATAAGTAGAGGGGCACCAAGGAGGTGCAAAGATTCATTATATGTCAACTTAATGTCCGGAGAGATTTTATGAAATTTGTCTATAATGATGTTCCTAGATGAGTCGGATATATGATCAGGTATATACAATTCGCATTTTTTAAAATTTAGTTCTAAACCGATTTTATTAAATTTATCTATGAGAGTCTGAAAGTCGGTGAAAACAGAATCTTTGCTGCCTCCAATGGCCCCATCATCTAAGTACCAAACGTTTAATTTTGAATTTAGAGATGAGATAATTGGATGAATACCTAAACTAAAAAGCGCTGGCCCTAAAGGATCGCCTTGTTGCACACCATTAGATGACAAGATAATTTGGTCACGGTATATCAATTTTGAGGGAGAAGAATAACACTGGGAAATATATGGAAAAAGGTCAGGCAGATGATTTGAAACTTCTTGCAACAAGGCGTTCCTATCAATTGAGTTGAAGGCATTCTTCACATCAACTTTCAGCAGTACCTCGGCACGATTGTTGTTGAGGAAAGTGCGAACTGAGTGAACTGCTGCTTCACATCCACCCCTGCTACCAAAACCCAATTGTATTGGCTCAAATTTATTTTTTAAAGAGTAAGCTATGTGCTTGCAAGCAAGTTTGGATGTCAGGCGACGTAAGGTACAGCCAATGGCTATAGGCCTTACGCCGCCGTCTTTCTTCTTGAAAGCACATAGCCTAGCTCCATATAAAAATTCTGTAAAAGTATTATTTACTTTTCCTGAAAGTAAAAAGCTGCAAAATTTTGTTAACTCCCTTAGAAGTTGCCTTCCGGCGTCACCGGCGGAAACACTCACCAAATCTTTAAGATGTTGCGGAGTAAGTCCGTCAATGCCGCCAGAGGAACCATTAGGGAACGATAAAATGGCCGAAAGTGTGTTCTCATCTTTAATATTGATAAAATTTTGTGTCAGGGGTTGAGTTGGTAAAGGGATGGTAGAGTTGAGCGAAGGATGTTTCTCTCTTTCTTTCTTTCTTTCTTTTAGATTATGGCTTCCACCGATATTTCGGTGATTCTGCCAATGTCATGGTTTGAAGAGACACAGTTATTTATGTAGTTGCCGGTAAAAACGTCACAAATAGTCTGAAAGGAAAAAGGTATTATGTGAAACATACAAAGACGAGCACAACATTTAGTTATTATATAGGAGAGAACTGTTAATCAATGAGCCACCTAGTAAAGGTACAAAAAAAAAAACAGTGTAATAATACAAGAAATAATTAAGATATGAAATTATACCATTAAACAGACGAAAAGCTAAAATTTCAAGGAGTTTTTCATTAAGAATTTTGCTAAAATATAATAGAATTTAGTATGAACCAAATTAAGTAGGAAGGGAATATCAATTTGCTGTTGACGCAATGTTGGAGGTAGCATGTCATACAATTTGACCGAAAGTTTTGGACAATTAAAGAAAATGTGTTGTAAAGTACCCTCGTCTAAACCGCATTCACAAATAGAACTATCTCTAATTCGAAGTTTGGCAAGGAAGACTGGAGTACAGGCATGGCCTAAACGAAGTCGAATGATAACAGAGGTAATCCATTTTTCAAGATTGCGATGTCGAGAGAACCAAGGATATTTGGGGATATTTGGTTGTAAATTCCCGTACCAAACTCCTTTAAGACGTCTGGTTGTTTGCCAGAGATTCGTCCAGTGCCGGAACATTTCAGGTTTGGCAAGAAGGCGAAGGTCCCTAGCGTGATGGTGGTAATGAACTTCAGAACCCATAGTCGTAGCTTGTTTGGCCCACATATCAACCTTTTCATTTCCTGAGATGCCAGAATGACCGGGAATCCAAGCAAGTACTACATTAATACCAGCAAGATGACATTTATATAAGGAATCTCGAATTTTGAGGGTAATAGAAAAGTTGTCTTTTGATCGTAGTGGAAACTTTAAAATATCCTGAAGGCAGCTGGAAGAATCAGAAAGAATGAGAGAATTGTTGAGGCCATGCGAAAGGACAAATGTTACAGCTTCAAGTAAAGCAATGGCCTCTCCTGTGAAAACTGATGCCTGAGGCAGGCATTTAAAACTTAATAAAAGGTTAAATTTCGGTATCCATACTGCAGCGCCCACATTGGAGTTTTGGCACAATTTTGAAGCGTCCGTAAAGATAAGAGTCCAATCAGACCATTTTTCATTTATAATTTGATTAAAGAGTTGATCTGCGCCTGGGATATTTTTAGAGATACCAAGAGATAAAATAATTTGAGGTTGAAAGATAAGGGCGTCGTAGTCAGACAAAAAGATAGGGTTTGAAAGAGATTGTGATAATGGATGGGGTAGATTTTGTAATTTTTGGTAGCTTTTAACTAGAGGGGGGGTGTCTTTATGAGTCCAATATGGAGATAATGCACAGGCATCTGATAATAAATTTAGGATATCAAATAAGGGGTGAGTGGCTATTTGAGCTTTTTTGTATAAAAATCTATCCGCCAAAAACTGTCGTCTAAGACACAGGGGGGGATCCAAACATTCCACTTGAAGAGCGTTTGAGGGAGATGATTTCATGGCGCCTGTTATTATGCGAAGGCATTTATATTGAATTTTGTCTAGTTTGGCAAGTGCTAACTTACTACACGGCTCTAATAGAAAGGTACCATGATCAAGATGACTTCTAACAATTGCATTATAAAGCAACTTTTGGCTATACGGATGAGAACCCCAGTGGACCCCAGAGAGAGCTCTTAAAACGTTAACACCTTTTTCAGCTTTTTCTAAAATGTTATTTAAATGAGGAATGCCTGTTAGTTTCGAGTCCAACATTACGCCCAAGAATTTGGTTGACTCCTTCAGAGGGATAGGTTCACCATCAATGTCTATTGATAAAGGAGGGATAGATCGTTTCCTCGTGAATACTACCGCATTGGATTTAGAGGCTGAGAGCGCAAGACCATGTTCAATAAGCCAGTTGTTAAGGTAAAACAGAGCTGATCCGAGTCTTTTAGAGATATCAGGAAATGATTCAGAACGCGCAAACAAGACTATATCATCGGCATATTGTAAGATATTGCAGAAGCAGTACACGGATTGTTCTAGATCATACGTATACAAATTATATAAAATAGGACTTAGAACTGAGCCTTGAGGAAGGCCTTTCCAAACGGAACGAGGAGGCAGAAACTTGTCGTGAGAACGGACAACTATAAACCTATCCATAAGCAAGTTACAGATAATATTTGTTAACCTCGCAGGAATACTCAGCTTTTGCATTTTTTGCCTGAGGATCGGAAGTAATACATTATCGTACGCAGATGTTATGTCCAGAAATAGAGCCACCACATGCTCGTTGTTCGAAAAAGCTAGCCTGATTTGGGATGTCAATATACTTAAACTGTCTTGCGTTCCCATACCTCGTCTGAAACCAAATTGACTATTAGGTAAAATGCCTTTTGATTCTAGGAACCACTCCAGCCTATTTTTTATCATATGCTCCATAATTTTGCAAATAACCGATGAAAGAGCGATAGGTCGGTAGCTAGAAGGATCAGACGGATCCTTTCCAGGTTTTAAAATAGGAATAATAATTTGTTTTTTCCAAGGTTCTGGGACAGAGCCAGAGAGAAAAATTTGGTTCATAATTGACAGAAGGTACATTTTAGAAGAAAGAGAGGATTTTATAATGAATGAAAAGGGAATACCATCAATGCCAGGGGAGGAATCCTTTAGACCATCCAAGGCGCAAAGTAATTCTTGTAGGGAAAAGGGTTCATCTAACCTGTCAGATGATGTACTAGAAGAGGAACAGGGGAGTTCATCTTTAAAAGGAGCAGAAGGGGGAGAGAGTTTATTAAGAAAATTGTTTATCCAGGGAGTGGAGTCGTTAGTAGAAGGGGCATAATCTGTGTTGGATTTTCTGAAAGATTTAATTTTCTTCCAGACGACAGCAGATGAAGAATTAGGAGAAAGAGATTCACAAAAAGAACGCCATCCTAGCTGTTTTTTACGGGAGAGGAGCCGTCTTGTCTGAGCGGATGTTTTGCGAACATATAGGTAGTTTGCCATTGAAGGATCAGTTTTAAATTTGTTCTCTGCTTCCTTACGACAACGGACACTTTCCGTACATTCTGAATCCCACCAAGGTGGGGATGGAATTTTCTGGGTTGAAAAACTCTTTATTGGTATTGATTCATCAGCTACTGTGAGTATGGAAGAAATATAGTTATCATAAACTGCAAGAAAATTTTTGTCAGAGGGGGGAGGAAGGGAAGATAAATGAGAGTCTAGAGAGTCCGAAAATTTTATCCAGTCTGCTTTGGATGTTTTATATTTTAAGAGAGGAGGGGGAGGCGAGATTTTTGAAACAGCCTGTGTGAATGTAGTAAGAATTGGAAAATGATCACTTCCATAAGTGTTTGAAAGAACCCGCCATAAGAGGGAAGGAGCTAAGGAAGGAGATGCTAGAGATAAGTCAGGGATGCTAATATTATGGGATGGGGAAGATAAGCGGGTAGCAGAGCCATCATTAATAATACACAGGTTTATGTTGTCCAAAAGGTCTAGGAAAAGAGGTGATATTGGGTCATCTAGATGAGAACCCCACAGAGTGTTACGGATATTGAAGTCCCCCAAGATAATCAGTGGAGATGGGATCGCAGATAGAATTGTCTGCAATTCAGAAATAATATCAGAGTTAGGGTGAGGAAGGTAAACAGAAACAAAGGAAATACCCAGAGCTCTAATAGCAACTATGTGAAATGAAGAATTATGGGGAGGAATATGTATTTGAGAGTAAGAGATAGACTGGGACACCAGCAAGGCACAACCAGCCCAGCCGTCATCCCTGTCATCTCGAAAGCAAGAATAGGAAGGAATGTGAAATTGAGACGAGGGTTTAAAACCCGTCTCAGAAAGAGCAACAATAAAAGGTTTGAATTTATTAATAAGATAAATGAGGTCAGATTTTTTGTTGGAGAGGCATCTAGCATTCCATTGTAGGAACACTGGATCCATAATTATTTTTTGAAATGAGAGTAGTAAGCAGTTGCTGTAAAAGTAAGACGACATTGGACGGTAATGAATCATTGAATTTATTTATTATATTGATTAAAGAACAAACTAAAAGTTCGATGAGATTATCATTGGGGGTAAGTAGAGGTGTGGATTCTTCTGCAGGGCCTGAAGGGTAGGCACATCCATTGGGTTGAGATGACCTGGGCTGAGATATTATTGTATTGTGTGCCTCAATATCATAAGATTTTCCAAGCTCTGGTCTGGGTTTGGGAGACATAAAAACAGTTTTTGTGTGAGAAGAGGACTGCTTAGTGGGAGTATTAAAGGTATGCAGAGAAGGTTGAGATTTGTGAGGGGAAGGAGACTGGGAGGGGTAGTAGTGAATGTAGTGGGGTGGATGAGAGGCAGTTACATGGGAGAATGAACGGGTTTGAGGGACTTTCTTTTCGGCCTCTAAGTAATTTAAATTTTCATTTGCCATTATTTGTTTAATTTGTTTCTGTCGGAGATGTTCTGGGCAAGATGGATCTGTAGCCAAATGGGGACTACCGCAAAACAGACATGAGATGCCATTGTTGCATGTATCCCCAGTATGTTGTAAACCACATCTGAAACAACGTGGTTTTGACCGACATTGGCTGGCAATGTGGCCAAATTTGCAACAATTCCTACACTGGATTGTGGGTAAGAGGTAGACTGAGACGGGGAGAGAAGAGTGATATATGAATACTCGTTCAGGCAATATTTGACCACGGAACGTTAATACCACTGTCGTGGAAGGAATCCAAGTGGTTGGCGTATCTGGGTTCCTATTTTTAATATTAAGTCTCCGTGCCATTATCACTTGACCACAATTGGGGGGAGTCGAAATATTGTGAATCAATTCTTCAAGTGTCCAGTCCGTAGGTATGTCTCTCACTACACCCATCCTGAAGATGTGGAATTTGGGGATAACTGCTGTATATTTGTTTGCCGAAAGAGCAGGGTTCTCCAGGAAAGCATTGGCCGAATCTTTGTCAATAAATTCAATACTAACTTTATTGCGTCCTAACATTTGTATTGATCCCGACTTTATACCGTTGATGGAGTTTTGGTACAGGAATTGTGCGAATTTTAATAATTTTATTGATAGACCAGAAGCAGGATCTGGTTCCTGTCTGGATACATACACTATGTAGGGACCTTTGTCATCATCAATATAGGAAATTTTGGCGTCGGTCTCGTAACCAGGACGGTGATAAACCGACTGGATCGAGTTTGAAGGAGGGATGTTTTTTTTGGATGGTTCCGGAGTGATATCGCGAGCAGCATGTCGCTTTACCGGACGAGGAACGCAAGGTTCTGAGTTACTAGCAGAAGGAAATGAGCTAAGTCCTCCACCCCCATCCGGGGGTTCCTCATCATTAATTTCCATCACAGAGTGATGGAGGGATCAAAAAATTTAACTTACCTCACCTAGATAATAAATTACCACCACCAAATAAATATTTATATAGGGAATATACAGGGAAAAAAGCGATTTTACACAAAAATAACAGAACACACGTGTGTCAACCAACTCAGTGACAGCAGAATCAGTTTCTCTCAAAGGCTCCAATAATCACATCACTACTTGTGTGACAAGTGATTTCAACTTCTTGACAGTGACAGCACTGGATGTCAAGGAAGGATGACATGACTGACAATCTTATCTTGACATTGACATGTGCTTGACATACAGATAGTTTGATTTGGCAATTTATTTATTAGCCAACAAATAAATTCACAAGTCCACCTACAGAATTTGTAGAACTTGTTCGTTATAAAGTATACTTGGACTATCGTCAGCTTGTTAGTTTACAAAATAATTAGTTTTATAAAATTTTACAGGCTTCCTTAATTGTACACATTTCAACTACAAAATGAGTTTGGTGGCAAATACTGGGTAAGGATTTTCATCAATCGAAATTAATTTCACTTTGATACGTTTCACTTTTGGTCTATATCTTATTGAATGTGTTAATTAATAGGAAATTGGCTGGTCGCACGCTATTTATTACGGGTGCATCCCGCGGCATCGGAAAGGCTATTGCATTAAAAGCAGCGAAAGATGGAGCGAATGTTGTCATTGCGGCAAAGACGGCCGAACCCCATCCCAAGCTTCCCGGAACTATTTACACGGCCGCCGAAGAAAGTAAGTCCATCCTAATTGCTTAATTATATTTCTCGCATCGGCCTAATGAATAAAAAATGCATTTTCATTCAGAATCTGCAAAATATACTAGTCAAACTGTAACTAGGACTTTGGACTTTGAACCTGTACTTTGAATACTATCTCTGTTATTTTTAACATATTTTTAGATCAAAACAAACAACTTGTAGTTCTGTTCAGATAATGCAAATGAGTTCTTATGACTTTTAGTTTTGTTAATTGTTATTCATCACTTTAAGCTGACATTTTATTTCATATCATTATGAATGCATATAAACTAAGTTTATCTGAAGTACACAAATCTAGACACGCGGCAGCGTGTCAAGCCAAGTTCAAGCAAAGGAACTGGCTAGCCAGCGCCGAGTGTAATATTACACGAACCACTTGGTGCCACTTTTGACCCTTCTATAACTCGAAACCTCTTTAATGTAAACACATAAAACTACGTGTGTTTAATAAGATCCATCAGGACATGTAGAAGCCCAAATTTCATGAAGCTAGCTCAAACGGTTATAAAGATATGAAGGTCAAAAAGTTGTAAATTTTAGCACTGACTGACTGACTTATAGTACCTAAACCTAACCTACTTCCAGATGACCTAGAAGGATGAAATTTGGAATCCAGCTCGGAAATTGTGTGAAAGCGTAGGAAAAAATAAAAAAAAGTCAAAAAATAAGTGGTGTCCCCATACAAAAAACTTGTAATACCTACGCGCTAAACAACCGGCCAACAACGGTGTGTCGTCAGCGGCGCGCGGCAACACACCAGCCAATCAGCGTCACGCTCTGACTTATGGTACAAAATTATAAGCGGTAGCGATTTACTTAAAATTTAGCGGGTCGGTTGGTTTATACCTGCATAGTAGTTATCTTATAGTCCACGGCTCACTAAATTAACAAAGATCAATGCCCAAGGTTCGTTTCTCTGATTTCTTTTGAAAATAAGAAATAATATTTTAAGGTATAAATTTGTTAGTTCGAACTCTTTGTACCCTAAAAGAAACTCCAATGTGTATGTATACCAAGGCCAAGGCAATAGCGAAGTCTTATTGGTACCGATATATGTATGTATTGACTAGTCTAAGAATGCTGCTTGAACTCGCTCGCGCCTTGCACTTGTGCGCGGCTCACAGCGCTATACGACTTAAAATGCGAACGAACCAAAGTATGCTTTTAGCGGCGCTCATTCGCGCCAGCGTCCTCGTTATGCCCGGTTGTTTAGCGGAAACCCACCTATTAGATTGCGTTTAATGCTGCGTCGTTCGACTAAATTTATTTGAGTTATAGCTGGAATAGTCCAGATATAAATTATTCCTTTTTAGTATTGTACTTTAACGGCATTTGTGAGTTATTTAATATTACGTAAATCGTTTCTTTCAAAACCTCATTTGTTTGTAGCTCTTTTAGGTTAATTTGTCACGCAAAAAAAAAACATTAAATAGGAATACTTGCCTAGTTTTCTTTACAAAAAGTAATGATATCCCACCAAAAACATAAATGTAAAAAACGAGAGCCAAGTTCAATACAAAAATTATGCTTGGCGGTGAGCTTCGCCGCAAAAAGAATGGCGATCTAAATGAGTGCCAAGTTCTATGCAAAATCGAAATATGTTTTTATAGGAACAAAATAACATTATGAACAAGTATTAAACTCTATTTCTTTGCTTTATTAGATACCTATAACAATTGCTGTTATTTAAAAATGTGAGATCTTGAAGTAGGTCAGATTTGACTTGGCCAGTTTTCATTACATAAGTCATTTTATAAAGTTATTCAACATTTTAATTGTGTTTAAAACTGGCCAATCAAATCTGACCTACTTCAAGATCTCACATTTTTTAATAACAGCAATTGTTATAGGTATCTAATAAAGCAAAGAAATAGAGTTTAATACTTGTTCATAATGTTATTTTGTTCCTATAAAAACATATTTCGATTTTGCATAGAACTTGGCACTCATTTAGATCGCCCTTCTTTTTGCGGCGAAGCTCACCGCCAAGCATAATTTTTGTATTGAACTTGGCTCTCGTTTTTTACATTTATGTTTTTGGTGGGATATGCAAATTAATGTATTGTTGCCATTAAACTTTACTGTACTTAAATATTTATTATATTCCAAAAATCATAAAAAAATTGTTTTAGTGTTCTATTTACACTCCAATAACCACAAGCATAAAAATATCATTACAATCTCATTATATAGTCAAAAGCAATTTTACGATCATACCTAGCATATTTAAGCCAGCATGTGACATTGAGACAATTTTTAATTTAGGTTTATCTAGTTCTGATATAACAATAATGTACCTAAGTAAGTAAATAAAAACACTTTATTGTACAATGGAATTGCTTACATGGATTACAGTCTGTGACAAGCTATACAATAGGCAGCCTTATCGCTAGTGCAATCTCTTCCAGGCTACCTTAAGAATAAGATAACTAGACCAAACTTGTGGTACGTAACAGTTCAAAAGAGAAAAAATGTTTGTACCAGTAGGTTACAGCACATAAGTTGGCCACAAGCGGGACATGCTGGGGGCTGTGTACATTAATATTTGTATGAAATCGGCTACTGCGCATTCAAGGTCATTTTATATGCTTTGAACTATACTCAATTATTACAGGATGGGCTACATTAGGTCATATCTATCTATAGATAGTATAAAATAAGGTCGTCTGCACTGTGTCTGTCTGTGTGTGTAAAATTAAAAAAAAAACAGATTTTCATGCAGTTTCCAATAGATATAGGTTTTCTAATAGATAGTGATTCCCAGGGAAGGTTATAGGTATATAATGCATATGGAGTTTCATAAAAAAATAGTGAAATATGATTAGTTAAGATGTTTGTCTGTAGAGAAAAGTATAAGTGGAGTTGATTCTAAACAAGACCAGAACATAGCTCTTTAATTTAAGATAATTATGTGTTAAGTGGAGGGATTACATAAACTTTATAAATAATTCTTACACTGAAGAGAACAATAAAAACCTATAACATTATCCAGTCTCATGAGACCGCAAGGGATATTAAAGGTTAATGATGGACCATCATTATTTTGCATTGATTTTGTTTTTGTATGTAATATAATAAAGCTCAAGAAGTTTGTTGGTAGCCTTATAACTCAAAAACTACTATTCGGATTCCAAAAATTATTTCTGAATATTATAGCCTGATATTTGGATAGGCTACATTACATACACACAATGGGTGGGTAAAACCGCGGGGAGCAGCTTGTTGATATATTAAATATGCTTTTTATTTCAGTTGAAGCTTTGGGAGGAAAAGCTCTTCCGTGTATTGTGGACGTGAGAGAGGAAAAACAGATCCAAAAGGCCATAGATGAAGCTGTGAAAAAGGTATTTACTTTTTTGTAACATCTTTAAGTCAACAACTCAAGTCAGTTTCAATCTTTACCTTTGATTCACTCAAAAGTGGGTTGAATGATTTTCATTTTTTTCACCGGTTTTGTTCATTGAAAATCATGAATTTGTGTATGGTCATACAGTCATTAAAGTGTGAAGAAGTAACATACATTTAATGTCATAAATTTTACGCTTATTTTTGCTGAAAAAGTGTAAACTTAAAGGCAGGAATTTATAGGATTCAGAAAGGCAGTGTCTCATGGGGTCGATAAATAGCGTAAGGTTGGTTTTGTAAAAACAGTACACCAGGGACTCAAAAACACCATAATAAGTGTAACACTTACATAAGGGTTACACATTAAATCTGTTACAGAAATATTCCTGTAAAACTTATTTGGGTGTTTTAAACCTGTTTGGAATTAAACACTTGAAACTGTAACAGATAAACAGATATATACGTTTTTTTTTTTAACCTGTTTCTAAATTGTTTTCATTTTTTTAAAGATCAAAACAGTTTCTTAAACAGGTTCAAAACAGTAACCGCTAAACTCCCTGCTTAATAAAACTGTTTAGGCACAAACAGGGTTTGCTTGAAAACGGATTGAAAGAGTAACAGGTTTAAAAAAAAAACAGAAACGGAAAACAGTGTTCAAAACACTTTATTCGGGTACCGCTAAAGTCCCTGCAGTACACTATTGAAACACTAAAAGTTGGTGCGTTTTCTATAACATTGAACATTGTATTAGTATGGTATTCTGTAATCTATAATATCGATAAGGTATCAGTTTAAAGGTCATTTATTAGCAGCAATAAAAACAATTCGCCTTTTTTACTATATTTTTATAAGCTACTTATTCTATGTATTTCTAATCAGAAGCTGATAACATCATACATATTTATAGCATCCATAAATATATTTCTTTTCATTATTTCCATAATAAATATTCTAACTTTAAACTTTAATGTTTTTTGATTTTGTAGTTTTTTTTTTTTTATAATCATTGAGTATTGTGATCTCACGTTCTGCTACACCACTCTTACTTAATAGCTATTGTTATAAACAGGGCTTGGAACCGGTATTTTAAAGACCCAAAAATAACCTGGTAATTTAAAACACCAGTCGATTTTAGGGTCCTAAATACTTGGTTAAGACTGTTATTTTTGGGTATATACCGGTTGAGCGGAACCGTAATGCTATGGGTCGCTGTTTAAATGTATGGAAATACAAATGAACTGGTTTATGGTTTCCGAGCCCTGTTTATATATGTTGTTGGAGGTCAGACTGCAGTCGCTCCATTGTAATAACCAGTTCCGCCAAATCAGGAACATGATTAATAGCGTACCCTGGGCTCTGAAGCGCAAGCTGAAGATGCAGCCGGGAAACAGGCTCGGACAAAGAAGTATATCATATGTTGTGATGTAAAATGTAAACGACTGTTTGTAGCCACCAATAAAAAAAAAAACTTTTAGAGACTGTGTCAAGCAAGGGTCTTCTAAAAATCGTCAATACATGAGTTTTGTTTAAATTTAAGCTCACCCTAGGCTTTAAAGCGTGAGTTAAGGATGTGTGTATTATTATGAGTAGAAAACCACTAGATTGAAACAGGTATATTGTTTAATAAAAAAATGATTATATAGTGTAGTGACTACGGCTTAGTCTTTATGCTGCTCTGTATTATCTGTGGTTATAAAAATTCTGTTCTTAACCATAAATGTTTCAATTCAATTCATATTTTTTACAGCCCTATCGTTAACTTAACGTTTGTTTCATTACTAGATTATATGGGCTCAGTAATGTTGACATGTACTGAATCCGCCTTTTAATAATAAGTTTTTTTTTTTTTCAGTTCAACGGTATAGACATTTTGGTGAATAATGCATCAGCCATTTCTCTCACCAACACACCCAGCACTGACATGAAGAGATACGACCTGATGCACAATATCAACACGAGGGGAACATTTCTGGCGTAAGTACATCCATACTTCCATACTAATATTATAAATGCCAAAGTCTGTCTGTCTGTCACCTCTTCACGGCTAAACTGCTGGACCGATTGTGATGAAATTTGGTAGGGATGTAGTTAACGATCTGAGGTCAAACATAGGCTACTTTTGGGCGCGATATAACCGAGTCCCACGCGGGGCGAAGCCGCGGGGAACAGCTAGTACAAAATAAATCTTACACATTATACTTTTTTATTTATTTATTCACCTGGAGATTAATTATATTTAAGAAGCCCTTTTAGCACCAAGCCACACTACGACCACAATACGTTAATAGTGTAAAGACTCGCCTGTAAGTTCTGTTTTCGACAAATAGTATTTTATGCCCTGTTTCAAGGTTTAAAATCTATTATAATACAAAAATTCTAGGAAAATAATAAAAAATCACATAACCGCCGAATCTGTTTATTAACATTCAAGATTTTTTTCGTTTTTAGGTCAAAACTGTGTCTACCACTTCTTAAGAACAGCAACCACGCACACATCCTCAACCTGTCGCCGCCACTCAACATGAACCCTTATTGGTGAGTTGTAAGATTGATTTTTGTATTGCTCCCTCTCTCTTAAATAAGGAACATTTCATTGATTGTTGTCTTATAAAAGCACACATTTTCGCCTTTAGAAAAGCCTTAGCTGTCATGTAAACAATTTTGAATTTAAAAAAATTTGGCTATGGTCACAGAATACTTAATAGTCTATGGCTTCAAACGCAACTGTGGATTTTGCATCTTACAGAGTCAAATTTATGTAGTTTTACCCATTAAATTGATAGAAGATATATACTTGTTATTATTTTCAGGTTTTCCCTCCACGTGGCGTATACGATGGCTAAATATGGAATGTCCATGTGTGTGCTGGGCATGAGTGAAGAATTCAAGCAATACAATATTGGAGTCAACGCACTCTGGCCGAGAACAGGTACATATGTAGTCAAAGTTGTGGTTTCTCCGGCTTAGAAGAAGAATAGGGCACATCATATCTTTCTATGGGTGCAATATAATAATTTAATATTTTTAAAATTAACTTCAGATCCAGAACCTTAATTACATAAGACGAATTTTTGATAACTTGTGTTTTTAGTGAATAATGATTTTTAACTGAAGGTGGCGCTAGTGTTCACCGAGGTATAGTCTTAAATTGTAATTCATTATTTCAGCCATTGCGACCGCGGCCATTGAAATGTTGACGGGGGACATATCGACGAGTCGCAAAGTCGACATCGTGTCTGACGCTGCCTACGCCATTTTGTGCAAGTAAGAAATTTGATACCTCTTATTTTGGCAGCAGGCCATTTAAATCCATATCCAACTAATCTTATTATAAATGCGAAAGTAAATTTGTATATTTGTTTGTTACCTCTTCACGCCATATTTACTGAACCAATATAGCTAGGAGTATTGAGAAGGACATAAGGTACCTTTCATCCCGGGAAAAAGAACTGTTCCCGAGACCAATTCATGCGGGCGAAGCCGCGGGTTGTTATGTTTGGTACTAGCGACCCGCCCCGGCTTCGCATGGGCATAAAAACCTTCCTCGAGTCACTCTATCTATTAAAAAAAACCGCATCAAAATCCATTGCGTATAGTTTTAAAGATTTAAGCATACAAAGGGACATAGGGACAGAGAAAGCGACTTTGTTTTATACTATGTAGTGATGGATATAGTTATGGGCCAGGGATTAAACATAGGCTACTTATGAGGGCTACATAACCGAGACCCACGCGTGCGGTGCCATGGGAAATAGCTAGAAATGCCATATTTTATGTTATATCTTAAGTATAACTTACTTACCGATCGGGATGGTACCTGGTACAATCAGGGTTTAATTAATTACTTTTAATTATGCACTTGATTTGCATGTATCTTATGTTTCGAAATAAATTTTTGTTATGTTTATTCAATAACAATGATAAATAACGTTTTCAACAACATGTTTCGTGACATTTTGGACTAACTTTCAGCACAACATTCCTGCGAACCCCGGGCTACGAAAATGCTTTAGCTCTTCTTGACTCAATATGGTTTCCTAGTGATGTCACTAAAAAAAAGGAAATCGCCTTGTAGGCTTGTGAAATTCTCAAAATACTTTCTTTTTAGGGATCCAAAAACATACACCGGTAACTTCGCAATCGACGATGATATCGTACGGGAAGCTGGGGTGAAGGACCTCACGCCTTATGCCTGTGATCCCAGTAAGTATACACTAAAATATACAATTTTGAGGAAGAAAAGTATTGTACAAGCCTCGGCCGAAATTGCATTTTTTTCATTTCTGGCCTCGACAGTAATGTACTATTGTTGATTCTATAATCAAATATTTAATTCTATTGCAATAAACAGTTAAAATAAATGTTTAAGAGTAAAATCCTTAGACAAAACTTAACCCTTAGACAAAACTTTTTTTCTGGTACCTAATGGTACTTTGTGGTTTTAGTATGTACCCTAAACTCCAGCATAAAAACAAATTAGCTTTTATGCTGGCAGGTAGGTACGTACAAACACTACAAAGAAAAAAAATGTTTTATCTAGGGCGTCTGGGATCCGGACTATATGTTTTTGTGTTAGTTTGTGGTTGAATTTCCTCAAATGTCTGGGTTATTTTTATTCGAATCCATTTTCACGCGACTACGGTGAAGCTGATTGTGACAATTGGGCTAGAAAGCAATTCCAATGATTTAATTTTCCACTTTTGGAAAGCCAATGTTTTTGTAAAGTAATGCAATCGACATTTTTTTTTTTGCTTTAGTGTTATTTACAGGACTCAGGTCTTGGCAATCAACATGTTGTCTTTTTTTATACTACTGAGCAATCAGGCCTACGGCCCACCTGATGGAAAGTGGTTACCGTAGCCAGGGAGTTCATTCCATAATCGCAGCATACGAGGGAGAAATTTCCGCTTAAAGAGTTCTCGCATTAAATTATAGTATAAAAATGAATGTATCCAGAAAACGCCAATAACCTATTAATGGACGGATTCCTCGACGATCCGGTGTCGAATGCGACTCCACGCAAGACTGTGACCACCTCCCTGCGGCAGTACCACACCTCCGCGGTCAACCATAAAGAGGAGAAGGTTCGTGCGGTCACGTTGGCAGTAATGTAGAACGTGGTTTGAATTTAAAATTCGGCAGTCGTTGATTTGCTTGTGATATGTATTTTTAGCTTTTTCGTTGTGTATATTTTAATTTACGAGTAGTTTTTAGTGTTTCCTTTTCATTGCCATTTTTAGTATTTTTTTTATGTTATATGTAGTTAATAACATCTATATAGTAAATTAATCTTTGTCTTATACATTGGCACGATAAGTAGACGTTAAAAAATATAGATTTTAATAAAAAAATACAGTTCACTGACAAATTAAAGGACCTGAAAGGTGTTTTTTTTTCTTCAAATTTCACTAATACACGGAATAAGTGGTCATAGTATCCATAGGTTCAAGGAATATTGGTTAAAATATCTCTAAGGTTTGTTTCAGACATCAAGATGAGTCACTTTCGCTTATCATAATAACAACAAACGAGCTACACTTGCCTTTGATATTAGGTCTTGAAATTACTAAAAATCTTATTAAGATTTTACAGAAGTCATGATAAATGTCAGCACAGTTGTGATTGGCCACCGATTTGACGGTTAAAGCTAAACTAGCGCCATCTATCGGATACCGATTCTGAACTAGATATATTTTGATTTACTGTTCAATGAATTCTAGATTAGTAAATATTTTCAAAAAAAGAAAACAAATTGGTGTTCCTTTGTTACATGCTCGTACGTGTCTAAACAAATCTTAGTCAAACACTGGCGAAAAAAAAAATTCTAATACTGACATAGGAATACTGTTTGTCCACAGGTAATATAGAAAATCTATTACCCGACTTCTTTTTGGAGGTGCCCGGGGAATCGAAAGCGGCAATAAAGGTGTGATTTGAAGTTCTATGGCCACTTAATTCTTGATCACACATATTAATAACTTTCAACGCTTTGATTCTAATAATCTTTGGTGATGCTGTATATAAGGTTGAGTAGGTTTAGGTGTTTACATATACTAATTATTTTTTTAATTAATCTCCCATACTGTTAAGAAATCTGTCTCATGATTCGAAAGGATCGTATCTATCTATGACTGCCTTATACAGGGTGGCAGGGTAAACACCGTTACCCTTGATACTGGAGATTCAGTATCATGAGTAGACTTCAAAATGAGTAGAAAATAATAACTTTTTTTTTCAATTAATATAAAAAGTCCACGTCCAAGAAAACTTACAATCACCAACACCATACTACGCACGCGCAGACGCCAGTATACGAATAGTAGGGTGAATAAATTTTAACGATTTTTGTGAGAATGAAACATTTTAATTTTATTATTAAACAAATAAGATATTTCATTTTTTATTTGATCAGATATTTTTATTACGTAGTTAGTTATCTATACACTATTTGATTGATAACGGTGTTTACACTGCCACCATATATAATAATAAATTCATCATCATCACCAACTGTTTACAACCCACTGCTGGGCATAAGCCTCCCTCTGTCTACGCCATGCATCCCTACTCTGAGCCACCGCAATCCAGTTGTTGCCAGCAAACTTCCTAATATCATCGATCAATCTAGATGCTAAATGATGCTAGATGCGTCGAAACTTATCATACTGGTAGAATAATAAAGTTATCATATAAGTTTTTAATACAGTTTACAACCCGCGAAAAATAGGAACGCGGTCAGCGTAGCCTACTTGTTTATACTTGTTATTTTTATTTTACTCATTTCTTACCAGATTACCTAAAAAATAGGCAAATTTAAAATCAATAACAACACGAAAACCTTTAAGAACGTTGCCTAGAACCTAATCTCGATTCCTGAACCTATTATTCAATTTTCAGATCAAAAATAGTTTTTAAACCCAAAACATGAAAAAATTCTTCTGATTCTATATACTCCTTTCGGGTCGGAGACGGTTTTTTTAACATAATGTAATTGGTTTATCATAATTTAAAGTAATGTGATTATTCTTAGAAGACTGAATTAAGATTAAAAAATTTACACCTTATCCTTTTAAAAATAAAACTTGTTTTAATGTAATTAGATGTTTTTTTAGCCAGCAGAAGGTGGCCAGATACCTGCGCTGTTCTCCGCCATCGCTAAATCCCTATCTGCCGACTTGGTTAAGAAAACTCAAGCGGTCTACCAATTTAATGTCAAAGGTAATATCACACAATATAACTTACTATTGATTGTATGTTCAATCGCATACAAAACGCACCAACTTTGTACTCTTCATAAAAAGAAACACACTATCATCTATCGATCTCATGAGATACTGTTTTTCTAAAACTAATAAGTTATTAAATACATATTACTGTTTTAATTAGCTTTTTATGTAATTTTATTGCTTTGTGGTGCAAAAATGAGTATTTGTATTGTATCGTAAATAAAGAACTAAATTAGTTTGTGGTATAATACCGAAACTTAAAAAAAAACGTGCGGCACTCGAAGACTGCCGCGGTATAGCTATTGCATAGCATTTTTTATCAACTTATCCATACTTCCATACTAATATTATAAATGCGAAAGTCTGTCTGTCTGTCTGTCTGTCTGTCTGACACCTCTTCACGGCTAAACTGCTGGACCGATTGTAATGAAATTTGGTAGGGATGTAGTTAACGACCTGAGGTCAAACATAGGCTACTTTTGGGCGCGATATAACCAGTCCCACGCGGGGCGAAGCCGCGGGGAACAGCTAGTATACAATAAGTACGATCGCTCGGCCGAGCTACATGGTAGGCGGAGTGGGCGGGTGTTAGGTTTTAATTTCGTTACGGAATTTCTTGATCCGGTCGCCGCGCTCAAAGCCCGCGATAAAAGCTATGCATAAAAACGCGTATTAATAATTTACATTTTATGCCAACACGGTGTTCAATATCACATTATTCAACAGGCAAAGAAGAGGGAGTGTGGCACATAGACCTCAAGAACGGCGATGGATCCTGCGGCCAGGGCGAGCCCAAGTCTCCTCCGGACGCCACACTCACTATGGAAAGCAATCACTTTACTGACTTGTTCGCTGGTATGTACACGAAAATGTATAGGATCGAAAATAGAATAAGTACAAAGGCGGACTTATCGCTAATGCAATTTCTTCCAGCCAACCTTAGGGTAGAAAGAATGGGACACCTTTAGTAGATAGTATGACATAACTGCCTCAGTGGTCCAGTGGTTAACGCGTTTGCCTGTATACCCGGTGGTCGTAGGTTCCATCACTACGGGAAGCATACTTTGTTTAATTGTTTCTAGTTTGGTTAGGACATTGCATACTTGAATCACCCTGATTGTTTGATAATAAAGATGATTCCGTGCTTCGGCCATCTGGTTTTCGTTAAAGGAACCAAGTCAGAGGCCGAGAGGCGGTTCTGAAGCACTCTGACACCAGGGAGCGCATGGACGATTGACTGTGTCACCTATACGAGATGATGATGATGAGTAAATAGTAATCTAGACTAGATCTAAAGAGAAGATGATTAGAACGAAAATAGTTTATTTATCGGGAAAAAAGTGGTAAAATTGATATTGATAATTATTTTATAAATTGAATATTAGTTCAATTCTCGTTTCTTCGTGCTCGTATTTTCTATACTTAGATGAAAAATTGGCTTGTGACTATATGAGCTTGTAGCACGAGCGATTATTTTGCCCAATCATAAAACTTATTAAATATACCTCATTCTTTTCCAATACGAGTATATACAATATACCTCTCCAAACTGTACATGAGAAACTGTGAAATGTTGCAAATATAATTATTTTATTCCTCGGTAATTTGCAGGCAATGCCCGCTAACGCCATCTAATTTTTCGTCTCGAAATCATTGCAGCGCTCATAGATGTGACTTCAAAAACTACCTATTTTTCTGTACAGGCAAATTGAAGCCAACAACTGCATTCATGATGGGCAAGCTCAAGATCTCGGGAGACGTCCAGAAAGCCATGAAGTTGGAGAAAATGATGAAATCGCTCAAAAATAAAGTGTAAATACAAAACATCGTCACCATATTGTGTTCAGTGCAATAATATTCTGCCAATATTTCGTGACCTTACTTGTCCCAATGAACACATTTATGACCTAATGTGTACTCAAATGCGTTTATAAGTAAAGTAACTATTTCTGTCACTGTCAATTCTATGTTAGCCAGAAAGGGACAGCATGAATTTTAAGCGTTTTTTTTTTAATTCTTTTGAGTACTCTTTATTATGTTGTCTAGAACTCGAAACTTGTGAATATGTTATATCATTCTTTACATTTGTACTTGAACAAAGGCATGTGTCATTAACTTTCGAACCATGATAATTATCATAATATCTAGTCCAGGCAGTTACAATATAAAAACTATTTTCTTTATTATATTAGTTAGTTTTACGTATTATTAAACAATTGAATATTATTATGACAAAACCAATGACATTAATTTGTCTTAAAAAATATATATAATAACAGATGTGTTATAATAATACCATTTCTAGATTCGCTTCTGAGATTTTTTCCGATTTTCTTGGAGAAAACAACTAAAATGTAAAACAATCTGGAGTCGATGATATGACTTTTAAATACCTAGAATATTGAGATTTATAAAAAAAATTGTTTTAAAAATAAAACAGAAGTATTTTTTTTTTCTTACTAAACAACTTTCGAGTAAGACTTTTTTCTTTGGACAAGTTCATTTAGTACGAGTGATCGGTGTAATGTTATTACAAATAGTATTTATATCGGATGGTTGTATATTTTTTTAAATATTTATCATGTCAAATAAAATAAATCGACGACTGATGTTATGTTTTATTTTGTGATTCAAATTGTAATCAAGTGTGTTCACTCTTATTTTTGTTTCTTTTTTTCTTTGTAAAGCTGTCTTTTTTCTTAAAAAAACTTTGAATCAATATGTATTTTTTATGTATTGTATCACTTATATCTTAAAAAAGATTCGAAGGGGTAGGACTCACTGTTTTTTTTTATATTTACCACTTCTAAAGTTCTTCAAAGGGGTTCAATGGATACCCATGAAATGAGCCGGTACAAAACGAGTGAGTAAGCGAGGCGCATACATTATTATGTAAAGCGAAATCCGGTCAATTATATCCATCCATTATACTATCAAAGAACAACTTTTCTGTTACCTACCTACTTGAATTGCCCGCGTCTCGTAACCTGCCTACTTTTCACTACATTTTAGTTATACATAGTTTAAAAAGGTGTATGTTAAAATATATATTGTTTGTAAATAAAAATTTTATATTTTAAATGTCTTTTTTACTTTAATTAAAGTACAAAAGCGTAAAACATAAGCGCTATTTTGACTTACCTATACAAAACACGTGATGGTTATCTCAGTCAATTTTTTTCAAGCTATCTGAGGTTTAAGTTCCGACAGATAACATTTTTATACAATTTATATACCCGGGGCCATTATTACGAATCTTTCACACCTTATTACCCGTCAATTTATCAGTCAAGTAGTTCAGGCGCTACGGTGTGGGAACATACATACATAGACTGCCTAAATCACCCTTCAATTTGGATTCGCCGTAGTCTGCTAATACAACTATGTTACCTCCTGGAAATATAAATATACTTATTTAATTAAATTGATATGTTGTTTATTGCGTCATGACGCTATCAGCGTATTATTATTTGTCTTTAATATTTTGTGTATTTCGTCAGTTTCATGTGGTGTTTCACGCTTACGTAAATTATATATCTTATAACCTAATTGACCCTGTCAGCTTTAGGGGGGATTTTAGCTTATGGCTTATAGTAAAACTAATAGTTTTTCTTACAAAGAATTTCACTATATACACTAACCCGTGTGACTAACTTAGGTAGAGTAGGTACTCTACAAAAATCGTGAAAAATCTAACTACTTACTTATAGCTCTTGTAGTACCTACCTACGAACAATAAATGCCCTACTTTCTATACTAGAAATATAAAACAGTACATTTTGTACTGGGGTTGGGTAATATTTTAAATTACATCAGGCCGATAACCTTGATAACAATAAGTTCAAGTGTTTCGCGCCAATAATTGACCTTTTCGGACCAGAATAAACAAAGTGTAGTGTTGCGCAACCAAATTTATATCATATCGATAGACTATCGATTTTATAAACTATACTAGCTGTTTCCCGCGGCTTCGCCCCGTGTGGGACTCGGTTATATCGCGCCCAAAAGTAGCCTATGTTTGACCTCAGGTCGTTAACTATATCCCTACCAAATTTCATCACAATCGGTCCACCAGTTTAGCCGTGAAGAGGTGACAGACAGACAGACTTTCGCATTTATAATATTAGTATGGATATATATTTTTAAATTATTAAATTTTATAAATTATATAATTTTTTTGGGAAACTGTAAGTGTATTGAGCAGTTGAATAAATAAATAAATAACCTACGGTAGGGAGTGATAAACGTAAAGAACACATTAGAGGGAAGAAAGAACCATTTACGTCGTTTTTCCTCTATGTCAAAAAGGTGTAAAAAACCACGTGTGCGAACACGTGTGTTTCGCTGGATATTTATGGATATCTAATGAATGATATCTATGGGTATATATAAGTCTAAAGAGACAAGTTTCCAAAATATCGAGTTTAGATTTACAGTTGTTAGTGTTTTTACTAATTTGTTTTTGTAGTAGGTATGTATGTTGAAGAGAAAACATGACATCCTGTGTAAGTAGACCCCTCGGGCTCGACAGTTATTTGTTATCAATGGTATCGTTAAAACGTTGGCTACACGTTGGGTGCAGCCGTTTGCTATGCTATCATAACAATTTTTCTCGAGGTCAACTGTCGATAGTTTAGAGAAACTGAAACTATCGTACGTTATATTTCGCAACACTTGTTAGTTGTCACGGAGAACTGTCAGCAGTAGTGTCAGCTGTTTACACAATTTTACTTAGTTTTGTGGTTTTTTTCGGAAATAACTACGATAAAACAGTGAAATTAACCATGTTTTCGATAGACGCGCCTTCAGAACTGCAAAATACTGAGTTTTGCAATTACCGGTCCCCGTTGAGCACAAGATATGCATCAAAAGAAATGCAATATAACTTCAGTGACCAAAAAAAGTTTTCCACATGGAGGAAGCTATGGATATACTTAGCGAAAGCAGAAAAGGTAAGATTTTATTTTAGTATCAATATTAAAGTAATTGACGTAAATGTAGATTGAGTACTGTTGAGCCAATACAAAGGAAACATGCCAGTTGCAACTTGCAAGTAAGTATTATGTAGGTACCTTTCCAGAATTTCAATTTGAATTAGGTAATAGTAGTTTAATTTTTTAATTTGAACTAAATTTTATTTATTATTTTCATACACCTACAGATGAAAACGTTGTTAGCCTTTCATTTATATAACCTCTCCGTCGCATCTAGACATAAATGTATCAAAACCAGGGATGATAACCAGTATTTTTAAGATCCAAAAAGAATGGTCATTAACATGGTAAATTAAAATACTGGTCGATTTTAGGGTACTTGGTAAAGACTATTATTTTGGGGAAATATCGATGTGAAGCCGTTAATGCTATGGGCTCCCCCAAGGATTTCCATAATGACCATTTGGTAGCGGCTGGCATCCAGTACTTGCCTGCAACGTTTTTGACCTGTCCGGGGCGGGTTTCAGTCACTGAATAGTACCAAAATAAAAGTGTGGGTTTGGAAAGGTTAAGTAGGAAAGAATAAGCATATCCTGGACTCATTATCATTACAGATTGGGATGTATGAAGTATGCTGTGATAAGAGAGAGAGACTAACTCACATAGATAATGCAATCCCACCCAGTTTAGGGTCTTTAAATCATTATATGTACTCGTATATTAAAATCATTCATGTGTGAGAAAAAATACAACTTAAATATTTTTTTCCTGTGAAGTCAATGAAGTAAGCCAAATATTACGGGAAAAATGATACAAAGTACATTTAATAAAACTTAGTTTGAAGGTTCAATGAACTGATTTGGCGGTACTGGTTATTACAATGTAGCGACTGTGGAAATTATACTTACTTTATGTATCAACAAAATTTATAATGAAATAAAGAGTCCTAAAATCATATAATTTATTTATTAAAATTAATACACATATAACATACTATGGATACACAGACTATAACTACATATTAATGATTTACGGTGTTTGACGCGAGTACCTTTGTTTCTTCATTTTTAATTTATTTTACATACAGTTTATTTACCATTTTAAATCATCATGAATAAATAAGGTAACATTAGCGCCGGATTTCTTACGGGTATAATTACTGCATTAAAAATTATCATTAATATGATTTTAATAAGTATTTAAATTTAATTTACATTGTCTATCCTGTTATCTTATCATTCACAACACATCAACTTACTATCTAAATCCCAATAAAATAAAATAAAAATTAAAACTATTTCTAAATTACATATTGATGATGAAAAATATTCTTTAACTTTCTTTGTAAATTAAATGAAAGCGCCATTTTTAAAAACAAAAATTTTCAGTCAGGCCCTCTGTAGGCTCAGCGTGGCGGCACTTGCCCTTATATGGTTGATTCCGTATGTAATTCCATTAATTTGCAATTTGATTAAATGTCCAAAGTATTTTTAATCGTCAAAAATACCTTATTGTTAATGAGAAAAATGCGAGAAACTTATACAAATAGAATGTTAAATAGAAAAGAAATAAAAAAGCAGTAAAGACAAAACTTAACTACATTTGGACGGATACTGATTACTGCTTTGGTTCTCCCTTTTATATTCATTAAATAATATACAAATAATAAAAAAAATTACATAATTACCCTAATTATTAATAATTAAGTGCATGTACTGAACCCAAACCCCTAAAATCTGTAACAAATGATATTTCAGGACCAATGAATATATTAAAAATTAAAAATAATATATTGAACATTGCATTGAATATTTATATGTTTAAAGAAGCTTCATAACATTTTAAGCTAAAATTTATACTGTTATACATTACTATTTTTATTGTAAGTATTTTTCTTACTTATACTGTGCGTGCATGGATAGAAATAGGTATTTATTTTTATTGAATTGAAGAAGTACCTAAGTAAAATTTTACATTGAGATCGCCATATTTATAAAAAAAGAAATTTACTTAAGTAAATATTATATAGTGCGGTGGTAATGCTTCGTTTGATTATTAGGTACAACTTAATTGCCTAATTTTAATGTAAATGAATGTTAAATGAAGTGAATATTATCGTGAAATATTCAGTCTCTTATAACTATAATTTGGTACAAGCGGAATGTTTTAGTACTTAATAACATACAAAATGCATTAAACCTAATTTAGCACATATTTTATCTTTTTATATAATAACAAATGAACATGGAAGTCTACGACTTAAATATAATTAATACATTTTATTTGTGTATAATGTTATATTTGGAAATATTTTATTTCATTAGGTAGGTATTAAAGTTTTTTTTATCTGTATTGTGAATTATTTAACTTAAACTAAACTAATTATTAAAAACTTGCACTCTCGGCCAAAAAAAAGACATGAGCTGCTCCTCGGGCAAAAATGTTAAGGAAAAAAATACTGTTATTTTATAATATTTTTCATAGCTACTGCAGCGGGCAACATTAAAAAAAAATATTTAGAAAATCTGTTCTATTAAGTAGTTATGATTTAGAGGAGCTGCTCATTCGGGCAAACAGGATAATCTGTATATATTTACATTAAATAATGATTTCAATAACAAATACGCTAGCATTCTTATTCGTTTACGACATTGTTTAATTGTCACCTTAATTATTTTACAAAGAAATATCATTTTTTATTTTATTTAATAATCTGCCTCCTTCCTGAAAGTGAGGAAAGCGTGGACAAGGAATACAGCGGCATCGATGACTGCAAACACGCCAGAAGTAATTAGAAGGTCGTAGGCTTGCTTGTTGGGGCGCAAGTTGGCGTAATAGGATCGGTGCCAGTCTGAAATTAAAAAAAAAGAGTTATGCATTCAGGTCAGTTGGTTTTCAATTGCTAATTGCTATTAATTCTAGGGTATAGCTACACCAGATATCGTAAACTTTATATGCACTTTATAGTAGGTTAGGTACACAATAAACTAGCAACCCACTTTATTTGGTCATTGAATATTTACCATATTTTATCTAGGTAGATACATTTTATTATATTTTGTTGCCTAATAATAATAAATGGAATTACTTATACTTATTCCTTACAAATAATGAGTAGTTAGGTAAGTAAATAATAAAATAATGAGAAACACACATGACTGTTTTGGACACTAGACTAGCTGTTGTCCGCGGGTTTGTCCGCGTTAGACATTTGTCCATCAGAGATTGACTTTTTAAATGTTGAAAGAATTTTTCAAAATCCAAGTGGTTCCAATGTTTATTTTCCACTTACATAAAACTTACAAAAGTAGTGTTCTCTCTTTATTATACTCAGTTACTCAGCTATATCAGCTTTCACAGACAGATTGGTGCCGCGCGATTCTCGATTATGAACTTTATTTAAATTCAATAAAAAATATTTTATAATTACAGTTTCTCATTATATATTCAGTACAGGATCAGGTTTAGAAAGGAACGGAAGCCATAACACCAATCTCCAAGGACTAGAATTCTATTTTGAATGAGTGAGGCAAAGGCATGTCACTGCTTTGCGGGCTCTATGGTGCTATGTGAATAATAATGAACGGTTAGTAACAATACTAATTGACGATTTACCTAATTGAAAACCTTTGCCCATGTGCATTATTTAAACTACTGAATATATTAACCCCCGTATTAAGAAATGTTTGCTAAGCCTATCTTAGTTAAAATGTGTTTCGTCTCGTTCTTTCACATGAAGTGTCAGGTAAGAGAGAAAGAGCTAAAACATATTTTAGTTAAAATGAGCTTGAAGTACGTGAAATGTGGGTTCTAATTCTATCTTCTTCTTCTTCTTCTTCGTCCAAGCGTGTTTCCCGGTTGCATCTTCAGTTTACGCTTCAAAGCCCAGGGTACGCTATCAATCATGGTCCTCATTCTATGTACATAGAATATAGTATGTTAAGAAATATACCAATGTAATTAATTATAAAATACCATACGAATATTGAATATATATATTAAAATTGTAATGTAAATTGTATTGGTATATTATACCAATTAATCTAATCAAGTCGAGACCTACATCTATACTACGTTGTAGCTTGTGCACCATAGATATTAATTTACTCCGGACCCACAAAACTTAAAAGTTCTTTGCAGACCAAACTTATTACATAATATGAGTGGAAAAACACATAAATCTAAAAGTATTAAGAATATAACAAACCAAAGTTGTAGTACTGATTGTGCTCCTGATCTGCGGCTGTTGTGTCCAATAAGCATGCAAAGAGTGCAAAATATTATGAATATCAATAGAAAAACATATTTTACTACAATTTCTACGTTAACTCTAAGAGGAAGTGTGAACTCTCTAAAAAGGTAGAGTTAATTTGATTTAGTTAATATTGCACTTTAAGAAGGGTATATACTTAAAAGCATTGTAGTCTTGTAATATCATTCAACATTCACTCATTTTGCTCATTAGAAAATGGGCTGCAAATATAGTATTTGGAAGATAGATAGATAGATAAGAACTATCGTATTTTTCGTGCGACATAGATTTACACAAACGTAATTCTAAAGTTCGTAGCGACGTTTCAAAAATTTGTATTGGCACCATAATATTTGATAGTAAGGGAGTGTTCACTACAGACAAAAGTATAGAAACAATAAAAGAAATTAATAAATACAAGGATGAACCTACCGTAGAAAATAACTGCGGCAGCGGCAGTGAACAGGATGACGCCAATGATGGAGAACCCAATGGAGGTCTTCCAGCCCACAGTCTCACCAAGTAGCCGAGCCAAGATCAAGACACCGGTGATGATGATAAAACCTGAACACAAAATATTCATTAAAATAAAGAGCCTAAGGTCCAGTGTTGTAAAAACTAAGATGTTCCACGATTTGAGGAGCTAGGATATCAATTTGTTTTTCGCATAAGCAGCACAGATGTTTCCATACATTACTTAATTTACTAAAGCCCACTTATATTATAGAATCTTGTAACTGTTACCAATCCTCACTTTCAATCGTATTTCATCAAAAAACGCCTGTTTGCTTACTCAATAAAAAAAAACCTTGTGACACAGCACAGCGTACCATTGACAATGGGTTGGAACCATAAACCAGGAAACATGGATGAGCATAAATGAACACTTCACTTTCACACGGTTCAATGAAACCAATTTTCCAGTTATTGCTAGTGAAACTAATTTAAATTGCATATTGCGAAATTTGTGAACAAATTATGCGCATGATTACTGCATATTTTTACATTTCGTTGGATATTTTTTTAGTGAAAATGAGATACTAGCTATTTTTAATTGTCAATCTGATGTAAGACAGCACAAGATACGACAGAAAACATAACAGTCTAGAATTATTGTTACGTCTTTAAGCAAATTCAATTTCTAATTTTATATGCAGCGCGTATTTTAATATCTACTGTCTTTATTTGTCAACTGTATTTTAATTTATTTTAACCACAGAACAGAGAAATCTAAATTCTGTGATTTAAACAATAGGTTCGCCATTAGTAAATCTGTTATGCCTTGCCTTCAAACATGTTGAAATCAACGGAAAATCACAAAAAAAAACCAATAGAATAGACCGTGGCCTAAATGCGACAATAGATTTTGTTCTAATCTTTCAATTTAAAGACGATTGTTGTGGTATGTACATCAATGTTGTTTATGGTCTATTGACCAAGCGCCAAAAATAGATAGATAATTGACAAAAAATGCTTCTTTATAGGTAGAATTAATAATTACGTATCGTATACCTTCGTAAAATAATACATTCCGTACCTGTAATGAAATTTCCATTCTCTTTTTGTTAAAAATAATAATTTTATCACAAAATAGTACAAGCCTCTAATAATCGTATCAAAAACTTCTTTCCCTTGGTAATGTTAGCTTAATCTGAGCATAACTTCAAATAATTCTTCAAACAAAAGACAATTCGAAACACAAGGGAATTAGTCAATCCAGACAGATTATAGAAGATCTCTATGCCTATTTAAAGGAAATTTAAAGCACTAAAATAATCATGAATTATTAAGTAAGTTCCTTACTAGAATACGCTGAGAAGATGAGAGCCATATGTTGGTGGTTGGACTGCAGAACCTGGGGGTATGCCATGGCGCCCACCATCAAGCCGATGCCAATTATTGCGATTACCTGCAAATTAAAAAGATTACAATAATTATGGGACCGTAGACCGAGGGGCAGACCACGCAAGAGATGGCGGGATGACCTGGACAAAGTCGAGAATGGATGGCAACAAGCGGCGAGCGAACGATAATCATTCAACTCACCGTTTTTGGGTGAGTCATACATCTCAAAAATAGCACTTCGGGACGCGTGGAAGACAAGAGGGGAGGCCTTTGCCTAGCAGCGGGACAATTAAGGCTATTAAAAAATATATTATTTTTATGGAGTTGAACAACATCGACCATACAGCAGTGACGTGCACAGACATTTTCCTCAGGGTAGGCAAAAACCTACCTAGACCAGAACATTTTTTTTTATTTAAATTATTTAGGTATATTTGAGTTACAATTACAACTAAAACGGTAATGGTCAAGTAGTTAATTAAATTAGAATGTATTTATCATATACTAGGCTCTTAATTTTTTTTTTTATTGTAACCTTTCGTTCTAATAGATAGAGCTTCGTTCGATTTAGAAAAAATAGTGTGTAGGTACACTTAGAATAATAAATAACCTTATCAAGATAAACATAATATGTGTGAAGGGTTGTTCACACACATTATCTTTATCTTCTATTCTGGCACATGTTGGCGGGTGTTCTGTGAATGGATACAGGCATTTTTTTAATTAAGCAGGTAAATAAAACAAAGTTATTAGTTGAATGTATTTCTATTACGCTCGTTGTTATTTATTTTATGAAATCCATACTTCCATACTATCCATACTAATATTATAAATGCGAAAGTCTGTCTGTCTGTCTGTCTGTCTGTCTGTCTGTCTGTCTGTCTGTCTGTCTGTCTGTCACCTCTTCACGGTTAAACTGCTGGACCGATTGTGATTAAATTTGGTAGGGATGTAGTTAACGACCTGAGGTCAAACATAGGCTACTTTTGGGCGCGATATAAGCGAGTCCCACGCGGGGCGGAGCCGCGGGGATCAGCTAGTGTTGAATAAAAGTAAAACGTTCCAAGTTCAAAACAAGGGGAAAGTAACCGCCATTTAGATTCTTGAGACCGCAAAGATTTTCCACAGACGTTTTCTTAACTATTAAACTTGAGTTTTTACTTTCTTGTTTATCATCATTTTATGTGATTATAGTTATATTACCCACAAAGAGCTTGCTATAATCATTTATGTGCGGTTAATTTATAATAGTGTTAACGGCCGTCTAAAATAGTCGAATTTCTTTTCATCTTGCCGATGTATTAAATGCTATTTAAAATTTTCTTATTTATATTCAAGTATCTTCCCTTACGTTCAAGTGGCCTTTAAGCATTGAGATGAAAAATTTTTCAAGTACCTGGTACAATCAAATTAATTCTTCAATCTTTTTTATGTGTATACTAGCGACCCGCCCCGGCTTCGCATGGGCATAAAAACCTTCCTCTTGAATCACTATCTATTAAAAAAAACCGCATCAAAATCCGTTGCGTAGTTTTAAAGATTTAAGCATACAAAGGGACATAGGGACAGAGAAAGCTTTGTTTTATACTATGTAGTGATAGTGATTGTCGATTTTTAGAAGTGTCACGAGATGTGACGCACCTAAAGTTTCATATATGTATAAATGTATATGCGCTTAAATATATTATGTATTAGCTCTGACGGTTAGTAGTTTGAGGAAACATGGCCAGGTGTTGCCTATGTCTAAAGCTATTTTTGGCGCATACCTGCTTATTAATTTTCTCCAACCTTCAATGCATCAGCCTATTCCCATGCAATTGATTACTTGCAAATCTGCCTGATCGATATTTGGATCAAGATAAATTGCGCCACAAATTTACACGTAGTGGTAATAGTAAATACTTGAAATTTTGTATACACAAAGTTAGAAGTATCTTACCTAAAAATTAAATATATTTATTAAAATATGTATATAAATTAAAAAGCATGTGGGGTGCTTGTGCCATATTTTTCAATCATCGAGCACCGCTTTTTAGATATTGTTTTTTCGTTTTTTAGTTTTTTTTTTAAACTATATTAATATTTATAATTATTACGCAATTATAAACGGCGGACTTAAAGCCTGAGGCTTTATCTACCAGTCAACCGAATGAGTGATGCGGCTTCCCCTTCGTCACAGGATAGATAACAGTTAAGTTGGTACCGCATGAATCAATGTTTTTCACCACGCGGATATCCTATTAATTACAGGATAAAGATTTATAAGTAGCAGGTTCTGGCCCGTTTAAAATGACGTCAATCCGATTTTCATTTGTAATATTACTATAGATGCCTCATCAAATTTCTGGATTGACCCAGACAGAAGTTTGGCGCCAGCTAGACTGACGCAAAATTCCTATTTATGCGGGGTAAACAATATCGTTTGTTGGCTAACATTACCAAAATTACTGTCTGCTTCTCATATCTGGACTGTTTGTCCTCTTACCCTAATAGTATTTGTTCAATCGTCCCTGCCTTTCGAAACAAAAATCTTTTATTGTAACTGGTTACAAAAAGTTACAAAAATGGAAAAAATAATTCTTCTTTCACAACTAGTAGTTACCAAACAGCGAAAGAAAAATCCTCTTGTTACTGGTTAGGTAAATTCAGTTACCAAAGTGGACGAAGGGATTCTGTTCATTCAACTTGGAAATGCTTTCTGCATAAATTTTCTTCTGGTATTCCAATTAAGTGAAATACAGTCTTCTTCCACGAAAACCAGGGATGAAACGGTTTTTCAAGACCCAGAAAAAACGGTCTTTAATCTGGTAAATAAATATAGCAATCGATTTTAGGCTCCTAAATAAGTAAAGTGAAAATAATTAAACACTTTATTGCACCATAGAATTGCATACGTGGATTCCCTCCACCTCCCATGGCTCTACCAACCCCTCGGTTATACGAGCCGAATCTCGGGAGAGTGCGCTTTACTTGCATTTCGCATCTCTTTCCAGTCGCCCCTGCTTGATCTCCCTACAAGTTCTCTATAGTGTCGTCTATCTATGCATACGTGGATCAGGTAAATTACAGTCTGTGACAAGATGTACACGGTTAAGACCGTTATTTTTGGATATACCTACACCGGTTGACCGAAACCGTGACGCCGCCGATGGCATAGTCGCTGTAAATTGTCAGAAAAACAAGGTGGTTTTTGATTTTAATCAGGACCCCTGACGAGAACTAATTGAGTTGTATAACACCAGGCAAGGTCTTGGCTTCTAAGCAAGACGGTAGAGGATGCAACCGGAAAACGTTAACAGGAAAGAGAGTGGCATTATAACCTACCAGCTCAACAATCCTGAGCCCCACACACCAGTACTGCTTCAGGGCAGCAGCCGCTCTGCTGTCTCGTTCTGACGTGTTGCTCTCATCCCCCTTCTTGGCTTGCGCCTCCGCCTCCCTGTCGCCGGCTGACATGGTCCAGACCACGCGCGCTCCGCCGCCGTACTCCGAAACCTGGATACGAAAACGTAGCTTAGTATCGTCATGCAAATAGATGAGCAAAACGAGTCGAAAGAACAGGCAATAACAAGTAGCCTATTACTGGTCAAAATCATTAGATTCCATAGACAATACAAACTAAGTTTTTTTTTTATCTTAAAATTTTTCATATTCATTTTCGATTGAAAAAAAAATACTGCAATTGCCAAAAAAAAATAGCCTATCGCGCGCGATTTTGTACTCCTATGGCAGCTGCAAACATTTTTCCTTCGCTTTCCTATTTTTTTTTACCGTGCCTTTATTATTATTATTAATTTTGGGATACTTTGTAAATTCTATTTGTATAATCTGAAACTACCTACCGGAGTGTAAAAATTCGTGCCACAGAATATATAATCGGTGCAGTACACCTGTAGCCGCTATCCTTACACTCATCGTCTAATGCTTGGTATTTGGTACCACGGTGGTACCTTGGACCTTATATTATTGCTGCGTAGTGTCTTGTGTATATTTGCATGTATACGGTACTGCGCAGTAGTACCAAATAAAGTTCAGAGACTTATAATGGCAGTCACACTCAAAGCATACATATTAGTTTTTGGTACTAACGTACATACAATGGTTAGTGTGTGAGAAGAATTTAGTACCGAAATTAATTTTAATATGTATGAATATGAGTAATTATTAAATCAACTTTATTAACATAAGATTGTTCATGATTAAATAGAATTTAATTAAAAGAAATGTTACTAAAATATGTAACACTAGCGACCCGCCTCAGCTTCGCATGGGCATAAAAACCTTCCTCTTGAATCACTATCTATTTACGCATCAAAATCCGTTGCGTAGTTTTAAAGATTTAAGCATACATAGGGACATAGTGACAGAGAAAGCGACTGTTTTATACTATTTAGTGATTTCAATCTTTATCTGATCGACTAGTAGAAATGCGCAATCGAACCATATCGGTAACAAAGAAAAAAAAAATATTTTATATTTACAAAGATAAGTGCAATATTAATAAAGTTTCAAAACCTTAAATTGAATTTATGATTAATACCATAGATTTTAGCTATGGTTTGTACTGTTTCTGATAATGACAGAGATTTATTATAAACCGGAGTAGATAAATAAATTGTTTCTTGGTCGGCATTTCCTAAACCACCGAGAAACTACACCATAGTCTACTTATTTAGCTAGTTTTTAGAATTATCATATCACATGTAATAGTAATAGAGTCTAATTAAACCAGGTGTTTAAATGTGGGACTAAAACCCCCCGCCCTATATAAAATTTGGACAGATGTTGCATAGATTCATTCTTCGTTTGTCCCATTGAGTTTTGTCCCACTAATAAATTTCTTAGTTAGTCCCAAACATTATGCTTCCTTCGTCCCGATGTACAATTTTTATTATTTTATTCCTAGTTGATCCCATTTTGCATTCCTTGTTCGACCCGTTGTTTTTTATAAGTAATTTTCTTTCTAAATAATATAGGTTTTTGTTTGTTATTCGTTCAAAATACTTTTTTGTTAGCTGTACCTTTAAAGTACCTTCTTGTGAACTGGGACAAACCGGGAATATAAAAGTGACTGGGACAAACAAATCATTTTTTGAAATGTGGGACAAAATTTCAGGACGAACGAAGAATAAACCGTTGCATACGTTTCGCTTCGGTAACTTTATAGATTGAACTAATTTTATGTTGGGTGAAATTAATAATTTTGTTATGGTAACGTACGAAAATATTGTTCATACATATTTGAATACTAAAAGTGACCGTTTTAAGCAATATTGCAATTTGTAACTATAGGGAACTATAATTTAATATGTTCAAAATAAACAGATCCAAAACCATAATTACCTACATAACACACTACATAACAATTTTTGATAACTTGTGTTTTCAGTGAATAATGATTTTTAAATAATTATGGCGCTAGTGTTCACCGAGGTATTACCTTAAGCCAAAGGTTGGTTGTTGGACAATGCTCTTATTCTATCTATTATATATTGTGCGATACATTTTATTTTGTGCAATAAAGGTTTAATTATGAATAATTAAAATAAATAGAATGAAGAATTTGTTGCTTATTTCTTATAACTAACTGTATTTACTATAAATGTTGTGAAGAAAAATAAATCAGGTTATTTAAAAAAAATGATATTTTCGACGTGCTATGTTTCATACCATTTTATAAGTAGTGGTTATTATTATTAGACTAGGTATAAAGATAATACAACACGGGTAATATCGAGCATTTTAGGTGTTTTACTACACTTGCTGGATAAGAATTCCTTTTTAGACATAAAAAAAAGAAAATGTGTAGTGTTAAGAATTTTCAGTTTAAAAGAGGAAGAAAAAATCTATGCGGCCTCAAGGAACTTTGTTAAATACATTGTCTATTAAAGCGTATCTCCGTTCTTGTCTATGGTGGACCCGCCCAACATTAGTCATAGTCATAAACCATAAACAAATTACAGGTAGTTGTCCGGTACAAACTAGTTCTCATGTACTTATCTGATCTCACTAAGCACTATGATAATTATCACGTAACTACCCGTGTTTACGTTACCTGTCAATATAATTAAGATGAGTTAATTATGAATGTTGTTTCGTGTCAGTTTATGTGTGTCTTCTTTATTGACTTTTTAAAATATGATCGTGTTCAGGTGGATCTTTTTTCGAATATGAAAGACGAAGTTCATAGGGATTTAATTCAAGCTAAAAACAACACATAATGAAATAAATGGTTTTATTTTATTTAAAGGGTTTTAATTTACTTTGAAAGGCAAAAAGGAACCCTTATAATTTTATAATTTTTATTTTTTCACACAAATTAAATTAGCCCCAAAAAAGTTACTGACTTGGGTTATAGGATACGTATATAGGCATTTTTGGTGAATTCCAACTAATATCATAAAATTAAATGTGAACATAAGTTTGTTGGTTAGTTACGCTTATATGCCCTAATGTACTCCTAGTATAAGATTGTATAAAAGATTTTAATGACAAATATGATCAGTGCCCCTGGCGGATAGTAAGGTAACTAAATTCCATACAAAATCCTAAAACAGTCGCTATCTTCTGCGTTTATGCAATGTCACTACAAGTACTTAACCAATCTTATTGAAATTCGCATACACATAATTAGTGGTTAAAATTATTGAGAAAGACATTTCATTCCAGGAAAAAGCACTGTGATTTATGAAAAAAACTAACAGAACACTGTAGATTCTTCACAGATAAATCAGTTAATTTATATAAAATAAACAATCATATAAATTAATATTCATCTGCTATTTAAGTGCTATTCTAATTTATGATGGTTATTATTTGAACGCTGATTCAGAAAAACTTTTTGATTTCTGTTAGATGAAATTAGATTAGACACATTAATATATTACACCTTTGAATAATTAATAACAACTAAGGCTCAAAAGTTATTATATTTTAAATCGTATTTATTAAACGCTAAAAAGTTTGTTGCTTTGATTATAACCGACTATTGTTTAATGATTCTGACTAAAAGAGAGTGAGAGAGAGAGAGTAATTGAACAATAAAAAGTAGATAACGATAATTGGTGGGATGAAATAGATATAGATAAACATCCAAGACCCTGGCCAATCAGAAAAATGTCATTTTGACCTGACCCGGACTCGAACCCGGGACCGGGAGCGGAAATATAAAAATAAATTTTAATTGATACTTATGTAAATCTAACAAATGCTTATTTTATATAAGAAAAACAAGACTTATTTTTGAATTCGGATTACAATGCATATGAATTAAATTTCTCTTTAATGTTCAAAATTCTTCGGAACATGAAATCGCAAACGTAGATCTAACCTCTTGATCAGATCTCTTTTCTAGTTTTTATATTAAAAAAAAAACAAGTACATTGAACATGTGTAGTGTAAATATTAGAAACGTTCATAACAGGCTGTATCCATAAATCATAAGCAAACAGAATGCCAATCGCTGGTACGGAACGCACCGTCCGCGTCGGCACGCACCGCTTTCCACTGATTTGTGGATTTTTCCAGCGGCCAGTGAAACTCTTCATACTTTTTCATTTGAACGAGTTTGAATTTAGAAAACTTGTTGTGATATTGTTGATGCATGTTTCATGTCGTTTCAATCGTTTTTTTTTTTTCATGACGGAACGTTAATTAGAATTTAGAATATTTGTTGTTTTTTTTATTTAATCTTATTTCCGTATCAGTCGATATTTATCAGACTGAACAACATTTTTGTGTTTTTAGGACGCACTTTAATAATTTAGACAACTTTAACAATTCTATTTCAATTCAGGTACTAAAAAGTATGTATCTATATTTTTTTTATTAAACAATATCAATAGTAAAAATAAAATAATGTCCATTCATAAGTATGAAATAAAATTATTCTAGTATTGATTTTTATTTTAGTATAGAAAGATTTTTTAGTAAAGATTACATAGCATACATTCCTACAACGTGAATTATGAATTAATTAAAATACTGCGCTCTGGTATTCCTTTCTCTTCATTTCATTTAGATTGTTCAAGAATGTTTTAATGAGGACTCACGATTCTACGATCAAAGAAAAGGCACCTATTTTACACAAAACTGAATCTTTGATATTATATATTTTTATTATCTTTAAAACGCAAAGACGAGTAAAGTCGAAATCTGAATTTAAGTCGTACTTAAGGCTATTTTAAAGTTCCTTGAACTAAAAAATAAGAGTATATATATCGAAAAGTCTTACAATCGCAACGTTATGGGTTCTATTATTTCTCCGGGAATCCGCATTATCAGTTAACATCAGGTGGCAATCGTGGTCATTCGTATACACGTTATAAAAGATAAATATTTAAAAAATTTACTACGTGTTGGGTAAACTTGTGTAAAAATTCTCGCATACCACGCCGTATTATTTTCCCACTGAACCATCCGCTGATTCGAGACAATGATGCGTCGAACACCTACATCCCATTGTTCGTACTAATTGTATTCACACAACAGTTATTTCTTACAATTTGACATGATCTCTTAATTGTTCAATAATTGCGGAGACAATGAGTGGATCTGTATTAAATTGAATTAATACCGGCAGCTGTAACTTATTAGGGGGGATTTGGGAGGCTGGTGTGTAAAGTTAAAATGGAGAAGTCTTCGTTGTTAACTTCTTAACTGATAATAAAAATAATTAATTTGAATTAAGCGTCGAATCTGAAGTATATTCCATAAAAACAATATTTTTACTATGTTATAGACGAATAGTCATTAACATGGTGGAAATATATTAATTAGATTCAGGTTACTTTGCGGAAGTCAAAGTTACAAGCTATTACCAAATTACTTCGCGCAAAGTTGTTTGGTACTCGTAATGCAAATATATATATGTGAGTTAAAATTATTAGGTATTTTATTTTTTATAAAGTTGTGAAATTTAAGTAAGAAAAAAAAGGGAGTTAAATGCTTTGTCTTTACAAAAAGGACTATTTTTAGTTTCCCTATATCACGGCTATATGAGAAAAAAAACATAGTTATTTGTCTTAAATTTCGTTATATGTGTGATTGCAAAATTAATAAATCAGCAACTTCATTTACAATCCATTTCGCTCTGCTCTAGTGAAGCTGCAAAGGTCATTTTGTCACCTAGACTTCTGTAGATTTGTCACCAATGTAGCTTATGGAAAAACTCAGTCATTCGAAAAACTAATTAAAACCGTCTATGAAATCAAAAAAAAAATACACAAGAAAAGACATTCACTCGTTACAGCACCGAGACGAGTCCATGCAAGGATGAAATGATGTCCGTTATTATTTTGTTGGCTTATTTATGTTCAAATTTTTTTATTTTTTTATTTAAGAATATCCTATTTTTTTCGACAAATTCTATAGTATGCAACTTGGATCGAAAATATATCTAGAATTTGGATGCAGTTTTCACCACTTTCGAGAAATTATTTTTTTCAAAACAACAGTGAAAACTTTATTTTATGAAGAAAAAAACTAAAACTGATCTTTTGTAATATATTCATAATCAGTGTTAAAAAAAATATATTGAAAAATAAAGCGAAAATAGTATACCTAACTCTTTTGTATTTTTTTTTATAATTATGAGAAGTAAATATTATATTAGCAAAATAATTTAGAATATTCTTTCTCAATAATAAATTAAACCATGAATTTGAAAACAGTTAGCTGAGGGCGCAACTGGGAAAGTGATAAAGTGAGAAAGAGACTTAATTATAGATTAATTTTAAAAACTTTAGTATGATTTGGGAGGATTTGGGATGCAGCCGTGATATATAAAAGTAAAAAAAAAACGTACCCAATAAATTCAAATAGGAACTCCCAATAGAGTTACACTCAAATAGTTTTAAAAATCACTTTGTGTGTCCAAACACTTCCACTTTTAAATTCAAATTAAAATTTGCGCGTTCGAATACGCTTAGTTGCGTTTGAGGAAGGCGACACGAGTGGGTCCTACGTGCGGCACAGAGCGACTACCGCTGAAGCCCATACCACTGCGCCTCTATGCTTCATTAGAAAGAACCTTAATGATCTCTGACAGTTGGTATATCCACCCTTCCGTCACCGCCATAGGGCATCAAAAGGGCCCTAGGGAGACCACCTAACTTAGCCGGTTAATCGTAAAACCGGTGGCATAGTAATGCGTAGTCTATGAGTAAACAGCTTTCATTCATTGTAAAGCTGTACGTTAGCTAGCACAATGATGCTTGCCCGTTATCTGGCCGCACCCTGTGTCAATTCGATGACAATGGTGGAATGGCATGTAGAGCTAAAAGTTCTCTACATGATAATCTTGTAAGATAACAAACCTACTCTAAAAGATTAATCATACAAAAAGGATCGACTCATGAAAAAGGAATCCTTAGAGATAAAACATTGAGTTGTCTTTGTTAGGATAATTGTATCAAGAAAGCATTTTCTCCAATTGCTGTGATAGAGCGCAAAGGAAACTGCTACCTTATAACGAGTACTTACTTAGGTACAAGTAATAAATTTTTCATTAGTTAGTAATCAGACTAAGTGAAAGAAAATAATTCATCGACATATAAGCTATTAAATATTACGACGATTCTGAAGATATATTCATGAATTTGCATTATTGAAATGATCATGCTTAAAAAGTCAGTATATTTAAATATAAGGAGACCTAAGTGTGTCGTTAGTCAACTTTTTCGACATCCGCGTGAGGAAATGAAGCGTTCGATTCTCACTATTCTCAAGCCAATTAGATCTGTTTGTATTGTATACAATGCAATGCAGATATCTACAAGTCTCATCAAAGCCCTTCTGGTTTCTATCTTTGCATCAGCGAATCTCAACCCGACCATCATTACGAAATTATTTCGAATCTAAAAGGTTGGGCTGTTCTTTATCATATTTTACTGCGCATAGAAGTCATACTATTTTTGTAATCTTAAGTGTTTGCTTTTTTCGAGTTTGTTTTGAAGTTTTTTCTATCGTACATACAATAGGCAAAGAAAATATACACTACGCAATAGGACAGATGACATCAAGTTTAATATGCTAACTTTTAGAAAAACGTCAACTTTATACGTTTTCGGAATTATTTTGTGAATATCAAAGATATTCATATTGCAGTATAAAAGAAAAATTTACTTCTTTTAATAGCATTTGACAGGTGTTATGTTTTTTTTTTTAACTTAAAGGACTCTTTGGTCAGTCAAGACTGGAATAACGATATACCCTTCCTTGCCGTTGGATAAAAACAAAATTGGGTAAGTACCAATATTACGCTACTAATTTCACGCGTTCATTACCTGCTCTAAAATCCTAATTACTGTTCATGCTCAAAGTAATTAAAAACAATAGTAACACAAATACAATGGGCTACATGCAAAAGTATACCATCTTAGGAGTTAGTGTAAGGGTAGAATGGTATACATTTTAATATGGCCCACTGTACATACTCTTCTCGAGTGCTCATCTTCACGCACAAATAGTTGTATAAGCCCCTATTTATATCGTTATTTAGTGCAAAGTCATTACGTCGTAATTATTTTCTTATTATCTGTTTTTTATGCTGATGCTTCTCCTATTTAGCAGAAAACATAGAAACTTTCATAGAGCTGGAAAGCAAAGAATTGATATTTATATTTATAAAATGTTGGTCCCTATGACAACGACCTTAAAATCGCTAAAAAAATAGTCTTTTTCACATAAAGCAACATGACATCTATTGAAAGTCTGTGTTTCTCTATGATTTGCCTGGTTGAAGTTTATGGACCCTTGTTTATTCGTTATCCAGATACTACGAGTATTTATTTGTCGTGGTAAAATATTTTTAAAGTTCCCATTTATCTATTCTACATATATATACATACAGACTTGTTCTAACAACTATATTGACTTCTTCTTCTTTAATAAGATTTAATTCCTTTTCACTACTTTCGTATAGGTGCCGTGGCTGCTAGTAGATTATGTGTTGTGGTTTGTATTACTTAACAAACTTACTTAACTTAGTATGTTAGATAAATTAGTTTCTGCTTTAGACATTGTCACCCATAGATTAAAAAAAAAAATTGCGTCACTTAAACAGCGCGATTCGAACTTCTTTGTTGTCACCTCTATGCGTAATTTTTCTCAATGAGTCAAGTAGATTTTTTTTTATTGTTGATTTGGAATTTAAACGTGTTTGACTGTTTATTAAGATGGTGAAGAAACCGTCGACGATGTCCAGATTATATTCAAATCTATTGTTAAGTGTTCTGGAGCTACCATAATTTGGCGAAAATGAACTATTCTACCGTTTAGATGGAAAAGTAATTTGGAGTTCTCCATTGTCTTGCCATCATCATTATGTACATAGTAACTACAGGCTGTTTGGTTTATTCCTCGTGAAAGTTTTTACTAATTTGCATCTTAAATTGTGTGAGGGAAAGAATAGTTTCGGGTAATGAGTTTGTTTATCAATGAAAATGTTCATGAAATTTTGGATTTTATGAGGTATTCAGTACCTAAACTGTCATTGTTAGTGAATTAATTTTAATTCTATTTCTATAAATTATTGATTAAAAACCTGAGGCTATGTGACTAAGGCATACGTACGTAAAAATTTGTAAGCATTAAGTCGAAGCAATTCTTGGCATACAAATAAAATAAAAAATATTAAGACGTTTATTATGTTTTTATATATTTCTTATTTAAATAGAGATAAAAAATGTTGTCTAATAAGCGCTTCACTTAATTCAACTCGACCGTGGGAAATTCCGGGAATGAAATATGTCGAAATTTATAATTACTTGAATTTATTTGTGATTGCTCATTACTTTCTCTTCTAACAGAACAAGATGGTTGAGAGGTTTTACTTTATCTTACAGTAAGTACTGTAATTTAGTAGTTAATAATAATATTTTCGTGACAGACGAGCAAGCTGTTATCAAAGAAAATATACACTATGCTGTTATTGAGTTGTCATCATCATCTAAGCGTTTTCTGGGCAGTTTTAAAAAAATATAAATATTTATGGATTAATCACATAGATTGAAATTGAACCAATCGAGACTTGTGTCAGAGGCTACGAACCCCACTAGAATTATAAAGACAAGTTTGTATATTTGTTACTTCTTCACGCTCAAACGGCTGCGCCAATTTTCATGGAATTGCGTCTCCTTACCTGTAGCCGATAACTCGGATCAATTGATTACTTTTTATCCCGAAAAGTACGTGATTGAAAAGACTTGGCACGTTACGAAGTAGATGGCACTGCTGTGTATGAGAAACCGCGGGTAACACCGTGGGGTGCAGCTAGTAAGTAATAAGTCTTTAGGGGTCCCCTAATTGAATCGAATGTTGTATCATAAGCCCCGGGGGCTGCATAAACTCGATGGGTTTTTTTCCTATTAATGAGGTAAGAACCGGGAAACACGCTCGAACAAAGAAGAAGAAGAGGTACTTGTCTTGTAAGACATATGATTCGACACTATTTTTATGATCGGTCGCCTCCCTGATGTCAACCATCCTTGGGACTTCCTTTATTGGTAGAATCCGCTAACAGTCGTTTTTGTTTTATTTTTATCAAAAATATTTTCTTTACATATCGTTGAATACAAAGTATCAGACAATACAATTTAGGTACCAAAACTTTTTGTTCACTATAATATTAGGATTGGTCATGCGTGTAGGTCATAAAATAAAAGGTTTTTTTCTTCAGTAGCAGGTGTACTTATTCAAGGTTTACGGATTACAGAGAAGTAGCCTCTAAACAAACTACATAGCTAAACAAAGTGACGTCAAATAAGGATAGTTATAAGTACCAGTTTTTTTTTAATCCGACCACAAACAGAGGGTAAGACAGACAGAAAGATGACAAGGACCTTACTATCCTTCTCTCTGTATCTCAATAACAAGTATGTAGTTTAAAAAAATGCATTGAATAAGTACTTCACCAGTCCAGAGGTTTTATCAACGCAACTGCGCGTAAAACCGCCGGGTATAAGTAGTATTTATCTAGAAGTTTGTCATTTAGTTTAACACTATAAGTACTAGTAACACTTTTCAAATATTACAATACATTCTCACATTACAAACAGTTATACAAATGCGCGGCAAATCGGCCATGTCGTTTATTATGTAGCTATTCGAAAATTGAAAAGCCACTTTCTAGCGTTTTCCGGTCTAGAAGCTGGCGCGCGCGCATAGCTGCATATCGCGTGTACGCTTGCGTCTGCGCACGCTATACGATTATGACGTGAAAATTCATTAAACTTAAAAAGTATATATTTATATTTGTCTTCGTCTGAATAAATCTTTGAAAAAAAATTATTTACTAAGCAGCTATGTATTAATGCGACTCTACATACTATAACTTCCTTATTTAACGATCATCTTTTACTGACCGTATGCTTGACTGCCATAGTAATCAAATAGTATAAAAATTATAATTTAACGAGCCCAAGTATAATATTTTATGTGTAAAGATAAAATCCTTTAAATGTTAATCCTACAAAAATGTGATGAACAGTCTTACGAATCTGCGGGCTCGGATTGTTTAGTTTATTTTATTAGTTTGATCTTATTATGCGTCAATAATGTTATTTAATTAATTTTTCCCCTTTAAATACTGTTTTACTAAGTATATTGTTCTGTCATAATGATGAATCTGAAATTGAATCATAATGATTGTTTTTTAATAAGGTAGGTACTGGGTAGGTAGTGAGATGAAATTACTCATATGTGGAGGAAAATAACAGGAAAACGCGAGGACACAACCGGGAGAGTGATAAGATGAGAGAGGGAGAGTGAGTGCGAGATAAAATGGCTACTTAGATAGAAATTAACATTTACCAGTTCTTTGGTTTCCAATTGCTCCTTGCTGACAATTAATTTATTTAATTCTTTAATTATATATTTTGCATGCCTTAATGAGGTTAATGTGATGGACTTTAATAATATTTTTAACAACCAAATGTAACCATATTTTGCACATAAACATTTGAATTATTTTACACCACAATTTTGTATGAAATCTTATTGGATAAGAATAAGAAATGTTAGTCATTTCGGTAAATTTTCTGTAGATATCAAATAACTAGGGACTGCCTGTAATCAACAATAAAGTCAACAATACAATACAAAAGGCATGTAAGGACAAATACAAACAAAAATACCCAATAGTTGGTTGGAAAGAGAACACGAAGTTGAGTCAAACAACGATAAACGATTCTCTACTATAAATTCTACTAAGTAATACACGCATTGTATCAGTAGAATTTATGGTCGTTTTTTGATAATATTGTAACTTCAATTTTTTTAAACCCTCGTATTTTAACTCGTAAAACCTTGCTCAAAAACATAATTACGTCGAAAATCAAGGTCATTCTTGTGGTTTACTTTACCTACGTGTTTTCAATTGTAATGTTTACTAAAGCAGATCTTACTTTGTAGCTATTTGCACTAAAGGAAAATAGGATTCTTAGCACTGCTAAGAAATTACTTGTATATATAATTACTAACGACCCGCCCCGGCTTCGCATGGGCATAAAAACATTCCTCTTGAATCACTCTATCTATTTAAAAAAACCGCATCAAAATTCGTTGCGTAGTTTAAAAGATTTAAGCATACAAAGGGACATAGAGAGAGAGAAAGCGACTTTGTCTAATACTATGTAGTGATTTTAAAATTAGTAAATCAACACAACCTTGTCCCGTGGCCCAACTAGCCCACCGGGTGAGACTACGAGACACGAGGGTAGATGGTACTGGTAATAACTGTGTGATGCTCGAAATAATCTTGAATTTCAATGTAATGGACATTACGTAAAAATGAAGTACAGAGGTAAGAGAAATGAGGTATGATGCTTGCGCATCGTTACGACCGTTGGCTGGTAGGAAAAGTCCAACATTTACATATTTTTGTTCTTCTTCTTTCGAGTCATAATGTCTATATGGACTCTATATTGACTTTGCCATGAACTTGGCCACCTCCACCGCCCGGTCGTTTGTCTCGTTCAAGTCCTCCATTGTGCAGGAGACAGGGCAGCTATGGCACGACAAAAGGTGAACCATCGACTACACCGCAGACTGACTGATCCTTTCAACACAAAATGGCTATAAATAAATATTTTTGTTATAAAAGAAGTATATATATGTCGCAAAGTTAAAATTCGTAGCCCGTGGCAGTCAACAAGTAAACACAGATTTAAAAATAACAAAAAAGAAGTTAATTACTCCCAGACGATATTTTCTGTTTAAATTCGTGACAAACGATTTTGACGTGCGTTGCATACAGAGCCCGTTTTATACCGTGTGCTCGTATTTTTATGCGTTTGAACAATGAAGCCTTTGTCCACGACTAATATTATTGAAAGCCAATATGGGCTATTGTTCCTGGGCTATTACAAGCGACGCCCGGGCGTACTTCCTAGTGCCGCATATTTTGAAGCCACTCGATACTAATGAAATCAAATTGGGAATTTTTATTTTATTAATTAATCACTTTAATGTCTGCGTGATCTGTGACTCTACTCGTATTCTTTAAGCCAAAGACAGAAATATTAAGAAAAAAAATCAGTACCAACAAATAAAAAAAAAACAAAATCAACTTCCGAGTGTTATTTAAGATTACTACAAATTCATATATCTATAATCAGATTAGGGATGTAGGGAACCTGGAAACCTTTGACGGATAAAAAATGACAAAGTGACCTACCACTATAGTAAACAGAGAGAAAGCCTTTGATAGAAAAAAGTAAAAAGTAACCTTAAAGGAGAAACAAGAGAAAAGTAATTAAAATCGTGATATTGTCCCATATAAGTAGTTTCCCTCATAACGTCCCGATTCCCGCCATCGACCGTGTTTCCCGCCATGAAGGCGCCGCTTTTGGCGCCGTTTTTCCTAGCGAAGGGTGGTTAATACGATGATACTCTGACCCGTTTGACCTATTTCTTTGACACACTACCCTCTTTTCTTTATGGCACTGCGCCACGCAATGTTTGAAAACAAAGATTTTTTTTTTGTTGAGATCATAACTTAGTTATTTCAAGTCTGTGGTTGTGATTTAGATATTTAAAGGATTTCAAGTGTTTCTACTTGTGATTTCGATATTTTTTTATACGATTTAATAGGCAAACGGGTATATACACCACCCGATGGATTTTTTTTTACTGTACCGCCTATACCAACCCTCGCAAAACCAAGCCAGAAAAGTCACGTGCGCGATATTGATGTAAAAGTGACATTTCTTAAGACTATTTGTCCATTAGCCGAAATTCATGAAATTCAGCAGTTAGATCTTATTTCTATTGACGTATAAATTAGCATGTACTTAACATTGTGGAATCATTCACAGAAATCACTGACTTTATAGTTAATAATTTCATAAACTGTTCCTACTTATTTCAAAAATTTTAAGACACTCGTTCAGTTACCTAACGAACACAATTGACATATAACAATAGTTGTTTATATTGTGACTGGATTCTACGATCCAAATAATTAAGAACACACATTTGGTAAGCTCAACCAAATGTATTTATCTAAAAATAACAGGATAGTAATAATTGACAGAACGATGACATGAGGGCACCTACTTTCTGTTTTAATGTCACGTTACTGTCCCTTCACCGCATTGTTAATTGTTTGCGGCACGAAAACAAACTGTTCTTTAGGTACAGTGGGCCTCGTAGAAAAGTATACCACCTAAGGTGTAAGTGTTAGGGTAAAGTGGTTATACTTCTCTATGTAGCCCATTGTACAGTAAGCGACGCTGGCATGCGTACTCCACATTACCATACCTCACTAATCAGTCCATGTTTTTCTCCTAAAAAAAAGAGGTCTTTTGTCCATGTCAGCGAAATTACTATTAATCATCATAGCTTAATACAACCCTATTTTGCCTATTGCTAAATATGACAAAATTGTATTCATATTTGAGAATGATAAATTTCCTGTGATTTTGAAGTTTTTCCAAGTAGGCTACTGAGGAATAGCAGAAATCTATCCTCCTTGTTTTCAGTAGAATCTCTTTATATTTAGAAAGACGATAGAGATTCAACGTTCGGGAATGCGACTTTATGCGAAATCATCTTTGTGCTCCGAAAGTCTAGCTGTGATTATTTTTTTATTCGCAAACATATTGCATGCTTTATGTTGTCTCTTGATTTCGTTCATTTGATGGTGTCTCTATCTTTTGAGCAAGGAATAATATTTCTTTTCTTAATTAACACGCCTTCATGATTTTATTTTTTTCACAGATCTTTCACTAAGATGATATTTACTACCTACGGCCTTGCTTCGTTTTATTAAGCCTGACCCTTTTTAAAGTACAGAGCCAAGAAAGCCAACATTTGTAACAAATTACAGTTGGCAGGTCATACACAGCGCCGCTCACACCGCGTGCATTGACTCGACTAATTCGTGACAATCCCTACATTCTACTGCATACAATTACACTTTCATATCACATTATGCATCGTACATTACTGCTTTAATGACGATAGAATATATTAAGTTGTTGGTTGGAAGTCATTGGATATAGTTGTGGTGTTGTTTTAGTAAATAGTACGCGGTTCCCTTCCGCATGAAGTGCTAGAAATGTAAATAACTGACATGTTCCAAACTTTCAAGTGTCAATACTTGTATCATGCAACAAATGAATCAAATACATATCAACTATAATTTTATCTCTTGGCTTTTGTAAAGATTTTATCCGGTAAAAAAAATCTTGACATTTACACAATGCATGGAATTAAAATCCCATCTGCGATTCCATTGACTAGCAGATTAATTAATAAGCTTGCCCGGGGCTTCGGTCGCGTGCATTTCCTTCAAGTGTTTTTCCCTGGATGATAAGTGTTCTATATGTCCTTCTTAATACTTCTAACTATGTGTAGTGTAGGTATGCGAAATTTCAAGAATATTGGTTCAGAAGATAGGGTGTGAAAGCGTAACAAACAAACTCACTTTCGCATTTAAGTATAATATTAGTTGGGGTATACTATAGCTTCACTTGTGCCTGGATGTTTAAATTTATTGACTTGTTACATATCGAATGATATTGATACTTACGTTTTCCGTTAAAGGAGGAATCTTGAAAGCCTCAAAATCCAGCTCGCAAAGATAGTCCTTGCAACCAGGCGCGATGGTCACCAGACTCAGCTCCTCGAACGCCAACCAATCCACCTTTAATGGCTCCAGATCTTATTCGATCGCTACAATTATCCAATTAAAATTGATTCGACTAATCGAGAAATTGAATCGATTTTAAAATACGGCAACTGTCAAGTAAACCTGAGAAATTCTTGTAACTGGTCACTAATTAAATCTTAATTTTTTAAAAAGGTAAATATTTTTTTATGAGTTCTAATTTCAAAATTTCAATTTAGGATTTCATTAATTTTTTTGAGGTGTCAACATATTTCTACTATCAGTTGTAGATTGTAGATCACTAAGACACTTCTATTTCGAATGATATATGTCTAATGACTAAAGTTGCTGGCAGTAGATCCCACTTAACTCTTGACCCCTTAATTTGACTTACATTAACCCCTGATTCATATTCATCCATTAATTATAACCTCGTCAGCTACAATCCATTCATTTTTCCCAGTTTGTAGATTTGTGCAAAAAATATTTAGTGTTTTCATTGTGTACAGTTATGTCCGGTGATATCTTTAACGGCTATATTATTGACTTGTTATCTATCCACAAAAATTACCTTAAATGAAAAAAATACTCAGTTTATTTAAAATAATTTATTTCCAAAATCTTACATTAAAAAAGACAGACTTAACTAAGTTTGCTGGGAAGAGGTGGGAAATACATGGAAAAGTCGGTTATCGTTATGATCTATAACAAATTAATTTTACCTAATATTACTATATCAAGGTACTTATTTTACATCTCTTTAGTGAAGTGGATGACGGCGAGTGCCGTGTCTAATAGATACACAGCTCCCTGAATGACACACAGAGCTCCCACGGCCAAACCGACCTGGAAAAATAAAAAAGTAAGGGTTAAGTTAATATCATTGTGTTTTCACAGGAAGACGTTTACTGCTAGACATAGGATATCATGTATTAGTATTTTTTTATTTATTTATATATTTATTTTACTAGCGACCCGTCCCGGCTTCCTCTTGAATCACTCTATCTATTAAAAAACCGCATCAAAATCCGTTGCGTAGTTTTAAAGGTTTAAACATACAAAGGGATATAGGGACAGAGAAAGCGACTTTGATTTATACTATGTAGTAATACATTTGGATGACCAACAGCAAGTAAATTTACATAGGTAACAAATTGTATAACAAAAAGTCAATAATAGGTCTTCACATATAGATACAAATTATGTGTAAGATTAGCAATGGTCCTATTGAGTTTGTAACAAAATAATCAGAGTAGTGACTTACAATCTACTTGGTTTATGAGCTATATACTCTGTTTTATCTGTAGTTTTTTTTAAAGTTCGTCTCTATCAAATCTTCCCCTTCCTATACCTAGATCTACTGACCTGTTTCTCAGAGTAGACGAACTGATACTGCTGCTCTCCCTGGTATCCTCCCCAGTAGTGCAGAGCGACTGCACCTACGGCAATCCACAGGAACACACCAACAAAGTTCATAACGATGTCTGCAAGGGCCCTGTAAAAACATAAAACTGTTTCATAAAATACTTATAATTCATTATTCATTTATTTCGTACAACATAGGTTTAAGGATGTTACATAACTATCTATACTTCTGCTAATAATTCCTCACCAGCTACAATATTAGCTGTATATAATCTTGTTAAAATTGACGCTTGCCTGCGCTCGCTATCCCGGTCGATTCCTTATTGTTTCGTAACCTACTCGTAGATTTCTTTCTTCCACCAACATCTCTTTTTTAAACCATTTTATATAATTGTAGTTTGCTAGTAGTAGCTGGAGTTTGTATCCTTGATGTTGAAGAATATTTCCGAAATAAGTCAGAATAGAATAAAAATCTCTTTATTACACCAAAAAAGTGTATACTTACATAACTTTAAAAAATAGGTTAGGTGGTAGGTAAAAAACATTTCGCTAGTTACTCTATGTGGTCGTTATGTTGTTAATGATGCCCCTAGAATGGCAACTACTTAAAATCTATTTTGGATTCTTTGGCCTGACAGAATATTTTATTCCCTTTCTCACTGGTGTGAATGGGAAAAAATAAAATACGTAAAATTATGTCTTTTTCCGACCACGTCTCTTATGCCTAGCAGCAAAGTTTTTTTTTTTGTGTCTTACCTCTTGTGTTCAGTGGTACCAAACAGAAAAGTGACGACCTGGACAAGCGTATAGATGAGGTACCCCACTATAACCCCTGAAGCCACTATCTCAGCGTCTGGATTCTTTTCTTCGTTCAGGTTCCAAGTACCACCCACCCCGAGGAATTCGCCATTGTATCCTGTTCTATACAGCACTAGGATTATGATGTTTAGCACCTGAAAGCCAAAGAAAATAATTTATGTTCCGAAAAATTCATTTTGTGTGGGTCAAACTAGACTGAAATTTTTCTAAGTAATTTTCAACCAGCAGCGTGCATTTCCTTGGGTTTTTGAATGGCTTATTTTATGGAAACTTTACCATACTAATCAGAGAATGTTTGAAACTTCTCTATGTTAAAGTGTACGTTTGCGTAAACAAATGTATTAAAGTAAAATCTCATACCGCTGCGCATACTCTACACATATATTTAGTAAAAAAAAAATAGAGTAAAAGAAATAATAACATTGTGAGTTAATTGAAACTGGGACGGAAAACAACAGGAAGGCAGCAGTTAGTCATAATGAAGCCTACAATAAGAGATCATATCCTATCAGCATATCCGTGGTTAGACGGAACATTGATAAGTATAGTTGTATAAAATGAGCAGTCAGCGTTAAAGAAACTAATGCGTTTGGGGCACTACCTAACCAATATGTAGAAGCCCAAGCCAATAACATCTGTGCGCTTGTTGATGGCTGGATTAGGTTTAGCTTTAATACAACTAAACCAGCGACGTGCATAAATTGTTGGTACAAATTGTATACAAAATTTGTATTTGATATCCTTTTCCCTTAGCGGAACACGGGCTCCGAAGTCATTTGGCTTATAAGGCAATCTAGAAAATGCTTAACGATAATTAGCCTTTCCTTTTTTTGAAAAGTACTGAATTCAGTTATCTTAATAAATTTAAGAAATAAAAATGTCTGTGATTGGATGCATGGAAAGCACGTAGTAAAACTATAGATTGCCGAGATTTAGCTATGACTGATCTTTATAAAGGTCAGACTAGTTCACAAAGTCCGAATCAATTAGCTGAGAATAATATCGGGTAATTCGGCAATATACTAAGATGAGCTACAACAGACAACTAAACTCAAAAAGAAAAAAGAAGTTACATCTCTTATCCTCACTTTCTATAATTCAAAACTAAGATTGAACAAATATTTGCAACCACAGACAACTCAAGCGCATTGTTATCGCCAGATGAAAGTGAACATTGAAGATTAAAATGTAAATGATTTGACCCTATTTGAACTTGTCGAAGTATGATAGGAATGAAAGCATGAAACATGATTGATGAGTGACAATGTGGGGTCCCCGGTCTTAGAGTCGACTCACAATTTTCGCTAACGTGACAAGAGATTGATGTCTTCGTTTTAGCTACGGGTGAGTAAGGGAAAGTTGTTGTTGACAATAACTTTACGTAAATTGCTTTTGAATTTGTAATTAAAAATATTTTCCAAAGACCATAGAACATACAATTTAGTAGTTTTGGGACTGATATTTATTTTAAAGATAGAGAGCTATATCAGATTCTCTAATATGGATCATGGTTTTGATCAAAATTTATGCTGTCAAAAACATACCTATTTGGGATACAAAATTTGTCCAATTCGTCAAATATTAGTTACAAAAAATAACTTAAAATATAAATATTTTAAATATTGCACTATTGTCAAAAAAATATACATTGTTAAGGTGTATAGGCAAATTTTTTGCCAACATGAAATTCGAACAGTGAAAACTATGGGAAAGTTTGATATAATTCGATTACTTCTATGATAAATGGACCAAATAAATGTGTTGTTGTGTTCTTTTATCATACTTTAGAAAAAAAAAACAAATATAAAATTAGACTAGAGTACGAGACGATCTCAGCAAAAAGTGTTACAATAATAAAAATGACCAATGTTATATTTTTTAGTTACTTGACAATGATTACCGTTACGAGGCCATTCACATGGTCATTTTTGAGACCACGACTTGAACTCTTTAATCTAACGTAAGGTTTTGTCGCATTTGTTATAAATTAGGGTTCCATAAGTAAAAATGACAAACTAAATCTTTTTAATCATGTATAAGTCTGTATGGTTTCAAAATTCAACATACTGACTAAAAATGTGTGTATTATTTAGGTAATATTAAAATAACGTCATTCCGAACAACATCTGTGGGATAGGCATTTCTGCTAAGAGATACGTGATATCGTTTTAATTGTTTACGATTTCTCCAAGAATGGCTATGCTATCTATAAACCACCGTTTTGCATGTAAATTATTTCAACCACAACAAGTCAACTGGAGAACATAGACCATCATCATACACAGTTCTTACCGACATAGTAGTTCCCAACGCTACTATATTTAAGATCTCGAATCGAAGTGTAAAATTAAACATTTCATTAGTTTTCTCATAACATAACAAGGCACCTAAGGTCCAAGTCTCACAGGATAACGTCAATTATTTGATGTAATCGTTACTCATATAACGGGTCAAAAGTTAACACAGACAGAGCAGTGACATGTCTTAGACGTACAGAGTAGCACAACTATATACGAATATATTTTAAAAAAGATCAAATTTTCATTAATTGAGTAGAAATAATAAGATTTCATAAAAGCTTCTTTAAATGCCTTCTGATTACAACATACTCGTATGTATTCTTAGATATGTATACGAAATTCTGTCGCTTCTGTTGCGTATTTAGGGTTAGCACTAAAACAGATGATGATGAACGGATAAAATTTAACTATTATATTAAATTTTATCCGTTCATCCAATAAATTATCTATTAGTATATAGATATTAAACTTGGGATAAGCTTTTAGCGACGAAGCTTCATGCGAGCGAAGCTATTACAATGTTATTAAACAGCGTTTTAATCTCATGTAATTTACTTTCCGTTGATAGTGTTTTTATATTAGCGTTCAGACAATACATTGCACAATTCAAGGAATACTGGGTTTACAGGGATCTCACTGCATCACTCAAAATGCATTATTTATTTATCTAAATCAGCAGAAGACATATACAACATTGAGAAAAATTAATTTAAAGGCTCATGAATGCTAAAACCAACATTCGTTAGAATACCTAATGGAAAACAGTACAATAATAAGTCAAGTAAAATTTATTATATCTAAGGATATCAAAATTTTATTTATCATGCTTAGATAGTGGTTTATGTTCTAAAATCAATTTTGGCTCTGCTTCGAACTACTCTGCGAGCGGCAGCTGACAATTACATCGCTATAAATGTTATAATTGTCGCTGCGCCGGCGCAGGAAGCTTTGATTCAAACAGTTTACATAACGGCATCCGTATCGGATAACATTAACTTGTTAATGCAAATTGTATGTTCCAAAAAGTACAAATAGTTTATCAGTGAAATTTATAAGCAAATTGTCGCCGCTTGATTAACTTTTACTGTGGTGAAATAATCTCTTTGGTAAAAATGTTACAGTTGCTGGAAAATTATTAATTAGAAAGTTGATAGAAGTAAATTGTTGATGATAAATAATATTAAAAGTAAAAGAATTAAGGTAGTACTACCTTAATTCTTTTACTTTTAATATTTATTATACTGTAACATTTTTACCAAAGAGATTATTTCACCACAGTAAAAATAAAATTTATCTTCTACAATTTACTTTTATCAACTTTCTAATTATTATTTCTACGATGAAGAACGACTGGCAAAATGAATTTGACAGTATGATGACAAAAGACAAAATAAAATTTAAAATGAGTAAGTAAATAAATCGCTTATTAAGACACACGGGTCTTAGGCTCGTTAGCAACCTGCCGATGGTGAAATGGAGATAACGCTTGCAAAGAAAAAAAATGGGAAACTAGCATACATTCTAAAGTTAAAAATCAAAAATACAATCCCTTTCGAAATACATCTCAAACTATTAATAGACTTTACAATCCTAATTGTCAATTGTTGGAATAATTCCAATTCCACTAGAACATCAGTAAACGGAGCTATGAATATTTGAATACATAAAGTAATGATAAGAATGATCACGTAGTTAAGAATAGCACAATAGACTGCCCAAGGTAAACCAGGAGTTATTGTTCTGTGCCCAAAGGAACCATTATCCTTGGTTGATCATCAAGAGGATTGTCGTCATGTTATGAATCCGTAATGCAGAATAATTTTGTAAACGGCCTTGTTTGCAATAAATCTTGAGCTTAATGTGCTCTAGATAACTGTCATGTATAAATAACTAGGTATTATGAATCTATAAGATCTGTATAAGTACAAATAAATCAATCTAATTTGTGAGAAGAGTCAGCAAATTAAAAAAGGGTTAAGTAAAAAAATCCCATAGTAGTGTAGTCTACCATTAACGTGAGTACCTTCTGTTGCAATATTTGAAGCAAACATCACTATCTGTTATCAATTAAGCGTTACTCATGAATGTACTATGTCTACACCACAACAGGGACGATATGACTAAGACTATGAGTAAGTATAGGCATGCGATGTACTTACTACTGTATCCGGAAAAACATTATTTCCAGTAAATATCCGTAAAGTGATAACGATAAGATCCCTAAAATAGACAAATTGTATTTATGTGAACCAGAAGTAAAAAAAATCAAATCGAATAGATTTTCCGATAATTTATAAGGTAACGTTTTTAATTGCCTAAATTTGTAAAAAATTTTGTCTGACGAGAATTGTGCAATTTGGTAAATATATGAAGACCCGTATCCTGAACACGTGAGCCCATATATGTGAAACATAGAAGCTAAATTTAGGTCATGGACTCATGTCATAAAATATGAATCGTGCAAGTAAACATACTCGTAAAATGGAAACAAAGATTCACTGTCTTACTTTTTTACACTCTTACAGTCATTGGAGAATTCAGTATTAGTATTAAACGTTCGGGAAATATATATGGGTTTTATAATATAAAAACAAGCTACTATACGAGTATAAACGAGGTGGGGCATTATCAACTCTGTGTGATATCGAATGAGGCCGCAAGGGCCGTGCTAATCTCAAAATTATGTTGACTTTAATTGCTTTTACCACGGGCCACATTTAAAATTATGAATAAATCTCAGAAGTCTTGATTATTATTATGGTTATTTTAAACTGGCTTTGTTATTTCTTACATTGCTATTATCATTATCGCAGTCAAAATAGTTCCCCTGCTGGACATAACTTTCTCCAATAGATCTGAAGATATTGATCAAATCATATGATCAATTTGCCAATTGAAGACATTAATCTGTTGGAAACATGCTGTTTGTTTTCAGCTAGCTTCTTTTCTGCGACCTTAACTCTTTACTCTTTATGTTATCTAGATGATATCATCGTGACAACTTATCATAGTTATGTTTCTTTCAGTATTTCTTATATTCGCAAAACACTAACAAATATAAATAAATGATTCAGTAGAAATATTATTCATATTCATTTAATTGAAAAATAATTGTTCATGACTGAAAACCAAATCTTATAGTTTTACCTCATAACGAGTTAGGGACTAAGGATTTTCTCAGAACCTCTACAGTGATTCAACAATAATGATGAATTAAAGAAGGAATGGAATATTTAAAACAAACGAAATTCAGTTAGAAATCTTCAACGTTTCTGTCTTTTTTTTGTATTATCCGATCAGTAATATCCATAAAATGTCATCGATAACACTGTTTCATTGTTTTTATTATCTATTCATCTTGTCACACCATGTGTATAATCGATTTATTGTATTGTACTTACAATTTTAAACGCTTTCACGACTATCGTGGCGATCGTCTGAATCGAAACCATTTTCACTTGTTTCTTTTGCACTTATTTCAAGTTTAGCACTTTTTTTCACTTGACTCCTTTGTTTTATGTCCGTTTTTGTTCAAACTCGGGTCGTCACTGGTCGAATAACGTTATCATAATTATCAGTTGAAGGTGGTTTATCTTATCTCGTTCATAGAATTTGTGGGACAGGTTGCAATGTACCTGTTCTTTGAAAGTACTGATGATACATTTTCATAAGGCCCTTTTCTGTGTTATTTATATTCAGAAGTTTTTAAATATTTTTCAGTGATCTATTTTATATCTATGACCCTACTGTAGGTACTACACTCACTCGTATGAATGGCAAAGCTATATGGTGAAGAGATTTGAAACACCTATATGGAATTGATTATTAGTGTTTTGTAATATCTCTTTATTTATAACAGTCTTGTCAAATGGTGACCTCTTCGTTCCCTTTTACTACGTTTGTTTGTAAAATTCAAATTGAAATATTTATATAATATACTAGCTGTTCCCCGCGGTTTCAATGGCCCTTGGTGTGTATGTACTAAGCCTATAACTTTCCTCAAGAATCAAGCTATCATATGCAGACAGAATTTTTCAAATCAGTTACCAAGTTATAAGCGTTCAAACAAACAAACTCTTCAGTCTTATAATATTAGTATAGATGAAAAAGTAGTCATTGTTGATATATACTTCTGAAGAATTTGTTTAAATGCGTTCTGTCTGAAGCTACTGGTTCAATTTTGAAATTTCTTTTTAAATTTCATAATTTTCGAAAAAATATAATATACCTACCTACATTTAACGGGCGAGAAAACCGACGGTGAGCAGTTGCTATTATTTTATTATGCCGACATAGAATGAATTTATTCAACGCTATGTTTCCTGGTGCCCTTTTCAGGCATACAAAGGGCTCCGAACTAGGCCAGCACCACACTTGTGTGCCAAATATCGCTGTTCACCTGGTTTTGTCCAAAAAAGTCAACAAACTAAAAATTGTAGACATTGCAGGATATCATATCGATAATATTATATGGGTTCAATTCTCTGTAGGTATATAATAATACAAGCGTTTGGAGTTAAATTAAGTTTGTCTATTTTTGGCCGTGGCCCTTAGACAACCAATTAAGTTGGAATAAATGTTTTTTTCTTTTTTTCGCCTCTTAATTTATGTACAAGTACGAGTTTATTTATAAATAGTAGTATTTCAGTGTAATCTATGCATAACACTTCGCCAATACCTACAGCACAATTTATCCTTATGTTTGATCGAGAGAAGGCTTTTATTTATCGTACAGAAGGCAATCGAAGTGGTAAAATTATTTTTTACTTGTACCACAAGTTACCACACTTAAAAGACTCACACCCTCCTTTTTTAGTTTCGCCGTCTGAAAATGAATAAATATGTACCTAATATAACTCGGCATGACCGGTAACCAAACCATGTCGCATTTACAAATAAATTAGACACACTGGTAACATAATCGGGTTACAAAATAATTTGGCGTCATTCAACTGTTTTAGAAGTAGTCTAGGAGGTATTTTGCAAGAGCCCTTTTGTTCCGACTCCGCCTGCTACAGTGCGGATGTTTAGCAATCTATGGTAATCATAAGCTAAAGAAATTATTCGAGTAGGTATGGACCGGGTTAAGAATAGACCACCCCCTCTTTTCTCGTGGGTTAACGACAAAAAAGCGGCCAGAGATAAAAATAATACCAAACCATATTCTATATCTTAAATGCCCTTATGAAGGGAAAGCAACTAAACAAATTATTTTTAGATATTTTATTTATTTACCAATATGACAGTTTCTGTTTCTTGACCGAAGCCACTTGACCAGGGCAGACAACTTGAAATAATAATTCTTAAATTATTCTACATTTATTACAGGAGCTCGGCCTCGACATCACCGATTCTCAGATCGCGGAGATGGAATCCGCCATCCACGACATCGACTTCGAATCAGCAGCAGAACACGAGAAGAAAGTGCGCCATGACGTCATGGCTCACGTCCATACCCTCGCTGAGAGGTGTCCTCAAGCTGCCCCCATCATCCACCTTGGGGCGACGTCATGCTACGTCGGAGACAACACCGATCTGATCGTTCTGAAGCATGGTTTGGACTTGTTGCTGCCGAGGCTTGCAGCTATTATCAGTCAGCTGGCCAAGTTTGCTGATGAGTACAAGTTAGTTCTTTTTTTTTATAGTACTAAATTATCAAGATAAATAAAAATCAATGCCACTTTCGTTGTAATTTTATAACTCAAGAATGGGTCAAATTAAACCCTAACCTAACCTAACCTATCCAAACCAAATATTTAGGCTTTGTTCGGAATATTTAGTAAATGGTTTATGTGAAGTTTGCACGTAATTGGTCGAGCAGTTCTTCATTTATCACATTTTCACGTAGCGATTGTGATCATATTTATTTATTTAATATTTGTTGCTGAGAACTAATAGATTCTACTAAAGTTAATGTTTCAAATACTGTATTTGCTTACTAATCTTTATGTCTTAACGTCAATTTTTTTTTTCTGTTTAATATTTCAGGTCTCTTCCAATGCTGGGCTTCACCCACTTGCAGCCAGCGCAGCTCACTACAGTAGGCAAGAGAGCTTCGCTGTGGCTCAGTGATCTGTTGATGGACGAGCGCGCCCTTTCGCGGGCAAGAGATGACCTGCGTTTCCGCGGAGTCAAAGGCACCACTGGTACCCAGGCTTCGTTCATGCAACTCTTCAAAGGAGACGGAGACAAGGTACGAGCTCTTGACAAAAGAGTCGCAGAATTGGCTGGATTTGATAAACGCTATATAGTTACAGGACAAACGTATTCCAGGAAAGTAGACTTAGAAGTGATTTCAGCCCTATCGAGCCTCGGAGCAACGGTACATAAGATGTGCTCGGATATCCGACTGCTGGCTTCTCGTAAAGAGTTGGAAGAACCTTTTGAAGCTTCTCAGATCGGTTCCAGTGCCATGCCTTATAAGAGAAACCCGATGAGATCGGAACGGTGCTGTGCGTTGGCACGTCATTTGATTACGTTACATTCGAATGCCGCGAACACTCACGCGGTTCAGTGGTTAGAAAGAACCCTTGATGACTCTGCTAATCGTCGTATAACGCTGGCTGAAGCCTTTCTTACTGCTGATGCTACTTTGCTTACCCTTCTTAATATCTGTCAAGGATTAGTCGTGTACCCCAAGGTGATAGCTCGATACATCGCGCAAGAGCTACCTTTTATGGCAACAGAGAATATTATTATGGCTATGGTGCAAGCTGGAGGTGATCGCCAAGTATGCCATGAGAAAATCAGGGTACTCTCACATGAAGCAGGTGCTCAAGTCAAGCAACATGGCAAGGATAATGATCTGATTGATCGTGTGAAGAAAGACCCTTACTTTGCACCAATAATTCCGCAGTTGGATAAAATACTCGATGCTTCTACATTTATTGGAAGAGCTCCTGATCAAGTTTCAGAGTTTATCGAAGAAGAAGTAAAGCCTGTGTTATCCAAATACAAAAACACCCTTGATGAGTCGGAGAAGCCCGTCAGCCTCAATATTTAAAATAGAAGCAATGAAAGTACAATAAGTGCAATATTTTTTATGACCTTAATAGTTTAGGAGTCAAAAATGCATTGTTCAATAAAATGATTTATTTACAAGTATAGAGTATTATTTCTACATAGATTTTTAAAAAATACGGAAATATGACTTCACTATTTTACAAAACGTAACATGCTAGATGAACTAGGCAGTGGTAACTAACGTATAATGAATGATGCTGATAATGACGCTTAGCAAGCTAAAAGCAAGAAAAATACAAAATTAATAATAAATAACTATAAAATAACAACAAATTGGTCAAATAAATAAGCTTACAAAATTACAAAAGAGAGACAAATCAACATTATTATTTCGTCATCGTAGAAAAGTCGTAGAAATTCGTGGTCTTTTTACAATTTTAATGGCACGAATAAGATTCGATCTTAATACTTAATTTAAAGAGTATTTGTTAGAAGTGTATCGCCTTGGCAAGCTGGACCTTGGCTGGGCCAGTTGCATGCTCCTAAAGTAGGATCGAAACTTAATTGAACGGGGCAATTGAAAACGTGAAGTGTAAACCTTTGTTTAGTACAGTCCCATCTGCAAGCATAGAACTTATTACATTGTTTTGGATGACGGAAAAGACCGGCTCTCTGACAATCTACTGATCCTTGCAATGTCTCATCTCTGCTCCTCCATCCACCTGGACCGTAACGGTCAAAGGCTTGGGAATTGATAATGCTATCAGCAGACTCTGCTTTCTCAGCAACTGTGGGTGCTACTTCTTGATTCAATAATACTGTTTTATAAGTAGGAGCGACAGTCACAGCCTTAACTCTAGGACGAATTCTTAATGTTCTTTCAGTTGACGAAATCACAGCCGGTGTACTTGATACATAGCTTTCTGAATATACTGCGTTACTCTTAGATGATACTACTGGTTCAAGATTGCTTGATTCTTGGTAATCTTGATAGTAAGAGTCATCAGGGACGATGATGGGATTGTATGTTGAACTCACGATTGGAGCAGATGTAACAACATTATCTGATGATTTTCTTCCCCATTGAGCATTGCCAATATCTCCTCGTCCAATATCATCATAGTCATTGCTATAATCGTTAAAGTCTTCTTGGGTTTTAACGCTTGGCCTCCTGCCTTTAAGAACGAGGACAGGCGATTGACAGCTACAAACAGCTCCAAGTTTTCTTACCAACAGTGGGTTAAAGTCATTAATTTTTGTTACAACGGCTACTTTGGGTTTGGTCCTTCTAATAGGCACCGGGGTTACTTCTACGGTTTCTTGTTTTACAGGTAAGTAAGTAGAGGACACCGCTTTTGGGGATAACGTATATGATTCAGAGCTAGATATAACAGGTTGTACTGTGGTGTACAATGAAGATACCGATCCAGCATGTGTTCCAACTGAACCAAATCCTAATAATTGTGACTTAGCAGTTTCCACAACTATATTTTGTTTTCTTTGTAATTTAGACTTTTCAGTAGGTGGCAAATATTCTGGAGCTTGATATTGTGTGGTTGATTCTATGTACCTATACGGAGTACTAGTGCTAGATACGACTGACGGCTTTGACGTAGTATATGTGACTTGCGACACTAATCCAGCATCAGGACCGACTGTACCAAAACCGAGCAAGTTCGATTTTGCAGTTTGAATTGGCGCTGATGTTGAAACCGTATACTCTTTGAACGGGTTATATTCAATGTTGGCATCAGCAGATTGCTCATTGTAACCAAAGCTTTCGAAATTTACTACATGAGCACCTCTTTCCTCTGATGGTGGCAAATATTCAGGAGCATTATATTCAGTTGTCGATTTCACGTACGGTGTTTGGGTTGTTGACTTAAAAACTGGTTTACGTGTTGATGGAGGCAAGGAAGTATTTTCCACTTTAGGTGGTAAATATTCTGGTGTACTATATTGTACGTTTACTGTAGGAGTAGGAGGCAAATATTCTTTAGACGCTGGTGGCAAATATTCCCTGGGAGCTGGAGGTAAGTATTCATTTGTAGAAGAAGCCGTAGAGTAACTAGGAGTATATGTTGAAGAGACTATAGGAGTAACTGTAGATACGACAGGAGGTAAGTACTCCTGAGCTTTGTAACCATCTTGTATTTCAGGTGACTCGTAAGCAACCTTTTTGTATTTTGTCGTAATAGTAGTGCCAGGGAAAGTTGACAAGTGAATAGATTCCTTTCTAGGTTGAGAAATGTGTGAAGTACTGTAGGAGACTTGTTGTATAGGCTGAGATTGTTTAATTTCGTATTCTTGGGCATATTCAACTGGTTTGTAGTATAATTCATCTTGAGTTTTATGAACCACTGAATTTTGAACTACTGGTGGCGAAACTGAAGAAACAACGGAGTAGGACTGTTGTTGAACAGTTTTCGGTGCCTTATAAGTAACAATTTTTTTGGGAGTTTCATACTCACTATAATGTTCTTCGTAGGCTAGAGTCGATGGAGTCGTTGAAACAATTACCACATCTTTATCAGAGTTATGCTGATCGTTTACATTCGATTGATGGAAGACTTGATGAGAAACGACACTAGCATCCGAATATGTTTTTTGAGCACTAAATTCAACGTCTCGTTGTATTTCTGGTTGACTGTAAGAATATCCTTCTTGATTCAATTGTGAATAGGACTGTTGAGCAGAAGATTCATAATGGACAGGTTGATTAATCTGAGTGACTTCATGTTTGTGCTCAACTATTGGTTGATAAGTTTGTGTATAAACTGTAGCAGTTGGTTTGACTGGTGTAATGTTTTCAGTATATTTTAGAATAGGGTTTTCATAAAAAGTTACAGCCGGTTGTTGGAAAGACAGTTCTACTTTAGGCGTAGACGATACTGGAATATAATTTTGAGCAACTTTATGAATAGTTTGTTGTCTGTAAATCTGTGGTTTATAGGTTGACACAACTGCTGGAGCTGGTGTTGTAACGACTGGTGTGGAATATTGATATAGAGGTGACTGTTCGAATTTAATCTCAGGCTTTTTGTATTCGTATCCCGACTGGGAGGAGTCCTGAGTATAAGTGTTTATTTTACTAGTGTCTACTTTATGCAACGTCTGATGACTGAAAACATGAGGCTGGTATGTTGATACAACAGGTTGTACAGCAATAGCCGGCTGAGCAGTAGTGTAAGTAACCTGCGCTTGTGGTTGCTCATAAGATAGGCTTGATTGGTATCCGATGCTGCCATCATCTATTGAAGATGCGAAATTTTTTCTACCTTCCGATTTATGAATAGTTTGATGGCTGTAAGCAAGAGTCTTATATGAAGGCTCGACGTAAGTAGCTGGAGTAACATTTTCAGTATATGTTAATATTGGGTTTTTATACACAGAAACGGCAGGTTGATACGCTATTTCTACATTAGGTGCAGGCGTCGATGATACTGGAATATAATTGTGGGTTTCGAATTTGTGTATTGTTTGATGATTGTATGATTGTGGTTTGTATGTAGAAACCACTGGGGCAGGGGTTGAATGCTCCAATACAGTCTTCGTTTCCTCTTCAAATTTCACTGTTGGCTTGTTATATTCATATCCAGACTCGGAGTTACCTTGGGAGTAAGTTTTTACTTGACTAGCATCAACTTTGTGTAGTGTCTGATGGCTATACACCTGTGGTTCATAAGTAGATACAACAGGCTGAGGTGTAGTGTATTGCACTACAGTCTTAGGCTGTTCATATTCATAGCCATTTTGATCAATTTCAAAGGAAGGTATATTTACGTTACTTGATTCTACCTTGTGGATAGTCTGGTGGCTGTATGCGTGTGGTATAGCTTCTGTGACAGACGGTCCAGTTGTGTAAGCAACTATCTTCTTGAATGGTGGTTCTGTTACTGGAACAGCGGTTGAATAATCAAATCCGACTGATTCAACTTTATGCAATGTTTGTTGATTATGGCTGAAACCTTGAGGCTTGAATGTGGAGACAGAGACAGCGGGAGCAGCGGTCGTGTAAGTCAGACCATCTTCAAATTTAATGCTAGGTTTGGAATAATCATAGCCGATTTGCGATTTCTCAGCAGAAGACTGACTAGATTCATATTGATTTGAATTTTGGTTTTGGCTTTCATATTGATAGTTAATAGCTTGGTTGTAGTCAGTTACTTCCACTTTGGGTGTGACATACTGTTTTACAGCTACAACAGTGGGCTGAACGTAAGTCACTGCGGGATGTGTGACACCAAACACTTGTTTTATTGTAGACTTAGGTGCTTCAGGAACAAATGTAGTTTTATATGTAGTTATTGGTATAGCTGTAGTGACTGCATAAGGAGTAGCAGTCGTTGGGATACCAGAAGAGGTTGGTGTTGTTACGTAACCATAACCATCTATATTGTGACTGTCAGTTCCAACATGACTTATAGAAACTGCTGGTTGGTTTACATAAGAAACATGGCTCGGATGCAATATTTGGTGCCTGATTTCGTTAGTAGACTTTGATGCTGCATTATAGTTTTCTTGATAATTAAATTGGTCATTATAATCCGCATCGACCAATGTTGTTTTTCCTACCAATCCCACATTAACTGCTCCAGCTGTCAAAGTATGAGAAGCTCCAGTGTATGCTTTAGATCCACTTAGGTAATTTCCTGTATTAGCACTACTATAGGAACCATGCTTTATTTCAATAGAATGGCTTGATTTCCCTGCGGCTCCAAGTGAACTGGCTCCACTACCTATGTGACCTTCTGCCCTGTATACACCGGCTTCATACTGTCCCGAATTACCTTTTGAATTTGAACCAGAATAGTCAGAATTGTAAGAACCAGAATTGTCGGCGGAGTATGAACCAGAATTGTCTGCGGAATATGACCCAGAATATTGTCCTGTATAACCATTACTGGAGTAATCAGTTTCAACATATGCTCCCGAGTTGTCATCTCTGTATCTACTACCAGAAGAGCCAGATTGTACGTATGATCCTGAATTATCCCCATTGTATAAGCCACTTAGAGAATCAGATTTTACGTATGAACCAGATTTGTCCCCTCTATAACCATTAGCAGAATAATCCGATTGTTCGTAAGATCCGGAATAGTCTTGACTGTACTTACTGTTGGATAAACCTGATTCTAAATATGAACCTGAATTATCTGCTACATACTGTCCAGAATTTCCTTGACCATATTTTTCTTGATAATCACTTTGGGAAGAGGAACCTGAGTATTTTTCAGTATCGTAATGGTCACTAGTATGTTTATAAGCTTGGTCGTCATGAATATAAGGCTGTGCTGGCGCATCAATGTGTTTGTAGGGTTCTGCATAATCTCCTGAGGGATCATGAACATAAGCACCAGATTCATTATCATCGTAACTATAGCCGCTATCGTAGTTTCCTGAGTTCGCGTTAAAAGCAATATTTTGTCCGCCATTTTGAATTAAATTAGCATGAGAGTTTTGGTTCTTAGGTTTAGAAGGTAATCTGTAGTCACCTAATATAATAGAACCACTAGTATATTTCTTTGGTTGAACTAATCCTACGTTATCGTTTATAGAGCCTACGTCACCAGCTTGATAAGCTAATCCATTGACATCTTGAGCATGAGACCGTCCTAAATCGTACTGTCCATTGGCCAATTCTTGAGAAGCTATGAAATTGCCGTCCAAAGCATCATCTTTAGTCAGGAATCCATTTTGAATTCCGACCAAGTTGTTCAGCGAAGCTCCAGAGACGAGGCTCTGATGCGCGGCGACATTGATGGCGTCTGCGGTCTGGCCTTGGAATCCTACTGCACCTGTATATTATACACAACTATTAAAATAAGTATATAAAATTTATCATGCTCACAGCTTGATGTGCTGTCTGTTTTTTGACAAAAATAAGCAGGATTATTGCTAAATTTAAGTGTTTCGATTCTTGTAGCTCCATCTATTATTACGAAATATTATTATTTTAGCTTCCGTACTTCGGAAGGCACGTTAAGCCATTGGTCCCGGCTGTTATCGGTAGATGGCAGTCGTTAGGCTATGTCAGATGCCTTTAGGCAGCTTGAAAAATCTGACAGTGTTGGCCACTAACACACCCGGGTCATGTACCTGTGGGTCTGGTTTCCCTGTAAAAAGGGTTACGGAGGTCAGACGGCAGTCGCTCGATTGTAATAACCAGTTCCGCCAAATCAGGACCATGATTAATAGCGTACCCTGGGCTCTGAAGCGTAAGCTGAAGATGTAACCGGGAAACACGCTCGGACGAAGAAGATTATTATTTTAGCCTATGATAAAACTGATCAGTAAGAGTGGCAGCTTAGAACAACCACCGATGTGATTGATTTGTGGAACAACTATTCACCTTCTCTATAGCTCAACCAACTTTTTGGTTATACGAACCGAATCATGGGTGGGTTTATGCTCCTGGCTCATTCCTGTCGCACCTTTTTGGCTTTCTTCGGCCTATGAAATAACCAGAGTTTTGGAACTGGTTCCTTACAACGCTTCTCCCTAGTGCTCTGTGTCTCCTATCCTTGCTATGGGCAGAACAATAAAGTTTGAAACTGACCAGTAAGAGTGGCACCAGAGAATCCGTGAGCTTCAGCCTCGTATCGCGCGATGTGCCCGCAGGCCGGCACCAGCCACGGCCAGTCGCAGCGCAGTCGCGCCGCGTCGAACCCGAGACCGAACGGACAACGGAACTCGTACGCGGTCAGCGGGGCTTTCCCGTGGTCCAGGCATGCGAAGAACCAGCGGCAGTTCTCGGGGTCTGCGTAGTAACCTGGAAATTGTAGTAGTTTCGTGAATTACCCTGAAGAGGGCTTGATGGCCTAGTGGGGCGCGTTCGTAACGACAGCATGCGTCAAACGACGGCGAGCGCGGCCTAGTTTGGATTGGTCGCCATTAGTGGTATTTTTTATCTTGATCTTGAGTTTAGAAGGAAGTAGTTGATCCTGGCTTGGCCTTTGTTAGGTTAGGCTTTGTCATATGCCTTTAGGCGACCTGAAAAATCTGACAATGTTGGCCACACACACCTAGATCATGTTCCTATTGGTCTGGTTTCCTTGTAAAAAGGGTTACGGTAGTCAGACAGCAGTCCGCCTAAAAAGTCCGCTGTAAATATTAAAGCTCTTAGTAGCTAATATTGTAGGGCACTAACAAAAAAAAACAGACAGACAGCAGTCGCTTCATTGTAATAAGCAGTACCGCCGGTTCAGCCTCTGAAACGTATAATAGGTTGAAGATGTGACAGGTAAACTGCCTGACCATCGGTCACACACGCACGTGTTGTAAAAAATTCTAATACCAGTTAGATCCTAGTCAATATCGTCGGGGTTATGTCATTAGTCACAAACCTTCCTGGTCGGGGCAGATGAACCTGGTGTGCGGCACGGGCGCGATCTCGGCCGAGCCGGGGCAGGCGTGCGAGTGCGGCAGGCTGCCCGGCCACACGCACACCTCGTAGCGGGAGTCGAACGCCAGCCCCGAGGGGCAGTCGAATTCGAATACCTGCAGTTAAAATGAAGTGCGATTTTTTTTATTTGGTGTAAATAAAAAAATCCTACTGTAACTAACTAAATATTTTATTTAGTTACTTGATATATGTTTCATATTCAAGATTAAAATTTTTTTCTATAGATTAGGCCAAATATATATTTAAAAAAAAATTGCCTGGCCCATCGCGCGCGGTTTGACCGCGCGCGATTTTCTAGTTCTATGAGACCAAGTAACTTATGTGACGTAAGGAGACAATTTTCTTTTTGCTTCTCTCTACCCTAAGGTTGGCTGGAAAAGAAACTGCATTAGCGATAAGTCCGCCTTTGTACTTATTATTATCTTATTTTCATCTTCGTTCCTGTAGAATCCAATGATGTATATGTAATTGGTGCCATAGAGTGTTTATTCATTCATTCATTCATTCCATGAAATTACATCATAACTTTCAAATTAAAATGCTAATTGGTACAACTATAGAATCGATTTTCCCTCTCTTCCATCATCTTCGATATACTTACTCCTGCATTAAAAAAAAAATAATGTTTCTGGAATTACAGATAGTAAGTAGGTATACATGTGTACCTACTATTGATTCGAAGCATATCAATTATGAAAGACGCACAAACAGCAAGTGATCCTATAACGATACGGACGTTACTCTTTATTCTAAGATACTGAACCCGAAATACAGTAACTTACGGTATATTCTGGCGAGAGTTGATCGAACTTGACACATCGATAGAATCTGGCGCAGGATCGCGGGTGCACGAAGTATCCCTGACGAGAGCATGAGAATTCCGTCCTGGTATCCTTAAATAGGAGATTTTTTCTCATTAACGATATGACAATAAAAATCTTCAAACATGAGAAATATAATAAAAAAAATTAAAAAGTTGTTTGCTGGTCTTGAGAGAAAATCAGAAAATAACTATCACAATATATATTTTAATTCTACTCAAGTCAAAACTAAAGGTAGATATTTCTTTATTTTCATTTACTTTTCACTTAAATTTCTAAAATGTATTATCAAGTTGACGATAATGAATAAAGTTTTGTAATTTATATTTTGTTTCGAAATAAATATACTTCCTTTTTCTGCCCACTGCTGAGTATAATTGGCTATCTCTTCGAACGCCTACCTATACCAGAACCAAATAAAAACGATAAGAAATCAGGACAAAATATTTTAATAAACTGAATCACTAGGAATAAGCTCATAATTTCTTAAATTTTGTTCATAAGTTTTAGTTAATTATAGTAGCGAACTATTATGGTCAATGTTGTGCTCGCCATTAATTGGCAATTACATATGTAACATATGTACGGAAAACAGGTTTTACGGGATATATATCTATATATATAAAAATAAAACCCGTTTTCCGTTGTCACGACATATCATGAAAACGGCTTGACCGATTTGGCAGATTTTTTTTTGTAGTTTTCTAATACTCTGTACAAGGTTCTTACGGAAAAAATATTAAGAAAGGCGGTACGAAGTTCGCCGGGTCAGCTAGTATAAGATAATAATACTACAATAATATAAGTACCTATAATATAATGTGCCATATGTAAATGCTGTAAGCGTGCCTAAATAAATAAATACCAACATTTATTGCGGAGAGGAATTAGCCTTAAACGCTACAATAGCCATTGCAAGTAGAGCTTGCACCCGAGCATTCCCGGTTCTTAATTTCCCGGGATATCCCGGTTCTTTGGGTATAAAAACAGAACCGGTTCTGCAATGAAGAATCCCGAAAAAAATTTTTTTTGCCTTAATAAATATCTCACAGCTGGCGCCGCAAAAGCCACAAAAATACATCTTATAATTATTTACGTATAATTTTTAAAACTCGTGCCATTTCGCGTGCGTCGCGATCGCGAACTTGATAGAAAATAAAAGAAAAATAAGTATGTATTTAAAGTATATTAAAAATAATTAAGTACAATGTTTTTAAGATAAAGACATGTGTCTTTCCTTAATCCTTACCCTAATAAAAATAAACTAAACTCTAAAGCCGCGACCACACTGTCTGTCTCCTCCGTCTGTTTGACTCCGAGATGTAGACCACACCCAGTGTATGACTCCGAGAGGTTTACCACACCCAGTGTCTGACTCCGAGATGACCACACCAAGTGTCTGACATCGAGATGTAAACCACACCTAGTATCTAATTCCGAGATGTTGACCACACCTAGTGACTGACATCGAGATGTAGACCACACCCAGTGTCTGACATCCAGATGTAGACCACACCCAGTGTCTGACTGAGATGTTAACCACACCCAGTGTCTGACTCCGAGATGTAGACCACACCCAGTTTGTGACATAGTGATGTAGACCACACCCAGTGTATGACTCCGAGAGGTTTACCACACCCAGTGTCTGACTCCGAGATGTTGACCACACCCAGTGTCTGACATCGAGATGTAGACCACACCCAGTATCTGATTCCGAGATGTTGACCACACCCAGTGACTGACATCGAGATGTAGACCACACCCAGTGTCTTATTCCGAGATGTTGACCACACCCAGTGTCTGACATCCAGATGTAGACCACACCCAGTGTCTGATTCCGAGATGTTGACCACACCCAGTGACTGACATCGAGATGTAGACCACACCCAGTGTCTGACTACGAGATGTTCACCACGCCCAGTGTCTGACTCCGAGATGTAGACCACACCTTGTGTCTGACTGAAATGTTGACCACACCCAGTGTCTGACTCCGAGATGTTGTCCACACCCAGTGTCTGCCAGAGATGTTGACCACACCCAGTGTCTGACTCCGAGATGTTGACCACACCCAGTGTCTGACTCCGAGATGTTGACCACACCCAGTGTCTGACTCCGAGATGTTGACCACACCCAGTGTCTTACTCCGAGATGTTGACCACACCCAGTGTCTGACTCCGAGATGTTGACCACACCCAGTGTCTGACTGAGATGTTAACCACACCCAGTGTCTGACTTCAAGATGTTGACCACACCCAATGTCTGACTCCGAGATGTTGACCACACCCAGTGTCTGACTCCGAGATGTTAACCACACCCAGTGTCTTATTCCGAGATGTTGACCACACCCAGTGTCTGACTCCGAGATGTAGACCACACCCAGTGTCTGCCAGAGATGTTGACCACACCCAGTGTCTGACTCCGAGATGTTGACCACACCCAGTGTCTTACTCCGAGATGTTGACCACACCCAGTGTCTGACTCCGAGATGTTGACCACACCCAGTGTCTGACTCCGAGATGTTGACCACACCCAGTGTCTTACTCGGAGATATAGACCACACCCAGTGTCTGACTGAGATGTTGACCACACCCAGTGTCTGACTCCGAGATGTTGACCACACCCTGTGTCTGACTCCAAGATGTTGACCACACCCATTGCAAGCCGTAACCGGGAAACACATTGCAAGAGTTCTTTATTTCTTTCTTTCCTAATAAAAAGTAGTAAATAATTTGTTATTACTAATAGCAATACTACCACTAAAACCCACCTCTCTAATAGAGTGTATGACACCGTCGGAGTCCACCACCTGGGTGATCCTGTATGGAGACACCTGTAAAGCATCCAGGACACGCGCGTGGCTCGGAGCTGACAGGATCTCGTGCTCAAGGGACCTGGAATGATTAGAATGAAATATTTAATTTTTACGGCAACATAAGTATTTAAGTGCTTTTAACAATTTAATAACGACAAATAATAAGAACTGAGTAATAAAAAAATACTGGTTTGTTTTTTGAATTTTTTGGCAAGTCTTATTATTTATATTTTGTGATTTTAGCGTGTTGTTTCCTGTTGGTTATTTTCATGGGATAATAAACCATAGATTCCATTGTGTGGTGACAGTTAAGTAGGAGGCAGAGCACGATGATAAAAATGTTCCGTTTTTTTAATTGGTTAGCTTTTTTTTTATTTTAATCCACTGTATGGATTTTGGTAATGATCGATGTACCTCCGAATCTTCTACCTCTATATTCCGTAGCAAGATCAATTTTCTCTGTCATTACGCTAGTAAGCCGCAAATTATTTTGGTTTTCCCACCTAGTTGAAGGTGTACTGGTAGAGAATGCCTCAATTAAATGAGTATGACTTAGATAGGAGAAAAAATAAATTTATTGTAAATAGCTAAACTTGAAAAATAAATAATATTTAGATATATTGAAAAAAAAATTAAGTAGGAAATTAATTAATTAATATTGATAGGAGAATGTTTAAAAAAATAAATACAACAAACTGAGCAAATCTTCATACAGTCTTTCCCTTACCCAACTATTTTTTTTTCTTGTACATTTTCTCTGTACATGTTTTGGTAAGTAAATCAATAAATCATACCTGAGCACAGCAGCCCTCGGAGCCCGACTCTGCTGGTTGAGCACCTTCATCAGGGAAGCCTTCAAGGTCGGCCCGCATGGAGTGTCCACGTCGCGGTCAGCTTGTTGGAGCGCCAGGCCTGCAAGACCTCGGACTCTGGCGTATTTGCCCTTCACATCAACTGAGGATGAGTCTTCGAATGATACCCAAGTTGTGTTCCTAGACAAGGAAATATTAAGGTTTAATTATTTCTAATCCTATTTTGTTTCGTCCCTTATAGGTATCATATACCTTTTTTCTATCCACTGTTGAGCAATGGATTCTCAATTGAAATCCTATTTTTAATTGACATCCAAAAAAAGAAGGAGGATTTTAAAATTCGACCGTATATATTTTTATTTAAATTTATCTTTATACAGTTTTAAGTGCTCTATGTAATACGTACGTGTTACACGTACAGTAGGTACTCACCCCTTAATTCTTAAACATACCAGGTATGCATGTTGTTTATAAAAAAGTTTTGAAATGTTAATTTTTTTAATGATTCTTGTATTATTGTGCAGTTGATGTTCTAATTGGGGAAAGGGTACCGGACGTTTTCTTTTTTGTAAAATTAGCACGTATATAACTTTAAAAGATTTTTTTTTTAAATAAAACATAAGTAAACTTATATTATTATCGATCGTTCACTCTAACTCAGAGGAAGGAGACCCAGACGTTTTTTGTCCTCCGCCTTTTTTTTTGAAGTCGGTTAATAAGTATACATATTATACCTATTGCTGCCTTATATTTTTCAGATAAGATAAGAAGCCTTATATTATTCTACGCATTGTAAATTCTAATAGTTACTTCAAAATTATACTTCTCAGAAATCGATTACAGATGTTTTGCAAACGTTGTTGTATACCTAATGAATATCTAGAATACTTTGCATAACAAACAATGGTGTCGGAATAAAACAGTGTCGGACAATTAGCTCGAATACATACGTGATTGAGAAACGATTCTGAAGCACTATTGTCCTATTGATGGGTTTCACTCATGTATGAACGGAATACTTGAATGCCAATGAGACTTGGGAATTTAGAAGATGAAATGTTAAAACCGATGACGCTCCGTCATCATAACCTACCCATCTAGATGTTGGTTTATAAAAATAAACAAAAAAATAAAAAAATTCAGACAACAGTGTTAGCACAGAAACTTACAAACTGTGTGAGTAAATATCAATCAATCAATCAATTTATTTGCAAAATGTGTGTAAATATACAAGATGTTGCATTAAAAAAATTTAAATTACATTTTACCCCTGCCAGAGGTGTGCAAATTTTACAATATTAATAATCAATAAATCAAAAACAATTAATAATTCAAATAACAATAAAAAATTTCTTCCGATGTCAAATAATAGGTATCATAAAGTCTAATTGTAGATTCAAATATTCTTAGTCAAATTATTAGAAATAGATTTAAACAGATTTCAAGCATTTAATTTCGTCATTCAAAAAGTCATCGACCGAGTAATAACATTTTTCAATTAGGAATGTCATTAAGTATTTTTTAAATAATGTTATATTTATACTTCTTATTGTTTTTGGTACTTTATTGAATATCTTTGGGGCCATACCAGAGACACTTGCACTGAACATAGCCGTGTTGTGTGCAATGTGTTGAATCTTATATCCGTTACGGTCAGATCTGATGTGCTCAAACTTATTGATGTTAATTTTCACAAAGACGGCTAATTCGTATATATACAAAGATGGTAATGTTAATATTTTTAATTGTTTAAAGTGTGGCACACATGATTCGGGTGGGCGAATGCCACACATCGATCTGATACATTTTTTCTGGGCTTTAAATGCTATTTCTTTACCCGAAGAGTTGCCCCAGAAAATGATACCATATCGCAATGTTGATGCTACATAGCCTAATATATAATTTACATTATTTATTAATTTAAATATTATGTAGACCCACTGGCAATTTGCAGAGATAGAATTTATCTGAAATAAAACAAGGCAAATACTCCGAAATCAATTCTTCTTTTATACCCAGAGCGTTTGCGAAAGTTGAAACATTAAAATTGTGTTGATTTTAGGCAAATAAAAATAACACGATTGGACGAGAAACTGTTACTAATTTACTTACTAAATATTGCTAATGTCACTACCTAATAAAGAATCTAAGTACACACTTTTAGCGTAATACCTACTTAAACTCATGGCTCTATTGAGATCTTTTAAATTAATTATTAAATAAAACTATACTTTCAATACTTTCAGTCAGATAGGTACACTATATAAACGAGAGTCAATTGCAATACCATTAATTTATTATTCTGAAAACCAACTGAAACTGTAGCAAAATAATTTTGTAACAGCAAAACAACATACAAAAATAATAACTCACTTAAAAGCATAAGGCGCAGACAAATCCTGGTCCCTCTCTAAGGTCCAACGTCCTTTCTGCAGCATCCGACATAGCTCTGCTTGGTCAATCTCCTTCGGCTTGTCTTGAGCTGTAGGGCTTCCAGGGGTACTGAGGGTTTCGTTCAAGAGAGTGAACTTGAGGGCTGTGGCTGGGAGGCTGATCACGACTTTCGAAGCTGGTACTCCCAGGCCGACTACTAAATCGACAACGGAATCCTGGAATCACAAACATACATATAACAAACAGTAGTTCATTGATACGGTTCTATAAACGGTTAACTTATTACTAACATTCGCCCGCGAGAATTTCCCTCGGGAACAGTGCTTTTTCCCGGGATGAAACGTTTCCTATATCCTTCTTAATAAAAATTATGACTACCTATGCGAAATTTCAGACGAATCGGTTCAGAAAGGGCGCGAAAGTGAAACAAACAAACAAATAAAAAAAATAGGTAAACAAACTCACTTTCGCATTTATTATTAGTTTGATAGTGTTGACAAAATGTAGTTAATAATATGTCTCGTATATAGAAACTCAGTATGTTACAGCACGTTTTAACCATCAAACTACTATACACTACTTACCTTACACCAAATTTAGTTTAGGCGTTATTTATGACTACTCTATATGGTCTTTGAAGATACATCAACATATAAAAAAGGCATTAAGATGCACTTGGTACGTGTATGTGACCTAGATAGTCGTATTCGCTATTAGGTTAGGATCTAAATCACAAAATAAAGTTGACTTTATTCGCTTGCAATAAAGGTGATTTAAAAAACTGTTTAGAGTCTAGAGAGTTCACATTTTTCTAATACACGTTTGCCTTCGCTTTAATTCCTATAAGTAATTTATACCTTGCTATATAAAGAATTTGGGGGCACAGTTGTATGTAGCTACATACATTTAGGAAAGGAACGTATGAAGCTTGTAAGTACGAGATGTAGCAATTTTTTTTTATATATTTGATTTTTTTATTTACTGGAATGAAGGTAGAAATAGGCACCAACATATTCATGGATTCATGGTGGTAGAGTAGCAAAATAAAAAAATGAATAAAAAACCTTACATTTTTGACTAAGGTTGAAGTTAGTGCCTTGTGTAAGACGTGTAGAGTTAGAAGCTTGGCTCTACTCTACATGAGATTAAATTTGTAAATTGACGTTCTGGAGAAAATGCTGCATAGGAGTTTGTGGCGCCGCTTCTTCTCCACTTGCGCTTTGGAAGTGGTGGTAAACTTAATTTAAGTAATGATTGACGTCAATAAGTGATAAGAATGTCCTATATTGAAAATAAACAATTTGAATTTGAATTTTTCAATGTGTAATTTTTATTTCAAATTATTCAAACATCCATACTAATATTATAAATGCGAAAGTCTGTCTGTCTGTCTGTCTGTCTATCTGTCTGTCTGTCTGTCACCTCTTCACGGCTAAACTGCTGGACCGATTGTGATGAAATTTGGTAGGGATGTAGTTAACGACCTGAGGTCAAACATAGGCTACTTTTGGGCGCGATATAACCGAGTCCCACGCGGGGCGAAGCCGCGGGGAACAGCTAGTCTACTATAAAATCCATTTAAAAATATTTTGAATGTCACATCCCAAAATTCCAAATTCAGTTACAATTAAATTTTTCTGAAACCTTTATTTTTATAGTTTACTCAATGTGTGTATGAGAAAAAATCCCAACTAATATTATAAATGCGAAAGTGAGTTTGTATATCTGTTTGTTTGTTACCTCTTTACGCTTTATCTACTAAACCAATCTGCTTCAAACTTCACATACACATAGTTAGGAGTACTGAGAAGGACATAGGGTACCTTTTATTCCGGGAAAAAGCACTGTTTCCAAAATTCATGCGGGTGAAGCCGCGGGCGAAAGCTAGAAATACATAAAACACTCCTTTTAGAGCCAAAAATCGTCCATTTCAATCTTATAAAAACTACTTACTTCCTCGTATATATTCCGCTTTTTGCTCATTTGGCCTCATATGGACCACCAACAAAGATGCTAAATAATTACCTAATATTTTAGATACTTATAGACTCAATAAATATAAAAGGCTTTTGATAGCTCTGGGTTATATTGTAATTATTATAAGTACTAAGTTATTACTTAGTAATAAAAATTATTAATATCACCTAACAAGTTTTATAGTTGTACCTACCTCGTAAACATTCCAGTAATAAAAGATCATTCATATTTTTTTTTATCAATGAATCTATTGTAAGTCATTATAATGCAAATTGTCAGTCTTTAATGACATATTAAGCATGCATGAGCATAACTTTACATAATTTACGCAATAATTTACGTTACACCGTTTGTTTCATCATAACGTCAAACTTTTTAAAAGATAATAAATAATAAAATATTGTTATACTTCTTTTGTTTTTTTTTATAGATTCCGTGGGTTTCCGCTTGGCACATATGGGTATATACATTTTTTATTATATACATAGTTGACGTCAGGCATACGGCTGGTCATTAAATTTTATATTTAATAACATCAATCTAAATTATTATAAATCTGAAGAATTTTTTTATTACGTTTTAGAATTACTAAATTCGGATTTGATTTTTTTTGGTAGAATTCACGATGCTTTACCTAGTTTATTTTCCTGCCATTAAGTATAGTATGAACTTAGTATTAAGAAATTATTTAGCGATAAGGCCGCCATTGTACATCACTGCTTTCGGTACTTCCTGTGTCACTGTTTTTATTTCTTGGTGCGATAAAGAGTTTGTTGTTGTTGTTAGTAGTTATTTTATCAAATTTATACTTACAGTATTCATCATATCCCACATGCCACTGAGCCTGCTTGGATGATACGCCATCTTTTTTACGAAGCCCAATGCATGAGTCTGGACCATCATGAGCTCGACCTTCTTAACCAGAGCCCTCAGGTCATAGTACTTGGCCAGGAGCTCAGGATTGGCGGGAAGAGCCAGAAACAACGGGCCGCCTCCTGAAGAGCTGATGAAAGATCTGGCAGCGTCGACTGTCTCCTCGACTTTGGTTCTGTTGAGGGATCTATGGGCATCGTAGATCTCCAGACCTTGGAGGTTCTTCGATTTGAGGAGTTTGCGGAGATCCTGCAATAAAAGGTTGACTGTCAGATAATGGTCATAGCATTAAGTCCGCTTATATAAATAAAGGTTATAGATAAATAATATAATCGAATTCAATAAAAGAAGATTAAACTACTCTTCTTAAAGTACACTTAGCTCTGTGACTTCGGACCTGGTAGCGTTGATGTCTTTTACTAGGGGTCTTTATTAATAGCATTTTTTACTTAAGTATACAAAATTTCATGTTTTATTTTATATATTACAATCTCAAGATTGTAATTAGTGTATACAAATTTTTTCGTCATAAAGCACTCCATATTACCTCAATGAAAATTTGTAAAAATCGCATTTAATATTTATATACCTATTATATCTCATTTATTCCTTTTTTCTCAAATATTTTTTTTTTTGCTCAAATAAATAAGAGCATACGAGTTCAGTGTGCGAATCTGACTCGCGCTTAACCCAGATATATTTATAGTATCAAAATAAAATCTTGTAACGACCATATTGCTGGAACTCGACATTGGCCAACCAATAATGAGCCACAACACCCACTTTCCCAAAAACTGCTTGCGTAAGCACACCAGCCTTCGATATAGAGCTAATAAGTAGATCATCAGTTTTATGGGGAACTGGTTCCGTAGGTACCGGGTGACATTGAGAAGCAGGCAGCCGCGACGCCATCCTTCGTGAGACAAAATGGCGTAACTTGGGAGTGTCTGAGATACTCAGTACGTGGTACAGGCAGACACACGTCGGTAAAGTACCTACATAGGTACAGATGCGGCGAAAATGGAATAACTGACACATGATTTGAAAACATACGTGAGTTCGCATTTAAATGCTGTATATGCGTACCTAAGTAACTCTTTTCTTAAAATACTGGTTCATATGTGTGCGTACTTTATTATACCCATTATATATTTTTTTGTATTCAGTCCTCCAAGTATAAGATTTTATAAACGCAGACGCTAGCGACTGCGTTAGGATTTTGTATAGAATTTCTTAGTTACCTTACCATCCGCCTAGGGCGCTGTACAAAAAAGAAAATAGGTTTTGTAGCTGATCCAAATAAGGTACCACCATATAGGGTTCTAATGTGGGATTACCAGATTCATAGCTAAAAAAATTGGTAGTAACATGATTACACAGCCATATTTGTATACAAATAAGTGCTTATTTATTGCTATGTATGAATGTATGAATAAACATAAAGTTACTCCTACACAATTAATTAACTATCTATTTTTGGAAGTTTAAGATATAAACGAGTTAGTCTACATTGAATTTAACCGGCAAACTATCTATGTGATATTATTTTATCTCAAACACTTCTTAATAAGCATGTAACGAATTATTTTTGGAAAATTGTTTAATTGCAGTATCAACAAAAAATATTTTAGACTTATTACTTTTTTCAAAATGATGTGCTTTATGAAGATGGAAAACAATAAGTAAAAAAATCACTAGTGTTTTAAAGTAAAAAAAATTAAGTGCGTAATATCTTTAATTTATCAACCTAAATAACAGTGACATTGAAACAATTTGTTCAATAGCGGTGAAATAACAAAAAAAAAATTTGAGACATTACTTATTTCAAAATGATAAGTGCTTTTGAAGATGAAAAATAAAATAAGTAACTAAAGAGACACTAATGTTTTAAAATAAAAAATACGAGTGCGTTATATCCTTAATTATGAACCTAATAACAGTGATATTAAAGGTCATTTTACTAGCAAGTGTATTAAAAAGTATGAAGTAACGAAAGTAACCATTTTGATCTCGTCTGTACAGAATAATCTCATTTTTATCTCCACTGATCCATATTACACTGCATTAAGTTACGTCAAGAGTACACTATCTTTCGCCTCTTAATTGTGAATTGTGCTATAGAAACCCGATAGAAAGTATTTGTCAACGCCAACTACTATTTGATCAATCACATTAATCTGGTCGTTATTTTGAAATAACAGTTTATCATCTTTAGCTGTTTCAATATTATGTCATGACTGAACGATAGGTTATTATTAAGATCTGAGAACACCTACTATTAAAAACTTGATCGCCTTTTCATGTCTAACTAGCCTAGTCACCACTATGTAAGTACATGTATCTATATATATACAAAACTATTATTTTTTATATCTATTAAGTTAACAAGATTTCTATCTATAGTAGACCATACTTTAAGATTACGCAGACAGAAACTATAGGCTAGATTTATAGAGGTGACCTTATAATTAATCTAATAGACTAATAATAATTCTTATTTTCTTATATTCTCGTGACCGGAATGCTGGCTTATATCTTGGACAAAAAATTAGTATTGCAATCCAGCGAGGGAATGCTGCCAGCATTTTGGGCACGTTGCCTCAAACTGTAGATAGTTTTTAGGTTATTCTTTAGACTAAGTTTTCTTATTATTTTGTTTAAATTTATATTTGTACAAGTAGGTTTTATTTTCTGAATAATTTTTGTGTTGACCACGTGTTGATCACTATTCAGGTTCAGGATATGGTTCCAAAATGATTTTCAAAAGAACAAAACTTTCAGCTTGATACGTTTAGCATTCTATAATCTATGGTATGACTAAGCGAATAATAGTCCACCAATATTATGCACAAATACACGAAAAAACATAAATTTTGGAAATTAAATACAGCACCGTCAAAGTGACAGTTTGCTTTCCCTCCAAAAAAAACCATTTAGTTTTTTTTTGTATAGTTTTCACGGCCATGGAATCTAATCCTTTAAGGCCTTTCTTGAATTTATTAATCTTCTTCAGTCCTACTTTAAGTCAGTCGAGTCAAAAAGTCAAGTCAGTAGTCAAGTCCAGTCAAGTAAGTAAGTCTAGTCAGATGGCTAAGTGAAGCGGTGGAAAAATTTCACTTAGCTATATCATGGAGATTTTGGTGACAAAGATAAAAAGTCACGTAATCGACACTGTACCACTTCCCAACACTCACGCTTGTTCACGAACACTTTGCGAATAATAATCCACCAATATTATGCACAAATACTTGAAAAAACCTAAGTTTTGGGAATTAAATACAGCGCGAAAATAGTGACAGTTTACTTTCCCTCCAAAAACTCCTCACCATCATAAAATATATATAAACAATATTTTGAAGTCGCCCAACTTTTTTGCAAACTTATTTGCTTGACTTAGTGTTGCCAATATTTTTTTAAACTAGATGCTATAAATCTAGCCTCGTTTAAAAAGCTAATGCCATTTTAACTGTTCGGCAAGCATTTCAAAGGCATACGTCACATATACGTGATAATAAGTGGTCTACAAATCTAACTTAATGACAATTTAAAACGTTAGTTATCTAATCTATCTAAGAGTTTTTGCATTAATCTCGTCTAATAAATGTACAGTTAGGGGCATACAAAACACTATTTATCTAGTATATAGTACACAAGATTAATAAAATTTATTTAAAAATACATTTTCTAACAGTTTTTTTAAATTATTTTTTGTATATAAGCTTGATTCTTAAGAAAGGTTATAGGCTGTACATACTTTATTATTCCGTGCGTTTATCGTTGGGTTGAGTTACCGTTTGGTTCCCGATTAAGAATAGACCACTTTTGGATGTTTAACGACCACTTGTATGACAAAGGATAGTCTAAGTAATACTTTCAACGTTTTTCTGTTTAATGTCATATGAAAACATACACATTACTTTTTTTACTCACTGTGAAGCCCCTGTAGACTTCAATCTATATTTGTTAGCTTGAAATACACACAGTTTAAATTGTGCTTTAGAATGACATACGGCCTCTTTCCAGTCACTTATTAGGAGCACAGACAGCACCAAATACCGGCATTTTGCAACACACAGACAGACATACGATATATTGGCAGGAAAGCTCTATCAGTTTCGAAATATCCATTTCCATATCTTAAGCTATGTCGATAATGTTTTATATATCCTGCATCGGAATTATGTCTTCGTCCGAGCGTGTTTCCCGGTCGCATCTTCAGCTTACGCAGGGTACGCTATTAATCATGGACCTGATTTGGCGTTACTGGTTATTACAATGGAACGACTGCCGTCTGACCTCCGTAACCCTTTTATATAGGGAAACCAGACCAATAAGAACATGATCCGGGTGTGTTAGTGGCCAACACTGTCAGATTTTTCAAGCTGCCTAAAGGCAGCTGAGATAGCCTAACACCTGTCATCTACCGATAGCAGCCGGGACCAACGGCTTAACGTGCCTTCTGAAGCACGGAACCATATTTATTTTAAACAATCAGATTCATGCCTTAAATGTCCTAACCAAACTAGAAACGTTAACCTTTCCTGTTTATTATTCGTTGGTTAGTATTAAAAATTAATTATTATGGGTATAAAATTACAACTTTTTAAGAAAGCTGAAATTTATCTCAGCCGTTTGTTTCCCGATTAAGAATAGACCACTTTTATATGTTGTATGACCACTTGTACGTCAAAAACTAGTCTAAGTAATGCTTTGAACGTCTTTTTGTCTAATCTATCTATCTATATATATAAAAGTCAATCACTGTTCGTAAGTCTGGCTAAAACTCGAGAAATGCCAGGTTGATTCGGTTAATTTTGGTCTTGAAATTTTTTTGTGGAAGTTCAGGGAAGGTTTTAAAGGCGAGAAAAGAGCGTTCGGGCGGTACGGAGTTCGCCGGGTCAGCTAGTGTCATATGAGCACAATAATTATCAAAAGATAATTAACTAGGTAATTAATTACTTACTTCGTTTTAAACAACTATTTTCGACAACAAACAAAACAAAAAATATATTAAAATCGGCCAAGCAGTATTCAAGTTCTTACATAAGTAACTACTCTATATATTAAACAATCGTGGGAAAACTTTAAGATCCCATACATCACTGGCCGACAAGTTATTTCATTCGCTACAATAAACTTGTTTCCTATACGCGTATTATCATAACAATAGCTATATATATGCAAATAATTTACTTGTCCTTCGCAAAGTTACGCCTGTCTTAAGTTCCATTGCTGGTTTAATTAGCGATCTATCTTTGGTCAAGCGGTCAAAGGAGGTCATCTAAAGCGTAAATTTAGATATTTCCGTGCTATTGTTTTTGTCCAAGGATAAAAGTGACATTACAATACAATTAATAGTTTATTTGGAAGATTTATGTAGAGAACACAATGTGTTGTATGAAGATTGATTGTTGACACAGTTTTCGAAACTACGGTTTTTGTACACTATTATTGCATAGTATTCTGTGTTATTCTCTATTATTTAACAGACTTACAGTTTAGGCAGATGATTGATTACGAAAATTTATATCGTTTCCAACCCTGAATAAATATTTCAAGTACTTTTTTGTTCGAGAAGAAATGCACGGAGTATATGGATATGTTATATATTTTATATATTTTTTTCAAAAATGAATTTAGAAACTTCATTAAGTCATTCTACATCCTATTCCATAGTAGTTTGTGTCCTACACACTTGTAGGTTTGTAAACCATAGATTAAAAAAAACAAGGCTGCGATTTCGTAATTCTATGTTGTTGTAAACGGTAAAATTAAAGTATATTGACTTGTTTTAACTGTATAACCTATTAACCTATACTGATTAAAAAATAAACCAAAAAAATATAATTAAAAAAATCTAGTCTAGTATCAATGTATCAAGTTTCGGTTTCAAATTCGTGATTATATATTTATATTAAGATAATAATCTGAACTATATTTCTAAAAATAATCTTACAATGTAGATAAGATAGTTTAAATTATACATTCCGAGATAGCAGAAGTCATAGACAATTTCGATTAATTCAGTTTCATAAATTACTTAGTTTACATGTAGAGTTATTTCGAATGATGATATGGCGGGAATAAAGATTAGAGTAAGAAATTTTTATATCTATTAAGTTATTGGATCACAATTATTTAGTTTAGTATAATTTTTTCAAGACTTTTCCGAGTCACCTTTCTTATTCTTAAATTAATTATTATTACCGTTATTATTTTGTGCAGCTGCTGGACAAAACAAACATTTATAATAATTCAGTAACACTTGAGATGCTAATAAGCAGACAATTTAGGTCAGACGTCAGCAAAATCTTTATGATTGATCGGCGCGGGCGTCCGGTTGTGCCTTTTAGAACATTTTGATTGGCTACTACTATTTGATAGATCGTTAGTGTATGAACATTTTGATGCATGGCACTGAATTTAACATAGAATCTTAATACTATTTCATATTTATATATTTTTTTTAATTTTCTCAGTCAAACAATCTACCTCGACTCGTACCTTATGTAAAAATGCCCAAAAATACATTACACTTGCAAGAAATATATGTATGCAATGCATTGTTATTATTCTATGCGGATGTGTTCTGTATTGATTCCTAAGTTTGTACCCTAATACCTAATACTATGTCTTCTTAACTTTAGAAATTATAATCACATGGTTGTCGCCCGATTAAGAACTAATTAATTGAATAGTATGTATGTATTATATCATTCATAGCATTATAGTCCAGGATTCTTACATTACCAGGATTCAGCTTAGCTTAAAGACTTTCAAACATAAAACACTTGAATATTATTTTGTCTAAAATGATCTCAGTCGAGTTATGGAGACTCTAAAATAATTTTAAAATATAGCGTATCTAACTATCTTAAATTTAAGAACTGAGCTCTTGTCGGAGTCTCTTCCAGGTATCTCTATCTTCCTTTTCACATCCTGATACGACACGACTCGTATGGCGTACTTCATTACTTCCTTTATGCACATAAATTTTAAATACAAGAGGACATGACCACGAAATTGCAAAACAAACCTATTTTACATAGCAGCAGGGCTGGTAAGGCGTGGTCGGTAATAAATAATATAGACATTAACAATATTAATATTACGTGCGAACGGATCTATCGTCATATATACATTACCATATCATGTCATTGGACATTGTTTATGAGAATAGACCCTGCTAATACACGCATAAAGTAAATTAGAACACTTAGTATCTTATCAAAGACTAAACGGGCCCTTTTTACACTTGTTTCGGGTAGTGTGTTTGTTTATTTACTTTGCTAGTGTGTCTTGACTGTCATTATGATTGGATCGAATTCTTAAGATTAATTAATTTAAGGTACAATAGAAATAACACATTTCAGGGACTACACAACTTATATTTTTTTATAAGTAGATTCATTTTGTTTTTAAGGACCTTGTTATCTAATCTCTTAATATAGTATGTTAATCATATTACTAGGTTATTTTCACCCTATGGTAATCCTTCTCGTTGGGCACATTGGGTCAGCAGTTCACAGTATAAATGTATTTTTTGTCATTTGACCTATCCTGCTCCTAGTTTTCACAGGTTATTTGTATCTTTTAAAGGAATTTCGCAATATCTTTTTTGTAATAGGAATCTTTTTTAAGGAGGGCTCAAGACATGACCTTACGCTTTAGACCTACTAACTTCAGCAAATTAAACGCGATGACCCATACAAAATACCATTTTATATTATAGTGTTTCACAAGCAATGTCAGATATAATTTGTTAAAATATTTGCTAAACATATAAATGCCTTATATAGGCCTAAGATCATTTGATTTTTTCATTATCGAATCCATTAATTATTCCACATCATGAAAATTAAACGTTATTCTCAAATTCTTCAAAAAAGTATTGAGACATAGGGATACTTTTCATACCGCTTGCAAATGCTAGTATCTAGATAATCATCAAATACCCAGGTCAAACTTATGAAGATCATTTTCTAACTTGACCTGATCGGAGATCAGCCTAGCATAGTGATGGCCACAGAGTCCACCGAGGTAGAGAAAGATAGAAAGACGGACAGGACTTTATTCATATCGTGTAGTTGTTGTAATGTATCATTACAATGTCCATTGACCCTGCACAACCTCTTGTTAGTTTTTTTCTAAACCTCTCGGCCTCTGTCATGGTTTCTTTAACGATTACGTATCTTCCGAAGCAAGGAATCATATTTATTGTTAGACAATCATGCAATGAAGTGCTAGCTCGACTTTGCAGTAAACTATATACGTGCTAATTAATGGTCTCACAAATAAGGATGTCGAAGACCGGGCGTAGTGGAGTAGAAAAAGCAGGAAAGCGGACCCTGGGCTCCGAAGCAATCAGCTGGGAGCAACCGGGAAAGCGCTAAATTGAGAGAGAAAGCAATACATCCCTTAAAATTCCTAAATCTAACCCGAATCCTCCGAGTATCGAAGCAAATGTCAAACAACTGGAGCACAGAGGCAGTTAAATAAACATTATATAACTCATATATAATCGACTTGCACTCTACAATTGACAATTTAGCATAGAAATGGTTGTTTTAGCACCGTATGTGTCAGATCATATTGCACTATTTCGCAATTAACCTGCATATATAATGAGTTTTGGCATAATTTATGATGATTAGCTCGGCTTTCAAACCTGTATTTATAGGCTCAAGTATTAGGACGCTGAATACATTGTTTTAAGTCATATATCCTGAAAATCATACTTTACAAAAGCTTACCACTGGTTTCTAAAATTTTCATAATTATTTCACATATTTTTTATTTCTTTTCTCTTTTCAATAAACTATTTTTTTTATATTTAAACAATATATTTTTTGAACAGTTATTGCTGAAGTCTTATTATTTATTAAATTAGAGCAATAATATTATTGCCCGTATAAGGTCTTCTGTGTGTAGTCTGTACTGGCAGCTGTAAAACTTTAAGATTGATCTCTTTCGCTGAACTTTTGCATCTTTCTGTCTTGCTACCAAAGGACAGGTTCCAAAAATAGTTCTGGATAAAAGTGTCTGCGTGGAAAATACAATTTTATCTGCCTATTTCATGACTCAAGCTACTTGTATTTTGTTTGACTAGCGTGGCGCTTAGCAAGGAAAACCTCTGGTGTCGGAGACCAAAATTCCCTTTGGGTTGCTGAGCCATCGTAGTCATTCATGAATTTTAACCAGATTACCTTTTTTGAAATAAAAAAAAAGGCAACTTATTTTCTAGTGGTACTAAGTCAATAGTCCAACACTGGTATCACTTATCCTTGCAACATTTTTCATAACGTCCTTACCACTGAACTGACATGGTGAAAGCTAATCTGCAGGTGGACTAAGTCCTAATTCAATGTCGCATGGTAATCTGACAATGGGTTCGTGACCGGTTTAATAGGCTGGCCTTTCTGCGATTTTCAGATGGCAAATCTAAGCGTTGGTGTCATGAGCGCACTTTATTGAGAACTTTTAAGTCCATTTATTTATTAAAACTTTATTGTTCCATAAGTACAAAATACTTATACAATTGGCGGACTTAATGCTAAAAGCATTCTCTACCAGTCAACCATTGGGAGAAACAGAAAAACTGTGCGGCGCAAAAAAGTTACAAGTTATATCTATGTTGTTTTCTTGTCCGATGTACAAACTTGTCTGATATATGTAAGTTATGTGATTTACTAAATATTATCTAAGGCATATGCATATTCCTATTACAAAATTTTTATATAGTATCACTAGCGACCCGCCCCGGCTTCGCGTGGGCATAAGAACCTTCCTCTTGAATCACTATCTATCAAAAAAAACCGCATCAAAATCCGTTGCGTACCTAGTTTTAAAGATTTAAGCATACAAAGGGACATAGGGACAGAAAAAGTGACTTTGTTTTATACTATGTAGTGATAGTGATAATATAAGGAGACCTAGTGGCCAAGATACAGGCTTTAGCCTAGTTTGAGTCTCCAGAGCTCACACAAGTTTATTTATTTTTACTATTGTAATAGTATTTTATTAATCTCATGTGAATGTGTAACTTTTGGAGTCAAAATAACGATGAGGTATTTGTATTTTATTTAAGCTTAATTGATTGACTAGAACATTATAAATATTGAAACGAGTAGCGGACTTTATACTATAAGTATTATCTACCAGTCAACGATAAGGAGACTTGTGCGGAGAAAAAAATATGATAGAAAACAATTAATACGAGTAGAAATGCAAAGATAATGCAGTAAAAATGATTTGCTGAACCAAATCTTTACATAAATATATCACTTGTCATCATGATATGGTACCTGTAATCTTCATCTGATTATTAAGTTATTTAATGCTGTCTCTCGGTGACTTTTCATATCTTATTGATTGATATAATTTTTTATGGCCAGCTGCCTGTCTGACGTCTGACCAACTCTCCATGGGAGTGTTTTATTGGTCGATTTCGCCACAATCGAAATATATAGTTTGTAACAAATAAATATTATATTTATTATACCACTATTATTATTACACCTCTTTATGTGTAAAAATACTGGTTAAGTAGTACACTATGCTATGTGACCTTACAATATACTCAACAATATTGTACACTAGCTTTTGCCCGCGGCTTCGCCCCGACCAACTTCCCTCGGGATCAGTGTTTTTTTTTTCCGGTATGAAAGGTTCTCTATGTCCTTCTCCTGGTTCTAAGCTACCTCTACACTAATTTTCTGCCAAATCAGTTCAGCTGTTCTTTTGTTATAAATAGTGTCACTGACACGACTTTCTTTTATATATAAAAAGATTTTATGAATGACAACTTGACTAATTTCAAGGTTAGAAGACTTAAAAACTAAGGCCCATATTAACGGTATCCTATCAGATTGCCTAAGACTTATTATCCGAATGTCATGATCCATAACAAATTTGCATTCATTATAATCCTCAGTTTTAAAAATGTTCAACTCACCGTGATACGGTTAGTTGATAAATAATTATCATTAGTCATAATACTCTTGTTTCATAATATCGGGTTAGCATCTTATAATTAGTAATGGTATAAAGTCAAATGTCATATCTATTGTATTGTATAACGTATTAGTCAGAATGTTAATTTGTCATAACATTACTTATGTTAACAATAGCGCCACCATCAGTTAAAAAATAATTATTCACCGAAAACACAAGTTATCAAATATCCGTCTTATGTAATTAAGGTTCTGGATCTGAAGTTAATTTTAGCATATTAAATTATAGTTCCCTATAGTTACAAATTGCAAAAGTTTTCCAGAAACTTAATTACTTACATGAGACGGATTGTGATAACTTGTGTTTTCAGTGAATAATGTTTTTTAACTAATGGTGGCGCTAGTGTTCACCAAGGTATCATCTTAAACCACGTGCGATTTCCAAATTCTATGCTATGCTTCAAAAAAATACAGGTGGCTTACCACCACCACCATCTCATAAGACCATGCAAGATCCAGTGCGTAAGGGAGATGTCGCCCTACATCATGTTTCGCGCTGTCTCACTTACTCACTGGATCTTGCATGGTTTTTGGTAGTAACCCCCCAGTAGTCCCACACAACAGCATTCCTCGCACATATATGTCAAAGCTGTCAAGTCGACAATGCCGCCAAATCGGTGACCTTGACCTGAGATCTGTCAAACGCAAGGTCAACGCGCTTGCGTTGATCCGGCTGATTCATACTGACATTGGCTATGGTTCTATATCTCTGATTTATGGATTACGGCTGACTGGACGACTTATGTGAATAAATGACTTGGTTACAAATCTATTGTTCAATTACTTATTTAACTACCTACCATTATTTTTTTTTAATTATTGCGAGATTTTGTGGTATTTTACGACCTTAGAACCGTGATGAAATACCGTAGAATGTAAGCAAACATTAAAAAATATATATTAAAAAAAAACAATCATTCATACAAATAATATTTAATTTGCCAAATAATATTTAATTTGTAAATATTAGGTACCTGATATTTTTTCTGATTTGAAAATTTTATTCTATATTAGTATATTTAAAAACAGTTTTTTGTATTTTTAAATAAGTATAAGCAGTTAATTATGTATAGATTTCATCTACTACCATACCGCAAATAAAATAAGTTATTAGGTGTAAATATGATTACACTGATAAATGGCGTCCAATAATACGTAGTTAGTAAGTGTGTGACCCCTGGCCCTTAACTATATCCATACCAAATTTCTTCAGAATCGGTCCAGTGGTTAAGCCGTGAAAGCGTAACAGACACACAGAGAGACTCTCGCATTTATAATATAAGTATGGAAGTAAATAATACGTAGTGGTGGAGACATCAACGAGCCCATTAATCATATAGGATTCTACCTCAAATTCTGACGAGTCTTATTATAGGTGGGATTTTTTTTCTATATCAACTTAATATCAATACTTTGCATACTATAAACTTGCTTCACCTACTATTCATATTACATGTACTAATAACACACAGCAACAATTTGTCTGATGATTATAAACAGAAAATCGAAAGTAAGCCAATAGATTAATAACTTAGTTACCTTATAATAAGAACTTTTACCGTTTTATGAAATTGTATTATCAGATAACTATCAGTGAAATGAACGTCTATTATATTTATGTGCTCGCGGTACAATTTTTTATTTTTTTATATTGACAATTTATATCCATGAATATCTCAAAATCTTTAAATCACATTGCAATAAGTAATTCTTTTTTAATCGAACTACGTTTAGTTTGACCATTCTATTATAATCTGTGGTTCGACTTAGGAAACTGTACATTGTTCATCAAAAAATACATTCAGTAGTTTTTCGTATTTTGCATAGTTAATAGTACATATAAATAAAAATAAGAATCAAATTGCATCATAGTTTTGATTAAGTACTAGTACTATGTATTCATATTTCTTATATGAGAACTAAAAAAAATGTATGTACTAATTGTCGTCCTACTTCTTTATGTTCTACCTACATTCTACATAATGAATTCTCTGGTCCACTTAACCTGGACACCATGAAAAATGTTTCAAATTAAATACAATGGGTTTCTATTCTCCCAAAGGTTTCTCTCATTGATACCATAGCGAAAGAGTTGCATAACACGTGTCTAACGTTGGTCGTCTAGGTGTTATGAAGTCATTGCCACTTTTGCTAAACTTATTTAGTGTGTGGTAACAAAGTGGTCACTATAAATGATACTAGCTATTGTTGGTGACTCCGCCCGCGCGAGATGAGCCTATGTATTTCTCCAAGGAAGATAATAGCTGTACTGAACTGAATTTCATCTAAATTATCAGCAGATTGATTAGGTCTGAAAGGGTTACTCGTATAGGTTTTTTTTTAAATAATTTATATATTATCACTGGTTTTAAAGGAATGTTTTTATTATATAAGGTGAACACAAATCAATTGCAAATATTTTAACGGGAATATTCGACCGCTATTCCAAATAAACTTATATCGAAATACGAAAAAATATTTTTGGTCTCCCATACAAATTATGAGTCATCTGATCTAGTATGGAGAGTGAAAAAAATAATTTCGTATTTCAATATAGGTAATTTTATTTGGAAAAGTTGTTCAGATTAGTGGTCTGAATCTGCCCTTAAAATATTTTCAGTTGATTTGTGTCTACCTTATATAATTAGTCCCGTGAAGTCTCTACAAGTTTGGTTAAATTTTTGTTACGGTGCAATCTATGTATTGGTCCTTTTCACCTCCTCTATTTAAGTGTTTACTACGGCCAGACTCGCGGGTAACTATAAACGCGTCACGTTAGGGTAATTATACGTAGGTGTTTATAATTCTAGGTTAGTGCTTAATTAGTGTGATTCATCACTTAAACCCACATTTTTTACCAGAAACACGGCCTAAGTGTAGCGCGCTTGACCCTTATAAAAACAAGGTCCGCCGTCACCGAATGCCTGGCTTATGTAACCGCATAAGGCCTGATTGAGGCCGCCATTGCGGACCAGTTCCGTGCCGAAAAGGGTAACTTTTTATGACAATGTTGTGTGGATTCCCGTCTTGCGGTATCTGAGACAAGTGCAGAGGGCTGCAGAGAAATCTGACCCCCATGCCACAAGTATCACTATTGAAAGGGGGTCAGATTTCTCTGCAGCCCTCTGTACGAGTATTAAACTGTTGTGCTCATTTTTTATCATTACATTTTCCTGGTTGTACCCGAAGTTATCTTTGTTTGTTAGCTCAAGTATGGTTCAATAAATAAGTAGTTATTTACCCATAAGAACTTTAAAGGTTTTATTTATGCATACAAAATTTCTATTTGCCAATCATTACTTACCACAGTTAAGGAGGTTCCGATGTATTAAATTGAACTTCGCCATTCCGCCATCACAACCAGGGGGGTTACTACCGTCTCTTAAAACCATACAAGATCCAGTGAGTAAGCGAGACAGCGCAATACATGATGTAAGGCGACATCTCCCTTACTCTCTGGATCTTGCATGGTTTTAAGAAATTGTGGGTAAGCCACCAGGTACTTTTGCCCAATTTCATTATTTAGTTTTAATAATTTTAAATAATATAAAAATAAATATGATAAAAATAAATAGCTATTCGTTAGTCGCGTTAAAACTCGTAAATGGCTGGACCGATTTGGCTAATTTTAGTCAAGAAATATTAGTGGAAGTTCAGGGAAGATGAGAAAAGTGCGTTTACGTAGTTCACTGGGTCTGTTAGTAATTAATTAATTAAATTATTACTTTTTTAGATACATGCATTTTTTTTAAATATGCTTTATTTGAAAATAAATGTTATGTTTGATTGACATAACCTAATTTAGACTGTAGGTACTAACAAACTAAATTCATTTTATAAATACAAAATCAATCTATTTTAGATCACCCAAGATTTCTTTTATACTAGTCTCGTATTTCAGAGGCGGTATAAAATTAACACGAATTTTGAATACATTAAAATAATATTACGTTTCCGAATTTCCGATGCAATATATAGAATCGATTTGCATGAAGTCGATAACCGATTACTCATGAACTCGATCGGTCGGAATATTAAAAGCTTGCATCATTTCCGACATTGTCAGATATGTGACGTGACCTTTATATCACAAAATCGTGTAGGTCACAAATTAAAATAATTATTTTCTAATATAAGGACTAAACCGTATTATTTTTTGTTATCCGTTACCACAATTTTAAATGTATTGTAACATATTTGAACATCAACGAAAAGCTCAACTTATTACCAAGTTCCGTAGTTAATAAAACCAATGCATGTCGACCTCCGTGGCGTAATGGTTATCATGCCTACCCGCTACTCAGGAGGTCCCGGGTTCGATCCCCGGTCAGGTCAATGAAATATGATATATTTCTGATTGGCCTGGGTCTTTGACGTTTATCTATATATATATAAATTTATAACTAATACATATGTATTAGTTATAAATTTATAGTATATCGTTGAGTTTAGTATTCCAAAACACAAGTCTCGAACTTACTTTGGGGCTAACTCAATCTGTGTGATTTGTCCCTATATATTTATTTATTTAATGCATTGGTCTCTGCTCCAATCGTGTCAATAAGAAATCATATCAGAGGACGAGAGATGGCTTAGGGAAGCTCTACACCATAGTCTGCAGGGTCAATTGGTCTTGTTACCCACACGATATAAATAAAAGTACCTACTAAGTTCAAAATGTTAGTGTAACCATTATTCACCGAAACTGGTAAACAGCAGTCAGATTCAAAAATGTAAAAACCAACTTTTAAAGTTAGTCATTTTCGCTAATTTATTTTTATGTTAACACAAATAAGGATAAGTTTTTAAGTTGCCTAACTTGTATGTCCGCCATTTTTATTTTTAAGTAAAATTTACTATGTATTTTTGTTGCAATAAAGCTATTATACAAACAAACTAGGCAAAAAGCGGATACTGTACGCTTTCAAAGTAAAAATGGCATGGATAATAAATTTTTTTTTGAAGACGAATCTAACAGGCAAAATAAGTAGGTGGAGATCAGCTGTTCTCAATTTACCGTATAAGTGTAAAACTACGCGAGGTCAGACGTACGGACAGACGTGAGAACTCAGTGAAGCAAACCATGACGCTATATGTATGTGGCACATATGTTACCCAGCTTGGACATAGTAAATTTATCACAAGTTGGTTAGAAAGAGAAAATAGATTAACAAAAAAATATATAGGATACAAAAACTATTTATAAGATGCACATTTTTAACTAGCGTCACTTATGCTTTTATGACGAATTTAACGACATATCGTTCATCAAAATTGACTGGGCTTTGAAGCAACTGGCTGAGGAGGCAATCAGGAAAACGGTAAGATGCTGAAAGAGAGGGGAGAATACATCTATATTCTATATTTACGGTTTTATTTTTACTTCAGATATATAAGTATACAGGTGAAACAAATATCTACCACCCTTTTTAAAGTAAAATATACAAACACAGAATGTTATTGTGTAATTTCAATGTCAACACAGAGGGCTATATACATTTCTACTAACACCTATTGTAACCTGTGTATAACAAAAAAAATGATTATAATTATATCATTCTTCCATGCTGGTCTGGGAGAAAAAGAAAAACATAGAATGTACCAGCTGCTTCTCTTCCCGCGCAAGCCGTAAAAGTCGTCTGAGGGAATCGCCGAATGGGGAAATCATGACATAGGCGATGCGGCTAGCAACCCATCACTATTGATTTCCTGTTTCAACTACCATTATGCTAAACGTGGCCTAAGGTCTTATGGCTCTAGGGTCTATCTACCCCGTATGGGATAAAGACGTGATTGTATGTATGTATGTATGTATTATACCATTATCCAAACATCATTACCACATGATCAGACACCTCTTTTTCATATTGAATCTCATGTAATCGAAGACCATTCCTAAAGCGGTATTAATAGCATTTCGCATCTCGGTAAAAAATATAATGAGTACAGAATAGTATCTGATTTTATTAATTAACCTGTCACCTTTGAATTTAATTGCTTTGCCGTCTGGTTTAGTTAGTAAGTTCTAGCTTTACAATAAACCAGACTCTTTTACTGAAGATTTAAAGAATCCTAATGGATAAGCAAAGGTTTTTATGTTTTGTACTCCTGACAGACAGATGATTATTTGAACCAGCAACAGCCTTTTGCCCCAATGAGTATAAATAAATAATAATATAATGCCAAATTTTCATTTTAGCTGACCCCAGAGTTCGAATACAGAGTGTACAGTTACGACACTATCATGAGGAAAAGATTTATTTTAGTTATTTTTTTAATTAAACCGAGATGTATCCGTGGAGCGATTTAATGTTTTGCAATTTTATCATCTGTAACAAGTAATAAATCTGTAATATTTTTAATTTTTAATAACAGGCAGCATCTCTGCACTCCACATTCAGACCCGAAATGTCGATTACATAAACACAAATAATTATATATCTTTTGTGTCAACAGGTGCAAAATTATGCAAGGAAAGGGCCGAACTTCTAGGTCACATGAAATCGGAACATTCCAAGATTTTAAAAGCATTATATGAAGCAATCCAAGTAACCAAACCTATCAGGTATTGTTTGAAATTCATTCAGTAATATTGCAGTTGGAATTTTCATTTTCTATACGAATTTAAATGATAATTTTGTCATATACTTAGCCTTTTAGCTTAGCACTCAAACAAATAGGTTCTGTATGTAATTTAGGTAATTTATGTGAAGTTTTTCTTTGTTTCCAAATATACATGTACTAATATTAGATGTAGATAAACGTATACTCTATAATATGAAGTAGGTATTTAAATATCTTTCGCAGCTCCTATTATCTACCAACGTAATCGTATTTAAAAGAAAACTATTTATAATGCTTTATTACTAAAAGTCAATTCATTATAATAGAAATACCGAGATAGAGACGGGCAAGTTATTTTTTAAGCAAAAGTTTAGCGTTTGATAGGCTGGCTGGCTCACACAAAGCTAGAGCTTTGAAAAAACAAAGTTGTATGAAAGGAAAATAATATCATTCATTGATATCATTACTATGTCTGCTGGTAAATTTCACTTAAATTATACTGTGCCCCTAGTATGAGTTTTTCTTAATGCAGACGCTAGCGACTGCGTTAGCGATTGAGTATGGCAAACCTGTACAGCGCCTCTGGCGGATAGTAAGGCAACTAAGAAATTCCATACAAAATCGCTAACGCAGTCGCTAGCGTCTGCGTTAAGAAAAACTCATACTAGGGGCACTGTAGTTAATTTTAATTTGTTAATAATGTATTTTATTTTTGTTGCTTATAAGGAACTAGCTGTTCCCCGCGGCTTCGCCCCGCGTGGGACCCGGTTATATCGCGCTCAAAAGAAGCCTATGTTTGAACTCAGGTCGTTAACTACATCCCTACCAAATTTCATCACAACCGGTCCAGCAGTTTAGCCGTGAAGAGGTGACAGACAGACAGACTTTCGCATTTATAATATTAGTATGGATGTGTGCAAGCAAACTAAAGGTGGGGAGCATGCTGGGACTAACAGTAGTGTGTAGGCGCCGGTCAGCTTTGGTTTACATGAACTAGGGGTTACCACCATCTCTTAAAACCATGCAAGATCCAGTGAGTAAGGGGGATGTCACTTTACATCATGTATTGCGCTGTCTCCCTTACTCACTGGATCTTGCATGGTTTTAAGAGATGGTAGTAGCCACCCTGTCCTATAACTGGTGACGGTAGCACGCAAAGTAATTTGGCAAGTGCTTGTGACTTTGAATTCCGCAAAGTTAATGTAAGAATAAATTTCAAGAATTTTACAAAAACGAGAATGAATTGGGAATAATTGTAAATACAAAGATACAATATAAATAAAAAGAATACACTACTAAACTGACCCATTTTTTGCTTTCTGTACTTGTTTCCTCATATTGTGATACATACAGCCCACGACATATAAATGACATATCTTGTCGTACGTGGGAACTTTTTGACACGCCCAGTAGACTGTAAACCGATTGTTAATGATGTTTTGAACAGACAATACGATAAACAAGACTTTGGTAATAAACTTGACTTACATTACGAGTACCATAATATAACATAACATAAAGTGATTAAAGCAATGCAGCAGAGGAGGCGAGTGAGACCTGTGAGGATCATAACAAGTTGGAATTTGAAGGACACAGGCGTAAATGTACGAGTATGTATAATTTCTAATTAAGAAACCTCCTCCATTGAAAGTTCATTAATGATGAATGAAATATTAATCTGGCGACTTAATTTACATTTTATTTGATTTTTTTTTAAATAGATTCACAGAGAAAGTATAGATTAGATAAGCTGTAAACTGTGTACTTTCTCATGCTGTTTTAAAATAGCAAAATGGGCTGCACCTTAATTTGTACTCAACAAGAGCTTATTTGAACTCTATATTATGCGAATAAATTATTTTGATTTGAAATGAACGCGTACACATATGGTATATAAGCAGTGTCACATTTTCATTTCAGGAAAAGCATTTACAACTATCCATACTTCCATATCCATACTAATATTATAAATGCGAAAGTCTGTCTGTCTGTCTGTCACCTCTTCACGGCTAAACTGCTGGACCGATTGTGATGAAATTTGGTAGGGATGTAGTTAACGACCTGAGGTCAAACATAGGCTTCTTTTGGGCGCGATATAACCGAGGCCCACGCGGGGCGAAGCCGCGGGGAACAGCTAATATAAATATAAAGTCTTTTAGACTTTGGAAATAATTCGCAATGTTATGCTCGTTTATCAAAACATTAAAATTTTATGTTTATCAATGCACGATAATTATTACGATACATTTTATCGATGATAGTATTGACGTCACTATCACTACGTGATATCTTCAGAGTACGCAATGGGTGGGACATAGTGACCAACGATAATCACTACATAGTATAAAACAAAGTCGCTTTCTCTGTCCCTATATCCCTTTGTATGCTTAAATCTTTAAAACTACGCAACGGATTTTGATGCGGTTTTTTTACTAGATAGAGTGATTTAAGAGGAAGGTTTTTATGACCATGCGAAGCCGGACCAAGTCGCTAGTATTCTATATATAAAAAGAAATATAATGGCCAGCATGAGATTAAGTCCTGATGGAATATGTAAACTAATTGGACCACTGCAAAGAAATAAATCGAGGCGGTTTATGATGATTCTCTAAGAAACTTTCTAGGCAGTCATCACAACATGTTTGTACACATCTTTGTTAATGAAATAAATATTTTATCATTATTATTATTTTTCATAAATAATTTTTGTTTATTTTGGCTTTAAATATATGACTAGAATCCACTGGGACGAAGAAAAAGAAAAAGTAGATTAAAAAGGCGGGAAAGTATTTTGAAGGACGCCAATGCATATAAGTATGACTGATGTTGCAAGTCTCCATAAGCCTGTTTGCCTACTTAGCAAAGAAATGTCAATTTAAAATTATGTCCATCTTGATAAGTAGAATTTTATTAAGTTGTATAATAAGGTTCTACATATTAAAAAAGATGGCTTTTTTGATAGGTCAATTACCAAGGTAAGGCTGATATGAAAAGAGCGGCCGACCACTCAACCAAAAGTATTTAGTACTGATGAAAAATAGGACATAAAAAGCCGACCATAGAATGGATATTATATACGATGAAAATATAAAGAGAGTTAGTGACAATTACTATGTATGTTATTTTATAACAAATACATTTATAAACCATCAAAAAAATAATCAAAATACATGAAGACCATAAATCCTATTACCAATTTTTTTAATTATTTTTAAGTTCTTTTAACTTAGCCGGATCAATAAGTTTTTAGCGTGCTTACGAGTACATTTCTCGTGGCTTACACCACTCACGTTCTTAGTTACGAGTGCTCTACTAAAACAAAAGAGTTCTGCTAACTATATAGGTTACACACACATACTCATCAGCATAATGAAGAAACATGTGTACAGTGGGACACATAGAAAACTATACTAGCTGAATTGTGAGTATAAGGTAAAATGGTATATTTCCTATATGGCCCACGGTATACAATTAGCAATCCGGACTTTCCTACATTAGCTCACCTATTCAGTTCATGAAACATATGTTACTGGGTAATTAGTGTCTTCGAACACATTCACAAGCATTGTTAGGCTTCACCTATGATTATAAGTTGCTGTTAGGTAACGTAGTGAATTATGGTGTGTGTTTTAGGTCGGTATGTAGGTTTTGAAGTTGGTAATGCGTTGACGAAGTTGTAAGAAATTATTATCGAAGAAATATGTTGCAGGTTTACATAATTGATACCCTGACTATTCTCGTCTGTAATATCATACATAGCTCTCTATTACGGGTGTATCGGTCTCCTTAAGTTATTTTATTTCTATTAAATCTGACCATCAGAGCAATGCAATCAAGATATACATGAATTCAAACTATTGATTTAAATAAGTATATAATTGAAGAAATTGTGAATACAGGATTTTGCATTACAAATACTTTATTCAAAGAAAATATTGGTCTTTGCTAGTATAGCATTTTTAATAAGATGTCACCAGTGACCTCAAAGATACCCCTATATTATTAAAGTTCCAAAATTGTCCAGATTGTGTGTACTAAGTACGTAATTTTAATAATGTCATCTGTGTATGTATAAAAGGTCATAAATCTTACCTTATCAACTTCAGCAACTCTCAAGATAATCTTGATCCTTGGGTTGTGTTTTCTGTATTCCTTCAGGAGAGCTTCAAGCTTGTCTCCCCTCTCATCTCCCGTGTAGACGAGATGCGAACACTCTGTATACCCATCTGCTCCGCGGACATCCCCCACGTAACACACCAAACGCGCGGCGCCTGCGCCCGCGCCGTCCACGTCCGAAAACACGGCGGCCGCAGCCAGGCATAACAACCAACCCCACATTTTATTTTTTATTTAAAAAATCAAGCTGTCATTCCGAACGCGTTCGATTTTCGAATTTGAATTTGATTTTGGAAGCGCGTTGGTCGGTTCGTTGGCGCAGTACGAGTGTCGGTATAGTCGGGCCCGGCTGCAGTCATAGGCGCCCCCGCCCTGGGGCTGGTGGCAAGGTCGCGCGCTCACCGCCCGCGCCGGCCATACTTGAGAGCTTACATGTCGTCCACGGTATTGATATGTCATGTTCGGCATTTTTGGACTTGAAGTAGGTACTCAAGGTGTCAATGTGGCATTTTCTTGCTGATAGTCTGCTCTAGATACAGGATTTTGAACAATGTTGTTGCATCATATGCATTTTTAATGACTTGTAGAACAAGTGTGCAAGTTACTTGCCTAACATGGTCAAGTTACTTTCGAAATTAATTCTTTGTACACTGTAACACTAGATTAATCAATACCTATGTCATCATCCCATCGTCACTTATTTTTACTAACTAACAAAAAACAATTACATTCTAAAGTATTTTCATAGTTATATGACAATAAATAGGTAACTTCGGAACTTAGATAAGAGAATCAAGATACCTAGTTTTGGGCTTTGCTTCGGTGGGAATGTAGAAATTATGCCTGTAGACTGGGGGTCGTAAGTTCGATTCCAAGCATACTTTCTTCAGTTGATTATAGTTTAGTAAGAACATTGCAGGCTTGAATCATCTGATTGTCTGATAATAAAGATGGTCGAAATAGTCATTAAAAGAACCACTTCAGAGGCTGAAAGGTAGTTTCGAAGAACTCTGACACCAAGGTGTGCATGGCTGATTGACTGTGTCACCTACACGACGATGATGATGCTGGCCGTATGCTTATTTTCTGAACTAGTTGCTTATATAACATCTAAACCTTCATAAAATTAAGCCAAATATAGTTTGATGTAGCCTTACAAAAACTATTTTCCTTACAAAGCTGTATAATTGCATAACAAAATAACAATGGAACACCATACGAGATGTTGCCCCTGACATTACTCGCTACAGAGATAATTACTGTATTAATACCACCATTATATAAGCCGAACAAATCCGGAAAACATCACAACTATATCTTAAATACCATAAAGGAAATCTATTTTCTTTTTTTTTTTCAAAAAATCAGATGTATATTTATCATCGTATACGACTAGCTGTCCGTAATTTTCTAAGACAATTATAGGCTAAGTTTGTCGTGTGGATTTGTCCTAATAATAGACATGTTACGTATTGGAATCCCTTCATCACCTTATCGAAACATCCACATAATGACTAACTTTCCCGAATCCGATCAGACCATACGTCGAAACTGCAGATCAAGCATTCTGGATTCACGGTGGGAAATTACTACCAAAGAACCGCCGCCGCCGCTATAATATATAAAAGGCGAAGATTTGTATGTATGTTTGTTAGTCTTTCATAGGAAAATGGTTGAACCGATTTGGCTGAAATATGGAATGAAGATTGTTTAGAAGAAATTAGGTATTCATAAAACAATGTAGATATATTTTTGACCATTTATTAAAAAAATACTAATGAGTTCCAGACAGCTAGTAAATTTTAGTCTGAGAACCCGACTCACGCTTGGCCAATTTTATTGTAGCCTATTTATTCTGACTGTTACACAAACCAAGCATGACTAAACATAACAACGTAGCTGTAAGAGATACGAATAAATATAATCTCCTTGCTAAGAGTATGACTAGGATTCTCGGTATTTCATATTTATCATCACAATTCTTATCTATTTAGAGTTAAATACGATTATTTTAAATTTAACAATGTATTATAGCGAGATCATGTGTTTATCCCAAAATTACTTGATTTCGACTTTATATTTTACTTGCTGTTGCCCGCGGCTCCACCCGCGTGGTAATCGGTTATATCGCGGCAAAAAGTAGCCTATGTTTGACCCCCGGTTTCCAACAATATCTATACCAAATTTAATTCATATTGGTCCATTGCCTTGCTGCAGCACACCTTTGCTCTTGTTACTTGTATTAGGTTAAGCCCTTGTTTATTATTATCTGTGTCAGTGCAATTCAAATTTAAATAAACTATTTCTATTCTTCTTTGATCTGTTCTCTTTTGTCCTGATGTGATCTGATCTGCCCTGTTCTGTTCTGCTCTGTTCTTTTCTATTAAGAATCAGCTTTGGGTAAAAATAGGGCTGTTATGACCCCAAAGATTATGATGTCTGAATTACCTTGTGTAAAAGTAATAGATTTAGTTAACCAAAGAGATTTAGGAATTAACTACTGAGCGGTAGTTAAAAATTAGCATCCCTAGAGAAAGACTTCGATTAGAGTACTAAACTGAAGTTTGTTATTATTTTTACAAAGACTTTAATCCTAAAAGACAACACTCACAATTTGCTAACTCATGCTATTGATAAAATGGTGCATTTTCGTATGAAATCTTATCATTAAGACAACCAAATACAGCCGATGTAGATATGGTAGCTAATGTTATTAGTCGCGTAGTGGCCGAGTGCTAAGACAGAAGATGTCGTTTATTGGGAAGAAGTTTCGGAGAATTGCTTGCGAAAATGTTGAGGAGTTGGTAAAGGCCGCTAGTGAGTGTTTCGTTTGTATTAAATTGTTGTGGTGTTAAAATATGAGAAAACCCAAGAATTACGAAGCTACGGTCGCGGCAGGCAATTTTTTTTTTTTTGGCGACAAATTTATTTAGTAAATTCTTGTTCGATATAATAAATCCATTAAAATTTAAAATCGCAGTAAAGACAATATCTTACTTACTTACTCAGCTGGCTCGCGACCCGAAGTGGATCTTGGCCTCCGAAACGAGAGAGCGCCACAGTTTTCTATTCTGCGCGATGGTTCGCCAGTTTACAGCGCCCATTCTTACGCAGATCAGCACGCACAGCATCGCTCCAGCCATATCTGGGGCGGCCGACGGGCTGTCTTGCTAAAATCTTTCCCAGATAAGCTGCTTTAACGCAACGATCCGCTTCTATTCTTTCCAGGACCCTATGTGTATTACTGAATTCTCGGTATTTATCGAGATTTCCTTTTAAAATGTGTCAAATTAAATTTATAAATTACTGTTAATTTTCAATAAAATGAAATTATTAATAAATAAATTCTCATGGTCAATGTACGATTTCTCTTCATAAATCTACTTAATACGGTCTTTCAACTTACAGATGTCAATGAACATATCATCAAGATACTCAAATGTACAGCACCCACGTTCTGTTTCACGAGACTGGACGACAAGACCTTCCTGATGACGCTAAATGCTGACGACAGACAGTTCACCAATATCTTCAAACTTGGCGAGGAGTTGGAGATGGAAAGGAGGGATGGAAGTAAGGTAAAAAAAATGTAAACATTTAATTGGTGCAATAAAAAACAATTGTATTAATCAATAATCGTAATAGATTAGGTATTGTTGATAACAATTTTGATTGTTAACAAGTGATTGTAGCTTAAATGTAAGAAAGAGAAACTATTAAAAAGTGATAGAGAACAGAATAAGAAACATGGTAGAACATTTCATACGAGACTATGATTTTATGAAAAACATCATCGAGGAAAAGATGAAAAGAGAAAAGGATCCAGGTAGCGAAAGAAACCACCGACAAGAGCCTTTCTCTTAAATTTGGGATGCTGAAACTGAAATAAGACTTAAGATAGAGCAGCGACCCAAAGTGAGTTTTAGCATCATATAATAAGGATCTATCTCCATTAATATTGTTGATAGGTACATTAAATATTGTTTAAAAATATAGATGCAGCATTGCTTTATAATGTTAAAAAAGATAGATGGCATCATTTGTAAAAAATACGTATCAACGTGTTTATAAATTGATTGAAGATAACTTCTTCAGATAATTATCAAATAAGGAATTGACGACAACCAAACAATACTAATCTTGAATATAGCCAAAAATAACCGTTAATTTGGTGATTGTAATAAAAGGAACATAATTTTCCAGGTAAAAATGACATACACATTAGAAGGAGACAACATCCTCAAACAGGTGATCAAGCAGCCCGATGGAAAAATTGCATATTTCAAGCGAGAATTCGGTGATACAGAGACGAAAATGGTATGTATCTGACAATAACGTATTTATTATACCTTAATACTTATATAAATACATTGAGTTTACTTAATATTACCTCCTGGATAGGGATAAACTAAATAGTCACGTTTTTGTTTTACATTACTCTTATCAAGGTTAGTCGATGACCAACGAATGCACATTTAAGATCGCCATCCTAAACGCAGTGGGTGGGATCAAATGAGTTCGAGGGTCACAGTCTGTGCTCTAGCGGCCATCTTTTCTCGCCTACAATAATCGTAACTTGAATGCTTTGATTATATTTTAATGTAAATTATATTATTATATTCTAATAATACAAATTATACAATGATGAACTATATCTGATGTGATGATGAACTATATCTGCTTCGGAAAAAAAGGTACTCATATTTTATCGGATTTGGCATTATTATTAGAGCGGCCGCGTCATCGCCATAATTTCAGCTAAAAGAACATCTGGACATACCCAACCATAGTTTCCTATTCTGGTCTATTCGAAGTTTTGTTTTGCCGTCCACCTGCCTAACGTCAGCGGGTATTCTGTCCCTAGTAGAATCTACCATTTCTAGGCAAGGTATGAAAAATGTAGTCTGCTAGTATTTTAGAAAATATGTCCTACTCGTATTCTGACACTGGAACTAAGAAAATAGTAAAAAGTAAATAGAACATTATACTACTAACTTAATCTTTATTTTTCAGACAATAACAATGGAAGGCACAGACATACAAGCATATATATACTACGAAGTGATTGAATGACAATTTAACAATAAGTACCATTTATGTACCTATGACTTTGTATAACTTTTATAAGGGTAGAGTGCATTTTGATGTAGAGCAACAGCGTTTATATTCAAAAAGTCTGCTGCAGAGTTTGTTTTACATGGTAACATTTACCGGTATTTAATAGGACTAGCTACTGTTTCCCGCGGTTTTACCCATGGTGTGACTAGTCTACATTCTTCCCGAAGAATCAAGCTTACTGCATATAGAATTTTGAAATCGTTTTAGTAGTTCCGAAAATAACCTATTTCCTATTCCCAAAAAATGGGGAAATTAAAATTGTAAAAAATGTAAATAATATAAATAAGTAAGGACAAATTGTACAGATGCTGTGCAGAAATCTTAAAATTTTTGTAATTAATTATTTAGAAGAATACTGTATACTTGCTCGTATAATTAAAAATATAAATTTATAAAAGTACCTGTGAATTTTTTCCATCTCTATAATAATTAAAAACATTTATTCCACCTCTATCCTAATTAAAACCACTGTTATTCGGTGTTATTTTTTATTTGAGTTCCGTCATATTCACTCTTGGCATTTGTTATTGCAATTGGTAATTAAGTTTAAAGTGATTGTTGATTGTGCAGGAAGCCTCCTTTATTTAACTTCTGCTTTGCCCCATTTACATAAGTTATTAATGAAGGACAAGGACGCATTTTTCTTGTTTTCCAACTTAACTGGTTCTTAATCATAGATAGCAACAATAAACAAAGAAATGCGACGCGCAGTCGATGGCTCACCTGTTGTAGTGCCTTAGTTGCCCTGTCTCCTGCACAATGGGGGAATTGAATGAGGCAAACGACCGGGCGGTGGAGATATGATATGACACGAAAAGAATAAAATGTCAAATGAAAAGAATAAAGTGTCTTGGGTTCGATTTCCATAGGAAGCATATTTGTTCAGATCAGTTGTTACCAGTTTTGTTAGGACATTGCAGGCAGGAATCACCTGACTGTCTGATAATAAAGATGATTCCGTGCTTCGGAAGACACATTGAGCTACGGCTCACGGTTTCGGCTGCAATTCTAGTAGTAAGGTACCGCCGTCAGAGTCCGAAAGATGATCATTCCGAAGAACTCTGACACCAGGGTGTGCATGGCCAATGAATCCCAGCATGCTATACTAACAATCTGACTGTAGCGAGACACTCGCCACTCATAACAAACCTCAACCTATCGTTTGGCAATGGTTGCGCGCGCAATGAAAAACATCGACGGATCGCGGCGTTCTTCATTCGTCGGTTCTCTACCACATGACACGCGTCTCTGGTGTCGATATTTTTATATTGTAAACTGTGTTGTGAAATTGTAATATATCTATCTGTATATACTATCCTCTTTGCTATCAAGTTCCTCTCTATACCTTCTCCGCTTTCTACCTACTACTGCTTCGTCTGCTTCCTACTGCTATACTTAACTACACATCGTGTGCGACTGAATGCCGATCTTGTTAGAAGTTGGTTTAGTGGAAACCCACACGCCACCTTCTACACTGGTGACCACCGACTACGAACAAGAAGCACCTTTTGCGCCGATTTGTGACCTGGAAATCGTGAGCATAAAATAAAAATAATTTTGAATAAAAAATTTTTCCTGTCAAACAAACTTCGTTGCCAATAGCAACAAAGAGGTTGGCCGTGGCCTTACTTACACGAGTGGTGAGCGACTTTTGTTTTTAAAATGTGCGAGTCCGAAAAAGTGATTAAAATTGATGAAGTATTGAGAGTTGGTGTAAAAGTACCACCATTTTGGCCAGAAGAACCGGCTTTATGGTTTGCCCAATTAGAGTGTCAATTTGATCTTTCCCGAATTACTACTGATGATACAAAATTCAATTATCTCGTAGCACAGCTTGATCACCAATACGCCATCGAAGTGAAAGATATCATTACTAGGCCTCCTGAAAAGGACAAATATTTGAAATTGAAGACCGAGCTTATAAGGCGTCTGTCCGCTTCACAGGAAAAGCGCGTGAAACAATTACTTATGCACGAGGAGCTTGGCGACCGAAAGCCCTCGCAATTCCTGCGTCACTTGGAGAGTTTAGCGGGTCCTTCAATACCCAGTGATTTTTTGGCCACTTTATGGACTAGTCGACTGCCACAGAATATACAGACTGTTATTGCTTCACAGATGGATCTTTCTTTAGATAAACTGGGAGAATTGGCTGATAAAGTGTACGAAATTGCTCCTGCTATACCTCAGGTCTCCATGGCTAGCACTTCTACTGTCATCACACCATCTTCGCCTATGGAAGAGCTAACAAGGCAGGTCAGTGAGCTAACCAGGCAAGTAGCAGCCCTTACTAATGACAGGAATAACAGAAGTCACTCACGTTTCAAGCCTAGTTTTCAGAGAAACCGCTCAAGCAGTCGCTCGAATTACACACAGCCACCGCCAGACCACCCGCACTGTTTCTACCACTATACTTTTGGAGCTCAGGCGAAGAAGTGTAGGCAGCCCTGCACATTTGAGTCGGGAAACGCCCAGGGCGGTCGGAAGTAGCGGCCAACGACTGCCCTCCATCTACAGGCCGTCTTTTTGTCACCGACCGCGCCACGAAAATGCAATTCCTTGTGGATACTGGCTCAGACTTGTGCGTTTTCCCACGATCAGCAGTCAAGACGTCCTGCGCTCGTTCCAAGTATGATCTAATAGCGGCAAACGGCAGTATCATCCATACTTACGGGCCTATACAGCTTCATCTCAATTTAGGACTTAGACGCATATTTTCTTGGAGCTTCACAATAGCCGACGTGTCAAAACCCATCATTGGTGTTGATCTGCTTAGCCACTACAACTTACTAGTTGATTGCAGGAATCAACGTCTGGTTGACGGTACTACAACTTTACATGTCGCCGCCATTTCAGAAAGAACAGGAACCACTGACGATATCGCCTCTGTGAAATCTGTTAATGGTGAGTCAGAATTCCATCAAATACTTCGAGAGTTTCCGGAGATTACAAGGCCTGCTGGTGTGCATTCACCGCCAAAGCAAAGCACACTACACTATATAAGGACTACGCCAGGACCTCCAGTATCTTGTAAACCACGACGTCTAGATCCAGCTCGACTTCAGACTGCCAAGAAGGAGTTTGAGTTCATGCTTGCCAGTGGCATTGCTCGCCGTTCGGAGAGTCCATGGTCTTCGGCTTTGCACATGGTGAGAAAGAAGGACAATTCATGGCGACCTTGTGGGGACTACCGAGCTCTGAATTCCCGCACTATACCTGATCGCTACCCTATACGACACATTCATGACTTCTCACATCAACTTTCTGGATGTTCCATCTTCTCCACCATCGATTTAGTTAAGGCCTACCATCAAATAGCTGTAAATCCTGCTGATATTCCCAAAACAGCGATTACTACACCGTTCGGACTCTTTGAATTTCCGTTCATGACTTTTGGCTTAAGAAACGCTGCCCAAACTTTTCAAAGGTTCCTTGATGAAGTGCTCCTGGGCCTTGATTTCTGCTATGGGTACATCGACGATATCTTGATTTTCTCAAATTCCGTGGAACAACACAAAGCTCATCTTCGCATACTCTTCGGACGCCTCAAACAATATGGCATATGGGTCAACACATCAAAATGTTTCCTTGGAAAAGAAGAGGTAACCTTTCTAGGATACTCAGTTTCAGCTGCCGGTACTAAACCCCTCGTTACTAAAGTCCAAGCGCTTCAGGAGTACACTGTTCCCAAAACTGTTAAAGAGCTTCGAAGATTCTTGGGCATGCTGAACTTTTACCGTCGCTTCATACGAAACGCTGCTCAACTTCAAGCACCGCTGCACGCAGTACTATCTGGCCCTAAAGTTAAAGGTTCACATCCAGTGAATATGACACCTGATATGCTTAAAGCATTTGAAGATTGTAAGACCTCATTGTCAAATGCCACGCTACTTGCCCATCCAGACCCAACTGCAGATTTAGCCATCGTGACTGATGCATCAGACTTGGGTATCGGTGCAGTCTTACAACAGCGAAAAGGAAAGGAATGGCAACCTTTGGCTTTTTATTCGCATAAACTGAGCCCATCTCAGAAAAAGTATAGCCCATACGACCGGGAGCTATTAGCTGTTTACGAGGCCATTAAGTACTTCCGCCACATGGTCGAGGCGAGGACATTTGCCATACTAACTGATCATAAACCACTCACCTTTGCCTTCACAAAGAATAGAGACCAATGTTCACCTCGCCAGTTCAGATATCTAGACTACATAGCTCAATTTACAACAGACGTTCGATACATACCTGGACCCGAGAATGTGGTTGCTGATGCTCTCTCGCGCCTAGATGAGATCTCCGTGGCCATCGACTACCAAGAACTTGCACGATCCCAGGAAGCTGATCCTGAGCTGCAAGGTCTTCTTAAACATGGTACCGCTCTGAAGCTAAGGAAGATACGAACAGCACACATTAACTTACCAATATTCTGCGACACTTCTGTTCAGCCACCTCGACCATACATCACTCCGAACTTAAGAAGGCAAGTCTTCAATATGGTGCATAACTGGAATCACCCAGGGAATACAGCTACAGTACGACTGGTTACACAAAGATTCGTATGGCCAGGGATTCGTAAGGACTGTAGAGAGTGGTCTAGGCAATGTTTAAATTGCCAGAAAAACAAAGTCACCCGTCATACTCATTCTCATCTCTCATCTTTCATTACTCCTTCTGCGAGGTTTTCTCATATTCACATTGACCTCGTAGGACCTTTACCATTGTCTTGTGGTTACAGATACTGCCTCACTGTCATCGACAGATTTACTCGATGGCCTGAGGCTATCCCCCTACAGGACATCACAGCAGAGACCTGCGCAGCTGCCCTCGTGTCTGGCTGGATAGCTAGATTCGGCTGTCCCGCTCGCGTGACTACGGACCGTGGTCGTCAATTCGAGAGCCACCTTTTCAATGCACTCACGTCTATGATCGGCGCGCGACATCTTCGTACTACAGCGTACCATCCAGCTGCTAATGGCATGGTAGAACGTCTCCATCGCCAGCTCAAGGCTGCCATAATGTGCCATGACTCTTCACAGTGGACCGAATCGCTTCCACTGGTGCTACTGGGGATCCGAAATACCTGGAAAGAAGATCTACAAGCCAGTCCAGCTGAGCTCGTCTATGGTGAGCCACTCCAGTTACCTGGTCAATTTCTATCTCCCAAAGATGACTACACGACAGCAGATATCACCCAGTATGTAACCCGACTTCGAACGAATATGGCTAAGCTTTCTCCAAAACCTGCTTCATGGCATGGTACTTCTCCATTTTACATTCCACGCGATCTTCATACCGCATCCCATGTCTTTCTTCGGCAAGATCACGTAAGGGCATCACTCGAACCACCCTATGCCGGACCTTTCAAAGTCCTCGAGAGGCAGGAGAAATTTTTCAAGATAGATGTCCGAGGTAAACCATCCAACGTCACTATTGACAGACTGAAGCCAGCTTATTTGACAAAAGATGTCCATAGTCCTACAACAATGCCACCAACGACGACGACAACATCTCAAACAGAGGGACAAGAGGTTAAAACAACCCGGAGCGGCAGACGAGTAAGGTTTCCGAATTACTATCGACCGTAGTTACGGTCTGGTTGGGGTAGTGGTGTAGCGAGACACTCGCCACTCATAACAAACCTCAACCTATCGTTTGGCAATGGTTGCGCGCGCAATGAAAAACATCGACGGATCGCGGCGTTCTTCATTCGTCGGTTCTCTACCACATGACACGCGTCTCTGGTGTCGATATTTTTATATTGTAAACTGTGTTGTGAAATTGTAATATATCTATCTGTATATACTATCCTCTTTGCTATCAAGTTCCTCTCTATACCTTCTCCGCTTTCTACCTACTACTGCTTCGTCTGCTTCCTACTGCTATACTTAACTACACATCGTGTGCGACTGAATGCCGATCTTGTTAGAAGTTGGTTTAGTGGAAACCCACACGCCACCTTCTACATGACAATAAATTTTGACAAACAAACTCATAAGTCACAGCTGCACTAGATAAGCATATTAACATAATTACTTAACTGCATAACTTAACAGTATCTTAACATTCGACCCTCCCTCCATTGTTTTGGTTCGGCCAATGTAACGATATACTTATAGTTATGTACAGTATTATATAATCTTATTAAATACATTTAAGGGTTCCGTACCTATAAATTTAGACTATTAAATAACTATTGAACATACTGATATCGCTTGAGCGATGCGCAGCAGGCTGAGCTGAGTGAGATGGGCCTTGTAAACTGGCGAGCTATCGCGCAGGATAGAAAACTGTGGCGCTCTCTCGCTGAGCCAGCGGCGAGTCAGACAATACCTACTACTGATTGTATTTTGAGCTATGTATATTTAATCTAAATCTATACTAAAATTAGTTAAAAAGAGAAAAGATTAGTATTTTTGTGTGTATGTTTATAATGAATAAACTAAAAAACTGCTGTGCCGATTTCAAAAAATTCTTTCACCATTAGAAAGATACATTCACTCTGAGTAACATAGGCTATGTATGTACTACGGGCGAAGCCGGGGTGGACGGCTTCTAAATAGAATAAAACAATTAGTTCGTTGTCCGTTAATCAGGATTTTCCCGCGATAATTGTTCTATAAATATAAATAAACATTAGGTACCAACAAGTTTCTATTTATTAACAAAACCATCAAGAAACAGCAATTCACACTACTAATATTTAGATTAATTGAATACTAGACTACCTTCGACTCAAAGTGTATTCGACCTAAATAAAGAAATGAAAATGTTTTACGAATAAAACCCAGTACATACTCAACAAACAAAATCAAATTTATACAAGCATTACGGGGTGCCTTTTTGAACACAGCCAAAAAGGGTTTGTTCAGTATTTGAAACTCGATTTGTTTCCAAAGAAATTTTTCAAACTTAAAATCAAAACCATCAATCACTGTATTTGTATAGGAGAGCGATTTTTTTTGTTTGATTTTTATTTTTATATATATATAGTTTAGTACTAAAAGCCTAAAGGCGCGATTGGTCCTATTCGCTCGTCAAAAAAATAGTCTAGTTCGACGCTCGCTCGCTTTGCTTGCTCGCTCATATCGAATCGCGCGCGGTCTTGAGGCAATTTTTCTTTTAATCTATAAGAAAACTACTACTGCCGTGTTGGTGAGAGTTTGATGAACAAAAGAATTTCAAAATGAATCAGGTTTTAATGAAGTCGGCTAATTGGCTTTTCAACGATATTGAGATTTTTCAATCAATCAATTTATTTGCAAAATTTTTCATTTATTAACACATCAAACCAAATAATTTTCCATTTACTAATTAGGGAACTAGCATAAATCATATCTCACATATGAAATAGCATCAATCTATATGCAAATCTTTTGCAAAATGTATGGCGTTGTATCAATATGAAGTAGTTTAAATTGTCCTTTGGTCACACCCTACCGTTCACTTATATGCATATCATATAATGTAGTTTTGAGAACAAGTATGTATAAGTGCGTGAGTTTGTACATTTTCATAAAGTTGCAAATTTCTTTGTTTTGACAAAATAAGTGTTTTTATTAAATTAATAATTAAATTCCACAAGGTGTCGCAAAATTTTGCATACAAGGGGTTTTGAACTTTTGACTGCAAGTCTTTTGTTTTGGCATTCGACATCTAAGTCCGACATCAATTCGACATCGATCTTGTGTAAAATGTCAAAACTGCTCATGCACAAAGGCTCCTTGTCAATATTGACAGCATCATAGCGCGGTGTCAAAATGAAGACATACATCGATCAGACGAACATCATGTCGAATTTATATAAGTAGATTAAAAAAAAATTGTAAAAAAATATTCTCAAAAAATGTTTAAGGAAAAATCGCATTTTGGATCACTGTGCCAATAAAAGAGAAACACAGAAAAACATAGATTTATAAAAAAAAATTGCGTCTCGTCAAACCGCGAGCGTTCCTAGTTCTATGCAGAAAAAAGATAGTCCAAGTAAGTGCCTAAATGATTTAACACTTATATAACCTCAATCAAAGTTAAAGGTCAAAATAAAAAAAAAGTATCTCACGGAAAAAAACAGCTAAGGAAGTGAGTTCAACCTTTTATTTATTTATATATTACAAATTTGGGTCAGACCGCGTTTTGAAAGTAGTCCATCCAGATTTCAGACAAAAAATAAAGGTCGAGTTGTATGAGGGTTGGCTGAGGCCAGACATCTGTCTGGTTAATGACCTACCTATTTATTTACATATATTTATTTAGTTTATAAGTAGGTTTATTTTATATTCAAGAAGTTGTTAGTCTTTGATGTATTTATGTATTCCTTTGTTTCATTTCCGATAAATAATAGCAAGAAGATATAGCAAATCAGCTGTATCCAGATTTTTTAATAAAACTTGACACTGGCAAAAATAGTTTATAAATAAAGCACTTACTCATTCGTTCTAATATTGTTCTAAAAGTGTTCTAATAAAAATAGCTTTTATTATTAATTCAAAAATAGTTTGTTGGTAGGTAAGTAAGTATGGACCATACGTGGTGTATGGTTCATTGAAATGAAATTAAATGTAGTACAGTGCAGTAGAAACTGGACGAAGACAACTCCACGCGGAGCGGAGCGGTCTCTGAATTGACCAATCACAACGCTGAAATTTTTATTCGAATATCGTGATTTGTGAATTTACAGTCCGCTCCTCTCATCTCCGCCCTGGAAACTTCGTTAAATCTAACGTTACTTTTGTTTGCAGGGGGTCTAAAATCGCCACTTTGAGCAATTCATCGAATCGATTCATATTACGAATTCCTTAGCAATTCTGTAGCAATTCCTCTATTTTTTGTAAAATAGCCAACTAAACTTTGCAATTCCTCTTCAAAAAAAATTTAATGAAATAGGAATTGTTTTAAAGGATTGCTAAGGAATTCGTAATATGAATTCGATTCGATGAATTGCTAAAGTGGCGTTTTTAGACCCACGGGTAGCGTTAATTTTAACATTAATTTGAATTAAATTAACTTTACCTTAGTTAATGCAATTAACGATACCTCTACATCTTGAATCTGTATTTGCGGTTGCGTTACCAAATTTTTAACGTTAAAACAAGCCCTGCAATGGACTGTCCATCTTTGGTACATTGTAATCCTCGCCCAAACCGGATGACTCTACACCTGTCTCAGGTCGCTTGCGTCATTACTCCACTTGTCCGACTATCAGATAACTTAAGATATTCGTAGCTTGCTCAATATTACGATATATACCTACTCTGTACAGGAACGGGACGGTATAAGAACATATACTTACCTTGTTCTTTCAGGTCGAGACCTTAATTTATTTTGTAGGTTTTAGTTTCGACAACACGGTCACCCTGTTTAGGACCCCCTAGCCCTACCCTAACAGGGCGATCGTGTGGTCCCGATCAGTTGCACCTGTATTTGTTATTAACTAGCTTTCGCTCGTGAACAGTGATGAAAGGTACCTACCCCTCTATGTCCTTAACACTTCCTACTATGTGTATGTGAAATTTCAGAAGATTGTTTCAGTAGATAGGGCATGAAAGCGGAACAAATAAACAAACTCACTTTCGCATTTGTAATATTAGTTGGATTGGAAATAGAAATATGTCTGTGTTATACACAAGTCTCTGTCTTAATTATAAAGATAGTAAGTGCGTCACGAACCCTGCTGGCTCCAGCCTTTTTAAGTTTATGAGCGATTAAAGTAGGCACCCGTCCTAGCGTTTCCCGGTTTCCTCCTGATCTCGTTGCTTAGAAGCCTGAGTCTACTTTTAGATGTATAGTTGGATGTAAATTGATGGTGTTTGAAAAAAATTGCATTAATCATAATAAAAAGATATACGCGTTTATATCTTTTCTTCTAGATAAATAGATAAGCAGGAAAGCGGACCCTGGGCTCCGAAGCAATCAGCTAAGGAAGCAACCGGGAAGGCGCTAAGATGAGAGAGAGAGAAATAGATGCAATTTTCTTAGTAGAGTTTCACGTACTTACACTGTTCAGAATATGGTTGGTATTGTAATAAAACTAGTTGAGTACTATGAGCAAAGTATTAGCTAAGGTTCTAACAAAAAGTTATAAAATGCGCCAAAAATATATCAGGAAACTAATACTCTCTTAAATTGTCAAACACGTGAAGTGTTACATGGGTGTTGAACCGTGCAAAGCCATGGCCGAAAGCTGGTAATATTTGATCTCTTCTCTCTTCTTCAGCCCATCGTCACCCCATGCTGAGTCAGAGATAGAGAGGCATCTAGCAATGCATTCCATTCCTCTCGGTCTTGTGCTTTCCTCATCCAACTGCTTCCGGCAACTTTGACCAGGTTATCGGTAATATTTGATACCTTTTCCTTATTAAGTATGTAATATGTATAAAATATCACTTATATCACTGTACCTAGTCTGATGATCACAAGTGTGTATTTCTGGTTTCACATATCATGAAGTACTAGACCTCAAAGAAGATGATATAACTTCTAATGTTTCCTGAACCGGCTCCAAGTTTTGTAAGCAATGGTTTGTTTTCTGTATTTGAGATGCTATATATTTTCAACCGACTTCCAAGGAAAAGGACGAGGATCTCAATTCGGTTAATTTTTTTTATGTTTAATACCTCGTAATTCATACCTCCGTTATATTTTGAAATTATTATTATTTTTGTTCAAAAGTACATACTTACTTTCAATTATTGGTCCCATTGAAAAATCGAAACCGGCGCAGTGCTACAATTCGTAAATCTGCTCAAAAAAGTCAAATAAATTGAGCTTTTTGAGTTTTCGTATATTTACAAGTTGCTTGCTTGACGAGAAAATAAATTAGAAAGGTCAATCGACCTCGTATGACGGTGCTTGTAACGAAGAAGTACCTATATATTTTAAATTTAATAGTAGGATTACTTACAAGAGACCACAGAATAGATAAATTATCCGAATAGAAATGTTTTGACGCGGATTTAGTTAAAGGATCAGTTTGGCTAGCGTGGTATTCTCTTTTCTTGGGTTTACATGTATGAATTAAATCATACATGTAAACCCACCACACCTTATTAGAAATGTATTACTTAGTTTACAACAAACCCACCTAATATTATCGACCAATAACAGTAGCAATAAATGACGCAATCAAATTCCCCACCCATTTTTTCTGTGTGAAACGTTGGCTTGCAAGCCAAACCAATGACACTCTTTTCGTGCGCTATGCCACTTCTTGTTAATATTTCTAAATTCTGTGCAAGAGACAGTCCAAACCAACCAACCCAGATTCGCGTATGTCCAACCCACCCAACCTACCAGATAAGCAAGCCACAATCAGTGATTATTAGGTAACTAACTACAAGCTAGTAACAACTGGTGAATTACGTATCAAGATAAACAAATTATAGATAGAGCGGATGTTTAACTTTAGAACATGTTTTGAATACTTCAGTACATTTCACACATGGATTAAATATTACCTGATGATTACTGATCAGCTTTTTGGTTGTAAAATCTTATGCGAAAAATGAAAGTTTGAAAGGCAACTAAATGGCAAATCAGTCGGGTTCATGTACTTAAATTTTCATAGAAAAGTAATACCTATATCATAATATGGTGTAAATATAGGTACTACTATGTTATTCGTATCGTTCTTGAACTGTGAGACTTTCTCAAAATCACATGGTGGCTGACTGGTAGAAAAAACAACAAAGTTTTACATATTTTGTAATCCCAACAATAAAGTGTTTGTGTGTTTATTTATTTGTTTGTTGATTTGTTATGCTTTCACACACTATCTACTGAACCAATCTTCTTAAAATTTAACATACTATACTATATAGTTATAAGTATTGAGAAGGGCATAGGGCACCAATCATCCCGGGAAAAAGTACTGTTCCCAAGGGAAATGCAAGCGGGCGAAGGCACGGGCAAAAGCTAATTAAAAAATAAATAAATAAAAAAGTTCTGTTCTTTCTGTGTTCTATTTAATTTTATATAGAGTTTAGTTAATTAGATCAAAAGTCATGACTTTCGTCCCTTATGATAGATCACCATAAATCAGTTTGTGGTGTACAAACTTGTACACAAATACAGTATCAATCTAGTTCGCTTTTGATTTAGTATTATAATGGACATATAATTTCAATTTATAGAGCATTATTTCACCATAATGAGTCAGTTGATGACTGCATTTATAGCTCATGTTTATTAAGTGTGTGACAAAGCTTTATTTAGTGTGAAATTGATAATAAATAGTTAGCGAGTTAGCAAGTGATCTATTACGAGATTACCGGTAGGTCGTAAGTTCTAATCCCATGGGAAACATACCACTGTTATGAAGTTCTGTCCAGTTTGGTGACACTGCTGGTTAGATTAGAGGATTGTCTGTTTAGAATGTCATCATTTCGTCAATCTACCATTCACACCCCCTTGCCAGAGTAGTCCTCCTTTAACGACTGCCAAATGGCAGCCGGGACCAACGGCTTAACGTGCCTTCCGAAACACGGAATCATCTTTATTATCAGACAATCAGGCGATTCAAGCCTGCAATGTCCTAACCAAACTGGAAACAACTAAACAAAGTATGCTCCCCGTGCACGCCTTAACCACTGCACCACGGAGGCAGTTTGTAACTTAAGAACACCGTTTTCCATGCTCGAGAGAAAATCGATTGATTCTGCACCATGACAAAAAAGAACCGTTGGTTAAATCATCTTTTTTATCCGTCAATCACATAATTCAAACCAGTACCTAACCAAACTGGAAACAATTTAACAAAGTCTTTTGTAGCAAGGTTGTAGATACGAAGGCAATCTCAAATCCGGTTCACAGTATGAGCATTTTAATATTCTGACGGGGATTTTATTTATATAGCAGTTGCACAAAGGGTTGCAACAAAATGTTGCAACTAACTGCTTGAACGAAAATGTAGAATTACGAAATATTTTAAAAATAACTTGTCACAAAAAGCTGTTGTATCGTTTCGAAGTGCCGAGATCCTGACATCGTTCGATTTTCCATTCATTGAAATTTTTATATTTTCGTTTAACACTTGTCTAAGCCTGATGTAGCCCTTGTTCATCTCCTTTTCTTATCTACCTATTAATTAGGTACTACGTATTACTTTATCCTTATAAAAAGCCCACTACTTTTTAATTTACCTTGTATAACCAACTAATAAATAATTATGCAGTGCAATTTTTATCTCAAACTTACTATAGTTGGATAGTATTACCATCTAACTTAATTCATCTTCCGATCCTCCTCAATAATATCTTTAATAATAATCAACAGCACTAATTAGAGGCATTGAAAATACGAGTCAAGGCTGCCATACTCGAATTTATGTCACTTGGTTTTGTTTTACGCAGTAAAATGGCAAGGTGTCATGTAGGCACAATATATTACAACTAGCTTTTGCCTGCGGCTTCGCCCGCGTGAATTTCCTTCGGGAAAAATGCTTTTTCTCGGGATGAATGGTACCCTATGTCCTTCTCAATATTTCTAACTTTGTGTATGCGAAATTTGAGGAAGGTTGATTCAGTAGTTAGAGCGTGAAAGCGTAAATACAAACTCACTTTCGCATTTATAATATTAGTTGGATTGGGATCACGATAATCGTCGCTTAGGGGTATGCCTTTGTACGCCACAAGTTAGTAGCCCGCACGTGACATCCTCGAAGTGTCGCGCGCCCATCATAGGTATACTGGCTGTATGCATATATAAAAATATTCTGAATGCTTTAATAATAACAATATATATCCTATAAATAACCTGTAGCCCTTAAAATATGGAAAATAAACGAATGCGATGAATAATGACATAATCAAAACGGAAAGTTATTACAAAACGTACATTTTATGCAAAATACTTAACCTTTACCTATAAATTACGTACTTCGTAGGTACTTATTATCAACATTACTCACCAATAATTCGATTACATTTCGGAGAACACTGAAGTCCAGTGAATGCGGAATATGAGTAATGTAACCTTAAATAAACGGAACACTTTCAAAATGACGTAAACTATCTACTAATAAACAGCTATGCTGCATTGACCTACATTTTTAATTAATAGGTCCTTATAGGTTTTCGTTTTTGATGTCAATAGTTACCTATTTCGTTCAAGACCAGAACCAATACCCGTATGTATATAGTTAACAAACTTTTTTTTGTTGTTTTTATCCACAATACGGCAATCAAACTAATAGCTTATTTTTGGCAGTATCAAGTTTTATTTAAACTTTCTTCTTTTAGAAAAGTCACAGATTCTAGTCAATTCAGTAGTCATGTCTAGGCAAGTCAAGTTAGTCAGATGGCTAAGTGAAGCGGTGGAAGAATTTCAATTATCATTGGAGATTTTGGTGACAAGGATTTAAGTCACTTATACGGCATTGTACCACTTCCCAACACTCACGTTTGTTCACGAATAATAATCCACCATTATTATGCACAAATAAATACTCAAAAATACATATTTTTTGAAAAATAAATACACCGACTTGTTGTCGCTTTTACCTTCCCAGCTCTTTTTTTTATTTTTTGTACTGAACAAGATCTAATGTTACTTTACTTTTTACTTTAAGTTTTTCAAAAAACCCTAGATTTTTCAAATGATCTTCAACCAAATGGCAAGTAAGTAAATGTGAATAGAGATATTATGACGAGTGTGAGTTGTCGACCTTAATCCATATGTGTGGGTGGTCGCCGGTTTGTACTGATAAATTTAAGTTAAATCTAATAATACAGCCTTCATATACTATCAATTAAATACGTAATTCATTGCACTGGTTCGCCTACAAGCAATCAATATTATTAAGGATATAAAAGGATTTGGTTTAATATGTATGTGAGGTGAAGCTCTCTCTCATTTAAACGTTTTTCTAGTTGCAACGAGTTTGAATGTTTCTTTATCGTGAAATAAAGAGTAGGTATATATATCTATCTTTATGAAATAAACATCCTTTACCTATATTATAGTCATACTAACTTTAAAAACAAGAAACACAGGGTGACTTTTTTAGCACCAGTCCAATGTTTACAATGTGATTAGTAGGTACATGAAACTCATTTACTTTCTGAAGTATAGAGAAATCAGCTTGTAATTTGTATGGGGAAAAAAGACCGTGTTTTACTATACTTTATAAAGTACTCAGTTTCGTGTATAGAACACGCTATTTATTTGCTTGTAAGTATTTAAATAGTCACTCTATACATATAGGTAACTTTACCCCTGTACCTACTGTACCTAAGTGCGTACTTTGTCCTCTGTAATTACAACTTAAACGCCTTGCCACTTGTATTAATAACTTCTCAAATTACCGCAGTGACATATGTATATATGACTCTGTATGACTTACATTACATACTGTATATATATACATGAATACATATAATGAATTTGTATATTATATGTGTGTATAGAATTTGTTAAATATACAACAAGATTAGCAACAGGGTCCAACAAGATTTGTTCGCAGATAGCTTTATCTTTTGTCTAAGATCACTTGTATTATAGGTAGTTGGTTTGCATGTACTTTGTTTGCCTTTTGGAAAATGCTGTGTATAATCATTTATAGGATGTCAGAATGAATATGATTATATTCATTCTGACATCCTTACAACTTACATCTAATCAGATGTAAGTTTATGAAGATAAAATGTTATGTTCTGATTTCTGTGATTGTACCTTATTCAATAAAATAAAAAATAAAATATATACAGGTATATAATTATACTATTGAGTGCAGGTCAGTCTTACCAGCCAGGGGTAGATTTTTGTTTAAAAGCCGCCTGCTCATATATACCTAACTTTTACCTATTTCTACCGTCAAATAGCAGTGCTTGCATTGTTAAGACGTATATATGTTGCATTGGTTTGAAGGGCGATAGAAAAATTGCAATTGCTGGGTAAGGGTTAATATGTATAAGACTAGGTACATCTCGGTATGACTAGATAGCCAGTACAACAAATCGCAATTGGATCAAATCTCCATTGGACTTGATCTCGATAAGAGGCGGAAGGCCACATCCTATTCTGGGAAAACAACGCGCGAGTGATATCCTCTAAGGTGTCACAAGCATATTAACCATACAGCAGTGTACTTGCATTCAACGTCGCAGCGCAGCGGAAAAAAAAACAGGAAAGTGGACTATGGGTTCCGAATGAAAACAATGAAAATAATGGCCGACGTAGCTAACAGGTAAACCGTAAAATCTCCCGTAGGGGTAGGCAGAGACTAGAGATTTCCATTGGCTACGATCCTTACTACCTCCCTCGCTTCCTCCACACTCATCACTCAAGTCATTCACGTTCGCAGATTTCGGGTACTCCTAATATCTTGATTAAATCTTCGAAACTACGCAACGGATTTTGATGCGGTTTTTTTAATAGATAGAGTGATTCAAGAGAAACAAAGAAGTTCGAATCGCGCGCGGTCTCTATACGCAATTTTTTTTAATCTATGATGATAAAGGTTTATATGTAAGCAAAACCCATAATATTTCACCCATGCGAATCCCGGGTGGGTCGATAGTGTATTTATATAAAGAATTCCCACGATGTCGTACATACACGAGAGAGTAGAGTTCGTAACAAGACGGATGTGGGCGTCAGACCTTGAGGATCTGTATCAGGATTTAGAGGCTATGTCTGCGAAAATGATCAAGGATTCGACAGTCATTTTTTTTAAATATTAATTATGTATATTTTTTGTTAGGGTTTTAGTTTATAATATAGTTTAGTTTGCTATTTTTACTTAATTTATTTTTTTATGTTGTGATATTAAAGTACTTATATATATACTGCTACTTATATGAAACTGCACAATCTCTTACTTTCAAAATCAAAAAACAAATAAAATTTTCTTTTTGGTTTGAGTTTAGGCATGACTATAGTGACTCTAATATCAGGAAGTTTCTTCAGTGCATTTCTAGCTTATCATTTTCTAGTGTTCTTGCATGTACAGACTTTGCCCAGGCATTTAAAGAATTCTATGAAGTTTTGTGCATGTTTCACGGTTTGTGCTTTCCAGTTATTAGGGTGAGAGTTACTAATCGATTTAATGGGCTGAACTGGATATCAAAAGGCATTAAAATATCGTGTAAAACGAAGCGTATCCTTTACCAAAAATATAGAAGAGAAGGAGGCAAAAATAAAGAAATAAATAAAAACAAAATTAGAAAATATAATATTCTCCTTAAAAAATGTATAGCAAAAGCTCGCTTATTAAAAAACAATCAATATATCTTGAACAGCAAAAATAAATGCAGAGCTTCTTGGAATACGATAACATCAACTGTCTCCAATAACAATAATACAAATATAAATGGCATTAATAAAATAAATTTTGACAATCATGTATATACCAATCCAGATGACATTTGTAATGGATTTAATAATTTTTTCCTAGATTTAAGAAATAAAAATCGCCAAAAACAAAATCAAAATATGACATATAAAAAATATCTTACTAATAATAATCCAAACACAATATTTTTAAGGCCAGTGGATCATGGTGAAATATATAAAGTAATAATGGATCTAAAAAATAGTAAATGTTGCGGGTACGACAACATATCAACTATGATTCTCAAACTGTGTGCTCCATATATATGCATTGCTCTTGCTCATGTCATCAATTTGTCTTTTAATGAGGGTATATTTCCTGATGAGCTGAAAGTATGCATAGTTAAACCATTGTTCAAAAAGGGTGATAGAGAAGATCCATATAACTTTAGGCCAATTACTTTACCGCCTATCTTATCCAAAGTATTTGAGAAGCCTTTTTGTGTAAGGCTAAATGAGTTTCTGGATAAGTATAACATTCTTCATCCTAATCAGTATGGCTTTCGTAAAAATTGTTCCACGACATTAGCTTGCTTTGATCTCATAAAATCAATAACGGAGACTATTAATGACAGAACGCCTAGGCCGGTAATGTCTACTTTTCTTGACATGACCCAGGCATTTGATCTTGTGAACCAGGAGAAGCTTTTGGATAAGCTTCATCACTACGGCATACGAGGCAAAGCTTATGAATGGGTAAGAAACTACCTAAGGGATCGGCCTCAGTGCACTGAGGTAACCAAAATTAAAAAATGTCATAAAACTCCAAATAACTCAACTTATAGATCAACTTTTAGAAATTGTAATACCGGTGTCCCGCAAGGAAGTATTCTTGGACCGATTTTATTCTTAATTTATATAAATGATCTTCCAAATTCCACAAGCCATCAAACAATACTTTTTGCAGATGATACAACATTAATCATTAAGTGTGATGACAGAAATACCTATGAAGCTGCTATAAACACGGCTCTAAATGACATTGTTAATTGGATGACGGCGAATGACTTAAAAATTAATTTAAGCAAAACTAATTTTATGCAATTTTCTTCGTATAATTCTAAACAGTTGCCAATTGACGTAAATCACAATAATAATAAAATTGATAAAGTCAAATCATTTAAGTTTTTAGGCATTATTGTTGACGAGCATTTAAATTGGAAGGCCCACATAAATGAAATTTGTAACAGGCTTAATCGTTTCGTATTCGCTTTGAAACGATTAAGACAGACAGTTTCAAAGAATGCTGCGCTAACGGCCTACCATGGTTATGTTTCATCTGTACTCAGCTATGGCCTAATCATGTGGGGAAATTCTGTCGAGATTGATAAAGTCTTCAAGGTACAAAAAAAGTGCATCCGAGCTATCTGTAATGCATGGATGGACGATAGCTGTAGGCCACTCTTTGAGCAACTTAGTATCCTACCCTTACCTTGTTTATATATAAGAGATATTTGTGTTTTTGTAGAATCTCACTCTAAGTTCTGGCCTAAGAGAAGTGAAGTTAATCCAAGGCAGACCCGTCCTAGTGTTATGAACAGATTGTATCAACCCGCTTGCTACAAAGAAATTTACAGACGTAATGTTTATAATATGTGTATTTGTTTGTTTAATTTGCTTCCCAATGATATGAAATTGCTTAAAGGTAAAATTTTCAAATCTAAATTGACAAAATGGTTACTGGAACATTGCTTTTATTCAACAAAAGAATTTATTGACTATTGCAACAACCACAAATAATTATTTTTAGAAATGTCATGACATGATTCAGATTTATTTTTTTTCGTATTTGGTTAAATTTAGTTTTTTCAAGTCGTGGTGGCGGAGATACTGTATTGTCTCCAGACACTTAATATTTGCATGCCTGCATGCAGGTAAAATACATGTTCTATTCCATAATAATCAGACCTCAATTTCCTGTATTTACGTGCAAATAAATGATTTATGATTTATTTATTTATTTATTTTTATATTTTTTTTATTGAAAACAATATAATTAATTTGTATACAAAGTATATTTAGGTATTAAAGATATTAACCGGTCGGTTGACTGGACATTTTTTCTGTATTTCCTAGCTAGTTATACTAGTGTGAAATTTTGTCCGTCCCACGGCTGTAAGTCTGCCATTATACAGTTAAATAAATAATATATAATTTTTTTACTATCGTACTTTTGTGTATTGTAATATTTTGTTTTAATAAAGAAAATAACGTGTCTGTTTATTAAGACGCAGAAATCATCCTACCTTTAGGTTGATCCTAATAGGATTTTATTCAATTTCGCAATTCACAATTAGAAAGAAGGTCAAACGTGCATTACTAAAATAATAGTATCAAACTTCCGCAATGCAACCGCGATCATGCAAAAACTACGTAAAAAATAATTTAAAATCAGATGAACCAGGATACGATATGGTTCCGCTTGATTAAAAAAAGCAATATGTCAGTTACTTAGAAGCTGCTTGCTAAGAAGTATAATCCTAGTAATCGTCTAAAGTTATTGGAAGATGTCCTTCATCGTCCGTAGTCCGGTGGTTAAGGAGTTTGCCTGTACACCTGGGGGTCATGGGTTTAATCCTCACGGGAAGCAACTTTGTGTAGTTGTTTCCAGTTTAGTTAGGTCATTCTAGGAGTGAATCACCTGATTATAAAGATGCCGTGCTTCGGAAGGCACGTTAAGCCGTGGGTACCGGCTGCCATCTGACAGTCGTTAAAGGAACCGCGTCATAAGCCAATAGGCGGTTCCAAATAACTCTGGCAACAGGGTATGCATGGTCGATTGACCGTGACACCTACGCGAAATTATGATGATTTCAGGGTTCTACTTCAATGCAAAGTAACATTTAACTTATTAATTTATTTATTAAAATTGTGTTAGAAAGACTCATAATCTCCAGCAGAGGACTTAATACGACATTACTGCGATGGCTCGACTACTCAAAGTGGATCCTGGCCTCCGACACAAGAGCTCTCCGATTCCCCCTATTCTGCGCCACCCCCTGCCAGTCGGCTCTTTGGATTTATAAACTTTTGTTAGTTTAAATTATAAAATATACCAGGCAACCATAGGACCAAATAGAAAACGGGTTTAATACCTGTGTCTGATTTTGCAATCCATAAAAGTAACCCAAATCTATAATTGAATTTAACAAGACAATGGGTACTGTGCGACAATGCATGCTACCTGCCTGCATGATCATATCAGAACCACAGCTGACCTGAGCCTAAATTATAGAGAGGAACAGATATGAGTCATGACTGAGGCTTTTACAACCAAGAATACCGAAAATGAGGAGCTGCGTGCGCGGCCTAGTTTGGATTGGTCGCCATTAGTGGCATTTTTATGTTGAGTTCTTCCTTTCTTCGGAAGGCACGTTGGTCATGGTCGCTGGCAGTCGTTATAAGCGGATGTCTGCTGAGTGGTTTATTGTAAAAGCGAGATTCACAATTTTGCCGACAAACTGCCAAGCAGTTTGGCAAAGTAAATAATATGTAAATATTCTTTTGGTGTTGGAAATAAATAAATAAAATATAGGCTATGTTCTGACATAGTCTGACGACTGCCCGCGATAACATCCGGGACTAAAGAATTGTCTTTAGTCTTTAGGTAGCTCGAAAAATGTGACAGTGTTGGCCACTAACACACCCAGATCATGTTTCTGTTGGTTTGGTGTCCCTGTAAAAAGGGTTACGGATGTCAGACGGCAGTCACTACATTGTAATAACCAGTACTGCCAAATCAGGACCATAATTAAAAGTGGTCTGGGCTCTGAACCATAGGCTGAAGATGCAACTAGGAAAAACGCTCGGAAGAAATATACCGAAGACCATGCCAATTGGAGTAAGAACAATAAGCAAACTGCGCAAACAAGCTACTTCAAAGCATATATACACAGATGGACAACTTATTTTCCTCCTTATTCCACTTTGAGGACTCCCATGTGAGACTCCCATGTGAGGTCGGCACAGTATGTAAGTTCCTTCCATTTAGATCTATTTCCCGCTATTTATACACATTTACACAAACGTGCATTAAATTCTGCCAATATTAAGTCACAATCGTGTCAAAATAGTGTTTCAATTGTACTTAGTGCTTTTTCCATCCCGTTTCCGTTTTAGGGTACCGTTTTTAAACTTTGTGTAAGTAGCCTAAAAAGCTATGGTTACTTACAAGACGTACTTATCTTTTGTACTCTGGTTATGGTGATCGAACTAGCTCGTGGGCGGGTCACGATCACGCCTCAAGGCCGCATTATCAGATAAAACTCAGCCGTTAGACGCCTCCATTTGTCAAATTCGACGTGTGAATGCAGAACATACTAATCTGGGTTATGTTTTGTTTTGTACTTCGAATAAAATAGATGCAAGGTCGGTGTAATGATAACATAATGAAGACCGAGCGGTACCCGGGTACCTCTTAACAATAGTTTTTCTATTGTGTCTGGATTCTCGGTAGTCGAAGGATTAGGACGGCCACTTAACTGTGACGCAAGAAGACAGCCCTTTCCAACAGTCTGGTTTTCCTATTCTTATTTTTCGCCCTTAGGCCACGTGGTCCGTCCGATCGGCTTCTCATTCTAATCCATCCATAATGCATCCATCTTTTCCCCATTCTGTCTTGTAATCATTTCTACTGCGTCATCTATTTTCATATTATCTAAGAGCTCAGACAAGTCATAACTACCTACGCCTATATCAATATCGGTTTTCTGTTTTACCTTCAAGCTTTTTTCAAAGGTCAAAAACTACTACTTTTTTTTTAATTTTGGATGTCATTTTGTTATTTTACCTCTCTATTCTAGATTGTTTATGGTTTATATTATACGCCAAGGTTACCGTTTAACCAAAAAATAGTTCTGAGGTACCAAGGAGGCAAAACACCGCCTAAAAAGCATGTCCATAAATCATAACATACCAGGCCTTTTACGGACGGATAATTTCTGAACTGTCTAGGTCCAGATCAACTACACCTACTCAGTATCTGAAATCTAGATAATGCGACAGTAACTAATGGTTAGATGGTTAGTAGACTATTAAATAGTCTGACTTTGACCCTCGTAATTAGCCTAACCAGCGGCCCTACCGCCTAACTCGATTGCTATCGCTATGGCTATGGTTTATGACGTCATCCTGTCTTTTCGAACTGCCAAGCAAAGCGATATTGCTTTTACATGTATTCTATGGACCAAGACATTGTCTTAGTCTTGGTCCTGGACATGTGAAAGCAATACTGCTTTGCTAGGCGATTCAAAAAGACAAGATGACGTCATAAACCATAGTCAATAGCAATCGAGTTAGGCGGTAGGCCCACAGTTTAGCAAGAGTTTTTGTCCCTTTAGATACAAGTTATACATATTGTAAAACTATTGTACTGTCTTACTTTCTTTTTTTCATAAATAATTATAATGCCACACTAGCCAGTAGGTGTGGCAAGTTCTTTCTTGTTTATCGATCCCTTGGAGTATTTAGATTGCTCTCCAAACAGTTACATAAATTAAGTCATTCATTATATAGCCTTTATCTTATAGCGTCAGATAAAGAATACAATCATTATTAGGGCACTACTTTCATTCATTCGAAAGCCTGTAGGTCGTTTAATGACAACTAAGAAATGAAAAAAAAATTGTTGCCTAAAACTGTCGTTGTTATCACTACATTGGTGCATTCGGTACGACGGGGGCGTAAGTTGTAAGGTAATAATTAACTCCAATTCAAACTCATTCCCTACGTTGGTCAAAAAAGTGTAATGGAATTTATTTCTCTTGGCTATTTTCTTCCTACAAATCTCATAAGTACAGTGCTGCAATAATTTATTTTAATTTGAGAAAAGGCCTCCAAATTTTACCACTTTTTAGACTGTACATGACACATGTGTTTCTTTTTATATTGCAAAGAACCGTGAATATCCTTTCTCTCAAGCGAATCAAAATATTCCATTATCACCAACGGTAAACACTTTAGTACTTTAAATACCTACTTAGAACCCGCGCGAGGGTCGCCCGCGCAGCCTTGCGCGCGCACGCATTTCGCGATAACACAGATTAAATCTGACGCGTTGATCTAGATACCGTTGCGAAACGCGCAAACTTTTTCGCGTTTGATTTATCGCGCCAGCCGGTTTTGGCAATAACTCCATTTGTTGGTTATATAAATAGCTATTGAAAAATAAAACCCATGTTTGTGTTTCGAGTACATGAATTAAATAAATCCTAACTATAATATCATATATGCGAAAGTGAGTTTGTATATTTGTTTGTTTGTACCTCTTCACGCCCTATTTACTGAACTAATCTTCCTGAAATGTCGCATTCAGATAGCTAGGAGTATTGAGGACATAGGGTACCTTTCATCCCGGGAAAACTGTACCCGAGGGAAATTCAGCAAAAGATAACAAAACATAAAAATAAATAAATAAAATTTAAGTTTAAATAGTGTTCAAATATCGAGACTTTTATAACCTTTTTTCCGATCAATTAACAAAAATATAGATTCATTACATACAAGTTATGAGTAACTTAGTCATGTTATCGCATTTAAATATACTAACATAAAGTGAATTCAGTTTGGTTAGGACTTACTACATACCTAACGTATCATTACATTTTGTGTTTTTTCGAAAATCTGATTTTATGACATATCTGGTTCTGATACAAGGGTGTAAAGGGTTATTTTACCTCGAGATAAAATTTCTGAACTACTCGAAACAACAAATTCTTAGACATATAAAATAAATTATATATAAATAAAACAGAATTGAGTAAATAAATAATTTATTAATTGCAACATTGCATTATTACGACATTCTATAAATGCGTTCTATCACTATTTATAAACTAAGATATTGATGATTCAGCCTTAACTGTTTTCCTATATTTGATGAAGTTGACTAAGCGAATTTCATACAATTACTAATGGTGGCTTACAAATCTCTACAATCACTATCTGTAAAAACCATGCAAGAAGTAGTGAGTAAGCGAGACAGCGCCTTACATCATGTATTGCGCTGTCTCGCTTAGTCACTGGATCTTGTATGGACTTAAGAGATGGTATTAAGCCACCAGTGATGTTTGTACGTGAAGGTAAAAAAACTTATTTTTTTAGCCACTGGAACAGAAATCTGCAACTCTGTAAACGTGGCATAAGGTATAGAAGTTTTAAAAATGATTTAATAGTACTTCCAATTTTAAGGTGATACCTTGGTAAACACTAGCGTCACTATCGTTTAAAAATCATTATTCACTGAAAACACAAGTTATCAAAAATCCGTGTTATGTAATTAAGGGTCTGGATCTAAAGTTAATTTTAAATATATTAAATTATTAAATTGTAGTTCCATATAGTTTCAAATTGCAAAACTGCTAAAAGTGGCCGTTTTTGGCAATATTGCAATTTGGAACTAGAGGGAACTATAATTTAATATCTTTAAAATTAACTTCAGATCCAGAACCTTATTTACATAACACGGATTTTTGATAACTTGTGTTTTCAGTGAATAATAATTTTTAAATGATGGTGGCGCTAGTGTTCACCGAGGTATCACCTTAAGAAATAAAATGCTTAAAAGTCGATCCTTGTTTGGCAAATTTTATGTAGTATTGTTTAATTAATACTTAAGATACATTTTATTTAGCACCGCCATTTTTTCCATTTTATATAGCTCAATTGTTTTTCCATATTTACAAATAATTCTGATTCTTAACTTACTATAATATAACATTACGACACGACCTCCGTGGCGTAATGGTTAACATGCCTGACCGCTACTCAGGAGGTCCCGGGTTCGATCCCCGGTCAGGTCAAGATGAAAATATGATCTTTTTCTGATTGACCTGGGTCTTGGATGTTTATCTATATATGTATTTGTTATAAAATATAGTATCGTTGAGTTGGTATCCCATAACACAAGTCTCGAACTTACTTTGGGGCTAACTCAATCTGTGTGATTTGTCCCTATATATTTATTTATTTATTTATTTATTAAATACATCAAATAAGTTAATCATTTGCATACAAAAAACTACATATTTGAGACTAATACTTTGCATAACATATTTTATTTTCGTATGTAGGTATATACAGCAGCCTATAATCTTCCTAAGCGGTCAAATGCAATTTATTTTGAATCCGTCTATTCCATTAACGTTTAAAACAAATTCTGCTTTGTGTGTATACATTTAATAAACGAATTCACCCGTCCTGGTTCTGCAGTTGTTTCAGCTGCTTCAAGACGGTGTCGAGCAACTTCCTCCTGTCTCGCTCGTTTTTCTTCAGAACGGAAAAGACGGACGATTTCTGCTCGGCCTCCTTCAGTTTCTCTAGTAAATTTGCTGCGTCTCGTGGCGTTACGAGGGCGTATTTACCACCGTCGATGCCAATGTCGTGGAGATAGGATGACCAGTCCCAACTGGTTATGAGGTCTAGCAATTGTCTGCGAACAATTATTAAAATTAATAAAGAATGAATTCGCCGCTAGAGGCGCTAGTGAAGAGGCTGTGAAATTAAAAATAATACATGTATGTTAGTATTTCGCGGTTCTCTAGTTCCGAAACCTTGGGATGCAACTAAACAATGTTTAGATGATGGTGAGTAAATCAAGTGTTTTGTGTAATACATAAATTGCCTGTGTATTATATAAACCGGTATTTTAAGAACGAAAAATGGCTGGTTAAGCTCGTTATCATTTTGTATATAATAACTAAAAGCCGTAATGCTATTGGCAGAAAAACGACTTTTATTTGAACCAGTATCCCTCTGAATGGAAAAGAAATAACTACATTTCATCATATTACCTGAGACTCGCGAAATGCTCCAAAAGCTCCCCTTCCTTCATCCCCGGCACCGGTTCGCCAGCAGCGAACTGTTCACACTGTATCACGTCCAGGTCCAGCTGGTACAGCGCTCCAGATGATATCTGCTTCACAGCGGGGTCCAGTAACAAGTTGCGTAAACGAGTCGCTATGCGGTTAGTAGCTGCCCTTACCGCCGCCACGCTACAAATAATATATTCAATAAGACATACGATAATTCTGTAAATTTCTTATTAATATTATTAAAACATATATTGCCTAATCACGCCTAGCGTGTTTTGCCTAAATCAAGTCACGCACGGCGTGTTGTTATGTAAAAAAAACTAAACTGAGAAGAGTAGGCGCGGTATTTCATCATTTATATTAGATTTCAAATAATAGGCGGTTACAAAAATCATAGAATACGACATAATTATCATTACAGCCTTAAAAGTCCACTGCAGGACATAATCCTCTACAGTAGATACTGTTTGCACTGTATGGCATCCAGGTCCAGCTGGTACAGGGCTCCAAAAGATATCTGCTTCACAGCGGGGTCCAGTAGCAAGTTGCGTAATCGAGTCGCTATGCGGTTAGTGGCTGCCCTTATCGCCGCCACACTACAGATTATATATTCAACATCATAAACACATTCTCTGCTGTAATCACGCCTAGCGTGTTAAGACTAAATCCAGACACGCACGGCGTGTTGTTATCTAAAAGCCCTTAATTAAATTTATTAAAGAAAAGTATGCCATAACGGCAAAGGTTATACTAAAATCATAGAATCCCAACAAATATTTCAAATGCGAAAGTGATTTTCTTTCTGAAATTTTGCATACACATAGTTTGAAGTATTGAGAAGGACATAGGGTACCTTTCATCCCAGGAAAAAGCACTGGTCCCGAGGGAAATTCACGTGGGCGAAGCTGCGGGCGAAAGCTATATGACATAATTATAATTACAGAAGTCCACTGCTGAACACTACAGAGAGTATACTCAATATCAGGGCCGTAAAACACAAAATAAAAGCAACACATACCGAGCCCTTTGTGGTAGCTGCTCTAGAGATGTGAGGACGCCAGTGAGGTAGCTCAACATGTCCGTCACGAACGCAGACGCTTGACCTGTCGGCTCCACTAAAAAAAAAAACACCATTCTATACATATTTACAAAGTATCTATGATTATTTCATACAGCCGTTCCCAGTGGTTCTTTACTCAGCCTTATTTCAGTTGGATTTTTTTCTGCAGCTTTAGAAAGGCAGTAAATACAAATCACGGGTAATTAAAACCGTGAGAAACATCTTATATATAAACACAGGTAGGTTTTAAATAAAGCCAAGTTCAGTACTACCACTTATATGAGCACTAACGACCCGCCCCTGCTTCGCATGGGCATAAGAAACTTCCTCTTGATTCACCCTATCTATTAAAAAAACCTGCATCAAAATCTGTTGCGTAGTTTTAAAGATTTAAGCATACAAAGGGACATAAGGACAGAGAAAGCGACTTTGTTTAATACTATGTAGTGAAAAACTAGTGCAAAAATCATTTTTTTGCATATCACAAAAATATATTTGCCAATCATAGTGCCATGCCGCAGAGCCAAGTTTTAATAGCAAGATAGCTCGAGTCCTATTGTTTTTGGATTTTAAATCTTATGAAGTGACGATTATTTCGTTATTACATTGATGTTTTGAGTAGTTTGTTTTTGAATTTCAAATCTTATGAAGTGACGATAAGTTCGTTATTTCATTGATGTTTTGAGTAATTCAGCAGGCCATCTTAAATTGCCGAAGCGATTTTATTATAGACAGTTTTTATTCATAAACAGCATCAAACTCTGTGGAATATTACCTAAAAGCCAGTCGTAGTTTTCAAGGTCAAGGAACTCGTCCACTTTTTTCTCGAGGTTGCCGCAAATCTGCTGTTCAGCGTCATCGCGAGCCGCCTGGAACATGCTGCCTGCCGTCTGCGAAACACCATATATTTTAACTAACGACCCGGCCCGGCTTCGCATGGGCATAAAAACCTTCCTCTTGAATCGCACTATCTATTTAAAAAAACCGTATCAAAATCCGTTGCGTAGTTTTAAAGATTTTGGCATACAAAGGGACAGAGAAAGCGACTTTGTTTTATACTATACTAGCTGTTCCCCGCGGCTTCGCCCCGCGTGGGACTCGGTTATATCGCGCCCAAAAGTAGCCTATGTTTGACCTCAGGTCATTAACTACATCCCTACCAAATTTCATCACAATCGGTCCAGCAGTTTAGCCGTGAAGAGGTGACAGACAGACAGACAGACAGACTTTCGCATTTATAATATATTAGTATGGACTAGCTGTTCCCCGCGGTTTCATTTCGCCATTAGTGTGTATGTACTATAGCCTATAACCTTCCTCAAGAATCAGGCTGATACAAAAAGAATTTTGCATATCCGACCAGTAGTTTTCAAGTTATAAGCGTTCAAACAAACAAACTCTTTAGCTTTATATTAGTATAGATAGTGATGAAGTGATAGTCCACAAAAAATATTGTACTAATTCAATCATCCATTTCGTGTAGGTGTCACGGTCAATCGACCATGAACACCATGGTATCGAGAGTTCTTCGGAATCGCCTCTCAGCTTCTAAAGTGGATCCTTATGAGACCAACGGCTTAACATGCCTTCCGAAGCACGGAATCATCTTTATTATCAGACATTCAGATTCAAGCCTGCAATGTCCTAACTAAACTGGAAACAACTAAATAAAGTAACAAGAGATAAGAACCCACGACCCCAAGGTCTACAGGCAAACGCCTTAACCACTAGACCACGGAGGCAGTATTGTACTAATGTCTGCGAAATAAGCTACTAACTTTTACCCGCGGCTATGCTCGCGTAAATCAAACACTTTACTAGATATTACTTTGTTCCGGGATAAAAGATACCCTATGTCCTTCTCAATACTCTCAAATATGTGTATGTAAAATTACAAAATTATATCTGAAGAGGTAACGAACAAATATACAAAATTTCGCATTTATTATAGTGGGGAGTGTAAATACGTACCTTAGTGGTGACTATTTCAGATCCGGTGATGTTACTAATGAACTCGTATAAGTACAACGTGGCGTCTTCCAAATATTGGGTGTCCACGATAATCTGAGAACAACAAAAATAAATTGTCAATTTTCGAAAATAACACCCGAATTATGTTCCTATTGGTCCAATTGCCCTGTAAAAAGGATTACGGAGGTGAGAAGAAAGTCACTTTTTATTCGTAACTAGCTGTTCTCTATAACCTTCTCCAAGAATCAGGCTTTCATATAAAAAAATAATTTCGCTAATCTAAGCAGTAGTTTCAAGTTATAAACGTTCAAACAAACAAACTCTTCAGCTTTATTATATTATAGTTTAGATAATCATCAACTAACAACATCAACTAAATGGAACTGGGCAGGACACCTGGCTAGAAGGAACAATGGTAGGTGGAGTAAGGTGTTGCGACGGCAATGACAGATGTCCTTCGTGCTACATCACGTCGGGGTATTATGGCAGGAAATGAGAGACGAGGTGAAGTGTACACCGTTTATTCTCTCGACGACTGGATAATATTAACAAAATAAAATAACTATATATACTAAATTAAGACTTAGTTCATAACACGTATTAGCCAGACGTGACGCGATGAATTTGCAATAATGATTTGCTTACAATTTATAAATATTTCCTTGACCACATCACGTCTGCTAATTAGGGATGCAATATAAGGCTGTAACGGAGTGGTACCCTAAATACGGAAAGCGAAGTACTGGACGTCCAGCGGCTAGATGGGTCGATGATATTGGGAAGGTTGCTGGCAACAACTGGATTGCGGTAGCTCACAGTAGGGATACATGGCGTAGACAGAGGGAGGCTTATGCCCAGCAGTGGGTTGTTAACAGCTGATGATGATGATGAAGAATCATCAACATGCACACCCTGGTGTCAGAGTTCTTTGGAACCACCTCTTGGCCTGATCTACGCACGTTTACAAAAAAATACCCAAAAGCTAGGCTTGTTTATATACATGTAAGGGTTTTTAAGTGGGATTTCTATTAGGACACCAGATTATTCATCAAATGACTTTATAATAAGATTTCATTATTACTACAGCATAACTAACAAGTCGCATAAGCGGTAGCGAACGACAGAAAATCACAGAGGCCAGTAAACGAGCGATTGAGTAACAGTGACGCGAATTGTCGCACCGCTGTATTAGAGTACCAAAAATATTCTCAAATCCCTGCTCAATTTACGCCATTTTCATCATAATGTGGCAATTTACACACGCTAACAGTAGAATGGCTAAAGCTAGGCTTGTATATAAATATGTAAGTGTTTTATTGGAAATTATTTTAAAACACCAAAATATTCAGGACACCAAAATGTTAATTTAATCGCTTTATGATGAAATCATTCTGGTTCTTACCTGCACAAGCTGCATAAGCGGTAGCGGACGACAGAACAGCGACGCGGACTGTCGCGCCGCCGCCGCTCGTCTGCTGGCCCCAAGCCACCCACTAAGTACTTCAGCCACACGAATATAAACTCCTTCACTTTGAAAATACACTACTAACTTTTATGATAGAATACCTAAAATCTCTATTAAGACACCAAAAAAATCCCTATTAAATCTATAAAATTCCACCAATTTGATATAGTTACCTGCACAAGCTGCATAAGCGGTAGCGGACGACAGAACAGCGCGGAGAGGCAGCCAGTGAACGAGCGGCTCAGCAACAGCGACGCGGACTGCCGCGCCGCTGCCGCTCGTCTGCTGGCCCCGAGCCCTAGGCCCACTGAGTACTTCAGCCACGCGTATATAAACTCCTTCACTTGTACGTACACGTCTGGTACTATTGATGAGAATGGGAACCTGATGGATAAAGATGAAAATTATAAAATAAATCTACAGTTATATCGAGCCAAAAAGTGTATGTTTGAACCCCGATGTTTAACTATGGGTCCATATCAAAATTTCATCAAAATCGGTCCAGTGGTTAAGCCGTGAAAGCGTAACATGCAGACAGACGGACAGGCAGACAGACTGTTTGTATAGATATGGAAGCATGGATATATGAAGGTGTGTATACAACACGGGCTCAACCAGGGAGAGGATTTTGGGAGTTTAAAACTAAAAAAAAACTTAACAAATTACTGTTACTATTATTACTTAATAACATGTACTGTTCACCCCATACATTTTATCTTGAGATCTTTTTAAACATAATAGACAGTACTACATACGTTGTGTGAAAAAGTTTGCAAAATATTTGCTCAATCAAAAATATGCTACAAATCCTTTAACTTATGATTTTTTCCTGAACAATATACGTGTTTTCTTTTTGTTTTATACAGTTATTAACAAAAAATAGTTGTTTAAGGTGAAAGCATTAAAGTTCAGTTCGCTTCTTTCTGGACTGACAAGATTTTAGACGTGCCATCGACACAAAAAAAAAATGAGAAATCAACTTACTTCCTCGGGAAAGGTTGTGTTTCCAACTCTTCGCCGTCATACGGAAATATATCCATAACTCCGTCATACTGCTCTTGATTTGAAACCTGAAAAAAAAAAAAACATTTAAATCTCAGTGTTCGTGAACAAGCGTGAGTGTTGGGAAGTGGTACAATGCCGTATAAGTGACTTTAATCCTTGTTTACGATAATCTCGCAAGATAGCTAAAGTGAATTTTTTCCACCGCTTCACTTAGCCATCTGACTAACTTGACTTGACTAGACATGACTACTGATTTGACTTGACTCAGTGACTTGAGTAAATGAAGAAAATTCAAATAAAACTTGATACTGGCAAAAATCCATACTAATATTATAAATGCGAAAGTCTGTCTGTCTGTCACCTCTTCACGGCTAAACGGCTGGACCGATTGTGATGAAATTTGGTAGGGATGTAGTTAATGACCTGAGGTCAAACATAGGCTACTTTTGGGCGCGATGTAACCGAGTCCACGCGGGGCGGAGCCGCGGGGAACAGCTAGTAAGCTATATGTTTGATTGCCATATTGTGGACTAACTCCACAACCAAAAAAAAAACCCCGCCCGCAAAGAAGTGTACTAATAGCGCGCTGCATATACTGAATCAAATTAACGTATCGCAACTATCTTCAACTGATATTTAACATATACATTTAATTTTGATGATAATGCTTGATTATTTTTGTGATATCACTATAATATATATATATCACTATAATATATATATGAATATGGCGGAACGCCCAAGACGGCGGACTAGAATTATTTAGCACTGCTATTATAAGAGGATTAAAGTACCTGGGCGACCGAGCTACGTTCTTTTTATGCAGAAAACCTTTTTGCGTGAAAATATGGGTAAAATAAATTTTCCCAGACATGGAACCTAGCTAGATTATCTTTTTGACTATGTAAGAACTTATGTTAATATTTCAATGAAATCGTTAGAGCTGTGTACGCGAGTACAAATAATGTATATATATATCACTATCACTACATAGTATAAAACAAAGTAGCTTTCTCTGTCCCTATGTATGCTTAAATCTTTAAAACTACGCAACGGATTTTGATGCGATTTTTTTTAATAGATAGTGATTCAAGAGGTAGGTTTTTATGCCCATGCGAAGCTGGGGCGGGTCGTTAGTATACATATATACAAATATTGCTCGTTTAATAATATCGGATTGGATTGATAAGATAGTATAGGATAAAAGTACACATCCTACCTCAATGGGCAAAAATGACGCGTTGTCCAGGATATCCCTGAAGACGGTCACCCACTGTCCCATCAGCACCTCGGTGTAATGTTCCGCCATTTCGTGTAAGAGAGTCGGTAGCGAGTCAGTTGGTAGGCCATAGCATCTAGACACAAAAATACAGGGTGGCAGGGTAAACAACGTCATTATTCAATTCAATTTAATTTATTTCTTTCAGACATTTTATTTTTATAAAAAAAATCCATATTTGTTAGTAATTTGTCCTATCCTATGTTAGTAAAATATTGATTTTTAAAATTACTTAATATCTACGTTCCTGGCATCCGCATTATAACTCAACTAATAAAATAACTAAACTAATAATTATTTGAAACACAAACAAAATACAAGTCAACTATTGTATTTTGTTTTTGTTAAAAATAATTATTTTCTATTTGTATAGATTGAAACAATTTTTTCCATATTTTTCTGAGCCCTCTAAGGCAGCAAAACTTAATATCGAAAGTTCACTTTTAAAATCCTATCAACAACACCGTCGGCCATTTTTGCAGTTTTGTGACGTAATTTTTCTGTAAGATACTATTTTTGAGACCTGATTCGCGCTTAAAACGAATGACAGAAGTCAAAAATAGGTCTGAACGACAGTTTACCAAAATCGTAGCGTCACGTCATGGCGGATGATGGCCGGCCCGCGTTTTGACAGATCCGAATTTATTTATTTTAAATTAAAACCATCTCGCATTTTTCTTAACGGAGATCGATATATTTCGGTTTCGTGGGTCAAATACTGTAAGAAATAAAAATTTGTTGCATCAAAATTGATATGAGTAAGTAGCATATTGACGTTTTAGGAGAAAATGCTGCAGTGGAGTTTGTGGTGCCGCTTCTTTTCTACTTGCGCTTCCCCATCGGCCATCGGATCGTCGCGCTATGTGCCCTGCCACTTTGAGTCCTTTAGTCTTCTATATTTTCCTATTATAATATATATATTATATTATTTACCTTCGATATTGTGATTATTTTTCAGTCAATATCTTTATCACCATTTCATGTAGGTGAAATGGTCAATCGACCATGCGCACGTTGGTATCAGAGATTTTCGGAACCGCCTCTCGGCCTTTGACTCAATATTGATACGTTACTAATTCCCAAATACTCAAACGCTACTCAATTTTGAAAGCTCAAGTATCATGCTGTCGCGTTGAACGTCAACGATATGACAGTGACAGCATGATACTTGAACTGCTCTCAAAATTGAGTAGCGTTTGAGCATTCAGGCGTATGAACCTTACTTGAGCGTACTGACGAAAAGCACTATTTGATGTTTAATGCTCAACATGAGTGTAGCATCCGTTATGAGTGAGGTGTTCCGTCTCAATGTGGACACCAGCTCCGAAACAGCCATGCCCCATGTTTCTAGCAACCAGTCCTGCAAATTAAAATAACTGTCTAACCGCCATTTTTGAACTTGATTTTGACACACTTTGAACGGTCAGATTTAATTGAAACTATAGAATTATCAAGGACCGATGACAATACAATAATTCGATATGTTTATGTCTAAAAAGTGGGACATAGGTATATAGTTTTAAAAAACTAAAAAACACGCTTACTGTCACGAGCATCCCAAACACGCTTTTAGTTAAATTTATTTATCGTTATTTAGTTCGATTGCATATTAAAGCGGGGTTTTTTAGTTTTTTTAATACTATATATGTCCCACTTTTTAGAGATAAACATATCGAATTATTGTATTGTCATCGGTGCTTGATAGTTCTACAAAGTTTCAAATAAATCTGACCGTCCAAAGTGGGTCAAAATCAGATTCAAAAAGTTCGGTTACAAACTGACAAGCAAGCAAACATACAGGTGAAGCTAATAAAAGCGTGTTAAAAACGTGTAGCACGCCGCGAGTGCCGGCAGAAGTGAAAACAGGAGCAGGCATACATTTTCGCCACGCGCTAGAAAGAGATGGGAATATAACTTCCTCTCCTTCGTCGGCGGTCTACTCTTTCTATTATAAACGCGAAAGGATATTTGTTATGGATGTTTGTTATTCTTTCACAGGAAAACGGCTGTACAGATTTGACTGAAATTTGGAATGAAGATTGCTTAGACCCTGAAACAACACATAAGCTATATTTTATCCCGGAATTCCCAGGGGAGCGGAGCCCCGGGCAACAGCTAGTATTTAATCAATTCGGTAATTACCTTAGATACCAATCCAGCACCAGCGCTCAGGAGATACTCCTCGAGTATAAAGAATCCGAGGACAGCGTTCAGGTAGTTCCTAACGTTCTGTATGGAGTCGTTTAGATTGCCCATCGGTTTTAAGACGAGTCTCGCTTGTTCGATACGCTGAGTTCTAGAGATAACAATTTTAACTATTTAATATTAAAAAATCCAATTAAAATTTAATGGACAACACAATTTGCACAACAAAATTTCTTGATTCAAGATACTTATTTGTGGAACATATTATATATTATAAGATCATTAACATAAAATACATGCAGTGTAAATGTCAAGCAAAATTAAACAATCAAATAAATATATTCCGCTAGAAGAACAATAGGTATATATAATATACCTATTCTATCGTTTATTAGACAGGAGGTTGGATAATAGGGTTTTGTATGGAAGTATGAAACTTCAAGTAGGTATAAATTGAATAAAAACATTAGTAAAAAAACAAGCTATTCCCCGCAGTTTTTTTTTACCTTTTTATGGTACCTTTTTAAAAAATGAATCAATCCAAATAAAACCAGGCTATCATGTACAGGAATAATTTTTGAAATTGTTTCATAAACTATACTACTACTACTCTAACACCCATATTCTCAAACGTTTCCTCAAACTCGACTCATCCTCACTCAATGGTATTCATAGTTGACACTAGCTTCCTCACCTTAAGGAAATTACTCAATGGAGGTGAGGACCGAACTGTCAAATATAAGGAAGCCTCGAACGTTTCGTTTAACGAAAGGTAGGTGCTTTTATTGACGACCAGATTTAAAAGAATTTGTACCTACTATAATAAGTTCTTTGTGTATTTAAGTATTTTGTTGTTTTATAATAAATCTATGCTAGTTAGCTAAAATTGAAAAATAAACTTTGTCAAAAACTCTCTTTACGTCAAAAAGTTAAACGGTTAACCAACATACAGAAATGAAACGGGACGACATTCCTTGACTCATCCTCACTGGAGTTTCCTCAAGGAAACAATCAAGAATACCGTTTTCAAGGAAGGTTGGAGGATTTCCTTGAGGCGTCCTCGAATGAGGTTGAGTGGAGGAGACCTATGAGGCAACGTTTAAGAATATGGGTGTAATACTTGGAACTCCAAATATAAGTCCCTACAGATAGATTATAGGTTTAAAGAAATATAGAGATGGCTATATATATAAATACCTGTAATGTTGTATGAATTCGGACTTGACTCCCAAAACGCTGTGTATATGTAGACAGCGGTGTAAGGGGCTGAAGTCCACCAGCTCGTGCGGACATTGCGGACCTGGTTGCTCGGTGGACGACAGTCCTAACACTGCCATGTCTGGGAAAAACGTTTTATTTTATAATGTGTAACAGCCAAAAATTACAAGGCAAAAACAAATTACTAGCTTGACATAAATTTCATCACTGCTCGAATATTTATGCTCCATACCTCCACATATCTGTCGTCTCTCCTACGCTTTGAATACGCCCACCGTACTTACTAGCTAATCGCGATATTATCAGTACGCCAGCTCAACAAAAACTCATGAAACTGACATCAATCTTGCACTAACAACGCTTTTGCGACCCCTGTCGAATAGACTGATTACGGAACTAACTGACTTTATTACTACTAAGAAAGAATGAGGCTGTCGCCTCGGCTGACAAAAATACTAGTCCCACCATTAGAACAGATATGATTTATTTAATTGCACGTTAAAAATGGTCGTTATATAATAAAACTCATTCATAAAATATAATGGCAGAAAACAATGAGAGATATATGTCAAAAGGCACATCAAATAAATACGTAGGGTGTTCAACAAGTCTTGACGTGTCTGCAAACGCTAAGCATATAGCATCAGTTTTTGTATCCATTATTAAGTGTCGTTAATTACTAGAAGTTACACATTTGTTTCAGCGTCCTACAATTAATATTTTAGTTTATGAGGAAATTTAAAAAAAATGATGTGATGTCGTTGAACAAACAAAATTATCGTGTTATTATCAGTGTATAACTTTAAACGTGGTTTATCAAAACAATAATGTTTTGACGGGGTGTAGGTATTCTGTATTTGGTCAATAAGTCCCTTCTGTAAGGACTGTGAAACGATGGTATTTATAGTTTATATGTGGGGATTTTGAGCTAGACCTCGACCTCAACTGGGAAGATCAACTCAAGTGCGTAAATCGAAATCGATGAAAAAAAATAAAAATAATTAATCTTATTGCGAATAAGGATTCGTAAGATCAGTGAAGCTAAATGCACAGAAGACTGTCACAAGTGAATAGTATACTGAGATTTGCCTGCCTTAATTGTTCGAACTGAAAAATCGACAATCGAACTCGGGACTCCGCTCCTGGTTCCTACATCACGACAATGCACCAACCCATAAAGCTGCCGCTACTTGGAGATTTCTGAGAGGATCTGGTATCAAAGTACTGGAACATCCTACTTATAATCTGATCTTGCACCCTGTGACTTTGGGATATTTCCGTTTGTGAAAAAACAGATGTAAGGGCGCAAGTTTTCTCCGGACGAGCAGTTGATTGCTGCGTTTGAGAAATAATTTGATTTAATTAATAAAGCAAAGTTGGTGGATTGGATAAATTAGTGGTTTGCGCCTATTATTAAATGTATTAATTGTAGTAAGTCCAATTTGGAAAAAATATAAATTTATATAATCACACGACAAAATTTATTGAACACCCTACGTAAATTGTAAAGTATTGATGTCGGAATTGAAGAAAGATATTGTAGTTATAGGAAATATATTATGTTATAATTTATATAGTGTAAACAAAAAATGTTACCTTTTTTGTTTTTTACAATGCTGGCGAGACTTCTGCCTGACATTTCTTGAGTCTGCTTCAGTGCCATAGCACCAACCTTGAATAATAATTAAATAGTGTAATTAACATTACTTGTCGTGGCCTGACACAAATCAATTCACGCTTTCGTTCTGGGCGCCACTGGGCGGTTATCAAATTAAACAAGTTGGGAGGTAAACTAAGTTAAGTTAGGAACTAAATAGTAAATACCAGGTCGTTTATTTATTTATTTAACTTCATTTCATTGACAATAAGAGCAGACGTAAAGCCAAAGGTTTTTTCTACCAGTCAATGAAGAGGTGGTGCGGAGAAAATAACAATTTTTAAGGGTGCAAGTCACAGTCTTGAATTTGTTTGTTAAGACTTATAACTGTTTTTATACGATAATAGTACATGACTCTCTGTCACTCGCTTGCTGTAAGAGATCCCTTTCTGGAATAAGTCCGCCATTGTACTTTGTTTTATTTGTTTTTTTTATAATATAAGTCTAAAGATAAATAATAAGTAAAAAAAAATTAAAACAGGAACACATACCTGAGGGCTCAGCTTCCGTATATACTCCAAGAAATCGCTCAAATGATTACTAGAAGCTTCCTTTATCGCTTGCCTCAGCCTCGGGATATCTGCCGAGATTTGGGCACACCATTTGTAAGGCCCCACTCGAGGCAGCAACACATGCTCCAGTTGTTCCAGGGTTTTTAGTGCTGGGTAGTACCTGCGAAATAGGAAGGCCAATTTTAGTAGGATGGTGATACTTTAAAAAATCATCTTCTATACTTATATTATATTATAATACTAGCTGTTGCCCGCGGCTCCGCCCGCGTGTAGGTCGCTTTTCGCGTAACCTGTGGAAACTACAACTATCCAGACCTATAGTTAATTCTATTGTATCCTTTTCCCGTGCCAATTTTATAAAGCCATTACATTGCTACAATATCATTAAATATTAGGGCCACTTCTTTCTCAAATACCGTTTTTAAAATCAATAGGAATCAGTATTAAACAGTCGTAAAATTCTGAAAAAAATGTATGTTTTTAGTTGAGGATATAGCAGAGTGAAATTCGCTTACAGTAACAGTACCAATATCAGACAAAATTCGCTCGATAGAAAAATCTAAGTTGCCTCCTTTGGAAGTTTATTTTCAATACTATGCCTAAAATAATAAACTTATTGTCCTGCTTTTTATACCAACCTTTAGATAAAGTATTTATATAGTGAAAATAGCTGAAGTAGATTTTGTAGTGTTATTTTCCCAAATATGATGTCTTAATGCCTACAAAATGAGTGAGCGCCGCGACTACGCGGCTTACGGATAACGGACCTTCAGAAGAAGGAGCCCTTAACATTCATACTATCAATCTTTGTCTCTAAAAGAGTAGACGCAGCCTATTACAGGGTCATTAGGACCTAAAAGCCACTCCCAAAGTTTTAGTGGGCGTGAAAATTGGAGAAAAGCTCAATAAATAGTAATAAGTCAGATAAATTTGTCCTTACGACACGACCGTATTATTCCGTCAAACACTGATTTGATTATTTTTTAAACCAAAGCCAAACCAAACCAACCAATCAATTCAAATAGCTTACAATACAACACAACAAACGACCGATAAAAAAACCAACCAATAGTACTAAATCAACAGCCAAATTTTTTTTTAATAATTAGAATGAATTGCTGCCGTAAGGAAAAATTTCAATCTGCTATTAAAATAAAGTCAGCGCCATCTATTGATATTTTATGTAACTAAATCATACGCCCACAAACATTCAATGTGTTATTTTATTAAAATTTAATAGAGACTGCAGTGTGTTTTTGTCTTTATTGATATAAGTAGAAATTCTAGCTTTATCTAAATTAAATACGTTTATGTAAATCACATTCAACTGTTTAAAAGTTTTGAAGCAGTGCTTGTAGTAAACTTTAAATGGCCATAACTTCTATTTCCCTTAACCGATTTTGATGAAACAAAGATTTTACAACGCTCCTAATTATATGTAATTCACCTGTGAAAACAGCGTTCAAATCTGTTGAGTAGTTTTGAAATTATAACGCACCACACAGACAGAAAGACAGACAGACAAAAAGTGCAAATATTGTTTTTTTTTTTGTTTTTATTACTCTTCTTTAATTGCCCCGTAGAGGTTTTTTAGAAAAATATTTAATGTACAGACACTCGATTTTTACTGTCTTATTATATGTATAGATAGATAAGTACAAAATGCTTTTATATTAATGGAATTAACGCTAAGAGCTTTCTCTAAGTAACAAAATAATTCTAGAAAACAAATAAAAAACGAAAACAGAAAATTCCAGCTACTTTCTAGAAACATTTCTTTACTAAAATATTTAAAAAAAATAGACTTCAAAAATTAATACAAAACAAAAAAAGGGTAAAAACAAAAGAAGTGATGTCTAGCAGGATTCGAACCCTCTACTTAAAAATATGATCCGCTACCTCTACCGATAGGCAAACATGCTTTGCTTATTACTGCCGAAATTTCAAATGGGTTTTGTCTATAAGTTTTAAAGCAGTGTTTGAAGTAAATTTTCAATCGACCATAACTTCTTTTTCCCTTAACCGATTTTGACGAAACAAAGTTTTGACAACGCTCCTAATTATATGTAATCCAACTGTAAAAACCGCGTTTAAATCCGTTGAGTATTTTCGAAGTTATAACGTACCAGACAGACATACATACATACATACATACATACAGACAGAAAAAAATTCCAAAAACTGTCTTTTTGGTTTCTGTTACTCTTTTTTAATCGCACTCAATCAGTTTTTTTGAAATATATTAAATGTACAGACACTCGCATTTTAGTGTCTTATTATATGTATTGATGATAAAACAATAAAAATATTTTGTCTGTACCTTTAGTAATTTTGATTGAAATGGATAGAAGGACATTTAAAAAGAATAAGAGAAAGCAAAAAAAAAAAATTTTTTTTTCTGTGTATGTATATGATCACGCTTATTTCCGAAAGTACTGAACCGATTTGCTTAAAACTTTCACCAATTGTTTTGTTTTAACTCAGAAGAACATCTAAAGTTTGTTTCATCAAATCGGTTCATTAGAAAAAAAGTTATCGCCATTTAAATGAACTCAAGGCATGTTTGCCTGCAAATATACAACAGCAATTTCTTTTACTTTTTACAGACCAGACAAACAGGGACCCGTATGTGATTTTGGCCAACACTGTCAGATTTTTCGGGCTGCCTAAAGGCATCTGACATAGCCTAACGACTGCCAGGTATCAATAACAGTCGGGACAGATAATAATGTTATAATACATAAAGGAAATAATTGCACAAACCTCTTTGCTTCAACCTGTGATTTCAATTTGGAGTAAGTTGTAAGCAGCGGTAGGCACAACTCCATCTTCTCGATGGTCGAAGCTATGTTCAGTTCCACTCGGCGAGCTCTGATCAGCTCTTTAGCTATTGAGCAAAGATCTGGAAGCAATTTCATGTAGGTACATATTTTATGTCTTATTATGAATGTCATCATCATCGTCATTTCGTATAGGTGTCACTGTCTATCGACCATGCACATCCGTGTCAGAGTTCTTCGGAACGGCTTCTGACGTGGTTCCTTTAACAACTATGAAATAATGTTATCTTATTTTTTCTCTAATGTTAAAATTATCTAATAAACTTATACTACTACGAAATGGTTAAACTTAAACGAATACTTTTCTATGTGGCCCACGGTACATTTAATTTTTTTTTAAATAATTACCTTCAGTGCTCTCTTTGATGTTGTCGTCCACAACAGATATTTCTGAGTGGAGTTTCTCTGCGTGGGACCGTACTTGTAATAACTCTCTAATTGAGTCAATGAAGCCCTGAAAAAACATTATAATTTGCTGAGTATTTACTTACTTCATCATCATCGGGGGGTGGTATCATGACATAGGTGATGTGTCTAGAAACCCGTTGCTATTTGTTTCCTGTTTTAACTACCATCATGTTGATTTGGCCTAAGGCCTAGGCTCTGTCTACCCCATATGGGGTAAAGACATGACTATTGGTAAGTATAATGTATCAATGGTGGTATATAAGGAAAGTCCTTTGATACTACTTTTATTTGTTAACTGTATTGCAAGTCACATCATAAATGTCTGGTTTTTATAAATAACTAGCCTTTGCCTGCGGCTTCACCGCGTTGAACTTCCCTCGGGAACGGTGCTTTTTCTCGGGATGAAAGGTACCCTATGTCCTTCTCCTGATTTTAAGCTACCTCTCCACCAATTATAAGCCTAATCAGTTCAACTGTTCTCAAGTTATAAAAGTGTAATTAACACGACTATCTTTTATATATATAGATAGATAGATAAAAACTATTTTTTCACTTTAAATTGATTGATTGAAGTTCCAATCCACAAATGTACTCAACATTTGTGGATTGGAAATTCAATCTTGCTCAAAAAGTTATGTGTGCATGTGAATGTGACAATTTTGGTTACTGAATTCAAGAAAAAATATTATATGATTTATAGTTTAATTCATGTTTTAGTTTAATTTAAATATTATCATATATTATATTGGACTATATTAATCAAGAAAATATATTCAGAATATTTTTTTTTCTTCTAATATTATCTACGATCAGTCTCTTGCCTATAAGCGTTGGTTATATATTCAGAATTTATAAATAAAAAATATTTGAGAGCCATGCAAATATTTACTACTAGTTACTGCATACAAAAGGATCTGAGGGTTCAATATGCTTGACTTTAGGACCTATAAGAGATTATATCTAGTAGGAAGTTACTGCTTTGCTTAACTAGGTACCTAAAATATGTAGGTATTTTAATAGTTGTACCTACTATATTTGGCCAATATTCAAATTCTTATTGGCATTTAATTCAACTTACTTGATAGTGAAAATTGCACAACTTCTCAATTTCCTTATCATGCTGCTTAATCCTCTCGTCCAACTGCTGGACGAAGGCTTCATGACCTTCACCTTCGTACACTGACCTGAAGGCTGGACCCCAGTAATCATCGATTCCTTCTATCTCCTAGGAATATACAATAGACATACATCATAAGAAATCTTCCATATGCATAAAAATGTTGCTCACATGCTATAATATATTTAAAAAAATAAGCCATTTCATTATAATAGCCGAATGCATAAAATGGGTGTACGGTGCTTACTTGTATAGTGGCATTCGTCATTTTCTTGAGTAATCAAAAAACTAAATAACTTGTATCGCAGTAAAAAGATAGATGATCAAAAATCCGACACATTAATGTTTGTATACGATAGTTTACAAAATAAATTTTCAAACAAACAAATAGATCAGATGACCAGATACAAGAAGTAGTCAAACTGTCAAAGGCAAGGCAGGCAAGCTATTGTATTGTATCAAAGAGGTTGTATTTTGTTTTCGCAGATTTGTAGGTAGCTGTCATAGCTGTAGCCAAAGTGACACTGTCTTGATATGACATTGATAATGACAAATTAACTCATTTTTTTTATTGTTAATCCACGAAATGGCAATCTTAACGTATAGCCTATTATTTGCCAGGGCAGGGGGGTTACTACCGTCTCTTAAAACCATGTATGATCCAGGGGGGTTACTATCGTCTCTTAAAACTATGCAAGATCCAGTGAGTAAGGGGGATGAATGTCGCATTACATCTTGTATCGCGCTGTCTCGATGGCGGTAGCCACCCAGTGAGTAAGGGAGATGTCGCCTTACATCATGTATTGCGCTGTCACGCTTACTACCGTCTCTTAAAACCATGCAAGATCCAGTGAGTAAGCGAAACAGCGCAATACATGATGTAAGGTGACATCTCCCTTACTCAATCGTTCTTGCCCATGCAAGAAAAAAGATGGTGGTAAGCCACCGGTACCCGGTACCCATTTTTTTGGTAAATAGCCAGATTGTGGGTAACATTTTCTCATTGTGAAGCATCGTGACAAATGTCATCTATGAATGTCAAACTCAAAATTTCAAATGTCAATGAAATGTCAAAATTGCCAAAACTGCTTTATCGCAGGAAGATTGTAGTCGCGACTTGCAATATTTGATAAAAATTATTCGTCAGAAATTCACAGTAGTCAATCCAATTAATCGGCATATTATCATAGCGATCCATGTGGCCATAATAAATTATTTTTTCTAAACACTTCTTTGTTAATCGCATTAGTATTATTAGTCCCGCAACCATGGCTCACTGTATTAGAGTTTTGCATGGCCAGGTAAGTTATTCAATATTTTTACCACGTTTAGGCTAATTATTGATACAAAGATAAGGAGCAATGACTTGATTCATCATTAATATCCATACTGCGTTTGTTTACATTGTTATCAATACGCGAATGTATATTTACAATTTCTGATAATATTGAATGAATAAGGTCCCGCGAAATCGTTTTACGTGAGGTCGAGGGGTTAAGCATAATAATCAAAAGTATCTTTACTATCTAATCTTATTTACAACGCCATGAGAGGAGGTGTGTGTCTTGGTATTTTCCAATGCTCTCTTTGACGTAAGAATTCTGTTTCAGGGTGGCAGGACTAGAGTGGTGCTGTTGGAGATTCAAAAACGATGCTTCAGCGTGTCTCCCCTCACTGCCGCGGCAGCTCAGGTACATAAAACCCTGAAAAAAGTGTTTTTTTCCGGCTTTTTCTGTGACAAACCGAGGTTGTTATGTAATCACTAAAATGTTAAAAAGTTACATCCTTTTGAATTAATCGTGTTATAAAGTGCAATATGGTGCGTTTTAGGTGGCAATGTCGAAGTTCGACAAAGCTCCATTGCCGTACGACAAGTTATCAAAGAATTTGGAGGTGGTCAAGAAGAGGTTAGGTCGTGATATGACCTTGTCCGAGAAGGTTCTCTACTCACACTTGGATGATCCTAAAGAACAGGTGAGTGGTCCATATTTATTTTGTGTAATTTCCCATTGATTACAGGTGGATAAGCTTAATTTATCTAATTTTAATTTACATAATAATTCATTGTTTACCAATTCTAATTCTGGATTTTAAAAAATAAAACTAATTTGTTTTTATGGTAGATGTTTTTTTATGAAGGTAATATTATCATATGCTATCAAATCAAGATTGTCAACAGTTGAGATCCTTTTTAATTAACACCCATGTGTCAGAATTGGTTTGTGAACTTATAGGTTTTCCTCTCTTTAAAATTAGCATGGAACATCTCAATTATTCAGAAAACATTGTAATAATCTTTTATCATGTACAGTGGGCTGCAGAGAAATCTGACCCCCTTTAAATAGCGATACTTGTGGCATGGGGGTCAGATTTCTTTGCAGACCACTGTACATCAAGATGATAATCTTTTCAATAAACAATATTTTTATTTTAGTGTGTCTAATAATACATACTAAAATAAAAAATATTCATATTTAACTTGGGTTATCAAAGTTAAGTAAACTTTATGATAAATACTAATTGCTTCATTCATAAATTACAACAAATGTTGCTTATATTGTTGAATTATATTTTAATCTTTTAACTTTATTTTTAATGTGTGATTTTGTTTTTTCTTTTTGTTAATTTTGGCTAACGGCACTGGTGTCAAGACTATTCATAGTGCCAGAAGTCATCTGACTTAACCTAACAACTGCCATCTATTGGTAGCAGGGAGGCATGCCTTTTATGGTAATTTTAATATAAAAAAAAATGTACTGTGAATTGTTTGGTGTTTTTTTATATAGAACCACAAACAGATTTACATTACAATATTTGTTTCTTAAAGTTATTGGAGACTAAATTGATTTAATTAAATGTATTTATGTTATCATTGCATGGGTTGATCTAAACAACTACAAATAAATGCTAATTAGTTGAGTTAATTAGAGAAAATGTCCTCGTTTATGTTATTATACATTCCTAAATGACATCAAAATCTAAGAAAAAGATTAGTTATAAGGCCATCACTCAGGATAAGAACTAACATATTCATACTTTCCATACTAATATTTTAAATGCGAAAGTCTGTCTGTATGTTACACTTCACGGCTTAACTGCTGGACAGATTTTACAAAAATTTGGTATCAATATAGTTAAAGACCAGGGGTCAAACAAAGGCTACTTTTCGGCGCGATATAACTGAGTAATACGCGGGTGGAGTCGCGGGCAATTCTAATCATTTATATATATAAAAATGTAACTAGCAGAGTTGTAGAAGGCATCTTAACTTTTAAGAGACATTCATAGAAATTATTTTATGCAATATTACAAATTATATATTTCAAAATATCAATTTGTGTCCCTCAATCAACTGACACCCTAATATTAACATCAGAAAAATAAATATAGACAGCTTTGATTTACGTAGGGCTTTGTAATACAATCATTTCCTATCATAACATACCTCTAGTTATATACAGGGTGGAAGTGTAAACACCGTTATCAAATAAATAGTAGATTTTTTTTTTTTTGTTCCCTGCTATCTGCCATCGGCTGTCAGCCATAATCAGATGTTTTCATGTGGTTGGGATAAAGGTAGGTGCGATTCCATCAAACAGCACCACATACATAGATAGAGACTATTCAGTTAGTTTCTCTGGTCTAAGTCCAATATTTGTTTTCTCTTCAGGCGTTTTACATCTTCCTGTGCATTTAACAGACTCTTAGCCAGTTTGTTTGTATGCTTATTGAGCCTTTCCTTATATCTGCTGCATTTTTTGCAGGCTTCCTCCTTTACAGTTGACATTTCCAGATATTCATGTATTTCTGTGTTTCTCACAAACCAGTGTGCATTTGAAATGGTTCTTAGTGCAATATTTTGAAACCTCTGTAAGATCTCTATATTAGAATTACTAGCACTGCCCCAGAGCTCCACTCCGTATGTCCAAATTGGTTTTATTATGGTCTTGTAGACAAGCAATTTGTTACTAAGGGACAGTCGGGATTGGCGCCCCAGTAACCAAGACAGTTGCTTAAATTGCAAGGAAGCTTCTGTTTTTTTGGCTTTAATATGGTTAGCCCATGTCAGTCTTCTATCCAGGTGCAGGCCGAGATATTTTACGCTGTTATTGCTTGGTAGCTGTTTGTCTTCCATACTCACCGACGGGCAGTCCCCCTTTCTAAGTGTAAAATGTTATTTGTGAAGACTTAGTTACACTAGGTTTAATCCTCCACTTCTGCAGCCATGAGTCCACTTTATGAAGCTGTGTCTGGAGTTTCAGTGATGCGTTAATGGGGTCTTTATCACTTGAAAGGCATGCTGTGTCATCAGCATATGTTGCCGTTAATACATCCTCTGTTTCAGGCATATCTGCCGTATATATCGAATAAAGGACAGGGCCAAGCACTGATCCTTGAGGGACCGAGGCAGTGATGTAGTATAACTTTGAGAGTTCCTCTTCGTACTTTACTTGGAATCTTCTTTGATGAAGGTAGGATTTAAGGATCATGTAAAAAGAATTTGGTAGAAGGATCTTCAGTTTAAACAAAAGCCCCTTGTGCCAGACTCTATCGAAAGCCTGTTGGATGTCTATGAATACTGCAGAGCAGTACTCCTTTTTCTCCAGCGATTGCCTTATTTTGTGGACTACTCTATGAACTTGTTCTACAGTGGCGTGTCCTTCCCGAAATCCAAATTGGTGTTCTGGTATAATGTTGTTTTCTTCTAGAATTGGTTTAAGTCTTGACAGGAGAATCTTCTCGAACACCTTAGATAATACAGGGAGTAGACTGATAGGCCTAAAATAAATAGTAGATAGATAAAATAATTTTTTTATTATCTAACTATAACTAGTTTAATAATAAAATTTAGATGTTTTATTCCCATAAATGGTTAAAATGTATACACCCTTCTATTTATTCCAATACGCGCGGCTGCGCGTGCGGCAAGATCTATGTACCTATGCGTACTTGATATTATTGGTATGGCGTTGCTGACGTAAGTTTTCGTGGATGTGGATTGTTGTTCAAATTACTTGACTAAAAAATAATGTTATTATTTTATACTTATTTCGAAGTCCCTTGATGATACTGAACTTCCAGTATCTAGTATATCTATACTTCCATCCATACTAATATTATAAATGCGAAAGTCTGTCTGTCTGTCTGTTATCTCTTCACGGCTAAACTGCTGGACCGATTGTGATGAACTTGGTATGGATATAGTTATGCACTAGGAGTCAAATATAGCCTACTTTTGGGCGCGATATAACCGAGGCACACGCGGGCGGAGCCGCGGGCAACAGCTAGTATATATGTACACGTATATGCCAGTTTTCTATTGGATCATGTCACGTTGGGTCACCATTTGTAGTGGTATTGTGCCTCTTCGTATATGCCAGTAACTTTAATTAGATTTTAATGTTCCTTTTTTATACGATTACTAGCTTTTGCCTACGGCTCCGCCCGCGTGGGAAATCCGCGAAAGATTAGGCGTGCGGTCACCGTAGCCTATACGTTCGCAACACGAGGGGAAATTAGCGCGCTGTCAACTCGCCACAGTACTCATTCACGAAAATAAAGCATTTTTCATAAAAAAAGAAAACAATAAGAAAGAAAAATCCAATATTATATTTTAATTGAATCCTAGGAAGTCGAACGCGGGACCAGCTACCTCCGCCTCCGGCCAGACCGAGTGGCTATGCAGGATGCCACCGCCCAGATGGCCATGCTGCAGTTCATCTCGTCCGGATTGCCCCGCGTCGCTGTACCCTCCACCATTCATTGCGACCACTTGATCGAGGCCCAAGTTGGAGGAGCCAAGGATTTGGCTCGGGCTAAGGTTGCTTTTTTTTATTATATTATTTCATTAATTAAATAAGATTTATTTTAAAATGTTACATTATGGTTTTCGACCTGACCGCTTTATACATATATTTGAAAGTCAAAAAAAGGTAATACATTTGAAAAACCTGGTTTTGGAACCACAATTTTTATAATGTGTCGCTCTGCTGGGCAAAAGCCTCCCCTCTTTTCTGTCGCGTGCCACTTCTTTCCAATTCTTTTCAAAGGCTAAGTCATTTGACAATTTTTTTTTCGGATTTATTTCTAACCTTATTATAAAGAGTAGTAGTAGTAATTTAGATCTTACCGGATTCACCTAAAACCAATAACATTCCTAAACAGGATCTAAACAAAGAAGTCTACAAGTTCTTGGAGTCCGCTGGTGCTAAATACGGCGTCGGTTTCTGGAAGCCAGGCTCCGGCATCATCCATCAGATCATCCTGGAGAACTATGCGTTCCCCGGCTTGCTGATGATCGGTACCGACTCCCACACACCCAACGGTGGTGGTCTTGGTGGTCTTTGCATTGGTAAGTCTATTGTCTATGTAGACCATAAAGTAGTCGTAGTCTAGTTTCTGGAGGCCAAGTTTTGGCAACATTATCTGATTACTAGCGACCCGCCCCAGCTTCGCATGGGCATAAAAACCTTCCTCTTGAATCACTCCATCTATTAAAAAAAAACCGCATCAAAATCCGTTGCATAGTTTTAAATATTTAAGCATACATAGGGACAGAGAAAGCGACTTTGTTTTATACTATGTAGTGATAGTGATTCTAGGGAACCCTCGGCCTCCAAGGTCATTGGTAAGTTTATTCCTCTATTGTTAAGTGGGTATATACCATTTGTGCAATTATATTACATTGGTGTAATTTTCTACACACAAGGACGATATGCCCGCGCTAGAAATCGAACTTAGTAATTTTTTTTTCATTCTATTCTAGTAACTGTGACGCCAAGGAGATCATTTAATTTAATTACTAGCTATTGCCCCTGTGTCTGTTGAAGTGGTACTTTGTCATATTGTATAAAAAGTATCTACTTGCCCAATTTTAGACCTGTCCAGTTCCGTTGTTGTGGCGTGATTGTGTGACAAACATCCATCCTATCCAAACTTTCACATTAATACATTTTCAAATTTCAATTTCAATTATAATATATATATATATATATATATATATATATATATATGAGTATAGATTATTACATTCAGGGGCATATAAAAGTGACCTCCTTTCTCACCATAGTTATGGGGGGTTTAGATTTATCTGCCTCAAACTGTACCTAACTGTTAAAAAGGTAAATGTAATTAAAAAATATGTATAAAAACAGAGTAAAATATATCTTTTTAATTAATTTATATAGGTGTGGGTGGCGCTGATGCCGTGGACGTAATGGCGGACATTCCATGGGAACTGAAATGCCCTAAAGTCATTGGTGTTAAACTGACCGGTAAGTTTATTTACAAGTTTCTAGTTTTTTTATGTGCATAAATGTAGGTACAATTAGGTTACAATAAATGACACTTAAAAGAGCCAGTACATTTTACCTTATCAAGGTGTGCAAATATATGATGCCTCTAATATAAAATATATAACAATATTTTTATTGTATTTATTTTCGAAAAATCCCATAGTAACGTTATGAATGAAAGCCGATAGACAATTTCTTGTTCTTCCGGCATATCCCTTAATTCTCAAACTGATGTTTAGGCCACTTCCAGCGATACCTAGGTCATTTTTAATCGGAAATAACTCGTAAAGTATTTAATTTTTATCTAGAGGGAAATTTTGATTGAGCGTTTTATTAAAAAGTTATTTAATTAGAACGTAATTTAAAATTGTGGTGATTACATTAAAGCACCAACCCCTTATAAAAAATCATGTAAACTGATTAATTCCTTAAACTCGAATACTTTATAATACCACAAAAAAAGACTCAATTTAAGACATATGCATTGCGTAAAAAATTTTAAACCGTTACCGATTTTGATGGAATTTGGTATGGATATAGTTAAAGACCGAGGGTCAAAAATAGTCTACTTTTGGGCGCGATGTGACCGATTTCCACGCGGGCAATTTCCAAGCAAGTATAGTACATACATGACGTAAGATTTAATAAAAATCACAAAACATACCTAAAACAACAGATACATAATAAAAAAACCTTTGAGCTTTATTTGACATTGGCAAAAAAACAAGTCAACATAAACATAATGCAAGAATATTCTAAAACAGACATTAATTCAATGCAATAAGGTTTTATATCAATCAAACTGTTCGGTAGGTAAATAACTGCTACCACCTAGTCTTATAAAGATACGCAAGATAAAAATAAACGTATGTGGCGCAAAGCCAAGATGACATAGTAGCGATTCGATAACGATTTCCACATTGATACTTTCTTTATTACACCCCGCCAAAAAGAGGCGTACTGTAGCATTGATTAGGTGACTGTCTATGTTAATAGCTTTGAATTTAAAGTATGTAATATATGAAACAAAACATGTTTGGGCAGGTAGGACAATAAGTATACCATGATTCCACTATCAATGTAAAAGGTGGTTGAGTAACTTTAGGACTTCATTTGTTAAATAAATACATTATACTAAAACAATACACAATTAAAAATTAAAAATTCCTTCTCGGATTGTACCCGGCTCAAAGCTACCCATCAAGGTTGTTTTTTTATTAGCAATGGATATCCTTTGAGTCAGGTAACATCCGGAGCGAGGGTTAACTTAAGAATATTTTTGTTATTTCGCATTTATAATATTAATATGGATTTCTTTAATTCTTTTTTTGTTGTATAATATAATAACCAAAATCAATTTACTTATTTATTTACACATTTATTTTTATTTTAATCTGTTTTCCTTTATCCCCTTACGGGGTAGACAGAGCTTTGCATTGATCCATAAGATACATATATGGAATGCAGTTTATTTTAACGTAAAATATAAAAATCTGAACGAAAATTTTATTTCTAAGTAAGAAAAATAAATTCTAAATACATGCTTTAGATCTGTCAAATGATGTAGATAGTATATCTTAGAGTAGACTTGTCTATGACGCAGTCTATGAACTCGCGATCATTGGGCGTGATTCCTCGAGTAATGCAATGTTCATTTCGATTTATCAATAAATCGATCGAATATTGATATTATACAAACGATTGTATATGATAAAACCATCGTTGCGTTTTGGCGCTACGTCAAATATTGAAACGAATATGAAATGTGTACTATCGAGAATAATATCTAAGTATGTGCGTAAAACTAGATAAAAAGAAACGACATTGTTAAAATGACATAGGTGATAAATCATGATAACAGCCGAAGGCAGTGCGGTATGATATAACATGTATGTAATTGGTCCATCGTTTATTTTGTGCTATAGGGCTGAAAGCAGTAACGTAGTTTTTAGTTTGGAATATTTTGCTTACATCGGATGTGATGATAATTTCATTCATACTATACATGTATTACTAGCGACCTGCCCCGGCTTCGCATGGGCATAAAAACCTTCCTGTTGAAGCAATCTATCTATTAAAAAAAACCGCATTAAAATCTGTAGCGAAGTTTTAAAGATTTAAGCATACATAGGGATATAGGGACAGAGAAAGCGACTTTGTTTTATACTATGTAGTGATAGTAATTTTTTAAATAGTATATTCCTATGCTTTTTAAACGTTTCATTCTTTCTATGTCTATCAACTGGAGTTTTCGGACATCCATACGTCACCACAATCTCATTAAAAATTGTTCAACTTGACCCGGATTTGGCATAGGTTAAATATTGTTGTTCATAAATAAGTAAAAGGACAAAGTGTGGTATTCGTGAACCCAATTATAGTGATCACGTGCAAGGGCGGATCCACCGTTGTGGGCACGATGGGCTCCTTGTGACGTCACACTTTTATGTTATAATATATTTTTATTATAGGCTGATAATATTAAACGCTTAGTAAAACATGGATATAATCACATTTAAAAGTCGTTCCTGGTAGTGATGTGCCATCCCCGGGAATTTTTCAAACTATCCCAATGTGCTCGTAAACATTCCCGGTATTTTTCCCGTAAACAAATGTAACTTTGGAAATATTGGGAATATTAAATGGCTGGCAAAGCTTATGTGAGAAATTTTTCCTCTTATTTTCTGTAAAACAAAGGAAAAATTCCCGCATAAACTTTGTGAGCCAGCGGCACAACACTATTCATGAGTCATGGTTGTTCATGAGCGTGATCGTTCTTCGCTCGGCCGACTTTCCGGTGGCTGTGACGACAACCTTTTTCGAGGGCTGGATACGCGCCTGATTACGTGCCGCGATATTCAAGTCCCGTGTTAGACATAACAACATGTATCGCGTTGCACTACTGCGCATCGTGCATTCATTGCATATGATATGTGATGATACTCACGCTGTGAAATTCGACACTGCTAATATTAGTTTATTGAATAGACCTTCTATAGTCGTGGACGGCTATTTATTCTGATCATATCAACGAATTTTTTATATATAATGTGTTGGTAGACAAGCATACGGTGTTCGAAGAGTAATTTGTAGAGAAACTAGCTGTTGCCCGCGACTTCTTTTGTGTGTAATTTAGAAAATAATTTCATGGGATTTATTTTTATAGAGAGGAACCATAATTATTATTTTAAAATAAAAGTAGTTACGATTTCTAATGTTAGCTGAAAAAATTGTTTATCCGCTTTGGAGATTGGCGGAACAAACAAAATGCATTTAGAAATGCAAATTAAAATATCTTATTTGGTCACTTATTACTTATTTGGTCAAATTCACACGCATATAATTTCTCCGTATAAAATGTAGGTATAGAAAAATACGAAGGGGTCTAGGATTGATGATGATGACAATATTAGAATGCTGTGACGTGTGGCGTGGGTCTCTGTTATATCGCGCCAAACAGTAGCCTATGTTTCACCTCTGGCCCTTATCTATATTCATATCAAATTTCATCTAAACCGGTCCAGCCGTTTATCAGTGAAAGCGTAACAGACAGATGGACAGACTTTCGCATTTATAATATTATATTACTAGCCGACCCGGTGAATTTCGTACCGCCTTATAGTTATTAGTATTTATATAAAACCCTATATCCATACTAATATTATAAATCCGAAAGTCTGTCTGTCTGTCTGTCTGTCTGTCTGTCACCTCTTCACGGCTAAACTGCTGGACCGATTGTGATGAAATTTGGTAGGGATGTAGTTAACGACCTGAGGTCAAACATAGGCTACTTTTGGGCGCGATATAACCGAGTCCCACGCGGGCGGAGCCGCGGGAAACAGCTAGTGTGTTATATACCTAAAACCTTCCCTGGCAATCACTTTATCTATAAGAGAAAACCGCATGAAAATCTGTTTTTTAGTTTTTAAGTTTTGCGCTCACAGACAGACAGACAAAGTGCGAGCGACTTCATTTTATACAATGTATAGAAGTATGAAATATGATGGAAGTATGGTTAGAAGGTAAAAAACCTTTTTTTATTCATTTACTAGCTGTTGCCCGGGGCTCCGCTCCTGCGGGAATTCCGGGATAAAATATAGCCTATGGGTTATTCCAGAGTCTAAGCAATCTCCATTTCAAATTTCAGCTAAATCCATTCAGCCGTTCTTGAGTTATAAAATGTGTAACTCACACGACTTTCTTTTATACATATAGATATATTTATTTGAACAAATGGCACATAGAATCGATATGTGTTAACATCAGAAATCTCTTTCACCAGGCCAGCTAAAAGGCTGGACGAGTCCCAAGGACGTGATCCTGAAAGTGGCCGGCATTCTGACCGTGAAGGGCGGCACCGGCGCCATCGTGGAGTACCACGGGCCCGGCGTGGACTCCATCTCCTGCACCGGCATGGCCACCATCTGTAACATGGGCGCCGAGATCGGGGCTACCACCAGCGTGAGTAGACCACACACATTTCAGCTCGTGTGCTGCTGAGGAGTTTATGCACTATTGTGTTGCTGCAGCTATATGACTAGCAAATGAATGGATTTTTTTGAAGGTGCAGCACATACGGAGCTAGAGGATTTTGAGCAGACTGTACCACATTCTGAAGGTAGTCTTACAGAAGTCCTGCTTTGGTGTGCATGAGTAGACTACTTTCATTTCAGGTCTATGGACTACTAGCTGTTGCTCAGGGCTCCGCTCCCGTGGGGAATCCGGGATTAAATTTAGCCTATGTGTTGTTCCAGGGTCTAAGCAATCTTCATTCCAAATTTCAGCGATATCGGTTCAGCCGTTTACCTGTGAAAGTGTAACAAATATCCATACAAACTTTCGCGTTTGTAATATTAATAGGATAGTAGGATATATTGTGACGCTGCAGCTGAATGACTAGCAAATAAAAGGACTTCTATAAAGGTGCAGCAGTGTACGGAGCCTGAGGATTTCAAGCAGATCTTACCATATTCTTTAGGTTGTCCTGCGGAACTCCTGATTTAGGTGTGAGACAAGGTGGGAAAGCCAAAGTTTCTGATAGTTTAACATACTACGATAGGATTAGATAAAGATTAAATGGACCTCTTTGAAGGTACAGCAGGTAGATCGTACCATATTCTAAGGGTTTCCTGCAGAAGTCCTGCTTTGGGTGTGAGGCTAAAGGGAAGAGTTGATCCCACATGTTTTACAGGCTTCCTGTTATATTTCACAACCAATTTGTCTACGAGGATTTTTTTTAGTATTTCATGACAACCAGTTGCGATAGGAGCTCATAATATAGAGGATTTTTTTTTAAATTTTTCTGTGCCTATAAGTACATTAGTTAATACCTTTTTAGAATAAGACTGATGTGCTTTTATGTGGGTTCAAGCTATTTATACCATTTACGAAAACGCTTTCGCAGTCTAGCAAACATTAAGTCATTGTAAATTTACTGTTTTTATGAAATTAAAAATTAAAATATGTTTTTTTAGAACAGTTAATATAATACCCGCCACATAAGTTGGCCACAAACGGGACGTGCTGGAGGCTGCGCACGTTAAAATTTGTATGAAAATCGGCTAAACTAACTTCTCATCACCTTGTTCATATCCGCCCAATTATGCCATCGTCCCTAAATTCTACCCCCCGTATTAAGAAACGTTTGTTAAGCCTATTTTAACTAAAATATGTTTTGTCTCTTTTTCTCTTATCTGAGACTTCACGTGAAAAAAAGAGACGCAACACATTTTAGCTAACATACACATTTTTTACATTACAAAACGTCGTAACAGTAGTAACTATAATAAAATAAATGCCAAATATGTCTGTTTATTTATTCAGGTATTCCCATACAACGCTCGCATGGAAGCATATTTGAAGTCCACCGGCCGCCAGAGCATCGCCGCACACGCCAATAACTACAAGCACCTCCTCACTCCTGATGCGAAGGCACCTTACGATGAGGTAATAAGGGTTATAATTATTCAACACGCCTATTTATTACTTAAATCCATCAGCCGTCAAGCGTCCAACTCAAACTTGACGGCACCTTAATATAAATAAATATATAGGTAGGCACAAATCACACAGATTGAGTTAGCCCCAAAGTAAGTTCGAGACTTGTGTTATGGGATACTAACTCAACGATACTATATTTTATAACAAATACATAATATAGATAAACATCCAAGACCCAGGCCAATCAGAAAAAGATCATTTTTCATCTTGACCTGACCGAGGATCAAACCCAGGACCTCCTGAGCAGCGGTCAGGCATGTTAACCATTACGCCACGAAGGTCGTCACCCTTCATTTCATTCACCTTAGTACGAGGTAATAAGGGTTATAATTGTTTAACTAATAATGAAACTGTTTGTTATCGAGAAATCAAAGGCAAGAACAGTTTTTAAATTAAACTTCGTATAGTTTCCCAAAAATATGTCTCGACTTACTGGCCGTGCAATGAGCGAAGAGCGCTGATCTTATATATTTGGATTATTTATTCATCATTCATTGTCACAGTCATTTAAAAAAATAACAGGTGGCCTTAAAAACACGAAACAATTTATTTCCTCTATTGACCTTCCCTTAGGAGCTTTATAGTGGCTGGTACTGCTACACTGATATCACGCTGTTTGTTATATGGAGCGTGTGTATGTCTGGTAATGGATTTGGATGGTACAGTCTTACTCTTAAACTTAAATTACCCCTCGCACGTATTAAGAAATCATTCTGACTCCTGTCTTGTCTCACATTGTTAATTTTCCACACATATTTGAGCGCCGTAATTCCGACGTCTCAATCAGCCGCAGTCAAAGTTTTAGACAATATATTTGCCAAACCTTTTTCACTTATGGCGCACAGTAACTAATTTAATACTAACACCCTTAAATGTACCCATGTCTGACATAAAATAAATAAATAAAATAAATGAATTATATGTTATGACATTGCAGCTGATCGAAATCGACCTCTCCACACTGGAGCCCCACGTCAACGGCCCATTCACCCCGGATCTGGCCAACCCCATCTCCAAATTGGGCGAAGAGGCCAAGAAGAACAACTGGCCTTTGGACATCCGTGTTGGCCTTATTGGATCCTGCACCAACTCCTCGTACGAGGACATGGGACGCTGTGCCAGCATTGTTAAGGAAGTAAGTTGTTCGGAATTCAGCTACTAATTTCATGGAATCTTCTAGAACCGTCTATTTAATCCCATCTCCAAAATATACCAAGAAGGACAACTGGACATCCGTGTGGGTCTCATAAGAGCCTGCAGCAACTCTTCATATGAAGACATGGGACGCTGTGTTATCAACATTATAGAAGTGTTGTTTGAAACTCTCCTTTTGTTTAATGGTATCATCTAGATTCTAGAACCTTCCATTTATTATGGGTCTGGCCTATCCCATCTCCAAAATAGGCCAAGAAGACAACTGGAGATTTCGTGTGGGTCTCATCAGATCCTGGACAAATTCCTCGTAAAAAGACATGAACCCACGACTTCTGGGTCTCAGGCAAACGCCTTAACCACTGAACCACAGCGGCATTTACTTTAATATTTTGTAACAACAAACTTTTCTTCCTCTTGCTCGGAAAAAGCAAGCCGAATTATTTAAAAAAAAAAACCATACGTTAATAGATCATGTTATCTGAAAATAAAAGATTTTTATTTATTTAATAGGCTCATCAGGCTGGCATCACTTGCGCTTTTTCAGAAATTTACGTATTTTTTGTTTGTATTTTTTTTTAATTGCTTCATTTCTGGCCTTGACAGTAATGTACTATTGTTGTATGTTGTCAGGCGTTGAGCCATGGAGTCAAGTCGAAGATTCCGTTCAACGTGACCCCCGGGTCAGAACAGATCCGCGCCACAATAGAGAGAGACGGCATCGCGCAGACTTTGAGGGAGTTTGGAGGCACCGTGAGTACCTTGTTTGTTTGTAAGGTGTTGAGTTAGATGTGATTAGAATATCTCGTTCAACGTGACCCCCGGGTCTGAACAGATCCGCGCTACTATAGAAAGAAGCAAAGCAAAGAAAATACCAATAATATTTAAAAAAATGCGCCAATGTGATACAATCTCACACAAAATTTTACAATTAGTTAAGTATTCGAGTTTCCATTAGATGTCGGTTTTATTAACATACTAGCTGTTCCCCGCGGCTTCGCCCCGCGTGGGACTCAGTTATATCGCGCCCAAAAGTAGCCTATGTTTGACCTCAGGTCGTTAACAACATCCCTACCAAATTTCATCACAAGTGGTCCAGCAGTTTAGCCGTGAAGAGGTGACAGACAGACAGACAGACAGACTTTCGCATTTATAATATTAGTATGGATTACTGTATGTTGCTTTGAGAAGTTTATTCAGTATCACGAGCAGAGTGTACATTAACAGTTTCTCGTGTAATCAAACATGCAATTTTCGATTTTCAGTCGGATATTTTTCTCAAATCACTAATTAATATTTTATGTATATATCCAGGTACTAGCCAACGCGTGCGGCCCTTGCATCGGCCAATGGGACCGCAAGGACGTTAAAAAGGGCGAGAAGAACACGATTGTGACGTCATACAACCGCAATTTCACCGGCAGGAACGACGCCAACCCCGCCACTCACTGCTTCGTCACCAGTCCTGAATTAACCACAGCTCTGGCTCTAGCTGGTGAGAATCTCCTTCTCTTTCTTATAGCGTTTTTTCAAGTAAGTTCTATACTATATAGGTTTTGGCGAAAATAACACGATTGTGCCGTCATACAACCGCTGCTTCGTCACTAGTCTTGAATTAACCACAGCTCTGGCTCTAGCTGGTGAGAATCTCCCTCTCTTTCTTATAGCGTTTTTCCAAGTAAGTCCTATATTATATGGATTTGAGCGAGAAGAACACGATCGTGACGTCATACAACCGCAACTTCACCGGCAGGAACGACGCCAACCCCGCCACTCACTGCTTCGTCACCAGTCCTGAATTAACTACAGCTCTGGCTCTAGCTGGTGAGAATCTCCCTCTCTTTCTTATAGCGTTTTTTCAAGTAAGTTCTATACTATATAGGTTTTGGCGAAAATAACACGATTGTGCCGTCATACAACCGCTGCTTCGTCACTAGTCTTGAATTAACCACAGCTCTGGCTCTAGCTGGTGAGAATCTCCCTCTCTTTCTTATAGCGTTTTTCCAAGTAAGTCCTATACTTTATGGATTTGGGCGAGAAGAACACGATCGTGACGTCATACAACCGCAACTTCACCGGCAGGAACGACGCCAACCCCACCACTCACTGCTTCGTCACCAGTCCTGAATTAACTACAGCTCTGGCTCTAGCTGGTGAGAATCTCCCTCTCTTTCTTATAGCGTTTTTCCAAGTAAGTCCTATACTTTATGGATTTGGGCGAGAAGAACACGATCGTGACGTCATACAACCGCAACTTCACCGGCAGAAACGACGCCAACCCAGCCACTCACTGCCTCGTCACCAGGCCTAAATTAACTACAGCTCTGGCTCTAGCTGGTGAGAATCTCCCGCTCTTTCTTATAGCGTTTTTTCAAGTAAGTTCTATACTATATAGGTTTTGGCGAAAATAACACGATTGTGCCGTCATACAACCGCTGCTTCGTCACTAGTCTTGAATTAACCACAGCTCTGGCTCTAGCTGGTGAGAATCTCCCTCTCTTTCTTATAGCGTTTTTCCAAGTAAGCCCTATACTATATGGATTTGGGCGAGAAGAACACGATTGTGCCGTCATACAACCGCTGCTTCGTCACCAGTCTTGAATTAACTGCAGCTCTGGCTCTTGCTGGTGAGAACCTCCCTCTCTTTCTTACAGTGTTTCTCCGATTAATCTTAAGTTAGATTTGGGAGAGAAGAACACGATTATGACGTCATACAACCGCTGCTTCGCCACGCCCTGGAAACAAGTCCTATAAGGACTTTCTTGAATTATTAATCTTCTCCAGTCCTACTTTAGACAAGTCAAGTCAAAAACGTCAAGTCAGTAGTCAAGGCCAGTCCAGTAAAAAGTCTAGTCAGAGTCAGATTGCCATGTGGAAACATTTAACTTGGAGATTTTGGTGTCAATTCTCACGCTTGTTCACGAACACTTATCGAATAATAATCCGCCATTATTATGCACAATTAGTCGAAAAAGTATAAATTTTGCAAATTAAATACGAGCGCGGACAATGACAGTTTACTTTCTCTTCAACAACTCCGACAGCCGTATAGTTATATAGTTAGTTAGTTGTTGTCATAACTACTGTGTCTATTTCTTCAAAACGTAACATACATGTTTCTCCTGCAGGTCGCCTGGACTTCAACCCTCTAACGGACACGCTGACAGGCAAGGACGGCAAGAAGTTCAAGTTGTCGGATCCGTTCGCGGACGAACTGCCCGCCAAAGGGTTCGATCCAGGCCAGGACACTTATGAGCACCCACCCGCTGACGGCAGCAGTAAGTTATTACAATACAATACAATACAACACAATACCCTTTATTGCCTATATAGAATACAGAAAATAGGTTTACTGTACTATGTTTTTAGAGAATTAACTAGTCCAAAAAATATGAAAGTGAAATAAAAACGCTCTCCGGTCATTATTCGTCAAGATGCGATGTCTATGGTCAGAAGAACAATTTTTGAATATTGTGATTTGCCTAAAATCGGTGATTCAAATGATTTTCATTCGACAAAACCGATTAATCGAGTAATTTTCGTGCGACTAGTTTTTATTGAGAATCAGTACCTCTTGTATGAGGTTTTATAAACGCAGACACTAGCGACCGCGTTAGCGATTTTGTATGACAAACCTATACATTGTACAACGCCCCGGGCGGATAGTAGGGTGAGTAAGAAATCCTGTAAGAAAAATTTTTTTAAGAATGTATGGATATTTGTAACTCTTTCACGGTAAAAACGGCTAAACCGATTTGGCTAAAATTTGGAATGGTTACTTAGGCCCTGGAACAACACATAGGCACATGCATATATTTTATTCCGAAATTACCACGGGAGCGGAGCCCCGAGCAACAGCTAGTAGTAATATAATATTATTTACCCTCAGAGGTGCAAGTAGACGTGGCTCCAACATCGGACCGCCTTCAACTTCTGTCGCCGTTCGACAAATGGGACGGCAAAGACCTTACCGATCTGACAATCCTTATCAAAGTGAAGGGGAAATGCACCACCGACCACATCTCCGCCGCTGGACCTTGGCTGAAGTACCGTGGACACTTGGACAACATCTCAAATAATATGTTTATCACGTGAGTTAATAATTACAGTCTGTAAAATATAGCTTCATGTTTGTGACAGGTGATCTAATTCAGATTTACATCCATATTGTTGTTAGTACAAAATTAAAAAAAAAACCTATAAACTATGTTTGTAATTATTCTCTTTTATATACCAACTCTTTTATATGACATGTATGGCACAACAAAAAAAAAACCGCGCCTTCAATAATTTAAATTTTTGTTCAACCAGAGCAACGAACGCGGAGAACGGCGAGCTGAACAAGGTGCGGAACCAGCTGACCGGCGAGTTCGGGCCCGTGCCGGCCACCGCGCGCGCGTACAAGGCGGCCGGCGTGCGCTGGTGCGTCGTCGGCGACGAGAACTACGGCGAGGGCTCCTCCAGGGAGCACGCGGCGCTCGAGCCCAGGCATTTGGGGGGGCGCGCCATCATTGTCAAGTCCTTCGCCAGGTGAGACCTAGCTGATGTCTTGTAGAACTACGGCGAGGGCTCCTCCAGGGAGCACGCGGCGCTCGAGCCCAGGCATTTGGGGGGGCGCGCCATCATTGTCAAGTCCTTCGCCAGGTGAGACCTAGCTGATGTCTTGTAGAACTACGGCGAGGGCTCCTCCAGGGAGCACGCGGCGCTCGAGCCCAGGCATTTGGGGGGGCGCGCCATCATTGTCAAGTCCTTCGCCAGGTGAGACCTAGCTGATGTCTTGTAGAAATACGGCGAGGGCTCCTCCAGGGAGCACGCGGCTCTCGAGCCCAGGCATTTGGGGGGGCGCGCCATCATAGTCAAGTCGTTCGCCAGGTGAGACTATAATAACATATTTATTCAGGTATTCAAGGCCATGCTACATTTACAAATACAATTTTCTTTGCGGAGGATCCTTGGTCTACCTGCACCCCTTTTTTCCTACAAAGATAACCATACTAACATGCGAGTCTGACACTCTTATGGCTTAACCGCTGGACCGATTTTGATGAAATTTGGTATGGAACATAGGCTATTTTTGAGCTTTTGTCAACATCTAGTTTCTCATAAGGACCTTGTATCGAATGGCCTAACATATGCTAAGTGTCAAATTAATCAATCAATTTTTTTATATATATAACAGGATCCACGAGACCAACCTGAAGAAGCAAGGTATGCTGCCGATGACGTTCGCCAACGCCGCCGACTACGACAAAATCAAACCCGACGACAAAATCAGCCTCCTCGGACTTAAAGATCTCGCCCCTGGCAAGGTACAAGATCTTTAAAGGAAATAATATTTAATATTAAAAATCTTTAAACGTGATGTTCAAAAGGCAGGCTTAATGCAAAAAGCAATTTCTTCCTGGCAACCTTTCCAAAACCAATTTCAAAAGGTATTGCAAGCCCTTCCATGCTGGTCTGGGAGAAAAAAAAAACATAGAATGTACCAGCTGCTTCTCTTCCCGTGCAAGCCATAAAAGTCAACCGAGGGAATCGGCGAATCGGGGAATCATGACATAGGCGATGCGGCTAGCAACCCATCACTATTGATTTCCTGTTTCAACTGTCATCATGCTAAACGTGCTCTTAAGGTCTTATGGTTCTAGGCTCTGTCTACCCCGTATGGGATAAAGACGTGACTATATGTATGTATGTATGTAGGTACTGCAAGATAGCCTTTAGCCGTCAAAAATCCCAAACTAAAGAATCAGTGATAAATGTCATTATTATCATTTCACCCACAAGAAATTCAAATATAATTTGCTGGACATAAGCCTAACACATTAAAAGGTCCGCATCCAGCGTTTACCTGCGAACTTAAAAAGGGTTATTAATTTTTTTTTTCTTATTACAGCAAGTTGACTGTGAAATCAAGCACAAAGATGGCTCGACCGAACGCATCAAGTTGAACCACTCCTTGAACGAACAACAAATCATGTGGTTCAGAGCTGGCTCTGCCCTTAACAGAATGAAGGAAATCGCCGCCGGCAAGTGAACAGCTTGCGCGAGTCTTAACATAGGACCTTGCACTGGTCTGCCCAAATTTAGGGTAAATTTTAGACAAGTAGCAACATCGAACATTGAAATTTCGAAAAAGGACGTGCCATTTGAAAAGCTGCGTTCCATATCTTGTCTTTTTTTAAAACTAATAAAACCAAGCTATATAGCTTGGCTAGTTTAGATTCGGCCAGTGCAAGTTGTAATTTGGAAACTTGTAATTCTCATTCGGACAATACGGCGGTGAATCTTATTAACTAGTGTAGTACAAGTTATTTAGATGAACTTAGTGATTAAGTTTCGATTTATTTTTGTCACCAAACGAAGTTATATCGATTTTTATTATTTATGTACATAATGTTTACCAGTGAAAATAAACTTATACCTATTATCTAATTTATCGTTTAATTTGCTGAATAAGTTCCCTACTCTACCACGATATAGTCTACCCGGCATGGAAAGCAGTCTCATACACTGGTGCATGGATCCGGGCCAAAACTGGTGTGTGGTTTAGGTGTGTATGTGTGTGACGTGCGGAGGAATTCTTACTAATATGCCACTAGCGGCGGCCAATCCAAGTCACGACCACGCCCGGGTTACTTAACGTTACCAAAGTACGCGTGCGTTCCACCTTGCTATCTAAAAATCTATGGTGCTATCAAGCTTCTGTTTGGGTTTTAATAATATTATTTCCAAATATTAGTCAATAAGTTGCTATGTTCAGGTAACAGTACAGTGGTTAAGGCGTTTGCCTGTAGACCCTGGGGTCGTGGGTTCGAATCCCACGGCAAGCATACTTTGTTTAGTTGTTTCCATTTTGGTTAGGTTAGGACATTGCAGGCTAGAATCACCTGATTGTCTGATAATAAAGATGATTCCGTGCTTCGGAAGGCACGTTAAGCCGTTGGTCCCGGCTGCCATCTGGTAGTCGTTAAAGGAACCACGTCAGAGGCCGAGAAGCGGTTCCGAAGAACTCTGACACCAGGGTGTGCATGGTCGATTGACCGTGACGCCTACTCGATATGGTGATGAGTACAGAATAGATAAAACACTACACCATCATCTGAGCGTTTTTTCCAGTTGTATTCTCGGCTTATCCTGTACACCCCCCCGGTGTCAAGTTCTTCAGTCTGTTCGACAGATGGCAGCCTGAACATAATTAACATGCCTTGTGAAACACGGAATCATCTTTCCTGCAATCTCATATCAGACAATCAGGTGATTCAAGCCTGTCTCTAATAGACCACATTTGCAACATCAGAGGTCTATGCCTGACTAATATGCCTATTTCACTATGAGTAGTCGACATAATTCCTCCAACAGTGGTAAAATATACTCAATCCAAAGGTTAAAAATAATTAAGGAATAATAATTTAAAAGACTTGATCGTGTAAAACTAATTATTTCTTAGACACTCAATCTTCATTATCTTCATTGTCGCTGTCCGCGTTGATGTTGAAGTAACGAAGTTCATATGCGTCATGATCTGAAGCCACCACACGGAGCCAGTCACGGAGGTTGTTCTTCTTCAGGTAACGCTTTGTCAGGTACTTGAGGTACCTCTTGGAGAAGGGAATGTCTGAAAAATTAATAAAATTGTTAAGAAGGACCAAAAATTTATATATTTCTTTTGCTAACTTAGGGAAGTCTTAAATTTCATGCTACTTAAGGTTGTTGTAATCAATTTCAATCCACACCTAGCTATGCTCCTTGGTAAACTGATTTTAATTATTATAGATTCTACACTATTAAGATATATACAGCTGTACTGGCATGAAAATCTCGCCAACATTCACTGGTCAGTGGCATTTTAAGGCTATCTCCTAATTGAATATATACCTACTTGGCATACCTGAGAGGCCCAATGCTTAATAGTTGGCGAAAAAAGGGCTTTGTTGATGCTTTGCTAATATTCAAAACGATTTCAGTGTGTGTGTGTCAAAGAACACAATCAAGAAACCTATGGTCAGTGCAGTGGGTAGATTAAAAGCTGCATTTAAAAATGACCAAAATATGTTTATAATAACGTCATCTGCCTTTTTCAGTAGTCCGCTGCTGGACATAGATCTCAATCATAGATTTGCAATCGGACCAATTCAAAGCCGTAAGGCACGGATCCAGCATCTTCCTCCTCAGACCATCGGATCTGGTAGGTTAAAATTAAAGTTAAGGTCTTTCATAGAAATAATCATTTTTCATCTGAAGAAATGAAATACTTTACCTTAGAATATCTAGACTTCCGATGTCCTAAATTAAGAATGTACTTTTATTATATTTTCACCCGTATGCCTGGGCCGGGCTTCACGTATTACCCCGTGAGTATGGGTCCCTGTCGAACTTTGCCACCGAGCCACTCCGGCCTACTGAAGTGCCTGGTGCCCACCCCCGCGACGTGGACGCGCCGATCAGGACTTACCCTAGTGGAAAACAGGGGAGGTGACCCTATTCTCCCTAGGGCCGGGTTAATGGCCTTGTCTTTAACCGAGACCAATGGCAATGCTCTTTAATATTGCAATTTGCCCTAATTTAGGCAATATGTATGTATTACCATACAGGTTATCAATACATGATGGAACGCGACCTAATAGATCATAGCATCAAAATTATTTAGTGAAGTCTAGCAGCTCATGCAGCAGATGTACAAAAACCGGCTGGCACATTTATAGTTTAAGAGGTTATGTTAGTAATAATGTACGTCAAGGTCTACATTAGAATTTAAATGAATAAATATGAGTAATGATAAACAAAATTCAGGAAACAAACCTGCATTGATGGACACCTTCGTCTTATCCCTGGCGATGACAACGTGATTGCCTAGGTTATTGGTCTTGCCCTCGACTTTCACGCGCTCCTTCAAGTATTTCTCGAAGTTGCCTACGTCAAGAATGCTGTCCTCAGCAGGATGTGTGCAGTCGATCACAAATTTAAGGCTGATTTTCCTCTTGCTGCCCTTGCCGCGGATTTTGCCACCCTTGACTCCCTTCTTACCAGGCTTCTGGTGCAATTGAGGTTTTTTAGTCACGGGCTTCTTTGTAACTGCCATTTTGGCAATCTGTAAAACGTAGACGGAAAATAAAGTTGAATCACAGAATGAATAGACAGAAAACAGTGCAAATTAATTATATTTAACGTTAACCTACAGAACACGTGTAGCAGTCACCGAAAAAACTGCAAAATGGCCGACACTAAAGTAAGCTTTCGTTTAGTTGGCGTCTGTCTGACAGCTTTTTTTTTAAATATGTATGACGGCCCTTGCTTTATAGTCATTGTCATTTTAGAGTGGTTACCATGAACTATTTTAGCAAGCCCGAAACGTGTGAGTAACCTCCAGGGTGGCTGGCTACTACCTACCACTCTTAAAACCATGCAAGATACGGGAGATGTCGCTTTACATCATGTGCGCTTGCATGGTTTTAAGAGATGGTATGGTAGTAGCCACCCTGGTTATTACAAAAGCGACACCCGTTTCATCACCTATCTCTTTTTACAGGCAAACAAGACTAAAAGGATCATGATTCGGGTTTGTTAATATGAGGCCAACACTGTCAGATTTTTCAGGCTGCCTAAAGTATCTGATCTGACACAGCTTTACGACTGCCATCTAGCGATACAGACAGTCAAGCTAGTCGGTGAGACGTAAAAAACAAATAGGTAGGTACAAAATCTATGCAACTAACACCCTAAATGTAACCGTGTTGCTCTAAGGTAAGTACGCTTAGGTACTTACCTAATCCCATTCTGTACGTAATCCGGCGTCTTATTATGTAGCATGTGGTCCTATTGCCTAATAAAAAGATTTAGTTCCTTTTATTGCCAATAGTGGGCGCTACAAGAATTGAAAAAAAATCGAATTTAGTTAAAATCCCGCTTGATTTGGCGATGTGCGAGTGTGAATTATTAAAACATGATTTTTTCAAGTATCGTTATCCTATCACAAACTGATTTAGTGCTTTATTTATTAAGGTGATACCTCGGTGAACACTAGCGCCATCGTCATTAAAAAATCATTACTCACTGAAAACACAAGTTATCAAGCAAGTTAGCAGTTTTGCAATTTGTAACTATATGGAACTATAATTTAATAATTTAATATGTTTAAAATTAACTTCAGATCCAGAACCATAATTACAGCAGAGGGATTTTTGATAACTTGTGTTTTCAGTGAGTAATGATTTTTAAATGACGGTGGCGCTAGTGTTCACCGAGGTATCACCTTAAGTTATTGGAGTTAAAATCTCAGTTTACCAAGTGATGGATAAATGGCGTTAGTAAGTCTCAGTATGGGGACTACATTGGTACACTAAAAATAGGCGCGCTTCTTTGATCTCTATTTAGTTTGTGCTTCTTTGTATGGCGGTTGAATATCTGTGCTAGTATAGCATTCTATAATCTGTGTTATGTAGTATACTTACAAATATTTTTTGTCATACCCACCTATGTAAGTACAAATCTTACGTACGGAACCAACAGCGCGAGGTAAATTCGCATTTGATTTGTTTTGCATTTTGCCGAATATTGGCCAATACTACATCACTTTCTTGTGGACTAGCGGGCTGATAGATAGTCCATATAGATAATCGAATAGAAGAGCATTCTAGCGACATCCACTACAGGACTGGTGTACCCCTGGGTTAGAATAGTTCATAGAATAGAAGTATTGCTTCTGATATTGCTGTTGTTGATAATAATAATTGTACAATACGATTTACTAGCGACCCGCCCCGGCTTCGCATGGGCATAAAAAGCTTCCTCTTGAATCACCCTATCTATTAAAAAAAAACCGCATCAAAATCCGTTACCTACGTAGTTTTAAATATTTAAGCATACAAAGGGACATAGGGACAGAGAAAGCGACTTTGTTTTATACTAGTAGTGATAGTGACTATGTAATGATGATAGTGATGTAGTGATAGTGATACATACTTACTTAGTGTACAGGTGTAACTGTACAAACCAGGTAGGTAGCGTGTGGCTTTGCCTTTAGGCTGAGCCCCAGCGATATGTGCGAAATAGAAGAGCTCTTATCTTCATCGTATTAGGTAGGTAGTTCCAAAACCCATTTATTATATTCCAGAAGCTAGTAGTGGGTGGTATCTAAGGTCTACCTAACCTAAGGTATGTCTGCCTAACTAGCTGTTGACTTCTGGGATAGGGTAGAGTTAAGGGATACAACGTTAGTACCTACCTACTCGATGATGCGTGGTCATGACCACCGTACATTAGTAGAAATCTTTTAAGGAAGACAATACAAAAATGCGTTATTGCGTCTAGAGAAAATACCTACTTACATCATACGTACAAAAAAAAAAGATTATGCCATCAATGAAAATATTTATAAGTAGGTACCCTACCTACCTACTAATTAAAAACTTAAACATCTATCTACCTACTAGTATTTCAGTCCATTTCTTTCTTAGTAGTTTGTGGCAGTGTTCGCCATCACCTAACCCGTATCACCGGTCTCGTGCTCTGCGGAACGTCTTGCCATTGTCTTCGCTCCACCTCTATTTCCCATGAATGAATGGCGCTAACCCGCTTGCGAGCGAGGTCACGGCTTTTTTTACCTTGTGCGTGATGTAATGCGTTGTTTCGGCACAAGTCGCTGGTTAGTATCGCCGTAACCACACCTGTGATTTTAGTTTATTTTAATAAACACAGTGATGAGTACAGATACTTTAATTTTAAAGTTTTCCCGCGTATTGAAGATGGAGCATGCGCAATAGTCTTGTAGATAGTGTGTGAAGTTTTCGAAGAGTTGTTCCGATCCGATGTCTCAGCTCAGTGCTACGCGTTGTCGGTCGACCAAAACCACAAACGCAGTTTAGTTTAATTACAACAGTGGCAGTTGCCAGCCGACTGTAAACCTATTTTTGAAGTTAACCTCACTTTTCTACGTGTGAATCATCGTAGTAAAATATTGAGTCCCTCCACAGTTTTAACAAGCATTTTTACTAAGAGTCCTTCCTAGTCATATGATGTGAATGTGTAGTGTACATTGGTGCCCATAGATAGTGGATAAAATGTGTTCATTACATTTCCAAGACCGAAAGCTGTGCTTATAAAAATCGATAAGAAAGGTCGTAAATTAATGTCATGTCATGATACTATCTTATTATGGATAACTGTTTGCCTGCGTGCAGCTGCGATGATTACCAAGGGGCAACAAAAGCAGATATTGACCGTTTTACAGACAGGATAGAAAATGTTCTAAATGATGAAAAGGGCAGGAGGTTATTCAGGAATTTTATGTATACTTCCAATATGCGAGAAGGACGAAGAATATTAGATTTTTGGGAACATGTCGAGAGAATGATTAATAGCAAGGAAAATATAACAGGCGAATTAGATAGTTTGATCGATGAAGCAGAGAGAATAGAAGAAATAGATTTCGCAACAATGGAAAGATTATCGCAAATTCAAGATTCAGGAAATAAAGACGAACTAGGAGATATATTAAAAGTATTAAAAGTAGAGGCTACCAGAGCACTAAAGAGAGAATACAATGCATTCAGAAGACATTTCGTAAAACCAAAAAATTAACACATTTTTTTTTTAAATCCCGTGCCTTGAACATTTTGGATCGATTTTGAATTTCGCACCACTTCACGCGGCATGTGTGCCGGTGTTGCTAGTAATGTTTGTCCACAGCTAACAAGATTATGGTAAAAAAATGCTAAAGGAAGCATCCACTTATCTAAAAGAACAATAATTTTCTAGTGGTTATAAAATGTGAATTCATACAAATTTATAGAAAGAAAAAGTATTTATTTTTAAACAAGTCTTTTTATTTGAATTTGGTATGTGTGAAACTAATAATTTATGTATTAGTAATGAGTATGGTGCTAAGAACAAATCTAACAACAATTAAAAACAATTTAATTAAAGATGCTAAGTTATAATCACATATTTTAGAAAGAATAGTTTATAGTTTGTAACTTTTTAGCTAGAGTTAATAGACCGGTGACGTGACCATGATATAGGTATAGCTCATATTAGGTACTTCAACTTAGTACCTATCAATTGCATGAGATGCAGTAGAGCATGTAGGTACATGTAAGTACTAGGTAGCTCTACAAAATGTTACCTGACACCTTCCTGCCATTCTTTTGGTTCCGAATACACAGAATCACCTCAATATTTTGATAGTTAGATATTATATTTTTGGGTAGCTATAAAATATAAAACCCGCCGACTAATCATCGCAAACTAAAAAGGGATAATTACCGTAACATTAACGTAAGTAGGTATACATATAATTACGTTAATAAAGGTAAATGATGGTAATTAAATTACACAAATAATAGTCAGTTACATAATTTAGGTACTACTGTTCTATATTATAATCATTCAAGTCTCATGCATGCATGATTATGGCACCTGTCCCCAACCCAATACAAATGGCGCCCAGTTTAGATCCCCCTGACAACACCATTTATTGATGTAGCTGGGGGGTTACTACCGTCTCTTAAAACCCTGCAAGATCCAGTGAGTAAGGGAGATATATGTCGCCTTATATCATGTACTAGCTGTTCCCCGCGGCTTCGCCCCGCGTGGTACTCGGTTATATCGCGCCCAAAAGTAGCCTATGTTTGACCTCAGGTCGTTAACAACATCCCTACCAAATTTCATCACAATCGGTCCAGCTGTTTAGCCGTGAAGACGTGACAGAAAGACAGACAGACAGACTTTCGCATTTATAATATTAGTATGGATTGCGCTGTCACGCTTGCTCACTGGATCTTGAATGGTTTTAAGAGATGACAGTAGGCCACCTGAAAGGGTTCACCTATACATATAGAAGAAACAACTTCTCCAAAGGGGCCTTACGTTTCTTTGGGCCGTTGCAAGTCTTAAAATGTCTGGTGTCTTACGACCATCTCTAAAAACCATTCAGGAACGATTAAGGGGGATGTCGCCTTACATCATGTATTGCGCTGTCTCGCTTATTCACTGGATCTTGCATGGTTTTAAGAGCCGATAGTTACCCCCCTGGTATAATTAAGTAGGTAGGCAGACCGTGATTTCAAATGAATCCTATAGTACGTATACAAAGTAAGAAAGAGGACGGTAATCTCGTCTGTATTTTCAGAAACTGGGTAAAGTTGGTAGCCAAATGTAGATTGGTAGAGAGATACACAAACAACATTTCCTTCACCTACTTCTTAACTAGGTGTTAAACAAAACGTGATCGAAACAACAGCAACGATATAGATAGAAATGGATACTTTATTATATAAAAGTAAATTATGAAGAAAAAAAAAACCTGTAAAAAATTAATAATAAAAAAACAATACGACTGCAACCCCATCACATTTCTCTCTCTTCCTCTTCAAACGCAAAGCACCTGCCTTGATTGGGGGGACTACCTACAACTAGATCGGAACCGGTGGCCTACCACCATCTCTTAAAAGATGGTTGTAGGCCATCTGTGGATGGGACACTGTCGCGGTTTTGGCCTTCGGAACCGGAAGTCTTTGTTGCTCTATGAATAGGTTGGACTGATCGGAGTGACGATCGTTTTTAACCTACTTCATTGTAGTATATTATAATAATTATGAATCTGATCGACTGGTTGTCAATACATATTAAAATACAATTATTTCTAACTAGCTGTTCCCCGCGGCTTCGCCCCGCGTGGGACTCGGTTATATCGCTTAAAAGTAGCCTATGTTTGACCTCAGGTCGTTAGCTACATCCCTACCAAATTTCATCACAATCGGTCCAGCAGTTTAGCCGTGAAGAGGTGACAGACAGACAGACAGACAGAAAGACAGACTTTCGCATTTATAATATTAGTATGGAAGTATGGATTAACTCGAAATAGCAGGCTAAATCTACCAAAATATTTTTAAGTCATTGAGATTTTCATTAGGTACTAGCTGTTCCCCGCGGCTTCGCCCGGCGTAGTACTTGGTTATATCGCGCCTAAAAGTAGCCCATGTTTGACCTCAGGTCGTTAACTACATCCCTACCAAATTTCATCACAATCGGTCCAGCAGTTTAGCCATAAGGAGGTGACAGACAGACAGACTTTCGCATTTATAATATTAGTATGGATTCAAATATATAACCATTTTTGTAGTGTTTTATTTATTAATTGCACATAAATTGTACATTCCCATATAAATTACATTTCATTATGTCGTTAGCACAGCAACTTTGCTAATTCTTAAATCTTATCCTATATTAATTGATTACATCCAATATGTCCCTAAGTTCCTTAGTAAAATGTTCCTTGTTGAAACAGGATATATTTTAAAATTCCATTTCACTAATCACATATATTATTATTGTATAAAATCATTAATTTCGGAATTCTCGTGTCCATTTCTCACTTCATTCGTAATAATTACAATAGACATTCAATTAAAACTATTAGATATCACTTGACGCCCATTTTAGTTATGAAAATAAACATAACTAAAATGATATTTACTTCTAGGTTTTCTTCCACGAATAATACATTTCTAGAGGTTTGTTGATCTGAAAAAAAAGAGGAACTTTATAAAACTGATAGTATATTACAATTAATATGAAACATATTTACAAGCTGATAATTTGTAAGAAATATTTTGAGGTAAGGTCTTAATGGAAATATATTATTTGCAACATTTTCATGATTTTTTTTACATAATACCATTTTCTCCCTCAAATATATTCTTGTCATTTACCATTTTGACTGTGTAACGTAAACTATAATGCTTTAAGCATGCTTATGTTTAGTATGAGTTTTTATACGCGAAAATATGCAGACATCAAAGTTTTGGATCAATTCAGTAAAAAATCCAGTTTTTTTTCTTTTTTCAGTTGTTACAGCAATTATGACTTTGAAATATTACAGGGTTGTCTACACAATTATATTACGTGCTTTAAAATTTGTAGTTTGTACAATAAAAGTTCAACTAAAATATATTCTCAAATTCAAACAAAAAACGTAAATCCCAGAAATATAAATGTGTAGACTTCACCTTGTAAACTTGATATAAAATGTTTCTAAAAGAAAAACTCACAACTGTAGGTACCTTCCAGAACTTATCATTGATCTGCCTCAGTGTTTGCGAACCAGCCAACGGTACAAACTGGCCGGGTGTCGGGGCAACGTAAATGCAGAAGTTCAGAAGTCTATAAGCTTCAGGCAATTCTGCATCGAGGTCTAATGTCAGACGCATGGCTAGGTATTTACTGAGGTGATCGACTGAAAAAAAAAGTTGGTTTTACTGTATTGGTGTATAGTTGTAGTATTACTCCAGTTAAGGTGATACCTCGGTGAACACTAGCGCCACCGTCATTTAAAAATCATTACTCACTGAAAAAACAAGTTATCAAAAATCCCTCTGCTGTAATTATGGTTTTGGATTTGAAGTTAATTTTAAACATATTAAATTATTAAATTATAATTCCCTATAGTTACAAATTGCATTATTGCTTAAAACGGCCACTTTTAGCAGTTTTACAATTTGTAACTTTATGAAACTATAATTTAATAATTGAATACGATTAAAATTAACTTCATATCCAGAACCATAATTAGAGCAGAGGAATTTTTGATAACTTGTGATTTCAGTGAGTAATTATTTTTAAATGACGGTGGCGCTAGTGTTCACCGAGGTATCACCTTAAGAAGACATTTATTCGATAGAGGACAATGACATTTATTTTTATATCTACAAAAGCTTTTGGTCTCTTGTTTTAAAATAAGAAATTATCTACCAAAGCTTTTGGCATCTCAGCTTTAATAAAAGAAACTATCTTTTCTTTTAATTATTACTCAGTAAGAGCAACTAAGGGACAAACAGCTACCTCCATTGGAAGAGTCATCCAAAAATAAATGGATAATTTTAAATGTCCTGAAAACCTCATAAAGTGATGAGATTAAAAAAATTGCATTTACGGAACAGTCTTCAGTCGGTTACAGCTGTGTATAAAGTTTGATCAATTAATTTCCTTGTGCCCTTAACATGCCGTTTGGCTGACACCAATGCAAAAACTTTTCTGTCCATCACCAAACAAAATAGTTGTTCTATGCAATTACCAATCCACTTCCTAAACAGATGAGGAGTAGAATGGACTGGAATGATGAATGAAACTGCACAGATGGTCCATCAGAAGTGGTGAAGACATTGCCTGCGGTGCGTCCCTATAAACAATGAGCCACTTTCTGATGTTCCCAGCCACATGCACACTGGATGGACTTGTAAATGGCTAGAGATAATGCTGTATGGGTGGTTCAATTTAGGGTGTCAAAGGATATTTAAGGTGAATGTTAATACTATAAGAAGGGTACAGGTAGTTATATTAAAATAAATTATAAAGTCCTCATTGATTTTGATAATGGTAACCCTAGTAAAAAATAAATTGTTTGGCATTCCTTTCATGCGTGCTGATTTACACTTCTTTTTTTCGACTCATAATGGCTATATACTCTATATTGACTTTGCGTAATATTAAAATAAATTTACACTTAAATATTAAGATAGGTAAGTACCTGAAGCATTGGCAGTGGTCTTCAAATATCTGACTGAGCTGTCCCTGAGTGCTCTCATGAGTGAATTGTCACCAGTCATCTCAGTGGGATGTGGTTTGAATACAAGCTCTATTTCATTTGGGTTTAAAGGCTCTCCCTCGCCTTCTGTATCCATGGAATTTTCCCCTTCAGTCCTGAAAATGTGTGGTCAGAATATTAGTTTAGATTTACCAAATAAGTACTAAACAAACTGTACACATATATAGCTACTAGATGTTCCCGCTTCACTTGCCTGTCATACTGTACCTGGGGGGTTACTACCATCTCTTAAAACCATGTAAAATCCAGTAAGAAGGATAGCATGCTACATGATGTAAGGCGACATCTCCTTTACTCAATGGTTCTTGCATGGTTTTAAGAGATGTTGGTATGCCACCAGTCAATGTGTACAAAGTAAATATTCATTTTAATTTCAACCAACCATTCCAGATACAAGAACAAACATACAACCCTTACAGCTTTCTCTGTGTATGTAAAGTAGAATCGTTGTTTCTCTCTCTCTCTGTCTTATCTTAGTACTTTTCTGGCTGATTCCTAAGATTGTTGTAGTGGGTCCAGTCCTCTTCTACTTGACTGGTGGAGACTGATACACTAGATGTGTTAATTAATTAGTCTCCACCAGGTACATTGAAGAATAGGCCGCCTAATTCCTAATGCAATCTTGTTGAAATTCTTATTGGCTATTATTTAGATTTGCTTTATACCATATATTAGGTGTATTAGGAAACAAGATAAAACTGAGTATTTTAAATCTAAACAGTTTAATAGTATAATCTAACAATCTTAACCATAGATCTTACCTTCCATCACTGGATTCACTCTCACTTTGCTCTGAAGTTATTACAGACTTGGCCCTTTTAGTTGTGTTGGTGTTTTTTGACACAGAGCTTATATTTGACAGCACTGGCGAGGGCGTACTCCTCACAGAGGCGGGATTTGACGTCGACTGACTTGGAGGAGTTGGGTTACTACTGCCAGTGCCAGGAACCGAAGATGTACTGTCTTTAGGAGCAGATGTACTGCTGCCGTTCTGAGATTCCGAGTTACCATTAGAATTTGAGGGATTACTGTTATCGTCGTGATTTTTCCTCGACCTCTGAGGCCTGTTTTGTGATTGTAACTTGATGCCTTCTGTTATTGAATTCACTAGCGAAGCCTGCGAGTGAGACATACTCAATTTAGTCAACAGACGCTCCTGGTGAGCTTCGTACTCATCTCTACTAGGATATATCTTCGAAATAAGCAGGTCGAAGTTTGGGTCGGGTCGCAAAGACCTTTTAGAAACCAATTTCTTTCGGCATGTCGGACATTCTTTGTTGCCTGAACGGAGAGCTGTAACTATACAGTCAGAGCAGAACCTATGTAGACATTCTTTCGTAGTCATGGTCTTTTTGAGCATGTCTAAACAAATAGGACACATTAATTCGCTGTGGAGACTTCGTGGCGAGACAGCAATCTCTGTAGCATCCACTATCACTTCTTGTGGCATGCGATGTAACTCGTATAGGGAGAGCTCCCATGTTTTATTTTGAGAGGGCTCCGTGGATGACATTGTGGATTACTTTCTTTTCAACAATTATGCACGATATATATTTATTTTCTTAATAAAATTGCCAATCCACCGCTTTGCGTTTGCGTCCACCATGTTTGTTTTCGCAAGCAGTGTTGCCACTTGCCAATTTTGCCATGCCAGCCATTCCATGATGTCTTTGTTTTTTTTTAATATGCTTTACTGCCCTGGAAACAAGTCCTTTAAGGCCTTAGAGTCTTTGGTTGGCCAGAGTAGTGGCTGGCACAGCTAGCACTGGCAATATCAAGACCATATTTTGGGACATATAAAATAAATTGAACTACCTCTAAGCAGGCCATATGCAAACATTATATAATAAAAACGCTTATTTTACCATTTTCACCACAGGAGTTACCACGAACTGTTTAAGCAGGTCCGTTAAGGGTGTTTAAGTGGAATGTCGCCTAGTCACAAAGCATATTACAAACTATGGACATAATTAAATTAAATATGTAAATAGATCTTTTAATTAAAAAATAAATAAAAAGCAGATTGTCAGATAAATAATTTAATTTGATTTAGTATATAGGTATGTACTACAAAGTCAACTTCCATCCATATTGTACCTACTAAAATGTCCTAGGTACCATTTTATCCTTGATTTACAATCAAAGACGTCGATGGAACCTGTTGTACAGGCACCAAATAAGCATTACCATTGTTTTGATTATTTGCAAGAGGTTGGTTATTTATAGGCACTAATTCGTAAATATTATTCTGAACTGGTTTCTCTACTACACCACTGTTCACAGGAACAACGCCTGGCTGTCCATTTTGAATTAGCAAGTTCTGATTAGGTTGCGAAGCGGAAGCCACTAAAAATGGCTGGTTGTTTGGTTGATTAACTAGTAATTGTTGGTTTGGTTGACTAACTAAAATCGCTTGCTGATTCGGCATTCCTTGAGGAGACAAGTACAACTGCTGCTGATTCTGTAAAAGCTGAGGGTTTTGTACCACAGGTTGTGCAAGTAGGACCTGGCTTTGCTGATTTGAAAGTATTTGCGGCTGAACTTGAGCCTGGTTGACAGCTGGTTGCTGTACTAACTGCAGAGGTTGCTGCCCCCAGTTTTGTTGGCCTTGTTGTTGCTGATTTGGCACCCATTGTTGCTGTTGGTTCATAATCGGCTGTTGAGCCCAATTCTGCTGGTTGACTGCTGGTTGCCTAGTCCACTGTTGTTGATTCAACCCAGGTTGTTGAACCCACTGTTGTTGGTTCATTGGCTGGAGGACTTTTTGGTTATTTTGTAGTTCAACAGAATTTTGTGTTGGCCGATTCGGTAGGTTAGCATTTACTGATGGTGACAGATTTTGTTCACTAGGTGAAGAGTTTGCCTGTAGTTGAGCATTATTATGACGAGCTGATTCTTCAAGAGATTTCAACGCATCGGCAGGTATGAACACGCCGGGAACTGCGTTTTGGTTCTGCACCGGTGGTGTTGGCTGGCAAACCCCTAAGGTTACCAGTAATGCAATGGTAGGAATCTGAAACATGACAAAAAATTTAAACGCTATTATTTCATATTACGAATGAGAAAATAACTGTGTCGATATACCCCACCGGCCGGTGGAACAGAAAATATCTAGAGAAGTTAAATAAATGGGTATGCCATGCCAAAGCCTAGATACTAGAACAATTCTGAGTTCTGGTCTGATCCTCTACCATGAGTTTTTGCAAAGTGTATGTAAGTAGCCACAAACGTATAGAGAGAAGTTACCTACCTATCTATCTAATCTGGGGGGTTACTATACCGTCTCTTAAAACCATGCAAGATCCAGTGAGTACCTAAGCGAGACAGCGCGATACATGATGTAAGGAGACATCCCCCTTACTCACTGGATCTTGCATAGTTTTAAGAGTTGGTGGTAAGCCACCTAAACTTTTCATTTCGTGTCATAGTTTCATACCACTGAAAGGACGAGCAAGCATACGGCTTATCGCAATGACATTCAACACTTAAAGTAGGCACCTTACCATTATTCTTGCGATCATCTTGTGTGGATCGAATTATGAGCACGGAATGTAAATGAGAATAGATAAGAGTGTGAATTAGTTTTTATATTCATCGTTAATTGTCTATAGTAAGTACTTAATTGCTTAAACGATTGATATTTCCCGAAGTACCGAAATCCGTTAGTTTTGTGGCCGTGATAAGACATCAATAATGAACTTTATCGATAGAGATGATGAGTGATGTATTTTGAATCCCACCAAAAACATAAATGTAAAAAACGAGAGCCAAGTTCAATACAAAAATTATGCTTGGCGGTGAGCTTCGCCGCAAAAAGAATGGCGATCTAAATGAGTGCCAAGTTCTATGCAAAATCGAAATATGTTTTTATAGGAACAAAATAACATTATGAACAAGTATTAAACTCTATTTCTTTGCTTTATTAGGACCTATAACAATTGCTGTTATTTAAAAATGTGAGATCTTGAAGTAGGTTAGATTTGACTTGGCCAGTTTTTAACACAATTAAAATGTTGAATAACTTTATAAAATGACTTATGTAATGAAAGTGAGCCGTGGACTATAAGATAACTACTATGCAGGTATAAACCCACCGACCCGCTAAATTTTAAGTAAATCGCTACCGCTTATAATTTTGTACCATAAGTCAGAGCGTGACGCTGATTGGCTGGTGTGCTGCCGCGCGCCGCTGACGACACACCGTTGTTGGCCGGTTGTTTAGCGCGTAGGTATTACAAGTTTTTTGTATGGGGACACCACTTATTTTTTGACTTTTTTTTATTTTTTGATTTTTTCCTACGCTTACACACAATTTCCGAGCTGGATTCCAAATTTCATCCCTCTAGGTCATCTGGAAGTAGGTTAGGTTTAGGTACTATAAGTCAGTCAGTCAGTGCTAAAATTTACAACTTTTTGACCTTCATATCTTTATAACCGTTTGAGCTAGCTTCATGAAATTTGGGCTTCTACATGTCCTGATGGATCTTATTAAACACACGTAGTTTTATGTGTTTACATTAAAGAGGTTTCGAGTTATAGAAGGGTCAAAAGTGGCACCAAGTGGTTCGTGTAATATTACACTCGGCGCTGGCTAGCCAGTTCCTTTGCTTGAACTTGGCTTGACACGCTGCCGCGTGTCTAGATACCTAATCTACGACATCGCTTCATCCGAGCGTGTTTCCCAGTTGCATCCGCAGCTTTATACGCGACGATACCTTGGTGAACACTAGCGCCACCATCATTTAAAAAAAACCGGTCAAGTTCGAGTCGAACTCGCGTGGAGAGGGTTCCGTACAATACCAATGTTAGTTTTTATATTCTATTGTGGTATCTATCTACTACTATTGCCATCTAGTGGTGTATTAGTGAACTATTTTCCGTAAATGAACGTTTTATATTGAATTTACCACTTAATTGTCAATTTAAAGAATTCTTGTAGGTTTTCTTGTAATCTACAGGCAATGAACTATTATTCGTATTTTTTTCAAAATTTAAGGCTCAGTAGTTTCGGAGATCAAGGGGGGGAATGTTCAATTTTCGTCTTCTTTCATGAATAAAATCAAAACTATTTATGTTACAATAATAACAAAAATATATTTGAGATCCTCATAACGAGCCCTTTCTTTTGATATATAACACGGTATGGTTTGAAAAACTTTTTTTTTTTTAATTCCTAAGTTGTCCCCCGAAAATGACTCCATAGTTAAAAAAAATATTTATTTACTTTGCACATCTGTGTTCGGGTTACAGGACTAGGCCATCCTACAAAATTTCATCTGTTTTGGTTCAGTAGGTTCGGAGAAAATTGGCTGTGTGCTGTGACAGACGGACGGACGGACAGACAGACGCACGAGTGATCCTATAAGGGTTCCGTTTTTACAATTTTGTACGGAACCCTAAAATCATTATTCACTGAAAACACAAGTTATCAAAAATCCGTGTTATGTAATTAAGGTTCTGAATTTAAAGTCAATTTTAAACATATTAAATTATCTTAACATAGTATAAAATAAAGTCGCTTTCCGCTGTCTGTCCCAATGTATGCTTAAATCTTCGAAACTACGCAACGGATTTTGATGCGGTTTATTAAATAGGTAGATAGAGTGATTCAAGAGGAAGGTTTTTATGTAAGTAAAATCTATAATATTGCACCCATGCGAAGCCAGAGCGGGTCGCTAGTTAAATTATAATTCCCTATACGTTCCGTTTTAAGCAATATTGCAATTTACAAATTGCAATATTGCTTAAAACGGAATTGAATTTTTTTTGAAAGGGACATTTTGAAACCATGAGACATTTTGGGAAAGAGACATTATGGACCTCAACGGAAGACGCATGCATGCCCGCTGCAGGGTTTCTTTTGTTTGTAGGTACCTCCAAATGGTTGCAGATTCTACTTAAAACATTTGCAAGTAGGTAGAGTTGATGTCAGGGAGGCGTTCATTCAATCAAATAATGTTTTTGTCTGTCTGTAATAATTCTTATTTCTCTCTCTTCATCTTATCGCTTTCCCGGTGGCGTCCTCGAACGAATGCACCAGATTAGATAGGTAATTCTCTTTTTTGTTTTGATGTTGGTTATTGTCATGATCAAACTATATATAAAATAAAACGGGGATTTCAGAATGAATCCCGAAATTCCTACAGGAACGGGAGCTAAGCCCACGCGCACGAAGTCGCGGGCAACAGCTAGTAATAAATAATGATGATAAGTGTCATTAAGAGCTCTCTAATTCACTTCCCATCTTCGTTACCTGGATTCTTGACATGTTCTTGAGAATTTCCTTCATCAAATTTACTAGCAAATAGACAACATCAACTTTTCAAGAAAGTGGCGCGGTTTGCTGTTGATAATCATGGTTACTAATTATGAGTTTTAAAGAGGAAGAAAAGCCACATATCTGCTTGGTAAGTGCACCAGTGACCCATAACTTTTACGATGTTGTTTAGTAAATCGTGCGAGATTCAAGGCTACACTTGCCGGCAATTAAGCAACACTGCTTCGTTTTATAGAAACTTTAATGGGTATTGAGCATGGACACGCTTTACCACAGAATTTATAAATATTAACAAGAAGTGGCATTGCGCACGAAAAACGTGTCACTAGTTGCAAGCCAACGTTTCACACAGAAAAAATGGGCGGAGGGCGGATAATTTGATTGCGTCATTTATTGCCACTGTTATTGGTCGATAATATTAGGTAGCTTTGTTGTAAACTACATATTACAATTCTAATAAGGTGCGGTGTGGTCTACATGGGTTTACATGTATTAATTGAACATAAGAAGAGAGAAAACGCTGCCACACTGATCCTGGAACTAAATCCGCGTCAAAACTATTCTATTCGGATAATTTCTTTGTTCTGTGCGCTTTACGCTCTTTCATGTTGAAATGTATAGAGTGACATATAAATATTTTGTATGACAACACTGATTGTTCATGTCATGTGTGAGAACCCCGTTTTTTTTCTCTCAACTCTGTTACAATGTGTCGACCACTATGTCCGCTTATACATACTTCCATACTAATCCATATCCATACTAATATTATAAATGCGAAAGTCTGTCTGTCTGTCTGTCTGTCTGTCTGTCTGTCTGTCTGTCACCTCTTCACGGCTAAACTGCTGGATCGATTGTGATGAAATTTGGTAGGGATGTAGTTAACGACCTGAGGTCAAACATAGGCTACTTTTGGACGCGATATAACCGAGTCCCACGCGGGGCGAAGCCGCGGGGAACAGCTATCCATACTAATATTATAAATGCGAAAGTCTGTCTGTATGTCTGTCTGTCTGTCTGTCTGTCTGTCTGTCACCTCTTCACGGCTAAACTGCTGGATCGATTGTGATGAAATTTGGTAGGGATGTAGTTAACGACCTGAGGTCAAACATAGGCTACTTTTGGACGCGATATAACCGAGTCCCACGCGGGGCGAAGCCGCGGGGAACAGCTAGTATTAAATAAAGACATTATAAGATTCCAGACATGGTTACACTAGGAATCTGAGAATTGGAGCGGCTTAAAATCGCCATTTTCAACTCCGTGGGCCCAATTCTCGCGCAATCGAAGTTCACTTCACCGATTTTCTCCAATTTCAATGAGTTTAAGCCAATACAAATCAAAAAGTTTCGATCGAGCGATGCGTTCGATTGAACTTTTTCAATTGTTATTTTTTAAAATAGAAGAAACCTTGATAAACCTTTATGAAAAAAAATGGAAAAAATCGGTGAAGTGAACTTCGATTGCGCGAGAATCGGGCCCCGTGTCCACGAAAAAAGTCTATGTTCGACGCTTCGTGTATTTGTATGTTATTATGTTTATCCGCGATTATCGTTTGGCGAAACCGATTTTGATGCGTTTTTCAGAAATGTTATTTGTTACATTAGATGGTTTCAGTAATTTTAACGGCCTTAAAAAAAACTAGTTTTATTATTATATAATATAATAATAATAATCATTTATTTTCGAATAACTATAGATCATTTATTGTTAATAATACAGAGAGCTTAAAACCTAATGTTAGTACTTACACAAATAGGTACAAAAAATAAATTATTATTATATGTTAAAAAAAACATAATTTTCGTCTAGGTACCTAGTAAGTACTAATTAATTTTGAATCCTGAGGTCATGTTTTTCTAATTATTTAATTAGAAAACGTTCATGTATCAATCAAGTAATTAGGTAAGTAGGTATTTCGTTATCTCAATAAATTAAACGAATACTTTATCAGCCCCTAAGATCAAGATTAGCTTTTAATCCTGGGAAAATCATCAATTAACCGATTTCTAAGATTCTAACATACTTATGTCTTAGGTTAAATTGAATTACATTAGGGTTCCGTAGATAAATGGTAATTGGCTAAAAAAACATGAATACAATTTTATTTCATAGTGTAATGTAAGAAGGTTGACGCAATAAGCGACTGGTCATAAAAGTTAAGCCAAATCATTAGTAAATGATACAAAAGTAGCTTAGAAAGGACAATAAAACAGTATATAAATAAAATAAATTAATGAATAAGTTTCTTCGTAAGGTTTAGGACGCAACCGTGAAAACGCTACGATGTTGATGAGTGGTATGTCATCATCATCATTTTGTGTGGGTGACATGGTCAAACAACCATGCACACCTTGGTGTCAGAGTTCTTTGAAACCACCGACTACCAGATGGCAGCCTTGACCAACGGCTTAACGTGCCTTCCGAAGCACGGAATCATCTTTATTACTCACAGACAATCAGGTGATTCAAGCCTGCAATGACCTTCCTTACCAAACTGGAAACAACTAAACCAAGTATGCTTCCTATGGAAATCGAACCCATGATCCCCAGGTCTACAGGCAAACGCCTTAACCACTTAACCACGGAGGTATGGTAATATGCCAATTAGCAATCTCAAATGGGTAATTAGACTTGGCAGTGGGTCAAAGCTTCCTCATTTGCCTGTAGTAATTACGGACTAGGGCTGCGGTTATTCCCCCTACCATGAGATGTTTCAAACGCAGGCGTTGGAGACCGCGTTGAGGTTTTGTATTTAATTTCTTACTTACGTATCTTCCAGAGCGCTTTAAGCATTTGGCATACAAAATTGCTGAGGCAGTCGTTAGCCGCGTTTGAAATATCTCATGGTATGGGGCAGGCTTTAAATATATCGTCATTGCAGTGCTCTCGTTACGGGAATCAGCATGCTTATTAAGGTCAGTACAGTAGCATATCTTTAATCGGCCCACAAACTAAATAGAGATACACAAACTAAATAGAGATACTACGTATCAGACGGGCAAGCTTGAACATTAAAATTGGGCCGTAGCAAATTAAATTTCATGGCAACACTGACTGCAAAAATACAAAATGACAAGTATTTTTTTTTATATCGTCGTGGCAGCTATAGTTTTAAAAAAGCTATTTAGGCAAAGGAGAATGAGTTTTAAGTTTTATACAGTATAACCACAGGTATAACCGTTACTTTAATAGGTGATATTCCATGTTATCCTTCAGGATCTCCTGAAAGATAACATGGAATATCACCTTAATGAAAATTTTGTAATGACATACAAAATAAAAGACCGAATGAGTTTTACACATCATTTAATAAGTATATTATTTCTTATTTTTTTTAATTTATAAAAATATTACCAATAAGTAAAATTCACAACTTGTCTGAGCTTGATGTATTGCGTTACGAAGGACACTCCCTTTCCATCAATATAGTGAACTGAAAATGAAAATGTTGAAATTATTAAGGGCATTTGATAATCCCAAAATTAAAAAGTGATGTGATATCATCATGATCATTATAGCTGCAAGCTGTCCACTGCTGGAAATGGGCTTTTCCCAAGAATTTACAGAATGACCAATTAAAAGCGGCTTGCATCAATTACATGCCTATGATATCAAAATAACATACAATATTAGCTAAAGAGTTTGTTCCAGTACTAAAACAACTTATTTTTGTAGACTATTATTTAATAAAGACTATTTAATGCAACATGAAAGTACAAAGATGAAACTATTGATGGTTGAAAATATACAATAGCAATTCATTCATATCATGTGTTAAAAGGCCAATTGACTTTGTTATCCCCGGGGTGAGAGTTCATTCGGAATGGCCTTTCTGTCTCTGACTTGATTCTTTTAACAACAACCAGAGGGCACCCATTACATGCATTCGAAAGCACATTAAAATATGCTTCCTGTGGGAATTGAACCCACGACCAGTAGGTCTGCCGGCAAACGCCTTAACCACTAGATTATTAAAGCAGTTACTGAAATAAAAGGTTTTCGCTTTTGTAACATTATAAAACTATTTAGGTAACTAGGTACCTACTTAGCATAATTACCATTACATTATCCAACTTACCAAGTCATAGAATGTGCTTGTGCTATGTACCCCAGTGTGGATATCAGTTATAGTAAATAAATTGGGATATGCCGATTGCCGTAGTAACTTGCCATCTTGCCAACATCTCTTAGTGATTGTGACACACATAAATACAGAAGCTTAGGTACAGCTTCTGTAGGTTAGTTAGGTTAGTCGGGTCCTGCATTGGTTTTAAGAAACTTAGGTATGTACTTAGTAAAACACTATTCCTTTTGCTTTCTTAACAAGGAATACAACACCACCAAAACATTATCAACACAATTTTCAAATATAATAAAGGCACTCTGTGAACACAATGCTATTTTCCAGTCACCACATGGTCCAGTCAGTCAAAAATTATAGAGAATAACGTATGGCGAACAAGGGGGTGAAGAATGAAGTACGGGAGGCAAGACAATTGTCAAAATGTATATTTGCGATTGTCTATGACGTTCTCTATCGAAAATTTTTTTTCTTTGAGCTTTATTTGCCGTGAATCGGCCCTTAAGGCAATGAGCGTTTGCATCGCTCGCGAGTTTGCATCGCTCGCCATTGATCAAAGGCAAAGCCCATGGCCGAGGTTCGTCCCAACTGGGAGCCCCTTGCGCTTTTGCCGAAAAGGCTGAGTGGCGTCAAGCCCTCGCCTCAAACCGTCCCGCTGTAAATATTAAAGCTCTTAGAAGCTAATATTGTAGGTCCTGTCAAAAAAAAAAAAAAAAAAACATATCTTTAATGTTATGTGATTTAAAAAAATGGGCATTAGCTTTGAAATGGGTAAATACCACTAAACTATTAAATGACTGTGGTAAATACTAAACAATTTTAAATATTTTTAGTTGTCTATCTCTCTCATTTCAGCACATTACTAATGTTATATCACGGATTACAGAATACTTATTATTTTTATACCGAATTTTCCCCAAAACTGGTAAATTTCTAACAATGTGGCAACACTGCCTTTGTCGCTGCTGCGGTAGGGTAGACACTGAACTTAAAACTACTTTCGACTTGGACTCTCCCTAGAAGAGCACGGCTCTTAAATTTTATATAAGTAGTAGTAGACTGAAATTGACATTATCATTTAAAAAATTCTGTAATCCAAAACATAGACTAAATTTATATTTACTCGCTTTTAGACGCGGCTTCACTCGCGTGAATTTCCATCGTGAATAGTGTTTATTCGGGAATGAAAGGATCCTTCTCAATACCTCTAACTATGTGTATGCAAAATTTCAGGAAGATTGGTTCAAAAGATAAAGCGTGAAAGCGTAACAACAAACAAACAAACTCATCACTTTCGCATTACAATATTAGTTAGAACTAATACTAGTCCGCCTGTGGACTCGATTATATCGCAAGTAGGCTATGCAATGACCTTAAGTTCTTAACTATATCCATACCACAGACAGAATAACTAATAGTTGGCCATACCAAATTTCATCAAAATCGGACTTGCGGTTCAGCCGTAACAGACAAACAGACAGACAGACAAACTAACTTGCATTTATGAGTATGGAAGTATGAATTATTACTAACCTTTTTGGATCAGACAGAAAAGGGATTTAAACAGATTATAGAGCCCCACCTTTACCTCATTTTCTACTAGATATTGTCTGATTTTGAGACACAAAATTACAAATTTTATGTGACATTATAATAAGATGAAAGTACCTACAGCGGACGTCACGTAGAGAGATCGGAAATCACCATAATCACGCGTGTATTAGAAATAGTTATGACTACTTCGTCTACCCTGCCCATTCCAGTTTATTTCTTTCGATTTCAGCTTTTAACTGGTAACTTTTCTATTAATGTGTCAATATGATGAGATTAAAATAATAAATTAATTTACTTACGGCTTAAAGTCCGCCATTAACATGTTATTTAATAAAGTTAATAGTATAAAACAAAGTCGCTTTCTCTGTCCCTATATCCCTTTGTATGCTTAAATCTTTAAAACTACGCAACGAATTTTGAAGCGGTTTTATTAATAGATAAAGAGTGATGTTGATTCAAGAGGAATGTTTTTATGCCCATGCAAAGCCGGGGAGGGTCGCTAGTAAATAAATAAATAAAATAGAATAAATAAATATATACGGACAAATCACACAGATTGAGCTAGCCCCAAAGTAAGAGACTTGTGTTATGGGATACTAACTCAACGATACTATATTTTATAAACAAATACATATATAGATAACCATCCAAGACCCAGGCCAATCAGAAAAACCATTTTTCATCTTGACCTGACCGGGGATCGAAACGAAACCGTTAAATATATAATTAAATAAATAAATAAAATAGAATAGAACCGTTTCCTTAATTACGCAAATGAAAACCTGCACAACTACTCATTTGCCCACTAATTAAACAGTTATTCGTTAAACTCTTCCATAAAATGAACAGAATGGATGGCTCCTTAAACGTAAAATACGACAAGTTGACACCACAATGAGGAATACAGTAGTACATATTTTACATGTGACCCTGGACCCTGCCATAGAGTTCTACGGCCATTTAATGATGACCGATGTTGACTGTTTCTTTGGTTATCTATTAAAGGATTACTCTCTTATTCATAAAACATTTGTTAAGACAATTTTAACTAAAGTTTTGGCTCTTTCTATCAAGGTAAATTTCAATAAGAGAGAATGCCGAAACATATTTAATTTAAAATGGGGTTAAAGTTAGCGATTTCTTCTGCCAAATTACAAAATCAGATATTGAGGCGAATCCGGAGTCCTATGTTGCTTTTTCCTTAACGTACAATTAGAGCAAGACTGGACTCCACCAACAATAGAATTCCCAAGGAAGGTCACGTTAGGCAGGCGGCCGGCCATTTAAGTAATGAATTACATAATACCTCTATGAGGAGTACTCGTCCACCGAAAAGCTAAAAAAATAAAATTTATTAAAAAAAATTTGGACGTAACTCATCCTTTAATATATTTTGAGACTGATCAGGTTTTATAATTATGAGTCAAAGGGCATGTTTAGCTCCGTAATACCACAGATAATAGTATGATAGTAATACCTTAAAATCACTTAGTCAGATTTCGTAGCTGGCTTCGAAATGGGAAATAAAAATCCCATTTCGAAGCTGGCTTAATGACAGTATCATACCAACCTCTTGTCTGTCACTAATTACTGATACAATTAATTTTATCTTCAAATTTCTACGTGAAGGCCCACAACAAAAAAGTATAAAAAAAATGGAAATATAAAGTGTAATTAAAACGATCTATGTTCCGTCTGGTGTGAGTGGAATAAGATTGTAGATCATATGTCAGATAAGTATGCATATTTTCTGTATTATGCTAAGAGTGATCTTGGAAAGTTATAGTTCCTCTGTGTAAGTGATTTCATATCTCCAATTTTCTGGTTTCAAGTATTTATGAATATCACTACATAGTATAAAACAAAGTCGCTTTCTCTGTCACTATGTTCCTTTGTATGATTAAATCTTTAAAAGTAAACAACGGATTTTGATGCGGTTTTTTTTAATAGATAGAGTGATTCAAGAGGAAGGTTTTTATGCCCATGAATCCGGGGCGGGTCGCTATTATTAACTATTTTACTAAATCCCCCGAAAACTAAATCCATTCACTCTGGCGTAGAATAGATTAGTACCTACTGACTTTGTTCGTGGTAGGTAGGTACTTTCTTCAGGGAAAATGATATTAATTGCAGAATATTAAAAAAAAAATGTTAATCTATACAAATTAGGCAAACCGATGATCCAAATGAAGAAGCTCATTTTTTTTAGTTTCGTCTAAATTTCAATACATATGTGCTGTACATTACAACCACATGTCTATGCTGTCAACATCAACACTTACCTACGTTTTCAACAGAGCCGTAAAACATATTATTAAAAAAATTCGTTTTCAACATAAATTAAAAATAAAGTGCTTCGCGCGATTTAAATTTTTTTTTAAATGTAAAATATTGCAGTTAATTACGAAATTTACCAGAAAATGTTCCTATATTTTGCCGCATATCGTCCGCAAACGCCACAACAGTACAACCATAAAAACTAAAATTTCTCGGACCAAGGGAAAACTGTCCAAAGGTTTCCATATTAGGAGTTATGCTAGAAAACCTCTGAAAAACTTGACAGTTTCCAGTTTCAAAACCATTTACACCCCAGCAGAGTTGGTCGCTACTTCGGTAAAAGAGGTTGTGCATAAATCCATGGTAATAAGACTATTATAATGGGTTTTATCTGACTTCCCATAAACGTGTAGTTAGTGGCGGTACCTAATATGGCTGAGTGCCAGCGCGTTGTACCAGAAATATTGCTGGAGGCTTATCTTTGGAGCGGGAAGTAACAAAGAAAGGTCTAATAAGTGTGTACTTAATTTAAAATTAGGTAAATCCAACAATTTAACTTTTCAGTCCTAGTTTGCAAAACAAAGTGCACCGTATTTTAAAGTTTTTGAGCTGTCATTGATCTATTACTGCAATTATGAAAGTGACCGTACATCTCTTCATGGTATGCACTCGTGATAACTAGATTATGAAGATGACTTTTGCCAAAGAGTGGTCCTATAAGAAAGGTTGAAACCACATAACCCATGGAAATGTTTAATTGGTATATCGCGCGCTCTACATTACGTTCTCCAACTTTCTTTATGATAATGAAATCAATGGAGGGTGCCTGTTTAGGGTTCCGCACCCTAAGGGGAAAAACGAAAGCCTATTACTAAGCCGCCGATGTCAATCTACGGGTTGTATCTCATGAACCCATATATATAGAAATAATTAAACCAACATAAGTCGCACTATCTAAGTATATGTAGAGACTTCACTATTAACAATTCAAATAAAGTAAAAAATTTAAAGGTACAAAGAACCATGTTTCATTCTATTTTCATACAAAAATCGCTTTATCATAATCTCTATCTCCCAAGCAACGTCTGTGCTTCACCTTCCCTATATTCTCTAAAATCGCTTATTTTGGAGTCAAACTGCTACAAAATTGTAAAGCACAAAAACTAAGTAAGCTAAGTACGTGATACTGATTTGCGCTTAACCAAGTTTAACTTAGCAAGCAAACAGGCTCACGGAAAACGGAAGGACAATTCAAGAAAAAATCAACAAGTTGTAGGTGACACTAACACTACACTACATAGTATAAAACAAAGTCTCTGTCCCTATGTCCCTTCCTATCTTTAAAATTACGCAACGGATTTTGATGCGGTTCCTTTTAATAGATAGAGTGATTCAAGAGGAAGGTTTTTATACCCATGCGAAGCCGGGGCGAGTCACTAGTATTTGTATAAAAATAGACAAATCATCCAGACATTGCCAGAGCCATCGAACAAACTTCAGTACAGTATTTGCGTCAATTGACAAAATTGGAAATGTTTAAAAAACATTTCGGAATGAATTCTGTTACATTTCTTTTAAAATAAAATGTTTTCTTATTTAGATGCAACTTGATCGAGCGGCACTGACATCGAGAATCTATATAACATCGTAATCGAATAGACAGTCGATTTGATCGATAAAAATATCAATAATCGCCAAGGAGTTGAGAACCAAATGTAAATTACTATAAAATTCATCTTTCTTTTTTAACACAAGGGTAGATTACGGTTTATATGAATTATGTTATATATCTCCCACAACTGGATAGTTTTTTTTTCTGCATAGATTTAAAAAAACATTGGCATGGCGTCAAATCACGCCTTTGTAACTGTATTTTTATTTGCATCTTTTGACATATAACAGCCTCTGTGGTCCTTTGGTAATAGACCTGAAGAACCTGAGGTCATGAGTTCCACTGTAAGTATACTTTGTTTAGTTGTTTCTAATTTAAATAGAACATTGCAAGCTTGAATCACCTGTCTGTTATAAAGATGATTGCGGATAGTAAGGCAACTAAGAAATTCCATACAATATCCTAACGCTGTCGCTAGCGTCTGCGTTTCAAAATCTTATAAGGGTTAACTGGTGTTGCTGGCGTCCATAGGCTACAGTCACGAGACGTGGTCACGACTACCCAACAGGCGGGCCGTAGGCCTTATTGTGAGTAAGACTCAGTAGTAAAAAAAATATATCTAAATCACGGTTTACAGAATGCTACACTATCACCTAGCACCTGAATTAAATATAAACATTTTGGCACTAAGCTCCTGGGTTGGTTTATACTTAGTTCCGTTGTTGCAACGCATCGCATGCGCATGCGCACTCGTTAGGGCTGCGACAGGGCCGTAGTTTATCTTTCACAGTTCACTTGGTACTCGTGTTTCGCAGCAACATCATTAATATTACACCTAATGTGTACAGTTGGACGGAAAAGTGTTATAGTTAATTTTTTTTAATATTTATATTTTACCTTTGTTGGTGGCTCAGCCCGCGTGTACTCTATGACGTCAAGACAAAACTAGCATAAGTGCGTATACACGTAGAAAGCTGGCTACCGTGGCGGACCTGTAAGCGCGTTTCAGTAGTGGGGGCTTAGCCAACGTTACAATTTGAAAACGCTTACGAATGGCAACAGGAACAAAATGTAAGGGGTTGATATAAGATAGAGTACGTAATTTACTGCAGCTCATGTCAATTCCATACGTTTTGTTGTTGTCGAACTTCGTTAGATTGTTGAAATTTTAAAAGCCACCTGGCCCTTTTAGATAACCTGTATATGTATAAAGAAAGCCAACATAAGCGCCACTATAATGGCGACCAATCCCAGCATTCCCAGCATGGCCCGCAAACGATTTATTTATTTATTTTATTTCCAAATTCATGTACACAGAAAAATATACAAAAGAAAAGAACATAGAATAAAGAACATTATTATTAGTACGATGTTAGTTGACGCGCGCTATTATTGTTACGTAAAGCGCGCCCTCTAGACCGAGCACTTCAGTTTGGAACAATATCTGTATACTATACTAGTAATATTAAGTATTCTATGATTATACTTAAACACTTGTTTCAATAACTCCTCATGACTGTACTAGGCTAGGGCGTTGAGATCGATCATTTAAATCTACCATCGGTCGGCAATGAATACTGCGAAGTGTGAATTTATGCTTCAACTATCAAGTCAATCAAAGTTAATAATCGCTTTGAACTATATAAGGTATCAGAACTTAAAATGAAATACGTTTTATAAGCGATGTTACTTGTCAAGTAATATTCATAATCTGTTTTCCTTATTCGATGTTAATAAAACTTACTGCTTAGCTAAACACTATATTCGAGTATAGCGTAAAATAATATAAATTAACAAGTTAAATAAGATACTAAAAGCATTCTCTACCAGTCAACCAAATAACAACCAAACAAATAAGTAGAAAAAAATAATTTATTCGGCTCAAAAAGTTGAAAAGTTTGGATTTACTTATTGGAACTTTGGAAGTAAGAAAAAGACAAAAAAAATTAACAATCCTGGCTGAACTTGCAAGTTATGCGAATTACCGGGGACCATAAAATAAAAACCAAATTGTTTTAAAATTTGGAACGAATTGATTCTTAAATCAAATTTCAATGTTACTGGCGGGAAACTGGACAGCGTAAGCATAACCTTGTAGCATAAAACCCTTTGAATTTGGCCCAGTGGTTCCTGCAAGAATCAATTTGCGCGTGCCAACGCACTCGAGCCGAGGTTATAATAAAGTGTTATTTTCTTCCAATACGCAAATTTTTATAGCAACTTAACGGAATGTTATAACTAGCAATTATAGTATTAACTAGTATGTACATTATCCTTAGATTGAATCCAAGGTAGCCAAAACCTATTAAGATGTTTCCTTGATAACCATCAGATGGGAGAAGGAATTTTAGGTCTTTATGGTGGTGCATGGTTTTACGTCATTCACCATAAAAATAGGCAGTTATATCCCCCCCTCTCTTCTCGTAAGACGCACCGCGTTGGTGTCTCCGAGCTTCGAAATCATGAGATTTGTGTCATGACCGGGAAAACGCCAAGATGTTTATAATAAGATAAACTAGGTATAAATTAAAAGTAAGTATATAAGGTGGACTCAAATCGACTGCAAATATTTTAAGGGTAGATTCAGACTATATACTGAACAACTTTTCCAAATAAACTTATATCAAAATATGAAATTATTTTTTTCACTGTTCATACTTAACCAGATCAGCTGATTCTCAATTTGTTTGGGAGGTCAACATTTTTTTTTGTATTTCGATATAAGTTTATTTGGAAAAGCTGTTCAGTTTAGTGGTCTGAGTCTGCCCTTAAAATATTTGCAGTCGATTTGAGTCCACCTTATATACTTAAAGAGTTTTGTCGCATTGCCGATAATTTTATCTGTGCGAGCTATTTTCAGATGAAACCTACCAAAAGTTAATTGCAAGTTGCGAGGCAGCCTTCCTACGTGCAAGGAATATTTATTTTTCCATTTATCCCAAATATGGACTGCGCTTGGCGACTTGCCGAGGTTGATGCAACTAAAAAATCTTAGTTAATCGATAGAAGGTTTGTATTCAATACATGTTTCTACTTTTTTATTTTCACTGCATAGAAATAAATGATATTTAATGTATGAATACGGGCAGGCTGCTATTTCCTAATCCTATGGAATACAATAAGGTACCTATTTTGTTTTTTTTGCAATCGTCGATGGTGTAAGATCGGGCTTATCGCGAGCCCTATGCTATATTATATATATATATATATATTTTATACCCATATACTCCAAAGATTTTTTTTTAATCTATGATATACTCAATGTAAATATCAATGTTACTAAGTACTAGCATTGATTCTGTATTAGAAATACTTATGTAATAGACATAATTTGGGTGTGTTGGTGCCTTTAGAAGCACCGAGCTCAAGATAGAAAGGCGACCAATCCAAGTCATGCTGCGGTCGCCGTCACTTGACACGCACGATCATTATAAGAACTCATGCCCTTCTAGGTTATTGAGCTCCGGTAAGTATTAAGTACTTATTAGTTTTGTAAACTGACAAATAACGGGAAACACCCACATGTATAGACAACATTTTTAATGACCAAACTTTATGTTACAGCGAACCCGAATCTGTTTCGGCATTCAAAAAACTAGTTAGTCCAATATTTGCAAGTAAAATTTAACTAGGAAAATGTAAGATCGGTCAAATTGGAAATTTAAGAAGGCCCTATGTCCACGTGGACGTCTTGTGGCTGAAATGATGAATGAAATCTACTGCACAGGAAATTTGGCGAGAATGACGGAGACATACTTAATCATTTATTAAGGCATTATATTCATCATCATAAAAAGTAAAGAAAATAGTTGCGGCACTTTGAATGGCATGACATGCTATTTATCTGTGCCCAATTTAGCCATAGCAGAAAAACAGGAATTTTTATATCAGATTTGGATAAACACATAAATTATTTCCAAATTAAGCCGTTTGATCAAGGAAGTGACCCAGTCCACTTAGTAGAGCTAAACTTGTGCCAAAGAGTAAAATCGTATCAACATTTGTCACACTGGCCAATTTTACGATGGCTATTAAAAAGATACTAAAATTTCATATATAAAAAAAAACTGCGTACAGACTGCGCGCAATTCGAACTTCTTTGCTTAAATTTATTAGCAACGGAAGCACAGATTAATAATAAACCAATCACTAATTGTTTCTATCTTTCTTTAAAGATCTTTTTACAGTTCCGTACCTCACAAGGCCAAAACGGAACCCTTAGGGCGACAGTCCAACTCACACTACTAGACAAAGTCGGTAATTAGAACAATTTATAATTATTTTCTAAAAATAATCGCACGCACTGGAGTTTAAGTAATTTTAATTTACGTTGGTAGATACTAAGATATTTTCTAGAATTTCTCTACTTGAATTATGTTCTTAGCGATAGCAGTCAAGCGACCACTGATTCTACATGTCACAAATTGGCTACAAAACGGTATTATAATCGGTGATTATTTTTTGGGAACTATTTTTGGGATTTATTTTTATGGCCTAGGACCATAAACTACAAAACGTCAAACCATTTACCCACGACAATTTCTTGGTTTGCAGCAATGACATTGCAAATGGCCTGTCAAAAGGTACGCCGTAAACGCCATAATCTCCAATAAATAACAGAGTAACCTGATCCCACAATTATCCAGACTTCGCATTGACCCGACACTTTCTTTTCCAACCCTGCTTTTCCTCTACTGGTATCATTTGTCCCTTTCAGCAACGGTGAGAACTATTTTGCTATAATTGGTTATCTAGTTGTACACGTACTAATTAAGTATAATCGGAATGTTTATTCTAAATTAAACATAATTGAATTTTATCTCCGATTGCACGCACTATCATTAAAAATACTGACGACTGTATATCAAACCTTGGCAAAGCGTATTCTTAAAATCGACTCAATTAATACACAATTTAACATGTATGTATATAGGTATATATTTCGCTTTTTGGCGGGAATAAAGTGAGAAATTCGTCTTGTGAGCCTAGTAGGTCGTAATAAGATGGTTCTTGGGAGTTGAGAAAGTATTTCAAGCCTTCATCCTACGAGATATGCTCTCTCCGTTGTTGCTTGGAAGAGATCTATGAAGAAAGGTTTGTTTGTTTGTAATTACTTTATTGTACTAAACAAAAGTGAATACAAAAGCATAGAAATTTATCATATCACAATGACGGACTTATCCCAGAAAGGGTTCTTTATGGGTTATTTCGATTTTGCAATCTTAATACTTACATAATATGTACATCCATACTTCCATATCCATACTAATATTATAAATGCGAAAGTCTGTCTGTCTGTCTGTCACCTCTTCACGGCTAAACTGCTGGACCGATTGTTATGAAATTTGGTAGGGATGTAGTTAACAACCTGAGGTCAAACATAGGCTACTTTTGGGCGCGATATAACCGAGTCCCACGCGGGGCGAAGCCGCGGGGAACAGCTAGTACTAATATAAAATTCTAATTTACATAATATATTAATTCCAAATGATCTTGGGTATATCGAAATACGATTTTTTCACTTTATAAACTAGATCAATGATTCTCAGTTTGTGTGGGAGGTCAAAAATATTGGTTCGTATTTCCCTTAAAAGTTGTTCATTATTAGTGTACTCACTTAACTACCCATAAAATATTTGCAGTTAATTTGTGTCAGTCTTATATTAACTGTGTTAGTATACCCCATTTATTAAATACTTGTGGCAACAATAATATCTACAAAGACGCACCACAGATGGCGTTAAAAGCAACAATCCCAGAATTGCATACAAGATGGCAAATTACTATAAAAAGTCTAAATCGCGCTTGCAAAGTTTCTACGGATTGGAGCATAAATACAACCTCCGACAAGACATCGTCGGAGCCGCGGTTCCCCAGGCATAACACCCGGCCTGGCGGGAAGATCTTCCCTTTGTGGCGGTCGAGCATATCCCTGTCGCTCCCGTCACATTCTCCAAATACTCTTTGTATGGTTAGTACATTGTATTATTACCTACTCTGTGGCAAAGCCACATGTCAAAGCTTCTAGCTGAGTAAATTTATCTACTACTTATTTTATACTTAGTGTAACTTATAGGTTTACAAGTCTAAGTAGGGCTCGATCAGGTATTATATACAGACATTTAAGGAGTTTACAATGTGTTTACTTCAACTTGATATTAATTTATGTTATGCCGCTAAATGCAAATGCCATTTCATACAGATCATTCGATACCAATAAATTATATTCCTCGTACTAAATTCTATGATTGTATATTGAACTGATGTTATGATCGGGTGTTTGTTTATTTCTTAACTGTTGTGCCCTGCGGCTTTCACCGTGTAGTTTGTGGAATAAATCGCTCAATCTTTACCCTTCTTCATCTGGGTGCCTCTCCAACTAGTAAAGGTTAGCGAGTGGTCTGTTAAAGTCCTTTTCTTTAGCTCTTCGAAATAGCTACGCGCTTGCTATCCCGGTCCACTCTCGGATGTTCCGCAACTAAGATTTTTTCCTTCTTTCAACTTTCCTCTTTCCAGTAACTATGGGTTGTAAGAATCTCTTCCCTGGATGACATAAATAGCGATTAAGGGACATACGTTTCTTAAATTTAATGGTTTAAAAATAAAATACAAAAGAATCAATTTTTTAATTTCCGAAAATTCGACCATAGTAATTGAATCCATTTTTAATAGTTACAATATAAACATCGTATAAATTGAATTTATTCCCTAGAGAAAGTTTTGAAGACAAATATGAAAAAGTACAAGTATTCCTACTTGTATTTATAAGATTTTGATGGCCATACATGTTTGGAAAAAATAGCAAACAAAATGGATATTACGGTTTAATTTTTTAAAGAAAACTTTGTATAGGTACCACTTTTACTCTAAAACAACTTTCTTTAGTACTACACATACTAAGCCAGATCTAATCTGTCTAATGAATTGGTCTACATTTAATAGCACAAATTAATCAATTCCAGGTCTACAGCCTAATTGGCTAGATAGTCATTTAATTACTTAAAAGTGGACGGGACCAAGCCCAAAGTAGGTACTAAAGAAAGTTTGTGTAAATATTCAATTATTTTATTCATTCATTCATAGATTTCTGGTTGTTTCTGCAGCTAGTCCTGAAAGCTTTCCGGCTTACGTAGATATCTAACTAAAAGACGATTACAAATAAATTGTAACTTTGCAGGCTTACTTTATTCCGTGGACGTATTTTAAAACACTGACTCCGGCCACTCAGTTTCCAAAGTGCAATAATCCAATTCGATTCATTTCTGAGTTCGCTTACTAACTAGAAGCACAGATTATAGAATGCTGCTTGAACTGACTTGCCAAATATAGCAACTGGCCAAGTGTCTTTTAAATAAAATAAAAATCTGAATTTAAAATAAGAATTCTAGAATCTTTTGCTAAAAGATTGAAATGCAATTAGTTCACACACACTCAGATTTACTTTTGTTTTCACATAAATTATATACACTTTCCCTCTCTGTAGGCGTACTAAGATCTGTGCTAATGTACAAATAATAGTTTAAATAAACCCCAAAAAGCAGTGATTACTCCAAATTATTATTCATGAACGACTAATACGTTGTAATAGAAATAAATTGGCGTAAATTCTTAATGATACAGTGTGCATGCATTCTTTTGATGGATTAATGCTTGGTGCTCGATCTCATATCTCGTAAATTTGTGGGCGAAAGGCTTGAAGAATGTAAGTTACACTGGTTCCGTACACCCTTTTTTAAGATAAACAAAATTTTTTAGCGGGGATTGGCCCAGAGTAGAAAGGGAGAAGTTCTTTGATGACTTTTTAGGTAGCCAACTTGGTCCCATAAAAATATTGTTTTTTTTTTTCTTTTTTCGAATTTCTGTCCATTGTTCCAGAGTTTCAAAAGTTTAATGAATGGATTAAGTATTTTTTAAACTCTAAATTACACAACTAAACCTCAATGAACCAAATTATTGATTTTGTTTGAATTTAAACACGCACAATAATCTTGTACACACAGTAAGTTAAATGCGAGAGTGAGTTTGTATATATATCTGTTGTTTACCTCATCCATCACGCTTTATCTTTTGAGCTCTTTTCAAAGTTCAGATACAATAGAAGTACTGTGAAGATCAATCCTTTTATCCCGGAAAAAAATATTCTCACACGAGCGAAGACGCGGGTAAAAGTTAGTAGACAATAGTACACACTGACGCTATAGGTATCGATGCTATAGGTAAAGATCAAATCACAACAACAACACAAACAACAAGGCAACTATCTTGCTTGTTCTTGTTTCTTAGAAAATATATCCCTAAACCCAGGGAAATTATTTTATACGGCTTTAATTGGCTTAATCCAATCTAATAAGTACTGTAATTAGCAAAGCCATTCACCTAATTGGCTAGCAAAACTGTGTAAGTGTGTGTTGTAAGCATATATGTATAACAAAAAGAAGTAAATGTTTTTGTGTAAATATTTTTAGAAATTAAGTAATTATGTTCTTATTTTTTCGTTACTTTATGATCATAGGAATTAGTAATGTAGATAATAGTTATTTGTATTATAAGTAAAACCTAATATAGGTAGTGTTATATATAGTAGTGTGTAATAAAACTTCTATTGATTATAAAATTTTAAGAATTTTTTCGTTCAAATTGTATCTTTAAAATGGTCTATTATATTGAAAAAACACGAAAAAATCAATTTCATATTTTTTTTGGACTAGCAAATTGCCCACGGGAACAGTGCTTTTCCCCGGGATGAAAGGTATCCTATAACCTTCTCAATACTTCTATGTGTATGCGAAATTTCAGGAAGACAAACAAACAAACAATCTCACTTTCGCAATTTATAATATTAGTTAGGATAGATAGAAATTAGATGGAACTTTTATCACACGTGACTTGAGCTTGTGATGTTGCTTATAGTATGTAATGCTTCTTCTTTTATCTTCCTCATCTTCACAATGAGCAGCATGATCTCCCCTAGCTCTTTGAGTGATTGACGCGAAAGGGGTGGCCTCACATTCTGCGATTGTTGAAAATGCAACGGCAATGCAACCTGAATGAGTGGCAAGTTCAAGAGTAGGCACGCGGCGCACGGTCTACCAGACTCGACGGAGAGTTCGTAACGAACACACGCGACCGCTGCGCAAACCGAAACGTACGAACCGAGTGATTCCGAATTCGAAATTTCGCATTCGAATTTTGAAGTGTTTATCTTTTTTAAATACAGCATTGGCATCCCGCTACTTCACCAGTCGCCATGCGGAACTTCGTACGGTGAGTTTTAGTTTTATTTTTTAATTTATTTAGTTAATTCATACCCCATGACTGATCGCCTTTGGGTTTAACAGCCTTCTGGAGAATATTAAGTGTTCCTTTTAATGACTTTACGGTATGAAATCTTAGTAGCTTGAGAAATGCCTGAGCGATAGTTAGCTGCAATGTGCTAAAACTTTGACTGGTAACTTTGAAGTTTTTACGACTTGCTGAAGACTTTCTTCATAAAACTAAAAACATCGACACTGTTTGTTGTGTGAAGCGTCATAATACCTACGTTTAAAAATACATACTACTTAAAACAAAAACGACGTAACATACAGGACATAATACGTTCCCAAATATATATATATATATATATTTTAAATGGCCTTCAATACTTTGTAATAAATAAAATTTTCGTGTCACAGTTTTTATAAAAAAAAATCCATCTAAACGGTTTGAGCGCTTTTAAGTGATAAGGGAAGTCCAACCTATTTATTTTAACCCTATATGATTTGGCATTAAAATATATATAACCTAAAGTTTTTACCCTTCTACCACCAACCCCCAATTATTTATATGGTATAACAACGTTTGCCGGGTCAGCAGCTAGTAATATATAAAAGTCGATCATGACATTTTTACAAATTATTTGTAATTAATTAAAAAGTCATAGAAGCTAGGTAATTATATATTTATATCATTATATTAATACGGAATTGTGCGTAATAGGTTATACTGTACACAGGGCACCCCATATTTATACAATGCGTTAGATTTCACACGCAGATATCGTGAGAGTGTGCACTTACTAATTATAACCCCGAGATGAATTATAACAAACTTATTATGAACTGGGAAGTAGGAGTAAAATTAACAGCAGCATAGTCAGGCACTTTTTTGTATTTGAATTAAATATTTTCTTTTCTTTTTTTTCTAAGCCGTGATGCTGGCCAGTCCTGCTAATTAAGGACAAAACTAAAAAAAGTACAATTTAAACAAAGAAAACTAATTTGATAATTATTAGGGCTAATTTTTGGGAATATTTAAATGTGTATTTTATACAAATAATATTATTAGTATTATTAGTACATGCTATGGCCGACAAGAGGAAGATGTTCAATTTTCTTGCATACAAAATCTGACATATTTATTTGAGAAATAAATGATTTTTGTTTGAAATTTGAATCAAAATGCAACCGACACTTTGTAGGTCAGCGGACAATATTAAAGGACTAATTCAGTTCGTCGTAGGACTTTGTTCCATACGTCCTACACATGTGGCATTTACCCTACATTTTATACGATCACTAAATTATTTCTGAGCTCACTTCTATTGCAACCATAGATTTAATAAAAACATTTGCCTGGCCGCGCGTGATTTCGATATTTTATGATTGCAACCGATTATTCATAGACCTGTAACTCAATTAATGTAAATATTTTAATTATTATATACTAAAGCTCAATAATCATTTTTTTAGAATTCGAAAGTTGTAAGTATATTGAATAGAAAACCCAAAACCATACCATACAGGGTTTTTGGGTTTATTAGACATAATCTGAAAGTTTCTTTGTGTTACTTTGTTAGATTGCCAATTTTATTCAACTTTTGTGTAGAAAAAAAGGTAATATTATATGTGGCTGCGGACAACCAATGTTTAAATAAAAACAAAATAAATCTTAAGCTAAAAGCACATCAGAAAAGGTAAGTAGGTAATTAAAATTTTAAAACCCTCAACTCAACCAAAGACATTTATAACCTTACAAATAATAAATCGGACTTTAATTAACAGTGCCGGATTTAAGCATATTTCTTTAAATCTTTTCTTAACCAAATCTCTTTTTTATCTAAAACTAATTTTAGGTTAATTGAGTATTTATTTCATCTATCGATCTATAGAGCACTCAAACAGGGATAGTCTAAAAGTACGCTTAACTTTGATAAGTTATAATATGCACATTCTTTTTTTACAAATTTTGTCTTTCTAGTGTAGGCCTTATATAATAAGGGCATATAGAGAAAGTTTAGCCCTACATAAGATCTGATAACTTTTTGACAGTGTGAGTCATTAGACAACATTTTTAGCCCGGTCAAATTAGCTTCAAAAATAGGGGTGAACTTACTATAATTCACACAAAGCTGAATATCGTCATAAATGTTGGGAACACTATGTCAAACAATCTGTCAAAAGTCGGAATAGACCCGGCGCGCGGCGTGTGGAAAAAAAATGTCAAGGAAATATTTTTTTGTAGGATAATATTTTTCCGTTTGCTTACTTAGCTATAAGAATTGCAAAATTTGTTGCACCTATTAGTTATAGCCTATTATTAGTGTTTTGAAGCCTGGGGTTCTCTAGGTGCAATGTTTCTAACCGTACTTAACCTTATACGACCGCGTAATACAAAATGTCATCTTAGCAGTAATTAAACAAATTGACGTCCTTAAGAACTAAATAGATACTTACATATTTCTTTCTTTTTAAACAGTTCACAGACACACGGTTACGAAGATTGTGAGCTTAAAAAAAGTATAACTCTATGGTATTATGGTCAATAGTTAATGAGAAGTAAATGTAGTGCGTTCATTTCCCGTGAAGAAAACATAATTTACTCAGTTAGTCGGTCTACTGCTTGTGTGAAATGCTTGCGGCATCTCGGTTCAATTGTGAGACATTATAATTTAAAACGTTAAACACTAGACGAGGTGAGTAATAATGAGTGACAGCATGCAAAAGACGATAAACCTAAGAAAAAAAAAACAACGAACCTTAGATTTAAATAAAGAAATTGCGTGTATTCTAAAATTACACTAAGTTGGTATACCAAGCCCTTGCTCTATGGCACAGAGTATATAATACTAACGCTATGGTTCGATACTTCTTCACAATAAAAATTAATATATAAAGTTTGAAAGGTTTGTGAATGTATTTTAATTATATATTTTATATAAAAAATATAATTTAATAATTAATTAATAAGTACTTGTACAACTTAATTAAAAATAAAACTAAATAAATAAACTAAATAATACTAAACATAATTAAAAATAAAACTAAATAAAAATTGTATAAAAAAGAAAAAGGAGAAGAGATCACCCATTAGCGTTTCCGGTTATTTTATATTAGTAGAGATTTATACACACTTCACCTTTACACAATTTTCTCTCTCTCTCGTTTTATGAGTTTTCCCATTTGAAGCATAAGGGACAATTTCACTGTTTTCAACAGTATCGTATTACATAATAGATATTGCACGTGCACAAAGGGAGTAAAAACTTTGAAATTAAGACATTTATTATTGACTAGACCTGATGACAAGATTATGTAGATTAAATATGCGCAAGAGTTTTTTAACTGATGAATTATCATTAGTTAAAAATTTAAACCCTAATTTAACCTAAGCTTCAAAAAGATTAGCGTAAAAAGAAGAAATAAGGTTAGACAATAAAGCACTCAAAACTAAGCAAATATGGATATTTTCAGTTATTTTTGTGTCAAACGTAATAAAAATAACGGAAATGAATCACCAGACATTCGGCCTTGTGGGTGGCGCCCGAAAATTCCTACCTACATAAAGTTCACACGCGCCACTTATTTTCAGACTTCTAATGTAGAAAGTATACCTAATGGAGGCACTAGACATTTTAATTTGTTAAGAACTCGAGTAATTTTCAGTGAGTACTTAAGTACATTATTTAAAGTGCAGGCTTGTAGAGTATGTAGGTAGTTATTTCTATTTCTGCTTGCACTGGTATGCACGGCATTTTGTTAACAAGATTAGTTGAGGTTCAACACAAGTTGGTGTTTTTATTGTTACCATAGAGCTGTCTGCTCATCTTTTTTAATTTTTGGTAACAAACAGCAACTAAAATTTTTAACTAGAAATGTTTATTTTAGTTAATTTGGCCCACTTTACATAATTTCAGTTCATAATTTTGTTAGTGAGACTTGTGTACCTAAAAACCTAAAATATATGTATTACACAATCAATTCACATGGTTTTACACGCAATTTCAGTTATAAAAAAATCTTGAGGTTTGTTGGAAAAAATTGCATTTGCAAAAAGCCCGCCTTATCTTTTACTTATTTCATAAACTATTATATTATCAACTAGCTGTTCCCCGCGGCTTCGCCCCGCGTGGGACTCGGTTATATCGCGTCCAAAAGTAGCCTATGTTTGACCTCAGGTCGTTAACTACATCCCTACCAAATTTCATCACAATCGGTCCAACAGTTTAGCCGTGAAGAGGTGACAGACAGACAGACAGACTTTCACATTTATAATATTAGTATGGATGTGCTCGCCAAGACCTTTCTTTTGATACCAAACACGTGATGCCTATCACAGTTTAATTATTTTTGTTTAAATTCCGTCGGTTAAAATATTGATACAATTTATATAGCATACTAGCTGTTCCCCGCGGCTTCGCCCCGCGTGGGACTCGGTTATATCGCGCCCAAAAGTAGCCTATGTTTGACCTCAGGTCGTTAACTACATCCCTACCAAATTTCATCACAATCGGTCCAGCAGTTTAGCCGGGAAGAGGTGACAGACAGACAGACAGACAGACAGACTTTCGCATTTATAATATTAGTATGGATATTATAGTGCTGTTTTATCCACTCTGAGTGAATCACTTATACTTACATTAATTCTATAAGAGCACTTAATCCTAAAAATCAGAACAAAAAGAGGACTTCATAAGACAACACAATTAAGCCTTCGTTACGTAATCTACGGGTATCTTGCCATGATACTCCATCATGACTGGTTGCCAGCGAATCTAATAATAGGTAATCGGTTATCCCAGTTCCTGTGTGCTCAACCATGGCTCTGCCACGGCCGGTTTTTGCCGTTTCCGCCTAGGCAATTAAACGTTTTTCTGCATCATGTATACGATGCACTTAAGTTACTATCAATTTAATCAATTGATGTTGACTTTTGATGTATGCTAGGTAGACATACCCACGATAGTAAATATTGTAATTTTTAAAAAATTAGATGACACGATAATGATGATTATCGTTGCATTATTATCTCACAAATAATTCACAAAAATCTTAAAAGCCTTTTCTTCTTCAGAAGTATTTAAAAAAAATACAATTTTAATTTTTGTTTTACCTAGTCAATCCTGCCACCAATTAGATAGTTCTACCTCTGGTACGAAAAGTAAGTCGTAGACGTCAAAAAAAGCTTGTAAAAAAAAAACTAAACGGATTTTCCAAGACAACTTTTTCTGGGCTCATTTATGGCGCCAATGCCCTTCGTGTTAAAAGTCTTCGTTATTCTTTGAAGGTTGCAGATTTTCGAATCAAAATTAAAAAGATTACTTTATCCAATACACATGTTTCAATCTATCGTATATTTGTTCATTTCATTAGCTAAGTCATTACAGTTATCGCATTTCTTCTGAAGACCGTAACAGAATTTCCGATAACCAAAAAACCGTGAATACCAGGAAGTAAGCAATAAGTAAAAGTCACTTTTGCAATGTAAATACGTATTCGCTTTGGAAATATACCAGGTTTTGTTGTTTGGAGTTGCTTTATTTGCAGGGAATGTACCAGGCTATCAGATTTCGCGAGGAGACATTGCTCATTCGAAGTGAAATACGTGTGGATTTAGGGACCTCACACATAGCATATTAATTAAAAAAATATGCAAGAATAATCGACGATCGATGCGAGAATATCAATTTATTCCAAATTCATACATACATACATACATATCATCACGTCTGTCTCCCGTAGGGGAGGCAGAGACTAGAGATTTCCATTGGCTACGATCCTTACATACCTCTCTCGCCTCCTCCACACTCATCACTCTCTTCATACACGCTCGCCGATTTCGGGTACTCCTAAAGTCTCCATTTTTCAAAAAAAAAATCCAAATTCAATATACAAGAAAAGAAAAAACGGAAGTACAATTTGTAGAGTCGCCCAAAACAATATTGCATTTTTATTAAAAGTTCAATTAAACCAGTTTAACTATTAATAATCTGTGACCAGGTTTCAAATGAAGCTGACATTTTGCAAGCATCTACCATGTTTATAATGAAATAGTTTAAACAAAGTCACAGAAATCTTACCGAGGTTTTGCTCGTTTGATTTCGCTTGTTGCTTTCATTGATAGGGATTATTTCTAGATCTTTATCTTAGTTAATTTTTATTTATTTACTTTTATTAGTGCTTTCCTAGTTGCATCCTTAGTAGCTGATTCTGTCAGAGCTCAGTGTTCGCTTTCTTCTTTTTCTTCTCAATTTCTGTTATAAGTAATTTCGCGTTAAAAAGTATCCAACCTATGTCTTTCCCCAAGTTGTTATTTATCTCTGTACTAAATTTCACCTGAATCGGTTCCGTTGTGAAAAGAAAAATATGAATTACTCAAGTAATCAATAAAGAGTTACGTTTTCAGTGTTTACTTGTCTATAAAGTTTATTTTTATAAACTGTTATTATTTTATACAGTCAAGTGTAAAAGGACCGTTATATTATAGGATTGCTGCAGTTTATCGAGGAATGTAGTTACTGGTTGGAAGATCTATTGTTGTTATTTTTAGACGCTCATAAATCGAGAATTATTTCTCTGTGGGAAATGGTATATCAAAGTAAGTAAAGTACGTTTCGAATTTTGTATAAAGTTGTTGCGATTAAGTTGGATATTTTTTTCTATATTGTATTTAAAGACTAGAAAAAATTTACTTGCCTAAATCTCTTAGAATTAAGCTCGTATTGTGCTATACAACTGTATTTTGTACAATAAAGTTTAAATTAATTAATCTCTACCCACATTTTACGTAATAAAACATATCCAAACCAAATTTCTAAAAGTGCAAAAAGTACATAGGTAAATTCTCAATAAAATCGCGGACGGACAGACTGCAAGAAATGGCGCAACTAAAAGGGCTCCTTGTTTACTACGGAACCCTATGATCTGCCACAAATGAGTCAATTCCAAAGATATATATATAAATTATTTAAACACTAGAATGCTTACGAATAATAATAATCGCAAAAAACAACATTTAAAATTCATCCTTATTACTCTACTGCAAAGTTGATTTTTCTTTAAAGCCTACATACAAATAACTAAAGTTCCAGTAAGAGGTCCAAAATTTTTAATTTGTCCCTTTTCCTCTAGAATTTTATACAACCTACTATAAAGAGACACCTACAAACTATAGTTTTTATTTCGGAACGGCTTTTGTCCTCTGTAAGTATTCTAGTGTTTTGTATAAATTCTTTGGTCAATTCATCAACGCCATCTTGTATTTGGTCGTTTTGCCTGCCAGACATTTCGGCAAACGTTCGAAGAGCGCGTGTGGCCGATTCCGCGAAAGATGTTACATATGGGTTACTTACTGTTACACATCATTGACAATAAAGTCACTTAAGACAAGAATAAACTTACTAGTGAAATATTGTTGATTTCCCCTTGATTTTTAACATATTTAACCTTTAAGAAGAACTCGGTAGGTTCTAAGGTGTATAAAGTATAACTGTGTGTAGGTACCATAAGTAACTGAGCTTATGATTTTTGGCATGAAATTTTATCATGAAAGACCTCTTTCGAAAGCTTGGTTCCGCGAAATGATGTAATGTTTTAACATACTTAACAAGCCTACCGACTGCCATTTATCGACAACAGCCGGAACTAACGGCTTAACGTGCCTTCCGAAGCACAGAAGAGCTCAGGATAGAAATTCTACTATTGGCGACTAATATAAGCATGGCGCACTTGCCATCGCTTAACGCCCACTATCCTCGCGCTCCTTGATGTAAGAAGGATCAAATTATGTATCTACTAGCTTTTGCCTGCGGCTTCGCTCGCGAGAATTTTCCTCGGGAACAGTGCTTTTTCCCGGGATGAAAGGTGTCCTTTTCAATACTTCTATTTACTTATATCAAAAAATTTCAGAAAGATTAAATCAGTAGATAGGGCATGAAAGCGTAACAAACAAACAAACAAAATCATGGGGAAAATGGGATGGGATGCGAATTAATTTTCTATAGTCCTCAATTGAAAGTTCAGACACCTGACAATAACTTCAATGATAAGCCACTTAACACACATCACACAACGCCTATGCTAAATTGAGCGCGAAATTCTCACACTAAACATATCGGTATTTTATACTATCTTTGCATACATAATGGGCATTAACATAAGAGACAGTTCATGACACCGAGATAAAGGTTTTTTTTAGTTAGTTAGTTTTTTGTCAGTTCAGGTTATGTTCTATCTACCCGATTACCAAATTTATTGTAAGATTTTTCTTTTACTGTCAGTCTTCCTAGCATGTTGGCAATCGAAACAGTACACATCAGTGTTTTAAAATAAATAATGAACACGAATTAATCCAATAATTAAAATCTACTTACACGAAATTAAAATTTATCAAAAAGAATATTTGATAAAGCCATAGAATTTATAAATCGCGCGCGGTCTCTACAGCAATGTTTTTTTAATCTATGGTTAAAGCGGAAGAAACCAACAAGTGCGCTCAATTTATGGCAAACATTTTTACGCAAACATTTAAATCAGCATTACAAAGCCTTAACTTTGAATGATGGTAATGCAAAATACTGTAATTATGTTGGAAACGGATTCCAAATCATTTTCATGGAAACACGAAGATCCGCTGACGAAGATTAGCACGATATCATGACAGTATTTTTCGTGCAGACATCGTCTCGTGGTCATGACAAGAAACTGTAAATTACGACACGGAACAATGGTCCGGACTTTCCATACTTTTCAAACACTTAATCCTCGTCAAATTGTGAGCTGATTTTTTATGTTGGCAGGGATTTCTGTTTTTAGTGTTCTATATACAAAGTCCATCGATCCATGGCAAAGGGCTATGTTGACCATTTACCGTTATGCCTATTTGAATAATAAATTTTTCAATTAAAAAATGCTTATGGGCCACTTTTTTCCTCATCATGGAGTATTTTTTAACATTTTGGCGGACACTTTAACATTATGACCTACGATAATAGAACTTACTGTGTTGTGTGAACAGAGATACATAGAACTAGAAACGAGCCAATTTTTTTTTAATCTATCCCTAGATATATCTAGTAGTAGTGTTGCTATAGCAACACTGCTGGTTATCACAAGGTAGCGATTACAATTTGACCTCTTCTTCTTTTCAGACCTTTAGAAGTCCAGGTTTATTAATTCAATTTCGATTCGTCTATCCATAATCGATCACAATCTGGTATCGACTACTCGATTCTTTTTCATCACAATTATACAATGCAAAACGAAAATCCTACGTGTGAATTATCGATCACCAATCGCAACCGTCATTGACAAAGGCGTCGATAAATAAAGATATAAGTAACCCACCAATTCCGCAATTGCACATAGCGCTCAATTGCATCGTAGTTGAATTGCAACGACACATTTTGACGTTTCTCGTATTCCGCTACTAATTTAAAGACCAAATCGTAGTTCATCAGAAAATTCTCAAAATATCGATTCTCTCAACGATTCGATGCTTGGTAAGTTACTTTACTCAGATTTTTACATATTAAACAAGCTTTAATTGTAGATAGTCAGATATTTATAATTGTGTTAGGGGAATACGAATATCGCGCAAACTTAATCGAGTCGGAATCGGATATCAGTTGTACGGGTTTCCTAGAGTTCAATAACGAAAAGTCGGCTAAATCGATCACTGAAAAATTGCGATGACAATCGACTTAAATTATTAATGTGAATTAAAAAATAACGTTACAACACCCCCTTCCCCGGATAAGAATTCACGTAGGGAATTCGCGGAACGTCCTCGGCCTTTTGTATACCATAAGGAAGATTAATATTCATTTACTTTTACTATAAGAATAAATAGAAAAGGCAATAAAATAAATCGAGAAACAATCGATATAAACCAAATCATAGGATGGATTCAATCGATCGATTCATGAGATAACGATTTCGATCTGAACATTTCCGCACTAGTTGACGTTGACAGTTAAAACTAAAAAACATACTACCGTCGGGTTGATTTACTTTTTTTTATGATATTTGAAGGTACCGACCACAATAATAAAAAAATAGAATTTATTACTGAAATATAGGTTATAATATAGAGGAATATATGAAAATGGATATTCAAAAATGAATGCCACTACTAAAGGACTGCTCAGGCAAATAACTACAGCGGGAGAATATCGGCCAGGCTTGCAAACGATTTGTTCGAAAAGAAATCGTTCAAGACTGATACATAATTACATAAGCATGTATTTTAGAATGTCTAGATATATATAGGGTAAAGATTGGTTAAACAGTTTGCAAATAAAGTCGCCACTGGAGATTACACAATGACAAAAAAAATAGACCAAGAAGGCATATAGCATTGTAAATAAATATTGATCTGGAAACTGTGTGGAAAATTAAGTGAAACCATAAACTACTGAATTAATTATTAGCCAAAATGGGTTGTATGTATCAATTTGGGATTTGAAAAATAAAAGAGTTTTGACAAAATTTTACAAAATCAGGTACTCTAAACAGGAAGCCTATTGTAATTTATATTTTTTCTTTAACTAACAAAGGGGCCAATTGTTTCTCACAGTTTCCAGTCAAGGAAAATAAACAAGAAAAGTCAATTATTAAAATGATAGGTTTCTGAAAACAGGAATGAATCCAAAGTAAAAATAAAATATACTTATTTCATTATGTATAAAAATAGGGTAAAACTCTTACTAGGTAAGTGAAAAGAAAAGTTAATTCCTGAAAACAGGAATGAACCCTTTGTAAAAATAAAAGTAGTTTAAAGGAGTAAAACAACAACTGATTAAAACCTTTGACTAGAGGCAAGTTATAATGTATAAAAAAAAAGGAATAAAAAAATAAAATTAAAGGTGTGACAACCAACCACTACTTACATCCCATAAGGCCTGAAAAAAAAATGACTAGTAAATCTGTAATAAAACCGTCTCCCAACCCTGTATAACAAAATAGTAGTAAAATAACCTATTATTCTCCGGAAACAAATATACTCGCCTATATGAGTATATTATAATTGGGGAATAAATGTATTAAAATAATAAATCTACCAACACCGGTAGGGTGCAAATAGACATAATATAGTTGCTAATTGTCATGGGATCCCTTAGACAACGCAGCATAAAAGAAATTAAGTTTTCTTGTTATACCAGTTATAAAAATTGAGAGAAACTAAGTACAAATTTATGGTTTTCAAATTACACAAGATACACTAAATGGAATGGTAGATTGATATAAGTTGTGGTTAGGTAAGGATGGAAAACACCTAAAATAGTCCACAGTCGCCTCCTACGACACGTCCGGACATCAGACGGGGAGACAATTCTTTGAGGCCGATCATCCCACGGCCGATGAAAGCTAGTCTAAACATTTAAAATCTTTTATATGCCATTTACCAATGTATTTTCCCTGGTCGTCCTCCAACTCATACACCAATGGTGAAAGCTTCCTGATAATCTTACATTTTTCATATTTTGGAGCAAGCTTCGCGGTGAAATACTTACTCGCAACGCTTTGTTTGTAAGTACGTTTCCAAATAATATCTCCTACATTAAAGGATACATCCCTACGCCTCTTGTTATAGTATTTCACATTCTTCTGATGCGCCTGCTTAAGTAAATTTTTTACATTATTGAAAATTTGAGAAAGTTGACCCAATTTTTGAACATGTGCATCAGGCGGAGTAATAGTTAATTCATTGACATCACTACAATCTTTATAAATATCACCATTGGCTATAGCTTCTCTACCATGGACTAGAAGGAACGGGCTATAAGAGGTGGATTCGTTAACCGAAGTGTTTATAGCAAATTGGATCTTTGGAATATTCTCATCCCAGGATCTATGGTCGTTTTCCACAAAAGCCGAAACGGCGGTCATTACTGTACGATTATAGCGTTCAACGGGATTAACTTGCGGACAATATACCGGGCCTAGGTGTATCTGGGGGATATTATATTTTTCATATAAGGCTAAAATGTCACGACCTGTAAATTGGGATCCGTTATCAGAAATTATGGTTTGCGGTATTCCATGCACCAGAAACACATGATCTTCTAATCTTTGCGCAATAACCTTTCCAGTGGCCCTACGAAGTGGAAACAAAAAACAATATTTTGTAAAACAACAAATGACAACTAACAGGTAGTTATTTTGACGGCGGGACATGGGTAGTGGGCCGACTAGATCCACACTTATGCACTGGAATGGCCTTGTACAATTTTTTGGTTCTCCCATAAAGCCGGGTGTACACTGTGAGCTGTGTTTATAGGCACTACAAATGTCACAATTTTTAATGAAACTAACGGTATCTTTGTACATGCCAGGCCAAAAATATCTCAATTTTAAGCGTTTATATGTTTTGGCTACACCAAGGTGAGCGGCAGTAGGTTTAGAATGATTTTCAATAATTATACTTTCCCTAAGCTCAAGAGGTATAACTTCTTTCCACTGGAAATCACTACTGAGTTGGTTAGAAATTTTCGTAAAACGGAAAAGCCTACCATCCAAAAGTTGATAATTCGGACAAGCCCGGGGTCTCTCGGTGCAACGTTTTACAATATTAAGATACCATGCGTCCTTAATTGTAGTTAAATCTATGGCATTTACAGACACAGGTACGGACCGCGATAAAGCATCAGGTACTACATTTTGTGACCCTTTTCTATGCTCTATAATAAAGTTATAGGGAGATAGCCTACAACCCCAACGAGCCAAGCGACCGGTAGGATTTTCAAGATTTAAAAACCATTTCAAACTAGAATGATCCGTAACTATACGGAAAGGTTTACTGCCCTCCAGATAAGGTCGAAAATGCTCTACCACATGTACTACTGCGAGAGCTTCCCGCTCTGTCGCAGAATAATTTCTCTCTGCGGGGGAAAGCGAGCGACTACAATAAGCGATTGGATGTTCTTGTCCATCTATATTTTGAACTAAGGTCCCGCCTATTCCAAAATCCGACGCGTCACAGTGCACAGAAAATTCACGCGAAAAATCTGGACATGTTAGAACAGGTGCAGTGGTCAGAGCTAACTTTAAATCAGTAAAAGCTTTATCTGCCTCGGAAGTCCAACGGAAGGGTGGAGCTCCTTTGCGAGTTGACGTAAGCGCGTTTAAGGGACCGGCGCGATGACTGAAATTTTTAATAAATCGCCTATAGTATGAAGCAGTGCCTAGAAAACGCTTAACATCCTTTCGACATGTAGGGGTGGGAAAATCGACAATAGCCCTTACCTTATCGGGGTCAGTACGTAGACCAAATTCATCGACCACGTGACCTAAAAACTTTAACTGTTTTCTGAAAAATTGGCATTTACCCATATTAACAGTGAGATTTGCGGCCTGCAATTTCTCCCTGACTTTACGTAACAATTCTAAATGATCGGAAAAAGTTGAATGAATGATGATAAGATCATCCAAATAAATAAAAACTTTATTATCAAACTCCGGGCCGAACAACCTGTCCATAAGACGCTGTTGGGTCGCCGGGGCAGAGGTTAGGCCGAAACACATGACCTTAAAATGGAACAAACCTCGTGAAGGTATGGTAAATGCAGTTTTTTCACGAGATTCGTTCGAATCCAATGGTACTTGGAAATACGCAGATTTTAAATCAACAGAAGATAGGTATTTAGCATCCCTGAGTTGATCCAAAATATGGTTAATATAAGGTAGAGGATACGCGTCGTGTTTAGAGATAGCGTTGAGTTTTCGGCTGTCCAGGCAGAAACGGAGTGTGCCGTCCGCCTTACGGGCTAGGGTGACGGGGTTATTCCAAGCGCTATTACTCGGTTCCACCACATCGTCTTTCAACATTTGATCAAGCTGCCGGTTCATTTCGGCTAGCTTCTCTGGAGACATCATGTAGTAACGTTGCTTGATTGGAGGGTGATCACCGGTATCAATACGGTGAGTCACCAAGTGAGTACGCCCTAATCCTCTCTTTTCTGCCGAAATTTCCTCAAATTCTCGAATCACTTCCCGAGCCAGTTCACACTCTGACTCGGAGAGCGAGTCAAAGTCTCGTAACGCTTTATCCTTGGCGGCTACAGTATGCACTTCTCGAGTAGATTCAAACTGATTGTCATTTAACAGTGATAAAACGTCGGGAGCTATATTAAAAACTTTCCAAAAATCTATTCCAAAAAGTAAGTCAGTATTAATGTTTGGAATAATATAAAATTTAATAATTGCTGTTCTATCCTTTACTGTAACCGGCAAAAAGATACATCCAGTGACAGGTGCGGTAGAATCATTAGCAGTTTTAATATAGTGTAAATCCGCCGACTCGTGTACCGTGGTGAATTTTTGAAAATATGACACGGCACTGCCATGAATTATCGAAATTTGGCTGCCTGAATCCAAAAGGCCATTAAATACCCGACCGTGTATACTAGCCTTTAGATACGGCCGTCTGTCGAAGGAGTTGTCAACGTCGCTTGTCATCGAGATAGGTTCAATATCAGAATTACGAACCGACAACACGCGCTGGGGACGGGTTGATGAAAAGAAATTCTTCAAATAATTTAACCAAGACCGCCATTCTTCAGCACAGAAATTACTAGACGCTGTAGAAGTATGTTGTCGATTCAAGCTTACTCGTTTTTTGGAATGGACGGCGGCGTTGGCGACTTGACAGTCTTCGACGGGGAACATTTAGGACAAGTTTTGGCGGTTACGTCCCTCTTTCCACAACGATAGCAAATTATGATGGCAGGCGCCTTGCAGGACTTCAACGTGTGACCATCTACACGACAACGGACGCAGAAGTTGCTACCATCAACCTGTGCCATCGTCGCGGCCACTTTAGGAACAGCAGGGCATCGGTTGCCCTTGTAAATAAGATCTGGGGCCAAACAAGAAGACGACAATTTAGGGGGCTCTGAAAATAACTTGGAACGCTCCTTTGCATCCTCAAGGAGTCTACATTTACGCTTCAAATCGGTCCACGAGTCAACTGGATTTAAACCTAATTGGGAAGTGTAGAAAGGTCTAATATTAAACATTACAATATTAAGTTTCTCCTCATCAGATAAGGGTTTGGACAAACGAGTGAAATAATTCTGCATAACACTCAGATAATTAACTATGTTTTCATCAGATCCTTGTGTGCGGGCTCTTATTTCTATCAAAAGTCGGTGATCATAATTAGCGGGCAGATACTCCTCCAGAAGGGCGGATTTTAATTCAGACCAACCATTCACCTCATCGCGTACTCCACGATACCAGTACAGTGCCTCCTCAGTGAATAACTCGGCAGCAGAATTAAAAAGTTTGCAATCATTAATACCGCGGGACAAACAAAGTTCTTCTAAACGTTGCAAGAATGCCTTTACACAAGTCTTCCCATTAAAATGAAGGTTTAGCTTATAAATCTGAGAGTATGAATTTGAAGAATTATCAGATTTACTAGAAGGCATCGGCGGATTGGTTGCTGGGTTAGAAGAGTGATGATGCTGCGAAGAACTGCTTTTAAAATTATCCATGATCCCGTCAATTTTGAACAAAATGCGGTCTAATCGTTCCTGTAAGCTCTCAATTTGCGGGGTGTATTCTTCCACATCACCAGCATCCAATCTACCCAAACGATGAAACAAATGGTGTCCTAAGGTTTGAATTCTATTCAGTATTTTAAGAGAACCCGATTTACTACTTGTTCCTTTAATTAAACCCTCTAATTCAACCAATTTGTCTTTTATTATGTTCAATTCCTCCGCGATATTCGCATCACAAGTGAAAATCTCATCTGATGGGATTTCTTTACTAAGCGCGCGAACCTGAGCCCTCAGACCAATGACATTATCCTTAGGTTGAGCGCCACGAATTCTTACTTCATACTCTAATTCATCTTTGTGTAGCAAATTAAAGCAAATTGGCCTTTCACCCATTTTTAGCAAGTTGTAAATAGAAAACGGTAAAAAAACAATAGGGTTAAGAATATATTGACCAGACGTAACAAATGTTTGGTAAAAAGCAAAATTATTCTATATTGTAACTGACTTATTTTCAGATTGTAATGTAGGGTAGTAAAAATAAACTTAATTGATAAAAGTAAACAAGGGATCAATATTGACAGCTAATTCTGAGCAAAATGACCAGAAATAGGGTTATGGTTATTTACTTACTTAAATTTGCAAGCAATACAAGTTAATTTACCTCTTATCTGCTCGTCCCTGTTCCGGGCGCCAATGAAATGTCTCTTTCCTATCTTCTGTACCTTATTTATTTAAGGAAAATAGCCACACAAAAAAAATAAACAAATTAAAACCAAATAAATTTTTTTACAATATTTATTTTTAATACAGGTTTTTAACAGGATATAATTATAATATAATCCAAGGAATGTTCATCCAGTAGCATAAGAAACAGAGAGACAAAGAAGTAATAAATATATATAGAAAGAAATAGATAGGGAGAGCAGATCGACTGGTCAAATATTGTTCCCTTGTTTTGAAAAAAAAAAGTAAAGTAGAAAAGGAAATAAAGTTGAGAGAAGTAATTGCTATCTGCAGGGCCGACCGATAATGAAGTCCTCAGCTGGCTATTGTTACCTTATTTAAAACGAGAAAGCTTTTTGTAGTAAAAGGCAAGTCCTCTTGTTCCTTATATAAATGAGCGCTTTTGTGACCTCTCTAGTTAAAGACCCGGAGAGAAAGGGGTCCCATTCGGTCCAGTGGATCTCTTCAGGCGCAATGTAAAAAACCCTGAAGAATATATATTGGCTTGTGTAACAATGATTGTCAGATACAGTACAACAGTGCGGAGCCCGGTGTTGAAAATTCTATTTCCCACTCAAATCATTACTTATAGTATGTAAAATTTAGTTAAAATAGAGTATGTTCATTGTATAATCATTGCTAAATCCGGTATGGTTGCAATTATCAACTAGAAATTCTCAACTTTATATTGTGGGTTACCTGGCAATGAAATATCTGACTATTTTGAGAAAAATAGACCCTGTGTGAAATATTTTACATTTAATTTATATGTTCTAGGTTTATTCATGTGTACTAATAGTTAGAAATCATTTTAAGATAGAATCCAGACAAAATCGGGATACAAGAAACACTTGATAACTACCCTAAACTCAAAAATATAAATCCCACAAAGAATCTGATTTTACCAAGAAAATATAAGACCAAATGAGAGGATTTCTGGTTTATTTAGCATACTAACGTGGAAATAGAAAATTAGAACAAAATAAATTACCTTTTCAGGGTTTTCCAAAATATTTTTCAACAAAACTTGGTTGTCGGTAAAATACAACCTCCATGTACTTTTTCGATTTCGAATATTCGACTTTCGATATTTTTCGGCACTTTTAAAGAATACTTGTAAAAAGATTTGTTTATATAGCAACTTAATTGCAAAATAATGAAAAATTAATTCAAAGCCGGCAACTAATCGAACCACCAACGAAATCTATTTGACAGCTCGCTCGTCCGTAGTGATGGGGCGAAGGTCGACAATTTCGATTCGTCTATCCATAATCGATCACAATCTGGTATCGACTACTCGATTCTTTTTCATCACAATTATACAATGCAAAACGAAAATCCTACGTGTGAATTATCGATCACCAATCGCAACCGTCATTGACAAAGGCGTCGATAAATAAAGATATAAGTAACCCACCAATTCCGCAATTGCACATAGCGCTCAATTGCATCGTAGTTGAATTGCAACGACACATTTTGACGTTTCTCGTATTCCGCTACTAATTTAAAGACCAAATCGTAGTTCATCAGAAAATTCTCAAAATATCGATTCTCTCAACGATTCGATGCTTGGTAAGTTACTTTACTCAGATTTTTACATATTAAACAAGCTTTAATTGTAGATAGTCAGATATTTATAATTGTGTTAGGGGAATACGAATATCGCGCAAACTTAATCGAGTCGGAATCGGATATCAGTTGTACGGGTTTCCTAGAGTTCAATAACGAAAAGTCGGCTAAATCGATCACTGAAAAATTGCGATGACAATCGACTTAAATTATTAATGTGAATTAAAAAATAACGTTACAGTAGCCAAAATACTAATATTATAAATGCGAAAGTCTGTCTGTCTGTCTGTCTGTCAACTCTTCACGGCTAAACTGCTGGACCGATTGTGATGAAATTTGGTAGGGATGTAGTTAACGACCTGAGGTCAAACATAGGCTTTTGAGCGCGATATAACCAAGTCCCAGCGGGGCGATGCCGCAGGAAACAGCTAGTACTTCTATAATTTTCAGTCTAACGATTGCCAACTAGTGATTACAGCCGGGACCTACGGTTTACCGTGCCTTCCAATCCAAAGGACGGAGGAGCTCAAGGGTTTAACTGAGTTGAATCCCGTACCCTCACTTATCATACTACTCCCAATGTCTTACATTTTAAAATAATTATCGCGAACCGCCCTTATATAACGTGTTTCTGACTAAGGCCCTTATTATAAACTATCAGCTGGCTTATAATAATAGCTTTTTAACATCCCGCTTAAACTTTTTTACTTAAATATATCATTATATTTAAAGCAACTTGTTTATGCCATTTAGTTTAGGCAATCGACAAGTAAAAGCTGTAATTGCCTTATTACATCCTTAATTTTTATTACACCTTATATTATAATTATTTTATTAGACCTTATAATTTTATTACTATAATATTATTATACCTAGTCACGTTATACAGAAGTACTTACTTGATTTTAGCAACAATCTTGGAAACAGCTTCAAGTATCAATCTGTTTGTACCTTCGAGCAACCCGGCCTCCGAAGTTTTGTACCTATACATATATTATTCTAACCTTCCAAAAACTTCCAAAAAGAGGAGGTTTTCAATCCAAAGTATTTACCAAATTAGTTACTTTGCGTGTATCGCCACCAGTTAGTTCTTGCAAATTACTTTTGGCTGGCGGCGCCCACCCACTACTGCTAGTCCCGGCATGCTCAGCAAGCACGGAATCATACCTAAGACTATTAATTATGGTTCGCAGGCTGTCTCATCTTCATCCGCAAGGCAAGGCAAGCAAAGAAAAGCTGAAGATGCCATTCTTTGCCTACTGCAGACAAGTTCATATGCTCAATGTTGCTGTCATAGTGTGTAGAAACCATTATTAACCCAAGAAAAGTTATAATAAAAAACGCCTTTCAATCAAAACTTTCACATAAAACACGCCATTATGGAATTAGGTCAGTGACGAATTCCGACACCAACAATTCAACCATTAGCTCTGTTTCCCTGGTTCTCTCGGTTATCGTTTTAATAATGCACTTTATGAAGATATTGGTTATCTAAATGATGCATCTGACAGCTCAGTGGCAGGCTGCATCAGATATGGATTAATTTGTTCTTACGGTTGAAAAACCGTTGGCGACTTATTTTTGCAGAGGCATATACTTACTTACATATTAAGCCTGCTTCCCTCAGGGGCAACCACAGAATATATTTATAAAGAGTATTAGCTTTTATACGGTTATATCGCGCCTAAAAGTAGCCTATGTTTGACCTTTGGTCCTTAACTGTATCCATACCAAATTTCATCAAAATCGGTTTAGCCTTGAAAGCATAACAGACAGACAGATAGACAGGCAGGCAGACTCGCATTTATAATATAAGTATGGAAGTAGATGTGGTTTATATCAATGTTTCATATCAGTGTTTAGTGCAGAAATTACGTAAATTTTGCACAAGCTCTGCCGAACTCAGATACATTTCAGCTTGTAACTGCCGGACGGAACTCTATAGTTTGCAACTAAACTAAACTAACATAGTGCTTCCCAAAGTTGCCAGCCATTGCCAATGAGTTTCAGTCTAATTGTTCCACAAGGAATATTTTAATGGTTTCCAGTCACGCCCTTGGGGCCAATACCTATAATTATTTCAGAATTAGTTGACTAATACCGGTCGTCATTTAGAAGTCGTCGTCGACTGTTAGAGAATGCTCTTAGCATTAAGTCCGACATATTATAAGTATTTTGTACTTATCGAACAATATAATATCACTACATAGTATAAAACAAAGTCGCTTTCTCTGTTCCTATGTCCCTTTGTATGCTTAAAACTACGCAACGGATTTTGATGCGGTTTTTTTTAATAGATAGAGTGATTCAATAGGAATGTTTTTATGCCCAAACAGTGTGCAGGATAAATGGACCACACGATCGATATTAAATTTAAATTGTAAAATACCAGAAGTCAGTTAACAACTGTGATTTTTCGAAGTCAACTAAAGTAGGTTACATAATATTAATAAGCTTATTGTCCGGCAAATATGGGAGGCTGGGCTCCCACGCGTGGGCAAAGGCTGGGAAAATGCGGCTTTTCGAGTGTTTGTCCATTACCCACTTAATTTGACATTCTAGCGAAGTTGAATAAGTAATGAGCGCCTCGGACTCGGATTAGGGGACGCACACACGATTTGTGAAAACTATTCTTAATTAATTTTTTTAACCTTTTATTCCTTATGAACTCTACCTTTAAGGAAATTCGCTCTACATACTATGTGAATTCCCATTAGCAAACAAACCCGTTAAATTTAGTAGTTTTGATGATCTAATGATTAGCTGCTTTACGTCAAACCTTCTGAGAATGCTGGTTGAATCTGCTAACTATCTGAAATAGTAGTATGCAATTAAGTAGGTCACTATGTGACTTATTAGTTGAGGTAGTTGTCCAACGTGACGTTAGTGCATTTATCTATTCTGTTTCATCGTATAGAATTTTTTTAAATGCAATCTATGTATGTTTGTTTTAAAAAAATATATATATGTTTTAAATATACTTATTGTTATTTACATAGTTAGTAATAAGGCTTTAAAAGGCGACAAAAAGATATGCACAGTAATTTTCACAATTATTATAAAGAATAAGTTTTTAATTGGTGACCATAAAAAAACCTCACATCTCTTACAAGCTTATTTTACATGTGAAAAAGAAGAAAATCAAGCTACAATTATATTAAAATATTATAAATTAAACTAATTAATTTAAACATTACAAATTTAATTAGGTTTCAAGTGAGCGAATACAGACAAATGTAATGTTTTTAAATATGCCATGCTGATCGCAAGAACTTGAAGCGAGTCTATCAGAGAACCCGTTCCTGGGGTGTCAGGAATCCATTCTGTGACTTGTGGCATAAATAGCGTGACAATGCCGAAGGCGGTTGTGGCAAATCAATCATTACATTAAAATATCTAAAAAATAATAATTAAAAACTAACCTAAATAAAATTTTATGCTAAAAACAATATATATATATTTTAAATATACTTATTATTATTTATATAGTTAGTAATAAGGCTTTAAAAGGCGACAAAAAGATATGCACAGTAATTTTCACAATTATTATAAAGGATAAGTTTTTAATTGGTGACCATACAAAACTATAAAAAAACCTCACATCTCTTAATCTTAATAATTAAAATATAATATTAAAAGGAGTCCCTTTAGGCAAGGTTCCGAAGATACTGGCAGCATTCCTCCTTTAAATGGCTAAACTAATTCTTTGTCCGAGGAATCTGCCAGCTCTTCCGTCTCCAGTGATGTCGACTAACCAAAATAAAACTGTATTAAAATATTTTTACATTAAAATTATATTGTTAAAAAATAAACTATTCGAATAACAGCTTCATTTAATAGAATACATGCCTATTTATTTGGACAAACAGACCAGGTACTCGGCGATTTTGCTTCATCAACTTGCCAACGGAGCCAGGGTTTTCCTGCTTTTTTCACCTTTGCACGGTCTTCGGCATCCTTGATTGTGAGACCATTTGAATTTAAAATACGAACAGTGGAACAAAGACTACCTCCTCCATTTTGAAGTCTGTAAAAAGTCGATGGTATTTAAAAAAAAATTCTGGATTTTTTTAGTACAATTCGCTGCAGATAAGTTGACCTAAAAATGAGATGACCTTGAATGCGCGATACAAATTTTAATGTTCAGCTTTGATTATGAAAATTGTTCAAGATGGGTATTTTTCGGGACATACACTCACTTGTTAATTAAATAAATTAATTTAAAGTTGTATGTAACTGACACCATTATATCACTTCAAATAAGGGTATGAGTCCCTCGAGTGGCCATACTTGGCAGCGCCGCAGCTAAAATTAGCATGACAGGTCAATCATGTGTTTGTTTACGGGTTTCCTTGTAAATGGTGACAGCTACTGAATTTTTAAAGACAGCTACTGGGAATAACTATACGGAGGACGACTTTAAATGGAAAACACGGTTTTTTAACTAACGTATTGAGGATTGATTAATGTGGTGTACCCGTTAACATCTTAATTAATTGATTGTTAAAGTTCGAACCCGATTTTCTTTTTGCCGTTGCGCTTAATAATCCCTACGTAGTATTTACTAGTCTTTGATCTATGTAGCGTAGTATTTAGTCTATGTAGCGATGTATAAGATAATGTACAGGGAATCTTTTCACTCATATTCTGTGTTTTGTGTTAATTGAACTTGAACACTCTGTTAGTTCCCTTAGAGTCCTCTGAAATAATTTTTACTACCTCCAGATGGCAGCCAGAACTACCGCAAAAATAATTTATTTTATCGGACAATAAGGTATTCAAATCTGCAACGTCTTAAAAAAGACTGGAATAACTTTATAAACTATCTCATGAATTCACGGAACTAAATAACAATACTGTTTCCAACTGAATTATAGGCAGATTGCGCCGGCGCATAAGCATTTCTACTGAATAATGACAAATGAAACCATATTAGATAATTTCATATCTGGCCTAATTGAACATTTCTTCAACTTTTACTAGGCCCTTTTCCAATCTTATGGATTTATTTCATCAAAACACCTTTAGTTGCCCTGTGTCCATCATCTCAGAGCCAATCAATGCAGACCTGATGGGAACCGGTTACCCAGGGTCGACTCCCGATAACGGTTCATAACCAATACAAGTGCAAAAACTAGCATGTCCTTTATCAGAGATTTATGAAAGGGCCACTTTCTAGCGCCTTTCCTTTTCATATCATTGGACTGTAGTGAACTAGTCTGGTTTGGTCAAATTACCGACTGCATTTATCTAAATTACTTGGTGACACGCAGGCGCAGGGGATTAGAAATTAAGTTCTGATTGCGATTGTAAGATAATATCTTATAGAAAGAGAAAATTGACTAGATCTACGGCTATAGTTGGTTGGATATCTAACAATCATAGTTAAAACCATTCTAGCATTTGTAGATTCACGGAATTTTTCCTTTAAGAATAAGTTTATTTTTAAAGTGAAATTTTCATGATTCTGCAAATGCCCAGTAAGATTACGTATGAATTAGATCTTGCACACATATATAATGTACAAAGGTAACCTATATTCTGTACATGGATAATATTCCAAACTTGTTCCAAACAAAGTAACTTGTAACCGGACGTCAGACTTACAAGATTTTTTTCTTTATAATGTTTCCTGGGAAAAGATATTCAGCAAAGAATTTGGAACCGCGCGCGGTCTCGGCAAATTTTTCTTTTTTAATCTATGATATTTTGTATCCTCTTCTTAAAATATTTAATGTATGTGCCGAACCATAGACTCAGGTTTACGTTCCTCAATTATTCATTCATATTGTAAGTAAATGAGACTTTCATCACAGGTACATACCTGTGAGCCTCACAGGTATGTACCTGTGAGGCTGTGACAAGTCATGCGTCGCAATACAAATCACAATAAATCCCAACTTTCCTCTACTTCCGGCCTTTTTGACCGTGAAATATGGATTATTAAAGAGATTTCACGCGAAAATCTAGGGCAGAGAAATAAACAGACGTTTCGTTTTGTTATTTTCTTATCTTGTCGTCGAAGTTCCTGATTTCCATAACAAAACAATGCTAAATGTATATCTTTCTTTTCCACCACAACAAAATTTCAGATCATGTCTTTCAAATTGAGAAAAGTAATATTATTCTAGTCGAGTTTTACTTATTGTCTTAGTAGTTAGTCTTTCTCGCATAAATCATATGCTATGATGATAAAAATCGGATTTAGGCCGGAAATCGCCACCTAGGTTTAAAAATTAGAGGCTCTGTCTATCTGAGTCTATCCTAAACTTGGAGCAACACGGCCTCTGTATTTCGTTACGGAAGACGAGTCGCTCGCAGATCCTAAAGGAAAAAGAGAGAGTATTTAAGGAAGCAAAATGACTACTTATACACTTTAATTCTTATGTCATTTTAAAAGACCTTTTTATGTTATGAGTAGAAATTCCAATAATTTCGATAAAGCCCTGTGTGAATGAACTTAGGTTCCCAATGATTCACACGGCCCTTTATCCTGTGCAATTTACGACACAAGTTAGTGAGTCAGATCTTTCATATTCAGCTTTTTATTCACATAAATGTGTAATAATAAAATTTATGTTAAGTACAAGAGTCATCTAAACAAGATATAAACCCTAAGTAAGAACCTTACTTATCCACACTTACAAAATAACCCCTTATTTTGAAAGGCACGAAAGATGTTGGTCCCAGACGCCACTTGGCGTTCGCCAAAGAAACCTAGAAAGGCCGATGTAAGATCTCTTCAAATAACTATAACCCTACTCGATAAGCATGTTTGCTGTTTATGTATATATAATACGTTTCAGCTTTAGTAAACAGCCCTTTAAAATTTTAAACTCTATGTTTAAGTATGGTTTTATGCTGTAAACATACTGTAAACCAATGATTTACTACTTAAAAAATTTGCTTCCCCTTTTCTGCGTCAATCAAATGGTTGACTAATGGAAAAAGCAGAAAGATTTTAGGTATAGTAAAAAATAAAACAAAACCGCACCGAATGTATTGATTTTGTTATTATTATTCCCGCTCAATATCTATTTAAGAATAGAGATTTTGTAAATAATGTAAGTTAAGTACTTTTTACTTATTGAACAAGTTTAAAAAAAACAGTCCTAAAGGCACCGACGAAAGGGTAAATACGAACAGGAAATGCAAACAGATTAAACTTTCCAACACATGTCGTAAGTTCCAATTCCAATTAAACTAGAAATAGAACCTTGGACCGGGGCCGGTCAGTCGTGACGTTGAGGATTCTAAGTAGAAAAACAAAGTTGAGTGACCACACAAGAAGGGCGTAGGCGAGGGTGCAAACAACACTATTCGGAACTAGTCCTCACCTCAATAGACTTGTTGGCATGGTAGATTGATGGTTTTTTTTTTAATTTCATTTTACGGCACTGCCTTCTTGTTTTATTCCCCTTTGATGTAATAAATAATTTATTTGCAGGCAAATACGATAGAAGACCAGAAATACTAGAAGTTTGAAATCTAGGCAAATATCAATTTTAATTTTCAAAGAGCACTGTTTTTGGACTTATTTACATATTCCTAGATTTGGTGGCACTCATAATTACAATGGAGCGACTGAGGTCTTACCTCCGTAATCCTTTTTACACGGAAGCAAGACCAGTTTTAATTAAATGTATTATTAGTTGTTGGTTTACAAAGAAATGGTTTTATCTACACTGAAAAACTAAATGATTACTTACTTTATATATTTAAAGAAAATCAAAGTATTCCTAAAATTTTGAAATGTCTATTTTATGTCATGAATTTTAATTTGCAGCTTAAAGTTATCTCGTCACTTTTTATATTCTTACGGCAATTAGCACATTTCTTCGACTGTCAAAAGAGCACTTGTAGTTTTATAGCGAGGCACTTAAGTCATCGTAAATACAGACCGTAAAAATCCAATTAATTAGACAGTTTTAAGGATTTTGTCTTTCATTTTATCGGCAATAAACCTCTAAATATAGCTACTTGAAATCAACAGAAATGCATTAGTAGATAAAAGGTTGATATTGACGGAAAAACGTACAAAATGGTAAGTATTCTTCGGCGACGGCGACCTCAAGGCAAAATTTCATTTCTTATTTTCTTCTAAGCATTCTATAATCAATGGTATTATCATATACTAGCTTTCGCCCGCGGCTTCACCCGCGTGAATTTCGGGAACAGTGCTTTTCCCGGGATGAAAGGTACCCTATGTCTTTCTCAATACTTCTAACTATACGTGTATGTGAAGCTTTATGCAGATTGGTTCAGTAGATAAAGCGTGAAGAGGTTACAAAAAAACAAACAAATATGCAAACTTTCGCATGAGATGGTAATTGATGAACAATAGAGTGTGGTTATAAAGAATCGAATAATGTTTCTACGGGAGCTCGTTTGAATTTGTGTCGTGAAGCGAGATGAGATCAATTTCACGGATCATCACGAATGTCACGATTAAGTTTTTTGAATCCAAATGGAAATGTCAAGAAGACTCGACATTTTCACCTCTAAAAACCACTGTTTTTTTCTCTATTCTCAGCTCTCTCTATTCTGACTGATTGGAATCATCAATCAGCCAGCATCTAGAGTTTTCCTGCAACCTTTTCGTTGGAATTTGGGATTGAAGGACTACACCACTTCGCATGCCAGAACATTAACCTATTCAAACTATTATTGTTCCATATCTACAAAATACTTATACAATTGGGTGACTGAATGCTAAACTATTTCCACAGAATTAGTAATAGTACTTACGAACTATTGCGTTACATTACATATTCATTCCAGAGTATTTTATTTTTTGTCGGACCCACTTTTCGGTCTTAGGACATCATCCTAGGATCACAGAAGTGCCTTTCAATTTGATTCATTTATTTCTTTTGTTTTTTTTTTTTTTCAAAATATTGACAAATGAATTATTTAGATCATTTCTAGAAACACATATAAAGTAAGTAGAGTTTTAGAATGTTTAAAACTGCCAAATTAGAGCCTTACGGGGGAATATTGATTTAAAACGTAAAGGCATTTTGCCATCAAACTATGGTTATGCCCAAACAGTTATTTAATATAGGTAGATAACATCGTTGAGTTGGTATGGTTTCCAATAACAAGTTTCGAACTTACACTAGGCTCACAGACAAGGGAGGAGATACTTATTGCTAGATTGGGCTAGCCTAATCTATGTGATTTTTCCATATACTTATATTTATTTATTTGGCCTTCATGTGCCGCTGCCACTTCACCAAATTAATTATACATATTCTAGATTACGTAAATGAAGTCAAGAATTACAGACTAAATTGCCAATGCATCTCAATAGAATCGACTTGTAGATGCTATCTTGATTCCGCCGAATCGATTATTCTTAATGAAATCGAAACTAGTTCAACTAGCAGTAATAAATCGTATGCAGCACTCTTGTTCGAGATTGGCTGCATTGCCTGCACTGCACTGTAATCTGCTTGCTGATGGTACAGATTCCGATAAACAAGATTAATATCAAACGTTAATTATTCAAGAGATAGAGGGCGCTAAGAAATAGCAGGTTAAATATTTTATGACACTTTTGCATAGATTAAAAGAAATGCCCGTAGAGACCGCGCGCGATTTCCTACTAATTCTAATCGTTTTTGTATGGCAATCGTCCTATCTTGTCTATCATATGCATAGAGTTAACAAGTTTATCTCGCAATTTCTCATTTACATAGATTAAAAAAAAATGCCTGTAGAGACCGCGCGCGATTTCCTACTAATTCTAATCGTTTTTGTATGGCAATCGTTCTGTCTCGTCTATCATATGCATAGAGTTAACAAGTTTATCTCGCAATTTCTCATTTACATAGATTTAAAAAAAATGCCTGTAGAGTCGATGCGCGATTTTCAAATTCTTTGCTTATTTGCAAATGCTAGCTTACGGCGGCGGCGGCATGTGAAAATTGTCAACAAAGGATCCGGGTCCGGAGTGCTATTTTTGAAATCCGTGACTTACTCAAAACTAATGAATTACAGTTTAAGCTCGGTTAACTGCAGTCGCACTGTGGTGCCCCTTTTTGGAGATGGAAGTTAAAGGTGATCCAGTAACTTGAAAAGGAATCCTTTTTGGATAACCCAAATTAGATGTTAATATGTAAAAATTAAAATACTTATGGTAAAGTTACTTTGTTGACTTATAATAGCATCAAAATGAATTATACCGAATTTAATAGATAGCTAGAAAAAAATTACCAATATTATTCAATCTGAAAGCTAATTCATTTTTATGCAAAATTCTAGAAAAATTACAACATTTTTCAATTTGGAATCTAATTCTTTTTTATACAAAATTCTACGGAACAAACTTGCCTGAAGGCAGACTAGTGTGAGATCTTCAAAAATAAAACTCGACATATCTCCTGAACAATAACAATACACGTCCATAAAGCATTCTTATCCTAGCAGCCATCAAATTCACTTGCACCTAGGGCTGCCAGCACTTTGAATTTTTATTTCCCAATGTTTTTCCTTATTGATTTTTTTTAAGACACATGAAGGATATGCATGGCGCTGAATTTGACTTTATATCACAGACACTCACCACTTTAATCGATAGTAAGTAGCATTTTGTTGCGAGCGAGTACTTATTAGATCTGCTTTTTATGTTTTGATTAGAATGATTTTGTTATTTAAGGAATATGTTGTCCAATTTTATAAACCACTAGCGACCCGCCCCGATTTCGCACGGGTGCATTGCTATATATTATACATAATTAAAAAATCTAAAATTAAAAAAAAAAACCCGCATCTAAATCCATTGCGTAGTTTCAAAGATCTAAGCATACATAGGGACAGACAGCGGGAAGTGACTATGTAGTGATGTGCATAATGTTTCGGATGAATGCAGTATTCTTAAGTAAATACCTATGCTGGAATCGACTTTATCCCGATTGTCTCATGATGAAGTCTTTCGAAAGACATAGGCATGATGAGAGTTAGTAAATAAAATAATCTTACCTATAAAGAATCGACGGACTTTGCTCTACTTGTTAGCAATACATTTAAGTAAGTCAGAAACAGAAGAAAAGTTTGAGTGAAAGTGGTAACCCTAGGTACACTCCAGCATCTCAAGCCAACTTATATTTGTAATATTTTTGCAGACACATCAACTCTCCATCTTTTGTGTTTAATTTTCTACACAATGCTTTAAATTTATGAATTCTGTATTTCAAAAGAAAAAAATATAGGTACAGTCGAACATATAAGCTCTTTTTTTGAAGTCGGTAAAAAAGCTTATGTTTTCTTTTGTAGTAGATGATTTACTTTCTTTGTATGTATTTGATAGATCTCGTGTTCCTTTAGAATTTTACACATCGTCAGACTATCAGCAGCTCACACCGCGCGCTAGTGTGCTACAACAGACAGTATTTAAACTATATATTTTTTCTTCAGCATATCGATATAAAGAACAATTTCTTTAATTTTTTTAGTACTTACATAGATTTATGAATATATACATACATACAGACACTCAATTTACGTACTACAGATTTTGAATCCACTTTTGATGCTTGACTCTACGTAAGTTTGGTTAAGAAAATTTGTAGTCGAGCATTAAAATTAGTCATAACTTTCATCGTCTTCAACTGATTCCGATCAAATTCCACTGATGATAATTACTATAATTTGATGCCAAGATGGCGATTCATCATTACCAATAGTAAGTTTAATAATAAATTGTTTATGGACGTTTTTTTATAAATAGTATTTAATCGTGTTTAAATATTTCATTATTTTCAAAATAATACTAAATCAGTGTAATTTGATCGGAATCAGTTTTTGTGGCGTTCGGGAGACGACGAAAGTTTTGACTCTACTATGACTACAAGTATTTTGTAAATAAATTAAAGAAAAAAAAAAGGAATATTTATATTTTCTTATTTCAAAATTTTGGCTTCCATAAACAATACTCATAAAATCAAAACGTACTTCTTGGTCATGATGATTCGCCATCTTGGCATCAAATTGTAGTACGAGTAATATCAGTGTAAGATCACAGTTTTTGTGGCGTATGCTCGGGAGACCACGAAAGTGAGACCGACCGTGCTCATGGCGGAACCTAATTTGTTTTGCTTTGTAAACATAACAAAAAGCCGAAATAATGTTTATTTACTTAATGATATAATTGGCCTGCTGCAAATAATTATTTTACTTTTAAAAAACGTCGGTTATATATTTTTTAAGTCTGTGGCTACGGCATGGTTTGAAACTTGTCCTGTATGTACTGTGGTGAGCCACTTATGATAGTTAATTTTATGGCTAAATGGGTAAATATAGCTATAGGTAGATACTTTTCAATCTGGCAAATAAAGATTGATTGATTCTAAGTACGTGGTCCACTGTACTTTGAAGTATTGCCAGCATTTATATGCCATGCCTTCCAAAATATCAGGTACCATTCGTTAATTTTTAGGGTTCGTTAACGAGACCAATAAGTTAATTACAAATTCAAAGTCAATTAGGGATGTTTCTCATAGGTCTAAGTAGGTACAGTCAACAGATTTGGTATTAAAAGGCTTTTAAAAACAATTCAGAAAAAAAATCAATCTTTCCATTTCATTTACACTTCAGTTGCATCTAAGTACATATTGTTTATTATTACTTAGTTCGTTTTGTGTTAATTAGTCAGTTAGATTCCATAACTAAAATAAATCTTTTGGAATTTAACCTTCATAAGTGATTACAACTGAGTAATTCTTTATAATAAAGTCATACATACATCATACCATACAATTTTGAACAATCTAGCAGAAATTCCGCTCAACTGATGTTTCTATGGACGCTTGTAACACCTTATGTCACTTGAGCATTACTTCTGTTGACGGTACTCTACCTAAGTAGCCCATGCTTACTCATTGTTGAACAATGGCACTTTTTCCAACAAAATCTCCGCGAACTCCATGAGTCATGTAAACAGCTGAAGCCAACGGTTCTTCGAAAGTTATTTGCTATAATTTGGCGGCAGACGCTCCGAATGGGACCGGTCCATCCCTCGTATTATAACTGTTTAGTGTGATGCGTAAACGTAGTAATTTAAATGCAAATAGAGGAATTGCTACAGAATTGCTAAGGAATTCGTAATATGAATCGATTCGATGAATTGCTAAAGTGGCGTTTTTAGACCCCCTGTTAGTAACAGAGAGGACATATTATTGTCACTCTCTCAAGCCAAAGCAGCTGAAAGAATTACATACAATATACCTGTGAGTGACATTGGGATTTTTCTGATTTTGGAGATTGGATTTTTCTTCAACATTCCACTTAATAAAGTTATGTAAGTAGGTAATTTTTAGTTAAAGAACCCTAAAACGTCTATTAAAAGCTAATTTTTGGTTTACCTTGGTACTGTGTGTGCTTCTTATTGTCTCTGGCTAAATAATTTCCGGTGCGACAACGACTCAAGTGGGTAAATAATTATCATGATTCCACTTCGTCTTCTTTTGTATTATTTTGCAAGCAAAACTCAAACTAGGTGGGTATTAAACTTTTAGTCAAATATAGATGTACAAATACGATGTGCTAGACGTGCCTGCCTAACGAGCCGGATGTCCTAAGTTCGAGTTTCAGGGATTTCAAAAGGGTACTTTGCATAAGTTGTTGAATAGAATAGAAAATAAATTTTATTTGTAAGACATTTGATTATCTATATATATATAATCAAATGGATATATGAATGTTTCTCGCAATTTTTAATTTTTATTAATTATCTATATATATATAATCAAATGGATATATGAATGTTTCTCGCAATTTTTTTTTAATCTAGTGGTAGAATCTAGAAAACACCTTTATGGATAAAGGTGTTTTGGCAGCTAGAATCCATCCCGCCACAGTCTCGCTATGTATGCACTATGGAGTCTGTTGTAAAAAAAACTCGTTCGGAATTCAAAATGGCGTCATACCTGCTCTACATAGAAATATGAAATCACGGTCGCATTCCTAAATATTTGGCTCATACTTATGCATAATCTAATATTTCTCCTATACCAACCTCATTGCTTGTGTTGCACGTTGCACCCTATGGCAGGAAATGTCTTACCACTAGTTTCTGTGAAGTCTTCCCGTATTAGTCCATTTTGGGTCAAGTTCGCATACTCCGTGGTTTCCGAGGCGGGCGCGTGGCTATCTGATTGTAGGCACGAGCTAAGAAGTATAGTTAGAGGTTAGGGTTGCCAACTGTATTAAACTAAATCCTACTTAATTTCTTGTGAATGCTTTAGGAATAAGCAGCACAATGAAAAATCTTGTTTAATAATTATTTTGTGCATGATATTGTGAATTTAGTAAATAAGTAATTTTATAATTATGCATTTAGTTTTAGTTATAGTTAGAGACAAGGGTCGAAAATTATAATATTAAACTAAATCGTTCTTAATTAAATGAAGAGATTTTTTGAGAAACAAGCAGGACTTGTAACATCTTGTGTAATTAACCATTTTCTAAGTACATCAATTGAACAAATAAATAACATGTTGCCGTTAAGCTACCGTACGTATGCTCGTAATAGCAAAGGTTAATTAAGTATGGAAGTAAAGGAAAAACATTATGTATCGAATTGTATTATTAAAAAAGTGGGGAGGAGGAGGAAACTCTTTACTTAGTGAACATAAATCTCTTTATAAATACTTACTTATCATTATCACCCATCTAACTATATTAAGAAATCGGCAAAAGAATGCTTTTGAATCCCTCTTATATCAACGTTACAAAAAACAAAAAAATATTAAGTTGTTATGAATTGATTGATTACCGATTATCCGTTATGTCTTCAACAAAAATTAAAAAAAAAGGTAAAATTTAAAAAAAAAAATTCAGGCAGCCCTAACTGTCAGTCGTGTAGGTGCGGTTCCCGCTAGCCGCAGGTCGCCGACCTCGGGGTCGCCGGTTCGCTGCTGTCCTTATGTCACCAACAAATACCAGTTTTCTTCCTTTTGGCGCCAAAATTCAATTTACAGCAAATTTTTATGGTCGGCCACAAATTATTTATATGGCGGAGGAATTACAAGGTCAATAAAATATAGATATAAACAACGCATTAATTGTGACGACTTAACTAGGATATAGGGTTTAATAGTTTTTTTATTGGTTCGGTAAAACACGCTAGGCGTGTTTTCATAATCGACCATAATTGTTTTATTCATTTATTTAATTCATGTACACTCAAATACAAACATAGGAAACTAAAAATTAGGAAGGGTGCTACTTATTTCTATAGAAATTATTGTGATTGTGATTTCTCAAAAAGAAATAATTTTGTTCTTACTTTGTAAGTTTTTGGTCATTACTGACGTAAATCTAGTAAGTATATGTAAATATTAGCTTCGCTTCTGTATAAATTGAGAAATTAATTTGAACTAGGAAATGCTTAAGGCCTTATCACTTAGTAATTTCTTCAAGACAATTTCGCTTGTAACATCTCCTGCGGAGGCGTGGGCGGGATCCAGTAATTAATAGCAATTAAACTCAAGGGATCCACGGAAAGGGAAATATATTGCGCAAGCGCACGCAGTTGTGTGGGTGGATTACATGTGTATATTTGTGACAATAAATAAAATTGATGCGTCCATTTGTAATGTCACAATCTCAATTTTTTTTATTCTACCAAGAATTTTAACACGTTGGCGGACGGTTTTGAAAACACAATAGAAGTTTAATTGTTATAACGTCTATAGACGTCGTGCGTCCGCTAACGTGTTAACATTAACTGTAGAGCGCCAGGGCTCTACCTACGTGCATGCCGATCTATTTTTTAGGTTTTTACATGGGGAAATCACCATGCATGCTTTTACGCGCGCGACGTGTTTGATGTGTTCGGTAAAACACGCTAGGTGCGATTCAGATTGTGCATTAGCCAAGCAACACAAAAAGACTAGAAAATATAAGTACACATATAATTTATCGTATAATGTGAATCGTATGCAAAGAGAAATTTTTATGGCTAACGAGAATTGGCAATAAATCTACCACGTTCAAAGGACGTAGTCGCATATCGCGTGCGAAATTCTAATTATGATACATAAAACCATTCTTAGGATTCCATTGTCAAATGAATTAAAAATCTTAAAAGAATGAACAGATTTTTTTTGTAAACAAAATATTTAAATAGATTATTTATCATGTTTTACATACTACCCATTATAAATGGATGATAGAGACACCTTTAAACGAACATTGTTGGTACACACTATACAGTGGGTGCGACCACGGCTTTACAATGACCATTTTGTACCTATGCATTTCTGGATTTCTATCTCAATTATTTCCTTGTTTCATTCTTTTTAGACACCACGTAGTCGGATTATAGTTTTTTAACTTAATTTTTTTTGTAAATTTAAAACGTTACAGCTGGCGCAAAAAGAAGTTCACAAAACAGTTTGGTAGAACACAGATGTAAGAGCTGTAGAGAACAGCTGTGACACACGCTGATTTCCAAGAAATTTCGTACAAAAATACAAACAATTACGTCGTGATTATATGGAAACTAATACTGTTATTATCTCGTTGTCGCAAATTGATAATTACACGTTCTCTGATCAACCGAAAAGGCGCAAACAACGCGTGACCGTTTTTTTAGGCAACTGAAATTCAGGCATTTGACGAATGTACGATTATCGTGTTATTAGGCATAATCGGGTAATTGTTACAGCAATTAGAAAGAAAATGGAGCAACTTTGTTTCGAGGGCGTTTAAATTTATTGATGACGGTTATTCTTTCGCCATCCGGTCAAATATAGGAGAATTTTAAGATTGTCTTAGCGTTATCTCGGTTTCAGTTTACTGCTCTGCTTGTTTTCTTGGGTAGGTTTTCTAAGTATACTACATTTATCTCGTGCAAAAAAAAAAACGAATTTATATAAATTATTTATAATAAGTAATTATTTTTAGTAGATATTTAGGTTTTATTTATTCGTTTATGTTAATCATGTTATTTTAAATTTATTTTTTGTGTTACTTGTAGGTATTAGTAAGTCTTTCTTAAGAAATATTATCCCAATGAATACTTATACCCTATAAATGAACACCTATGTATATATATGTACCGTATATTGTATTATCTATGTTTGTTATTTCCTTATTATATATTTTTACTGGTGCAATAAAGTTTTTTTTTAATAATAATATTAGTTTACAATGGAACTGTGGCATGAAAGTATAGATATTGATGGATGGAAGTATGGATGATTCTTGTGTATCAAATATTTTCACGTAAAATTTATCTACCGGAGTAAAGTCTGGGCGGGGTGTTAGCGTCATTTCCATAAACTTTCTGTTTATAACGGTTCACGTTTTTGTCACTATCCAATCGAGTCAGTATCTCCCAACCATATTAAGAATCTGGGTTAGATATATTTTCTGCTCAAAAGAAAAGATAAGCTCAGTTTATTTGCACTTTTAATTGCATGCTTATTAGATACTAGCTTTTGCCCGCGGCTTCGCCCGCGTGGGCTCCCCGGGATAAAAAGTATCCTATGTCCTTCTCCTGGCTCTAAACTATCTCCCTGACAATTTTCAGCTAAATCGGTTCAGCCGTTCTTGAGTTATAAGTGAAGTAACTAACACGACTTTCTTTTATATATATAGATTTATGATACACGAGTTGCTTATAAGGTGTCCATTAACATTATTGCATAAATTAAAAGTTCATGACACTATGTTATGCTATAACTGCAATTTAGGGTTCTAGATTTCACAAGAAAAAGCGGGAAAATAAAATCTTGATCAATACATTGTTTATTTGTCTGTCTATTCAGTCATGCGTGAGTCTTAGTGATTTATGTATTAACTATCGACACGCCCCGGCTTCGCATGGGCATAAAAACCTTCCTTTGATTCACTCTATCTATTTAAAAAAAACCGCATCAAAATCCGTTGCATAGTTTTAACGATTTAAGCATACAAAAGGACATAGGGACAGAAAAAGCGACTTTGTTTTATACTATGTAGAGAAGTAACTAATCATGTATTAAGTAACTAGATTAGTAAGTAAAAACACTTTATTGTACAAAATAATTGCATACATGGATTACAGTCTGTGACAAGACAGAGTGTAACTACATCATCCTTAAAATTTTTTTTTTGTTACAATTTCAAAGTTATCAGCAATTTTTAACCGACTTTAAAAAAAAGAGGAGGTTATCAATTCGTCGGACTTCAGATTTATTAAAATGTTTGATATGAAGCATATTTAAACAACAATGTATTAATTATTTCATCCTTTTTAGTTGAAGAAATGAAGTCGGTTTGGTTATTTTGGCAAAAACAATTATTTATTTATAAAAAAATCATACACGCCGAACGACGCACAAACACGCCATCAGCTATTTATATTAGCTTTTAAATAAATTAATTTAATTTTACAAACAGAGCGCCAATTTTATTTATAACGTCATTTATAAAATTACAACCAATTTGCTGTTGAAATCAAGTAGCCTACTATTTACAGCATTCCTATCCTTTTTGTTATAGTTAGAAACAAGAAAAATTATAACAACTGCCATACGTACGGTACTTATAACATTAATATAACCAATAACATATACTAAACGATGTGTTTGTTTATTTATGTTATCTCATTACATAGTATAAGACAAAGTCGCTTTCTCTGTCCCTATATCCCTTTGTATGCTTAAATCTTTAAAACTACGCAACGGATTTTGATGCGGTTTTTATAATAGATAGAGTGATTCAAGAGGAAGGTTTTTATGCCCATGCGAAGCCGGGGCGGATCGCTAGTTTGATATAATACACTCACTCCATACTCATTTGCAATTTTTAATTATTTTCTTATTTACTATACCTACATCATATTAGAGAATTTGATTTATCTACTATATATTTTTTAAATACATTTTATGCATTGGTCATAACCAAAAGAGCCGGCTTCATGTAAATTTCTCCAAATGATCCTCAATACATAATATAAAATGTGAATCTTAATTTATTGCGACATATTTATACCCCGGCATGGACATATTGGTGTGCTAAACGCCTATATTACCACGACCACTATGCAAAACGTGTAATGACAAACTTAACCAATTAATTTTCTTGATTGATATGTGAAGCTATCATGACGATACGACATGCAATCAGGTAGGTATTCTAATAACCATTATCACGGTACATACCTTGAGTAAGTGTAGTAATAATAAATATTTACTATATTTTTCAGCGTCTTTTAATAAACAGTCAGTAATATTTTTATATTCTACAAATTTGATTTGAAATACATTCATATCCTACTCGGTAATCTATAATTTAAGTATATTCCACTTAAAATCTTCAAAAGCTATTTGGCAGATCATATACAACGTATGAATTAACCCACTAGCTGACCTTTTATCTATTTGTTCAGTATGAGGCCCACCAGGCAGTATCTTGGTATCTTGGATAATGTCCTCATTTATATCAAGAACTCCTTGTAAAATTATCACAAATGCTGTTTTCTTTTTACCAACACATGTCAAAGTAGTATCAAGGTTGACAAATCGACGCTCTATGTAAAATTATACTGCAAATAATATATATTACACACTTCTTAAGATAGAAGATTTAAGTTAATCGTGAAGCCTTCACTAGCAATAGCAAGCCTCGTTAATCAGGTAACATCTTTTTTTATTCTGTCAACTATTTCCAGACTTGTAGGAACTTGTCTAGGAATCTCGACTCGGATATCAAAGATGCTGTAGACAACATCTCTACAACATAGTTCACATATTACATCCGCCATTTCTCCGGCTTTGGATATGGGACGGAATGTCCGCTGTTTACAAAAAGTTGTAACCCGACCCAATCATCTGGACTGGTGTGTCAATGAAATGAATTTAGGAAAGTGAATATAACTACACATAGATTAGCTTCTTTAGTGTGGTTGTCCACATAAGGTTTGTATCGTCCAATCTATTTAATTAATCACTCAATCATGTTACATCTAAACAATTTGTTGCAAAAAGTCATTATGTTAGGAATACAAAGTAATGTACGAACTTTACTTCCTCATTTTACTCCATTAGGATTTACAGTTAAAAAAACATTTTAATCACGGTTTAATTTATTATTCCAAAGTAGGTAATTTGTCGACTGTGTTTGTCTAAAATTTCAAGTAAATCTTTAAAAGGAGAAGCATTTCACACGAACTTCACTTTCGTTATTTACCTACTTGAGTGTAAATTTCCAAAAACACCTTAATGATTAAATTTAATGCCACAGACCTTCATCTTAGCCCTCAGTGTTGACCAGACTAAGCTCAAGATGACTAACAACATTTTGGGAATTCTGCAATATGCAAATTAAACTTTTTAAAAACAACTTTTTGGACCTGAAGCAAGGGTAGGAAAGTCTTCAAACTTAGTCCTCAACAATCAATAATATGCATCCTATTTGAATGCTGTCAAAAGACATTCGAAAACAAAAAAAATTATGAATTAAATCCATGCGTGTAAATTTCTCCTTAAACCCAGTACGTTTTGATTGTCCCAGCTCTTACAAATTTAATGTAGCCGGCGTCTCTTTGTCCAATAAATGGAGTCTTGGCACTTGACGCGCCTCTTCGACAAGTTAGACGTTCTTGATGGTAATTGCCCATGAAGAATTCCTTCCCAGTTTTGTTTTAGCTTTGGCAGAAAATATTTCTCGAATTCTTGAGTTAGCTCGTTAGAATTAATTAAATTCATTCATGGTATGCTAATGCTTGTATTATTAACTATTCTGTGTCGATCTTTATTTGCTGTGATGGTTACTTATCGGTATTTATTTAATAATAACTAGCTGTTCCCCGCGGCTTCGCCCCGCGTGGTACTCGGTTATATCGCGCCCAAAAGTAGCCTATGTTTGACCTCAGGTCGTTAACAACATCCCTACCAAATTTCATCACAATATTGGTCCAGCAGTTTAGCCGTGAAGAGGTGACAGACAGACAGACAGACTTTCGCATTTATAATATTAGTATGGAAGTATGGATTAGTATGGATACGGTGGGTATTATTAATAAACAAATATACAGGGACACAGATGGAGTTAACCCCAAAGTAAGTTCAAGACTTGTATAATGGGATGAAACAGTTTACGGTTATGTAAGTAGAAAGTATATAATCGTTTTTATTTAAATTTCAGCATTTTCTCGGTTGCACCCCAAGCCTATAGCTATATGAGATACTTAAGATAAAGTTATGATCACATTTGGTCATCCAGCTAATTACCGGGTACCTGACAGCCCAAGAAGAGTCCATAGGAGTGATGTTGTTGATGAAATCCACCAATTATTGAAAAGTGGCCCAAACACAGTGGTATTCTTCTTCTTAGTCGATACACTCTTGCCAGAACACAGTGGTATAAGAATCTCTCAGACTCAAGCTATGCCTTGTTTTTCTAAGACATCCGAGGGAAAAGGATTACATAGTAAATAACTCTCTCTCCTCTTTAATACCCATATACCCTATTTCCATTATTATACAGCTTGACTGGAAGAGATCCCTGTAAGGGATGTCCGCCTTTTGTTGTGTTATATGTTGTATCATCAATGTTCTTTCTCTACAATATTGTTTTTACATACAATACATAAATTATACAAAACATATCGAAATCTCAATGGCGATCATCTGAGTTGACAATTACGTGTTCAGTACGCGTGTGACAAGAATGAACGCTCCAAATACAGATATAATAATCAATTCGTTGATTGCATGCCGCCAAAATACCGTGGACTTCGGGCAAAAAGTGAACGCGAAGAGAAAAGTCATTGTAATTTATGTAGTCGGTGCGTTTAAGAACTCGCAGTGCATGCTTTTGTGTCTGTTTTATTGACATTGATGTCTAATTTGCATCTGTTATGATTTAGTTCTCTTTTTGAACCAATTCTTTTTTTTTTTTTTCACCCAAAGTAAGATAGCGAATGTAATTTCAAAATCATTACTAAATCATGAATGATTATTAATTATGATGATTATGAATGATTAATAAAAAAAAAATATAAAAACTAAACACTTATATTAAACTAAATAAAATATAGAGCCCAAATTGCTGTCTTCGAAGAAGTGCCCAAGAAAATTAGTATATCTCTTGGCCTGTTTGCAAGCCAAACTAACACTCACTTTCGCATTAAATAAATCATAAAAATCGGGGCCTAGGTATATGTAAAACGTAAAACCATATACCGTTAACTTACCATCACATTATACAATATAAAAACGTTCGCAACATTGTTTCAAACTCATACATCATTCGTTTGCTTTACAATTTAATAAAATTTTAATATATATTCAGCCTTACTCAGTTAAAACATAACTCATTTGAATATGCTTAGTAAGTACGACATAAATCAATAGTATGCATTTTTTTTTTTAATAGTTTATACGGCCATGGAATCTAGTCCTTTAAGGCCTTTCTTGAATTTATTAATCTTCTTCAGTCCTACTTAAGTCAGTCGAGTCAAAAATTCAAGTCAATAGTCAAGTCCAGTCAAGTAAGTAAGTCTAGTCTGAGTCAGATGGCTAAGTGAAGCGGTGGAAAAATTTCACTTAGCTATATCATGGAGATTTTGGTGACAAAGATAAAAAGTCACGTAATCGACACTGTATCACTTCCCAACACTCACGCTTGTTCACGAATACTTTGCGAATAATAAACCACCAATATTATGCACAAACACTCGAAAAAACCTAAGTTTTGGAAATTAAATACAGCGCGGACATAGCGGCAGTTTACTTTCCCTCCAAAAACTCAATAGTATGCATGTTTTAACGCATAGATTAAAAAAAAAATTGCCTAAGACCGCGCGCGATTCGAACTTCTTTGTTTTAACGTCTGTCTATGTTTGGATGATATGCGTTTATGACATAGATTTAAAAAAAAATTGCGACACTTAAAATGTCTGGAAATATATGGGGGGGAGAAAGAAGTTGAATGTAGAGAGTCCGCGCGCGATTCGAACTTCTTTGGTTTATGAGGAAATAAAATGCTAATACGAGGAAGGTTTTAAATAAGAAAGAAGATCGATTATGTAGAGAACGACAAAAAATGGATGGATTGTGTGAGAAAGTATACTCATGATGATGGATTAATTAATTCATCTTTTCTGCAATCTGTACTAATAGGATTAGTTATAGTATACTGATATGGCTTACCCTTTGAGCAACATGGCATAAGTACCAGTAAGCCATGTTCCTTGTAAGGCCTACTTCATGTTTTTTTTCGTATACAATAAAAATTTGCATACATGCTTCATTTGTTCTGTATGGGACAAATTCTGGCATTAGAAAGATTCGACATCTTAAATTAAAAATTAATCATCTATACTAATACCTATTAAAAAAGAGGAAAGATTTGATTGTTTGTTTGTATCTAATCTAGTGGACCGATTTAAATAAATTCTTCGATCAAAGAATTCTTTCACCCTCCTACTAACCCCGGGTGACATAGGCTATGTGTGTACCACGGGAGAAGCCGGGACGGACTGCTAATATTCTATATTCTCGCTATAGAATAAGCGGTTTATTCAAATGGTATTTCAATTGGTGGTAGACGCAGATACGCCGCATTGTCTTGTCCTTTCATTAATAAATATTCATTGCAGTATTAGCAAAATTGGTTGTAAGCTTTAGCCCAGATATGTCGGACCTCTTCTATGTCATATAAGGCTTGGTGAATGCTGGAAAGTAGGACTTTATGAAAACATAATTCAGAACTTTGTAACAATATTGATTTAGAGCCAACTCTACATTGGCATTTAACTATAGGTAGATCTCATCACAAATTTCTGAATAATTTTATTAAGTTTTTCTATGTAAGCAGGAATTTGCCTGAGATTCCGTTGGTTATGACAATCGCACCGGAAGGAATTCGGTTCAAAGGTTTCATCGCGATCCAAAGAGGAAACTCAGCGAGTATAAAAATCTACCTTTGAACCGGGTAGGGAAGCGGAATTTTTGTATTGAGAATTTTTATTTGTAAGCTCTGTTTAATACTATGAATATTTATACTATTAAGAACTATATAACTATTAAGAATATTTCTTTCTTTTTCCTTTTTTGAAAAATATGTATACCAAACTACTATATAAATACACCACATCTAACTATTTATTTCAAGATTCTATCTTTGTATTCTGTGGCCTGTTGTAGAGCGTTAATTGCATAGATTAAAAAATAAAAATTTGCCTCCCGCGCGCGATTCCAAATCCTTTGGTAAATTGTCTTGGAAATTATACACTACCGATTTGATGTGACCATCATGACATTTAAAACTTATTTCATAGAAAAAATCACCCTTCAGAATGTGGAAGCATTATAATTTAACGTAATATAGAAACCAAGGAATTTGTATTAATAGAAACCATAATCAATAATGAAATCAGTGGTTTCTTTGAGATAGCAGTCACATGCCGTCATACCATGCGGTGTTCGAAGAAAAACTGCAATGGTAGGAAATTACGTCGAATTCACATAGTTTTACGCTATCTATACCCAGGAAGAATGTGAATTAACTAAGGAGGTATGTATCGAATGGAGTTTGCGTGAATCCATACTAATATTATAAATGCGAAAGTCTGTCTGTCTGTCTGTCTGTCTGTCACCTCTTCACGGCTAAACTGCTGGACCGATTGTGATGAAATTTGGTAGGGGTGTAGTTAATGACCTGCGGTCAAACATAGGCTACTTTTGGGCGCGATATAACCGAGTCCCACGCGGGGCAAAGCCGCGGGGAACAGCTAGTATAGAAATAAAAAAACATTAGGTCTGCAATAGGATTCCATTTTTTTAAATGGTAAATTTTATAAATATTGTTAGCGTTTCTATGTTAAACGATTTTACATAGGTAGTCTAAGAAGGAACTCGGTTTCAATCATGTTTACATTTCTCTGATATTTGTAGTCTATGGTAACCACTAAACTCTCAGTTTTGCCGGTTTTGTAAAACCTATATATATATATACTTATATATGTTTCTATTAATTATACTCTTATGAATGGAAACTCTTCTCTATAATATATCTTGTCATTTTTTCATATCGAAAATATGTACATCTGAAATAGAAAAAATAACTTAAATTTCACTCAATTTACTGGAGAACTGAACAAAATGCTAAAGGCTTATAAGAGCTAAAAGATTTGTCCATTATTTTCAAGCTCCATGGAATTTAACTATCTGTGGTCACAGAGGACATCGACCGAGCTGCGGTTACTATAGAATAAAAAAGTTTAAAAAAAAGTAAATCTAATGAAATTACTCAACGAAAGTAATCACAGGGAAGTTGTTTTGTAAACCACAAATCCTGCACTGTCTCTGGTCGCAACTTTTTATCATTGTCACCGTGTCAGCAATTCCTACTGATTCTGTTCCGAACAGTATATAAATAGCATTAACTAAACAGACACCAAAGGATATTTGTTATAAGTGAAAACAGTTTTGAGACTTACGTCCTTTACTTCCGTGATAAAATTCGCACGACTGAAGCAAGCGATAAACGGCTTTATTGCGTCTAAATAACATCTTCGAAAGCGAGCGCAGCCGTGATCCCCTTACCCTCCTCATTCCCTTTCATTACTTTTTGACTTAGTCTTGAACACTCTATGTATATGAGAAACTAGCTGTTCCCCGCGGCTTCGCCCCGCGTGGGACTCGGTTATATCGCGCCCAAAAGTAGCTTATGTTTGACCTCAGGTAGTTAACTACATCCCTACTAAATTTCATCACAATCGGTCCAGCAGTTTAGCCGTGAAGAGGTGACAGACAGACAGACAGACAGACTTTCGCATTTATAATATTAGTATGGATATGGATAAAACAGATAATCTTCCATCTTGACTTGACCGGGGGGATCGAACAGGAATCTCCTGAGTAGCGGTCAGAACGTCAAGTCGTCAAGAACGTCAGAAGTCAATTTATAAGATAGGAAATGCCTGTAACCTGCTTGGATCCTTATTCACATGAGGTAATTGTATCAATAAAAGCATAGTATTAGAAAATAGAGCAGGCAATTTTTTTTTGTCTATAAATAAATAAATAAATGACTCAAAATTGTATCATAATGATGTACAGCAGTGGCAATAGGTTTTATATAGGTTGACTAATTGATCCTCCACCAAGCCTTCAACTTCTTCTTTGCCTTTAGGAATTTTAGTCTGAAAGCCTAATTTTGTTCTTTACTACAAAGTCGCTTTCTCTGTCCCTATGTTTGTATGCTTAAATCTTTAAAACTACGCAACGGATTTTGATGCGGTTTTTAATAGATAGAGTGATTCAAGAGAAAGGTTTTTATGCCCATGCAAAGCCGGGGCGGGTCGCTAGTTGTATATATAGTATCATGATTTTGCATGATGATAATGCAAGAATGAACTATAACATTTAAAGTAACTGACCATCCCTATTAGCAGCAATATGCATCACAGCTGTAAGCTATGACACGGCTGCGTATCCTAACTTGAATTTAAATGCAGAAGGCATAGATTTAACAAAAAATGCCTCGCCCGCGATTTCCAAATTCTATGGTGGAAGGAGAGTTAAGAAAAGAAACTGGTGGTGGTGAAATAAAATAGTTTATTACGCTCTATCATGTCATGACTAGTTGTCCTGCCTCTTTCTCAAATACTGAGCGAGGTAAAGTAGGTACTTTTTGAAATCAATATAAAGTCCTTATAGACATTATAACTCAAGAAGAAAAAGCTAATTTAATAAATACACATCTACCTACATGTAATGTTGAAGTAATCTGAGTTATTTTAAGAATAAAAAAAATATAGAAAAAGCTGAAAAGGTATGAGTCATCCTAGTTACAACCTCCATTTTAATTCCAGCCTGCACAACGCTAATCTAAATGCGCTATGCATAATTATTAAATAACAAGGTTATATTTCATGCGCCTATTATTAACAAGACAGTTTTTCTGTTCTATTAACCTTTTTTCACATTGGTGAAGTAGAGTGGCGAGTCGAGTAGCTAAATGGTAAATATTTCTAAAAACAAAATTAAACTTTGGACCTAAGTTTTTCTGACAAATTCTTGTTTGATCAATAAATTTCATATAAGTACTCATAAAATTTATTTGAAGATTATTTTAATGTTGTTCAGGAATGCCTTTGACTAAATATGTGAACAGTCAACTATAAATAAAGTCAATACTTCATTATTTCTTATTCAGCAAAAATTGAAAACCCAGTCTAAGTCCACAATTTGCTAATATCTACCTATTGTTTCCTTCCACCAGTAGTAATAGTTAAAAAAAAAAAACATATCTACTTGTAAACGGGAAGGTATAAAATTTCTAGTTGACTCGACCAATGGGAACTACTGAATATCCCTCTACAATCACTGGACACACCACGGCGCCAGCGTTAAGAAAAATTGCCACTAGAATTATAAATAATTGCTGTAATGTTACCTTTTAGTGCTGTCAGACATTTTTATAATAGTTAACGTTTTTATTTATGACCAGTGTCATGCTTTACGCAAATTACTAGAGATATGAGCTAAGAATAAAGTTAATTAATATAATCCTTAAACCAAAAACAAAAACATTTTTATTTTCTAGTTACTAAGTAACTAGTTTTTAACAAAATTGTGTATACGTTTGTTTAGTGCAATAATGAGTTTTTTTATTCTATTCTATTCTAAGCTTATCTCAAACCTGCATTAATATTTTTTTTTATCTAAAGTAATCAGTATCGAAGAAAAAGTAAAGATGAAAGATGATTGAAGTTTGTTTCTAGGTAAATAAAAAAAAAAAGCAAATAAAAAAATAATATTTTCCGTATACCCAGTGGCCTAACCTACTCCACCTAATCAATTAAGATTAAACAAATGATACCTCAAGTGTTCAAATTTGCCCAACAGAGGACAACAATAAACACATTTTGTGCCAAAGTCGGGTAAAAATAAGGATAAATTTACACGATACTTTTTATCGTTTCAATAAAGAAGTTGACACAACCTACCATTAAAACCATACTTACGCAGCTCTGAGTACGCAGCTATACTTATGTTTTGTGTAAATAATGAATGACTGTAAAAACGATACCATTGGTATAAATTAAAAATATAATAGAACTAGCTGTTCCCCGCGGCTTCGCCCCGCGTGAGACTTGGTTATATCGCGCCCAAAAGTAGCCTATGTTTGACCTCAGGTCTTTAACTACATCCCTACCAAATTTCATCACAATCGGTCCAGCAGTTTAGCCGTGAAGAGGTGACAGACAGACTTTCGCATTTATAATATTAGTATGGAAGTATGGATTGTCATAACATTCAATGCGATCAAGCAAAGTCCCAAATCAAAGCAAATAATAAAAAAAGCATGCTATCCTAATCCTAACTAATACTATAACTGTGAAAGTGAGTTTGTTTGTTGGTACGCTTTCAGGCCCTATCTACTGCACCAATCTTCCTGAAATTTCGCAAACACATAGATAGAAGTATTGAGAAGGACATAGGATACCTTTCATCACGGGAAAAAACACTGCTCCTGTGGGAAATTCACGCAGGCGAAGTCGCGGAGGAAAGCTAGTAATTCTATAATTTACGATTCTAAATATGTCCCTTCAACTTATCAACTTCTTCATTTCCTCACTAAGGATGAAGCTTAGTGTAGAGGAATCAAATGCGATTTGTAAGATAGGAAGCATGGGAAGTAGAAATCCATAGTGTCTATGGTAGAGACTCTGTCCATCCCTAGCTATGGGTGAATTCTTTTCGATACGAATGGCATGCAAAATTTTTTTCCATTACTATAAAATGTACAGCACATTGCCCAACCTCTGCACATTACTCAGCTGAGAAAAGTTATCCATCTGCAGCGTTTTTATTTTTGGTTATTGATTCATCGCATTTAAAATGCAGAGCCGTGGGAGCGTTCCATTTAATTTGCTGTTACTTATACACATAGATTTAAAAAAAAATTGCGTCACTTAAGATAGATGTAACATATGACATTAAATGTATGGGAACCTAGCGCGCCGTTTGCGGGGGGTAAGGGCTGAGGTAAGGGAGGGTAGGAGGGGGGGTCCGTCATCAAATACACACATTATGGAATGAGTTCACAAACTTTTCTTATTGCAAAATCAAACAAAAAAGACTTTATGACACAGGATTAAGGCTTAGTACAAATGCACTGTATTTCCACTCCGACCAACTAAGCAGTCTGAGCCTGTTAGACCCAGGGGTCGTGGGAGCTAATTTAGATAGATAGATAGATAGATAGATAAACTCTTTATTTGTTGCTGCAATCACACATGTAAAAACAGTGAGGACATAGGTACTACCATTACAATACAATTCAACACAAAACATAAATAAGAACTCTTAGTTCATGTGTGCGTTGCAGCAATACAAAAAGGTCATAGCTCAGCGGTATTATTGCTCGGAGAGCAATACGCTGATTTTCAGCTACAGCCTAGGTGCGAGTGCCATTCAAATATAGGAAATAAGTAAGATATATGAATAAATATTAAGAAAGAAGAATACATAATATAGAGCAAAGACTTGAAATATGTGAGTAAACAGTCAACTCATAGGTAAAATAGTCTTAAAATAAAATACATAACATTGATAAACTTGATAATATCATCACACCAACAAACCAAGACTCAGCAACAGCACCCTCTACCGGCGACGACGCGTTGGATTATTTATCTTTTGTAGATCTAATAAATGAATGCGAAATTTATCTTTAAATAAATTAATTGAGGTGTACTGCCTAATAGGGGGAGGGATATTGTTCCAACACTTCGTCGCCTGGTATCGGAAGCTACCCCTGAATGCAGCAGTTTTATGCCAATAGACCAGTAACGGGGGCCGGCATGTTCTCGCATTATTATTAGGATCAAATTTTAGCTTAGAATGAAGGTACTTAGGGATACCTCTTTTTACGATTCCAAAGAGTAAGGTTGCCAGATGTAGCTGCCTACGCGCGTCCATGTTCAACATCGATGCGTCATTGAGGTATGGTGTAATATGAGATCGTGGAGGAATATTGAAGCAGAATCTGCAACAGGCGTTCTGGACTCGTTGAACCAGACGCCGTGTCCTGTCCAATAAACGAGGACCAAACACAACATCTCCGTAGTTCAGTCGCGAAAGCACCAGAGACTCACACAATCTAACGCGGACCGCCTCGGTCAAAAGATAACGAATTTTATACAAGACTTTAAGACGAAAAAAGCAATTCTTAACAACGTCCAGCACATGCTTCTCGAATCTTAGCTCGCTATCCATAAGTATGCCCAAATTTTTAGCCTCATTCACCCTTTCCACCGTCTTATCGAGCAATTTTATCGTAGGATTACTATTGATAATTTTGTCAACCTGTACTCTTGAACCGAGAATCATGTGCTTAGATTTTAAAGGATTAAGGACAAGAGAATTTTTTAGGGACCACTCAGCGATATTATTCAGGTCTTGGTTCATTTTCTCAACCGCATCATGTATCTCATCAGGTGCACAAGACAGATACAGCTGCACATCATCCGCATAACAATGGAATCTGCAGTGTTTTATTACACTTGATAAATCAGCACAGTAAATTATGAAGAGGAGTGGACCGAGTATGGACCCCTGAGGAATGCCACGATTCACAGATCGAGGGTGAGAGACGCTGTATGAACCATCTTCCCTCAAAAGCTTCACTCGCTGACATCGACCATGTAAATAGCTATGAAACCATCTAATGCAGTTATGATCCAAGCCATAATATGATAGTTTTGAAAGAAGCAAGGGTATATCGAGACTATCAAAGGCACGCGAATAGTCCAGCAAAGTTAGAATGGTACCACGACCATCATCCAGATCAGCCAAAATGTTATCTGTGACATCTAATAGCGCTGTGAGGGTACTTCGGTTCTTGCGAAAGCCAGACTGGTACAACGGTAAAATATTATTCGACTCTATGTACTTTGATAACTGTAAATGGGCCGCCTTCTCAAGAACTTTGGAAAGGTAAGGCAGTAGGCTAATTGGCCTAAGTTCAGCTAAATTAGTTGGGTTATTGGTTTTAGGGATCGGAGTGACCACAGCCTCTCTCCACTGAGGCGGAAAAGAGCCTGAAAGGAGTGACAGGTTTACAATTCTAGTGATAGTGCTCAAGGAAGAAGGTAGGGTCAGAAGAATCATATCTCGACTGATACCATCACATCCAGTAGCGTTAGATTTGACAGACATTATTATTTTCTCAACATCATTTTCTGCTAGAGGTTGAAATTGAAAGACAGAATCATTAAATCGATGAAATTCAAAAAATGTCAAATTTGATAAATTATTTGCACTGGTAACGGGTATATTAAGAAAATGATTGTTTATATCGTTGGGGTTGTCAAAGGATTTCGGTAACATGTCACTTTTACTAGGATCTACGAGAATCTTGTCTTTCAAATTCTTCCAAAATGTTTTACTATAACATATTTGGGAGTTTATGTGGTAATTAAAATATGCAGTCTTTTCGCTAGCTATGGCTTTCTTAACCATCCTTTTAAGGTCAGCATAATATTTTTTGTCATTGTTTGATTTGGTTTGTAGGTACTTTTCGCGATTTAGTTGTTTCCAGTTTGGTTAGGACATTGCAGGCTTGAATCACCTGACTGTCTGATAATAAAGATGATTCTGTGCTTCGGAATGCACGTTAAGCCGTTGGTCCCAGCTGCCCTCTGGTAGTCGTTAAAGGAACCATGTCAGAGGCCGGGAAAGCCTTCCGACGAACTCTGACACCAGGGTATGCATAGACGATTGACCGTGTCACCTACACAAAAAGATGAGTCTGAGCAGGAAAAGTTTCCATGTATATTCTCGAGCAATAGAAAAAAGTTCACATTCGTAAAAAAGTTCGAAGTGTACGTACGGTATTGCCGTTTGTAACGTTTGAGCGTAGGTTTTGTTCTGGTTTGGAGATAAAGATACCTTCTCGTTCTCAATACGACTGTTATTTACCAAGTACATACTATTTTTTTATTTATAATTACTATTATATATAAATAAATATGACACATAGGTCAGACGTCAATCGCTTCATTTAACCCTGATTAATAGCGTACCCTGGGCTCTGAAGCGTAAGCTGAAGAGGCCTTATTTTATATTATGATTAAATACTATATAAAAATAAATATATAGTATATAATCATAATATAAAATAAGGCCGGGAAAGATGAGCGCACAGTTACTTTAGCCTATTTACGCTCGTGATACCACAGAATAGATAATAGTACTGATACATGGAGTATCACTAGCGTGATATTATAAGTAATTACTATTATTTATTGTTATGTTTGAATACATGATCTAATTAAATAGATAGACAGGAAAACGAAGCCATTTCATCCTCGAATTTATATGTACCTACTTATAGATGAGTGCACTTACAATAAAATTCTCTTTTGAAATTCTGACTGGAAAATTGGTATAAATTTATGCCCGATATATGTCTTATCTATTAGTCACAGTTTACTTAATTTTCATAAACTAGAGCAACATTATAAAATTATTTTTACTCGCTCTTTCAAATAACAGCACTGAATATGATAAACTGAACTAATCTTAATGAGCTGATATCCATAGGTCATCTAGGCTATGGCCAAATCTGTTAATAGATTTGCAGTTATATCAAAAGATTGCGTTGTTGCAGTCAGAGCAATAATCTTGGAGCGCGGTAGTGGCACTGCAGCATATACATAAGCTAACAAAATTTAGAATGTAATTAATGTTTAGTATATAAACCAAGGGAAAACTAAAATATTTTGCAATTTCGGTCCAGTTTTCTAGATACACCAACTTCATAAATAACTTTGTAATCCCATATAAATATATAGGATAAAAAAGTTACATTCGCAGTGAACGAATCAGTGAACCTGCATACTTTTACTTCGCCCGCGTTATCAACAGGTAATATGTATGTCGTAAAGTAGTTCTCTGTAATCTACAAAAAGAAATGAGATACCATCAAAAACAAAACTTATAAAAATTCCAAGTCTCACTTAGTTGTTCTACCGTCAAAAGTTATGAGATCCATGTAATAACAAGCCGGTTAATTTATTCAGTCCCTTCTTAAGCGGACCTCTTGTCTTCGGTTATCACTGTCCTATATCCCTTTGTAAGCTTAAATCTTTAAAACTTCGCAACGGATTTTGATGCGTTTTTTTTTTTAATAGATAGAGTGATTTAAGAGCAAGGTTATTATGCCCATGCAAAGCCGGGCGGGTCGCTAGTTGCATAATAAGCTAACCTAATAACATCTTATAGTGACTATATCCATATTAAAAATCTGTTATGTTTTAAATAACCAGGACGACTTGCCAATCGCACGAAACCATATAATTAATTATAATTAATAGATATGTATCATTAATGAGATAATAATGTGTTTTCACGCGATGGCCATATATATATTTTTCAGTAACAGAGATACGATGTTCAATGCTTATCGTCACTCTAAAAAGTAATAACTCATTCCATTCGTAAAATTATTACGTCTATTTGTTGCCATTCTGACATGACAGCAGGCAAAATTAGTGAAGTAATAGATTTGCGTAGCATCGATATATCGAGAATACGTTGAATTATTATTGTTATTTTTTTATTGGTTTTTATTAATATTTGATTTCATTTCACTATTTAAATTTAATCATAATGTATGGTTTATATCTGTATGGGCTAGCATGGTCTGACTTGAAGAATTCTATTTATTAAACTATTAAATCACAAACAATGCATTGTCAGTTCCGGAGTACTAGTTTTGGCGGTGGTGGTAATTATCCAGACTCGACACGATAAGTATATCATGAAACAATATAAAAAAATAACCAGAAGTCGAAGCAAACAGGAGCATGAGCAAAATAGCCTGAGATGGCTGGTTTCACTTGTGATTCCATAATGCCGGTCAGGTTCAAGAGTCAGGTCTATAAAACCATCATTAGAACTGTCCGCCGCACTGGATGTGTGAAATATCGCGGAAAGACCGCGTTAGAAACTCCCACCACGTTCGGGACAGCCTTCATGTCCATGACATTGCAGATAGATAGCTTCTAAAGAGTAGCCTGCGATGGTACGATCACGTCTCGTCGAAACAGGTGTCTTGACCATGCCACCTCCCCCGAGGCTTGGTATGGTAGAAGGGGCAAACCCTACGCGTGGCGGTTTGACGTCGTGGGGCATATTAGTCATGCTTGATTTAACGTTTTCAAGTTGCTTGCATAATGTATTAGTGACTTCTAAAGTCAATATACTGTAGAGCAAATATTTAATAGCTGCTGTAATGTTTTAATTGCCGTCCGTTTCCTTTTTTGATTATTAATTCATATCAAGTGGGTAAAAGCTCAATTCACCCTGCACACTCTTGCGTCACAGAGGTCATTGGACCCTCTAAAGCCTGGCATCATTGTTTTGATATTTTTTTTATTATATATCAATTTTGTCTGTAGTTAGACTTATTTCTCCCTCTCTACCCCTCACCCATATATTTTCCAGGCATTAGGTGTTTTCCCCACTAATACCCCTAGAGCTTTTTCACAGCTTAACCTATTTTCATTGAACATTTTATTTTGTACTGTGGACGTGATGCGTTTTCATTTCAGACCCCACTCGAGTATATATTTGCAGGCATGCGGTTATTCTTTTCCCTTTTCACCCCCACAAGTTACAAACGACTCAACCGATTTTCATCAAACATATATCTAAAAACACTCGCACATAAGTCACCGTTAATACAAAAAAAACTAAACTGAAATCGCTTTATCCATTACTACAGAAAGATACGTCAAACTTATAAAACCCATCTTTTTGGGTTAAAAATATCGTGAATGCCACTATTATGATTTTGTAGTCCATTGGACTTTGAAAATCCAATTATCTGATTTTTCTTAACCATCTCTTTGGGTTTGACGTTAAAACCCACGTCTAGTTTTACTTCAACAGATGTCACAGGGAGATAAGAAAACCAGGCATTTCGTTTTTTCTTTTCGATCCCGAAGATTGTCATATAATAAGTAAACATTTTTAGTAAGACGTTACAAACAAGAATAATTGGCATCTTCCGGAATTTAATGGTAACACTAGCAATTTCGGAAACTGGTTTCTTCATTCATTTCCCGTTGACATTTACCTACAAGAATTATGTTGATAATTAAACCCGAATTTTGCTCCAAACTTGCCTTCTAACTTCGTTTATCGATACTTGACGAAAGAAACGTAAGAGCAACAACACTATGCTTAGCACATGTTCTTGACTGAATAATATTTTTTTCATTCAAAATGGCGTTGAATTTGCTGTAGTATTTTACATAATATAAGGCTTTAACTTGTATAAAACGTAAAAAGAAGTATCAGGAGAACTCATATTTGGATTTATACAATTATTTTTCCATATTGTAAAGGCATAAATCGGCATTAATACCCAAAATTGATTTTTTTGTTGTCCTTGTATATACTCAGCAATAGACATTAGTAGACTGTGAACCCAAGGATGGCATACACGTAAATATCGTGTATGAGTGGTAAGACAGTTTAGCTTGTCATGCTAGTTCTATTAGAGCCGCGTTCCTAGTTCTATGCTTATACACGTATAGCAATTACTATTTTTGTAAGAGATTCTCTTTAATTTTTAATACCTTCGTGACATTACTCGGAAATGTTTTATATTATAAGAAGTTGAGAGATTTTAATGGCTGAAGATTCTGTCTTTATTCTAGTTCGACCTGTTTTGACCTTTCCTAATATTATAGCAACAACACAACGATTCATTCAAGTCATCGTGGCTTCATAATTAATTGATCTATTTAATAGAATTCAATATTTTAACTACATTTCTGGTTTGAAGTTCCAACACAAGAAGCCATGTTACATACTTCTTAAGCAATATTTTATTTTCCGAAACTATCTAAAAATGCTCCATGATTTACAACATACTAACATTTTGTAATTACATTTTTTATGCCTCAACCTCAACCAATAATATCCATTTCTCGAGATGATTCTTGTAAAATCTTACCATACATTACGTACGTATGTAAGTACAGTCGTCTCAAAACAAATGGTCGTTCGAATTCCGAATGGCAGGTCAAGCGTTTAAGCGCGGGCGACATTGCGCAGCGCATGCGCATGCTAGTGCGTTGACCGCAGGCCGAGTGGAGGTCATGCGGTCAGTCAACAGGCCTAGTTGAATTACATTGGGCGAGTAGAAATTTTGGTGTAGTGGGCCACATAGAAAAAAGGATCTACACACTTTACCCTTAAATGTATATCTAAGGTTTTCTTTTTTTGACGCACCATTTTATGTACACCATTGAAGTGCTACAAAGTGATATACGGCCAATCTTTTAGCCATTAAATTTCGCCTCAGCATCTAAATCGTTAAAAAACTGTACTATTTAACTAGTCTCCAAAAAAAAACAATGGAATGGAATGGAATGTGGAATTCCTAGTTCAATCCACCCTCCTTCATTATCAAGATTTTTTTGTAATATTTAGAAGGTAAGTACTTATAAAAAATCTAACGTTGTCGTGTGTGGGGCACCCAGTCAAAATAAAATTTATTTTAGCTACGCACGTATCTAATCTATTCTATTATTATTTATCTTGAGTATATCAGTCAACCAACCAACACGTGTATGTGAGAACTTTTACTCACACAGTGTATAAAACCCTGCCACTGGACTCGCCCAGTCTAATGATATTGTATTGTTATCTACGTGCGGCTAGGGCTAGTCTTCACGACCCGTAGCCCTAGGCTGGAGCCCTACGCGAAGTAATGTGGGAACGGGACTTAGCATAGTGATTTACTCTTGTACGAATTACTCATTCTATAGAATGCGGTCGCTATGTCCTGTCGATTCGACGATACTAAATCACGCATGATAAAACAGCGTATATAGCTCCGAGCTTTGAAAGGCACCTTGGCTGTTATCGATAGATGGTAGTCGTTAGGCTGAGTCTGATTCCTTTATAGGCAGCCTGAAAAATTTGGCAGGGTTGGCCACTAGCACAATCGGATTATCATCCTGTTGGTACTATCATATCTAGGACCATGATTCAAGCGTACGGGGCTCAGAAGAGTAAGCTGAGGATGTAGATTGCACACTCAAAAAAGTAGCCTACAACCTGTTCTTATACCCAGATAATATGACACAAGATTTTTAAATATAAAAAGATGAAAAAAATTAACCCCTTATACAAAAAATTACCGAACGTTTGCTAAGCCTTTTCCAACTTAAATATGTTTTTTTTTCTCGTTTTGTCACGTCAATTATCGTTAAGATAAAAAGGTCCAAAACATAATTATTTTGGTTATAGTGGCCTTAACAAATCTCTGATAACTTTTATGCATAAGGGGGCCTAAAGTATCTAACGATGAGTTTATTAATCGGTTCAAAAGCGTTTTAATTAATTGAAATAAACTTTATTTCTATACTCCTCATCATAACAGTATTCTCCAGAACAAGAGAAGTCCAGTTAGGGTTAACGAAACCTTCGATCCCGTCAATTTATATTGCATCGGCAAATCTATAATCATAACTTAAGCTTAAGAACAGTGGGATCTCATAGATAATGTTATAAATAACCGCTATGCAATTGCATTTGCAAATCTAATAATAAGCCGCAGTAGTCGTAGCTTGCTAACTCCTTGCGAAAAGCGGCATATGTTAATAGTCCATAGAGCTAGGTGTTCCTAGATGGCAATTAACTTTTCTTTCTCTTGCTAGGAAATAGACTCATTATTAAAAAACAAAAATATTGTACACGTTTTCTTACATGAGATTTTTCTTCCTCTTGCTCAGAAATAGGCTTCGACTTCGCCTCGTCTTTTTAAAAGCACTTGCCAAGGCCTCAGCTGCGCTTCTCTCTCGGCCGTAAATTGCTTCATTTCCGGCTTAGACAGAAATGTACTATTAAAAGCACTTGGCAACATGCGCCGATTCCCTCAGTCGACTTTTACTACCTACGCGGGAAGTATCTTATGTTTTATCACTCAAATTTTAACAAAAACGGTCCAGCGGTTTTTCCGTGAAAAAGTCAGACAGACTTGCGCATTTATAACATTAAGTATATATTTTAAAAACTGTTTTAATTTGTCGTACATATTATCTCTTTTTAATCCTAGTTTCGGTGGCCATTTCTATACAATATAGATCTCTGGTTCCTATTCCCAAAGCCCAACTGGTCCCAGTAGCGTAATGAGGTGGCATGTCAACCATGTTATTCATTCTGTGGTCCTGGGTCTTTAGGACACATTTGTTCTCATGGTTGGCTATTTTCTCCTTATTGGTTACCTGTTATGTTGTTTATTAAATAGAAAACATAACAGTTATTTATATTTAAGGCAACGTCAGTTATTTGACTGTATTACGCAAATTCAAAACAAAGTTTTTTGATTATTTGAAAAGTTATTCATTTTATTATACCAATAGCTATAATATAGCATGCACAATCTTATTTTAAATGCGAAAATCTATGTCTATATTACACATTACTAAGCTGCTGTACCGATTTTAATCGAATTTGGTATGGATGTAGTTAAGGACTAGGGTTCAAACATAGGCTACTTTTGAGCGCGATATAACAGATTCCTGATGACTATAGGTTATAAAACTTTACGCAATTAAATATTAAAAGCCAATAAATCTGATCATTATTTCCATTTATTATATCTATAGGTAATTTTACAGCAACAAAACATTTAAGATAGCGAATAGATTAAAGCTATTAAGTTGTACGAATTCATATTCATTTAAACACATATTTATTATATTTCACGTAATTATGTGTGGTATCTATGCGATCTGGTTTCAATTCACCGCTTTCTAATTGCAGATTATAGAAATATTACGATTTGAATAAATTTTTACTATAATTATTTTGAGAAAATATACTCGGATCGATGGATTAGCGACGCCCGGGGATAATTTGCATGATTCTGTTTATCATTAATTTCCCTATAGACAATATATATATATATATATATATATATATATATTTATGATGAGATAGACAAATCCATGTACCTACCAGATTTTACGGAAAATTATGTGTATGAAATGGACCATGAATATTACATAAGACACATCAGAAACATAATTTTCGCGAAAGCATTTAATTAATTAAGCAATTAATTAACTAATGGTCGATTGACCGTAACACCTACACGAAATGAAGATGATGATGAGCAAATAATATTTAATAGTATATATATATATATATTTAGTAGTATTTAATACTAATAAGACTAAATTTGCAATAGTCTTTTTTTCTATCTGTTCGTTCATGACGCAAAATGGATTTTGGGGAATGGTACTAACAATAAATCCTCCTAAATAATTCTAGCTTTATCTCCAGGGTGTGGTTATAGAATAATATTAATGACCTCTGATAAAATAACAGATTTACAAAAAACAAATGTCGGTCATAAATACAGGAAAGCTGCTAAGAAGATACAGCTAAAAACGTGTGTAACAAAATTCCCACGAATTCCAAGCCCCGGGCGGTCGCTAGTTTATATATACATAATGATATTTCACACCCAAGCACCCTCGGTATAGACAGCCTTAGGTCATTACGAAAAAAAAGCTGATTTAGCAAAAATATTCATAATTTAGATCACCATAATGTAACAGACATAACTAAAAATATTAACTTAATGTTAACAATTCGTCTCAAATGAAATTAACCTATGGAATCACTCGTGTCAAGCACTGATGACCCTAGCTACTTTCATTCCTTCGCAGTACGATCATCTAATGATCAAAACAAAAACATATCTCTTCATGCGATTCGACCTGCTTTCTTGAGCACACTTCATTATTACCTTTCTAGAATTTTACTCATTTTCTTATGAAATGAAAATATCCACAAACTTTTTATTTATTGTGCTATTTTGGCCTTATTTATTATATTTATTTAATTAAATGTACACTCAAGTACAAATAAGAGACTTAAAATTTGGAAATCTAACAAGGGTAGCCTTTGTTATTAATTACCTATTTTGAATCTCTTTTGTCTAACGATATTTTGACGTCATAGAACATAGAATTTGGAATCGCGCGCGGCTCTAATGCAAATTTTTCTTTTTAATCTATGTCATAGAATGTGTTTAACAGTTGTATAAGTTCACATAGATTTTAAAAAAATCAGAGAGGGCGAGTTTTTGTAACTCTAACACCACGGCCGGGTGGAACTGCGGGGAATAACTAGTTCCTATACAAAGAGAACAAGACATTCCATTCCGTACCAACTTCCTTAATACAAAAAGCTACTAATAGAAATGTACGACACGTCGTTTGTTAGTAATGCCTTCGCGTATAGCTTCAGGTAAAGCTTGCAACTTTTTGTGGTCTTCGACACACTTGGCTCATCTTGTTTACAATTTGTGGTAGTGAAATATATGCTGGACGTGTTCCGTATATGTCGAATTGCTAGAGAAAGCCTTAACCAGGTTTTGCAGCTAAAAGCTAAATGAGCTTGTATGAGAGCTCAGATCATTTAATACATTAAAAAAATATAATATAGAGGTATATTCATAATTTAATGTTTTAAATGGCCTTAGTATGAGAGTGATGCGTTTAGAGGAAACAAAAATTTCTCAGAATTGAATAAAGTGAAAAGCTATTATTATTTCTTGGGAACAGTGCCTTTTTCCGGGATAAAAGGCACCCTATGTCTTTTTCATTGCTTCTAACTATATGTATGCGAAATTTCAGGAAGATTGGTACAGTAGACAGGTCATGAAAGCGTAGAGATAAGCCAACAAACTCACTTTCGCATTTATAATATTAGTTGGGAAGTTGGGACAAAATTTATGGAAAATAAATATTTTGATCAAATTATAAATCCTTTTATAACCAATAAGGGAAACAGGATGCACGTAGGTAAGTATAAACCTCCGGAATAGGTACTGTTGTGGAATGGACTGTATATATATTAACTGTGTGATAAATAAAAAGATTATGTTGATAAAAGGTTTTTAATGAAAAGAAAATGGATATAACTTACCTACGGGACAGGTGAATGACAAAATATAATGCAAAAACAACTAAAAAACGTGACAATTAGAATTTCTTTTAAAAATATATAAAAAAAAGGTTAATCTAAAATGAGTTTATAACAGGTACATACACGCGAGGGACGAAACCGAAGCACAGCTATTCCTTATTGACATTCCTTTGGCTCCTAGACACTGCAAGATATGGCTAATTTCGAAATTATTTTCCAAAGAATTTGAAATCGCGCGCGGTTTGACGCGAGGCGTTTTTTTTTAAATCTATGTTATTTTCTCATATAACCCTAGATTATTTCTCTAAGAAATGTTGAATCATAAAAGTGGTTTGGTATACTATGTTGCTAAACGCATGGAAAGCCTTGGAATTAAGCCACTAATATAGAAAGCACTGATTACAGCAGGCATGCTACAATTACGGCACACCTGGCTCTGCCTGTGTTGTACAGCTTGTAATTGACAACATTAGCACATTATACAAGATTTTAATTAAAATTGGCATATTAGGAACCATAATGTAAGAATACTTATAGCCATGTTGCTATTAATTTTTAATCATGGAGCTCAGTATTTGCCAAAGAAATCATTTCGAATTAGAAAATTCAAATTTCTTCTCATCCCCTAGCGTTGACTTCAGTTATTATCCCAGTTCATCTGGAGTCTGGGATAAAATTATTATAAATATAAATAAAAAAAATATTTTGCACTAAAAAAAATGTGCAAAATATAAATACTTTTATATTTTCTTAAATTTCACTGCTGCATATCCAATAACTTAAAAAAGTACTATTTTTATATGTTTATGAACAAATTTATTGCAGAGCTCTTGGCTTTATAAAGTTTATATGAATAAACATTCAACTGAATCAGAATTCATTGCATTTATTCCAAGTCGGATGCGGTATCTATCTGCAACGGATCTTGGATGACTACCAAATGGAGCAATAGGTCATCCGGGTACTAGTACTTCTTGTAGACGAGTAGGTTAACACTCTTAACACTCCTAGGGTTCAAACAGTCCAATTTTTAATAAATTGGACAGTTGCGTCATACTAAAGCGGCGAATAAATAATAATAAATAATAACTAATCTAAACGGAAACATTTCCATGATATGCGGGAATTTTTTTCTTTATTAGTTTTTTTGTTAGGATTTTAGTTTATAATATAGTTTAGTTTGTTATTTTAATCAATTAATTAAAATAATAGTTTATTAATTTAAATAATTAAGTGAAAAGAGATTGTTAGAAGCAAAGAATTTGGAAATCGCGCGCGGTCTCTACCAGGCAATTTTTTTTAAATCTATGGTTTGAAAATATTTACAGAAATTAAATAATGAAACTTAATTGTCTAAACGTCAATTTGCTGTATTTAAAGTTATGTAAACCCTACAATGTTGCCATTAAAGGCGGTGTAACTAAACGCAAACCATTGCTGGCAACATTGACGGCTACAAGAGCGTCGCACGTCTGACGGCAGCCTATTTTAGAATTACGAGTTCCATGTAATGGTTATGCGTAAAATGGACACATACAGACATATACGCTAGACAGAAAGGCTATTAGAACGATCTATGTTTATATAATGAGTTTGAGATGGAGCTGTGCATTGTAGATTAAGTTCTTGGCATTTTCAACAGCCAGGTTTGAAAGGGGTAATATCTTATCAGTTATTTTATTACCTTACTAGCTTTTGCCCGCGTTTTCGTCGTTTTTCGTAAAAAAGAAGCATATGTCCTTCCTCAGGGTTTAGTGGTTTTGATGTGACAGACAGATTAACTTTCGTATTTTAGTAGGGAAATATTATGTCAATCTACAATTATTAAAAAAAAATCGCAATACTAGCTGTTGCCCGGGGCTCCGCTCCTATGGGAATTCCGGGATAAAATATAGTCTATGTGTTGTTCCACGGTTTAAGAAATCTCTATTCCAAATTTCAGCCAAATCGGTTCACCTGTTTTCCTGTGAAAGAGTAACTAACGAACATCCAAACTTTTCGCGTTTATTATATTAGTAGGATTGCAAGTAACACGAGAAAGATTGGGTGTTAGATAATGCTTTTAGCATTAAGTCCGCCTATTGTGATATCATTATTTAAGCGGATTAGCTCTTTGAAGTGGCAGTGGGCAGGGCACATAGCGCGACGAACCGATGGCCGATGGGGCAGAAAGGTTCTCGAACGGCGACCACGCACCGGCAAGCGCAGCGTCGGACATCCACCGACCAGATGGTCAGATGACCTAAAGAAGGTCGCAGGCAGACGCTGGAAGCAGGCCGCTTCCAACCGGTCGTTCTGGAAATCCTTGGGGGAGGCCTACGTCCAGCAGTGGACGACCTGCGGCTGAAATGATGATTGTGATATCAACAAAATATGTTTGCAATTAAGATTAAATAAATGAAATACTAGAAGATTACAACCGTTCTATGTAGAGTGATTTCAATATATCGCTGAGCTCTATGATCAACAGTGGTCTCCATATGACATAATATAAGTATGATGCAATGAATGTAAACAGTATTCATGCTCTTAACAATTCCCTATTTGAGATCGGCTCTGTTTAGTTATGTATGTATGATATGCCTTCTTGTCATACTGAATTTTTCTCCAAATCTTTCGCCGTGACCGCAGTAAGACTTTGAAATCGGCTTCCAAAATCGATTAGGCAGGCCTCCAGCCGTGCTACTTTCAAAAAGCTTGTCTACAAGTTCCTCCTCTCTTAATTAGGAAGCGGAATGGGTGGGGAAATTGAGGATTGCTGCTATTATTTATTTTGCATATATGTGTATGTATATATTAACTATTATTATGTATGTTATGTAAGTTTATTATATTTGTTATTTAAGTAAATGTTATTTTTGCACCCACAAACTGTTCTCTGCTTGACCCAAAGGTTGACTGTTAGATAATGCTTTTAGCATTAAGTCCGCCTATTTTATTTTTACAATAAAGTTAAATAAATAAATATGGAGCGGCCAACGATAGAGCAATCAACGTAGCCACATATTGGTCAAAAATAATATAAGAGTCAAGCCATTTCTACTCGACAAAAATAATAAGAAGCTCAAGCTCTCTGCTCTATTCAAAGGTTGACTGTTAGATAATGCTTTTAGCATTAAGTCCGCCTATGTGCTATACATTTTGTATTTTATATTTTGTACATTAAAGGTTAAATAAAATAATAAATAAAAAGGAAGTTATGTAAAACGTAATGTAAAGTCCTTGCACAGTTTTTTCTTACTACTCACTCACTACTACCATATACGGTGTCACTGGTGTCAGAATTCTTAAACCGCTTCTCGTCCACTGACGTGGTCCCTAACCCCACCAGATTGCAGGCAACAGCTAAACGTACCTTCCTAAGCACGAAATCATCTTTATTATCAAAACAGAGACAGAAAATTGACATTTTAATTCATGTAATCTACCATTTAGCATCACCACAGTCGTGCCTTAACCCACTAAAGCAAAATATTCCACGTCATGCATCGCTATTGTCTCGATTTTCTTAGAATAGCGACATTGCAAATGTCCCTGAGTTATGCAGGATACGATTCCTCCACGAAGTCCTTATTTTCTTAGTTATAGAGTCCAAAGTTCTTTCAAATCCTTGGTAATATTATATGAAAAGGAAAGCGACTTATTGGAAGTGAGCAGCGGTGCAGTTTTATGTATTTGTCGTGTGTCGAAGTCCATGCTTCAAATGTGCTTGATGTTACTTCATATATACTTATTATACTTTGGAGTGTGTGAGTGTGACGGGAGCGATAGTGTTATGCTCGACCGCCACAAAGGGAAGATCTTCCCGCCAGGCTAGGGTGTTATGCCTGGGGAACCGCGGCACCGACGATGTCTTGTCGGAGGTTGCATTTTTGCTTCAATTCGTAGAAACTTTTCAAGCGCGAATAGACTTTCATAGCAATTTGCCATCTTGTATGCAATTCTGAGATTCTTGCTTTTAACGCCATTTGTGGTCAGTCTAGTGTAGAAATTGTGTGGCGTTAGTGTCACCACAATACTATTCTTTCTCTTTCCGTGGAAGTTATAACAGGTGCTAAGGGACTAACTAATATAGCTCAATACCTTCACTTATATGCAACTGATAGTGAATCCCACCTACAAAGCATTGCTAACAAAAAATGCAAAATCATGTATTTTGGCAATTAAAAATTATTTTGTTTCTGAAAGATGACATTAGGCAGGCGGAGTCATAAAAATAATACTAAAATTATAATTTTCAATAATCATCATCATTTTAGCCGCAGGCTGTTCACTGCTGGACATAGGCCTCCCCCAAGGATTTCCATAATGACCGGTTGGAAGCGGCCTGCATCCAGCGCCTGCCTGGACCTTCTTTAGGTCATCTGACTATCTGGTCGATGGATTGCGCTCGTTATTTTTATTGTAAGGTTTGAAGGCGAGTTAACAAAAGTTTGATTAACAGCTAAGAAAGGCTTTTAGTTACTCAGTTGATGTATATAGTAAGGTATAAAGCACAGAGAAAATACATAGGTAAAAGCTCCTTTTACGGAGTTAAACAGTAACATTTTAGAGAAGAAAGTAAAATAGCATCGTAATCGATTTTGACAAATAATATATTATTATATTTACCGTAATAGGATGCTTAACCTTATCTTTATTATATAGAGCCAACATAAATCTTAAGCAACTAAGAGGTCTCTCGGCTCCCATAATACAGAATTCCGCCGCATTTGAACACAAAACCGTAAACACAGATACCAAAGCGATGCAAAAATAAAAAACCAACGTTTCCATTTCAACAAACCGTTATGAAAATCTAAGCAGTACACACAACACATAGAGCCTAAAGACGTCTATGCTAATTGTTGTTCAAACATTGTTGTAAATGAGAGGAAATAACATTGCTTCATCTTGAGTTTTAATAATAGAAACAGTGCTGGGGGCTTAGTCAAAGTTTAGTTCAAAACGTTAAGGCAGTGTTTTTCAAATTATGTGGGTGTGGACCGCTAGTTGGGTCGCAAAGCCTTAATCGGGGGATCGCCGACTGAAAGATTCTTTTTTCAAAGCAATACAATACAATAAAAGGCATCCAAATTAAGTCACGCGTAGCTTTACCAACTTACCTCGTACTTACTCTCAAAACTCTCGCGGCTTCGCTAGATCTGAACAATAGATAAATGTCAGTAGCTATATAGAAAAAAAAAAATATTAACACCATAAATAAATAAAAATTGCCTAGGTAGAGACCGCGCGCGATTTCCTTTTTCTATGACAGTTTTTTAATTAAATTTTATCATTTAATTGTCTCTAGAACACAAGGGGGTCGCCAGAATTTTTTAACTTGTAAAGGGGTTGCGAAATCATAAAGATTGAAAAACACTGCGTTAAGGAATGTCGACAGGAACAAAATGTATAGGGTTGAAATAAACCGCGCTAAATAACGTTATCAATCGTATGTTAATTCCATACATTTTGTTCTTGTCGAACATCGTTAACATTTTGAGATTGAGACTGGCTAAGCCCCCTGTTTTGAAGGCTCAGAAGGAATTACCTATTTTAACCCCGATTTTTTTTAAACAATTTAGTAGGCAGACAGGCATACGGCCGACCTGATAGTAAGCGGTCACCGTAGCCCATGGACGCCTGCAATTTCAAGAGTGTCACGTGCGCATTGTTGACTCTTAAGGAATCTTTCACGCTTTTTACCCCATATTGTATTCTCTTGGGAAAACCATGACAGGTATTGTTGTAATAATTCACGTTAAGCAACGACCTGCGTGGTCTAGATCGATTGGTCGTCAGTAGTGGTATTTTTATCTAAATGCATTTGAAAGAACATTAAGTCATTGGTCCCAGTTGTTATCACTATTATGGCAGACGTTATATAGCCTATGTCAGATGGTCTAAAGCCTGAAAAATTTGAAATTGTTGACCACACACCCTGATCATGTTTGAATTGGTCTGGTTTCCCTGTAAAAAGGGTTACGGCAGTCGCTCTATTGTAATCAGTACCGCCAAGCTACCTAGGACCATCATTAAAAGCATACAAGTTAAACTTGCAAATAGGTAACACGCTCGAATAAAGTAGATATTAATTCTTAAAAATAGCAAGCAAAATATAATTGAACAAGAGTATGTTCCAACAAATAGCTAGCAAGGGACTATAACTCTCGAGCGTCTATTTGACCATTCAAGTCCCATGCAAACAAACGAGCGATGTCAATGTACTGCCTTCGAAAGGAGGGATTGTGAAACTCTGTACATTTATAAAAGACAACTGATTTTTTACTCTGTTTGCATTTGACTATACTAAACATGACTAACTGCCTTTATTATCAATGGTAAGACGTATGCTATATGACCATTTCGACTTTTAATACCACAAACGGAAAATACCAACTCTACGTTAAATTCCAAACACTCATACTACCACATCCGTGAAATATCAACTTGGCGAAACACCACCATTGCTTTATGGGAAACACTAACTACTTTAACTTTACTCACGGGACGGATCCCTAAGTATAATCCTTACTTCATATTATAAATGCGAAATCTGATCGTCTGTCTGTCTGTCTGTCATGCTATCGCGGTAAACCTCTGGACCGATTTTGATAAACTTTGATATGGATATAGTTAAAGAGCGGGATTATAACATTAGCTAGTTTTTGGCGCGATATAGCCAGGTACCACGTGGCCAGAGCCGCGCCATTTACTTGTAATTAGTTCCTCGCGCCACAAGGCAGCTCTTCATATTATTAAACGTATACTTTTTTATACTCTAACACCACGGCATTTAGTGCCGACTGACCCTGTAAAACCAAGATTAGTAATTAACAGTACGACCTATGTTATAACCACAAAAGCTATTATTATTGGAGAATAGTAAAGCAACTGATTTATTAAATGGTATCTAAATGTAACATCTAGATGAAAGAAACCCTCTCTCAACATGCAAAAATATGCAAAACTAACGTCTATTCTCTCATTCCAGAACCCTCGCTCTGCTGGTAGCCGTCTCCGCAGCATCAGCCGCACCGTCATCATCATCAGGCAATGGGAACGAAATACAAGACGACAAGAAAGACCCCACGACCCACGACCTGCTCGCGTCTCTTGGCCTCAAAAAGTTGAGGGTACCCGCCGCACACCACAGAAAAAGACTAGCAGAACAGGGCCGGAGGCACGCCACAGGGGATTCTAGAATGTTCGTCATCAAACTACCCCCAAATACAAGTTACTACAACAATCCTGAGCCCGCCCCTGCCGCAGCTAGAACCTTACCACTACAAATGACGGGAAACGGGAAACCAGCGAGGGTTTACCACTGGAACATCCCTGTACTACGAAAACTCGCCAAAAACCGACCTCAAGCGAGATTTGATGATGACGTAGTAGATGTTGAGAGCACACCAACTTGGCCAAAAGGCTTGAATGATCATCCTAATGCTTTAGATGCATTAGCGTACTACGTGCCAGCGAAGAAGTCATCTTTTAGAAAATACTATTCCGGCAACGGAAAACCTAAGTCGTTCTACATCATTGAGAAGAACAAGAAAACTGCAGAGTACCATAGACTATTGCCGTAATTTTTAATTTTTATTTGTAAGCAATAACTTAGCATACAATTATTTGTAGGATCATGTTTTCAGTCCTATAAATCTCATAAAACTATAACTCTATTAGGACTTTAAAAATAACCCTTATTTATTAAATATAATACTAATTTTAGAAAAAAATACTTCAATCTGCACTCGCCCGTTATGAGTCAAAAATGTAGAAATCAGTTCCTAACACAAGAAAGATAAAAATATAGGCACTTATGTATTTTATTTCCAATATTAAATATGCAAAGGAGTTAATGTACAGATAATAATTTCCTTTTTTTTAAAACCTTCGCACATATTATATAATTTAGAAAGTACTTAACTCTGGCTCTCTTTTTGCTACTATTTCATGCCTAAACCACTGATTTTGGTAAAATTTGGTATAGAGATAGTATTGATAATGAGTCATACTTCTATATATATGGCGATAAAATAAGAGTGCCACGCGGGCGGAACTGTAGGCAATAGCTAGTGTTAAATATGTCATAGTACCTACTTTTAAACGTCTGTGCACTTTTCTATAAGGTTTTTTTACAAACGCAGTCAACGGATTTTTTTGTAGATCCAGCATTTTTTTCAAATACTAGGAGATGCGCCTTTTTACATTACTCGATTTGGAAAAAAATATAGATTCATCTCCCTTTATTATTATGACTACGTATCAGACGTTAGAGACTGCGTTTGAAAAAACTTATGGTAAAAGCACAGAGCGAATAGAATAATATTATTGTAAATATTGCTTCGCTATAGCTTAAGTAACCGATAGGTGCTTGGAATTATATTATGTAAGACTGCAAATACGAATTTAAATTATTATGTACACGTATGTCCGGCATTTGTAAAACGATGTAGGTACCTCTAGCTTTAAGTATTTTATAATTATAAGTAATTTATATTTGTTTTCGCTATTATTAGCATCGTTTCGAGTAGGTGACACGCTCAACCGACCATGCTCACCATCAAGTCTGTCTATCTGTCTGTCTTATACGCTTTCATGGTTAACTTCTGGACCAATTTTGATGAAATTTGATATATTGCGATATAACCGAGTACTACGCGAGCGACGCCGCGGGCAACAGCTAATTGTACTTCAAAATGATAATGTTAAGAGCATTCTCTACCAGTCAACCATTGGGAGAAACAGAAAATCTGTGCGGCGCATATACATAACCTATATCACTCAAGGATAGCATGGTTTTCGAGCAGTGAATTATTTTTTAAATCGGTCCAGTAGTTCTGAAGCCTATTCGATGCAAACAAACAAACAATCAATTCTTTCCTCTATATATCTATTTATTTATCTATTACTCTAAGAAACTAAATAGTTTAAATTTTTTAAGCACGTAAAACTTATTATAGTTCCTTGTTGCATTTATTCAAGACAAACAAACCAACAATCAAATCTTTCTTATTTATAATATTAGTACAGGTTTTTAACTTTTTTGTTGATTGATCATAAAATAAATTTTCTTCTTCTTCTTTTCAAGTCATAATGGCTATATGGACTCTGTATTGACTTTGCCCAGTACGTGGCCACCTCCACCGCCCGGTCGTTCGCCTCGTTCAAGTCCTCCATTGTGCAGGAGACAGGGCAGCTAGGGCACGACAGAAATAGTAGATTGTATCACAAGGGAGCAAAATAATATTTTTACAGCGAGGGCAATTTTTGAATCCTGAACGGAGAGAGGGATTCAAAGTACATCGCCCGAGCCAAACATATGTTTGCGCCCGAAAGATATACTCTACTTTTCATCTCGCTCTATGAGAAATTTATTCCATCCGATGATTGCGTTTATTCTTACCAGCCAGTGTTTTATTTTTCATAATATGTGCACTCGGCATGACCGTATTGTTTTGTTCGAAATTTGAAACTCATTATTGCCCGCTATAAAACCCTATCGGAAAAGACTTACTTTGGTCCCCCTTTTGGGGTAGCAAAGTTGAACATTTCGAATAGAAGGGATGAAAATAAACTAAATAAATAAATTTTAAATTGAATGTAATATGTTCATCTGAAATCAGCAATTTAGTTATAGAGCTTGTCATCAATTAAAATATGAATTACTATTTGTAGTCTTAATTGTATGTAGATAATAATTATTATTATGTTTCCACTTTTGTACAACTATAAATAGGAAAATAAAATATTTTTTACTAAAATAGGTTCATTGTTTTATTTGTTTCTGTCTATTCTATGCAACAGATTGTAAGAGTGCAATATGGAAACAATAATATGACTATGAAACAATAATCTACATCTATATTTATACCTATATTATACTTATAAAAGAAAGTGGTGTTATCTACACAATTTATAACTCAAGAACGGCTGAACGGATTTGGCTGAAATTTGGAATGGAGATTGCTTAGACCCTGGAACAACACATAGGCTATATTTTATCTCGGAATTCCTACGGGAGCAGAGCCCCGGGCAACAGCTAGTAATATATAAAAGAAAATCGTATTAGTTACACTATATACAACTCAAGAACGGCTGATTTGATTTGGCTGAAAATTGGTGCGGAGGTAGCTTAGAACCAGGAAAAGGACATAGGGTACCTTTCATCCCGGAAAAAAGGACTGTTCCCGAGGGAACTTCACCGGGGCGAAGCCGCGGTATAAGCTAGTAGACTATAGAAATCTCATATGGACTAAATTACTCAAAGTAATATTAAGCCGAATAATTTAAAAATCACCTCTCCAGATGGTACCCTATTTTTTAATTTATATTGCCATTCGAAGGGCCTCTGAAGCAACAAGCTGAGGACACAACCGGAAAAGCGCTGTTGATGAGTTAAAAAAATTAACATCGAAGAAAGTAATTATTTTTTTCATGTACACAATCGTAATCTCGTAGACCTACGATATTAGCTACGGCCACGCTACGCCGTAGCCGGTAATCTACGAATGACCTATTTAATTTTATAGATGTTATTATTTTTATATGATACAATAGAACACAGGTCTATGGACCACCTGATGGGAAGCGGTTACCGTAGCTTATAAGACGCTTCTATGAGTATCGCATGCACTTTGTCGACACTAAAGGTGGTGTTAAAAAAAATAACACAAAAAGACCTTTTGCTTGTGCTGTTTGTTACTGATGCCTATTTACGAGTATGTTTTACAAAGTACGTAGATACAAACTCGTAAGTACTCGCGAAATTCGCATTAAAAACCTACTAAAGTATACTAACATATTTTTTTAAACCACACCTACTGTATTGCAAACTACGACACCTATGATATCAACATCTTTAGCAACACTATTTTGTTATGTACTACATATTACCGAATAGGTACTTTACTCGTAATACAGACGCCATGGTAACTGCTTCCGTACTTTAGTAGTTACTTTACTTTACTTAAGTACTTTGAATATTTTTTTTATAATCAAGTAACACTAGTAACATGTAGGTTTCTATCACCATGCCCATTATATATTAAAATTTTCGATAATTAATATTCAGAAAATATGGAAAGGGAAAATCGGTTTCCGGTTTTATTAGTTTATTTTTCCGATTTTAATTTGAAATTATGTTACACCATCTATTATTTACGCATCAAACTAGAAATAATAAGTACACAGAGCAGACGTAATCTTAACATGTAGTTTTAAAGGCTAATGCTAGATGGCACTGCCCGTCTACATTACCGACTCCCGCTGTCAAGCTATGCGCGGCAGTATGCGCGAATTATAAAAATCCTACCAAATGCTTGACGAACCAAATCTATAATCGTCGCCCCTTTAAAAATGTCAGCGGCGAACGAAGTCGGCTCGATAAATATGACAAATAATGTGAATGAAGAAACAATACGGACAGATAAACAAAATATGAATAATAAAAGTGCAAATAATGAAAAGAAAACCGATAGTGATAGTTCAGTTATAAAAGTAAAAAGTACAATTCCTAGACGACGGTAAGTTACATTATTATATTTTTATATAAAAATAATTAACATCGTTAATTAATACAAATAGGTGTATATAAAAAATATTTTTTTATAAAATATATTTGTATTGATAAAAATAAACCAACTCATTTAGTGTAGACGGTTTGTGACCCGGTGCTCTACATTGGATATAATTAACGACGCGTAGAACATCTAAAAATATAAAGGATATTCATAATACAACGTTGCAATAACATTGTTTATAAACACGAACGAAATATTTGTTTTTCTTTTAACCGCCGAAATATCCGTCAATCACCGGAAATACCTAACCTACTCTAGAATATATTTTCCCCATTTAAGTCCTTGGTTATATCGGATATTAACACTAATTAATTCATCAGCACAATGATACACGGATTAATAAAACTATATTTCTTTATTCAGTGGTGACAGATATAACGCAGTATTTTTCAAGATCACCTCTAGAAAGACTCAGCGAGTCAGGCATATAGAGTTGTGTTTAATTGAAGAAAATTGCATTATTGCCACATGACTAATATCTAAGATGATTCTAACTGCCATTAATTTCATTATGTAGTGATAGAGATAGCTAACACAGTGTCTTTTAAAAAAAATATATCTCATGCTACTGCCGTGCGTGGTTACAAAATATGAAAAAAAAAAAACAACTCCGAATGTTTGTCATCTATGTGTACTGATATCGTTACAATGTCACTGATATATTAGGTAGTGCAGTGGTACTACGTCAATATTTAAAAAAAAAATCTTTTAAAAATAACGAAGGTTCCAAATTCCAACAGCTCTCTGTAGAGTTCAATAGTTAAAATAATGAGTTGGTAGCTTAAATAGAGATTATAAGAGAATCGATCACACAAAATAACAATAAAGTGCACATTTCAAGTATGATTTACTCAGAAAAAAACGATAATAATCGCAAATAAACCCACACTCAAATAATCTAATAAAATAGTTATTGATTTTACAAATCTAGAGCAAATATTAACCCTTATACACAAACAGCATCAACTTGAAATTTAAAAGGAAATATACTGGTTCTTTGAGTTTTATTCTGTGCCTATTATTCTCGTATTTTTAAGTTGTAGGAACATTTTTATTTTATCTTACAATTTGTTTGGTTATCAAAACACATCACCTTAACTGTGAGATAAGATAACACTGACCGATATATGATTCAAATTTACCTAACTCATATAATGGTTAATAGTAAATTTACAATATCAAAATTTTATGAAACAAAATTGGAATTTAAACACCATTATCAAGTTATCTTAATAAATAATGATTGCTGAACATTAAAAAGCTGAAAAATGTCTTAATCTAGTAAACAAATTATTAAGCATATGACCACGATGACTGGTAGAAAAATTCCAAAAAATAATATATATTTGTAATAAAATAGTAAAAATATGATGTCTGTACATTTAATAATTTTGACTGAAATGGATAGAGGGGCATTTAAAATGAATAATAAAGCAAAAAACTTTTTAATTTTTTTGTCTGTCTGTCTGTATGTATGCTCACGTTTATCTCCGAAAATACGAACCGATTTGCTTAAAACTTTTACCAACTGTTTTGTTTTAACTCGGAAGGACGTCTAAAGTTTGTTTCATCAAAATCGGTTGGTTAAAAAAAAAGTTATTGTCATTTGAATGAACTCAAGGCATGTTTGATTTCGAGCGAATGCACCAACTTGGATAATTCTTTTTTTGTGTGTTGGTTATTGTCATGATAATCTTTGTATAAAAAAGAGGGATTCCGCGGGAATTCCGGGAGCAATTCCCGAAATTACGCACGATAAAGGGAACGATCCAACGCGCATGAAATCGTGGGCTATAGCTAGTAAAACTCACATACAATAATGGTCTTCAGAACCCCTCGTTCCGACTCGCACTTGGCCGGTTTTTATTGTTCGTTGTTCCAGCGGCAATAGAAATTAGTTTTTTTATTTAGAAGACTATCAGTAATAGATTAGTTAAATACAAACCCTGTAAAAAACAACTCTACATACATGTAGTTCATGATATATTATATAGCGGCGATAATATGATATATGGAAGAACAAGTTGATTTTATTTCTACACTTGTACGACATTCTAGAACTCGTATCCACTATACTAAGTCAAACAAATAAATAAAATAGTACTAGAAAGAGAAATTCGGTAGATAGAGTCTGTACCAAATCCCACCCTGACGTAAAGAGGTTCATAGAATGTTATATAAATCATCATCATTTCATGTAAGTGACACGGTCAATCGACTATGGACACACACCGTGGTGTCAGAGTTCTGGAACCAACGGGAAAAAACCTTGAGAACGGCTGGACCGATTTAGTTAATTTTGGTCATGAAATATTTTTGGAAGTTCAAAGAAGGTTTAAAAGGTGAGAAAAGTGCGTTAGGCGGGGTTCGACGGGTCAGCTAGTACTTTATAAAATAATAAGTTATTTTAGGTAAAATTACTAAAAATTATAATTAAATTTGGGTTACCGAAAATATAATCATTACGAGTACCGCACCTTCCGCTTCGTATGTAGGTCGAAATCTTATCAACGTTATCAGTTAGTTACCTAATGAGACGTTGACCCTGCCCATTGTTTTCGGGCACTCGGTACCTTAACCACAGAATATATATTAGTACTAATGTGGCTTAACTCGTTAGCTCACAGAACCCAGACAAAATAAAAAAAACCTATTGTTATGCAACAATGTCGCGCGCAAACCGATCAGAAACATTAAGTGATAAAAGATCTAAAAATCCCAACTAATATTATTATGCGAAAGTAAGTTTGTATATTTGTTTGTTTGTTACCTCTTCACGACCTATCTCCTGAACCAACCTGAAATTTCACATACACATAGCTAGGAGTATTAAGAAGGACATGGGAAAAAGCACTGTTCCCGAGGGAAATTCACGGTATAATACCCTGATGGTTACAGAGAGCACGTAATAATGTACTACAGTTTTAGAAGGAATGGGCAAGGAACTCAAAATTTTGTATGTGAATTTTGGCACTCAGGGTCCGCCAAAACGCTATGTCAAATTTTTCTTTTTTACTTACTCTCGTTTTTAAGATTTCATATTTAGTATTACTTGAGTCATATTTTTTTAAAGTATTTATATATAGTATTTTTATGTAATCTCAGCTTTTTATTTGTTTCAGACAAGAACTGCTGAAATGGTACGGGTGGGGGTACAAGGACTCTATGTTCAAACTGGATGGAGAAGTCGCCAGGTTTTCGGGTGACAGGTCAGTCATATGCTCCAGAAAGATGATTTTATTTCTTATCTCTATAACCTAATGGTGGATTTTAGTTTGGTAGGCGCCGTTGGATTTTTTTTCATTGTGAGACTCTCTGTAACCGAGTGTGTTTCTACTCATCCTCCTCAGCTTACTCTTCCAGTTTACGCTTTGATAATGGATATTACTGAACCCCTAGTATGAGATTTTATAAACGCAGACACTATATAGCGACTACATTAGCGATTGTGTATGACCAACCTGTTTAGTATCCCTAGGGGATAGTAAGGTAACCAGATAAGAAATCCTATACAGAATCCTAACAAAGTTGCTATAGCATCTGCGTTTATAAAATCTCATACAAGGGATACTGGTTTCTATAATGAAAGTACTACCATCTGACCTCTTTGATGTCCTAAAGCTTCAATGGAACAGAGAAAACGACGTGATTATATGAATTTACTCGATAGCCTAGAGATGCGCGCGAGTGCGCGGCTATCTTTGGATTGGTCGCCATTAGTGGCATTTCTATCTGGAGCTCCTCCGTCCTTCGGAAGGCACTTAAAGCCGTTAGTCCCGGCTGTTATCGATAGAGGGCAATCATCAGGCTATGTCAGATGCGTTTAGGCAGCCTGAAAAATCTGACAGTGTCTACTAATACACCCGGATCATGTTCCTATTGGTCTGGTTTCCCTGTAAAAGGGTTACAGAGGTCAGACGGCAGTCGCTCCATTGTAATAAATAGTACCGCCAAATCAGTACCGTGGGCTTCAGAAAGCTTAAGCTGAAAATGCAACCAGGAAACAAGAAGAGTGTACAGGTCCCGAAGAAAGTGGTCAGGACCTGGTAAGAACTGGTGGATTCTGCCTTCTGACAGTAGTCATACTGGTGGGCGGGTGTTGCGCGCGCTAAATTGACGCTTTCCGTTGGCACATGCATGAGTAGATAACGATGTATAGAAAAATCTTTATACAACTATACGCTGCTGCTCTACGATGAGTTTAGCGTCTACGTGTCTACCTATAGTTAAGTTTTGGAGTATAGTACTGTAGTAATAGTAAATATCTTTATTTTAAACTTTCTCCTGCACGAATTTCCCTCGGGAACAGTGTTTTTTCCAGATGAAAGGTACCCTATGTCCTTCTCGATACTCCTAGCTATGTGTATGCGAAATTTCAGGAAGATTGGTTCAGTAGATAGGGTGTGAAGAGGTCACAAACAAACAAATTAATATACAAACTCACTTTCGCATTTATAATTATTAGTAAGGATAGGGATTTACAGATAAAAAGGTAGTCAGTATGATTTTTAATGGGATTTTTATGTATGCGTAAAGCGATATATCGAATCCGTAAAGCGCCTGCTAAAAGCATTATCTCCCAATAAAGTTGTAGAAGTTATAGTGTACCCAGTTGTATTAACAATTTTTCTCTGTTTCATTATCTACTCAGGTCCAGATGGATCGCGTGCGCTCCACGTGGCCTTTGATGACGTCACGGGATAAATAGGCAGATCCTCTAAGAGCTATTAATGTTTTGTGTGTACACACATACACATAGTATGTGTTTTGTTAGTACACAAACCGTTTTGCTGCAAGACAGCTATCATAACAAAGCATACGAAAAAAATTAACACAGCGGGTATAAAATTCCATACTAAACAAACGTGTTTCAGCCAGGTACTTACCAAAATGTACCAGGGCGCTTCAGGCCACTAGTACGTTCTTTGTAGGCCCTTAAGGCACCCTAGTGTCGGTCCTTCAGGTATTGAGCGTTGCATCGCTCGAGAGCTTGCATTTCTTGCCATTGCTCAAAGGCAAAGCCCATGGCCGAGGTTCGTCCCAACTGGGAGCCCCTTGCGCTTTTACCGAAAAGGTTGAGTGGCGTCAAGCCCTCGCCTCAAACTGTCCCGCTGAAAATATTAAAGCTCTTACGCCCGAATACTCAAACGCTACTCAATTTTGAGAGCTGCTCAAGTATCATGCTGTCGCGCTGAACGTCAGTGATATGACGGTGACAGCATGATACTTGAACAGTGGGTCTAAAATCGTCACTTTAGCAATTCATCTAATGGAATTCATATTACGAATTCCTTAGCAATTCTGTAGCAATTCTTCTATTTTTTGTATAATGGCCAACTAAACTTTGCAATTCCTCTTCAAAAAAATTGATAGAAATAGGAATTGCTAAAGAATAGCTAAGGAATTCGTAATATGAATTCCATTAGATAAATTGCTAAAGTGGTGATTTTAGACCCACAGCTCTCAAAATTGAGTAGAGTTTGAGTATTCGGGCATTAGAAGCTAATATTGTAGGTCCAGACAAAAAAAAAAGGCGTGTTTCAGAAGGCACGTAATCCGTTGGTCCCGGCTGTTATCACTATTATAGCAGTGATAAGGATATGTATGTCAGATGCAGCGTTAAAAAAATAAGACAATATGACCACTAGTTGTGACCACACCATTCACTTTTCTGTTCTTTTGTTGACATCTTTGGTGTTCTGTCTGGTCTGGTTTCTCTGTACTCAATACTCTCTCTAAATCTTCTTTCTTGAATACTCAATACTCTCTGTAAATCTTTTTTCATGTCGTGTTCCTCACTGAGGGTCGTGACCACCATAATCCAAATTGGCAGTTAGTATCTTCCAGTTAATATCTATTCTCATCCCCGTGTATGGCCTCTTGGGTTGCATTTCAATGCTGCAAGGAAAGAGTCGTAGTAATTGGGGTTACGGAATTCAGAAGTTAGTTAGTCCATTGCAATAATCAATGCCGCCATGTCAAGGACTATCATTATAGTGGACCCTAAACCAGGATAGAACTGGAAAACGTGTTCGTATGATGAAGTCATTTCAAGATAGTTTTATTTCATTTGACCCTTTTTTTTTTGTTTAACGCAGCATGTTTCTTAGTTAGGTCCTCAGCTTACTATATACAGCTAACTAATAAAAAATATCTATATAGGGACAAACCACACAGATTTAGCTAGCCCCAAAGTAATTACGAAACTTGTGTTATGGGATAATAACCTAACGATATTATATTATTTAACAAATATACATATAGATAAACATCCAATCCAGGTAAATCCGATAAAGAACATTTTTCATCTTGACCTGACTGGGGGTCGAACCCGTGACTTCCTGAATAGCGGACAGGTATGTTAACCATTACGCCACGAAGGTCGTCAATTTAACTTATGGGACAATAAAGTAACAAACCAATAGTATACAAAGTGATCTAAAAATGTAAAATGTTATAAACGTGAATTTGTATCAACATTATTTAAGACTAGATAGTCTATTGTTAAATGGCAAATAAGTTAGTCGCATCCCGTGGTTGCATCTCAGTGGAATAATTCTCGTTATTGCATTGAAATGTATGTATTGTATTGTTATGTCAATATTGATGGTGAAGCAAAATGGACTAAGGTTGACCACACATAGGTTTCATATCCTTTAGTTATAATAAATAGGTATATTATTAGGTAATTGTGGTTTAGGCTAACAATAATATAATACTAGTAAGTTACTTATACAGAGTAACTTTAAGGGTTCCATTCTTCCATAGTTCCGGGTAAAAACAGGACTCTAATACTAAGACTCCGCTGTTCATTTATCCGTCCGTCCGTCTGTCACAAACACAGAACAGAGAAATTATCCGAATAGAAATGTTTTGGCGTCGATTTAGTTCCAGGATCAGTGTGGCAGCGTATTCTCTCTTCTTATCTTTAATTAATACATGTAAACCCATGTAAACCACACCACACCTTTTTATAAATATATTACGTAGTTTACAACAAAGCCACCTAATATTATCGACCAATAACAGTGGCAATAAATGACGCAATCAAATTCCCCGCCCATTTTTTCTGTGTGAAACGTTGGCTTGCAACGGGTTCGATCCCCGGTCAGGTCAAGATGGGAAATGATCTTTTTCTGATTGACCTGGGTCTTGGATGTTTATCTATGACATATGTATTTGTTATAAAAATATAGTATCGTTGAGTTAGTATCCCATAACACAAACCTCAAACTTACTTTGGAGCTAACTCAATCTGTGTGATTTGTCCCTATATATTTATTTATTTAAACTAGTGACACGTTTTTCGTGTGCTATGCCACTAATATAAAACGCAGTAACTTATGCATCTTATTTCCGTCTGCATTCAGCCTTACTCCAACTTGGATGAATGGTGCAAGTGCAGAAATGCAGTGTTTGCAGTACGTTTAAACACACGCAAACAACATTTGTCTAGAGTGTGCACGGTCGCATTCATGTGATAATTCTTAGGAGATATCTCAGATACCACGACATTAAACGAGCATTTAGCACATAGACATATTTAAATATAAGTAGCTTCTATAAAAAAAGTACCGCCTATGTTTATTAACACGCCATAGTGTGTATGTACTAGCTATAACCTTCCCCAAGAATCAGGCTTTCATACACAAAAATAATTTTGCAAATCCGACCAGTAGTTTTCAAGTTATAAGCGTTCAAACAAACAAACTCTTCAGATTTATTATATTAGTATAGATATATTAGTATAGATTTGGATGACCAACAGCCTTCGAGCGACAAGGCCTATCCGTACCGGAAGGGAGTAGCCATACGCTGCCTTCCCCTCTGTCAAAGTATATAAACCCAATCGGCATATGCAATGTATGTGTGTAATCTGTACACAACTGATTTGCTGCTTTGTTTATTTTTTATGTATGTAATTATTACAGTCAGGTGACCATAGATTTAAAAAAAAAAAGCCTCTCGCCGCTCGCGATTCGATATTCTTTGCAGGTGACAGTATAAGTTATGAATGTATGTATGCGGAACTGTACTTGTGTGTATATTTCCCCCCGCAAAAAACGCCAGATCTTTTGGAATCCATACTAATATTATAAATGCGAAAGTCTGTCTGTCTGTCTGTCTGTCTGTCTGTCACCTCTTCACGGCTAAACTGCTGGACCGATTGTGATGAAATTTGGTAGGGATGTAGTTAACGACCTGAGGTCAAACATAGGCTACTTTTGGGCGCGATATAACCAAGTCCCACGCGGGGCGAAGCCGCGGGAAACAGCTAGTAGTAAAATATTGCTATGTCTACTCCCATCTGGTACGAAAGACGTGTTGCTTGAAGCCAACAAAATAAATTTACATAGGTATCAAATTGTATAACAAAAAGCCAAGCTGTTTTTGTCATGCGTTTTTCAGTGTGTGAATTGGCCACTCTTCGTGGTTAAGTTGGCCCTACACGACGCCCTAAAAAAGTGACTAAGAGACGAGTAGGTAGATGTCTTAATTTATTTGTATCTCTTTCAGAAGATAACGGATTTCACCACTCTTACACAGTGGTGCCATTTCTATCTTGAGCTCTTCCGTGCATGTAAAGCTGTTTCTGTTGGCCAGGCAGAGCTCTTATTAACACTTTCGCTGGCAGTAACGCCTCTCGACGTAGGTAACAATTACTTAACTGTTATTGTTATCTTGTTTACTGTCCGCGAAAGTGGCCTCAGGCCGATAAGAAGGCAAGCGAGGCGTACGTGTGAACGTAAGCCCCCTAAAGATGGGGGAGAGTTAATAAAATGCAATGATTGCATAGATAGGCGACACTATAGAGAACTTATAGGGAGATACAGAGCACTCTCCCGAGATTGGGCTCGTATAACAGAGAGGTTGGTAGAGCCATGGGAGGTGGAGGGAGTGTCCGCGGAAGTGTTAAGCGATGGCAGTCGTAAAAAGCATCTGACATAAAATCTAATAATTCTGGCCACACACTAGAGGTGGGTTGGATTAGGTAAAACCCGTACCTGTTCTATCTAATACTAATACCAAAAAGTAACTAATCCATATACCTAATCCGAATACCTCTCCCTAATCCCTGCCATTCGCAGCCAATTCCCAACCTTATGTCATACATCGTAAAGTTCAATATTGTTTCTAACACGATAGTATTAGATCTTCAAAGTATTGTTCCTTAATCTGTGTATTAGATAACATTTCTGGATCGAAGCTCCTAATAGTAACACTGCTGCACTAGCGAATCTAATACACCTAATCCCAGTAATTGTTAATACTTTATTTGCAACTGATTTTTGATCTTATTCTTAAAGTGCGTAAAGGTCATTGTTGTTTAGATGAAAATATTTGATAAAAGTGTACCTAATCCATACGTTTAATTCTAGTAGCAAATATTTTTCGCAACCGATTTTTTATCTTATAATAATTAGTTTAAGGGTCAGTGTTCTTTGATGGATGAAAGTATTGGATAGGTACATACCCAATACAAGAGCCGACGAGAATATTCAAAAATCTTCTCAGTCGATTTTGAACTTTACGTCGTATGATTTAAGAATGAATATTGCTTGCATCGAAAAATACCTAATCTGGGGTGCCAAATAATAGGTACGCACTGGTATCGAAAAATACCTAATCCATGCACCTAATCTAATATTTATGCCTCACCTCTACCACACACCGGTATCATGGTCCTATTGGCCTGTTTCAACGAGTGCTGGCATGTCTAGGACCATGATTATACACACCCTGGACTTCGAAGCGTGAGATGAATATGGAAAAATCAAATAACGACAGTCACAGTTATAACATATCGTGGCGTCAACATTAGAAACATATTGCGAAATATTGCGTGTTATACAAACACACACACATTGTATAATGTTTGCATATTTACCAGCTAAAAACAAACAAAGGGACCAACAAATTGTTGTATAAACAATGTTAGTTAGATCGTTTCACTACAGTTAATAATTCTTAATGATTGTTAATATTAGCACCTGAACTCACGTTCAAGGTGACATGACCTACTCGCTAAGATAAACTGCTATCAACTACAAGAAGACAGGTACTTAGTTAATAAAGGTCTATGATACAACTAAAATTCATTGAATATGACCAATTCATTACATAAAGAAAATAACCCCATCACACATGCAGACACTTAAACGCAAATAAAAATTTCTCTTAACACGTTCGCGGACGTTTTTGAAAACACAATAGAAGTTTTATTGTTATAACTGCTATAGCAGTCGTGTGTCCGCCAACGTGTTAACTTAGTACGACTGCTAAGTCAGATATTCGTTTCAAATCATCACATTTTATTATTTTGTTACAGATATTCAATAGCCGGGAAGCCCCTTCCTCACCTACAAAACTGGGCGTACGAGAACTTCAAAGTGGACTTAACGAAGCCACCCAACATCCCTGAACCACCTACAACATTCCCAGAAAGTCTACTACCAGAACACATCAAGAAAGAACTGGAGAATATAGCTCTGATCAGCGTAGATGGCATGGACCGCCTTATCAGAGCTCATGGGCAAACCCTTAAGGATATATCAAATTTGAGAGGGAATAAATTCGCAAGAATACCTGATGCTGTCATCTGGCCAGAGACCAGTGAACAGGTATGGACTCACTGGAGCGGATCAAATCCCAAAGGAGACAATGCTCCTAGCATTAAGTCCGCCTTTAGTGCAATACATTTTTTTGTCCATTAGAGTTTAAATAAATAAATTCCTTTTGAAGCAAATAGGTTGCTCAAATAACAAGACGCAGTACAGTATTAGTACAAGAAACTGACAAAAATTGATTGCTGATGACACAACAGGCAAACGCGGATTACATCACAAACATACATGATAGATATACTCGTAAAATCGGACAAATGCGAGTTGAATTTAAAAGAGTTACAAATATTCAGTTTCGAATATTTCAAATTCTTTAATAGGGAAGAACTGAAACACTTGTGTTTCTTTTTTAATTTTAGGTCCGTGTGTAATCAGAGAGGACGATTTTGGTTAGTTTCCTTATCATTACGATAAAAACAATTTATTTTCTTATATTCATCGTATGACTATCATCTGAATCAGAAAACATGACACACTAATGAGTAGTTATCTATTTTCACCAGGTAGAACAAATTGTAAAGTGCGCAGTGTCACACAAGTTCGTGCTGATCCCGTTTGGAGGCGGCACCTCCGTGTCTGAAGCGGTTACCTGCCCCGCCAATGAAAGTAGACCTATAGTAGCGCTGGACACGAGCGAAATGAACTCCATACTGTGGCTGGATAAGGAGCAACTGCTGGCTAAAGTGCAGGTCAGCGTCTTACCCCCGTATTGAGAAACGTTTGCTAAGCCCATTTTAACTAAAATATGTTTTGTCTCTTTTTCTCTTACCTGACACTTCACGTGAAAGAAAGAGACGGAACACATTTTAGCTAACATGGGCTTAACAAAGTTTCTTAATACGGGGGTTAGTATCTATATCTACCAAAATTCTTTTTATACGGTTAGGTTGGTAATTTACAAAAGGGTGGCGTAAGATTGGCGCGCTTCACCATATATGCTGGTACCACACTTGGCTATTTGTATTCGCCTATTTGACCATGTGTGGACGGTATATTTGCCAAAACTTCTGTGTTGTTTGCCTATTTGTCAAATAGAGCAAATACCAAAGGTGTATCATATGAATATTTGGTGATTGCCTCCATGTGTAGGCGGTAGGTAGTTGCACTATTTGCCTATATTCGTCGAATATTTTGGCAAATACGCGAATAGCCAAGTGAGGTAGCAGCAATAGACTCTTGATGCTCGTGATAGGTGCGCGTGCTGCTTCTCAGGCCTAAGATTTTCCGCCACAGCATCAAAAAATTTCATTGTATCTCTCATCCTTCAAACCAAATACACCACTGCACTTTGGCGGCAGGAATAGATAAAAGTGAGGTACCTAAACAGACAACCTTGTCACAAACAACTATGCATCTTTTCGTTGCAAAGCCATTTAATATTCCCTTAGAGGCCCCTTTAAGTAACTTAATTCAAAATTTGGTACTACCTCTTACCTTTGCCTGGTAGATAAAGCCTTAGGCTTTAAGTCCGCCGTTTATAATTGTGTAATAAAGTTAAATAAATAACTGGTAGTAGAGGTTTTTAATGAGTAAGATTCTGAATAAATATATTAAGCAGACCAACCAAAACAAACCACATCAGAATCCCAAACCTATATAGTATCTTTCAATATAAATCCAGTCGTATCCCTAATCGTTAATCATCTCCTCCCTAGGTGATAAAGGAATATTATACATAATGCAATCAGATTAACACTAATTATTCAATACCTCACTATAGTCAAAATTTAAAGTGTGAGAGACTTTATTCAACCAAGAATACTGAAGACCAAGCGGCGTGAAGAAAAAGCAGTGAAGTCGGCTCCGATGCAACCAGGGCAAGGAAGCAACTAGGAAAGCGCTTAAATGAGAGAGAGAAAGAGTCAAAATTTAAAGTCTTAATATAGCATAATCTCCACTAATAATAAAAGCGTGTCCATTAATGACCTTTGAATGGCCTTAAACATAGTTTTACTAACATAATGAGTCACTGTTACTTAAATAAATAAATTCATTCATTCATTTATTCCAGGCAGGTATAATAGGTCAGGATTTGGAGCGGGAGATGCGCTCGCGTGGCTTCACAGTGGGCCACGAACCTGACTCCTACGAGTTCTCAACTCTGGGCGGCTGGGTGGCTACCAGAGCCAGCGGCATGAAGAAAAACAAGTATGGCAACATTGAGGACATTGTCGTGCGGACTAAGGTAAAGTCTACATCAAAATTGCGAACTAGTTTAGTACCTTTATTATTGTTAGCATGGTCCAGGAGGGAATCATAGGCAGATGTAGGTGAGGATTTGGAGCAGGGTAAGCCACAGTGGACCACGAAACTGACTCCTTCGAATTCTCTACTTTAGTATGGTCCAGAAGTGAATCATAGATAGGTATAGGTGAGGAGTTGGACCAGACCCGGCGGCATAAAGAAAAACAAGTATGGCAACATTGAGGAAATTGTTGTGCGGACTAAGGTAAAGTTTACATCAAAATGGCGAACTAGTTTAGTAACTATGTTGTTAGTATGGTCCAGAAGTGAATCATAGGCAGATATAGGTGAGGATTTGGAGAAGGGTAAGCCACAGTGGACCACGAAACTGACTCTAGGAGTTCTGAAATTCTTGTCGGAGGCCTATATCCAGCAGTGGACAGCCTGCGCCTGAAATGATGACTCATTAGGACTGTGGTGGGAACTCGATCTCACGATCTTCAGATATAAGGGCACACGGCACACATCTTTATTTAAAACCTCCGAGCTACTGGACCATATCTCAGGTCTCCCTTTAATGATCTGGTCCTATATGTTTCGTTCCAGCTGGTGACTTCTACAGGCGTGCTCGAGGCCAGCTGTCTCGTGCCACGAATGTCCTGCGGCCCTGAGTGGGGGCAAATCATTTTGGGCTCTGAGGGATGCCTGGGCGTTATCACTGAGGTAAGGCCATAATACTAAATACCATACCCCCCGTATTAAGAAACATTTGTTAAGCCCATTTTAGCTAAAATGTGTTTCGTCTCGTTCTTTCACGTGAATTGTCGGTAAGAGGGAAAGAGAGAGGGCTTAACAAACGCTTCTCAATATGGGGGATAGAATTTACAAAATATGTGTATTTTTGTAGCCATGTTTTTTTTTTACAATAAAGTAGGCAAACACGCATACGGTTAACCTAACGGGAAGCGGTTACCGTAGCCTATGAGACGCCAGCAACCGGCCCAACGATCATCCGTTCTGCGTGTCATGGGCTGTAGGTCCAGCAAATCCATACTAATATTATAAATGCGAAAGTCTGTCTGTCTGTCTGTCTGTCTGTCTGTCTGTCTGTCTGTCTGTCTGTCACCTCTTCACGGCTAAACGGATGGACCGATTGCGATGAAATTTGGTAGGGATGTAGTTAACGACCTGAGGTCAAAAATAGGCTACTTTTGGGCGCGATATAACCGAGTCCCACGCGGGCGGAGCCGCGGGGAACAGCTAGTTACTAATATGTACTATTGGATCTTCTTCTTCGTCCGAGCGTGTTTCCCAGTTGCATCTACAGCCTACGCTTCAGAGCCCAAGGTACGCTATTAATTATCGTCCTGATTTGGCGGTACTGGTTATTACAATAGAGCGACTGCCGTCTGACCTCCGCAACCCTTTTATACATAGAAACCAGACCCACAGGAACATGACCCGGGTGTGTTAGTGGACAACACTATATCAGATTTTTCAGGCTGCCTAAAGGCATCTGAGTCTGACAGAGCCGTTGGTTCCGACTGCCATTAACCGATAGCAGCCTGGACCAACGGATTAACGTGCCTTCCGAAGCACGGAGGAGCTCAAGATAGAAAATGCCACTAATGGCGACCAATCCAAACATTGCTGCGTACTTACTCGCCGTCGCACAGTGGGGCCGTTCATACAAAGTAATGCTCAAAAGACTAAAAAAAAAAAACAAAAATGCAATAAAATGTATTCTTAAATTTTAATACCAGTCAGAAATGAAAAATAGAATATAATATTTCATCATCCGAAGCATCAAACTCACAAGAAAATGCTACTAATTCCTCTAAAACCATATCTGTAACTTCAGGATCAAATGGTCTTTGTTTTAACTCCTTGCGAAGGACTTAAATTGGATAAGACCGGGTCAGACGTAATAAGTTATTAATGAAATATATCTTCTAAGTAACTCTGTCTTGAGGTATTTCGAGAGAAGCGCTCTGAATATATTTTAAAATCCTCATTTCTCGATTCCTGCGCTCCTTCACTTAACTGTTCAATCGGTAGCAAACAATCCATACTAATATTATTAATGCGAAAGTCTGTCTGTCTGTCACCTCTTCACGGCTAAGCTGCTGGACCGATTGTGATGAAATTTGGTATGGATATAGTTATGTACTAGGAGTCAAACATAGCCTACTTTCGGGCATGATATAACCGAGGCGCACGCGGGCGGAGCTGCGGGCAACAGCTAGTTTGATATAATTCATCACCGTGAATTAATATTTTGTGCTATGTCATTGGGTACCAGGGATAAATATAATTCCGCGGTGTTCAAGCAAAATGATTTACTTATCGGTATCGATTTTACATCCACTTGATATAGTTTGTAATCCATACTAATCCATATTAATATTATAAATGCGAAAGTCTGTCTGTCTGTCTGTCTGTCACCTCTTCACGGCTAAACTGCTGGACCGATTGTGATGAAATTTGGTAGGGGTGTAGTTAACGACCTGAGGTCAAACATAGGCTACTTTTGGGCGCGATATAACCGAGTTCCACGCGAGGCGAAGCCGCGGGAAACAGCTAGTATTATATAAAGCTTATAAATTAAGGTCTGATCAATACCAGTAATTGATGCTGATAGTCGACTATTTTGGAAAAACTTACGAGCCGCATTCCCGTCATTGGTGTTCCCGAATGCTGGTTTGGGCTTATCGACAATTAATGAAAAGTGTTTTTTTTTTTTTTAAATTCGTCTTGTACTTATTTGTTTTTTATTTTCCTCCACTACGCTTTCAGTTTCTTTAAGATTGTGTAGGTAATTTATAGGCCAAATGCAACAAACATTCAAAAAATCTTATCCAGCCATGTAATACCGAGATGCCAAATGACAAATATTCATTTTTCATTTCATCAAATCATCGCAAAATTCTTGATTGAAATTAAAAAAATTAATTTTTTTTTTTTTTGGAAATCAGTCGATTCAATTCACCTTTCGAGTACTTACCATCCCTTTGTTTAATGGAAAACCATCATGCGTGCATGAGCATGTAGGTAATGTGTGCCTAATGTGTGCTTAAGGTGAGGAAGCTAGTGTCAACTATGAATACCATTGAGGTCGAGTTTGAGGAAACGTTTGAGAATATGGGTGTTAGTATCACTTATTAGCGCGTTCTTAGCGCATTACATATATTGCCATTGTTGACGATGCGTACAAATAAACGGCTCACGCGGCGCACCTGTAAATGAATAACTTAATTTTATTAGTATTGCTTTAATAAATGATTGTATATAAAAATAGATTAAGTACGTACCTGTAGCCCTGTATATAAAGTAGTAGTTTCAAATTTTATGTTCCCTTTAAAATAACATAACAATGTACAAATGTACAAATATGTTCATAAAGAGAAAGAGAAGCAAGCTTCTCTCTCTCTCTGTCATAAAACTCTCTCTTTCGCGGCAACGGGCACGCCAGCCTCGATTGAAAAGCGATCGGGCCGCGAGAGCTTTACATGCACGCGTCACAATCATTGTAACCGGCGTACTTTTTAATTAATACACCAGTGTATTCCGAATCCTTGTTTGTTTTGCACGTGCATTAACGTCACCAACAGCTATCAATCATAGTAAATGGAGGTGTGGTTAAATCAAGACGACGATGGCTCTCCGGGACGTCCTTATGTTGAAGAGTACCGCCGTCGATTGGATACGAGCGGACTAAACGCAGGATGGTTATGTGCCGGGCTGGCGGGATGTGGAACAGGCTGCCACTATATTACACGACGTATATTATTCCACCGGGTTTTTCGACCAGGAGTGCTATTTTTGAGATGTATGACTCACCCAAAACCGGCGAGTCGAATGATTATCGTTTGTTTTTGAATGATTTTCATGCGACATAACCGGTGACTCGAACGATAATCATTCGGCTCACTGGTTTTGGGTGAGTCATACTTCTCACAAATAGCTCTCCAGTCTTCCCAGTAAAACCACTATTCTTGATTCACTTGTTTCTTTTATTCTTCCTTTTCCTTATACTGGAGCTGAACTGATCACAATAAAATACAATGTCACTGCACTGCTCCCGTTGTGGTGATCCGCAAACTCCGGCGAAGCCGGAGTTGAGAAGCTGATACAGGTCTGTAAGCCCTCTGCAGCGTTGTGCGTCCGCCGCCTGCAGATACAGACGGGAGCTGGGTGGTGGCCTGGCGGCCACTTAGGTTTCTTGTGGCTTCCTCGGCGGTCACTGGCCCTGTACATAGCCCACTTAGGATCTCCGGCGTCATGGTGGCGCCGGATGCCACGGTTGTGTTGATCATTTGAGAAAAGGTCTCCAGGTCCTTGTCTTCGGGGTCTTGCAGCGCTCCTGGATGTGGTCCTGGCACCATCAGGGTATCGCCTTGTGGGGCGGGCTTTTTATTCTTCTTTTTCGGAAGGGGGGCTCCTCTTCGCGTCGGGGCGTTCACAGGGGCAATCAGGGTGGCGTCCGCTGTTTTCGCTGGTTCCCGTCGCACGACTGGGGCTGCGCTGGTGCGAGCCACCGTGCCTTCTCGCTGGCCTCCTTGATGAAGACCGGGCACGTCGTCCTGTTGGCTGGGTGATCCCCTCCACAGTTGACGCACGTGGCCGGCTCCTCCCGCGGTCTTGCGCATTGGGCGGCCATGTGGGGCCCTCCGCAGCGTACGCAAGCGGCCGGGCGGTGGTTGTTGTGTGACGAGTGCCGGAACTGCTGACAGCGGTGGCACTGCGCCGGGCCCTTCTTACCCCTCCGCGCCTCAATCTTGATCCCCGGCATGAAGAGGAGCTCCGTGATGTCATAGATGTCGGCCATGTTGGCGGTTCTCCTGACGAGGACGCCTCTGGCCCGGATGCGTTTGATGGCCTCCGCCTCGAAGCCTTTCTCCTTGAAGGCGTCCCTGAGTGCGCCCTCATCGGTGTCAACTGGGAGGCCGTGGATCGCGACCATGAGATGGCGCTTAGCTAGCGGCGTGTACGAGAACCAGCTGAGTGGTTGCCCTGACTCCTCCAGTTCTCGCAGGTATATTTGAACCGTGCGGTGTTCTATTTCGTCGCCCGGCGAAAAGCGGACCCCACCGCTGTAGGGGCGCGCTGAAGGGGCGTGCCCGAGTTTTTGGGCAAGCTCCCTAAAATGGGCCGACCAATTAGGTAGGGGCTCCACCACAATCGGCGGGTATCGCCGTTTCGCCGGGGTGGCCGGTTGGGCGGCGGTCGTCGGGGTAGGTGCGTACTCAGCTGGTCCTCGTCTAGCAGGGGTGGCTGCTACTGCGATCGTCACTACGCTAGCGTAGGACGGTGCAGGGGCGCGTGGGTAGCTCGGCGGCGGGCGTGCGGCTGGCGGCTGCGAGGCGGCAAATCTTTGACGAGTACACTTCTAAAGGGTGAGGGAAGTTGCATACTTACAATAAACTCTTCATACAAAGTAATGATAAATCATTGGCAAGTACATTTATGAGTGGTGGGGGAAATCTCATACTAACATTCCTATTTTAACAGATTGAGTTTTACATAAGCCTTAGTACAATATTTACAGTTTTGTCTTGCTTCGTAGCGACTATTCAACTTATTTGCTACGAATTTTAACAAATCTCTTGCATAGACTTAGTCTAATATACTAAGTAATTATTTACTTGACCTTCGGTTTTTAGGTATATTTCGTAGCGACTACACTTTACACTTATGCTGCGAGTCAATATTTATAAAACAAACACTTAAATTGACGACATCTATACCTATCAACTATGTAAATAATAAGCCTTATTTGGGGAGTAAAACTACCATGATTCAAAATATTTGTTTGCCTACCTAGTAGGTACTATGATCAACCTTAAAATACATAAAATTCTAATATACAAGGTGGACACAAATCAACTGCAATTATTTTAAGGGCAGATACAGACCACTATACTGAACAACTTTTCCAAATAAATTTATATCGAAATACGAAATTTTATTTTTGACTCTCCACACTAAACTAGATCAGTTGATTCTCAAATAGTATGGGAGGTAAAAAAAATTTTTTTCGTATTTCGACATAAGTTTATTTGGGAAAGTTGTTCAGTTTAGTTGTCTGAATTGGCCCTTAAAATATTTGCAGTTGATTTAAATTCACCTTATATAACTATAAAGTCCGTCGCTGACAAGAGGTGTATGTGTAATGCTATATTCTTTTTCATGTACTATAACTTTTGTATCTATCAAACTGTTGATCTGATTATCCTGTGGCGACACTAGCGCCACAACAATATCTACAAAGACGCACCACAGATGGCGTTAAAAGCAACAATCTCAGAATTGCATACAAGATGGCAAATTACTATGAAAGTCTAAATCGCGCTTGCAATGTTTCTACGGATTGGAGCATAAATACAATCTCCGACAAGACATCGTCGGAGCCGCGGTTCCCCAGGCATAACACTCTAGCCTGGCGGGAAGATCTTCCCTTTGTGGCGGTCGAGCATATAAACACTATCGCTCCCGTCACACTCTCCAAATTGGTGACCCCGACGTGATTGGAAGCAGCCTTCTCCATCAATATTCTCCGATCCATCATCTCGCTACCTCTCAAGCTTCAGCAGCCAGCAGTCTCACAGCAAGCCAACTACGATGGGGTATCTACAGGTCCAACGCAGCCGACGTACCGAGCTTCCTGGTCCTGCAACCACCCTCACTTCAAAGACTTCAGCGACCGGCACATCCACCGCAGCCCACGCCTGGTATTCATCGGCCGGCCACCGCACCAGCGTGGCAGTTCTGCAGGACATCTACCGGCGCCAACAAGTCATCGCTCACTACAGTCTCGACTCACCGCAGACTACGAGCAAGCAGCAACAACGTACCCGACTCACTGGGACGTCAAGTCAAGCAACTGGCACTTGCAAGCTAACATCATAAGCACAGACTGCACATGAAGATTTATCAGACCATCGGTCTTGGAAGGGAGTCCTGTGGCGACACTAGCGCCACAACAATATCTACAAAGACGCACCACAGATGGCGTTAAAAGCAACAATCTCAGAATTGCATACAAGATGGCAAATTACTATGAAAGTCTAAATCGCGCTTGCAATGTTTCTACGGATTGGAGCATAAATACAATCTCCGACAAGACATCGTCGGAGCCGCGGTTCCCCAGGCATAACACTCTAGCCTGGCGGGAAGATCTTCCCTTTGTGGCGGTCGAGCATATAAACACTATCGCTCCCGTCACACTCTCCAAATTGGTGACCCAAAAACGTGGAGAAGATGGACGTGGATTTTGCCATAACACAATAGTTTTTCCATTTTCATTGTCGGCTATCAGTCGGAGCGGAACTAAAGATGATAAAAACATATATTCTAATACTAACACCCTTAAATGTACCCATGTCTGACATAAAAAAATAAATGAATATGAATATGAATATCATCACTCGCCTCTGAAACGAATTTATGCATGTACTGCGTGTGGCTATGGCTAGAGCTACCATCGAAACCCCATTATTGCTTAAAACGGCCACTTTTAGCAGTTTTGCAATTTGTAACTATATGGAACTATAATGATTAAAATTAACTTCAGATCTAGACCATAATTACAGCAGAGGGATTTTTGATAACTTGTGTTTTCAGTGAGTAATGATTTTTAAATGACGGTGGCGCTGGTGTTCACCGAGACACTTATTACCTTAATGGATAATTAATTATTTGTCAATATATTTAACTTTCCTATTTTCTATGATACAGTAGACAGCATATGAAGTTACTGATTCAGTATTTGTACAAATGGTGTGATACATTCTTAGTCTTCCCTGACATTGTTAATTTTTTGATATACCCTCATTTTGATAATCGAGTTTTGAGCATTACTTTACACACATTAGAACTTTTCTTATTTTGTATGACTCACCCTGAAATGGAGAAAATAAACGTTTTATTTATTTTTATTTATTACGTTGTATAAAGAGGCCCCAGTGTGGTCGTCGCTTGACGCGCGCTATCGTTACGAACACGCGCGCCGCGCTAGGCTATCGAGCTCCTCATATGTATGAATACCTAATATGACTTTTATGTATTCTGTGCTAATATCATGATTGTTTATAAAATTGCAGGTGATAATAAAAATCCGGCCGTTGCCCCCAGTGGTGCGATATGGTTCCCTGGTGTTCCCGGACTGGGAGACCGGGTTCCACTTCGAACGGGAGGTTGCCAGGGAACGGCTGCAGCCGTCCAGCATCAGGCTCATGGATAATGAACAGGTAAGTCGTAGGTATTTGTTGCAATGCATTATGCTAAGATGCTAAAAATAGATTTATAAATAGACAACATTTCCTATAATAATATTTTATCTATCCATACATTAGAGCATTGTTACATGCCAATATCACAGAATTGCATATGGAGGACCATGCAAAATTAAAGAAAATACGTGTTTTTAAGTTTTCAAAATACTATTTATAAGCATAAGAAAACAAAAGGCAAAAAAAAATGAGTTGTGAATGACCTAACGTAAATACTAGGGCGTGCAGTTTCATAGATTTTCAATTTCGAAATTGGCTTATGAAATTAGGTTGATTAGTTTCGAAATTTCGAAACTCAAGGAACACCTTTGTAATGGAATATGAAAACGTTTGTAAAACTATAACTTTAAACGTTCTTGGGCCTCAACAGCATCCTTGGGGCCCAAGTCAACCTTACCTGCAAGCTGGTGCGCCTGCTGATTAAGGCCTGGCCTGGGCCTGAAGGATTGTACCAGCTTTCTCCGACAGTTGTTTCTCCTTTGGACTGATCACCAACAGGACGATTCGTTTTGTTCAATTTTTCGAGGAAACTTTCAAATGTTTCACATTTGAGAGTTTCCTCAACATGACTTTTCTCCTATGGACTGTTCTACGACAGAATCTTTCATCTTCCGAGGTTTTGTCTACATAATGATTCACATGTACAGTGTTTCGACGACAGGAGTTATGGCAGTTGCTCCGGAAAGGCAAAAATCGCCAAATCTAAATGGTAAGAAGAATAGAAGAACCAGAAGGAATATTATCAAGAATAGGACGCCACCGCAATAAGTGCGCAGGAGCTTCGCCTGACTCCTGTGACATGTGGGCAAGGACTGCCGTGTCTGGGGAGGGCACGGTTTAGACGCTAGCCCCAATCCAACGCAAAAAGCTCCTCTTCGCCACGTGGAATGTTGGCACGCTAACCGGACGATCGAGGGCCGTAGTGCTTTTGGAGGAGTACCGGAATGGCGTCTTGGAAATGAAACGCTTCAGAGACCAACTGATGGACTTGACGAGCCGGCTTTATGAGGAGGCGCGTAGGGAACTATTAGATAATGTTGTCCCGCTCAGGGTGGGCCCGGTCTACTATTGGGATCTCGTGGGATCTGGGGCGAACTTGGAGCAGCTAAAAGAATTCTTGCATCGGTGGCATAAAATCCGAAGCGGCCTCGAGAGGGGCATAACTTGAAAAGTAGGAGCACATCAAGAATACTGCTACAAGAAGACAAAGAAGACGAAGAGAAAAACTGAAACAGACAAACTCAAAGATCTAGAAGACAGAAGCTGGCTTCAGGCCGAGAAAAAGGCAAGCGAGGCGTATGGGGAGAGTTATTTAATATGCAATGGTTGCATAGATAGGCGACACTATAGAGAACTTGTAGTGAGATTAAGCAGGTGCGACTGGAAAGAGATGCGAAATGCAAGTACAGCGCACTCTCCCGAGATTCGGCTCGTATAACCGAGAGGTTGATAGAGCCATGGGAGGTGGAGGGAGTGATGGACTTGACTGTGCTTGTTGAAGGGGTTACGACTTACTTGATAAGTGCCTACGCGCCACTAGTGGCTTACCACCATCTCTTAAAACCATGCAAGAACGATTGAGTAAGACAGATGTGGCCTTACATCACGTGGCGCACTGTCCCGCTTACTCAATCGTTCTTACATGGTTTTAGGAGATGATAGTAGGTCCCCAAGTTGATCGCAGTGACACGGATTAAACAACATTCTGGAACCTACTTGAAGGTGTGCTGTGTGAAACCCCGTTGTCGCAGTAGTGAGGCATGGCTCGTATGTGGTATCTCGGAAAGATCGCATTAGAAACTCCCGCGTCCGGAGCAGCCTTCATGTACATCACATAGCGGATAAGCTTCAGGACACGCCTTCGATGGTAGGGTCACGTCTTGCGCAAACCGGCAAGCTACGTTGGGAACAAGTGTCAAGTGAACAAGGCCATGCTGCCTTCTCCGAGGCCTGGTATAAGGGGCAAACTCAAAACGATATATACGTGCAACGGCGCGGGATATGCGTGTAAATGGACTCATCAACAAGTGCCCCTAGTATGAGTGTTTCTTAACGCAGACGCTAGCGACTGCGTTAGCGATTTAGTATGGCAAACCTGTACAGCGCCTCTGGCGGATAGTAAGGCAACTAAGAAATTCCATACAAAATCCTAACGCAGTCGCTAGCGTCTGCGGTAAGAAAAACTCATACTAGGGGCAAAGGATACCAAAAACCGGGCAAAGTGTAGAAAAAGTAAGTAAGCGGACCCTGGGCTTTAAAAACGCTAGGGTGATGATGTGAAACTATAATGAAAGCGTTTTATAATACTAAAAAAACTTTTTTCCTATAAAAAAATGATTTCGAAATTTAAGTTTCAAATTTCGAAATTACGTGGCAATCAAATATTGTCCGAAATTTCGAAATTATGAAGTTTCGAAATTTCGAAATGCATGCCCTAGTAAATACCTAATCCTAATTCTACCATGCCGCGATCGCGTTGGCAAAAGAAAAGATTAGAGAAGAGGAGGGGAGGGAGGTCCTTACAGGTGTTGTCATCAGTGTAAAATTTTCCCGTTCTTTGGAAAAATTGGGATTTTTACAAAAAAATTTTTCCCAAATATTCATTATTTAGCAATACTTTATCTTTCTATCTTTGGCAATTTTTTGGTACCTAAATTTAATACCCCCTTCGGATCGTCTGTTTTTTAGATATAATAATATAGTGTGAAGTAAAATATTAAAATGAAACCCGCCCTAAAAAAACTATATTTTCTTATTTTGTACGATAGTTATTTTTATACAATTGTCAAATTCAAATTTGTCTTATATCTCGCTAATTATATACCTATTACCAATGAATTGATAATACAATTTCAGTTCCGATTCGGCCAAGCCCTCAAAACAGAATCGTCATGGGGCGGCGTCTTGCTAGATGGCCTGAAAAGGTTGTACATCACCAGCATCAAAGGATTCGACCCCACAAAGCTATGCGTTGTGACTCTTCTCATGGAAGGGACGAGTGAAGAAGTGGTCGATAGGGAGAAGAAGCTGAATGCTATAGCTGCAAAATATGGGGGGGTTCCAGCTGGAGCTGAGAATGGAGAGAGGGGGTATACGCTGACCTTCGTCATCGCTTATCTTAGGGTGAGTAATGTAGATACTTCTATAAATAAAAAATATCTTTGTCATATCTTAGCGTTTTTCCAGTTGCTTCTTAGAAATAAGAATAATTTTCATTAATGTGTGATCTATTCCCACTTTCTCTGACAGTAACACGTTTACAGTTTTAAACGTGTTATTGTTGTTTTGTTGACTGTCAGCGAAAATTAATGCCATCTGACCTCCGTAACCATTTTTACATGGAAAATACTCCAATATAAATATTACCAGTACCCTTAGTATAAGCAGACGCTAGCGACTGCGTTTGCGATTTTGTATGACAAACCTGTATAGCGCCCCTGCCGGATAGTAAGGCAGTTAAGGGTGGCAAACAAGCGTTATGATATATTTTATTTTCCAGGATGTTGCCATGGAATACGGCATAGTGGCGGAGTCGTTCGAGACGTCGGTCCCGTGGGATCGAACCCTGGCCCTCTGTAGGAATGTCAAGCAGAGGATACGGGACGAGTGTGCCGCTAGGGGCGTCCAGCATTACCTCATTTCATGTAGGCTGACGCAAACGTAAGTGTTTTTTATTAACCGACTTCTTAAACAGAGTGTGTACTATAATCTTTCCCGTGACTGTATCTTGTTTGTTTGTAATATCTTTATTGCTTTAAAATACATAGTAAAAAAAACATTATTAAAATCAGAAGACAATGGCGGACTTATCCCAGGAAGGGATCTCTATCTATCTATATTATGCAGAAAGAATTTTTCAAATCTGTCCAGTCGATATTGCATTCTATTGTATACTTGTACATGTTAGAAAATTTTTACCTTAAGTAAATATATCCACACTTAATTTTCGTTGCAGTTACGACGCGGGCTGCTGCATCTACTTCTACTTCGGCCATACGGCTGTCGGCGACGACCCGGTCGGAACCTACGAAGCTATTGAGGAAGCTGCCAGGGACGAAATAATCGCTTCTGGAGGTAAATAATATCACTTAGTACTATCGTCATTTCAGCAACAGGAGTTCCATTGCCTAACTATATATCCCTCCGACTTCCTTTCCATGAATAAAGCGTTTTACGATTGCAGGATAACCTTAAAGATAGACCAAAATGCCTGACGGAGTAACTCAGAGACACCGACGTCTTTGAATCTATTAATTCAACTCATCATCGTCGAATATTTGCGTTATTTTGATTGTCTTATGATTTATGAATTCAATTTCGGTTGCATTTCAAGATTGGCTTTGGAATCAACCACGGAAAAAGAGAACTCCACCAAAAAATGGTCCATTCAAAAGTCAGAGACCAAAAGCCTAGATGCAAGTTTTAATCATCGAAATATTTCTTTTCCAGGATCAATATCCCATCACCACGGAGTTGGCAAACTGCGTAGGAAATGGTACGTGGACACTGTGAGTGAGAAGGGCAGAGACCTGCTTCTAGCTTCAAAGGAAGTTCTGGATCCAGGGAACGTTTTCGCATTAGGAAATTTGGCTTTCAGTAGTGATATTAAGAGTAAAATTTAAATGGTGATGCACATTTCACTGCAGACTGCAGGTGTAAAGTGTTGAGTTGAAATGACGTATATAAAATTTTATGCCGTTGAGTTTTAAATAACTAATTCTTATTTGCACTTAGCACTTAACAAAAGGTATTTGAATAAGTGACTTGTAAAATTATGAGATGTAAGTTTTTAGACTAAAAGTGTGTATATTGTGGAAATCAAAAGGAAAGTAAGTAATAACTAAATTATTGTAAAATGTTAGGATAAAGTCGTTACCAATCGTAATATAACTTTATATCTTTTTAAGCTGACTATTCTAACTATTAAAATATATATGATTTTTACAATATCCCGAACATAGGCTTTAAAGCACCTACTTAAATACCTACACATATTTTTTCTTTAAAGTTTAATTGATAACAATCTGTTTCAAGTTTTCAAGATTTTTGATTTAAGTATAATGCATTTGACAGTAAACGCCCAGTCCTTTGTGCGAGATGTTTCACATCTGCTAGGCGTGCCGTATGATGGCCCGCTTTTTGTATGAACTTAGTTAGTTAGTATATAGTAGTATATTTCTATGGTGGAAAAATAGGCTTTGTAAATATCTTCGGATAGGAACTAAGGACGAGTGATAAAACCTGACATCGCATGCAATAGATTTTTAGATATAATAATGTGTATCATACATTCCTTTGTGATTATTACTATTAATTTATTGTTATTAGGATGGTAGGCTGTGGTTGATATTATTTTAACGAAACGACATGTGTTCAAATTTCATAATAATAAAAATTGTTAAAATGATGTTTTATTTTATTCACTAACTTTTTGAGCTTGAATTTTATAAATGACATGTCATTTATAAAATTCGTAGAAGTATTTATTACTTAGGTAATATTAATTTAATTATGTTAATAACACTTGGACGAAGTACGGTGCAATAATAGAGGCAAGGAGATGATTGGTTCACGAAATCAAAACTGTCGGAACAAACATGGTATTTTAGTAAGTATCGCCAAATAATGACCGACCTCCAGCGTGTCGTCAACTGTCCCTGGGCATATTATTGTTGGAGGAATGTGGTGGAACCTGTCACCAGTCTTTCAGAGGTTAAAAGAAAGGTATAATTTGGTCTTTTGGCTGATCGGAAAGCAACAGTTAAGGCCATGGTTCATAGGTACTTTTATTAATTTTAATGGCTTCGATCAATAATGGAACGAAATTAGTTCCATTATTGATCGAATATATATATATATCTATAATAGGTAAAAAATTGAAATGGTTTTTGTCAGATTTATGGCATCTTTCTTAATTTAGTGATTGTTTGCGCTTTCCCGAAATTTTGTCATAAAAAAACTATAGCAACACTGAACGGTAGAAAAGTTTGTGGTTGGCCTTTTTCTACCATACCATAACCATGAATGACATTTGAAAATTTTGTGTGAAGTTCAATGGCGGTATTTCTATATTTTTCAAACTGCTTTGTTAAAGTTTAGGGTAGATACTAAGCTTGTAAAATAGTTATTTCGAGTGCTGTTCAGTGGCTAGGACAATGATAGATTTATTTATGCCCTTTCGGGCTTTTCTCAAGTATGAGAACGTTTGCACAGACAACAATGTATTTCGCATGCATTACAAAGTTACTGTGATAATGTTGCTGGTATTCACGTTATTGGTAACTTCGAAGCAGTTCTTCGGGGAGCCGATCCACTGCATGTCTAACGGCGATAAGGATACGGACAAGGATGCTGTCAACAGTTACTGCTGGATTTACGGAACCTACACTTTGAAGAGTAGGCTTGGCGGTAAGCTTTAGTCACTTTGGTAGGAAAATACCTTTTGATAAAAAGCTGGACAGTCCTCTAATTCGGTCAAACCAATGAGTTAACTATGGGTAAAGTCCGCTGCTGGACATTTTCGTAGGTATCCACTGACCGATTTATAACAGCCAGTTCAAAAGTAGTTAGGTAGGTATTTTCTAAAACAAGCAAGAAAGTTTAGTTTGCCTATTGAAATATAGTGACTGTCTGTCGAGTTAACCCAGAACTCAGCTACCCAGTGATTTAAAAGACCCAAATAATTTAAAAAAAAATACAAATTACAGGTAAAGAAGGCTTACACAATGCGTATGTTGGAGTGGGTCCCCCGAAAATCGACGATGAGCAAATCAAACATACATACTATCAGTGGGTGTGCTTCGTGCTACTCGGGCAAGCTGTCATGTTCTACACTCCACGATACCTCTGGAAGATATGGGAAGGTGGTCGGTTGAAGGCCCTAGCAACAGACTTGAGTAAGTGTGAAAAATATTTCTTAATTTTGATTTTGATTCATTCTGTCATATAGATGTGTTTGTTACATGGTCATTGTTACTGCAAACCCTGGTAAAAAATTTATTTAACACATATATATTTTATTTTTCATTCTTAAATGCATTCTGAAGGCACCTTGGTTCTTTACCAATGTGGAAATACACCACTTTGCCAATATCCCTACAGTTAGGGAAGAAATTGGGTTTTTTACCACCAAATACAAGGCATGACTAGCAATTCACCTGAACGAACTGGCTACTCGTTAACAACCCAGCATTTGTACCCAGCTGCAATGTATAGACTTTGTCATTGGACAGGGTTCTTCCCACGCGCATATCCTACAACTTACCTGCTCATAGTATAAGTAGCCATTGCAGATAACCAACATAGAAAAAAATATATATATTAAAATTTTTAATGGTAATATTATATATTTCATAATTTTCAGATAGCCCTATAGTATCAAAAGACTGGTCAGAATTCCGACGTGGAGAACTAATTTCGTACTTGACCTACACCAACATCTACACGCACAATACATATGCCCTGCGATATGCTCTTTGTGAGTTTTTGAACCTGGCAAATGTGGTAAGTTGACTTACTTGACTTATAGTCCTATGATCTGGGGCAGAGGGCAAAAATTACATATTTATCTTTTTACATACAAACTTTGTGCTCCTATTTCAGGTTGGTCAAATATTCCTCCTAGACATATTCCTCGGCGGAGCTTTCCGGAACTATGGTGCTGCAATTGCTGCCTTCGCGCACATACCTAAAGTACCGGACGGTATGGTAGATTTTGAAAAAATCAACCCTATGGATGAGTTCTTTCCAAAGCTCACAAAATGTTGGCTCAGGAATTACGGACCAACAGGCACTCTGCAACTTAAAGATCGTCTTTGTGTGCTGCCTCTGAATATTGTAAATGAGAAGATATTTATTATTTTGTGGTTCTGGTTGATTTTTCTAGCATTCGTTTCCGCATTAGCCTTCCTTTTCCGTTTATTGGTGTTTTCTCTGTCGCCATTGCGTACGTTCATGATCATGGGTCAGCTCCGCTACGTACGCCGCAGTATAGTCGCTAAAATAGTTAACCGATTTAGTTACGGCGACTGGTTTATACTGTACTCGTTAGGCAAAAACACGAATCCGATTATTTATAAAGAGTTAGTACTAGAACTGGCTAAAGAATTGGATCACAAACCTGTTGTTGTTTAAGATTTAAATGTTGATTTTTTTAGTTAACAGTCATAACATAATAATAAAATCTTAAGATGAAAGCATTCTCTACATGGTTGTGATAAAATAGGATTTCCAGTGTTGAACACTGAGTTTTTTCTAAGACTGATTGTTTGATAATTGAATTATAGAATAAGAGGTTTTGTTTTTGTTTATCTATGATCATCATTTGTGATCATCAAAATTTAAGTGAATATTTTATTTTGTTTAAATTTAAGTGCATTTGTTATTTAGGTTACAACTAAAAAGTACTTGAGTACCTATAATATAGTGAATAGTTATAATTTTTCTGTTATAACAACTTGATTTCAAAATAGGTATTACCCAAAAATAATTTTGGTGGGGATGGGCAAATAATACTTCCAATTTTTATACATACTTTGTTAGTTATTGGATAAAAAATTGAAATTTAGTTTAAATCTGCAGTGATCTACATTAATTTTCCACAAAAATTCATTGTTTGCCCATCACTTGTGCTGAAATGTCTAATGAGAAGTGTTGATCTTTATAATTTGATTCCTTTCATCATTTGTATGGTTGTATAACGCATAAAATAATTTACCTACTTCTAATAAGATTATAAATACAATTAGAAATAATTACAATTTATACTATTTCTAAAATAAATATCATGAAACATTGATTTTATTATTTTCTTCTTAATTTTAAAATGGTGGTGAATATAGAAAGTTCCCATATTAATTAAAAGACCAGCAATACAAAGTTGCAAGTGTAGTTCATTTATGAATTAGCTGCACCCTCTGCTGTGTTACCCACGATTTACGATTTATCACTCACAGCAGTGCCATCTACTTTATAAAGGCCATTTTTATTGACCAAATGTATAAAAATTACTGTGCGGTAATTCTTCATGCTCAAACCACAGAAACATCCCAAAAAAGGAAACTCTTATGGTACTAAGAGGCAGAGCCTTGCCTAACTGCTATCTGTAAACTCTGAATACTTTGGAACACCAACACCAAATTAAATCAATAAAACATGCAAGACAGACTTAAAATTATTTTATTACAAGAACTGAAATGTCACAATATTATTATAAACCATACCTTACATTTATCCTCTAAATTACCTAATTTTTTATCCCGAGCACCCTCTGCAGCCACAATGCACACACTCCACAATCCTGCCTTCCTCCAGCTTGCTCTTAGGGACTCTACAAATACAATTTGTGGCAAAATTTGTATCTCTCGTTTGTATACATCTCAGGCAACACAAATTTTCATAACCTGTCTTCTTCCATTTCGCTATCAAGTTTCCATCAGCAATCTTCTCATCAAGGCAGTATTGATATAACTCTCTGCTTATTGCTTTGCGTCTATAGAACAAATCGTATATGTATCTGGACTTTTGATGGTGTATTTTGAATATTGGCCATAGTGATTCTTGTTTGCGTTTCCCTTCATGCGGTTCTGTTTCCGCTGTAAAATAAATTAGACTTTTTTAATCATTCACATTTAAAAATAATTTACTTACTAAACAAACTAATTGAGTTTTTTTGTGCATTGAGCTTCTAAGCATAATTTTTGAGCACATAGGGTTATATTATCATCCCTAAGTTTTGTTACTCACGTTGGGCACTCAAGTGAAATTTGGGGTAGATATGTGGCTAATCACAAATAAATATTGTGTAGTTGACTAATAATACGCATAAGTTGTTACCTTCTCGCATTTTTTGCTCCAATTCTTCTAGCGTTGGTTCAATGAGCTCCCAACCTTCTGGTGGTGGCTTTCGGCTACGACGTACTTTCGGCATTGTAAGATTATTAAAATTTTACTTGATAAGGTTATTTACTTTATTATAAATGTTTAATTATGTAGCATGCAAGATTTTATTATTTATCCTACAAAAGAAAGTTTTTTTTTTATGAATAGTTTATACGGCCATGGAATCTAGTCCTTTAAGGCCTTTCTTGAATTTATTAATCTTCTTCAGTCCTACTTAAGTCAGTCGAGTCAAAAATTCAAGTCAGTAGTCAAGTCCAGTCAAGTAAGTAAGTTTAGTCTGAGTCAGATGGCTAAGTGAAGCGGTGGAAAATTTTCACTTAGCTGTATCATGGAGATTTTGGTGACAAAGTAAAAAGTCACGTAATCGACACTGTATCACTTCCCAACACTCACGCTTGTTCACGAACACTTTGCGAATAATAATCCACCAATATTAAGCACAAATACTCGAAAAAACCTAAGTTTTGGAAATTAAATACAGCGCGGACATAGCGATAGTTTACTTTCCCTCCAAAAACTCCAAAAGAAAAAGTTAATAGAGCTTAGCTGTCATGTCTGTCAAACATATCACGCACACACAATCAACTTCACTGTCAATTGCAAATCCAAATGGCAATCGCAATGCCAAAAAAACCATCGCTTAAAACCATGCAATATCCAATCAAGTCAGTTTACATCTTGTATCGCGCTGTCTCGCTTACTCACTGGAACTTGCATGGTTCTAAGAGATGGTAGTAAGTAGTAACCCCCATGGCAATCAATATGGTATCGCTGGTGGCTTACCACCATCTCTTAAATCCATGCAAGAACGATTGAGTAAGGGAGATGTCGCCTTACATCATGTATTGCGCTGTCTCGCTTATTCACTGGATCTTGCATGGTTTTTAGAGTTGATAGTAGGCCACCAGATGTCATTTGTTCTGTCACTGTCAGTGTCAGAGACAGTCACTAGCACAGAATAGTTCTAAGCGTTATAAGGTTCTATCTAATTCTAATCTATGCCGAAGTTCTATGCTTTTTCTTCTTCTTAGCGTGTCGACGTTCACACCTAAATAAGTACCCTTCGATGCTGATACTTGGCTGATATTATGACTTCCGTTGAATGTCGTAAAAGGCGCTTATAGGATAAATTCTGTGAGAACCTAGACCACTCTTAAAAAAAACCTTTTTAATTTGTGGTGAGGACTACGTTCAGTATCTATGACGACCGATCGTACCTAGTATAGCTTACACAGAACAATATTACTCCTAGCGGAGATAACTTAAACCCCCTTAAACCATACAAGTAGGTACTAAGTAAATTGAACTGCTTATACAAAAATAAGCATATCAAATAGTCGCGACGCCCATCATCAACTAAGTATGCTGGAGAATAAAGAATATGTGTGTTCTAAAATAATATATTAGCAGCGAGAGATCTATGTTTGATATGAATGTTCATATCAAGTCTTAAGAGTGCGCCCAACGCCAAAATTTGAAAAACAGACCTATTTTTCAATCCATAGTTTAGCGCGAAAAAACCTTATAATTCAGATTTAAAAAATACTGTAGGTAGGCAAAAAACCTGTAGAAGCCGATTAAACGAATAGAATTTTGAAAAATAAACAGGTTTTTTTTAAAAAAATACAAACTTCAGAACGAAAAAAAAAACAGTATTAACTCAAATGCTCTGAATTATCAGCGACAACCCCAAATTATTTTTTACAAATAACATAGCCAGACTAATGTTTTAGTAGAGTAATCGATTACATTTTTTATTTTATGTCTATATTTTTAATAATTAAATAAAATCTCAACTAAAATTATAACCTGGAGCTCAAAGCCAACTCGTCGTTAACTGAATCATGCGATTTTCGACTCTAAACAAAGCGTAGTAGATAGAACAATTGTGCACGGGCAAATGGTTACTTGTCGGGCAGCGCTCGACGCGGAAGGTTGTTCCCGGACGCTCTGTACCTTCTCGGTACTGACAATCGAACGCGTAATTTATTTGGAGCGGATTTTGTTTCTAGTGTGAATAAATATTGTAAATTAGACCGTATGACGTTTATTATAGGGTACATAATTGTATATAGTGGTTTTTAGTATTATCATAATTGTAAACAGTGTGGTGTGTGGACGTGTAAATAATAGTGTATAAATAGTTTTGACAATGGGACGAAAAGATAAAAAAAGAGAAATAACGTTTTTGAGAAAAAGAAGAACTAAAAAACATGACGGAATGTTTGGGTAAGTTGTTTTTATTTCTACAAAATAATGGATTTAGTACAACAGTAAGTACACGCTTTATTTACAAACTAAAACCTACTTGTACAAATACTATACTATACTATACTAATATTATAAATGCGAAAGTCTGTCTGTCTGTCTGTCTGTCACCTCTTCACTGCTAAACTGCTGGACCGATTGTGATGAAATTTGGTAGGGATGTAGTTTACGACCTGAGGTCAAACATAGGCTACTTTTGGACGCGATATAACAGAGTCCCACGAGGGGCGGAGCCGCGGGGAACAGCTAGTAGCAAAATAAATAGATAGTAGGTACTTATATATTTAAAAAAGTCATAACTAACCCTTATCTCTTATAAATAGGCTGTATTTATAAGAGATAAGGGTTAGTTATGACATTTGATCAAACTGAGCTCCGTAGGTACCTATACAGAGTAAGCGCGCACGGGCAAACGTCACAAATGTCAGCTTACAGTATATGTAAAACAACCATTGTTAGACGACAACAAAATATACGAGTACCTATATATAAAAGGTCTTTAAAAGTAATTGTGTTTTTTTTACAGATTGATTAATTAGTGATTTTCATTACAAAAAACGTATTTTTTATTCTATTTTTGATAATGATAATACAGGTGTTGTACAATTTAAAACTAAAGATGTAAAGAACTCTAGTCGAGTCCTACTCGTAAATATTGCGCTCGGCCCGCAAATTGACGACTCGACTCATTTCAATAAGACTATGTGCTCTTGAGCGCAGCATGACGCTCGAGTCTTGTTTAGCGCTCGAGTCGTTGGTAGGGATCACCCTGGTAACAATGTATTTAAACATAATTAAACCTTGATACGCTCAAGACATAAGACTCGAGTTCTTTTTTTTAAAACTCGTGTTCGTTATAAGAGATATGTATTATCATGAGTATAAGTTGTAATGTTACAAATGGCTCAATATAAATTTTGATCTTTACCTATATTTTACTCTGTTTTAGATCTTTAGCGCTGAGGACACTGCTCCAGCAGCTAAGCTCCGCAGCTGGGCGCAGCATCTACAAAGCGGTCCATAGCACTAGTGATCGCATAACTTGAAAGCACATATGTGGTCACGATCCTCAGCAGTGAGGGACCGATGAAGAAGAAGAATTTTTATTGCTATAAAAAATATTTTTCGCAAATATTACTTTATATAAATTTATTTCTGTAATTAAACGCTTTGTTTTACATTGGCAAAAAATAGTTTTTTTTTCTCACAGAGTGCTAGCGTACTTACATCATGATTAAAGTTTCGTGTTAATATATAACTACACTAGCTGTTCCCCGCGGCTTCGCCCCGCGTGGGACTCGGTTATATCGCGCCCAAAAGCAGCCTATGTTTGACCTCAGGTCGTTAACTACATCCCTACCAATTTTCATCACAATCGGTCCAGCAGTTTAGCCGTGAAGAGGTGACAGACAGACAGACAGACTTTCGCATTTATAATATTAGTATGAATAACCAGCTTCGGTGAACTTCCCTCGGGAATAGTGCTTTTTCCCGGGATGAAAGGTACCATATGTCCTTCTCCTTGTTCTAAGCTACCTCTTCACTAAATTTCAGCCACATCAGTTCAGCCCTTTTTGAGTTATAAATAGTGTAATTAACACGACTTTCTTTTTTATATATGGACTAGCTTTTTTCCCGCGGCTTCGCCCGCGTGAACTTCCCTCGGGAACAGTTAAGCGGGATGAAAGGTACCCTATGTCCTTCTCCTGGCTCTAAACTACCTCCCTGACAATTTTCAGCTAAATCGGTTCAGCCGTTCTTGAGTTATAAGTGGAGTAACTAACACGACTTTCTTTTATATATATAGATATAGATAATAAAACAGTAAAAATATTTTGTCTGTACATTTATTATTTTTGTCATAAATGTATACTTGAATAGGGACACTTAAAAGAAATAATAAAACTTAAAAACAAAATGTTTGTTTTCAAACTTTTTATTTTTGTTTGTATGTCTGTATGTATGTATCACGCTTATCTCCGAAAGTACTGAACTGATTTACTAAAAACTTTCACCAATTGCTTTGTTTTAACTCAGCAAAACATTCAAAGTGTGTTTCATCAAAATCGTTTCAGTACAAAACTAGTGGTTCTGTGAACAGTAGACCTCACGACCCTCCTGCCTTGACTTCCCTCCCTTCCCATTTTTTCATAACTATATGTCTAGGTATAAAAATAAAAATAAACACGTGTGCCAAGTTTCATTAGGATCCGTTCAAACAACGTCACAGAAAACTTTCCCTCTTTTTTCCCCCATTTTCCCTCCAATCAAAAAAATCTCTCGACATAAAATTGTAAAAAAAAATCAAGGAACACGTGTGTCAAGTTTCATTAGGATCCGTTCATAAATGCGACCTCCAGCCCGGAACAAACAAACAGACAGACAGACACACATCCGGACAAAAGCAAAATTTTCCAGTCTCGAAATGGAATGGAGGACAAAAAGTGATCGTCATTTGACTGAATTCAAGGCATGCGTTTGTCTGCAAATATATATCGCTTTTGAACGAATGCTCCAAATTTAATAATACTTTTTTTGTGTTGGTTATTGTCATGTCATGACAAACGAAAGAAAACGGGGATTTCAAGCGAAGCCGCGACATCGTACGCGTGAGCGTACGATGTCGCGGGCATGTTCAATATTTAAATAAAAAATCATAATTGTAACTGCTGAAAATCACTATTTCTACTTCCTAATTTTCTATCAATTCACTTTACTACTACTTTCCTATTACTTGTGAATATGCTGCCACTTTACCAACTTCCAATTAATATTTGGTTGACTGTATCTATCTACCATACACACACTCCTCTAAAAAAAACTACATTAATATTTCATTCATAATAAATAAGTATTTGATTTTTCTGACTTTATCGCTTATACTATACTCTAACTCACGAGTTCACGACTAGCCACGGCGCGGCCAGCCGCTAGCGATCGCAGCGCGCCGTGTTGGTTTTTAGAACTAGAGCGGAGGGTATGCAAGACGTGCGGGTGAAATCGGAATTTTTGTTGGCGTTAGGCGCCCTCTTAAGTCCATGTGGACTTAAGATGATATGAAGTTCGTAGATATGTGATTACACAGGTAATCCATACTAATATTATAAATGCGAAAGTCTGTCTGTCTGTCTGTCTGTCACCTCTTCACGGCTAAACTACTAAACCGATTGTGATGAAATTTGGTAGGGATATAGTTAACGACCTGAGGTCAAACATAGGCTACTTTTGGGCGCGATATAACCGAGTCCCACGCGGGCGGAGCCGCGGGCAACAGCTAGTATTAAATATGTGCACCACATGCTAACTTATCTTCTTATCAAAATGCATAAAGTTCTGTATAGGTCTTGTTATGTATGAAGTCTTCCGTAACTACAACGCAGCTGCGCCTTAAAACAACAGACTGCAATTGATTGCTATTATGAAATCAACAGGCGCCTGATAGATTACCTTAATTTCTAATTTAAATTGTTAATATTTAATAAAACAAACAGAAATACTACCAAAGATTTTATTTTAAGCCTGTAGATATTTTCAAGTGAGTACCTATGTGGTTTGCACATTAGCATAACTTAAATCTTTTTCTCTTTGCTTTTTCTATAGGTAAAGTGCCAATGATATATTCTTTTCAATAGCTTATTATAAGTACTTAATAGAATTAACTTTGATACCTGATAATACATTCATAATTCTCTTCCGTAGGCTCTTTATTAATAATTAATTAATTTAATAATATACGATTACGTGCCTGTTGAATAACGGGCCTACAACTACACAGGTGAGGCGAGCTTACAACTCTGTCCTTTACGCTCTTATCATTTGGACGTATGAGTAAGCGAGAGGTATGAGTTTTACGTACCTCGATTAGATGGAATGCGGTGTGGTGCGCTCGCTTCGCACAACCTCCAAGTCCGAATCCGTATGCTTAGTGCGAGTTGCAAAATTCAAATCGAATTACTTTACCATCACGTGTATCGAGTATACGCCGTGAGGAGTGAGAAGTCGATACGCTTGAGTGCGAGCTTAAAAAATGAAGACGATTCGATCGGCGTTTTCTCACCGTGACAAGTGAGAGATTTTACGTGCATGTTGGTAGCATCGAGGCGTCCAATGCATAAACCAGTCGAAATAAAAAGCTACATTCGACAAAGTATTTATTGAATGTGACTACCTTTTAAGATTAGTCGGGTTATATTGTAGCTACTTCGTTAGTAGGTACTATGTATTCTGTGGCAACGTTTCATATAGTTTGTAAACAAAGTTGTTTCTTAAGTGGTTTAAGTGTCCTGCATTTTTGTGTAGTTTTGTGTACAAAGAATAAAATCCAAGTTCAAAACCATTCTTGATGAAGACCAGCCCAGAGCAATTTGAAATGATGATAACATTAGGTGTAAATGGAACAGTAAGTGTAAAGACAAGGTCAAATCATATATTATATTCAGCCGTGTTAGTGAATTAAAATAATATGTGTACCTATTAATGGAGTTCTATAGGTAAGTACCTATGTATTTGTAGACACGACCTCGGCAAATAAAAAAGAAAGAGCCTCTTCACGAATATTACAAATAGTAGACAACTCTTCTTGTTAATTAGCGCTTGCAAAATTACGCGACTGCGTTATTTAATTATTAAATATCACTATCACAATATCTTGTCTTTGATGTTCAGATTATAATTGGTTATGAAAAAGCTAATTAAAGTCTTGTTTCAATCATAAATAGTCGTAAGAATTGATAATCGAAGGGTCTCACCGGCGAATTTGGAGTGAAAACTTTTACTATATCGAGCGTGAGAAGTTAACTATTCGAACTGTCAAGTACATGTCAATACACATCTCGCACTCGCAAATCACTCGTTAACGCGCTCACTTGTCGAGCGTCGCTGTTAATTGTTCACGCTCGTTCGTGACAACGTTAACTTATGAACTCGCACTCGCAACTTTTGTTTTAATCCGTTCCCACTAGATGGCGTTGATTCGATGCCATACAAATCTGAGTTAACTTTAACGCGATCGAATGCGAATAAAAACTCGCACTAAGCACACCGAACCTAACCAGTCTTTTTTTATTCGTGCGCGATAGCGCTGTGGCGGTACCGGATTCTTATACTTCTTAGCACGGTGTAATCAAAATATGTGTGTAAATTACTGTTATTCGAGTGTTTATTTGTTATCAATAAGTGAATAATATTGTGACAACTGTGTTCGATACTTGTGTTATGAAGTTTAGTGAAAGTTGACGGAGGTTTTCAAGGAACTTCGGTGTCTCGAGAGTATTTACCTGTAAGTCTACCTACTTCTATAGCGTACGTGTCTCTGACGTTGAGGTTTTTGTTATTTGCCATCAATTCATCATTTTAAATAGATTTTTGTAACAAAGCATTTTTTTATAAAGTAGGTACGATATTTCTCCTTTTAATATAACCGGCTCGCTATTTGATACATTTAAACATAATCTCGATTACTTAAAATCCCCTAGGCGACCTTCTAAAAAAAAAAAAACAAAATACCTACCTACCTATATGATTTTTTTTTTCGTACTATCTACATAGTTATTTGTTTTGCATCATATCAATGGTGGTAGGTAGGTAGGTTCATGGTTTTGCCACGACTGACGTCTTGACCCCGGTCACTAACCTTGTGTTAAGGAAAGGAGCACACTGTGCCATAAATCAGAGCTCAAAATATAGGCACAGAATTCATTGATATAGGTCTCCCCTCTCATCGCAGCGTTTCCCCGGTTGCGTCCTCCAAAACGCTGAGTCTAGATATTTTTCACTAGCTGTTGCCCGCGGTTCCGCCCGCGAGGAACTCTGTTCTGGTCCTTAACTTTATAGCCTTAGCAAATTTCATTAAAATTGGTCCAGCGGTTTATTAGCCGTAATCTAACAGACAGATAGACATTTATAATATTAGTATGGAAGTATGGATTGAAGAGATGTGGTATTATGACAGAGACCAATAGGATCCTGTTACTCTTGGTCTGGTTTCCCTGTAGAAAAGGGCTATGAAGGTCGGACGGCAGTCACTCCTTTCAAAACCAGTACCGCCAAATTTAGTCTAAAACATGCGCGTCCCTGCGCTTTAAAGTGCAATTTAAGGATATAGGTGGGTAGGTACCTACCTGACTGGAAACACGCTCGAATGAAGAAGAATCTCAGGACCGCGGAAAGAAAGCAAAATCAGGTGGAATAACCCAGAAGTGTAACGGATTGCAGATCCATAGCTACAAAATCTAAGAGTACAAAAATAAATCGCGTTCCAATATCCCGTACAGGGGTCTTACTATAATTTTAAACCGTTTTTAGAGTTTATGTAGTGAGCCCCCAGGAACTGATCAATGGATCAGCACGTATTGGCTAGACAAAGGACTAGTTAATGCGAGAAGGTACCAACGGCTTGACGTGCCTTCCGTAGCACGGATAAGGTATACGCCACTATTGTCAGCCACACTGACGTCTCTGGTTTTCTATCAACGGGATTTCAGCTAAGGAATAGACCTCTCCTACTTTCCATGGAGATGGTAAGACACGTCGACGGAGAACGACGAATAGGGGCTCCTCCGAAGGCGGTTGCCGTCGGTCCCGGCTGCCGTCGCTTGTCGTTAGGGTAGCCAACTAGGTTAGCCAGTTCACACCGGGTCATATTCCTATTGGCCTGGTTTCCCTCTATATAGTGTCACAGAGATCAGACAGCAGTCACTCCTTTGTAATTTATAACCAGTACCACCAGATTAACACTTTCGTGTAAAGTAAACGAGATAAACTTATCAGTTAATGGTTATCTATGTCGAGAGACGTTACTGTCAGCGAAAGTGTTTAAGGACCATGATTAAATCGCAGGGTTCCAAAGCGTAAGCTGAAGATGTAGGAAACACGCTCAGATGATAAATAGCTAGATTTGTTGAACCAGTGTTAGACCAACAAGGATCGTCTGCTCGGGTACTTCTTAATCCAATTATTTCTGTCCCCAAACCAAACACAATGCTTTCATTTTTTTGTTTTGGTTTGAAGCACTGAAGTATGTTTTAAGAGATGATAGTAAGCCATCTGCGCGTGTTGCACGCCGACAAGTGTACTTATCTGACTTAAAAACTGCCAATTCCTGTGGATAATCGCATTCGGAAAGTTCCGTTCTTCCGTTCAGCACAGGATTACGCCTATTATCGTGATACGTAATGCATGAGATTGCTGCTGTGACGCTTCAGTAATTTCTCTAGTTTCAACATTCTGAAAGTGGAATGCGTTGATCTTTTCGCGCCAATATTTTTCTCAAGAGCATTGGTTGCTTTTTCACAGACCTTTACGAAATCTAGCTACGAAATGGGACTAAGATTTTTTACTTCATAATCTGTGCTAACATACATAGGAAATGCAATAAGATTTTTTTTTATCGTTTATAGTAGCGGTCAGGCATGTTAACCATTACGCCACGGATAGTACCTATGAAGACTGGGTGACGTCACGTTTTTTTTTTTTTCTTTTATTTTTTGTTGCGTTGGTTGTGCAGTCAAAAAATAGATGAACGCTCTAGATAATGGGCATTGTTTTAAATTTTTCTCTTATTTTTTTCGGATAGCTTTCTATATTTTATGATACCTATTTGAATATTTCTGATTTATATACCTTAGATTAATTTATATTAATTTTTAAATTTTTTCACGCGTGACGTCACGCGTGGTTGTACAATGCAGTAGATAGTCAGACGGAAATTAAAAAATATATGTACTCGTGTCAAATATGCCAAACACCTTTCTGAATTTGGTCATTGGAAAAATTTCAAATAACCTCAAACAATAATTTGTGCCTGTGGTTTTATTTTCATTACCTATCTTTCATTTGGTTTAATTTTCATTAAGTACTTACAACATGAGCAACTTTGAGAAAGCTGATTCACGCAACTTACCTAAAGTTGAAAATGTGATGATACTGGAGTATATTATTACGAGTAGCAAACATAATGTAGCCGGAATAAGAGGAGCGAAGATGCTAATGTAAATGTACATATTTGTCGAATCATTTTTACATATTGGGACAAAACATTTTCTGTTATAATTCATCTTTAGATTCACAAGCAATCACTTTTATTATTAATACGATTGAGATGAGGTTATGTTTTTGTTTAGGCAATATTTGAACAGAGCGGATAGACGTTGACTTGACATAACAGTGACATTTTCTTATCGCTCAATATTAAGGCAAAGGAAAAAAAAATATTACACAGCGCATACAGCCAACAGTGACGTCATAGAAGGCAAATAAAAGTCAAAATTATTTATTTAAAAATAATATTATTTACTGCATCTTTTTTTATTTTGATAACAGAAAATTAAACACTAAGCTTATTCCTCCAAATGGTTTTTCAATCAGAACTACTTTGAAATAATGGACAATGCCCATTGAAATCAGTGAGAATAGCAAGAAGTTTAATTTCCAACCCAATAGATGTGTGTACCTATTCTGTGGACTCGTGACTGGATTAAAATAAGGGTTTTCTTTAGAGGACATAATAACCCAAATATCTTGGTTACATAGAATATCAAGGGCTTGGTGCAGATCTTTGTAAAATCGGAGCTAACTCCCTGTTCCCTGGTACAAATATGGAAATGATGATGAAGAAAAATGAAGGACGACTATGAAGCGTGTAGAGACCTGGTAGTCCTTCAAAGAGCCGACTGGTTTAAGAGAATAGGGTAAAATTAACGGTGAAGTGGAGTTCTCTAGTGTCGGGGGCAAAGATTCAATTTGGGCCGCTCGCTAAACTTTCGCAGTTAGTTAGTAGTAGTAAATTATATCTGTACTAGCGACCCGCCCCAGCTTCGCATGAGCATTAAAATCTTCCTCTTGAATCACTCTATCTATAAAAAAAACCGTATCACAATCCGATGCGTAGTTTTAAAGATTTAAATATCTGACCCTATGTCCCTTTGTATGCTTAAATCTTTAAAACTACGCAACGGATTTTGATGCGTTTTTTTAATAGATAGAGTGATTCAAGAGGAAGGTTTTTATGCCCATGCGAAGCCGAGGCGGGTCGCTAGTAAAATATAATATATAAAATATCATTGAAAAATGAAATGTTTACTAAATAACCAACCGCTCGCTCGTGTGAATCGTCTACTTATTTTGAAAGCGCGTATTTGCGATGGTTATCTGTAGTTAATTTCATTTACCTATGAGATCACTATTGCAAGATTTGCAAGCCATCTTGACGTCAGCTGATTAAAGTTCACGGCCCGGTTACGGTTTGTTAGTCTGTGGTGTCGAATAGTGATTTAATTCTTGAAGCACAAAAACATTAAGCGGCGATCCCCAATACAGCTAACTAGCTGTAACCCGCTTTTTCACTCGCTCTTGGTGTGTATGTTCTAAAGCTCACATCTATAAGTTAACATGGGGGTCTTCAGAAGGACGTAAAAAGATTCCTCCAGGGTCCGCAATGCTCCTGGTATTGCAGACGTCTCATAGACTATACGGTTAACGGTTCGATATTGTTATTGGTAGGTTGCTTATATATGCCGTCATCACTATCACTACATAAAAAACAAAGTCGCTTTCTCTGTCCCTATGTCCCGTTGTATGCTTAAATCTTTAAAACTACGCAAGGGGTTTTGATGCGGTTTTTTAATAGGTAGATAAAGTGATTCATGGGGAAGGTTTTTATTTATGCCCATGCGAAGCCGGGGTCGATCGCTAGTATGTATATATGTATATTGGCATATAAGAAGTTCGAAAAAAAACATATCTTTTCTTCAAGCAGTAAGGTAAAATGATAATCAATATTATGTCAGAGTCGGCTAAAAGACTCATCTGTCCAATCACCACGAAATCCTTGCCAATGTCAAATCCATACTTCCATATCCATACTAATATTATAAATGCGAAAGTCTGTCTGTCTGTCTGTCTGTCTGTCTGTCTGTCTGTCTGTCTGTCTGTCTGTCTGTCTGTCTGTCTGTCTGTCTGTCTGTCTGTCACCTCTTCACGGCTAAACTGCTGGACCGATTGTGATGAAATTTGGTAGGGATGTAGTTAACGACCTGAGGTCAAACATAGACTACTTTTGGGCGCGATATAACCGAGTCCCACGCGGGCGGAGCCGCGGGGAACAGCTAGTATTATTATACAAATGGCACACAATATTGCATTCACAGCGTCTTCGGAGGCGTCGACATTGGGGCATTGTCTATGGTTCACCCACACTCGATGTACGATCACGCTCAACGCTTGCTCAATGTGCTATCGAGTGCTAAATGATCTACTCAACTTGCGCTTTTAATTAAGTATAAAAATATTCCTTCCATGCTGGTCTGGGAGAAAAACATTGAATGTACCAGCTGCTTCTCTTCCTGCGCAAGCCGTAAAACTCTGAGGGAATCGGCGAATGGGGGAATCTTGCCATAGGCGATGCGGCTAGCAACCCATCACTATTGATTTCCTGTTTCAACTATCATTATGCTAAACGTGGTCTGACCGCAACCATCAAATTCACTTGATCACCAATTAGTCCAACAGAACAATAAAGCCTCCCGTTCTTATGACACTTATAAAAGAAAAGGCAATACTAATAGAAATTTAGAAAAAAACTATTCATTTCGCAACTGAACTAACTATACTCAACCAAAATATGCAAAGTATAAATAACAAAAAACATCTCTTAGAAGCACTAGTGGAGGAAAAAGATAACTTGCATGTTCTTTGCATAACAGAGTCCTGGCTGAACGAGTGTAGGATGAGGCTACTACATATAAAAAACTATATTATTGGAGCATCCTATTGTCGAAAAGATCATGAAGGCGGCGGTGTTTGTATACTAATTCGTAATAGCCTAGAATATCTGGAACGTCTTGATATTTCACTATTGTCAGTAGAGATGGTATTTGAAGTATGTGCATTGGAAATACCGAAAATAGATTTATTGATAATTAATATATATTGGCCTGATCATGATAGAGAAATCGAAGTATTCTATTCATCTCTAGAAAATCTCTTAAAATTAATCGCAAAAAAAGATAAAGCTAAAAATATTATATTATCCGGTGATTTTAATATAGATTTCTTGAATAAGGATGAATGTTGTAGACTTTCTGAATTAACTCTAACATACAATTTTCACCAGAAGGTTAAAGCACCTACACGAATAACAAAAACTACAGCAAGATGTATAGATCTAATGTTCACAAACTTTAACAAACAGACTAGTAAAGCTGAAGTCTACGAATTTGGGATTTCAGACCATAAAGGAGTAATCTTCTCTACATCTCTAAATTCTCAAAGCTTAAAATATTTCTCCATAGTAAAACGAGTATTTAGTATAAACAACATTAAAAAATTTAAAGATGAAATTGCAAAAGTAAACTGGTATGACGTATTAAGCCCAACTAACAACATTAACGAAAACTACGGTTTATTTAATGAAATTATGACTAAAACCCTTAACAAATGTATACCGAAAATACTTATTAAATATAAAGCTAAATGTAAAAAAAGTTACTTAACCCCGGGAATTAGAAAATCTTGTCATAATAAAAGACTGTTAAAACAACTAATTACAAGAACAAGAAACAAAATTCTACGCGAAGATTACAAATTATATTGCAAAACATTAAAAACAGTAGTTAAGAAAGCTAAAAAAATCAATAATCAGCGTAAACTTACAGGCTCGAAGAACAAAACTCAATGCATGTGGAAAATCATAAATAGTGAAACGAATAAAACAAATAATAATAATCAACCTAATATAAGACTTAAACTTCCTAACGATACAATTATAGAAGACCCGAAATGTGTAGCGAAAGAATTTAATAATTTTTTTGTTTCTATTGGAAAATCACAAACAAATTCTCAAATAATAAATAATAATATCTCAAGAAACAAACTAACTAATACATTATTTTTAAGCCCGGTGGATAACAGCGAAATAAATAAAATATTGAAAGAAATAAAAAATAAAAATTCTTGTGGCGTGGACGAAGTTCCTTTGACGGTACTAAAGACCTGTGCCGACGAATTAACTGTTCCATACACTTACCTTATAAATCAATCATTTTCTGAAGGCGTATTTCAGGATCTGTTAAAAATATCAGTTATCAAACCTATATATAAAAAAGGATCCACCACGGATATTAATAATTTTAGACCTATATCTCTTTTGCCAGCGTCTGCGAGAGTTTTTGAAACGGCTATGGTGAGACGTCTGTGTGATTTTTATGAAAAATTTAAGGTTTTCCATGAAAACCAAAATGGCTTTAGAAAAAACCACTCAACAACACTGGCTGTTTATAAATACACCCAAAAAATATTTGAAAACATCAATAAACAAATATATGCTATAGGACTCCTCTTAGATATGACAAAAGCCTATGATAGAGTTCGACACGAAATATTACTGTACAAATTATTCGAATCTGGAATCAGAGGACCTGCCCTTGATTGGTTTAGGTCATATCTTAAAAACCGGCTGCAATGTGTAGAAATTAAAAATACTAATTTTGAAACAGGAAAAATCCAGTTCATAAGGTCAGATAACGTGATCTCTACCAGCTCTATCCCCCAGGGCAGTGTACTGGGGTGCGTTTTGTTTCTTATATACGTGAATGATCTCCCGAACGAAATAAGCGAGGGATGCATACTATTCGCGGACGATGTGTCTCTTTTGATTTCTTGTTCAGATCCCATTGAATTGGAAAATAAATTAAATACAACTCTAGACAAAATAACAAACTGGTTAGATAATCATAATTTACAAATAAATTTAAATAAAACTAAAATATTGCAATTCAAACCGGCACAAAAAAAATCGCTACCAATCTCATATAATTTTGGAAAAACAAAATTGCAAGAAGTTACGTCTGCTACACTATTAGGTATTACTTTAGACACTAATATGACCTGGAAACAACATATACAAAAATTAAAAAATAAACTTTCTTCTTTTACCTATGCATTATATCAACTCAAATGTGTCACTGATTTTAAAACTTCCCTTGCTGCCTACTTTGCCTACGCGCAGTCCAGGCTATCTTATGGTATAGTTTTGTGGGGAAACTGTTGCGAAGTAATTCATATATTCACGTTGCAAAAGAAGTGTCTTAGAATTCTAGTCAATATAGATCAAATGATGTCTTGTAGACCCTACTTTGTGAAACACCAAATTTTGACTCTAGCATCCATCTACATTTTAGAAGTGTGCAAATTTGTGAGAAATCATGAAGATCTTTACACCTCAAGAGATAATAATAATAGAAGAAACAATAGATACAAAAATAAACTAGTAATCCCAACTACAAAAATGGAACTGGTTTCGTCCAGCCCACACCACATGGCTATAAAAATATACAACCACATCCCAAACAATTTAAAAGATATAAAAAAACTCTCCCTTTTTACAAAACAATTAAAAGTATTTTTAATAAACAAAAGCTATTATAACTTAACAGAATTCTTTGATGATGAATTTTTATAATAATATAATACTTGGATTTCTCTATAGGTAAATATAAAATACTTGAATTATTTTTGAATTGTTAATAAATTATTTATTGTTATATTTAAGTAAAACGGCAACTATTGCCCTACATGTCTATGCAGTGCCCTTGCAGGGCGTCACTTTTACTATATAATATTATATCATGTATAACACCTTTAAAATTTGTGACAAGCAATAAAATCTGAATCTGAATCTGAATCTGAATCTGAGGGTCTTGTGACCCTAGGCTCTGTATACCCTGTATGGGATAAAGACGGAATTGGATCTTACTCAACATATCTTTACTTTTTAGCCGTGGGATCGACGTTTTGGATGTTTGTTGAAGAAGACTAAGTTTAAGTAAAAAAAATGTGTCATTGAGTATCATAAAAATGGAAACATTTCCTCTGGATGAAATCCCCAATAGAGATCGCTTTGCTATTGCTTGAAAATGTTTTCGTGATGTTTTCTGTGTACAGTAAAAAACTTACATACTGCTTTATCGGTTCATAAGACGATACAACCCGCACCTGAGATCGTAATCCTAATTAACATATCGAAAATGATCAGATACATAATTCCGAATTCCCAAAACGAGTTGGCTTCATGTGAACGAGTATTTTCTATCGATTTCGGTAGAAAGTGTCTACACACTGCTCGGCCACAATTTCACCAGAATAGTTGGTCGTCTGTGATGTGTTAAGTAACACTTTCAGATGCTATTAAAAAGTTATACACGCATATGATTGATTTGACGAAATATTCGATTTCGACTGCGTGGCGGTTCGATTATGACATATCAATTAGTTGGAATTTAGGTAGGAAGAAGGTAGGAAGATTAAAAAAGTGATGAAAGTAATCTGACCAGGAATAAGTATGAGCAGGAAAGGTGTAACAGGTGTAAAAAAAAAGAAATTACTACCTATAGAAATAAGTGTCGAACTTACATTTTGTCCCAGCACATAAGAAAATCTAGTAAGATTAAGATGTCATCGTAACATCTTAACAAAAATACCACTGCGCTAGACGGTCCTTAATGACTACTGGGGAGTTACTACCGTCTCTTAAAACCATGCAAGATCCAGTGAGTTAGGGAGATGTCGTCTTACATCATGTATTGCGCTGTCTCGCTTACTCACTGGATCACATAGTTTTTATAGATAGTAGTAAGGGACCTGTATGAAGGGAGGGCTCGCTGTTTTCGATGGTTCTTTATAAGCGAATATTGGTCATTGAATGGCGCAAGTTTTTAAGTACTATTATGTATACTGTGCTATAAGCTACCACCTTAACTGACAAGGCATTTTAGCTTAGTCAGATGCCTTCAGGCAACTTGACATCTGACAAGAGTATTTTAACAAACGACGCGGCCACTAGAGCAACAGCAGATTTTGAAGCAACCAGCTTGGGACGCAACGGGAATACGCTAAGACTAGACGTTCAATATCTGTTTCTGTGTTATTTTTTGATGCAATTAAGAGGATTCGATCAAGACGTTCAGCAATAACACCCTTGAATCTCAAATATTGCTAATCGTAGCATCATCCGAATGTTAGTTTTTTTTTTTGTTTTTGCTTGAAAGAGGATCGTGCCGTCAGATGTCGGCCATGATGTCATCGTGATTATCTTATATATCGGTATATTATTATTATAGTATGTTTTTGATAAGTTCATACTTGTTATAGCCCTCGGTTTTATCTCAGCGTTTACCCGATTGCCCAAAACCTCGGGGTCCGCTTTATGCAGTGTCTTAATTTTTGCCGTCAATGATTTTTCATTGACATTATGTAGGTACCTACTTAATGTCTTGTTTTTGTCTTTATTAGAACTAACAACTTCTTAGGAAATCGTTTGCACGATCATCATCATAAATAGCTAATTGTTGTCATTATAACTTGGAATGGAACGGATTTTAACGTAGGTAAATCTTTTGTTTGAATTTATACTAAACTAGCTGTTGCCCGCGGCTCCGTCCGCGTGGGTCTGGGTTCATCGCGCCCAAAAGTAGCCTATGTTTGGCTCCTGATAACTATATCCACACTTACCAAATTTCATCAAAATCGGTCCAGCGGTTTAGCCATGAAACCGTAATAGATAGACAGATAGACAGACAGACTTTCGCATTTATAATTGTGGGATCTGGAGTTTTGTTGAAGTAAAATTCCAGGGTTTTCTTGAGTTTCTTTATTTTTTCCAACGTCTTCAATACAGAGCCAACTTATCATCTACCTCGTTCATTAGTCGTCTCCCCCTCTTCCCTCTCATACCTATACACACGTCCTTGTCTTTCCTTGCATTCTTTCATCTCTTTCATACACATAATCTCACTCATATGCTGTCTCTTTCTCACAGTGTTGCTATCAATCCCACATTCGGCCGTCCTACATATGGATGCCCTCATCCATCAACTATCAGAATACACATACAAACATAACTAACACACACTGCTAAATTACACTACAATTTACAATGTATACACACACTTCAAATGAAGTTTTAAACAAATCTTACTAACAATAAGTTTCGAAAACAATTTAAATTAACATCATAAGTTTAAACTATAGCGGCATAAGATAACTAACAATTAAGTATGTAATGTACTTTATATCAACATATTTTACTAAGTGAAAGTTAACGTCATATTTAGACCATAATAAACAATTAGGTTAATTAAGTTGTATTAGGCTCTTTATAACTATTAAGTAAATAATATTTCAGAACACATCCTAAATTTAAGTTTACATGAGACTTACACCATAATAATCAATTTAGGTAATAAAGTGACATTAGGTTGCTTAAAGCTGTACATAACATTTCGTAACAGATTTTATACTTAAGTTTACATCACTTACACCATTAAATAAGTTTCATCAATAAAACAACAAAGGCGTCTTAAACTGAAAGGTAAATCTGTGTATTATAATGATTAGGTAAAATCTTATAAACAACTTTTCTTTTTACAGAAAATGTTTTAAATTTAAATGCTCTAACTTACACTGGATACTTGGCTATAGTGAAAGGTCATTTCCCCCAAAACATGAACTAAAAAAATTTAAAATATACAAACCATAATGACATTCTGCTAATTCCCATCGAATTCAGGCCATGGTTTCATATTATCTGCTGAAGTAGAGGTTTTTGAAGGACCCTCTCTGGACTCGTCTATTTTGTTTACTTCATATCGATCATTTCTCTTCACTTTGGTTACTAGGTATGGTCCTAGAAACTTCTCCTTAATTTTTAAGCCTGAACCAAACTGGGTGCGCTTGATTGCTACTCTATCTCCTTCTTGATACTTAGTGCTTTCTTTTCTATTTTTGTTGTAGTTCTTGAAATTCTCTTCTTGAATCTTTCCTATTTGTATCTTAGCCATGAGTCTCGAATCTTCACGCTGTTGAACAAAGCTTTCAATTTGTTCCTGATTCAACAATTCCATAATTTCAATATCCTCTTTTGTTTTCATCTTGGTACCTATTAGGAGTTCAAATGGACTCATATTAATACTTCTTTGGAATGTCCCATTTATAGCCCGCTGTAATCGGCTTACATGTTTGTACCACTGAGTTTGATCTGAAATACAGAGTTTAGTTAGCATTGGTATAATCATCCTGTGTATGCGTTCTACCTGGCCATTACCACGTGGGACTCCAGTCGTTATTGTTACATGCTGAATATTCTCCTGTGCGCAGTACTCCTTGAAATCATTGCTTGTGAATGATGTTCCTCTATCTGTTATAATACGAGATGGATTACCAAAAATCTGTTGATGAATTCTCAGCTTACTCAATGTCTCCGCTGTTGTAGTACCTTTAGTAGGAAAAATCCATACAAACTTTGAAAATCCGTCAATTACAGTGAGTATATAATTATATTGCTTTTTTGTTAATTCCATTGGTCCAAGGTGATCACAATGTATAGTATGTAAAGGTATGTCATACTTATCAATAGAATTTAGAAATCCTTCCTGTCGTCCTTCTTTCCTGGTAGCCAATAAACAAGGTATACAAGTCACCAAGAAGTCTTCTATTTTTTTATTTAAGTTCTTTATAAAATAGTCCTTCATAATGAGTTCAATCATTTTCCTTTTTGAAAAATGTCCTTTTTCGTGAATTCTTCTAATAATCTCAACTTCCATACTTCTGGGTATAACTAACTGTTTTTCCATACCTTTATACAGTAAACCGCCTTCCAAAAAGTAGTCAGCGTAGGGTTTCTCTAGTAATATTGTTTTGATAGCCTTTAATCCTTCGTCGAGATCCTGTGCTCGCCTGACCTCATCATGTAGGCTTACTACTAATGCAGTGTTAGGAGGATTCCTGCTCAAAGCATCGGCATGTTGCATTCTATTACCTGGTCGGTGCTCGATCTCGTAGTCATACTGGTCCAGTAGAAGAACCCATCTAGCTACTCTTGGTACTAACATCTTTTTCATTAAAGTCATCTTAAAAGCTTGGCAGTCTGTCACTATTTTGAATTTAATACCAAAAAGATAATGATGTAATTTCTTCACTCCCGCTATTATTGCTAAAGCTTCCAACTCATAGCTGCTGTATTTACTCTCTGCATCAGTCGTTCTTCGGCTCATATAATAAATAGGATGTATCTCACCATTCCCATTCCGTTGCATCAAAATTGCTGCGTAGGCTATGCTGGATGCGTCTGTATGTAACTCGGTGCGCAATCTAGGATTAAATAATGATAATACTGGACGACTCACCAACTTCTGTTTTAAATCATTAAATGCTGTTCTTTGTGAATCTTCAAATATAAACTTTGCTTCCTTCTTTAATAAATCTGTTAATGGCTTAGCTATGACAGCATAATTTGGAATATATTTCCTGAAATAAGAGGTCAAACCCACAAAGCTATGTACTTGCTTAAATGTTCTTGGTTCTGGATACTTCACCACTGCATCAATCTTATCTGACGATGGTTTCACAGTGCCGCCTTCCACTACATGTCCAAGATATTCAACGCTTCGAGATATCAGATTAGCTTTTTTCCAATTGATCTGTAACCCATAATCAGAAGCAACTTTTAATACAGTTTTTAATCTTTCTAAAGCCTGGAGTTCATCCTCTGCGTAAATTATTAGGTCATCGATAAATGTAAGCATATAACCTTTCCGCACAAGGTCGCTAAAGATAATTGAAATAAATCTAGTGAAATACTTGGGACATATTGATAAACCAAATGGAGCCTTAAGAAATTCATATTGACCATCAGGTGTTACAAAAGCTGTGTATTTAATTGACTCTTCACTTACATTCAAATGAAAAAATCCATTTTTCAAATCTAAAACACTAAAGTATTTTGCATCCCTCAATCTGTCAATTAAATCTTCAATTATTGGCAATGGGTATTCGTCTTTAACCATCTTTTTGTTTATATCCCTATAGTCTACACAAACTCTAGTTGTTCCGTCTTTCTTCTTAACAAGAACTAAAGGACTAGCATACTCTGAATGACTTACCCGGATTATCTTGCTGTCCAGCCACTCAGTTACCTGGTTATCTACTATCTCACGCTCCTTCAGTGACAGTCTTCGAGGTCTATGTGATACGGGGATGTCATCTTTCAATACTATTCTCAGTTCGATTGGACTTTCTTTCTTCTTCATTGGCTGATACTCTTCAATACACTTTGTAACTTCCTTTTGAACATCAGAGCTGCAATCACCTATAACAAAATCACATGTTGCCCCTACATCCAATTTCCTAACCCAATTTTCTCCTCTATCTAGGAAATGTATTGACCTCCCATTAAAAACCACAGTGTAGCCTAGTAGAAAATCTTGCCCTAAAATGACACGATAAGGCATATTGCCATTAGGTATAACATGAAAAACTACTTGAGCAATTTTACAGTCTACAGTTATAGGTACGACACATTTACCAAGGGATTTAACTTGAAATTGTCCAAGACCGGTTAGAGAAAAGTCTTCATTTTCACATACGACACACTTTTTCGCCGTAATTTCGTCAAATACGCACTTTTCCATCAGGCTGACGTCGCTGCCCGTATCAATTAACGCATTTACACTTATTTCATGAAGCAACAATATGTTAATATTAGGTTTTCCCGAAAATCCATCACTAAAGTGTTGATTGTTTACATCCGTGTTGCAATGAACATCGACCGCCATGTTCAATCCGTCTGCAGTGCTACCAACATCATCGTCGCAATTTACTCCGAACATCGCGCGCTTCTCCGATGTATCGCCGTGAGCCGTGCCGTGAGGTTGGTACCTTCGCCTATCATCGTGCGGATTCGGATGCGTTCGGTTTTCCGGATAACGCCGATCTCGCCCGAAACGCTCTCGCTCGCTGTTGCTGTGTTCCGTGCGTCGATATGATCCGCCGCCATATTTTTCATTGTTATTACAAGCTGAAGCGATATGTCCAAAACCGTTGCACTTGAAACACTTGATGCCGTCTTTCTTGCGAGGACATTCTGATGAGCGATGATCTTTCTCTCCGCAATTATAGCATCTGATTTGCGGCGACTCCTTATCTTTTCTCAAAATTCCATCTTTTTTGGCATAGTGATTCTTACTTATTTTTTCTTTCATTGTTTCGTAGATCTTAATTTTCTCTTTTAACTCTGTATAGCTTGTAACACCATACAACATCATCTTGTTAATTTCTGAGTCTCGTATACCGTCCACAATATACTTGATTGCAACATAATCAGGCATTTTACCGCGTTTTCCAAGTTCCTTCATGCTGAGCATAAAATCTAAACAGGATTCGTTCGGTTTTTTCGTCTTCGTGCTCATTATCTCATGAACGGTCTTTACGTCGATTGTATCGGGGAATTCTTTGACAATAGATGTTTTTAAATCCTCCCAAGTCTTAAATGTTCTTTCAGAACGCAGCCAGAGTTCTGCCGTTCCTTTAAGTGATCGCCTTGCCATCAAAAGTTGTTGGATAGGTGTCCAACCGTAAACCTCCGTGTTATCTTCTACGTCTTGTACCCAACGGGTGACTGGGTAGGTTTTGTCCCGGCCCGTAAAAACAGGAATAAGGTTATCCATGAGTTGAAGGAGATTGTTACCGCCATTTGTACGTTGACCAACGTCGTAAAATTCATCGTCGGCCTTTTGGCTCTGTCGTCTTCCGTCTTTCGGCATCTTTTCCACCGTGTTTCACAAGCAGGCGTCTTTCGTCTTCGTCGTCTTACAATATTTTACAAAACTGTCGTGGAATAACGTCGTGGTAGTATACCGTCGTGCGGTGCCGGTCGAAATCCGTGGCAATCTTCAAAATCCTTCGGGTTTTTTTTCCAGATCCCGGACGAGCCCCCAAATCTGTGGGATCTGGAGTTTTGTTGAAGTAAAATTCCAGGGTTTTCTTGAGTTTCTTTATTTTTTCCAACGTCTTCAATACAGAGCCAACTTATCATCTACCTCGTTCATTAGTCGTCTCCCCCTCTTCCCTCTCATACCTATACACACGTCCTTGTCTTTCCTTGCATTCTTTCATCTCTTTCATACACATAATCTCACTCATATGCTGTCTCTTTCTCACAGTGTTGCTATCAATCCCACATAATTTAGATTGATTATTGATTTAGATTTATAATTTAGAAGATAAAACAAAAAAGTGAGCCTAAGTTGAGCAAACGTTTCGAAGACCTTCCATTCTTTTTTCTGCACGTTGACTTGACTGGTAATTAAGAGTATTATTTACGAACGTGTTCAAAATAAAATAAAAGCCACACCACCAGTCTGCGCATTAAATTTGTAGAATAAATAGAAACTTGGATAACTAGTTGCACTGCCTTCGAGAGATGCAGGTGCAATAAAATTTATTGTTATTGTAGAGAATGGCGTAGGTTGGCGATGCTTACACTCAACAGAGGGTAAATATTAGCAAAAGAAGAATAAATATGAAGAAGTTCGCTTTTATGCATGGCTTTATCTGCGAGATGTTTCTGGTGGCCTACTACCATCTCTTAAAACCATGTTTTTTGGAATATTACAAGGTACATATATAACATTTGGAATAATTTTATATTCTGTAGATTATTTTGCATTTTTCCATCCAAACCTAGTCATCAGTCCAATATTTTTTTTGATTACCACGAAATAGGTAAGGTTGAACCAGCGACATTCCGCTGTGTTAACTACGGTGTATTGAGTTGGCAGTTGCAACATCGCGCCACATTAGCGGCTGAAGGGAAGGCTTGCGCCTGCGCCGCTAGGCATTCGACGACATTCCTCAGTCGTTAGTAACGTAAGACGACGACTAACGTTAGTATTTTATTTTAGTTACTTTTTTATACCATTTAGTAGGCAAACAAGCATACGGCCATGATAGGAAGCGGTTACCGTAACCTATGGACGCCTGCAACACCAGGGCACCACAACAAATACAAGAACAAAACAGATACAACTTAAAATTCACATACTTAAGTAAAGTAGTTAAGTATACTTTGCAATCAAAGTTTTCTATTAGATGCTCAAATTCTTGTCATCTGTAAAACAATTTGCTACAAATAATAGTTAAACTGTGCCGCTATCGCCCGCTGCGATTCAGTTACTTTACTACGCCAAGGAACGCGTCACATAAATATTGTATTAAATAGCTGGCACCATTCATAGCGCGATGAACGGTAAAAGTGATGGAAAAGGCTACATCCACATTTCGACACCAATGATAACTTTGATTTGAATCACATTGTAACGGGGCCTTTACGTTTCTACTATTATTATTTCTGTGCCTTTAGTTTGTATTAAAGAAATGTGCTAGTGTACTTCCCTGAGGAACACCCGTGTATGGACACATAAATCAGGTTTCAGCAACCGTCGCTTTTCGTTAACTGTTGAAAGATTATTTGGAAATGAAACAAAATGTTTAAGTGAACAAAATGTATGTAACAAATAAGAAACCACTGCTTGGTAAAAATAAATCAACATCATAAAATGCTCTTGTAAAGACAATTTTTAGTACCATCGCCTAAAAATCTATGGTATTTCCGTTCCTCTAACGAAAACAGGCAAAGGTAATAGTGTCTTGTGTATGTGTTTGTTAGCAATGTAATATTATAAGTAATGTATTATGTTGAATAATAATAAAATATGTAAACAAGCAGTATAAAACAACAATATAATACAATACAATACAAGTACTCTTTATATTAATCTACATTAAATTAATTGTTAAAATATAAATTTGATCTTGTAAATAAGTAACTGATACATTTTAAATAAGTCACAAACAACCCCCACTTTTCACTATCACCTGATAAGCGGGGCTTGTCGTCACTCTATTTTTAACGTTACGGCTTAATAGCCGATGCTGGGGCATTCCGTTCGAAGCATCGGTCGAATACGGTTGTGTTCACTAAGAATTGTATGTTCTTATAAACTCAAGTGACAAGTGATTTAAGTATTTATATTGTGAATAGAATTAAGTGATTTATATTGTGAACAAATTAAAATAAATAAGTTGAAACTGATAAATAGCGTTTCACTTCTGAAACTAGCCAACATGTTTAATATAATATACGTTGCTAGTATTTATGTTGAGATCGTTAACGTTGCGACATGATGCAGAATGTTAGAAACAGGCTCGTAAGACATTTAGGCTAACTAAACTGTCAAAGGAAATAAGCATAAGAAAATTCCAATAGCTATTCCGGACGAAATGGAATAAAGGAGAGGTAAATCCCCAAATTCTGAAAAATTATGAGCTTGACCAATAAGCTTGTCAAATATTTAGATCGTAATCTAGTACTTGCCTGGCAGGCAAGTACTAGATTACGATCTTACTTACTTCTCAAATATTGACGATGCTTTCCATGTTGTCAAGCTCATTCAAGCCAATTTTATCTCTAAGATTGAAACTACAAGATTCATTTCAAGTGCCTATGCTTGCAGTACTCACTATGCAACTAGGTCCTCGAAACACTCTTCGGAAGTACGTAGGTTGTATGCTGCTTGACTGATACCGGAATGCGCTATTTACATATTCAAATTAACACAACTGCCGATTTGTTGTGGGTGCGACTTAAAGTTGTCATACAAAATATGTTACATGAGTCAGCACGTCATTCTGAAGAATTGTTGTTTTAATTTCAATAGTTTAGATTGACAAGTACAAGTTCATTGTCTTCATAAACAAATTTAGGTAACACACCGTTATTATTCATAATAACATCAGTTTCATTCTCTTTCTTTATAACATCTACTAGTAAATGCTTGGCATCAAATTCATCAAGTACTTAAAAGCGAGCATCATTTTAATCAGTTCTAGAATCATTAGTTTATAAATGTTGTCTATAGTGTCATCAAACTACGATTATTTTACCTGGTATTAACGCAAGTGCATTACCAATGTCAAGTGCGGTCAGCTACTGAACCTTAACCATCTTTTTATGTTCCAACTATATTCTTTATATTCTTGGCCATAAGGTTCTATCGTCACGCCAAACAGGTAACATGCGATCAGAATGTTAAATAATGAGTCACTCTTATGAACAACGATTTAGACGATATGAATAAACTTAAAACCAATATTACGTTTTCATACGATTCATGAATTAATTACTATAAAACAGTTGGTAATACTTGTGAGAGCAGCAGACATTTAGGAAGTGTACCAACCTGTGATCGTACACGTGAAGCAGACAATGAGGTGAGATTAGACACGCTTGGGGCACCTTTGCAATCGCGGTTGGACGAAAAACTCAATTGTTTTGTCTTATATTCAATTTTTTGCGTGTCGTCTAGATATTATCATTATTTGGACTAATGGATGGTTGGTGAACCTCAATTTCAGAAGAAACAAGTAGGTGACATATTTAAGAAGCGATTACGAGAGAACGTCTTCACTAAAGTTTTAACTAATTATGATCTAATCTTGCCAGGCTCTCATAGAAATCATTATTCTGTTCTGAAGTCTTCACAAATTCGTCTCTAATCTAAGGAACGTCTAAGACCTAAGACTACATTTCAAGTATTTAAAACCAGAACTAAGTAAAGATGGTAGAGTAGAAAATCTGATCAGAGACAGCTGCACTTTCGCGAAATCCCGCCAGAATGCTAATTTAATTGTTTATAATCTGTGCATGGTTGGCCAAAAAGGCGCGTCCCAGTTGACTCGCCGCATGCCTACACGCATGTATGTCTACCGAATGTCGAAGAAAGCCTCTTGACTTTCCCGCAAGCAGCTTCCAATTTTGAATTTTGTATTCCTTCTGCGAGTGTGTTTGGGTTTTGAGGTCTTCTTAAACCTATACTAACGACCCCGGACACAGGCAAAGCAGTCAGCAGACGTATTTTCGGACACATACACGTGGGTCTTTTTACAAGGCTAGAGTAAATAGGCTATTATTGAGCCAGCGAGCTACATCTAAGACTACATCCGCACTTAACATCAGGTGGAATCGTAGGTAAGCCCAAATTTGGATAACCTGATGATTAGCTTTCTACTGAAAGTGCCCAATCTAAGTAACGCAATCTCGGGTTATTTTCGTGCCCTAGCGCCATTACCAATGAGTTCTAAAGACCGGCCACTGATCTCTAAGAAACCGCTGCTGCACAAAGTTCGTGGTTAGGACTCCTAAGGTTGTACAGTAAGCCAGTGTAACGGGTCAGCCAGAAGGCGGTACCTTGGCCACTTGACCGCTAGTGCAGCGCCTTCGTCGCGGGCCGCCGCACTCCACCGGTCGCGAAACCCGACGCTGATAATAGAAATAGAAACAGTTCTACAGAATAAAATCCAAACCAGTCGGAATGGTCTGTTAGGAAGACCAAGAGGGCTTTGTTGCAAATTAATGCAAACTCATTTAGCTATACCTATATTATATCGTTTCGTAGTTACATAGTTTTTTTTTTACTTTTATTAAATAAAGTAAAACACGTATTCCGAAGAACAGCAATTCGATTAATTTAATTTTCTTTTAGCTTAAATTCATGAATTATTTCATATTCGTCATAACTTATCTGCCGTGAGCAAAAGCAAAAAAGTAATAAAAGTATTATCTAATAATAGGTACAAAAATCTGAGGTACAAATTACTCCAAAGATGTAAACATAGTCTATAGCAATTAAACAAAGGATCTCTTCAGATGATAGTAAAGATTTGATTCAAGAATAGAATTTGTCCGAAACATGTATAGTACTTCGCAGACTAATGTCATACATTCTTTTAGCAATTTGTCTCGCCTTTCCTATAAATTGCCACACACCATTCTGCAGCTGTCAGTCAACCATTACCACCATAACGATTCGACGCTTGGTGATCGTCTAGTGACGTGGTTGAGATGTTGAAAACTAACTAAGACTTCTTCCACCGACCACGACAATTAGACACATGCTTTGTGCCTATGTTGTTGTGGTCTACGTACGCTACTGAACGCTATGGAATTATGTCAATGTGTACAGTTATGTTACGAGCTTGGCATTAGGTGGATAAAAAGTGTAGAGATTACGGCTATCGAGCTAGATCGACTAGAAACTCAACCAGTGCCTCTACGTTTTTTACAATCTACCGTCGACGCTAGATTTTGTAATTAAGTTACCTTACTGCTCATCATCATCATTTCTTGTAGTTGTCACGGTCAATCGACCATGCTCACCCTGGTGTCATAGTTCTTCGGAACTGCCTCTGATGTGGTCCCTTTAACGACTACCAGATGGCAGCCGGAACCAATGCCTTAACGTGCCTTCCGAAGCACGGAATCATCTTTATTATCAGACAATCAAGTTATTCACGCCTGCATTGAGAAAATTTCTAAATTCCGTGATCCTAACCAAACTGGAAACATCTAAACAAAGTATGCTTCCCATGGGAATCCTCGTGGGTTCGTGGGTGGCTCCTGGGTCTTCAGGCCGATAAGAAATAAAGCTTAAATTGTCCTCCGTATCATTGCGGTCCATTACTATAGATAGTGAAGAATAAAAAAGGAAAACGAGAGATTGCGTCCAAAAGTTAAAAGAAAGTCGCACCTGTCCGCGGGCGCTCCGGATACAGAACATGGAAAGTACAGAGGTAAAAATCATGTAAGAATAACCGTTTATCCACCATCCAGTCCTACAAGATAGATATATAAACTTTTTATTGCACTAAACAAATGGACACACGTTTTTGTTTAAACTAGGTAAGGTATAAAGGCGGACTTATCAAGTAGTTCAATAGTTGACCTTTTTGGATTTTTTCTAAATAAAACTATCCCTTTTTAGACAATCACGTCTCGTCATCGTCTTTTGTATTATTTAATAAAGAAATAAAAATTAAAAATTGAAATTCGTATTTATTAAGAAATTTTATTCGTACAACGTTTTTCCTTCAAGGGGATGGTAAAATCCAACATTCCCTTAAAACTACTCTAATACCGTTATTTATTCGAACTATAGTTGATCCTAATCCTCAAAATGACAGCGCTCTACAGTTTTAAAACTCTACGTGGGCACCAGTTAACAGCTCTATATCTCCACTCCATCTCCAACTCATGCCTTTACCGCAACGCTGCAGCGATATCTGGGTTAGCTGACTGTCCTTTACTTCTATCTATCTAATGAACGCTTGATTTGACACGGCCAAGATTCTTCAAGAATCTTCATTCCTTCCAAAAGCCAAGCCACCTCAGACGCTGTGGAATGTTTTTGGATCCACGCATGCAACTTTATCTTTGTAGTAGTGTAGTTTTGTGGCTCTGACCATGGTCGGTTACACACGCGCAAATATTACCTACTCGCATGCGCTCTCGTTTGTCGGTCTCCGTCCTAATTGTTTGGAGCACGCACAAACGCAGAATTTTGATTAAGATGTTACTGAAAATGGAATTTCGGCACGTAGAAATCTCAGTGAGCAAAAAAGGAGCGACAATTATTTTATGAGACTTGTATTTAAAAAAGTTATTTCTAATTCACATTGCGCCTTTTGTTGTGAAATTACAAGTACAATGTAGTAAGTACCAAAACTACCAACCAAATGAGTTGGTAAAATAACTGATGTGCTTTTATCAACCCTGACAAGAACCGCTCTGGTTTCTCCCTTCCAAGAAGGTAGGAAAGACACTGAAGATACAATAGTGCCTGCTGAACAAACTAAAAAGAGCATATCTTCGAATTGAAAAGCACAGAGTAGATAATAGTTTCTTAATTTAAGCAGCGATTGATTAAATATTCAATCTACTCAATGTCGAATCGCAAGCGTAGAAATTACTTTCTCTACTCTCACAAAAATGTTGAAGGGACCGTAAATATGCATTTGAATATCACATGTGCCGCCAAGTATTGACACGAAAATCTAAATTTATAATACTCAATACAGGGTCGGAACTAGGTAATGAAAGTAGCCTCTCCTGCGTAAAGTTACTTTGACGCTAAGGTAAGAAAGACGCCTTGTGTTGGAATAGATGTTCACATATAAGAAAAGGGTTAAGCAAAAGTAACTTATGTAGTCAGTTTGACTTAGCACAAATTGTGCTCAATGGATTATTAGGCGAATCTCATATTGCCTCAGCATCCCTCTGTCGACATGCGGCTACGCGAATTGCAACGCCTAATCGAAGTATTGAAGTCCATATTACTTTTATATATTTACATGTCCTTATTGTTTCATGTAACTTTGCCTTGATATACCTAGACCCTTTTTTGTATCGTTTCCTTCAATGATGTTTTTCATAAAATCAGCGTGTCGTATTTAAACAAACGTCTCGTATCAATAAAAAAAGATAGCTAATGATAGAAAAGAACAGAAGGAACTACACCAACAAGAGCTCTTTTCACATTTTTTTTTTTTTGAATTTATGATAATGAGAACAGATCCGGCCCTGGCTGAACATATTCCAACAGTACAAGTAGATGATAGTGAACTAAATCAATTCAGTACAGAGAGAGACCCCTTCGTCGCGGTACAATAGACGAGGTGTGTCTCTACTCTACAGACAGACCGACACGGCCATTGTTCTTAGTATTGTTATGGTAACGAGCCTAATATTGTCATGTTCGGAATTCTAAAGCTGCTGATGAAAGTCAAATAAAAAATGGGCGAAATTTTAAAATAAGGAGTTATTGAATTCAAGAACTACTCCTAAGATAAGAAGATATTTGATTTATAGAATAATCATCATCAAATCGTGTGGGTTACAAGGTCAAATCATAGAATAAGAGAAGAGTAAGAATTCGTAAATGAAGATGGAGTTCTAAACAAATTAGTAACTCTGTCACGTTTAAATTATTAACTGGTTAAGATTTTTGGCATTCAGCATAGTTCGCGGCTTGAGGAAAAACATAAGGCTTGTGATGACGTGTTAACAGTCTCTTCAGCGTTACTTACACAATTAAAATCATGAATCAGATCTGTTGCACGTAATAACAGCAAGAGATGTAAAACAATTAAAATTAATCAACAGCCTACACATACATGTCGTTCCACGCTATAAATTTGGCTGTATTATGTAATCGGGGAAGATTATCAAAAAATATTTTCGGATTTTCATCTATAACAAAATTCTTTATGAAAGGAATAATTTTTAAACCTTGATTTTTTACCTATTAGATAATCTATGGAAAATAAGGCATTTTCGGACACAAAAACAATGTTATTGCTCTAACCCTGGAGCCTAAGTAGTGATTTGGTACAATGTCCATCTGGAAAGCAAAGTCTCCTTAAATATAATGTTTTTCAACCACTGTTCAAAATTTCAAATGGCCATGATTAAATATGGAACCCTAAAAAGGATCAATGTCTTCACAGACCCTTTCTTCGTCACCAAATAAAAGTACTTTCACACGCAATTCAACTCTTCGATTGTTTATTTTACCGTTCTCCGGGACCCCTGCCATGGTGTCGTTATTCTTCTAAGCATCAACCGTGTCATTACCTACTCCGAGTTTTAACTCTCGTTTTATAAGCTTTACGTTATCATCGTCTAAAATCTTAGCATTTCATCCCAGACCATATTCCTTCTCGGCCCGTTTTCTGCTTTTGAACGTGATGTCTCAGTTCTCTCCTGTATGAGGCGAAATTTAAGACTTACAAGTTTCTTCTCCTCATTATTATATGACCGGAAGCTTGCAACTTCAATTTCTTGGGAATACAGGGGAATACTATTGTTGGTGAAATCCACCACCACCACCAGCCCCACTTCTGTTCGACTGTAACTTCTTACGACGAAAATTGGAGCCTCTGTTTTCATTAAGTCGCCTCTTACGACACCTATGAGAACAGAGGGAGTGATATATTCTAAGCCTGAAACCACTCCTTTTTTCAAATTGTTTTAGTCTAGATGTTGTAAATTCATAAAAAGAATGTGCAAGCACCAGATTAGACTGGGCAATTTTCTTAATAGCTTGTGTTTTTGTCTCGTTTTTATCGAATGTCTGTCTGTCTATTCTGTTATACTTAATGCCATCGTTATATTATAATAGGGAAATGGTTACGCAGTTAGCGACCGCCAGTTAGAAAGTCTTTGCGAGCATCTGTCGTAATTTTCTAATTTGGTCGACATAAGATTGTATTACTATTACCGCTTATGATTTTTATTACGATTTGAACATAATTAATTTATTTTAGTACTGTATTTTTTTTTATAGAATTATTTATTCAATTAATTCTTTGGCATTATTTTGAAGATTTATAACTTGTTGCAAATAATAAGTGCATTATAGGTTACGATAATACAATTATTTATTCTATGCTTAGGTGATCAATATCATAATTCAAATATTATAAAACATATCCATGAGTTAGTCTCGAAATCATTACCCTACGGAGTAGGTACTTCCTAAGACTTCATCGATTAACATCTCCTTGTGTCACTTCAAAAATAATATTTGTCGACGGTCCAAAATTACTTCCCTGCATAACTCCTACCTGGTAAGTCTGGTAACTAGTTACCAGACGACTTTTTATTGTACGAAATGCCGTACCAAAGGTCAGTTACTTAATAAGTACCCGATGTCGTAGCTCAATGGCTGAATGGCTGGTATGAAGCAAGACACGTCTCATGTCGATGTATCCGAGGGCGCGGCAACTACTTTCTTCGCAACAACGCAAAATATTAATGTAACAGATTCGACACTTAGTAATTTTCCGCGCACAATCTAACAAGATTTAAGTCGGTTTCAAAGGATTTCAAAGAAGATTATGGAACTATGAAACCAACGACATCTTTGTAATTTCTTAAAAATTGAAGATGACCACAAACCTGATGGCAACGAGCAATTTCCTTTTGTTTGATACTACCAAATAAAAAGAAGAGAACGTCCCGACTTATATATATCAAAACTTAACCTAAGTATAGGTTCGGGTGATCCCAGTATCCAAAGCATCATAATTAAAGAAGCAACTGGAAACGGGAATTTGTTATGGGAGACGCAAGTTGTTTTTAATAGTTAAACTTGATATAATAAATATGGTCTCCGTCATCTACACTTTTTATATTTTGCATCGAGGCAGTCAATAGCACGTCGATAGTTTCGCGGAAGTTCGAGAAATACGGATGCTCGGCGACTGATGGGATGGCTCATGTAGAAAATGTTTGTTGTTTTCTAAACACTCTAAAACGCGCGTGTGTGTGGTCAATTGTCCTTAATGGATCCGAATATTTTAACTACGAAAAGTCATTCTGTTCTGTTAACGTAATTTTCTTTTTCATTAGATCCTAGGTACCTTTCTCTGCATCACTCATTTGGTTGGCTGGTAGATAAAACCTCAAAAATACTACATTCGTTTGTCTCACTAATGTTATAGAGGCGAAAGTTTGTAAGAAAGTATGTTTGTTACTGTTTCACTCTAAAACGGTTGAGCAGGAGTGAAATTTTTTAAAACACTTAATTTTTTTTCTGTCGGAAGGAATAAGGTTCCTCCTTGATACCAGAAATAAATCTCAGATTTTTTGAATCAGCCAATTATTTGAAATAGAATATTATATTTTAATGACGAATTAATGGCGTCGCTACGGCTTTTGCGGTCTATTCCTTTGCTTCGTTCGGTAAAAAAAACAAATGTCATTGTCAATAGTAATTTATGACAACCAAAACCAACATGAATGACACTAATGACAACCAAAACCAACATGACATTCATGACAGCAGAAACCAACATGACAACGACATTTGTTTTTGGTATGGAGGTAGTTAATATCTTGAATAAATAAATGGGGTACTTTTTATCACCAAAAAAAACGTTTCACTGAGGTTTGGTTTAAAGTCAGATTGTCAACGCTGCTTTGTATACCGACACAGCCGTGGGGTGCAGCTATTAATTAATAAAGATTACCATAGCAAATAAATTCTTGTCTAGTAATAACTAAATGTCACGTTCGTAATGTCATACAATCTTATTGTAGACGTGAAAATAACAGTAACAAAGGTGGCATGAAATTCGTTCGTGAATATGAGACATTACGAGAACAGAGTAGATTTGCATAAAGACAAAATGAAAGTGGAACATTAATTTTGGACATTAATTCGACGTAGGGGTAGGCAGAGAATAGAAATTTCCATTGGCTACTATCATACACATACCTCCCTCGCTTCCTTCACACTCAGTACTCTTGTCATACACCCTCGCCGATTTCGGGTACTTGTAATGTCTCCATTTTTTTAAAGTCTGCGAATTCGAGCCGATCCTAACCGTCTCTCCCAGCCAACTCTGCTGTTGTTAATTTTTACTTAAAAACCTAATACGTAATGTTAATTTATATCCTGATTAATCTCTTGAAATGGTAGTTATATATTTTGATATGATGGTGATAGCGAGGTAATTGTGAGATTTGTAAAAATTTTGTTGATGATGATGACTGTACAATATGTTTACCAAAAATATACGACAGTAAATATGAAAACCGACTCTAAAAAACACCGAACAATTTTGCCTTTTATATCGACGATTAGTTTTCTATCGTAAGCGTGATGTGCGATGATAGAAAGTGGCAGTTGAAAGCCAATGTTGATCAGTCGCACCCTTAGTTTATGGTTACGACCAGAATGGGATTCCATCCAACTCGGACTCTATATTTGTCTACCATAGTGAGAGGTTGGCTTGACAAACATTGCGTACATGTGTCAACACTTTCATTTAGGGAAATTTACAATTACGAACAATGCCTCATAACTTGTCAAGGAAGCTTCTTGCTCGTTTTATGTAACTTCCGCGGTGGTATCATTTCTCTCATCGCCCTCAAGTTTGTCATCTTATCATTTACCTTCTTCTTCTTGTCGAGTCGAAATGGCTTTGAGCATTTACCTCCTAATTACATGTTGACAAATCTAATAACAGCTTATTTTAAGATCTGTTTACTTCTCAGCGTATACATGACAATTCATTATTTGATTCATGGTCGTAGAATGTTTTAAAACCTGTGTAAATTGTATGCATTTTTTTATTGTAAAAAACGTTTGTAGACGTAACTATTATTTCTGAAGTAATGGCGTTGACCTTATATCGGCATGTTTTATTTTTATTGCTGAATATTTAATAAATCACCCGAAACACACTTGCTTACCTTGTTTCATATTGCGCATTTATTACACTTGCTTGTTTAAAATTTAGGTCAATTGAACCTGAAATGAAAAAGAAAATTAGTGAACCTTGACCTTCGCATACGACCTGTTGAGAAAACCAACGAACGTCTTTAAAATTTCCGTATTTGTAAACAAAAAGTTAAGATCTTCCGTTATCATTTAGTTACTATCCCACATATTCATAATCTATGACAGGTGAATCAGGTCTGCATTCTACCTCGTGTGAAACAGATCCTGCTGAAACCAGATACCCGAGGTTGCTTTCCACCGTTTCTCACACTTGGACTGACCCTGTCCTGGTTGCATGCTTGCATTGTAAGCGCTAATTCAAGTTTACACGTTTCATCTATGATACTAATTTGTTTGGTAAAATATTAGCACGTCCACTTGAGTCTGTAATTGATATCTTATTTGGTACTGAATTGCTTGACTGTTCTGTTCAAACTCTTGCCTTTAAAGATATAAGTACTTTCTATTCTATTATCAATTCACCTCATAACACGCTTACAATAGAAAACTGACACTACTCGAATTTACCTAAATGCTATTGTCTATAATTAGGTAAAACATTATAGGACTCTGTCTACCCGGTAAGGGAAAAAGACGTGACAAAATATAAGCATGTCCTGCCATGGGCGGAGCTACGATAGTCATGGTTTTATCAAGAAATTTAACTTAATGGTTCTTAACAGGGGACAGTTGGTAGCAAGTTACGCATTAGTACTAAAGCACAGAATACTAATATACTAAAGTAAAATACACTTCCATAAGTAACTTGACATTCAGCTTGTTTTCGTTGTCTAGACATGCAATGATATTAGACTTAGATGATTCTAGTTCTTAAAATGTGCCATTGTGAATACATAAGGCAACTAAATGATGCGCAAAAACATAAACGACATAAAACCTGGGCGTCGATTCTGCTAACGTTAAGTCAAAATCGTGTCAAAATAGTGTTTCAATTGTAGTGCTTTTTACACGCTATTTACAAGAATTATGACAGTATGATGTGACGAAAATGTAGTGTGGGGTTCACACCCCACACTACATTTTCCATCAGCAGTGATATAAAAAAATATAAATTTCTTGTAACTAGTGTGTAAAAAAGCACTTCCATTGAAACACTATTTTGACACGATTGTGACTTAACGTTAGCAGAATCGACGCCCTGATTAACGATACAAAAGTAAGCACGCACAAAACAGAACACGTAATATAAAAAGCAAATGGCCACTTCTATCGTATTAAATTGCTTAGTCGTGTCTTCAATTTGTTATTGTCTTGGAGACACGTGACCCTGCATCTGCACACCGTTATATGTGACCTTACTCACCAATGATGCAGAGGTCAATATTAACTAGCCAAACCTTTCCAGATAATCATTAATTTTCATTATCTTTATCATGGAGCTGACATCTCAATTCTTTTAATTGCGCTGTTTAGTTTTATCTCTCTCATATACATTTTCCCGGATGTAGGTATCATCAGCTGGTTGTTTCCGAGCATTTTCTTCTTGGATCTTGTATAATGTAGAATGTAAAGTCTAGAACTTAGAGCTGTAGCCTAAATTTAACCGAATGTTCAAAGGTTATAAATAACTGTTCCCCGCGGTTTCACTCGCCATTTGTGTGTATAGCCTACAACCTTCCCCAAGAATCAGGCTTTCATATACAAAAATAATTTTGCAAATCCGATCAGTAGTTTACAAGTTAAAGACGTTCAAACAAACAAACTCTTCAGCTTTATTATATTAGTATAGAAGTATAGATACTTATAGATTTAACGTATGTCAATGACTTTATCTTAAGTTTTATATATTACGTTGTCGATTTTTTTATTGTCTTTTGGCGTTAAAAAATATTTTTATGGTGAGGGGCAGCACTGAATCTGATGAAAATTCGTGAGATAGAAGACAGCAGACACGAAATTATGATTGAAATTTTCCTCTACTATAATAACAAGATCGTTAAACGCACCATTGTGCTTCTAAGTGTAAAATAATGTAATATGCATGAGGTTCATCCCACAGTCTATTGTTGTGTGTCGCGTACACATTTATTAGACCTACGCAGAACAATCGAAATTACACAATTTTAATTAATTGTCTGTCCCTTTCACGCATTACGTGGATCGTACTTTTGCTTGTCCCAGTTTTTTATTGCAGAAAATACATTCATAACATTTGGGGCTCCATTGGCATTTGCGTGTACGTATATATTAGAAAGATTTTTGATTCGAAAACCTTCACGTGGCGTAACTTTTGGCAAAATTAATTTACATAAAGACGCACTGTTTGATACAAATTCAAGCAATGTTTACTGGCTTAGGACGATTTATCGCTATATTGTATTTATTTCAGCCACCCACAGGGTGGTCTAATTTTAAAACATTTTAACCTGTATGTTTATATGAATTACTATATTCCGTATTTGAATTTTAATATGAAACTGTTAGCGCCCGGTAACATCACGTGACAGATATCTCCCCACTACAGGTAAACCCCTCTTGACAGTAGTAGTGTCGGGGTGAGTATGAGTGTAACGCTCTCTTCTCCTTGGGTTCGCCGAGCGGTGCAGACGTGTATTGTGCTCTAGTGATTTAACATGGCCTTTATTAGTATTTGATATTGATATGATATTGCTGTTGATAATTTTAATATGTGTTCAAATGTAACTGTAGATTAACATAGGTAGGCACGGACGAGGGATTGGTACGCTTCAGGCTGGATCCCAGTGATAGGAGCGGGGTTGGTGCTCCTATCTTTACCGTGATTAGTGCCAAAGCTTAGACACGAATGGGTAATTCGGTCATAGCTAATAAAACAAAGGAAATTGTCACGTTGCATGTAAATTGCATCTGTTTCTCTCGTTGTTTTCTGCGATTATATTCCAGTGCTCATTACGAATGTGTCATTCATTACTCGTCGTAATATAATTGTTTGACATGATGCTAACAGCCACTTTCTATCCGCAATCTGCACGCTATCATCATGGAAACCATCTCTACACCTTAATTGAATTGCTTCAATATGATCGCAAAATCTTTCAGTAGTATTTAATATATTTTATTTTTAAGATTCTTCATGTATTTTCATGAATTATATTTTGAAACCATCTGCCATACAATTCTGAACTGAAAATTATCAATTTGGACTCCGAAACAAGAGAATGCCAGAAGTTAGCGCAATATACCTCGTGTGTTCATAAGTTTTGAGACAAACTTTGTACTTAAAAAATAAAATAAAATATTACTGACATCTATTTATTTCTTTTTCCAATTTTGAATTTGGAATGTTAACTTTTAATTTCTTTGATTTTTAATTAATTTCTTTCAAATTTGTCGTCATAGAGAAAACAAAAGAATTACGTGCGGCCGTGATTTCGCTATTTAAGGTGGGGAAAAAAATAATAAAGATTTCCCGTGAGGTGAAAAATATGGTGTGAGCCGTAACTTCGTGTATTACACTATTAAACGATACAAGGAGTCAAGTTCTTTGCAAGATAGCCAAAGGAGTGGTCAGCCACGCTCTGTAAGGACGCCTGCGAACATCAAAATCATCCGAGAGCGACTTTGCTGAAATCCATGTCGCACTCGGAAGAAACTCGCGCTTTAGACTAAAATTTCGCGTGTTTCATTCAACTGAATACTGAAATATGATCTTAAGGTAAAGGCGTATAGCCGCAGGGAAGTTCACTTCTTAAACGATCGCCTTCGTAAATTGTGACGCGAATGTTGTCCGATGCTGATAAGGAGACACGATGCGAGGAAGTTACTCTTCACCGATGAGAAAATCATTACTGCCGAAGAAAAGTTTAACCGACAAAACAATAAAGTGTATACCAAAAGTAGCAAGGATGTACCAGCTTCAGCACAGAATGTTTCGCGAACACACCATTCGGCTAGTGTGATGGTATCGTGGGGAGTTTCGTATGAAGGTGTCACTACGCTCCATTTATGCCAACAAGCCGTCAAGGTGAAAGCCAAGAATTATCAAAGTCACATTTTAGAGCCTGTTGTGAAATCTCTGTCACATACTTTATTTCACAACAAGGATTGAGTTTTCCAGCAAGACTCGGCGCCACCCCATAAGGCAAAAACCACCCAAGCTTCGTTGAAGGCAAATGTGCCCGGCCTTCATAGCGGCGAACGAATGGCCTTCCTCCAGACCATCTCAACCCGCTAGATTATTTTTTATAGACTGAATTAGAGCTCAGGGCCTGCTGAAAGTCACACCCAAACTTGGAGTCACTGAGGCGAACCCTTGTCCGAGAAGCAAAGCCAATTTCGCTGGAAAAGATTCGTGCCGTCATTGATGACTGGCCAAATCGTCTAAGGGCCTGTATTAAAAACAAGGCTGGTTATTTTGAATAATAATTATATTTTATTGTTGATTATTATCTACTTAATGTTTACTGAAATTTTTTGAAATATAAGTTTATTATTAAAAAAGTTATGCAACTTTTAGTTCGTCTCAAAACTTATGCACACACGAGGTATGATGTAAGGCGACATCTCTCTTACCCACTCGTTCTTGAACCGCTTTAACCTATCATGGTACTACTGACATAGCATCTTATTCTTGTGGTATCTCGTCAGCTTCTATAGAAATTTAAAATATATTTAAAAGATTAATCGATCTAATAACTAGTGTGGTTAATAATATGTCTACTTTGTCGTAATTTATAATTAATAGTGCAATTGTTGTTTAGTCATTTCACAAGATATTTCGCAATCCATTGACATGTTGTATAACCGGTTCAGGCCTGAACTAACTGGACTGGCTTGTGAAATGGACACCCAAATTAGTTGGCACGACTTGGTAATGACATAGGTAATATTATTGCTTTCTCGTGACGTGCTTAGGTTTGCTTTACTCAATGAATGATTACCAATTCTGTGAAGTATGCGTACTGTCTAAGGCTTACTGTTTTTTTTATCACCGAATTTCGACCTAATTAATACAGGGTTTGTATTATTATAATGGCACCACGAATATATAACAAACTTCCACCATCTATCAGAAATTGTAAAGAAATTCAGAATTTTAAAAATTTACTTTTCAGAACACTAGTAGAAAAAGCATATTATACAGTGGAAGAATTTTTAAGTGACAATTTTGAAAAATTACAAGAAACTGACTGCATGTAATCGTATTTTAGTAATTTATTATTGTCTTTTTTTCTCCTATGACATATTTTTTTTAATGTTTTAATATTTAATTGACATCTTTTTAATGCAATATCTTAATGTAATTGAAAATTTAAATGGAAATAATGTAAATTTGAAATGACTGACATTATGATAATTAACTTAATTCGATAATTTAATTGACATGAATTGCATGAATGTTATTTACTAGTATACCATTTTTTTATAAAATTAATACCAATTTTGTATGCCTGACGGCGCAGCATGGCGCACAGTATAACTAATTTAATACTAACACCCTTAAATGTACCCATGTCTGACATAAAATAAATGAATTATGAATTATAATATACCTTTGAACTAATTTTATTTCCGATCCTGTACAATCCAATGATGTCTCTTTGTAATTGGAGCAATAAAGTGTTATTATAAGACCTAAGCCACCAGAAATCTCTTTCACATCCTAGTCTGGTTTTATTGAAATAAGTATAAATTTTCCTTCAAGGTAGTTAATTAATATCAACGATTTTTTCGAGTTTTCGAATTTGCTATAGCCTGATTTTGTCTATTACAATAACTAACAATGTGCCTTATTTACAATTTGAAATGATGCTCTCGAGTTTAACATCACATAAGGTATTCGTACCATTATTTAACCTAACTACATTCTCTACAGAACTGTACCAAATCTTAAGTTTAGGTCCATCATCGATTGTCATTTGGTTATATATTCTCGTCTCCTTTTAAATTTTTCATTAAAATTTCTTTTGGCATTTTTTACTCATAGCTAATCAATGTCGAATTTATTTTTATTTATTTAAGAGTACATTTAAACACAAAATGGTGACATTTAGTTCTTTTTAATGTTGCATAAAGTAATTTTCCTGAACATTGGGAATTTCATTTTGCGTTTGTATAGTCGACCGTTTTTAGGGTCCCGTATTTTTTATTATAAATATATCACTTTTAAGTTCAACAGTAGCTGACATGATTTTTTTTAATGTCCGGTAAACGTGCTTCGTCACCACTCGCACCATGATCTGCCCCAACATCTGTTTCGTCATAGACAGAAGCCGATGCGGAAACACGCCACTTTTCTACTTTGAGACAATAATGTTCGTTACAGCAATGATTTTACGCCACTTGCCCTCGCCCATTGTCAGCACAAATTGTTTTATTAACTATTTCAAAACTGTCTTACTGGGTTGGGGAAACAATTTATATATTTTTTTGTTACAAATCGTTCAATCAAAAGTACTAACCAAAATATTCATCTAGTAGTAGCAAACAGAAGTAGACTTCAGCATGATTTATGTGTAACTAGCGACCTGCCCTGGCTTCGCATGGGCATAAAAACCTTCCTCTTGAATCACTATCTATTAAAATAAAACCGCATCAAAATCACTTGCGTAGTTTTAAAGATTTATACATACAAAGGGACATACGGGACAGAGTAAGCGACTTTGTTTTATACTATGTAGTGATATTCAACTTACAAATGATAGAGAAATTAATGCGATTGGACTTTCATATAACATTATCAGCGGAATGATGATAATTTTTCAATGCATTCATTAAGAAGACCGATTCACCCGTTCGCGTTCAAGCTTTTTGCCACTGATCACGGTAAAGAAGACCCCGCTCTATCACTGGGATCTGTGATGTTACCAGGCGTTGTCAGGATAGTATCTTATGTTTGGGTCCTAAGTTAAAAGATGCACGTTAAACCTTTGGAGGGATAGTCATAAAATAGACTTTAGTGGGCTTGCCGCAAATCCTTCTCCAGTTCCACCACCAATTTAGGCAAACAACTATCCGCCCTACAGCAATAAGTACGCCTTGAAACGGACAGTGCGATTATAGTCTCTTAGACTGACTATCCATCATTTGAGAAAACGTAGTAAAATTCGGACATCAACACGACGAAGAATTAGGCATTTTTGCCAGGTGTGGAGCCAACGTGAATCTTCTGGTTGTCTTTAATAACTTGTTACGTTGTTTAATTAAATGTATGTTCTTTATTGTTTGAATAAATTGATTTGAATTGATTTGAAGGAGACCAACTTTGTGTATAAGAATTGCCAACCCAAACCCAAAGACCATAAGTTTTCTCCATCAACGTTAGCGCCCCACTGACACCGTTGGGTGCCCTGGTTGCCCCCGATCCCAGAACTCTCGCTTATGCAACTGTTCCGTAGGCATGTCTCCATGCTGACTACGAGTAAGTCTACTTTACGTAAAAATTGGGACCCCCTTACGATCATATATAATAAACTAGCAACTCGCCCCAGATTCGCATGGGCATAAAAACCTTCCTCTTGAATCACTCTATCTAATAAAAAACCGCATCAAAATACGTTGCGTAGTTTTAAAGATTTAAGCATACATAAGGACATAGGGACAGAGAAAGCGACTTTGTTTTATAATTTGTAGTGATGTAGTTAATATGCCAACAAATAAGCAAGGGAGACCACCCTGGCTGACGACGGTTGAAAAAGACCTTATAACGAGCGATTTAATTCCGTTTAGCTCATCCTCAAGTGTAGAGGAACTATTTCCTCTACACGACTAGGAAAGCCGAGCGAACCCAAGGTCAAGGACAAGAAGAATCGTGGTGGAGACTGATCATCCCGTCGACCACTGGTGGACTCTAACACGATTTTGATTTTATTGTGTCGTTTTCAAGTAATCCCGTTTTAAAGCTTTTAGGCCGACCAGATTATGGGCCGATTAGTTTACCGATGTTTGTCTCAAATAATTTATTTTTAAATGACAAATAATATAAGGAATCTTTTTAAAATTTACGTTTGTAATATTCTTTAAGACAAATTTATTTTGATATCTCTATTTGCAATAAATATACATGATTTTAAAATAATGTTTTTTAAAAAGGTGTAACTAAGTATGTAATGATATTACTAAGATTCCGTATGGATTTTCTTTTAAAAAAAATCAAAATATTTACAATCAGGAATTCCATTTCGTCCACGTTTTGTCCTATAACCTCTTGACATTTGATACTTATATTTCCCACGATATTACATAAGTATGCAATGTTATCCAAACAGTTGAATAATAAACGCTATGAAACAACAGTTAACCGAGGTTAATTGAGAACTTAGGCAATGTTTAATGACTTAAAATATTTTTATTTACTAAGATATAAATGAAATAGAAAACCTTTGTTTTGATATCCTAACTAATATTACTAGTGGTTCTGTGAACAGTAGACCTCGCGAACCTCATCCGTTAACCCCCTTTTCGTTTTTTTTATTACTCTATATAGAGTATATATAGGTATTTCTTATTCTGTTAATTTTTTCCCTCGTATATTCTCAAAAGGATTTTTTCTATATTTTATTATTTTGCCATATTATCCTATTCTGGTCAGACGGTCATAATATACAATCATATAAAAACAAAAAAATTAAAATAAAATAATAAAAATAAAAATAAATGACCGAAAACGAATTCAAAGCGCAAAGTTGTAAATTAACAAGTACCATGCGGCCAGTGGTATAAGCAATATAACAAATAGCAAAATTCCCCCATTTTTGCCCCTATTTTCCTTCCAATCAAAAAACACTCTCGACAAAAAATTGCAAATAAATCAAGGAACACGTGTACCAAGTTTCATTAAGATCCGTTCAGAAATGCGACCTCTAGCCCGGAACAAACAGACAGACAGACAGACATCCGGACAAAAGCAAAATTTGCCAGTCTCGAAATGGAGACTCTCGCTCGCTTCGCTCGCTCGGTCAATAAATGCGAAAGTGAGTTTGTTACGCTTTTGCGCCCTATCTACTGCACCAATATTCCTGAAATTTGGCATACACATAGATATAAATATTGTGAAGGACATAGGATACCTTTCATCCCGGGAAAAAGTACTGTTCCCGAAATTTACGCGGGTGAAGCCGCGGGCGAGAGCTAGTTATTCATAAACTGTACAAATTATAAGGAAGCTCCACTGTTCGGTGGTAAATGTTAGTTGACGCTCTTTCTACCAGAATAATTCTATGTTAATATTGTTTATTTACGTGCGCTGTGCAATACAAGTTTTGTTGGCTCGATGGTATTTAATTAGCGCTTCGATACGCATTTTTTGCGAACGTAATTTGCATTATGTCATGAGAAGGGAATAAAATGTTATTGATAATGTTTATTCAGTTTGATAAAATCTTCTTTTGAGCAGTTCATTAAATCATTTAATAACTTGTTTAATCGAAGTGGGATTTAATTTTGACATTTAATTAATTCTGTGATTTGATGAAGTATTCATACTTTAAAATTTTTAGTCACTTTTTTTTTACAGGGGTACCACATGATTTAATTAACGCAGACGCTAGCGACTGCGTTTAGCGATTTTGTATGGCATGCTTGTACAGCGCCCCAGGCGGATAGTAACTTAAGAAATTTCTTACAAAATCCCAACGCAGTCGCTAGCGTCTGCGTTTATGAATTCTTTTGGTAGACGCACTGTGGGTCTAAAAACGCCACTTTAGCAATTCTGCGAATCGAACTCATATTACGAATTCCTTAGCAATTCTTTAGCAATTCGTATTGATTTCAATTTTTTTAAAGAGGAATTGCAAAGTTTATTTGGCCATTTTACAAAAAAACAGAGGAATTGCTACAGGATTGCTAAGAAATTCGTAATATGATTCGATTCGATGAATTCTACGAATGATGAATTGCTCAAAGTGGCGTTTTTAGACCCTCTAGTCTGCCATGCAGAGAGGAAAAATAAAATACTGATTAAAAACAAATTATAAATACCATTTTTAAGAGACCCAAGTATAATCCTGATATCTTTCCTGCATAGTTGCAAAATCAGATAACTTATACTTTCGTTTTTATAACGATACTGATGGCAAGATAAACACATCGTTATAAAATAAATAACGTTTTTTCATGTAAAGTTGTTAATTAATTAAGATTTAACGCAACGAGGCCGATGATTTTCTTATTGGAAAGTTTTATTTATACTTATGTGTTTTACGGTGTTTATTTATTTATTAATCACTAGCTTTAGCCCGCGGCTTCACCCGCATGAATTTCGGGATCAGTGCCTTTTCCCGGGTTGAAAGGTATCCTATGTCCTTCTCAATACTTCTATCTATGTGTATGCGAAATTTCAGAAAGATTGGTTTAGTAGATAGGACGTGAAGATGTAACAAACAAATAAATATACAAACTCACTTTCGCATTTATAATATTAGTTGGGATTAAAGGGCCCAATATTTCTATTAAATATAATTTACTTAATACTCATATAATACATTTATGTATAACAATAAAATTATATCATGCACTAGGTTATTTTGTTTCCTAGCGTGAAAGTATTTCTACTCTAATTTAATACCAACAACTCAATCGTATCGTTTTGATGAAATTGCTGGTTCCAAGAGGAAAGTTGATCAATAACGCGAGATCAAGACGTCTTCTATGTGACAGGAAGACATTTATTGGCCACTAATCTGAGATAATTAGAGTGCGGTGAGGTGTGGCATACTTTGTTTTATTGCGTAGAATTTCTATACTTTTTGCTTCACTTTACCTGACAGGTCTAGCAATTGAAATGGAAACGATGGCGGACAGCCTTAAAAATAAAGACGGGGTCTATGAATCCATAATTACTTAAATATTTAATTAATATTAGGTCCAAATTCGTGATAAAAGGTACAGAATAGTCATTAGCTATATAAATACTCAATAACCAAAATAAATAAATATATAATATATAATGAAAATAAAAATATATCCATACTTCCATACTAATATTATAAATGCGAAAGTCTGTCTGTCTGTCTTTGAATGATTGTGATGAAATTTGGTAGGGATGTAGTTAACGATATAACTATACTATATATATACTAGCTGTTCCCCGCGGCTCCGCCACGCGTGGGACTCGGTTATATCGCACCCAAAAGTAGCCTATGTTTGACCTCAGGTCATTAACTACATCCCTACCAAATTTCATCACAATCGTCGGTGGAGCCGCGAGCAACACCTAGTATATTATAAAAGCTAAAGTATGTCGGTCCGTCTGTCTGTTACTCTTTTACAGCTAAACCGCTGCGCGCTGGACAGAAAAAATAAAATTTGATTTTTTTATTTAAGAATGGTAGCTTATTGAAACGAAATGGAAACTACAAACCTACAAACTGACTAAAGAGTTCCAATAGTAATATTCTCAACTGGATCAAATAAATTGGCCGATGCTGCGATGCTCGAGGACAAACAGACAGAAACAAATTTTGCGTTTTAATTTGAAAATTAAAACTTTCCGGTAGTAATTATTATTTAATAATTTTATGCTTAAAGATACCAAAGTTAGTATATTATAATTACTTGGTAATTACTTGTGCGGTTTACTTTCCACTTTAAAGACTTCCACTATTTGGTTTTATTGTTAGGAAACAATTTGCAGTTAATTTACTTTATGATTGGAGATCCAATCATAAAGTAAAAAGGAGATCCTTTCCCTCAATAATTATATTAAATAATTAAATAAAATTTATATACATATAAGTACTAGTTGTTATATTTAATACGATACGATCATTTTATTAAAAAACACTGTTCTGACTTCTGTATCAAACACGTTACTGATTATCTCAGTTTATTTTTTTTTTTTTCGAGATGAATCTAATGAAAACAATAAACTATAAATACTTTATTGTTTTTTTTACATATTATGAATCTAATTAAAAACTTTTCAGGTAAAATTTTGAAACAATTTATTTAGTTTTTGTCACCCAGGCCATTATGACGAATCTATTGACGTTTAATTCATTAAATCTTAAATCGGTACTGTAATTTAAACAAAAAGCCAAAAACATTATTATTTAATTATTTTCAAATTCATGGACACAGAAAAATACACAAGAAAAGACATAGAATATAGAACAAGGGTGCAACAATTATTTGTATCTATTTTAAATATCAAAGTCTAAGTTGTAAGCCATAACAAATTTCTAGTTGACTCCAACTAAGTCAAGCCATATAATAAGTATTCACTTACATATTTTCTCTCCACGCCTGGAAAATTAGTTATTACTAACTCGATGAACGTTCGAGAAAGCCTTAGGAGGTCGTGTGTAGTCCGCAATTCGCATACTAAACGCCCTTAGATAACCCGGCTAATTTACAAAGCTGCACACATTTTTAGAAGCTTCATATAAATTTTGTAACTTTCGATTTTATCGCGTTATAAATTATTCGTATGCAGTTTGCGTCTTTAGTCTGAGAGACGGAAGTGGTATTTATGGTCTATCTAGAACAGGCGCCTCGTTAGCACAATGCTCTCACGTCGTTTTTTCTTACGGTGCACACAGAACCTGCGATTGAGTGTCATTGAGTTTATCTAATCAGCATTATTCGTGAGAGGTGAACATAAGAAAGGTATCGGAGTGATTTTCGTAGGTAAATCAATGAATTGACAGTAGTTTTAACATAGGAAAACTTTGAGCACATACTTACTACTTTTAATTTTAACCATAATCATCATTTAAGAGTTGGCTCTTCTCGTTAGCCTTTAATATATGTATTTCTTAGAATCTACGTGTTTTCTATCAAATCGTCTTAATTTTCTGGACTGACTTATGTATTTGTTCCAATTTTTTTTTTTTTTTGATAACTGCACGGATTGTCTGTTTGCCATTCAATGACCGTTTTCCAGGTCGCCCAGGTGTCCGAACTTATTAACAACATGATTTCTTTAATCGTCAATGCAAATTATACGTAGTCTTGAACTTGACATCGCATTTCGTAATCCGACTGGTTTTTATTTGATGACATTCGAGATTTTCACATTTGATTCAGATTGGAAATTTACTTTGTAACATAATGCTGTCGGAAAAACTGTTATATGCGCTCGGTGCACGTAATATGGCTGTAAACACGTTTCGCTAGTAATGAGTATTGAAGGTCGGAGTCAAAGATGCATTATAATACAGCAAATCTTTCAATAATATCGATGCCTTAGTATACAAATATGCTTACACAATTTTCTATTTTTACACTTTTTTGTGCCCAATACTTTGAATTTCACGCTCTTTCATTAGCGCTTATTGAGAAATATGGTGAATTAAATCACTCCGGTACAATCGGTCTACTATCCCGATAGGTAAACTTTCACAAACGATCTGTTTTTCTAAATTGTAAATGTGCTTTTACCAATCGGTCTGCTTTATCCCTCCGGTACAATCGGTCTATAGAAGCGGGATTAGTGATTCCGCTCTTTCTACCAATAACGTAGTATCAAAAGTGTAATAGATGGATTAAGGGTTCTTTCTACAAATATTACTTTTACCCCAGAATTAAAAAAGTACTTACATGCAAACACACACAGAATAATTATGCAAATGTAAAGTTTACTAGTAAATTATTTCGATAATTATTGCAGGAAGTAGTTACATACTTCCGAAGTTATTCCAACAAATTAAAGACTTGGTTTCGTTTTTATTAGTATTTTGGTTGTACATTGTTATTCAAAGACCTATAATAAACTTTTCAGAATGAGAGGTATCCTAAACGGTCCAGTCGGGACCATACTAGGAAGTATGAGATTTTATAAACGCAGACGGTAGCGACTGCGTTAATGATATTGTATGACAAACCTGTACAACGCCCCTGGCGGATAGTAAGGTAACTAAGAAATTCCATACAAAATCCTAACGCAGTCGCTACCGTCTGCAGGGGTACTGGTTTCTTGACCCATGACGATGGAAGCCAAAATCCATTTACTTTCCTTATTTTATCTATCTAAAATTCTTGTCGGTAAAGAAGCTTCCAAGTGCATCTATATTCCTCTAACCTTTTCACATCCTGATACGACACGACTCAACTTATTCTAAGATTTCTAGGAAATGTAAGAAACTAGACCCTAGAGTCATGCCGGTAATGTATATGCAAGTATGACGTTAGAATAAATTGTTGCATTTTTACCTCTAAGAGTACTGGTTTTAGACTCAAAATTGCACTTTGAAAATGGATATGTGCAGAACGTGACCTATCTAAAATTTTTATATTATATGCGATTAGTTAGATAAAGTACAACATGTAACTGTAAAGGTATTTTATTTATCGATATGATATTTGGAAATCAATATTTTATTGCACATTTTTACGATATTTCGACCTTATCTGGGGCAATATGTCCCTATAAAGCGATGGGTCACTGTATCATCAGCCAAGTGTCACTTGGTCACCGATGGAGACCACTAAACTTATCCTGCTGGTACTGGCTGCTACAGCCCAGGTGAGATTAAAGAAAAAATAAATAAATTTGAAAGTAGAATATGTTTACGAACTTTGTTTTTTAACTGTTTTTTTTTTATATAATTACAGTACTCAGCCAATGCCCAGTATTATGCAGCGTCACCATATGCGTCGCCATTAGGACTGCCACCAACGGGCTACTTGCCAGCACCTCCCAGTTACCTGTCCGCGCCTGCAGCTCCATACTTGCCACCATTAGCACCTGCTCTACCTCCTCAACTCTTGCCAGCTCCGGCCCCTGCACCAGTACCGTCAGGATGCCCTGGTGCCATCACCATACCGATGCCTCCTTTACCTCCACTATACGTGTCCCTACCACCACCAGCTCCTGTATACGTTACACCTCCTCCAGCGCCCCCCCTACTAGTTGAACTGCCAGCTCCCTTACCAATAACCCTCATGTCTCCGGGGACACCTCCTATGACGGTCAACCCTCCGCCTCCACCCCCTATTACCGTCAATCCGCCACCACTTCCTCCATTATGTGTGAATCCACCACCAGCACCTCCAATGTACGTGACTCCGCCTCAGCAGCCTCCAATGTTTATCAACCCGCCTTTGCTCCCTCCAATCCTGGTGGATATTCCTCTTCCTCCCCCCATCATAATTGAGTTACCACCACCTCCTCCGATCGTCGTTCAGCCTCCTCCTTTAGGACAAGTGATGGTGCAGCCTCCGCCATTGCCTCCAATTCCTGTTGAACTGCCGCCTTTACCTCCTATGCTAGTGCAGCCACCACCTCCGCCTCCAGTCTGCGTGCAGCCTCCACCACCCGCGCCAATAAGTGTTCAGCCTCCGCCTCCGCCACCAATGACTATCCCAGGTTCTCCTCCTATGCCTTTCACTGTCCAGCCCCCTGCACCAGGGCCACTGTACGTTGACATTCCTCCAGCGCCCCCAATGCTGGTCCAACCTCCTCCTTTACCCCCGTTCTGCGTGCAGCCTCCTCCACCACCTCCCATGTGTCTACAGCCTCCATCTCCTCCCCCAATTTGTTGCAGCTCAGCCCCCCCACCGAGTCCATTTGATCCGTTCGGTTCACCGTTTGGGCTGGGACCATTATTCCTGTAAACTTAATAATTTTGTTAATGTTAATACAAATATTATTATGTTAGGTAGGATTGAATAATTTATGTGTGATTGTAGAACAAATAAATAAGTTAATAAAAGTCTGTCTTTTATTTCTACAATTTAACCAAAGTATTTTACCTTGTGTGTTTGCTTTCTTTAGAATGTTCACACAAATCTTTCTTACCTTACACCACACTAATAGATAAGGTATACTATGATACATAAACCTTCGACTGCGCAAAACAATGAAGCAATAAAATAACACACACAAATAAACACTAGTTTTGTCACCCAAGAAGATTTTCTTGATACGAACTACTTGATGAATGAGGACTTGAACAAGTACTCTTTGTTCTAGCATGGCGGGGTCCGGGGGGCTCGCGGAGTGGTCGGAGGGGGCGGCCGTGTGGTTCCAGCCGACCGGCGCCTCCGCCCCGCTGCCCGGCGAGCTGCTGGAGGTCCACCGCGCCGCCAGGGTGCTGCTGGTCAGCGCTGTCGTTAATGGCCAGGTAGGGTCCAAGTTTTAACGGTTGACTTATTGCATTGGGAGTTCAGGGAGCTAGCAGTGGTGGAAAAGTGGGGGGGGACATGTGGTTCCGAGAATTCCGTCCCCTGTTGAAAAATAAAACATATTTTACAAGTCCTATATTCGGTTGAACTTCCATCTACATTTAAGGCTTAGTCGGTGACCTTGAAAAACGCGTAATGCACCTAAAGCAATTGAAAACAGTTAATGTGGACATCTATGGTAAAAGTCGATGACACGAGCTAAACACGATACCTATAATACTAGCACTTCAACTTGGAATAATGATCGAAAGCACTAAATTGCCGAAATAAAAGTAATTATCTGATAATCAAAATTATCGTGTCAAAGAGGCCTTAGTTGTCACTGCTGACCTCTATAACCGATGATTATTTCTTATGCACTTTATAGCAAGTACCTGGTTGAATGACTCAGCTAAACATTGGTTATGTATTACCAATTTGAAGTTAGTAGACCGTCTAAATGGGCCCGGGTATATAACGGCTACTTTTTGTCTCAAAACCACGCAAGCGGGAATTGGGGGATATTTTAATGCTGAGGATTGATTTGATTTTGATTTAGCGCCAGACGATAGATTGTAGTTTTGGGCTGTTCAAAAAACAAAGACAAAGTTTGCTAATAAGCTTGTTCAGGACTTCGCTCATATGGAATTAAACCCTTTTATTAAAAACCATTAGACCATTCTGTAATGCGATGTCCAAATTTCGAGATTCCGTTTTGTCGCTAAAACGAGGAGTAAGCAAACATCCATCCATCCTAACAAAACTCTTATAGTCATCATGATCTAAATGCTTTGGAGCCCAACGTCCGCGTGTAATTAAAGAAACAATACTTTTTTATCTTCATATCTACTATTTATTTCTCTTCACGACATTAATGTTTTTTTATGACTTTTATGATTGCCGCTTGCCCGCCTTGGGAATTTCACGACTTGGGAGTTTTAATTCGTATAGTGGAATCCATTACTAGTCTGCGGTACAAGAATATGACCTCTGTATAATGTCCCTAGTCGCCATCGCCGAATACCACATAGCCAGTTTTGAGTTCATAATATCAGTATAGGATAGAACTAATTCTATTTCTCTTATATTACACAGGGTGTAATTGTTTAATAAGTTAGATAGTTTGAAGGAATGGTCTACTCCGATGACATGTTTATGACGCCAGCCGATATGACCAGTCAATGAATTGACCTCTACATGCAGTCTTCACACATAATAACATCTATATTTTTATAAAATTGATAACACTTATAGGATTGTTAATTTATTTCAATTGTAATTACATTGGGTTTTTATTCGGAATAAGAACCTACTACTTTTTACAAAAAATTGATTATATCTTATTATCGCTATTCTTTATCAAGGTTATGGTTTCAAAGTATGACCTGCCCTTTCCCTATGCACAACACATAATTTAGCCGTGACGAATTATATGATAAAAGGTCAAGAATTCCTTCTTACATGTTCCTAACACAAGGCTGAGGTATTTCTGCATCTTATTTTACAGTTGGCTACACCGTAAGTAGACTTTAGACACGTAAGCAGACTATAACTGCTATAGCAGACACACGACTACTATAGCAGTTATAACAATAAAACCACTATTGTGTTTTCAAAAACGTCCGCGAACGTGTTAACAACTATGTTTAGAATCATCATTATCTAATAGTTTTACCGGTTCCAACCTAAGTCAGGCTTCGCAATTACAACCTTGAATTCCCAAAAACACGTTCAAATTACGATAATCTTTTTTAACCTTACGATAAAAGCGCGTACAGTTTTTTGATCCTGGCTGCTATTGCAGGTGAGGGTAGTTAAGCTAAACTAGTTGCCTGCAGACAGCTTGGATGTCTACTTACAGCTTGAAAAATCTCACATCTCTGTTAGCAATTACGACAAGAAAGATAACGCAAACTAGATGTTGTTGTATGTGTCTTATCGGTTTTAGGTATCTTCGGAACCTTGCTTAATAATATATTTTAATTATATATTTTTTTTATTAATTAGCATAAAATTTAATTTAGGTTAATTTTAATTTATTATTATTTTTTAGATATTAAGTTTAGTATTTATTTGTATGTAACTAAGTCCGGCTTATCGCTTACTTAATAATGTCGTATTGACTATCTTCAAATAGGCGAAGCCACGTGGTCACTTTTATTATCATTACATTGCATTGCAGTGAGGTACTTTGTAAGGTTGGCCACAAGGCCGAAGAGTGGAATGATTGGAATGTGCATTAAACACTACTCTTAAATTATGAACTAACGTTGTTTGGAGTGGAAACAACATGTTACTCTGTGTATACTAAATGTCTTAAGCTCTGCTTTGCGATTCAATAAAGTTCAAAGTAGTCTTAAGCATAAGTCCACCGTTTATTTATAGTATTTATTTATTTAACTGCATAAAATAACATGCGAATGGTGGACTTAAAAGCTCGTAGGTTATGCTATGATTATTTTCAGCGTTAATACGTCTTTTATATTTTAGACGCTCTTCATTTTTACATAGATCAACATACTTTTCCGTCTCCGTTAACTTACTTAAGTCCCCAAATCTACTATTTTTAGACTGGACTACTCATTTTTAAATTAATTATTTAAACCACTTACCATTAGTTGGTTATGTTATGCCTACTAAATTGTATGAAAAAGTGTTTGCAAAATGGTCGGGGGTTGTTTCAAATCATCAATCTTGATCTTTTTCCGTCTACACGTCTTTTCTCTCCTGCCAGTGTGTCAAAATGATTACCCACTTGCATGTGGTCAGCTAGCCCGTTATCCTCAGTGCATAACAGTTCTAGCCTATTGAGTCCATGCAGTGCCTCAATCAGTTGCAATGGTGCATCGGGCTTGCACGGCGCGCCGTCTCGGTGAAATTAGGAGAAATTTTGCGTGAAACTGTTTGATTTATCGCGGAAGAAACCTGTTCCCTTAGTGATTTGTATTTGAGAGCATGTGATAATGATTTACAAATAGTTTTATTTGGGGAAATAAGCAAAATAGGATACAGATGATGTGGACAAAAAAACTTTACTTGCTGAATGATATCTCGAAAGTTCTGATAGTTCTCTGAGTACCTCTCTTATCAAGTTACTGCAAATCGGAAGGCCATTGAGGTGGCCTCGCACTGGGCTTATCATATGAACACGAAAAAAATAATAAGAAGAATTAAGTACTTAATACCTTCCTGTTTTCATGATGGACTTAGTTATCCAGAGCCTTGGTTTGATTTGGTTTTGGTTGGTAAAAAAGGCGATTACAATACAAGTACTAAGCAGGACACACAACTGATTTTATTTCACAATGACATCTTTTCACTGGCGAATAAATTACCCTCATTCTAACGCTGTGTCAGGCTAGAAGTTGGTATTAAATGCGCGTCCGCTTCGCACCAACACCGCGGAGCTCTCCAGAATCCTGTACCTCCTCTCTGTCGTGCCACTCTTGCGACTGTCACGCCACTAGACAGAGGTCTCGGCACAGCGCACCAGCTACCTTGAAGACCAGAGTTATGGGCATACCTCGGTCAGCTAGCGCCAGACTGACAGGAGTCGCGAAGGTGAAGAAACGACGGCCTATGTCAGTGCTCTGCCTGAAGGATATGTGTTTGGATGTCCTCGTGAACAATGTAATTTAATTTCTTTAGCATAAGTACTACTTTCATTATGGGGTATACTATATTCTAGGAAGCATGTAAGCTTCGGGTCCTGTTGGACTAATCCATTAGTGCAGTCGGGGTAGATAAATCTGGCCCAGTCATTACTTGCAGGGTCACTTTTATCTGCCCCCCTGTAGACTAGGTAGTTCCCAGAGTTAACCTATCTTTTACGTAATATGATCACTCTCTTTAAGCTTTCTCCATAGTTCAAGATTCTAAACTATCGTTTTCTAACGCAAAATACCATTGCAACTTACATGAAGAATCAATTACATGCTTCGACTACATGCAAAGGATTGTGCAATACTACATAACATTTAAACACATAATATCTCGACTGTTTGCAAAAGTAGGCAGCTTATCTTAGTAGCTTATACCGGGCGAAAAAAAAATCGGTTTTATACAAAACTAGCGACCCGCCCCGGCTTCGCATGGGCATAAAAACCTTCCTCTTGAATCACTATGTCTATTAAAAAAAAACGCATCAAAATCCGTTGCGTAGTTCTAAAGATTTAAGAATACAAAGGGACATAGGGACAGAAAAAGCTACTTTGTTTTATACTATGTAGGTAGTGGTGATAGTGATCATTTTACAATTTGCCTAAAGCAAAAACAGCGAGCGCTTTTAAAATGACGACGCTGTTTGTAAAAAGACTATTACTTTACCGACAACATAGACATGGAAGACAGAAGGTATTCTTATACTATAAAGATAATAATAAAATAATGTGTTTACTATTGAAATGAAACTCGTTTCGATCATTCCCGTTGTGTTGGACTCGCCAGTCTCAGTGAGTGGGGGGCGGTGACATATTCATGGTGATCAGATACAAACACGTTTGTTGAGTATCTATGCCTCTGTCTACACTACGAAAATAACTTGTCTTCTCTCTCTCTTTCTCTTCGTTTTCCTGGTGGCATCCTTAGCTGGTTGCTTCGGAACTTCGAAAAACACGTGTTTTCTTGTCATGTGCATCTTCTTGTAGGCAATTCATTCGTAAAAGCCATCTTCCATCACATTTGTATGTGTTTCTGTGTTCGCTAAACTTGTCTTCTTTCTTATACCTTTCACGCTAAAAGTACTTGCATCAAGTTTTTTTGAAGTGACACAGATCCATAAGCACCGAATGTTAATTTTTTTAGCGCGAAGTATATGAGCTCAACGTAGATGTAGTTCGCGGGTTACAAACAATTTGCATAATTTAATCATATATTTATTTATTTGATTCATGTCAAATACAAACAAGGAACCCTAAAATTAAGAAATTTAGTACAAGGGTGCTACTTATTTCTATAGAAATTTATTCAGCACCCCGCGATAGAAACAAAAAAACAAAAGACGTTACAATTCTTTATGTAAATTGATATCAGCCATTGTTCGCTTCATTTACAAGCCTACAATTACTAAATCTGCCTTACTTCTCAAAGGTATAACGAAATGGCATAAAACTGCAGCCATTTGGAACATTATTATTATACTCGACGAGCAACCGTAACTCTGACATAACAATTCATATCAGAATCAGACCATCTTTCGTGACCTGTAGTGGGAACATTTCACTATCGACACCACTCCTATTCATAGTATTTCATAGACCGCTGACTACGCGTAAATCTTTCATTGTCTATTAAGAATGCGCAATGGATCGGTCATTATTTTAATTCGTTTTAGTCTGGATTTGATTGAATGGTCGTGGTGAAAGGTTGTAATTTGCATGCGTAATGCCTGGCTTACACGTATCTAATCCTCCGAATGGATGCATTTGATCAAGTCGTTTATTACTTCATGGGACCTGCTTTGGTTTATTAAAAGGTACTTAACTTGAGCATACGTTAGTCCTATTATCTATTATGTGTAATAAGGACTTGCTATCATTTTGGCTTCTTTACATTCAGCTAATTTATTCCAAATTCATGTACACAGAAAAATATACAAGAAAAAACATAGATTATAGAATTGAACATTAGTACATTGGGTGCTGTGCTGCTTATTTCTAAAGAAATGTCTTATCCAGCAGACCCAAGAGAGAAAACGAAGAAAGAGTAACATGCTAATCTTGAACTCCTAAGCAAAATGACTAATAATTACAACTGGAAATATACTAAAAAAAAAGAGAGCAATTTTTTTTTTTATGGTTTATTTTCCAGCAGCCTTACATCAAACGCTTAGTAACTTAACTCGTGTGACCTAATCACAGTTAAGTTTCGTGTAAGCATGCAATCATGCGCTGATTATCGCGACGACGCGATCCTGCTATGTGACCCTCATTAGCGCATGCGTTAGCGAATAGATACGTGCGACGCATAATATAATGCTGTTATTATAAATCACTTGGCATAGCCAAGGATGGTCATCCTTGGTCGCTGATTTCATCTATGCATTATGTTTGTATGGGACATAAAGTACAATCTATACTTCCATACTTAATATTATAAAGGTACGAACTTCTGTATGTCTGTTCCGCTTTCACGGCTAAGCCGCTGGACTGATTTTGATGAAATTTGAAAAATCTGAAAATACACCTTTCCTTTATCGCTTTAGCTCTCAAGTTACAAAAAAAACATAAACTCATCAGTTCTCAAAGGATAGCACAAAATCAATCTCATGTAGAGATAAATCTAAAACTATTTCCCCTATGGATTCAAACATTTTCAAATACACCATTTATCTCTTGAGATCTGATCATAAAGTTCCGCAAAGGCCAGAGCTATAAAGATGATGTTTATGACGCATCAATTTTGTCGACTGTGCATTAAACTAAGCGAATTTCAATGAATACGCCTGTACGTAGTTACTTGCCTTGGGTGGGTAGTTGAGTAATTTGTGCCATTTTCTACCGTGGTATATGTGGCTTTTATAGGAAACAATCGAATCGACCGACCTCCGTGACGTAATGGTTAACATGCCGGTCCGCTACTCAAGAGGTCCCGAGTTCAATCCCCGGTCAGGTCAAGATGAAAAATAGTATGTTTCTGATTGGCCTGGGTCGTGGATGTTTATCTATATATGTATTGGCTATAAAATATAGTATCGTTGAGTTAGTATCCCATAACACAAGTCTCGAACTTACTTTGGGGCAAGCTCAATCTATGTGATTTGTCTGTATATATTTATTTATTAAAAAAAAAGAATCTTTGAAGTGGCAGTGGGCAGGGCACATAGCGCTACGATCCAATGGCCGATGGGGCAGAAAGGTTCTCAAATGGCGACCACGCACCGGCAAGCGCAGCGTCGGACACCCACCGACCAATGGTCAGATGACCTGAAGAATGACGCAGACAGGCGCTCGATGCAGGCCGCTTCCAACCGGTCGTTCTGGAAATCCTTGAGGCCTATGTATAGCAGTGGACAACCTGCGGCTGAAATGATGATGTTAAATGATGTTGGCCCATCACAAGGGACAGCAAGTTATACTAGTATTTACTAGCGACCCGCCCCGGCTTCGCACGGGTGCAATGCTATATAATGCATGTATTATACATATAAAACCTTCCATCACTAGCTCTATCTACTATTAAAAAAAAACCGAATCTAAATCCGTTGCGTAAACAGTTTTAAAGATCTAAGCATACATAGGGACAGACTTTGTTTTATACCATACTAGCGACCCGCCCCGACTTCGCACGGCTATAAAAACCTTCCTCTGGAATCACTCTAGCTACTAAAAAAACCGCGCCAATATCAGTTGCGTAGTTTCAAAGATCTAAGAATACATAGGGACAGACAGCGGGAAGCTTACCCCCGTATTAAGAAACGTTTGATAAGCCCATTTTAACTAAAAGATGTTTTGGCTCTGTCTCTCTTACCTGACATTTCATGTGAAAGAACGAGACGAAACACATTTTAACTAAAATAGGCTTAACAAACGTTCCTTAATACGGGGGTTAAACTATGTAATGATAATGATACTATGTAGTGATACGATACGATAAGTGTCACTTACAAAAATATTCTTAATTCCAGCCTCAAACCTTCGCTCTCCAAATGGGGAACGGAGAAGAAGAAGGCGATCCGGTATGGCCGCGCGAGGAGCTCGGCCCCACCGGGGTGGACGACATGACTCGACTCCACGACCTTCACGAGGCAGCCCTGTTGTGGAACCTGAAGCTCAGATACGAACAGGGGTTGATCTACACGTATGCTGGTTCCATACTGGTTGCTGTCAACCCGTACAGACCCGTTGATTCGTTGTATGGACTGCAGACTGCTAGGAGGTAAATTTTAATGTTTTTTTTAAACGATTTGACATTTTATTAGCTGATAGTCAAGTGATGATCTGACTCCATGACCTTCACGAGGCAGCACTTCTGTGAAACTCTTTGGAGTTTTAAGTCTTTGTATCTTCTGCCAGCCTTTCTACATCATATGACGCGTCCCGCGTTGTAAATGAGAAAGTTCGCGGCTAAACCGCTGGACATATTTTGATGAAATTTGGTATGTAAAAAGGTAAAAACTCGGGGTCAAAGGCTTTATGGCGTGATATAACCAAGTACGAAGTGGGCGGAGCCGCGAGCATCAGTTAGTATTTAAATACCTAATTTGTTTGAATGCGTAATCTAACCTTGTCTAAAAAGTTAATTCAATTACGTGAATTCGTAGTTTTTCTGAGATCTAAATTTAGCATGCAATTACTGAAAAAGAACTGTTACATAAAACCTAAATACAATTCAACTGCTTTCCGTGTTTTTAAGACTGTACCTTACTGCTTGACAATATAATGTGAATTACGTTTCAGGTACCACGCAGCGGAAGCCCTGGGCGACCTTCCACCTCATCTCTTTGCCATAGCCGCCGCTGCGCGCGCATCTCTACCTCAGCCTCAGGCTATACTCATCTCCGGCGAGTCGGGAGCAGGGAAAACAGAGTCAACCAAGCTAGCCGTCCAATTCCTAGCCGCAGTAGCCCCAGCGCCTCCGGGCAGAGCCCCCGTCTCCGAACAGATCTTGGAAGCAGCCCCGCTGTTGGAAGCCTTCGGCAACGCCAGAACGCCAAAAAATCACAATTCTAGTCGCTTTGGGAAATTACTTGAACTATATTTCAAAGATGGCGCTTTAGCTGGCGCCCGAGTTGCTCATTACCTTTTAGAAAAATCCAGAATAGTCACACAGTCGCCGGGCGAAAGGAACTACCACGTGTTTTATGAATTGCTCGCTGGATTAGACGAAGAACAGAGAAAATCTCGAGGTCTACTCACAGCGGAACATTATTTCTATTTAAATCAAGGAGGCGACTCTGGAGGAGCCGGCGCTGGCGCCGATTGGTCAGCTCTATGTGGTGCCATGCAAGTCCTCGGGATCGGGGATGCTGAACGAGAAGATATTATTAGAGTACTGGCCGCGGTTTTGCACCTTGGCAACGTATACTTCCATAGAAGACAATTGCGTCACGGGCAAGAAGGTGTGCAATTGGGCGGTGGCGCTGAGGTTCGTTGGGCTGCGCATTTGTTGAAAGTCCCTGCTGAGGCTTTGGCGAGAGCACTGACAACAAGAGTAACTGCCGCAAGGGCTGAGCGAATGAGATCCCCTCTACCCATCGACCAGGCTTTGGATGCACGAGACGCATTCGCTAAAGCCTTATACTCTTCGCTGTTCAACTGGCTGGTTCTTCGGATAAACTCGATAGTCCACCGCGCGGGGCTACACGACGCTCACAGAATATCTCTCCTTGATATCTTCGGATTTGAAGACTTGGAAGAGAACTCTTTCGAGCAGCTTTGTATTAATTACGCGAACGAAACGCTACAGCATTACTTCAATAAGCATATCTTCAAGTTGGAGCAGCAGGAGTACCAGAAAGAGAGACTGGAGTGGTCCAACTTAACGTGGAATGATAACTCTCCAGGTGGGTATTGACTTTTTGTTTAAGGGAGTTCTTAAAAAATGTTCTAATTCTGTACAGATGAAGAAGTTATTAATTTTATTGGGTTTGCATATATACATACATAACGAGTAATTCCTGAAATTTTCTTCTTCGTCCAAGCGTGTTTCCCAGTTACATCTTTAGCTTACGCTTCAGAACCCAGGGTACACTATTAATCATGGTCCTGATTTGGCGGGTGGAGCCACTGTCCTCCGTTACCCTTTTTACAGGGAAACCAGACCAAAAGGAATATGATCCGGGTGTGTTAGTGGCCAACCGTATCAGATTTTTCAGGCTGCCTAAAGCATCTTCCATAGTCATACGACTGCCATTTATCGATAACAGACGGGACCCTCCACCTCCCATGGCCCTACCAACCTCTCGGTTATACGAGCCGAATCTCGGGAGAGTGCGCTGTACTAGCATTTCGCATCTCTTTCCAGTCGCACCTGCTTGATCTCCCTACAAGTTCTCTATAGTGTTTCCTATCTATGCAATCATTGCATTTTAATAACTCTTCCCCATCTTTAGGGGGCTTACGTTCACACGTACGCCTCGCTTGCCTTCTCGGCCAGAGGCCAGCTTCTGTCTTCTAGGTCTTTGAGTTTGTCTCAGTTTCAGTTTAGATGAGTTTTAACAGACGGGACCAACGGCTTAAAACGTGTCTTCCGAAGCACTCAAGATAGAAATGCCACTAATGGCATCCAATCCAAACAGGCCGGACACTCGCCGCCGCTTGACGCTCGCTTTTGTTACGAAAACGTCCTCTCCTTCATAATTCCCGAAATTTTATCACTCCTTTTTTGCTCAGTGTAAAAATATCCAATATTTATGTTTGCTTTCAGTGATCCAGCTGCTAAGCAAGAAGCCTGTGGGTATCCTGCACCTACTGGACGACGAGAGCAACTTTCCGCGCGCCTCCGACGCCTCATTCTTAGAAAAGTGCCATTATAACCACGCTCTAAACGAATTGTACTCAAGGCCCAGACTGGGCGCGAGCGAATTTGGGGTGAGTACCTCAAATTAACATAGATTTCTTTTTTAATCTAACAAGCTTAAAATATAATATCCCCTAGTATGTCCAAACGATGAACCACTTGGTGTCGTGTCCCATCTGCCCGCCCTCATGTACAAAAGGAGACTTGGCTGTGGCTTCTGACTAGGCCGCAAATGTTGCATACCACTGGGCCAAATTTATATAGTTTTTAGTCATTGACACGAAAGCAGAAGAGACTTAAATACATACATATCATCACGCCTGCCTCTCCAATAGTACTCTAATAGTCTAATACTAACTTAGAACTCAAAAGGAGCAATCTGACAAAGGAACTTAACTTTGTCACGTGGAACATTAGCACGTTGACCAGACGCATAAGAGAACAGGGGAAAGTCTAAAAAGTGGTGGCTCGTAGTCGCAGTGGAGGATATGCATGAAAATAGTCTCAGATCCAAGTCTCTAAGGATGAAGGGCAGGAGAAAATGTAGGAAAGAAATTATTGGGCTCCGAAACATTCAGCTGGTAGGCAACTGGGTAAGCGCTAAGATAAGAGAGAGAGCACTTTGATATTAAATACTGAGTTTTACATGTGGTTCCACCCGCGTGGTAAAGTCGGGGACAGATAAAGCTAACTCCCCGGTCATTACGGTAGATACGGTGGGGGGTCAGGTTTATCTGTCCCCGACTGTACTTCGAAATTTTACTTCAAAAAGTAGCCTATATGTTCCTTCCTCAGATCTGACGATCCTCATAATTGTCTTCTTCTAAATCGACTAAGCTGTTTAAGCGTGAAAAAATCACAGACACAGTTTTAACGATCTCCGTGCTGTCCGCTACTCGGGTAGTCCCGGATTCCCGGTCAGCTCATGATGAAAAATTATCTTTTTCTGAATCGGCCTGGGTCTTGGATGTTTATCTATATATGTTTTTGTCATTTAATATAGGATCGTTAAGTTAGTATCCAATAACACAAGTCTCACTAACTTTGGGGCTAGTTCAATTTGTGTGATTTGTCCCGATATATTTATTTATCTTCTTGCATACCTTCAGGATGGTTTCTCTGACTGGAGGGTTACTACCGTCTCTTAAAACCACGCAAGATCCAGTGAATAAGCGAGACAGCGCGATACAAGATGTAATGCGACATCCCCCTTACTCACTGGATCTTGCATGGTTTTAAGAGATGGTAGTAAGCCACCTGATCCCAATATTACCCACAGATAAAACACTACGCCGGCCAAGTGTGGTACAACGTGGAGGGTTTCCTGGACAAGAACCGGGACGCGCTCCGCGGCGACGTGCTGGAGTTGCTGTGCAGCAGCGAGGTGCCGCTGGTGGCCGAGATGTCGGCGCAGCTGCGCGCGCAGCACGACGCCAACAAGACGCTGCCGAGGGGCGCCAACGGGAGGTTCGTCACCATGAAGCCCAGGACCCCGACGGTGGCAGCTAGGTAATTGCAAGCACTTACCAAATTATTTTGCGTGCTTTCGCCACTAGTTAGTTCATGCACTCCTGCCGGCCGGCACCCACCCACTACTGTTAGTGTTAGCGCCCGGTAACATCACGTGACAGGTATCTCCGCACTACAGGTAAACCCCTCTTGGCAGTAGTAGTGTCGGGGTGAGTATCACTGTAACGCTCTCTTCTTCTTGGGTTCGCCGAGCGGTGCAGACGTGTATTGTGTTCTAGTGCTTTAACATGGCCTTTATTAGTATTTGATATTGATATGATATTGCTGTTGATAATTTTAATATGTGTTCAAAGTGTAACTGTAGATTAACATAGGTAGGCACGGTCGAGGGATTGGTACGCTTCAGGCTGTATCCCAGTGATAGAAGCGGGGTTGGTGCTCCTATCTTTACCGTGATTAATGCCAAAGCTTAGACACGAATGGGTAATTCGGTCCTAGCTAATATTAGTTACTACTAACTTGTTGTGTTGTACTAACAGTAGTTTGCATGAACTAACTAGTGGCGGAAGCCTCAGAGTAGTGGGTGGGTGCCGGCCGGCAGTAGTTTGCATGAACTAACTAGTGGCGGAAGCACGCAATATAATTTGGTAAGTGCTTGTAACTTTGACTTCCGCAAAGTAACACCTGAATCTATTATATAGCTAGGTTATTAATGTTCTTACCTACTTACTGCGATGGTTCAGCGACCCAAAAAGGATCTGTGCCTCCGACACCAGCTCTCCACCGCTCAGCGCCTGTTCCCGAGGGAAATTCACGCAAGCGAAGCTGCGCGCGAAAGCTAGTTAATAAATATAGGGACAAATCACACAGAAAAAAAACCTTAACTGTGTCGGGTCGATGGTAAAAATAAACTATTTCTATATTTTCCAATCTCATCAGCACACTCAGCTTACCTATCTTTTATGGTTCCAGGTTCTCAGACAGTCTTCACCAGCTGCTAGAATCCATGTCGCGCTGCAACCCCTGGTTCGTGCGCTGCATCAAGCCCAACACCGACAAGTCTCCCATGAAGTTCGATATGCCGTGCGTTCTCGCCCAGCTGCGGTACACCGGCATGCTGGACACCATCAAGATCAGGCAGACTGGTTACCCTATCAGGATACCCTTCCAGAGCTTCGTGGATAGATATAGGTGAGTATTCGTCTGTTCTTTAATGACGGGGTCCTTACAGGTGGCTTACCACCATCTCTTAAAACCATGCAATAACGATTGAGTAAGGGAGATGTCGCCTTACTTACATCATGTATTGGGCTATCTCGCTTACTCACTCGTTCTTGCATGGTTTTTAAGAGATGGTAGTAGGCCACCAGTTCCATATGGACTGTAAACTAAATTATTATTTGATATACGTCGTCTACATGAAATGGCCTATGGCTCGAACAAACATTAAAATGGTGCATCTAAGTCGGAGTAGATTTGTGGCACAAGCGCAGCTGAGGTGAGCCGATGTTGCCCGAACATTGTTATACGAGTTTTCAGAACCCGTAGCCAAAGTGACAATTTCAAAACGCTAACGAATGTCGACAACATAGATTAAAGAATTTGCCTCGCGTTAGAGCCGCGCGCGATTCCTAGTTCTATGGTCGACAAGAACAAAATGTATGGGATTGACATATTCTGCGGTAAATCACGTGGTCAACCTTATGTCAATCCCATACATTTTGTTCTTGTCGTACCTCGTTAACGTTTTGCGATTATGACTTGGGCTAAACCCCCTGAGTCTGAAACAGTCTTTTGGTATCCTAAGCTAGGCTGCTTGTAGCCCGGAGTCAGGTGTTCTGCTATTTCTCTACAGCTTCACATTTTCTTCAGAAAGAAAGAAAAGCTGTAATTTGGTTATTAAATTACTTGTTTTCAGGTACTTGCTGAAATCGACTCCACCTCGATCCACGCCGTATCGAGAGATCTGCAACTCCATTTTGGCTGAAATGCCGCCCACTGGTGCTGGTAAGGAAATGTCTCGATTATTTTTATAGAAAACTGCCCGCCCCTTCGCTCCCCTTCGCTCACTTGAGTTCTTTATATTGCGATAAAAAACTTGGCGTACATTCTATTCTAAAGTATGATAGGCAATGATTATAGTTTGAAAACGGCATTCTACATTACATCGTGCCAGGAAAAGCATTCCTAGTATCTGTGGTTCAAATTTTGTATAGAAAACACACTAACACCAACAGACAAACAAAAGATCTCATCAAAAATCTTAATGAAATAAAAGTATTAAGTTCCGATATCTTAGATACTTCTAATCAATTAGAATATTGATATCAATGTAGTTTTATTAATGACTCAAGCTATTAACACATCATTGACGCATTCACTCGCTGTTTGACCAAATAGAAAGATATTTCTCCTATTAATGTGTTTATTATCAAACTACTTTATTATCAAACTTTTACAAAATTTGTAGTTTTTGAGCATTCTGTAATAAAGTCATGTAATAAGTGGAGGTGTCGTGTTATTCAAAATAAAATATGGGACATAAATGGAAACTTGTGAAAACGCGTAGTTATGTTTTAAAAGCAATGATATTATGTATGTAAATTTGCTTCATTGTTATTTATTATTCTTGATGAAAAAAAGGGAGTATAATGTGTCTCCGTGTGTGGTATTGTTATAGCAAAACGGATGAATGTATCGATTTTGATTCAGTTTTTTGTACAGTAAATAATTATGTGACTTTCTTGAATTTTATCTGCTCGGCTATTTGAAATTGGTTTTCAGTTGAAATTGCGTGTTTTCATAATTATCTAAAAATCTAATAATTAATTTTATTTTACTAATAACAAATACTTTAATTATTTGATTTTAATGCGAAAGTAAATTTGTATTACTTATACGTCATTTTGCAAAACTTACTTAGAAGTACTAAGAAGGGCGTAGGCTACGTTTCATCCGTGCTATTACAAATTTCTAAACAATGGACGATAAAACTGAAAATGTAATTAAATTATTAATCCTAATTAAAATCAAGATATTATTTGCATGCTATTGTGAAAGCAAAACATGTAACAGCACCTACTATTGTAACATCTTGTACTACCATGTTTTACATACATACATACATATATCATCACGCCTGTCTCCCGTAGGGGTAGGCAGAGACTAGAGATTTCCATTGGCTACGATCCTTACATACATACCTCTCTCGCCTCCTCCACACTCATCACTCTCTTCATACACGCTCGCCGATTTCGGGTACTCCTAATGTCTCCCTTTTTCAAAAGGTCTGCGATTTGGTCGCATTATGTTTTACGAGGCCGACACTGACCGCCGCTCCCAGCCAACTCTGCTTTGTATATACTTTTCGTCATTCTCCTTTCATCCATCCTCTCTACATGTCCAAACCATCTCAACCCCTTTTTCTATTACCTTTTACTACCATGTTTTAAGGCAAATAAATGAATTGAAACGAACCAACAAAAAAATGTGCGATTCCCAGCCGGCGCGGACTACCAGCTGGGCGCGGCGCGTGTGTTCGTGAGGGAGGCGCTCCACCGCGCGCTGGAGCGGGCGCGCGCCGACAAGCTGCGGGCGGCCGCCACCAAACTGCAGGCGCAAGTGCGCGGCTACCTCGCGCGGTGAGACAACTCTATTTATGACACCATCTATTGAACTGTGCCTTTATATTTTTGTTTGTAGCATAGATTAAAAAAAAATGCTTCATGTAGAGAGACTGCGCGCGATTCGAACTTCTTTGGTTTATAGGATGATTACCGACGACCTCCGTGGCGTAATGGTTAACATGCCTGACCGCTAATCTGGAGGTCTCGGGTTCGATCCCCGGTCAGGTCAAGATGAAAAATTATCTTTTCTTATTGGCCTGGATCTTGGATGTTTATCTATATATAAGTATTTGTTATAAAATATAGTATCGTTGAGTTAGTATCCCATAACACAAGTCTTGAACTTACTTTGGGGCTAACTTGATCTGTGTGACTTGTCCCTATATAACTTTTTTTTATTAACATTTTGTTTTTTTTTTCTAATTTAAAATATCTAATAGCACTGGCGTAACCTTTCGCAGACTTGAAACCGTGACGTCATATTTGTTGTTTCATCTGCTGAGCGTCCCATGATGGCCACTTCTTTTTATATTGTTGTTAGAAATAGTGGACGCAAATCAACTGCAAATATTTTAAGAGCAGATTCAGATTATTATACTGAACAACTTTTCAAATAAACTTTTTTTGGAACAAAAATCTATTTGACCTCTCATACCAATTGAGAATCATCTGATCTAGTTAAGGACAAAAACAATAGCATTTCTATATTTTATATATGAATATGACTTTTAAAATATTTGCAGTCGATTTGAGTTGACTAACTTTAAAATTCAGGTATTCAAATTGAAATTTATTTATTTCCTGAACATAGGTAGTACAAAACAAATAGATGGTACACAAAAGCGGGTTTCTCTATGTTCCGCCATAAGGCATACAAAACAAATAGGCGTGTTAGTCATTACATTTTAACATTACAGTAGTACGAGTATCAACACAAAAAATACACAAATTCTTCGTTCATGTGTAGTTCTAGGTCTAATAGTTATATTTGTATAACACAGCAAACGTTACCGCCAAATGCGTCGCTCGGCCATCACACTCCAGTCGTGGTGGCGCGGCGCGCACGCTCGGCGCCGCTTCGTGTCCGCCCGGCGCGGCGTGCTGCGCGCGCAGGCTCTAGTGCGCGGGCGCCGCGCTCGCAAGCGGTACGCCGCGCTGCAACAACAGCATCGCAGGCGCATGGAGGCGCAGCAGGCTTTAGCGCAGTGAGTGTATACCTTTATTTTATTAATTTGTTTATGTAAAGTATGAATAAAGGTAAATAAAAAATATTTTTTCTTTCAAGTTGTAAGGGGTTACTACCTTCTTAAAACCATGCGATCCAGTGAGTAAGTGAGATGTCGCCTTACATCATGTATCGCGCTGTCTTGCTTACTCACTGAATCTTGCATGGTTAAACTTGTAAGGTTTTATAGTTTTGTATACGGACGATTTGGTATACGGGTCGGATACAATTGAGGCTGGACAAAAACTAATATCGAATCTTATTTCTTTGATGAAATCTGGAGGTTTTCATTTAAGAAAATGGTCGTCGAACGAAAAAAAAATGCTGGAGAACATAAAACAACAATTAAGCAAGTCTGAAGATAACATATTTACATTCAAAACGGATACTGTGTCAAAAACATTAGGCTTGTGCTGGGATTCATCTCAAGATAATTTGATATTTCAGTACCAACCTTCTCAATTACCATCGAAAATAACAAAAAGAGTTCTCCTGTCGGAAATATCGAAACATTACGATCCACTCGGGTTTACAGCCCCATTATTAACAAAATTAAAGATACTTTTTCAAAAACTGTGGAACTATAATTTAAAATGGGATGATCAAATACCTGACGATTTACATAGAGAATGGAAGAAGATAATGAACGATTTTCCTAACATTAATCAGTACAAGGTGCCAAGATGGATTCAGTGCTGTAAACAAGACGTCATAGAACTTCATGGATTTTGTGACGCATCCATTGAAGCCTATGCGTGCGTCGTCTATGCTAGAGTGAAAGGTCAAACAAAGTTAACATTGGTGGCAGCGAAAACCAAACTCGTGCCCCACAAAAGAGCCATAACATTACCCCGATTAGAGTTACTGGGCGCACACTTATTGTCAAAACTTATTAATAAAATTGAAGAGGCACTATCTCAACATGAACTTCAATTATATGGATGGACGGATTCTATGGTGGTTCTTGGCTGGCTACAAGGTGAACCTAGTCGGTGGAAGGCATTCGTATCAAACAGAGTGAGCAAAATAATTGACGTCATGCCGAGTGAGTGCTGGCGCTATGTGAAGTCCGAGGAGAACCCCGCTGACGCGGCTAGCAGGGGCTTATACCCCCAACAACTTACTGACAACAAGATGTGGTTCAATGGGCCACACTGGCTAACAACATTTAATGGAGAACAACAACCAAAAAAATATACAACATGCGAAGAAACGAGATCAAAACAGTCTAACATTATAACCCAACAAGAAAGTCATTTAATTAATAACTTATTAAATAAATATAGTACATTTAATAAGACAGTACGAATATTGGCTTGGTTATTGAGGACATTTACACCGATGCGCAAACAATTGCCAACGTATCTCACATTACATGAACTCGCCGCCGCAAAAACGCTGATTATCAAACACGTCCAACACATGGAATTCAGAACGGAAATAGAGAGTCTTACAAAATTTTATAAAATTGATCGCAAAAGTAAATTATTAAGTCTCAATCCGATTATTGACAAATCTGGATTGCTACGTGTGGGTGGAAAGTTACAAAATAGCAGTTTGAACATGGAGATGCAACATCCGAAGATCATCCCTCGGAGTAGTCGACTAACGGAACTTTTGATAGATGAAGCTCATCAACATACATTTCACGGAGGACCTCGAATGACTCTTACGAATTTGAGGCAACAATATTGGATACCTGGAGGCTACGGTATTGTCAAGAAACATTTACGCAACTGTGTAACATGTAGGAAGAACAACCCAGTAAAGCAACATCAGCTGATGGGAGACTTACCTTCAGCTCGTACGGAAATTGCACCTGCCTTTTTCCACACTGGAGTTGATTACACTGGGTCCCTGGACGTAAAGGCCAACAGAACAAGAAATGCTGCGTCGACGAAGGGATATGTAGCCCTTTTCATCTGTATGGTAACCAAAGCCATACACTTGGAGCTGGTTACAGACCTAAGTAGCACAGCATTTCTAGCCGCGTTGAGAAGAATGGCAGCTCGGCGTGGAACCCCCCGACATATATATAGTGACTGTGGAACAAACTTCGTCGGGGCGAACAGGATTTTACAAGAAGAAACAGAGAAGATTAAATTAAAATTTGATGATCATTTCATGGACGTATTGACTGGCATGAAAATACAATGGCATTTCAATGTGGCATCATTTCCTAGCTCAGGTGGATTGTGGGAAAGGTCTGTAAGAAGTGTCAAGTATCATCTAAGAAGAGTGGTGGGAGCCCAACGCCTAACATTTGAAGAATATTCAACACTCCTGGCACAAATAGAAGCATGTTTGAACTCCCGACCTCTATGCGCCCTAACAGAAAATACTGACGACCTTGACTGTTTAACACCAGCCCACTTTCTTACTGGTCGAGCCGGAGTTACGGTCATTGAAACAGCGGAAGATGCGAGAACTAGGTGGCATCTAACAAACCAACTATTTAAACAAATATGGAAGAAATGGAGATCGGAATATTTGACGGAACTTAACACACGGAATAAATGGCGACAACCACAGCGAAATATACAAATTGGAGACTTGGAAACATTAGAAGATGAAAATCTGCCCCCTGGAAAATGGCCTATGGCACGGGTGGTAGAATTACACCCCGGCCGAGATGGACTCGTACGCGTCGTCACACTCAAAACAAAAAATGGTTACTTAAAACGGCCTATTCTTAAACTTTGCGTACTGCCCATCGAGCCGAAGCAGCGTGAACTGGACACACCACAGCCAAAATCGAGCAATAAGAAAAATAACAGTTGCAAATCTATGCCGACGCTGTACACTGTTGCTATGGCACTACTTTTCTTTATGACTTTTATATCGAACTCAAGCGGAACAAACAACATTACCAAATTAGATGACAAACAGGCCCTATATTTTGACCCAATGGCGAAGATGCAAATGATACGAGACCGATGGACCCTTGTGACTTATTATAATATGTCTCCATACTGGCAAGGTACAACAGCTCTGGAAAAAATATTGGACTATTTAGGAAAAACATGCAAGTCATTGGAACCGAACAATAAATGCAATATGATAACACCACAACTTATACACGAGTGCGGCGAGCTACATCACTATAACGAACTACTGCTAACTCAACATTTTCTCGAGCATTCCAGACAGCGTCGGGGTCTTATCAACGCCGTGGGATACCTCGCCAACAGCCTGTTCGGCGTATTAGATCAACAATTCGCAGAAAAATACACACGCGATATAGAACTTATTAAACAAAATGAAGCTCACCAGAGACAACTATGGGACAACCAGACGTCGATAATAGAATCTGAATACAATTTGATTAAGAGAACAGAGGAAATTATGAATAAACAACACAAAATTATTAACAAACATTTAAATATTTTGGACGGAAACATACAGCTGATATTAGAAGAAGAAGTCAACAGAGCTATAAAGGAAGATTTTGCCTTTACTGCACTGACCGCCAGCAACATGATCCAACATTTGAAAAGTATTCAGAATGTTATGTTAACTACCATTTCAGATATTTATCATGGTCAGTTCAACTTACACCTATTGCAGCCACAACAACTACAGCAACAACCAAATATTATTTCAGGACTCCTCAATGGTGATTTGACACTACCGATCGACATTCATGAAGACTTACATAAACTTTATAAAATCTTGAGAGTGAAGGCACGGATGACTGAAGAATATTTTATATTCGAGATACAAATACCACTCATAAGCCGAGAAACCTACGACTTATACAACATTATACCTATACCACAGACATATCAAGAAAAATTTGTGATGATTTCGCCCGTTTCTGAATATGTAGCTATAAACTTACAGAAAGATAGCTATTTACCACTTTCCGAAGGAAGTTTGGAAAAATGCATATTAAGAGATAGCTCTACATACATGTGCTTTCAACATATTCCCATCTATAAAATTAAGACGGACAGAGATCTTTGCGTTTTAAATAAAAATAATGTGTGTCAGACTAGTAAAACCGAATGCAAGAACATGTGGATTGGATTAACAAAAATAAATACATATCTTTATTTTTGCTGCGACCAATGTCACCTACGAACAATATGCGACACTCAGGTTACCGCACACGAGCTCACGCGGGCTAATATCATTTCCCTGGAAGACGGCTGCGTCATCAAGGCCAATGACTTTACAATACAAGGACACAAACGCTATCAGAGTCAGCTGAGCGTTACATACAATATCGAGAAACCTGTAGTGGCGCCTATCAACCACATTATAAACATAACTATTGATCGAGAGGAGATGAACAGGGAATGGAATGAAACAGACTTGGAAGTAGGACGGATACATCATGAAATAACTGAAAGGTTTAGGAACTTAAAGGAGAAAGCTGTTTATGATAACGCGAACACAGTTTCATCTCACGACATACACCACTACGTGTTGATATATGGAATAGTAGGAGTAATGACGATAACAGCGATAATCATTGCTTTTCGCCGAAACTGTGGAAGATGGAATACATTAAATGGGAACGCGCTCGCGCCTGCCCCCGCCCCGCTGGTCGTGGAACTGGAGCCTCGCCCTGCGCCGCGCGCCAGACCAACGTTTAGCAAAATCGTGTTTGATGAACATTCGGTCTAATTACATTGTTATTATTTTATCTTGCTTTGTAAAGGATGCACCCCTTCCTCTTTCTTTGCCCTCGGGAACATGTTCGGTGAAACCGAACACCTGTGACGTCGGCCGCCGGCCGCCGGCACTATTGCTTAACTTTATATTTTACATATTAGTGCACATTTCAAACGCCACGGTACGGGTGCATTCTAAACATTTTATAACTAATTATTATTGTGACGTGGAAATAAAGTGAAGTGATTTTACATCTGACTTTCTCCTCACTCTCATCAACCTCAACAAACACCACACTCCCCAAACAACACTAAAATGTTAGATTGATTTTGCTTTAAAAAGAAACAATCTATCATTTTACCAACATATTGCAACCTCATATTCATTGCTTCTATCCACTATTATATGATGGATAATAAACCATCCTTAAGTATGATTTTGCTTATTGAAATTACCTATGATTCGAAAGGAAATCTCTTCTTTTTAACTCACTTCAGAAACGGTGACGGTTCTCAATTAATTGTAATCTTTATTTTTCTTGTGCGATTTTTTGGTTTGTGCCTTTATTCCACATTTAACCCTGAAAATGAAATACAGACGCCGAGCAGCCGAGCAAAAGGCCCAGAAAGCCAAGGCCGAGAGTCTTCAGGTCCTGGAGGTGCCTGCGGAGCTGGCCTTCATTCTGTCCAAGATCGACGAGTGGCAGCCGCCGCATACTGATAGACATCTGGCTAAGGTAACATTTTCAAATAATTCAATTTAGTCGTGAATGAAAAGTCATTTTCTTTCTGCTTGTAGATGTAGTGTTAAAATGGCTATAGACTGCACATAAATTTGCCTAATATGGGTCACGTTTATTACCTAGATTCGCCATATTTTGAAGAAGGAAAAAGGCCAGAACACGCGCTCACAAACGATAACAGTTTTGCCGGATAGAGGACTTGTTTTACGTTACCGTTATGTTTCGTTACGTTTTAGGTACCGTTAACTTTGGTAACGTTTATTTTTACCCACCTGACCATATCCGGCAAAATGCCGGTCCGGTTGCAGTGCGTGTTACTCTAAGACTGTGATATTTGAGAAGGAACAGGAAAGCTTAAGTATCTCTTTGGCATTTTGTGATATAGCTCATTGTGATATCCATTACGAGTGAACACCCTGCAATGTATGCCTCCTGTTTAACATAACAATTTTATAATATGGCAAGTTAATAATAATGCGATATGCGCCCACAAACCAGCTTTGGTACTCCTCAACGCCTTGATTGCTTATTCGCCAAACATGGACATTTTTTTTAATAATAAAGAAAGAAAGAAATCATTTAAAACTAAACTCAAACCCTTTTTTTTCATGTAAGTATAATTTATATGTCTCAAAAACCTGTGTAAATTGCCCTAGCTCCTAGTACGGATTGAGGAACTGTAAGTGCTATCAGTTTTTTTCAATAATTCTATAAAAAAAAAAAAACTTTGTTTAGAGTACGTCGTTGTACATACACATCGATTGAATTTGATTGATTCAATAACTAAAGCACTCTTTCACTCTTCAATATGCTTGGCCACCGTGGCGTTTACTCTGTTATGAAATAATGTTATATTTTCCCGCCAGGTGGCAGGCGACGTGTACGCGGAAGAGGAGCGTATCCAGCTGCCTCGTGACCTCCAGCAGTTCGCATTTTCCAAGTTCAGCTCGGTTTACTTCGCGGACGGTGGCCAGCTCAGCCCCAAGAAACACCCCATCACCAGGCCTTTCCTCTCCAAGGCTGCAGTCAGGTAAGAATTTAATTTAGAGAACAGAGCAAGCAATTTTCTTGGGACTTTTAGTAAGACTTGTTTTGGAACAAAGAACCTTGGGGTCCTTTTCATTATCAGGACGTTCCTGTATAAGACTGCAGTCTGATAAAGACCTTATTTACTATAGACTCTGTGACCTGTATCAGGTTTCGTTTATTTAAGTTCAAACATTGAGTATTTCGCGGATTGAAGACTTTAGTCGGATGAGGATCTAATTTAGAGAACTTATCTAACTTAGGTTGAATGTTTGGAATCAAATATGTTAAATTAATACCATCTGTAGCTATTCAATGCAAAAATAAATCGGCCAAGTGCGAGTCGGACTCACGCCCCTAAGGGTTCCGTATCACGTACGTTATGGGCCCTAGCCATATTTAATGTGATATTTGTACCTATTCAATGCCAAAAAAATAACATTTTTCTTCTTTTTTTTTAAATACTGTACAGTCAGATTCCCTGGTACATCTAAAAAGTCCTGCTGAAATGAACTTATTATACTTCAGTTCGCTGCTTTGTTGCATCCTTGGGATCTTTGCATGCCTCTTTTACCAAGTTGACATCTGTGTTTCATTTTTTTAGTAATTTCCTTTTTTTAAAGTGGCTGTTTCCGTCACGCAAAGCTCCGCTTTTAAAGTAATTTGTTCCAGTGTGGTTTAATTTTTTTATGACTTTATATAGAGATCAAGATTTCAATGATGCTGTCGCGACGTTCAAACTAATTCTGAGATGGTGCGATGAGTCAGCAGCTGGTGATGAAGCGAGACAAAAGGTGAGACATCAAATTAATTTGATTAAGTTTCCTTATGATTTGCCTTATAGACATGCTTTCTGCTGTTGTGCTCCTCTTCTTAAAAATCACCTATTCTAGAACAACATTTATTAGTCATCTTGTTATCCGACTGGAAATTCTGCTTTATAGGTGATAATTTGATAAACTGCTAGAGAATATATAAGCCATCGTACACACGGTTACGCAAATCTTCGATACCTGACGATTTTTAACTACAAGCGACTACTTACCGTGTGACAGAGATTCAAACCTGGAATCATCATTTTTTTTAAATAGTTTATAGTGGCCAGTATTCTTAAGGTTCCGCAGCTCGTGTTATTACAGGCCAGGCCGGATCGTGCCACGCTTGGGGAAGTGTGTGCGTCTTATTGCGTTTCGCACACAGACGTTGCCGACATTTTGTGCACTTTGTATTGTCATAGTCGATTGCATTGTGCTAATTTTGTAATATATATTTCAACTAGCTGTTGCCCGCGGTACCGCCCGCGTGTGCCTCGGTTATATCGCGCCCGAAAGTAGGCTATGTTTGACTCCTAGTGCATAACTATATCCATACAAAATTTCATCACAATTGGTCCAGCAGTTTAGCCGTGAAGAGGTGACAGACAGACAGACTTTTGCATTTATAATATTAGTATGGATATATCTCATTTCATGTTATCACAGGTGTTAGCGGACTATATAGCGTCCCGCGGGCTTTCATCCCGAGGCCTCCGGGACGAGATCCTCGTCCAGCTGTGCAACCAGGCCAGCGGCGCCGGGCCCGCCGCCGAGCGCGTGTGGCAGCTCATGGCGCACTGCCTCGCCGCCTTCCAGCCCGGCGTGCCGCTGCACAAGTGAGTGGGCTGGCGCTAGATGGCGTTAGTTAGATATTAACGGGTGGATTGCGCCAAAGTAATATTATATTATAATATTCTAGTACACGCCTGTTACCCTTTTCTTCTCGTTTCCTCTCTTGGGTCTGCTGGAAGAGATTTCTTTAAAAATAAGCAGCACCCTTGTACTAATGTTCTTTATTCTATGTTATTTTCTTTTGTACATTTTTCTGTGTACATGAATTTTAAATAAATTAATAAATAAATAAAGTACCAGTTATCGTAACAGTTAAAGTCAAACGTAACAGTAACAATACTGCTAACTATAACCGTTGAAGCGACGTAGGTTGCACCGTCGTATTTTGTAGCATAGTTAGTTACCAGAGTTACAAGTATAATGACGTCCGTGGAGGTTATTCGACCCATCATCTGACAGATAAGTTGACAATAACAATAGCGCTAACCGGTCAAGCTTGGGCGGTTACGGTTAGCGTAAAAGTTATGACGTATTTTGACGATTGATGATTTGTTAAGTCTATTTTAGTTTAAATGTGTTTCGTCTCGTTCTTTTACATGAAGTGTCAGGTAAGAGAGAAAGAGCCAAAACATATTTTTGTTAAAATTGGCTTATCAAACGTTTCTTAATACGGCGGTAAATCTCGGAATGGAATTTCAGGTTGATTAGCAAAGGCTATCCATTTTCCGAAATCTAAAAGCCATACAGGCAGGACCTCAGCAAATAATGGTCTGAATGAAAAGATGTTAAGTAGATAATAATTAACATCACTTGAAGAATTTTATCTGCCAGAGATTACTCGTTTTTTATTGAAGTAAAAACTTCTTTAGTAACCTTGTGCACTTATTGGGATGGGTAAAATATTGTTAAATCCACGTCAGTAAACATGACTTGATTAAAAATTCTTAAGACGGAGAAAGAGTAGACGCTGGCGTGGCGTAGGAGACGAAGTAATATTCTTTTCTCTTTCTACCGCGCGGCGAAAATGTATGCCTCCTCCTGTTTTCACTTCTGCCGACTCCTCCGGAGTGCAACGCGTTGTTTAGTTTCAATTTTATTTATTTATTTAAAACTTTATTGTACAAATCACTACATTGTATAAAACAAAGTTGCTTTCTCTGTCCCTATGTCCCTTTGTATGCTTAAATTATTAAATCTACTCAACGGATTTTGATGCGGTTTTTTTAATAGATAGAGTGATTCAAGAGGAAGGTTTTTATGCCCATGCAAAGCCGGGGCGGGTCGCTAGTCACTACATAGTATAAATCAAAGTCACTTTCTCTGTCCCTATGTCCCTTTGTATGCTTAAATCTTTAAAACTACGCAACGGATTTTGATGCGGTTTTTTTAATAGATAGTGATTCAAGAGGAACATTTTTATGCCCATGCGAAGCCGCGGGTTGCTAGTTAAATATAAAGTGTACAAATTAAATTTTCAGTTTGTATTTGTGTTGCGACGTATACATACATATAATCACGTCTTTATACCATACGGGGTAGACAGAGCCTAGGGCCATAAGACCTCAGACGAATTGTGTTGCGACGTAATATATATATTTCAGATACCTCCTTCGCTTCGTGTCCGAGCGTGCCCCCTCCCGCTGGCGCGGCCTGCTGCTGCGACAACTCGGAGGCGGTGGGTCCGGCGCGGGGCGGCGCTGCCCGCCCACCGCGCTGGAGTGGCGCGCCGCCCTCGCCGACGCCAAACCGGCGCTGCCGCTGCGGCTGTACGACGGTACAATACAATACAGTACAATAAAAATACTCTTTATTGCATCACAAAATAATAACCCCCGTATTAAGAAACGTTTGATAAGTCCATTTTAACTAAAATATGTTTTGGCTCTTTCTCGCTTACCTGACACTTCACGTGAAAGAACGAGACGAAACACATTTTAACTAAAATAGGCTTAACAAACGTTACGGGGGTAAATGTTTGTATTGGATAAGTTAATGAATGAATAAACACTTTATTGCACCAATTGACGACCTTCGTGGCTTAATGGTTATCATACCAGTCCGTAAAAAAATTAAACATCTATTAACATAATTTATCCATTTCAGTCAAAAATACTAATGTGTTTGTATTTGAGTAAGCTTTTAGCTTGACTTAAAACAATGAAGCACAAGGGCGGACTTATCTCCAAAGCAATATCTTCTAGTCAACCTTAAAGTAGAAAGAAAAATACGACGGTAATATATTGTACGATGATGGGTCAACACGTTCCGCGGCTCCGCGCATGTACTACTTCTTCTAACATCAATGTAGGGCGATGCTGATGCCAAAATTAAATACGGTTGTGTTCTTCCCTCCACAACAGAAAAAGAAGCGTGCCGCTAAGAAAAATAAAGGAGAAGCCAGGGAGGTATTGTCGATACGGCTTTATCGTGTTTTATTTAAGGGAGAATGATTTTCATTTCAATGTGCGATTAATGAAGCACTAAGCTGGCTAGCGTATTCTCTCTTCTCACCTTCAATTCATACATGTTAACCACACCACACCTTATTAGAAATGTATGACGTTGTTTACAACAAAGCCACCTAATATTATCGACCAATAACAGTGGCAACAAATGGCGCAATCAAATTCCCCGCCCATTTTTTCTGAATGAAACTTTGGCCAGCCAAACCAGTGACACGCTTTTCGTGTGCTACGCCACTTCTTGGTTAATATTTCTGAACTCTGTGACAGATACCGTTCACCACGTGTGCGTGGAGTCATGGACCACATGCGAGCGCGCGGCCCGAGCGGCGCTGGCGGCGGCGGGCGTGGCGCACGACGCGCGCGGCTGGACGCTCACCATGGAGCACAACTCGCAGCTCACCGGTCAGACATCTATCAGTTGTGGGAAAATATCATTTCGGAAATTTAGAGAAAGGGACATTTTGGAGAAGGGATATTTTGTGAAAGGGGGGATTTGGAAAAAGGACATTTTGAGAAAGGGACTTAGGGCAACGGACATTTTGAGAAAGGGACATTTTTGGGGAAGTGATATTTTGAGAAAGGGACATTTTGGGGAAGGGATATTTTGTGAAAGGGCTTTTTTGGGGAAGGGATATTTTGTTAAAGGGCTATTTTGAGACAGGGACATTTTGGGCAAGGGATATTTTGTGAAAGGGACATTTCGGGAAAGGGACTTTTTGAGCAACGGACATTTTGAGAAAGGCACATTTTGGATAAGGGACATTTCGTGAAAGGGACTTTTTGGGTAAGGGATGTTTTGAAACCGAGGAACATTTGAGAAAGGGACATTATGAACCTGAACGGTTATAGCGTTTAGGCACCGCCCACCAGGGGATGTGATATCATGGATGACTACTTTTCAGCCTTTTTTTCCAAAAAAAAAATGGTGTAGATCTCCTTCAGGCTCCACCATTTCTCTTTCTTTAGGGAGGTTCCAGTTGCTGCCTGCTTGCTTTTGATGTAATCTTTCTTAACATTTACGGTCTTTCTTTGGGATAAGGCCCTCGCCCAAATGTATAAGGTCAAAGGCCTGAACGAAGTGGCACTGTTATAAGACTAAATTTATGATTTTTGTCACGTCATATATACTGCCATTTCATAAAATAAAGATTAAAGTTTTTTTTTTTCAATTCAGAATGGGCGGGTTGCGAATACGCCTTAGACGCAGTAGGAGAGATTGAAACATGGAGCGCCATGCCCAGCGCCCGCTCCGAGCCCCTGCGAGCCACCGGGCCTCGCACGACCTCGCTGCATGCCCCCGCGCCGCCGCCGCGGGCCTCCTCCGTGGAGGACAGGCCTGCGAGGCCTCTGGTAGCTATATCAACCATAGCAATTTTATCGGGCTTTAACGGACATTGAACTTACTCGTGCCATAAAAAGCCAAGAAATAATTAGGATGGAAGTGGCGTAACACTAAGATTGGACTTAAAATAGTTGTAGATGCAACGGCAAATATAGAAGGAAAAATAGACATTTGAGTGATCACTACCTTGATTTTAAAGGAAATACCCTGATAATTAAATTCTTTCCAAAGATTCACGCCACATCGACCGACCTCGACTACTTTTCCTACTTTTTAACAATTTAAAAACGATGGGATTTTTTTACCAGTTACCAAGACAAAATCTTTAACCCCACATTCTTACGCCGAAACAACTGACAATGTTAATTAAAGCGATAATAACCTTACATAACAGTCGGCTTTTAAAAATCAGTTTACACAATACACACCTCACGGTTGAATGGTTAAGTTTATTGAGACCCAGTTTCACCTCGCTAGTGCATTGTTTCCATCCTTCAGTAACAAACTTACGTTTCAGTTTAGTTCACATAATAGTGTAATTAATAGTCCTGATACTTAAATAAGCCTTACTACCACCCAGGTATATCTTTTTATTTAAATTCAATATTTTGTCCAATGAGACGAGGTTGAACACTGTATAAAGGAGTGAATCTTGTTAAAATTATATAGAACTAGCTATATTAATATTTATATTATAAATATTTATAATATTTCGGGCTTGATTCACCTGATTGTCTGATAATAAAGGTGATTTAGTGCTTCAGAAGGCACGTTAAGCCGTTGGTCTCGGCTGCCATCTGGTAGTTGTTAAAGGAACCACGTCAGAGGTCGAGAGGCAGTTCCGTAGAACTCTGACACCAGGGTGTGTATGGTAGATTGACGGCGGTACATACACGAAATAGTTATAAATATTAAGTTTCGAAGTGTGGATAAATGAACATTTTTCACACTCCAATTCGTGAAGCAATTAAAGGAGACTCAGGTAACATTTTTAATGTATGCTTTGTATTGATATGATGTTATCTTCCGCAGGTGCCGCCACCTGAGCCACCAAAATCCCGTTCCCCGAGCATCCCACGTTTACTACAAGAATCAATCGACGAAGGCCTCTCAGAGTACAACTGGAAGATCGAGCGGGAAGAATCCCACGCCTTAGCTAAACAGAACGACTATTCCAGAAAAACGTCCCACGATATCCTCTCAAGGGAATCCGCTCTCAACGAAAGATATTTCGAACAGAACAATGACAAAGTTAGAAGTAGATCGTTGGATAATCTGCTCGGTGACAACCCTGCGCCTCAAACAACGAAACTTGCTGATTTGGGCTTGTCGCAGTCACGTCTCAATGATCGCTATCACTCGGTGGAGAGGTTAGGCGGCGCGCCGAGTGTGACAAGTAGTAAAGGAGCAATGGAAATGGAGTATGGAACAGGATCGCGGGCGGTGCCATCGCGGTACATAAAGTCGCAGTACGCGGGCAAACGGGCGCCTGCAGGGTCGCAATCTAGTCGTGCTTACATCGAAAAGAGCTCCGAATTTGGTGGTGTAAGGTTAGTGCAATATAATGGTATTTTTTCAATGCAGGTGATAGAAATAATAGTTGTTATGTTTGTCTCTTTTAATCCCTGGTTATTTCGATTAAAAAATTAATAACGATTTAAAAAAATTGTATTTAACTAAATATGTAATGTCAATGACGGGACAGTATGAATAAAGCTTAGATCATGTATGTTCTAAGGAATAAAGATAGCCGGCCCTTCTTCGGGCGTAAAATTCTTCTGTCTTGGTGAGGAGATTTTAGAGTACTCTATCAACTAATCCCGCAGGTGACATCCCGGTGTTCCATAGTCGAGTTAACTCTTTTTTATCAGCACAGAATAAATAATAAAACTCAGTTTTGCCGAAGAAAATATACACTACACAAACCTAAGACTACTCAATATATATAAAAATTTCAATATCATTTCTTTTTGCTAGATCGTCAGCCATGTCCGACACATCAGAAGCCCCAAGCTTGGCATCCCACGTGCGGCGGGTCCGCGTGCCTTCACAAGCCTCAGACGTCGACCAATTCTTAGACGACCTCTTCTCCCCTGTACTAGATCCCAATATCGACGAACTATCGGACGCCCGGTCGCTCGCTGCCAGCATTAAAGGAGGCAAAAACTACGCTGCATTTATCGACAATATTCTCAGCTGTGACTACAACGAACAAATCAACACATTAAACAACGAAGAAATACGTCGACTTATCAAAGGAGGCGGGAAAGATGACAAAGATAGAGACAGAACGAGCAGGAAGGAATCTAGTGCAGATTCAGTCGATGATTATATTACCAATCTATTTGATCCTATTTTTATGAATGATAGTCTCAAGAGGTTGACTGATGGCGAAGGCCTTTCGGAAGTTATCAAAGGCGGTGGCGCTACACCCAGAGCTGCGTCAGCTAATACATCAGCTTTGAGTTACGGAGGGATGACGTTACCACCGACGATGCCGACCACACCTGAGGCCTTAGCTGCGGCTTTAGGCCTCCACCTTCCGCCACCGGGAACAGTTGATATAAACGCGTATCACCAGAATCTACAACGGGCTTTTTTGCAAAGCGCAATGGCACAGAATTTGCAAATTCAACAGCAGTTATTGGCCCAAAACCAGGCATTACAAACGTTATTAGCTGGACAAGTTGTAGAACCAAATGAATCAGAGCCGACGTCGCCAGTGAGGTCTTCTACGGTAGTGCACGCTCAAGTTCACTCTCCTCCTCGGATATCAGCCAAAATAAGACGAGAGTCCAACGAGAGTTCATCGACCGGGGCTCCCCCTCCCCCTCCTCCGCCCATGCCTCCGCCATTACACGCGACGGACCCTTCCGAAGTACGTCCGTTCATGGACCCATATGGCAGAGCAAAGACAGTACGCATTGGCAAATGGAGATGGCCCCCGCCTAAAGACGCTACAGGACAAGATCAAACACAAGACTTTACCAAGTTCAAGATGCGTCAGATACAACGGAGAATCACACCTCAGGCGCAAACGAATGGCGTCGATCATGAACCACCAAGGGGTCGATCTCGGTCCGAAGCGTCCCCCAGTATCGAGTGGGAGGAGTTTGAAGTCGACGGTCCCGTATCTCCGAGCAGAGAACCCCCAAGTCAAAGAACTGCTCGTAGAAGTTTCGAGATCGGTGCGCAGAGGCCTTCGCCGGGCAGTGTCGGAAAACTGAAATTGAGTTCAGAAATGAGGCAGAGATTAGAGCGAGTGACCGCTAACCATTCCGTCCGTAGCTCGTCTTCCGCTGCGGAGACTCCACGAACTGTGAACAAATTAGAAGATACAAGAAAGCTGATGTTGGAACGTCAATTAGGAGGAGGTGGTCGTTGGGACGCTCCTCCCCCGCCACTGCCCCCCGCGCCCCCGGGCCCCGCCCCGCCGCCTCCCAAATCTCCTCCCACTCCTCCAGACAGACCAGCCCCTCCCCCGCCGGTCCCTGATACGTCTACATTCGCTCAACTCCGACGCGACAGAGACACTTTTGGCGTACATCAAAACAGAGAAGCGGACGATCGCCACGCCTTCCTCGCCAACTGGAATTCCAGAAGAAAAGACGAGTCGGAAGCTTCCCGCGATGACCTGGCTTCTCGATTCTTGACATCAGATCGCCGCGAGAGAAATTCCCGCAACCTTAGAGACGATTGGGGCGACGAATCTGAAATGGGAAGGAGTTTTAACGATGACAGGCAGCAGGGCCGGGACGAATGGGATTCTGAGTCAGGTGTGGACAGTCGTCGGGATCGCGACAACTTCTCTGGGAGGGAAGCATCTGAGATTTACGAAATACATCCAGCAAGAGCTGAAAGACGCAGAGAGGAGAATGGGGTAGAGGAGACGTTTGACCGCAAGAGGTCGCCTTTTTATGATGATTTTGAGCGGTTCGATGGAAGGAAGAACTCGAGAGATATGCTGGTTGGTCGCGCAAGAGATAGTCCACGCTCTGACGTGGTGTTCCCGCCAGAGAATGGTGACTTGAAGAGGACGGAGCGAGCTACGTTTAAAACGCACATGCAACAAAAGGAAAGAGACAGAAAGATTGAAGCGGAGAGGAGACATTCGGTGTCCACGCACGTCACTGATAGAACTGAACATATTGAACGTGAGTACTTAATAAGTGTTTATTTTAATTTACTCGCTGCATCCTGTGCGTACCCTATGTGTAAATCCAGTATTAGCTTTCTCTATACCAAATTTCATAAAAATTGGCCCAGCCGTTTTAGCGTGAAGAAGTAACAGATATAGTAATCTATCGTCTTTATTATGGCATAATTCATCTAATTATTTTTGGCAATATCTCAATTTGAAGTAAATATTAACTTTTTGATAGATGCCAAAAAAGAGCAGAAAAGATAAAGATAACCTTTTTCTATCAGGTGATGTGCCCGCTCCGGCAGCACTGCTGCCATCTACGCGCTCGTTCCTCACGTACAGCCGCGTGCCGTGGAAGCTGCGCGTGCGCAAGGAGATCTTCACGCCACTCGAGACGTACAACGATCCCGCTATTTTGGATCTACTGTACTTACAGGTAAGGTCTTGTTTGTCCTGTTCACATCGTCAGTGTATTTACAGTTTTGTTACTAATTATGATGGGTTTTAATTAAAAACTTGTTTTTATTTTATTTTATCTGTACAAATACAAGATATATTTAATTATAATGCATATTTAATACGTGTTTAGAGTAATAATTTGCCGTTTAGATCTCTCATTTATCACGGGAACGAATCGGTATTAAAATGAATATAAACAAAATTTTCTGAAAAAGTTTTCTTCTGTTTATATCTCAAGTATTTTATCGCAATTCGAAAATTCTAAGCATTTTCCTCCTTATGCCAACAGATAGTGCATGACATCAACTCAAACATGCCATCTCTCCGCATGACGACCAGCGAAAAACGCGCGGGCGCCGCCTGGTTACGATCACAAAATGGCGTCGCCCCGCGCGCGCAAACCAAAAGACAAGCAATCGAAATGGCTAGATCTTGGCCGTTCTACTTCGCGAGGCTATTTGCTGCCAGAGTACCGCCAGGGGAGAACGCTGTATTAGCTGTTTCACACAACGCTGTCACTATTGGAGTCAAAGGTGCGTCATAATATTTATTTATTATAACTTTATTGTTACATAAGTACAATATACTTATACAATTGGCAGACTTAATGCTACAAATATTCTCTACCAGTGAACAGTTGGGAGTTGGAGCATGTTTCATTAAGCAACTAAGAAACTCATTAAAAATCATCTTATTGAGTCACAAAATGGCGTCGACCCGCGCACGCATACTAAAATATGCACAGTCCGTACTATAAGCCCTTGGTGACTGTATGTCTTTCTCCGTAGGACCCACAGCCGTCACAGTCCGTACTATAAGCTCTTGGTGGCTGTATGTCTTCCTCCGTAGGTCCCACAGGGCTCACAGTCCGTACTATAAGCTCTTGGTGACTGTATGTCCTCCTCCGTAGGTCCCACAGGGCTCACAGTCTCTACTATAAGCTCTTGGTGACTGTATGTCTTCCTCCGTAGGTCCCACAGGGCTCACAGTCCGTACTATAAGCTCAGTGATTGCATGTCTTTCTCCGTAGGACTCACAGGCGTCACAGTCTCTACTATAAGCTCTTGGTGACTGTATGTCCTCCTCCGTAGGTCCCACAGGGCTCGCAGTCCGTCGCTCGCTGCCGCTGGCCGGGCTCCGCGCGTCGTCCCCCGCGCCGCACTCGCTGCAGCTGGCGGCGGCGCGCGAGCCCCCGCTCACGCTGCACGTGCCGCTCGCGCACCACGCGCACTCGCTCATTGCCGAGTTCGCGCTGCAGCACTCGCAGGTACGTGTCTATAGGTTTCACAGGTCTCACAGTCCGTCGCTCGCTACAAATTGTTTTCCTTTTTTTACATCGTTCATGTTATTAAATAGTAGTGCTCTGCGGTTTTACACGTTCGTGGTTTGTATGTACACACAACGGGCTTATGGGTAAATATAGCTTTGTCTTAAGAATTGCTATCAAATACAAAAATAAAAACTGACCTGCACCCGTAGCCAAGTGACAATTCAAAACGTTAACGTATGTCGACAAAAACAAAATGTATGAGATTGACATAAGCTGCGGTAAAACACGTGGTCAATCTTAAGCTTAAGTCAATCCCATACATTTTGTTCTTGTCGTACCTCGTTAACGTTTAACGATTGTGACTTTGGCTTAGCCGGGCTAAGCCAAAGTCACAATTTAACGCTTTAAAATTGAGTTACTGGGGGCTAAGTTAGCCCCCAGTAACTCAATTTTAAAGCGTTAAAACAAACTTCAACTTTATGGTATTTATGGATAAAACTTAAGACTACTCGTCTGGCATACATAGCCCATTTTTTTGTTTATTCACATATTTTTAACAGGTTTTACTTATCTTATATCACAACATACTGTTGCTGAAATCGCGTCAAGCATATTTTCCCAAACCAATCCTAAACTGCATCGCGCATATACATGTACGACATTTTTTTACTACAGTTTTGGCAGAATGCAGTCAATTTGCGAAAAACATCTTTTTCTACATCAATATTAAATAAATTAATGTATAATGTGCTAAAGATACGATATTAAAAACTAAACTACAAAAAAAAAATACTTTGCTCGCATAAAAAAGCACCTGTACACTACTTTTCTATTTTTAAGTCAACTGGTCAATTAAGCAGTCAATATCGCTAGCCATAATAATCAATAAAACTAGCTATATCTCACTAAAAATCCGTCAAATCATCAAATTAATAATCAATTTATTTGTCTTTTACGGCCAATCTGAATGTATAAGCAGTTTTATACCTTTCACTATAACACTATAAAATAAAGAGAATGCAGAAAGATAGCTCATATATTTAACCTCCTTATCACTTTACTTGAGCTAGGCGAAGGCCTTATCCACTCGTCAAAAAAAAAGCGTAAGTTTTCTCGTGTACAATCTTTCACAGTGAAATTTCTTTGTAACTTGATGTTAACACGTTTTATTGTTATAACTGCTATAGCAGTCGTGTGTCCGCCAACGTGTTAATTGGTAGGTATGATTTCTTTTCATTTTAGACAATAATATATATCCGAAATTTCGAATATATAAATTGGATTCATTGCTTGGTTCTAAGCCAAATCAACTTACCGATCTTTAATATTAGTATTTCATGTCCATCTGATCAATTGTAGATAGAAAATGAGAAAATTCTGTGACTATTATTCTTTAACGTGTCATATCTGGTTAAATAATAAACCAGCTGATTTTTCTACCCATACATTTTCACAGCGACCTTTATCATTACGGTTCCGGTCGTACTATTAGTACAATAACCAGGTAATGACAGGTAATAAACGTAACCAGGTATTAAGACCCATTTCCCAAAATAGACCACCATTTGTGTTTAACAGGTTAAAAACCGCTATTTTTGGGTCAAGAAAAATACTGGTTTCCATTGCTGGCACTTCTATTCTCTCGCTATTTGGGCGCACATACAAACGGTCGTGTCATGCTCACGCGTTCGCTATAATTTCTAGTTATTATTCTTGCTTTGTGCGATTCAACTTGTAGTTTCTATATTTGCATAGTACGAATAGTACGAACAATGCAGACATTTCACTGGAAGAGAAAGATACACGTTAATATGTATAATTATTCAGTTTTTAGACTATTGTAACGTTAGTAATATTTTTCTTGTGGTTTAAAATTTATAAAAGACATTCGACATAGAATTAACAAATAAATCATATTCATCAAGAAACATACCAGACATCACGGCGGATATGTCGTAATAGCAAATCAACTGTGCATAGTAAATCTTATTTGTAATTTGACTTTATGGGTAATGGTAATTTTACGAGTGTAATACTAAATACCCCTAGTTGCCTTAGTACCAAAGTACTGCCCCCTACTATACTGAATAAAAATTTTTTGATTTTTCAAATAAAGGTAGGTAAATTACCCTTGGCTGGTCTGATCGTCGGACGATGAAGACTTTTTTCCCCGTTGATTCGATTGATCGAACTCCAAAATTCTCCGTCCGATAGTAGAACAAGCGAGAAATATTATTAGGTATTAAATATTTCAGTGAATTATGATTTATCTATATTTTCGAGCTTCTAAGATAGGAAGAAAACCTCAAAACTATAATAGGACAAACAAAATGTGGAAAAAATGTAATACGTAACTACACTTGACACTATCGAAACCACAGACCGACGAACACCGACATATGATACCTTGCATAATGTATTCGTGTTTGTATTGGGCAACTTCGGAAGTAGGAAACGAGTTTGATCGGTATTTATTGCTATCTCGACATGTCATGTGCGACTGAGAGATGATTTAGACAAAATGTCAACGGGATAGCTAACTTTGGCTAATGAGCCAACCGGTCGATTCTGTAAATTTCTAACAAGAACTCGCTTCTCACGTGGCTATCACTCACACTCGCATAAGGTTCAAAATGACAAGTGAGAAGTGAGCTTCGATGTGATGGGGAAATTACCTTACAGAATGCCACATCTTATGTCATCTCATACAAAATCTCACGTCCAATCTATTTCATCTCGCTGACACGCTCGCAAGGGTAGCGTATCTATGTATACTAGTAAAGATTCGAATTATCAACCGAGTTTTTAGAATGCCAATCTAGAAACTCACAGCGGATTCAGATTCGAAGTTAAAAATGAAAGCTTACAGAATCAAAGCCCAATATTGCAAAGTCATCATTTTGTAATAGTTGCTGATTAACTTTAACCTATGTAGACTGAGTGCCATCAACTTGCAAATGAACCAATTAGGTATTTACTTTCATCATCCTACTAATAGGTACTATAAACGAGAAAGTTTGTATGGATGTTTGTTACTCTTTCACAGGAAAACGGCTGTACCGATTTGGCTGAAATTGGAATGGAGATTGCTTAGACCCTGGAACAACACATAGGCTATATCTTATCCCGGAATTTTTACGGGAGCGGAGCCCCGGGCTAGTATAAAATAACTGGGGTAACTCAAGGCAGTGTTTTGGGCCCGCTATAATTTATTCTGATTTTCAAATGTAATAAAATGATCTAAGTACGGATTTTCATGAGTGGATTTATGGATCTTCTTATAAGTAATAGCTGTTCCCCGCGGTTTCACTCGCCATAGTGTGTATGTTCTATAGCCTATAACCTTCCCCAAGAATCAGGCTTTCATATACAAAAAATATTTTGCAAATCCCACCAGTAGTTTTCAAGTTATAAGCGTTCAAACAAACAAATAAACGAACTTCAGCTTTATTAGTACAGGTTAAAGTCATCGATCGCTTGGTTTGTTTTTTCTGGCGATTTTTATATCGTCATATAATTGTTGTATAGCAAAGACAAAGCCAGGCAATTTTTTTTTAAATCTATGCTGTATAGTTTATGTTGGTTGGTACGATTATGCTCTTTCTCACTTCGTTCGTCGATGTCAAATCTAAGTACATAATGTAGATTTTGTGTTTGGTATTAGTTCGTCAAATTCATTGATTTGATTATTGATTCCACTTGTATTATAGTCATGTAAGAATCAAAATTCTACCTTTCGCCGCATAAACTATAATCATTTCATACACATAATAAATAATAATATATTGCTGCAAATGATACAATTCACTCGTTATTAAATTACGTAATATATTTCTGTTATTGGGTGATCATTAGTTCGGATTAAAGACTTGATTCAGGCCATTCATAATGGACGGCGTCCAAGTTATAATAACTTTGGTTTGGTTGTTGCAAAAAATTGCAGAAGATCTCTTCTTTTTATTAGGTATTTATTTACTAGCTGACCCGGCGAACTCCGTCTTGCTTTAACTTTTCTTTTGAACTTTCCCTGAACTTCCACAAATATTTCAAGACCAAAATTAACCAAATCGGTACAGCTATTATCGAGTTTTAGTGAGGCTATCCTATCATTTATATATAAGAGAAGAAGATTGACTGTTTATTGAACTACAATAAAAAAGACTATTGTGCAATAGGTGTAACTTAATGCTCGGCATTGTCTACTAGTTGATCTCTCTTTCCTCTCTCTCTTAGCGCTTCCCCGGTTGCTTTCTTGTCTGACTACTTCGGAGCCCAGGCTTTCCGACTGTTTCTCCTTTAATTCGTCCGATCTTCGGCATCCTTAGTTATAAGACAATTATTAGCACACATATCGTTTACTGTGACGTTGAGTTAGCACTGATTGGGTTCGCCCCTTCCTTTTTTTTTAGGCAATTACCTTTCGTCCGAATGAACCATAAACACATCCTGCAAATAAATATTATGCAACCAATTTGCATAACTATTAAATCGGATCCAGGTCACCAAACGAGTATGTTGACTCGATTAATTTCTTTATTACTCACAATGTGTTAAACATTAATTATTAACTTTTCATTTCTATTGCATATGTTATAGATTGTATGAATTAGTTTATGTTTTCGTACACCTTTTAAAGGAAGAGTAATATGGAATTCTTAAATGTATTAACTTGTTCATTAAGCATTAAATCTAGTACAAATTCATAACTCCATATAAATATTATAAATGCGAAAGTCTATCTGTCCATTACGCTTTCACGGCTAAACCGCTGGACCGATTTTGTTTTAATTTGGTACGGATATAGTTAAGGAACAGCAGTCAAACATAGGCTACTTTTGGGCGCGATACGAGTATTTATTTATTTTATACATTTGGATTACCAACAGCAAATAAATTTACATAGGTAACCGAGTAACACGCGAGTGGAACTGCGGGCAACAGCTAGTTTAACATAATTCAAAAGTGTATTTTGTAAAGTAAAAGTAAAAAATCATTTATTCTCTTCTTAAAAAATTGTTTCAACAAGGTGTTGCCATCAAAAGAAGGAGACTGGAGACTGATGTAGGTCGAGCCTGTATTACAGTTCTCCAGGGCTCCCGCCGATGGATATGGTTCACAATGTTTTTAAAAAAACAATAATGTAGGAAGCTATAACTTTAAAGTTCTTAAAATTTATAGCTTACTATAAACCTTATACTCTACTCGGATATTTTTAATATATATTAAATAGATCCACGCGTTACTTACAAGTTACAAGCAAAATTACATTGCGGTTAGTTCATGCAAACAATGAAGGCTGGCGCACAGCCACTACCATTAGTCCCAACATGCCCGTTACCAATAAGTTGCACACACAACACATGCTGACAGCATGCAAAGTAACTTGGACAGTACTCGTATATTTCCATTATAAGATTCAATTTCCACACTTTAAATTAATAGTGTAGCTATCAAATTACCAATTCAACGAGCTTTTTAGCCGAGTACGATAGCGGTAAGGCAATGTGGTCACCACCGTGACGGCGGCGGTATGGTTACCCTCCATGGAACTGCTCTTGTTTCTTTTTTAATTAATCAACTTTAGTTTTTCTTAAAATAATTATTTCTTTTAATTTGTGTAATACTGGCAGCATTGCCTCTAAATAACTCTCTATTTAAGGTGATACCTCGGCGCCACCATCACTTAAAAATCATTATTCACTGAAAACACAAGTTATCAAAAATCCGTCTATGTAATTAAATTTTGCAATTTGTAACTATAGGGAACTATAATTTAATATGATTAAAATTAACTTCAGATCCAGAACCTTAATTACATAACAGGGATTTTTGATAACTTGTGTTTTCAGTGAATAATGATTTTAAGTTGATGGTGGCGCTAGTGTTCACTAAGGTCTCGTCTTAAGAACATGGTTCTTGTCGGTCGAGTAATTTTCATGTCTCTAGATTCGACCTCAGCCTTCTCTTTTATTTGGTCTATGTATGCGCTCCTTGGTCTTCTTTCCCTCTCCTTGCTTCTATTTTCCCTTCTGTTATTGTTTTTTAGTTGGTCGTGTCGTACGAGGTGTAGGTACAAGCATCTTTCCTTTTCTCAAATCAATTGTATTGAACGGTTTCCTCCTTTCAAATATCCAAAGGTAAAATCCAAAGGCGCTGAAACATTTTGTGCCAACTCCGCCATTTTCAAACATTTCCAGTAAAATGGCTCGACTGTCGATTTTCATATGTTTATCGAAACTACTCCCTAAATTTCACGGGAATCAGTTGAGAAATGCGACCTCTTAGAGGAGAACACGCAGACCATACCATACTTGAACTTTAGTTTTATTATCTATGCTTTTTTATTCACTTTTGTTTTAGTACAATAAAGTTATAACAAACAAACAAACGAAAGCATTTTTGGCCAAGTCGAAACGGAGACCTAGCTCACTCGCTCGGTCACTTAAACTGACATTAGTAAAAAGTGTTACTGGTAAAAATATTCCAAGTATCTATTTATGGATTGTACGTTTGATAGAGACTTGGATTGCACACTTGCTGTCTTATTATATAATCTACCACACCACACCTTGTATGAGATGTTATAAATATACTTGTTTTTGTTGTTTTTTCCGTGAATTTTGGCGACGAGTTGTCTACTTTGAGATAAAAATCAGCATTTAGTTTGTATATTTTTTCACGTAGAAAAAACAAAATGAAACCTTTATAGAATCACAACTGTGTCTGTCTTACCATGTGTCACAGAGCCACAGCGGATTTTCTTCGAGTTTAATCGACCGATTAAGATCAAACCTGTATTTATATAATCTGTAGAGTAAAGACAAATCCTCGTATTAAGAAAGTTTTGTGAAGCACATTTAAGTAAAATATGTTTTGACTCTTTCTCTCTTACCGAAATTTCACGTGAAAGAACGAGACAAAACACATTTTAACAAAAATGGGCTTAACAAATTCTTAATACGGGGGAAAGAAAATGTATTGGTGCACTTTTGTATGTCTGTTGCGCGCCAATTTTAGAATTGGAATTTACTAGAGATAACATATTTTAGCTCATCTTTTACGATATCCATACAAACAAATGATCAACCAGATAATTAACTTTAATACTAGCTTTTGCCTGAGGCTCCGCTCCCGTGGGAATTCCGGGATGAAATATAGCCTATGTATTTTTGTTGTTGTTCCAGGGTCTAAGCAATCTCCATTCCAAATTTTAGCCAAACCGGTTCAGCCGTTTTCCTGTGAAAGAGTAAAAAACATCCAAACTCGCGTTTTTAATATTAGTAGGATAAAAAATCAAAAATCCAGATAAATTACCCCGTTTTGATATCATTTTGTATTTTACCATTTTTTCTGATGTCATAAGTGTTATCACTTACTTCTATGTCCAACTGTCCATCAACTTCAAGACAATGCTGAGTAACGGTTGAGTATGTCCAATAATATCTCGCAAGTCAATAAACTACGGCATCGCGTGATTTGTGTCTGTTAAAGTAACGTATATCATGGTATTACAAAATAATGATAATATAATTGCGAACAATTAACGAACATTCGTTTTTATATATTTCTTGGAATTAATTTTCAATTTCGCTTCATAATATAGCAACTTTGTGTTAAACAATGGAACCAAAATAAGTATTTAAACGGCAAGGTCGTATTTTAATTTTATCTTACTCTACGAGTATGTGTAAAAGAAACTATGTAGGTACCTATTTAGTTTTTCTTTATCTGCACCTGAAAATACATACATACATACATCCAGTCAAATACATAACTTGTTGGTAATGATTTTACTGGCATTATTTTTCCATATTATGCTGAAAATTAATTTCGTATAGTTAATGAATATGCCCAACCATTGCGAAAATAATACTATCAATGATGACCGTATAGTCAATAAACAAAGCCACCGAAGCGAATCGTCAACAAACACTGAGACATACCGCGCTTCACCGCAAGTCGACCTCAACCCGAGATGACAGCGACAGTGGCGCGTGCGCCGGCGCAGCCCCAGTCAGCCCGAGACTGCGCACCCGCGCGCACCATGCAGCGCCCGCGCCTCTCGCTCGCCATGCGAGACAACTGGCGACATCTGCAGCGCCTCTACGGCCTCGAACTCGATTGTGAGGACTGCTCTCCCCCTAGGGAACCTCGGAGAGCACCCAGTTTAGACTCCCTAATTAACTCCTCGGAAGGGGCCGCGTCTAGTGCCGATGCCTCAGGCCCGGAAGACTCGGACTCCGGGGCTGACACACGCGCGGACCCCGACCCACCGCGACAACGTTCCTACTCTAACAATGAACGGATCTCAAAGAAATGCCTGCAAAGTTACTCGTCATCGTCTAGTGGACACATGGAGACGATACACGAGGAAACCACCGAACCTAAAGTGTCTGTGAAGGAAATACTCGCCAGGTTCGAGAACCTCACGGAGAAACCTGAGACCACGCAGGTAAATGTGACAGTGAGTGATTTCGTATTCATCCAAGTTTGAAAATTGATGTGTAATGGTACTCAAACTTCCTAATCATCAGTTTCAAAATCAGCAAATTTTGAATTACATTTCGCAAGTTCACCGTGCGCTCATGTTTAGTAATATTTGGTTGACGGCGAAGTCAACAACATAATTACAAGTATTTGCGAATCGATTTGTTTTTTGCCGACACGAGCGCTTTCCAACGCGACCGATGCTCTCGTTGTAATCGGTATTACATCGATGTATTCATGAGACGGACTGAACAGCGACACCGTTGCATTTATTAATCCATACTTCCATACTAATATTATAAATGCGAAAGTCTGTCTGTCTGTCTGTCACCTCTTCACGGCTAAACTGCTGGACTGATTGTGATGAAATTTGGTAGGGATGTAGTTAACGACCTAAGGTCAAACATAGGCTACTTTTGGGCGCGATATAACCGAGTCCCACGCGGGTAAGCCGCGGGGAACAGCTAGTTTACACATAAAAGTCGATCAGATCGGCGATGTTTAGTAATTTTACGAATTACGCGTTTTAATTTTTCGAGTTTCTCAATCACAGTTTCAAAATTATTTCAATCGGATCTGCATTATAAAAGACATCAACGCGCAAACAAATTTTCATGAACATTATAAAAATTTTGCGTTCGCCAAGTAAATTTTATCTTCAGTCAGATACGTATAAAAAATGTATTTATTCATGTATATGTATACAATACAATACAATGTAAAACGCAATGAGAACAAAGTACTAATATTTTTTATAATGTACAAAATTTCTTAATTTATCGAGAAGAGAATAAACGATGATAAGATGTAGGTACGTATAGTAAAAATATCAAAGGAGCAAATAACGTATTTAAATATATTTATTACTATATAATATATTAATACACAACAGTAAAATATTCCTAGAGCAATGTTAATATAAGTATTTATAGCCGATTATGGATGGATGAACATACAATTAAAGGGCTCGGCAGGTGCAATTTAACTTTGGGGTCAAGAACAAAGAGGCGCAATAGAACCATCATGCGTATCTGTTATTTAAATGCAGCACAAAAAACTGGTCAAGAGCGAACTTTATAATGAAAATAATTTATTATTAACAATGCGCAAAATAAATACAACTTACATACTATATCATAAATACTACGAGTATGTAGCTACTACATACTCCTCTTCTATGATAGAGTATTATGTAGTATTAAACATTATTGATATATATTTGCACACGAACACACATATATATTGTGGCTTTTGGTTCAGTATGCTAACTGTGAAGGAGCGGACTCTCCAAACACAAGTATCTTATGCTTAAATGGAGATTCCAATCATATATTGTTACTGTAAACAAAAGTTCAAGAAATAAACATTTATTATTATTAAAAAAAATAGTACATAGAAATAGTATATAGGCATATATAAATTGATCACAAGGCAAGCGTATGTTGAGGAAGCCAGTCAGTAAATATATCCTGGTCCTGCATGATGTCTCAAGGTATTTTTCATTCTTTGTGTCATGTTTACCATAACAGAAAACAGTATGAATACTATTAGTAAACAAAGTAATATATTAAACACTAGCTGTTCCCCGCGGTTTCACTCGCCATTAGTGTATATGTACTATAGCCTATAACCTACCCCGAGAATCAGGCTTTCATATACAAAAAGAATTTTGCAAATCCGACCAGTAATTTTCAAGTTATAAGCGTTCAAACAAACAAACAAACTCTTCAGCTTTATTATATTAGTATAGATAAAGTAGCCCGCGCCAGTTTCACTCGAGAAATATATACATACCCTATGTCACCCGAAGATAATGTAGTTTTCCAACTGAAAAAAATTTCAAAATCATGTCATTAGTAGATTAATCCGAAAACATACACAAACTTTACACCCATAGATTAAAAAAGAAAAATTTGCCAGAGAGATCGCACTTGATTCCTAATTATTTGTTTACACCATTGCATTTTTTTTTTATGTGGATAGAATCTACAATATGGCAATCAAACATATAGCTTATTTTTGCCAGTATCAAGTTTTAGATAAATGTTCTTCATTTTGTCGAGTCACAGTTAAGTCAATTCGGTAGTCATGTCTAGTCAAGTTAGTCAAGGGCTAAGTGAAGCGGTGGAAGTTTCACTTAGCTTTATCTTGGGAGATTTAGGTAACAAGGATTAAAGTCACTTATACGACATTGTACCACTTCCCAACACTCACGCTTGTTCACGAACACTTAGCGAATAATAATCCACCTTTATTATGCACAAATACTCGAAAAAACCCAAATATTAGAAAATAAATACAATGACGATAACTGAGCGACTTTAGCTTGGCGCCAAAACTCCCCATTTCTTATTGGAACGAAGCAAATATAATTCTATTTTTAATTTATAGATAAAAAAAAAACTTTTGTTGTTGTCGTCGGAAAAACTGTTTCTTTTTACGTGATAAGATTATAATTACAATTTAACCGTGAATTCCGTCCTTGAATAGGTCTTTGCCCCGAAGTTGACTATCTATGAAGCATTAAGTAGGTTCTAATCAGTAAGTTTCATAGCAACATAGAAGTTGCTCGAAGGTACGACCACATTTACAGGAAGGAAACATTGATAGAATTCATTATATATCAAATTTTAATATATTTAATACTAGCGAACCGCCCCTGCTTCGCATGGGCATAAATTTTTTTCTCTTGAATCACTATATCTATAAGAAAAAACCGCATCAAATTCCGTTACGTAGTTTTAAAGATTTAAGCATACATAGGGATATAGGAACAGAGAAAGCGACTTTGTTTTATACTATGTAGAGTGATCAGCTGTCTAAATAAACTGACAGTGTGTAGTACAATCAACAACAATTTCAAGTACAGTAGTAAAATGAGTCTGTGGTTTTAAAAAAATATAATGAGACTTTAAAACAAAAAAAATAATACAAGCAATTTAAGGATTTATTTTTATGTTATTATAGAGTTCAAGAAACTCGCATTAATTTTCAAAGCATTTATTATTTTATTGTCTGACATTATCATAATACTCGTAATTGTTATTTTTAACCGACTTCAAAAAAGGAGGTTTCTCAATTCAAAAAAATCATAGAAATCATGTAGTTTATCGAAACTACTATTTTTGTCAATTTGATTGTTTCTAATATTCGGAGGCAAGTTTAAAGTTAAAAATTCAACATGGGACCTAGAGTTGACATCTTGACCACTACCATAGCGGCTTTCTCAGTGTCATCAGTCACCCTTGATCATTATTATACTACATTAAAATAACATAGCCATCTTTCCAGCAAATTAGAAACTACCTATATACTCCATACAACTTTCAGTCTATTAACTGCGATACTAATTATCTATATTCATTACCACGGGCATTTTCATTGCGCACAGAACAATCAGAGTACAGATATAAAACGCGTTTGTATCTGTATTCAAATAGAGGTCAAGGTCGTAGCAATTTTTCATACGGATATAGAAATATATTTATTCAGAAGCTAGATCTTTATTTAGATAATATTGTTTCCTGTTAGGATTTGCTAACTTTAAGTTAAAATTTGTGCGATTCATAAAGAAAATCTGTCACACTCTTTATTATAAACGCCTTAAACATTTTCTATGATTGTGCTACATTCGAATGTATATTCTTTTCTTTTAAACATTTGCACTAAATTAAAATAGGATCTTTCGATATTTTTAAGATAGATCCCTTTTAATTTCTACTGGTTTAACTACTGAACTAAAAGGAGGATCAGTTTACACTGACACTATCTCTAGTATATTAATGTCAAAATCTAAGTCCTTTAAGATACTGAAACAAATTATTTTTAATTCTCTTTTAACCGCTTTCGTTTTCAAAATAAGTTAATAGTTTCTAAAACACAACATTTTTTTTTCTACTCTTTTTATTTTGTGTTGGCTAGCAGTACCACACCACTCTCCTGACATACTTTCGACTTGCTATTATAATATACCTACGAACTAAATTAATTATGAGTATTATAACTCGGTCATAAGTTCCGCTTATTTGCAGTTGAATATATTAGGTAACTTATACGACTTAGTTTGGAGAATATACGAAAATCTTAATCCGGTTAGCTGTATTTACTATTTTGATTCTTAATTTAATAAGAGGCGATTTTGGCTTATGTAAATCTCCGAAACAATCTTATTACAATATAATCGATTAGTTAATTTGAATCGAATGAGACTGTAAAAACTAAAAACTCATTAACATGACGACTATTAAAGTCGTTATCATCATTACTTTGCTTTAGACACCATCAAATAAAAATTAAAAATTTTAAAAATTCAATATTTCTTCTACTGTCCATAGTTTAGCCATTTTCAGATCAGGTTTTTATTTTGATTTTAATATATTTACCCTTTACGTTTCCTTCGCAACAATAAAAATCGAACTAAATTCATCTTCTTAAGACTCCTAAATTATAGGGAGCACGTTAAACATTCGGTTCCTTTTGTATTTAACTCTACATTTTGTGCTTATCATTGTTGAAATGTATATAAAGTGCGTAATCTTTCAACATTGTATACATACATACACCAAAGAAGTTCGAATCGCGCGCGGTCTCTACGCAATTTTTTTTTTTTTAATCTATGATGAACTACGAATTTTTTTTTTCCTTTCGAAACGTTCCATTTTTATTTAATTTTAAAGCGTTGCGCCATGACAGTTACTTACAATTATTTTTTATGTCGCCAGATAAGTCAAAATATACTTTACTATAAAGATAGTAGGATCTTAGTCATAGAACTAGGAACGCGACGCAATTTTTTTTTTAAATCTATGATTTAAGTGCAGTCCTATAATTACGGCACCGCGCAGGTATCTAGGCGTGAACCTGCCTCAAGGTGAACCGGGCGCATACGCCGACCGCTTTCCTATACTTACATTATGTTTTTATAACGGTACATTTACATCGATGACTTTTGTGAACTCGGATAAATGTTTGTTACATTTTTAATTATAATTTGTAGCTTTTCTTATTTAAAAAAATATTATTTTAAAACCTCCAACCTTTTCTATTTTTATTACTATAAAATATATATATTCTTACTAAACAAAAAATAATGGTCTATTTAAAAAAAAAACATTTTGGGTAAAAATTAACCTAAAACCACAATGATATTCAAACTTTAAATATAAGTATATACTTACCTCATTTATTCTGATTCCAAGGCCAATTTAATTACTATTCAAATTAATTTTATCTTATGTATTACGCATAATCGACAAATAACCATATTTGTTGTTTGTGAAAAGAAAAGTATTAACATAAGAGACCATAGAATTACAAGCTAATAAGAATCAAAAACTCACCTTTTAAAACATATATACAACTAGCTGTTGCCCGCGGCTCCGCCCGCGTGGGACTCGGTTGTATCGCGCCCAAAAGTAGCCTATGTTTGACCTCAGGTCATTAATTACATCCCTACCAAATTTCATCACAATCGGTCCATCAGTTTAGCCGTGAAGAGGTGACAGACAGACAGACTTTCGCATTTATAATATTAGTATGGATGTTCATGTAATTTAAGTTTATTATTTGATGTATGATCATTTTCAACTATCGCGAGAAAATAGCAATGTTGTGAAATAAAATTGTTGTGAAGAAGAAGAATAATGAAGTGATCTTATGAAAAGATATAACGTCAAAATATATTACTACGGTACAGACATACGTTTACTTTATAGTGTAATGATGAATGTAAAATTTTGATGACAACCGGCAAGGAAGAAATTGTTGGCTAATGCAATAAGATGTTTCTGACATCTTCAGTCACAGACGATAAGTGCGTGCATGATGAAGCAGTGAATGAAATATCTTACGTAAAGCATGAGATGAGAATGCGTATTTGCTATATTGCAGCAGAAGTTCTTTTAAAAATTGTTGGAATTTTTTGACAATTTTTTTACTATCAGCTTCATTTTGCGTTTTTTATCTCTGCCACTACTTTTTTACTTCTGATTTTTTACTACTGTTAATTTATTTTAGGAGTAAAGAAAGAAGGCTTGTGTCGTACCTCTATTTGCGCTTTTGAAAATACTCTTTTTTTCAATTTTTATTTTAAATCATGCGGTCAATATAATTATATACGTGACGAAGATCAGATTTCACTTAACTTTTTTTATCAATGTAAGAAATGTTACAGAATCAACTAAAGCAAAGATTAGGTATTTGCCAGTGCTTTTAAAATTACGCACATCACTACACAGTATAAAACAAAGTTGCTTTCTCTGTCCCTATGTCCCTTTGTATGCTTAAATCTAAAACTACGCAACGGATTTTGATGCGTTTTTTTTTAATAGATAGAGTGATTCAAGAGGAAGGTTTTTATGCCCATGCGAAGCCGGGGCGGGTCGCTAGTTATCATTAAACCAATAAAACGAAAATTTACCAATTAGGGAAATACTTATCAAAGGTTTAAATTACTTCCTGAAATAGACGTGTTGAAATTTCATACAAATATATCTTGACGACACAAATAACTATCTCCCATGACTGTTGCACAACCTTTGTCGTTCGCCATGTAATTGCAAAATAGCCGACATCAATAACACATTTCCCCGCGTGCAATTTTACAAAAAAACAACAATGGTTATAGGAAATATTGTTGTTTTAAAAGTGAAAAAAGTGACAATGACATCGTTGGCGAAAGTTGATAATACATGTGCGGCTGGCGAAGCGAATGTTATAACTGCAACCTGTCATTTTGCTGCTCAAAGGTGGGCAAACATCGTGCCGTTTCTAATTGAAACTAGACTGCTATCAAACATAAGGGATTTACTAGATAATGTCGTACCTTTCGAAGTGGATACAGTCTATTATCGCGCTCTCGTAGAATCTTGAATGAATTTCCATGACGATGGCTCAGACTCTGAAGCGAACTAGAGATATGCATAACTTTCATTAAGATGCGTAAACGCAGATGCAGGAAGAAGAGAAGATTGGCGACGACCAAATTGGCTGAACAAAAAACCAGCGAGGTATTTGTGAGTCCCCTAATAACGGGGAAGAGGCATTAATGCTTAATAGCATAAAATAAGACACTTCATTAGAGCACTTGTAGGGAGATCAAGAAGGTGCGACTGGAAAGAGCAAGTACAGTGCACTCTCCCGAGATTCAGCTCGTATAACCAAAGTGTTGGTAGAGCCATGGAAGGTGAAGGGTATGCTATCATACATAGGTCCACAATCCACTAGATTTTTTTGGGTCATTACTACGTCATATTTTTCGTTGATTGTTCTTTAACGTGAATAAATTAATAACTGTGTCTAAATTCACGTTTATATCGATACTTCAATTACTCTTGCCAAATCAAATGTGTCTGAAAGTGTCCTTTTTAGACAAAGTCAAATATTTATCAAAGACCTTTCACGGCATTTGAGTAAATTACCAAACAATGCAGCATGCACCTCATCAATTTCCAATCGCCAAGGTTCATCATTACGTAACTGTCATTCAGAATTCGCCATGTGTCGCGACCTCGCGACGCCCGTGTGAAACGGAGCGCGGTTCCGTTTCCGAATTCACACACGTCGTCCGTGTCAAATGTTTTGATCCATCAATTTACGAATTAGGACGAAAAAGTCGGTAAATGTATATAGCTATCTAAATAACACAAGCTAGCTATGTTATTAACTCATAAAACCGGGGGACACAATTTTAACACGTTAACGAATGTTGACAAAAATAAAATGCATGGATTTGATATAAGCTGCGCTAAATCACGTGGTCGATCTTATGTCAATCCCATAATTTTGATCTCTTACGGGACGCCCCCGTAAGTGTAAGTGGTCTAGCTCAGAAAAAAGGATAGAAGTTTTTGTCAATCATATTCTTATCAAATTTTCTTGTTAAGTAGATTTTGCATATCACTGCAAAGCGTTCACGATATTCTGAATTCTCCTACAATCCTATATCGCGACAGCAATCAATACAGATCGATACGATCATTTTCGTTCCTAATCGACATAACGGCTGCATTGGCAATCTGAACCATTGTCTCAATAGTGTGCTAACGATCTGTCTAATGCGAACAAGCACATTCATGCAATTTCATTCTCTTACTTTTGTTTTTCTGATTTATAGTCTTCATTATCTATAAAATTTTACTTATGTTTCATTTTTCCTCTATTCTTATCAAATCTTTTTTCAACGCGCAAACCGATGTAAATTTATAAACTGTTAAACTAATTGTTCTAAATGCTGACTTTATCTTCTTTTAAATTTTAGTTTTTTGAATCTTATCCAACTTTTGATATTTTGGTTTAATGTAAACTAATTTGGAAAATTTATAAACGGTCAAATTTGCCACATGATAATAACTACATGTTAAAAATAAATAGTGAATATGCAATAATCACTTTGCTTCCGGTGGCATGGAAGTAGTAATCTAGATTTGAAGAACTATAAAATGGTCAAGTCAATCAATGGCAGGATATTATATTCGTAATTTGCGGCCTAGTATTTATAGCCTCGATTTAGCTGCATTTCTTTTGAAATTCTTTTGCCTATTTCGTAAAAAATCTTGTCACCTACGATGATCAAGAACTCCTAGCATAAGCGCTATAACTATTTGAGCAAGTCTGATGCCTTTAATTAGAAAAATAATAAACGAATCACGAAGAAATCGTTACTTTTAAAATTTTAATTATCTATTCTAGTTCTTGTTCGAGCAAAACAGCAATTGACTGCACTATATTGAGTGTAGTTTGAATAAGTTAATACTGAATTAAAACAATAAAATAAATAACTATTAATCTGTGGAATGGACTTTTTTTAAGTCTTAATTTTTTACTTTTTAACATTCGTAATAATTACCAAACTGTCTCGGTTTAATGTTATGGTCGTGTTAATACTGTCTTCACTTTCACCATTTTTATTATCTTTTTTACACAATTTAATGATAAAATCATTAAGTTATTATGGTGATAATGATGACAATTTCTGTTTACTATTTTGAATTAGTGTGGGTCAATTGGCATAACATAAAAACTTGCGGTAAAGCGGCAATGTTTATATGCCTTTAAAAAATACACAAGTTTTAAAATGACTGTAGGTACGTTTTTAAGGTATATTTATTGACATTTTCGTTGTCTTATTTTTCTATAGATGATATTTTTTCAAAACATCTCATAAACAAATTTGATTAAATAATCAATCACAATTCGTGAAAAATTAAACAAAGAACTATATATTATGTAAAAAACATAAGTGCTTACGCTAGATAACTTTTCCACATAGTCGCTCTGTTAGTAATTTAAAGACAATTGGATTGACTATACATACCTCTATTTTTCGTACATATATGCATATTGCATAGTGCCATTCTGAATTTCGACACCGTATGAAACCCGTCTGAGGGAATCGCCGACTGGGAAATCATGACATAGGCGATGCGGCTAACAACCCATCACTATTGATTTCCTGTTTCAACTACCATTATGCTAAACGTGGCCTAAGGTCTTATGGTCCTAGGCTCTGTCTACCCCGCATGGGATAAAGACGTGATAATATGTATGTATGTATGTATGAATTTCGGAAAACAATAGTTCGAATACTCATTGCTTCGACAGATTATATTCGAGTAGTATTTGAACAGAACTTGCTTCGACAAAGCTCACATTAGATAACTAGTTTTATTATTTTATTTATTATAGATAGAACCTCACTTATGTAGATAAAAACAGGCGCAGTTACTCCCCAGTCTTGACGTCGACTCCTCACGTTGGGTTTACGAGGACGCACTCATCCGTGTTTCCTTTTTAACCGGTGCCACGAATTTACGACAAAAAATGATGAGTACGTTTTATTTTATAGTAAACGTTGCTTCGTCTTAAAGATTTAAGCATACAAAGGGACATAGGGACAGAGAAAGCGACTGTTTTATACTATGTAGTGATAGTGATTACTTGAAATATTATAAAAGTAGATGTTGCCCGTTGACTACGCTCGCGTGGTAATCGGTTATATCGCGCCAAAAAGTAGCTTATGTTTGACGTTCAGTCTCAGAATGTCCAATTCTGACCCCCGGTCTTTACTATATCTAACCAAATTTCATCAAAATTGGTCCAGCGGTTTAGCCGTTAAAGCGTAACAGACAGATAGACAGACAGGAACAGGATTCACGAGACATTACACATTATTTGTTCACAACGTAATAAACTTAGATTGACTCTCGCTTTTTCTCTCTCTTAGCGCTTTCCCGTTTGCTTCCTCAGCTGATTGCTTCGGAGCCCAGGGTCCGCTTTCCTGCTTTTTCTCCTCCACTACGCCGGGTCTTTGACGTCCTTAGTTGTGAGACAATTAGTACGCATATCGTTTACTGCGACGTAGGGCCAGTTCTTTTTAGGCTTGCCCCTTCTACCCGACCCTGGCGGAGGCGGCATAGCTATAGACACTTAAATTGAAAACTGTTTAGTTAAAATACTAACCCACACACTCAGAAAAATCAATCTTCGAGCAATTGAATATTAAGGATTTCTGATTTCCTTTGCCACGAAAATTTACTAAAGGAGAGTCAATGGTGAAGAAACAACTCCTTACTCAGTTTACCTACTTTTGTAGCACATAAGTCAATCCATTTGAGTCGTTAATAACGATTACTGTCAGTTCTTTACGAGTTTACATCACGTGGCTGCAATGTACACATTTGCACAATCACGTTTTACTCTACCTTGTGGTTGTCATATGTTTTACAGTTAAGCAAAAATTTTAAAATTATACTCTTAATTGATTTATATCCTTTCCTACTAATATTATAAATGCGAAAGTGAGTTTGTTTGTTACGCTTTCACGCCCTATCTACTTCACCAATCTTCCTGAAATTTCGCGTATAGATAGAAGTATTGAGAAGGACATAGGATACCTTTCATCCCGGGAAAAAGCACTGTTCTCGAGGAAAAAACGGGCGAAGCGGCGGGCAAAAGCTAGTATAGTATAATTTCTAATATATCACCTTATTTTAACATATTTCCTTCTTATTTTATGTCTTTTTACAGACAATTTAAAACCGAAATTACAAGCAAAAATAATGTTAAATCTTTACGACTGTAAAAACCCAGATAGAGTCTGTCATAATTCAAATTGTTTATTACGAACTTGCAACCCATATTTGTAAATATAATCAGAAAAATCAGAAAATAATAATCACTACATAGTATAAAACAAAGTCGGTTTCTCTGTCTCTATATCCCTATGGCTTAAAATCTTTAATACTACGCAACGAATTTTGATGCGGTTTTTAACAGATAGTGATTCAAGAGGAATGTTTTTATGCCCATGCGAAGCCGAGGCGGGTCGCTAGTATTAAATAAAATATTTAATTATAAACTAATATTAATAATCATTTATAATATTTCAGGATTCTATAAAAATATTTTAGCAAGAACTTATGGTAAGTTCTTGCTAAAATATTTTTATAGAATCCTGAAATATTATAAATGCTGACTTATTTTTGTATTTAATCCAGCCACTCATCTGGTGCAACTGTTTGTATGGTAATAGAGTTATTAGTATACTTGTATCTTATTAATTACATCTAAAGTAATTTCCGCAAACGTAATACATAACAATACCATTCTACTACGGTTTTTCTCACGATTTTAACACATCATTCCATAATATTAAATTTTAATTGTATCTTATAATATAACTAGCGACCCGCCTTAATTATATTATTATTTTATTTATTTATTCACCTTACAACCATCATCACAGGAATATCCCAATATATAATCCCAATATATAGAAATAAGAATCTGATCATAAATCGTAGAATTGATATTATCGACCAACTCAAGTATTTAAATAAATGTGCGACACTCGGGGACTGCCGCGGTAAAGCAATGCATAGCATTTTTTTATAAACTTACTAGCTGTTCCCCGCGGCTCCGCCCGCGTGGGACTCGGTTATATCGCGCCCAAAAGTAGCCTATGTTTGACCTCAGGTCGTTAACTACATCCCTACCAAATTTCATCACAATCGGTCCATCCGTTTAGCCGTGAAGAGGTGACAGACAGACAGACAGACAGACAGACAGACAGACAGACAGACAGACAGACTTTCGCATTTATAATATTAGTATGGATATGGATGCAATAAGTACGAACGCTCGGCCGAGCTACATGGTCGGCGGAGTGGGGGGTGTTAGGTTTTATTTTCATTTCGTAATTTCTTGATTCGCTCGCCGGGCTCAAAGCCCGCGATACAAGCTATGCAATAGCTTAATATCTTTTCCAAATATTGTTTGATAACTACTATATACGAATTACTTTAAATTTCAGTCAGACGCGGCGTTACAGTTGGATTCATCTTAATTGTCCTTTATCATAACATTCATAACCTTTTCGTACACTCTCGGAACAGTGGTCCAACAAATTTAAATTTCTATAGTAAATAAGAGTATTCCTTCCTTAAAATGGCATTAGGAAGTCCTCAAAATGGAACCTTGAACTTCTGAACGATGACCAGGCGTCGTGCTCGGCTCCCATGAAGTGACATTTGTCTGCCAGTCGTTTAATGCCCAACTTCCGGTGGACGAGTCACAATGGGCCTTTCGTGACGATGGTATTTTTGTTATAAATTACTTCTATTTGAATACGAACTATATTAGGTTGTATTAGGTTTGCGCTACCTTGCAAGTTTTGACTTTGTAGACTGTCTTGTTTAATAGGCTTTTTTTCATAGGTATTTTGTATTATTAGCTGTGCTCCGCTGTTTCATCCGTCAGTTTCTAATCGCTCGCTGTTTTGCAATATGCCGAAGGCATATTGTGTTTTCGTTCGGCTTATCGTCGAGCGCTCCAAAATGGAGTTCGTTGATGCTTTAGAGTGACAATGACTTAATATAATGTATTTTTGGAGGGAGGCGGTGATATTGGGTGATAAGGTGATATGCTCAACCGTCCCAAAGGGGAAATCTTCCCGCCAGGCCAATGTTATGTTGTGTTTATGCTCTTAGAACAAAAATATTTTTCACCCAGCAAATCAGTAAAAAGTACCTCGTTTTACAGAACATAACTTTCCTAAATATAATATTTTACGAGTGTCAGTTGGTGTCGGTCGTGACGAACATAATTCACATTTCACGGTTTTCGCGGATCCCACAGATAACCGAGCAGTGAAAGTAGCTTCCATTTCGGTGGCGCCTCCTCCGACACGCTACACATATGGATTAATACTGATTCCTATCTTGAGCTCATCTGTGCTTCGGAAGGCGCATTAGGCCGTTGGTCCCGGCTGTTGGCGCTAGATGGCAGTAATTAGACTGTTAGATGCCTTTAGGCAGCTTGAAAAATCTAACAAAGTCGTGCCGTGACTTAGGTGACAATTGATCCACAAAAAATCTCCTCCGAGGATGATTCGTCACCCTTTTAAAATTGTTACTAACACACACGGATTATGTTCCTATAGGTCTGGCTTCTCTTTGAAAAGGGTTACGGATATCAGACGGCAGTCGCTCCATTGTAATGAGCTCTTAAGGCTCTGAATCGTAAGCTGAAGATGCAACTTGGAAACACGCTCGGATGAAGAACAAGATAACCGAGCTGTAAAAGTGGCTTCCATTTCGGTGACGCCTTTTCTTACACGTTGCATATGTGATATGACTACAATTTCCATTAAATATTAATCAGAATACCTATTAATTTGTGTTGATTTAGTAGATAGCATTTCAATGAAATGTAAAATTTTGTTATTTTACCAATCATTAGTCTGTTAGTTGGTAACATTCGCTACAAAAAAAAACCTACTGTTTAACCTCGAAGCTTGAGTAATAGTAGAGTAACTAACTAACTATATACAACCTGCCGTTAATTACGCAAAGCTATAACTGTGAAGGAAAGTGGGAGTTTGTCTCTAGCACGGCTCTAAGATCGAATACCTTAGTAATTATGTATTCTGTGATTAAAAGTTGAAATGCCGTTTAATCCGCCTTTGATCTAAGATAATTCGCCTCTCGTTAATTAATTAGATGTTTTATATTATACGTTATACTTAGAAATATGGAAAGTGGATTTGTAACTTCATTATTTCGATAAGAAAATTGAAGGCAAAGTGAAATACAGGCATTTTCAGCTTACGAATATACCTCTGTTATACTTATATGTCGTAAAAGCTAACTAAAGATAGTATGGCGCCTTTTCTTAAAAAAATGCCGAATCTTAAAAATATTCTTGTACCTCTAGGTATAGCTTATAGCATTAAGTTTCCATATTGTAGCACTTGTCTCAATAAAGTTTTAAATAAATAAATAAAGACAAGGTTAAGAAATTACGGTTTTGATAGGGTTGAAAGTAATGGAACGGGAAAGCGCTATGATGCAAGAGAGAGAGAAAGAGAGGGGTGAACAGAAGAAAGTACTCCTATCATCTCACCGCAACGGAATCCGTGACGATATGCAAATAGACTCTAAATAAACTAAACAAAAAATGATAATGTCGCAAAAACCCTACATATTTCTTTTGAAATCAATTCACAGTTCACTGGCCGTAGCGAGAATATAACAAAAAAAAAACATCCTAAATGACAGTGGCGATACTGGCCAATATGACCACTGGGTCAAATGGCCGAGTAGAAACCTGACACATTGCTGTCAACTTATATTAAAATAATCAAAACTATAGTTTTTTTTTATGTTCAATATATTCCGAGATAATGATTCCGTGCTTCGGAAGGCACGTTAAGCCGTTGATCCCGGATGCCATCTGGTTGTCTATAAAGTAACCACATCAGAAGCGGTTCCAAAGAAGTCTGATACCGATTGACCCGATTTTACATTGATTACACGAAATACTTATGATGACCCTCAATATTCAACCCACTTTCAAAATTATACAGTTTATTTCACCCGCTAGTCAGTTGACAAAAGTACATCTCGCTTATTTTTGATATTTTTTATTGTCACTGTCTAAAAAATAAATATAACGATTGGTAAATTATGCAGTTTTATAAGCATCATGGTAAGTGCAGGATTGCTGTACAAATTAATTAACGAATGACAACATATAGCGACCTCACACTCAATTAAACTTCATAATTAACATTCAAATACTATTAAAGAATTAATTTTCATAATTAATTCGACTAAACATACCAACGTTATATATTTTGAAACTTTTAGTATAAATTCGTTCCTATTGATAAATATACACCTGCTTATACATAAAAATTTTACCCATTTTTAACTAAATCATGCTGTGTCTCTTTCTCTCTTATCGATATTTACCTATCGTGAAAGAAAGCCCTTTGCGGAAATAGTTGAATTAACAAACGTTCCTTAATTTTTGTGAATAAAGGGGTCAATCCATAACTAAAACCTGTCTCGGAAAAATATAACACTGAAACCCATTCAACAAACAATACGACAAAAATAAAAGTCTGGGATGTCTATGAACGAAGGTAAATATTGACATCTATCATCAAAATCTATACTAATGTAATATTATAAAGCTGAAGAGTTTTTTTTTTTGTTTGTTTGTTTGAACGCTTATAACTTTAGATCCACTGGACTGGACGGATTTGAAAAATTCTTTCTGCATATGATAGCCTGATTCTTGGGGAAGGTTATAGGCCATAGTACATACACATCCAAGGCGAGTGAAACCGCGGGGAACAGCTAGTTATACATAAAAACCAAAGAATTTTCAAATCGCGCGCGGTCTCTACAATTTTTTTTTTTAATTTATGCGTAAATACCATGGAAATATATGCATAAAAATATAGAATAAGGAAGTAGCGCGCGGGGTTTTTTTTAAACCTTAATGCATAAAATACCAATTTCACAAGTGGGTGTGAACTATCTGTGGCTTCAGTGTTAAGTTGTAGATATCTAACTGTGTCGTAGACCGGCAAACCTGCTAATCAAGTGGTAACTGCAATTGTAGGCCAAACCACAGGTAGGCTTGTATTTATTTGTCTCGTCTTTACTAGCTCTGGAGTACTGCCAGTTTAAGCCTTACCACAGATTACAGTTAACATTTAAATCTATACTAGTAGCAGTTGCCTTACAGACAATCTTGATCTATAAATGAATAAACAAATAAAAAAAAATGTTTATTTTCAGACAACAACGTTCATATAGTGAGTTAGGAGGTTGCGACTTGCGACATCTTGTTACTAGATCTAGTATTATTATTTTTAAACATCACTATCAATACATAGTATAAAACAAAGTCGCTTTCTCTGTCCCTATGTCCCTTTGTATGCTTAAATCTTTAAAACTACGCAACGGATTTTGATGCGGTTTTTTTAAAAAAGATAGAGTGATTCCAGAGCGCTCACCGAGTTGCTGGTAATATGTTGCATGCAACTATGCTTAACTTTGGTTATTAGTTACTCTTACATCTTATCAGGTACTTATCGTCTGTTTAATTAGACCAGTTACAAGTTGTACAACATAAATCATACATTGTAGAGATATATGCAACTTTCACTGTACTTCATCCGAACCTTGTCATTACTAGTTACGTACCACGGACGTGTCTATTATGTGAATGTTATCGGAAAATTCGCGTCCACTTTCGCGGACAGCCGCCAAGCATTATCCGCGGCCATCATGCGGAACCTATGAGTACGCATTTGTACCATAGGGACAATGATGGGGTCTTGTGTAACAGTTTTGTTGATGTAAGAATAAACGTGCGTTTCTCTTTTCCTGTTTATTTGTGGAAATGGAGTCAGGTTTGTCACACTGTCTGTAGGTAAAATGGATGAATCTAGTGATTATTCACAATAACTAGTAGCAATATATACGGACAAGACAAATCAGTAAGTTCGAAACTTGTGTTATGATACTAACTCAAGCATACTATATTTAATTACAAATATACATAGATAAACAACCCAGGCTAAGAAATATATTATTATTTATCTTGACTTGACCGGGGATCGAACCCTGAGTAGCGGACAGGCAAGTTTAAGCATTATCAGTGGCTTCGTACAAGTCCTGGAGTGTCCAGCCAAGACTAGAATCTAATAGGCATTCTAAAAATATTACCTCAATCTGTTAAATAACTCACCAGCGTGAAAATTCTTAGATTTCCTTCATCATAGCACACCCTAGCACTCAGTACCGGTGCGGAAGGCCGCTAGTGCAGGAAGCATTGCAGGTGAACGCACTCGCTGCATCTGGTCCGCTGCCCGCCATCTCTAAGTGCATGACACACGCTTCACATCGTTTGTGAATTATTGTATTGTAAATATTTATTGTTAGAAACTGATGTAGGTTGTAGGACTATTGAACTTTGAATGACCGCGATATAAATTTAAAAAAAAACCTACTTAAAACTAAAAAGTTTTATAAACCGAAATTACAATTTTCTCGACTAAGTTATTTTCCTTAGAAAACAATCTCATACTTTTTTAGAATTGACGTATAAGTAATTTTGCAAATTGTTAGTTATTGCTTTTTTAGGTTTCCCTACCTCAAAAACAGAACCTGTATAAGATCACTTTGTTTAAATTGATACGTTCTGTGCTTCTTTTCACAGTTCGATACAAAAAAAACTAACAGATAATTTTGTCTGTTTAATTAACAAGCCCTTTATAAAAATCTCAGCTGTATATAAAAATAGCCCTTTGTATGATTGCATAGAACCATCATCGTGAAGCCCGATAACAGTTCCTTAACCGCTTCCTGTTCCACTATGAAATCGTTGGATCATGGCATAAGGTATAGTCTGTGGCGGGAAGCCACAGATTACCGACGCGGACGCACCTGGCGCGTGCCCGCGGTCGTAAACCTATCTTTTTTTTAAAACCACAGTAATTCGTGACGGCTGTCAGCGCGTGCGCATGAAAGTTTTAGTAAATTATAAGTGTGCTTTTGACACAGACAAGTTGTAATTTAAATGTCTTTATCTACATAAATGAAATTCTTAACGAAACCTTATGAATATGAAATAAGTATGCAATGTTTATGATGAAAACCACCTAACTTCAATCAGATTTAAAGCTATTTTTGAAGAATCAGTAGAGTTTTATTATAAAGTACATTTATTGCGTTTTCAAACGACTTTCAAAAAAAAGGGGATTGTCAAAAATATTATTAAAAATCCGATTAGTTAGAGCATATTGTTTTTTTTTTTATTTTATTTATTTGACATCAAAATTCTTAAAAAACGAGGTGGACTTAAGGTTTGATTTATTGTAATCGCATGTGATTTTTTATCTATGATTAGTATGATTACTTAGAAATAATAAGTAATAAGAACATTACCCACATAAATTTGATTATTGCTGAGTCAATATGTACTCATGTGAAATTCCATTGTGCATAAAATAGTCTATTGCAAAAAATAGCATTAAATTTCCACCGTGGACCCACTGGTGGTTGATGCTAGTGGGCGAACAGCTCGACCAGAACATCCAAAATATCCAGACGATAATTCTTCTTCTTCATCGGTCCCTCACTGCTCAGGATCGTGACCATATAATTATGTGCTTCCATATGTCTTCATAGATGACTTAATTAGCAAACTTGTTTTTAGTCGGTTTGTTGGCTGTGTTCTAGTCTCCACAAGATGCTTGCACCAGACGCACTCAAACATATTAATAACCGTGACGTATTCTGAAATAAGAAAATTCTCATCACCAGAATCTAAAATCAAAGAATTTCGTTTCGCGCGCGAGGCAATTTTTTTTAATCTATGGGTAAAATTTACTATCGTGTTAAGATTCAACGTTTATTAAAAAAAAACAATAAAATAGTACACCTTTTCCGTTCGTCGTTTGTATATTTTTCGATTTTTCCATCCTATTTCTTTTCGCTTACTCACTTACCTCTTTCAGTATCAATAATATTTCTATCTCACATGAAATGACATGAACACCGTAAGTTACCGCCTAGGGGTAGCGGTCTAGGCGATAATTTACGGTGTTCGTGTCGTTTCCTGGACCCTGGAGTAGGTTTCCTAGAAACGGCCTGGCCTCATCCAACTGGTTCCATCACATCCGAGACCTGCTCCAGATCTTGTAACTCGCCCCTATTGGGCACAAGTGTTATCCTAGTTGTAGTAGGTTTATGTTTTCGACCTAACGTTTTTACGAGTTTAAAATGCCCACATTTGAACCGGATGGTAATATTGGCAGAAATATAAGGTGAATTTAAATCAACTGCATATATTTTAAGGGCAGATTCAGACCACTAAACTGAACAACTTTCCTAAATAAACTTATGTCGAAATACGAAAAAAAATTTTTGACCTCCCTTACAAATTGAGAATCAGCTGATCTAGTTTAGTATAGAGAGTGAAAAATAAAATTTCATATTTCGATGTAAGTTTATTTGGAAAAGTTGTTTAGTATAGTGGTATGTATCTGCCCTTAAAATATTTGCAGTTGATTTATGTACATCTTTTATATAAGCGGAAGCAACCGAGAAGCGCTAAGATGGGAGGTTATATTGACTAAAAGAATTGTTGCATCTTACTTGTGGTTATAGAGAGGTAATTTTAAAAATAATCGAATGTCACATTATCGGCTTACCAGTATCATCAAAAATCACAGAATTAGGAAATCGCGCCGCGGTCTCTACTAGGCAGTATAATACACTAGCGACCCGCCCCGGCTTCGCACGGGCGCAATGCTAAATAATGCATGTATTATAATACATATAAATATAAACCTTCCTCTTAAATCACTATTTTAAAAAACCGCTTCAAAATCTGTTGCGTAGTTTCAAAGATCTAAGTATACATAGGGACAGACAGCGGAAAGCGACTGTTTTATACTATGTGACATATTGTATGTTGAAACCAGATTAGTATGTAATGGATGTACACAGTTTCAACTTTTTGTAAACATTTATTTTAATCCAGCTTCGATTTGCCACATTTTAGTTAACTGTTGTTTACTTAATAGACAGTCCTACATTTTTTTTCTGATTTCGATTTAAACTAATGTCAACCTTCAATATTATTAGCATAAGGTTTACAAAATTGATTATTCTTTAGACAAATCCATTGAGAAACCTTTTCTCTTTATATAAGTAACTGCTTTACTGTATAATTATGTTATCTAATCGATTTTTACTAGCTGTCAATATATTACGTGATATTTCAATATTTTGTGTTTTATGACCTTGATCGGAAACTTTCGTCATAATCGGCATAATCAATACTAAATTTAAAAAAATATGATACTTTTTGTTTGGACACAGATTATATTGGCTTGGTTTGTTTCTTGTAAATAAATGACTCGAGATCGCCAAAAGAAGTTCTTTGGTTCATTAGACATCAACGCGTTTATAATGCAGCCATTAAAATAAAGTTATTATTTCAACTCTAAGTAAAAAACAAAATCTACTAATAGTTAAAATAGTAACAGGCCCAAGTCTAATAATATACATTAAAGAAAATATTATTATTAATTTTTATTTCTTTTTTCTCTTTTTTTACATTCTAAATATTAAATACTAGCTGTTCCCCGCGGCTTCGCCCCACGTGGGACTCGGTTATATCGCACCCAAAAGTAGCCTATGTTTGACCTCAGGTTGTTAACTACATTCCTACCAAATTTCATTATAATCGGTCCAGCAGTTTAGCCGTGAAGAGGTGACAGACAGACAGACTTTCGCTTTTATAATATTAGTATGGATTCAAAAATATAAAAAGGGACTCCCATCGGCAGCGGAGTGAAGACCCAAGCTGCCGGTGGTCAGGGCTCCAGAATGAGAAATAAAAACCAACATATCTTTATTAGAGCAACAGAAACCAATACAAAAATTTTAAGAATTTTATTTGTTTGTCTCAATGTTTATAAACATATGACGCAAGTACTACTGTTTAGAACTGTATGCGGTTTTCATTGATGTACTCGTATTAGTTAAATGTCTTCATAATGGACTAATTCTAAGTTTTAAATTCCTTGCTCAAGAAAAAAACTGATATACTTTCACGTTTTTATCCCTTACTGGTTTAACAGGGCCTCATGTTGTTATCATTAATACTTGAAGGCAATAATTAAATAGAAAAAAATATGTGGTAGTAATGTGTAAATAATTAATACATAGAAATAAATAGAGTCGCCGGTAACTTGGGGAAACCGTCGTCGATTGATTTAAGGGTTCCTATGTACTATTGCTCTACTCGAAATTTTCGTTGTTCTAAATCTCGCATACTAGGCGTTCACCCCGGCTTCGCCTGTGGACATACATAGCCTATGTCACTCAGGTGAATGTTATCTTTCCGATGGTGAAAGAGTTTGAAATGGGCACAGTAGTTTATAAGTTTATTCATTACAAACATACATACAAAAATACAAATCTTTCGTCTTTATAATATTAGTATAGAAATGTGCCGATGAAATTAAGTGCCGCATCAAAATCGATGTGTTCAAAATGCGTTCATAATGACATTAACGTGACCATAGATTTAAAAAAAAAAAATCTTTGAACCGCGCGCGATTCGAAATTTTTTTAACGTGACAAAATGTTGCCAAAACGATTGAGTTATACTGGCTATATAAAAATGCAGTACTTTTCCTCTACAAGCTGGGTGTTGCAAACTCTTTAGTTTTTGGTCACATTTACGTTTGCCTATTTTTGACTTTATTTTGTAATAATTTAGAAATTGATTATATACATAAAATTAATATAATTATCAGCAGTTGCTTCGACCCCTTTCATTTCCATATTTATCAGTAACAAAACTTTATCCATATTTATTAGATCATTTACATTATAATCTTAAATTGACAATATTACGGGAATAGCATCCATGTTTTCATCAAATAATTGGAGGAAAAGAGGGAGGTAAGGATCGTAGCCAATGAAAATTTTAGTTTCTGCCTACCCCTAACTACGGGAGATAGGCGTGATGATATGTATGTATGTATGTTTCATCCACAACATTGGGAGTATGTACGATACGACAGTACAAAGCAAGTCGAAACTATAACTCGAAACTAAAACGGGGACAGCCATAATACAATGATGTATTTATTTATGTAATAAGTGCAATATTGTTCATTCATTCAACTATAACTTTGAAACTAAATGAGGCATTTTTGTTCCCCTGTAACTTCATTCAGGTTAATACACTAATTTATTTGGTTTAGATAACTTCTGTCCCGCTCGTTTGTCTGTCCGTCATGGTAGGCTGCTGCGATTATCCGTGATTGTTAATGATAGATGGCTATAGCTGATACAGAATACTAGATAATTGTATATAACCACAGATTACAGAATGCTATTCTAGCAATATGGCATTATACCTGTATATAATTCACAAATTCATACATACAAGGTGTTTTGTGAATAGTTTTCTTTTGCTGTTTTGATTTTCATTAAAAGTCAAATGAAAACGGAACACTTATAAGAGCAGTCTGCATATATAAATGTTACGTTACTTACTCAGTTCAGTTTAAACCCCACAACAATTTTTACATCCAAAACAAACATATCTCCATATTATATCTATACTGATATAATAAAGCTGGATAGTATGTTGTAGATAGCTGGATGTTTAAACGCTTATAATGTTTGAAACTACTGGTCGGATTTGCAAAATTATTTTTTCATATGAGAGTCTCTTTTTTGAAGAAGGGCTAGTACATATACACCACATGCGATCAATCCGCTAGGAACAGCTAGTTTTAGTATATTTTAACATTTCGTCCAATTTACAGAAGCTACACGAATATGAAACTTGTTTTAAATATTTATTTCAGTTCAGCAAAGAAAATCCCACAATAGCTTAGTTTTGAAAAACAGGTTTTTATTTTATGATAGACACAAAGAACATTGGCACTCGTACTAGTCACTTATAATTATTCAGTTTGTTTGTAATAACTTTATTGCACAAACTTAACAAAAATACAATTACAAGATAAATGCAACGGCGGACTTGTCCCATGAAGAGATCTCTTCCAGCCAACCGGAGGCAGGTAACAAGGATACAATTATAAAATAAATTCAGTATTAGTATAATAAAAATTTGTCCACCTCTCTACATAGAAAACGTGAAAATGTCTGAAAAACTAACACGCGACGGCCGTGCGGTTTCAGTTGCGAAAGAAATGGACGATGAATCGGAGCGCGTTCCGATATGCGTAAAGGTGCGGTCAAACCGCGGGGTTTTTTCGACCGACTGATATAAATTTTCCATGATTCGTACGTAGATATAATTTTTTTTATCAATTTGAATATTTTTATATATTTTTTTTTATAGCTAGCTGATAATTTTCCAGTAGAAACGAAATATAGTAATGAGGGGTACTATTTTATTTAAAATTCTAACAGATATGAGTCGCTACATGAGTGATTCAAGTCTATTTCATAGCATTTCGTTTTCAAGTCTGTTTCTATTATTATGTTCGTTTAAATAATAAGTACCAATAATGTCAAAGACGAAAGGTGTAATAAGATAATAAATTAGTGCTCTTTTATTGAACTCTTCAATGTATTATTTTAAAAAACGAATTATATTTATCTTTCTGTCCCTTAAAGAATAAAGACATGAAAATATACATAATATATATATTTTTCAAGTCTTTATTATACACGTTTTAAAAGAACTTATCATGTCATGGAATTAGATCCTCGAATATCGATCGACGTCGAACGTCCGTCATCTAACCGCACCTTTAAGATATCCGCCTCCACGTACCACCACAATATGCACGCCGACTGCACTTTGCTTCTACACTTGCAACAATACCCACTATGTCAAATTATACTCATAATCATTCAATAAACTCCTAAAAAAATAATTTTCAGAAATAATCTAGTGTTAATTGAGATATCTTGGTAGTGTTGTGAGCTAGTGTTGTGCCCGTGTATCATCGTGGACATAAGTTTATAATGGAAAATATATACGGAGTTATAAGGACGCTAAGCAGAAAGACTTTGAAGCGAAAACAGAAGGTATAGTCATATCGAATGTAATAGGACTTTTATATAAGATGGAGACAAATCAACTGCAAATATTTTAAGGACAGGACATTTTCTGAATAACTTTTCCAAATAAACTTATGACTTATAAAAATAAACTTATTACATAACGTTTGGGCTATGGAACGCAGTATAATAGACATAAACTTATTTCGAAATAAATAAAAAAAAATACAATTTTATTTTATTTTAAAATTAGCCCCATTAGTATTTAAATTTTTTTTTCGGGATGATAGGTTGCTATGTCCTTCTCAATATTTCTAACTATGTGTATGCAAAATTTTACAAAGATTGGTTCAGGAGATAAGGAGTGAAAGGTTAACAAATAAACTCACTTTTGCACCACTACATAGTATAAACAAAACTACATAGTATAAAACAAAGTCGCTTTCTCTGTCCCTATTTCCCTTTGTATGCTTAAATCTTAAAAACTACGCAACGAATTTGATGCGGTTTTTTAAATAGATAGAGTCATTCAAGAGGAAGGTTTTTATGCCCATGCGAATCCGGGGCGGGTCGGTTGTTTATAATATTAGGGATAATATAAGGGTATATATATATTATATACTAGCTGTTGCCCACGGCTCCGCCCGCGTGGGACTCGGTTATATCGCGCCCAAAAGTAGCCTATGTTTGACCTCAGGTCGTTAACTACATCCCTACCAAATTTCATCACAATCGGTCCAGCAGTTTAGCCGTGAAGAGGTGACAGACAGACAGACAGACAGACTTTCGCATTTATAATATTAGTATGGATTTGATTTGTCCATTGTTATCCACATCCTATGACTACTACTAGCCAGTCCACGGTCCGCTCGGCACAGCATGGCGGGCAAATAATTTATTTAGCTAATTCACGCTTTCCTGCGCCTGCGCACTGTCTCCGGATACCGAGCTAATTGTACAACGGAATCGTTTAATTGCCAAATGGGGAAAACATGATTTAACAAAGTCATAATGTAAGCACTTGTGTGCACTTACCCCCGTATTAAGAAACGTTTGATAAGCCCATTTTAACTAAAATATGTTTCGGCTCTTTCTCTCTTACCCGACACTTCACGTGAAAGAACGAGACGAAACACATTTTAGCTAAAATAGGCTTAACAAAGGTTTCTTAATAGGGGGGTAAGACATTAAGATTTGAACCCCCCCCCCCCCTTCCGAGATACGCGAATACGCTTATAATAAAGAAAGGTGTCCGAATTTATTTATTTACTAAACTTATGTAAACATTAAAATACATATATTTTTTTTATTTAATAAAAAGGATTTGTACTATAATTAAATATTGATAAAGTATTAATATAGTGTTGTATGCTTGTTCCAGATTCAACCAAAACCAACGACAAATGGAGTGACCAAAGAGCGCTTACCCGAACGCGACAGCAGAGAAACCAGAGAATCCCGGGATTCCCGGGACTCACGGGAAATTCGAGAAATTCGTGAATCACGAGAGTCTAGAGACGAGACAGAACATATCGAGAGAAGAGGACAGACCTCATCGCCTATACCCAGAGAAAGGGAAAGAGATAGGGAAAGGGATGTGAGAGAAAGAGACGACAGGAGAGATCAGTCAACGCCACAGCATGACGGCAGACACCCACTTCTCCAGTTTGCCGTAGACCACTTCAGACAGAGCCCCGAGTGAGTTTCTTTAAAATGTTTTTGTTTTGTCTAGCGGCATGATATAGAAAGGGGGTTAATATATTATTAAGGTGATACCTCAAGTGAACACTAGCGCCACCATCATTTAAAAATCATTATTCACTGAAAACACAAGTTATCAAAAATCCGTGTTATATAAAAGGGAATTATAATTTAATATGTTTAAAATAAACTAGATCTAGAACCTTAATTATATAACAGGGATTTTTGATAACTTGTGTTTTCTGTGAATAATGATTTTTTAATGACGGTGGCGCTAGTGTTCACCGAGGTATTGTCTTAAGAGGACGCAGACGCTAGCGATAACGTTACCTTACCATCCGCCAGGGGCGCTGTACAGGTTTAACAGCAGTCGCTAGCGTCTGCGTTTACAAAATCTCATACTAAGGGTACTGTTCAAAGCAAAAGCGGTCAATCCTAGCACACTCGTAGCTCATATCAGAGGCAGTGGTCACCGGCGCGTGCAGTCACGGTGTGGCTTTTTGTAATAAAATTAGCATTATCAAATGTGGGCCGCCATTCTGGATGCGTCTGTTATTGTTCAAACACGGCTGCCTCGCCGGTTCCGCCACGCTCGGTCGAACTATTCTCATTTTAAATTCATTTATTTTTTATTTTTTGAGTTTTATTTCTCTTGTCTTTACAAACATCATTAAATAATCAATTAAATGCTGAATTATTTAAAAAGAAATATTATAAATCATATGCGGTATATGCTCATAAGGCTGTCAACATTGCCAAAATCACGTAGGGACAAATCACACAGATTGAGTTAACCCCAAAGTAATTTCGAGACTTGTGTTATGGGATAAATAAAATATTGCAAAAGTAAAATTATTGCTAGACAAAAAATAATGAGGTGTAAAATGCGTTAGTCAACGTAGAGTCAACTAATCATGGTACACCTCTACATCCAAACTGCGCACGAACAAAAGAATTGGAGGTCAAATATGTACAATTTGGCGGGAAAACGCGCATAAATTTCATAATTCCCCCTTTCGCTAATGATAGCCACCACGAGATGACGTAAAGATGCGTGAACCCGTTGTATAACTAACTGTTGCCCGCGGCTCCGATTGCTTCATTGCTTCAAAAAGTAGACTTCTACTTATTCTTAGACCCTACTACCTAAATACACAAAAACTACAACAAACCAGTAAAGCCGTTTCAGAGAAATTGAATTACAAACACTGTGATACTAAATTCTTATAGATATTAAAGATTTATTAAGATACTCGAAATAAAGCACGGAAACTTGTAATAAAACAATTGTTATTACCTACCCGTTTCACGTTCTCTTTTCTTTTGGTATACAATATTGGGTTGAATTCCCACGTTTTTTTTTTCATTGATAAATTTTAGATTATTTTGGATAATTACGCAATAACTAAGGTAACGCATTATGCTTAGGATTACATTAAGATTACGTCCGTTATGTGATATAATTGGTAATGTTATAAAAATCACGTGGTACTCCGTTATATCCGTTATATCGCTCCAAAAAATAGTAGGGTAGTAATATATCTTTGGGTCTCAAACTATGGCTATACATATAGGTACCAATCATCAAAACTGGGCAAGCGTTTTGAGCGTAAAAGTTAACAGAGCAAGAAAGACAGAAGGAGCAGCATAAGTGAAGTAGGGATTCATCTTAGTTTTCATTTAGAATAAAATTGATTAAATATTTAAATCTGTACAAAGATTTTAAAACTATGTTACATTTAGCGCCATCTATGTTTTTTCCATGCAACAAAATTGTAACCACATCACACTTTCACTCGCTTAGCAAAAGTGCAGGCGCATATCATTTCTAGTTTGGTTTGTTAAAGTAAAGTAGATGGCGCTATTGTCGATGCTGAACCAAACCTTTAAAATTTTGACTATTTTCATTAAAATGTGTGATAAATTTTATTTAATTTTTATACATTATTTTTTTGCGCTTATTTCGCTATTTTATTTTTTTGATAATGTTCATTAAGTCTTATACATATTACAAGGTGTGTGTAAGAAGCGGGAAACAGTTTTCAGTATCTAAATCTTGAATAACTATAACACCATAACATAAAAGTGTTGTTAGCACACTTATGTGAAAGTGGTTATAATAACTGGACGACAATTACGCCATTCCTGTGCAATTTGGTCGTTTACTTACAATTAACTGAGCCATCTTGTTTATATTATGAACACTCAACACGCTGTTTGTACGTTGCCATCGTGCACACATCGTGGTACATTTATTTATACGTAATTATAATATTAAGAAATATGAGATTTTTCTTTAAAATAATCATTTATTTTATATAAATCACACCTGCCGCATGTTGGCTAAGAAACCTCAGTTACTATTAGCGGTTACGATGATCCACGCAGGATGAATGCCCTACCCAATGATTTTATGTAACTTTTACTGCTTTTTCTTTCATATCGGTGTTAATAGTATTGGCGTCTTCTTCTTTTTTCGGTGCCATCTTCATCAAAGATCGGCAACCATCAATGCGACCTGCACCTTTGAAACAGCCGCTCGGAATAGGGATCGCGTAAACTCCAATAAAAGATTGGCTTTATTGGTGTTAGATTTTTTGATGTGCCTGAAGCACAAAGCACAGAGTAATTACATACATCCCCCGTGGCCTGAAGGCATCTGACAGCTTCAATATTCACGAGCAGGGATCAATCTTATTCTGCCACGCCGTGGGTTGCTTCTACTGCTATATCTCTGTTGCGTTTCCTCATCCCTGAGGTTCGTGGGTTCGTTGACCCTTTTGGATATGTTTTTTCCACTTGTAACCATCTTGTGCGTTCGGACTACTGTCAACACAGTCATACACTGCTTTATATAGGTTTTGCAAAAAATATATATTATATACCCGTTTAAAATCTAAATGCGATTATTAGAAATGTAATAGTTCGTGGATAATCCATACTCCATACTAATATTATAAATGCGAAAGTCGGTCTGTCTATCTGTCTGTCTGTCTGTCTGTCAACTCTTCACGGCTAAACTGCTGGACCGATTGTGATGAAATTTGGTAGGGATGTAGTTAAAGACCTGAGGTCAAACATAGGCTACTTTTGGGCGCGATATAACCGAGTCCCACGCGGGGCGAAGCCGCGGGGAACAGCTAGTATTCCAATAAAAAAAAATACCATAGCGGATATTATTACATAAATAAGTAGTTAGACATAGACAATGTTATAATTTAATGTGCGCGTACTTACATAGGTGTTTTAATTGAGGGGCGAAGAGGTTCCACGTTGCACAATGGATTACATCGGCCTTGAATTAACATTGAATGAAGTCCTGTGTTTTACAAATGCTTGCTATACTTTTTACACACTAATTACAAATATCTTTGTAGGGTTACTTGCTGCAGCTTTTCTAGGATCTCTACACAAGCCGTTTATGATCTCAATATAGCTATTGCTTATTTTATTAGAATCTAAATCACACGCTATAATACTTAGTCATCATCATCTCAGTGCATTTCTGGTTGCATTCTTAGCTTTTCGTCGTATAGCTTGCCACAGAATATTATATACTACACACAATATAACAATACAAATAAAACTAACCTTAACTAAGAGAATATAAATATAACAAACTTAATACCTACCTAAAGTAAAACTAAATTTACATCACTAGGTACATAGTAAAAAACAAAGTCGTTTTCTCTATCCCTATGTAATGTATGCTTAAATTTTTAAAACTACGCAACGGATGTTGATGCGGTTTTTTTTTAATAGATAGTGATTCAAGAGGAAGGTTTTATGCCCAAGCGAAGCTGGGGTGGGCCGCTCGTTAGAAATAAAACTAAATAAACTATAATTTTATTTTCAGTTTCTTGTCTCAGTAATTAATCTCTGTAAGAATTAACACTTTTTTAAGATCACTTTGGATTGCCGAGTTTGCAAAATCTTAATCAATCCGATCTTTTAAGATACTCAAACACAATTAACATACGTGTTAATTTACCCAAAAACAATGCTATTGTTTATGACAAGAGTGTTGTGAGATTGTTTTCTTTGTGACGTGATGACCCAAATAGTTCGGAAAGAAGTGCAGAAGCAATTTTTTTTCGTAACGACGATGCTATTGAGCAACTGTGTTGTCAGTTGCAAAAACAATGCACCATAAATGTGTTTGGGAAAAATGTGGGGCAGCCCTGGTGGGTCGGGCATTGGTGTGGAACCACAGTGTGTTGACTGTCGGATGTCGCAGTCTTCTAAGGGGCGGTCTCCTGCCATGCCGTGCGCTGCCGCGTCACGGCTCAAACATAGAGTGCAAGTATCCCAAACATCCTTAGTGCCAAACTTTAAAAAGTGTTGCCATACTTAGCAAACATTTTTTGATGTCCTTTTTTGAATTTTCGAGCTTTTGTTTTGTTTCTTTTTTAAAAGAGTGTATTATGTTATTATGTTAATATAATTGTTACTATATTTCCTCATGGTAGAATTTTAGTGTTGATTTTATTGTATCGATCGTGCGTGATGTGTTGTTACAATGTGGATACATTATTTCGACGGTTCGTAATGTGGAGAGAGCCGGCAGCTCTCTTCTATTGTTTTGCGTTGTGTAAAAATGTGTTTGTGGTGCCGCCGTGCGTTTTTGTTGATAACGCAATTACTGATCGCATAGATAGGCCTTATTGCAGACGTATTAAGGCCGTATCTTTTGTGTAATTGGTTCTATTTTTTTTAGCTGTAGTTACTGTTTACGAGTTCTAACTTCAGCCGTTGATTGGAGGAACTAGTAGTGTCATACGATTGTTTTACGTGTTGATTAAAATTTTAATATGTAATAGTTGTTCGGAAAAGAATTTTGTCACTCCATTTAAATAACAATTATAAGTCTAGCAGATTCTATTTATCCGAATACCAAAGTTTATTTGACAATTTTGGCCGTACCAGGCAAAGGCCCAGTAAATTTAAAAAAAATATGTAATTAATCAATCAGCAAAAAATCAATTATTTTCTTATAAATAATCATTAATAATATTCAGTTTTGATTTATGCTTTTAATTTAACAACAACAAAAGTAAACAAAAACAATTCGTGACTACCAATTTGATAAACTATTTAATTACACACGATTACAAAATGCGTATATCGCTCTTCGGTAACACTATTACAGCTGAATATTACTTAACATTGATTCACCTAATCGTAAATTAGACGCGCATAAATCATCAAAAATTGTGAAGAAAGCAATGAAATGGCTCAATCGTGTACTTTCGCTGCGAGTGTCCGCACCTGTCCGCAGTCGGACTGCTCGAAGTCTCAATCTAGTCTTTCGGACAATGTCGGACTGGTCGTTGAGTCCGTCTGTGTCCGACAACGCGACGGATATATCAGGTGACAGTCTGTCGGAGAGAGAGACCATATACGATGATAATATATTGTGAGATATTTTTATGTGTATTAAATAAATAAGTATAGTGCTTACAATTATATCGTGGATGTAGTGTGTAATTTGTTGAATTAGTGAGTGTATTTTCGTTGTTTATGTGGTCCATTGTTAATGTATAAAAGGGTTAAAATAAAGGAGAGGGTGTGCGTGCGTATGTAGAAATTGGTGGAAATATATATACTTACACATTATTATTGCAAATACTCCAATATGTTTATTTTTTTACTATGACCACTTTTATCTGCTTAGATTATACTAAACCATAAATAATGTAACTATATACAAATTAAGTCATTCAATTCTGTAAAAACTACATTGCCTTGGCAGATTTATTCATACAAAAACTATTTTCGCGACTATTTGGGACAGGTTAATTGTTATTAAATTCTTTTATGCCAAAGAAATGTTTATTAAATATTGTATTGTGTTCTGAAAATGCTGACATCAGAAAAATCTGAATATTTACTAACAATTTCACTATAATACTCATTTAATGTATACTAGTGACTACACACTCAAAAATTCTGACAGTTACGAGAATGTAGTATTGTCGAAAACACACGTATTGACGATCTATAGTATTGTCAATAGTACCTTGACATAGTAAAATATTCCCAATATCGATAGGTCTATCAATATTGTCGATAGTATCGATAGCTAGTAGTTTGCGTTACTATTCATCACATATAGTGTTGACAAATTAAGATTGTGACTATTTTCAAGGTCAACTATCGATAGACAAACTATCGAAAGTCCAGGTGGCTTACCACCATCACTTAAAACCATGCAAGATCCAGTGAGTAAGGGAGATGTCGCCTTATATCATCTATCGCGCTGTCTCGATTACTCGATTCAGTGATTCAGTGATTCAGTGAGTAAGCATTGGTTGCTTTATTGCATGGTTTTAAGAGAAGAGGTAGTAACCCTCCCTGTAACGCTAATGTCGAAAGGATGTTGTAACGTAAATGTTACAAAACCAAACTGAAAACATAACAATTTGAAACTTGCATGTTGGGATGTTGGTAATACTACGATAATACTACCTATTATCTATTCTGAGTCTGTAGTAATACGCACAAAAACTGCATGCATTTTAATACATGGCAACATCAGCTTCCCTGTACTATGTTTCCTTGAAATCCGGTAACTTAAGGTGATACCTCGGTGAACACTAGCGCCACCGTAATTTAAAAATCATTACTCACTGAAAACACAAGTTATCAAAAATCCCTCTGCTGTAATTATGGTTCTGGATCTGAAGTTAATTTTAATCATATTCAATTATTAAATTATAGTTCCATATAGTTACAAATTGCAAAACTGCTAAAAGTGGCCGTTTTAAATAATTTTTAAATGACGGTGGCGCTAGGTTCACCGAGGTATCACCTTAAATTTATTGCTTAATAATTAATTACAAAATAACTCCATAGTACGAAAGCATGCTTTATTACGTATTTGCAACAAAATGATGACATATCATGATTATATTACCTATATTATATATATTATATTTGCGTATAAGGGTGAGCAATAGATTACATGCGAAATCAGTAAATTATACTTTAATTAATTTGACGAGTAGTACCTACGATCGATTTATTCCGATCCAATACCACAGCTTTACTTATTTACACATTTCTCTTTAATATGACAACCGGAAATCACATACATAGTACAATAGAAACTGACAGACGGACGGACAAACAAACGCATATTTACCGCAACGCACCGATGCATTCGCAACGTTGCATCGCAAACAAAACGCAACGGGTTTCCGCACTCATTTCGCCGCTATTTTCAAGCTGTGCACATTTTAATTGATGTCTTATTGTAGACATTAGAGACAATAGAATTTGTGTGAATGGGACCCGCTGGTAATGAAAGTTTTTATTCCATTTGTTTGCCCTTTTCACATTTAATTGCTATTATAAAATAGTCGAAAATTGTAATACTTAAGTTGCTTTAAATCTACTTTCGTTATGAAACAATATGCCTAGGTACTTATCTAACAATGTAAGTAATCTTTCTAAACACATGATGCCACCTATAATTTCAATGTTTTTCGACCAGTGATTGACTACCTAGTTCCAGCTATGTATGTACTACCGGAAGTCCGGTAGTCCGCTGGTTAATGTTACCATATTACAATATTGTTATTAATATTATACTAGCGACCCGCCCCGGCTTCGCATGGGCATAAAAACCTTCCTCTTGAATAACTATCTATTAAAAAAAACCGGATCAAAATCCTTTGCGTAGTTTTAAAGATTTAAGCATACAAAGGGACAGAGAAAGCGACTTTATTGTTTTATACTATGTCAATCAAGACACGCTCTCTGGGCTCAAAAGCTTGGAATGTAGATGGTTAGGATTTAGATGATTATCATTCATTCTTTATGCTGTTATAGCTACTCTGTAAAATGTTACCTCTAGCACACGATGACATTGCACAAAAATGGAAAGTGGTGTTAGAATTTCGTTTACTTAGCTCGTGCGTGGCGAGTCTCGCCCGTTTCGTAAGTGTGGAAAAACTGAACTCCCTTGACCATAACAGAGGCACGAGCGAAACACGAAACAAAAATAAGAAAAAATACAATCACAAAATTTACAACTTTTTTTTTGTGAACTATGTCGAATACTAATTTTAAGTAGATAATAATATGAAATGTTATATATCTCCAGACTAACGCCAAAGCACCTGACGTTATGCTTATGATCCGGAGTGAGGCATTATACGAGAAACAATTTTATGAAATAGTTTTCAATTTCTCGTAGATCATCAGATTATAGCATAGGAAAAAATATCTTTTGCTTCTGAAGGTAGTCGTAAATAATATGCCCCCTGACGACCAAGTCGACCAACGAACGTCAGAATAATTGGTATAAGGGTGCTACTTATTTCAATAGAAATCTCTTACAGTTACCCGTCATTATCAATAGAGACAAACTTTTTAATGGTTTATTGATGTTAGATACTAATTCTAATTGTTATATCAAAATTTCAGACTAGAAATACTGAAAGCGGACTCGTCATTGAAGAGCAAGGCGAAACGCAACGAATGGACATGGAAGGCTCAAACCGACGTAGTGAAGTGGCAGTCGTCGCCTCTACGAGCGCCGCTGCTGCGCCTGCCGGCTGCGCTTGCGCCGCCCGCGCTCGAGTGCTTCACGTGCATCCGGGCGTACTGCGGGGACCTGCCCCCGGCTGAACGGGCTCTGCATCAGGACTTGACTGAAGTTAAATGTGTTTATACTGTTCTGATGGTAAGTTGCACATGATTATCTGATTTTTTGTATAGAAAAGGCTTCTAATAGGGCCTAGTCATGAAAATTCGAACGGTTCCTTGCAGGAGATAGGCATTTATAGAAGTAAGAAGGTTTTGGGTAAATGTCACGTATTTTTGTTACATAACAAGATTCAAGATTATGCTTACCAATAGGTAAGCATGTTCATGTTAATCACCATAAGTGATGTGCCCGCTGGTAATTAACATTTTACGCAAATATTCCCAAAGTTACCAAGGACTTTGGAAAATCTCCCAAAGTTGCCAGTCTGTTGGCATTTGCCGGAATTTTTCGGAAATTCCCGGGAACGGCACTTTACATTTAGAATACATGCATAGTCTGTAGTCTTTCCCAGTTCTTTATGCTTTTCCTAGATAGGTGTACTACTGATACGTCCTACTGAAAATATATTAAAATAGTCAAAATAAGTTTCGCCGCCCCTCTCGCTCAGTCTAGCTATTGCCTCATTCTCGTATATTTATAAGTAATCGAGTTGTTCTTCGTTTAATTCCACAGCACTGTCACGCCGTACCGGAGCTCCGGGACGAGGTGTACTGCCAGCTGATGAAGCAGACCACCTCCAACAGGTCGCCGTCGCCGGACTCCTGCCAGCGCGCCTGGCGACTCATGTCCATACTGGCCGCCTACTTCACTTGTTCCGACACGCTCAGGTATAATACCTCTGTTTAGTATGTTAGTGACAGACTTGCTGATAAAAGATGTATAAAATAGTAGCTTTCGCTAGTAGTTTCCCACGGGGACAGTGCTTTTTCCGGGTATGAAAGGTACCATATTTCTCAACACTTTTAATTACATATGTGTATGCGAAATTTCAGGAAGATTGGTTCATTAGATAGGGCGTGAAAGCGTAACAAACAAATACTTTCGCATTTATAATATTAGTTGGGATGACGAAGAAAATAAGATTTAAAAAAATATATATTTCGTTGATTTGACTTGTAAATTAAATAAAGATCTTTTGTTTAGCATTATAATCCAAAAGAGTTTCAAAGTTGTACCTTCAACTTAATTTCAAAAGCACAGTGTTTCAATCATGCTCGTAAATTTGGCGGTACTGGTATAGATTGCTACCAGTCTGGTATTCAAAAGATAATTGAAATATACTTCTACCAGTGAGGTTACTGGCAGCTAACAATATTCTAACGAAAAACGAATTCTATTTTCAAATTGCAGGCCGTTCCTGGTGGAATACTTATCGGCGGCAGCGGCAGACCGGCGCCGCCCGTGTCAGGGCACGGCCGCCGTGTGTCTGACCAACCTCCGGAAGACGCTGCGCTGCGGGGGCAGGAAGAATGTTCCTAGCGTCGAAGAGGTCAGTTTTACACCACTTTTCCGCAGTCAGAGAACTATTTTTGCCAACATGATCTTTAATTTCGAACTTTATTAGGTCCTATGTAAATATGCATAATTTTTAAATTTTAAAAAGGAACATTTTTAACTAGTACTTCCTCGAAGCACGATATAGTAACATCGTATATCTCCAGGTGACAGCCGTATCAGCAGGCCGTTCTGCGCGGCGCCAGCTGTACCGGCTGCCGGGCGGCGCCGAGCGCGTCGTCAACACGCGCTGCGCCACCGTCGTGCAGGACATCGTCAGCGAGCTGGCAGAGCTGGTAACGCCCCGCTTGTTGCATGTTTGTTATACAGCTGTCTGTCTAGTGGCGGCCCGAGCGCGTCGTCAACACGCGCTGCGCCACCGTCGTGCAGGACATCGTCAGCGAGCTGGCAGAGCTGGTAACGCCCCGCTTGTTGCATGTTTGTTATACAGCTGTCTGTCTAGTGGCGGCCCGAGCGCGTCGTCAACACGCGCTGCGCCACCGTCGTGCAGGACATCGTCAGCGAGCTGGCAGAGCTGGTAACGCCCCGCTTGTTGCATGTTTGTTATACAGCTGTCTGTCTAGTGGCGGCCCGAGCGCGTCGTCAACACGCGCTGCGCCACCGTCGTGCAGGACATCGTCAGCGAGCTGGCAGAGCTGGTAACGCCCCGCTTGTTGCATGTTTGTTATACAGCTGTCTGTCTAGTGGCGGCCCGAGCGCGTCGTCAACACGCGCTGCGCCACCGTCGTGCAGGACATCGTCAGCGAGCTGGCAGAGCTGGTAACGCCCCGCTTGTTGCATGTTTGTTATACAGCTGTCTGTCTAGTGGCGGCCCGAGCGCGTCGTCAACACGCGCTGCGCCACCGTCGTGCAGGACATCGTCAGCGAGCTGGCAGAGCTGGTAACGCCCCGCTTGTTGCATGTTTGTTATACAGCTGTCTGTCTAGTGGCGGCCCGAGCGCGTCGTCAACACGCGCTGCGCCACCGTCGTGCAGGACATCGTCAGCGAGCTGGCAGAGCTGGTAACGCCCCGCTTGTTGCATGTTTGTTATACAGCTGTCTGTCTAGTGGCGGCCCGAGCGCGTCGTCAACACGCGCTGCGCCACCGTCGTGCAGGACATCGTCAGCGAGCTGGCAGAGCTGGTAACGCCCCGCTTGTTGCATGTTTGTTATACAGCTGTCTGTCTAGTGGCGGCCCGAGCGCGTCGTCAACACGCGCTGCGCCACCGTCGTGCAGGACATCGTCAGCGAGCTGGCAGAGCTGGTAACGCCCCGCTTGTTGCATGTTTGTTATACAGCTGTCTGTCTAGTGGCGGCCCGAGCGCGTCGTCAACACGCGCTGCGCCACCGTCGTGCAGGACATCGTCAGCGAGCTGGCAGAGCTGGTAACGCCCCGCTTGTTGCATGTTTGTTATACAGCTGTCTGTCTAGTGGCGGCCCGAGCGCGTCGTCAACACGCGCTGCGCCACCGTCGTGCAGGACATCGTCAGCGAGCTGGCAGAGCTGGTAACGCCCCGCTTGTTGCATGTTTGTTATACAGCTGTCTGTCTAGTGGCGGCCCGAGCGCGTTTGTCTGTTAGTTGTTCTATTAGGATACATAATTATTTTCTGAAAATTACATACGAGTACATAATTCCTTTTACTTCCTCTTGCTCGGAAATAGCATCATTATTTAAAAAAAAAAACAATACGTCAATAGACTCATTGCTGGCCTAAGACAACAATGTAATAAAAAAAAATCATTGCTGGCCGCTAACGGATTTTAATGTACACGTTTTCATACATAAGGTTTTTTAGTTTCACTCTGGCCACATAACAAAAAAAACCTATTCTAGCGGTCGTTAATGGAAATTGCTGGACACTTTTGTTAGGTTTGTACTAACCATTAATTCTTTTATCGTTTAAAAATATGTATGAACATTTTAGAAAAGTTTCAAAAAAAAAACACAGCGGAGGCTGGCTTGTTGTTGACGCCATTTTAAAATTTGATACGATGTTGTTTCGTCTCAAGAGGATTTCAGAGAAAGTAAAGTACTATACAAGCCTCGGCCGAAATTGCAATTTACGTCCTCGTATTTTATAAAGGCCTCGGCTTCGCCTCGTCCTTTTAAAAGCACTTGGCAAGGCCTCAGCTGCGCTTCGACCTTGCAATATAACTCGGCCGTAAATGGCTTCATTTCTGGCCTCGACAGTAATGTACACGAGTAATGTACTATTAAACTCTCAGCAACAATAAAGAACAATTGAACCCATTACCACCAGTCTGCTTCGGTGCTGAAACACTAAGATATTTTTAATATTGGTCTAATTTTCGTACGATTTTTCTCTTAGATCGGCGTCACAAGCGAAGCGGAGCGCGCCGAATTCTCCCTCTACTGCATCGTAGCCGGCGACGCCCTCACCATGCCTCTAGCTGGCGACGAGTACGTGTTAGATGTCACCACCGAACTGCAGAGGGCGCACCACCCCTTCTACCTCATCTTCTGCCGGTCGGTGTGGCACCATCCATTGAGGACCGACGCGCCACCATTGTACACGGAAGTCTTGTTTAACCAGGTCAGTATTTATATTTTTGGATTTTTAAATAGATTTTTCTTAGCCGTTAAACCGTAAGACCGTAACTTCCATGGTCTTTAGTGTAGATTTAATGTATTTTCCTTAGGTTGATCGCCGAAAATGTATTCAAGAAATAACAGTGCACATTATAACGTCGGCGACTCTGATTATAAATTCTATTACATTTTCCGAAAAATAGTAACATTTTTTGACGCGATCTTCTCACTATCCTATATTTGTATACCGTAACGGTTGAGCATGTTTGTTTATAAAAAATAATTTGTCAGACCTTACTATACAACACGTTTATAAGAAATAAATGCTTCTGATAATTTCGTCTTACGCAACAAACAGCATTATTATAACATTAACATTTTGATTTAAAGTCGTCTTAGTTACTACACTTATAACTCAAGCACGGCTGGATCAATCACTGAAATTTTGCATACACATAGGGTACCTTTTGTCGCGGGAAAAAGCACTGTTCCCGAGGGAAGTTCACGCGGGCGAAGCTGCGGGCAAAAGCTAATATTTTTTAACATTTAATTTAAAGCAATCCATACATATCTCCACCACCCCAACAAAGAATCAACTCTCAATATTGTAAACATAACAGGTAGCGCCAGACTACCTGGAAGGGCTACTGCTGGTGCTGCCGGGGGGCGGAGCCCCGGGCGGCGGCGTACTGCGCGACGCGGCGCTCGTGGCGGCGTTGCTGCACCGCGCCGCTGCATTGCAAGAAGCGCCGCATCCCAGAGACCTGAAATTCCTGCTGCCGAAGCCATTATTAGCTCTCCGTGAACCTAGACCACCCAAATGGGCGTCGTGGGTGGCGGCAGAATGGCCCGCTGTTAGGGCATTGACCCCGGCCATGGCTAAATCCAAAGTGCTGCAGGTTAGTCTCACGTTTATTTGAATCGGTGATTGATACTTGCTTTAGCTGAAGCTGCAGAAGCCCCTGCTGGTACAAGGGAGCTTTGACCACCTAAATAGGCGTCTTAAGTAGATAGTGGGTCAGAAAGGCCCGCTGCTAGGGCTTTGACCCCGGCCATGGCCAAAACAACAACTGCTGCTAAAGCCATTATTAGCACTATGGGAACCTCACCAGACTTGAAGTTCCAGCTGCTGAAGCCACTTTTAGCATTACGGGAATTCCACCATAAAGAGATTTATGGAAGAGAAGTTCTTTAAAAAGCTTCTCGAAAGCATTCAAGCTATTTTTAACCCCTGCGCAATCACCGCTATGGACAATCCGAAACGAAGTATTAATATTTATCTTTGTTACCTGCCTCCGGTAGGTTGTAAGAGATCTTTCATGGAATAATTCGGCCGTTTCATTTATCTAATATTTTTGTTTATTTTTTGCAATTAAGTTATTACAAACAAACAAGTATATAACAAACTAGCTGACCCGGCGAACTTCGTACCGCCTTTCTTAATATTTTTTTCCGTAAGAACCTTGTACAGAGTATTAGAAAACTACAAAAAAAAATCTGCCAAATCGGTCAAGCTGTTTTTTTATTTTAATTTTATTAGAAAACGGGTTTCATTTTTATATATATAGATAGATAGATAGATAAATAACCCTGAATCCTTACTTAATATTATAAATGCGAAAGTGAGTTTGGTTATGTTTGTTTGTTACGCTTTCAAGACCTATCTACTGAACCAATCTTTCTGAAATTTCGCATACACATAGCTAGAAGTATTGAGAAGGACTAAAGGGTACCTTTCATCCCGGGAAAAAGCACTGTTTTCAAAAGGAAACGCGGGCGAAGCCGCGGGCAAAAGCTAGTTTATGAGGTAGAGATGAGATTGAAACCCGTGTGGTACGTTACACTGTTTATTATCACAAGATAACACGGTACATTCGTTAAAGTTTTTAAACTACGTGGGTAAGATACTCCGAATAAAACAATTGTACTGTGAGCGTTAATGTACGGCATTCAAAATGGGCGCGCGATACAGAGACAAGCACATGTACTCTCACGTCGGTGGCGGCTGGCTGACTGCTTGGTCGGTCGCCGCCGCTCGCAGTGGGCGCTTGCGGCGGCCATCTAGCGGACCGAATAAACATTAATGAGGCGTGTCTCGATATCGCACGGGTAAGCACCCGCAAGACGCTCGTACAGGCCGATGGGTTACCATAAGTTTGAATATATTGATTGTATCGCAGGTGCTATCGCGCTGGCCGCTGTTCGGCTCGTCGTTCTTCGCGGTGCGCCGCGTGAGCTCGCCGAGCGCGGCGGAGTGGCGCGAGCACGTGCTGGCGCTGAACCGCCGCGGCGTGCATCTGCTGCACCCCGCCACGCACGAGACCGACACGCACTGGCCCTACAGCGAGCTCATCTCCACCAGGAAGGTAAACGACGACCAAACTTCAAATAATACTCTGGAGATTCGACGACCTCCGTGGCGTAATGGTTAACCTGCCTGACCGCTACTCAGGAGGTCCCGGGTTCGATCCCCGGTCAGGTCAAGATGAAAAGTGATCTTATTCTGATTGACCTTGGTCTTGGATGTTTATCTATATATGTATTTGTTATAAAATATAGTATCGTTGAGTTAGTATCCCATAACACAAGTCTCGAACTTACTTTTGGGTAACTCAATCTGTGTGATTTGTCCCTATATATATTTATTTATTCATCACTACAAAGTATAAAACAAAGTCGCTTTCTCTGTCCCTATATCCCTTTGTATGCTTAAATCTTTAAAACTACGCAACGGATTTTGATGCGGTTTTTTTAATAGTAGTGATTTAAGAGGAAGTTTTTTATGCCCATGAGAAGCCGGGGAGGGTCGCTAGTTAGTAGTAGGTATATAAAAAAGTTATTAGGCTAGCCGCCGCACACATGTAACATATTGTCATTTTTGCATTCACATTATTATTTCATGTGTGCGGCTAGCTATGTATCGGAGGTGTTTCATATACTAGTACCTGGGCGACCGAGCTCTGCTCGGTAGTTATGGTATCCATCCATACTAATATTATAAATGCGAAAGTCTATCTGTCTGTTTAGTTGCTCTTTCACGGCCAAACGGCTGGACGAATTTTGATGAAATTTGGTATGGATTTAATTGAAGACCCGGGGTCAAACATAGGCTACTTTTTGTCGCAGGTGGAGCTGCGGGAACCAGCTAGTGGTATATATGGAAAACAGAATCACTTTTTGGGAAAACACAACGATAGCGCGTTGTACTTTTTCAGTATATAGACGCCATCTAGCGTCTACCGTTGTTAGTTGCATTCCTTAAGTACTTTCCACGTTTCAGTCCTATTTGAATTGGTAGGTAGGTACAATATTTACTCCGTGGATTGTAAAGTATTTCCTTTGGGTCAGTGGTAGAATTTATCATTCAATTTTTAACTTCAAAAAAGGAGGAGGTTATCAATTCGTCGGAATCTTTTTTTTTATGTTTGTTACTCGATTTCTCAAAGACGCGTGAACTGAATTGAAATTCATTTTTTTTTTTCTGAAAGATTGGACCGTCTAGTTGGTCCCATATTAGTTTCAACAGGTTCTGATGACGGAATCCTGAAAAAATGGTGATACTTGGATGACTTGTGATTTGAAACTATAATGTTTCTTAGGAAAATATTTTAATACGTTATATATAACCGAATTAATAATCCTTTCAAGCCATTTTAAAATAATATATGCGCGATTTATACTGATTTAATACTTTTATACTCCAAAACATTAAAAAAAAAAACAAAAAAGAAAAACAAAACTTTCTTTAGTTGGGATTTGAACCTGGAGCCACCAGAGTACAAAGCAGATGTCTTAACCACTGGGCTATCGAAGCAGACCCGCCGGCGCCAAAATTATTGTACTATAACTACAATTTCATGCGGAAAATCTTTTTGCTGGAAAATATGGGAAAAAAAAATTTTCCCAGACATGGAACCTGGCTAGATTAATTTTTTGACTTTATAAGAACCTATGTTTAAAATTTCAAAGAAATCGTTAGAGCCGTTTTCGAAAACGCGAGACAAATATATATACAAATATTGCTCGTTTAATAGTATAGGATATATACTACTAAGACGCTTTTTTTTTAATAAGGCACAACGCTGGCTGCGTGCAAAAATTTTACGTTGTTTCATTGCAAGTTTGTCTAAAAAAAACACTAACCAGGACTGAAATAGCAACTAGGTAACGTCTTCGTTTAATTTAGCACTTGGCAACTTCAACTATCACTCGGGCGTAAATTACCTACTTTATTTCAAGCCTTGACAGTAATATACTATAATTTATTTATGAAAAATAGTTTGTCAAAAATTACCACCCGTATTTTGTTTGAATGATTTGATCAACTTTTATATAAAGCCAATGACCATTATAACCAGGGCTCGGAAACCTGGTTAGAATCATAAACCAGTTCATTTGTCTGTCCATACATTTATACAGCGACCCATAGCATTAGGGTTCCGCTCAACCGGTATATACCCGAAAATAACGGTCTTAACCAGGTATTTAGGATCCTTAAATCGACCAGTGTTTTAAATTACCAGGTTATTTTTGGGTTTTCAAAAACCGGTTCAAAGCCCTGATTATACACTGTCCAAACGGAAGTATGAAGGTGTCGCTTAAAACACATATTTTCTTTTTAAATTTTACTTCATAAATATTCAGTGCGTTAGTTTGGAGGTTTACTTTGGTTAATTACATTATATTGTTTATGCCAGGTGCGGTCTGAGGATGGCACGCTGTTCCTGGACGTGAAGTGCGGCTCGCTGCTGCAGCAGCGCGTGACGCGGCTGCAAGCGGAGCAAGCGCACGAGGTGGCGCGACTCGTCAGACAGTATGTCGCCTTGCAGAGGGAACGCGACCACAGACACGACTCAGGTAGTTAACATTATATCATGTAGGGTAGGTCAATCGACCATGAACATCCTGGTGTAAAGTTTTTCGAAACCGCCTCTCGGCCTCTGACGTTGTTCTTTTAACGACCACCAGATGGCAGCCGAGACGACAATGCTTTTCATATTTAAAATTCGAAGATCGAGCTGATCGCAAGGGTAAAAAAAAACGTTTTTATGTAAATTAAAATAAAACGAGTAACGGACTGAGCCTATCGTTTTAGTTTCTTGGTTGATTTAAAAATACTGTTTTTTTTATGTTTACATAGTCAAGTGCAACGTAACGAGCGCTCATCTCTCGGATTAGATCTAGACCAGCGCTATTAGGAAATTAACAACATATAATAAATAAACATGTTTGTTACAGGTTACAACGCCTGAGTCAACATAATGTGAACAAAGTGCCTCAAAAGAACTTCAGTGTGCAGTGTACCTTATAATTAAGCATTGCATGTATACGTAACTTTACCTCAAATTCCACCATATCCGTCCATTATATATCTCCAATTTAATATTAGGCATATTATATAATTTGATTGAAATGATAATAGGATTGCTAGGGCTCAAAATAGGCGCGTTCCTTTTTACCGAATCGCGTCGCATGTTGAATACTTCTATTTTCATTTTGGTCGGTATATATGAGAAGACATTTATCTAGATTAGATGTAGTTTTTATTTGAACATTCCAAGTTTGTAGATATACTTTCATATTCCATGGTTTACATGATAATTATACACAATCGGAGAAAAATGCTGAATTAGTGTGTAAAAATATTTACATATTTTAAAATATTTTAATGTATACTTATTCAAAACTGTAATCGAAATTCAAAATGTACTTTTCGTTCGAAAAATGAAAAGTACAAAATACAAAAATAGTTTTAAATTATTTTGAAGAATGCTCTATAGCACACCAATATTATGTAGGTTTTTTGTATAATGTTATATTAATTTAATCGAAACTTTGTATGGAATGCGTATTATGTTATAAATAGTATCGTTTTTTCCATCACATTTTATTAACTTATACAAAATATACATTAAGAATACCGAAATACCACACTACTGACAGTGGTAGTTGATTCAAATGCATGTTACTATATACAATTACGTAAAATTTACATTGAAAAATATTTCCTTGTGTCTTAGACGCACGGTGATCTAAATAAAATATTTGAGAAGAATTTAATTAGATTCATTTCGTGCTCTGAAATTTCATTATTGCAAATTTTCTGTTTTAATAAAAATATACCCATCATACTATAAACAATTGAAATCGAATTCGACTTAACTATGTGCCTTAGGAACTGTCTTCCTCAAATTATATAAGAAGGTGCTATTTATAGTTGTAAATCATAATAATTATAGATTCATAATGCGTAATTGATTCTTAATGATACATTTCTTTATGTAGTTGTCCAAAGACCGTCAGGTTGGAGTCATATTATTAATAATTAAAGATATGTCATTCATGTAATATATTTAAAACAATAATCGATGAAATATAATGTAGATACCAATAAAAGTTATATTTTTTATATGTTGATTTTATTTATTGTATCCTAACTTTTGGGAATATGGAAAATGTGACGCTCAGCATCAAATTTATTATAGTTAGAGCTAGTTTTATATCAGTTACAGAAGAAAATATTATTAGTGGATTATAACATTCTTCTAAAACTACTTCTTTTTTGTGTTTTTTTTTTTATTTGACTGAATGGAATAAACCTCAAAACTCGCTTGCAAGTGGCTTTAACCAAAAAATCAAAATCCATTTACAAATTTATTTAAAAAGAAAGATAAAAATTATCTGGTGATGGCGGTATTTGTATGAGGCCTAAATTTATTAATAACTAGCTGTTACCTGCGGTTTCACTCGCCTTTAGTGTGTATGTACTTGCCTATAACCCTCCCCAAGAATCAGGCTATCATATGCATAAAGAATTTTTAAAATCCGATCAGTAGATCCAAAGTTATAAACGTTCAGACAAACAAACAAACTTCAGCTTTTAGTTTTTTTTAAGTAGAATTAAGTAAATGAAAAATTAAACCAATTGGTTTAATTCTCTTGCTCTAATGTTAAAATCCTTGTTCATAAGCGTTAAAAATAGTATCAGCTAAACTAAAGTACAAAGTGGAACAATAACTAATAAAAAATACACTCAATGCTTATTTCTATAAATAAAATTAATAAATTAGTTTTTACAACGAAGTTAATTGTTTATTATGGCGATAATATCTGCTAATTTAATAACACGGATCCGCTTGTACGTGGGTAAACGTTTTTTACGGTCATTATTCGGTGTCCGCGGCGACTGATTTCCCCGTATCTCCGGCAAATTGCATTCAATGCAAGCAGGGTTGGCAGATAATTGATATTGTTTTTAAGTTTTCTGACATTAAGCGCTGTCAAAATAAACAGAGAATTATTAAAACTTTTTAGTCAAAGTGGTCCACATAAGTTACATATGTATCAATGTAACTAGTCTAAATAGGAGTCGTGTGAGATACCCAAAGAATTTCGAATGGCGCGCGGTCTCGATGGCAATTTTTTTTAAAAATCTATATGCCCATATGACAAATAAACGACGGAGGGATCGAAGAGACTTAAAAAAAAAAACAGTTCCCTTTGAGTACGGAACCCTTATAAATAACCGATAAAAACAGCAAAGACGTAACATAGTCGTTTTCACACTAATACGGAAAACTAATAAATAACCACAACAAAATAATTAAAGGTTACGATTGGATCGAGGAGACTTAGCAACTCACACTTAAGTACGGAAAACTAATAAATAACCACAACAAAATAATTAAAAGGTTCCTCGACAGACAGCCCTAGCAGAAGGAAGAACTGTGAATCAGCTGGCAGCGTCAACTCGCGAAGGTTGACGTCGGCAGCGGCCGGCGTTCTCACGGCATCCGTAAAATGTCCTTTGTTTTGGCGGCTCAAGGCTGCTGCTTTAGCTGCTTAACATACGTGACCCCGTGCTGAGACTTACCAAGTATCTTGGGAGCTTGGGAGGTACTATACTATTTAACTCATTGGAATTACCATAAACTACTAAACAAATATTTATTTGGGAATCCCTATCTACCTAATTAAGCTGTACAATGACCTCTAGAAAAGGATAATTTGAAAACTATTTTGCGGAAACTGAATGGTAAGGATAATGAGTGCGAAGTGCTGCCGTGGGAAGCAAGCACAGTAGAGTAATAAAACGCGTTATAATGTTATAATATAACATTTACATCAGTGTGGATAGCAATAAATTTTCCCTAGATAACGTACGCAAGATTGCTAGTGTCCTCGAATTCAAAACTAAAGTTACAAGTTGAGAACAAATAAAATACCTGAGGTTTTTAAAAGGTAAGCTGTTCGCCTCAGTTCCACCAGTCCCTGGTGTATATAATATGTAGGTACCTAAAATCTACTTCAAAAATCAGGCAGATTTTTTTTTTTAATCAGTTCGGATACTTTTGGACTTGGACTTGCAAACACTCTTTAGAACATCAGTACATACTACATAGGGTTTTTTATCAGTTAAATAGAAAAAAAACACATAAGAATTCTGTGATTCAGAGTAATCTTACAACTTTGACGCGAATATCTTGTAAAACAAAAAGTCAATTTCGCTTTCTCTAGGTCTGTAACCAACAGACCGATAATAGAATTGCTAAAAAACAAAGTGTTAGTGATTCCATAGGCGTATCTTGTCACTCCATTGGTGAAAAAAATACTTTCAAGTACCAGAGAGCTAATCGGCGACTATTATAACCAAATTGTAACACAAGCACGACACGAAACTTAAGTACTTAAAAGTAGATAATACTGCACTTTCCATCCTTTAAGAAATTACAAAAATAAGTTTGTATCGTGTCTGTACTCTTTACCTAGACTTGGTTAATGATAACCTATTAAAGTGAGTAGACAAGCAATATAGCCGCAAGGACACTGTTTTTGTAATGTCCTCTATGGATATTTGGGCCGACAAATTATACAACGCAATCCATTAAAAACAATGACACGTCCAAGCCGAGAAGCCGTGTAAAGATTTTATAATCATCATCTAGCTGACAATTAATCACATTTTTAAATCGTCATGTCCGACAACAACCCAATTATGTACAGAAGGGCTATTTATTTTAAGTTCCAAGTAGTTTATTAAAACAAGAACAAATATTTTTATATTATTCTACATATTTTTTTTTGTTATTATATTCCGGCCTAGTAGGGCTAAAATGATAAACCAGCTCTTTTTAATGTACATACGTTTTTTCAGTTAGTTTTGCGATCTTGTGTGCCAGTAATATAAACCGTCGCATACTTAACACAACCATTTGGTTGGTTTAGTTGGTCGGAGTGGAAATACAGTTATTCGCATCTCTATCCTGGACTCGCGAAAATTGAAGCAAATTAATTTGGCTAGCTGAAAAAATCCGGTTGATGTATCGTACCTACCTACGTTATGAATAACCTTCGTGCCTACGCTACACTACACGCAAGAATGAATTTTGCAATTTGTACTAAACGCGTTGATCAATACTACTGTGTTAATGAAACGGTCGGTATGCTTCAATGGATGCACAGTTTGGGCATGAATTAGCTTAGTCTGAATGAATGTCAAGGGTAAAAAGTAATGCACTAAAAATGCTGGTTATATGCAACAGGATTCTACAACTAGGACGAAAAAAAGTACCACGAGAGAAAACACTGGGTGAATTTGGGATTATAGAGCCGAATTCAGCTTAAATGTTTAGTTGAATGGTCTAACCTTTCCTCGTTTGTAGTAATATTAAATTCGCAGATTTATCTTCATTTGTTTTTTATCAGGCTATCAGCAGGTAAGTGTGACTTTTCGAATAGGTAGATACATTTACAGTTTCTCATGCATTTCCTTTCGTCATTCGCCATACTGTAAGAGATCCCTTCCTAGGATAAGTCCACCATTGTTTTTTTTATTTTAATAATAGCCAATCTCGTCGTGTCCTAAGGAATATTAAAAACATGATCAATTGTCGACTTTTTGTTACCCTGGCCTGGCAATACACAATCAAATTTTACGTGTTTTACAATGACTCAAAAATTCGGGGAACAATGTGACCTGCGTGAAACTTTTGTTGTTACCGAGTATGTGTCATACAAGTCATTATTTTAAAATTAACTCTAATCTGCCACTTAATGCTGGAGCAACGAACTTCCTACAAATTAAGAATCCCAAACAGTTTACGTCTTCACCTTGGTCATCATTCCTTTGTCTTAAAAGCGACAATAAACAAAAAAATATGTGTTTGAGCGTAATTAAAAGAGACTCGAATCGTTAAATTAGTATATTATGTCGACGGTAACTTTAAAATATATTAGTCTTTACTCAACTGAATTAAATAGCCATTTGTAAAAAATATTCACACGCACGAACATTTACACACACGCACTTCTCGTTACTTAGGGCTATGTCTCGGCGTCCGTATTTCCCGTTTGTCCGGCCACTTCCCGGCTGCGTACTGCACGTAGCCAGGGTCCGTGGGCGTCCCTGAAGCCCTGCCCTCGGCTTCTGTCGCCTCTTTCTCGTCAATAGGCTCCATAGGGAACACAGCAGGCGTATCCCCTCTTTTAGACCTATTCGAGGACCGCAAATAGTCTTCCAATTGTTGTAAAGTAGGCGACGGTACAGTCTTCACTCTGGACGGCGACCTCGACTGCCGTTTTTGTTCGTACGTCGGCGAAACGTCATCGTACAAACTTCTCAATCTACCAGTCTTTACTTTTGCAAACACTGGCGTCTGCGGCTCGGGTAAGTAATCCTCCTTGACCGGCAGTCCTCTGTCGACCATATCTAAATAATTCTTCAGATACTTTTCATTGAATTTCGCCAATTCCTGCTCGTAGTGGAATCTGTCGTATTCGAACAGTGGGTCGGAGAGGTGGACGTAATTGCCGCCTTCGAGCCCGTTTCGCAGCGACCCAAATTTGGAAGTTTCTAGTTCATCTTTCTCCAGACCATCGTCGAATTTCGTGTAGCCGTGCTGCGGAGAATCGAATAGCGAAGAATCGTCTTTCTTTGTATTTTTTTCACTTTTTTCTAAATCTAAATCCTTTGGTCGTTCTGGTACATGTCCATTTTGCTTGCTGGTCAGTTGCCCATTGCCAACTGATTGCACTTGTTGAGTTTGTTGTACCGGCTGGGTGGCGATGGAGACCTTTTTCTCGACTTTAGGGGAAGAAAACGGGTCAGTCTGCGAGTGTTGGACGCTGGTGTAGATCCTTGGCCCCATGAGGTCGACCAGGAACAGGGCTGCGACGATCAGGGAGAAGCTACCTAGCACGGAGGCGTTCGTCACCAGTTTGTACGGAATAGAGTCCAACGAAGCTAGTTCCAGCCCACCTGTGCAATACAGAAAAAAAAAAATATAGGAGTAAGTACTTTTGTACTTATTTTTGTGACACAAAGATAAGACCGCGTTGCATGGAATTGTGAAACCTCCTCCTTTTTTTGAAGTCGGTTAAAAATAGCTCGATATTTTTTGCGTAAACAAGCATACGGCCCGCAAATTACTCCCTTTTGGTGATAAATTTCAATTTATTTATTGCAATTCACCTTGTGCTATAACAGTTCTAACTAAATAGTATACACTAAATTCACTGTCCTTATAAAGTAGGTACAATATGAACCCTGTCGAAATTGAGAAGTGGAACGGCAAGCAGGTAATGGATAAAAATAACTTATAATCAACTAGCGACCCACCCCGGCTTCGCACGGGTGCAATGCTAATGGATGGTTTATATGTATAATACATGTATTATACATATAAACCATCCTCTTGAATCACTATCTATTACAAGAAACCACATCAAAATCAGTTGCGTAGTTTCAAAGATCTAAGCATACATAGGGACAGACAGCGGGAAGAGACTTTGTTTTGTAAGTACTTACTATGTAGTGATAGTGATAAATCCATACTTCCATACTAATATTATAAATGCGAAAGTCTGTCTGTCTCTCTGTCTGTCTGTCACCTCTTCACGGCTAAACTGCTGGACCGATTGTGATGAAATTTGGTAGGGATGTAGTTAACGACCTGAGGTCAAACATAGGCTACTTTTGGGCGCGATATAACCGAGTCCCACGTGGGCGGAGCCGCGGGCAACAGCTAGTTAGGTAATATGTCCAGTATTTCAAGTGATACATTGTAGGTGTCACTTGCGCACTGCTGAGGTTGTGCAATATGAAAGCACTTACCCAAAACAATGAAGAACAGCATTCCAAATCCTAGGAAGATGCCTTCAAGGATGCGGCGCCCCCTCGGGATCTCTTGGAAAATGCGCCCCATGATCAGCCCGAAGGTTATGATCGTGTAACCTGTGGTGAAAAGACATGTAAATAAACCTACAGCGCAAGTCAAAAACGGAAACAATTTTTTTTTGTACTTAAAATACTTGAAACTCGGCTAAGGTAGGACAAAGGGAAAATATATCATCCTGAATTTTCACGGGAGCGAAGTCCGCGAAGAATTTTATATATGTATATTTTTTTTATCATTTTATGATAAGACTAGCTTTCGCCTGCGCCTCGCCCGCATGAATTTTCCTCGGTAACAGTGCTCGTACCCTGTGTCCTGGTCAAGTGGCTAAGGCGTTTGCCTGTAGTCCCGGAGGTCGTGGGTTCGATTCCCATAGGAAGCATACCAAGTTTACTTACTTCCAGTTTGTGTAGAACATTGCAAGCTTGAATCATCTCATTATCTGATAATAAAGATGATTCCGTACTTCGGAAGGTACGTTAAGCCGTTGGTCCCGGCTGCTATCTATTAGTCGTTAAAGGAACATCGTCAGAGGTCTAGAGGCGGTTCCGAAGAACTGACACCAGGGTGTGCTCGGTCGATTGACCGAGTCACCTACCTGATGATGTGTATTATTGTACTTAAATACTTAATTGCATTGGAAGTGGTGGTAAACTTAATTTAAGTAATGATTGACGTCAATAAGTGATAAGAATGTCCTATATTGAAAATAAACAATTTAAATTTGAATTGCTAGTATAGCATTTTATAATCTGTGACTGGATTCACCTCCGTATACAGCGTCAGCGAACGCCCCACCGACGTTGTCCCACGTGACAGAGTTCAGGAGAGACCATTCCCTGGACAGCTTCTGCAGCAGAAGCGCCAGCCTGGCTTCGTCATCTGCGGATATCCGCTTGGTCACCAGGCATGCTACGCACATAAGCTGTTGGGAACAAAGTTATTTTGAAATATCTATAAATTTAATAAAGCTGAATTACTTGGTACTTATCGAATCTACTTTTTATTGCTATAATCTATACTATTAAAAGATACTACCTATTTTTTTAAACTTAGTTTTCAACCTCACCATCAACCTTAGTTGCCAACTAGTTTAGTTACTACTCAACTCACCCATACATACACATCTACAGATCGAGTACTGCTGTGATGTTATTTATTTTTCTATTCATGAATCCTATAAAGACGAAAGAATGATAGAAAGAGAGGAAGACCCAGAACGAGATGGACGGATGACTTGAGGGATTTTAATAAGGACTGGAGGGCAACATCACAGAATCGAGAAATGGAAACTAAAAGGCGAGGCTTTTGCCCAGCAGTGGGACCTTGATAGGTAGTGAAAAAAAATGAATACGATTTAACTGTATTACCCACCAGTGCCCCTAGTATGAGAATTTAAAACGGAGATGCTAGCATTAAAACCACACGGCTTAGACAAAGAATGATCAAAAAATAAAATTCCTAAGGATTTTAGTAACATAACATAACGAACATATACCTATCGTTTACTAACAATGCGCAACCAAAGCAAAGTTGTTTACATAATCAGTAACTAGGCTCCATTATACCTAATCAACTACTTAATATACTACCAGGGGAATAACATTTCTCCTAGCAGTAACTAAATCTAAATACGAACAAAGATCTTATGAAAATGTGCAAATCAGAAGTAAAATACACCCATAACATAAAATCTAAGGACGGCGAGGTAAGGAAAAAGTGTAAGGAATGAATGTCCTATGGACTACCGTGATGACACGGAATATTTGAGAATCTAATAGGTACTTATTGTTTGAAAAATATGCTATGGAAGTCTAAGTAGATGCATTGATACAATCCGAAAGAATATACACGTACATTAAAAAATAAAAATGTTACACCATAATAACACGAGATTTTCGCATTCATAAATTCCACAAACCACATCAGCGAAAATTGCATTCGCATCAGCCATTGTGCATCCCTGACGAAGACAACAATGGGTGGTAGATGGTAGCTGGCAGGATCCTTCGCGATTGCAATGACGTAGCGTGGGAGCGACATTGGTGCGCGTCAGAAATGTGTCACATGCTGCGTATTATTGCGTAAAAGTACGTGAAGATACAAATAAATTCGTAGAATCTTAATAGAGCAGTTTTAAAAAAAAAACAGCAGGCTCACTCAAGGCGATAGTTTCTTTTTTAATTTCCACTAATTCATGAGCAATTTCCAAAAAAAACAGAAGCCTCTATGCGATAACTATTTTTTAAAATTTAAACACTCAAATTCCTTCAGGTGAATTTTACACAAACGGTTTAATTTTAGGTAGAGACCGAATATTACAGTTACACTGAATTTGTCATTTTTTATATGGGCTTGCGTTGTGTAAACCATCTGTGCTTAAATTATCCTAATTACTTCCCCGAAAAGTGCGCACACAATATTGATAGAATTAACCAAATATAGACCACAAAAATCGTTACATTAAATTTTTGAAACATTGTATGCAATTATGGTTGGATTCAAATCTATTAATGTCGATCTCTTTGATGTTGATCATGGGTAACTTAGTTATAAGTAGATATCGATCAGAAAACATCCTGTGCGGCAAATTATTTATTTTCTATTTCTCAAATAATAATGTTCAACTTACATGCAAATGCAGACGCAGCCAACAGCCTTGCATCTGTTTACTAAGTGGAGTAACTCGGGCGTGACATGAATATGTATGGTCATCATAATGTCATGTAATGTAATTGTATATTACTTCTGCGACGTTGATGTCTTTTGAATACACTAACATTTAAAGGCTCGGTCTGCCTTATAAGGAAACAAATGATGGTATCTTAAAACTAAAAACTCATCACCTGTATGCTATTTTTGGAAAAGTTTGAATAATGAGGTCGAGGAAAGTCGCAGGAAGACGTTGGATGGGAGCCACTTTAAGTTGGTCACATTAGAATGAGGGAGAGAGACACACTGCTCTTGAAACAAACTATCATGGAACCGTGGGATGAATTTACAGACATCTCTTTTAATTAGGAAACTTATTAATTAAGTTTTTGTGTTATTGTATACGTTAATTCTATAAGTATTGCGGTTACAAATTTTATTTGATAAGACGCGATGGTACAAGTTTACCACAGACAGAAACTTTATACTAATATCACTATTTTGTAGGAATCTCTGGCACAAATGCACGACGACGTTTCGAAAAAAAATTACGGATCCGAAGAGACCCGACTCCAGATGAACTGATATAAGGAGTAGACAAAGAAGAGACTATTTTGTAGGACGAATTGAAAATAAACCTAGGATAAGAATTAAAAATGTAGACGAGGCATTATGCATGAGCATGACCCGTAATGATGTATTTATCTTTATACTAACATCAGAATACGATATAGTTTCTCACGGAATCTAACGATTCTGAATCATAGATTATATAATAAATAACTCACAACGACAAGTTCACTTATAACAGCGACTTCAATGAGGCGTAAGATCAGTAATTACCTGGTAATTGCACCGTCGCGCCTTCCAATGACAATGATTCACATAAGTCTATAAATTGTTCAGTTGTCTACAACAGAATAAAATAATCAGGAAAGAGGACCTTGACCACAAAAAAATATAATAGGAGTAACGCCCCGAGCTCCAGGATACAACCGAGAAATCGCTAATTAGAGACGTACGAGAAACGCAGAGAGAGAGAGAGTAGAAAACTATCAAATAATCACAAATGAACATTTTAAAAGAAATAAATTAATAAAAAATAAACCTTGTGATGTGAACCCTTACGACACAACCTAGCTATGCTCCTGAAACGCCGTGTGCGACCTGAGACTGTCAACAGTTCTCCCAAATGGTCATTTTTCTTCATGGGACAAAAACACCACGAAAAAACAGCGGTTGAAGAAACCCTTCGCTGTGTTGTGACCGACCAAGACAAGAAATTAGGTATGTTTTGTTCCTATTTTGTCGTCCTTAATTTGATCAATCCATCAATAAGGTTATCAATGAGTAATGGTTAAATTTAACAGAATTGAACGATGTAAATTGCCAGGGTCGCAGTTTAGGTCGAAGTCAACGAGGTACGCGGTGCAAGTGAACTCCAATTATGTAACACGTTGACCTGCCTGAACGTATCGTGTATATAATTTACACTCACATTAACATGGCTTTAATATTATTTTATAAAAATCTTGTATCTATTTTTTTTTATTTGTGGCGCTGTCTCGTTTCCGTCGCCAAGATCAATTTCGAGTCGCTGAGCTAGCCGCAATTTTTGTTTTATTATTTTTTTATGGAAGGTCGAGGGCTAAGCGAGCCTATTATTGGTAATTAACCATTTCAAAAAAAAGTTATAAGGTATCTGTAGAGGTAAGGACGTTTATCACGTTTAAATAGAATTTTTTGAGATGCCTTAGATACAAAATCTACAATATTTAAGACAAAACACAAAGATAGAAGGGGGAGGATTAAACGATATAGTTACAGATTATGAATTCTCGACTTATAAGCAAGATTCATCGTAGCTGCATTAAGTCGAAAACATTTATTATACAAGAATATTTAATTACTAATTACGTTACATAGAAGATCTTTGATAAACGCTTAGAATAGATCCATGATGACACATCATCAATACGGAATGCAAAGCAACGCAAATATATCGACTGGCGCAGCAACCTGCAACTAAAAAACTTGTTTTGCTTTTAATAACTATATGTTGCAATAGGCAGGCTCGCGGCAAAGGTCACCACGTACCTTCGTTAGTACGGGCCGTACTAAATAAAGCACATCAAATTAGCACATGAAAGCTTGCTAATGAAGGCTCAATATATTTATGGCAACAATACTTAGCGCCTGAAAGGTCAGGATGCGCGTGTATGACAGAAAACTGGAGGCACAAGGTCCCTCGGTCTCCGGTAGATATGGAATTGTATACAAGGAAAAAGAAAGTTTTCACTACAAGTCATTGTGGTTGAAATATATATCCTTTCACGAGGTTCTCTAGTTTAGAAGGTAAATGTTGACTAACCGGAGGAAGAAGTACAGAAGCCATAACGTTACGCGACCTCCGTGATCGCTTGGGCGTTTGTGGCATTTAGTTAAATTCCCTCTAGGTCAACAACTATAATTTTCATAAATCCCGAAAGCAGAAGACTAGGCTAAATGCCGTTGCCTAAATATTTTTCTAAAACAATTTTGTACTCAAACCATGACAATGGCAAAGAAACAAATTAACATGGAATGTCATTTGAAACGAAATGGAAAGTTGATGCACCAAAACCTGTTAGAACATTAATTATCACAAATAACGCTACTCTTCAAATCGATATTTATTTTTACGCAATAGACGAATCACTTTCGCTTAGACCGAGGTGCAGAGGCGAGGCCCTATCTTCAAAATGCGCCGAAGCACCTTTATAAACAAACACAACTAACATAGTACGCAGTATGTTGTTACGTCATGGCTGGCGCAATACGGGCAGTGACACTTTCATAATAGAGAGGCGAGATAAGAAAAACCGTAAGTGGTTAAGAGATAGCAATAGAAAGAAATAGAACGAGGATCTTGAGGAAAAAAATTGAACCATTAAAAAGATTCGGACCATGATAAAGATTCAGAACCATGGTTAATCATGGTTCTATTTTTGGTTGTACTGGATAGGTACCTAGGAATAAAACTTACACAGGGTGTAATTGTTTGATAAATTAGATAGTTTGACCACAAAGAAGGTTAAATTCCACGACAAATCAGTTTGACTAGTAAGTTACGCAAAATAATATAGGATTGCAAGGAGATTTATCTAAGAATTGCTTATAAACCAGACCCAAAATCCGCAAACTAAAGGAAAATTTGTAAAAATGATTTGTTTACAAATGCTCTCTTAATTTGTGATCGAAACCACAAACTGTTGTACAAGCAATTTAATTACTAATATAAATAAATGATCATGTGTCTGATGATTGCATAAAAAAGTAGAGTAGTAGAACACTTAAATTCCTTTTAGTTCGATAGTTTCAATTTGAACGACCAATCAATCTCGACATTAAAACATGAACTTCAGTTAAAAAGACGCCTACCTATGTAATAATTTAGCACCCTTCTTTTACCTAGACGATATGGTTAATATTTCTAAATATACAGTGTGACTTTTTGAACATCAGAAGAAATTTTGAAACGTAAACAGAAATCTGACTTATCAAATTTAAGGAAAATTAGAAAAAAAAATCTACCGCCTATACAAAACTAGTGATCAACTAACTGACAAGGCTTCAGAGTACGCCGTAAGGGTGGCCCAATTTCGGGCATCCAAGGGTATATAAGGTGAACGTCGACACGCTAAGAAGAAGACTGACAGGATCACGTATGGGAGGTTGAAAAAACTTATTAGAAACCTCATATTTCTTCAGAAATAAATCAAATTTCACAATGAACACTGACTGACTGGATGAAATTTACATGGTGTTTTACTATAATTGCAATAGCCTTAACACAACATTTACCATCTCACCATAAAACCAGATTTCCTAAATGATAAAATTAAATAAAATGAAACTCTAATCTAACTAGACACAGTGACCAAAGATTTTCTCAGACCTTACATAATACAACTGAAGTAGTCTCTAAAACAGTTAAGTTACTGAAGACTATTTGAATAATCTAGGTTTTAAACATAACTTTGCGTATTTATTATTAAGGAATATGATTTAAACCCTAGTTTACGAGCATATTGTGTAAATTTTATTAAAAATTAAGAATTTACAAACTAAATACAAAGTGTTAAATTTTTTAAGTTAAATTCAGTCATAACTTATGTAGTAGATATATTAATACAATAACATGCAAAAACTAACATTAAGCTTATTACTACCAACACATGCAACTTCACTACCACATGCATTATTATATATCACCTACTATTAAAAGCGAACATAAAGTTTAACTCACAAATTCCACTATCTTTAGCGCGACCCATTTGTCGCACACCGCCATCGCCCGTCGTCCGATAAGCAGCACTTCCTACCTTCCAGATCGAAATTCACCTAACTAGGTCCATGTGTTTATGTTTACTATGACATTATGCGATGGTAGACACGGGCGCGCTGCGCGGGCGCACTGTTTTGTTTGACGCCGACGCCGCGACCATTTTCACGGTGTGCCGTCGGCCGTCGCGGCATTGAAGGAAAACATTGTCCCACATAGGTAAGCGGTAGGCTACGGCTACTGCGCGCAGTAACCTACAAGCTTTGCCGCCGGGCGTGATAAAGATACAGTACAACGTGTGGGAAAATCGAACTGAATTTCTCGTTTGACTGAACTGAGACGACGGAAGTGTGAGAAAACCTGAGAAAAGCCTTTCGGAGCGAAAATGATATTGACAATAAAATTATCTCAGTATAGATTTTTGAATTTTTGCTTTTTTTATGTTTAAATAAAATATTCTAGAATGATATCATTATAGCTGCTGTGCTGTATTATGATGAGGATTAGTGATGCTGTTAACATGTCATAAGAAAATGTTGAAAACAGTAAATTCAAAGATCTAAAAGTATTTCAAAACACAATAAATTAAAAAAAGGTTTTTTTTTATATTGGTTTCACGTTATTTTTATGACATGTATAGAAACCCCGTTTAGTAAATTTGTTAGATGTGTGCACAAAAGCATGCAATGAGAGCAGTGACAATACACACGTGAAAGGACATAGAACACAAAAAGCAGTGCAAAATAAAACACCAAGCGTAAACCATTGTACTTAAATTTATTATAATCGACACTGGCATGCAATAATCCTTAAAACTCATAAAAGATCGAGAGATCATATTGTCTCGCTACAAAATATCTAGATTTTGTTAATTAGATAATTTCATAATGCTGGTTAATTCAATGCTGAGAAAACAGATCCAAATTGATTTACGTAAAACCTGATTTTAAATAGACATATTCACACACAGATATAGTAAACTACGATAACATGAATATTTCGTTGAAAAAACATCAAAAAGTGCAGATTGCCAGCAGTGCAACAATACTAAATAATTGGCGAGCGTCGGTAATGGGCGTCCAGTCTGCTATCATTTATATTGTGCGATTATGACAGTAACGCTGCCGTGGAGGCTGGATGCTGGAGCCATATCCCGAGAGGATGATGTAACGGTAGCTGTCATAACAGCAGAATGGATCAGTAGACTCGACGCCCCACAAGCCCCGACTTGCAAAAACACCTACACTCGCCGCGTTCCCCTTAATTCATATTCTATAACATTAAAATTGTAGACACATGCTTAAATATATCGATGTTGCCTTATAAAAGCTTCAAATTTTAATACATTAATAATTACGCCATTCAATTGGATTCTTAATTAAAATACATTTAGGATTAAATTAAAAGAACGTCAAAAATTAAAAGTTTTCCTCTCTTATAAATTATATGGAGCGCGAGAGATCTGCTAGGGGAAAAAGAATAAGGTATTATAAATCAAAACGACAACTCTGAAAATAAAATTGATAAAATCTCAAATTAAAACGTTTCTTGTTCCCCTAGTCAAAGAAAACACAACGTAATAGATAAATAATTTGCAGTATGAGCCTATGTTAGTTCATGCAGTTATGATTAATATTCGTACTTCCATATAGGCCAGTTTGTTAGGAAGCTGGTGGCCTACTATCATCTCTAAAAACCATGCAAGATCCAGTGAGTAAGCGAGAGCGCAATACATGATGTAAGGCGACATCTCCCTTACTCAATCGTTCTTGCATGGATTTAAGAGATGGTGGTAAGCCACCTGAAAGTTATCATCGATAAAAAAATAACACCAAAAAACAATGCCGGCTTCACGATTTGTATACCAGTCCAGTATATATTAAATTGTTAAAGACCACTTAAATACCATAAAGTGATCGCATGTAGTTGCCTGTCCAAATATAAACAACAAGAGATTATCTAGTCAGTGGCAGTATACCACCAAAACCAAACATGTATTACCGGGAATACGGTCAAAAAAGTTAATTTGTAAAAGATTGAAAGAGACAAACAGCAAAATATGTGAATCTTCAATAGAAAAATATACTGCAAATGTGTAGTAGCGCAAGATTTCTTAGCTAATCAGGCGCGTCTTCAAACAAGAGTAAGAAATTAAGACTGTCCCAGACAGGTGCGATTTTATCTATCGATATTACCGCATTATTGCGACCATGTGTGTGTTTCTAAAAGTAAAAATTAATTAATTAATTCATGTGTCATTTTGTTTAACAGGATTCATGTGATCATAGACACAGCTGCGGTAGAAAAAAATAATACGGTGTTCAATCGTCCTGTCCGCGATATACGATAACAGTTTTTATTATTTTGTATTAAGACTGCTTTTCTACACACACCAGTATATGCAATTAGAGAGGAAATCGCAGTGTGTGAGAACGCGCTATATTACTTGCGATAATATCGATCCTTCTACGCAATTGAGTGATAAAAGCTTTATGCCCATACAGAATGGGTTCTGTTATAATAACTACATTAAAAAAAATACAAATCAGCCAGCCATTGTCCATGTGGCTCTGTCCCTCCCGCACTCCATCGAAACCAGCAGCCGTGCACCACACATAGGCAAATACGGCAAAGACAAGACACAAACATCTACATTCTTAATTAAACACATGCAATAAATAATCAACAAAAAACAGAAATCAAACTTAAATGCGATAATGGCTGGTCAGTTACGCCACATGTTCATACAAAGTGTTACCACAGAATACATAGAAGTACTAACGTACATAGTATTACGAAGAATACAAACTGATAAATACCTACATTACCTACCAAGGATCTTTCCTTACCTAGTCCGACTGCTTGGCAAAAGCCTCTCCCATAAAATAAATAAAAATAAAATTTAATGTATTGTATCTTTTGTAAATGCTTTTTAAAGATCTGCGGTCAGACAATTTTAAAGATACACTTTTATCAATAAGATCAATAAATTCATTATCGAAGCAAATATACATATATTTTATTTATACAAACTGTATTGTTATGTATTCCTCCTACGCGTAAATTGTTATTACTCGTCGCCCATTAATATTCCCGCTTATTGTCATAGAAGTTGAAGGTTGTGGCACAATTAGGTTGACGTGGTTAAACATTACAACACAGTGTTGAATTTATATTCATAACGATGAGAATTCACTACAACAAATAGTGGCTGCATGTTAACATGCGTGATCTCAAAAAACAAAATAATAAATACTGTTTATGAAATAAATATGTTATAGTTAAAAAGGTCGTAAATTAGTTCATACATTATTGTCATTTTTGTCTAAAGTTATACATATTTTAGCTGATACTACAATAAATCGTATACACTAACTTCTTGAAAGATTTCGATTTAACTCTAAATAGGTAAAACAGTATGGCTATTATTTGCATCCTGTTCGCAAAATATTCTTATATTTATTTATTGACATGTAGATAAAAAATGCCATTATAACACATCTTTGGACGCCATGATACCTATGTCCCACGTGTAATAAGAGAGTAATATCTTGTAATAAGAATACTAATAAATAAACGGCGCAACATCGACAAAAACGCGTGCAATCCATTGCGCGCGTACCTAAATTATTCAAACAAAAAAACATCCATCAAACATTCCATTTACAAAAAAATTCAAAAACGTGTGCAACGTAACTGGCCAGTAATAAAAATCGACTCACTCGTCGTGCTTGTTGGGCGCGATGAAGCCCTGCAGCGGATGGCGCGCCGTCCACGGGTTGAAGTCGGGCGGCGCGGCGCGCGGCGAGGCAGCGCCGGCCGGCGGCGGCGCCCACACCGCGCGCTCGCCCGAATCCAGACCCAGACCCATGCCCAGCCCTAGGGACGCCATGGACGAAACCAGAGACTCCGCGCTCGGGATGCGGTTGGACCACCTGCGTGGTGGAAACCAGCGTTGAATACTGTTGCATCAACATCGTATCTATTCACTATAAGCCTCCTGTCTTTATCCTGAGCCATTGTGGTCCAGTTATTGGCGGAATCTTTCTAAATATCATTGACCCAACCCACAGAGAAATTGCTCTATATATCCTCCGTGACCCAACTCTAACGGCCAGATGTCTAAGCTTCTGGAAGCACTCTCACATCTTACTTCAGCTTTCATCATACTTTCTAGTTTCTTACTTCACAGTAATTACAATTCATAATCTTCTTTACATAGGTACCTACAAAGTCGTGACGTAAGTCCTCAGACCTTCAGATAAGACAGAAGGTACTCCAGGTAGCACAGCTCTATCTTGAGATTTTCGCCAAACATGTTACCTTGAATTCGTTTAGTCGCAGAATGTCCAATTCGCAAAATGTCCAGCGGTGACTTCAGCAAGGATCAAGCGACGAAGTTTAAGGAAAATAGGCTCTGGGCTCCAGCCCTTCTGTAACGCTAAGACGAAAGTGACAGAATATCAAAAGACTTACTCAGCAGCAGCGGCGGCGTTGCGTTGCGCCTCGTGTATCATACGCAGCCGGCGAGCCTGCGACCACGGCTCCAAGGTGTAGGTCGGTGCGGCGGCTGTCACAGGCGGCGAGCTGGCGCAGCCTTCTTCAGGCGCGCGAGTCAGCTCCACGCCACGCTCCGGGGACCAACGACCGATCTGAACACGTCACTACGTCTTACTATCCATCCAAGAGTATTGCAAGTAAGCACCCGCGAATGACTCGAGTAAAGAATGGGACGGCTGTGCAGACTGCTCACTCCTACAGTACAGGGCATCACAGTGTAGGGCACTCACACATCTTAGGGAGCATGGCAGTGTTGTGATTGTATTATATTGTTACAGTCAAAATTTTAAAGAGCTGGGCTCTTTCTTGTCGGTGATGGTTCTATTCATCAGTTAAGACTTCAGGATGTGAAAAGCTAGATTTGATTGTATAACTTGGCAAATGGAATAAGATACAGTTTACGTGGATTTTGCTCACTGCCTATAACATAAATTACAGGCGCCATTTTATTAGTGGTGGCCAATTAAAAAAAATGTATGCTGGTTTGCGACGTAAGCAGTGTGGTGAAAATTAATAGGTATAATCCACAAGTAAGTACCTAGATTGGAGTGAATACTACGCTGGTAGTAAATAACATAGCAATACTCGTATACCGATATCATAAAAAAAAAAAACAGAAAATCAACTATACATAAAGCTACCATGTTCTTCAAAAACTCACTTCACGGTATTGTTTCAACAGTTGCGGCGACTGTGGCAGCGACCAATCCACAGCCGGTCTTGCCCCGCATCCCCACGCAGCCGCTGCAGCAGCCACCAGCGCTTTCCTAGCCATCGCTGCGCCGCGATGCGACTTGTATTCCACAATGGCAGCACACGAAGCAATGGAACGCCTGATGCGAACTTCCTGCACCTCGTCCGTAAGCGCATATAGTAAACGCACTATCTCCGCGGAAGGCGTCGTCGGCGGAATGCGAGATATGAAGATGCGACAGTTGTTGATAGAAGGACATACGCCTGTTTTGTGGGAATAAAATTCATTTCGTTAGTAAATATCCACTGCCAGCCATCCACTGGGCCGGGGTCAGTGATTGTTACGGGTCTTCTCATATTCTACCAAACATAGGCCTCCCCCAAGGCCCAAAGATGTTCAACAAAAAGGACAATTTATAGCTTTATATTAGATAGCTGTTCCCCGCGGTTTCACACGCCCTTGGTGTGTATGTATGTACTATAGCCTATAACCTTCCCCATAAATCAAGCTATCATATACAGAAAGAATTTTTCAAATCCGACCATTAGTTCCCAAGTTATAAACGTTCAAACAACCAAACAAACTACAGCTTTATAATATTAGTATAGACTATCGACCCGCCCCGGCTTCGCATGGGCATAAAAACCTTCCTCTTGAATCACTCTATCTATTAAAAAAAACCGCATCAAAATCCGTTGCGTAGTTTTAAAGATTTAAGCATACAAGAGACAGAGAAAACGACTTTATTTTATACTATGTAGTGATAGTGATAATAGATCTAATAATAGCTCGAACGATCGATATTTACCATAAAAATAGTGTCAAATATGTGGGGCTGAGATTGTAAATTAATTAGATATTAATTAGCTTCACCGTAGTCGGGTAAAAATAGCCACGCTTACCCAACTGCCAAGATGGTCGAATCATGTAATTATTGAACATCCTGATCGCATTGCTCGCTTCGCCATCTGTGGTGTACATCGCGAATGCATACCTGCAACATCAGTCAGTTCTAGAACAAATCTATTAAAGTTAATATCTACTTACAAAAAATATATAAGGGGCAGTTTACTAAATAGAAGGATATTTATGTCGTGCAAGATCTTTTACGTCGTCGTCGGTAAGTACTATATATATTTAATTTTTACACAAACTGCAATACTTTTTGTATACATAGCCACTTATGTATCTGTATAAAGGCGGTTTAGTGAAACAAATAAAAAAAACCTTAGCAACTTACCCTCTGTTCCACCCGGAGAAGTTGATCATGAGCCGAAACTCGAACAGCTCTCCGGCTTGGCGGAAGAGTGGGACCAGGGTGTCTTCAAAACAGTCGTGAGGAATACGCCCGATGAATACCTGAGAATACCGCGGTTTATTTGACCAGAAGTCGAATTTTCACCATAGAATGTAATAATCGGAGGTTACAAATATACTCGGTAGGTACCTACTTATCTACTGGATTTCGTGTTATCAAAGCAACCAGCCATCAAATCCAATCCATCCAATCCTAATCCTACCTAATATTTATAAATGCGAAAGTGAGTTTGTATATTTGTTTGTTTGTTACCTCTTCACGTCCTATCTAATGAACCAATCTTCCTGAAATTTGACATACACATACCTAGGAGTAGTGAGAAGGACATAGGGTACCTACCTTTTATCCCGGGAAAAAGCACGGTTCCCTAGAGAATCTCACGCGGGCGAAGCCCCGGCGAAAGCTTGTCCAACTAATATTATAAGTGCGAAAGTAAGTTTGTATATTTGTTTGTTTGTTTATTTATTTGTATTTTTGTAACCTTTTCACGCCCTATCTTCTGAACCAATCTTCCTGAAATTTCGCATACACATAGCTAGGAGTGTTGAGAAGGACATAGGGTTTCATCCCGGGAAAAAGAGCATTATTCTCGAGGGAATTTCAAGCTAGTAATATTGTAAATGCGAAAGTGAGTTTGTCTGTTATGCTTTCACGCCCTATGAATGAATGAATGAATGAATCTACTAAACCAAACTTTTTGAAATTTTGCTTACATATAGTATGAAGTAGGTACCTATTGAGACCTTTCATCCTGGGAAAAAGCACTGTTCCCGAGGGAACCGCACGCGGGCGAAGCCGCGAGCAAATGCTAGTCTTATCATATGTTTTAACAAGGTAGGTTTAGGTAGGTACCATTGAGGAATAACGTAGGTATAACCACAGGAATACCATGATGGAAAGTACCTAGTTAACGTAGCCTATAGACACCTCATCGTCATCATTTCCTGTAGGCGACACGGTAAATCAACCGTGCATTGGTGTCAGAGTTCTTCAGGACGGCCTCTCGGCCTCTGGCGCGGTTCCTTTAACGACTACCAGATGGTACGGAACCCGTTGGTCCCGCCTTAAATGTGCCAAAATCTACCAGGTACATATAGGAATATGTACCTACCTACCGAACAAATGCTTCCGAAGCACGGAATCATCTTATTATCAGACAATCAGATGATTCAAGCCTGCAATATCTTCCCGTGGGAATCGAAGCCACAACTGAAAGGAGTGTCCTTGCACGCTCCATACTCCAGCCGGGCGCGCTGGCCGCCTGCCCTATGGCAGTAGGTTGCCATCACCACAGAATACCTATCGGTACGCTATCGGTGGCCATCACACGCCACTAAGCTAAATCGAAAGTTCGCGCGGTTTTTATTATTTTTCTAGCGAGCCGTCCGGCGACAACGAGCTTCTCAGATCAAATCAGGCCTACGGCCATCTGGTGGAAAGCGGTTACCGTAGCTTATGAGACGCCGTTTTATATTTAATGTAAGTAGGTATTTCACGTAAAAATGTATAAAATTTTAACCAGAATCCTGAAGCTAATTAGGTAGGTATATAAGCCTACTAATAATACACCAAAATTTCCGCGGCAGCGAAATCCCGGGCAAAACTAGCTTAGTAACCTACCGATAATAGTATTTTTTTCTGTTATAGTGGTCCAGTCAGTCACATTTTATTAGGAAAGTAGGTAAGTAACGACCCTCTCCCATCTTAGCGCTTTCCCGATTGCGCGCCGCTCAGCTGGCGCCGCGGACGCCCAGCCAGGTCAGATATTCAGCTTTTTCAACTCCGCTTCGGACGGTCTTCTACGTAACTACCTAGACCTTGTGAGACCATTTAGGTGCATGTCCGCCACTGTGACGTCAATTCAAACAAACGCTTTTTGTTTGCCTCTTCTACCGGACCTCGGTGGAGGCAGCAAATAGGTACCTACTTGTTCCCACGTAAATAGGTATACCTACTTTACTCGCCTGTTTCGAAAAGAAGAAAAACATGACCGAATCTCCTGCAGTTTGTCTGCATTGTCACGGACATGAAAGCAAACCCCAGAAAGTGCGGGAGCTTCTCATAAAAAAACGCTTCATATTCGTTACTCGCTCTAGCTTGAGCTATGTTGAGTAGGTAGGTACCTAAGATACGACCAAAGTTCTGTGGTCTAGGCTAACGCCAGGAGCCACAGTTACCAACACCCATTCACTCAAGTTAATCAACCTTGCCTGCAACTCTAACCCTAACTTGGGTAAAGGGCCTGCCATACAATGACACGCCAGCACGCACCACTTACGTATTTTTTCTATCAAAATGATTTTGGCGCCATAACCTTTCGCCCTTTCGCTATCATCACTATTCCACCCTTGATACCGACGTACGTTTAATAGAAGTGACTGACACTGATACTAGTAACTCAGGGTGTTTCAGCCCTGTCTAAATCTTTCCATAGAAAGAAGTAGAAGTCTACAAGAAAGACAAGAAAACTTAGAAAATATGTAATTGTTTAGAACAAAATAAAATGGCTATCATTACAACTCACCTCACAATTTCTTGAGGGTTCCGGGCCACTCCATGCATGCGGGGCTTTCCTATAAATTCTCTGACCATTTATTTGTGTTAATGTATACGATGTATTTTCTGTTAAAGTTAATAATCTAGACGATAATTCATACTGATTCACTTCACTAGACGAAAAATGCTTAACAGGAGGCATTGTAGCCAATAAAAAATATTTTCTTACAATAATAATACTATATTCGCAAATGATTCGGGAAGATGTAGATCTCCGTAGATGACTCCCAAAAAAGAAAGAATTAAGTTTATACAGATTACGGAATGCGATGCGAAAGAAAACTAAAATGGCGATTGTAAACAAAATGGCAAATGACCTTGAAAAATGGCCAAAAATCTGGCACAGAAAAAGTACTATTAAAACATAAACTTCATGTTTTACTAAAAATATACACGTAAAGGTAAAAAATATTCTCTTTTTTTATTTAAATGATAGAAATTCATGTTATTAATCTCAAAAGTAAACTAAATAATAAACTAAAGTCTTTAGTACGGATCCGGATAATGCTTCGATTTGAATTTTAAATATAGAACAAAATATTTCAAATTTTTCTCTTGTCATTTTTGTTGGGTCCGTTCTTGAGTTCTGTAGGTACATATTTAAGAGATTATTTTTTTGGTTCTGTATAATTTTAATACGTTATTTTGTTTTGAGTATGATTCCGTGTTGACCAAAATTTTTAAAAATATTGCACAAAAAAGACAGGTTTTGCTTGATTTAGGACTTTGTCACCGCATGCTTGCGCATAAAATACTCAGAATTAATAACTATAATTTACGGTCAAATGTGTAGATATTATCATAGTAGTATAGTTTTTTCGATATGATTGTACCAGCTTTCTCCGACAGTTGTTTCTCCTTTGGACTGATCACCATCAGGACGATTCGTTTTTAAGTAATTCGCCGTCGGAATCTTTCTCATATGGACGTTTCACCAACAGAATATTTCACATTTGAAAGTTTCCTCGACATGACTTTTCTCCTATGGATGATTCACATGTACAGTGTTTCGACGACAGGAGTTTACTCCCAAAGATTACAAGATTCAAATTTATTCAGTAATTAGACCTTTACAGATACTTTTTAACCGACTTTAAAAAAAGGAGGAGGTTCTCAATTGAGTTTATTTTATTTTCTATGTATGTTACCGGATTACACGAAGACGGCTGGACAGATTTGAAAAAAATATTTTTTGTTTGATAGTGTATACTTTCCGATTGGTCCCATATTCAGCAGGTCAGGATCTGATGATGCGATCATGGAGAAATCGAGGGAACTCTTCAAGTTTTGTATTGGGTATGTGTATTTTTTTATATATTCCATGTAAATAAGGTGACACGACGCTGTTGACGTTTACCCGACTTTCCAAAATGAACGTGTTTACAACTTTTTAGTTGTAAGGTATTGTGTATTCTAAACTAAAAGTGAAAAAACAAAAAAAATACATAAAAAATAAAATAAAAGTCAATTGAGAACCTCCTCCTTTTTTTAAAGTCGGTTAAAAAGTATCTGTATAGGTCTAATTACTGAATAAATTTGAATCTTGTAATCTTTGGGAGTAAACTCCTGTCGTCGAAACACTGTACATGTGAATCATTCTGTAGACAAAACCTCAGAAGATGAAAGATTCTGTCGTAGAACAGTCCATAGGAGAAAAGTCATGTCGAGGAAACTTTCAAATGTGAAACATTCTGTTGGTGAAACGTCCATATGAGAAAGATTCCGACGGCGAATTACTCAAAAACGAATCGTCCTGTTGGTGATCAGTCCAAAGGAGAAACAACTGTCGGAGAAAGCTGGTACAATCTTTCGATATAGCCATGTACCTGCGTTTGTGGTCTAGAGGTTAAGGCGTTTGCCTGAAGAGCAGTAGGTCGTGGGTTCGATTTCTGCAGGCTTGCATCAAATTGTAGCATGTCGCGCAAACAAGTTACGCATACCTCCAAACTAAGGTACACATAAATAACACTTCAGTGATTAAACTACTCTCTGATCTAGATTACGCTCTTAAAGCTTGTAAAATCAATGAGTAGACAGTTGTTGCTTTGCTTTTATACTTAATTTGTTTTTATAAACTATTTGTCAATGTAGCTGAGAAATGTTGCCGTGACAGCTGCTGGTGAGAATATATCATCTCATCCTATAATTTAGATACTGCGTGCGTGAGACAAGATGCTTTGGTTAATATTTATAGAATTATAACATTTTCCAAAATCTAACGATGGTTAATAAAACACAAATGAGATAAAAATGAAATCATGTGGATTTATTATAAAATCTAATTTTTATACCTACATAAGTTAGGCTAAGTAAAATAGAGTGAATACATTAACAATTATAGCTAAAACAGACAAATCTGGTAAAGTTCCATGTCTCGTTATAAGATTCATGTCGAGACTGTTGCTCAGTTGCATTCGTAAAATGAAGACGCGACGTGTTTTAGGCTGCATTCGCTGTATTTGTTCTTTAGTGAAATAGTCTAATTTATTTTGTTTCATTGCTTTCATCACAACTGGCGATATAGCAGCTATCGCTTCTAATTGTAAAGAACCTATATCTTCCTCTGGAATGCCTGAAATCATAGAACATTTAACAACAATAAAGATCATCGAAGCGCCGCCATGGTATTTCGGCAGTCACCCTCAATAGTTTAGCTATCGCGCTGTGAGGTCTTTGAACGGTATATTATTATGTGAAAATATGCATTTTTTGCAATTTGAAAAGAGATTTGATAAGCCTTAGCCTTAGTTCTTACTTTACTCTCTCTCTCTCGTCCCTTATCTTAGCGTTTTCTGATCGCACTTTCTTTCTGCTAGAGTCCAGGGCCCAGGGTCTGCTCCTGCTTAGACCATTACATTATTTACATCTACATCTTTAATTAGAATATCGTAGGTGTTACACTACACTATTCCATTTTTACTTACAATTAAATAAGTTATCAAGACGACCAATTTCATGAGATGACCATTTGTATGGTTCTCCATATGCATCGGGATGGGTCGCTATTTTGTACAGTGTCTGGAAAGAAAATTAAAAAATTCTAATATCATACAATTTTATAGAATAGCTGTTCCCCGCGGCTTCGCCCCGCGTGGGACTTGGTTATATCGCGCCCAAAAGTAGCCTATGTTTGACCTCAGGTCTTTAACTACATCCCTACCAAATTTCATCACAATCGGTCCAGCAGTTTAGCCGTGAAGAGGTGACAGACAGACAGACAGACAGACAGACAGACTTTCGCATTTATAATATTAATATGGATATGGAAGTATGGATTTAAAACTTCCATTCAAAAAGCTATTAAGTAGATTGACACCGTACATTATCAGATGAATCAGATGAACTAGTTTATAAACTTACCTTTGTTTGGTTAGGATTGCATCTTCGTAGTCTACTTAGGACGTCGACAGTTATCTCTTTGAATATTGTAGGACTAATATTTTGAAGATCAAACGAGGGAAAGCCACACATCAAGTAGCCAAGCTTATTTATAATTGAGCTGTTAGTGTACCATTTATCTCCATAATACCGCCTAAATGCAGCTACTAGAACACCGAACTAAGAATGAAAATTAATGTTAAATTTAACTCTTTGTTTCTATTGTTATGGCATTTAATGTTTCACAAGAATGTATTCGTACTTTGCGATTATTCAAATGCAGATTAGTAGTAGCAAAATATGCAAGAACAGTATTATCTCCAAAATTGACATAGTATAGATCTTCTTCTGGTACTACGTTTAAGAGAGTCCCAAATGCAACATATTCTCGTCCTTGTAGAAATGCAGCAGTTTTACCATCTGTGGATAGCCAAATTATAGTTATTATTTTTTCTGTTTAATTCATATCATATTTGAGCGGTTCCATCCATGGCCACGGTCGTTGTTATAAAACAATTAAAATTAAATTTAATTTATAAAAGTTGTGATGATTATGTATGATTCTAGAGAAGGAATTTACATTTGAAATTCCATAGATTTAAAAAAAAATTGATTCGAGCCGCGCGCAATTCCTAGTTCTATGTGAAATTCAGTTTGAATTTTTTTTACCTGTTATAATATCCCATGCTAATAAAGCTCTTGAAACTGGAACTAAGTGCCTTTTAGTGTTAATGAAAATATGGAGGATACTTTCAGCATCAATTCTCATGAAAGATGTCGCAGGGCCAAAGAAAATCATGTTCATAGACTGTTGTTGATTACTTCTAGGGTCAAACTCGTCATAAAAATCCTCATAAAAATGAATATTTTCTGTAATGAATTTTTCTTAATGAAATCTTCGCCTTATTCTGCTTCATTAATTGGTTACAACAGTATTGGTAGACTACTACCATCTCTTAAAAACATGCAAGATCCAGTGTGTAAGCGAGACAGCGCAATACATGATGTAAGGCGACATCTCCCTTACATCGTTCTTGAATGGTTTTAAGAGACGGTGGTAAGCCACCAGAGCCAATAACAGACTATCATAAAATAATAAAGCTTGCCTTTTGTATCTAAAGCTAACATAGCATTTTTATCGTCATCATAGTATAGTGCCATTTCTTCTATGGACTTCGTAACAGGCTCGTTAAAGAATAATCTAGAAATAAAAAATACAATGTTTTTTTGTAAAACGCTCTTAATTTTTATTTACTAAGATGTAAGTACTAAAAAACATCTAGATGAAGATACTGGCACGTAGCTTTAGTAGTTGATAAAATCATCATCATCGTCACGTTAGTCCTTGGGAATAAGTACTGTTATTAGTGGAATCCGTCACTAAGTAGACGAAGTTTGTCACTTAGACTAGACACATTATACGTTATTCATGGATTGGAGTAACCTTATTTATAAGTTTTATAACCCATAAACTCTTATTTTACTTCGAAACCAAAAACTGACTTTTTGTTTTCGAAGTAGAGTGGATTGGCTATTTTAAAGATGGATGGGTAAGGTCATTGAACTGGTGATGAGCAACTGACTTTGCCTCTGTCTGTACTTTTATGTAAAAATTTATACTTAAAATTAATACAGGTCGAATGTCCAATAATTATCACCTGGCCGAAACTAAATTTAAGTAAATCAGTAACACGGATATCATCATAAATATGATTATTTATAGTGTCGCAAAATCCTTCTAACTGTAGGAATAAAATTAAATGTCTTTTTCACAAATAACATAATTCCAGTAGGTTTCGAATGGTTTCGAAGTAAGTTTTTTATGTGTGTGTGCTAATATATATATATTTATTTTTTCGCCACGCCGATGTCCGTAGATTTAAAAAAAATTGCGTTAAGCCGTGTGCACGTAGCACACGCGCGCGACATTCCTAGTTCTATGCCTATGTCACTTATAATAAATAGGTATATCTACTTTCTATATTTACTTAATCTTATTAATAACTAAATTGTGGTTGGAATAAAAAAAATTTCGAATAAAGAATTTCAAGCAAACTGTAATTTTGCGACCCCAATCCAAAAAACAGTAAATACTGTATTTTGAAAAAAACGACAGACTTTGCTTACAGTCATAATATGTCCACAAATAAAGTGAGTTTCTGTAATATTTAATATAAGGCAAGAGAATTTGTTATTTTCGACTGTTTATAAGTTTAACATTTTTAACCTACTTACTACTGAAATGAAAATTAAGTTGGATAGAACCTGAAATCCCTCCAAAAAGCCAACTAGCAAGAGGTGGCACTGGGCAGGGAACGGTGAAGAGCTCTGGTGTCGGAGGCTAATCCTCTATGGTCGCTGTCCCATCGTAGTAAGCAGATACAGGCATACAGCTCAGCTTTCTTTCTATTCGAATCAGACAGAAAGATAGCGAGCTGGCTGAGGCTTTATGTAACCTATCTTCTTCTGTTGGGTATGGAATCCTAAATAACCATGGTAAAATAAAACTAATTAGTTTTATTCACATTATTGAATTCGTAGTACAGGTATGAAAATATTTTTTTGCGTTTTTGCAAGATAAACAGTGAACCCAAATAAAGCGCTGTCCACACCTCGGATTAACAAAAACTATTCCGCCGTTCACATATACCATTTACGGGTTCCCTTCCTTCTTCGAATGACCGCTCGACCCGGTAGCTTACCACCATCTCTTAAAACAATGCAAGATCCAGTGAGTAAGGGGGATGTCGCATTACATCTTGTATCGCGCTGTGGAACTTGCATGGTTTTAAGAGACGGTAGTAGCCCCCCGGGGGCGTTCGTTTTTCTGTCAAGTCAAAGGGGTTACTATAGTCTCTTATTAGCAGACCCAAAACATCATCTTGTTTACTCACTTGTTTCGGGCCTGCTATATAAATGTAATGTTAATGGTAACCCACTTGGGGGCTCAGTTTACTATCAATCAACTGAAAAACCATCCAAAAACGATTAACTTAGCTAAATGGCAGCTAAATGGCAGCTAAAGGTATTGACGGAGTTTTTGGAGGGAAAGTAAACTGTCGCTATGTCTGCGCTGTATTTAATTTCCAAAACTTAGGTTTTTTCGAGTGTTTGTGCATAATATTGGTGGTTTATTATTCGCAAAGTGTTCGTGAACAAGCATGAGTGTTGGGAAGTGATACAGTGTCGATTACGTGACTTTTTATCTTTGTCACCAAAATCTCCATGATATAGCTAAGTGAAATTTTTCCACCGCTTCACTTAGCCATCTGACTCAGACTAGACTTACTTACTTGACTGGACTTGACTATTGACTTGAATTTTTGACTCGACTGACTTAAGTAGGACTGAAGAAGATTAATAAATTCAAGAAAGGCCTTAAAGGACTAGATTCCATGGCCGTAAAAACTATTGAAAAAAAAAATAAAGGTATTGACCTTAGATCATTCACAATAATCACAATACACGTAATATTTGTAATGCCATCTCGCTTACTCGTTTTGCTTGCTTGGCAGCCCCCATCAGCCCCATTATGGGGCTTGGGGGCAAAGAAATTTGATTATAGGCACATGGGGGCTTTTATTTAAAGGGGGGGGGGGGGGGTCAAAGTACTCCAAAGTTTCTATATTGGTTATTATATAGATCAAAGCTAGGCATTCGATAAGGTTAATTTTTGTTTAACATTATTGGCAACACTGCACTGACTGACTGACTGCCCAGCTTTTGCCCAGCTGGCCCAACTGCCCCGTGGTACGTGACAATAGCGTCGTCAAACAATCGACAATTTGACTATCGATAGTATAAATAGTCTTTTTGGTGCAATACCGAAAAAAACAAACCGTAAATGGAATGTGTGAAAGAAAATATGAGCAGGAAATGGTTAGCAAAAGATGTTATTGAAAAGGACTTACATACAGGTAAAGGAATAATGAGGTAAAGGAAAAGAAGAAAAAAAGAGGTCGGTTGATAAAGAACAATACTATTGATAGTAGGTATCGAAGTTTGATGTCTATTACATTATCGATACTATCGATAGTGTTGCTCCGCTATACTCGTTCATGGCAACCATAGAGCATTACACCAATCGGAGTGGTCACGACGAATGTATACGACCGCCGATCATACTACTTGTACTTGTTTGCGAGTATTTTTTGCTTATCTGTAGTAATTGTATAAGTAATACTTGTAATTGGCCGTATTTAATTCTACTGTAAGTTTTATTATTGTAAAATTAACTGTTTTTCATAAATTTAAAAATTAAATAAATAAAATAGTATTATAAAGAAGAAAGATTTAATTGTTTGTTTGTTTGCATCGACCTGTCTTCGTAGTCCAGTGTTTAAGGCATTTGCCTGTAGACCCAGGGGTCGTTAGTTCGATTCCCGCGGAAAGCATTATTTGTTTAATTGTTTCCAGTTTGGTTAGGATTTTTGGAGTGTGTCGGGAGCGATAAACATATATGCTCGACCGCCACAAAGGGAAGATCTTCCCGCAAGGCTGGGTGTCCTGCCTGGGGAACCGCGTATCGCCACAGGATATTGTAGGCGTGAATCACCTGTCTGACAATTCTGAAGACTGATTGTCTGACAATAAAGACGTTTCTGTGCTTCAGAAGGCCGTTGGTCCCGACTGCCATCTGGTGGTCGTTAAAGGAACCACTTTCGCTGCCGAAGCCGAGAGGCGGTTTCGAGGAACTCTGACACCAGGGTGTGTATGGTCAATTTACCGTGACACCTACACGAAGTGAATGAATGATAGGCTATGTGTGTCCGACGGGCGAAGCCGGGGTGATCTGCTTGTGTTGGATAATTTTGTCAAGTGTGTGTGTAGCAATTAAATAATGCATAAGAGTTAATGAGGCAGTTTACGTAGCCGATCGATATTATTGTTTATTTTAAAACTATCGATAGGCAATCGAAACGATATCGACAGTTAAGCGGCGAGCGACAACACTAGTTGACTTAACTGACATTTTATCTTCTGTCTTAACCTAAAAAAATTTCTAAGTACAAATAAAAATAATTACAGTAAAATTAATATTACTTAGGTACTCATAACAGAATAAAAACTGATCATATTAAGATGAAATGTTTAGTGTTTTAAATTACTTATAAGCAAATATATATTACTATATTTTAGTTATTTGCATCTATTTTTGTATTAGGTTAGGAAAAGGTGCAGAAATATGGGAATCCTAGAAAAGATATCAGAAATCGAAAAAGAAATAGCTAGGACTCAAAAAAACAAAGGTAAGTAGAACATCTTGAGTATATCTTGATTTAACGTAATGATGCTGTATGAAAATATGTCATTGTTGTTTGTGAGTTATAGTTATTTTTCGACACCGGAATTTCGCGAACACCTTTTCATATATAGGTAACGTACATATTTCTTATCTCACAACATAAATTTTATGCACTAAAACATGTACTATATACGATTGGCATTCACTTAACCCACAATTTATAAATCCAACATGTTGGCAACAATGTTTATTTGCTCTTGATTTCAAAGAATCAATACAAACTAGAACAAGGTGCTACATATTTATAAAATTATGAATATTTACTCTTGTATGTCCTCACATTTTTTATGTTTCCCAAGTTATTTAATAGATTCAGGTGTTACTTTGCAGAAGTCAAAGTTAGAAGAACTTACCAAATTACTTTGCGTGCTTCCGCCACCAGATACTATCATTAGCATCACTTTTGGTCATGTGAAGATTTATTGTGCGATGCTCATTTTCCTAGTTGTACTATATATTCGATTTGGTACCCAAAATGTGGTGACGAGGCAGCATTTTTCAAAAATCCGACTTTATGGAGGGTCATGGGTTAGGTTATGGTTATCTTACAACCACCATACTTTGGAGTATAGTGTTTACTACTACAGCGATGAATCCGCATGCAATAGGTAGTTTCTATCTTCATTGGACCTGCACTGCTGAAAATTATAATGAATATTTTTTCCCTTCCAAGCTAATTCAACCAGTCCTCCTTACTATGAGCAAATGAGATAAATGTTTCTGTCTTAAGAAAGGCACTCCTCAACAGCAGTAACCCTTCTCAATATCTGGAAGAGAGTTTTGGAACATTACATTGCTTAACAGTTTTTGAAAGCTCATGTTGCTCAAATTTAATGCCAGCGTGTTGAAATTCTACTAATATATGCTAAGTTTGTACTAACATTTCTATGGACCCAAGTAATTTGAATTTTTTTTATTTAAAATGATTCAAGAGTTGATTCCCTGTAGAATCCAGCCATTAGCCTTATCTCCTTTTTACAGTGTTGATATGCAGTTCATACTAGATTTCGGAATTTCTGACAAACCATGAGGCATTGGCTATGTTTCCTTAGATCGAATGAATATGGCATTACTGTTATTCTATAATGAGAACTTTTGTTTTATTCACAGCGACTGAATATCACTTGGGTCTACTAAAAGCTAAATTAGCCAAATATCGGTCGCAGCTATTGGAACCCTCCAAAAAGGGGGGTGATAAGGGAGAGGGGTTTGATGTGCTCAAATCTGGTGATGCCCGAGTTGCTTTAATAGGTTTTCCTTCTGTTGGTAAGGTGAGTTCATATTTATTATTATTTACTACATGCTGTTCCCAGGGTTTTACTCTTCTGTGGAGTATACTATGTACTACAGGCTTCCTTAAAAATCATGGTTTCATATGCAAAAAGGAATTTTCAAATCTGACAAAACTTTATAACTAAGAGATGTTAGTAGGCAACCAGTAATAACACACCTCTCTTCCCAAGTTTCCACATAATCAATGACTATTTATCTTACAGTCAACACTGCTGTCGACACTGACGCACACACACTCGGAGGCGGCCAATTACGAGTTCACAACGTTGACATGCATCCCGGGTGTGATAGAGTACAAGGGTGCCAACATTCAACTGCTGGACTTGCCTGGTATCATTGAAGGTGCTGCCCAGGGAAAAGGTAGAGGGCGACAGGTAAGATGTGGTTTTTTTGTTCTCAACAATCTTTGGTCACTGAACGGTTTTTTTTAACAGAGGGGAAATTTATTTACGCACTGAGTGTGGGACTCCCAGGCCGAGTGCCCGGACTACTACTAAAACAGCTCTGGCGTTTCCACGCATGGCCGTTGAGGGCGCCATGGGGCCGCGTTAGCATTCTACTGTATCACGGTTAGTACATACAAGTTTACAAGATATAAGACATATTATAATGTACTAACTTTCGCCCGGGGCTCCGCCCGCGTGAATTTCCCTCGCGAACAGTGCTTTTTCCTGGGATGAAATACCTAGAAGCTGCACCCAGGTTATAGGGTTTCCTATGTCCTTCTCAATACTCTATGCGAAATTTTAGGAAGGTTGGTTCAGTAGATAGGGCATGAAGAGGTAACAAACAACCAAATATACAAACTCACTTTCGCATTTATAATATTAGTAAGGAAGTAGGGATTTAATTAGCATGTTATGACTTCAGGTGATAGCGGTGGCTCGCACTGCGGACCTCGTGCTGATGATGTTGGATGCCACGAAGCCCTACGTGCACCGCCAGCTGTTGGAGAAGGAGCTGGAGAGTGTTGGCATCCGACTCAACAAAAACAAGCCCAACATTTATTTTAAGGTGGGTCAGATGTAAGAGAAAATAGATACAAATAGATCGAATAGAAAAGAACCAATAAAAAAAAAAAATGGTTGCCTGTAAAGTCGGTTTTACGGGCGAAGATTTTACGTGACAACGTCTTTTTCTCGGTAGAATATTTATTGATATGAATATAATCTGCCGCGCGCGGTCTGCCGCGCGCGGCAGACCGATCATAGTTGAGTGGGAGAGAGACGCAAGGCATTCGGCGGGCCTCTCTCTCTTCGGTGACTCATCGTAACGTTACCGAGCGTTACACTTTTTCATAAGTGACTCCCAGCCGCAACCTAATTTAAGACGTTGTCACGTCAAAACAAATTAAAGAGAAAAAAACGTGCGGCACTCGGGGACTGTCGCGGTAAAGCTATTGCAAAGCATTTTTTATTAACTTATGCAATATACGAACGCTCGGCTGAGCTACATGGTAGGTGGTGTTAGGTTTTATTTTTCGTTACGAAATTTCTTGTATCGGTCGCTGCGCTTAAAAAGCAGGAGGATTCCCATGTGCCAAAGGAGACACTGATTTCAGAAAAAACAAATTCTTTGCCACAATTTTTATTACTGACTAGCTGTTCCCCGCGGTTTCACTCGCCATTGGTGTGTATTTATAGCCTATAACCTTCTCCACGAACCAGGCTTTTATATACAAAAAGAAATTTGCTAATTCGACCAGTAGTTTTCAAGTTATAAGCGTTCAAACAAACAAACAAACTTTTCAGCTTTATTATATTAGTATAGATGTACTATGCATTGCATGCCTGAATCTACTCGGCCTCCGATGTATTTCCTGATGGCAGATGGGAGCCAGCATATGAAGCGGTGAATAAATTTCACTTAGCTTGGAGATTTTGGTGACAAAGTTAAAAGTCACGTAGTTGACACTGTACCACTTCCCGACACTCACACTTGTTCACGAACACTTTGCGAATAATAATCCACCAATATTATGCACAAATACTCGAAAAAACCTAAGTTTTGAAAATTAAATACAGCGCGGACATAGTGTCAATATTCTTTCCCTTCAATAACAAATTACATAAATACATCATTGGAAAATCATACATCCCGCGCAAGCCGTAAAAGTCGTCTGAGGGTATCGCCGAATGGGGAAATCATGACATAGGCGATGCGGCTAGCAACCCATCACTATTGTTTTCCTGTTTCAACTACCATTATGCTAAACGTAGCCTAAGGTCTTATGGCTCTAGGCTCTGTCTACCCCGTATGGGATAAAGACGTGATTATATGTATGTATGTACATCATTGGATTGTACAGGAACGAAGATGAAAATTAGTACAAAGGCGGACTTATGTCGTTGCAGGTAAAGAAAGGCGGAGGTCTCTCGTTCAACTCGACGTGCCAGCTCACCAAAGTGGACGAGAAGATGGTGCAGATGATACTGCACGAGTATAAGATATTCAATGCCGAGGTGAGACTAGTTTTCATGTTTTTATGCTATTGTGTTTGTGTATTTGTTTGTTTGTTACCTCTTCACGCCCTATGTACTGAATCAATCTTCCTGGAATTTCGCATGCACATAGCTAGAAGTATCGAGAAGTACATAGGGTACTTTTCATCCCGGGGAAAAACACTGTTTCTGAAGAGAAATTCACGCGTGCGAAAGCCAGTCATTCATTCATTTCGTGTAGGTGTCATGGTCAATCGACCATGCACACCCTGGTGTCAGAGTTCTTCGGAACCGCCTCTCGGCCTCTGACATGGTTCCTTTAACGACTACCAGATGGCAGCCGGGACCCAACGGCTTAACGTGCCTTCCTAAGCACGGAATCATCTTTTTTGTCAGACAATCAGGTGATTCAAGCCTGCAATGTCCTAACCAAACTAGAAACAACTAAACAAAGTATGCTTCCCGTGGGAATTGAACCCTCGACCCCCGGGTCTACAGGCAAACGCCTTAACCACTGGACCACGGAGGCAGTTATAAAATAAATATATTAATTTGCAGGTGCTATTCCGAGAAGACTGCACAGCCGACGAGCTGATAGACGTGATCCTAGCCAACAGAGTGTACCTGCCGTGTATATACGTGTACAACAAGATAGACCAGATCTCCATTCAGGAGGTGGACCGGATAGCCAGGGAACCTAACTCCGTGGTCGTCAGGTATAGATCTAAATCACTACATAGTATAAAACAAAGTCGCTTTCTCTGACCCTATGTCCCTTTAAAACTATGCAACGGATTTTGATCCGGTTTTTTTTAATAGATAGAGTGATTCAAGAGGAAGGTTTTAATGCCCATGCGAAGCCGGGGTGGGTTAGTCCTATATAGAAAAGAAACTGTGCCACTACATTACCTATTTATCTAAAACTAGCTTCTGCCCGCGGCTTCCCCCGCGTGAACTTCCCTCTGGAACTTTTGCCCGGGATTAAAGGGACCCTATGTCCATCTTCTGGTTATAAGCTCCCCACCAATATTCAGCCAAATCAGTTCAGCCGTTCTTGAGTTATAAAATGTGTAACTAAAACGACTTTCTTTTATATATATATAGATTTAAGAACTGAGCTCTTGTTGGTGGAGTCTCTTCCAGGTGTTTCTATCGTCTGCTAGGCTTTTCACCTGATACGACACGACACCCACTTTTTCTTTTATTTGTTCTATAAAACTCCTTCTTCTTCTTGGTCTACCTCTTCCCCGTCTTCCTTCACTAATGTTTTTATAAAGTCGTCGTACCGTATTAAATGTCCCCACAATGCCACTACATTATAGAATACTATTCCAGTACAGATGTTGAGCTCGATAGCCTACCGATAGGTTTACTTAGCGTTAAGCCACGGCGAGTGCGCGGCCATGCTTGGATTGGTCGCCATTAGTGGCATTTCTGCCTTGAGCTCTTCCGTGGTTCGGAATGTTGGTCCGTTGGTCCCGGTTGTTATCGATAGATGGCAGTCGGCTATGTCAGATGCCTTCAGGCAGCCAAAAAATCTGACAGTGTTGGCCACTAACACACCCGGATCATATTCCTATTGGTCTGGTTTCCCTGTAAAAAGGGTTACGGAGGTCAGACGCCGTCTGAAAATGTCTGTGCACGTCACTGTCAGACGGCAGTTGCTCCATTGTAATAACCAGCACCGCCAAATCAGGACCATGAATCGTACCCTGGATTTGAAGCGAGAAGAGAGAGAGCTAAGCTGAAGATGCGACCAGGAAACACGCTTGGACGAACAGAACTTATAAATGTAGTAGAAATACAACTTGTTATTTAGTTATTTATTTCTCGAACTTACTTTGGGGCTAACTCAATCTGTGTGATTTGTCCCTATATATTTATTTATTTATTTGTAACACCAGCTGCAACATGAAGCTAAACCTGGACTTCCTCCTGGAGACGCTGTGGGAGTACCTCTCCCTCATCAGGGTGTACACCAAGAAGCCGGGCCAGCCGCCGGACTTCGATGACGGACTTATACTCAGAAGGGTATGTATTTACCATTTGAAAATTTTAAATTCCCTCATCTTGTCATCTGTACCCTTAGTATGATATTTTATAAAAGCAGACGCTTTTATCAAAGCACTTGGCGAGGCCTTAGCTACGCTTCAACGCTATTTGGGATATACCCATCCAAGTAATATAAATGCGAAAGTGAGTTTGTTTGTTTGTTACGCTTTCACTCCCTATCTAATAAAACAATCTTCCTGAAATTTCGCATACATATATTTAGAAGTATCGAGAAGGACATAGGGTACCTTTCATCTCGGGAAAAAAGCATTGTTCCCGAGGTAATCTCACGCGGGCGAAAGCTAGTATATTATATAACTAATATATCTAGTATATCTCTATTATTGGGTGTCGTCAGGGCGTGACGATCGAGCACGTGTGTCACGCCATCCACCGCTCGCTGGCCGCTCGCTGAACTAGTATATCTCTATTATTGGGTGTCGTCAGGGCGTGACGATCGAGCACGTGTGTCACGCCATCCACCGCTCGCTGGCCGCTCGCTGAACTAGTATATCTATATTATTGGGTGTCGTCAGGGCGTGACGATCGAGCACGTGTGTCACGCCATCCACCGCTCGCTGAACTAGTATATCTATATTATTGGGTGTCGTCAGGGCGTGACGATCGAGCACGTGTGTCACGCCATCCACCGCTCGCTGGCCGCTCGCTGAACTAGTATATCTATATTATTGGGTGTCGTCAGGGCGTGACGATCGAGCACGTGTGTCACGCCATCCACCGCTCGCTGAACTAGTATATCTATATTATTGGGTGTCGTCAGGGCGTGACGATCGAGCACGTGTGTCACGCCATCCACCGCTCGCTGGCCGCTCGCTGAACTAGTATATCTATATTATTGGGTGTCGTCAGGGCGTGACGATCGAGCACGTGTGTCACGCCATCCACCGCTCGCTGGCCGCTCGCTGAACTAGGATATCTATATTATTGGGTGTCGTCAGGGCGTGACGATCGAGCACGTGTGTCACGCCATCCACCGCTCGCTGGCCGCTCGCTGAACTAGGATATCTATATTATTGGGTGTCGTCAGGGCGTGACGATCGAGCACGTGTGTCACGCCATCCACCGCTCGCTGGCCGCTCGCTGAACTAGTATATCTATATTATTGGGTGTCGTCAGGGCGTGACGATCGAGCACGTGTGTCACGCCATCCACCGCTCGCTGAACTAGTATATCTATATTATTGGGTGTCGTCAGGGCGTGACGATCGAGCACGTGTGTCACGCCATCCACCGCTCGCTGGCCGCTCGCTGAACTAGTATATCTATATTATTGGGTGTCGTCAGGGCGTGACGATCGAGCACGTGTGTCACGCCATCCACCGCTCGCTGGCCGCTCGCTGAACTAGTATATCTATATTATTGGGTGTCGTCAGGGCGTGACGATCGAGCACGTGTGTCACGCCATCCACCGCTCGCTGGCCGCTCGCTGAACTAGTATATCTATATTATTGGGTGTCGTCAGGGCGTGACCATCGAGCACGTGTGTCACGCCATCCACCGCTCGCTGGCCGCTCGCTGAACTAGTATATCTATATTATTGGGTGTCGTCAGGGCGTGACGATCGAGCACGTGTGTCACGCCATCCACCGCTCGCTGAACTAGTATATCTATATTATTGGGTGTCGTCAGGGCGTGACGATCGAGCACGTGTGTCACGCCATCCACCGCTCGCTGAACTAGTATATCTATATTATTGGGTGTCGTCAGGGCGTGACGATCGAGCACGTGTGTCACGCCATCCACCGCTCGCTGGCCGCTCGCTGAACTAGTATATCTATATTATTGGGTGTCGTCAGGGCGTGACGATCGAGCACGTGTGTCACGCCATCCACCGCTCGCTGGCCGCTCGCTGAACTAGTATATCTATATTATTGGGTGTCGTCAGGGCGTGACGATCGAGCACGTGTGTCACGCCATCCACCGCTCGCTGGCCGCTCGCTGAACTAGTATATCTATATTATTGGGTGTCGTCAGGGCGTGACCATCGAGCACGTGTGTCACGCCATCCACCGCTCGCTGGCCGCTCGCTGAACTAGTATATCTATATTATTGGGTGTCGTCAGGGCGTGACGATCGAGCACGTGTGTCACGCCATCCACCGCTCGCTGAACTAGTATATCTATATTATTGGGTGTCGTCAGGGCGTGACGATCGAGCACGTGTGTCACGCCATCCACCGCTCGCTGGCCGCTCGCTGAACTAGTATATCTATATTATTGGGTGTCGTCAGGGCGTGACGATCGAGCACGTGTGTCACGCCATCCACCGCTCGCTGGCCGCTCGCTGAACTAGTATATCTATATTATTGGGTGTCGTCAGGGCGTGACGATCGAGCACGTGTGTCACGCCATCCACCGCTCGCTGAACTAGTATATCTATATTATTGGGTGTCGTCAGGGCGTGACGATCGAGCACGTGTGTCACGCCATCCACCGCTCGCTGGCCGCTCAGCTGAAGTACGCGCTGGTGTGGGGCACCAGCACCAAGTACAGCCCGCAGCGGGTGGGGCTCGGACACACCGTGCACGACGAGGACGTCGTGCAACTCATCAAGAAATAACATCTGGTATTAGCTTATATTATATGTTAAATCTCTCCTGTCTAGCATCGCATGTCATCAGGATATACTTTGTACTATTAACAATTTGTAATAACTTGCTACGGTTCAGTTATTTTGTGCAGCTCATCAAGAAATAACACCTTATATTGTCTTATATCATCTTTTTAGGTGAGCCAGACTTGTTACTACTTAATAATGTCAACAATTTGTTTCAATATCATGTTGTCACATTGTGCCGGACAAACAACATCACTTGGCATTGTCTTATATCTGTTAAGTTCAGCCCCAAATGTCTTCGCAGCTTCCGTACACAATATGATCAATGATCCTATAAAACACAGACTTCAGTCATCAATATGATGTAATTGACCAAGCAGGACAAGGATGTAGTGCAATACCTAACTCCAAACCAAATAATCGAGTGACCCCCGTATTAGGAAACGTTTGTTTAAGCCCATTTTAACTAAAATATGTTTTGTCTCTTTCTCTCTTACCGACATTTCAAGTGAAAAAACGAGACGAAACATAGTTTAGCTAAAATGAGCTTAAGATACGGTTCTTAATACGAGGAGGTAAAGGTGCTGGCAACAATGTTAAAACATCTTTGGTCTACACTACATGTTGATTCTGCAAACAAGCGAGCAACAAAGCCTTACCTGTTCTGGTTCATAAGATACAGTGGCCACATATGAAGAGCGGAGGATTACAGTCCCATTTTTAGTTCATTCTTTTAAAATTTTAAGTTGTTTAATAAATTTTTCAGTATGTTATCAGGCATATATCATAAGAATCCAAACTTAAAGTGCTTTGTACAAATGATATTATGCGTTGAGTTGATCATGATCATGCTAGCAAAAATGTTAAATATATGAGTAATACTGTTAAAAAAGTAAGCAATGCCTAAAAATATTTAAAAAAATATACAATGTGAATTGTCATTACCCGAGAAACTAAACACACTCAGTCAAAGGATGCAGTACAAGCAACTTTTCCCATGGAACATATATTGATATTTTATTGTTTACAGTAATTAGATTAATTGTCGTACGTGCTCTCAGCGCTAGATCAAATCATTTATTAAATTAAAGTTGAAATAATAAAGTACTCTGGCTTGGATGGTAATATTCTAGCGAAATGGGCACGATAATGCTTGTCGAAGAAATCCGACAACTGCGGCTAAAAGTTGACTATAAATAGAAACTGGGTTCAACTATCTTAATTAGTATGGCAGACCAAATTTTTCAAAAACATTCATGTACCTATATTTTCCTTGAGAACAGTTGCTAAGAATCACCATAGATTAAAGAAGAATACTGGTATCCCGGCTGAATTACTTTATTTAATAATTAATTGATTAATAAACGGACGGTTTAAGTTTTTTGAATATGTAAACATTGGGTAGGCTGACTATAACTCAAGTTAACTTGCACTGGTAAGCTGAAGCCAATGCGGCAGGATTGTCTATGGTGCGCCATAGACAATCTGTCACATTGGTGTTGCCATCAACAAAGACATAATAATAAGATTTTTATCAAGTACTTTTATGTTATATCTTATAATTTATTGTCGTATGCGCTAGGACATTTACTTGATTTTTGTTAAACAATAATTTTATGTTTTCCTGCACTTCTTTCCTGATGTCATATTGCAAAAATTTTATAATGCGATGAAAAATATTTTTTATGTGTCAAAATATCTATTGTGCATCAAAGAATGGAATCTTACATAGGTTTATATAAACTTATGTAACTTTATTCTGGTGACTGATAATTATTCTGTTGGATGAATATATTATTACAAGGCATATTTTCTTCACGAAGTTTTCGAACCGAAAAGTTTGAAGATTGACGTCATAAAAAATTCTATATTGACAGAATAAACCATTTTCAATTTGAAACAATATAACAAGTAAACCTGATGTTGCTTTACCATTGATTTTGGGCACAATATCTAAATGATAGTAAAGAGTCCCAAGGTCAATTGACCCTGCACACTCTGATGTTAACATATTAATAAACCGTATTCGCGAGAAAATACGCCTTGTAAGAATGGGCTGAAATTTCTAAACAGTGCCTAATGAAACGCTGAAATGATACAAAATTGTGGACCTTTATGTTACACACAGCAATAAGCATTTGTAGCATAGTCCCTTTGTTACTGCGTTTGTATAGTAATTCATTGTATGTATATACTCAGTAATTTTGCATTGAATAAATAGGTTTTTGAATGCAATTATTGTTTTACTTTTACATCAAACCACACCCTGTACACGCCGCCGGCAAAACATGACATCTACTACGCACACATTACAGGGTGTCGATTCTGCTAACGTTAAATCACAATCGTGTCAAAATAGTGTTTCAATGGTAGTGCTTTTTTACACACTAGTTACAAGAAATGTATATTTTTTTTATATCACTTCTGATGATCACACCACACACTGAATTCACATCACATCATACTGTCATAACTTGTAAATAGTGTGTAAAAAGCACTACTATTGAAACACTATTTTGATACGATTTTGTCTTAACGTTAGCAGAATCGACGCCCAGGTATATTATACCTTGACACGTAAATGCGTGTTGAACTTTAAGCACATGTTTTTTTATTTATTGCCATTTTATTACATCTATTATTTCAGATTATATCTAATGCGATAGTGTACACCATGGCTGTTTACGATCAGGAATTATCGACTAGTTATTGTAGTTTTAAAAGTTTATCTACTAAAAAGATTAAAAATAAGGATACAAAAACAAACCACTAAGTTATTATAATAGTACTGTATTTACTTAACACATAACATCCATCTCCAATTGCACAACAAAATTCACCTATTTGTCACACACATTTTCAAAACCGTTAGATGTGGTGTGACCACAAGAAAAAAAAATCTTATAACCACAATAGTGTTATTACAAAGAAAATATTTGTTGTGTCACAGATTATAGAATGTTATGGTGACACCAGTGTGACAATGAGACTCAGTGTTACCACAAATTAAATATTACTCATGGTAACACCAGTGTGGCGATGAGTTTCAGAGTTATTCTATGGATTTGCTTCGGCTGTGCTAGCAAGTAGATCAGCCTCGGCTGTAGCAACGACCCACTTGTGCTCGGTGATCTCCAAGGCTTCCCATTCTGCCTTGAAGGCAGCTTTTGGGTCCGGGGGCATGGCCATTGCAGCCCCGGACATCTGTTCCTGCATTATCTTTGACTGGTCAGCAGCTGAAAAAAGAAATGACAAATTTTTTCTTCTTATTGTGGACTGGTAGATAATGCTTTAAGCATTAAGTCCACTAATTGTTATTACTTGTGGAATATTGAAATATTTATTTATTTAACGCTTTCAAACGGTAATACTGGATATCTAATTTAATGAGATGCTATATATATACTATATAAAAGGGCCTTAATATATGAAAAATTGGTATGTTACATAGCAGAGTGAAGTAAAAATTATATGTATGTCTTTTCCAAGGCTCCATATTTTAAAAAACAGAACCCTACGCTGTCTGTCTATCAGCAGCAGGTTTTAAAATATTCATAGATTTGTTTCTTTTGCTTAAACTTGAAATAGTACATACCTAACCTGAATCAGATTTTTTTATAAAGTATACATATACGGGCACCAAAAACTAAATAAAATACATTCTCATTACCATTATTCTCTCCAAGTACTAGAGTGTAAATGGTGCGAAGTCCAAACACATTGAGGAAGTACCATGAAGCTGAGGACACCCAGGATGCATCTAAGTATGCCAGCTCAACTCCTCGCTGCAACATAGGCTTAAAGCGGAGCGTCAACGGGAATGGCACCTTGGCTGTAATGATTAAAATTAATAATTATACTGTTTTTTACATTTTTATAAAGCTGTAAATCTTCTAAATAAAGATAAATAAATAAATAAAAATGTAAAAAATTTTTTGACACTATTAGTAGTTTAATTTTCTTTTTCGCGTTTACTCTTCTGCTTTCTGCTAATCCTGCAATTACCTTAAGCAATAAGGTTATATTATTCTACTTCCCTTTTTTGTACAGGCTGAGCTGGAAACTTAAGTATCATACTTACTTGTCAGGAAACCGCTGAACATCCAATTGATCCAACCTCCTATAACAATCATTGGCAAAACATTGGTCACATTGCCTTTCAACATGTCTGTCATCATAGCCGGGTCGGTCATTGGATTCTGCAAAAAAAAAAAAAACAATGCTTTAAAATTACAGTTTTACCAGCCTGTGATAACTTACAAGGTGTAGGTGCTTGAACTGAACCCTATTCCTTTTACAGAGGAAACATTATGTGATGGTAATTAGTTTGATGATGATCTTCGACCGATTTCGGCCATGACGACTACTTAAACTCCTAGCCGGCACTTTGGCACTCATGCCCCTGGAGATGGCTTATGTAGCCTATCTTTGCAGTAAAAGTTTGAACGCATTGACTGCATGTAAGTACGCCGTCTACGTAGTAATAAACAATAGCAGCAGGTGCACGGGCTCTCAGTTCATCGCGCTTAGCGTCAAACCTAAACAGTTTATTCCTCTTTTCATGTCAAAAGTGACATGACAGCCACCCACAAACTAGAGTAACATATGATTACCACAATGCTGACTATGATAATATCAATAAACATTTACAAGAAAATTTGAATGTGAACGATGAGCATGTAGACATAATGTGGCATTCATTTAAAGACCAATTGCAAAAATCAACTGAAAACTATGTTAAAGCTAAGACTGGAAGGGAAAAGTGTTATCAAAAACCATGGATAAACAGAGAAATTATAGATCTGACTAAGAGAAAGAAAAAATTATGGAATATATACAGAATTAATAAAACAGATACAGCATTGCGAGATTATAGAAATATTAATAATAATATAGTAAAATTATCAAAAAGCAGAAGAGCCTTTTTTGAAAATAATATCATAGACAGTGGACCCAAAGCATTTTATGGTTATGTTAGAAAACAATTGAATTCCAGAGTGAGCGTACCTAATTTACTGAAAGGTAATACGGGCGAGCTTGTTGATGACCCACAAAAGGTTATCGAATTATTTGCAGATCAATTTGAACGTAGCTTTGTACGTGAACCTGATGGACCAATGCCATTAATGTCGATGCCAAGAATTGAAAATTCAATTGAGAATATCAAGTTTACTGCCGATACTGTTTGTGATACCCTTAAAACATTTAAAGATAACACATCTGCTGGTCCAGATAATATACCCTCTATACTTCTAAAAAAATGTTCATCAAATTTGGCTGAGACCTTAGCACGAATAATGAATAAAGCAATGGAAGATGGACATCTACCCTTCGACTGGAAAGTTGCAACTGTCGTACCAATTTACAAAAAGGGTGATAAATTGGACCCTGCCAACTTTAGGCCCATTAGCCTTACCAGTATATTGTGCCGGGCAATGGAAAAAATTATCGCTGAAAAATTGAGAGAATTCCTCTCTCAAGAACAAGTAGTTATAGAAGAACAGCATGGATTCGTACCGAGGCGATCTATAACAACCAACCTGCTACTGTGTGTGAATAAATGGATAAGTAATCACGATAATGGTCACCCAACTGATGTTATATACCTAGACTATGAAAAAGCCTTCGACCGTGTACCTTTTCAAAGACTCTTAAGTAAGCTGGAACATCTAGGCATTCGAGGCAAACTACTGGCGTGGATTAGTGATTTCCTAACAGGAAGAACTTTTCGTGTACGAGTGGGAAACACTCTCTCAAACCCACGACCAGTACATAGTGGCGTACCGCAGGGATCCGTCCTTGGACCCTTACTGTTTATTTTGTATCTAACTGACTTAAAGTATGCCTTACAGATGCCATTTTCTTTGTTTGCTGATGATACAAAATTTTTCGGTAACCCTAACACACAATTCCAAGATATCCAAAAGGGTCTTGATGATATATTCGACTGGACTAAAGAATGGCTATTATCACTTAACACAGACAAATGTACCGTCCTTCATATAGGGAAGAAAAATCCTCATAAGGCTTACCATCTTGGCAATCAGCAGTTGACCCCGGTAGAGTCACAGAAAGACCTTGGTATAACAATCACCTCTGATTTGAAGTGGGAAACTCACATAATCAACACTGTTAAGAAAGCAAACTCAATTCTGTACTTAATTCGTAAATCGTTTGCAAATCTGTCACCTAAAACATTTATCAAGCTTTACAAAACATATATAAGGCCACTGTTGGAGTTTGCCTATGTCATTTGGGACCCATACTTCAAAAAAGATAAATTACTCCTTGAGAATGTACAAAGAAGAGCGACAAAATTAGTTAAGTGTGTACGGAACCTGCCATATGAACAGAGGTTAAAGAAACTCAATTTAACAACACTAGAATGTCGTAGACAGAGAGGCAACATGATTGAGACTTTTAAAATACTAAGAGGGCATTATGATGCACCAGAACTGCGCAATATGTTTCAGCTTTCGAATAATTATCACTTGAGAGGACATTCTTTAAAACTGTGTCGCACAATAGCTAAAAGAAAGCCAAAAAAACATTTTTTATCTAACCGTGTGGTCACGGACTGGAACAGGCTCCCCGAGAGTGTCATCGCTGCACCTTCAGTCAACGCTTTTAAAAATAGATTAGACAAAGTATAAAATCTCCAAACTTAAGATGCACACGCATCAGCTTTATATGCTGCTAGTGTGTTTAAGAATATAAATAAAGTATCAAAAACAAGCGACTTGAACAACTCTATCAGGGTCATGCATAAGTCATTCATGGTGCATGTGTTTGGGCACTGTATCATGCTCTGATAATAACAAATGTGCAAATGTGAGGAGAGAACATACTCAGTGGTTGTGTGCTCTCAATAATGTAGCATCATTGAATTAGTATCCTAGAACAAAAAGCTTTTATTGAAACTGACCTGAGATGCAGCAGCCCTCTTCTGTACTTTAAAATAACCAGTCTCTTCATTGTTGAACCAATGCCGACGCATGGCAAATGACTGGCGAGGTAGATATTTGCCATTCTCGCGCAGCAAACGAGCTCTTATCATCACTTGGCTGAAAAAGAAGGTATACATTTAAATGGCGGTGCTTTGTAACTAAGCGTCCAGCCATCTAAATAAAGTTTTCCTAACAATGATCCCCTAAAAAGAAATATGATTAGGAAATTATTACACAGGAAAGGGCTAGAACTAAGTGAAAGGAGCTTACATATTGTACAACCCCAGAAAGGGGGATAAAGGAAGGTCAAAGAAGAAGCCACCTTTTTTATCAAATGTTTTCACATTGATTAACTGGAAAAACATGATGAAAGGTACTGACTGAGACCTAAAATTTAGGTTTGTGGTCCGATTATTGAGATTTAGGTCCTAAATCTCAATAATCGGACTAGAGCAACATTTATGATTACCTACTATGAGTTAATATATAATTATATTTTATACTAACCTGTCTTGCATCTGCAGCAGTTCAATTTTCTTTTGGGAAGATAAAATGAGTGATACATAGTGCCTCACTATTCCGACCAAGAAAGTGATGATCACAATAGGCAGAAATACCCACAAACGAATATTTGGATCTAGAAGTAATTCAGCCATCTGGATTAAAAATTTCTACTTAGAAAACTATACTCCTTTTGATTTCCAATAAATACTACATATATTTTATTACAATCGTCAAATTCGTCAATGGACTTGATTTCAATTCATTGTTTATTTTCACGCAATGACAATGTCATGTTGCTGACAATGACAACGATCTATGCCTGACGTAGGTGCCGGCCGTACCATAGTACGTGGTTGGCAGTGCAGCAGGTAACAAAAAAAAAACAAATGTCAAAAGTCAAAGCAGCCGAACGATTTTTTGTCGGTGAAACTAAAAAGAAAAATTCGAACTTTGAAGAAAGAATTTAAGTTCTTTCAAGTAGTTTCAAGTATCTAATAAGATTCTTAAAATAATTCTTCAAACATATGTATTATTTCTATTATTTCTCTATTTGCTAATATGTGTATCAGAATGCTTAACGAATGTAGTGTTTATTAAAAAAACATATATTGAAAAGGTTTCAAGATTTTTTTAGTAATATCTTCAAAATGCCTCGCGGCAAAGTCAAGGCTTTAGCTTCCCAAACCAAACAAAAAGCTCTAAATCATTCGAATGAAGAAGATAAATTTATCAAGTTAGTCCAAGTAAAGCGTGAGCCTGTGGAAGATACTAGCTTCAGGCCTCCGGATTTGAGCAAATTCAAATTCGAGAAGAAACCGCACGTTAAAATTGAATATGAAATGGCTTCACCTGAAAAGGAAGTAAGTTCATCATCACTACATCACTATCATCATCACTACATAGTATAAAACAAAAGTCACTTTCTCTGTCCCTATGTCCCTTTGTATGCGTAAATCTTTAAAACTATGCAACGGACTTTAATGCGGTTTTTTTTAATAGAGTGATTCAAGAGGAAGGTTTTTATGCCCATGCGAAGCTGGGGCGGGTCGCTTGTTGTTGTAGGGAAAATTAAAATAGTCAGTCCCACACATGTTTACATCATTGTTTTTTTTTTTCTGCTTTTTTTTCCACTTTTTATGAATAGCTTAAAAAATTTTTAATATTTAGGAAACAAAAGCATCATGGGAGCCTTCAAACTGGAAAGAATTCTTAGTGAATCTGAGAATAATGAGAGCCAATAATGACGCCCCTGTGGACACCATGGGGTGTAAAAGTTCCATAGACGAAAAGGCAGCACCGGAGGTATCTAACATTTTTAAATATTTTAGGGACCCAAAGGACTATGGGAACCGGCAAACTGGAAAGAATATTTGGTTAATTTAAGAATTATGAGAGCAAATAAGGATGCACCTGTTGATTCTATGGGCTGTCACATGAATATGGATGAAGCGGCACCACCAGAGGTAATTTGCATGTATTTTGGTTAAAACAAAGCACTTCCTGTTCTACAAGCTTATAATGATGACCATGTCAGCATTTTCTTAGTTGCATTAGAAGCCCAGTCTGCCAAATTGCAAGATTTTAAATTTTTTTTTACGGCTTCCTAATTGACCTCAACCCTCATTGGGTATGAAATTGTTGAAGGAATCTAAGGAATCTGCCACAATTGAAGACAATGATAAAATGTTATTTGGTGTAATTTTAATGCTAATATATTTTAATAAATGTATTTGCCACAGGTCTATAGATACCAAAGCCTGATATCGCTGATGCTGTCCAGTCAGACTAAAGACCAGGTCACATTTGCAGCTATGGAGAGACTAAGAGCTAGAGGCTTGACCATAGACAATGTTTTGAAAATGAGTGATGAAGAACTTGGTCAGTTGATATATCCTGTAGGATTTTGGAAAGTTAGTATTTGCTTTCAAACTCTTTTTCTCTTTCTTATTCAATGTGTTAGTTCAACACATTTTCTTATTGAGCTTCCATCAAGCAGCCTGTACTAATGGTTCTATGTTAGCAAATCACATAACTCTATTTTGATATGTTTTGGAAACATTTGTATTAAGTATACCAAACTAAGCTTTAGTAGGGTTAGAAATAAAGATGCAGTTTTAACTTTTGAGAAGCTTGCATGGTGATTTGGATCTAATAATTATTGCAAAAGTTTTAATGTGTAGCGAGACACTCGCCACTCATAACAAACCTCAACCTATCGTTTGGCAACGGTTGCGCGCGCAATGAAAAACATCGACGGATCGCGGCGTTCTTCATTCGTCGGTTCTCTACCACATGACACGCGTCTCTGGTGTCGATATTCTTATATTGTAAACTGTGTTGTAAAATTGTAATATATCTATCTGTATATACTATCCTCTTTTGCTATCAAGTTCCTCTCTATACCTTCTCCGCTTTCTACCTACTACCGCTTCGCCTGCTTCCTACTGCTATACTTAACTACACATCGTGTGCGACTGAATGCCGATCTTGTTAGAAGTTGGTTTAGTGGAAACCCACACGCCACCTTCTACACTGGTGACCACCGACTACGAACAAGAAGCACCTTTTGCGCCGATTTGTGACCTGGAAATCGTGAGCATAAAATAAAAATAATTTTGAATAAAAAATTTTTCCTGTCAAACAAACTTCGTTGCCAATAGCAACAAAGAGGTTGGCCGTGGCCTTACTTACACGAGTGGTGAGCGACTTTTGTTTTTAAAATGTGCGAGTCCGAAAAAGTGATTAAAATTGATGAAGTATTGAGAGTTGGTGTAAAAGTACCACCATTTTGGCCAGAAGAACCGGCTTTATGGTTTGCCCAATTAGAGTGTCAATTTGATCTTTCCCGAATTACTACTGATGATACAAAATTCAATTATCTCGTAGCACAGCTTGATCACCAATACGCCATCGAAGTGAAAGATATCATTACTAGGCCTCCTGAAAAGGACAAATATTTGAAATTGAAGACCGAGCTTATAAGGCGTCTGTCCGCTTCACAGGAAAAGCGCGTGAAACAATTACTTATGCACGAGGAGCTTGGCGACCGAAAGCCCTCGCAATTCCTGCGTCACTTGGAGAGTTTAGCGGGTCCTTCAATACCCAGTGATTTTTTGGCCACTTTATGGACTAGTCGACTGCCACAGAATATACAGACTGTTATTGCTTCACAGATGGATCTTTCTTTGGATAAACTGGGAGAATTGGCTGATAAAGTGTACGAAATTGCTCATGCTTCACCTCAGGTCTCCATGGCTAGCACTTCTACTGTCATCGCACCATCTTCGCCTATGGAAGAGCTAACAAGGCAGGTCAATGAGCTAACCAGGCAAGTAGCAGCCCTTACTAATGACAGGAATAACAGAAGTCACTCACGTTCCAAGCCTAGTTTTCAGAGAAACCGCTCAAGCAGTAGCTCGAATTACACACAGCCACCGCCAGACCACCCGCACTGTTTCTACCACTATACTTTTGGAGCTCAGGCGAAGAAGTGTAGGCAGCCCTGCACATTCGAGTCGGGAAACGCCCAGGGCGGTCGGAAGTAGCGGCCAACGACTGCCCTCCATCTACAGGCCGTCTTTTTGTCACCGACCGCGCCACGAAAATGCAATTCCTTGTGGATACTGGCTCAGACTTGTGCGTTTTCCCACGGTCAGCAGTCAAGACGTCCTGCGCTCGTTCCAAGTATGATCTAATAGCGGCAAACGGCAGTATCATCCATACTTACGGGCCTATACAGCTTCATCTCAATTTAGGACTCAGACGCATATTTTCTTGGAGCTTCACAATAGCCGACGTGTCAAAACCCATCATTGGTGTTGATCTGCTTAGCCACTACAATTTACTAGTTGATTGCAGGAATCAACGTCTGGTTGACGGTACTACAACTTTACATGTCGCCGCCATTTCAGAAAGAACAGGAACCACTGACGATATCGCCTCTGTGAAATCTGTTAATGGTGAGTCAGAATTCCATCAAATACTTCGAGAGTTTCCGGAGATTACAAGGCCTGCTGGTGTGCATTCACCGCCACAGCACAGCACACTACACTATATTAAGACTACGCCAGGACCTCCAGTATCTTGTAAACCACGACGTCTAGATCCAGCTCGACTTCAGACTGCCAAGAAGGAGTTTGAGTTCATGCTTGCCAGTGGCATTGCTCGCCGTTCGGGGAGTCCATGGTCTTCGGCTTTGCACATGGTGAGAAAGAAGGACAATTCATGGCGACCTTGTGGGGACTACCGAGCTCTGAATTCCCGCACTATACCTGATCGCTACCCTATACGACACATTCATGACTTCTCACATCAACTTTCTGGATGTTCCATCTTCTCCACCATCGATTTAGTTAAGGCCTACCATCAAATAGCTGTAAATCCTGCTGATATTCCCAAAACAGCGATTAATACACCGTTCGGACTCTTTGAATTTCCGTTCATGACTTTTGGCTTAAGAAACGCTGCCCAAACTTTTCAAAGATTCCTTGATGAAGTGCTCCTGGGCCTTGATTTCTGCTATGGGTACATCGACGATATCTTGATTTTCTCAAATTCCGTGGAACAACACAAAGCTCATCTTCGCATACTCTTCGGGCGCCTCAAACAATATGGCATATGGGTGAACACATCAAAATGTTTCCTTGGAAAAGAAGAGGTAACCTTTCTAGGATACTCAGTTTCAGCTGCCGGTACTAAACCCCTCGCTACTAAAGTCCAAGCGCTTCAGGAGTACACTGTTCCCAAAACTATTAAAGAGCTTCGAAGATTCTTGGGCATGCTGAATTTTTACCGTCGCTTCGTACGAAACGCTGCTCAACTTCAAGCACCGCTGCACGCAGTACTATCCGGCCCTAAAGTTAAAGGTTCACATCCAGTGAATATGACACCTGATATGCTTAAAGCGTTTGAAGATTGTAAGACCTCATTGTCAAATGCCACACTACTTGCCCATCCAAACCCAACTGCAGATTTAGCCATCGTGACTGATGCATCAGATTTGGGTATTGGTGCAGTCTTGCAACAGCGAAAAGGAAAGGAGTGGCAACCTTTGGCCTTTTATTCGCATAAACTGAGCCCATCTCAAAAAAAGTATAGCCCATACGACCGGGAGCTGTTAGCTGTTTACGAGGCCATTAAGTACTTCCGCCACATGGTCGAGGCGAGGACATTTGCCATACTAACTGATCATAAACCACTCACCTTTGCCTTTACAAAGAATAGAGACCAATGTTCACCTCGCCAGTTCAGATATCTAGACTACATAGCTCAATTTACAACAGACGTTCGATACATACCTGGACCCGAGAATGTGGTTGCTGATGCTCTCTCGCGCCTAGATGAAATCTCCGTGGCCATCGACTACCAAGAACTTGCACGATCCCAGGAAGCTGATCCTGAGCTGCAAGGCCTTCTTAAACATGGTACCGCTCTGAAGCTAAGGAAGATACGAACAGCACACATTAACTTACCAATATTCTGCGACACTTCTGTTCAGCCACCTCGACCATACATCACTCCGAACTTAAGAAGGCAAGTCTTCAATATGGTGCATAACTGGAATCACCCAGGGAATACAGCTACAGTACGACTGGTTACACAAAGATTCGTATGGCCAGGGATTCGTAAGGACTGTAGAGAGTGGTCTAGGCAATGTTTAAATTGCCAGAAAAACAAAGTCACCCGTCATACTCATTCTCATCTCTCATCTTTCATTACTCCTTCTGCGAGGTTTTCTCATATTCATATTGACCTCGTAGGACCTTTACCATTGTCTTGTGGTTACAGATACTGCCTCACTGTCATCGACAGATTTACTCGATGGCCTGAGGCTATCCCCCTACAGGACATCACGGCAGAGACCTGCGCAGCTGCCCTCGTATCTGGCTGGATAGCTAGATTCGGCTGTCCCGCTCGCGTGACTACGGACCGTGGTCGTCAATTCGAGAGCCACCTTTTCAATGCACTCACGTCTATGATCGGCGCGCGACATCTTCGTACTACAGCGTACCATCCAGCTGCTAATGGCATGGTAGAACGTCTCCATCGCCAGCTCAAGGCTGCCATAATGTGCCATGACTCTTCACAGTGGACCGAATCGCTTCCACTGGTGTTACTGGGGATCCGAAATACCTGGAAAGAAGATCTACAAGCCAGTCCAGCTGAGCTCGTCTATGGTGAGCCACTCCAGCTACCTGGTCAATTTCTATCTCCCAAAGATTACACGACAGCAGATATCACCCAGTATGTAACCCGACTTCGAACGAATATGGCTAAGCTTTCTCCAAAACCTGCTTCATGGCATGGTACTTCTCCATTTTACATTCCACGCGATCTTCATACCGCATCCCATGTCTTTCTTCGGCAAGATCACGTAAGGGCATCACTCGAACCACCCTATGCCGGACCTTTCAAAGTCCTCGAGAGGCAGGAGAAATTTTTCAAGATAGATGTCCGAGGTAAACCATCCAACGTCACTATTGACAGATTGAAGCCAGCATATTTGACAAAAGATGTACATAGTCCTACAACGATGCCACCGACGACGACGACAACATCTCAAACAGAGGGACAACAAGAGGTTAAAACAACCCGGAGCGGCAGACGAGTAAGGTTTCCGAATTACTATCGACCGTAGTTACGGTCTGGTTGGGGGAGTGGTGTAGCGAGACACTCGCCACTCATAACAAACCTCAACCTATCGTTTGGCAACGGTTGCGCGCGCAATGAAAAACATCGACGGATCGCGGCGTTCTTCATTCGTCGGTTCTCTACCACATGACACGCGTCTCTGGTGTCGATATTCTTATATTGTAAACTGTGTTGTAAAATTGTAATATATCTATCTGTATATACTATCCTCTTTTGCTATCAAGTTCCTCTCTATACCTTCTCCGCTTTCTACCTACTACCGCTTCGCCTGCTTCCTACTGCTATACTTAACTACACATCGTGTGCGACTGAATGCCGATCTTGTTAGAAGTTGGTTTAGTGGAAACCCACACGCCACCTTCTACAAATGTTATGTCATCCTAGCCCAAAATTAAGGATTAAATATCTAATATTAGTTATTTAAATAAGATTTGTACATATATACATAAATATTATTTTTAGACCAAAGTGAAATACATAAAGAAGACAACACAAACATTAAAGGAGCAGTACAATGGTGATATACCGGACTCAGTTGAGAAGCTTTGCAAACTGACCGGCGTTGGCCCAAAAATGGCTCACATCTGCATGAAGGTGGCTTGGAATAAAGTCACTGGTATTGGTTAGTTGTTCAAATCGTATATTATTTAAATAAGATCTGTGAATGACAAGCTTGATTCTGTTGACCATTTATTTAAAACTAGCTTTCGCCCGCGCCAATTTCCTTCGGGAACAGTGCTTTTTCCCGGGATGAAAGGTACCCTATGTCCTTCTCAATACTCCTAGCTATGTTTTTGCAAAATTTCAGGAAAATTGGTTCAGTAGATAGGGCGTAAAAAGGTAACATAAAACCAAATATACAAACTCACTTTCACATTTATAATATTAGTTGGGATATTTAAAATGCTAGATAAAAATTTTTAGTAGTTGCAAAGTTTTTTTCTTTTATACAGAATGCATTGGCTCTCAAGCACCTGTACCTACGGTAGCACCTGTCAGCACGCGGTCACTGTAGCCTATTTACGCTGCTTATGATACCTTCAGAGGGTCACTAGTAAACTTGTGGTTAGGATGTTGCGCTACAGTATGCAGCAAGTTTGCTTTTCTCACCATTCAAACCAGTACACAACAATGCAAGCATTGCTTTTGGCAGAAATAAGTAATATAAGAGTGTGTACTACAAAGGGCTATATCTGGTAAAAAACCTTCATCTATAGTTTGCTTCTTGTTTATATTTGATCAATAACAAATTAGGTATAATATTTTTTTTACTTGTAGGAGTCGACACCCATGTGCACAGAATCAGTAACAGGATTGGTTGGGTAAAGAAATCGACAGCAACTCCTGAAGACACTAGGAAAGCCTTAGAATCTTGGTTGCCTGTTGAACTTTGGAGTGAAGTAAACCATCTCATGGTAGGCTTCGGACAGACAATATGCACACCAATAAGTCCTTTTTGTAATGAGTGTCTCAACAGAGACATCTGCCCTTCGAGTGGGAAAGGTAGGAAGTCACCAAGTAAAAGAACTCCCATAAAACTGGAAGTAAAAGAGGAAGAAAATTCTGAAGATGAATTTGTTAGAATTTCACCTGATAAAGTCCAAAAAAGAAAGATTTCTCCCAAAAAGGTACAACCCCTTCAACTTGATGTCAATGTAAAAAATAATGATTCAAAACAATCTAAAGATAAATCTCCTAGTTCAAAGACATCCAAGAAAGAAATACTCAAAAACAATGATTCTGAAACAGAAATTGTTCTACTGGAAGAAAATAATAGAGTGAATCTCAAGAAAGACAATAATGCAGATTTGGAGACAGAAGCTAAAATTAAGGTGAAAAAATCACCATTGAAAAGAAAATCACCTCAAAACAAAACTGCTAATAATGTAAAAAGTAATAAAATAGCTGGGGAATCAAAGAAAAAGAAAGTGTAGAAATAGGACTACCAAGTGATGTATTTTCTAATGTTAAGTTTTAATTGTTGCTAACTATTTCATTGTTTGTGATAATGTTCATGTCTACCTCTTATTGCATTTTTTTTTAAAGTCTTGACTTTATATTTTATAATTTGGAAAGTTTGTTTTTGAAATATTATTGGATGGATACAAAATCATAAAAAAATGAAACTCAATAAATATTTACTGTATCACTATTTAATGTTTCTTTTTACCACCTTTTTTCTTAGTTTTCCTATGATCCATGTTACCTTTATTGTGCCCTTTCTTTTTCAAAGACTTCTTTTTATTTTGAACCCTGTCTAATTTACTCTTCATTTGGAATACTTTACTCTTCTGTATTTTCTTAGTGGCTTGTTTTTTGAGCATTCTTTTAACTTCTTTCTTTGTTTTTAATTTATCATCTTTTTGGTCTTCTGCTGGATCTTCTGGGGAAGACTCTTCCGCTTCACTTTCTAAATCAGAGGCCATGCCTGGAATATTCTGAATTATAACATTATCCTTCTTGTTATTTGTTTTTTTAGATGGCAGTTCTTTTATACTGGGTCTATTTTCACCAATAACTAAATCTTTTTTCTGTAGTGTGTCTGTAGAGAGTTCCACTATTTTGACATTGACATCCTCGTCTTCATATTCGTCTTGAAGTAATTGTTCTATGTCTGGTATTGGCCGACTTGACACAACCAACTTTTTGTATGCTTCTTTATTCTGAAAAATTTTCATTAATAATGTGTGTTATTTCATAGGGATACCTATAATTAATAGAATGTTAGAGTATTAAAAAAAACTATACCTAACAATGTAAAAGACATAGTAAAGTGGTTAAACAATTTTTTTTATTAGTTTAGTTTTTTAGTGGTTTGAATCTCGAGGTTCTAATTTGGCAAGATAAAATTTTGATTCAATTTATATAGAAAGGCCATTATTATCAATCTGCACATATATCATTAAAATCTTTCCAGTAGTTTGGCAGCTACAAATGACACATAATATATACAAAGACTGCCAAAATCATAACTCTTCCCTTTGGCTTTTAAAAATATACTGAGTAACCGAAGCTGCCCCAATTAATCATCCTGGATAAAACATAAAGACAACAAAATTTAATATACAATGTGACAGCAAATGTATGCCCGAGTGTGTTATTCATTGACACTGTAGGTGGGTGTCTAATGCTAGTACTATCGTTTGCATACTCTACCCATGACATGAATAAACTTATTTATTGATCAATAAACAAATAAATGTTAAGAACACAAATAAAAGGGAGTTGAGCTTCTTATTTTGCTGTGTGTCAGTCTGCGAATTGTACTATTTTTAAAAGTACTTACTTCTTGTTTTATTCTTTTCTTCTCTTCTTTTAATAATTTCTGAAGTTCCTCCTGTGCCTTTTTCTTTCTTTCTAACTTTCGCTTCCGAAAACCGCAAAGAAAATCTCTGTAAACAAAAAAAATGCCGCTCTGAACACTTACATAATATTAAAATATAATTTCAAACATTCTTCTTTGTTGAACATCAGTAAAAGAGGAATTGATATTTTTACATTAGGTAATTACTAAATTAGTAAAAGAAATATAAAGACCTCTTTTACATATTATTAATGTTTGTATAATTAAGCTGTTTCACGTACTTTCTTTTATTCTCGTCGAACACCAAAGTTATTTTCTTTTTCTTCTCTTGTGTTTTTCGCTTGCCCATGTTATATTAATTAAATGCTGAGAAAATTAAAACAATAACATGCGGATAACCTATAAATAACAATCGAATTTAATATTGCTATCTATAATATAATCCACATCGAATTGTCGTTGTCATTGTCAGTTTGACATTAACAGTAAGTTCATAATTACCCTTATATAAAAAAAATTACCCTAATGTTTACTCAACGAGTCTGACTGACTGTATTGGCTTAAGAAATATCTTTTACATAACACTGATAACCTTGAAAACAAATATTATGTAGGTACATAAAATAGTAAATATTATAAAAACATACTTTTGTTAGCTAAATTACACGTACGTAATGCAGTATTTTCTTAGAGTATTAAACCAAACAGGAGACGACATGCGCACCATTTTCTACGTGAAAAAATCGTTACCTACCCTTCCTTTTTGCTTCGCCGTAGTTGGGTAAAAAGTTTGCCACATTTTGCGCGCGGGGGTAAGTAACACCTGCAATAATAATTAACACTAATACATTTTTTTTTTTTGCTTCTGGGTGATCCCAGAAGCAAAAAAAAAACTGGTCAAGTGCGAGTTGAACTCGCGTGGAGAGGGTTCCGTACAATTAGAGGTGAAAACTTCTAGGAAAGTTTCCATTTCAAAGGAAGTATTCTTGAAAACTTCCAAAACTTCCAGCAACTTTGGAAGTTTTCAAAAATATTTTTCTACTTACAACTGGCTAGTCCAAAAAATATGATAGTGGTTTTTATGTGTTTTTTCGTTATATATTATCAGACCATTTTAGAGATATCATATGTAAGAAAAAAATTATAAAATTGTAAATAATTTATAATATAATTTCTAAAATGCATACAGCGATGACGTCACTCCGCGTAGCTTGTGTTAAAAGTATTTCCAAGCAAAAAGCATATTAATCCTATGCTGCCAACTTAAAGAAAAAATATTCCCAGATTTTCTAAGTCAATTAATCTATTTTGAAAACTTCCAAAGTTTTGGAAGTTATGAGGAATACTTCCGGAAGTATTCCTGAAAGATTCCAAAGTACGTACGTACCTCTACGTACAATGCCAATGTCAGTTTTTAAATTCAATTGTGGTATTTCAATTAACTACTACTATCGCCATCTAGTGGTGCTTTAGTTAACTAAAATGTTTTATATTGAATTTACCACTTAATTGTCAATTGACAGTTCTTGTAGGTTTTCCTGTAATCTACAGGCAATGAACTAAATTTTGTTTTTTTTTTTCAAAATTTTAGGCCCAGTAGTTTTGGAGATCAGGGGGGGTAGTCAATTTTTGTCTTCTTTTATGAATAAAATCAATTCATAATTCATTTATTTTATGTCAGACATGGGTACATTTAAGGGTGTTAGTATTAAATTATATATAAAATATATATTATATCAACACTGTTTATGTTACTATAATAACAAAAATATATTTGAAATACTCATAACGAGCCCTATCTTTTGATATAATATTACACGGTAAGGTTTGCTAAACTTTATTTTTTAAATTACTAATTTGTCGCCCGAAAATATTACTTATTTTATAAAAAAAAATATTTAAATTGCACATCTGTGTTTGGGTCACAAGATCACGCCATCCTACTAAATTTCATCTGTTTAAGTCCAGTAGATTCGGAGAGAATTGGCTGTGACAGACGGACGGACGGACAGACAGACGCACGAGTGATCCTATAAGGGTTCCGTTTTTACATTTTTGTACGGAACCCTAAAAAGAAGCATGCACTCAACTACAAGTAGTATGACCGGTGGTTTTATACTTTTGGCAGAGGGGCTCGCCTGTCAGTGGCCCCTCCAGTTGGTTTCATGCTCTAAGAGTGTTTTATTTTAGCTTCAAAGCAAACTTCTGTACCGATTTTAAGCCCATTAAATTTAAAATGTGTTCTGTAAATATTTGTAATTTTTTATATATTTCCGTTTTTACTTTTATTTCACATTAAATATGGACAAGAGTGAAAGGGACTAAACGTTTCTAACTTTTTATGATTATGGGGGATAGATTAGAAAAAAATAACATCTCTAAAAATCATATATTATTATGTGGCCCATAAGGCTTTCAATATGGATAGCAACATTTATCCGTTGAGTGAAATAGCAGCCAGCCTTATTGTCATCAGCAGCGGAGTCTTTGAAAAAATTATAGAATGAGAAATATTATAGATTGCTATAATATGTGATAATACGTAGGTCCCAAGACCGATCGAAATGGCACAGCATTGTGCACGCCCTCTGCCCCACCTAAGGGCCATAGGACAGTAAGTCAAGTCACGTAGGTAGTACGTCCCACGTTCCAGTACTATCTACTTACCATCACAGATTATAGTATGCTACACTAGAAATACTACCACAAGTACTACGATGGTAAGGTTATTTTCCCTAAGTATTCGGAAATCTATTTTTACTAGCAATATTGAAATGTTTCTTGCGTTTTGTTCAAAGTTTTGATGCTATTGTATTTTTTTTTTGTAAATCAAAATGATTTTTATTACCGTAGACTGTAGATTACAACATATTTTTTAGTATTTAATATTGTAGAAGTAATAATGTTATAGATATTTTATTAACTGGGTACAATAATAGAAATTATTTTAAATGTTAATATGTACATTTTTTGTGATAGAATAAAACGTCGACGATATTGCATTTCATTTGCAGATTTTTGGCAGACAATCAAGAATTTTTGAATTCTTGCCTTGTGATTGGTGGATCTCCGTAATTATTATTTTTTATGGTCTCCACGTCCGCCAATCAGCGCGCAACTCTACAATAAAGACGGACTCATCAGCAGCATGGCTGTCAGTATATATTTGAAGCTTGAACGATGCGCTTCCTCTCGTCGCGTTGGTTTTTTTTGTTTGTGCATTTTGGCGAAAATGATTTCGTGTGTGATATTGTGTGGCACAAATTATGGAAATATTTAGGAGCAGTGACCTGATATCTGCCTTGTTACGCAAGGTAAGTCCAAAGATTTAGTAATTAAGTAAAGAATAATGCGTTTGTTTTTTTATTGTTAAATCGTAAAAAGTCTTACAGCTAAAGTGGCACTAAAATTAATCTGAAAACATGCTACGTATGTGGCTTTCGTCGCTATTTAATTTAGGTAATTCAAGGTCGTTGAAAACGTCTCGAATGTGAGTGCGAGTGTAAGCAATAATTGGATTAATCAATAAAGATTCTGGTTCAGCCATATGTTAACATGCGTGAAAGGGTCGTTTTACTTTTCGTACCGTTACCTATGCTGTGCTATGACCACGAAGCTATGACCAATGTTGTCATGTCACTAATTGTTTGCTCTTCGTATGAAGCTGCTAAACACGGTTACCTAGCTGTTGAAGTGCTCCAATATTTTAAACTATATCGTAGTTATATTGACGCCTAACAAAATCAAACTTAGAGTAAATATACTTATAAAACAGTTTTATTAATTTGTTGTTTATTTCTATTTATTTGTTTAATTTTCTGACCTACTAGCTGTTCCCTGCAGTTTCACTTGCTTCCTTGTGTACCTACTATCGCCTATAACCTCTAAGAATCAGGCTATCATATGCAGAAAGATTTTTTCACATCAGGCCAGTAGTTCTGAAGTTATATGTTTATGTTATATTCAAACAATAAACTCTTCAGCTTTATTATTTTGCCTACTTTATATGAAAAATTTTAATACAAAAGGACCCAAAGGTATATAAACTAAGTATGTCATGCTTTTTTTTAATTTAGGACCCATACTAACCTATCAGCTCACAAAATCCAGACACAATAGAAAAAACTTTTATTATGTGGCATATTTGTGTCTTTTCAAGTCAAAATGGCTATGATATTTTATAAGTGTGTTCGCCTCCTCCAAAAATCTTCAACTGTGCAGGAGAATGGGCTATTGGGCTATTAACTACTTTAAGTCAGACAACAAGGCTTATTTCCTGTATGCCTGTTTGTCTACAAAATTGTTTAAAAAGGCTATGGCCTAAAATCTTTTATACATTGAAAGATCAGAAATTTTATCTCAAAAATATTACTTTGTATTTTTAAAATAAATGTTCAAGTTATGGACCAAGAATAGATGCCGGATTTCAATCATATCAGTTAAGAGATAAAATTATTTCTTCAGTGTACTTTGATGTGATTTTTAGGGTTTTATAGTCTCAACAAGAAACCAATAACTCGGAGAAAATAAATTATATAGTTTTAGTTCATCTATATCTGTCTGATGAAGCTGTAACTTGGCGTTATGGGATACTCATTAACTCCACGCATCGCCTCTCGGCTTAATTGAACCCTATTTTGTGGGAGTACAACTGACACTTGCTTGAATATTTATAATTTTCTTAATATATTAACACTTTTATCTTTAAAAGCAATGCCCTGTATATGTTCCGGTATTAGATATATCTTGAATGCAATATAGATTTTTAAAAGGAATGACTTACAATTTAACAAATAATTTTATACTATGTGGTACTTAGATTTATATAGTAAATGTGACGTTGAAATGTTTTTCGAGTATGAGCATTATTGTCAAATTTTATGTGGGATGACACAGCTCGTGCCACCATAATCTGATAACATCTTGCAGCTACAACCTGTGTTTGTGTGGTTTTTTACTTTCACCGTGATTAGATATTGTAGGTCGTACATGATACGCATACTACGTATTCACGCAAGCGAAAATAAACCGGAGAAATAAATAAAAAAAAATGTAATAAAAAACATTGTTAGATTTAGTACTGTTAGGTATTTTATGCTTATAGATATATTTCCGTGGATCATTCTGAATTTCGACAGTTAATTATGATAAAGCCACAGAATACCTTCTTACCACGTAATACCTACAGTCTTAATTTCGGAAAACGATAATTCGACGACCCACTGCTCCTACAAAACATATTCTAGTCCTATAGAACATGCTTCGACAACACACACATTTTTTTTTTAAATTAATGTCATATATTTTAGAACAGCAACACTATTACGACGAACCCTTCTTCGATAACCACTTGTTCGGCAGATCTCTATTTCGAGTTTTCGACAAAACATATAAGTAGGTATGTCGTAGGTAGGTGTGTATGTGGTGTGGTACGCAGGATTACTAATTCTGTGACGCAGGTCTGCGATAGAACTAGGTACTCACAGAGAATTACCTACTTTACCTTTTGTAGACTGCTCTTAAACATGGTAATTAATGATAGTTAAATTTCGCTTTATTGTTAGTGCCTAAATACAAGTCGACCGAGGAAAAAATTTACACCGGGATAAGTAAGTAGTGTCTTGCAGGTAGTAGTGGGTGAGTAGGGTGAGGTAGGTAGGATCTTGCAGCTCGAACAATAGAGGATACTTTTGATTACACTTTGCAATGCAGGATGGACTATTTCAAGAAATCGCAGGAAAAGCCTAGACAAGGTCTTGCGTGGAGAAGCTATAAAATCATTATCTGATATCATAAATGGCATAAGTAATATCATTTCGATATAGGGCACACTGGGCACACACATCTTTTCGTCACGAAACATGATTGATAATGATAAGCGCCAGGCTACACGACACCGCGTCCTCAAACTGTCGTCTTTGGGTCGGCCGTATGCGTATCTAATCACTTCCTCAAATATTAATCCCTTGTGTACAAAACGAAAATAGACAAGTACTTCAGGTGTCTTCTATTTTTAACTGTTACATGTGTGTATGCAAGCGTATGACCTGTGACCATGTCATCCTACTAGGTCCAATAAAGTAGTTTTGAGCTAATTGGTAAGAGCTTTTTTTCAACCGACTTCCAAACAGTTTGTTACCTCAAATCTCTGTCATTTCTGTACCGATTATGAGAAATCTTTTTTTTGTTCGAATGGATATAGTTTCAATTTGGTCCCATAGAAAGTTTATCAAAATCGGCGCAGTAGTTTGGTTTTAAAATCAAAATAACCGGAAAACGAAATCGGCTCAGTCGAATAAAATGAGCATTTCTTTATTTTTCGTATGTTTCATAATAATAATTGTAGGTGTAATACCTAATTTTACTGGTTATCATTATTGACTTGTGTGTATATTTGTTGCAGGAAGAAATAATTGAGCTTCGCTGATCACCGGCCGCCAACATGACCTCTCGGTAAGTGAAACACTAAATTTTTTTTTATATATACTTACAGACACACGATAATGGCGATTTTATAAACTTTTTATCAATTACTAGCTGTAGCCCGGGGCTCCGTTGTCGTGGGATTCCGGAATAAAATATAACCTATGTGTTGTTCCAGGGTTTAAGCAATCTCCATTCCAAATTTCAGCCAAATCGGTTCAGCCGTTACCCTGTGAAAGAGAAACAAACATCCGTACAAACTTTCGCATTTATAATATTAGTAGAATTGATGATCATGAAGTCATGTAGCTATATAGACACAGTATATAGATGATACATCATCCTTATCATCATCATCATTTCAGCCGCAGGCTGTCCACTGCTGGACATTGGCCTCCCCCAAGGAATTCCAAAATGACCGATGGATGAATGGATGAATGCAGGCCGCTTCCAATCTATCCATCTATAGATGACGCATGCCGTTACAAACTTCTTATTATGCAACATTTCTGACGAGTAATTGCTTCCTCGGCGGACCTCTAATTCGAATGTGAGCAGGGCAGAGGGCAATAGCGTTATTGTAGGGGACCCCGTGGCCCGCTCATGATAGGTTAATTACGAGCTGCAATCACACGGGAAGTATGGGGAACGCGGAACCCATATCATGCCACCCAACTAGTGATGGGCGAATATGGTAAACACACATAAACCACGGAAGACCTTCATGTTTTATAGTAATCAATGGTAGAAAACGCTTGAAACTAGTTTTTATTTTATTTTGGCCAATCACTACACCTATCCATCTGATATAATAATCTATATTTTTCTTTACCACGTTCTTCACTATCACTATCACTACATAGTATAAAACAAAGTCGCTTCCCGCTGTCTGTCCATATGGACATACATATGTATGCTTAGATCTTTGAAAATATGCAATGGATTTCGATGCGGTTTTTTTAATAGATAGAGTGATTTAAGATATATCTATAATACATGTGTTATCTAGCATTGCAGCCGTGCGAAGCCGGGGCGGGTCGCTAGTCGCTAGCCACTAATTACTATAATACAAAGTCGCTTTCTCCCCTTTGTATGCTTAAATCTTTAAAACTACGCAAAGGATTTTGATGCGGTTTTTTAATAGATAGAGTGATTCAAGAAGAAAGTTTTTATGCCCAAGCGAAGCCGGGGCGGGTCGCTAGTTACTTATAAAATAAAGCTAAAAGAGTTTGTTAGACCGCCAACAGACTGGCCTCTAGCAGACGGATTTACGAAATTGATTCCCTCATGAGCGCAAGCAAAATGCCCTAGTAGCAAAATTTCTAAATCAGATAATGTATAAATAATTATATAGGTAGCATATGACGGGCGGATGAAATCGCGGGACACAGCATACACAGCTAGTCTCTACAAATACTACAATGAAGATATTTAAACTTCTTTAGCTGTGCTTGAAGAATAGATAATAGTATGTAATGTAACGGTAGGTAGTGTAACGGTAGGTAGTGTAAGCTTGGCTTAGGATCTGTGGATTTCAGTGTTTGTTTCTATAATGAAGAAATCCTATTGTTAATTTTTCTAGGCTTGCAACTTGCAACACCGTAGTTCCTAGTACTTATTTCAATAAAATATAAGTTTCATCTTGTAGTAAAGAAAAACACGTGTACAAACATGTAGGTATAATATAAGTATTTTGAATGTTATTGAAATGGTATTTTATTAGTTTCTCTTGATCGGCCTCCGGTTTTACGAGATTTTTAATTGAACCATCGACAAAGTTTTATCGGCTACGCACACTAGTGAATCGATTTAAATTTACTCCAAAGCAACGAGCGCATAATTGATGCGCTGAGTAATGGCGCAGTGGGAGTTTTTTTTTTATCAAATTGAGAGAGCAAATTGAGTTAGCTGGCTGGAGCCTCGGTTAAATTGATTTGTACTCGTATATCTTGCGCGAATACCTGCTCTGGGAGACAGATTTAGCAATCAAACCACTTTATTTTGTTTTAGTACCTAGTCTATATATGTCATTTTCGTTCTCCAAGGTGAAGATGGAAAATAATGTATGATTTAGTAGCATTCTGTGTTATATTTTTAACTCACACATCTATGGGAAAACGCCAAATACGCATAAGCTTTATCAAGGACGCGACGAGACGGGTTTTCTTTTTTCGGATATTTATGGAATCGATTATGCTTGTAAGAATAAGAAGCTTGTTGTATGTTAGCTCAAACTCTAAGCCCCTTATTCAGAAAAATATAACAATAAATAACAAACGTTTACCGTTTGTTACGCCCATTTTTACTAAAAATGTGGCTTTGTCTCGTTCTTTCACTTTTAAAATATTGATAAGAGAAAAGAAAGCATAATTTTTGTTTGTTATTTTTATAAATCACGATAATTTGTTTATATCAGGTTAGACCGGTTGTTCGTGCTGCTGGAAGCCGGCGCCGGCGCAGCCACAAGGCGGGCGGCGGCGCGGCAGCTGGGCGAAGTGCAGCGCGCGCACCCTGAAGAGCTGCACCGGCTGCTGGGCCGGCTGATGAAGCACCTCAAGTCGCCCGCGTGGGAGACTAGGGTCGCCGCGGCTCAGGTAACTTTGACTGATGTTATTATATCCTAACTTTCTCTCTCTCTCTCTCTCTCTCTCTCTGGTTGTGGCCTCAGCTGGTTGCTTCCGAGCCAACGGTCGGCTTTTCTGCTGCTCGTCCAGTCTTCGGCATCCTTAGTTGTCAGATCTTATGATGATAGTTATGCGTTGTGAGCACATGATAGACTTAGAATATAGCATACTAGCGACCCGCCCCGGCTCCGCATGGGCATAAAAACCTTCCTCTTGAATCACTCTATCACGTAGAAGCACGAAAAGAAATTTGGAAAGTACTTGTCAGAATCAATCATTTCAAAGCTACAATCTATAGTATAATTTTTTTTGTCTTACCTAAAATTGTCTATCAGCTGTTACTGGTCTACCCTTTGAAATTTTTACTCATTGCCTTATGAATATCATCAACGCTTTGTAGCGACGTAAGGTGCGATAATAGCGAATGTTTTGTTTCACGAGTTATGTCGATAACGTGATACAAACGAGAAGCGATTGTTGCGTTCTGAGTTCCTAGAAGAATGTGTAATTGATGTGTTGAGTATTTCTTATTAAAACGTTTTTGAGATAAAAGTCTATGGTCATGTTTGTTTTATGTGATACGATATGGTTTATCTATTTTTATACAAATTTATTTCACACATGTTACGAAATACCATGTACCTACTAACTGCCAGATAAAGGCGCTACCTAGTATTAATATATCTTAAAGATGCAGCAACTGCCCTGAATGTGCGTTTTGTTCATTTTGCGAGTTGTACATTTTGAGAATAGTGTCCGTTTGCGTTTTATACATTACTAGCGACCCGCCCCGGCTTCGCATGGGCATAAAAACTTTCCTCTTGAATCACACTATCTATTGAAAAAAAACCGCATCAAAATCCGTTGCGTAGTTTTAAAGATTTAAGCATACAAAGGGACATAGGGACAGAGCAAGCGACTTTGTTTTATACTATGTAGTGATAGTGATGTTCATAGGTGCGTATTTTTATAAGATTACGAACAATATCAATAAGATTAATAACTAAAATTTACGCATTCTGACATCGAGATTGACGTCACCCATTGTACTATTGTATTTGTATTGCAAACTGTTTAAGACCGCACAATATCACGGATCGTTTTCAGCCCGCGTGAATATGGACACAGCCGATAGCTGTTTGTTTGTTTGTTATCGCATAATTGGCTGCGTTGTGCTCCGATAGTGAGATTAATCTCTTGAGCGCGATCTGGAGGCCTATTTTTTTAATTTTGTCACTCAAATACTGTGTGGCGGATGATTTTTCGTTGAATTAATTTTCCGAATAAAAATCATCTTACCGATTACCGATTTTTATTGAGTGACAGATAAATTAAACAAATTAAAAAAAAATAGAAATCCTTATTTTCTACTTTTGTTGCTATTCGTTGATGATTCACTTGTTTGTCGGTACCTACCTATGTTAGGTAGGTATAGTTCAATGCACCTAAATGCATTACAGTCAAGGATTCATTCTTCGTTTGTCCCTTTGAGTTTTGTCCCACTAATAAATTTCTTAGTTAGTCCCAAACATTATGCTTCCTTCGTCCCGATGTACAATTTTTATTATTTTATTCCTAGTTGGTCCCACTTTGCATTCCTTGCTCGACCCGTTGTTTTTTATAAGTAATTTTCTTTCTAAATAATATAGGTTTTTGTTTGTTATTCGTTCAAAATACTTTTTTGTTAGCTGTACCTTTAAAGTACCTTGTTGTGAACTGGGACAAACCGGGAATATAAAAGTGACTGGGACAAACGAATCATTTTTTGAAATGTGGGCAAAATTTTAGGACGAACGAAGAATAAACCCAGTCAAGGCTAAATAAGTCATCAGAGCCCTGTTTTTAAGACGAAGTTAAATTGTGTGTTGTTATGTTGTATGCAAAATCCCTGTGTGTGTGTGTTATGTCATTGCGTTTCCACGGGGTCCCATTGCCGAAGAAAAATAACTAATTAAGCAATAAAAAAGTATAACAGACGAGACTGTTGCTTCCAACCAGCTAATGCCCTTCTCAAAACCTAATTATCTAAATAACAAATTTTGGTTTTAAGTTGCTTGGCCGTTAATAAGTAGAAATCAAATTAACGCTTAAAACACAAACACACTTTCTCATTTAAAAATTCCAAGTTACATTTAACGTAGCATTTAACTCGTCATATTGTGTTGGTAACAGGGTCAATAGACCATGTTCTCCTGACACCAGGGGAACATGGTCGGTTGACCCTGATACCCTGTTACCTGGCGGTACCTTCGGAACCGCCTCTCGCACTCTGACACGGTATCTTTGACGACTTCCAGATAGCAGGGACCAACGGCTCAACGTGCCTTCCGAAGCACGGAATCATCTTTATTATCAGACAATCAGGCGATTCAAACCTGCAATGTCTTAACCAAACTAAAAAAAAAATAACTATTAATAAGTAACATATTTAAAACTAACTATAAATAAGTAATATATTTATTAGTCGTGTCCCCCAAATTCACCCGTCGTTGATAAAGCGGTCACCGGTTTACATTATTTTGTCGATCTGGAAAAGAAATAAGAGATATATAAAATCGTTTCCCGTGTGATCAGCGAAGTGTGATCGTTGCTAAGATTTCAATTAGCTGGAAGACTGTTTTACATCAACAAAACCAGTCATTAATCTTATCCGTGCGCTAATTCAATTCAATTTTTGACCAGATGTGAGATGTTTAGTGCAATTCAATGGTTTTCTGAAGGAAAGTTTTCAGACATTATCTATTCTGTGGTCCATTTAGAACAAGTCATAGTTGCATGTTGACATAGTTCAGTAAATTTATTTTATGTTCTGATTTTATGAAGCAAATAAAGGAGAAAATAAACGTTTCGTGTCAATAAATAAAAACACTCCTAATGTTGTAATGAAAGATAAGAACGGAAGGAACTCCACCGTCAAGAATATACGTAACTTTTTTATTTATGCCTGATAATCAGACTGACAAAAAGCGGAGGCTACAGTCTGTAAAATAAAGCTGGATCTCTGTGACAGCTGTCAAATCTTATACATTTTCTTGTTAGTCTTTGTCGCACTTCTATATTTTCCATATTTATGTCCTGCTGTTGACAGCTGTCCTGTCACCACGCTGTCACAGAGATCAAGCAATATTTTACAGACTGTAGTAGTAATACGAGTAGTGTAGTGGCCCATTTACATACTTTGTGCACGGAACCCTTATTTTAACTTTGGAAGATTACTATTTCTCACCAACACAAATCCTGAACCATTAATGTTAAAATTTATTTTGTTTAATGTTGCATCCAATAATAACATGTCATTTGAATGAAATGAATTGTATTGTATTTGGCATATTTCATGAACATTACCTGGAACGTTATTAGATATTTATTGTACACATTCATTTGCCATAATTTGCCCGTTGGCGCGGAAAATTACCTTATTTCTATTGCGTTTCTGAACGGAGGACGTTTTCATGTTATTAAAGAAATTATTATGATTATTACTTCCATTTATAATCATTTTTCCTTGTAGGGATCTTTATAAATAATTATGTAACAAATACAATGATCTTCGAAACTAGTTTCATTTTATTTTCAATTCCAAGCTGATTTTGTTCTTAGCACCTATTTTATTATCTTGTTCTATTTTATTATCTTAGTTGTTTTATCACCCGACTGTGGCAAAGCTACAAAAAGAGGGGTATTTACCACACTTATTCATTGAACTTTGTCTTATAGTGCCTTCACTATCTCTGAAGAACCGTCTATAAACTGTGATCTTGCTCTCAATCCAATACGAATGTACTTGTACTTAATTTGTATTGTACACAGGGCAGCAATAATTGTGGAAGTCTGTAGATGTTTGGTTAAAAATAGTTTTTCTTAATAGACGTACTTGAGCTTAATCATAAGATTATGTACTTATTAGTGTTTTATTATAATCATGTTACTTTGTTTTTCCCGTCCCCGTATGTTCTATGCTGACGTCTTAACGTTACCTAAATCCTTCATAGTTAGTAAGTGACCTTTCGCTTTTATATAAAGGCATAAGAAGATGTATGTATCTACTTATGGTTTTGTTTGGGATGTTGTGTTTGAGTTGAGATGCATCCGCGTACCGGAACGCAATGCCATTAACGGACTTAGCCTCAATGAGACGATGGCTGTATTGATTAAATTGCAGGGCTCACATACCCATCATATTGACACAGATACAGATCCGGATCGATGCAGTTTATATTAAACCCCAACTTTAGTATGAGTGTTAAAATGAAATCGAAATATCCCAACTAATATTATAAATGCGAAGAGGAGTTTTTTTGTTACGTTTTCACGTGACACGTTCTGTTTACTGAAGCAATCTTTCTGAAATTTTGTTAAACATAGAAGTATTGAAAAGGACCTTTCACCCCGAGAAAAAGCTCAGTTCCCTATGGAAATTTAAGTGGTTGAAGCTGTGGGCGAAAGCTAGCTAAATTTTATAAGAAACATATCGTTTCACTAATACAACATAATGATGACGCATCAAAGCAAGTGAAAGGTAGAGGTTTCAAAGATTCTGTTTGAATAAGTGAATGTTATGTCTTATTTTTATTTCTTGTGATACATAATACCTCAAAACCTATAATACATGTTGTGTAAAGATGTAAACCTTGTCAAATATATAAGGATGAAATTGGACAACCCTGTGGGACTCCTTGTATTTTTATGTTAAAGTGTCCTTTATGGTCATGATCAAAAATACAATTTAACATTATTATTATAAGGTTTTTGAGAACAAAAACCGAGAGTAAATTTGACACTTGTCCTGGTATTGTAAGAACAATAGATAGCGAGTTAATACAGTCAGAAGCCTAAATGTAATCGTCAACAATAGTTTTATGTAGGTACCTAATACACACGTATGTATACATGTATTGTATAAATCGCTCGTGAATCGTAAATAAATAAAAATTATAGTTGTAAATCCGTGACACAGATAAACATTGTTTGCTCTTTGACGTCTTCCAAGAGCGTATGGAATATTATAAATATGTGAAATCGTATTCAGTGAATATTGAATCGTCTACATCTGAAAGCGATTGTTTTATTTATACCATATTATACTGTGAAATACAACGTGTTGATTCAGAATATGTTAAGGTTGCTGTTGCGGTTTGCGTGCCTGCTTTACTCACATATTTTAACTTTTTAAAAGATAATGAATAATTTAAAATCATAAAATGTTCAATGAATTGTCACTACGATGCTATAACGTACTTTTGTGAAATTTTTATTTTTACAGTACTAGTGTTTCTGTATAGACTTGGAAAGATTCACTAAATAGATGAATGTAAATCATCCGTTACGTCATTTCATTCAAAATGTATTGATTACATTTCCTATAAACAATTACAACTATTTATTGTAACTATCTAAAAATGTCCAAATGTGAGAGTGAGAAAGCAACAAATTTTGTTAAAAGAAATCAACATCCTTTCGGTAAAATGTTTTATTTATTTTGTTGCAGGCCGTGGAAGCTATATTGACGAATGTGCCAGAATGGCAGCCTGCGCCGTTTACGGGCAAAAAAGGTAAAATCCATGTTTCATGATCTTGTTCAACATTCATACATGCATTTTAATGTTAACCCGTATCATTGCTTGTGACACAAACAGTCTTATAATGTTGTTTACGCAAAACTTGAATACTTCTTGCAAACTTTAGAACGTTACTATAGTTCACTAGTTATATTTCTCCCAAGTTTTCATAGAAAGTTTGCATTATCACTTTATTTTTTTCATTTTACTCTATTCTGCGGTTTGATCTTTCGCTTCGAAGTCCAGCTCTTAAATTTTCTTAAGGACTTCGCAATACATTTTCTTTGTGTTTTCTGACCATACCAATGTAAGTACTTACACAACAATAACATCGGCTTCTTTTGAATTTTCTTTGTAGGATTTGAATGATCTCCGTTCATAATTATTATGTATTTCAATCCATATGCTTTGTTCCAAATTTTAAAAATATTTATCTCGTGTATTTTTTTATAATACTTTTTTAATAGAAAGTATATAGGTAGTACTAATAATTTAAAATCGTTAGTGCTGATAATAAATTACTCTTTATCATTGCAAATGCTAGTTCATAACAATTTATCATTAGAATAAGGGAAACCAGTTCGCAATTTAGTAAACTAGTCAAGTTGGTTGCAAGTCGATCGACTGGCGACCCAGATTTAAAATAGACGGGGAGTTCACGCCGACCTTGCCGCCTTTATTGTTACAATGGCTTAATAGAGAACCGTTTGATTTAGCAGTCGGATGTGTGACACTAGATAAGATACTCTTTTTCGTTGCCAATGTGTGGAAATATATGTTTTTTTTTATACTTATGGACATTGCAGGAAAATCGATAAGAAAGAAAGAATTCCTCTGTACCATATAGATAACTAGCTGTTGCCCGTGGCTCCGCCCGTTTTTGCCTCGGTTATATCGCGCCCGAAAGTAGGCTATGTTTGACTCCTAGTGCATAACTATATCCATATTAAATTTCATCACAATCGGTCCAGTAGTTTAGCCGTGAAGAGGTGACAGGCAGACAGACTTTCGCATTATAATATTAGTATGGAAGTATGAATTTCATCTCTTAAACTCTCTAACTCTAACACCTTATATTTTTTAAAAAATCTACTTTACTTTCTTGTATCATCACTACATAGTATAAAACAAAGTCGCTTTCTCTATCCCTATATCCTTAGGTATGCTTAAATCTTTAAAACTACGTAACAGATTTTGATTCGGTTTTTTTTAATGGACAGAGGGATTCAAGAGGAAGGTTTTTATGCCCATGAGAAGCCGGGGCGGGTCGCAACCAAATCTATATATATAAAAATGAAACCCGTTTTCCGTTGTCACGACATAGCATGAAAACGGCTTGACAGATTTGGCTGATATTTTTTTGTAGTTTTCTAATACTCTGTACAAGGTTCTTACGGAAAAAAATATTAAGAAAATCAAATTTACGCTAAGGCGGTACGAAGTTCGCCGGGTCAGCTAGTAGTATATAAGATAGGGATTTGTTTGATTCGGTTGGATGGAGTTATGTTATGACTACTCATAGTATGATCTAGACATATAAATAGTTAGACCTACTGCGTTATTTCTTTGCAAAACAAAGTCCTCTTGCGACCAGCACTTAAAAGTTTATAATGAAGTTCTTAAAAAATATATACACAATATGCAAATAAATTTATCTCTTTTATAACGCACAATGATTCCACAAACAATCTTTGTTTCCTGCGTCCGGCGGAACTGAAAAAGAAACTACGTACTTATCATATTAAAATGCAGACTTATGACCTGAATATCCTGCGTAGACGCAGCGTGATGATTTATTCGTAATATCATTGTTGTATTTTATTAGGGACGATGAAGAACATTACGTATTTTATCAACCTGAAAATAGGTCTAGTAAGAATATGACGACATCAAAGCTATCCGATCTTTGTATGCTTATTTTACTGTAAGTACCATTTTGTGCACAAAAATTTTTTGCGCGAAAATATGGGTAAAATGAATTTTCCCAGACATGGAACCTAGCTGGATTATCTTTCTGTCTATGTAAGAACTTGTGTTTAAATTTCAAAGAAATCGTTAGAGCCGTTTTCGAAAACGCGAATACAAATAAATTTGTATAAATATACAATAGTTTCTAAATTGTAATGAATTAGGATAATATGATCCGTAGTTTTGTAAGTAAGTAAGTATGAACCTCGTGGTATTAAGTTTACGATCTTCACATGCATATGCTAATTGTGCAGTTAGTGCTTGTAATAAAGCTGAAATGACAAGTCACACCTAGCCCAGCGCAGTAATTTCATCAGGGGACTTAAATCCATACTAATATTATAAATGCGAAAGTCTGTCTGTCTGTCTGTCTGTCTGTCTGTCTGTCTGTCTGTCTGTCTGTCTGTCACCTCTTCACGGCTAAACTGCTGGACCGATTGTGATGAAATTTGGTAGGGATGTAGTTAACGACCTGAGGTCAAACATAGGCTACTTTTGGGCGCGATATAACCGAGTCCCACGCGGGGCGGAGCCGCGGGGAACAGCTAGTTACCTATATAATCTAATTGCTCCTTATTATTTTTTGTATACGTAAGTATTCACCATCATCGTCTCTGCACTCGAATTTTACTCGTACGAGTAATTTGGTGCAACTTCGCTCTAGCATCTTTTTCTTAATACTCTCAAACAATAAAGCTGTTGTGACAATTCAAACCTAGTTCAGTAATTTTATCTGAGGATTCAAATTTTTCATCTAATTATGCCATTCTCAGTTGTCATATAATTCCAAACCTTAGCACAGAATACTTAATAGTTGACGTAAGTACGAAGAAATATTGAACGTCTACAACATCATCGTCTTCGCACTTTTTGAGACTATTTTGGGGTACATTTTGTATATCAACTTCATTCTATGTTTCATTCCATTATCACTTCTTTCACATATATTTCTTTATTTTCCTCTTTTTAAAGGGATCTTCTGTCTAGCGATTTTGCTTTCAATCCCCGCTGCTTTATACATCGTTGATGGAGAGAAAACTAATGGAAATAGCTTGTGGCCCAAAACCTTTCATAGCTTATAATCACATACCTTCCTCAATAAATGGACTATCATAGGAAAAAGTAATTCTATATCTTCAAATCCGATCAACCCAAAAATTTGTCCTTCGACTTTTGAATATTAGATTAGATTTGGGTTATTTTTGTTACAGAGGAGAAATGCGAACCGGAAGACAATGGGCGTCTGCGGTGCGAGACCTTCGACTTGGAGCGCGTGCTTCAGAACGGGGCACACCTGATGGGCTCCGAAGGCCATGAATATGATGATGAGGAGGCCCTCTGTGCGGCAGGTACTGTTGTCATACTTTTTTTGGTGCATTATTATAATTATACCTTACCTACTTATTAAGATTAATATTGAAAATTGTGCTAAGAGCTATACTAATTCAACGATACCTACTATATTTTATTTAATGAATACATATATATGGATAAACATCCAAGACTCAGTGCAATATAAATATGGCCATTTAAATTTCAAAGTAAAAAAAAAATCTCGCTAGTTCCATGGAACTATTTGCCAATGGAACTAGTGAGCATGATCGATTATTTCCTGCCTTCAGTCCAGACTTTATGGATTTGCTGCAGTAGAATGCAACCAACATAAAAGATTGCAAACACAGCTAAATTACCCTTTTTACAGCAAGGGCGGTTGGGCCAAAAAATAGCAAAACCTACAAATATTAGCGTCTAATTAATTCGCGCACAAACAGGAGTGCTATTTTTGAAATGTATGACATAGCAAAATCGCTGAGTCGAATGATTATCGTTCGTTTTCGAATGATTTTCATGCGACATAACAAGTGACTCGAACGGTAATCATTCGACTCACCGGTTTTGAGTGAGTCATACATCTCAAAAATAGCACTCCTGAAAAGTAAACTACTTTTTTTTATTTATTCATTGTCTTAGCTGCAGCACAATTGCACAGATTTTTTTTTAATATATCTTAATCTGCTATGTGAGACAATAAGATGAATATCAAAAGGTGTTCTCCGTCATAATACAAATGACATTCCATACCGTATAAACAAAATTGCTGTTTTATTCATGTCGTTATCATAATGTTTTTAAGTTAACAAATTTTTGCGAACTTTTTCCAGTTTTAAAATTCATCGACAAATAAACATGAGGTCATGACGTATTATACAGTCTGTATAATCGTATCGTTGCTTTTTGTTGCAGAAATGAAGGAGAAGCTGGCGAAGCAACGACAGCAGTTGAACGCGCGGCTTGGCTTGGACGTGGCAGCTCAGTTAGGAGTCGATCTCACTTCAGTATACTCCAACGAGGACCTATGTCCTGCCAGGCCGACGCCCACCAAGACTGAAACACCTAGAGTGAGTTTCATTTTATACATCCGAGTTTGAATTTTTCGAGTTCTATGCGGCCGATCCGCACAAATGAGGTGTCTACGGACTCGTCTCAGCAAGACGGATATGGATATGTAAAAATCAAAAAATGTTTAGTACAAAAATTTTAAATTTTCTAAGAAAATGTGTTTTTTGAAATTTTCAAAATGCTATACAAAGTTCCAAAATTGATGCAGAAGACCGAGAAGCGGCTCTTTCTACGCGGATTAATGAGTTCTACAATGTTAGATCAAAATATGAACAACCTGTGTTCGTGGAAAATTTGGAAAAATCAAAAAGTCAAAATTTGTATGTTTTTCGAAAAAATTTGTATGGGGCGCTAAAAGAAAATTCTCTCAGACACGCTCCTTTAAATTGGTGCTAATTTTCCGAGTCCAATGATATGCGACACTCGTATGTAGATGTAAAATTTTCGAAAATCCAATATCTGTAGTATGGAAAATTGACTGACCAAGTAACCTCGGTATGCAAATTTCGGACAATTTTGGAAATTTTTCGAGTTCTATGCGGCCGATCCGCACAAATGAGGTGTCTACGGACTCGTCTCAGCAAGACGGATATAGATATGTAAAAATCAAAAAATGTTTAGTACAAAAATTTTAAATTTTCTAAGAAAATGTGTTTTTTGAAATTTTCAAAATGCTATACAAAGTTCCAAAATTGATGCAGAAGACCGAGAAGCGGCTCTTTCTACGCGGATTAATGAGTTCTACAATGTTAGATCAAAATATGAACAACCTGTGTTCGTGGAAAATTTGGAAAAATCAAAAAGTCAAAATTTGTATGTTTTTCGAAAAAATTTGTATGGGGCGCTAAAAGAAAATTCTCTCAGACACGCTTCTTTAAATTGGTGCTAATTTTCCGAGTCCAATGATATGCGACACTCGTATGTACACCTACATCTACATTAGCTTGGACGTGGCAATTCAACTAGGGGTCGATCTCAATTCCGTACAATATCTTTGCTCTTATTTCTCTAAAAGATCGACTAAGGTATCTCGCTATTTCCTTTCTATTCGCTCCCGTTCTTTGGCTGTATATGAGCAAATCTATTATTTAGATGACTTGTCAGTATTAGCTGTTCCCCCAATAAACCAGGTATCGCTTTTCATAAAACAACAGTATACTTATTTGCTTACTTTAAACAAAGAAGTTAAGAAATATAATTGTCTCCACAGAGGCCAGTACAAGAGCTTATGCCGGCGTCAAAGCACCTAAGTTCCCGAGAAATCAACCTCGCTAAACGCAAAGCGCGGTTGGCGTTCAACAAGCAGAAGTCTAGGGAATGCGACGACCCCCCCTCGGCGCCCCCCACGCCCCCCGTGGAGCCCGACCGCAAGAAGATTAAGTTGGAGCACGAAGATGTAGTTGGTGAGTTGATTGTAGACAGTAAACCGCGGCTTTCGTTCAACAAGAAAAACTCTAGGAAATGTGTTGAAGGACCCCCCCTCGGCGCCCCTACGCCTCCCGTGGAGCCCGACCGCAAGAAGATGATGTTGGAGCACGAAGATGATTGGTGAGTTGATTGTAGACATAGTAAACCGCGGCTTTCGTTCAACAAGCAGAAGTCTAGGGAATGCGACGATCCCCCCTCGGCGCCCCCCACGCCCCCCGTGTAGCCCGACCGCAAGAAGATGAATTTTACCTGTTGTGTCTTATTAAGGACAAACCATTGTTATTACTAGAGAAAACAGAATGGGTAAGGAAAGTCCCACAAAAAATGGGTGAGTCTCAAATACCAAAATGGGTGAGTCCCAGAAAACATAATAGGTGAGTTTTAAAAAATAGCCCTCGCTGAACGCAGTGAGGTAGACGTTCAGCAAGCAGAATTCTCGGGAATGCGACGACCCCTCCTCGGCGCCTCCTACGCCCCCCGTTGAGCCCGACCGCAAGAAGATAAAGTTGGAACACGAAGATGTAGTATTATTGAAGACATACATTAATCACGTGTTTTTTTAGACACTTGTTAATCCCCCCTAATTCCAATTGGTAATATCCGGTGAGGTTTCATATCACAGTTTTGAGGGAATTGAAATCTGTGTTCAAGACCAACTTATAAGGAAAAATAAATACATATTATACATACCTACCATTCATTTATTCATCATATTTAAGTATATTTATAAATTCTTTCTATTTAATGTCTCATAGGTTGATTTAGACCGGTCCAATATTATACATGAGGAATATCGTATTCTAAAACTTGAAATGGGCGAAATTTAAGTATTCTGTTTGTTTTCCTGTAAAAATACAGGAAAATAGCTTGTATATTTTCAACGCTCACTAGGTTTATTTATGAACCAACTATGTTTATCTTCGACCACATCCTGCAGTAAACCTCACGTGAGATCATGGTAGTTTTGATATTGAAGATTTACCTTCTCAAGAACATTATATTCTACTAGTGGCCCGGTACGTGCTTCGCTACGTAAAAATGTGATAAATGAAGAATCGCTCGACCGATTTTGTGCAAACTTCATATAACCATCTACTAAATAGTTCGAAAAAAGCCTAAACATTTGGTTTGGATAGGTGAGCCCGTTCTTGAGGTATAAAATTACAAGGAAAAGTGGCATTGATTTTTATATATATTTAGTTAGATATACTTAATGAGCTTCGAAATTCATCCTTTTCATGCGATTAATCATTACATAGTATAAAACAAAGTCCCTTTCCGCTGCCTGTCTCTATATATGCTTAGATCTTCGAAACTATGCAACAGATTTTGATGTGTTTTTTTTTAATAAATAGAGTTATTCAAGGTCAAGGTTTATGTATAACCCATAATATTACACCCGTGCGAAGCCGGGGTCGTTCGCTAGTGTAACTAGATGTACCTTTGTATAATACAATGTATATTACTTTAAGATCACAGTGGAACTCCCTGCCAGCAGACGTATTCCCGGACACATTAAATTTGGGTCTTTTCAAGGCTAGAGCGAATAGGCTATTAATGTGCCCGCGAGCTCCATCTTAGACCGCATCTGCATTTAACATCAGGTGGGATCGTGGGTCAATCGCTGGACATCATTATCACTACATCATCACTACATAGTATAAAACAAAGTCGCTTTCCCTGTCCCTATCCCTATGTATGCTTAATTTTTAAAACTACGCAACGGATTTTGATGCGGTTTTATATAATAGATAGAGTGATTCAAGTGGAAGGTTTTTATGCCCATGCGAAGCCGGGGCGGGTCGCTAGTTGAGAATATAAAAAAAGATTGATGAGGGCTAAATGATTTTATAGCCGCTCACCGAAATGGTTCAATTGTATTATCTTCATCTATGCCACTTTATCTCGTTAACTACTGTCCAGCTATATACGGATTCGCCGGGATGTGACTCAGTGTAGATTAAGAAGGTTCCAGTGGTTTTAAATATCTCGAAATTGCTCTGTTAGTCTGTGCAGTTACGTTAATTAACTTTATATTACGATATCTAAAACCAACGACAAAGGCTAATTTGTTGTCTGACATATGTTTACGTAACGGGTTACAACGTCGATTGACCATGCACACCCTGGTGTCTTGAATCAGGCGATTAAAGCCTGCAACCAAACTGGAAACAACAGTATGCTTCCTATGGGGATCGAACCAACGAGCTCGGAGTTTTCCGGCAATCGCCTTAACTACTGGACCACAGAGGCAGTTATGTTATCTTAAACCCACCCAAGGGCTTATAGTAAGCTCGTTGTAGCGGATTAAATTTTAAAGAAGAACAAGACTACAATCTAGTATTTCAACTACAATATATTTACAACCGAGCAAAATGAACGGGGAAATTTTGGTCTATATGTGTTGTAATAGAATACCTATGACAGTGACCAGGGTGCGCATGGTCGATTGACCGTGTCGCCTACAAAAAAATATGATGACAAATGACATTGACAAATATTGCACGCCTTATCAAAGGCGAGACATAGTGACAATAAAGGACAATATAAATAAATAAGATCCTTATTTATTTACTAGCTGTTCCCCGCGGCTTCGCCCCGCGTGGGACTCGGTTATATCGCGCCCAAATGTAGCCTATGTTTGACCTCAGGTCATTAACTACATCCCTACCAAATTTCATCACAATCGGTCCAGCCGTTTAGCCGTGAAGAGGTGACAGACAGACAGACAGACAGACAGATAGACAGACAGACTTTCGCAATTATAATATTAGTATGGATAAATATATTTATTTATAAATATCTAAAATAACGAAGGAAATGTTAAACAATAATAATAACATAATAATCTGTGCTCGACAATAATGAAATTCGGAATTCGAATCTACTCATTTGTTTATTTCCATCGCACAATTATGGTGGAAAATCTGCTGTTTTGAATTAGTTACTTTAAGATAACCTTGGACTGGCGTGATGCTAATAATATCCTATGACATGTTATTTAATGCTTTGGTCCTTTTTCCTCTCATAATTTCACACAACGTCACTGATTCGGTGACATTTTTCGATATTTGTTTACTGCCAAGAAATAAATTAGAAAATAAAGTGGTTATTTACTAAATCTTTTATTTCATTGCTGTAAAAAGTGTTCTATGTATGAGTGGATATACTTGGCTACTTTTAAGCGTAGGTACTTAATCAATTCTTCAATAATATTATTATTTTAAAATAATTGGGTATAATATTTTTTTTTGTAAACATTGTTCCTTTCATTTTTTTCCACCACCAAATCATGAAAACTCCTGCAAAGAACGAATAAATAGACCAAATACCGTCGCATTATCAATAATATTACTGCTTAATAGCATTTAATAGGCAAATAGGTTTTCTTAAACCAGACTAGCACGCGCACATTGCTGATGTTGTTCTGGCGACCGATAAATGTCATCAAATGAAACATTAATATTTATGACTCTTTTTCGCAGTGGACAGCAGCCTACCCGTTCCAGACTGTTCCGGCACCTGGGGCGAATACAACCGCTGGCCTTTAGAAGGCTGGTGTGGAGCGCTCCAAGCACAACTGTTTGTGGCCTCGTGGGAGTCCAGACATGGTGCTGCTAGTGCTCTGAGACAGTTGCTACGGGCGAAGGTGGCTGCCGGAGCTGGCATGACGTCGGACATGACCAGGCAGGAGGTAAGGAAAACGATACTATTTTAGATGTCTCCAAAAGAGTGCGAATTGCGCAATTCTTATTAGAGGTACTGGGTACATGCGCATGCGTATGTCTCGGGATCTCACAATTGGCCAGGAAAATATTTAGGTTAAGATATCATATATATTGGCCAGGAAAATATTTAGGTTAAGATATATGATATCTTAACCTAAATATTTATAACAATAACTAACATAGGATGTAAGATTGTATTTACTAACAATTTATGGACAAGGTCCGTAATAAATGAATTTTATTTTTTATTTATCTACCAGTAGGTTTAGCCCTGTGATGCCCAGGAGGTCAGAAATTCACGATATTGCATTTGGGCTGGGCGTAGGTGGATAAATTACACTAACATATATTATGTTTATATGATACTGTATTTATATGTATGGTATATTTAGGTAATTAGGTATATATATGTAGATTATATGTTTGTGTATATACAGTGCACCCACATACATTCTCTGCTTAACCCAAAGGTTGACTGTTAGACAATGCTCCTAGCATTAAGTCCGCCTATTGTGCGATACATTATTTTTTGTGCAATAAAGGATTAAATAAAAGAAAAAAGGAACGCTAGACATTTTAAAGACGAGGCTATTAAAAAATAAAGACTTCATGTGACACAACACGATACATGAGTTGTATCATGTAAAGTTAGACAGAGAAAACTTAATTGAAATAATTAATGTAAATTAATTCCAGATGGAAGACGCCCATCAGGAGTGGCTCGAGGACATGGCGCTGAGGTTGCTGTGTGTGCTGGCGCTAGATCGATTTGGAGACTTTGTCTCGGACCAGGTATGTTCAGAGTTTATTTAGGGTCTTTAGGCTCTTGTCAGCGTTTGACCCCCGTATTAAAAAACGTTCGTTAAGCCCATTTTAGCTAAAATGTGTTTTGTCTCGTTCTTTCAAGTGAAATGTTTGTAAGAGAGAAAGAGGCAAAACATATTTTGGTTAAAATAGGCTTTGCGGAAGCAAGCGACCAGGTAAGGTTGCCTACCTATATTTAAATTGTGTGTTCTTATTGCTCTTAGAATCAGCATTTCTTTTTCCCAAGCGTTACTTCAATTTCCAAAGGAGTGCAGTTAAAGTGAACACAGCTTTCTGTGTTAATCTTAAGGGTTTTTTGTGATGATTTTCGGCTTTCTTTAATTATATCTTTGTCACCAGGTTGTGGCTCCTGTTCGGGAAACTTGTGCACAAACCCTCGGCGTGTGTCTCGCACAAATGAGGTCCTCGCGGGTGGTGCTGGTGGCCGGCTTGCTGTCCAAGCTGGCCACGCAGCCGCAGTGGGAGGCTCGCCACGGCGCGCTGCTGGGCTTCAAGTACCTGCTGGCTGCCAGGGAGGTGAGCAGACAGACAGACAGACATCACAAATGTCTAGCCGTGCCGCCTCCGCCAGGACTTTGTAGAATTGGCAAGACCAAAAAGTTTTCCCTCGACGTCGCCGTGAAGGATTTGTGTGCTCACAACTATGCTGGAACGGAAATTCATAAAAACAGGGATAGTCCATGTCGTCGGGAGACACTCCCTCCACCTCCCATGGCTCTACCAACCTCTCGGTGATACGAGCCGAATCTCGGGAGAGTGCGCTGTACTAGCATTTCGCATCTCTTTCCAGTCGCACCTGCTTGATCTCCCTACAAGTTCTCTATATTGTCGCCTATCTACGCAATCATTGCATTTTAATAACTCTCCCCCATCTTTAGGGGGCTTACGTTCACACGAACGCCTCGCTTGCCTTCTCGGCCTGAGGCCAGCTTCTGTCTTCTAGGTCTTTGAGTTTGTCTCAGTTTCAGTGTTTCTCTTCGTCTTCTTTGCCTTCTTGTAGCATAATTCTTGATGTGCCCCTACTTTTCAAGTTATGCCCCTCTCGAGGACGCTTCGGATTTTATGCCACCGATGCGAGAATTCTTTTAGCCGCAATAGTAGACCGGGCCCACCCCGAGCGAGACAACATTATCTAATAGTTCCCTACGCGCCTCCTCATAAATCGGGTATTCCCAAAGTACGTGATGGACGTCCTCAGTGACCGCTTCCTCGCAGAAGCAGGCTGAGGTGTCTGAAAGCTTCATGCGATGGAGCCTACCCCTGAAGCAGCCGTGTCTCGACATCGGCTGCTCCGTCGGGGGACATCCGTTGGAAATGACAATCTTCCTCGGAGTCCTCAGAATTATGTACTAAGACCAGGCTAAGTGGAGGACAAAAAGCTAAAAAGCAGCCGAGAACGCAGGGATGCGCAGGATCAAGAAGCAATACATATTTTAAATAAATCTTTTGTGAACCAATCTGGTAATTTAAAACAGAGATCCAATCCTGGTAAATCAAAAAGCGGACGATTTTCGCCATCTAAATACCTAGTTGACCTTTAGTTTTCGGTAAATACAGGAGTTGAGTTAAGACTTAGGGTTCCGTAATTAGTAAATATTTTTACGGTTCCGCTCAACCGGTTAAAATCATATTTTTAAGCAGATTTCTGGTTTCAAATTTATGTGTCCAAATAAACAATTCGTTTTAATGTGTTTATATCACTATCACTACATAGTATAAAACAAAGTCGCTTTCTCTGTCCCTATATTCCTATGTATGCTCAAATCTTTAAAACTACGCAACGGATTTTGATAAGGTTTTTTTTTAATAGATAGAGTGATTCAAGAGGAAGTTTAACACGTTATAAATTTGTGAATCAGGAACTAGCGACCTCTTGCGGCGCCATCGAGCACCTGATCGCCGGGCTCGAGGACTCCGCCGAGGACGTGTCGGCCGTGGCCGCCGGAGCCCTGGTGCCGGCTGCGAGGGCTCTCTCTGCACAAGGTATTTACATATAGCTGAATAAGGCTACAGTTACATTGACTTTCAAAGCCAAATAAATGCAAAAAAAAAACAAAAAAAAAAAAAAATGTTTATTTTCAGATAACAAAGTCCATACAGTGAGGATTAAAAAAAAATGTTTACTTCCTCTTGCTCTGAAATAGCTTCATTATTTTAAAAAACAATACGTCAATAGACTCATTGCTGGCCTAAGACAACAATGTAATAAAAAAAATATTCATTGCTGGCCGCTAATGGAGGTTTTTTAATGTACACGTTTTCATACATGAGTACATACAGTGAGTTAGTTGGTTGCGATATGTCACATTACTGACCGTTAGAATATGAATGCGCATTTAAAAATTTGAAATAGGAACTTGCAAGTACTGCCCTGTTGGCGCCAATGAAACATTTGAATTTTGTTTTCTCGCAAGCTGGCGAGCACTATACAAGCCTATCGATAGCAATTAACATCCTCTATTATTTTAAAAAGACTAAAAGTCTTGGCTGCGCTTCGGCCGTTCAATATTATTCTGCCGTTGATTGCTTTATTTTCGGTCTCGACAATAATGTAGTATGTTCCATTTAATTGACTACACATTATAACGTTATTGTTATACAGTAGATAAATAAAAGATGATATTAGAAAAATACACTTATATTTAATTCGATAGTTATACAATGAACTTATGGTCGTGGAGTACAAGCACAAAGTTGGTGACGGAAGTAAGAACGGCAGTAATGTACTCAACTGGCAGATGTCAAGCGAAAAAGACAAACAACTACCAGTCGAGTCATTTTTAGGGGGTAGGGGGGGGGGCGGTGAGGGGAGGGGGGGGGGGCTGCAGGGGCTGGTAGTGGCAGCAGCGTTATAACATCGATATTGAATAAATAGAAACCATTCATTAATTCAAGGTGAGAGGGTTCCGCACGTGGCGGGGCGGCTATGGAGGCTGCTAAGGGAGCAGGACGATTTGGCTGCGCCCGCGCATTCGTACATGGCGCTTTTGGCCGCTTTGTGCGCTTTGCCGCAAGCCGCTAAGATGTTGCAGTGAGTATCGACTTGATTCATTAAGTTATGCTATGATATGAACGAATAAATTCATTCGAAATACATGGATGAGTTATTCGTAAAATTCCAGTGGTGCCACATTTATAAGTCGCCTCGGCAATTTACTATAGTGTTGAATAGCGCCTCTTACTCAAATAATCATTATTGCTTATAGTATTCATACTGCATGGATAGAACTTCTTTATCCAGGTTTCTTAACCAGCTTGCGTCACCAGGTATGAGATGGCGTAATTCCGCCATGCCACCGGGAAAACGAATGAAAAGCGAACTTGTTGCAACTTCATAAGATTTAAAATCCAAAAAAAATAAGTCTCGTACTATCTCGTACATAATACTTAGCGGTGCAGCATGGCGCATACGAATCAGCCAATAGTGGATGGTTGTTCATATGACGCGCTATGATTGGTAGAAATATAGTCGCGGTGTAACTTATAAGGTTTTAAAATTTAAAAATGTTTTGCATACTAGTAATGTGGACGGTATAAAGTAATACTGTACAAGACCTTTATCTTGTAAGGAATAAAAAAATATCCGAATATTTGTAATTATTTTATTGAGACACTATTTTTTTTTCTAAAACGTGTGCTCATAAAGGCTATTAATACTCATTTAAAAAATAATTTCTCTCCCTTAGCCCAATCGACCTATCGGACGTCCTACCTCGCCTCTGGCCCTACCTCGACCACTCGACCAGTTCCGTTCGAAAGGCCACCTTACAAACACTATGCACGCTCACACGACCTCTCATCACCACGGAACATAACGGAGAGACTAATGGTGATGGGGGGGTGAAGACGGAGGCGAGGGGGGAGGAACAGTACCTGATGTGGACGCCCGAACTATTGCAGGATGCGATGAGGCATATATACCAGAGGGTGTTGTTTGAACACGTCTGCGAGATTCAGGATATAGCTCTGAAGGTAGGTTTAGACTATTTTTTTTTTTGAATAATTTTTTACGGCCCTGGAAACGAGTATTTTATGGCCTTTCTTGAATTTATTATTCTTCTTCAGTTCTATTTTAGTCAAACGTTTAGTCAGTAGTTTATTTCAGTCTAGTCAGAGTAAGATAGCGAAGTGAAGCGGTGGAAAAATTTCACTCAGCACTAACTTGGAGATTTTGGTGACAAGGATTAAAGTCACTTATACAGCTTTGTACCACTTCCCAACACTCACGCTTGTTCACGAACACTTAGCGAATAATAATCCACCTTTATTATGCACAAATATTCGAAAAAACTAATTTTTGAAAATTAACAGCGGTTTCCCGCCAAAAACTCGTTTTGAATAAATGGAAATAGGCATAGACAAGTTTGACTGTGCTGAAATTGGTCTATGTATATTTTGCGAGATCATTCCTACTTTGGGCACATCTTGATATCATCGTGATTTGGCCGGCTAGCCAAATCACGAAGAATCACCTATTTTCACGAAATAATTAAATTCGAATTTGAAGTGCCGGCTTTTCAAGAAGCGCCCAGCCACATCGTGATCTGGCCAATATTACGATCGGCCCACGTATATACATATACTAGCTTTTACTCGCGGCTTCGCTCGCGTGAAATTAGAACATTTTTGGTGTACACATACAAATATTCCAGTAATCTCCCTTGGGAACTTGATACTTTTTCAGGACCAAAAGTAGCCTATGTTACTCTCCATCCTTTCAACTAACTATATGCCAAAAATCAGGTCGATTGGTTGCTTAGCTACGGCGTGAAGGAAGGACAAACAAACAAACAAACACACTTTCACATTTATAATATTAGTATGGATAAGGCAAAATGACATTTCTGGTATTCTTATCCAAAAAAGAAAATACCCACTACTGAGAAATGTATACAGGGTTAATTTAAATCAACTGCAAATATTTTAAGGGCAGATTCAGACCATTATACTGAACAACTTTTCCAAATAAACTTTTATCGAAATACGAAATTTTATTTTTCACTCTCCATACTAAACTAGATCAGCTGATTTTCAATTTGTATGGGAGGTCAAAATAATTTTTTCGTATTTCGACATAAGTTTATTTGAGAAAGTGGTTCAGCTTAGTGGTCTGAATCTGCCCTTAAAATATTTGCAGTTGATTCAAATTCACCTAATATAATAAATTTTTTTTTCAAGGTGTGGGAGAATTTATTGCGTCACGCGCGGCTGGACGTGATCCTGCTGGCCGCGTGTCCACTGCTGGCCGCGTGGCTGTGCCTGGCCATGCAGCCCGCGCGGCTGCCCGTCGACCCCGCCCTGTTGCTGCACACGCCACTCAAGGTGAGGGGCGACATCAGCTCTTGTTTTCTTTCTTTGTTGTTACATACGCCACTCAAGGTGAGGGGCGACATCAGCTCTTGTTTTCTTTCCTTGTTGTTACATACGCCACTCAAGGTGAGGGGCGACATCAGCTCTTGTTTTCTTTCCTTGTTGTTACATACGCCACTCAAGGTGAGGGGCGACATCAGCTCTTGTTTTCTTTCTTTGTTGTTACATACGCCACTCAAGGTGAGGGGCGACATCAGCTCTTGTTTTCTTTCTTTGTTGTTACATACGCCACTCAAGGTGAGGGGCGACATCAGCTCTTGTTTTCTTTCCTTGTTGTTACATACGCCACTCAAGGTGAGGGGCGACATCAGCTCTTGTTTTCTTTCCTTGTTGTTACATACGCCACTCAAGGTGAGGGGCGACATCAGCTCTTGTTTTCTTTCTTTGTTGTTACATACGCCACTCAAGGTGAGGGGCGACATCAGCTCTTGTTTTCTTTCTTTGTTGTTACATACGCCACTCAAGGTGAGGGGCGACATCAGCTCTTGTTTTCTTTCCTTGTTGTTACATACGCCACTCAAGGTGAGGGGCGACATCAGCTCTTGTTTTCTTTCCTTGTTGTTACATACGCCACTCAAGGTGAGGGGCGACATCAGCTCTTGTTTTCTTTCTTTGTTGTTACATACGCCACTCAAGGTGAGGGGCGACATCAGCTCTTGTTTTCTTTCCTTGTTGTTACATACGCCACTCAAGGTGAGGGGCGACATCAGCTCTTGTTTTCTTTCCTTGTTGTTACATACGCCACTCAAGGTGAGGGGCGACATCAGCTCTTGTTTTCTTTCTTTGTTGTTACATACGCCACTCAAGGTGAGGGGCGACATCAGCTCTTGTTTTCTTTCCTTGTTGTTACATACGCCACTCAAGGTGAGGGGCGACATCAGCTCTTGTTTTCTTTCTTTGTTGTTACATACGCCACTCAAGGTGAGGGGCGACATCAGCTCTTGTTTTCTTTCTTTGTTGTTACATACGCCACTCAAGGTGAGGGGCGACATCAGCTCTTGTTTTCGTTCTTTGTTGTTACATACGCCACTCAAGGTGAGGGGCGACATCAGCTCTTGTTTTCTTTCTTTGTTGTTACATACGCCACTCAAGGTGAGGGGCGACATCAGCTCTTGTTTTCTTTCTTTGTTGTTACATACGCCACTCAAGGTGAGGGGCGACATCAGCTCTTGTTTTCTTTCCTTGTTGTTACATACGCCACTCAAGGTGAGGGGCGACATCAGCTCTTGTTTTCTTTCCTTGTTGTTACATACGCCACTCAAGGTGAGGGGCGACATCAGCTCTTGTTTTCTTTCTTTGTTGTTACATACGCCACTCAAGGTGAGGGGCGACATCAGCTCTTGTTTTCTTTCCTTGTTGTTACATACGCCACTCAAGGTGAGGGGCGACATCAGCTCTTGTTTTCTTTCCTTGTTGTTACATACGCCACTCAAGGTGAGGGGCGACATCAGCTCTTGTTTTCTTTCCTTGTTGTTACATACGCCACTCAAGGTGAGGGGCGACATCAGCTCTTGTTTTCTTTCTTTGTTGTTACATACGCCACTCAAGGTGAGGGGCGACATCAGCTCTTGTTTTCTTTCTTTGTTGTTACATACGCCACTCAAGGTGAGGGGCGACATCAGCTCTTGTTTTCTTTCTTTGTTGTTACATACGCCACTCAAGGTGAGGGGCGACATCAGCTCTTGTTTTCTTTCCTTGTTGCTGCATACGCCACTCAAGGTGAGGGGCGACATCAGCTCTTGTTTTCTTTCTTTGTTGCTGCACACGCCACTCAAGGTGAGGGGCGACATCAGCTCTTGTTTTCTTTCCTTGTTGCTGCATACGCCACTCAAGGTGAGGGGCGACATCAGCTCTTGTTTTCTTTCCTTGTTGCTGCACACGCCACTCAAGATGAGGGGCGACATCAGCTCTTGTTTTCTTTCTTTGTTGCTGCACACGCCACTCAAGGTGAGGGGCGACATCAGCTCTTGTTTTCTTTCCTTGTTGCTGCATACGCCACTCAAGGTGAGGGGCGACATCAGCTCTTGTTTTCTTTCTTTTAGCATTTCTGTTGTCGTCCTTCGTTGTCCTTGCTAATGAGGAAAAATAAATCTAAGACTGAAGTAGGTATCATTATTATCGTTTAGTTAAATAGGTATTATACTGTTATAGGGTATATTTGTGAAGTCGAAGATAAATAGAAGTGAAGATACATACGTTATAAAAACTTGTAAAAAAAATGTATTCAGATTTTGCTTCTTGATTTTAAAATTACTGGAACATTCGGCTGGAAATTACTTTCGTTTTATAGAATGCTATTATAAACAATTAGACATTTATTCATAGACTGAAAATCAAATAAAAGTCACAAAATTTTTTTAATATGCTTTTTGGGTGTCATTGAAACTGTTTTCCCAAACATGTCTATAGCCGAATAGAAAACTGTTTTCCCAAACATGTCTATAGCCGAATAGAAAACTGTTTTCCCAAACATGTCTATAGTCGAATAGAAAACTGTTTTCCCAAACATGTCTATAGCCGAATAGAAAACTGTTTTCCCAAACATGTCTATAGCCGAATAGAAAACTGTTTTCCCAAACATGTCTATAGCCGAATAGAAAATTGTTTTCCCAAACATGTCTATAGCCGAATAGAAAACTGTTTTCCCAAACATGTCTATAGCCGAATAGAAAACTGTTTTCCCAAACATGTCTATAGCCGAATAGAAAACTGTTTTCCCAAACATGTCTATAGCCGAATAGAAAACTGTTTTCCCAAACATGTCTATAGCCGAATAGAAAACTGTTTTCCCAAACATGTCTATAGCCGAATAGAAAACTGTTTTCCCAAACATGTCTATAGCCGAATAGAAAACTGTTTTCCCAAACATGTCTATAGCCGAATAGAAAACTGTTTTCCCAAACATGTCTATAGCCGAATAGAAAACTGTTTTCCCAAACATGTCTATAGTCGAATAGAAAACTGTTTTCCCAAACATGTCTATAGCCGAATAGGAAACGTGTTTTCTCAAACATGTATAGCCGAATAGGAAACGTGTTTTCTCAAACATGTATAGCCGAATAGGAAACGTGTTTTCTCAAACATGTCTATAGCCGAATAGTAAAACTGTTTTCTCATGTTTTTTTCCCTTCAACAGCAAGAACGACGTCCCCGCACGACGTCGACGTCATCCGACTGCAGCAGCAGCGAGCCGCGAGGCCAGAAGTGGCTGGTGGGGGGCAGCGAGTCGCAGCCGCAGCCGCAGCGGGAGGGCAGCGTGATGCGGGCCAGGACCAGCGCCGCACACATGCTGGGTAGGTGCCGGTGTGTGTGTGTGTGTGTGTAGTGATACAGCAGCGGAGGGCAGCGTGATGCGGGCCAGGACCAGCGCCGCACACATGCTGGGTAGGTGCCGGTGTGTGTGTGTGTGTGTGTGTGTGTGTGTGTGTGTGTGTGTAGTGATACAGCAGCGGAGGGCAGCGTGATGCGGGCCAAGACTTTTTAAATTGCGATATATTATTTTGTTCAAAAATTGAACTATTACTTAAGATATTTTTAAGATTCGCCATTATTTTTAATGACTTAATGGCCTGATCACTACCAGTCGGACAGAGTGGTATTAATAGTCTAAATTCCCAAAATACGTATAAATAAGTTGAAATCTCTGCTATTTCCTTAATCGCCACTTAAAACACGCACTGGAAAGGATGGTTCTTTGGTCAAAAGCCATACATACAGCCGAAATTCGAATAATAAGAGTGTTTATCCAGCGTCCTATGTCGTATAATATGGTCATTTGCTTACAGGTTACCTCTCCTGTTACCTAGTCCAGCCAGCACCCGGTATAGAGTACAAAGCGGAAGACGAGAGTCCAATAGACTGTTATGTTAAGGTTGGTGCAGTTAATGTTAATTTTGTACTAGCGACCCGCCCCGGCTTCGCATAAAAACCTTCCTCTTGAATCACTCTATCTTTTAAAAAAAACAGCATCTAAATCCGTTGCGTAGTTTTAAAGATATAAGCATACAAAGGGACATAGGGACAGAGAAAGCGACTTTGTTTTATACTATGTAGTAATGAATCCTGTTCTTTGAAAACCTTTATTTCTGCTCTTAATAAGGCAGATAGTATGATGATTATTTCTAGTTTTGAATAGAATGGCGAGTTCTTGCCTTCGTCTTGTTCGTTTAAGAGCACCACTGTATTTTTTTCTATCTTATTTGACTCCACATCAAGTTTTGAAATTAAAGTTCTTTTCGTACGCAAGGTCTTTCGATCCACTGGCTGTTTTGCGGTTCCCTATCCCAACTAATATTATAAATGCAAAAGCGAGTTGTTTGTTACGCTTTCACGCTCTATCTACTGAAACAATCTTCCTTCAAATTCAAAAAATTCAAAATTGTTTATTTCGGTAAGTAGCACAGTTACAATAGGTAGTAGTTGGAGCCTACTTTTAAGTATGAAAATACTTGTGCCAGTAGGCTCCGCTCCTCCATATCGCTATATATTGTGCCTACCAGGTAAAAAATATTACTAAATAATACAAACAAAACAAATATTTCAGTTGCGTGCGTGAGGATGTGTGTGTGTGAGTGTGTGTGTGTATGAGGGTGTGTTTGAGTGTGTATGTGTGAAAGTGAGAGGGAGTGTGTCTGTGTGTGTGAGGGTGTGTGAGAGGGTGTGTGTGTCTGTATCTTCCTGAAATTTCGCATACACATATAAGTATTGAGAAGGATAAAGGGTACCTTTCTTCCCGGGAAAAAGCACTGCTCCCGAGGGAAATTCACGCGGGCGAAAGCTAAGCTAGCTAAAGTATATATATAAACGAAGTCCATATTTGCTGGGCATTAAAAACGTGTGAGCGATGTGAAGTTTGCATTAGAAATAAAACAAGAGGAAAATATAAATTTGGGGAATTGTGTCATTGTAGAATGGAGCATTTATTATTAACTAGCTGTTCCCCGCGGCTTCGCCCCGCGTGGGACTTGGTTATATCGCGCCCAAAAGTACAAAAGTAGCCTATGTTTGACCTCAGGTCGTTAATTTTAGTATAGATATTGGGATTTTATGATTAATTGTGGATTATTGGCTTATGTTGTTTCTCTTTTCAGGTATGTAATTTGTGTTATGAGTTATGAGTGTATGTTAACAAACTGGTTATATAATAAACTTCTCTTTTCAGAGCAACATATTTGGTTTTAATAATTCCACATTATATATATATTTATTTATTTTAGGTAATGATAGTGTACCTGCGGTCAGGCAGTGCACTGCAGAGGCTAGTTGCTGGGTTGGTGGTGGCGGCGTGGGCGAGGCATTCCAAGGAACATCGGCTGTTCCCACCCAACATTATAAGGAGGAACGGAAACCTACAGGTGATTATATGATGATTACACGGTGATCGTCACAATACAAAGATATAATAGTATCCAAGTGTGTTAGGTGAAAATACAAACACGTGATATATTATTTTTAAAATTGTCGGTGCGATGTTCTAATTCAAATTCGTTTATTTTTTGAATATATGGGTAGTGTAGGCGACGCGAAGTGATAGCTAAGCTAAGTGCCCATATTAATGTACACATTGTAATTATTTGTTTGGCTTGCATTTATGTATTGTGTACCTATATTTTGAATTATACGTTTATGTGGTTACGGAGTGGTCATGCGTGCCCCCCTGCCCCTCCGCCTTCGGGTGGTGGGACCCCGCGGTGATCGAATCTAGTTTTTGAAAACCAAGTGAACCCAGTCGCCATCTACCAACCGTTATGCGAGTACGCACGCCACTCCACGGCTACAAATTTCCATACATAAACCTGACTTATTATTTCCTATCACCTACAGGTAGGTTATTATGTTATGCGTGTTTTTCGGAAGTAAATTCTTAAGAAAAAGGTAAAAAGAGACGTGCAACCAATTACTATTTATTCAAAATTATGTAATGAATGTTTTTTATTAGTATTTTATAACAAAATTTTACAAAATATGGTGAAATGATTTAAATGATTTATAAGTAAACTAGCGACTTAGCCCCGCCTTCGCATGGTCATAAAAACCTTCCTCTTGAATCACTCGTATCTTTTAAAAAAAAACCGCATCAAAAAATTTTAAAGATTTAAGCATACAAAGAGACATAGGGACAGAGAAAGCTACTTTGTTTTATACTACGTAGTGATTAGACGACCTATAGACTGTGATATTATAAATGTACACCAATCCTCTGCTCGGCAATGCTATAATTAACCTCGAATAATAAAGAAATGCTACCGTAAATAACAATTTCGTAATTTTATTATTATAAAAATCTCATCTACATTTTACTTTCCATTAAACTAATCATAGTATGTTTTGCAGGAGAACGATACGGACTCGAATAGTCATACCGACGAGACAGAAAGAAACGGCGATATATCTCAATTAGCGCCTCCTTTACTGGTCAGCACGCTGCATACAGCGCTCAGCCAATCACTGTACTACGACGAGGTCGCGCTCAACTGTAACAGGTGAGATTGATAATATACATATAAACTACTTTTCTCGCCTTAATATAACTTCATCAAAAAGGGGGTCTAAAAACTCCACTTTGAGCAATTCATCAATCGAATTCATATTATGAATTTCTTAGCAATTCTGTAGCAATTCCACTATTTTTTGTAAAATGGCCAACGAAACTTTGCAATTTCTCTTCAAAAAAATTTAAAGAAATCGGAATTGCTTAAGAATTGCTAAGTAATTCGTAATATGAATTCGATTCGATGAATTGCTCAAAGTGGCGTTTTTAGACCCACAGGTCAATAGTGCTCATACTTAATTGTTAACATGATATAAAAAATATATATTATTAAGTTATGTGATACGATTTTCATTGGGCCATCTATCAGCACAAAAAAAATTTTTTTTCTTAGGCAAAGGGACCTATGGCAGCAATATTTCATCATCGATGTCCACTGCTGTATACAAGTTTCATATTTGTTCATGGCTGTCGTTGTTTCAGGATATTACAAGAAGCGCGCGATTTGCACGCCCTAATGAAACATTACAAGCTGCCCGTCGATGGAGACGACTTCAACAACATATTGAGATTAGAACAGGTAAGAAAATTCTTCCATGCTGGTCTGGGAGAAAAAGAAAAACATAGAATGTACCAGCTGCTTCTCTTCCCGCGCAAGCCGTAAAAGTCGTCTGAGGGAATCGCCGAATGGGGAAATCATGACATAGGCGATGCGGCTAGCAACCCATCACTATTGATTTCCTGTTTCAACTACCATTATGCTAAACGTGGCCTGAGGTCTTATGACCCTAGGCTCTGTCTACCCCGTATGGGATAAAGACGTGATTATATGTATGTATGTATGTAAGAACATTGTGTTTACTGGATTTTGTTGGATATTGGGTTGAAAAGTATCAAAACATCAAGAAATAGGTATATGTACGTGAAGGATCCATCGTCAGAAACTGACATATTCTATACGATTAAACGAGCAATATATAAATTTATTTGTACTCGCGTTATCGAAAACGGCTCTAACGCGATTTCTTTCAAATTTTAAACATAAGTTCTTACAGAGTCAAAAAGATAATCTAGCTAGGTTCCGTGTCTGGGAAAATTCATTTTACTTATATTTTCACACAAAAATTTTCTACGTAAAACGAGCGATTCTCGGTCGCCCAGTTACTTTAAAGTAATAGCAGAAATAAACAAAGTATAATAATCGAAGCTTATTTCCTTTATTTTTGTTTCGAAGTGCTTTCTAATAGTTTTCCTCAAAACTTTTTCTATTTCATTTAATAAATATGTATATTTATGTATTGTGTATGTTTACGTAGTTTAGTATAATATCTATCAAAAATGTCCATCGTGGTAGATTTGTTTATTTGTAAGTACTTATTTTACCCTGTAACTTTTGCGCCGCACAGTTTTTCTGTTTCTCCCAATGGTAGACTGGTAGAGAATGCTTTTAGCATTAAGTCCGCCAATTGTAAAGGTATTTTGTACAGTGGGCTGCAGAGAAATCTGACCCCCTTTCAATAGCGATACTTGTGGCATGGGGGTCAGATTTCTCTGCAGCACACTGTACTTATGGAACAATAAAGTTTTAATAAATAAAAAAACAAATCCCTAGGTGGTCCACTTAACAACAGTCACACAACCAATGATAGCCAACATGAAAACTAAAAGGGTCGCCATCACGTTAGAAGATCGCCGACGCGCGCTGCAGAGCTCGGTGGCACAGTGTTCCAGTGAACAGGGCACCTTGAACGTGTCGTGAGTATAACTGTAATAATAATCCATCCATACTAATATTATAAATGCGAAAGTCTGTCTGTCTGTCTGTCTGTCACCTTTTCACGGCTAAACGGCTGGACCGATTGTGATGAAATTTGGTAGGGATGTAGTAAACGACCTGAGGTCAAACATAGGCTACTTTTGGGCGCGATATAACCGAGTCCCACGCGGGCGGAGCCGCGGGAAACAGCTAGTTTAATAATAAACTTATGGTAATTATAAAAATATTCAAATGTAAACTCGTCTGATTTGACTCAAATTTTGTGAATTGACGTTTTTGAAGAAAATGCTGCAGTGGAGTTTGTGGCGCCACTTCTTCTCCACTTGCGCTTTGGAAGTGGTGGTAAACTTAAAATAAGTAACAATTGACGTCAATAAGTGATAAGAATATCCTACATTGAAAATAAACAATTTGAATTTGTAGTGTTTATCTCTTTCCCAATACCAGCGGGTCTAAAATCGCCACTTTAGCAATTCATCTAATGGAATTAATATTACGAATTCCTTAGCTATTCTTTAGCAATTCCTATTTCTATCATTTTTTTTTTTTGAAGAAGAATTGAAAAGTTTAGTAGGCCAGTTTACAAAACATAGAAGAATTGCTAAGGAATTCGTAATATGAATTCCATTAGATGAATTGCTAAAGTGGCGATTTTAGACCCACAGAACTAAGTATGTGTTTACATTGTCCAATCTTTATATCTCCTAAATTATTATATCTCCGGTAAAGAAACGTTTGTTAAGCCCATGTTGGCTAAAATGTGTTGTGTCTCTTTCTTTCACGTAAAGTGTCAGATAAGAGAAAAAGAGACAAAACATATTTTAGTTAAAATGGGCTTAACAAACGTTTCTTAATACGGGGGTAAGTGTGGAAATGGTCTCACAACTGAGGATGCCGAATATGAAGAAGAAAGCGGACCCCGGGTGTGGCGACACTACAACAAATCTACACATATAAAAGAAAGTAGTTTTTGTTTTTATTCATACATTTTGGAAATAAAAGCTGTTCCCCGCGGCTTCGCCCCGCGTGGGACTTGGTTATATCGCGCCCAAAAGTAGCCTATGTTTGACCTCTGGTCGTTAACTACATCCCTACCAAATTTCATCATAATCGGTCCAGCAGTTTAGCCGTGAAGAGGTGACAGACAGACTTTCGCATTTATAATATTAGTATGGATATGGAAGTATGGATTTTGGAAAACAAATACAGAGCGCAATGTTGTAACTTCTATCTGCGCGCCAAAAAAAAACGGTTGTCTGTAAAGTCGGTTTACTGACGATAGTTGAACGTGACAACGTCATAAGAAATTCGCTTGCACTTCAAGCCTTATGGAACGCCTCAGAGCGAGGTAACGCCGCATTGCGTCATGTTTTTTCGTGCGTGCAGCCGGCTCCATCGAATTACAAGACGTTGTCACGTAAAAAATCGATTTGTTTGTTATTCAGTGTACAAGCGAGCCTGGCAAGCGCGTGCGCTCACTTGCACTGCGCACCGGAAAAACTGAATCCGGTGGTGCGCCCGCTCATGGAGAGCGTGAAGCGCGAGCGGAGCGGCTCGCTGCAGAAGCTGTCCGCTCGCTCGCTCGCCGAACTGCTCGACCAGCTCGCCGAGCGCGAGACCTCGCCGAACAACAAGGTGCTCGTCAATCTGAAGGCTTTTCTCAGGTAAACTTGTGCGTCTTAGTTATAGGTATACTAATATGTAGTGGCATGTACAGAGGTTTTTTCATAGGGAAGATAAGCGTGTCTAATGCGCGGTTGTTTTTTTATTAAACAACTAGCTTCTAGCTAGGCTTCGCATGGGCATGAAAACCTTCCTATTGAATCACTCTATCTATTAAAAAAAAACGCATGAGAATCCGTTGCGTAGTTTTAAAGATTTAAGCATACAAAGGGACAGAGAAAACGACTTTGTTTTATACTATGTATGTATGTATATATATATAAATGTAAGGCCAGGAGTAATATGTTTAAAATTTACCTTAATTGTATAACACGGATTTGTGACAACTTGTGTTTTCAGTGAATAATGTTTTTTAAATGATGGTGGCGCTAGTGTTCACCGAGGTATCACCATAAAAATCGTCCATCTCTACAGATGTGATCCAGAACATACTCCACGCGTGGGATTGGAGAATACTGAAGAAACTAACGGGGACTCGGGCAGCGGAGACAGCGGCGCCGAGGGGAAGCCCGAGCATGGCGCGATACAACGGGGATGTGAGTTTATTTATTTATTGTTTACTAGCTGTTTCCCGTGGCTTCGCCCCGCGTGGGACTCGGTTATATCGCGCCCAAAAGTAGCCTATGTTTGACCTCAGGTCGTTAACTACATCCCTACCAAATTTCATCACAATCGGTCCAGCAGTTTAGCCGTGAAGAGGTGACAGACAGACAGACAGACAGACAGACAGAAAGACAGACAGACAGACAGACTTTCGCATTTATAATATTAGTATGGACTAGCTGTTTCCCGTGGCTTCGCCCCGCGTGGGACTCGGTTATATCGCGCCCAAAAGTAGCCTATGTTTGACCTCAGGTCGTTAACTACATCCCTACCAAATTTCATCACAATCCAGCAGTTTAGCCGTGAAGAGGTGACAGACAGACAGAAAGACAGACAGACTTTCGCATTTATAATATTAGTATGGATTTATTTTATTGTGATAAAAACGACCTAAAACTATTACAATTATCACACATATAAGTAGAAAAAAAAACATAACTAAAAATAAATCACACATTCATGCAAATAAAGCGATTTGATTTGATTTTCATAAAAAACTATGTCACTAATAAAAAAAAAATCCAAAAATTAAGAAAGTACATTCTTATTGGTCAACGTCAAGGTTTATGTATGTGCCTTCTTTTTTTTTAAGCTATTGCATAGCTTTTATCGCGGCCTTTGAGCGCGGCGAGTGTATCAAGAAATTCCGTAATGTAATAAAACCTAACACAATTTCATCAATATTGGTCTTAGACGTAAATTGTAACAGACAGAGAATTTTGAATTTATAATATTATTTTTCTTACCCCCGTATTAAGAAACGTGTGATAAGCCAATTTTAACTAAAATATGTTTTGGCTCTTACTCTCTTACCCGACACTTCACGTGAAAGAACGAGACGAAACACATTTTAGCTAAAATAGGCTTAACAAACGTTTCTTAATACGGGGGTTAAAAATTATATATTTAACCCCCGAAAAATTATATATTTATAAAATTATTATAATTGTTTTATCTGTACATGTTTTAGTTTTATGTCAAATACAACTAAATTGTACTTGACACACTACGCGTTGTCTGTAAAGTCGGTTTACTGACGATAGTTGAACGTGACAACGTCATAAGAAATTGGCTTGCACTTCGAGCCTTAAATGGAACGCCTCAGAGCGAGGTAACGCCGCATTGCGTCATGTTTTTTCGTGCGTGCAGCCGGCTCCATCGAATTATAAGACGTTGTCAAAACAAATGTTTCAGTGGACAAACACAACGGGATCCTAACATTGTGGGAACAACAACGCAGCGCGGAGCTGGTGGCGCCCAAGCGTGGGCGACCGCCCGCCCACGCCCACGCCGCCACGCCTGTCACGACACAGCCACTAAACCTCGACCAGCTGTTCTCGCAGGAGGATGAGGTATGTATTGGGGACAATTGACGACCTCCGTGTGACCGTTACTCAGGAGATCCCGGGTTCGATCCCCGGTCTGGTCAAGATGGTAGATGGTATTTTTCCGAGTGGTCTGGGTCTTGGATGTTTATCTATATATGTATTTGTTATTATTATAAAATATAAGTATCGTCGAGTTAGTATCCCAAAACACAAGTCTTGAACTTACTTTGGGGCTAGCTTGATCTGTGTGACTATTCCCTATATATTAAAAAAAAAAAAAACTAAACAAAACTGGGTCTTTTCTGCCAAAGCACTTGGCAAAACCTCAGCTGCGCTTCGACTTTCCAAAATTACTCTGCTATCAATTGCTTTATTTCAGGCCCTGACAATCAATTGCTTACTTTTTTTCCTCGGTGAACAATGTGGGTAAGTACTCTTTCGCTGACCTAATTTTGTTTTTAATCTTGTCCAGGCCAAGAATGCAGTGTGTATACAGCGTCGCGGCGCGACATTGGCGCTGACGAGCCTCACGGAACACTTTGGGGACGAATTACCGCAACGGCTGCCCACGCTGTGGCAACTCATCACCTCGCCATTCAGCGCCGCCATGACCGATGCCGGTCAGTGTGCTCTGTGTCTCTCGTGTGGTCAAAGTACAAATAAAAATAAATAAATTGTATTTTATTCCTGTTAATTCGAGTCCGTTCAAGTTAGTGTACATAGGCAGCCCTGTTAGACAGACAATAAAAAAATAGTCCTGTCCGATATCTCAAAGTTTTGTTCGCAGAATTGGAATCGCAAACAGTCGAAGCAGCAGAAGAGATGATCTCCCGACTGCAAGTGTTCGAGGCTGTATGCGGCTCTCTCCATCCGAAACTGTGGCAGCAGCTGAGCGGCAACGCAGCGGCCGCCTGCGCCCTCACCCGGAGCGCGTTCACGGCGGTGCGGCACATGGCGGCGCGCGCCCTGGCCGCCATGGCCGCGAGGGACTCGCCCGCCGTCATGCAGACCGTCATGGAACAGGTGACTTGGTAGTTCCGGCTGGTTTGGCTAGATGGCGCTTGTTGTCATTTTGATTTTTCAAGCGTTTGTATTGTTGTCGTGTGAGAGAAATGTGTGCTTTTATGATTGCCGCTCGCGTTTTAACTGGGAGTTTGTACATCAGTTAGTTATTTAGCTACTAGAGACATTTGACAGGTAATCTCTCCACCCAACGCTATATGACAGCAGATGGGCCTTAGCAGGAGTACGTATACAGTGACAACGTAATTCTGGCTGTTTTGGTTAGATGGCGCTTATTGTAATTTTGGTCTATCTGAATCTTTTCTTTCTCTCCACCAACAAAATCCTAGCTCAGTACTCTAATAGCGCGAAAATTTATGGATTTCATTGTTCTTTCCGGTATTCCTTCAGTTACCGGATTTAATTTGTGCCTTTTTATGACAGAAACGTATACTTTTCCAGCTGATTCCCGCGCTGAACGAGTGCGTGTGTCCCCGCGCCCGCTGCGGCGCGGCGGAGGCGGTGGCGCGCGTGGTGGACGCGCTGCAGCTGTCGCTGGTGCCCTACATCGCGCTGCTGGTGGTGCCGCTGCTGGGTAACTATATTGCTGTGTTCACACAGGCGGGGCGCGCGTGGTGGACGCGCTGCAGCTGTCGCTGGTGCCCTACATCGCGCTGCTGGTGGTGCCGCTGCTGGGTAACTATATTGCTGTGTTCACACAGGCGGGGCGCGCGTGGTGGACGCGCTGCAGCTGTCGCTGGTGCCCTACATCGCGCTGCTGGTGGTGCCGCTGCTGGGTAACTATATTGCTGTGTTCACACAGGCGGGGCGCGCGTGGTGGACGCGCTGCAGCTGTCGCTGGTGCCCTACATCGCGCTGCTGGTGGTGCCGCTGCTGGGTAACTATATTGCTGTGTTCACACAGGCGGGGCGCGCGTGGTGGACGCGCTGCAGCTGTCGCTGGTGCCCTACATCGCGCTGCTGGTGGTGCCGCTGCTGGGTAACTATATTGCTGTGTTCACACAGGCGGGGCGCGCGTGGTGGACGCGCTGCAGCTGTCGCTGGTGCCCTACATCGCGCTGCTGGTGGTGCCGCTGCTGGGTAACTATATTGCTGTGTTCACACAGGCGGGGCGCGCGTGGTGGACGCGCTGCAGCTGTCGCTGGTGCCCTACATCGCGCTGCTGGTGGTGCCGCTGCTGGGTAACTATATTGCTGTGTTCACACAGGCGGGGCGCGCGTGGTGGACGCGCTGCAGCTGTCGCTGGTGCCCTACATCGCGCTGCTGGTGGTGCCGCTGCTGGGTAACTATATTCCTTGCTCTATCCTTATGCTATGCTATAGGCGGGTCTACCACCAGCAGAGGAACTCCCTCCTGGCAGTAAACTTCCCTGGGCAACCCGGAAGCCTCTCAACAGACTTAGGGCTGGTGTCGGAAGATGCCGGGAGACCTGTGCTAGGTGGGGTTTTTCTGACAGCAGCCTGTGTGACTGCGGCGCGGTGCAGTCAATGGTTCATCTTTTGTCGTGCCCTAGCTGCCCTGTCTCCTGCACAATGGAGGACTTGAACGAGGCGAACGACCGGACGGTGGTGGGCAAATACTGGGCAAAGTCAATATAGAGTCCATATAGCCATTATGACGGAGGTTCACTCTTATTCCTCACGGTACGCGCCAACCAACCAAGTCCTGACACTACTCTACGCTCTGGTTGCTCAACTCCCTCAAGTTGACATATTATATATCAATTTAAATTCTTTTATTTGTGCATGTATCAGTTTTTTGTCAAATACAACTTAATTATGATACGTAACTCATTACACGTTTTGGAAAACTGTAAGTGTAGGGAGTAGTTGAATAAATAATGACTCGAAAAGAAGAAGAAGAATTAAAGACATTAAAAAACTCTTTAGCTCATTTTAATTTTATAGTACTAGACGGAAGCTCGACTGTACCTAGTCCATTTTGCAATAGAATCAGCTTAAACTTGACGTTATGGTTTTATTGTGTTGTTCACAACTTGCCTTCCAAAAATCTATTTAGGGTTTCGTACAAAAATGAAAAAACGAAACCATTATAGGATCACTCGTGCGTCTGTTTGTCCGTCTGTCACAGCCAATTATCTCTGAACCTACTGGATCAAAACAGATTTTTTTTAAATATATAGACAGACTCTAGACCTAAGACCATTACCAGCGCTATTTTTATTATCATTCATTAACCTCTCTCCATAGGCCGTATGAGCGACCACTGCGAAGCCGTTCGCGTAATGTCCACTCGTTGCTTCGCATCCCTCATACAACTGATGCCCCTGGATGGAGCCATCCCGGAGCCTGAGGGACTCTCTTCAGAACTCCTTGAAAGGCGAGCGAGGGACAAGCACTTCCTGGACCAGCTGTTCAATCCCAAGTCCATCAAGGACTACAAGATTCCGATCAAGGTGTCAACGGAATTGAGGAGTTATCAACAGGTAAGTAAATTATTCTGCAGCCCAATTGTTGATTGATTGTCGTCGGAAATCTTGGAACGGCGAGCGAGGAACAAACACTTTTTCGGACCAACTATTCAATCCCATTAAGGGTTATAGATTCCTATCAAGGTGTCAACGGAATTGAAGAATTACCATCAGGTAATTAAGTGTATTATTCTGCAGCCTGACTGTTGACTGATTGTCATCGGAACTCTTGGAACGGCGAGCGAGGAACAAACACTTTTTTGGACCAGCTATTTAATCCTATTAAGGGTTATAGATTCCCATCAAGGTGTCAACGGAATTGAAGAGTTACCAACAGGTAATTCAGTGTATTATTCTGCAGCCTGACTGTTGACTGATTGTCGTCGGAACTCTTGGAACGGTGAGCGAGGAACAAACACTTTTTTGGACCAGCTATTCAATCCCATTAAGGGTTATAGATTCCCATCAAGGTGTCAACGGAATTGAAGAGTTACCAACAGGTAATTCAGTGTATTATTCTGCAGCCTGACTGTTGACTGATTGTCGTCGGAACTCTTGGAACGGCGAGCGAGGAACAAACACTTTTTCGGACCAACTATTCAATCCCATTAAGGGTTATAGATTCCCATCAAGGTGTCAACGGAATTGAAGAGTTACCAACAGGTAATTCAGTGTATTATTCTGCAGCCTGACTGTTGACTGATTGTCATCGGAACTCTTGGAACGGCGAGCGAGGAACAAACACTTTTTTGGACCAGCTATTTAATCCCATTAAGGGTTATAGATTCCGATCAAGGTGTCAACGGAATTGAAGAGTTACCAACAGGTAATTAAGTGTATTATTCTGCGGCCTGACTGTTGACTGATTGTCGTCGGAACTCTTGGAACGGCGAGCGAGGAACAAACACTTTTTTGGACCAGCTATTCAATCCCATCAAGAATAACAAGATTCCCATCAAGGTGTAAACGGAATTGAAGAGTTATCATCAGGTAATAAGGATGTACTAGATGCAACCCGCGGTGTTATCCGCAGTTTATCGTACACAGCAGCGCCATCTACTTTCAAAATATCTGACTGTAGGTAATTTATTTACAAACCTACATTATATATTAAATTACTTTTATAAAATATAATAACACATAAGTAATACAGTAGATAAAAATACATACACACAACAATTACATATACATAAATACACAGAACAATATAGTATCATAACATTATACAGGGTGTAACATGTAAGTGTAGTCATATTTTCAGGGCCGATAAAGTCGGTCATAAGCAATGTATTCCAATTGGTATTAAATGGAAAAGTTAATAATCGAGTGAATTTTACTTTATTGTAATTTAAACGTATTATCGATATCGATAAGTGTCAACAGACATCACTGTCTGTATCAGCTGACAATGTGAATGACCTTTTTTACCTAAGCCTTAACCACCTCCTGTCGAGCACACATTTTCTCCTGGTAAGAGATCTAATGCAAAATAAATTAAGCAAAAAATTAAGGTTCCGTATGATTTATTTTTTTAATAATTTTGATATGTCTTCTTTGCTACGACAAAAGCCAAAAAGTAAACTAAGGGATTTTTAGTTATTATGCCGCCTCCGCAGCAGCGTCCCGGCAAAGGGTAAACGCAAAAACTACTTGGTAAATGTGTACAAATAAATGGTCTTACAATCAGACCGAGTGAAGTAGAGTAGAAAGCAAGAAAGTCGACCTTGGGACGACGATCGGAGAATACAACCGGGAAATCGCTTAGAAGAGAGATAAACTTGACACAAAAAAAATGAAACAAACAGAAATTGATGAACTGGCTAGTTGACGTTGTAGTTTTTTTCCCAGTTGCGTACATCATCACTTACCTATTTCGGAGCCGGAGGGAGGTTCGACCGCTGTCGCCTACACGGTACAGACAAACAGAACAGAGGTGTACAGTACTTTGTTTCCATCACCATCTTTCAGTTTTGTCATATCATATCACTGCCTCCGTAGTCCAGTGGTTAAGGCGTTTTGCCTGTAGACCCGTGGGTCGACGTTTCGATTCCCACGCGAAGCATACTTTGTTTAGTTGTTTCCAGTTTGGTTAGGACATATCAGGCTTGAATCACCTGATTTGCGTGCCGTGCGTGCACGTTAAGCTGTTGGTCCCGGCTGCCATCTGGTATTCGTTAAAGGAACCACGTCAGAGGCAGAGACGCGGTTCCGAACAAAACAACTCTGACACCAGGATGTGCATGGTCGATTGACTATGACACCTACACGAAATTAATGAACTTTTGTCATAAACATTGTCTTGCTTAAAAAAAACACCATAAAAGCACCGCGGAAGTACCTATTGTATGCGCACATGTATTATGATATGCCCCTGTGACACCTGGTACATTAGCAATAAAAATTAAAGAACCCTAAATTTATTTATGTGCCTAGGCTACGCCTATTTACTTATGTATTGTAAGAAAAGAAGATATTTCTTTCTCTTTTTGTTTAATTTTATTTTGATTATTGGTTCTGTACACATTAGGCAAAAGATGCAAGGGCATTGCAAGGGAATTCAAACCTCTGCCCCATAGCAGACTTTTACGTCATTCTCGAGGGAGAAAGTTCGAGGGAGTGGTCTATTCCTAAGCTGGATATACCACGCGCTTGCAAGAACGTATCAATAGTATTAGGATAGCATAAGTGCTAGAGAGCAAATACATAATTTTTAAGAAAAGAATCATATTGAACCCTAATTAAAGCCACACCCACCTCATATACAAATTTACCATCTCTTTCTTCTTTTTGAGCTGGATATACCACGCGGTCATCTTACTATTACTAGGATAGCATAAAAGTAAAGAGTAAGTACAAATTGGTGTAGATACTTTTTATTTTAATCGCGCGCGTGACACTTAAATTTTTTTGAAAATGTCATTTTTAAGTCACGCCGAATACTACAAAATGATTCTTTGAGTGAGGGCTGCCGATGGTAGTCTTCGTGGAGCTCGTGATTTGTATCGTGAGAGGTTTATCGAGGGACGTCCAGAAGCTGAGCAAAGGCAGCTGCCATCTTTGGAGTGCTTTCGTAGGATGGTGCTTCGATTGTGTGAAACTGGGTCATACCGTGGCTCCACTTCCCATGAACGCGCAAGCACCATCGACCCGGACTTTGAAGAAGCCGTTCTTGAGCAATTTGGTTATGTTCACGTGTTTATTTGAATACCTACGTTGCGGTAGTGTACTACAATAAAAAGTGATTTTATTAATAATGAGTGTGGTGTGTGAAGTTAAATTTATACTGGGTAGGAAAAGACAATTCAATGTGTTTTGTGCGCCAAAGATACCGCCGCCACGCGCGCCGCCATTGTGTTTTTCGCTCCCTGATACCAGGCGCGCATGAACAGGCAGAGCTAACAATATCTCCACGTAAGTAGGTTTGATTAGTAGAGTTCATGACCCCACTAGTGATGGGACACGATTGTTTTGATTATGACGTCACAAAAAAATATATTTGATTAAATTTTCATTTTTTATTAAAGTAGCTTATTGTGTCTTATGACATTGCACACAAGATCTACATCGATTACACTTATACCTCCTTGAATATGACTACACTTACATGTTACACCCTGTATAAATATATTTTATTTATTATATTTCACTACATAAACTCAATATTTATTTAATTGACAAGTAAAGCCGAGCGTATCCGTAGTATGCAGCGAGGACCGCATTCCATACCGGTTCGGTAGCCGGTAGGTACTATCTCGATGCGCACGCGCGCCTTCGCTCGTCGCTGCAGTCAGTCGAGCCGCGCCCGAGCAACGCAAGGTGCATGCCGTTCGATGCTTTGCCGCGCTTTACGATATTGTTGATTTACGAGCGTTAGTGCCTACATTTTCTACCTGTGCTTTTTCTTGACTTTCTTCTGCTTGTACTGTGTCTTACTCTTTCTATAACAATTACTCCTTCTGTTAGCTTTCGTGTGTTGCTAAAATAAATCACAGTTGTTAAATAACTGCAGTTTGCATTTACTTATAATTACTACTGAACTAAGCAACCTAAATTGGTGACCCGCTCCGGACACGATAAATAGAAGCAGATGTCAGAAACAAATACCGACGAAGAATCAGGTGTAACAATACGTAGCAAACGGCAATTCAAAATGGCGGATTCGGACTACGAGGACACAAATGTCGCACCCACTGTAGTGACGGCTACACCCACACCACCCGTGCATATGAAAATCCCACCGTTTTGGCCGGAAAAACCGGCTATCTGGTTTGCTCAAGTGGAAGGCCAGTTTGCCATTATGCGGATTAAGGATGACACCACAAAATTTTACCATGTTTTGGCCACGCTCGACCGGCAATATGCAGCGGAAGTGGAGGACATTCTCACCGGCCCAGCGGACTACACACGCCTTAAAACTGAACTAATAAAAAGACTGTCTGTGTCACGCGAAAATAAAGTTAAGCAACTTTTAATGCACGAGCAAATGGGTGACCGCAAACCATCCCAATTTTTGCGTCACCTGCAGCACCTCGCTGGACCTGCTATTCCAGAAGATTTTTTGAAGACGATTTGGACTAGCCGCCTACCTATAGGTATGCAACCGATCGTCGCATCTCAACCGACTCTGTCGTTGGACGCTCTCGCCGAGCTGGCTGATCGAGTGAACGACATCGCGACGCCGCCGCAACAAGTAGCTGCAACTTCATCTTCATCATCTTCAATCGACCAGCTGACAAGTCAGGTAGCAGAGTTAACCAGGCAGGTCAGCGCGCTTACGTCTAAAGTCAACGCTAGGAAATCCCGACCACACGAGAGAGACCAAAGATATGGGTCACGCAGCCGCTCATCATCACGCACCCGTTCGCAATCGAATTATCGACGCTTTCCTGTATGCTGGTATCACAACAAACATGGATCCAAGGCAAAATACTGTGTGAAGCCCTGCGATTACCAGTTGAAGGCGGAAAACATTCCGGGCAGTCAGTGATGGCGACTAACGACTGCCACAGCCCCACCGGTCGCCTCTTCGTGATGGATCGTGCGACGAACATGAACTTTTTAATAGATACGGGAAGCGACATATGTGTTTATCCAATTTCTAAACTTAGGGAGCATAGACATAAAAGTGATTATCAGTTGAGCGCTGCCAATGGTTCGGCTATCGACACTTACGGCTATATACAATTAAATTTAAACCTTGGTTTACGTAGGAATTTTCCCTGGAGATTTGTAGTGGCTGACGTCACAAAACCTATAATTGGTGTAGATTTTTTGGCATTTTACCAGCTTATAGTTGACGTTAGCAAGCAAAGACTAGTCGATAGCTTAACCAATGTCAGTGCTATAACTACCGTAGCTTCACCTAATTGTCTTATATCCAGTGTTAAGATTCCCACAGGTGGTAATAGTAGGTATCACTCAATTCTATCCGAATTTCCGGAAATAACACGTCCCGCTGGTATTCCGGATATCGTCAAGCACACTACCACTCACCACATACGAACAACACCAGGCCCCCCAGTATCATGCTCTCCTCGTCGATTGGCCCCCGACAAACTTAAAATAGCAAAAACCGAATTTGAATCTATGATAGCTAACGGCATCGCGCGTCCGTCAGACAGCCAGTGGGCATCACCCCTACACCTCGCACCAAAAAAGGATAACGGGTGGCGTCCCTGTGGCGACTATCGGTTATTAAACGCAAGAACCATACCTGACAAATACCCTATTCGCCATATACACGACTTTTCGCATGCTTTGTCAGGATGTAGGTATTTTTCAGTCATCGATCTCGTGAAAGCGTACCATTTTATTCCCGTTGCTAAAGATGACATACCGAAGACCGCGATTGCTACACCATTCGGGTTATACGAGTTTCCGTTTATGACCTTTGGGTTACGCAACGCAGGAGCTACATTTCAACGATTTGTCGATGAAATGACCCGGGGACTCGATTTTTGCTACCCCTATTTAGACGATTTTTTGATTTTTAGCAAAACTCAAGCCGAGCACGAAATTCACCTTAGACAAATATTTACTCGCATGAAAAATTACGGCGTTCTCATCAACATTAATAAGTGTGTTTTCGGCGCATCCAAAGTGACTTTTCTCGGTTACGAAATATCCGAAATAGGAACAAAGCCTTTGGATAGCAAGGTGGAGGCAATCACCAACTTCCCGCTCCCCAAGACAGCCAGAGAGCTTCGGCGATTTTTGGGCATGATAAATTTTTATAGGCGATTTATCCCCAATGCCGCGCAGATTCAAGCCCCTCTGAATGCCTTGTTAACCGGGTCAATAAAAGCTTCTCACCCTGTCGCTATAACGGGAGATGCCCTGGACGCTTTTGAGGCCTGCAAGAAGAGCCTCTGCGACGCAACACTTTTGGCACACCCTGACACTCAAGCTAAGTTAGGACTCGTGACTGATGCCTCCGATACAGCAATAGGCGCCGTCTTACAGCAAAGGAAAGATGGACACTGGCAGCCGTTAGCATTTTTCTCGCGCAAGCTAAGCCCGTCGCAAACTAAATACTCTCCGTATGATCGTGAGCTACTCGCTATCTACGAGAGTATAAAGTATTTTCGTCATATGCTTGAGGCTACTAACTTCACAGTCTATACTGACCACAAGCCACTCTGTTACGCTTTCCACGAACGGAAAAGTAACTGTTCACCGCGTCAGTATAGACATCTCGATTTAATCTCGCAGTTCACTACGGACGTACGTCATATTTCAGGGAAGGACAACGTCGTTGCTGACACGCTTTCCCGTATTTGCGAACTACAGACGCCCGTCGACTTAGAAGTTATGGCCAAATTGCAAGCCACAGATCCGGAACTGGCTGAACATCTCCAAAGTGACACTTCACTCCGTCTCAAAAAGATGACTTTACCTGGGAGTTGTACTGAACTGTACTGCGACGTCAGTACACCAGCCCCTAGGCCTTTTGTCCCAAAAGAACTGCGTCGACAAGTATTTAGCTCACTTCATTCGCTGAGCCACCCAGGAGCCAATGCCACAGCCAAGCTCGTTGCGCAACGCTTCGTCTGGCCACTGATGCGCAAGAACTGCCGTGAATGGTCAAAGGCATGTTTGGCGTGCCAGCGCTCGAAGGTAAGCAGACACGTATCGTCCCCTATCGGTACGCTCCAATTACCTACAGCGCGGTTCAAACATGTTCATTTGGACCTGATCGGCCCATTGCCCCCTGACGGTGATTATCGGTATTGTCTCACACTCGTCGATCGCTTCACGCGATGGCCTGAAGTCGTGCCACTAACCGATATCACCGCCGAAACAGTGGCCAAAGCGTTTGTTTCCTGTTGGGTGTCTCGTTATGGTTGTCCCATCGAAATTGTCACCGACCGCGGGCGACAGTTCTTATCAGCGCTGTTCTAGCAACTGTCCAAGTCCATCGGTTTCGACCATCGGAAGACCACATCCTATCACCCACAATGCAACGGCTTGGTGGAACGTTTTCACCGACAGCTAAAGGCAGCAATCACCTGTCACGCAGTCTCAAATTGGACGGAGATTCTACCAATTGTTCTTCTTGGTATCAGAAGTGCCTTTAAGGAAGACCTCCAAGCTACGTCGGCTGAACTAATGTATGGCGAGCCTCTTCGTCTTCCCGGCGAGTTTTTTGGCCACAAGGTATCCGGCTATACAACCGACGTCACCGACTTTTCAGCCCGCCTGAAGTCTTTCGCTGAAAACGTACGCCCAGTTCCACCTCAGCACCACTCTGCACATAGAACTTTCGTTTTTAAAGACTTGGCCATATGTAGTCATGTTTTCCTCAGAGAAGACTTACTACGTAGCTCACTTCAGCCTGCATACACAGGGCCACACAAAGTTATAAAAAGAGGTGCTAAGTATTTTACTATTAGCTTAAAAGGAAAAGACTCGACAGTTAGTATAGACCGCCTGAAACCGGCCTATGTACTGTTCGATGACGTATCCCCACCTAAACATCAACCCCCTGAACCTCCACAGTCACAATCACAGGATGCCTCTATTTTACCTGATGTACCTGACACTTCAGTCACGCGGACAACGCGTTCGGGAAGACGAGTCCGTTTCCCCGATTATTATCGCCCTTAGACTCGGTCTCTGGAGGGGAGTGATGTAGGTAATTTATTTACAAACCTACATTATATATTAAATTACTTTTATAAAATATAATAACATATAAGTAATACAGTAGATAAAAATACATACACACAACAATTACATATACATAAATACACAGAACAATATAGTATCATAACATTATATAAATATATTTTATTTATTATATTTCACTACATAAACTCAATATTTATTTAATTGACAAGTAAAGCCGAGCGTATCCGTAGTATGCAGCGAGGACCGCATTCCATACCGGTTCGGTAGCCGGTAGGTACTATCTCGATGCGCACGCGCGCCTTCGCTCGTCGCTGCAGTCAGTCGAGCCGCGCCCGAGCAACGCAAGGTGCATGCCGTTCGATGCTTTGCCGCGCTTTACGATATTGTTGATTTACGAGCGTTAGTGCCTACATTTTCTACCTGTGCTTTTTCTTGACTTTCTTCTGCTTGTACTGTGTCTTACTCTTTCTATAACTATTACTCCTTCTGTTAGCTTTCGTGTGTTGCTAAAATAAATCACAGTTGTTAAATAACTGCAGTTTGCATTTACTTATAATTACTACTGAACTAAGCAACCTAAACTGACTTTTGAACCAAACCTACGGTAATCGTGTATTTTTTGGTATAAAAAGTACTTCGTGTTAATCCAAGGTGTCAGCTACCATACCAAATATCATTAAAATTGGTCCAGCTTTTGAACGTGATATAGTAAAAAACATATAAACTCTCGCTTTTGTGATAGGTATTAGTGGGATAACTCTGCGGCCATCAACTCATCATTCATGCTTTTTTCATCCCAACTAATATTATAAATGCGAAAGTGAGTTTGTATATTTGTTACCTCTTCACGCTGTATCTACTGAACCAATCTATTTGAAACTTCGCAGACATGGACTGAGAATGACATAGGGTATTTTTTATCCCGGGAAAAAACACTGTTCCTGAAATTCACGCTGGTGAAACCGCGCGTAAAACCGCGGGCGAAAGCTAGTTCATATATATTGCAAAAAAATATCAGTGTCATTTACACAAATCAATCCAAAATTGTCTAATGTTGTTATTAATCATGTAACAGGCGGGGGTGAACTGGCTGAGGTTCCTGTACACGTACAAGCTGCACGGCGTGCTCTGCGACGACATGGGGCTGGGCAAGACCCTGCAGTCCCTGGTGGTGATCGCCGGCGCCCACCACGAGCGCCGCCAGCAGCGCCGGCCCGAGCTGCCCTCGCTGGTCGTGTGCCCGCCCACGCTCACCGGTATACATGTCCACACTAATATTATTAATGCGAAAGTCTGTCTGTCTGTCACTCGTCACGGCTAAACTGCCGGTCCGATTGTGATGAAATTTGGTAGGGATGTAATTAACGACCAGAGGTCAAACATAGGCTAATTTTTGGCGCAATATAACCAAGTCCCACGCGGGGCGAAGCCGCGGGGCTAAACAGCTAGTGGTAAAATAAATGGGTATTATCCTATCCTATACTATTAAACTATGCCTGAACGGTCTCGGTTCAAGATTTGTCAAGGAAATAATTGATTTAGCTTATTTTTAATATTATTTTGTCCGTCGTCGTTGGTCGTCCGAAATCAAGTCTCTGAAGTCTATTGTTTTGTCTGTCTGTCATATGTCTCGTTTTTATTTGTCAAAGAGTCTTTAGTCATTATATCACACAGATTGAGTTAGCCCTAAAGTAAGTTCGAGACTTAGATAAACATCCAAAACCCAGGCCAATCAGAAAAAGATCATCTTTCATCTTGAATGACCGGGGATCAAACCAAGGCATGTTAACCATTACGCCACGAAGGTCGTCATTTAAAAAAGGCTGGAGCCGCAATAATGCCGTATGTTCTATTATGCCGGTAATAGGATCATAGAATAGATTGCATAGATAGGTGACACTATAGAGAACTTGTAGGGAGATCAAGCAGGTGCGACTGGAAAGAGATGCGAAATGCTAGTACAGCGCACTCTTCCGAGATTCGGCTCGTATCACCGAGAGGTTGGTAGAGCCATGGGAGGTGGAGGGAAGTATGCCGGTAATAGGATCATTTTTTTTTAGAACCGAAGTGAACGGATTGCTTAAACTTTTTGGGTTGCCACAGGACAGGTACTTTTGCCTAGTGTGGAGCCAACGTGAATCTTCTGGTTGTGTTCAATAACTTGCTACGTTGTTCAATTAAATGTATGTTCTTTTTTTGACGTGACAACGTCTTATAATTCGATGGAGCCGGCTGCACGCACGAAAAAACATGACGCAATGCGGCGTTACCTCGCTCTGAGGCGTTCCATTTAAGGCTTGAAGTGCAAGCGAATTTCTTATGACGTTGTCACGTTCAAATATTTAAACGAGAAATATATATGTATATATAATTTATGAATACTCGCGTTACGAAAACGGCTCTAACGATTTCTTTGAAATTTAAACATAAGTTCTTACATAGTCAAAAAGATAATCTAGCTAGGTTCCGTGCCTGGGAAATTTTATCTTTCCCATATTTTCATGCAAAAATATACAGTGCATAAAACGGGCGAAGCTTTATGCACTTAATATTTATTTGGGTCGCTCGTTCGCTTAAAAAAAGAGTTACAGACAGACACCTTATATTTTGCGTTGAATGTCCAATGAATTTAGACGATATATTTTTTTTTTTTTTTCAAATTTCAGGCCACTGGGTCTTCGAAGTGAACAAATTCATCCCATCGCAATATCTAAAACCTTTACAATACGTCGGGCCGCCAGTTGAACGCGAACGATTGCGGGCTCGCGTCAAATTCCACAACCTTATTGTGGCCTCGTACGACATCGTGAGGAAGGACATCGAGTTCTTCAGCAGCATTCGGTGGAACTACTGCGTGTTGGACGAAGGTCACGTGATCAAGAATGGGAAGACGAAGGCGTTTAAAGCCATCAAACAGCTGATTGCTAATCACAGGCTGATATTGTCAGGGACGCCGATACAGGTGAGTTTTATAACCACCATTTTTATAACATTTTCGATTATTTATAACATTAACGTATTAAGAAACGTTTGTTACGCCCGTTTTAGCTAAATATGTGTTTTGTCTCGTTTTTGTTAATGAATTGTTTAGTCTCGTTCTTTTACGTGAAATGACGGTAAGAGAGAAAAAGACAAAACATATTTTAGTTAAATGGACTTAACAAACGATTCTTAATACGCGTTCGGAGTAAGGCTTTGTAATATTTTGATTGTTTTCTATTTCAGAAAATCGGCACAGACTTCGATTTAATTATATTTTAAATTAGAAAGAAACGATGAAGTATTTTTTTTTCTTCATTTGCTTAAATGCGTTTCATCATTATCATTTCATGCGCAGGCTGTCCACTGCTGGACATAGGCCTCCCCCGAGGATTTCCAAAATGACCGGTCGGAAGCGACCTGCATCCAGCGGCCGCCTGCGACCTTTTTCAGGTCATCCAATAACCTGCGTTTGCTCTGTTCTTTTTAAAAATCACATTAAGATTTAAACAATTAGATTTAGCAGTGGGATCATTTCACGGGAGAAAATTTAAAAAATATTGCCTTCTTTCAAACGATAATGCGATCGTATGACGGATCGCTCTTTAAACTGCTGTCTCTCTTTAGTGGTGCAGCAAGCCTTTTGACTTGAATTTTGTTTTTTTAAGTCTTGTTTAGCCATTATAGAATAAGGGCTCAAACGTGTGTGGTCTCCACCAGAACAACGTGCTGGAACTGTGGTCCCTGTTCGACTTCCTGATGCCGGGCCTGCTGGGCACGCAGCGGCAGTTCACGGCGCGCTACTCGCGGCCCATGCTGGCCGCGCGGGAGCCCAAGGCCGGGCCGCACCTGCTGCAGGCCGGCGCGCTCGCCTGCGAGGCCCTGCACCGACAGGTCGAGATGTGGCTCTTTTTTTTTGACGTCACAACGTCTTGTAGTTCGATGGAGCCGGCTGCACGCACGAATCTTCTGGTTGTCTTCAATAACTTGCTACGTTGTTCAATTGAATGTATGTTCCTTTTTTGACGTGACAACGTCTTGTAATTCGATGGAGCCGGCTGCACGCACGAAAAAGCATGACGCGATGCGGCGTTACCCCGCTCTGAGGCGTTCCATTTAAGGCTTGAAGTGCAAGCGAATTTCTTATGACGTTGTCACGTTCAACTATCGTCAGTAAACCGACTTTGCGGACAACCGATTTTTTTTTTTTTGATGTGAATATAATCCACAATATGGCAATCAAACATATAGCTTACTAGCTGTTCCCCGCGGCTTCGCCCCGCGTGGGACTCGGTTATATCGCGCCCAAAAGTAGCCTATGTTTGACCTCAGGTCGTTAACTACATCTCTACCAAATTTCATCACAATCGGTTTAGCCGTTTAGCCGTGAAGAGGTGACAGACAGACAGACAGACAGACTTTCGCATTTATAATATTAGTATGGATTAGTATGGATTTTTGCCAGTATCAAGTTTTAGATAAATGTTCTTCATTTTGTCGAGTAACAGTCAAGTCGAGTCAGTAGTCATGACTAGTCAAGTTAGTCGAGGGTTAAGTGAAGCGTTGGAAGTTTCGCTTAGCTTTATCTTGGGAGATTTTGGTGACAAGGATTAAAGTCACTTATACGACATTGTACCACTTCCCAACGCTCACGCTTGTTCACGAACACTTATTATGCACAAATACTCGAAAAAACACAAATATTAGAAAACTAGCTGACCCGGCGAACTTCGTACCGCCTTTCTTAATATTTTTTTCCGTAAGAACCTTGTACAGGGTATTAGAAAACTACAAAAAAAAAACAGCCTAATCGATCAAGCCGTTTTCATGCTTTGTCGTGACAACGGAAAACGGGTTTCATATTTATATAGATAGATAGATAAATACAATGACGATAACTGAGCGACTATAGCTTGGCGCCAAAACCCCGCTGTGGCTTTACATCTTATTTATTTACTATTGCTTCACATTGGATTGATTGGATTATTAGGGTTCTGTGCCTCAATATGCAAAAACGGAAGCCTTTTCTTGTCCGTCTGTCTGTCAATTTTTTTTCTGAGGTACGCATAAACGTATCAAGTTGAAATTTATAACATACTAGCGACCCGCCCCGGCTTCGTATGAGCATAAAAACCTTCCTCTTGAATCACTTTATCTATTAAAAAACGCATCAAAATCCGTTGCGTAGTTTTAAAAATTTAAAGCATACAAAGGGACAGAGAAAACTACTTTGTTTTATACTATGTAGTGATTTATTAGGGAATTTCCGGGAATAATGCTTTTCTCCGGATCAAAAAGCACCCTATGTCCTTTCTCAATACTCCTTGCTATGTGTATGCGAAATTTCAGGAAGATTGGTTGAGTAGATAGGACGTGAAGAGGTAACAAACAAACAAATATATAAATTTACTTTCGCAATAATAATATTAGTTGGGATTTATGAATCTTTATTATACCACAAGTAACAAAATACGACTTAAGACGATACCTTGGTAAACACTGGCGCCACCATTAATTAAAAATCATTATTCACTGAAAACACAAGCTCATCAATAATCCCTGTCTTATGTAATTAAGGTTATGGATTTAAAGTTAATTTTAAACATATTAAATTATTATATTATAGTACCCTATAGTTACAAATTGCAATATTAATAATTAAACTAGATAAGCGATCAAAGCTAAATGCTTGAAAAAAAAAAAAATGATGGAAAATAAATACGGCGTCGAAATCAACTACTCTTTTCTTCCTTTTGATTAGCTACTAACTCTACTTCAAACATATAATCATTTTGCAAAACAAGTGAAACATTTATGAAGAGATATTATTAAATTATTAAAGGCCGCCATATTTAAAATGAAACCCTTAAAAAGAATAATAACCTTTCTAACAGGTGTTGCCATTTCTACTGCGGCGAGTCAAAGAAGACGTGCTCAAAGAGCTCCCACCGAAGATAACCCAGGACTACTACTGCGAACTCAGTCCGCTGCAGAGGAAGCTTTACGAGCATCTGTCCAAGGAGCACATGCCGCAGGGCATCACTAGTCATACGCACGCTTTCCAGGTAAAAATGCTGTAAATTTATATCTTAATGAATAATAACAAACAAGTTTTTATTGTGATTTTCATTGAAGCGTACAATTTTAGTTTCCTTGTTTGTAATAAATCTGTAGTACTAAACAAAAGTGTATACAAAAACATAGAATACAAAGGTATAAAACAAAGGTACAATGGCGGACTTATCCCAAAAAGGGATCTCTTACAGTCAACCAGTAAGTGACTCACGGGTGCTTATAAGGAAGAAGATAAGTACAATACTCACATGATAAATATAAATGTATAAATAAACCTACTCAAATATCATATACTATATAAACATCATGTACAAATACATACATATACAATACATATATACATTTTTTGATATACTATACAATATAGAGATGTATAACGGACGACTGAATACAGGGAGACATGGAAATTACTCCACCGACTAGAACAATGTTCTTAGTTATTGAAAGGAAGATATTTTGTCGCAGTACCTACACAACTACCCTTTAAACCGAAACACAATTCATGCATAATCATCATAAATTTAAGAGCCATGCTCTTGTCGGTGGAGTTCCTTCCATTTTTGTCTATCTTTAGCAAGTTCCATTATTTCTTGATACGACACGACGTTTGTTTTCTCTTTTATTTGATTTATATAACTACTAGCTGTTCCCCGCGGCTTCGCCCCGCGTGGGAATCGGTTATATCGCGCCCAAAAGTAGCCTATGTTTCAGGTCGTTAACTACATCCCTACCAAATTTCATCACAATCGGTCCAGCAGTTTAGCCGTGAAGAGGTGACAGACAGACAGACTTTCGCATTTATAATATTAGTATGGATGCCTTGGTCTATCTGGACCCCTTCTTCCTTCTATTGATTCAATTCATGCATATAAGTAAAATGTCATCCATATAAGTTTTTCTAACACAATCCCGTTACTTTGCAGGCGCTGCACTACCTACAAAACGTGTGCAACCATCCCAAACTGGTCCTCACTCCCGACCACCCTGAGACTTCTCGCGTCACAGTACAACTACTAATGCAGCATTCCACACTGGACGATATAGAACATTCTGCCAAGCTGCCAGCTCTCAAGTAAGTGACTGACTTCACACACGCATCAAACACTACTCGCAATATAGATGTGCTCACTTCTATGCACCTCGCGTGCCTTTTTTGATGGTATTGAGCATATTCAGCCAAGATGCTCTCTAACAATTTTGTCAACTACCCGCATCAAACCCATCAACCCAAAACTTACCCGCAATTTAGTGATTTTTACGTTTAAAATATTCTATAAATAACCCTATGAATTTATCTTCCAGACAACTTCTCCTAGACTGCGGCATCGGCACCACCACTTCTGACTCGGAAGCCGAGACTGTCGTGTCCCAACATCGAGCGCTAGTGTTCTGCCAGCTGAAGAAGATGCTGGACATCGTGGAGCAGGACCTGCTTAAGAAGCATCTGCCGGCCGTCACATACCTGAGGCTGGACGGGTCCGTGCCGCCGCATCAGAGGCACGCCATCGTCACTCGCTTCAACAACGACGTGTCCATAGACCTGCTGCTGCTCACTACTGCTGTAAGTATGGAGGTGCTGGACATCAGCAGCTGGACTTGCTGAAACATCAGAGGCACGCCATCGTCACTCGCTTCAACAACGACGTGTCCATAGACCTGCTGCTGCTCACTACTGCTGTAAGTATGGAGGTGCTGGACATCAGCAGCTGGACTTGCTGAAACATCAGAGGCACGCCATCGTCACTCGCTTCAACAACGACGTGTCCATAGACCTGCTGCTGCTCACTACTGCTGTAAGTATGGAGGTGCTGGACATCAGCAGCTGGACTTGCTGAAACATCAGAGGCACGCCATCGTCACTCGCTTCAACAACGACGTGTCCATAGACCTGCTGCTGCTCACTACTGCTGTAAGTATGGAGGTGCTGGACATCAGCAGCTGGACTTGCTGAAACATCAGAAGCACGCCATCGTCACTCGCTTCAACAACGACGTGTCCATAGACCTGCTGCTGCTCACTACTGCTGTAAGTGTGGAGGTGCTGGACATCAGCAGCTGGACTTGCTGAAACATCAGAGGCACGCCATCGTCACTCGCTTCAACAACGACGTGTCCATAGACCTGCTGCTGCTCACTACTGCTGTAAGTATGGAGGTGCTGGACATCAGCAGCTGGACTTGCTGAAACATCAGAGGCACGCCATCGTCACTCGCTTCAACAACGACGTGTCCATAGACCTGCTGCTGCTCACTACTGCTGTAAGTATGGAGGTGCTGGACATCAGCAGCTGGACTTGCTGAAACATCAGAGGCACGCCATCGTCACTCGCTTCAACAACGACGTGTCCATAGACCTGCTGCTGCTCACTACTGCTGTAAGTGTGGAGGTGCTGGACATCAGCAGCTGGACTTGCTGAAACATCAGAGGCACGCCATCGTCACTCGCTTCAACAACGACGTGTCCATAGACCTGCTGCTGCTCACTACTGCTGTAAGTGTGGAGGTGCTGGACATCAGCAGCTGGACTTGCTGAAACATCAGAGGCACGCCATCGTCACTCGCTTCAACAACGACGTGTCCATAGACCTGCTGCTGCTCACTACTGCTGTAAGTATGGAGGTGCTGGACATCAGCAGCTGGACTTGCTGAAACATCAGAGGCACGCCATCGTCACTCGCTTCAACAACGACGTGTCCATAGACCTGCTGCTGCTCACTACTGCTGTAAGTATGGAGGTGCTGGACATCAGCAGCTGGACTTGCTGAAACATCAGAGGCACGCCATCGTCACTCGCTTCAACAACGACGTGTCCATAGACCTGCTGCTGCTCACTACTGCTGTAAGTATGGAGGTGCTGGACATCAGCAGCTGGACTTGCTGAAACATCAGAGGCACGCCATCGTCACTCGCTTCAACAACGACGTGTCCATAGACCTGCTGCTGCTCACTACTGCTGTAAGTATGGAGGTGCTGGACATCAGCAGCTGGACTTGCTGAAACATCAGAGGCACGCCATCGTCACTCGCTTCAACAACGACGTGTCCATAGACCTGCTGCTGCTCACTACTGCTGTAAGTATGGAGGTGCTGGACATCAGCAGCTGGACTTGCTGAAACATCAGAGGCACGCCATCGTCACTCGCTTCAACAACGACGTGTCCATAGACCTGCTGCTGCTCACTACTGCTGTAAGTATGGAGGTGCTGGACATCAGCAGCTGGACTTGCTGAACATCAGAGGCACGCCATCGTCACTCGCTTCAACAACGACGTGTCCATAGACCTGCTGCTGCTCACTACTGCTGTAAGTATGGAGGTGCTGGACATCAGCAGCTGGACTTGCTGAAACATCAGAGGCACGCCATCGTCACTCGCTTCAACAACGACGTGTCCATAGACCTGCTGCTGCTCACTACTGCTGTAAGTATGGAGGTGCTGGACATCAGCAGCTGGATTGAATAATTTATTTCACATCTATTATAACGTAGGTGGAATTTACTAATTACTTAAGGTATGTGTGAGGAGAGAAGATAAATCCAGGTTTCAGCGAATCGCACAATATTTATTATTTGTACTTTACAAAAGGTTAGACTCTTAAAGATAACCGTTAATGAGAGATTATAGGGGTCGTGAGATCAAAGTAGGCACGAAATCCAGTCAGGCAGCCGCTATGAAATAGCCAGCCACTTAACTTGAGATGGTGAGGTCAGCCGAAAGAGGTCTTCCACTGGACGCGCGCAGCCTTATATATGGCCCTCGGGGGTGATGCGGTGCGGGGCAGCGAGGAAGGACCGCCGTAGGAGAATGCGCGACGTCACACACCCCCCCCGTTAGACCAGAATTTCCCTTAGCCGGGAAATTCGACTGCTCGCCGTCAGTAGATGGTGCTGGAGCAGACAGCTGGCCGGCGCTGGCAGGCAGCTGGTAGACGGCTGGCCGCCGCTGGTGGGCAGCTGGTAGACGGCTGCCCGGAACCCTGAAATGGGAGAAGTTCCAGTATAGTATATATACTAATAAGTGCATGTAGGTGGCTAACTAACAGGAGGATACGGTACTAGCCAGCGAACAGAATCGAGCCGAACCGGTTAAAGTAATTTGCAAAAAAAAAAAAAAAATTGGTATTAATAAGGATTGATGTATTAATGCATAACTACATTAACAAAATAAGCGCAGACAGCGCCACCGGTGCGCGAGCAGTCTAGCAGAGAACAAAGGAATGTTAAGTACCTAGTTACATAACATGATCGCAACACAAACAGGTGATACTACTACAATATTAATCGAACGCAGGAACTAGACTCGAGTACAGTCAACAGCACAACAATTCATACAAACTATAATGTACGGCTGAACGTACGAGATTTTTGTAACTATTTAAGAAGATTGAATTATTTTTAGTTATAATTATTGTTTATAGTTGATTAGTTTAATGTCTTTGATATGCCATTCGCCCAGCGGCTTACCCGACATATCTGAAAGTTTATATACTAAGGGAGATTTTTTTGCTACGATTTTACATTTAATAAATTTAGGTGCTAATTTTTTTGAGAAATATTTATCCTTATCACTTAGGTAGAATGTTCGCCTCCAAACAACATCACCAACATTAAATTCTGCCGGCTTACGGCGAAGATTATACGACTGACAATTACGTTGATGAGCCGACAAAAGAGCCGCCTGTACTTTCTCGAAGATATTAGATAAATGACCAAGCGATTCAGCATAACAATCTATAGGCTCATGTACCATATTCTGATCTGACACAACATATCGAGATCCGCACGTTATCAGTTCACGACCGTAAACAAGAAATGATGGTGTGAAACCGGTTACTTCGTTAACGGCACAATTCATTGCAAATTGTATTTGAGGTATTATTGTGTCCCACACCCTGTGGTCTTTATCAATAAATGTGGAAATAGCTGTAGTTATAGTTTTATTATATCGTTCTACGGTGTTAACATGGGGCGTATAAAATGGAGTGTAGTGTAAATTGGGAATTTTATATTTAGATATTAAGTTTTTAAATTGTGTACTAATAAATTGCTTACCGTTATCTAGTATGACAGTTGAAGGAATGCCCTGTACTAAGAAAACATTTTCTTCGAGGATTTTTGTTATTACTTCGGCTGTGGCTCGTTTTATAGGGAATAGCAAACAATACTTAGAAAAACAACAACAGACCACAAAAATAAAATTATTTTGTTTTCTAGTAGGAGGTAATGGACCTATCAAATCGATACTTATGACCTGAAATGGTTTAGAACAAGACTTAGGTCCACCCATAAGACCCAGAGTTGAGTGATTTTGATGTTTATGAGCGATACATTCATCACACGAATTAACCGCGCTAACAACATCCGAGTACATGCCTGGCCAATAATAGGTAAGAGATAGACGCTTAAAGGTTTTGAATATACCGAGGTGACCAGCAGTGGGCAAAGAATGGTTTTGTTTTATTATCTGTGATCTTTGCTCGGCCGGAACAACTTCTTTCCATTGAAACTCTCTAGTTAAAGGATTAAGACTTTTTTTGAAACGATATAGTTTGTTATTTATTATTTGATAGTCTATATAAGAAGTGGGAGATTTTGTACAGCCATTAAAAATATTCAAGTACCAAGGATCGTTAGTGGAAATAGCTGTTATATTAGAGTTTACGTTAAATGTTGTGGACATAATATTAGGATTACGGGAAAGAAAATCTGGGACTAAGTTATCAGAACCCCGACGATGCCTTATTTCGAAGTTATAAGCAGATAGACGAACACCCCATCTGGCCAGTCGGCCAGTAGGATTATTAAGAGTGAGGAACCACTTAAGCGCGGCGTGATCCGTATACACCACGAATTTTAGCCCATTTTCTACGTAACAACGCCAGTGTTCGATAGCAGATAGAACGGCAAGCGCCTCGCGCTCAGTAGCACTATAGTTACGTTCTTGATCCGATAGGGATTTACTGTAGAAGGCTATGACTCTTTCCTCCCCATTTAATATCTGGCAAAGAACTGCCCCTATACCAAAGTCACTGCTATCAGCGTGTATTTCAAAAGGTTGGGTGTAATCTGGACAAGACAACACCGAAGAGGAAGCTAAACAGCTCTTTAATTTAGTAAAGGCCAAATCCGCCTCCTGAGACCAAGAAAACGCTGGCGACTTTTTGCTGTTAGAAGTTAGTTTATTAAGGGGCGCCGCTAAGGAACTAAAGTTAGGTATAAACCTTCTATACCATGACGCCGCGCCAAGAAAACGACGAACCTCTTTTTTGTTAGTCGGTACAGGGTAATTCGTGATTGAATTAACCTTATCGGGATCGGCGTGAAAACCGTCTGAATCCACTATATAGCCCAAGTACTTAAGTTTATTTCTAAAGAAGTTACATTTATCAAGATTAATAGTTAAGTTTGCCTGCTTTAATTTATTTAATATTTTTGTTAAAAGTGAAATATGGTTACTAAATGAATTAGAAATGCAAATTATGTCATCTACGAAGCAAAAAACTTTATTTTCGAACTCTGGACCGTAAAATAAAATATCAGCTAAACGCTGCTGAGTCGCAGGTGCATTTGTTAAACCAAAGGGCATAGACTTGAACTGGAATGTACCACGAGAAGGAACATAAAAAGCAGTCTTGCAACGGTCCTCTTTTTTTATTAAAGTCTGCCAAAAACATTTTGAAATGTCCAAGCTAGATAGGTATTTAGCATCCCTTAAATTATCCAAAATCTCAGAAATATATGGCAATTTATAGGCATCTTTTTTTGTTACTGAATTTAATTTGCGACTGTCCAAACAAAAACGCAATTCGCCATTTTTTTTAGGAGTAAGTATTATGGGATTAGACCAAGGACTTTCCGAAGGCTCAATTACATCCTCCTTAAGCATTTCATCGACATGTTCTATCAAAATACGCTGTTTTTCGGGGGACATCCTATAGTAACGCTGACGAATTGGAGGACTGTCACCCGTATCGATGGAATGAGTAATGAGCGAAGTACGACCAAGACCCCTTTTCTGATAGGAATTATCGGTAAATTGAGAAATAATATTGTTAGCGACAGCCCTCTGATCCTCTGTCAGACTATCAAAAGAAACCAATTTACTAGCGGCGCCGGATTGTGACTCCGCGACACCAGTACCAAGTTTACTCGGTGGCGAAACCGTCACTATGTGGTCCGGAAACAAACCGAAACCCTTCCAGAAGTCCATACCCAGGATCAAAGAATTTTTTATTCCTGGTACAATATGAGTAACCAGAGAAATAGATTTATTCTGGAATACAAAAGGAAGAAGCACCGAGCCGAGCGACGAATATTTATCGCCGCCAGCAGTGATAAATTCTAAAGGTTTCGAAGTATCGAGTTTTAAACCTTTTAAGAAGAGATCATGGGAATTATTACCCAGAATGGTTAAACAAGAACCAGAATCGAGCAAACCAATAGTATTTTTACCGTTCAATGTGACAGGAATATAAGGAGTATAATTGTTTGTACTGCCGATCGAGGAGAGTTTTTTTGTATTAAAAAAATTGGCAACATAATGTAGCCAATTATGCCACTCAGTTTTATTTGTTTTAGTTTTATTAATCATAGATTTCCCTTGATCGGCCTTTACTAGTTTTTTTGAAGTTGACTATTATTTATTTTATTACATTTAGGACAATTAGTGAACTTAAAGCCCTTAGAACCACATTTAAAACAGATGAGATAACGAGGTTGCCGACAAGTACCTAAAGAATGCGAATCCGTACGACATCTCGGACAATATTGTTTAGAATTGTTACGAATCGAAGCATTTTCAATAGCACAAACTTGTTGTTCCAATTCGACTTCGTTAGTAGGTGATGGTTTGGTGTTATAATTTTTATAAAAATTTTGTGGGTAGTTATTATTTTTATAAAAATTATAATTTTTATTGAAAGTTTTATTTGAAGTGGTGTAAGCCAACTCGGGAGCCAAAGTATTGGAAGTAACCTTGGGTGGTTCAGAAAATTCTCGGCTACGACTGTCATATTTTTCAAAGTCCCTACAGACGCTAACCAAGGAAGAAATATCCACAACATCAGCTGTTAGAAGAGCATTTGTATAGCAAGGCCGAATGTTATTTAATAGAATTTCTAGTTTGGAAGACTCGTTCATAGGTACGTCTAAAAGAGAAAATAATCCTTGCATTTTAGCGATGTATAAGGTTATGTTCTCCTTTTCCCCCTGTGTACGAAGCCTTATTTCCGATGTGAGTTTATAGTCATAATTATGCGGACTAAAATCACGTTTAAGTAAACGACAAAGATCGAACCAAGATCCAACACTATCTTTAATCGCACGGTACCAATGCAACGCATCATGTGAAAATATTTCGAAAGCAAAAGAAAGTATTTTAGTTTCAGGTATATTCCTACTCGACATAAATTCATTTACTCTCTGAATGAATGAACGCACACAAGTTTTACCATTAAATTTAAATTTATTTAATTCCGCAAACAATTTACGATCGCAAAGAAATGACTCAGAAGAAGGTTCGGGAATGTTCTGTGGCTCGACCCCGCGCGAAGACACCGGTTGAGACAATAGTGATAGGGTTTTATGATTTGCGTGAAAGTCGTTCCATACTAGGTTAAGTGGGTTTTTATCGACTAATGAAGCAACATCAATACGAGATAGCCTATAAAAAACATGGTTAAGAATAGAATTAGTTCTAGAAAATAGATTTTTCTCAAATTTAGACTGTAATACTTTGACGTTATTGGAAACACGGAGCAGGGAGTTACTAACCGCGGTTATATCCTCATCGGGAGAAAAGACGGACGTTAGGATATCCTCAGAAGGAGAATCGGACGAAAGTTTTAAAATCTGTTTACGTAATTCCTCTACCGTTGTGGTTTTAGAAATATTGCCGTTACGTATTTGGATTTCATACTCAAGTTCAGCTTTATTTAATAAGGAAAATTTAATAGTATACGGCATTATAACCAACCAAACGGCGCAAGAGTAATCACCCACACGAGAAAAAAAAATACAAAGTTAAGAATACCGTTCAAAAAGTGCAGTAAGAAATTAATTTAGAATAGCTTTAGTAAGATAACAATAGCAGCCGAAAGCCTATTACAGTAGGTAGGTATAGCAAAAAAAAAAATTATTATAGCCACAGCATAAAATGCACATAGGCCACACCCGAGACACGTGGCGAGTCCGTACATGCGCGTGCTCAGGATAATTTAATTACGGAAGGCACTTCCACTAAGTAAAAAAACACTTACGCACCTTTTGAACTGGGAAAAAAAAAAACACAGAAAAAACACAGTAAATTAGGGCTTACACTCACCAGACCTCGTGCCTAGCCTTTTTTTTGATGGGCGCCAGTATAACGTAGGTGGAATTTACTAATTACTTAAGGTATGTGTGAGGAGAGAAGATAAATCCAGGTTTCAGCGAATCGCACAATATTTATTATTTGTACTTTACAAAAGGTTAGACTCTTAAAGATAACCGTTAATGAGAGATTATAGGGGTCGTGAGATCAAAGTAGGCACGAAATCCAGTCAGGCAGCCGCTATGAAATAGCCAGCCACTTAACTTGAGATGGTGAGGTCAGCCGAAAGAGGTCTTCCACTGGACGCGCGCAGCCTTATATATGGCCCTCGGGGGTGATGCGGTGCGGGGCAGCGAGGAAGGACCGCCGTAGGAGAATGCGCGACGTCACACTATCTAAATCTATACTTATAAATATAAAAAGCAGGAGTTTGTTTTTTTTAACGTTTATTACTTTAGAACTCCTAGTCGGATTTCAAAAATTATTTTGTATATGATAGCTTGATTCTTTGAGAGGGTTATAGACAGTTCATACTCACCAAGGTTGGGTGAAACCGCTGGGAAAGAACTAGTACTAATATAATAATAGGTGAAGATTTTGTTCGAGCCCTTACAATTTTAGAACTACTGGTCTGATTTCAAAAATTATTTCTGCATATGATAGCCTGGTTTCCTGAGAGGGTTTATTTTATAGATTATTAGCTGTTCCCCGCGGCTTCGCCCCGCGTGGGACTCGGTTATATCGCGCCCAAAAGTAGCCTATGTTTGACCTGAGGTCGTTAACTACATCCTTACCAAATGTCATCACAATCGGTCCAGCAGTTTAGCCGTGAAGAGGTGACAGACAGACAGACAGACTTTCGCATTTATAATATTAGTAAGTATAGTACATACTCACTAAGTGCGGGCGAAACGGCTGGGAAGAGCTGGATACTTATATAAAAATTGTGAATCAGGTGGGAGGCCTCGGCCTGAACCTGACCGGCGCGGACACGGTGGTGTTCGTGGAGCACGACTGGAACCCCATGAAGGACCTGCAGGCCATGGACCGCGCACACCGCATCGGACAGAAGAAGGTCGTCAACGTGTACAGGCTCATCACCAGGGACACGCTGGAGGAGAAGATCATGGGGTATGGCGTGACTTTTACTAAAATTTAATTCATTTATTTAACTTCATTTAAATAATGTAAAGGACGCACTTAAGTTATTTAACTATTATTTTATTAAGAAACAATTTATATTTACATTAGCTGTTCCTCGCGGCTTCGCCCCGCGTGAGACTCTGTTATATCGCGCCCGAAAGTAGTCTATGTTTGACTCCTAGTGCATAACTATATCCATACCAAATTTCATCACAATCGGTCCAGCAGTTTAGCCGTGAAGAGGTGACAGACAGACAGACTTTCGCATTTATAATATTAGTATGGATTTGACGACAAATACGGTTAGAGTGAGAAGACTTGATTGGGTATAACTAGAATACTTTAATTTACTTACCTTAGTAAATAGTGTTGTAGTGTTTTGACAAAAGTGATTCTGATATTATAGCCATGAATGACGAGATGTTTAGTTATAAGTTTTCATCGTCTTATTTTTAACCGACTTCAAAAAAAGAGTAGGTTCTCAATTCGTCGGAATGTTTTTTTTTTCTTCATAAGATACTAGCTGACCCGGCGAACATCGTACCGCCTTTCTTAATATTTTTTTCCGTAAGAACCTTGTACCGAGTATTAGAAAACTACAAAAAAAAATAATCAGCCAAATCGGTCAAGCCGATTTCATGCTATGTCGTGACAACGGAAAACGGGTTTCATTTTTATATATATAGATTGCAAAATACTTTGATTTCTATTTTCTATAGATATAGAAAGAATCTACCGTAATCTCAATTAATTTAAATTCTAAATTCCATATTATCACTTTCCAGATTACAAAAGTTCAAGCTGCTAACAGCGAACACGGTCATAAGCAGCGAGAACGCAGCCATGGAGACCATGGGCACCGACCAGCTCCTAGACCTGTTCCAGTTATCCAGCGGACAGACCCCGGGAACCGAACCCAAGCCCGGCGGAAGCAAGTCCGTCCTTGAATCACTACCAGACCTATGGGACGATAAACAGTACGAGGAGGAGTATGATATGTCCAACTTTATTAGAGGCTTGAAGAAGATGGGCGCTTAGTTGAAGCGTTTGAGTATAACACGCCTGACGTGTTTGAGTTTAACACGCCTGACGTGTGTGGTTAGATGTAACGTTTAAACATAACACGCCTGATATGTTTTTCTACAACACGCCTGACGTGTAAGGTTAGTTATAACGAACGTAAAACGCCTCGCGAGTGTGGCGTGTATGAAGATTGCCGCTTTGTTATTCCATTTGAAGTGTCATTTCACACAAACAGAGTACACGCACACGATTTATACGTCACGTGCATGATATTCCATAGCATCTGAATATAACACGCCTCACCTCCGTGGTTAGTTGTATTCGAATATAACACGCTTCGCGTGTATGGTAAAAATGTATAATGAACGTGGTTAACTGTAGCCCTCCGAAATACGTCGCGATATGCATGCTGATCTTAAACTAATATGGAATCTTTATTCGCGATAATACTCTCGCCCAGACGAGTCGATGGTATTAGGAAAGTTGTTGACAACAACTGGATTGCGGTGTTTGAGTAGAAAAAGAGGCTTATGTCCAGCAGTGGGTCGTAAAAAACCGAATGATGATGAATAGGCATGTATTTTATTCCTATCAGCATAATCTCTTACGTCATAGATAAATTAACAGTACTCCTACCAGAGGCTTTTGCAAACTATTTTATTTTTATTTATTTAATTCAATTGTACACTCAAATACGAACAGGTAACTTAAAATGAGGAGACGTAAAGAAATGTGACGTCACGGCGCTTTACGAATTTCCACACAAAATCCTAACTACAGACTCAAACGAAGCTACAATGTTTGCTAAAACTCTTGGTAGAGGCAGTTGAACATAAATAATGCACGCGCACAGAATTTCAATGTATTTTCACTGTCTTTCTTCCATGCATAAAATTTTGTTTTGGATGGCAAAGTTTTAAGAATAATTTTAGAAATACAGTAGATGTCAGCACTTCATGTGATTTCGATGGCCAGTCAATATTTTCTTAAGCACTCAAAATTTACCTACCTGATGCCTAATCACCGTCTCTTAAAACCATGCAAGTTCCAGTGAGTAAGGGAGATATCGCCTTACATCGTGTATTGCGCTGTCTCGCTTACTCACTGGAACTTGCATGGTTTTTAACATTTCCCCCGTCAGTTTTTTTTATACAATTTCTCAGGCAAACATGCAAACGGGCCACCTAATGCAAAGTGGTCAGCTGTCAAAATATTCTGTCAATTTTTGTACTATCTGCTTGTTTTGGAATTCAATGTCCTGGGCCGAACATTCCCATTTAGTTGTCAAAATAAATTGATAATTTATTTGCATGTGAGTCAAGGTCAATCGACCATGCACACCCTGGTGTTCAGAGTTCTTCGAAACCGTCTCTCGGCTTCTCTGACGTGGTTCCTGTAACGACTACCAGATGGCAGCCGGGACCAACTGCTTAACGTGCCTTCCGAAGCACGGAATCACTTTGACAATCAGGTGATTCAAGCCTGCAATGTTCTAACCAAACTAGAACTTCGTCTTATTATGGCCAACGAAATACTGTCAAAGAGTAGCAAAGTAATCCATAGAGGCTTATTCCGTTACCAATGGTTTATTTCTGTACGGTTTCATCTTAATTGGGATGAGCGTCAACTATAGCTATAAACTTTTACACGCCAGCGACATTTCCTTGCCCCCCCCCCCCCCCCCCATTTCCCCCCTCGTAAAATAATACATATTCTCTCGTAGTTGCAGCTAAAGATAGGTAGTTGCCTTATAGGTCAATTAGGTAATAACTAAACTTGAATAAAATTTAATAGTTTAAAGTTCCATATTATTACCTGCTTATACCCTTTCATTAGGCACATTTAAATTCTGATTTAGAATCTTTCATAAAAGTTTTTCACATTTTTACATAAGTACCTACCTAGTAAGATAGAAGGAATAACTAACTAAGATGGCGAGTTTCTATGAGGATTCGTATTTTTAACATATATAAAGAAACTTTTGAATAAATTCTCCGATAATTATAATTTCATGTTCTATAGTAAAAAAAAATGGTAGCTTATACCAGCCTTTACATACAATCCAAAGTTATAATTAATAACCAACTTTATTGTAACAAAAACATGTGGCGTTTAACAAAAAAAAAAAGAATACCACTCTTGATCAGAACGGCTCCAAAAGGTTCAGATTACGTAAGCAATTGAAACAACTACAAAGGGCTACAAAAATATGTATACCTCCTATAGGTGTAAGTGCAAAGGAAAACAATATACTTTTCTATGAGGCCCACTGTACTCTCCGTATTACGTATATAAAGTGGTATTTTGATGGAGTTACAATACTAATATTCAAATCGTAATGAGGTATGAAAGATTTCTGAAATTTGGGTGACAGTGTTTGGCAATATTTATGCAAATTTAGCTCTTAAGTCTTTAGATATAAGTATTTAAATCTAATTCTTATGTAACCAAGCCAAAACTTATAAGCTGTACATCACTGACTTACTATAATTATCTTTTAGTATTTACAAACTATTTATTTTTAAGCTTATTGTCTTTCACGTAGACATTACTATTCATTAAAATTGAACCTAGGAATTTCCCTTTAAAATATATTTTGTCTCAAGTTCAAGATAAAATATTGAAATTACAAAACATAGTTTACCAAGCGTTAGTTTATTTTGAATAAGACATGTTTATCATCCGAAGGCCGCACACCGCTGGAAGCGCGACGAAGTGTAGACAACAAATATAAACCATAATTACTTTGACTTAAGGGCAATAATTGCTTACCAGGTAAGAATACTTTGATAAACGTGCACTTATTTCTTCTTGGTATGAATTGCCTGTGAGTCTAAGACCCGAGTTAACCAACAATATGATTAAGTTAAAAACAACAATTTACACTTAAAACTTCATATCATGTGGTTCCATCGACTAAGCAAAAGATTTAGTTCCTTTTCCTGCCAATAGTTGGCGCTACAAGGGTAGAAAAAATTAAATTTAGTTCTCGTATTTGTGGCGAAAAAAGTGAATTATTAAAACGTGATATTTTAAAATATCGTCACCTACCACAAACTGATTTAGTGCTTCATTTATGTTATCTGATTTAGAATTACAGTTCCTCAATAGATAGATGGCGTTAGTCTCAGTATGGGGAGAATTCTATTTGGTACACTTTTCTCTGGGTACACAAAAATGGGCGCGTTGTTTTGTATGGTGGTCGAATATTTGTACTAGCATAGTAATCTGTGCTCATACTAATAGACTGCCATTGAAGCGTAAATAAGAAGTTGTTTTAGGTCGGTGAGCTCGGTTCTAAGTAGTTAAGGTTTATTTAAAAAAATGTTTTTCTTAAATTTGCTCCGCCTCGCGTCCAATGATATGCGCTGTGCCAAAAGCTGACACTGATATTATTCTCATCATTAAATTCATCAATGTAGGTTCCTTATTTAGTAATTAAAATACCTCAAATGTTTCACCTTCGATTGTAATTGTTTATTTATTGTAGTTCGTAAGATGACAGTCATTGCTATAGTCATTTTTGTAGTTTAACAGCGTCGGCTCGGCGCCGCCGTTCCGTTTCACTTCGCTATTTTGTGCCTGCATAGGTGGAACGGAATTAGCATAATGTTCTTTTTACTTTTAATACAGTAACCGTTTTGTTATCTTGTGTCTTTTGTTTGTATGTTTGTGTTATTGGCACTGATTGTGACGTGTATTCATCAAAACGTGACCAAAGCTTGCTGTATACTCGTGCTTTTCGAATAAATATATTTTGAATTTAATTATTTTGTGTGTTATAGTTTTCCATATCTTGAATAATATTCTAAATTGTGAGATATTTATAGATTATGTATTTCCCTTCAGACCGTAATGTTCAAAACGCATAATGAAACTACTCTCAAGTGTTCGATTAGCAAAATGTAAGCCGAGTAGATGTTTATGAAATTTGATCCACGCATTTTGCATGTTAAATAGACTTGTTTTTTGTGTTCATGTTAAAAGTCCACGTACAGCGATTATTTTTAATTTTTTTGCGACTACGTATTGTGGCTTTCGTCTCAAATTGTGTTTTCATGCGATTAGTGGACTAAATATTTTTAATTTTAGGTTATTGATATCAGACATCACTTTCTTTGTTTGTGCTATTTCTATTTGGTCATTCGTATGTAAATTTGTTTGATTCAAAATATAGCATTTTTTCTTTTATTGTGTTTTCTTTATTACTTATTTCCCTTATGCGTCCTAGATTAAAGGAAACTTATCAAACATTTGGGTCCTTTTTTATTTACTTACTTATTTACTTTAGTTTCGACTGTTTCTCCTAAGGAAGATACATATATCCCTAAGTGTTATAAAGGCTTGTGTACTACATGAATATCTTCTGCTGTCAAATAATTTTTCGTGGGTGTTACAAAGTCAATCGACCATACACACCCTGGTGAAAAGTTCTTAAAAACCGCCTATCGGCCTCTGATGGCTTAACGTGCCTTACGAAGCACGGAATCATCTTTGTTATCAGACAATCAGGCAGGTGATTCAAGCCTAAAATGTCCTAACCAACCTGGAAACAACTACCCAAAGTTTGTTTCCCGTGGGAATCGAACTCACGGCCCCGAGTCTTCAGGCTTTAACCACTGGAACATGGAGGCAGTAAGGACATGCAGAAGCAACCTTGAAGGCGCTAGAGAGACAAATATCAATGGGAACCCTGTGTCCATCAAGGGAACAATAAAAAAGAACTTTTCTGGTTAATCGTCCATAGGATAACGATAACCACTTTCATCAAGTGAGACGTAGGTGTAGGTTCTATGGGTTCTACGAGTATGTATATGTAAAAAGGAGACCTACGGCCTCATCATCTTCATCCGAGCATGTCTCCCAGTTCCATCTTCAGCCTACACTTTCAGATGTTTAGTCATGGTCCAGGTGGCTTACCACGATTTGATTTAATGGCCCTGAGGGGTTACTACAGTCTCTTAAAACCATGCAAGGTCCAGTGAGTAAGCGGGATAGCGCGCTAGGTACGTGATGTAAGGCGACATCTCCCTTTCTCACTGGAACTTGCATAGTTTTAAGACATGGTAGTAGGCCACCTGGTTATTACAATGGAGTGACTGCCGCTGTCTGACCTCCGTAACTCATTTAACAAAACCAGACAGAACATAATCCGGGAGTGTACCTAAGTAGCCAACCTAAATCTGTGTGGCACTGTCAGATTTTTCAGGTGGCCTACTATCATCTCTTAAAACCATGCAAGTTCCAGTGAGTAAGGGGGATGTCGCCTTACATCACGTAGCGCGCTATCCCGCTTACTCACTGGAACTTGCATGGTTTTTAGAGTTGATAGTAGGCCACCAGGCCTACGAAACGACTGGCTTTCTGTCGATAACGGCCGGGACCAACTTTCCTTTCAAATTACGAAGGAGCTCAAGATAGATATGCCGCTAATGGTGACCAATCCGGGGGGATACTACCGTCTCTTAAAACCATGCAAGATCCAGTGAGTAAGCGGGACAGCGCAATACATTATGTAAGGCGACATCTCCCTTACTCAATCGTTCTTGCATGGTTCTAAGAGAGGGTGGTAAGCCAGCAAATTACTCCACACACGCTGTCGTTAAGAACTTGCACCTACCGCTAGTCTCAGGCAAGCGACGATGATGACGAACACACTTCATAAAACATATTTTTTTATAAAGAAATTGTAAAATATTTTTGCGTTAAATGAATTGGGTTACTTTAGTTCCGAAATATCCAAATAACGTCAATAGATGTCGTTACTGTGCAACAACACCATGGCGAAAGCGACGTCAGTTGTGTGAATAAATTTTGTTTTCTATGTGAAAACGTTGTTTTCTATTCAATAAAACGTGCAAAGACTGAACTTAAAGTTATATAAAGTGTCAACCATTAATTGGATTCCAAAAGTTATTGTTGAAAGTTACAAGTTTTGTGTGTGAAGTTATAACGAACTCTGGGATCACTCGGGAATTCAGGTGTCAACGAGGTAAGAAAACGAAGCTTGATCCACGATTACAACTTGTATTTATCCCTCTAGATGCTGACGTGAAACCTTCCGAACTCCATACTATGTAATTAGCGTTAATTTAATTGAGAGGAAGTAGATCGAAATGTTCAGGTAATAGTTAAAAATAATTCCATGTTCATGGAAAGGTTAGGATGTCTGTGCGTGAGATGAAGCTTTTTATGTTCTTGGCTTGGCTCTTGTTTGTAATGAAGAACGCCAATGGCGGGAATATTTGTATGCCTGATATTACAAGTTAGAAAAAACTTTTTTTAAAGTTTTTGTTTACAAACTTGACTACAGACATGACCTGCTATTTTATTATGAAATCTTTATTTTTGTTTAATATCCTGGATTTGGCTTCATTTAAAAATATTTACATGTAAGTAATGGAATTGTTTTTGTAAATTGGAGCAAGTATTTATATTTTAGACTTGAGCCATGATTTTAAGAAATGGGGCCATTTCCAATACATAAATAAACACATAAAATATGTAAAGTAATAAAACTGGGAGATGCCTCATTGTAAGCTGTTTCCTCACAGATACATATAACCAGTCTACCCAATGCGCAGGAGATTACATTAATTCCATAAATACTTGCTTTATGTGCTCAAAATTGTAGATTAGACCACTAGCAATCAGTTTCAGTGAATGTTGGACATTATTTATGATTTATGGTTAAACTAGCTTTCGCCCATATGAAATTCCCTTGGGAACAGTGCGTTTCTTAAGATGAAAGGTACCCTATGTCCTTCTCAGTACTCCTTACTGTGTATGCAAATTTTAAGCAGATTGGTTCAGTAGATAAAGCGTGAAGAGGTAACAAATAAACAAATATACAAACTCACTTTCGCATTTATAATATTAGTAGGAATGGAATAAACTATAGAATATGTAAACTAAAAACTTGCAACTTTTTCTGTAAGGAAAATTTGTAGAAAGAACTAAATAGATGGATATCTATTTAGTTATTTTTATTTACATTACATTTCCTTGATGTAAAATAACTATAAATCTACAAGTGCGAGCGAGATGCAATGTGGGGTTTGCTGTCCTTTTCTTATTAATTACTTAACTCCAAACTGAAAAAAAATATATATGGACATCTCATTGTAGGGTATATTTATCATGTGGACTTTTTTAAACACGCAGTTTTTTGTTATAAATGCTATAGCAGTTGTGTGTCCTGTAGCTAAAACTTTCCATATTTCATGTATATTTTCCAGTTTTTGCTGTTTTTATTACTTTGTTTTTGTAGTCTACATACATTATGATTAGATTTGTAATTTACAAGAAAACAAATTATATCACTATCTCAAACCTGGCTACTTCTGTCCATCTGTTGAAATTTTTGAGACACTGACATTTCCAATTTATTTTCAACTTTTTATTTATTTTAAATATTACAAACATGATAAAAATGTAGTATACTATATTACATAGTATGACATACCCCATGCTGTACTGTCATATGAAGACTTTTTTTTGTACTCTTTTAAAACTTCTTTTTCCTTTCACTAATGTTTTTCTACACTAACTTGTTTTTTATATTGTATTCCAGTTGAAGCCTCAAAAATGAGATGAAAAAAGACCATACAAATATTTAATATCAAGCAAAAAAGTGAAGATCATTTAGGCTATATTTCAGCTAAGGAAATATAACAGTATTAAACTTATTTCTTTCCATTTGAGTGATTTTATTGTTTGTAAATAAAAAATTAAGGCTCTATTTGGTCAAAAGGCTATTATATTTTATATAGACTGGTATAATTTTTAAGTTTTAACAATCATCACAGAGTACCCGACGCGAGCATCAGGTATTTCCTACTGAAAAAAGTACATTTTAAATATTTCTCATGCTACTGGGGGCACCACATTTGACAAAGTCTGGCCGTGAAAAGGTTAAATAATAACCTATTTTGTATTTGTTTAGACTAATCAACTGTCAAATTCAACTGATAGTCTTAGCTTAATCTTGTCCATCTGATTTAAAATTGAATGAACCCCAAACCTAACTAGTGCATAGCGCTGCCGCCGTCTTATGGTAGAATATATATTGATAGCTGTTGACCGCGGCTCCGCTGCGTGGGACTCGGTTAAATGGCGCGAGAAAGTAGCCTATGTCAAACAGGCTATTTATCCTTAACTATATTCATACCAAATTTCATCACAATCGGTCCAGTGGTTAAGCCGTGAAGGCGTAACAGACAGACTTTCGCATTTATAATATTAGTATGGAAGTATGGATTCATGAACTCTTTGACTTTGTCACAGCTCCTACAATAAATAAACCTCTGAATAAAATCAAGGGCTAAAATTGCTGAATTCACATGGACTCGAGCCAAAGCTGGTTAAATGAAATTTGATTTACATACATTATCATAGACAAAGCAAACAAGAGGCGAAACATAATATAAAAGCAGATGTGTAATCAATCCCGTATCTTTAAAGAGAGGTTTGCAACAATCAATTCCCTTTGTGCCAACATCAATGGGCGCGGTGGCGTGTCGTACCTTTGATCTCGCCGCCCTAGGAAGACGCGACAGAGCTCACAGGGTCACACAATATAAAAAGTACAGAATCTGATCAAAATTAAAATGAATTTTAGTATTTGGCCGTACATAGTTAAATTATGTATTTGTAATTTAAATATTTTGCCGTATTTAGTTACATTATTCACACTAATATTATAAATAGGAAGTTGTTTGTATTTTTGTTTGTAATGAATAAACTCGTAAACTACTGCACCGATTTCAATAACTCTTACCATTATAATGCTACATTATCTCTAAGTAACATAGGCTTGCGTATAGTACACGAGCGAGTGAAGCCGCAAAATACACCTGGAATTTTGATTTGACCGGGGATCGATCCCGGGACCTCCTGAGTAGCGGGCAAGCATGTTAACCATTACGCCACGGAGGTAGTCAGATAAATGGTATTTTATTGATACTAAAGATGTATCCTAAGAACTATCGCCACAGTTTTACTCCTCTCTCATCTCAAGAATGCAAATACTGCTGTTTGCGTCCGAAATAGGTAAGACTCAGTACTATTAGCGGTAATGAGATACCTTAATTTGCATAATTAACCTCCGGTAACAAAAAGATCCGTCATGATAAAGTAATTTTAATTTAAACACTGCAAAATCAAAGTTTCACATTTCGCAATAGACATTTTTTTCCTACTGAACGAACTGCCCTAATCAAGCAAAAAATTACATTGAATAACGCACCAATTGTTTTTCTGTACTCTCTTTATTTTTCTGTCAAAGAGTTTTGCTGTAATACTCTCTTGCGCCCACGTCGAGGTATGACCTTACCTACTTCTCGAAAATGTTTCTAATTTTGCTTTCTAATAACAAACAAATAAAGTGATGAAGTCAGTTTGTACTTCGTATGAAAAGGGTGTACCTGTAGGATACATTTTTAAAACGCCAGCACAAAAAAGCCCTGTCGGCTAATAACTAGTTATTGGGAAGTCAAAATTCTATTTCGTATTTTTTTTTTAAGATAATAGTCGATCTCACTTTCTAAACAAGTACACTGTATATAATAATAAGTCATGCACATACATAATTTTTTTGCATTATAAAAAATTGATAATCCAGCTATAACATGTGAACACTATAAGAACATGAAATTTTTGTTACGGGAGACGTAATTTCCTTTAACATTCGTTTTTTCATTTTACACTTGTCAATTTATTTAATAATAGTAATTTTTGTTTAACTACTTATCAATCAGTCATCACTTGCATTATTATATCCAGATTTTGTATCTCCCGTTCAACACTAGCCTTTATCAATGAAAGCCTTCCGCCGCCGCTCAGACTTGTTATGAACTTATCTCCTGTTTATTCTATTTTTGTTTATAGCTGCTTGTCTTTCGTTCCTAAGTAGTTTCGTAGAAGCTATATGATAAACAGGACGGCCTAAATATTGGTCCGCGTAACCACCTCATTATCTAAACATCCGGTCAAAAGAAATAATTATTACCGATTTAATAACCGACCATTAAAATGTGTAACTGTAAATTAATACCACACCGCTGACTACCAAATTACACTTTAATATTTCAGTTATACAAAAATAAGTTCAATTGATCCGCTAAAGTAACTGTATGGTTAATTGGTGAGCCGTAAATAAACAGTTAGTTCGGGGAGGTAAACACATTAACGATAATAATTATCATTATTTAACTTTTTAGGTACTACACTAATACATAAAGTTGAACAATTAATTTATATGCGTTCCAACCACTCAATGTTTATAAATGGCCGCCTGGACGTCAACCCTCTTTGGTAAGATTATTTTAGTATATACAAAAAGGGATAGAATGGATTGGGCACCAATTTTCATGGGAAGTCCAGGAAGTTGAAGCACCTTTTCTTCTCTCTCTCTCTCTCTCTCTCTCTCTCTCTCTCTCTCTCTTTCATTTTAGCGCTTTCCCGGTTGCTTCCTCGGCTGACCCAGAGCCCAGGGTTTCCAGCTTCTTCTCCTCCACTTCGCCCGGTCTTCGGCATCCTTAGTTGTGAGACCATTTGCACCCATAATATATCGTTTACTGCTACGTCAAGCCAGCACTTTTTAGGCTTGCCCCTTCTTCCCGACCCTGGCGGAGGCGGTATGGCTACACACTCATTCCCAACGTAACTTGCCGGTATCGAAGCACTTTTTCTTGAATTCACACTTTTTCGAAGCTGAGACGTGACGTATATCCGACGACTTCGTTCCAAATATCCTGTAAAACTGGTTTTAGAATGAATACTAAAAAATTACGCCATGTCCAGCAATAAGCAAGTTCAGTGTTAGTTCAATTCAATTGACAGATTGTACTATCTGTCAAAGACTCCTGAAACCTGAAACAGAAGCCTAACAAGGGCCTGTAGTAAAAAAAAAATAACACCGGAGGAACACCCTCATTGATCAAGACAATCAATATAGCTTGATTGTTCCTTTGTTCTCATAAACCATTTGAGCTCTGCACCATAAAAGCCGTCAGAAGAGGACTTACTGTCCTTCAGTTGAGCCGATGGCATGGGGTTCAGGTCAAGTGGAAACAGTTGTGGCTGTCTGCGTCGTACTTCCTTTGCCTACATTTAAGCCGATAAGTGAGATTTGCAATAATACTTTTTCTTTTTTATCTTTTCCTTTCGTTGTTAAGGGTCGTGCTTGCAATATAAAAGCCTTAGTTTTTCATTGTAGAGAGCCGGACAGTATCTAGAGATATAGACTATGGAATTGAATCATAAACATAAAAGTAAGGATTTTAAGACATATTTTATACCTACAATAAACAAAAGATGACAATAAACTGTCGGTACGGTAACGGTAAACGCCTATTCATATTTTAAAACAGGTCTGTATTTGAATGATAAACAGCTCAAATTAAGACACCCTTCTTAACAACCTAAAACTATATTGTGTCCACTGCTTTAAAACTTAAATGGCCAAGTACACAAAAGCAAAGTTCAAGTAAACATGAACATTCCTCCCAAACTCGCAATCACGAAATTTAAAAGTTGAACAGGATGCGGGCGCCTACAGTTTTCTGCAGTTTGTGATCTGAAAAAGTTGACAACAAAAATATCTATTGGCTACTGGAAAAGATTCTACAATTTTTTTGAACTATTTAATATTTTAACCGACTTATAAACTGATGATTGAATTTTAAATGACCTTTGAATGAATCGGTGTAATCAGTTAACTTTCATTAATAAATTTTAAGGAATTGAAACATGTAAACTTAACCATATTTACTTTTTTTGAACATCAACACGTACGGAGGAAGTCATGGCCTCAAATGAAAGCAAACAAACCATGTTTATGATAAATTAATTAGATAACGAGCACAATCACACATCGCTTTGTGCAAACCGGAACGTAGGGTAGGGACCATACAAATTGCCGGCGCACAATTAATGGCTACCTGGCGCTCGTCGCTAATCGACCGATAGAATTAAATGAACGGACTGCACTAATTGCCGGTAAGACAAAGGGGCAAACAGTCGCCTTTGAGCTTGGCTTCTAGTGTCACTCGAAGTGGCTCCTGTGCGTCGACAAAGCTCCATCTGATACTTCATCCGCCATGATATTGAATCCAGGACGGAGACGCAATCGAGGCGGTCTGCGACGCCAAATAATGAATTGATGGTCGTGTATGCTGCTTGTTGGAGCTTGTCTCTGGCTTTATTGTTGACGTATTGGGTTGCTCCTCTAATTCGAGCTGGGCTACCGTTTCTACTATACACCTGTCATATATTTAGATAATGAACCTTGTTGGCAAAATTGTTTTCCCCTAACTTTGCAAATATGTATTGCATTTTTACAAACTTGACTTTCGCCCAATAACGCGACAAATTATGAATAAATCTTGGCTGTTGGATATTCATTCAAAACTACTTATAAAAATTTCAGTTGGGTGCATTTCTACACATTAGTACTTACTTGGATAACCCTATAATACTACACATTATTTTTAAGAATGATTGTTTCCTTTTACTTTTATATTATTATTTTTAAATTAGTCACATTACTCAAAAAAAATAAATAAAAATAATTACCCTATGTACGTGCAATAGCAAATAAATGATTTATCTATTTTTAATTTGATTCTGATGTTCTACGCTGTTGTTACTTTTTTCATTATCCAGTTAATTGCTCATCTACCGTAGCCGTCGTATTGTTTCGCCAATTACGCCGGGCATTTTCTTTTCTTACCGAATGCCTTCGATCTGAACACTGCAGTCTGTTGGTCTCCATTTATTGCTCGGTATTGGCTTATTGGAAGTGCTTGACCGCCTGGCTTCTAGATAAACATTGCTACAGTTTATTGGATTGGCCATGCGAATACCGATAACATTTTGCTCCAAATAGTCCACTCAGAACATTTTTGTAAACCTCTATCTTTCGTCTTAGCTTATCACGGTCAATTCTTAGCTTTATTGCACAGCAGAGCACTTAAACTTTAAAATTTAAAATAATATCTGTGATAAAAGTGAACAAATAGTAGATACGAAACTGGTTAAGAAACAAATCGTGTTTGCAAAATTTGTATAATGCAATTAGTGCACCAAATATCATCATTGATTGATGTCCTTCAGAAGCACACATAATTTTGTGGCACGCATTTATCAAATCCCATTCCCTTGTTGGGTTAGTAACATTAGAAGTGTGGAAAGAAAATTAAAACGTCGTCCAAGAAAATTGCCATGGGAAATTTTATTATTGTATAAATAAACTCTCGGGTCTGCTAAAAAGATCGTTGCTGGAGGAATAAGCAGCACTAAATTTTTTTTTTTCTAGATAAAATTTTATACAAGAATCTATACTTATAATATAATAAAGCTGAAGAGTTTGTTTGTTTGAACGCTTATAACTGAAAACTACAGGTCGGATTTACAAAATTCTTTTTGTATATGAAAGCCTGATTTTTGGGGAAAGTTCTAGGCTATATACATACACACTAATGGCGAGTGAAACCGCGAGGGACTTTAGTGGAGCTAGAGCTAGCTTAGTAATATATAGGTATTCATGTTTTACGGCGGTTGACAAATCGGATGGGAGGTATGTTTGGCTGTGTGACGTCAAATAGCGCTTAGTGAGGACCCGCGGCGCCGCTCAAGGGCCTCGTTACCGCCCTCCGACACCTCGCTACTGCTGAAGGATGTGGCAACTATTTTGATTTCGACGCCACAGATTTTATTTCATGTAGTTTTGGACAGTATATGTATGTGAGGATATTCGGAAGTCCTGTGCTATTTTAAGAATAGACCACTTCGTCGACCGATGTCTTAAAGGCGACTTAGTTAATAAGAGGTCTCGATCTATCTGTACTTTTTCTGACTGGTGGCGGATCCAACTAACGGAAACAGTTGTTCCTTATTTACCTATTACTACGAAGGCGCTATGAACCCAAAGAGGATCTTGGCCTCCGACACCAGAGAACCTATTATTCTACAGTTATTCATATTTTATAATTTACTCGTTTTTTCGCACTTCAAATTATAGAATTAACACAATTCCAAATCCAAATACCTTCCAAAACACATATGTGGTCACGAACGAAACGAATCAATAAGAAGAATTATAATACTTAGATTTAAAAAAATTTAGTTAAACAAACCAAAAAAATGTTCGTACTAAATCGATGCACGTTATTTGTGAATTTGCAAAGCCACCGTTGTTTTAATACAAAATGGAAAATGCACTTTGATCGCCGCCCTTTGTGGAGTTCCGTTATATCCGATAGTTGAGCGATGCAGCCTTCAGCTGACGACACAAAGGTCTCAAGTAATGTGGAACTAGATGTTAATTAAACAGCTTATAAAGCTGGAGCTGAAGATCGCGACTACCTGCGTGGGTGGTTTCCTTTCCCATTAAGAAATTAGGCGTGAAAACTAACAGATAAGACTTATTTTATCTGTGCTCTTTTTGCTATTATTAAAGGTGGATCTTACAAATACTCCTACAAAAAAAAAATACATCTTAGCTTCCTAAAGGAGAGCAGCAATTTTTTTTAATTTAGTTTTTAATTGTCAATGGAGAGCTGTCTTTAAGACACTGTTTTATGAAAAGCCTAGCCTAGTCAATACACATTGCTGGCTCGTGTTGACTTTATGTATGTATTAACTTTCGAACTGTATAAACCGTAATCGACTTCACAAAGTATTTTGCGAACCCACAACTTCTGGATCATAATGCGAATATTTAGATCACTACTAAGACTGTCCGTCCGATTTACAAACTAGGATTTTTACTGTCTAAAATTCTTGCATCGTTCCCTCTTGCTCTCAACACTGCACTCGCCTAAATTTTTTATACACCATTTTTTCGTTTATTACGCTGTTTAAAATCCAATTAATCATGGTCAACAGAAATGGGTGTAGAAAAGACAGGAAGCGTCACTTGTCAAAAAGCGTCAGGCAGATAGGCTACAGATTGATTGATATCAGTTGAAATCGCGGGCACAGTCGGCGGAGGGCGGCGGGAGGAGGGGTGGGAGTGTCGGCTCGGTCAAAGGGCCCTTTGATGTTTGCCGCCGGCTTAATGCACCGCCCGCGGCCCCCGCCACGCTGATCATTAGTAATTTCCCTGTAATTTATTATCTTTACCGCTATTTATTTGTTGCGATTTTGTCATTTCGCGCTTCGCGGACTGTGTGGGCGTGAATTTTCATTTTAGAGCTCTGTGACCAATTGTTGACAACAGGGTCATTATGCTAAACCGCTAACCGTCTATCAGAGTCAAGCATGTGACTATCTCATGCATGATTTCAGAATGATTGTTTGTTTTATTATTTTTTCCGTTATTTTTATTTTATTTGCATTAATTCTAAAAAATAACCTTGTCTCATGAACCGTAGTAGATTGATAGATTCCTCACGCGGTCAAAATTTTAAGATGTCACTTACAACTAAATTGGTATACTTTTCTATGTAAGCTACTGTAATTTGCCACATTATATAACAAATCATTAAAAGATATAAAATGCCACTATACGAAAAACGTGGGTTTTATGGTAACTTTTTTGCGCCGTACAGTTTTTCTGTTTCTCCCAATGGTTGATTGGTAGAGAATGCTTTTAGCATTAAGTCCGCCAATTGTATAAGTATTTTGTACTTATGAAACAATAAAGTTTTAATACATGAATAAAAGAGAAGATTCGAAAGACGTTGCGGACTGATCCCAAGAATCGGACACGCGCTTGACCAAGTTATTTTAATTGAAACATGTTATAAGTTACTTTGTAACTGTCATGTGATATTTAAGACTTAAATATCTCAAAAAATAAATACTTAAATGTAAAAACATGAAGTAATAAAGATATTTTTACTGCACGGCTTTAGTTTTAAATAAATATTTAAAGTAAGTAAGTAATTTAAATAGATAAGGGCAAAATTTCACACTTGCCGGCTGCCGTCGTCGATATAATTAACAAAACGTGAAATCAATCAAAGGCGAGGGCGTGAAGGCGCGACTTCAAAGCGGCTCGAGCTGCTGACCTTACTACGTGCCACTTAATCAGCCACCCCGCGTGGGGCAAAGTATTTTGCATACACCTACAAGAGAAAAAGCCCTAGTATGTCAGCTGATCCATCGATTAACAGTGAAAGATCCATTGATGAATTAGTTATTATGTAGATTTGATTGGAACATGACTTTGAAAGTGACAGTTTTAAACAATAAAATCCTCTATATAGAATTTACAATCGCGCGCGGCAGGCAAATTTCTTTTCTAACCGACTTAAAAAAAAGGAGGAGGTTCTCAATTCGTCGGAATGTTTTTTTTTTATGTACGAGTATGTTACCGGATTACTCGAAGACGGCTGGACCGATTTGAAAAGTTATTTTTTTGTTTGAGAGGGTATTGATGATGTATGTAGATGGACCACAGAAGAAAGGAAAAGACCTACTGCGTGAGATCCTATACGTTGTAGAACTCATCATTTAATTTCATATCGCAATTGAACATTGTATTGTTTAACAAGTGAGGAAAAGTTCCCTGCCTGCATACGGTTCACAATACCTATTTGTGTTTCCAAAAAAACTGCGCAGCTCAAAGCGGCGAATCCAAAAAACGAGGGCGCGAACGTTTGTGACACAAACGAACTGCATCAATGGTCAACAACTGCATCAACTTAGGTTAGAACAGAACATAGATAAAAAAAAATATTTTTATGTTATTTTACCCAAAGAATTTCCAAATTCTTTGGGAATCCTAAAGTAAATTTACTCATTTCTCATGCTTTAATGAGCCTTAAAAATAACCAAGTTTCAAAAAACGGGTGTTCTGAACTATTCTCCTGCTATTTGACGTCTATGCAAATATCGCTACGGTTTTACATTTAGACCACTCGCTTATCTAGCCCATTGTTGACTGTCTCTATCGCTGGATTCCTTTTTACACAGAGCCTTTGACGTCCTCTTTGTTTGCCAGAAGATCAGTACGAGACGCTGCAGCAATCGATGCGTGACGACCAGTCCGCGATTGTAATACTTCCTCCGATCTCATATTTCTCAACCCATTGTACGAATAGTTCATATTTATTTTGATTTTTATATTTTAAATAATGAGTTCTAAATGACATCTGTATGGGATCTCAAGCAGTAGGTCTTTGTAATTTTTTCTTTCTTCTGTGGTCTCCACCTCCGCATTGAGAACTGTATCCTTATCAAAGCAGTTTATCATATCAGTCTTACTGTTGGGTGGAACTAAGCCGGACAAAACAACAGATTGTATGCCGCCAGAAAGACATGTACCAGATGCCTGTAAGCAATGTGTAGAGAAACAAATCTGTAGTCTTTGGCTCGCATTGGCATGCATTAACAGAGACTTAAAAGAAAAGAAAAACTAAATAGAGAAAAAGCGAAGTCATGTCAGTAGCATTCAATATGACGCCATTTGTGCAATTTCTCCTTTGATTATGCACTCGTATATTTTCTTACGCTTACATTCAGGCATTTCTATTTTAAAATTAGTTTGATAGGAATATTCTCAGAATTTTTAATTAATATCCACTTAAAAAGACTTGATAGAAATTTTTTCAATTACTTTTTTATATAAACGTCACTTTTAAAATAAAATTACGAAATTAATAGTAAAGTGTGTATAATAAATACTTTATCGTTAGTTTGAAAATTATTTACAGTTGTGTTTCCACGACTTTTCTTCTTCTTCTTTTCGTGTCAATGACAAAATACTACCTCTATAAATGGTTGGCCCAGTGCCTATAAACTAATTAATCTGTACGAATCAACTGTGCGCTTCGCTAGAATGGCAGCCCCTTTGCTTTGCGCACAGTAAATTCACACGATTTGTTTGAATGCAAAAAAAAAAGAGGAGCATTTAAAAAGTAATTGAGAACAGACGAGGAAACATGTTGGGACACTTGATTAGACACGATGATTTGATGATGAACATAATTGAAGGAAAGATAGAAGGAAGAGGGGGTTCAGGTAGACCAAGGCATAGTTATATAAAACAAATAAAAGAGATAACAAACGTCGTGTGGTATCAAGAAATAAAGGAACTTGCTAAAGATAAACAAAAATGGAAGGAACTTCACCGACAAGAGCATAGCTCTTAAATTTATGATGATGATGATGTTTGAATGCAAAAGTTACTCTCTCGGCAGTTACCTATTTACGTACAGGCACGCACAGGGTCACCAAGATTTTTGGTATGAACCGTATGAAGAAAGATATACGATTGAAAACCAGGGTGCAACTGTGTAAAGGCCAAGAATCCCCTCGGTCGCTATCGCCATCGTAGGAAGTATTTTGTCGAAAAGAAATATATTTTCTCAGGACAACTTCAGAACTAGACATAACTATTTAACTCTTGCTAATTGTTTCTGAAACAAAAGCTGTTTAAAAGCGAATGGCGCGGCCCATCATAACGTCATAAACCAAGTTTAGTCGGTATTCGAGCGCATTTCCGCTGACAATGCAATTTTGTTAATTCGATCGCGGCCGCCCGCCCGCTGATATTAAACTAATTACCAACAAACCAGGGTGCATCACGAAATTAGTGCCACTATGTCACAGGCTTAGTTTGCTTTTTGCCTTGACGATTTAGATTTTCATTTGGTACTAAGTTTCTAAAATCAGTTTTTAATGTTTTTTTGTTTGTTATAACTTTATTGTACTAAAACAAGTGAATAGGTACAAAATTTTATGTAATTTTTTTTTATGCACCCTAAAAGGTAAAGGCAAGAAGAGGCAAGAATAAAGTAAGTAAGTTTCCTATTTTAATTATTTGTGGACAAATCAATGTAAATATTTGCTCTTAGATTTTGTGTTAAGTATTGAAAACAGTTTACTACAACTTACTCCACGTTTAGATTATTTTCGCTCATATTGCATGTCTGCAATGATGTAGAAACGAAATATATCATCACTAATTCTAGGAATAAGTTACCTTCACCGTCAAATGTATATTTTATAAGATACCTAATATTTAAAATTCTAAATCAGACCGGAATAGAATATGATGGTGCACACACAGTAAATAAAATACTATCTCAAAGCGAAAGGAATTAGAAAAAGCGGGCCTTTGCTAAAAAAAATGTTATATAAAAGAACGTGTGTATGTGGAAATAGCATCTTACGGAACATCATAAAGAACCAGCTCATTACCGCTTTTAATTCCGAAGCGGCGTAATGGCGTAGCTTCGGCTTTCAAAAGAAAAACAAAATTTTGCCTCTCAACTTATCATAAAGACAGTCTTTGATATGAGATACTAGCGGCCTTAACAGATTCCGCCTGCGTGGGAATTCAGGGAAACCTGTTTTATCTAACGTCACATTTTTTCTCTACCATCTGCCAGGTTGTGTCATGTTTATTTTTCTATAAGTATTATATATTACTAGCAACCCGCCCTGGCTTCGCATGGTGCATAAAAACCTTCCTCTTGAATCACTCTATCTATTAAAAAAAAACCGCATCAAAATCCGTTGCGTAGTTTTAAAGATTTAAGCATACAAAGGGATATATGGAACAGAGAAAGCGACTTTGTTTTATACTATGTAGTGATTATCAATTAGAAAAATACCATAAAAAAAATCACATTTTTTTTTTTACTTTTACAAATATAAAAACCTATTTCTCCAGAAACGTTATCAAGTCACTATGTTTCCTATGAAATTAATTGCTTTTCTACATTTATCTCCATTCCCAAGGTTATACAATTTAATACTCCTCATTAAATGATGCACATCAACGAGTAAAATTTTACGATATATAAAATTCTCATACCTTCAGATTGTGTATTTTCATAATTTAAATTTTATCAGATTCATTTCATTAAATTCATTATGTATCAAGAGATATAAGTAAGTACATATCCTGCAAACATGTATACGAAATACCAAATTTTAATGTTAAGAAATTAAATAAATAAATTATTCCATGCGACAATCTGGAAATGAATAGTTCAAATATCGGGGGGGGAGGGTGTAGGCTGGCGGGGCGGGGGGCGCGGCGAGCTCTTTGTAGAAACTCCACTCGACAATCGTTAGGATTCCCAAAGAATCCAAATTCTTTGTAGAAACTCCACTCGACAATCGTTAGGATTCCCAAAGAATCCAAATTCTTTGGGAATCCTAACGATTGTCGAGTGGAGTTTCTACAAAGAGCTCGCCGCGCCCCCCGCCCCGCCAGCCTACACCCTCCCCCCCCGATATTTGAACTATTCATTTCCAGATTGTCGCATGGAATAATTTATTTATTTAATTTCTTAACATTAAAATTTGGTATTTCGTATACATGTTTGCAGGATATGTACTTACTTATATCTCTTGATACATAATGAATTTAATGAAATGAATCTGATAAAATTTAAATTATGAAAATACACAATCTGAAGGTATGAGAATTTTATATATCGTAAAATTTTACTCGTTGATGTGCATCATTTAATGAGGAGTATTAAATTGTATAACCTTGGGAATGGAGATAAATGTAGAAAAGCAATTAATTTCATAGGAAACATAGTGACTTGATAACGTTTCTGGAGAAATAGGTTTTTATATTTGTAAAAGTAAAAAAAAAAATGTGATTTTTTTTATGGTATTTTTCTAATTGATAATCACTACATAGTATAAAACAAAGTCGCTTTCTCTGTTCCATATATCCCTTTGTATGCTTAAATCTTTAAAACTACGCAACGGATTTTGATGCGGTTTTTTTTTAATAGATAGAGTGATTCAAGAGGAAGGTTTTTATGCACCATGCGAAGCCAGGGCGGGTTGCTAGTAATATATAATACTTATAGAAAAATAAACATGACACAACCTGGCAGATGGTAGAGAAAAAATGTGACGTTAGATAAAACAGGTTTCCCTGAATTCCCACGCAGGCGGAATCTGTTAAGGCCGCTAGTATCTCATATCAAAGACTGTCTTTATGATAAGTTGAGAGGCAAAATTTTGTTTTTCTTTTGAAAGCCGAAGCTACGCCATTACGCCGCTTCGGAATTAAAAGCGGTAATGAGCTGGTTCTTTATGATGTTCCGTAAGATGCTATTTCCACATACACACGTTCTTTTATATAACATTTTTTTTAGCAAAGGCCCGCTTTTTCTAATTCCTTTCGCTTTGAGTTAGTATTTTATTTACTGTGTGTGCACCATCATATTCTATTCCGGTCTGATTTAGAATTTTAAATATTAGGTATCTTATAAAATATACATTTGACGGTGAAGGTAACTTATTCCTAGAATTAGTGATGATATATTTCGTTTCTACATCATTGCAGACATGCAATATGAGCGAAAATAATCTAAACGTGGAGTAAGTTGTAGTAAACTGTTTTCAATACTTAACACAAAATCTAAGAGCAAATATTTACATTGATTTGTCCACAAATAATTAAAATAGGAAACTTACTTACTTTATTCTTGCCTCTTCTTGCCTTTACCTTTTAGGGTGCATAAAAAAAAATTACATAAAATTTTGTACCTATTCACTTGTTTTAGTACAATAAAGTTATAACAAACAAAAAAACATTAAAAACTGATTTTAGAAACTTAGTACCAAATGAAAATCTAAATCGTCAAGGCAAAAAGCAAACTAAGCCTGTGACATAGTGGCACTAATTTCGTGATGCACCCTGGTTTGTTGGTAATTAGTTTAATATCAGCGGGCGGGCGGCCGCGATCGAATTAACAAAATTGCATTGTCAGCGGAAATGCGCTCGAATACCGACTAAACTTGGTTTATGACGTTATGATGGGCCGCGCCATTCGCTTTTAAACAGCTTTTGTTTCAGAAACAATTAGCAAGAGTTAAATAGTTATGTCTAGTTCTGAAGTTGTCCTGAGAAAATATATTTCTTTTCGACAAAATACTTCCTACGATGGCGATAGCGACCGAGGGGATTCTTGGCCTTTACACAGTTGCACCCTGGTTTTCAATCGTATATCTTTCTTCATACGGTTCATACCAAAAATCTTGGTGACCCTGTGCGTGCCTGTACGTAAATAGGTAACTGCCGAGAGAGTAACTTTTGCATTCAAACATCATCATCATCATAAATTTAAGAGCTATGCTCTTGTCGGTGAAGTTCCTTCCATTTTTGTTTATCTTTAGCAAGTTCCTTTATTTCTTGATACCACACGACGTTTGTTATCTCTTTTATTTGTTTTATATAACTATGCCTTGGTCTACCTGAACCCCCTCTTCCTTCTATCTTTCCTTCAATTATGTTCATCATCAAATCATCGTGTCTAATCAAGTGTCCCAACATGTTTCCTCGTCTGTTCTCAATTACTTTTTAAATGCTCCTCTTTTTTTTTTGCATTCAAACAAATCGTGTGAATTTACTGTGCGCAAAGCAAAGGGGCTGCCATTCTAGCGAAGCGCACAGTTGATTCGTACAGATTAATTAGTTTATAGGCACTGGGCCAACCATTTATAGAGGTAGTATTTTGTCATTGACACGAAAAGAAGAAGAAGAAAAGTCGTGGAAACACAACTGTAAATAATTTTCAAACTAACGATAAAGTATTTATTATACACACTTTACTATTAATTTCGTAATTTTATTTTAAAAGTGACGTTTATATAAAAAAGTAATTGAAAAAATTTCTATCAAGTCTTTTTAAGTGGATATTAATTAAAAATTCTGAGAATATTCCTATCAAACTAATTTTAAAATAGAAATGCCTGAATGTAAGCGTAAGAAAATATACGAGTGCATAATCAAAGGAGAAATTGCACAAATGGCGTCATATTGAATGCTACTGACATGACTTCGCTTTTTCTCTATTTAGTTTTTCTTTTCTTTTAAGTCTCTGTTAATGCATGCCAATGCGAGCCAAAGACTACAGATTTGTTTCTCTACACATTGCTTACAGGCATCTGGTACATGTCTTTCTGGCGGCATACAATCTGTTGTTTTGTCCGGCTTAGTTCCACCCAACAGTAAGACTGATATGATAAACTGCTTTGATAAGGATACAGTTCTCAATGCGGAGGTGGAGACCACAGAAGAAAGAAAAAATTACAAAGACCTACTGCTTGAGATCCCATACAGATGTCATTTAGAACTCATTATTTAAAATATAAAAATCAAAATAAATATGAACTATTCGTACAATGGGTTGAGAAATATGAGATCGGAGGAAGTATTACAATCGCGGACTGGTCGTCACGCATCGATTGCTGCAGCGTCTCGTACTGATCTTCTGGCAAACAAAGAGGACGTCAAAGGCTCTGTGTAAAAAGGAATCCAGCGATAGAGACAGTCAACAATGGGCTAGATAAGCGAGTGGTCTAAATGTAAAACCGTAGCGATATTTGCATAGACGTCAAATAGCAGGAGAATAGTTTAGAACACCCGTTTTTTGAAACTTGGTTATTTTTAAGGCTCATTAAAGCATGAGAAATGAGTAAATTTACAGCACGCATGTAACTAGCACTCTTGGACTGTAGGTAGCTGACTACTGTAGTAGCTAACTGCCTCCGTGGTCGAGGCGTTTGTCTTACAATCTGGTCGTTGCTTCAAAATTTGTAATCCCATGGGAAGCATAGTTTGTACAACAAGTTTTTCAATATTGTACATTGCAGACTGAAATCAACTGATTGCCGGATACGCAAAATGAATGATAGCTAAAGGAAATACATCAGTTTTTATAAGTTGTATTCCTCCAGTCGTTTGCTCTACTGGGCGTCGTGATGTGCCCGATCTATCTTTGCGATCTGTCTTTCTTTTTATATTCTTTGAGTTGTATTCCTGTCTACATATAAGAGATAATTTTACTTTTTATGAATATGCTCGGCGATTGATCATTTTATCTACCCCTTGATCCAAGTCAGACTGGCTACTTCTTATCCATACTTCCATACTAATATTATAAATGCGAAAGTAACTACATCCCTACCAAATTTCATCACAATCGGTCCAGCAGTTTAGCCGTGAAGAGGTGACAGACAGACAGACTTTCGCATTTATAATATTAGTATGGAAGTATGGATGTTCTCATGAAAAAACTGACTTACGTGTCTCTATGTCCCATAGCTTGTGCCAGACAGATAGTCGCGGCGCCGCCGAGGTGGGCTTCCGGCGTCGCTTTGTGCCGCATTGATACAGCCGCCGATAAATATTGTGGCGAGCTTTGAGCGCGCCGCCTACGTGCCGTATTATAACATTACTCAAACTACACTGCTTGTATGTGTAGCACGCTGTACGTTCTAGTTGTGTACATTGTAGTCACTTTTGTTTGTGATATTTTTTTTTTTCTTCACGATTGCGTTGGCAGTAGTGATTTGCCGTTCCTAGGTATTTTAGAAATATTTTCAAAAGTCTTTGGTGACTTTGGAAATATTACGTTTTACAATGGAAAAATCTAGGCAGTCTAGTATTCTGCTCGCTTAAGTTAAGCGGTCACCGTAGCCTATTTACGCTTACGCACGTGCCACCTTAAGGGTGTCACTAGCCGCTAGTTGCCTCTGGTTTGGGGTGTTTCACCACAGAATTTACCATGTTCTGATAATTTTCCATCCACCTTAAGGTTGACTTGAAGTGATTTCTTGCTTTAACGATTTTTCAAATATATTTCAACAAAATTTATTTCAACATTACTTACCACTTTTATAAACTTAACTTACCTTTATATAGTTCTTAATTTCATAAATATCTATGAAAATAAAAAGGTCCAGCCTAATCGTTTATGTAAAACCAATTTTGTATCGCATTTGCCAAATCAGCGTACCTTCTATATTTCCTCATTTTATTTAGATGTGTAATTAATATCCTTGAATAATCCAATGAAATACCTTAAAGAGGCGGCTTCGGCTGTTCAAAGGCGAATTTATTATTTAAAGTGAAAGTTATTGAGTTTCGCTAAGGTTAAGTGAGCCCTTTGACTCTCGACTGTGAACAAGGAAGTGCCAGGTTGCCCTTTGTATGTCTACCGATAACATTTGAATGTTTGTTTTGTTGCCACTTAAAAGAAAATTAAACTATATTTGAAACAATGGGCAACATGATTAAAAGGGTTTTAGGCAAAGTCACAATTTCAAAACGTTAACGAAGTTCGAAAAATCACGTGGTCAATTGTATGTCAATCTCATACTTCGTTCTTGTCTTCGGTTGTTGTCGAAATTCGTGGGTGTGAGGGTGTCGTCGACTGTGTTATCCACACGGATAGGTGAATGAAAGACAAAAAATGGCGATTTAGAATAAATTGCCCGTCACGAGACGCCGGCAGATGTAAAATATCTAATCACTATGCACGCGCGCAAATATATGGAGTCTAGACAAGAGCGACGCGGCTTATTGGGGGTATCACAAGAAAAAAAAATCGTATACAGATGAAATTCGTAGGTACTAACCGTAAACTAGTGGAATAGTAAAGTACCTGAGAAGTCAGCACTGTCAAAACTTTCCTCGTAGTTAGTTCCATCCAATTCCAGCGCAACCTCTCTATTCTACTACGCTACTCAGGAGGTCCCAGGTTCGATCCCCGGTCAGGTCAAGACGAAAAATGATCTTTTTCTGATTGCCCTGGGTCTTGGATGTTTATCTATATATGTATTTGTTATAAAATATAATAACGTTGAGTTAGTATCCCATAACACAAGTCTTGAACTTACTTTGGGGCTAACTTGATCTGTGTGACTTGTCCCTATATATTTACTTACTTTTACTTTACTTTTACTCTCGTACCAACACTCGTGACCCACATGATAATCAACTTAGCGTAGCGTCATCTAACTTGATGTCTTACTTACTTCCCTCTCATGAGGCATAAAAAATTGGACGTAATGTATGTTGTGTTTACCTATAAGTGTTTGTTACATTTAGAAAATAGCTATATGTAAAAGTTTAAAAATAATATCAATGTAAACAAATGTTAGTAAACACAGAATTATAATAGTGTTAGTAAACCATAATAAATAAATAATAATATTTAAACATAAAATCGACTCTTCTTGCGAATGCTGTTGTTGATGGAATACGCCACCGTTCAAACAGAAGTACGTCGAATTCGCCTTTTACTATATCGACGGAAGAGAAAGCGAGTGGTCTATTCTTAAGCCGAATAACTCACGGCTGACACTGCGATATACAATACTAAAGCCAAGTCAATATGCAATTAATAAGGCAGTCTTCCCCCGCTGCGTGGCTACCGGTCCGGCAAAGTTGTATTAGTTTCGTCTCGTCGCGTCCATCTGAACTTTGATAATATCTAGCTGGTCTATCTGATATCGGTCACCGTGGGTGGAGCTGAGATCAATCAATATTGAAGTCCAATCATTCAAAATTTGTGAACTATCTTGTCAACAGTACCTGATATTATATTTATTCTACTCAGGAAATCAAAACCGTTGTGTAATGGATGTTAAAAGTGGCTTCTAGGCTTGACAACTGGAAGCTAATGAAACTGTCTACACCGGACTTGAAGTAGATACGAAGGTTCAGCATACAGTCCATCTTTCCATAAAAAACTTTTCAATGCATATGCTTTGGTGTTACGTGAGGCTTAAAAGAAAAGCTTAGACATGGGAAATTAGGTTTTGATATTAATTTTATTATGGCTAGGACATGTGCTACTTCTAAATGACATTATGTCCACTGAGAATAATAATTATTCTATTTTAAAAGATAAGTATGATGCTTCATGGATTTATTGCACCATAAATCCATGCATTACCACCTATTTTGACAAATGTTGCCATTATTTACCATATAAAATAAAAATACACCAATAGGGTAAAGTAAGACCCAAATAGGTATACACACAGCTTATTCAAACAATGGCGGGGCAATAAATCGAAATAATACTATTTTATGCAATTTACCTGCAGGCAAACCAAATAATCTTACCCATCTAGAAAGATAATAGAATTTTATATTTCCCGAGGCATCCATCACTGATTCCGAAGTTCCATAAGTAAGTCTGTCTGCTAGGAGGGCCATTCAGACTTGGATTGAAATAACAGATCGTAAATATTCAAAAGAAATAACCTAGAGCAAAGCCTAGAGCATTTGTATTGGTTAAGAGTGAAGTCATCGTCACTTTAATATTTCTTCTTATCTGAAGCGCAAACACGGAATCACCATAATTTTCATTATCAAGTATGCCTTAAGAAGGCCTTAACATAAGTTCGCCTTTACCTTATTCTTCTTAATGATGTCGGTGGTATCGTCAGCCAGAATAGTTTTGGGGTGACGAGTTTTTTTCCATAATTTTTTCCTGATCTAAGTTCTTGTTTTGCCCTGGTTTTGTGTTCAATGAGTGTGATATGTTTTTCCGTGCAAAACGCAAATGATTTTATTTCATCAAAAAAGTCATTTTCTAGACATGCCTTAATATTACTTCGCAAAAACTCTTCAGATTGAATCCACGAGTTGAAATTGGAATAAATAGGTCTTGAATTGTCTCCTGGTGCTCGCTGGGAAGATTTACCAAGCATTCTCGATTGGAATAGTAATTTGGGCGGGCTGAGCTGATGCACTCGCTAAGTAAATTCAGCAAGGCGGCCGCAATCCGCGAAGATCGAGCGCGGTTCTGAATGGCGACTGGCGTTTCTTGAATTTAGGAATAGAAACTAGCTTTGAATAAATTTAGAATCCACACGCAATCTTGGATTTGATATTATGGCCCGATAATGGCGCGAAAACTTCCAGCAGAATGCCAGCTGTATCAATCAAACAAAATCTAGGTAGGTACTGCTGAAAATATGACCCCCCTACAGCTCAAGTAACAAGATGATACTATACAACATTCTGGTAAAAACCGTACGCTGATAGGAATATAAAAGCTTGTGTTGAAAATGTATTTCAATATTTATTTTTAACTAACCAGGCAGCAGGCAAATTGATTCAAGCATAAACTGGGACTGGCAAAACTTTTAAGATTTGCTTACAGACACCGGTGACAGGTGAAACGAAATAAAACTTTGTAAGATACAAGATACCAAGTTTCGCAACAGCACTCAAATCAGTAAATCTCAGTTCGACCATCTTCCTCTTCGCATTTTTCCCTCGGCAGATGTTACCGCGGATTGAATAGGCAATGTGCGGGCCGCGATAAATTCGGTTTGGATGCGGCGGCTGGCGACGCGATGCGATGCGAGACGATGCGGCGCCACAATCTGCATAATGCGCGAGACGGCAGCACCTAGATTGCATTGTGATGTAGCCATTAATATTTTATTCGAATAGGTAACGAATAAAAATGTGGGATTCTCGATGGATAGAGTTAGTTTTCTCTATCGATAATAGAAAAACCTAACTACATTTATACGTCATATCACTACATAGTATAAAACAAAGTCGCTTTCTCTGTCCCTATGTCCCTTTGTATGCTTAAATCTTTAAAACTACGTAACGGTAAAAAACCGCATCAAAATGATGCGGTTTTTTTAAATATATAGTGATTCAAGAGGAAGGTTTTTATGCCCATGCGAAGACGGGGCGGGTCACTAGTAACAAATAAATTCAACATCAAAGATAGTCTGAAAATCCAAAATTCTTTAAAGAAAGTGCTAAGTATCCAAGTTGACATTCAGGCAACATCATAACGTACCACGTAGTAGCCTTCCACTTACTATTTATGACATTTCATCGCGGCCAAGACTGTCCCAGCAGATGTAGCTCGACAAATATCAGCGGAATATCAACAAAAGTTCAGATGGCACAGCATCAGACCAAAGAGTACACTTATTCTAAAATTTTGCGAAAATTCACCAAGGCCTTTTTTGGAATTGGTTATTTTTAACATCGCTAAAATGTATTACATTTAAACAATTATTTATATGTTTTGGTATAAAATTTATAACAGAATGATCAATCGTTTATAATAGTTTGTTTTAATAGTATATTTTTTTAATTTGATATTCCAATTCTTGAGGAAGGTTGTGGGCTGTAACAGACTGTGTATCTAGATTCACATCAACGGCTCAAAACAAACTGAGTAAAACCATAGTGCATAGCTAATTTTATAAAAGCTGTATATCTAGAGCAATTAAGTTTCATTCACATTACATTACAATAAACCATAGATTAAAAAAAATTGCCACGCGTCAACCGCGCGCGATTTCCAAATTCTTTGCAATAAACAATACAAACAATCTGTATTATCCACATTTTATAGGTTTTTTTTTCTATCCACAAGCAATCCTTATTGAAGCAAAAAGTAATTAAGATAGTTATTGATATTATAGAAGTTACAGACGGATCAACTATTTTTACAGTTAACAGCGGATGAATTGGTGATACGTAATTTAATGAATATTGTAACTTTAAAGTTAAGGTTATTTACATTAAATTCACGGACAAGTTCATAATAAGAAAAGCGTCTCGCCCTAAGGATACTCTTTTACATCAAACGGAATGCACTAACGCTAGGGTTGCTACTGACGACAATCATCAGTGTTTCAAAAGTATGTAAAAAATAATCAAGATTTTACTACAAAAGTTTTTTCACTGAGTTTAAAAATAAATTTGTCATTTAGTCACAATTTATACAATCAGCTATGGAATTAAAATAATGTATAAGTTTTTTGATTTTCATTTATATAAGGTGAATTTAAATCAACTGCAAATATTTTAAGGGCAGATTCAGACCACTAAACTGAACAACTTTCCCAAATAAACTTATGTCGAAATACGAAAAAATTTTTTTGACTTCCCATACAAATTGAGAATCAGCTGATCTAGTTTAGTATGGAGAGTGAAAAATAAAATTTCGTATTTCGATATAAGTTTGTTTGGAAAAGTTGTTCAGTAAGTGGTCTGTATCTGCCCTTAAAATATTTGCAGTTGATTTGTGTCCACCTTACATAGGTAATGTTTTATTGCGATCTAGTATTTAAGGACGAGTTTTGAGATTGTTTCAGACATTTCCCAAGTTACGCACAATGGTAAAAATTATTTACCAGCAGGCAGGTAGCCCTGCCATTTGACAGTTGGGCTGAAGGACGCCGGAAGATGAAAGGCTACGGCCTGTGTTCGGCACAACAAAGAGCTTTGTCTCCTCACGCCCCGCGCGTTAAGTTCGACTCTGGCGACGCGCGGGCCGGACTAAGGGTTTACGTTTCGCTGTTTCGCAGGTAGCTTGCGAAAAAGTTTCAATTAAGTTGTGTGTCTTATCTATCTATCACCGTATGGGTTATTTTAATATTTATATATTTTTTTAATGGAATATAGTTTCTCTCTCATATAACCGGCTACGGTTGCTTCGTAGCTCAGGTTCCGCTTTCCTATTTCTTCGCCACTTCGCCTGGTTTTCAGCATCAACTAACAGTGTTTGTTTATCTGATATTAAATATTAAATGACCCTAGATCTAGTAGAATAATTGTACTAAATTAAATTTAGAAACACAATTGGCTTTGGGGCTGGTAACAATATTAGACACTAGTAACAAACTATTTTATAATGATTAATAAGATTTTTAATTACAGTAATTGCTTGTAAGAAGCCGCATTTGGACATCTACGACAAAGGAAGGGATTAATTCTATAAAGCGATATTTCATGCTACTCTTCATGCCAATTAATTATTTTTCTGTGGCAAAGAGTTTAAAAATCATCTCTTTGATCTTTGAATCTTGTCTGCACGTTGTCGCCACGTTTTGCTTTACCTCTAATACAAACGGCGCAAATTCCCTTTTTATCTTGATCCTTCTTTGCATAGCTTTATTTAAAACGTCTTTCGTTGTTCTCTTATTAAAAAAGCCTTGTGATAACTCGTATAGAATCTCACTGTGTCCTCCTTTTTGTTTGCTACGTCATTGAAATATTCCAATTTGATATATATTTGTTGAAATGAAAGGTCAGTAATATATCTATCATGTTTGTATGGAACAGCCCTTTGTCTGGCGTTAATGTTTAGTGACACGTTGGGCGCCAAAACATGCACAGCAATCGAGCGCTAACTGTCGTTGTATAAAGTTTTAATTCGGATCATATGTTTGATGTCGGTGCGCTCACAAAGCACAGAAGTAATAAAGGGGTGTCGAGTGTTCACAATTGCTGTAGTGAGCCCCGCCTTGTTCCGCCAACAATCCCTGTCGATGCTCCCCTGTTAACAGCCAAACTTCATGGATGATATTTTTTTACCTATTTTCAGTTTCGTTTGCAATAGGGTATGCCTAGAAATTCTGTGTGGAGTTAGCCTTTGACAGACGTGATATCTTCGTTCGAATGGTCAAAGCTCCAGGGAGCTCTAATCGCAAAGAGACAACTCAAAGTGGAGCGTGCAAATTTGAGGCAAAGCGGGAACAATAAAAGTGCAGGTGGACCGCGGCCGCCCGCGCCCCGTCTCACATCAAAGGGGAGCCGCGATACCATACAAAAGCCCTAATGAGACAAACCCGTGGCGTAATCGAGGCGACGGAAAAAGATGAGGCCCGAGAGGTACGAGGCAAATTTTAATAATTGTCAAAGCGGCGGCGCCGATCAAACGCGAGGGAGGCGGCCGCGGTGTGGGGATTCCCCCGGCTCGCACCTGTGACGTGTGCTCACCGCGAGCCTCATTAGCGCTACTGATCTAATGCGACTTCGAACTTCCAGCGACGTCTAATTAAACTTAAACAGAATTTCAATTTTACGACTGAAATTTTAATACTTAAAGCCGGAGCCGCGGAGGTTCCGCAAAGGAGACACGTTCAAAGGCGACGCCGTGCACGTTTTCGCAGATATTAAATGTGTTGACAATTTAATTTTTCATTTCCTTTAGGCGGCACGGGCGCGGGCGAGGGGCGGCGCCACCCGGCCACGGGACGCCGTTCCTTTGACGTCGCGATATTGTCTTTGTGCGCGGCGTGGGGTGAGTGGGGCCGCGTCGACGGAGACTTTGTCGCAATACAATGTGTATCAATAAAACTTAGGATTGGCTTTTAGTGGTTGCACTTACGCTTTGTGAGGCGGCGGGTTCACCCTTTGACATTATATGTGGGGCGGGCGTGTGTGGGTGGGTGTGCTTGTGTGCGAGGCGAGTAATAATGCAGGCGCAGACGGGCCGGCGCCGGCGGCTGCACGCGCAACGGTTTATTAATATCTGAACGATGGAGTTCGAGAGTATTGCGATGCGATGCGATGTGACACCGCAGCCGCCCGCCGCGGATGCCTGCGGCCCGAGCCTCTTTATGAGACTATCGTATGCTTACCCTTTACTTGATGATAGTGCGCTCTGTTTGTTGTAGCATTCGTGACTTTATTACACACTTGGTAATATTATTCCTTGTATTATTATAATAACTAGTTTTTCCCCGCGGTTTCACTCGCACAAGGTGTATATGTACTATTCATTCTATAACCTTTTCTTTGAATCAGGCTATAATATATACAGAAATATTTTTTCAAATCCGACCAGCAACCAGTAGTTGTAAATGTTCAAAGGAACAAACTATTATTTTATATTAGTATAGATTTATCATAATCCTTGTTAGCTAAATATTATAATACTAGCGATCCGCCCCGGCTTCGCATGGGCATAAAAACTTTCCTCTTGAATCACTCTATCTAATAAAAAAAACCGCATCAAAATCCGTTGCGTAGCTTTAAAGATTTAAGCATACAAAGGGACATAGGGACAGAGAAAGCGACTATGTTTTATACTATGTAGTGATTAATACAATTTATGTAAACCTAACTAAAACTAAAGAACTAAAACCTAACTGAAGATTGAAAAAAAAAACTAAATAATCCTTGTTGATAATTTGACTACCCCTGTAGGGAAAAAGTCACGCATCAGCCGGCTGCCGTTTGGGTACAGAGACGTAGGTACTGCAGATATTTTTACTCTGTTGTAAAATGCTTTTAAAATGTAAACAATAAGAACTCTTAACACCCTTTAAAAGTACTATTCTCGGTTTTTAAACTACAAAAAGGGACAAATTTTACTTTTGTTAAGACGATGAATTGAAAAAAATATATTGAGCAGCAAAATGACTGTGTTTGCAGTTAGGTCTGGGCGGTATCTGCCCATCCTACCCTATTATTATTACAGGCCATTTATAATACGTAATTAAGCATTATTTTTTAAACGGCAGAATTAATCTTGTAGGTATTTTTAAGATTAAATTTACACATTTTTATTTTGCAAGAAAACAGTTAAACGTATACGCTTAACTGTTTTCTTTGGGCTGGGTCCCAGCTGATGAGTAAAGTAAGAGACGAAAGCCAAAAAAGGACCTATGACTGAAGGCACAGAATTAGTAATAGTACTACGTACTCAAGGGTAGAGATTAAAAAGAAGTAGCAAAGAACAGAGACGCATTGATGAAAAGTTTAAAGAAAAACCTCTTGTCTTCCACAACAGAATTTCAGTTAAGTAAATTATTTTTCATTATAACTTAAAAAAAAGGAAGGGGCTAAATAGCAAAGTTTCCAGCAGTTGCACATGACTCATTAACACAACAAGCAACCGTGGAGACGCTGAACCAAATGAAATGCAACTATTTTAATTGAATGCCCAATGCCCATAGCCCACTGACTGTGATGGCGAGCGCAGATACCTCTTCTTTGATGTATGAAAAACGCTTTAGCAAGTCAAAAAAGTCCTGTTACTTTATCCTTTGAGGCTTTGACTGTAACTGCGTAACTGACCCGACATCGTATCGTATTATCGGGATTGCATTCAGCATAGAGCTGGCATTGCACGCGGAAAATATTATCCGGCCGAATCTAGGGGTCCTTTGCCGGCTGGTCCTACGTTTGCTCGACTGACCATAAAAAGTATTCACATTTTTGTAATAAAATTACCTGTTTTAAAAGGACGTTACTACCGAGATTAAGGCGCAGAGCGATGTAGTTAGTCGTCGGCGGCTGATCAAAGGGCCCGCACTGCCAATCAAAGAGCTGGGATTTGCTTTGCCCCGCCCATTTTGAAGACCACGTGCGGCGTGCGCACGCTAGACGTTAACAACTGTCAGTTGCTACCGAGCGGTCGCTGGTGAAGTGTCGTCGGTTTTTCAAAGATTTTCCGCGACGCGATCGCATAGTTCGTGTATATTATGAAAACTATCAAAACTTTTAATAATCAAATTATATTCGTAATACAGTGTTAGATTAATCAATATCTAGATTTAATTTACATATATGTGTCCGTTATATCGTTAAAATATTAGGTGTTGTATAAATACGTGTGTGAAAAAAACTGTGTTTATTGGATTACTATAAAATTGGATTGTAAACAGCAAAAACTATCAGGTATTTAAAACTGTAACCAAGTTTGGGTGTTTGCTGACTAACAAAGGTCTGCCGAGTGTCGGCACCTCGTCGGTGGTACTGGCAAGTTTTTTGTTAGACTGTGTAGAGCCCTTATTTTAAAGTTTGAATGCGCTATTGTTTGAATATTATTGTTTCAAGAGCTCGTATTCGTTATTGTTGGCACAATTCCGTTGCTATGCACGTTTTGTTTTAATTTTAATGCGTTTTGTTATTGTTTCGTTAGTTGGTTATTCGGTTGGCTTTTAATTTAAACAATGTGGCAAAACATTCTGGCCGTTAAAAACTTTGAAGTAGGAAGTAAAAGGAATGTGAACACTGGCATTTATGCTTTACTTTTGGATTGTTATCATCATTTATTTGTATTGTTGAAATTACATGACACTTATAATATTTTTTTTATAATTGTTTTTGAATTGGCGGACTTAAAGCTTTAATACATGCATACATACTTGACATTTTCATAATCGTTTCGTCACTACTAACTGAATGTTGTATGTATGTACGTACCATTACATTTAAAGAGTTAAATTTTCTACCAAAAAAATCTTCAGTGCAGTTAAATTTTAACAAATTACTGATCTATACTAAGTAATATAGTAAAGCTGAAGAGTTTTTTTGAAAGCTTATAGCTCTAAAACTGCTGGTCGGTTTTGAAAAATTACTTTTGTAAATAATAGCCTGATTCTGGGGAAAGGTTATAAGGCTATACATATACATCATGAGCGAGTGGAACCGCAGGAAAAAGCTAATATAAATAAATTGAGATATCAACATACGCACGGACAAACTTACTTGAAAAAGACATCGACGCGCTCGGAAAAGCTCGCTTTCTTGTACTTAAGCCATTTCATATATAAGGTGGACACAAATCAACTGCAAATATTTTTAAGGGCAGTTTGAGACCACTAAGCTGAACAACTTTATAAACTTATAGCGAAATACGAAATTTTTTTTGACCTTCCATACAAATTAAGAATCATCTGATCTAGTTAAGTATGGAGAGAGAAAAAAATAATTTCATATTTCGATATAAGTTTATTTGGAAAAGTTGTTCAGTAAATCTGCCCTTAAAATATTTTCAGTTGATTTGTGTCCTCCTTATATATCTTTAAATATATGATTAATTTCATATATGAATGGCACTAGGACTTTCTTGGTTTAAGATATTCGTTCATATAGTTACTGATTTAGTTGAGATAAATTACAATGACTAAATAATTTGTATTGTTACGAGTATCTTCGACTTGTATCGCTTATGGCAATTTTGTTGTGTCTGCCTTTTCACCAGGAGTGTCCCTTTCACTAAATGCATATATCTGAATAATTTAATACATATTTTTTTAAAATAATTAAAATTTATACGCATATATAGGCAAAGCACAATAACTGTAAAAATATATCATCCACTTTGCATGTAATCTAAATGTACATAGTGACTATATAGGTTTGTCTTTTCGCCTTCTGATACGACTTGTCTTTTTCCTTTAATTAATTTAATTCTACGTAACTCCTTGGTCTTCCCTGCTTTCCCTCTAATGCCTTCCATAATGGTTTTCATGCTGTCTTGCCGTAACAAATGCGCCCACTGTAATTTCCTACAACAACATCTTTATTTGTTATTTTGTCCTTCCAACTAGTTCTAACAAATTATTTTTTTTATTCAGAAATATTTAATTCGTAGGTATAACACTCATTCTAATGATTGATGACGATAACGTAACGAGTATGTTGAGAAACTAAATAATATAATAGAAAAGTAAAAATTTGAAAGCAATTTACAACGGTTTATTGAAATATAAATACTTATAATAAAGTCCGCAACCAAACAAATTTTATTCTATTGAAATTCAAATTTGTTACTCTTATTGAAATCTCTGAATTAGCATAGAGAATTTTAAATGTCTTGCGTCCTAGGGCGACCCGAAGCGGACCGTCACATTACCAGTCGCACAAATTATAAAACATACAGATGAAGACGAAGATATGTTTACAAGAAATTTTGCTCAAATTAAACACTACATAGTATAAAACAAAATCGCTTTCTCTGTCCCTATGTCCCTTTGTATGCTTAAATTTTCAAAACTACGAAATGGATTTTGGTGCGGTTTTTTTAATAGATGGATTGATTCAAGAGGAAGGTTTTTATGCCCATGCGAAGCCGGGGCGGGTTGCTAGTACAGATAAATCCCAACTAACATTATAAATGCGAAAGTGAGTTTGTATATTTATTTGTTCGTTTGTTACCTCTTCACGCCCTATCTACTGAACCAATCTTTCTGAAATTTCGCATACACATAGCTATTGTACCTATAGTATTGAGAAAGACATAGAATCCTTTAATTCCGGGAAATAGCAAGGAAATTCATGCGGACGAAGGTGCGGGCGAAAGCTAGTAGTAATATAATTAACAAATACTGGGAAGCAATACTGGGAAACCCCTGAATATTGGAAGAGAATGCTTTTAGTATTAAGTCCGTCAATTGTAAAAGTATTTTTACTTGTGGTATAATAAAGTGAGTAAATAAACTGCCTGCCTTTAAAAAAAAAACATTTAAAAAAGCTCTACGGATCATTTCTAGTCCGATCCAAACACTAAATGTCACAATCAGGATGTGAATGATCACACTGGTGGGGACCAATGTGATCCTTATTCATACAAAATTAAGAAACTTTTGTTAAATCCATTTTTACCACAATATATTATACACCTTTATCTCTTATCGTTATGACAAAACATATATCAGTAAAAAATATTTTATGAATAATATAAGGATGGTATACTGGAGTTATTTTCTGGTCAGTAGATATTTTGTGACGGTGTGCTAATGCGACGGCGACGACGTCGCGCTGAAAAGTTCACCAAAAGATGTCATTAGGTACATTATGTCCGACAAATTATACAAAAACAGACTCATAAAAGCGTAATGCTAAAAGCAGCTGAAAGGGTGCGCACGCGGCGTCTTTGAGCGGGTCCACGCTCCGAGGAAAGGATCTGTGCTAATTTCCAAACTCGGTTTCTACAGATAAGGATAGAAAGGTGTCTTTGATGTAGCTCGCCCCTGACTCGGGATGAGAGCTTTCAATGAAAGGATTTTTTTCATCTTCTTTCCCTTTGTACTTAATTTAAATTTCGTTTATATCAATGCTCCGAGTTTCCTTTTGGTGTGTTTTCTCTTTTACTTTGTCGCGTTTATCCTCTCCAATTTGTTGTATTCGAGTTCGCTTTGTAATTAAATTTAGTGTTTGTAATCTGTTGGCTGTAATTTTTTCCCCACTGCCGTGGACTACCGGTATAATTGCAATTTATAAATTAGGTGTCCCTTTGATTTCGAGTGTTTCTTAGAAGAGCTTATATTTTTCAAGATTATATTGTTTCCCTTTGTAGTTTGCGCTCTTTGACAGTGTTCCCGGTACCGCCCGCTTTAATATTCTCACCCGCCGTCGCTTTAAACTTTATTATTGTGTTAAGGCACCATCAATAAGATTAAAATGATTGCTTATTGTATTATTTCAAGATATAAAATTTTTATTTTGTTTAATTATATATTTGTATTTTAACAATTTTATAAAAAGAATAAATCTGATTGACGGCACGCTCGGTAAAAATATCATGATTAAAAATTAATATACGACGTCATAATATTAGTCTCATATAAAATCTTTCTTAAAATTAACAGATTATGCGAGTGTTTGCGCGCGCTCGTTAGTTTTTCATCAGTTGTAAGGCACGTCCGTCCTTTGTCCCAAGTTCGTCGTGTTAAGAGCCCGGTACAAAGTCGCATTTAACTAAGCACACAACCCATACCTCGAATTTCCATCACAAGGACACCAGTTTGAGTCTTTTTACATTTAAACATCAAAGTCCATCAATCGCCTTTGATCTCAAACAGGTCATCGATATAAGAAAACCAAGTATCATTATATGACACTCTTTGATGCTTACATGTTGTTGTTTGCCAAGGGATCCATCGCGAGCTCTATTATAACATTTTATAACATTATTTATCATTCATTTAGATCAAAACTTAAACAAATCATTTAACGCGTATTTTATGAAAAGCTTGTTTGGTTACGAGGAACAAAATTAGTCTTTGACGTAATTCTGTTTGTATTTGAACGACGGCGCGATTAGAAAAGCGGTGCATTGTAAAGGCATCACAAGACAAAGAGTTTGTCGCGAAGAGCGAGTTGAAACACACGGAGTTTCCCGCGGCGACGGCGGCAGAGGCACTCACAAAGGCGCCACTTTGCAGACTCGTCTTTGACTCACAGGAGTGTGTGACCCAACATTAATAACCTACTAATAGCTCTTGGAGCTGGAGCTTCAAGACTTTATACATCTAAACTTGTCTCAAGATTGATTTAGTTTCGTATAACCCGCTCCGGCTATATCAATATATTTAGCTCGATGGTACTTAGATCAGTTTAAGTAAAACTAAGAGAATCTACAAAGTAATCTAATTTTACGGAGCTTCAATCGTGAACAAAACACTCGTAGATTCAATTTTTCACATAATTTTATTAGCGACAGTTTAATTAGCGCACCTTTCATCGGAGCCGCTTTGAGATTGTGAACGTTTCAAATAGATTTCGCAAGAAGCACTTTCAAAGAGAGCACCCCTAATAAGTACTGAAGAGTCCTCGCACGTGTTTATCAAAGACAGCCTTTCGTTACTCACCGTCTGAATGGCCTCAAAAGAAACTCGTGTAAAATGCTCCACAAAGTGCCGTATCAAAGGAAAGGCGGGCGCAAATATCTGTTTCGTAAACTAGTAAAAACGAAGCTCTCAAAGGTATTGCGTACTCGCGGCAAATTAGGCGGAGTTAAATACAAGCGCCGCTCTCACAAATGTATAACTTTGAAAGTGACTCCTCGCTCATTATTTATGTAAGTCTTCGTAATCGTCAAACGTCCTACTTTTATTTCCTTCGCTAGCACCACCCGTTCGTCCGAGCAGCGGCCTGCCAGCGCTCTCATCACGCACTCGCGTGTATGCCTCACATGTGTATCCATTTAATGCTCAATTCCCATATAATTTAACTTTGCGATCAAAGCGAAATTTTGCAAAGAGCTTCCCGGCGGCGGCGGCCCGGGCGGCGGGTGCGAGCGGGACGCAGTCATCGGAGTTCTCGAGATCAAATGCTGGGCCAAATTAGTCACTCTCCGTCTCTCTATCTCAAAGCCGATCCGTAGCAAAGTTTGCGCGAAGATGACATCAAAAGGAAACCACACACTGGGGTGGCGCCGCCCGTCGCCCCCGGCCCCATACTTAAATCTGCCGTGTCTCGCTGTCTTATTGACACTCGAGTGACAACTCGCAAGTCGCCAGCGTCGACTGTTTCTGCCGCTCGCTCCGCTTTGACAGACTTATTTAGTTAATTAATACGGAATGTCCTATCAACTTTCAACTCCCGCAAGGCTGCTACATTTACACGGCTGAACTGTAGGGTAACTTTAATCCCATGTGTGCAAAGCCTACATAATATATACTTAACAGTGGCAGAGCCACGCTTTGAAAGTTCTATCCCTTTAATTAAGGCTATCGATATATTACAAGATGTTTGAAGTCGTAATAGTCGATGGTATTGGCACACTGAATAATAACAAAGATACAGCATGCTCCCGGTATTTGAGTTCAATTTAATATTTAACATGTTTGTAGTTGCTTATTACTACATAATTTGTTTAAGAACATATTTTTTCATTCGTCATAAAAGTCAACTTGGTCTGAAAATATTATTTTACTCCAGAGATGAAAGAACCTCCGTTGGGTTTCCCGAGTTATGAAGAAGCCTTACAACGAGTTTCAACTTCTCAAACTCCAATTTATTAACTCCAAGTTATATTTTTTACTAATTGTTCCATTTCTACGAATTAATTATGATCCCGATTAAAAATATACTATTATTATTTAACAATAATACTAGCTATTACCCGCGACGTCGACCTAGTGAAATTTATTAATTTCATGACTAAGCCACGAGGTAGCAGTGCGCTAGTAACACTGTCAAGGTGCCCTAGAAACCATCTTTCGCTATGCTTTACTGCCAACGTAATTAAAAAAACAGAATTGTTTTATTTTGTACAAATGATTTTTGTTATAAGAAAAGTTCCTAGTTACATGTAGATAATCTTATAAGTGCTACATTTTTAAATACGTTGATATTGAGAATTTAAAAGCTATGTCGCGTCGGCATCGGCATTGTGCGCAGGAGTCGGGAGTCCAAGCCGATTCCGAGAAACAGGCCCGCGCCCGCGCCGCCTACCTACATCTTCGGCCCTTTGTGCCTTGTGTGAGCCCCGACCCGGCCGAATGTTTGCCCCTCGGCTCGCCCTAATTGAAGTTTTGTGTATTCCTTTTGTTTAACTTTCGTTATACGATCTACTTCAACTGCTTTATAAACATATCCAACGATCCGTTCTGTTTACATTACATCCCGTTATTGTTTGTAAAGCTTAACATTATCAGTGATTTCAACTGCTAATGTTAAGCTTTAAGTGATTTTAAATTATCTATCGTCTACAAATAAAATTTTCTGCTTTGTTAGAACCGACGCTATTATAAACACTCGTAAGTCCTGTCAGTTGCTGTAGATTCTGCTCTTGTTTCCCTTTTGTCTCCAATACGCCATCACATCCGTCATTTGATACGTCATGAAATTCAACTTAATTTTATATTCTGTGCCGTTCGCCATCATTCAACTTTTTTGTATAGTAACTGCGCTAATATGATTATAATTTTCTCGCATCTGTTGCACCTTTGAATCGAGGAAATCTATATTGATGTTAATGCAGTTGATGTTAGGGTTTTATTTTGTTTGGTGTAAAGTTTGGACCGGCGTCCATTGAGCGCAAACCGGTTCGGAGGTGGAATGTTGCAGCGCGAGCGGCTTTTTGCTTTGGCTGCGTTCAGCCCACGCGGGCGACGAGGCCCGCCGGCGCCGGCGCCGCTTCCCGCCTTATGTCCACGTCTGATAAAGGATATGTCGCAAATATTTGATGTTTCTTCAAGTTAAGCCCACATAGGGAGATGGTTATCGACCTTAATGTAATGGTCATGTTATGTTAAAACAAAATCATTTCTTGTGTCTTAATGTTCTTTAAAACATTTTTTTTATTATCAAAGCGCCATTGGATTCAAATATGTGTATAAAACACCGTTGAATAAAGCGAACGACTAAAGTGGTTCACCGACTCAGCATAAAATTCTTTAAATGACAAATTTGTGATAGTTATCATACATCAAGATTATTATTGTTAGTAGTTATGAAAGTCATCACTAAAGTGAAATAAGGACATCTTACGTCACTGGAGATTATTTGCAAGCTTCAAGAGACCTGAAAGATGGCGATTATGGAATAGTGTAAGCAATAACAAAGTCTGTGTGTTGTATAATCCCCGCCGTGAAGGAGCCGGCTAGAGCACTCCGCAAACAAACCGAACCGGCTCATCTGGCTATTACCTGATTGTCATCATTTACTTAATGCAATGCAACTGCAAGTAAATAAACTCTTAAATCCACAGCTTCATTTTTAAGAAAATCCATATCCATACTAATATTATAAATGCGAAAGTCTGTCTGTCAGTCTGTCAACTCTTCACGGCTAAACTGCTGGACCGATTGTGATGAAATTTGGTAGGGATGTAGTTAACGACCTGAGGTCAAACATAGGCTACTTTTGGGCGCGATATAACCGAGTCCCACGCGGGGCGAAGCCGCGGGGAACAGCTAGTTCTATATAATTCCGAAAAAAGCCCTTTGGTCTTGATTTCATTTGGTGTATTGTATTAAAGGCTTTTATAATCTTAATAATATTGTTTAATTATCAAAAATAATGCGCTGTTTCTGTTATCACAATAGTTTTGTTAAAAGATGATGCAGCCTTTGTGCTCCACTGTTTTTCTTTTCTGTATTTTTTTTTTGTATAAGTAGTCTTGTTTGTTGATGTTTAACGTTTATACAACAGATTATTTTTATTGATTTTACAGCTACAAAATAAATCTAAAAATATAATTTCTTTGTTTCAGGATGATTTTGTCCTCATTTTCGGCGCCATTCAGCTGACTTTGCAGGTGAGGTTTATTTAAAGGAAAATATTTATTAAAAAAAAAGGATTCAATGTTGAGTAGATAAATATTTTTATTTACTTAAATATCAGTTTAAAATTATGATGTTACATCTTTTAATTACCAACCATCCATATTCTATCGGTTTTCGGCGTGTAAATCAGTTAATTGATTGAGATTAGAGAACCTAGTCATCCTTAGCATGACGACTGTAATACAGGACTATGGTATTATACCTTAATTTCCTGTGCCAATCGCTTAAAAAGCTCTTCGACCTAAAAAAAATTGTATACACACTTTCATATAATAGTTTTTTAAAACATCACCACAAACACAGTTTTTGAGACATTCAATAATTGTATCGTTGGTAAATCGTGTTGCTGCGACTGCTCTATAGGAAATTGGGAATTATATCGGAAGTTACAATAACGAACGGGATTTGCTTGGTCGGCAGTTCTTACGTACCTACCTTTATTACTGGGAACTCGGTTAATGCGAATAGCTGACCGCGCTATCCTACTGTGGAGGTCTTTAATGGGGCCATTTCGCCTGTGATCGAAATTTGGACCTATTGCTAACTTAATAATTTATATTTTCAGTTGTAACACCCTAATCTAAAGTAAAGTCGTCTGAGGGAATCGCCGAATGGGGAAATCATGACATAAGCGATGCGGCTAGCAACCCATCACTATTGATTTCCTGTTTCAACTACCATTATGCTAAACGTGGCCTAAGGTCTTATGGCCCTAGGCTCTGTCTACCCCGCATGGGATAAAGACGTGATTATATGTATGTATGTAACACCCACGTTTACATCTTTTATTACATTAATCAATTCATGTATTGGCGTTACCTACATTTGTAATTTTACTACATAGTATAAAACAAAATCGCTTTCCCTATCCCTATATCCCTATGTATGCCTAAATCTTTGAAACTACGCAACGGATTTTGATGCGGTTTTTTTATAATAGATAGAGTGATTCAAGAGGAAGGTTTTTATGCCCATGCGAAGCCGGGACGGGTCGCTAGTAGGTAATATCTGAATAAAAAAATCTTAATACTAGGTTAACTTTTACTTATTTAAAATACATTCTCACATTTCGCTTATCTGAATTCCGAAATTACGATCAACGCCTACAAAGCTCAAAGCAAAACGCCAGCGGGAGCCCCAAAATAAAAACATTCATGTAACTTGCGTAATTTAATTTCCTTTTCGACTTTGCCCGCGAAACCATAACTACCGATTTCATAATCCCATTACTTCTACGCGCTTACTCTCAAAAGAGGCAACAGTTTAACGTTAAATCTTGCATCAGAGGGAAACGAGCGAATTTTTATATTAAACCCGCTCTCGTAGGCTGCATTCACGTGAGGAGCCCTAGACGGCAAATTAAGTGACATTAGAGGCATAATGCCGACGGAACCCGTGAAAGCCGAGAGCTGTTGTGAGGCACGCAACGATAAGCGCTGAAGCACCAAGTCGCTGCACAGCCTGCTCGCTCTATGGAAATATTGCAGCCGCTGAATGAAAAGAAACGTTATGTTTAAAGCGCTTTGTTATCAAGTTATATAGAGCGTTTCTTAGAACTCATAAAACGGTACTGCCCTGAGTCACGTCCCGTGGCAGGCTTTCATACTCCAGGGAGTTTCATTGCTAAACCTGATAACATTAAGAAGTACTTAATTTTAAGGTACACAGCATTTTAAAATTTAATGGCATAAGCATGCGTACCAAAGCCACCAGTTTCACTAGTTCTTTCTTCTCTATGGGTTTAAGAGTCCAACCGATTAAAGAATTATCTAACATCTATAATTATGTAAAACTCATAGTAGCCGAATATATAATATTTCTGAGCCGTTTTCTCCAAAATGTTGTTAATCAGAACACCGGTTTCAATAAGTGCCTAACCATTTGCTGGCAAATTATTTTTCCTCTTGCAAATCTCCAAGAGCCAGCTGCAATTCATCCGTCGCTAACAAATCGATTTTATTTAATTATACTTCCATTTCTTTTCGATTTATATCATGTAAATGGGCAATTTATAATGCAAGTTACATTATTTCTCGTGGCTTATTTATAATTTCAATGGTTTAAATGTTTTAACCGTTTTGTGTTTTGTTATCCTCTATTTAATGTGCCTCTATAAGTTTACAAGGCGTTTGGTGAGAAGAATAGAATAGAATAGAAAAACTCTTTATTGCACCATACAAATGTATACATAATTTTGTTAAAAACTAGGTAAGGTACAAAGGCGGACTTATCGCTAATGCAATCTCTTCCAGTCAACCTTAGGGTGGATGGAAAACAAAACCAAGACAAATCAAAAGGCGAAGGCGCAGTATATATACGTAAATAAATATACACACACAAAGATATAAATATAAAATAATATAATATAACCTACACATACTAAATAAAAATAAATAAAAACAAATAAAACAAACATAAATACATACATATATATATATATATATATACATTGTTCGATACAGGCCGACTAAAACCTTTTTCTTTTACCACCCTTCGACCTGTCTATGGTCTATTTTTCAAATAAAAAATATAATGACTTGAGTCAAGAGAAAAAAAAAACTAAAACTACTACGTATTATCAAGATACATTAAAATATAATAAATATTATATTATCATTATTTAACATAGAACTGAGAGCCCCGGGGCAGAAGACTTCGCTGGAAAACTCAAGGTAACATAATGTCCCTTTCTTTAGTCGGCCAATAAGTTCCACATTTTTATCTAAATATCCAACAAAATTTCCTTCGAGCCGGATATACCCGGTTGTTGTTATTACCGAATGCAGATTTCAAAATAGGTAAATAACAATATTTTCACCTATAGATAATATGTCGTAGTTATATATGTATGTATATTTTAATGCACAAATATTTGTTCAATAGTTCTATTTGTTGCAATATTATATACTATCTATCTATATATATATTATAAGTACCTAGACTCTGTTTAGTGTATTTTGTGTTTTGTTTGGTACACGGGAACATTTTTATTCGATTTCAAGATGGTTCCGTTGACTGACATTCAAATAAAAATCAACACGTTAATAAATCGAAAAGAAAGATATTTTCGGCGTGTACAACAGTGTCATGATTTAGCGAAAGTTGTAGAAAATAATAATTCTGAACTAAGCAAATTATCTGTACGGATCAATGACCTCGAAACCACTCGGGAGTCATTTGATAAAATTGTAGATGATATTTCGGCATTGGAACTAAAAAATGACCCGAATTATATATGTAATAATCAAGAGATACATGCTTTCGATGATCTTTATTTCGAGATTAAACGCATATTTGAAAAATTCAATTCGAATTCAAATTCGTTGAAACACACCAAAGACCCCCAACAAGGATTTGAGCGCAGCGCTCAACCTCGTCTACCAAAAATCGATCTTGTTCGTTTTGATGGGAAATTAGAGAATTGGCTAACATTTCGTGATACGTTTTCCAGCTTAATCCATGCAAACACTACGATAGGCGATGTCGAAAAATTCCATTACCTATTGTCGGTAGTCACTGGACCCGCGCTTCAAATAGTCAAAAGTTTGCCAGTGTCAAGTAATAATTATAATATTGTATGGACAAGCTTGTGCGATAGGTACGAAAATAAAAGAGCAATAGCTACGCGGTACATGGATAAGCTATTTGCATTTAAGCCATTATCTAATGAATCCGTAAACGGTTTAAATTCATTTTTGGAAACTTTTCAAGAATGTGTTCAAGCTCTTGAAATGTTGAACATTCAAAATTTATCGGGATTTATTTTATGTTATATCGGATTACGTAATTTAGATTTCGTTTCCAGACGTGAGTTTGAACAAAAAATCGGTACCAAAGAAATACCTATTATTAAAACATTACTCGATTTTGTTAACAATCAGACACGTATGTTGGAGATGTCAATGAGTACGAGTACCTTTTCGAAACCCAGTACTAGTAAATCTGTTACTCCTTTTATTCAACATAAATTTGTTAACAAAGTTGTCACTAAGAATACCAACTCGAAAACATGTTTAGCTAGTAATTCGGCTACCGATAAGGCCGTTCATACAAAAAAGGCATGTTTATATTGTAATAAGCCTTTTCATTCAATTTATAAATGTTATGAATATATTGCACTGACACCAGTACAGAGATCTAATAAAATAAAAGAGTTGCGATTGTGCGAGAACTGTCTCCGTCAAGGTCACGTGCCCAATGAATGCCCATCGAAAATCACGTGTACAGTGTGCAAAAACAAGCATCACCACACATTGCATGTTGATTCTAATATTAATTTGATAAGTACGGATATTGTTAATTCTTGCAATGATGATTTAGATATCAATCGAGACAATAAGGTTTCTTTGACATGTTCGGCTAGGTCAACAGTTATATTAGGTACTGCAATTGTGCACGTGTTGGATATTTTAGGCAATTATCAAACCTTGCGCTTGGTACTTGACAGTGGTTCTCAAACAAGTTTCATTACAAATGAATGTGCACAGCGATTAGGACTTCCACGTCAAAAGTGCAACACTCAATTGTCAGCCTTAGGCGGAACTGTAGTTCGTGATCAAGGTATGGTGTCATGCAAAATCAAGCCTGTTATGTCGAATCATCCTATTTATAATTTAAAGGCAGTTGTTATTTCTAAGATATCTGGTAATATGCCGTCGATTACTTTGTCAGAAAATTTAAAAAACGAATATAAAGATTTGGTTTTGGCTGACCCTACTTTTTATTGTTCAAGTCGTATCGATATGTTGCTTGGTAGTGACGTGTTTCCATTCGTATACGACGGAGGCAAATACTATCCGTCACGTCAAGGATTACCGTTAGCGTTAAGTAGCGTCTTTGGATATGTTATTACTGGTCAGCTGACATTGAATACTGATACTCTAAATGTATCGACGTGCATGTTTTCTAGTACGACGAAAGTGGATGATTTAATTAAATCGTTTTGGGAAACTGAAAGTTTGAATTGTGATTTACCTAAAAACCCGGATGACGTCATCGCTGAACAAATGTTTGCTACAGGCCATAAGCGAGATAGTACCGGTCGATACATAGTGAGTTATCCGTTTAAACCTGATGTTGAATTAGGCGATTCAAAACAAATTGCTCTAAAGAGATTTCAAAACTTAGAGCGTAAATTATCACGTTTACCTGATTTGAAGGTAGAGTACAAAAAGTTCATGAATGAGTACGCTTCTCTCGGTCATATGGTTTGTGTTGGTGACATTTCGGAAGTGGAGTCGGGATATGTTATACCCCACCACTGTGTCCATAAACCTGACAGTAGTTCCACAAAACTGCGTGTTGTTTTTGACGCATCTTGTCAAACTACAAATAATTTGTCGTTAAACTCTGTTTTATATACAGGTCCAAAACTACAGGCTGATCTTGTGGAACTATTAATACGTTTTCGATTGCGGGAAGTCTCATTATGCGGTGACATTTCTAAAATGTACCGATGTATTTTAATCGATGAATCTCAACGTAAATTTCAACATATTTTGTGGCGTGACTCGCCTAACGAAGTTATAAAAGTGTACGAATTATGCACAGTGACGTACGGAGTAGTTAGTAGCCCATTTTTAGCAATACGTACACTGCAACAGTTAGCAGTGGACGAAGGCGCTCGATACCCGACCGCGGCTCGGGCTTTGCGCGAAGGATTTTATGTCGATGATTTGCTTTGGTCTGTTGATAGTGTGGACGAGGCATTAGAAATTCAACAACAATTAGTTGAATTACTTAGGTTAGGCGGATTTGAACTGCGTAAATGGTCAAGTAATAGCGTTCAAGTCCTAAATGAAATACCTACTGATCAACTCGAGCCTCCTGTTCAATTTGATGATGGCAAAACTATGGCAATTAAAATTCTTGGACTCCACTGGTTACCTAACGAAGATGCATTTTCCTTTCGTACCATACAAATGGAGAAGGTTAATGTAACGAAACGTTCAGTACTTTCAGAAATAGCGAAACTATTCGACCCTTTAGGGTATGTTTCACCATGTATATTTCTTGCTAAGTGTTTTATGCAAAAATTATGGTGCGCTCAGCTAGACTGGGACAGCTCTCTTCCTAATCAATTAAAGGATGAATGGTCAATGTTTGCATCTGAATTACCGTTATTATCAAAATTAAAACACGATCGGCATGTTTTCGTTAAGAACCATACTATATCTCAATTGGTAGGTTTCTGTGATGCCTCAGCTGCAGGATTTGCAGCCGTCGTGTATATTCGTAGTAAAGATGAGCAGGGTAACGTTAAGGTTAGTTTACTGTTATCCAAATCTAAGGTTGCGCCCTTAAAAACAGTATCTATCCCACGTTTAGAATTGATGGCTGCTCATTTATTATCGAAAGTTTTGCGGTACGCAATAGACATTCTGGCCAAAGAAGTTTTGATTAGTAAAGTATTCGCTTTTACTGATAGTTCAGTGGCATTAACATGGATAAATACACCTGCGTTCAAACTTAAAACTTTTGTTGCAAATAGAGTTTCTAAAATCAATGAAAATTCTTTCGAGGTGCAATGGTACCACGTTAATGGCACTGATAATCCTGCTGATGTGTGTTCTCGTGGAACCACGCCAGCACAATTACTACAAATTGCGGATCAGTGGTTTCGTGGCCCGCAATGGTTGTACGGATCTCAACAAACCTGGCCTGTGAGATCTATTGATGAGTTCAAAGGTGAACCATTAGAACTCAAATTAATCAAAGAAAACACATTATTGAGTGAAGACTCGAATCTAAATGCGGAATTTGATGTAATAATACTCAAATTTTCAAATTTTAATACACTACTGCGTGTATTTGCCTGGTGTCTTAGATTTATACATAATTCTAGGACTTCTATCCTTAATAAATTAGAAGGCCCATTGGTAACTGCTGAATTAAATAAATCACATGATAAACTTATTCAAATAGTTCAATCACAACATTTTAAAGATGACATTGAGTCCTTAAAGAAAGGCAACCGATGTTCTCAAAGCCTACGTAAACTCGACCCGTTTATTGATAGCCATGTTCTCCTCATGGTGGGGGGTAGGCTTTCACAAGCAAATTTGCCATTTACTCAACGTCACCCATTAATATTGCCTAAGAAATCGCATTTCACTAATATTTTGATAGATTATTATCATAAGATTTATTTACACGTTGGGCCTAGATCTTTGCAAAATATATTAGCCCAAAGGTATTGGATTGTATCGGCTAGGTGTATAATACGATCTCGACTTTCAAAGTGCGTGATATGTTTCAAAAACAGACCTACTGTTAGTCAACCTAAAATGGCTTCCTTACCTAAATGCCGTTTACAAGATGTTTATCCATTTCACACAGTCGGTGTTGACATGGGAGGTCCATTTTATACTAAAGAATCAAATCGACGCAACGCTAAAATATCAAAGGCCTATTTATGTTTATTTGTTTGTTATTCAACACGCGCAGTACACCTTGAAGTAGTATCAGCGTTAACAACTGAATGCTTCCTGGCTTCATTTGATCGTTTTACGGCTAGACGCGGTCTTCCACATACGATATATTCAGATAATGGTAAAAACTTCGTATCTGCCGGTAAACATTTGAATGAAGTATATGAATTCTATAGTAAAAATCAACATCAACTAACTGATAAGTTTACAATTAGAAAGGTAACGTGGAAATACAATCCCCCGACAGGAAGTCATTTTGGTGGCATGTTTGAAGCTGGAATTAAATCAGCCAAGTACCACTTAAAACGTGTTATTGGTACTCGCGCTTTATCATTTGAAGAACTCGGTATTTTGTTTTCTAACATAGAAGCTATATTAAACTCGCGTCCTTTATGCAGTTTGTCTAATGATCCAAATGAATTTGATGTGTTAACACCGGGACATTTTTTAGTTGGCCGTCAATTGATTTCAGTTCCTAGTTACGATCTTACGTCTATTAATCATTTGACGCGGTGGCAATGCATTCAACAAGTCACTTTGCATTTCTGGCGTCGCTGGAAATCTGAATACTTGCATACATTGCAACAACGGCAAAAATGGTTAGTTGACACGCCTAATATATCCGTAAATGATTTGGTGTTAATTCATAATGATAATACCCCATCTCAGCAATGGAGTTTAGGACGTGTAGAACAAATTCATCCCGGTCTTGATGGAAGGGTTCGCGTTGTAACCGTTCGAACGCAAAATTCGCGATTACAGCGGCCTGTTACAAAATTAAGTCCGTTGCCGAAAGAACAGGATGAATAACATTTAGCACTTAGCACATCTATTTAATTTAATTTTCTTTTCACTGACATATTATTTGTCAATTTTATTTTATGTATTATACAGTCCATTCATTAATTTCATTAGCCTGGTATTTAGTTTTATATTAGGTTCATTGTTGTTTACGTATGAAATCTTTAATTTTTTGTGTTTACCTATTTTGAAATCACTGTTGATTTCGATGGGGGGAATGTTCGATACAGGCCGACTAAAACCTTTTTCTTTTACCACCCTTCGACCTGTCTATGGTCTATTTTTCAAATAAAAAATATAATGACTTGAGTCAAGAGAAACAAGAAACTAAAAAACTACTACGTATTATCAAGATACATTAAAATATAATAAATATTATATTATCATTATTTAACATAGAACTGAGAGCCCCGGGGCAGAAGACTTCGCTGGAAAACTCAAGGTAACATAATGTCCCTTTCTTTAGTCGGCCAATAAGTTCCACATTTTTATCTAAATATCCAACATACATATAAATATATATAATACATATAAATAAGAGCATACTTAAATATTTCAATAAATAACTGAGCAGATACAAAGCAAATTAGGACAAGGCAGAAAGGTAATGGGATTTGACGAGATTTTTGAACCCGGTCAGAGTCTGAGCTTTCCGGATTTCAAGCGGGAGGGCGTTCCAGAGGAGAACTGCTTGGACGGAGAAAGAGTTAAAGAAAAATTTGGTGTTTTGCATTGGTACTCTAAGTCTAAGAGAGACAGAACTACGTAAATTACGGTCAGCATGCACATCATGGAGATAAATGAAACGATCCTTCAGATAAGGTGGAAAAGATGGATTGAATAGAACGGAATATAGTAAAGACAAGATATGAAGGTTGCGACGAAGGCGAATAGGAAGCCAATTAAGTTGGGAGCGGAAGTGGGAAATATGGTCATATTTACGAACTCCAAATATGAACCTAATAGACAGATTCTGAAGACGTTCTAGTTTATTTAGCTGTTCCTCGGTGAGATTAATAAAACATGAGTCAGCATAATCAAGAAGAGGGAGTAGAAGGGACTGTGTCAGCGCAATTTTGGTATCAAATGGTAAGAAATTCCGGAGTCTTCTCAGAGAACCAAAAGCAGCAAAAGTTTTTCTACTTATTTCTTTAATGTGGTGTGACCAAGAAAGAGTTTTGTCAAATACCACTCCCAGATTTTTCACCGAATCACTAAAAGGAATAAGCTCATTATTGAAAATAAGGGAAGGTAAAGTACTCCAGTCAATACGAGAAACGAAATAAGGACTACCAATAATAATAGCCTGAGTCTTGGAAGGATTAACCCTTATACCATACGATCTACTCCAATCAGATATGCGCTGCAGATCATCGTTAACGGTAGCGATCGCAGATGGCAAATCAGAGATAGCAGCGTGGAAATAAATTTGTAGATCATCTGCATACAGGTGGTAGGATGACTGAAGGTTATCGGTGATGTGATTAATGAAAAGAGCAAACAATAATGGAGAGAGGACACCGCCTTGAGGTACCCCAGCTGAGATGTAGCTCCACGAAGATAGGTTATCTTCTATGCGTACACACTGCCGACGGCCGCCAAGGTACGAACCAAACCAATTAATAGCCGATGGAGATATATTCAGGGTGCGCATAAGACTCAAGAGAACGTCATGATCGACAGAATTAAACGCATTGGTGAAATCTAACAAAGTGAGGATAGTTAATTGTGAATTGTCCATGGCAAGACGAATATCATCTGTAATAGTGATAAGAGCAGAGGTTGTACTGTGTCCAGTACGAAACCCTGACTGATAGAGATTAATAATACTGTTTTCAAGAAGGAAAGAATTTAGCTGAGACTGAACAATACGTTCAAGGATTTTAGACAGAAATGGGAGAATGGAAATAGGGCGATAATCTGAAAATGAAGAAGGATTGGACTTTTTAGGTAATGGAGTGACCAAAGCATTTTTCCAAATCGAAGGGAAAATACCATAGGAAAGGGAGTTGTTAAAGATTTGAGTTAAAACTGGAAGGATTATATCAAGGATGGGAATTATCATTTTACGACCGATTTCATCAGCCCCTACTGCGTTAGAAGTCACGGAGAGGATACACTCCTGAACACCACATTCGGTAATTGGGCTAAACGAAAAGGGAGAGTAGTCGGGAGTCGAAAGAGAATCTAGGTGGTTAAGTATAGATACTTTTTCATTGCCACCGAAGCCAGAAGAAGAGGAAAAATGACTGTTAAGAGCATTGATATCTAGAGATTTGGAAACATTATGATTATTCTTTCCTACTCCCATTGACTTTAAAAATTTCCAGACCTTACCTGGATCACCATCTTGAACAGATTTGTGAATATGGCGGCGTTGGGCCTCCCTACACATCCTGTTGCAGGTATTACGTGCTTCAATATATCTAGCGCGATATCTGTCCGGATCAGACCTAAACTTGCTCTTCACAAAATGCTTTTTAGCAATGAGCGCTTTGATGTCATCTGTCAGCCAGGGAGCAGGCAAGTGTTTTACCCTGACCGGCCGGATGGGAGCGTGATGGTCGTAAAGTTCAATTAACATTGTGTTAAAAGTTGAAAGCTGTTCATCAACCGATTCTGAATCAAAAATAGATTCCCAGGCACATTCCGCAGCATCACTACGCAGAGCATCATAATTGGTGAGCAACATGATTTGATTGCTCTTTAAATTGAAAGTTATTAAAATTAAAAATAATTTGTACAAACTCTTTATTTTTCATTAAAGCTAAGTCAGATGCCATAAGACTGCTTGTAACGAATAAGATGACGTGATTTTGAGGTCGATCTAGATTTAGAGTATTATAATTATACCACTTATCACAAACATAAAAACAAAATAAAATAATAAATAAGGCCCAATCACACAGTAGTAGAGCCCTGTAGTTGGATGATACAAGATGTACGCTGATTTGACTCAACTGTTTTATCATTGAGTTATTAAAAGGATGAATATTTGATATTTCGTTTTATTTATTTTGATTCTATTGCAAAAGTTAAAATTCAACACTATTTCTGTGAAGCATTTATATATTTTTAACGATTAAATTATTAAGATTATTTATTTTAGGTGATCAAACGAACTTCCGGAAGTGAAGTTCGATCATTATTATGTGAGTCGCTTCATTCGAAGATATATGTATTGACTAGGTAGTTTCCTTAACTTGCTAGGCAACGTTACACGATTTTTTAGAGAAAAATAAACTTTTTATCCGATTAAAAGTATTTTTATTGACTTCCGGCTACCCCATACGTCTGGAGCCGCCATACTTGTTCTCATTCCTTTGAGGCGGAAGCAAAACTTTTAGGGGATTTTCTGTATTTTTAATTCAGAAAAAATATGGGGGGGGAGGGTCCTAATATATCTTCGAATGAAGCGACTCACATAATAATGATCGAACTTCACTTCCGGAAGTTCGTTTGATCACCTATTATGTTTCGTCGCTTCATTCTTCAGATATATGTATTGACTAGGTAGAGTTTTAGAGTAGGTAACTAAGTTTTGCTTCTTTTCTGTATGAGATTTAAATAAAATCACAACATTTTGTTTGATTATGTTTTTTATTTAAGTATATAATTTTGTCTAAATTTAACCAGAAGTTTATCATAAAAACTTTATATGATAAAGAAACTTAAAAAAAAATTTTTTTTTTTTTTTTATAATAATAAAAGTTTTATATCTATTTTTGATTTGATGCTTAATTACTAATCAGTCTGTAATTTGACGAGGAAAACAAACACTTCTTGCAAAATTTTCATTTTCATGATATAAAGGTCTAAGATAAAATCTTGCAAAGGTTTTAGATCTGGGTGTCCACCCCGCGGCCTTACGGATATGTTCTATGGAGACGCCTGCCGCGCTGGCGGCTGAAGTGGCGGCGTGGCGAGTGCTGTGTGCGCTGAACACGGACACGTCCACGCCGCTCTCGTGCAGTACTGCTTTTATCCATCGACTAATAGTCTGGCTTGAGGCTGCTCTGTGGGGCGGCTTGTATGTCAACAATAGATTTTCCTGATTGTCAGTTCTCTTATTTTGTGTTATCAAAATGTAATCATTGAGAACTGAGGCAGGGCATATATTTACGTTTTCGCGGAAATATGGTAAATTTAATATGGGCTGTTCACGACCGGGAGCAGAAGTCTTGATCAGGTCGAGAATTGAAATTTTTATGCAGTTATCTGAAAAATTAATATTTTTTAATTTAATAAGTGACAGTGTTTGAACCCTATGTGCAGTACAAAGTGCAAGTAAAATAACAAGCTTTTTTGTAATTTTTTCGAGTGATAAATCAATATTCGGATACCAAGTTGTTATCAAGTCGAGAACTAATTGTGGGTCCCACGTATTTTTATATTTAGGTACACTGGGTTTTAATCTATAGGCTCCTTTGAGGAGTCGTTTTATACAATCATCAGAGCATATTTCTGATCCCAATAAAAGAGATAAAGCTGATCGATGGCTATTTAAAGTTCCGTATGAGCAGCCCTTATTAAATTCGCATGATAAAAATTTAAGAACTGACGTCATTAATGCGTCCAATGGATCTAACGCATTATCAGTACAAAACGCCCACCAGAGCTTTAAAGATACATTGTACTGTTTTAACGTGTTATCAGCAAGTGACGCTACAGTTAGTGGCATGGCTTCCGGGGGGACGCCCCGTCGGGAAAAGGCTGCGCTGATAGCACCGCGGCAGCCAGGGTAAGGCTGCTTTGTAGGCGATGAGCTTGTCTGAAATGGGATTGTAATAATGACTTACTAGGGTTGAAAAACAAAATTTTAGAAACTAATAGGTCCTGTAGCAGTGGAAACCATGGCTGTGAGGGCCAATATGGAAATATCAAAATTCCCTTTGCCTCATCGTCAATGATTTTTCTTATGCATTTCAATATTAATGCAAATGGTGGAAATGCGTAAAAAAATCGTGATTTCCAATTGATTGTAAAAGCATCCACCGCTAAGGAGTCTGGTTCTTGGAACCATGAAACGAAATTATCGCATTTGGCATTGGCTCGAGATGCGAAAAGATCTACATCGGGATGTCCGAACTTCTTTACAATAGTTTGGAAAGCATCATCTGACAACTCCCACTCTGTGTCGGGGTTGGTCTTTCGTGACGCTTCATCCGCACGATTATCTTTGGTGTTAACGTAAGATGCGTGGAGAAGAATATTGCGCATCTCGCACCATTGCCAAATTTGTCGACTTAATTCATTGAGGTGGGGAAATTGGATACCTCCCATCCTATTCACGTAGCTGATAGCAGTAGTATTGTCCACACGCAGCAAAATTACGCCATTTGATACATTTGCAGCGAAACTCTTTAAACCTAAGAAAACTGCCAATAATTCTAAGTAATTGATGTGGTTTTCTTTTTCAACAGTCTTCCATCGTCCGCCTGTACTAGAGTCTCCGCATACGGCACCCCAACCAGTACCAGATGCATCAGTATAGATTTCTAATAAAAAATCTGATGTTCTTAATAACGACGAAGTTGTGTAAATGTGGTCTTTCCACCAAACCAGATCTTCTAAAATAAAATCTGAAAGTTTTATTCTTGTTTCATAATTGCCATTACATTTTTGGAGTGCCAGAAATTTTTGTCTTTCTAATAGCTTTGTGTACAGCCAACCATAGTTGGTGGCTGGGCAGGCGGAAATGAGTACACCAATAAGTTGAGCATATTCACGAATAGTACATCGCGGTAACTTCATGAACTTTTGTATCAAATGGAATATTTTGTTGCGTTTGTCTAGGGGTAAAGATAAAGATAAATTGCGAGAATCAAAATTGAATCCTAAAAATTTACATATTTGAGCCGGTTGTAGCACACTTTTTTCGTAGTTAACAATAAAGCCTAGGCATTCTAATAATTTGATAGTCGCGTTTACGTTATTGACGCATTCTTCAAAAGTATCTCCTATACAGCATATATCATCAAGATATACTACGGATTTAAAGCCTTGGCTCCTTAAGTGTGTTACAACCTCTCTCATAATTTTTGTGAACACTTTGGGTGCTATCGATAATCCATATGGCATAGCGGTAAACTCGTAAGTTTCTATTTCATTAGAGTTTGAATCAATAAACTGAAATCTGAGGTACTTTCGATCTGCCTTAGAAATAGGTGTAAGTAGGTACGCCTCTTTTAAGTCTATGGTTGCCATGAAACCATTACGAGGTATTAATTTAGAGGCAGTTCGATAGTCCTCCATCTTAAAATGCGTCTTCTTAACAAATTTGTTAAATGATTTAAGGTTCAAAATGAAACGCTTACTGCCATTCGACTTAGGAGCTAAGAAAGTACGAGAAATGTACTGATCTTTTCTAGGTAGACATTTTGTAATAGCCCCTAATTCAAGGAGCTTATTAATAGCTTCACGCATTTGTTGACTTTCATCTGATGTCCACGGTACTTGCGGTACCACAGTTTGTTGTACATGATAACATAATGGTATTGAAAAACCATGTCTAATCCAAGACAAGACCGTAGAATTACTTGTAATTTTCAACCAACATTTAAAGAAATGTCTCAGACGACCAGCGTGTACCTGCGTTACTGCTGAGCTTGCGCACGCGTTTTGCTTTGCGTCGCCGTTGATTTCGTTTGCGCAGTGGTACTGTGGTACGGGCGACGGGTCGCTGGTGAGGGATTCGCCTTCCGATTGCCTCCCCGCCCCCCCCTGTTCGACGAGTAGCGAGGAGGCCCAGACCAGTTTCCCTGTGATGTTGTCGGTCGGGCATTTGCTGTATTTGAGGTGGACCTCGAAACATTCGTGGTCTTTTTTATTTGCTGTCCTTGTCTTTCTATGGCCTTACTAGCCTTGATCTTTTCGGACAATGTATTACCGAATAAAGATTCGTCTCTCTCCGTGTCTTGAATGACATGGAGAAAATTTTTATCCAGACTTGGGGTTAATAATTTTACCCTGTCCTTGGTAAAAAAGTTGTGTAAGTCAGAGAGGATACGACCTGCATCACTAAGGTATGCGAGCGATTGGATCTTGTCATCGCTTCTAAGTAGGACCTCCATCCCCCGATTAACCGCTGCAATCCCCTGTCCAAGTTGTTGTTGTACAACAACGTATTTTTTATCCCGACCACGAACAACTTCCGATACAGCCGAGGAAATTTCTGCGTTTAGCTTGGGAGCTTGTAGTAGCTTGCAGTTATTTGGGATTAAATGTTGCTTTAAAAGCTTCTCCTTATTTTCTTTAGTTAATCCTTTTTTAAGTAAAGGTGGCCACATATTTGCTAATGTATCGTGAATATCTGGCCCAAATTCGGGCGTATCGGAGGAGAGTTCTCCTAACGCGGCAAGGAGCGCAGGGTCTAGCGACGGCACAGCGACGGTGTCTGCATTAGCCTCCGGTCGAAGGTCGTTCTCGTCCGGAGCCTGCTTGTCATTATCTGTAGACGGAGGCGGCGATGCATCAGAGTGATGAACACCTAGAACAGGTCAATTGTCTAGGTTAGGTATATTACATAGTGTACATATTAACAATAACATTATCTCGCAGATAATGTAATAGGTAACAATATTGTTAGGGGCATTATTCGTTTATCTATCTGCTTAAATCGAAACTAACTCGCAGTTAATTCCGTTATCGCGGTTCACTCGCAGTGAACCCCGATTTCGAAGCTACTTTGTATAATTTATTGTAAGTTGACCGTAATGTTTCATTACGTTTTAATCGCAATTAACTCGCAGTTAATTACGTTATCGTGGATGACTCGCAGTCATCCCCGATATTATAAGGATGTTTTTTTTTTTTTTTTTTGAGGGTAGAAGAAAAACAAAACAATTATTTGCTTACCTTCTTCGGCGTCTGAATCATCCGAGTACACAATAATACGACGCCGTCGTTTATTTTTAGAACTTTCTTTTTCTAATTTTTGAATTTTCCTTTTATAACGCTTGATTTTTTCACTATTTGTTTGCACTGATGACATTATGTGCTAACGCTGCCAAGCACGAAAAAGGAATGAGAACAAGTATGGCGGCTCCAGACGTATGGGGTAGCCGGAAGTCAATAAAAATACTTTTAATCGGATAAAAAGTTTATTTTTCTCTAAAAAATCGTGTAACGTTGCCTAGCAAGTTAAGGAAACTACCTAGTCAATACATATATCTGAAGAATGAAGCGACGAAACATAATTACCCGTATATCATAAAGCAGAATCTTGTATCTTGGACATCTCGCTACTTAATTATAATTACTTACTTACACAGCAATTATTCCAAGAACTTTAAATCATAATCATTTATAAGCAATCGTTTTTATCACAATAAATAAACAAATGAAATAATAAGCAGCAAATGTTGTTCTTCTTAGACGCTAAATTCTTCTTCTTATTCTTCCTCCAAGCGAGTCGCGAATCTGCGGAGCAATCACGGTAATCATATTGCGGCGATGCCCCGACATGTGAGTGCACATTTATTTTCCTGGCTTATAAACTTACAGCTAATACTGGCTGGATGGAAGTTTCGCCGAGACTGGTAGAAATAAAAAATATATTCATATTGGATGGATAAATCAAATCCATTTCACCAACCAGGTTCTTACAGTTCCTTGCGGTCTTGATTGCGTTATATCGCATATTTATTTTACCAGATTTTATTTTGATTTGCCTGCCTTGTTTTCTGTTTGTAATCAAATCTTGCAAGCTATCCAAATCAGAATCGTGTTTGTTCAAAATATTAACCTATGTAATACAATATGTTTGTTATATCCATTGCAAAATTTATACATTACATTAATTAAATGCACACTTAATACATTCGCCTCCAAATATGTTTTTTAAAGTTGAATCAATTTGGAATTTATTTATTTATTTATATTCTTAAACACACTAGCAGCATATGAAGCTGTTGCGTGTGCATCTTAAGTTTGGAGATTTTATACATTGTCTAATCTATTTTTAAACGCGTTGACTGAAGGTGCAGTGATGACACTCTCAGGGAGCCTGTTCCTGAATCTTAAAATTAAGTGAATGAGTGAATCTTAGAGCAAAATTTCCTTATAGACATTTAAATCTCAAACTATAATCCGTTAAAAGAAAATTTTCATTTATAGACCAATAATACATTGTTATGGCATAGAATTTTATATATCCTGTCTAGAAGCCCCTACCTAGCAATTTTTATCCACGATATTATCCTTGTCACAATAGTGGCAAATCTCGTCTATGGCTATTATACTCCCTTAATAAGATCCTCGGCAGCCTTACAGTATGAAAGACTTGCAATTGTGTGGAATACAATGCTTTAATTTGCCCCATGTTCCTTATGCCTGCCTGACTGGGCGCTTTATACTTGGATTCGGAAGGACAACATTATAAAAAATCTTACTAAGAGCACTTAAGAGTATTTTGAAACTTTTATTCCAAGCCTTTGATTTCCCTTAATATTGTTAGTTTATTTCGCAAGAAAACAGGCAAATAGTGTGTCCGATGTCCGATCCAGAGGCTGGAACTCCCACGTGACGGGATAAGCACGTGACTCGGCAGGTGTGAAGGGGGAATCGAACACCGATTGGTTTCTTTATTGTGGGGTAGGGAGAAAAGAGATTAATTATAATTCGAATAACAATTTAAAATTAGATGATAAAGACATGGATAATTGCACATGTCTTTTTCTTTTTATACAATCTGTTGAAGTGAGTATGAGAAGTTACTTGAATAGATAAGAAATATTGAAGAGTATCAGATTGAGAGGAGGAGAGGAATATACAGATTGAGATGGTATTCAAGTACATTCAGGATTTAGGAGAGATAATTAACCGCATTTAAATTATCAGCATTCGAAGTACAAGACCTAAATATCAAAATAGAATTCATAGGCAGAGGAAGACTTAATGTAAAAAGGTATTGGAAAGGATATAAGCATCACAGAGAATAGATATGAGAGTATATTATTGACTAGCTGTTCCCCGCGGCTTCTCCCCGCGTGGGACTCGGTTATATCGCGCCCAAAAGTAGCCTATGTTTGACCTCAGGTCGTTAACTACATCCCTACCAAATTTCATCACAATCGGTCCAGCAGTTTAGCCGTGAAGAGGTGACAGACAGACAGACAGACTTTCGCATTTATAATATTACTAGCTGTTCCCCGCGGCTTCGCCCCGCGTGGGTCTCGGTTATATCGCGCTCAAAAGTAGCCTATGTTTGAACTCAGGTCGTTAACTACATCCCTATTAAATTTCATCACAATCGGTCCAGCAGTTTAGCCGTGAAGAGGTGACAGACAGACAGACAGACAGACTTTCGCATTTATAATATTAGTATGGATGTATGGATAGTATGGAAGTATGGATATGGATTTAATAAATCTACAAAAATTACTAGTAGACTTTGCTTTGTGAAAGTTTTGTTAATAGTATAAGTATTTATGTTTATTTCGACTGAAAATTTGCAGAAAATGTTAATATTGCAAGTGCATTGCAATCATAAGTTAACAGTAAATGTATCTACATTTACTGTTATAAGTACATAAGTACCTCTAATTTAGAACGACAAATGTAAATGATGCCTGTTGAAGACTTTTACTATTGCAAATGTCCCTAAGAATTAACACGCTCAATTTGATTCGTTCGCCACCGGTCTTATACAACCCTTCCTCGCAGGGCAGACATGACATGCGTCAGAAACAAAAGCGTCTCGCGGCCGCGTGCGTCGGACACATTCAAATGAACGTTATTGTCTATGATGTGTCTATGGCACAGAATACCCGCCATGCCTGCAGTTGCCAGCATTACGCGGCTGGATGCGGAATACTTTATTGCACGATAAATATTTTTTGTTCTGTTTTCAAACGTTTTTGAAATGAATTGCCTTTGACGATGTCGGTTCGAATATTAAATGTTTTGAAGAACAATAGATAAAGAGGAAGGCGATCTACTAATATGGTGGCTATGGCACTGCCAACATCACAAATTGAAAAGATTTTCTTCACAATAACGATGTTAAGACTAGTTATTCTGTTTGTATTTCTATCGGTATCTTTGACGTCTATTAACTAACTTCGATATATTTTTGATTGATAGAGGAATTGTATTCATTTAGCTAGCCCGATATGAATTTTGATAAAATTAAGTAAACATTTAATAAAATCATTAAGATATTTGGGGTCTTGGAGTATAAGTTACAGGGAGGTGTAAAATTAAAAGAATATAAGGATAAGCACAATACAAAACAATTATTCGCCAAAGCATCTTCTACAACACTTAGCCCAAGTCAACCCGCATCCAATTTTTTTTTGTCAATTAAACATTTTGGTACTGACTGGAACCGCAAGACAACAGACAAATAATTAAAATCGCATAATTTCCCCCGCATTACACAAATTGCCGATGTTTTATTCATAAATCCAATCGTCCAAAACGAGAGCTGTTGAAAGGCGTCGGCGACTATCAAAATAAGAAATCTATTATTGACATCCATCCCTCTTCCGCATCCCTTCGTCTCTTTAAGATAGAGCAGGACGTGAAATCTGGAGTGCTGCAACCGCAACTTATTGGCTTAGTTAACCACTGTTTTCATTTCACTTGACGTTTACGAGGTATTTGGGAGATCGTGAAGCCACATCGAATTTAAATATTCGTTAATGATCTGTTTTCCTTTTTATATAACATCGTTAATAGTCATTTAGAAAGGTTTCATGTGTTTTTAAATCATGCTTGTTTTCCTGTTTATATCTTATTGTTTATTCTAATTTGAGTCCTATTTATGCAAAGATGATTCGATTAAATCAAATGTAGACAGTATTTTTGGGAAAAAGTATGATTTATTTATTGGTTGGGATGACAGTCTGTTAAAAAGGTTGTCGATATTTGACGTTTGGATATGGTATGGCCACCCTTTGACGTGCAGTGACCGCCGACCGCCTATCACTGCGACCACTGTCCAGTTTGTCTGACGCGAGCTACAAAAAACTATCTGCATTAGGGCTGACAATTTGATAAAAATGAATCAAATAGTCAATGAATGAACGAAGCACTATGGCAGTTAATCTTCCTTTTAAAATTAAGTAAGATATAAGAAGGATAAAAGTCCTTTTTTGTCCTTCAGTTTCTGATCAGTTTGATCTGAGCACTTAGATTGCATCAAAGTGGTTTTCTCTTAAAATCTTTTAGTAAACAAAACGAAAACTCTTCGTAAACCATTAACTACGAAACAATTTACTTTAACCCTAGTACAAACAACACATATTTATGGCAAAAACAGCATTGGTGCACTTGTGCAGCTATTTTCGTGGACAACCCTAAACTGATGCATCGTCAACATCACCGCGCCGTGGCATCGACATCGACAGCTGCGCTGCGGTCGCGCACTATCCATTCAACGTTTTGTTTGACGGCCTCAATTATTTTCCGATCGGCCATTGATTTAGGAAACTGTTTTCATGATCAATTTTTATAACTTTTTGTTTGATTCAGATGTTTTTTTTTATAAAAGATTGCTTTCAATATAAAATAATTCGACGTTCAATGTTAATGCTAAAACAAAACACTTTAATAACTATTTAAGAAGAGCCTCATGACGCTGTTCTAAGATAACCTGGTTCGTTTGTAAGTACATACACCTACGACAATATTTACATCAATTCGAAAAACCCCATTGAAATTAATTTCGCCCCAACAGACATTACCGGCCAATGAAACGTGAAATTGAACCTAATCGAAAAAGACGTCTAAAAAACGGAACGCAACGTCCCTAGCATCGGTTCGCGGGACGGGCGGTCGTCGTATGCAAAACGTCGCAAGCAGGGATCCATTGTTCCCTAAGATTGCTTCGTCCATTATGCTAGGAGCCCCAGGGCTACAGTCCCAACTGATTGCTCTTCTTCTCACTACACCTGTGACAGTTAAGACGTTTAATCAGCCAAACAAACGCTAGATTGAAAAGTCTGCTCCAGGTACTGTTTGTTTTGAATACGGAAAACATGTAGAAATACTGATTGGCAATGCACATTTCTTCGCTCGTTTGATTAATAAACGAGTAAATTTAGAAGATATTGTGTAACTTAATAAAATTTACGCCAGGTCAGTGTATAATGGGACATAGAAAATACCACTTTTACCTCAAACACAGAATTAGTAATAGTACTACCCTCAAACTTACATCCGAGATGGTATACTTTTCTTTGTGGCCCCTCCTACATATCTGTTAACGCGACTCTCATAATAGGGTATAAGAGAAAATTTTTGAAACGCTTGAATTTTTTATTCCTTTGCTTCGTTCGGTTAAAAAAAACAAATGTCATTGTCATGTTGGTTTTGGTTGTCATTAGTGTCATTCATGTTGGTTTTGGTTGTATAACATGACAATGACATTTGTTTTTTTAACCGAACGAAGCAAAGGAATAGACTGCAAAGGTCGTAGCGACGCCATTAATTCGTCATTAAAATATAATATTTTATTTAAAATAATTGGCTGATGCTAAAAATCTGAGATTTATTTCTGGTATCAAGGAACCTTATTCCTACCGACAGAAAAAAATTCAAGCGTTTCAAAAATTTTCACTCATACCCTATTGTTAAATAGGCTAATGCTATTTTCATTACTGCTTACAGTAAATAGTAAATTTATAGCATAGCATCGCGTATGTAGGAAAATTATGTCTAAATGTAAGTGACATGTAAGCCGGGTGCTTATGCTTGCTCATGCAAGCGGTGTACTATATATTTTTTTGTTAGGAATTGTAATTCTGCTATAACATTCTAGGAATAATACCTTTACGGCTTAAGGATTTCCTCCTTCCTGTCCTCTTTTCGTATACAATTGTCGTCCTGCCTGCCAAATGGTGAGAAACTAACAGTTCAGCGTAACAATTTATCCCATTCGTACTACTCTTCGCACGAACAGCCTTCTATCGAATTTGCGATTTACTTACCTGCGTGCATTCCACGTGACTTTCCATTAGCACCTCTATGCTCCGACCCATTTTAAACCTTGTATCATCATGTCAAGGCACAATATCTTTCACCACTTGATTTACCACATTTACTGACTCTACAATCTTGTTTCAACCTTATGTCACTGTATTAGATTTCTATTTGTGTTGTGTATGTGGCAGACAGACCTAATGTATTGTACGTCACGTGCGATGGTCAATTTCCCCTGGGCGAATTTTTGGATCTACATAAGGGCAACTATTGGAGACACTCGGATGCACCCAATCATGTTTCTGCCTTTGACTTGGACCTAGACTCTCCCCTTCGATCTTATCAGCATATTCCTTTTCTTGAAAATAAATAAGACTTGACAAAAGAAAAGTCATAGCAGTCTTTATTGAATAGAATTTTTCGTATCTACTTTAGTATACTTCATAACATTTAATTAAAGTATATATTTTTAAATTAAATGTTATTTTATGAGCAATATTAAATGCTTTTTTCACATTTTTCATTTAAATATGAGAAATGTTTTAAAAGTTTTGAAATCCTTACAGTTCGTGCATTCATGCTATTTCGCAATATGCGGCATATTTTCAAAATACTTATCTGACGATGGCGGTCAAGATGCGTCCGAGGATCACGCTTCGCCGAGCGCCTCGACTGCATTGCACAGTAGCAATTTGAGGATTGTCGGGCTCGAAGTCCGAACCAATTCAAGTGCGATGTTTGCGGGTATACTACTCTTATATTTGCGATATGAATCTTATGTTACAATCTATCACAGAAATATTTTGGGATAAATATATATTTCAGTGCATACTCCGGCCGCGCTTGTGTGGGTGGTCGAATGAAATCGCAGGTTAAACCCTTTTTGTGTATCACTATCACTACATAGTATAAAACAAAGTCGTTTTCTCTGTCCCTATGTCCCTTTGTAACTACGCAACGGATTTTGATGCGGTTTTTTAAATACATAGAGTGATTCAAGAGGAAGGTTTTTATGCCCATGCGAGCCGGGGCGGGTCTCTAGTGACAGATAAATATGAAATAGCAACTCAAATCACCAGTCTGCCATTTCCTAAATCTATATGTTTACCTATCATATTACACAATAAGGGTACCTTTAAAGAAGCAAACAAGACATGCCCTCATTTGCACTGCTCTCATCTGGATTTTCCAGGTAGGTACGTTTCCTCTAAACAAAGCATGGGTTTATGAAAATATAATTTCCATTTACATAGTTAGGTGCCACAAAGAAGGAAGGCTTGGTATGCGATGGGACGTCTACGCAAAATACTGTGATTGCCTTGTGCGCAAATCTTGTTACACCTACAGTTGATTCACTTTGCTTGCGTGCCTCGTCTGCTAATAGTGTATTGTCAGGTATGACTTTGATTAAAGGGATTTATTATTTAATGATACGCAACTCTAATTTAGGCTTGTTACGAATTTATATTGATTACGTGGCTGTAAATTTATTACATTCCTTAAATTCCTTTGTATCTATGCATATTGATAAAGCGTACTATCCACATTTTGGTTCTATTATTTCAATGCCATTATTCTAAACAGCTGTCCTGCCGTTACCAGCTGACATGAACCTTAAAATTTGTCACCTAAGTTTTATAAATAACTTAAATCGCAGTCAGCTCATTGAATCGTCGCCGTCGACCTACAAAGGAGCACCTTTACCGAGAAACGTCCTGCGACCTTCTGGTCAAATAAATTACCTTTCTGCCCTTTACGAATTTGATTCTTTTGATCATGGCGAAATCAATTCCGCCGCCCTTCAAGTTACGTGCACTAGCTGAGAAGAAATTAAAAAAAGATGGCTCGTACATCTTAGTCGTCCGCTTTTACCGAATTAGGATGCTTTAATATTGTCTTTCGGTTTTGACTAAAATCTCATCAAAGGTCTTTATTATTTCTTATTTTGATTTTTACTAAAAGGCTTTTGTGAATTTATATATAACCCTCTCTGAAAGAATACAAATTTCACCAGACAGTAGATAAAACGATACTCTAATTGTTATTTACCTTCAAAATGAGACAAATCAGAGCACCGGCTTTCAAAGGGAAATCAACACACAATTAAACAAAAAGTGCGCGACGAAACAAAGGCTCACATTAGGGCAGAAGCAGAACATAGGTAATGTTAGTGGGGCTAATTCGTCAAAGGGTGCGCGGGCCCTTTGTGCCAGCTTATGGTAATCAGGGAGGCGGGTGATCGCACGCGACGGCATCCGGCACTAGATTTGTAAATGATTATCGTTTGTTTAAAGATTTGTCTTGTTGCTTATTGTGTTTGTCTTGTTGGCTTTGTGCTATTATGTGTTCTCGTTGCGAGGTATCAAAGTAGCTGTAATTTAATAATGTTCACTTGTCTAGTTAGTCTTCTTCTTCTTTGATTTATTTATGACTCATTATATATGAAATCTTTGATTTCGGAAAGTTTTATTATGTGAAGAAACATGGATTGAGAAAATTTGGTCAAAATTCATTCACTAGTTACGATACGTTGAGATTAAGTAACTCTCTTACTTTCTCTCACTTTTCATGTTACCAAAGGTTAAGACTATAATTTTATAAATATTTATTTGAGAATCGGTTTTGGTGAAATGTCGCACGGAAAGCTAAATTCGGTAGTTACCTTGAAGAAAATCAAGCTAGGTTACTGACTCATTTGTTAAAAAAAATTGTTGGTAGGGAATATCAAAATTTCATATTGACCTATCTCCAATCCATTCATCCAGAGGTAGAAGGTTTTATGCCGCCGATTGGTTGCATTGTTCCGTACGTGCTCTATGCATGACCTGATGCATTGTCGATCGCGGATTTATTGTCCGACCGGTACTCGGCTCGAGGTGGCATATCATCTGATACATAAAATAAAGTGAGAACAGAACAGCTTTTACAATACACACACACACTTTTGTACAATAGTGTAGTTAGTTCATGTAGTGTACTTTTTTTTGTATGTGACAGTTGAACAAAGTAAAATTACTTATCGACCATGTCAAACTTTCTACTCTTTGTATTTTTTAAATATTCAAGGGGTTAGCTAATGTTTGAAGTGCTAAGAAGTGCATAAACCGATGGGATATATGTCCCAGATAATTTGATATTGAGCAGGCGTTGTAATGACAGATGTTAGAAAAGAAATAACCTTTGCAATTCGTGTCTAAGAACCACAGACTATAACCTCCAGAAATATTAACTGCCTCAGCAGTGGGCTAATAAGACAGCGTTTAGCCTTCTCTACTATAATAACTGACATTTTTAAAAACCTCTAATCACCAATCAGGATCTTTAAATTATTTAAAAATCTATAGAATATCACCACCTCAAAAGCAATTCGCATTAGCTACTGTAGTACGTGCACCATGACCTCGAGTGACACTCCATACCTTCTTTATTTTGTGATCGAGCTCAAAGGGCGCCGACAAAGGGTGCCGCGGCGCGGTGCGGGCGGCATTAGCGGCCCGTTTGAAGCCGGGGTGGGGGTAGGGTTGACAAATATAGCCATGACCTAGGTTAATGTTTAATTAATACATTTTAAGTGATAGTTATTGAGATCGAGATCAAAAGATTCAACGCTTTAGAATATTTATTATTTACAGTGCGTCGTTATTTATTGTATGATTATTCGAGGATATACGAGTATGTTTTTAGTAGCTAAGTAAACCGAGACGATCTCTTGCCGATTCTTGGATTATTAATTATTCTCAATAAGTATATTCTCTAGAAAATGAAGGTAACAAGCGATTCCAGTATTTTTGATCTAGACTATTATGAATTAAATGCTTGTTTTCAGTTGCCACTTGATCATATAAAATTAACTTGTAATAATATTAGAATTTCATTCGCATAGTCAGGAATGAATGTGTATAGCCAGAATTTATTCAGTATTTTTATTGTTATAGCTGTTTGTCTCTTTCATTAAAGTAGATATTAATTATGCATGAGTAGTAGAGAGAGTAATCTCTTTGCCTTCTTGAAATTCGTATAATTTTAGTCACAAACGTTACAATTTAATGGAGCAACTAGCGCTGGCCGAAACTAGCTTCCTTCAAAATGTTTGGAATCATGTTACAGCCAGTCACTGCGCCATGCACGATATAATTGTCACTAATTGATTGCCAGTGTCCCGAGAGAAGCTGTGGCGACCCTACTCTGCTCAAAGTGAGTGTGTTACTCTTTAACCTGGCCGATTCGCGACCGGCTAAACTTACCACTCCGCTAAATAAAGTTAAAAGGCTCTTCTAGCTTTGTCTCGGCTCGCCTTTGATGTACGGCGAGAACATCCCCCCCACTCCCCACCACTCGTTTCGCCCACCCCTCCCCATCTCGCAAACAGTTTACCGCAAGCTGGAACTATTGCCTTTAATGCCTTTTCCGATTGGATATACCCCACGATTGATTAGTATGTTATGTAGTGCCAAAGGAATTTCTCAGGAAGTGGCCGATCAAAGTGGTCGCCCCCTTTGATGACTGTACGCTAATACCGTAACCCTTATCATTTTGATCTTGTTACAGTTGCCATATCGACTGGATTGTATGTGAAATGAGTTTGCTATTAGCACAGTGGCTCTGTCTGCTCTTAGGTAGGCACACTTTAGCATGTGTTTGATTTCCTGTAATATATAAGTATATCAATTTGTTGTTATTTGCAATTTCGTGGAATGTTCCCTTTTAAAATATGTATTTTTCATGGAAAATCAACCGACGTCAAATTGGATGGATTTTCTACTAAAAAGTAACTTTAAAAAATGTGTAGAAATGAAGGTTCATTGTAATTTGTAATCTACTTATCGATCTTGCTCTACGAAACCTAAACTAGCCAATTATAAGTTTCCTAAAGTGTCTCTGATAATTTTTTGCAGAGGAATGCACAAACATTTGATCAATTGACTCGATTGATCGGGGCCCAGCACAGAAACTTTCGATATAATCCGATTGTATTTGTCAATATTCATAAATTGTTTTTTTAGACTATCATTTCATTTGGAGTACAGCTAAAAGGCTGGGTGGCAGGGCGGCAGGTACCAACATAACGCTCCAAATCCGTCCCCGTAATGCGGCTCGGACTTTGCGAAAATTCAATTAGTGTAATAACAGCGCACAGTTCCATTATACCAATCAAAGGAAAACGGAAAGTTTGTGCACATCAAAGAGTCGCTTAGTGCGTGGCCGGCTAATGGCGATTAGGGACGTACCGTTATCGATGCCGAAACCATTCGATGTATCGTAGTCGATAAACCCTCGAGATACCAACTTTTACGACGTGTTCATGTCGGAATTTCTCACGATATAAATGTGATTTGAGAGAGCATGCTAATTGCTTGTGTAGGCAATTATCTTTGTGAGTCCTAATTTGCTACATTTATTGCTCAAATTGAAAATCTGTCTAAAATTTGACAAATTCTTTGGATGTGCTTGATTGTTTGAGTTATTTCTTTTTGTCGTTGGTGTTTTTGATTGGGGCACTATTTGCTCTATAAAGTGTTTTGTTTTACTGATTTAATGATTACTCACTTATTATTATCCCTAGAAAGCGTTCTTTTTCTTGAACTCCTGAAATTTGAAACCTCTATTTACTACCAGACTTCAAAAAGAAGTAGATTCAGAACAGCCTGAATTAAACAAATTTGTTGATGATTGCTACGTTATATTTATGGATCTAGATTCGAACCAACTCACTCAGACAGTCTGTCATATTCACACCCTCTGATACCTCCATCATCATGTTGACAACGACGCAGAAAAGTTACCACATAGACCTTTGCTCTCAAGTGGTAACCTCTTCAGTACGTAATCCCTCTTGTACCTATATCGCGTTACTCTTCTCTCCTCTGTGATCTTCGCGAAATCAAATATCAATGCCGTGCGCGTAGACAAACGTCTTTGATATCTATTCATTTCATTTGTAAATCGAATTGGAATCCCAGAATTAATTCTGCATCAAAGGTAAATGACACGTCTACTACGTACGAGTAATAATGAAATTTCAATTCAGATATTTATTGCGAGTGCTTTTATCAAATTACCTTCTCTTTGGTAATCTGACATTGTTCTTATGCTTAGCATATTGAGAGGATATCATTCAGTGTAGTGGCTCCGTTTGCGAGTTGTATTTTCTCAAACCAAAAATTAAAAAAAAATGTTATGCCTGTTTGTTTGTCGCATTTTATAATGAAAAGAGAAGATAGTTCCTCGTTTTCCTTTCTTTAAGCGGTTAGCAAATATGACTGCAACGCCCGCAACATATTGGTTATAGCCATTTCTGACTGAATCCCCACATACTTTTGCTTTATCCATCCTCCTTTTATGCCCTAGATGTCGAATCTTCCTCTTTTTCTACTTGGGTCATAGATAGGCAGAGGGCAAGTACTCAATAAATTAATCCATCTTGGTTTTATATTTAGAACTAGCGATCCGCCCCAGCTTTGCATGGGCATAAAAACCTTCCCCTTGAATCACTATCTATTAAAAAAACCGCATCAAAATTCGTTGCGTAGTTTTAAAGATTTAAGCTAGTCGCTTTCTCTGGCCCTATGTCCCTATGCATATAGGGACATAGGGCCAGAGAAAGCGACTTTGTTTTATTCTATGTAGTGATACCTGACTTTTGCGGTAACTAAACTAACTCAAAAACTATACTAAACTGGTTCTATCTAGTTTACATCTTATATTTTGGTGGGATCTCGTGACTTTTGGTATTTAAAAGATATAGCATTATGACGGATGTGGCTATTATTATAACAAACTATGTGACAAGTATCCACCTCTGCATATATGTTGCCATTACGATATGCTAGTTTACGGCAGCAAATAATAATAAACATTGCATAATGGCCAGTGCATCTTTGATCTCCAGGTCTTTCATGTCTTAATAATAGCAAGTGCCTATTAGAACACGTGTTTCTGTGATTGGCTACTTTGTGGTGACGGTTTTTTTTTCTCTCAGCATCTCCTTGAAATTATGATGATAAAACTACTTAGCTATCAAAAGGTGTGGATGTTGCCATAAACAATTATTAAAATATATTCTGTGGCCTAGGTCTCTAAGCTAGGGTTCCCCTTTCTTGGGCATGGCAACACAAACCATTATAATTTCCTATTGGTTTTACAAATTTGGATGAAATAATAAAATCAAATATCCACCCATTCTGCTTCACAACATTTTAGGTTAGTTAAGTAGGTACTTTTAACTATTTATATTCATTAAGAAATAAAAACTTACTTTTTATCTCTTGTTTCAGATTATTCCAGAAAAAAGAGCTGCGCAGACACAAGTATGCAGCGGCAATAAGCTGCTCAACAGGTAAGTTCATTTTCACACGTCACCAAAATTCCACTAAAATTTATATAAAATATTTTTCCAATTTATCATTAAATAAAAGTTTACATAGTACTTAGTGTTAAACTTGGCGTACCTATGTACTTAAATAAAAAAATGGTACGTACGTAGGTATATACTTCGCTAAAAAAATAAAAAGCAGCATGCAAAAAATTGCGACTTTTCGCGCCAAAAAAGTTTATTACAAAATGACACTTAGTCACACTGCTGTCATCTAGTTACGAGCTTTGACGTCTATGCAAATGAGACATGCCGTGTCCGTAAATCGGGCGTCAGACGATAGATGGCGTTTAACAACGGCTGTCGTCTGTCAAACATGTGTCATGTCAAACGCGGCCGCATTTGTGTACAAAACCGAGCCAAGCTAATTTATTATTTACTTCCAAGAAACTTTTCAATTAATGTCTCCTGTTTACAAAACCATCAGCCGTGCTTACTACTGTGATAAGTAAGATAATTCAATTTCGTGTTACGTTTCAGTCATGTTTTATCAAGCTATAAATACAGGCCTTCCGGGTCGGAACCAAGTTTTCGGTCACTTGTATCTTTATTGCTGTCCGGCCCATGTTGGATGCTCAGTGTTGTGTGTTGCCTAAGGAGCCTCGTGGAGTGAACGCAGAATGCCGTGGTTATGCCCCTTGCCTTGAGGCAATCCGTAGTGTCATTATTTACGATCCCAGCTTTGTTTACAACTAGTTTCCTGTCGTGTGCCCATCATCATCACTGCATAGGTGATACCAAACGACTCTTTCAGAGGTTGTTTGAGCAATACATATTATGAGTATGTATTGAATGATCTAATTTCTAAATTATTGATATTTATTTGTAATAATTTATTTCATTGTTATATTAGTCATAGACTATACCTCTGTAATCATCTCATGTTACCTTTATCATCTTAAATTGGTACTTACACTAAAATAAAAGTAACACAACAAGTTTTTATTGAGATCTATGGGCCAAAGTTGTCTGAAAATTATTAAGTTTTATTTTACTTATTTTAACAGCAAATCATCAAATTGAAACATATTGCAAAATTAAATTATCATAAGACTTCCAAGACTAGGGCGCTCCTTGTTTATCCGTTATTGATTTCACAGTTATTATTACAACGCTATCTTTAACTTTAAATGCCATATTATACACAGGACCGGGAGAGTACGAGCCAACCCCATTGTGTCCAACATTCAGCATCCGTCTATGGATCTTTCACTCGAACCATTGCCGCTGTTCTGCGCAGTCGTGCTATTCATATTTTAAAGTTTTTTATTGCAATAAAATATTAATAAAAGGATATAATATTATTGAAAATAACCTCAATAACTGGTGTATTACCAAAGTGTATTGTTTGTCCGAACACAATGAACATGGTAAGGTCCATTATAATTTTTTTAGGCCTATCAATTTTTTTTTTCATAACTTGCTCATTGTACCATGAAGTTATGATTTAATTTGTTCTGACATGTTCTTATTATAATCTATCCCTTTTGTGTAGATTATCAAAAATAGTTTTATTTTTATTTTTTTTATTCATGTTTTTAATGTGTTGTTGAGTTTCGGGTTCTTAATTTTTTTTGTGTTATAAGTAATATGATATGTTATTTCTTCTCATTTATTAGCAGATTAATTTGTAATGGTAAATTTAAAAAATTTGATATTGAATAGTACATTGTACGGGAATGGTGTTTGGCATCCAACGCCGATCGATGATGGAGACTCTTGACTTCGGCATGCCATCTCATTTTTTGTATGCTGTCCCTGTCCAACTTATAGAAATCAAATATAGAGCTGGGTATGATCCTTATTGTTTGCCGTATTGATTTTTACGGTGGCTTGGTGCTTTCTTACGCAACCATTTTGGTGATATGTGAACTTCGGATATTAATTTTTTGATGCATTTTTTTTGATGTTTGTGTTTTATAGAGCTGTATAGCTAGATAATACTTGACACAGTAGCATAGAATATTTTTGAATATAAAAAAACATTCAAAAAAAATATTAAATGTTTATTTATTGTTTATTGTTAGTTTTTAGTGTTTTATGTCAATAAACAGCAACATTCCTGTCACAAATATTTTCTTATAGCTGCCAGAATGCATCTGAGTTAGCTTAATAACTGCCATCTAGTGATAGGAGCCTGGACCAGTGGCACACCTAATATTGCTTTATGAAAAATGGAAGAGCACATGATAATATGGCATTATTAACGGCAACCAATCCGAGTCGCGGTCGCGTTTGGGTTTGCTTAATGTGAATGATATATCTATCTCTTCATAGACAGTAGAATTTTTCTTTCGCTGCCATCTTAATCGAAAGTCGGCAACCATCAATACGATCTGCACTTTTGAGACAGCCGCTCGGAATAGGGATCGCGTACTTCTATTGTACAGTGGGCTGCAGAGAAATCTGACCCCCCCTCGCCACAAGTATGGCTATTGAAAGAGGGTCAGATTTCTTTGCAGGCCACTGCACACTTGGCCAAAAACCTACACATTGATGTAGGTTTTTGGCCAAGAAATTCATCTTCGTCCAGGCCTTAATAGTAATATTTAAACAGTAGAATAGTAGTCAAAAAAAGAACACCGCCTTTGGGACTTGGTAGTGTACGGTTCTTATCTTTAGCAGCGCCATGTATAGATTTGCTATAGCGTACAAAATCGTGTCTAAATCGCGATACTTTTGTATGTTTCTGTTTGTCTTTAAGTATTTCGTCGTTATATATTGTTAACTAGCTGTTCCCCGCGGCTCCGCCCCGCGTGGGACTCGGTTATATCGCGCCCAAAAGTAGCCTATGTTTGACCTCAGGTCATTAACTACATCCCTACCAAATTTCATCACAATCGGTCCAGCCGTTTAGCCGTGAAGAGGTGACAGACAGGCAGACAGACTTTCGCATTTATAATATTAGTATGGATGTTTACATACTTACTGTAAAAAAAAATCCTATAAAAGTGTTGTGTACAATCTATCTAGGAATTCAGAATTAAACCTGTTATAAGTATAGTAATTGTAAATATTGTGTTCTGATTTCTGTGATTGTACTTTTAAAATAAATAAATGTTAGTGACTACCTACTGACTGCACAGGGTGGGCAATGTCTAAACGTCTTTATTTTTACTTACTAAAGTCATATACACAGAAAAACATAGGATAAAACATAGAAACAAAAAACATAGAACAAAGGTGCAGGTTCTACCAGACCCAAAAGATAAATAAATATACCTATAGGTACAAATCACACAGATTGAGTTAGCCCCAAAGTAAGGTCGAGACTTGTGTTGTGGGATACTAACTCAACGATACTATATTTTATAACAAATACATATAAAGATAAACATCCAAGACCCAAGTCAATCAGAAAAAGATCATTTTTCATCTTGACCTGACCGGGGATCGAACCCGGGACCTCCCGAGTAGCGGTCAGGCATGTTAACCATTACGCCACAGAGGTCGTCAAAAAGATAGTGTTAGAAATGCATTCAGTAATTCATACAATTGATTTCAGGTGGTGTCTCGCCATGCAGCGCGCGGGTGGGAGCACGGCCTGTGCGCCATGAGCCACACTCCTGTAGGCGGCCACCCGCAAGGTAAGCTATATTGTGCTTTATTTTGTTACTAGCGAGCCGCACCGGCTTCGCATGGGCATAAAAACCTTCCACTTGAATCACTCTATCTATTAAAAAAAAACTGTACGCAATCAGTTGCGTAGTTTTAAAGATTTAAGCATACAAAGGGATATAGGGATAGAGAAAGTGACTTCGTTTTATACTATGTAGTGATAGTGATTATAAATGCGAAAGTGAGTTTGTTTATTTGATCGATTGTTTCTCACGCTTTAAGGTCCTATCTACTGAACCAATCTTCCTGAAATTTTGCATACACATTGAAAAGGACATACCTTTCATCCCGGGAAACGGGCAAAGCACTGTTCCCAAGGGAAATTCATGCGGGTGAAACTGCGGGCGAAAGCTTTTTTTTAGTTACATTATATCTATACTAATATAATAAAGCTGAAGGGTTGTTTGTTTGTTTAAACGCTTATAACTTGAAAACTCTGTAGGTCGACCGCCTATCTCGATTCTCCTCTCGTAAGGCTACTTGTATCGCTATCGCCACATTTCGCTCCGCCTAAAACACAAAACGCTTTAAGAAATTTATCACTAACATTTTTCAAATCGGTTTTATGTGTTAGGCGGAGCGAAATTTGGCGATAGCGATACAAGTAGCCATTACGAGAGGAGAGAATCGAGATAGGCGGTCGAGCCACTGGTCGGAATTACAATTCTTTTTGTACATGAAAGCCTGATTCTTGGGTAAGGTTATAGGCTATATAGTACAAACACAATAATGGCGAGTGAAACCGCGGGGAAAACAGCTAGTATTCAATAGTATTTAGTTAGTAACAGAATTAATGTTTGTCAGGTTGGGAGCACAAGCTTGCTGACAGGTCGTCGCTGCCGCCGGCTTCCGGAGAGGAGAAAAGTAAATCTCAAACGAAAAATGTGTTCACACAACCCTATCCACCTAAGTGAGTTGATGGATGTACATAATTAGATACAATTATATTCTCACTTCTTTATCTCATACGGGGTAGATAGAGCCTATAGTCATACATAAGAGATATAGATGTATGTAATAGCGATTTTTAAAGTTAATTGTTAGCAGTGCAGATTTTTCGCGGAGGGTTGTCATATTTTATGAATTAATAAAATTACCCAAAAAAGTTAGAAAAAAGAAATAACGTGTTTATTTATTCATTCATTTAACTAGATTTTCAGAAGCAGTTTTATTTATATATTTTTTCTGGTCATATTTGTTTATGAAACATTAACAATGAATCAATTCGAACTAGCTTTCGTTTCGGATATTTAAGTGCATCACATGTTTAAATTTCGTTTACTAATAATCTGTGGTCCAGTCTTCTTCTAGAACCAGGATTCGTGGATTCGATTTCCACGGGAAGCATACTCTGTTTAGTTGTTTCCAGTTTGGTAAGGACATAGCAGGCTTGAATCACCTGATTGTCTATAATGAAGATGATTCCATGCTTCGGAAGGCACGTTAAGCCGTTGATTTCGACTGCTCTTTGGTAATCGTTAAACCACGTCAGAGGCCGGGACCTGGAGGCGGTTTCTAAGAACTCTGACATTAGGTTGTGCATGGTCGATTGACTGTGTCACCTACACGAAATGATGATGATGGTGTGCGTTTGGTGCAGGATGGGCATGGGCTGGCGCGGGCAGACGGAGGGCTCGTCGGGCAGCTCCGCGCGCTCGCCCGCCTCGCCGCCCTACATGCGGTGGGCGCGCAGCCTGCACGAGCTGCTGGAGGTAACACCATCCCTCTCACATGTTCTCGTTATCTCCCTCGCCCGCCTCGCCGCCCTACATGCGGTGGGCGCGCAGCCTGCACGAGCTGCTGGAGGTAACACCATCCCTCTCACATGTTCTCGTTATCTCCCTCGCCCGCCTCGCCGCCCTACATGCGGTGGGCGCGCAGCCTGCACGAGCTGCTGGAGGTAACACCATCCCTCTCACATGTTCTCGTTATCTCCCTCGCCCGCCTCGCCGCCCTACATGCGGTGGGCGCGCAGCCTGCACGAGCTGCTGGAGGTAACACCATCCCTCTCACATGTTCTCGTTATCTCCCTCGCCCGCCTCGCCGCCCTACATGCGGTGGGCGCGCAGCCTGCACGAGCTGCTGGAGGTAACACCATCCCTCTCACATGTTCTCGTTATCTCCCTCGCCCGCCTCGCCGCCCTACATGCGGTGGGCGCGCAGCCTGCACGAGCTGCTGGAGGTAACACCATCCCTCTCACATGTTCTCGTTATCTCCCTCGCCCGCCTCGCCGCCCTACATGCGGTGGGCGCGCAGCCTGCACGAGCTGCTGGAGGTAACACCATCCCTCTCACATGTTCTCGTTATCTCCCTCGCCCGCCTCGCCGCCCTACATGCGGTGGGCGCGCAGCCTGCACGAGCTGCTGGAGGTAACACCATCCCTCTCACATGTTCTCGTTATCTCCCTCGCCCGCCTCGCCGCCCTACATGCGGTGGGCGCGCAGCCTGCACGAGCTGCTGGAGGTAACACCATCCCTCTCACATGTTCTCGTTATCTCCCTCGCCCGCCTCGCCGCCCTACATGCGGTGGGCGCGCAGCCTGCACGAGCTGCTGGAGGTAACACCATCCCTCTCACATGTTCTCGTTATCTCCCTCGTCCGCCTCGCCGCCCTACATGCGGTGGGCGCGCAGCCTGCACGAGCTGCTGGAGGTAACACCATCCCTCTCACATGTTCTCGTTATCTCCCTCGCCCGCCTCGCCGCCCTACATGCGGTGGGCGCGCAGCCTGCACGAGCTGCTGGAGGTAACACCATCCCTCTCACATGTTCTCGTTATCTCCCTCGCCCGCCTCGCCGCCCTACATGCGGTGGGCGCGCAGCCTGCACGAGCTGCTGGAGGTAACACCATCCCTCTCACATGTTCTCGTTATCTCCCTCGCCCGCCTCGCCGCCCTACATGCGGTGGGCGCGCAGCCTGCACGAGCTGCTGGAGGTAACACCATCCCTCTCACATGTTCTCGTTATCTCCCTCGCCCGCCACGCCGCCCTACATGCGGTGGGCGCGCAGCCTGCACGAGCTGCTGGAGGTAACACCATCCCTCTCACATGTTCTCGTTATCTATAGCAGAGAAGACCAAACACGAAAGATTTTGGAAGTCACTGACAGAGAGACACTGAAGGCACCATATGTCAAGAATGGTCTAACAACTAAGGATGCCGAAGACCGGGCGAAGTGGAGGAGAAAAGGCAGAACCTGGGCTGCGAAGCTGTTACCTGAGCTAAGATAAGGGAGAGACTGAAGACCCGAGTTCACCAACTATCTCCTAACCATTGATCGCTATATTAACATTTATCAGCCGTTATAGCCGTATTTTAATTGTGATTTCTCCTCAGTGAACAAAGGCGTCATGTTATCGAGCGACAAATCACTGTTACACCAAAGGCCCTTACTTCGTTTAAGACGATACCTCGGTAAAAACTAGCGCCACCGTTAGTTAAATATAGTTCCACATAGTTAAAAATTGCAAAACTGCTAAAAGTGGCCGTTTTAAGCAATATTGCAATTTGTAACTATAGGGAACTATAATTTAATATGTTTAAAATTAACTTCAGATCCAGAACCTTAATTACATAACACGGAATTTTGATAACTTGTGTTTTCAGTGAATAATGATTTTTAAATGATGGTGGCGCTAGTTTTCACCGAGGTATCCACCTTAAGTTAATCATTTCGCTACCGTATATAAATCGTAGTCAACTTTTTTTTAAATCCATGATGTGTAACAGGACGCGGAGGGCGTGCGTTTGTTCCGCAAGTTCGTGTGCGGCGCGGGCGGGCTGCACGTGGACCGCCTCAACTTCTACTTCGCGGTGCACGGCCTGCGCCAGGAGGCCGAGCCCGGCAAGATACGGCAGGTCGTCTCCGCCATATACAAGTGAGTACCAGCACAGGGAGATGTTGCGGACACAGCCCAGCACCCCAATTCTGCTATTTAATTTTATGCCGAAATGGATCTGAAACGCATTGGAAACAACTTTTGGTATCCTACTAACAATTTGTCAAAACGAAGCCGTAACGCATTGGTTACGCAGCCGAAACGGTTTGGTTGTCGTATTCTGGTAAAGGACACGTAACGTTCCGTTGCCGGATCAGCAAAAGCAAATGTATTACAAAAGCAGCAATGTACGCGCAACTAAAATTGTTTTGAGTAAGCCTTCCATAACCGGCTCTATAACCAACCGTTTGTGTTTCAGCTGCCAACGTAAAGTTACTAGAATACCGTTTCCTTTTACATACGCAACTGTAACGAAGGCGAACCGCAGCCGATCCGTTTCGGTTAAAAAATAGCAGAATAGGCTAGTTGACAAAATTTCAATAACTGCTTAATATTGTAGCTTATTAGGCATTTTATCGAAAAAAAAGGTTTATTTATTTTTAATCGAGCGTTTACATTATAAATTTCGCGTTTTAAAAAACCATTTTTCAATTTGGTTCAAAAACGCACAAGACTGTCATGGCGTCTTGAATGACGTCACGCCGTGCGAAACAAACCAAAGAGCGATCGTGTCTCCGTACGTTATAGCTAGTTTTAATCATTTAAAAATAAATTTCTCATATTATAAGTACTGTATAGTGCCCCAGTGTGATAGCACGACTATAAAAACGCCAAACAAGTTATTTATATATGTTCCAAACAATGGAGAAATACGGAAAAAGTGGCTAAAACTTGCAAGAAGAGATGATGCTCATACTTTAGAGATCATACTTTATGCTAAGAGATCCCTTCCTGGGATAAGTCCGCCATTGTCTTCTGATTTTAATAATGTTCTATTTACTATGTATTTTAAAGCAATAAAGATATTACAAACAAACAAACTTTATCAACAGGTTCAAGAATGTATTTTTGTGAAGATCATTTTGATTAAGTATTTCACACAATACAATCTATTACTTAATTCGAGCAAACTAGATGTGTTTTGTAGAATCCCTATTTTCTAAATAATAAATACATGAGTTCAGGTTAAGTTGTTTCACTTTTAGGAGTGAACGTTTCATTTTAGTTTTCTAATTAATGTTACAAACATACTCTTTTTATTCTAGTTGCCAAATGATATGACTAATTATATGGAGTATCATATGAAAGGAACAGTAATATAGTAAACAGTCTCTTGCAAAATGTACGTCACAACATTAAGTTCTTGTGTACTGAACTGAAATATCACATAGCATTTAAGCTTATAATAAATATTTTATACTTACAAGGAAGTTTTAACATTGCGAAATTCAGATGAGCAAAAGTTACTGTTCGACGCGAAAAAATTTCTAAGCATAACGGCATCGATTCTGGGCAAATTATTACTGTCTGCTTTGCTGAATCCAGATTCCATGGTTAATTCTTTCAAATTATAATTAGCAAAAACTGTATCAACTTGATATTAGTTGTTAAAAACCAAAATTTTATCAAGAACCGGTAGTGATACTCGAAACGTCAAAGACAAGATTGGAGTTTCGCACGGCGTGACGTAACGCTTTCTGATTGGTGTTCACTGTCACGTGACTAAAGGTTTCATTTTACGAAATTTATTTTTAAAAAATATTATTAATCTTTAACGCTTTTAATAATTAAAATTGTTTGTTATTTTCTCCATAATATAATTAATCATTATAAACCCCTATCCATTATATTTATTCTTAATGGAAACAAGCCTATTGGGGGGCAGCGGATTAGCTCTTTGAAGTGGCAGTGAGCATAGCGCTACGAACTAATGGCCGATGGGGCTAAAGGTTCTCAAATGGCGACCGCGCACCGGTAAGCGCAGCATCAGATACCCACCGACAAGATGGTCAGATGACCTGAAGAAGGTCGCATGCAGGCCGCTTCCAACCGGTCATTTTGGATATCCTTGGAGGAGGCCTATGTCCAGCAATGGACGGCTTGCAGCTGAAATTATGGTGATGATCAGTACAAGTCGCGTCATATAAAAAGAAGGCTAGAGGAGAGCGGAGACAGTAAACTTGCGCAACACGGGAAGCTTAAAGCGATACAGCGCCGCAAGCGCAGCTACCGACAGCGGTCGTTGATGAATACTAACGGGATTTTCAACAAGAATATTGTTTTCTAAAACAAAATAAAAGAATGCAAATGAAGATGATTCAAATTTTATTGTAATACGAAGAGAAAAGTTTAGCAATCATTAATTAAAAATGATATACACAATGTGATAAAACAGATGTCGATTCTTACATCAAAGTTTTTAAAATTTTTGTAAACATATAAGTCATCGGATTTATCTAAATAATCGTTCCCAGATTGATTATTATTATCTTGTACTATTTATTGCCAAAAAAATATTATTATCAGTACTAGTACTAACATAGTTTTAATTTATTCCATACAGATTCCTCCGCAAGTCTCAGCTAGCGATGCCTGAAGAGCTGAAGCAGCACGTGAAGCAGAGCCTCAAGGATGGCCTCGACATCGAGCGGACCATCTTCGACAACATGGAGCAAGAGGTGATAGTTCTCATCATAAATGTTTTACGTCAAAAATGCCATATTAATATATTTTTTTATAGTGCATTATTTTTATTTGTTACTAGCAGTCCATCCGGCTTCGCAAGTTACTAGCGACCCGCCCCGGCTCCGCATGGGCATAAAAACCTTCCTCTTGAATCAATGTATCTATTAAAACATACCGCATCAAAATCCTTTGCGTAGTTTTAAAGATTTAAGATACATGGGGACATACGGACAGAGAAAGCGATTTTGTTTTATACTATGTAAGTTATATAGCTCAAATTAGTTCGTTTGAAGTCAATATAATTTGTGTTGTGTAGGTGACGCGTGCGATCACCGAATCTACGTACCAAGCGTTCCTGCGGTCGGAGGCCTACGTGTCCTACGTCAGCGCGGCCACGCAGCCGCTGTCCTCGCCCGAGTCTCCACCGCCGCATAGAGAGGTAACACATCATTGACATCTGCATACATACATATAATCACGTCTTTATCCCATACGGGGTAGACAGAGCCTAGGGCCATAAGACCTTAGACCACGGTTAGCATGATGAGTTGAAATAGGAAATCAATAGTGATGGGTTGCTAGCCGCATCGCCTATGTCACGATTCCCCCATTCGCCGATTCTCTTAGATGACTTTTACGGCTTGCGCGGGAAGCGAAGCAGCTGGTACAATCTGTTTTTTTTTTCTCCCAGACCAGCATGGAAGGATCTGCCTGACCAGTATGGAAGGATGTCCTCATCTGACCTGATTCAGGCCGTGTATGTCATCGCTTGACATGCACGATCGTAAAGAACACGCATGCCCCGCTAGACTATCAAACTCTTTATTTATTTATATATCGCAAAATCCACAGCTCTTAAACATTTTAAAATAGTTCTTTAAAATACACTGACAACCAATAACGGATTTAGGTACATTGTTTAGGTATAACATAAAACACTCTGGCGAACAAAAGTCAGATCATGTTTTTCCGCCAATCTTTTAGCATTTTGAGGCACATTGCTACAATTGTCAACTGCAATTAGTGTTGATTTTGACGATCCTCCCCAGCCGGCGAGCGTGGGCGGCGGGCTGGCCACGCTGCATGAGGAGCAGGAGCTGTCGTCGGGCACGCTGCCGGCGCGGCTCACGCACGACGCGCTGCTCGCCACGCAGTCGCGCCGGCTGCACTCCGACGTCGCACCGTATGTACAAGTAGCCGCTAGGAATACCTTCACGAGACCCGCTTTGAGACATTTTCCCTAACGATGCGTGTACACACGTGTAGAATAGAATAGAAAAACTCTTTATAGCACCAAACAAATGTATACATAATTTTGTTACCGTGTTGTTGTGTACCGTGATTTAGGGGAAATAATACATTTTAATCAGTCTGAGTCATTAGCTTCATTCAAAACATTCTGGTCGTTAGCTTTGTTGTCTATACACATACACGCTATACAAGCGGTGCGCTATGCCTGATACAAGGTAATACATTACGACGCAGTATGCTTGTACACGCATCCGATGTGAATAGGACTTTACTAAACGTGACGCAGACACTTTTACAAAAAAATATTTTTGGATTAGATTTTCATTTCAGCCGAAGAATTAACCGATTTTAATGCAATAATTGTATTTTATACTAAAAAGGGACTGAATTGATATCAATAAATAATACATTTATTATGTCTGTCTGTGTCACGTCCCGTCAAATATATGAATTCATCATATTTCTCTGAGTTCGACAATAAGGACATTTGTATTTAGTTTTTATTTTTGTAGATTTTTTTATGGCTTTGTTTTAGAATTTATCCATAGATAGTTTTTTTTTTTCGATAGAATTATGTTTTTTTTTTTTTTTGATAAAATTGATAAAATGTAATTAATATAAACATCATTAAACCAAACTTAGTATGCATATAGTGTGCCCCCAGCATTGCATGCTAACTTCAGATATTCATTATTGAGAAACCGAAACATTCACTGATAAATATAAACCTACAAAATTAAATATGTAAGAAAATTACTTTGACCCTTTCACATTTTACATTACATAAAGTAATTTTCTTTGCACTTATGGGGTACTTTATTTTTTATTATCACATGTAGTTTTTACCTTAAGTCCATTTTCATTACAAAAGTGTATTAAATTAGTAAAAGCACAATAAGAATAAATACATTTTTTTATTTATTATAATGCGAAATAATGTTGATAAAAAAAATGCAGGGCGTAATATAATAACATTTTCAATAATAGGCTAGTTGACAAAATTTCAATAACTGCTTAATATTTTAGCTTATTAGGCATTTTATCGAAAAAAAAGGTTTATTTATTTTTAATCGAGCGTTTACATTATAAATTTCGCGTTTTAAAAAACCAATTTTCAATTTGGTTCCAAAACGCACAAGACTGTCATGGCGTCTTGAATGACGTCACGCCGTGCGAAACAAACCAAAGAGCGATCGTGTCTTCGTACGTTATAGCTAGTTTTAATCGTTTAAAAATAAATTTGTCATATTATAAGTACTGTATAGTGCCCCAGTGTGATAGCACGACGATAAAAACGCCAAACAAGTTATTTATATATGTTCCAAACAATGGAGAAATACGGAAAAAGTGGCTAAAACTTGCAAGAAGAGTCCCACGCGGAGCGAAGCCGCGGGGAACAGCTAGTAATAAATACATGAGTTCAGGTTAAGTTGTTTCACTTTTAGGAGTGAACGTTTCATTTTAGTTTTCTAATTAATGTTACAAACATACTCTTTTTATTATTGTAGTTGCCAAATGATATGACTAATTATATGGAGTATCATATGAAGGGAACAGTAAAATAGTAAACAGTATCTTGCAAAATGTACGTCACAACATTAAGTTCTTGTGTACCGAACTGAAATATCACATAGCATTTAAGCTTATAATAAATATTTTATACTTACAAGGAAGTTTTAACATTGCGAAATTCAGATGAGCAAAAGTTACTGTTCGACGCGAAAAAATTTCCAAGCATAACGGCATCGATTCTGGGCAAATTATTACTGTCTGCTTTGCTGAATCCAGATTCCATGGTTAATTCTTTCAAATTAATTAGCAAAAACTGTATCAACTTGATATTAGTTGTTAAAAACCAAAATTTTATCAAGAACCGGTAGTGATACTCGAAACGTCAAAGACAAGATTGGAGTTTCGCACGGCGTGACGTAACGCTTTCTGATTGGTGTTCACTGTCACGTGACTAAAGGTTTCATTTTACGAAATTTATTTTTAAAAAATATTATTAATCTTCAACGCTTTTAATAATTAAAATTGTTTGTTATTTTCTCCATAATATAATTAATCATTATAAACCCCTATCCATTATATTTATTCTTAATGGACACAAGCCTATTATACGAATTGAATGTTTCGGTTTTCATCCCATTGATTTACGTTATCCCCCGGCTTACTTATCAGCAGTTTTTTTTTTATATTTTTGTTTCTCCTACCAGCTTTCTGATATTCAGTTTGTTTGCCCCCATGTTTTGTCCCGCGCCTGCATGTTTGCTGCCCCGCCGCACTCTACCCGCTCTCACACTGCGTTGCCACCTGAATGTACACTACCCCTAATACTATCCCTTGTTCCAATCCTGTTTTTTTTTTTAATATCATATAAAAAAAATCATTTTAATTTGGTTAAAAAATCTTCATCTTAATTTATCCATTATTCAAATTAAAAACAATGTTTTTTTTTTTAATTTACATATTTTTTTAAACTATGTTTTTTATACGAAATATCCTTTTTATTTGTAAAAAAAAAACACTATTCAATGCAAATTTTATTATTCGCCAACTGGTTATTTGCATTCCGATTCTTAATATACGAAAAAAAACCTGAAAAAATTCCCCACTACCACCACACCTGAACGCAATTCGACTACCCCCCGCCCGCACCATCCATTGCCCGTTTCGGTCCCGGTCGGGTGGCAGCAGTCACCGCAAGCGGTCAGTGTACAGCGCGCACGTGACTTACGCCGGCTACTGTCCCACTTCGAGACAGGACTCGTCGCGGGCCAGTCTCAGCAGCGGCCGCACCGATAGCGATGCGGTTTCTCTCTCCGGCAGCAGTGTGTAAGTATTATGTTCTCGTTTTCCGGTTCCGACAGGTGCCCAAAAAGTGCTGGCTCGATGTCGCAGTGGAGTACGTGCTAATGATCTCAGAAATAGGGTGTGAAAAAGACGGAGCCAAGTAGAGAAGAATAGTCTTGAGCTTCAAGTAATCAGCAGAGAACGCAATCAGGATTGAATGAGAGAGAGAACCTCGACTTGAGAGCCCGGGGTCTCCTCCATAACATTATCGTTCTCAATCTGGTAGGAAATTAGATAAAGATTTGTGGATTTGGAGAAAGGGAGACATTAGGAGTACCCGAAATCGGTGAGCGTGTATGACGAGAGTGATGAGTGTGGAGGAAGCGAGAGAGGTATGCAATGGAAATCTCTAGTCTCTCTTTACCCCTATGGGAGACAGGCGTGATATGTATGTATGGATTTCGAGAGAAATGACGGCCATAACAGTTAGAAGAAAAAAAATTGAAAGAGCGTGTTCTATGGTTAAATTGGTCAGAAAGGGGTTTAAGGAAATTTTGGCCTCTTATTTCCCTCAGTCGAAATGAGAGAGAACTTTCTATTTTTAATCGGAAAGCCACTTGGTTACTTAAGTAGCTTTTATTGCATTTGATACTTAGCAGCATTCTTATTAGGTCTAAAATTACTATTACGATTGAAGCTATTATGATATTTGTGACACGCGGACGTATTGAAGGCATTAGGAATACATTATTACTGTACTGGCTGAAAAATGTAAGTGAAGAAAAGGCCTAACATTAACCATAACCACTGAAGAGGTAAGCTTAACGCTATGATTAAGACAGTAAAGTAGTTATATGTTCCCTTTTATCGTTTGATTTATTTTCTTTAAGTTGCAGTTTTGATTTTTTTAGTTAGAGCATTGATGCAGACAATTGTTATTACAGATATAGTAAGTGTATTGTGCCCTAGCCCGCATAAGAAAAAAATTAACAAACTGTAATTAAAACTTGTTTGAACTAAAATATGTTCTATCACGTTCTTTCACGTTAGATCCAAATAAGAATAAGGGACAGGAAATATTTTAATTAACGTTTTGTTACTTTTTACTTACTATTCCATATCAATGAATACTAGAGAATAATAAAACGAAAAAAGAAACACTGAAAAATGAGCTTTGTATATTATTCGATAAAGTTTGAAATTTAATAAACAACAACATTGATTTGCTCCCTTCAGCCGTTGTATGAGGCATTGGGGGAGTGTTTATCTACTTTATCTTGATACTCTTAAAGTTCATTTTTCAATGTATCTTTTTTTTCGTTATGTCTCCACTGACCCATAGACTCATTCCTTTGAAGCTGTGCTTGAAGTGACAATCGCCATACAATAAGTATTTAATATGTTTGTCCCCGCAGATCGTACCCAAACTAACTAGCACTATCAGTAATTCCCGAGAATGCTGTATAACTGGCTGCCCCATATAATCCTTTATATTGTACATACATCGTAAATTTATACCAGTCAACTACGTAAGAAAAATATTTTTTTGACACAAAATTCGTCAATTTTTATCACTTTGACTGCTGAAAACACGCCTCGCGTGTTTTGCATTTCGCGGACTCCACACGCCTCACGTGTTCCGCTTTATTAAATCTCCAATTATATTTAATAATTTTCCGACTCGACTTAGTTAAAATTCAGCCATCGTTATTGTATATCTTACCTCTCTGTCTTCTGTATTGACGTGTGCTGTGTGCGACAGGGACGGCATGTCTGTGCGCGGTCTGCGGGAGCCCCGCGATCGCCACCGGTCGCGGCCGCACGGACTGGACCGAAACGCTGTCATCAATAAGGAGCAGGATACGGCTATGGTTTGTACTTTTTTGTTTATGGACTCCAATGAAATTATTTTTTATTAACATGGTGATTAATTGGTATTATACGCGCTAATTCTTAATTCAAATTCAAATTGTTTATTTTCAATATAGGATATTCTTATCACTTATTGACGTCAATTGTTACTTATTTTAAGTTTACCACCACTTCCAAAGCGCAAGTGGAGAAGAAGTGGCGCCACAAACTCCACAGCATCATTTTCTTCAAAAACGTCAATTCACAAAATTTGAGTCAAATCAGACGAGTTTACATTTGAATATTTTTATAATTACCTTAAGTTTATTATTAAATAAATATTGAGGATTATTGAAATAGTTTAATAAAAATGTCAAGTAATAAAAGATGTCATGATATAATAAAAAATAATAATAATAATGTACTGAGTACTATTGTATGTTATTGTATGTTGTTATGTACTAAGTTTTATCTTACATGAATTCGAGTTAATGATTTATCCGTATAGGTCTTTAAGATCCATTTTTTGATTATATTGAACTGGCACAATAAATATAGTAAATGCTATACTGAAAAAAGTTGCCCCTCACCTGAGACCCGATGTAAAACATCTTTGTTAAAGATTCATCCATACTAATATTATAAATGCGAAAGTCTGTCTGTCTGTCTTTCTGTCTGTCTGTCTGTCACCTCTTCACGGCTAAACTGCTGGACCGATTGTGATGAAATTTGGTAGGGATGTAGTTAACGACCTGAGGTCAAACATAGGCTACTTTTGGGCGCGATATAACCGAGTCCCACGCGGGGCGAAGCCGCGGGGAACAGCTAGTAATAAATAAAAATCTTTAACAATATATAATACTAGCTGTTCCCCGCTTCTCCGCCCCACGTGGGACTCGGTTATATCGCGCCCAAAAGTATGTTTGACCTCAGGTCGTTAACTACATCCCTACCAAATTTCATCACAATCGGTCCAGCAGTTTAGCAGTGAAGAGGTGACAGACAGACAGACTTTCGCATTTATAATATTAGTATGGATGTTCGCACACACACACACACACACACACACAAAGGAGTCGAGAGCGGCGTCATAGCGGGAGCATTACAGCATGACGCCGCTCTCGACATCATGTCATGATTTCAAAGCTGTTGTTTCTACATGAAAAAAAAAAAATAAAAAAAAAAAATGGCAGCGTTATGCCGGTGTCTGCGGATTTTACTGCCAAAGAGAAGGAAGTTTCACATAAAAAAATTTAAAATGTTTTTCCAATCCAGGTGATCCCTCGAACGCAGCGCATGCAGTCGGAGCAGCTGCGAGTGCTGCCTCCCGCCAAGTTCGCGCCACTGCTCATTGAGAAGTTGGAGAAGGTGCGGCGCGAGCAGGAGACCAAGGAACGCCTCGAGCGGCGGCTGGCTGAGGTAACCACTGCACTTTTTAAAGGTCTCTCAGTAAAGTAGTTTATGCTTAGAAGGTATCAGTTAAGAACGGATTGAAATTCCAGGAGCGGAGCTTTAGGCGTCCAGAATGTGTCTATAAGCTTGGAATTTGTTGCCAATGCAATTGTCATTTCTATATCAATCAGTTTTTTTAGAGATTTTGTGCATTATATTTTTTTTTCAGGAGCTATATAGTGTGATTTGTCTCAATAAATATATATTATATTCTATACTTTACCCTACCGGAGCAATCATGTTCGTAACGATCGTGCATGTCATGCGACGGTGAGCGTGACCTAACTTGGGTAGGTCGCCATTGATGGCATAGTATCTAAAGCTTCGTGCTTTCGAAAGTATGTTAGGCCGAGGAGTTTAAGAAAGAAATGAGAGAAAATAAATTTTTCGTTTTATAAAAAGGAAATGCTTGCCGTTTCTTGACACGCGTAATCTTTACGAACACGCAAGTCCCGCTTTGAGATCCTGAGTAGTTTTATTTTTATTATCTTATTATGGAAATTATAAACATGTGAATCTAAATGTCAGGGTGTGGGTGAAGAGGCGATGTGCGGGCAAGCGTTGCCGCCGGCGTTGGTGGCAGCCGCCATTCGGGAGAAACTGCAGCTTGACGACGACAACGATCAAGATATACTTGGTAAGTTTACTTTTTATAAGGTGAATTTAAATGAACTGCAAATATTTTAAGGGCCGATTCAGACCACAAAACTGAACAACTTTCCTAAATAAACTTATGTCGAAATACGAAAAAAAATTTTTGACCTCCCATACAAATTGAGAGTCAGCTGATCTAGTTTAGTAAGGAGAGTGAAAAATAAAATTTCGTATTTCGATATAAGTTTATTTGGAAAAGTTGTTCAGTATAGTGGTCTGTATCTGCCTTTAAAATATTTGCAGTTGATTTGTGTCCACCTTGTATAAGTGACCGATTGAAGCTCCGATTCAAAGTTTCAAAAAAAATGTGTTGGTTTCGGCAAATCTACCGAAAACTTAAGTAAAAATGGTTACAGTTATAAGTCGAATACATAATAAGACCCACCGATCACCAAAGTGCTTTTGGAAATCATCGCACGTCGCTCCGGAGGGGTTCATGTATTATGTGTTTCGCGCTATCGTCAAATTTTATATATTTTCTTAATCACCAAGATTGGCTGGAAGAAATTTCTGTAGCAATAAGTCCGCCTTTATACAGATTGTCTGCATTTGCATCAACATGTATAATTTGTATGTTAAGGTGATACCTCGGTGAACACTAGCGCCACCATCATTTAAAAGCATTATTCACTGAAAACACAAGTTATCAAAAATCCGTGTTATGTAATCAAGGTTTTGGATCTGAATTTAATTTAAAACATGTAAAATTTTTAAATTATAGTTCCCTCTAGTTACAAATTGCAATATTGCTTAAAACGGCCACTTTTAGCAGTATTGCAATTTGAAACTATATGGAACTACAATTTAATAATTTAATATGATTAAAATTAACTTCAGCTCCAGAACGACAGAAAGAGATTTTTGATAACTTTCAAACGCATTAGGTCTTCTGGCATCCTGGCTAACATCAACTGTAGCCAGGATGTCAGAATATATTTAGCTCTGATAGTTTGTCATGCATTCTACATGTATTCCCTGGTCGGTTGTACGCCTATCCCAATCCCAACTAATATTATAAATGCGAAAGTGAGTTTGTTTGTTTGTTACGCTTTCACGCCCTATCTACTAATCCAATCTTCTTGAAATTTCGCATACACATACTTAGAACTATTGACTTTCATCCCGGGTAAAGCAATGTTCCCGGAAATTTCAAGTTGGCGAAGCCGCGGCCAAAAGCTAGAAATCTATAAAAGGAAAGGTCTCACCAAATTCGGCTCTCTCGAGCTGGCTTGCTCAGGTCTTCAACAGAAAACCACGCTGGCGGATCACTTTTAATTTACTGGATATATACGAGAAAAAACAGTGCGATTTTACACTATGAAACATTTGAAGAAACAGTAGGCTGTGACAAAGGATGCACGGGCGCGGTGGACAAAAGAAGGGTTTGTGGCAGTAAAATTGTAGGCCGCTTTAAGCACGCCCGCTCGGGTTCGAGGCTCAAAACAAACTCTTAAAAGGTAGCTAAAATAGAGACATACAGAGCTCATAATAATAGTACACGACTGTCGAGACTGGAAATAAAGCAATTAATGGAGTTAAATTGCAGGGTCAAAACGCAGCTGAGGCCTAGTTTAGTGCTTTTTAAATGACGAGGCGAAGCCGAGGCCTTTTAAAAATACGAAGACGTAAATTGCAATTTCGTCCGAGGCTTGTACAGTACTTTTCTTCCTCTGACTTCCTCTTAAGACGAAACAAAATCTTATCAAATTTTACAATGGCGCCAACAACAAGTCAGCGATTGCATTGTTCTTTTTTAAAACTTTTGGAAATTTTGTATTTTTGTACACGTTAAACCTAACGTGCGCGTGTCCATTACAGACCAACACGTGTCGCGAGTGTGGTCGGAGCGCACGCCGGGCGCGTCCCCGCCGGGCTCCCGCCGCGCGCGCGTGAACCCCGCACACGGCGCGCGGCGGGCGCCCTCCGCGCTGTCCGCCGACAGCGGCCACTACACCGACCACCAGCACGACTTGCAGCGCAGGTGAGACCTCCCCCCTCCCCACACACACACACACACACACACCGCGCGTGTGAACCCCGCACACGGCGCGCGGCGGGCGCCCTCCGCGCTGTCCGCCGACAGCGGCCACTACACCGACCACCAGCACGACTTGCAGCGCAGGTGAGACCTCCCCCCTCCCCACACACACACACACACACACACCGCGCGTGTGAACCCCGCACACGGCGCGCGGCGGGCGCCCTCCGCGCTGTCCGCCGACAGCGGCCACTACACCGACCACCAGCACGACTTGCAGCGCAGGTGAGACCTCCCCCCTCCCCACACACACACACACACACACACCGCGCGTGTGAACCCCGCACACGGCGCGCGGCGGGCGCCCTCCGCGCTGTCCGCCGACAGCGGCCACTACACCGACCACCAGCACGACTTGCAGCGCAGGTGAGACCTCCCCCCTCCCCACACACACACACACACACACACCGCGCGTGTGAACCCCGCACACGGCGCGCGGCGGGCGCCCTCCGCGCTGTCCGCCGACAGCGGCCACTACACCGACCACCAGCACGACTTGCAGCGCAGGTGAGACCTCCCCCCTCCCCACACACACACACACACACACACCGCGCGTGTGAACCCCGCACACGGCGCGCGGCGGGCGCCCTCCGCGCTGTCCGCCGACAGCGGCCACTACACCGACCACCAGCACGACTTGCAGCGCAGGTGAGACCTCCCCCCTCCCCACACACACACACACACACACACCGCGCGTGTGAACCCCGCACACGGCGCGCGGCGGGCGCCCTCCGCGCTGTCCGCCGACAGCGGCCACTACACCGACCACCAGCACGACTTGCAGCGCAGGTGAGACCTCCCCCCTCCCCACACACACACACACACACACACACCGCGCGTGTGAACCCCGCACACGGCGCGCGGCGGGCGCCCTCCGCGCTGTCCGCCGACAGCGGCCACTACACCGACCACCAGCACGACTTGCAGCGCAGGTGAGACCTCCCCCCTCCCCACACACACACACACACACACACCGCGCGTGTGAACCCCGCACACGGCGCGCGGCGGGCGCCCTCCGCGCTGTCCGCCGACAGCGGCCACTACACCGACCACCAGCACGACTTGCAGCGCAGGTGAGACCTCCCCCCTCCCCACACACACACACACACACACACCGCGCGTGTGAACCCCGCACACGGCGCGCGGCGGGCGCCCTCCGCGCTGTCCGCCGACAGCGGCCACTACACCGACCACCAGCACGACTTGCAGCGCAGGTGAGACCTCCCCCCTCCCCACACACACACACACACCGCGCGTGTGAACCCCGCACACAAAAAAATAATTGACAGACGGACAAGAATAAGATGTTATGAGGAGTTTTTGGTGGGAAAGTAAACTGTCGCTATGTCCGCGCTGTATTTAATTTCCAAAACTTAGGTTTTATCGAGTATTTGTGCTTAATATTGGTGGATTATTATTCGCAAAGTGTTCGGGAACAAGCATGAGTGTTGGGAAGTGGTACAGTGTCGATTACGTGACTTTTACCTTTGTCACCAAATCTCCAAGTTATAGCTAAGTGAAATTTTTCCACCGCTTCACTTAGCCATCTGACTCTTGACTCATCACTTGACTAGACTAGACAACTGACTTGACTTTTGACTTGACTGGACTAAAGTAGGACTAAAGAAGATTAATAAAATGAAGAGAGGCCTTAAAGGACTAGTTTCCATGGCCGTAAAAAGTATTTTAAAAAAAAGATGTTATGAGGGTTCCGTGTTTACAATATTATTTAGCGAATAAATATGTTTCAAACCTCGGTCGCTGTTTTGGGTGTTTCTTTAATAACTTCATTTTATTGGACTTTTTTAACAACAGTTTTAACAACCTCTTTTTTTTCTCCTACCAGGTTCTCAAAGAAAACGGTGACAGAACTGACCGACAGCGGCGTGTCGGTGGTCAGCGAAGGCACCAGCGCGGCGGGCATCGAACCCCGCATACTGCTGTGGATGGCAGCCGGCGACGGCAGCGAGCGGGAGCGGCACGAGCGCAGGAATTACAGGGACCTCTCGTCGAGGGGGTCCTCGGCTGACAGGGACGATCATAGGCGCAGGGACAAGCAACTCGCTCGGGCTAGGTAAGATTGTGTTACTTTACAATCTTTCATTCATGAAATATCATTTCATTTCATTCATTGGGCTAACTCAATCTGTGTGATTTGTCTCTATCTATTCTATATATATATTTATTTTTTTGAAACTTGTATATTTTTGTAAACTACTAGCAAATAAAATATCCTGCGTTTTGTGGTGTTTATTCCCAAGAGTAGAACTAAGAATACAGGAATTACCAAGACCTCTCTTATCCAAGGGATTGTCGGCTGATAGGGACAATCATAGACATAGGGACTAGCAGCTTGCTAGGCCTAGTTGATGGGATAACTTTCAGATATATTTGTAAACTACCAGTGGGCATAGAACCCTGCACATGACTTTTGTTTTTCGTAATGGTTCACTGGAAGAAAAGGCTTTTGACATTAGTCCGCTTTTTGAAAATACTGTAGTATAATTATGATTCATAAATAAATTAACCCTGCATCTTTAAGTGTTGCGGCTTCAAGTATAAAAAGAGAATTTTTTGCATAATAATGGTATATTATTCGTTAAGTAAAGTATAACCTTTAGAGCATTCACGCTTGAGTGTATTAAGTGACTCTCATTCTTTTTGTCTCTAAAATCTCCTTTTCCACTGCTTCACTAACGCCCGAACACTCAAACGCTACTCAATTTTAAGAGCTGTTCAAGTATCATGCTGTCACTGTCATATCGTTGACGATCAGCGCGACAGCATGATACTTGAGCAGCTCTCAAAATTATATTAGCGTTTGTGTATGCGGGCGTCAGCCTGTCAGTCTAGTCTAGTGTTTTCAAGTTCGTCATTCTTGACATCACTAAAAATGCCTCAAAGGCCTCGTATCCATCGCCGTAAAACTTTAAAAAAAAAGTGTGTTGTTTTGATTCGCAGGGGCAGCGGCAGCAAGTCGAGCAGCACGAGCGGCGGCGGCGAGCACACCGTGGTGGTGGTGTCGTTCCTGGACGAGCACGTGCCGTACCGGTTCAAGGTGCCCGCCGCGCCGCTCACGCTCAAACTCTTCAAGGAGTACCTGCCGAGGAAGGGCAATTACAGGTATGGCAGCAGGTCTGGCGGCACGAGAGGTGGCGGCAACGGTAACGGTATCGACAACGTTATTAGCAACGGCATTGTTAACGGTATCGGTAACGGTATCGATAACGGTATCGATGGCGGTAGTGGTGTTGTTCCTGTGCCCCTAGTATGAGTTTTTCTTTACGCAGACGTTAGCGACTGCGTTAGCGATTTAGTATGGCAAACCTGTACAGCGCCTCTGGCGGATAGTAAGGCAACTAAGAAATTCCATACAAAATCCTAACGCAGTCGCTAGCGTCTGCGTTAAGAATCATACTACACTGGACGCGAGCTTTTTTCATGGTTCATTCATAACAACCAAAACCAACATGAAAATGACATTTGTTTTTTTTTTTACCGAACTCAAAGGAATAGACCGCAAGAGGCTGTAGCGACGCCATTAATTCGTCATTAAAATATAATATTTTATTTAAATTAATTCACTGATTCTAAATATCTGATATATTTTTTTGTATTAAGGAACCTTATTCAGAAAAATATATAAGCGTTTTAAAAAAATTCACTCATTCCCTATTAGTGTTTCTCTACAATACCTGTAGTATTTTTTTTCTTTATTGCACAAAAAGGTAAAATAGTGTAAAATTTTCAAAAAAAAACAACTGTATTTTAGATTAAAACCATCCTCCTAATACGACCAATATCTCCCACAGATACTTCTTCAAGACGAACTGCACAGACCTGGACACGGTGATCCAAGAAGAGGTCAGCAACGACAACGACACGCTGCCGATGTTCGAGGGCAAGGTCATGGCCAGGGTCAAGAGCGTCGAGTAGATTGACCTTCGTTACTGACGCTGCGGGATGTATACATTTCTACCTGACCTCTAAATTGTTTGCAGACCTTACAAAACTCCCAATTTATCGAAATCCAATGAATCTGTTTAAATATAGAGCAAAAAATAGAACATTCTATATCATAATTTTAAACGTAGACCAAAAAATTGAACACCCTATATCATTATTGCGTATGGCGTTCGTCCCGTGTGGATCAAATCTAAATTCGTTATATGTTACACTATTTTTACCCTATACTGTTTTCTAGGGCAGGCGAAAATAGGTAACGATTCTCCTCAATCGCAATGACCATCCTTATTCAAATTCTGTAGGACAATCGCCTCAATATTCAAACGAGAAACTCTTAATTTTGAGAGCTGTTCAAGTATCATGCTGTCACTGTCATATCTTTGACGTTTCAGCGCGACAGCATGATACTTGAGCACTTCTCAAAATTGAGTAGCGTTTGAGTATTCGGGCGTAAGACTGCTAGAAATCGAGCTTCCCATATCACAATCGTATCTAACCATAATTTAATTAATATTAACACGCCTCACACATTATCCAGTAGGTGCCATGACGCATCATACATTCATCACGCCTGTCTCCCGCAAGGGTAGGCAGAGACTAAAGATTTCAACTTTCTACATTCTCTTTCTATATTTTAGAATGGCTTCTACTGGTTTATGTGTCCGGCGTAAGGCTCAAAACACCTCCTTTTTTATCGATTAGCTCAATAGTTATCAATATTCCTTCAGAAACATGTCACTTTTATGCCACTGTCGGTAGTCTTGCTTTATGCTCATGCATGACATATCGGGCACTACGTCTGAATAGCATAGCCATATTGCCATTGAACTTTGACAGGTCTAAATAGCCTTACCATGCTAGTATGTAACTTTAAACTGTTACGTACGGTTTGTCTATTTTCCCGCCTACCCGACAAACAGAATTATAGTTTGTCTCTTTTCATATATTCTATCTCGTTTCCTCACGACTGAGGACCGTGTCTGCTGCTGGAAATCATCTATCATTCTCTGACATTGGGCACTGTTCTTAGAATGTTACTGAGTTTCTAAAATAATTCTTGAAACCTGATTTGGTAATTAAATTCTTCCCATGTAGGGTTAAAAAGTACATATTATGAGCGTTTAAAAAATATTTCCTTACGTGCTACGTACTGAGTATAGAGGGAGGTGATAAAACAACCAAATTGTAAGACATTGGCTAGTTATGGCTTACTTGAGCGTCGTTTTTCGCACGTGGCGCTATTGGAGGACGACTGACAAGTCAACGTTTGACAATTAAACCCGCCATTTATATCATTTAAAAAAAATGACGCTCTACTGAGCTAAAACTAGCTGATTATCTGCCTGCCTAAGACTTACCTTTATTAATAAGCAAATATGTATTGTATCACCTACCGAGAACTCATTTTTAAACATATTTGGGGTAGATAAAATACTTATTTTGATGGCAATTTGTATATCCTGTGACGCCGGTATATAGAGGTCATTTTACGAGACGCATCGCCCGCCATATTACCTACGCATCGCTCTGTCATCAAAAGTACGGGTTATACTGTATTTTTTAAATATATGTATGTGAAATGACAAATTGTATGCATGGATGAAGAAGCAAGTCATATGTTATTGTGATGACAATAATATGTGCGGATATGATACTAAGAAATTTAGTACTAAACATTTTGTTCTTAGTTCAAAATTAGTTTCCATAAGTGTTGCCAGAGTAAAGCCATCACTGTTTATTAATGTTTGTATCCTGGCAACATTTATACCCGACAGAAATACTGGAAAATAAAATTAGTCGTAATGACTATATCCATTAAGTAGGAGTCAACATTTTGTTTCGCATAAGTGGTCGTTGAATTAAAACAAACTATACTTGCTTCTTCATCTATTCCAGTTAGCGTTTTTTTGTCTTTGATCATATTTTATCTGTGACAAGGCGGCACTATAGAATAATAAATTATTTATTTATGACTGCGACGTCCGCCCGAGACTGCGCTGTTATATTATGATTCGGTTCCTCGACATTTAGCTTTTTTTATTTTTAATATTTTTTTTTACTTGAGCTAGTTGAGTACGCTTACTATTGTACGATATTTTTTTTATTCGAACATTGAAAGTGCGCTACTTTGTTCTAATATTCCTAGTGTTACACGAATGACTGCTTAGTTTGTATATTTTTAAATTAATGTTTTAGGTATAAATGACGTGTTCTGTTTTAAAAGATATAATTCGTTGATAAATCGGAGATTCGGACATTAATCGCGTGTTTATGAAATTTAACTGTTCGATACAAAGTGTATCGATTATTGGTTTGCTGTTTTCTTTTTATTTTGATAAAATTTTAAAAAAGTGTTTGTAAGAAAGTATTTGCGCATTTAAGCAACAATATCAAGTGACGATAAAGGCTACGTTCTATATCGGACAAGAGCTTCATTCGAAATTGCCAACAAAATCAATTAACGATGGGATCTCAATCAAATAAAGATACTATGAATTATGCACTAAGTCGACAGTATAGAAATTATTTCCGTTCTGCAGCTGTGAATAGGAGTAATTAAAGAGATGTAAGAATACATTTGATTATATTATATTTACACACATTATATTGCCACAAATACTCATTATAATTGGTAGCGCTGTAGCTTGTTTCCTTTCGAGAGAAAGGGTATTACTTGTAACTGCTAATTAAGTTAGTGTTTGCGGAAGTAAAATGAGTGTTTATACTAAGTATAGCGATACCTTGATAATTACTTTTAACATTTAACTTCTTTTTACAGATATTTTTTTCTTATTTTATAATTCAGTACCTAAATTATCATGATAAATTGCCAACGTACAGGGTATCGCTACACTACCATTGCGTTTTGTCCACACAACATGCCACCCGAAACTATTGCCAGACTGAGTTTCCCTAAGTCACCTTAGTTACAACTAGTCTACCTCCGCCGCCTCGCTGTGACGTCACGCTGCGAGCGCGGGGTCATGCCCCTTAGTACTTATTACTACGCATATTGTAACATATATAGTAAGATAGATTGTCATGTCCGATCCATTGTGCCGTCCGCAACGCACACAACGATAATGAAATTAAAAATCCAGTGATCATATTTACCTGTGTCGGTGACTACGGTGCGGACGGTACATGAACAGTGTTGCCAGCTAAATGAGTGCACTAAATCGAATGCACGACTATGTGAATCGGGTGCGAAATCATGTGCCTTCAATGTTGATACATTTTTCATAGTTGATGCTTCTAATTAAATGTAAGTTAACACTTGTAAATATAGACGTAATGCTACTTGGATTCGAACTCTATTTTTTATTAATTTAATTGAATACATTTTTTTTTTTATTTATTGTCTAAGGTTGCGTTTAGTCTACGCCGCTCCGTCTCAGACACTTCCAATTCTTCTCCAGCGTCGCTTTAGTTACCGACCATTTATTTCGCACATCGAGAAAGTTGTGACAACTTCCTTTCCTGTTAATACAAGCTATGGAAAATATATTTATCCAATTTTTAACTAATAATTTTGTTTGACGGATACTCTACTTATTGTTAGTTAAGAAATCTTAATTGGCAAACTTAATTCATCAGAGTATTAAGTCGAAAAGACAATGAATAACTACTAAATTTGTTCTGAAATTCTCGATGTGTGCAACAAAAGGTCGCGTACTGTATACCCATAACTTTATTACGAATCTATAATTGTTTTCTGACACTGCCAAAATATCTCCAATTAATGCTAGGGATTGAATATAATTTATTCTAACTATTCTTCCTTAATCTTATAATTAATTTAGCATTTAAGATATCGGTTTATTGAGTATTTAATTAATTAGTAACGTTTATTGACGCTGAGAAAATCGAAAATGTTCCTTATAGTAAAAATTGGACACAAGTAATCGATCAACTCCAGGCTAAGTTTTTTTTTTTGTGTTCGAAAGTACAACGATTAATGTGGAATTTTAGGTTATGAATTATATAGCCGTGTCTGAGACGCCATGTTTTGTTACGATCAATGATCGCAGCCACATTGTATAAATAGATGAAGTATATAATTTTTAAATAAATATCGGAATAAGGCACTAAGTACATTAGGTCTCGAGGTACCTTACGATATAAACACAAAAAATCAAAATGGGCTCAAAATGCTTAATGCCAGATTTCGCAGGTCAGAAAGACGAATCGAAAAAAAAAGAAATATCGGACACCATTTATAAAGTGTTACTTGATAATATCAAGATAAAAAAAATCAACTAACAATTTATTGATACATTTTATTTTTCTGACTTTTTGCGATATCTGATAATTTTCTGGCATTTTGCAAAACCCCAAAATGTGTCGAAATTAAAAAATTACTTGTTAAATTGTAAAAAAAAATATAATGTTTTCCAATTTAGAGTGTATACGAATGTGGAAGATAAGTAATTAATAAACGATTTGTAATAAATATATTGACGTACTAAAGTATTACTTTCAGCAATGTAACTGTCGTTTAGTCAAAGAATTTCACTAATCGGACTGTATTATTTTTTTATCTAGCACATGTAACATTTAAAAAAATAAAACCGGAACTGTGCCATATACTTAAGTTTTTTATTTACACATACAGCCTATCTAAAACCATTTCTTGCCATATTACCTACAAAAGCTACGTCTTCAAGGAAACCGGGGTTTCGTAGCTCGTTTCTCCAAGGCTTTTTTATTACCTACTAGCTGTTGCCCGCGACTACGTGCGCGTGGGCATCGCTCCCGTCCGGAAATCCCCGTTTTCTTTTACACAAAGTTTGTCATGCTAATGACAATAACCAACACAAAAAAAGAATTATCCAATTTCGTGCATTCGTTCGAAATTGCTAAAGATTATATTTGCTGGAAAACTCATGCCTTGAGTTTTTTCAAATGACGATAACATTGTTTCATCAAAATAGGTTCATTAAAAGAAACTAAATATTTTGCCGAGTTAAACCGACGCAATTGGTGAAAGTTTTAAGTAAATCGGTTCAATACTTTCGGAGATAAGCTTGATCATACATACAAGCAAAAAAAACCTTAAAAAAATAGTTTTTAGTTTATTATATGTATAGATTATAGTTGGTAATAGAACCAACAAATAAGTTACTTATATCACCATCATCATCATATCAGCCACAAAACGTCCACTGCTGGACATAGGCCTCCCTCATAGATTTCCAATGGGACCTATCTGAAGCGGCCCGCATCCAGCGTCTTCCTGCGACCTTAATAAGGTCGTCAGACCAGCCAGTAGGTGGATGTCCTACGCTACGCTTGCCAGAACGTGGTCGCCATTCAAGAACCTTTCTGCCCCAACGGCAACCAGTTACTTATATACGCACCAAGTTTACAGCATTACAGATTGCACCGACCATTTACTTTTGCTAGGTATATTCAGCGTTCTTTTAGTATTTTAATTGACTAATGAAGTTAATAAAAAAACGACCATTTTTGTCAGGTATTATTATTTACTTACATGTATTTTCTCCATTTACATGTTCAAACCTTAATTACATACTTTATGTACATAACCACCTTAAGTTTATTGTCTAATTCCACAAAAAAAATGAAAAAAAAAAAACAAAAAAAGGGGAAAGAACTAAACTGTCAAACAATTTAGTTTTTTTAATACTGTTCTGTACTGTTATATTGCTTATTTTGTTTTATTATCGGTCATCTTTTGTATTTGTTAATAAAGAAACATAAAAATAAGTATGTAATAAAAATCAAATGAAGGCTTGTTTAAAAAATAAAATATAGTAAAATGTACTGACTGAACGTAAATTTTTCGAGAGCTTAAAGGATTAGTTTCAATTAAAAGTAACTGGTACAAAATTAAGTTAAACCTTAATCTATATATATATAAATCAATTGCTGTTCGTTAGTCTCGCTAAAACTTGAGAATGGCTGGACCGATTTGGCTAATTTTGGTCTTGAAATATTTGTGGGAGTTCAGGGAAGGTTTAAACGGTGAGTAAAGTGCAGGTTCAGGCGGTACGGAGTTCGCCGGGACAGCTAGTGTTCTATAAAGATTTTAATAAATAACAAAAACCGTTGCTACCATCAGTCCCGGTTAAATAAATAAATTTGTCACAACTACCGGTTCCGGCTTTGGTAAAGATAAACTTAAGACGATACCTCGGTGAACACTAGCGCCACCGTCATTTAAAAATAATAATTCACTAAAAATTCAAGTTTTCGAAAATCCGTATTATGTAAAATTGTCTGAAGTTAATTTTAAACATATTAATTTATTGAATTATAGTTCCCTATAGTTACAAATTGCAAAACTGTTAAAAGTGGCCGTTTTAAGCAATATTGCAATTTGTAATTATAGGGAACTATAATTTAATATGTTTAAAATTAATTTCATATCCAGAACCTTAATTACATAATACGGATTATCAGTGAATAATGATTTTTAAATGATGGTGGCGCTAGTGTTCACCGAGGTAACATCTTAATACACACTTAATCCTTCAAATACCAAAGGGAACAATAACTGGCTGTTGCTTTGCTTGGGTATTGAGGCGTTTAAGACAAAATTGGGAGGTAAGATACACACATACATATATGTGGGAAATGGAACGTAGCGGAAGGAAATGGAACGTAGCGGAAGGAAAGGGAGGTGCGAGAGGGAGGGGAGAGAGGAATGGCGAATGTGGTTGAAAGACGTGTGCGCGGAACTAATTTTTAAATAAATAAAAAAATATAAACGACGGAAAATCTTAAAAAAGTATTCTTTATTTACGCCATCCCACAATATTGGGGGCTCGTCCGGGATTATTTTAAGTGTACGAAGTGATTTCCGCGCAAAAGACGGTGTACTGTGACGGCAACCACGTGCTGGCGGCGCGTGCAACCTACAACGACGACATTTTTTTTTATGCTTACAAGACGTACAACGACGATCATGGCATCAGGAGAAGAAAATAAGGCTACCGAACCTACGACGATGGCAGCTTTATTCCTGGATGGCATAACGAAGTTTAGCGGTGACGATAAGACTGCGTCATCCACTAAATGGGCTCAAGATTTAGAAGACAACGCCGAAATATTTAATTGGTCTGCACAGCAGAAATTAATTTTTGCCCGTAGATCCCTGGTGGGTACGGCGGCATTATGGCTGAAAAGTGAGAAGACATTTAAAAGTTACGATGAACTGAAGACTGCTTTACAGAAAGAATTCCCCGATACCGCTAATTCTAAAGAAATGCACGAAATAATGTCATCTCGCAAGAAAAAGAAGAATGAATCATACTACGAGTACATGCTCGTTATGAAGGAATTGGGCCGCAGGGCGAAGTTTCCTGATTACGTCGCGGTTCAATACATCATTGACGGGATTGTTGATCATGAACCCAACAAATCTATCTTGTATGGGGCTACAACATACCCAGTATTAAAGGAGAAGTTAACGCTATATGAAAAAATAAAAAGCAAGTCGAAGACTGGCAGTACTGGCACCGGCGACATTCCAAGCAAGCAAGAAAATAAGCCTAAACAAAGATGTTTCAAGGTTAGAGTATACGAAAGGGTGCGCAAAAATATATGCACTCTTTGACCTTGACCTTTGACCTTAAACATGAAAGGGCATTGTCCTAAGGTCATTGACCTTGAGTTCATTGACCTCGCGTTCATATTGACCCTTTTATGGACTTAGAAAAATTTCTGGTCGAATTTCGGTCGTCATATTAACACCTATTTTTTATCATCCCATGTCGTAGATATCATCATTGGCATCACTTTTAGTCATGTAAAGATTTTTCGCGCGACGCCTACTTTCCGAGTTGTACCGTATTTTAGATTTCGTCGACCCAAAATGGGGTGAGGGGGTGGTTTCAGACAAAAATGCCCCATACAAACAATGCTCCTAGGGACCGTATATATCCATTGAAAACATAAAAAAGTATGGTTATTATGACACGGAAACATTTGGAAAATTTACAAGTCCTGGCCAAGAAGGTTTACTAGAAAGGAACTTAGAAAAATTTCTGGTCGAACTTCGGTCGTCATATTAACACCTATTTTTTATCATCCCATGTCGTAGATATCATCATTGGCATCACTTTTAGTCATGTAAAGATTTTTCGCGCGACGCCTACTTTCCGAGTTGTACCGTATTTTAGCTTTCGACGACCCAAAATGGGGCGAGGGGGTGGTTTCCGACAAAAGTGCCCCGAACAAACGTTACTCCCAGGGGCCATATCTATCCATCGGGAACATAAAATAAGGAGGTATTCACTGCGCACCCTTACGTACACAAGCTCCACGAAGATGGGACTTAGAAAAATTTCTGGTCGAATTTCGGTCGTCATATTAACACCTATTTTTTATCATCCCATGTCGTAGATATCATCATTGGCATCACTTTTAGTCATGTAAAGATTTTTCGCGCGACGCCTACTTTCCGAGTTGTGCCGTATTTTAGCTTTCGACGACCCAAAATGGGGCGAGGGGGTGGTTTCCGACAAAAGTGCCCCGAACAAACGTTACTCCCAGGGGCCATATCTATCCATCGGGAACATAAAATAAGGAGGTATTCACTGCGCACCCTTACGTACACAAGCTCCACGAAGATGGGACTTAGAAAAATTTCTGGTCGAATTTCGGTCGTCATATTAACACCTATTTTTTATCATCCCATGTCGTAGATATCATCATTGGCATCACTTTTAGTCATGTAAAGATTTTTCGCGCGACGCCTACTTTCCGAGTTGTGCCGTATTTTAGCTTTCGACGACCCAAAATGGGGCGAGGGGGTGGTTTCCGACAAAAGTGCCCCGAACAAACGTTACTCCCAGGGGCCATATCTATCCATCGGGAACATAAAATAAGGAGGTATTCACTGCGCACCCTTACGTACACAAGCTCCACGAAGATGGGACTTTGAAAAATTTCTGGTCGAATTTCGGTCGTCATATTAACACCTATTTTTTATCATCCCATGTCGTAGATATCATCATTGGCATCACTTTTAGTCATGTAAAGATTTTTCGCGCGACGCCTACTTTCCGAGTTGTACCGTATTTTAGCTTTCGACGACCCAAAATGGGGCGAGGGGGTGGTTTCCGACAAAAGTGCCCCGAACAAACGTTACTCCCAGGGGCCATATCTATCCATCGGGAACATAAAATAAGGAGGTATTCACTGCGCACCCTTACGTACACAAGCTCCACGAAGATGGGACTTAGAAAAATTTCTGGTCGAATTTCGGTCGTCATATTAACACCTATTTTTTATCATCCCATGTCGTAGATATCATCATTGGCATCACTTTTAGTCATGTAAAGATTTTTCGCGCGACGCCTATTTTCCGAGTTGTAATTTACTTTAAATTTCTTTCTTGTTTGGAGCCGACCTTGGGTATGCAGCCTAGTCTCAGTAATCATAACGATGTATTACCATCAGAACTGAAGCCACATGCAAAATATCATGACCATGCTGTTGACCATTGAGGAGTTTCCATGTTGGGAGTCGATTCTGAATACACCATCAGGTTATGCTTTTTACAACAAAGCATTGTCATAATGACTACACATCACATGCAAAATTTTAGGACCGTGCTGTTAACTGTTGAGGAGTTCCTTCGTTGGAAGTCGTTCCAGGGTGTACTATCAGGTCATGCTTATCATGAAAATGTATTGGCACTGGACCTAAACTTATTTGTTAAATTTTAACTCTGCATGATGAGAGAAAGTGACCTAATTGAGCTTCTAAGATAACAAAACTAAGAGGATTCACCGCGGTTCACGTTATGGTATTTCTTGATACTATGCGTTATCTCAAAAAAATCACATATTTTACGAATTTGTTCCAAATATCGTGTTTTGAGCTGTGTTGTCATTTGTTTTCGTCAACTTTATTTTGCTTTGTTTTTTTCTTAGTTCACATTTAGTTTTTTAGTAGTTTTTTTAGATTGTTATTTAAATTAGATATTAGTGTAGTTTAGATATTAGTCACTTATTTTTGCTTTGTTTTTTTTTCTTCCTTCTCGTAGCATAGTTCACATTTCGTTTTTAGTTGTTTTTATAGTAGTTTAGTTTTGTAATTTATTATTAGTTTAGATATTAGTACTTAGTATTCACATTTAGTTTTTAGTTGTTTTTATAGTAGTTTAGTTTTGTAGTTTATTATTAGTTTAGATATTAGTACTTATAATTCAAAATAGTTTTGTTGTTGTTTTGTTATTGTTTTTTTATTGTTTTGTTATTGTTTTTTTGTTATTTTGTGTTTTTTTTAGTATCTGTTTTTTATTGTCCTTGTTTAAAATGAATGCCAGGGAACTATTGTATGCCCGTAATTTCAATTTTTGGAATTACGCGGCATTCATCACGACGGAAGAAAGGGCGATCGAGGTGGCTAGGGCGTGGTTTTTGCTGCCGGGTGAAAGGGGCAATTGCCCGCGGTGCCATTTCCAAATGGCTGTGGAACCCCGGGCTTCTTATAAGTTGGGCTACAGGTGGCGATGCCGGCGCCGCGACTGTACGGGCGGAATAGTGTCACCTTTAAAAAATACAATTTTCGAAAAAAGCAAATTGTCAATTTTAGATACATTGCGGCTAATGATGCATTTCTTTAGAAAAGATAAGGTGACACAGGCGGCTATCGATGTAGGGGTCACAAAAAAAACCGCCATACAATTTTACCACTATTTACGAGAGGTATGTGAAGTGGCCGAAGCTCACGATCGCGAGATGTTGGGAGGTGCGGACGACGTCGTAGAAGTCGACGAAACCCACTTATACACGAATAAGTACCATAGGGGTCGACTTTTACGACGACAGACATGGTCTTTCGGATGCATTAGCCGAAAGACCAAACAGATGCATGTCGAGTTGATTCCCGATAAAACTCGACAGACCCTCGACCCCATAATAGCGGGTAATGTGCGTCGAGGCTCCTTCATCATGTCTGACATGCTCCGGTCATATTTTGGCGTGCATCTGAGGCTTAACATGGGCGGCCACTTCACAGTGAATCATAGAGAGCAATTTGTGAATGGCACAGTGGACATCCCGGTGGATCCTTCACTGGGGACGCCTGTCGCTGGGTCCAATTTAGTAAGAGTTAAAGTACACACAAATACAATTGAACGGCAATGGCTAGAATTAAAACGCCATTGCCGGACTTGCCGGAGCCAGCGACGACTTGCGTGGTACATGGGCGAGTACATGTACCGCCAAAATATTTTAAAAAGGCTGCCTACGGACGCGGCACGTTTTAGAAGATTTGTTCGGGATATTCACCGCTTGTATCCCGGCTTTCGAAGACGGGGCATAGCAATCAGAAATTGTCGTTGCCGCCCGGGATGTCCACGAAGGCGTTAGGTTAGGATCCAGCCAAAATTAAAAGTCCCCAAAAGTTTAGCCAGGTTCAGCCAGGGTAAAAGCCAGGTTCAGCCAGGGTAAAAGCCAGGTTCAGCCAGGGTAAAAGCCAGGTTCAGCCAGGGTAAAAGCCAGGTTCAGCCAGGGTAAAAGCCAGGTTCAGCCAGGGTACAAGACTATGATCTCTTCAATTTGCACTGCCTCCCGCAGCCTCCGTCCCACACGCCGCTATATTATTACTAGCCAGGTTCAGCCAGGGTACAAGACTATGATCTCTTCAATTTGCACTGCCTCCCGCAGCCTCCGTCCCACACGCCGCTATATTATTACTAGCCAGGTTCAGCCAGGGTACAAGACTATGATCTCTTCAATTTGCACCGCCTCCCGCAGCCTCCGTCCCACACGCCGCTATATTATTACTAGCCAGGTTCAGCCAGGGTAAAAGCCAGGTTCAGCCAGGGTACAAGACTATGATCTCTTCAATTTGCACTGCCTCCCGCAGCCTCCGTCCCACACGCCGCTATATTATTACTAGCCAGGTTCAGCCAGGGTACAAGACTATGATCTCTTCAATTTGCACTGCCTCCCGCAGCCTCCGTCCCACACGCCGCTATATTATTACTAGCCAGGTTCAGCCAGGGTACAAGACTATGATCTCTTCAATTTGCACCGCCTCCCGCAGCCTCCGTCCCACACGCCGCTATATTATTACTAGCCAGGTTCAGCCAGGGTAAAAGCCAGGTTCAGCCAGGGTACAAGACTATGATCTCTTCAATTTGCACTGCCTCCCGCAGCCTCCGTCCCACACGCCGCTATATTATTACTAGCCAGGTTCAGCCAGGGTACAAGACTATGATCTCTTCAATTTGCACCGCCTCCCGCAGCCTCCGTCCCACACGCCGCTATATTATTACTAGCCAGGTTCAGCCAGGGTAAAAGCCAGGTTCAGCCAGGGTACAAGACTATGATCTCTTCAATTTGCACTGCCTCCCGCAGCCTCCGTCCCACACGCCGCTATATTATTACTAGCCAGGTTCAGCCAGGGTACAAGACTATGATCTCTTCAATTTGCACTGCCTCCCGCAGCCTCCGTCCCACACGCCGCTATATTATTACTAGCCAGGTTCAGCCAGGGTACAAGACTATGATCTCTTCAATTTGCACCGCCTCCCGCAGCCTCCGTCCCACACGCCGCTATATTATTACTAGCCAGGTTTAGCCAGGGTAAAAGCCAGGTTCAGCCAGGGTAAAAGCCAGGTTCAGCCAGGGTACAAGACTATGTTCTCTAGCCAGGTTCAGCCAGGGTACAAGACTATGTTCTCTTCAATTTGCACCGCCTCCTCTGGCATATTTGCATCTAACATCATACAACGTGCCTTTTCTAGAAGTGTTCTGTTATTACGTTCTGCCATGCCATTTTGCTGTGGCGTATATGGACAATCTTCTTTGTATGCCGTTATCTTTTAGAAATTTATCAAAGGACTTATTACAATATTCACCTTTCCCGTTATCACATTGGAAATATTTTATTTTTCTTTCAGAATATTTTTCCATTTCATTCTTATATTCCTTGAATTTTTCTAGAACCATGTTTTTATTTGAAATTGTATACACTCTTGTGTACCTTGTATGTTCATCAATGAATGTGACGAAATATTTCGACTTTGCAAATGATTCTATCATTGGCCCAAAAACATCTGAATGTACAATCTCAAGGGGTGCTGATGTCCTTTTTTCATTTGTAGTTTTAAATGGTAGTCTGGACATCTTGCCTTTTATGCATATTTCGCATTCTGGAAGCTTATCGTTTTCATTGAATTTTAATCCTCGTATGCTTCCTCTTTTTAATACTTCTTTAAGGTCATTTTCTTTTATGTGTGCCTATTTTCTATGAAAGTCATTAATTTTAGTGTTTAATGCAATTTCTTTGTCATTAAGTAAGTTATTAGTATTATTTGTATAAATGTAGTAGTAGTATCCATGGATTTTCTTAGCAGATAAAATCAATTCACCTGATTTTATTTCTTTAATTGTAGCTCTATTATTTTTAAACAATACTGTTTTGTCATGTTCACAGAATTTAGCCACAGATAGAAGATTTGTTGAAAGGTTGGGTATATACAGTGTGTTATTTAGTCTAAATTATTAGCTAAGGACCGAATTATCCATTCGTGTCTAAGCTTTGGCACTAATCACGGTAAAGATAGGAGCACCAACCCCGCTCCTATCACTGGGATCCAGCCTGAAGCGTACCAATCCTTCGTCCGTGCCTACCTATATTAATCTACAGTTACATTTGAACACATATTAAAATTATCAACAGCAATATCATATCAAATACCAAATACTAATAAAGGCCATGTTAAATCACTAGAGCACAATACATGTCTGCACCGCTCGGCGAACCCAAGGAGAAGAGAGAGCGTTACACTCATACTCACCCCGACACTACTACTGCCAAGAGGGGTTTACCTGTAGTGGGGCGATACCTGTCACGTGATGTTACCGGGCGCTAACAAAATTTATTGTTTTGACATTCAAATCGAACCGTTCCAATTCCTTCTATTTTATATGCGTGACCATCTGATGCGAGCTTTAACATGCCATGGTTACTACTCTTATCCATAGAAGTAAACATACTTGGATCATTACACATGTGGCTTGTAGCTCCACTATCCAAACACCATAACGATTTCAAAGAATTGATATTCTTGTTTGCATAACTTGTCTTTTCATTTTTATCATTAATTGTTTTTCCTTTATGCCAACAGCTGTCAGTTTTGTGGCCAAATTTGTTACAGATTTGACATTTAACTTTATTCTTTTTAGGTTTTATGAATTTCTTCCCTTTTGAATATAATGCTTCATTATCATCTGTATTATTATTTTTCTGGCCTCAAACTCTTCTAATATTTTAATCTTTAGCTCTTCTGGGGTAGGTAATTTATCACGGGACTCTATGGCAATTCTAAAATTATCAAAATTTGCTGGTAGAGAGTACAACATAATAATAATTAATAGGTCTCCATTCATTTGGACTTCCATGTTATCTAATTTCTCAATAATATCTTCAAATTTATCAAGATGATATCTTATGTTATCTCCTTCAGCACATTTATTTAAAATGAGCTATTTTAATAATGATGCCTTTTGGGCAGGTCCCTTACTTTCATATAAATTCTTTAAAGTATCCCATATCGCTTTAGCTAACTGACATTTTCGAATAGATTTAATTTCATTTGGCGAAATTAATAAAATTAATTCTGATTTTGCCAATAATTAATTTTCGTCATATTTTTCTTTTTCTACAGGATCATTAGGAGGATTTTTTATTCCACTTACATAACTCCAGAGCTTTGCTTTTATTAGTGCGGCTTCCGCTTGAATTTTCCACGTATCATAATTGTCCTTATTTAATGGTTCAATACGTGTGGTATTGGCAGACATTTTTCCGTATTTTTAAAAATTAGCATTTTATTAATCTATTGAATATGAAATTATGTAGCATTAATAAATTGTAAAATTAATTTATTAGTCCTGTATTTAGATACGACATATAACAAGTAACATAGCAACCAATGGACCATAGTCGTCAATCTTCATAGACTCGAAACTCTTTACAACACCTTCTTGGACTTTTTCCAAATGTTTCCGTGTCATAATAACCATACTTTTTTATGTTTTCAATGGATATATACGGTCCCTAGGAGCATTGTTTGTATGGGGCATTTTTGTCTGAAACCACCCCCTCACCCCATTTTGGGTCGACGAAATCTAAAATACGGTACAACTCGGAAAGTAGGCGTCGCGCGAAAAATCTTTACATGACTAAAAGTGATGCCAATGATGATATCTACGACATGGGATGATAAAAAATAGGTGTTAATATGACGACCGAAATTCGACCAGAAATTTTTCTAAGTCCCATCTTCGTGGAGCTTGTGTACGTAAGGGTGCGCAGTGAATACCTCCTTATTTTATGTTCCCGATGGATAGATATGGCCCCTGGGAGTAACGTTTGTTCGGGGCACTTTTGTCGGAAACCACCCCCTCGCCACATTTTGGGTCGTCGAAAGCTAAAATACGGTACAACTCGGAAAGTAGGCGTCGCGCGAAAAATCTTTACATGACTAAAAGTGATGCCAATGATGATATCTACGACATGGGATGATAAAAAATAGGTGTTAATATGACGACCGAAATTCGACCAGAAATTTTTCTAAGTTCCTTTCTAGTAAACCTTCTTGGCCAGGACTTGTAAATTTTCCAAATGTTTCCGTGTCATAATAACCATACTTTTTTATGTTTTCAATGGATATATACGGTCCCTAGGAGCATTGTTTGTATGGGGCATTTTTGTCTGAAACCACCCCCTCACCCCATTTTGGGTCGACGAAATCTAAAATACGGTACAACTCGGAAAGTAGGCGTCGCGCGAAAAATCTTTACATGACTAAAAGTGATGCCAATGATGATATCTACGACATGGGATGATAAAAAATAGGTGTTAATATGACGACCGAAATTCGACCAGAAATTTTTCTAAGTCCCATCTTCGTGGAGCTTGTGTACGTAAGGGTGCGCAGTGAATACCTCCTTATTTTATGTTCCCGATGGATAGATATGGCCCCTGGGAGTAACGTTTGTTCGGGGCACTTTTGTCGGAAACCACCCCCTCGCCACATTTTGGGTCGTCGAAAGCTAAAATACGGTACAACTCGGAAAGTAGGCGTCGCGCGAAAAATCTTTACATGACTAAAAGTGATGCCAATGATGATATCTACGACATGGGATGATAAAAAATAGGTGTTAATATGACGACCGAAATTCGACCAGAAATTTTTCTAAGTTCCTTTCTAGTAAACCTTCTTGGCCAGGACTTGTAAATTTTCCAAATGTTTCCGTGTCATAATAACCATACTTTTTTATGTTTTCAATGGATATATACGGTCCCTAGGAGCATTGTTTGTATGGGGCATTTTTGTCTGAAACCACCCCCTCACCCCATTTTGGGTCGACGAAATCTAAAATACGGTACAACTCGGAAAGTAGGCGTCGCGCGAAAAATCTTTACATGACTAAAAGTGATGCCAATGATGATATCTACGACATGGGATGATAAAAAATAGGTGTTAATATGACGACCGAAATTCGACCAGAAATTTTTCTAAGTCCCATCTTCGTGGAGCTTGTGTACGTAAGGGTGCGCAGTGAATACCTCCTTATTTTATGTTCCCGATGGATAGATATGGCCCCTGGGAGTAACGTTTGTTCGGGGCACTTTTGTCGGAAACCACCCCCTCGCCACATTTTGGGTCGTCGAAAGCTAAAATACGGTACAACTCGGAAAGTAGGCGTCGCGCGAAAAATCTTTACATGACTAAAAGTGATGCCAATGATGATAAAAAATAGGTGTTAATATGACGACCGAAATTCGACCAGAAATTTTTCTAAGTTCCTTTCTAGTAAACCTTCTTGGCCAGGACTTGTAAATTTTCCAAATGTTTCCGTGTCATAATAACCATACTTTTTTATGTTTTCAATGGATATATACGGTCCCTAGGAGCATTGTTTGTATGGGGCATTTTTGTCTGAAACCACCCCCTCACCCCATTTTGGGTCGACGAAATCTAAAATACGGTACAACTCGGAAAGTAGGCGTCGCGCGAAAAATCTTTACATGACTAAAAGTGATGCCAATGATGATATCTACGACATGGGATGATAAAAAATAGGTGTTAATATGACGACCGAAATTCGACCAGAAATTTTTCTAAGTCCATAAAAGGGTCAATATGAACGCGAGGTCAATGAACTCAAGGTCAATGACCTTAGGACAATGCCCTTTCATGTTTAAGGTCAAAGGTCAAGGTCAAAGAGTGCATATATTTTTGCGCACCCTTTGCGACACTCTGACCTGTGGCGGTCTAAATCATATAGCTAATGAGTGTCGCAATGGATTGAAATGTTTTCGATGCAATAAGTTTGGTCACATCGGCAGCCGTTGTCCAGAAGCCGCGGCGGTAAAACAGCCTGCAAGAGTTTCAAGCGGATCGTCGGCAGGTGGCGCTAGTGGCCGGTCGCCATTGCAATCGCAGGCGCCATCGGTGGTAAAACAGCGCACCACGAATTTCAATATGGCTGAAACAAGTGACAGATATGACCTTTGTGACAGCCAAACGTCAGTCGGATGCACCGAGGTTATGCAAGTCGAAAACGATGTAAACAAACCAAAAAATTCTTCAACAAAGCCGATGATTATGGTGAAAATTCAAGATTTGGAAGTGAATGCGTTGATTGACTCTGGTAGCGACTTCAATCTGATGACGTACGAGTGTTTCGCCGCGCTTCAAAAAGAAAAAATACGACGACGACTTGTGTTTAACTGGACTAGGACGTACTAAGGTGAATTCGCTGGGAAAAGTGTTTGTGAATATTATCATCGACGGAAAAGACTATCAAGACGTGTTATTTCACATCGTGAATAAGGACGTTATGCCGTTTAACATGATTTTAGGCCAAGAGTTGTTACAAAGACTGACCATGATAATGAATGGGTACAAGGTAAAGTTTTTGTCTGAAAGTGATGACTGGATGTCTAGGTTGTGTTGTTTTTCAGGCTCCTTAGTGGATGTGGATCATATTCTAGATCCCATAATAAAAGAAAAGGTCTTGCAGTGTATTGATAACTATAATCCAGTTCAACGGAAGGAAGCACCCATTCAGCTGAAGATCGTACTTAAAGATGATGTGCCCGTGGCACAGAGACCCCGACGTTTGGCTTTAGCTGAACAGAAAATAGTGGAAAAGCAGGTGAAGGAGTGGATGGATGAAGGTGTCATTCAGGTGAGTTTCTCCGAGTACTCAAGCCCCTTAGTATTAGTGAAAAAGAAAGATGGTTCAACTAGAGTATGTGTAGACTATAGGCTTTTGAATAAAAAGATTATCAAGGATGAATTCCCTTTGCCGGTAATCGATGATATGATTGATAAGCTGTGTGATGCCAAAGTATTCAGTGTTTTGGATTTAAAAAACGGTTTTTTTCACCTAAAAGTATCTGAGGAGTCAGTCCCCTATACATCATTTGTGACACACCATGGTCAATTTGAATTTCTCCGTGCTCCCTTTGGTTTGTCGATCTGCCCAAAGTATTTCATGCGTTATGTTAGCATTATTTTCAGGGATTTGATTTCTCAAGGCATTATGATGATATTCATCGACGATATTTTAATTACAGCAGCAGATGAAGAACAAGCAGTCGAACGACTCCAACTTGTGCTGAAGGTGGCCTCAGATTATGGGTTAAAGATAAACTGGAAGAAAGCCAACTTGATCAAACGGGAAATTGAATACTTGGGACATTTGGTGAGAAACGGAGAAATAAAACCAAGCATGGAGAAGACGGATGCTGTCCGTAAGTACCCAGAACCACGAGATATCCATCAATTACAGAGTTTTCTTGGACTAACATCCTACTTCAGAAAATACATAGAAAATTATGCAGCGATTGCAAAGCCTCTTACAGATTTATTAAAAAAAGAGAAAGAATTTATATTTCAAGATGAACAAAGATTTGCTTTTCAAGCCTTAAAAGACAGTTTGGCATCTAGCCCAGTGCTAAAGATTTTTAATCCAAATTTGAAGACAGAGTTACACACGGATGCATCTAGCATAGCTTATTCGGCTATACTCATGCAGTTTCATCCAGATACAGGACTGCATCCAGTTTACTACATGAGCCGAAAAACTAATGATGTCCAAGCCAAGTACTCGAGCTACGAATTAGAGGCGACTGCTATAATAGAAGGTGTCAAAAAGTTTCGTCAGTACTTGTTTGGTATTCACTTCAAGATAGTAACGGATTGTAAAGCGTTTGAACTAACCTTAAAGAAAAAAGATTTGTCAGCCAAGATAGCCCGATGGGTACTATTCCTTAATGACTATGACTTTGAAATAGAACATCGAAGCGGCACTAAGATGAAACATGTAGATGCCCTAAGCCGTCATCCTTTTGTTGGAGTGATGACTTTACATGATCAAGTGAAGCAAGCACAAGACCAAGATGAAGGTCTGAAAGCCATTAAAGAGATTTTGAAAGAAAAAACATACAAAGATTTTTGGATTGAGAATGAAATACTATATAAGGGAGATAAAAAGTTGTTGGTTATACCTAAGACCATGGAAAAAGAAGTATTTAAAAGAGTTCATAGTAATGGTCATTTTTCAAGAAAGAAGATGAAAGAAGTCATAGAAAGAAATTATTACATAAAAGGATTAGATAGTAAAATCGAAGATTTCATTGTGACATGCATCCCATGCTTATTGGCTACGAAGAAAGAAGGGAAACAAGAAGGGTTCCTCCACCCTATTGAGAAGGCGGGCATCCCACTGGACACTATCCATCTAGATCATGTGGGACCCTTAACACAAACTTGTAAGCAGTATAATCATATATTAACAGTAGTTGATGCTTTCACAAAGTTTGTTTGGCTTTTCCCAACAAAGAGCACGTCAAGCAGGGAGACCTTGAACAAATTAGAGATTCATCAGCAGACATTTGGTAACCCACGAAGAATTATTACCGATAAAGGCACCGCTTTTACTAGTCACGAGTTTGCGGATTACTGTAAGGAGCAGAACATTCTACATGTGACCATCACAACCGGAGTTCCACGAGGCAATGGTCAGGTCGAGAGAATACATAACATAGTAATACCATTGCTTACGAAGCTGTGTCTAGAAAATTCCAGCCTTTGGTACAAGCACATTAGCCGAGTGCAGAGAGCTATCAATAGCACATTTCAAAGAAGCATCAGCTGTACACCTTTTGAACTACTCGTAGGCACAAAAATGAGAGTGAAAGAAGACATAATAATACAAGAATTACTGCAGGAAGAGTACTTAAAATCATTTACTGAAGATAGGGAAAATCTTAGAAGACAGGCCAAAGAACAGATACTCAAAATTCAAGAAGAGAATACTACAAGTTTTAATAGAAGAAGGAAGATTAGTACACAGTACAAGATAGGAGATTCTGTTGCTATAAAACGAACACAATTTGGACCAGGTCTTAAATTAAAGGCTAAATACCTAGGACCATACAAAGTCGTAAAGGTTAAGAGAAATGACCGTTATGATCTAGAAAAAAACGATATTGCAGCTGAAGGACCTAATAGGACGTCTAGCTCGGCAGAGTACATGAAACGATGGCCTGCTGAGGATGAAGTGAGCTCATAACAGGTAATTCATTAAACCCAGTGATGAATGACTTGCGTTTTGCTTTATGTTATGATTTACTGTGTGCTTCGTTCATTATCATGGGTCAAGTTCCTTTTATTAGTTTAATATAAATTTAAAATTTAATTATGTGCCTATACAGTATTATAGGTATGTTAATTAGATGTAGTAGCATAATTGATTAAGATATGTTTGAAAAAAAAAACTTGTATAACAACCTCTTAGTAACTTCAGTCGAGTTTGTTATTTAAATTCGCACTTGATAGTTCCAGATGTATACAAATTTGTTAATGATGTTATTTTGTTACTTAAGAGTAAACTTGTTTTCCTTATATAGTGTCCTAAGATTTCTATATACCTATGTCATAGAATTTAAGGTTTTCAAGTTTGTTAAGTATGACCAATGAGAATGTGAGCGTGACGAATTGTATTGAATGAGGAAACATTAAAATGCAGAAGGATGTCTGAGGACAGACATGATATCAGGACAGCCGAATGTGGGAAATGGAACGTAGCGGAAGGAAATGGAACGGAGCGGAAGGAAAGGGAGGTGCGAGAGGGAGGGGAGAGAGGAATGGCGAATGTGGTTGAAAGACGTGTGCGCGGAACTAATTTTTAAATAAATAAAAAAATATAAACGACGGAAAATCTTAAAAAAGTATTCTTTATTTACGCCATCCCAAAATAGGAGTGATATTAAGTGCATATATGCACTTAATATCACTCCTATTTTTAATTAACTGATTATAAACACATACAAGAGGTAGGATGTACATACACTTTAAAACACTTGTATTTTTCATAAATAAAAATTCAGACACGTCTTTGTGTACAACTGTCTCGATCACGAGGAGCAAACAACCCTAACTGTGGCCGGTTCGCGGATCACCTGAAGATGTCTCTGATGCCTTGCAGCAGTTGCGGCACCACGGGGTCGTGGTCGCTATACCCCGCGGACCGCATGTGATGGGACACACTCGATAGGCACTGGAAAAACGATGTGAAAATTTAATTTGGGCAGAAATTCTTGCTTCTTTTTCCGCCTGTAGTTTAGTTACTAACTTATTTCATCAAATGCTTCAGCTAAGTTAAAAATTTAATTTTTATTTTTCTTTATGTAATAAAACAAAATCTCAAAATACTACTCTTACTAAAACTAAGTTGAAAGACATTAAAACAGTTAATAGTTAGGATCAACTAAAAACTAAATGCCCAAATTTCTCAGTGTTTTATAAATACAGTTGCCACAGACGACATATTTACACACTAACACACACACACACTACTCTGTGGTTAAAGCGTTTGCCTGAAGACCTGAAAGATGAGCGTTCGATTCCCATGGGAAGCATACCTTTCAGCTTGGTTGGGTATTGCAAGCTTGTCACCCGATTGTTTAAAATAAGCATGATTCCGTGCTTCTGAAGGCACGTTAAGCCGTTGGCCCGATCGCCATGAAAATGACGTCTATCTAATCTGAGTAGTCGTATAACGTCAGAAGCCGGAGGTGGTTTAGACATCAGTGTGCATAGTTTATTGATTACTAGCTTTCACCCGCGGTTTCGCCCGCATGAATTTTCTCGCAAACAGTGCTTTTTCCTGGAATGAAAGGTATGTCCTATTCCCTATGTCCTTCTCAATACTCCTAGCTATGTGTATGGAAATTTTCAGGAAGATTGGTTTAGTAGATAGGGCGTGAAGAGTTACAAAGTATATACAAACTCACATTCAAATTAACTGTCTTATTAATAAACCAGTTTTAAATACCGCTTAACTTTACGCCAAGGTTTAAAGAAGTATTAGTAAAAACACTTATTAATAAACCCCGTTTAAGGATAGAATAACTTAAACCTAGTTTTAACCTTGAAGTTATATAGTTGGGATGTAGTTCACACATTATGATGACTACATACCTTGTCCAAGTAGGTCATGTGAGCTTGTGGACACACATCCCTTGCCACATCCACACTATACCCGTCTCGCTCGCACTCGCCCAGAACTCCCGCTAATTCCTCCAAGTAAAGCGGTAGAGATTCCAACGTGATATCGGCCACCAGCTTAACGCTGAGTTGGTAGCCGGTTGGCACTTCTGGAGGATTGGTGTCTTCATCATCTTCCACGCGTATACATCTGCGAGACAAAGGTATCAAATTAAATAAATTATGCAATTATTTTAGTACTAGCGACCCGCCCCGGCTTCGCATGGGCATAAAAACCTTCCTCTTGAATCACTTTATTACAAAACCGCATCAAAATCCATTGCGTGGTTTTAAGATCCATTGCGTGGTTTAAGAAGCATACAAAGGGATATAGGTACGGCACAGAATTAGTAATGGGGACGGAAAGCGAATTTCTTTTATACTATTCAAATCGACGAAGAGAGTAGTAGCCTTAGTGCTATTCTCGGCTGTTATTGGTAGATAGCAGTTTAGATGCCACTAACACACCCGGGTCATGTTCCTGTGGATCTGGTTTCCCTGTAAAAAGGGTAACGGAGGTCAGACGGCAGTCGCTCCATTGCAATAACCAGTACCACCAAATCAGGACCATGATTAATAGCGTACTCTGGGCTCCGAAGCGGAAGCTGAAGATGCAACCGGGAAACACGTTCTGACGAAGAAGAAGCAGTCGTAATAGCAGTATAAAAATTTGACAGTGTTATCTTCACTACATAGTATAAAACAAAGTCGCTTTCTTTGTCCCTATAAATCTTTAAAACTACGCAACGGATTTTAATGCTTTTTTTTAATAGATAGTTCAAGTGAAAGGTTTTTATGCCCATGCGAAGCCGGCGCGAGTCGCTAGTTATCATTAAAAAAGCAATCATATTTGTACCTAACCTAGTTTGTAACAAAACTATGTATACATTTGTTTGGTGCAATAAAGAGTTTTTCTATTCTATTCTATTCTGACCGGTACTGCGAGGCGGTGCGTCCCGTCGGCCAATGCTGCGACGTGATGATGCCCAGGAACGGCACGTGCGACCACTCCAGCGCAGCCTGCAGCGAGCGCTGCGTGGACAGGTCCTGCAGCGAGGGGGAGGCCGGGAACGACGGGTGCGAGTGGTGCCACGCGCACACGGACAGGCCGCCCGAGCGCAGGCATTCCGCCGCACGGGACTGGGACACTGACGATAGATACGGTCATTTCATCATCACCATGGGCCTCCGAGGATTTTTAAGCTATTGCATAGTTATTATCGCGGGCTTCGTGCGCGGCGAGCGAATCAAGGAATTCCGTAACGAAAAAAAACCTAACACCTACCATGTAGCTCGGGCGAACTTAATGCATCAATTGGTACTTTTTTCTTTTTCTTTTTAATTTTCATTATTATTTTTATTAGGAAGTAGGTACCTTCTTTTGAGAATAGACGAGGAAAGAGAATTAACAGACTGGAATTGTTTCGACTCGCTCCTTTGCCTTACAATGAGTATAAAAATGAACAATGTACACAAAATAGTGGTAAAGGTTTATTTTTTGATTGTGTAATTAATTCTTAATAAGACAATCAAACATAGCTTATTTTTGCCAGTATCAAGTTTTATTTGAATTTTCTTCATTAAGTAAAGTCAGTAGTCATGCCTAGTCAAGTTAGTCAGAAGGCTAAGTGAAGCAGTGAAAGAATTTCACTTAGCATCTTCGGAGATTTTGGTGAAAAGGATTAGTCACTTATACGGCATTGTACCACACCCAGTGTCTGACGTCGAGATGTAGACCACACCCAGTGTCTGACTCCGAGATGTAGACCACACCCAGTGTCTGACGTCGAGATGTTGACTACACCCAGTGTCTGACGTCGAGATGTAGACCACACCCAGTGTCTGACATCGAGATGTTGACCACACCCAGTGTATGACATCAAGATGTTGACCACACCCAGTGTCTGACGTCAAGATGTAGACCACACCCAGTGTCTGACTCCGAAATGTAGACCACACCCAGGGTCTGACGTCGAGATGTAGACCACACCCAGTGTCTTGACGTCGAGATGTAGACCACACCCAGTGTCTGACGTCGAGATGTAGACCACACCCAGTGTCTGACTCCGAGATGTAGACCACACCCAGTGTCTGACGTTGAGATGTTGACAACACCCAGTGTCTGACGTCGAGATGTAGACCACACCCAGTGTCTGACATCGAGATGTTGACCACACCCAGTGTCTGACGTCGAGATGTAGACCACACCCAGTGACTGACTCTGAGATGTAGACCACACCCAGTGTCTGACGTCGAGATGTAGACCACACCCAGTGTCTGACTCTTGAGATGTAGACCACACCCAGTGTCTGACGTCGAGATGTAGACCACACCCAGTGTCTGACTCCGAGATGGAGACCACACCCAGTGTCTGACTCTTGAGATGTAGACCACACCCAGTGTCTGACGTCGAGATGTAGACCACACCCAGTGTCTGACTCCGAGATGTAGACCACACCCAGGGTCTGACGTCAAGATGTAGACCACACCCAGTGTCTGACTCCGAGATGGAGACCACACCCAGTGTCTGACTCTTGAGATGTAGACCACACCCAGTGTCTGACGTCGAGATGTAGACCACACCCAGTGTCTGACTCCGAGATGTAGACCACACCCAGAGTCTGACGTCGAGATGTAGACCACACCCACTGTCTGACTCCGAGATGGAGACCACACCCAGTGTCTTACGTCGAGATGTAGACCACACCCAGTGACTGACTCTGAGATGTAGACCACACCCGGTGTCTGACTCCGAGATGTAGACCACACCCAGTGTCTGACGTCGAGATGGAGACCACACCCAGTGTCTGACTCTGAGATGTTGACCACACCCAGTGTTCGACGTCGAGATGTTGACCACACCCAGTGTTCGACGTCGAGATGTAGACCACACGCAATGTCTGACGTCGAGATGGAGTCCACACCCAGTGTCTGACTCTTGAGATGTAGACCACACCCAGTGTCTGACGTCGAGATGTAGACCACACCCAGTGTCTGACTCCGAGATGTAGACCACACCCAGGGTCTGACGTCAAGATGTAGACCACACCCAGTGTCTGACTCCGAGATGGAGACCACACCCAGTGTCTGACTCTTGAGATGTAGACCACACCCAGTGTCTGACGTCGAGATGTAGACCACACCCAGTGTCTGACTCCGAGATGTAGACCACACCCAGAGTCTGACGTCGAGATGTAGACCACACCCACTGTCTGACTCCGAGATGGAGACCACACCCAGTGTCTTACGTCGAGATGTAGACCACACCCAGTGACTGACTCTGAGATGTAGACCACACCCGGTGTCTGACTCCGAGATGTAGACCACACCCAGTGTCTGACGTCGAGATGGAGACCACACCCAGTGTCTGACTCTGAGATGTTGACCACACCCAGTGTTCGACGTCGAGATGTTGACCACACCCAGTGTTCGACGTCGAGATGTAGACCACACGCAATGTCTGACGTCGAGATGGAGTCCACACCCAGTGTCTGACACTTTAGACGTTTCTCATTTTGTTTGTCGGGAATGTGTATAATCCTGCTCTGCTAGCTATTAAACAGAAATCAAATTCATAATTATAGACAGAAATGAAACTCACCCGGGTCCATGTCACAATGTGTAGAGCCAGCCGCGGCCCGGGCACACCTGTAGGCCACGCACGTGATGGCCGCAGTCCCCGCGAGCCGCGCGGCGCTGCACGAGCCTCCCAGCAAGCCCATCACCTCAGCTCGGGACGTGTGGGAGTGCACGTCCATGCTTATTAAAGCTGACACGTACATGTGTACTTCGAACGGTGCCTGCCATAAAAATAATTAATTTTTACTTTCTGCCAAATTGTGTTGTGAAAATGTGGAACTCATTAAGTGCTCTCAATATGAACAGTTTTTGAAAACAGTCTTGACAAACACTTAAAACTTTAAACCGATGAGTGCAGTGATATACACACATCGGCTATAAGCTGCTAGCGTATTGACAAATGTCTACATTTTACACATTTTGAGTGCAGCTATTTATTATATACAATTATTCTTGGGTTTTCAATCTATAAATTATCCTATGACTATCCATAAATCTTTTAAGCCCCATGAGGCTGTCATATCCATACTGTGGCTAAGAGGTAAAGTCTTAAAAAAAATTGAGTAAAAAAATGTCTACCATACACACCCTTGAGTCAGAGTTCTTCGGAATGACTACCAGATAGCAGGCAAGACCAACGACTTAACATGCCTTCCAAGGAACGCGGATCAGGATCAAGGACCATGAATTGTACCCTCTGTAGTGAGCTCTGCGGCTGAAAATGCAACTAGGAAACATATTGTCTATGAGGAGGATGGTTTTGGAAAGAAAACTAAAACCATACCGGTCTATCAGCGTTGTATAGCCGACATTGTATGAGATGCACGGGTGGCCTGCGGACGGCTCGCTCCTTCTTGGGTTCCGTGGACAGCTCCAGGAGGTCACCGGCGGCCGTATGCATGATCGTGTAGCCGCCGCCGCCGTCCTGACACAAACACAAATTGTCTTCACTTCAAAACTTCAGCCTTCAAGAAACAACAGGAGCCTTCAAAAAGGGTTTGAAAAGTTTCCTACTCTCCTGGCGGGGTTACTATGGTCTCTTAAAACCATGCCAGATCCAGTGAGTAAAGGGAAATTTCGCTGTCACGCTTACTCACTGGAACTTGCATGGTTTTTAGAGATGATAGTAGGCCACCTGGTGTTGCAGGCGTCCATAGGCTACGGTAATCACTTTCCATCAGGTGGGCGGCCGTAGGCCTGACTGCCTACTAAGTAGTATAAAAAAACTGTATAAAGATCTTTTTGTTTAGATGAGCCACAAAATTTTAGTAAATTTACTATGCCATTTGATTGAAAGGGCAATTTTTGTTAAGAAAGATATTATCTGTTAGTCCAGATATGGCTGGCTCCATAAAGGAAAATATTTTAAATTTACTCTGAATCAAAGTCATTTGATATTTAACTAGACAAATGCAATGGAATCTAAAAAAAATTCTTTCACCAAAGGATACATTATTCTGTGTAGATAGACAAAGGCTAAATGTAAGTACAATGCGGGCAAAGCTACACACAACATCTTGTGTAAAATAAATTAATACCAAATTGATTTTCTTGGCCCTCTTTCTCATTGGCTCAAACTTCCTGCCTTCGAGTGGTACAGCAATGGGTGCCTCTTCGCTGATCTTCACACCCTCGTCCTTGGTGCAACTCCTGGTGAACCCACTCTCATTGTCACTGTCTATGTCCACTTCTATGTCGCTCTCTGGTTCTGAGTCTTTTTTCTTTTCTATTTTTATCTGAAACACAACAACAAACATTATATCATCAATTTTAATTCATATTTCAAAAATTCTTTCTGTATATTCTTTCAAGTCGTGTTCCTCATAGCTGAGGGTTGTGACCACCATAATCCAAATTGGCAGTTAGTATCTTCCAGTCAGATCTATTCTGGGCCCGGTGTATGGACTCTTGGCGTTGGCATTTCAAAGCTGCAAGAAGACTGTCAGTCTAGCATATAGAAGCCTGATTCTTGGAGGTTATACACAAGAGCAAAACTATATTTTTAATTGTAAGGTCTTAATAACAATGAACTGTTATTGTTTTCTTTGTAAACTTATTTGTTAAGGTAAATAAAAATACATTTACTTTACTTACTTACTAGACTGTATGTCTGTACACACAATGGGCGGGTAAAACAGCGAGACAGCTAGTAATAAATATAAAAAACAATATACTGAGCTCTCAAATGTATTAGAAAAATACTCTTACCACTTGCTCCCCTTCCGACACAGGCAATGAATGTCCAGTTCCCAAAACAATATGCATCTTGGGACTCTTCATACTGTCCTCTGACAGACTGGAATCTTTCCTCTGCCTTCCCTGCGGTGATTTCAGATCTTTACTTTTGTTCCTAGGTCTTCCCCTATCAGAGCCCGATGTTTTCCTCCTATGATTCCCCATTTTCCTACCAGCTCTACCTCTCTGAAACTTCTCTATATTCTTAGAAACTATATCTGTCAAATCTAGATCCGATCCAATTGATTCCGTGGATCCTAACATCAAATCATCTTCGTAAACCAAATCTCTGGGATCTATATCCATTGCATCACTTTTATTATCTAAAACAAAAGGTTTTAATAAGCTGTTTTTTGGTTTTGAATATTTTCGCCTTGCTTGTTGTTTTCTTGGACTGTTTGTTTTTGGGATATCATCTGTGACTATTTCTTCCTGAACAACAGCAGGCACGTCCTCATGGTCTTCATTCTTGTCTAGACCGAATGTTGGTGTGTCTAAATTAATGCCGTGCTCAGCGTCAATTAATGCTTGAATTTCAGCTTCAGTCTTTGTTTGCAATGTTTGTGAAATTTTACGTACATCTCTACCATACTTTGCCTGTAAATAAACATACCATTGGAAATAAGAGAAAATACATAAAACCGAACTCTTTTGGTAGTTTTGGTACATATTTTTCAAAAGAACATCTGCAGTAAGTTAATTAAGTTTAACACTTTTACTTCGAACAAAAAATGTTAATAATTATTTATTCATTAAAACTTTTTTTGTATAATAAGTACAAAATACTTATACAATTGACAGACTTAATGATGATTGGCAACTATGAAATCAGATAAAAATTTGCTTTAGATCAGAAAAAAATATTTGCTTCTTTTCCCTCATCTGGATGCAATCGGCATTGCCATAACATCTAGAAAATCATGCAAGGTAAGCCTTCAGCAGCTAATGTGATAAACAAATATTTTGGAGAGATATATAGATGATAACAGTTCTATTATCCTGTTGGCTTGCAAAATCCAGACAATGAAAACTATTGTGTCTGGATTCTGTTATATACAATTAAGCTACTCACCATTTCCTGCACTAATGTGTCTCTTTCATTTTGGGTCCACTCTGCACAAATGATATTGTTATCCTTGTCTATTGACTTGCTTTTTGTCTCTTTTTCGGTGTGTATTTTTTTCCCACTGAAACAATAATTTTGAAAACATATATGTCTTGGCATCCATCAAATTTTATATAAATATTTTGATAAATTTTGAGTTTATGTACCACGTTGGCCTAGCATTTTACGTAAGGCTTACCTAAGGAGATTTTTATTCTGGATATCATACCAGTTGGTTGCTGTGGAGTCAAGAAGCCACTGTGGATGAACTGTGTCCTCTCTGTTGGAGCAAGATGGACTGAAAGGATGTGAAGAATGAAAACAAATTTTTATAAGTATTAATTTTTATAAGCATCTAATTTTATATGGCAAACAAAGAATATTAGGACCTTGTGCTAAATAAACACATGAGTGGGTTGAATGGTGTATAATATGGGTAGTGTACTGTATTCGTAATTTCTGTGGTAATTACTGATGCATTGTTTTTGTGCTAATGTTTAGGTGCTAAGACTTGTTTACTTCGATAACATAGGCTTATTACGGCGTTTGTTTAGTAATAGATGTTATGTGTCAATGAAGTTAACATACAGTCGAGCGTTGTGTGTAAAAAATCACTCACATTCCTTGATTATTTTGAGCAAAACAAGAATTAAAAGAAAATTCTCCAAGAACGTCAATTTCGTCGTCATCCGCCATCTTTTACTATTATTTTATTATTTATAGTTTTCATTTTTTTACACACAGTGCATCAGCAACTTCACGGCTGTTGAGTATTGTGTCTTGTCAGTGGTGACACTTAACGGCAGGGGTCCTCTGTCAACGTCAAGTGACATGACAGAATGAGAGATGCGATGACTCATGTCATTCTATTATCAGCTGTTCTTGAGTTTTTGGAGGGAAAGTAAACTGTCGCCATGTCCGCGCTGTATTTAATTTCCAAAACTTAGGTTTTTTCAACTATTTGTGCTTAATATTGGTGGATTATTATTCGCAAAGTGTTCGTGAACAAGCGTGAGTGTTAGGAAGTGATACAGTGTCGATTACGTGACTTATCTTTGTCACCAAAATCTCCCAAGTTATAGCTAAGTGAAATTTTTCCACCGCTTCACTTAGCCATCTGACTGACTAGAATTACTCACTTGACTAGATTAGACTACTGACTTGACTTTCTGACGACTAACATAGGACTGAAGAAGATTAATAAATTGAAGAAAGGCCTTAAAGGACTAGTTTCCATGGCCGTATAGACTAATCAAAAAAAAAAAAATCAGCTGTTCTCAAAACTGTCAATGCTACCTAGACCTAGTACCTACCTATTTATTTTTATTTCGATTCGATTGTTGTTCATTGTTGGTTCTGTTTGTACTTCTAATTTTATTAGACCAAATACATTTTATTTTATTTACATTATACAACCGTGGGTGAATGTGTGAACTGTAGATGGCAAAAAATAAGTTCTAGAAAAGAAAAATAACATGAATATTATTCGAAAGTTTGGTTCAATTTCATCTGCGGGGATTTACAGAAACTTCTCGGGATCTTCGGTGAATAATGCGAACTATTCGTAAGTAATACAAGTACACATTTTGCTATAAATCAGAAGTTTATAGTCTAGTCTAAGCCTTAGCTTTTAATAACCTGAAGACATTTCATGTCTGAATTCATGCCTGTACCAAATATCATCAAAATCAGTTCAATAGTTTAGGCGTGAAAGGGTAACAGACATAATATACCTATCGTAAGTTTGTTTGTATAGGAAGAGTGGCTGTGCCTCATGGTTTTATCTGACTGAGCCTACCATCCTTAGGTATAGGCAATGGGTTGCCATACTTTTCAAAGAATCCCATAGTATATCTCTGTCTTAGACCACAGTATTGCTAGTACTGCTGTCTGGCAGCAGCAGGTGTAAATGAGGTACCCAGTTAATGGTCTTCGGGCATATCATGATCTTTAAAAGTATTTCATTTTTTGAATCAGTAAGATGGTGCCTTACATCATGTTTTGCATTATCTCCCTTACTCCCTCATTTTTGGGTGGCTTATAGAGGTCATAGTATGTTACCTTGTGAGCAAAGGTACACTAACTTTCAGTTTATTATATTTTAATCTAGTAACCCGCCCGGCTTCGCATTGACATAAAAACCTTCCACTAGAAGAAGACTCTATCTATTAAAAAAACCCCTTAAAAATCCGTTGCATAGTTTTAAAGATTTAAGTATACAAAGGGACATAAGGACAGAGAAAGCAACTTTGTTTTATACTATGTAGTGATGAATAATTTGTAAATTTTTTTTTTTCTTTAAACAAGATACCATTTTAAACAATATGAGACATATAAATTTATATCTTTAACAATCTGTATTTATCTTGTTTTTTAGTTGTAAGTTACTGGTGATTGGTGGAGGTTCTGGTGGTTGTACTATTGCTGCAAAGTTTGTGAGGAGGCTGAAGGCAAAGCATTCTGTTATCGTCCTTGAACCCAGCACGGTAAGTGACATTTTGTGATTTTATAAGCCGTTGTGTTTGGCCTGAAGCCTAGCATTCCCAGTTACATTCTAAGTTTCCTTTTCAGAGTCTAGGGTATGCTTTAGTCATAATACTGATGACCTCCATGGCATAACGATTAACATGTCTGTCCGCTACTCAAGAGGTCCCAGATTTGATCCCTGTTATATCCCTCTATTGGCTCTGTTATATCTCTCCAGAAAATAGCCCTATGTTTTTTCCTAAAATATGAACAAAATTAGTTTGGTAGTTAAGGCATGAAAAAGAACATGACATATGGGAATGTGCTTGAATGATGATGACAGCAGATGATTTGAAGGAAAATAATATTTTACACAATATCATGTCATATATTTCTATATACAAGGTGGTAGGGTGTTTGTGTTTTTTTTATTTATTTGGTGTTTACCATTGTCTTTCAAATTGTGGATAGATAAAACTACATTACAAAAATTTCTGATGTGATAATAAATGAAAAATCTAGTTTAATAATGAAGTTTAGATGTTTTATTCCCACAACTACTATTTTACACTGCCAACCTGTATATTTGAACAAAAAAAAACTAAACTATATTATTATTTAGTCTTTGAAATAAAAGAATTTACATTGCATTGTTTTGTGTGAAACGGTGGACCTCTACATGCATGATGTCATATGCACAATGGGCTATAAATATTTTATTAACGAATTTATGGAAGGTCACTTAGTTGTAAAGTTTAGTTAAATCTATAAGCATATGTCGTAAACTTTGAATAAAATAGAAAAAATATTTTTTTGTAATTGAAAATCTTAAAAACCGTTTACCAATTTTATAATATTCTTTTAAAAAAATCTATGTTATTCTCTCTCCCTGTCTCTCATCTTAGCGCTTTTCCGGCTTTCTCAGCTGGTTGTTTCGGTGCCTAATGTGTGCTTTCCTTTTTATTCTCCCTCACTTCGCCCAATTTTCGGCATTGTTGTTTGTGAGACCATTTGCACGCATATCGGTTTCTCCGGTGCGTTCTCAGCTGATTGTTTCGTAGTCTTGTGTCCACAACCATAACTTCATACGGCTTGCTTTTAAATGTACTACGGGTATAATGAAATCCTAATAAATACTAATGATATTTGCTAATGACATCATTGAAACAGTCTTTATATTAGCGTCTCAACCTTGAGTTGAGACGCTTATATTGAGGCGTGAATCACCTGATTGTCTGATAAAAAGATGATTCCGTACTTCGGAAGGCATGTTAAGCCGTTGGTCCCGGCTGCCATGCCAATCCTCTAAGAGATCGAAAAGATAGAGAGAGAAGCGTCGCCCTTTTGCATCATACGCTATCCAATGGACATTTCTTCAAAGTCAATGGTTGGCGAAAGCGCGTATGACCCGGCAGAATTTTTTTGACCCGCCGGCTTACTGACTTCGGCGGTCATTGGGAAACGAGGAATAAATTTTGACCCTTTCTGCCTTTACGTCGTTTAAGGGATTTTACGGGATGAGAGAGTGTTGTCTATTCCTAAGTAAGAAATAACACGTTCATATTACCAATTCTTCATTTGCAGCGATACTAAGTGAATGCGCGCGCAAACCGATTATCGAAATCGACATCCATCTATAAGATGACCCATAGATGCACGGTTTTAAAATTAACGATCAACCATAAATCAAATAACGAACCAGTCCAATCGAGATCAAGTCCAATCGAGATTTCGTCCAATTGTGATTTAGTCGTATCGAGACGTAGTCTTATAGATATTAACCCAAACAAAATAATAACTAAACAGCCAATAGGCAAGATCTTTTTGCTATCTAATTTTTTTTCAGGATCACTACTACCAGCCTCTATGGACTCTCGTAGGAGCTGGGGTCACAACAGTTTCGCAGACCCGTCGACCGGAGCAGCTGTGCCTGCCCGATAAAGCCAAGTGGCTCAGAGATTGTGCGGAGTGCATCAACGCTAAAGAGAACTTCGTTAAGACAGTCGGGGGGCACGTCATCCAGTATGAGTACTTGGTAGTGGCTGTCGGCATTGAAAATGATTATGATAAGGTGGGTGGAATGGAAATATATAGCGTGTAGTTCTACACTAAGGTAAAGTAGGCTAAAATGCCTTGATCTACCGCCTTGAAACAATTAATCAATTGTTTCAAGTATATAGATAAACGTATTATTTATTGATTGATTAACATAATAAAAATAGTACAAGAACTTAAGTCAAAATTACAATAAACTAAAACCCGCCTGTGACCGTTTCCGGTGCAAAGGTGCCTAGAACGATAATATATATTGATCCATATACGCGTTTGGGGTGTTTTCCGAATGTTCACATACACTACCGTCGTGTAAGAGACAGAAATATTCTATGTCACTTTCTTTTATTTTTGTCGAATAGTCCAGTAGCAAGCCAACTTTGAGCCTTATACAAATACGCTAGGATTGATAATGATAAGAAAGCATTAGTAACCAGTAGAGCGGAAATACGACTCTAATGTTGCAAGAAGCTTCCGTTGACAACTGTGGGCCGCATTATTTTCATTTCGTAACATAATAAATCGATCAGCAAAGTAAATCACCCCTACAAATTAATCAGTCATGTGTCGTCAAGCCTATTATGATGCTCTTTCAGATACCAGGACTATGCGAAGCCCTAGTGGACAGAGACAGCAGTGTGTCGACGATATACTCCCATCAGTTCGCTGAGAAAACGGCCAGCGACCTGAAGAAGTTCAAGGGGGGAGACGCGATCTTCACGTACCCCGACTCTTTGATAAAGTGCCCCGGAGCGCCGCAGAAGATTGCGTACTTGGCTGAATCTTACTTCACGAAGGTGAATGATTGAATGACTGATTATATGAATGAATGATGAATCAGGAAGGTGCGTGGACATTCAACTTTTTTAACCCTACAGCCCGTAGGAGTATGTTTTTTGAGCCTATATATGTATATGTATCTTTCGCCCTCTCTAGTCTAACGGATTTGAACATACATATAAATCACGTATCATTAGATTCGTCTTAACTCTGGGTATATTAAAATGAAACATCTTGCTTAAAATGTTAAAATTTTGTGATGATTTAAGGTCCCAGCTGATAGTCGTATTAAAAAAAAATGGGCAGCAGCGATCAATAAATAAGATATATATCATGAAGAAATTTTGTTTTAGCCAATCGGCAAATTAAAAACAACTAATATTTTGTTTTGTTTCCCATTGATTGTGTAACATAAAAGTCAAAACATGACCTAATTCATACAAACCGAACAATATGAGATGACATAATAAGTTTTGAGAATAAATGACAATTGAAATAATTGATAAATAATGCTGGGAGCCTGAAATGTTATTTGCAGTGCTCAATGATTTGACTCACACTCATTTATTTACACAAAAAATTGTGTAAATAAATGGGTGTGAGATGCGTTCGGTGGTTCGTGCTGGTATAAGTATTAAAATAATCGTCTTTTCCAGTCTGGTGTCCGCTCCAAAACGAACGTGATGTACAACACATGCCTACCGGTCATATTTGGTGTGAAGAAGTACGCAGACGCCCTTCTGAAGGTCGTGGAACGCAAGAAGATCAAGGTCAACTACAAGACCGTGCTCAAACAGGTCATACACGACAGGAAGGAGGCTGTGTTTGTCAATAAGGATGATAATAAGGTAAATATACAGATAATAAAGATTGAGATAGTAAAAAGTGTAATATTTTATATTTATATCCGGCTCGAAGGACCATATAGTATCGTAGGTGCTTGGATAAGAGCTACTAGCAATCTCTACTGTTATTTCGTATAAAGTTAGGTATTTAAGTATATCTTATCATTAACTTAAGAGCTAGGCGCTTGTCGAAATTCCTTCCTTTCTTGTCTATCATTGGCAAGTTCCTTTATTTCTTGATACGACACGATTGCTTTATCCTTTATTTGTTACATGTACAACTACTTAACCAATTTCGAAAAGTTATATCTGCATATAATAGCCTGCTTCTTGAAGAAGAATATGGACGTTAGCGAGAAAGCAGAACTTTAAAAGAGAGTTGGCATACTTCAGCTCATATTTCAGGACACATATCAACAGTGGCGCCAACTGGCAAGCTCAAAAACCTAATTAGTATTTTCAATCAACAGGCCACAACAGTGAAGTACGACCTTCTCCACGTGTCTCCACCAATGAGGACCCCGGACTGCATCCGCTGTAACACGGACATCGTGGACCAAGCCGGCTTCCTCACCGTCGACAAATACACGTTACAACACACCAAGTATAAGAATATTTACGGCATCGGAGACTGTACTAACACGCCTAACAGCAAGACTGCCGCTGCTATCGGTAAGTTTATATAGATAGAAGAATGAAGTGTGATCTTCGGCTATAACGTAACACGGACATCGTGGACCAAGCTGGCTTCCTCACCGTTGACAAATACACGTTACAACACACCAATTATAAGAACATTTACGGCATCGGAGACTGTACTAACACGCCTAACAGCAAGACTGCCGCTGCTATCGGTAAGTTTATGTAGATAGAAGAATGAAGTGTGATCTTCGGCTATAATGTAACACGAACCTCGTGGACCAAGCCGGCTTCCTCACCGTTGACAAATACACGTTACAACACACCAAGTATAAGAATATTTACGGCATCGGAGACTGTACTAACACGCCTAACAGCAAGACTGCCGCTGCTATAGGTAATAGACTTCAAATAAGTATAAAATAGTATTTTTTTAGCAAATTAATTTAAAAAATCCACGTCCACGAAACTTTACAGCACGAAGCAAATACACATAGGAGATGAATTAAGCAATCAGGTTGAGTGTGTATCAAATGGGCCTCTGACGTCACGTTAAAAGTTTCAGCTTCTCGCCACCAGTGTCGCTAAGATCAGTACTTTATTATTAAACCAATTAGATTTTTATTTTTTTATTTGTACGGATATTTTTATTATGAAGTTATCTATCCACTATTTGAATAATAATGGTGTTTTCTTCCTCTTGCTCGGAAATAGCCTCATTATTAATAAAAAAAAACAATAAGTCAATAAACTCTCTACTGGCTAAAAATGTAATTAAAAAAACATTAAAAATTAATGTGGTAATAGTCGATAAAAACACTTGACAAGGCCCCAGCTGCCTCGGCCGCATATTGCTTCATTTCCGGCGTCGACAGTAATCATGTTGGTTTTGGTTGTCATGAATGTCATTGTCATGTTGGTTTTGGTTGTCATTAGTGTCATTCATGACAATGACATTTGTTTTTTTTTACCGAACGAAGCAAAGGAATAGACCGCAAAAGCCGTAGCGACGCCATTAATTCGTAATTAAAATATAATATTTTTATTAAAATATTTGGCTGATTCTAAAAATCTGAGATTTATTTCTGGTATCAAGGAACCTTATTCCTACCGACAGAAAAAAATTCAAGCGTTTTAAACATTTTCACTCATACCTTATTCCAGCGAAGCAATGCTACGTCCTCGAGCTGAACCTCCTCAGCACGATGAAGATGGACAGCCCCAAGCAGAAGTACGACGGCTACGGCGCGTGCCCGCTGCTGACGTCATACAGCACGTGCATACTCGCCGAGTTCCTGTACGACGGCGTCGTGCATGAGACCATGCCTTTCAACCAGGTAACTCTACACTCATTTCGTTTTTTTTTTTTAATTTACTTTTTACGGCCATGGAAACTAGTCCTTTAAGGCCTTTCTTCAATTTAGTAATCTTCTTCAGTCCTATTTTAGTCAAGTCAAAAAGTCAAGTCAGTAGTCTAGTCTAGTCAAGTGAGTCAGTCAGATGGCTAAGTGAAGCGGTGAAAAAGTTTCACTTAGCTATCTATAACTTGGAGATTTTGGTGACAAAGATAAAAGTCACGTAATCGACACTGTACCACTTCCCAACCCTCGCGCTTGTTCACGAACACTTTGCGAATAATAATCCACCAATATTAAGCACAAATACTCGAAAAAACCTAAGTTTTGGAAATTAAATACAGCGCGGACATAGCGACAGTTTACTTTCCCGCCAAAAACCAACTCATCTCGTGTAGCTGACACGGCATATTCAGATCCATATACTACATAGTATAAAACAAAGTCGCTTTCTCTGTCCCTATATCCCTATGTATGCTTAAATCTTTAAAACTACGCTACGGATTTTGATGCGATTTTTTAATAGATAGAGTGATTCAGGAGGAAGGTTTTTATGCCTATAAAAATCCGGGAGCCGGGGCGGGTCGCTAGTTATAAATAAAATAAATGAAAGATGTTCGTAACGATAGCACGCGTCAACCAAACGACAACCAAAATTTGTCGCCATTAGTGGCATTTCTATCTTGAGCTCCTCCGTGCTTCGGAAGGCACGTTAAGCCGTTGGTCCCGGCTGTTATCGGTAGAAAGCAGTCGTTAGGCTATATCAGATGCCTTTATAGACCCCTGAAAATCTGACAGTGTTGGCCACTAACACATCCGGATCTGGTGATTGGTCTGGTTGGTTTTCCTGTATAAAAGGGTTACGGAAGTCAGACGGCAATCGCGCTCTATTGTAATAACCAGTACCGCCAAATGGGGACCATGATTAAATGCGTTTCTAGGGCTCTAAAGCGTATGATGATGCAACCAGGAAACATTCTCGAACGAAGAAGAAAGAAGAGTAAGTTCAATACGGTGTCGGAATTGAATTTATAGAATAATAACATAAAAAAAAAAAAACAAAATTATACAGGTCTGGTTTATCCAAAGATGTTTTTTATATAAGGAATTTCTAATTATTATATTTTCTACTAATAATTAAAACGTTTTGATTACAGGCCACAGAGAGCACCATAGCTTTCTACATGAAGAAGGACTTATTCCCATTCTTATACTGGAATTTCATGCTAAAAGGATACTACCATGGCCCTGAGTTCGTCAGGCGAATCATCAATCCTTTCGCGAAAAAATAATCCAGAGGGAGCCACTGGAGTTCTATTTTTGAAATGTATGACATAAACAAAACCGATGAGTAGAATGATTATCGTTCGTCTCGCTGGTAACGTCGCATGAAAATCATTCTAAAACGAACTAAAATTTAATTTTTTAAATTTGACTCACCGTATTTGAATTTGTCATATATATCAAAAATAATACTCCTGGGTTTTGTTCGTGTTTTATCTTATTCCTTTACTATATAAGAGAAAAAGTTATTCTTTTAATGTTGATTTTAGACTGATTATCGGTCGATTTTTTTTATAAGGAACGGTTTGATAACACGTAGTGTAGTGAGTATGGTGCTTTTTCAAAAAATGAAAGGATTTTTCAATACTTTTATACCGTAGGTATTGTAATACGTTTTTTTATAGATGATTTATTTTTTATACATTGAAATTTATACTCATAAAAATAATTAGGCTTTTTTTATCATTCAGTTATATGTATGTTTTTTTTTTTTTTAAAGTGAATGAAATATAATGATTGTCGCTCGTCTGTTGAGTGAACGTAGATGTAATGGTACATATCTTTCGTGAATGGTACCATAACTTTAACGTTGGGTTATATTGAGATATTCTAGCAATTATAGATTGTTGCAAATATATTATGTCAACCAATTATTCGAATTACATGTTATAGACATGTAATTCGAATAATGAATAAAGCGAAGGACTACTGATACTTTGAAAAATCCTTATTCAATCAAACCAGCAGGAAATAAAAAGTCTTGGTCGTCCGACGTTCGGACCACCCGATCGGATCACGTGGCCTAAAGGGTAAGCAGTGAATGAAATAATATTTTAGCAATTTTATATCATTGCTTGCAAAATCTCGTTTTAGATTATTTAGTTGGTGCATGTCATGGTCTTAGACTTACAAGGGGGTTACTACCGTCTCTTAAAACCATGCAAGATCGTGAGTAAGCGAGACAGCGCAATACATGATGTAAGGCGGCATCTCCCTTACTCACTGGATCTTGCATGGTTTTAAGAGATGGTGGTAAGCCACCAATCCCGCACACCCTTTTAAAAACCCACAACAGGCGCAGGCGCACCGCTCGCGCTGGAAGCGCGGCGAAGCCCACTTAAAATAATGTAATATAAACTTTAACAACTTGGACTTACGGGCAATAATTGCAAATCAAGACAGAACACTCCGATTAACGCGCGCGGATTTATTCTTAGAATGCAAATGTTGTCTGTAAGTCCAAGATGTAGTGTTTATATTAAATTGTCGTTTTCAAATGCATCTTCCGCGCTTTCAATGATGGCTAGGCCTTTATTCGCAAAAAATATTAATATTCATATAGGCGACTTCTGTGTTAGTTGTAATTAATAAAGCTATTAATAAATTAAATTTATGTAGTGGATAGCAGACGTTGTATTTTGTATTTTATACGAATATTTTATCGATATTTTTAGTACATTTTTGACTGTATCTAATATACTTTTAACTTAGGAAATGTGTTTATATCAATGGTTTTTATATCCTTTATTTTGTATAAAAGCACAGTCACAAAAATATTGGATAAAATTACCTGAAATTTAATCGTAGCTAGTTTTTAATATAAATTATATGTATATTCGGACAAGAACATAGCAATTATGAAATTGGCAGTGATCCAAGTTTAGACCTAATTGTACAGCTTTATAATGTTTATTTTTCTTTAATCATGTTACTAATTCCGAACGAGTTTTTGAAGAGGTATATGTATATTGCGTATTCACCATTACATCAATATATTATTTTGAATGTTACTTTAGTTTTATTGTAATTTGTCCCGTAATTTTCGATAAAAATATGCAATCTATATGGCTGCGTTGTCAATTTACTTTCAAAATGTCTGTTATGGTAAAATTTTAGTAAAATGCAATGGGATTAAATTTACGGTATTTTAATTATAATATCAAATTAATGCGATGTTATTGTAAGATCAGCAGGCCATGTGTTAATGATAGTTACAGGTAAGGAACACTAATTTATTACATTTTAATAGTACATGAATAATTATAAAACGATGATCGAAATGGTTTATTAAATAAGTAGCGTGAATGGAGCCTCAAAGATGCTAGACACTAATCTTATTATTACGGAAAACGCTAATTTTACAAGCTTTTATTTAGTTTCACCTGTCCTGTTGTCTGTCGTTCTGTAATCAAATCTTACAACTTAAATTTGATCCACTTCCCGGTTTCCGATTGAGCTGAAATTTAGAATACATGTATAAATCGGATGACAATGCAATGTTATTGTGACATAGAGCTGATCTGATGATGGAGCTGGAAGGTGGCCATAGGAACTCCGTAATTAAACGATGCAACCCTATCGAGTTTGAGCTCATTGGATTAGTCTTGACGAGTACTTTGATACTATATGGTAACCAGGGTCTGATGTTGGAGTTGGAAGGTGGCCATAGGAACTCCGTAATTAAACGACGCAACCCCATCGAGTTTGGGCTCATTGGATTAGTCTTGACGAGTACTTTGATACTATATGGTAACCAGGGTCTATGTTGGAGCCGGAAGGTGGCCATAGGAACTCCGTAATTAAACGACGCAACCTCATCGAGTTTGGTCTCGTTTGATTCGTCTTGACGAGTCTCTTGCTTTCGTCCCATATTAATTATATATGATTGATTGGATGGATGACCCAATGCCAAGGTGAGCACGTGCCGAGGGCTGAATGGTATGAGGGGTGTAGACTTTGGTAACGATGGCATTCACATAATACACCCTAAATCAGTTCAATTTCCTGCTAAATTTAATCACGGCACAGCTGAAAGAAGAATGCTCCCGATTGTCTTGTCTTGGGCTTCAACTGTGCATAAAATGCAGGGAACTACTGTAGATCATGCTGTTATTTATCTAGGCTCCAAATTGTTCGCTTCTGGTCAAGCTTATGTAGCGTTAAGCCGAGTTAGGTCTTTAGCAGGTCTTCAAATCGAAGAACTTGACTGCTCCAAGTTGACGTCGAAGAAACCTTGTAATGTTGATGCATTAAAAGAAATGGATAGAATGAGAAACGTTACAAATAACTATCAAGTGATTACATAATTTCAACATTATTGATATTTAAATCAGTACATATTACATATCATGTGAACGAACTACGGACTTCATAACGGAATAACGCTGCTACGCGCTGCGAACTACGTCGTAGTAAATCTCGAATTAAAAACAGAAGTACTAAAAAGTTAAAAATAAAATTAAAGAAAAAAAAAATTTTTTAAAACAAGCTTTTATTATTTGTTTATAAAATGAACTAAAAAGTTAAAAATAAATTAACTCTAAAAATAAATATAACACTTTGTAACTTGATTGTAACCTTTAACGACAAATAAGCGTCTTCGTCTAGGACAAAATAATTCCATATTGTACAAATTTATTTAATTTTAACACTAAAACTTTTCACCATACACAATTATTCAATCTTGTCCCCCCTCTTTATCATAGTCCCCATTTATAAATGAAAGCGTGTTACATTGTGATAGCTTCAGGAAAATGTTGTGTTGTATTAAATGTAACACGCTTTCATTTATAAATGGGGACTATGTTAAGAGGGGGGACAAGATTGAATAATTGTGTATGGTGAAAAGTTTTAGTGTTAAAATTAAATAAATTTTTACAATATGGAATTATTTTGTCCTAGACGAAGACGCTTATTTGTCGTTAAAGGTTACAATCAAGTTACAAAGTGTTATATTTATTTTTAGAGTTAATTTATTTTTAACTTTTTAGTTCATTTTATAAACAAATAATAAAAGCTTGTTTTAAAAAATTTTTTTTTTCTTTAATTTTATTTTACTTACTTATTTTCGTGTTTCGTTTGTTTGCTTCAAGTCTTTAATACTGTACGAGTTCAATTGTCTAACCCGTCCGAAGTCGGGACGGGCTTCTAGTCACTATCATCACTTCACTATCACTATCACTACATAGTTAAAAAACAAAGTCGCTTTCCCTGTCCCTATTTCTCTTTGTATGCTTAAATTATACAACTACGCGACGGATTTTGATGCGGTTTTTTTTAATAGATAGAGTGTGAGTGTTTGGCTCCTCTTGAATAAGAGGAAGGTTTTTATGCTCATGCTAAACCGGGGCGGTAGGTCGACCGCCTATCTCGATTCTCTCCTCTCGTAATGGCTACTTGTATCGCCACATTTCGCTCCGACTAAAACACAAAACGCTTTAAAAAAATCTTTTTGAAAGCGTTTTGTATGTTAGGCGGAGCGAAATTTGGCGATAGCGATACAAGTAGCCATTACGAGAGGAGAGAATCGAGATAGGCGGTCGACCTACGGGTCGCTAGTCATTGACTAAACTTGCCGTCCCAGATGTAAAGTGTTAGTGGTGGGGGGCGGCGCGGGCGGCTGCAGCGTGTCGTCGCGGCTGGCGCGGGCGCTCGGGCCCGAGCACATCCTTGTGCTGGAGCCCTCCGGGGTAAGTTATTGTTCATTTTGAGCGTCGGTTCCCATTCTACCCATCTTCTACTTTTCCTTTACCTTATCCCACTTTCTTACGTGTGATGTGATCTACTTCCAACTTCCCTGCATCACACCCTTCCTAGGGGTCTAAAAACGCCACTTTGAGCAATTCATCGAATCGATTCATATTACGAATTCCTTAGGAATTCTGTAGCAATTCCTCTATTTTTTGTAAAATGGCCAAATAAACTTTGCAATTCCTCTTCAAAAAAATTTAAAGAAATAGGAATTGCTAAGGAATTCGTAATATGAATTCGATTCGATGAATTGCTCAAAGTGGCGTTTTTAGACCCACTGGTCATATCCTCCCTCACGCAATCCATAACGTAACTAATTCCCACCCCATATTGTGATGTGAATCCCATCCCAACTAATATTACAAAGTCTCAACATTTCCAAGTAATATTATAAATGCGAAAATGAATTTATTTGTTTATGTATTTTTATGTTTGTTTGTAACTTACGACCTACCTACTGAACCAATATTTTTGAAATTTTGCATACACATAGAATTATTAAAAAGGACATGGGCACCGGGATAATCCGGGGAAAAACCACTGTTGCCGAGGGAAATGCACGCTGGCGAAGCCGCGAGCGAAAACTAGTATTAAAATATTGCCTCCGCTGGACCACAGTGGTTAAGGTGTCTGCCTTTAGACCCGGGGTTCGATTCGATTCCAATGGGAAGCATACTTTTTTTAGTTGTTTCCAGTTTTGATAGGATATTACAAACATAAATCATGATAATATAGATGATTCCGTGCTTCGGAAGGCACGCTATTGATCCTGGCTGCCATCTGGTAATCGGAGGCCGAGAGACGGTTCCCAAGAACTCTTGACACCAGGTTGTGCATGGTCGATTGACTGTGACACCTACACAAAATGATATCTCCATATTCTATGATTTCGCATATTTATTTATTATTGCCAGCTGACTCGCAAAATCATTCGAAATTACCAAAAAACAAGAAATTTTTAATACTTTACCAACTCAGGTACACTATTACCAGCCGATGTTCGCCCTGGTCGCCGCGGGAATCCGCCCCTTCAAGAAAAGCCAGCGGCCCATGCAATCCGTCTTACCCCGTCGAGTCTTCTGGCTCAAAGACCAGGTCGAGGAGTTTGAACCGTGTCAGAACCTGGTGAAGACGAAAGGTGGCAAGAAGATCGAGTATGACTTCATGGTAGTCGCTTTGGGGGTTAAAAATGATTATGATAAGGTTGGTATCACTTTTTGGGATATTATTAATTGCACATCAAATAAATAATCACCCATCAATTTCTGTATATCAAATAAATTATTTTACTTTAAATTAAATTAAAAACTTGGTGACAGAAGCAACTAACGGTCAAAAGACGACTTTGTGACAGAAGGTAGGTTAGGTTATGGTTATACAGTGACCTTAACTGTCAGACTTGGTGACAGAAGCAAAACAAATTTTGCTGTGCAATCAGTAATTTTGATATGTATTTAGGTTATTTTTGCATACAAAAATTGTTTTTATTGATTTGCGTTTAAATACTACCCTCACTTTTTCTGTTCTGTGGTTGGTATTGTGTCCGCATTGTTTTCCTCAATTTTAATTAATTAATTTATTTATTTGTTTTTCAGGTGTCTTACAGCTTAATATAGTATAGTATACAATTAGAATGTTGGATTGTGCCAATAACAAGATTCCACCAATTAAATTTAATAATAATTAAATTGATAGTTAGATAGCCATGTTACATTTTTTACCCAGGCGTACCTATATCCAGTCACAGTGATTCAGAGCTCGGAATTAGCTAAACGCAATTTATAATTTATCTCAAGATAAATAATTGATATTTTTTATTTATAGAATTAAAAATTATGAAATCGCAGCCACTCTTCCAGGCTAAGATAATAATAGACAGCCGCGCCGGTCTGACGAGTCCTTATTGTTATTCTAAAATGGGTTTTTACATGGAAATTGTATATTATTTATACTTACGCCATTTATTTACGTAACAACATTACTGCTATCCACAACAGGATTTTAGACTCGATCAAAAACATCCTTAATACATTTTCTTTCTAACTACTTAATTTTACCAGACCTTTTGTGCTAGTCTAGGGACTGATTGCAAGATCATAGATTTGAAAAAAAATTACTTACTGAATTACTCTCGTCATTAATTTCTAGATACCAGGTCTAAAACAGGCTCTGAACTACGAGCGCAGCGGCGTCTGCACCATCTTCTCCGACTCCTACTGCGTCAAAACCTGGAGCTGCATCCAGAACTTCCAAGGAGGCCACGCCATCTTCACCTTCCCGAAGACCAAGGGGAAGTGTCCTGGAGCCGCGCAGAAGATCATGTATTTGGCTGATGATTTTTGGAGACAACAGGTAACTATTGTATTTAGGTGGGCCTTTTAAGGTGATACCTCGGTGAACACTAGCGCCACCGTCATTTAAAAATTATTACTCACTGAAAATACAAGTTATCAAAAATCCCTCTGCTGTATTTATGGTTCTGGATCTGAAGTTAATTTTAATCATATTCAATTATTAAATTATAGTTCCATATAGTTACAAATTGCAAAACTGCTAAAAGTGGCCGTTTTAAGCAATAATGCAATTTGTAACTATAGGGAATTATAATTTAATAATTTAATATGTTTAAAATTAACTTCAGATCCAGAACCATAATTACAGCAGAGGGATTTTTGATAACTTGTGTTTTCAGTGAGTAATTATTTTAAATGACGGTAGCACTAGTGTTCACCGAGGTATCACCTTAAGCTTCTTTAATTAAGACGATACCTTGGTGAACACTAGCGCCACCGTCAGTTAAAAATCATCATTTCACTGAAAACACAAGTTATAAAAAATCTGTCTTATGTAATTAAGCTTCTGGATCTGAAGTTAATTTTAAAGATAATTAATTATAGTTCCCTGTAGTTATAAATTTAAATATTGATTAAAACGGCCACTTTTAGTACCCATTTTTGGGTAAATACCGATTGAGCAGAGCCGTAAGGATAAACATCACTGTAAAAAATAAGCAGAAAAAGGAGCTGACTTAAAACAGGTTACATCCCTTCTCTTTTCTGACCCTTATGCACTTAGACATAAAGTTCAATTTCGCAGAACAACATGCGCAGTGTTGCCAACATAACATACAACACTGGGGGTCAGGTCCTGTTCGGCATTGAGAAGTACGCCAAGGAGCTCCATCGAATTGTCAAGAGTCGGTGTATAGCCGTCAACTACTGTACTGACTTGGTAGCGTTGGAAGATGGCAAAGCTGTCTTCGAAGATGCCAGTGGAGCTGTAAGTCTTTACCCAAATTCAAATTGTTTATTTTCAATATAGGATATTCTTATCACTTATTGACGTCTGTTGAAGACGGTATGTAGGTGTATGTGTGTGGACTGTAATTTAATAAGGCGTTAACTTGGAGAAACAGATTTATTAGGTTGGCAGAGCAAGGTGAAGGTCGAACGAGAATAATGGCCGCAGGAGGATGTCCGTCGGTCGCTGCCCCTCCTCCTCGCCATGTCCGGTAGTGTTGCCAGGCTGCGGCCGTAACACGTCAATTGTTACTTATTTTAAGTTTACCACCACTTCCAAAGCGCAAGTGGAGAAGAAGTGGCGCCACAAACTCCACAGCAGCATTTTCTTCAAAAACGTCAATTCACTATTCCTTTAACCCGACTGCGGCGATGCCAAAAAAGAAGTTATCTGTTAGACCTGTATGTATGTATGTTTGCGACGAGCTCGATAGCCAAGGGCAGCGCTCGCGTTTGTAACAATAGCGAGCGTCAAGCGACGGCTAGTGCGCGGCTATGTATGGATTGGTCGCCATTAGTGGTATTTCTATCTTGAGCTCCGTGCTTCGAAAGGCACGTTAGGGCAGATGGCAGTCATATGGCTTTGTCAGTTGCCTTTAGGCGGCCTGAAAAATCTGACAGTGTTGGCCACTAACACACCCGGGTCATGTTCCTTTTGGTCTCTGATTTCCCTGTATAAAAGGGTTACGGAGGTCAGACGGCATTCGCTCCATTTTAATAACCAGCACCGCAAAATCAGGACCATGATTAATAGCGTACCCTGAGCTCTGAAGCGTAAGCTGAAGATGCAACCAGGAAATACGTTTGGACGAAGAAGTATGTATGTACTGTAAGAATGTCCGTAACTGAAAAACGGTAACCGATTTGGATTAATTGTACGTGCCATTAGATCTTTCTGTTCGTAAATGTATGTTAGAACGTAATTAAAAATCAGGAGCAAGATTGAGAGTTCTTCGCCCGAAGAGATTGAAAGGGAGAAAGTACTCCCTCCACCTCCCATGGCTCTACCAACCTCTCGGTGATACGAACTGAATCTCGGAAGAGTGCGCTGTACTAGCATTTCGCATCTCTTTCCAGTCGCACCTGCTTGATCTCCCTACAAGTTCTCTATAGTGTCGCCTATCTACGCAATCATTGCATTTTAATAACTCTCCCCCATCTTTAGGGGGCTTACATTCACACGTACGCCTCGCTTGCCTTCTTCTCGGCCAGAGGCCAGCTTCTGTCTTCTAGGTCTTTGAGTTTGTCTCAGTCTCAGTTTTTCTCTTCGTCTTCAGGGAGAAAGTACTGTTGTACAGACTGCACAAACTTAGGTGACTTAAAAACATTTATATTCCAGAAAATCACGCTCCCATACAACTTCCTCCACGTCACACCAAACATGTCGCCTCCTACTTGCTTAAAGAACTGCCATCAGCTGGTGAACGAGGCTGGGTTCCTGACGGTAGACCAGCACACTCTGCAGCACACCGCATACCCCAATGTGTATGGGATTGGAGACTGTCTGAACACGCCTAATAGCAAGACCGCTGCTGCCGTGGGTAAGCAGAGAATTTTATAAGCTCACAACTTATATATATATAATATATATGATACTAGCGACCCGCCCCGGCTTCGCATGGGCATAAAAACCTTCTTCTTGAATCACTCTATCTATTAAAAAAGCCGCATCAAAATCCGTTGCGTAGTTTTACAGATACAAAGGGACATAGGGACAGGAAAGAGACTTTGTTTTATACTATGTAGTGAAGCTTTCGCCCGCGGCTTCGCCCGCGTAATTTCCCACGGGAACAAGGTGTTTTCCCGTGATAAAAGGTATCATATGTCCATTCAATACTTCTATGTGTATGCAAAATTTCTGGAAGACTGGTGCAGTAGATAGGGCGTGAATGCGTAACAAACTCACTTTCGCATTTATAATATTCATAATATAATATAATAATTATATTTATAATTCTCTTCAATCCCATGACTCCGTCGTACCTCAAATCAAATTTTCAATACCTTTGTGATTCCCATGACAGAGATCTTCGTTCATCTAATAATCTCCGACTTCGTACGCCGATTTCACGAAGTGGGTTTTACAAAAATTCATTTACCGTTCAAGCTGTACTACTCTGGAACTCTCTACCACTTAAGATTCGTAAGGCTCAAACTCGCTTGGCTTTTAAGAATAAAGTTCGTGCACATTTTCTTCAAAGTCTGTCAGATAGTTCATAATTGTATATGTATTGTCTATTGTCATATTTGATATTATTATGTATTATTCATAAGTAGTATATTGATAAAGTTCCTAAATATAATATAATTTGGTTGTTGTTATGCCCCATTATCATAATTAATTCAAAATTTTGCACTACCCCCTACCTTTCTCTGCATCACTCATTTGGTTGACTGGTAGATAAAGCCTCAGGCTTTAAGTCCGCCGTTTACAATTGTGTAATAAAGTTAAATAAATAAATAAATAAATATTAGTTAGGATCTATCCCAGGTATTTTAGTTTTTTTTCAAGGAGGCTTTTAATCCAAATTTTTTTTGAGGCAGCACAGTTTTTTTTTGTGTCCCACTGCTGGGCAAAAGCCTCTCCTCTTTTCTTCCATGCGTCCCTGTCCTGGGCCACTTCTTTCCAATATTTTTCGTAGATCCTTAAACCTTAACTATCAGACAGAGTAAGAAATACTACACTGCGTTCTATTACTCAAATATCAGATTAGGGAAACTGTCTGTCTGTCACCTCTTCACGGCTAAACTGCTGGACCTATTGTGATGAAATTTGGTAGGGATGTAGTTAATGACCTGAGGTCAAACATAGGCTACTTTTGGGCGCGATATAACCGAGTCCCACGCGGGGCGGAGCCGCGGGGAACAACTATTAGTTGAATATATTTCTAATATCATCTTTTAATTATCTTGTATAACAACAACGTTATGAATTCCAGCGGTACAAAGCGGGATAGTGGAGCGCAACCTACTCAGTTGTATGGAGGGGGAACGACCTAAATACAAGTACAACGGGTACTCAGCCTGCCCCATGATGACGTCATACAGCACCGGCATCATATCCGAGTTCCTGTATGATAAGAAGATCTGTGAGACGTTCCCTTTTGACCAGGTAAGTAGGTACCTACTTCAGTTTTTTTTTCGATATATTTTTTCTTTTTTAGTACAAATAAAGTCAAAATGTAATCATCGCCCAATCATTCAAGAAAATTATTTAAAAAAAATACAAACCATCTAATAAATAAAACTGATGAGTTTGCATTCAGTTAATAAAATTGAATTAGTTTAAGTGAAAATTCAAAGATATTTTACTTACCGAATCGGCTGTCAAAATTTATGTGTGTTTATGTGTCTTCTATCTATATATATAAAAATGAAACCCGTTTTCCGTTGTCACGACATAGCATGAAAACGGCTTGACCGATTTGGCTGTTTTTTTTTTGTAGTTTTCTAATACTCTGTACAAGGTTCTTACGGAAAAAAATATTAAGAAAATCAAATTTACGCTAAGGCGGTACGAAGTTCGCCGGGTCATTCATAAATATAGATAAGGATATAAACTCCAATAATAAATCATTTTATTGTTTTTTTTTTCAGAGTAAAGAGGGCCGTCTAGCGGTCTACTTGAACAAATACGTGTTCCCATACCTCTACTGGAACAGGTTATTGAAAGGCAAGTACAGCGGCCCGGCCAAAATACGCAAAATAATTAACCCTATGGGGAAGTGACGTGTGTGTTGGGCTCACTATAGATCAACTGTAAACAGATTCACAATGGCTGTTGACTCTCTTACCATAGCTGTAAGTATATATATTCTGTGCTATAACGTAGGCAGGACCATCAATAGAAACGAAAAATGCTTTATTACAGTCATAGATTAAAAAAATGTAATTCTATGATTTCTGGCCTAAACAGAATTAATTTACATTGACCCAAAAAATAAATATTGTAATCGAATAATCAGAAAGTCAAGTCACTTCATTTTAAAACGATATTTACATGCCATACTATTGGCGAAACATGCAGGTATCAAATTAACCATGTAACATCTTATTGTTCCATGTAAATAATTTCATTTCATTTCAGTATTTTACTATCAAGGTACCTATATTAAAGTTTTTTGGCGGGTAGGTAAAAGTCATAACATTTAAGATAATAATGTACTTTAGGATTTTTGTATACCAAATTCGTAAAGCGCCTCTAGCGGGTAGTAAAATAAAGATTAAATTATATATAAGATCCTATCGCAGACGCTCGCGACTGAGTTTACAAGATCTCATGGTAGGGGTCCGGTCTGGCTGAATGCTTAATTTTTATAAACACAGACGCTAGCAAATACGTTAGCGATTTTGTATGAAAAACCTGTACAGCGCCCCTGGCGGATAGTAAGGCAACTAAGAAATTACATACAAAATCCTAACGCATTCGCTAGCGTCTGCGTTTATGAAATCTCATACTAGGGATACTGTTATTTGTATGTTTATTTGCGGAAAATGTTCACGGACTGATATTATGGCTTTAATTTGATCTTTGTATCTTTTGACAGTTTTTAGACATTTAGCCTAATAAGCATCTAAATTGTCTAAAACTCGAAATTATGGATTGTTATTATCTAACTTTTAATTTTAAGTCCATGCCCGAAATTGAACTGAAAAAATAGCACTCTTTATAAAATAATTTAATATCAACAAAAAATTGTGTGTTACATGTTTTTAAATAATTTGTAATGAACAGAAAAAATATTGTTCGTAAATTTTTTGTGTACTTATTTATACTTAAGCATTTAAGCAAATACTCGATGTTTAAAATTGTAACAATAAATATAAAAATCCTTATTATTTACGCATCTTATTTACAACAAAACCTTATATTTATTTGACTGTTATATGAATTATTTCGAGTTAAACCTATGAACGCTAGAAATTTTCTTGTAATATAATTCACTATTATACTTATTTGGTAAAGTATTGGTAACAAAAAAAACATCGATTTACAGAAAACTAGTTCACGAAATCAGGCACATTTCTTTTATATAACTTTGTTAAAATTATGAAGGGTGATTACCACCAGTTGCATGTAAACGTGTTGAAACACGTGCTGACGCACGCACACGTAGACCTAGGCAGTGTGAAATGTCTCATACAATTTCATACATTACAACGCAGTGAGCGTAGCCAACGTCTGGTGTGAATCGACCTTGAAATTCAGTAAAATTATTAAAACATATACATTACTACCACTTTTATAAGTTACACCGATGTACCTGCGCAGAAATCAATTATTTGCGTGGGGCGAAAATAACCGTCCGCTATTGGCTAATGCGTACGCGCCATGTCTGGAGTTCGCAGCACCGTCGCGCCGTCGCATCGTATCGGTAGTTGAATGAGCGAGATAGCATTACTCCTACTGTTTTTCGATATAAAATCTTATGTAGTAGCAATAAGTTCGTTATTTCACTTCTGTTTTTATCCGACCCGAGTCGGCGGTCGGTTGCGCTATTCTGCGCCATCGAACAATGCTGAGGTAACTTATTGGTACTACTGTATTTATTTCCATTATAGTATTAACTTATACAAATTTAGACACAATTCACAAGGCACACATCACTTTACACAGTATAAAAAGTTATTTCACGTCTTATTTAAAGCCGAAAACTGTTCCTTGTCCACCCCATTGAACTGCTTAGCGTCGATAGCGCTCTGTCTCTTTCTGTTCATAGCAGCCTGTCTCGCTCTGTGCCTCTTCCTCGTCCTTATCAAGTAGACCATGAGCGCTATTGCCACTATTAGAAAGGTGATGATGCAAGCTCCCAGGACGAGGGTCAATGTGGTGACTTTGGGGGTATAGTTTGATGTTGATTCCATCTGGAAGAGGTTGTGCTATATTAGAAATGTTGTCTTGTGTTAGTGGATAGGTAAACATCGTTACACACTATAATTTAACAATTAAATATGTTTAAAATAAACTTTAGATCCAGAACCTTAATTACATAACACGGATTTTTGATAACTTTTGTTTTCAGTGAATAATGATTTTTAAATGATGGTGGCGCTAGTGTTCACCAAGGTATCGTCAATACTCTTACCACTACTGGTACCCACAATCTTTCTCATCTCAACTCTTAGTCAAGCGACTACGTGAATGCGTTAGACACTAAATACGTAGTAAAGTGATATAAAACGTTTTAGAATCACCCTCGCGACAACAATTTGGCCCACGCTTCGGCCAGTCCCGAACACAACAATACTTTTACATCGGGAATGATTTGAAGGACGCAGAGGAATAATGATATAGGTCCCTAAGGAGTAACACAATGCTCTGGGCATAATAATAGTTGTAGATTTGAGAGTGGTTTGAATATGAATGGCACCCTCCCGCGAGCCTCTCGGAATAACAAATATGAAGTGTTGCTTTTGTATGTCACCCCAATAATTTTGACTTTGGTATAACGAATTGAAGCCATCATCATCATTTCGGTAGCAAGATGACTAGACAAAATCCATGGACCAGCCTGCATCAAGCGCATTCCTGCGACCTCAATAAAGTCGTTTCTCATACGAATACGTACCAAGTATGTTTGATGTGGGCCAGCTCTCGCATACAAGTCATACCCGTCCCCACACAGCGGCCGCTCGGTCCAGTTGTACCAGTGCACGAGGCGCAGCCCTTGCAGCGCGCGGGGGGAGGCGCATCTGGTGGGAGGAATCTATTTTATTATTCACTAGATGTTGCCCGCGGCTCCACCTGCGTGGTACTCGGTTATATCGTGCCAAAAAGTAACCTACGTTTGACCTCTTCGTCTGAGCGTGTTTCCTGGTTGCATCTTCAGTATCACCTGGTTGCATCTATGTTTGAACCCCGGTCTTTAACTATATCCATACCAAATTTCATCAAAATTGGTACAGCGTTTAGTCATGAAAGCTTAACAGACAGAAGACAGACAAACTTTCGCATTTATAATATTAGTATGAAAGTATTAAGAGTTACAAGATCAATTGACATTGCACACCCTGGACCTTTACCGTCACTGCAATCGTCATCGTTAAACATATAAATGAATCGAAGAAATGAATAAAAGGTTAGCCAAAAACCCAGCGGGTCTTAATGGCTACCTTGTGGTCCCAGCTATTTCGATCGCCTTATGATGTAAATAATAGGTGTGTACCAAGAAGATAAAAAAAAAAATAGAACTTAAAAATTTAAATAAAGTTAATTTACAAAATAAATTTTATAAATCATTCTTAAATTCTCATAAATCGTCATTATAGGATTCATCACTTTCATAAGAAACGGTTTTGAATCATATTTTATATTATCTAGAAAAATAGTTACCGTAGAAAAGTAAGTTTGCGATACTTACTAATCTGCTTTCTTAAAATTTATTAAAAAAACTTGCGTTTTCCCCTTCGTGTTTTTTTTATTTAAATCTTGTACACTCAAATACAAAGGAAACTTAAAATAAGGCTTTATCATCATTTGTTTATCATTTGGACATAAGCATACCTGAGATCTAGAAGCAGGTTGGCGTTATTGCTGTACATCTTCCCCAGGATATCATCAAGCATCCACTCCATGTCGCAGGAACAGTCCCACGGGTTGACCTGCAGGTTGACGCCCTCCGGGACTGACGACCAGTCGAGGAGGTCCCGGGGGATACGTGTCAGGTTGTTCTTGCTTATATCTAGCTGGAATAGAAGATGTAAGATTGTTGGTTAATAATCTCATTTATGTATTACAACATTTATTTTTATTCATCAGTTTTTCTTTTATCAAGTTTAAAGCTTACCATACACAAAGAAGTTCCATCAAAAGCGCCCCTCTGTATCTGCGTCAGTGACCGACAATTGCTCAAATATAAAGAGAAACAGTTCGTCTCCATCATCTCCTGCACATCATCGTCATCTCTCCCCACCACGTTACTGAACGCCTTATCTTCAACCATAACAAGCTTTTCCAGATCATTTATATATAAATTCTTTAAAGCTATAATGTTCTTGAAATAAATATTCTCTAATGGATTTCCGTCCAACCTTAGAGTTTTCAGACTTGGTAATAATTGTGCGTTTAGAGTCTTTGGTATCTCTTTTAGGGCATTGTAGGATAAATCTAGGTTTATTAGGTTGCCCAGTTTCTTTTGTACATTCCAGTCTTTGATTTGGTTCCCGCTTATGTCCAATACCTGGAATTTAAGAAAATATGACCAATAAATTGACTGCTTTGAAAGAAAAAGTAAAGTTGGAATTTTACCCTATATTCCGAGGCCATGGGAGTTATCTATTGATCATCCGATGATCTAATGGATAGAAGATATGTAATAAAGTAGATTAAAATGAATTGTAAAAGATAAAATTTCCACAATTTTTTTTTAATTTCTTAGCTTAACAAAATGATTTAATAAAATTAGCTTAAACAATGGATCCAGAACACTGCCTTGTAGCACTGTCATTGTCCTCATTTCGTGTAGCTGACACGGTCAATCGACCACGCACACCATGGTATCTGAGTTCTTCAGAACCGCCCCTCGGCCTCTGACGTGGTTCTTTTTACAACCACCAAATGGCAGCCGAGAGTAACGGCTTACCGTGCCTTCCGAAGTACGGAACTGTAGCACTATTATATTATAATAATAATAATTATTGTAGTTTCTATAATAATTTGTCAAAATAATTTGAAAACTCACTTCGAGATTATCAAATTCAGCTTTGCTCTCATCATACACATCAAACAATCGATTATAAGATAAATCGATTAATTTGATGCTGCCAGGAAACTGAGGCCAGTGGTACAGGGTGTTTGTTTTCAAAATGGCGATCTGCAGAAGCGAGGGTAGTTGGAAGACGAAGGTGATGTTGTTGTTGCCGAGATTCAGCTCTTGCAGGTTGTTGCAGGTCAGGAATGCGTCTTCTTCGATCGTCTGGATAAGGTTGTAGGATAGATCTAACAGCTCTCTGGAATTTTGTAGAAAACCCATTTAGTATTTAACAACACAATTTAAAAAAATATTTTAAATTGAAAAATAGATCATTGTTATCTCAATAAATGAATTTTGGTTTCGACGATTTTATGATATAGGTACGTAAAATTTGTAATAAAAACTATGATACAAATGATTAAGTACCATAAAAGCATTGAATTAACAAGACTTGTTGTCTTAAAAAGGGAATTTGGTATTTCGGATCCGATCGAAAAGTAGATCCTTGAAGGATCTACTTTTCAACTGGTAAAAATATATTCATGATTTAATTTAAAATTGACTCTTTTCAGCCGTTGTTAAAACCTACGAGAATAAATTTCTAAAAATATTTCCATCAGGCTCAATTTCATTACAACAAACGCCTACAACAACAGTGCTACAACATTTACATTTTTATTTTGAATTGATATGTTGATGACTCTAGATACTTACATGCTATTTTCCACTTGAAACGAATCTTTATTCACCGTAGTAATTCTATTTGCACTTAAAAACAGCCTCTTCAAACCTTTCAACGATTCTCCATCCAGGGTTCTCAACATAAGTTCTCCTGACAGACTGTTTCTACTCATATCTAACTCTTCCAACAAGCCCAGAGGCCTGAAAGCTTCCAGTGGAATATATTGAATGTTATTATTCTGTAAGTTCAATCTCTTTAAACGTTTCAGAGCTTTAAAATCTCTATGATTAAACCCAGTAAGCTTATTGTATGACAGGTCCAAATCTTCCAGCATGTAGAGTTTGGTGAAGAGATCAGGTGAGATGCTGGAGAGTTCGTTTTGGTAGAAGGATAGGATTCGAAGGCTGGGAAGGTCGCTGAAGGGATCCGGCCAGTATGTGTTGATAGCATTGCTGTTGAACGTTAGAGTCTCCAATAACGAGTTTGGTGGTAATCTGCAAATTAACATTGTAATTTGAATACAACATAAGAAAAAAGAAATGAGATTTTCTTTGTTATATTTCAAATGTCTCAACCGATTTTAGATGGAATTTGGTATGGAGATATTAGTGAGACGCTTGTTCAGCGAGTCACTACACTATACCCTAACGTGTTCGTAGTAACTTTTAATTTATCTATTTATTTATTTAAACCTTTATTGCACATAATACAATGTATCGCACAATAGGCGGACTTAACTTTTATTCGTCTTTACAATATAATGAATGTTGCTACTTCTATTAGTTGTAAATATTTTTAAAAAAGTTTAAGTTATTTACAGACATACATACATACCTAAAAATCATCACGCATGTCTAGAGATTTCCGCTTGCAAAAATCTTTGTGGGTCGTATAAGTATTGTGCTAACTAATAATCCATACTTCCATCCATACTAATATTATAAATGCGAAAGTCTGTCTGTCTGTCTGTCTGTCTGTCACCTCTTCACGGCTAAACTGCTGGACCGATTGTGATGAAATTTGGTAGGGATGTAGTTAAAGACCTGAGGTCAAACATAGGCTAATTTTGGGCACGATATAACCGAGTCCCACGCGGGGCGAAGCCGCGGGGAACAGCTAGTATGGATATATTTTTTGCACGAAATATATATTAATACAAGAGAAAGCTTAAATGTGATAATCCTTAGATCAGAGTTACAGGTAATTTAAAACTACTTAACCGGCAAGAAGATCATTCATCTTCATGATTTTGTCTAGGACGCGAGTAAAGTATGATGTCATCAATGTACTCATACATGAAACCTAATAAATATTATTTCTTGACACTTATGCAGTGTTTTTTTTTTACTTAATTTTTTTAATAACCTGTTCATTTGGCTTAGCGGTTTATAACACACATTAAACTTAATTCTTGCTAGCTGTAAATGTTACTGTACTCATTTTAGATTTTTCAGTCATAGAAAAAATACATCTTTACTTAAATAAACAAATATTTTTTTAAATAGCCTCCGAAACAAAGGGCAATAGGGGTCATTTTAAATACTCCCAAGATCGACCATAATGATGCAGCTGCCTTTTAACCAACCAAGACTAATGCTATTTCCACACCTGATATCCTCAAAGTGGGTCATGAGGAAGCGACGATCCTTGGAGCAAGCTCTGATAAAGATTTGCAGAGTAAACGAACGATAATTCAGGTTTTTAGCAAAATTTGATCGATGAGACAGTGCGCAAACTACGGTATTCAGATTTTATTAGATAGCGTGTTGTTGACCTTAGGTAACGAGGATTTGTTTCATATTCCAACAAAGCAGTATTATGAAGTATGTTTGAACTTCCAGTGCGCATAAAATCTTTTTTGACAATTTTTAAATTTCGATGTTTTGAAAAAACTACAGTCACTTTCATTATTTACTATACCATTTCTAAAGGTTGCCTTGAAGAAATTGCTTTTAGCGATGGCCGATGGCAGACTTGCGTTCTTAACCTATTTTCTGTAATCTATGTACTAATTTGTAAGACACAAAATTGCAAATTTTGTCCCTCACAGAGTCAGACAGACTTCGGGCTGGAATTAGAATATGTAAAAAAAGCCAGTTGGGGTGGGTTTTTCTGACAGCAGTCTGTATGACTGCAGCGCGGTGCAGTCAAAGGTTCACCTTCTGTCGTGCCCTGTCTCCTGCACAATGGAGGACATGAACGAGGCAAACGATCGGGTGATAGAGGTGGCCAAGTTGGGTCTAAAAACGCCACTTTGAGCAATTCATCGAATCGAATTCATATTACGAATTCCTTAGCAATTCCTATTTCTTTCAATTTTTTTGAAGAGGAATTGCAAAGTTTAGTTGCCCATTTTACAAAAAATAGAGGAATTGCTAAGGAATTCGTAATATGAATCGATTCGATTCGATGAATTGCTCAAAGTGGCGTTTTAAGACCCCCTGGGCAAAGTCAAGTATGGTCCATATAGCCATTATGACTCAAAAAGATGAAAATTATAGGGTAATACTCAGACATTGTTAGTCAGTGGCAGCACCGGATATCTATGCAATACTCAGAAATTATCATTACTCAAGTGTTGTGATGTTATTGTGTTAGATAAGTAAGACGTTGCACTATGCGTTACATTTGTATCTAACTTGTGAGATTGTTAATATATTTTTGATGAGAAAGTAAATAAGTAGACAAAGACCAAAGCAGAAAGACCGTCGTAGAAAAGCAGTTTTTTCCCGCCAAACAGCAGTTTGGGTTCAAGGGTGAGCAAGTAGGTGAAATTAATAGGTATTATGGCAAAAGATCCTGGGCCACGAGTTAGCATCGCGCGAATGACACCTGCAGACAGTATATTGTACTACCTGCCAAAATATTTGACGAATAGGCAAAGTAGGGTAATAACGCAAAAGTTTCGGCAAATATACCGTCCACACATGGTCAAATATGCAAATATTCGTATACAAATAGCCAAGTGTGGTGGTAGCATGACACCAGTACAAACATTGATAATCTGGAGACCAAACACCTAGTAGAACAAATAAAGTGGCTTGCAAACAGTAAGGCATTTTAATCTTATGATTGTGTAGGTACATTGGTATAGTTATGTATGTTATAGTAAATTGGTACGTAACTATGGTGTCTGATAAGCAGAGAAGATAACTAAGTATCATATTACGTTGTCATCAAGGTTAAATAGTTAAGACCTTTATATTCTTACCTACCCACAACACAGTTTTTCAGGATTATCCCATAAAAAAAATGACTGTCTAAGGAAGGTAAGATACATATTTATGTACCTACATGATGTAAAAGGTTAAGAAGATATTACTTATCGCAGAAGAGTTTTTTTGTAGGTACTCACTTAGCTAAAATAGTGATTCCAAGAGCCTGAAAATTGGCTTCAATTTTCAGACCATGAGGGTTAGGCGGCCATTCCACTTTATCCAAATCTTGAAGTTCTTCAGCTTGTTCCACCGAGGAGCACAAGATATTGAGCACAAAATGTGTTCCTGTGGCATCATGAATTTCACTGCACGTACAAATATCCCCAAGTTTCACCACACGTTTAGTGTCTGTATCACTCACATCTTGGCCGCTCGTGAAATTAGAAATTAAAAATAAAAATGCCAAAATAATGGCGCGCATTTTTGATTGATTTTCTGTTGTGTTCTACATAAATATTGCCGTTACAACTACGCTCTGTCCGCAATCAAGGTGGAATGATAAAGTTTTATCATGTTGTTATCGCTTATCGGTCTCCTTTGCTGAAAGTGACGCAGATTGGATAGCGGATAAGAAGTTAACTCCCATCATGAATCACACGGACCCACATTTTTGTGTCATTCCTCCATTCGGTACAACAGAGATAAAGGATCAATTAGGATCACTAACTTCGTAAACGTTATCTGAGAAAACAATTGGTTGACTACTTAAATGCTATTGGTTTTGTAAACATGCTAGATAAATAATGTTTTAGCAACAGCCTTACAGCCCATCGCGGGTCAGTTAGTCTTAAGTTACCTTTAGACAATTAAATGAACTAACCAGATCAAGGTAGCTATCATCGTTTGCAGAACCATCTTGGTTTTCCAAATAGGTACCACTTGTAATCCATAACTAAATATCCTTAAAAAATCTGTCACGGCCAAGGCAATAAATCCGTTTATGATCCACTTAGATTCATAAATTCATACAAAACTCGTGGGATTCGCGGTTAGGCGAGGTCAGTTCAATGGAACTAAATAAATCAGTGCGAATAATATTCCTACATTTTGATATAAATGGCTTTAGTCATTTATTTCTTAGCGAGTTCATCGTTACTTCATAATAACAAACTCATTAATAATGCTTTATCTCGCTAACTATTATAAATCTCGAAGTATTTGTCGATATTCCGCACAGCGAAGCGATCGTATTACCGCTGTATTGCCAAAGGTGTATTTATTTACAGCGAAACCGGAGCGTGCGCCGGCGCAGCGTGGTATGCACTGACTGCATCATTAGATTTCTACTACCATAATAGATAGTACCACATAATACCTACTACCTACCTATTTCTAGGATGCAATGAACTTAATAGATTTAATAAATACGACACCACCTGTGTTGTCCTATTTTTTATTTTACATACAACTTCTGTGCTTAGAAAATGTATCCCAAACATAAGTTTAGATATTTATTTAGATATCTGATTCCAGTTTACACCTACCGTCTGCAGTCCAAGGCACTGTCTATTACGTAAAAAAATAAAGACGTGATATCTTTCCAAATTCTTGAGATGGAGTTTTGAATAATTTTAGGAAAGGGAGCGATAGGGAAAGACTATGCTCGACCGCCGCAAAGGGAAGATCTTCCTGCTTGTTGCTGTTTTCTCGATTATAGCATCATCTTTTGAGCGTCTTAGTACCTACTTAGATAATTGTTGTGGCGCCAGTGTCGCCACATGCCTATTTACGGATTTTGAAGCCAATTCCCTGCGCGCTTTTGTTTTATGTACGGGCCGAAGTTTGACTCCTCATGTAATCGTATAGGTATCTATAAAAACAGTTAGCAGCAATAAAGTAATAGAATGACAACGACACAAGGCGCATCATTGAATTGATCCGATAGAGAGGCGTGGGTGGTAATCGCCGACCAGAATAAATGTCACCATGCCACAGTCGTGCAGTAACTGATAAATATAAAAACTATTAGAAGGATATAGTATTGTGATGGTGGTAAAGCGTGTTGGGTTGTTATAATAAAAGATTTAAATGCACAACACACCCTATAATTAATTTAGCCACAAGCAGTTTACAATAGTACTGTTAAAACTATACAGAAGACTAATTATAAAGCAAGCGACATACAAATATGTGATTATTAATGCGAGTGAAAATTTTTAGAGGAGCGCGACACAGGTGATGCGTAAGGCTAGTTTTGGTGCACTGTTCGCTCCCGGCGTTTGGAATGCAGCCGATCTGTAGGTTCTCGGTAACGGCGCCCGCGCACCTGCTTCACCCCGTGCAGTGCAGGGCCGTACTCGCGACAGGGTCGGGCTCAGCTGATTATTTAATTCTATTTTTTTATAAACAAATATTTTATACAATAAAAAGAATAATATTAATTACGTTACACTAAACAATAATAAAATGATGAAAAATAAAAATTAATTTAACTAGATCGCCACACTACCCCCCTGCCGAGACCGATGCTACGCTAAGGTCGATAGTAGTTTGGGAAGCGTACTCTTCGTCCTGATCTGGTCCTCTTCTCTACGTCAACGGATGGAGTGGCATCTGCCGACGGGGCGGTTGTCGTTGTCGGGACCGGGACGCCTGAGTTATTCCTTTCCTGTGCAACGTAGGCCGGTTTCAAGCGATCTACGGAGACTGTATTTTCACGACCTTGGATGGTTATTCTGAAGGTCTTCTCGCCTCGCTCCAGAACCTTGTGTGGGCCCGTGTAGGGTGGATCTAGCGGACGCCGGACGCCATCTTGTCTCAGGAAGACGTACTCTGCTGTCTCAAGGGCTTTAGGTATGTAGAACGCCCTCTGTCCATGTCGATGTACAGGCTGCGGTGCCAGTTTCGTCATGTGGAGACGAAGTCTTGCCACAAAGTCAGCGTAGTCGACGGTGTCAGGAGTTTTTGGGTTTAGAAACTCGCCAGGTAAACGCAGGGGTTCCCCGTAGACCAGGTCAGCCGCAGACGCTTCGATGTCTTCTTTCCAGGCGCTGCGGATGCCAAGCAGCACCAAGGGAAGAGCCTCAGTCCAGTTGGAAGAATCATGGCATTTGATAGAGGCTTTCAGCTGGCGATGCAGACGCTCCACCAACCCATTGCATGCAGGATGGTAGGATGTTGTAGGTCGATGATCAGCTCCCAGAAGATTGCTCAAGGTGAGAAATAGCTTACTCTCAAACTGCCTGCCTCTATCTGTGGTGATCCGTTGAGGGCAGCCAAAGCGAGACACCCAGCCGGCGACGAAGGCGCGCGCGCATGTCTCAGCGGTGATATCTTTTATTGGATACGCCTCAGGCCAACGGGTGAATCGGTCTATGACCGTGAGAACATATCTGTAATCAGAAGAAACTGGTAAAGGCCCTACGATGTCCATATGGACATGGGAGAAACGATGGGTAGGAATAGGGAATTGAGAGATAGGAGAGGAAGTGTGACGGGAAATTTTGGAACGTTGGCAATCTGTGCATTCTTTAGCCCATTTGTTGCAATCTTTTCTTATTCCAGACCAAACAAATCTATCTGTGATTAATCTAACTGTTGCTCGTATACCAGGGTGACTGAGCCGATGCAGTGTGTCAAAAACTAGCTTTCTATACGGTTCAGTGACATATGGTCGATGTTTAGAAGTAGATACGTCACAGTAGATTTCTTTTTCACTGTCCAAAACTTTAACCTTCTCTAATTTTAGTGACGTACCTTCCTTTAGAAGTGCTTGCAGCTCAGGGTCTTTAGCTTGAGATAGTGCAAGCTCATCGTAGTTAATAGGGGATGATATGGCTTCGATTCTTGACAAAGCATCTGCGACTACATTATCTTTACCTGCTACGAACTGGATATCAGTTGTGAATTGGGAGATGTAGTCAAGGTAGCGAAATTGTCTTGGAGAACATTTGTCACGATTAGATAAAAATGCGTACGTCAGTGGCTTATGATCCGTAAACACAGTAAAATGTCTGGCTTCTAACATGTGTCTGAAATGTTTTATAGCTTCATAAATGGCCAAGAGTTCACGGTCGTACGGACTATACTTCTTCTGTGCTTCAGAAAGTTTTCGAGAGAAGAAAGCGAGCGGTTTCCAGTTTCCATTCATCTTTTGTTGCAATACTGACCCAATTGAAGTATCTGACGCGTCGGTAAAGACAGCTAAATCAGCATTAGAATCAGGATGAGCCAGCATAACAGCACTTGCGAGACTTGACTTACAGGCATTAAAAGCATCCAGCATCTCGGGGGTCATAATGATGGATTGTGAACCTTTTGATTTGGGGCCTGTCAAGACAACGTTGAGTGGTGCTTGTACTCTAGCTGCTTCAGGTATAAATCTTCTGTAGAAATTGTACATACCAAGAAAGCGTCTCATCTCTCTCACAGTCTTTGGAGTTGGGAAGTCTTGTATCGCCTGTACCTTTTCTGTGTGAGGGCGAATGCCGTCTGCACTTACTTCGTGTCCCAAAAAGGTAATGTTTGTTTTGCCAAACTCACACTTTGCAGAGTTGATAAGGATGCCGTACTCGGTTAGCCTCTGAAATATTTGACGAAGATGCTGCAGGTGGATGGATTCTGAGGGTGAGAAAACAAGTATATCATCCAGGTACCCGTAGCAAAATGGCAGGTCTTTAAGTGCCTCGTCCACAAACCTTTGGAATGTTTGAGCAGCATTTCTGAGTCCAAAGGTCATGTAGGGAAATTCAAAGAGTCCAAATGGTGTTATAATGGCCGTCTTCTGAATGTCATCTGGCGCTACAGGAATTTGGTTAAACGCTTTTAGCATGTCAATTTTAGAATAGATTTTGCTGCCAATTAGCTGATGAGCGAAGTCCTGTATGTGCCTGATAGGGTACCTATCGGGTACGGTCCTTGAATTTAATGCTCTGTAGTCTCCACATGGTCTCCAGCCGTTATCTTTTTTCGGAGCGAGGTGTAAAGGGGACGCCCATGGACTTTCAGACCTACGAGCTGTTCCATTTGCTAACATGTCAGAGAACTCCTTCTGAGCGACCTTCATCTTGTCTGGTGGAAGGCGGCGTGGACGTGCAAGCACTGGAGGCCCAGGTGTGGTGCGTATGTGGTGCACCGTTCCATGTTTCACTTGCCGTTGTGTACCAGAGGGTCGCGTTATGTCTGGGTACTCACGTAAAAGGCGGTGGTATGGAGTGTCACCAGCTACTGCTTTGACTGACGAAATGTCTGCTACGGTCTTAGATGCGACTGTTGCGGTAGAAGACAGGAGAGTGAGTCCATCAATCAAGCGGTGGTTCCGCAAATCTACAAGTAAGTTATAAAATTTGAGGAAATCTGCACCTATTATAGCTTTGGGGACGTCAGCAACCACGAACTTCCATCTGTATTCTCTGCGTAACCCTAAATCAAGTTTTAAATAAATCCAGCCATAGGTATGAATCGGAGTACAGTTTGCTGCAAATAATTGGTAGTCAGTTCTGCTCCGTGGCTCTCGTAATGCTGTCCGCGGGTACACGCAGAGGTCTGATCCTGTATCTACCAAATAATTTAATTTTGATGTGCGGTCTGTGATGAAAAGGCGGCTGGGTTTATTCTGGCAGTCGTTAGCCGCTAATTCCGGCTGCCTCTGGTGTTTTCCGGATACGTGCACGGTGTGGTACATCTGGTTGACCTGTCACCAAATCGATTATGATACCAGCAGTAGCTCTCAATTTACGGTTTGCTTCTAGAACGCGACCTTTGCCTATTGCGGTGCGGCGATGCTCCTCTCTGCCTGCTGCGGTCTCTAAATCTAAAGGGTCTACTCTTTACCTCTGTTTGTAGTGCCGCAACCTGTCGCGTTAGCTCGGAAATCTGCTGCATCATTTGGTTCATTTCACTGCTGGTACCTGCACTCGCAACTACAGGTGTGGGTGGCGCTATTTCATAAACTTTATCAGCTAGATCTGAAACAGACTCGAGCGGTAAGTGGGTCTGAGACGCAATAACTGTTTGAATGTTCTGTGGTAGCCTGCTTGCCCATAATGTGCATAAAAAACTTTCGGGCACTGCTGGCCCGGCAAGGGTTTGCAAATGACGCAAAAATTGGGAGGGTTTGCGGTCGCCTAGTTCCTCATGCATTAGAAGCTGCTTAACTTTTTTTTCTTGCGAGGCTGACAGGCGTTTTATTAATTCGCCCTTTAATTTCTTATATTTATTTTCAGCTGGCGGCGACGTAATAATGTCTTTTACTTCGGCCGCATAGATGTGGTCTAACTGAGCTACCACATAATAAAATTTTGTGCTGTCGGCGCTTATGCCGCTAATAGCAAATTGTCCCTCAACTTGGGCAAACCACAATGCTGGTTCTTCAGGCCAAAAAGGAGGAATGCGCACACCCACCTTAAAAATATTGCCACTACCTCCGTCCGTAACATCTTGACTCGGTGCGCTCGCGACGTTTCTGGAAGCTTCGGCGGTTTTGTTCGAGTCCATGACGCGGCGCGATCTATCTAACTTTATTACAGGGACGAAACTCAATCACGTCGGGGTGTAAAGCGTGTTGGGTTGTTATAATAAAAGATTTAAATGCACAACACACCCTATAATTAATTTAGCCACAAGCAGTTTACAATAGTACTGTTAAAACTATACAGAAGACTAATTATAAAGCAAGCGACATACAAATATGTGATTATTAATGCGAGTGAAAATTTTTAGAGGAGCGCGACACAGGTGATGCGTAAGGCTAGTTTTGGTGCACTGTTCGCTCCCGGCGTTTGGAATGCGGCCGATCTGTAGGTTCTCGGTAACGGCGCCCGCGCACCTGCTTCACCCCGTGCAGTGCAGGGCCGTACTCGCGACAGGGTCGGGCTCAGCTGATTATTTAATTCTATTTTTTTATAAACAAATATTTTATACAATAAAAAGAATAATATTAATTACGTTACACTAAACAATAATAAAATGATGAAAAATAAAAATTAATTTAACTAGATCGCCACAGTGGTACCACACATGGCTAATTGTATTCGTCTATTTGACAAATAACCTTCATAAAAAATGCTTTATTTTCATATTTGGCAAACAGGGCCAATACCGAATACTTACCGTGTTTGAATATTTGGTATTTGCCTCCATGTGTGGCGGTAGTTGCGCTATTTGCCTATTCGTCGAAAAGAATGATGGCGGAATTTGTACGAATAAAAAAATTAAAAATAGAGAACTTAAAATAAATCGCATTAGTAAGAATACTTCACTAGTAACATGTTTACCACCACAAAATAAAATTAAACCCCGGGGTTATTTTAATATTCCATTTTATAAAAGTCGACCTTTAGTTTCGTTTTCATTCGCCATTTTTAACGCAACTGAAACAATATGTCACCTTGACAGTTGTTAGCATTGTCAAAGCGATATTGACAGTTCATTATGGTAGGTTAGATTCATCGATTTAGTACCTGGGAGGTATACCATCTCTTAAAACCATGCAAGATCCAGTGAGTGAATGAGATGTCGCCTTACATGATGTATTGCGCTGTCCCGCTTTCTCACTTGATCTTGCGTGTTTTTAAGAGATGGTAAGTAGGCCACAGGGGGGGGGGGTTACCATCAACTTTTTAAGTAGCAGGCTCACTATCAAATGGTTTGCTACCATCTCTTAAAACCATACAAGAACGAGTGAGTAGGCGCGACAGAGTGACACAGTAAGACGTCATCTCCTTTCATCATGTATTACGCTTTAAGAGATGGTGCATACTACCATCTCCAATAACCATGCAAGAACGACTGAGTAAGGGAGATGTCGCCTTACATCACGTATTGCGCTGTCTCATTTACTCACTGGATCTTGCATGGTTTTAAGAGACTGTATATAGTAACCCCCCTGGGGGCTTACTACCATCTCTTAAAACCATGCAAGAACGATTGAGTAAGAGATGTCGCCTTAAATCATATATTACGCTGTCCAGATCCAATGAGTAAGTGAGACAGCCCAATACATGATGTAAGGCGACATCTCGCTTACTCACTGGATCTTGCATGGTTTTAAGAGATGGTGGTAGGCACCCTGGAATGTGTTCCTGAGCCACACAATTTATGTAACAAATGCCCTTATTTTTTGTATATCTTTCGTACAAATTCTACTACTTAAAATGAATATTTTTCTGAATACAAAAAAATAATAATTTTACTGTTAGTTTGGTGTAAGATTTTGTTTGGCGTCGAATTGGCCAAACAAAGAAAAAATTGCCACGTTGACAGAGACAAAAATATAAAAAATATCTTTGGTCCTTTTCTTACTCATGGACTTCCCTATTTCGCCATCTCACTTTTTCACCAAGTAAAAATGAATTGCTTAATCACAGGTACAACTACTTAATCTATGAATTATTTATAATCGAACCTAACCTACCATAATGAACTATCAATACCGTTTTGATAATGCTAAAAACTGTCAAGATGACATAATGTTTCAGTTGCGACAATAATGGCGAATGAAAACGAAGCTAAAGGTCGACTTTAAAAAAATTAAATATTAAAAAACCCCGGGGTTTAAAATTTTTTTGTGGTGGTAAACATGTTACTAGTTATGTATTCTTACTAATTCGATTTATTTTATGTTATCTGTATTTCAATTTTTTATTCGTACAAACGATGTATGGAGTTTCGCCATGACTCTTTGGCAAATACGCCATTGCGAATAGCAAATATCCATGTGTGGTACCACCATAAAGGGTTTTACATTTCATGGTCACCAAAAACCAAAAATTTGATTCGATATGGTACGAGTAGCTTAAACTTTTACGAAAATAGACCATTTATTACAATACAACAATAATGAACATTTCATTAAAATAATTCAATATTACAATACGTTTTATTTTAAAAAATGGTTGCCTGTAAAGTCGGTTTTACGGGCGAAGATTTTACGTGACAACGTCTTTTTCTCGGTAGAATATTTATTGATATGAATATAATCTGCCGCGCGCGGTCTGCCGCGCGCGGCAGACCGATCATAGTTGAGTGGGAGAGAGACGCAAGGCATTCGGCGGGCCTCTCTCTCGTTCGGTGACTCATCGTAACGTTACCGAGCGTTACACTTTTTCATAAGTGACTCCCAGCCGCAACCTAATTTAAGACGTTGTCACGTCAAAACTAAAGTATAAGATTTCATAAACGCAGACGCTAGCGACTACGTTCGGATTTTGAATGAAATTTCTTATTTACCTCACTATCCGCCAGGAGCGCTGTACAGGTAGTCATACAAAATCGCTAACGCAGTCGCTAGCGTTTGCGTTTATAAAATCTCATATTAGGGGGTACTGTACTGATCGCGCAACTACTATACTTATACAGGATGTGAAGCTGTTAAGACTGCAACATTATCTACGGATAAATAAGTCCTTAAATATATATCTTACCAAGTAATTAAGAAAACAACACTTATTTTTTATTTTCAACTGGTCATTTTGGTAATCCTTGGGGGAGGCCTACGTCCAGTTGTGGACAGCCTGCGGCTGAAATGATGATGATTTTGTTTTTATTGAAATGACATTTCTATTTGCAAGTTTGATTTTAGAACTTGCAATATCCCATTGTAATAATAATATAATATGTTTTATTCTGTATATGTTTTCTCTATATGTTTTATTTTAAGGAAAACTTTTAAAAAAAAATACACGCACACCCAAACGCATATTAAAGTAGAAAAAATAAGACTTTTAAACTGCGATCGATTAAATTGATTAGTGTGTAAATTTACGTATTTATTCAATAAAATAAAATAAAAATGCGCTTGAAATTAAATATATTCTTGCGATGTTTTTTTTTTCATTCGTATGGTCTCAGGGAATTTGATAAAGACTGGAGGGTGACAGGATAAGAAACAAAAAGGGGCTTTTGCCCAGCATGACACATAATAGCTAGTAACAATAATATTCTATTCACGCGAATCTTTCATTAACATTTTTTTTATTTAAAATAAATTTTATAAATGAATTATTTTTTTTATATAAATCAGCCTTCCGTTTTCAATCGATATAAATTTGTTCCTGTAAGCCATTCAAAATGTAAGACTAGAAATTACTTACAAAATAAAATATACGTAAGACTTTTAATAATAAATTGCCTTATTCCATAAATATTGTCTAGTTTTATCAATAAATGTATTTTTTGTCTGTAATCTGTTTAAGTGCCTAATAAATAAAATAAAAATAATAGAAAAGCGGCGCAATCGTAATTGCTATATAAATTTTATATAAATAAAAAGAAAAGTGTTCAAAATATATTTTTATTGATCATAAACCTATATAGATCACAGATAGTTTAGCACTTTTACGAGTTAAACTCTTATTGCTCAGAAAATTACATGTTACATTGAACTTCTAATATAAAATTGCATGTTTATTGATAAACTATGGACCAAAAAATTTAAGTTTTTTTAATGAATATTGAATTTTGAAAAGGAAGAAAAGACATAAACAGTACAAAGTTTTATACCAACCCTTCATTGTTACGTAAATTAAAAAGATACAAAATTGAGCGAGAATATATTAAATTAAACTATTTTAAACGGTTTTCTATCGCGTTTATTGCTTACTTATTTATACCTAACGTTTCAAGCACTTTACAGAGCTCATGGTCGCAGGCAGACTGAGTTGACATTTGTCTGTGTCATTTGTTTCTGATGTCACAAGAATACAAAACCATAGCCCATAAATCATTGAAAACTATTTCGATTCACACAACAATCGCGAAAACATAAGAAATCATTATGTCGCTCATAATGATTTCTTATGTTTTCGCGAATCGAATAATTAGGAATAATTAAATATGCATGCAAATAAATACGTTTTTGTGTGTATTATTGTCTGTGGGTAGAGTTAAAGGTTTTTCTGTAACCAAAAATACTTTGAACCTTATTAATAGGTAAATAAGGTTATTAGGCTTTTTTATATTATTTTTTATCGCATAAATTGATGAAACACGCTATGCAATAGCTTTACCGAGGCAGTACCCGGGTGCGGCACGTGTTTTGTTATTATCATTAACTTACTCTTTACCACTTACTTTTTGCTGCCTAATCTATGCTAATGATTTAATTTTAAGTTTATTTCAAAGAACATTCTTTTTCTTTTCTCATTTGACAGTCCTATTCTTGTGAAAGATACAGGCACCAGGAGCGAGTGAAACCACGGGTCACAGATTGTAATCCAACTTATATCCAACTAATATTATAAATGCGAAAGTGAGTTTGTTTGTTTCATTATTTATTTGTTTGCTTTGACGCCCTATCTAATTTCGTATGCACATTAGAAGTATTGAGAAGGACATGAGGTACTTTTCATTCCTGGAAAAAGTACTGTTCCCGAGGGAAATACACGCAGGCGAAGCCGCAGGCAAAAACTAGTAAAATATAGATTCAAGATAATATACAAAACAAACAGACGGATTACTGTAGGAGTTACATGAAATTGTCAAAAGTCAATGCATTATTGAATAAATCACTCGCTTGGCCGCGCTCGCTGGCTTTGTTCATCAAAGCGCGTCATGTTCTTTGAGCAGGAAATGTCCGATCAGCCGTTTCTGTATGTCTGTCACCCCGCCGTAGATTTGTGTGCCTCGGGCGTCCCTGTTGATGACAAAAATAAATTAAGAAAAATAAAACATTCCGACGAATTGAGAACCTCCTCCTTTTTTTGAAGTCGGTTAAAAATACAAGAACGAATATAAAAAGGTTTCGACGAATTCAGAACCTCCTGTCCAAAGTCGGTTAAATAAGAACTGTCTTTCTTTATTTTATTTTTTGTTAGTGGATTTTTAAGCTATCTAAAGGCACCTAACTGGGGGTCTAAAAACGCCACTTTGAGCAATTCATCGAATCGATTCATATTACGAACTCCTTAGCAATTCTGTAGCAATTCCTCTATTTTTTGTAAAATGGCCAACTAAACTTTGCAATTCCTCTTCAAAAAAATTGAAAGAAATAGGAATTGCTAAGGAATTCGTAATATGAATTCGATTCGATGAATTGCTCGAAGTGGCGTTTTTAGACCCACTGAGCTTAACGACTGCTATCTATAGCAGCCAGGGCCAACTAATAACATAAGATATAATGTCATATCCCACTAATATTATAAAGGCGAAAGTTTGCAGGTGCAGCTAGTAGATAAATAATTGGTTTCTAGGCGTTGTTTGCCTGCATGAGTTTGTTTCTAAAATTATATCTAACACTTCTTCATTTTCGTTTCTTCATGACTGACGTGGCCATCGCGGTTAACACCTGCCCCAAAATATATCTAACACTACAATATCCTAAGTTAGTTACCTATAGTGTCTCTCAGCATCATACTTAGTGGACAACCCCCTCCCTCCCAGTATTTGCACGCAATGATCGGAAACCGCCACCGCGTTCCTACTGGCTACGTATTTCGCCATCGCGCTGTTCTTAGTGTTGACGCAGGTGGCGGCGCGGTATGTCAGTAGTCTAGATGTTTCTATCAGCACGCTCATGTCTGTAAGGCGATCCTGAAACATGCAAGAAAAGCTCGTTTGTAATATCTTTATTGCTTTAAAATACATAGTAAAAGGAACATTATTAAAGCTCGTTTGCATATTTATTTATTTATTTATTGAAAACTAAATACAACGGTTTCTTTTACACCAATTACAGTATTTAGAATACTAGGTAAAACTTATAGCGAAATATATATGAAAGTTTCAGTCTCAGATTGTCTGATAATAAGATGGTTCCGTGCTTCGAAAGGCACGTCATCAGGGTGTGCATGGTCAATTGATCGTGTCACCCACACGAAATGATGATGATATGAAAGTTTTAGGTCGTGAAATAGAATGCGGACTGGTTGAAAGATAACAGAGTAAGATTGGGGGGGGGGCGGTTCTCGACTCTCATGACTTTGGAGTAGAAAAAGTAGGAAAGCAGACCCCGGGCTCAGAGGCAGCCTCCAATATTTGGAGGGCTGAGGATGCAACCGGGAAAACGGTAGGATGAAGGAGTTTGTCCCCGCTACAATCAACTATTCCCACGGCCATGATCAAACTCGATCAACTGACTTCTAATCATACTGTTTGTCGATGACGTCACTCACCTTCACAGAAGGCAATCTGGTAAGACTCTTCCCGAAGGCCACTCTCTCCTTGGCGTAGTTGATGGCTGTATCCAGAGCTGACTGGGCGATACCTGGAAACGGAAAGGTCATTTGTAAGTTAACCTTATATCACTTATAGCACGTAACATAAGTATGTATTTTATTTATTAAACTAGCTGGCTCCGCTCCCGTGGGAATTCCGAGATAAAATATAGCATATGTGTTGTTTCAGGGTCTAAGCAATCTCCATTCCAAATTTCAGCCAAATCGGTTCAGCCGTTTTCCTGTGAAATCTATACAAACTTTCGCGTTTATAATATTAGGATTTATATAAGGTGGACTCAAATCAACTGCAAATATTTTAAGGGCGGATTCAGACCACTAAACTGAACAACTTTTCCTCCCTTATCCCTTGAGGATTCTCTCTTCATCAAGCGTCAGATCGTAAATCATGAACTTACCCACAGCATGAGCTGCGATGCCTATCCTAGCCTGGTCCAGCTGCTCCATGGCTATCCGGAAGCCGTCACCAGGTTTCCTCACCATGTATCCCCTGGGAATTCTCTCTTCATCACGCGTCAGATCGTAAATCATGAACTTACCCACAGCATGAGCTGCGATGCCTATCCTAGCCTGGTTCAGCTGCCCCATGGCTATCCGGAAGCCGTCACCAGGTTTCCTCACCATGTATCCCCTGGGAATTCTCTCTTCATCACGCGTCAGATCGTAAATCATGAACTTACCCACAGCATGAGCTGCGATGCCTATCCTAGCCTGGTTGAGCTGCTCCATGGCTATCCGGAAGCCGTCACCAGGTTTCCTCACTATGTATCCCCTGGGAATTCTCTCTTCATCACGCGTCAGATCGTAAATCATGAACTTACCCACAGCATGAGCTGCGATGCCTATCCTAGCCTGGTCCAGCTGCCCCATGGCTATCCGGAAGCCGTCACCAGGTCTCCCCACCATGTAGCTGCTGGGTACCCTCACTTCCTCCAACGTGAGGTCGCACGCAGTCGCTGCCCTGTCGTCAATACTTCACAGCTCATTTATAAGCCCCGCTCGACAGTAGGATAAGTTAAATACGTTGGACATGGCATTATTTATAGGTGCAATGGAATAATTTATTTACCAGAAGATTTTTAAGTTATGAACATACATAGCCCATACATACAATCCAATCGTCAACTTTTAGGCTTTGTCGTATTTGGGTAAAAACGGTCTGATAAAAATTATTTATGTAAAGTAAAAAAATTGACTTATGTTAGCACTATTAACTATTATGTGCTTACAATACATCCATACTTCCATATTTAATATTATAAATGCGAAAGTCGGTCTGTCTGTTACGCTTTCACAGCTAAACTGCTGGATCAATTTTGATGAAATTTGGTATGGATATAGTAAGGGACCGGGGATCAAACATAGACTACTGCGGACTGGCGGACAACAGCTGGTAGGTAATAAAGCTGAAGTATTGTTTTATTTTATTAACTTGTATGTTTAAATGTCTTTATCTCTGGAACTACATTAAAGCACCGGCTAATTTATAAAATTATTTCTGAATATGATGGCCCTATTCATGGGAAAGGTTATAGGGCGGTTAAAACCACAAAATACAAATAGTATCTTTATAACAATCTGATAAAACCAAAACCAACACCTTATAAAAAAAATAGTGGTATATCTAGTAAAGAGAAGCATTTTAAAAGGGATTGAGAACAGACGAGGAAACATGTTAAGACACTTGATACGACACGAGGATTTGATGAAAAACATCATTGAATAAAAGGAAGGATGGGTCCAGGCAGACCGAGGCATAGCTATGTGAAACAGATAAATGAGAAAACAAAACGTCGTGTCGTATCAAGAAATAAAAGAGTGTCAAGTAAGTAAGTAAAAACACTTTATTGTATTATAGAACTGCATATATGGATTAAAGTCTGCGACAAGATATACAATAGGCGGCCTTATCGCTAGTGCAATCTCTTCGAGGCTACTTTAAGGATAGGATAACTAGACCAAGCTTATGGTGCGTAAGTAACAGTTCAAACAGAGAAAGACTGTTTGAACTGTTACGCACCACAAGAAGGAGCCTAGCTCTTAAGTTTATGATGATGATCTATGAAACATTCGTGCATACCTGATTCCCATTATAGGCTCTTTCTTGCCCCTGAAAACACCTTCCGTGTCCTCCAGTGGTACCAGGAAACCTGTAATATCAAACCACTATTACGAACTTTATTTTCAAACCACTTGATAGCCACACCAGGCTTTGGTACTGCTTGCTGCCTTGCTACCTTGCTTATTCGCCAAACATGGAATTTTTTTTATGATAAACGCTAACCCTTTATTTTTTCATCTACTAATACATGGTATAAAATGAAAGCGCCAACACTCCTGTGATCGCGAAACTTAAAAACTAACAACCTGTAACGCAAAAAATGCTTAAATTTTTTTTTTTTTTGTTAACATTGACAAAAAAAAAAAAAAATTTTTTAAAGCTTTTTGTGCGTAAAACGGAGCGAAATTTGGCGAAAGCGATACAAGTAGCCATTACGAGAGGAGAGAATCGAGATAGGCGGTCGACCTACGGATTTTCATGCGGTTTTCACATAATTAGTCACAGGGAAGGTTCAGGCATATACCTAATACATGTGGGGTTTTATATAAGGTGAATTAAAATTAACTGCAAATATTTTAAGGGTAGATTCAAACCACTATGCTGAACAACTTTTCCAAATAAACTTATATTAAAATATTAAATATTTTTTTTCACTCTCCATAATTAACTAGACCAGCTGATTCTCAATTTGTGTCAAAAATCATAAGTTTATTTGGAAAAGTTGTTCAGTTTAGTGGTCTGAATCTACCCTTAAAATATTTGCAGTTGATTTGAGTCCACCTTATATAATTGAGTGAAATAAATGACCGACTTGTACCTTTAAAATGTTGACTCACATGCTAGTCCCTTGTGCCTGAGCGCAGGGTCTAAAGTAGCGAAAACAGCAGCCGCATGTCCCTCAATACAGCTGGTGACCCAGCTCTTACGGCCGTTGAGCACCCAGTGGTCGCCATCTTGTTTCGCTGTCACCTGGATGCTCGCCACGTCGCTACCGGCACCTAGAAATGATCAGTGGGTCTAAAATCGCCACTTTAGCAATTCATCTAATGGAATTCATATTACGAATTCCTTAGCTATTCTTTAGCAATTCCTATTTCTATCAATTTTTTTGAAGAGGAATTGCAAAGTTTAGTAGGCCAGTTTACAAAAAAAAGAAGAATTGCTAAAGTTCAGCCGTTTTCCTGTGAAAGAGTAACAAACATCCATAGAAACTTTTACGTTTATAATATTAGTAATAAGTAGGATTACACTTTTTTAACCTATTCTGTCTGTTACAGGACTACTTTTACGTGCTCACACAGAATGGGGAAGGTACTAAGTACTGTTTTTTTTTATGTTATCGAATAAAACTGTAACTATTATAAGTACGGGTTATAATTATGATTCTAGCTGTGACCTGTGGCTCTGCCCATGTGGTTTTTTTTTTTGCGCCAAAAGTATCCTTTGTTTGCCCTCGGGCTTTATCTATATCCATACCAAATTTCATCAAAATCGGTTCATAGGTTTAGCCGTGAAAGCGTCTATTACAGGCGTCCATATAATACGTGCTGTATATACGTTAAGTATACATGTGTGGGTAAAAGTTAAACTTTTTTTATTTTATGCTATCCAATAAAATAAGTTAATGAGCGAGAGAGAGAAAGTCGGACTGTCACCATTGTATGGAACCCTAAAAAGAAGTTAGCTTTGTAACAATTTATCAAATACTAGCTGACCCGGCGAACTTCGCACAGGCGGTACGAAGTTCTTAATATTTTTTTCCGTAAGAACCTTGTACAGAGTATTGGAAACTACAAAAAAAAATCAGCCAAATCGGTCAAGTCGTTTTCATGCTATGTCGTGACAACGGAAAACGGGTTTCATTTTTATATATATAGATTATCCTATAGCGTACGTGCTCCGTATATCTTATCACCGAAACTGGATTGTATTCAAACGTGTGATAAATGTATTACAGATAAATAAACTTGACAGTGGAGCCACAGAGCACACGTCTATTTTCAAGGTTTTTAGTAATCACTACATAGTATAAAACAAAGTCGCTTTCTCTGTCCCTAATGTCCCTTTGTATGCTTAAACCTTTAAAACTACGCAATGGATTTTGATGCGGATTCAAGAGGAAGGTTTTTATGCCCATGCGAAGTCGGGGCGGTAGCTTGTTTATTTTAAGAACTAGCTCAACCCCGCAGATTTGGCCGCGGTTTATTATACACAGCAGCGCCACCTACTTTATTTACGCCATTGACTATATCTTTTAGACTAAACCTAAGGAAATCGCGTATTTTTTCGGGAAAAAAGTACCCGCATTTAATCCAAGGTATCAGCTATCTCCATGACAAATTTCATGAAAATTTACTAGCGTGAAGAAGTAACAAACATACTTACAAACTTTCGCTTTTATAAAAGTGGGATGGGATAGGATCATAGGATGACTATATAATTATCGGAACGTCTTCTAGTCCTTGTCGATCATCACGGACATATTTGTGGATTATAGGGTCAATTGGCCAAGCACAGCACACCCTGGTGTTAGTTCTTTGGAACCGCCTCTCAGCCTCATAAGTCGATGTACTAGCGCTTAGATGATAACTTGCAGTGCATTCGTCAACTGCCTCCGTGGACAGCCTGTAGACCCGGGGGTCGTGGGTTGGATTCCCACAGGAAGCTCACTTTGTTTAGTTATTTTCAGTTCCGTTAGAACATTGCAGGCTTGAATCACCCGATTGTCTGACAATAAAGAAGGTTATTCCGTGCTTCGGAAGGCGTCGTTGGTAGTCGTTTAATTGAACCACGTTAGAGGCCGAAAGGCGGCTCCCTATAACTTTGACACCAGGGTGTGCACGGCCGATTGATCGTGTTACCACGAAATGATGATGAGCGCATTCTAAACGTCTATGTACTAACAAAAGAATGAAATAACGAGACACGACATTCTACTGCACTTAAATGTAATATCTCTAGTTATGCTTACTGAAAACATGTTTGCATAGTAATGAGGCATCATTACCCACGGATAATAATGTCAGGGATATATCATAGTTTTTTTTTTGTTTTGTCAATAAACCACATTTTGGCAATCAAACTTATGTAATATTTTATCGATGCTTATACCTAGCTTATTTTTGCCAGTAGGTATCAAGTTTTATTTTGAATGTTCTTTATTTTAGTCGAGTCACAGTCACAGAGTCAAGTCAGTAATCATGTCTAGTCAAGTTACTCAAGGGTTAAGTGGAGCGGTGGATGTTTCACTTAGCATTATCTTATGTGTGTTAGGCGGAGCGAAATGTGGCGATAGTGATAGAAGTAGCCATTACGAGAGATGAGAATCGAGATAGGCCTATCTCGATTCTCTCCTAAAGCAACCCATTGCTAGCCGCATCGCCTATGTCACGATTCATTTATTCCACGATTCCCTCGGACTTCTTTTACAACCTGCGCGGGAAGAGAAGCAAAAACAAAGTTTATTTTTAAAATGTTCTTACCAGGTTCACTAAGAGCGAAGCACCCAATCAATCCTTTGGTGTAATCCCTCAAAAACAATTCTTTCTGTTCCGGCGTTCCTTTTTCATTAACCAGATTTGCGTAAAGGAAGTTATGAATGCAGAGCGTCATGCCGGTGCTGGCGCAGCCTCGAGACAGCTCCTCCACGATAATGGCCAGGGATAAGTAGTCCAGGCCTAAACCACCGTATTCTTCTGACACAGTCGCGCCCATGTAGCCCATGTTAGTTAGTTTCTTTATCTGTGAACGAATGAATTAATTTCGTGTAAGTAGGTGTTCTTCGGCATCACCTCTGGGCCTTTGACATGGTTCCTTTAATGACTACCAGATGCCGGGAATAACGGCTTAACGAGCCTTCCGAAGCACGGATTGTGAACGGATGGTACCTGTTAAGTATTGTATACACAAATTGTAAAAACGGGAACTAATTGATAAAATAAGTATATTTTTTTGATAAATTGGTACACACTAATAGAAGTAAATTAAAACTTTTCCCAAGAGATACCCACATAAGCATAGGCTGGAACATGTACTGTTGGCAGTATGAACCAGCCAGTGCTGGTCTTTTGTTATGAGTTCCAGAAAGACTCAAAGACTCCACACAGAATGTGAGTCTATCTGGTCGTATCAGGATGAGAAAAGGCTAGCGGAAGATAGACACCTGAATAAGACTCTACTGACAAGAACCATCGATAAAATATTACTAAAGTATAGATGGATCCTCCATACATCAAAGTGTGCCTGAATTTTACTTTCTCCTTGATTAACTAGATGTCGCTACCAGTATCAATCTTACTATTTTTGCCAATTTTTCGTAAAAATAAGAACCATCAAAGCAAACCTCTTGTGACCACAAAGTAAATATGATAGTAGCTTCGCACAAATTCACTAGATGGCGCAATTCTTACAATTAATTTTCTATGTTTCGTTTTATGCATATCAATATATCTTGCAAATGCTAAGAAACAGAATATTTTAATAATCCATTGTAAGAATTATTAAATATTTTGTTTGGTATTTGTTGTATTTCTAAGACATAAGTTAATTTGTTATGTTAGATTGCAAAATATAAATATACAAAAAAAATATATATTGGATGATGACCAAACTACATAAAGCGGAGCGCATATCTGAAGTCAAGTTTGAAAGATGTATGTGTGAGTGAGCGATGTGTTCACAGCTAGGTAGGTTGTAGCTTGTAGCGTTGTTGGTGTTCTTTCTTTCCGTGTTGCGTTCTCTTATTTTTATACTCATTGATTTTATTAACGACCCCTGCATATTCCCCGGACTCCGATTACGCCTTAACGTTGATCCTAGCAAGCTATTTCTTGATTTTTCGTATGTTTACAAGTATATAGAAATCATTTTCAAGGTCAATCGACCCTGTATGCCCCGGTATTAACTTTTTAAAATCCCCACGGCCCCTGTGACGGTTTTTTACTTAACGTTCGATTTCCTTTGGTATTAATTCATAAGTGTTGTTAACAAGCTTATTTGACCCTGCACTCTGTGGTGTCAGTGGTCAATCGACCCTATATGCTTTGGTAGGTATCATTGTTTCGAAATGAGGCATTGCACTTTATTTATAGTCCATGTGAGTACTTGGTCAGTTGACCCTGCACACCTAGGTGCTTGAGTTTTATAATCTGTCAAAGTTCAAATCGGCCTCAGTAAAGAAATAAAAATCGGTTTTTGTTTTTGGGGTAAAAGATTAACCAAACAGCCCCTTGACCTGCATCACTCGACCTGCTGCGGCTTCGCAAAAGTTACTCTGCTTTCGCCATCGTGAAGCTAAACACCTTCGGCCTTAGGCACCAAGTTACTTATGGGACCATAATGGTATATGGGTTTTGGATTTTTTTAATACCTGCTTTGTTACTAAGGTACCCCTTTCAATTTGTCTAATATTTAAAATTAATAAAAGTGGTAACTTAGTAACACAGCAGGCAGGTAGGCTAAGTAACTTGGCACCTAAGGCCGAAGGCGTAGCTAGCCCTTCGCAAGGGCGAAGGCAGAGTAATTTGTACGAGGCCGCAGGTCGAGTGATGCGAGCCCGTAGGGCGAGCTGCGAAAGAATCCCACCAAGAGTCTGTTTTGTTAATCTTTTTCCCAAAAAAATATGCCCGGCAATCTCTATACCCAAGTGTTGAGCCAAGGCCCAAGCCGTACCCTTCCCACATCAAATAGGTATCCACAATCTTTCATCATCGACTTTGTTTGGGCCTTAACTATGGACTTAAGTAAAACTATATAGTGGACTGTAAGTAAAATATATTGTAGAAAATATAAAAAATAGAAAGTCTACGAAGCCGGTAATTTTTAACCGTGGCGAACGGTTGAGCAAGTGTCAGTCCGTAGACTTTGACAGACGCGCAGTTCTCAACCGTGTCGTCGTTCAGGGTTGCCCGTTGACGTTAGACGCGCGAACAACTTCATTCAGATTTATTAAAATGTTTGTTATGATTATGAAGCATTTTTAAACAACAATGTATTAATTATTTCATCCTTTTTAGTTAAGTACCTATCTAATTGGAGACGGTTTTGTTTTTTTGGCAAAAACAATCATGTCTCGAATGCTATGGTCGGGTAGTGTAGGTATATTTTCATGCTGTGGCTAAATCACTGACGCTAAATGTATCTTGTACCTGTACCTACCTACAAGCAAAATAATATTCGATGCGTGTGCGTGGACGTGGTTAGTGATGGTTTGCGTATAGTTCAATTTCTTTGAGGTGGTTAGTCGGTTTGTGTATGTGGGAGTGGTTACGGTGCGCAAGCCGCAGACGAAGCGTGAGATAGTGGTGCCATCTATGGTTTCTGGAAATAAACTAACTCGTATGTTATTCAAGTTACGACTGCAACGACACTTTTCATTTTTACGGAATTTTTATGGAAACCTATAACAAACACTTTTCAGTAGCGCCATCTAGAAATAAGCCGAATTTGGCGCGGCACAGATTCAATGTACGTGAGTAGCCATCTATACTTTAGTAATATTTTATCGATGTCTATATCTTACCTCAGAACAGAATATCTACACTACACATCAGTGTTATCAACACAAAGAGATAAGTCTCTCTCATATCTATATTATGTAATGGAGTTATTGAACTGGAAGGTTATTACCGTCTCTTTAAACCATGCAAGATCCAGTGAGTAAGCGTGACAGCGCGATACAAGATGTAAGGGCGACATCTCTCTTACTCACTGGAGCTTGCATGGTTTTATGAGATGGTGGTAAGCCACCTGTACTTAGAATACAATATTATTAATTTTACTTCATCCCAACTAATATTATAAAATGATTTTGTGTATTTGTTTGTTACCTCTCCACGCCCTATCTACTGGACCAATCTTCCTGTAATTTCAAATACACATAGCTAGGAGTATTGAAAAGAACATACATATAGAAAAAGCACTACTCCCGCAGGAAATTAATGCGGGCGAAGACGCAGACGAAAGCTAGTTCAGTTTTAGTTAGTTATATAAAACTGACTTTTAATACATAACAAGGAAAAATGCACAGCATGATTATCTGTTTTGTCCTGGTATGGCCTTGAGAGAATGCCTTAAAGCTTAAGTCCACCTATTGTATTATATTTTTATTAAGTTGCAATAAAGTTAAAATAATAAAAACAATAACTGGTTCCCTACAGGTGGGTCGTATGCCTGTTTGCCTACTATCTCTCATCTTAGCGCTTTCCCGATTGCTTCCTCAGCCAATTACTTCAGAGCCCAGGGTCCACTTTCCTACTTTTTCTCCTCCACTTCACCCGGTCTTCGGCATCTTAAGTTGAGAGACCATTTGTATGCATATCTTTTACTGCGACGTCAAGCCAGCACTTAGCACTTACAGCCTATTTGCCTACTAAATGGTATAAATAAATAAAAAATCAAGAAATAGAAGACAAGAAGAAGATAACTTACCTCGCCATAAGGAAAGCGTCCTTCAGTGTCCAGTTTGGCTGCGTTGGGCTTCAGATGTTCAATGCTGAACTGGCGAGCCTTATCCTGAACAGCCTGTTGCTGCTCCGTAAGTTGAGTGGTGAAGCTGCGGCATTGTGAGGCCACAGTCTTGGCACCATGCCGGGAACATACTTGAAACATTAAGTAATTGTTTTATTCATAAAAAACAAAAACAATAACATCTATTGTTTTTGTTTTTTATGAATAAAACAATTACTTAATGTTAAAACAGATTCTGTTAATTTCTTTTCAATTTTGTACATATGAGACAAAACATATTTTAAATTACATGATTTATTGAGGTTGGTAGTAAATTATAACAAGCTACTTATTATGTGCCACAATATGTAATATTTATTATATATTTCATAATTCCTCGATTTGTTGTGAATTTATTAAGAAATATAATATTACAGTTGACTTATGTACTTAGAACTTAAGTACCACGCCTAGTGAAAATAATAAAATTTTATTTGTATCAAAAGCAATAAATTCTATCAATAATAGGTATCACTAAGGTAACTTTATGATACTCACTAGTTGTCGCCGATTTCAATAGCGCGCCTGTTGCCATGATAAGTTCAGATAAAGACTGAGCTGTAATACGGCTATAATGCAAACACATACACTTGTCGTCCACAGAACGCCGACATTCGTATGCGATGCGATAGGTAAATGTATGATAATGATAATGGGACAAGGTCACACAATACTGGATTCAAAACTTGTTTATTTCCCAATCCGTGTACTTGTTTTCAAACTTTAATTCTTGATTTACCACTAACTCCATAACATTGTTTAACTGTGAAGTTCAATTCAACAGTTATGTTAGTTAACTTTCTTTTTCTGATATTTATGTACTTTAAAGAAAATTAAATATGTAAATCATATTAAATATTCGGTTGTATTTCACTTGTATTGTATCGGTTGTATTTTTGATGAAAAATTAATTTCACTCAAATGAACTATTATGATATGAACCTTATGTACCTTGTATTAAGGCCAAGTTCCAGTGGTAACTAATAAACGAATACCGCTTGCTGCTTGCTTGGTCAAACGTCAAACTCGTCAAATCATATGTTTTTGACATTGACCGCAGATATGACAGTACGTCTTTTTTTACTATTCCTACGGAGTTTTTGGAGGGAAAGCAAACTGTCGCTATGTCCGCGCTGTATTTAATTTCCTAAAGAGTCATGGCGAACCTCCATACATCGTTTGTACGAATAAAAAATTGAAATACAGAGAACATAAAATAAATCGAATTAGTAAGAATACATAACTAGTAACATGTTTACCACCACAAAAAAAATTTGAACCCCGGGGTTTTTTTAATATTTAATTTTTTTAAAGTCGATCTTTAGCTTCGTTTTCATTCGCCATTATTGTCGCAACTGAAACATTATGTCATCCTGACAGTTGTTAGCATTGTCAAAACGGTATTGACAGTTCATTATGGTAGGTTAGGTTCATAGATTAAGTAGTTGTACCTGTGATTAAGCAATTAATTTTTACTAGGTGAAAAAGTGAGATGACGAAATAGGGAAGTCCAAGAGTAAGAAAAGGACCAACGATATTTTTTATATTTTTGTCTGTCAACGTGGCAATTTTTTTTTCTTTGTTTGGCCAATTCGACGCCAAACAAAATCTTACACCAAACTAACAGTGAAAATATTTATTTTTTGTATTAAGAAAAATATTCATTTTAAGTAGTAGAATTTTTACGAAAGATACAAAAAATAAGGGCATTTGTTACATAAATTGTGTGGCTCAGGAACACAATTCAGGGTGCCTACCACTATCTCTTAAAACCATGCAAGATCCAGTGAGTAAGCGAGATGTCGCCTTACATCATGTATTGCGCTGTCTCACTTACTCATTGGATCCGGACAGCGTAATACATGATGTAAGGCGACATCTCTCTTACTCAATCGTTCTTGCATGGTTTTATGAGATGGTAGTAAGCCCCCAGGGGGGTTACTATATACAGTCTCTTAAAACCATGCAAGATCCAGTGAGTAAGCGAGACAGCGCAATACATGATGTAAGGCGACATCTCCCTTACTCAGTCGTTCTTGCATGGTTATTAGAGATGGTGGTAGGCACCATCTCTTAAAGCGTAATACTGAAATGATGAAAGGATATGACGTCTTACTGTGTTACTCTGTCTCGCCTACACACTCGTTCTTGTATGGTTTTAAGAGATGGTAGTAAACCATTTGATAGTGAGCCTGCTACTTAAAAAGTTGATGGTAACCCCCCCAGGTGGCTTACTACCATCTCTTAAAACCATGCCAGATCCAGTGAGAAAGCGGGACAGCGCAATACATCATGTAAGGCGACATCTCATTCACTCACTGGATCTTGCATGGTTTTAAGAGATGGTATAGCCCCCCCAGGAACTAAATCGATGAATCTAACCTACCATAATAAACTGTCAATATCGCTTTGACAATGCTAACAACTGTCAGGGTGATATAATGTTTCAGTTGCATTAAAAATGGCGAATGAAAACGAAGCTAAAGGTCGACTTTTATAAAATGGAATATTTAAATAACCCCGGGGTTTAATTTTTTTTTGTGGTGGTAAACATGTTACTAGTGAAGTATTCTTACTAATGCGATTTATTTTAAGTTCTCTATAATTAAATTTTTCATTCGTACAAATTCCGCCATCATTCTTAGGTTTTTTCGAGTGTTTGTGCATAATATTGGTGGATTATTATTCGCAAAGTGTTCGTGAACAAGCGTGAGTGTTGGGAAGTGATATAGTGTCGATTACGTGACTTTTTATTTTTGTCACCAAAATCTCCATGATATAGCTAAGTAAAATTTTTCCACCGCTTCACTTAGCCATCAGACTCAGACTAGACTTACTTGACTGGACTTGACTATTGACTTGAATTTTTGACTCGACTGACTTATGTAGGACTGAAGAAGATTAATAAATTCAAGAAAGGCCTTAAAGGACTAGATTCCATGGCCGTATAAACTATTCAAAAAAAAAAATACTATTCCTACTGACAACTGACAATCTTGACATTAGCATTGCATTGACAAGACGTTTATTGACGTAAACATTGCGTCAACAGCAAATTGATATTCCCTTCCTACTTAATTTGGTTCATACTAAATTCTATTATATTTTAGCAAAATTCTTAATGAAAAACTCCTTGAAATTTTAGCTTTTCGTCTGTTTAATGGTATAATTTCATATCTTAATTATTTCTTGTATTATTACACTGTTTTTTTTTGTACCATTACTAGGTGGCTCATTGATTAACAGTTCTCTCCTATATAATAACTAAATGTTGTGCTCGTCTTTGTATGTTTCACATGATACCTTTTTCCTTTCAGACTATTTGTGACGTTTTTACCGGCAACTACATAAATAACTGTGTCTCTTCAAACCATGACATTGGCAGAATCACCGAAATATCGGTGGAAGCCATAATCTAAAAGAAAGAAAGAAAGAAAAGACGTAAACTTACTGTAAATAATAATCAATTTTTCAATGATTTTAGCCCTTATACTTGTTTTGTTTTTCTTCCTATTTTAGTACCTAAGAGGTTTTTGTTCGCCTTTTAGGTTTCTGAATCCACATATATTTGATAGAATGTGCGTCGACCAGTAATTATAATCAGGGCGTATCGTATTTATAGGATCAATCAACCAATAATTCAAGTATTCATCATGACTTCAATTCTCGACCAGTACGAGCAAGCTTCCCAGGTTTCCCAGCGCGCGAAGCCCGTGGAGGAAGCCATGACGTCCTCAGGATACATAATGCAGCTGGAAGACAATACGCCGATGTTTTCTAAACAGAAGATGAACTTTAATCCTTCGGACGTGATCACCCATGGTGCCGTGGCCAGCGACTACCTGGTGCTTGCTATGGCCAACGGAAATCTCTTTCGAATGGACCTGAAGATGCCAAACCATCATGAAGGTATGAATAACAAATAGAAAAGACAAAATATTGCTCAAGTTGGTTATGGGATATTACTATGCCATATATCATAATACTGCTATTAGCTATTATCATACTATCCCACAGGGTTTGGTGGATACACTATATTCCACCAATTTTAATTTAAAACCCATCGTATTGTATTTATTTTGATCAAATAATTAGCAAATATAAAAATACAGCCATTGAAGTTAGTTGAAAAACTGTCTCTTAATTGTCTATTTTTACATCATCTAGTGTTGCATTTTAAATTCCAGAGTACCAAACATAAAAATATGTTTAAAAACTAACCCTTAACTATTTAATTACTTTACCTAATCAAAACCATGAAATTTCCAGAAATAAAGTACACCAAGTACATCCAACCTAACACTAAACTGACCGGTTTGTTTCTGGATCCACTCGGCTTCCACCTCCTCATGGCATTCGCTCCAAGGACCAAGGAAGGCAACCCAGAGCTAGTCTACCTGCATCGTAAGAGCTCCAAGCTCAAGTCTGTTACCAAATCAAGATCTTACGAGGTAACAGAAGTGGGGTGGAACAATGAGAATAAAATGGAAATCACGACTGGTCCAATATTGCTTGGCACTTCCCAGGGTCATATTATTGAGACTGAGTTGGAAGCAGACAATGATAAGATGTTCACTGCTAACCAGCAGTACTGGAGACAGGTGAGAAGATAATAAAATAATATGACATTCAAAAACTTTGCAAAAAAAAAAGAAACTCTAAACTAGGGCCACCAGTTTGATTGAACTAAGTTTTCTCTTCCCATGATTGGGGTTGCCCCTGGCGAAAAGTAAGGCAACTAAGAAATTCCATACAAAATACTTACGCAGTTGCTAGCGTCTGCATTTCTTAAATCTCATACTAGGGGTACTGGAAGAGAATGCTTTGGCAAAAATATAGTTTAAAAAAAAACTAAAAAAAAACATGCTTTAATGAGCAATCAAACTAAAAAACGAAAAATAAATTAAACCAAAAAGCATGTGGGGTGCTGACTAATGAAAAATATGGCACAAGCACCCCACATTCTTTTTGGTTTAATTTATTTTTTGTTTTTTAGTTCGATTGCTCATTAAAGCGTGTTTTTTTAACTATATTTATTTTCCACTTTTTAGAGATAAACTTATCAAATTATTGTATTGTCATTGGTCCTTGATAATTCTACAGTTTCAATTAAATCTGACAGTTCAAAGTGGGTCAAAATTAAGTTCAAAGAACTCGGTTACAAACAAACAAACAAACAAACAAACAAACAAGCAAGCAAGCAAACATACAGGTGAAGCTAATAAAAGCGTGTTAAAAAAGTCACTCCTTTTAGCTATTTGTATGTATTTGTAAAATTTAAGTGCAATAAAGAGTTTTAATAATGAAACTTTTTCCACAAGCTGCCTAATTACCTGCCTCTGTATGGATGCAAGGAAATTGAAGGATTGGTAATGTTCTTTATTATAAAATTATGCTTTTTTTGTAAATGAACTTTTCTTAATGCAGTAAGGTTGTTTTTAAGTTCCTATGCCTTGCAATATAACTCGGCCGTAAAAGGCCATTTACGGCCGAGTTATATTGCAAGGCCGAAGCGCAGCTGAGGCGTTGCCAAGTGCTTTTAAAAGGACGAGGCAAAGCCGAGGCCTTTAAAAAATACGAGTACGTAAATTGCAATTTACTTGCAGATTTCAGAGAAAGTAAAGTACTTTACTTTCTCTGCAATCGTCCAACATCGTATCAAATTTTAAAATGGCGTCAACAACAAGCCAGCATTCGTTGTGTTCTTTTTTTGAAACTTTTTGAAATGTTAATACTTATTTTTAAACGATAAAAGAATTAATGCTTAGTACCAACCTAACAAAAGTGTCCAGCAATTTCCATTAACGACCGCTAGAATAGGTTTTTTTTTGGTAGGCTGGCCAGAGTGAAACTAAAAAACCTAATGTATGAAAACGTGTACATTAAAAAACCTCCATTAGCGGCCAGCAATGATTTTTTTTAATACATTGTTATCTTAGGCCAGCAATGAGTCTATTGACGTATTGTTTTTTTTTTTTAATAATGAAGCTATTTCCAAGCAAGAGGAAGTAAAGATTTTTACGCGAAAAATGACAAAATTGTAGAATTTTTTTTGCACAATCTATGCACATTTTTCACATAAAATTTTCAAATATGATATTCCTCTCAACAGATATTTGACATCGGCCAAGGCACAGAAATGCCAATAACCGGGATCCAATTCCACCGCGTAGCCAGCACTTCAAAATACTTCATATTCATCACGACACCCACCAGACTGTACCAGTTCATCGGGAATGCGGTCACAACTGATGGAAGGCCGAGTCTCCAGTCCATATTTTACCAGTACCTTACATTGCCGGATACGGGCTTCCAAGAGATACCCTCCACTTTGAAGTACTCCAAACTGCAATTCCATTTTGATAGGGATGAGGTACCGAAGAGTTTTGCGTGGTTGACTGAGCCTGGTGTATTTTATGGACAAGTGAGTTTGATTTTTAATAAGGTCTATGGGTTGGTTATGTATTATTTACTAGCTGCACCTTGAAGTTTATCATACACAGTATCAGTAGCGCCATCTATTTTATGAAGTGTCTTTTTTTTCACCAAACTTACGGGAATCGCGTACTTTTCGCGAAAAAGATTATCGTATGTGTTAATCCAAGGTATCGGCCTCCATACTTGTTTGAGCGTGAAGATGTAACAAACACAAACTTTCGCCTTTATTATTTTAACAATTGTGGGATAGTGGGAACTGTTTCAAGTGGGATTTATTTAACCTTTAGTGTTCAAAATCCAAATGTAACGATAGGCGGACTTAATGCTAAAAGCATTATCCTTTTAACAGTTTGGTTGGTTAATCTTTGGGTAAAGGAGAGCTTGAATGTATGTGTAAAAGCTGAAATCTTTAATTTATTTTTCCTACTTATAGTTGGATCCAACATCTCAACAGAATTCCAATACCTTATTCACGCAAGGCGAATTAATAAACTACCCTCCTGAGTTAGAATCCGAGTCAGACTCCAAAGAAAAGGCGCCACTCTCGTTCGTCTTAACGGAATTCCATGCTATCCTTATGTACTCAGATAAAGTCAAGGCAGTCTCTCTTCTAAACCACGAATGCGTATACGAAGACCGATTTTCTGAAGCACACGGAAAACTCAAGAATATTATCAAAGATGTCAAAAGAAGGACAGTGTGGGCTATAACAGAAAAGACAGTGTTTCGATACAAAGTGGTGAGGGAGGAGAGAGATGTTTGGAGGATTTATATGGAGAAGGAACAATTTGATCTGGCTAAGGCATATTGCCAGCAGAATCCTGTTTACGTTGATATTGTTAACGTGAAACAAGCTGAACTCCTATTTTCCAAGGGAATGTATGAAGAGAGCGCTAATGTTTACGCTGAGACCAAAAGCAGCTTTGAAACTATATGTTTGAAATTTTTAGAACAAGATCAAATATCTGCGTTGCAAACGTATCTGTGCAAGCGATTAGATTCTTTAGACGATGATGATAAAACTCTAATTTCTATGGTCGTTATTTGGATGACGGAACTATATCTATCTCAACTCGGTCTTCTAAGACGGACAGGGAAAGAAAATACCGATGAGTACAATCGCATACAGAGTGATTTCGATGTGTTTTTAGTACATCCAAAGGTTTCAAAATGTATGCAGCATGTAAAAAAAGTTATATACGATTTGATGTCTTCGCATGGTGATAAGCAGAATTTGATAAAGTTGACGTTGATGAATGAGGACTATGAGAATGTGGTGGCTCAGAATATATACAGGAAGGCGTATGGGGAAGCGTTGAAGACGCTGCAAGAGTTGAGGAAGCCGGAGCTGTTCTATCAGTTTGCCCCAGTGCTAATGGAGGAAGATCCGAAGCGAACTGTCAACGCTCTGATCTCCCAAGGTATTTAATAACTTGACATTTTTGTTGAATAACTATCTGATGCCTGCGTCTTCGTCTGCGTGGAGTTTACAAAATAATTTTATGAATTTAATTTTTTGCGAGGTCCCCTATTTTTATAAAATAAATGAAGTCTAAGTTACGCCTTATGGTATTAGCTGTCTGCCAGTGAAAGTATTCACAAAAATTTTCCTCTTTCTAGGCCCAAGACTGAGCCCCTCAAAACTGCTCCCAGCGTTTCTCTCCTGCGAGAACGACGAAGCACACATCTCAGAAATCGTTCGTTACCTAGAGTTCATGGTCCAGAATTATAACGTTAAAGAGCGCGCAATCCACAACTACCTGCTGACCCTGTACTCCGAGGTGGATCATCCAGCGCTGATGCGGTACCTGGAGAGGCAGGGTTGGGACGCCGGTTTGCTCAACTATGATGTACATTATGCTTTAAGGTTTGTAACGTTGTATGTTTTAGACGGGTCATCCACATCAAAAATCTAAATCACTACTGACTCTTCAAATGAGGCTACAAATAAACGATAAGAGAAACCGAGTATAAAGCATTATCTGGAGATAAATTATACCTAACAAGTTTGTTGATTGGAGTGATTAGGCTGGGAGAACGGTAGTTGTATAGGGGTTTTGGTTTCGACCTGTTGGAGCTGGACAGTTGACATCACACAGAAGGCTTTATCCGGAGACCGCGGGGAGGCCCGAACCCCCCGGAGATGTATATCGTATTAAAAACAAACACTTGAACCACTGGACAGGAACGTATATATTTTGTATGCCTGATGGCGCAACATAGAATACCTACTATTTTTAATATATTTTGACGTGACAACGTCTTATAATTCGATGGAGCCGGCTGCACGCACGAAAAAACACGACGCAATCCGGCGTTACCTCGCTCTGAGGCGTTCCATTTAAGGCTCGAAGTGCAAGCGAATTTCTTATGACGTTGTCACGTTCAACTATCGTCAGTAAACCGACTTTACAGGCAACCGATTTTTTTTTTATGTAACATCCTTAAACCTATGTTGGACGAATTAAATGAATAATGTATATGTGACTTGAAGATGTCAATTGCAGGCTGTGCCGGGAGAAGAACCTGCGTCCGGCGTGTGTGAAGCTGTCGGTGCTGCTGGGCCTGTGGGGGCCGGCGCTGGAGCTGGCGCTGCAGGAGTCGCTGTCGCTGGCCAAGACTGTCGCGGACATGCCGCACCACGGCCCAAGGCAGAGGGCGCTGTGGCTGAGGATCGGTCAGTCAGCATTCTCACAAAATCGCTTTCTCTGTCCCCATGTCCCTATGTATGCTTAAATCTTTAAAACTACGCAACAGATTTTGATGCCTTTTTTTTAATAGATAGTGATTCAAGAGGAAGGTATTTATGCCCATGCGAAGTTGGGGCGGGTCGCTAGTTATAATAATATTACACTATATTATATTAGGATTAGCTCTTTAGTGGCAGTGGGCGGGGCATATAGCGCGACGAACCGATGGCCGATGGGGCAGAAAGGTTCTCGAATGGCGACCACGCACTGGCAAGCGCAGCGTCGGGCGTCCACTGACAAGAAAATCGCAGACAGACGCTGGATGCAGGCCGCTTCCAACCAGTCGTTCTGGAAATCCTTGGGGAAGGCCTACGTCCAGCAGTGGACGGCCTGCGGCTGAAAGAGAGTATATTAAATTCACATCCCATTTCTCTATTGTCCCAGGATATTTCACACTTTTCATTTTAAATCCCGGGTTTCGGCACCAAATGTTTGATACAGGTTACTTTACAATACAAAAAGTATTTTAATTTTGTTTGCGTCAAAGTATATCTGTACGCTAACTTCTTCTAATCCACACACAACAAATTTATATATTTCCTGTCTTTGTAGTAAAGGCATTTGCAACGTGGGGTCGTAGGTTCGATTCTCACGGGAAGCATACTTTGATTAGTTATTTGCATTTTGGTTAGGACATTGCAGGCTTGAATCACCTAATTGTCTGATAAGAAAGATGATTCCGTATTAAGGCGCGTTAAGCCGTTGGGCCCTGCTGCCACCTAGTGGTCGTTAAAGAAACCCTGTCAGATGCCGATAGGCGGTTTCGTAGAACTCTGACTTCAGGATATACAGGGTCAATTGATTTTGAAACCCACATTATAAGATTAAATTAATATATTTAATTCTAGCTGAGCACGAGATCACAAAGAACCAAAACGTGGCCGAAGCGATGAGCTTCCTCAACGAGTGTCCTCTCATCAAGATTGAAGACCTTCTTCCGTTCTTCAGCGACGTGGTCACCATCGACCACTTCCGGGAACCCATCTGCCAGTCGCTACAGGTCAGTGCTTTACTTCACGCTCGGAATAGTAATCCTACTATCCATATCCATCCATATTTATACTTCCATACTAATATTATAAATGCGAAAGTCTGTCTGTCACCTCTTCACGGCTAAACTGCTGGACCGATTGTGATGAAATTTTGTAGGGATGTAGTTAACGACCTGAGGTCAAACATAGGCTACTTTTGGGCGCGATATAACCGAGTCCCACGCGAGGCGAAGCCGCGGGGAACAGCTAGTAATATTATAAACGCGAAAGTTTGTATAGATGTTTGTTACTCTTTCACAGGAAAACGGTTGAACTGATTTGGCTGAAATTTGGAATGGAGATTGCTTAGACCCTGGAATAACACATGGGCTATATTTTAACCCGGAATTCCCATAGGAGCGGAGCCCCGGGCAACAGCTAGGGTGTGAAAAGGCACAACTCTTGTCGGTGAAGTCTCTTCCAGGTGTTTCTATCTTCCGCTAAATCTGAGATAGATAGAGGTTTACGTGGCGTACACAGCTATTTCCGAAAAGCGCTTTTTTCTCTGTCTAATTCTCTCTCTCTCTCTCTGTTATGCCTTTCATGCTTAAGAACAGTTGGCAACTTTGTATGTGGTCTTAATAAGTTAGAAAAAACATTCGGCAACATCTTATAGTTCAGATGATGATGCTAGCGTGATAAAACACGTTCTCCATTTTATATTTATTTTCAGGAATACAACAATCAAATCGAAGAATTGAAAGCAGAAATGGAAGAGGCCACGAAATCTGCAGAACTTGTGAGTACCTTAACGGTTGTGGCTAGCTAGTAGCGATTATAATACCTGCCTACCATGAGATATTTGAAACGCAGACGCTAACGGCGACTGTGTTAGCAATTTTGTATGCCAAATCATTTGAGCAACCCGGACTCACGAGTAGCCATACGCTGCCTTCCCCTCTGTCAAAGTATAAGCCGAGTCGGCATATGCAATATATGTGTGAGTAATCTGTACACAAATTATTCGCTGTGTTGTTTTCTTATTTATGTGTCGTCATCATTACAGATAGGTGACGTTATAAGTTTGGTATGTAGGTATGCCTTTTACTAATAATTTTTCATCCACCCTAAGAATAGAATAGAAAAACTCTTTATCGCACCAAACAAATGTATACATAATTTTGTTAAAAACTAGGTAAGGTACAAAGGCGGACTTATCGCTAATGCAATCTCTTCCAATCAACCTTAGGGTGGATGGAAAACAAAACCAAGACAAATTAAAAGGCGCAGGCGCAGTATATATACGTAAATAAATATACACACACAAAGATATAAATATAAAATAATATAATATAATCTACACATACTAAATAAAAATAAATAAAAACAAATAAAACAAACATAAATACATACATAAAATATACATATATATATATATTTAATAAGAGCATACTTAAATATCTCAATAAATAACTGAGCAGATACAAAGCAAATTAGGACAAGGCAGAAAGGTAATGGGATTTGACGAGATTTTTGAACCCGGTCAGAGTCTGAGCTTTCCGGATTTCAAGCGGGAGGGCGTTCCAGAGGTTCTAAGGTTGACTGAAAGAGATTGCTTAAACGATAAGTTCGCCTTTGCGCCTCATTCTTTTAAGTTAAGCTGTTTTATGTAATTTTATTATTTTGTGGTGCAATAAAGAGTATTTGTATTGTATGCAGAACAATACTTTTCCGAAAATGCCAGATCTATTGGAATATTAAAATATCGCTAATGCCTTCCAAATCAGTGGCGCATAGTAAGGTAACTAAGATAGTCGTTACAAAATCCTGACATAGTAGCTAGCTTCTGCGTTTATAGAATCATTAGCGACCCGCCCCGGCTTCGCATGGGCATAAAATCACTTTATCTATTAAAAAAACGCATTAAAATCTATTGCGTAGTTTTAAAGATTTAAAGCATACAAAGGGACATAGGGACAGAAAAAGTGATTTTGTTTTATACTTTGTAATTAAGGTACCGAAATGAGGTCCACGCGGGTGAAGACGCCGGTAAAAGCTAGCAAATCAATAAAAACGCGTGACGTATGATAGAGTATAGGTAGATATACCCTTTATTGTACCATTAACATACAAATTATACATGTTGATACAAATAAGGCTAATGCAATTTCTTCCAGCCAACTTAAGCTTGACTGTCAACGAGATGGTACAAAATAAAAAACCGGTCAAGTGCGAGTTGAACTCGCGTGGAGGGTTCCGTACAATGCCAATATCAGTTTTTAAATTCAATTGTGGTATTTCAACTAACTACAAACTATCGCCATCTAGTGGTGTTTTAGTGAACTAAAACGTTTTATATTGAATTTACCACTTAATTGTCAATCCTACCAAATTTCATCTGTTTTAGTCCAGTAGGTTCGGAGAAAATTGGCTGTGACAGACGGACGGCCGGACAGACAGACGCACGAGTGATCCTATAAGGTTTCCGTTTTTACATTTTTGCACGGAACCCTAAAAAGTAATTTATGTTTTAGGTGCGTTCAGAAATCCAGTCGTTCCGCAACCGCAGCGTCCACGTGTCGGTGACGGACGAGTGCTGTCTGTGCGAGATCACGTTGTTGCTGAGGCCGTTCTACTTGTTCCCGTGCGGGCACAAGTTCCACAGCGACTGCCTGCTGTCAGAGATACAGCCGATACTAGGTTAGTAGCGTAATGAGATCACCCGACGGTGCGATTTCCACGAGAATCGTACTGTACAGTCTGAACAACAAGACCGGCTCGAAGGACCAAAAAAAGTTATTTAGTTGTTTCCAGTTTGATTAGGACATTAAACTTGAATCACCTGATTGTCTGATAATAAAGATGATTTCGTGCTTCGGCACGTTAGCCGTTTGTCCCGGCTGCCATTTGGTAGTCGTTAAGGCAGAGTGGTGGTTCCGGAGAACTCTGACGCCAGGGCATGGGCAGGTGCATGATCGATTGGCCGTGACGCCTACACGAAATGATGACGTCACTTTGTAATGGATTTATTGGTTTTCACTTATGGATAGACCAATTCTATTCTTCCCGTGGATGTGGTAAATGACAAGGGGTCAAGATAGGACTGGTGGTGGTTATAACGAACGTTTTAACAAATTTCTAAAAAAAAAGAGTTGCTTTAGGGCTGTAGGGATGGTTAAAAAATAATGCAGAATATTCTGATTTGCTAGAAAATTAAAAAATGTTTTATACTAACAGGCCCTGGGCTTTCAGAAAATATCTCTTGAGATGCAAGTGACAATGATAAAATTCATTTATATTTTTACGACGATTTTTCATTTGTATGTAGTTTATATGTGTGCCTCGAACATAACTTGTGACCGCTAAGTGATGTTAGAAGCTAAGGACAGGTGCTATTAACCTCTGTGTTCTACGCGTAATTTTTCGTGTGTAAAGCACTATATAACTTGAGAAACTATTCCAACTCATCTGTTAAACTTCACCTTCGTTTGAAAACATTCACACTCTCCCTCTGTGAACAATGTAATGTATAGCGCCGCCCTCATTACTCCTGGTATATGTGTGAAGTTTGTATTGGTATATGTGTACCCTCGGAAGACCAGCGTTGTGGTTCTCACCACAACATTATGCTGAGTGGACCATATTGGTATAAACACAAATATTTGTAAAATTTGTTTTGTTCAATCTCTTTTTCCATTGTTTTTGTGTAATATCAAATAAACATTTTTTATTCTAATAGGTCCAGCGCGTCGCAACAAACTGCAAGACGTCCAATCCCGCCTCTCAGTGTTATCCAACATCGAGCTTAGCACTCGAACATCCAGTGGATTACCTTTACGAGAGCTGCTCAAGAACGAGATAGATGATATAGTTGCCAGCGAGTGCCTGTACTGTGGGGAGTACATGATCAATTGTATTGACAAACCGTTCATATCTGATGAGGATTGGGATAGAGTTATGAAAGAGTGGGAGTGAGAAAGAGATAAATATCTATACGTTATTGCGCATACCGGAATCAAGAGGCAGGCAATATAAGCCTACAAGTGTCTACTAGTAAATACATGATAAATAATTCTTTATGATGGGACATTTTTAGTCAGTTTTTTTAGGCTATGTAAATAAAAAGCTTATTACTGTGATAAGAAAAGATTAATACATAGTTATTAAATTATGAAACCATATATATTTTTCAGTTATCCTAAGAATTAAGTTTGTTTTAATATTTTATAGTGAATAATGGAACTGAATAGATTGTATTCTTTAAAACGGTGTATAAAATAAACTGTTTATAATTTATTTGCTATTTCATTTGATTTCTTAAAGATTTTCATAAAATAAAAACACATATTGTGGATTCATCATTTATTGAGAAAATTGTGTTATCAATTGTTGATAAACAATAAATTAATTAAATATTATTAGGATCTTAATTATCCTAGACAACAAATCACTTAACGCATTTTCTTTAATATTAAAAACGTAGCTGTACAAACATAAACACTAAAATATGTATAGTTAACACCAGTGTTATACACAAAGGACAACACAAAGGAGGAAGGCAGAAAGTTTAGGCCCCGTGCGTCGGATTTCAACTGTGTTCCTACAATATTCACTAATGTCTCGCCTAAATTTATTGACTAGCAGCACTGTCCACTTCCATTGTCTGTGAGTCTGTCTTATCGCCTTTGTCGTCTACTTGCATTACTTCTACTTTATCGGCTTTTGGCTTATTGCTATCTACAGACTTATTGTCTTTGCTTTTGTCCCGTTTCTTCACGTTCTTTGCCTTAGGTTTCTTGGCGTCATCCTTTTTGTTCTGCTCCTCTGGTTTAGTTTCCTCAGGAGCCTTGTTTTCCTCTGGTCGAGTGTCGATTGCTTGTGGTTGCTCATTCTCTTTCTTTTCCGGCGTCTGCTCAGCCTTCTTCTCTTCAACTTTGGGTTGTTCGTTCTGCTGTTCTACTTGTGGCTCACTTTTCTCTTCCTCTTTGGTTGGCTCCTTCATTTCAACTTCGCCGTTTTGCGGGAGAGCTTCCTCCTTAGGTGCTTCAGAGTTCTTCATTTCCACGTCGAGAGGCGCTTCTTGCGGCTGCTCCTGCGGCTGAGGAGTGCTCAGACTTTTGTTATCAGCTTTCGCTTCTAGCACCGCTATGCATTTTTGTATACATTTGATCGCCTCCTTTCTGGCCTGCCTGATGTTCTCTTTGCCATCGGTCTCTATATTATCTAACTTAATGAGATTCCTAGTCAGCATCTCATCTAGGTAAATATATTTTTTGTCTTTTTTGGTACCGGTAAAGTTTTCGACATCGGTCATTAGATTCAGAACGTCAGTCTGGATGCTGAGGATCTGGGTGATGGGATCATTGGCAGACGGCTGCGGTTTAGGTTGCGGAGGGACTTGTTCTTGCGGAGGAGCCTCCTGCCGCGGCGGAGTCTGCCGCTGGTGCGGCGCGGGGGGCTGCTGCGGCGGCGGCGGCGGCTGCTGCGCCGGCTTCGGCTTGGACGGAGTACCACTCTTATATTCGTGATGCACGGGCACCTTCACGAATTTTTCTTCAGGGAAATTAGGTTTCGGCGACTGAGATCTCTGCGGGGAAGCACCTCTGTTGAATGCGGCCTGTGGATACACTTTTTGCTGCGCGAACGGCTGGGGGCCCTGTCTGAACGTATTGAAGGGAGTTCCGAACGCTCTGGAGAAGTTGGGCGGCGGGTGGAACCCCACGGGACCGTCGTCTGCGAAATACTGTTCTCTGTCGACGTGCGGGTGCGGCTGCGGTGGCGGCGCGTGCGCCGGTTTGTGCTCTCCGTGGTCGACGTTCTTATTGATCACCGGCTCGTCTCTGCCCTCCACAAATATGGGTATGTGTCGAACATTGGACGACTCGGTGTGAGGCTGTTCGTGATGGTTTTGGTCGCTCATTTTGCTAGGGTTCTGGTTTGCCCGGTTGTCGGGCGGCGCTGACATAGACCTCTGGGCTCGCTCTTCAGCATCAACCAGGCTGGGATCCGCCGGGCTTTTCTGTCCTAGATCTACTGTGTTCCTCAAGCCGTATTGTGGTAAGTATGTATGGTCGTGCGATGGTCCGGGATTCTGTTCTGTTTGTGTGGATGTGGTCTGTTGTTGTGACGACGGCGGTTGTGGCGGGGGTTGCGGCTGTGGCTGAGGGTGAGCCTGTGGCTCGGGTTCGTCCCGGGGAGCGAACCTGCGGTTCCAACGTGACGGAAAGTGTTCTCGGAACTCTGGCGGGATGTCGTCGAACGGGAATCTGTCGAAGCCACCGAAGTCGTCGCCAAAATCTGCAATAGCGAAACGTTTTTTTATATAACCTGTAAAGGACAAAACGAAATTCAGTGTCAGTGATGAATAATATTCAAAGAGTGCACAAGACTGGATTTCAAAGTGGATGATTTGTAGACATAATTTTCAGATTTCTGATCTATTTCCTGATTTGATAAAAGAACTACACTATTTTTGTGCAATGATATCAAATTTGACTGACAGTTTTGAGGACAAATTCTTTCATTTTTGGCTATTGTGAAAAGCGTCATAAGTACTTGATCCACAAGATGTTGGTGCAAACACCTACCGTCTGTATGGTCCTGGCTGGACGGGCGTCGCTTCCTGGCCCAGGCCGCGGGCCGCTGTCGCAGCCTCGCCGCGATGTCGGGGTGTCTCGCCGCGAGCTCGCTCCACGCGCCGGAGCCCTCCTCCTCGTCAAACGGAAAGCCGCGCTGTTGACAAAAAGAGAAGACATTTTAGCGAAACAGTTCGATATAAAATTTTATTTTTATGTGATGTACTGTAATTAATAACTGATGTTGCGCGCACTGTCATCTTAGCTGTGGTCCACTACAGATATTATCTGTGGTGCATAATAACATAGCGGGACCGACGGACGCGCGCACCGCGCTAATTAGAATTATATTTTGTTTATTTTGATGAAATGAGGGCTCGGTCTAATATTTAAAATTACAAGTGCTTAATTGTTTAGCTTACGATTCAGAGTCCAGGGTGCTCTTTAATCAAAGCCTAGGTTTGGCGATACTGGTTATTATAATGTAGCACCTGCCGTCTGACCTGTTACCCTTTTTACAGGGAAAATATTATCAATAGTCATGATCCAGGTAACATACTCACCTGGATAATGTGAACCAAACTGTCAAATTAGCCCGTCTAAAGGAATTTGACACAGCTTTTACATACGAAGGTAAACGCTAGGTTTTCGAGCTCCACACAGACGTTAATAAGAATATTTACAAGAATGGATTACATCAAAACGATAACAAGTAATAAATTTAAATCCATCAAATTAATGATTAATGCCACACAAGATCCTGGTAAACGAAACAAATAAAAAAGATGACAGATATATTGAGGAAACGAACGAGAAGCCATAAAATAGTATAACAGCTGAAATGACAAAGAATCGAATCGATGGCAGTTATTAAAGTGTCAACGTTAATAAAAAGCAAACGGCATTCGTAATACAGGAAGCAGTCGATCGGCTATCATTATCAGGTCTCATGAAATGTATTAAACATGAAAACAGCAGGTGCTATAGGTACCTATATACTTGTATTCCGGCGAAGAGGCTACCAAATAAGGCAAGGCCGGCCGAGGCGACCTCACTGTCGCGATTTTCGTGTCTAGACGACGGGACTCGTGATCTTGGATTGGCAATTGCTTGTTGGATAGATAAATTGCTTACTACTAAAGCGATTAAAAATACATAGGGATACAGTAAAGAAATCTATAAGTTTAGTGAACAAAGAAAATAATTAATGTATATCAACTAAGAAAAAAATAGTTCATACCACGTTTAAACAAATATCAATGGTGTTGTTAATATTAAAACTATATAAATCGAAGTAGGTAATAATAGTATTGTAGAAAAAAGAAGAATGGAATTAATTTACAAAGTAGAGGATTATACGATTAATGATGATTTTTGATTCTTTAAATTGGATCCAATTTACTCGCACTTAGAAACAGTTTAAGAATGAAGACTTGTAATTACAATTCAAATCACTACTGCACTCAATCAATGTCTAATAATTAATGACGAACAAATTACAATTTAACCATACGACGCTCGAATGCAAATCTGCATTATTATGCACAACACCTACACATTAGTATTGAGTTGTTTTGTGGTTGTTCGTGGAAGGAATATCATTGCTGCTGGAGGTGTGTGGGCGGCAGTTTTTGCCATTTCATCCACACAAACAGTGTTCAAATAATACATTTAAAAAAATGTGCCCGCGCGCGCTTTACAAATTCTATGGTTCAAATTATTTATCGAACGTTCAACCCATATGTCACCTCAGCTGTTATACAATATGGAATAATCTTATATGGTATGCTATTATGATATTGTGTTGCGTAGATATAGAATTTATCTAATGTCTAATACTAATATCTAGTATAATAACATTAATTAACCACAATTTAGTGACATTTGAAATTAAGGAAACGTCTTTAGAAATATAAGAAATGTCCAGCTTATTTACGTAAATGAGTATTACGTAATCTATTAGACCAAACTTTTTTGAAACCTAAAAAAAAACATTACCAAGACTTTAACAGAGATAAATATTAAACTAAGAAAAACTTATAGTGGATATATTTTTTAAAACTGTAATAGCATTACGCGCTGAACTGAACGTGATAGGGTAACTTATATTTATGGTATTTTTCGTGTAATAATCACTATATATCAATACAGCAGTAGAGTTCTTAAGATTGCATAATGAAGACCAAGGACCGGCCGACGGATAGATACATAAAATCATAGTTAAAACCTGGATGGAGACCGGATGAAGTGAAAAATACATGAAAAGGCCTAAACCCAACTATGGGTGACAAGCGAGACAGCGCAATACATGATGTAAGGCGACATCATCCTTACTCAATCGTTCTTTCATGGTTTTTAGAGATGGTAGTAAGCCACCTGTGAAAGAAGAAGAAGTTTCGAAACGATCACTGCTCGGAGCTCAAACAGGAGATACGCGAAACAATTGAAATCGAAAAACTGTTATTGTACAATATGAAATTCAATAAATAAATTGAATGGAATTCTCAAGATCAAGAACATGAAGTTAAAATCGATGAGGAAAAAGAAAACTTTCGAGTGTCGCACTCGAAACCTGTTTGATGTTGACGATGACATCACCGAGTGGGCAGTCGAACAAAAACTGACGTTGCGTCATTTGCAATGAGAGAGGACGATCGGAGATGATAATGGTAACGCTGTGGAAGCACGTGGACAAATTCGTGACATCGCGAATGCATAATAGCGCGAAGATGATGTAAATATACGAAATAACAACACAGATTGAGCTTACCCCGAATTAAGTAGTTTAAACTTGTAAAAAAATATTAATAAATTATGAAATGTTATTGACAACATCGCATTAGATTGTGGTCTCAGGCTCGTTTAAATATCTCTTATAAATAAATATTGATCTTTGATTTTTTATCTATTAAATACACTTTCATTGCTCATAAAAATTAATAAATTTCGTTCAGTTTAGAACAAACTTACTGAAAAGAAATACTATTGTTATCAAATGTTTTATTCTTCAACGATAACACAATCTCGTACGTATTGTAAACTAGCTGTTCCCCGCGGCTTCGCCCCGCGTGGGACTCGGTTATATCGCGCCCAAAAGTAGCCTATGTTTGACCTCAGGTCATTAACTACATCCCTACCAAATTTCATCACAATCGGTCCAGCCGTTTAGCCGTGAAGAGGTGACAGACAGACAGACAGACAGACAGACAGACAGACAGACAGACTTTCGCATTTATAATATTAGTATGGATGTTTTGAATCCAAGCGCGCCATTTGTCAAATATTTACTGGGAAAATAGAACCCTATTTTATCAAGTTGGTAACATACAACCGGTAAATTTGAATACGAAACATAACCGAATACATACCTTCATAATAATACTGACGCAATCAAAGAGTTCATTGACCTATGGCAACAAAACCACAATTACACGAAGATAATGAATAATTGGAGAGTAATGTTACAGTTATACCAGCGATGTCAAAAACTACTAATGAATAGTTTATATGTAAAATCTTAAATTATCAGAAGAATTCCTAAAATTAATGATATGTCAAAATTGGCAAATGATCCGGCGCATCGATGACCCATATAATTCTACTACTCGAGTCATTTAGCGTCCCACGAATTTACCATAAAAGGATTAAGTGTAGAACATCCGGTAATCAGCTATCAAATTAAGGAACAGTCTCGATTGAACATTCAACCTTATTTGCATATGGTGGGTGTTGGAAATCTGTGACTGTGTTAATGTCTAATCCTCTCCAAGTTATACGTTTTACATAAACGGCGATGAGATCAGCATTAAGTTGGTTCTACTTGAGTAAATATTTACAAGTCGTGAATTTACAAAGCCTCAGCGTTATTAGCAGCCGACCGTGAACTTGACTCGCGAAATCACTCACGTGGTATTTGAACGTGATGACTTAGAACCGAACTTTTCTAATACTGCAGTAATTTATAATTGCATAACAATAACAAGAAAAAAAATACGATACTATCGACACGAAAAGAAGTGACGGTAAATTAAAAAGATCTATAATCATAATCGAATCATAAACGAAATTACTCAGTCAAGTTCCCACCTGCTCAGCTTTTCTAGTGTTCTTTTCTTCTTCTTGAACTAACACCAGACCTACAGCTGAAATTCTACAAAACCCAAAATAGTAATCAATTTAGAAACAGTAGTAGTAAGTGCCAGAGTGTGAATGACCGATACCAGAAAAGAGATTACGAACGAGCATAAGAGGATGAGTTGCGGACCGCATTTAGATCAGAATGCACTCGGCGGTAGGAAGTGAACTTTGATTAGATGTTCGATAGAACACAGAAATAAATTCTTGATGTATTGCTATTATTAAGCCTAGCATTAGCATTAAACATCGGTTTTGGAAATTGAAAGGGATTATGAATTTGTTATGTAATATGATTAAAATCAAAATTCACTTATACAGTGAAAACAACTATCGCTGACGTCTTATCCATAATTATAATTTCTTAATTTCTATATCATGAACTGCTTAATCTATTTGCAGCAGTAATTTTTTGGGAATACGTAATGCCTTACAATATTTTAATATTTATCATACTGTACTGCTTTTTACTGATTATAATTCTTGCAATAGCTGCCGTAACTGATGCAGTTAGTACGACAATTGCAGCTTCTACAAATACTTTGTCATCATTACTTACATGGGCTTATGTGTCAACGTTTCTTATTTTTCAATCAAACTCTATAAATGGTGTTACATTAACAGCTGTGCGGCTATCGTCGTCAGGTCGTCGGCTGACTCATGCGAGCCACGAGACTTGGGTGACGTCAACTGTTGTGTTGCGACAGTTAGCTCGTGCATTCAAAAAATATTTATTAACTAATCAATTTTAATAAACTAAGTTTTTTCCTTGAATTTTTAAAATCACATAATAAAGCGAGAAGGAACTTTTCTTATCCCGGCCATTAGTTTTTATCGTGTTCTAGAAACAGGGTTTCAGTCCTTCCTACATGGTTGTTTACAAAATAATTTATCTTTACACATTCAGACGTCCTCTGATGTCAAACATTCAGAAAATTCCACAAAAGTTAATCTGTTTGTTAGCAGATTAGAATCGCGGGCATTGCAAATAATTGCCTTGTTGGCTGTTGGAAGCGAGCCAGAGATGTGGTTGTTACCGCCAAGGTTTCCATATTTTGAGTGACACATTTTCTTCTTATTCAAGAGCACTTGACATCATTAGATTGGATACAGGGACGTTATTTTGCGCATGATTTGGTAATTTCTTCAAAAAAAAAAGTTTTTTCTTAAAAAAAAATTATAATATCTTTGTAGTTGCTACTGAAAAATTTTATCGGCTGATCAATAGATAAGTGGCAGCAGATCTTTTATTCTGCCATCAGAAAAAAAACAATAATGTAGGCAGAATGTAGAAGAGTTTACAAAATAGATGAGATTGATATAAAATTAGATTATAGTCAAAACAAGGATTTATGTTTACATCTACAAACTACTATTTGCAGTATGTATTTTAGAAGTATTCACTAGTCAAACACAACACCAAGCTTTTGGCGAAAATATGCCTAATTTGGCATTCCCGTAACCTAAACAAAATATAGTCAAAGAGACATTAGTATTTTCTTCTAAAATATTTATTGTTTATTAAATTTTGAAATGTATGTAAGTACTATGCTGACTTGTACTATCACCTATTGTGTGACTGTGGTGACCATGTTTGGCAAACTCCCAATGGCCAAGAAGGTACAATATTTACACGACAGGTCATTCCGCTTTAGCTAAATCCGATAGCATTAGCTCATCGCACAGTTTTAGACATCGTTTGTAAGAATTTCAAAACATGGACGTTGAAATGTTACCAAACAAAAGAAAGTTATGTTAATTTTTTACCTATGCTGTAGTTGTAGGTGTTACGGAATATTTTTGTTACCTATCTATGTTGTTATTCAAAATTGTTAGTAATATTTATTAAATAATTTGATTGAATTACCTAAATGCAAATAAACATGATTGGATTAAGGTTGTTTTATTAAAAGAAAAATAAAGCAAATATGCATGTCGGATGTTGGTTACCATGATATAAAATTATTAATTTTGAAATACTAACATTTGTATAGTACGCCTATATATAATAAAAAATAATGATATCAATATAAAATCTTATTTATTAAAATAAAATAAACTAAAAATATTTTCTAAACTTTTAGTCACCTTTAATTTCTTTTTAATTAATTAACCAGAGCAATATTTTTTTATGTATGTTTAATGCACACCGAAAAGATTTTAATAAAAAAACATGCCGTTTAGATACGTAACGTATGCCTAAAAACATAAACAATATTTTTTTTTTATTAAACTTACATCATAATTTTTCGCGGTATTCCCATGATATTCAGGCGGTTTGTCCACAACTACTGGCGATTCCATATTATCATAAATATCACTGGAATGTATCACAGGTAAACACTTCACTTCGATAACACGCTATAATACTGATCAACTTAATACTCTCTTCACCGAATCTGTTTGTATACTGCGGTGATCGCCGGCACCGAATCATATTTATACAAGTGCCATGAGCTCGATGCTTCTGGACGATGCGAGAACGTTCGAGACGCGTACGTGGTTGGGGACCCTGTACTAGTAAGCAGGCGAGTTTCAACCCACGCCGCTTTAGCCAATGGTGACTTTGCCATGAACAATGAATGGATGTGTGCGGATCGTAACGTGGTAGGAGGGGACGAATCGCGTCTGCGTACTGCATTTTTGGATGTTTCGAGACACCTTTTCGACTTTGTTCCGAGAAGGGCTTCGATTAAAAGAAAAAAGGAAGGAAAAGGGGTGTGTCCTTTCTTTTGAAATTTTTAATGGCGTTTCATCTTTCGGTGCTACGATTCGATGGCGATATTGAAACAAAAACAGAAAATAAGAGTTACTTGCACAGTTAAATATCACCGTATTTGAAAACTAACGAAAACAAAGTGGCCACTTTTGGCGGTAATGACTTTTTTTCTGAATTAGCCAAAGGAAAAATAATGAAAAGTAATACCAAAAACACAATTTTTTTCAATTTGATCTGATTTTAGAGTAAAAGAAATAAAATGATTGGTGGCGCTAGTTGGCTTACGATACGCTTAAGATAAAAAATGTGACAGGAAAACCAAAATTCAAGATACCCAAAATATTTAATATTTAAATTGGTGAAAATTTTCAATATAAAAGAATTATTCGCAAGGTACTAATAAGTCAAGAGCCTACACCATAAAAGCAAACACAGTATAATCGACGACGATACTCATATGCGGCGACAAGACAATGGCGATCACAACGCATGTTTATTAAACTCTTCTCTTCGCCGCTCCTTATAAATATTTTTTGATTAATGAAAATGCTATAAATATTGCCCAATTACAGGGAGCGGTGACCAAGACCAATTCAGCTATTTAATTTTATTGAGTTCTTGAGATTAAGATACTGAGAGGGAAATGTATGTAGCTTAGCTGCGCAGCTAAGGTTAAGAAAGAAAACCCCAAATTACAAGTTGCCCTAATGATATTGCTACAATGATATAACTGATAATAAATAAAATTGAAATGATGAAAAATTTATAATGTTCTGCCAAAAAAAATAACAAGAGTAACTACACAAGTGAGATTTCAGCGCAGAATTGTAATGTCTCTCAAAACCGTGCAAGATCCAGTGAGTAAGCGAGACAGCGCAATACATGATGTAAGGCGACATCTCCCTTACTCAATTGTTCTTGCTTAGTTTTAAGAGATGGAAGTAGGCCATCAGGAATCTTACAAATTGAAAACAAAACAACTTCATTTCTTTCTGCATCATCTTGAGTACCTACGTAAGAAAAAAAAAACAATTCGTCACAATTTGGTGATTTGATAAAAATTGCATTCTTCAAAAATAAAAATACCACGCTATGACAATGCGCAAAAGCTGTATTATCAGCTGTCAAAAAGTGTAATACCGATGACCTATCGTTCATGAGTATCACTAGTAGTTAGTAAGAAGACCTGATAAACTGATAATTTCCTCTACAAAATATGTAAACGAGATTTCTGTCAATAATTCGATCATTTACTGACTGTAAATGACTAATGCCCGAATACTTAAACGCTACTCAATTTTGAGAGCTGTTTAAGTATCATGCTATCACTGACATATCGCTGACGTTCAGCGCGACAAATGATATTTGAGTAGCTCGCAAAATTGAGTAGCGTTTGAGTATTCGGGCATTATTTATTTACAGTCAGTAAATGATCGAATTATTGAAGTAGAAGTCACTATTATAATATGCTCATAAATTGTAAAGTGGATTTAAAAAAATACCATTAGTCTACATGACTACAAAAGCCTACCTCAATAAGCAACATAATTAAGTACTTAATATTTCGCGATGACGGAAAGAGATCCGACGGAATGACCCTTATCCCGTGGAAGATGGGTCGGCCCTTGGTTTGGGACGCCACTTGTGTTGATACCTTGGCACCGTCCCATCTTTCATCATCGTCTAATGGTGCGGGTGGTGCAGCAACATCAGCTGAGTGCCTCAAGCGACGCAAATATAGTGATAAAAGCTACATATTTGTGCCGTTTGGGGTAGAGACGCTTGGGCCGTGGGGGCCAGGTGCTTTTGAAATATTTAAAGATTTGTCGAGGAAGGTTAAAGAGGCAACTCGTGACCAGAATGCTGGCTTATATCTTAGACAAAAAATAAGTATTGGGATCCAGCGAGGGAATGCTGCCAGCATTTTGGGCACGTTGCCTCAAACTGTAGATAGTTTTTAGGTTATCCTTTAGACTAAGTTTTCTTATTATTTTGTTTCAATTTATACGTGCAGATTACTTAATAAATAATTAATAGATAAATTACTTAACCAAAAAAAAAAAATGCCAAATATAAAATTTGTTTAAATTTAAAAGGTTCTTGCTTGTACAGTTATCAAAAGTTTAAGTAGGTACATATTGTTCAATAACTCACTGATGGCAAAGAAAACACAGCCTAAACCTAAGCAGCTAATGTTCATTTCAAAAAGTCATATTTCACCTGATGATCATCATCATCATCTTAGCCTTATATTCTAAGCGTTATTCCAGTTGTACCCATAGAATAACACTAAAATGAGATTTCATTGACATGTGACATTTATAAGATTCGGCATTTGAAAACGAGTACAAAGTGAAATAAAAAATTTATATGTAAGTACTTTACTTACCAAATATAAATCACTTCAGAAAGACCTTCAACTTGCCTTTGACACAGAACACGATACTACTCACTAAACGAGGACACCTCACTTTGCTATCAAGACTATCACAACACAAACGCATGTAAAATAATCATAGCTTTTATTTTATCAGCCGATCTAGAGCGCCTCTCCCTACCAGTGATTTTTTGTTAATACAAAAGGACGTTATCGATGTCTGTCCGTCTGTTATACTACAAAGACCAGACATTATAAGTAAATAATAAAAAGTACAAGTTATCATAGGTATATAAGGTATGAGGATACCTCAGGGTTAATCAGAATACTATTTATAAAGTCCATAAATACAACGAACAACGAATGCAAACAATTTTTTTCAGACAACGCCTCCATCTATCTAAACCTAAATCTGAATTCAAAATGTTTTGCGTGGAAACAACACTACATAATTGTGATTTGATTGTATATGTTCATATTATATTACGTACACTAAATAAAAAAATACAATTTAAGAAATAATAACTCATTAGCACTTCATGATACAAAAAAAAAATATAACTTACAATTTTAAAATGCTAGAGACCGGTGTTGCGATACGATGAATGCAAATAGCGTGTAAACAAAACATTTCGTCTGATGGCGAACCATGACATCAGACCTACAAACGTCAATTTAACACTATTTATAGAAACAGTTCTGACAACTACTTACGTTTCGCTTCATTTTACACTTTCATAGCAGTCTTATTATTTTTTCTGCAAATGACACAAATTGATATCTAGTTCTCTTCGGTTTTAGTCTTCAATTGATCACTTAATTAACGTAAGTCCGACTTCAACACCACTCGTAGTGACTGATCTGAGCGTTTTGCGCGTGTTGTGGGCGAGACGTGCTGCGGAACACCGAAATAGATATTTTTGGAATAACTCTAAACAAATTATATTTCTTGCGTCACGACGCAAACTCTTGAGATGAAGATCAAGAGCGGACGTGGACGTCTGGTATGGATTAGAGATTGGACAAAACAGATGACGTGGCTCATTAAAGAGCAGGTATTGGCAATAGATTCTTTAAAACCGAAAGAGTTATAAACAAGGAAGCATTTTTAATTGTAATATAGTAGAAGCCAAATATGGAGACATTTAGACTCGAAAGAAAACGGAATAAAAATAGGGATCGAGAAGAGATAGACGCAGCAATGAGACTGTCTTAAGGTACTAACCTTATGAAGAAGAAAATATGAGACATCACGTAGCTCGGGCTCTGTAGCCATATAGATTCAGACCGACAAACGCACACACACAGCTGATTACAGCGCCCACTAACATTGCTAAACATGTTACCATTTTCTTACAGGCATTTTCAAACAAATTCCGACCGATATTAGCGTTGACTTAGAAGACAAATCCACCTTTTCACAATTTATCATATTCTAAGGTTTGAGTTAAACATGTACAAAATAACTTGACACTTTTCCAAACTATAGAACTAAATACCAGTTATGTAGAAATGAGGGGTCAACACTAAGAAGCTTCAAAATATTGCCTATCTACGTACCTTTGAGACGAGACCTAATTACTGGCGACGAAGGAGTGATGTTAGAATGCCAAGTTTATCAACATGGTACAGGTAAAATATATGAGGAACAAATAAATTAAATAATATTCCCAAATAATAGTTCGTTTAAAATTAACATTCCGAATTAATCGTCCGTTTCTTTAGGTGCCATTAGTGATATCCTAACTAATATAATAAATGCAAAAGTGAGTTTGTATATTTGTTTGATTGTCTGTTTGTTACCTCTTTACATCCTATCTACTGAACCAATCTTCCAGAAAATTTCGCATACACACCTTGTGTTTCGTTTCCAAAATCGATTTAACGTAATCTTTAAACAATCGAATCCGATACGAAAGAACATATACCTTTTATCCCGGAAAAAAGCACTGTTGTCGAGGGAAATTCATGCGGGCGAAGCCGCGGGTGAAAGCGTTTATAAATACACGCAAGTTTCGGTACAAGTAAATACGTATATCCATTACGATAGTTCATCTCCGTCAACTGACTTTGCAGATCAAAATGCTAGCAATAAGACTACTGACGAAGTAAGACATTTCTTCATCAACTGCAGTAAAAGGGAAGTCCTTGAGCAACCCACGGATGTTGATTCATTATCACCCACGCGGCCGCGAGTTAGTGCAAATTGCAACCCATTGGCTGATCAGAGGTGCATATAGTGTTTAGGGCTGGCAGGTGGAAATATGAAATGGGCACAAATGAACATAACTGGTTTTTGCCAATTGTTTATCAGTTTTACAACTCTCCGTGGGCTGAAGTTTAACAGAATTATGTACACATTTACAAAATCTGTAAATGAGTGAGATAAATGACAGAGAGAAACTGAAATCAGAGAGAGAGAGATGACACATTGTTATTTATACAAATAAAGTTAGTGGAAAAAACTAGAATAAAAAAAAAGAATCAAGGTAGTTAGGGATGAATTGCCTGATTTCAACTTCGTAGAGCTTAGTATCTATCGTACGGCAATAAGTGACAAGCCAACTACATTTATCAGACATCACGTCACATCGTTACAATTCAGAAACGAAATTTTACCAAAACTAGATTTTTATAAAATTGCATAACCCTACGAGCAGTATGACAAGGTGATCTAATGGTAACAAATGATGTTTAAACAAATGTCCTTATTAGAATAATTTTATAACCTTTGAAACAGAAAGTAAACCGTAATAAATGAACACATCAATCTAAAAGAAGTAAAGAAAATTGAGCCATCTGGTAGAAATTTATAATAAAAAAGGATAATCATTTAATTTCACAGAGGTGTAGTACATGATACGACAAAAAGTTGTCGATAAAATATTCTTTATGCCAAATCGATCATCAAATCTATTTCAGAACGGATTACTTATACAGGATATGTGACAAATGCCAATTTGCAGGTGCAAAAATACATATGGAGGTCAAAAAATTATACAAATTATTCATAGGATATTCTAGGAGTGGGTATCATGCATGAATTAGTGGTTCCGCCCTGCTGAGGGCAAGTGGAGCATGACACGGCATCACATTCGCACATATGATACACACTGTTCTAATGAAGTCACGCGAAATATTTGCGCATTGCGTGAAATTACAACTTGAAATTTAATTCGATGTATAGCAGTGTTTCAATGTTTTTGGCAATTTTAATGTCATCCATCATCGCCATCGAAATTTGCTAATTGAATTCCGCCATAACTTTTTGCAAGTGCGGATTAAATCCTAAATAAGAAAAAATACTAGGTATAAAAAGTAGCATTAGCGCAAACACATTTTGTATAAAATTAAATAATTTAATAAAATTCTGGAACGAAAAAAAGTTGATAAATAATTCAAATGAGCATGGCCAAGACATTCGCATCTTTGATGAATAACGAAAAAAATCCTTCGGGCGGGATCGTAAGGACACTATATATTTACCTACCTACTACATTTCCTAAAAATTAATTTATTTTTGTATTCTTCTTCTAATATTGATGTGCTCCAATACATAACATATTTTATCATAGGCACTCATTGGTGTGGCCCACAAATACAGATATTTATTGAATCGGTAGGAATTAAGAAAAATATAACAACACACTTACCATAACGCTCGCTGGGTCGAATGGGGTGAATTCAGAGACCGAAATGAACTGATATAAACATACGTCCTCATTTTTATTCAACATTTCTTATAAATCTAAAATGTCTGAAGAATTTGGGTTATTCAAATGTAAACTGGGACTGAAGATGATAGTACATACAGTTATATATTAGCAAACGAAAATGTATGTTATAAATTTCAAGGAAAGAGAAATACTTTTTTTTCAAACATTTATGAGTATAAGCACTAATGATAATAATGTGTTTCTATCTATTAATCGATAAGTATATGTCGTTCACTAGCTATACCCCGAATTTGTAATATTTTGTAATGTTAATTTCTTAAAACAGCAGCAAACAATACATAGGAATGGAAAACAACAGGGGAGGCCCTGAAGTTGGACATTTGAGGCTACTTTTGAATAATATCTTCATTTCAAATCACTTGCAAATGATAAAAGATTTTTTTTAAATAGATGCAATGCTAGATTGGAAATAATGCTAAAGGTTACTTTCCTAAGTATATTACGATTGTAATATACTTAGGAAAGTAACCAAGTAATATAAAGATTGAAATAAATAGATAGGTAGTGTGGACAACAATGACATTTTTGACAAAATTGTAACGTGACAATGTTCAGATTGATAAACTAGACAAGGTAATAAATATGCTGTTGGTCTTCCTTTTTACTAAATATATAAATGTTTCTACCATCGCGCGCGATTTCCAAATTCTATGGTTTCTAGTTTCTACCAATAGCGCCACGCCGCCGCGCCATCACGGTCAAAGAGTGAACAAGTAAAAAATGTCGAACGAACAAAAACTGTAAGTTAAGGTTGTTAAAACCACTGCTATTACATAATATATGCTACTGCGCATAAGCCAATGACAAGTGACTAAGTTACTTTATCATCGTTAGATTCTAAAGCAAGGTTAACAAAGAATGAAAAGTCAACAGGACATTATCGATCCGTGAAAATCGATTGGTCGCCGACAATTTGCTGTTTTCAACCTTGAACTGGCTCATCAGCTAAACAAGTTTAACTAATTAAGAGACTGGGATGAGTAGAACAAGCAGGGAATAAGGATTTAATTTCCTTTAAGTTTAAATTGAAGTAATTATCGAGAATTTGTCGTGACGTAACAACTTCTAAGATACAGTGCTTGAAAATGTTTGCTTAAGATTTCAGACCGTTTTGCAAAATCTATAGTTTATCTTGAGGTTAAAGAAAAACTAGGGCTTAAATACGTAAATTATGTTAATAAAAGATAGAACAGTAATACTAAACACAATTAATAACGCAGACTTACAAACAAACAAACAAGACAACTTTAATTTGAATTGAACACCTCAATATCATTGATCAGATGACCGCTGTGCATTGCGTTTCGTTTGAATAAGTTACAAATACATAATACGAAATGATTCACATTTCATTTGAATGACACGGACTACATTCAAGAATAATATATATAGATTTTTACACGAAATCAGTGCAATCCCAACTAGGATTATAAATGCAAAAGTGAGTTTGTATATTTGTCTCTTCACGCTTTATCTACTGAACCAATCTGCTTAAAACTTTGCAAACATATAGTTAGGAGTACTGAGAAGGACATAGGGTACCTTTCATCCTGGGCAAAAGCACTGCTCCCGAGGGATATTCATGCGGGCAAAGCCACGGGCGAAAGCTAGTAATAATATAATTATAAGTTTGATATAATTGATTGATAACTTTGGTAAATTACTTAAAATACCTTTTTTGAAATGGTTTACCTTAACTTTCTACACGTTTGAGGTGCTGAAGAAGGCTAAACGACAGATTTCGTTTTGATACGGAAAAAACTTATAACAACTATTGTGTTATAATTATTATCGGATTAAATACTGAAAAGTCAGGATACAGATACTCCGAAGCAATTATTTACAGACAAGGATTTGCACAATCGGACAAGTCGAGTGCATCGCTATTGTTCTGTCACTCGAGACAACGAGGATCATCTGTCTAGCTACCAAGTATGCATATACATTATGTATTGTTTTAATAAAATATGTTGGCGAATTTTTGAAACTATTACATACTGGAAGTATACATCGTAGTAAATCTGAATATCATTTCTTTCCCCACGATATGTGTAATCTTATTGCAACGCTCATGATTTCTAAGATAATAACTCCCTTGTTTGGGACTCTCAGCAGCAATTATTTTTACATTTTCATTTCTGCATATACAACATACTTGCTAAATAAATATCCCATGAAGAACAAATTATATAAAACATGAATATTGACATAAAATTTTCTACCTGAAATCACAGAATAGATAACAGTACTAACCTGAAGATAATTAACCTCATTATGCAATGATAACAAATGGCTCAGAAACACGAATTCAGAATGTCATCCAACCAACACTCCTCTCTTGAGACTCTGATATGAACAGAGTGGCCGAGCGGACACGCTTCACGGTAGGCTGGACCATGTTATTGTTTCGGAGAATTATCGAATGTAAAAGTAAATTTGATTAGAGATGGCACAAAACATGAAGAGCTAAACTTACATCAAGTAATCTACAATGAGGCAACGACTAAATCAAGTGCTGTACAGTACGTCCCCACGTATGAGACGTAGGTATAATGAATTTTTAAGGCAATGTAAGAGTTGGCTGACCTTAGCAAAACTATAAACGTCCTTTCTTATTCTGAAGCGAGACACTTAGCACATGATAAAAGTGACGGTGGTGATGATTTTTGTCCCATGTCCAGGCTTAAGAGTTTAAGTTCTTTTGGTCGAGTTAAATGACTGAAGAATACTGCTCCATATACATTGAATTTTTCCTATTCTTGGCCACCTTTATCGCCGGTTGATTCTCTATATTTAAAAAGTACTGAAAAAAGTTTCACGCTTACGCATATAATACCTAATCCAAAATTAAAAGCATTCGGGAACATGGATTAACCCAGAAATAAACATGGTAAAATTCTCATCAATCAAGAACTGTTAACATTACTACCAAGCATTTCTCAACAGTTTGTTTTTAGGTCAAATTCTAAATGCAGAACTAAACGTGATTCATCAATGCACCCAGATCAGAGTCGGATTTTCCATGAAAGCAATTACCTAAAAGACCTGCACCATATAGGACACAGAATAAATATAATAGTACTGTACTAACTAAGCGGCTCTGCAGCAGTATTTAAGGAATTTTCTTAAGCAAACATCGAAAGCTAAACGACAATCTTACTGATTTTTGTTGCTGTGCTGTACTTAGTTCTAATTATATATGACGCACAAATTCACATGTGACAACTCACACCTTAAAAACAAGATGGAAAAAGAATTTAACACGAAGATAGACCAAGGAAGTTAATTAATTATAAATGAAAAAATTGCGATATTAATAAGTTTAATAACTAATATTACGGCTAACTTTATTGAAATGAGCTTAATGGTGGGAATTAGACCCTACGTCCCTGACTCTACTTGAAAGAAAATCCACCAATTTTTTTTTTTTTGTAAATAAATAAGGATTATCGGACGTGCTTCATTGAAACAGTAGTGTTTGAGCAGTGACTAACTACGGAGCGTGCCAAATGAGACTACCACGGATAGTGCTTGCGAGACAATAGCGTTCTGAACAACTTTTGTCTCCGGTTCGCTTCAGAAATAATTCTTACAATTTGACGCTAATGAATGCAACTGCATATAATTAAAGTACTTACTGGGAACTGTTAAGAACTGTGGGTATATAGATCCAACACATAAATCAGCTAACACTTGTTGAATAGGCAAACGAGCACAGGGCTCACCTTACGGAAAGCGGTTATCGAAGCCAATGGACGTCTGTAAGTAAATACCAAAGAGTATGTGAAGTCAAAGTCAATTTTGCAAACTTTTGCTTGTTTGGTGCAATGGAGTATTGTAATGTTGATGGGCGCTTTGTTTACCTTCTTAAGATGTAATGGCAAGGGGCTCGGATTTCATTGACACATGAAAAAATCCTAAAAAAATAAATTCAATTGGTTTTGTACAAAAAAATAATAATAATGACAGTAAGTAAACGGTAGAATATGTAGTTAATAAGATACTTGATTATAAAACAATTGCAAGACTGGTGTCTTATCACGACGACGAGGATAAAAAAATATCGAAACACTTCATAAGTGATGTAAATGGGGATGTCAGTCATTTATCATAAGAACAAAGTCAATTGAAAGAAAGCTCTTTTGCTTGAGTACCTACCTAACTACCTAGATAGCTGTCACCTATTTCTGTTGCTAAACAAGAGTGCTCACCTGCATTGTTGTTTGGATTTGAAAACTCAGAGACCTTGTGAAATTACTGGATACTCTGTCGAGAATAACCCAACACACAAGACATAAGTTAGCAACAAGCAAAACCGGGGTGTGCATGGTCGATTTACCGTGACACCTACACGAAATGACGACGATGAACGTGCAAAATATGCATGTATAAATAGACTATATTGTGTCATTTAAAAACCATAATCTTGATGCGAAACTAGTTCCATAAAAATATACCTAGGTAAAGGTAATACAATTTCTAATAAACTAGCGACCCGCCCCGGCTTCGCATGGGCATAAAAACCTTCCTCTTGAATCACTCTATCTATTAATAAAAACCGCATCAAAATCTTTTTCGTAGTTATAAAGATGCATACAAAGGGACATAGGGACAGAGAAAGCGACTTTGTTTTATACTATGTAGTGATAGTGATAAATATATAATAACGTACCTAATTGTTCGCACATTGTCATGTAAACGAGTTACGAGAAATTTTGTAAAACTAATATTGAACGAATTGTACGTATGTATATATCGAAAAACGGTTAATGAATCACCATCTGATTATTCATTAATTGATTACGATTGTGTGAAAACACATGTTTCAACAATTAAACATCCAGGTGACTACAGCCGACGGCATGTCGGTACGAATAAACAATGTGTCATATATGAGATCCAAAATCTGGTTTTGAAACAAGTTTTTTTCGGAAATTTGCACTTTGGAGAATGTACAAAAGAGAAAGAATTTATTAGTGCTATCATCCATACTAATATATCATCCATACTTCCATACTTAATATTATAAATGCGAAAGTCTGTCTGTCTGTCTGTCACCTCTTCACGGCTAAACTGCTGGACCGATTGTGATGAAATTTGGTAGGGATGTAGTTAACGACCTGGGGTCAAACATAGGCTACTTTTGGGCGCGATATAACCGAGTCCCACGCGGGCGGAGCCGCGGGCAACAGCTAGTTATTAAATAAGTAACAAACCAATGCTCACAGAAATAATTCTAGACCCTATTAGGTTATGCGGTTCCATGGACGCAGAGCTGGACCAGACGCACAGCTGGCCTGGATGCGGAGCGAACTATGAGTTAACCAAACTCAATGCTCGAGTTAAAATTTTCAGCATTGTGATTGGTTTATTTACATTCGGTTCCGCTTCTCTATAACGTCGAATAGGTCGGTCTATTCAAATTTTTACAAGTCATTTGCATAGGTTCCTAGCTCACCTATTTCTGCGCCCAAACCAAAGAGTTTGACATTATTGTGTTTTGTTTTAAAGACAATTAAAAAACTGTGGTTGGCTGGCAGTACGAGTTTGGCTTTCTCAAGGTATTATGATCTCTATATTACGCGTACCTACTGTGAGCTTGTCTTTTTCTTTATTATACAGGTTGACTGGAAGACATCCCTGTTAGGTATAAGTCCGCCTTTTGTTGTGTTCTATGTTGTATCATCAATGTTCTTTCTGTACAATAAAGTTTTACATACCCAATATAATATTATGTCCAAAATGATGGACATATCCAAAACTATGATGAATAAGAACGACAATCATATTCCGCAAAAGGCAGGTCAATAAATAAAGCAGAATATAAATCACCATTACTCCAAATAAAGCGATTGCAGCAGTAAATATAATTTACGACATGGCCCAAGTGGTCTCGACAGCGGCGTAATGCAAACCCGACACTGATCAGCGCAACACTGTCGACGGACACCCACTAAAACGCCCACAGGACGAGGTAGAGCTCGCTAGTAGCATCGGCGAATTCATTCATATCCATTCACAAACAACACAAATAAAGCTTGGCTAAAGAATGATGGCGGAATTTTTACGAATAAAAAAAAAAATACGGATGAGTTGATTTTTTTTTTACAACATCATAAGAGTCCCAGAAAAACATTTCTGTCAATAAAATATTTTTAAACCCCCGGGAAAAAAACTAGATTTTTATTATAAATTATGTTACCAAAACTTAAATATGGCAATGTAGAAAGTGAAACATTCGCATAGAGCCACGACTTACAACTGCCAATGTCACTGTCATTCAAACTGACTTGAACTCTGTAGATTGCGGTCTACATAAAAAAAGTGCAAAGCAATAAATATATTGACTTTCCTAATATCCTAACCTAGTACTCTACTATAATCAATTAAATCAACTGTCAATGTCGATTTGACAATGCTAGCAACTGTCAGAGTGACATGATGTTTCAGTTCAGTTGTGGTTGGGTGGGTTTTGTTTTAAATATGGCGATGGAAAATGAAACAAAAGGACGACTTTTAAAAAACGGAATAATTAAAAAACCCCGGGGTTTATAATTATTTAGTGGTGGTAAACGTGTAATTAGTTAAGTGTTCTTGCTAATGCGATTTGTTTCAAGTTATCTATATTTTTTGTTTTTTTTCGTACAAACGATGTATGGGGCTTCGCCAGGATTCTTTGAAAATTGTGTAATTTCTCACGACAGAATCTCAAGTTTCTTTTAACAAATGCAAGGGCTGTAAGTTAGGAATATATTTAGTGGTGGACTAACTGTGGTGTCAGATTCTTCTTTCTGAGGCTGTCATCTATCTTTATTTATTTAATAAACTATTTGCAACAAACGGTTTGCTATGCGCTGCCGCGCTTTCTTCATGTCGTCTTTTAGAATAAGAATCATTTATTTTGCAAGAATACATGTATATATGGTGTTACAATTCTTAGTCCAGTGTACTCAGTCTGTTTGGAGACAAAAGTTACATTTAAAATGTATAATTTATCAATTTCTAGGAAACGCCAATAAAGACAAGTAGCTTAAAAGGAATGACAGGCGACTTCCGTGGATATAGTAACTGGCAGACGAAAATCTAAGTAGTTGATATACAGAGCTCCAAATAGGAAAACAGCGAGAACTTAAACATGAGTGTTTGATAAGTTCTTTATTTTCCCAATTTATTATCATGTTAGGAAAATATGGCAGATTTTCGTCGTATCAAAAAAGTGAAATTTGGAAATAGAAAATAATGAGAACATGCTATAAGCATTTATCCTTGAGTGCTGTGCTGGTAAGTAAACACATAGACAAAAGAAGGAATCCGCATGACTCTACCATCACCGCAGTTCTCGGAAAACGAGCCAAGGTCAGGTATGTAACGAAGCTGTATTACGCCGTTGTGCATAATAAAGTATACATAGTCTAATGGTAATAAAATAAATGGATGAAAAATAGTGCGATAATTTGGTAAAAAAAGTTTTTATAATCGATTCTTTCAAAACTTGTATGGAAATTTTACTTAGTTAATATTGATGTAATATCTCAAGGGATTTTATTTTCATCTTTGGGCGAAAAACAATCTTAATTGATCATCAAATGGAGATTCGATAAAATGGAGGCAAAATGAACAAATAATTTTCTAGAAAATTCTAAATTCAAATTATGATGGTTTAAACTTACTAGGTAAGGATTCCATGTGTTTTATTTATTTTTTTGCATTTATTGGAAGACAATATGGGAGGCCATTGCCCAGCAGTGGGACAATAAAAAATAAGGGCTATTAAAAAAAATGTCACCTTGCAATAGAGCCAAATGAACATCTTCATTACAGAAAATTTCAAAATTCAAACAAATTGTAACAGTATCCTTGGGTAGAGAAACAGTAATAAAATACAAACGCTGTATGAGTTGGCACGTAAGTTAGTTAGTGTAGTTACATATATAAGAAAAATCCTAAAGATAAGAACCATAGTACTATTAATTCTGCGGTACCGTGTCTGGCAAACTTAATTTAGAGCTATGTGTAATGCATGTGGAAGATGCTCAGACTCGCTATGGATAAGGCTAGATTTAAAGAGCTGACAGCTAACCTTCAGTAATGAAGTGACACCAGAAGAAGAAGAAGTAATGCATGTGACACTTTCAGGTTTCTTGGTGAAATCTTTTTGGCAAATTATATTTTTGCGAACCTATAGCTGGTTATTGGCAAGCTACGCAATTATTTTCTGACCTGTAGTAGCATTCTTTATTGGCGATTATTCATATAGCTTCACATGCTTATAGCCTTCAATTTTACTAGATGATGTAATCTCCCATAAGAAATCCGGCGCAATGTCCAACCATATGTCTCTCATCTTAAGGCTTTCCTAGTTGTGCTGTAATTTGTACATGTATTCCCAGTGAGGTACTATACTGTAGTTAAATAAAAAATATCTATATTTCGGCTACAAAAAAAAACAAATTATGGAACATTCAAAAGCAAAACAAAGAACATACATACATAGTCAAGTCTTTTGGGCCATAAGACCTTAGACATAAAATAGAAATTGGTGTCAAACTGTGAAGCAATGTTTACATTGTTTTTTACATAACATTACTAAAAGTTGACTGTGCTGTGAGGTCATGCATATGCATATAAGTACTGCTATTTTGTTTTTGGATTATTTTATTTTTGTAACGATTATGCCTGAATACTCAAACGCTACTCAATTTTGAGAGCTGTTCAAGTATCACGCTGTCACTGTCATATTGTTGACGTTCAGTGCAACAACATGATACTTGAGCAGCTCTCAAAATTGAGTATCATTTGAGTATTCGGGCGTAAGAGTTGTAAAATGACTTATCCTACTAAGCTTTATAAGGTTAATTTTACCTTATAAAGCTCAGTATCTTGCATTCTAATCAAGTAAATGCAAAACTTTAGTTATTGGTGTGTTTGGATGTTTGTTATTCAATCATACTTCAGCTTTTGCACTGAGCAGATTTAGATAAAATTTTGTACATAGAAAGACCATGGCCTAGGTTAAAACTTAGGTTTTTTTTTCATTATCATCCTGAAATTTATATTTTTAAATACAATAAGTACTTGCTACTTAAAAAAAAAGATTTTGAATTTGAACATGAATTCATGCAATTTAAAAACACAAAAATATACTTACTATACAGGCAAAAATTAAGTTAAATTACATAATTAAAAAACAAATCCATTCATATAATAAAAAAAGTAAACAACAAAACTGGAACTAACCTCAAAACAGGCTGTTAGAAGGCACTCGGTTCACTCGGGTTATTTCAGACAGGAGTCAACCGTCCTGTGGAACACCATCATGTCATCAATCCACATAGCAACACCGTAAAATAATTTTTACATTAATTTACATTAATCTCCCAGCGTTATTACGCACAGTCAAGGATACTACTGCTGGACATGTGCCAAAAATGTGATGCATCTGAACAGTTCAAGTAAAACTGAAAATCATCTACATATGCATTTGTGAAAATATCTAATAATAATAAAATTGGTTAGTGTGTTAATTTAACCTATATTACAAAATTATACTTCTGAATGAATAATACAATACAGAATTTTGACACAAAATTAATTGTAATAGGGCGATCCAAAATGAAACTTACAAAACTGCGTCCTCTCAAAGGCATTTCAGTCTAAAACACAATATTTCACCACACTACAATAGTTTATATTCAAATGATTTTATTCTTGATGCATCTAAAGCACGATTTACAATTTATCCCAAAAAAATTATAGAAAGTTAGAAACAGTCCCTATTCTAGAACAATCACATCACTTTGTGACGAAATGACATAGGACATTAATGTGACATTTCAATGATGACATTGCATAGAGTTGACATTGACACACTGCAATGATTGACTAGTACTTTTTAATATTTTTTACGGCCGTGGAAACTAGCCTTTAAGGTCTTTTTTGAAATTAATCTAGAAGGAGGATTGAAGAAATCAATCCTATCTTACTTAGCTATGTGACTATGTGTCGTTATGACTTATTCAAATAACGAAACAGATCCGTTATTTGTCAAAGAACAACGTTGTAAAAACTTATTTTTGAAAACTATATATTTCCATATAGTCAGCAAATATGGCACTTATATGTATTAATAATAAGTGCTATAATTGATTGTTGTTTAATACAAAAGCGCTATCATTTTACTTGACTATTACAAATATTTATTTACACTACTGTTTTTTTAATTTATACAAGATAATTATTTATATTTATGCACTTATAGATGCAAACACCACATAACACGACTGTAAATGAACTTTGCGGCACAAGACGTGTGAAGCGCGGCGCGAAGAAAGTTTATTCAACACTAAGTCATCATCATCATCATCTCAGTCGCAGGCTGTCCACCGCTGGAAATAGGCCTCCCCCAATGATTTCCAAAATGACCGGTCGGAAGCGACCTGCATCCAGCGCCTGTTGGCGACCTTCTTCAGATCATCTGACCATCTGGTCGGTGGGTATCCGATGCTGCGCTTACCAGTGCGTGGTCACCATTTGAGAACATTTCTGCTTCATCGGCCATCGGTTATGTACTTATTTGCCCTGCCCACTGCCACTGCCACTTTAAAGAGGAAATCCGCAGGCTATGTCAGCAACCTTTGTTCTCCTATGGATCTCTTATTTCTGATTCGTAGACCGAATCAACAGTAATCTCATTCATTATCATTACTTTGGATTTGTGCATTAAATGTGTCAAGGACAAAAGTTTAAAACGAAGATCGTTTTGTGCAAATGTAAATGTTTGGCTTCATGACATAAGGCACTGATTTGTGTAATTTAATTTTCATTGGTTCGAACCGAACATCTGATAAACGCGAACGTGAATACGTTTCATTCATTCACACAAAGCTCTATGTGCAATCGGTAGGTAATAACCGTAGCGAGTCAGGCGCGCGCGATCGCCATTGCGCGCGATCGTCGTTATGCGCTACGCTATTCTTTATTTCGTTTTGTAAAACGGAGACGGCAGACGTTGTGGAAAATAGATAGTTTTGCTCCGTGAAAGTTTTACAACTATCTGCGTTATATAGCGCACATAACTACCATATGGGAGATATCGCCTTACATCGTGTATTGCGTTGTCTCGCTTACTCACTGGATCTTGCATGGTTTTAAGAGACGATAGTAACAGATCTTTGCGACACTGGTGTCGAGAGGCTGAAACTTTTAATGTAACGTCAGAGGCCCCTTTGATACATACACAACCTGATTGCTTAATTCATCTCCTCTATGTATTTGATTCGTGGTTTTAGATGGTGGTAAGCCACTAGCTGACGAAGTGAAGCGGTGGAAAAATTTCACTTAGCAATAACTTGGGAGATTTTGGTGACAAAGATAAAGGTCACGTAATCGACACTTTTCTACTTTCACATACTTGTTCACGAACACTTTGCGAATAATAATCCATCCACCAATATGATACACACATACTCGAAAAAATCTAAGTTTTGGAAATTAAATACATCGCGGACAAAGTGACAGTTTTAAGTTTTAAAAGGCCTTATAGAACTAGTTTCCATGGCCGTAAAAGTATTTAAAAAAAACTATATTTATGTTTATGTCATGTCATGTGATGTCATGCATGCCTGGCATGCCTGAGTGCATGCCACAGAGTAGTGCATGCCATGCTCTTTTCATCAATGTTTGCTTTGCTACTTTCAAGCTACTTTGCTTAACTTTTGCTTGTTGATTTGATTTTCATTTCACTTCCAAAAAGTATTTATTCACTACGTTTTAATTCATTTCAAGTATTGATGTTGATGATCGCATTGCGTGCGTTGCAAGCCATTCATTTGTAATTTACAAAATTTGTCAACTTTGGAATCAGATTTTCATAACTATTCATTCACTTTAGTATTGCACTGTGAGCTGCGGTGTTTACTAGAAAGAGTTTTTGTCAGTGCGGTGCACAGAGTACTTTTGTATAGTGCGGTGGTGTAATGTAGGTGCGATGATATTTTGTTTTGATATTTTCCTTTTATAATCTAGTTAAAACTGTATTTGCATGTTCAGATTGTTTTGAGTTTACGTTGCGACTATATGTGTAAATTAGTACAGTATAAATAGTTAAATTGATAGTAATTTCTGTATAAACATTTAAATTCATACTGATAACAAACAACATGATTCTTGCGCCTCAACTGTCTGTGTATTTCTTGTAGACTTCAAATTCTAACCTAAACAGTGGTAAATTAGTAGCAATGGATCTACAGAAATATTGTCTAAAACTCAAGAAGATAAAGTTGTTATTTGAAAAAATTCAAACTCCCAACTATGTGATGAATAATTATTATGCTGATGCCTTCATCAACAAACTCTGGGACGTAGCTGATCCAGGTAAATATTTCCGCACCTATATATAACCTTTTTAATATAAGTAATTGTTTTTGAGAAATGTTACCAGTATATTTTCAATGAATTAACATTTATATTTATTTAATTTCTTCTAAGCCTCAAAAGAAATACTTATTACCCTAAAAAAATAAACATTTTGGGGTTTTTTTTTTCTTTTTTAATTTTATGATTGTAAAAAACAGTAAGTAGTACACTTGTAGTGTTCATTAGTTGAAATGTAATTAAAATCATTCAATATCTTTTAATAAGTTGAAATTAGAACCAAATAATTAATTTGAATATTTTGTTGCTATGCATGCAATGAATATTTGGAGATTCCTTATCTCCATATATCCCCAAATTCACATGGAAGTTTGTATAGGTGTGTGTCTCACACTGATAAGAAAACAAGCACACTAATGCAGTGGTCCCCTACCAAATTTGCTTATCACCATGTCACCACACCTTAAGCAAATATGATATATTGATTACTAGCATTCCATCCAGGCTTTGCCCATTTTACTTACATAGCCTATGTCATTCAGGGTGAATGAAGCTTTCCAATGGTGAAAGAATTTTTGAAATCATCACAGTAGTTTTTGAGTATTCATTACAAACATACACACAAAATACAAATCTTTCCTCTTTTTAATTCCTCAATTAGTATAGATTGTTATATGGATAATATCTGTTATGACTTTAACATATGACGTAAGCATGTGTACATGCTGTATGTTTTAAGCCCTCTAACTTTATACAATGCTGAAATAAAGGTTAGATTAACCCAATAGCAGGGTTAGCATTAACATAAATTTGGGCATGCATTAACAGGATTATTTGCGCACCAATCCCAGTTCCGTTTTAGAAGTTTGGAACCCATATCAAGCATTTTTTGGGTGATAAAGAAAGAATTTGTACAAATCTACATAATGTTATATATTTTTTCTTTTTCAGAAATATCTCACCTTGCCAGTATGCCGATCCTATCAGACTTGATAGCCGACGCTCTGAGTCGCAGTGAAAACTACCACATAACAGTGAAAGTCTTCCTCACCAGGCTTCTTGGCCTCGCATCCCACAAAGAACTTCATTTTGTAAAAATGTTTGCGCAAGTTGGTGATTATGCTATCAAGAATTTCAAAGATATTAATTCCACAAACATGAATCCCAGCTTGAGGGTGGCTTTCCTGGAAGTAGCTCTCTCTCTCCTCAGACATTGCTCTGGATCCATATGGCTGCTACAGACAGGAATATGGAAAGACATATTAATGTTAGTCAATGAAAGAAGAACAGTGTTTGTCGTTAGAAAAGTATATGAGTTTGTCTCAAAACTCTTATGGACATTGAACGATGTGGGAGACGTCACAAACATGAATGTAATTTTAAGCTTTATCCTAGCTCCCATTCATGAAATTGGGCTGCCTGATCTCAATATCCTTAGTGATGAGAGTGAAGTTGAAATATGCAAGAAGATAGATCCAATGTGCCATATGCTCCTAGCAATATTTAGTACGAAAGATCGCATAAACACTTCCAACAAACTAATGAGTTGTCTTCTATCAGAATGTTTTATTATCACCAATATAACAATGCTATTTGGTAGATTACGATCAGAAGAAACGCTGCTCATGTGTTGTAAGATACTTTTTTGGGCAACATTGAGTAGTATATTCCAATCGAAACCATTAGCAGATGGAGTGGTGTACACCCAAGAAGATTTCCTTGTACTCAATGCTTTCTATTTCAACACATTACGGTTCTTGATACAAAGACGTAATACAAAATTAGTTCTGGACTTTTGCAACTCATGCCACATAATATCCAATGTTGCATGGCGAAACCAAAAATCAGTTTTACTGGAAAATGACAAGAAATCAGAGATGCAAAGTCAGATACTGTTCATATGTGTGGTGCCGTTACTGATATGGACAACAACGGGGAAAAACAAGACTGAAGTGATGGAGGATGAATTGATATGTATGCATATGACAAAAATTATTAATAACACATACAGTGAACATACAATGCGAGCAGCATACGGGTTGAGAGATCTCATGTACGAGACGGATGTCATGGCTACAGTAATGCAGACTGTGAAAATGCTGACTTGCCTGAAGACGCACCTTACGGACGAGCAAGCAAACATTATGTTTCAATCGCTATTCTTTGTTTTAAAAGACTATGATCCACACAAAAGTTGCCCGAATGGTACGGAGGAGTATACAGATAATTCGGAGAAAGCCATTGTGATGTCACACATCATGGAGATTATACTTTCGCTGGTAAAAAATTATAATATCACGTGGAATGAGAGCCTGGAGGTGCTATGTTTGTACAGCGTCGTGCATAGTATTCTTAAGAGGCCCAACTTACCGCCTAAGGTTAGTAAAATTTTATTTACAATATTTTAGAGGCTTATTCGCATTTATTCCAATTCTTGTGAATTGGAATGCAATTCTTATTGCCCATTCTCAATAATTGATAGGTAAGGAAATGGTCTATTTCATAGTTAATGCTCAGATCAGCCAAATAAACTATTTTTCTTTCTTCTTTCTTTCTTTCATAAAGGTTGAAAATTTTGCCCACTATGAACCATTTGATGTTTCCACTTTTCAACAAAGAATTAAATAATTGCTTAACTAGCGACCCGCCCCGGCTTCGCATGGGCATAAAAACCTTCCTCTTGAATCACTCTATCTAATAAAAAAAACCGCATCAAAATGCGTTGCCTAGTTTTAAAGATTTTAGCATACAAAGGGACATAGGGACAGAGAAAGCGACTTTGTTTTATACTATGTAGTGAGTAAGCATTTCCTTCTGCTAATATGAAATATAATAAATAATCTATCGAGTACTTAACAAATTATTTTGCGTGCTTCCTACCCACTACCACATTGGTATACTGTGCCATTACTATAAGTCGCAGTATGCCCTCCAAATTAGTTTCCACACACATTCTTAGTGGGTGGGCGCCGGCCGGCAGTAGTTTACATGAACTAAGCACGCAAAGTAATTTGGTAAGTACTTGTAACTTTGACTTCCGCAAAGTAACGCCTGAATCTATTAAATAATCTATCATTTAACAGTTTGTGGTCGTCTCTCTGAACGTACTGGCTCTATCAGTGAAGAAGTTCCTAACACCGAACCTCTCTCTTCTTCTGGAGTCGACTCCAGGTTCAGCGGTCTACGAGATTGGTTCCCTCATCAACCTGAAGATGAACGACATGCACTGGGAAGTCAGGGATTCGGCTCTGGAGTTGCTCTTCGCCTGTACCGACTTATCGTATATAAGTAAGTTTTTTTCTTCTTTTACTATTTTCCTTTATAAGCAAGTATGCAATTTTAAACCTACTTGTAACCATATTTGCTTTTTGCAAAATATTGTCCCCTAGATCCCAATTTAAGTATGTAATATGTCCAAAGGTAGCTATTAATCATTAACTTTGGAAACACAACTTCTTATAATTATCTTAAACAAAAATATAGTTCTGAGTTACTAAGAATAACTGAAGCAATCTTAGTATGGCAATACTATACAGAAGATTCGAACTTCTTAAATAATAATAAAACTAATGTATGTAGTGTGTATGTATGATTAGGTTGTTTAGTATATCTATCAAAAATGCCAATTGTGGAATTTGTTAAGTATTTTCCCTTGTAACTTTTTTGCGCCGCACAGATTATCTGTTTCTCCCAATAGTTGACTGGTAGATAATGCTTTTTGCATTAAGTCCGCCAATTGTATAGGTATTTTGTAATCAGAGAACAATTAAGTTTTAATCCTAACTAATAGGTATTATAAATGCGAAAGTGAGTTTGTTTGTTAGCTTTTACGCCGTATCTACTGAACCATTCTTCCTGAAATTTTGCAAACACATAGTATTGAGAAGGTTAAAGGATACCTTTCATCCCGGGAAAAAGCAATGTTTCCATTGAAACTTCACGCTGGCGAAGCCGCGGGCGTAAGCTAGTAAATAAATTATATTTTTTAAATAAAAATAAACCGCCGCTGATTATTATTAAATTTTTTTTTCAGAATTCCCGCCATTCCAAAAACAAATAATGGAGGAGAACTTGATAAACGTGGCGGCGACGATAGCGCTCAACGACTACGAGTCTTACGTTCAGGCGTCTGCGTTGAAGTGTCTCGGAGCCGCCAGCAGGGTGGCTTGTATTTGGGAACAGTTGAAGTCACAGTATCCGAACATACAGGTTCGTACAAGTCCAAAGCACACCTTAGCTTTAAATCGCAGATAAATTATATAGATGAGGTGTTAAGCCAGGTCATACGTCCGTTGAAATGGCTTTTTTCGCCACCAGTGTCGCTATGATCAATACAGAATATTGTTCATTGACATTCAAACTCGGGGACACTGTTTAAAAGGAAAAGAATCAGGGCTTCCTTCATCTATATATATTCTCTGTGGCTATTATATTATTTAGCTGTGATTTACAATCAAGCATTAAAACTGAAATAATTCTTTCATTGAATTCTAGCTAGGATTTAATTTTGTTAATATTTATTTATTGAAGTGTTACCGTGATATGAGTTCAAATATACAGACAAACATTCAAAAAATGTTTCTTACGCTCAAATAGACCCCTCCCCACAGATCAACCCCAGCCATCTCCCCCTATGTTAGTTATTGGTCTTCTATAGTTTTACCTTATTTAGATATCCGAGATAAGAACTAATATATCAGATGAGTCATTATGTAATCTAATAGGTCTACGTATGATCAGCCAAAGTGATGCAATACATGTTATGCGTTGTCATTCCCGTTGCTATCATAGCGTTACATCTATGCTAAACAATATCTTTATAGGCTATTAGCTTTTACCCGCGGCATCGCCCGCGTGAACTTCGCTCAGGTGCAATGCCTTTTCTGGGATGAAAGGTACCCTATGTCCTTCTCTTGGTTCTAAGCTACCTCCTCACCAATTTTCAGCCAAATCAGTTCAGTCTTGAGTTATAAATTGTAACTAACACGACTTTCTTTTACATACTAGCTTTTGCCCGCCGTTTCCCCGGTAAACTTTCTTTGGTGCTTTTTCCCATGATGATTCTCCTGGTTCTAAGCTACCTCCCCACCAATTTTCAGCCAAATCAGTTCAGCCGTTCTTGAGTAATAAATAGTGTAACTAACACGACTTTCTTTTATATTAAATGTACTTATATAGATTGTGAGTGGTTCGTGTTATATTAGATGATACTTGATAACGATTATTTTTGGTTTACAGGAACGACTGCTCACAATATTAAGAACTAATTCCGAAGGTATAGTTCGAAAGGAAGCTTGCAATGTGCTCTGTGAAATATACCAACATGTAAAACTGTCCGGAGCAGCCAAGCATACACTATATGAATACATGGTGTCTTCAGCCCTAAGCGACTTCCACTGGGAAGTCCAGGTCAGCGCGCTGAAATTCTGGAGGATAGTCATCCAAACCCTACTTATGGAACAAGGCATGTTAGACGGCACATTCCCACCGGTCACCTTCTCAAAAGAATCCCGCAAAATAGTCACTTTGAACGAAGCTGAAATTCAAAGGAGACTTCTTAAAGTTTTAGACGAACTATCCTCAATCGGGTGCCTCACGGTCTTAGTGAAATTGCTGAACGATGACAGCGAAACGGAAATAATGGAGTTATCATTGAACATATCACTTGAACTGATCGATATTTTGGACAAACACAAGCTTTCAGAATGTATAAAGCCGAATGAAGGAGATCCGTTAACCGTAGAGGACTTGATATCCCACATCGAAGAAGACGATGATAATGATTCTATGGAGATATTACCTTCCTCTACACAACAAGCTGAAAACGTCATTGAAGGCATTTTAAAATCGGATGATATGAATTTACTAGCTAATATATATGAAAGGCATATGAGTTTGCAACATTCCAATTCAGAGCCACAGATAAAACCTAAAATAAGACTGCTTAAGTCCGCTTCTCCGCATTTGTTTGTAGTTAATGTGAAAAGCAAAGATTTTAAAACTATTATTGAGGAAAAGAAAAAGTGGAAGGAGGGAATACGAAGCCTGTCGTCGCTTTTGGATGACATGCTCGGCATCTACGAGGCTAACGAAGATGTTAATTCATTAGATTGTTATTGAGATTATTTCATTTTAAGTATAATTAGCTGGTCGAGTGTGAGTTTAACTCACGTTGGAAAGATTCCGTATATTGTATGTATTTTATAAAATAACTTACAACTGTCAACTTAAAAAATCATATTGGAGATCATTACAATGAACCTGTTGAATTGTACCTGTATATGTCGGTTCACACACGCTACATAAAAAAAAACCCTTTCGGCCGCCATGGCAACTGAGTTTCATAAACAGCTATGAAAACGAAAAAAAAGCTAGTGTTACATTTGCAAAAGTGATCATCGATTGATTGAATGGCAAACGCACTAGACCGGCGCGGGTCGAAAATTATTCTTTTTTTTTAATTTGTATGAGTCAAACCGCATTACAGCGGCGCTACAGGAGAGGCGAAAAAAGGTAGAAACGCACTAAAGCGCCGTGTTTCTACCCTTGTAGGTTTTCCAGTGATACAAGGCACAGAACTTACGCTCAAGTCAAGGTGTGATTTTTTATAAAGTCAATGATGGTCACAATAATTAAGCCCTAATATTAAACTAGCCCTGCTTGCCCGCTGAATGCTGTAATGGCCAGTTTTGGACATCCAAAGTTAACGTCGACACGCTAAGAATAAAATTGTAGTCTCAGTAAATTGGCTGTGGCTGGGACAGAGCCACAACTGATCCTATGAGACTTCTGCTTTATCATGTATGGAGCCCTAAAATTAATTTTTAATACCTATGTATAAGTGATAATTATTGTTAATTTCTTTACAAATGTATTTTATTATGTACATAATACGTAATAAACTTGTTACATTTTTCCGGATTTTTTTATTATATAATAAAACCAAAGACCTGCGCGTTTGTGATGGGACGAATTTAAACAAAATAGGTTTCTATTTTGCCTTGAAAATAATAATAATTTGGGACAAGTCAAGCTATAAAGGGCGCAAAACACGGTGGGTTTGTGTCCTTTTATTATCTATCTATACACATTTATAACGTCTATGTATACACTAGCAACCCGCACCGGCTTCGCATGGGCATAAAAAGCTTCCTCTTGTGTCACTATATATTTAAAAACAAACCGCATCAAAATCCGTTGCGTAGTTTTAAAGATTTATATTTTATATAGCATACAAAGGGACAACGAAAGCGACTGTTTTATACTATACTAGCGACCCTCCCCAGCTTCTCATGGGCATACAAAACCTTCCTCTTGAATCACTATCTATTAAAAAAAACCGCATCAAAATCCATTGCGTAGTTTTTAAAGATTTAGGCATACAAAGGGACATAGGGACAGAGAAAGCGACTGTTTTATACAATGTAGTGATAGATATATTTATAATATACTCGTACACTATATATATATATATATATATATATAAATGAAACCCGTTTTCCGTTGTCACGACATAGCATGAAAACGGCTTGACCGATTTTTTTTTTGTAGTTTTCTAATACTCTGTACAAGGTTCTTACGACAAAAAATATTAAGAAAGAAGTTCGCCGGGTCAGCTAGTATACATATAAAACGTAACATTTAGCAACCAAGGTTAAGATGCTCTGGGAGTTCTTGATGGTGCATTTGATATAGTTTTCAAGATAACATTCAATTCATTTATTGCAATTCATATTGTACAATTACAGTTCTAACTAAAAACAAAGTCACTTGTCTTAAAATAGGTACAAAATTAACTCTGTCGGATATCGCATTTTGTGTTCTCTGGAGGATACTCATGTTCGAGGTGGCAGTTGAGCCTAGAGTTGTATTCCGTGAGTCCATATAAAAAGATAGAGGGAAACAAATAATAGCAATATCTATTTTTACATTTTTATTTAAACTAAAATTATCAATCTATATAAATCTAATATCTTAGCCTACTCAATTTCTATAACCGCGCCAACTTTAGATAGTGCTTCCTTTAATTTCTCCGCCTCATCTTTGGATACATCAGCCTTGACAACTGTCGGGACACTCTCGACAAACTTCTTGGCTTGCACAAGATTGAAGCCTTCAAGTAGACTCTTCACTTCTTTGATTAGTGCCACTTTTTGTTTATCGTCAAACTTTGTCATTTTCACCTGTAAAATAGTCCATAAATTAACATATGTTCAGAATATTCCGGTAACATTCCGGTGCTCTTTTGTTTCGGAGGCCAAGATCCACTACGGTTTGTTGAATCAGCTGACTACCTTTACCTGACTGTCTTACACACTTTTTTGGTACTATTCACTGACATTTTTAACTGGAACTAGACCCAGACAGGTAAAACCGTCAAAAAATTTTTTAGCCTACTATTTTCACTCATTGCTATTTGTATTCACTTTTATTTTAGTAACACAAAATTATTTGTTAACCCTGTCACCACAAAAATTGGATATATTCAACCAAAAACACTTTGTTCCTTGCACTGATGGAGCTGGCGGACAACGGGTTAAAATTAAATAAAATATTAATTATTAAATTTTTTGGGTTAAATAGATATTGCAAAAAAAGTTTAGCTATGCCACAGCTTATGTTAGAAGTATGTTTTTTCATAGTAGACAAGATTATCATTATTAACCCTCCACAAAGAAGGGTTGTTATAAGTAAGGTCTAAAGAAGTAGACCAATATCGACGATTAGGTGGTGTTTATGAGATCTGTTTAGCTGTATGAAGTTGATTAGCTCATCTTCTATTTGACTTCAGTATTTCGCCAACTTTCGAGTGAGAGTTTGAGTACGATGATTTACTAATTATGTAATCTTTTAATTTTGTACTTTAAAATATGATAAGGTATGGTGAGGAAGACTTACAGTGAAGTTTGTTTTAACAGTTTTTGGTGCAGCTTCCTCTTCTTCCTGGGCAGGTGCAGCCATCGCGAATCCCCCAACCGGCATGGCTGGGGCATCGGGCAAGTTAAGCCTCTTTTTAAGGACCTGACTGAGCTCTGAAACCTCAAGCAGGTTGAGGTTTGTTATGTCTGCTACTAATTTCTCAATTTTTGGAGATACTGGCTTGTCGACCCCTTCCGGTACGGGTATTGTGAGAGGAGTAGCTGCCTGTGCAACTTCTTGATGTAAAATTGTGCTAAAAACAAAAATGAAATGTTGAGATAACCTCTATAACCAGACACTTAGAATTACATAAAATTATAAGTATGTACAATACCATCGAGAAAACGAGCGCCACTGCCTCAAAGGTAATTTATTGATAATTCGAATACCGTTCATCATGAGTTTTTTATAATAATCAAGAAAAAAAATTCTATTGGGATAAATTGGAAATATGCTATTTGACTATTTGTCCGTAGTCCTATTTTTTTGACGTTTTCACTTTTCAGCACTGTAGACTTTTTTTTTTTTGAATAGTTTTTACGGCCATGGAATCTAGTCCTTTAAGGCCTTTCTTGAATTTATTAATCTTCTTCAGTCCTTCTTAAGTCAGTCGAGTCAAAAAGTCGTCAGTAATCAAGTCCAGTCAAGTAAGTAAGTCTAGTCAGAGTCAGATGGCTAAGTGAAGCGGTGGAAAAATTTCACTTAGCTATATCATGGAGATTTTGGTGACAAAGATAAAAAGTCACGTCATCGACACTGTACCACTTCCCAACACTCACGCTTGTTCACGAACACTTTGCGAATAATAATTCACCAATATTATGCACAAACATTCGAAAATACCTAAGTTTTGGAAATTAAATACAGCGCGGACATAGCGACAGTTTACTTTCCCTCCAAAAACTCCGCACTGTAGACTGACATTGACTGCATGTTTTTTTTCTTTTTTTTTTTGTGTTGCTTTTCTTGATCTCTTCGACTAGGTTGCGTTGCGTGCATTTTTTTACCACTAAAATACAAGTGACAGCTGCTGCTGCCACTGTCAAAGTCAAAGATGTCATAAAAGTAGATTGCTAAGATGTAATGTAAACAAAAACAAGTTATTTAGGTACCTACCCTATCTAAGTTCATATTTTGTGATCGATCTATTGTGATGATATATTTATAATTTGTTTCAAAATTCAGTTAGGGCCAATAATTTTGTGATAGGCGAGGATAAGATCATGAAATTTTATAATAATTTAGGCCATAATTGTAGCATTTGTGCACTGCAAACTACTGTGCAATGTATGCAAGTTTTATGACGGTGACTAAACAGTGTTGGAACGAGACCTACGTCGGCAATTTCAAGGTAAACACAGTTGTGCTAGCAGCTAGTTAGCTTACACTGCTTTGATTCTACTTCAGTTTAAAATTTCTACAATAAATGAAGTAACTACATAACAAAAAAAAGTTCAGGAATAATTATCAACTTTCTAATTTGGTACGTACTAATTCTAATTTGTAATTTTTACTTAACTTTTTCTTGTAAGAAGTACCATCAACATTGTGGTATTGTGTAATAGCATAGTAGATACCTTATCATCACACCTGTCATCTGAAGGCATAGGCTAGGCACAAACTAGACTAGAGATTTTTATCGGCTTAAGTTCTTATAGATCTCCCTCGCTTTCTCTATACTATTATCTCTATGCATATATCATGCTTGCCAATTTCAGGTACTTCTAATATCTCCCTTTTCTTGAAGTATGGAAGATTTGAAGTATGTTGTCAAGGCCGACCTTGTCCAGTTCTCCCAGCCACATCTGCTTTGGCACCTTTCGTCAGTCTCCTTTCATCCATACTCTCTACATGCCCAAACCGTCTCAAAATCCCTTTTTCAAAGTATGATTTTATTTTTATCAACAATTTATTTACGAGTTTTATTTTTTGAAGGCAGTGTGGTATATTGAACAGAAATAACATTTTTGTCCATCTGTTTAGGCTAAACTCTGACACAGCTGAACCAATTTAGGCGTGACGTTCACTGGTATTTCAAGATAGCTGATGTAATAAGGAGTACTAACTACTACTAGCCAACAAAAGTAAATTTCACTCTTACAATGTCGCTGGCACAGCTAGTGGGTTATATTATTGTTCCTTGTAGCTGAATGATTAACAAAACTTCAAATAAAGGTAGGTAAAGTAGGGTAAATGAAGAAATTATATTTAAAATTTTTTTTGATGTTGGAATTCAGTTTAAAATAACACTATATTGCTTGGCGCGACATACAGACGAAACTTTCGAATTAAAAAATAATCTACTAGCTGTCGCCCGGGGCTACGATCCCGTGGGAATTGCGGGATAAAATCCTACTTATGTGTTGTTCCAGGGTCTAAGTAATCTCCGTTCTAAATTTCAGCCAAATCCTTTCATCATCAATCCATTCCATCATAAGCCTTTATCCTTTGAAAGAGTAACAAACATCCATACAAACTTTCGCATTTATAATATTAGTAGGATACAGCGAAGTATGGATAACTAGCTTTCGCCCGCGGCTTTGCCCGCATGACATTCCTTCGGGAACAGTGCTTTTTCCCAGGATGAAAGGTGCCCTATGTCCTTCTCAATACACCCTAGCTATGTGTAAGCGAAATTTTAGGAAGATTGGTTCAGGAGATAGGGCGTGAAGAGGTAAAAAACAAACAAATATACAAACTCACTTTCGCATTTGTAATAATAGTAGGGCAGTAAGGATACTGGACTGCATGTGAATAAATGCATTCATACATCTCGTATTGTCATCGTCACGTGAGCATTGTAGCTGCAACACAATCACATAATATACCTTGTATGTGATATAGTATATGTAATTTTCCTTATGTAATACGTGCGCGGCAGGGACTGCTCCGTTGTCAAGTGGTTAAAGCGTTTGCCTCTAAACCCGGGGGTCATGGATTCGATTCCCACTGGAAGTATACTTTGTTATGTTGTTTCCAGTTTGGTCAGGACATAGCAGGAGTGAATGAAATTGTCAGATAATACAGACGATTCCGTGATTCGGAAGGCACGTTAAGTTAAGGCCGTTAGACCCGGCTGCCATCTTGTAGTCGTTAAAGGAACCACGTCACAGGTCGAGAGGCGGATGTGTGTTAGTGGCCAACACTATCAGATTTTCAGGCCGATAACAGCCAGAATCAACGGCCTGACGTGCCTTTCGGAGCACCGAATAGCTCAAGATAGAAATGCCACTTGTGGCTTATGGCGACTAATCCATACTTCCATACTATCCATACTTCCATTCTAATATTATAAATGCGAAAGTCTGTCTGTCTGTCTGTCTGTCACCTCTTCACGGCTAAACTGCTGGATCGATTGTGATGAAATTTGGAAGGGATGTAGTTATCGACCTGAGGTCAAACATAGGCTACTTTTGGGCGCGATATAACCGAGTCCCACGCGGGGCGAAGCCGCGGGGAACAGCTAGTCTCTAATATATTTATATATTAGAGACTAGCTGTTCCCCGCGGCGGTTTCGTTTATAAACGAAACTCGTGTTAGTTACACATTTTATAACTCAAGAACGGCTAAACTGATTTGGCTGAAAATTGGTGGTGAGGTAGCTTAGAACCAGAAAAGGGCATAGGGTACCTTTCGACCCGGAAAAAAGCACTGTTCCCGAAGGAATACCACGCGGGCGAAGCCGCCGGCAAAAGCTAGTCCTAGATAAGCCGCGTTCGCCGTCGCATGACACGCGCTATCGTTACGAACACGCATACTCGCTAGGCTATCGAGGTCCTCAGATGACGAAGAGTATACGAAAATCTCTCATTTATATAAATAAATAAATATATAGAGACAAATCACACAGACTGAGTTGTATTGTGGGAAGTATCCCACAATACAACAACTCAACGATACTATATTTTATAATAAATACATATATAGATAAACATCCAATACACAGGCCCATCAGAAAAATATCAATTTTCATCTTGACCCGACCGGGATTCGAACCAGGGACCTCCTGAGTAGCGTGCAGACATGTTAACCATTACGCCACGAAGGTCGTTTATAAATTATATTTTTGGAAAGTACAGACGTACTAAACAAATTTTCACAATTCGATTGGCAAACCATTTCTGGCAACTCAAAATCAGAATATTGATTTGTTTGTTGTTGTTGTTTTGTGTCGTTTCTGTGGAAATATTTGAAACATTGAACTCAAACAAGTTACGTATATCTTACGTAATAGTTGGGTAATCCAATATCCTTTCATGAAATATGCCTCTGAAATCTCTCAAAGGGCACCGGTTCAAGAAATTCTCGAGATTATTATTGACTTCTGTAAAGTTGTTAGGCAACGGCTTTGAGAAATGATATTATAAGGTAAGCTTTGTACATTTCTGTATGTACATTTTTAATATAAAATAATAAAATAGGTCACAAGTCTTTGAACTTACTTTGGGGCTAACTCAATCTGTGTGATTTGTCCCTATTTTAATCCCCTCCTTGGGCTATGTCATAGATTATTAAATTAAAAATTAAAAAAAAAACCCACGACACAATTTGTTTTTAGTAGTGAGGGTCGACTGATTTCTCCCCCCACCCCACATATTATTTGCAGATATTAGGTATTTTCCCCACTTATACCCCCAGAGCTTTTTCACAGCTATATTTGCAGTATTTTGCAAACATTCGGTGATTCTTCCCCACATTTACATCCACAACTTCTGAACGGCTCAACCGATTTTTATCAAACATGTCTAAGAACACTCGCCCATAAGTCACCCTTAATACAAAAAAAAAAAAAACTGAAATCGCTTCATCCGTTCGGGAACTATGATGCCAGAGACAGACAGACAGAAAGACCCCTCTTTTTGCGTCGGAGGTTAAAAAAGAAAAATTTGCCGCGTGCGATTCCAAATTCTTTGGGCTATGTAGACCTCTGTTTGTAAACGAGTGATGTATTCTTAAGCCAGATACCACGCGTAAAGATAATAAGTATGAGTTCTGTATATAAAGATGGATGTATTTTTCATGAAAACGTGTGGATTTGGATAACAACTTTGAACACTATTTAAAATACAAAACAATTGTTTCTGCAAAAGCCATTGAATTTTGTTTATGTCTATATATAACAGCTAAATAATTACTTATTCATTTACTCACTCATGTAAACACGAAATCTCAAAACCCACTTAACCTTAGCACCTGTTACAGTTACTTTATTATTAGGAGTGGAGTTGATCTGTGTTTGGTTGGAGTCCAGTCTATTCATCTCTATCTATCGGTAGAGTAATTTGTTAGTAGTATGTAAATGTAGAAAAGAGACAAATGCTAATCTTAAAATTAGAGAAAGTGAAGTCTAATTATAGAAACCATTCATTGTCTCAGCGTTTTCTTTGTTGTATTGGCTTCGGAGCCGCGAATTTCTATAGTTCCTGTACCGACTATATTACTATATATATACTATTACTAGCGACCCGCATCGGCTTCGCATGGACATACAAATCTTCCTCTTCCTCACTCTATCTATTAAAAAAAACGCATCAAAATCCGTTGCGTAGTTTTAAAGATTTAAGCATACATAGGGATATAGGGACAGAGAAAGCGACTTTGTTTTATACTATGTACTTAGTGATTTTCAACTGTATGATCAAAATTTACCATATCCAAATCAAAAATCGATTTTATTACGGAACGTTCCAGATTATTCCATCGAATAATTCATATGAGCATCGATTCTCATCGTAAATTCATAACTGTTGCCACTTTATGAATAAAAGAGCTTTTCCATTCTGTTTTGCAATCTTACTTCGATGATATATGTGTATTTGCCACGGTTAGTATAAGTTGTATCCACGATGTTTTGTATGGCGTTATTCACATATATTATCCTGTTCTGTAGCGTTATCGAATTAGGGAATCACGCGCGGTTTAACTGGATGAGATTTTATAAACGTATACGCTAGTGACTGCGTTAGCGATTTTGTATGACAAACCGTACAGCGCCACTGGCGGATAGTATGGTATCTAATAATTTTTTATACAATACCCTAACGCAGTCGTTAGTCGTCTGCGTTTATGAAATCTCATACTACAGGCATTTTTTCGCGCAAGCGGTATCAAAAGTCCTTGCTCTGTCTGTGCTCCTAGCATAGAATTTATATCTATATATCTAATACATCTACAAATAAAAATAAAATTGGAGTGTCTGTTTGTAATATTTAAATAACAGGTTTATACTAAATGCTAATGAATGTATTACCGAAATAACATTTTTTACAATTTTTGTCTGTCTGTTCCGGGTAATCTCTGAAATGTCTAGACCGTTTTTGACGGGATTTCGAAGGAGTAACTTAGCCTACTTAAATTTTACTACTTTTTCCGTTAACTGCGAACTGAACAATACTCTTTGTTAATTTTCACGCGGTTGAAGTCGCGGGCACAGCTAGTTTACAATATTTGCCGGCTCCTAGCGATAAGGTACAGTCGACAAATCAGCTGCAATAACAGATCGATGACGTCATTACGTGAAACTTGACTGCAATCGGAAGGGTCAGATTACTCGAGGAGAAAATAAATCCAAGAGTTTTGTATTGTTATAGGTTTGTTGTTAGTTATGTCACAGAAAAGGTACAAGTAGTTGTGTGGAGTTTTCATAGCGATAAGGTACAGTCTGCAGCAGTGACGTGCACAGACATTTGCTTTGGTTTAGGCTAGAGTAGACAAACGTGTTTAATCTAAGAAATTTTTGTATAGAAAACAATATGTGTATGTCCTACTGCAGCGTCGGACACCCACCGACTAAATGGTCAGATGACCTAAAGTGATGATCCAAAATGACCGGCTTCCAACCGGCCAACCGGTCATTCTGAAGATCCTTGGGAGAGGCCTATTTCCAGCAGTGGACAACCTATGGCTGAAATGAAATGATGTCCCCACTTCTTTCTATCGAGCATGTCACGCCACGTATTAGGCGTGATTTCAACGCTTTCGGTAGGTCGACCGCCTATCTCGATTATCTCCTCTCGTAATGGCTACTTGTATCGCTAATCGCTATCGCCACATTTCGCTCCGCCTAACACACAAAACGCTATAATATTTTTTTTTATTAGTGACAACGCATTCGACAATATAAACAAAAACAAATTATTTTAAAAGCGATTTGTGTGTTGTGTTGGAGCGAAATGTGGCGATAGCGATACAAGTAGCCGTTACGAGAGGAGAGAATCGAGATAGGCGGTCGACCTACGGTTAACTCTGCATTTAACAATAGACAATGCACTAGACGCGATTTCAACTAAGCATCTTTTCGGTTGACTCTAAATTTTTACCCATTTAGTTCGTCACGCACTTGGCGTCATTTCAACGCTTTCAGTTGATTCTAAAAAAAATTTTATTCGTCCACCACTAGACGCGATTTCAACGCTTTCAGTTGACTCTACATTGACAACTCCGTGCCTCCCTACTTTCTACCTGAATTTTCAGGAACAATTCACTGTTTTCGCTAGCTGTACACACCGATAAGGTTTCTCGAAGTTACGCCAGTTAAATGAAAACTTATGACTTATTCAGTTCTACTCTACGTATAACAAACTGAAACCAAATTGTTTTATATGCGTATGCTTACGCTTATTTATTACTAGCTGTAGTTTGCGGTTTCACACACTCCTTACTGCATATACTATTTATAGCCTATGTTACTTAGACATAATGTAGCATTATAATGGTGAAAGAATTATTGAAATCGGTCCAGTACTTTGAGTTATTATTAATCCAAGGTATCAGCTACCTTCATACAAGTTTCATTAAAATTGGCCCAGCCGTTTGAGCGTGAAGGAGTAACTAACATACTCACAAACTTTCGCCTTTATAATCATAGATAAAAAAACAGCCTCCGCGCGATTTCCAAGTTCTTTGTTAATACCTAACTAGCTGACCCGGCAGACGTTGTCCTGCCCTTTTTTCTACCTCTACCCTATCCAACACCTACCCCACACCTACCCTACATCTACCCTACACCTGCCGCACACCTACATAGTACACCTACCGTACCCTACACCTACCGTACACCTACCCTACCCTACACCTACCCTACCTTACACCCTAGTTACAGCCCAATGACATTGTATGGGAAAATGTTTTCTTATTTTTACTTTTTTCATATTTTTCCAATGTTTTTAAGATGTATTCTGCTATTCGGGGCGGAGACAAATCCAACGAATCAATAACCATGAAAATTAGTTCAGCAGATCTCGAGTTATAAGTGTTGTAACAAATCCGTCTTTGTTTTATATATATATATATATATATATATATAGATAGGTACTAGTTTTTCCCTGCCAACAAAGACCCGATTGTATTACATTAGAAATATCTAACTGATACCAAGATGTGCAGGGTCAATGGACCTTTTAATGTTACTAGCACGATTCTAAGTCAACGGGAAGTATCCCACAGAAATCGCAAAATCTAAAATTTGATTATTGTATTTTGACAACCTCCGGCGTAATGGTTTAACATGCCTGACCGCTACTCAGGAGTTCCCGGATTCGATTGCCGGTTAGGTCAAAATGAAAAAAAAAATGTTTGTCTATATAAATATGTATTTGTTGTAAAATATAGTATCGTTGAGTTAGTATCCCATAACACAAGTCTCGAACTTACTTTGGGTACGTAGTACTATTACTAATTCTGTACTTTGGGGCTAACTCAATCTGTCTGATTTGTTCATATATATTTATTTATAGTGGTATATATACCGGTTTCCATTCCCAAGCGTACTCACAGTGATATCGTATTAGGTATTTTATTGTATTAAATAATGTAACAGAGACTCGGCTCGAGGCTAGACAAATCAATAGGGTCTGCTACTGATAGGTGTCAACAACAATCGCATAACATAAATAGTTTGTTCTGTTCCAACGTATTATTAAGATTTTGTACATTTGATGTTAACTTTTCTATATTAAATTTCAAATCCACAGCAGCTACCTACAACCTGGAAACACGCTCGAGCGAAGAAAGAATTGGTCATATTATACAATTTTATAAGATTCATTATTGATTTTTTTTATATAATATCTTGTAACAGGTGCCTTCTACCCATAAAGTTTCTGAATGGCGTAGGAAACCCCTTATATCGGTCAAGTAACTTGAGGAAACATTAAAAAAAACCGGCCAAGTGCGTTCCGTAGTTGTCCATCACGCCGGAAGGCTCATAACGTCTAAACTAAACACACAAAAATATGTACTTTATAAGTTTACCAACTATAACTCGTAAAGTAAATTCATTGTGTTTCCTTCTGTCATAATTTTTTCAGGTCTCCAAGTGCCCTCATTTACTTACCCGGGAAAGGGAGGGACACTTGCCTCTAACAAAAATGTTTACTTTACAGCTAAATATATCGTGTATTCGTGAATCCAAAAATGGTCTTTGGACACTTATAATATTTTTAAGGCCTATTCAAATAATTGAATACCCATAAAATAGATGAGAAAATAAAATATCACCACTACTGTTTTGTTAGCGCGATTAATGTGTATGTTCTTGCCAAATTACAGCATTCTAGCACTAAGGGTCTCTGAGCTAGAGAGGGGTCGGACGGACAGACAGAGCGAAACTATTAGGGTTTCTTTCCTTGTGGACTACGGAACCCTACAAATTATGCACCTACTTTACTTTATTATGTACCATAAAGAAAGCGTTTGAAAATGTTCGGCTTATTACCAACTCCTTTGATGTTACCTCCAACTGGTCCCAAATTCTGACTTTCACAGGTTGCCTATTGCGCGGCAATTTTCCACTGGAATTTTCGAGAATGTTTTTGTTATATTGTGTAGATTTTCATTGAAAAGTGTCGCGCGTCCGGGATGAATTTCAGTCCGCACTCGGATCTCTCCAATTAGGGACCGCTATCCTGTTATTCCCTTGATATTTCTGCAATTTACTATATCTTTGAGTTTATTCTATAGTTAGATCTAAACTTTAGTAGTGCTTGGTTAATTAAATAGTTGTAATTGTGATTGTTTTAAGGTAAGATTTTTGTGACGAATCACGTGTTTCGATAGATTATTTTTTTGATATAAATCAACTGATGTGTTGATATGGTCGGCATTATTTAAAAGTATAATTGGCCGTTGTTTTTATTCTGTGCTCTTTATTGAGTTGTTCTTTAAAATTCCAAAGTTTCTACTTTTTAGGTATTCATAATAAATATAATTAATTTTCAATTATAATTATTTACACACTGTAATTTGATAAATATTATAATCTTTTGGAAGTTCAGCATAAAGTATAACTAATGCCGGGCTTACATGTTGAAATCTGCTTACAACTGTGATTGGTTTAGCTGGCACTGCTGGAGCAAAACTGATAACGCATCGTCTTTGTTTATTCTCTACATAATTTTAATTCATATGCTTAGTATTTGATTAATTTTACGAGCAAAAGTTTTGCGTGCTCTGTGGTATTTGCCAAACTAATAAAAATATTCTTATTTGATTTGATGCGAATGTTGATTTAATTCATTCGGCATGTGTCTAATCATCATCGCTGCACTTGTATTTTTATTTTTTAAATAATTATATACCAATAATTGCCGACAAGTGGCTACAGATAGTGCAGAATAGCTAATAATGGTGATCCTTATTACCGCAATCCAAGACTCGCTTTGGGTCGCTGTGCTCTCTTATTAAATTATTATCCATACTTCCATACTAATATTATAAATGCGAAAGTCTGTCTGTCTGTCTGTCACCTCTTCACGGCTAAACTGCTGGCCCGATTGTAATGAAATTTGGTAGGGATGTAGTTAACGACCTGAGGTCAAACATAGGCTACTTTTGGGCGCGATTTAACCGAGTACCACGCGGGGCGAAGCCGCGGGGAACAGCTAGTATACCAATAAGTAGATTAATTTTATTGTTATATAAAAAAAACTTACTTAAAACGTGTGGGCTTGGCCTTACTTATCATTAGTGTCGTATTTCAGGAAACCTAATAATACTTTCTAGTTCATATTGACCTTGATATCGACATTTATGTCATAATCATTAAATTGTGCATCCATCGAATGTGTTCAGCTGCATCTTGCAGTTATCGCAGTTATAAATAGCAAACTGTAATTTGTGAGTAAGGTTAGTCGCAGTTTCCTAGACCCTCTCATGGTCGCGTGTCGCATCTATCGTGAGCGGTTCCAATATTTATTCTGTTTCAATAATATGCGCATCTATTATCGAAATTATTCGAAACACTGAATCAAATAATCTATGTTTTTTGTGCAGTTTTAACATAGAGTTTGACAATCGCGCGCGGTTTCAGTTTTTTTTTATCTATGAGTTTTTATGAGTGAAGTGAGTTTATTGTTATCATCATAATATCATTTGTTTTTATGAGTGACGTAGTTTTTTTTTTATCGTGATCATCATTGAGTACATTCTTATCAAATTTTTAATTTATAAAGTATGGAACTGTGGGACTGTCGTAACAGCCTATTTTTTTAACTTTACCCTTTTAATTTATACTGTTTTGATTTGTATAATTTATTGCATAGAGTGTGTTGATAATGTATTTATTTATGTATAGTAACATAATCCATATCCATACTTCCATACTAATATTATAAATGCGAAAGTCTGTCTGTCTGTCTATCTGTCTGTCTGTCTGTCTGTCTGTCTGTCTGTCTGTCTGTCTGTCACCTCTTCACGGCTAAACTGCTGGACCGATTTTGATGAAATTTGGTAGGGATGTAGTTAACGACCTGAGGTCAAACATAGGCTACTTTTGGGCGCGATATAACCGAGTCCCACGCGGGGCGAAGCCGCGGGGAACAGCTAGTACGAAATATTCATAATATAGTTTAAAGTAGTAAAGAGTAGTTTCGAGCGTAAATAATATTTTGGGAGGCAGTAAAGCACGAACGGACGCCTGCAACACAGGGGTATCACGTGCGCTTTGCCGAATCTTAACACACCTTTTCAAAACACCAGCTGCAAAATCTAAACTCAGTGTTAGCCACAATAAGAGCTGAAGGAAAGCGGTTACCGTGGCCTGTTAGTGGTAATAGTAGTCTGTTTTCAGGCGTTGTCATCACGATGCTCGGCGGGAGCGTGCTGTGGTTCCGCCACGGCCTACGGCTTCACGACAACCCAGCGTTGCTGAATGCTATTGAAGATAAAAGTGTGCCATTCTTTCCCATATTCATATTTGATGGGGAGACTGCTGGTGAGTGCACTATTTTTTATCAATTACTAGCAACCCGCTCCGGCTTCGCATGAGCATAATAACCTTCCTCTTGAATCACTCTATCTATTAAAAAAAACCGCATCAAAATCCGTTGCGTAATTTTAAAGATTTAAGTATACAAAGGGACCTCTGTCCCCGTTTTTATTTTAAGATGCTCATGGACCTCCGAGCTTTTGATGCCCCGTCCCGTGGTGCATTTGAGATCTATTAAAATCAAATATAAAGACTATAATATCAACTAGCGTGATTGCATGTTTTGTGACTTTGAAATTCTGTGTGTTCATGTTTCAACCGACATGGTCGGAACGGGTCAAGAATCAAGATTCAAGATGCTTTATTTGTTGAACATATTATAGTAACATACACATAAATTACATGCAGTGTCGATGTTAAGCAAAAGAGACAGATAAACATGTCCGTACAGCCAGGATCGGCATACAAATTACATACAAATGAATTTTCGTTAAGTGCGAGTTCGACTCGCGCTGACAGGGCTCAGCACATTAAATATACCAAATTCTTGTGCTGTAATAAAAAAAATTTGCCCTATTAACTTTATTTATACTAGACTCGGTTATATCGCGCCCAAAAGTAGCCTATGTTTGACCTCAGATCGTCAACTACATCCCTACCAAATTTCATCACAATCGGTCCAGCAGTTTAGCCGTGAAGAGGTGACAGACAGACAGACAGACAGATAGACTTTCGCATTTATAATATTAGTATGGATTAGTATGGATTTATAAAACATGGTAACCAATATAATCTGTTTAATTAAAACCCATCCGATGCATCTAACGAATCCTCATTACGCTAATTAGGTCAAACATCAGTTTTCATTACATAAGTCATTTTATAAAGTTATTCAACATTTTAATTGTGTTAAAAACTGGCCAAGTCAAATCTGACCTACTTCAAGATCTCACATTTTTAAATAACAGCAGTTGTTATAGGTATCTAATAAAGCAAAGAAATAGAGTTTAATACTTGTTCATAATGTTATTTTGTTCCTATAAAAACATATTTCGATTTTGCATAGAACTTGGCACTCATTTAGATCGCCATTCTTTTTGCGGCGAAGCTCACCGCCAAGCATAATTTTTGTATTGAACTTGGCTCTCGTTTTTTACATTTATGTTTTTGGTGGGATAAAATACACCGAATTCAGTATTTTACGCAATTTTATATTTGACCACGTGAGTTTCGGTTTCAGTTTCGTCTGGAAAACCAGTTTCGGTCGGACTCTACTTTTAATACTAATCATGTCTAGATTAATTTTGAGTTGCATTGAAATTGTGTGACTGCAAAACTAATCTACATAAGATTAGTAATAATGAAAGTATCCATGCGCCATTCATGGGACAGTGTCCATACATTTTTGCCCATCCTCCTTTTGTCAATTTTTGAAAATTTGGAACCGTACTACTAACGAAGTAACTATTTAGTAATCTGTGGTGTTACTTAAATAATAACAAAAGAACATTGTAAGGTAACCATGACTTTAAATATGAGATGTTAGGGTAAGGTGGGTAATTTAATGGGATCATGTCAGTTTTTTTTTATTTTCCTTTCATATTTAACAGGTACTAAACTGGTTGGGTACAATCGTATGCGATACCTGCTAGAGGCCTTGGAAGACCTCGATAACCAGTTCAAGAGGTATGGCGGTAAACTCATTATGATCCAGGGCGTTCCGAACGTCGTCATCAGAAGGCTTTGGGAGGAATTCGGTATGTTGGAGTTTTTTTTTTTTATTTCTTTCAATCAATCATTTATTCGCATAAAATGTATGTATGTTATTTTTACATTTAGTAGCCCTTATACATTTTACCTCTTGCGGAGTAAATTGAAATAAATGTCATTAATAAATTATACATAACAGGAAATTTAAAATCGTTATCTTATATATATTATATTTTGATGTCTTTCTTGCATATTTTTCAAAAGTCATATTCTAACACTAGTTGCCCGCTGCTTTGTCCGCGTAGAATTTTATTAATTGCTTGGGTATTTGTGAGGAACCCTAATAATGTTTCTAAAATAAAAGTGGACTAAGTTACGCCTTATAATTTGGAAGTTGGCTATGGATCTTCCTGTCGAAATCGGTCCAGCCTATTAGGTGATTACAGAGAAAACATAGAGGGAAAAAAATGATTATTTTTACATTACAAACAGACACTTGGATTTTATTTATTTTATTTTATTCATTTTTCTTACGAATCCTCTGCAAAATAAAAACCAATTTAAACTTTCAAAATTTGGCTTGTACCTATCTAATAATAATTAACGTTTTGTAAGTATGTCACTTCAAAGTTCAATACCGTTTCAAGAAAGAAGCCGTATTTTTGCCAACTAACATAACAATATTGCTTGGATTTGCCGGCGTTCTGATTAATTAACAACTTGTACAGGTACAGTGGGCTGCAGAGAAATCTGACCCCCATGCCACAAGTATCGCTTTTGAAAGGGGGTCAGATTTTTCTGCAGCCTACTGTACCTCGTAAAGCAGGCATGAAGACCTACAAATTTCAGCAACTGAGCGAGGCTAAGTGAGTTTTTTTTTAGGTTTCTTCATAATTTCAGATTTATACAACTAGCTTATTGGTTTTTGTGTATTATCAAGATTAAAATTAAGTCATTATCGCATCATTTCGTGTAGGTGACACAGTCAAGCGACCATGCGCATCCTGTTCTCAAAGTTCTTCGGAACCGTCTCGCGGCCTCTGACGTGGTTCACGGTGTCAGATGGCAGCCGGGCCCATCTGCTTAACGTGCCTTCCGAAGCACGGAATCACCTTTATTATCAAAATCACGTGACTCAAGCCTACAAAGTCCTAACCAAACTGGAAACAACTAAACAATGTATGCCTCCCATGGGAATCGAACTCAAGACCCGCGGGTCTACGGCAAACTTTTTGTAATACCAGAAATTTATTTTTATTTTTAAGAAGCACATCAACATGCGTCCTGTTTCCGATGGAACTTTTTTATTTATTATCACAAAATTCACAGCTCTTAAACATTTTACAATAGTAGTTTAGTAAACATGGGTAAATAAAATCAGTATTCTCATCTCCTATGTTACTAACCTAGTCTCAAAGGAATATTTTTCCAGGTATCCGCAAACTATGCTTCGAGCAAGATTGCGAGCCTTTGTGGCGTGCACGAGACGACAGCGTAAAAAAAGCGTGTCGAGAGATAGGCGTGTCGTGTTACGAACACGTCTCTCACACGCTGTGGGAGCCTGACACCGTCATCCGGGCAAACGGGGGCATTCCTCCGCTCACTTACCAGATGTTCTTGGTGAGTTGGTACCACTGAAATAGCATGAAGAAAGCGTGCCGAGAGATAGGCGTGTCGTGTTGCGAACACGTCTCTCACACGTTGTGGAAGCCTTACACCGTCATCTTTTCCAACGGGGGCATGCCTCCGCTCACTTACCAGATGTTCTTGGTGAGTTGGTACCACTGAAATAGCATGAAGAAAGCGTGCCGAGAGATAGGCGTGTCGTGTTACGAAAACGTCTCTCACACGCTGTGGGAGCCTGACACCGTCATCCGGGCAAACGGGGGCATTCCTCCGCTCACTTACCAGATGTTCTTGGTGAGTTGGTACCACTGAAACAGCGTGAAGAAAGCATACCGAGACATAGGCGTGTCTTGTTACAAACACGTTTGTCACACGCTGTGGAAGCCCGACATCGCCATTCGGGCCAATGGGGGCATCCCCCTGCTCACTTACCAGATGTTCTTGGTGAGTTGGTACCACTGAAATAGCATGAAGAAAGCGTGCCGAGAGATAGGCGTGTCGTGTTGCGAACACGTCTCTCACACGTTGTGGAAGCCTTACACCGTCATCCGGGCCAACGGGGGCATGCCCCCGCTCACTTACCAGATGTTCTTGGTGAGTTGGTACCACTGAAATAGCATGGAGAAAGCGTGCCGAGAGATAGGCGTGTCGTGTTGCGAACACGTCTCTCACACGTTGTGGAAGCCTTACACCGTCATTCGGGCCAACGGGGGCATGCCCCCGCTCACTTACCAGATGTTCTTGGCACAGTGAAATCCATACTAATATTATAAATGCGAAAGTCTGTCTGTCTGTCACCTCTTCACGGCTAAACGGATGGACCGATTGTGATGAAATTTGGTAGGGATGTAGTTAACGACCTGAGGTCAAACATAGGCTACTTTGGGCGCGATATAACCGAGTCCCACGCGGGCGGAGCCGCGGGGAACAGCTAGTTACTTTATATATCCTCCGTAGTTCTTGGTGACTTGGTACCACAGAGAAATTACATAGAAGAGGTGAATTAACCTAAAGAGCCTTGAGTCCATCAAAGCTGCCTTCGATTAGTTCCAGTTACTCGCCACTAGTGGCGCTCTTATCAATACAGAGCATTCCACATTTTCATTCACACGTTTACTCGTGACGTGTTTGTAAATTAATATTGTAAAGCGTTTTTCTGGAAAAAAAATATGAAATAGATCTTATTACTTTCACAACTAAGTTTAAATTGTAACGCATTAAAGTTATAAGAGATTGAGTCAATAAGTGATAAGAATATCCTATATTGAAAATAAACAATTTGAATTTGAAGTTAAGGTATTATTATTATTTTTGACTAATTAAAATCCGACAGCACACTGTAGCGACTATCGGCGAGCCTCCCCGGCCAGTCAGCAACGCGGATCTCAGCGGCGTCAAGTTCGGAACCCTACCGGAGTGCTTCTACGACGAGTTCACAGTTTTTGAGAAGGTACCTAACAAATTGTCGTAAATTCGTACATCATTGTTTCATGCGTATTTACAATGCTGTGTTTATATTTTCGTTTATAAGTGAGGCCTCGCGAGAGGTGACTGCTGAAAATCAGTGCTGCGCATCTTAATAGATTCCTAGCGTAACATAATATGTCTTTTCGTGGTCCTGATTTGGCGGAACTGGTTATTACAATGGAGTGACTGCCGTCTGAACCCTTTTTACGGGACAACAAGACCCACAGGAACATGACCCGGGTGTGTTAGTGGCCAATACTGTCAGATTTTCCAGGCCGCCAAAGGCATCAGACAAAGAATGGTTTAGAATGCTTTTAGCATTAAGTCCGCCAATTGTATAAGTATTTTGTACTTATGGAACAATAAAGTTTTAATAAATAAATAAAAGCCTAACGACTGCCATCTACCAATAACAGCCGGGACCAACGGCTTAACGTGCCTTCCGAAGCACGGAGGAGCTCAAGATAGAAATGCCACTAATGGCGAACATTCCAAACATGGCCGCGTACTCGCCGTCGCTGTCGTTTGACGCGCACTATAGTTGTTGCTATCGAGCTCCTCGATAGCAACAACTATAGTTAGTGTCTCTCTAGAGTTTTAAAAAACAACGGCAGTTCTTAAGAACCAGGGCGTTATTATATGCGTTATTCATTGTCCTTTCACCCACACAAAATGATGATCATAAATGCAATTTAAAAGTCACACAAATATTCAACAAACGCTGTAATTAAGTATTTCTATCCCTAGTGGGGTGAACTGATAATGAAAAATATGTTTCCCAGGTGCCGAAACCCGAAGACCTTGGTGTGCATCTTGAGAACGAAGACATCCGAATGATAAGATGGGTGGGCGGGGAGACCGCAGCGTTGAAACAAATGGAACAGCGGCTTGCCGTCGAGCACGAGACATTCAGCAGGTGAAAAGGGGGTGGTAATTATTAGGGTTCCATAACTCAGGACAAAAAACCACAGAATTTGAAAAATATTAACAAGAAGTGGCATAATGCACGAAAAACGTGTCACTAGTTTGGCTTGCGAGCCAACGTTTCACACAGAAAAAATGGGCGGGGAATTTGATGGCGTCATTTATTGCCATTGTTATTGGTCGATAATATAAGGTGGCTTTGTTGTAAATAACGTAATACTAATTTCTAATAAGGTGTGGTGTCGTTTACATGGGTTTTCATGTATTAATTGAAAATAAGAAGATAAAATACACTGCCACACTGATCCTGGATCTAAATCCGCGTCAAAACATTTCTATTCGGATAATTTATTTTAATTTAGTTAATTGCAAAAAACCCTTATAAGATCACTTTGTTCTCCGTCTGTCTGTCAAACTTTTTTTTCTAAGTATAGTATGAACGTATCATATTGAAATTCATAATTAATACTCGGATTTTTTTTTCGGCTTTAATTATTCGTCAATGCGATCAAATGATATGACCGTAAATGTTGCAAATTTCTGAAAATTATGCGATTTCAGAGGGAAATCAAAACCTATGGGGTACTTCCCGTTGAACTAGAATCATGAAATCCCAAATAATATTATGCGAAAGTGAGTTTGTATATTTGTTTGTTTGTTACCTCTTCACGCCCTATCTACGGAACCAATCTTCCTGAAATTTCGCATACACATAGCTAGGAGTATTGAGGAGGTCATAGGGTACCTTTCATCCCGGGAAAAAGCACTGTTCCCGAGGGACATTCATGCGGGCAAAGCCTCGAGCGAAAGCTAGTTTTGTGTATATTTGTAATTTTATTAATTTATTTTATCTAGATTAAGTAATTATTCTACCACTAGGGCTATATTATAAACTTACTAATAGTATGTATTTGTACGTGTTCCCAGGGGCTCGTACTTGCCGACGCATGGCAACCCTGACCTCCTTGGTCCACCGATATCTCTCAGCCCTGCGCTACGTTTCGGGTGCCTATCTGTTAGAAGGTATTTACTTATATTTCATTGACAAAGAAACATGGTATTCCATGTAGGCAAAGCTAAAAGCATAAATCATCATCATTTCGTGTAGGTGACACGGTCAATCGACCTTGCACACCCTGGTGACGGTCTCTTCGGAACCGCATCTCAGACTCTGACGTGGTTCTTTTAACGACTACCAGATTACATTCTGAAGCAAGGAATCAACTTTATTATCAGACAATCAGGTGATTCAATTCTGCAATGTCCTAATAAAACTGAAAACAACTTAACATATGCTTCCTGCGGGATTCGTGCCCACGACCTCTGGGTCTTCAGGATATAACCACTGACCATAGATCTATACAGACCTTCCTTGCTTCCCCCACACTCATAACTCTTGATTCGAGAATCATCACATTCATCACTATTACTTCACTGCATAGTATAAAACAAAGTCGCCTTCTCTGTCCCTATGTATGCTTTATAAAACTACGCAACGTATTTTGATGCGGTTTTTTAATAGATAGAGTGATTCAAGAGGAAGGTTTTTATGCCCATGCTAAGCTGGGGCGGGTCGCTTCTCGATTCGACAGTAAGATAAATAAATAATATCAGATATTCTCGATTGGACAGTAAGATAAATAAATAATATCAGATATTCTCGATTCGACAGTAAGATAAATAAATAATTTTAGATATTCTCCATTCGACAATAAGATAAATGAATAATTTCAGATTTTACTGGGCCGTGCAAGACTTGTTTTACCAAGTACACCAGGGTCGGCTCTCGTCCACTCATTTCATCACCGGTAAGAAAGGTTTTATTTACGTGTAGTTTTTTTTATTGAAGTGAAAACTTCGTAAGGCGGATGGTGCACTTTTTGGGTTGAGTAAAAAAAATGCTCGCTAAAAATAAGTGTGGTCATTACTACATTCAAATTTTTGCAATCCTTGTAGCGCCACATAATTGCAAGAAAAAGAACTAAATCTTTTTCTTAGGGAAAAGGGGCACATGCTCAATTCTAAACTTTGGTATTCTGACATTGGTAACTATTTGTATTCTGTTATTTGACAAATAATATGTGGGAACGGTATATTTATTTACTTCCTCTTGCTCGGAAATAGGTTAAGCGGAATAACTTGCAATATATAACTCGGCCGTAAATGGCTTCGTTTTTGGCCTCGACAGTAATGTACTATTCCCAAAACTTTTGCGTTATTTGCCTATTCGGCAAATAGGGAAAATAACGAATACGGCTTTGGAGTGTGTGACGGGAGCTATAGGGATATGCTCTCACGCCACAAAGGGAAGATCTTCTCGCCAGGCCGGGTGTTAGGCCTGGGGAACCGCGCGACAGACGATGTCTTGTCGGAGGTTGTATTTATGCTCCAATCCGTAGAAACTTTACAAGATTTAGACTTTCATAGTAATTTTGCTGTTTTGTATGCAAGCTCGATTTTCTCGCTTTTAACGGCATCTGTTGAGCGACTTTTGTAGTTAGTTGTTGTGGCGCTAATGTCGCCACACGTGTTTGAATATTTGGTATTTGCCTCCATGTGTGGCCAGTAGTTGCCCTATTGAGATCCAGAATTCATTTATTTCTTGTTTATGTTGTTATACAGTAAGATCTTACAAATTATTTCTAAAACCATCATGCTTAACCGTTACGGCATACAAGTATAGCTTAGTAAGATGGTCGCGTTGATACATCTATTTTTTTAAGAATATAAATAAATAAATAAATGTAATACAGGTCAGCTGATATGGCGGGAATATTTCTACACGATGAGCGTGAACAACCCCAACTATGGGCAGATGGCGGGGAACCCCATCTGTTTGGATATACCCTGGAAGAATCCTGAAGGCGATGAGCTGGAAAGGTTTGTTCTTCATGTTCTATTTTCTTTTATAGTATACTAGCCTTCGTCCACGGCTTCACCCGCATGAATTTTCCTCGAAAACAATGCTTTTTCCCGGGATGAAAGGTACCCTATGTCCTTCACAATACTCCTAGCTATGTGTATGGGAAATTTTAGGAAGATTGGTTCAGTAGATAGGGCGTGAGGTGAGGAGGTAACAAACAAACAAAGATACAAATTCACTTTCGCATTTATAATATTAGTTAGAATAGTCCGACGCACAATCAAGCATGTAAATAGCATAGACAAATCGATGCACATGATTGCAATTGACTGCTGTTTAAAGTTGTTTTGTCAAAGGCATTTTAATGCAATTGAAATTTGAATGGGGAAATCATGACATAGGCGATGCGGCTAGCAACCCATCACTATTGATTTCCTGTTTCAACTACTATTATGCTAAACGTGGCCTAAGGTCTTATGACCCTAGGCTCTGTCTACCCCGCATGGGATAAAGACGTGATTATATGTATGTATGTATGTATGAAATTTGAATTTATCAATGTAAAAGTCTGTTCTACGCGAGAGTGGAATTTTAAATAAAAAATTAAATTTTTGACTCAAACTTTTATTGTCAACAGGAAGATTTGAGACAGCGCGACAATAATTCAATTTCAAAAGTAACCTGTTAAGGAGTTATCTCGTTGAAAGTGTACCATCAATCACGCTTATCATAATAATGTATTGCAATCGGAATTAAAGCCAGTATATTTCCAACTGTAAAACAAGCGGAAGTATGTCAAATTTAACTTGCAAGATTCCACCCGAATAGGCTTGTATAGTAATTCTAATTTTGAATGAACTCTGTAGGAACTAGGTTTGCAGATAAATCGGAATTTGTTGCGATTTATTTACGTTATAAAAGTTCTCCGTTTTTGAGCTGCAAAGGTGAACATAACTATTATTGATATAATTTTTATTTATCACTGCATAGTATAAAACAAAGTCGCTTTCTCTGTCCTTGCATGTATGCTTAAATGTTTAAAACTACGCAACGGATTTTGATGCGGTTTTTTTAATACATAGAGTGATTCAAGAGGAAGGTTTTTATGCCCATGCGAAGCCGGGCGGATCTCTTGTTAATTAATATAATATTTCTACTCCTCCAAACTCAATAATATCTCTTATTTAGATGGAGGGAAGGTCGTACAGGCTTCCCATTCGTAGACGCAGCGATGCGACAACTCCGCTCCGAGGGCTGGCTTCACCACGCCGTGAGGAATACTGTGGCATCGTTCCTAACTCGAGGAACCCTGTGGCTATCGTGGGAACACGGACTGAATCATTTCCTCAAGTACCTACTTGACGCTGATTGGTAAGAATCTTTTAAATTTTGAAATTAGTAGAAAATAATGTTAATAATACTTCACTAAGCTATGAGGAATACTGTGGCATCGTTCTTCACTCGAGGAACTCTGTGGCTATCGTGGGAACACGGACTGAATCATTTCCTCAAGTACCTACTTGACGCTGATTGGTAAGAATCTCCTAAATTTTGATATTAGTACCAATAAATTTTAGTCTTGGTAAGAATTTTCAACAAAAGCAGTAACTCAAAAATTGATTTTTTTTTGTGTGTTTCGGTTTATTTGAGTTAACAACCATTTTATTGCTTCAACATAGAATGCGTATTTTAAAGAAGGAACAAAGATATTGCCGTGCAGTTGCCGCCGTTGCAATTTTTTTTTTGTAAATGTAAGAAAAGTACTCTACAAGCCTCGGTTGAAGCGGCAATTAACTTTTCAATACTCAGCCGTTAATTTTGCCTAACACTATAGACTTTACCTAAGCTGGCCGGTATAGGTAGTATTGTGTGACTGTCAGGTCGGTATGCGCTGGCAACTGGATGTGGGTGTCGTCGTCGGCGTTCGAGGCGCTGCTGGACGCGGGCGAGTGCGCGTGCCCGGTGCGCCTCGGCCGCCGCTTGGATCCCAGCGGGGAGTACGTGCGCAGATACGTGCCAGAGCTGGCGAAGGTGCCCGTCGAGTACATGTAAGTTATATTGTTCTTCTTTCAGACAAAGACAGACAAAGAAGACGAAGAGAAAAACTGAAACTGTGACAACCTCAAAGACCTAGAAGACAGAAGCTGGCCTCTGGCCGAGAAGGCAAGCGAGGCGTACGTGTGAACGTAAGCCCCCTAAAGATGGGGGAGAGTTATTAAAATGCAATGATTGCATAGATATGCGACACTATAGAGAACTTGTAGGGAGATCAAGCAGGTGCGACTGGAAAGAGATGCGCAATGCAAGTACAGCGCACTCTCCCGAGATTCGGCTCGTATAACAGAGAGGTTGGTAGAGCCATGGGAGGTGGAGGGAAGTGTTCTTCTTTTATGCGGAGGCGCGAAGGGAACTATTAGATAGTGTTGTCCCGCTCGGGGTGGGCCCGGTCTACTATTGCGATCTCGTGGGATCTGAGGCGAACTTTAAGCGGCTAAAAGAATTCTCGCATCGGTGACATAAAATCCGAAGCGGCTTCGAGAGGAGCTTAACTTGAAAAGTAGGGGCACATCAAGACTACAAGAAGACAGAGAAGACGAAGAGAAAAACTGAAACTGAGACAAACTCAAAGACAGAAGCTGGCCTTAGGCCGAGAAGAAGGCAAGCGAGGCGTACGTGTGAATGTTAGCCCCTTAAAGATGGGGAAAAGTTGTTAAAATGCAATGATTTCATAGATAGGCGAATATAAAGAATACACTATGACAAATAACAAATCAAGATGGCCACCGCCACCACAAAATGGCGAATTACTTTTTCGCATCTCCCTAAACATGGCTATCCAATGGAAGGTTAACAAGCTATAATTTGGGTGGTTGAAATTGTTGTCAGTTTTAAACTTAGAGCTTTAAACCGACAGGAGTGGCCAACGACGGGCGACCCCTCTGCCAAATGTATTCGACCGCCCGCCGGTCATACTGCTTGCGCTTGTGTGCGTGTATTTTTTGCTTGTCTATATCTATCTATATCTATCTATACTTATAATAAATCTGTAGAGAAGTCAATTCTGTACATGAAATATATTTTCAAAATAACTATCAGGGGGTGATAAGTGATCGATACTGATGCCAAAAATGCAATTAGTAAAATTTTTGTCTGTCTGTGTCTGTATGTTCCTTATAGAAACAAAAACTACTCGACGGATTTTAACAAATCTTGGTACAAATATTCTTCATACTCCTGGGCAGGTTATAGTATACTTTTCATCACGCTACAATCAATAGGAGCAGAGTAGTAGAGGGAAACGTTGGGAAAACGGGAGAAGTTACTCCATTTTTTAAGCTTCAGTCGCGTGTGCAGTCTTAATGGTTAAAATTACATAGAAATCATGTATGACGGAAATGCAACAGGATATTGCAATATTCCCACGGGAATGGGAGTTAGCGGGAAAAAACTTTTGTATGAAAAAATCTAAACAGCGTAAGATAGATGATTGAAATTTGGCATGCAGGTACCCTAATGAACGTAACGTTTACTTGCAACGCGATATTGCGAAATTCCCACGGGAACGGGAGTTATTGGAAAAAAACTTTTGTATGTAAAAATCACGTAAGATAGATGTTATCAATCTAGCATGCATGCATACCTTAGTAAATATAAAGTTTAGTAATATTAATATGGCTGTATTTTGAAAAATTAAGTTATCGGGTAAAAAATGTTGTATGAAAAAAATCTAAACTGCATAAGTTGAAATATGATATGCAAAGTTAAAAATTCCCCTGGGAACGGGAAGCGAGTTAGAGGCATGAAATTTATAGCTCGCGGTAGTGGCAACCAAGGAACGTCGCGGCCGCGGCGACAGCGGTTGTGGGGCGGGACAAAGGTGGCGAGGCGCGGGGGGGGGGGGACGTTTGAATGCCCTTGAATTATCTTATAATTTGCTTTTGTAATTTCTAAATTTTGTTTAAATAATAATTGTAGATTATAAGTCTACGATGATTTTTTGTTTATTTTGTACGGAACATTTCGTGTGTGAGTCCGACTCGAACTTGGCCGGTTTTTAGTTTTCATGTGGTCAAACTTTTACTTTCATACTGACTGACATTAGGGTACTTTAGGGTTAGCCACCACTGATCGTATTTTCCTAAATTTATATCAAACCAAATTATCACAAACTAATAATCTTTAAATTTAATAACAATTCATTATTCAACTGAGCTACTTATACTATAACCTCATTTAAAAATAATAAAATTAAGCATTGTTTAACCTTTATCCCACACACACACACAGATCTCTCTTTTATAACACGCCACGCGGACGAAGTCGCGGGCAAAAGCTAGTGTTAAATAATTTTGTCAAGTGCGTGCATACAACGTGTTCATATAATGTATTACTGTTAATCAATCAATCAATCAATTTATTTGTCAAACATAGGTACAATGATACAGTTGTTATATAATATTATTACAGTTCGCTATGTCTTGCTGTTTAAAGCATACAAATATTAAAAGTTCATGCGTTATAAAATTATAATAAAAATCTGTAGTAGTGAAGTACATAATATATATCAATGTAAAAAGAAAATAAAATAATAAAAAAGAAAATGTCAAATTAAATCATAAAATAAATCAAAAAAAATAAAAAATAAAATAAAATTAATAATAGTCTATAGCTTATCATCTATAAAGAAATCGTTAACAGAATAGTAACACTTATCTATTAATATTGAAAGAAGTCCTTTTTTAAACATTTTAAGATTTAAATCTTTTAAATCATTAGGTAGTTTATTGTATATTTTTACTGCCATACCTAGAATGCTTTCCCTGACTAGAGCAAGTCTATATTGTTGTGTGCATAAAGTATGTCTATATTGTGGTCTCACGGGATTTCTTGTCACTTCCGATAACTTCACAAACAATTCTGTGTTCATTTTTACAAATAAAACCATTTCAAAAATGTACAATGAAGGGAATGTTAGTAATTTAAGCTTTTAAATAATGGTTCACAACTGTCTCTTGTACTCAGACCGCACATTGACCGTATACATCGTTTCTGTGCTTTGAAAACGTTTTCTTTTTCGGTGCAGTTACCCCAAAATAAAATACCGTATCTGAGCACTGACGTAACAAAACCATGGTAGGCTGTAAGCGTAGCATCTGTTTTTGCAGTTTTCTGTAGTTGATGAAGAGCAAATGCCGATTTGCTTAATTTTTTACATAATTCATTCGCATGTGCTTTCCACGAGAGTTGGTCATCTATAATAAGCCCGAGGAACTTAGTCTCTTTGACCGTGTTCAAATTAGTATTCCCGTTCTTTATAGTCATTTTTTGGTTGGTTTGTTTAATAACTACTGTGTTTCCTCACCCCGCGCGACTTTTTCACGTAGAAATAAATGCGTGTGCCTCCTCCGATTGGTTTGATACTTTAAAGTTTAAAAACATAATCATGCTTTCAGTTACGAACCATGGAAAGCCCCGATAGATGTGCAGGAGCGTGCCAATTGCATCATCGGTAAGGATTACCCGGCACCAGTCGTCAACCATCTCGTTGCCGCTCAGACCAACAAGAACGCTATGAAAGTGAGTACACTCGTATTTATGACCTCTCTTCTTGCAGCTAATAAAACTTTTAACACGATGTTGTTACCTCGCAAGCGTAAGAAAAGCACTATACAAGCCTCGGCCGAAAGCAATTTTCATCCTCGTTTATTGGCAAGCTCCGGGGAGTTGACGCCTTCTAATATCACTCGGCCGCAAATTGCTTTTTTACCGGTCTCGAAAGTTATGTTCTCACAAACTTAAATTAATATAAAAATGAGTCCTCTGCCCGTGAAGTATTAATATCTTATTATTAATATGTTATCTTTACGCTTAAATTGAAAAGTAAATCTTTAAAAATATTGTTCCGAATATTATGAAAGTTTAATATTTTAAACCATATTCGTACAATTTAAGCGTAAAATAACATAAATATAATAAGATATTAATACTCCACGGGCACAGGACTCACTTTTATTAATTTATGTTTGTAATAGTACATGACTTTCGAGGCTATAAGAAGATTAAAAACACACTTGTCTTCTTGAGGCTAATAACTCGATCCGGAGTTCTTTTTGATCTTCTTATAAAATTTTGTGTAATCTGAAACTGACGCGGAGCTGGTGGCTTACTACCATCTCTAAGAACCACGCAAGAACCATTGAGTAAGGGAGATGTCGCTTTACATTATGTATTGCGCCGTCTCGCTTACTCACTCGTTTTTGGATGGTTTAAAGAGATGATAGTACGCCATCTGGGCGGAGATAAGTATGGAGTGAACTGTAAATTAACCAATCACAATGTTCGTAAAAAAAATTCAGCGATGTAATTGGTCAATTCAAAGTCAGCTTCACTTCAATAAAACGCATTTTTTTTTTTTTTTTTTAAGAAACCGATTCAAAAATGGCGGCCCTTATATTTGTCTCTCTGTATGTGAATGTGGCGAGCCGCCATTTTCAATGCCTTTCTTTAAATGGCGGAGTTATACCGGCATGTACCCTTGTGTCTTCCGCAGAAATTAAGGCGGTCAATACACGGACGGCTTCAGAAGGACAAGTGGTTCGATGTAGTCGGGGTTTGTACAATAGTGTGCTTTATTTTGGCTTGAAACCACACATGCGCCTTTGACGTCATCAAATGTGTACAAGGTGGACACAAATCAACTGCAAATATTTTAAGGGTAGATTCAGATGACTATACTGAAGAACTTTTCCAAAATAAACTTATAACGAAATACGACTTTTTTTTTCACTCTCCATACTAAACTAGATCAGATGATTCTCAATTTGTATGGGAGGTCAATTTTTTTTTGTATTTCAATACACGTTTATTTGAAAAGTTGTTTAGTATAATAATCTGAATCTGCCCTTAAGTTATTAATGTTGATTTGTGACCACTTTACATATTATAAAACTAGTTTTCACTCGCCCGTTGTGCGTATCTCCCGAATACTCAAACGCTACTCAATTTTGAGAGCTGTTCAAGTATCATGCTGAGTCACATCATTCTTTCATTATCATATCTCTGACGGTCAGCGCGGCAGCATGATACTTGAGCAGTTCTTATAGTAGAGTTGCGTTTTAGTATTCGGGCGTATATTATGTACTTATAGTCTCCTTCCCTAAGAGTCAAGTTTTCATATGCAGAAAGAATTTTTCGTATCCGATTAGAAGTATTAGTTATAAGCGTTCAACCAAACGAACTCTTAAGCTTTATTCCACCTACCTGCCTTTTACATTCAATGATCCAGTTGTTTTTAAAATATCATGTTGATTTTTAACCCACTATTAAAAAAGGAGGAGGTTTCAATTCGACCGTATATGTTTTTCTGATCTATTTCTTTTTTTTTTTACTTTTTCTTTACAGTCTATATTTTTGAAGGAATTACCCTTAATTATCCATGTTACTAGATATAGTACTGGCAGAATATTAGGACACAAACTTTTTTTGGAAAACGTTTTACTCGTTCTATTATAAAAATACCTACACATAACAACACCAATTTTTAATAGCAATATTAGTACTGTAAATTGAAATTACCAAACAGCGTTTGCCGTATCATCATCATTCCAGCCGCAGGTTGTCCATTGCTGGACATAGTCCTCCCCCAAGGATTTCCAGAACGACCGGTTGGAAGCGGCCGTATCAGGGTATGTTTAAATATAAACCTGTTCATAATTAAACATAGCCATTATTATAAGAAATAAATAATTAATAATTATAAAAAAAATAATCATGCATGTGCTATTACTCCACAGGAGTTGCGTAACATCCTTAAAAAAGCACCTCCTCATTGCTGCCCGTCGTCTGAGGAAGAGATCAGAAAGTTCCTGTGGCTGAATGAGGAAACAACCAGCCAACAACGCATGAACTAACTAGCTATATATAGTGAGGAGGACCAGGGATGAAAACCGGTATTTAAAAGAGCCAAAAACTACAGCCTCTAGACTTTCTGAGAATAATTCAAACTGATAATGTTCTGAATAATTCAGATTCTGATGACGTTTTGAATAATTCAGATTCTGATGACGTTCTGAATAATTCAGATTCTGATAAAGTTCTCCATAATTCAGATTCTGATAAAGTTCTGAATAGTTCAGATTCTGATAAAGTTCTGAATAATTCAGATTCTGATAACGTTCTGAATAATTTAGATTCTGACAAAGTTTTGAATAATTCAGGTACGTTATCAGAATTGTCTCAATTATGTCTGACTTTAAATTTGTGGTTTGATATGATAATTATTCTTATATTAGACAGACTATAAAAAAATTGATTTTCTGTTGACATTCCGATTTTGGAGACAAGAGAAGTATATGAAAATATCAAAATGTCCTATTTTTTGTCATAAGTATATTCTTCATGCCAAAATAAAAACTATCCGGTATTGTTAAGTTCATATTACATATTATTTGGTGTTAGTAGTAGCGTTAAGATAATAGTTATGTTATATATCGCTATTAGTGAGCGTGGGCAATTTTGCAGTAATTTTGCCCGAAAAAAACAACAAATCTCAAAAGTAGCATTCTCGGGCAAAAAGGAGTTGTTCATTGCCCGAATTCACGACTTAGCCAAATTTGGTAACATTGGCCCTAGTCTTTAATAGGGCCTTAATATCGGTATGGAATGCAAGTCATGACGTCACTCTTACCCTTTGCGCGTACGGAAATCGTTAAGGTTAAGGCAGTTAAAAACTAAAATAGGAATTTGTTATTTTGCCAAATCTATTTTTGTACTTATGTACTAGCAGTTCACCTCGGCTTCGCCCGTGGCACACACATAGCCTATGTCGCAAGGGTATAGTGTGGTTTACCCAGAGTGATTTTTTTTTTCAATTCGGTCCATTTATTTAGAAGCCTATCCGATACTTTAATCTTTCCTCTTTATAATAGTATAGATTATATTTGTTAAAAATACCTAATGACTGCAAGTCTTAAATTAATTAAAAATAGTTTTTAAAGCAAGGATAATTATTTCACTAAGTATTTATAATATGTTGTTCCTTTAAAAAAGATAGGTACATAACAATATACTTACTAGGTAATTCAGATACATGGAAATACTAAAAATACAATGACAAGTGATCAAAAAAAAAATCCTTTAAGGAAAATTCAATAGCTGCTATGTTTTAAAATATATTTTACTTAAAAAGTATACTTAGAATGAGTTCGCTTAGAAATTTGGCTTCTACGATGAAATGTTCACGGCAACATGACATTAAATGTTTTATAGATTCAAAAAAATACGAAAATATGTAAATGTATAACATTTATTAATGTGTAGAAAAACTTTTGGATCCCTTTATAAGCATAATCCATGTATATGTTGTGAGATTATATAGATAGAGAAGGAAAAAGATAGAAATGGAGATCTATGTCCCACTGCTGGGCAAAGACCTCCCCCCACTCTTTGTGACATAAATTTAAATATATGAGAATATATACCTATCTATAGTAAGTAAATTGAAATCTGTCAGGGTATACCCTCGAATTTAACATTATTTAGAAGTATTTCATGTAAAACATAAGTAATGCATTTATAGCATACTATTTACTTACGTGTTTGGTGGAAAATAAAATATTAAATATTTACAAAAAAATAGTTTTATTTACAATATTGGTCGTGTAACATTTTTAAGTAATAGGAATGTACAAAAACAACAATGATTAAGCACATGGGTAGTTAAACAGATGATAATAAAATTTATTAAGACGCAAAATACTAACAGGAAATGAATTTGTATCACATAAACCATAAACTTATATTTATCTGATATTTGTACTTTATACTTTAACTAGCGGCTTCGCTTGGGCATAAAAACCTTAAAAAAACCGCATCAAAATCCGTTATGTAGTTTTAAAGATTTAAGCATACAAAGGGACATAGGGACAGAGAGACTTTGTTTTATACTATCTAGGTATAGTGAAGTTATTAAAATAAAGTTAAATTGCGATAAATTACTTTGGAAAATAAATGAAGAGGCCCTTTGAGCAACACAGCCTCCGTACCGAAAGGGAGTAGCCATACGCTGCTTTCCCCTCAGTCAATGTATAAGCCCAATCGGCATATAATGCGAAAGTCTGTCTGTTTGTCTGTCACCTTTTCACGGCTAAACTGCTGGACCGATTGTGATGAAAATTGGTATGGATATAGTTATGCAGAGTCAAACATAGCCTACTTTGTCAAACATAGCCTACTTTCAGGCGGGTTATAACAGAGGCGCACGCGGGCGGAGCCGCGGGCAACAGCTAGTATTCAATATAATAGTGTGTCTTATCTGTACACTAATTATTTGCCGTTTTGTTTCATTTTTTAATGTGTAAGTGTCATCATTACAGTCAGGTGACAGTATATTTTTTTTATGTAGGTTTCCACCATATTCTTCCTTCCCTACCGGTACGAAAGCCGTGTTTTCGAATATAGCAATACCCAACAATGGGTGACAGCAGGCTGAGAAAGAAGTTGCATTTTATAGGATAAGATTCTTGGTTTTAAAACAGCATAATTAAATTACATAATTTTGGAGAGGGGCGGGAGCGCAGCGCAAGATCTTCCCTACAGATCAGGTGTTGTGCTTGGGGAACCGCGGCTCCAACGATATATTGCTTCAATCTGTAGAAACATTTTAAAGCGCGATTTAGACTTTCAAAGTAATTTGCTGTCTTGTATTTGGTTTGGTCCATCTGTTGAGCAACTTAGTAGATATGTGTTGTGGCGCTAGTGTCGCCATATATATTTTTTTATATTGGACCAGTTTATAAATATTTGATAATAGAAAAATAACTATGTTGGTACACCATCAGTACTATGAGCCAACACTGCCGCTAAATCATTAAACACTTGGCTGGTTTTCGAGTCAGGCAGTTCCCTGACAGCAGCCACCCCTTGCCCGGCCAGTTTGCCTACCCGAGGATCTATGGGAATGCTGCCCAGGAACTTGATCTTTGAGATGTCTGCCAGGGACTTCCCCCCTCCACTTGAGAATATGTTCGTGCATTCGCTGCATGAAGGACACTCAAAGCTGGAAATGAGATATATATAAATGTAATTTTTGTTTGAATATCCTTGCATTTAGTTCTACAATATATTCTAAAGGGCAAGGATACCCCAAAATAAAGTTTGAGACATGTGTTATGAGATACCAACTTAACGAATTATATTCTATAATAAATATATATAGATAAGACCCAGGCCAATCAGAAAAAGATAATTTTTCATCTTGACCTGACCCAATATCAAACCCAGAACCTCCTGAGTAGCAGGCAGGCATGTTAACTATTACGCTTACGCCAAGGTGGTTGAACTATTAAATCAGTTGTACCTAATTAATAATCCATACTTCCATCCATACTAATATTATAAATGCGAAAGTCTGTCTGTCTGTCTATATGCTTGTCTGTCTGTCAGTTTAGCCGTGAAGAGCACGGCTAAACTGCTGGACCGATTGTGATGAAATTTGGTAGGGATGTAGTTAACAACCTGAGGTCAAACATAGGCTACTTTTGGGCGCGATATAACCGAGTCCCACGCGGGCGGAGCCGCGGGCAACAGCTAGTTTCTAAATAAATTTATACTAACCCACTCATATTTTCAATGATGCCAAGTATAGGTATGCCAGTTTTTCTGCAAAAGGTGATCTCTTTGCGCACATCCTCGATGGCCACCTCCTGCGGTGTGGTCACAATGACTGCAGAACACTGAGGAAACTGCCGCAGGTTCTCCATCACTGTTATATGCTCATCCGAGGTACCTGCAGTCAATATAACACCTTTTAGCAATTATGTAAACAGAATTTTTGTAACCTAGAAATAAAGGCTATCTATATCTACCAATTATTCTTATGTACATACTACTAATTTTATAATATCATGCACACTGGAATTTTGTTATTTCACATGATCATTATAATTCCTATCCTAATATATAATTAATTTTAGTCCTGCTTTTTGATAGAGGATAAATCCCTATCTACACTATTAGAGGGAATAATAGAACCTATGACATAATGTAAAATCCCCCAACATCATGCATTTAGTTGTACTAAATGCATGATGTTGAATATACTATAACATGAATAATAATGGTTATCATATTTTAGCAGTGCTACTTCTATTGTGTCAATGGCTAAAAGTGTAAAAGCCTAGTAAGATGCAACTTTCTCGGCTTAGTCAGAACTAATAATTTGCATCTTATTAGGCTTGGCCATAGCCAGTTCACCCTTTTTACATGAGAAAGGGCAGTTGGGGCATGACAACAGGTGGTCTATTGTTGGGATGGTGCCCTTGTACATTTTAGCAGTTGTGGCCTACAGATATTTTAGTTGTTTGTAAGTTATAAAGCTTTAGCAGTCTTTCTTTACCAGGTGGGGTATCAATGATGAGGTAATCCAAATCTTGCCAGCAAACATCCTCCAGAAACTGTTTAATCATAGAAGTTTTCTTAGGCCCTCGCCAAACTACAGCGTCGTTCCTAGAATTTAAAAGAAAGCCAATAGACATAACGCCTAACTTCTGTTCCTTGTCCAAATATACTGGAATCCATCCTTCAGTGCCTTGGTGAATATTTTGACCTTCTAAGTTCAAAAGGTAGGGGACACTTGGACCACAAAGGTCAACATCAAGTAATCCAACCTGAAAATAACAATAAATGAATTACATGAGAAATGCAACTACTTTTCTTGCACTTGTTATGAAACTTGTTATCAAAATCTAACCTTAAAACCTTTTTCCTTCAAAGTTAAAGCCAACTGTGTGCTAACTGTAGATTTTCCAACGCCCCCTTTTCCTGAAAGAACTAGAATAATACGTTTAACCTGATCCAACATTGTTTAATAGTTTCTTTCTTTTTCTAAGTTATAAGAAAGAAACATCAAAACATTCATTAATAAATCAACACGGGAAAATAACAATAAAAAATAATGTCTGACAGATGGATAAGCAATCTATGGCTGACAGTGACACTAGTGAGAGATAAGCATACTTTACTTTTGTAGTATGTTTTACGGCCCTGGGGGGTTACTACCGTCTCTTAAAACCATGCAAGAACGATTGAGTACGGGAGATGTCGCCCTCCCTACATCATGTATTGCGCTGTCTCGCTTACTCACTGGATCTAGCATTGGTTTTAAACTTTCAAGAGATGGTGGTAGGCACCAAGGTCTTCAATATGGTAACTAATGCTGCCAGTGTTCTCGGCACATTACCGTAAGCTTAGACTTTAACAGCTGTACGATTCGTAGTAATCGTTTTTATAACTAGTTTTTGTAGTACATTATTTTTTATATTATAACCCATGGGCCCATGGATGGAGGCGGTAATAAAAAAAATATGAGCACAAAACCAAATAATACGCGAGTGAGAGTAGACTGGCAGGGGGGCTTACTACCATCTCTTAAAACCATGCAAGTTCAAGTGAGTAAGCGAGATGTCGCCTTACATCATATATTGCGCTGTCTCGCTTACTGGATCTTGCATGGTTTTAAGAGATGGTGGTAACCCCCAGGGGCAGGGGGCGTTTATAATTTTTTTGACAGCGCAAGCGCTAGGCTTTTGCAACGCGACAGTAGCGCCAACTACCGAATATTTTTTTTTCAGTTTTATATAGATTTTTGAGGTGGAGGTTGTGTGCGTTCTATGTTGATTTTTGTATTGTGAAATGCAATATTTTACCCATTACATTTCGATGTATAGGAAGTTTTATGACACAATTAGTTTATGATATGATTTGATTTGTTGATTTATCATTAATTCAAAGTGGATTCTTTGTGGCTGTGTGATTTATTTGAGTAGAATTTTAGTTGTGTGATTGTGCAAGGATTTGTCTCCTCGGCGGCATTTCATTTCAAATATTCTGCATCTTAGATTAAAAAGGTATTTATGAACTCTAATTCACTAATACACTAACATTTGAGACATACGATTCAATGCTACAAACAGTTGAAATTAATTTATTCTTGCCATGCGGGCTGCGCCCGGTGCCCTATCCCGGTTTGAGGGATGGTGGCACTTGGCAGGCATGTTAAAATATCATAATTAACAGAGATAACTTCAAATAATAGTACATGTATTAACTTTATTGATAAGGCTTAATAAATATTAAAGGAATATTCGACAATATTGGAGCTATTCCATGAAAAAATTTCTTTAAATCAAAGAAACTAATAAATTTGATGAGGGAGTAAAGTACCAACAACAAATTTTTTATATTCTTAAAAATCTGATTTGTGAGTAACATCTGTGTTCTTTTCTACAATAGAATACAAAACCTTTATTTACATCTAAATAATATGTGCTTTCTTTAATTTAGGAACCCATAAGAAGATACATCTAAATATTTATTGTATGTTTTATTAAAGGACAGATCACACACTCGAAATGGCATGGAAAAAGCTTACATTGAGGGTGGTAGCCACCCTCAATGTAAGCTTCTCAATAAAAGAATAAGTAACCCAGTATGCCATCTAATATGCTGCAAGATAATAAAGTTACAATCAACGCATCTGGTGGCATAATTTTGGGACCTTGAAAACATTTAAAGTGGCCATTTATTTAAGAAATGAATATTCTGATGTTATAATAACAACAAAAAAATAAACATGCAAGACCAAGTTCAATAAAAATAAGATATTTTCGCTCTTCACCTTACCAGCATTGAAACCTGGGACTTCTTTATTTGTCACTAGCTGTTGCCTGCCGTTTTGTCTTCGTAGGACTTGGTTGACCCCTGGCCCCTTACAATATTCATATAAATTAAAATCAGTCAGGTTTAGCCGTGAAAGCGTAACAGATTGACAGGCAGACTTTGACTTGACTTCAGATTTAGCAGCAACATATCACTGCTCACCACAGAGTCAGCTGAAGCTGCAGATTAATCTCTCAGCTTTGGCAGATGGAGTGACTACTGATATTCACTCCATTGTAGTAACCAGTACTGCCAAATCAGAACCATAATTTGCAGTGTCCGTCGTGCCCTTACAGGTGTACCTTTGAGGACCTTGTGCAGGGTACGGACAATGCAATTAGAGTGGAAGAGTTTTGTCCAACGCTATTCCAACTAATATTATAAATGCGAAAGTGAGTTTGTATATTTGTTTGTGTGTTACCTTTTCACGCCTTATCCACTGAATCAATCTTGAAGTTTTACTCTTCTAGGTACCAATATGTGAGTTTTTGCGACCATTTGTTGGGACCTCTGACCATGTGACCTGTCCTCATAGACATAACACATATTGTCAGTAAATTCCCACTCACTAAATTTGTCGGTAGCCCTGCTTTAAATGTTGAATATGTCTGAACGATGGACAATGTATGAAAACTTATGTTATACAATATTTTAATGTAATAAATGAATTGTGAAACTGCGGTTGGATAACAACTCGAATCCAATAAATACAGACTAAAAGTTTATTTTTAATCTTATTTTGTATAAGTACCGAAACAACTTTATTTTGGCCATACAATTAAACACATAAAAACTTGAATTTGATTAAAATATCTAAACTATTTGTTTACTCAGATGGTCGTGACTCATGACATGACCATTCTGTTGTACATTAATATGTAAATGTTGTACAGTTTTGTATGTCAAACTCGATTGCTTTGCATTAATCGTGAGAAGCATACTGATTTGATAGGTCATGTACATCTTTTTAAATTAAATGCCAAATTGGCTTTGAAATTTATTTTAAAAGGTCATTGTGGTAATTAGGATTTTTTTTATTAAAATAGGAGTATTGATGCAGCATCTTAGGTCAGCTACATTTATTATTTTTAGACAAAAAGCTGTCAACAAATACGTGAGGTTTTTTTAAACTATTTAGAACCCAGGACCAGATGAGCTGAATTTGCTGAATTTATTTTTCTTTATATTTCACAGACAGTGCTGCCATTGAGCCATTCAATTAGGTACACGTTATACAGATGACATTGATTGTATGATAAATTTGTATAATCTACTTAAGCATTTTAGTATTAATTGAAATTGCTTTCATTATAAACATAAGGTTTATAAGGCTACCATGCCCCATACCAATTACGAGGGTCGTATGCTTGATTGCAAATATACCATAGACATAAATGCAAAATTTCTATAGTCTTCGGCATAGGCTATAGAGCACGGCACAGTCATCAATACCCACAGCTTCAATATGGGTTAAATAATCATTTGCATAATTCAAATGTGATTGTCTATGGCCGAAAGGATTTCACGAGTCCGGAACTGTGCCATAGAATAAATACATTACATCACATCATACAGATCCCAAAATAACACCCCAATTCGCGTTAATTACTACACCCCAAGGCCGCCCCCGGCTGCATAAATAAGGGTGAAGTTATTGCCTACGGTCACCCTAGTGAGTCACGGCCGAGGGCGCTGTAGTTTTATGTGAAAAGTCACGGGATTATATTTCGGGAATATTAAATTTCGAACACTTTTTTCGGAGTGTTTTGGCTAGTGACGGACTTGAATGAAAACCACAGAACTGTGGTGATAGAAAGATAAACCTATTCTTTATTGATAAAAAAACAAACAATGTGTACAAAGGCAAAAGTTATAAATTTTGAAATGGTTGCCATTTCTACACGGAACTTCCATTCTACATTGACATTTCGACTTTTAGACAGTCTAAGAGCTTTTTTGATATTACAGGAAGGAAGGCTTAGGTCGCGTTTAATCGGACAATGTGAAGATCTCTATAGTCAGTTCTGTCCATGAGTGACTTTTTTAACTATTTAGTAGGCAATCTGGCTGCCCTACCCTTAAGTGGTAACCATAGCATACGGACGCCTATAATTTCCATCAACACTAGGTGAATCAAGCGCGCTTTATAATTACGAAAAAAATCTAATTATTGTTTTTTTCCTATAAAACACAACAAGAATGGTAATTTCCAATAATTTTTTTATCGAGAAATTTTTAATCGAATTCTTAATTTACCGATCCATCAGCTAAGTAAGTATAACGTTATTTATAGTTCATTGCATCATTATCATCATTCATCACCAACTATTGACCATTCTATGTGACCAAAGGACGTCGGTCATATAAAGACGTCGCTAATCAATAGCAAACAACCTTGATCGGACTTTGCAATAATAACAAGTCTTGTAAAGGCTGTGGAATAGCGCTCCGCCCCGGATCCGTCCCAGCTGTGTCAAATAAAAAATATCTTGAATGCAAAAATATACTTAATATAAACATACATATTGAGCTTTGTGTATTTAGGTGTATATCAATATCACTACATAGTATAAAACAAAGTCGCTCTCTCTGTCCCTATATTCCTTTGTATGCTTAAATCTTTAAAATTACGCAACGGATTTTTATGCGGTTTTTCTGGTTTTTATACCCATGCGAAGCCGGGGCGGGTCGCTAGTCAATACTATAAAAAATTAAAATACCTACTCAAGTACTCAGGAACTGCAATGGAAATGGGTCCTGAAGATATCTTCATCCTGGAGATATAAATCTATGAGATGTTAATATCACTCAAAATTCGACATACCCGGTGAGGCGAACGAACTCACTCAGTATTGTCATACATTTCAAAAATAGGACTCATGGCCCCCGACTTTCTGTATAATCATCGACCCAGCGACTTCATAGCCTAGGGTTAGCTTTGATCATAGTCCTGCGCTCTTTATTATTGCTAGGATATGTTTCCCGGTTACTTCTTCAGCTAACAACTTTGTAGCCTGTGGGACTGCCTAAGGGAGCCATCTTGCCACGTACATGCTCATTACTCTAGCTAGATGTATTGGCTGGCACTGGGGGCTTACTACGATCACTAAAAACGATGCAAAAACGATTGAGCGAGGGAAATCTTATATCCATCCAATATGTCCCTATGTCCCTATGTATGCTTAAATCTTTAAAACTACGCAACAGATTTTGATTTTAATAGATAGTGATTCAAAAGGAAGGTTTTTATGCCCATGAGAAGCCGGGGCTAGCTTAAATACTAAAATAATTAAAATACAGCGGAGAGCGATTAGGCGCCAGGGGTCTACTTCGCAAATAGCAAACTTCTTTTTATAGCCATTCTCTCTCTTCACTCATCTTAGCTGTTCCGGTTGCGTCTTCAGCTGGTCACCTCGCCCTTTTACTGCGATCTGGTGGCTTACCACCATCTCTTAAAACCATGCAAGAACGATTGAGTAAGGGAGATGTCGCCTTACATCATGAATTGCGCTGTCTCGCTTACTCACTGGATCTTGCATGGTTTTAAGAGATGGTATCTGCCCTTCAGCCATCTGCCCTTATTATAAGTTGATGATTTCGCAACAGCTGAAGAACCAATCAAAACAAAAAGAGTCAACAGTTCAACCTCGAGTGTCTCAGGCCGTTGCGTAACATCAGCTAAATGCCAGCGTTGTGAAACTTGTGGCGGGAAAATATTTGTCCATTGATAAATTATATCCAGAACGGTTCTTAATCTTTTCTTTATATAATCCACTAGCTGTTCCCTTTTTTCCTTCGCTTGTGGTGCGTATGTGTAGTGCACTATAGCCTGTACCGTTCTTCAAGAATCAGGCTATCATATCCAGAAATGATTTTTGAAATCAGACCAGGAGTTTTTAAGTTCAAACAAAGATATATAGATTAGCCAACCTGATTTCGCAAGGGTTTCAATTTTAAATTGATTAAAGTTGTTTGGTTTTGAAGAAATTACTATGTGACACAGAGAACCGATTTCTATACAATAATAATGATATTGACGTGTATAAAGCTAAACATATCAAGTTATTTTTTCTAATACGAGTATAATGAAGGAGTTGAGAAGAGACTAGAAGAGTTTCTGTTTTTGATCCGACCTAAAACCAAAGCAGGTATTAGGTAGGTCGGATCAAAAAAATCTTTTGTATTGAATAGACCTATTCTTGGGAATTATTTATATTTACATAACATCCACTACGGGCAAGTAAAACCGCGGAGCGCAGCTAGTAATAATAATAAATAAATAAAAATATAGGGCCAAAGTAGGTTCGAGATTTGTGTTATGGGATACTAACTCAACGATCCTATATTTAATAACTAATACGTAATGTACAGAAAATAAGTATTGTAAACAGATACAGTAATTTTCTACAATATTCACACGCGGCGATTGCACAAACAGCTCTGTTATCAGTATTTAATTGTTTGCAGTTAACATTGCAAAAGTGCTGAGATAACCGGTGATAACCCTAATTTTAGCGTGCTCTGATGTGACCCAAATGCAATATGATTGCACTTTGAGCTGTCTACTCTCTTATCCTACCTAATTTAGACTTCAAAAATCAAAAAGTCTTTAAATGAAACATAGATTAATAAGGTCTTACGGCAGTTGCGCAAGTGTCTGATGGTGGTATTATTATTTTGTGTAACCAAGCGTTTAGACTTTCAGATCAAGTCCAAAACCAACGAGAAAAATCGATTGGATCGAATTGAAATGTTACGAGTATGTATAAAACGCCGCGCGCGTCCATAATTCTAGCGAGTTTTTTGTAAATCAAAAACAATCTATCTCTCTTTTTGTGTGATTTTTTATAAACAGATCTGCAGTAAAGCTTAACAAACTCGTATTAAAATTTATTGCAAAAATAATGTAATAGTAGGTAATTTAAATGTAATTAATTAAATATTAATTTATTAATGGTGTCTACCTGATGAAGGCAAATTGTAAGGTGGCGTTGCCTTGCTCTCACCCAAACCATATTTTTAAACACCACAGATAAAAAAAAAGGAATTTCCGTGTTTCCACTACATTTACGCATCGTATAAGATGCCGCAGCTACACCAGTAATAATTAACCGAAACTTGAATTTCAATGTTCAATGTCGTTTTACATTTTTTACGACATAAATACATTTACAAGTCCATTCCGTTCAAATTCCTTGAAGCAAACAGAGTTAATAACATTTGTAGAGCCGACATTGAGCAGTCGAAGGGGAGTTGATTGGATTTCCACCCTCTCACAAACCATAATAAATTCTAGACACCCGGTGGAGCACAAATAGTTGTAATTGCATCTAGTTTTATGATGTTACGCAGAAGAACAATTTCGTTACATAGTAACATGGGCATAAGAAAATAAAGCTAAAACAATCATCATCAAAAAAGAAAGTGAATATTTTGGTCACTTTTAATAACGAATACTACATACTTATAAGTAGGGTTTATGCCTGGGTAGTCCGGCTCCGACTGTTTCTTGTCAGATGTTGTGCCTATATAGGTATGTGACACCCAAAATTTCGAATCGCGCGCGGCTCGCGCTGTATATATATTTTTTAAATCTATGGTGACATCATATCTAATCTCCATTCCGTAGAAACTAAGCTAGCGCGATTAAGCTATCCTTACTAATTTTACGGTCATATATATATGTGATTCGGTGATTCTTGCTTTTCCCATCTGTTGGATTGTAAATTATATTATTCTAGATGTGTTAGTGTCACAACCGCCAAAAAAAAACCCAGACAATTTTTTTTATTTTTTTTATTATTGATTAAATTACCCTTGTTTTGTTTGTATATTTAATGTGCCTCAAAAATAAAATATTAGTATTATATCTATCAAATGCGAGGCATCGTGGATCCTTCTCTACGTTCGCTGCGTTTTTTCAGCAACATTAACCCAGTTCCCACATCGTTAGTGTCTCAATAGAGACGGCGTTTCGCGACAGTGGCTGTAAGACGGGAAAACAATTCTGACTTGACCTTATTTGTCAAGGGTGAATGAACTCTGCAAAATTTACGCATATGGTGGTAACGATATCTATATAATATACTTTACATGAAATGCCTAGTTGTTAAAATTCGAACTTATTTTATATTCTACCTATATAATAAATCAATTGATGTTCGTTAATCTGGCTAAAACTCGAGAATGACTGGGTCGCTTTGGCAAATTTTGGTCTTGAAATATTTGTGGAAGTTCAGGGAAGGTTTAAACGGTGAGATAAGTGCGTTCAGGCGGTTCGGATAGTTCGCCGGGACAGCTAGTTTATAAATATTTCTGTGACTTTGTTCTTTTACTGATAAATGAGTTAATATTTCAACTTCCTTGGTCCTAAGTTGAACCTCTTCAGCTAACCTCCAAACTTGGGTACAGAAAACGAGTTAGGTCTAGATTTTAGGCCCTAAAGAGAAACGGTGGGACAATATTCAAGCATTAGATAATAACTAGACGAATTTCATGATCAGTCAATGATGTCACTGTTCTTGGAAACGTGGATAAATAAATATCACACTCTATTCCATCTTGCACAATGTTATTCATTGTAATTGTTATAAGTTATAGGTCGACTAGCTGTTCCCCGCGGTTTCACTCGTTCTTGGTGTGTATGTACTATAGCCTATAACCTTCTCCAAGAATCAGGCTATCATATGCAGAAAGAATTCTTCAAATCCGACCAGTAGTTCCCAAGTTATAAGCGTTCAAACAAACAAACAATCTTCAGCTTTATAATATTAGTATAGATATAGATGAATGTTGGCGTCGCGCACAGACCACATGTTGAGTGGTCTATAGTAATCCTCGATAGGTGAGTTAGCTGGTGGTGCCCCGTGGTGTTAAATCCGATCAGTTCCAGTTAATATATTACGAAAAATAATAGCGGATATCTTTAAAGTCATATAAACATCCGATTAAGCTGTTTTTATGATGTTGATCATTGCAACCTTGACAGTTCCATTGAAATATCTATGAACTTAAAACCTTATAAGTATTACTACTCTACACGTATAAAGTCGAATTGTTATAGTCGGCAGCTAAGCCACATTCGTGTCGTTTATCCATGACCCCAAAGCTTCAAAGGTTATCAGCTTTACCCGGTCGGATAAAGAAGACTGCACACTAAACCGTGGCACGTTCAAAAAATAGTACATTATCTTCGTCCCGTTTTTTTCTCTGTTCTTCGCGGCTAGCAACCTATCACTATTGATTTCCTGTTTCTACTACAATCATGCTAAACGTAGTCGAAGGCCATATGACCCTAGGCTCTGTCTACCCCTGTGGGATAAAGACGTGATTATATGTATGTATGTATCTTCGTTCCTTTTTAGCTCTATTTGTAGTTGTATCGTAACCGTGACATTGAATCTCTTTATTTTTTCTAAGCTGTTCCCGGTTGCATCCTGAGTTTTAGGACTTCTTTTCGAGTCAAAATGGGTATATAGACTAGCTCTGTATTTACTTTACCCAGTACTATGCCACCTCCACCGCCCGTTCGTTCGTCTCGTTCAACTCCTAAAGGCTAAATATTACTGATATCTTTTTCATCCAGGCAGGTTTCACAATTACATCATCAGGCTTCAGAGCCAACAGTACGCATTATAATCAAAATTTGGAAGAACTGGTTTTTTTTGGAGCAAAATGCCGTCAGGATTTCCAAAAACCAGACCCATAGGAGACACGCAGCCCATGCCCAAACAAATGTCTCTTTTTTTTGCATTTTATTGAAATAACCTTGTGCGATCTATTGGTTGAAATACAGGTTTTAAATGCAGTTTTCTGTACGAAACATATGTGCAATGTGAAAATACCTTAACAACACCAAACTAAAATGACAATGCGTTTTATAAACAGTCCCCATTCAATGTGTTGATAAATTAACGTGAACTGAATGAGTTTTTCACCTTAAAGGTGTTGCCATTCTCATCATGTCAATTCTATAAAATATCTCAGTATTTTTGAACTTCTCTTTGGTTTGTCTTTATTTTTTATTCGTAGCTGTCGTGCATTTCAAAGTTAACTAAAACATCTGTTTTGTCGAGTTAGAGATAGCGTACTAACTGGTCAGTTTACTTCCTCGTCAATTTCACTAATTCACCAGTTTACTCAATAGACAGTTTCTACATTCGCCAATTGCCTTATTGAACACCAGATGGCAGCCGGAACCAAATAACGTGCCTTCCGAAGCACGGAATCCTCTTTATTATCAGACAATCAGTTGATTCAAGCCTGTAATGTCCTAACCAAATTGGAAACAACTACACTAAGTATGCTTCTCGTGGGAATCGAACCCACGACCTACTGGACCACGGAGGTAGTAGTAGGTACATATTGATATGATGACGGTGGTCGACGAATCACTATTACTATCACTACAAAGTTGCTTTCTCTGTCCCTATGTCCCTTTGTATGCTTAAATCTTTAAAAATACGCAACGGATTTTGATGCGGTTTTTTTTAAATAGATAGAGTGATTCAAGAGGAAAATTTTTATTCATGCAAAGCCGGGACGGGCCGCTAGTTAAAAAATAAACGTAACAAACATTATTGCCAGTGTTTTTTTCAGTTACACTTGTTACATAAACTGAAATGACTAATGACCAACGCGACACAGTTATGGCAACCCTTATCGTTTAGCGTGGGCGACACGTCCAGCGCTGATAGCAAGCATTTTCAGCCCATTGTTGTGTTCCAGGAAGACTCCAGCTTCCGCTGGTGCATGTTTGTTTACAATAGTTAACATTGTATGTGTAAATATACCTATATTTTGTGAAACTAGCTGTTGCCCGCGTGAAAATCCCTAGGGCACAGCGCCGGATTGAAGGTACCCTATGTCCTTCTCTATACTTACAACTATGTGTATTCGAATTTACAGGAAGATTGGTTGAGTAGTTAGGACGTGAAAACAAACAAAGAAACACTTTCGCATGTATAATATTAGTTGGATCTCATTTTTCCAGCCTAGATTGGTCGCTACTTGACATTTCTATTTAATCACGGCATATGGTTACCTTTTTTATTTGTACGATTCCTTTAGTTTTGACATGTTGGACATCTTGTTTGTTTGTTTGTTTGTAATATCTTTATTGCTTTAAAATACATAGTAAAAGGAACATTATTAAAATAAGAAGACAATGGCGGACTTATCTTACTTATCATCTTCTTTTGCTTCAATGGCTAATAACTAAAGGCAGCCCAGTAGGACATTTACAGCAGACTAGAATCCACAGCCAAATCACCCTTATTTGTTTTATATAGGTTAAATAACCTGTTTTTTTCTTTAATTTTTTTTTTATACCAAACCATGAGAAAGGGCAGTTAGGGTACGACGACAGTAGATGGTCCATCGTTTGCACTGCGCCGCAGATATAGCCATCATTGCTGTATCATCATTCAACCGCAGGCTGTCCAGTGCTGGACATAGGCGTCCCCCAAGGATTTCCAGAATGACCGGTTGGAAGCGACCTGCATCCAGCGCCTGCCTGCGACCTTCAGGTCATCTGACAATCTGGCCGGTGGGTGTCCGACGCTGCGCTTGCCGGTGCGTGGTCGCCATTCGAGAACCTTTCTGCCCCATCGGCCATAGGTTCGTCGCGCTACGCTATATAAATCTGCCTCGCGTCACTGCTGTATAGACCCTTCTTATTCCTGGTCTCCATGCATGTAACTAAGCCTGATCGCAGTCTTTTGAATCTGGAGTGACTCCTGTTACTGTTACAGCTTCCCCTTGCGGAAATAATACCACCGAGGAATGCTTGTTTGTCAGATTAATTTAAAAAAATACACCTTTTGACATGATGAGGACGATAATATTACAGAACCATGGTACTGAATATGTGCTAAGCTAATAGAAATAAAAACATGCGTTGCATTGGTTTGCAATGCAAATCATTCATATGTGGCTATTGACAATGTCGGAGCATACAGCGAGTCCCAATGCGCTAATCGAGTCATCTCGAGGCGATTACATTACATCGATAAAACGATGTATCGAGTTACCAGTGGCATCCGATTGACGTAGTCGTGATTGACGTACAGTGGGCCACATAGAAATGTAGAACACCTTAGATGTAGACGTGTAAGTGTAAAGTGATATACTTATCTATGTGACCCACTGTACACATGGTAGCGAGGCAACTGTTTTATGTGTGTGTGCGGTTTGTGGTGGCGATGTGGTTACTAATGCATGGCACTGTGCATATTTGTTTTTGATTAGCGGATCCTCTAATACATTAAATCGATTGACGCCATTTTGCAAGTTTGTTTCAAGGATTCTAAACGCCTTTTTTGAATTAAGAAACTTTTAATTAAGGAAAGTTAGATCCTAACCGGCCAGTATTCAACATGAATCACAGATTATCGCAAACTCGCTATACTGGCAATTTATTTTCTCACCATAGCATATAAGCCATAGACATGAATTGGCATGATAATCGCAGATTTGCGCAGTTGTATGTTATCGAGTAAATGATACTGCCTGGTTACATTCACGATTGAGAATTTATCTGTTCATATTTGGAGTACTTGCATTGAAATACCATAGACCCAGAGTTCGTGGATTCTCACTCTTTGCCCGGACCGGACTACGGAAAAATATTATTTTCCATAGTAGGTACCTACAGTTAGCCGAACGAGCCGGAGTACGGAATATTTTGTTTTCCGTAGTCCAGTTGACCGGACCAAGGAATATCTAGTTTTAAACTTTTTCTAAGAATGTATGGATATTTAAGGTGAAGATGATGACATTATCTAGAAACGTAATTTTTTTTTTGCCAATGTATTTATAGTTTGTAAATCCTCATGGTTTATACTGAGGCCTTTTTATATCATAGTTTTTAAAATAGCCTAAATCAGAATTTATACCGTTAATCAATTTACCAATTTGCTTCATATTGCGCACATATCATTGTCAGCTATTAATTTATTGCCCACGACACAGACGAGCCGAATTAATTGGCCGAATATAATTAAATAGTACTTAGTAATAGTGCATAGTATGCAATATGTTCAGATCGTAAATCAGAATAGATAATTAGTTTGCTGCAGGACATATTCTACTTGTGCGTTGTAAATTTGAATAGTATATACAGGGTCGATTGACCTTGCAAACTACTACATCATCCAGCAAATAACTTAAGAAAGTACGTGAAAATGCTTTATATATTTGATACCGATTTTGATAAAATGTCATGTAAAAAATTTGTATATAATTAAAATTATATCCTTCTGAATAAAAAAAGAATTTCCTAAATTTATTTAAAAATAAAAAGACGGAGATATAACGTAACAAAACTATAAACAAAAACGTACAACTGAATTGAGAACCTCTCCTTTTTTGGAAGTCGGTTGAAAGAAAAGAAGAGTGGCCTGGTTTAAGAAATCACTAGCTATAAAATAAAAATCGCGTATACATAACGTATTTCATCTTTCATGCAATTGCTAAAAATACAGCTAGCAGCCGGCATTTAGAATCTTTATTATAACCACTTCTTGTTCATTAATTCTATATTTACGATCTTTGTTAGTGATCGAAACCTTCAACTTGTAATACTTGGGATGACCAATCTGTGAGTTCACAGTTGACGTCACTCCATTTATTTGATGCTGTATCTTTATCGTTATAAATATTAATATTACAATGTGACATTGAAAAAAAATGACTACTTGTTTATTATTTTACGTATTTAATCTTTGTAGAAAATATTCCGTTCAACAAATATTTAAAAAAACACGAAGATAACACGCTTTGTATGCAGGTACTGTAGGTATACGGAAAATTTTGGCGTTAATATTGTCCATTATGGCTTTTGCGTTTCTTTTTGATGAAAGCTTACCAAAATTTATGGCACTGAACGACGAATATAGAGGTAAAATAATGAAAACCTGAATATGTATGAATCTTGCCCTATGTGTAGTGGTGATGATATATTAATCAAATAGAGAATCTTGAATCTTAAATGTGGGTAATAGGCTACAAAACAAAACAACGCTCCAAAGGATGGGAGGACTGAGGAAAGACGAGAAGAATATGTTAAAGTTAAATCTCTATAATGAAAATTTAAAAGTTAAATCACATTGACATCCATTCCTTTAGAGCTGGTGGATGTGAGTGAACAACATATCAAAATTGATTTAAATTACCATCAAACACCGCGCTTGTAGTTTGCCGTAATGCCCGTAATCGATCATTAAATATTCTGAAGATATATCATTTGACGATTCACCCAGCGTGCCACATGTGCCGTAGACGTCGTAGGACATTGCTTCCTATCTGTGTCTATCTTCGAACATATTTGGAAACGTATCTCAACATGGAAACGATTCAATGCACTCCACGTCCGGCCGCTTATGGTATTGTCTATGTTTCTGTCGTATTATAGCTTCCTGTGTTTAAATAACGAATTCTGAACTGATAACTTGGCTACCGTGGAAAACAAAATATCATGTTCCATTTTTAGAACAGGAATTTTTGTAATTGGAAAAGCCTGTATCGAAAATATTGAACGTATAATCTGTGCAGAAAACTCGGAGTGCCGGAATATATTCGCTTCATCGAACTAATCAAATTGATTGGGCCGTGTCATCTTCAGAGCTGAGAGCTGCCGTTTCGACATTTTTTGCTTTCATGGATTCTTTTGCTCTTTGTAAATCTTCTGCGCGAATATTTCGTATTAAATAAAAGGATGTGAGTAACTTGTAAATCTTGTTACGATCCTATTGGACTGGTTATTGGTTTCCCTGTAAAAAAAAACGTTGTTACGGTGTAACGTTCATCTTACGGAGGTCAGATGGCAGTCGCTCCATTGTAATAATCAGTACCGTCAAATCTATGTGTATGATAGTCTTTCCCTTGTCTCCAAACTGACAATCAGGCTCGGATGTATTATTATTAATAGTTTTGCTGTATGTGTAAGGTCCCGGATACTTAATACATCAAATACGCATGCCACGAAACTATTAACTTGAACTATATTCATAAAACTATTTCCGTAGAAATCCTAAATTCAACGCGTCGTGTTCGAGGGGAAATTGACAGAAAGTACTCATGTATCATGCATGGCCGCCGCAAATGAAGCGCCGGGCTTCCAATAAAATATTTTGTCACCCGTAAATTTTAAATTGAGCTAGTTTACGAGGTCGTACATAGAGCAAAATTGACTATTTGAGTGTTTGGATCGAGATGGGGATTTTTTTTTCAGTTAAAAACCTTAAGAAGGTAAGTAATAACTCTTTATTGCACCATAACAAAGACTGTAAACAAAATAAAAATAATCTTTTCTTCGGTGCTTTTCCATTACAGGAGGTTGGCCATCAGCTCTGCAAACTGGACGATCTTTTTTAGGCTTTGGCAATTCTCATCCAATCCCTATCGTTCCTCATTCTTTTTTAGTTTTATTTGTCATTCAGCACACCTTGTGTATTTTCCCAATCATAATTAGTTGGAACGGTAACACCACATCTCGAATGCTTTAATCTAGTCGTTGAAAACTTGCCACTATATCGTGATTGTATGTGTTGGGAACTAGCTCTGTCTTAGGTCTAAAATTAGCTACAGAAGCCTCCGTGTCCGGGATATCGCTGGCAGCAATCAATTACGCCTTCCTACAACCGTAAGATGTAATACCATGTCTACACGATGTATTGCCAACAAGATGAATGGCAATCTGATTCACTAACTGGTTTGGTAATTTCTACAGAACTGTATAAATTTAAGTTTAATCATCAATGTCACTAAGTTCTGGCAAATATGAACTTACAGAAAACCTAGGTACCTTGATTTGCAAAAATGTAATACAACCAAAAATCGTAATTTATTATGTTGCTAAAGCTGTGTGATTTTTTGATCAAAAACCATGATTTTTCAATCATTCTGCGTGGATATTTTAAAAAGCCACCTATAAACTTAGAAAATGATCTCAAATACATTGTAAAACTATTGTAAAATGATGATGTTCTTTTCTCTGTCTAGCATAACCTGTAACATCCATCTAATTAATGGTCCGACCTAGATCACTTACTTACTGCGATGGCACAACGACCCAAAGGATCTTGGCCTCGGACCATTCCTCCAGAGGTATTGCTCCAGAGGTCCACCGTTCCCTGCCAAACGCTCTCTCTTGTCAGTCGGCTTTTTAGAGGGCTTTTCGGTCCGAAATATGCATGTGTTTTACGTACGCATGTAATGGACTTTTTTTGACCGAAACTATGTCAGGCATGTAAAAGCGATACCTACGTAATAAATAGGCATTAAAACATATTGCAATGAGGACTTAAATTGGCTTGCGCAAATAAAAGTTAAAAGAGTAATCTTGATTGCGATTATTTCAATTTCAATCAGTTACATTGCATCCCAGTGCAATTTGCTAAATGTCCTTTGCTTTATATGGTCCAGTAAATCGGAGAGATGTGTTTTGATGGCTGTGATATCTGATGGTTGATCATACTAATTGCATTGTATAGTATGATATCGATAAAATATTGGAATTACAATAATTGTAAATCTGTTTAATTTATCCTAGTATCCTTTTATTTAGCATCCTAACCTTTGATATACCAAAGTAAATCAGAGCTGACCATATTCATACACGAAATGTAGGAAACTTCTTGTTAGTTTATATTGACGTCAGCTATTAATTTAGAATACTGAGCCCGAGCAAAATAAAAAGAATATTGTAAATCCAAAAGTTTACTGTGATAGTATATGCTTAGGAAAAGTTTTAATAATGATTTTAATTGCCTGTTTATGACCTTTATTCAGAAAAAAACCAGCTTCTGCAAAATAATAAATTGCGGAATACCCGTGCTAAACCGCGGCGAAAATTCAGTATATATAATACATTTAAGCAAAAAAAAAAAGAAACTTTTTTGGATGTCATTCTTTAGACACTCCATCACAGAACATTGGTAATTCGTTTTAAATTTATCTCAAGCAAATAATCGAATGTAAATTGCTTCAATCCATCTTATGCTTTAATGATAAAATTTAATTAATTCTTTCTCTTCAACTTAAAAGCAATTAAGATTAAAGAAATCTTAAAAAGAAACCTTGGAAATTAACTTAATGTATTACTGACATCCGATCTTCTTGCATCTTTAAAGATAAGAGCAAAACGATAGTCTATCTTGACCGCTGTTGCACCGTAGCTTTTTGCGTCTAAAGGGGAATGACGCTTTGATAGGCAATTTTGAACTCTATGTTGCCAGAAATTGAGACAGCTTTATGACGGTCTCAAATTATTCGCATGATCGAAGATATACTGTCAGTTTTATTTCCGCTGCCGTCATTGGTACTGGGATCTATTACCGAAGGGATTTCTGCGGAATGTCTATTGATATTAAGCCTTTTCACGAAGCAGTCGTAATCACTACAAAAGCGTGACATATCTTATTGCTCGTTTCTAATCTCTCTCTCATGATTACATTAAAGCCAGTATTGTACCTAGAGCTACTATTGTATCATGGTTTATAAATAGAGCAAGAGATGTTCAAGGATTATGTAATGCTTATCCTGATGAATATAATAAAAAAAAACTGATCTGGGTAATTGGTATGGATGTGAATTCAAGATCTTATTAATGAAGAAGTATTCAAGCGTGTCTACGATCTATTGGCGCTTATTTTGTAGCTTCGTCATTTCATTGCCAAGTTGGGCGCCAATATAAATAAGTACTGGATTGCCTGCATCACATTGGGCGCCAAGTTTTAATTTTTCCTACATTTCAACAGTAACCCAAATTTTTCTCCTTCATATTAGAAATAACTATTTTTATCTGTGCTCATATAAATGCTAAATCATCATCTTTTCGATGAAGATGGTTCACACGTGATGCTGCATCAGTGAATGAAGCACGTGGGCCGCGGGCGCGGTCGCTCAATACCGCGGAGGCTGCGCGCTGAGCTCCCGCCCGGAACTGGCATCTCTACGACCACTGTAAAGCCGCGGTTCCACTGCAGCGCACGCTTTGCACGGGCACGCTGCGCACGTATTCATTTGTTTAACAACGTGGGTCAACGTTTCCACTGCAGCACACGCTATACACGAATAATATAACCTCACGACTATGTCCGACTATAGCACAGCACAGTCTTGACTCATACGCCTTGTGGATACCACGCATTTCGTGAATCTTGTAAAATGACATTGGAACTGAGTTTGTTAGACAGTTCGTCAGACGATGAATTCGAAAGTGAGATCGATGATCTATTAATAAGTGAATTGCGAAGGAAAAGAAAAAGAAAACACCGTTTTTGGATAGAAAATCATATTACATTCAGAAATAATCACGGAGAATACAAGACGTTATTTATGACACTAAGTAATGAAAAATTTGAAGATTATTATCGACTATCACGACACCATTTTCAAATTATACATGAAATGATTAAAGAAAAAATTGAAAAAATGGATACTACTTATCGAGAATGTATAAGTTCTGCTGAAAGGCTTGCCATCACCCTGAGGTAAGTCGTATCATATTTTAAAAAGTGAATTCAAACAGTTGTTAAGTGGCTGGCATCAGGCAAGGTGCTGGCTGTTATTATCGGTCAAGTGGCTGACATCATGCAAGATGCTGGCATCAGGCACGGTGCTGGCATCAGGCACGGTGCTGGCATCAGGTACGGTGCTGGCATCAGGCAGAGTGCTGGCATCAGGTAGTGTTCTGGTATCAGCCAGTGTGCTGACATCACGTAAGGTGCTGACATCGGGCAAGGGGCTAGCATCAGGTAAATTGGTGGTTTGATAATTTGTGGCACTTGTGTATCCATAAGAAGACGAGGTAGATGGCGTGGAGCAGAAGTAATTATTTACTGAGTCATAGGACAATGCTTCTTCTTCAGCACGAGTAATTGTTTCAAAAATTTCTCGTTGTACTCTCAATTGTAAATACTTTGGAAGATCGCGTGTCTTTTGACAAAGACTAGCGAATAAATCAGTTAATGCATCTCGTGGTCGATTTGAATCAATTTGTCTCATTCTTTCTTCATTTCTTTCTATTCGTCTTTGCTCTCGATTTTTCTCGCGGATCCGAAGAATCTCTGTTATTTCCGTTTGCATGCTGTTCTTCTTTTCAGATTGAACTGTAGACGATGTTGCGAGTGGAGGATCAGGAGGCGGGGCAGGCGATTCAATAGAATCGTTATTCGTATTTGTATCCGAACTGTTTCGAGTATCTTGACTTGTCTCTTGTAACTGACTTGAGTAATTTGAAGAAGTTTCGTTATTTTCTTTTTGTGTCAGTAAAAATTCCATTAAAGCCTCGTACTTCCATGGCTTCAAGTTTTGTGCTGCCTGGCCCGTGGAAGTTTTACGTCGACGCAGAGCTTCTCTATGGCTGTCTCTTAGTTTTTTCCAATGGGATTTCGCTTCTTTACCTTTAATATAAAAATATGTATGTTACAGATACATGGCAACAGGAGATTCATACCAAACCATAGCTTATAGTTACAGAATCGGTAAAACCACTGTAGGAAGGATAATCAATGAAGTTACCGATGCTATATGGGATTGTTTAAAACCATTAGTTCTAGAAGAAATTAAAGATGAACATAAGTGGAGAAAAATTGCAGAAAATTTTCAAATTTCTTGTGACTTTCCTCATTGTGTTGGAGCTATTGACGGCAAACATGTGACAATAAAAGCACCTCCAAACTGTGGTTCAGATTACTTTAACTATCTTAAAGATCACTCGATTGTGCTTTTGGCGGTTGCTGACAGCAAAAAAAAATTCATAATGATAGATATTGGATCTAAAGGAAAATTTAGTGATGGGGGAATATTACGAGAAAGCAACTTTGGACAGAAGTTATATGGTAATAATCTTAATCTTCCACCTGATGAACCACTTGTAGAAGGCGGCATCGAAGTTCCATATGTCTTTATCGGAGATGAAGCATTTCCTTTAATGTGTAATTTGATGAGACCATTTCCCCGAGAAAACAATATAACACAAAACAAAAGAATTTTTAATTACCGTCTTTGTCGAGCAAGACGAGTGGTAGAAAATGCATTTGGAATTCTGAGTGTGCGTTGGAGAGTTTACAAAAGACCCTTTGAGTGCAAAGTAGATACCGTCATAAGAGTAGTTAAGGCAACTTGTGTGCTACATAATTATCTAATGGAACATGGTCTCACCTATGATTCAGTAACAAATGCAGATATAACGGCAGCTTCAATTGAAAACCAACTTTTAGACATAAGACACTCGGGGTTTAGAAGTTCCAATGACAGTTTCTTTATAAGAGAAGAATTTTGTTATTATTTTAATCATATTAATGTTTTGAGCTGGCAACAAGCCCGTGTCACAATTTAAAAAGTAATTTGTAAAATTAACTGTAAATTATTATATATTATTAAATAAAGTATTATATAATGTCTGTATAATAAATATGTTACCAACCATATGCATGTAAATATTTTATTTTATTATACACAAACAAAAATTTTACTCACCATTTGCCATTTCACATTCCTTGGCTATACGTGCCCAAATCAAATCCTTTTTACCGATATCTCTGTAGGATATATCGTTCATTTTCCATAAACAGGGATGTAGTTTAACTTTTTCTATAAAGTACTCCATAATCAATCCAAAAGCTACGAATCTAAGGCTGATTAATAAAAAGGAACACAGTACTGTCAATACGTGCGTACGCAACAGAGAACAGGAATCGACAAAATGGCGCGGGGCGCGGACGTCGCTTCCCCGCCCGTCTCGTCCCCCACCCGACTATCCCGCCCCGCTTTCGTGTACCGCGTGTACAGCGTGCATGGCGTTGCCAACGTTGAGCCACGAGCGCGCATATCCTAGCTAGCTACGCGTGTCAATTCGTGCGTAGCGTGTCCGTGGGTTGCAGTGGATACAATCACATATATTTTCTTGCAAAGCGAAGCTTGATGCACGTGCGTAGCCTCTCCGTGCGCTGCAGTGGAACCGCGGCTTAATTCGACCTACCCTGTCCCGTTCTCATTCGCTAACCATTACTTAACTCTGGGAGTCTGTATGAAAAATCAGGGATCTTAGCAAACTGGATGGCTGACGGGGTCACCAGTTTTACGAGAGCCATCACGCTGCGATACTCATTGCATAGTGAGGGGCCTGTAGTCTTTGGATGTATATGGATGTTGAAGATTTTGTTCTCCCGGTACGTACGCTCCTAATGACGGAATTTTGATTTACGATACGATTTTTGTGTATTGTGTACGATGTATTGAGATATAACCGAGAAAAGAAAGCGATTAGGGCTTCGAACCGTGAACAAATGATTTTTACATATACGTAAAGGGCGGTATTGTGTTTTAGAGGCTTATTTTTCTTGTCTAGTTAAATGTGCTTTTTACTCTACGAGTATATTTATTTCAACGCCTGTTCTATATAGCTCGGTTGTTTGCCTCACGATAATATAATTTCAAACTTAACGTACCTATTAAAACTATTTATAACAACACATCTAATAAGTTACATTTATTTGTTTACCATTTAGCAGTTACATTGTTATCAAAGGTCAGTAATAGTCTTTTGATAACTGATAACCTTGGCTTTCATAAACAATCGGCGACCAACATTGACAATGAATCACTTAATAAAAACAAAATCTTTCGTATCAAGAGTGAGCAAAAACTGACTGCTCTCTCCCTCTCTCTCATATAAGACCAAAGAATATTTTTTACAATTTTCGAACAAATCTTTGGTCTTTGTAGCAGACAGTCTGTGTTTTAAACCTTGTTTTTAATGTCGTGTTACAGTTCGAAGGGTGAAAAAACTAAGTGATTTGTGAATTATCAGGCATTTTCGCCATAGTCCTATTAATAATTCTGGAAATAGATGATAGAACTGTGACGAAAGATTCTAGACGATCCTAACCTTGACTGCCAGAAACATCTTTAATCTTCTACGAACACAAGTGCTGAAAAGGAAATTACTCTCCAAGTTTTATTTCTAGAACACAGTTCTCTGATATCGAACGAGTATATATCTAGCAATGATTGTCGTTTATCCATTTGTCTTTATTTTTAGGCCGCAATGAAGGGAAGTCGGTAGGGGGACTAAACTCCCGCCAATCATATTTTGAAAGGATGTAGTCATAGACAGATTCATGTCTTTTTTTTTAAATAACGTTGGCAGTCAAGTTTGTGGCCCGCGAAATGAGCACGCGGTCATCGTAGTCTATTTTCGCTTATGACACCTTGAGGTTGTCACTAGTGCGCTGCCAATTCGTGATGTTTCGTCGCAGTACCCAGAAATGTCACCCTTTAAACCGGAATACCAAAATGCAAGCACAACTGTTTGGCTGCAGAAATAGGTGAATGAGGTAACCAAGCAGACGAACTTTGTACAAACAAAGGTCTACCTCTGTAAGTGGAGTAGTTTGCAGCTCTTGAATGATACTGGAGCACTTTTTTTTTCTTTTTAATGTCCTTTAAGGTAAATTTGCTGACTTACCAGAAACATCGCACGTCAGAGATATTGTTTTTTTTTTTTTAAAGATAAATTATGCAATTAACATTTGGATTACATATTTGCAATCTACTATGTGTTACAAATAAAATATTTTATTTCATACAAATGTACTTAGATGTAAAATATTTTAAAAGTGTAGAGCAAATAGTCCATATACAGTACAACCATTGATAAAATATCAGCGAGAACACTATTTATCAAACCGGAAACCTTTAAAATCGAATCTGTTCAAATAAAACTTAATCTAGACAAATATTGGCTTTAAATTTGCGAATCCCTAAAAATATGTTTTCGGGAACTTACTACCTTACTGCCAAGGTTTTAAGCATGACTATCGCTTCTAACTCTGGAGCATTGTGTCAAGAAAAAGGAAGAAGGACAAACGGCACTTTATAGCTTAGATAATAAGGTCGGCATTCTATCTAGAACATCGATTAAGTAGGCGCGAGATAAGTTGGTGTCCAGATAAGACGGGTCATTGAACCCGCCCCGGGAAACTTAACTTGTTCCATTTAATTTTTTTTGGGCTACTAATGTTACGACTTTTGGTTATGTATTGTATCATTTGAATGAATTTGGATTACATTGTCCGTTGTGCCACTCCTCCACATCTTATGGACTGTATGAATCTTCGGTCTTTTGAAATACCTTCAAAGCCAGTTGCACTCATATATTTTTCTCTTTAAAGTCAGCAATGATTCTTTTTTAGTTAACATTGTCTTTCATTCTCAACCTGCAAATACTACATTCGCTTCTAATCAAAATCTCCGATTGGCCCCTTACTTATATAAAGTTTTAAATGACGAGTTAGAAATTTAGACTAAATCCTACCATGATTGCAAATTGTCACTAAAGAGTTACTTACAGAAACTGTCTTATGAACCAACTGAAGCACTTTTAACACCATTACAGTAGCACATTACATTTAAACTAACCTTTGGCATGTGTAACATTAAGGATAAGTGTTTTTGAATTTTGGCAACAATAGTAAGATATAAGCTAAGGCAAACTACACAAAATATTAATAGAAGGCAACTAAATCCATACTAATATTATAAATGCGAAAGTCTTTCTGTCTGTCTGTCTGTCACCTGTTCACGGCTAAACTGCTGGACCGATTGTAATGAAATTTGGTAGGGATGTAGTTAACAACCTGAGGTCAAACATAGGCTACTTTTGGGCACGATATAACCGAGTCCCACGCGGGGCGAAGCCGCGGGGAACAGCTAGTGATAAATAAATTATAATATGTGAGAAATTTTCTACTACTACTACTAAACTAAACTTCAGTTCTACTTAGGGCATGCAGTTTCATAGATTTTCAGTTTCGAAATTGGCTTATGAAATTAGGTTGATTAGTTTCGAAATTTCGAAATTTCGAAGTTCATGGAACACCTTTGTAATGGAATATGAAAACGTTTGTAAAACTATAACTTGGAGCGTTCTTGGGGCCCCATCAGCATCCTTGGGGCCCAAGTCAACCTCACCTGCAAGCTGGTGCGCCTGCTGATTAAGGCTCTGGCCTGGGCCTGAAGGTCATACGGCAGTTGCTTCCGTAAAGGCAAAAATCGCGAAATCTAAATGGTAAGAAGAATAGAAGAACCAAAAGGAATATTATCAAGAATAGGGCGCCACAGCTAAAAGTGCGCAGGAGCTTCGCCTGACTTCTGTGACATATGGGCAAGGACTGCCGTGTCCGGGGCGGGCACGGTTAAAGACGCTAGCCGCAACCCAACGCAAAAAGCTCCTCTTCGCCACGTGGAATGTTGGCACGCTAACCGGACGCGCGAGGAAACTTGCCCATTTACTCGACAAGCGGAGGCTGGCCATGGCGTTCCTGCAGGAGACTCGCTGGAAGGGCAGCAGGTCCCATGCTATTGGGAATGGCTACAAGCTTTTATATACCGGTTCACCTGTTGGCGACAGCGGGGTGGCCGTAGTGCTTTTGAAGGGGGTTCCGGAATGGCGTCTTGGAAATGAAACGCTTTAGAGACCAACTGATGGACTTGACGGTGCTTGTTGAAGGGGGGTTACGACGACTTACTTGATAAGTGCCTACGCGCCACAGCTGGCTTACCACCATCTCTTAAAACCATGCAAGAACGATTGAATAAGAGAAATGTCGCCTTCCATCACGTAGCGCGCTGTCCCGTTTAATAACTCGTTCTTGCATGGTTTTAAGAGATGATAGTAGGCCACCAAGTTGGTCACAGTGACACAGATTAGACGGCATTCTGGAACCTATTTGAAGGTGTGCTGTGTGAAATCCCGTTGTCGCAGGAGATATATCCATCATTAGGCCTGTCCTTCTGCACGGAGGCATGGCCCGTTGTATTTGAACGGCACAAGCAACAGCTGCGTGTCACGGAAAGAGATGAAAGTGCTGCGGTGGATGTGTGGGGTATCTCGGAAAGATCGCATTAGAAACTCCCGCGTCCGGGGCAGCCTTCATGTACGTGACATAGCGGTTAAGCTTCAGGAGACGCCTTCGATGGTACGGTCACGTCTTGCGCAAACCGGTAAGCTACGTTGGGAACAAGTGGCCAGTGAACAAGGCCATGCTGCCTTCCCCGGGGCCTGGTAGAAGGGGCAAACCCAAAACGATATATAATATACGTGCAACGGCGCGGGATATGCGTGCAAATGGACTCATCAACAAGGATACCAACTTCAAATTTATTAAAATGTTTGATATGAAACATATTTGAACAACAATGTATTAATTATTTCATCATTTTTAGTTCAAGAATTGGAGTCGGTTTCGTTTTTTTGGCAAAAACAATTATTTTTCACTTTTTAGTTTTGAATACGCAATACCTTACAACTAAAAAGTTGTAAACACGTTGCATTTTGGAAAGTGGGTTAAATTTTCCAGTATCGTCTCACCTTCTAACATGGAATATATCAAAAAATACCCATGCCCAATACAAAAATTGAAGAGTTCCCTCGATTTTTCCATGATACCATCATCAGATTCTGATCTGCTGAATATGGGACCAATTGGAAAGTATACAATCTCGAACAAAAAAAAAATTTTTCAAATCGGTCCAGCCCTCTTCGAGTAATCCGGTAACATAAATAAAAAAAAAAACGTTCCGACGGATTGAAAACCTCCTCCTTTTTTTTTGAAGTCGGTTAAAAATGATTTCGAAATTTTGAAATTAAAGTTGCAAATTTCGAAATTACGTGGCAAGCAAATATTGTCCGAAATTTCGAAACTATGAAGTTTCGAAACTTCGAAATGCATGCCCTAGTTCTACTTCAATATTATATAGTGCATAGACTTTATATTGTTTATTTATCATTGAAATTAATTATTATTGTTTTTCTTCTGCATGTAATGTTTTTGTAAAAGAAGTGCGGGACTCACCAGGCACAAGTTTTCTTAACTTAAATGGTGAGACTCTGCTACCTACTTACTGTGAAATGTAAGGAAGAACAAATGAATTTGAATTTGAATTTTTGATTCTAAATCAATGAGAACGCAGAAATGAATCTGTCAAAAACAGAATGTGCCGTAGTAACCAGCATCTGCCCAAACCAGAATTTGTCCTAAACCGAATAAGTGGCAGTCGCTAGCCAGTGCGTTGGAGTTTTGTATGAAGATTAAATATTCTTTTCGCCAGGAACACTTTAAAATTTTATATACGAAATCTCGTGTCTACGCCTTGCTCGCAACCGTCAATGGTCTAACATTAATGAACTCCAATAGCCACGTGTAAATTATGTCGGCCCCGGCTTGCTACTTGTAGTATGGTAATTCGGAAACCAGTTTGGGATGGCCGGAATAGATGGAGGTCACGGTACTGACTGGGTTATGTCACTGGATCACTAACATTCGGGTGGTTCGAATAGGTACAGACAGTACAGCAATGATTTGTGTTGTGGTCAAGGCAAATTGGAGGTTGAAGCTTCACAAACTATTAACAATTACTTAACATTTTTTACTAAATTAATACTAATTCCTTAACTAAGTAAATTTAAGGTCGAATGTAATCTTTATATGTAATTTATGTGAAATAAAGGGTTTTCTATTGTATCTTTTTTCCTTCTCTTCTATTATGTCAATAGCTAAAACCTACATAAAGGCCCAATAGGATGAAATATACACGGCCGAATCAAGGGCACAACTAAATCACCCTATGTACCACCCTTTTGTACTATATGAGAAAGGGAATCTTTACCCCTAAACACATGTCTTATTATTCCTTCTTTGAGTATTAGTTATCTTACATGTCTTCAATTGTTTATTAATTTTATTTTTTTGTTGTTACAGGTGGGTTGGTTTATTAAGTACGCTTCTTCTTCTTCTAACGGTGCCTCTCCAACTAGTGAACGTAAGCAATAAGTGTTAAAGTCCTCCTCTTCTTTAGCTCTAGTACCTACTAGCTCAAGTACTAGTACCTATGCGGCGACGTCTTAAGGGTATGATAAGGAGAATGCTCCTCTCCATGGCGTTTTCCCAGCTGCATTGCTCCAAAGCAATGCAGCCAGGGCTCCAAAGCCCTGGATCGCTAAGCACATTACCTTACCAATCCCAAAATGAGGCACTAATAAAAGATTTGGCATTATCTTTATAATCGTGTCTCAAATTTTCTTTTTGTATATGTTGCTGGTGCAAGTCATCACAAGGTCAACATGCAAAGACGCTTCGGACCGGTTTGCAAAATACACCTTTTCGAATAAATCATAGGATTTATTTTATCACGGGAATAATTTGATGCTTTCATTTGCGAGGAAAATAAAATTTCCGGACAACATGATCTATTATGTAAGCAGTCCAACCTCTCAGCATTTAAACGTAAATCCCTTTATAATCAAACAAATACCTTTCATTTACAAATTAGTGAGTATTACGGCACAGCAGTTTTAATTTCGGTCCCTTTTATTTCCCTTCCAAAGAAATATGGTTATGAAAAGAAAATAATATAGAAACTTGATTGTTTGGGAAGACTTAATGAAGTTCTCGACTTTTTGTCTGCAGTTATTGCTCGAGTTTTGGTTTTGTAAACGTAAAATAGGGTTTTGCTTTGGTTTTATTATAAAGAACAATAAAAATATCATATTAAAAGACTATTAAATCAATAATTTGGATTACATGAGCTACAATGTCATGGCGAAGATCTTTAGACGTGTTAAATACTGCTCAATGTATTGATGACATTTTTAAGAAGTTGTCTGTCCGAAATATTAGAGTTGGTAATAAATTTTAACTAACAACTTGTTACAACACAACGCAATGTGAAGGTTGTATTCATTCCACCATTTGAAAGTAATGATACATAAAGTCTACTTTTTGATAAAAAAAATCTATAATATTTTTGCACCGCGATTTGTCGACGCCGCTGGTGACAAGAAGGCCGGCTCATATCTCGCGCATAGAATAGCAATCACTATTCAGCGCGGAAATGCAGCCGGGGTTCTTGGCACCATGCCGCAAGAGCTCCACTTTTTAGATTTAGATTTTTAAGTTTATTTATAATTTTATATTTAAGGTAAGTACTTGATTATACCCCATATTGTTTTTGTCAAACTATTTGATATAATTAAAAGAAGTATTAATACGTAGATAGCTAGTCTCGAGATGTTCCATAAGCCTTATTCAATATGACTTAGTCCATTAACTACGTACTTTATTAAACTCATTTTTGTTGTACAAGTGCCTATTTATTTAAAAAATCCTCTTATTGAGGTCACGGTCGAATAACATCTTCATCAAAAATACCATTGACATTTATCCTTAAGAATGTATAGAACCCATTAAATAATGGCTCATGATATTGTTTACGACTACTGAATTGAAGATTGATTGGGTACTACTAATACGTTTTGGAATTATTCATATAGCTTCTTCAGAATAACATCTTGAAATACATTTTATTTGAGCTAGACATTTTCAAACATAAAAATAAAGAATTAAAAAAGAAAGTAAATAAGACATTACATGTCGTCCTTATTCAGACTGATGTTATCGAAGATTTGAAAGAAAAATTTCAATATGCATTCATACTACAGAATGTAAGAAATGGTACCGACAAAAGTGGAAACTCCGCGGGCACACAAAAGGCAATCCGAGCCGCAGAAACAAAACCTCGTCACCTATAAACAGGGGCAAGCACCCCGCGCACCCACAATATGACACACGACTTGGTAAAATAAAAACTAGCCCATGTCTGGCCGAACAAAATTCACCCCTATAACAACGCACCAAAGTCCTTTGAGCATATCAGATTGAACTTTGACTCTTAAGGGCATATCTCAGCTGATTGTAATAATAATTCTTAAAATGTTGAGCATAAGGCATGTTTTCGTGAAACATGATGATTTTTTGTTGGAGTTCTCCCAAGAATCACACGTGCACTTTTGTTAAAGCCACGTATGGGCCCAAGCGAACACCCCAACCCAACGTTACTGGCGTTTTTCTTTGAAACATTTCGCGATACGCGTATTTTACTTTCTGCGAGGGGTCTTTAGCACCCTTTAATATCAATATATCACCTACGTTTGGTTTCATATAAGTAAGCAAATAAGTTTTCTCGTCAGGCCCAATTTTCAGGTTTTTTCTACACCTCTACACGCCTCGCCGCCGCACAATCATAAAGCCTTGGATAACCCCCGGACTACTTAGATGCATACAAAATAGAAATAGGCTCTACAGAAAATTTAAAAGTACTCCAAACAATGAAACTCTTCGTATAACTTATTTCAGGTATCGCTCGTTTTGCAATAAAATATTAAAATCTATTAAAAGATTTTATGAAAAAGACCTGGTAAAAAGTGCAGGTAATGATCCCAAGGCTCTTTGGAGCGCAATTAGAACTGTGACAGATTCCTCCAAATCGCTCTCCACGGCCACAGAACTACTGACTACTATGCCTACACCAAAGAGCTCACTAGATCATGTCAATTCATATTTCGTAAATGCTGGAAAGATCCTAGCCGAAAGCACCTTGCAACACTCACATAACACCTCTTCTTCACTCTATACTCCCACTCCTTGCTCCTCTAAATTGATCCCATCATCAACTTGCTCGGCCACCCTCACGCTCGCCCCCTCTCAGTCTTTTGTTTTACTTGAGGCCACTATAGATGAAGTAAATTCTTTGATAGACACACTTAGAGAAAATTGTGCGGTCGGCTGGGATAATATCTCCACGTCCTTAATAAAAAGGTATAAAGTAATCTTTGCTCCTTTAATTACTCATATATGCAATCTTTCGATGTCAACAGGAATATTCCCGACAGCGTTTAAAAAGGCACTAGTCCATCCCATTTATAAGAAAGGAGATAAAAATCTTTCCAACAACTACCGCCCTATATCGATCCTCACTGCTCTCTCCAAAATCTTAGAGCGTCTCATTAACAATCGCCTAGTATCTTTCCTCGAAGCGCGCTCTATACTCCTCCCTAATCAACATGGCTTCCGAAAAAGAAAATCTACCAACAGTGCTGTTCAGGAACTCACAGACTTTATTGTACGGAAATTGGATGAGGGAGAAAAGTGTGTCTCGATATTTCTCGATATTGCAAAGGCCTTTGATACGGTATCAGCAGAGATTTTGGCTGATAAATTGGAATCATTGGAGTTAGAGGAACTCAGTTGAAATTGTTTCAGAGTTACTTGATGACGCACTCAATCTGTAACAGTCAATAATCATATGAGTTCCGATTTACCCATCCATTATGGAGTACCTCAAGGCAGCGTTTTGGGGCCCACCCTTTTCTTGATTTATATCAACGATCTTTATTCACTTTCCATTCCGAACTGTAAAATTGTGTCCTACGCTGATGACACAGCTCTACTTTTTTCATCAAAAACTTGGGAACATACATACTGCTCCGCGCAACAGGGACTGGATATAGTTTCAAACTGGCTCCGTTCTAACCTTCTTACACTTAATGTTCAAAAAACTCAGTTAGTTAATTTTTCTATTTACAATCTAGTGGAACAGAATGAAAAACTTTCAAAATTGTCTATTATTGCTCACACCCATTCGTCTTCTTCAGATTCATCCTGTTCATGTACTCCCCTTTCCCCATCTGACAAAGTTACATATCTAGGAATCATAATCGACAAGAACCTAAACTTTAAAGAACACATTAATGTCACCGCTGGAAGAATTCGTAAGCTAATGTACATCTTTAAACGACTAAGACATGTAGCCGAGCCCCACATCGTGAAGATGGTATATCTTGCTCTTGGACAATCTTTATTGACATACTGTGTCTCATCCTGGGGAGGAGCTTGCAAAACATTTTTATTAAAACTTGAACGAGCTCAAAGAGCCCTTCTCAAGGTCTGTACCTTTAAACCCTTTCTTTTTCCCACCGATGAGCTGTACCAATATTGTGAAGTCCTCACTGTACGTGGATTGTATATAATAAATACCACCTTGCAGCAACATACAATAACTCCCTATAATTCTAACGCTCGAAAACGAAACCATCTTGTGGCATTATCCTCCCTCTTTAAAACAAAATTCTCGCACCGCTTTTTCTGCTTCATTGGTCCTTACCTATATAATAAACTCCAAGGCATACTTGATATTTTACCACTCCCAAATCACTTATGTAAAACAACTGTTACCAAGTATCTCAACTCACTCAACTATGATGAAATTGAAAATTTGCTGATCCCACCACAGTAAGACCCTTAAAATTCTATGGGAATATGGGAATTTAGCACAAAGCCTATACAACTCTTTCTGAATTATGCAATGCATTGTACTCGTTATGATACTTCCTAATTATAATTATATATAAACTAACAAAGCACCTATATACTCAAATCTGTAATTCTTGTAATTTTAGAACATATTTGGTATGTTGTACACGTTATTGTTTTTTAAAATTTATTGTAAATCCATATCCATCGGCCGGAGCCCTGGAGAACTGTAATACAGGCTCGACCTACATCAGTCTCCAGTCTCCTTCTTTTGATGGCAACAACCTGTTGTTACAATTTTTTAAGGAGAGAATAAATGATTTTTTACTTTTTTTTTTTTACTCTTACTTAGGCGTCTTCATTGTATAACTTAAACGAGATATCAAATAAATTTTCTAATAGGTCATTCCCAATTTCCTTAGCTATACGATATGAATTTGTGGCAATAGCTTATTTAAACCTATACCGAGCAAATAAATAATAATAAATAAATAAATATATAGGGACAAATCACACAGATTGAGTTAGCCCCAAAGTAAGTTCGAGACTTGTGTTATGGGATACTAACTCAACGATACTATATTTTATAACAAATACATATATACATAGATAAACATCCAAGACCCAGGTCAATCAGAAAAAGATCATTTTTCATCTTGACCTGACCGGGGATCGAACCCGGGACCTCCTGAGTAGCGGTCAGGCATGTTAACCATTACGCCACGGAGGTCGTCAAACAAGCAACAAAGTTTTTCGTCTGACATCATTTAACAATCACTGATTGATTTGCTGTCACTGTAAATAGAATAGAAACATAGCTAAATTATAAGGTTGCATATTCAACTTTTGTAAAATGAATAATTCATGTGAATTCATTGTCACTAGGGAAATCCCGAACCATTTGTAACTTACTAATAAATGGTATACGATTTCAGGTCATCTTGATCTTACAATAGTTGTTCATTCCGAACAAACATCTGAAGGATTCTGTTCATATTTTTTAACTGATTGTTTTAGTGTCTGTGGCAATTCAAATAAACCGTTTCTATTCTATTCTGATTTTAATGATACTTTTGAACTACTTATGTTATGCAATGGTTGATATTGGCCTCTATAACGAGATTACGGTCATATTCTGCTTTTAAAACTTTATTGAATTTGACTTAAATGCAAAATTTTATACTGATGTAGATAAAGAAAATAGCTAGAAAGAAATAAATATAAATAAATAAATAAATAAATATAAATAAATATAAATAAATATAAATAAATAAATATAAATAAATAAATAAATAAATATAAATAAATAAATAAATAAATATAAATATATAGGGACAAATCACACAGATTGAGTTAGCAAATGAGTTGTGGTCTACTTTGTCGATGTACGGGTTGAATAGCCAACTGATAAGAGCAATGAAATCCCTTTATAAGGATTCCAGCGCTTGTGTCAGAACAAATGGGAGCTACACAGACTGGTTTGAGATCGAAAAAGGTGTCAGGCAAAGATGTGTAGCGTCACCTTGGCTGTTTAACCTGTTTATGGACAACTGTCTGAAAGATTTGAAAGATGCTGAATGTGGTATAAGAATGAATGAGTTATGCATCAAATGCCTTCTTTATGCCGATGACCAAGTGCTACTTGCTCAATCGGAGGAAAACATACAGAAGATGATAACAATAATGAATGTAGCGCTAGTAAGTAAGGGTATGAAAATAAATGTAAGTAAGACGAAAATAATGGTGTTTGAAAAGGATGAAAGTAGAACAGTATGTAATGTAAGTATAAATGGAGAGAGTGTTGAACAAGTGAATGAATTTGTATATCTGGGTTGTAAGTTTACTAGAAATGGCAAGCATGAGAGTGATATTGAAAAAAGAGTGGCTGCTGGTAATCAGGTAAATGGGGCATTGCATTCCTTTATGAGCAGTAGAGTTGTGTCCTCAAAAAAGCACGTCTCGCTGTTCATAGGGCAGTGTTAATACCGACCCTTATGTATGGTAGTGAAAGTTGGGTATGGCAAAAAAAATAATGAAAGTAGAGTGAATGCGGTTGAAATGAGAGCTTTAAGGAGTATGTGTGGTTTATGCTTGAGCGATAAAATAAGAAATAGTGAGATTAGAAAAAGATGCGGTGTAAATGAGGATGTAGTGACAAAGATAGAAAAAGGGATAATGAGATGGTTTGGACATGTAGAGAGGATGGATGAAAGGAGACTGACGAAAAGTATATACAAAGCAGAGTTGGCTGGGAGCGGCGGTCAGGGTCGGCCTCGTAAAACATACTGCGACCAAATCGCAGAACTTTTGAAAAAGGGAGACATTAGTAGTACCCGAAATCGGCGAGCGTGTATGAAGAGAGTGATGGGAGGAGGCGAGAGAGGTATGTAAGGATCGTAGCCAATGGAAATCTCTAGTCTCTGCCTACCCCTACGGGAGACAGGCGTGATGATATGTATGTATGTATGTATGTATGTTGAGTTAGCCCCAAAGTAAGTTCGAGACTGGTGTTATGTTATGTGATACTAACTCAACGATACTATATTTAATAACACATACATATATAGATAAACATCCAAGACCCAGGCCAATCAGAAAAAGATCATTTTTCATCTTGACCTGACCGGGGATCGAACCCGGGACCTCCTAAGTAGCGGTCAGGCATGTTAACCGTTAGGCTACGGAGGTCGTCTCACTCAACAAACTCTCAATAAACTCATATGTTTCTTCTAAAAAGCGTCAAAAATTATTTGTTTATTATTAGCTATTATAATATCATATCTAATGTTAACTAATACTTACTTACAGTACATATAATTTTGGATTGTCATTTTTTAAATATTTTATTTCGTTACAATTTATACAAGTTTTTTAAGAAACCTTAAATAATTTTTGCGCTCTTTATTGATTGATTTTATAGATCAGTTCGTTATTTAAATTGAAATACATGTTGAGTTAGTTAATTGTGTAGCTTTCCCCTATTTCTTTCACGTGCCACACTCAAGTATGACAGTTCCTATAAATTTGTTAAACAGTAGTGTTTAAGAATGGCGCCCAAATATTATTGTTGTAGCCTTGTAGCACAATAGCCTGAACATATAGTATGCTTATGTAGCGAATATAATGTCAACAATACAATATATTGTGTTCGTGGTCTATTTCAGTAATATGAAGGCTTTTGTGTGTACCGAGCAGGAATTTTAGATAATGTTGCATGATTTGCATCTAATTAGATTTTGACCCGTATTATGTTTTGTGAAGTAAATACTCTGGTTGTGTTTATTAATTTGTTTTCTTTATATTTTCTCTCACATTTTATGTTAAAACACGATTCAATATAATTTTATCGTCATCATAAACATGGTTAATTTTGTTTCATTATCATTGAGTTTTCTAATGATCTATCTATTATTTGCTCCAGTTTTTATATTACTTTGTTACAACCAGATTTGTTTAAAATTAGTTCTTTCCAAGTTTTAACATTTAAATTTCGAACAAGTTGTTAACAAAAGGATCAGGAAACACAGTAAGGCTAATTTAATTTAGATGAATGCAGCGTGTTAAACCTAGCAGGCTTTGCTATGAAATTGATTAGAGTGGTCGTCGACCGCACGCAACACGCAACGGAGGCATTACAGTATTTACAGTACACCCTGCCTTTTTATGCTTTTATATCCATCTGTATATGACGCCATATACAATCAATTTTAAAATTCTTACCTTAAATTCTTCTATAATGTCGTTTTCCTCATAACTGAGGTTCGTGACCACCATCTAGGTAGACATATTCTGGGCCTTGTGTATGGCCTCTTGGGTTTTGCATTTCAAGCTGCAGAGAGCTTTAAAATTGCAAGCCTAAAAATTCGTGATAAAATGAAGAGTAATTTTGTTCTAAAGTATTTTTAATGATACAATATTAACAAACTTTTTTCTTTTTTATATGTGAGGACATCGTTTTCGCTAAAGATTTCATTTTTTGGACTTTCTTTGTCTCATGTATTTTCATATGATTATTTTAATATTTTGTATTGTTTATACTCCCAAGTTTCCTTATGATGTATTGCACTAAGGGGTTTCATCTAGTTGATAAATCGCGAAAAAGATATTAACTGTAACAATAATGTTGAATTCAGCTAAAAACTCACTTTGAATGCCCTTTGCTCAATTAACATCCGGAACCACAAATAACATATAATCTCAAAGTATTTCCAATCCAGTTGCACCTTATATTTTCCCAATTTCCGAATCGTCGAGTAAGCCTTTGTACACATTCCTATCTCCCTCTAATTAGTGTTCCTTTGTTGAAGTGTCAAAACAGGCGGGAAATAGACGCAGTCGCGCTAAATTCTAATTAGACTTTATAACAACCTTTTGCCACTTCTTCAGCAGTCATAATTCCGTGAATATCAAGAACCGGATGCACTGTTTTTGTATTTTTGTTGTCTTACAAAACGCATATTGTCTTGTAGTTTGTATTTCAAGATGTTGTATTTAATTTACTCTTTTCCTTCATACGTTTATGTCAAGTATCTCTGTTTCTGGAATTTAAAGGGTTTATTCTTCCCGCTTTCATGTACACAAAAATGACATACAAGATTCCAATCATCAAATTATCGTACTCAAAATGCAGTTCAAAGGTTCAACCAAAAGAGTCAAATTTTCTGATAATTCAATCCACCTTGAATATTTGTTATACTTACAAAAGAAGGTTCTAGCCATGGATTAAAAAAATCTGCCTCTTTTACGTGGGTAGCTTTCTTTATTTCGTGGTTCAAGTGGCTCTAGTCAAGAATTGTAAGTGATAGTGTGTCCTAAGTAATTTATGTTCAGATTATTAAGTAGGTTCTAGTGGTTTCTAGACGACCTCCGTGGCGTAATGGTTAACATGCCTGACCGCTACTCAGGAGGTCCTGGGTTCGAGACCCGGTCAGGTCAAGATGAAAAATGATCTTTTTCTGATTGACCTGGGTCTTGGATGTCTATCTATATATGTATTTGTTATAAAATATAGTATCGTTGAGTTAGCATCCCATAACACAAGTCTCGAACTTACTTTGGGGCTAGCTCAATCTGTGTAAATTGTCCCTATATATTTATTATTTATGTTTCTGTCCTAGATCCACGGTGTTGTTATTGTGTCTGTAAGGTTATCCTTTTGCACGAGCTGGCTCTTCAATTTGTTACGCCGAAGTATCCACAAAAGAACTCTTTTCACCGACTACCAGGTCGATTTCACGGCATACCGAACGTTCCGCTTCGTTTTACGAAAACAATTAAAGTGCTCTGAAAACTGTAATATAATAACGGTTCTCAGGTGGCACGCGGTACAGCTTCTAAATTCTCAGTTTGTTTATAAAATTAAAAAAAAAGAACACAAAGAGGTACCGTCTCTGATCTTTAAGGTCTTCTTTTCCGGTTTGTTAAAGATTTTCACTGATTTAGTGCGTTATTTAAAGATACTGTTACCGTTGGCTGTTTCACTCGCACATTTGTTTTTTTTTTAATGTTGTAATGAGCGAGTGAGAAAGCAACAACTCTTAATATATGAAAAGAACGAGGATGTCTCAGGGCCCCAAAAGATGGCGGTGGAATGATTTTGTTTGAAAAGTACACTATTCACTTGTCAACGAATCTCTCTCTGAGTGTGGCAACCACAGGTGGCAACACTATAATCGACGCGTGCGTGTTTATTGTATGGGTTAGAACATCTGTACTTATATAGTGTTCTGTAATCTGTGGTACTAGATTACCTACACGAGCCGGTGTCGGATTGTCCGTAAATATATCCCCATTCCTGTAATTGATGTTGTTTAAAACGGCCCACTCTGATTTATTTCTTTGATGTAACAATTCATTCTCGTTTGTATCCGTGATAAGATTAAATTCATGATTGATGCGCCTGCGGTTAGATTTATGGCAACGGAAATATCATTTTGTCCATTCGATTCTATTTTATGTTTTAACGTGGAAACCATGTTTACGGGTTATTCAACTTCCACTTTCTTAATATGTATGGATCTCGATTTTCATATATTTGAACCTACAGGGTCAATTGATTCTGCTCACCTTGGTGTCAGAGTTTTTGAATGCTTTATGCCACTCGGGACGGGACTTTCTGAAACACGATATCAGTTTTTTTAGTATGCAGTCAGGTCTTGAACTGAGTGAGGAGTTTAAGTACCTCTGTCATGTTCTAAGGAAAATAAAAATTGAGATGAACAAGAATAATAGATGGTGATAGCGCGCGATTGTGTCATAAGTTAGACGTGTGACCACTCCCTATCTTGGGAAGAAGGGTCTCAATTTTACACTACAATACACCAACGACAGCCCAATGAGGGTTGAAGTCGCATACTACATACATACATATAATCACGTCTTTACGGGGTAGACAGAGCCTAGGGCCATAAGACCTTAGGCCACGTTTAGCATGATGAAAGTTGAAACAGAAAATCAATAGTGATGGATTGCTAACCGCATCGCCTATATCATGATTCCGATTATAGTTAGGCAGACTGCCGCTTTTAAAAAAGTCTTAAGAAGTACATGAAGGAGAAAAACTAGGCATTGCGTGTTAGCGGGCCCAAGGCTAGAAGCCGAAGCCATAAGGCCGAAGGTTTTGCGTTTGGGGTGCAACTAGCAAAAAGCTAAAATGTTTAGAGTTCAAAAAGTGATGATATTAAGAACATCATTACGTCACAAGTCTTGACTGCCCCAATGACCAGAAGTAGGTCCGTATTTTCCACACGTAATCGATACCTGATCGATGGCCGGCGTTGCAATATGACATTAAAAATGTATACGTCCAGCTTTGAAAATAATAGGGTTAGGGTGAGCTTATTGTCTTTTAATTATTATTTTCTCTCACATCTTTGTTATTTAAAATATCCAGTATCCGGTACGCATGTTTTTTTTTTTTTTTTTTTTTTATCATCCCTTTAAAATCTATCCGCGAGGGGGCACTGGTGACTTGTGTCACAGGTTTCCTTTGGAAACCTACTTCAGGCACCAGACCTTCACAGAGATGGGTTTTACAGAGAACATATTCTTAATTGTTAGGCCTTAATATTAATTGACTGTTATTGCTTTCTTTGTAAACTTAATTGTGAAGGTAAATAAAACTATATTTTACTTTACTTTACTTAGCTTATCTTCATCATTGCCTTGTTCGATGAATTTATCTATATCTGCTAAATTATAGGTAGACCAAATACCAATTTACATACATTGCGCTAACTATGTCAATATAACCAAACGTAAGGCCACGTACGGTACGGTACGGCTTCCGAATCCGATCACACGGGGCAAGGCCGGGTCGTTGACCCCTCCGGAAATAGCGGCCACGTGCTCAGCTGATGCGCGGATATCGCAGGCTTCCTTTATTATTGTTTTTTTTTTTATTTATTTTGCGGCACCGGAACCTTGCGGTTATAATAGTCCTTTGCATAACGACAAGTTCTATAAGAGGACCTAAATTTACTTTATTAGGTATTTGAATTGTGTTGTAACGTTTTTTCTATCGCGTGTACTTTCACGGGGTTGTTTTGTTGTACATTGGTTCCAAAGTTTATTTTTAAAACTCCCCTCCCCTCCTCCCCGTCATATAGTAACCTCTGGTATTTTTGATTCTGTAACTGCAAATCAGCTATTTTATATTAATCAAATAAAACTTTTCTTCTTTTATTAAAAAACATGTTTGTTATAATTGAACCAACTATAGTTTAAAATTAAAATTTAAAAATCTTTGTTTAGCCTGTCAATAAACAGATACTCAGACAACGGGGGCTTCGTGATACCGTTTTCACGTAAAAATAAACAATATAAAAACCAAGCCATTGTTCTATCCTTGACCTTAAACGCCGAATCTTTTTGACCTTGAACATGAACGGCAGTGGAACCACTGGTGTGAACAGTTACTATGAGTCATAAATCGTTTCACAGTTACGGTATGGTTAGGTTTAAAGACCGACCAAACGCGATTTTAGGAAAAATTAGTTTTTTCTATTACAAAAAATGGAACGCTCGCCACAAGATAACCATAACATAAGTCGCTTCAAAAAAAGAAGACAAAAAAAAAACTTATCGTTGCCAAACCCGAAATTTGGACCAATATAGTTATAGAAAAAACTAGTTTGTCCTAAAATCGGATTTGGCCTGTAACTAACATATTAGTTCTTCACATGAATCATTCTCACTAGTTCTATTGGCAAATAGTAGGGCCGACCCTGGTCCAAAAGTCAGATTCATATTTCTTGTAAACATGTTGTAGAGAAAGTTAGTTGTTATTATATTATTGAGTCTTTCAAGAGCTTTAGCATGCCTCGCTAGACCAAACTTGGTCGTAAATATCCTATCGCACGTAGGTGTAGGGGAAAACTTGTGTACTTACAAAGGCTGCTTGGGTTCCTCAGGCCAGTAAAGACAATAAAATCTTCTGCCTTCCTGACTTTAACCGTCTTTGGGAATGTTGTAGAGCTGGTGAAGAAATTATAATAAAATCGAGGCCTAAGTTTGTTTCAGTTTGTTCCCACAGAACAGCAAACACAGAATTTTTAAAATAAGCACCCAAATCATCTAATTTTATATTTTACATTACTGTAATAAACATTTTAGAGTTCGAATAAAACGAAAACAAACAAATACCCGTAATAATACACAATTATAAAAAGATATTCAAAAACTGTTAAAAACATTAATTATATACCTACGTGATTTATCGTTATTGCTCCTAAGACAAAAACGATGGAATTACAACTGACTTAACATTTATTTTGGATTAAAATAACATAAATTAACACCCACCGATGCGGGCGGCCGATGTTCATGGTGAACTTTCACCGAAATACCATTCATACATACATACATACTTATTGAGGTACATACATACATATAGTCATAGTCACGTCTTTATCCCATACGGGGTAGACAGAGCCTAGAGCCAAAAGACCTTACACCACGTTTAGCATGATGACAGTTGAAACAGGAAATCAAGTGATGGGTTGCTAGCCGCATCGCCTATGTTATGATTCCCCCATTCGCCGATTCCCTCAGTCGACTTTTACGGCTTGCACGGGAAGAGAAGCAGCTGGTACATTCTATGTTTTTCTTTTTCTCCCAGACCAGCATGAAAGGATTATTGATGTACCATTTTAAATAATATTTTTTCAGAGACTTATGAAGCTCGGTGTGTGGATAAACTGACGTAAAAATACCAAAGAACAAAAGTTTTTTTTAAGAGGTACAGACGATGCCGAAACAAAAGCAATGCAAGCAGACACAAATTTCGAAAAAAAAGGGAGGTCCATGCCGTATGGACTTATCCCAGCCTTTTTCATTTCTTTGCGTATTTTAAAGAGATACTGTCAAAGATAAAGCAAGCGCAAAAATCTAAAATAATTTTATTCAATAATTATAGCCTACTAGCTGTTCCCAGCGGCTTCGCCCCGCGTGGGACTCGGTTATATCGCGCCTATGTTTGACCTCAGGTCGTTAAATACATCCCTACCAAATTTCATCACAATCGCTCCAGCAGCTTAGCCGTGAAGAGGTGACAGACAGACAGACAGACTGACTTTCGCATTTATAATATTAGTATGGATTATAGCCTGTAGTAGGAACTTAAGAAACGTTGACATTACCTATTAAAACACCCCATAAAAAGAAACGGGTAATTTATTGTTCAGGTTTTTATTAATATAAACTATGAATGTAATAAAGTTATAAATGAAGCATTTAATTCATCGGCGCCTCGTGCGGTACAATTATCGTGTGTGAGATATTTATTAAACCCGTCAAGATTAACAAAGAACACACAATGACAGTGCAATTATTTAATTATCCTGTCATTTTGTGCACAATATGCGCTTAAAGAGTTTTTGCTTATTTTTCACAGGAAAGACAAACGCCTTGTAATTATTATAGCCGCCGCTCTCGCCAAGGAACTCCGAATTTAATAAAGTTTGCTCACGTTATGTTATCAATGAAGACCATACATACATATATCACGCTTGTCTCTAGTGTCTGCCTACCCCTGGCAGACACTAGAGATTATTATTGCTCCCTCGGTACCTGCACAAAACCATCACCTTAAAACATGAGTCAAAATTTTGTTCTTTTTTAGTATTAGCCCAAAAAAAGATAGTCTTCCACAAGAAAAGTATATTATGCCCTAAGACGACCATATCATCCAAACTTATATTTCTGTGAACTAACCATGTAGGTAACCCAAGGCGTTAAAATAATTTAAACTGGCATTCGTTTTTTCTTAATCGAAACAGCCAAATTGAACTTTTAGCTCCAGTTTTTATTTTATTTTTTTATTTGGTTTACTTACAAACAGATTTTTACAAAACTTTCAGAAAAGAATGCAGCTAATATCAAGATAAAACAGTAAATTTGTTTTACTAATTAGGTACTTAAGTAAAGTTATTTTATAAATTACTAGCTTTTCGGGAACTTTTTTCTGGGGTGAAAGGTACCCTATGTCTTTCTCCTGGCTCTAAGCTACCTCCCACCAATATTCAGCCAAAACAGTTCAGCCGTTCTTGAGTTATAAATAGTGTAACTAACACGACCTTCTTTTATATTAAAGATTTATTTATTTATTTATAACGATTACCAGTTCAATTTGATTGTCAGTTGAATTGGTACGACGAAAGAGACAGGTCTTCCTCGACACGAGGAATGGGTTGTTGGCGGGCCAGAATGTCACGCATGTATCATTATTAATGATTCATGCATTCATTGGTTTTGTATGAAATATGAGGCGCCAGTTAATGGAGCTGTTTTTTTTGTACTTTGTGGCATATATAAGGCGATCCGAAATTATATTGCTCTCGATACATCCTTAATCACGTCACCGGTATCGGGAATGTCTTTAAAGTCTTGATTTATTTTACTTTATTGTGTATGTATATTCTGTGTTAGTTTAAATTTTTTTGTGATATTTGAATTTTCTCAGATGGAAATATTCAAATTGTCACCGGGCGTCCGGTAGTTGTATGCTTCTGGTGCTTCTGTAGCACATACATACATTGATCACGCCTATCTCCCGCTGGAGTAGGGCAGAGACTACAGATTTCCAGATTTTCTCTATAAGGATCGTCATCCTTACAGACCTCCCTCGCTTCCTTTATAATTCCACACTCGGAGTACTCTTATCATACAAGCTCGGCAATTTAGGATATATAGAATATCCTTGCTATTAGCATTGTAATAATTACACTACATACCTTTTTTCATATACGTGTTAGATTGGAAGAAACAAATCCTAACTAATATTATAAATGCGAAAGTAAGTTAGTTTGTTTGTTACGCTTTCACGCCCTATCTACTGCACCAATACTCCTGAAATTTCGCATACACATAGATAGATGTATTGAGAAGGACATAGATACCTTTCATCCCGGGAAAAAACACTGTTCCCGTCAGAAATACACGCGGGCGAAGCCGCGGGCGAAAGCTAGTACTTTCCTATATCTTGGACTATATTCGGCGTAAACTTGACGTATTTATTTATTTTTACACCGAATTCCGAGTGTACGCCATCGATTTGGTCAATAACCGGTCAGAATGATTCGTTTTAGTGAGTGGTGGTCCGAAATAACGTTACGAGTTTATCGACACTGGCGTGATTAAAATTAGATGACATTCGAATCGCATCTGCGAAACAAAAAAGTTTTTTTCTGTTATATACATTATCCAATACCAGCTGTGGCTCGGGGCTCTACTCCCGTGGGAATCAGGGAATAAAATATAGCCTATGTGTTGTTCCAGAGTCTAAGCAATCTTTATTCCAAATTTCAGCCATCGGTTCAGCCGTTTTCCTGAACAAACATCCATACAAACTTCCGCGTTTATAATATTTTTAGGATGCCAGTTCGATTTTTTCCCTTTTAGAAGGATTCCTAATAGATTCCTCATTATAGGAAGGATTCCTCATATTATAAGGAAACACATGCCTATACTTCTACGAACCGCTCAAAATCAGAACCCTCCCATTATCTTCGCCGTAGTCGAGTTTTTACTCGAGAGACAGAACAATCATCAACTCGTACATTTGCATTCCGCCTGTCCCATTTCGCTATCAGATCGGCATCACAACAATAGGCTACATAGCCCACATACGACCCCGATAGCCAAAACTGGCACAACAATTTGTCTCGGCTATGATTAATGGGTTTACTGTCCGTATGTTTGTTGGCCTCTTTATTAAAACAGGGAAATCCGATACGTTGTATCGTGCACTATAGATTCTTTATATGGTTTAATTAAAGCTTATTTGTTGCTATTTTGAAGTATTTTGTAATTTATTTATTTATTTAATTAATCATAGAAAAATTGTACAACATTGCAGTTGAATTGTTGGTTTTAATGTCGAAATTCATCTCGGCGTCACTAGTATATTGAATAATTACTGTATTTTGTATGGAAACTTTTTCTTAGGAGACGGACGAAGTGAAGCCTAGTCCCCTAGTTTTCGAACAGATAGACGGACGGACAGCAGTGGAGGCTAGTTTTATTTACAACTAGCGACCCGCCCCCATTTCGCACGGCTATAAAAACCTTCCTCTGCTATCACTCTAGATATTTAAAAAAAAACCGCGTCAAAATCCGTTGCGTAGTTTCAAAGATCATACATATGGACAGACAGCGGGAAGCGACATTGTTTTACTCTATGTAAAGATAAAGATTTCAAATTTTTATGTGTGAGGTTTTTATGTGTTTGATCTGTTTGTTCCAGGTAAAATTACCGAAGCGGCTCGATCTATTCTGATAAGATTTTCCTGGAAGATAGTTGATGTTAAGGTAAGGGATCGACCTCACATAATAAAGTGACATAAGGTAAAGAAAAAGAAGTTGAGGTTGTAAGGAGTCTTTCAACCTCTTTTTTTTTTGGAGAAAAATTAGAGTTCCGCACATAAAATAAAACCTTTCAAATAGGTATGCGAAAAAAAAACTGTTGGCAACAATTAGTGAACAATGAACCACAATATAAACACGCGATCCCTATTCCGAGCAGCTGTCTCGAAGATACATATCGCTTTGATGATTGCCGACGTCATTGAATTAAATATGGCCACAGAATACTTAATAGTACCAACGTAATATGGCGTCGAAGGAGAAGTGGTACGAGTATGTTATCGATTTACCCCTTATTCATACAAAATTACAAACGTTTGTTAAGCCCATTTTAATTAAAATATGTTTTGGCCCTTTTTCTCTTATCAAATTTACCGTGAATGAAAGAGCTTTTTTTATGAAGGGTTAGTTTTTACGTGTCACATAACTTACACAACCGAGACTTATTACTTTAGGTATATGACGAAAAAACATACCAACAACTTTGTTATTTATGTCCAATCGAAAAAAATTGCAATTATCAATACAAAAGATAAATTGGAATCTTTTGTTTTACATATAACACAGTTTTTGACCAGAAAGGAGTATCCAATGGACACTACCAGGTATTAGTAGACAATGCATCACATTTCTTTTCTATCTTTACTAAGTTATTTAAGAGAAAAACTATATTATTTTATCCCTTTCTGCATTTGTAATGTAAGTGTCAAGATTTCCTTAGTACTTATTCCAAAAAGTTGGTTCACAAAGACAACGCTTAAAGTGCTTTTCAAACAAAACTTTGTGTAAAGTTAAAACGACGTGGACACTGCTGAAGTTTTCGGGATTTCACAGGTGGAAATGAGGATTTTGGAAAGTTTCCCTACTAAGCGAGGCTGCCTAGAACTTGTGCCACACACACCTTTAGATAACTGGTAAATACTAGCACCTACTCCGTATTGTTTCATAAAAATGAAGAAAAAAATTCAGTGTTGAGATAGTGTCCCATTTGAAATAACCAGTACCGCGTAATCCAGTACTGGGCTAAAGACGTTTCGTTTTCCCGGTTGCACATTGAGCTAGTTGCTTGCTCAGGGTCCGCTTTCCTAATTTTTCTTCGTACTTTTCCAACGTACAATTGACAGACACTGCTATTTTTTCTTGGTTTTGTGACAACAGTGTCAAACTACTTCTGTCCTAATACTTTTATTTTCGTTAGTTAGTGGCTATAACTTTTGTCAGATTATTGCTTCCTGTGAAGCATCTGATTTATCTTACTACTTTCATCCAGCGATACTAACCGTCTCTTCGCCGAAGACAAAAATCTTCAAAACATTTCAATGTTTAATTATAATCATAATCATTTATTTCTTGTAAACATGTTGTACGGTTAGGTCTTATAAATATAATTAAGTAGGAAACAAACATGCTTAACCTCTATGGCAAACAAGAATTAGTAGGCACAATGGCCACGTCATCTTATTGATCATCAGATACAGAACTATTATTCATTCAAAACCAAAATAAAAGTTGTACAATTACGATTTAGTATATTTATGTATAATGCTAAATAAACAATAGAAATGCTGCAACTAAAAATCTAAATCACTCCAAAAATTAATGAATTGTGGTGTATTTTGTATAAATTCTTTGTAAGGTTGAGTTACTAGTTAATCTTACAGAATTTAGATCAGCTGTCCTTCAAAGTCACAATCAACATTTTGTCAGAAAAGAATTCATGCAAGTCATAATAACATTTAGATACCAACAACTCTTTCAGATGAGCTTTAAATTTATTTAGGGGTAATTCTTTCAAATTTAAGCATGTTTCCTAAAATTTTACTACATCACTACATCACTTCACTACATAGTATAAAACAAAGTCGCTTTCTCTGTCCCTATGTATGCTTAAATCTTTACTACGCAGCGGATTATGATGCGTTTTTTAAAATAACCGCATCAAAATCCGCTGCGTAGTAAACGCATAATTTATCATATTTGTTAACATAACAGGCCATCTAAATCCTAAACCAGAAAATCAGATAACAAACACAGATCCTAATTATATCTATCTTTAGAAGGTTCCAGCATCGTCCTTGGTTGCAGAGTTTTCTGGGCATTGTCCCCTGTTTATGGTGTCAACTCCCTCTGCATTAGTCATAGTGAACTCGTTTATGTTTCTTTTTATTGCTTACACAATGCGACATTGGAATGTGTAGTGTTACAGTGGAACTCAGTATGTTACGCGAAGCTTTTATTGAGATTTTTTTGTAACATATCCAAATGAAATCAGTAGGTGAATAATTTTAGGCATGGTATTTTTTGTCGATGCCTAAAACCCCTAATTATGATCTATGGATTTTTGGATGTTGCAAATATGTACATTTGCTTTGAGTTCAGTGTATTTATTTTCTTTGCTTCGCCCACGTTGCGCGATTTTCATATTTTTTAATACTGATAGATATTTTTTTAGCTTCTTTAAAAAATATTTTTTTTATTAGATTGGATTGAGTGACTTTCCCACCATTCCCAGAGGTCCAGGACATCCTGAATTCCTGGCCATCCTCTTTGCGGAGCAATTGACGAATGACGTGATTGCCGTTGGAAATTAGAGCGGTTAATTGAACTTCGTAGTTCAATGTTTGTTTGCTTTATTGAATGATTAATGGCTCTTGGCGATTTTTCGCAATTGTATCTAGTTGTTACTGATAGTTCATTGTGCGCTTTATATTATAGTTGATAATAAAAAAATATCAAGTGGCTTACTACTCGTAAAACCATGCAAGATCGAGTGAGTAAACGAGACAGCGCAATACATGGTGTAAGGCGACATCTTCCTTACTCAATCGTTCTTGCTTGGTTTTAGAGATGGTGGTACACCAAATCGTGATTAGCGAGTTTTTTTAACTGCGTGGCACAAATAAAGGAAAAAATTAGAAATGATGAAAATAAATCGGCTGCTTACTGGTATGCGTGGGAGCAAGAAACGTCCATCTAACAGGAAGTGTCTGTATCGATTTGCAAGTTTCGCTAATTAGATCCGCGTGAAACTTCGTCATCCTGCTTAACTAAGATTTATTTTGCTCTTCTAGAAATCCCATCTTTCTGTACCAAATTTCAAGCAACTCAGTTTTGTAGTTTAGACGTGCAAAGACGACAGAAAGAGTGTCATTTAAATTTAATGCTGGTCCCACACTTGGCTATTTCTATTTGCCTATTTGACCATGTGTGGACGGTATATTTGCCAAAACATTTGCGCGAATACCAAATACCGCTTACCGTGTATGAATATTTGGTACTTGACTCCATAAGAAGTTGTGCTATTTGCCTATTCGTCGAAAATTTTGGCAAATACTCGAATAGCCAAGTGTGGTACCAGCATAAAGTTCGTTCAAGCTGGAGTGTTGTTATTAGAATAGTCTTACATTCAAATGATGTATATTGTATCTTATTTTTATGCTGAACCCCGAATAATAAATAAAATAGCTGACAAAAATAGTTTAGAGTAAGGATAACGTCCCGAAATTTATACGTAAATTTTAAGCAAACCCTACGTTTCAACATGATTCATAAACCACATAAACGGGGGCTGTCACTGACATCGTCTGAAGTTCTATTACATGACATTATTAAATGGTCTACCCCTACGTTTGCCCCCTTCAGACAAAGGTGTACAAGTTTACTAACCACGGCTTTAATTTAAATCAGTGTAGGGCTGTAACATCCATCCTTATTACTGAGGAGAGTACCTGATTTAAGATATAAAGAAATGATAATAATTTAATTTTTTTATTGATATTCTAAGAACACGCATGTTACCCTTTTCTTATCGTTTTCTCTCTTGAGTATCTTTTTATCTTCTATGTTGTATGTATAGTTATTTTTGAGTATCTTTGAATCGTGGCTTGTAATTTTAAAAAGTTGTTATGGTACGCACTTTTGACAACGGTCTGTAGCTAAATAACAAGGTAGTTTCTCTATACGCTATTCAAAGTTAATAACAAAGCTTTTAATGAAACTTCAGAATTTTTATTTATTTATGTACACAAAAATTCAAACATAGTAAACATAGGATTTATGAGAAAATAACATAGAATTTAGGAATTAATGTTTGTACTAACTGTTTATAAAGACTGAAAATATTTCTTAGATGTAATCTAAGTAATAGTTATAGATTTTTCTGAGATAACCTAACAAAAACAATATAAATCTGTGACCGGTACACGTGGTGTCGGGCCGGCCGGTGAATGAAGCACGTGGGCCACGGGTGCGGCCACGCGCGCCGCTCGATATCGCGGAGGCTGCGCCCTGAGCTCCCGCCCGGTGCTGCCTTCGACGGGACCGTGTACTGGCTTACGCAGACCGGGACCCCATACCAAGGGGTATACATTTTTACCAACGGGCATTCAAACGTATCATTATAGGTGTAAACTGGACTGAATTTGTTTCCTTCGCCAGCATCAAATGTGATTTATCTTAATTTACCCAGAATTTAACATCTGTTTTTATTTCTAGACTTTCAGTCGTTTCTAGTATGAAACTTGAATGTGGATCGAATTTCAGAATCAAGTGTTTTACTCTCAGTATTGCTAGGATGCATGCGCCCTGAGCTCCCACCCTGTGTTGTTTTCGACGGAACCGTGTACTCTTAAGACCGGGATGGCAAGGGATTTAAATTTTCACCAACGGACATTCAAACGTTTACGTTAAGAAATACAATTGCTATGCTTCAAGATGCCGTGGCGATCGAAAAGGATAACGGCAAACTTTTTAAAGCATAGCAAAGCAATTGATGTCGTATTTCTTTATCGATACATTTTGATTTCCATTGATAAAAAATTTAAATCCCTTGCCATGCTTTCCCGGTCTGCGTAAGCCTTTACCAGCCGGAGTGAATGCTGTACAAATTGTCTCTCTCATCTAGAGCTTTCCTGTTTGCATCCGATACCTGCATCCGATCCGGAGACCGGGATCCGCTTAAATCTCGAAGAGGTGCTTACTTTAATTATTATATGACTGGAAAGTATTTATTTCATTTTAAAATAAGCAGCTGCCGGCGCGATGTCCACTCTAGGAATGCAAATTTTGGTGGAATTTGCCACCTGTTAGAAAGAGCTATAGCTACAAAGCAAATTTACTCATAGTTTCATCTTAGTTTACATTTACGGGTCAAAAAGGAGTGGTCTATTTTTAAGATGGAAACCGCTCTGGCGGCAAAAATGTCTGTCTTTTACAGATAAGGCAATTACGGAGTAGGTATGTAAAAATAGAAAAGTATTTGTGACCAGCTGACGTTCGGCGGTCATTGTGAATGAAGACTAGGATCTTTGTTAACACCGTAGATAGAGCGCCTGTTAGCCTTGTTGTCTTTTAAGATGAGTAAAATAATTGGCGCCCAACTTCTTTTTCTTGAACTTCTCACTTTCTCATGATGGTTTGGCACAGTGTGTAAGTTCCCTTACTTAAGATACGGCTGTCCAAACCACGGTAGACTATGACTATTCTGCTTTTTATTTACAGGTGCCATTTACAAAAACGGGCGCCCAACGTGGTACGAATTTTTAAAAATTTCAGTCGCTACACTGTTCACATAATAAACTCACAAGACGAGGGAACAAAAATGCTAAAAAATGACTTTTTCTTGAACGAGGACGTCCCAAAATGCTTTCGTAGGAGTGTTTGGCGGGGTTCATTATAGGTGTACATTAGAGGGATTCGTTACCTTCACCAGCATTAATGACGTTTTTTCTTACTTTTTCTTAATTTGCCTAGATTTTAACATCATTCATCATCATTTCATATATATACATAAAGCGCATTTGATAAATGGAAAAGTATTAAAAAAATATAACCAAATCTTTTTTTATGCCTGACCGCGGCTCCGAAATCAAAAACTTGCAGACATTTTACATAATTTTGATATATCGTAATTTTTTTGTTATTCGTTTGGTAATAATTATATTTAAAGGTCTTTTCTGGTATTCTATCAGCACAAAAATAACCCCCCCATCCGTGAGTGACCATAAACTCATACAGATTTTTTTCCCCTTTTTGGATAGACCTTGAACATTACGTGATATAGGGATCAGATTTTATAGGACAGAAAGGGGATGTGATTAGAATAAACCTATTATTTGAGTTTTCCTCTACGCATGCGCTAGACGGACGCCCACAGCCTGAGGGATATTCGTTTTAACAGTGCCTGATAAAATATTACCAGTTTCTTAATTAGGGGCTCGGGCCTACTTTTTGCGCGTCAAATTGCCACTTTATCCGCTTAAGAGCTGTGAAAATTATAATGGTAGATGCTGAAATTATCGTTTTTGTGACGAAAAGGGTTTAATTTTGATTGATGGAAAAGTTTATTGCTTTTTGTTTATATTTCTTAGTTCAAAAAAATTTGATTGTTATTGTAGAAGCTTCTATGCCACGAAGAAGTTGCCTGCGTTTTGTTGCCTGATTTAATGGATTTGGTTCCAACACCGAAAAACTTACCACCACCATCATGCGAGTCACCACAGTGCGGTTGCAAAGTATCAGACCAGACCCTATCCCACATGGTAAACGAATGTGCAATGGCGGTAATTCACCAATTCACATTTGCCGACGCCGCGATTTGGTTGAAGAACTTGGACATAATTTGATAATTTAATCCTCGAACGCAGGATAGATGCCATGCGCAGTGATGATGATCTTCTATGCCTCTTTCTGATGACTGACAGGGCATGACAGAAGAAGGGGCATAGTCTGAACGGCATGTGAGCATTGGCTTTAAATAATACCTTCTAAAACCTCTGATGGCTATTTAGCGTGTGTATGTTGTACATTACCTAATAAGTATAGTCGGGACTAATAAAAGTGACCGGGGGGTCAGTTTTATTACTTAACCTAACCCCCTTTCCGTAATTACTATAATGACTCGAATCATTATAGTAAGTACGGAAAGGGGGTTAGGTTTATCTGCCCCCGACTGTACGTACAATCACACATTCTATTTTGTAGAAATAAAGTTGGTAATGCTATTTGAAGAGACGGGAACCTTGAAATCTGTGTTGTCGTTACGAATCGTTTAAAAATATACTAATTCAATATAGAATTCACTTTATGTCTGTGTCCTTATTTTCTTATTGATTATCAAGTTCTTTTTAATTTTCTTTAAAATTATACTTACCTGCCTAGTTTTTAACTGAAGAAAAGCATTGAAATTAATTTGTTGCTGTTATTTTCATGCAATGATGGAATGACTATGAAATTCAATCAGACATCGCAGAATCAGAGCAATCCAGGTCCATTAGGTTATTTCGAACAGGCTAGACACTTTATCTGGGACATTCAATTAGGCAGCCTTGTTCACGTTAAATTTTGATTGCCTCTTCCTCTAGCAAAATTAGGTTTGCCAAATTTTGTTCAAAGAAATGCGATCTTCTCTGTTTGTTTGTAATATCTTTATTGCTTTATAGTACACAGTTTATACAAAATTATTAAAATTAAAATACAATGGCGGAATTATCCCAGGAAGTCTTTCGTAATAAGTCTGACTACTTTCAGCTACCGGGGGTAGTAATAGATTAACGGTTACGCTACCATCATCGTTTGGGTGCTGACCGAGGGTTTAAAAAAATATTAAGGTAGTTTAAAGCCATTCATGCATACGTTACGGTACACATGGGATGGAGCTTGTAACGCTTTAATAATTACTATAAATGCAAATAAAGATCATACTAATAATAAATAAATATGTGAATATACATTTCACACAGATTGAGGCCCCAAAGTAAGTTCGAGAATTATGTGATGTTATGCAATTACAACTTAACTACAACATATATGTAGATAAAAACCATATAAATTTCATTGCTACCGCTGATTAAGCCAAATATAAAATCTAAAAAAACTGCAACGAAGTATTTAAATAGCATTATTTCATAATTAAAATCCTTTCTGGCGCCATAGCTCTTCTGACGTAACAGGATGACACATAAAGTTAGTCATACGAAGGCTCAGCTTAGTCATTTCTTGAGTATAACCACATGAAAACAAGCCTTCAGTCACAGATGGTTTACCTTTAACCTTAAGGTACCTTTGTACTTATTGTGTTTTATATTGTATCCTATATTCGTATTTTTGTGCACATATAGAAATAAATAAATAAATAAATAAGGTTGTGATGTGAATGTGATAATCGTAACAAGTTACTAGTTCTATCTAGAAAGTCAACAATAATGTATTTGGTAGCATGATCATCATCGTTCTCAATTTCACACAAGAAGACGATTAATGGGGGATATAAATTTCTTCGCATTAATTTTAGGGCTAAAATTATTTAAATGAGAGAATCATTCCTCTCATTTAAATATTTTTAGCCCTCTAAAATTGTTCCTAGTGCTGTAAAAACTCCACCCACCGTTAACAAAAATGTAAAAAGAGTTAAAAAAGGAAATTTCTCAGTAAGCTTGTCGATAGTCAGCTCAACTATTATGAATTGGTAGTGGTGTTCCGTTCGAAAGACCGTACTGACTCTTGCTTCCTTTGTGGGTGCTATCGATTTTACTAAAGCATTTCCTCGTAAACGACGTTGACCGGGGAATCCCGCTAAGCTTCTAAAGCTCTCGGTTATTAGTTCCGATGCGTCCATTATCGAAGTATTTGCGACCGTTATTAAATTCTTTGGCAATGTCTCAGTGTAGTTAATGACATGAATAGCTGCTATATTGAAAGCGTTTCTTGAAATCTCCATGACTAAGAAGGAAAAGTTGATTTGCATAAAGCGTGTGAAATCTTTTCTGTTGACACTAGCTGATTTTCTATAAGAACCATTAAATAAAATCAGTTCGCTCGAAAGCTTCTGTTGGTTGACAGCGCCTCTTAGTTTTCGGCATCTGCTGCGACACTAACTGCAGGCGTGTCCCCTGTGTACCAACCACAGTTACTAACGTGACTTTCTACAAAAGGTTTTAAGACAAATTCAGTCTGATCAGAATAGTGCATGTTACTAACGTGACTTTCTACAAGGAAGCTAAGACAAATTCAGCCTGATCAGAATATGGGCATATTCTGATCATGCTGAATGAATGCAGCAGTATACTATGACCTACAAATAAATGTCAGGCCCGGCTCTCGATCGTTTCCGGCGTACGAGCCGGATGTTGGCAGCGCGGCCAGTTCTCCGGTACCGGCAGATGCCACCGCTCCACTTACATATCTATAAAGTTGACGGGTAATGTAGCGGGATTAATTTATCTTTTGAATTTGCTAAACACTTTCAAACGTAGGTATGTATTGAAGCAACGATTTAATACGGGCATCGTTGGACTACCATACATTTTAAAGCTATTGAATAGCTTTTATCGCGGGCTTTGAGCGCCCCCCACCCGCCGATCATGAAGCTCGGCCGAGTCTTCGTACTTATTGCATAAGTTGATAAAAAATGCTATGCATTGCTTTACCGCGGCAGTCCCCGAGTGCCACACGTCTTTTTATGAAATTTCGTAGGCAAACAGGCATACGGCCCACTTTATGGTAAGTGGTCACCGTAGCCTGTAGAAGCCTGCAACACCTGGAGTATCACGCATGCATTTCTTTCAATCTTTCTCGTCTATTTTGAAAGACCTCATGTTGTAGTGTAGTGTCTAATCTAATCCAACCAATTTTAAATTTTCTTTGCACTAATACCACAGAATATATTATAGTAGAGAGTACTTATTTGATATATTGTAAAATTGTGTAACTGCTGCAACCAGCTGTAAACCATATTTTTGTGTAACTATGGTTACAATTAACTTGTGGTGCCTAGAATTGGGTTACCAAATGCAAATATATGTTTTTAATTTACGTAATTTACTTATGCTATCTTGTTTGAATCCATACTAATATTATAAATGCGAAAGTCTGTCTGTCTGTCTGTCTGTCTGTCACCTCTTCACGGCTAAACTGCTGGACCGATTGTGATGAAATTTGGTAGGGATGTAGTTAACGACCTGAGGTCAAACATAGGCTACTTTTGGGCGCGATATAACCGAGTCCCACGCGAGCGGAGCCGCGGGGAACAGCTAGTTGAATATAAGATGACATCAACACGTGAGTAACAGTAATAGCACCGATTAGCATCTGTCTACCACATGCATTTAAAAATAGTCATTTTCGTCCCTCCTAGCCCTGAAGATATTTACAGCAGTAATTATTATCACGATCTCAAAGGCGGTCACGGCCAAGCGAATAGCAAATTGTATGCCATCAAAAACAAAACTTGTAAAAACCAAGTCTCGCTTAGTTGTTTTACCGTCAAAAGTTGTGAGATCCATGTAGTACCAAGTCGGTTAATTTATTCAGTCTCTTCTTAAGGGACGGTCTGTCTTCGGGTATTACGTAATAATAAGCAACCTAACAACATCTTATAGTGACTATATCAATATTAAAACTTTTGTTTCAAATAAACAGTACGATTTGGCAATCGCACCAAACAAACTAATTTAATGTAGTGAATATGTATCATATGTGAGATATTAATGTATTTTCATGCCACATTGCGACATGCGAAACTGCTTCGAGAAAAGTATGGTACGGCCGTGCTGCTTTTTTTGCTCGACTTGCGGGGGGGGGGGGGGGGCACTGCCGTGCCCCCAGATTATTACACGTGAATGGCGACTGATAACTCTGCATGTCGCGAGGCGTTTAGTATTGTGTCTTTTGTGGATGCAGATGCTGATAAACCCGCCATTGTGTGACAAATATGCGACAAAGGTTGATAAAGACAGTGAGACGTGTCGGTTCTTGGATGAATTTTACCTGAATTGTTATATAAGGTCAATGATCTTCTTTTTCTTTGATGCCATCTGTTGAGCACCGATGGCTCAATCAGCCTCCTTTTATATTGATTTATGATTTTATACTGTTTAAATTTTGATATGTCCTAGTTATTTGTTTCTACTTGGTTCAGTGTGTGTCAAAGTACCAATAAAGGCTGTGTTTTAAAATATGGTTTTATTATTACCAACAGGACGCCGATACCTTTTTCGGTCTAAACCATCTTCAATAAAGATCTGCAACCATGAAGCGATCTGTCTACTGAAGAGATATAGGAATATAATTATACCTCAAATTGTTATATGTACGTACCTACATAACATAATGTTTCAGCCGACAGACACGATCACGATGATTGCTGATCTCGGATATAAAATTATTTCTGTGAAATACCTGAATGTAGAGAATTCAAATGCATATATGAAACATATAATTCACGGGCATCCGAAAAAGGTCAGCTTAGAAAGTCTAACAATACTAATGTTCATTTTAGATCGATATCAGCTGTATCTAATGATTGATTGTGCACCAGCCTGAATGCTTTGCAATTAACTGTCATTAGGAACAAAGGAGAAATTGACACAGATTTTGGAGGCAAAACGACAGAGAGAACAAAATTTTAAATAAATTAACCGATTCACTTTAGCTATTCTTGACTGTACTTCTATTAATCAACAATTTAAATTAAATTTGACGACAGCAAGACAGACTTGCTTACCCTGAATACCAGCGCACTCCGATTGATGGAGACCTAAGAAAGTCTATACGGCAAAGTCCATACCAGCTGACGTATTTCCGGACAAATACTACTGTTTAAAGTTAATTTGCTATAAATGAGCCGGGCAAGCTCTATCTTCACTTACATCAAGTCAATTGCTGGACATTGATGAAAGGAAAATAAAAATAATCGACAATTTGCTCCAAGAACGTTATAGATTCTTATCGAGACAGCACTATTTCACTTTAGAAATTTGGCCCTCGGGAGAGTTGCCAACAATAGTGCAATCGAGATCACATAACGGCGTGCGTTGTGCAACGTTCCCTTTGCCCTTATTTGGCTTGCGTGGTTTCATTAGGAGCCAATGTTGGGTTCATTAGTTATTTGAACATTTTGATCTTGAACGTTTGGACCGTTAGTAATTGCTACATTGCATGCTCGTGTTTGGCTATGAACGTGGTCAATTAATTATCATTTTTTAATTAATCAACAATAATGTATCATTTTGAGCTCTAATATGCAGATTTTTACTTAAGAGTTTAGAACAAAGAATTCGAATCGCGACGGCGGCGTGGCAATTTTTTTTTATCTATTGTTTAGAACATTTACAGATATGTTTTATACTTATTTATTAAATCAATTTTGGGAAGACTTACAGCTGTTACAAGAACAGTGCTACTAGTTGAATGTGAAGCAAAAAGCGATTGAAATCTCCACAAGATCTTTATTATAAGTTGATATAGAATTAAGAATTTGTTTCAATTGACACTTTCTCTCAATAAGAATAGAAACGGAATTACACAAATGTAATTTATGATCAAAAATAACAAAAAATTCACACAAAAAGCAATAGTTTTTCTATTGTGACTGGATTTTACGAGACAACGGGTTATAGAAATTCTAGTGCCTTAGTTTCTATAATCGAATTCTTAGCAAACTATACACTACTCTTGTAATCCAATACAAAATTTGGTGGTCTGGTCGGTCTGTAATGTAGTAAGTATATGAATTTCACTTTAGTATTCATATACCTCACGAGAAAAATTCAAATATCTGCCGGCAAGCTTCCAGATCAGATAGAGCTTACAGTAAAGGTAATTTACCGTGTGACTTCATTGGATACAATCGGCCGCATAAAATTACGTTCGATTTTTGGGTCTTTGGCTATTGTTACAAAAAGAGTACAATATTATACAATAAAAAAAAAAACAGTGGCACTCCTGGAGTGCCGACAGAAGTGAAAAATTACGTTTGTATTTTTTTTAGGTGTCGGTAACGTCGCGGACAATAAACATTGGAGGACAAATTACAAACATGCTCCGTGGCGTAATGGTTAACATGCTTGACCGCTACTCAGGGTTCGATCCCCGGTCAGGTCAAGATGAAAAATTATCTTTTTCTGATTGACCTGGGTCTTGGATGTTTATCTATATATGTATTTGTTATAAAAATATATTATCGTTGAGTCAGTATCCCATAACACAAGTCTCGTACTTACTTTGGGTTGGGGCTAACTCATTCTGTGTGATTTGACCTACATATTTATTTATACTAGGCGTATGCTTATGCACTCTCTTACAAGAGGTAGATTATTGAGAGTCGGAAGTCAAAAACTAAGTTTAAATTCTTCTTGGTAAACATTACTCCTGACTATAAATGTTTGGCAAACATTTGTATCTGCAAGTAAGTAAGTATATAGAATACAGCAGGCCTAAATCACCTGATTGACTGATAATGACGATTCCATGTGTCGGAACACACACACTAATTTGTTGGTTTCTGCGGTGGTCAAAGCCATGTCGGGAGGCCTTGAGGCTGTTTATAAACCCTGGTAAAAAGTCAATATTGGGTCCATTTAGCCATTTTGACTGAGTTCAAAAATAAGAGAATAAATTTTTTTTTTGTCTGTTTGTTTGTTTGTTTGTTTTTTTTTTTTTTTTTTATATATATTGAATCTGACTGTACTGACGGCGGAATCTGATCGCACTGTACCTGTGGGCTGTGGGTCATATGGATATCTTTATTACAGAATCGTGAACTCGTGACCGTTTATTAAACTATGATTTTTGAACACAATTTTCTAAAACACTGATCAATTTATTGTGGTTAGTTAGCTAGAAAATGATTTTATTTATCGATCGGCTAACTATAGATACTTATTTTTAACTGCTGTCAGCACTCTTATCTGGGTACCATAAGAGGTAATTTTGACTAAAAATATTTTTTTTAGTCAAAATTACCTGTGTGTGTTTTAATTTTGGTTAACTATCGCAAGATAGCCTACTGAGGTACCCGATAAGGTAGGCATTCCTGCAGCCGGCTCTCGCACCATTTGGAGATACTGTATTAAAAATACTTAATCATGTAAGGGGAGTGTTGCTTTGTTTTTGTTACATAATTCTAACTCGCACATTTGGAGAAGTAATGATTGATAGTAATTGTTTTTTTAAATCAAAACATTTTCAATTAATTAAGACTACGAATGCCTTTACATACTTTTTTATTCCCGGCGAACACTGCACGGTACTTTTCTCCCCGTTTAAACCTTTCCCTCAACTTCCACTTATATTTCAAGACCGAAATTAACCAAATCGGTCCAGCCATTCTCGAGTTTAAGCGAGACTAACGAACAGCAATTGATTTTTATAAAGAAGATTCCATCCATTTCAATGTGGCAAGTGAAGGATTATACAGCCAGACATACTTACCTTACACGTAGGTATTAACTTATAACAACACCCTCTTGTTGGTAAAAAAAAAGAAAACGATAAAACTAGTTAAGCAGACTATACTGTAATTACACTAGCACGTCTTTAGAAATCGAAGGATTTCCTAGATTAGATGTGAGTAAAAAATCAGTCAAGCTCGAGTCGGACTTACATTAATAGGGTTTCGTAAACTTTAAAAACTCTGTATAAATTGGTTTTTTCATGGGTCCCTTCAATGTTCAACTTCAATCTAATTTTTATTATTTGTTGTTATTGTAGAAATAAAAACTCGTGATTCTTCTTAGCGTGTCGACATTCGCCCTAAATACCCTTGGGTGCCCAAAACTGGACCACCCTTACAACATGTTACATTAATACAATATTTAAAAAGATTGTACTTTGCAAGGTCAAGCAATAGTACAATACCTCATTGCTCACAAGCTGGATTGGATTGAGATGTTGGATGGTAAGATATACCAAACTCGGAAGCTCGCCTGCACTTGTACTACGCTTGACAAACAGACAGACATTATCTTGGTAATCTTGAAGAACGGCGAACTTGGGAGGATAGGTCTGGGAGAACCTGGTGGACGAAATGGACAGACGGACAGCTGAGGCTAAGAAGGGGTCCACTTTAGTTTACAGAACCCTAAAAGGTAGCGCGACAACATTATCAACGTTGCTCCTAACTGGTTGACCGTTTTATAAAATTAAACGACATGGCGCTATGAGAACTAACAAGTTAACCTAGACTCGAGGAAAGCTGTGACTCACAGACGAGATCTGCAAGTTTAATGCTTAATTGATAGCTACAAGATGTGACTTATTACACCGTCGCTTTTAATTATTTAAGGCTTGATTCAATACACATAAATTTTGATCAGCAAGAGAAGCAGTGAAATTACTCAATGTCTAACCATTCTAGGCTACAAGTTGACAGCGTGCTAGTATAGTGACACCTTCAAGATTTCACAGCTACATGCAGCGAAATAGGCTACTGTGACGCGCTCGCATCTTTCTCGATCCGTATGGTTTAACTGACAAAGTACTTAATCATTTATTAAAAAAAATATATACCAAATCTTTATTATCATCATATCAGCCACAAGACGCCCACTGCTAGACATTGGCTTCCTAGATTTCAATCCCGCATCCAGCTTGTCCTGCGACTTTAATAAGGTCGTCGACTTTAAGGAGGTTCGTAATAGACCAGGGTAACTTACATAGCTCCAGATTAGCTCGTTGAAGTAACAAATGTGGCAATATACGGAGCACATAGCGCGCAGAACTGAAGGCCGTTGGGGCAGAAAGCTTCCGGAATGGCGACCACGTACTGGCAAGCTTAGCGTAGGACATCTACCTACTAGATACTAAAGCTCGACCCTAACTTATTTGGTAGATCGCGATAGTTAATAACAAATGTTATGTTTCAAAGTCACATTATTAGAGTATCTCTACGAGTAAATTGCGTTCTCTGATTCCAGACTGTTCTTTAATTTTGTCTTTGACAAAAGATTTTGTAAGATGTTTCGGACTGCATATTTTATCAGATTTCGCCCGGTCAGCGGGCATACTTGGTCCCTGAGGAAGGTTCAGAATTCGACCCGATTGGGATCCACTTAATATTTCAACCAAGGTCCAGTTCCTGTGATTTTACTATTTTGTCAACCTACCCCTCAAGCTATTAAAACTACTATTAAAACTGATGAGATGAGAACAAACTTGTCAGGATCACAATGAGCAAATATTAGTTTTCGTATCACTGTATTTCGTAACAAAGTAGCTTTCTCTGTCCCTGTATCCCTTTGTATGCTTAAATCTTTAAAACTACGCAACGGATTTTGATGCGGTTTTTTTAATAGATAGTGATTCAAGAGGAAGATTTTTATGCACATGCGAAGCCGGGGCGGGTCGCTAATTTTCAATAAAACAAATCAAGGTAAAAAATAATAATTTAATACAGCCTAAAATATGACTCATAGACTGATCAGAACCATTTTACAAGTGCGTAGCTGCTTAAAAAATCACTTTGGTTTAGGTACGCAAGTGAACTTACGAGTAGGGCCCAAGGAAAGGCGATACGTCAAATTCCTCAAATGCCGTCGGGCAACTTGAAAAATCCGAGACCAGTGTTGGTTATTGTCAAAAATATTTCACGCATAGACTTCAATGGCATAATCTAGTCTGTAGCTCCGCTGACTCTTCAGCCGCAGCGTCACATGGTAGTATCCGACGCCACCGTCCGTGCAGTTGACGGAGGCTTCGCTGTTCTGGTAGTCGTAACAGTAAATAGCCTGAAAGTGGAGAATATGGAATATCAATGATGATGCCCTCTTCATCGAGTTCCGATGATGGTGACCTCAAGACAAAATTTCATTTCTCCGCCAGTATACATCTATATCAAATATACATCTATATCTATATCAAAATAGGAAAGCGGACCCTGGTCTCTGAAGCAACCAGCTCAGGATGCAATCGGTAAGGCGCTAGATGAATAATGAGAACTCGTAGATATAGCTAATAATACATTCTTAAACAAGATTAAATGTGTGCATCTGTTATAGTTTACGAAATACGATTTTTAGAGCAATTCATGGATAAACTTGATGGCCTGATAGCGCTGCAGAAGTAGCACAATACTTGTTTACCTGCACAATGTATCTTCGACATTCCATTCCAAGATTATGCAACCTTACAGGGGCGACAACTGTGACAAGTGGCAGTATGGTTTTCAAAATTATTTATGTCATCGATAAGAAAAAAGAGACAGTAGACAATTATATTACCTTAATGGGATCAGTGGATTCCGAGAACTCGAAATAATCCACCCTTTTCTTAAAAGGAAAGGCTTCCAGGAATATCCTTTTTCTATAAACCAGTTTGGAGTCTGGGGTTTTAACGCCAAAAAAGTGGTTTTCACTTGCAACATACACTAAGAAACTGATTAAAGTTATACATATTAAAGTCTTCATTTTAATGTTTAATGGCCAAGAGACTAGCACGCACTGTTTGTAATCTGACCTGGAGACCTAAAGTTGATAATTCATTATCTGGAATGACATATTACAACACACTGGTTATAGTTAATGTTTGCAATTTTTATCTCGTTACGAATATGTAAAGTCAAAATGTTGTTTGTAACTGCGCAGTCTAGAGTTAAGCAGTATGAGTTGAATTTTGAACTGAATGTACTCGAAATAACTAAATTTGATTTTCATTACAACTTTGGTCGTCCTTTATCCCTCGATTGTTTGAATTTATGGTTGAGATGATTGTGAAAGATTTGTTTTCATTTTTGTGTGGGTATTGTGGTTTGAGTAATTCAAAAAATAATCTGTTTATCGAAATAGACAAAACATCGACGACGGCCGTGACTCGGCGTGGGTGGCTGACGATAAAAGCTTTTAGCGTTACTGCTGACGCAACGCGTCAACTTCGTTTTATCACTTTGACAGTTCTGATGGTAATACCCCGGGATTATTCGATCATACGAAATGACAGGTGTTTAATTGATGAAGTATTTTTTTTGTATGCAATAGAGTTGATAAACAGGCCCACCTGATAGAAAGCGATTAGCATATTGTGCGCCTGGCTTTTAGTAATGATTTCTAAAACCCGTAATTAACAGGCAAACAGGATTTAAAAGAGAATCAGATAATAAAGAAAAAACAATATACCCGATTATTTTTGTTAAAATTTTAGATAAAATTTTCATTTTCCGCTGTGCACGAAGTTTCGGAAGTATGAATATGTCGTCCCTGTGTCATCGGTATGTAGGCTTGCTCCCTGGAGGGCATAAAGAAGATGAATGATGTTGAGGAGGGTAACATAGGTCCTAACTTGAGACAAGTGTCAGTTTTAATTCAAAGGGTTAATATCATGAACTTACTAACACGCGTAATATACTGAATTTGAGTCTAGTCTAGACTTTAAATTAAATTATTCTATTACTGGCTATTATTAGATGAAACTGAATTATTTTCTTCAGTTTAATAATTGTCTGATGCAAGTCAGGTTAGCATTAGCAATTACTAAGTTGTCTTGATTAATACTTTGTTAATTACTTCAGCATTGAATAGTCATTTCATGACAAAGAATCAAGGATTTTATTGTAATAATAAATAAATCACATTCCTTTAGAAAATTGTAAACGGGTCAACACAATTAAAATAAAATTGATATGACTTTATAGATGAACGAAGTGGTTTCCGTGGGTGAGAATGGCTCTAAAAGTGATAACAATGATCAAAATGGTCTTTGAAATGGAGCAAGCCAAACTTATGTGGCTTTATATAGGGTTGAACAAAATATTAATTTTTAAAAGCCATTGGGCTAAGAAAACCAAATAATTTGCTTGCATATCGAAAAGGTTTAGCACAAAATAATTAAATACCCTTGTAAAATCCAATAATTAAATAAGTAAGAAGACTACAAGATTTAGATATTATTTAAGAAATCACTTTTTTTTAATAATGACATCTAAACAGAAATCCATAAAATATAAAATTTCCTTTTGATAAGTTTGATGTCTGATATTGGTAACCCTAGTTGTAATACAGAAGTATCTGGTAGTTTCTTAGTAGATTGTTGATGCAATAATATTAGGCCCCTGAACGGGCAATTGTGAAGAAAATAACAGGATATGTATGCTTGCGTAAGAGATTTGTATTACTTGAGCCTTGATTTTTACGATGTCCAGTATGTTTTGGTAACACTGACCCAATTATATATGAAGGTTTCCATATATATAAGACATACTTACAAGGCACAAATGAATAAGAACATGTATTTATGATTGAAGCTGAAGATATATTAGAAACAGTATTGATCAAAAGCAGTCAGAATTAGAAATTAGATTATGGTGTGTCACTTGTTGAGAACACCATAATCTAATTTCTAATTTATCGCATCATAATCATCTCTCACGGTACAAAGAATTTTGTTAATTAATTTTGATTTTATACAACGGCGACGAGAAAATGGAGAAGATTTTTAGGGAGTCCTAGCCCCAATCACTCTGACAGAGCTGACAAAAATTTGTGGCTGATGTCATGTCGTGTAATGTAACGCAGGCACGGTCTTAGAATGAAATAACACAACTGCAAGTTCAACATTACTATTCAGTGCTTTACTTTCAATAACAATAATAAAATTTAAGAAGACATTTGTGGATTTGGACACGAATTAACTTCAAATCTTATCTAACCCGAAAAGATTCTGTATTTTTCTTATAATTGTAACTTGTTAGCGTCGTCAGTCATACCAAAAGTTTATTTAGTGGTCAAGATAGTTGCTAAAGTTTTGAAGGCGCCTAAATAGTTCTATTTTTATTTAGTTTATTTACTTACTTGAATTTGAATATTTTAGTCACAATTATAAATAATATTATTTTTTGCACTAATATTCGCTGGTAGTGTGGTGGTGTGTAACATCGTATTGGTGTAAACTGTAAAGTTGTGTGTTAAGAACCATAATAACTTATGGTTCTTAATAAATAGATGAATAAATGTGTTGTAATATTTCATTACCAAAAATCTCCAATAACCTTATTCACAATCACATCACATCTCCAATGATCACAATTTACGAAGAATCCTTGCACATTTACACCAAGATTTTACTCAGCACTGTCTGACCCTTCTAAATTTGTGTTAACAAATTCCCTGGAACATAACGCAACAATGAATATAACGACCGAACGACTTCGGGGAATACTGTGCACTGCACGCCGGGCAATTGGCCACGACAAATCGTTGTGTGTCACTCGTAATGCGTATGCGGCTGTTGCTCTCAGATAATGCACGTTTATTTGCTGATAATGCTGATATTGAGATGTGTGTGATGATAATGCATTGTCATTCGTGTGATCAACCCAACATGTCTCTCCAGCATGATTAAAAAAAAACACGTGCACAATCTAATAGCGCGGTCTTCGAAGATGACGGTTGCATAGATTGAATTATTCATTGTGATGTTTTAATGTTTCTTTTAGATATGCATATGATTCGAGTTTATCGTAGTCGTATCACATGCGATGAGCTCAAATTTAGTCGAATCAATTTGTGGGTAGTGTGCGTGTAGGTCTTTCAATTCTTGATATAATTTTCCATTGTTTCTCGTATTCTTGAATCGTGATCATTTCGACGTATAATACCATAAACGGAAAATGCCAACTCCACGTTAAATTCCAAATACTCATACTACCACATCCGTGAAATACCAACTTTGCGAAACAGCACCATTGCTTTACGGGAAATACCAACTACTTTAAAAATACGTAGGATACCAAATACTATTCCTTTGTAAAAACTAACGTTGCGAAGATACGCCAACCAAACTCATAAGACTGTGTTGGTTTGGTACTCAATTTTAAGTTTGAATTTCAATAAGTAATTACTCTATTATTTCCTGCTTGTTTCAGATGGATTCCCGATGAGGCGGCGTGCAAGTCAGTCATGACGTCGTGAGCTCCTACAATATTCTGGTTTTAGCGGTTGGTATTAATATATATATATTTTTTTCACTTAGCCATATACGTTCCTGCGACTATACCAAGCAGTATTTTAAGTCTAAATTGGTTTTTGAAAGAGATCACTGATAGTGCTAAGATATTTTCCTCAGCAACCTATCCAGTGATGCAACTAAGTTTGTGTGCAGTTTTGGTTTTGATATAGCGCAGTATAACTTGCAGTGATTTGAAGATTCCAAACTCTCCTTCGGTTGGATTTATTATAATTACGCCATTATCAGTCATTCAGTTAGTCAAATGCCTAAATGCATGCAGTGGTTAGTGGCCAAAACTGGAGTTAGACTTGTTAAAACTCCAGTTTTGGCCACTAACCACTCGATGCTCGTTAAGACAGAAAGAACTAAAAATCCAATGAACATTATTATGATGTGATTGTGATCATTTGGTCTTCGGTCGCGTCCATTTCAATGACATATGTTCACAATATGGCGATTATTGTCCCGCGCCAGATGTTCACCGATCTAAAAAATGTGATTATTGTGATTGTTTTAAATTTAAACAAGTAAGTTAAAAGCGGCATACTATTACTTAAATGACATTAAACAGACTCCGGTGACCGAAGCAATACATATTTTAGGAACGCAACGTAATGTATATATGATACTATAATTATGTTCAACAAATAAAGCTTGTTGAATCTTGAACGTTAACTTGCCTGAGCAGTTCCACTATATGGTGTCGGGAGAAGGTCGGGAGATGTCACGAAAACAATGTCTTGTGGGTATGTTCCAGCAATAACTGTGCAGTGTGCATCAATGACTCACCTCCGGTTGTGCTCCAATAGTACTGCTTCTTGCTCTAATAGAGGATTTAAACTCGAAGCACAGGGGTGACCACGTATTGGGCGATTTGAAATAGCGCCGTCTATAACAGTTTTGAATCGATTATAAGAAGAAGAATACACAGTCGCAAAAACGCTATAATGTGAGCGAGATAACAGAGATAATCAAAACGTACTTGACGTTCAAATCAAATCAAATCTCTTTATTTGCATCAATGTATGTACAAAATGATGATGTAACAATATGAATGTGCTAATACATTTTACCTTAGTAAGGCGTGCAAATCTATCGTCCATAAAGACTCAATTATAAGGAAGGATACACAATTTAAAACATAATGTCAATTTTAAAAAGATACTTAATAAAAGTCTAAATAATTAAAAAAATAAATTAATAATAGCATGTTATGCTGACCCAATGTGAATTGGTGTTCCAACATCTTAATGGTATTATCCATTGTTCCCTGAGAATGTTATCTCATTATTCATGTCGCCATTCTTGATAACAATACACCAAATACTGGACGACCTTGCCTTGTTAGATTGTTAATGTGTGTTGACACTAGTCAGCTGTTAATGCATAGTACGCATATGATTAGTTTAGCAAAAAGGGTGGGGCTGTGTATCGACACATACAGTTTTACCTTAAACTTGATATCAGCGAGTTGAACATTGAAATCGTCGTTCGAGAAGTCCGAAAAAAAGAAGTCCGAAAAAAGTCCGAAAGAAAAACTTTCTGACTTTCATGTAAGACAGTATGTTTCATGTTCGAATTCGACTCGGCTGGGCAGCGTTCGGGAAGCTCCGTAATATCTTCTCGTCCAAAATACCTCAGTGCCTTAAAACTAAGGTCTTCAACCAATGTGTGTTACCAGTGATGACATATGGGTCCGAAACGTGGTCCCTTACTATGGGCCTCATAAGAAAGCTCAAGGTCGCCCAAAGAGCTATGGAGAGGGCTATGCTCGGTGTTTCCCTTCGAGACCGCATCAGAAATGAGGAGATCCGTAGAGGAACAAAGGTTGCCGACATAGCCCAGCGGATTAGCTCTTTGAAGTGGCAGTGGGCAGGGCACATAGCGCGACGAACCGATGGCCGATGGGGCAGGAAGGTTCTCGAATGGCGACCACGCACCGGCAAGCGCAGCGTCGGACATCCACCGACCAGATGGTCAGATGACCTAAAGAAGGTCGCAGGCAGACGCTGGATGCAGGCCGCTTCCAACCGGTCGTTCTGGTAATCCTTGGGGGAGGCCTACGTCTAGCAGTGGACGACCTGCGGCTGAAACGATGATGATGATGATGATGTAAGACCATAGTTTTGACCATATATCAGAATTTCACGACAATAAAGAGACGCGGCAGAACCACGTATGCATTGCGCCCTGTCCTCGTCTGACATCCTTTCAGTGCGTGAACTATGCATTCGGCTTATTTACAATTGGCATCTAGTTTCAAAAATGTACTTTATTTTCCAGGTGAAAAGGTGATAAGTCGCGATGGGCGCGTCGGGCGTTTCGGACGAGTTCACGCCGCCGCGTCTCTCGCGGCTGCTGCATTCCCTGCCGCACATCAACGTCACTCTACATCGAGTCAATGACACTTTCGCGCCCAATTCGCCCATCTATCTGGAGGTATGAACAAAGATTTTAAAATTCGAATTTTTCGAATAAAAAAGAAAAGAAATTTTGTTCTATTAGAACTTTTTTCTTTTGAAAATCCAACCTCGTGTGTTGCCACAGCAAAATAACATTTATGATAACATTTTCCAGAGTTTGGGCATTCTCGGCTCGATACCTGGTGCTTGGTTGATTCTGACGATGCTGGTGCTCCTCATATACCTGATGACGAGGTGCTGCGACAGGAAGCAGCGGCCGCCAAGGAGTATAACTGCTTTGAAGGTAAATATTGAAACTTTATTGAGGGAGACTGTTTGAGTATTAAGAAATGTGCTGTCCGTGGTCCTACCATGACTTTTACAAGCTTTACAAAATTAACAAAAATACATTACACAATGCAACGACGGACTTATCCCATGAAGAAATTCTTCCAGCCAACCGGAGGCAGGTAACAAGGATACAATTTTAAATGAGCTTTCGCCCGCGTGAGATTTCCTCGGGAACAGTGATTTTTCCCTGGATGAAAGGTACCCTTCTCAATACTTCTAAATGTGTATGCGAAATTTCAGGATTTTAGAATTCCCAGATTGGTTTAGTAGATAGGGCGTAAAAGCGTAACAAACAAACATACAAACTCACTTTTGCATTTATAATATTTATTGGTAGGAAGTAGGATTTTATTGTGAATGAAAATAAAACAAGCTATGAAGATAGAATTACCGACCTAGACCGGAAATTACGAACCTACCTTATAATTTTAAGAAATCAGTATTTATTTAAAGATTAAATTTTAATCTTAAGGTTTCGAAGTAGCATTTACAGTTCCACTTCAATTTCATTAGTACGAAGATTCCTAGTTCCTTGTTTATAAACGAATGCACATTAAGATGCTATTTATAAAGTGGCAGTAAGCTGCGAATGCAATCAAACATTTCCCACAAGTGTTTTAATATCAGCTCCATATGGCCCGCGTGTGGAAGCAATAACGTTTCAAACATACAACGAGTACTTTGAACATATTTATATCGAAACTAGCTGTTCCCCGCGGCTTCGCCCCGCGTGGGACTCGGTTATATCGCGCCCAAAAGTAGCCTATGTTTGACCTCAGGTCTTTAACTACACCCCTACCAAATTTCATCACAATCGGTCCAGCAGTTTAGCCGTGAAGAGGTGACAGACAGACAGACAGACAGACTTTCGCATTTATAATATTAGTATGGATTAGTATGGATGTAATTCGCTCTAAGGTTTATGATTTCGGCTTGTTTGTTTTAGGCTGTTTCTTCGGTCTCACTAGTGCCACTTCCCAAAAAATTAATTTCTTTTTAGTGTCCGTCCATTCGTCCGTTTAGTTTCCTTTGTAAAAAATACTTAAAACGGCAATTTTTGACATTTTTTTGTTTTTGTAAAGGTTTCTAAAGCGGATAGTATTTCAATTACTTTCGAGGTTCTAATGTAAGTTAAGGATACTAGCAAAAAAGTTGCGCGAGGATTTCTGATAAGCTCACTTACAGAAAGAGAAAATAATTTTTTGGGAAGTGGCGCTAGTGGGACCGAAAGAACAACAGTAAATAACGTAAGTCTCCAAACTGTTTTCACTTATAAATAAAAAAATAAACTACATAGACAAATATCCTTTAAGTTTATGCTATTTATATTATGATCGATACATTTTTGTAACATAAAAGAGTATAGAGGTAATACATTAGAAATATAAGATAAATCAAAAACAAAGAATAAGTTTCTAAAAAAAAAGTATCGAGCAAAACTAAACAAATCATGTAACTGATGGGTGAAAAGATAGATAAAGGTTCAAACAATCATGTGTCCGAATTTGTCATCCTTGAATACACACTGTATTTCATTCTCGGTTTCTGTTTAAAAGCATACCAAATTTTGGGAGCCTAGTCTTAATATCAGCTCCATATGTCCCTTGGATGAAAGCCATAACGTTTCACATACAACGAATACTTTGAACATATTTATATCGAAATGTAATTCGCTCTACGGTTTATGATTTCGGTTTATTTGTTTTAATGAGTTACTGTAAACGAACCCGTTGTCAGAGGAAATTTGAGAGGAATAAGAATTAATAGGGGAAATTCTATGGAATCATAATTAAATTTCAAATTTTATTTTAGGATTGTATTGAATTAACAATAATTTTGAATTTTGTTTGGTTTTTATGTAGTGTTCTAGTTTTAAATGCGTTTAAACAAACTTCAGATTTAACATATTACTAGCTGTTTCCCGCGGTTTCACTCGCACTTATGTAATAGCCTATAACCTTCCATCATATACAAATATAATTTTTCGAACCCGAAGTAGGTCTTATATTATAAGCATTCAAACAAACAAACTCTTCAGCATTATTATCTAACTAATTATAACGCATTTATAATCCATACTAATATTATAAATGCGAAAGTCTGTCTGTCTGTCTGTCACCTCTTCACGGCTAAACTGCTGGACCGATTGTGATGAAATTTGGTAGTGATGTAGTTATCGACCTGAGGTCAAACATAGGCTACTTTTGGGCGGAGTCCCACGCGGGGCGAAGCCGCGGGGAACAGCTAGTATTATTATAAATTCGAAAGTGAGTTTGTATATTTGTTTTGTTTTTATACCTATTCACGCCCTATCTACTGAACCAATCTTCCTCAAATTTTACATACTCGTACACATAGCTAGGAGTATTGAGAAGGACATAGGGTACCTTTCATCCCGGGTAAAAGCATTGTTCTCGAGGGAACCTCATGAGGGTGAAGCCGCGGGCGAAAGCTATTATTAGAAACCTTTATAACCTTCCTCAAGAATCAGGCAATCATATGCATTAATAATCCGACCAGTGAATCTAAAGTTATTAGCGTTCGAACAAATAAACTTACACTAAATTCAGAGATAATTTTGATTTCTGTTTGATGTCGACAGATAACGCTCATGATTCTATCGGTGCTGTGCTGCGGCGCGATCGGCGTCGGCCTCTTCGGCAACGACGACCTTCACAACGCCATGCTGCAGAGCATCCAGGCGGGAAACCAGCTCGCCTCGCTAGTCAACACTGTCAAAAACCAGGTACACTACTGCCCAAGAACGGTGGGCGTGGTTATGATTGCTGGGCAGTAGGCCCTTGTGCTAAGCTATTTCCTCAAGAATTGGAGAGGCGGGAGTGATGTTATTCATTCTTTTCGTCACGGTCAATCGACTATGTACACCCTGGTGTCAGAGTTCCTGTAACGATTCTAAAATTTGTTTCAGTCGAGCATCTTAGAAGAGACGATGGGATCCCGCGCGCGAGCCCCTCTTGCCCGATTGGCTGACGCTCTGGATATGCCCGTGGCCAACCAGACTGCCCTGGGCACTTTGTTGCGGGCACTGTCCACGCTGCGAAACAACGCGAGTGTCGCGGTTTCCGCTGCGGATAATTTGAGGAGACCACTTGCAGCGCTTAATTTGGACGCGTTCATGAAGGTTTGTATAACAATTTTTACAAAATTTTAGGTTCAATCTTATTTGGTTAACCCCTCTTGCGCGATTTTCTGACGTACTGGATGTGTCCGATGTCAACCAGACTGCCCTGGGCACTTTTTATGGGTACCGTCAACGCTTCGTATTATCACCCATGGTATAACCCTGTTTTCTCCTCGAAAACTATATCGATTGTATAATTTTTGGTATCAAAATATAGAGAAAGAGTAGATTTATGTCCGTACGTTTTACTTTCGTTCAAAAACTGAAATATGTGTGGTAGTCTTCTGATCACGTCGTCGGTTAAAAAAGGTTTTTTTTAAGCATTTTATAAGGATATGTTTTCTTTGGTTAAAAATTTGTGATTCAAAAAAATTAAAACGTTACATGCTTACAGTTGATTGAGATTTTTTGAATAAAAATCATCACTCAAGATATTAACCTGAGGGTATATACGGGTAATACGTTTGTTTGAGAAAATTTCTACAAAGACGACAAAGACTACCTGTATATCCTCTTAACCATCTCCGCAAGTGTGTTGATAAATGTTGTATGACTACTTGTGTATATGGACGTTATCATTTGACGTTACATTTTTGGCTTACTTGTCATACTCGCTAACAATTGCGCGCGCGAATAACTTGCGCCTTGTGTGCAAGGATGATAAGGACCCAAAAAATAGTCCTTAACCAGGTAAATTAAAATACCGGTCGATTTAAGTTTCCTAAATACCTGGCTAAGACAGTCATTTTTGGGGAATTATCGGTTGATTGGGGAACCGTTATGCTATTTATGTCGTCGTAAATATGTATTGGCAGAAAAATTAGGTTTATGATTTTTCTTCCTCTTGCCCGGAAATAGATAAACGTACGTAGATAAAAGTACTGTACGTAAAAGCCTTGGCCGAAATTGAAATTTACGTCCTCGTATTTTTAAAAGTCCTCAGCGGATCAAGGCCTCAGTTGCGCTTTAGCCTTGCAATATTATTTGGTACTAAATTGCTTCATTTTTGGCCTCGACAGTAATTTGATTACAGTAATGTAGTTGTTGTGGAATGGACTGTATATATATTAACTGTGTGATAAATAAAAAGGATTATGTTGATAAAAGGTTTTTTAATTAACAGAAATGGATATAACTTACCTACGGGACAGGTGAATGACAAAATATAATGCAAAAACAACTAAAAAACGTGACAATTAGAATTTCTTTTAAAAATATATAAAAAATAAAGGTTAATCTGAAATGAGTTTATAACAGTAGTACTTTTTGATTTAGCGATTTTTTTGTTATTTTTTTTTACCAAAGGTGTTTGCAGCTTTGGCAGGATTCTTTTGGAAATTAAACACAGCCCGGACATTATAAAATTTTACTTTTCATTTCTCATACGCTAAAAGTACCGCAACGCTTCATGCCCTCCCACGGGCCGAAAAACCCCATAGTAATTACTTTCTTCCCTTGGGCGGGAATGAAATTTAAAAATAGAACAAAATTTGTCTGATATTGAAAGGAAATCGGCAACGAAAAATTTCAACAACAAAGAAACGTGAACGTATAAACAGCTAGTGTCAATTTAAAAAATACTTTTTAGGGTCAGGTCAGCACTCGCCAAGAGCAAAGCATTTTCTGATAACACTTAAATATTAACTTCATGAATATGGGCATTCAGTGCAAAATAAACACATGTACAAACAGTTTGTTAAGAGGTTTATTTAATTTTGCATTTTTTATTTTTCTGATAAAACTAAAAACAGTTGATGGTAACGCTTCTGCAATGCTCTTGGTTTGTGCTGATTTTAAGCGGAACGGAGAGGCCCCCCTCTGTAGCGCCCGGTGTTTTTTGTATTTAAAATTTAAAACTGAATTACCAGCAGAATACCGTTTAAGTAAGGCACGACTCATATTTATACTGTAATTAATTTTAGAGAAACTTCTTGGTTTACTTTCCTTATATTCGAAATGAAAAGTAGAGTGTTTAGTACGCGTAAAAGGAATAATTCCTGCTCGGACATGTCAATTCAATTCAATTCAATTTATTTGTTGCATTTCATGTTGTACAATAACAGTTCTAGCTATAGGTATACAATACACAAGTCACTGTCTTTTTAGTAGGTACAATTGAACCCTGTCGGGTGTAGCACATTAGAAAGTGGAACGGCAAGCGGGTAAATGGATAGATGAAGTAAATTTAAGAAGAGAATAATTTAAATTTTAGAAATTAAGTCCAAATAATATTTAATATCGTTTAAAAACTCGTCATTTATGATTATTATTTTTTCTATTTTTATTTATATATTTTTGCAGATAAATACCTACTTTTGAATGTCTGAATTATGAGAATGTCCTATTTATATTATTTAGCTATATTCATTAAATGTATCGTTGAAAAACTCGTCAATTGTGTAATAAGTTTTGTCTATTAACATTAATTTTAGCTTTTTAATAAAAGTATTATCATTTTCTTCGGATCTTAAACAGTCAGGTAAAGCATTATATATTTTGATGGTCATGGCTAGTGGCCCAGAGGCAAAAAGTCTAAGCGTGGAGGTAGGTATCACTAACATATTTTTCTTTCTAGTAGGGTATCGTCGTGGGAGGTCATCTTTTTTTGTGTAAAATTGGGGGTATTTGCGTACAAATTTGCAGGCCTCTAATATATATATTGACGGTAAAGTCAGTATGTTTAAATCCCTAAAATGCGGTTTGCAAGACGCGGTCCCTTTAATATTGGTAATAATTCGGATGCATTTTTTCTGTATAATTAAGAGTCTATCCACGTCTGTACTGTTACCCCAGAGTATAATACCATAAGTCAGCCACGAGAATGCATATGCGTAATAAGCAGTAATTGCAGCATTTTTGCTTGTCGTTTTTTTCAATTCCCTAAGGGCATATGTAAATGATGAAAGTTTTGTTACTATTTTATCTACGTGTGTTTTCCAAGTAACACTCGTGTCCAGTATAAGACCCAGTAATTTAAATGTATCGACAGTTTCAATACTTTTGTCCTTATACTTGTAATTTATATTCAGCGGTTGTTTTTGATATGGTCGAAATTGAATTATATTTGTCTTTTTGAAATTTATTTCTAAATTGTTTAAATACCTTGCACGGGAATTATTCCTTTCCTCCCTTATATAACAATCTGAATTTTTTTTTACATTCTTTATATTCGAAATATAAGGAAAGTAAAAATAGAAATATAAATATCCCGCACGGGGATTATTCCTTACCTCCCTTGCATAACAATACTATTTCCAATGCTGAACCGATCATTTGTACGGTTTAGGCGTGTGGGTGTGGGAGGCGGCGCGCTGGGCGGGCGGCATGGCGGGCTGGTGCGGCGGCGGCGCGGTATTCTACCGTCAAATCAGAACTATGGTCCTGATTTGACGGAACCGGTTATTATAATAGAGCGACTGCCGTCTGACCTCCTCAACTCTTTATACAGGGAAACTAGACTAATAGGAACGTGATCTGTTAATGGTCACCACTGTCAGATTTTTCAGTCCGCCTCAAGGCATCTGTCATAGCCTTACGACTGCCATCTACCGATAACAGCCGGGACTATCGTTATGTACTTGTTGTAGCGCGTGTGGGTGTGGGAGGCGGCGCGCTGGGCGGGCGGCATGGCGGGCTGGTGCGGCGGCGGCGCGGTGTGCGTGGCGCTGCTGGCGGCGGCGGCGCGGCGCTCGCGGCGGGCGCTGCTGCTGCTGTGCGTGGGCGCGCTGCTGGCGCTGGTGGCGTGCTGGCTGGCCGCCGCGCTGCTGCTGCTGCTGTGCGTGGCGGCCGCCGACGCCTGCCAGGACCCGGCCGCCGCGCTCGCGCACCACGCCACCGCCGTGCTGCCGAGCGACGTGAGTGCTGGCTGGATGCTGTTGTCGAATTACTTTTTTTATACTTTTTGTCTCAGTTTAGCACTAGGTTGGTTCCTAGATTGGTTGCTTCGAAGCCAAGAGTACGCTGCTTTTTTTTCTCCGCTACTTTATTGCTGCTGGTAGCAATCGCGTCACAGTGGAGCAACATATATCTTGTAAAACTGTATAAATTTTTACACAATATATGTCTTGTACATAACTGTATGATTTTTTTCTTTGGTGTTTATCTACCAGAAGTATCAGAACAGAAAACTGCGACACTATATTGTTTTCCTGGTTGTATTTTAATCCATCGGACAGATTTCGACATCGATTCTGATTTAAATATCTACATAAAAAGACCTTTTCTTAGCTTTTTGTTGTACACTATTTGAATATCGTCCAAACCAAATGTATAAAATTTATTCGCTAAGTAAACAAATAAAATCTTCATTTTTATACTTCATTACATTAAATCTCATAAGACCATATTCCTGGCACTTACCACAAGGCTTTGTAAAACTGGAGGCTTCAAAATATTCCTCTACTTAATTTATTATTAACTAGTGGCTTCGCATGGGCATAAAAACCTTCCTCTTGAATCACTTATCTATTTAAAAAAAACCGCATCATTATCTGTTGCGTAGTTTTAAAGATTTACGCTTACAAAATGACATAGGGACAGAGAAAGCGACTTTGTTTTATACTATGTAGTGATTTAGTAAAGCAATTTATAGCGTTTTTTTCATACTCTTTAAATTCATCTCTACTTCCAAAGATATGTTTCTAACATAGATGTTATATTCCATAGATGGTGCACTACTACTTGTCATGCAAGGTGTCCAGGGAGAACGTGCTGACTGCTGAGCTGCGCAACGCTCAGCGGGCGGTGGTGGCCGTGCGACAAGCTTTAGCAGTTTTGTCCCGCGGGGCGCCACAACTGTTCAACGACCCTGGTGAGTTTTAGGTCGTGTACCATTTGAGGTACAGTACTAATTGTCGTGCGGAGTTTTTGGTGGGAAAGAAAACTGATACTTTGTCTGCGCTGTATTTAATTTCCAAAAGTTCTGTTGATTAAGTGCATTTGCTAAACCGTGTCGCGTAGCTTAGCATAGATCCTTATTAGATGAAGAAAAACTCTTTATTGCACCAAATAAATAAATATATAGGGACAAATCACACAGATAGATGTATACATACATAAAATAAATGTATACATACATTTTCTTACCGTTTAAACCTTCCCTGAACTTTCACAAATATTTCAAGACCAACATTAGCCAAATTGGTCCAGCTGTTCTTGAGTTTAAGTCAGACTCATGAATAGCAATTGATTATTATACATAAAGATTTTAATCTAGCATTAAAATTAATGAAATATTTCGTCGACAGTGCTTCAACCGACATTGGGAGCTCTGAACGCGGGCACCGGCGAAGCGGAGAGGGCGCTAGTGTCGCTGAGCGGCGCGCTCGAGTGCCGCATGGCGCGCGCTTACTTCGTGACTGGCGCCCGCGCTGCCTGCGACAGCGGGCTGCAGGTACAGCGACAGTATACAGCCGTACAGTTAGTGAGGAGGCTTTTTTGAAATGCTGGCTCGACGTCGCAGTAAACGAAATGCGCGCAAATGGTCTCACAACTAGGGTTGCCGAAGACCGGGCGAATTGGAGGAGAAATAGCAGGAAAGCGGACCCTGGGCTCCGAAGCAATCAGCTAAGGAAGCAACCGGGAAGGTGCTAAGATGAGAGATAGTTAGTGAGAAGGACGTGAAGTGAAGAGGGCGCTAGTGTCGCTGAGCGTCACATCCTTAGCTTTAATCTTAAATGAATAGAAAAATATAATGATGATGACGAAGCAGGCGCATACGTCTTAGAATTTCTTCATAAAAGATAGGTTATGATCTTAAAACTGTAACTAAATAAACATACATACATACAATCACGCCTGTCTCCCGTAGGGGTAGACAGAGACTAGAGATTTCCATTTGTTTCGATCCTTAATTCTTACCCCCCCTTGCTTCCTCCACACTTATCACCGTCATACACGCTGGCTCCCTTATGTAAACGGTGTATTAATGAAGCTATGTCCGACTAAGTATAAGAAAAAGTAACATTATGTTTGTATGACAGGCTCTATCGCTGCAACTACTGGCGGCGGTGGCAGCCGGCTTCCTATTCACCGCGATTGTGCTAGTGGACTCGCACGCTTGGATCTACATCAACACTAAGTGAGTCATTTCCTACAGATTTTGCTAATTTCTTTGTAGCAGATTGAACAAATATTATTGGCAGTTGCTTAACACTTTCGCGGACAGTAAACGAGATAACAATAATAGTTAATTGTCATCTACGTCGAGAGGCGTTACTGTCAGCAAAGTGTCAATTAAATGAAATGTCATTAATTTATATATAACTTGTCTGTCTGTTTATGCCTGGCCGAATTTGATTCTGTTTATTTAAAGTTAAACAAATTTATGTGGCCTAATTTATAGGAAGCTCGTCGAACCTTCGTTCGGGTCCTTTTGTACTTAAATTTATGTGTTACTTTTATATCTACATAAAGAAAAATAATAAATAATGAAGAACCGCTCGACCGATTTTGTGCAAAACTTCACATAAACCATCTACTAAATAGTACGAACAAAGCCTTTGGTTTGGAGAGGTGAGCCCGTTCTTGACTTATAAAATTACAACGAAAAGTGGCATTGATTTATATCTATTGATTGATAAATAAAAAATATAAACAGTACATTACTGTCGAGGCCAGAAATGAAGCCATTTACGGCCGAGTTATATTGCAATTTTGGCCGAGGCTTGTATAGTTCTTTGCTTTCTTTGAAATCCTCTTTAGACGAAACAACATCGTATCATATTTTTAAACGATAAAAGAACTAATGGTTAGTACCAACCTAACAAAAGTGTCCAGCGATTTCCATTAACGACCGCTAGAATAGGTTTAATTTGGTAGGCTGGCCAGAGTGAAACTAAAAACCTGATGTATGAAAACGTGTCCATTAAAAAGCCTCCATTAGCTTCCAGCAATTAATTTTTATAAATTTCAATGAGCCAGCTATGAGTCTAGACTTATTGTTTTTTTTTTTTTTTAATAATGAAGCCATTTCCGAGCAAGAGGGAAGAAAAGTATGTTATATGTAATTTAGACGCAGCGGCACCGGCGAGGAGCAGGCGCCGTTCCTGTCGTCGGGCGGCAGCAGCGCCGCCAGCCGCTCGCTGCCGCGCCCCGCGCCCTTCCCCAACGGGAAGCCGCCCTCCTACAGCGCGGCCGTGCAGCTGATGGACCTCGACAGGCACAGGTACCACTGAATCAACGAACGAGCGAGTGAACGAAGAGCCGGCAGGGGTGTTTTTGGAGGGAAAGTAAACTGTCGCTATGTCCGCGCTGTATTTAATTTCCAAAACCTTGGTTTTTTTCGAGTATTTGTACATTATATTGGTGGGTTATTAGTCGCAGTGTACGTGAACAAGCGTGAGTGTTGGGAAGTGGTACAGTGTCGATTACGTGACTTTTAGCAGTATTCTTGATGTGCTCCTACTTTTACTACTAGTCCTACTAAAGTAGGACTGATGAAGATTAATAAAGACTAGTTTCCATGGCCGTAAAAAGTATTTTTAAAAAAAAAGGCAACAGCGCCGCCAGCCGCACGCTGCCGCGCTCCGCGCCCTTTCCCGCACAGGTACCACTGAATGAATGAACGAATGAAGGAATAAGTGAATGAAAAAAGAATCTGCCGTGCCGCCAGCGGCTTGGCGGTTTCAGAAACTGTAATAAAACTTTTTCTTGTTTTGATGTAATAAAAGGTGTTTTTTCGTGACAACAAAACTCGTTTTACCGTTTTTGCCAGTACAATTTTAGTTGTGTTAGTTAGTTGATGTCCATTGTCCTGTCTTGTATTCGGCAGCTTCGCATTCAGCTGTGTCGCTCAAAACTGAAACAGCGCTGCAGCCGCTTTAAGAGAAGCAGTCACACTATTTTGCAAAAATATTGCCCGTAAATTATATAAAAATCTTCCCGTTTTTGTCTTAATATAAAACGCTCCGTATTATTGGTTTTGGCAGTAAAAAATACAATTAATCGTGTATTAGTCCGGTGTCCAGGTCCCGGATGTCCGGTAGCGCCACACTAGGCCGCGGCGCTTCAAGCGGCAATAGCGCTGAGGCCACTTTACATTTTATGCTAAAAAATAGCCATTAAATCTTTCTTTTTTGCCTCGTTTAATTGTTTTTGGCAGTTAAAAAATACGATTAAATGTGTTTTAGTCCGGTGTCCAGGTCCCGGATGACCGGCAGCGCCACGTTAGGCCGCGGTGCTTCAAGCGGCAACAGCGCTGAAGCCACTTTACATTTTATACTAAAAATCTGCCTTTTTTGTCAAAAAAACCCTACGTTTAATTGTTTTTGGCAGTTAAAAAATACAATTAAATGTGTTTTAGTCCGGTGTCCAGGAACCGGATGTCCGGCAGCGCCACGCTAGGCCGCGGCGCTTCAAGCGGCAACAGCGCTGCAGCTGCTTTAAGCGGCAGCCACACGCTCGGCCGACCGCCGCACAACGGCAAGTACGCGACGCTGAGCAAGCAGTGCAAGACGCTGGAAAGCAACGACTTCTACTGAGACCGGCCAGGGGGCGCGCTTCACGAACACAACGCAGGTAAATCCTACTAATACAACTTAGTTTGTAAGAATGTATGGATGTTTGTCTTTCACAGGAAAACGTATGAACCGAGTTGGAATGGAGATTGCTTAGAAACACATAGGCTATATTATATCCCGGAATTCCCACGGAAGCAGAGCCACAACTAGTGGATGTGGTTTTAAATAAATTTTTTCTTTAAGAAATTTCCTTTTTTTTTGCAATTACTTTCTATAAAATATTGACAATATAAAACCAATTTTTATCTTTTTTACACAAATGACCAAAAAAGGAGTTATGTTTTTAAGATTCATGTATGTATTGTATGTGAATTAATTATCTAATTTATAACATATGTTCATTATATAGTTATTATGTGTATAAACGTACATGTATATTCAAAAAAATGTTTTATTGTTCAATAGTAATCTTGTTCATATTGCACATTTAGCTAACTACGAGCATATTCCATTCCAGGTCAGGCCGGTCGCGCGACCAGCCTGAACCGCTTCGACCCGAAATACGCGTCGTTCGGCCCGCGCCCCCCCCGCCCGCGCCCCGCAGCGCCGCCCCCCACGCTCGCCACCTTCTCACCCGCGCCCGCGCCCCCCGCCCCTCCCACACACTCCCACTCCCAGGACAAATACGCCACTGTCCGCCCCCCCAGACGCGCCGAACCCCAACCTCTGTCCGCTGCGGCATTAGAATACCGCTCGTTGCAACGACCACGGAGGCAACAGCAGCCTAACACGGCCACACAACACAGACGCAGACCGGAACGCGTCCAACAACAACAACAGCATCACGACCAACGCGACCTTTACGCGGTCACCGAACTGTAAATCGGCCGTTTCGCGAACGCGCCGCCATTTTGTCGAGTCACGATGCAGCGATGACACGATGAAGATCGAATGCGGATATTAACGCGGTCAATGAACTTTGAATCGGCCATTTTGTGCACGTGCCGCCATTTTGTCGATAGGAAGCGATAACGCGGAATCTGAATGCGCACACTTTCATGGTCAAATGAACTGTGAATCGGCCATTTTGTGGATGTGACACTCGAATGTTCACTATGCTCATCATAGTTGAACATATAGAGTGTTGTTTTTCGATTTCGATAAATGTCGACTATAAGTTTTATTCATAAAAATACATGCTAAACTTGTTAAATTAATGGTCACGTTTCAATGTTAACTATTGAAAAAATAGATAAACAAAAGGTAATATGAAACTGATTCTTCGAGCAGTCGTTTATTTTTATGAATAAAACAGGAATATTTGCGAATTTTGTCGTGACTGTTTGATTTGTATAGACTTAGAAATGACTTTTTCTAAAATTTTCTAAACGAGTGTAACGATGATTGCACAATAAACACTTGAATAAAATCGTTAATTTGATTGCTCAAATTATCCGTGATTGAAATGTTGGTGGTCTAATTTTATCGTTTTTCGATTTTCGAAAAGTATTTTACTTAGCAATATTCTTACTAAGAGCACAAGATTTTTTTTCACATTTTTATACGTCATTTTTTAATTATTAAAAAACAATGGCCTAGTGTTATACAAAGCAATTGTAAAAGTATTAAAAATGCAGTAAATTATCTATCGCGACCACGATTTTCGGTTAAAACATGTTTCCCCATGTAAAGTCCATATAAAGGCTGTGTTAAAACGATAAAGACCAATAACGGTATTCGTTATAACGATATGTAACTGGACTGCTAGTTGCAGTTTCTGACTGTACGTTTTTTGACTCTATTTTCGCTCAACGTAGGTTTAAGATAACCTTAAAGAAATGAGAATAGTGCTAAAAGTCGGTTGTAAGGGAAAGGTTCGATAGCGGACAAGTAATATTTTGTATGTATGTATGTATGTAAAAACTTTTTTGTTTACAGTCTATTACGTAGCTAAGCAGGATGTATTTTATGATCTGTATTAAGTTTGAGCTATGTTTGTACATCTTAGTATAATTTCATTTTCTACATGTATAGAAAATACATAAAAAAATTTTACCACTTCTAGCTCTGGACAAAAAATAGTTCAAATAGCGTATTTTAAATATAAGCACGTAGAAAGTTGAGACAGATAATGCTCTTTGTGTTTAACCGACACATTGTGAGATTTGTCGTTGAACGCCGCGTCGGTCACCGGTGACCGACAAACGACTGAAAAACCATTGTGTCTGCGATCTCGGTGTTCACCGTGTAAGGTTAAAAGATAAAATATTAAAAAAGGAGATATTTTGCTTTTTTTTCACCAAATTATTACTTGTCTGACAAGATTCGACCTGAGCATTGATGATGAAAGAATTCATGGTCATGAGATGCCAAACAGTAGAAAATAATACATCTCTGACATGTTCTTTATAAGTCTTAGAAGGCTCGGAGCCTAATTGTAGACTTAATTGTATCTATTTACATGTACATATAGTTATATCTTAATATGATTTTATAGTCTGCCTGTGTGACTAAACTTTTTAAAACGATTTGTAAATTTAAATATACAACTGAGTCAAAACAATAGTCGGAATTCATTTAAACAAAATTTTTGTAGAATCTCTTTGGTATATAGGTTAGAAATTAATTCTTAAGTATATACTGTACATTATGAGCTAAATTTTGTATAGTATATAATTAAAAAAGGCAGTTTTACTAGTAAATATAGCGTGGACCTAATGTACATATTAAGTTTTTAATATATTATCTAACTTATTTTATTTACAGATAATTTGTAAAGTTAATTGTAAATGAAATAACATTAATTAAGCATTCCATGGTGTGTGAATTAGAAATGTGGAATTGGTAGAAAGCAATCTTGTTATACCACAATACTTAACCTTAAATCTATGTTTATAAGGTGCAAAACGAAACTGCCATTCGAGCAAATAATACAGATGTTTATAAATAAATTCTAGCTATTAATATTAAAGGAAAAAAGTACTGCTCTCTCTATAACACCACAAAAATGTAATTATAAAATTTTGTAAATTTTTAAAAGTGATTGATTGAACTTTACCTTTTATCTGAAATTTATTTGAACTAATTTTGATGATTAAATAAAATTAATTATGCCAGATACTTTTCAATTTCAGTTTATTTGAGTTCACACTGTTTGTTTGTTTCTCATAAATTCTACTTATATTAATTATAATTCTATTTTTCATTTGAACAGTTTTCTTAATCACTTTTCCTAATGATAATAATCTCGCTATATCTAACGTAGAACATGAGTAAATATAATTGGTACCAGTTTTTATTCATAGACCCAGTCCAGAAAAAGCGATTTTCAAGCATATATTTAAAAGCTAGAAAGTCAAAAAAAGGTAGTTCAAAAATGCATCCTTGAGGCGCACAGCTACATTCACTGTATTCAATCAATACCTATGCTAATGAAAATGACTTAATTTTTTCATCAATTAGTAGCATCATAATCTATGCGTTGACTTGAGGGTTTACTCATTGGTTTGCTATCAGCTTTAATAAAAATAAAGATGGTAGACAATGTCAAACGCCTTTGAAATATCTACTTTTCAAGGAAAAATACGAAAAACGTAACAGCTGAAACCGTTAAATTTTATTATTCTTTACATACCTATGCATTATGTATATTTATGACATATTTGTATATTCTGTGCATTGAATCGCATGTGAATTGCTTTATCTGGACATGATTATTGTGTTCGAGCTACAGTTTTATAATTCAGTATTAAAATAGGGAATTTTGTGAGACTTTACAACGACGTTCGTACGTTTTTTATGATCAATATATTTTTGTTTCTCATAAGTTCGGTACCTTAAGCAGTGTATTCGCCAAAGATAATGCATAATTTAACCTAAGTACGCCTAGTTAGTGTTAAGATTAATTTTAAGGTTAGATTATGGCATGCGGCCGTATTGCATGCATGTGTCACTTCTTTTTTTAAATTATTGTTTCGCGCAGGGTCATTTTTACCGCATTTTGGTAATGATAATAATCATTAATTAATATAGTAACACTTCGTGTTGAAATATTGATCAATGAACTCATCAATTGGGTTAATATAGAGTTTATTATGAAATATGTCTGTCATGAGTGTTTTAAACTCGATTGGTCTTATTACTTCAACCTTTTCAAGTTTCTCTATAATAACTCCTGGAAGAGCAAAGTCTAGATTACGTTTCACTCTGTTAAGCTAAAGAATAATTTATTTTTTATTTATTGTCAAAATTGTATCATGTAATCATGTCATATTATGTTGGACTCTGAAATCATTTAAATTTTATTAAATATTCGTTCGTTCTGTTTGGCACAAATTTAATGTTTGTTTGACTTATGTCCATTACGTTATTACAGTGACTTCATGGACCACAGATGCTACAGTATGTATGTTCTTTTTTTTAATTTACTGCGGCATGAAACCAGTACGCAGTTCAATATATTATCTTTAAATTGTAAGCTCACTACTTTCAATGTAACTAAAGCACTTATTGTAATCATAGTAACACCGCTGTAAAGTATGTTATGGTTCTTAAATGACATCTCAAGGGCTTAACGTTATCTACGAATCCGAGTTTTGTTATACTAGCTGCTTTATAGAATGTTTAATGGGAATATTAACATTTATCTACTTGCTCTCCTGTATACATTTGAAAGGCAACAAAATGTTGATCAAATATCTTAATTGATATTTTATTATTCGTTGTATCTTTCTCTAAATTATCATAATCATATTTGGCTAAAATTGTTGTAAGTGATCATGTATGTACCCTTGATATGAAGGCAAAGGTAAGCCTAGAAATACATACATATCATCATTTCATGAGACTAAAGATCTACACGATATAATCCTTACAGACCTATCTCGCTTCCTCCACACTCATCATTTTCGTCATACGCGATTGCCGATTTCGGGTAGTTCTAATATCTCCCTTTTTCAAGCGTTCGATGGCTTTTAATCGACTTCTAAAAAGAAGGTTTCTCAATTCGACCGTATATAATATGTATTTTAATCAATATGTCTCATTTTAAGGTTATTAATTTGTTTATTTTACTCAATGTTTATATTTAATTCATTTCAAAATGTACTTTTTATTGATTTCTTGAATATTTTTCGTATTTTAAATAAAGATAAAGTAGATAATTGTTAACATAGACTATTGACACCTATTATGTTCGGCAGCTGATATACTAGTAGCTATTAAATTCATACGACTTTTGCGTATCATAATGCTGAATATAAGTTACCAGTCATTATAAAATCGTAAAATAAGTTTAAAATTACTCAATTTGAGTATGATTTATATCACATTTATTAATTAGTACAACTTTTTATTTATATTTCTTCGTGTCGAATCATACATGATGCATTTTATTTAATTTGTTTAAAAAATAAAAATATCAAAAATACACCCTATACATAACGATACCTATAATATTTCGTTTATATAATGTCTAAAAGTACGTGCCATATTTTCGTATACTGTTTTTTTTTAAACAATAGATTTTTTGTGCTTTTTCAAGTCAATTATGGTGCGCCCGAGTATGTCAACATATTATTAAAAAGCTAAATGTTACACGATTAATACAAAAAAAAAGTAGAAAATGGTGAAGGACGTTTTTACAATCATGCGCGTTTTGTGTTCGCGTGCATGTCTGGATCGCATGCGCGTTGACGAAATTTTGATCTATTCGTACTCGCATTTCCAGTATTGTTTGCAATGAACTTGCACACATAGCGCGCTACAGTAGTACAATTTTTAAAAGTAACTTTAAAAATATTTCTATCAATATAGCGCATTATATAAACAAACCCATTAGGGGCTGAAATGCGCTAAACTACAGCGCTAACTATATGAGAAGTAGCACGAATTAAATCTTATGTGATAGCAACAAGTTCGTTATTTCATTGACATTTCGTTTGAGTCGCCGTCAGGCGTTATTCTGCATCATCAAATATTGCCAAAGCGTGTTATAAACGTGGTACATCTGGTGGACCACCATCTCTAAAAACCATGCAAGAACGATTGAGTAAAGGAGATGTCGCCTTACATCATGTATTGCGCTGTCCCGCTTACTCACTCGTTCTTGCATGGTTTGAAGAGATTGTAGTAAGCTGTTCCTACCTTCCGTATGCGTGCTAAAACTGCACGTGTGTGTAAATCGAACATTACTTCTTTCTTATACCTTAACAAATTGTAATTTTGCTTCATATTAACCGTGTAACATTTTTCTGTTTGAGCCTTGTTACATTGTATGGTTGGGTTTCACATATTCTTTTTTTGTTGATAATCGAAGTGATGTATTTGTTATTTTATTTTAATGAAAGCGCCACCGTACTATGTATTAAGGGGTTATTGCTAAGTCTCATTTCGTAATGTATGAAGTGTATAACGTAAATTATAAACGGTTGACGAATAGGTCAAGTGTATGAGTTTACAATGAAACTAATAAATAAATGGATTAAATGTTTTTGTTTTATTGAATACCAGCGACCCGCCCCGGCTTTGCACGGGTGCAATATTTATAGAAAACCTTTCTCTTGAACCACTAGCTTAGATATAAAAACCGCATCAAAATCCGTTGCGTGGTTTCAAAGATTTAAGCATGTAAACAGACTGCGGAAAGTGACTTTGTTTTATACTATGTAATGATAATGATGATCTAATAAAATTCAACATTTTGGATAGAACAAGAACAGATAGAAATCCATTCAAGAAGTAGTAATAAAATGATAGTAGTTGAACTGGGATAACTTTTATTTTTATTTGCAAATTTGTCAACGTCCTGGGGCAAAATATTGCCACCAAAACATTTTTGTAACTTCTGAAAAGACCCGAATAATTCTAAGATATGGCGACTGATTTTGACTAAATTTTGGCATGGTTAGAATTTTAATCTGTGATACTGTCCGACTCGGAAAGTGTCACAAAATAGCTAGTATTACAACGAAACTAAACATGTGCTATTAAAAAAATACAGTGTTAAATAGACTAGTATTTATTTTGAAGACGATTGAAAAGTTCTTGAAGAATCTATAATGAGAATAAGCTTAACACAAATTTTGTTGTGTTTTGTGTGATAGGTACACTAAAAGAAAACCGCCATGCTTTAGCGTTTTCTGAGGTAAGTTCGCCCTTAATTAGTAGAAGATGAACATACTGCTTCTCAATCTCTAGGGTTGTAATTAGTTCCGATTGTCATTGATTTTCTTCATTATACCCAGCACTCCCATCCTAAACGCCAATTTATCATCCGCATTGTATTTCGCGATTGTCGGCATCAATGACGCGAAAAATGCTTCATCCTCATTCAAAAATTTTAATTCTGATTCCTTTAATCGCATTATATTTGTGGAACTTGGATTTACACTATGTTCTTTACTTTTAGGCGTATCATCAACATTATCCCGTTTTGATTGGTCTCTTGTTTTCTTTTTCATATTCTTCTTTTCTAATACTTGTTCTGAATCGCCATCGTTATCTTTTTCTCTTCTCGTTTTCTTTTTCACATTTTTGTTTTCTAGTTCTTGTTCTGCATCACCGCCGTTATCTTTATTTCTTCTCGTTTTCTTTTTCATATTATGGTTTTCTAGTTCTTGGTGTGCATTGCCGCCGTTATCGTTATATCTTTTCGTTTTCTTTTTAACATCTTTATTATCTAATTCTTGTTCTACATCGCCGTCGTTATCTATATCTCTTCTAGTTATCTTTTTCATATTTTTGTTTTCTAATTCTTTTTCTGCATCGCCACCGTTATCTTTATCTCTTCTTGTTTTCTTTTTCATATTTTTGTTTTCTATGTCTTGTTCGGAATTGTCGTCGTTATTTTTGTCTCTCCTCGTTTTCGTTTTCATGGTCTTGTATTCTAGTTTTTGGTCTGTATCGTCGTCATTATCTTTTCTTGTTTTCTTTTTGGTAGATGGCGGCTTTTCATTATCAGTACCTTTTCTTTTGTACTTTGTTGTAGTTTGCTGTAGTTCATCGTAATCATTACCTCCAATCTTTTTTCCTGAAGAACTACTTCCCACACTCGATGAGGGACTGTCTTCAACTTTTCTTTTATGATGTTTTATGGGGCTAATTATCTCATTGTCATTGGATATTTTTTTTTCTTTGCTCCTGTTATACTTTCTTTTAGACGATGGTGTTTTACCGTCTTCACTACTTTCAACATTTTCTTTCATTTTTCTATTGCTTCTCGTTGACGATTGTGTTTTATCGCTATCGCTATCAAAATTCCTTTTTCTTCGTGCAGCCTGTTTATCATCGTCATTACTAGTTTCATTTTTTGACTTTGTAGAAGACGAAGATATTCTATCTTCTACCTTAGCTCTAATAATAATTGACCTTTTATTAACAGTTGGCGGTTCGATATCTATACAACACTCACTTGAGCGTTGAAAACAGTCGCTGTGACAGCACATGCAACACCTACTTGGGCACATGTTGCACTTGTTAGCTAAAACAGGGTAAATACAACCCTGGCATCCTCCTTGGCAGAAATTTTTACAGAGGAACTGAAGTTGTTCGTACCAAATGTATTGAAATTTAGGTTTTGATATTTTAGTTTTGAGTGATTTGAAGAATCCATTGCGTATGGTCGTCCATTTGTAGATTATTGCATCCTTCGTCCAGCGTTTCTCTTCTGCGGGCATTTTTTTGTAATTTCCTTCCAATGTGTTGAAAATCTCCTCCCACGCGATATTTCTTTTTATGGGATCATTATACATTCGGTAAGATTTATCCCAAATACAGGGCCGGTCACGAACACAATTTATTAACTGCACAGTATCATATGGAAAATCTTTCATTGTGGTTTGGTTTATTTCGCAGGATGATATACTTTTATCTACTGCATTGAGCATGTTGCCAGATTGACGGGAATCTTACCATCATCTTGCTTTATTTCCCTTGTGGTTAATATTGTCTTTTAAAAATTCAGCTCGTGCAACGAATGGAGGTGAATTATACCAAATAACATATTATTTTAAGGAATTTATGAGTAAATCAGGGTTTGTTGTGTTTTTTATAAAATTTATTAAACATGGTTTGGCACTTCCAAGAGTATTATAGTACAGAATTATGTTCTTTAGGTTATTTCCATATTATTTTTATCACAAACGGTGTACAAATATTTCAACAGCTTTTTTTTTTTTTTTTAAATATGTTTTACGGCCCTGGAAACAAGTCCTTTCTGTCAAACCCACAGACAAGGGAGGAGATACTATGGTCAAAGACCATAGATTTATAAGTAGATGATCTAAGGGTTTGACCATAGTATCGAATAATTTTTGAACTTGTAGTACAAATTATGACAAAATTTCATGTTCACGTTAAAATATTATGCTCATCTGGAAGTATGAAATTAACGCAGATAAAAAAAAAATTTAAGACCCGAATGCATCAGCATATGTTTGAATTTTAAATTTTAACTTAATAGGACAGTTCAATCATATTATTAAACTGCAGTTATTTTACGTTGGTGTATATAGGCGAACTCGGGTTTAGGAGGAGGAATAGTTTGTTAGAGGTCGCGTCATGTAAGATGAACGCTGGCGGTAAAGCGTTAAGCGCGGTGCGTGGGGTGTCGTCTGGCGCACCACGCGATTGGTTCGTTGGCTTCCCGTGTTGTGCAAGTTTACTTCCTGCGCTCTCTTACAGCGTTCTTTTTATATGACGCGATCTGTAACTTTGGTAAATTGATACCTATGCTGTAGCAAAAAATGGTAGTTATGCTTTAGGAGCGATTGAAATCAAAGCGCTATACGCCTAGGTAGTTATGGCGTCGACCTATCAAAATTTAGTCAGTATGTTATGTACCTGTTATCATAATGATAAAAATTAATTTATACCTGAAAGTATGACTTTGTATCATCTATTATGTGGTATGATAATAAATATCTGACTCATTTAGGTACCTACTTCATTATTGAGGTATGACGTTGACAGAATTTTAATTTAAATAATTTTGCCATAGTCTGTTGCATGTCAGTTATTGACTAAACGTGTGATACATATGTTTACTTTATATTTAATAACTTTTTACCATGTTTATAGCAGCAATAAAATTCATTCATTCATTCATTCATTCATTCGTAGTTTCTAACCGATTGCCCAAAAGGAAGGTTATGTTTTCTAGCACGGCGCATGTTGCCGCATAGTTTCACAATAAAGTATTTTTGATTTGATTTGATTTGATTTGATTAGTTTACTACTAAACACTGAACTAAGGAAACTACAATTGTGTGCTATTGACGTAGATTGTGGCGCCACCATGATCGCCACATTGTAAATTTCTAAAACTATATGTGTTTGTCATAAAATGTATCCCTAAATTTATTTTGGGACTAAGTCAACCTTTTGGTTTGTCTCTATTTATTTATGTATGAGAGCAACTTCATCGTCCGAGCGTGTTTTCCGTTTGCAACTTCAACTTACGCTTCAGAGCCCAAGGAACGCTATTGATTAAATAAATAAATAAAAATCATGGTCCTGAATTGGCGGAACTGGTAATAATCAGTTCCGCCAATTGAAACAATGGAGCGACTGCTGTCTGATCTCCGTAACCATAAAGGAAAAACAGACCGATAGGAACATGATCCGGGTGTGTTATAGTAACACTGTCAGTTTTTCAAACTGCCTAAATGCATCTGACATAGCCTAACGACTGCTATATACCGATAACAGGCGGGACCAACGGCTTAACGTGCCTTCCGAAACACGGAGGAGCTTAAGATAGAAATGCCACTAATGGCGACTAATCCAAACAAGGCCGCACACTCGCCGTCGCTTGACGCTTGCAATCGTTACGAACCATATGAACTTGCGCGCCGCGCTCGGCTATCGAGCTTCTGTATGAGATCAATAAACAGACACTGGCACTTACAAAGTAGAGATAGTGTTAAATAGGATTTGTCCTAAAGTGTAAATTCCAAATGGAACACTTAAACACTCAATTTTAATTAAAAGACGGCTTTAAATTTGAATCGATCCGTGTCGAGATCAAAGTGGATGAGCAACAAAGGTGAGATTACTTTGAAGTGTCATCCGGTGTAATGAGCGCTGGCAATGAAAAGCGGCGGGTTTGCGCGAACGAATTCCGCTCTAATAGTCATTCGACTTAATTGCTGTAAGGACTGAGTTGAGTGATCATTGCCTCCTCATTAACAGATTCAAGCAGCCGATAATTACAAAGCCGTGGTAAGATTCGGCTCAACTATAGGATCTTTGTATGTTTTTAATGAAATTTAGGGAAATGTAAAGTTCTTGAAATAAAAAACGTGCGGCACTCGTGGACTGCCGCTGTAAAGCTATTGCATAGCATTTTTTATCCACTTATATACTTCAACTAGCGACCCGCCCCGGCTTCGCATGGGCATAAAAACCTTCCTCTTGAATCACTATCTATTAAAAAAAAAACGCATCAAAATCAGTTGCGTAGTTTTAAAGAGTTAAGCATACAAAGGGACATAGGGACACAGAAAGCGACTTTGTTTTATAAGTGATAGTGATAAGTACGAACGCTCGGCCGGGCTACCGAAGTGAGAGGTGTTAGGTTTTATTTTCGTTGCGGAATTTCTTGATTCGGTCACCGCGCTCAAAGCCCGCGATAAAAGCTATGCAATAGCTTAAAACCTCGTTACACAAATTTTGAACATTTTTTTCACTAATAAAAAGCCGAGCTCTGAATTGTTTTCCGAATTACCCAACTCCGAATGTAAGGTGCTCCCTGCTCCACTGTATCCCAGAGTGACATAAGGTATGTAGACATGTGTGCGAAGCCGGAGTGGACTGCTGGTTATTTAAAATTCGCAATCTTGCTATTCCGCCAGGATCTCCCAAACAATAGCTCAAATGAAACAATGAACCGTGGGAACGCTAGAAATACGAATTCCTGTAATCTTGAAGTCTGTTGGCAACTAGGAACTAACAAGGAACAATCAGCTTCGTAGCTATAATGAATACTTTAAATCTTTTCAAGATTCATCTTTATTTGGTCTGAGTATTGGAAATACAGCGTCTATTTTAGCAAAAAAAAAAAAAACTGGGCAAGTACGCGCAATGATATTTCAACAAAAATAACTTACTTTTCGCCTTTGCGTGTTTCCGATTGCATCTTCGGATTACGCTTCAGACAGAGCCCAGGGTACGCTTTTTATCATAGTGCTATTTTGGCGGTACTGCGGTTATTACAATAGAGCAACTGATATCTAACCTCCGTAACCCTTTTATACAGAGAACCAGACCAATAGGAACATGAGTTAGTGGCCAATACTGTCAGATTTTTGGCCACTGCCACATTAAACTGTAAGTGACGGTTTTGAGTCTAAAATGTATGCCTGTCGATGGCGAGAAGTGCGATGCTAAAAAAATATTCTTAGCTATAATTGCCTGTATTTTTGCTACGGCTTTAATTCCCCCGACTACCGAGAATCCAGATACAATAAGAAAAACTATTGATACGCGGCACCCGGGTACCGGCCGGTCAAGAGTTCAATTATTTTTAAATCCATAATTTAGAAAAGTTTTCTACGCTATGTGTATAGCTTACGAGTATGGAGAAAGACCTATAGGGTACCTTTCATCTCGGGAAAAAGCACTATTCCCGAGGGTAATTCATACAGGCGAAGCCGCGGGTGAAAGCTAGTAAGTAATAATTGTGTAACTAATTTGTACTTATGGAACAATAAAGTTTTAATAAATAAATAAATTTGGAACTAACGAAATTGCTTAACGATTTTCAGTTTTGAAGCGGTCTATTATATATTATTCCTGGCTAATAAAATTTATTAAAACACACAGTTTCACTAGCACTATCACTACATAGTATAAAACAAAGTCGCTTCCCGGTGTCTGTCCCTATGTATGCTTAGATTTTTGAAACTACGCAACTGATTGCGGTTTTTTTAATAGATAGTGATTCCAACAAAAATTGGCTCGGACTGCGCGCGATTCGAAATTCTTTGGATTCCAAAGTAAGGTTTATATTGTATAATACATAATACAGCATTGCATCCGTGCGAAGCCGGGGCGGATCGCTAGTATAAAATAAATCATATAAATGACTATAATTTTGATACTCTACCTATTTGACAAAGTACAAAACAGTTGTCAAGAAGAAAAGTTATTGCGCGCCATTTTATAGCGTTGATAAAAGATAAATGGTTTGCCTCCGACTTTGTTCAATTAATTCCATTCTCCTTTGACTTGCACTACGTTATTTTAAAACTGAATCCAGCCTTTGTTCTTTGTTGCGTTTTGGGTCTGCCCCCTACCATGAGACCTTATACCTACCCTATATTGTACCTATGCCAAATCTGCAAAGCGCCGCGCGCTGTGGCATAGTAGAGTATTAGAAATTCCACAGAATTTGGAAATATTATTAACAAGAAGTGGTGTAGCGAACGAATAGCGTGTCAATGGTTTGGCTTGCAAACCAACATTTCACACAAAAAAATGGGCGGGAGTTTGATTGCGTCATTTTTTGCCATTATTATTTTTATGATTTTATTTTTAAATTATTGGATGAGCGTGTAAATAGCTCATCCTTGTGTGAGCATAGCTCGTGCAAAACACCTATTAGATATCCATGCGTATGAATGAATCAATTTCAAATAAATCTTTGCCGACCAACTGCACCGTTCAATAATCAAAAAGACAACTGACCTGCCTTCCGGAGAACAGCTTACTCCGAGGAGACCGACTGAGGTGTCTTCAGATAATATTGAATTCTTATTTAGCGCCTGTCTTCTCATCACAGATATTTCACACAGATATATTATAAGAGTTCGCACAGTAGGAAAATAGTATTACAATTAATACTAAAGTAAAATTTAATTGAACCGACAGTAGGTTCTTGTTTGAAGAATATTATCCATAAGATGGTACATTATATCTTCAGCAAAATTATGTCAAGAGGAAAAAAAAGGGGCTGACGGCGATCCGAAGCTGTCAGCCTCAACAGATTCACTGTCTCTTTCCAGCAAACCAAGTTGCCCTTAAATGAGAAGAGAACAGCGATATGGTCGAACAATTCATTCTGAAATTGAATATTACTTTTTTGTGTCATTCCACATAGATATCAAAATAGGTGTTATTGAAAGGAGGTCTAAATTAACTAAACCGCCCAACCATACTCCCCGGCTTGGAAGTTCAAAGAACTTTCAAAGAGTTTAAAGATAAAGTTAAGTTTCTATTACTAAAGGCTTTAAATATTAATAAAGCTAAATCAGAGATGAATGAATAAACTAAATAAGTCAACAAAAATTATTGAGTTAGTGAAAGATAAAGCTTAACCACCGTACATTTGAATAGACCGAATTTAGTCTTCACAAATTGTAATATAAAAATTGTAACACGTAAATTGTTTCCAGTTAAAACGCAACTAACTGAACCATCTTCCATTCCACGATGAGTGTTAGGTAAAGCAGGATCATTATTGTTCCACTTAACAAAATTAAAAGACCAAGATTTAAAAATATTAACTAATTGCTTAGACCAAGAAATGGCGTCAAGGGACTCATGATATATATCTCCAGTCATTTGCTTTTTAGTCATCATATCTAATTTAAATTTAAAACATAAAGGTAACCAGTTTAAATAAAATGCAAGCATTATCTCGTTCTTATTGAATCGAAACAAAATTAATAGATATATCCGATCATTTTCGTGTGTATACATACATATGTTTTATATAAGCAGTCATAGTGACTGAAAACAATTTAGAATCGCGTAACGGCAAAATAAAATCAGCCTGTAGACAAGGTTCTGCATGTGACTCATCATTCAAAGGCGAGACAGTATGAGTATTCGAATAATCGCCTAGAGATATAACAGAAAGAGGCTTATCTGGCTTTTCAATTCCGAGGTTAGGTATATAATAATCCTTAAAATCAACATTTGAATGAGAAATCTTGTATAAATAATCATTCTTATAATCTTCATGTATATAATTATAACATTTCTCCTCTAAATTACCAGAATATTTAAATGGATGCAAAAGATAAGCCCTATAACTATCTAATTCGGGAGATGAACGACCAAATGACAAAAGAACTGAATAATTATTATAGATATCACTTAACACCACCAATGTGTTTAAATTTTCAAATTTGGTCTTTATTAAGCTTAAATCTTGAATTTGAGGTAACTCCTCTAATTCCCTAAATTTCTGCTTCACGTTATTAAGAGCAAACCCAGAAAACGAAAATACAGAAGAAGTGTTAGGCACATCACCCATTAATATATAGCCAAACACCGTTGACAAAGCGGGCGGGGCACTATTAACTGACTCAATTTTATTTCCTAAATAAACATAAGGAAACAGCTGAGCGCCGAGAATCAAATCTACATTCCCGGGAATATTCCAAGTAAGATCAGCCATAAAAAGTTTATTTATATGAGTAAATTCACTCTTATTAATAAAACATGACGGCAATTCGTCAGTTAAACAGTCGACAACTAAAGCAACAATCTTAAATGTCTGTTTAGAATCTAAACGAGATTCTATTTCTAAGTTAGCGTAACCATAGATTGGACGCGATGACATACCAATTCCTTTGACGAAAGAATTACTCAATGGAATTATAGGTATATTTAACAACTTACAAGTGGCAGTACTAATCAGATGATTTTGAGAACCACTATCCAATAATACGCGAATAAGTTTTTTATTATTTTTGACATCCCTAACCTTAGCAAATACTTGAGCCGTTCCTAGTAATATAGCGCTAGACTTCACCTTTGCATTGAGAGAGAAAGAACTATTATCGCCATGTAATGGCGTATTAGTCGACGAATCAGACGTGTAGTACGCTGACTCTCTCTCCGCGGCATACGGGTGTGAGCGCAGTGTAGAGTTCACTGGAACGAGGTGCTGCGGTTGTACGACCGTCTCAGTAGATGAAGGCACAGAGCAGATCTCACCAACTAGTACATGCGCAGTCTGTGTAAGTGTTTTATTTTCAGAAGTGCTTTGTTTGCAATCAGATTCTATATCAAAATGTAGAAGAGTGTGATGTCGCTTACTGCACAACTCGCAAACAGCTGACGATTTACATTTCGTAAGAGTGTGCGACAAGCCACAGCAATTAACACAACCATTTTTAGACTTAATAAAATCATACCTATCTTTAGGAGACTTCAAGTTTAGAAAATCCGAATAATTATAAAGCGCATGAAAAGAAATCTTACAGTAGGAACATTTACCATCATTCTGTACTGCTAATGCATTACTGTTATAAGTATTTGTATTTTTATTATAGGAATTAGTAGATGATGCTCCTGACGACTTATTTGCATTGGATACATAGCTTTGTTTTCCACTCGAAAAACCATAATAATTATTCGAACGCTGTAATATTTTAACCTGATCCTGGATAAATGAAATTAAATCCTGGGAAGACGGTATATCTTTATCACGTACAGATAATTCAAACGCTTGTACCGATTGTGTATCTAATTTTCGTAAAGCACAATTGAGAAAAATAAAATCTGAAAGTTCCTCAATATTCAATTGTTTTAAAGCGGATATAGAAGCAGAGTATTTCTCAATGAATATCTCTAAGCTTTGAGCAGAATAATTTGTATTTTTCAAATCAAAAATATTGTGTAAATAATGCGTACCTAAATTACGTACATCCTGGTATTTCTTGACTAGACTTTCCCAAATTATATTATAAGTCTCACCATTAGGAACAATACCAGCCATTACCTTGGTAGCGTTGTGTGTGAGTTTGCCTATCAAATACTGAACTCGATGAGAATCAGTCAATTGAGGATTATTATGCACATTTGCTTTAAACGACTCATAAAAAATAGGCCAATTCTCAGTTTTTCCATCAAAAGAAGGTATTTCTATTGCAGGCAATTTAATGAAACCCTTAGGTTTAGATGTGGAAGGTTCATTGACCTTTGAGTCATTGATGACATTATTACGAACGCGTTTAACCCGACTATACATATCGTCAAAGGTGCATAACTCTTGATAATTAGGAGTAAATTTCGGATTGTCTTCTAACATTAGTTTGTTGAGTTGATCAATTATTCCCTCAAACTTAACTCGCAAATCCTCAATCGTCTCTGACGTAGCCATAAAATTCTCACAAGATCTTAAAGAATAATCAGTAATTTTCTTTGAAAGTTCGTACACATTATTCATCCGCGAAAATATCATCTCTTTTTTCGCATTTAATAGACACACTTCTGGATCGACGTCCATATTATCAGAAGGAGCCATCTTAGCTTATTAAAATATTTAATTTAAATATATTGAATTGAACAACAAAGAAATTTCAGTTATTATTAATAAACAACTGAGATCTTTATTTATTAAAAGAAAAATAGCGACAGGTTAAATAGCCTCATACGAATTTACGCACCAATAATTACGTGCTATATTTCTCAAAGAACTAACCAAGCCAATTAAATTATTTACTGTTAAGATAAATAGGATGTGAAAAATATGCTAAAATTATGCAATTTTCCGAAAATAAAATGGCGGTCAACGCTTTCGAATTTACGTGCCAATTATAGTTACGCACTATATTTCGCAAGCCTGACCGTATGCCAATTCTATCCGGCTCGAAGGACCAAAATTATGGATGAGCGTGTAAATAGCTCATCCTTGTGTGAGCATAGCTCGTGCAAAACACCTATTAGATATCCATGCGTATGAATGAATCAATTTCAAATAAATCTTTGCCGACCAACTGCACCGTTCAATAATCAAAAAGACAACTGACCTGCCTTCCGGAGAACAGCTTACTCCGAGGAGACCGACTGAGGTGTCTTCAGATAATATTGAATTCTTATTTAGCGCCTGTCTTCTCAGCACAGATATTTCACACAGATATATTATAAGAGTTCGCACAGTAGGAAAATAGTATTACAATTAATACTAAAGTAAAATTTAATTGAACCGACAGTAGGTTCTTGTTTGAAGAATATTATCCATAAGATGGTACATTATATCTTCAGCAAAATTATGTCAAGAGAAAAAAAAAGGGGCTGACGGCGATCCGAAGCTGTCAGCCTCAACAGATTCACTGTCTCTTTCCAGCAAACCAAGTTGCCCTTAAATGAGAAGAGAACAGCGATATGGTCGAACAATTCATTCTGAAATTGAATATTACTTTTTTGTGTCATTCCACATAGATATCAAAATAGGTGTTATTGAAAGGAGGTCTAAATTAACTAAACCGCCCAACCAATTATTTTTATTATTATTTTTATAATAATTATCATGACAACTTCTATTATTTGACATTTTATAACTATTTTAATAATCTTTAATGCAAATATATTTTAATGATAAAATTATTCACTCCAATGTAAATTCGTCTGTTCTGACTCAAATTTTGTAAATTGACGTTCTGGAGAAAATGCTGCAGTGGATTTGTGGCACAACTTCTTCACTTGCGCTTTGGAAGTGGTGGTAAACTTAATTTAAGTAATGATTGACGTCAATAAGTGATAAGAATCTCCTATATTAAAAATAAACAATTTGAATTTGAATTGGTCGATAATATAAGGTGGCATTGTTATAAACTAGATAATACATTTCTCATAAGGTGTGGTGTGGTTTACATGTATGAATTGAAGGTAAGAAGAGAAAATTTGGAATACGCTAGCCACACTGATCCTGAAACTAAGTCCGCGTCAAAACATTTCTATTCGAATAATTTCTCTGTGCTGTGAGAAATTCCTTACAAAATCCTAACACAAGTCGCTAGATTTGCGTTTAAATACAATCTCATGGTAGGGGGGATGCTCTAAATTATTGCTACTTCATTTAATTGAAACTAGCTTTTATAACGCCAGTTGTATGAACGTTTTTATCAATTTCTGTGCTACCCCTTTGTCTGCGTGTTGAATATTTCTACGTTAATCAGACGATCTTCTTTTGATATAAGAAATGAAAGATATAATTTAAAATGTTTGATGTTAACATGGACGTAGTTATATTTCGAACAGAAGCATAAATAATCCATGTTAGAACTTTAAATGATCAATAAATTTATCTTTTGTCATCTTTATTGCGTTTTTTTGGTTTACCTCAGCTAGTTGATACTGGCATCAATGAATTTATCCTCACTCATAATGTGTGCCATCTTTTGCCATATAAGCTTTTCAAACCTACAATTAAATATTTTAAGAGACAAACATACAAAGTCCAGTCAGCTAGGTTATTTACTAGGTGTATGAGCCGTCGAAAACATTTACTATTTTAATTTGGTGCAATTTTTAAAAGGAGACGAACGTCTCGTAATTACTTAGTAATATTTTAAACGTTGTATAAACAGACGGACAAACAGACATGACGAATCAACAAGGGTTCCGTTTTTGCCATTTGGCTACGGAACCCTATAAAATCACCCTCTAGAATATAAAGCAGGCTCTTGGTGTTGGAGTCCCTCGCAAGACCTGACTTCCACTAGCCTTTTCACTTCACAACACGACTCTCACATTTTTCTTTATTGTTCTATATAATTCCTCGTATTTTCATTCCTATGGATGTTATAATGTCTAAATTCGAAGTCCACTCAACCGATATGGCACGCCTATCTACTAACCCAGCCACTTGACTGTCAGAATTAGCTGGGCGTCCAACCGTAAGGTGAGATTACTTCGCGTCACTTGTATTGTTTCTGTTCAGAAAATATCCCTGATTTAGTATCGAATATTATACTAATATTTTATTAAAACACAGAAAACTTAAACAAAAATAATCTAACTTAATAAACTAAACTAAATCTAAAACTAAATAAAACTTATAAACTAAAAATTACCTAAATTGGGCCCATTTGGCAGGGTTCCCATCACGCAGGCAGCATTCCCGCGCTGAATAGCGATGGCTATCCGCTGAGCGAGAAAGCTGCCCGCGCGAGGGTCTCCTGTTGTCTCTTTTAATCTTTTGCTGAGCTCCTTATGAAGCCCCTGTGCGCCTTTGCAAAGATGAGGATGTAACCGAGAAAACGCTAGGATGAATTGTTATTTTGTCCTTTTGGAGGTTAAGATTAAAATGGACGGCTGTATATCCAGATTTTAATTAAATCGCGACTTTGTGCTAATATTGTCCAAGTTCACAATAACAGATGGTGACTTAACATTAATTTCTTCATTAAGAATATTCCGCGAAAGTTCTCAACTAAGTTTTGTATTATATTAATCCAAGTATCGTCTGGCACAACAGATGTTTGAGTTATTTATACGAGTACATACATACATACATATAATCACGTCTTTATCCCATGCGGGATAGACAGAGCCTAGGGCCATAAGACTTTAGGCCACGCTTAGCATAATGGTAGTTGAAACAGGAAATCAATAGTGATGGGTTGCTAGCCGCATCGCCTATGACATGATTTCCCCATTCGGCGATTCCCTCAGACGACTTTTACGGCTTGCGCGGGAAGAGAAGCAGCTGGTACATTCTATGTTTTTATTTTTTTCCCAGACCAGCATGGTACGAGTACCTATATAAAAATATACGTAGGAGTTGGTTTGTTTGTCTGAAACAATCTGAATTGAGTGCCCATAAATAGGTCACAGGAGACTATAACGTAAAATAGTTTTTTATTTTAATTTTATTTTTTATGATTTTTTTACGTTGTTACTCCAAACTTTTCAGAATTCGCCATTTAAATTCGAATATCTATATCAGCTATACTAATATATAAAGCTAAAGTATTTGTTTGTTTGAACGCTTATATCCTCAGAACTAAACTTAAGGTCCGATTTCAAAAAACTTTCTGCATATGATAGCCTGGTTCTACAGGTTATAGTACATACCCCCACAACCGCGGGGTAAAGCTAGTCATTTCATTGATATAGAGAAATGAAGTCGCGCCGTGTCGCGTAGTGTAGAGCAGCGCAGCGTTAGCGATTAAACCTATCACAGAAGCGAAACCACGGCCTAATGCACCAGCATATAACAATATAGCCTATGTAATCTTACTTTACAACATTTTGGCATTACTCGATGCGACTATCAATATCACACGAGGCTGCGAACACCCATTACACAATACAGGGCATTAGTAAAGATAAGGACTGTCGGATGCTGCCACGGATCTAGCTACTTAGAACTAGCATACTGGTGGATACGGCATTTAATCTATGTTAAAGTATAGATACATAGATAGATATAGGTACTCTTTATTGTACCATTAACATACGATTTTACATGTCGATACAAATACAAACAATGTGTACAAAGGCGGACTTATTGCTAATGCGATTTCTTCCAGCCAACCTTAGGGTGGATAGGTACAACGTATATTTCGTTATTATCATCTAAGAAGGTTCGTAATATTAGGTGTCAGAGGTGCCATGTTCGAAGAGGTAAGTCAATATTATAGTAAAAGGATCACATTAACGGAAGTCAATTCGAGAGTCCAGCCGGTTTCGAAAAATTCTCTTAGAAGGGTGTGACGAGTAGATTTTTTTTTAATTGACGGCCGATCAGATTGATGGCTTCCTCTGCGTGTGAATCGGACTGTAAAGCGTAAAACTTTGACGTGTTTTTTGAATACATCAAAAATTTTATAGTATTAGCCAGTAGCACACCTGGATCATGTTCATATTAGTATGGTTTCCTTTCTTTCCGTAGTCTCGTACATACTACGATTTAAAGGAGGCCCCTTTGGTTGGCTTTAACCATGAAAATGAAGGATAATCATTTTGTGTAAGTGACACGGTCAATCGAGCAGGCCACCCTGGCATCGGAGTTCTTCGGAACCGCTACTCGGCCTCTGACGTGCTAGGAAGAAGGATACAACTTGCAAGAGGCCGTGGTGAAAGAGATAGGTTACCACATCCATTCAACCTAACGTCACCATAACATATTATCGCACCGTCTACAAATGTTCATGATAAATGTTATAACAATGGGGCTTCATTAGCGTCTCGAGACAGATTAATTAATATGGCGTTATGTCGAGCTTAGTTCCAGATTGTCGAAGACATACATACATACATTTTTACATACATATTTTCCCAGGTGAAGAGCTATTAACCTATCTCTTCATCACAGTGTTTTGTAAGTTGCATCCTTCTTTCCTTCCTTTTTTTTTCTTTTCAATGTACACTCAAATACATTTTTTTTTCAATCACAAATCTCTATCGATTGAGCTAGCCCCATAGTGAGTTCGAGACTTGTGTTATAGTTACTCAACGATATTATATTTTAGAAGGAACAACTAAATAAATTATGCTTTCCGTGGGAATAAAGATGTTTCCGTGCTTCTCCCGGGTGTCATTTGGTGGTTAGTCAGAGGCCGAGAGGCGGATTTGAAGAACCCTCATATTTACCTGGGTGTGAAGGGTCAATTGATAATGCAACCTGCACGATATTATTATGTTTAGTACTTACTTAACCACAGACAAACAGTCACGAACAAAATGAAACACTCCCCTTTTTGTCGGTGTTAAAAAGTCCATAATTTAAGCTACTAATAGTTTCGGTTATGTTTTCGTGAGTCATTCGATGAGTCACATGTACAAAAGATAAATTGATTTGGAGAATATAAATAGATAAAAATTATCACGATATGAAATATGTATATAATAAAGAGCAATCGGATTGTAAGCCTAATGACTCACGTATAACCCGTTATACAGAATGGAAAGCTTAGAATAAAGCATGAACTAATTAATATGTTTTAATAATTAAAAATTGTAGAAAGAGAGGGACACTCAGAAAGAGATGAACGGATATTCGGTGAGGGGTTTTGATATGAACTGGAGGGTAGATAACATCACAGAATCGAGAGGAATGGAAACAAAAAGGGAAGCTTTTGCCCAACAGTGGAGCTTAAACAGATAGAAAAACAAGTATTTATTTACTTTTTTTTAAATTAATAAACGAATTAGTAAGTAGGTAACTATGTTTATATTTAGAGGTAAAACGGACAGATAAACACACATACAGACAGACTTGAAGTATATAATTTTTTTTCAAATTATCAGAAGTTAAATATGGAATAGTACCAACAGATATAAAACAAAACTGAAGAGCAAGGTATTAAATCAACTTTTAATTCCCAATTGAGTACAACCATCGAGTGGGGGTAATTAGTCATTTAACTTCTAGAAGGTTCCTGCAAACTTCTAAAGTGAGATTCAATGTCTCACAAATATACTATAGCAATCAAGAAAATTAATTTTGAACCTTATGTATATTTGTGATAAGGTGATGGAATGCGAATTGCGAAGTATGTCAAAGTCATAGAGCAACGTTTTGGTAGATGAATGGATATTGCAATTACTGCATATTAACAGTTTCTAGCTATAGTTTCGGCTTCGAGTATACTAGCTTACCTTCTACAGACCTAGCTGTTATGTGAAAATTATGGGAAAAAACATTATTATAGATACAAGCATAACTTAGTGTATATCAAAGCTAGTATATGTTCTCATTCCTCCCATATCTGTCGTCTCAGCCAAGCGTGGATAGACGCCCACCGTGTTAGTCAACCTCAATAGCTAGGCTCTACAAACACTGGCCATCTAATCTGTGCTGTCTTTTGATCGCGTTGACCTTTCCTCCTCCAGTCGTTTGCTCACTACTGAGCGTCGTGATGTGCCCGACCTATCTTCTTTGCGATCTCTTTCCATTTATGGCGATCTTTTGCGCCGTGGATTGCGTTGGAGATCTGGATGTTGAGCTGCTGCTTAATTTGGTCAGACCATCGTATCGGGCTTCGTCCTCTGGATCTCCTTCCGTCCATACTGCCAGTGACCAAAAGCTTTTCAAAGCTGTCGTCTGGTTTTCGGGCTATGTGACCAAAATACTGTATCACTCTTTGAAGGCAAGTACTTAATAGCCTTTTTTCACATTGAGTTCTTCCAGGCGTTGTCCTTCAATTTTGATTATTTGACAGCTGAAAAAGACGGTAAATCTGAGTAGTTAGTATATTATTATAATGAATTTCATGTTAATACATTCACGCAATCTGCAGAAAAAACGTTTGACAAAGAGAGGAACAGTGATCTAATATGGGTTCAGTTTTTGCCTTTTGAGTATGGATCCCTAAAAATGAATAATATTCAGAAACAAATAAATCTTAGCGCCTTGGTATCTAAGGATGCCTCCCGTAGAGGTAAAACACGTCGCAAGGGATGTGTGTGCAAACTAATGGTAGCGGGCATGCTGGGATTAACAGAAGTGGGTTAGCCCCGGCAGGCAGTAGTTGGCATGAAATAGTGGCGGAAGCACGCTAAGTAATTTGGTAAGTACTAGTCATCACTGTCACTACATAGTATAAAAAAAGTGGCTTTTTCTGTCCCTGTGGCCCTTTGTATGAATTAATCTTTAAAACTACGCAACAGATTTTGATGCAGTTTTTTTAATAGATAGTGATTAAAGAGGAAGGTTTTTATGCCCATGCGAAGCCGGGGCGGGCCGCTAGTAACAAATAAGTTAAAACTCTATTTGTCTTCACATCTATTCCCGAAGTGTAGTAAGTTTTGAGTGGCCCCAGTTAGAAAATCGGATGAGGAATGGAGCTGGGAAATTAGTTGGGAACTTTGAGTTTTTAATACTAACTGCAATGTATCTGGCAATGACTGGAGGCACTTGCCATTTACCATTATTGGGATAAATCTATATTTCGGCCATTTTTAACCCCCGACGCAAAAATAGGGATCTGTCTGTCTCTGGCATCATAGCTCCCGAACGGATGAAGCGATTTCAATTTATTTTTTTTCGTTTTAAAGGTGACTTATGGGCGAGTGTTCTTAGACATGTTTAATGAAAATCGGTTGAGCCGTTTATAAGTTGTGGGGCTGAAAGTGGGGAAGAATAACCGAATGTCTGCAAATATACTCGAGTGGGGTCTTAAATGAAAGCGGATTAAGTGCGCATTACAAAATAAATGAACAACACACAAATACAATAGAAATATAAAAAAAAATGTGTTGTGGTTTTTTTTTAATTTTTAATTAAGTTTTGTGTTAATGTTATAAGCTGACATGATTAGGGCGTTGTAACAAAAAATAGGCTTATTAGAATTAGCTTAGAATTAGTTTGATCATCCTAGGTACTATCCATCCAACTAATATTAAGTATAAATTTGAAAGTGAGTTTGTTTGTTTCTTACGCTTTCATGCCCTATTTACTAAGCCAATCTTTCTGGAATTTTGGATTCACTTAGTTAAAAGTATTGAGAAGGACAAAAAGTTTGGGTGAAGCCGCGGGCGATAGCAAGTAATATTACACGAAAGTTTGTAAGAATGTATGGCTTGTTACTCTTCCACAGGAAAACCGGCTGAACCGATTTGGCTGAAATCTAGAAAGGAGATTGCTTAGACCCCGGCACAACACATAGGCTATAATTTATCCTGGAAATCCCACGGGAGCTCAGTCCCGGGCAAAAGCTAGAACTAAAATAAACATCGCTAAAGGTGGCTGAAAGCCAGAAAAAGCTCACATTGTTAGCCACTAACGTTTCGAAGTGTAAGCTGGGAATCTGACTGAAAATACCTACTCTCGAATGATGATGACGTAATCTGTGAACCTGTATTGAGCTAGTTTGGACCCTTATAGCGAAAACCACACCGCTACAATAGATCTTATTGAGTTATTGATTATAGATTCGAATTCAAACGAAAATGGAAATAATTAGGATGAATTAAGCACTCAAATTGAGGTCAAGTAAGAATATCTCGCTAATTACGTTGTCTGTTCATCTATGATCAATACAGATATGATATCGCGAATGAAAACTGTTATGTCAGGAGCAACAACAACAAAAATGATTCAGAATTTTGACCGAGTCGATCGACAATCTGAATTTTTACATGGCAGCCCATGAATCGATACAAGATTAGATTATTTTCTATTGAAAAAGGTGGCATTAAAACAACTCGTGACAGTTTCGTGTAAGCAGTGTAAATACGAAGGTTATTATGGCGCCGTGGTTGGACTTACCTTATGATATAAGGAATGTGACTGACGAAGAAGATAGGATAATTAAGAAATGCCTTACAGGTTAGTAATGTGTAATCAGTAGTGTGAATAAGCAAGTTGATGGTATTTGTGTTGTGCCGTTTTTGTGAAATTAATTTTATGAAAATTTTATATGTTAAATCGAAATTATTTTCGAAGTAAATTGTTTACAAAATTTTCGTCATTCGGATTAGTGATTAATTATTTAAGTTTGTCGGAAAAGTCATAGAAAACGTCGCACTGTAAAAATCATCATTGAGTAAATATATATTTTATTATATTGGGCTTCCAAGCTGGTCTGGGAGAAAAAGAAAAACATAATGTTCCAGCTGCTTCTCTTCCCGCGCAAGCCGTAAAAGTCGTCTGAGGGAATCGCCGAATGGGGAAATCATGACATAGGCGATGCAGCTAGAAACCCATCACTATTGATTTCCTGTTTCAACTACCATTATGCTTAACGTGGCCTAAGGTCTTATGGCCCCAGGCTCTGTCTACCCCGCATGGGATAAAGACGTGATTATATGTATGTATGTATGTATATTTTATTATAAATGTATTTATTTTGTGACTGACATTTTAATGAACATAAAATTTTTTTAAATAGGAAATTACTTTGCACTAAAATTGAGCAAGATTTGTATTGAATATTTATGTTCATAATAGTACCTATTACCTATAATAAATAGCAATTGAAAATATGAAGCTATCAGTCCGATTGAAAATCTATGGAAAAATATTATTGGAAAAATATTAAATACTTGTATTACAGGCATATCACTATTCGCCATTTCTTAAATTTAAAGATATTTTATTTTGATCTTTCATTTCTAAAGTAGTGCTTGTAAATTGACAAGTTGACAAGCAAGTCTAACTGATATAGTTTACGCACTCAATGATAAGCCGTTATCATTGTTAATCCGGTTACATCTAGTATGATATGGTGATGTCACAATGTGATATAACTTTTTGGTTGTATGGGGTACTTAAGAATTTAAAAAATTCAAACGGCTGCGGCAAGCGGCAAAATTTAGCTGCCCATAGATATTTATAGAGACCCATAGCATAATAGTTCCGCGAAATAGTTGTTTCCCTTAAAAATCGGTCATAACCAGGTATTTAAGACCCTAAAATCGACTGGTATTTTAATTTACCAGAATAAAAAGACGGTTTTTATTTTGGGTTACAAATACCGGTTCCATCCCTGTAGAAATGTCAAATAACATCCCTCATTTTGGTTAAACGTTAGAACGATAGGGCATTCAATTAAAAAAAATTGAAAAATAATTATTTTTGGCACAACCATACAAAGAAAAAGCAGCAAAGAATGGATGCTATAATTAAAGAGTAGGCTAGGCCTGTGCTATATATTATGTATATATATTCAAGAGTGTAATTTTGAAAATGTATGATGACTCACTCAAAATCGGAGAGTCGATTGACGTTAGTTTTCGCATGATTTTCATTTGAATAATCGGTGACTCGAACGATAATCATTCGACTCACCGATTTTGAGTATATCATACATTTCAGAAATCTCTATATTTATATAACAGTATTATTAGTAATCCAGTGATAGTAAAATTACTACAGGGATGTAGGGAAGCGAGCAAGGACGTGTTACATAAAATGACGACAATATTATCGAATTATTTATTATGGGATAAGATAAATACTGTTTCTAATAAATTCCTTTGTGTATTTCCGTCGATTGTTACTCAGTAAACAATTGAATATTTTCCATGGGAGGTGCTCGACCGTACATGCGTTATCGTAATCAACCAATCAATCAATTAGTTTATTTGTGATACATATCCGATCGTGGGTGTCAAGCAACGGCGAGCGTGCCCAGTTTAAAGGTGCTCACTATACTAGAGGTAGACAGACCAACATTTTTTTAGATCAATTTAATCGAATGGGGTATCAAAATGAAGGGGCTTAAAAGGCGATTTCAAAAATGTATATCACCTTTTGGACGAAAAAAGCAGTTTGGCGTCAGACGTGTTTTACATGTTTAAACTAGTACCGTCTCACCGCTTAAACCTTCTCTGAAATTCCAAAAATATTTCAAGACCAAAATTAGCCAAATCGGTCAAGTTAGCCAGACTAACGAACAACAATTGATTTTTATACTTTTACTAGCGACCCGTCCCGGCTTCGCATAGGCATAAAAACCTACCTTTTGAATCACTATCTATTAAAAAAACGCATCAAAATCCTATGCTTAGTTTTAAAGATTTAAGCATCCATAGGGATATAAGGACGGAGAAAGCCACTTTGTTTTATAATTTGTACTTTTACATAATATAATAATATATCTATTTATTCCAGGTATATTATGTATTTTTTTTTCCAGGTTACACAAACTTCGTAAAATGCGGCAAAAACGAATACGTGATGCCGGGCTTGTTCCGCAAGTATGCACAGACCATATACAACTTGCAGGTGCGACCTGATGACGTTTGGGTCATCACCTTCCCTAGATCAGGTCAGTGACTGTCCCAGATTAACTTTTATTTAATCATAATCCATAGATTAAAAAAGGAAAATTTGCTTGACCGCGCGCGATTCCAAATTCTTTGTCATAATCATTTATTTTGTCATACACAGGTTAGGTACAACAGGTTGTTAGCAGAAATGTATACAGTCCTCTGTATGCACCAGCAGGCATACAAAATTGCATTTTGGGTTAGATATTTAACTATAACATTCTTGACATACTTAAACAAAGTTTGACATGTATTCATATTATGCGCCGCACAGTTTTTCTGTTTCTCGGTTTCTCCCAATGGTTGACTGGTAGAGAATGCTTTTAGCATTAAGTCCGCCAATTGTATAAGTATTTTGTACTTATGGAACAATAAAGTTTTAATAAATAAATTTTATGAATATGATATTAAACAAAAAAATGGTTTTTTGTTGTACTTTTTCCTGATTGGAATATGTTTGAGATATAAGTAACACTACAATATGTCTAGCATGCTTAATTATGTTACTTACTAGCTGACCCGGCGAACTCCGTACCGCCTGAATCTACACTTTTCTCACCGTTTAAACCTACCATAAACTTCTACAAATATTTCAAGACCAAAATTAGCTAAATCGGCCCAGCCATTCTCGAGTTTTAGCCAGACTAACGAATATCAATTGATTTTCATTATATAGAAGATTTTCAGGTACAATACAATACAATACTCTTATTGCAAAATTAGATAAAACAGCTTTACTTAAAACAATGAGGCACAAAGGCGGACTTATCGCTAAAGCAATTTCTTCCAGTCAACTTTATAGGTGGATGTTTTGTCAGTAGTGAAAAGTAAGTAGCTAGGGATTACATACGATTTAGATTCAGATAAACTTATACAACCCGTCGTTTTTGCTTCTGGAGTAAAAAAAAGTTTACGGAGGTCAGACGGCAGGAATTCCAGTACCGCCAAATAAGGACCATGATTAAGCGTACCCTGGGCTCTTAAGCGTAAGCTGATGCCACAAAAATACCACAATTTTGTTTGAAAAACAAAAAAGAAGTGGAAATAAAATAAAAATATATTGCGAGTTTAGCGTAGCAACATGTTATTTTACACATAACCTACATAGATTGCTATCTAGTCGTGAGTTAGCAAGCCTTCATCGTTAGACAATGAGTGTGAACAATATAAGATAATTTTAATAGCCTTACTTTTCTATGATAAAATATTTCCTTCATCTGTAAGGATAAGGGCATAATAAAAGCGGCCAAGCGCGAGTCGCGCATAAACAGTTGCGTTTTGGTTTGAGAATATGTTTTTAGGTAACGCAGCAAGCGTTCTAGGCACCTTTGCACCGAAAACGGCGACAGGCGGGTACAAAACTTAACAAAAATTGTATCTTAAAACACTGATTGATTACGACCACTTATGACTATTAAATATTGATTATATTTCTTTTAAGGTACGACGTGGGTACAGGAACTAGTGTGGCTGGTACAAAACAATTTGGATTTTGAAAAAGCAAAAGAGACGCCTTTGTACGAAAGGTTTCCAATGCTAGAGTAAGTAAATTACTTAAGTAATTATATACTGCGATGGCTCAGCGCCTTCGCTTGCCAGTCGTCTTTTGGAGGGCTTTCAGTTCCTTTCCAACTTTATCATTCCGAGAAGATCTCTGACACCAGGTCCCTTACTACCATCTCTAAAAACCATGCAAGATCCAGTGAGTAAAGGAAATGTCGCCTTACATCATGTTTTGCGCTATTTCGCTTACTCACTGGATCGTTTTAAGAGATGGTAGTATCCTCCCAGGGTCTGCATGGTCGACTGACCGTGTCACATACACGAAACGATGACTGGTGCAATAAAGAATTATTGTCCTGTCATATCATTACTAAATTGTCACCAAATTAACTAATTACTTACAATTTGTACGTACCAACTAAACTGTCATGACGACCTCCGTGGCATAATGGTTAACATGCCTGTCCGCTACTCAAAAGGTCCGGGTTCGATCCCCGGTCAGGTCAAGATGAAAAATGGTATTTTTTGATTGGCCTGGGTCTTGGATGTTTATCTATATATGTATTTGTTGTAAAATATAGTATCGTTGATTTAGTATCCCATAACACAAGTCTCGAACTTACTTTGGAGCTTGCTCAATCTGTGTGATTTGTCCGTATATTCATATTATTTTATTTTTAATTAAATGCCATTATTATTTTACAGAACAACAGTGCACATACCTAAAATAGCCTATTTACTCATAAAAACTAACTTCATGAACCTCAAAAACTTCCAAGGCTTAGGGAATGCTGTCAAGAAGCCAAGCTGGCAGATCATAGAAGACCAGCCTTCTCCAAGATTCATCAAGACTCACATGCCTCTCTCGCTCCTGCCCCCGGGTTTGCTCAAGACTTCTAAAGTGGTCTATGTAGCAAGAGACCCTAGGGATGTTGCCGTGTCGTACTACTATTTACACAAAATGGTGATGAAGGATTTTATCAAGACTAATTTCAATGAGTTTTGGGATGCGTTTAGGAGAGGACTATGTAAGTATATTTTTAGCAATTCATTAAATAATAAATATATAGGAACAAATCACACAGCCCTAAAGTTCGAGACTTGTCATTTTTAAATCAATTAATCGTTAATTAAATGATTCAATATCATTCGATAAATTATTCAATAGATCATTTCCTAAACCATTCACTAAACTGGGTTGGATAACATATTTAATTGGGTTGAGAGAGCATAGCTCAGTGTGCTTAGAAGCCCCAATACTTCTAGTACTACATACAGCTTTTACTTTTTTAAGTGCTTAAGTAGGTTCTTTATGTAGTAATAGTGTTTAGTCTGTGGCTAAATTAGACCTTTCTTTTCAGTACCCTGGACCCCAATCGTGGCTCACACCAACGAAGCTTGGACTAGACGGCACGAGCCCAACCTACATTTTGTATTTTACGAAGATCTGATCAAGGTAATTTATGGCTATTTTCGACGCACAACAATACATATCAGATTCCACCCTTTTCAGCTTATCAAAATCAATTATAGCGGGGCAAAAAGTTAGTGTTATTTCCATTTTTGATCAGGATGCGTAAGAAAAACATACTTATTTAGGGTATAATGTAGCGTCCAATCTTAAGAGAGCAAATCAATCCTACCTCTCTCTCTCTCTCTCATCTTAGCGCTATACCGGCCGCTTCTTCAGCTGACTGCTTCAGAACCTAGAGCACGCTTTCCTACTTTTTCTCCTCCACTTCGCCCGGTCTTCGGCATCCTTTGTTGTGAGACCATTAGCATATCGTTGACTGCGACACCGAGCCGAATTTTTAAATCATACTATAGACACATATAATTTTTGATTAAATTTAACACCAAAGTGTGCAGGATCAAGTGACTCTTAAGATGAGAAAGAATAAATTGTAAAGTAAACACTTTTTATAGGACCTCCCCAAAGAAATCCGGAAGATATGCAAGTTCCTGGGTAAAGAGTACACAGACGATGAGATCAACCGGTTAGCAGCTCACCTCAGCTTCGACAGCCTAAAGAAGAACAAGTCTGTCAATAATACTACAGGGGAGCAGGAAGACATTCAATTTATTCGAAAAGGTGAGGCAGCCAAGGAATCTTAAATACATTACGAAGTTACCTTAAATGTCAAAAACACCTAAATAAAAGTCTGTAGTATTGTAGTACGCCTGGCAGGGTCGCCATGTAGAGATGAGGCGACTGATTTAAACAACGATTGGTGTTAGACTCCTTTTTTTATAAACATGACTTACAATATATATACTTATAGCTATTCTTACGTACACTACAAGTCTTAATTTTGTATGAAAGCGTAAATCTATTTAAATAGTTTCAACATTAACATCAGTTGATCATAAAACTATCAAATTTGAGCGACCTTGGGTTCTGAAAGAAAATCCAATGAGATTAGTATTGCACGCAAAATAAATAATTTTGAATACCTATCTTTACTACACACAATAATGTAAATACTCGTATTTAAAGATAACTAAAGATAAATATATATTATCTGATAGTTGATCTACGCTTAGCAATAAAAATATAGCTTTATTCAGACTAGTGGTTTTGTAGTTCATTTTATAAAATGACTATCATGACTTGATTATGTTGCGAAAGAATTTTAATATTTCATACCATTATTAACAACTAGCGGTTGCTTAGGGATTAGGTTATATCGCACCCAAAAGTAGCCTATAATTGACACTGGTCTTATACTGTATCCATACTAAATTTTATCAAAATCAGTCCAGCGGTTTAGCCGTGAAAGTGTAACAGACAGACAGACAAACTTTCGCATTTATGATATTACTTAGTATGGATGCGTGTGAAGTAAATTGCGTCTCGCTGTACGTCAGACGGATCAAAGTGTCAAAAGCGATTCTCTCTCATTCTTTGCTTCCATCACGCATTTTTTTTTTTAAATCTATGCTACCATCACACATATAGAATACTCGATGCGAATGCCTTCTAATCGCGAGTATTCGCTATAAGTGACAAGCTATACGCTGCGAATAGTATCAATAGTAGCGAGTTGATTTACCGCGGTTTGAATTATGTTCAATTCAAAAATCGCTTTTGAGCGTTCGACATTGACATTTGGCTAAGGCCGCTGAGGGTCTTACAAAACTCAATGAACTTAGCTCAGAAATCGATTTCCGGTCCCTTACCACCATCTATAAAAACCACCAAGGGAGACAGCGCAATACATGATGTAAGGCGACATCTCCCTTACTCACTGGATTATGATGGTTTTAAGAGACCGTCTCTTAAAACCATCATAATCCAGTGAGTAATAACCCCCCTGGCCTAGTTTTATAAAACTAGTTAAATGAATACCATAGTACACACTCTAACGAGATATAAAAATATATTTCAGGTGAAGCAGGAGGCTGGAAGGCCCACTTCGACAAACCGATGCAAGATCAAGCAGAACAGTTTCTCATTGATAGACTAAAGGGTCTAGACCTAGCGTATCCATCGTTCGGAACGGGGGAAACGACGCATTTATAGAAATAGATATTAAAATAATCTAGGTAACATTTTTGAGACCAGGTGTCTTACTACCATCTCTAAAAACTATGCAAGAACGATGAATAAGCGAGACAGCGCAAAACATGATGTAAGGCGACATCTCCCTTATTCAAGCGTTCTTGCATGGTTTTTAGATGTTAGTAAGCCAGCTGTTGGCCTTAATGCCAGCGATGGTGAACCAATGTATAAAGATCTCTTTTAAGATTACGATCAAAGTTTGTAATATTGTGAAGTAAAATTTGTAATGTACGGACAGTACATATGTTATAAATATAAATTGCCAATATAGATAGGTACTAATTCTCGTAATAGCTAAGCTAAGTGAACGTGGTATGTATGTTCCATAGAGTGACCCAATCTTTTTTATTGCTCTTTGACTCGCCTTACCAAAAATTAGGCGTTCAAATATAGCAGTTAAAGCCTAACAAAGTTCAATTAAAACAAGTAAAATCTTTAGTCACTGTTTTATTACATTACTATAGATTGTTATCATTCTTATTTTTAAAAACTTTCTTTTTTTTAATGAAGTTTCGTTTTTATTGGTAACTAGCTGTTCCCCGCGTTTTCACTCGCCATTAGTGTGTATGTACTCTAACCTTCCCCAAGAATCAGGCTTTCATATACAAAAAGAATTTTGCAAATCCGACCAGATTTCAAGCTATAAGCGTTCAAACAAACAAACTCTTTAGCTTTATTATATCAGTATAGATAAATATTTTCGACAGTTCTACTTTGTAACCTTAGTGCTTTGAGCAACACGGCTTCCGTACCGGAACCTTAGTGCATGCAGTCGTTTACACTGAAAGTGCACTCAGGTCAGTTTATCAAGTACTTTCTGCGAAAAACTGTTATTATACTGATACCGGCACTATATTTCAATAAAGAGTCATCATCATTATCATATAATAATAAATCAATCTCATATCATTACAAAAGACGGATTTTTGATAACTTGTGTTTACAGGGAATAATGGGTTTTAAATGACGGTGGCGCTAGTGTTCACCTATCTATCGCCTTAAAATCAATCTTATTTTTTAATATTCCAGTCAATAGTCCAATAGCCTAACAACCCGTCAAATCAGGACCATGATTAATAGCGTACCCTGGGCTCTGAAGCGTAAGCTAAAACGGCAACGGGGAAAACACGCTCGGACGAAGAAGTCAATAGCCCTATAAATATAAATGCTTGTAAAGAACTTTGTTTTTGCAGAAAATATTTTTACACTATCTGTGTGACAATATCAATTTTATGACGTTCTTTATCTTATTTTGAATTGTAGATAATCCTAGCAAAATACGAGTTCCTATGTGAGCCTATCAAAGATCATTGATAAAGAGATATGGTAGATTATTAAGTGTAAAGTGCAAGATAAGTACTTATAACTTTACTTATAATGCTGAATAGTGAAATTGTATAATCGATGAAAAACAGGATGCACTTCATTGTATTTTTAAATTTGAACTTGAATTGCAAAAGGCATTTGGTACTATTAGTCACACAGTACTTCTAGAAAAAATGCCTAAATATTGTGTCATTGTAATTGCATACGATATTCTAAAATTGTATTTTTTAATCGTAGACAGATGTTTTAAAATTAGAACATCAGTCCCCCATAGTTCTTTTGATATTTACTAATTTCATTGTGTGCCCCTCAAGGTTCGATTTTAGGGCCGCTTCATTTTAGAAATTTTTGAATAATAGTACTAACTTGGAAAAATAAATCTTTTCAATTAATTAGAAATCGGTTTATAAATTACGGAGTTATGAGATACCATACCTAAAAAAGAATTGAGTTTTCCTTTTGGTGTTCATTAAAATATACTCCATGTGCTATTTATCAGGCATTATTGTGATACCCATACCGTACCCATACCCACTACACCATCCGCTACACGCTGACTCCCTAAGTACCTCATCCCCGCCAACGTCTGTCACCCTGCAGGAAAGTCGCGTTCGACGTTGTTAGACTAGCCATAAGTTTAGTAAAGAAACGAAAAAAGTGAGCAAATTGAAAGACGGTTAGTTGATAAACGCTCACGAACTTTAATTGTAACTATATGTTAATTGCATGTAAATTGTGAATGTTTTTCGTAATAATTAAATTATTCTAATGTTAATCTGAGAAATAAATTTATTTAACTAAACCCCATTACAATTATTGATATTATCATTACATATTTTTGGATTGGAGAAGCGAAGGCGATACTCCACCATTACTAACTGAAGACCTTTTCGCCAGGTCGGGTGTTATGCCCTCTGTGGTTATGCTTGACAAACTACGGCTCTGACTTTCGTCGGCTCTTGTCGAAGGTGGTTTGAGATTAATTCCTGCGGCGCTACAACCCCTTTTTGGGTCTTGGTCTCTTCTATTAGTTTTTTTTACCTATCACGCTAACTCGGCTCTTTCCGGTTTTTAAATTTGCCCATATTTTTTAGATCTTCCATCACACAGTCTATTCATCTCTTCCTTGGTTCTTTTCTGCTGCGGCGTCCATATTGACATGACTTTTGGGGCTCTGTCATCCGGCATACGTTCTATATGCCTCGCCTTCCTCAATCAATGAGATTTTTAGAATTTGACGATGATTTCGTTAGACACAAACATATAGAGTTTGTGGTTCATTCGAGCTATATACACCGCTCGGTTCCCTGCCTGACTTTCTTTTGGTGTTTTTTTTATAAAGCGATATGTCACAAGTTTCGACCTTATGCTTAATAGTTTGGAATTTGGCAACTTTATGCAGAAGAAGAATTTATTACTTGATACGACTGGAGACTACGAGTACAAAAGCATTTATTAAACTTTAATTATCAAATATATTATATTTAAATTGCAAAATCAATTCGTTGCGTGTACAGTAGGGTGCAGATAAAAGTGGCCCCCTTACTTACAATAGTAACCGGGAAGTCAACTTTATCTGTCTTCGATTGTACAGTACTTACCTAGGTATAAGAAGATACACAACAAAGTCTAATATTTAGTATGCTACAATTTACCAATTTAAACTCTAAGCAGCCTTTCAGTTCAGTTTTGATGTTATAATAATCATTGAACTTTAGATAATAGAAATGCACAAAGTTTCATACCGCTAATCGCTCAGCTAATATAACCTCGCAAGTTTAGGAGAGGTTTGAACTATAAAGGCATTTGAACAATTGAAGTAATTACCAATATAAGGGTGATCATCTATTCGAGTACTAGTGGACCCAGCGAACTTCGTACCACCTTAGAATTATCAGTATTTATATAAAACCCTGTATGTGTACCTAAACCTTCCCCGGGAATCATTTTATCTATTAGTGAAAACCGTATGAGAATCCGTTTGTTAGTTTTTAAGTTTTGCGCGCACCGACGGAGATAGTACGGGTGAATTGATTCTATACTATGTATACAAAGAAGTTCGAATCGCGCTGTCTCTTTAAAGTGACGCAATTTTTTTTTAAATCTATGTATGTATAGAATTCGATGTCTAAAGAGGCATGTGTGATTGTAAATATTTTGCTTGTCAAACGACGGCGATCGTGTCTCGACTTGGATTGGTCGCCACATTGCTGCGTAAAGCACGTCAATCCGTTGCGTGCGTTGGTCCAGGGCTTCTGGCCTTGGTCGCAAGATGGCAGTCATCAGGTTGTATCAGATTCAATACAATTCTTGGTAAGTACCTTATGGCCTAAGTAAGAAATCACTTTCAGGAAATGAATATTAGGGACAAATCACACAGATTGGGTTAGCCCCAAAGTAACTTGTGTAATGTTATACTAACGCGACGATACTATACGTTTTAATAATAAACGGGTTTTGGCAGGAGCACCACATAAGATCAACTTCTCCAAAGGGCCTCTACGCGTTGGATCAATATCCCCGCGCAAGCCTCTCAAAAGTCCGGGGTGAATAGACCCGTGATTCTCAAAGGAGATACAAATAATAATCATAATAATCATTTATTTCGGATTGTTAGATCCATATCCATATAGGTTAGTAACAATTGATCTTATGAACTAGTGTTAGTAACAGTTAATGTAACTATACTTTTTTAGCAGGTCACTTTAATTGTGTCAAATTTAACGTTACCCGAATAACGATATCTTGATAACTAACCATACCTTTGTTTGCTGGAGGTAACGTTAAAACATGCCCACACTTTCCGGCAAAATACAGGGCAGGTTGCAATGCGTGTTCGCACAGTGGCAAAAACTAAAATTAAAAAATCTATGTGTTCGCTCTAAGGGTGGCAAAAACTCTAAAAATAAAAAATCTATTAAAATAAGTATATTTCAAGATTTCCTTTCAAGTGTCAATTTAGTTAAAGTAAGAAGTGATAAAAAGGCGCTGAAGCCGACTCGTTTTGAAGTCGAAATGGAGTTATTTTAATCACCGGCAAACTGTTAACTCTCTAATTGTCTCCTTTCGAAGTCTAGGAGTTCAAGCGGCAATAATTTTTAATTAAACGTCTTCGTTCATCTAATTCTTATTGGCATTTAAATTAAAACTGTTCGAGATCTATTTTTAAAGTCTATGAATCACTCAAAACCATAGATAAAAAAAAAATTGCCACCGCGCGCGATTTTCAATCTCTTTGTTCAAAATCGTTGCGTCGTACGATTTAGAATTTTTGTTTTTAGAATTTCGAATTTTCGAACTGCGCAATCCCATACCAAAAGAATAATGGGCCCGTTTTCACTCCTTGGGTGCTTGGGTTCGGAAACCCAAAAGGTAGTCACGTGTGTGTAAGTTACTACACATATCCTACTGATCATACCTTTAATATAACGGGTCATGAGATTAACAAGCTAATGACTCAATTATTACAAGATTGATGACGTCATGTATAAAGGTGTTCGCACATTAAATGTAGAGTCACTTCATGCATCTTGTAAATGTATCTACCTATCTCGTGTAAACGTATTGCCATATAAGTAATGCATCCAAATATACAGGCTGACTATTCAAACATATTTTCACAATTTAAAAAGTATGTAAAATTTGATCTTATTTGATAAAAACATGGTGTACTTTTAAAATTTTCTAGAACGACAACTCTCTACTATCTAGTAAAAATCTGGAGGTTGATTTGTAACTAATGACACAAAAGTAATTTATAAACATTTCACATTGAACAAGCTGTTGTTAAATTAAATATTTAGTTCTTGAATATAATATTTAATTTTGTGTTCAGGAGTGATACACAAGTGACTTTAAAGCCACAACTAAGGAGTGATAACCAACGACCTCGGCGATTAATACGGACAGTGAATACATAGTGTTTTGGATATTTAGTGACCATCAGCGGACATATTTGTGTTGGTCGTGATTAAAGTCTACTCAGTGTCATCAGGCGTTTCTTTCTCCAAATTGCGAACCCCCAGCTCGTAACAATTGGTGTCAGAAGTGGGATAAAATATATTAGTATGCTAATGATTTAATTACCACATACAATTCTGTCAGCCAACTGTATTGTAGGTACCTATTGTCAGTGTATTGCCAGCCGTGCGATAGATAGGGTCACACAATTTTGAAATATTAACATTTCTTAATTCTGTGGATAGCGTATTTAAGACCAAATCTGATCTAGCAAGCCATATATAGCTCTTGAAAGACAAAATTTCTAACTTTTGTCCAGGGTTGCCATCATTAAAATCTATGAGGAGTAATATAAAATAATAGGTAAAATAGGTATAATGATAAAAGTTTCTTATACCTACAAATTGCCGTAGGTCTAACTATCATGGAATTAAATTTGTACTATGGACGAAGCGTGATGCTGGTTATTTGTTATAGTTTATTTTTTTAATGTAATTAAATAAAATATTTTAAAATTAAAAATAGACCTCTCGTGTTACGTGTCTTACGTCTTGAAAAAACTCAGTGAGATAAATATCGATCGCGATCAGTCTCGTGTCTGTTCAGCTGCTCACATCATCATATGACCACAAGAATGACTCATTACATGTCCAATAGTCGACCACCTTAACGAAGTATCATTTATTCATCTTATTATTGTCCGGCCAAGCCCGCGGTCGCACGGGTTATCAAAAATGGCGGCCACTTTTTACTTTTTAATATTTATCGCAGTTGTTAGCACAGTGTGCGCTAATTTCAAGCCATTTCGCGCCCTTTTGTACTCGGATTGGATAACATGTAAGTGTGAATTTTGTGTGAAGTGGAAATATTTGTTTTAGTAAATATGAAACTAGGTGTACTCGTGTTTACGTAAAACGATTTGTGCGTGATATTTGAAATGGTTTTCCGTGTTTTGAATTTGTTTAGGTAAGGTTAGTTATTAATGGAATAAGTAAATTACCATTTGTACGTGTGTTATGTATTTATGAAAAGTTATTCATTTTAATGTTAATGAATTATTTCTAAACAAACAAGAATATGACATAATTAACATGAGTACCTAAGCAAGGGTAGTAGGTACTTTTTATTTTAACAGTAATCTTTTTCAGTAGGTCTGTGAAAGGAAAGTAAACTACAATAATTAAAGAAAAACATTATTTTAAATTGTCTTATATATTTTATTTATATTTTAAAGGTTATTGTAAAGATTTATTCGTGCAATAAAGTATTTTACAATAATTATTTACAATGTTAAACTCTACCAAAATTTATAAATCCGACTAAATACTTACTTATACCCTCAGTATTTTGTGTAAAATTCCAATAAAGTTAAAACTTCATTCTTGAGGAGCTCCATAGCTTTTCGGGATGTTTTCAAAGATCGTATGTGTTTAGCATTACCGAGCGTGGCCTGACTTGGATTGGTCGCCACAAGTGAAATTTCTATTTTGAGCTTCTTCGTGCTTCAGAATACACGCTTGATACCAACTATTATCGTCTGCATAGAGACCAATTATACTTTCAGTGGGATTTGACCCCAAGACCTATAGGCGTACCATTTATATGTAGTAACGAATACATAAGGTTCAAATATCAAGGCACATATAACAAGGAAAATATATGATCTTAAGGAAAATGTAACTGTAACTAACATTTGAATGAAATACTGGGGAATCACATGAAGTAGAAAAATAATTAACAAATATATACTTACTCAATCTTATGCTGTACCTACCGTATTGTATTTTCCGTCTCAAGAATAAATTACATCACTTTATTCCCGTGGATTTCCTTAATAGCAGGGAACGAATCCGGTTTTGAATTTGTAAGATCTAAAAATACCAGTATTTAACCAGGTAAATAAATCGGTCGATTGAATACCTGGTTAAGACCGTTATTTATGCGTGTATACCTTTTGAGCGAAACCGTAATGTTATATTTCGCTGTAAAAACGTATGGGCAGAAAAACGAGCGAGATTCTGACTTTAATCAGGTTTCCGACCCCTGCTTAAAGCAAGAAGGGAACAAACTCCGGGAAGAGAGAGAGAGAGCTAATAGAAAAATGAGGATTTTAAAGATAGAATCGTGCTTTATTCACTTTTAGCGATAAAAGATTGATCCCAAACCAGCATATAATACCTTTGTTTATTTATTCTCAAACCGAAAGAGATAGAATGTATCAGATGGAATAGATACCTCTTCTCGTGTAAGTAAAAGTCGATCAAGGGCATCGGAAAATTAGTGAATAATGACTATAGGCGAAGCGGCAAGCAACCCATCACTCACTATTGATTTTCTGTTTAAAATACTATCATATTATATGTGGTCTATGGTCTTATCATGACGAGGCTCTGTCTACCTGTCTGTCTGATAAAGACGTTATTATATGTATTTATGTCTGAGCGGGAGAACTATTTCCCTCGTTTATACTTTACTAGCGACCCGCCCCAGCTTCGTATGGGCATAGAAACCTTCCTTTTGAATCACTCTATCTATTAAAAAAACCGCATCTAAATCCGTTGCGTAGTTTTAAAGATTTAAGCATATATAGGGACATGGGGACAGAGAAAGCGACTTTGTTTTATACTATGTAGTGATGACGCTATGAAAATTTAGCCTTTTAGTGAACTGTCAGACTGTCACTTTGGTTAAAGATCCCACGAAAGCCATCCCCCCATCTGAAGCTCGAATCCATGCATTCTGACATCCATATCGCCTCCTTATCTCTCTGCACTTAACAGAGTTCCAATCGGGCAAAGCTGCGATCAACAGCTAGTTTATCTGTGTACAAATATATAAATTTTAACTTGTAAAATGATTTAAGACAGCCATTTTTCTTGATTTCCCGCTACAATGTAGTTTAAGCTACATCTTACCTCGAGCAATGAACCGGACAGCTCATAAATACGACAAATGATCGTGTGTACCAGTAAACAGAAGCAGTTTGTTTATATCGACCTTCACATTGAACACGAGGTTATCTACTGGCTTATAGAATTCAGATTGCAGTAATATGTCGCTTTTAGGTATATTTTGCAACAATTTGTGAGATATATGCTCGCATTATGCAAGGCCTGCTAAGATTATTTACTTATCGAGCCCTAGGTCACGAATTGGCAGCTCACTTTAGTGTTTGTATTTAAAAGAATTTGGAAATCGCGCGCTAGGCTATTTTTTTTAAATGTATGATATGAGCAGTGTAGGTATTTACCATCTGCGTTTTGAAGCATATGCATGACAAAGCTGTCATGAAGCGTCTTTCTATGTACCTCTACTTTTAACATAGAATTTGGAAATTGCACGCGGAGGCAATTTTTTTTTTAATTGGCTTAATTATGTTTGAATGACATTTGCAAGATAATTATAAGCAGTATCTTTTAAGAAAAATCGCATATGAAAATATAATCTGAGTGTACATGAATTAAATAAATAAAAATAATTTGGTCTTATTAATAATCAAGGTCATTGATCATATTCAATCATATGCTTAGTTATCTTGAAAATGTCTCTCATACACTATAGTTTTACTCTCATATTATTCCTTATTCATCATTCCAGGTGACCACAACAAAACTCTTGACATGGACGTGAGTCAAGTCCAGATATTCTTCTATGACTTCCAAAACAACTTCAACATCAGCTATCAGATCGATGGTGCCGCCGGCAATCTTCTCAATGCCTACAACCTTGACATCACTAAACGTCTTATTTTCTTCGTCCCCGGTTACAAGTCTCACATCAGCAAGAACACCGAAGAATTGATCAGACAAACCTTCAAAGATGTTCCTAATATTTATCTGATCATAGTCGACCATTCTCCATACACGTCTGCAAGGGGAGGAAAGATTAAAAGTTATGAAAGATCAGTTACTTATACTTACTATATTGGTAGAGCGTTAGGAAAGTTCTTAGCTGATCTTAACAGTCGTGGATTCCCATCAGACCAGATCCACTGCATTGGGCACAGTTTAGGCAGTCAAATGTTAGGTTATGCTGGATCAACCTATACTAATGTGACTTTGCAGAAAGTTTGGAGAGTAACTGGAATTGATCCAGCTGGTCCTTGCTTTTCCAATGGATTTATTCAAGATCATATTCGTTCAGGAGTCGGCAAGTACGTTGAAGTATACCATTGCAATGCAGGAGGACTAGGAACAACAGCTGTATTGGCTGATACTGATTTCTTTATAAATCGGAAGGGTAAACGGCAGCCTCATTGCGATGGTGGAATAATCCCAGGTTTAGGAGAGTCGGATTCAGCAAAGTGTAGTCACAAAGCCTGTGTGAAGTACTGGACAGCTACTGTCCATAATCCGACGTGGTATTCCGCGTGGGCTTGTGACTCCTACGATCACTTCATGGAAGGACGGTGTGCTGGTAACGAGATCACTATTGCTGGGTATTGGAATCCTGGGAATGCTACTGGTGTGTTTTATGCGTCGACTGAAGGATATGGTGTTGATTAATAGTTGTAAGAGGATAGACTGTATAATTTAATTCTTTTTTATTAAAATTGGTAAATAAAAGCTTCCCATTGATACTAGTGTTTATTTAATAAAGAAGCTTTTATGATGAAAAATGGTAACCGCAGCCGATAGATACCTGCAACATCTTGAATGTGTGATAACTTCCATCTAGCAACAGGAACTGGAACCAGCTTAAAGTGTATTTCGAAGAAGCTTGCTGCTTCTCATGCATGAGACCCTGCTTCAGTAGGTCCTAGCAGTTGGTCTTAATGGCTATCGCTAGATGATAGTCAATGAGTCCAATGCCTTCAGGTAGGTTGAAAAATCTGACACCAGTGCTGCAGCAGACCACTAAATCAACATACACAAAAATGGGTTCATAATCACCATATCGTGTACGTTACACGGTTAATTGACTTGTGTATCCTAAAAAAAGCGTTGAAAAGATATAAAAAGCTAATCTACCTCTCAGATGGTCCGACGATCGCAGGGAGACTCTGGATGCAGGCCGCTACCATTCCGACCAGTTGGATGAAGGTTTATATTGGAAATTGATTGTGGATGTAATTAATGAGGAGCACAGTGGCTATTGAACTGTTCATATGACCTAGTAGGTTATCTCACAAGTTTCAATAAAATAGGCTAAGTGCGAGTCAAGACTCGCCCACGATGTGCTCCGTACCATTATCTACACAAAACGGCAAGAAGATCACTTTTGTTGTATAGGTGCCTAACTTAAATATTTATTTATTTTGCTTTTAATTGTAGATGTTATTTGTTAAACTAGCGGCAACAGAAATTACATCTTTCGTGAAAATGTCTACTGTCTAGTTATCAAGGTTCATGAGATACAGATGGCAGACGAATGGATGGACAGCGAAGTATTAGTAATAGGGTTCAGTTTTTACCGTTTGGGTATGGAACCATAACCAGTGCCACCAAATCTAGGACCGCGAATAAAGCGTACCCTGGTCTCTGACGCCTAAGCTAATGTAACTGGGAAAACAGACTTGAATGAAGAAGAAGGTGATCTCAAAAGTGTCATTGCTTTTACATGTCATGGTACAAAAATAACCTCAGAAGTAACAAATGATACACTCCGTGTGAGGGATCGCGGGTGGATTATATCTGGTAAGTTATTTCACCCAATTTATGTATCTCCATAAAGACATCTAGAATAAGAAAGAATGGTGGATATAACTCAAGTTTGTTCCTCTTGACTCTGAAGTTATTGTTCCTACCTCGTAGTAATGCATCACTGCTGAACACAATAAAATCACACTGAAATCGGTATTGTGGGATACTAACGTAAACCTAAGTTAATTACTTACTTTATATTGATACTTAGTAGTTACTTAATATCGATTTTGGACGAAAACTTATTATAAGTTTTAACCTATACCTACATCTTCTATACTTACTCCGCTGTCTCAGCGGCCCGAAGTGGATCTTGGCCTCCGAAACGTGACAGCGCCACAGTTTTCTATTCTGCGTGATGGTTTCCCAGTTTACTGCGTCCATCAGATGGACTTCTTCTTTATTATATTTCAAAAAATGAATCTCGATTTCCCTTGGTCACACCATACACTTAAAACAATTCTACTTATTTCATTCATCTTTGTTTTTCTACGTTTTTAGGGTTCCGTACAATTTTTTTTTACTTAGAGGTTTTTGCTGACAAGAAAATAAGAAATCTTTGTTAAAAATTAGACAATAAAAAATAATGATTTGACACATAGCGCATTCAAAAGTTTGAGTATACAACCTTGGATAACTTTCCGATAAACTTCTTATAGAGGCAGTGCTGCGAGTGTTTAAAATAATGCCCTGCATACAATATGCAGGAAAATATTAAGATACTATTATAAGTCTAAAAGTGTGGGCTGTAAAACATACCTAACACATTTAAAAAAATTATATAAAAACGTTTTGGAGCTAAGTGGAATAAACCAAGTCAACGACAAAAGTTATAGCGTAAAGATGATTTATGTGTGATGCGTATATCATACGTATTATATGCGAATGAGTACGTACTAGTCATTGTGTGTGCGAGTCAGCCGTGAAGTATCTGGCTTAAGAATAGAACACTCCGAATATCTTTACGTGGATGTCGTAAAAACCGACTAGAAATCACAGAGGCCACGCACGCGACCGGTCATTACAATAATGCTTGATCCTTAGCCCATCATCATCATAAATTTAAGAGCTAGGCTCTTGTCGGTGGAGTTCCTTTCATTTTTGTCTATCTTTAGCAACGAATGAATGAATGAATGAATGAATAAACACTTTATTGCACCAATTACAAAAATACATCATTGGATTGTACAGGATCATAGATAAAAATTAGTACAAAGGCGGACTTATCGCTAATGCAATTTCTTCCAGCCAACCTTAGGGTAGAGAGAAACAAGAAACATTGGAGCGCGAGCGATGCAGAAAGATAATTAATAAATTAAAGACTAATTAAAGACCTAATTATAGACCATCACATTAATAAACCTACTTAAATAAATGTATAAAATATACATACATACCACCTGTAAATAAATAAATACCAATAATAGTAAAGAAGATGTAATACTATGATATGAGACAGATTCTTGCTTTTTAAACCTCAGAAAGGTAATGAGACTTTACTTGACTTTTGAAGGACGAGATTGTCTGTGCCTTGCGAATATCCACCGGTAATGTATTCCAAAGTCGAGTAGCCTGGACAGTGAAGGAATTGGCATAAAATCGGGAAGCGAAGCCAGGAACCACCAGACGAAGGGAGTTAACGGGGCGCACGCCACGATTATTAATCTCATTGAGAAAACTAAAGCGTTCTTTAAGATATAGAGGAGTGAAAGGATTGAACAGAATTGAGTAAAGAAGTGTAAGGATGTGTAAATTACGACGTTGTCTGATGGGGAGCCACTTGAGTTGCATGCGAAAAGAGGAAATATGATCATATTTACGTAAACCGTATATGAACTTTATACAAACATTTTGTAAACGCTCAAGTTTGTTCAATTGCTCTTCAGTGAGATCTGGGTAGCAGGAATCGGCATAGTCTAGGATGGGATGGAGCAATGATTGTGCGAGCATGACTTTAGTCTCAGTCGGTAGGAAATTTCTAATTCTTCTGATAGAGGCAGCTGCACCGAATATCTTTCTGCTAACTTCAGCCATCTGTGGGGTCCAAGACATATTGCCGTCGAACAGAATTCCCAAATTCTTGACCTTATCGCTGAAAGGAACTATGGTATTATTAAAAACGATAGAAGGAAGGGACTGCCAATTTATTCGGGAGATGAGATGCGAACTACCCAAGATGATGCATTGCGTTTTGATGGGGTTAACTGTGAGGCCATGAGAACTACTCCATTCCGATATCAAAGTCAGATCATCATTTATGGCAGAAATTGCACCTGAAAGATTATCTAAGGACGAATGACAGTAGATTTGAAGGTCATCTGCATAAAGATGGTAAGAGGAGCGAATATGGGAAGTGATCGAATTGATGAATAGGGAAAACAGAAGAGGAGAAAGCACACCACCCTGGGGGACACCGCAGGATGTGGAGCACCAAGACGAGAGATTATCTTCAATCCGTACTCGCTGCTGACGTCCATGCAGGTACGAATGAAACCATCCAATAGCTGTTGGAGATATGTTCAGAGAGCGCAACAGGGCCAGCAGCACATCAAAGTCGACAGTATTGAATGCGTTACTGAAATCTAATAGTGTTAGGACCGTCAGTTCCGTTCTATCCATAGCAGAACGGATGTCATCGGAAATTTTTACAAGAGCTGTTTGAGTGCTGTGACCGGCCCGGAAACCAGATTGGAAAGGATTGTGAATGTTATTCTGATTAAGATAGGTATTGAGCTGAAGTTGAACTAGTCTTTCAAGAATTTTGGATAGGAAGGGAAGGATGGAAATCGGACGATAATCGGAGAAACTACCGGGGCTAGTTTTTTTTGGTAAAGGAATAATGTTAGCGCACTTCCAAGAGGACGGAAAGATGCCTTGGGTAAGCGAGTTAACGACACGACGTTTGCTTTCTCTTTTATTTGTTTCATATAACTATGCCTTGGTCTACCTGGACCCCTTCTTCCTTCTTTCCTTCAATGATGTTCTTCATCAAATCATCGTGTCGTATCAAGTGTCCCAACATGTTTCCTCGTCTCTTCCTTAGGCCATAAGACTTTTTATTTTTGCATATTCTCTTCATGAGAATATGCATATTCTGTTCATCTCTTCATGAGAATATGCAAAAGTCCTCAAAGGATCCTAAAGATAGCTATCACCGTCCACGGCCGTATGTACAGTCGTAGGCAGTTAAATGTAACCCCCTACCATTCCTACTATAATTTCCTATAGGTTTCTCTGACAGCAGCCTGTGTGAGTGCGGCGCGGTCCAGTCGATGACTCACCTGTCGTGCCCTAGCTGCCCTGTCTCCTGCACAATGGAGGACTTGAACGAGGCGAACGACCGGGCGGTGGAGGTGGCCAAGTACTGGGTAAAGTCAATATAGAGTCCATATAGACATTATGACTCAAAAAGAAGAAAAAGAAAACATACTATAATGACGGAGGGGTCAGGTTTATTTGCCCACGACTGTACCTATATACATATATAAGTAGAAATAGATCTTGTTACGGATTAATGTAAGTATGTAAACCTGTAAACTGACCTTAGGTATTAAGATAAGATAAGATAATCCTTTATTTGCATTAAATAGGGTACAATATGATGTTGATAATAATAATTTAGAAGTCCTTAACCTATTTAGCTATTGACTACAGCATGCAAAAATTTATACAAATTGATAAAAAAATATTAAATTTTAGGAAGACGAAAGAAAGAGCCTATACCGATCACCGGTGGTATGGTATTATTTAGCCTTAGCCGAGCCTGTTTTCTGAGCCCAGGTTAAGTTGTAATCATGGTCCTAAGATATGCTGGCATTAGGTGTAATATTGGAGCTACTGTATCCTTAGTATCACAGCCAAATGATGGCGTGCAATGAAAATAAAAGAGGCAATTCATCAGTGCAGTAAAAATATTTTTCTTACTTCAGGCGCTTTTGTATTTTCTAAGAATATTCCTGTCGTAACTTAAGGGACTAACACGGAAACATGACGGGACATCTGTCTAGGGGTGAGATGGATCGCCTGAGCAAGGATTATGGAAATGAGTTAATTCAGTATTGCGATTGATATGTTTGAAATAAATTACATACTTATTCTCAGGGAGAAGGGAATGCTATGTAGTCATACTTATATTATAAACGCGAAAGTCTGTATGGATGTTTGTTACTCTTTTACAGGAAAACGGCTGAACCGATTTTGCTAAAATTTGGAATGAAGATTGTTTAGACCAGTTTGGTTACGATATTGCAGGCTTAAATCACCTGATTGTCTGATAATAAAGATGATTCCGTTCTTCAACAGGCATAGTTAAGCTGCCCAGCTATTGTTCCATGTTATATGTAAATAAAATAATTTCATTGCCATCTGGTAGTGCTTTCTTAGAGGAACCACGTCAGAGGACAAGAGGGGGTTCCGAAGAACTCTGACCCCGGGTGTGCATGATCGATTGACCGTGACACCTACACGAAATGATGACGAACATCAAGCTTAATAAATGATAAATTTACTTAGAAATTTAGAAATATTTTCAAAGCCTTACCTACATGCTTTGACAAATCAATAAACACGTTACGTACATTTATAAGTTAACGTACAAACTGCACTACAGCGAAAACATTATTTTTCAACGAAACTCGTTCAATTATTTGAGTTAGACTGCTCGTAATGAGGTCGATCTGTGCAGATGTGGGAACTAAAAGCCTAACTATTGTTACTTGATTGTTTGTCGATCTCCGTGGCGTAATGGTTAACATGCCTGCCCGCTACTCAAGAGGTTTATAGTTCGATCTCCGGTCAGGTCAAGATGTAAAACTCTCATTTTCTGATGAGCTTGGGTGGGTCTTTAATGTATATCTATATATGTAATTCGTTATAAAATACAGTATCGTTGAATTAGTATTCCAAAAAGTCTTGAACTTACTTTGGGGCTAAATCAATCTGTTTTATTTGTCCCTATATAATTATATTTATAATATAACTACTGTGTCTTATGTCCTTAAAACCACGTTTTCATTGGCTACGAACCTTACATCAAATCATTTCTCCTTTCATCAATTCTCTACATGCCCAAACCATCTCAACATTGCTATTTCGATCTTTGTCACTACATTCTTATTCTAACCACACCTTTTTCTAAACTCAGTATATATTATTTTATTCTATCTATAACAAACCACCAAAATACATTTTCATGTAAAATATTGCCAGAACGAGAGGCCTAATAATAAAAATGAAAACAAATTTCCGTTCTAACTGTATAAAGACGGAGAGTTTTATAAATCACTACATAGTATAAAACAAAGTCGCTTGCTCTGTCCCTATATCCCTATGTATGCTTAAATCTTTAAAACTACGCAACGGATTTTGATGCGGTTTTTTAATAGATAGTGATTCAAGAGGAAAGTTTTTATGCCTACGCGGAGCCGGGGCGGGTCGCTAGTTTAGTTATAATTTAATACTGAGTGGCTTGAAATCCCGTTTTTGTCCGATGGTAGGGGCCGACCACAGAACTCTCTCGAAGTTGATACAGTTTGTTGCTGAATTCAGACGCCAGCGCCACCCACTTTAAATTTAAATTATATTAATTCTCGCTTCCTACAGTTTGCTATTATATTATTTTGAAGCTCTTAATATTGTTAATTTGGATGGTAATTTTTTTTTGTATCCAGGTACTAAAATTTGGTCAAAATAACTAACTACTAATAAAGTCGTTTTACGTGTCCTTACTGTCCTTACTTACCTTTTAAAAAAGTAGTACTGGCCACAAAGATTCTGATTAGAAAATGTTATTGGTTGATGAAATTCCATTCATGAATATTTTTTTAATGATTGCAATTTTCCGTCTTCCGTTTCCGATGAAAAGTACCCTATGTGCTTCTCAATACTTCTAACACTGTGTAGGCGAAATGTCCTAAATTACTTTTTTAATAAAAAAATTTTAAGTTACCTTTATTTCTGAGGTGTTATTTTAATAATCTTTTTCATTTGTCGAACACACAGGTTTTGTCGAATGAAAAATCTGTGAAATACATAGATTTAAAAAAAAATGCGTTAGAGCCGCGCGAGATTCCTAGTTCTATGATGAAATAGCACCTCGCCATTGTAACGACAATATGCACTAATATAAAAAAGGCAAAAGTTTGTACGTTTGTTACCTACTTCTTCACACTCATATGGCTGGGTCAATTCTTATGACATTTGGTATCGAGTTATTTGAGGTAGATGACACATAGAATATTTTTTTATACTTAAAAAAAGTACGTGATTTCCGTAAGCTTGCGCAAAAAATGTGCGCTGCTGTATGTTTATTAACATACCAGTATATACAACATAACCAGTGCAGCTAGTAATTTAATAAAGCTTAGTTTTCCTATGTAATGTACGTTAAATACATGTAATTACTGAAGCATAATGTTTGAACATCAACATTTAATTTCCATCACATAAGTTTAAACAGCGCACGACCCGGCGCGGTACACTGAGACCGGGCGCGCCCCGTGAAATTATCTGCTATCTAGGGAGTACAGTGCTTCTCAAACTTGCAACGCTTTAAATTAATTAATTGAATTGTTTAACAGTCTAGCCAGTTTGACTCAACTAGAACTGAAGCGATGTGTGAGATTTCAACTTTGTAGGACAAGAAGTAGATTAAATTTAACTTTTAGGATGTCATAAAAAAATAATTATTTACATAGTTAAAAAAATCCTAAATTAAATTAAACTAAAAAAAATTCACATAAAAAAGTCAATTTCCGGCAAATCATTACCCCAAGTTACCCTACTATATACAAAAATCAGCATTGCAATCCAATGTAACAATGCTGATTTTTGGGGCGAGGTAAAGGCCAGCCCTCTATTCACGGGCAGCCTCAAATAATTTGCGGGCGATAACGCTGTAAAGCCTATGGGTTGCAGGCCCCCATGAACCCAAGTTCTCTACCCTTAATAGCTCAAATATGTAATTTTTCCAAAACTTAAATATTTGCTCCGTTTTAGGCTTTCTGCACTTTCACTTTCCATCCGAACAAACATATAAATAAACATACATACAAATCTATCTATCTAAAATTTAAGATCTGGGCGTCGATTCTGCTAACGTTAAGTCACAATAGTGTCAAAATAGTGTTTCCATTGTAGTGGTTTTTTACACAATAGTTACAAGAAATGTATTTTTTTATCAGTGCTGGTGGTCACACCCCACAATACATTCATATCATATCATACTGTCATAATTCTTGTAAATAGTGTGTAAAAAGCACTATAATAATTAAAACACTATTTTGACACGATTGTCACTTAACGTTAGCAGAATCGACACCCTGTGCTCTTGTCGGTGGAGTCTTGACAATTTAAGAAAGATCGTGTTTTTTTTCCCCTGACTGGTATTCAAACTCACAGAGGTCGTCAAAAAAACTTTTAGGTTTGAGAAGAACTGGCTCAGATGCAACAAATTAGGCAATCTACAAGCTAGAACGTTGCGGTGCGGTGCGATACGTGGGAATCGTGAACAAATGGCGTTGTTGCCATTTGAATTAGACGTCAAGCATGCTACATCTTGACATAGAACATAAATAGTGCAGAAGTTAAGCTTTTGGTAGTTTATTTACATTTATAAACAAATTTGATGTAAGGAAGTGCGAAAAGAGTTCTCTTTTTTTTTGATATTTTATGGGTTTTCAAAACGTAACTCTATATTCCCTGTAAGTAATCTGTGTTGTTGTAAATATATAGTCACATATAGTCTGCGCATGTACTTTAAAAATGCCATTAGTGCCAAACTTGTCACTAAATCATACAATTTTAGCAAATAAGTGTCTCCGACAGATCTCTACACCTACTTGTCCTGCAAACTAAGCAGTGCCATTTTGAACGGAACCCTCTGGTAAGAAAACAGTTGTGTGTGTGGTGTGCAACCTGGTCTGTATTCTTAAATTCTGCTCTTTAAGCCCCTCCCCCCATTTACTGTCTCTGTAGTGAAGTTATCCGCTGAGTTATTCCGGGGACTTTTATTTTTGTATAGAACTAGATTGAACCTCTTAGTCCATTCCACAACACTTTAAGCAAAGAATGACAACGTTCTATAGACACTTCATTGTTTCATTCAATGTCATTCATGTTTGCAATAAAAAAGTACAAGGGTGCTATTTACTTCATGTTACAGGCGCAGTTATTTCTATACTTTCGTTGTTTTATAACGTCAACCATTGTCTGTTCCATTGGTACATCTCAATTTGCATTTAAACAGGGTAATGACAACTTTGTCTTGTAAGATAAATATATATCTATTAAACTAAAAGTGTCTTTTGTTTGCCATGCCTATCTCAATGTTAAATAGCTTTGTGGTTTAGGCATATGCCTAGAAGCGGAGACCGTGGGTTCGATACCGTGGGAGCATACTTTATTGATTAAAGTTTCTTGCACATTACAGTACAGGGCACATAGAAATAACAACTACTGTGTATTCTTTCTTTTCCTTTACCTTATCCCACTTTTCTATGTGGGGTCGGCACAGTAGGTATGTAATTTCCTTCCTAGATCTATTTCCAACCATTTCCCGTGTCACACCCCTCTTGGTCATATCCTCCCTCACACAATCCATCCATCTCTTTTTTGGTCTTCCTCTACTCCTAGATTCAATAATCAGTGCGTTACATGGCTTTCTTCCCTTCTCATGACATGGCCATACTATAGAAATAACAATTAGGTACTATACTGTATAGATGTTAAACACACAACGGTAGATAGCACCCGTAGCCAATTGACAATTTCAAAACGCTAACGAATGTCGACAAGAACAAAATGTATGGGGTTGACATAAGCTGCGGTAAATCACGTGGTGAATCTTATGTCAATCTCATACATTTTGTTCTTGTCGTACCTCGTTAACGTTTTGCGATTGTGACTTTGGCTATGCCCCCTGGAATCTTGCAACGTGTTTGTCCGTGCAGTAACTAAATGGAATTAGAGAATAGATAATTTATTTCAGAATCCATTACAATTAAGTTAAACCTCAAACAAACACGGGCAATGATCTACATTTGTTTAGGTCCGGTCGTGTGGTTTGCAAATATTTCAGTTGAAACGCGAAACTAAAACACTGCGCTAATTTAGCTTGATTGCAACTATAAACAAGTGAACAACAACAAATAATTGGTTTAGCGGTTATGGTTCCGTAATAGGAGGGCAAAAACGGGAGTCTATTACCATTCATCCGTTTTAGGCATCTTTAAGTAACGTAGTCGTTAAGTAGTTCTTTAAATTAATTTTTATTGTTTTTGTAGTGTCCGCGAACGTTTTAAAGTACATTATACACATATATATGACGACGCTTGGCTGTAAGACATTTTCAAGACAAATCCTTGGTTCATTTATTTTAGTTATTTATTATCGTTTTGCGCAAAAAAGAACAGAGCGAAAAACGAAAAAAATTTCTTCAAAAAATGAATTATATGGACTCTCTGTAAGGATTCCCGGAATCAGCGTTAGTGCGACTCGCGCTTGACCGTTCCTATTTTGTTATTAGCCATTCATCATTTTTATAGAACCTTAGTTAATCCTTGGGCAGCCGACTGCTAAACTGCTATAAATAACTTGTAATCGCTCTAAGGGTTGTACCCGGGTTTAATTATCCGGGTCCAAATGGCAGTGAGAAAGGTACTTACTAAAGATATATAAGTATTTTAGGAATAGAAAAAGACTATTACAAAAAAATAAAAGCCGATAAAAGCCGAGGAATATATTTTGGCGGTAGATTCTTCAATGGAGCGACTGCCGTCTGACCTCCGTAACTCTTTTACAGGGAAACCAGATCAACAGCATTTGTTCGGTATAGGACAGATTCGGACCACCACTCTATCTATTTATACAATTGTTAAAGAAAGAATCCGCTTTCAAGACACCAAGTTAAGAAAAGAACAAATTTATTGCAAGGGGAAGCAGCGTAATGCAAAACTGATGCAAAAAAATAGCCAAATAAATAAAATTGTTACTGCAGCACTGAAGAATGAAATTAGCATATTTGATTGCTTAAAACGGTTGTGCGAGGTAAATTTTTTATTTAAAACAAAGTAAGATAATATTATATTTTTCTTTAATCAAAAGTGGGTTTTATTTGTATAGGCATTTTATTTACACCTGTACTTCTGCCGTATAGCTAATCCGTCGAATCACAGAATCAGCCGAATTCACGAATCCGTCCAATCACAGAGTCTGCCGAATTCACTAATCTATCCAATCACAGAATCTGTCGTATAAAGAACAAATGATCAACAGAGGAACATGATCCGGGTGTGTTGGTGGCCAACACCGTCAGATTTTCAGGCTGCTTCTTGGCATCTGAAAACAACTAGGACTAACGGCTTAACGTGCATTCCGAAGCATGGAGGAGTTTAAGACAGAAATTCCATAAGTGGCCACCAATCCAAGCTAGGCCGCGCTTGCCGTCGCTTGACACGCGCTATTGATACGAACACGTATGTCCATAGCCATGTTTATAAGCGAAATAGGCATTATATTGATATAGGTTGATCGAGTGAGTCAAAGCAGCCTATCTGGGAAAGATATCAGGAAGACGGCCCGTCGGCCGCCCCAGATATCGCTGGAGCGATGCTGTGCAGGCTGACCTGCGTGAGATGGGCGCTGCAAACTGGCGAGCCATCGCGCAGAACAGAAAACTGTGGCGCTCTCTCGCTTGGGGGCCAAGATCCACTTCGGGTCGCTGAACCAGCGGAGTAAGAGCAATGTAAGGTTGATCGAGTGTCAATCAACTCGAGTGCGAAAAGTTTTGACATCGGTAGTTATTGGTTGATATCACTGTTTGAGATTTGAAGATCTTAGGTTCGATCTATCGGAGCAAACGTAAGAGTTATTAAGTTTCGCGAGACTAGCTAGCTGACAGACTGCTTTTAATAGGTTTCAGTTTATTAAACCTATGACTTTAATAATATAGAGACTAAATTTCATTGTTTTGGCTCTAAAAAACCATTCCTATAGATTCAACTTTTGTAAATCCCAAGTAATATTATTAATACGAAAGTGAGTTTGTTTGTTCATAAATTGTTTTGTTTGTTACGATTTTACGCCCTATCTACTAAATCAATCTTGAAAATTTGCAAACACATAAAAGTATTGGGAAGGACATAGGTTACCTTTCGTTCCGGGAAAAAGCATTGCTTCCGAGGGGAATGCACGCGGGCAAAGCGACGAACATAAGCTATTTGAGTAATCTAATTCCAGCCAATATCGTCAGGCCTCGCAAACCAACGGTCTACAAATTAACCTCATAAACAAGCTACTAATCGTTTGCGGTTACAACCGTGAAAATTATAGTAGTCATGATCACTACAATTTGGGTTTATATGACCCTTTGTTAGGAATAGGATTATTTTTTTAAATTACAAGATATGTTGGCAACATAGATTTAAAAAAAATTGCCTTGAGACCTCGCGCGATTTAAATTCTTTGGTTGGCAACAAGCTGACGGTTCCTGTAAGATCATTGTTACAGGATAATAAGAAACGAGATTATAACTGTAAATAAATAAATAATTATATAAGGACAAATCACACAGATTGAGTTAGCCCCAAAGTAAGTTCGAGTCTTGTGTTATGGGATACTAACTCAACGATACTATATTTTATAACAAATACATATATAGATATACATCCAAGACCCAGGTCAATCAGAAAAATATCATTTTTCATCTTTACCTGACCGGGGATCGAACCCGGGACCTCCTGAGTAGCGGTCAGGCATGTTAACCATTACGCCACGGAGGTGTAAACCGTTTATTCTATCGAAAATTCCCACTAATTTATAAAGACGATTCTCCTCCTCCTCCAGTCGTTTGCTCACTACTGAGCGTTAATACAGACGATAGTTTGTATGTTTGTTAAGCGTAAATAATTACGCTTAAACGGTTTCGGAGCTATATATCATCACTGGTCGAAGACCTTAGTTATAAGGCACTGAGGTAATTTGGACGTGTTACTTATTTGGAGTTAATTTGTCCATTGTCTTCTCAATAGACTACCCTTACTAGTTCAACACCTCATAACCAAACAATATTGATAACTGCGCACCGCCCATTGTTTCATAGTAAATTAGTTTTGTTCCGTATAATAGATGCCGGCCATTCATTATGGGGTAATTCATTAATTTGAGAATTTACCTCTAATGTTATTAGACAAGAATTGATTGATTGTGGAAGCCAATTCACGTTAGTAATAAACTGATATATTTATTATTTCTTGTAAAGATCAATAAATAATACACTCCTTCAAATTTAGGGTTAGGGAATACTTCGAGCGTTCAGACTTAAGTTTATTTATAGTCTAGCTGTTGCCCGCGGCTTCGCCCGCGTGCGCCTCGGTTATATCGCGCCCGAAAGTAGGCTATGTTTGACTCCTAGTGCATAACTATATGCATACCAAATTTCATCACAATCGGTCCAGCAGTTTAGCCGTGAAGAGGTGACAGACAGACATACAGACAGAATTTCGCATTTATAATATTAGTATATGGAAGTATGGATGATAAGTAACTTTTGTGTTGTAATTAGTTGTATAATTTCATATGTGTATTCTTTGCGATGTACCCTCTTTAATGCCCATGTATTTTTCCTTTATTATACAGGTTGACTGGAAGAGATCCCTGTTAGGGATAAGTCCGCCTTTTGTTGTGTTCTATGTTGTATCATCAATGTTCTTTCTGTACAATAAAGTTTTTACATACATCAATTGTTTTTGTTGATTGTTAAGATTAATAAAGAGTAGGTACTATAAAATTGTGATACTAACAGCCTACGTTGAGCTCCTATCTAGCGCAAAAAAACCTACTTGTATATTTACTTCGACAAACTAAAACTGAGTAAGAAGATAGTTGTAGTTTGAGCTTAGAGATTGGTTTCTTGTAAAAATAGTTATAGAGGTTAGACGGCGTACTAACTTACCGACATAATCATTTGATTGTTATAAGGAGTGAAAGCGACTTAATTCTCACGAGTCATATGAACCCAAACAAAGTAAAGGACTAAATTATCCAGTCAAAAACGAGTCCTTTTATCCCTTGTTCAATCTACTATTGATGAATAAAATAATTTAATATACAGTTTAGTCATTAAACGGTCGTATAGAGAACCGTGGACATAACGAGGCAACTAATTAAGGTGAATCGTTAAAACAAACATAAAATTCGATATAAAACCGTCATTACCCTCCGCCCTCATTACCGTCCTAATTATAAAGGGGGATACCGCAACACGATTAGCGTTTTATTGCTCGAGATCTATTTCGATTTGTATAATAGAGTATAGACGACCTGGAACGCTTCCATATCAGGATCATGTTCCCATTGTTCTGGTTTCCCTATAAATGACGGTTACGGTAGTCAGATGGCAATCGTTGCAGATTTCAGATTTCAGGACAACCTGGAACACTTCCATACGGATCTTGTTCCCATTGTTCTGGTTTCCCTATAAATGACGATTACGGTAGTCAGGTGGCAATCATTGCAGATTTCAGATTTCAGGATATAGATGCGTTCATGTATGTGTGAGTCCCCAAATAATGAGAGAGTTATTTATGCTAGATAAAAGAGAAGAAGACACATTATAGAACTTGTAGGAAGATCAAAAGAGTGCGACTGGAAAGAGCCAAGCAAGTACAATCAATCAATTAATCAATCAATTTATTTGCAAAATGTATGTACCTAAGCATATAAAGTTTTACATTAAAATTTTCCAATTACATTTTACCCCTGCCAGAGGTGTGAAAAGTTTACATTATTAATATACATAAAACCAACAAAATCAAAAACATAAAATACAGCGCATTGTTATGGAATTTATGAGCCATGAAGGGTGAGGGAGGGTTGTGATGTCGTTCCACATTATCTTAACCAGTTCCGCCAAATCAGGACAATATGATTAAAAGCGCACCCGGGGCTCTAAAGCGTAAGATGAAGATACATAAAGGAAATATGGTCGGAAGAAGAAGAGGTGGACGGTCTATCGATTTAGCTACAATTGGCTGGAAAAAGAATTTTGGAAAATTCAACAGAGTTGAAATTGGAATAATTCTTTTGTATATTCGGCCAGTTCTATGGATCAAACTCTTTAACTACTATATGATTGGTAAATTTGTAAATTTTCCTTAGAATTTTTTTTAGAATATACTCGTCTACTGCTGGACATGTGCTTCCTCAATGGCTCTCCATTCTGTTTTTAATAAGAAGTTAGAAATTTTCTAAACTGTAGTAAATAATTACAATACTGAACGTGAGAGAGAGCTATTATGAGCACCGTAAAGTTAGTAATTTATCAACTGAATATGACATTTTGTTGATTAAAAGATATCATAGATGACAAGAACAATAAAAGCCGCAGATTCAATCTACTAACGCATTGCAGTATCATTACCGTACAAACGAATATTCATCGGGACTGTTTCATTATTATTCATACATTACGATAGCAACCGCTTTACTTCACATAAAACCGCTTTACTAGGCTGCATTTCGACTGATGCTAGATTGAAGTTTTCTTATAATTAGCATGCAAAAAAATGTTTCTTACCGATAAATTCTGAAAGTAGACTGTCGGTAGAAATACCAACATATTGAAAAGAGGTAGTACTTTAATTGTTACTTAATAAGATTACTAAACTGATTTTAATAATATCTTGTTTGCTTCAAAGGATATGCAACTTTGAAATTCCTCTGGTCACACATTTTTTTTTTATATAACAATCTTAAAGATGCCTGCTATTACCCCCCTACCACTACGTCCATTAAATTAATCAGAACATTACACTCGTATAGACAAGGCATTGCTTGTCTGCTTTAAGTATAAAACTTTTTCAATATCAATTGTTGTTATACCAGGAGAAAAAAAACCAAGACTAGGCCTCTATGCGTTGGATCTATATTCCCACGCAAGCCTCCCAAAACACAAAAGAGATACAAACAAATAAATAAATTAAATAAGGTGAAGGCGTTGTTGTGGAAGTACCTTAATAGCAAAAGCCGGAGGAAGACAACCTTATAAATTTCAGCGTACATGCACTCGCTAATGTGTTTCGGGAAAACAATCAAGTGCTTGCATCTCGACTGGTAATGACTATAGTAGGCAATGAGAATGGGGTGGAAATTTCATGGAAGTTTGAGATATCACACGTTTATTTTGAGAATTTTCTAGATTTTTTTGAATATCTAAGTACCAAAGTTTACTTTAACCCAAGAAATTGTAATACAGTTAAAGTTTACGTAAAATAATTGTTCATACCTAAAGAAATTACAAAATTTTACAATATACATACAAATGAACCATAGAAATGAATGAACTGCCTCCGTGGTCCAGTGGTTAAGGCGTTTGCCTGTAGATCCGGGCGTTGTAAGTTCGATAAACACTTTAGTTGTTTCCAGTTTAGTTAGGACATTGCAGGCATGAATTACCTGATTGTCTGATAATAAAGATGATTACGTGCTTCGGAAGGCACGTTAAGCCGTTGGTCCCGGCTGCCATCTGGTAGTCGTTAAAGAAACCACGTCAGAGGACGAGAGGCGGTTCCGAAGAACTCTGACGCCACGGTGTGCATGGTCGATTGACCTTGACACCTTCTCTAAATGGTGATGATGATGATGGATGAATCATAAAATTTCGCTATTTTAATATGCCCAAATGCCTATAAACAGTTCATGGTAGATTTAATACGTACACATTGGCGTGAAAAATTCAGGTGGGTGCTGAGGCGGGAATTGGCGGGAAAAAACAGTGGAGCGGCAAATCGAGTGGGGTCCCTGCGGGCCGCGGTAGCATCATAAGGGTTAAGTCAACATGTGATTTTTCAATACAATGCGTAATTCAAGAAGGAAACGCGATCATAATAGGTACCTTTGAGCCAGGTACGATTCGGGGTCGCTTCGACTGATTATTTTTAAGTTTTTTTTTGTTATTTTAAATTTCTGACTATTAATTTCTGATTTTATGACTTTTGAAAATAAATTGCATAAATAAGAATTAAAAAATCGTAATTCAAGGTCAAAAAAGTGCTGGCTCGACGTCGCATGGGAGAATTTATGCGTGCTAATGGTCTCACAGGCAAGGATGCCGAAGACCCGGCGAAGTGGAGGTGATGAAGCAAGAATGAGGACTTTGGGCTCTGAAGCAAACAGCTGAAGACGGAAACAGGAAAGCTTTAACAAAAGAGAGAGAGAAGTCTGTTTCAAAGGTTCAAAGAGAGAAAGAATGATTTAACTGTCAATACTTATTCGTTGTTAATAGTAACTTATCTACTTACTTACTCCGCTGGCTCAGCGAGTCGAAATGGATCTTGGCCCCCGAAACGAGAGAGCGCCACAGTTTTCTATTCTGCGCGATGGCTCGCCAGTTTACAGCGCCCATCTCACGCAGGTCAGCCTGCACAGCATCGCTCCAGCGATATCTGGGGCGGCCGGCTGGCCGTCTTCCTGATATCTTTCCTAGATAGGCTGCTTTGACGCAACAGTCTTCTCCGTTCTTTTCAGGTGGCTTTCTATTATCTCTTTAAAATCTTGAAGATCAAGTGAGCAAGAGGGATGTCGCTTTACATGATGTATTGCGCTGTCTCGCTTACTCACTGGATCTTGCATGGTTTTAAGAGATGATGAATGATAGTAGGCCATCAGGTGTCCAAGCCAGCGCAGTCGCTGCGATTTAAACACGTCCAATATGTTTGGATCCTTGACTAGATCTACTATCTCTGAGTTTTGTTAATAGCAACAGGCTTTTTATTAAACAAATTGATAGGATTCTGGACGAGCTTAGGAATTGAAAAAAAAAATATATGCCAAGAGGTCACCCTTAATCTTTAAAGGTGCGTGGGAAAGGTTCTGTAGGTACAATATTATATGAACTTCTTAATATAAATTAAAAAATATATATAACAAGTCCGTTCTTTTCATTTTAGTAAGTACTGCATAAGGCATTAAGTCTACATTTGTATGGTACCTATTTACCTAAAAGAAAAATAATATAAAGTTTGTGTGTGTGAATAATCCCTTATACGATTTATAAATGCTCCATTGTTTTTGTGCGATGGCTTGTCAACGTGCCTCAAATAAATATCAGATGGTTCATGAAATCATGAATATTGAATTTCGGAAAGGCCTTTTTTTACATTTCTGGTGTGTTCAGAAAATTACAAAAAATTGTTAAAGTCCACAGGGATTATAAAACCGCAGTTCTTTTTCATTCGAACGTTTTTCACATTACATCCTCAGGTTACGCTTTATAACGGGGTACGCTTTTGTCATGGTTCTGGATATGGCGGCGCTAGAGACATTGAAGTGGCTGCCCTAAGACCACCGTAAACTTTTGTAACAAATCAGATTATTCGGAACATGATACATGATGATGGTGTCAGCACGCGTAAATTTCCCTCGGGAAACTGTACTTCTATTTGTATTAATTGTGAAATTTCAGGAAGACAAACAAACCCACTTTCGCATTTATAATATTACCAATACTTCAGTCAGAATAGGATTCATCATCATCATTTCGTGTAGGTGATACGGTCAATCGACCATGCACACTCAGTGTCATAGTCGTACGGAACCGCCTCTCAGCCTCTGACGTGGTTCTTATAACGACTACCAGATGAATAGATCTGAATAGGATACCACACACGATATTAAAAATAACCCTTTATGAATTCCATCCATAGGTGTAGAAACTAATCTCACAATAGACAAATCCAATAAAAATATCTTTACCAACTGAAAAGGGAAGAAAACTTAACGCGGGTTATAAAATTTTATCCTTCAACACCTTTAGAATAAAGCTGGGAGCACCTCAGTCCAGGGGGACATAAAAATAAAATTCAAACGTCTAGGAACGTGACGGCCAAACAAAAGGTGAGTTTTATTACATTTCACGAACAGGCAATTTAACTTGAGCATTTTTAAAATACTGAAAACGGCAAGCCCGTTATTCTTATATCTTATATAGTCTTATGCTCATAAAAAATTCTATCACGTACTGGCCAGAAATCTCTAAGTCGGTGTCTTAAGAGTCTTCTGTTGGTATATCTAAATCATATTTTAAATCTTGGTTCTAGAATTCTGATTTTAAAATGGACTGGTAGATGGTCCCGTAGGCAGCCTTAAAATATGACCAGCAGATCGTGATTCTCTTTGGTCTTTTGTTGGTAGTAGGTAAATCTAAATTATATCATTATCATTAATCCTAATCATCATAAAACTAATCCTAGCCCCTTCCCATTTCAATTGTAGTCAGCTCTATATCTTTTAATTTGCGCTACTCCATCCTATTTGATACCATTTCAGAAGTTACTTTTATCGTCTTCATATTCTTCTTTATTGTACTCGGCCGAGTTGTGTTGTATATTTAAATCATATATCGTATAGTATATTGATTCTAGGATTCTGATTTTAAAATTAACTGGGCCGATGTGCCCGGCTGGTGATCGCTACTTAAATATACCTTAAAACGGCAGTCTTTCCCATTGTCATAAGATATACATAGGTACATATAATTATACATACATACAATCACGTCTTAATCCCATAAGGGTAAGACAGAGCCTAGGGCCATAAGACCTGAGCCCACGTTTAGCATGATGGTAGTTGAAACAGGAAATCAATAGTGATGGGTTGCTAGCCGCATCGGCTATGTTATGATTCCCCATTCGCCGATTCCCCTCAGTCGACGTTTACGGCTTGCGCGGGAAGAGAAGTATCTGGTACATTCTATGTTTTTCTTTTTCTCCCACAACAGGAAGCAAAACAATGCCGACATAATTATGACCATAATTAAACAACTAATCTTACCATGGGTTAACTAGAAAAACCCAATAGACGAAGAAGAATATGGAGGAGAGGTCCGTTTCCAGCAACGGACATTTTAGCACTTATTTTGTGTCATTATCTATACTACTATATATATTATAAAGAGGAAAAATTTGACTGTTTGCATCGAATCGGTTTCAAAACACTTAAATACAAACATAGGATCATAAAAAAATAAACATAAATTATGTATGTACCACGGGCGAAGCCGGATTGGATTGGTTCATACTAGCACTATGAATATAAAAAATAAACGATCTACATTTTTTCAGGTCAGTAAATAAACAAGCAAAGAAAACATAAAAATGTACTCATAATTATATCCGAGGCCGTTAAGATTCCACAAACATTTTTTTTTATGGTTCTGTCTGAATATTCTTCCCATTTTTCTTAAGCAAATACCATTAAATGATAACTGTGGCGCGACACAACACAAATTTTAACTCACAATTAAGCAAAAGGTATTATTTTTCCGGTATTTTCTTTAGGGCTTTACTAAAGTCCAGGTGTCCGGGTGATTGATGGGAGATGACCGTTTTGTTTTGTATATTTTTTTGAGTTCCGTCAAGTAAAATGATGGCTATAAGTCCGACGTTGTCGTGCGTTTCCTGCGAGGTGACAGACGTTGGCGGGGAGAGGTTAGTGTGATTCTGTAAAACCTCATTGTAAAACTTCGAATCTGAATCCGCTGTGAGTATCTTGATTGGCATTTTAAAAACTCGGTTGATAAATCGAATCTATACTAGCGCTACCCTTGCGAGCGTGTCAGCGAGATGAACTAGATTGGCCGAGAGATTTTGTATGACGTTGGGTAATTCCCCATTCTAACACATGTTAGGTAATTCCCCCGTCACTAAGTTCACTTCTCACTTACCATTTTGAACCTTATGCGAAGTATGAGTGAATAGCGACGTGAGAAGCGAGTGTTATTTGAAATAGAATTGACAGGTTGAGGTACTCAGGGCGTCAGCGGATTAGGAATATTATATTAAGGAAGGGGAACGAGTGCAACTTGCGTCGACATACGTCAATCTCAGTAGTTCAGTACTAGAATGACAAGCTATACCCTCCCTCCAACAACGGTCGCACGAAGTTGTCGGACTATATAGTTGTATATTTGTATGTTTTATGTTTGGGCTTGATTGGCTGAATGATATCTAGAGCTCTATGCTTTGAAAGACACACGAAGCCATTGTTCTTGCCTGCTATCGGTAGATGGCAGTCGTTAAGCCATGTTAGTACTAATATATGTTCTGGCCGGATGCCTTTAAGCAGCTTTAGAAGTTACCTAGCAAAAACGGCATCTTTAGTTGCGAGACCATTAGCACGCATATCGTTTACTGCGATGTTGAGCCAACACTTTTAAGGCTTAATAATGCCTTTTTCTTCATTCTAGCACTTTTACGGTTGCGCTCTCAGCATAATCAGCTGGTTGATTTGAAGCCCAGGGTCCGCTTTCCTACTTTTCGTTTTCCACTACGCCCGGTCTTTGACATGCTAGCTCTTTTTGGGCTTGCCCCTTCCACCAGGCACAGCCTATTAAGTTAGCCCCAAGTTCGAGATTTACTTTATGGGATACTAACTCAGCGATACTATATTTTATAACAAACTAGCGACCCGCCATGGACATAAAAAACTTCCTCTTGAATACCTCTATCTATTAAAAAAAAACAATTTAGGCACACAAAGGGATATAGGGACAGAGAAAGCGACTTTGTTTTATACTATGTAGTGATAGTGATGTATATATGGACAAACATCCAAGACCCAGACCAATCAGAAAAATATCATTTTTCATCTTAACTTGACCGGGGATCAAAACCTGGAACCTCCTGGGTAGCGGGCAGGCATGTTAACCATTACGCCACACTTGTCAAATGTTTCTAAAGATAAGAAAAAGCTACACAAATTCTTTTGTAACATTTTTTTCTTTATTTTATTATTTATTCATGTTTATGGCAACATAAAAAGAATGCGAAAGTTAAAATACCAGTTCTAAATTAAACGCTGCTGTCTAAGAGCGTTATTTAATTACGTTTTGGCGGGAACATCCTCGAAATGTGTTTACTCAATGTTTTAATAGACCTCTTATTTATAATGCAAACAGAGGAGATTTTCATAATGAAATAAATTAATTTTCATACAGTATACTATAAATAAGTAGGAAAAGTATATGTTACGGACATAACATCACGAAATTGACATGTTTTTTTATATTGTTTATGTTGTGTTGCGTTGCGTTGAGTAGCGTCGCGTTTTTTTTTATTACAAAATCATAAAATTAACATTAAAAATACTATGTCTCATACCATGTCGTGGTTTGACGAGACGCTGCACATTCGTTTTTTAACTCCCGATGCAAAAAGAGGGGTGCTATTAGTTTGACGTGTCTGTCTGTCTTTGGCTGTCATGCCAATAAATGCTTAAAGTAAAATCAATCACACCCAGACGACCCATCGACATTTTCTTATTTTTTTTTTTATAATGATATTGCTAGATATCCATAAAACAATATTTAGCCAGCCTTAGTTGTAACGTTGCGTAAAGTGCTCCATAAGATCCAAAACTCCAAACCCACCGCCTGAGGACGCAACCGGGAAAGAGCTAAAATGAGAGAGATTTTCCATAGAATCTAAACTTTTCGCATTTCGACGGAAACAAAATTCAATTTTCCACCGAGTAACCTTCTCATAAGATTTACAGTCTCATAACTTTGTCTGTCCAACTTAGTGGAGTTATCTTCGAGTTTTCTTGAACCTTTAATTAGTTGAGTACTTAACACCTCTACCGGAGTGTCCGAGATTGAAAAATTGTTCTTTAAAACGGCCACTTTTAGAAGTTTTGCAATTTGTAACTATAATTTTATATGATTAAAATTAACTTCAGATCCATAATCTTAATTACATAACATGGATTTTTGATAACTTCTGTTTTCAGTGAATAATGATTTTTAGTTGATGGTGGCGCTAGTGTTCACCAATGTCTTTCATCTACCCATTACTTAATATTCTAAAACATTTTCTCTTAGCCACGGAAATAAGAAAAAAAAACCTCCCAAGCTTTTTAAGCTGTACAAAGTGCAACATGATATACGCGAGTGCAGACACTTGCCGGGTGCATCGCGTGCACTTAGTTCAGTTCCTTCTGCATAATATTGCACTCTCCTTATTTTCCGTGTCTATGGTTTTAAAATAAAAAAGCTGATACATTTTGAATGGCTAGCAAGGCAGTCTGAGCGTTTTAAACCAAACTTCAAACAACTTTATTAAACAAAGTTTACTTCTCATGGGAATCGAACCCACGACGACCGAATCTACAGGCAAACACTTTAACCACTGGACCATGGAGGCAGTTAGTTAGGCACTAAAATACAATGTTGTGTGTAGGTGAGTAGCAGTAATTATACTACTTTATATATTATATTATACTACTTGAACTATGTTACTTTACGGAAAAAACTTTACTAAACAAAGTTTGCTTCCCATGGGAATCGAACCCCCGAATCCAACCTTAACCACCGGACCACAAAGACAGTTTTTTTGAGACATGCTTAATAATATCCCGATATTCCAAATCGATCTCTACAAGACCAGTTTGCTGGAATGGGAAACTCTCTACCTCGTAACGGATAAGGATGTTAGAATATGGTATATTCTAACTCATATTTTGCAAGAAAGCTGTTAAATAAAAATGGCATGCATTTTGAAACAATGGACTGGTGTCTGGCCGTCAAGTGTGCTGTTTAAGTGCATCTCAGTGGTCTATTGATAAAAGAAGGATGGAAATATAAGCATTTTTAAGAGAATCAGAGTGTGTCCGTTCCAAAACTACAGCAATACATAAATCTATCAAAGAAAGTCGTGTTAATTTCAATATTCTCATTCAACGACGAACGACTCTACCAATTTTTTATAATTTTAGGGTTGTTAGATTTGTCTACGATAGGAATAGGATAATATATAATACATAGATTTGAAAAAATTGCCTTCGTAATTCTTTGGGATCATAGATTTAAAAATAAATTGCCTTGAGACCGCGCTCGATTCGAAATTATTTGTTTGAGATGATAAGTATTGAAATGGTTGGATAGTGGACAAAATAAACTAATAAAAGGAAAACATTTTTCAATACAAAATGTTTCTGGATTTCGTATATCCACGCTTGAACACAGGTCTTCCCCAAGGATTTTCAAAATGACCTTATGGAAGCGGCCTGAATCCATCGCCTGCGACCTTTCTCAGGTCTCTCAGGAGTGCTATGTTTTGGCTATACTCTACTGGATAATTTAAATATTACAACTTGCAAAATTAACAAAAATACATTACGCAAGATAACTAATATTAATAAAATTAAAACTAAAAATACTAAATCTATAAATAATACTTAAAAATCTAAAAATTGGTGTTCTTGCGGCATGGTGACAAGAACCCCAGCTGCATTCCCGCGCTGAATAGCGACTGCTATTCTCTGCGCGAGATATGAGCCGGCCTTCTTGCAATATTCCAAATTCTTATCTTCTTTTTTCTTTGATCATCGCACTGATGCACTACCAATGTAACAGTCCCGACGGTCTGCATTGTCTTTGCGAAGGTTTTATGGAGGTTGTTGTTTTGAAAAATAACGTTTCTTTTTCTTCTCCAATTGTTTTTATGTTGCCAAATTAACTGATCATTTATTTGGGTATCCAACTAATATTATAAACGCGAAAGTGAGCTTGTATGTTTGTTTATTTATTTGTTATAGCTATAAGCAGACCTTTTATCCCGGGAAAAAGCACTGTTCTCGAGGGAAAACAAAGTCGCTTTCTCTGTCCCTATATCCCTATGTACGTATGCTTAAATCTTTAAAATTACGCAACGGATTTTGATGCGGTGTTTTTTATTAAATAGATTGATTCAATAGGAAGGGTGTTATACCCATGCAAAGCCGAGGCGGGTTGCTAGTTGATTATTACTTATCTATACATATAATAAGACACTAAAAATCGAGTGTCTGTACATTTAATATTTTTCAAAAAAACTGATTGAGTGCGATTAAAAAAGAGTAACAGAAACCAAAAAGACAGTTTTTGGAATTTTTGTCTGTCTGTATGTATGTATGTATGTATGTCTGTCTGGTACGTTATAACTTCGAAAATACTCAACGGATTTAAACGCGGTTTTTACAGTTGGATTACATATAATTAGGAGCGTTGTCAAAACTTTGTTTCGTCAAAATCGGTTAAGGGAAAAAGAAGTTATGGTCGACTGAAAATTTACTTCAAACACTGCTTTAAAACTTATAGACAAAACCCATTTGAAATTTCGGCAGTAACAAGCAAAGCATGTTGACCTATCGGTAGAGGTAGCGGATTATATTTTTAAGTAGAGAGTTCGAATCCTGCTAGACATCACTTCTTTTGTTTTTACCCTTTTTTTTGTTTTGTATTAATTTTTTAGAAGTCTATTTTTTTTTATATTTTAGTAAAGAAATGTTTCTAGAAAGTAGCTGGAATTTTCTGTTTTCGTTTTTTATTTGTTTTCTAGAATTATTTTGTTACTTAGAGAAAGCTCTTAGCGTTAATTCCTTTAATATAAAAGTATTTTGTACTTATCTATCTATACATATAATAAGACAGTAAAAATCGAGTGTCTGTACATTAAATATTTTTCTAAAAAACCTCTACGGGGCAATTACAGAAGAGTAATAAAAACAAAAAAAAAACAATTTTTGCAAGTTTTGTCTGTCTGTCTTTCTGTCTGTGTGGTGCGTTATAATTTCAAAACTACTCAACAGATTTGAACGCTGTTTTCACAGGTGAATTACATATAATTAGGAGCGTTGTAAAATCTTTGTTTCATCAAAATCGGTTAAGGGAAATAGAAGTTATGACCATTTAAAGTTTACTACAAGCACTGCTTCAAAACTTTTAAACAGTTGAATGCGATTTACATAAACGTATTTAATTTAGATAAAGCTAGAATTTCTACTTATATCAATAAAGACAAAAACACACTGCAGTCTCTATTAAATTTTAATAAAATAACACATTGAATGTTTGTGGGCGTATGATTTAGTTACATAAAATATCAATAGATGGCGCTGACTTTATTTTAATAGCAGATTGAAATTTTTCCTTACGGCAGCTATTAATTTAAATTATTTAAAAAAAAATTTGGCTGTATATTTAGTACTATTGGTTGGTTTGTTTATCGGTCGTTTGTTGTGTTGTATTGTAAGCTATTTGAATTGATTGGTTGGTTTGGTTTGGCTTTGGTTTAAAAAATAATCAAATCAGTGTTTGACGGAACATACGGTCGTGTCGTAAGGACTAATTTATCTGACTTATCACTATTTATTGAGATTTTCTCCACTTTTCACGCCCACTAAAACTTTGGGAGTGGATTTTAGGTCCTAATGACTCTGTTATAGGCTGCGTCTACTCTTTTAGAGACAAAGATTGATAGTATGAATGTTAAGGGCTCCTTCTTCTGAAGGTCCGTTGTCCGTAAGCCGCGTAGTCGCGGCGCTCACTCATTTTGTAGGCATTTAGACATCATATTTGGGAAAATAACACTACAAAATCTACTTCAGCGATTTTCACTATATAAATACTTTATCTAAAGGCTGGTATAAAAAGCAGGACAATAAGTTTATTACTTTAGGCATAGTATTGAAAATAAACTTCCAAAAGAGGCAACTTAGATTTTTCTATCGAGCGAATTTTGTCTGATATTGTTACTGTAAGCGAATTTCACTCTGCTAGATACTCAACTAAAAACATATATTTTTTTTCAGAATTTTACGACTGTTTAATACTGATTCCTATTGATTTTAAAAACGGTATTTGAGAAAGAAGTGGCCCTAATATTTAATGATATCGTAGCAATGTAATGGCTTTATAAAATTGGCACGGGAAAAGGATACAATAGAATTAACTATAGGTCTGGATAGTTGTAGTTTCCACAGGTTACGCGAAAAGCGACCTACACGCGGGCGGAGCCGCGGGCAACAGCTAGTCCCTAATAGGGATCTCTTCTAGTCAACCTGTTGTTTACAGTTTGGTTAAGGCATTGCAGGAGTGAATAACCTGATTTCCTAAAAATGATTCCGTGCTTTGAAACGCACGTTAAGCCGTTGATTCCAACTATCATCTGGTAGTCGTTAAAGGTACCACGTCAGAGGCCGAGAGGCGGTTTCGAAGAACTCTGACACCAGGGCATGGTCGATTGACTTTGACACGAAATAATGATGGTGATTAAATAAATAAGAAATATACACAAAATAATTTAACAATAAGTCACTCCTATTAATAAATTTTGTCTCAAAACGACCTGGCTTCCGTTTTAATTGGATATATTGCTATTTGTTATTATTAATTATATTTGAAGGCTGAAAAGCACAATAACGATGGAATTTCATTGAAATAGTCTTTGAAGGGTCTTTATTATAGCGGTTCAAGTTACATACTAGAGCGGACGATAGTGAAAAAAATACATTATATACACAGGATTGATCGAATTAGCAATCTAGGTACTAGAAAAGCAACAGTTTGGAACTTATGATACCAGCGTTGGCAACTTCTTCTTGTCGATTCAAAATGGCTATCATCATTATCACTTCAGCCGCAGTCTGTCCACTTTTGGACCTACTGTGGCCCTAGCATGTTTAGAAAGACCGCGGTAGGAAACGGCTGCATCTATCACGGTCACGATCGATTGAACCGCCTCTTTGCCTTTGACATGGTTTCTTTGAGAAATGGCTATATAATGGAATTTAAATCAACTGCAAATATTTTAAGGGCAGATACAGACCACTATACCGAACAACTTTTCCAAATAAACTTATAACGAAATTTTATTTTTCACTCTCCATACCAAACTAGATCAGCTGATTCTCAATTTGTATGGGAGGTCAAAAAATTTTTTTCAAATCAAATCAAATATCTTTATTTGCATAAATGTATGTACAAAATGATGTTGTAACAATATGAATGTGCGAATACATTCTACCTTAGTAAGGCGTGCAAATCTATCATTTATTATCATTTCGTATTTCGACTTAATTTTATTTGGGAAAGTTGTTCAGTTTAGTGGCCTGAATCTGCCTTTAAAATATTTGCAGTTGTTTTAAATTCACCTTATATACATACATACATATCATCACGCCTGTCTCCCGTAGGGGTAGGCAGAGACTAGAGATTTCCATTGGCTACGATCCTTACATCGCTCTCTCGCCTCCTCCACACTCATCACTCTCGTCATACACGCTCGCCGATTTCGGGTACTCCTAATGTCTCCCTTTTTCAAAAGGTCTGCGATTTGGTCGCAGTATGTTTTACGAGGCCGACCCTGACCGCCGCTCCGAGGCAACTCTTGTAACGTTATTTTTTAATTCACATTAATAATTTAAGTCGATTGTCATCGCAATTTTTCAGTGATCGATTTAGCCGACTTTTCGTTATTGAACTCTAAGAAACCCGTACAACTGATATCCGATTCCGACTCGATTAAGTTTGCGCGATATTCGTATTCCCCTAACACAATTATGAATCTCCGACTATCTACAATTAAAGCTTGTTTAATATGTAAAAATCTGAGTAAAGTAATTTACCAAGCATCGAATCGTTGAATCGATATTTTGAGAATTTTCTGATGAACTACGATTTGGTCTTTAAATTAGTAGCGGAATACGAGAAACGTCAAAATGTGTCGTTGCAATTCAACTACGATGCAATTGAGCGCTATGTGCAATTGCGGAATTGGTGGGTTACTTATATCTTTATTTATCGACGCCTTTGTCAATGACGGTTGCGATTGGTGATCGATAATTCACACGTAGGATTTTCGTTTTGCATTGTATAATTGTGATGAAAAAGAATCGAGTAGTCGATACCAGATTGTGATCGATTATGGATAGACGAATCGAAATTGTCGACCTTCTCCCCATCACTACGGACGAGCTAGCTGTCAAATAGATTTCGTTGGTGGTTCGATTGGTTGCCGGCTTTGAATTAATTTTTCATTTTTTGCAATTAAGTTGCTATATAAACGAATCTTTTTACAAGTATTCTTTAAAAGTGCCGAAAAATATCGAAAGTCGAATATTCGAAATCGAAAAAGTACATGGAGGTTGTATTTTACCGACAACCAAGTTTTGTTAAAAAATATTTTGGAAAACCCTGAAAAGGTAATTTGTTTTGTTCTAATTTTCTATTTCCACGTTAGTATGCTAAATAAACCGTAAAATCCTCTCATTTGGTCTTATATTTTCTTGGTAAAATCAGATTCTTTGTGAGATTTATATTTTTGAGTTTAGGGTAGTTATCAAGTGTTTCTTGTATCCAGATTTTGTCTGGATTCTGTCTTAAAATGATTTCTAACTATTTGTACACATGAATAAACCTAGAACATATAAATTAAATGTAAAATATTTCACACAGGGTCTATTTTTCTCAAAATAGTCAGATATTTCATTACCAGGTAACCCACAATATAAAGTTGAGAATTTCTAGCTGATAATTGCAACCATACCGGATTTAGCAATGATTATACAATGAACATACTCTATTTTAACTAAATTTTACATACTTTGAGCAATAATTTGAGTGTGAAATAGAATTTTCAACACCGGGCTCCGCACTGTTTGTACTGTATCTGACAATCATTGTTACACAAGCCAATATATTCTTCAGGGTTTTTTTTACATTGCGCCTGAAGAGATCCACTGGACCGAATGGGACCCCTTTCTCTCCGGGTCTTTAACTAGAGAGGTCACAAAAGCGCGGGATCTGAGAGCTCATTTATATAAGGAACAAGAGGACTTGCCTTTTACTACAAAAAGCTTTCTCGTTTTAAATAAGGTAACAATACCCAGCTGAGGACTTCATTATCGGTCGGCCCTGCAGATAGCAATTACTTCTCTCAACTTATTTCCTTTTCTACTTTACTTTTTTTTCAAAACAAGGGAACAATATATATGACCAGTCGATCTGCTCTCCCTATCTATTTCTTTCTATATACATTTATTTCTTCTCTATCTCTCTTTTCCTTTTGCTTACTGAATGAACATCCCTTGGATTATATTATAATTATATCCTGTTGTAAACCTGTATTAAAAATAAATATTGTAAAAATTTTTGTTTGGTTTTGATTTGTTAATTTTTTTGTGTGGCTATTTTCCTTAAATAAATAAGGTACAGAAGATAGGAAAGAGACATTTCATTGGCGCCCGAACAGGGACGAGCAGATAAGAGGTAAATTAACTTGTATGGCTTGCAAATTTAAGTAAGTAAATAATCATAACCCTATTTCTGGTCATTTTGCTCAGAATTAGCTGTCAATATTGATCCCTTGTTTACTTTTATCAATTAAGTTTATTTTTACTACCCTACATTACAATCTGAAAATAAGTCAGTTACAATATAGAATAATTTTGCTTTTTACCAAACATTTGTTACGTCTGGTCAATATATTCTTAACCCTATTGTTTTTTTACCGTTTTCTATTTACAACTTGCTAAAAATGGGTGAAAGGCCAATTTGCTTTAATTTGCTACACAAAGATGAATTAGAGTATGAAGTAAGAATTCGTGGCGCTCAACCTAAGGATAATGTCATTGGTCTGAGGGCTCAGGTTCGCGCGCTTAGTAAAGAAATCCCATCAGATGAGATTTTCACTTGTGATGCGAATATCGCGGAGGAATTGAACATAATAAAAGACAAATTGGTTGAATTAGAGGGTTTAATTAAAGGAACAAGTAGTAAATCGGGTTCTCTTAAAATACTGAATAGAATTCAAACCTTAGGACACCATTTGTTTCATCGTTTGGGTAGATTGGATGCTGGTGATGTGGAAGAATACACCCCGCAAATTGAGAGCTTACAGGAACGATTAGACCGCATTTTGTTCAAAATTGACGGGATCATGGATAATTTTAAAAGCAGTTCTTCGCAGCATCATCACTCTTCTAACCCAGCAACCAATCCGCCGATGCCTTCTAGTAAATCTGATAATTCTTCAAATTCATACTCTCAGATTTATAAGCTAAACCTTCATTTTAATGGGAAGACTTGTGTAAAGGCATTCTTGCAACGTTTAGAAGAACTTTGTTTGTCCCGCGGTATTAATGATTGCAAACTTTTTAATTCTGCTGCCGAGTTATTCACTGAGGAGGCACTGTACTGGTATCGTGGAGTACGCGATGAGGTGAATGGTTGGTCTGAATTAAAATCCGCCCTTCTGGAGGAGTATCTGCCCGCTAATTATGATCACCGACTTTTGATAGAAATAAGAGCCCGCACACAAGGATCTGATGAAAACATAGTTAATTATCTGAGTGTTATGCAGAATTATTTCACTCGTTTGTCCAAACCCTTATCTAATGAGGAGAAACTTAATATTGTAATGTTTAATATTAGGCCTTTTTACACTTCCCAATTAGGTTTAAATCCAGTTGACTCGTGGACCGATTTGAAGCGTAAATGTAGACTCCTTGAGGATGCAAAGGAGCGTTCCAAGTTATTTTCAGAGCCCCCTAAATTGTCGTCTTCTTGTTTGGCCCCCGATCTTATTTACAAGGGCAACCGATGCCCTGCTGTTCCTAAAGTGGCCGCGACGATGGCACAGGTTGATGGTAGCAATTTCTGCGTCCGTTGTCGTGTAGATGGTCACACGTTGAAGTCCTGCAAGGCGCCCGCCATCATAATTTGCTATCGTTGTGGAAAGAGGGACGTCACCGCCAAAACTTGTCCTAAATGTTCCCCGTCGAAGACTGTCAAGTCGCCAACGCCGCCGTCCAATCCAAAAAACGAGTAAGCTTGAATCGACAACAAACTTCTACAGCTTCTAGTAATTTCTGTGCTGAAGAATGGCGGTCTTGGTTAAATTATTTGAAGAATTTCTTTTCATCAACCCGTCCCCAGCGCGTGTTGTCGGTTCGTAATTCTGATATTGAACCTATCTCGATGACAAGCGACGTTGACAACTCCTTCGACAGACGGCCGTATCTAAAGGCTAGTATACACGGACGGGTATTTAATGGCCTTTTGGATTCAGGCAGCCAAATTTCGATAATTCATGGCAGTACCGTGTCATATTTTCAAAAATTCACCACGGTACACGAGTCGGCGGATTTACACTATATTAAAACTGCTAATGATTCTACCGCACCTGTCACTGGATGTATCTTTTTGCCGGTTACAGTAAAGGATAGAACAGCAATTATTAAATTTTATATTATTCCAAACATTAATACTGACTTACTTTTTGGAATAGATTTTTGGAAAGTTTTTAATATAGCTCCCGACGTTTTATCACTGTTAAATGACAATCAGTTTGAATCTACTCGAGAAGTCCATACTGTAGCCGCCAAGGATAAAGCGTTACGAGACTTTGACTCGCTCTCCGAGTCAGAGTGTGAACTGGCTCGGGAAGTGATTCGAGAATTTGAGGAAATTTCGGCAGAAAAGAGAGGATTAGGGCGTACTCACTTGGTGACTCACCGTATTGATACCGGTGATCACCCTCCAATCAAGCAACGTTACTACATGATGTCTCCAGAGAAGCTAGCCGAAATGAACCGGCAGCTTGATCAAATGTTGAAGGACGATGTGGTGGAACCGAGTAATAGCGCTTGGAATAACCCCGTCACCCTAGCCCGTAAGGCGGACGGCACACTCCGTTTCTGCCTGGACAGCCGAAAACTCAACGCTATCTCTAAACACGACGCGTATCCTCTACCTTATATTAACCATATTTTGGATCAACTCAGGGATGCTAAATACCTATCTTCTGTTGATTTAAAATCTGCGTATTTCCAAGTACCATTGGATTCGAACGAATCTCGTGAAAAAACTGCATTTACCATACCTTCACGAGGTTTGTTCCATTTTAAGGTCATGTGTTTCGGCCTAACCTCTGCCCCGGCGACCCAACAGCGTCTTATGGACAGGTTGTTCGGCCCGGAGTTTGATAATAAAGTTTTTATTTATTTGGATGATCTTATCATCATTCATTCAACTTTTTCCGATCATTTAGAATTGTTACGTAAAGTCAGGGAGAAATTGCAGGCCGCAAATCTCACTGTTAATATGGGTAAATGCCAATTTTTCAGAAAACAATTAAAGTTTTTAGGTCACGTGGTCGATGAATTTGGTCTACGTACTGACCCCGATAAGGTAAGGGCTATTGTCGATTTTCCCACCCCTACATGTCGAAAGGATGTTAAGCGTTTTCTAGGCACTGCTTCATACTATAGGCGATTTATTAAAAATTTCAGTCATCGCGCCGGTCCCTTAAACGCGCTTACGTCAACTCGCAAAGGAGCTCCACCCTTCCGTTGGACTCCCGAGGCAGATAAAGCTTTTACTGATTTAAAGTTGGCCCTGACCACTGCACCTGTTCTAACATGTCCAGATTTTTCGCGTGAATTTTCTGTGCACTGTGACGCGTCGGATTTTGGAATAGGCGGGACCTTAGTTCAAAATATAGATGGACAAGAACATCCAATCGCTTATTGTAGTCGCTCGCTTTCCCCCGCAGAGAGAAATTATTCTGCGACAGAGCGGGAAGCTCTCGCAGTAGTACATGTGGTAGAGCATTTTCGACCTTATCTGGAGGGCAGTAAACCTTTCCGTATAGTTACTGATCATTCTAGTTTGAAATGGTTTTTAAATCTTGAAAATCCTACCGGTCGCTTGGCTCGTTGGGGTTGTAGGCTATCTCCCTATAACTTTATTATAGAGCATAGAAAAGGGTCACAAAATGTAGTACCTGATGCTTTATCGCGGTCCGTACCTGTGTCTGTAAATGCCATAGATTTAACTACAATTAAGGACGCATGGTATCTTAATATTGTAAAACGTTGCACCGAGAGACCCCGGGCTTGTCCGAATTATCAACTTGTGGATGGTAGGCTTTTCCGTTTTACGAAAATTTCTAACCAACTCAGTAGTGATTTCCAGTGGAAAGAAGTTATACCTCTTGAGCTTAGGGAAAGTATAATTATTGAAAATCATTCTAAACCTACTGCCGCTCACCTTGGTGTAGCCAAAACATATAAACGCTTAAAATTGAGATATTTTTGGCCTGGCATGTACAAAGATACCGTTAGTTTCATTAAAAATTGTGACATTTGTAGTGCCTATAAACACAGCTCACAGTGTACACCCGGCTTTATGGGAGAACCAAAAAATTGTACAAGGCCATTCCAGTGCATAAGTGTGGATCTAGTCGGCCCGCTACCAATGTCCCGCCGTCAAAATAACTACCTGTTAGTTGTCATTTGTTGTTTTACAAAATATTGTTTTTTGTTTCCACTTCGCAGGGCCACTGGAAAGGTTATTGCGCAAAGATTAGAAGATCATGTGTTTCTGGTGCATGGAATACCGCAAACCATAATTTCTGATAACGGATCCCAATTTACAGGTCGTGACATTTTAGCCTTATATGAAAAATATAATATCCCCCAGATACACCTAGGCCCAGTATATTGTCCGCAAGTTAACCCCGTTGAACGCTATAATCGTACAGTAATGACCGCCGTTTCGGCCTTTGTGGAAAATGACCATAGATCCTGGGATGAGAATATTCCAAAGATCCAATTTGCTATAAACACTTCGGTTAACGAATCCACCTCTTATAGCCCGTTCCTTCTAGTCCATGGTAGAGAAGCTATAGCCAATGGTGATATTTATAAAGATTGTAGTGATGTCAATGAATTAACTATTACTCCGCCTGATGCACATGTTCAAAAATTGGGTCAACTTTCTCAAATTTTCAATAATGTAAAAAATTTACTTAAGCAGGCGCATCAGAAGAATGTGAAATACTATAACAAGAGGCGTAGGGATGTATCCTTTAATGTAGGAGATATTATTTGGAAACGTACTTACAAACAAAGCGTTGCGAGTAAGTATTTCACCGCGAAGCTTGCTCCGAAATATGAAAAATGTAAGATTATCAGGAAACTTTCACCATTGGTGTATGAGTTGGAGGACGACCAGGGAAAATACATTGGTAAATGGCATATAAAAGATTTTAAATGTTTAGACTAGCTTTCATCGGCCGTGGGATGATCGGCCTCAAAGAATTATCTCCCCGTCTGATGTCCGGACGTGTCGTAGGAGGCGACTGTGGACTATTTTAGGTGTTTTCCATCCTTACCTAACCACAACTTATATCAATCTACCATTCCATTTAGTGTATCTTGTGTAATTTGAAAACCATAAATTTGTACTTAGTTTCTCTCAATTTTTATAACTGGTATAACAAGAAAACTTAATTTCTTTTATGCTGCGTTGTCTAAGGGATCCCATGACAATTAGCAACTATATTATGTCTATTTGCACCCTACCGGTGTTGGTAGATTTATTATTTTAATACATTTATTCCACGATTATAATATACTCATATAGGCGAGTATATTTGTTTCCGGAGAATAATAGGTTATTTTACTACTATTTTGTTATACAGGGTTGGGAGACGGTTTTATTACAGATTTACTAGTCATTTTTTTTTCAGGCCTTATGGGATGTAAGTAGTGGTTGGTTGTCACACCTTTAATTTTATTTTTTTATTCCTTTTTTTTTATATACATTATAACTTACCTCTAGTCAAAGGTTTTAATCAGTTGTTGTTTTACTCCTTTAAACTACTTTTATTTTTACAAAGGGTTCATTCCTGTTTTCAGGAATTAACTTTTCTTTTCACTTACCTAGTAAGAGTTTTACCCTATTTTTATACATAATGAAATAAGTATATTTTATTTTTACTTTGGATTCATTCCTGTTTTCAGAAACCTATCATTTTAATAATTTACTTTTCTTGTTTATTTTCCTTGACTGGAAACTGTGAGAAACAATTGGCCCCTTTGTTAGTTAAAGAAAAAATATAAATTACAATAGGCTTCCTGTTTAGAGTACCTACCTGATTTTGTAAAATTTTGTCAAAACTCTTTTATTTTTCAAATCCTATATTGATACATACAACCAATTTTGGCTAATAATTCAGTAGATTATAGTTTCACTTAATTTTCCCCACAGAATTACCAGATCAATATTTATTTACAATACTATGCCTTGGTCTATTTTTTTTGTCATTGTGTAAACTCCAGTAGCGACTTTATATACAAACTGTTTAACCAATCTTTACCCTATATATATACCTAGACATTCTAAAATACATGCTTATGTAATTATGTATCAGTCTTGAACGATTTCTTTTCGAACAAATCGTTTGCAAGCCTGGCCGATATTCTCCCGCTGTAGTTATTTGCCTGAGCAGTCCTTTAGTAGTGGCATTCATTTTTGAATATCCATTTTCATATATTCCTCTATATTATAACCTATATTTCAGTAATAAATTCGATTTTTTTATTATTATGGTCGGTACCTTCAAATATCATAAAAAAAAGTAAATCAACTCGACGGTAGTATGTTTTTTATTTTTAACTGTCAACGTCAAGTAGTGCGGAAAATGTTCGGATCGATATCGTTATCTGATGAATCGATCGATTGAATCCATCCTATGATTTGGTTTATATCGATTGTGTCTCGATTTACTTTATTGCCTTTTCTATCTATTCTTATAGTAAAAGTAAGTGAATATTAATCTTCTTTATGGTATACAAAAGGCCGAGGACGTCCCGCGAATTCCCTACGTGAATTCTTATCCGGGGAAGGGGGTGTTGTAACGTTATTTTTTAATTCACATTAATAATTTAAGTCGATTGTCATCGCAATTTTTCAGTGATCGATTTAGCCGACTTTTCGTTATTGAACTCTAAGAAACCCGTACAACTGATATCCGATTCCGACTCGATTAAGTTTGCGCGATATTCGTATTCCCCTAACACAATTATGAATCTCCGACTATCTACAATTAAAGCTTGTTTAATATGTAAAAATCTGAGTAAAGTAATTTACCAAGCATCGAATCGTTGAATCGATATTTTGAGAATTTTCTGATGAACTACGATTTGGTCTTTAAATTAGTAGCGGAATACGAGAAACGTCAAAATGTGTCGTTGCAATTCAACTACGATGCAATTGAGCGCTATGTGCAATTGCGGAATTGGTGGGTTACTTATATCTTTATTTATCGACGCCTTTGTCAATGACGGTTGCGATTGGTGATCGATAATTCACACGTAGGATTTTCGTTTTGCATTGTATAATTGTGATGAAAAAGAATCGAGTAGTCGATACCAGATTGTGATCGATTATGGATAGACGAATCGAAATTGTCGACCTTCTCCCCATCACTACGGACGAGCTAGCTGTCAAATAGATTTCGTTGGTGGTTCGATTGGTTGCCGGCTTTGAATTAATTTTTCATTTTTTGCAATTAAGTTGCTATATAAACGAATCTTTTTACAAGTATTCTTTAAAAGTGCCGAAAAATATCGAAAGTCGAATATTCGAAATCGAAAAAGTACATGGAGGTTGTATTTTACCGACAACCAAGTTTTGTTAAAAAATATTTTGGAAAACCCTGAAAAGGTAATTTGTTTTGTTCTAATTTTCTATTTCCACGTTAGTATGCTAAATAAACCGTAAAATCCTCTCATTTGGTCTTATATTTTCTTGGTAAAATCAGATTCTTTGTGAGATTTATATTTTTGAGTTTAGGGTAGTTATCAAGTGTTTCTTGTATCCAGATTTTGTCTGGATTCTGTCTTAAAATGATTTCTAACTATTTGTACACATGAATAAACCTAGAACATATAAATTAAATGTAAAATATTTCACACAGGGTCTATTTTTCTCAAAATAGTCAGATATTTCATTACCAGGTAACCCACAATATAAAGTTGAGAATTTCTAGCTGATAATTGCAACCATACCGGATTTAGCAATGATTATACAATGAACATACTCTATTTTAACTAAATTTTACATACTTTGAGCAATAATTTGAGTGTGAAATAGAATTTTCAACACCGGGCTCCGCACTGTTTGTACTGTATCTGACAATCATTGTTACACAAGCCAATATATTCTTCAGGGTTTTTTTTACATTGCGCCTGAAGAGATCCACTGGACCGAATGGGACCCCTTTCTCTCCGGGTCTTTAACTAGAGAGGTCACAAAAGCGCGGGATCTGAGAGCTCATTTATATAAGGAACAAGAGGACTTGCCTTTTACTACAAAAAGCTTTCTCGTTTTAAATAAGGTAACAATACCCAGCTGAGGACTTCATTATCGGTCGGCCCTGCAGATAGCAATTACTTCTCTCAACTTATTTCCTTTTCTACTTTACTTTTTTTTCAAAACAAGGGAACAATATATATGACCAGTCGATCTGCTCTCCCTATCTATTTCTTTCTATATACATTTATTTCTTCTCTATCTCTCTTTTCCTTTTGCTTACTGAATGAACATCCCTTGGATTATATTATAATTATATCCTGTTGTAAACCTGTATTAAAAATAAATATTGTAAAAATTTTTGTTTGGTTTTGATTTGTTAATTTTTTTGTGTGGCTATTTTCCTTAAATAAATAAGGTACAGAAGATAGGAAAGAGACATTTCACTCTGTATAAATAGATGAGATATATAGATTGCACTATATTGACTTTGCCCAATACTTGGACACATCTATTGCCTATTGATCTGCCATATTTAAGACCCGCAAGAGGCGGATTTATTGGGGCATGACTGGAGGCGAGCCTTACGTCGTTCTGAGAAGTGAACATTTTGGGAAGTGAACTTTTTGGGTCGAAAGGATTCATTGCACCGCACCACAGATGCACTGGTTATTACTGGATGAATAAACCGTATCTAAAACAGTTTTCTTGATTCTGTTTAGTTTTATTCTCATCGATCGGATCTCTAGATTAAAGGGTCAACGCCAAGACTTCTTGCCTAGTCAATGACACTGAGTTTTTTCTAGCTATCGTGTTCTTCAGCTTATGACTCGGACCACAGCACAATTTCGACGATGTTCCCTATGAATGGTTACGAGATATTTCATTAAATACTCTCAGAATAGTTGATGGCTGAATGTTCGTTGCTCATATTGTATTGCTTAACAAATGTTTATGAGTTTGTATTTCTTTATTTATTTCATACTTTTTACCGTCCGTCACGTGTCCTTATATTTTTTTTTGCGACAGAAAATGATGGAATTGAAGTATCTAAACCGACGAACTTTTTACAATGGTCGACCTCTAACTAGGGCAAACAACCACTAGACCAGCGGGACACGGTCAGAAATGGTTTGATCAAGAGTTTTTGTAACGCTCGAACACAATTGTGTCCAGACCTTGGTACTGTTAGGAGGTAACGGTAAACTGATTTAAAGATTATTAATCGTTCCACAGGTAAACAAAAAAAATGTTCAATACTTCGAGGATTACCCTAAACCAAATGAAACAAGTAACACAATTGTGTGTCATATGTTGACAAAATGTCGATTCATTTAAGTGCAGGTATTCCCAAATCCATGTTTCCTTAACCTTGTGAGTTAAGTGGATATTACTAATAGCATTGTGTATGTTACACAATATTCTTTTTCCTTTTACGCATGTTGTAATAGTATTAATACATTTTAAAGATTTTTTTTATCCATAAGTTTAACTATTTTATTTCAAAAAACAACAAAGTATGTGCTAACAATATGAATTAAATATTTTATAATGTATTGTTCTATTTTGAACAATATCTGTAATTTGTCTTAAGATTTAAAATAAATAATAATCTAATATTAGTTTCAATTAATGAACTTTAGAACCGTAAAATTATTCTGAAAAACATCAGCCATTTTGGTGTAATTAAAAATAATACTTCATCAATTCCTCTTTATTGAATGTAACTTAATTAATAAAAACAAATAAATAAAATCTCATCAATGGTATAATAAATAATACATAATATTTAAATAGTGATATATAATTTATAGCATGTTATCGATTTAATCAATTTATCGACCTATACCAGCCATATCAACTATATTACAATTAGAAATATGCACATACCTATTTCCTTTATATGGGTTCTTGACTAGTTAATTTCACATTTAACATTCGAAATAGGTAATTTAATTATTTTATTTTTTTACTCTCAAATATTTTTTTTTTGTAAAAAAATAATAATAATTATATGTTTCTCATAGTAGACGATATAAAAATTTATAAGGAAAATGTAAATGGAAAGAAGACAAATAAGAAATAAATATGAAATAAGAAGGATGTACTCGTAACAAAACCATGGTGGAAAAAGGTTGAAATAGTATGAGCATAGTAAAGAAAGAATGGAAGGTTCGGATATGGACGAAAGTAGTAATCAATTTTGACTGCTTATGAATAATGTAAGGCTATGATGGATGAAATGATTGATTTCAGAATGAGATAGAAGACTAATATGATAAATTGCATGTAATGATTGCATTAGAAAATGGACAGTGGAAAAAATTTGAATGAACCGATGAGTAGCAATCATACTTAAGGACTGAAATATTGAAGATATTTCAGTCCTAAAGTATGATTGCTAGACTGCTCATTATACTACTTGAACTATGATACTTTCATACACTTATATCAAATCTTTAGTTGAAAAATAATAAACCCCGGTAGCATTACCAGGATTCCAAAAACCGGCAATAGTTACATTATTTCTAGAACAAATTCCATTTTTATACTCCTTATAATTGTCACAATTGTGAGCCAAAAACATTTCAGGGTGATTAACAGTAGCTGTGTACATATTTATACAGGTTTTATGGTTACATCTAGCTGCTTTGCTCGAATCAAGTATACCCGGTATATAAGGTGTCTTACAATTAGGTTGAACAGCCCCGTTTTTATTTACATAGAAGTCTATATCACCTAAAACACTAGTAGTTCCTAACATACCAGCATTGCAATGGTAAACTTCAACGTATTCGGCAACACCTGATCTGATTTGCTCTTGAATCAAGCTTTTGGAGTAGCAAGGGCCAGCTGGATCTAATGCTGTAATCCTTGCAATTTTTTCACCAGTTTTATTAATGAACGTCTCTCCAGTATGAGCTAACATCTGACTGCCCAAACTATGACCAATACAGTGCATATTCTTTGGAGAAATTCCACCTTTTTTCAAATCGGCCAGCATGAGACCAATTTCTTTACCTATGTAGTGGACATATCTTACAGATCTTTCATAACTTTTCTTGCTTCCTTGGCTGTCATTTGTGTACTGTGAATGATCAAATATAATTAAATAGCTGTTTGGGTAGTTTCGGAATGCCTCCCTAATCTTTTCTTCAGTTTTCTTTGTGATTTTTGATCGGAATCCAGGGTTGAAAATAATGAACTTTCTGTTTTTGTCAAGATCTGGAATCGAGAGGATTTCCTTAGCGGCGTCCTTGATCATGTAAGTACCAACAAAGGTTTTGGAGAAATCGTAAAAATAGACGTCTACCAGGCTCACGTCAAGATCGAGGTCTCTGCTGTGATCACCTGAAATAATCAAAAATAATTCGTTAAGAAAGAATATATCAAATAATAATTGAAATTAATATAAACCACATATCTATTTAGTCATATCTACATTTGTTTTGGATATAGAGTAAACAAAATTAAACAAATTGTAACTTGTAAGAAACTATTAAGCTAGCGATCGGGTGAAACGTAACGTTACAACGCATATACTTAATACTTCCACTGCCCACACTCTATCTTTATCACCCTGGCAGGGTCGCCATGTAGAGATGAGATTATGAGGTGACTGATTTAAATGACGATTGGTGTTACACTCTTTTATTATTCGGTTACATACATTATATATATGCTTATAGCTATTCTTACGTGCTACTAGCCCACTACAGTTAAATGCTAAACAGGAGAACTGCAATAAAGAAACACACGACAATAAAAATAATGTTAAATGATATGACTGCCGGTCGCACACTCTGAAAACACATATGTGGTCACGATCCTCAGCATTGAAGGACCGATGAAGAAGAAGAAATGATAATAATGAGTAACGCGGAACCGCTATTGATGAACGATGACGAACTGAGTATGAAATGTAATGAATTGAGTTAATGATGTGAAATGCTAGCTCTGTACGCTAGCTCGTACACACATTATTGTAAAAATAATTTCTGTATCATCTAACCCGTTACATCCGTCCAGTTAGAACACTGTGCAATGTAACAATAGAACGTCACAATTGTGATTGTTAATAAGACCTTGACAAATTGACTTCGAATTTGTTTAATTCTGTATCGAACAAAAAAACAGAGATATGCTGTTTGAAGATGCATTATGTGCCATACCTAAACATTATGAACATGGTATGTGGTGTTTTTGGGTAAATAGTGTATCTTTAATATAATAATAATCCTGTGGCGACACTAGCGCCACAATAAAAAACTACTGGGGGTTTACTACCGTCTCTTAAAACAATGCAAGATCCAGTGAGTAAGGGAGATGTCGCCTTACATCGTGTCTCGCTTACTCACTGGATCGAGCTTGCGTTGAGGATACACCTGTCACTCTCGCCTCACTCCAAAATCTCATCTTCCATGTTTATCTCTTTTCCTCCTATCATAGTTTGCCAGATGCATCTAAAGTCCTGTTACTCCCGTTTAGGGGAAGCCCCCTTCAGCTGATACTTAACCCTTTAAGTAGTAGTAAATCCAAGAAGATAAATAAAAATTTTGCAGACATTGTATGTTAATTTTGAATTCACATAAATATTGTGTTTTATTTCGTTAATTAATTAAACCAAATTTTAGGTTCTGTTCTCAAACATGTTTTTTGTGTAAAAAAACACTTGTTTATTATGACGGCCAAGGCGAAAGATGACATCTTAAAAATATAAGGTGGACTCAAATCAACTGCAAATATTTTAAGGGCAGATTCAGACCACTAAACTGAACAACTTTTCTAAATAAACTTATGTCGAAATAGAAAAAAAAAGTTGACCTGCCATACAAATTGAGAATCAGCTGATCTAGTTAAGTATGGAGAAGTGGAGAGTGAAAAAAAAAAAATTTCTTATTGTGATATAAGTTTATTTAGAAAAGTTGTTCAGTATAGTGGTCTGAATCTACCCTTAAAATATTTGCAGTTGATTTGAGTTCACCTTGTATAAAGATAAGATTTTATCCTTGACTGTATTGTAAGACTACTGCAATATTTTTGTATTTTTTTCTTAAATCCAATTCAGAAATTGTAAATAACCAAAAATAGATACTTTATAAATAGCTATACAAGTATGAACATATGTTTTTACATAAAACACTTATATTATGCAAATGGTATTCAGGCAAATTCTAATTATAATTTTGTTATGCACTTGCAACCGAAATTGTAAACATAGAATTCTAGTAAGTAGGTATTATAATCACCTTTCAAAAAAGAGAGGTTCTCAATGCGGTTGTTAGTATCTATAAATGAAAGTTTCGTCTATCTCCGTGGCGAAATGCTAAACACTAGACCGCTAACCTGGTGGTTCTGGGTTCGTCTTTAGGGCAAGTTAGAAATGGCCTTTTTAAAATTATCTTAAGCTTTGGTTGATATTTCTCTGTACGTATTAATATAGTATTATTGAGTAAGTATCCTTCGACATAAGTTTTTAACTTTCTTTGAGGTTAACTCAATCGGTATGCCTTAAAAATACTTTTATTTTTATCCAAAACTACCACTGCACTGGAGAGAATGATCAGGCAAAAAATAGACTAAATATTGAAATTAACCTTGTTCATAGTTTTATGAAATAAAAGATTTAAAATGTTAATTTAATTTGAATAAGGAGTTAGAAAATAGTTTAAAAAAAAAACAGGTCAAGTACGAGTTGAACTCGCGTGGAGAGGGTTCCATACAATGCCAATGTCAGTTTTTAAATTCAATTGTGGTATTTCAACTAACTACTGCTATCGCCATCTAGTGGTGTTTAATTGAACTAAAACGTTTTATATTGAATTTACCACTTAATTGTGAATTGACAGAGTTCTTGTAAGTTTTTCCTGTAATCTACAGGCACAGAACTATATTTCGTATTTTTTTCAAAATTTTAGACCCAGTAGTTTCGGATATCAGGGGGGAGAATGGTCAATTTTCGTCTTCTTTTGTGAATAAAATGAAAACTATTTATGTTACAATAACAACAAAAATATATTTGAGATCCTCATAACGAGCTCTTTTATTGATATATAACACGGTAAGGTTTGCAAAACTTTCTTTTTTAAATTCCTAATTTGTCCCCCGAAAATGACCCTTTTTAAAAAAATATTTATTTTCTTTGCACATCTGTGTTTGGGTCACAGGATTACGCCATCTTACCAAATTTCATCTGTTTTGGTTCTGTGGGTTCGGAGGAAATTGGCTGTGACAGACGGACGGACGGACAGACAGACGCACGAGTGATCCTATAAGGGTTCCGTTTTTACATTTTTGTACGGAACCCTAAAAAGTAACAATTTATTTAAAAGTAGCAAATCACTATCACTACATAGTATAAAACAAAGTCGCTTTCTCTGTCCCTATGTCCCTTTGCATGCTTAAAATTTTAAAACTATGCAACGGATTTTGATGCGGTTTTTTTAATAGATAGTGATTGAAGAGGAAGGTTTTTATGCCCATGCGAAACCGGGGCGGGTCGCTAGTATAAGATAAATTGAATATCTTATTAATTATGTAAATAAGTAAACACAAAATTAACTCACATTTAACATAACGCAGCGACAAATGCATTGGACCATATTTCTCAAAATCACCAGGTCCCCAACACGAAACGACACCAAACAAAAATATCACTAGATTCACAAGTAAGATCATTTTCATTCGAACGATTGAATGAAATGAGGCGAAATCACCTTCAGTCGTTGCGCTTGCGCAAATGAACCAATGACGTAATACAAACGTGCAAGCGGTAACGCTCTATAGTCACAACTGAATATTGTTCTGTACCGTCTCAAAAAGAGGAAACTTATTTTTAACTACTCATTAACTAAGTAAGTTTTCATGTATTTAGAGTAAGAAAAAAGGTGTGTACTTGAATATACAAACGTGTATATTTTTTCGATTTTTTTTTTCTATTTTAAGAATGTTTAATTTTTGGAAATGGCTCAAAATTCTGCTAGACATCATTCTTTCAACAGTATCAAGTCCACTGTTGGGCATGTGGGCTTACAACTCCACCTTCATCATAGACCAATTTGATACGGCCCGCACCCAGATTCTGGTCATCGCATCATCTGGTAGGTTGATGCTAGGCTAGACTGTTACATACTAATTATGTGGTAAATAAAGATTAAAAACTTTGATTTTACTATTTTATAGAATAATTTACCATTAAGAAACTGTAACCAGATACAGCCCGAGGTATTAATTATCTTACCGAAGTAAAAAGAAAAATATACTTTAAAAACATGAGCCTCCATACAAATAAAGTAAGTAGCTAATCCAAGTTTTATGATTTTATTACATACTAGCTGTTCCCCGCGGCTCCGCCCCGCGTGGGACTCGGTTATATCGCGCCCAAAAGTAGCCTATGTTTGACCTCAGGTCGTTAACAACATCCCTACCAAATTTCATCACAATCGGTCCAGCAGTTTAGCCGTGAAGAGGTGACAGACAGACAGACAGACAGAAAGACAGACAGACAGACAGACAGACAGAATTTCGCATTTATAATATTAGTATGGAAGTATGGATAGTATCAAGTATCACTAGGTATGTTTCCTAAAGAAAATTGTTTAATATCGCGAACTGAGTCAATGTTTGATCTATCTTTATCAGATATCCTCTGCATGGTATCTTATCTCAATGTGTGAGTCATGGATGTCCATGATCTCTAGTGTTGGTTTATTTAGACGATGATAGCAACCAGTAACCAGGTAAATTACCTTTATCACAAGACTTTAAGTATTAATATGTCTTAACTCTATGAAGAAATATGTCTTTGCTAGTCTTTGTTTGCACTTCTACTCTTTTCTTGTGCATTTTCTTTCGTCATTCGCCGGTTGACTGTAAGAGATCCCATCCTGGGATAAGTCCGCCATTGTCTTCTTATTTTAATAATGTTCCTTTTACTATGTATTTTAAAGCAATAAAGATATTACAAATAAACAAACAAACAAGAAAAATAAACAGGATGTTGAACAAACAATCTCACTTTCGCATTCATAATTTTATAATATTAATTGGGGTTATGAACAAATTGGCGGGTAAAACAAAACGGGCAAAGCTAGTGTTACAAAAAAAATTTGGAATCGCAAGCGCAATTTTTTTTTAAATCTATGCCTATCTATGAAGTTAGAAAAATAAACATTGTTTTTCTTTTTAAAATAATTTCGCTGCGCCGCGCCGAGCCGTCATAACTCGAATTTGCGACTTGCACGGCAAATTCCTGAAAAAATATGGCCGCCGTCAGTTTCAAATAGACAAATATAGCTGTCGTCACGTCGTTGGCGGGAAACTTTTGATTTTTTTTTTGCCAATTTTACCGTCGTTAAATTTGAAGTTTTTTTAACTAGCGGTGTTATTGGGTTCTGCTGTTGGGAATCATATAGTTGTTTATTTTAATCCATACTAATATTATAAATGCGAAAGTCTGTCTGTCTGTCACCTCTTCACGGCTAAACTGCTGGACCGATTGTGATGAAATTTGGTATGGATATAGTTATGCACTAGGAGTCAAACATAGCCTACTTTCGGGCGCGATATAACTGAGGCACACGCGGGCGGAGCCGCGGGCAACAGATAGTTTATTTATAAAAGCATAACAACAGACACTAAGTACTAATGTCACATTATTTCACAATAAATGAGTTATACACCAATTTAGCGTCCTATTTGAGCTAAGACAGTAAATCAAGTATGTATTATTATATATTTTTACAAATTGTCTCTCTTTTTTGTTTGTTATTTTCATACATTTTTTTTTTATTTTATTACTAGTGCCATCCTTCGCGCATTCAAACAAATGGAAATCCTTCCATTTCACATCCCACTAATGCTAAGACTCGCCAGAAACATAATTGCCTCCAAGACGCTCTATAAAATTGCGCCTAAAAGCAAACTGTAATAAAAAGGGAAAAATGCCGTTTATACGGAGAAGTAAGTGCGGGTATTGCCTTAGTACGTAAGTGTAAAGAGGAAGCGATTAGGAATAATGTAAAAAATGTAGGAATTGATAAATCAGATGAATGGCTTAGTCCAAAACAATTTCGGATTTCGAATGATTTTTCAACTTTTCAAAAAAGAAGGATACCTTCTATTTTTTAAAGTTTCAAAAAAGAAGGATACCTTCTATTTTTTAAAGTTTTTTTGTTCACCGTTTTAGGTGTGTAAGATTTTAAAAAGATAAATTTATTAAATTCATTGAAATTATAATTTTTGCGTGATAAAAATATAAACATATTCTCTATCTCTATCTCATCTGCTTAAGGATCTCCTAGTTACGTTAGAACGTTGCATCTGAATCCGTTTTTGTCCTTTATTTGTCATCATCCGAGGTTATTTCCTTGTTATATCTTTAGCTTACGCTCCAGGGTCTTTTAGTCATTTACGGTCCTAGATAAACCTCTTTTATCTTTTTTAAAAGGAATACCCTAATCGTGAAATCACTAAACTCAAAGCTAAAGCAATATTACGATTTATATATATTCAACGTACCTCATTGTTCCAAAATCCAAAAACTGAAGGTAATTAAGTAAATTACAGCATATTCCAAATATATGTCTGAAATTGAAGCTTTATCGATAGTTAGAAACTCGAAACTCTACAACAACCAAATACGCTGAGTTTCGCTATTCAAATTTGCGATGGAACAGTGAAAAGCCTACAATACGTCACCATCGACAGCTCATTCTCAATAGTCACGAAATAATAGCCCTACTCCACTTTCTAAACTACAAATCAAGGCAAAATCAACCCTAATTCAAGTTAAAAAGAATCACGACTGCCGCAAATATAAGTTTGAAATTGTCCGTTCGATACCCAAATTTCATTGACCCGCGGCTATCAAAGAAGCTTCCTCTATGTGACTCTGTTTCTAACTAACAGAGAAGGGTAAAAGGGGTCAATGTAATTTGGTTTTACAAGAGAAACACATCACACGTCAGCGGAATCGTAACGCTGCACGGGAACAAAGTGCATCTAGTTAAAACGGGAGGCACAATAGCGCCATCAATATTGGTTGACCCCCCTAGACCCCCGGCCTCCATTTAAAATGGCGATGGAGGATTGCTGTCGAAACTCGACACATTGTGACTGCTGACGACGTCACAGATTAAACAGCGGTATTGACGCTTCCATTTTTAAAATTAATTGAATACCTGGCAGCATAAAATTAGGAAATCGCCCGCCAGATTTTTTTTTAATCTATGCCTGGAAGTTTTGAGGATGTATCCTAATAATTTGCTATAGAAGGATGATTTCATAGTACCTAATAAGTGATGATAGGAGTAGAAAGCCAATTCTATTATCTGTTTCCTCTGTAGTAAGAGTTGCGGAAGACAGACAGCAATAGCTAGTGATAACCAGTATCGCCAAATCAAGGAGCGTACCAAAGCAGAATTAGGAACTGTGGTCCGCATACACAAGGTACCTAATTCTATGTTACAATTGAATAGGAGACTACGTACGAAGACCATATTATTATCACCTTCCTACCTAGTCTATGATGATTTCTTTTTTAAATTTCCTGGAAAGGACGCGCGTTAAAAAACTTCTTTTAAAAAGTCATGCCTTTATCTACTGTTAAAAAAAAACACTACAACAGAAAACTTCGATTTTCTTTCGCTGGCATTGCCATTGGTATTGTCTTGTTTGCTGTGGATGCAATAACCAGCGCGACAATAAAGCTACCCCCCTACCAAGAGATTTTATAAACGCAAGTTAGATTAATATCCGCCAGGGGCGCTTTACGGATTTGGCATACAAAATTGCTAACGCAGTCCTTAGTCAGGATACTCCATATACCAATTACACACTGACCAGTTCTAGACACAACTAATCTAAATCAAATCAATTTGAGAGCTTGGTTTATACGACATATACCAGTTGCTCACTGTATTGTATATGCATGTATGTGTGTGCTTACGGTATGAGCTAACCACGGCTCTACCATGACCATTTTTGTTTACTTACCTATGCATTTCTGTTCGAATTCTTTTCTTGTTTTTTTTTTCCTTCTAGAACACCTCTTTACGTAGTGGGATTAAGTTTTTTTTAAACTTTCTTTTTTGCTTTAACTTGGCACAGCTTTTATTAACATAATGAGATTGACCCGTGCTTAATTCTACACGTATACTTAGTAGTATAAATAAAAATAATAAGTTTGTATGTCTAATAAATGGAAACTATTCAACTATTTGGAAAATTCTATACAACAGGTGAACATAGATTAGATACAACGAGAAAGCGAGTGAAGCCGCGGGCATCAGCTAGTCCTTTATAATTTTACTCTTGTCAATTTTGTGTATCCTAATTAGTGGTAAAATAATTTTAATAAATCAGGATTAACGAGGCCGAGTTTGACAAAAGATGATAGCACACCAAGCGAAAGTAGAATACACTAAAATCTTTATTGCCCATGTACAGAAAAACTTTGCTAAACCGGCCATTCTCAATTTTGGCATTCTTAGTCTAATTACCACAACCCTTTTAATTTTTTGAACTTATTCATGAAATATGACTGTAGAGAGAATGAATATGAATCAATTGTGAATTTAATCGTATTGGCATTTATTTAGCTTATGTAGTATCCAAGTTATCGGAATCTAAAATATTTGATGGTTGTGACAATTGGAAATTATAATTTTACCTCGTCCCGGTAATTAAAAACTTGAATTTTTCCATATTAGTATATTGAATAATGACCGCTTATGTATTTAAACAAGATATTTACATATTATATATTAATTTTGTTAAGAAACTATCATATAAAATGCAACAATTCAACATTATAATTAGTTTATAATTGTTTGAGTATGCTTAAATCTAACGGAAATAACAGCTGTTTTGGTTTTTAATTGACGGTGGCGCTAGTGTTCACCGAGGTATCACCTTAAATAACAGCTGTTATATACTTATTTTTAAACAACAGCAGCGATGGCAATTAGAAAAGTTGTGGCAATAAGCGTCGTGGCTCTTAGAGAGAAACATAATTTAAAAAAAAAAAGCTACTTAATAAACAGAATTCTCATAAAGACACATCATAATCCATAGAGCCCAGAAATCTGCTTAACTAACTCGTAAGTTTTTAATCAAGGCTACATGAATTAGAAAAATCGAAAACCAAAGTCATGGCAATTGGATACTTAGGTGTCTAGTTGGCGATTACTCGACACAGCGCACAACCACACTCGACGAGTACCTCGACAACACAGACGGCTCGGGACCTGTGCTATAGTGATGTGCCAGAGATTCTTATTTAGGGATGTGCGCCCTCGATTGCAAGTGGTTTTGGCAATTATTGTCCAAGGTCGGACACGTCTTCAATTGATAATTTTGACTAAGAAAGTATTAGTAACTTGTTGTATTTTTGATATGTTGCTAAATATATATTCCTTAATATAAAAAACCATCTAAAATAACTAAAACTCTTTCTCTGAATAAGTATTAGACAAGTTTCCAAACTGGGAGAGCGCGTGGACGCGTCGTGGTAGTTTAAGAACAATGTTTTGAAAAAATAATTCTGTTATACTTTGCAATATAGAGATATTTTTTAAAGTGCAACATATAGAAATAGTTGTTAGCTACTTTACAAAAAAAAACAGCACATAATATTATTATGTTTACATGAAAATTTTGCACTGGACGCTCTAAATTAAGCTTTCTGAGAATGGCCGACGTATATATAGATCAATGTGTCTCCTCCAGTCACTTGAGTATAGTGGTAAAATGAAATAGTGACAACAATTTTGTGTTTTGTGGCATGACACTGTCTCACTTGTAAATGTGATACAAAATGACCAGCTGCTCGAATTTCAAAGTTAACATTTTAGCCAAAAATTGCAGCGTTTTTTTATATGGCGCCACAAATTTTATTGTAGGTACACTACGCTCAGGCAAGTCCTATTTTGTGTTATTATTTCATTCTTTGTTATTTTGTTATTTGTAGATGCTTATTTTCTTACTTTACGCTAAAACTTACTCGCTTGGGAAACCGTTAGAATCCACCAGAATTACAGATGTACTTGTAAAATGTGATCTTACTTTTTATACCCGTAGGAGTATGAGGTGGTTTATTCTTGAGTCAGATACCAAACACCAGTTATTAACTCAGTGTGTCCATACCTCAAAAGAGGGTCAGACCAAGAGTCCAATTATAAAACTTTACCAACGTTCCCTAATTAGAAACGCCGGATACTTAGAGATTGCTTTTGATTTAAAGAAAAAAGAAATAAAAAATAAAGATGGCGGAGGATTTATGCGACGGACCGAAGGCAATTAAGTATGCTTTTTCGTGCCAGAATTTTAATTTCGCCTAATGAATGTCTATTATTCATTAATTTGATTGCTATTTTTTTAGCTTAATGAACCCACAGGTGATGATTGAATGAATTAGCACTTAATTGAATAAAATACAATAAATGTAGGGCCGTAGTAGGTATGTTAAAAATGTTTAGGCAACATAATGATTAGGCAAACAGGTGGCCTAATATTTTTTGCCGCTACTTTCTTTCATGAGTCCCTTTCCTTTGCTACTTCTTTTCCAAAAATGAAATTATTTTATCATCCTTTATCGTAAACCCTTAATTTCGGACCATCTAGTTCTTGGCCCTTTTTTCTTTATATACCCATCAAGTGAGACACAGGTAGTAATTATTTCAGCCCATATTTTCGGATGCATGCGGCATAAGAGCATAATCAAAATTATAAAAAAAAAAAATTGAAATTGAAGATAATTTGATTTTTGAATTATAACTGCACCCGTAGCCAAGTGACAATTTCAAAACACTAACGAATGTCGACAGGAACAAAATGTATGGGGTTGACATAAGATGCGGTAAATCACGTGGTCAATCTTATGTCAATCCCATACATTTTGTTCTTGTCGTATGTCGTTAACGTGTTGCGATTGTGACTTTGGCTAAGCCCCCAGATCACCTTTTTTAATATTTATCGCAATTGCGACTATTTTCATTATTTAACCAATGTTTGCTAGTATTGATAAAATGATTTGCTATAAGTACTCATCTTGTATTAAAAAATATTTGCTAAGTTTATTTAAAATCCATGCATCATGCACATACAAAAATGTTACTTACCATTATCTTTTATTTTGGTCAAAAACAATGTAGTATATTTGATATTCTCAAATGTCACTTATAAGTGTTGTACCTACCCTCTTGTTTAAAATAAATACTTCTCAACTAGCAAGCTCGTGTTTCACTTCATGGTGGCAGCGGTGATACATTAAAAATAGTAAATATTCAAAATTTAATGTATTACATCACAAATGTGTTGTATAAAAGAATAGTACATTATAATTTATTGTAAACGCGATGGAACACGCACGTCCTCCACCTGAATTACGTGTTGACGGCAATCCGGCGGTGCGGGCCGACACGTGGAGAAAATGGTGGCAACAGTTCTCTGTGTTCTTGAAGGCATCGGGAGTACATAAGGAAACCGCAGACGTGCAAGCCAGCTTGCTGATAAACCTCGTCGGAGCAGAAGGATATGAAATATTTTCCACATTTACATATTCGAAAGATGAAAGTCAAGATGATATACAGTGTTTGAAAAAAAAATTTGATGCTCATTTTGGAACCAAACCGAATGTTACGTCGCTGAGATTTAAGTTTTTCACACGTAAACAAAGCGCAGGGGAAACTATAAATCAATACGTTACCGCGTTAAAAATCCTCAGCAAAGAATGTGAATTCGAGCATTTGGTCGACGGGTTAATTAGAGATCGAATAGTGTGTGGCATATTAGACGATGTAGTACGGGACAGGCTACTTCGAGCAGAGGAGTTATCGTTGAGAAAAGCCGTACAGATATGTGAAGCGGCCGAAATGTCTAAAGAGGAGAGTAGACAGATCGAGCAGGCGTCGACGTCAACAGCCCAAGTGGACACGGTACAGGGGGTCAGGCGCAGCGCAAGGGGTCGCGGTGGCGGCGCGGGCCGGGCTCCGCGCGGGCAGCGCGGCGGCGGACAGCGAGGCGGCGCCCGCGCTGAGCCGTGCCGGCGCTGCGGCCGTGCACTCTGCGAGGACGCGCAGCGGTGTCCAGCGTTGGGGGCTACGTGCTATCAGTGTAACGGTCGAGGTCATTTCGCGCGTGTATGTTCTAATAAAGTGATCGGTAAAAGAGTGCATAACGTAAGCGTATCGGAATCAGATTCTAGCGAGGACATTTTATATATTAACATGGTGAATACTATTGAACGGAAGAGAAACTTAGACAAGGAATGGACAGAAGTTATAGACTTTAATGGTAAGCGAATTACTTTTAAATTAGACACGGGGGCTATGTTAAATATTTTGTCAAAAGAGGACTGTAGAAGGGTGGGGATTGATTTAAATAGCCTGACACCTTATCAGAAAAAAGTGTATTCATATACCGGTAATGTAGTACCTATCATTGGAGAATGTAGCTTAAAAATTAGTTTCAAAAATGAGTTGCAAACTTTAAAATTTGTTGTTACGGATATGAAGTGTCAAAATATTTTAGGCTTAAATGGATGTTTACAAATAGGGGCTATTAAAAGAATAGATACATTAAATATTGATAATTATTCAGAATTGTTTCATGGTCTCGGGAAATTACCTGGGAAACACAAAATTGTAGTTAATAAAAATGTTACACCGGTTATATGCCCTGCTCGTAGAATACCGTTAGGGATGCGAGATAAATTGTCTACAGAAATAAAAAGAATGGAAAGTTTAGGTGTGGTTAGAAAGGTTAGCCACCCAACCGAATGGGTGAGTCCTATAGTAATAGCTGCTAAGAAAAACGGTGATATACGTGTATGCTTGGATCCGCGAGCGCTCAACTTAGCGGTGCGGCGCGCACACTTCCCGCTGCCGACGGTTAGCGAGCTGGCGGCGCGGCTGCGCGGCGCCACCACCTTCAGCGTGCTCGACGCTCGCTGTGGCTTCTGGATGATGGAGCTCGACGAGCCTAGCGCGGACTTATGTACATTCGCCACGCCGTTTGGCAGGTATCAGTTTTTAAGACTTCCTTATGGTATCAATTGTGCCCCTGAATTGTTTCATGCTAAAGTCAGGCAGTGTTTAGAGGACTTAGATGGTACAGAATCGTTCATCGACGATTTAATAGTATGGGGCCGTACCAAATTAGAACACGACGAGAGATTAGAGAAATTATTGCAGAGAGCTAGAGAAATAGGGTTAAGGTTTAATAAGGAAAAGTGTAAGATCGGTGTTAAAGAAATAGTTTACTTAGGCCATGTCTTTGATGAATATGGGATGAAACCGGACGGGGCTAAGGTTAAAGCCATTTTAGATATGCCGGAACCGAGTGACCGGAAAAGTTTAGAAAGGTTCTTAGGTATGATAAATTATTTGGCTAAATTCATTCCGAATTATTCAGAAAACGTCATTGTGTTGCGTAGCCTTTTAAAAAAAAATTCTGAATGGTTGTGGGAACATCAACATTCAAATGCCGTAAGTAAGCTCAAGCGGTTGATTACTTCAGCTCCAGTGCTAGCGCTGTACTCGAACCAAGCCCCTATCGTGTTATCAGTGGACGCCAGCGCCGAGGCTCTCGGAGCCGTATTATTGCAAGACGGCCGTCCGGTCGAGTTTGCGTCGCTCACGCTGACCGACACGCAGCGTCGCTACGCCCAAATTGAGAAAGAAATGTTGGCAATCGTCTTCGCTTGTAAACGTTTTCACCAATACATATTAGGTAGATCTGACGTCACTGTACAATCGGACCATAAGCCTTTAGAAGCCATTTTCAAGAAGTCGTTAGCCGCAGTACCCGCACGACTTCAACGTATGATGTTGAGAATTCAATGTTATGATTTTAACGTTATTTACACGCCTGGTAAATACATGTACATCGCAGATACGTTGTCCCGGGCAGCTCTTCCAGATTTGATGAAAAAGAGGGATACTGATGAAATAGAGGCTCAAACCTGTTTCATGTTAGAGTATTTGCAATATAGTGATGAGAAATTAGATCTCATTAAAAAAGAATTAAAGATTGACCCTGTAGCACAAATTTTAGTAAGTTATATATTAAAAGGTTGGCCTCGTAATCAATATAATGTTGAAGCAGGAGTTCGTGATTACTGGTCATATAGAGGGAGCCTGCAGTTTATTGAAGGTTTGGTACTCAAAGATAACAGGGTTTTTATTCCTACAGCATTACGCGGAGACATGTTGCGGCGCATACATGAAGGTCATTTGGGCATCGAGAGATGCAAGCGGCGGGCGCGGGAGGTTATGTTCTGGCCGGGCATGACGCGCGACATTGAGCTCTGTGTGCGCGACTGTACGGCATGCGCCCTGAACGCGCCGCGCCCGACTCGCGAGCCCATGATATCGCATTCGATTCCTGACTTGCCTTGGGTTAAATTAGGCTCGGACATATTTGAGTACAGAAAGAAGTACTATTTAATTTTAGTAGATTATTTTTCGAATTATATAGAAGTAAATGAACTTAGTTCAATTGGCAGTAAATCGGTCATACGGGCAATGAAAGAACAGTTTTGCAGACATGGAATACCAAAAATTTTAGTAACCGATAATGGGCCAGCTTATAGTTCAAAAGAATTTTTTAAATTTCTTAAAGAGTGGGAAATCATTCATACTACGTCTTCCCCACTGTATGCCCAGTCTAACGGTAAGAGTGAACGAGCCGTTCGTACCGTTAAAAATTTGCTCAAAAAATGTTTAGATTCCGGTCAGGATTATCAAATGGGTTTACTAAATTTAAGATCTACTCCTCGTGACAATGTGGACTCGCCCGCTCAATTATTAATGGGTAGACGTTTGAACACGCGTCTCCCAGTCCATAAGTCATTGCTAACAGAAAAAGTTGATTACAAAAACAATTATCAAAATATTTTAAATAACCAACTTAAACAAAAACAGTCTTATGATAAAAAAGCGCGGTCTATGGATCTGCCGGAATTAAATAGTCATGACAAAGTTGTAGTAGCGGATGGTAATAAACTTTGTCACATGAAAATAGTGGAGAAAGCAAAAGAACCGAGGTCGTATATACTTCAAGATGCGGTCGGACGTAGATATAGGCGTAATCGGCGGCATATCATCTGGAGGCAGGCAGTAGGTACGGGTATTCCAGACATAGTCACACAAGCGCCAGCGGGCAGCTTGACTCAGCATCAAACACCGGCACTTGATGTACAGGTGGAGCCTCAAGGAACTAAGCATACACACATACTACCGGGGCCGAGTGAGTCTCAATTTGTAACCCTTAGAAAAAAGAATTTGAATAATGATGGCAAAACGAACGAGGTATAATTTATGTAACCATAGGAATGTAGATCACATCTAGGCAAATAATTTCTAACATTGTGGTGAACTGGTGAAGGTAATCTTAAGTAATACTTAGTGTAAAATTAAAAATATATAGATAAATAAATAACTGTTGTTCACTACAAACTCAAGTAATGTTCATTTTTGTTATACTTAAAAATAACATGAAGTACTACATAAGTTTTGTTGTTTAGTATAGTAATATACTTAATTAAGAGTTAAGTTTCAAATATGTTGTTAACTTTTAGTTGTACCTATTTAGTTTTAAAAGTTAGTTTTGTTTACCTTTTTATTTAAGGGAAAAACATGTAGTATATTTGATATTCTCAAATGTCACTTATAAGTGTTGTACCTACCCTCTTGTTTAAAATAAATACTTCTCAACTAGCAAGCTCGTGTTTCACTTCAAACAATACTTATTAATATCGAATACTTTTCACGTACTATGAAGTTTCAATGATAAGTCGACGAAATTCGCGTAGAAAAAATGAAACACAAGTACACAACAGAATGTTAACTTCACTCTGTAGGTAGAGTCGGTATAACCTCAAAAAATCCTCTAACAATGAATTTTCAAGCAACCTCAAATTCATGGAGATTTGACATAAACCAGGATTTTATAGTTATGCTTAGCACCAATTTTCATTATTGTACTGACAATTGGTTAACATATGTATTAATTGTTATGTTATCGTTAACCGGCAGTCGTTAAGCTTAGCTTGCAGGCGGCTTGAAACCTAAAGAAGTACGACGTTTTTTGATCGTAGTGGCATAAATGTATAAATTTATTATTAATTAATGCATGGAGGATAGTATTAAACATAAAGCTAAGAGGTAAACTCAAGAGGACGAAGCAAAAAAAGATGAAAAGGGTGTGAAAAGATACCTCCAGGGTTGGCAACGCGCTCGTGACACTCCTAGTGTTCCTGGTGTAACTACTTTTCATTAGATAGGCCTGAAGTCTGATTATTCATACAGAAAAAGATACCTTTATAAAAAAAACTAGCTGTTCCCCGCGGCTTCGCCCCGCGTGGGACACGGTTATATCGCGCCCAAAAGTAGCCTATGTTTGACCTCAGGTCGTTAACTACATCTCTACCAAATTTCATCACAATCGGTCCAGAAGTTTAGCCGTGAAGAGGTGACAGACAGACAGACAGACAGACAGACAGACAGACAGACAGACTTTCGCATTTATAATATTAGTATGGAAGTATGGATATGGATATGGAAGTATGGATATGGATATGGAAGTATGGATATGGAAGTATGGATATGGAAGTATGGATATGGAAGTATGGATACAACTTACTGGGCGAGTTTATACTATGGGAAAAACATCTCGACCCATTAAGCGAAGGGTCCTTTTTATTTGAGTGTCGACTGGACTATCTTTATTTGTCTTTGTGCTTTTTAACTTGGATTTGCCAAGTTTGTTACTTTCTTAATTACTTTGTATTTAGTTCGCAAAGGGCAGAATAGAATTTCTTTTTTTTTAATTGTTTATTGAAAAGATAATTAAAAAGATAGTCGAATTAAGGGGAATAACCTTCAGTCTATTTTATTTAAATTTTATTTCGTTTAAGTACCCTCTTTCTTTATTAAGTGCATTATTTGTTATGTGTTTAGCATTAAATAGACAATGTCATAAATATAGCTTACGAAGCAATACTATTTCTTGTTTCTCTTTGAATATGTTTGGGAATTCGCATACTCCTAAAAGTATTTATATGACTGGCCGCTTACCTAACATTATATTTAATATTAAGCCTAATATTATATTGCCATATATTTTAGGAATGCTTGGTTCCTTGGTTCCACAACTTGCCAGAGAAAGGAACAAACAATATAATTAACTTCAAATTTATTAAAATAAATGTAAATGAATTTATAATTATGTATTTTTAGAATAAGGTATATATTGTATGAGCCTTTTGTTAATACTTAACATGTTGTTGCCTAAGACAAATAAATAAATAAAAAAAATATAAGTAAGTAAAGGGGGCATATAGGAATGTATATAGTTACAGTAGTACAGTTCTCTATGTGGCCCACTGTACAATACCTATCCCACCATTCCCACCTAACTTATTCCTTAAATTCCGTGCTTCGGAGAACACGTTAAGCACTTGGTCCCGGCTGTCATCTGGTAGTCGTTAAAGGAACCACGTCAAAGGCTGAGAGGCAGTTCCGAAGAACTCTGACACCATCGTGTGCATGATCGATTGTCCGTGACACCTACACGAAATAAATGAATGAATTCCCACACATCTGAACGGAACCTGATATTTACAAACCACTCCATGGATAAAACTACACAAAATGTTTGACGAATTGTGAATGCTTAAATAAATAGTCGAGTGCGTTTTTGTACAATTATGAAGGCGCTGCAAATAAACTACACTGGACCACAGAATAATTAGAATATAGAAGGATAACTTGTATATGAGTAACAATCATGAAAGATTCAACGCTAAGAGAAAAGTTAATATTGCGTTGTTTAATAAATTTAGATATTAAACAACGCAATATTATGTGTTTTGATTAAGAAAATAAAAGTAACTATAAAGGTAAATTTTACCTCTTAATTTAAGGTTCAGAAAGAGATGAAGAAGCTGTCTTTTCTCATGTCCAAAGAGTGACCTGGCTGTGGCCCCTGACTCAGGGGTGAATGATGCATTTTACTGGGCCAATTTTATACAATTTCTAGCCATTACTAACACGATAGGAAGCAAGGAATGAGCAAAAATTGGCTTATGAATTTTGGTGTGTGGTTCTTTAAGCCTACCTTTAAACAACAAAAACTCACTCTTTTTCTCATTATATTTTAATCCATGAGTCACAGCATACCTCTCACAGACACTAAGAAGCTTTCTCAAGCCACTAATCGAGGGGCTGGGCAACACCATGTCGTCTGCATATGAGATACTAGCTGTTTCCCGCGGCTTCGCCCCGCGTGGGACTCGGTTATATCGCACCCAAAAGTAGCCTATGTTTGACCTCAGGTCGTTAACTACATCCCTACCAAATTTCATCACAATCGGTCCAGCAGTTTAGCCGTGAAGAGGTGACAGACAGACAGACAGACAGACAGACAGACTTTCGCATTTATAATATTAGTATGGATTAGTATGGATTAGTATGGATATGGAAGTATGGATTATTGACATTTACATTGTCTATGCAACATCCTACTTGCATGTTGCTCAGCTCCTCGACCAAATCATTGATGTATATATTAAAAAGCCTAGGCGAGGTTAATCCTCCCTGTCTCACACCACATTGCAGTACATATTCATCAGACTGAGCATTCGCCCATTTAACAACATTCCTCTGATTACAATATCAATGCGAGAAAATATTAATTACTTCAGATGAGATACCTGCATCTTTCAATTTTAACCAAAGTAAGTCATAGGACACCCGGTCGAAGGCTTGGGAAAAGTCCAAGAAACATGCATATACTGGAGCCTGCCTCTTCACATAATAATCTACTGTATATTTCAAGGCCATAATAGCACTTTCAGTTGACAAACCCTCCCTGAAACCGTACTGCAAGTCATGCAGCTGTAAACGACTACTAAGATGAGTATCCAATATTCTATCTAAGACTTTAGCTATCTCTGTAGCCAGAGAAATTGGTCTGTAGTTAGATTTGTCAGCTGCATCACCCGCACGGTTTTTAATAAGAGGAATAACCACAGTCTTCATCAAATCAGGTGGCAAGTAAGTATGTCTTATACAAAAATTAAACAATAAAGATAAAGCTCTTGAATCGACAAAAGAGCGGATTTTTGCCTGATGATTGGCAAAAATTATTCGATAAACATACGATACATATCTGATTCTTTGAAAAAAATTCCTATCTGTAAAATAACGATTAGAGAACGTACTTCCATGTTATGATTTGATTAGATCAGAACCACCAGATCTGCAAACCCTGAAGCGACACATTATTATGCTAGCGACTTGTTTGCAAAAACTAATGGCACGGAATCATAAATGATATTTGGTATATGGGTATGGATTTAAACATGCCTAATTTTTTATTTAAACATACCCAAGAATCTGCCTATTACCCTGTATACAATCAAATAACTTACCTACATTGAACAAATATTTTTATTTAATTTAATTTATTTACAAATATGTCAACTATAATAAAATTTCAAAATAAGACCCCACGATTTACTTAAACACAAACTTACTCACGTGGTAAAAAAACATATGCAATCGCTGTCATCACTGGCATCGGGTGTTTTTTTTTTTAATTCTGTGCTTTCTTTATTCTTTGACTAGAGTGCTTAACTAATGGCAGGGGACTGACGCCCTGTTATTTTAAATTGCGCCCTGCCTAGACCGTCCCTGGAAATTGCTAAATGCGGAGACTAGTTGTCGGGGTTTCAATTTAAATTTTATTTCGTTGAGGTACCCTCTTTATTTAGTGCATTGTTTGTGAATTGATATGAAACAATATTTTTTTTTTTTACCGGCTTAAATTGTTTCTTATGTGATTTTTTCAAATTCAATTCTGATGTGCTCAAAGGAGCCGAAGTCTTATATGAATGCAAGAGGTTTTAAATATGTAGACAGCACAAACATCAAACCAAGACTTCCAAGCAAGGAAATCCAGTTCTATTTTTATTTGGAATAGTATTTTCATAAGATTTATTTCTGCTGGTTAGTTAAATATAAAAATATAGCTTTCTTGCACAAAACCTCCTATTCCTTTTTGATGATTTTTTTTATGTGTATGTTGATTATGCGCTTTTGCGCCACTGAGATTAGATGTAAATTTACCATCACACATCCGTTTTTAATATTACTATATTAGAGAGGTTTGTTATTACTTAGCTTTGTATGTATAAATTTAATATATCCACAACCAAACGCGCAAAAGAATGCATTCTTCAATTAAGACGATACCTCGGTGAACACTAGCGCCACCATCATTTAAAAATCATTATTCACTGAAAACACAAGTTATCAAAAATCCCTCTACTGTAAATTATGGTGCTGGATCTGAAATTAATTTTAAACATATTATATTATTAAATTATAATTCCCTATAGTTACAAATTGCATTATTGCTTAAAACACTTTTAGCAGTTTTGCAATATTTAACTATATGGAACTATAATTTAATAATTGAATGTGATTAAAATTAACTTCGGATCCAAAACCATATTTACAGCAGAGGGATTTTTGATAACTTGTGTTTTCAGTGAATAATGATTTTTAAATGATGGTGGCGCTAGTGTTCACCGAGGTATCACCTTAATTTGAAATGGGATAGGACAAACACCTTTTTGTATCAATAGTTTTATAATTTATAGTATCATGTACCAATGTTTCTATTGTATCTATTTCTAGTAGCTCTAAATATCAACCCACAATTTTAGCCAAATTAGTAAAATCAGGCCAACTCTCATCAGTTTCATTTGTAGTTCTCTTATCTTTAGGATTTATAAGAGTATTCATCAGCTTATCATCTGTCTTATATATATCACCGGCATTAGCTTTTTGATATTTAACTATAACATCTAATATTTCATGTTGCATTTTTAGTTTGAGATCACTTGTTAAATTTTTCATGGTATTTCCAACGTATTGTCCGAAAACGAAATCTTCGCTCACTTGGTGCATCAAAAACTCTCTTCCTAGTTGTGTGAGGATATCTTTGACTAAGTTCGTTGAAGTTGCATTTGGGATATTGTTAGTGGACTTTGCATTAGATTTCCAGTGTGGTTTGCTTGGCTTTGGACGAACTGGTGGGGGACCCACGGCTACAGAGACGAATTCATCGTTTTCCATGTCGTCTTCGTCTAGTGGAGTGAGGTGGCCAGATGGCTGAAAAGTTATTAGATTGTTATTGGCATCATTATTGTTGTTGATAAGTGTTTTATTTATGATTTCGCTGGTGATGCTCTTATACATATTTTCTTGACGACCATGGGGTTAGACCATTTATTTATTAATTTCTTGTACACTTACATACAGATTACACTATTGTCTTCGCATCACCCCACAAAGGTCCATGTATTTTTTCCCATCAAATGTATGCATAGAGGCGAAATAATACATTGCCATTATGCCAGGTTATTACAGTGGAGGTCCCGGGTTCGATCCCTGTTCAGGTAAACATGGATTTTATTAAATTAACCTGATTTTCACTCTATGAATATGTATTTTACTATTATAAAATATGTCAGAGGTCGTGGTCCACTTGCTTAGCAACGATAGTGCCTGGGTGGACCACAGGCACTATCGTTGATTTCATGACAAAAGTCTCGAACTTACGAGTATTCTGGGGCTAAATTCAATCTGTGCGATCTGTCCGGTCCGCATATATTTATTTATTCGTCGGCTTATTCTTGTATTAAAAAATCTTTACTACGCTACGTAAGATATGCAGCTGTAAAAGTTTTGCAAAGAATGAATTTCCCAAAACTCCAAAGAGAACTGGAGCTATCCCAAGCATCTGCTAGTTGCCCTTTAAATTAAACACAATTATATTTGTCGTGTGATATAGCCACAAGATACAGCGAAATGTTACTGAGTAGGTACTTAGATCATTAATTATGCCATTGTATACCTTCTCAAGATCTCAACTGTCTACAGCAACGTTTGGAATTAGTTAAATTATATTGTGCACTGAGAGAATAGGGTAATAACTATGTCCATGAAAACCATATTACCTGACCAAATCCCTAATGTACTGACGAATATATTCACTTTAAATTTTCATTAATTCATTCAAAAATAGACCATAACAACACCCAGAAAAAAGAGAGGCGCTCTTTCTCATGGGTGTTATAAGAAGTAAGGACCATATCTACGTAAATATGATATTATGATGAAAGATGAAATTCAAAACTACTAACCATGAAGAGAGAGCAGTCCTGGCGGCGCACAATCGCAGCGGAGTTAAGACCATAGGAATGACGTCTGAAGTGAAACGCATGGTTCAAAATCGATCAAAATGGCGAACACCGTGGACCTTGAAATTACTGATAGTTTACGCTGCGTATATTAGCAGGCGAAGCATTCTAGAGGCGAACAGCCTGAACCGTAGACTTGGAGTATGTTGCAGAAGAGTGGGTAGGAGTTTTGAGACGTAGGGCCTTAACAATATGTGAAGGACTGTTTTGATTAAGCTGCAGAAAGGTGAAACGTTCTGTAAGGTAATGGAGAGTAGATGGAATGAAGAGAACAGAGAATAAGAGTGAAATAATGTGACAAATACTTTTTTTTTTCAAGTCAAAATGAAACTTTATTGAAACAATAATTAATACTAGCTATATGTAAAAAAAAACTACAAACTAAAATAACTAATATTAATAAAATTAAAACTAAAACTTAAATTACTAAAATAATAAATAAAACTTAAAGATCTAAAAATTGGTGTTCCTGCGGCATGGTGCCAAGAACCCCAGCTGCATTCCCGCGCTGAATAGCGACTGCTATTCTCTGCGCGAGAAATGAGCCGGCCCTCTTGTCACCAGCGGCGTCGACAAGTCGCGGTGCCAAAAAATTAAATATTTTTTCCATAGTTGGCCCCCATGGACCGAATGTTTCAACGCCAAGCGGAGCAAATATATAATCATTAGAAAGTGATTCATATTTGCGCCGCTTGGCGTCTTCAGCAGCCTCCGCCGCGGCTCCGGCCCTATTGACTGTGCCCCTTAGGCGGGAAGGAGCCATCGTGTCGACACATGTAGCGTCCCATACGAGTGCTCTTCCCCGTTCCCAAGGGACCAGTGTAAGACCATCTGGGCGTTTGCCATCATCCCGAGCTATCCCTAGTGGTTCCAACACACTAGGGATATTGATGGTGGCAAGCGCCCTTTTGATTATTTCATTCAAGGAGCCATGGCGGAAAAATCTGCCAGCACTTTTTAAGCAGTGCAGCCCATGGAGACCTTTCTTGTCGACGTCGGCGCCACAAGAACACCGATGACGTTCGACAATGGCAGTTCCGAGACGAAGACCTACAGCGATACGAAAACTGCCATTGTCGAAAAGTGTTCTGAGAGCAGTCGAGGGGAGGGCGTGAAGCCATTGGCCAGATTCATGCTCTGATACAGCGAGAAGCCGGGCACGATCATTATCACTGAAACATTTTTTTTTTTTTGAATGGCATATAGTAATTGCATAAATTTACCTTTTTCCTCATTTCCCGTGGCTTCTGCGTCGAGGTTCTCTTCTTGATCTCGTTGTCACTAGGCAGCATGTGGCGTTTTGAGTGGGAATGGGGTTTCCTCATTTCATGCCCTTCTCTTCTGCCTATAACTGGCTGCCATGAATTCTTTAACAAAATAAAAGAGTTAAACATACTTATCATGAATCAAGATCTCGTGATTCCTCAGCTGATTGCTTTGGAGCCCAGGATTAGTTTGTGTGAACATCATAATCTTACTAAGTCTCTTTGAAGTCACGTGACTATGTAAGCGTCAGAGGTTGTGGTTTGGATTACAATAGGAAGAAAACTTGGTAAGTTTTTTTTAGTTTGGTCAGGACATTGAAACTTGATTATCTGACTATAAAGATGAATTGTAAATCCGAGCTTTAAAAGGCAAATTGAACCCTGTATACATTTGTTGGGGATCTTTTTCTCTAAAGATACCAGTTGTGGACACAACTGGGACAAGGTTAGGATAAGAGAAAAACTGGGGTAAAGATATCTTATGATATCATCACTTAGTGTAAGTGACACGGTCACTCGACGATGCTCACCCCGGTGTCAGAGTTCGGAATCGCCTCTCAGCCTCTGACGTGGTTCCTATAACGATTACAAGACTGGTGGATGATATAATGTATGAGTGTACTTACACAGGCAGGAATAACAGCAAAGAAAAGCAAATACCAGATCCTTCTGTCCATCACAATCACATCAAACAGACTACGAGCGACCCACACTGTAAGTACCATTGGGCATTTGTCTACCACTCGTGCGCAGCTCAGTTTACAAATACAAATCATTTGTTACAGTCGTTCACAATGTAATATCACTGTAAACAGAGCTCTTGAGAATTTTCACAATTCACATAATGTGGGTGATGTCACATGGTTCTAAGAACAGGGAGGTCGTTATGGAAAGAAAAATGGTGCAACAAAAGAAAAAAGGTGAAGTGAAATGTGGCTCAGCGATACAAGTAGCCATTACGAGAGGAGAAAATCGAGATCACCGGTCGGTGGGTTTCGATGCTGCGCTTGCCGGTGCGTGATCGCCATTTGAGAACATATCTGCCCCATTATGCTACATGCCCCAAGGTTTAAACCTTGAACATCACAAAGAGTAGCTTTATATTGGCAGCTATAATGTTTTTCAAAGGCAACTTGTCTAACCTCTTATTTTTTTAAGCATTTGAAATATATCTTCACATCCCCAGCATCAGAAAGTCATAATTAAATCAAATGTTTAATACGTGAATAACAATAATAACCAAATTAATCAAACCTCGAGATCTCGAAGCAAACGTCTGTTTATATGTAAAACCATAAAATTCTAATGGAATTTATACGGAACACATAAAACTTTTAAGTGAGATCATTTGTATTCACCCGTAGCTCGTTGTAACCAAACACTTAGCACCCCGTTCGCCTATTGATTCCCCACAAAAGAGACCGTTTTGGTGGCTGGTTTGAAATTTGGGGGGTCTGCTTAAACTGGAGGTTTGTACGTGCCGACGTACAGGCAAACTTGTAGAAGTTGAAAACAACTCCTTACGCGATTTAATTAGATTCTGCCCTTAATTGAAAATATGTTCGAGCATTAAATACGCAAAGGTTTGTACTTCGATAGGGTTGGCAGAAAAATATTTCGTATTTTATTTAAAACTAGCAGTCCAACCTGGCTTCGCCCGTGGTACATACATAGACTATGTCACTCGGGGTGAATGTAGCTTTAGAATGAGATGTGAAAAAATTTTTGCAATCGGTACAGTAATTTTTTGAGTTTTTTCATTACAAACATACACATAAAAATACAAATCTTTCCTCTTTATAATATCTACTAGCGACCCGCCCCGGCTTCGCATGGACATGAAAACCTACGTCTTGAATCACTCTATCTATTAAAAAATACCGCATCAAAACCCGTTGCGTGGTTGTAAAGATTTAATATACATAGGGATATAGGGACAGAGAAAGCGACTTTGTTTTATACTATGTGGATTAGTTATTAGTATTAGTACGCAGTATAGATAAGCTGTTCCGGCGAACTCCGAAACTCCTGAACGCACTTTTCTCACCGTTTAAACCTTATTTCTTATATATATAAAGCCTTTATTGCAAAAATTTGAGTACGTATGATGTTATAAATACAAAAATAGATACACACCAAATTCTGCCTTTCTGAGCATACATTATACAATTAATTGTTTCACATAAGTAGAATCTTCACAACAGCCATATTATAAAAATTGAGTGATATATTTTTTTTTGTTACTTAAAGCATTTGAGTTCCCAAATAAATATTTTTTTTTTACCATCTCTACCTCGGCTCGTATTATGTACGAACGAGCGATAACTTATGTTTTATACTTGCGCCTTCGTCGTCCTTATTTCAGTAATTGCTTTAATAAAATTAATAAGCACATATTAACGGTTACCAACGCCGTCAAATTTGATTAAACATCTCGGGAATCATTATAACATGGTTTTAGAATTAAATTAACTGGAAGACATTTCTTAGAATAATAGTACTTTCCAACTCTGAAGATATTTATAAAACAGGTGAAAAAACTGGAGCTTGTAGCTTGACATAGAAAACGCTGCGGAATCGTCTGAAAAAGTTCTTCCTACGAACCAACAAACTTACCTATTTTTATATATTTAATATTCATTTAAAACTTACAAATATTATCAAGTGTTCTCTATATCCATTAATAAATTTGTCTATTGCCTTACAACCAATAAAATAAATCTAAACTAAACATAACTATATACATATTTAACCAATTTATAATGATCTTACTTTAATTTTAGTAGTAGTAGACACTCCTAGTAAAAACGACTACCTTGTATTTATTTATTTTATTTATTTAAACTTTATTGCAAAAATACAATAGGTGGACTTAATGCTAAAAGCATTATCTAACAGCAAAGAAGTCTTTTAAAGTGACGCAATTTTTTTAAAATCTATGTCTAACAGTCAACATTTGGGTCAAGCTGATACACATACATTTTATGCAAAATAAACAAATTTAATGATTTATTGATTGATTGATAGTATTGAATGCATCCATTGGCTGAGGCAACCACTTCCGAACGCGTGGGTCTTGCGCGTTTGCCTGCTAAATGGTATAAAAATACACGTGGAGAATAAACGGTGTCAAGGAAACACATTATTTGACACACTTGAAAGCACGCGAAAGTTCCAAAGCAGGCGTTGACTTGGTTCAAGAAAAAAGTTTGTTTTCTTTCAAAATATTGTCGCTGACTTGTTTATCAAAGGTATAATATCCGTAATGCTGGTACCACACTTGGCTATTTGTATTCGCCTATTTGACCATGTGTGGGGTGGGCGGTATATTTGCCTAAACTTTTGCGTTTTTTGCCTTTTCGGAAAATAGGGCAAATACCTGTCTCTCGTCTTAGTGCTTTCCCGGTTGCTTCCTCAGCTGATTGCTTCGAAGCCCAGCGTCCGCTTTCCTGCTTTTTCTCCTCCACTTCGCCGATTCTTTGACGTCCTTAGTTGTGAGACCATTAGCACGCATATCGTTTACTGCGACGTCGAGCCAGCACTTTTTTGGCTTGTTTAGTTGTTTGTATCACATATATATATTTTGTATAAATAGGGCAAATACCAAATACGGCTTACTGTGTATGAATATTTGGTATTTGTCTTCATATGTGGGCGGTAAGTAGTCGCGCTATTTGCCTATTCGTCGAAAACTTTGGCAAATACGCAAATAACCAAGTGTAGTACCAGCGTATTCAGCGTTTTTAAGTCAAATTCGAGTTTTAAATTCCCTCTTTTCATTCATTTTGGATTCTGAATTGATGACATTTGTAGCTAAGATCCATCAGTATCTTAGTTTATATTTTATTTAGACATTTCATAAATTAGCTGTTTTGATATTATTATAGTAATCATTCCCGCAGCTGCAGGGGGAACAATAGAACTCATTGAGGCTTTATAAATATCTACGAAAACTGCAAAACCCTACAAGTCATATTATAAGACGACCAAAAGGGCTAACCAGATTTGTAGAAAGTACATAATTAATACTTCATAAATTTTTAGAAAAACTGTGACATTAGGTGTGCAAGGTTAGTTGACTTTATAACCCAAACGGTAGAAATATACCAGTGTTCTAAAATATAGAAAATATTGTTTATATAAGGGCGTCGACAACGTGCTACGACAAATGCTACGCTACGCCGTAGCCGTTTATTATGCCGTAGCCATGTTCTACGAATTCTGTCGCTAAAGGCTACGTACTTTACACAATGCCAGCGGCTTGTGCTTCGCGGGTATTAATGTCATTTTATTAATAACTAGCTGTTGCCCGCGGCTCCGCCCGCGTGTAGGTCGCTTTTCGCGTAACCGTGGAAACTACAACTATCCAGACCTATAGTTAAATCTATAGTATCCTATTCCCGTGCCAATTTTATAAAGCCATTACATTGCTACGATATCAAACTGAAAATATTAACATTCATACTATCACATCTTTGTCTCTAAAAGAGTAGACGCAGCTTATTACAGGGTCATTTGGACCTAAAAGCCACTCCTAAAGTTATAGTGGGCGTGAAAAGTGGAGAAAATCTCAATAAAAAGTGATAGGTTAGTTAAATTAAACCTTACGACACGACCGTATGTTCCGTCAAACAACAACTGAACTGACTTGCCGATTTGATTATTTTTTAAACCAAAGCCAAACCAAACCAACCAATCAACTCAAATAGCTTACAATACAACACGACCGATAAACAAACCAACCAATAGACCTAAATCAACAACCAATTTTTTTTTTGTTTATTCAAATTAATTGCTGTAAGGAAAATTTTCAATCTGCTATACCATATGCGAAAAAATAATTAAAATAAAGTGAGCGCCATCTATTGATATTTTATGTAACTAAATTATACGCCCACACACATTCAATGTGTTATTTTATTAAAATTTAATAGAGACTGGAGTGTGTTTTTCTCTTATTGATATCGATAAAACAAAGTAGAAATTCTAGCCTTATCTAAATTATATACGTTTATGTAAACCGCATTCAACTGTTTAAAAATTTTGAAGCAGTGCTAAAAGTAAACTTCAACTGACCATAACTTCTTTTTCCCTTAACCGATTTTGACAAAACAAAGTTTTGACAACGACCTAATCCTGTGAAAACCGCGTTCAAATCTGTTGAGTAGTTTTTAAGTTATAACGTACCAGAGGGACAAAAATTCCAAAAAATGTTTTTTTTTTTTGTTTCTGTTACTCTTCTTTAATCGCTCCGTATCAGTTTTTTAGAAAAATATTTAATGTATATATACACTCGATTTTTAATGTCCTATTATTTGTATAGATAGATAGATAACTACAAAATACTGATATATTAATGGACTTAACGCTAAGAGCGTTCTCTACCAGTCAACCATTTGATTAATCTTCTTCTTCAATGTCATCAATGACAAATAGATTATTATATTTGATATGATTGGGGTTGCGACATCGTTTATCCGGAAATAAATTTGCAAATGAATTTATTTAAATATTTTAAAATAATTCTAGAAAACAAATAAAAAACGGAAACAGAAAATTATTGTATGTTTTGTGTCAGGATTCGATCCAGCTACTTCCAGCTATTTCTTGAAACATTTCTTTTAAAATATTAAAAGCAAAAAAATTGGATTCTGAAAAACTAATACAAAACGAAAAAAAAGTAAGTAAAAAAAGTCATGTTTAGCAGAATAAAATTAGAACCCTCTACTCAAAAAAAAAATCCGCGACCTCTACCGATAGGCCAACATGCGTTGTTAGTAATTGGCAAAATTTTAAATTGAATTTGTCTATTGGTACGTAAAAAATTCACCCCTTTTTTGGATGTAAGGGTTGGAATTGTGTACAACCCTTTCTTATGTGGGCAGTATATAGTATAATAATGAAGACACTAACCAAATTTCACGTTTATGGCGTTTATAGTTTCGGTTTTGTGATGATAAATTAGTTAACCTCCCCTTTTTACCCCTTTAGAGGTTGAATTTCAAAAAACGCTAAAACACGCCATTAGTTAATTTTGTTGAGAAGCAATCTTGCCAAGTTTCAAGTACATCAGTGAAGATTTTAATTTTTTTTCATACAAACTTTGCCCTCAATTTTAACCCTTTTAGCGGTCTAATTTTGAAAAATCCTTTCTTATCTCAGCTCTACGTATTAACATAAAACTTCGGTCCAAATTTAAAGTTTATAGCTTTTATGGTTTAGGCTGGGCGTTGATTTATCAATTGCCCTTGTTCTTATATATAGAAGAAATTATATTAATCTACTAACTAATTAGAAATTAATACAAATATACTTAAAGACCTACAATTTATTTGAGAAACCTTAAAATATATTTAAGATATGCAACTAACTTATGGAAAATAACACAAAGATTTACCTATTTTCAAACTACTATTCGAACTCCGGAATCCGGAAAAATACTTTTCAAACTTAAATTAAACGAATCAATGAGTAGCCCAAAACGCAGACATTAAACTATATTGTACATACAATATAATGCCGCAATTACCACTCCATACTCCAATCAATACTAATTTAATTTTATTTATTATTTTATATTTAACAGGTACCAAATCGTCATAACACACAATCAAATCGTTAGAAAAGCAAAAAAAAAAAATATTTATTTGAAATCTCAATACTACACATGATGTTAATCATCATGTGTAGTAATCGAACGACAAACCATATCGACTTTTAAAATGTATGGTGGCGCCATCTATTGACAAATTACTGAACTCATAATATTAACAAATAAATAAAACCTTTGCACTCTGTCTTCTATAATTTAGTTGTGTACGTACAATACAATTCAATACAATACAAAATATTATACCAAGACATTTTCAATTTTAATTCCATGTATCTCACTTCAAAAATGACAAAGATTCATACAAACTGGCAACCCCTATTTCACCCCTATAAGGATGTAATTTTCAAAATCAGATTGATGCATTATTATCTTTTACCAATTACAAATTCAAATTAAAAATTTCATGTGTCTCACTGCAATAATGACAAAGTTTCATACAAAACGGCAACCCCTATTTCACCCCTATAGGGATGTAATTTTCAAAATCAGAGTGATGCATTATTATATTTTACCAATTACAAATACAAATTAATAATTTCATGTATCTCACTTCAAAAATGACGAAGTTTCATACAAACTGGCAACCCCCTTTTCACCCCTTTAGGGATAAAATTCCCAAAAGTCCTTTCTTAGCGGACGTCTCTTAGTCACAATCTACCTTCCTGCCAAATTTCATCTTCATCGGCTCAGCAGTTTTGGAGATTTGGTGATGAGTGAGTGAGTGTTTTTCGCTTTTATATATATAGATTAATTGCCCGCCGGGTATCCTGCGGTCAATGCTTCCGGCATTGTGTGTAGGAACCTTAAAATATCGGTGATTTTTTGAAGTCAAAGAAACGTTCCGTGCATTGAGAAGGAATACGATTAGAGCAAGAATATAATTGCTAAAGTAAAGAGCGTTAACGTTTGGTCATACATTTTTAACCCTAACCTACAAGTATAATTCCAAAAAAATATGTTAAATTTAAGCGGGGGGAAAATTTACCCATTCCCACAAAAATCATATGAAAACTGTACAACAAATACAGCCTCCGAAATGACGTCACCGCGTCGCATGAATAAGTAACCCTCCAGTGATTGTGTTGAAACATTTAGCGCGGATCCGGCCATTTTTGTTCCTTTTATTATTCACTTTACGACTTGACGCATGTTTGACGGTCGCCATATTGGAATTCGGATTGGGTCCTAAAATATGAACGTGTGTGGACGCCGCCTATAAATTATCCAAAATGGCTGTGCGTTGATTTATTCTGTAATACTGATTGTTTTCGGGACCCTTAAAACATTTTTATCCAAAAATGAGGTTCTCAATTTGTGCCAAGTAAATGAGTTCGTTAGCTATGGCTAGTCAAGCTGTACTTAGCCAAAATAACAATCGCAAAACGTTAAAGACGTACAACAAGAACATAATGTATGGGATTGACATAAGATTGACCACGTGATTTACCGCAGCTTATGTCAATCCCATACATTTTGTTCTTGTCGACATTCGTTGGCGTTATGAAATTGTCACTTGGCTACGGGTGCTGATGTTTTAGTACCGCCGCTATATCTAGGTCCCTGACACAGAGTTAGTTGACCCTGATTCAATGAAACTCTCAGTTCTGTTGCGTAAGCTGCGCAACTAAGAATCACATTCGGATAAAGAAGATTATTTACCAAATAGCTGCCATTTTGTAGCTATCTTTCTACAGAGATTAAGTAAAAATCAATACGACTTATAATGATCCAACTTTCCACTTAAAAGTTGCGAGTTAGCACATCGCTAGGGAGCAATATTTGTAAGTGTCAGCATAAATCAAAGCGGTGTAGTATGAGAGCTCACGACTAAAATTCTTGAATTTTGATCAAATTCACCAAAACGAACAGCACATTCAATTGTGTTATGTTTGAGAAGCTTGATAGCCTAGCGGGGCATGCGCTTAAACATAGCGTGTGTCACGGCAAGCGTGGCCTAACTCGGGTTGGTCACTGCTAGTAGCATTTCTATCTTAAGCCGGCTATTCTTAATAGATGGCAAACATGAGATTTTTCCTTTAGGTAACACATGACTGCCATCTTGGAATAACAGCCTCAACCAATCACCAGACCAGACACCAATCCACGCCAGGCTACAGTCACCGTAGTGTCACATGCGGGAACACATTACGAACAATTAAAAAACAATTTTAAATTAGACGACCTCCGTGGCGTAATGGTTAACATGCTTGACTGCTACTCAGGAGGTCCCGGGTTCGATCCCCGGGCAGGTCAAGATGAAAAATGATCTTTTTCTGATTGACCTATTTCTTGTCATCTTATAAAGGACAGGGTTAATATATATTTAAATATATTTTAATAATTAATAAACTTAAACTATCATAAGATCATATTGTTATGCATTGAATATAAGCCAATTCGAAAAATCCATGCAAATTTGCAACTAGCTCTCCGCTCATTTCGCATGTAGCAGTGAGTTTTCAAGATTGCGGATTGAAATATGTACCGAGGGTGCACTTTTGTGAATTACATGCCTTTGTGGAATTCAGAAATGCCGAATGAATGGGTCTCAGCTTTTGTAAGCATTGTAACGCAGGATTTTTGTGGCATTTTTAAAAATGTCTACTTTTCGTTACGTGAATAGGAACGTATTTTTCTTTTGAGAAGACTTATCATTCATAGTATGAAAGGCTTTGCTTAATGTGGGTTTATTTTGTGCTTCAATGTCCCGATTTGGATTTGTTCGGTATGGAGTTATATATTTTGACAACTAGAAAACGATATACTGACGCTAATGTATCTGTGCTTTAGACAAACCTCTGTGATTTAAACAGTGTATTTTTATGTAACTTCTTTGTACTAATGTTTATGTATTGGGAAATAAATAAATAAAAAAAAAAAAAAAAAAAAAAATATATTAGATATTTAATAGATTTACTTATCGAAAGTCAATGATAAAATAACCAAATTACTTAGTGTGCTTTTGCCTCCAGCTAGTTCATACAAATTACTGCCGGCCGGGACCCACCCACTACTGTTAGTCCCAAAATGTCCGCTACCATTAGTTTGCACACATATTCCTTCGACACGTGTTTCACCTCTAAACGAGGCATCTATAGGCACCAAGGCCCTAAGTAGTTAATTGCTTAACGCTTTTTAAAAATGCGGGGTCCTTTTTTGTTGTGTTAGTTTTTGTCGAGGGAAGGTTTATAATAAAAAAGAAAACAAACGTTCCATCCATGCGAAGCCAGGACGAATAGCTAGTTAATAAAAAAAATACAGACTTTTATACAAATTCTTTTTCGCAGAGATTTCAGAATTAATACAAAAATTGTTTTCCTCATTCACCTTTACGATTTTGGACGAACACTACAATATATTACGTTGTATAACCGGGAGCCGATCTTTAGGACCCGGATAACGGTACCCGGGTAATGGGTGTGAAAGTGTGTTTAATAGTGAACCGAGCGGCCGTGATCTATTAAGGGCGACGGACATTGGAAGATAAAATCGTCTAACTAACCATGTGGTCCCATTCTCTATTAAAAAGATTTAGTCCTTTTTCCTGCTAATAGGTGGCGCTACAAGGATTGTTTTTTTTTGTTTAGTTAAGACCCAACTTGGAAAAAGAGTGTAATTTATTTAAAACACGACTCTAAAAATCTAGATTAGACTCCTAAGAGTCTAATCTAGATTTTTAGAGTCTGAATTTTGACAATACTAAAAAATTTAGAGACACTAAATTTTTTAGAATTGTCATCCTACATACAACTGTTTTAGTTCATAATTTAATGTAATCGGATTTAGACAGTATCTGTACAGAATACCACGAACGAATACCGCTGGTATTACTTTGAAATTTTAATTCTTTTCTATTCCGCAAACAAATTCCACTCTTTAAATTATTTAATTTTATTTCCGAACGAACACCAAAACGTGAATTTGTTGCAGTCAGCTCAGTCATCAAATTAAATTTGTTAATATTTTTACGTCATCGAAATAAAATGGTATTGGTAATACCAGTGGTATTCGTTCGTGGTATTGGATCGGAATAAATCGCGGTTGAAGGTGGTAGTCGCAGGCGCAGCGTCACATTACAATGGATTTTAGTGGAGTTAGAGGTAAATGCAGTGATTTATCCAGCTTCCTCTTTAAAATAAATAAATAAATAAATATATAGGGACAAATCACACAGATTGAGCTAGCCCCAAAGTAAGTTCGAGACTTGTGTTATGGGAATCTAACTCAACGATACTATATTTTATAACGGGTAGTATTTAAACGCAAATCAATAAAAACAATTTTTGTATGCAAAAATAACCTAAATACATATCAAAATTACTGATTGCACAGCAAAATTTGTTTTGCTTCTGTCACCAAGTCTGAGACTCGCTCGCTTCGCTCGCTCGCTCACTATTAAGGTCACTGTATAACCATAACCTAACCTACCTTCTGTCACAAAGTCGTCTTTTGACCGTTAGTTGCTTCTGTCACCAAGTTTTTAATTTAATTTACAGTAAAATAATTTATTTGATATACAGAAATTGATGGGTGATTATTTATTTGATGTGCAATTAATAATATCCCTTTTATAACAAATACATGTATAGATAAACATCCAAGACCAAGGTCAATCAGAAAAAGATCATTTTTCATCTTGACCTGACCGGGGATCGAACCCGGGACCTCCTGAGTAGCGGTCAGGCATGTTAACCATTACGCCACGGAGGTCGTCTTTCTTTCTTTATCCATCTCTTTGGTTGGAAATAACATGCTTCAGTATACGGTGACCTTAAATCTAATATGGTTTAATCAACAGCTTGCCGTATTAAATAGTCAATTTGATGTGCAGTATAATATAGTATATTAAATAAACCTTACTTCGAACGCTAGGTTGGTGCTTCGGGTTTTTGTTCTTTAATAAGTTTTCTTTAAAGTTAGTTTATAATATAATCGAAGGTCGAAGGTGTTTGAAAAGCTCTTGGAAAATTAATACCATACAAAAATAAAGATAACAATTTCTTGTATACATGAATAAAATCAAATCTATTTTTGTTACAATACTAACATAATATATTTGAGATCCTCATCGTTATGAGCTCTTTCATCACTACATAGTATAAAACAAAGTGTCTGTCCCTATGTCCGTTTGTATGCTTAAATCTTTAAAACTACGCAACGGATTTTGATACGGTTTTTTATAATAGATATAGTGATACAAGAGGAAGGTTTTTTATTGTGAAGCCGGGGCAGGTCGCTAGTTTCATATATAATACGGTAAGGTAAGCAAAACTTTTTTGAAATTCTTAATTTGTCCCCTGAAAATGACCGTTATTTTAAAAAAATATATTTATTTTCTTTCACACCTGGATCACGAGATTCCAGTAGGTTCGGAGAAAATTGGCTATGACAGACGAACGGATAGACAGACACACACACGAGTGATCCTATAAGCGTTCCGTTTAATCATTTTTGTACAGAACTATATCTTAGACTCGAGGCAATTTTTTTAATATATGGTTTAAACATACAACCAAACTCTTTAGTTTTATTTACTTCTTCCTCTTCTTATAAAAAAAATTACTGCTGTTCGTTAATCTCCCTAAAACTCAAGAAAAGCTAGACCGATTTGATTAATTTTGGTCATGATCTATTAATGGAAGTTTGGGGAAGGTTTAAACGGTGAGAGAAGCTCTACAGAGTTCGCCGGTCAGCCAGTATTAGTATAGAAGTTTAGATTTTACTTAAATATTCAATACTCAAATTATTAGAAGGGAACTACAGCCAAATGGTGATACTAACGGCACGTATCTTACATCTGAGGTCATAAATGCATCGAATTTACGATGCACCTTATATCTACCTATATGATATCTAGATATATACAGATAAGCCGTGTGGAATCCATTAATTCCGTGGATGTCGTTAAGATTGACTTAAGAAGAATAGTCTAGCAGGGCATGTGTGTTCGTAACGATAGCGCAAGTCAAGCAATAGCGAGTGGTCCTCTAGCTTGGATTGGTTGCCAATTGTGGTAATTTTATTTTTTGAGCATCTCCATACTTCGGAAGTCACGTTAAAATGTTGGTCCCGGCTGATATAGTTAGATGGTAGTCGTTAGGCTGTGTCAGATGCCTTAAGGTGAAAAGTCTGACAGTGTTGGCCACTTACATCCGGATCAAGTTCCTGTTTGTCTACCCCTATTGTTAAGGGTTCCGAGCCAAATGGAAAAAATGGAACCCTTAATTTGAATAAGCATACTTTTAGTATTGTGTGGTGGTACGGAACCCTCAGTGCCTGAGTCCGACTCGCACACACAGCTAATTTTTTCATTATTCGCTGGTCTGTCTCGTCGCGCAGTGCAGCGTGTGTATAGACCTTAAGTCAGACCTCTAATTGCTTTATATGATTTATGAATCAATCTAGTACATAATCCCTTGTAATTTACTACCATACTACTATACCTTGTAATTGGCATCCGTCTTGCATTATATATTGTGTGCTGAAGATAAGACAAAAATATTTAATTACTAGCTTTCGCCTGCGGCTTCACCCGCGTTAATTCCCTCTGGAACAGTGCTTTTTCTCGGGATGAAAGGTACCCTATGTTAACACTTCTTAATATGTGAATGCAAAATTTCAGGAAGATTGGTTCAGTAGAGGCCCTGAAAACACAATGAATTAATAAACAAACAAACTCACTTTTGCATTTATCACTATCACTACATAGTATAAAACAAAGTCGCTTTCTCTGTCCCTATGTCCCTTTGTATGCTTAAATTTTTAAAACTTCGCAACGGGTTTTGATGCGGTTTTTTTAATAGATACAGTGATTCAAAAGGAAGGTTTTTATGCACATGCGAAGCCGGGGCGGGTCGCTAGTAATATTATATTGGGATAGTTGGGATGTGGAATATTGAGGATAAATATTTTTACCGAGATGTCCGGTTTGACGTCGCAGAGGAGGACATATTTAATAATTTAATATGTTCAAAAGTAACTTCAGATCTTAAATCATAATTACATAACACGGGTTTTTGATAACTTGTGTTTTCAGTGAATAATGTTTTATAATGATGGTGGCGCTAGTGTTCACAGAGGCATCACCCTGAAACCCTAGAAGAAGTGGCATAGCGCACGAAAAACGAGTCTATAATATAAGATTTCAAAGAGTAGCCCAAAGTTAATGATTTTGTTATTATTAGCGTAATAAACTGTCGACGTGAGGGTCCATTTTGAACGGAGATATAGAAAATAATACAATGTTTTGCTATAATTTCTTGTTTCCGCAATTTTTGTTTGGCATTATCTTACATTTTGGCGTAAAGACTTTTTCTTTAGTGCCCTTAGTTTATCCGGTACAAGTGGACCCTCAAACCTCTATGTGTGGACTGAGGGTCCAACTTTAAAGCCCATAACTCGCTTATTTGATTTTCACAAAATCTGGTTCCAACTTTCACAATTCTTTGGGAATGTTCACTAAATCCTGAGCCTGTTTTCAAAGAATTCTGAGAGAGTGGCCCTCAGAGCACACGCACATGTGGCATAGCGCACGAAAAACGTGTCACTAGTTTGGCCTGCAAATTTGACTGCGTCATTTATTGCCACTGTTGTTGGTCGATAATATTAGGTGGCTTTGTTGTAAACTACGTAATATATTACTAATAAGGTGTGGTGTGGATTACATGGGTTTACATTACATGTATTTATTGCAGATAAGAAGAGAGAATACGCTGCCACACTGATCCTGGAACTAAATCCGCGTCAAAACATTTCTATTCGGATAATTTCTCTGTTCTGTGCCTAAGGAGGACGACTTAGCTACGATAGCTTAAAAGACAGACTTTTTTATTTATTTATTTTCTTCCAACTTACAACTATCATTACAGACAAAAACCCAATACGATAGATGCTACACAAAAAACTATAATAAAGATACTATTATTACTAGGTATAATATATAACAGATAACGCAACAATTTTAAATTCATTTAAAGTGCAACAGAATATAAGCATTAAGCTTTTGAATTTATAATATAAGTATAGATATATAATTTCCCGCTTCTAAAGAAATGTAATTGTTTCTGTACTCGGTCTACAAAATATGGCTCAATTCATCAAAAAGTAATACAGCTATACCTTTTATTAAGGCAAGCATTCTAATTATTACGGGCACGAGAAAACAAATTATTCTGCCGATATTCCTTTTTTGTAAGTTATAAGCGCAAGCGATCTCGGATCTATGCTAATATTAGGATTGGATAGATTTTTATTTTTGTGTGTGTTTTTACAAGTTGATACTCGTACAAGCAAAAAACTTGCGCGAGGATTTCTGATAATCTCACTTGCAGAAAGATAAATAATTTTTACTGTTTTTCAAGGTTGCTAGCACTGGTAGCAGCTTTAAATAAATAATTTAGGTTTCACGAGAAAGAAATTAAAAACCACCATGATCTATGTGCATAAAGATTAAATATATTATTTTTACTAATTTATTCTTAATTTTTATTAATACTTTTTGATAACCTGTGGCACATTAATTTTCAATGGCTCCGCTCGTAACTTAAGCCGCGGCTATCCGATGTTATTAAATTTGAAGCAAAGCTGTCCCTCAGACGGTACGGAACCCGATAGCCATTTATCATGGCGTACAAAATACCCGTGACGTATACAAAAAATATTATGAAGTTTCCTCCCGATGCGCAGATATTCTATACAATGCTTTGTTACGAAGTATGCGTAAATAAGATATATTACAAAGCTGGATATTATTTGATTTCTTATGTTTTCGCGATTGTTACACATTAAATTAAACTATTTTATACGGTTTTCTATCGCGTTTATTGCTTTTTTAAGGTATAAATAAGTAAGCAATAAACGCGATAGAAAACCGTATAAAATAGTTTAATTTAATGGATATTATTTGTTATTTTTAACCCGCGACGCAAAAATGACGGGGTGTTATAAGGGTTGACGTGTCTTTTTTTCTGTATAATTTCACTTCACTGCCTCTAACCTTTCAAAACAGAATTTTGTACAAATGCCCACCTCAGTACTATGAAAATTTGTTAACGCATTCGCTATCAACTGCGTTATAATTTTGTATGAAAATTCTTAGTTACCTTACTATTTAACAGTACTATTTAAATAATATGCTATGGCATACAATTGATTACGACACGTGTGCATAATATTGTATTTTTAAACTTCACTATTCATTATGTATCCTGTAATGATAGTTAGTAAGAGATGTTGAAATAAATAAATAAAAAAAAGAAACTAACGCATCCTCTACTCTCTGCATTGACAAAATCCCAGTAGACCTAGGGGTACAAATAACTCACTCGCTTAGTACTTATAACTCGTTACGTACTCGTTGAGTATAACAAAACTAAAACACAACAAGAACACAAAATTGTAAAAACATAACGTATTCCAGAATCACACGCGAAATCCTATTTATGTTATATTCAACACAGAAGGATTACAATATTGAATGGGATATGCGTCGGGCGCCGGGAAAAACTCCGTTACTGAATAATTCAGTCACAATCACTGACTGACTCATTTATTCATGCGCCGGCGGCGTTCGGACGCCCCATTTACATGCGTCTGCTGATGTTTGCTCTGGACTAAAGATTTATTTTATAACTAGCTCTTCAACGCTATTTTCACTGCCTCTAGTGGGTTTGTACTGAAGCATGAATGAACTTTTCCAAGGGTTGGGCTCCAATTGCAAAAAGTATTTTCAAATCCGACTGGTCATCATCAGGATCATCATCAGCTGTCTACAACCCACTGCTGGGCATAAGCCTCCCTCTGTCTACGCCATGCATCCTTACTCTGTGCCACCGCAATCCAATTGTTGCCAGCGACCTTCCTAATATCATCGACCCATCTAGCCGCTGGACTGAATCCGACTGGTACCTAGTTCTAGAGTTTTATGCGTCGTGGAAGAAATTTACATATTGTGCCGACTCCACACAGGAAAGTGGGATAATTTAAAGGAAAATAAGAGGACTATAGAAAAAAGTGCATCGAATTTCTCATAGAATAGCAGTAGTGTAGTTTTTGGTTTCATTTTCGGCTGATTGTTTTGGAACCCATTGTCTGCTTTCCTCCATTGTCTACCTTCCTTCTTTTCCACTTTACACGATCTTCTTCACAATTGCTTATTGAATATTACATATTATAGTTCCCTATAGTTACAAATTGCAATATTGCTTAAAACATCCACTTTTGGCAGTTTTGCAATTTGTAACTATATGGTACTATAATTTAATATTATTAAAATTAACTTCAGATCCAGAACTTTAATTACATAACATGGATTTTTGATAACTTGTGTTTTCAGTAAGTAATGATTTTTAAATGATGGTGGCGCTAGTGTTCACTGAGGTATCGTCTTAATTTGATTAGACATTTTGTATTGCTGTTAGGTAGCTTAAGTATTTTAAAATTTATTGTAATATCCGATTTGCTAAAATTAGAACTCTTTCTGAAATCTATAATAATTTTAAAAAGCTGTGTTTTTTTAAAGTTCCCAGCAGTTTAGAACTACTGGTCGGATTTTAAAAATTATTTCTGCATTATGATAACCTCATTCTTGGGTAACTTCATAGGCTATAAAATTATAAATGCGAGTGTATCTGTGTGTTACGCTTTCACGCCTAAACCGCTAGTCAAATTTTGATGAAATTTGGTATGGATATATAAGGACAAAAATATCTTCAAGAGGTCAAAAATAGGCTACTTTTGGGCACGATACAACCAAGTCCCAGCGGTTATGGTTTTCTAGACGACTCAAAAACATCTCATAACTAACTGACAATAAAACCTATTCATACAATTTTAATGCAAACTGCTTGCCACAAATCATGGCAGAAACACAGACTTAAAAGGCCTACAGACGGATTGTCGCCGAATTGAAAGTGAAGCTCAAAAATAGCCTCCTAAGTGTGTGTATCGCGGTGATGCGTAGTTGGTTTATTTTTGTCAGTGAAAGCCGTAATATGACAAACGAAATAGCCATAGTTTGCAGACATCACTTGTGTTATATGTGACGCTATGTCTGGAGTTCTTATAACTCAGTGGGCAGAAAAGGCAAAATAATAAAAAAAAAACTTTATCATCCCTATAACACGCGTATTTTCATGTCGAAGTATTAAGGTGGGTAAGTAAAAGAATACACATAACTTCTCTCATTTCGCCGCGTTCGGGTAAATCCCCTAAAGTTTTTACGCGGAATTCTGGGCTTATGGATGAAATTGTGGTACAAACATAGGCGGTAAGCGAGGAAATTATTAACAAAGTAAATGAAAATTGTTACTTTTTTATAATCATCCTTGAAGTAAGATTTAAATTAAAATGAAAATAAAAAGGAAGCCCAAGAAAGAAGAAATTACTACCCCATACCGAATTATTTTAACGACCTATCGATCATTTGAGACACTGTAATTCCAAATCTCAATTATTAATTAAACACTAAATCAGTTTGGTAAGATAATACTTTTAAATTCGTTTTCTTTGCCAATGGAAACTCATGATTCCCATCTTATGACTTACACCAAACAACAATTGTTTGCACAAACATTTGAACAAACCCGGTCCCGTGTCTCTGCATCCTTTACTTTTCCATTATATTTAGATCGGAAAGTTTTATACGCAAAAACTTTGGATGTGCGGTGTCGATGTGGATTTTATGGCAGGAATACATATTTATTTAGGTTTTATTTATTTTTTATCATAGCTTCTTTTGTTTTATTTTGTTTTTGCGCTGAATTATTATATTATGTCTTCTGAATCTAACTGAAAACTAAAATGGATGACCACGAGTTTGATTTTAATACCAAATTTTGTTTGCGATTATTTATAAGGAAATATGGTAAAATCACAGTTAATATACTGTTGAATTATTGTAGCTGTTGGTCTTCCTATAAATAAATTATTGTTTAATTAACTTATTGTTAACAAGTAAGCAAAGATTTGTGCTGTCAGTGTTGAGTTTTAATCACTAGTTACAGTCTAGAATTTAATCATGAGCTTAACGAATGATTTCAATATAGGATAACTGAGCAAAGTGAGAGATTTAAAGGCACATGTGGCACAAAAAAGAATACTCTCAAGTATCTACTGATAGAAATATAAAATTCATACGAACCAACAAGAAAAAAGTACGAAAACAATCATAGTCCGAGCTTTTTTTAGTTGCATCTTCATCTAAGGCTTGATTACGTTTCAGAGATCAGGGTACGCTTTTAATCATGGTCCTGATTTGGCGGTACTGGTAAATAGAGCGGAGTAACTGCCGTCTGCCATCCGAGGTACAAAAAACAATAATAAGGTAATATTTACAAAAATAAATTTAAATATAGTGACTAACAATGCTTCTCAATCTAAAATTTATATATTTGTTTATTTATCCATACCAACTGTTCCCCGCAGTTTCAACCGCCTTTGAAGTGTATTTTTAAGGGATATTACCTTCCCCAATAATCAGACTATCTAATAAAAAAGTTCAAATCGCACCAGTAATTATCAAAAAAACTCAACTTTATTAAATTTGTATCTAATAGATCACAGTATTCATTCTTTTTATAGCAAATCAGATATAACATTGACCGTTAAAATACTTTATCTACATAAAAGCAATACAAAATAGCTGAACAAATTAACCGAATCCCTAGGGAGGTCGAGGAATCCGAAAGAAAAATAAAATTAGAATGGCCGCTCCATCGCTTGTCGTGATGGAATTTTACTATTAAAGTTCAGGTTTATTAAATCCAGGATCGGAATGACCAGGATCAGGGAGATAGGAAAACAATAGAATGATCATTTCGCAACTGCCTCCGTGGTTCAGTGGTTAAGGCGTTTGCCTGTAGACCCGGGGGTCGTGAGTTCAATTCCCACGGGAAGCTTACTTTGTTTTGTTGTTTCCAGTTTGATTAGGACAGACTTGACTCACCTGATTGTCTGATAATAAAGATGATTTCGTGCTTCGGAAGGCACGATAAGCCCGTTGGTCCCGGCTGCCATTTGGTAGTCGTTAAAGGAACCACGTCAGAGGTCGAGGGGCGTTCCGAAGAACTCTGACACCAAGGTGTGCATGGTCGATGACGACACCTATAAGAAATAATGATGATGACATTGAAATTTAATGTCCAAATTTCAATTCAGTCGGGGCCATAGATTGAAAAAAATTGCCTGATATTAGAAATTCGCATTTCGGGGCAGTTTAAACTGTAATGTAATGAGATTTTATAATCGCAGACGCTAGCGGCTGCATAATGATTTTGTATGATCCTTTGATTATTCGGAATTTCTTAGTTTCCTTACTATCCACCAGGGGCGTTGTACAGGTTTGTCATACAAAATTGCTTAACGCAGTCGCTAACGTCTGCGTTTATGAAATCTCATACTAGGGGTACTGACTTCCTGTCGTTACGGTAGGTAAGGTAAGGTGGGGGGGGGGGAGGAACTTTTACCTGTCTCCGATTGTACAACAAATAATAAAAAGTACTTACTATGCTAAAACCTTCAATCCCATATTAAGAAATTTCCTCAACTATTAATGCTCAACATTTTTGTTGTTTTAAATTTAATTTGTTTTTTTCTTAATAAATAATCTTTGACTAGCCAATTTTATAAAAACGAATACGTTTTTTTTAATATTTAAAAAAACAACAGTACCTATATAGTTACCAGAATTAAACACATTCAGCATCATGGCGTATTGAGTGAGCTGATAATGTTACAGAAAATATCCTACCAGGAAATACTGGCCATAAATAAACAACATTTCCTTTTTGTATCTTATTGCTATGAAATAAGGTTGTATTTAGGAGAAACGTACAGAGTAAGCTGCTAAATCTATGCTATTCTGAGTTACGGTCACATAATGAATAAATAATTGGACTGACCACTGCGATCCCAAATTTAGATTACGCTGAAGATATTACTGCACATCTGGCCTGTTCTCCGACATAAATATACAACGACTTCGGTACATTACACCATGTTATTTATAGTACAATCAGGTATCAATAACCTGGTAAAAAACAATACTCATATCATCGTCATCATCTGTGTAGGAGTCACGGTTATTCGACCATACAAACCCTGATGTCAGAGTTCTTCAAAACCACCTCATGGTATTTTTAGAAAAATATCAGTTAACTAGCTTTTTCTCGGGATAAAAGTCCCTATGTCTTTCCTTTGTAGCGGTCAGGCATGTTAACCATTACGCCATGGAGGTCGTCTTATAAAAAACTATACAATCCAATCTAAATTCAAATTTCTCGTACGTCTGTGTGTGTGATAAACCTACGCTTACTTTGTACTACCAATACGGTCGACGAGCATACACTCTCATCAATTATTACAGACACTTAATGCTTCGCTCAAACACGGGCCAGCTTAATAAATAATGTACCGGCCATGTGAACACCTGGCGCTGGTCATAAAAACGAGACACGTACAAAGTTTTGAGAGTTCATTTGAGTGCAAATTAGTGAGGGTATAGATCAATCACAGAATCAATGATTACTGTATGGCACGTATTGTCAAATCCATACTAATTATCTTTCTATATCTAATCTATATATAAAAATTAATTGATGCACGTTCGCCTGGTAAAACTCGAGAATGGCTGGGCCGATTTGGCTAATTTTGGTCTTGAAATTTTTGTGGAAGTTCAGTAAATTTAACCGGTGAGAAAAGTAGAAAAGTGCGTTCAGGCGGTACGGAGTTCGCCGGGTCAGCTAGTTATAAATAAATGCGAAAATCTGTCTGTAAACCGCTGGACCAATTTGGATGAAATTTGTTATGGACAGGGTCAAACATAGGTTACTTTTGGGCGCGATATAACCGAGTCCCACGCGGGCAAAGCCACGGGCAACACCTAGTATAACTTTTTTAAGTACTAGAGTAACGGATGGAGCTAATAGAACCCAGTCCTCTTTCCTACTTGGTGGCGAGGCCATTAAAACGAATTCGCGTCGCGACATCAAGCCAGTACTTTTTGGGTTTGCCCTTTCTACCAGGTACCAGAGAAGGCAACATTCTAAGTCACTTGTTCCCATCGTAACATTCCGGTTATCATCAGGAGAATCACTTTCGGTACCATCGAAAGCAATTCTCCTGAATTTGTTACAAACATGAGCGCGCTGTCCCTGTACTGTTTATTGATTTTCTTTCTATATTCTAATTGTTTTGCAACTTGAGTTTCATACGGTCAGTTTAATTGGACGTGAATTGTTTCGCATCATTAAAGTCGAGTCTGGTTTTGTCAAAATTTGTTCTGCTAACAATAAAACTTTTAATGATTTAAGTACTCATTTTTATTTAAGACTAGCGACCGGCCACTGCTCCGCATGGGCATAAAAACCTTCCTCTTGAATCGGTATCACTCTATGTATTAAAAAAATCGCATCAAAATCCGTTGGGTGGTTTTAAAGATTTAAGCATACATAGGGATATAGGGACAGATTTAAGACTAGTATGGTTTTATGTAATTTTTGTATTGTTCGAGCAATCTTATGATGTTACGAATGTCGATGAATAGTTTAATCGAGTGCTTTTCTCAATCTGTATGTTTGACTACAAACAGAAGAGTTTTAAAAATTAAAAATATAAAAAAAAATTGCTCACAAGAAAGTCGTCATGACGGCAACAAAAGTCGCGAACAAAATAGCCTGAGGATTCCGAAATATCGCAAGTATACGCTAGGCAAAGCCACAAAGCCCTTTGTAATCTAAGCTAGGGTTGGCAGCATAAAGCAACGTGGCCTTTCTTCGTCATCCGAGCGTGTTTAATAGTTGCACTAGCGACCCGCCCCGGCTGCGCATGGGCATAAAAACCTTCCTCTAGAATCACTCTATTAAAAAAACCGCATCAAAATCCGTTGCGTAGTTTTAAAGATTAAAGCATACATAGGGATATAGGGACAGAGAAAGCGACTTTGTTTAATATTATGTAGTGATGATATAAATTGACATATTTCACTCTCAGTCGCTCAGTGTCGGCGTCATCAGAAATGTGCAGACTTGTTATCTTTTGCGTCTAACTTATCATAGAAATTTTATTTTTTAGTTGGCGTACAAGAATGAAACAATAAAATTAATACTTCCTTTAAAAGACATGCTGGATGTCATCTTTGATCTTGTATTGGATCTTGCATTAATATTTAATCGAATATTTACATAGGAAGAATTGATAACCTTCCTTTTCAAAAGTATATAAGTTCGTATAGGTATGTATATATTTATTGTACAAATAAAACATAAACATTATGTATATTGTTATGTTTAGTTTAGATTTATTTTATTGTTTGTTACCTAGCTGTAAAAATAAAACTTTAATAAATAAATACAGAATCCGTCTATTTGAGACAACCCTTTTTAATATGTCTTTCTTGCAACTAACAGCTGACAGCCCTATGTCAGTCTGGGCGGCAGACGACTTGAACAAAACCAGCCAGCTACGTTGCATATTCCATGAAAAAAAACATTTGTATGTTTTCCTTTATCCTTGTAAGAATTATGAATACAAAAGTAGTCTCATCATTATCATTAAAGCATGTCTATCGAATTCCAAGCTGGTTAACCCTTTTCGTTGCTTGTTTAATCTGTGTGACTGTCCGATTTAGAAAATTTAAAACAAATAAAAGAGTATATCTTAATTTGTTTGTTTGTGTTAAGTTTATTGTTCTAAAACAAAAATATAAAATTAAAAAGTATATTGATAGACTTACCCCATAAAGGAATCCTCTTACAGTCCATAAGAAGTATAATTTAATACAGCGTTTGTTTCTATAAAAATCAATTATAGCTGGAAATAGAAGATTTTGAAAAATGGCCCTTGTCTGTACTCGCCACAACAAAACTTTCCGAATGTGACCGCACCTTTATTTAGGGTTGAATTTTGTGGTTGTTTTTCACGCTACTGGGGTAGTTTACCCTCTTTTCCGGTTTAGGGTAAATTAATTCTTTACAGGGGTACACTGGGGTTTAGTGGTCGTAGCCTATAGAGCGTAAGAGAGTAAAACCGTGAAATTGAAATGGGGTTTGGTAGAAATAAATTACTTGTCGGTTCATTAAATGATTTGGGAAACTAATATTTTAGGAAGAAAAAACATCATAATCAGCCTGTTTCTCCCCGCCCCGCTCACTGACACTTAAAAGAGCTGATCCGCTGGGCTATGTCAGCAACCTTTGTTCTCTTACGGATATCCTCATTTCTGTTTCGGTCTCGTAGGGAAACACTGAGCAAAGCCCTAAGGCCTACAATAAGGGACCACGTTTTAGACCCATGGACCCCAGTGATGACATATGGTGACCCCATATGTCATCACTAGTGATGAGGAGCTCGATAGCCTAGCCTAGCGCGGCGCACGTGTTCGTAACGATAGTGCGCGTCAAGCAACGGCTACGGCGAGTGCGCGGCCATGTTTGGATTAGCCGCCATTAGTGGCATTTCTATCTTGAGCTCCTCCGTGTCTCGGAAGGCACGTTAAGCCGTTGTTCCCGGCTGTTATCGGTAGATGGCAGACAGAATCTGCAGAATTCACGAATCTGTCCAATCCCAGAATCTGTCGTATAAAGAACAAATGCCTGTGGGTCTGGTTTGGCCTGTATAAATGGTTACGGAGGTCAAACGGCAGTCGTTCCATTGTAATAACCAGTTCCGTCAAATCAGGACCATGATACCATGGGCTCTGAAGCGTAAGTTGAAGATGTAACCGGGAAGCACGCTCGGACGAACAAGATGTCATCATTGGTAACACGCGCAATCTAATGGCTACTCTATTTAGATACAACGCCAGGGAAAAAGTGTACACTCATGCTTAAAAAGCATAATCTCGGATGCCTACTAAGCCTTAATTTAGCTTTTCGGCTGGCAGGTCAGTTTCACAAAACAAACGTTCATTAGAGCGATGTTTGAAATAGCCTAATTGCTGGATTCTGTTTAAAGGTTCATATTTAGCACGTGTTTTAGTTTCGAATTTGAAACGTCAGTTCATAGTTTTAAACCAATGTGGTATCGTTATGTTGTGTATTTATCATTTATTAATTTAATTTCAACACATAGCATGTTAATCTATTTCTAGCAATACGAACCGCCAAAAAAACTCAAGACCCCTACCCTAAATCTGTAAAGTTCTTTTCCTTTTCAAGTCATAATGGCTATATAGACTTTATATTGACTTTACCTAGTCCTCCATTGTGCAGGAGACAGAACATTAAGGGCACGACAAAAAGGTAAAAAAAGCACACAAACTGGCTATAAAGATATGTTTAGTGATATAAGCCCAGTAGGTCGACCGCCTATCTCGATTCTCTCCTCTCGTAATGGCTACTTGTATCGCTTTCGCCACATTTCGCTCCGTCTAACGCACAAAACGCTTTTAAATTTTTTTTTGTTAACATTGGCAAAAACATTTTTTTAAGCGTTTTGTGCTTAAATCGGAGCGAAACGGACGGAACGAATGGACGGAGCGGAGCGAGCGGACCTACAGAAAATACTACAGAAGAAGCAAAGAAATCGTACAGCGCCTTGCGGGTCCAATATAACAACGCCTTCAGATCACAGAAGACTGCCCCGTTTTTTTCGCCTCAGCCATGTTTGCACAAGGGGAGGTGGATAGCTTTAGTGCCATCCTACGCAAAAAGCGGGTTCGCCATTGCGCCGACTACGCGGCAGCTGTCATAATGTTCTGAGGGCGATAGCCGACACCGGGGACTGTCCGTTTGTTGGCCACTTAATAAACATTTATTTATTGCTCGTAGAATATAAGTACTAACACAAGTAGATTTAAGTCTACTTTCATTCTTTTTAAACTAAAAAAAAAAGAAAAATAATCACAAAATTTTTGTGTACTACATACACTTGTACTCTTTTGAAAAAAGATCGGGCCTTAAATATACAAATTCCATACATTATTATGTTGCAATTTCTAAAAATTTCTAAAAATCATCTACCTATAGAAATAGCTCGGAAATCAAACGACGGTGTAATCTTCCCAATATCTCCACCGCGAGGCAGCCTTACGTAAGTGATACAGGGACCGTTCCAAATAAATCGACGGTCGGCTTCTGTTGTCATAGATTAAGCATAGATATGATGTTTTTTTTGTGAAATCTTATGAATTCAAATAGTAGAAATATTAATAATTCTAATAGATTTATGTTTTAATTTTAGTTAAATATTAGGTATGTATTTAATTATTTGTGGTACCCGCGGAGGACCAGCGTCGTGGCTCGTACCAACGTCCGCGACACATGCTGAGCGGCCCTTTTGGCGTTTGAATATTAAATGTTTGTAGTTAATTCTCAGATCAGCCAAATAATCTATTTTTCTTTCTTTCTTTCTTTCTTTTATGTGACACCTAGGATTTGAAGACTTAGGTAGAGTAGTCCTACCAGCTAAAACCTGTTTTTTCCGTTTTTCTGTTATGGGATCATAGATTTAGGAAATAGCAGTCTGTAATCACTAGATGGCAATCGTTAAGCTGTGTCAGATGTCTTTAGGCAGCCTAATACACCCGGGTCATGTTCCTATTGGTCTGGTTTCCCTGTAAAATGGCATACGGAGGTCGGTAATTGCTCCATTGTAATATCCAGGACCACCGTTATTAAAATGGAGCAATGATGATAAATTAGGAAGGATGGTTGACCATCCAAAATCGCAGCTGTTTCTCGGATTTCTTAACCTCGGTGGTCCTGATTCACTACTTATGCAGCAACGAAAGTTCAGAACCTAAGTATGTATGCGCTTGAGTTTTTGAAATTAAAGCTATTTAGGCGTTTAATGCCTTTTTAAAAGGTAAGTATTAAAAGCGAGCCTTTTTATGACAGTATTCCATAGAACTAGGAACGCGACGCAATTTTTTTTTTTTAAAATATGCAGTATTCGCATGTAAAGAAAGAGGACTCGAGGAAACTATATAATAAGAAACTGCGTGCGCCCCAAAAGATGATCTTTTTATATCTATGGAGAAAACGGAATACAAACAAAAGACAATTCGGTGTTCTCGGGAAAAATAAAAAGCGCATCATTGTCTATATAAAATAAAAAATAAAAAGTAAAAATTGAAAAAAAAATATATATATCGATTAAGACACATGTTTTACATCATTATTGATGAAAAATTATGGCTGGGAAACTAAAACGGAGTGGACGGGAATTGCCAAAGCCGAAAAACTGTTTCACTTAGCAAAGTATTGGGAGAAAATTACGGAGCCGACGACGACCCTCCAGAGATACATTCAAAGAAGATATGACATTTTTAGTGGGTCACTTTCAAAAGCCGCCTTCGTGCATTTTTAATAATAATATCAGTTTATTTCAGACATTTAGTCCATTTGGTTAGTAAACAATAGTGCTTAACCTAGTGTTAGTAACACATTTCACAAAAATGAAATAATATTGCCATTCAATGTCGCTCAATCCCATTTGAGATTGAGCAGCAGTGATTGACATAAGTACAGTCCAACCTACTTGCAATTATGCTCAGGATGCTGTTGGCATTAGCACGCACTCTGTGCACCAGGGATGCGCATCTTTTACGCATCGTGGTATAAAAACAGTCAACGCGTTTTTCTGCGAACATCCCTGATGCACTACAGTGTCTTGGTAGCCCCATCAACATCCTGAAAGCGTTAATATAATCGTAGCCTCAAAACTACAAAAAGGCGTTTCTTTTTCTTCGTACGAGCTTGTTTCCCAGTTGCATCTCCAGCTTAAGCTTCAGAGCCCAGGGCACGCTATTAATCATGGTCCTGATTTGGCGGAACTGGTTATTACAATGTAGCGACTGCCGTCTGACCTCCATAACCCTTTTTACATGGAAACCAGACCCACAGGAACATGATCCGTGTGTGTTAGTGACCAACACTGTCAGATTTTTCAGGCTGCCTAAAAGCATTTGACATAGCCTTGACTGTCATCTATTGATAGCAGGAACAACGGCTTCACGTGCCTTAAAAAAGGCGCTTCTATACCGAGCAAATCTTTGCCGTAAAGGCAGTATTGATAAATTGAGCAATCGACTTGGATGTAGCCCGGCGGTGCAGGCGACATAATAATTTCCACAGTTTGCACGCGAGATGAGAAATTCAATCTCGTTCTTATTGAGCGAACCGTACTACTTTATCTGAAAGATGTTTAAATTGTACAATTGTTCAGACAAACCTATAAACACTTTTCTTAAATTTTCTCCATCACTTCTAAAGAATAAGTGAAAATAGAAAAAAGAGGCGGCAATCGATTGTATTTTATGCCGAGGGTTTGATTTTCAACTGCAAACCATGCGTATAATCAAAAGCGTATTACTATGACTCAATCTGTCCTTTGCTCCGCCATTACCGTACTCCGACATTACTGTACTCCGACATAACGTTCTTTCAATATGTTAATTCTTTGTGCGTTAACAGATTATTTATTTTAGACGATCGTTTCTCCCTCAGTCGTGTTTACATCATCACCGGACAGTACTTATACTTAAGTCTAAAACCACGCGCTAATAAAAGACATCTAGTTTTTTCATCATTTTAAGGAATGAGTGAGTGAATGAATGAATGAATGAACACTTTACAAAAGAATTAATAAAATACTAGTTTATTAATTAAGTGAATTAAAACCAAATCTCTAGTCTTTTGCATTTGCTTCTCTCGAGGAAAAATACCATGGCTATTCAAGTTTACAACTATTCCAATTCTACTTTAGAATTGAATTTAATTATCCGATACTCCATCTGAGAGTATTAAGAAAGTTCTTCGAAGTCCAAGTTTTCACGTATACTAAAGAATTTAGTGGACGCAAACGGTTAGTAAGAACTTATATATAGAAATAGATTAGTAGGTAGATTTTGAGATAATTTGGCAAACGACTTTGTATAAAATATTAACATGTTGGCGGACATACGACTGCTATAGCAGTTATAACAATAAAACTTCTATTGTGTTTTCAAAAATGTCCGCCAACGTGTTAATGTTGGTCGGTTGATCCCGTGAAATTCGCACTCAGTGCCCAGTATGCTTATTTCAAATTAGGTCAAATATAAGCTAATTTTGGGCGTGATATAACCGAATTTGACAAGTCCGGTGCCGCGGGAAACAGCTAATATCTCGATATATCGATGTCAAAGGAGCCAAGTCAGAGGTCGAGAGGCAGTTTCGAAGAACTTTGTACAACTGGTGTACATGGTTGATGGACCCTGTCACATCTATATATATAAAAGAAAGTCGTGTTAGTTACTCCACTTATAACTCAAGAACGGCTGAACCGATTTAGCTAAAAATTGTCAAGGAGGTAGTTTAGAGCCAGGAGAAGGACATAGGATACTTTTTATCCCGGGAAGCCCACGCGGGCGAAGCCGCGGGCAAAAGCTAGTAGATGATATATTGATGATGATTACAAATTTATTACATGGAAAATGATCTCAAATAACACACATAATTTTCCAACTCAACATTCCTATGAAAAACATTTTATCCCATAATTTCCAAGCAATATCTGGGCTAAATATAGTCTTTAATTATTTTCCTCATTATAATAATTGTATGTAAAGTATTCACTCCCTGTTAAATTGCATTACGAACGGTAATAAATCCCCTAATTTGTGATTTCCGTGTCGGACCCTTTGACCACAGCATGATAAATAGGGGTCTACTGGACCCCTATTTCATTACCATTAATTATACCAAATACATCTGTTTTCCACTTATCTCCATAAGAAACGTGCCCAGTTTCCCAAAGATACCCAAAAAAGGGTACATTAGACCCAAATGGGAACTAATTTATAAACCCATTTTGAACAGAGGTTATTGGAAATATTTATCAAAGAAAGTGTATTTCATTAAGTGTTAATGGTTTATTTACAAGTCAGGGCCTTGATTCTGTAAGCTTTCATTTTAAACTTCGAATCTGAATCCGCTGTGAGTTTCTTGATTGGCGTTCTATAAACTCGGTTGATAATTCGTATTTGTACTAGCGCTACCCTTGCGAGCGTGTTAGCGAGATGGACTAGATTAATACAATACAATACAAATTTATTTATTTCTCCCACAAAATTCACACTTTTCACACAATAAATAGTTTTTATTAATATACACACTTAGACTTCATTAAGAATATTAAAATCAATTCAATTTACCCTAAATTTAACTTTAATGTGGGAGACTGGTGCCTAAGCTAGGCGAAGCCTGTATTTCAGGTCACCAGGTGTCCACCCTATGATACTCGTAGTTTACATTTTAACAAATAACAATTTGAGAACCTAGGTATACCATACACAAAAATTCTATAATAATTTTGAATTGGATAGTAGAAATATAAATTCTATGAGATTGGACGTGAGATTTTGTATGAGATTACGTATGATGAGGCATTCTGTAAGGTAATTTCCCCGTTACTTCGAATTTCACTTGTCATTTTGTATGCGAAGTGTGAGTGACGTGAGAAGCGAGTTGTTGTTTGAATTTATATATTATTTATAAGTTATAGAATCGAGAGGCTATGTTGATTTAGGATTAAAAATAGATAACTTCTATTGGTAAATATCAAAAAGTCGACTATGGGGGGTCTAAAATAACCAATAAAACACCCGAAAATAAATTTTATAGAATCGACAGACTATGTAGGCTTAGGATTAAAAATACGTTACTTTTATTGGTAAATATCAAAAAGTCGACTATGGGGGGGGGGGGGGGGGGGGGCAGGTCTAAAAATAATTAATAATATGCCCGAAAATAAATATCTATTCTATTCTTAAGTCAAGAATTGGCAAAACAACTGATTTCATCCAATACAGGCTTGATTTATAACACAAACGCCATATGTTAAATTGTCAGTTTATTACACAAATATATCATTAAAATTACATGTGAAACAGCGAATTACTTTAAAACGGCCACACCAGCGCTGGCTCCGACGCCAAATGTTGTAATATACTGGATACAGTTACATAAAGCAATTTAACTATTTTGGCCACCGAATGGGCCATATTGCGGATGGGGGCGCGACGATAGATGGGGTTGTATGGTAATGTGTCTTTTTTATTAACAGTTTAAATACAACCTAATATAATAGTTTTTATACTGCTGCAGTAAATTTTTGGCAGTTATTTTTACGGTTAAATGGCCGTAAGGTATCATAAGGGTACCAATTTTCGCATTTAAGGTACGAAACCTTAGAAAAAAATGGATTTATAAATAAGGTTAAACGAACTGCTAAGGCTTTATAATACGGTCCTGTACTAAAATCTTGTGCATGGAACCAATAAAAGCTCACTTAGTTCAGTTCTAGTGGGAATCAAGTGAACGGAAAATTACAGAAAAGAGGTTTACTTAGACTTATACTTTTCCAGTATTTTTTTTTATTCGAACACTGATTAAAGACTTTATATTATAAAATATACATTAGTGACAAAATTACAATAAAACAATATTGAAATAAACTTATAAATAAAAAACTTCCTTACACGCGCCACATCCAGGCAGTGTGCCCAGAATACTAGCAGCATTTCCCCGCTGGATTGCAAGGCTTATACGCTGAGCAAAGAAAATACCCGCTTTAGGGTCACCAGTAGCCTCGATGAGACGCGTTGAGATGTCATTTAAATTTTTTTTGGCTTCAGGGCCCCACGGACCCATTGTCTCCACTGCGAAGGGTAAAATATACATTATACGTACAGGATGTACAAGAAAAATTAACTTAATGTACTACGCATAGGTAACAAGCGAACTACGTTGTAGCTGCTACGAAAGACGTGCTAAGCGATGTAGCTTGCTACGACGTAGCATCGTAGCAAAATACATCTAGACGTTAAAAGCTACAAAGTATATTCCTCCTTCAGTAGTTTGCTCACAATTAATTATATGGATACTATATTTGTTTCATTTAGAAAATGGATTTGGTATTTTAACCGACTTCAAAAAAGAAGGTTCTTAGTTGGAGAAAAATTACTTAATATTGTTTGGAGTCTGTTCTGCTTTTTCCTAATTATTTTGATACAGTCTTGCAAATAACCGTAGTTTGTTGTAACTATATGTTCTTACATTCCATAAGGTGAGCCATAGGCCTTATTGCCTTGTTTATATAACACAGTATGCGTAAGAATGTATAAACTTAGTAACATCAAAATAAATGGTTGTTAGAAATCAAAACTTCACGAAACAGCCAAACACAACACGTCTTCCTTTGCAGCTGGATAACTTACTCTAAACTTTACATTCACACAAATTTTAACCTTTAGCGTCTGTAACAAGATTGAATTTAAAACAACAAAGAATTGAGAATTTAAGTCAATATTTCATTGATGTGTCACCAGCAAAAGTTGCTCAACTTTTGATTTCTATGTTCGTGATGTTGTTTAGAGGGGCTCGATAGCCTAGTGAGTGGTGGCAAGGTCGATTGACTATGAATACCAGGGTGTTCATAGTCGATTGTCCACGCAATGATGATGGTGAGACTAATCTTTGTACTAAAATCTACTCTTTTTACAGTGTTCTCTTCGTTGTTAGTGACACCATCACGAACTTCTTCTTCTTCGTTCGAGCGTGTTTCCCGGTTGTATCTTCAGCTTACGCTTCAGAGCCCAGGGTCAGCTATTAATTATGGTCCTGATTTGGCGGAACTGGCTATTACAATGGAGCGACTGCCTTCTGACCTCCGTAACCCTTTTACACAGGGAAACGAGACCAACAGGAACATGACCCGGGTGAGTTAGTGGCCAACACTGTCAGATTTTTCAGGCTGCCTAAAGGCATCTGACAAAGCCTAACGGCTGCCATCAGCACCAACGGCTTAACGTTCCTTCCGAAGCATGGAGGAGCTCAAGATAGAAAATGCCACTAATGGCGACCAATCCAAACATTGCCGTGGACTCGCAGTCGCTTGACGCGCGCTATTGTTACGAACACGCACGCCGCGGTAGGCTATCGAGATTCTCAAACACAAAATCACGAACATTGAAATCAAAAGTTGCTCAACTACGACTACCAGATGGCAGCCAGGACCAATGACTTTACGTGCCTTCTGAAGCATAGACAAGACAAGCGGATAGACAGACAGAATCATTGATTAATTTAGCCTGCAATGTCCTTACCAAACTAGAAGCAACTAAACAAAGTATGCTTTCCGTGGGAATCGAACCCACGATCCCCGGGTCTACAGGCAAACGTCTTAACCACTGGACCACGGATAATTTGTCTGCTTGACTACCTACCTATTTCTGCTGCCAAACAGCAGTGCTTGTCTTATTTTATAAGATTTAGGCAGCTAGGCAAATAGACCATGAAAAACGTAACTCCACATATAAATAGTCTATTTGCTGTGACACCTACACGATATGATGATGACCTAGTAACTTCTAAATTGTATTTTTTTAATGGAAATAAATGGCAACAACTTTTATTGCCCATGGTCCACTGGAGCCAAAGTCAAGAGCTACTATAAAAAAAATGAAAAATGAGCTAGTATATACTGCATGTGGTCACATTGCCTAAGAAAAAGATTTAGTTCTTTTTCTTGCTTAGGTAGCAAGGATTTTCAATACTTACTACCGCAATATGCAATTCAATTATGATCCCGTAAATTTTGGTGAAAAAGGAGTGTTAATTATTTAAACACGATTTTCTGAAGTATCGTCATGCTTCCATAAACTGAGTGCTTCATTTGATAAGATAGATAGATATACTCTTTATTTTACCATAACATAAGTTATTGGATTTTAGAATCACAGTGTCTCAAGCATAGATTAACAAAAAAATTGCGTCACTTCAAACCGCGCGCGATTCGAACTTCTTTGGTCTCAAGTGATCGATAGATGACGTTTAATATGTCAGATATGGGGAGGACCATAGATTTAAAAAAAAATTGCGTAGCGTTCCTAGTTCTATGGGAGGACTATATTTGTACACTAAAAATAGGTGTGTTTCTTTGTATGGCGGTTGAATATCTAGCAAAGTATTCTGAAATCTGTGATAGAAATAAATAGATTAATTATTTACACTACCGAAGTAACTATAAAACATTTGCTTCTAACTTCACTTCTAACTTCTAACACACAAAATAACTTTACTCAATAAATCCTTGTGCTATCCGCAAAGACCTTCACGAAACGGCTGAATTCATTTCCATTTTCACTAGAGGGGGAAGGGGGGGGGGGGGGTGTTCACAAGTCAAAGTTGTAAAGTTATAATTCCACCGTAAATCCTTTAGGACATTAAATTTATAAGTTAGAAGCCAGAGACGGAAAGATAAGCGGCTGCATTCGTGATGAACTTAAATCATTCCGAGGCAAATATCAACGGAATGTATAATACCACAAAGACGCAATTAAATTTATAAAACCGGTCAAGCGCGAGTCGAATTTTGCATATGATATAATAACAAAAACAAACTTAAGTCTTTCTTTGTTTTGTTCCTTTGTTTGATGCATAGAAGAATTAAATCGCGCGCGGTTTCTACCAGGGGAATCTTTTAAAATCTATGGTTTGATGTTAGTAATCCAGCTCATCTCACTTTAGCTGCTTTTTTCTGGGTCCCAGCGTTTGGGTATAGAAAGAGGAAGGCAAAAAGTTCGGGTATAGAAAGAGGAGGAAAAGAGAAAGGCCAAGAAAAAGATGGTCAGATGACTTAAAGGTCTTCAAAAAGGATTGGAAAGAATCAGCACATGACAGAGACGCATGGAAGAAAAGAGGGGAGGCTTTTGCCCAGCAGTGGGACACATAAAGCTAGGGAAAAAATGGTTTGATGCTTGCAGCGAACAGTTAATGGAGAACCACGGGGCAGAACTAGTATAATAATAATAATATACATTGACATAACTCAAGAACAGCAACAAGCAAAGTTTCATTCAACAGTACTTCGCTGTAGATTTCTAAAGTGTTTGAAACAGAACTACTCGTAAAGCGATCAAGTAAGCTGTTTCAAATTATATGTTGTAAGATCGCTATGTAATTCGGTGCCATTTAACTAAGACTTTAATGGGCTTATTAACTACTAGCTTTCGCCCGCGGCTTCGAACGTGTGAATATCCCACGGAAACAGTACTTTTTCCCGGGATGAAAGGTATCCTATGTCCTTCTCAATACTTCTAACTATGTGTATATGAAATTTCAGGAAGATAGTGCAGTAGATAGAGCGTGAAATAGTAATAAACAAACAAACTCATTTTCGCATTTATAATAATATTTAGGTTAGGGGTTGACAGAGCCTAGGGCCATAAGACCTTAGACCACATCATGTCGTCATTAGCATGATGATAGATGGGGGCACTTTCTCTGCAAAATTTGGCTATGTCAGTCACCTGAGAGCTCATGAATGTTACTCAGTAGCCAGACGCTGTGGCTGAAATCGGTCTGGAGAGAGATATGATATAATGTGTTCATTAAATACTTACTGCGATGTCTCAGCGACCTAAAGAGGATCTTGACCTATAAAACCAGAGCTCTCCATCATTCACTGCACAGCGCCACCTCCTGCCAGTCGGCTTACTGGAAGGATTTCAAGGCCTTTCCAACTTTATCACTCCAGAAGTACCTAGGATGACCGTCTAATCACTTGCCACCAGTGTACTCCTCCATATCCCTTTTCACAAGGAAGCAAAACTAATAGGAACATAATCCAGGTGTGTAAGTGGCCAACACCGTCAGATTTTTCAGGCCGCGTAAAGGCATTACAGCCGACACCAATGGCTTAACGTGCCTTCCGAAGCACGAATAAGCTCAAGATACAAATGCAATTAATAGGGATCAACCCAATCTAGGTCGAGCACTCGCCGTCGCACTCCTCGCTAGGTTTTCAAGATCCATAACTGTATTCCTTCTATACTTGCACTAAATATTCTGTGGCCGGAGTGCGACGTAATCGGTTCGACATAAAGTTGTGATAACTTCCACATATAATTCCACCATTTAGCATAATGCCGTTCAGAAATGGAGTGTTCACATTTACTAAGATCTTCGAATGAGTTTCTCGAGTTTGTGGTATCGTAGGGTACTTCATAATTCTTGCTTTTTGCATCGTTGACATCTTTATTTCGATAAACCGCCATTAAACGCAATTTACGACTGCGATTTGTATGATAAGTAGCTGGGGTTGTCTGGTTATAGTTGGTATCGTCATTTACAGATTTGAGGATACCTTTAGCGCAAAAACGGTTTGTTTAGTCAGAATTACCAACAGTTGCACCTAGTATAACTCGTAATACTGTTAATTAATACTTTCGCGAACAGTAAACGACATAACAATAACAGGTAATTCTTATCTACGCGAGAGGCGTTACTGTCAACGAAAGTGTCAAGCGAGATAGTCCAGAGATAAAAAATGTAGGTAGTTTTTAAAGCTGCATAAATACCTTAACCGAAGTACAAAAACTTACTACATAGATTCTTTTATAATAATAATATTTTTCTAGAAGTAGCATGCAAAATTATCCGTGGCTCATTCTTAATCATACCATTGACCCATTTGACCTACTGAATATGCATATAAAATTTGGTAATAATCAGTAAAGCCGTTTCGGAGGAGTAAGGTAACTACCATTGAGACACGGGAATTTTATGTATTAAATATAATATATAATATATACCATAGTCTTTTTAAGTCTATGGCTAGCAGTATAAATCTATGGTCTAAGTCTTCGGCAATTTGAAAGATATCAGCGTCGGCCGCCATTTCGTAAGTCTATGTTAGGAGATTTACAGTCGCTAAGAAAAAAAAGACAGATAATGCTTTTAGCATTACGTGTCCATCATCCGCCGTCGTCGTCGCGTCATATTGTACTTTAAAGTTTTTATGTCTTTTGTAAAATATATTTAATACTATTTAAGCATTGCCATTCAATATGGCAATGCTGCCAGCCTTCTTGGTACACTACCGCAAGGCGCGACTTTAGCGGGACTGTACAATTTGTAGATAATAGGATTATAGGTTTTTTTTTTTAAATAAATTATAAAAATAAATATAATATTAATACCATAGAATAGCACATTTCTAAACAATTTGTACTTTATAAATATTTTCTAACTCTGCATTTCACTTACCAGTTTCACATTAATTGCTTGTTTTCTAACTCTTTTATGCTAAACCCCCTGAGAGCCATATTAATATTTCAACCCCTACAGGCAGGTCGTAAAACTACAGTAGAGTTTTAATTGCTCCCTTTGGTATTCTTGATTCATATTAATTATTTTACCATTCCAGCGTGAAGGTTATTAATTAAAAAGAGAATAGAAGTAAGAGTTCTAAACCCTTATCCTAATTATGGGTTCTAAATTATTAGAAGCACGTCGAACCTTTGGGTCCTTTTGTACTTACCCCATCCCTTACTCACCCACACTGGGATTTCTGAAAAAGGACTGCATGAGCTTCAGAACATCACCTGGTGCGAAGTGTCTATAGTCCTCCAGGTCAGGGTACGCTGCTCCAAAGAGGTCCATTCGCTTGCTGGCCAGTGAGTCACAGCAACACAAAATGTTGCTCATGGGCTCCTCTGCTTTTGCACATGCCCTACATTCGGGGCTTTCGACAAGTCAGTATAAAGAGGTGACTGCAGTTTTCAAAATGTCCGGTCAGAGCTCCTATTATTGTTCTTGTCTGTGTTCTGTTATACCTAAAGACCTTTGTTCAAAACCCTACTACTTAACCTATCACGGCAAAGACGCACGCCCACATCTAGCGTGGGCTGTACATCACGACACAAGATTCTACTCAGTGTTCCACCATGCTATCACTAACTTATGACTATGCTTCTTCAACTTAGTGCATTTTACTAGCTGTTTAGGTCCCACTGCTAGGTAAACCCTCCTCGTTTTGTTTTCATTCCTCTCAATTCTGTGATGTTACCCTCCATTCCTTATCAAAATCCTTTAAATCATCCGTCCATCTCTTTCTGGGTCTCCGTCTCTCTTTTATCGCATAAAATTAAAAAAATTGTATTGACGCAAACAAGATCTGGTTTAAAAAATAAGCTGATATGAGAGCATTGCGGCACGTCAGTGCTAAAAACTGGAATACTATCTATATACTCGTATATAAAAACCAATTGCTGTTCGTTAATCTTGCTTAAACTCGAGGATGGCTGGACTGATTTGGCTAATGTTAGTCTTGAAATATTTTGCAATATGTAAAACTCTTGAATCACTACCAATAAAAAAACCCGCAACAAGATCCGTTACGTAGTTTTGAAGGTTTAAGCATACAAAGGGACATAGGGACAGAGAAAGCGACTTTGTTTTATACTATGTAGTGATTGTACCACTTCCCAACACTCACGTTTGTTAGCAAATAATAATCCACCATTATTATGCACAAATGATCGAAAAAACACAAATTTTGGAAAATAAATACAGCCCGGACCACATGTCATTTGACTTTTCCGCCAAAACTCCTTTTACAGTTATAGGCGTTCAAAAAAGCTTTATTACATTATAATAAAGGTAGTATAGATTATTACAAACTAACCAATAACATAAAATTTCACTTCACTATTTTATATCAAATATTTTACAACCGGTTTCACATAAAGCGCATTAATTACTTGAAATTTAGTTAACATGTTTGTAGCGATAATTGAGTATATGCTATCTATAGAGCGCGCCTCGTCCATTTAAACGTATCGTAAGACAACTAGCGCCACCTATCATTATTTTCTTTTACTCTGAAATCAAGTCAAATTGAAAAGCTCTAAGAAGGCAGGTCACTACTAAATAACGTTTAGTATTTTTGGTATTACTTTTCATTATTTTTCTTTTGGTTAATTCAGAAAAAAACACAACCGTCAAAAGTGGCCACTTTTTTCTGTCAGTTTTTTTTCTTGAAAAGTACTACCAAAAATGCAAAACGTTATTTAGTAGGGACCTGCCTTCTTAATTTTTTTTAATTTGACCTGATTATAGAGTAAAAAAAATAAATGATTGGTGGTGCTAGTTGGTTTATGAAGCCTTAAGTAATGGGCACGCGTAACATCAAGCTCAAGAAAGATGGTTCCCATAACGGCACCTACCGGTCGTCAAACCAACTACGTCATTCCTTTTACTGATTCTAATTTAAATTCAAATTCAAAATTCAAATTGTTTATTCTCAATATACTATATTCTCATCACTTATTCTACTTACGATAGCATTCACAAAAAATATTGTCGTCTGGCATACCAGTTATAATAGTAATAACTCAACTAATATAGTACAAATAACAATAGTCACAAAAGTGCTAGGTGACACAATCTTCGTGAATGGGGAAACTGAATCTCCCTCTTCCTGAAGGTTTCGGGACGGGAGTTCAGAGGAGAACCGACAAGGGTCGAGAAGGCTAAACCTAAGATATAATAGAATATTGGAGAAAAATGTTTTCCCAACAATGAGTGGTTTAGCCATAGTTTTTAGATATTGAGACCGTCTCGCAATAATGAAAGGGCGAAATACACAATGACACTCAAATTAAAGGTAACGTTAAAAATCCCCACAATATTGGCCAATAATATACCCTATTGGTCTGGTTTTTCTGTAAAAAGTGTAACGAAAGTCGGCCTGCAGTCGCTCCATTATAAAAAACAAATCGAGGATCATAATTAAATGCGTACCCAAGGCTCTAAAGCGTATGTTGATGATGCAACTAGGAAACACCCTTGGATGATGACGATGACTCAAATGGAACGTGCGTTTGTTAAATAAAGTACGCGTTAAATAGACACGCGTAACACCGCACTCTTATACTTACACACTATTAGTTACTCTATGGCAGTGGTTAATAATACGTCGGTGTTAATTAAAATGTTGGCAATTTTCAGCCTCATGTTTCGTTCTCCATTGATGAAAACTTCCACTGAGTTCTAGCAGGAAAACTGAAATTTTGTTTGCGAAATCACTCAACACACCAGTCAAATTTAAACATTATGTTGGCGTATAATGAGAACTTCCAAACGCATGTTGATGAAGTAATTCTTTGGTTGGGTTTTAAAAACAACCATATAGAGGGCCACATTATGTACCTAGACCAGATAAGGGGAAGACTTATTTAATTACTACTAGAGACCAGCCCCGGCTTCGCATGGCCATAAAAACCTTCCTCTTGAATCACTCTATCTATTAAAAAAAAGTGCATCAAAATCCGTTGCGTAGTTTTAAAGATTTAAGCATACAAAGGGACATAGGGACAGAGAAAGCGACTTTGTTTTATGCTATGTAGTGAAGTGATGTAGTGATAAAGTATTTGGTGTTTTCACTAGGTTTTTCTGGCATTTTTTCAATCCAAAACCTTTAACGTCTGCACTATTTACCGGATTCAACTAAAAGAAAATGTAAATGTATGCTGTTTTTGACCAAGACTTGCCCAACTGCCAAAACTATAAGTGACTAGCTTATAACCTAAAAATAAAGCAATCATAATTTTTTTCGATTTTTTTTTACTTGAACGAAGTCCCGGTATTATAAATTATGTACCTCAAAATTAAAGGATTTGAAGCCAATTTTATAGTCATTTGTTAGCTAATAAGTCACAACGTCTTTTTACAAACGATGCGAGATTCACAACCTTATTTCAACGATATAAGAGTTACAATAGGGACAAGAATTTCAAAATATGAACTTGCGAACTAGTTCACTAAACAACAAGGTTTTACACCTCATTACCCCGACTTAATCCAGAGGGTGTTAACACAAATCATTTTGTCCATACGACACGATTTTGGTTTGGTAGTAATGAAAATATGTAAGTTTTATTAATAACTAGCGAGCCGCCCCGGCTTCGCACGGGTGAAATATTACAGGTTTTACTTACATAAAAACCACCCTCTTGAACCACTCTATCTGTTAAAAAAATCCGCCGCATTAAAATCCATTGCGTAGTTTTGAAGATTTAAAAACATACATAGGAACAGAGAGCGGAAAGCGAATTTGTTTTATACTATGTAATAATAATAAAGAAACAAAAACTTGACTGTGTTTAAATAACTACATGGTCCAGTGATTAAGGCGTTTGCCTGTAAACCCGGGGGTCGCGGGTTCGATTCTCACGGGAAGCATACTTTGTTTAGTAGTTTCCAGTTTGGTTAGGACATTGCAGGCTTGAATCACTTGACTGTCTGGTAATAAATACCGGCTGCCATCTGGTAGTCTGTTAAGGAACCACGTCAGAGGCCGAGAGGCGGTTCCGAAGAACTCTGTCACCAGGGTGTGCATGGTCGATTGACTGTAACACTGTAACTTTACGAAATGAGTGACTAGTGTCATTTTCGCTCGCCGCGCTCAAAGCCCACGATTAAATTATGCAATAGCTTAAAAAAATATCTGATCGTTTAGTGTAAAACAACTTCGAGTGTTAGTATGTGGAATGTGAGGAACTATGCTCGATTTAACCGACTACGCTCAAATAAATGTATACAAAGCGATTAACAGGCAGATGTACTTAATGTTCCAAGTTATTTGTTCGACTTCGTGTAACAGCAGTAACTTTACTTAAATTCTGTTAGAAGTATTCGGTTTTTTCTTTCACACTATGTTTAAGTAACGTAACAAAAAAAATAAGGGCGAATATATCACAAAATATATATTTTTTTACGGCTAGGATATCTCCATGCTCCGCATTATATATATCGTCTCCGCTAAGCTTAAAGACGCCTACCGTCCTAGATAACCTACCTGGCTATATTATCACTAAACCAGCTTAACATCTGATCATAAAACTGAAATTAGATCACAAAATTAGTAATAATATTAGGTTACCAAGATCTATACTATTGCATCGCCTTTTATATAATTATCACATTACTTCAATTTTCTCCTAGAAGTCAATGATTGGACAGATTTTGTTAAATTTGGTCTTGAAATATTAATGGAAGTTCAGGTTTAAACGATAAAAAATGCAATCAGGTAGCGCAGAGTTTGCCAGGTCAGCTAGAAACTAAATAAATATAAAGGGTCAAATCAAAGATCGAGTTAGCCCTAAAGTGTATTATGAGATAAACTAAACGATATTATATTTTACCCAGGTCAATCAGAAAAATATATTTTTTCATCTTAAACTGACTAGGGATCGAACGCTATTCAAGAGATCCCGCCTCTTGAATAGCGGTCAGACTGTTGCTGATGCTGATGTTAACTTTGACGCCACGGGGTCGTCAAGTACTTAGAATTAACGTAATGATAAGATCATGATGTTATTTAAAGGGTTTTTGCCAACAAAAATACAAAACAAAGCAAACAAAACCTCATTTGTGGCGAGAACAGATAGCTTTTAATAAAATAAATGAATTTTATTCAAATTAGCCTCCCCTACTTTTGCATAAATATTTACTTGCTTAATTGAAAAATTATCTCGCCCGAGTTTCTTGGCGTGATCCCTATTGCACCAATGGATTTGACGTATTCCAGTCATTTTTGAGTTTCAATCTCGGAAAGTAATAAATTTATTTTTTTGATTACAAGTAGATTTATTTTTATTTAGTCTATTTATTTTATGTTTATCTTAATAACAGTGCATGGAATTTTCTTAATTTTTTTCAATAATACTCGTAATTTTTCCATGCTCTTGCTTCTAATTCTCTCTCACTTCTCCCTTTTTTCTTTTTTAGCCTTTTTAGTGACGAGAAAATCCTCAACGTTTTATTGCACTTAATGCATTAATATCTCCCTGCAGACAATGAGTATTGGGTAAAAAACTAAATTAATATTTGAAATATTTTATCATATATTTTTGAAGTTACATAATTATAAAACCGCCCGCGTCAGCCCGCGTGGGACTCAGTTATATCGCACCTAAAAGTACTTTTAACTCCTTATCTTTAACTATATTCATACCAAATTTCAGCAAAATCGGTTGAGCGGCTTAGCCGTTAAATCGTAACAGACAGACAGACTTTTGCATTTATAATATTAGTATGGATATCATTTAGAAAGATGTGTTAAAAGTTTGGTAAAACTAAAGGTCCAAAAGGAGCTCACTATTTCTTCATGAAATCTTGAATCACATGGACAACAATCGCGAAGCTTGGTCATTTTATAGCATGCTGTTTTGTTATGCTAAGTAAAGTGCTATTGGACAAAAAATATTACAATTTACAACATACAGTGACAAATAAACTTTTAAATATTCCGGTTGCGTATTCATAATTTGAATTTTAGTATTAGGTATGTAATAATGTACGGTACCCGCGGAAGACCAGGGGCCCGATTCTCGCGCAATCGAAGTTCACTTCACCGATTTTCTCCAATTTTTTTCGATAAGTTCAAGCCAATTCACAATCGAAAAGTTTCGATCGATCGATGCGTTCGATTGAACTTTTTCAATTGTAATTTTTTGAAAAAGCAGAAGCCATGACAAACCTTTGAAAAAACTTGGAGAAAAGAGATGAAGTGAACTTCGATTGCGTGAGAATTGGGCCCCCGCGTCGTGGATCGTACTACTGTCCACGACACATTCTAAACGGGGGCTGTTTTGGCGCTTGTTTGTGAAATGTTTGTAGTTAATTATGTTACGAGCCAAATAAACTATTTTTCTTTCGTTCTTTCATGATAACAGTTTTGATGCAATTTTAGAAAGAAAATCGAATCATTAAGTTAGCCTGAAAGAGATAGAACTAGCGATAAGACCGCCTATTGTATATCGTGTCACAGACTGTTATCCATATATGGAATTCTATCGAAGAATATCGAATCGCGCGCAGTCTCAATATTTTTTTTTTATCTATGTATTCTATAGTACAATAAAAAGTTTTTACTTGCTTACTCTTGTATAAGACTTTTAGCAAATCTTGAAATATCAATTTTCGTTGGAAAAAGACTCAAATAATAACCTTCACATGATAAAAGTTCTCAAAGAGTCACACTACAGTCACGAGATAACTGATTTTAAAGTCATTTCAATAAGGTCAAAAATTGAATACAGAATGCAACCGTCGTGAACCTGTGCATCACATAACTCAAGTCTATTCAATGCCCACACTAATTAATTCTTTATGCTTTTTCAACATCAAATAGGCGCAATTTCCTAGTATCCTGCACGGTTGAGGGCCAACGACAGAGCAAATAAAGTGATTATTTACTGGTGAAAACTTCTTCAAAAGCTTATAAATTTGGAATCAAAAAGAACTAGGTTTTTTTCTATTAAATTCTATTATATTTGACGTTGCTTTAATAATAATGACATCATTCACAATGCCTGAATAGGTAAATAGACTTTAAGACTTCTGAACACACAAGTGCACATTGTTTACAAATTATAGTGAATTTGAATGAATAAATGAATCACTACATTGTATAAAACAAAGTCGCTTTCTCTGTCCCTATGTAGAGACATACAAAGGGTTGTATGCTTAAAGCTTTAAAACTACGCAACGGATTTTGATGCTTTTTTTAAATAGTTAGAGTAATTCAAGAGAAAGGTTTTTATGCCCATGAGAAGCCGGGGCGGGTCACTAGTATAAAATAATAACTGACAAGCTGCAGCTACTCTAACTATTTGAGTCAAGGACCATTGTTCTCATTAGAAGTCAATGTAAGTGCACGCGAGAACTAACTGTCTTTGAGTGTGCAAGAAATGATAAAAAAAAATATTGATTAAAAAGTTAAATAAAAAAATATTAATTCTCATGTTCAATCGTTGTCGTTCGTAGTCTGTGATTGGTCCTTTATATTTATTTATCATCATGAATATGATTCACATCAACATTTTAAAAGTATAAAAAATAAATCAAAGGGCGACGAATGGAAATTAGTAGATGAGTCTACTAGGACACAGAACACTTATAATATAGAAAAAATGTTTGAGTATTTTTTTTTAATCACATAGATTATTGTACCCCAAAGTAATTATTTTAAACTAGTTTAATGAACGATACTATATTTTATAACAAAAACGTTATATAAATGGGACTTATCTATATTCAATTGAACTTTGGCACTCTTTATCATCACACTTATACCATTTGTCTACCTACTGCCGAGCAATACAATAAAATAAAAATAAAGTTCATTTGTTTCGGATAACAGAGGTCCATCTATATTCACATTGAACATGCAATGAGTGTCTGAAGTTTATTTGTTTGCATAATCTCTTCATGTTTACGATTCGCTTAGGAAAAGGAGTCAGTTGCCCCGTTTTTCTACACTAAATTTTATGAAAAACTATGACCGCATATCTATTTGACATCACCCCTTTGTAAGAATCTTGATAGAATCCGCCACCAACTAGGTACAAAAGAAACCAAACCTCTAACTTGGCTTCTTATTTTGTCTTTTACAACATCTACGGAAATAATAGAACTAATCTATTATTAAGCAGCAAACGACAAAGTTGATTACTAAGAGGTAATTTTTTATATGGATTTAGAAATTCGCTGTAAAATACTATATCGCTTAAGCTCTGTATTTTCAACATTTTTCAATAGAGCTGTACCTTTGGCGGCAAAAGATTCATGAATAAATTTACAGTCACCAGTTCAAATAAATCGGTACACTGGATTATTTGAAGGGAGTTACCGAATTTGTATTCATTTCTCATCCCCTTTGATTAATTATTCGTATATAGATCTCGTTGAACTTTGAAATTGGTTTCATAATTAGGTTCGCTTGTCTGTTTTGAAATATGCTGTGCATAATTAACCTGCTTGTTTATTGAGTAGATTGTATGGTTGACAGATCTATCCATATTCTATATTATATATATAAATATATATATAGGGTATCTTTTTTTTATCGGTAATAAGGAATGTTCCTGAGGGAGGTTCACCGGAGCGAACCGGCTGGCAAAAGCTAGTAATATATATATAATGATAAGATTGATTGAGCTAGCCTCAAAGTAAGTTCTCCGCTTGTGTTATGGGATACTAACTTAATGATGCTACATCTTTACATATAATAGATTAACTGTTGCCCGCAGCTCTGCTCTGCTTCAAAAGTATCCTTTGTTTAACCCCCGGTTTTTAACTATATTCATACCAAATTTCATTAAAATCGGTCCAATGGTTTAGCCGTAAAAGCATGGCAGACCGACAGACTTTCGCATTTATAATATTACTAGCTGTTGGCTGTGCCCGCATGAAACTCGTTTATTTCGCGCCCAAAAGTAGCCCATGTTTGACCTCTTATTCTTAACTATATGCATACCAAATTTCATGAAAATCGGTCCAATGGTTTAGCCGTGGAAGCTTAAGTTATTGTAATTAAAATTACATTTTAAATTTAATTGAAATTGCAGCGTAAAATAAAATGTAATTATAGTAATTGAATTAATTGATTTAATATATGGAAACATATACAACAGTATATTTGTTCGAAAAATTGTATTTGTTATGTGACTTGAAAACCTCTCGGTGTAAATAAAAATAGAAAGAAAAGAAAATGCACTAGTGTTTTATTTCAAAAAAGCACCCGTGCGTAATAACCTCAATTATGAACCTAAATACAATGACATTGAGTGTAACTTTACGAGCAAATGTGTTGAAAAAAATATAAAAATATGCTGACCCATGCATCACTTAAGGTTATCTTCCAGTTTCAGTCTCCATAATCCAGCTATGGTATGTAACGCGAATCCGTTTTATATCTTAGAACCGCACTCTATATCAAGTGCCGCGATGGAACATTAAAATGCAAAGACCGATTTAAGTAGATGGCATCTCGGGAATAAATCTGGAGATGGGATAAGTCTTAGACTAGCTTCTCGCTTCGACCACGTTCCTTGTGTTTATGAAAAAAGTGCCTCCCTGGTCGTGGTTAAGGCGTTTGCCTATAGACCCGCGAGGGTTCGATTCACATTGAAAGCATACTTTATTTAGTAGTTTCCAGTTTGTTTAGGACATTTATTTATTTTTATTTATTAAACTTAATCACTAAATAGTATAGAATAAAGTCGCTTTCTCTGTCCCTATGTCCTTTTGTATGCTTAAATCTTTAAAACTACGCAAATAGATTTTGATGCGGATTTGTTAATAGATAGAGTGCATCAAGAGAAAGGTTTTTATGCCCATGCGAAGTCGGGGCGGGTCGCTAGTTACATACAATTGTAATTGGCGGACTTAAAGCCATAGGCTTTTTATACCAGTCAACCAACCAGTGGTACAGATAAGAACATCATTGACATTACATGCTTGAATAACCTGTCTGATAATAAAGATGAGTCCGTGCTTCGGAAAGCACGTTAAGCCCTTGTTCCGGAGGCAGCCATCTGGAAGTCATTAAAGGAACCACGTCAGAGGCCGAGAGGTGGGTGCCTAAGAACAGCTCAGACACCAAGGTGTACATGGTCAATTGACCGTGTCACCTACACGAAATGATGATGATGAAAAATAGTGGTTAAGCGTTAATGAATGAATGAATTAATAATAACTTTATTGCACCAATTACATAAATACATCATTGGATTCTACAGGATCGAAGATGAAAATTAGTTCAAAGGCTGACTTATCGCTAATATATCTATCGTTAATCTTGCATTATGGTATCCGGTGAATAAATTATGATTCCTATTTTCCCTACATGGCTAACGAAGCACTTTTCACCAAAATTAGCTTAAATATTAATATTTATTTACATCCCTCTACAAGGCCATTATCTTAAGCCTTCGAGTTGGGCGAAGTACTGCATAATATTCGCATTAAGGCCGCTTTACTACCGTTCTATCGACTATGAATCTTTTCCGAGCATCTTCGCGGCCTTCCAAATGATATCATTAATGTTTGATGCTATTTTTCCCTCCCTTCTGAAGATAGTTCCTTGAATAAGTAATGAGGATGTATTGATTTTAGCGGTGGTTTGAAGGCTGGAAATTGAATTACAGAGTATATTTACTTACCATTTTTCGTCATACAGTTGTACTACCATGTTTTCGCAAAATAAATATTTCATTTCATTTCATTTCATACTTATGTCAGATGCAGATCAGTGCTATTTTTGAAATGTAAATAAAAATAAAATAAAAATAAAAAAGCCTTTATTTCTACCAATGCTTTACATACATATGAAAACTTACATGTAAAAAATAACAAACCGTATGTGAATAAATATTACTAAAATTAAGTAAAAAAAAATAAAATAAGAAAAACTGCGTCACAATTTGTAGACATTGGAAGTCGCCTTTTGGCGTAGGCCTCCCCAACAAAACAACCAGTAAGTATAGGTAAAGTAATAGTTTATATTCTATATCGTATAGTGTTGTAAAAATTTAAAAAATCTAATCTAAAGTTACATCTATATAAATTAAATTTTAATGATTACTATAAAAAGCTATCTTACTATATTCGTAGATACTTATTTCTTATCTTAAATTAAATCTACCTAAATCAATCTTAAGCTATCAGCTCATTTCTTATTTTTCATGATTATTTCTCCTTTTTTTTCTATCGTTTTTCTTTCCTTTTTTTCTGTAGCTGAAGGGGGTTTTGGTCTACTTCCTCCACGGTGACCAGCCGACTTGGGGAAGGTGGAGAGGGCTGTTCTGTTTGGGGATTGAGACTGGACCTGCTAAATCTATTTTCGAGGGTGCATAAAGCTTGTTATAGTTATACTTTTATTTTTATTCTTTTTAGACGGTTGCTTGACGCTCTGGCTATTTCCACTAGTGTTTAAAGTGCTTACAGATTCTGGTGATTGAGATAGATTTCTCTTGTTTGGGTTTTTCAAAGGTATGTCTTGTTCCTTATTCTCGAGTGTTACTATCTTATCATACTTTAAGAATACTGTTTGTCCAGCCTCGCGTAATTCTTTTAATTCTGCCTGAAGACTTTTTCTTTTTTGTAAAACTTCTGGAGGGAAATCTTCATTAATGTAAACACCTGTATTGTCTAATGATTTCTTCTTCTTCAATATATCGATTTTTCTAGTTGTGGTGGAGATAGTAACAATAACAGGTCTTATTTTTTCTCCTTTTTTGCCTTTTCTCAAAACCGTTTCAATCTCCCATCGTTGACAAGATATATCCATTTGGTTATTAATTATTTTTAATATTTTGCCAAGTAAATACTCATAATTAAGTTCCGTTTCTTCAATTCCAAAAAATATTAAATTTTTTCTTCTTAATTGTTTGTCAAAATAATTAATAATTTTTTGTTGTTTTTCAATTTTTTCTTCTAATTTTTGTGTTCTGTTTTCGATAAAAATAAATTTTTCGTCAATATTTTTGTTAATCGATTCTTTTATACTTTCTTCCATTTCTTTCATGTCTTTTCTCTGATCTGCCATTTCCGTTTGTATTGTTTTGAGTATTTTCATGATATCTTCCATTATTTGTTAAGTTATTAATTGCCTACGGTAATTAATTGATGAATTTAAACATGTAAAGGTATATATTTTGGTACTTCGTCTACTTGACAATAGATGGCGGTGTAACTATTGTGCGGGTGATAGGTAGTCGTATTATTTATGATGTAGGTAGGTAATAATTAAAAGTAATTTCGTAATCTATATTTTAGATTATTGTTTTAAGCAAATTTTAACAATATTTATAATAACACTTGTCCCTGATAAACTGCCATGGAGATAGTTCTGAATCAATTCAAGTTTTGATGGAAATACAGACCACTTAAATTAGTAACTATTGTCCGGTTTTCTCGTTAAAGTTTTTTACCACATAGCACAAGTAGTTTTGCTTTTCACTTTTAGAATCATTTAGATGAATTATATCACTTCTTGAAACGCACTATATTTAATATATATTTGAGACTTTAATAATTATAAACACAATTTAATTACGGAGCCGATGTAAACAGTGGCACTTCAGCGCCCTCTCACACATTTTTGAAATGTATGACATAGCAAAATCGGTGAGTTGAATGATTATCGTTCGTTTTCGAATAATTTTCATGTGACATAAACGATGACTCGAACGATAATCATTCGACTTACAGCTTTTGGGTGAGTCTATTTCTTAAAATAGCACTCCTGCTCTGAGAAATGTGACAGTGTTGGCCACAAACACACCCGGTTCATGTTCCTATTGGTCTGGTTTTTCTGTATAAGGGTTACGGAGGTCAGACGGCAGTCGCTTTATTGTAATAACCAGTACCGCCAAATCAAGACCATGATTAATGGCGTACCCTGTGCTCTGAAACGTCAGTTAAAGATACAACCGGGAAATAGGCTCGGGCGAAGAAGATTTACATATCGTAATTTTTTACACGAAACTTTTGTTAGCGCTTGCTAGAAACATATCTTGGACAAGACCATTTTTATATTAAGTTTTATATTAGGCTATATTAATTAAACTCCAGTTTTTTTACATTATGTAAACAATAAAAGTTATTTTGAATTGTTGTACATCGTGTAAACGTATATTTAAATGTTAGTATACCAAGAATTAATAATTACTGCCTGCTTACTTATATATACATAATAACGAAATGTGAATCTGTAATTGGCATTAAGAGTAACTGAAATCTATTAAACTAATTATTAAGTGCTGTTGATTCTGCAAATAAAGGAAAAAAATATATATTAAGTAGAGGGATTGGCGTCTACCTAAGGCAACTACTATTTCTTTTATGTAGATATTTCCCTTATGTATTGCTAAATATATCAGTGTAGTTAGTGTTGTCCAGTCTATAGCTTATTTTCTGATATGCCCCAATTTCTCAGTCTCAGTCTCCTGTACGACTGAGGGTTTGGAGGAGGCAAACGAGTGAGCGGTGGACGTGGCTAGGTACTGATCGAAACATATTTAAAATACATGTTTATTATATAGCACATCCATAACGACTCGAAAAAAAGAAGATGAATAATATTATCAATTGCCAGCTACATAAAAAAAAAACTAAAAATATTTCCTGCAAAATTAATTAACAAATCTCTACGGCTTTTAATTTATATTAAATGTATAAATAGCATTTCATACGAAAAGCTTGTGTGTGATGTTCATACAACCAACTTTCCGTATTAGTTCCTATAATACTGCTGTAGAATCTAAACTGGTTATAACTTCACAAGTTTCAACTCCGCATCATTGGTACAAAATAACTAAAGTATAGATAATATACACGGTTATCGTTCAATCTCCAGATAAAAGAGGACTTATTAGAGATGTGCCCTTCAATTCGATTCGTTTATTTTTTCTTCCTAATTTAACTTCGCCGAATCATATTGGCCTAAACTATAATGCAAAATTATTATTTGATTTAGTTGATAATTTTTTTTAAATTTATAATGGACGGATACTTTCTTGATACATGAGACGGGAACAGGCTCCCCGAGATTGTTATCACTGCACCTTCAATCAACGCTTTTAAAAATAGATTAGACATTACATATAATCTCCATACTTAAGTACCTACACGCATTAGCTTAATATGCTGCTAGTGTGAAGAATATAAATAAAATAAATAAATGCCTGCTTGCTTCATGCTTGCTAACAGAATTACTGCTTATTATTTTGCTGTACAAAAAAAGTTTATATCCTATAATAATTTCGATAGATAGATGTATACTTTCATTTTTTTCCCGATAAATGAAGAAACATATATATCTGTTAATGGCTATATTTTATGTTGAAGTACTGAGCTGAGGCTCGCAATTTCCTGCAGCGGCTAAAATGTGTCAGAACAACTGATTTTAGACATTATTTCCTTTATGATAACATCGCTTTAAATAATCTATTTAGTTAGTATAGATAAAAAAAATGCGTAGAACGACCGCGCTAATTTCATACTTCTATGCATGCTAGTCTATAGAGATCAATTACCTATCCGTAAGGAGTTTTTGGCGGGAAATGGAGAGTCAAATTCGATGCTGTATTTATTTTCCTGCAATTGTGTCTTTTTTCGTGTATTTGAGCATAATTTAAGCAAGCAAGAAAATTGAGCATAATAATTAAAAATTGTGTTAGAATGTGGTACAGTGTCGATAAACACTTTTGCGGACAGTAAACGAGATAACAATAACAGTTAATTATTATCTACGTCGAGAGCACAGAGAAATGAGAGGCGTTACTGTCAGCGAAAGTGTTAAGTGACTTCAAACTTTGTCACTAAAATCTCCAATATAATGATAAGTGAATTTTAAAATCATTTCACTTAGCCCTCTGAGTAATAGCATCGATAAAATATTACTAAAGTACTTTAGTAATATTTTATCGATGGTAATAGTAACTTGACGTTCATGAACTTGTTTTCAGGGCCATTAAATATATTAAAAAAACGTATGTGTTTATATAATTACTATCAGATGGCATTAAAAATACGGCTAATGTGATTGCCAAAGTATTAATATAAAAGTATTAGTATAAGTATAATGATCTTTCATGTAAAAAAATCAGACGATTCATGCATTTAATTAAACTGGAAACGAATATATAAAGTATTCTTACCGAGGGTTTCGTATCCACGTATCTCAGTTTCACTATCACTATCACTACATAGTATAAAACAAAGTCGCTTTCTCTGTCCCTATGTCCCTTTGTATGCTCAAATCTTTAAAACTACGCAACGGATTTTGATGCGTTTTTTAATAGATAGTGATTCAAGAGGAAGGTTTTTATGCCCATGCGAAGCCGGCGCGTGTCGCTAGTAGTAATAAATATTTCTTAGTTCGGTATCCAAAAAAAATACTTCATTATTTAATAAAAAGGTTTCTAAGAAGAACTCAAACAGTGGAATGTCAAATAAATACAATTTATAGTCCTCGAGGATTTTTTTATTAAATCCGCCCAAAGCCATAAAGACAAAGAAAGAAAATTTATTCATTTCGGAACATAATTTGCGCATATTTTAATAAAGTTATTTTTACACTGTCTCATCTTGTTTCATTTAGAATTCGTGGTTAAAATATTTGATCATGCTATTGACTCAAATTTGTTCGACGTCATAAAAATATTATTACCAATAATTGCCCGCGGCTCCTTTCGCGTGCTACTCGGTTATATCGCGCCAAAAAATCGCATGTGTTTGACCCCGGTCTTTAATTATATCCATACAAAATTCTATCAAAATTGGTCCACGGTTTGACCGTTAGAGCGTAAAAGATAGGCAGACGAACAGACAGACAGACAGACAGACAAATTTATGTTACTGTCTGTCGGTCTGTTATGCTTCCACGGCTAAACCGCTAGACCGATTTTAATGAAATTTGGTATGTCATATTAAAAAGTTATAGTTATGGGCCAGGGGTCAAACATAGTTTATTATATATATCAAAAATACGGTCTTAACCTGGTGTTTTTGACCCTCAGATGATCCTCCTTAGTTTACCTGGTTAAAGACCGTTATTTACAGGGTCTTAAATATCCCTGGTTATTATATATAACAGCGAGCCAATAAAAAAAAAAATTTTAAATGGCTCCGTTCAATTCTGAAATTGTTTTGTGATAGTAAATCTGTTACTGCACTAAAATAGAGAGGAAGGGAGTTATAACAAGCAAACAGAGCATACCACAAAGGCCGACAAACATTAAACACTCGTGATCACATGAACTAGCTTTCAGTGGTTTAAATAAAGCGCTTGCTGCTATTATTTAACATTTTTCTTCGCCCAAATTAAGCGAGATCATTATTACAGAATTCATCATATACACGAATTATTACTATATCACCACATAGTATAAAACAAAGTCGCTTTCTCTGTCCCTTTGTATGCTTAAATCTTTAAAACTACGCAACGGATTTTGATGTGTTTTTTTTTTAATATATAGTGATTCAATAGGAAGGTTTTTATGCCCATGCAAAGCTGGTAGCTAGTAATATATAATACATGAGAAATGACGATTATGATCACGAATGGTCATGCACATCTTGGTGCCAGTTCTTCGTAACCGCCTCTTGGTCTCTGACGTCGATTAATGACAACCAGATGTAAGCCGGGACCAACGGCTTAACGTGCCTTCCGAAGCACGGTTTACTTTATTATGGCTGAACCGATTTGTCTGAAATTTGGAATAGAGATTGCTTAGACCCTGGAATAACACATAAGCTATATTTTATGCCGGAATTCCCACGGAACGGAGCCATGGGCAACAGCTTTGCGATAACTTTGTTAGGTAACTTCTATCAATTATCAGTCAGTAGCACAAAATTTATAGAGGCGATCAGGGCTGTCGATTGCCCAAGCCTTAATTACTAAAGTTTCAGTGCTAAATGCGAGTTCATTTTCAAAGACGTTTATGGTTTCGATCGAGGGCTGACGGGCTCCCAACTCGAGACTTGAAAGGTCTTACTTTGAAAGGTTTTAGTAGGCGACCTTATTTTTAAACATGATTTTATTTACCTTCGCTCTTTTTTCAACCGACTTCCAAAAAAAAAGCTCCTAATAATGTATATTCAGGAACATAAAATACGTGTGTTTATTCAAATAGCGGATCATGACCCGTTGAGTTTACGACGTTATAAGCAAATTTTCTTAACAGTATTCAGTTATATTGCACTTGAAATAAACAACACTAATCTGCTTAACAGCTGAATCTTAATAAAAGATATCTATATATAAATAAAACAATTATTTTTTGCATTTATCACACACTCACAGGCATTATAGAAATATTTACTTAAAAAAAATCATAATCATGTACAACAATTTAAGTTTATACTCGTAGTGTACTGTTGTCACTACAAATGAAAACTTTGTTACTGTAAAATTATTATTAAAAAAGGCTGGAAATTACCTGGCAAAGAGGATTGCTGCCAGCTTTCTGGGCACACTATGGCGGGGTGACACCTTGCCGGGACTGTACAATTAGTAAATAACTTTATTTTTTCTATTACTATAAATAAATAAATAACTATTTTGCCCGGAGATCATATAAGTAGTGATTATACACTGATTTTTAGTTATTGCTTCTTGGAGAATAACAAAAGTACCCCATAGAATACATCCATAGAATTGTTACGCTTTGAGAAAAATGATATTTCAGACTTTGAAACTTTCTTTTCTCATTTTGTTATTAAAATGAATTGTAATTCAATTCATTCAGAAACGTCTGTAAACAACAAACCAATAATAAGTGATTGTTGTAAACAATTAGCAACTTGTACCAACTGTCTGACAATGTACTGTCATTTCAGTGTCAAGTCTTGTAGAAATTACTAACTAAATCTAAGTGAAATGGACGAAAATCCTCATTTTAACACGACAATATTAGATAATCTACTACTAGATGTGACCCAATTAAATCGCGTATCATGTCGAGTGAGTCAATTTAAAATTTAAGGTTCTGGATCTGAAGTTAATTTTAAACATATTAATTATAACAGTATAGTTCCCTATAGTTAAAAATAGCAAAACTGTTAAAAGTGGCCGTTTTAAGCAATATTGCATTATGATTGATAGCGTCACCTGGTTGGTTACTACCATCTCTTAAAACCATGCAAGATCCAGTGAGTAAGGGAGATGTCGCCTTACATCATGTATTGCGCTGTCTCGCTTACTCACTGGAACTTGCATGGTTTTTAGAGATGATAGTAGGCCACCTGGGCTAGGTCACGCTATTACTCACGATTCGGCGGTCTGACATAGCCTAACGACTGCCATCTACCGATAGCAGCTGGGACCAACGGCTTAATATGACTTCCGAAGCATGGACAACTCAAGATAGAAAATGCCACTAAAGGCGACTAATCCAAATATTTTCGTGCACTCGCCGTCGCTTGACACGCGCTATCGGTACGAACATGCGCGCCGCGCTAGGCTATTGGGCTTTGTAGCTCTTCCTGTATATTTATAACTATGACCGGCTTAATTTATTATTTGGCCTCGAAATTAATTTCCTCTTATACCGGCCCGGAGCGAGTCATTATTTGCATAATCTGTGTTTCGAGGAATAATAATGACACAAATTGTGCTTTTCAATATCCTTGGCTATTGTGGTGCCAACTTTGATTAGATTTAATCCATCAGCCACTATACGGTTATATATAATGGTAAAAACGGAACCCTTATAAGTTTACTTCGTTGTCCGTCTGTCTGTCTGTCAAACTTTTTTTTCTGAGGATAGTATGGATATCACGTTGAAATTTATAACATATAGGTATTCAAAATTAGACGTCAACGCGATCAAGAGACATGACCGTAACAGTAAACTTTGAATTTTGTGAATTCAGATAGAAATCAAAACCTATGGGGTACTTTGAACTAGGATCATCAAAGTAGTTCAAAGTACTACTTTGAACTAGTATCATCAAAGTAGTTCAAAGTACTACTTTGAACTAGGATCATCAAAGTAGTTCAAAGTACTACTTTGAACTAGGATCATCAAAGTAGTTCAAAGTACTACTTTGAACTAGGATCATGAGCGTGACCAACTCCCACTTATATTAAACTAAATTAAAACCGCTTTATCTATTCAGGAGCTATAATACCACAGACAGACCCGTCAAACTAATAACACCCTTTTTTGCGTCGGGGATTAAACATAGAGTTACTTATACTCATAGATTTAAAAAAAATTGCGTCGCTTATACTAATGAATATGAAAAGGCCTGTCACGTTTTAAAGCTAGACTTAATTCACGTTGTTTGTTCCATAAACCAGAGGCATGTGACGTCATTAAAACATTCCGAGCAAGTGGCTCATACTGCAAGGGTGGGTATGGCTTCATTAAGGCCACTGAAACTGAGGCCTGGAATTAAAAGGAACATACATACTTTTTGGCTCCTAACTATGACAAGTAAAACTAATTTGTTGATTGTAAATAAAATATATTCTTGATATATATAAGAAAGAGAAACTACGATGTCAGTAATTTGTATTCGTACGTACGTATTAAGGCTGCTAATAGCGCAAGCGACCTTGAAAATACAGAAAAAATAATTTATCTTTATGTAAGTGAGATTATTAGAAATTCTCGCGCAATTGTTTTCCAGGTATCCTTAAGTTACATTAGAACCTCGAAAGTCATTAAAATACTATCCGCTTTGGAAAACTTTACAAAAATTGTCAAAAGTGGCTGTTTTTAGTAATTTTTACTAAGGAAACTACAGAGGATAGTATTTCAATGACTTTTGAGGTTCTAATGTAACTTAAGGATACCTACTAGCAAAAAATCGGTTGTCTGTAAAGTCGGTTTACTGACGATAGTTGAACGTGACAACGTCATAAGAAATTCGCTTGCACTTCAAGCCTTAAATGGAACGCCTCCGAGCGAGGTAACGCCGCATTGCGTCATGTTTTTTCGTGCGTGCAGCCGGCTCCATCGAATTATAAGACGTTGTCACGTCAAAAAGTTGCGCGAGTATTTCTGATAATCTCACTTACAGAAAATTATTTTTTCTGTATTTTAAATGTCGCTAGCGCTACCAGCGCAGCCTTAACATATAAGCGAGTTTCTAAGCTTGTAATGTCCTAGCCAAACTAAACGTCATTAAGGAAACCAGGTCATAGACCAAAAGGGAGTTTAAAAAAATCTGAAACCAGGCTATGCAGGGTAAATCAACTACACAACCCAGAAAAACTGAGGTAAAGAGAAATTATCTTGGAGTTCTTTAAATTTATTAAGTCTATGCACTCCTGTTCTGTAGGGTTTCCTGAGGACTTAGCTTCTATGGGCCCTACAGCTCTTCTACACGACAAGTGGAAGTGACAATTTAATGAGTTGCGCCTGGTTATATTTCTGTTTTATACTCAACTCTGAGTGACGCGACGGGTATATAACCTGCGGTAAGCACTGTTCCCGAAATTCGGTGAAACCCCGGGCGAAAGCTAGTAATCACTACATAGTATAAAACAAAGTCGCCTTCTATGTCCCTTTGTCTGCTTAAATCTTTAAAAATACGCAACGTATTTTGATGCGGTTTTTTTATGAGATAGAGTGATTCAACAGGAAGCTTTTTATGCCCATGCGAAGCCGGGGCGGGTCGCTTGTATATTATAATAATAATAAATAAATATTATTTCAGAAAATCTTAGTAGTACTCGTATTAGTATCAAGCACTTACTGCATTTGGCGATAAGTACATATTTTGTGTGAGGTTAAAATTTAAAAAAATGTTGATAGAGGAAACTCGAAATCCATTTTGAAGTCTGTTAAAAATAAGTTCTATAACACACTGACTCTATGGAGTCTAGCGGTCCTGCAAGCGAACACTAGTGCCTCTTCACACGAGCGTGCCGCGACATTTTAATGAACTGAGGGTCTTGTTCCTACTTCAGAGTCCTCGGTGTGGGCTTATAATGTCGGAAGTGAAATAAATATTTTTATGATATTTTCACAAAATAAGTCGAAAAGGTAAAAAAAAGGAAAATTGAGCGTCTAACCTGATCTCTACATCGCTCTTTCGTTAATAACAAACAGCTTACCCATTATAACTCACGTATTTGTTATATACATTGAATAAATGAATTATTTATTGAAGTAACAATTTCTCTGTCTATTTGTTAGTAAAAACTATTCTTAAGGTAAGTATATAACAGAGTAAAAATTTAAGCCACACATTAACTTAACGACACTAGAAATACCCAGGTCAATCTGATAAATATAATTTTCCATATTGACCTGGCCCACGAAACTCAGGGGTGACGGGAAATGCCAGCATGATGCCACAGAGGTCTTCAAAACAGCCAGAGGTTGTCAAAATAGCCACAGAGGTTGTCAAAATAGCCACAGAGGTCGTTGAAATAGCCACAGAGGTCGTTGAAATAGCCACAGAGGTCGTCAAAACAGCCACAGAGCTTGTAAAAACGGTCAGAGGGGTATCAATCTCCCGTTCTCAAATAAGCCGCAACTGTAATAAATCAAGACGAAAACCGTTTCGATAAAGCCAGATTGGAGTATTTTAAATTTCATATCGCTACATTTCACAGGGAAAAATTTAATCAGCGCTAGCAGACAGATTGAAATTCAGTGCAGAGACCCACTCCGGCAATAAATCCTACTGAATACGGCCCACGTTATATCCGCACGGGACGGACTTAAACGGGTATGTAGAAGGTGTTTTCAAATATTTCTTTATTAAATAAGTTTACAGTTTAATAAGTAAAAAAAAACTACAAACTAAAATGACTAATATTAATAAAATTAAAACTAAAACTTAAATTACTAAAATTATAAATAAAACTAGAAGATGAAGAAGAAGGTAATGTAATGTAGAAGGTGCATATACTTTTCATTTGATATTACACATTTTGAATTTTGGCCAAAATTTCCAGTTATTTCTTTATACTATTATTATAAAAAAATAACATTTGTACCCATACTTATCCTTCCTAAAATATTATAAACGCGAAAATTTGTATGGATATTTGTTACTTTTTCATAGGAAAACGGCTGAACCGATTTGGCTGAAATTTGGCCTGGAGTTTCCTTAGACACACCCATAGGCTAAAACGAACACATAAGCTACATTTTATTCGGGAATTCCCATTATTATATATCTATGTATCTAAAAGAAAGTCTTGTTAGTTACACTATTTATAACTCAAGAACGGCTGAATTGATATGGCTGAAAATTTTTAGAAAGGTAGCTTAGAACCAGGAGAAGGACATAGGGTACTTTTTATCCCGGGAAAATGTTCCTGAGAAAAGTTCACGCGGGCGAAGCCGCGAGCAAAAGCTAGTATCCCATAAATTAATAAAAAAATCCCTGGGTAGAGACCGAGTGTGATTTCGTACCTCTTTATACCCGTAAAGGATAAAGACGTAACAATATATCTAAGGAAATAATATATACACACGCCCCACTAGGATACAGAGCTCATTAGCTCCTTTGTGTTTTTGCAAACTAGTTTAACTTAAATATAATGAGTTTAATACAAATGATGAATTTCCTGGCAATGCGAAAACAACAGGATATCCTCACCGGAAGTAGCCTTGGAGTTCCGGGATGCGGTGCGTTTTAATCCCATTACACTGACGTGGAATGTAATTAATGATCTCGTTATGGCCTGGTTATATAAATAGAATAAAACCAACCGGAGACGGCGCGCGCACTCTTGAACCGACTTCAAAAAAAAGGAGGAGATTTCTGCCAATTTTTCGTATTCGTTGACTAGCTCGTTAGGTAGCATATTTTATTAAAAGGATCGTCACCGACTTCAGATTTCTTTAAATGTTTTATATAAAGCATATTTAAACAACAATGTATTAATTATTTCATACTTTTGTAGTTTATTTTTTAATAATTGGAGTCGGTTTCGTTTTTTTTGGCTAAATCAATTATCTTCGTGAAAAAGTTTCAATGAAAGTCAGTTAATAATTACACTAAAATCAACAAAATTTTTCCGTAAATTTACTGGCTTATTATTCGCGTGCAGCTTTCACAGACCCACACTTTATTAATAAAATGACATCTGTATATAAGCGAAATCTTGTCAATAACTGACAATTGGTGGCGCAAGAGAGGGCGAAGTGAAGATCTATGTTATCGGAGGCCAAGACACTAGGTCGCTCCGCCATTCTATAGTTTGTTATTTTTTGCGTCATTCTTAAGTTGACTCATTGAGAAGAATGGATTTGCGTAACGTCTAGAGATGGGCCAAAAAGATATCTTTATACAAAAATCTTTATTCAAATTACTTAAACAAAAAAGTTTTTACAAAAGAGCTATTAAATAAATGTCAATAAAAATAAGGGTGTCTGAGCTAGGATAATATATATAGGATAATATGTACGACAAAAGATCAACGGTGAACATTTGTCATCAAATCGTTCATTTGTTAATTTCATTTCGTTCGTTCAGCTGCAAGCCATCAACTGCTCATGGTGATTGGCTTCCTAAAAGGATCCATAGTTTACCCGCGAGCTTCAACTAATTCCTAAAAGTTTTACAGATTGATGATTCAAGAGATTTGGTCTTTTTAGCAATCCGTATTTAAAATGTAAAACAGATTATTAATAGTAAACTAGCTGCGGCGACCAGCTAGTTACCTAATGCCTACTTGTTGGAAATACATTTATATTATATATACCTACATTAATAACACTTTACACTAATTTAACTAAACTTTAGCGCTCGCGCCTATTTTGACGGCAATAACTGAAAATCAGTGCTTCTGTACTAACGTGCAGTAAGATCACTGAGTTATGGCCTCTTTGCCTTGCTGCAGCACACTAATAATAATTTTTGTGTTACTTGTATTACTTAGTTTAAGCCTTTCTTTATCATTGTTTTAGTGTGGCAATTCAAATAAACCGTTTTCTATTCTATTCTAGTTATCTATCAAATAAAATGTCCGAATCATCGAAAGTTACACAAAGTGGCAAAATGTACTTCTCACATAGATTTAAAAAAATTGCCTCTGGATTCCAAATTCTTTGACTTCTCATGTCTGTCCGATGGATGCACTGCACGCACATTACTATAATACTACAATGAATATTTTCTTTGACAATGATGAGATCAAATCATTAAGTATAAACTATACTTACATAATTGTGTGAAGTGATGATACGTCTTACTTTCACAACTTATACGTATTCTTTGCATGTGCTCGATAATACATGCTTTCTGCTGCTCCCGAGTTTAAACTATAGTATTTTTTTATTAGTCTTTAAAAACTTAGATCAAATAATTAAATAATTCTGATTTTAATTATCAGGATATCACGTGTAATCGACGTAAGATTGAAGATATTCCAAATTGAAAACGTAAAAGTATTAGAAGGATATCATCACCAACTGACCGAGTTTTTCACACAGTGTGGTTTTAAAATCTTCATGGCCAGAATGATGACGTTGATTTTATTGGTAATTTTTTTTTATTTTTATTTTATTTATACTTGACTATAAGTCGATGGTGTCAGAATAGCCCAAATAGCCTTTGGGCTATAATTACACTTTCATGCGCACCTCTGCTACTGTTATCTAGTGGTTCAGGTATGTGACTGATTCGGGGTCGAGAGTTCGATTCTTACGGAAAGTTGTTTCCAGTTTGCTTGTTTGAATTTCTTGCGGTTGAAGGTATGTTGAGAGCTCGGAGGGGAGAATTTTTTTTAAATTCATAGTATCCTTGGGTTTTTGTTAATTTGTCCCAAAGTTGATTCGCCACACAAAAAAAATAAGTACATTCATCACAGTACCTATTCTTCAAAGTATATTCGCCACACATCATTTTTCTCTTTTCGTCCCCACTGTATTTTTACGTACAGATAGCAAATAAATCAATTAGTAAAATGAAATGGTCATTTATTTCCATAATAACAGCATTATAAAGAAAGACTGATAGAGTAGTCACACGCTAAAAGTTGGCACACGTGAAAATCTGTAATGAATTAAATGTTTTTGAAACTTTTAGTTAGCATATGTATGCTGGTTACATTCACAGTTGTGCTTATTAATTATCAAGGGCATATGAATAGCTAGCGACTGATTTGCTTTATTAAAAAAATTCATATATTTTTGATAATAATAATTTACCTACTTTAAAAAAATTATCTACTTTAAAGTGTTTTTTTTTATATTATTTTTAATTTTAATTTTTGTAAGCTTGTTATAAATGTTATTATAAATTACTTATATATAAAAAAGTTGTAAAATAGTTAAGTATATATTAACAAATAAAATCAAAAAGCGTGCAAATAAGTAAATGCATTTCCACTAATATTTTGTAATAAATCTTGGTAGTAAGCACTTTTTCGATATTTATGAATATATACTAGTGGTTCTGTGACCAGTAGACCTCGCAAATCTCCTCCGTTAACCCCCTTTCCCTTTTTTCAGACCTATAGATAGGTATTTCCCATTCTGTTTATTCTTTTTTTGTTTCTTGTTTATTATCAAAAGAAGGATTTTTGCCATAGTAACTACCAAATAAAATAAGGACAAAAAATAAAAATGAAACTAAAAAAATAATCATCTATGACCGAAAACGAAACCATAGCGCATATTAGTTTGTAAAATAACCATCTTGCGGCTATTGATATAGTTTATTATATTATTTATTTCATATTTGTTTTGGTACCGCCTACCGCATTTTTTCCACGTTGTTCCTATCCACCCTAAAGTTGGCTGGAAGAAATTGCATCAGCGATAAGTCCGCCTTTGTACACATTGTTTGTATTTGTATTCAACATGTATAATTTGTATGATAATGGTACAATAAAGAGTATATCTATCTATCTATCTATCTATCTATCAAACTTCCCCCATTTTTTTACAGGTAGCGTTTCTGCTTCTGCTAATAGTTAATTTCTCAATGCAGAATACTGTTTATCATTATGAAAGACCAGGTTTTTTTTCGAGAATGTGGCATAGTATAACGTATCCATTTCGATGGATATATAACAAGATAAGAAGTATATTTAGTTAATCACAATAAAATTGTGGCATCAAAGAGGTTCTTCTCGGTTCATTTCAATGTTTAATTTTCAAGCCACAGCATAGATGGGTTTTATTTGACACAAGCAGTGGATAATGTGCATCATTCATATATTGAAAAAATAATTGTGCATGTAATGGGTAATGGGTATATGTAAGATACGTACAAATAACTGCTTTAATAAAACACTGTAAACAAACATCTTTGAATATACTTCTTTACCTTTCTATCAAATCTAATCAAAAACAAATTATTTATTTCATTAGGTAACAGGAGATAAATCATGTATTAAAAATGCTATGTCTTCTCTCTTTTCTATGTCACGATAGCGCACGTCAAGTGACGACGAGTACGCGGAATTGCTTTAATTGGTTGCCATTAGTGGCATTTCTATCTTGAGCTACTCCGTGCTTCGGAAGGCATGTTAAGCCGTTGGTCTCAGCTGCTATCGATATGACGACATATCGATAGCAGCTGAGACCAACGGCCACGAGGCCGTTCGATATATTGGCCAGATAACGATGTGGCTGGACGGTTCTTGAAATGCTGGCACGTCTTGATTATGCCGGCCATGTCAAAATGTGCCCTATCAAAAAAGAGATCGACGAGAATAATTTTTTTGTCGATATTCCTAGTTCAATACTGGGCGGATCGTGAAGAAGTTGCATTTCGCGCCGAAGGTGGCGCTATCTTAGCGCGTTAGAATTCTATAATCTGTGGCGTTAGTAACACGCTAAGATAACAAACATGCGCTAAGATAACAGTATTGTTTGTTTACTCGCGTGATAAATGCGGCTTTTGGTAAAGACATGCATTCAAAGGCACTTAAATTCTATGAGAGTCATAGAGATTCATCTTATAACGTAAAGAAGCCGTGGCCTTATCTATTAAGCCTGTTTTAGAAGTTAGTGTGTTGACCAAATGTTTAGTTTTGTTAATTGTGATTTTGTCATAAGAAATCCCTTTTATTTATGTTTACTTACACCCTACACAAACAAAATTTCCTATGCATGACTGGGCAAATCGCTAAATGTTGATCGTTGAACGCTTTGTTTAATAAATAATCAACGATACGGCCGGTATAGAATGGCCAGATTATAAAGTGCCGGCGATGTGCCCGAGTATATCATATAGATTAGATATATGGCAGTCGTTAGGCTATGTAAGATGCCTTTTAGGCAGCCTGAAAAATCTGACAATGTTGGCCACTAACACAACAGGGTCACGTTTCTATTGATCTGGTTTCTTCTGGAAAATTATAGAATTGACAGGACCTTGATAGAAGCATACTCAGAATTCTAAAGATTTAGCTGAAAATGTAATGAGAAAACACGCTTAGTAGAATAATAATGATGATGATTATAAAAAAAACCTTTTCAATTTGATACCACCGAAACAGACGGTATCACAAGATCTCCCAAAATTGGAGACATGAGACCCCTAAATCGATCCCGTTTTGCAAGATAAATGTGTGGGCCACAAAAACCCAATCTTATTGGATCTCGAATCAGATGGTAGATAACGATTCTCGTAAGTGGATGGACGTTTTTGTTGTAGTTTTTGGGGGGTGAATTAAGGATAATGGGCAAATGTCAAGGTTGTATTAGCCTGTTATTTTTGGGACAATAGCCTTCCCTTTCTGGGGAACATTCGGGGTTGTTGCTTTTAGTAGTAATCATTTGTGGAATTAGGTATATAGAAAAACTTATTTGGCGTCGGTCGCCATTTTCTCCCTTGTTTCACGAAGTCATAAAATTAGTGCTGGAGCTCAATTTTGAATCTGAAGTAAAAACAATTTTCAACTGACTTATAAAAATAGAAGGTTCTCAATTTGGTTGATTTTTTTTATATATGTTTGTTTAACAAAAAAAATATTCAATTTTCAAAGTATCTCGTACTTTTTGTTTTTACCAAACATAAATAAACGTTAAAACGGGTTTCATTCCGCTAAAGATTGATAGCTCTTTTCAAATACCCACTGGGTACAATTTGCGCCTTACACTTTTTCCTAATTTCTACTTTCCTCATGCAAAATTCAACTACAAGCTGTTCAGATAAGGTATATATTCGCTTTTATTTCCAATGGTCATGCATGCCTATAGGCCGTATCCAGAAAATTGGGCCCATTTTAAAAGAATGATGAGATGTCCTTCCCCGGAAGCGTTTGCGATTTCTCACAATTTTATCGCCTTCTCAGCAGTGGAAACACTTTTAGTTATTGCTTTTCTTTATTTGCTTCAATTTATAGAAATCTTATAGAATCGAGAAAGGAGTCTTACGCCCGAATACTTAAACGCTACTCAATTTTGAGATTATCATGATGTTGCGCTGAACGTCAACGATATGACAGTGACAGCATGATACTTGAACAGCTCTCTCAAAATTGAGTAGCGTTTGAGTATTCGGGCATTAGTCGCTGCTTAACACCTTATAATATTACTAAGCACTCATTAAGGAGCTCGATAGCCTAGAAGGGCGCGAGTGTGTGTACCGAAAGCGCAAACAAAGTTGATTTGAATTGCTCGCCATTAGTGGAATTTATATCTTGAGTTCCTCCGTGCTTCGGAAGGCACGTTAAGTCGTTGTACCTGGCTGTTATCGATAGATGTCAGTCATTAGGCTATGCTAGATGATTATAAGCAGTATTTCCACTAACATACACCTATCATGTTCCTATTGGTCTGGTTTCCATATAGGGTTACAGAGGCCAGATGGCAGTCGCTTTATTGTATTAACCAGTACCGCCAAGGATAAAAAGCATACCCTGGACTCTGAAGCGTAAGCTGAAGTTGCAACCAGGAAATAGGCTCGAACGAAGATCTTCTAGCATTCATCAAAGGTCGCTGCATCGCCAATTCGCCAAGTAAATACGACTGTTTGGCGTCAGAGATTGGAGAGAGTGAGGTAGGTACCTAAGCAAACGAACTTCATGCAAAGCCAGATGTAGAGGCATTTCCATATAACCAGTCCAGCATGGGACATTGGTCCCACCCGTGAATGATTCGCTCTGTATTAATATCAGAAACCCGGCATAGCCTAGTTTATAATTTGTTTTCCTAGAAACAGAGTAAAATTCTTGGTTGCAATTAAAGATGTCCTAGTTTCGCTCTCTAGCTAGAATATGGTTCAAGTTATAAGAGAAAATCAAAGGACAGTCTAGTTTATCTATTTATTTTTATCTTGCTTCTTATAAAGGTCCTGTCTATAGTCCTAGTTACTTGAAAATAAATAAATTCATTCATTCATTCATTCATAGTTATCTTCACTTTGTGTGGGTGATAGTCAATCGACCATGCACACCCTGGTGTCAAAGTTCTTCAGAACCGCCTCTCAGCCTATGACGCGTTTTTTCGTGATATCCTTACCACTGGACACAACTTTATAAAGTTATGCTTTTCATGGAAAACGATCGAACCCACGACCTCTAAGTCATCCGGCAAACATGTTTGCAGACGTTTTTGAAAACAGAATAGAAATTAATTGTCATATTACTGCTATATGGAGTTGTGTGTCCACTAACGTGTTCAGTATTGGACCACAGTTTTTTTCTATAGACCTTCGAGCCGAACTCAGAGGTAATGGTAGGTTGGTTTAGAACGCTGTTGTCTATCACATACACCGTGTGACACAGTACAACCTGATAACAATGCTCTCGTCGACTCTGATTACATCCGGCTTACACCTTCAGCATCCCAATGAACCCCAGTAACATGCATTGCTGCACTTTGAAAAGGTAGTAAGTACTTAATTTCCTACTGTCTTACTTAATTATTAATTTTAGTACTTTAATAAGATAACTACAGTTGGAAAACGAATTCATGGGATTTCAAGCAGCTTTGTCCACTAAATCATAGCGGCAGTCAATTTTGTTAGAAATATTAAGTACTAGCTGTTCCCCGCGGCTTCGCCCCGCGTAGGACTCGGTTATACCAAAAGTAGCCTATATTTGACCTCAGGTCGTTAACTATATTCCTACCAAATTTCATCACAATCGGTCCAGCAGTTTAGCCGTGAAGAGGTGACAAACAGACATACAGACAAACTTAATTTTTTTTTTTTTTTAATAATAATAAGTAAATAAAAATATAGGGACAAATTACACAGATTGAGTTAGCCCCAAAGTAAGTTCGAGACTTGTGTTATGGGATACTAATTCAACGATACTATATTTTATAACAAATACATATATACATAAACATCCAAGACCCAGGCCAATCAGAAAAAGATCATTTTTCATCTTGACCTGACCGGGGATCGAACCCGGGACCTCCTGAGTAGCGGTCGGGCATGTTAACCATTACGCCACAGAGGTCGTCATCTATATCTATATATATATATATATATATATATATATATATATATATATATATATATATATATATATATATATATATAAAAGAAAGTCGTGTTAGTTACTCCACTTATAACTCAAGAACGGCTGAACCGATTTAGCTGAAAATTGTCAGGGAGGTTATTTAGAGCCAGGAGAAGGACATAGAGTACCTTTCATCCCGAGAAAAAGCACTGTTCCCGAGGGAAGTGCACGCGGGCGAAGCCGCGGGCAAAAGCTAGTTTATAATATTAGTATGGATACAATGTGACAACTACAGGTCGCGTCATGTAAGATGAACGCTGGCGGTTTAGCTGCGCTTGCGGCGATGTATCGCTGTATGCGGTGAGCGCGGTGCGGGCGGGGGTCATCCGGCGCACGTGATTGGTTCGTTGGCTTCCCTTGTTGCGCAAGTTTACTCCCGCCGTTCTCCTCCAGCGTTCTTTTTATATGACGCGACCTACATCAAAATAAAAATAATGATGCTAACTACTAGTATTTCTTCTTTTCGTATTAATAACAAATTATTAAATATCCACCTCAATGGCCTTCCGATTTGCCTTCATCAAGTCGTCCACTGAACAGGATACAGCAGAATGGATACCTATAAGGTGTCAGCGAAGACCAGCCTCATGGTTTATATACCGCGACTAATGCTGAGTGGGGACCATTTTGTTGCAAACTCACAGTTATGTCATTGTTATTTTTGTTATTGTTTTAATGTACCAAATAAACGGTTTTTTTGCAATCACCTTTTTTACTTTAGTACCTATTTATTTTATAAACTTAGTTTCTCATTCTCAATTATCTTTATATTGTGTGACTCGACCAATGTGACGATAAAATAAAATCATATGGACTGAAGGTTGGGTGATCTGTATCACAGGTATCTTTAAGGTTTTGACGACGAAGTTTTATTGTTATAACTGCTATAGCAGGTATTAATCCATTAACGTGTTAAGGCTGTTCCATCGGTCTCACTAGCGCCACTTCCTTGTCATTATCATTATCGGTTTTATCATTTATTTCGGTACCATATAATTTGTTAATAAATCTTATCGTGAGATGAAGGAATAGCCTTGAGATATCTATCCCAGACTTCACTCTTTCCTTATACTTGTAATATTCATACATGCTGTTACAATCGTATCGCCTAGGCTTTGTGAAGAGAAAATAAACAATTTTTTTATTTATTTGTTTTTTCTTTCTTTCTTTCAGAGGCGGGACGCGACAGCAAGTGTACCACCGTTTGGGAACTCATGGAATCAGGAACTCACGTCATCAGAAAAATATTACTGATGATTGAAACATCCTCTTTTCTTATATCGGTTAAACACTACCATAGCGCGGAAGGCGTATCAAAAGCATACACTTAAAGTTCTCATATAAGTGTCTACAAGTTTTCAAGTTTCAAAATGTACTCGCAATATGTCTGCTCCGTTTAATTTTAACGAAGTACAAACTTTGTAATTAACGTATTAACTGTTGGTTTAAATATAACAAAGTTTTGAATACGGTCTCGATTTCAATGTTACGATAAAATATTATATTGCGTAATAATATTTCCTCAAACATTTCGATCCATTTAAATTTACTTAATTGAAATAAAAAAGCAAAGCAGATAGGTAGATTTGAATTGACGGCTAATAACAAAATAATAAAGATGGATATTATCAGACTGATAGAGATCACTAAGATCGAGTAAGACTCACTAGACTAGGACTAGGAAGGGCAGCCTTCAATCAAACGCAATCTGGTGACCAGAAAGCATCTAAGAGGCCGAAAGGTGGTTTCGCAAACTCTGACACCAGGGTGTGGATGTCAGGTTGCTGTTTGGCGGTATTATTCAAGTATTCATAACAAGATATCCTGAGGACCTAATTTTGTTGAAAATTTACAGATAGTTATTTTAAAATAAGTATAATAATAAAGCAAAGTTTGTGTACAAAACGGCAAAAAAATAATTTTCCAAATGTTTACTTTTTTCCAGAAGAAACTTACATAACAAATTGGACACCCCAATTCGGATGGTCCGGGATGAAACAAAACAATAGAGTCAGCATGAACTAGGAAAAAGCGGGGACAATCCCAAAACGCCTTATTTGCCGTCCTTAATTGATACCTCGTGTCCGGTCAGGAAAGATGATTAAAGGGCACAAAACGAGCGGGATAAGCAGTTTTTCTTTCTCTCACCCTAAGTGTGCGTTATCAGCTGATTGTATCGCGGATAATATAATCGATAGGGAAAATTTAATAAAAGTTTGTAATAAGAGGACCTACCTATACAATATACAGCTGGTACGTCTTACGCTGGTAAATCTTAATTGTATTTGTAAGTATGTATGTAAGAAGTTCATATTCTATATGAAAAGTGAAAAAATCCTTTTAATAAATTATTTTAGAAGTTTTAGATGAACCTATGCCATTTGCCATTTACTAGTAAAACAGATTACAGAATACACAATACTGGTACTGTACAGATGTTAAATCCAATAGAAATTATATGGGCATCTATCGATATCATAAGAATGAGATTGTGTTAATAAATAAAGCACTAAACAGTTTAGACTATAAAATAAGTCTTTTTATATTTACTTATAGTTAATTAAATAGTGTAAGAAATATATAAAGTAAGTGTAAATTAAACTAAAACTAAAATATAAACTAAAACTAAAATATAAACTAAAACTAAAATATAAACTAAAACTAAAATATAAACTAAACTATAAATGATCCACTCTCCGGAAAGTAGCCGGCTCAAAGGTCCCCATAATGCTTGCAGCATTTCCGCGCTGTATAGCTATGGAGAGAGACTGTTTAGACTATTAAAAATCGAGTATAATAATTCACACTATTTTTTTTTTAAATAAGCTGGATAATTATTATATTTTAATGATTCTATTCTTGTAGCGCCATCTATAAGTACAAGTTATTTTTCATAGGCGGTTCGCCCATACTAATAGTATTTATTATGCAGGTCAAGTCGTGGATAAAAGTTTGGAATAAATCGCAATTTCATATACGCTGGTTTTATAGCCCAATAGTGACATTACAGTTCGTTAGACCCTATCATATCTATATCACAGTTGTCAAATATACACGATAGACAAACCCGACATCAGTACGAGAATTCAGCAGTATCACGTTGCATTTTGAACCTTAGTTTTACGGTTTATAGCTTAATAATGTTTTTTTGACTTGAAAATCAATTGTTTTAATACGGTATACATGCATTGTAAAGTTTAATACAGAAAGTATTTTTACCCGACTATAGCAAACGCAAAAAGGAAAATTTCGGTTCGTTTAGCGAGAAGGCCATATAATTTCCTGCTTGAGTTACGAGTTTTTTTTACCTCTTAGCTCTTTCCAGTAGCACCTTTTTAATCTTCCTACAAATCTCTAATGTTTCTTATTATGTTTCATTTAACATTAATGACTTTTCTCCATTTTTAGGGGGCTAACAAACACATTAATTTCTCGGTTGTCTTCTGCTTAGTCACATTGATCGTATCTAATCTTTTTTTAATCCCGTCTTGGTTTTTCTGGTCTCCATTAACAAACAAAACCCGTCTAGATAATTTGAAGAAATAAGACAAAAACGAATTTCCGTTTGGAAAGGCAAAGAGTAACAAAAGAGACATTGTCCGGGCATCGCCGGATCACGTATCGTATCGGATTTCATTACCGCACTAACGAACTGAGCTCTAAGAATAAACTGGGATTGATTTTACTGTTTGTTCAATTCTATTTCAAATTGGTCGGCTACTTTCGTTTTGATTTGGAAACTATCACATCTACAGTGACTACTATTTATATCTCAGATCTAATTACATGCCATGAATGAAACTTATAATGTTGTATAAAAGCAAAGAAATATTATTATCATTTAATGATAGCTCGGTATCGGAGCCAAAGTATACACCACTTTTTCTGCGGCTCTTTTTTTAGACATCTTTAGACATCGCTTTCTATTCTTGTCTATATTTATCAGCGATTTCTATTATTACTTAATACGATAAGACGTTTGATTTATCTTTTACTAGCGACCCGCCCGGCTTTGCATGGGCATTAAAACATTAACCATTAATCACTCTATCTATTATAAAAAACCGCATCAAAATCCGTTGCGTAGTTTTTAAGATTTAAGCATACAAAGGGATATAGGGACAGAGAAAGCGACTTTGTTTTATACTATGTACCTAGTGATAGTGATGTTTTATAATTAAATGTTTTATATTTGTATAAAAAAAAAATATAGATCAAAAGATACACCTATTACTCTTTTAATCTTGATAAATCGGCAACGAGGTGAATATATAATAAAAGTTTAATAACTATATCACAATTAAAGTAGCTATGATTCTAAACCGTATCGTGTTTCATTACCGCACTAACGAACTTGTTTGAGAACACACCGTGATTGATTTCACAGTCCGGCCCTGGTCGACAAACAGCTTGTATATTCATGCAAATATGGACGTAAAGGGAATCGAGTCCTGTACGAATACGAATATAAAATCAAACACAGATATTTTTACACTCCACAAAAGTACAACTACATTGTAACTTGTTACCTTTCCTTCAAATCTGGTTGGGGTTTTCCCCAAAATGAAGATCGCATAACTTCCAAATACTTCATCAATAGAAATTAGTCCCCTCGCTGGCTTTGCACGGCTATAAAAACCTTCCCCATGAATCACTCTCGCTATTTAAAAAAACCGCATCAATATCCGTTGCGTAGTTTCAAAGATCTAAGCATACATACGGACACAGCGGGAAGCAACTTTGTTTTATACTATGTAATGATAATGATAGTAGGTATGTTTATACTTAGTAGTATGTGAGATAGTACAATTGACCTTGACCAAAAAGAATAAATTTACTTAATTTTTTGTTATTTTTTTTTATATTTTTTATTATGGACATTGTTTTCAGTTTGATAAATTTTAAGTTTTTTTCCTACTTATATGTGTGATAATTGTAATAGATGTAAGTCGTTTTTATTACAATAAATAAATAAAATAAATAACTAAACTACACAGAATCTCTTTTATCTAGAATCTTGAACTTGACCCTAAGCTGCAAATGTTAAGGTCTAAGTCAGACGACAAAGACGTCTCAATATTAGTTTTCTTCGTCCTCTTAACAGTAACGTGGTAAGTGGATTATTTAGGAATGGTTTATATAATCATTTCGTGTAGGAAACATGAACAAAGTTCTTCGGAACTACTACCTACATCTGACGTGGTTCCTTTGGCGACTTCGAAGCACGGAATCATCAGACAATGAGGTGCTTCAGGCCTGCAATGTCCCAACTAAACTGTTCCAAACAACAACAACAACAACAAACTCTTTATTGCACCAAGAAATAAAATAAAGTAACACAGGAAGTACTGAAAGCAGTGATGTACAGTCACGTTCATAATTGCAGTGGTTTTTTTTTTTGTTTTTGTTTGGCGAACTATGACTGCAATTATAAAGGCTGCAAGACAATGGCGGCCTTATCGCCAAAGCTATTTCTTATAGGCAACCAACATATACATTCCATGAGAATTTAACCCACGGGTCTACAGGAAAATGAACCACGGAAGCAGTTAATAATAATGGTTTGTTACAGTGAACATTTCACTCTAGGACTATAGCTCAGCGGTATATTATATAGTGTGAAGAACAGACGGGGATATTATGATGCTCGCCATTCGAGAATTTTCTCCCATGCATAAGAATTTCACTACAAATTGTATTCTCAAAACTGAGTGACGCTCAAATCAGACAAAAAAAATACTTCTCAGTATTACAGTTGGTTGAATGATTGAAACACGTTCAGCTGTACGTGTAGCTACCTATTTTGTAAATGTTACATACCTCAAAAGGCAAAAATGGAACCCCTATAAGATCACTTTGTTATCTGTCTGTCTGTCTGCCTGTCAAACCTTTTCAAGTTGAAATTTATAACATATACCCAAGTATACGGTCTCTTTGAGCTGTGAAATAATCAAAGTTATTGTCAATGCGATGGAAAGATAAAGCGGTAAATGCTGCATGTTTGTAAAGTTTGCTATTTCAGAATCAAAATCCTAAAAACTATAAAATTGTTGATAAGTTTTAAGAAAAAATTTTTTTGAATAAAACAGTTTTTTATGAACAAATTAAAGAAAAGCAAAAATTTTCAAAACAATCTGTCTTTTAGTATTATGTGATTGCTGGGAACTTTTAGTGCGCGAGTTCGACTCGCGTTTGTCTGAGTTTTATTGTAATTCCGTTTGTCACTTACCAAGTGCTTCTTCAAAACAACCAAACAAGGTAGTCCCGATAAATCCCTGTGATGTCACAATCTCGTAATAGTGAATCCCGTGTCCCGCTAATTGAATAAACGGGACCGGGACCATCGCCTGTCTATTTGTTACCTCGGCTTTATTTGAAATGTGTTGTTCCTACACGTAGTTGTACGCAACTTTCGATCCTATTAAGAAGTGTTTTAAGTCCTTTTTAAATTAATTCAGAAGTTTGTTGTAAATAGGGGATATCTCAGACGTGAAATTATTGGCAGGTTCTTTGATGCATATTATATTATAAACAAAACTAATTAGGCTAGAATTTCACCTTTTAGTTGGTTGTTCAAAGGAACTAAGATTTGTTCAATATTATGTTATATAACTCAAACTTCAAAATCTCTTAGGTGAGGTTTCTTGCTTGAGTACAGCTCACTCTCTTTATGCCGTCATATATTTTAAACTTATTTATACCGTGGTAATCATTAAAATAATTTTCTTTGAATTGGCCTAGGTCTTGGATGTTTATCTATATTTATTTCATTTTAGATGTAGTATCGTTGGGTTCAAACATAGATTTAAAATTCTTTGGGTTCAAAGAAATTGAAAGTCGCGACTCGCGCGCAATCGAGGCAATTTTTTTTTTAGTCTATGGTTGAGTTATTCTCTTACAAGTTTCGGATTTACTTTGAGGCTAGCTCCTGTATGATTCATCATTATTTATTTATATAAGGACACACTAATAAAGACTGGCTTAGTTATATTGCACAGATATTTTTAAATACAGTTTTTTATAATATAATATATTGACATATAGTAAATATAAAAAAAAAATCTTAAAACAGAATAATTTTTTTATATTTTTCTTCATTACTGTTTTTAATTGTTGTTACTCGTTGATACGTATTAACTATTTTTATTTTCTTCATTTCGTTACCATATTGAATTTAAAAATTAGCATAATCATTAAAATGCCGAGGAATGGATGTTCTATCTGAAAATAAAAATAAACAGAAATACACTACATGCACAAATAGCTCACCAGTTTTTACATTGGCTTTGCAAGTATGTCTTTATTAAAAACTAACTGTTGCCCGCCGTACTGCTCGCGTGGGACTCAGTTATGTTATATAAAAGTAGCCTATGTTTGACCCCTGGTCCATCATATATCCATACCAAATTTCATCAAAATCGATCCATAGGTTTAACTGTAAAAGCCTAACTTATAGACAGATAGACAGACTTTCTTATGAATATAGTATTAAAAATAAAAATTGAAAATATTTTGAAATCTTACCTTGGTAAAAACTTCTTAGAATTGGCGATCTATAAAATGAAAAAAAAAGAGTGGGTACACACTATAGAACATAGAATTTGAAAAAGCGCGAATTTTTTTTTAAATCTATGCCAAAGCATTCCATATTCCGGCCGCTCTACAGGCAATTTTTTTAAATCTATAGTACACACACACACTAGATCATCTCAAACGTACACAGTTTTTTTACATTACATTAAATTTTACATGTGCATCTTAATTATACTTAAAGGTAATAATACTTAAAATAATAATAATATGCAGATATTTTACTATAAGAAAATGTGTTAAAAAAATCGAAATAATACAGCCATTTCTCTGTCTAATACAACTAAATTGCATTGTAGGTAATTATAGCTTAATAAAAATAAATCATCATACAAAGATAGTTGGCATTCAGGGCTACGGCCTATCTGATGAAAAGCGGTTACCGCAGCCTATATATTCCTGCAACACCAGGAGTGTTAAGGGCGCGTTGCCGGTTCTGAAGGAATCTTTTCAGTCTCAAGGCTCACATGTTGGATTCCCTCAGGAATTCGGGAGTTCATTCCACAATCCACAATCGCAGCCTACGAGGGAGAAAATTACGAAGTAGCGCATGGTTTTTTTTTCAATCTATGAATAGAATGAAATAGTAGGTGACTACTTACTTGACAAGGAAATTATTATTTCTCGATTTTTCCGTCTGTTCTTCGTCCCTGTCATCATCGATGACATATTTTGCATTTACCGACTTTTTAGGATTATCCCTATTAAACTGACGTATTAACCTAAGCTTTTCAAGTAATTTAGTCACAAGGGATTCTATGGGCTTTTTCCCTTGCCATTCGTTATTATATTGAAGTTTTGACAAATCTTGATTACTCTTCCCTTGGGTATTTCTTATCAAATTAAGTAGAGGCGAATCACTTCTTTCATTAAATTTGTTTTTGACAACAACATAGAGTCGGCCATCTTTAGCACTTTCTCTAATCTCGTATACCTCTGGCTTTTGTCTCACACAGTCGGCGAAGGCAAGAACTGCAAAAAATAAATAAATACTAAAATAAAAAATTTTAGGTAATTGAAATCACAATAAAACAATAACGAAATCTTCTTTGGTCCATTTTGTAGTTGGTTTCGATACATGGAATAAAAATCTCATATTAATTTTATGTTTCGAAACGCCATCTCATTATCATAATCATTTCAGCTGCAGGCTAACCACTGCTGGACTTTCTTCTATCTCATTTAATCTACACCAAACTAACGTTTGTGTAAAAAAAACTATTAGGTAAAAGAAACGAAGAACAGAGAGACAGAGACGCATATTCATGTCATTTACTCATTTTTTAAGTTATGAAGCTATTACATTATTTTTATGTATTACAACTTCACAATTTTGAAAATATTTTTTCAAACCTATAAAGTATTTTTTGTCTTTTCTGTAGCTGTAGCTTGTACTTAAAAATTGACAAAATATTTTTTCGAACGATATTTTTATATTCTCATAATCATTTTTATCAGATTGTCCAATTTCTGGCCTCTGTCACCCTAGTGTGCATGGCCAATTAATCGTATCATCTACACGAATTGATGTTAATGATTCCTGGCCTTAATGATTTTATTCAAAAGTACCAAAGTATGACGCGACAACAAATAATTACAAACGCAACGCTACTGCCAAACGATAAATAAAAAATAAAAAAAAACTTACATAAAAGCAGTACAATTGTAGTTATCATTCTACCCGCACCCAGTAAACAAGTTTTAAGAGAAACATTAAAAAGGTATAAGATTGAATTTCATTTTCTTTATCGTCATTTTACGAGTTTGGCCGAACGTTTATCTGACGTATAGAAAATTGCTAAATCATAAATTGGAAATTTCATTTAGTTTATGGGCTTCGGTTTGTAACTATGGGTCGTAAATTGAGGCTGTAACGGAAAATTAAAACGAAATAATTTTTTTATTGTTATTTTTCGGTTACTATTGTTCGTTTTTATTATTTTGCTGAAGCTATAGTTTTTAGGTTTGTGTCTGATTTATTGTCAAATTCATTTCTTTCTTCATTTAAGTCACTGTTATTTTTTTATTACTTATTTTATTATGAATCAAAGAAGAAAGAAAGAAGAAAAAGAGAAAGTTAAAGCGCAGATTTTAAGTTCAAATATTACAATTCGGGTCACAATCCTTTTCCTAGTCTTTCTTTTTTATCGAATATATTAATGGCCAATAAATTCAGATATTTCAGACTGCGTGAAAGCATCTGACATAGCCTAACGGTACCAGCCGGCTTTACTTACCCTAAGCACGGAGAAGCATCATCATAATTTCGTGTTAGTGTCACGCACACCCTGGTGTTAGACCTGGTGGCAGATGGCAGCTGGGACCAACGGCGTAACGCGCCTTCCGTAGCACGGAATCATCTTTATTATCAAATAATCAGGTGATTCAAGCCAGAAATGTCTCAACCGAACTGGATACAATTTAAATGAAAAAACATAATCGGATCAAGTGGTTAACTTTCCCATGGAGGTCCACGGAGGTCCTCCACGGTCCACACTGGATCATGGAGGCAGTTATTACTTACCATTTAAATATGAAGGTCATTATAACGAGCGACTATAGTAACGGCGACCAATCCATGTCATGTCATGCCTTAGCTTGCTCCTTTCTGCCATCTCCTATTTTAGCGTTCAACTATACTTCAGAGATCTAATTAACATTAATTTTAATATGCAATATTTTATTTCATCAATTTTTAAGCACTAAAACTGGGTACACAAATTTAAGCTTATCAGAATTATTTATTTACTGAACAGTATTCAAATAACTTTGAACGGTTTATGAATTATTAATTTTAAGAGCCGACGATCCAATAACTAGGTCGTATTGACTCCGACCATAATATTATTATTAGTTTCAGATTGAGCGAGGAAAATTTCATGATATTCTAGAGAAATTGATTGCCAATCTTGTGCGCCTGTTTTTTAGAGTTCCGTACCTCAAATAGCAACGAAACCCTTATAAGATCACTTCGTTGTCCATCTGTCTGTCTATCAAACTTAATTTTCTAACGAATACACATACATATCAAGCTGAATTTTGAAATGTAGGTAGGCTTCACATGGGCATAAAAACCTATCTCTTGAATCACTATCTATTAAAAAAACCGCATCAAAATCCGCTGCGTAGTTTTAAAGATTTAAGCTATAGGGACAGAGAAAGCGACTTTGTTTTATACTATGTAGTGATTGTCATACTTAATACATAATTGCTGGTGGTAGCCACGCTGATGAAGGGGGATAACAGGCCTTCCGATTCTCCAACCTAGCAGTAGCAGCATCTCCAGTCTCCAAGTATTGGTGACCAGCAAAGCTACTGCGGCTTTTCAGGCGTCTGGGTGGAGGGACATGGCTGTAAAGCGGATGCCTGTCATCCTTGAGCTGCTTCCGCCTCTATACTGCACTCTCCATTACTACATACCTTGTAGAATTGACATAATTGCAATGCATTTTTTATATTTGATCAAAACCGGCAACCGAAAGAGGTATCAGGAAATTCACACCCCTCTTCTTCCTTTAGTCGCCCTTTACGACATCGACAGTAAAATAATAAGTGGTCTATTTGCACATCTATTATCCTGAAGATGTGACCAAATAACATATTTTTTTTGCATCAAATAAGTATAATACTATCGCCATGTTTTCTTATCTTAAATAATGTACACTGAAATTCCTAGCTTCTCTACAAATGAGACGTAAAACATATATAAAAGGAAAAATAATATCTCTTACAATGTCTTCTGATATTATCAAAGCAACAAAGAAGACTTGAGTGTTTACAGTGGTGACACAATTATGGAAAGAACAGACGTATGCAATTGTAAGACCGAACATGCAATCGGCGTTTTGGCGAAAGTTAGCGTTAGGTTCCGTTCCGTTTTAGGTATTGTCAACTCGGATAACGTTAATTTTCTCCTAAATAACCGTTAAATTAACGTTACTTGCTAACATAAGTATCGTTACGTTAAAACAACCGGCAAAATGGCGATTCAGCTGCAGTGCGTGAATTTATCGACTAACCTATGGAGAATTTCGAGATTATGTCTCGAGATTCTTCTTATTTAATTGGTTGGATGTTCCGATTTTGTAATCTTAAAGGCGTTGAAGTGTTGAAAAATACAGTGATAATGAAATATGAGTATCAGTAAATAGGACGATCAAATTCAATCCCATTTAAATCTTGTAACCCTCATGGTAGGAATGAATCAAAACAATATGACAAGGCCAGTAAAAAGATTTAAATAAAAAAATACATATGTACAAATTATGAGTTTCTATAAGTGGAATCTGATATCCTTTAGGTTATTAATTAGTTTTGCCTATTTTTTTTTGAAGTTTTCTTATATATTCATTTCTGGTGCCACATCTGTACAGTTGTTATGTAGTCGTGATTTCTACTGCAGTAACACGACAACGCTTTTATCTTGGCTATTTTAAAAATATAGAAATTATACTGGTTTATTTTATTGTACTACTTGGAATTCTGTTTGAGTGTCTGAGAATGTTGGCTTTATAAATTATTTTCGTATAGTTTGTTAGATGGATTTTATACGAATTTTTATTACACAATACTATATACAACACTAAAATATTCTATACAAAATATTTAATAGATCGATAGATATACAATTTATTATACTATTAACATAGAGATCATAACGTCTATACATAGGTATATATAATAAAATAGTAAAAATATTCTTCTTCATTCTATTCTTAAGTGTATATCTAAAAGACAACTAAGAAACGCTATATATGTTGCAGCCTTGTCGCAGCCAACTACTAGTAGTAAAAATAGCCATTCAATCATACAGCTACCTTTGACAGACCGCCATTAATACGCTAGGACGAAAAAGTCGCCTATTACGACATCCAAGAGAAGAAAGGGAGTATTTGACCAAGCGAGCGAAAATAGTGAGTCTCCATTTCAAGACTGGCAAATTTTGCTTTTGTCCAGATTTGTGTCTGTCTGTTTGTTACGGGTTGGAGGTCGCATTTCTGAACGGATCCCAATAGAACTTGGCACATGTGTTCCTTGATTTTTTGCAATTTTTTATCGAGAGCTTTTTTAACGTTGTTTACGAACGGATCGATTTGATAAATAATTAACAGAATGGGAAATACCTATGGAGAAGCTATAGAGTTATAAAAAAAAGGGAAAGGGGTTTTACGGGGGAGGGTCGCAAGGTCTACTGGCCACAGAACCACTAATCTATTTTTAGGCCCAAAATCTACATTACTAGAAGTCTCTTAGCTTATTATGAGATATTCCAGAACTAAAATATTAACAGTAATAACGCAGTACCTGACATTGACGGCTTATAAAATATTCATCGCTTCTAAAAGCGTTCTACTGTTATACCGTGACAGCAGAAAGTTCCAGGTAATTGCTGGCGGGATGGACAGACGCTCGTAACTTGAAATAACCTCTTACCTACCAATATTTATTTATTTATATGTGGTTTCAGCTCTTCTTTTCTTTTTTTTATTAATATATTAACACTTAATTCACTTTATCTGTCCCTATATCCCTATGTATGCTTAAATCTTTAAACGACGCAACGGATTTTGATGCGATTTTTTAAATAGATAGAGCGATTCAAGAGGAAGGTTTTTATGCCCATACGAAGCTAGAGCAGGTAGCTGGTAATAAATAAATTTTCATCATTATAATTTCAACCATAGGCTGTCCACTCCTGGACAATGATTTCCAAAATGGCCGGTTGGAAGCGGCCTGTATCCAGCACTTGCCTACGACTTTCTTAAGGTCATATAATTATTTACATTTCATCATTACGCCAAGGAGGTCGTACAAAATTTATCTTTCCACTTAAATTGCCAAAGACAAATACCATCTCCATTCGAGATTGTTGTGTGGAAACACAGAAATGCTTTCAAAATTCATCCGTATTTATGAGAGCCATTTGGAGCTCACACTGATTAATTATTGGCTTTTGAAGCTTTAAGTTCAATGCAATAAAGGTCGTTTTTGCACTATCCTAAATTGATTGTTTAATGGTCACCAGATTTGGCACCTAATAATGGATTTTCATTGCTTACTGAGTAGTAAGACGTTATTTCTGAATAGAAATATTGATATTTACATTGCTTTCTATATTTAGCAGTGTGTTTTCTAGCTAAGGAATAGACCAGACTTTTTCTATTATTACTAACGAAGGAAAAGTATATAGGGGTTATGATATAACCCCTATATATCAGATATTTGAATTCCATCTACATAACCGTTATGTAGATGGAATTCAAATAACTGATACAATCATATTTGATGAAATATACACAATTTTACTTAACACCGAAAACACACGAAAATTATAGAAAGAAAAGGCAACGTTTTCTTTGCAACACTTCTTAAGGGGCTATCATAAGCCACTAAACATTTTATTTCTTTTACTTCAAAATTAGGTCAAATTGAAAAAATCTAAGAAGGCAGGTCACTAGTAAATTACGTTTAGTATTTTTGGTATTAAGTACTTTTCATTATTTTTGCTTTGGTCTATTCAGAAAAAGAAGTGGCCACTTTTAGCGATTATGAGTTTTTTTTAATTAACTAATAATAAAATTGAAAAATAAAACTTTACGCATTTCATGAAAATCAAATCTCATTAAAATAACTCTACATTTCCAATACTGGAAAACAAATCATCGCTAGTCTAACGAAACGAAAGGGATGGAAGAACGAGAAGGAAGAAGAGAAAGCTACGTGTCACCGACACCTGCCGCTGATTTATTTGTTCGAAAGAATTTGGTTTTGAAGGAAAAACGGAGGAATACCACGCACACTTGCGATTCTTTAACGTTTTTTAATTAAAATAAAAGTTTTTTTTGTTATTAGTACTCACTTAATAACGCTCAACGTTATGGGTTATATTGGCCCCTCCGGTATCGAAGGAAGTGTGTCAGGGATTCATTACTTTAAGTATGTAGTATAAATAGTATTTAAGTATATACTTTATGACAATAACCTTAACTTGGAACTTAAAAACTCGGATACTGGACAATTAAGTATACTAATTATTTGTAAAGATACCTAAATGATTTATATTTGGTTTAAAAACTACATTTTGAAATTATAGGAAACCCATACAGGAGATCAGACTAGGTTCCAAAGCAGCCAGCTGAGGTTGTGACAAAAAATGCTTAGATGAGAGATACTGCAATAGAATCACCTGATTTTCTTGTACAAAAATGAAGGAAGGCACGTCAAGTCTGATTTTAAAAACCAGCTGAAGGTCACTTAACGTTAATAGCTAAGGTAGGCTTTTTTTTAATAGCCTGCTTATAATGTGTCCCACTGCTGGGCAAAGGCCTTCCCCATCCTTCTCCACTCATCCCTATCCATCGAAAGTAGGTTAGATCATCTAAATACACAAATGTTCTGACACTTGATGTTAAGTGCAGATGTGGTCTAAAATTGACTCTGAGCCTTGAAAAGTCCCTAGTTGTATGTGTCCGAAAGTAAGTTTGCATATGAGAAGTTCCTCAGATTTGTTGCACGAATTATTATTTGCTAGCGACCCACCCCGGCTTTGCATGGGCATAAAACCTTCCTCTTGAATCACTATCTATTAAAAAAAAACCGCATCAAAATCCGTTGCGTAAAACTCAAACATCTTAAATTAGAAGATGAAAAAATCTTTTCAAAAAATATTCAGCTGACGGTTACGAACAAGATAAAATAAATCAAGGAAGGAAGGATAAAATAAATATTTTAGTCTAAAACACCTTTTTCCTAATGAATAAACTTTGAGTGCTCAATTGCGAATATTTGACCATGGGCCATTAATGCTTTATCAAAACTAACTGCCTGACCAATCTACTCACCTTTGTTTAATTAGAGTTTCCCATTATTCCCTTACCATACTGCTCAATATACCGAATACCAAATAAAAAGAAAAAAAAAAAAGAAAAAAAAATTTACTATCAAAAAACAGGCTGAGTGCGAAAGTCTAAAATGTTCGCTTCGCAATTCGAGGGTGAAATAATTCACAAGTTGACAGTATCTTTTGACATGTCGGGGATAACTAGGGGTCGGTCGGCCGTGTATTGATTTATCACATGCATATATTTAGAGAAGTCGAGCACTGACCTTATTTTCCGTTTTAGCTACCATATGTGATCGAAATCCGTCTGTATATTTTTTTTCTTTTCTAATCTAAGATTTATTTGTCAAACCACGTTAACATGAATTGTATTCATTCATTCATTTCGTGTAGGTGTCATAGTCAATCGGCCATGCACAGCCTGGTGTCAGAGTTCTTCGGAACCGCCTCTCTTCCATTAACGACTACCGGTGGCAGCCGGGACCAACGGCTTAACGTGCATTCTGAAGCACGGAGCATACAATGAACTATGTATAAAATATAATATGAATTTATATCGAGTGATTTGTTTGAAATTTTCAATGATCGCATTTATAAAAAGGGTATAAAATGAGCTTTATTTTTATTGTGAGAAATCCTAATTATGTTGTATGAATTAAAAGTAGTTTTTATTGTCACTGACAGTAACCAAAGAAAATCCAACTATAATATTATAAATGCGACAGTGAGTTTGTTTGTTTTTTACGCTTTCACGTCCTACCTATAGAACTAATCTTCTTGAAATTTTGCATACACATAGAAGTATTGTAAAGAACATAAATTAGGGTACCTTTCATCCCGGGAAAAAAGCACTGTACCCGAGGGAATAATATTAAAGTAAATAATATACGCGTAACCAACTCTATTACTAACATGTTACTTACTTTATTTCTTTATTGTAGTTTTAGAATAATAATGTAAGTAAGTATATAATACTATATGGGTCTATGTCAATGACATTTTAGTGTCTAAAATAAATAATTATATTTTTTAATAAATAATCTCGATAAACAGAATCCTCCATGAAAAAGTCTGGTGAAAAAAAGAAATAATTCATACGTTGACAGTATCTTTAGACGTATCGGGGATGGCTAGGGTCGCGTCCGTGTATTGATTTATATCATGCATATATTTTTAGAAAAATGGAACGCCGCCCAGTTCAGTTCTACTATTTTATTTCTAAGTAACAAAGGCTGTGGTCGTATGAGAAAAAAACAGGCAAGTGCGAGTCGGACTCTTTCTAAGAATATATAATTAAGAAAATTATATTATAGAAAATTATATCTCTGCTCGGGTGATCCTAAATCTTGAATTTAAAGCCGCGGTTCCACTGCAGCGCACGCTTTGCACGGGCACGCTGCGCACGTATTCATTTGTTTAACAACGTGGGTCAACGTTTCCACTGCAGCACACGCTATACACGAATAATATAACCTCACGACTATGTCCGACTATAGCACAGCACAGTCTTGACTCATACGCCTTGTGGATACCACGCATTTCGTGAATCTTGTAAAATGACATTGGAACTGAGTTTGTTAGACAGTTCGTCAGACGATGAATTCGAAAGTGAGATCGATGATCTATTAATAAGTGAATTGCGAAGGAAAAGAAAAAGAAAACACCGTTTTTGGATAGAAAATCATATTACATTCAGAAATAATCACGGAGAATACAAGACGTTATTTATGACACTAAGTAATGAAAAATTTGAAGATTATTATCGACTATCACGACACCATTTTCAAATTATACATGAAATGATTAAAGAAAAAATTGAAAAAATGGATACTACTTATCGAGAATGTATAAGTTCTGCTGAAAGGCTTGCCATCACCCTGAGGTAAGTCGTATCATATTTTAAAAAGTGAATTCAAACAGTTGTTAAGTGGCTGGCATCAGGCAAGGTGCTGGCTGTTATTATCGGTCAAGTGGCTGACATCATGCAAGATGCTGGCATCAGGCACGGTGCTGGCATCAGGCACGGTGCTGGCATCAGGTACGGTGCTGGCATCAGGCAGAGTGCTGGCATCAGGTAGTGTTCTGGTATCAGCCAGTGTGCTGACATCACGTAAGGTGCTGACATCGGGCAAGGGGCTAGCATCAGGTAAATTGGTGGTTTGATAATTTGTGGCACTTGTGTATCCATAAGAAGACGAGGTAGATGGCGTGGAGCAGAAGTAATTATTTACTGAGTCATAGGACAATGCTTCTTCTTCAGCACGAGTAATTGTTTCAAAAATTTCTCGTTGTACTCTCAATTGTAAATACTTTGGAAGATCGCGTGTCTTTTGACAAAGACTAGCGAATAAATCAGTTAATGCATCTCGTGGTCGATTTGAATCAATTTGTCTCATTCTTTCTTCATTTCTTTCTATTCGTCTTTGCTCTCGATTTTTCTCGCGGATCCGAAGAATCTCTGTTATTTCCGTTTGCATGCTGTTCTTCTTTTCAGATTGAACTGTAGACGATGTTGCGAGTGGAGGATCAGGAGGCGGGGCAGGCGATTCAATAGAATCGTTATTCGTATTTGTATCCGAACTGTTTCGAGTATCTTGACTTGTCTCTTGTAACTGACTTGAGTAATTTGAAGAAGTTTCGTTATTTTCTTTTTGTGTCAGTAAAAATTCCATTAAAGCCTCGTACTTCCATGGCTTCAAGTTTTGTGCTGCCTGGCCCGTGGAAGTTTTACGTCGACGCAGAGCTTCTCTATGGCTGTCTCTTAGTTTTTTCCAATGGGATTTCGCTTCTTTACCTTTAATATAAAAATATGTATGTTACAGATACATGGCAACAGGAGATTCATACCAAACCATAGCTTATAGTTACAGAATCGGTAAAACCACTGTAGGAAGGATAATCAATGAAGTTACCGATGCTATATGGGATTGTTTAAAACCATTAGTTCTAGAAGAAATTAAAGATGAACATAAGTGGAGAAAAATTGCAGAAAATTTTCAAATTTCTTGTGACTTTCCTCATTGTGTTGGAGCTATTGACGGCAAACATGTGACAATAAAAGCACCTCCAAACTGTGGTTCAGATTACTTTAACTATCTTAAAGATCACTCGATTGTGCTTTTGGCGGTTGCTGACAGCAAAAAAAAATTCATAATGATAGATATTGGATCTAAAGGAAAATTTAGTGATGGGGGAATATTACGAGAAAGCAACTTTGGACAGAAGTTATATGGTAATAATCTTAATCTTCCACCTGATGAACCACTTGTAGAAGGCGGCATCGAAGTTCCATATGTCTTTATCGGAGATGAAGCATTTCCTTTAATGTGTAATTTGATGAGACCATTTCCCCGAGAAAACAATATAACACAAAACAAAAGAATTTTTAATTACCGTCTTTGTCGAGCAAGACGAGTGGTAGAAAATGCATTTGGAATTCTGAGTGTGCGTTGGAGAGTTTACAAAAGACCCTTTGAGTGCAAAGTAGATACCGTCATAAGAGTAGTTAAGGCAACTTGTGTGCTACATAATTATCTAATGGAACATGGTCTCACCTATGATTCAGTAACAAATGCAGATATAACGGCAGCTTCAATTGAAAACCAACTTTTAGACATAAGACACTCGGGGTTTAGAAGTTCCAATGACAGTTTCTTTATAAGAGAAGAATTTTGTTATTATTTTAATCATATTAATGTTTTGAGCTGGCAACAAGCCCGTGTCACAATTTAAAAAGTAATTTGTAAAATTAACTGTAAATTATTATATATTATTAAATAAAGTATTATATAATGTCTGTATAATAAATATGTTACCAACCATATGCATGTAAATATTTTATTTTATTATACACAAACAAAAATTTTACTCACCATTTGCCATTTCACATTCCTTGGCTATACGTGCCCAAATCAAATCCTTTTTACCGATATCTCTGTAGGATATATCGTTCATTTTCCATAAACAGGGATGTAGTTTAACTTTTTCTATAAAGTACTCCATAATCAATCCAAAAGCTACGAATCTAAGGCTGATTAATAAAAAGGAACACAGTACTGTCAATACGTGCGTACGCAACAGAGAACAGGAATCGACAAAATGGCGCGGGGCGCGGACGTCGCTTCCCCGCCCGTCTCGTCCCCCACCCGACTATCCCGGCCCGCTTTCGTGTACCGCGTGTACAGCGTGCATGGCGTTGCCAACGTTGAGCCACGAGCGCGCATATCCTAGCTAGCTACGCGTGTCAATTCGTGCGTAGCGTGTCCGTGGGTTGCAGTGGATACAATCACATATATTTTCTTGCAAAGCGAAGCTTGATGCACGTGCGTAGCCTCTCCGTGCGCTGCAGTGGAACCGCGGCTTAATGGCTGAGCTCAAATCACAAATCCATGTCGAAATATACAAATATACCGGTCCTGTCTAAACATACTTGTGTACTTTGCTGCTCTAACTAACAAAGAGTTTTTTTTTTTTTTTTTTTTTTAAATGAAGTTTACAACTACAGACTCTTGGTCCGTACTTTTTTTCTTTTGATTTTATTTTTGTTATTGTGCTTATATTCTAGTTCCGTGCAACTTAAAAACTACGTCGACGACATGTACATATACATAATATTTTTTTTTTTTTTTTTTTTTTTTTTTTTTTTTTTTTTTTTTTTTAAATGAAAATATAAAAAATTTTGATGTTTGCTTATACATTTTGTGTGCTTAATACTAAGTTTTCTAATTCTTATTCTATTACTACTATTACTTATTATTATTCTTATTGTATTACTACTACTTAGGTTTTTTTTTTTTTTTTTTTTTTTTTTTATTACTTGTCAGTCCAGTGGTTGGATAGCGCTAGCGGGTTGACTGCTCCTCCTGGGACCTGATGATCTGGTCCCTAACGGCATCGTCGCCATTCCGCATCGCCATCCGAAGGTTGTAATCCGTGATTTTGCAGTCGGTAGCCATCTCTGCGCGCAATATGAATCGAGCGACTGCGTCGTCTTGCGTACAATCTGTGTAGTACACACAGGTTTGTGTATGTCTGGAGATGGCTACTACTGCATGTGGGACACTGAGCAACAGGTTTGCTTTTTTGGTTGTTGTACGTACTATTACCACTGTCTCGTAAGTCAGTCCCTGAGCTTCGTGTATGGTTAGGGTGCGAGATTCCGAGTTTGTGCCAAATCCCCGGCTGATAAGCAAAGCTTTTTCAGCTTGGGTGTGGACCAAGTATAAAGTTTTGTCCAACTTCGGAATGTCCGCCCCCGTGTACCTCTTCAGCGTCAGGGAACGTACGAGAGACTTGGATGAGTATATACCGCTGTAAATTTCGTTGAGGGCATATGCTACGTCCTGCGGGTTTCTGTACGTACACAACAGCTCTTTTGATATATGTGTAACCTTGTTTGGCCTGTTGTAGGATAAGGGGAACAGGTTGTTTCTGTCGATGTACGGTAGTTGGTTATTGTCTCCGATCAAGAGTGCTTCGCCGGCTCCTGAGATCTGAGTGGCCATTACTATGGCTCCGAAATGATTCATTAGGGCTTCGTCCACCATTAGGCGTGTACACGATTCTCCCCTCATCATTCCGTTTACCAAAAGTGATGCCATGGTCCGAACGCGTCTTTTGGCGAGTTCCTCTCCGATCCGCAGTGCTAGCTTTGCTCTTAGATCTTTGACGGCTTCCGTTGTGGTGGTCACTATCAGGTCTTTGTTGGGATCGACCTGCGCAACGATCCAGGTGGTTTTGCCACATCCGGGGACCCCGTTCACCCATGAGAACTTTGGTGTCGTCAAGTGCTTCGGCATTTTGCCTCCAGATAAGTCCCCGAAGATGGTTTCGGCCATTTCGAGGATCCTACCGTCAAGCATCACCTTCGTGCACTTGGCTACCACCACAATGGTCTCTTCGGATGGGGTCCGGAAGCGGAGCTCTCCCTCAGCCCCCTCTTCCCGTTCCACGAAACCTACGGCGTTGCAGTAGGCTGCCATATATTCCCCCGACATAGTTCCTCGCAATACGCGACCCTTGTCGTTGTCGTATACCGCAGCCTCCGCCTCGTCCAACTTCACCTGGAGCAGTCCTAGATTTCCACGCTTGTAAGTTTGCAAGATTGACTTGCAAATATCTTCATTGACTTTGCGCGTGGCTGTCGTGACTGCCAGATATTCAGTTAGGGCGTTTGCCAAGTGGTCTCGTAGGGTGTTCGCTGGTTTGAGTTGGGGCTGTGTCACCTGTCCCATGGCCGCCCGGGTTCGGGGCTCGGTTTGCTGCCTCGCCGGACTTGGTGTTTGGGGGGCTGTAAACCTTTCTACCGCTGTTTCTTTGGACAGAGTTCCCCTTATCCTCTGTATTTTAGTTTTAACCGGTTCGGGGATTGCCTGCGTGATCCGATTGAGCATTGAAGTGAACAGAGACTTGGGCCCTTCCCTGCTCCTTCCACTTGGCCCTTGCTTCGTCGGGCTGCGTTCTGCCTCCACTCTCTGCTGGAGCCGTTCCGAGCCGCTGATGTTCGGGTTCAGAACTGGGTGTCCCCAGCTGTCAGTCTGTTCAGTCGGGGAGCCCTGGTCGCGACGCTGTGGTATAAGATAACCAAGGTTTTCACCTCGGTTCTCATACACCACCACCTCGTGATGTTTAGAGGCTGCGAGGGCACCTGCGTAGTCTCTGGTGTTGCCCTTCATATACGCTACGACCATTGCGTCCACACTGATCTTTCTAGGAGTGGAGGATTCCCCCTGGTCCCGTCCCCCCATCGCCGACAGCACCCTACAAGCCTGTTGAAACTCCGTCATTTCGTCACTGGCGCTGAACAGTGCAACGATTTTATTTTTCGCTCTCACTATTCGGCACCGCTGACCCTCTACTGTGACGGTAGGCATTGTGTCATAGACTTTACGACGCAATGTGGTTTTAAAGGTGCTGCCGTTCAACAGGAGGCCGAGACCCGGCGAGATTCTGACGTTTGTTTTTGCTCCGGCGTTGCAGAAGGCTATGCCCAGCCTCTCCGAGTTATTGTCCATGAACAGGGCAACTCCTCGGAGGCGGATCCCTGGCTTCCCCGTTTCGCCGCAGCTGAGGAATGCGAATGTTTGCGGCCCTGTTTGTGGTGTTTGTAATGTTGTCTGTGTTTGTGTCGTGGTTTGTGTGTGTGGTTGTGTGTGTGTTTGTGTTGGCGTTTGGAGAGTGCTGTTTCTTTTTGACGCTTTTTGTGCGACCTCTTCCAGGAAGTTTAGTAGGTGAGGTCTGGTCTTTTTTGCGTGCAACAGCTCCTTCATGTTATTTATGGTTAGTTTCATGTTTGTTTTACACTCCAAATTGTACCGGGTTGTTTGGAATCTAGGGCATTCGAGCAACAAGTGGTTCACCGACTCGGTGATGTTCGGGTCGCACTCACATCCAGGGTTTTCTTTCAACCTGAACCGGTGTAAATACTCTCCGAACCCGCCGTGTCCCGTCAGAACTTGGGTTTGATAATGGGTCATCTTCGTTTCCCTTATGACGCTGTAAGCTTTGCTTACATCCGGAAAGAAGATTTTTGTGACCGCACCCTTTGGTGAGGAATCGTACCTGGCTTGCCATTTATGTATTGATTCCTCCCTGATCTTTTTCTTGACGTAGGATAGCGGCACTGCCGCGTAGTCGGGTGATTGGGCTGGTTTTAGTGCCCCTTCTTTTGCTAACTCGTCTGCCCTTTCGTTTCCCTCCGTGCCGACATGCGCTCTGAGCCAGAACAGGCGTACCTGTCTCCCTTGTGCTTGGATTTCCGCTATGCACTCTTTGATGGATTTTGCCAGTGGGTGAAGGAGCTTTGGGCTACTCAGCATTTCCAGTGAGGATCTTGAGTCGCTTAATATGTTTATCTTTGCCACTCCGCTTTCCTTAGCCCTGGCGACTGCTCTGTGGAGTGCATATAATTCCGACTGGAATACCGTGCATGAGGGGTCTAGCGTGAAGGTCTCGCTGTGGGTCTCTGACCCGTTCTCCCACCATGTTAGAGCAGCTCCCACCTTGCCCTCCATCTTACTGCCGTCAGTGTAGACTTGCGGACCTGTAATGTGGAGCGCATTCTGGGTTGCTTGGGTCATATCCTCGAGGAGGTCATATTCGATAGTGACCTGTGTTGAGGGATGTGGCAGAGAAGTTGTCTGCACCTTTTCCTCTAGTGTACGACCAGGCGGGAGGTAGTCTTGCGAGTATCCCTTTTTCGCTTCGTACAGGGACGCTGTCTCTTGTATGCGCAGATCTAGGGGGAGAATACCCGCCAGAACCAGTGCCGCGTTCAGCGATGTTGTTCTATACGCTTTACTGATTCTTTGCGCGAAGCCCCTTTGGAGTGAATTTATTAATTTCAGGTTCATCTGAAGCTCAGTTGCCCTTGCCCACGCGCATGCCCCGTAGGTCATTATGGGCTCTATCACTGCAACGTAGATAGTTCTGATGATCTCTTTATTCAGCCCCCAGGTAACCTTCGCTGCGCACGTCAGTTGCTTATATATGTTTGTGGATCTTTTGCATATATCCTGGACGTGCTTGTTAAAGTTAAGGTTCCTGTCGATGGTGAGTCCGAGAACTTTGATCTCATCCACTAGGGCCAACGGGGTTCCAGACATTGTTATTTGTGGGTAATTGAACTTCAGTTTCTTTGTTAACAGCATTGCATGTGTTTTATGTGCCGCAAAGTTTAACTTGTTGTCCTTACCCCAATTAACTGTCTCTCCCAGTACCCTGTTGATGGGATCGACCATGTCTTCAATGGACTTTCCAGAGAACACCAGTATACCATCATCTGCGAACGCTTGGCAGTAGACTTCCTCGACCGATAGTTTTTGCAGGAGGGGGTCCAGGATGATATTCCAAAAAGTGGGGCCTCCTATTGAGCCTTGGACGCATCCTTTGGTTGTTTCCCTTTCGCTGGTTTCTCCTGCATAGTTTACGACTATCTTCCGGTCTTTGAGGTATGAGTCCACCGCGAGGTATAAATTCCTCGGGCATTTTCTGAGCAACAGTTGTCGTTTTAGAGCCGGCCACCACGCGTTGTCGAAGGCCCCCTCTATGTCCAGTGAGACAATGATGACGGACTTTTTTTGCTCCATCTCGGTTCTGACGTGTCTCATAAGGTCGTAGAGGGCGTCCTCGGTACCACGCTGTGGCATGAACCCGTACTGCTTTTTGCTGAGAGTTGGAAGTAGGTGCCATTGCAGTCTTCCCACCAAGAGCTTTTCTACTATCTTCCCGAGTACTGATAATAGTCCTATGGGGCGATAGGATTTCGGGTGAGTGTAGTCTTCTTTTCCCGGTTTGGTGAGGATGACTACGTGGGCGATTTTCCAAAGCTTGGGGAAATAAGATAAAGCCAGGCATTTGTTTGCTATTGCCATGAATATTTCCCTTTCGCAGCGGATTGCCCGGGCGCATATGTCCGAGGTTAACCCATCTGGTCCAGGTGCCTTTTTGGGATTCTGTGCTTTCAACACCGACTCCAATTCGGCCTCCGTGAACGGGGGCTCATCCTCTTTCAATTCTTCCAACTGTTCGGGATTTCTGCTCACTATGGTACGGATGTTTGTGTGATGTGGTGTATCGGTTGTTACCGTGTCATCGGGGTAGAAGGTTTGTGCTAAGAGATCGGCGGACTTTTTCGGATCTAGCGTATGGCCTTCCGGTCCCCTTAAAAGCACTTCCTCTTTTCTACTGGATGTTTTCCTGATGACTCGGTAAATTCCGTCCCACATGCTTTCCTTTTCCTGTGTGGTGCAGAACTCCTTCCAGCTTGTTGTTTGGGCTTCGGATACCGTTTCGGCGTAGTGAGCTTTTGCCTCGCGGTATTCCTGCAGCACGTGGTTCACTCGGTGGGGGGCAGCGTTACGTATCCTTCTCTTTTTACGGATTACGTCTTTTTTGAGCTGCTCTATCTCATTGTTCCACCACGGGAGGGTAGCTTTCCTTTTCTTTGAGCCTATCTTAGGGATTGCGGCGTCGCATGCTTCCCTAATTGCTGTCGTGTAGGCTTCGACGAGAACGTCCATTTCCTCTCCGGTCTTCGCCATTTTTATCCTGCTAGGTGTTAAGTCCTTCTCCTTCAGGGACCGCCGTAGGTGCCCATCAAACGCCGGCCAGTCAGCCTTCTTGGTGTTGTACACCCTGGTTCCCGATTTGGCTGCTGATTGAAGCCTTTCTCCGAGTTCCAGTGAGTACGTCACGGCATGATGATCTGAACTTGGTGTCAGCGTTTGATCGACCCTCCACGACTTGATTTTCCCTAGAAGAGAAGTACTGCAGGCGGTTACGTCCACTATACTTTGTCTAAGCCTGTCTTTGTACGGGGCTTCGAACGTCGGCGTTGATCCGGTGTTTAGAATGTGGAAATCCATTTCGCCAAGAAAGTTATTGTACGCTTCCCCTCGCTCGTTGTTGTCGGAACTGCCCCACCATTGGCTCCAGGCGTTCACGTCTCCTCCCACTATTAGTTTGTCTGTACCGAGCTTTTGACATACCGCTTTGGTTCTCTCGATATACGGCTCTATATCGACTTCCCCGTCGTAGTAGACTGAGACTACTCCAAGTTTCAAGTTTCCCGCCATAATGATTGCTGCCGATTCCGTTTCGGTCACCAGCTGGGGGTCATTAATAACTCTCAGCCGGTCATCGAAGACAATTATCGCAGCTTTTACATTTGTCTGCCTGTCGAGAGTGCACTGGATGACTTTTGTGCCGGGGTACTGCTTTAGCGTGCCTCTGGATCCCACATAGGGCTCTTGCACCAGTGCTATAGCTGTTCCCCGTTCTCCTGCTGTTTTTAGCAGTTCGGCAGTGGCTTGCTTGGAGCGTCCGAGGTTAGCTTGGATGAATCCCAACCTCGTTCCCGCTGCTACGGGGGATGTGTCCGAGCCGTGACTGTCTTGGGCGCCTTTAGCAGTATGCTATCTTGGAACGAGCTATCCTGTCCCACGCGAGTCTTTCAGGGCATTCTTCGCTGAATGCCATGTGTGGGAATTGGTTATCGCCCTTTGCCTTTTTGCAGTTTCTGCAGTTGGGTGCCCCTCGCTCTTTTCGGACGTTGCATTCCTGCCATGAGTGTTCGCCTCCGCAAAAGTTGCAGAATTGCTTCGTCTCACGGCAGTGTGCTTTCGTATGGCCGAAACCTAAGCATTTGGGGCATTGTACGAGCGGGGAGTGGTCCTCCACATCTCTCCTCTGGAGATCTATGTGGACCGATCCCGCTTCGAGCATGCGGCGATGTATTTCGGGTGATACTTCTAGGATAGGATGACATTGAAGCTCGTTCCGTGCTCGTTTTCTATACCTCACTCTTATGGATGACTGGTCTCCCTTCAGCCCTTCAAGAAGCTTCTTGTTTTGGGCTTTGAGGTTTTCTACTATTTCGTCATCTTTGAGGTACGCCATGACGTTACTAATTTTTATCTGTGGGTTCGACGGTTTGGCCTCATGAACCTGAAGATTTTTGTTCTTTTTTATTTGGCTGTGTAATTTTGCGAGCTCATCCCTGCCCTCACAGCTCAACAGGACCCTGCTGTTTTTGGCCTTGCGTATTCGGTCCACCTTTAGCCCCGTGTTTTTTAGATCAAGGGTTGTTCTGATTGTCTCGATCACTTTTTCCCCAGTATTTTGGGGGTCGGTGCTCGAGACAATCAGGGTATGATTGGAGGCTTTCGGGGGGGCCATGCTCGCTACTGCCGCATAGGTCCTGAGAGGCTGCGCTGGCATGGAAGCGCTTTTCCTTGTGAAGGAGCTGTTGTACCACTCCATCTTTTTGTTTAGGGCCCTTGACTGGTCCGCCATTACCGCGACGTCGGCCCTCAGAGGTTTTATAATACCCTCGATTTGGGCCGCGGCGTCGGCAACAACGATCTCTGAGCTTAAGGGCCTGTCTGTTCCTGGGTTCGATCCTAGCACTGTGGCGTCCTTTACCTCTTCTAATCCCTCTAGTATCCTAGATGTTTTCGATATTAGGGGGGCCGTTGCCTCCTTTATTTCTTCCGCAATCTCCTCCTTGGAGGGCGGCTGCCTGCTCAGGAGGCCCTGGCTTAGGTGGATTATTTCCTGCCTAAGATGGTTTACCTCGTCCCTCAGTTTTTCTGAGGTTTCGCAGGCTTCCGTTGTTGGTGGTGGTGGCGGAGATTGCGGGGAGCGGGCCCTTGATGTAACTTCATCCTTCAGTTCCATTTTAAGGTAATGGATGTCTGTTACAAGGGCGCTAACGGTGTTGTTGAGGTTGGTTATCGTTTCTGCCATTTTGTTATTAGTTTTTTTCCTGTTGAAGATGCTCCTCCTCACTGGTCTACGCCTCGGTTTAGCCTTTTCCTGTGCCGCCGGCGGCTCCTTTGGCTTAAGTGTTTCGCGATGGATGGCTCTCACCATCTTGATGGTGTCATCCATTTCGAAATTCAGCCAGCTTTGGACACCGGTTACTGACTTGTGACAGTCCGACAGGGCTTCCCTGTTCTCCTGAAGTCTCCTGTCGAACTCTTCCCTCTGTTTTTTTAGCTCCCTCGAGTGGGCTCTCTCGACGCGAACCAGTTCTCTAGCGGCTCGTGTTTTTTCGGTCTCCAGGCTGAGCTTCGCTCTATTTCTGGAATCCGCCAGTGAAAGGACCATCTCGTAGAAGCTACCGAGGCATCCAACGGCAATGGCTTTAAGCTCTCTTTTGAGAGTCTTGGAGCTTTCGAGGGCATCCTTGCCAGTGTGGAGGAGCTGCCTTGCCTTTTCGGTCGCGAGATCTTTGCAGACTCCTATTGGTGATCCGAAGATAGGGGGGAGCATACTGTCTCTTCTGCTGGTGACGCTTTCCAGGTCCGACCAGTTATCCTCTGAGTCCAGATCGGATGCGTGTCCGATGTAGCCCTTTTCCTCTTCGCGGTCTTTGTCGAATTCAACATCTTCTCCCCCCGCCTCCGCGGTTGAGATCACTATGGAATAGTGGTCTGCTCGGGCTTTCGCAGGGGTGGTCTGGGAGACGGTTGTCGAATCTTCCTCAGGCGCTATTAAGGTAGTAGGGAGGAGGGGGATGGTGGGTTCCTCTTCGGGGGCTATTGAAGTGATAGGGAGGGACGGGATGTTTGGTTCCTCCTCGAGGACTTCTGCGGTATTGGGGAGTGTGGTGGTGGTAGGGTCCTCCTCGGGCTCTCTTGTGTTGGTGGGGAGAGAGGGCGTGCTTGGTTCCTCATTGGGTGCTACGGTCGTTATGGACTCATCTATGGTTTTGTCCAGCATAGAGACATCCGCAATTTTCCGTGTTTCGTCTAGTTGCGTTCGTCTTGCGGCCGATTGGGCGTTTTGAATTGTGGCGGCCCTCCTTAGGCTACCGGTTTTGATTTTTTTTGTTTTGTGTTGGTGGGCCGCAATCGTCCGGCAGAGTTCAGATGGACCTCTGCCGGTACTAATAGCGGCCTTATGTTGTGTTCGGACCGAGCATTTTAGCTTCTGCGAGAGTTGAGATCTCGCTTGGTCCGATTTTGTGTTTGTGGTGGTTGGTTTGTGTTGGACTGTAGGTGTTTGGTTGCTTACCTGTGTGTCCTTTTTCGGATACGGGGCCTCCTTCTGGCTGTTGCAGTCCTCCGGCGACGCCGGTGTGAGGTCGCGAGGCCCTTCCGCTACCGCTGAGGTTCCCGATCCGGTGGCAACTGCCTCCTTCTCGGTCTCCTTGAGGGGTGAGGTCACTGGGCTGACTGTATTTTTTGAGGACATTTTTTTTTTTTTTTTTTTTTTTTTTTTTTTTTTAAATCAATACAATATACTAAAATATATATAAACAATTAATATTTGTCGTCGACGTACTGCCGCAGCTACGCTGTGATGTTGGTGCGCGGTGGAAGTGCTGCTCTCGGTGGTTCTTCCGACTTTTCTTCCGCTTCTCCGGTGTTCCCGTGCCCTTTTCTTCAAATCCTCCGGGGCCAATCTCTTTGGTTTATAGAGACGAATCCAAAGAGTCGTCTCGCTACTTTGTAGCTCCAAGGGTGTCGGAGATAGCCCTAGGGGGGGTGAAGACGGTGTCTTGGGGGGAGTGCGCGGATCCCGATCTAAAACCTCGATGGTGTTTGGTTTATGGATATGACCCGCGCGGTCGGTGTCGCTTAGTGTATCCCGTGTGCTCCCGGTGTCCCGGCTCTCCCGGATGATAAATCGGGAATCGGTTGGGGCCAAGTGTTAGATCTTCTCTTGCCCTTTAATTTGAGCCGTCTCTCGGGTCTCTAGCTTCAGCCGTTCCAGAGATATGATCAGGGGGGGTGAGGTAACTCGAGGGGGTGAGGGAGGGGAGGTAAAATTATTTTGGTCTGAAACGGATAGATCCGATGTCAGATCAAAATAAGTTGGAGGGGGGTTGGGGGGTGATGGGGGGAGGGGGGTTGATAGTGCCTGTGGGATGCTTTTCTTCCCAAGTCGAGTAGAAGTAGGCGTGGGGGCTTTTGCAGTCCCAGGTCTATGTTGTCAGGGAGAATTGGGGGGATGAGGGGGGTAAAAAGGGGGGGAGGAAGATGGGGGGGTGCTTGTTGAAGGGGTGCAATGATCGTTTCCTCCCGTGTTATTTGAGTCCAAACACGGGTCTTCTACGATTTCTTGTTCCAGAGATCCCTCGTGTGTGGCCTGCTTCCTGATGATGGCTGATCTTCAAGGGGGCGAAGTCTCTGAGCCGACTTCGAAGTCTCCACAAGCGGTGCAGTGATCCGCTGGCCAGCTGTTATGACGGCTGTGTGACGCGCTTTACGTATGCCTCAGCCTTGCCGCGGGTTTGCCGAGACGTCACTGTGGTCGACGTTCCCTCTATGTGTATGGAGATATGTAGATGTTTGGATGCCTGTATCTCCCGCAATTCTCGTCCGATTCTAGAGCTCTAAAAAGCGTTTTGTAGCGTCGGGCGGAGACTACGCGGCTATACAGACAATAAAATTGCACCACTTGCCTTTTGGGAGTTATTTTGCTTCTAAGTTCAGCTGCTTCCCCTCTGGAATCCTGGATGGCGAAGTTGCTGCAAACACGACTTCCGGTAGGCCAGACACCAAGGAACACACAGAACACACTTTAAACACCGTATCGCCGAAAAAACCTATTTTTACGAATTTTTTGCGCGGAGCTAGATGTTAAAGCTGTCGCAAAGTACTAACAAAGAGTTTGTGGGGATAAGCTTTTAAGCCGTAGGCATATTGTAGTTAAGTTATTGGGGTAAGGAGGATTCGTGAACGAAGTAGTTTGGCAGTTTATTTGGATTATATTAATATATTTTATGTTGTTTTGCGGACTCGATTAAGGAGTTTAGTTTTAGGACACTGCAGGTAGTTATGCGGGCTGTCTTATATACTTCTATGCTTAAATTTATTCATTATTTTTATAAAATAATAATAATAAATTAACTAGCGATCCGCCCCGGCTTCGCATGGACATAAAAACCGTCCTCTTGCATCACTCTATCTATTAAAAAACCGCATCAAAATCCGTTGCGTAGTTTTAAAGATTTAAGCATACAATTAAAGGGACATAGGGACAGAGAAAGGGACTTTGTTTTATACTATGTAGTGATAGTGATAGTGAAGCGTTGTCTAAGAAGATACGCCATAAAAACTTCTAAAACTCGAAGTTTAGTTTTTACAAAGCTTCCCTTTTTGATTTCGCAAATCTTAGGTAATCTTCGTAGGTCTTCTTCGTCGATCGATGTATATTTTGTTTTGTTCATGTTTGTCTGACGTAATAAGTTTATTGTACTAAAACAGAAACAAGTAAGTCTCCTATGAATAGATAGATATGCATGCGAGTAACTGAGTTACCTTGCGCTTACTATTTTATACTACTCGTATTATTATACAGAGGAAGTTTTGTCAGTTTGTAAGTTCGTTTGTTAGGGGATAAACTTCAAAACTACTGACTCGATTTAAAAAATATTTATGCATATGATAGCGAATCTGAGCGGTTGACACTTGGCTATGGCTAACCCTCTTGATTCTTGGGGAAGATTATAGGCACCACACTACTACAACCTTTGTACCTTACCTAGTTTATAACAAAATTATGTATACAGTTGTTTGGTGCAATAAAGAGTTTTTCTATTCTATTCTATTATATTCTACAAGAATAATACACACCACGGACGGGTACACACCACGGACGGGTAAAACTGTTGGTGTTCCCCTAGTTCTAAAAAACATAAAAATATAGTAAGCAACGTTTACAAATGGAATAAGGTAAACGATCGATCGAGACAAAGAGATAAGAACCGTAAAAACCTGTAATTAGGTTTGTATTTTGAAATTGATATCTACATTAATTTGTTGAATATCCGAAAGGGCAAGGTTATGTCAATGAAAGCTTAGGTCAGACAATGTTAAGACAAGGAGACCTCCATTTTCATTTGAAAGGTATAAAATTTAAAAATGAATTTACTTTAAATATTTTTTATAAAATAATCAAGACGAGTTAGGATCGGACTAATTGGTCGGATCTAAGTGCCTAACGCCCGAAAACTCAAACGCTACTCAATTTTGAGAGCTGCTCAAGTATCATGCTGTCGCGGTGAACGTCAGCGATGTGACAGTGACAGAATGATACTTGAACAGCTATCAAAATTGAGTAGCGTTTGAGTATTAGGGCATAAGTGGTAATAAATAAAAACCAATAAAATATTAAAGCTTAATGAAAAATTAAGTAAATTATAATTACTAGCTACCCGCCCCAGCATGCATGGGCATAAAAACCTTCCTCTTGAATCACTCTATCAATAAAAATTGCATAGTTTTAAAGATTTAAGCATAGGTACATAGGGACAGAGAAAGCGACTTTGTTTTATACTATGTAGTGATTACTTACTGCGATCGCTCAGCGACCGAATGAGGATCTTGAATTCCGAGCCAGTCGGCTTTTTGGAGGGCTGTCAGGTCCTCTCCAACTTCATTACTCTAATCAATTACCACTTCCAAATTGATATGACTGGCGATTACCTGACTGACCTAGGTACTCTTAATTTGGTCTCCAGTTTAAATTGGATGAGTTACTAAAAAAAATTACATATAATTGTGAACCTAGGGTGCCCAGAAGGCTAGCAGCATCTTTTGATGCTTCATAAACTTTCCTTTAAAATAAAATAAAAAATAATACATACAATTTAAGGTTTTTTTTTTTCGTTCAAATTGTATCTTTAAAATGGTGAATTAAATCAAAAAACACATAAAAATCACTATCCCATTTTTTTGGGCTAGCCAATTCCAGTAAAGCTCCAGTTTTAGTTAAGAAGCTCGACCAATAAGTCGAAACTATTTGAAATAAATTACACCCTTATTACAAGAATCTCGTTAGGACCTATGTCGACGTGCCTAATGTGACGTCATTAGGCCAAACAAGGTATATTTGGGTTAGCGATATCCGATATCGAGCATTAGCTCTTCGCTTGACATGGTAATGCGCAATCAGGCCCGATCAGCCTAGAGCGAGTCTTCGGTGTGTGGCCAGTAAACAGGCGATCGTGAATTACACATGAGCATTTTATTTTGGTGATTCTTTTTATGCTTTGAAATTAAAAAAAGCTTTTGGTAGTGGCTATTATTCCGTCTGACGCAGCCGACAAACCTTGACACGTTCGCGGACGTTTTTGAAAACACAATAGAAGATTTATTGTTTTAACTGCTATAGCAGTCGTGTGTATTCCAACGTGTTCCTATATTTTAGGATCAAGTTTCCTTATTACGGTTGTTGAAAACGCTTATTTAGTGGGCAAACGCGGTTGTCAATCAGGGTTGTCGGTAATCCGTTTATCTGGCGTCGTGTCGTGTCAGACTGACGGAAGTACACACGGCGCATCCTTATCTTAATGTCGGATGTGAGACGGAATCACTCGTTAACATTTCGGAACTTGTGTTCGGAATGTGTCACGGATTAATCTGAATTGCTGGTCGTTTTTTTACACCTGGCCAATTAAGAAGAAGGTATTTTTAGGTATGTACATGATCATACGTGTCGTTTAAGCTAGTGTCCACTCAAATAACCAATAGTATGTTACAGATGCATATAATCTCATCAGTTCTGTATTACTTTGAAGCCAGCGAAAAGAGGATAAGGGCTAAGAATCATAAGTTTTTCTTCTCCCTTCCAACTTAAATTTTAAATGAAAGTTCTTTTGTTTTGCTGCAGAAATAGATGCAAAGGATGGTTGGGTTAGGTTAGCAAGAAGGGTTTTTTTTAAATCTTGTACATACATCAGAGTTGAAGCCTAGTCTAGCTTGAGCCTGAATTCATGCTATTTCTTGCATTCTCTACCGCTCGTTCTCTCACACCGCATACTATCATCTCTCATGCTGTTACATTACATAAATTCATCATTGGATAGCATAGGACCGAAAAAAAATTGTACAAAGGCGGACTTATCAGTAGAGAAAGACAAAAAACATAACATGAGAACACCGCAAGTAAAATGTTACATTTGGGAGACAGACTTAATTGACTTTTCAATTCACTCATTAGACAACACGTAGAATCTAAACACTTCAGAAAACACATTATCAAACAAACAATTCGCCTATTTTTCACCAGGGACTAGCTATAAATAAAATCACAAAACTATTGTCAGCATGACATTCAAAAACGATTTCCATCATTCAAAGACATTAAAAGTGGGAAAACTCTTGAGAACCGTACTTCGTACTTTGAATTCAAAACATGGACTTTCTGAGAGCTCTTCTAAAGTAAAAGTCACTCCAGTCGAAGTTTAAAAGGTGATGGTACACAAGTCTGTGTATTTTATTTTACAAATAGACCACTCTACTGAATCAAAGACTCTATGGCATAAAGCAACGCATTCTTCTGTAGTATATAAGGTTAAAAATAAGAGGTCTAATCTATGAACCACAGACTACTTACTTCCGGGATATTTCCTATCAGCTCCAACAGAATGATTGACGACAATAAGTGATAAGAATGTCCTATATTGAAAATAAACAATTTGTTTGAATTTTGAATTTGAATTTAGAATTACCAGGAGTGCTATATTTGAAATCTATGACATACCCAAAACCGGTGACTCGAACGATTATCGTTTATTTTCGACATAACCAGTGGCTCGAACGATAATCATTCCACTCATCGGTTTTCGGTGAGCCATACTTTTCGAAAATAGCGCGCCAGATAGGAGCACCAACCCCGCTCCTATCACTGGGATCCAGCCTTAAGCGAACCAATCCATCATCCGTGCCTACCTGTGTTAATCTGAAGTTAATGTATTGCGCCATACGAGTAAATAAATATATATTCTAAATTTAAAAATTGAATACATTATTAACAGCAACAATATTATCAAATACTTATCTCGGCAAAATTAAAACACTAGCGCACAAACGTCCACATTGTTGGACCGATCCAAGGAAAAAAGAGCGTAATACTGATACTGACCCCGACACTAGCACAGCTAAGAGGGGTTCACCTGTAATGGGGAGATACCAGTCACGTGGTATTATCGAACGCTGATAGATAGCATGAGCATACATAGTTGTAACACTATTAGTATTAAATCATCTGAATTCTATTTATCTCTCTCATTCGATTGGTAAGAAAAAAAGAAAAAAAAATCTCTCAATGTGCCCCTTACATCTGACTAAGCATTTTTCTCCCACTAATGGTGTTAAGTACAAAAGTCATAGTACTCGCGACCCACAAGTAGGCTGTAGGTTGTATATCGAGCCACAAAGGACTACGTTTTTCTGCCACTCTTACTGTACAAGGAATTTTTGATTCTTTTGTATAACCTTTTCATAACTATTTCTCTTATCTTTGTTTGTTTTTTTTTTATAGGATAAGGGGTTAGGTAACAAGAGGCCCGGGATTAAGTTTTACTACTTTACTACCTTTCAAGGATTCTGATGTAAACTTTATAGTTTTGCCACGTCTGTCTGTCCATCTGGTCCCGGGTTCGATCCCCGGTCAGGTCAAGACGAAAAATGATCTTTTTCTGATTGCCCTGGGTCTTGGATGTTTATCTATATATGTATTTGATATAAAATATAGTAACGTTGAGTTAGTATCCCATAACACAAGTCTTGAACTTACTTTGGGGCTAACTTGATCTGTGTGACTTGTCCCTAAATATTTATTTATTTATTATTTATTTATCTGCAGTTTTACATAGAGACTATAAGTAATAAAAAGCTGTATTGGTATGGATATAAAATTAATCCTGCTAAATTTGTATATATTGTATGATGTCACCGTTTGTAAAACGAATTATACTTTTTGCCGACGAAATCCGCAAAAATTGTCAGTATTGGTCAAAATATTGACCAGACAATTATGTATAAAGTGACTTGGAATTTATTTACCAATTATATATTAAAAACAACCCTAAAAAATAAAAAAAACTTAACTAAACTACAAACTAAAAGCACTAACAAAAAAAAAACTTATAAATTACCAAATTGTTACTGCCAATTATTATTATTCCAAATAACCAATGAAACATTTAAGAAGTAAGTATAAAGTTAAGCCAAAAACACTCAAGCAACATTTTCTCCTAATGTACCCAATACATGTATATGAATCAGCAAAGTTAGCAGTATAGAGGAGCGGCTTCTGAGCCCTCAATGTGCCTGTCACTGTGTATACATTTAAGTGGTACATTTATGTTCGAAAAGGGTGCTCCAAAATTCATGTGTCATTTTATTGGTGTTGAGCTGGACCCCAGTCTTTTAAACAATCGCCGTGTTATGGCCTACTTGACGTGACAACAGTGTGTAAAGGAGGCAATTTCTTTTGATTTAGAATAGGTTCTGTTTTAGAAAAAAAAAGAGCTTTTTTAACCATCTATTTATAACCGTTGATATTATTCGGAAAACTTCTAGCAAAAATTTAAGAGCTGTGTTTTTGTTGGTGGTTTTTTTTCAAGTTTATCAACTTTCGCTAACCTTTCACATCTTACTTTTTCATTCATTTTAGTTATTCAGAGAGAACCGAAGACATCGCTTTTTAGCGAATACTAGGCCAAATACGCTGAAATAGTTGGGTATAGTTAGGTAATAGGTTCAATTCAGACAGAATCCACGGTTAAAATAGATAACGGCTTTATTACAATAGCTTTAAGTAAAAAATTCTAAGTCTTATTTACGATGCGAGCATAACCGAGTTGTCTGGTATTCATACATTTTTCTACTTAAACCATAATAATACGGTCTTTTTCATAATAACGGATTGTTAGCAATTCCTACATGAGCAAAGCCCAGCATAGCTGCTACTGCTACTTCTAAATATAAGCTAATATAATTTATTTAAATTTATTGTAAAGAATACTACTTATATAATATAATATTATAATAGAGGAAGACGACAGTGACACAAATGTTTAGATCTGTATGAATGAGCTATTAGCTATTGAAAGGGCAAGGAAGTTTAAAGAAAACATTGAATTTAAATAAAAATATAAGTAAGACGTAAGAATTGATTCACAAACGGGTTACTTACTAATCGTGTTCTTAAATATAATTTAATCATAGATTTGAAAGAAAAATTGCCTGCGCGCGATTTGCTTATTCTATGCATTTAAAAGAAGAACAAAGGTATATTTTTATTGATATACGAGTATATTCTACATATAATATTTGTGTCACAAAAAGCCATAGATTTAAGAAATGGCGGCATATGAGTATGCGCCTATATATTTTCTGCAAAAAGACAATTTTCTATGATCAGTACAGCAGAGAGTTTGATGTCGCTAGATTGAATCATAATTTTTTTTTTCAAAAGTGAAAATTTGGTCGTCAATATTCTAGCATCATCTTTAACCGCACTTTTGCCCCTAGGAGCGAAGAAAGTGGAAAATTTTATTATTACTTAACTACTTAACTGACCCGGCGCTCTGTACCGCCTGATCGCACTTTTCTCTTCGTCAAAACCTTCCCTGAAATATTTCAAGACCAAAATCACCCAAATTTCGATTTTATATCCATTCGAATATTTAGCCATTCTCGAGTTTTAGCCAGACTAACGAAAAGCAATTGATTTTCATATATAAGAAAGAAAGATTATTTTTCCATATTTATTATAGCTGTTGCAGCTGGTATAATCTTGAATGCTGAAAATAAATTATTTATTTTGTGGGAACGTTTGTGTCGATAATTAATTATTGTGATAATAATGATTGAGATATTGTGATTAATGAAATCTGGACAATGCATGCCAAATTCTGTGTGAGCTCTCTCAAGATTCTAAGCAAACAATACATTGTTTGTTATAAGTTTGTCTTCAAGTGAGAAACTTCCTTTATTGATACTTCCCCTTGACATTGAAAAAAGTTAGTGAATATTTAGTTATAATTAAATGAAAGAAATGTAAAAATGTACAATCATTTTTACATTTATATATATTTATATGTATATATATATATATATATATATATATATATATATATATATATATATATATATATATATATAATAGACAAAAACTACTATCATTATTAACAGAAGTTCAAGAACCAACCATAAATACATATCGCAGTAAGGTAAATATGGTTAAACTAGCTGTTACCCGCGGCTCCTCTCCCGTGGGTATTCCAGGATAAAATATTTCCTATGTGTTGTTCCAGGGTCTTAGCACTCTCCATTCCAAATTTCAACCAAATCGATTAAGCTGTTTTCCGGTGAAAATATAACAATATACAAAATTGCGCGTTTACAATATTAGTAGAATGGGTTACCAGCTCCTGTCTCCTCCCGTGGGACTTCGTTTTTAGGGTTCCGTACAAAAATGTAAAAACGGAACCCTTATAGGATCACTCGTGCGTCTGTCTGTCCGTCCGTCCGTCTGTCACAGTTTGGTAGGATGGCGTAATCCTGTGACCCAATCACAGATGTGCAAAGTAAATAAATATTTTTTTTAAATAAGGGTCATTTTTGGGGGACAACTTAGGAATTAAAAAAAAGCGAGGCGATTCGTTTGCGTCTGATGGCGTAGAAGTCAGTAAGAGCTTCAGCAAACATTGTGGTTATATTGAGGTCGAGATGTTCCGAAAATCTTTGACACACTATATAAATGTTATGAATGATCATGTTATAAATTCAATGATGAGTACCAACCTTAACTGACGTAATCGTCGAATGTTTAATTTATAAGAGTAAAATAATAATTCGGTAGACATTGTTCGCTATTGGCTCATGATAAGCATCAGTCTTGGCTTCGACATGAAAGGCTTCGGATTATTGTGTGTGTTTGTTTTGAGTGGAGTAAATGTTCCTGTGGTGTATTGTACTTTAAGTGAATTCTTTTCAAATTTTGGGGATAAGATTACGGTAAGTGAATCTTATTTTTTAATTTTATTGTTTCATTTTTATAGTATTATTAGCGACCCGCCCCGGCTTTGCACGGCTATAAAAACCTTCTTATTGAATCAGTCTATCCATCAAAATAAGTTGCGTAGTTTCGAAGATTTAAGCATACATAGGGACAGACAGCGGGAAGCGACTTTGGATTATACTATAAATAAATATATAAATAAAAGAAAATATACTATGTAATGAATTATCATAACATAGTATATTTTATTTATGATGATTTACATATAAATCATCATTAAATGATTTATATGTATATCATCTATTGCCTTATATTTTAAAGGTTTATGTTTTGTTAATGTATTTAGTTTTGTTTGGTACTAGCTGTTGCCCGGGGCTCCGCTCCGTGGGAATTCCGGGATAAAATATAGCATATGTGTGGTTCCAAGGTCTAAACAATCTCCATTCCAAATTTCGGCCAAATCAGCCGTTTTCCTGTGAAAGAGTAACAAACATCAATACAAACTTGCGCATTTACAATATAGTATTATTAGTAGGATTTATCATATTTTATACTAGCTGTTGCCCGCGTGTAGTTCACTTTTCGCTTAACCTGTGGAAACTACAACTATCCAGACCTATAGTTAAATCTATAAGTAGTATCCTATTCCCGTGCCAATTTTATAAAGCCATTAGCCATTGCTACGATATCAAACTAAAAATATTAACATTCATACTATCACATCTTTTTCTCTAAAAGAGTAGACGCAGCCTATTACAGGGTCATTAGAACCTAACTCAATAAATAGTGTTATGTTAGTTAAATTAGACCTTACGACACGACCGTATGTTCCGTCGAACAACAACTGAACTGATTTGCTGGTTTGATTATTTTTTAAACCAAAGCCAAACCAACCAACTAATCAATTCAAATAGCTTACAATACAATACAACAAACGACCGATAAACAAACCAACCAATAGAACTAAATAAACAACCAAAATTTTTTTGAAATAATTAGAATTAATTGCTGGAAAAATTTCAATCTGCTATAATACCATATGAGAAAAAAATAATTAAATTAACTTCAGCGCCATCTATTGATATTTTATGTAACTAAATTATACGCCCACACACATTCAATGTGTTAATTTTTTAAAATTTAATAGAGATTGCAGTGTGTTTTTGTCTTCATTGATATCGATAAAACAAAGTAGAAATTGTAGCTTTATCTATATTAAATACGTTTATGTAAACCGGATTCAACTCTGTAAAAGTTTTGAAACAGTGCTAGAAGTAAACTTCAATTGACCATAACTTCTTTTTCCCTTAACCGATTTTGACGAAACAAAGTTTTGACAAAACTGTTGAACGTATATGTAATCCACCTGTGAAAACCGCGTTCGAATCTGTTGAGTAGTTTTGAAGTTATAACGTACCAGACATACAGAAAGACAGACAGACAAAAATTCCAAAAATTGTTTTTTTTGGTTTCTGTTACACGTCTTTCTTTAATCGCCCCGTATCAGTTTTTTAGAAAAATATTTAATGTACAGACATTCAATTTTTACTGTCCGATTATATGTAAAGATAGATAGATAAGTACAAAATCCATATCCATACTAATACTATAAATGCGAAAGTCTGTCTGTCTGTAACCTCTTCACGGCTAAACTGCTGGACCGATTGTGATGAAATTTGGTAGGGATGTAGTTAACGACCTGAGGTCAAACATAAACTTTTGGGCGCGATATAACCGATTCCCACGCGGGGCGGAGCCGCGGGGAACAGCTAGTACTTATATATTAACGGACTTAACGCTAAGAGCGTTCTCTACCAGTCAACCATTTGATTAATCTTCTTTTTCAATGTCGTCAATGACAAACTATTAGATATGATTTGTAAGGGGTTGCGATATCGTTTATCCTGAAATAAATTTGCAAATGAATTTATTTGTTTCTTTTCAAAATTATAAAAAAAAGTAAGAAAATAATTCTAGAAAACAAATAAAACACGAAATCATAAAATTATTGTTTGTGACAGGATTCGATCCAGGTACTTTCTTGAAACAATTCTTTACTAAAGTATTAAAAAATTCTTAAAAATTAATACAAAACGAAAAAAAAAGTAAATAAAAAAGTAAGTAAAAAAAGCAAGTAAAAGAAAGTAAGTAAAAAAAAAGTAAGTAAAAAAAAGTCATCTATAGCAGGATTCGAACCCTCGACTTAAAAATATGATCTACGACCTCTACCGATAGGCCAACATACGTTGTTTTTGATTGGCGAAATTTCAAATGGGATTTGTCTATAGGTACGCAAATTCGCGCCATCTATTGAGATTTTATGTTACTAAATTTACGATCAAATTCAATGTGTTATTTTATTAAAATTAATAGGTGCAGTGCGTGTTTTCGTCTTTATTGATATGGATAATATAAAGTAGAAATCCTAGCCTTATCTAAATTAAATTAAACGTAAGTAAACGCATTAAAAGTTTAGAAGCAGTGTTTGAAGTAAATTTTCAATCGACCATAACTTCTTTTTCCCTTAACCGATTTTGACGAAACAAAGTTTTGACAACGCTCCTAATTATATGTAATCCAACTGTGAAAACCGCGTTTAAATCCGTTGAGTATTTTCGAAGTTATAACGTACCAGACAGACATACATACATACATACATACAGACAGACAAAAATTCCAAAAACTGTTTTTTTGGTTTCTGTTACTCCTTTTTAATCGCACTCAATCAGTTTTTTTGAAAAATATTAAATGTACAGACACTCGCATTTTAGTGTCTTATTATATGTATTGATTGATTTAGCGTACATGCCAACTACTTCTTATATAAGTTCCTATCGAGGGTCTGCGCGAATAAATTTGTTTACAAATAAATAACAGCGTTGTACTAATATCTCTTAACGTAAAGTTTCCAATGTATGTAAAAGGGTACATGAGATAAATAAGTTTTTCCCTATTAAATTCTAAACAAAAAATAATAATATTTCTATGAATTCATAAAATAATGTCACTTTTGTTGGTTTTGTTGATAATATTTATTGTTTTTCTAGTTTTACGATTATAATCATATTTTCTTGTATAAACACTAGCGACCCGCTTCGGATTCGCATGGGTGCAATGCCATATAATACATGTATTATACTATAAACCTTCCTTTCTAATCACTCTATCTATTAAAAAAACCCGCATCAAAATCCGTTGCGTAGTTTCAATAGTAGATTGTATCATAAGGGAGCAATATAATATTTTTACGGCGAGGGCGATTTTTGAATCCAGAGCGGAGTGAAGGATTCTAGTGTAGAATCTTGAACGGAGAGAGGGATTCAAAGTACATCGCCCGAGCCAAAAATATGTTTGCGCCCGAATGAATACACTCTACTTTTCATCTTGCTCTGTTTTTTTTTTTTACTGTTTAATTCATCCGATGATTGCGTTTATTCTTACCAGCCAGTGTTTTATTTTTCATAATATGTGCACTCGGCATGACCGTATTGTTTTGTTCCACATTTGAAGCTCATTATTGCCCGCTAAAAAACCCTATCGGAAAAGACTTATTTTGGTCGCAATTTTGGGGCAGCAAAGTTGAATATTTCGAATAGAAGGAATGTAAAGATCTAAGCATACCTACTTGGACAGACTGCGGGAAGCGACTTCGTTTTATACCATAGATTAAAAAAAAAAATTGCCGCGCGATTCGCATTTTTTTTGTTTGATACTATGTAGTGATGCTATATATTCCAATCATATTGATGTGTGTAATTTTCTACTTACAGGATGCTTGGCAGTACACTTGGAATAACATAGTAACCAACATAAAAAGGCCTGTAAAAGTAAAACGGCTTGGACATCTCGGTAGTAAGTGCCTGTTTTTTATTTGTTGATACAAATGATATCTTATCATCATCATTTCATAAAGCGTGGGAAGCATACTCAATTTAGTTGTTTCCAGTTTGGTTAGGACATTGCAGGCTTGAACCACCTGATTATCTAATAATAAAGATGGTTCCGTACTTCGGAAGGCACGTTGAGCCGTTGGTCCCGGCTGCCATCTGGTAGTCGTTAAAGGAACCACGTCAGAGGCCGAGAGGCGGTTCCGAAGAAGTCTGTCACCAGGGTGTGCATGGTCGGCTGACAGTGACGCCTACTAGTGCGTGTAGGTAACAGGGTTCAAATTGTACCTATTTAAAAAACAGTGACTTAATTAGAACTGTAAATTGAAATTGAAGACGTGCAGTCAATTGACCATGCACACACTGGTGTTTGAAACTGCCTCTCAGCCTCTGACGAGAATCCTTAACGACTGGCAGATGGCTGCCGAGACCAACGGCTTAACGTGCCTTCCGATACACGAAATCATCTTTATTATCAAACAATCAGGTAATTCACGCCTGTAATGTCCTAACGAAACTGGAAACAACTTAACAAAGCATGCTTCCCATGGGAATCGAACTCACTACCCCCTCTACGGGCAAACACCTTAACCACTGGACCACGGAGGCACACAAATATAAAAATGAGAAACATACATGTCTTAGGATATTCCAGGATTCACTTACCTGATTGTCAGATATGAAAGAATACTGAAGAAAGAATCTGTGAAAAAACTGAGTTATTGAAACATTTTGTAAGAGAGATAGAGAGCGTAACTACATGCTCTTCCCTTCATACTGAATATTTATTGCTCATCATTAATCGTCCATTTTTTTCTTATTGCATATCAAGGTTTTTGATAGACTTTGAAACCCCGATGCATTATCGATCGATCCACTATGACATAATATTCTCTCATTGGATAATGTGAATTAACTAGTTTTCGCCAGTGTGTATGTCAGTTATTTCTACAAAAGAACAGACAAAAGTAGCCTATCGTCTGTCCTCGTGGTTCAAGGTATCCCCATGCTAAATGTCATTCAAATCCGTCGCTCCGTTTAGACGTGAAAGGCGGAAAATCACACAAACACTTAAAAAATTATTTAATATGGATTTTCAGAACTAAAGTCGACTTCAGGGCCAGCTGAAGTTGGGATCACCCGAAGTCCAGACGACAATGACATCAATGGATTGAACAAAATTATATCTAATTTAGATAATTCTGAACCTAATGTGCTAGCAATCTACGAAACAGAACAACCAATGATTGAGGTTACTACACGAAAAGAAGTGACAGAAAATGGAATTATGTCATTGCAATTTATGGAGGAGAAACCCCAGAAACATAAATTCTTGACGATTCCGCATTTGATGCCGCCAAAATGGACAAATATGGAAGATTGGAGAAAGTTGCAGAAACCTTTATGTGGTTATTGTGATGATTATGATGCAGGTAACTATGATATGGCATCTATATGATAAAAAAACAAATGGGAAAAGCATTAGCATCAATGAAGCCTGTATAAAATTTATGACATGTAAAGATAAATTTCTTATCTTTTTTTGGATTTTTTTATTCTTCATTTTACTAGTTCTAGTAAAATTATGTTCTATTAAAAATGTTATTGTAAAAGTGGCAGGTGTCTTGAATAATAAAAGCCTCATTAAATAAAATTCATTTTCATAAACACGTACCTAATGATATAAAATATTATGAAACAACTGTTAATTAATTAATAATTCTTGGTAAATTAATTTACAGGACAAACAGGTATTATTACTTTTTAATTTTTGATATGATATTAGTAATTAATAACAATAGAGATATTTATGTTACTAGCTGCACCCCGCGGTGCTACCCGCGGTTTATCATACACAGCAGCGCCATCTATAAAGCGTCATTGACTATTTTGTCAAGTGTGTGCGTAGCGACGTGTGCGAATAATGCATTAGTGTTAATAATTTTTGTGTGTGTTTTCTCACCCCGTGTGAAGAATGTGGCAGACTTTTTCACCTGGGTATAAGTGTGCGTGGCGTCTCCGGTTGGTTTTATACTCTAAGTTATTTCTTGCGATTTCTAGGGGCTTAGCCAAAGTCATAATCGCAAAACGTTAACGAGGTACGACAAGAACAAAATGTATGAGATTGACATAAGATCAATCTTATGTCAATCTCATACATTTTGTTCTTGTCGACATTCGTTAGCGTCTCGGAATTGTCACTTGGCTACGGGTGCTGTGTACGCTAATTATTATTAAAATTGTATTTTAATCACAATGTATTATAACCATAATTTTAATTAACAATATATTACAATCGCAGGTATAGCAAGTATTGACAAAGACGAAATCGAACAACCTATTAATAATCGACGATCGTACGAAGGCCTGAAGGTAGACAAGTCCGCCGCTAAAGAAGACGAAGAACACCATTTTGGGATACTAGTCTTTGCATAAATTTTATAGGAAATCATAATATTATTTTTTTGTTTATATATTTTTACACATTCCCCTTTATTCATAAAAATAACGTTTGATAAGCCTTTAACTAAAATGTGTTTAGTTAAAGGAGTAAAATAATTAAATAAAAATAAAACAAAAAAAAAATGAGTATTTAAAGGAGAATTGAATGGTTATATACTAAGAAACACAAATATTTATATTCATTCATTCCGTGTACGTGACATGGTCGAATATTTACTACAGCAGTATTATTTAATAATTAAATTAATAAGTTCTTCGGTGAGTAATTTAAAATACAAAAATCCTTAATGTTTGCTTCGAAAGTAACGAAAATGCTTTTTAAAAATAACATATGAAACTGTTATTGAAATTCGAAATCTCACAGCTGGACGTGTGGATTTTAAACCCAAATTACACTATACAAAATACAAGTATGCTTAAATTAACATTATGGCGTGAATTTGTTTCATTTTTTTGTATTTATTAACATAATTGGGCTAAGATTCATATTTTAAAACAGCACTAAAACTCAAAAGTACTCGTATGACTGTGAATTTTGTTTTTACGTTTTTCATTTGGAGCTTAGACAATTAAGGGGGTTAAGTAAGAGAGTATGTACAGTAGGTATGTAGGAAATTCCAAGGTTTTGACCATTATATTATTACTAGCTGTCGCCCGGGGTTCCGCTCCTGCGGGAATTCCGGAATAAAATATAGCCTATGTGTTGTTCCAGGGTTTTAGCTATCACCATTCCAAATTTCAGTCAAATCGGTTCAGCCATTTTCCTGTGAAAGAGTAACAAACATACACACTCACAAACTTACAATCTTTAGCCTTTATAACTTTAGTGTGATAGTTCGATAGTGTGATGTGATAGATTAATATATTAGTGTTGCTGTGTGAATGTCTTGCTTCTAAACTGTAGGATACGATTTAGTCTTAATAAATTTTAAAAGTGAGTTTGTATATTTGTTTGTTTGTTACCTCTTCACGCCCTATCTACTGAACCAATCTTCCTGAAATTTCGCATACACATAGCTAAGAGAATTGAGAGGAACATAGGATACCTTTCATCTTGGGAAAAAGCACTGTTCCCGAGGGAAATTCATGCGGGCGAAACCTAGTGTTATATAAATGTATTATTTATAGGAACGAAACGGTTGTACATTTATTTACTGTTTTTTTGTTTTAATTAATATTGTTGTCTTAATATCCCGAAACAAAACAAACTTTGGGAAAAGCTTTTTTTTACATTTTTCATATAAGTTACTATACTTTTACTATTAGTTAGTGTTAGTATGTTGTGTAAAACATAGTATCGTTGAGTTAGTATCCCATAACACAAGTGTCGAACTTACTTTGTGGGTGATTTGTTCCTATTTATTTATGTTTTATTTGTGGACAGCGAAAATTTTTATTTTTCAATATCATATAAATTCTGTTCTTTTTTTTTCAGATAAAAAAATGATATGGGAAAGGGAATATAAACGTATGTCAAAATCTCCACTGATGCAAAGTAAGATTTTCTTTTTTTAAATTGAACAATAATGTTTTAAATAAATAATAGTTTTTTTTAGTTACCAATTGCCTCTGCGGTCCAGTTGTTAAGGCGTTTGCCTGTAGACCCAGGGGTCGTGGATTCGATTCCTTTGGAGATAATGCTTTGTTCAGTTATTTTAAATTGAAATTGGAAATCTTATATGATTTTTAACTATTTTCAGATGTCGTGAAACGAATCCCGAATAACTACATTAAGCCCGTATGGTTTTCGAATAGCAAAATTTCTAAGGGTAAGTATATAAGCGGCTAGTCATATGATATGTGAAGAATGGAAGGAGAAGTACTTTTCAAGGAAATGGATACAAAAACTTGAACCTGGTTAAAATTAAATACCAGCTCGTTTTTTTGGCTCAAACATTTTTATAGCGACGGAGCGTATTATTATGGTTCCGCTAAATTAGTATTTCCCCAAAAAACGGCCTTAACCAGGTATTTAGGACCCTAAAATAGAACACTAGGCCGTTAATTTTACGTTTAAAAATACCGGTTTCAATCCTATTGTCCATGGACTCGTTTCAGCTGTAATAATCCATTGATACATATGATACTTCTATACTAATATTATAAAGCTGAAGAGTTTATTTGTTTGTTTAAACGCTTATAACTTGGGAACTACTATTCGGATTTGAAAAATTCTTTTGCATATGATAGCTTGATTATTGGGGAAGGTTATAGCCTATAGGCTATAGTACATACACACCAAGGGCGAGTGAAACCGCGGGGAACAGCTTGTAAGGACGTCGTCCCTCTCGCGTGTCCGACTACACGCTCACGTGTTCTTTATTATTGTATAATTTCTAGAAAGAACCACTCCATTACGAGCACCGCGTTCGGTGACTCCGTCTGCTCGAACATTCGTTCGTGTTGAAGTGGAAGAAAATGAAAACCACAACGACAAGGGTATGTAAATGGTTGACATTATTTTTTTTGTACTATAGCCTATAGGCTATAGGACATACACACCAAGGGCGAGTGAAACCGCGGGGAACAGCTTGTATGACATATGATAGGCCTTATGATGGCCTCATGTGTAGTTTTTCAATCAGATCGATCGAAAGTGTCCTCATTTAGCATTTTCCTGCTACCTTAACAAGGTCAGTCATTGGGTATCAATGCTGCGCTAAGGTACGTGGTTCATCATCATTTAAAGCCGCAAGCAATTCACTGTTGAACAAAGGCCTTCCTCAAGAATTTCCACAGTGGTCGGTTGGAAGAGAACTGCATTCAGCGCTTGACTGTGATCCTTTAAAGTCATCTGACCATCTGGTCGATGGGTGTCCGACTACACTTGCCGGTACGTCGTTCCCATTCTAAAACTTTCTGCCCCAACGGTCTTCTGCTTGATATACTTCTGTCTCACCATCATCATATGCATCGGTCGCAGGCTGTCCACTGCTAGACAAAGACCTTCCTCAAGGATTTCCAAAATGACCGGTTGGAAGCGGCCTGCCTGCGACCTTCTTCAGATCTTCTGACCATCTGGTTGGTAGGTGTCCGATGCTGCGCTTACCGGTGTGTGGTTGCCATTCGAGAATCTTTCAGCCTCATCGGCCATCGGTTCCTATCTATCTATTATTTATATGTACTTCTGCCTATCTATCTTTTATTTAAGAACAATGTTTATGTCACTGGAGTGATTTCCATCTCTCTGCTTCAGCCGTCCGTCCCACATCTCTATACGATACGACTTCAGCCTTCTCTTTTATTTGGTCTAGTCTTGGTGTTCCCATCCCTCTCCTTGCTTCTATGTTCCTTTTTACCACACTTACTGCAATTTCAGAGAATTTTATTTATTGGAACGACGACGTTCCTTTCCGCACGCGTGGCGACGGAGCTAGCTCAGAAATTGTGTCCCGTTAAATCTCTGCATTAAGTGCCCCCTCCACTAGCGCTCTGTGGTGCGTCATACGTACTGTAGTGTAATGTACTCACAGGCATAAAAGCCCGAGAAAAATAGCGGTTCAGAAAAAAATATTCTTAACAGCCTGATTTTTGTAAATATTAAAATATTAGGTACTCGTAAAATTTTTTTTTTTTAATTCAATGTATATTAATATAAAATATTAAATAAAAGTGAACCAAAAAAATAACCCCGTTTAAACAATATTAATGGTAACAAAGGTTATTATTTTCATTATTAAGTAACCACAGCGATAATGAAAATTACAAAAATATATGTCCTCATATTTTCCTTATCTATCTATATATATATATAAATGAAACCCGTTTTCCGTTGTCACGACATAGCAAGAAAACGGCTTGACCGATTTGGCAGATTTTTTTTTGTAGTTTTCTAATACTCTGTACAAGGTTCTTACGGAGAAAAATATTAAGAAAATCAAATTTACGCTAAGGCAGTACGAAGTTCGCCGGGTCAATTAGTTATATATAGTTATTAAATTAATTAAAAAGTCTGCTGTATTTCACTGCCAAAGGTAGGGTTAATATACTATATGCCATTTTCTTCATTCTTAAAAGCAGCAAATATTACTTTAAATATATTTCTTAAATATTTTTATAAAGGACGTCGTCCCTCTCGCGTGTCCGACTACACGCTCACGTGTTCTTTATTATTGTATAATTTCTAGAAAGAACCACTCCATTACGAGCACCGCGTTCGGTGACTCCGTCTGCTCGAACATTCGTTCGTGTTGAGGTGGAACAAAATGAAAACCACAACGACAAGGGTATGTAAATGGTTGACATTATTTTTTTTTGTCTAGAGAAAATAAATTCTCAATTCCAAGCTGCTTAAAGCGTTTTTATATTTTTTTTTTACACTTAAATTTATAAAGAAAATAAAAACATCATTGCACTATTAAATAGATATAGGGTTGCCATCACAGAATTTAGAAATATTAACAAGAAGTGGCATAGCGTACAAAAAGCGTGTCACTGGTTTGGCTTGCAAGCCAACGTTTCATTCAGAAAAAATGGACGGGGAACTTGATTGCATCATTTATTGCCACTGTCATTGGTCGATAATATTAGGTGGCTTTGTTGTTAACTACGTAATACATTCCTAATAAGATGTGGTGTAGTTTACATGTTTGAATTGAAGGTAAGAAGATAGAATACGCTAGCCACATTGATCCAGGAACTAAATCCGCGTCAAAACATTTCTATTCGGATAATTTCTCTGTTCTGCGGTTGCCATCCATCCGGGTTTCCCGGATTTGTCCTAGTTTAGAGGGCATCCGTGGAGCGTCCAAGTGGGGCTCTTTATATTTTGTATTCCGGGGCTATTTATAGACATTTTTTTTACACTAACTCTCTCTCTCTCTCATTAGTTATATTATTTCTTATTTGTTTTTATATGTTATTTTTTCAGAACGCGACAATAGAAAGTCAAATAAAGCTCCGTGTGTTGCACTTAAATTACAAAATGAAAAAGTCACTACGGTTGAGCCTTATCTCAGGTTTAGGAGGGTTTGGGAGAATCTTAAATTTAGATTTACTTATAATTGGTACGTCAATGAGATTTAGGTTAAGTTTTTTATGTAGTTTTCTTAGATTTCGTGTTGATTTAGTTTTGTAGTTTATTTATTTTGTTATGTTTTATAAAATAAATAGTTATAGTATGTATGAATATTATACATATAGTATTTACTAATTTTGCTTTGTTCATGCTACGTTTACACTATGTTTTAATTGATGTACTTATAAATGCAACGTATCTTATGAAGTAAAGATGTTTCTATAGATTTTGATATTTTTGAAATAAAATAAGCAACATTAATTGTGACTTTTATCATTTTTTTTTTTTGGGATTTTTCAAATTGACTTAGTATGCATAATTATAGGACGTCATTAGTTTAATTATGCACTTTTAAACTATTATAAAAATACAACTTAATTTAAGTGTGCATCCTAGTTACATCCTCAGGTTGCGCTTTAGAGTCCAGGGTACGCTTTAGTCATGGTTTCAGATATGTCGGCCCTGTCACCAATCTTTTTACACAAGAACAGACCAAAAAGTTTTAATTAAAATGGGAAAACTTTTCGTTAGCTACTTTATCTAATTTAATTATAAAAACCATTAGACGTTTTTTAACAAAACTCATAACAACATATATTTTTGTTTGTAATAACTTTACTGTACAGTCGCCTGCAGAGAAACCTGACCCCCCTGCCTGTTAAAAATCAATCAAAGAGGGATCAGGTTTCTCTGCAGGCGACTGTACTAAAGCCAAAGTGAATACAAAGGCATGGAAATAAAACAAAAGTATAATGGCGGTCTTATTCTTAAAATGGATTGCTTACAGTCAACCAGCGAGTGACAGAGCGGATGCTTATAAGGTAGTCGTTGAAGGTAAAAGTACAATACAAAATATTATATTAAGTACTATCATGATATACACATAAAGAAATCCATACTTCCATACTTCCATACTAATATTATAAATGCGAAAGTCTGTCTGTCTGTCTGTATGTCTGTCTGTCACCTCTTCACGGCTAAACTGCTGGACCGATTGTGATGAAATTTGGTAGGGATGTAGTTAACGACCTGAGGTCAAACATAGGCTACTTTTGGGCTCGATATAACTGAGTTCTACGCGGGCGGAGCCGCGGGCAACAGCTAGTAAATAATATATTTTTGCCAAGTTCCAAAAAATGGACGTCCTCGAAAACGTCCTTCAACAATGTACATACAAACACAGTTGAAGTTGATTCAACGATATTTTTCGCTTCCCCGTTTCAAAATCATAAAAATAACACGACATTCCCCGACGTTTTGACGAGGGTATAAAACTTGAACATTGTATCACCTGAGGCCTGCAAAATTCAGTTGAACTGACACGTCTCATTTTGAAAGAATTTGTTTAAGCCAGAGTAAAGTCTGAAAAACATTTTGTTAATGTTTTTAGCGGTCCCAGCCCTAATGCCTTGATCGCACGTACGGAGTAAATGGGCGAGACAGTGCCCTCGGCCGAATACTCAACAAACAGGGGGTCTAAAAACGCCACTTTGAGCAATTCATTGAATCGATTCATATTACGAATTCTGTAGCAATTCCTCTATTTTTTTGTAAAATGGCCAACTAAACTTTGTGATTACTCTTCAATAAAATTGAAAGAAATAGGAATTGCTAAAGAATTGCTAACGACTTCGTCATATTAATTCGATTCGATGAATTGCTCAAAGTGGCGTTTTTAGACCCACAGGTGGCTAAACACCATCTCTTAAAACCATGCATGATCCAGCGAGTAAGAGGGATGTCGCTTTACATGATGTATTGCGCTGTCTTGCTTACTCACTGGATCTTGCATGGTTTTAAGAGATGGTATCGTAGTAGCCACCCAGTGCGCCGAGCACTCAGCCTAGCGAGTGACCGAGGAAATCACTGTCTTGGCCGAGTAATATTTTACTGTCTCGCCCGTCTACTCGGTACGTGCGATCAAGGCATAAGTACCTATACGAGTACTTAGGGCTACTAGTAATGTATTGTTATACTATGGTACAATGGGCTGCAGAGATATCTGACCCCCATACTACAAGTTTTGCTATTTAAAAAGGGGTCTCTGCAGCCCACTGTACCACCAGTATAAGATTTTTTTGCAGACGCTTCCGACTGCGTTATAATTTTGTATGGAATTTCTTAGTTGCCTTACTCTCCGCCAGGGGCGCTGTATAGGTTTGTCATAGTAAATCGCTAACGTGACAGCAGCACTAGCAAATACTAGCGACTGCGACTGCTAGTGTCATATATGCACTAGCATATATTTAGGCATTTTATGACGAATGGACTCATACTTTGACAGAGAGGAACGCCTACTCCCTTCCAGTACGAAGGTCGTGTTGCTCAAAGGGTAAGATACACCGATCATAACTGTATATCAATAGAACCCTTATAAATTTCCTATATTGGCGTCGTGCTGTGTTCAAATTCATATCCTGCTGAGCTACGTAAGCATATATTTGATAAATTGATTTGATTCACCGGCGAGCAGAAGGGGTATTAGATAAAGACCTAACAAAAATGGTGTTTCGGAACTAGATTTGTAATAGGACGAGATTAAATAAAACTGAACTAGCACAGTACCTATAGTAATAATATAGTATAGTATGTAGCATTACCAGCATCATAAGTATAATTAGTGTTTAAGATTATTTGAACTGTTCATTCAAAAGGTCTCTCCCACCAGAAGCATGAATGTATGGTTTATTCATCAATAATATTTGAAATAGGTTTAGATCCAAAGATTTTCCCTTTCAAGGAAATTGGCGAGTCAAAATGGCTTGACATTAAAATGGTACACCATGTCCTTCTGAATACTTCTAACTATGTGTATGCAAAATATCAGGTAAAAAACCAACAAACAAACAAATTCACTTTCGTATTTTGATTGTTGAAATGGGATGTAAAAACAAAATAAACTTCCATTCCATTTAAAGCTGACATCGTTGTTCCATTTAGAGCATTAGACCAACCAGAGACGCCAAACGCACTTATTTCTACGTAAAAAAAATCAGCCAAAATCTAAACGCGCGGGCAGAAGATAACACACACAATAAGTATTAACACTTATCCATTATTCGATTACGTCGCTACGCACACACTTGACAAAAATATCTAACACTAAAGTCCATCCCGGCTTCGCCCGTAGGTCACACATAGCCTATGTCACTCGAGGATAGTGTGGATTTCCAGCAGTGAAAGAATATTTCAAATCGGTCCAGTAGTTTCGAAGCCTTCTATGCAAACAAACAAATCTTTTCTCTTTATAATATTAGTATAGAAAAGCAAAAAAGACACATAACTACAAGCAGTATGTCCGGTGGTATTATACTTTTCGCTTGTGTTCGACCTGTTTATATTATTTTGACATCCTGACCATTTATACTTATGTACATTACCTTTCTGATGTATGTTTGAATTTCTGTCATTTTTATGTCTCCATAACTCCGTATATATATTCTTTCTGTATTAAATTCAATATTTAATTTTACCTGGTTTACTATTTCAAGTGGTTGTCAGTGGCTACCCCAGTTAGTTTAATGCTCTAAATTGTCCCCTTTTACAACATTCTAGAATTTATAAGTACATTGATAGATTTATATTGGAAAGAGGATTGTGGCTGGCATCCGAGAGACTCGAAATATAAACTTGTTTAATAATTCAAGGCTCTTACTTAGTTTAAGAGTTCTACATCCAATTAAGATTGTCAGTTCTCCCTTTGACAGTTTCTACTCGATTGTCTTGAGTGTAATATTTATCAAATCAAATCGAAATCAAATCTCTTTATTTTGGAACACAGGTTATAAGATCTTCATAATAATATTATTTTTTGTCACTGTGACCTGACCTAAGGCGTAGTAGTACCGCGTATGTATAACTAGCGACCCGCCCGGCTTCGCATGGGCATAAAAACCTTTATCTTGAATCACTCTATCTATTAAAAAAACCGCATCAAAATCCGTTGCGTAGTTTAAAAGATTTAAGCATACAAAGGGACATAGGGACAGAGAAAGCGACTTTGTTTTACCACATAAAATGGATGTAAAGATGGTTTGGGGATGTATAAAAGGAGACTGGCGAAAATATATACAAAACAGAGGTGGCTGAGAGTCAGGGTAGGCCTCGAAAAACATACTGCGACCAAATCTTTCAGACCTCTTGAGAAATACATAAAGAGTACTCGAAATCGGCGAGAGGGTATGACGAGAGTGATGAGTGTGGAGGAATCAAATCAAATCAAATCAAATCTATTTATTGTGGAACACAGGTTTATAAGATCTTCATAATATAATTAAAAGGAAGCTAGGGAGGTCTAGATCATAGCCAGTGGAATCTTTAGTTTGTCAGTAATTAATCGTCTTTAGTCTTTGCTGCCCCTGCGGAAAATAGGCGTGATTATTTGTATACATTCAAATCAGTCTGAATAAATCTTTTTCTATCTTGACCCGACCAGGGAATGAACCTGTGAACTCTGGTGTCACTGCTCGGTATGATGTATGAACAACTAGACTAGACAGTTAAAATAGTCAAAATGGATTATGCCGCGGGTAACAGCCAGTCTATAAAACAAAAGAGAATCTATTTTTGGGAGATATAGTACAGATTCATATTATTATGTACCTAATTAGTGTTAACCATCATGCTAAACGTCGCCTAGGGTCTTATGGTCATAGGCTTTGTCTACCCTGTATGAAATAAAGACGTGATTATATGTATGTAAAAATAAATGTATGTTATTTTTATTTTATTTTTTAATCCATGTACGCACTTTCAACCTTCATTGAATATGAAATCGAAAGGCCAAAGCAATGAAATAAATACTACTATGTTTAATCCCAAGAGGTCGGCCTACAAGGATCCACATTTCGTTAGATGTTCTGACCTAAGGGTTATGAAATACGATATTTATTGAAATCTTAAACGTATAAATTCCTATAGACCCTTTGAAATATTAAATATCATTCGTATAGAGTAAGTTTTTGTTTTTTAATAATAATATAGTCCGTAATATTATAAATGCAAAAGTTTGTTTGTCTATCTGTCTGTGTATCTGTTGCGCTTTCACGGCAAAACCGCTGCACCGATTTTGATGAAACCAGACCGGGAGTTTTAGTTGCGATAGAACCAGTAGCTAGTGTTTTATATAATTTCACAGATTTACAAAATGTCATTCGGCCGCGATTTCGTAACTAGGCTTTATTCTATTGAGATACCCTTAGACGAATGGAGAACGGAGATTTACTTATGGTTTCCAGTCATATAGTTAACACTTATAATAAATGAATGAATTTATTTTTATTTAACGAACAATGACTCATATACGTTAGTAAAACTTATGTTTAAGGTTATTTAAAACAGAGCTAAGAGAAAAAATCGTTTTTCTATATAAGTATTTTTTTTTTGTTTAGTATGGTGATCTGAATCTGCCCTTATTGTGTCCACCTTATGTGCTTACCTACCTATATTCAAATTTTAAATCACGTGTAATTTTTTTATTATCACTATATCATTATAATGTATAGATTACGTTTTAAATTTTATTGCTAGATGTTTTCGTTCAAGGATGTATATACTTAACTTACAATAATAGAAATTAATTTACTTCTACAAATAGCACCGCTTTATAATCTGTCATATTACTATCAGCCTTAAGGGTCTCTTTAAGTACAAAGATCCCTTTGATAAGATATCTTTGATCTATTATTTCAAGAATTTGAAATATATGTGAACTCAAGAAGCCTAGAGCCTTTGAAATTGTATGTTCATTTTACACCAGCCGCTAGATAATAAAAATGTGTTTTTTTTTTGTACATATTTTTAAATTTTGGTCTACAGTTTTTTTTTATTATTATATAGTGATATTATCCACCGCAAATAAGATCATGAATTTTTTGAGCAAATTTAATTGCTAGAGTAAAATTAAAATATTTTTATTGCAGATATTTATTTGATAATTTGCATATGTCCAAAAGCAATGATAACCACTTTCCATCAGATGAGCTAGCTATATTCTAGGATGATAAATATAGAAAAAAAAATTGAGAAATTTCACAGACACACAAAGAATAGAAAATAAAACTCAGATAAGTAGTAGAACACACTAGGTTATAAAAATATATGTATCCGAGATTTTAAGGGTCCCATAAGAGATAAAATCCTGGGTCAAAGTGCTCTTTGAAGTATTCTTGTTGAACATCGTAAAACATGGTTTTATGCGATTCCAATAAGCGATGGGTCTTACGTTTCTTACTGTATTACGAATCGAGAATAAAAAAAACATTGTATTTGTATCAATTTTTTGTAAGGTGTGGAAATAAAAGACAGTGTTGGAATTAACATACATACATATAATCACGTCTTTATCCCATGCGGGGTAGACAGAGTCAAGGGCCATAAGACCTTAGGCCACGTTTAGCATAATGGTAGTTGAAACAGGACATCAATAGTGATGGGTTGCTAGCCGCATCGCCTATGTCATGATTTCCCCATTCGGCGAATTGGAATTAACAAATCACGTCAATTGGTCTATTCTCAATATAGGATATTCTTATCACTTATTGACTTCAATTAATACAGATATAAAGTTTACCACCACTTCCACAGAGCAAATGGAGAAGAAGCGGCGCTACAAACTCCACTGCAGTATTTTCTCTGACAAAATTTCAAAATGCCACTGGGGCTCGGAAACCTAGTTAATTCATTATATCGTTTAATTTTCTGACCATACAATACTACAGAAACCTATAAAAGTACAGTTTTTTTTTACTTAGATACATAATTAAATAGTAAATTTGAAGCTAAGATTCGAAGCTATAAATATTGTATTGGTTTAACTTTCAGCTGCGCATTCACTACTCACAATTTCAGCAAAAAACGAAACACATAAACGTAGTTCCCAAGTGCAGGGCAAGTGTGTTGTATGTCTACAGCGCCGGCCCTAGACTTTGATCAGGAAAGGGCGTGATTGTCTTTTAGCGCCCTTTTGTAGACGTTTACCACGACAATATAATTATGATCTTAAAGAAGGGCGTAAAAAGTTTCTTTTAGGGTCGGCAACGCGCTCACGATATTTCTAGTGTTGCAAGTATCTCATAAGCCATGGTTACCGCTTCCCATCAGATGGACCATAGGCCTGTTTACAAACATTCTTCTTATTTCAAGTTTATGATGAACACCCTTATAGCTGAGGGTCGTGACCACTATAATCCAAATTTTCACTTTACGAACATAATACATATTTTAAAAAATGTAATTAAAAAGCCCTGATTACAGCTATGTACAAAATAGCTCAAGTTGTTTTGTCTAGACACTCAAAACCGTGAAATATCTTGCTTTCAAAAGATTTGTATCTTAAAGGAGATACAAGAGGTAATTTAAAAATAATTCAGCGTCACCAAACCGATTTTTAATCTGATCTGGGAATATTGCTTTCGATCCTTTAATTTAAGTATTTAATCTACTCTTATTTCTTGTTCTTTCACTTTGAATATGGATAAGAGAGAAAGGGGCCAAAGAGATTTTATTTATAATGGGCTCAACAAAGGTTTGTTTATTTTTATGAATAAAGGTTTAATTTAATTGCACAAATTGAAATAAAAAGTACCTGGTCGACCGAGCTTCCCTCGTTTAGTGCAGAAAATCTTATTGCGTGAAAATACGGGTAAACTAAATTTTCCCAGACATGAAACCTAGCTAACCTATCTTTTTGACTATGTAAGAATTTATGTTTAAAATTTCAAAAAAAATCGTTAAAGCCGTTTTCAAAAACGCGAGTACAAATAATTTTTTACAATATATAACATACAAATATTGCTCGTAATAGTATCGGATAAAACGTTGACTTTATGAAAATTGGCATTATCTACCTGTCAAAAAAAGTGTTTTATTTTGCGCTGAAAATATATTTTTTTTAAATTTTAGCGCCACTTGCATTCGCGACCTCACCAACAGTTTACCCCAGGGCCGGCTCTGAATCTCTATATGTGCAGCGTTCTAGCAGTATTGAATCTACATTTCGCTCGAGTGACTTTGGAGCGTCGCCAGTATAATGAATTATTACTTTTACACATTGTTCCATATCTTTTTTCTAGAGACTGTTTTTCTTATTTGAAACTAGCTTTTGCCTGCGACTTCGCACATTTGGAATTTAGAATCGAGTTTTTCTATTTGATGGAAAGTAGTTAATAATTATAGACTGCAGATACAACAATTGCAAGTCACCGACTATGTTTTTTAGTACTTACCTAAGTATATTTATTTTTTTTTGTGAAAAAATCCTTGTGACTTCAATTGAGTCTCTTTTTAAGTCATAAGGAAGAGCATTTAGAGTAATCACATATTTGATTTATTGTAACATTTTTTAACAAATTTGGATGTCAAACTTACAACACTTCACTTTTAGAGTCAGTATTTTTTCTTCATCTTTACATAGCATAAAGCAAAGTCGCTTCGCGCTGTCTGTCCCTATGTATGCTTAGAACTTCGAAACTACGCTACGGAATTTGATGCGAATATATAGACTGATTTAAGAGAAAGATTTTTATAGCCGAGCGAAGCGGGGGCAGGTCGCTAATAAAAATAAAACTTCATATACATATCTATAATGACTCAACCATTTTTATAACCGTCGTATCTATAAGTGGGGTTTAAATTTTATAAGTCCCTGACACAAGATCAAAGCGGCGGGTCAAGCCATCCTTCGTAATAGCCCGGTTATGGACGAACCTACCCTTCACTTATTATGTGAAGGGATTTACTCTGGGAATATCCAGGTTTCTTATTTACTTTGAAGGGATCCTTTCATCTGTTGAGCTTTGATTTCGTATCCAAAAATTGTTATGTAACAATCAATAAATCCAATTTTATTGCTTCAGTTTGTTGAAAGTTTAGTATATTTTTTGATAATCGACTGCCAAGACATTGTAGCAGGTTTTCTTAACTTGAATATCGAAAAAACGATAATGAATCGAGGTCTTAATATCCTTGCTGGTAGCTGAACTTACTTATACACATATACAAATAGAAAATTTATGTGTGTATAAAAATATTTTATTCATTGTAAAACTACAACAAATGCAGTAATTGTCGTAAAAACATGTAGAGTTTACTGGCGTAGCCAGTAGCTCGACGTAGTAGTTGTAGCTGCTAAGCTTTTACACAATAAACGCTGCGAGCTACGTTTTAGCTGCTAAGCAATAAACGCTACGAGCAACGTTGTAGCTGCTATGCAACAAACGCTACGAGCTAAATTGTAGCTGCTACTCAACAAACGCTACAAGCTACGTTGTAGATGCTAAGCAACAAACACTACGACATGTAGTAGCTGCTACGCAACAAAAGCTACGAGCTACGTTGTAATTGCTACGCAACAAATGCTACGAGCTACGTTGTAGCTATTACTGCTACGTTGTAGTTGCTACGCAACAACCACTACGTCGACATTTAGTAGATGCTACGCAACAAACGCTACGAGCTACGTTGTTACTGCTACACATCAAACGCTACAAAGCTATGTGCAATAAATGTATCATATCGTTTTAAATGTCATGTCATGTGTATTATTGAACAACTAAGAAAAACATTCTACTAATTAATCTCAGCCCACCTAAATATTATAAATCACAAAGCATTTTCCACTGCATAATACCGGCTGGTCACTCACTCGTGAGAGCCAATGAAGCAGTGCTCAAAGCAGGTTCAATGACCCGTGGTCGGGGTAACTTCGGCACTGAAGGCAAAGGAATATTTGCTTTGAGACCTGAAGTAAGCATATGAATCATATTGTTCGGAAATCGTGTATCGGAGCGTGTTTCCTGATTGACTTTTCATCTTTCGCTTCAGACCCAGGTCACATTTTAATCACGGTCTGGAGCTAGTTATTACAATGGAGCGAATGCCATCTTCTAGCTCTTTGAAGTGACAATGGGCAGGGCACATAGCGCGAATCGATGGCCGATGGGCCAGACAGGTTGATTGGCAACAAGCACCGGAAATCGAAGCGTCAGTAAAAATGTATGAAACGAACGAATTTAAAATATTATTCTACCAAAAATAACAGTAATTAAATCACAGGTTTCGAGTGCAGACGAGTAGGTCCATACGTTCAAGTATTGAGTTTACATTTTACTCGAGTGAGTGGGCGTGTAGCCAGTGAGATGAATTATCGCTCTCATACTTTTAGGCACCTTTTTTTTTATTTGAATTTCCTTTTAGAGCACACCAGTAATAGACCTTTGTACAATGGTCGTCTGCTTGTTTACCTCGATCTCATAAATTTTTTCTGCATAGGAGAGATTCTGGGATTTGACAGTCTGCCGTTATAGAGAAGCAACAAGGAAACACGTTCGGACGAAGAACAATGCAAGCGCGTCTTTATCTAACGCTTCATACTACAGGGTACGCTTTTCAATCATGGTCTGGCGGCGGCTGGCAGTACTGATAATAACAATGTATTGACTGCTGTGTGACCACAAGATTTAACATTCTTTATTTGTAAACATGTTAGTAACCAAACATTAAGAATACATGCAAAAATGATACATGCCTTCGTTTACGTTTTTCCAGGGTTAATCAGATCAACAGGAACATGATCCAGGTGTGTTTGTGGTCAAACTGTCAGATTTTTCAGGCTGTATAATCATCTAACAGTACCTGGACGACCGAGCTTCCCTTGTTTTATTCCGAAAAACTTTTGCGTGAAAATATTGGGAAAAATTAATTTTCCCAGACATGGAACCTAGCTAGATTATCTTTTTGACTATGTAAGAAGTTATGTTTAAATTTTCAAAGAAACCATTAGAGCCGTTTTCGAATACTGCTCGTTTAATAGTATAGGATAAGGACCTATAGAGTGCCCTAGGCAACAGCTAGTAAAGAATAATTTTTTTACCGTAAATCATGACTGATCAAAAGCGATAGATCATCGGTCTTAGTGTTTCAGGGGTAAAAATCTTAAGTCAAAAATATTTCCCTTCTATCCCTTAGATACCGGAGGTAACAATAGACCCCATACGGTCACCAGTGACCGCAGGGGAACAGAAAAATAAAAAATAAAAAAAAATATTGCATTTTTATATTTGTCATCCCTGACGAATTCGTATGATCAATGATAGGATATCTCTTTATGACATTTACACATGAGCTACTCAATTGGGAATATATATTGTACTAGCTGTTCCCCGCGGCTTCGCCCCGCGTGGTACTCGGTTATATCGCGCCCAAAAGTAGCCAATGTTTGACCTCAGGTCGTTAACTACATCCCTACCAAATTTCATCACAATCGGTCCAGCAGTTTATCCGTGAAGAGGTGACAGACAGACAGACAGACAGACTTTCGCATTTATAATATTAGTATAGATTCGCACATATCATTTTGTGAATGCTGATTAGTGAATATAATTTATTGATTTTCATGTTAGTTAGTTGGTAAATGGGGAAATCATGACATAGGCGATGCGGCTAGCAACCCATCACTATTGATTTCCTGTTTCAACTATCATCATGCTAAATTTGGTCTAAGGTCTTATGGCCCTTGGCCCTGTCTACCCCGTATGGGATAAAGACGTGTTATATGTATGTATGTTACTTACTTTACTGGTTAGTTCTCGCGGTAGTCCACTACTCCAAATAATATTTGATTGTCAATAGTTGCAAGTAGGGATATTCAAATGAAAACTTCTTTAGCGGCGCTGTGCACTTTTTGGGAAGGGAACAAAATGTTGAATTCGCGTCAGGACACGTTACTGATCAAAACTCGTAAGGAGAGAGAGTAGACTGTCGGCGTGGCGTATGAGAGGAAGTTATAATCTCCTCTCTTTTTACCGCGTGGCGAAAATTGTGGCTTGGCTGACACTACCAGCCCCTGCAGCCGGACCACCTACCCTCACTGCGGCGTCCCCGAGTGCCCTATAAATGGCGAGAATGGTAGTTGTTGGTCCTTTTTCGCTTGACATCTGCCAGTTGAGTACATTACTGCTTTTCTTACTTCAGTCACCAACTTTGTGCGTACTCCACGGCCCTAACTTTCATTGTATAACTCGAAATAAATACTACCGTTTATTTCTTATATCATCTTTTATTTATCTCGTTCTACTGTATAACAATAACGTTATAAAATGTATTCCATATTAGCAAATCATCACTATTCTTTTTTTTTAATATGTCTCCCACTCCTCAAAAATGAACGAACCTTATACTGAAATTTGACGCACGCATTGCCAATATCAAAATAGATTCCTGGATGCCATGAAATTCCCCTGGCGTATTATGAAGAATTTAATTTTAAAAATATTTCGCGTCATCGAAGCGAGGCTTGTCGCGCCATCCGCATTTTAATCCCAGCTGTTTTCATTTAAATATACAAATACTAGCTGTTCAACGCGGCTTCGCCCCGCTTGGGACTTGGTTATATCGCGCCCAAAAGTAGCCTATGTTTGACCTCAGGTCGTTAACTACATCTCTACCAAATTTCATTACAATTGGTCCAGCAGTTTAGCCGTGAAGATGTGACAGACAGACAAATTCAAATTTAAATTCAAATTCAAATTCAAATTCAAATTCAAATTCAAATTCAAATTCAAATTCAAATTCAAATTCAAATTCAAATTCAAATTCAAATTCAAATTCAAATTCAAATTCAAATTCAAATTCAAATTCAAATTCAAATTCAAATTCAAATTCAAATTCAAATTCAAATTCAAATTCAAATTCAAATTCAAATTCAAATTCAAATTCAAATTCAAATTCAAATTCAAATTCAAATTCAAATTCAAATTCAAATTCAAATTCAAATTCAAATTCAAATTCAAATTCAAATTCAAATTCAAATTCAAATTCAAATTCAAATTCAAATTCAAATTCAAATTCAAATTCAAATTCAAATTCAAATTCAAATTCAAATTCAAATTCAAATTCAAATTCAAATTCAAATTCAAATTCAAATTCAAATTCAAATTCAAATTCAAATTCAAATTCAAATTCAAATTCAAATTCAAATTCAAATTCAAATTCAAATTCAAATTCAAATTCAAATTCAAATTCAAATTCAAATTCAAATTCAAATTCAAATTCAAATTCAAATTCAAATTCAAATTCAAATTCAAATTCAAATTCAAATTCAAATTCAAATTCAAATTCAAATTCAAATTCAAATTCAAATTCAAATTCAAATTCAAATTCAAATTCAAATTCAAATTCAAATTCAAATTCAAATTCAAATTCAAATTCAAATTCAAATTCAAATTCAAATTCAAATTCAAATTCAAATTCAAATTCAAATTCAAATTCAAATTCAAATTCAAATTCAAATTCAAATTCAAATTCAAATTCAAATTCAAATTCAAATTCAAATTCAAATTCAAATTCAAATTCAAATTCAAATTCAAATTCAAATTCAAATTCAAATTCAAATTCAAATTCAAATTCAAATTCAAATTCAAATTCAAATTCAAATTCAAATTCAAATTCAAATTCAAATTCAAATTCAAATTCAAATTCAAATTCAAATTCAAATTCAAATTCAAATTCAAATTCAAATTCAAATTCAAATTCAAATTCAAATTCAAATTCAAATTCAAATTCAAATTCAAATTCAAATTGTTTATTTTCAATATAGGATATTCTTATCACTTATTGACGTCAATTGTTACTTATTTTAAGTTTACCACCACTTCCAAAGCGCAAGTGGAGAAGAAGTGGCGCCACAAACTCCACAGCAGCATTTTCTTCAAAAACGTCAATTCACAAAATTTGAGTCAAATCACAGACAGACTTTCGCATTTATAATATTAGTATGTATATGGAAGTATGGAAGTATGGATGCGATAAAGCTTATTATAAGGTAGGCAGTACTAATATTCAAGCCTTTACGTTTTACGTACTATACGAATATAAGGTTTATTTTTGACAATTTTCACTTTGTTAATTTGATTGATTTTTTTTTTTTTCGATTTTTTTTTTGTTTGATGATTTTAGTGATATTAAACTATCTCTTTTAAAAAAACTATTTTTTGTATGCCTGATGGCGCAATATAGAGTACCTATTATTTTGAAATTGTTTTATGTAACATCCTTAAACCCATGGATTAAAAAAAAAATCTGCCTCGCACTCTTCTTTGTTTGAACCTATTTTGGACGAAATAAATGAATTATGAATTTACACTTTTTGGAAAAAAGCTAAGTTCACAAAGCCTCAGCTGCGTAAATTGCTTCATTTTTTGCCTCGTAAGTAATGTACTATTATGCATTTATAAATATGATTAAAATGAAGTTTCTGTTTTCCAAGAAGTAGCTGTTTAATCAGCATATATTTTGTCTGTCTGTCTGTTTAGACATAACGCATGATTGACAGGAGTGAATAAACATATCCACTAACGCGCCTCATAACCTTCATAGTGCAGTCGACGGAACCCCTCTATTATTCGGGTCACGCTTTCAGTGAATATTCATACTTACTGGAAATTAATGTGGGAAATAAAATTCACTAACTTTATAACAAACTATTCTCTGTTCTTGACGTTTTCGATTACACTTTAGCGACAGCACTTAATAATAAAATTATAAAATTGTTATAACGGCTCTGTATTTTTTTAAGAATATGTGAAATTCGTTGCTTAACTTTTTAAATTTGAAACGAAGAGATAACAGCACCCGTAGCCAAGTGACAATTTCAAAACGCTAACGAATGTCGACAAGAACAAAATGTATGGGATTGACATAAGCTGCGGTAAATGACGTGGTCAATCTTATGTCAATCATCAATTTTGTTCTTATCGTACCTCGTTAACGTTTGCCATTGTGACTTTGGCTAAGCCAAGCTAAGGTTTTGATGAAATTCGGTACTAATATATTAAACTTTCGCCTTGAAGAATATAGAAAAGTAATATAGAAAAACGCCTGTAAATATGAATATGCTCTCGTGACTTCCGACATCTTACTCCGGATAATGTAATATCGCTTATGTGTGTACGTGATGCATAGTTTTATATGATATAGCTGTGTGCGAGAGTTCTTATGCTGTAATAAAATTTTATAACCTTTATTTCCAGCGGATCTGAGAAAAAATGATGGAAAAACGTACATGCCATGAGGTTCTGAGAAACTCTTTTTTTTTTTTTTGACGACCTCCGTGGCGTAATGGTTAACATGCCTGACCGCTACTCAGGAGGTCCCGAGTTCGATCCCCGGTCAGGTCAAGATGAAAAATTATCTTTTTCTGATTGACCTGGGTCTTGGATGTTTATCTATAAATGTATTTGTTATAAAATATAGTATCGTTGAGTTAGTATCCCATATCACAAGTCTCGAACTTACTTTGGGGCTAGCTCAATCTGTGTGATTTGTCCCTATATATTTATTTATTTATTTCTTTTATTTATTCTTTAATTTGTTCATCATCACCATCATCATCAGCTGTCTATAACCCACTATTGGACATAGGCCTCCCTCTGTCTACGCCATGCATCCCAACTCTGAGCCACCGCAATCCAGTTGTTACCAGTAACCTTCCTAATACCATCGACCCATCTAGCCGCTGGACGTCCAGTACTTCGCTTTTCGTATCTAGGGTACAGGTTTAATTTGTTAGTAAAACTTTATTCCGTATTAAAATTATTTATATTTAGTTTTAAATTTAATATCACCGACGAATCTACAGCTTTAAAATTAAATCTAAATATTTGCTATATTACATTGATTCTTGAGAAATTTCATGATTCTAGGTCAAACTGGAAATACGATAGGTTTTGAGTTCCTTCTGATCATAATGTAATAACAAAGATGTTACTACCTACATTTGTATATGAAATGTTTAATTAAAACACAATTAGGCTAGCTAGCATGTCGATTCTATAAATTTCAAACAACAACTCGCTTCTCACATCGCTATCACTCACACTTCGCATAAAGGCCAAATTGACGAGTGAGAAGTGAGCTTCGAAGTCACGGGGTAAGCGCCTTATAACACATCTTACGTTTTATCATACAAAATCTTAGGTCTAATCTAGTTCATCTCTCTGACACGCTTACAAGGGTAGCGCTAGTATAGATTCGAATTATTAACTGAGTTTTAAGAATGCCAATCATGAAACTCACAGCGGATTTTGATTCGAAGTTTAAAATAATAGTTCACAGAACCAAGGCCCTGAGAGAAGAAAGAGTCAGTAAGCCGCGGTAAAAAAAAATCTGTGTAAGTATGGTTTCTAAATAAAGAAAGATACGTGAAAAAAATACTATAGAAAATTCAGCCGTATCTCCAAAACTTTCTTAACCTGCAGTTTCCGAATACCTGGTATTTCACCCGCAACATATGTCTTCTGACCGACTTTATTGCATTTTTCACGGGCCCACTGTGGCGTGAATCGATCTACATTTTTATTCAACAAGTAATGTCTAGATCTATGCTAGGTCTGGCTAGAAATAAGAGTTGAAATGAGGTCAGCAGTGTTGACTTACCATTTTTCAATATTATATGAGTTCGGTAAGGGAATAATATGTCTTAAAACTAACGTGTGTGATATGTATGTATAGGCATTACCAACCTTAATCTATACATATAGTTATAGCAGCATATAATAAATATAGGTAGGTATATAATGACAAATCACACAGATTGAGTTAGCCCCAAATTAAGTTCGAGACTTGTGTTATAGGATACTAACTCAACGTTACTATATTTTATAACAAATACATATACAGATAGATAAACATCCAAGACCCAGGCCAATCAGAAAAATATCATTTTACATTTTGACTTGACCGGGGATCGAACCCGGGACCTCCTGAGTAGCGGGCAGGCGTGTTAATCATTACGCCACGGAGATTGTCATAATTAAGAGAGCTTGATGGGCGCTGTCAACTGCCGAGCCATTGAGTAGAATAGAAAACTGTATCCCTGACCATGATGTGTATGGTCGATTGACTGGGTCACCTCCACAAAATAATGATGTATCTCTCTCGTTTCGGAATCCAAGAACTGCTTTGGGTCACTGAGCTAGAGAGTGAGTAAGGATTTCTTATTGCGCACATAGTAATCTAATTCTTTGTTTATTAAGTACTTCGATTTAGCTGTATTATCATCCTATATTATACTAAATTTAATAAATTGTACGTCAATAGTATAGATTTCACAAAAAATGTGCCAAACCAAGGTTAAGTTCTTGATAAGGTATTAAATTTCGAATTTTAATTTACGCTTCAAATTTCCATTGTAACAAGATTTCACGAAAAAGGAATTTAATCTCAGTCAAAATTTGCCTAACAAAAAGCTCACAATGTATTCTTCAATGCTAAGATATCTATGATGTTAAATTTCTAGATACGTCATAAGAAAAATACCAGATTTTTTTATTTTTTGTAGTCTTTGTGGGCAAAAATATATCTTGTAAAAGTGGCAGTTTAAATAAACAAATATTTGTTTAATTTAGGACAATAAAATAAAGGATATTTTATCACAATATTAAATCAATATAAAATAGTCGATTAAATTGAAAAAAAATTTTAAATTAATTAAAAAATAAGATTGGCACATTTTGAACCAGATGGTGAAGAAAAAGATAAAGAGAAAATTAATTTGTTTTTCAGAATTATAATATAAAAGAATTCAGATTTTTTCTGACTGATATTCTTTCTGCAACCGCAAGAAGAAGATTATATTTTTTTATTTTATTTATTAATTTTCCAACTTACTTCTATCGTTACAGTAACCATCAATTCGATAGAAAGCCACAAAAAAAATTCAACATAATTCAAATAATTTTAACAGAATATAATCTTTTCTTCTTCATCCTAGATCATCTTTGAAAAATGGTCTTGCAATTTTATAACACCACATTAAAAAGGACAGTATCACCAGAGCCTAAAATATTAATTTGTAAACCCTATTTATGAGCGAGAAGTCTTTCAATATTCGAGCAATTTGTTAGGTACTTATGCTATTGTATTACGGTATTATATCCAATGAAACCAGTAAATTAGAGAGAGTTTTTCCGTACTCTCTGAACTGACCGACTAACTCAATTATTGAGAACACGTCTACATTTTTATAAACATCTATGCTTCAATGTGTTAATAAAAAGCATGTTTGATGAAGTCGAACGTTTCAAGTGGATTACATTTTTCTGGACCGTTTTTTTCCTAAGTGAATTTTAAAAATTAATTAAGAATACACGAGGTCTTTTTACGATTTTGTACTTTTTTTTATTCAATTTAATTGCGTGTTTAAAATAAAATAAATATTTATCTCTATACTCGTGTCTTTTATTATGTTTTTTTTTTTTGCATCGTGAGAAAATACATTTCCAAACAAGGTCCAGCATTATTTTAAGACCGGCCTAATGCCTGACGTTATCCCGCCTCGGAAGTTTACTCTCTCATTTTAGCCGTTTCCTAGTCGAATCTTCAGCTGATCCCAGGGTTTGCTTTCTTACCGATTCATTGGAAATTGTCATTGTCTTTGACATACTTTATTTTCGGCACTTTTGAGAAACACGGCTTTTGTATCGAAACGGAGGCCGTGTTGCTCACAGGTTTGCACTCATGAATAAGTGATTGTTTTAAAAATTTTCATCTATCGAAGAGATATAAAAAATATCTATGATTAGATTTTATTACTTACAAAGTATTTATTAAGTAAGTAATTGACACTAAAATACACTATAAATAAAAAGTGCCTTAGTGTTTTTGTAAGTTCTATTTTATTAAATATATTAATATTAATTAAGTGTTATAAATTTTGTATATAATTTTTCAGTTTACTTAAAAAGTGATTTCTATCAAATATTTCGATGAACTCTCTGAAATACCGAATGTATTGGTATAAGGTTGATTATTTAAATTTCATATTCGCAAAACTTTTCATCATTTTTTGACATAAGAATTTTATTTACTGAATAGTAATGTTATAATATAATTTAGCTCAGCAAAAGATTAGAAGAGACAACAGGAGACCCTCGCGCGGGCAGCTTTCTCGCTCAGCGGATAGCCATCGCTACTCAGCGCGGGAATGCTGCCTGCGTGATGGGAACCCTGCCAAGGGGGCCCAATTTAGGTAATTTTTAGTTTATAAGTTTTATTTTGTTTTAGATTTAGTTTAGTTTATTAAGTTAGATTATTTTTGTTTAAGTTTTCTTTTTATTGTATTACATAAAGTATTATGTAATGTTATATGAATTCCGAAAATATTTGCTTGGCATGTTTGGAATATTAATCCTACCACAGTAGGTTTTTACGAACTGAAAAGTGTGTTACATTTCTATCATAAAAGAACTAAGTAATAAAAATCAGTCGTACTCACAAGAAATTGCGTCACTTTGCCTTACCCTGAAGTCCAACTGGAATCTATGTTTTAAATTAAAATAATATATAAAATTTATATGTGCGATTTGGTCGTAGTATGTTTTAATATACATATATATATATATATATATAGGGACAAATCACACAGATTGAACTAGCCCCAAAGTAAGTTCGAGACTTGTGTTATGGGATACTAACTCAACGATACTATATTTAATAACAAATACATATATAGATAAACATCCAAGACCCAGGTCAATCAGAAAAAGATCATTTTTCATATTGACCTGACCGGGGATCGAACCCGGGACCTCCTGGGTAGCGGTCAGGCATGTTAACCATTAAGCCACGGAGGTCGTTAAATTAATTTATATATATTTTTTTTAATTTATTTAATTAACATTATATTTACAATAAAAAATTTCAGTTAACAGTGTAACAAAAACCATTTAACCAGATAAAATTGTAAAACAAAATAAATAGTGCAGTTTTGATAATTACACATGCTTTTATTAAATGTGATTCAATAGAGTTGTACCTGATGCAAACTTGCAACATTCCCAGATATATCGTAAGGGGAAAATAAAAATTATTTAACGACTTAGGAAAATAAGTCCAAATCAAATTGTGTAAATTGACGTTTTTGAAGAAATTCCTACTATGGAGTTTATGGCGCCGTGCTTCTTATTTCTGTAGTTCTTCTCCGCTTGCGTTTTAGATGATGTGTTAAACTTGATTGACGTTAATAAGTGATAATAATATGCTATATCAAGAATAAACAATTTGATTTGATTTTGGTTTGACTTGAAATGTTCCGTGTACTTGTACCATTTGTAGAAAACGAACGACAACAAAACGCTCGTAAAAAAAAACAACAACAACGAACCACTAACAATAATGGATACGATTATTCATTAATAACGTTGACAAAGTTCATAATGTGCCGTATAAAATCACCAAAAATAACATTTAAAAGAATCAATAACACCGCCTCGGTTCGGTTCATAGCTAAACCTTCAGCAGTCAGTAGTCTGGGATCGGTGGCCCAGGATACACGTCTGTAGGACGACTCCCGGCTCGGTGGAACCGCACTCGTATCGTAAAAATTGTGATCGGGAAAATGTAATACGATTTTTGCTTATTCTTATTTTAAGTGTTTGTGTGTGAAGCCAAAATGTGGAAGACTTGTTTCGCGCTGTTCTTCGTCGCTTCGGCGTTTGGCAACCCGGCAAAAATGGGTCAGTACTTTTAATAAATAATTTAGTTACCATTCGGTTACCTGTCGAATTTGTCGATTTATATCGAACAAAGGGAGTTTAGTTTTTTAGTTTTTTTTTGGCATGTGTCAGTTGATTCTTTTGTTATCAATGGTGTTGCATGTTTGGGTATTTATAGGTTTTATGGCAGAGTAAGTTGTTAATTATTTCTATATTAAAATAAGACTCTTATGAAGTAACACACGTTCTTTATCTTATTTACCATAAAATTCTGGTTTACTTATAAAAGGAATATAAATTAAATACAAAATACGTAAAAACTAAAATAAGAATATGAATATAAAAATGTATTTGCCTGTTTGTATTATTTAATTTTTTCCGATCGTGTATGACGAGAGTGATGAATGTAGAGTAAGAGATGAGATATCTGCAAGGATTTTTATCTGGAAATCTATAGTTTCTGCCTTCTCCTGCGGGATACAAGCGTAATTATGATGCATGTTTTAATCCATACTTCCTTACTAATGGTATCACGGTTAAACTGCTGCTGGGCCGATTTATATGAATTTTTATATAAACATAGGATTGGTGCGATATAACTGAGTATCATGTGGGTGGAGCCATGGGCAAAAGCTAGTGTTTTATAATCAAATTTGAAATCGTCATTGTTTTAATAATTATATAGTTTTATATACATATTTGTTTGCTAAATCGTAGTATCAGTTTTTAATGAATTGTGATTGGTTCATAAAATTCACAAATTAAAGTGATATTATTAAGAAATTGTAAATCAACATTTTGTTACAAAAAAATCTATGCAAATGATAGCAATAGCAGTAATCAAAACTGTGGTCCAGGGTTCGGTCCCCGGCTTAGTCAAGTTGAAAAATTATCGTTTTCTTTCATTACTAACAAATGACAGCCAGGAGAGACATGGCTTTTGAAGTATGAAATCATTTTTTTTTCAGACAGGTGATATATACCAGAAATGAAATTATCTATTCTCAATATTATTCATATCACTTGACGTCATTTATTACTTATATTAAGTTTACTACCACTTCCAAGTGTCTCCACTTGCGTTTATACCAATACGTTTATTTTCAGTAGGATTAGAACCTACAACTTCTAGGTCTTTGAACAAACACCTTAACCATTGGAACAGCAGCTTATGGGAACCCGTAAATGTCTGACACAAATGTCAGACACTAAGGTTTCACACGCGACACCTCAATAGCACTGCATTCTGTGTCTCGACACCCAGTCGTAAAGCGTTGGTTGAATGTGTGTTGTGTTTGTGCCGTGTGAAGTGTTGTGTCCCAAATTAATTTATTTCTTAAGCAAAACTTACAGCACTCCTCAAGTAATATTCTTAGTTGCATCTAAAAACAAAGATAACTTGAAAGATCTCGATCGCGCGCGGTCTATTGACGCGAGGCATTTTTTTTTAAATCTATGACTTAATGTAATTACATATTCACTTATTATCTAAATACTTTTTGTTGAGCTATTATCCAACACAATATGTATAAGTGTAGATATATATAGCTACTAGCTGTCACCCGTGGTTTCATTCACACTTAGTGCGTATTTACTATAGCCTATAACTAACTAAAATATATTCTATAACCTTTCTCAAGAATCAGACTATCAAATGCAGAAATAATTTTTGATTCGACCAGTAGTTCTAAAGTTATAAGCGTTCAAACAAACAAACTCTTCAGCTTTATTATGTAAGTACAGATATAAAATAAATATATAAGCGAACCTGGGCTCTAAGGCCACCGGCTAAGGATATAAATGGGAAAATGCTAGGATTCATTCATTCATTCATTCGGCTCCACGGTCAATCGAGCATACACACCCTGGTGTCAGAGTTCTTCGAAACCACCTCTCGGACTCAGAAGTGGTTTTTTTAACGACTACCAGGGTGTCGATTCTGCTAACGTTAAGTCACAATCGTGTCAAAATAGTGTTTCAATTGTTCTGCTTTTTTACACACTAGTTACAAGAAATGTATATATTTTTTGCATCACTTCTGATAGCCACAACCCACACTACATTCACATCACGTCATACTGTCATAATTCTTGTAAATAGTGTGTAAAAAGCACTACAATTGAAACACTATTTTGACACGATTTTGACTTACCGTTAGCAGAATCGACGCCCTGATGACAGCCGAGGCCAACAGCTTAACGTGCCTTCCGAGGCACGGAATCATCTTTATTATCAGACATTAAGGTGATTCACGTCTGTAATGTCCTAACCAAACTAGAAACAACTAAACAAAGTATGCTTCCCGTGGGAATCGAACACATGACCGAATCGTCACAGGACCGCGCAGGCAGTCATGTCATTTCTAAAGCTGAAAGGATTCACGCGAGTGTAGCAAAGAGTAAAAGCTAGTCACTACATAGTATAAAACAAAGTCGCTTTTTCTGTCTCTATATCCCTATGCATGCTTAAATCTTTAAAACTACGCAACGGATTTTGATGCGGTTTTTTTTTTAATAGATAGAGTGATTCAAGAGGAAGGTTTTTATACCCATGCGAAGCCAGTGCGGGTCGCTAGTCACTACATAGTATAAAACAAAGTCACTTTCTCTGTCCCTATGTCCCTTTGTATGCTTAAATCTTTAAAACTACGCAACGGATTTTGATGCGGTTTTTTTTAATAGATAAGAGTGATTTAAGAGAAAGGTTTTTATGCTCATGCGAAGCCGGAGCGGGTCGCTAGTAAATTATAAACGGTAAAGTTTAATCAAAGATACATGGGGACATTAAAGTAACATTCATTCTGTTGATATGTGTTCTGTCGCTAACAACGGGTCTCGGTGGTACCAGTGATTAATTGTGTTTTGTAATCTGTGCCAGGAACGTTCCAGAATCGTGAATTCCTTACACGCTTGTATTATACCTAGTAGATTTTAAAGAAAAATAGTTGAACATCGTGTTTTCTTGGACCATTTGCTCCAAAGAGAATTTGGTTTACTATGTATCTAGGAAAAGGCTCACTTCGGTCTATGTCCTCCGTAGCATAATGGTTATGCCTGCCGCTACTCAGGAGGTCCCGAGTTCGATCTCTCGTCAGGTCAAGATAAAAGATTATATTTTTCTAATACAGGAATATTAAGAAGTATAATGATTGTAATTATCACTCTTTTTGTTATCATTCAGATCCAGAACCTTCATTATAAAAGGCAGATTTTTTGTAATTGGGTTTTCAGGAAAAAACATAGATTTTTAAAAAAATCCGCGCGCAATTCGAAATTCTTTGAGGAAAAGAACTCGAAATGATTTTCAAATGACGGTGGCGTTAGTGTTCACCAGGGTAGGTATGCATCGTCATCAAACTAATAACAATGAAAAATGACATGAAAGCACGCCTCTAAAACATTAATATCCTATGTAAATATTCGGAATTGATATAGTAATCATTTCGATTTCGACATAAACGTATTTATACTAAGAACAACAATCTTAGCACATTGTTCAGCAGATATGTTATGTACTTGCAAAAACAATCCCGCTAACTACCAGTGTGAAAATTACGGAATCAAATTTCGTATGTAACCATAGGATACTTTTATTACTTTATATTTACAAATTTAAGAAAAAAAAGAAGAATAAGAAACTAGATTTTTAGAACTTCATGCTCTTGCTCAGAACACAAGAACACTGGCTGCGTTCCCGCTCCAAGCCCCAAGGTTCAAACGTCTCAACTTGTTTTTTTTTTGCTTAAGAGAAGCATATTTGACCTCAGCGGTTTAAAGATTATATGAGTATGTATCTCTTTTTTTTGTAAGATCTTATAGGATATACACACATTACGAATGCGTTTAATTCTATGTATTTTTTTCTGGATGCGTTTACAAACATACAGACTTATAAGTTTTGTCAAAATAGGCCTAGTCAAATTAAGTCATGCTGTGCTTTTAGCTTTGTGCCTTCTTTACAAACAGATCAAAATAAAAGTGTAATTTAAACATGTTTATATAATATATGTATTTATCATCTGATACTAAATATAATTGAACCACTTACTTTATTAAAATATCAAGGTAAAAAGCCAGAAAAAGCAAAATAAATTTTATATGCCATAATTTCTAACAAAAGTATAGTTATTTTAGCTCCAAATGCAAGCGGACGATTTAAATTGTTATGCACTTGTTGTTAGACATAAGTTGTAAAAAAAATTTGAAAGTAGCTTCGGCCCGCGGCTTTGCCTGCATGAACTTCCCTCGGGAACATTGCTTTTTCCCGGGATGGAACGTACCCTTTGTTCTTCTCAATACTACTAGCTATTTCAGGTTTGCAAAATTTCAGAAGGATTAGTATAGTAGAAGAAACAAACAAATATACAAACTCACTTTCTCATTAATAATATAATTGGGATTTAGAAACCGCGTCGCACCCGGACGTTTTACGCTCCCGTGTTTTCCAAACTATTTGCCTTCTATTGTTTGATAGGAGCGCGCGGAAATGCTACAGTGTAAATAATTCGCAGTAATAACATTTGCTGAGGCTGCTACATAATTGAGAAAGCTGAATTGAATACATAACTTGAATTGTGACAACAACACTACGTACTTGATTGAAATAATAGTGTAATATTGATTGTTATTTACCGTAGAATTACAAAATCGCGGCTGTTCATAATTTTTCAACATATATGTGACATTTCTATTATTTCAGGCGTCCATGCTATGGCTATTTATTTTCATCAGGTATTTTCATAAAATAAAATAATAATGGTCACAGATTTCCATACCAAGATTGCACGCCCATTCCACCACCACTGCCATTTTGGTACTTTCCTCATGTATTTTAAACTGAAATCAGCCTCGGTCAGGATAACTGTAATCTTAAGTCAGAAATAAATTAAATAAAATTCTTCTTGTCACTCGCGGCTTTCCCCATATGGATGTCTTATTCATGGTTCAAGGTATTCCCATGGTTTTCATTCGAATCCGCCGCTCCATTTTGACATGAAAGACGTTAAATAACTAATATAATAAATTTACTAGTATTCGCCTATACTTTACTAGAATTTTCTATGGAAACAGTATTTTTTCCTGGCAAAGGTACTCTATGTCCTTCTCAATACTTCTAACTTTATGTATGCGAAATTTCAGAAAGATGGGTTCAGTAGATAGGGCGAGAAAGCGTAACAAACCAACCAACAAATAAATAAATATACTTTCGCATTTATAATATTAGTTGTAAAATATTAGTATGACACAAAACTCCTCTCCAATTTGATGTCTAATAAAACTAGGTAGCCTATCGACGTAAAATACTTCAGAGGCAGGCATGGTAACGAGACTCTTAGGTGCAACTCATCAAAACAGGATCTGGCAAGCTTCCAGACACCTGCAAGCTGCATACATTTTATTGAGATGCAGCTGTGTTGCCTAGTCTTGCTTGATGAGTGTCCTTTGAAAGTTGAGTCAGATTGACTCACTCCTTTAAGCCTTTGTGTTTTATTTTTCATGAGTCTAGTTGTACTACATATTTTGTCAAAATTATGTCTATTAACTATTCGCTTTTACTTTACACGGGTAGTGAACTCGAACTTTCAAACAAGTTTTCTAAAATCCTACAAATTTCGATGCATTTTGTTTTATTTTTTTTATTTTATTTTGTAACTTATGGTGCCCTCGAAAGACCAGCGTTGTGGTTCTCACCACAATATTATGCTTAGAGGGGACCATTTTGATATATACACAAATTTATTAATTTTTTTAATTGTTGTTCACTTTTCCATTGTATTTTTGTGTAATATCAAATAACCATTTTTTCGTTCTTCTTTCTTTCTTTTCTTTATTTTTATTGATTTTAATTTTCGTTAGAACCTTATAAAAAGTACTGGAAAACATAAAAAGTTGAATGCATGAAATCGTTGAAGTATGTTCTTAGGTTAATAACAGGTATTATTGGTGATACTTGCTAGCATATTCATACAATCGTTTCTTAATAATTACCTAATTCAACAATTTAATGGTCCGTAACAAGTAAACAATACATCCATTATATCATCACGCCTGTCTCCTGAAGGGTTAGGCAGAGACTAGAGATTTCTGATCCTTACTTCTTCTACACTCATCACTCTCGTCATATAGGTACGCTCACTGATTTGGGTACCCCTAATGTCCTGATGTCCTATTTCAAGAAGCCTGCAATTTGGTCGTTATATGTATTTCGTGGCCTCCTCTGCTTTGTTTAATACCTTTCATTAGTCTCCTATCATCAATCCTCTCTACATGCTCAAACCATCTTAACATCCCATTTTAAGGTGATACCTCGTTGAACACTAGCGCCACCATCATTTAAAAATCATTATTCACTGAAAACACAAGTTATGTAGTGTTTCAGTTTCAACTACCATTATGCTAAACGTGGCCTAAGGTCTTATGGCCCTAGGCTCTGTCTACCCCGCATGGGATAAAGACGTGATTATATGTATGCACAAGTTATCAAAAATCCGTGTTATGTTATTAAGGTTCTGGATCTGAAGGTAATTTTAAACATATTAAATTATACATATATTTAAACATGTTTATCCCTATAGTTACAAATTGCAATATTGCTAAAAACGGCCACTTTTAGCAGTTTTGAAATTTGTTACTATATGGAACTATAATTTAATATCCCAAATCACAGGAAGCATCTCAAACCTTTGGGTTCTTTTGTATTTAAAAATCCAGAACCTTAATAACATAACACGGATTTTTGATAACTTGTGTTTTCAGTGAATAATGATTTTTAGTTGATGGTAGCAGTAGTGTACACCCAGATCTCGTCTTAACATAGATTTTAAAAAAAATCCTCACGCGATTCGAAATTCTTTGGTCTTAAGTAAACAATAAAAGAGAAAAGTATATTTATAGAAAAATTGGGTAATAATTTCTGACAAGCGAAATTCGCACACGTAATCCACATGCGTGCTACACTTGTCATACCCAGCTAATAAGACAGAGGGATGTCGCGTCCAATTTTCACACGGGCACACACGTGACAGAAATAATTTGGTATTTCACCTCTCGTGAGATTTCGGGATATTTTGTGCATTCTTCCCAGCTTTTGTTGGCATTTGACATATGTGTTTGTACGTGTAGTAGCGGGGAGGTACGATTTTCGTATTTGTCTTTATCTCTCGTACTTATTGTCTTTTGCGGTAGATTATCAGCTAGAATAGACGAAAGTGCCTGCAAAACTTAATCAATCAATCAATAAATTTATTTGCAAAATGTATGTAAGTGTACAAGGTGTTGCATTTAAAATTTTCCAATTACAGGGTTAGCTTAATAAATGCCACTATTTTTTGTCTACTTTTGCGATCACAAGCTGTATACCTCATAACATAAAAATGGCCTAACTACTAACACTTTCTTTTATAAAAAGAAAGTGCAGGTGGAATGTAAGAATATATAAAAAAACCATTGGGTTAGTATGAAATAGTTAGCGTGAAATAATGGCTTGGTTGGCGATGACAGAAACCTCATTGTCTGGTAGTTTCACTGCTTCACTCACCTTTTCAACTGAGGCACTATAATGAGAAACTACTAAACAAAACAAAAATATAAAAAAAATGCAGACGATTTTTTGTCTTTCTCGTTAGATTATGTCAGATGCCTTAGGCAGCCTTGAAAATCTGACAGTATTAGCGACTAACACACGCAAAAAACTGTTACGGAGGTCAGATGCCAGCAGCTCCAGGACCATGATTAAAAGCTTACCCTGGGCTTTCAAATGTAAGCTGAAGATGCAACGAAGAAACATGCTTCGACTTAGAAGGACTAGTTTAACCTTTGAAACAACTTTTACAGGATAATCGAACCAATAGAATCGTGATCTCGGTATATAATACAAATATTTAAATTCAAATATAAAAAAATCATCGGAACATGTACTCAATTACTTCTAGTCTTCTAGTCAATTTTATTATAGTAATTTAGCGGAAACATAAACACCAATATTGTGAAAACATAACAAATACCATTAGACCTGTGTACAGGACATAACCATATAAGAATGAATAAAAATAAACATAACATCTCCATAATATCGCATCCAATCGGCCATTAGCTCCTTACCCATAAAATCGATATTGGGACGGGGGATGAATCCTTCAAGGGAGGCCTCCCCTTGACTTAGTTTAGGGTACTCATTTCTGAATGTAAAGTTGTATACTCAACGCTATTGCCCGCGTCTCCTCTTGTTTTAAGTTAAGGCCTGCTTAGCCAAAATCACAATTTCAAAACTTTATGTTGACAAGAATAAATGTATGGGATTGACATAAGCTGCGGGTTAATCACGTGCTCACCTTATGTCAATCACATACATTCTTGTCGTACTTCGTTAACATTTTGAGATTATGATTTTGGCTTAGCCCCCTGGACGGCATAATAGTATTATGCAATCCCTATTCCGAGTGGCTGTCTATGCTTTAAAAAGTTATCCCTTTCGATACCATGGCATACCGCGGCATTAATTTGAAGCAAAGCAATTGATGTCGTATTTCTATAACGATACGTTTGAATTTCCGTTGATATACAATTAAATCCCTTGCCATGTCGTCCCGGTCTGCGTAGGCCTTTAGGGTTTTCCCGGTTGCGTCCTTAACAAGTTGTTTTGAATGTTACCGCTCGATAGTCAACTATCAATTTGAAAGTCTATCGATAGCATCGATAGTATTGATAAGGAACATCACTATCGATAGTTTTGCTTTGTAATATTTGATAGTGACTATCGATTGTACAAAACTATCGATAGACTACGTAATATTGCCAAGCAATACTATCGAAAGTAGGCAAAAGGAGAGATATATTTTTCGAGGAAAATGTAAATGTTTGCATATATATTTCTTTCCGTACTCTGTAGCCTAGTATTTTGCTTTATTTTATTAATACTAATTACACAATGCACACCACCCTTAAGGTTAAAACACACATTTTATTTTAAATAAACAAAGCCTAGCTCTACCGTATTGACTTTGCCTCAATCGGCTAAAAAATTGGAGATATATTCGTGTAAAAATATCGAGAACATTTGACTCGGAAATCTAGAGTCGTAGTCGTATATCATTCGAATGAGTTACTCGATAGGAATAAATCACTCACGCTACCATATTAGGCGTACGTACACACTTCATTTTTGAGAGGTTCTGATTTTGTTAGGCTCTTATTCGTCTTTTTTAATTAGATCCCTGAGTTTACACTAAACACGTTTTGGGAGGAAGAATAATATAATAAGTACTTGACTTGATTTCTTTACATCAAAAGATGAAAATTAATTTATCCTTTCAAAAACGGGTAAGCTCAACAAAAAACAGTCTTGTTCAGGTGATAAATTCCACAATTTATCTTTTATCTATATATATATGTATAATACAACTTGTTGTTTATAATATTATTTTATAGTTTATTTTCAATAATGATGACAATTTACTAATTGTAATGCGTATTATGGGTTAATACCTGAAGAAAAAGATAAAGATGATTCCGTGCTCCGGAAGACTCCTTAAGTCGATAGAGGAATCACGTCAGATACCAAGAGGTGGTTCCGCGAAACTCTAACACAAAAGTATGCATGGTCGTTTGGTCATATCGCCTATACAAAATGATGATGAATACGAAATAGCTGAATGGAAAAGTTTTTTTTTTATAATCAATAAAAAGGCATACCAAAACTAAATTTCCGAGAATTTCTCCCCAATAGGCCTCATTGGGAACACATCCGTATCCCGGGCATCAATCATCTTATTTATCGCGATTCCTGAACGAAAACAAATCAAGGGCCCTGTTATCTGTCGCGTGGTTATATTTTTCACGCCCTCACCCTGAGGCACACGTGACTGGAATTCTCAGATTTATATAATATATTTTCTGAGATGTTAGAGAGCTTTTTCATACTTTTGTAGCTTTTTTTTGTTGTTGTTTTATTAATCCACTACAATATGACAATCAAATTTAAAGCCTAATTTTGCCAGTATCAAGTTTAATTGAATGTTCTTCGTTTTGATAAGTCATAAAGTCAAATCAAATCACTCCCTGCCAGCAGACGTATTCCCGGACACATACAATTTGGGTCTTTTCAAGGCTAGAGTGAATCCATACTAATATTATAAATGCGAAAGTCTGTCTGTCTGTCACCTCTTCACGGCTAAACTGCTGGACCAATTGTGATGAAATTTGGTAGGGATGTAGTTAACGACTGAGGTCAAACATAGGCACTTCTGGGCGCGATATAACTGAGTCCCACGCGGGGCGGAGCCGCGGGGAACAGCTAGTAGGCTATAAATGTGCCAAGGATCGTGGTCAATCGCTGGCCATTGTGAATATAAAAAAAAGGCAATAGTCATGTTTAGTCAAGTTAGTCGAGCTAAGTGAGGCGGTGGAAAAATTTCATTTAGCATTATTTTGGTGACAAAGATTAAAGTCACTTATGCGACATTGCATTGACATCATAATCGCTGGCTTTTTTTAAATCTATGATTGACATGATTTAAATTTGGCACAGTAAGATGCAACATTCACGGCTGAGTCAAGGCGAGATCACCCTTTTGAGAAAGGGCAGATGGTTTATCGTTTGCACTGCGCCACAAATAAAGCCGTCACTGCAGTATATTGTAGTGTAGGAGTAGCATTAAGTAATAAGTTACATTATATATTGTAAGAAAGCTGAATAATAAAGAGTCTTCATCCAACATCCGTTGTGTCAATACGTCCCATCCTCACATGGCGACCCTGCCAGTCGGCGCTGCCATGCCATATATCATGCGGTCTTCTAGGAATTTTATGAGAAAACTTATAATTTTGGGCACAATTAAAGGAAGGCGCGCCAGGGGAACGCCTCAAGCCAGATGGGTGGGCAGCGTAATAAGAACAGTTGGGGGCAGCATTTACAGAGCGGTCATTTACATAGCACTGGTGAACGCATAACTTGGAAGCACATGTGGTCACGATCCTCAGCAGTGAGGGACCGATGATGAAGAAGACCCGTAGAAGATGATTTCCCGGTGGCATTAATCATCCTTATCCTATCTAATATTATAAATGCGAAATTGAGTTGTTTTGTTTGTTTGTTACGCTTTCACGCCCAATCTACTGCACCAATCTTCCTGAAATTTCTCAAACATATAGAAAGATGTATTGAGAAGGACATAGGATACCTTTCATCTCAGGAAAAAGCAAAGCTACTATAAATCATCTTCTTTCCAAATAAAATGTTTAACACATGCCCTTGTAAATCTACGTGTAATAAATAAGGAGAAGCCATCACTTCGCTCAGTGTCGCGGTGACCCGTCTACATGGCCACATTAATCTTTGCATCAACCCTTGACACTTAAAGCGGGTTGCTAAATTGTTGTCCATTTTCCTTATTTTTGTCCGCCATTTTGTACCAGTCATTTGTCATATTTAAATCAAATGGAAACCATGAATGGAGTGTCTAAACATCTTATAAGCTGCAAAAAACTGCCTCCGCCCAAAAGAAAGACATTTGCCACCCACAACCTCCGTATCAAGGCATTTTCCTTAAGATCTGGAGGTCGTGGGTATTATACTTTTTTAAGTGATTTTCAGTCAATAGTAAAACATTGCATGTTTGAATCACCTGATTGTTTGATAATTATTACCACGTCAGAGGCAGAGAGTCGATACCAAAGAACTCTGACTCGGTGTGCATGGTCGTTTGACCGTGTCACGTACACGAAATGATGATGGATAAAGATGATTCCGTGCTTCTCCAAGCACAAATCGTCCTTAATTATTGCTCACTTTTGTTATTTCTTTCCCGCAGACTGATAGTCGATTATGTATGATTCTGCATGACACCAGAATGTGCAGGGCCAACTGTATCTTTTTTCGACATTGTCTAAACATTATTTGATTAATATTTTAGTACATATGGCTTCATTTGTAACCCGATGTGCATTATTGCTAGAAATGTCTAAATTTAATTTTATTTCGCATTAAAAGCTGTTATTTTAATTAAAAGCGAAATGTAGTCCTTAAACCTTTTCATAAATGGTATACAAGTATTCACGGCGTTAATTAAAACCATGAATATCACGGGCTCGCCACAGACATATTATTATGTTTCCTAGACTAGAAAGTCGTCTAAATTAGTCTAATTTTATTTATTTATTTACGAAACTCATGAACACAAAAAACATATTATATACAGGATAAAAAATAGAAAAGAGACATTGAGTACAAGGGTGCTGCTTATTTCTAAATCTCTTCTAGCAGACTTAAGGCAAAACGAGAAGAAAAGAGTGTACTAGTACATAGACTGTGAGTAAAAAAGGTCAATTAACCCTGCACACCCTAATGTCAAAGTTTATCAGAACCGGCTAGGCTTCTGACGTGAATTCGGTACCAACGTGCCTTCTGAAGCACGGAAAAATCGTGACACTTCGGAGGGTTTAGTAAATCTAATGATTTAAACCTGCAATGTTCAAACTCAACTGGAAAAAACCATACTTACTATTTTTAATAATTAAATATCATAACACAGATTGACCTCCCACCATGCTGGTCTGGGAGAAAAATCAAACATAGAATGTACCAGCTGCTTCTCTTCCCGCGCAAGCCGTTAAAGTCGACTGAGGGAATCGGCGAATGGGGGAATTATAACACAGGCGATGCGGCTAGCAACCCATCACTATTGATTCCCTGTTCCAACTATCATCATGCTTAACGTGGTCTAAGATCGTATGGCCCTAGGCTCTGTCTACCCCGTATGGGATAAAGACGTGATTATATGTTTGTATATACACAGCTTAGATCATAGTCTCATGATCTAAGGTACACGCAGATTGATCTAACCCCAAAGTCATCACGTTAAGCTGTTGGTCCCGACTGCCATCTGGTAGTCGTTAAAGGAATCACACCAGAGGCCGAGAGGCGGTTCCGAAGAACTCTGACACCAGAGTGTGCATGGTCTATTGACCGTGACGCCTACTCGAGATAACGATGACCCCAAAGTAAGTTCGAGACTTGCGTTATGGGACACTAACTCAACGATACAATTTTTTATGACAAATAATATAAATAAATATTATAACGTAGGTAGAATTTACTAATTACTTAAGGTATGTATGAGGAGAGAAGATAAATCCAGGTTTCAGCGAATCGCACAATATTTATTATTTGTACTTTACAACAGGTTAGACTCTTAAGGATAACCGTTAATGAGAGATTATAGGGGTCGTGAGATCAAAGTAGGCACGAGATCCAGTCAGGCAGCCGCTATGAAATAGCCAGCCACTTAACTTGAGATGGTGAGATCAGCCGAAAGAGGTCTTCCAGTGGACGCGCGCAGCCTTATATATGACCCTCGGGGTGATGCGGTGCGGGGCAGCGAGGAAGGACCGCCGTAGGAGAATGCGCGACGTCACAATATCCAATACCCAGGTTAATCAGAAAAAGAGCATTTTCCATTTTGACCTGCCCGGGAATCGAACAGCCTAGCATAACGAGCACTATAGGCCACAAGGGTCGTCATATATTTTCCACACCAAATGTGAAACCACGTCAAACCAGCACTTTTTGGGCTGGCCCCATTCTCTATCTAGCAGTACAAATATCCATGGAGCGTACACTAAAGTTGATATTTTAATATTTTCCAAGAAATAACCAAGGGATTGAAACCCCTGTTGTGAATATCTTCGCCGTAGTCTTTATTAAAAAAGTGTTTTCTATCCTTTTCGCTCTTCAATGTATTGTATTGCCGTCTTTATGCTGAAGTTTAAAGTCTATTTTGGTAAAAATTACCACTTATTGAATAATTAGCTGTTTTTCGGGGCTCCGCTTTCGTGGGAATTCCGGGATAAAATTTTGCCTATGTCTAAGCAATCTACGTTCCAAATTTAGGCAAATCGGTTCCGCCGTTTTTCTGTGAAAGAGTAACAAACATACACAGACAAATTTTTGCCTTTAAAATATCAGTCTAACTACCCTAGGAAAAAGTATTGTCAGTATAATCAAACAGTCATGACACGGCTATGCAATAACAAAGCATACACACATAAAACACTATGGAATTGCCACTAATACCGTCATTATTGCATGGTATGCACCGATATTGCATTCCTTTGGGTATGGCGTGGGTGGGATGAGGGGAATCAGTAATATTCAATTATTGCTTTCTGAATCATCAGGAAATACAATAGAACTGTTGATAATTACAGCAGCGCATTACTATTTTTTGTCCGACTACTCAAAAAGGGTAATGATTTTGTCAGTATAGTAGCTTGAATTGTGTGGGCCAGAAGCACCTTTAAATGAACATGGTAGGTATACAGTGGGTGCAGTACAACTACGGCTCGACTATGACCTTTGTATTGCTAGATTTCTACCTGAATTATTTTTTATTTCGTGCTTTTCACAACCATTTCATTACGCATACAAGTTGTTTTATAAACCTTCTTCATTTCATCAGTTATTGTTGAAAAAATTACAGCAAATAATTTCAACTCTTTCGTATTTATATTTTTTTTCTCTAAACTATTTATTTGTGTTAACGCAATTTGTTATATGAGCAAATTCCCCTCTCCGACTCTATTCCGTTTAGGATGCAACTGCTACAAAGTTTAAATAAGAAATGCTGGTAAAATAACAAAATAATAAAATTTGTTACAATTTTTCAAAAAATTTATAGACTGCGCTAACTATTTAGCGTATTATCTCTATAATTTTTCTATTGGGCTGGAAAGTTGATAACCTGAGATACAGGAATCATCCTAGTTCAAGTGTCAATCCACCATAGATCGTAAATAGTCCTAGAAACACAAAAACCAGGTATGTTCTCATTGTTAACACGTTCCCGGACGTTATTGAAAACACAATAGAAGTTTTATTGTTATAACTGCTATAGCAGTCGTGTGTCCGCCAACGTGTTAACATCTAGTTTTAGTATATTTTTACAAATCATGTATAAATCATATGGTTAGTAATAAACTTTCATAATATTATTCTTAATAATAAAAAAACACACATAAACATTTTCCAGATTTACTCTAATCTACACGTTTTCCCAGAGAAACCTCCACACATAGTATAGTTTTTGATATAATGTCGTACTAACGAGACTTGGGTGTGTCGGAAAATCAGCTGAATATGCAGAACGAACGAGAATTTCGCAGAAGCACATACATCGACACTGTAATTTGCGCTTATACATCATATTTGCAGAATTGCCACAGAATATCACACGGAATTCAAATATAAAAATCATTTCATACCTATCTATATAGATTGCATGCAATCCGTATTAAGTCCAGACGCAATATCTTTAGTTCATATTTGTCTAGTAGTGACACTAGTTGGAAAAAACAACTGGACTCTCTCAATCTAATTTATTTTTGTACTAGTATCTAACATTATCCCAACTAATATTATAAAAGCGCAAGTGAGTTTGTTGTACTTCCTGAAATTTCACATACATATATCTAGGAACATTGAGACGGACATAGGGTATCTTTAAACTCAGAAAAAAGCACTGTTCTATTGGGAAAATCACGCGGGCGAAGTTTCGCGCGAAATTTAGTTGTATATATTTTTTTTTAATATAATATATAGGGGACGAATCACACAGATTGAGTTAGCCCCAAAGTAAGTTCGAGACTTGTGTTATGGGATACTAACTCAACGAAACTATATTTTATAACAAATACATATATATATATATATATATATATATATATATATATATATATATATTCAAGATCAAAACATAAAACATCCAAGACCCAGGTCAATCAGAAAAAGATCATTTTTCATCTTGACCTGACCGGGGATCGAACCCGGGACCTCCTGAGTAGCGGTCAGGCATGTTAACCATTACGCCACAGAGGTCGAGAGTTGTATATAAAAGTAATATATAGAATTTTCAAACTGACTAACCATATGTGGAAAGCAAAATTTAACCACAACCTCATTGTTTCTCTTGAGAACTAACACTGCTTTTGTTTTTCGGAGTTCTTATCTTTATTATTATTTGGAACTCCTAAGGTCTACCAACACTCGTAACCACAGAACATAGAAATAGGATATGAGTGAAATTTTTGAAACGCTTGAATTTTTTTCTGGCGGTAGGAATAAGGTTCCTTAATACCAGAAATAAATCTCAGATTTTCAGAATCAGCCAATTAATTTAAATAAAATATTGTATTTTAATGACGAATTAATGGCGTCGCTACGGCCTTTGCGGTCTATTCCTAAGCAAAGGAATAATAGACCGCAAAGGCCGTAGCGACGCCATTAATTCATCATCAAGAAACCTTATTCCTACCGACAGAAAAAAATTCAAGAGTTTCAAAAATTTTCACTCATACCCTATTATCCGAAGTTAATATTTCTAAATTCTTTGCTCGTAACAGTCAAAAATTTAATAGTTTACCCAGGAGGCACCACTGTGACCTCGTGTGATGAATCAATATAACATTGACCTACTTACTACTTGATATATCAACCGCTTTAAGCAGCATAAAATTGACACTTCTTCCGCTGTCACGGAACGCATCCTAGCGCTATGAATAGTGTCTGTAGTCCTTTACACTCGCCCAATGTGAACGTAATTCGCAGCTTGTATTACGCGTTTGAATTGCATTCGTCTCGTGGGAACCAACTTCACACGTATTGGGTAGATTACAGTTGCTACATTCTAGGAATGGTTTTCCAATATTACAGAACAGAGAGGAATTTCGTTACAGTATAGAGACACTAGTATTTTCCTTGGGACTCGTTCCTGTTGGAATTTCATAATAAAACTAACTATACTATAAAGTTAGTACAGTAGTAGTTAGTAGTTAGCTGTTTCCCGCATTTTCACTCAACCGTGGTGTGTGTTTAACTATTAACTACTCTATAATAATGTCATATTAACATTAAGTAAAAAAACTGACTATCATTGCAGAAAGAATTTTTCTTTACGGATCAGAAGGTTATGGAAGCTAAATGTCCTTGGGTGCACATCAAATTTGAAGTTTTATAAAGCGTTCAAACAAACTTCATCTTTATGATAATAGTATAGAAGTAGGTACTGTCAACATATCAAAATATTTTTTTAAACAGGCGTTAATCTACTTGTCCGATAGCTTGACTATCAATCATCAATATATATAATAATCAATGCCACTTTTCGTTTTAATTTTATAACTTATTAGGGAGAGGGCTCACCTCTCCAAACCAAACGTTTAGTCTTTGTTCGTACTATTTAGTAGATGGTTTATGTGAAGTTTGCACCAAATAGGTCGAGCGGTTCTTCATTTATCACATTTTTACGTAGCGAAGCACGTGCCGGGCCGCTAGTACTCGATATAAAGAGGTGCCAGCGAATCGTTCTAGTATTAGAGAGTCTCACCACATTACTACGCAACAATTTAGTCAAAAAAATTCCTACATCGTTATTGTCCCGCCAAATTTTGCTCAGTAGTGTAAAAAAATACTCTTTTTTCTGTTTTAAATCAACACCGAGTTCCCCTTTCCTCCAACATATTTATACATTTCAACAACATTAAAACGATTGTCGACGCGTATGCCCCAGGGTGTAATTTAGCAGTCGAGTGTACAGTGGAGGGCCGCGACAGGGAACACTTTCGTTTCCATTTTCGTACATTCATGATTAGTTTGTCTAGGGTTGCCATCTAATTCCATTAATTTGCCTACATGTAAGCGTAATAGGTAACAAATAAAAAAATGTAGTTATACTCGTACATGCACCCATAGCATTTTTTTTTGGGCATAGCGACATTTAGCAGTAGATAAGTTTTGTATAGAAGTTAACTAAAAAAAACTACTATCAACTGATAGTAGTTTTTTTTTTGTATAGTGTATTTTAAAGTTGTATATAATAATATGTAATCAAAATAGGAAAAGTATTTGGCAGTCATTAGATAAGAAAGAAACATAGTATAAAACAATGTCGCTTTCTCTGTCCCTATATTCCTGTGTATGCTTAAATCTTTAAAACTACGCAACGGATTTTGATACTGTTTTTTTTAATAGATGAGGTGATTCAAGAGGAAGATTTTTATGCCCATGCGAAGCCGGGGCAGGTCGCTAGTATAATCCATACTTATACTTACTAATATTATAAATGCGAAAGTCTGTCTGTCTGTCTGTCTTTCTGTCTGTCTGTCTGTCACCTCTTCACGGCTAAACGGATGGACCGATTGTGATGAAATTTGGTAGGGATGTAGTTAACGACCTGAGGTCAAACATAGGCTACTTTTGGGCGCGATATAACCGAGTCCCACGCGGGCGGAGCCGCGGGGAACAGCTAGTATAAAATAAATACAAAATACAAGAATCCGTACCTTGTTTTCTCGGCGGGGTTTCATTTGTATACCGGGTATATGTATAAACATATCAACTGTTTTTACACTGGCTTGACAATGTTTCAAATAACCAGCTACATGTACAGGTTCTGGCCTCTAAATCCGGGGTTTTCACGCGTCTTGCTCTACGATTTTAGAGATGGCAACCCTAAGCTTGTCTTATATCATTTTTCGCCAAAAACAAATATGGAAAGATTTAGATTGAGAAAGGGTTAAACATTTTCCTTTAAGGGAATGATTTATTTTTAAACATTGTTTGCGTAGTAAGAGATTTAAGGAACTTGTAACGGATTTACAACAGTTTTATCTCTTTATTATTCAGAAAGAAAATATAATGTTATTTTTAGAAACGACATAAGTGGAATATATATAAGCAGATTTTTTGTTAGCGTAAAGGAAATTCTAAAAATTTTAACACGTTAGCGGACGGCGGTTTTGAAAACAAAATAGAAGTTTAATTGTTATAACGTCTATAGACGTCGTGCGTCCGCTAACGTGTTAATATGAAATTTTTGTACCTCATTATATAATTTTATAGTTGCATCTTTAGCTCTCGCTTCAGAGCCCAGGGTTCGCTTCAAATCATGGCCTAGATTTGGCGGTATTGGTGACAACGGAGCAACCACCGTCTGACCTCCGTAACAGTTTTCACACGGGAAACAGACCAATAGGAACTTAATCTGAATGTGTGGCTAACACTTAGATTTTAACGCTGACTAGTTAGCTAGGTTCCAGCTGGATGACACTACCCTCCACCTCCCATAGCTCTACCAACCTCTCGGTTATACGAGCCGAATCTTGGGAGAGTGCGCTGTACTAGCATTTCGCATCTCTTTCCAGTCGCACCTGCTTGATCTCCCCTACAAGTTCTCTATGCAATCATTGCGTTTTAATAACTCTCCCCCATCCTTAGGGGGCTTACGTACCAGCTGAATGACAGTCGTAAGGCTGTATTAGTATCGTACTTTCAAAGCACGGAGAAGCTCATTATAGAAATACAATTTAGTGGCAATTAATCCAAACTAGGCCGCGCTTATTCTCACTTGACGCGCGTTATCATTACAAACATATACATGCCCGCGATGTATTTTATTAATACACCTCTATATCTTAATGATTATAGAACATACTATCGCATAAATAGTTAATTATGATTTATGGAATCCCCAGTACACTACGTATTCCCATATGGCCAGCAAATAGCGAGAACAATTTATCAAGCGTTAGAAACAAGGGCTGTGTTCGATGTTCATACAATTTTAAAACTTTATCCAACTAATATTATAAATGCGAAAGTGAGTTTGTATATTCGTTTGTTACCTTTTTACGCCATATCTACTGAACCAATCTTCCTGAAATTTGCTACACATAATCTAGAAGTATTGATAAGGTCATACACCTTTCATCCCTGGAAAAAGCACTGTTCCCGAGGGAATCTAACGTGGGCGAAGCCGCGGGCGAAAGCTAGTTGTTAAGAATATCTATATCCTATAGAATAGAGGTATTCCTATTATTAAATACATTATAGACTAATACATTCTCTTACATTTATATATTTTCTAAAAACAGAGAAATAATCAATTGCTACGTATAGAAGTACCCAGCTCGTAGAGGCTCTACGAGCGTAGCCGTTGCTACGATACCGTAGGCGTTCGTAGACACGCATATATGGCGTAAGCTATATGAATCGTTTTGTTTGATGTGACATATTTTGATGTTGGTTTCAAAGATGTACGGAATGTTAATTATTTACGTTACTTTGCATGGTTGTATGTTTTTGAAGATTAATATTGTACTCATTTAGTCGCGTGTTTTTTTTTATTATTATAAACTAGCTTTTTCCCGCGGCTTAACTTTAAAAACGAAGAACCGCTCGAACGATTTTGTGCAAACTTCACATAAACCATCTACTAAATAGTCCGAACAAAGCCTAAACATTGGTTTGGATAGGTGAGCCCCGTATTGGAGTTATAAAATTACAACGAAAAGTGGCATTAGTTTATAAATAGATTTTTTATAGGAAACTGTAATATAATAATTTAATATGTTTAAAATTAACTTCAGATCCAGAATCTTAATAACATGAGATGGATTTTTGATAACTTGTGTTTTCAGTGAATAATGATTTTTAACTGATGGTGGCGCTAGTGTTCACCAAAGTATCGTCTTAATAAAAGGTCTACTTCTTGTGTAATTTGTTAAAAAAAGCAGTTTAAAATACTATCGTTCCAAGTAACGTCCATTGTCTAACAGTGATAAATTGCTAGAGCCATTTGTGTTAGTGATATCGATTTGTACGCGCAAACATACATACAGATACTTGTATGAAACTTTAGTTACTACGAGATCTCAATAGTCTAGCGGGGCGTGTGTGTTTGTAACGATAGCGACGGCAAGCGCGCGGCCTAGCCTGGATTGGTCGCCATTAGTGGTATTTCTATCTTGAGCTTCTCCGTGCTTCGGAAGGCACGTTAGGCCGTTGGTCCTGGCTGCTATCGCTAGATGGCATTCTTTAGGCTATGCCAGATGCGTTTACGCGGCTATTGATCAGATTTCACTATTAACGGTTACGGAGGTCAGACCGCAGTCACTTAATTTCAATAATCGGCACCGCCAAATCGTACCATGATCAAAACCGTAACCCTAGGCTTTGAAGAATACGCTACTGATGCTAAAAGGAAACACGCTTAAATAATGATGGTAGAAACAAAAACCTGATTTCAATAAAAAAAATATAGTAATTTGTTTTAAGATGAAAATCTTTGTTGATTTTATAAGGTTTCTAGGACCTCAAAAGTTACAATAGAACCTCACCAGACAAAAATTGTTTCTTCTAAACCTTAAAATTGTATTGGACATTATTGGCATATCTATATAATCTTCCCATCGTTTCCCTAATCGCATTCAAAGTATGGCTTCGTAGCCCGGGGTTTATACATGATATAATTCTTGCAATCCCTCTAAGAACTAGGTCTTAAGGTTTAGTATAAAAAAATATTTTAAATGGATGGTCAAAATGTTGGACGCATTCATACACTGATTTCAATACTATCGTTTTTCCAAGAATCAGTTCAGCATTATTGAACACTATACGAGTTTCTTCTCGTTCACCAGTACTTCCATGACGAACTCAAAACAAAGAAAAAAAAACAGAAGTTAAGATTCTGCATTGTCTTCGTACAGTAACTTAAAGAAAGAAATATATATATCTAAGAAATAATATACATACATAACTTTGAGCGACACGGCCTTCGTACTGGATTGTAGCATTAGTGGTATTTTACTATCACAATATATCTGGCTTTTTTTTTGTGTAGGGAAAATGCACACAAATACAACTCTACATATCTACATACAAAACTTATATCACCTGGCTGTAATGACAATAATTACACATTAAAAAATAATAAAAACAGCAAATAATTTGTGTAAAGACACACACTAAATACATTGCATATGTCTATTATATTTATGGCTTATATTATATGGCTTATACTTTGACAGAGGGAAACGCTATAGCTACTCCCTTCAGGTACAAAGGCCGTGTAACTCAAAGCTACAGAATGCATATTATAAGCTATTTAACACAACATAAGTAAGTTAACTGTGTAAGTGGATACTTTGAGAAATGTACCAGTCAAAATCAATTTGGGCCATAAAATGGCAAAGCGGGGAAAGTATGGAAATCTTTGCACGATTACAACTCTTATTATTAAGAGGTTTCGGGTTGAATTCAAGTGACATTACTTACGCTTGGTAACATTACCCATATATGTTTGAATTGATGAAGTTAATGTACACCCTTGTGACGTGTCAAAGGTAAATAGAATTACATTTGAAGGAGTGTACGTGATACTAGGGCAATTGGTGTTTATCTGGAAGAAATCTTTACAAATTTGTCATATTTAATTTATCGTGTCGTGACGTGACGATCACGACAACTTTTTGGACAAGTGGCCAGAGGTTTTCATGGATAGGGATGAGTGGAGAAGGAGGGGGGAGGCCTTTGCCCAGCGGTGGGACACATTAAAAGTAGGCTAAAAAAATATCGTGTCGAGTTCTTAAGATGATACCTTGGTGAACACTAGCGCCACCATCAACTAAAAATCATTATTCACTGAAAACTCAAGTTATCAAAAACCCGTCTTTTGTAATTACGGTTCTGGATCTGAAGTTAACTTTAAACATATTTAATTATTATAGTTCCCTATAGTTACAAATTGCAAAACTGTTTAAAGTATCCGTTTTATGCAATATTGCAATTTATAACTATAGGGAACTATAATTTAATAATTTAATTTGATTAAAATTAACTAGAGATCCAAAACCTTAATTACATAAGACGGATTTTTGATAACTTGTGTTTTCAGTGAATAATGATGTTTAACTGGTGGTGGTGCTAGTGATCACTAAGGTATAGTCAGAGGCCGAGATGCGGCTACAAAGACTTCTGATTCTAGGGTGTGCCAATTGGTTGAGATAATTTCCATTTCGAACTACCCTGCGTTTGTGTTCCGGATACCTTATTTTGAATTATGATTCAATAAATCTAAGCTTTTTCTTAGAAATAAATTATTTTCATATTTGCCAAGAGCACATGATTTTAATGACAAATGGAATATGAGGAGCTAAACAAAGGAATGTAAAGATCAAAGAACAAAATTGACAGAGAATATGGCATTAATTTGTATTTTTATAGTACAATAAGTTTAATATAAATAATAAAATTGGATGTTATTTTATAATCATGTACTGCTTTAAAGAAACCAGCAAATTTTTTTTTTTTTAACTTTATCTCAAAACCAGTAGGCAAATTCCCAAGCAAACTCCCAAAAGTTCTGATATTCAAACAATTATAGTAATTACGTTAAAACTGTAGCCGTTCTGAGGAAATATTATTCTTGTTTTATCTGTGCTTGGCGCTTTGCCAGCAGCAAAAACATCAGACCAATCACATAGATATTGAATACTATTGGAAATATCACTAGTCACGGTCTTTGGATTCAGCTCGAATCATATCTACGTATTTACAGCTAGAAATTAATGGAAAAACATGAGTTGCCTCTTCGTTATTTGAGCTTATCAAAAAAATTCTGTGGAATTTTCTAGAAATGCCGCGTAGACTTTGACGCTCAAGAACACCTGACCTATTCTTTGAAATCACAGGTGCTTTTTGTGGACAAAACATGAAAATTCAATGAATGCCTGCACAACAACTGTGACCACTTGGTGCTTCTTAGGAGAATAGGCCAGGTGCTATTCGCGCAGACACTAATTACTCCGGTGATCTTTGCAACAATTCTCAAATTCTCAAGTCAGAGATGGTGTGCCCGTGAGGTCCGGGAATAGACCATCCTTTTTTTCCCGTAGTTATGGTAAGCGTTAAGCCTTAAGGTAAGCTGCCTCTGTACCTAAGAACATGTTTCAATTCCCACGGGAGAATAACTTATTCATTTGCTTCCAGTTTAGGAGGGAAGGCATTAAGTAAGTAATAACACGTTATTACACCATAGAATTGCATAGGTACATGGAATTACAGTCGGTGACAAGATTCTTCTTTTCGCTTCCCAATGGCTATATGGACTCTATATTGATCACCTATTAACGTTATAAAACGATCATATATAAACGTCAGAGCCGAAGAGACGGTTTTAGAGAGCTCTAAAACCAGGGTGTGCATGGCCAATTGACATTAAAACCCATAGGTATGCTTGACTGCTATAAATGCTATGATAATTATACAAATTTTGGTAGCAACTGTACCATTCCGAGTCACGGTGTACTAGTCAAAGCGACCACTTTGTTGAGGTTAGCAGTTGTGTACATCAGGAAGTCACATCAATTAAAAGTTTAGTTTTAAAACCACTCGCATTCTTTGTTACCAAACAGTTATGTACTGCATTTGAAAGTTTGTATAGATTAGACTAGCATTTAAAGCAAAGCAAGAAATAAAATGAAATTATTTATTTACATGAAAAATGGAACAATAGGATGTTACTACAGAGTTAATTTGATACCTGAGATCCGATTCTCGCCCAATCGAAGTTCACTTCACCGATTTTCTCAATTTTTTTTAAAGGTTTATCACGGTTTCTGCTTTTTCAAAAAATCACAATTGAAATAGTTCAATCGAACGCAACGATCGTTCGAAATTTTTAAATTGTGAATTGGCTTAAACTCATCGAAAAAAAATGGAGAAAATCGGTGAAGTGAACTTCGATTGCGTGAGAATCGGGCCCCTGCATGTTTCGCCAATAGTATGGCATGTACTCGTAAATATCGTTTTAAATTTAATGACTTGACTTTCTGATTATTGGGATACAATATTTATTTTTTGGGCAAATATTTTAGTATTGTGTGTGGTACGGAAACCCTCAGGGCGGGAGTCCGACTCGCACTTGGCCGATATTTTTAAATCCTTTCTAAGAAATATTTTTCTGACCCACAAATCAAAGTAACTAAGGAATCTAGAATAAAGATTAAGATGGGGAATGGCTGAAATAATAGTAATTCCTAATAAAAATCAAATTTCAAAAATTAATTTGTGAATAATTTAATTTTGATAACGTACGTCCCAACTATCTTAACAAAGTTGTTTAACAGTTCCGACCCTAATACTAACAGATTAATACCCCATCCGACCCAGCTAACTATAACGAAAATCAAATTTGTGAACTTTAGTATTAGCCAAATGTCTTCGATTCGCCCAAAACTTTGGCGTGTCGCCTGAGGAACTACATAAAACACCCCGGTTAACTTACAACTAAGTAGTTAAGATTGTGTTACATTAAGTAACTCCCTTTTTCACCCAAGCACCTTCAACTTACGCTTTAGGGCCTAGGCCTTATCTAAGCGATACCCAAGCGCACGCTTTTAACCGTGATGAATGAAAGTTGGCCAGTAAGAGGCTCTATAGGAAATAAAGACACTTACCCATTTGACTTATGATGATTGACAAAAGAAAGAGACGCCAGAATACTCAAACGCTACTAAATTTTTCCTATTACTAAAATCATTAAATAAATAAAACAAAATAAAGATGAAAAATGAATGTGTGAATTTTTCATCTTGATCTGACCGGGGTTCGAACCCGGGACTTACTGAGTAGCGGACTAGTATGTTAACCATTACGCCACGGAAGTCGCCAATGAAACATATTACTTGCAAACTGTAACATCAACTTTACTCCACTATATCTCACATACATAATATAGTAGGGTTAAAGGATTCGACGTATCCGTCCTTCGTCTTAATGTTACATCTGTTATACAATCGTTGTGTTGAAAACTTTGTAACTATGTTATATTAACTGTGAATTCATCTCATGAAGTTATTTTTCTACGAATTTTAGAAACTTAGTTGTATGTATAATAAATATATATTATTGTGTAAACCCACAAAAAGTGGCGTAACGCACGAAAAGCGTGTCACTGGTTTGGCTTGAAAGCCAACGTTTCTCACAGAAAAAATGGGCGGAGAATTTGATTGCGTCATTTATTGCCACTGTTATTGGGCGATAATATTCGGTGGCTTTGTTGTATGTACTACGTAATACATTTTTATTAAGGTGTGGTGTGGTTTACATGTATGAATTGAACGTAAGAAGAGAGAATACGCTGCCACACTGATCCCGGAACTAAATCCGCATCAAAACATTTCTATTCGGATAATTTTTCTGTTCTGTGTGTAAACCAACCTATCTCATTATTTATCATCATCATTTCAGCCTCAGTGCCTAAGCTCAAGGTAGTCCTCCAAGAACTATGGAGATTGCTTGAAGAGAGCTATGCTCCTATTAGTGTTAATGGTTTCCTATTTTTCAACCCAAAAACAAGCCACTATTTACTTCCCTAAGAGACCGAATCGAATGGCGATTCTTTTCTTATCTCTCATCTTATCGCTTTCCCGGTTGCTTCCTCAGCTGATTGCTTCAAAGCCCAGACTCCGCTTTCCTGCTTTTTCTCCTCTTCGTCTGGTCTTTGGTATCCTTAGTTGCGAGATCATTAACACATAATTATTACTTACTGCAACGATGAGCCATCACTTCACTTCAATATTTAATCAAAAAAATTTTTTTTTGTTTGTTTTCTACAATGAGTGCATGAATGAATGAATGATATTTTTATTTCAAGTAAAAAAGACCAAACATAAAACACAATTATAAAACACCAAACATTATTATCATCACAGCGTTATTCTGGTTGCAACCCGTCGTTGAAAGGTTCGTCCAATAAAAGGCAATGTCTTATTTTGTTCCTCCAAATTTTGCGAGTTCCTTAATTTTTTAACACTATGGCCGCAATGCCAAGCTCTTAAATTTAATATGATAATACTTAGTCAATTGGACCAATGTATAAGTTAACTAAAAATGACTTGTATTTGTTATTTTCATGAGTTAGGCAGTTGCTCATTTATACTGGCAATGTATGCTTTCATTCGTAAATAATAGATTCCATAATATGTTTCAAAAGCTACAGAATAATTAGACTAAGTTTAATATCCTACCAAATTGACAAGTCGAGTGGCATCTTATCATTTGAGTAACGAAGTATGCGACCTAATTTAGAAGGTTTGGCAGAGCTCCAATACCGGTAAAGGAGAATTAACGTAACCTAGTTTCGCTTTACCACTAGAAGATAGAAGAGTTAGATTATTTGTGTCATGTGACATTTTGGTTGTGTCGCGTGGTTTACGGGTTAGATAGTATATAATCTTAAGTAAAAATAATAAAAGTTTGTGAACAAATCACATAGATTGACCTAGGCTTAAAATACCTTAAGTTATAAACATTGTCATGTTGTTATGCTGGAAAGATGGGCTCATGTTTTGACTGCCTGGGTTCCTACTGATGGGTACAGGAAGTCCTAAAACTATATGATCGATGAACAACAGGCTTTCGATAAAACCTGAGAGAAAGCCTTATGGCTAAGGATACATGGAAGACATAAGCAGCTAAAAAAAAACTTTTGTTACGAGATACTGAATCAACGATAGACACATTTTTTTTGATTTATTTATTGTGATAAAAACGATTATTTACCCATAACAATTATTAAAATAAGTACACATTATCTGTCATCGTTATTATGTGTAGGCAAAGAAGTTCGAATCGCGCTGTCTCTCTGACAATTTTTTTTTTAATCTATGTGTGTAGGTGACACGGTTGATCGTACATGAACACCCTGATAACGAGTTCTTCGTAACCGAAATAAACCTTAAATTGGTGAATATAATGTTGAATTTTTAAATGAAAATTTGATATTTGTGATACAAAAAACAGTCAGTATGTACCTATAACTTAAATCTATAATCTAAACATTGTATTTTGTTTTGTCTGAATACGTACAGATATCAATTAATCATTGTACTCAACAACAACCATTTGCAATCTTTGTCAGTGTCAAGACATGTCAACGGACGATTATTTATGAAGAAGAAAAAGAAAAGCACCGAATTATAACTGAAAAGAAAAAGTAAAACAAAAAAGATTTTTTGTTAAAATGATTGATACTTAGAGCATTAAACCAATTGAAATGGCCACCGACCCCCTCGGCCAAATGTATATGACCGTAATACTGTTCTTGTGTGCGTGTATTATTTGTTTGTGTTGAATATTTTTGTCAAGTGTGTGCGTAGCGACGTGTTTGCATTAGTGTTAATACTTGTTATGTATGTTTTGAATGTTGTAGACTTTTTAATGTAGAAATGAGTGCACGTGTCATCTCCAAGTTGGCTGAAAAGCCTGGATCTTGTTTGATCAATGACGGCCGAAATGCCATACGTAATGATATCGCATAATAATGAGATTTTAATAAGATTAAAAATTAAATAAATAAATCATCTACACATAAGCTGAAATTAAGATAAAACTGAGATAGCTCAAGACTGTATAGCAAAGCAAACGGATAAGAAGACTCCTAAAAAAAGTCAAGTCCCAAAATTCAAATTTTGAATTTCTGTTCAAAAAAAAACCTAAGATTATTTTCGCATTTTTCGATCTACAAACGTAGAAACAAATGTGATTTAAAGTCATATAACAGCACATAAACAAGATAATAGATTTTACGACTGTACGGAGACGTTATCGCGAAGCTCAGCTTACACAAACATCAAATGTTTCGCAGAATATCTCATTCAGCGAAAATGTTAGTCATAAGTACTAGCGGTTGAATAAATTAAATGGAGTTGTACTTTCAAGACTCAAGTTACAATTGAAACTAAAATACATTAGATGTGTAATATATGTGAAATTATAATGGCTCTATTTAATTGAAGTCTTGTTGTACTTAGGAAAGTGTTTATTCTTAATTGAGTTGGATCATATGTATGTTACAAAGTCAGGTACCCACGACTCGGGGCGAATTGTTAAACTGAGAAATTAATATATCGTAATATGATTTAACTTGTATTTATAGAATGTATTACTTACTAGCTTTTGCCCGCAGTATCGTTCGCGTGAAATTCCTTCGATAACAGTGTTTTTCCTGGGATGAAAGGTATCCTATGACCTTCTCAGTACTTATAACTATTGTCGATATGTGTAAGGTTTAGTAGATAGAGAGTGAAAGCGTAACAAACCAACATTTCATTGCCCGGCTTCATAACGCTCTTTCAAATCGACCAGTCGTGATTGAGCCGCGGTTCCTAATCCGCCATCGCCGACGTTTTAGGGAATGAAAAATTGCGCGTTGAACGAACTCTTGTCATTATTAGTCACAGTTTGTAGAACATTTTTCTTATTTGTTTAGTAAATGTTTTGTTCTTTAGAATTTCCTTTTTTTAGATTTCGGTTTGTACGACTAGTTATATCACACATAAGACGGTATGATCAAAAAAGTAATGAATGCAATTATTTATTCATTTTATATCTATCTATACCTAAATAATTAAAATTGAAGTTTATATAAATATTATATTAATTCATATCGTATGGCCAATTGTTTTGCACATCATAGTGTTAGAGTATTTTTGGAACGGTCTCTCGGCTTTTGAAACGGTAATTTTATCGACCATCCATCGACGTAGACCAGGCGAAGTGGATTAAAAAAGTAGGAAGTGAAGAAATGCAGACCCTGGGCTCAGAAAGAAAGAAAAAGAGCCATACCTATAGGATAAAAATCTATCAAAAATCTTTAAACAAAGCCAAACAAATCACTGCAGTATATTTTTTTCCCATCACAATACATATATATGTGAAAACATAAGGCTAAAAAGCCATCGCTCTTTATACATCTTCAAATGAAGTATTTTCCGCCCCTACTCGATTCTACCCCTCGCCATTCTTACCCATATTGGTTTCTAAAGAGGCAGCACCCTGTATTTACTTTGGGACCACACAAAAGGCCCGCTGTATACAATTAGCCTTGTAGAATCAGTCGATTGATTTTCTCATAAAAGTTATTTAAGAATAATTTTGGTTTTCATTGACTTTTGTTGAGTTTTGTTAGTAAATGTTTACTTTTTGTTACAATACTTAAATATTGAGAAATGCTTTGTCAAAAGATACATAATAGGGATGTCTCCTCGATTTTGAATAAAATATTTTACTGTGTTTAAGAAAAAAAAAAACATTTATTTTCGTGGTACTTAATTGATATTTTCTGTCTGTTTCTAACTAACCGACTATCAGACGTTATGTATTGACGCACCAACTTATTCCTAAGACTTAAGTATTCAAAAAAATTAACAAACTTTTCTGAATAAGCTAATCCACTGTTCTATGTCAGCAACCTTTGTTCTACGGATCATCCTCATTTCTGACTGTGTAGGGAGACGCCAATCATTGCCCTCTCCATAGCCCCTTAGGCGACCTGGAGTTTTTAAAGGCCATAGTAAGACCACGTTTCGGACCCATCTTTTTCCCACATACGATATACTGCTCGCTCTTTCAATTTTTTCAATTTAATTTACAGTAAAAAATAAGTATTCCTACGCCAAAAAGTGGTGATTCAAAATAACCTTGTCTGCCTCCAGTCCATGCATCACCCTCAGGTCAGACGTGCTGGACACAAGCCAGAGGTCTGCCCTACTTTCGCTACACCGCACACCCTATATAATGTCGAGGGGGTGAAAATCATTCACTGATGTAGCTGTGGCATTAATCTGAGGATTTTGTTATAATGGGCAGCTATAAAATAAAATAAAAAATTGGAATCAGGAGAATTAAATTAATTAAGTTTTACTATGGTTTTAGTTATTTTTTAGTTGTTTATTATATTAAGTTTGTCTATTTAATTGTGCTATATAACTGTATTTTGTACAATAAAGCTTAAATAAATAAATAAAAAGCTTAGACACAAGCTTTATTTACTTTAAGTTTAATTCATTCTTATCGTGTGGTACGAGGTCGATCGACCCTGCACACTTCTTCATTCGAGCGTATTTCTCGATTTCAAGCTTACGCTCCAGAGCCCGGTGTACGCTTTTAATCATTGTCCTGATTTGGCGGTACCTATTAGTTATTGTGTTTAGATACTCTTAAATCTGATCTCCGTAACCCTTTTAATATGAAACCAGACCAAAACACTGCCAGAGTTTTTCGCAACCGCCTTTCAGATGACAGCCCAATCAGGCGATTCCTCTGATCATATGATCCGGCAATGCACTGTCTGCAATGTTCTAACCAAACTGGAAATAACGTAACAAAGTATGCTTCCCGTGGGAATCAAACCTAGTCTTCAGGTAAGGATGTTAAAATACAAAAGAAATAAAAAATCAGAACGCCCAAATAAAATTCTCCCACAAAGATGTCAGCGACGAAGTTGACCAATTGAATTATTCCGTCGATCATCACAATACAGTGATTTTCACAGTTCAGCGAGACGGGAGAAATAATTGAAATGTTTTACGGAGCCAAATCTCGTGTTTCCTGTTGCCGCTGTGTTTTCTGTCCCTAGATTTGTTTCCAATTTCAATTTAATTTATATTTTTAACCGACTTCAAAAAAAAGGAGGAGGTTCTCAATTCGTCGGTATGTTTTTTTATTTTTATTTTTTATGTATGTTACCGGATTTTTCGAAGATGGCTGGACCGATTTGAATTTTTTTTTTAGTTTGAGCGGGTGTACTTTCTAATTGGTCCCATATTCAGCAGGTCAGGATCTGATGATGGGATCATGGAGAAATCGAGGGAACTCTTCAAGTTTTGTATTGGGCATGGGAATTTTTTGATATATTCCATGTTAGTAAGGTGAGACGTAGGTGAGACAATGCTGGAAAATTTAACCCACTCTCAAAAATGCAACGTATTTACAACTTTTTGATTGTAATATATCTTGCTCGATTACTCGAAGACCAGTATATCGATTTGTAAAATTCTTTTTTTGTTAGAAAGGGTATATTTTCTAGATGATTTCATAGTCGTCAGATCAGGATCTGATGATGGAATCATGGAGTTATTGAGGGAACTCTTCAAGTTTTATTGCGATTTGGGTATTTTTTGATATATTCCATGTTAGTAAGGTGAAACGACGCTGATGACGTTTACCCGACTTTCCAAAATGCAAAGTGCTTACAATTTTTTAGTTATAAGGTATTGCGTATTCAAAACTAAAAAGTGAAAAATAATTGTTTTTTCCAAAAAACTAAACCGACTCCAATTTCTGAACTAAAAAGGATGAAATAATTAATACATTGTTGTTTAAATATGCTTCATATCAAACATTTAATAAATTTGAAGTTGGTGCCAATTTTACGAATTCGTTGACTAGCTGCTGGCTCGTTTATTAGCATATTTTATAAAAAGAATCGGCACCGACTTCAGATTTATTAAAATACATACTGATCAGCTGATTCTCAATTTGTTTGGAAGGTAAAAATTTTTTTTTTTCGTATTTCAATTACTTTATTTGGAAAACTTGTTCAGTTTATCTGCCCTTAAAATATTTGCAGTTGATTTGATTGTATATATATGTGAAGTATTTGTTATTAAATATATATACGTTGAATTAGTATCCCATAACACAAGTCTCGATCTTACTTTGGGGCTTACTCAATCTGTGTAATTTTTCCCATTCTATTTATTTATAGCAAGATCAGTAATAAAGGACACAAGGAGAATACATCAAAATGACGAGTCGACCCCGTCGTCGTTCAGTTTACTGTTTATTCCAATCCTTGCCGCGGTTTTATTTGACGTTCTCATTAATTGTCTCCGTCACAAACACAGTACAAACCAAATTGTTTTATTTGTCAACTGTTAAAACAATTTAATTTAGTGTACTGTTGTACGAGTATATGGCGATTGAGTAACACGCTTCCAAATGTATGTTTGTGGCATTTTAGTTTAGCATTGTATGGTATTTTTGTACTTACAGATATATAGTTATAAAGATTTTTATTTTTAATTTATTTTATTAATATATTTATTTAGTGAAGTGAACAAACGCTACACATGTCGCCCATTCTAGACTTATAATTAAATATTCGAAACGCTAAAAAAAGTAAAGTGCGTGGCGTGTCGAGGTTTGTACAAACATTCTTATTTAATTCTATCTGTTGCCCGTAGCTCTGCCTGCGTGCCTGCTAAAAAGTAGCCTATGGATGACCTCCGGTCTTTAATTATAGGTATACAAACCAAATTTCATCAAAATCGGTTTAGTCGTGAAAGCGTACCAGACAAACAGACTTCCCCATTTATAAAATTAAGTATGAAAGTATGGATTATTAAAAATGTATTCTTCATTTATTGCGCAAGATTTTAATATTTACTTCTGAATAGATTTGATAAAAATCGGTAGATTATAGAAATACTCAAAGAAAAGAGGGGTTCAGAAGTTAAATCTGCTTGAATTGTGAAGAATAAACTTAAACCTGTAATAAAAAATTCCCGGTATTTTAAATTGTATTTTAGCACAGACAGCATCTGTGCTGTCTATGCACGTAATAGGGTCATACTTTCACCCTTATAGTATATGTAATCTATAATAGTAAAATTTGAGTTAGGTACCTACTATTAAGAAGTCATGCAGAGGCAATACCACCATAGAATCGATCATAGAGTTCGTGGAGTCTATGGTGCGCCTTAAGCGGGAAACTCGAAGAGTGACAGTAGCGGGTTGTCAATATGATAGGCCGATTCGAATTTGTATTTGCAATAGTCGTAATACTCAAATTGTTTGTTTGTTTTTTTTTTTAATAGTTTTTCCGGCCATGGAAACTAGTCCTTTAAGGCCTTTCTTGAATTTATTAGTCTTCTTCAGTCCTACTTAAGTCAGAAAATTAATATGTTGTCTCATTTCATTTTTAAATTCATAATAAATGTGTACGTGCCATATGTGGTAAAGCACCACAAACATCATGTAAGCCTTTGTTTAAAAGTTTGGGTATTTTGCCATTGCCATGCATGTACATCCTAGAAGTTTCCTGTTTTGTAAAATTTAACATTAACCTCTTCATTAAGGCATCAGAAGGAAATTCTAGAAGTAGAAGAGATCCCCATAAACTTGTTCATGTTAACAATCCAAAATTAACTCTTTATTTATGACAATGTAATTTTATGTGTGTAAAAATTTATAATAGCATTCCTAGTGACATAAAATCTTTGTCGAACAATTTATTTAAACGTAGACTTACGAAATGGCTAAAAGATAAAAATTATTATTTAGTCCAGGAATTATTTGCTTGAGAATTTTATAATAAAAATTTAAAAAATGTGTTTGTTATTTTAAATTTTATGACATTTTGTAATTAATTTTATTATAACACATTTGCATGCCTAAGTTGGTAAAATATTTGCGCTAGTAACAAACTTTTATAACACCTTTTGTACCGTATTTTATGCAAATGAAGATTCTGATTCTGATTCATTTATTTCGTGAACATAGGTAGTACAAAACAAAATGGTATATAAAAGCGGGTTTCTCTATGTTCCGCCATAAAACACACAAAATTTATCAAATAGGTGTGTTAGTCATTACATTATATTCTAGAATCTTTAATACTACCAAAATTCTCAAAAAGATTAATTGATCGTTAAGACTTAAGCAATAATCCCGCAATTCAATCTCGCTGTATTTGTAAGGATAAGGGCCTATTTCTCTGAAACTTCTAAATCGACAATCGAATTTTCGAAGTATTTCTGAGCAATCTGTAGTGTCTTATTTCCTGCTTTAAAGTGTTCATTATAAAGGGTCGCCTTAAGGGTTCATTTATTCTTTGAGGTACTGTAACTTAACTAGTAAGTTTACTAGATTGGTTGGTCGTGTGGGTATGGTGTAAAGAATAGACCATTATTTACTTTGTGGATGACGTAAAAGACGACTGAAAAATTTATGAAATATTATACATTTATTATTAACATGATGATGAAAAATTATAACTATTACTATTTTTTGCTCGCGGCTTCATCTGCGGGCATTTCCAGGGCATTCTATTTGGGAACAGTGCTTTTTCCCGGGACAAAAGGACCTATATGTACTTCTCAATACTTCTATGTGTATGCAGAATTTCAAGAAGATTGGTTTAGTAGATAGGGCGTGAACACTTAACAAACAAACAAACTCACTTTCGCATTTATAATATTAAGTTAGGAATTTAGGACTCGATAGTTTGCATAACTGCAAGACACATCCAGTAAAATATTAGTCAATGACATTGAAAATTCTGGAAAGCTGTTTGCCGGTACTTGTCCGTGTGAAAGCCTAACTCGAGGCTTTTGTACTTTTTAATAGGATCCTTGTTTGGGACATGACTACTTGTAAGGGATTTCTGACTCTTTATAACTTAAAAGTGCTTGAAATATTTGATCTGCGGTAGAAAATTTCTTAAATACTGGTAGAATTTCTTTGATGGAAATTCATACTTTCATACTTTATTATTATAAATGCAACAGTCTGTTTGTCTATCTGTCTGTATATTACGCTTTCACGTCTAAACCGCTGGACTTATTTTGATGAAATTTGGTATGGATATAAATTAGGACCAGAGATCAAACAAAGGCTATAATTTTGGACGCAATATTACTAAGTCTCACGCGGGCGGAGCAGCGGGCAATAGCTAGTGCCATATATGTTTTTAATAATTTGAATGCAAATAAATACTAAAGAAGAATAGGTTAATTTTGAAGGGTTATAAGCTAATCTGTCCTATACAGAAAATGGTTAAACTCATCATAAGTGGGAAAAACCGCGGGGCACAATTAATCTAAAATAAAGCGGTGAAAATCGACAGAACGTTATCCCATAGCCAACGAATCCTCATTAATATACCGCCCTGTTTAAAGGGCTAGTTCCATTTAGTTGGTCCTTTCGAGGGATGGGGGCGGATGCGTGTTAAATTCGTCATTAGATGGGCAGGTAAACACCTTGTAACTGGGTCAAGGTTGTTGGCTGTCCTTTTGATGTGTGGTACAAAATATTTTATAAGAGCGACTTGAAATTTTAAGACTTGTTTGACTTTGTGAAGAGGTAGACATCTTTGTAAGAAGTTTGTTTGATGAGTATTTCACTTATACACATACTAACTGTTGCCCGCGGCTCCGCCCGCGTGCGCCTCGGTTATATCTCGCCCGAAAGTAGACTATGTTTGACTCCTAGTGCATGACTATATTTATACCAAATTTCATCACAATCGGTCCAGCAGTTAAGCCGTGAAGAGGTAACAGACAGACAGACTTTCGCATTTATAATATTAAGTATGGAAGTATGGATATAGATAGTATGGATATGAATCTGTGGCGAAAAATTGCTATTTTTGCATCGAATTACTTAAGCGTTGTTGTTTGAAAACAGTTATTTATTTAATAACTTTGCGTGCTTCCGCCACCAGTTAGCTCATGCAAACTACTACCAGCGGACGGAACTTTCCCACTAGGTAATACATAGAGAGAATTAGAGAGATAGACAATTAGTTCTCATAAATGGCGGCCTTATCGCCATCACTTTTAACCTTATTTATTTATTAAAACTTTATTGTCTCATAAGTACAATATATTTATACAATTGGCGGATTTAATGCTAAAAGCATTCTCTACCAGTCAACCATTGGGAGAAGCAGAAAAACTGTGCGGCGCAAAAGATACCTACAAGGGAAAATACTTAAAAATGAACAAATTTTCCACAATGGGTATTTTAAATATATATCATACTAAACAACGTAAACATATTTATATACACAACTAGCTGTTATATCGCGCCCAAAAGTAGCCTATGTTTGACCTCAGGTCGTTAACTACATCCCTACCAAATTTCATCACAATCGGTCCAGCAGTTTAGCCGTGAAGAGATGACAGACAGACAGACAGACAGACAGACTTTCGCATTTATAATATTAGTATGGATATGGATAGTATGGATACATAAACATACATACGTACATATACCCTTACTTACATACCTACCCTTGCATCCCAACTAATATTATATAGGTAAATGCGAAAGTCACGCTTTATCTACTGAACCAATCTGCTTCAAACTTCGCATACACATAGTTAGGAGAACTGAGAAGGACATAGGGTTTTATCATGGGAAAAAGCACTGTACCCGAAAATCACGTGGGTGAAACCGCTGGCGAAAGCTAGTAGGTATATAATAAACCTTACTCTTACCTTCAGTCGTATAAGAAAAAACAAAATTTTCCACAAAAACAACTTTTTTCAGTTCATTACTTAAACACCATAAACGCAATCTCATGTATGTGCTTATCTCATGAATATTTAACGATACCCTCCGATTTTCAGCCGTTCATCCCTCTATGCAGATATAAATGTATATCTATTATCTAGTAAAAAACATAGAATGTACCAGCTGTTTCTCTTCCCGCGCAAGCCGTAAAAGTCGTCTGAGGGAATCGCCGAATGGGGAAATCATGACATAGGCGATGCGGCTAGCAACCCATCACTATTGATTTCCTGTTTCAACTACCATTATGCTAAACGTGGCCTAAGGTCTTATGGCCCTAGGCTCTGTCTATCTCGCATGGGATAAAGACGTGATTATATGTATTTATGTATTATCTAGTAGAAGGACCCTAGTCCTAGATAGAGACGATAGTAATTTGTATACGAGGTTGATCGATCAAATTCGCAATATCACTAGCTTCTGCCTGCGGCTTCGCCCGCGTGAACTTTTCTTGGAAACAATTCTATTTCCCAGGATGAAAGGTACAGTATATATGTATTATATGTACAGATTAAGTGATTTTCCGTTGTTTATCTTTTTACCTACACATGGCTAGACTATAGTTAGCTTAGAAATCTATTAAAGAGAGTCCCATGTTCCATAGTAGCTAAAATAATGATAAAATATAGAGTTCTGTGGTCTTTTGACAGGAGTCCGCATCTTTTTATGTTACTCTACAAGCAAAGATAGAATCATTTTACAAATTATTCTTTACCTCTTATAGTTAAGTTTTGAATTATTTTCCACTTAGTAAAATCCGAAAAAAGCCATGAGATTAATGTTTAGTGCTAATATGGAAGTATCATACGATTTTCAATCTTGATTGAATAAAATAATGTAGGTACGCATAGATAATATCTAGGATTGAGGAGCTTGATAGCCTAGCGCGGCGTGCGTGTTCGTAAGGATAGCGCGCGTCAAATGACGGCGAGTGCGCGGCCATGTTTGGATTGGTCGCCATTAGTGGCATTTCTATCTTGAATTCCTCCGTGCTGGCTGTTATAGATAGATGGCAGTCGTTAGATTAGTAAGATGCCTTTAAGCAGCCTGAAAAATCTGACAGTGCTGGCCACTAACACACCCGGATCATCCTGTCTGTCATTACGAAGGTCAGACGGGGGGTCGAACCGGGAACCTCCGGTGTGACAGCCTGGCGTGATGACCTCTATGCCACAGAAGTCGTCAATATGTTACAGGTATATCGGCTATTAATGAACCAGCGAGATCTTAGACCACTTCTGCACTTACCATCAGGTGGGACCGTGGAAAATCGCTGGTCGTTGACTACATAAAAAAAGTTAAAAAATAAATTTTTCCGCCACATTAGTATCTGTACTCTCTCGATTTTGTGTATGCCTATTAGCGAGTAATCCCCTTGGGTCGTTTGGCCCCAAAAGTCATATTTTACCGAAACTCGATAAATTGCCCACGACATTGGGGTCATTGGGTACGATCACTCACGTAATTTTGAACGGAATGAGTAGTGAAGTTTTAGATTCGTTCAATTGAATGATTGGCCAGTTCAGAAGTAAATTTATGGTATTTGTTGGCTCGATCGGTAGTGCTTTAAACTTGGATTTTTTTGTCAGTATTTGTATGTTTGATATTTGATAAGTACATGTGTAATATAAACAATCTGCTTAAGACTAATCGAGGCTTCTTACCAAAAGATTTAATAATATATTAAGGGAATGACGGTCGGAAAACGCTCGCGATACTCGATTAATTATGCCGGTTCGCTCAAATAACAGTTCAAAATCCAATAAAGTACATTATATTTATTTTTTTGGTTCTATGGTTGACTGGTAACAAAGAAATCTATATGTTATTAAGTCTATATCATTATTGTCCCTTTTATTTATTAATAAATAAATAAATATAAATATGTAGGCAAAATCACGCAGAATAAATATACAAGTTTGTATCAATATAAAAAGCGCCTTATTTTAGCAAAAATAACACGATTCCTAATCCCTATTAAACAAAAAAAAATTGTTTTATCTTCCTAATATACCTCTATTTAAAAAGTTAAAAAAAGAATGTCACAGTCTTTCTCGTCAAATTGGGCGGGAAAAGCACAAAACAAACTATACCTAGGCACATAAACCACACAATAGCAACTCGTGTTAATGAAGCAAGCCCAACAAACATTTGTTTAAACACATCCACTTAAACAAATTAACTGGGTCGGAGGTAAAAAAAAAATTGTCGGCATTTTCCTTGCGAAGAAAAAATGAGCCGAGGTGTACACTAACGACGGTTAATGAGTGAAGGGATGAGTGAGTGAGAGAACAAATAACCCAGAATGAACGGCTAATATTCACTGACAGTGAATGATTCTCCCAAGTTTATATTAGAAGGGTTCGTACAGAGAGGATGCTTGCTGAGTTTCCCTTGTAAATAATTTGTGATTGATTTGTGTTTGCAATAGAACTGGTCCCAATAGGTTTTTGATCGGAAAAAGAGGTTCTCAGTAATAAATTAAAACAATATTAAAACAATAAAATAGTCGAAGAGAGAAAATAAATTAGGATGTTTATTTTATTTCTTAGTATTTTATGACAAAGAAGTTCGAATCAATCGCGCTGTCTCTCGCAATTTTTTTTTTTTAATCTATGACTTTTTGAACATCGACGAAAATTAGGCAATCGTCTATTGGTAAGTTGCAAAACAAAAAGCGCTTTCTTAACATCATTAAACTTAATTCCATGAATAGAAAAACAAAATTTGATGCACCTTATAAATATTATTTATAGCGCGAAGAACCGTTGGCCAGTGGGGCAGAAAGGTAGAAATGGCGACCACGCACCCACCGACCAGATGGTTAAATGACCTGAAGAAGGTCGCAGGCAAGCGCTGGACGCAGTCCGCTTCCAACCGGTTATTTTGGAAATCATTGGGGGAGGCCCACTGTTAGACATATCCAACAGTGGTGGAAATTATGATGAGTCATCAATCGCTAAACAACAGAGCAATTCACTTTGCGTTTTATAGACTTATTTCATGTCGTGATTACGACGCGACAAATCCAAATTTACCGAGGCCATATTAAGGCGAGATGATCTGCCGCCTCCGTATCGCTTTATAGCTCTATACGAAAGCCTTTTTATGGTCGAACGTGGCTGTTTATGCATGGCTTGATTTGCGTTGAATCGAATCTAAGCTGTCGTAACTCTTGGTTTTTGTTTCTTATAATCTGCTTTAATATGATTCATAGTGAACTGAGTTGAACAATTATATAGTCGTTGTTTATTTTTTATCCCATTATCCCACTTATATTTAAAAAAAAGTTTATAAAAAAAGCTCAAAAGGCTACCTAAAACACCAAATACGAGTCAAAGACGGTCGGCAACGCACACGTGGTACCCCTGGTGTTTCCGGCGTCTATAGGCTACGGTAACCGCTTCCCATCTGGTAGGCCGTATGCCTGTTTGCCTCGTATAAAAAAGATATCAAATTTCCAATTTTTTTTAATTCCAGTAATCTTTTAAACAAAGAATTTCGAATCGCGCGCGGTCTCTACCGAGGCAATTATTTTAAATCTATTCTTTTAAAACAGTACTCCGAATTTAATACATAAGTCATATGTGCTCGTTACTTTGTTTTAAGGAGAAACCCGCATAATTTGAGTAACTTTGGACGTGGTATAAGTCAATCCGACAGCACATACATAATTAATACCTTAGAGTAGGCTTACACAGCTGTGGTTTACTTTCAAGAAACCTTATTTAAAGCTATAATTGCTGAGTAGTGTGGAGTGGACTTCTTCTATGCTGGTCTGGGAGAAAAAGAAAAACATAGAATGTACCAGCTGCTTCTCTTCCCGCGCAAGCCGTAAAAGTCGTCTGAGGGAATCGCCGAATGGGGAAATCATGACATAGGCGATGCGGCTAGCAACCCATCACTATTGACTCCCTGTTTCAACTACCATTATGCTAAACGAGGCCTTAGGTCTTATGGCTCTAGGCTCTGTCTAGCCCGTATGGGATAAAGACGTGATTATATGTATGTATGTAATGTGGAGTGCCAGTGCGATCCAAAGAAGATATTCGCCTCAGGAACGAGAGACCGCCATCCTACTATAATTGGCTAGTCCAATTTTTTACAAAGATGTCTAATTCGAAAACCATTTAGAGGAATAGGCTTATTAAACAGTTTGCGGTTATCGGATTTTTATCAAGCACGTTTTTTTTGAGATGTTACAATGAAACCAATGACCTTAGTTTTAAAAAATTTACTACAATGTCAAATAAATGTGACAGAAGCGGCTCTCAATTTTTTTTCTGTAAGTTGGCTAAGTAGGGATTATATACTCTTTGCTTGGAAGTACTGCAAACACAAGCCAGTTAATCGTCATAATCTGTCATTGACATATTTTTATTCTAGTAAATATTACCTTAATATTTTGTTTCAACCTTGAGTGACGTCATCGCTGTATGTAACTATAAAATTAATATTTATTTCGTAGTTTCTGGTTTTGAAGCGTATCAACCGATTTTGCAGCTTTATGGACCGGATTGTAAATTAGCTGTCAAACTTATGGCAGTACCCCAACTTTATAAACACAAGTTTGTTAAGAACTGCCAACTTAATATGACTGTGTTTTAATAATTTTGATGAACTAGCTGTTGCCTGCGGCTATATTCAATTGCATATTATTTTTAAGTCATTTAAAGTAGTACTTAATACTTATGATATTGGTCCAAAGAGTCGTAAAATAAACTATAGCACATCCCAACTAATATTATAAATGCGAAAGTGGGTTTATTTGTTTGTTACGCTTTCACGTCATAAATTCTCCACCTATTCTTGTTATCAACAATCACTATATATTTAGGTTGTCTGGAAGAGATTGTAATAGCGATAAGGCCATCTATTGAATTGTCCATGTTTGTAACTTCCTTATTATATATTTTCACTGGCGCATTAAAGAACTTATGTCTGGTCTTTTGTCTCTTCTGAACCAATCTTACTGAAATTTTGCATAAACCTATAGTTAAAATTATTGAGAAGGACATAGGGTACCTTTTATCCCGAGAAAAAGCACTGTTCCCGAAGGCAATTCACGCGAGCGAATATATTATTTAACTCAATTTTTGGTGAAAAATATGTAATTAGCAATGATAGTAAAATTATTATATACTAGCTGTTCCCCGCGGCTCCGCCCCGCGTGGGACTCGGTTATATCGCGCCCAAAAGTAGCCTATGTTTGACCTCAGGTCGTTAACTACATCCCTACCAAATTTCATCACAATCGGTCCAGCAGTTTAGCCGTGAAGAGGTGACAGACAGGCAGACAGACAGACTTTCGCATTTATAATATTAGTATGGAAGTATGGATGGAAAGTATGGAAGTATGGATATGGATGTATGTTAGAATCCGTAATGGCTAACTATTTCTGTTATACAACCAAATAATCGTCATGAAATCACACAATCATTAACTATTTAGCCACTTTAATATACTTTATCAATAATCTCGCACGTATTTAGTGTAAATTCCAACTATCAACAAATAAACACAAATAAACACCATTTTATGAGTGTTGCGTGTTACGTAGCAAAATTATACAAAACAAAACTGTTACTGTAACGTCATGGTGACGTGTCGTGGCATGCCTTGTCGTGGCGTAGTGTTGTGGCGTAATGTTGCGTGACGTTAGCTGACATAGAATATTATTTGCATGAATTGAGAAACAAAAAATTTCATATTCACCACGATTGATTTAAAAAATTACCTCTGAAGCACGGAGCTAAAACTTCGTTAACTATCCGCGAAAGGGTAAAATTATTAAACTTAATTTAAAATTATTGAGCTGCAGGAAACTGTGGTGGAGAGCTCTGGTGTCATACGCCAAGATCTTCTTTGGGTCGCTGAGCCATCGCAGTAGTAGTAAAAAGTTATTAAGATATTTTAAACTTAATGATAAATACAATACATGCAATCTGTAAGCTTAAAATATCACATGATATTAGCTACTTGTAACTCAGTTCATTTCAGTCTCAAGTGGCGTGCTGCACGCTAGGAGCCGACGGCAAAAACCACAGCCACTATTTACGACGACGTCTAGCCTCCTAGCTCGAGATGTCTCGTTGGTGTAATTAGAAAATATAATTCACTTTGGTTTTTACCATAGATTAAAAAAAAAGATTATGTACTTCTATGGTTTTTATTATTTTGCAAATTAATTCGTTTATTCCTTGAAACCAAAGGAATGGCCACTGAAAGGCAATCCCCTCTGTCAAAAGTATATAACCGTCGCCGGTCACACTGCTTGCATTTGTGTGCGTGTATCTTTTGCTTGTGTTTGATAATTTTGTCAAGTGTGTGCGTAGAGACTTAATCGAATAATGCATTAGTGTTAATACTTATTGTGTGTGTTTCCTCAAGCCCGCGCAGAATGTGGGATACTTTTTGCGTGGGTTTATGTTTGTGGGTCACTTGACCCTCTGACCCTGTCAGAGGTATTCAAAAACCTTCCTTGGCCTCTTACGCGGTTTCTGTCAGTCGTGTTTTTGAAGCACGAAATTCTTTCGAAGAATTCAAGCCTGCAGTATCGTAATAGGAATCCTAACCAGACTAGACATTATTCTTCTCATGGAATTGAAAGCCACAACCTCCGGTTCTTCAGGTAGACACCATGACCACAAGACCTTAGAAGCAATAGAGGGTTATGTGTGTGTGTGTGGCCTGTACGTATGTATATCTATACACACAGAATGTGGCAATACGTATATTTTATATGGTATAGGCAAGAACCTATACCTGTATGCCGTAACGGTTAAGCATGTTTGTTTCTGATAATAATTTGTAAAACCTTACTGTACATCATGTTTACAAGTAATAAATGAATTTGAATTTATGATTAGAAAGTGATAATATTTACGATATTTTTATTTTGTTTCAGGTACGTTTTGCTACCATGAGCATCGTCAATATTTAAAACAGAGGAAACTGTAAGCAAGTAACAATATTGTAACATATTACTTTACTAGTGTACCTACAGAAAGATACTCCATGGACTATTTAGAATGCCAAGATTATAACGAGTGCGTTGCCGACCACAAAAAAACCCTTTGCACAACCTTTAAAAGATCCCATACTATATGGTCTTATGACCTAAGAAAAAAAAAAACAGTTATTTTTCTTACTAACAAGCGGCGCCACAAGGGTTTAAAAAAAATCAATTTAAGATCCCGCTTTATTATTTGTGGAAAAAAGTGTGTGAATTTATAAAAACACGATTTCTTAAAGTAATATTGTCATATAAGATTAATAATTGGTCTCCGCGTGCTACGGTCATCCTAATTCCTACCACACACCCTGATTTGGGTGGCCACTTACACGCTCAAAATCTCGCACTAGTGCCAGTTTACTACTTTTTGTTTTAGCTAGTGGTAAACTCGCACTTATTGCTTTATTTAATATGTAGCGAGACACTCGCCACTCATAACAAACCTCAACCTATCGTTTGGCAACGGCTGCGCGCGCAATGAAAAACATCGACGGATCGCGGCGTTCTTCATTCGTCGGTTCTCTACCACATGACACGCGTCTCTGGTGTCGATATTCTGATATTGTAAACTGTGTTGTAAAATTGTAATATATCTATCTGTATATACTATCCTCTTTTGCTATCAAGTTCCTCTCTATACCTTCTCCGCTTTCTACCTACTACTGCTTCGCCTGCTTCCTACTGCTATACTTAACTACACATCGTGTGCGACTGAATGCCGATCTTGTTAGAAGTTGGTTTAGGGGAAACCCACACGCCTCCTTCTACACTGGTGACCACCGACTACGAACAAGAAGCACCTTTTGCGCCGATTTGTGACCTGGAAATCGTGAGCATAAAATAAAAATAATTTTGAATAAAATTTTTTTTCCTGTCAAACAAACTTCGTTGCCAATAGCAACAAAGAGGTTGGCCGTGGCCTTACTTACACGAGTGGTGAGCGACTTTTGTTTTTAAAATGTGCGAGTCCGAAAAAGTGATTAAAATTGATGAAGTATTGAGAGTTGGTGTAAAAGTACCACCATTTTGGCCAGAAGAACCGGCTTTATGGTTTGCCCAATTAGAGTGTCAATTTGATCTTTCCCGAATTACTACTGATGATACAAAATTCAATTATCTCGTAGCACAGCTTGATCACCAATACGCCATCGAAGTGAAAGATATCATTACTAGGCCTCCTGAAAAGGACAAATATTTGAAATTGAAGACCGAGCTTATAAGGCGTCTGTCCGCTTCACAGGAAAAGCGCGTGAAACAATTACTTATGCACGAGGAGCTTGGCGACCGAAAGCCCTCGCAATTCCTGCGTCACTTGGAGAGTTTAGCGGGTCCTTCAATACCCAGTGATTTTTTGGCCACTTTATGGACTAGTCGACTGCCACAGAATATACAGACTGTTATTGCTTCACAGATGGATCTTTCTTTAGATAAACTGGGAGAATTGGCTGATAAAGTGTACGAAATTGCTCCAGCTATACCTCAGGTCTCCATGGCTAGCACTTCTACTGTCATCGCACCATCTTCGCCTATGGAAGAGCTAACAAGGCAGGTCAATGAGCTAACCAGGCAAGTAGCAGCCCTTACTAATGACAGGAATAACAGAAGTCACTCACGTTCCAAGCCTAGTTTTCAGAGAAACCGCTCAAGCAGTCGCTCGAATTACACACAGCCACCGCCAGACCACCCGCACTGTTTCTACCACTATACTTTTGGAGCTCAGGCGAAGAAGTGTAGGCAGCCCTGCACATTCGAGTCGGGAAACGCCCAGGGCGGTCGGAAGTAGCGGCCAACGACTGCCCTCCATCTACAGGCCGTCTTTTTGTCACCGACCGCGCCACGAAAATGCAATTCCTTGTGGATACTGGCTCAGACTTGTGCGTTTTCCCACGGTCAGCAGTCAAGACGTCCTGCGCTCGTTCCAAGTATGATCTAATAGCGGCAAACGGCAGTATCATCCATACTTACGGGCCTATACAGCTTCATCTCAATTTAGGACTCAGACGCATATTTTCTTGGAGCTTCACAATAGCCGACGTGTCAAAACCCATCATTGGTGTTGATCTGCTTAGCCACTACAACTTACTAGTTGATTGCAGGAATCAACGTCTGGTTGACGGTACTACAACTTTACATGTCGCCGCCATTTCAGAAAGAACAGGAACCACTGACGATATCGCCTCTGTGAAATCTGTTAATGGTGAGTCAGAATTCCATCAAATACTTCGAGAGTTTCCGGAGATTACAAGGCCTGCTGGTGTGCATTCACCGCCAAAGCACAGCACACTACACTATATTAAGACTACGCCAGGACCTCCAGTATCTTGTAAACCACGACGTCTAGATCCAGCTCGACTTCAGACTGCCAAGAAGGAGTTTGAGTTCATGCTTGCCAGTGGCATTGCTCGCCGTTCGGAGAGTCCATGGTCTTCGGCTTTGCACATGGTGAGAAAGAAGGACAATTCATGGCGACCTTGTGGGGACTACCGAGCTCTGAATTCCCGCACTATACCTGATCGCTACCCTATACGACACATTCATGACTTCTCACATCAACTTTCTGGATGTTCCATCTTCTCCACCATCGATTTAGTTAAGGCCTACCATCAAATAGCTGTAAATCCTGCTGATATTCCCAAAACAGCGATTACTACACCGTTCGGACTCTTTGAATTTCCGTTCATGACTTTTGGCTTAAGAAACGCTGCCCAAACTTTTCAAAGATTCCTTGATGAAGTGCTCCTGGGCCTTGATTTCTGCTATGGGTACATCGACGATATCTTGATTTTCTCAAATTCCGTGGAACAACACAAAGCTCATCTTCGCATACTCTTCGGGCGCCTCAAACAATATGGCATATGGGTGAACACATCAAAATGTTTCCTTGGAAAAGAAGAGGTAACCTTTCTAGGATACTCAGTTTCAGCTGCCGGTACTAAACCCCTCGCTACTAAAGTCCAAGCGCTTCAGGAGTACACTGTTCCCAAAACTATTAAAGAGCTTCGAAGATTCTTGGGCATGCTGAATTTTTACCGTCGCTTCGTACGAAACGCTGCTCAACTTCAAGCACCGCTGCACGCAGTACTATCCGGCCCTAAAGTTAAAGGTTCACATCCAGTGAATATGACACCTGATATGCTTAAAGCGTTTGAAGATTGTAAGACCTCATTGTCAAATGCCACACTACTTGCCCATCCAAACCCAACTGCAGATTTAGCCATCGTGACTGATGCATCAGATTTGGGTATTGGTGCAGTCTTGCAACAGCGAAAAGGAAAGGAGTGGCAACCTTTGGCCTTTTATTCGCATAAACTGAGCCCATCTCAAAAAAAGTATAGCCCATACGACCGGGAGCTGTTAGCTGTTTACGAGGCCATTAAGTACTTCCGCCACATGGTCGAGGCGAGGACATTTGCCATACTAACTGATCATAAACCACTCACCTTTGCCTTCACAAAGAATAGAGACCAATGTTCACCTCGCCAGTTCAGATATCTAGACTACATAGCTCAATTTACAACAGACGTTCGATACATACCTGGACCCGAGAATGTGGTTGCTGATGCTCTCTCGCGCCTAGATGAGATCTCCGTGGCCATCGACTACCAAGAACTTGCACGATCCCAGGAAGCTGATCCTGAGCTGCAAGGCCTTCTTAAACATGGTACCGCTCTGAAGCTAAGGAAGATACGAACAGCACACATTAACTTACCAATATTCTGCGACACTTCTGTTCAGCCACCTCGACCATACATCACTCCGAACTTGAGAAGACAAGTCTTCAATATGGTACATAACTGGAATCACCCAGGGAATACAGCTACAGTACGACTGGTTACACAAAGATTCGTATGGCCAGGGATTCGTAAGGACTGTAGAGAGTGGTCTAGGCAATGTTTAAATTGCCAGAAAAACAAAGTCACCCGTCATACTCATTCTCATCTCTCATCTTTCATTACTCCTTCTGCGAGGTTTTCTCATATTCACATTGACCTCGTAGGACCTTTACCATTGTCTTGTGGTTACAGATACTGTCTCACTGTCATCGACAGATTTACTCGATGGCCTGAGGCTATCCCCCTACAGGACATCACAGCAGAGACCTGCGCAGCTGCCCTCGTGTCTGGCTGGATAGCTAGATTCGGCTGTCCCGCTCGCGTGACTACGGACCGTGGTCGTCAATTCGAGAGCCACCTTTTCAATGCACTCACGTCTATGATCGGCGCGCGACATCTTCGTACTACAGCGTACCATCCAGCTGCTAATGGCATGGTAGAACGTCTCCATCGCCAGCTCAAGGCTGCCATAATGTGCCATGACTCTTCACAGTGGACCGAATCGCTTCCACTGGTGTTGCTGGGGATCCGAAATACTTGGAAAGAAGATCTACAAGCCAGTCCAGCTGAGCTCGTCTATGGTGAGCCACTCCAGCTACCTGGTCAATTTCTATCTCCCAAAGATGACTACACGACAGCAGATATCACCCAGTATGTAACCCGACTTCGAACGAATATGGCTAAGCTTTCTCCAAAACCTGCTTCATGGCATGGTACTTCTCCATTTTACATTCCACGCGATCTTCATACCGCATCCCATGTCTTTCTTCGGCAAGATCACGTAAGGGCATCACTCGAACCACCCTATGCCGGACCTTTCAAAGTCCTCGAGAGGCAGGAGAAATTTTTCAAGATAGATGTCCGAGGTAAACCATCCAACGTCACTATTGACAGACTGAAGCCAGCTTATTTGACAAAAGATGTACATAGTCCTATAACGATGCCACCGACGACGACGACAACATCTCAAACAGAGGGACAACAAGAGGTTAAAACAACCCGGAGCGGCAGACGAGTAAGGTTTCCGAATTACTATCGACCGTAGTTACGGTCTGGTTGGGGGAGTGGTGTAGCGAGACACTCGCCACTCATAACAAACCTCAACCTATCGTTTGGCAACGGCTGCGCGCGCAATGAAAAACATCGACGGATCGCGGCGTTCTTCATTCGTCGGTTCTCTACCACATGACACGCGTCTCTGGTGTCGATATTCTGATATTGTAAACTGTGTTGTAAAATTGTAATATATCTATCTGTATATACTATCCTCTTTTGCTATCAAGTTCCTCTCTATACCTTCTCCGCTTTCTACCTACTACTGCTTCGCCTGCTTCCTACTGCTATACTTAACTACACATCGTGTGCGACTGAATGCCGATCTTGTTAGAAGTTGGTTTAGGGGAAACCCACACGCCTCCTTCTACAAATAAGTTGTCGAATTTAGAATCACATATAGTGATCGGTAGGTGGTTAATATGTCTCAATATGGGTAGGACTCTATTAGTACACCAAAAATCGACACGTGTCTTTGAAAGGCGGTTAAATTGTCCTAGTATAGTACTAAATTAATAAAAAAACTATACAATTTTTTGTAAGGTTATAAACTCAGCCCGATAGAAATAAGAGTGAACCTGAGTCTCGAATAGTGAGAGGAATCATGAAAGAAGGTGGAAAAAAAGTATTCCATAATCTGTACCCATAGTATAAAGGTATATAGTTGTGATGTGATGGCAAGACCACACTATCACCTCCGTATTTTTTCCGTACTTCATTCCTGTTATGCCTATGAACAGGAATGAAGACCCACTCGATTTTATCTGGTGTATTATAAGTTTGTTTGTGGACTCAACAGTACAAAAAGTTCACAATATCTAACTTTCAAGTGGACTGAAAATCCTCTCTTGTCGTGCTTTAAGGTGTCTTATGTCCATTGAGTAGATAGCGAAATAGAGAGAAAGGTTCATCATAATTGTAATGATTTGAATGCAAGACTATGTGATCAATCGCTAAGAACATACCAAAGGGCGTGAACATATTCCTTCAGGTTGGACAACGCGCTAATGACGCAGAAATATGTTGTAGGCGTCCAAAGAACATACTTATTAAAGATATAATATAATGCAAAATGAACTAGCCTTATTTCTACGTGTAGGTTTAATACCACCACCCGTGGTATACATGCATATTGCCATCTTCGGAATGAATGAACAAGAAATATTGTTTTGAAAAAATCGTAATTTTACTATTTTACCACTTTAGGATATAAGTATCTTGAATTGGTACAAACAAAGTACTACCTAATAAATCAAATCAAATAAAAAAAAAACAAAGAGATTGAAACAAAAATGTTAAGTGCAGTTTTTTCTACTAGTTAACTTAGAAGCAAGCCAACATAATATGTTGGCTTATCTAACTATTATGAAGCTATCATATTATGAAGCTTTCTCTCTGTTCCATTATTTACTCATGTACTTATACCAACACTATCGCAAGTGGAATACTTCTGCTGGCCGGCGAAAGTTCAGGAGTTACCAACTTTCGAAATTATACGGAACCGGGTGGAAATTCAAAAAGTTTGCGCTTGCCGTTCGAAATATGAAGTTTATTGTTTGTGAGCTCAGAGTTTGTTATGAATAACTTCAAAATGAACTTTGTGCTAATAGTTTTTTAGACTCAGTTTCAAAAAAGCATTGCTGTATTTCTTATTGCTGATAATTTCTATGATGGTACACCTATTTATGGACAACTTTTGTTGGAAATGTAATAATGTAGTTAAATAATTAGTGGAATGTGATATTCAATCCCGATAAATCAGATTTTTTCCTCTAAGCCATCTATTTTCCTTGAATGGAAAATAAACCTACGGCTTCGAGTCCGCCATTTACAGTTTCGAGTATACAATAAAGTAGCCACCAATTGATGATGTTCAAAGAAACTTGCCCTCTTTTGGTCAACTTTTGACATTCACGAGAAAATAAGGTGATCTATTCTTAAAACGACCAAAAGAAAAAATAATTCATAATATATATCGTTCAGGGTATACCATACCTATGACAGTCAAAAATTTAATCCAAATCCATACTAATATTATAAATTCGAAAGTCTGTCTGTCTGTTATTCTTTTACGGCTAAACCGTTGGATCTATTTTAATAAAATTTGGTATGGATATAGTTAAGGACCAGGGCTCAAACATAGGCTACTTTTGGGCACGGGACGGGCGGAGCCGCGAGCAAACAGCTAGTGTCATTAAATCATTATCCAAAATTATACTCTCCCGCCAGCCAGCGATCTTATTTTAAATTGGTAAAAAAATATATCTAAATTTTCTCCTAAACATAGGCTTAGAAGAGGGTGAACAATCAATTAGGGAAGTTTCAACCCTCTTGAATTGTAAATGTGGTTCTTTGTTTATTCTTTTTCACATTTTTGTTTTTGTTAAATAAAATTATATTTTTTTTGTCTTCAAAGTAATTTAAAACTTGAAAGGCAACTTTTTAAACCAAATCAAATTATGTGTTGTTGCTTTGAAAAATAAAAACACCTATATTTTTTATAATTACCACTTTCGCGGACAGTAAACGAGATAACAATAACCGTTAAATATAGTCACAAATTGCAATATTTCTTTAAACGGCCACTTTTAGCAGTTTTGCAATTTGTAACTATATGGAACTATAATTTAATAATTTAATATGATAATAATTAACTTTAGATCCAAAACCCTGATTACATAATACGGATTTTTGATAACTTGTGTTTTTAGTGAACAATGATTTTTAGTTAATGGCGGCGCTAGTGTTCACCAAGATTTCGTCTTAACATCAGAAGATAAGTACAACTTTGTTACAACCAAAATGGAGATATCTAATAATAAATAAATAATACTTTATTTTTCAGATAACATTAATGCATCCATACTAATCAATACTAATATTATAAATGCGAAAGTTTGTCTGTCTGTCTGTCTGTCTATTACCTCTTCACGGCGTAACTGCTGGACCGATTGTGATGAAATTTGGTAGGGATGTAGTTAACGACCTGCGGTCAAACTGAGTCCCACGCGGAGCGGAGCCGCGGGGAACAGCTAGTAGTATATAAATATGTATTTTGTATAAGGTAACTATCGATGTACCGTAAATCTCGAAAGAGATTATTATTGCATTGTAGAATGAATCAAATTGTATTTGTATCTGTTGTGTGTTTAAGTAAATAAATTAAAAATAGAGCATAGTCACATGACTATCACTACATAGTATAAAACAAAGTCATTTTCTCTGTCCCTATATCCCTAAGTTTGCTTAAATCTTTAAAAATACGCAACGGATTTTGATGCGGTTGTTTTTAATAGATAGAGTAATTCAAAAGGAAGGTTTTTATGCACATGCGAAGCCGGGTCGGGTCGCTAGTAAAATATAATAAATGAAATGACCTCAAAAACGAACCATTAGCAATAAATATTGTGTCGTAATATATTATAGCTGGCTAACTCTGACCAACTTTGCAAATTGGCGAGGCTTTTACCGAAATAAGCGTAATATTTTAAATTCAACCGCGAAATGAAGTTATGTGTTTAGAGCTTATAAATATTGTGATTTGATCTATTTTGAGTTTCAGTAGCTTATCATACACTAGCAGTCCACCCCGGCTTTGCCCGTGGTACACACACACATAGCCTCTGTCACTCAAAGTAAATGTAGCTTTCCAATGGTGAAATAATTTTTGAAACCGGCACAGTAGTTTTTGAGTTTATTCTTACAAACATACACACAAAAATACAAGAATACAAATCTTTCTCCTCTATAATAATTAATATTTAATAGTTTAATTTTAAATTTCATATTTTTTTTAAATTTAATATATAATAATAGTATAGAAGTATAGATATAGATTAGTATAGATATATTTCCCATCCCAATTCATAAAAGTGAGTGTGTTTGTTTATTTGTCTGTTTGTTACGCTTTCACGTCCTGTCTACTGAACGAATCATCTTGAAATTTTGCATACACTTAGAAGTATTGAGAGATCTTTTATCCCGAGAAGCAGCACTGTTCGCGTGGTTAAGGCGTTTGCCTGTACACCTGGAGGTTGTGGGTTCGATTCCCATGGGAAACATGCTTTGTTTAGTTGTTTCCAGTTTGGTTAGGACATTGCAGGTTAAGACTATCTGATAATGAAGATAATTCCATGCTTCGGAAGGCAGGTAAATCCGTTGGCCCCGGCTGCCATTTGGTAGTCGTTAAAGGAGCCACGTCAGAGGCCGAGAGGAGGTTCCAAAGAACTCTCACACCAGGGTGTGCATGGTTGATTGACCGTGTCACCTACACGCAATGATGATGATCTTAGTTAGTTATTCCCTTATTCGCATCTTACACCTTGGGAAGAGAAGGGGTAGCTAAGCAGGAAACCACAATAAAATTGATAATCGCGACTATAAAATATAATGTATGGTTTATTACTAAGTTGGTTAAATAAAGACACATAGAATTCTCTAAGGACAGAAATACAGACAAACAATGCTGCAAGTGTTAGCCATTACAGAATATATATGGATCCCGAGGGCAGGGACTAGACACAGTTGACCAAGTTTCAAAATCTAGCTAAGTTTGTAATATATATACTATAGTATTTGTATCTACTAAAAAGTTACGTTTCTACTATTAGTAAAATACTTTTTTGAGGTTTCTACTATACTGAATTAACTAGGTAGTAGAAAAATGCCCGTTTGGCAACACAGTGACAGTTGGACGGTTGCGTGCGCGACGGCACCTATGAGTAAAAAAAAAACATTATTTCCAGTTTCCGTCTTTTTTTCTAAAAGATTTGTTTGTTTGTCATAACTTAATTGTACCAAAAAGTGAATACAAATACCAAAAATACATAGAAATAAAACAAAAGTACAATGGCGGACTTAACCTAGAAAGAGATCTCTTACAGCCAACCAGCGAGTGAGAGAGAGAATACTTATAAGGTATTAGTAGAAGTACACTACAGAATATTAGATACAATACTTACATTATTCACTATATGTATGTACTTAAAGATATTTCTACTTTTTTATTTTTCCTTAATTTTCTAGATTATTGTCCTTCTTTTTCGTCTTCTCTTCTTTTCCAGGAAATGATTTATTTCTATCCTTCTTTGGTTAAATGGGGGTTCCTTACTTTCAACCATCAGACAGACAGGCGCACGAACGCCAAAATCAGTAACAGTGTCCAATATTTACACTTTTATGTAAATATCTCTGAAAATCCACAAATAATATTCTTGTACAGGCACTTCCCATCGCAATAAAAGCTTCAGCCATCGAATGAATCACGTCTAAAAGCTCTCATTGTTTGAACGATACGAAATGAGACGTGAACAAACATATAAATATACATGTAATAGTGCCACCAGAGGCGGTCCGTCCGCACACAATGACAAAGTAAACGTGAGCAAAATTGCAGCTAAAATGGGGGCTTAAGTTAAAGGTGCTTAAGACGATACCTTGGTGAACAATTGCGCCATGATCAGTTAAAAATCATTATTTACTGAAATCACAAGTTATCAAAAAAAAGTCTTCTGTAATTATGGTTCTGGATCTGAAATTAATTTTAAACATAAAGTATAGTTCCCTATAGTAACAAATTGCAATATTGCTTGAAACGGCCACTTTAAGCAGTTTTGCAATAAATAACTATATGTAACTATAATTTAATGATTAAAATTAACTTCTGATCCAAAACCTTAATTGCATAAGACGGATTTTTGATAACTTGTGTTTCCAGGGAATTTTGATTTTTAGTTGATGGTGGCGCTAGTGTTCACCAAGGTCTCGTCATAAGGTGAAAATTAAAAAAAGGGTTTGCCATTACCTCTACAGATTATCCAAAAACGAGTAGTAAGCTAGATGGTGTTATACTTGATGTAAGGCGACATCTCCTTTAAAATCGTGCATGGGTTTTACGTTATCTGTGGGTCCATATTAATTCCATTGTCAGATCTAATTATAGTTTTGAAGTTGGTTTAGTTTCTTTAATTTTGCTTATAATTTACTAGTTGCAGCCCTCGGCTCCGCCCGCGTGGAACTCGGTTAAAGTAGGCTTTGTTTGCCCCTGATCCTTAACTATATCCATACCAAATTTGTGAAAGCGTAACAGACAGATAAACAGGCAGACGGACAGACTTTCGCATTTATAATATTGGTATGGAAGTATTTGTAAATATGTTAATTTGAGTAAGTTTTTAAAATTCTTTAATTATTTTACTTAAAACCTTACTAAAGAAAGTTTCAAACTAAAAATCTCATAATTAAAATGAAGATTAAGTTCATAACTTTCCAAGTTAAAAATTAGCTACTGTGTTATTTCACGGTTAAAAAGATTTAATAAACTTCCGAATTCTGCTTATCTCACTTTAAAAGCAGTTTTCTTATTTTATTTAAGCTGTTTCCCGCTGTTTTACTCGGCCGTGGTGTGTATGTACTTCCTATACTATAATCTTCTCCATATCCATATGCATTTTTCTGCTGCATTTATATGTCGAAAGAATTTTCAAATTGATCTATCATACTTCATAATCCATACTAATATTATAAATGCGAAAGTCTGTCTGTCTGTCTGTCTGTCGTCTGTCACCTCTTCACGGCTAAACTGCTGGACCGATTGTTATGAAATTTGGTAGGGATGTAGTTAACGACCTGAGGTCAAACATATACTTTTGGGCGCGATATACCGAGTCCCACGCGGGGCGAAGCCGCAGGGAACAGCTAGTAATATTATAAATGCGAAAGTGAGTTTGTTTGTTTGGTTGTTTGTTGTTGCATTTTTGCATGCAAATTTTACATAAACATATATAGAAGTATTGACAAGGACATAGGGTACCTTTCATCCCGGGAACAAGCATTGTTCCCGTGGGAAATTCACGCAAGAGAAGCCGCCGACGAAAGCTAGTTAGTTATAAAGTTGTAAACTTTCAAATAAGCAAACTTCCAACTAGTCGTTCTGGAAATCCTTGGGGGAGGCCTATGTCCAGCAGTGGACAGCCTGCTGCTGAAATGATGAAGATGAAATTGTTAAGCCATTGGTCTCGGCTGTTGTAGCTAAATAGGTAGTCGTTAAGCTGTGTCAGTCACACCCTGATCATATTCCTTTTTTTTTCATTTCCCTGTTTAAAATGAATATGGAGGTCGAAGGGCAGTTCTTCTAACTCGTCATAACCAGTGCTGCCATATGTGTGACCATGATTGAAAACGTATCCTGGGCGTAACTTGAGAATTTCACAACAAGAGAATGATGACCAGATCTTCAGGGAATTGAATATCTAGTACTTATCTGTTAACTATCTTGATCCCAATCACAAATATAAAATCTATATATATAAAAGAGAGTCGTGTTAGTTACTCCACTTATAACTCAAGAACGGCTAAACCGATTTAGCTGAAAATTGTCAGGGAGGTAGTTTAGAGCCAGGAGAAGGACATAGGATACTTTTTATCCCGGGAAGCCCACGCGGGCGAAGCCGCGGGCAAAAGCTAGTAATTTATAAATAATATGACACGAATAATAATATTAAATAATTAAATTAATAGTTTATAATATTTATTTATTTATGGCGAAGCTTAAATGTGAATATTTGAATTAACTGATATTTTATTGTTTTGTGAGAACAAAGGCAATTTTTTTCTGTTAACTGTCAAATCTCGATCGCTCATGACTTGTATCACACGAATCATTGTATTGTTCGATAGAATCCCAGAATATCTACATAAAATAACTGCGCTGAGCACAATTTTGCTTTTCCTCGAAACATTGCACATAGTTTTTTGATCACCCATACTTAATAGGGAGTTTTATCGATTTGTTCTCTCGATGTCGAGTTGCAGCCACTTCTACTCTGAAAACTCACGCTTTATTATCAGAGTAGACATGGCGGCGCGCGGCGGCTCGACGTAACAGGACAACATCGAGAGAACAAATCGTTTTATCTGCGGTATAAATCTTAAATGTAAAGGAGATAGGTAGTCTAGCATGATTATAATGATATTTCGCGTCAAGCGACTGCAAGTGTGGCCTGACAAGTCATTATCCTATTGGTGGTTCCATTATCTACTACCAGATGTCAAATGGGATTTTTTGAAGCACGAAATCATCTTATCATAAGACAATCAGGTGATTAAAGCCTGGAATGTCCTAAACAAACTGGAAACGAAGTTATGCTTCCCGGCTTTCGGCTGTCATCTGGTTAGTTGTCAGAGACCGAGAGACGGTTCCGAAGAACTCTCACACAAGGGTGTACTTGGCCGATTGATTGTATCACTTACACGAAATGGTAATGATGAGACTAATGATCTGGTTTGGATTAAGGAGGTCAGATGGCAGCCAATCCTAACTTACTAACACTTAGGTGAAATATCAAAATCGTTGACTAACCCAACAGTGTAATATTACTATTTTTGGAGGTCATGGGTTCTATTTTTATGGGAAGCATACTTAACAAATGTTTACATTTATAACTTTTCTACCTTTGTTTCACAGTCTTAGTATTTTGATTCGATTTGATGCCTGTACATATCCATACATGTTCAGCATTTTAACTTGTTACTCAAAATGACTACGCTGGTTGGATTGGATAGGAAATCGAATGAACGAGCTCATCCGGAGGAAAGAGGGGCACGTGTGAACTTTGTGTGATGCCGACTCCATACTAATTTCATCTGTGTGGTTATGAACCTATCGCCTGAATACTCAAACGTTCAGGTATCATGCTGTCACTGTCATATCGCTGACGTACAGCGAGACAGTATGATACTTGATTCAGATTTTTAGCATCTGATCTGACATAGCGTAACTCCATCCAACGATATCAACTGGGTCCAACGTCGTAGCGTATCTTCTAAAGCAGGAAAGAGCTATATGAATTGTCATTATTTGAGATATTTAAGCACCTCAATGAGGCACTTAAGATATTGCATTGTTTCTCTCTACCCTAAGGTTGGCTGAAAGAAATTGCATTAGCGATAAGTCCGCTTTTGTACAAATTTTCATCTTCGATCCTGTACAATCCAATGATGTATTTATGTAATTGGTGCAATAAAGTGTTTATTCATTCGTTCATTATAATCGATCAATCAATACCAGAAACTGGCCTACATAACCGCAAAATCAATCTGTTTATGACAACTGTTTCTCCCATTGTGGCATCCACATAAATTAGACCCGAATAAACAGTACACTTATTCCAACCTCTCTGACTTATTGGCTAGCAAAAACCTCTACATCTAAAATGTACCTTATCAGTAAAGTAATAGGGATGTTTTACGCTCCATTGCGTGTTCTTGGTAATCCCAAATGACTAATCTTAGAGTACTTCACCCGCCTTTTGCAGATGTCGATCGATTAATCTTGCTATTGGAATTATTCGGGCTGTTGACTGGTTGCCGTGGTTACGAGTTCACTGGCTGTGGAAATTGGTCGGGATCAGATTTCTGTGTACTGCAGTCATGCATTTGATATGCCTGTGGAATTCTATATTTGCTGAAATATGACAAAATTACATAATCTTTATAGTTATACAAATCAGATATTAGGAGATCCGTAGGAGAACAAAGGTTGCTGACATAGCCCAGCAGATTAGCTGTGTGAAGTGGCAGTGGGCGGGGCACATAGCGCGGTGGGGCAGAAAGGTTCTCGAATGGCGACCACGTATCGGTAAGGGCAGCATTGGACACCCAGCGGCAATAAAAATCTATGGGTTATATTGTACCATGTGGTATAAGGGCGAAGGCACGTTAAGCCGTTGGTGCAGCTGCTAACCGGTGAGAAACCACGCGAGAGACGGAAAGGCGGTTTGATAAAACTAAGTAGGATACACAGAGTCAATTTACATACTTAAATGATCAAATTACATATAATTTACATGCTGCAAAAAAAAAATATTTTTAATTATATAAAAGATAAGCAAAACTATGAAAAAATACTATCAACTTTGATCCTATATATAGATCTGGCTAAATCTCACGATCAACTTGGAATCCGCAAAGCTAAAACTCAATATCGGATATAAACTAGGATTTATAAGACTCGATTTCGTATCGGAAATTGAAATTTAAAATATTACAAATTCGCTAATCTAGTATTTCAATTTTGGAATTTCTCAAATATGAGAATCATATTCATTGTCATTAAATACTTTTTTTCTTATTTGTCAATGGCCAGCAATGCGGTCAGATTTACAAATTTATAATATCTAACTTAGCTTACTAATGATTGTCATCTAGGGACATAAATACTAATGTCACAATGACATTGTAAAACAAGTGGACAATAATAAATCATCATCGACGTTTGGACTTGCAAAATATATTTTATGGAGTCATTTAATCTTCCAATCTTGTAAAAAAAAAAATTGTTTTAATACCTACTAAATCAATAAATAAATAGCTGGAACAACCGTTTCATCATTCGCTATATACTTTAAAAATATTATGCAAATAAATGTTTACTCGTATAAACAAATTAAAGGAAAGCTGAAATTATCATCAACATTTTACATCAAACCTTTCGTGATTAAGCCATATAATATCAAAGAAATATCATATTTCGTTTCGGGATCGAAAGATTTATGGTAGAAACGCGCGGTATTATATTTCTACAGTAATGCACTTAGGAAAATTGATATTTCCGGTTATAAAGTTAAGAATACCAATAAGTACTCACATTTTAATCGGGGGTGTTTCAGAGAACTTTTATTTCGGGATTTATCTTTATGTACAGTCGGAGCCATGTTAGAAGTGACCATATACCTGCTATAGTGACTTGGGGGGCTTGGGGATAAGTTATCTGCCTGAGTAACCAACATATCATACCTACTATAGAGACTTAGGGGGCTTGGGGATAAGTTATCTGCCTGAGTAACCAACATATCATACCTACTATAGAGACTTAGGGGGCTTGGGGATAAGTTATCTGCCTGAGTAACCAACATATCATACCTACTATAGAGACTTAGGGGGCTTGGGGATAAGTTATCTGCCTGAGTGACCAACATATCATACCTGCTATAGTGACTTGGGGACTTTAGTAAGCTTTATCTGCCTGTACAAAGGGCCATATAACAAATATACCACCATGTGTAAGAGTAAAGTATATTTTTCTATGTAGCCTACTGTACTGACTTTTAAAGGTAATTTTACCCTTCTGGCTATAGAAGACAGACAGACTTTCGCATTTATAATATTAGTATGGATTATGCCCAAAATCGGCAAGGGCGTTTGGTGAGAGTGATGTGTCTTCTTCTTCGTCCGAGCGTGTTTCCCGGTTATATCTTTATCATGCGCATCAATGCGTACGCTATTAATAATGGTCCTGATCTGGCGGAACTGGTTATTACAATTAAGCGACTGCCGTCTGACCTTCGAAATCCTTTTTACAGGGAAACCAGATCCACAGCAACATGACCCGGGTATGTTAGTAGCCAACACTGACAGATTTTCAGGCCACCTAAAGGCATCTGACATAGCCTAACGACTGCCATCTACCGATGACAGCCGGGCCCAACGACTTAACGTGCCTTCAGAAGCACGGAGGAGCTTAAGAGAGAAATGCCACTAATGGCGACCAATCCAAACATGGCCGCGCACTCGCCGTCGCCGTCGCTTGACACGCATTATCGTTACAAACACGCGCGCCGCGCTAGGCTATCGAGCTCCTGGTGAGAGTGATGTTTTGTTTATGTATATCTTTTTGTCGTCGACTTCCATAGCTGAATCGGATTGAGGGATTTCAACCATTTCGACCTTTAATATCATATACGAAACATACCAATGGTATTATTAAAAAAAATATATACAGACTAGCTTTCGCCCGCATTTCTGTCGGGAACAATGCTTTTTCCCGGGATCAAAGGTACCCTATGTCTTTCTCAAAACTCCTATGTGTATGCGAAATTTCAAGAAGACTAGTTCAGTAGATAGGGCGTAAAGAGGTAACAGACAAACAAATATACAAACTCACTTTCGCTTTTATAATATTAGTTGGGATATTACCTAATACGGTGTTAACCATAAATGATAAATACCATCGATATGCGGATTGTCTTACTTAATTGTGTGTCATATTATGCGCCATCGGTAATTGTCAATGCGACTTATTACCGTGGTAAATGTACTTATTTTGTTCTTAAATAATACAATAGACAGCTCAAAGCGATAATAGAAATGTTCATTTTATCATCCTTTCAGACTCACGTAATGGAGCCGCGAGATTTAATAAGACGCGAAACAATAGGCGCTATATTATGGTCTTCTTTTCTCTTTTTTAGGGTTCCGTATCTCAAAAAGAAAAAACCGGAACCCTTATAAGATCACTTTGTTCTCCGTCTATCTGTCAAACTTTCTTCTGAGTAACGCATAAATGTATGTAGTTGAAACTCATAACATAAACTTAATTAAAACCCACGGTTTCTTTTGACTGTAAGGTAATAAAAATTCGTCATTGAGACCTATATTTTTTTATAAGGGTTTAGATTTTTAAGCGACGATGATATAGTTTGTAGCGCTTCAACTCTTTGCTCATTTTAGTGATGCAAATTTATCGATATTTTGCTACATCATTTTTTAACTCAAAATGTACTTATTTTTTTATAACTTAAATCGTAAATCCAGATTCTTTGATGACCTTATAAAGTCATAGAAATACGCCTAATGCTGGTTGCTTTAAAACGACTAGAAACTTTAAAGGAAGCCGTCCAAAATACAAACGATAATGTCAAACCACTTACCATCATGTTCAGCTGTGGTAGACGGATAGACGAGTGATCCTATAAGGTTTCTCTTTTTGTAATTTTTAAGTAGAGAACCCCAAAAACGAATAAATCACAATACAATTCGCGAAGCCAAGTAGAGTTGAGAGCGTGAGTCGATATAATCACCCACGGAACACACCCCTATAAATTACACAGTGGGGACGTCGTAAATATCCACATTTATTCGGAAACACCTCCTAACGACCGCTTTCACCTATTCCAGGCATGCATAAAAGAATTTCATAGCTTTAAATCTGTTTTTCACGCGATTTTCAAAGCAGCGTTTTTGTGTTCCGTATAAAAGAAAAAAATATTATCGAAAAAAAATTTTTTTTTTCATGTCGCTCCTAAGCTAATCTCATAATATTCACGCGATTTCCGAAGCAGGTGTTTTGGGTACAGTATAAAAGAAAAAAGTTTTTTTTTTCTTTTAAACATTACCTCTCTTTAGCTAATCCCATATATGATGCTTTGATTACTAATCATAATGAGACGCTAGCTGGTACTAAGTGTTGCAGGCTTAATCACCTTATTGTTTGATATTTAAGATGATTCTATATACCGGAAGGCACGCTTAATCGTTGGTCCCAGCTGCCATTTTGTAGTCGTTAAAAGAATCACGTCAGAGTCCGAAAGACGGTTTCGAAGAAACCAGGTTGTGAAAGGTCGATTGACCTTGTCGCCTATACTAAATGATGACTAATAAGCAGTTCACATTTCAATACGCTATCTCTAATCCACACACATAGATACCTTTATTATATAAACTTCAATACATTAGAAACAAAAACCCATAGAAACTCCCGTCTCTTACTTAATTAAATAGGATTGGGGGATAAAAACCCGAAGACTTCCTTTCAATTTGCGAGCTTCCAATTAACAGCCTCCAGAGATGTCGCTTTCAATGCTTTGTCGGTGTGAATACAGTTTCTATTGCTTTTATTCTTTTGTGGACTTTTGTGGTCTATAGGGTCCAATTTTACTGAGTACAGATAAAATATTTTATTAGTAGCGTGTCTAATTAATGGGCGAATCGAATTATGTACTATACGCTGATCCGTTTATAAATATTTTAATTTATAACAATTGTTCTATTTCATGGGTGTAAAATATCTCTCTCGACCATTTTGTAGCTAGATTTTTTAAATACAGTTTATAGTATATAGTAATGTCCCTGTGGGTCTGGTTTTCCTGTAAAAAGGGTTACAGAGGTCAGACGGCAGTCGCTCCATTGTAATAACCAGTTCCGCCAAATCGGGACCATGATAAATAGCGTACCCTGGGCTCTGAAGCGTAAGCTGAAGATGCAACCGGGAAACGCGCTCGGACGAAGAAAAAAGTAGTACCTATAGTATATCAGCCACAAGACGTCCACTACTGGACATAGGCCTCCCTCATGGATTTCGCATCCAGCGTCTTCCTGCAACCCTTATAAGGTCGTCGGACTATCTAGTAGGTATGGATGTCCCACGCAACCCTTGCCAGTACGTGGTCGCCATTCCAGAACGCCTTTCTGCCCCAACGGCCATCAGGTCTGTGCGCTATGTGCCCCGCCCATTGCCGCTTCAATCCGGTTCTTATGCGAACCTCCTCATTTCTCTCCATAGCGCATTGACCGTTGATCATATTTAATATTTATATGCAATGCTAAATAATATTATTATCTATCTATCTTTCTTTCTTTATTTAGAAGTTGGTTAAAACATTTCAGAAGAATGTACAGTGGTACCAAATGTAGAACACTATGTCAAACATTAATACCGTCCCATCAACTCCCGGGGCGCGGCTTGAAACGGAAATTTATTTTCTTGTTTTATTAAAGCAATTTTGGCTCTTCGGATAGGGTTGGCAACTTCTAATACTTACTACCCAAGTTTAATTTTTCCGTTAAGGGCCTTTAATTTGTTTTTGTAGACCATAGATTCAAAATATGGCAGCCTAGAAACCGCGAATTCATATTTCTGGGTTATAGATTTTGTTGAAGCTATTTTTTGTCATTTCTATTATATATATAATTTGAATTTAATTGATTTTAGGCATGTTACACAGTCAAAACAATGTTTTATTTATTAACAATTGTAAAATGGCTGTATGTACATGGAAATTGGTAATCCTGTGTTAAGTTTTTTTTTCCATTACGTCGATTTCCAAAGCAATAATAGGTTAAAAAAAGTTTTGATTCATAGCAAAAAATAGAGAAAAGTTTTACACTGCGTGCAGTGTAGAAAAGAAAACTAATATTATAAAAAGATGGTCAATATATTATTATAACATGAAGCCAGTTTTTTTCATATAAAACTAAGAAGTGCCAACCCTACTCAGTGAGGTTAATGGAGCCAGTCGGGGTATGAATATTATGCGAACTAAATCTTTTATTATGAGTGGTGAAAATGGTCATCGTTCGATATGACACTTTATTTCAGGCATTTTATATCAAGTAGCCCGTATAGTTCTACTAGTAGGACTAAACGGAGAAATATAAGTACTTATGGTAGGAAATGAGAGACAAGGTGAAGTTTACGCCGTTTATTCACTCAACGACTGAATAATATTAACACTTCTACTATTAACTGAAGTTCGCCTCGCCATACCTTAAAATCTCAGCAAGTATGGCAACAATCCTCCCAATGAATAATCTTTGGGGGAGGCCTGTGTTTGGCATTGGACAGCCTGTGGTTGAAATTTATTTCCATACTAATAATATTAAAAATGGTAAAAAGTCGGACGAGACTAACCGACATAGCCAAAGTGGTAGTCGAAAGAAAGAAGCGATGGGCGGGACACATATGCCGCACAAGAGATGAGCGTTGGGGACAGTTAGTGCTTGAGTGGAGACCCAGAACCGGACGTAGAAGTGTCGGTAAACCCCATGCCATATAGTCCGATGATCCGGTCAAAGTTGCCAGAAGGAGTTGGATGAGGAAAGCACAAGACCGAGAGGAATGGCGTGCATTGCTAGATGCCTACACTCAGCATTGGGTGACGATGGGCTGAAGAAGAAGAAGATTAAAAATGGTAGTCTGTCTTTCTGTAGGTCTGACACTTTTACGACTAAACGTAGTCCGATTATGAAGAAATTAAGGGTCAAATATAGGTTACTTTTAAGCGCGATATAATTGAGTACACCGTGGGCAACAGCTTGTGAATACATTACTGGAAGTCGACCAGAGCATATTCCCAAGTATTTTCAAAAAAGCCCAATGAAGCACCCCTTGTGATTTTCAAAATAAGCATTCTTAATTCGTCATCATTTCAGTGACTGACCCTGATCGTACCTTTTGTAAGTTTCTTTTCATCCATACTCTCTACATGACCAAATTTTTTCATCATCATTTCAGAAACAGGCCGTCCAGTGCTGGACGTAGGCCTCCCCCAATTATTTCCAGAACTACTAACCTAAAGAAGCTCGCAGGCAGATGCTGGATACAGGCCGCCAACCGGTCGTTCTGGAAATCCAAATTTCTAAGTAAAAAAGAACTTTCAGTTATCTACATCTACTAATATAATAAAATTAAGTTTGGTTGTTTGTTTGTGTGAACGCTGAAAGCCTAATCTTGGGGAATTTTCAATCGACTTCAAAAAGAGGAGGTTCTCATTTTGTCGGAATGTCTTATTATATTTTTTAATTTATTCGAGCTAATAGTAATAAGCCACCGCGGGCGTGTGTGAGTAGAACCGCTGATAACAGTTAGTTATATTACTAAAAGCAAATACGTCCATCTATCACTTATTCCTCATTTTTTTGTTTTTAATTTTTATCCAAAAAAAAACATAAAAAATAAAAGGGAATTCAAACAGCATATTTACAAAGATCCTAAACAAACACGATGGATGTCATCTCCGGATTTTTAACGGAAACACTCGTTAGTAATGTAAACATAACAGAATACATTTGTATCATTCGTAAACCAATTTGGGAGCACAAATAAATATCGCTAGTCAACGGAACGCGAAAATATAACTCTGTTATCGGTAAATTAGCTTCATTAACCCGCGACGCAAAAAAAAAGTGTGTTATAAGTTTGACCTGTCTTTCTGTCTGTCTGTCTCTGGCATCGTAGCTCCCGAACAGATGAAGCGATTTCAATTTAGTTTTTTTCGTATTAACGGTGACTTACGGGCGAGTGTTCTTAAATATGTTTGATGAAAATCGGTTGAGCCGTTTAGAAGTTGTGGGGGTGAAAGTGGGGAAAAACAACCGAATGTCTGAAAATATACTTGAGTGGGATAATAGCATTTGCCAGTAGACCCGGGGGTCATAGGTTCGATTCCCATGGAAATAATACTTTGTTTAGTTGTATCTAGTTTTGCTTATACATTTTAGGGGTGAACAGCTGATTGTCTGATAATGAATCCGTGCTTCGGAAGGCACTTTAAGCCGTTGGCCCCGGCTGCCATCTGGTAGTCGTTAAATTATATTTACCTAGTCATCACGACACAAATTTTTCCAAAATCTCTACATCTTTAGAACAATTATTTTTTTTAATACATTTATGACCATGCCGTGGTATCAAATAAAAACAAAATAAAAACTTCTTTTTTTAATCCGTTTGAAAAACAACACAATTATGATCAACTTTAAAAAAAATACGTATAAATACAAAGCAAATCATATTGTTCAATAGACTCCAAAAACAAGTTAACTGTGCAGTCTACGTGCAACGTGACCACATGAGTAGATATGGGAACAGAAACAAACAATTATACAACTTTAAAAACAGTTTTCTCATCATCATCATATCAGCCACAAGACGTCCCCTGCTGGTCATAAGCCTATCATAGATGTCCAATCGGACTGATTTAAAACGGCCAGACCTTAATAAGGTCATTGGACCCCTTGTCTCGCCGTTACCGTGGCTGCTACCGGAGCCTAGGATATCGGGGCTGCCGGGGACTGGGGGCCTGATCCGATTTTTGTTCTCACACAAAACCACATTTGATCGATGAGTGTAAGAAAGACTAATTTCCTCTCTTTCGCGCTTCGTTCATACGAGATGAGCATGTGCTCTGTGCGTAGCGTCACTACCATTTGTAATCGACTTCAAAAAACAAGGAAGTTTCTCAATTCGACTGTACTTTACACACTAGCGTCTTATTATTACAGTTGCGCAAAGACCAGAAGTGGACTTGGTCATCTTAGCCTCCAATACCAGATCGCCAAATCTTGCAATCTTGCACCAACTGTTAGTAGTCGCCAACTACGTGGTTTCGTAGGTCCTTACTTCATAACGCAGTGATACCTATGTGACCAACTGATCGATGTCCATTTGGGCTGCCCATGTTCTCTTCACAACCCGATCTTCCCCATGTTCAGCATCAAAGTCTGACTCTGATCTGAAAGAAATAAAAATAGAAAATTTGTTTATTTGACTCATAACTTAATTAATTCCATACGTTTAATATCAACAAACAACGTCAAAACTGCGCCCGCTCAGCATGTTTTGTGCACTGATCTGCTTTGATATCACCAATTATATTTTTTTAGACACTAGAATTAATGAATGAATAAATGAACATTTTGTTGCGCCAATTACATTAAAGTACATCAATGATATAAGATCTAGATCTCTGACTGTTTTTTCTTGCGCTTCGAGTCCTTGTGAATTCTTTTTTTAGTATAATTCAAGTGATTAATTTGAACCTGCATCGAACCCTAAGTCGTTGAAAATCACAATTCTGTTCTAATATCTACTCATGTTACATAACCCCCTTTCTTCCCGATCCCCTCTCTATAACAGGCGATCGATCAAAGTGTTGCCAGCTTTGAACCATAAAATATAATTACCGAGTTTTTCTAGCCCGGAAAAACTTTTTCTCCACTCTACGAAAAAGTGTCATACAAAGTGAAATTTATAGATAATGTTTATTATAACTTTTTGTATGAAAAATTTTCCTTTATATTTTATAGCGAACCCTAATTAGAAGACATTATTCGTGCAAGAAAATTTTCTAATTAACTATTCAGTCATCATCATCATTTCCTGTAGGTGACACGGTCAATCGACCATGCACACCCTGGTGTCAGAGTTCTTCAGAATCGCCTCTCGGCATCTGGCGTGGTTCCTTTAACGACTACAAGATGGCAGCCGGGACCAACGACTTAACGTGCCTTCCGAAGCACGGAATCATCTTTATTAACAGACAATCAGGTGATTCAAGCCTGCAATGTCCCAACCAAACTGAAAATAAATAAACAAAGTATGCTTCCCGTGGGAATCGAAGCCACGAGCCCCGGGTCTACAGGGAAACGCCTTAACCACTGGACTACAGAGGCAGTTTTCCTGCAGTCAACCAATACCATGCATGCATTTCAACTGTCTTCTTATCGATTTACATTTTTCACAATAAATGAATTATAACTTTTAACTTAGTGCCCTAGACGTGTAAGTACATTTATCTGAGCTAAGACAATGAAGCAAGGGGCAGTGGGGCAGTAAGGTTCTTGAATGGCGACCACGCACGGGCAAGCGCAGCCTCGGACACCCACCGACCAGATGGTCAGATGACCTGAAGAAGGTCGCAGGTAGACACTGAAAGCAGGCCGCTTCCAACCGGTCATTGTGGAAATCCCTGGGGGAGGCCTTTGTCCAGCAGTGGACAGCCTGCGGCTAAAATTATGAATGATGATGATAAATGACGCTGAAATGCTTGTGCAAGTAGCAGTGGTTGTAAAAAGATCCTGTTTTTAGTGGTGCGTACAAAAATGAAATAACGGAACCCTTATTGGATCACTCGTGCGTCTGTCTGTCCGTCCGTCTATCACAGCCAATTTTACCAAAACAGATGAAATTTGGTAGGATGGCTTAATCCTGTGATCCAAACACATAGATATGCAAAGTAATTAACCTTAGATAGGGTTTCATACATACAAAAACATGAAAAATACCACCAAATTGAACTCCTTAGTGAAAATCCGTTGGAAAGAAAGAGAGCTAATATAACTGTCCTATTTAAATTCAATGTACTATTCATATCCGGGGTCGGTGTGAGCTATGAGCTGCCGGAAATGAAAACCATTTGCTTCCAACTAGGTGCCTAACGAGCTTTATACGAACTGTCTCCGTGGTTCATTGGTTAAGACGTTTGCCTGTAGACCGGGGGTCGTGGGTTCGATTTCCACGGCAAGCATACTTTGTTTAGTTGTTTCCAGTTTGGTTAGGACATTGCAGGCTTGAATCAACTGATTGTCTGATAATAAAGATGAATCCGTGCTTCGGAAGGCACGTTGAGCCGTTGGTCCCGGCTGCCATCTGGTAGTCATTAAAGGAACCACATCAGAGGCCGAGAAGCGGTTCCGAAGAGCTCTGACACCAGGTAGTGCATAGGCGATTGACCGTGACGCCTACTCGAAAGAAGAAGGAAACAAGCTATACACATACAGGGTGCGCCAAAACTTCTGTGTTTTTTAAGGAGACATACATAACTCAAAACTGGAGACATGAATCATCTTTTATAACCAACTACGACCGGCGAACTCCACCTGAACCCACTTTTTTCACCGTTTAAACCTTCCTAAACTTCCATAAATATTTCAAGATTAAAAGTTATTAGTTCAGTCTAAAGAACAGCAGAAAATTACGGCGTTCATTGGTACAGCGGATGATTTAATCTAAGCATTATACTTTTTGAAAACATGAAAAAAAAAAACACATTGCGACCAGCCTCACAGTAGGTATCGGCAAAGCTGCTTAGATCGGTAAATTTTGCTTGCTCTTTAGGTTTTCAGTTTCAATAAATCTAGAGTTTTAGATGGAACGAACAAAATATCCGACAGCTTAATGTAATTAAATCAAAACTATATTACAAAAGACTAAAGTAGAAAAAATATATGAATATTGATAGTAGGCGCTTGCACACGCGACATAACTTATACAATAAAACTTCTGCAAAAGAAATAGTATACAAAAAAACAAAGTATGGGTACAAGTAAGTAGCAAAAATACTTTGTACCACAACGACTTCTAATGGAGAAAACGACCCCTGAGTGGGAATTGAGGGCATAACGATGGACCCCGAAGGGCCCTAGGGACTCGGGTATAGTTACAACACTTCTTTTTGAGTGGAAAAGTTTAGTAGTTTCTTATCCAACTTATTGCGTCCCTTATTTAAATAGCTGAAGTCTTTCTTTTTATCCGACTGCGGAAAATAGTATTATGTTTCAAGTGTATGGATGTAATATATTTCTATCATTATTCATCATCTTTTCGTGTAGGTAAGACAGTCAATCGACCATCTACAACCTGGTGCCAAAGTTCTTGGGAACCGTCCTCGGCCTCTGACATAGTTCCTTTAACGACTACTAGATGGCAGCCGGGACCAGCGGCTTAAATCATCTTATTATCAGACAATCATGTGATTCAAGCCAATGTCCTTACCAAACTGGAAACAATCATACAAAGTATGCTTCCCGTGGGAATCAACCCACGTAGCCTGGGTCTACATATCACGGAGGCAGTTATGTTTCAAGTGAATGGGTGTAGTTATTTTCTATAAGACGCTTTACATAAAAAAAATGATTATAAATGAAAATACATTTTCGCCTACAAAATGTTCCTGTTTTATGACCGGATATAATATGAAGGTTAATTTTTATTTTAAATATTACTCGAGAGCAAAGCCTCGGACGAAAGTTAGTATATAAAGCCAGAGCTATAAAACATTATAATGTGGTACAAGTAGGAACTTGTTAACAATGTAATTCCGATAGAGTGCGCTGTGCCATAACAAGCATTCGATCTTAGTGCGCAGAGCTACGAACATTGATTATATAACTTGGTATTTACTTATATCAATTTTTTGTATACTTAATTTTTATCTAATTTCTTGTATGTTTGCTTGTCTTTTTCGTCCTTTGTTAATTTGTATGTGTGATAAATGTCTTAATAAAAGTCTATTCTATTACTATATTTGGATTTTATGTGACTTGGCCGTTGACTTAAATGTTACAACAATTAAATGTGCATACCTAAAGGATATTCAACGGCAGGTGAAAATCCAACTAAATTAATAAAGAAATCGCAGTAATGACACCTTATACTTGACTTGGCTTTGCTAAGAGGTTTCATTAAATTTTATAGATGAGCATCTCCATCGAAACTTGGCTTTTTTACATGATGTTTTTGGTCACTGTCTGTAGGTATAATGAGTACAATTGAAAAACTAAATAATTCAACCTTCATCTACTTATGAAAATCGTTTGAAATTCCCGAGAATGAATTCAAAACTCATTCTCTTGAAAATACAACTGCTCTCAGCGACTAACGTAATGCCAACATCAAGGAAAAAGAAAATAGATTGGAACAGTTATCATAAGACCCGTTTACAGATGCTGGCAACATTCCAGAAACTAACTTACACCTACGCTTCGACTCTATTCAATATGTATTGTATTTATTAGGCGTAAACCCAGATGTTATTAAAAGGATTAGGTCTGTTTTGAACTTGGCATACGTGCTTGAAGATACTGTTGCATACTTTGGGAATGGCAGACTTAGAAATTTAAAATTTCAACTGGGAAATATGAAATTGGTACTAATAGTGTAAGACTAACATGAGAATGTGGAAGGAGATGACATAAAAGAGTCAAACTCAAATACAGAAAGGGCAGGGATGATAATTTTTTTCATATTTATTATGTATTTTAGTAAATAAATAAATATATATATACAAATCACACAGATTGAGTTAGCCCCAAAGTAAGTTCGAGATTTGTGTTATAGGATACTAACTCAACGATAATATATTTTATAACAAATACATATATAGATAAACATCCAAGACCCAGGTCAATCAGAAAAGATAATTTTTCATCTTGCCCTGACCATGACTATAAGCTAACACTGTGATTTTTTTTCAAATTCTTAAAAGATATCTGACTAAGCTAAGCGACTTCTGCATCTTTATCCGAGGGCTGATCTGGGACCCTGAATTCGGCAGCGTTAAGCTGAGAATCCAACTGAGAAAACACAGTTGAATAAAAAATCACCTATTAAAGTATCAATTTGTCTTGATTTTCTAATGTGTTATGCATCTTATTACATTATTACTTAAATACCACATCCAAAAGTAACATTTACAACATCCGTGATCCAAACTGCAGAATTTTGTTCTTTGCAGTAAAAGTTGCTCGCGCAATCAGCTGATTAAACTAACATTCTCAATCCACTAACGACCGTAACAGTACCGAATAAAGTTTATTTTCCTTTGAGTAACAAGGCACATGTGGAAGCGGGCAATTCGCTTACGATAAATTAGAGGGCAAAATTTATTTTGAATTAGGGGAGTTTTAAAGGATTATTTTTATGGTGGTTTTCTTTGTATTACACTGAAGAAAGGCTTTGGCTTTTCACAAATAGTCTTCAGTCATAAAAATTAATAACTTTATTATTTATAGAAAAAGAACCTGACTGCATTTTTTTTATAACCTGGTATCACTTTTGACAATGGCAATCAATAATTCAATACTCATTCATAGAAGAAAGAAATTATTAAAATTAAAAAAATAAAGAGTCTCAATATTTTAATTCAATTGTTTGTTCAATTCAATCGTTCAGGATACAGATTGTTATAAAACAATAGATATTTTTATTTACATTTTTATGCTCAAGTAACATAGACCTCCTTTGGACGTTGGGAAAAACATATGAAATTAATCCGATTTCAAAGTTTCCTTTTGTTTAAAATTATGTTCTCTGCAGAGTCAACAACAAGTTTTCTTAGATAATATCGATTGACTTTATTAAACACTAGAACCATACAAAGAACAATACCTCTTCTTAGCGTGTCGGCGTTCACCTTCTATACCCTTGGATGCCCAAACCTGGGCCACCCTTACAGCGTTCTCTGTAGCCTTGTACAAATCCTCTGGTATCTTCACCATTTATGAAAGACCACCTGGCCAAGTTATCCTTTACTACAGCCAACTTGAGTTCTAAGCTTATTTGGGCATACAATAACCAAAATAAAACCAATTAAAACATTAATCAATATACATATAATAAGACACTAAAATGCGAGTGTCTGTACATTTAATATTTTTCAAAAAAACTGATTAAGTGCGATTAAAAAAGAGTAACAGAAACCAAAAAGACAGTTTTTGGAATTTTTGTCTGTCTGTATGTCTGTCTGGTACGTTATAACTTCGAAAATACTCAACGGATTTAAACGCGGTTTTTACAGTTGGATTACATATAATTAGGAGCGTTGTCAAAACTTTGTTTCGTCAAAATCGGTTGAGGGAAAAAGAAGTTATGGTCGATTGAAAATTTACTTCAAACACTGCTTTAAAACTTTTAATGCGTTAATTTGCGTACCTATAGACAAAACAAGCATGTTGGCCTATCGGTAGAGGTCGCGGATCATTTTTTTAAGTAGAGGGTTCGAATCCTGCTAGACATCACTTCTTTTGTTTTAACCCTTTTTTCGTTTTGTATTAATTTATTAGAAGTCTATTTTTTTTAAATATTTTAGTAAAGAAATGTTTCTAGAAAGTAGCTGGATCGAATCCTGCCACAAACAATAATTTTCTGTTTTCGTTTTTTATTTGTTTTCTAGAATTATTTTCTTACTTAGAGAAAGCTCTTAGCGTTAATTCCGTTAATATAAAAGTATTTTGTACTTATCTATCTATACATATAATAAGACAGTAAAAATCGAGTCTCTGTACATCAAATATTTTTTCTAAAAAACCTCTACGGGGCAATTAAAGAAGAGTAATAAAAACCAAAAAAACAATTTTTGCAATTTTTGTCTGTCTGTCTTTCTGTCTGTGTGGTGCGTTATAATTTCAAAACTACTCAACAGATTTGAACGCTGTTTTCACAGGTGAATTACATATAATTAGGAGCGTTGTAAAATCTTTGTTTCATCAAAATCGGTTAAGGGAAATAGAAGTTATGGTCATTTAAAGTTTACTACAAGCACTGCTTCAAAACTTTTAAACAGTTGAATGCGATTTATATAAACGTATTTAATTTAGATAAAGCTAGAATTTCTACTTATATCAATAAAGACAAAAACACACTGCAGTCTCTATTAAATTTTAATAAAATATCACATTGAATGTTTTTTTACATAAAATATCAATTTAGTTACATAAAATATCAATAGATGGCGCTGACTTTATTTTAATAGCAGATTGAAATTTTTCCTTACGGCAGCAATTAATTCTAACTATTTAAAAAAAGTTTGGCTGTTGATTTAGTACTATTGGTTGGTTTGTTTATCGGTCGTTTGTTGTGTTGTATTGTAAGCTATTTGAATTGATTGGTTGGTTTGGTTTGGCTTTGGTTTAAAAAATAATCAAATCAGTGTTTGACGGAACATACGGTCGTGTCTAATTTTTCTGACTTATCACTATTTATTGAGATTTTCTCCACTTTTCACGCCCACTAAAACTTTGGGAGTGGTCCTAATGACTCTGTAATAGGCTGTGTCTACTCTTTTAGAGACAAAGATTGATAGTATGAATGTTAAGGGCTCTTTCTTCTGAAGGTACGTTGTTCGTAAGCCGCGTAGTCGCGGCGCTCACTCATTTTGTAGGCATTTAGACATCATATTTGGGAAAATAACACTACAACATCTACTTCAGCGATTTTCACTATATAAATACTTTATCTAAAGGCTGGTATAAAAAGCAGGACAATAAGTTTATTATTTTAGGCATAGTATTGAAAATAAACTTCCAAAGGAGGCAATTTTGATTTTTCTATCGAGCGAATTTTGTCTGATATTGTTACTGTTACTGTAAGCGAATTTCACTCTGCTAGATCCTCAACTAAAAACATATATTTTTTCAGAATTTTACGACTGTTTAATACTGATTCCTATTGATTTTAAAAACGGTATTTGAGAAAAAAGTGGCCCTAATATTTAATGATATCGTAGCAATGTAATGGCTTTATAAAATTGGCACGGGAAAAGGATACAATAGAATTAACTATAGGTCTGGATAGTTGTAGTTTCCACAGGTTACGGGAAAAGCGATCTACACGCGGGCGGAGCCGCGGGCAACAGCTAGTACTAAATAAAAATATTCGATTCTTCGAAGAATTCGATTCATAGAATTTCGATGACAAATCATGCTGGCCACTTACACAAAAAAAGAAAAAAGGTGCCGCCATTTCCTAATCTATGGTACTAAGGCATAGAAAATGTAGATATTACAAAAATAGAATGGTTTGAATTAAAGGCTCAAAATATGTAGGCACTTTCAAACAGTCTCGTCATCACTCAGCCACGTTGGCATCCGTCCAATACAATTGGGGTCTTTGTTCAGTCTTCAAAATATAGCTCTCTCTCGTAGAGAAACGCTTACAACGTGTATTTTCTGCACCCAATATAGCAAGCAATATTGTGTACTTGAAGATTACTAGTATAAGACGTGAAACATGAAAGATTTTTGATGATCTTCCAAGGTATTCTAACGCAATCATAAAAAATCAACAGTTAGTATTAAGATTTTGAAGCATATGACCCTTCCTCTCCATCTTGTCCGTTTTAGCAGACTAACTTCGCCTTCTATGTCTAAGTCAATAATGGGACATTTATTTCCATTTCTAAGCCAGCTTCGTAATGGCAATAATTCATTCCCGTTTCGAAGCTGGCTTCGAAATGGGATTTTTTTTCCCATTTCAAAGTCAGCTACGAAATCTAGCTAGGAAATGGTACTAAGGGGAAATATCAACTACCTGACCCCGGCAAACTCCGTACCGCCTAAACGCACTTTTCTCACCGTTTAAACCTTCCCAAAGCTTCCACAAATATTTCAAGACCAAAATTAAACAAACAGGTCCAGCCATTTTGGAGTTTTAGCCATACTAACGAACAGCAATTGATTTTTAAATGGGTAAAGTTCTCTAATTTAGGAAATAAATTACTGTTATTTTAATACGTAGAAGAACTGCGAACGTATATACTCGCAGTAAAAAGTGTTTTCTCTCTAATATTTTAGCCAGCATTTGTCGCATGAATAACACGGAATGTCAATTCAAAACTCAAAATAATGCTTCGATGGCATTTTTGCCCAGTTCCATTAGATTGTCTTTAGTCTACGATCGTAAAACTTACAAAGTTTGAGCAAATATTATTGAAAGAAGTAATATATTTTTCGCACTCCCAACGCGTGAAAAGTTTTAAAATAAAATGTATTGTAACCATACTGCGCTGTAGGATAGCTGAGAAAAATATTCTAATGTTAAACTACCGATGGGGGAAAGTTGTTAATAAACTTATTGTGCGACTTCATAAGTTTCGCTGCTGGGAATGAGAATCTCAATTTCATGCTGCTTAAAGCAGCTTATTTATCTATAATTTATAAAAACAACTTATTTGTTGTTTATAACTTTATTTTATAGTATTTTCTATCGACAATTTACTAATTATAATGCGTAATATGGGTTAATACCTGTTTTTTTTTTTATTTAAAGCATTAATAATTGACACTGCGCTGTAGGCACGGAATTGAGTCAGAAAGCATGGAAATGGCAAGTAGGCGTGGCATGGGCACCTTAACTAAAGCATATCTCTCCAAACTCAGTAAAAATGAACGCGGTCGTATTTGGACTAAGTCGCTCATCTGCACAACTGACTTTATTTTGTAGTAATAATGAGTGAAAAAACTAGTGAGTTTGTGGACACTGATTTTCGAGTTATTTTTGACCTGCGCCATTTAATGCTTTCTTTATTCCGTGGTTGTAAGTCGTTGTGGTATCGGTATCGTAGCTCTTTAACGGATGAATCGATTTTAGTTTAGTTTTTGTGCACATAAAAGAATAAGACTATGTTTTGCCACACTTCATGCAGAACCGCAACTAACTAACTAACACAAGTATAGAGAGGTGTAAGTTGTGGACGCGTATGCGGGGTTCCGTAGAACTTCCTAAATGTACATTGTGTAGCTGAATGTTTTTGTACACTGGATAGTTACGTTGTATTTCAACATCTTCTTCGTCCGAGCGTGTATTCTAATTCTATATTCAGCTTACATTTCCGAGCCCAGGGTGCGCTTTTAATCATGGTCTTTATTTGGCGGTGCTAGTTATTACAATGGAGCAACTGCAGACTTCCGACAGACCGGTCAGAATGTCACAAAGCCGGATTTAAATGAAAACAATTGGCTTTAACGATCAATTTATTAATAAAAATAAGGTCGTGGGCTGATGGCCCGTCTGTTCTTTACTTGGCCACTACAGTACTTCCCGGTCGCAACGGCGAGGAAGGCTCCTGGTGGTCGGCAGCTGTCCGTTTGGAGGTAGGTACACGGGGAAGATCGGCGTAGCGGCAGCCAGTAGCTAGACGCGTATGGAGTATGGGGGAAGCAGTAAGCCCCAAATCTTGAACCCTATAAATAATAGTCCTTACTATTATTTATAGGGTTCAAGATTTGTGAGGAATATGTCCCAGATCCGACTCCGATTGGTAACACTGACGGCTGGTGGTGGTGATAAGCTCGCGGGAGTATGTAGGTACCACTAATATGTAGCAGGTGCAGTGCAGTGTTAGGCAATCAGAGCGGTTTTAGCAAAAAGCATGGAAATTCTAAACATATGGGAATGATGACATACCTAACCTAAGCACAAGTAATAAAATTCTTTAAGTGAGATGCAAAATCAGCTTATAATGAAATTATTAAATGTTTTCCATTATAGCGAGTGAAACATGAGTGATAATGGTGATTTAGCTTGCTAAATAACATACAGGTCTGTATTTAAAAACACACAGCTACAAACAATTGTTCAACACTTACCCTAATAGGGGTTTAAATCCTATATTTAGTTCAAAGTTCTGATCTGACTGATACATATACACTGGTAATCTACCACTAGTAGGATAATGAAATTATGGCACTTTATAGCGTAATAAGTACGTAGTAACCACAGTCGTGGCGGAGCGCGCAATACGTGCCGCTCGCCACAAGATGTCTCAACGAATGTGGAAGGCGGGGCTCGGGCACGCTTGGGTGCGCGGGCGCCGGGCGCGATCGCCTTATCGATGACGTCACGGATCATACGATGTCGAGACAATAGCCCGCCGGCTGAGATCGCCTGATCGATGACGTCACGGATCATACGATGTCGAGACAATAGGCTGCCCGTTGGTTGGTACGGTCAACAGAAAAATAACTTGTAAAACTAAGTTAAGTTTTATTTAAGTGTAGGAATTAAGTATGTACATCATTTAATTTTATTTTCAACTATAGCTTTAAGTTCAATTTAGATGTAAGTTTTTTAGTATTAAGTTTTAACATTTTATAGTTTTAAGTTTATTAATATTTCTTTATTAGCTTAGGTTTAATTTAGGTTAATTAATTATTATTATTATTTTATATATTTAGGGTAACGAGTACTTACGTTACATCCATAACCCCCTTTTTACAGGGAAACCAGACCAAAAGAGGAAAATAACCCGGGTGTGTGTGTGTTATTGGCCAACAATGTCAGATTTTTAGGCTACCTAAGGTATCTGACATAGCCTGTCGACTGCCATCAGCTTTAAAAGCCGTGACCAACGGCTAAATGTTTCTTTCAAAGTATGGAAAAACTCAAGACAAAAAAGCCACTAATGCCGACCAATCCAAGCTAGACTAATTTTAAATATTGCTTTCTATAATCACTATTTTACTTAAACACGACGTAATTGAAAAACGACTACAAGTTTATACACCTCTCTCTCTCTCTCTCTCATCTTAACGCTTTCCTGGTTTATTTCTCAGTTGGTTGCTTCGGAGTTCAGAATAAAACCCACCGTAATACATAAGTTTTCTCATACTTTTGAGGCGCTTTTTACGTTAAGAAAGCTTAATATAATGTGCAGAAATTGGGGGAAAAAACTGATGCTCGAAGAATTCCCTACGAAGCCTTTCGTATGAAGCCATAGCAAGTATTTGAAAAAACATCACTGGCTTTTCAAAGGACGGTTTTTCAATTTGCACTTCTAAAAGGCGCTTCAAGAGATACTTAACAGAATGCAAGGCAATGCCACAATAGCCCTTTATATCGCCGCTGCAGCTCTTTCATATTCCACAAACTCGATATAATTAGATAAATTTTCAGGTCTTAGGCACTGTGGTCCAAGTTATATGAGATATTTTTAAACTGTTTAATTGTTTCAGGGGGTCTCAAAACGCCACTTTGAGCAATTCATCGAATCGATTCATATTACGAATTCCTTAGCAATTCTGTAGCAATTCCTCTATTTTTTGTAAAATGGCCAACTAAACTTTGCCATTCCTCTTCAAAAAAATTGAAAGAAATAGGAATTGCTAAAGAATTGCTAAGGAGTTCGTAATATTAATTCGATTAGATGAATTGCTCAAAGTGGCGTTTTTAGACCCACAGGTCTTTGTAACAATTTTCATCTTCGTTTTTTGGTGCAATAAAGTGTTTATTCATTCATTCATTCATTCATTCAGGCGTTACTTTGCGAAATTCAAAGTTACAAGTAGAAATCCCACCTAATATTATAAATGCGAAAGTGAGTTTGTATATTTTTTTGTTTGTTTATTTGTTTGTAACCTGTTCACGGCCTATCTACTGAACCAATCTTCCTGAAATTTCGCATACACGTAGTTAGGAGTATTGACAAGGACATAGGGTACCTTTTATCAAGGGAAAAATCACTGTTCCCGAGGGAAATTCATACGGGCGAAGCCGCGGCCGAAAGCTAGTTAAGATTGATTTCCATTGCTATTTAATTGGGTATGCTAAATTAAAAAAAAATGTTTTTTTTTAAATATTTTTAACTGAAAATTTAGACTATTTTAGGAAACTAATTTGATTATTTTCGCTTAAATTACTATTATTAATTTTATATGAATTTTTAAAGTTTTATAGTTCATGACGTCATTTTACTAGACGATGTTACCATTATATAGTATAGTGCCACAGTGTGGTCACAATAAAAACGAACGTGACTTTTATTTTACAATAATTTTACGGCCCTGGAAACAAGTCCATTAAGGCCTTTCTTGAAATTTTAATCTTCTTCAGTCCTACTTTAATCAAGAAAAACGTCAAGTCAGTAATCTATCCCAGTCAAGTAAGTCTATAGTCAGAGTCAGGTGGCTTAATACCATCTCTTAAAACCATGCAAGGACGAGTGAGTAAGCGAGACAGCGCAATACATGATGTAAGGCGACATCTCCCTTACTCAATCGTTCTTGCATGGTTTTAAGAGATGGTAGTAATACCATCCAGTAGTAGATGGTAGTAACCCCCTGGGTTATTACTGTCTCTTAAAACAATGCAAGATCCAGTGAGTAAGCGAGACAGCACATCATGTAAGGCGACATCTCGCTTACTCATTGGATAGACAACTGGATAGATGGTAGTAGGCCACCAGGGGGGTTACTATAGTCTCTTAAAACGATGACATTGAAATATTGACTTGACATGACATTGATAGATCATAAGTTTTTTTTTTAATTTGTTCGTTTTACGGTCCTAATTCTAGTCGGAATCCGAAGTGTGGACACGGACACACTTAGGATACGAATTAAAGCGTAGACGCAGCTTTATTTGCTTAATGACGTCATTTAGGTGTCGAATGAATGTTACAACTTCCACGGCATTTTTGAACATTTCACCGCAATCAATGTACATTTCTAGTCGAAAATACAAAAATATGGTATGAAATCAAAATATCTCGAAATGGTTTTCGTATTTTAGTGTGTTAAAAAAATTTAGCATACCCAATTGTGCTGCATTTGTTCCTGTCTTGTACCTAAGGAGTTTAGGTAGTATATTCATATTAAATCTTCAGTTGCTAATTTCAGCCACGTCTAATACTAATGCTAACTCACACTCAGTGTACCGAACTCAGTCTCATGCACGTCCTTATTTGCATGACTGTATACACAATCTGTTTGTCAACCAGGGCCGGACTGTGAATAACTCGAATCAATCACGGTGTTCTCGGACAAGTTCGTTAGTGCGGAGCGTGCGGAGTGAAACACGATACGGTGATTGATACCGCTATTGATATTTTTGCTTCTTTTTTTAATGTTCTTGTTCAAATAAATACTTAAGTTCTCCTTAGCGAGTAGCCGCTGGCTTTTCTATACTAATATAAACAAGATGAAGAGTTTGTTTAATAATGAATTAATAAAATAAAAATGTTTCTTGGATAAAATACGTTTTTCAGAAAATAAGAAGTTGCTGAAGCCTCCTTTGTGCTTGTTATCATTCGATGCATACACATAAGTTTAAAACAACAAATATCTTATATTTTTCCTCGCCAATTTAAAAAGCAAGTAAAATCATGTGATAGGTTCTAAATAACACGTTAGCTAGATAATAAAAGTATGATATTTAAAGTATAGGAAAAAAGTTCCCACTATCTATTATTCTAGAATTTTATTAGATTTCTAGTTAAGATTTTGCTTCTAAGTTCTCAGTTAACTCACTATTCGCCAGGGCCGTGTCCAGGATTTTCAAATAAAATTGCTAACGTGATCACTAGCGGGTACGTTTACAAAATTTCATGGTAGATGCACAGAGCCGGACTGTGAAATCAATTATGTTATCGAACAAGTTCGTTAGTGTACTAACAAATCCCAATACGAAACGTGATACTACTAGAAATATGATCATTTTTTTTTTGCCACATTCGTTTCAACTCTTCTTCTTTTTATTTTCGAATCGAAATGGTTATGCTATTAAATATTAAATATATTATCGCGACATACATGGCCACGTTTACCGCTATGTATTTTTCTCCCCCTATTCGTCCCCTTTAAAATAAAGAATAGATACATGGGGATAAATGTTTTTTTTAATTAACCGCATCAAATTTTACTTTTACACATAGCAGCGTGAATTTTGGATGTTTTCTTTACTTGTGAACTTCACTTGTGTAGATGTAGTTTTTATACATAATGTAACATCCACCTACCAGATTGCTTTAAAGGGCCACTTTTAGCAGTTTTGCAATTTGTAACTATAGGGAACTATAATTTAATAATTTTAAAATTATTAAAATTAACTTCAGATCCAGAACCTTAATTGCATAACAGGGATTTTTGATAGCTTGTATTTTCAGTGAATAATGATTTTTAAATGATGGTGGTGCAAGTGTTCACCAAAGCATCGTCTTACGACAAAATATCTTAAAATGTATTTACTCCACTGAAGTTAAGTTAGTATCGGCCATAATTCCAAGAGACCAGAGATGCGACGAAGTCCTTTTGACTGCATTCTCTTTCATATTTCCAATGAACTCTGACGTAATTAAATAAATCTTCAGTTCCTCATTTCTGTGGTCTAAGTCATAAGTTATCTATTTTTTTTGATTTCGTTGTTTAGGATCTTTCGATGATTATAAATAATAATGATTTATGGCACTATATATTATGAAGAAGGTACAATTAACATATATGTACGGTATCAAGTACGGAGAAGAAATACTTTCCCGCCCGCTGACGCCATAACCATAGATCCGTCCGACACACGGCTTGGTAGAAGGTGATTTATATTTTGTTTGTATCTCTGTTATTATTTAGTTACACGATTTAAAAAAAAAATACGTACATTCGTGGAGAGCGATATTAAACTGATTGGTTGATATCGATAAAAGATAGATAGTTTTATTTGAAATTGAAAGCCTGTGACTTGTACCACGCGTAAAGAGGCATTCTTGACGAATTCAATTTATTCAGCATTCGTTAGTGGGTCCGGGGTTATTTTCAGGGTTTGCTACTATTTCAAAGCTCTCTGTTTTTTAAATTGACTCTTATTTTGAATATACAGAGGATAACATTTGGGTTGAATGAAATCCTATATTGTTTATTTCCTTTTATTTCTCTGTCCTTTATTCAGGACACAATTTCTGTTTCTTTTCTCTTTTTATCATTTAACTGTAATTTATTAGTAGATAGGTACATACTCGTAGATTTTTCATAATTTTCAGATATTATTTCTAGCGACTCGACTCTACCGAAAGGTATAGACAGGAACAGCCTTACATAGAATTATCTTTTGTAGCCAATTTTAAAATTGATAATTTTAAGTGGTTAGTAGTATCTCAAATAGTCCCATCCCATTTCAAAAGTTTGTAAGTATGTTTGTGACACAAAAAAACAGATGGTCATTAGCGCATGATAAAGTAGATGGCGCTGCTATGATAAACCGCGGGTACCACCGCGGGGTGCAGCTGTGAGCGTTTATTATATTTTCCAATCAAATCACATACAATAGTTTCAATACAAATTTAGAAAACACCTAGTTTTTAAATGAAAAATAAATATTCTGAATCTTAAAAATCTATATCCTATGTGAAATCGAAAAACTTCCTTCATTTTCGTTTCTGCTCAAAATTTCAAAGTTAAACCGAAGCTTGAAATCAAACCGTAAATTAAATTTATGTCAGCGTCCTTTAAAGTCGAGGTAGACTGCGGTCACGGCTAGTTCACATTATGCGAGTTCTCTTGAATTAATCATAATAAATTTCAGAATAAAAATTCCATAAGTAGGTTAGTAAATATATATATTACTTAAGGCTATAGGGTTATGATAACAAAACAAAATTTAAAAACAAGAAAAACAGAATTGATTGTTTCATAGAATCTAAAGGTCAAAAGTTGAGCAAAATTCTCGTCATTTTTAAATTCTTATTTATCATTTAAAATTTCCTTCATTTGTTTGTTGGGTATATCTTTCTTGCACACTACAAATAAAATAACATAAAATAAAATAATTGCAACGGTGAATTTATTTAATGAAGAGATCTCCTCCAGTAAATCGGAGCTAGTATTAGTTAATACGACTTTTGTACAGAAATCAGCGTGAGTAATCTCGATGAACCGTAGTATGGAAGGCAATTGGAGAAACTATGGTTTACCATACAAAAATACCATATTATTATTGCCCCTAAGATTGGAGTATGGAATATATCTTTTGTTGCCAATCAGGTCTAGATAAAAGTGAAATAAAAATAGCATTTTCAGTGTAGATCAATACTACTACAAAGTTTCTAATATTGTAAGCACAGGCATTAATTTTTCTCATACCCACTCATAGTAGGTAGTTTCCTCTACTCGTCTTTTCCATTTAACTCGACAAGTGTAATAAAGTGAGACGGACTGCGGTGCGGCGGACACGTAGTTAAAATATTGGCGTTATAATGACAAAATAATTATATTTCCTTCAATTTAATCGTCTTTATTTTATGTCACTTTTATTTAAACAAATCAAAATAAATATTCGCTTTTGGAATTTTAATATAACAGCGTTACAATTTCTTATTACAATGTTAATCAATAAGGTCGGTTATGGTTTACTCAAAATTAAACAATTTCCAGCATTATGAAAATCTAGTATTTATGAAGACAAACTATTAATTTTATTTAAGAATGACTTAAGGTAGTGAGAAACATCCAAACTTATTTGTTTTTTGTCTAATATCTGTTTTTTGATAAGGGTAAGATTTTAACATAATTTATTTTACACGTAATATGACATGTATAAACAAGGCAATCACAATGACAATAACTTAAAACAAAAAAAACAAGACTTAAATAATACTTAATAAAAATAAAAGGAAAACAAATGAATATATGTATATAGATGTATATATATATATTATGTATATATGATACTGTATTTATATGTATGGTATATGTAGGTATATGTATGTATGTAGGTTATTTGTTTGTGTATATACAGTGCACCCACATGCATTATCTGCTTAACCCAAAGGTTGACTGTTAGACAATGCTCCTAGCATTAAGTCCGCCTATTGTGCGATACATTGTATTATGTGCAATAAAGGTTTAAATAAATAAAACAAAATACTTACCAAAAATCATAAGGGGCATAGGTCCAGATCGGAATATGTTTTATTGTAAGTGTAGACCATTCGACACGACACAGAGTTCTGAGAATAATATGTCCTGCATAAGGGACATACAGAAACGGTGTGTGACGGTTTGTAAAGATACTGTTTAGGTATTTAGTGAAATTATTTATTTGAAACTTTATTTAACTTGATATAAAGTGCAATGTTAAAGCATTCTACCAGTTAATCTTTTTTTGAGACAACGGACTAAAAGGAGAGAAAATATAAGTATACGTGAACTAAAAGTAAGCAGATCTATCCACTGTACGTACACGTTACAGAACCAAGTTTTAACTTTATTTTTCTTCTACATAAAACATAGAGGACACTTCCAAAACTACCACAACTACCAAAATACTTTACTCCCGACACAAGCCTCGAACAAGACGGAAACCAAACTTTTAACATTTTTGTTGAACGGAACTTGTATAAGACAGTGTTAACACATCGACAAAGTTCTTAGAAATATTTTGGGACAGTTGCGCTTCCTTGGGGAGTCCTTACATTTATAGATGCAGTCTACTTGAGCCGGTTAGAAAGTTATGTCAACGTTATAAGGTTGATTTTCCGTTGGTTGGTCCGGCTTAGCCAAAGTCAAAATTTCAGAAAATTATATTTCTAAGTTTAAAGTACTTATAATTTGTTGATTTAGTAGCCGTAAGAACATTTAACAAGAGAAATTCCATTTGGTTCAGAAGAATGTGTTCAAAATATCAACATGAAATTTCGTTTGAACTTTTCGCTGAAGTAACCTTATACTTAATAAGACAGTCAGCACTTCGGTCTCATCTGTGTCTTGGGACCCCAGCTCAGGTTAAAGGTAAAGAATATAACATTTGCTCCAATATCACTTTGCTAGACTTTTATTTTGTTTCTTTTTGGGATAAGTACCTTCAAAGTAAATAAAAATATATGAACATACTAGCTGTTGCCCGCGGCTCAATCTGCACCAAAAAGTAGCCTATGTTTGACCTCAGGTCTTCAACTATATCCATACCAAAGAATCCTGGCGAAGCCCCATACATCGTTTGTACGAAAAAAAACAAAAAATATAGATAACTTGAAACAAATCGCATTAGCAAGAACACTTAACTAATTACACGATTACCACCACTAAATAATTATAAACCCCGGGGTTTTTTAATTATTCCGTTTTTTAAAAGTCGTCCTATTGTTTCATTTTCCATCGCCATATTTAAAACAAAACCCACCCAACCACAACTGAACTGAAACATCATGTCACTCTAACAGTTGCTAGCATTGTCAAATCGACATTGACAGTTGATTTAATTGATTATAGTAGAGTACTAGGTTAGGATATTAGGAAAGTCAATATATTTATTGCTTTGCACTTTCTTTATGTAGACCGCAATCTACAGAGTTCAAGTCAGTTTGAATGACAGTGACATTGGCAGTTGTAAGTCGTGGCTCTATGCGAATGTTTCACTTTCTACATTGCCATATTTAAGTTCTGGTAACATAATTTATAATAAAAATCTAGTTTTTTTTCCCGGGGGTTTAAAAATATTTTATTTACAAATGTATTTCTGGGACTCTTATGATGTTGTAAAAAAAAATCAACTCATCCGTATTTTTTTTTTTATTCGTAAAAATTCCGCCATCATTCTTTCATTAAAATCGATCCAGCGGTGTAACCGTAAAAGCGTCACAGATAGACAGACGGGCAGACGGACTCATTATCATCATGAAGTTTGGGGGTCAGCAAACGAAAACACTCGCGGCTTTGAACTGCTATTTTCAATTCTTGTATATTACTTTGGCCCAATTCATCAACCACTTTCGTCGAGGGTGGCCAGGAGATCTTTTGCCAGGAATTTTTATCTTCAACAATCAGATGTGACTTATAGCTCCTAATAATTAGTAGAAAAGGCTCATGACTAAGTGTAATCTCTATCTATACTAATGTAATTAACTGAAGAATTTGTTTATACGCTTATAATTCGAGAGCTACTGGTCGGTTTTAAAAAAATATGTGTCTGCATAATGATAGCTTGATGCTTAGGAAAGGTTAGACTATAATTACATGCAAGGGCGAGTGAAACATATAGTACGTATATAAAATATTATCCCAGAAAATAAAAAAATATTTAGAAGGACGAAGTAATATAAGGATAATCTGGCTGTATGAGTTTGCGATTTGATGTATAGTCTTACACCCTTGAGACGAAGTTTGATCACAAAATAAAAATTGTACGGAAAACACTTTGGTATAGGTAGAAATTAAAATATATTTTTTTTATTGTACTTTAATATTATTTCTATGCTTTTGTATTTACTTTTGTTTTAGTACAATAAAGTTACCATAAACAAACAAACAATAATCTGTTTCTAATTTGCCGCTGTCAAAGCGGTACATGACATCGGATATTCCGAGTGTTTTATTAGCTATGCTCCGCTATTTTACTCACCTATGTACTATCCTATAACCTTCTTTAAGAATCAGGCTATCATATGCAAAATGAATTTTTCGATTTGGACAGGTTTTTCTAAAGTTATAAGCATTCAAACAAACATAAAAACCCTTCAGCTTAATTATATTAGAAGAGACGTCAAACTAACTCTAAAAAGGTTTTGGTAGAAATTTTGAAACAATATGGAAAAATATGAAAGTTTTCTCGGTAAAATTTATAAACCCCATCTTTTCTTTTTAACAAACTACCAGGTTGTTAGTCAGAATTAAATACTGCCTTCATGGTCCAGTAGTTAAGGCGTTTGCCTGTAGACCCGTGGGTTCGGTTCCCACGGAAACCATACTATGTTTAGTAGATTCAAGTTTGTTTTAATTACATTGCAAGCTTGAATCACCTGATTGTCTTATTATAAAGATGATTCCGTACTTCGGATGGCACGTCAAGCCGTTACGCTGCCATCTGTTAATCGTTCAAGGACCCACGACATACGCCGAGAGGTGGTTCCGAACTCAGAACTCTAATACCAGGGCGTGCATGGTCCATTGACAGTGTCCTACAAGTAATAATGATGATAAAGGGACGAAGATTTCAAAATGTTTTTTTTTTTCTATATCCTCCATATTCTGCAACTTCAGAGGCTTCAGGCTAAGTTCGAGCCGAGGAAATCCCTGGTGATAGCGCTCAGTAAACAAAAAAACCTGGAGATTTTCTCCGACTTTCTTAGAGCCACACAAACATAACGCTCAATTAACTTTTTTATTCTTTTCATTACTCTCTTGTTGACTGAGCTCAAGGCACCTCCTTCATTTTAAGCAAAGAAAATGTACTAAGGGCATTGAGTAAAGCGGTCTTCTCTCTTTGCGTCTCAAATACATAAATTTATAGAAATAAATGAACGATCATCATTTTCGCAGACACAAAGGCCACTGCTGGACAAAGGTTTCCATTGAAATACATACATACATACATATAATCACGTCTTTATCCCACACGGGGTAGACAGAGCCTAGGGCCATAAGACCTTAGGCCACGTTTAGCATAATGGTAGTTGAAACAGGAATCAATAGTGATGGGTTGCTAGCCGCATCGCCTATGTCATGATTTCCCCATTCGGCGATTCCCTCAGACGACTTTTACGGCTTGCGCGGAAAGAACAGCAGCTGGTACATTCTATGTTTTTCTTTTTCTCCCAGACCAGCATGGAAGATTCCATTAAAATATTAGTACTAATCTCTTATTTATTCGAATTTACATAATTATTTCTGATACCGTTCGGTATTTGTTGAATAAACTAATTTAACCAAATAATGAAACACATAGAGTAATCCGGTAATATAATCCGGGTCTTTTTAAGACCAGAGTGAATAGGCTACTAATGAACCAGCGAGCTCTATCTTAGACCACATCTGCACTTACCATCAGGTGGAATTGTGGTCTATCGCTGGTCAAATAATAAGAAAAAAAATTGAGATGGAACTGTAAAGTTGAAACTGGCCATATTATTTATACCGTGGAGTAAAGTAACTCGCTAGTTGCACAATATAAAACTTTGTAAGTGACATTGTTGGTTCGTTGAAAATTTGACGCGAACAGATCACCCCTTGGTAGTTAATAAGGGCGGGTTTGTAACTCCACAGAGTAAAAAGCACACAGTTAACAAATTCTTCTTCCATTTTTTTTGGTTTCTGTATTGACGGTTGACGGAATCATATTTTCTCAATCGAAAAACAAAACTTATTAAGATGACGCTACGACCCGAAGCAAACCGAAATGAATCTTGTCTTTTAAAAATCTAGATATATTCTTTGATCTGCCCTTCCATCTTGCCAATGAGCACTAAGCGGCAAAACCTAATTTCCTAAGTTCTCTTTTAAAATACTATTGAAGACAGCGTCGGCCATTTTTGCAAAGTCTTGTGACGTAATTATTTATTCGAATAATTTATACGAATCACATAACTTTGAACTGGTGGCTTACTACCATCTCTCAAAACCATGCAAGATCCAGTAAGTAAGTGGGACAGCGCAATACATGATATAAGGCGACATCTCCCTTACTCACTGGATCTTGCATGGTTTTAAAAGATGGTAGTAGCCACCCTGACCACTCACCACAGCGCTTGCGTCACGTCATGGCGGATGACGGCCGGCCCGCGTTTTGACCGTTCTGAATTTTATATTTTATTGCCATCTTGCATTTTTCTTAACGGAGATCAATATTTTTTGGTTTCGTGCATAAAATACTGCGAAAATCAAAATTAATATGAGTCAAGTAGTCTAGCCTGCGTAGCCAACTGGACGGCGGCGTCCATCAGCCTTCCCGTACTAGACCAAATTTATGAATCATGTTTTTTTTTTGTCCACAGATTCTAAACGGGATCACTGCAACAAAACAGTGGAGATTTACGAAGACGTGTCATCACCACCAGTCACACCAGAGAATTTTGGCAGACCTCTCACGTGTACATACAGGTAAAATAAAAAAATTATACGTCATTCATTAATTTATTAAGATAGATACTAAAAGATATGCAAACAATTGTCTCTATACTTCCATACTAATATTATAAATGTGAAAGTTTGTTTGTTTGTCTGTCTGTTATGCTTTCACGGCTATGCCGCTGGACCAATTTTGATGAAATTTGACATATAAACATAGCCTTCCTCCGTGTTTGGGAGTCTGAACCACGATAGAGACAGAGAGGCAGTTTCGGGAAATTCTGATACAGGACTGCAATGCAACAGTCGATTCATCATCACAATTTCGTGTAGGTGTCGCAGTCAATTGACCATGCACACCCTAGTGTCAGACTTCTTTAGGACTGCCTCTCGGCCTTTTGGTAACTTTATAGACTACCAGATGGCAACTGGGACCAACGGCTTAACGTGTCTTCATAAGCACGGAATCATCTATTGTCAGATAACCAGGTGATTCGAGCCTGCACCTAACCAAGCTAGAAACAACTAATCAAAGTATGCTTCCCATGGGATTCGAACCCATACACGATCAAATGCAGGCAAATGCCTTAATCACTTGAGCCACAAACAGGTCACTCCCTCCACCTCCCATGGCTCTACCAACCTCTCGGTTACACGAGCCGAATCTCGTGAAAGTGCGCTGTACTTGCATTTCGCATCTCTTTCCAGTCGCACCTGCTTGATCTCCCTACAAGTTCTCTATAGTGTCGCCTATCTATGCAATCAAACAGGTCAATTGACCATGTGATTGACACACCATACTTATGATGTGAATGAATGGTTATTTTTTGTTTTTGTTTTTAGATTTCGAGCCTTCCGAGGATCGCCAAAGGACTGGATACTCAGAATCAGATTCAAAAAGTTCAAAGTGGGCACTCTGATTAACGGTACGACATGTCACAAAGGCTATATGCAGGTGAGTCAGTGATTTGGTTATTTCGTTGCACATTTTTTACTTTTTATTCTGACATGTACACATAAATGTAAACCTAGAAATAGTAAAATTAAATGTTGAAAACACGTTGGAAACGGCGGTTTGTAAGTTGCATTTCTTCTGGGTCCACAAAATAATTTAAAACCATAGATTTACAATATGGCGGCTAGAGCGATGGCTGGCAATTTCGTAATTCCATATTTAAACTATAATATAAAGTTCGTCAGGTTTTAGAAGCAGCACGAATTTCGTGATTTGTTTAAATTTTTAAAACTGTGAGAAAGATAATTAAAAGAAGGATAAATGTAATTTCAATTTTATCCAACTGGTTGTTGAACTCGGTTGCCATGGCGGCCGAAAGAAATCTATACTAATATTATATAGCTAAAGAGTTTGTCTATTTGTTTGTTTAAACGCTTATAACTTAGGAACTACTTGACGGATTTGAAATTTTTTTTCTGCATATGATAGCTTGATTCTTGGGGAAGGTGATAGGCTATAGTACATACACATTCAGGGCGAGTGAAACCGCAGGGAACAGCTAGTTTTATATATATATGATTGGGTAGCACTCGTGTAAATCAAATCAAAGACTGCATATAACATTGCATAAAAAAAAAATATTACTAGTTGTTTGTTACTTGTCCGCCTCAATTTTTACAATTTTTACACTTTATTATTTAAACTTCAGTGTGTTTTAGGTTTTTAAGCTCAGACTTGTAAATGAGGTTAGCATACTATTATGTAAGTGCAAATAGTTCGAAGCATTAATATGAACATTACCACCACCAGTTAACTCGCCTATTCTACGCTTCTCTTGTCCATACCGAAAGCAAGAAAACTTATCGCTTACTGACGTCACAAATTAACAAATTTTAATATTTAATGCTCCTTAAATGGCGTTTATTTCCTTTCTTTAAAACATCAATTTGTATTTGAGTAAACAAACACTGTTTTGAAACATTTGTCCTGACAACTGACAAAATAATTTACCTTCGAGCCGATGACGAAATTATAATGTTTATTCCCATTGTGTCTTATAAAAAAGCGCGTATAAATAAATTTGAAGTATTGGAAATGCAAAATTATCTCTTTCTGTCTTTTACCATATTACACCTCCGTGGTCCAGTAGTTAGGGCGATTGCCTGTAGACCCGGGGGTCGTAGGTTCGATACCCATGAAAACCATTTTAGTTTGGTTAGGACATTGCAGGCTTGAATCACCTAATTGTCTAATATTAAAGATGATTTCGTGCTTTGAAAATAATTTTAAGCCGTTGTTAAGTGGAACTGTATTTGTTTATTAAGGTATACCAACAGTATTTACATAAAACACTCAAATGTTGCTTACAACTTAGTTCTAATATAAATACAAATAATATAATAATTATTATTATTGAACTGACGCTAATTTATTTGCACTGTAGACAAACCTCTGTGAATCAAACAGTGTCTTTTATATTTAACCACTTTGTACTAATGTTAATGTATTGTTTAATTAATAAAAAAAGATATACACAACACAATAAAAAAAAACGCTTAATACAGAAAATAATCCTATTTTTCTTTGTCTGAACAAGTAAAAAGCTACTTCCATGCTGGTCTGGGAGAAAATGAAAAACATAGAATGTACCAGCTGCTTCTCTTCCCGCGCAAGCCGTAAAAGTCGGCTGAGGGAATCGCCGAATGGGGAAATCATGACATAGGCGATGCGGCTAGCAACCCATCACTATTGATTTCCTGTTTCAACTACCATTATGCTAAACGTGGCCTAAGGTCTTATGGCTCTAGGCTCTGTCTACCCCGTATGGGATAAAGACGTGATTATATGTATGTATGTATGTATGAACATGTAAAAAGTTCTGGAAGATACGTCCATGCCGGTCTGGAAGAAAAAAAAACAGAGAGTGTATCAGCTGCTTCTCTTCCCGTGCATGACGTAAAAGTCGATCGAGGAAATCGTGGAATGGGGGGATCATGATGATGCGACTAGCAACCAATCACTACTGATTTTCTGTTTCAACTACCATTATATTAAAAGTGGTCTTAAGTCTTATCGACGACTCTAGGTCGACTCTAGGCTCTGCCTACCCCATGGGGTGAAGACGTGATTATATGTATTTATGTATGTAAGAATTTCAAAATCATTCCAATATACATACATACATATAATCACGTCTTTATCCCATGGGGTAGGCAGAGCCTAGAGCCATAAGACCTTAGGCCACGTTTAGCATAATGGTAGTTGAATCAGGAAATCAATAGTGATGGGTTGCTAGCCGCATCGCCTATGTCATGATTCCCCCATTCGGCGACTCCCTCAGACGACTTTTACGGCTTGCGCGGGAAGAGAAGCAGCTGGTATATTCTATGTTAACCTTTTTCTCCCAGACCAGCATGGAAGAGTATAATTCCAATATAAATGTCCATTTTAGGACAAAATAATAAAATGAGGTGCCAAGAGGAACATACCAGTAAAATTCTGAAGCGAAAACTCTCAATATTGTAAGATGTTCAGGGGAAACACCACCTTAATCTACAGAAACAAATACAAAAAGTTTCGCCGTCGAAATCGCTCGACTCCCGAAGTACTAATTGAGTTGTTCGGTTCAGCAATTGATATAATTAATTTTTGAACTTCGTTGACGGCCGGGAACTGGGAACTTGTTAGGACTTGTGCATATTAGGTGAGATGTCTGGAGAGTCGAATGACAGGCGAATTAAGTGACGCTGGAAGGTATTGTGATTTTACCCGAGTCTCCCGCACGATTTTGACAAATAAAAACGTTTATGTTCGCGTTCGTTATTGTACCAATCACGGTTTGTCTTTAGACTCTAGGTTGTTTTATTATTTTATTTATATATATATATATATATATATATATATATATATATATATATATATATGAGATACAGATTATATTATATATTTTAATCTGTACATATAATAAAATAGTAAAAATAGTGAGACATTTAAAATGAATAATAGAAAGCAAAATTTTTTTGAATTCTTTGTCTGTCTTTCTGTCTCTCTGAATGTATGATCACGCATATCTCCGAAAGTACCGAACCCATTTGCTTAAAAATTTCACTAATTGTTTTGTTTTATCTCGTAAGAACATCTAAAGTTTGTTTCCATCAAAATCGGTTCATTAAAAAAGTTACGCACGAAGTCGCGGGCCGCAGCTTGTTTCAAATAATGCATATTATATATTTTTATCTTATCTATTTATTTATTTATTAAGATATGCACAACATGTTGCAATCAAAAAAATAAAAATATAAAAATCACACAAAAGTAAGTTAACATTATGAGTCAGATGATCCACGATAACTAAGCACTGTAGATTAAATCCTCAAGATGGATAGAGATTAATTTCGATTATATTATCCAATGGGAGACCTTTTCCCAGCAGTGGAACGATATAGGTTAATAAAAAAATCCAATATCTTGGCCACCTAAAATAATTGACCTACCGCAGTTTATATATCGTTATTGAGATTAACGAACAAAATTAACCCAAAGACGACCAAGAATCGCCAGTTCTGAAGAAAAATGGTTAGAAAAGCCTACCCCAATTAAAACGGTAAAAAGACCGATAGAAAAAGTAGAAGATCGGGACCCAAGCGGTCACTGGTCGCGTATTATTGTTCCGTATTATCTACTCACCAATACACTAGCTGAGTAACTTGACCAATGTGAACCAAAACTCAAGAGAGCCAATTTGGACAAGTAATTAGTGGATCGTTCCTCCACGCTACGCCTTTGGAGTTAAATTTTAAATCGGTCCGATGCTTTGATGATAAATTGGAGTTTTGATTCGATCCGAATTAAAATTTGAGATAATCGTTAGCAAATTTTTGAGTTAGTTTTTTTGAAGATATAAACATTAATAACTAGCTTTTTCGCGCGGTTTCACCCGCTCTTGAGAAGATGACTATAGTCCATACGTTCTTCAAAAATCAAGCTATCATATGCAGAAATAAATTTCTCAACAAAACAAAAAAACTTTTTAGCATCTCATCAGCTTTTCAGTTAAGATAATATAGATTACTAGCTTTCACCCACAGCTCCACCCGCGTGAATTTTCCACACAGTTCTTATTCCCGGAATGAAAGGTACCCTATGTCCTTCTCAATACTCCCAGCTATGTGAATGCGAAATTTCAGGAGGATTGGTTCAGTAGATAGGGCGTGAAGGGGTAACAAACAAATATACAACTTTCGAATTTATAATATTAGTTGGTATTAATTTACTTTATCACTGAGATACTTACAAAACCTTTGTGCAAAAGTTGTTAGCATCGTCTGCTACGAGTTTTCCTATCCCTAAGTAAAGTGTTTCGCATACACATAGGGAACCGGTCTGCTACTATTTTTTGTGTTCGTTTATTGCCTAAAAGAGCTTGTTAATTTATTAAAACTATTGCACCAGCTAGTACTTAAAAAAATTCTCAACAGATAGTCGACGGCAATGCGAAAACAGACGTGTCTAATAGGAAGGAGCCAGGGCTCTTCTGTGGGGAGATAGAACAGCCTCAGACGTTCATATCGGAGACAAACTTCGTGAAGATCGTCTTCCACGCCGATAACTTCACCGACCAGACGTACTTCAGTTTCGATTCCAGGTGATAATTAAATCTAGATCTAGATCAAAACTTGATATTCTAGTTGCTCAAAGGCTTTGTACGAAAGTATACCTAATATTATATGTGATGTATATTTAAACGACGACCTCGGTACCATTCAGGAGGTCCCGGGTTCGATCCCCAGGCAGGTCAAGATGAAAAATGATATTTTTCTGATTGACCTGTGTCTTGGATGTTTATCTATACATGTTTATCTATCTATTGTTATAAAATATAGTATCAATGAATTAGTATACCATAACACAAGTCTCAAACTTACTTCGGAGCTGTCAATCTGGGTCAAAAAAAAAAAGATTGTATTTTTTGTGTGTATTATAAAGTTGACAACCTACAGCCCTAAACGTATTCGTAGATTCATCTTTTATTTTTTTAGTATATCTGTCTTTATATATATCTTTCTATCTCTACTTATCGTAAATATTTACCTCTGTGATCCAATGATTGAGGCGTTGTTTGCCTGAAGACCTGGATATCGTGGGTTCGATTCCTAATGAAAAGCTTAAGTACTTTGTGAAATTATTTCCAGTTGCCATTAGAATAGTTGTTTCGTTTTTAACTTTTCGGGTAAATTCACAATATTCAATTTCCTGAACTGAATTTAATTCTTAATTTTGTTTTACAGAGCCGAGCAACAGTTTGAGGTCTACCTTCGTTATGGCCAACATCCTGAACTATACCCAAACAGAAGAGGAGAGGTCGTTGCAGGGTACGTATAGTCAATATTTTAAATAGTACTACATATAGTTAAGATTTAAAATTTCCAACACCAATTAGCTCCCAAACAAAATCAAATACGAAATCATAGATATATAATTTATTCCTTATTCCTTCATCATCATAATTTCGTGTAGGTGACATGGTCAATCGAGCATGCACACCGTAGTGTCAGAATTCTTCGGAACCGCCTCTCGGCCTCTTGCGTGGTTCCTTTAACGACTACCAGATGGACTATATGTTGACAACATTTAGCGGCTTCACTTTTAAAACATCACTTCCTAATATGATCGAATAAACACACACATTGTATAACATTTTTACATTTTTCCACACATTACAAAAAACACGGTAAATACAAATGTTTACACTTTGAAGAATACATATCAAAATAAAAAATTTTTGGATGGTAAACTTTTAAAAAAAATATATTATTTTCAATTAATTACGTGATCATTACATTTTATATTTCGAACGTTAGTCTTAATTAAAAAGCTGTCTGTTTTAAATAAAAATAAATAAATAAATCTGTAAATAAATATGTCTGTAAAAATAAAAATAAATAAATAAATATTTTAATGGATGTAACAATGTTTCTCTATTTTTTTTTTTGTTTTAATATACACGTGTTTGTTTAAATTGAAATCCATAGGTATAAAATTATTCTGTTGATTCAAACAGGAGGAAAAGAAAAGGTACAACTGAAAATTATTATAATAATAAATTTTTGTAAATGAAAGTGGGGATAGCGCCTAATTGATTTTTTCGCCGTAGGCACAGACAAAATTGCCTTACTTTATTTACAGGTATACATTATCACGTAAACAAACAAACTTACTGAAAAGATTGCCGTAACCTTGCACTTGAAAAATCTTGTCATTTTGAATGAATAAACTCTGTTATCTATGGGTTATTTTGCAAAATCGATTTAGTGATTAGCTTTGTCTGGAACAAAAATGATATTTTGCAATAGAGCTCATAAAATTTTGTGATCAGCAGTGACCATTTGGGTGCTGAGGCATTAATACAATTCGATTAATTTATACCTAACATTAGGTTAAAATCCTACCAGGAGATTAGGCTACAAAACGCAACAAAAAATATTCAAATAATATACAAAAAACATAACCCCTCTTTCCAGCAGATGAGTAAAAACACTGCAAAAAATGTCGGTACGATGTCAACGACCTGAGGTTCTTTGAAACATAAGAAGGCTACTTTTCATCATTTCCTACTTAACACCCAAGGGACCTAACCTGGCCCAGTTTTACCACATTTCATAGACGTTCTGTGAAAACGTCTTGCAAGAGAATCATCTAGGTATATGAACAAAGTTGTGTACGTAAAGTAATGCCATTATATATATTAAGAACAAGGCACATTATAGAATGACATGCTAAAAAGTTTAACGAAATATTACATTTCAAAGATTTATGCAAATATATCCATACTAATATTATAAATGCGAAAGTCTGTCTGTCTGTCTGTCTATCTGTCTGTCTGTCTGTCTGTCTGTCACCTCTTCACGGCTAAACGGCTGGACCGATTGTGATGAAATTTGGAAGGGATGTAGTTAATGACCTGAGGTCAAACATAGGCTACATTTGGGCGCGATATAACCGAGTCCCACGCGGGGCGGAGCCGCGGGGAACAGCTAGTATATATATATATATATTTTAAATTACTGAGGCGAAGTAGTTTTGTCGAACAGGTGCATATCGATCGGTTTTGTTGGAATACCTAGAGCGTTTTTAAGGTGTGCGTTGTTGTTTTTGACTATTGTTATTCGAATAGTTTTGTCGAAGAAATGAGCATTTGTTCTATTGTTTATTGAAATTGGGACCATTTCGTTATAATGAGCTGTCGAATTTAAATATGACGCTCAAATTCAAATTGTTTATTTTCAATATAAGACATTCTTATCACTTATTGACGTCAATCATTACTTAAATTAAGTTTACCACCACTTCCAAAGCGCAAGTGGAGAAGAAGCGGCGCCACAAACTCCACTGCAGCATAATAAATTAAAACAAAATTAAAAAAAAAAAATCTGTAAAACCGTAGATATAAAAAAAAAATTGCTATTTCTATGGATAAAACTATATAAGTTGGATAAATTGTATAATAGTACCGCCGAGGCTTGTATTTATGGTATCTCTGAATACAATAAATTTAATTCTTCCTTTATTTCCTATCATTTGTTATTCAATAATTACTTTAACTTTAATTCAAGTTAAGATCCCCAAACCAATCATCCCGATCGTCGAATAAATCAGTTCGAACTTGCCAATTACTTAACGGCTTATCCTTGAATGTCGCCGGAGAATCATTTTCTGCCGGTCCAAATGGCGACCACTTGGGCAGCTACGTGACCGAAATGGGGAATAAATCGTGCGGCCACCGCCTGGCCGGCCATTATTGCCGCTCTGAGTTATAGTCGGTAATCAAGTGCGAATTAAAGTGAGTGACGGACTGCTGATACTGGTTTAGTTTCGGTAGATTACTAAGATTACCTTTGTTGTTCTTATAACTTTGTTTTAAGTCAACGCTTTGGTACAATATACTATTTTGTGATATTAGTAAAATGTATTAAAAGACATGCTTGACTAGAATGGAGAATATCGTACGGCCACCGCCTAGCCGGCTATTATTGTCGCTCTGAGTCGGTAATCAAGTGGGAATAAATGTGAGTGACGGACTGCTGATACAGGTTTAGTTTCGGTGGATTACTAAGATTACCTTCGTTGTTCTTATAACTTTGTTATAAATCGACTCTTTGGTACAACAAAGTATTTCATGACTTAGAAAAATGTTGTTTTAAATAAAAAACATTCATCACTTGACCGAAATCGGGAATAAATCATGCGGCTACCGCCCGGCCGGCCATTATTGTCGCTCTGAGTCGGTAATCAAATGCGAATGAAAGTTAGTGACGGAATGCTGATACTGGTTTAATTTTGGTAGATTACTAAGATTACCAACTTTGTTCTCATACTTTTAGTTTGTTATAAGTCGAAGCTTTGTTACAAAAAGTAATTTAAGTACGTATTATAAATAAAAGGGATTATTTGATGACTTATCAACTTTTCACTGAAAAAGAGCATTATTCAGCAGAGCTAGCTTTCGCCTACAGTTTTTGAATAATGCTGATGATGGTAAGTGCGTTGGGTTGTCAGATGTTTTAAGGCAACCTAAAAATCTTACAGTGTTCACCACTAACACACCAAGATCTTGATCCTACCAGTCTGGTATCTCTGTTAATAAAAAAAAATCCGACAAGTCTTCTTTTTGAAGCCGGTTAAAAAGATTATGAAGGTCAGACGACAGTCATTCTGTGATAATAACTAATGCCGCCATATCTAGCACCATTATTTTCTTTGAAAAATATTGTTAAATTGATGTTGCCATAATTTGTCGTACGTAAAAGCTTCGTCAGATTGAAGGTGGCACAGCCTTCAACGTAAAAATGTTTTGTGCCCGTCATTCACATCTTAATGACGTTGTCTGTTTTGTATTAGTATAATAAAAGACAAGATTAATGATACATCCAAATTGTAAGCTAAAACAACGATGATAGATGGCGCTTCGGTATTTTTGTATTTTCATTATCGCGGGCACGCGTTCATTATTTATTATTATCACTTATTTTTGCGGTATATTTTCTTGGTTAGTAGAAAACTTGTCTAGTACAGTAACTAATATATTTTGAATTTACATTATATTTCTGTTTTCTTGCAGGTCTTATTGTGAGAGAGTATTTCGGGATTGTCGACTTCAGACCTGCTACGTACAGTCTGCTGCGTACCCTGGTGTCTACCCAAGGAATTTACATTGCAGGTATTTCAACCATATTTTTTTAATGTATAAGTCAAGCAATTGATTACGTAATGTGCTTTGTAGTCAAAGATGCAGCTTGCTGATTCATCAAAAGCTTTTTCTCTAGCCAAAAGATCTAGATTATAGATGCCATAGCAGTTATAACAATGATCAACGCGAACTTGTTAAATGGTTTTGTTTTTTTTTAATAACTCACTTATTTTCTTGTCAGTTCACAAAAAGTCATTTAAAAATGCAACAATTTACTCTGTCTGTCTTGAATCTTCGTCTTCTGAGTTTGATTCCTTTACATTTTCAGCTCATGCTGCATACCCAAGGTATACTTTCAATCATAATCCCAGATTTGACGAAGCTGGTTATTTCAATTTTCTGTCTCTTATCACGATAGGCGATGTTGCGAGAAACCCATTACTATTTATTTCTTGTTTTAACTACCGTCATGCTAAACGTGGCCAAGGTTCTATACCCTAGGCTCTGTCTGCCCCGTATGGGATAAAGACGTGATTATTATGTATATATGTATAGACACAATTTAAGTATAGAATTAACTACCGTATGTACAAAAAAGTGTGAAATAAAACAAATTGAAAATTAATATAACACCAATAAATAACGCAATACACAAAAACAAAGTAAAACGAATTCGCTTATTTACAAAAAGATCGTATCACGGCCTCCGGGTGGGATCATAAAAATGTTTATTACTTAAGTTGTTGATATTATTGTAATAAATATATAAGTTTGTATGCCCCAAGGCTTGCCATTGTTTTGCAAAGTAGTCATCATTGTTTTCACCTACCTGTCAGACGGAGTGTTATGTTTTTAGAATTTTAGAATGGTTTGTCTTAAAACAAATTTTGCTCAACATTTTAGCTTATTAAAATAGATGCGCACCTATTTACAGTTATTTAAATCATAGTTAAACAACAGTGTGATGCTTTCTCTTACTTTGACGACCTTCGTGGCGTAATGGTTAACATTCCTGAACGTTACTCAGGAAGTCCTGGGTTCGATCCCCGGTCAGGCCAAGATGAAAAATGATGTTTTTCTGATTGGCCTGAGTCTTGGATGTTTATTACTATATGTATTTGTAATAAAATATAGTATCGTTGAGTTAGTATCCCATAACACAAGTCTTGAACTGACTTTGGGGCTAACTTGATCTGTGTGACTTGTCCCTTATATATATTAATTTATTTTATTTATTACTTTACTATTGTTGTACTCTAGATTCTTTATATGGCCTAATTAATAGTTTGGTTTCGCTGTAGGCAGGTCAGATGGCAGTCGTTCCATTGTAATAGCCAGTACCGCAAAATCAGGGCTATATTTAAAAGAGTACTATGGGCTCTGAAGTGCAAGCTAAAGACGCAACCAAGAAACACGCTCGAATGAAAAATATTGCAGTTGGTGATAATGATAACAAATATGTGTGTAACTGTAGATGACTTAGGTATACATTTAGTACGGGTGAGAGACTAGTATCGTTCAGGTCGAGTCTCAGTGATAGGCGCGGGGTTGTTGCTTTTTTTTTTGGTTAAAAAAATTAAACAGTATCACTATATAGTATAAAACAAAGTCGCTTTCTCTGTCCCTATACCCTATGTATGCTTAAATCTTTAAAACGACGCAACGGATTTTGATGCGGTTTTTTTAACAGATAGAGTGATTTAAGAGAAAGGTATTTAAGACCATGCGAAGCTGGGGCGGGTCGCTAGTAATAAATATAATAGGGGCAAATCACACGCCCCAAAGTTATGTATAAGTTATAGCATACTTTATTATGTTATGTATAAGTTATAGGTATGTAGACTTCTCTATCGCAATAGACTCGCTCTGTAAAGGTAGATGTAAGTAAATAAATAAATAAATAAAAAAACAAATAAAAAAATATAATACTAACAAATAGACTTTAGTTGCCAGAAATAAATGCTTTAATTAACCGACTACAAAAAAAAGGAGGAGGTTCTCAATTCGTCGGTGTTTTTTTTTTCTTTTTTTTTAACAGTAACAGGTTTCCTCTCTTCCTACAGATATCACCTGAACACCCGGCTGCCTTACATCAAACTGTATATAGAGAATGAAGAGTTCAACATCGACGGCCAGCGGTGTGAAAACATCATGACATGCCCTATGAGACCAATCACATCAGGTAATTGATCAAATCTAGGGGATAACTACGAACTGTTTTAGAACAAGTGAATATAGGGGATTTTTGATCGTTTCTGGCCTGCCTTAACAGTTCATGGTAATCACACTACAAGTAGTTCCAGTTCCTGTGGTATAGTTAAACCCCCGTAGCTAAAATGTGTTGCGTCTCTTTCTTTCACGTGATGTGTCAGGTAAGAGAAAAAGAGACAAAACACATTTTAGTTAAAATGGGCTTAACAAACGTTTCTTAATACGGGAGTTAATGTATTATACACTGCCAGCACTGCTTCTTTGATGAAGATGGCAGTACAATTTTTTGATGTTTTACTTTGAGACGCTACATGAAGTGTGCTAAGTTGGTCTTTGTGATATTATTCGAGAGTAAAGAGATGTTATAAAACATTTCTAAGTATGAAAATTTTTATGGAATTATTATAGAGTTTGTTGTCTGTGTTTATTTATTGACTTATAGACATTTTATGTAAACATTGTGTCCATACTACGGAGTATATATAGATAGAGGTCTATGCAAAGCAACGGAAAGTCGTCTAAATCACGATTGCCAGAACGCATAAACTTTGAGAACAAAACTTGGCACTTCACCACTGGGGAACTTAAAACCCGTATTTCACTCAGACAAAACAAAAGGCCTATTTTTTTTCGCCTAACGTAATTTAGTGGCGCGTATATCACGACTCGTCTCAAAGTATAACGATACAAAATAATTTGTTATATACTGTATTATGCAACCTTTTTAGAGCGTCGTTATTTTTTATGTCTTCACGTAAGTACCTATATCATCAATTACCTATGATTAAATAAATATCCTATACTATTAAACGAGCAAAATTAATAAAAAATAAAAATAATCATAAATTAAATAATTATTAATTTGTTTGTACTCGCGTTTTCGAAAACGGTTCTAACTATTTCTTTGAAATTTTAAACATAAGTTCTTACATAGTCAAAAAAATAATCTAGCTATGCTTCATGTCTGGGAAAATTTATTTTACCCATATATTCACGCAAAAAGTGATTTTCTTCATAAAACGAGCAAAGCTCAGTCGCCCAGGTATATTTATTTAAGAAACAATCTATGATAAGCTATGATATTTTGGTTTTATGGTTATAAAAAAGCGTTAAGCGAGCGGAATTAATTAATTCTTTTATATTATTGTCATTTCCCAAGTAATATTATTTTTGGAGTTAGTTATTAAAATAATGAGGATGTGCAACAAGTTTGTCATAATATTAAGAATTAATATATTTATTTAACTTTTTAAAAGTATTCTAGTACATTGTAGAAGGTATTAAGGGAGGGAAAAATTTTCAGGAAATTGGAGAATTTCAAAATCTATACGACACAGCAACATCCTGATTTTTGGAACAAGACTGTGGCGACACTAGCGCCACAACAATATCTACAAAGACGCACCACAGATGGCGTTAAAAGCAACAATCTCAGAATTGCATACAAGATGGCAAATTTAATATAAAAGTCTAAATCGCGCTTGCAAAAGTTTCTACGGATTGGAGCATAAATACAATCTCCGACAAGACATCGTCGGAGCCGCGGTTCCCCAGGCATAACACCCTAGCCTGGCGGGAAGATCTTCCCTTTGTGGCGGTCGAGCATATCCCTGTCGCTCCCGACACACTCTCCAAACTGGTGACCCCGACGTGATTGGAAGCAGCCTTCTCCATCAATATTCTCCGATCCATCATCTCGCTACCTCTCAAGCTTCAGCAGCCAGCAGTCTCACAGCAAGCCAACTACGATGGGGTATCTACAGGTCCAACGCAGCCGACGTACCGAGCTTCCTGGTCCTGCAACCACCCTCACTTCAAAGACTTCAGCGACCGGCACATCCACCGCAGCCCACGTCTGGTATTCATCGGCCGGCCAACCGCACCAGCGTGGAAGTTCTGCAGGACATCTACCGGCGCCAACAGGTCTACATCGCTCACTACAGTCTCGACTCACCGCAGACTACGAGCAAGCAGCAACAACGTACCCGACTCACTGGGACGTCAAGTCAAGCAACTGGCACTTGCAAGCTAACATCATAAGCACAGACTGCACATGAAGATTTATCAGACCTTCGGTCTTGGAAGGGAGTCCTGTGGCGACACTAGCGCCACAACAATATCTACAAAGACGCACCACAGATGGCGTTAAAAGCAACAATCTCAGAATTGCATACAAGATGGCAAATTACTATGAAAGTCTAAATCGCGCTTGCAAAAGTTTCTACGGATTGGAGCATAAATACAATCTCCGACAAGACATCGTTGGAGCCGCGGTTCCCCAGGCATAACACCCTAGCCTGGCGGGAAGATCTTCCCTTTGTGGCAGTCGAGCATATAAACCGCTCCCGTCACATACTCCAAAAGACAATATCCATACTTAATATTATAAATGCGAAAGTCTGTCTGTCTGTTTGTTTGTTACTCTTTCACGACTAAGCAACTGGACCGATTTTATTGAACTTTGGTAATACGGATATAGTTAAAAACCAGGGTCAAGCATTGGCTACTTTTGAGCGATAGAACTAAGTCCCGCGCGGGTGGAGCAGCGGGTAACAGCTAGCAGTACATACACACCACGGGTGCACAAAACCGCGGGGAATAGCTAGTTATAAAATTAACACTTTCGTGGACAGTAAACGAGATAACAATAACAGTTAATTGTTATCTACGTAGAGAGGCGTTACTGTCAGCGAATGTTTTAATATCCTCGGTCAGTCCTATATTCGTAGATTAAAATCGTATTGTATCGTATTATTGTATCGTATATAGTATTGTATTGTAACAGATACAATATCTCTATGATATGGCTTGTAGATATCAAATTCTAATCAACCGTCACGGACAGGGAGCCCTTGTTACGAATGCGCTCTATTGAAAAAATATAGCAGAGCCAGATGTCTTTAATGTCCTTTTGTACTCGTTATACTATAGTTCTGCAATCTCGTGTGTTATTGTCGTTTCATTGCTTTATTTTCTCAGTAACATTTTACCGAAACATTGAATAATGTATGAACAATTGTAGAAAAAGTCTCTTACATTTATAGCAAGGTAAGCATTGATGTACACCAGTGCACCATGTGTCATCTTGTTAAACAATTGTATTATTAGTTGAATAAATATATCTTAAAATTTAAAAATTAAATACATCGCGTGCTTTGTCTTTTACTGGGCAGGGTCGCCATGTAAGGAATGAAATTTAAAAATCAATCAAAGACGAAATGCGAATATGAATGCATTTACTACACGTTACTAGCTTTTACTACTACGCCCACATAAATCTTTATTCTGGGATGAAATGTACCCTACGTCCTTCTCGGTACTTTTAACTAGTACATGCAAAATTTCAAACAGATTGATTCAGCAAAGAAGGAATGAACAAACATATACGAACTCACTTTCGCATTTAGTTGGCATTACTGCAAAATAGTGCTTATAGTTAACTATAGCATAGCCGTATGGAATATTCCACTATCCATTGTGCCGTGGATGTCTAAAAACGTACCTTACCTCGAATTTTCTCTATCTGTCAAGCCAGTAGCATACTCTACAAATTGTATTATTTAAATAAAATTTTGTTCACAGGTTCAGATAACTGCCCATACGATTACATCAGAATATACGATGGCAAGGACGAGTCGGCGTCCGTGATCGGCACTTTCTGCGGCATGGGGAAATTCCCTTACTCCATCATTGGGACATCCCAAGATCTCTTCGTCGAATTCGTCAGTTCTCCGGCAGGTAAGGTTTATTCCATGCACTCATACCAGTCTCTATGATATCCTTTTTAGGACGTAGGCCGACAAAAAGGCGAGGCTTTTGCCCAGCAGTGGACCTATATAGCTAGTGAAAAAAAGTTTAATAATGGAGATGTTTGCCTAACAACAAAAAAAAAGTTGGAATTTATTTGTTAGTGTTTTGTTTCACCTATTGTTCTAAATCCTAACTTGTTCCTCCAGGTCCGTTACTAAACACTGGCTTCCATTTCAACGTCGGCAACTGGCCTGGTCACGTGGAAGCCCCAGGGTCCAGGGTAGGGACGTGCGACTGGCTTCTCACCGCGGAATCCTTGAAGAAATCCGGGGACAGTGAGGGCATATTCCTCTCAGTGGCACATTGGTACCCACCACATACTTCGTGCACTTATCTCATGCAGGGGTTACCGGGTCAAGTTGTGAGGCTATATTTTCCAAGGTAAGATTAATTTTCTAGCAGTACATACTTATCTTCCAGGTTTATACATTTTGGAGGTACACACAACTGCAGATAATGGTATAAAGCATATTACAAATCGATGTACGTAAGTTTATGCCTAATTCTGCAGCATACTTCGTGCACTTATCTCATGCAGGGGTTACCGGGTCAAGTTGTGAGGCTATATTTTCCAAGGTAAGATTATTTTTAGCAGGACATATTTCATCTTCCAGGCTTATACATGTGAGAGGTACACACAACTGCAGATAGTGGTATCCGTATAAAGCATATTACAAATCGATGTAAGTACGTAAGTTTTTTACCTGTCTCTGCAGCTAACTGTACTTTCCTTGACCTTCAAAGCTTTTAGCAGTAAGTTAGTAATATATTTTTAAATAAATATTCGTGCTAACGTTATAATGTGAAAATGTATTTGTTTTAAGGTTGTTTAATTTATGATGATTTGTCGTACTATTTTTGTTGGGGTGCCCAAAATGATATAGGCAATTTTTACGCAGGCAAAGCCATGAGCAATAGCTATTATAAAACTAATATATAAAATATATACTAAATGTAAGTTCATACTGCTTAAATTTTATTTTATAAAAATCCAGTTCGTTCCTTTGAAAGTTGGTCTTTCGAATATTATTACCATTGAATCCTCCAATTTATATTCTAGCTCATTTTGTTCTATTTTTTAACAGCTTTCGAATCAACCGCATAGAATCTCCAATAGTGCCCTGGACCGGAGACTGTGGGGAATCCCTGACACTCTACGACGCTCCAAGACCTGACGATGCGAGGATTATAAAGACCTTCTGCGACACATTCAGCAGACCAATGGAGAAACATGACTTTGTGTCCACTGGGAATGCCATGTTTGTTCGGTTTGAGAGCAAAACCGGGAGTTACAGTGGGTAAGTTCATCCCATACAAACATACATATCGAAGTGATATTTGCCTGTCTGCAGCAGGGGTAGGCAGAGACTATATAGATGTTCATTAGGTCATCAATTATCATTTCGAGTAGGCGTGACGGTCAATCGACCATGCACACCCTGGTTTCAATGTTCTTTGGAACCGCCTCTCGGCCTCTGGCCTGGTTATTTTAACGACTACCATTTCATTGGGTACAATCCTTACATACCTCTTTTGCTTCCTTCACACTCATCACTCTCGACATACACGCTCATTTCGGATACTCATAATGTCTTCCTTTTTCAAAAGCTCTGCGATTTGGTTTAATTTGATTTGAAGTTTATCCCCGGTTTCTTTATTTCCCTTTTCCGGTTGCATTCTCTCACTGGAACTGAGCTGGAGTTTACCCCATCTGATAAAGAATCATCATCTTCTTCTTCTTCTCTGTCATTTCCTCATGACTGAAGGACGTGACCATCACGATTAACACCTGCCACAATCTTCCTCCAGGCGATCCTGTCCTGGGCTAGGTGAATGGACCCCTGCAAAGATGAATCATATGATCCTAGATTTGGCATTACTGATTATTTTAATGCATGGACTGCCAATAGAAACAAGGAACCAATAGGAACATGTACCAGGCGTGTTAGTGGCAACCTGCACGCTCAGGGACCCAAACGAAGCCTGAAGAGTTCTGGTCCTCACAAATAAAATAGCTAGAGTCGACTCGCTAAAAAGAAGAAGAAATAAAAAAAGAGTGGCTAACACAGGCAGATTTTCAGTCACTTTTAATCGTTATAAATGATACTGATTCTAATTTAGTCACAACATTTATCGCATTCCATCGGTCTGCATTTAAGGTCTCAATTCAAATAATGATTGAATCTAATGAGATGTGTTTTCCAGATCTTCACTCTACTATTGGGCTCATTACGACTTCTTTAACAACACACGTTTTGGAGAACCCGTACCAAATACTGCATGTGACGAAGTCATTGCCTCTTGGAAGCAGAGAGCTGGTCGACTTAGATCTCCCCTCAACACTCTCGTATACAAGCAAGCACCAGTTGGTGAAGATGTGCATTGCTTGTACAGATTCGTCACCGACAAGAGAATATATGCTAGAGTTATTGTTACTATCCTCAGTGTTAATTTCAAAGTAAGTACCTAGCAGATAGTGCATTAAATTTGTGACTGTGATCTTAATGTTTATTTTTCTCCTAAATCTAACTTGATATTAGATAATTATGATTAATTAAACGTAGTTGGATCTAAGATACTCGAAATTCTTACATTCTTCTTAACAGGCTCTATTTGAAGGGGCTATCGTGAAAGAAGTAGTCTTAAAAAGATTACATGATAAGTATTATAATATTTTAAACTCATATATAATTCGAACTTTTCTTCTCAGGAACACCCATATACGCCAGTATCGTGTCAAAATTGTTACGAAGATCGCGCTGATAAATTGATAATTTGGGAACCATTACCTGGAGGAAAATCTTTAAATTCAACCATAGGAGTAACAACCACACCTTTACCGTTACATTTAGCTGTTCAACGTTCACTAGGATCCTGTCTTTGTGCTAAACATGCTAATACCGTATCTCGAGCAAGGCCTTACAGAGTCGTTTCGTCGGGCGAAACTCTTAATCTTCAATTAATAGTAGACAATGCTCATGCTGCAGCGTCGTACTTCAAAAATCCTTCCCCACTTTTTGAAGCTCGATACGAATTCGTTCACGGCCCGCTTTGTGGACCTGCTGTTCTTGCAGCAGCTTCTGATGGTGAGATAGTTTATCCACATTTAGAAGCTCTAGGTTATACGGAACCACCCAAACGCATTCAGTGTATTTGGGATCTAGAAATAGAAGAAAAGAGAGACATATGGTTACATTTCGACAGCATCAAGTTTGCCTCCCGACATTGCGAAGATGGAAATATTCAAATATTCTTGCCTGGTCGAGTAGAACCTTATTTGTCTATTTGTGGTGGTAATGTATCTGAAACTGACAAATTACCAATTTTATCTGCTGGTGAACTTGGATTTGAATCTTTAGATGATCCGTTAGTAATAGAAAAGGAAAAGACAAGATCAATTCGTATTGTCTTTATAGGCAGTGCGTCGCCAGCACGAGCTGCATTCAAAATAGCCTGGACAGGGTTATACCACTTGCCTAAAAACTCCGATGGGACATTGATGACATCTCGCCTTACTGATGGCGGAGTCAAAGCAGACGGTCACGGTTGTGACTTCATTTGCCCTGGAGAAGAAGCGCTTTGTATTCCAGCGAGGTTAATATGTAACGGTGTAGTAAACTGTCCTAATAACACTCGTGTATCAGGAGAAAGAAGATTCTGGACAGCTGAAGAGAAAAGAGCCAGAGAAGCTTACTCAGAGGATAGCTTGAGGCGTCTTGGTTATTTAGATGCACTGAATGGGATACCATTGGGACAGTTGCATGACGAAGCGCCAGAATTGTGTGCTGGCGCAAGAAGTGCAGGAGGTGGTGATTGGACAGCGCCAGCTTTAGGAGCTGGATTAGCGATTGTTCTCGGACTTTGTGCATTAGGCGCTGCCTGGCGTCTGTGCTGCCGCAAAAGGTCACCAGATGAGGAGTCTTTGGATTACTGACACGCGGCCCGCGGTGCCCACGCGCCGCCCTCGCTTCACTCACGGTCAACGTCCAGGGATCTCCCCCTGGATTGGAGTCTACATTGACAGACGCTTTACTGAGCGCCAGAACCCTCACTTGTTGACTATTGAAAGGTGTATCTACACTTTTGCTCAATGAACCATTTTGTTGTCATTATATCGAAGTGAAACCGTTGTTATGCTAGGTGTAATTTCAGTGTTATTATCTTGATGCACATGCTTGAAATCATTATTCACGAGGGTTCAATTAATATAACGTTGGCGCTCAATGCAAATTGTAATTAATGTATATACTCTGATAATATGCTCGAAACTATAGTAGGTAATATTAATTAATGTATGCTTCAAACGAATCATATAGGTTAGGACACGGTGATAGTAGCCAAATATTAAGCAATTATCAATTAGGTAATTTTAATGTAATTTTATATTGAATAGAATTGTATTTCTCGCTAGAGAGATAGACGGTAAGGAAAACATACGGAAAAAATAAATTTTGAAGCACAAAACATCGAGAGTGCAGAAATTAAACTCTAAAATACTTTGTGTATTTTCATAGCTACACATGAAAGGTATGAATGCCTGAAATTGTATAAACAGGCGTGATGTGTACTATAAACCCATGCTATTATCAGCTATAAATTGCATCATAATGTATCTGAGAATTTTACAATACACCCAAAGCACAAACTTTACGGTAAGCCGTATAATGTTATGTAGTCGTTACTGATATTAAAAAGAAAAACAAAGTCTCTATGATCTTATAGCTCTAAAACTTATTTAATTACCAACAAAGTAATAATTCTGAAGTTTCTTCTGGCTTATTTAAAATAAACGCAAACCGTTTGTAGAATTCGTAAGAAACTACTTCAATATAATATTTTTTTTATGTTATAATTTTCGTTAAATAGTTTTTATTCTGAATTTAGTTAACGACGTGCTTTCTTAGAATGTACGCTTTAATAATATTAACATGCATTATTTCTGTACTCTCTGTATTTTGAAAAATAAAAAATGTTTATATAATTTATCATGAAAAGTGCAATTTTGTTAGGCCAAAATATTAAATATTGTCATTCTCTGAGCATTTTCACATAATAAGAATATAAAGCCTGACGCATACTAAGCACGTTTTTAGAAATTAACTGTAACCTCACTTTAACAAGTTGTGTTGTCCGGATCATTTAATTTTAATACCTAGCTGAATAGAGAGAGCTATATCCAATAGCTTACGGTAGTGCAATGGGTAAGTTACGGAAATAACAAATTTCATTCTCGTTATTTTAATAACTTTCACTGCTATTATGTAAGTAATGTGGTATATTATGTCAGTTTTTTAAAGTATTAGCTACAACATTAGTTCTGAAATTTTAAGATTTTGTATTTTGTAGATAACAACGATCATAAAGACATTACTATTACTTGTTTTGGTGATAATTATAGAATAGACCACCCCATTCTTTTAACTAACATGGATGTCTACAACAAAATCATTCCCCAAAAAAGTTGATGTAAGATACGACAAGACGTAAAAATAATTCTATAAATTTCATAGAATTAGGAATCGTGCGCGGTTCTAAGGCAATTTTTTTTTTAAATCTATGATAAATTTTCAAACTTTGTTTGTTTGTAATATCTTTATTGTATAAAAAAAACATATATCAACATATTTAAACCACTCTACAATGACGAATAACATGAAAGTTTTTAAATAGACTCACGAAGAGGATAAAATAAACCCTCAAAATACCCCTCATGTCGTGATTAGTATGCGAAAGGTTATTACCGTTATTGTATATACTACTTTAATAACTAAGATTTAAGAATGTTATTAGAATAAGGCTGAAAGGATTTTGAGAAAAAAAAACAAAGTTCACTCGATGTTGAAATCTTTTTGGCAGTAAATTTAAGATGATATTCGCACGAACATGTAAGTTGAATTATTGCAATAATTTTAGGCTGATGTGGATAAAATAGTTATTCCAGAATACATTTTTTTTTATATTTACAATGTCCAGTGATTAACCACGATCCCACCTGATGTTAAATGCAGATGCGGTCTAAGATAGAACTCGCTGGAACATTAATAGCCTATTCACGGTCCTTGAAAAGATCCAAATTGTATGTGTCCGGGAATACGTCTGCTGGTGCATCGTATGTATCTCTCTTATTATTTTTACTTCGACTTGTAGGGACTACTACCATTCTCCTAGATATTTATTTTAAACACTCACGTCACTTTCTCATTAAGAAGTTGAATAACTATTTTATTCACTCAGCATTTTGGTAATTTCCTTATATCCGATGGTTATTTGCACTATTAGTTTCCCATCACTGCCTTAATGAACTTAGAGTTGCCATAAACACACAACAACTAGTAAAGTTAAATACACCTCTATTCTTTGGTAATAGACGTCAAATTTAAAGAGCCATTTAAGCTTTAGAGCATAAAACCACTAGAGTGGCCACCAACAAACTACCCCCACTGCCAAATTTAAACCGTGGCCAGTCATACTGCTTGTACTTCTGTGTGTGTATATTTTGCTTGTGTTGGTTGATTTTGTCAAGTGTGTGCGTAGCGACGTGATCAAATAATGCATTAGTGTTAATACTTGTTGCGTATTTATTTGCCCCTCGCGCAGAATGTGGCAGACTTTTTCACGTATAAATAAGTGCGCGTGCCGCCTTCGGTTGGTTTAACACTCTAACTTATAAGCTTTTGTTTGTACTGCATTTATTATTTATTACTCATTTATAATAACGACGTAGGTTTGTTAGTCATTATATTTAATAGTAACATGTTATTTTTGTTTTAATTTATTTCATAAAATTTGTTCATATATTAACATGGAAATATTCAATAGAATTTTGAAGCAAATCTGTAATTGTCTTTAAAAAAATATACAGTTTTTGATATTTGTTAGTTATTTATTTCGTGCATGCTCAAAAATTATTTATTGATTACTAATAATAAGACAAAAACAATGCAATTCAAACTCATGCCAATAATAATTAAAAACCTCAAATGCAATCAAAACATTATTGTAATTTGATTTACATAGGTTTGTAAAAGTATTTATTAATAAAACAATGTATAAAAATAAATTTGTAATTTTAAGTTAGTAAATATTATTTTAGCCCTTAGTTGACCATCGGAAATGTTAAAAAATAATAATATATTTTGTACAAATACTGGCTTTTATTTCTGAAATATAATGGGAATAACTCGCACTACCAATATTAAAAAAAAATGGTGTACCAATTTACAGAGGTCGTCTGCTTGGGTACACCACTCTTATCTATTTTGCCGCTAAATAGCAGCCTAAAGACAATTGACAAAACCTAATGACTAACTGTAGCATACTCTATTTGTGAATTGACTTATACTGGCTCACCATCACAGCCTCTGGCACACGTCTGAACTCGACTGCAACCGATATACAACTGCCCAGGGTGTCGATTCTGCTAACGTTAAATTACAATCGTGTCAAAATAGTGTTTCAATGGTAGTGCTTTTTTACACACTAGTTACAAGAAATGTATATTTTTTTTATATCACTTCTGATGGTCACATCCCTCACTACATTCACATCACATCATTCTGTCATAATTCTTGTAAATAGTGGGCGTCGATTCTGCTAACGTTAAGACAAAATCGTATCAAAATAGTGTTTTAATAGTAGTGCTTTTTACAGACTTTTAACAAGAGTTATGACAGTACGATGTGATGTGAATGTAGTGTGTGGTGTGATCATCAGAAGTGATATAAAAAAAAATATACATTTCTTGTAACTAGTGTGTAAAAAAGCACTACCATTGAAACACTATTTTGACACGATTGTGATTTAACGTTAGCAGAATCGACACCCAGCTGTCACTGTGTTACCAACTTGTGTGTGTCTACATCTAGCGATGACCACTACCAACGATTTCACATGTCGTCCTAAGATCGTAGGAATTCAAGATAGATAAATAACACAAGTAGCGGTCAATCTAAGTCATATCTTGCCGTAGCTTAAGGTGATACCTCGGTGAACACTAGCGCCACCGTCATTTAAAAATCATTACTCACTGAAAACACAAGTTATCAAAAATCCGTGTTATGTAATTAAGCTTCTGGATCTAAAGTTAATTTTAAACATATTAAACTATAGTTCCCTATAGTTATAAATTGCAATATTGCTAAAAACGGCCACGTTTAGCAGTTTTGCAACTTGTAACTATATGGAACTATAGTTTAATGATTTAATATGATTATAATTAACTTCAAATCCAGAACCTTAATTATATAACACGGATTTTTGATAACTTGTGTTTTCAGTGAATAATGAATTTTAAATGACGGTGGCGCTAGTGTTCACCGAGGTATCACCTTAACATGCATGATCGTCGAACAGGCATACTATGGAGCTAGTCATTCTCATCGTTCACCTTTAGCTCTGCCAACATGCACGCGGCTGTCATCTGGTAGTCGTTAAAGGAACCACGTCAGAGACCGAGAGACGGTTCTGAAGAATTCTGACACAATCGACCATGGGCGTGTCACCTACACGAAATGGTTATAAACCTTAGCTCTAAACTAAATCTCTAGATGCAACCCTAAAAAGGCTATAACGAAAAAGACAAGCAATAAACTTTTTTTACCAAAATACAAATACCTAGTTCCATTGTATACTGGGCTAAGATCAATGTTATAAGACACTGGGGCAAAAAAAATAATAGTCGAATTGAGAACCTCTTCCTTTTTTGGAAGTCGGTTGAAAGCTTAAGAAAACTAAAAATATGTATGCAGCCCAAGTACGCTTTATCTCGCACAGTTATTTCAAAGAAACACAAGTCACGTATCAGAACAGCAGTTCAAATAAAAGGTTTTGGAGTAAAACAAATTGGCTCCGGGTGCAGCGCGATCGATGGCTCCAGCTCAACTCAATTACGACTGTGATCATCAAATGTATAGCTGTCTGGGATCCTGTAGGAATTTTACGATGAAAAATCCATACTAATATCCATACTAATATTATAAATGCGAAAGTCTGTCTGTCTGTCTGTCACCTCTTCACGGCTAAACTGCTGAACCGATTGTGATGAAATTTGGTAGGGATGTAGTTAACGACCTGAGATCAAACATAGGCTACTTTTGGGCGCGATATAACCGAGCCCCACGCGGGGCGAAGCCGCGGGGAACAGCTAGTAATATTATAAATGTGAAAGTATGTGTGTTTGTTTGTTTGTCCTTCCTTCACGCCTTAGCTAAGCAACCAATAGACTTGATTTTTGGCTTAGAGTTAGTTGAAAGGATGGAGAGTAACATAGACTACTTTTGGTCCTGATAAAGCATCAAGTTCACAAGGGAGATTACTGGAATATTTGTATGTGTACACCAAAAATCAGCCAAAAATTTTCTAATTGCACGCGAGCGAAGCCACGGGCAAAAGCTAGTAAGTTAATATTTTTTATCGTAAAATTATCTTTTTCGTGTGCGTGCACGAGCCGAGCGTGTTTTCCGGTTATATCTTCAGCTTGGGTACGCTTCAGAGCCCGGGGTACACTTTTAACCATGATTCTGATTTGGCAGAACTGGTTATTACAATGGAGCGACTGACGTCTGACCTCCGTAACCCTATTTACAGGGTAACCAAACCAATAGGAACATGATCCAGGTGTGTTAGTGGCCAACACTGGCAGATTTCTCAGGCTGCCTGACATAGCTTAACGACTGCCATCTACCGATAATAGAAATGCCACTAATGGCGACCAATCCAAACATGGCCGCGCACTCGCTGTCACTTGACGCGCGCTGTCATTACGAACATTCTTTACTTCACTATTTAGTTATGCAATGAAATATTGAAAATGGTGACCTAAGCATGGTCATTTTTTATATTTTGTTGTAGTTAATCTTTCCACATAACTAGCTCTTTCAATTAAAGTTATATATTATCAAGATATCAAGGGAAATCTGGACGGAGGCCAAGCGGATTCAAAACATGAATCCCTCCATTTATAAATATTGCAAAGCATAAAAGGCAACATCGTAAATTAAGCTGCAGGTGGTACAATATTTGCAGCAAGCTCGAACCCTGGATGTATGGCGAGCCGCTTACGTGAAAAATGTATCGTTATTCGTTGAACTGTCAATTTTCTGGATTAACTATAAACAAACATTGGTTTTAACCGACTTTTAAAACAGGAGATTCACTGTGACGTCATTATCATTATTTCAGTCTGGAATCTGGATGCAGGCCTCCTCCTCTCTGATTGCCTCTTAGTCCAGTGGTCAAGGTGTTTGCCTGTAGACCCGGGGGTCGTGGGTTCGATTTCCACGGGAAGCAAACTTTGTTTAGTTGTTTCCAGTTTGGTTTTTGCATTGCAGGCTTGAATCACCTGGTTGTCTGATAATAAAGATGATTCTGTGCTTCAGAAGGTACGTTAAGCCGTTGGTCTCGGCTGACATCTGGTAGTTTTTAAAGGAACCACGTCAGAGGCCGAGGGGCGGTTTCAAAAAAACTCTGACAACAGGGTGTGTATGGTAGATTGACCGTGACACCTACTGTGACACCGTGAAATGATGATGATGATGAGGTCCCCTGTCTTCGGGCGACTTCGCTCGCGTAAATTTCCTTCAAAAATAGCGCTTTTTTCCGGGATGAAAGGTACCCTATGTCCTTCACAATGCTTCAATGTTTATGAGAAATGTGAAAGCTAAACAAACAAAGAAACAAAAAACTCACTTTCGAATTTATAATATTAGTTGGGAGGTTGGCATATTTCCTTTCATTTGCATCCAACGAATAAGTAATACTTGCATCACAGTATATCTGGCGTAGCAGATGCTACACCGTAGCGACAACGCCGTAGCAATGTCGCTACGATAGTACTACGAATGCGCTACGCCAAGTCATTGCATTCACCTCACAAATTTACAGGTAAGACCAAATGCAGCGGTAAGACTAAAGTTTAATATTGTTGCAAACCATAGAGTAAGTATACCATTTGTTTCCGTATAGAGTGTGGGCCACATGAATAAATTAGGTGCTTATTCTATTTAATGAAGTCCTAAATTCAATAAAGTTCTTTGTACTTTCTTCAATCATTTAAGGTATTGAACATTGACATTAAGGTTCTTAATCATATTTTACAATGAGAAGATAAAAAATATGGATACCACACAGCTTACTCATTATTTATACCATTTAGAATACAAACAGGCATACAGCTGAATTGATGTTCAAATTATTTATTTTCAGTATAGGATATTTTTATCGCTTGTTGACGTCAATTGTTAATTAAGTTTCGCTCCCAAAACGCAAGTGGAGAAGAAGCGGCGCCACAAACTGCCCTGCAGCATTTTAAACGTCTAAAAACGTCAATTCACATAATTTAGTCAAAACAGACGAATGTTCATTTGCGTGGATAATTTTATTATAAGTTAAGTCCATATAATGAAGGATGAGAAGCATTTATAGCCTTTGGACGTAATAAACACCATGAGTATCACATGCTCGTTGCCATTTATAAATCTGTTTACACCCTTTTTGAAACCATGCCCTAGTCTTTGGGAAACCAGTGGGAGTTGATTGATATAATTTTATAAGTATTTTTAAAGTCAAATTACGTTAAATATTTACTTGCATCCTTTCCCACATGCGCACTCTATTATCATCATTTCGTGTAGACACGGTATAACGTAGGTAGAATTTACTAATTACTTAAGGTATGTGTGAGGAGAGAAGATAAATCCAGGTTTCAGCGAATCGCACAATATTTATTATTTGTACTTTACAACAGGTTAGACTCTTAAGGATAACCGTTAATGAGAGATTATAGGGGTCGTGAGATCTAAGTAGGCACGAGATCCAGTCAGGCAGCCGCTATGAAATAGCCAGCCACTTAACTTGAGATGGTGAGATCAGCCGAAAGAGGTCTTCCAGTGGACGCGCGCAGCCTTATATATGGCCGTCGGGGGTGATGCGGTGCAGGGCAGCGAGGAAGGACCGCCGTAGGAGAATGCGCGACGTCACAACGGTTAATCGACCATTTACTCCCTGGTGTCAGACTTCTTTTGAACCGCCTCTTGGCCTTTGACGTGGTTCCTTTAACGACTACCAGATGACAGGGACCAACGGCTTAATATAATATGCCTTCCGAACCATGAAATCATTTTATTATCAGATAATCAGGTGATTAAAGTCTGTAATGTCCTTACCAAACTGGAAACAACTAAAAGTATGCTTCTCATGGCAATCGAACCCACGACCCCCCTAACCTTTGAACCACAGAGGCAGTGAAGCACTCTATAGTATAGATAGTTACACTGTATTGCAGGCACACGGAAGTAATAAAAGAAAAGCATTATTATAAGTGCTGTAAAAGAAATGCAATTTTGTAGACGCTGTAGGTGAAATATTTTATAGTTTTGCAAAGTAGGGGTGTATTAAGCTTTTATTTAACAGAGGCAAAGAAAAAAAATCTAAGTACGAAATTCCTCTATATACTTCTAAATACTTTGTGTATAGGACCTAAATTAAAGGAAGCACTTCGAACTTTCGAGTATTTTTGTACTTGCCCCATCCCTTACTCGACACGGGCCTAAATTAAAGGAAGCACTTTGAACTTTCGAGTCTTTTTGTACTTGCCCCATCCCTTACTAGAGACGGGCCTAAATTAAAGGAAGCACTTCGAACTTTCGAGTATTTTTGTACTTACCCCATCCCTTACTTGATACTTACTTACACTGGGAATAGAAAAACTCTTTATTGCACCAAACAAATGTATACATAATTTTTTTATACTAGGTTAGGTATAAAGGCCGACTTATCGCTAGTGCGATCTCTTCCAGTCAACTTTAGGGTTTCTGAGGAAAACTGTATGAGCTTCAAGACATCACCTGGTGCGAAGTGCCTATAGTCCTTCAGGTCAGGGAACACTGCTCCAGAAGTCGATTCGCTTGTCGAAATCAACTAGCACTAGTTTATTGGTTGCAGTGGTTAAGGCGTTATTCTGTAGATTCGGGGGTCGTGGGTTCGATTTCCACGGGAAGCATATTTTATTTAGTTGTTTCCAGTTTCGATAGGACATTGCAGGCTTGCATCACTAGATTGTCTGATAATAAAGATGATTCCGTGCTACGAAAGGCATGTTAAGCCGTTTGTCCCGGCTGCCATCTGGCAGTCTTTAAAGGAACCACATCAGAGGCCGAGAGGCGGTTCCGAATAACTTTGAAACCAAGATATGCATGGTCGATTGATTGTGTCACTTTCACGAGATGGGTTAAGAAATTTGATTAATCAGCTCTACCTACATTAATTTTGTAAGTATTTGTCTAGTTAAAGGACGATAAATATTCAATTTCAGTGAGCTAGGCTTTCAGACATTACTGAACACGTTTATTTGCACGTTTACGAGGTTGCTTGATGTTTAGAGCGTTTTTTACGAGCGAGCCGAATTACGACTACAGCGTGGTGCAAGTTAGAAGAGAAACAAACTTATATTTTTATTTAATAGCAAAACAAAATTAATATTATTTAAATTTATTTTGCACAAGTTTCATCTTAAATAGTATAAAGAATAAAATAAATTTGAAATTAGAACTCTGTAGTAGTGGCAAAGACAAAGAATTTCGAATCGCGCGCGGTCTCTGTGTTGCGATTCTGTAAAGTTCAAACAACAACTCGCTTCTCGCGTCGCTGTTCACTCACCCTTCGCATAAGGTTCAAAGTGACCTTGATTTTGCATTCTGTAAGCTAAAACTATTCTCTTGCGAAGTGAAGCGAGTCCCGATGCGATCATACGTTACTAGTGACTTCCACGCTCTACAAAATGTTAGTCGAGTTTTCTCGATTCCAGGTTTTTTGATACAATGTGTAGTTTTTTGCACAGAACTTTAGCTAATATGTGATTTTTAAATTAAAATTTCTTATTTCAAGAAATTTGAGACAGATAATAAGTAAAAAATAACGAAAACTAGGTATAATGTATGCTTTCCTAACGAAAAAAAAAGTAATGTGAGTTATGTCAGAAAGACTTACAAAATTGCGGTTGTTTTGTTTGTTTTGGTTCATTCAGTGGCGAAAATAATTGTGGAATCATCATGAAGTAAGTTTATATTAATTTGTAATTGTGAAATTTAAAAACGATAAGTACTATCTTTTATATTGTTTGCTAATCCAACAATACTCGTTATGTTTCAGTCAAAATGAGACACGTTCCTCTCACCCGTCGTTGATTCAGGTTGAAACCCTAGTAGAGTATATGGAAAAAAACCCTGGCATGGCGAAGGGTTTCTTAAAAACTCAAAATGCCAGAGAGCGAAGTCGACGACAGTGGGAGGAACTAACAGTGCGCCTAAATTGTTTAGGTGGCACTATTAAAAATTATAAACAGTGGACCAGGGTTAGTGTCTTTTATTTTTAAATAATCGTAGAATGTTGGCATAAAGTTATTTTATAAATTTTATATTATTGTTATTTTACTTAATATGATAGACAAATGTAGTTTTTAAATATATCTTGAAAAATTCATACTTATATGTCATTTATAACAACAAAAATAAATTATATGCCTGTTTGTAGTATTGGTCTGACAAAAAAAGCGCCATAAAAAAAAAAGTAGCAGCACGCTCTGCCGCTCGGCGTAGGACTGGTGGTGGGGTGGAGGATGAAGTGGAGCTTTCAGAGCTCGAAGAAAGAATTGTGGCTTTGTGTGGTGGTGAAAGCTATTCGACAGGAGATGCACATTTAGGCATACAGGCATTTCCGGTAAGAAATTTGGAAATACAATTGGATTTTTTTGTATTCAGGATGAATAAGGTCTGTCCTCAAACAGAACTGTGCAATCTATCTGTTAAAAATACATATTATGTAAAGTGTATTTTGTTTAAATTATTTAATGATTCAATAAAAATACTCTTTAATATAATATTAATTTTGACAAATTGTTTCCTGTTTCAGGAAAATAATACTCCATCGCCAACATCACAAGAAGCGCAACAAATACAAGATGCTGTTACTGACAATGTATGAAATTTAATTTATATTTCATTGATAATTGTATGTGATAAATTAGTTGTTGTTAGACATCCTCCCTGACCACGCCAGTCCGCTAATCAGGAGGTCCCGTGGTGATCCCCGTCAGGATTCAGTCAGCCTGTTTTTCTGATAAGGCTGGGTCTTTGATGTTTTTATTTTTGCCTAATTTTATTCTACAAGATAATAAGATTTTTTAACTTTTTAGGATTTTGAGCTGGTTGACTATAGTACTCGCGATTATAGACAATCTGCTCCTGCAGTTGCGAGAGAGTTATTTGCATCCTCATCCAGCTCAACTGTTGAAAGAAGCCAGAGCATTTTGCAGGTATGTGTCTGGGTAAAGGCTTATTGAGTTGTCTATATTTAATTATAATATAGGTAAGTGGTATATTATTATGTTTGTTTCTATTGTTCCAGAATAACCAGACAGTACAAACTCCTCCTCCCAATCCTCATACATATCATCCTAGTCTGTCTCCTCCACCTATAACACTTTCACACACACCCACACCATTCACATCTTCTTCACGCCGCGGTTCCACCCAAGTAGCCTCCCCAGTGATTCGTCGTCGAACTGCTGCTTCGTCATGTAAGTGACCAATATTTTTAAACAACTTTCAAGTGAATTATTAATTAATTAAATAGTATTAAGTGAATAGTAGTGATTGAGTTAAAGAACCTTCATGTAAGTATGTAATTTTTTTTTAGCTCAACCTCACGCAACGCCAATTGCTTCCCCTTCCCGCCGCCGCCCCAGAACGAATATGGTTCGTGCTAGTAGAGGTGCTAGATCTGTGTGTAAGTATAGAATAAAAACCGGCAAGTGCGATTCGCACTCGCACACGAAAGGTTCCGTATCATTCTCTATAATTATTACCATTATAAATGAATTAATAGGTAGGCATGGTGTGCCCTAAAAAACTGAAATTTATGATTTTCTATTTACACATCGAAGTAATGTGTTTTTTTTTTCAGCATCACGTCACACGTCTTCACTTGTTGCTCCTCCACCATCTCAACGGCGGTCGGAGTTCGCCACCACTACGGAGAGATTTTTAAGGGTGGAAGAACAGCAGTTGGAGATACAAAGGTTACATGCACAAACTCTGCAGTCCTTTTTGGAGAGGACAGCGGAAAGCGAAAGGGCCATGTATGAAAGAAGTGCAGAGAGAGATAGGATGTTAGCTGAAGCTTTGACTGCACTTGGGAAAGGGCTGCAAGCATTGGCAGAGGCTATAAATAGAGATGGGGTATAGTAATTTCATATTGATATATATCCTGTTTGTTCCTACTTATTTGTTGTTGTAATTAGGACCTAAGTTATCTTCTTTGTTTGAATATTTTTTTTAAGTTTTATTAAGAGTGAAATATTGAAATAAAACACTTAATGGATATTTACGCAGTTTTATTAAAAGTTTAAAGGACACCGATAAATTAATTATGACGTGAACGCCATAGACAATTTACAAAGTTTCGCCTACGTATTTGCCCTAAAGCTAAATCTGAGTTAGATGGGAAATCTCTAAATTGCCTCCTTTGAACTTCAGCACTTGTTCGTACCTCTTCTAGTCTCTCTTCTTCTGAAATAGTCAATGCCGGCATTCCTGTGCGATTGCACATGTTGTGCAAAACGCAACATGCAATAACTATTTTTGCAACTACGTCTGGATTGTAATTGAGCACTCTGTGAACTAACAAGCACCTAAATCGCCCTTTTAGGAGACCAATTGTTCTTTCTACTGAATTGCGAGCAGTCGAATGACGGTCATTGTAGAAAGCTTCTGGGGAACCATCTTCAGCATTACTAATTGGCGTCATAAGGTAGGCGCGCTGAGCATATCCTGAATCACCTGAAACAATGAATAAGTATCAAATAATTATGTAGCAATTATTATACCTAATAAGGATCAAATTTTGAAGGGGTAGGGAAGGATTAACTAACCAAGCAAAACAACTTCTTCGCCAGCATTTGTTAGTGCTTCTAAGTGGGCTTTTATAACACCATAGTTAAAAATGAAGCTATCGTGAGTAGCTCCACCATATGTTGGATCCACATTTAAAATGTTAAGATCTGCATCTGTTATCTGAAAAAAATTACAATAAATATTGAGATGATTGAGAAATTAATTAAATACCTAGTAGTAGATTACAAAATTGAAATTTATTTTACCAACTGCACATTTCTTGCATGATAACCTTTTCGGCAGTAGAGACGTTCTTCGTTCTCTACTGGTTTTTTCAATGCCACCAATGTGCCATCAATACACCCTATTACTCCTGGAACGCCGAACTTTCTATAGAACCTGTAATTTAAAGTAACCACTTACATGATTGATTATTATCGAAAAAATCTTAAAAGGGTCATTTTAAGATATAATATACTTATAACCTTTCTTTTAACACTTGTCTTTCTTGTATGTTTTGAGGGAACCTTATATATTTTTTTACTATTTCAGGATTATTTAGGGCTTCCACTATTTCATTTATGCAGCGAGATGCAGATGGTTGCGATAAATATGTTCTTATATTTTCTTTTATTATTTTCTGATAGCTACCATTAGCCAAGAATGACAAGGTGCATAATATCTGTGAAATAATAAATCAATTAAAATATTAAGTAATATAGACATCCAACCCTCCACTTAAACTAGCGAGGTATAGACATCCAACCTTGCAGCAACCCAAAGTATCTTGGTGTCACTTTGGATCGTACCCTTACCTACAGAGACCACTGTCAAAACACGAAATCTAAAGTGTCTGCCAGAAATAACATACTGCGCAGTCTAACCACGGCCTCGTGGGGTGCCGCTCCGGACGTCATGAGGACGACAGGCTTATCTTTGTGCTTTTCGGCGGGGGAGTATGCATGTCCTGTTTGGCACCGGTCCTCTCATGCCAAACAGGTTGACGTAGCTCTTAATGACACTTGCAGAGCAATAACCGGGTGCCTGAAACCAACGCCTATCAGGAAGATCTACCTCTAGCTGGAATAGCCCCGCCTTCCATCCGTAGGGAGGTAGCCTGCCGATTGGAGAAATTTAAACAGGAAACTGACAAACATCACTTACTGTTTAATTACCCAGAAAGGGATAAACCTAGGCTGAAAAGTCGTAACAGCTTCATGGGATCAACATCTGCCCTTAGCTCCCCCCACACAGAAAAAAAACACGTGTAGAACTGTGGAAAAAATTTCTCGAAAAAACATAGTTAGCAGGAAAACAACCTAATGGGAATAATACTGCTCATTATGAAACACTTACTTTTACACGAGTTGAAAGTCCTTTGCCTCGACGTTTTGTGGTCTTTATCAGAGGCAACAACTCACACTCTAGTTGGTCAATCAGTTCCTTTGACAATCTATATACGCTAATATAGTCGTCATCTCGAGTTAATAGAGATAAACTTCTAATTTGGTTAGCTTGTCGACACTTTTCTAGCTTATCCAAAGCATGAGCCTCTTCTAATATAGATTTTAATACAAACATTCTTGCCATCGTTATTACTAAAAATTTTATTTTACCCAAACTCGTAAAAAGTTGTTTTTAAACACAAATCACTAATTATAGTTATTTACTAATTTTTAACATAAAAATATATTACTTTGCGACATAAAAATATTATTTTAGCCCTATTACAAGAGTATATAATCACTACGTTTATATAGAATTTCTCTAATTTCACTCGTCAAAATGACGCTTTTCATTTGACACTTTGAACCGGGTTCAAATGAGATGTTAGCTTCGAAGTGACGGGGAAATATCCTTACAGAATGCAAAATCTTATGTCATCCCATACAAAATCTCACGGCCATCTAGTTCCAACTCGCTGACACGCTCGCAAGGGCAGCGCTAGTATAGATTCGAATTATCAACCGAGTTTTCAGAATGCCAATCAAGCAACTCACAGCGAATTCACATTCGAAGTTCAGTATGAGTTCTTACAGAATTGCAAGGCCGGTCTGCCGAGACAAAAAAAATGTTTTTTTAAATCTATTGTCAAAGAAGATATCGTAGTGTCAAAGAGAAAATACCCTACTCGAAGTATTGTGGTGAAGACAAATCAAATTGTTTAAAAAAAATCGTAAACATTACAGTTACATAAAAAAGCGCATGCGGCTAACACAGGGTGATAAGAATTTTTGTATATTACACAAAACTCTACCAGTCAACCAGTGTTTTAAATAGTGACAGTGCGTGCGATATTTACTATATGCTCTATTTTCCGGGTAGATATTATATTAGTGTATTTTAAAATTGTAAAAACTCTAATCTCTTGGTTATTTAAACTTCTCTCTACTTCAAAACGTCATAATACTCTGAACAAAGCTAATTGAAAATTGCAGATATAATTTCAAACTAAATTATTATTATAATAAAATAATTAAATTATGCTAATAATTGTTTTTTTTTTTAAATAACCTCTACTCCACAATGTAGGATATTCCTAAAATAGAGTTCATTTAAAATCAAGCATGTTAATTATCAAAGGTATTTCTGTTGTCTAGTCGCCTTGCCTTCTTGCCTCTAAAAACTTTGTTTAGGAACCTTTTCACTAAAATTTTGTGTTAATTTAACCAAACATCTTGTAACTTAGACCAAACAACACAGTGAGTCATTATAACGCCGGCTGGATGTTAATTTTAAATGACAATAAATTTCTGCTGATTATTTCTTATAACCTGAGCGTCCGACACAATTCAGCTATAAAACTCCATTGTTTGAGAATAATGAATCCTGATTTATGAGTATAAGCGGTTTAAACATTGCTGAGAGGTTTCTGCTTTAGAATAGAATACCCCGATAGCCATTTAGACTAAAAGAAGTAGTTGTGTTAGCAGTATCTTCTTGGTCAGGCTTTTGTTTCATCGTCTTCATTTCTTGTAGAAGACACGGTCAATCGACCATGCATACCCAGAGTTCATCGGAGCCGCCTCACTGCCTAAAACGTGGTTCCTTTAACGACTGCCAGATGGCAGCCGGAACCAACGGCTTAACATGCCTTCCGAAGCACGGAATCATATTTATTATCAGACAATAAGGTGATTTAAGCCTGCAATGTCCTAACCAAACTGGAAAAAACTAAACAAAGTATGCTTCCTGTGGGAATCGAATCCACGACCAAATGTACGTATCTTAAAACTGGTCTATTTTATCAACAAAAACAAACACAAAAATCACTACCATATTTTTTTTGACCAGCCAATTGTGTATCCCTCTGAAATTCTATGGTAGAGGCTGTTTACATACAGAAAATATAACTACGTTTATTGTGTATAGAAAATAATAATTTCTGCTATAATAGGTACAATAGATTTATTGCTATAGTTTCATAATTAACAAGCGTCATTTAATGGGCATTGTCCATAACGTCCATTATTTCAAAGTAGTTCTGATTGAAAAACCATTTGGAGGAATAAGTTGTGTTTAATTTTCTGTTATCAAAATAAAAAAAGATGCAGTAAATAATATGATTTATAAATAAATAATTTTGACTTTTATTTGCCTTTTATGACGTCACTGTTGGCTGTATGCGCTGTGTTATTTTTTTTACCTTTGCCTTAATATTGAGCGATATGTAAAATGTCACTGTTATGTCAAGTCCATGTCTAACCGCTATATGGATAAAAACAGGAGTTTTTGGAGGGAAAGTAAACTGTCGCAATGTCCGCGCTGTATTTAATTTCCAAAACTTAGGTTTTTTTCGAGTGTTTGTGCATAATATTGGTGGATTATTATTCGCAAAGTGTTCGTGAACAAGCGTGAGTGTTGGGAAGTGATACAGTGTCGATTACGTGACTTTTTATCTTTGTCACCAAAATCTCCATGATATAGCTAAGTGAAATTTTTCCACCGCTTCACTTAGCCATCTGACTCAGACTAGACTTACTTACTTGACAGGAGTTGACTATTGACTTATTTTTGACTCGACTGACTAAAGTAGGACTGAAGAAGATTAATAAATTCACGAAAGGCCTTAAAGGACTAGATTCAATGGCCGTAAAAACTATTAAAAAAAAATCTAACCGCTATGTTCAAATATTGCCTAAATAAATACATAACCTCATCTCAATCATATTAATAATAAAAGTGCTTGCTTGTGAATCTAAAGATGAATTATTACAGTTAATGTTTTGCCCCAATATGTAAAAACGATTCGACGAATTCTCCTAATAAAATGTTTGTTTGGATTAGAGAAGATTTGCGTGAGAAATGGTGCCGAGAAGTAAAAGCAGAGTATTTTAAAGTTTATACAATGTATTGTAGCGAAGATCACTTCTATGTAAGTAGTTTCACTGTTTTCGATATTTTGATTTAAAAGTAGAAAGACAACTTTAGGTAAGTTGTGTGAATCAGGTTTCTCAAAGTTCCTCATGTTGTACTTAATATAAATTAATCCAAATGAAAGATAGGTAGGTAAATTTTTGTTTGAGGTTATTTGAATATTTCTAATGACCAAATTCAGAAAGGTGACATTGACATATTTTATTTGACACGAGTATATTATATATTTTTTAATTTCCGTCTGACTATCTACTGCATTGTACAACCACGCGAGACGTCACGCGTGAAAAAAAATAAAAATTAATATAAATTAATCTAAGGTAAATAAATCAAAAATATTCAAATTTATATCATAAAATATAGAAAGCTATCCGAAAAAAATATAAAAAAAAGGAGAAAAATTTAAAACATTGCCCATTTGTGATATAATAGAACTTGAAGTTTTATTTTTATTATAGGCTTAATTAATTTATTTATTTAAACCATAGAACTAGGAACGCGGCTCTAATAGAAGTAGCATGACAAGCTAAACTGTCTTACCACTCATACACGATATTTACGTGTATGCCATCCTTGGGTTCACAGTCTACTAATGTCTATTGCGGAGTATATACAAGGACAACAAAAAAAAAACAATTTTGGGTATTAATGCCGATTTATGCCTTCACAATATGTAAAAATAATTGTATAAATCCAAATATGAGTTCTCCTGATACTTCTTTTTACGTTTTATACAAGTTAAAGCCTTATATTATGTAAAATACTACAGCAAATTCAACGCCATTTCGAATGAAAAAAATATTATTCAGTCAAGAACATGTGCTAAGCATAGTGTTGTTGCTCTTACGTTTCTTTCGTCAAGTATCGATAAACGAAGTTAGAAGGTAAGTTTGGAGTAAAATTCGGGTTTAATTATCAACATAATTCTTGTAGGTAAATGTCAACGGGAAATGAATGAAGAAACCAGTTTTCGAAATTGCTAGTGTTACCATTAAATTCCGGAAGATGCCAATTATTCTTGTTTGTAACGTCTTACTAAAAATGTTAACTTATTATATGACAATCTTCGGGATCGAAAAGAAAAAACGAAATGCCTGGTTTTCTTATCTCCCTGTGACATCTGTAGACGTGGGTTTTAACGTCAAACCCAGAGAGATGGTTAAGAAAAATCAGATAATTGGATTTTCAAAGTCCAATGGACTACAAAATCATAATAGTGGCATTCACGATATTTTTAACCCAAAAAGAGGGGTATTATAAGTTTGACGTATCTTTCTGTAGTAATGGATAAAGCGATTTCAATTTAGTTTTTTTTTGTATTAACGGTGACTTATGTGCGAGTGTTTTTAGATATATGTTTGATGAAAATCGGTTGAGTCGTTTGTAATTTGTGGGGGTGAAAAGGAAAAAGAATAACCGCATGCCTGCAAATAAATACTCGAGTGGGGTCTGAAATGAAAACGCATCACGTCCACAGTACAAAATAAAATGTTCAATGAAAATAGGTTAAGCTGTGAAAAAGCACTAGGGGTATTAGTGGGGAAAACACCTAATGCCTGGAAAATATATGGGTGAGGGGTAGAGGGGGAGAAATAAGTCTAACTACAGACAAAATTGATATATAATAAAAAAAATATCAAAACAATGATGCCAGGCCTTAGAGGGTCCAATGACCTCTGTGACGCAAGAGTGTGCAGGGTGAATTGAGCTTTTACCCACTTGATATGAATTAATAATCAAAAAAGGAAACGGACGCCAAATAAAACATTACAGCAGCTATTAAATATTAGCTCTACAGTATATTGACTTTAGAAGCCACTAATACATTATGCAAGCAACTTGAAAACGTTAAATCAAGCATGACTAATATGCCCCACGACGTCAAACCGCCACGCGTAGGGTTTGCCCCTTCTACCATACCAAGCCTGGGGGGAGGTGGCATGGTCAAGACACCTGTTTCCACGAGACGTGATCGTACCATCGCAGGCTACTTTTTAGAAGCTATCTATCTGCTATGTCATGGACATGAAGTCTGTCCCGAACGTGGTGGGAGTTTCTAACGCGGTCTTTCCGCGATATTTCACACATCCAGTGCGGCGGACAGTTCTAATGATGGTTTTATAGACCTGACTCTTGAACCTGACCGGCATTCTGGAATCACAAGTGAAACCAGCCATCTCAGGCTATTTTGGTCATGCTCCTGTTTGCTTCGACTTCTGGTTATTTTTTCATATTGTTTCATGATATACTTATCGTGTCGAGTCTGGCTAATTACCACCACCGCCAAAACTAGTACTCCGGAACTGACAATGCATTGTTTGTGATTTAATAGTTTAATAAATAGAATTCTTCAAGTCAGACCATGCTAGCCCATACAGATATAAACCTTACATTATGATTAAATTTAAATAGTGAAATGAAATCAAATATTAATAAAAACCAATAAAAAAATAACAATAATAATTCAACGTATTCTCGATGTATCGATGCTACGCGAATCTGTTACTTCACTAATTTTGCCTGCAGTCATGTCAGAATGGCAACAAATAGACGTAATAATTTTACGAATGGAATGAGTTATTACTTTTTAGAGTGACGATAAGCATTGAACATCGTGTCTCTGTCGCTGAAAAATATATATATGGCCATCGCGTGAAAACACATTATTATCTCACTAATGATACATACCTTTTAATTATAATTAATTATATGGTTTCGTGCGATTGGCAAGTCGTCCTGGTTATTTAAAACATAACAGATTTTAATATGGATATAGTCACTATAAGATGTTATTAGGTTAGCTTATTTTGCAACTAGCGACCCGCCCGGCTTTGCATGAGCATAATAACCTTGCTCTTAAATCACTCTATCTATTTAAAAAAAAACGCATCAAAATCCGTTGCGAAGTTTTAAAGATTTAAGCTTACAAAGGGATATAGGACAGTGATAATGGAAGACAAGAGGTCCGCTTAAGAAGGGACTGAATAAATTAACCGGCTTGGTATTACATGGATCTCATAACTTTTGACGGTAGAACAACTAAGTGAGACTTGGAATTTTTATAAGTTTTGTTTTTGATAGTATCTCATTTCTTTTTGTAGATTACAGAGAACTACTTTACGACATACATATTACCTCGATAACGCGGGCGAAGTATAAGTATGCAGGTACACTGATTCGTTCACAGCGAATGTAACTTTTTTATCCTATATATTTATATGGGATTACAAAGTTATTTATGCAGTTGGTGTATCTAGAAAACTGGACCGAAATTGCAAAATATTTTAGTTTTCCCTTGGGTTATATACTAAACATTAATTACATTCTAAATTTGAAGCTTATGTATATGCTGCAGTGCCACTACCGCGCTCCAAGATTATTGCTCTGACTGCAACAACGCAATTTTCTGAAATAACTGCAAATCTATTCACAGATTTGGTACTTAACATTTGGCCATAGCCTAGATGACCTATGGATATCAGCTCATTAAGATTAGTTCAGTTTATCATATTCAGTGCTGTTATTTGATAGAGCGAGTAAAAAATTTTTATAACGTTGCTCTAGTTTATGGAAATTAAGTAAACTGTGACTAATAGATAAAACATATATCGGGCATAAATTTATACCAATTTTCCAGTCAGAATTTCAAAAGAGAATTTTATTGTAAGTACACTCATCTATAAGTAGGTACTTATGAATTCGAGGATGAAATGGCTTCGTTTTCCTGTCTATCTATTTAATTAGATCATGTATTCACACATAACAATAAATAATAGTAATAACTTGTAATATCACGCTAGTGATACTCCATGTATCAGTACTATTATCTATTCTGTGGTATCACGAGCGTAAATAGGCTAAAGTAACTGTGCGCTCATCTTTCCCGGCCTTTATTTTATATTATGATTATATACTATATATTTATTTTTATATCTTCGCTCTAGCGTGTTTTTCCTGGTTGCGTCTTCAGCTTACGCTTCAGAGCCCAGGGTACGCTATTAATCAGGGTTAAATGAAGCGATTGACGTCTGACCTGTGTCATATTTATTTATATATAATAGTAATTATAAATAAAAAAATAGTATGTACTTGGTAAATAACAGTCGTATTGAGAACGAGAAGGTATCTTTATCTCCAGACCAGAACAAAACCTACGCTCAAACATTACAAACGGCAATACCGTACGTACACTTCGAACTTTTTTACGAATGTGAACTTTTTTCTATTGCTCGAGAATATATATGGAAACTTTTCCTGCTCAGACTCATCTTTTTGTGTTGACACGGTCAATCGGCTATGCATACCCTGGTGTCAGAGTTCGTCGGAAGGCTTTCCCGGCCTCTGACATGGTTCCTTTAACGACTACCAGAGGGCAGCTGGGACCAAAGGCTTAACGTGCATTCCGTAGCACAGAATCATCGTTATTATCAGACAGTCAGGTGATTCAAGCCTGCAATGTCCTAACCAAACTGGAAACAACTAAATAAGCTCCCACGACCCCTGGGTCTAAGAGGCTCAGACTGCTTAGTTGGTCGGAGTGGAAATACAGTGCATTTGTACTAAGCCTTAATCCTGTGTCATAAAGTCTTTTTTGTTTGATTTTGCAATAAGAAAAGTTTGTGAACTCATTCCATAATGTGTGTATTTAATGACGGACCCCCCCTCCTACCCTCCCTTACCTTAGCCCTTACCCCCCGCAAACGGCGCGCTAGGTTCCCATACATTTAATGTCATATGTTACATCTATCTTAAGTGACGCAATTTTTTTTTAAATCTATGATTTAAACTGTATTGTATTAAATACAGTTGTATATGTAGCACAATAGGCGACACAACAGTCAACCTTTGGTTTTTTTTAAATTGTTTATGAACATAAATCTTTATAAATTTAATTGTGTTTCGTTATCATAAACCGTTTCTTAATTCTATTAGATTAAAAATTCAATCGTAATATTTTTATTATTATTTTGGCACCAAACCCACTAAAATCGAATGATCCCGCTGCATTCAAGTTTCCCGCCTTCAGAAAGGAAATTTGAATCGCCAAACGTCGAACGAAATGTTCTTTCGTTCATACGTCTCGTCGACCAATCACATCCTGGCAGTGTGATTCTACAAAAGAACTTTCTCGCATCGGGCCTTGAGGAAAAAGGCTGTTTTTTTCTGTGTCTTCTTCGGCGAGATACGATCGTTCGGTTCGTGTGACGTGGAATCTTCTAGAACCGTGTTTAATCAAAAATAATTTAATCCAAAGCTAAAACAATTCATCTTAAAGATTATTGTGTGTGACATAACCACTTTTCTATAAATAGACTCTTGAGCTGTGGTTTAGCAAGAATCAGAAGACCAAGTTCATCACCCAGGAGTGGAATATATCAGCCCACTCTTGGACAAGGCGTACGTGACCGGAGGTGAGCTATTTCTTTTCTGGTGACGGGGTCTTGATCGCGGCAGTCGAAACATTCGATTTCCTTCATAGATTGCCACCCATATGACGAGGAATTTTACGGTTCTCGTACAAATTGAATATGCATTGCCATTTAATTTGGCAATGCTGCTAGCATTTGGGCTGCACAATTTGTAAATAGTTTTTTTTGTTTTTCTCATATATTAATGTTTTATAATCTTAAACTTTAAGTATACTTCCGTTAAATCATCATCATTTCGTGTAGGTGAAAGGGTAAATCGACCGTACACACCCTGGTGTCAGAGTTTTTCAGAACCGCCTCTCAGTCTAATTCTTCGTCTTTTTCGACCAAGTCGTCACTACACTCCCACGTGCGGGTATACTTTATTTCATGACTATAAATAACGGTAAACTACTAGTTAAAAACGTCTGTTAGAAAATGTGGCCTGGTAAAAAAAGCTTTAAGCTTTAATAAATAAAGTTTAATATATATAAATAAAAGTCCCTAATCCGCCTTCTGCGCATTGTTTGCTTGTGAACGCGTTTAGTTATTTTCACCTTGTTCCGTTCGGATTAGTGTTAAGCTACACTAATTGGAACATGCAGATTTATAGAGGAGCTAATACAGCCTCAGTGGGTGCGGATGTGATCAATAACAAGAATTTAAGCCCCCTTTTTTGACTTCGCTTCAAACGGACAAAAACATAAAGCTAGTAAGGGTGCTAGCTTGCTACTTAAGATATTTCAAATGTAGAAGCTAGCAACTGTGTTAGAAATTTGTATGCTAAATCTGTAAAACGTTATTATCGGATAGTAAGGTAACTAATCAATTCCATTCAAAATCCTAATGCAGTCGTTTATAAAATATCATTGTAGGGGGCTGGGTAAAAAACTGGGTGTAAGACTGGGTGAAGAAGTGAAGGATGCGTAGAAAGTAGGTTCTTAAAATCAAAGGTTCTAAACTAGCGCAAGAATGGGTGATAAAGTTTTTATTTATACAAATCGGCGAAAAAATATGCATGCAACTACGAGATACTTTTTGAAGACATGATGTAATGAAGAAATGTATGATGAGAGAAGTCAGATGGCAGGCATTCCATTGTTATAACCAGTACCGCCAAATCTAATACCATGATTAAAAGAACTAATGACGCTAAAACTGAAGTATAAGCTGAACTAGGAGACACGCTCAGACAAAGAAGACGAAAAGAAGAGATGAGATGAGAAAAACTCTTGTGTTATCCACTAAATGATTGATTTCCTTTCATACTGTTGTTTGACATTTACAGTAATAAAAAAAAACAATATTAAGACAAATTTTAAGCCTAAATATAGCTTATGATGTAACGTTTATGTGAAATATAACAAGGAAGCCGTACCTTATTTACATATCCAATTATTTATACATGGATTACAAATGTAATTTCAATCATTATACGATGTTAGCATTAATGTATTCACTAACATTATCATTTATCGTGACATGAGTGTTCGTAACGATAGCGAGTGTCAAGCGCTTATTAGCGCGGCCTAAATTGGATTGATCGCCGCTCTGACATTTCTATTTCAACTCCTCCGTGTTTGGAAGGCATGTTAAGTGGGTTCCGGCTGTTGTTGGTAGATGGCAGTCATTAGGCTATTTCAGATGCCTTTAAGCGGTCTGAAAACACATAGTTATCTTTAATTATTGTTTGTTCAGTCAAAAAACGTATCAGCTTAAAAAATTAAGAAAACTCCTTCAACAAGACGAGACAAAACAATTTTTTTTATTTCTAGTAGTAATATACAATTTTAGCCACATAGATAATACAATAGGCGGCCTCATCCCTAATGAAGTTTCTTCCAGACAACTTGATTTATACAAATAAATACATGTATATAGTAATAAAGAAGATCATCTGTATAGTAGGCCGTGCACATAAATAAATAATAATTTTTGCCAAAAAAACGAAACCGACTTCAATTCCTCAACTAAAAAGGATGAAATAATAAATACATTGTTGTTTTAATATGCTTCATATCAATAAATCTGAAATCGGTGCCGATTCTTTTAATAAAATATGCTAAAACGATCCAGCAGCTAGTCGACGAATTCGTAAAATTCGCACCAACTTCAAATTTATTTAAATGTTTGATATGAAGCATATTTAAACAACAATGTATTTATTATTTCATCTTTTTTAGTTGAGAAATTGAAGTCGGTTTCGTTTTTTTGGCAAAAATAATTATTTTTCACTTTTTAGTGTTGAATACGCAATACCTTACAACTAAAAAGTTGTAAACGCGTTCATTTTGAAAAGTCGGGTAAACGTCAACAGCGTCGTGTCACCTTATTGACATGGATTATATAAAAAAATACCCAAATCGCAATAAAACTTGAAGAGTTCCCTCGATAACTACATGATTCCATCATCAGATCCTGATCTGATGGCTATGGAATCATCTAGAAAGTATACCCTTTCTAACAAAATAATCGATAGGCGTGATATTGAGCTATTAATTGTCCATTTGATGAGCACATACTTAATGAAAATTTCAGACTCCTCCTTTTTTTGAAGTCGATTAAAAAAGAAATTGCCACGTAGAGAGAACGTGCGCGATTTCCAAAGTCTGGCCGCGCAGAAAAGTATATCAAAATCCGCATCAAAATCCGTTGCGTAGTTTTAAAGATTTAAGCATACTAAGGGACATAGGGACAGAGAAAGCGACTTTGTTTTATACTATGTAGTGATAGTGATGGTGGCGATCTCTGTCGCCCACCGTACCTAATAAATTAGCTACTCTGTCCTCAGTGATTTTCGTTCCAAAACCTGCAGAAAATAACTCCAATAACGAACTTCTGAGACAATCATTTTAATCAAAGGCAAGATAATCTGACTCAATTTTCCGAGTCGCGGACCTCGCCGCCTAGAAAGGATTCTGACGATTAATTGCGTTACAAATATTAATTAATGAGTTAACACGCGAACCCCTCGCGGTGTTTGGTGTAAGTTATAAGAATCCCGGCCTAAAATATCTATTAGATATGGCCTGGAAGATTATCTGTTTTCGCAACACAATAAGAAGACAAAAAAAATAGAACCGTTAGATAAAACAAATAAAAACAAAAACATGTCTGTTGGTCAAAGGTCATCTGTACCATAGGTACTGTTTCTACCACCAAATAACAGCACTCATTGTTGTATTCCGGTTGTACTTTATTTTTTTGTAATAACTTTACTGTACATAATAAAAAAGTATATAGTATGAAATAAAAGCTTATTAAGCCGTTGGTGCCTGTTATTCTAGAGGAAGTCATAAGGCTTTGTCAGATGCTTAAGGCAAAAAGAAAAAAAGTACAATACAGAACAACTAACTTACAATACAATGATTTAAAAAACCATTATGTCTTGCACCAATATTTCAGAATCAATATTACAAGGAAAAACATAAACAGAACGCAGTCTTATCTTAAAAATGTCTCTGGTAATTTACGCATGTTCTGTGAACTTATTAAACAAATCGCTTCAGCCCATGACTTGCCCCATAATTAAAACATTAAGGACGCGTGAGCTTGTTCTTAATAATCTTTTAAATTGGCACGTTTCGTTGTAATTGTCATTTAGCTAAGCTCATACTAAAGGGAGTTTAATGTACTTTATTTTAGGTATTACATACATATTTTCCGAGATAATTTTTCCGCAATATTCATCTATTTTCTCTGACTACGCACGCAAATAAACTTGGTAAGTACTGTAACTATATTTGTATTTGGTTATGTAACATCACTTGTTCGCTCATAATATTCGCACATATTTTTTGAAAAATATATATATTTTTTATAAAAACAATGATTTTTTTGTATTTTATGCTCGAAACTATTTCACAGTAATATTTTAGTTAGTAACAAAATACTTACATAATTGCAGTTATTTAAAATTTTTATTAAAACACTAGCTGTTGCCCGCGGCTCCGCCCGCGTGGGACTCGGTTATATCGCGCCCAAAAGTAGCCTATGTTTGACCTCAGGTCGTTAACTACATCCCTACCAAATTTCATCACAATCGGTCCAGCAGTTTAGCCGTGAAGAGGTGACAGACAGACAGACAGACAGACTTTCGCATTTATAATATTAGTATGGATATGGATTTTAATTTGCTATTAAGTAATAGTATATTTATCTTAAATGACAAATATGGACTTTTTCTATAAAACTAGCAATCCAACCCGGCTTCGACCGTGGTGCACACATCAAATCGGTACAGTAGTTTCGAAAACTATTCAATACAAACAATTAATCATATCTTTCCTCTTTATAATATTAGTATAGATGAGTAATTGTCTGTAATAATAAAATTGAGTTAAATTGAATATGAGATATATTGAAGAGATATGCTGCAGTTATATTCTAATACCAACTTAGAGATACACACCCTATAATAAAAACCAAAGTAAGTCAATTTTCTGAACGCGTGGAAGTATCAAGTTTCACTATTAAAGCCATGCTATACCCTCGTCAAGAAACCATCAACTGCCATTAAGTCATATATTATAAAAATAACGTTATTGTGTATGGGTAGAAATACACATATTCCAACTGAAATTGGGGTTATAACGTTATCATCTTGATTAATATTTGTTGCCCGCGGCTTCGCCTGCGTGGTACTTGGTTATATCGGACCAAAAGTAGTCTGTTTGGCCCCCGGTATTTAACTATGTCCATACCAAATTTCATCATTATCGGTACAGTGGCCGTGAAAGCGTAACAGACAGACAGATAGACACTTTCGCATTTATAACATTGGTATGAAAGTAAGGATATGGATTTGTTATTTGAAATAAGACATGGGCAAGAGACATTCTTTAAGTTAGACAAGGATATCACTACATAGTATAAAACAAAGTCACTTACTCTGTCCCTATGTCCCTTTGTATGCTTAAATCTTTAAAACTACGCAACGGATTTTGATACGGTTTTTTTTTATAGATAGAGTGATGCAAGAGAAAGGTTTTTATGCCCATGGGAAGCCGGGGCGGGTCGCTAGTGTATCTATAAATTAAACATTTTTTGTTGTCTGGCACGGAGTAAATCCATGTGGTCACCATGTGGTCACACTACTAAAAAAAGATTTAGGTCTTTTTCTCATTACAAGGATTGAAAAAATTCAATTTAATTAAGATTCTATACTTATTAATTTTGAAGATAAAAATAGTGTAAGTTATTAAAAAAGTTTTTTTAAAGTATTGTCATCCTATCACAAAGTGATTTAGTGCTTGCGGAATAAGAAACAGTGTTTCAAGTGATCGATAGATGGCGTTAATATGTCTCAGTATGGGGAAGTTTCTAATAGTAAACTAAAAGTCGGCGCATTTCTTTGTATTGCGGTTGAATATCTGTAATATTCTGTAATTACTGAATAAAATGTTCTGTCATAAGAATTGAAACATTACAATTTATAAATACACATATGTTCCAAAAATTTTCATGTTTGCATCTGCGAAACTATATAGTCTTCCGTTACAGACTCTTATGTATCTACTCACATTATTAACTTATACTCCTTACCACTGTTTTAAAAGTCACATTTTTGTGATTTATACTTTTTCTTCTTTATCCTAACGCTTAACAGTTGCATCCTCAGCCCTGAAGCCCAGGGTCATTCATTTTTCTTTCTTTATAATACCAACTTTACATTTTGGCAGTACCACTAATATTCATGAGATTTTATAAACGCAGACGCTATAATAGCGACTGCGTTAGCGATTATGTATGACCAACCTGTACAGCGCCCCTGACGGATAGTAAGGCAACTAGGAAATTAAATACAAATATCTAACGCAGTCGCTAGCGTCTGCGTTTTTAAAATCTCATACCTCTCGTACCCCTAGGTACAGGGGCAACGCTTCTATGGTAATTTCTATGGAATTCTTTTAAGAATTCAATTTCATTGTTTTTATGTTTTACTAGCTGTTCCCCGCGGATTCGCCCCGCGTGGGACTCGGTTATATCGCGCCCAAAAGTATGTTATGCCTATGTTTGACCTCAGGTCGTTAACTACATCCCTACCAAATTTCATCACAATCGGTCCAGCAGTTTAGCCGTGAAGAGGTGACAGACAGACAGACAGACAAACAGACAGACAGACAGACTTTCGCATTTATAATATTAGTATGGATTTACGCAATTCTTAACGAGGTGATACCTCGGTGAACACTAGCGCCTTCATTCACTGAAAACACAAGTTATCTTAAATCCCTGTTATGTAATTAAGATGATACCTCGGTGAACACTAGCGCCACCGTCATTTAAAAATCATTACTCACTGAAAACACAAGTTATCAAAAATCCCTCAGCTGTAATTATGGTTCTGGATCTGAAGTTAATTTTAAACATATTAATTCATTAAATATATAATTCCCTATAGTTACAAATTGCATTATTGCTTAAAACGGCCACTTTTAGCAGTTTTTCAATTTGAAACTATTAGAGGTATCACCTTAAGCTGGCGCTAGTGTTCAACGAGGTCTCGTCTTAAACAATTTTATAATCCAAATCCCATTACCAACTAATATTATAAATTCGAAAGTGAGTTTGTTTGTTTGTTACACTTCCACAACATTATTTTTTGAACCGATCTTTCTGAATAATGATGTATTTAGCAACTAATATTATCTTATCATAAGTATGGGTTCTAAATTATAGGAAGCACGTCGAACCTTTGGGTCATTTTGTACTTACCCCATCCCTTAATCACCCACACCGGGATTTCCGAAGGACTGCACGAGCTTCAGAACATCACCTGGTGCGAAGTGCCTATAGTCCTCCATGTCAGGATACGCTGCTCCAAAGAGGTCGAATCGCTAGCTGGCCAGTGACTCATAGCAGCACAAACATAGCAACTGCAGCTTTTATTTTAGAATTTAGAAGTGTATTTGCTTCGAGTGATCATGGTACACCAATCCCTAACCTTATAAACGTCACAGTGGTATTATTGGTTTCCTGCGACGGAAAACTTTCGAAAAGTTGTGCTTTACTTTAATATTACCTTCTCTAACAATTTTAAAGTATAACCGCGCTTGGTGTATAGTTTCGCCGTTTAATACTTTGAAAACTGTGTCAACTATCCTTGAATATCTTGAATTTTTTTCTTCTAAATATGAAGAATTTTTGAGAAATGTTAATGCTTGGATACAAAGTAATTGCTTAAAAAAATACAAGAAGGTATTTTACGCTAGAATTTATTCATACTAATAAATAATGCCCACTACTCAAGAGGTCCCGGGTTCGAACCCCGGTCAGGTCAAGATGAAAAAATATGTTTTTATGATTGGCCTAGGTCTTGAATGTTTATCTATATGTGTGTCCTTCTTGTAGTTATATTTTATTAGATTACTAGCAACCCGTCCCGGCTTTGCATGGGCATAAAAACTTTCCTCTTGAATCACTCAATTTATTTAAAAAAACCCGTATCAAAATCCGTTGGGTAGTTTTAATGATTTAAGCAAACAAAAAGAATATAGGGACAGAGAAAGTGACTTTGTTTTATACTTTGTAGTGATTTGTACGTACAATAAAGATTTAAATAAATAAATAAAAAAAGACAAAACTATAAAAAAAACCCTGAAAAACAAACAATGCGTACTTATCATTTTGTCACCGACGCCAATCCATCAGGAAAAATCATTATTTTTTTTATCGCATCACAGAGCACCTGGTCCCTCGTCAATCACACCGGCTGTAACCGGATGTAACTAGCTATAACCAGTTATAACCGGTTGAAGTTACAATGATTGATGTGGCAAAGGGATCAGCTTTGCTGACATTACGTTTTCATTTTGTATCATTTTCCGGGTAACTTAACACATGAATGTTATTCATACTACTAATATACATGTAAAAGTATGTCTGTCTGTTTATTATGCTTTCACGACTGAACTGTTTTTTTTTATGAAATTTGGCATACCAAATCATCCATAGATATAGAAAAACCGACCGTGATTAAACATGGTACTCAACTACTATTTATCAGTATTTAGTAAATATAATTTTATCTCTATTACTAGTTTCCCGAGGTCTGGTTTCTGTAGAAATCCAAACTCATTAACAACAAAACTTAGGCTATCGGTTTTAGAAGCTATGTGTGATACCAAAGTGTGCAGGGTCCAATAGCCTTATAACCCACACTATATTCCACTAATATTATATATAAGGGCGAAAGTTAGTACGTTTGATACTTTATCACGCTTAAATGGCTGAGAATTTTTTTATTAACTTTTAGTACGATGGTAGCGGAAAAGTACGCGATTCTCGTAGGTTTGGTCAAAAAGTCTAAGTGTCAAAAGCACTTTTTAAAGTAAATTCAAACTATTTCAAACATAACAAAAAGTTTATTGCCATAAAAATATATAACAAAATTTGATCACAATTAACAAATTATAAATAAAAATGAATAAAAAAGTAGATAGCGCTGTTGTGTATGGTATAATAATACTGATGAACCGCAAGTAACCCCGCGGGGTGTGGCTAGTGAATGAATAAAGCACGATAATTAAAGTATGCATAACACAGTATCAACCTTTTATCGTGTCGGTAAATTAGCAGTTATTAATTGAGTTTTTGCTCATTACTGTCACATCGGAAATTATAAGCGTTCATAAGGCAATTAAAACGGCATCGACAATTAACGAGGAAGTCATAATGAAAAATAATTGCTCTTTAATGGAATGAAAAGCTAGCATGAAATACATTTGGGACATATTCAGTTATCCATTATATGTTTGAACATTAGTACAAGGGTGCTGCTTATTTCTAAAGAAATCTCTTCCAGCAGACCCAAGAGAGGAAACGAGAAGAAAAGGGTAACAGGAAACATACATACATAAGTACATTAACTCAACCTCTGGCTAAAACTCGAGAATGGCTGAACCGATTTGGCTAATTTTGGTATTTAAATATTTTTGGAAGTTAAGGAAAGGTTTTAGGCGGTTCAGAGTTCGCCGGGTCAGCTAGTTTATTTTATTTTACTGATTAATTAGTTATATGAAAAAAAAAAAATTTTTGTTAATTTAAACCATTATTACCAAGTCATAGGTACCTTCTACCTAATTATTATTCAAAACTACAAGCCTCAAAACACTAACATACCTTTATCAAGACGGTTATATATAGGTTAAGCTTTTACTGTAATACTACACCGTAAAATCGGAAAATTGTATTCAAAATTTACATTCCAAAGAAAACAAGCCGGTTATTCTGCCAGGTTTACACGATAAGAAGTAGATTTTACTTACTTAGGTACTATTCACATACTAGTACTGCTGCTATTTCTCATCAATCAATACATAGTATAAAACACAGTCGCTTTCTCTGTCCCTATATCCTTATGTATGCGAAAATCTTTAAAACTACGCAAGGTATTTTGATGCGGTTTTTTTAATAGATAGAATGATTCAAGAGGAAGGTTATTATACTCATGCGAAGTTGGGGCGGGCGGGCCGCTAGTTGTCAATAAGACAAAGACTCAAAATGATCTTATCGAAGTTAGCTACAACTTCTACTTACTTTAAAATTTTTACAAATTTTCTGATTTTATAAATTGGTTTAAATAAATCCACTTCACCTCCATAGACCAAATTAAATTAAGAAATAGCGTAATTTATTTATTCTTTGGGAATCGAATAAATAATTAGAATTTTCGATTTTGAGCAGATTGAATGCGCCAAGCCCTATATTAGAGGCTCCGACACCTTTTACTACTTACGTTTTCATTAGAGTGCTTTCCCTGTTACATCTTCAGCTGGTTTGTTTTTAAAAAGTTGAACATGGAAACTTTTTTTGTTTTTCATACACCACTTCGCATGATCTTCGGAAAATCAGTGTGAGGTCATTTAGTCACACCTACTAAGCGTATCTACAAAATTGGAAGTAACTTGAGAAAATATAATTTGCACATGCACACCCAGGTTACAGATTTCTCAGAAACCACCTCTCGTGCTTTCATTAGCGACCAACAAATGACCTGCCTTCCGAAGCACGGAATCAATTATTTATTAGACAACTAGGTTTCACCCGCGGCTTCGCCCGCATGAATTTCCCGCGGGAACAGTGTTTTTTCCCGGGATGAATGATATGTCCTTCTCAATACTCCTAGCAATGTGCGTAAGAGGTAATTGGGCGTAAAGAGGTAACAAACAAATATGCAAACTCACTTTCGCATTTATAATATTAGATGGGATAAGGTGGTTCAAGCCTGCAATGTCCTAACCAAACTGAGAACAACGGGGAAAATTGAGCCCAGAATTTCGGGAACTTCAGTCAATCGCACCAAACTACTGGAACACAATGGAAAACCTGACAAGGAGTTTATTTTTCCATGTAAACTATGCATTAAGCATGTTTTAAAATTCAAACCGCTTCTAATTCGCATTCAACAAACGAACGGCGTTCGGCGGCAACTCTGCAATTCATGGCTCGCTCTTGTTTTTACGACAACTCCTATTTACTCCTATTTATTTAAAACATTTAAACTTATTTTTAAGATGCCTGTTTCATTAATTCATATTGTGTAGGTTTCACGGTTATTGGACCATGTCTACTCTGGTGTAAGATTTCTTCAGAATCGCCTCTCAGCATGAGGTTTCTTTAAAGACCAGATGGCAGCCAGGACCAACGGCTTAACATGTCTCTGAAGCACGAAATCATCTTAATTTTTAGACAATCAAGTGATAGAAGTATTATTCACAGTAACGCCTCTCGGCGTAGATAACAATTAACTGTAATTGTTATCTCTTCTACTGTCTGCGAAAGTGTTAAGCTGTTACGAATCACGGTATAGATAGAGCCCCAAACAGACAGAGGAGACTTAGAAATGGACGAGATTATGCAAAAACGTTCCAACCCACAGTAAGGTCGACCTAAGAAAAATGCAAGTTTATTTTTTAATTTTCAGTTTTGTTTTTTGTTATAATGAATTGGGAAATAGTACCTTCATTAAACTTGAAAAATATATTGAAATTTTATTTCATTTTACATATTTTTAACTCATTTTTATTTTTTCATCTGTGCTTAAGTTAATTGATAGAGAATGCTTTTAGCATTAAGTCACCAATTGTATAAGTATTTTGTACTTATGGAACAATAAAGTTTTAATTAAAAAATAAAAAAGTTACTCAAAAACATTTTTAAAAAGTTATTGAAATAAAACTCGATTTAATCTTTGAACACTAACCTCTCAAAAGATAATATTCTGAATTTGATTCGAAAGGAATTATCACAACTTAACCTTGATATTAAAACATCTAATGTCAGCACACCTTAACGAAACCCTCTCGAGCTTACATAACAAAAGTTTTCTTCCACACAACCGCTCGTATTTAATCCTCACTTAAAAACTCTGCAACTTCGCTTTGCATACAACGGCGGCGGTAAATTCTCATATACTCTGTTTGTATATCCGCCACGCTCCGGCTTAATCTGGCAAAAACTGGTATTTACCGGACGCGGCCGCCTTCTTTTTGCCAAATATCATGCTCGTGTTTTTGTTATGCTAAAGTTAGTTGAATGTGGCTGCTTTGTTATTGTGAGTTTACGTGACTTTTTCTGTTAGTTAAGGCCATTATTTTTATTAGGTTTACTTAGCAAGAAATTGTTTTATTGACTTATAAAGCGATAGCTCTGTATAAAAGGTACTCAATTGCCTTAGAGCCCATGGTATTTTTTCTTTTCCTTGATGTGGGATACAGGCGTCGAATAACCACTTCTTCGCCTGCAGGGCCGTGTGTCTTTTTGCTTACGAAATGCTAAAGTTATAAGAGACGTCAGTATAAGTTTAAGTTCCAATGGTAGCAGGAGCAGAGTTCCCATCAGCTGCTAGTATATTATAACATATATATACTTATTTACATTTAAAACACTATCTTTCAAGTCATGTTCCTCATAGCTGAGGGTCGTGACCACGATAATCTCAAATTGGCAATTCACGGGTCGGTTACGGTAGCCGTGAGTACTAAATATCCTTTAAAAGACTGGGGCGGAAAGCAACGGGAAACTACATCACCGATCTTTCCAAGAAAACCTCTATAATTAGCCTGTCGATTCTATAAATTTCAAACATCAACTCGCTTCTCACGTCGTTATCTTTTACACTTCGCATAAGGACAAGTAGGAAGTTAGCTTCTAAGTGACGGAGAAATTACCTTAGAGAATGCCACATCTTACGTCATCTCCTACAAAATCTCACGTCCAATCTAGTTAATCTCGCCGACACGCTCGCAAGGGCAGCGCTAGTATAGATTCAAATTGCCAACCGAGTTTTTAGAATGCCAATCAAGAAACTCACAGCGGGTTCAGAAATGAAAGCTTACAGATTGAGACCAATACATAGAACACATACAGAATATGAAATGATTACCATAAATATGCGGATCAAATATTGCCCGCCATTAAAATCCCAAGGGGTTAAAGTCGAAAGCCAAATAGATTAGCCAGTTAACTGGATTTATCGATTCATCATACCTATCATTCGGATGCAAATCGAATGATCGGAAATCGTAATAATGCACCGCTTGCGTTCAATTTAACCAGCTATTATTAGCCTTTTTACATGATTATGACGAAGCCAGGGGTTACGATTTTGACCCGTTTATGTGTTGTGGATGGAATGTTGGAATTTATAAAGGAATTATTATCGAACGAACGAACGAACGAACGAACGAACGAACAAACAAACAAACAAACAAACGCGATCGATCGATCGGGCGCGAGTGGAACGTCACTACGTCGTCGTTTTGACAGCGCGCGGTTTGCAGTTAGAAAAAAGATTATCTTGTCGTTGCTCCGAATTCGAAAAGAATAACTAATAAATTCAGGTTTATTTAGTGTCTATTAATAATACGTAATCGTGATAATTTCACTACCATTTTTCGATCAATCTAATGCCGTGTATAGTAAGTAATATTGTTACAAAAACAAAGACATACAAACATCGAATAACACGATTTGTTCAAGCAAACATAATGTTGGTATCGCAAGTTTAATCCCACGGCGAAAAAAGTTAAGAGAAAACTCATATTGTTTTATCTACTTTCGTCTAGGTCACACTTGTCACATTCATAACGGTGTATTCCCTTTGGATCCCTTCGTCCACTTTGTTACAGGTTGCGTCATGTAAGATGAACGCTGGCGGTTAAGGTGATACCTCGGTGAACACTAGCGCCACCGTCATTTAAAAGTCATTACTTACTGAAAACACAAGTTATCAAAAATCCCTCTGCTGTAATTATGGTTCTGGATCTGAAGTTAATTTTAAACATATTATATTATTAAATTAGAGTCCCTATAGTTACAAATTGCACTATTGCTAAAAACGGCCACTTTTAGCAGTTAAGAATTATTATTAATTGATTTAATATGTTTAAAATTAACTTCAGATCCAGAACCTTAATTACAGCAGAGGGATTTTTGATAACTTGTGTTTTCAGTGAGTAATGATTTTTAAATGACGGTGGCGCTAGTGTTCCCCGATGTATCATCTTAAGCTGCGCTTGCGGCGATGTAGCGCTGTATGCGGTGAGCGCGGTGCGGGCGGGAGTCATCCGGCGCACGTGATTGGTTCATTGGCTTCCCGTGTTGCGCAAGTTTACTCCCTCCGCTCTCCTACAGCGTTCTTTTTATATGACGCAACCTGTAACTGAATTTACCTAACCTGTAGCGAGACGCTCGCCACTCATAACAAACCTCAACCTATCGTTTGGCAACGGCTGCGCGCGCAATGAAAAACATCGACGGATCGCGGCGTTCTTCATTCGTCGGTTCTCTACCACATGACACGCGTCTCTGGTGTCGATATTCTTATATTGTAAACTGTGTTGTAAAATTGTAATATATCTATCTGTATATACTATCCTCTTTTGCTATCAAGTTCCTCTCTATACCTTCTCCGCTTTCTACCTACTACTGCTTCGCCTGCTTCCTACTGCTATACTTAACTACACATCGTGTGCGACTGAATGCCGATCTTGTTAGAAGTTGGTTTAGTGGAAACCCACACGCCACCTTCTACACTGGTGACCACCGACTACGAACAAGAAGCACCTTTTGCGCCGATTTGTGACCTGGAAATCGTGAGCATAAAATAAAAATAATTTTGAATAAAAAATTTTTCCTGTCAAACAAACTTCGTTGCCAATAGCAACAAAGAGGTTGGCCGTGGCCTTACTTACACGAGTGGTGAGCGACTTTTGTTTTTAAAATGTGCGAGTCCGAAAAAGTGATTAAAATTGATGAAGTATTGAGAGTTGGTGTAAAAGTACCACCATTTTGGCCAGAAGAACCGGCTTTATGGTTTGCCCAATTAGAGTGTCAATTTGATCTTTCCCGAATTAATACTGATGATACAAAATTCAATTATCTCGTAGCACAGCTTGATCACCAATACGCCATCGAAGTGAAAGATATCATTACTAGGCCTCCTGAAAAGGACAAATATTTGAAATTGAAGACCGAGCTTATAAGGCGTCTGTCCGCTTCACAGGAAAAGCGCGTGAAACAATTACTTATGCACGAGGAGCTTGGCGACCGAAAGCCCTCGCAATTCCTGCGTCACTTGGAGAGTTTAGCGGGTCCTTCAATACCCAGTGATTTTTTGGCCACTTTATGGACTAGTCGACTGCCACAGAATATACAGACTGTTATTGCTTCACAGATGGATCTTTCTTTAGATAAACTGGGAGAATTGGCTGATAAAGTGTACGAAATTGCTCCTGCTATACCTCAGGTCTCCATGGCTAGCACTTCTACTGTCATCACACCATCTTCGCCTATGGAAGAGCTAACAAGGCAGGTCAATGAGCTAACCAGGCAAGTAGCAGCCCTTACTAATGACAGGAATAACAGAAGTCACTCACGTTCCAAGCCTAGTTTTCAGAGAAACCACTCAAGCAGTCGCTCGAATTACACACAGCCACCGCCAGACCAACCGGACTGTTTCTACCACTATACTTTTGGAGCTCAGGCGAAGAAGTGTAGGCAGCCCTGCACATTCGAGTCGGGAAACGCCCAGGGCGGTCGGAAGTAGCGGCCAACGACTGCCCTCCATCTACAGGCCGTCTTTTTGTCACCGACCGCGCCACGAAAATGCAATTCCTTGTGGATACTGGCTCAGACTTGTGCGTTTTCCCACGGTCAGCAGTCAAGACGTCATGCGCTCGTTCCAAGTATGATCTAATAGCGGCAAACGGCAGTATCATCCATACTTACGGGCCTATACAGCTTCATCTCAATTTAGGACTCAGACGCATATTTTCTTGGAGCTTCACAATAGCCGACGTGTCAAAACCCATCATTGGTGTTGATCTGCTTAGCCACTACAACTTACTAGTTGATTGCAGGAATCAACGTCTGGTTGACGGTACTACAACTTTACATGTCGCCGCCATTTCAGAAAGAACAGGAACCACTGACGATATCGCCTCTGTGAAATCTGTTAATGGTGAGTCAGAATTTCATCAAATACTTCGAGAGTTCCCGGAGATTACAAGGCCTGCTGGTGTGCACTCACCGCCGAATCACAGCACACTACACTATATTAAAACTACGCCAGGACCTCCAGTATCTTGTAAACCACGACGTCTGGATCCAGCTCGACTTCAGACTGCCAAGAAAGAGTTTGAGTACATGCTCGCTAGTGGCATTGCTCGCCGTTCGGAGAGTCCATGGTCTTCGGCTTTGCACATGGTGAGAAAGAAGGACAATTCATGGCGACCTTGTGGGGACTACCGAGCTCTGAATTCCCGCACTATACCTGATCGCTACCCTATACGACACATTCATGACTTCTCACATCAACTTTCTGGATGTTCCATCTTCTCCACCATCGATTTAGTTAAGGCCTACCATCAAATAGCTGTAAATCCTGCTGATATTCCCAAAACAGCGATTACTACACCGTTCGGACTCTTTGAATTTCCGTTCATGACTTTTGGCTTAAGAAACGCTGCCCAAACTTTTCAAAGGTTCCTTGATGAAGTGCTCCTGGGCCTTGATTTCTGCTATGGGTACATCGACGATATCTTGATTTTCTCAAATTCCGTGGAACAACACAAAGCTCATCTTCGCATACTCTTCGGACGCCTCAAACAATATGGCATATGGGTCAACACATCAAAATGTTTCCTTGGAAAAGAAGAGGTAACCTTTCTAGGATACTCAGTTTCAGCTGCCGGTACTAAACCCCTCGTTACTAAAGTCCAAGCGCTTCAGGAGTACACTGTTCCCAAAACTGTTAAAGAGCTTCGAAGATTCTTGGGCATGCTGAATTTTTACCGTCGCTTCGTACGAAACGCTGCTCAACTTCAAGCACCGCTGCACGCAGTACTATCTGGCCCTAAAGTTAAAGGTTCACATCCAGTGAATATGACACCTGATATGCTTAAAGCGTTTGAAGATTGTAAGACCTCATTGTCAAATGCCACGCTACTTGCCCATCCAGACCCAACTGCAGATTTAGCCATCGTGACTGATGCATCAGACTTGGGTATCGGTGCAGTTTTACAACAGCGAAAAGGAAAGGAATGGCAACCTTTGGCTTTTTATTCGCATAAACTGAGCCCATCTCAGAAAAAGTATAGCCCATACGACCGGGAGCTATTAGCTGTTTACGAGGCCATTAAGTACTTCCGCCACATGGTCGAGGCGAGGACATTTGCCATACTAACGGATCATAAACCACTCACCTTTGCCTTCACAAAGAATAGAGACCAATGTTCACCTCGCCAGTTCAGATATCTAGACTACATAGCTCAATTTACAACAGACGTTCGATACATACCTGGACTCCAGAATGTGGTTGCTGATGCTCTCTCGCGCCTAAATGAGATCTCCGTGGCCATCGACTACCAAGAACTTGCACGATCTCAGGAAGCTGATCCTGAGCTGCAAGGCCTTCTTAAACATGGTTCCGCTCTAAAGCTAAGGAAGATACGAACAACACACATCAATTTACCAATCTTCTGCGATACTTCTGTTCAGCCACCTCGACCATACATCACTCCGAACTTGAGAAGACAAGTCTTCAATATGGTACATAACTGGAATCACCCAGGGAATACAGCTACAGTACGACTGGTTACACAAAGATTCGTATGGCCAGGGATTCGTAAGGACTGTAGGGAGTGGTCTAGGCAATGTTTAAATTGCCAGAAAAACAAAGTCACCCGTCATACTCATTCTCATCTCTCATCTTTCATTACTCCTTCTGCGAGGTTTTCTCATATTCACATTGACCTCGTAGGACCTTTACCATTGTCTTGTGGTTACAGATACTGCCTCACTGTCATCGACAGATTTACTCGATGGCCTGAGGCTATCCCCCTACAGGACATCACAGCAGAGACCTGCGCAGCTGCCCTCGTGTCTGGCTGGATAGCTAGATTCGGCTGTCCCGCTCGCGTGACTACGGACCGTGGTCGTCAATTCGAGAGCCACCTTTTCAATGCACTCACGTCTATGATCGGCGCGCGACATCTTCGTACTACAGCGTACCATCCAGCTGCTAATGGCATGGTAGAACGTCTCCATCGCCAGCTCAAGGCTGCCATAATGTGCCATGACTCTTCACAGTGGACCGAATCGCTTCCACTGGTGTTACTGGGGATCCGAAATACCTGGAAAGAAGATCTACAAGCCAGTCCAGCTGAGCTCGTCTATGGTGAGCCACTCCAGCTACCTGGTCAATTTCTATCTCCCAAAGACTACACGACAGCAGATATCACCCAGTATGTAACCCGACTTCGAACGAATATGGCTAAGCTTTCTCCAAAACCTGCTTCATGGCATGGTACTTCTCCATTTTACATTCCACGCGATCTTCATACCGCATCCCATGTCTTTCTTCGGCAAGATCACGTAAGGGCATCACTCGAACCACCCTATGCCGGACCTTTCAAAGTCCTCGAGAGGCAGGAGAAATTTTTCAAGATAGATGTCCGAGGTAAACCATCCAACGTCACTATTGACAGACTGAAGCCAGCTTATTTGACAAAAGATGTACATAGTCCTATAACGATGCCACCGACGACGACGACAACATCTCAAACAGAGGGACAACAAGAGGTTAAAACAACCCGGAGCGGCAGACGAGTAAGGTTTCCGAATTACTATCGACCGTAGTTACGGTCTGGTTGGGGGAGTGGTGTAGCGAGATGCTCGCCACTCATAACAAACCTCAACCTATCGTTTGGCAACGGCTGCGCGCGCAATGAAAAACATCGACGGATCGCGGCGTTCTTCATTCGTCGGTTCTCTACCACATGACACGCGTCTCTGGTGTCGATATTCTTATATTGTAAACTGTGTTGTAAAATTGTAATATATCTATCTGTATATACTATCCTCTTTTGCTATCAAGTTCCTCTCTATACCTTCTCCGCTTTCTACCTACTACTGCTTCGCCTGCTTCCTACTGCTATACTTAACTACACATCGTGTGCGACTGAATGCCGATCTTGTTAGAAGTTGGTTTAGTGGAAACCCACACGCCACCTTCTACAAACCAATTACAAAAGAACATTTTTCTTTCGCTGTTTGGTAAATAGTTGTAAAAGAAGAATTATTTTTTTTAATTTTATTTTATATTTTAGATGCTGCCTCTTGAAGTCTGCAACTATTGTAGCTTCTTGTACTTGGCTTACTTGTTTAATAACTAATTTTTGTCACTACTCATCATTATAATTTCGTTATGTGTTATGATCGTTATGATCGACTATGCACACCCTGGTCTCAGAGTTCTTCGGAACTCACAATAACAACTCAATGTGCTTAGTTCCCGATAATCCCATTTACATTTCATGGTTGTAACATTGGATTTAATTTATTCCCTTAAGCTAAGTCTTACCTATCTAAAGGCTATCAAAATGTAACTATCACCAAAGACTTTCGAATCGCGCGCGGAAGGCAATTTTTTTTTAATCTATGGCTATCACCCTTTCTTATCGTTAACATCTTATTTGTCACTTCTGATCACAAAATAAATATTATTTTTCCATTCTTATTTCTAGACAAAACATTTGTTACTTCTTTCAAAATAAAAAAATATAGGGGTGAATTCAGCGAGTGCAACGCGAACAAAAGACTTTTTAACAAAACTCGTTATAGAAAAAGTTGGACAGTCGTATCTTGGAGCGGGTGAGTTTTTAAGAAAAAGTTCTGATTACAAGCACACGTAGGTGCTCAAAGTTAAGTACCTTTGAGGTTATGGTCCTCGGAATTATTTAAATTTTATACAATTTTTATTACAACATAATTCTTTATTTTACGTTATTTTACTTGATATAAAAATAATGTCATTTTTGCTTACTTCGCTTGCGTGAATTTCTCTCGGGAACATGGGTTTTCTCAAAATGAAAGGTTTCTCCATTTCTTTCTAAGTACTTCTAAGTATGTGTATGAGAAATTTCAGAAAGATTGGTTTAGTAGATAAAATGTGAAGATAATAAACAATTTATATGGCGAATTAATAATAAAAAAAAATTAAGAGGATGTCTGATGAAGGGAGACGAAAAAACCTCGCATTTTACCAAGACCCGCGGTCGGAAAAACGCTAGGATCATGATTATAAAACTAAAAAGTCATTTTGGTATACACGCTCATTTCAGTGAAAATATTGAAAAGCCATGAAATATATTGTTGCATCATCTGAGCTTTTTTTCGATTGACTTTCATACCGTATGACTAAAGCCTAAGGTACACAACGCGATTTTCAACTTTTTAGTTCAACAGTATTTGAAAAAATAACTCTTTACATCAATTCTTCTTTGAAATGCTGTTGTTTGTTGAATCCGCAATTAACCGAAAATAAATAGGAAATTTAAGCAACATAATATTGAAAAGTTCTAAGAAGTATTTCCACTCATCATTACCTGCGATACCCGCTTCTACGAGTATTTATCTGAAGAAAATGATGAAGGTTTGAGCACAAAATAAAAATATTTCCCTTTTTCCAGTGAAATGGGTTGTCGGTCGACATCTGTACCCTTCAGAGGAAACATTCAAAGATGCCTTGAATATTCGCTTTCATAGGCTGCCTATGACACTGCATTTCATAACGAACAAATGATTCACTTCCGCCATAGATACGAAATCGCGAACGTTCTACTGATTTTTTCTTAATCTATGGCTATCACCCTAATATAATATAACCCAATCTATGAGTTCAGCCATGCTTAATTAGGTGCATTATTCTCTAACTGGTTCAAATTGGAGAGAATGAAATCATTACTGTGACTAGATGCTCGCGAATGTTACAAGTTTGAAGAGTGGGAATGATATCCTTAATTTTCTACGAACAACATAGATCAATGTAACTAATCTTACTCGGACAAATCACCATAGTTTATAGAATGCTTTAGTATTATATTACCAGACCGACTTTATCTTCACCAAATTTGCATACAATGCTTTAGTATTACTTTCTTACATTTATTGTTTTCTTACTATATTATATTACTTTCTTACATTCGCTCCACATAGTAGGCTACTACTGAGAGACCTCTACGCAGGTCATTTTTCGCACTACTTTAGTGCCAATTATTCGTTTATTTGTAATAACTCACTGTATGAAGTAAATACAAAAACATGGCATTACTCGTAAATCAAAAGGTACATTGGACTTAATTAAATCAAATATATATATGACGATAAACATTCTTCTGTGTTACATATCAGTGTAAATGCGTCTAGCCACCGTGCATCTTTCCGATGCAAAGTTGTATTGTTGCAAAGGCAGAATGGAATTGTTGAAGACTTCCCCTCTTTGGTAAGCGCGAATCATATTTTTCGATTTTTACATTTTCACTTAAAAATGTAAAGTGAATATGTTGAAATATTAAACATTTTATTTAAATGTTTTAATCTTAGAGCCTTAACTAACCGGGGTGGCCACATACAGACGTCCCCCGCTACCAAAAGTATAAGACCTTCGGTCATATGTCTTGTGTGCGTATTTCTTGCTTGTGTTGGATAATTTGGTCTAGTGAATGCGTATTCTCTCTTTGAGTAGAATTCTTGGGACTGATTTAACCTTTCCATCCTACGTAATTCAGGCACAAAATAGATAAATGGTACTATTTATGGCGCCATCTATTACGTGTGTTAGAAGATGTGTGTCATTACATCTTTTTTTTCGGGATCGCCTTGAGGGCCTGAGCCATCATGATGAAGAAATTCGTTTGAAATTTGTTTGAATTTTCGTGGTGAAATTCTTTAAACCAAAATTTTTAGCACATTTCCATGATCGACAACTAAGTTTTATATTCTAGTTTCTTCTTATAGTTCATTTAAATAGTGATAGACGAGTACTTAGATCAATCGACCATGCACACCTTGATTCCAGCTTTGGTTTCAAGCCACGAAATACCAAATAAATATAATTGATCCTTTAAAACTCTTAAACCTATATATCATGGCAGAACCGGAAAGTTATAATGAATTTATGCATTTAGTTTTGTCTTGCTAATTTAGCACAACGCTTTGTGGCGTATCAGTACATGAGTAAATAAAGAACAGAGGAAATACTTTAAAGAATTGTACTGAGATTTTGAAACAACAAGGAATTCGCGTGATCTCCAATGGCAGGTTTATGACTACTTACCAAAAAGACGCAAATGAGTCATGCCACGGGAGATTCATTGTCTTGCGCCATGAAAAATAACTCAAGAGTTGTTCAAATGTATTCGTGTAAGAGCTCAAGTCTCTTACGTCACAAAGTTCAAATCAAAATTGAACATTCAGTTCATAAATTTGTATTAAATTCGAAATTCAATTATGACTGCAGTGTACACAATTTTAGCTAGTAGCCGAGCAATCGCCAAGCCCATACTAAGTTAGTAAAAATGTATGTGTATCTACGATAGAATTATCCCGCACACGCAGTTCCTAATTATATACAGGCATGATGATCACAGTTCAAAGAAGCTTTCTCTCTATTCTGTATATTTACTCATGTGTTATCATGTTAGTTCAACTGAGTTACGGCTATATTGCGACCCGTCCTGAGTTCGCTTGGATATAAATATTGCTTATGACATCCATATTTTCATACTAATTTATAAATGTAAAATAAATTCTGTTATCTTCCACTTTTTAGCTGTCTCCGTGGTCTAGTAGTTAAGGTGTTTGCCTATAGACCCGAGAATCGTAGGTTCGATACCCACAGGCAGCGTATTTTTTTAAGTTGTTTCCAGTCTGGTTAGGACATTGCAGGCTTAAATCACCTGATTGTCTGACAACAATGAAGATTCTGTGCTTCGGAAGGCACGTTAAGCCATTGGTCCCGACTACCATCTGGTAGTTGTTAAAAGAACCACGTCAAAGGCGTAGAGGCAGTTTATCATATTCATAGGTACATTTTATCAAATAAATTGATTGATCGCTAGCGTCTGCGTTTGAAACATCTCTTGGTAGGGGGGAGGGGGGGGTCATTGGCTTAAGCCCGTAAATACTATCTACTCCACAAATATCACGTATTTACACCAAACAATTGCAGATTTTTATCTAGCGAAGTAAATATATACAAAACGGGCCCAGCCTCTAACAATCAAAACTACCAACATAAGAGTAAATATCCTTCGCAAAGAGCCATCCATCTCAAGTTGTTGTTCTATAGACAGCCCATTATTAGAACTGCCAACACTCCGGAATAAACGACCCGATACTAAAAAACTTTTAACTACGCAAGTTTCGTATCCCTTGTTTTAGTTTTTCGTTTAACGACCGCGCCGTGGATTATCTGTGGTAGGTACTTATTCGTTTTGCGCCTCTTTGGGGCTTTTTATTTTTTATTATTAAAAACTTTATTTTATGTCAAGTAAAAAATACTTACATAATTGGCAAACATAAGCTGAATTAATTTATTTATGATTTAAGTGCTTATTTAGGGTACTTATTATGAATATATTATGATAATTTATAACCAAATCCACATTTAGAATTCAATTCTATCACTGCATAAATTATTTCATGACATTGCTGTCTCAATTCGCGTGGTAAAGTGTTATTTGGTGGTTGAATTATTATCTCTGAGTACCTTCCCTTTTTACCCGACTACGGCGAAGCCAAAAGGAAGGGTAATGATTTTTGCAGTCTATATATGTATGTAAGTATGTATGTAAGTATGTATGTATGTATGTATGTATGTATGTATGTATGTATGTATGTATGTATGTATGTATGTATGTATGTTCCATCGTAGCGCCTAAACTACTGGACCGATTTTAATGAATGAGGTGTCAAAAGATTCGTAAAAATAGCGCGGGTAACATAGGCAATATAAATTGTATCAAAATTTTAACCGACGGAATTTAAACCTTAGATTCTAACCTCAAAAAAAAATTAAACTGAAATAGGCATCACGTGTTTGGTCTCAAAAGAAAGGTCTTGGCGAGCACATTACAAATATGTATTGTATATGATTCATATTGTTATAGTTAAAATATAGGTGGAAATGTTAAAAATGCATTCGTAAAGTGGTAGGAATATTTCACGCGGTCCAATCATTTCCGTTCGGGAAACTGAAAGGTATTAAATAAAAATTAAGTTAAAAAACTATAACCTGACTACATGGTGTCTAAAAAGGATGAAACAAGGAAATAATTGAGATAGAAATCCAGAAATGCATAGGTACAAAATGGTCATTGTAAAGCCGTGGTTGCACCCATTATAAATGAATGATAGGAACACCTTTAAACATTGTTGATATACATACACTATACAGTGGGTGCGACCACGGCTTTACCATGACCATTTTGTACCTATGCATTTCTGGATTTCTATCTCAATTATTTCCTTGTTTCATCCTTTTTAGACACCATGTAGTCGGGTTATAGTTTTTTAACTTAATTTTTATTATAGGCAAAGTAAAGAGAAAAACAACAAACACTCGAAAATAAACATTTGACATCATATGATAATAAAGTAAAGTGTAAAAAGCTTAATAATATTTTATGTTATGTACTTCTCCACTTTATTAAAATATTTAATTTGTTTGTTTGTCACTCTTCACGCCCTAACTACTGAACCAAACTTCTGGAAATTTTGCATACACATAGCTAGAAGTATCGAGAAGGACATAGGATATCTTTCATCCCAGGAAAAAACAATTTTCCCGAGGGAAATTCATTCACGCCGCGGGCGAAAGCTCGTGATAAATACAATTATGGTAAATGGTTGAAAGACATGGGAATCGAGCCCACGCCATTGGGCTTTTCAGGCAAACGCCACTGGACCTCAGCTTAGGTTAGGCATTAAAAATACTTTACCTTTACAACAGTAGCTATATTTTAGGCACATCGCGCGCCATTGTGAAGTTGGACAGTGTAGACATCTGTCGAACTTAGTCGACTTAGTTCAATGTCCAAGTTATCTTGTTGCTGATAATTTGTGACTGAGTTGGGATCGTCTGCGTCTGGCGATTGTCTTTGCTGAAGTACTTAGGTATATACAAAGAGAAATCTATGCTAACTTGTCTATTGTTGATGACTTAAGATAAATTAATCTTCAGTTTTAAGATTTCGTGTCCTTAGCAATAAGGTCAAGCAAGCGTGTTACGATAAACATGCTGCGCTGGATGTGTGGAGAGTCACGAAAAGCTCGTATAAGAAACCCTTCTTCAGGGCAGCCTTCGTGCCAGTAGTCAAGGCGTTTGCCTGTAGGCCCGGAGGTCGAGGGTTCGATTCCCACGGGAAGCATACTTTGTCTAGTTGTTTCCAGTTTGGTTAGGACATTGCAGGCTTGAATCATCTGATTGTCTGACAAGAATGATGATTCCGTGCTTCAGAAAGCACGTTAAGCCGTTGGTCCCGGCCGCCATCTGGTAGTCGTGAAAGGAACCACATCAGAAGCCGAGAGGCGGTTCCGAAGAACTCTGACACAAACGGGTGCATGGTCGATTGACTGTGACACCTACACGAAATGAATGAACGAATGAAAACAGCCATCATGTCCACGACATACAGACAAACTTAGGAGTCATCTATGATGGTACGATCACGTCTTACGAAAACCGGCAAATTAGTAGTAGTTAGTAAGAGGGTCAAGACCCAAAAGTGCTCACTCGACGTGGCAATGAATTATAAGCAAGCGTGCTAATTTTTTTTCACTAATTAAAAAAAGGATGCCGAACATTGGGCGCAGTGAAAAAGTAGGTAAGCAGACCCTGGGCTAAGTAGCAACAAGCTGCTGACGAAACCGGAAAAGCGTTAAGATGAGAGAACGAGAGAGAGAAAAAAAAGGTGTAATTTCTCTTGTTTGTGTGACTATAAGCTGAGTATATGTCCTAGATTTAACCTGGCATTCAAAATTTAATACCATACGCTGTATTTAACACTATTACAAAAACGCCAACCACAGATTCGACGAAACCGCACACGGCTTATCCTAAGGACACTTATCTCGAAACCCTTCGAATTAAAAGTCCGCAATCTCCCACATCACTCGTAAATCGGGTAGACATCCAATTTGGGAGCGTTACGTGCGTATGCGAGAAAAAATTGAAAATAAATTGATCCCGTAAGTCGAGCGTGACGCGTGGAGGAATAGGATGAAACATTGTTCGTCGCGCGTGTGTTGTCGTCTACTCGGAGAATTAGTGCTGCTGGACCAGCCATTATTTCACTATCGATAGTTCAAGGTATCGATAGGCCTAAAAGTATTGTATCTCCATGTGTAAATAGTAACTAGGCTCTCAAGGGAGAGTGCAGGGAGCAGTGTTTTATCCCGGGACGAAAGGTATCCTTTGTCCTTCTCAATACTATATATGAGAAATTTCAGGAAGATTGTTTCAGTAGATAGGGCGTGAAGAGGTAACCAACAAACAAATATACAAACTCACTTTCGCATTTATAATATTAGTTGGGATTGGGATACTTATTAAGATCGATAGTTTTGCGTTCAATAATATTAACTGTATTGAAAAACCTGTTAGATTTTGCTAAAAACCTATCGATATTTTCGATAATTTAATATATTTACTATCAGGGATTTCACTCTCTATAATGCAAATTACAATCGATATTACCAACTTTTAGTACTACTAAGACCATCGGACATAAAACTCTAGATTGTATCAGAAATATTTTCATTCACACCAATTGTATCGATACGTGGAAAAAACATCAATAGGTAGACTTTCTATATTATCGATAGTCATCTATCGATAGAATAGAAGCAGCACTATAGTCTAAATAAGAATGTTATTTCGTTCGGAACGATGGGGAATTTCATTTTCTTGATAATATATGCAAAATGACAATCTAATGGCACTCCTGCATAGAGATTAAGTTACGTGTAAGTTTGTTACCTGTTAGTACGAGACGCGAAGTTTGCCGTTACATAATAAGTTTCAGTATAGTGAAATTTGAGGGGGGAGGGGGGGGGGTCTTAATCTTATGCTGATCAACGTGGTAATAATGTTATTGGCACTTTGTGTTGGGTCGTTGTGATACCAATTCCGAGTTTAGTATCCTAGCGATGCAGAAAACGGATTTAAACAATTAAAAGGAAGAAGGCTAGCGGAAAAAGCATCTCTTATTTTATTACTTACTGTGATGGCTCAACTACCCGAAGTGGATCCTGGCCTCCAATAGAAGAGTTCTCCATTCCTAATTTCCATCTCTTACCAGTCGGCTCTTTGGATTCAGTCAGATATTTTTTTACTCCATTTAATTGTTAAGGTCAGGCAAACGTGACAGTAAGAATGGCATACAATGAAGAAAGACTTAAAGCGAAAATTAGAGCGGTTGTGATAATGGTGATACTTAGTAGAAATTGCTAAGTATGGCGTCAAAAAATAATAATTCTTAGTCATTATTTAAATATTTATTTTTTTCCTAGCTATATGTGTCCCACTGCTAGGCAAAAGGCTTTTGCCCAGCCTCCCTCTTTTAATCAAATATACGACATTTTTTGGTAAAGAGCGCGTTTCGTTTTCTTTGCTCTTATTTTAAATTAAACATAAAACAAAATAAAAAAAATATATTTTGTTTTTCATATGTAAAGGTTAAAAGGTCGTGAATATTCGAATAAATTAAAAATTACGCACGCCTCGCGTACGTCACGCTTACGAATTCAAATTGGCCAATCAGCGTCATTCATTTCTCATGTACGATATGGTGTATTCCCACTTGGTCTTAGGTTTCATCTTTAAATAATTAAAAAGTTATAGGCACAATAAACAACTTTAGGTGTTAGTGTAAAGGTGTTTTTCTATTTTGCCCACTATACAAATATTTATTGAATAGCTCTGCTTGTGGTACTCAATAATATTTTGCTAAAAAGTAGGTAGCCTAATATGGTACACAATCTCAAGTTCCTTTTAATCGACCTCTATTTTCATTTACCAGATCAAGGACCGTTATTTTTAGGTATTAAGAATACCGGTTTCCATTCCTATGCACTACGTATGGAGTAGAATAGCGGGAAACTGGGAAAGCGCGGGAAATAAAGAAGAAGAGATGTATGTATCAAAAATTCCTTTTTCACAACTGGTTTTGAAACTCAGTTGCCATGGCGGCAAAAGTATTATTTGTTGGCAACTAGTTGCGTATTAATAAAAAAATTCTTCTGATGCAACTTGTTGCCAAGTAAGAATAGAAATTCCTTTTCACAACTGGTTGTTAAACTCAGTTGCCATGTCGGCCGAAAGGGTATTTTTCTTAACCCCTAATGGAGCCACTGGGAACATTGTCCCATAACGTGAGATTTAGCCAACATATGCCGGCTAATTGCTCATTGAGCGGCGCGTACTCACGTTTTTTATGGGGACGCGGCACAAGTGCTCCCAATTGCATTACATTTTACAATGTCATATTTTTTTGCATGTCGAAAATTACCATGTTTTCTGGTTAACTCAAAGCCTAGAGATATAAATAGCTTTTAATTTTAAATACGCTTATTACGCTTTGGTTCATTAAAACAATATTGTTGAGCATTTTTGCGTTCGGGAAAAAAACATTTAACTCGCGACACCGTAACCGACCCAACAAAAATACACATGTAATTGTTCTTGTGTTTTCCCATTATATAACCGTAATATGACCGAAAGTCATCATCATCTCAGCCGCAGGCTGTCCACTGCTGGACATAAGCCTATTTCCAGGACGACCGGTTGGAAGCGGCCTGCAACCAGCGCCTGCCTGCGACCTTCTTCAGGTCATCTGATCGGTGGGTGTCCGACAGTGCAATACCATAAATCCTTGATATATATAAATTAGTTTAGTTAAATATAAATATCAAATATACCTTTTAGTAAGTAAACTTTAATGAAAGAACATTGTTTTTTATTAGGCTTTTTAGGCAAGTCGTACTTTATTCTTAAATTTTAAATACAGAACGTGCTGTCACTTAAGATTTTGCACAGACTTCCTCATTCAAATCCGCATAGCCGACGTCTCTGCCGCAGCGAAGTTAAAATTAAAAAAATACACAGCCATTGTTATTCCCGTCATGGCGCCCCAAGGGTTCCGAGATGTTTCCACTCTACGTCATAAAAATCTGCCGAAAGAGGGGAAATTGCTAAAGACGTGAACAGCATCCTCAGATTGATTTGAGCTATCCTAATTTGAAAGACAAAGGAAAACTTTTTACGCCAAACAATAAAAGGAATATAAATTTTGTATCATTATCTCATCCGCGCTTCGCAAAGCACATTGATCCAGACTGCTATCTTTGTCTCTCTCTCATCTTAGCACTTTTTCGGTGGCTTCCTCATTTACTTCGGAGCCATAGAGTTGCAGATGCTTTACAACGACGTCAAGCCAGCACTTTTTGGGCTTGCGTCTTCTATCACGCTTTAACGGAATCAACATTTCTAGGCCGCATTCCGGCTGCCATCTGATTGTCGTTGATGAAACCACTTCAGGAGGCAGAGAGGCGTTTTCGCAAATCTCTGACACCATGGTTTGCAGGGTCTTCTGTAGATCCGCGACCGGCATTCAGGAAAACTGTGACCCTAAATTTTCTAATGTGAATTATTATAAGGGATATTATAAGTTTATTATTTCATAATATTCTAGTACACGCCTGTTACCCTTTTCTTCTTGTTTCCTCTCTTGGGTCTCCTGTAAGAGATTTCATTAGAAATAAGCAGCACTTTTTACTTATGTTCTATATTCTATGGTTTTTCTTGTAACATCTGTGTACATGAATTTGAAAATAAATTAATAAATAAAATAGTCATTCCATTGCGAAATCCGCGATACAACCGGGTTTTCGATTTAATGGCAATATTATATTAGAGCGATTGCTGACATATTTGATGCTGCGCTGTATTTATTATACCAAAATCTTTCTCCCTTAATGTCTGCAGTCTCTTTAACCAAAATGAAGTAACAAATCTACTTGTAGAACCTACATGAGTCGGGTAGAATTCATGACTTAAGTATTTCTGAGTTAGTCTAGCTAATTATATTAAAGTAAACCGAATGTCCTGGGACTGACGGCAGGCGCTGTTACTGACATACGGTCTTAATGTTTGTAAAGCTGAAGAAAACATCAAAAACTAGTCATTCGATTTAAAAAAATATTAAATGTGGTTTACAAATAGTTAATAATCTTTTATCTGATATTGGGGTGTATATATTTATGGCGGTTGCTTTGACTTAACGAAAATTCATTTGTTTGTAATTTGTGATTTGTATGCCGATCCTGGCTGTTTATCTGTCTCTTTTTGCTTAACATCGACACTGCATGTAATTTATGTGTATGTTAATATAAAATGTTCAACAAATAAAGCATCTTGAATCTTTGCACACCCTGAAGTCAACATTTTTTGTATTAAACTAAAAGTATGCATTATTTCTAAGACCAGCCTGTAGGTATCAAATTTTACAATGGCGACAACAAGCCAGGGGTCGCTTTGTTCTTTTTTAATATTTTTGAAATGCTCATACATATTTTGAATGCCTTTTCGCATGCCTGACGTCAACTATCTTCAGATATTGTTATTAGGTTCAGCTATTGTTGTTGTTGGTGGAATCCGACACAAGTCATATACACACCTTAAAGATCTCTATTTATTTATAAACTTTATTATTTCACAAAATACTTATGCAATTCACGGACTATTAATAGATTCCGGCGTTACTTTGCGCAAGTCAAAGTTGCAAAGTTACCAAATTACTTTGCGTGCCACCAGTTAGTGACTACTAACTATATGAACTAACTGGTGGCGGAAGCACGCAAAGTAATTTGGTGAGTACTTGTAACCAAGAGCATTCTCTTTCAGGACTAATATCAACCATTGGGTAAAACAGAAGATTTGTGCGATGTGAGCGTAAAAGCCGGTGTGTGAGGGAGCCTTTGTTCACCATTCTTTACAACTGTATGTATCGTCACAGCTTCCCGAGCTCATTCGAAGAGATTCACATTACTCTGCGAACATTTCTGCTATGACGTTTGCGTTTCGCTCGGGAATTTAAAATAGGCTTTCTTAGTGCAGATGAAAAGAATAGGAGAAGTTTCAAAAGATTGCTATCGCAGTTATAACTAGGGTTTGTCCGCAACTTTGTACGCGTGGAATTTTAAAGTAGCTAAATTTATTTTTCTTGCTATGCAATGGTACCTGTAATTTCTTTATTATGCAAAAGAGAACAATATGTTTATTGCATGTTTTATATTTATGTATATTTTAAAGTGTCTAGGTATGAGATGTAAAATCAACGAATAATATTAAGTAATAATAATTTAAAATTGAGGTGAATTAAAATAAATTTTAAACGAAAAACAAAAAAAAATTCTTAAATCTTCATGTATTTTATTATTGTAGTTGGTAGCCACAATGTTTTAAGCCTGTGGAAAACGTTACTGTTAAGATTTTTTGTAATGTTTTGCTGTTTGTTGTTCCTAATAAATAAATATATTATATTGATTATTATTATCAAGCATAATAAGCACGAACTTGGTTATCAAGCACGTCCTTTGGTTATCAAAAAAAGTCATGATTTGCAAAAAAAAAAACGAATCATCAAGCTTTATTGACTGTCAAGGGACTTCATTAAGGACAGAAATAACGCACTAAGTAACAGACAGACGAACTTATAATAGTTCCGCTTTTATATTCCTATTATTATATACAGAACGCGAAACCACCCACCCTCTAATGTGACTTTAATGCATTCTATCTGAAAATATTCAAAGGCTTTATCCTTTAATAGGCTTAATGGTAAACATTTTGTCGTACAGAGTTAGACATTATATGAATGTTTACAAATGACACAAATGTAAGTTTTGTAGCGCATAGCAAGATTGCAGAGAATGACGAATTTTGTTGTTAGCATTTTTAGCCTTCCGCTGTACACTTTCTCATATTCACATTGTTTTTTTGTTTATAATATCCTTCTTGTTCTTCTTTGTCCACCCCTTACCCCAGTTCATCTGGGGTCGGGTCTCCTCGTGCATTTGCGCCAGAGTTTTCTACTCCGGGTTGTCTTTACGTCTAGCTTCTCCTTGTGTATCTCTTTCTCCATGTTTTTCACCCCTGTAGCTGATGGTATGCCTACACCCTTAGGCATACCATCTTTTCATTCATTGCTTTAAAATACACAGTAAATACCATATTATAAAAATCAAAGGACAATGGCGGACTTTTCCCAGGAGGGGATCTCTTATAGTCAACCGGCGAATGAGGAAAGGAAATTTATGAGAAAAGGGTAGAAGCGCAAACAAAGACTGGACAAAGACATAAAAGATATATGTAATGGACCTAGGTATACTATACTAATATACAAATAATACAATATATAATATTAGACACAAATAATACATTCTACTAGCTAACTAACTTTAAATATTAGAGAGAATAATAACTTACATAAATATTTTCTAATTATATACCTACATACATAATATGGTATGTAGACGTCTAGAGGAATATGCTTTATTTTTTTATTATTATTTATTTCTTAATTAAACCTTTTTTATTTATTTAATTCTTTAGTTCATGTACACTGAAATACAAACATAGGAAGCTTAAAATTAGAAAATTTGGTACTAGGGTGCTACTTATTTCTATAGAAATTTCTTCCAGCAGATCCGCGGGAACTTAAAAACAAAAAGACAAGTTTATTGTACAAAATACAAATGTAAAGCACAATAGGCGGTTTTAATGCTAAAAGCTAGTTAGTTAGTTATTTGTTTATTTTTAGTTCAGCAATTAAATAATTCTATATCTTTTCTATAGACAGAGATAATGCAAAATATAGATAATAGAAATAATCCGCCATTGCTCGTGGCGTTCCTATCCACTCTGTATGCTAATAAGCAATCTGACCGCACGACTGTCTACAAAAATCGCGTTTTGCAATCAAAGAGATCTCCCTCGGCAATTTTAGATCTTTCTCAGCAATTTGCCTGCAAGGTCAATTAACCATTCAAATCCTGGTGTCAGAGTTCCTTGGAAGCCCTGAGGGTTTTCTAACAGCCAACCAAACGAGTGATGTAGAGAAAACATCTAACGTTGAAAAGAGTTGAGAGATATATTTATGGGGCTTATATCAGCCAACTAGCGCAACCAATCATTTTATTCCTTTTACTCTAAAATCAGGTCAAATTGAAAATATCTCTAATACAGCACATCTCTAGTAAATTAACTTCTAGTATTTTTGGTATTACTTTTCATTATTTAACCTTTGGTTTATTCAGAAAAATCTCATAGCCGCCGCAAAAGTGGCCACTTTATGGTATGAGACATACTGAAATTTGGAGGTAAAAATTTAAATTTTACCCAAAAATTCCAGTACTTTTCAGAATCTCTCAAATTCTCCGTTCCGTCTATGTTAATATCACGACACAACTCTCAGACCTCATTATCTGAAGCACGAATTATAAAGGCGTCTCCGGAGAGCTCCATGAGCCATGTTTGCATTCTCATAAATACGTATTGTGTTATAAAGAATATGCTTCGAGCTGAGTAATAAATTCACATTTAAGTCATAAAATATAAATTTCATCTATTTTTATAGTGGTTTCCTAGCGGGAATGTGACTTTTAACCGGTTTATTTTTAGGTTACCTTACATAAAACAAATAATAGTACTTTGCTTGAGGGGACGCAGTTATGTATCGCTCCTGATACTACCTGTTTCAAAGGGTTCCCTATAAAGGGGATATCCATTGCCATTTATCATCATCATGAGGTGCCATTTTCTAATTAAAGTTTCCATTGCCTTTCAATGAGGCAACGCAGATAGCAGATGAACATTTGAGCCGGGTACAATCTGGGGTAGTATTTTCAAATCAAATCGTTTATATGTGTATCACAGAAATGGTCTTACATAATTATTATTGTACAATACTGTGATCCGCCATTAAGGCATACCTACTTTATTATGTAGTTTTGTAATGTAACTTTAACTGTTTATTTACTTATTTAGTCATAAAATGTCATTTATGCATGCAGTTCGTCATTACCATTCGTGAAATCATTGATTTAATAATACGCATTTTCCACAAGATATTCATACAGAAGTTTCTTAAAATTATTAAATTCCTGATATAGTCTAGTAGGTAGTTCATAATAAATTTTGGGACACACTGCAATTGCATTGTTTTCGTTTATTTAGTTAAATAATTGTTATGTAACAATGTTTTATATGGATAACTAAGTAAGTCATAAATGATTTTATTATTTTTGTTAAATGGCTACACACTACACTCTCTACACACTTACTCAGGCTATCTACATTAGTCTTAAATTAAAAAAAAATAGCCTGTCGCCGCGCGCGAATATATATTTTTTGACATTTGTGCAGATTTGGGTTTAATATTCTAACTAAAGTAGAAGTCGTGGAAAGTCGCAACAACCATTGACTTTTAGAATATTTTAAAGGTCATGGTACATTATAAATCTCCCAGTGAACTCCGTATTTTCTTCACGTAAACCACAAAAGAAAATTAAGGAGCGTCGTGTAAATTTTTCCCGTCGACTATAGGCGTAAATGTATCGGCGGAATTCAAATCGCATTCGTGTCACGATTCACCATTACTTGCCGGCAGTGACTTCCAATTTCACCCATCACAATACAAACACACCTTAAAACCTGAAATTCGCAAAGAAAAATGAACTTTAAACATCCAAATTCAAGGTTGAGAATAATATGTAATGGAATAAAGTTTTGAGTCGTTCTCGATGCCACGGCAAACATCGTAACGTGAAAATTTTAAATTTCGTGTTTAAGTGAAATTTTATTGGGAATCCCCATTTTTATTGGACGTTTTCCAAAATATTTTAGTTTGAATATTTAAGAAGATTATGTTAACTATCGTCTAGTCATATAGTATACGGTTTTTTCTTCTTTTTCGACCTAATTCGTTCACTACAGCACAAAGAAGACCTCTAACGATTGCCGGTCATTTCGGTGTTAAACTTTTCTTATCTATAGAGATTGGTCCATCTTCCATCCTCTCTATAACACACCTGCTTATTTCCATTTAATCCTTTCGGTGACACTAACGCCTGATGAAAATTTAAATAAATAAATTAATATTAGTAAACCGACATCATTGACACATTTAGTTTTCACAAAGGGTTACTTAAAAGAAAATAATAATAAATAAAATAGGAATAATCTACTGATTTCATCAACAACAGCATAATCAAAGAGACGGACAGACATATTGCGTGCTTCCTACATGGATTCCGAATTTTCATTTTCAAACACGAAACACAAAAAACATTTGGGTTCATCGTTTAGCGGCCAGACAGAAACAGACTCATACTTACTTCAAATAAATCTTATAACATTACTAGCTGTTCCCCGCGGCTTCGCCCCGCGTGGTACTCGGTTATATCGCGCCCAAAAGTAGCCCATGTTTGACCTCAGGTCGTTAACTACATCCCTACCAAATTTCATCACAATCGGGCCAGCAGTTTAGCCGTGAAAAGGTGACAGACAGACAGACAGACAGACTTTCGCATTTATAATATTAGTATAGATTAGTATGGATATGGATTCATATTGATTCTGTAGCTAAAAATAAGACACTGCATAAAATATCATCCATAAAGGAATCAATACAATAATATAAAATTCTCATTTCCCTACTCCTATGAGTAAAACGGACAACGCGTTCCTTTTTTAATTTTCCGACTCGGCTTACGGACAGCAAAAAATGCCATCCATATTGAGTTTTTTGGAGGGAAAAAATCGAATAAAGGACAATAGGAGGGACGGTCTCTGTCATAATCATATTTTTCTCGGCACAAAGGAGTTCTTACGTTAATGTGACTGGGTTATAAATGAAAGTTAGGCGCATATAAGCTTCGTTTTTGTTGGGTTTTTGAGCATAGCCTCGTTTACACTCTCTTAGCGTACATGTCAAGTACTTAATCGTTACTGAATATCTCATGGTTGACTGCTAGAAACTTGAGCATTAAACCAACCAGAGATGCCACGCGCACTTATTGCTACGTAAAAAAATCAATTCGATCAAATCGCTATGCCCCCACACTTGACAAAATTATCCAACACAAGCACACAAGTACAAGCAGTATTACCGGCGGTCATATACTTTTGGCGGAGGGGTCGCCTGTTACTAGCCACTACGCTTTGGTTTAATATTGTGAGGGTAGAAAAGGTCGTATTATCTGTATATAAGGTGAATTTAAATCAACTGCAAATAATTTAAGGGCAGATTCAGACCATTAAACTGAACAATTTTCCCAAAAAACTTATGACGAAATATGAAAAAAAAAATTTGACCTCCCATACAAATTGAGAATCAGCTGATCTAGTTTAGTATGGAGAGTGAAAAATAAAATTTCGTATTACGATATAAGTTTATTTGGAAAAGTTGTTCAGTGTAGTGGTCTGTATCTGCCCTTAAAATATTTGCAGTTGATTTGTGTCCACCTTGTATATTTATTGTCCGTTAATAAAAAAAAATAACATACATTCGTTATTATCATAGGTATTTGGTATTATATTCATTCATGATTTTCAGATTGAAAACTTTTTTGTTTAAGTAATTTGAATAAAGATTTTTTATTTTTATTTATGATAGTGTAAGTTTAACCTACTACAGGTATTTTTTTATTATTTAATCATTTCGTGAGTGTATTTTCGGTCTCAATATTTTATCTTTTATTTTATATTTTATTTATAACAGTTTTATTAGCCTAACACTTAAATACGAATAAGAATTGTTTCTTACCTATTAACTTAGTAATAAGCTTTTATACTGTTCATATTAACTAAACTGTAATTGATTTTGGTGAGCAATAAACTTATTATTATTATTATTATTATTATTATCTACTTACCTAAATACTTAGTAACAAGTGAGCTTACAACGTGTAAATGCGGCTTGGCCCGCGTTCAGCCGTCCATTGCGGACTTCGGCCGCTATACTTAGTTTTTCTCACTCTTTTGGCTTAAATTTCTGTTTCCGGTTAGTAAAACATAGGAAGTTTATATAACATTCATATTTTTTATAAGTGCCAAGTAATCAGATCTATCTAAGTAAATCTGTAAATACCTAACCCTTTTTAACTTACATTTTATTTAATTCATGGACTTAATTAATAGGGGACAATCTAAATTAAAATCATTTCTTTAAGAACATTCGTTGTGATCATAATTTTTTTTTACTGATTAGGTAAATATTTAGTACATGTCCAAAAGTAATAAAATAAAAAGAACCCACAATATGAAACGGATACTGGCTAGGTAGAAAACTGAAAATTGAGCAAAAATAAAATATCAAACCAGCCAGCGTTTTTCCATAACTTATCGGCACGGATGCCGTTCCAGCTAAATTGGCACGAGTTCCAAATTTGAATAGAATGACATTTGTTTTGTTTTTTTTTTTATTATTCAGTCGCCATCTGTGAGGCGGTACAGTTTCAGCCTCGGGCATCCAGTGAAATGAAGGGTGCATTGGGTGGATATATAACTATGGTTATTTGTTTCAAATTGGATATTGAATGGAATGTGTGTAAAAAAGGGGAAAAAATGACGCAGATTTTTTATTTTTATTTTAGTGATCTCAAGTTTTCCATGTCATACATTTCCAGCTTAAACTTCAGTTTTCAGGAACTTGTGTTGTCATTATCATCATGTCGTGTTTGTTACAAGATTAATCATGCACGCCCTGGTGTCAGAGTTTTTTGGAAACCCGGAGTTAGCGTACCACCGATCAGTTTCCTTACTCGTCATTTTCACTAATTCGCCAGTTTATTCATTAGAGAGTTTCTAAATTCGCCAATTTCCTTAATTTCTTGATTTATTATTAAATCCTTTAAATACTACAGGCTCAACTCGAAGAGAACAAAGTGCGTGTTACAGTAAGTCAAACACTCCATTTCAGTCAAACGTATAAAAACAAAAACTAAATAATTTTCTTAATAATTTATTCTAGATTTATTGTTTATCTTCTTTCAAGAGCTGGTAGATGTATGAGAAGTCTTTCTGTCCGAAGCCTCTAGCCTGCGCAATGCGGTACAGCTGTGTCGCGACGGCCCCGAGTGGGATGGGTGACCGAATGCCGAGAGCCATGCCGCTGGCGAGCTCCAAGTCCTAAAAAGGATTGTATTTTGTTCTTTAGACAACATTTTTATACTAAACAAACAGATTGCCTCTATTTCAAAGGTCGGTAAGTAGGACTAAATGTTTTAAGTTCGTATTATATCTTTAGATAAAAATACCTGTTTCCCTTGGTCACGTTATAATTTGAGAACAAAAGAAAAGCGAGCTTCAAACCTACTTTTATTATGTGGCTGGGAACTACAGTCCAGGACCACGGCTCTACCATTTATATTTATTTATTTAGTTTTAGAAAGACTTACAGACAACTAACAAGCCAATTAACAGTCTCCATGACCATTTCTGTACCTAAGTTACAATACCGGATGTTTTTCGAGTTAGGGGACATCTCACCCGAATCGAATTGTCTTTGGCGGTCCAAATTCGAGTGAGATGTCCCTTCTTTTTCTGAATTATTTTCTTGTTTCGTCCACTTTTTGCGAAGTTGGGATATTTTTACTTTTTTTATTATTTTGAAGTTATTTCCATTGAAAAAATAACCCTTACACGTTTACCCGATTTGCCTGAGAATTTCTGTTTCCTGTATCACTCCACGGTTAACTCACCTTAACCATAAGTTCATTTTTAAAGCCTCCATCGTAGTTCTTGCTGGAGGGTGCAGTGGGTATCAGGCCGGGAACTGGACAGTATACTTCGGTAGACCATGAGCGAGCCGAGGAATTGTTCAATACATCCAGGAGAACTTTGGGGTCCAAACCCATTCTGAAATAAGATTACATTAAATTTTATTTAAAACGTTCACATTGCGTACTACCTACCGACCTTTTGTACGCGTCCACTAAATGTAATATTTTTAAGTTCTCATTATAAGTGAATTTGTAGATTCTTTTATGAGAATAAATTTATTTAAACATTTAATACTTCTTAGACAATGATCTAAGGCGTACTTATATAAAAAAATCACGGACGAATCAAAATTTATTTACATACATTGACACTTTTTATACAACACATTAACATACATAGCTTAAGGTGTACAAAAATCATATACTTTCACTTGTTTTGTGTTGAAAAGACCACCGTATTGGCTACCAAAATAGTGGTTTAGTTTTAAAATCAAAAGTACTTAGTACATTTTGAAGGCAACAAAATTAAAAATTTGCATGTACCACTTGCATATTGAAAATTTCACAAATGAATTCCAAACCAAACCATAAAATGGCTTATTTCCAATTATATGTAAATATAGCCGGTAAAGTCCATTATCAAATATTACAATGACTGATCGTTTCCCCGATTTTGCCATATTATGTCGATTGTATATTAATCGTTAGACACAATTCGTAACTTAAATTGAGAGGAGTGAATAATAAATTACCATTTTATAAATTTTTATGAAAGCTGAAGTACAATTGTCTGTATTTTAAATCCCACTGAAAACATTTTCATTTAAAATGTTATCAAAACTGACTATTTATGACTCGCACTGTCAAAACGTTATTAGATCCTATGTAGAGTTAAGCTTCTAATATTACAACCCTTAACTATATGGCCTAACTTCACAAACGCTACAGTCAAAATATGTGGCTGCGAGTCCTATTGTTTTTTTTTTAGATTATAAATCTTATTAATTTGCAATAAGTTCCTTATTTTATAAATTTAATTATTCCGTTCCGATTTTGTTGTCGATGCGACCTATATCACTGCAATGATTTAAAATCTCTTGAAATATTGAAGAAGTCTGTTTCAATTAGAGTCTTACTTGATTCCCATATTCATGCATTCAGCGGTAGCCATGCCAGTGATGCCCATCAGCATATTATTAGCCAGTTTCGCCACCTGACCAGCGCCAATGTCTCCACAGTGGAACTGTTTGGCTCCCATAGCCTTGAGCATGGGTAGAGATCGGTCGAAGTCTTCTTTGCGACCTCCTGACATGAACGCTAGAGTGGCGTTTTGTGCTCCCATGGTGCCTGGAGAGAGTAGAATTTCTATGAATCGAAGCGTATTAAATTTCAGGATGGAGATGATGACTGGATTCGAAAAGTCTAATTAGTCCATTTTTAAGATTACCTAAAAATCATGGAAACTTATAACACGGTTTATTTGATGACCCGCCTAGTCGAGCAAAATAAATATTTAAAAGAAATGCCTTTTTTCCGACACCTTGGCCTCATTATTTTCTGATCGGACGCCTGCCTGATATTAACTCTTTTTGGGAATGCTGTCTTAAAGAGTAGTCTTCAATATCAAACAGCTAATATTTTAAAAAAATATATATATTTTAACATATGTGTCATTTGTAGTTTGAACTTTTATGAATGAAATTCAGGTGTAGAGCAAGCAAAACAAAAATCACGTTTTTCTTTTTCAGGTAAGTGCTTACGTAATAACTTTGTTTTTCATATAGCAACTAATATCGTTATCAATGATAAGAATTGTTTTTCTCAAATCACACTATTTACTAAACGTGAAATGTACGGTCGTTAAGTCACTGATAGCTTATAAACGAGTTGGGTCGGCCCCCTTGGAATAAATGACATAGTATGTTGAGATAATAATTTATGAGAATATATTTTGTTGTATGACATGTGGTATAAATTCTGTATCATATCAAGAACGTCCTTAAACACATTTAAAGGTATATACGAGTAGATATTTTGCAAATACTATATTTTACGTAAATTACTGTGATTTAGAGTAAAATTTTTAGTTTGAATAATTTGTGTCATTTCGAAATACATAATGAAGTCGTTTCAATAAGTAATATAATAAATAAATAGCTCCTGTAGTTATGTAAATATGTATTTTGTTAATAATCTTACCTCCAGATACTGGAGCATCAATGAATCCCACTCCCTTTTCAATCGCCACTGGAAAAATTTGTTTAGGGACGTTTGGGTCTACTGTACTAGAGTCAATAAGTAGGGTTCCTTTGGGTGCCTGGAAATATAAAATTAAATATTAAATACATACACCTTCAGCACTGGACCAGAAATGGGGGCTTAGACTAGTATAAAAATACTTACGTGAGCGACCACGCCATCTTTGCCAAGGTATGCCTCAAGGACGACTTTATTGCTGGGCAGGATGGAGACTACAGCATCAGCGCCGTCTACAGCCGCCGCGATGGAGCTGGCTCCGTTCACGCCGTTCTTAGCTGCAGCATTGATAGCATCCGATGAGGGGTCATAGCCTTTAACTGTGAAGCCCTGAAAGGAAATTTACAAAGGTTGAACATTGGATAATGCAAAAACTAACAGGTGAGCAATGCTTTTTTGAAAAGGGGAAAATTCATCCTCGAATGAGTGAGATTATTTGCAGAATTTAAACCCTGAATTTATTCTCACGACAAAAAAAGAAAGCACAATTTGTTTTTTTTTTTTTAATTTTTTAATAATCTAACTAAATTACTTGAAAAGGGGATAATTCATCCTCGAATGATTTTTTACGGATGAAATGGCAACCTTAGTCTATCTGATCTGCTTCGTGATCTGATCTAATTGATTTGTTATCACGCGACGGTAGAAGTTGGCCGCAAATGCATTTATTTTTTTAAATTTTAAATAGCAATCTCGAAACGTTACAGCAAGGAGCACCTCCTCTGCATAATTCTGCATAATTTTGGACGAATTGAATGAATTTTAATTTTAAATCGTATTTAACTTCGTCGATTTTTGCGCAATCTTTAATTTAAATTTAGGCAGCCGGTCCCCTTTAATCTCTTTCCGATGGTTTGATTCTTATAATTGACTTTTGTATTTGTAATCTTAGGCGGGAAAGATTTTATTTAATGAAGGCAGTTTGAAGTCGGTTAAAAAATTAAATCATTGATTTTATTTATTCATTCATTTATTTCAGGCAACAAAATTTATTGACATTGAACATTTTATTTGTCTTATTTATTTATCTGTAGTTATTTTTTACAAGAACACATAGTATAAGAAGTCATGTTTAAATCAAATCTAAAAGTAAGAATAAAATTTCATTTTACGGGTTCCGTACCTCAAAAGGCAAAATCGAAACTTATTATTAACAGGATTTAACTTAAAATAAAATTTCGGATGTATTCTTCAATTTCAACTCAATTCTTAAATTTTTTTACAGTTAATTTTAAAAAAATAACTTATATTGATTACTTTCATGAAAACGTAATCTTTTAATATAATCATCTATGCAATTGAAAGTTATCGCATATTCAGTTTTTTTTTTAAATAAATTCATAGAGTTCTTACATCAGATTTTATCTCTAATCGTAGCTTTGTAAATAGCTAGAACTATCGTTACTGAGTTACAGCTACTCTCTGTTATTAGTATTCTTAATTAGGGGCATCAATTTAATTCAGATAAGAAATTATACGAGTTGTAATGATAATTTCAAAGATAACTAATTTCCATTCCATTATGTGTCTCTACAAGATAATTTAAAGCTCAGTCGCAAGTAGTGTTGTACCAACACTTTTGAATTGAATTTGATTTTCGGAAACTCCAAAACTTTTCGAAGTCATTTGGAAACTGGAAATATTTTAGTAAATATACACATGGGAAATTCCCGTAAACTTTATAAATTTTGAGTAGCATATCACTACACTAATCCTAGCGACTGCATTAGCAATTTTGTATGCCGAATCCGTATAACGCCCCTTAAGTAGCTTAACAAAATCTCAATCGCTAGCACTAGGCTGCGTAATCATCTCCATAAGTGTTCATTAATTTGTTTATTCATTCATTTTGATAAAGTATCTCATGATAGAGATACTGTGACACTTCACCAATAGGTACCATAGATTACAGAATACCTACTATGCTAGTAAATACGTATTTAAATCCTTCACAAAGAGAAGGCGCCAATTTGAAGTGCATTAATGTCGAGGCAGAGGCCGAGATGCGGTTCCGAAGAACTCTGACACTAGGGTGTGCATGGTCGATTGACCGTGATGCCTACTCGAAATGAAATGAATGAATGAGTGGCCTTTTTATACAATATCAATTTAATGCCATTTATTGAGGGCGTGAAACATTGTCTTTCTATCTTCAAATACTTATAGAGACAATTTTATATAGAAAAAAAAACGTGCATTTTGTTTCTTAGCAAATAGTGCATAATCTTTATTAAATTGATGATTTGTGTGACACTGGGTACCTATATAAAAAATAAATAAAACAAAAAGGCTGATTTTTTGCGCCAAATCCAAATGTTTCCCATTAAAATTTAAGCTATTTAAATGCAGTCAAGAATTAGGTTTTTAAAAATTTCCTTCTTTTATAAGTAGGCAAAGAGGTATACGGCTCACTTGATAAGAATACCTACCTTAGGTACTCAGGTAACAACTTTTTGTTCAATCAAGTAGGTACCTACTCTTTCACTGTTTAGTATTTGCTCACAGGACAAAATCCAAGGGACAACCCAACAAAACAATAAATTGCTGTTATTATTTGCTTTTTGACTTAGACGAGAAAAAAAAGTTAGGTACTCGTAGGTAGATAGTATTATTTTAAAGAAAGATGTGCCGTATATATCATTCTTAACTTTCAAAATCTGTGACAATGCAAGGTTTTCAAACTTTATCTTATAACATTTTTATTATAACAATTGGTATTTTTCATAGATAGAATGACGAAATCGTCGCGGTCTCTACGATATTTTTGTTTCTATTTTTTTAATTTAATGTATTTTTTATTTTGCTATTTTATCGGTAGGGTTGTCCATTGTTACATATTTGTGGTCATTTCTCGGTCATTTGCCCTTGAGCCGTACAATCAACTTTGTAGTAATGTAAGAACCACTAATATTTTATAGTTCAGGTGGCCTACTATCATCTCTTATAACCATGCAAGATCCAGTGAGTAAGGGAGATGTCGCCTTGCATCATGTATTGCTATTTATTGTATTGCATCATGTATTATTTAATTATGGGTGTTTTTACCTGAAATAAAGATATTATTATTATATTATATTATTATTATTGCGCTGTCTCGCTTACTCACTGGATCTTGCATAGTTTTAAGAGATGGTGGTAAGCCACCAAATGGCTTGTACTGGCTGCCTGGCTGGTGCTCAATCGTTCTTGCATGGTTTTAAGAGACGGTGGTAAGCCATCTGTGGCAAGAACGATAAAAAACGAGTAGATTCAGGGACGAGTCTACAGTCTCGGCATGGTATCCATGAACAAAATTACAAATACATTACGCTAATAAGGATTCATTATCGTTTGTACCTATATTAGTGTAGATTCAAGAAAATTTAACGCGCTGCTAATTATCAGCTTTTTTAACCGACTTCAAAAAAGGAGGAGGTTCTCAATTCGTCGGAACGTTATTTTTATTAGTTGTGAAAAATTTAATACGCGCAGGAGAATTAGAAAATAGACTCGATTATTCTATATTAATACTATACATACAACACATTAATATTCATAAACACGTTCTCAGTCAAATTCCACCTGTTAAATGAGTAACTAAAAACCGGTTTAATTCATTGAATTTTTCTTTAAAAAAACTGTCAGAAACTTACCTTTTTGACTAGGTTCGCGGCCATGAAGCCTCCCATATTACCAAGGCCGAGGAATGCGACATTTTTGTCCACTTTTGAACTGTAACCCCGCCTCGGAATGCTTAATAAACACTGCGTCGCACGGCCGGCCATTTTGGTTTATTTTTGATCGCGTCTGTACTCGGCGTGCGCGCTACTCGACTGATTCGATATTCGTATCGAAATACGTGACCGCGTTATCACTATCAGTTGAATAACAATTGTGCGACTGATTATTGTAATTGACATTGGTTTAGTTAAGCGTTAGTATTTTTGTTGTTCGTATAATGTGTACACAGATTTTTATCTAGTGACATATTTAAATAGGTAGGTACTTACTATGATGCGAATAAAATAATTACTCACTTAATATTTTTTTAGGTTCTAGTCTTTTAATGAAACCTGTTATAATTAAGTAGTCTTCATGACTTTTTGCCTAATGCATATACCTACCTAAGTAAGCAGAAAAATAAGTAGGTAGTAGTCTTTTTAGTGTTTTTTCAAGGGTTATTTCGGTAAGTAGGTAAATCATTTTACAAAATTAAAAAAAGTCTACAGCATTAATTGCACTTTGCATTAACATAATGAATAGGTAAATAAATAATCGAATTATCATTAAAATTACGAATAAAATATCCCGCTTCCTCAGCCGATATAAACCTTGAAAATACTCAAAATTTAACTTCAACGGGCAGTTACTTTATAAATTTCATTAAAATTTCAGCGTTCTTGACGTAAAATAATGAATTAAAATTACACAATAAGGGAAGCAATTGTAAAAGATTAATGTTGAACGCAAATCGGCGAATACAAAATGGATGGCGTGCTTTTTAACCCCATTGAACATTGTTATTGAAGTTTCCATGATATCGGAATTTCCCGGACATGTACCTACATTAAATAAATTGTTTTCGTCGACACAGTTCTTTAAGTTTCAATATTTATTTATTTAAACTATATTGCAAAAATTAAAAATCAATTGTACTAACGGTGGACTTAATGTCATATAGCATAATATCCTAATTTGTAATATTTAACCCAGAAAGAGAAATGATAGTTATACTAAGTTTTCCGTATCTCGTTATTTCCTGTTTCCATTTTTTGGAGTGCTATTTTTGAGATGTATAGAGTTATCGGATATGTAGCATGAAAATCATTTAAAACGAACGTGTCGAATTATCGACTTACCGATTTTGAGTATGTCGTAAATTTTAAAAATAGCACTGGTTGTGAAATAAATAAATTTATTTTTATCCTATACTAACTCGGCGAACTCTGTACTGTCTGCGAACGCACTTTTCTCCCCGTTTAAACCTTCTCTGAACTTCCACAACTATTTCAAGACTAAAATAAACAAATCGACCCAGCCATTCTTGAGTTTTAGCGAGACTAACAAACAGTAATTGATTTTTATTATATAAGTAGATAGATTATTTTTTGGCATAATGAGTAAATTTGCTATAAGTAGATAGGTATCTAAAAGATCAAGCCTCATAGTTTAAAATAGCAAAACACCATTGTGAACAAGATGTCCTAATTTTCCCCCAAATTTAGTAAGCACTACTTGTACCCCAGTTTATGGCGCGTTCTCGCCAAATAGTACACTTTAAGGTTATATTCCTTCGAAATGATTCAAGTTTTTTTATTAACAAAATGTCATTTTCAGATAATGTCGGTCGGATAATTTCTCCAGCGGAGGCGGGTGGTCATAAAAATAGGATATAAAAGTTTGATTATAAGGCTTTTGAGGAAAAGTATCTTAACTTCGGGTGTGTGGTTTAAATTTTACTTCGCCTTGGTACATTGACAAAGATCACGTGAGCTCATTGTCTCTACCTTATAGAATTTGGAAATCGCACGCGGTCTCTACCAGGCCATTTGTTTTTAATCTATGCTCTACTTAAATAATGAAAAAAGTTTACTTAGTACATTTTTTTAAACCTCATCAGATATTAATTACCAGGAAAAGTGCCAAAAAAGTCACAAGATTATTGGACTTTTTTTTTATTTACTGCAAACAAAGTAATTTTATTTGGTTTGATTTGATGACTCCATAGTGTTTTTTTTTTTTTAATAAAATACCATATATCAGTAAATAACGTAAAATGAAACAACAAAGATCGTAGCGTAGCATAGGTAAATTTGTGTATGCTGCCAGAATTTTCTATAGTTTGGCGACAGGCAGGTGATTTTCGTTATAAAGTAGCAAAGAATTTCGATTCGCGCGCGGGAAGCAACATTTTTTTTAAAATTTATGTAAAGTAAGCATTAATTCGAATCAACTGATTGCAGAGCCAAAGTTGCGATTGGGGAAATGCTATAATAAAGGAGAGACAACAACGCGATCTCACCTCAAAACGATAATCATATAAAATTCGCTTGTATATTTGCGGTTTTATCTTAATTATGGAAGGTCCATTGTGTTTTAACAAAGAACCGCGGTTGGTTTGATGTCAGCCATTATGAATGACTGCCCCCAATTTGTTCTCGTTGGTACGCATCGATTCGCCAACATTTTTCCCCATTCGTCCACGTTGGTAACTACGTAACCAGTTACAAGAGATTTTTCTTTCACTATTTGGTAACTACATAGTTGTAAAAATAATTATTTGCGAAAATAAAGTGGTTGAATATTGAGCACCATCGTGGCTTTTATACAATTTGATTTTAGGTTTATACAAAAACTCAAAACGTTTGTCGACTCGTAACCGCTTTTCTACGAACCACAGATCAACTCCAATTGGAGATGATCTGTGCTACGAACGGAGGTGGACTTAATGTGTAATTGTTTTAATTTAAATTAAGTACAATTGAGTTTACGTCAGTAAAATATACAAAAGAAATATTTTATGTATTTCATATAAAAAGCTTTTCGGGCTGTACCTAGTTTGTGATAATAAAATACCAAGGCTTTAAGTATTTCAGATGTTCTTATGTTTGTAACCTCATTTCTTAAACGATAACAATTTTTTTTGTTCAGTAGGACGGACATAGGTATTTTCAATTTGTTCCCATTTAAATTTTATCTAAGTGGCGTAGTATTTTGGTTTTAAAATCAACAAATAAAATAAGAATAAAATAATTTTTAGATTTTTCGTATGTTAACAAGTTGCTTAAGTAATTGATAATGAAGTAGGTAATTCGCAAAGTCAATCTACTCTGTTTATTTGTTTTATTTTTATTTAGTATTATTTAAGTCTTTAGTTTTTTTTTTAAATTATTTTAATTGTCTTGTAAATAATTTTTTAAATTAATATTTAATATATCTACTCTGTATGTCCTAGTATTAGCTTTTTAAGTCCCCTTACGGCTGCTGCAATGGTTAAAACTTAGGTAACTAAGGTTTGATTTCCCTTGGTCATATCGTATTGGTAACAAACTAAGTAAACAAAACCGCTAATATAATTTTAAATGCCGTTAAAATAAAAAATAAAATAAAAAAATAAACAAAAGTGGAAGTGAAAGTCGTTTTTTGTTTTCATGGGAAAATAGATCGCGTATCTATCGGTACTGCTAAAACTACCGTACATCGTCTTTCTCGGGATCAAAATAAGGGGCTACAGAAGGCAAACCGTTTTGCGCTAGGCAGTGTTTATCGCTTGATTAATACGTAATTAACGCCCACAGTTCGTAATAATGCCGGGGCTTTCAGATCATACCTTTTCAGGTATTTATCCAATGCGCGATATATCTGTACAAACTATATATTCATACTAGCTTTTCCCCGCGGTTTCGCTCGCTTTTGGTGTGTAGTTAGTTATGTACTATAACCTATAACCTTCCCTAAGAATGAGGCTATCATGTGCATTCATTCATTCATTGCGTGTAGGTGTCATGGTCAATCGACCATGCATACCCTGGTGTCAGAGTTCTTCGGAACCGCCTCTCGGCCTCTGACATGGTTCCTTTAACGACTACCAGATGGCAGCCGGGACCAACGGCTTAACGTGCCTTCCGAAGGACGGAATCATCTTTTTTGTCAGACAATCAGGTGATTCAAGCCTGCAATGTCCTAACCAAACTGGAAACAACTAAACAAAGTATGCTTCCCATGGGAATTGAACACTCGACCCCCGGGTCTACAGGCAAACGCCTTAATCACTGGACCACGGAGGCAGTTTCATGTGCATAAAAAGTTCTAATCCGACAATTAGTTCTCATTTTATAAGCATTTAAGCAATCTCTAGCTTTATTTTACTAGTATATAATTTACCATCTTATTTATTTATTCCTTTGCTGGGACAAATGAAGTAAATAAAATTCCTTTTAAGGTTGACATTGAGCCGGTCACAATAATACCTAATCTTAATTTTTGACTAGTGGTCCCACAAAGGCGGACTTATCTATACATATAATAAGACACTAAAATGCGAGTGTCTGTACATTTAATATTTTTCAAAAAAACTGATAGAGTGCGATTAAAAAAGAGTAACAGAAACCAAAAAAACAGTTTTTGGAATTTTTGTCTGTCTGTATGTATGTATGTATGTATGTCTGTCTGGTACGTTATAACTTCGAAAATACTCAACGGATTTGAACGCGGTTTTCACAGTTGGATTACATATAATTAGGAGCGTTGTCAAATCTTTGTTTCGTCAAAATCGGTTAAGGGAAAAAGAAGTTATAGTCGATTGAAAATTTACTTCAAACATTGCTTCAATACTTTTAATGCGTTTACTTACGTTTAATTTAATTTAGATAAGGCTAGGATTTCTACTTTATATTATCCATATCAATAAAGACGAAAACACGCACTGCACCTATTAATTTTAATAAAATAACACATTGAATTTGATCGTAAATTTAGTTACATAAAATCTCAATAGATGGCGCTTACTTTACAATTCGCTATGGTTACGTTTTCGCATTATGGTATAGCAGATTGAAATTAACCCCAGCAAATTAAAAAAATTGATGGTCTTTGTCTTAGTGGTTCTTTTGGTTTGATTCTTTGGTGTTGTCCATTGATTGGTTTGGTAAATGGACGGTTCGGTTCGCTATCTATTGTTAGTTGTCTTGCTTGAATTAAAAATTGAATTTGTTGTTTGACGGAACATACGATCGTGTCGTATCGTATACTTACAAGGTGGACACAAATCAACTGCAAATATTTTAAGGGCAGATACAGACCACTATACTGAACAACTTTTCCAAATAAACTTATATTGAAATACAAATTTTATTTTTCACTCTCCATACTATACTAGATCAGCTGATTCTCAATTTGTATGGGAGTTCAAAAATTTTTTTTCGTATTTCGACATAAGTTTATTTGGGAAAGTTAAGTGGTCTGAATCTGCCCTTAAAATATTTGCAGTTGATTTAAATTCACCTTATATAAAGAATTTTAATTATTTTAAATATAATGCCTAGGAGGAAATGATCTAATCTGTTGCATCATTCCAGAATAGCTAAAACCAGAAGGTTAGCTAGATCTCAAGAATCGAATGCGGATAGACAGATGCGACTCGATGAAGATAGGCAACGCCATGCATTGTCTCGGTCTTTAGAAACTTCTTCTGACAGAGAGTCTCGGTTGTCCGCTGACCGCGAGCGTTATGCTTCATCTCGGGCTTCGGAAACGTTTACCGAAACTCAAGGTTTTGGCGGAATGAAGTGATTTACACGTCATAACAGTGTTGTGCATCAGGATGATGCTACCACCTACCCTATCGAGTTTTTGAGTTCATTGGCTGCATGTGGTCTTCCTGCTCATAACATTACCCTTAAAGTCGGCGTTCCCATTATGCTACTAAGAAATCTTTCTCCGCCTAAACTATGCAACGGGACCCGACTCAAAGTAACGGTTTTGCAGCGCAACTTAATACAGGCCGAAATTTTCACAGGGTGTGGTTCAGGCGAAACGGTGTACATACCTCGAATACCACTCATCCCCAACAATTACCCCTTTCAATTTAAACGCACCCAGTTTCCAGTTGCTGTATGCTTTGCCATGACGATAAATAAGTCGCAGGGACAAACCCTAAAAGCAGCTGGCATCGACCTAAGAACAAGATGTTTCTCGCATGGACAACTGTATGTGGCTTGCTCGCGGGTCAGTAGCGCCGAAAATCTATTTTTATTAGCCTCTGAGGGAAGAACTGCTAATGTTGTCTACAAAGAGATTCTTTGAACTTAACTCTGAAACATGATATTTGTTTATATTTGAATAATGTCCTGGCTATTTCGATTGCGTCATTTCATTTCAATGTAACACAGGTTACGCGAAAAGCGACCTACACGCGGGCGGAGCCGCGGGTAACAGCTAGTCCCTAATATAATCTTTTTGTCGGGTTTAATTAATATCAACGCTAAATATGTAAGCATAGCTACTTAAAATAAAGAGACGTTTTTATACCTATGTATGTAGGTAGACATGTAGCGTGGCGTTTATCGCTTATCACTACATCACTTCACAACAGTATAAAACAAAGTCTCTTTCTCTGTCCCTATAGCCCTATGTAGGTATGCTTAAATCTTTAAAACTACGCAACGGATTTTGATGCGGTTTTTATTATAGATAGTGATTCTAGAGGGTTTTTATGCTCATGCGAATCCGGAGCGGGTCGCTAGTAATGTACAAATAATAATAACAGCACAACTTGTTTAAATGCATTTATTTCATTTCAGACTAGCAAAAACTATTGGTTGTAGAGATTTCTTACGGCCGTCTATGCAAATTCTTCTTAGATCTAATGATTTCCTGATCAGTTGACCCTGCACGTCCTGGTGGCTTACTACCATCTCTTAAAACCATGCAAGATGGAGTGAGTAAGCGAGACAGCGCAATACACGATGTAAGGCGACATCTCCCTTAATCGTTCTTGCATGGTTTTAACGAGTTGGTGGTATACGTTTTTAAAGAGCCTGGCGCTTTTTGACTTAGTTAAGACGACACCTCGGTGAACACTAGCGCCACCGTCAATTAAAAATCATTATTCACTGAAAACACAAGTTATCAAAATCCGTGTTATGTAATTAAGGATCTGAATATGAAGTTAATTTTAATCATATTAAATTATAGTTTCATATAGTTACAAAGTGCAAAACTGCTAAAAGTGGCCGTTTTAAGCAATATTGCAATATGTAACTATAGGGAACTATAATTTAATATGTTTAAAATTAACTTCATATCCAAAACCATAATTACAGAAGACTGATTTTTGATAACTTGTGTTTTCAGTGAATAACGATTTTTAACTGATGGTGGCGCTAGTGTTCACCGAGGTATCGTCTTAAATAATATTTTAGACGGTCTGCTTAGTCAACTCCGTCAGCATTTCAACAGAAGGCATAATATTGAATTTTATCCATTCGTCTGTGCTTCTCTTTCCTGTTATCTCTGAAAGTAGAGTCGCGACGTCTTCTTTTACTATTAGGAGTTCTTTCAGTATTCTGGAAAGAATAATATATTTATCAATATTTATTTATTAAATACTTTCGTGTAAACTAAGAACAAGGTATCAAGCTACTTAAAAAAGTGTAATGCCATTGTTCCAAGCTATTATTGGGTCAAAAAAAAAACATACTATACGTAAAAAAGACTTACTCAGATGGATTGTCTGAAATCCCCTGAACTTTTATTGACTCCGTGGGATTTTCTATCTGTGCAATCTGATTACTGTTAGTCTGCCTGTAACAAAAATAGGAAAGGTCAAGCGCGAGTCGGTTTCGCCTATGGTTCCGTACCAGACCAGACGCCAATCAGTTTCAATTTTATTCACCAAAAACCGGTTTAACAAATGTTTGTTTAAAAAATACCGTAAAAACAAATTTTATCGGATTTATATAATAAAAAAAATAAAAATATATTGCTTTTTTGGCGAAATAGGAGTGAATTTTGATCAAACCACTTCGTCGAGGGAGGCCAGATGATCTTTTGCTAGGAAGTTTGCCTTCAAGAATTAGTCTCAGAAATTCAAACACCTTTGTATGTTGGCAAAAGAAGCAACTTTCCTCTTTCAAATAGTGGTCATAAGTTCTCTTTTACACTTATCTCGTAAATGGTCTAACGTGTATAGTTTTCAGAGCTCATAACAGGAACATTGCCACCGTGGTCCGCTAGTTAGGGCGTTTGCCTGTACACCCGGAGATCATGGGTCCGATTCGCACGGGAAGCATACTTCGTTTTTTTATACCATTTAGTAGACAAACTGGCATACGGCTCACCTGATGGAAAGCGGTTACCGTAGCCTTTAGACGCCTAAAACACCCAAGGGTCATGTGCGCGTTGTTGACCATTAAGAAATCTTCTCACGCCCTTTTTGGAAAACCCCATGTTGTAGTCCTTTGGGAAAACCGTGGCGTTGATTGCACAATACAATATATAGCTGTTTCCAGTTTGGTTATGGCATTGCAGGCGCGAATCACCTTATTTTCAGTGATGATTCCATGCTTCCGAACAGGGCTCGGTAACCTGGTTAAAATAAAAACCAGCTTGTTTTTCTGCCCATACATTTTCACAGCGACCGCTAGCATTACGGTTCCGCTCAACCGGTATTTCCCTAAAAATAACGGTCTTAACCAGGTATTTAGGACCCTAAAGTCGACCGCTATACTTTTACAAGATAAAAGACGGTTATTTTTGGGTCTTTAAAATACCGGTTCCTAGCCCCGCTTCGGAAGGCACTGGTAGTCGTTGAAGGAACCACGTCAGAAGTCGTGAAGCGGTTCCAAAGAATCCTGATACCAGGGTGTGCATGGTCGATTGACCACCACAATATGATGATGAGTTGTACTAAGTTTCCTAATTTCAAGTTTCCTATGTTTGTATTTGAGTGTACATGAATTAAATAAATAAATAAATAAAAAATTACTAAGCAAATAGTGACTACTCACTGAGAAGCATACTTCTGACAGCTCGCCGTCAAAGCAATGGCGTATCTGACGCACCTCGCAAGGTGCTCCCCTGGCCAGTCATTAGACGGCAGGTCTTCGGCTGCCAGGGGTTCTGAAATACATCAAAATTATAATACACTAGCTTTTGCCCGCGGCTTCGCCCGCGTGGGCTTCCCGGGATAAAAAGTATCATATGTCCTTCTCCTGGCTCTAAACTACCTCCCTGACAATTTTCAGCTAAATCGGTTCAGCCGTTCTTGAGTTATAAGTGAAGTAACTAACACGACTTTCTTTTATATATATAGATTACCGACGAGGAATGTAATTATAGTAATTTACGGCAAAGTAATTTGGAAAGTGATTTTAAAGCGTAAAAACCAGGGCTTGTTACCGTTACCAAATTAACACTATAAGTAGCGGTAATTAACGTTATTCCATTATGTTAATGTCGGTATCGATAATGTGGGTATCGTTAAAAGGCGCGGTAACAATGTAGATACATTAAAACTTTACTGAATAGAATAGAATAAAATAGAATAGAATTGAAAACAGTTTATTTGAACTACTGCACAAGACTTCGCAGTCGCTCTGTGGAATAACCTGTATGCCCTAGGATAGGATAATAACATTTTTTGAGAGGCCATACATAACGCATGGGGCACATACCCATTGGTCTTTCATCAACTTTAACCACAACCCTCAGGCAGCTCGCCAGACTTGGCAACGAAACTGGTAGAAGTTCACAAAGGGTGTTGAAATGGTCGTATCTGTAACCGAATTAATAAGATTTATTTATTTATTTAAATAACTTTATTGTGTACCACATGTAAAAATACTTTTACAATTGGCTGAATTAATGCTAAAAGCATTCTCTCCCAGTCAACCATTAGGAAAAACAGAAAAGCTTAGTGCGGCGTAAGATTCAGCAGCTTTTAAATACAAACACAAGATTTTTAAATTTTACCATTTATTGTTTTCAATTGGACCTAAGTATGGCCCATAGAATAAAAAAAAGAATTTTCAAATTCCGTCCAGAAATGACGAAGATATGCGGTACCAAACATAAAAAAGAAAATTAGCCGAATTGAGAAGCTCCCCCTTGTTAGGAAGTCGGTTGAAAATAACAATTTATGTATCTTTAAGTCCGCCATTAACATATTTTGTAATAATTTTGATAGAAAAAAAAAATACCTGGACCAGCCAGTCAAGATAATCCCAGCGTGATTGACATCAGGATATTTTTCAAATTCATTCATCCACGCCACGTGGTTGCTGACATATCTACTGACAGGAGACAGCGCCTGCAAGACAATGGGATATGGTTTATATAAAACTGACTAGCTTTTGCCCGCGGCTTCGCCTGCATGGCTTTCCCTCGGGAATATTGCTTTTTCCGGGATTAAAGATACCACATGTCCTTCTCAATACTCCTAGCTAATGTGTGTGCGAAACTTCAGGAAGATTTAGTAGATAGGAGAGGTTTAGTAGATAGGGCGTGAGAAGGTAACAAACAAACAAACAGGGAAATCAGACCCACAGGAACATGATCCGGGTGCATTTAGTGGCCAACACTGTCAGATTTGCCACAGCCTTAAGGCATCTGACATAGCCTAACGACTGCCATCTACCGACAGCAGCCGGGACCAACGGCTTAACGTGCCTTCCGAAGCACGGAGGAGCTCAAGGTAGAAAATGTCACTAATGGCAACCAATCCAAACATGGCCACGCACTAGCCATCGCTTGACGCGCGCCGCGCTAGGCTATCGAGCTCCTCAAAGAAAGAAAGAAGTTATTTGTATGGATTTCTTATTAATTCTAGAATGAAACCGAGAATAGACAATGATTAGAGATTAAATTAAACTATTTTATACGGTTTTCTATCGCGTTTATTGCTTACTTATTTATACCTAACGTTTCAAGCACTTTACAGAGCTCATGGTCGCAGGCAGACTGAGTTGACATTCGTCTGACGAAAAACGATAGAAAACCGTATAAAATAGTTTAATTTAATGTGTAACAATCGCGAAAACATAAGAAATCATTAATGATTAGAGATTTAAAAATATACCTGAGAAATTCCACTAGCGCCTTTGAAAGCAGACGCGGCCCAAACTTTGGAAAACAGCATTCTGTATGTCTCCCACAAGTCCGGTCGAATGTTAAAATATTGTATAATATTATAATCCCACAGCACTGGTTGTACTAACTCGCCTAGTTTGTATGCTGAAAAAATAATTATTGTACATACATACATATAATCACGTCTTTATCCCATGCGGGGTAGACAGAGCCTAGACCGCTACTCAGCAGGTCCCGGGTTCGATCCCCGGTCAGATCAAGATGTAAAATGATGTTGTTCTGATTGGCCTGGGTTTTGGATGTTTATCTATATATGTATTTGTTATAAAATATAGTATCGTTGAGTTAGTATCCCATAACACAAGTCTTGAACTTACTTTGGGGCTAACTTGATCTGTGTGAATTATCCCTATGTCTATTTATTTATTTTATTTATCCTATATTTATTTATTTTATTTCTAGGATAGGCAGACCTATGCCCAGCAGTGACTGTCGCACTGGAATGGTGATAAATACAAGTTAGCAAGTTGTCTCTAAATGGGATTGAAGATCTGAATACTCACATTTCAATGTGTCCACACTCATAGATCTCAACATGTCATCCCACATTAAGATAGTCAAAATTGGTCTCTTCTCCTTAAGAAATACAGCTATATTTTGTATGTGTTCCAAATAAAGCGAGGCCACTCCATGCTCGCTACTCTCCACTCTTTTCTTGCAATCTTCACAGACTCCCGTGTGCCATACCTCGAAAAAAAAAAACCATAGAGATTTAAAAACTTGGAATAGCCCTAGAATGCCATGTTGTGCCTTGAGTCCCGGCTCATCATCATAATTTCGAGTAGGCGTTACGGTCAAACGACCATGCACACCCTGGTTTCTCTATATGGAGATCAGAATGCAGCAGCTCTATTGCAATAATATAGGACATTCTTTTCACTTATTGACGTCAATAAGTGATAAGAATGTCCTATTTTGAGAAAAAACAATTTGAATTTGAAAAAAAAATCTTGTTAATAGAACCATGATTAATACGAGTAGCTACTACAACGAATACTTCTATGCTGGTCTGGGAGAAAATGAAAAACATAACATATACCAGCTGCTTCTCTTCCCGCGCAAACCGTATGTCTATTTAAGGAAGGACCGCATGAGCGCCAGAACATCACCTGGTGCGAAGTGCCTATAATCCTCATTCAATTTTTTTTTTCTTTTTTTTTTCTTTTTGTCACATCTGCAATCAGCGATGTTGCGCTTTAAGCAGATTTGTTGGGAGCTCTTTGTCATTTGGAGTGAGTTCTCCAGTGAGAGACTACTCATCATTTAAACTTGGAAGAATGTCTTTTCTTTTTAACCGCTTTTGATATGAGCGTGTTGTCAGGTCAGCAGCCAGTTCATTGATTGGACCTCTAGTTTTCCTGGGTATTTTACAAAAGCCATTTTAATCTCTTCACGGACTGTGTTCACTTTTAGCTCCCTATGTATTTCAGCATTGGTTATAAACCACGGCACTGCACCTATGGTTCTCAGTATTATATTTTGCATTCTCTGCAAGATAGACATGTTAGTGTTACTGCAACTACCCCACAATTGTATGCCATATGTCCAAGTTGTCTTGAGAATCGAGTTATATATAAGCAGCTTATTATCCACAGTCAATACGCTGTTGCGCCCAATTAACCAATGAAGATTTTTGTATCGGATGTTCAGTTCTTTCCTTTTGCTTGATACGTGTTTCTTCCAGGTCAAACGTCGGTCCATATGCAGACCCAGGTATTTAACGTTTTCTTTATGCGGTAGAGTCGTGTCATCCAGCTTCACTGGTGGGCAGTCTCCTCTGCGTAGAGAAAATGTTACTTGGACGGATTTGGTTGCACTGGCCCTTATCTTCCACTTCTTGAGCCATTCCGATATGTCGTTTAGTCCACGTTGTAATTTTTGTGAGGCCACCACTGGATCTATACTGCTGGCCAAGATCGCAGTATCGTCGGCGTATGTGGCCACAGTCGTATCGTCCCTCACTGGAAGGTCGGCTGGGTAAATGGTGTACAGGACCGGACCCAGAACAGAGCCCTGTGGTACTCCCGCCTTAATTTCATATAGCTTGGAAGTTGTATCGGCTATTTTAACTTGAAATAGTCGATCTAAGAGGTAAGACTTTAATAATTCCAGGTAGCTGTGGGGAACGTATTATATTTCTTAATTTTATATATTAGGCCTTTGTGCCAAACACGATCAAACGCCTGTTGTATGTCAAGGAAAGCTGAAGAACAGTACTCTTTTTCCTCAAGACTTTTCCGTATTCTGTCACAAACTCTATGGACTTGTTCCACTGTGGAGTGATGTGATCTAAATCCAAACTGTTGGGATGGTATGACATTATTTTCCTCAAATCCCAGGTAAGAGTAAAGTAAGTTAATTTGGTAAGTACTTGTAGTATTCACCTCATCAGCTCCTATATGGAGATACGTTGCATCGCACTGAGCATCCAAGACTTGTTGAAGCATGGACTGGACCAGGGCTAAAGACTCCGGTTTAGACGGACAAAGAGAAGTGGGTGACTCGGGGAGTTCTCTTAGTGCTGCGAATGCTGGGTGCTTGAGAACAAACTCCATGTGACCCATTGTTTGTATCAATTGTATCTGAAACAAGAATAATTTCAAGTTGCAATCATTTGAATGAATGAATGAATAAACAGTTTATTGCACCAATCACATAAATACATCATTGGATTGTCAAAGGTGGACTTATCGCCAAAGCAATTTCTTCCAGCCAAGCTTAGGGTAGAGAAACAAAAACACTGAAGAGCAATCGAAGTTGGTTTAAATTTATATACTGCACTATAACTAAACCAAAAAAAAACGGTCAAGTGCGAGTTGAACTCGCGTGGAGAGGGTTCCGTACAATGCCAATGTTAGTTTTTATATTCAATTGTGATGTTAATGTGATGCGAGTTAACTACTACTATCGCTATCTAGTGGTGTTTTAATGAAACATTTTCTGTAAGTGAATCCATACTAATCCATACTAATATTATAAATGCGAAAGTCTGTCTGTCTGTCTATCTGTCTGTCTGTCTGTCACCTCTTCACGGCTAAACTGCTGGACCGATTGTGATGAAATTTGGTAGGGATGTAGTTAACGACCTGAGGTCAAACATAGGCTACTTTTGGGCGCGATATAACCGATTACCACGCGGGCGGAGCCGCGGGGAACAGCTAGTGTTTTATAAATATTGAATTCACCACTTAATTGTCAATTGATAGAATTCTTGTAGGTTTTCCCGTAATCTACAGGCTTTTTGTATTTTTGACAAAATTTTAGGCTTAGTAGTTTCGAAGGTTAGGGGGGTCTTTTCATGGTCAATTTTATTTATTTAAAACTTTATTGAGCCAAGAGCTACAATAGGTAAACCTAGTATGCTTACAAAATTTGTTTTCTATTGTGAACTCTTTGTATAAAGATAATTGCATGTGGTGTTTACCTTAAAAGATTTGCACATTAAGCTTAAGTATATTGTAATTTTAAAGTGTTGTACTGATGTTGCAATCACTGGTGAACCAAATAAACAAATAAAAAAAAAAAAAACCTTTGAAAATTACAAATAAATAGAGTGTAGGTGTCAAAATATTAGAAAAGTTGAAAAACACCAAAGTTTTGTTTTAATTAATACTGCAAATAAAACCTTATAAATCAGTCTATCTATTAAAAAACCGCATCAAAATCCATTGCGTAGTTTCAGATCTAAGCATACATAGAGACAGACAGCGGGAATCGACTTTGTTTACTATGTAGTGATAATAAAATAATAAACTCACAACTTCCAAACCGTTTTCTTTACAAAACCTCATGATGTGCTGCACTTCGTCCATCGTGTACATGCCGTCTCCTCCACATCCCGTGATACTCCCCAATGCCACCAGTTCTCCTGTATAAGGGAATGTATCCTCCCATTCAAAGAGGGCTCCCGTAGCTCCCCATCTTTTGGCTTTCAGCAATACCTGTAAATAAGAAAATTATTAGCTTAGTCATTGCATGTTTTAGTAGATTTGTTCAAAAGTTAAATTGTTTATTTATTTATTTTTATTGTTGAACACACTAGCAGCATATGAAGCTGATGCGTGTGCATCTTAAGTTTGGAGATTTTATGAATTGTCTAATCTTTTTTTAAACGCGTTGACTGAAGGTGCAATGATGACACTTTCAGGGAGCTTGTTCCAGTCAGTGACCACAAGGTTAGATAAAAGATGCATTAAAAATATAAAAAGTTTGTTTTATTCCTATGGAAAGCCTTTGTTTAATTAATTCCAGTTTGGTTAGGAAATTGCAGGCTTGTATCACCTGATTGTATGATAATAAAGATGATTCTGTGCTTCAGAAGGGCACATTAAATCGTAGGTACTAGCTGACATCTCGTAGTTTTTAAAGGAACCATGTCCGTTTCTGAAGAACTCTGACACCAGGGTATGCATGGTCAATTGACCTTATCACATACACGAAATGATGATGATAATTAAAAAATATTAAGGTATATGTTAATTTGTCACAGAAAAAATTGTAAAATTTCCCACAACGTTAATTCACCCCAAGTTTTCAATCTACATCATCATACTGATTTTTAATTTGCATTCCATCATCTTCATCATCCTCGTCAGAGACAGAGATAGATGACATTCTATCTTCAAAAAATCTATCTAATCCATATCCATACTAATTTAGTGATTCGGTGAAAAATCTGGGAGTAGTATCTGACAAAACTCTTTCTTGGTCACACCACATTAAATAAATAAGTAGAAAAACGTTTGCTGCTTTTGGTTCTCTGAGAAGACTCCGGAGTTTCTTACCATTTGATACCAAAATTGTGCTGACACAGTCCCTTCTACTCCCGCTTCTTGATTATGCTGACTCATGTTTTATTAATCTCACCGAGGAACAGCTAAATAAACTAGAACGTCTTCAGAATCTGTCTATTAGGTTCATATTTGGATTGTTTTTATTTAGTATGTGTAAGTTATATTGTGTTATATTTACATCTTTATTTTATTTATATCTTTGTGTGTATATTTATTTACGTATATATACTGGCCTTCGCCTTTTGATTTGTCTTGGTTTTGTTCTCCATCCACCCTAAGGTTGACTGGAAGAGATTGCATTAGCGATAAGTCCGCCTTGGTACCTTAACTAGTTTTTAACAAAATTATGTATACATTTGTTTGGTGCAATAATGAGTTTTTCTATTCTATTCTAATATTATAAATGCGAAAGTCTGTCTGTCTGTCTGTCACCTATTCACGGCTAAACTGCTGGACCGATTGCGATGAAATTTTCCGAGTCCCACGCGGGGCGAAGCCGCGGGGAACAGTTAGTATAAAATAAATAAATTAAAGTTTAGAATATAAAATATGGCCTTAATTTACCTTTTCTAAATAAGGAATTTTCCATGGAGCACCTTTTAAGTCGAGGTGTACAATTCTGAAAAATAAGAACGTTAAAGTACCCATGGTAAGTATTTGTCCTGTAGAGTTAAAAGGGCTTGGCTGTTAACACTATGAACGCTAGCAGCCCATCAGTGACCGACAAACGATTAAAAAACTATTATTTTCGATGATTGTGGCATTTAATCTGTAAATGCTATGATGTTCTAAACTCAAAAAAATTTTTTTTTTGGTAGTTTGGTAGTTAAATTTCTATAAAAATCCTTCCGGACAAAATATACCAATTCACCTTTAACTGTATCACTTTATACCCAAAATCTTTATAATATCTGATCAACTTCTGTTTCATTGTAGCTACTAATTGCACTATTTGATTATCCAACTAATATTATAAATGCGAAAGTGAGTTTGTTTGTTTGTTACGCTTTCACGCCCTTTCAATTGAAACGATCTTTCTGAAATTTCGTACACACACAGAAGTATTGAGAAGGGCATAGGGTACCTTTCATCCCGGGAAAGAAAACTGTTCCTGTGGGAAAGGAAATTTACGCGGGCGAAGCCGCAGGCAAAAGCTGGGTAGTTAGGTATAAAATAGTTTGTAACTTTTATAACTGTGAAGGATATTTGACAAAGTACAGATTTATTCTAAATAGGAAAAGGATTCTAAATACCTCTCCAGATGTGCTTACCTGTGTTCCAATTTCATTTTTAAGACGAATAATATGTGATTCCCCTTTCATTAAGCAAGTGTAAACAACTAAGTAAGTAATTAGTTATCTAGTTAAATATTGGTTATAAACGGTAGATGGCGAAACAAATCAATTTTATTTTGACGATCAAATACGAAGTTTTCACCGTATAGAAACCATTGGTGAAATTTTTTATCAGTCGATTAAGTCTGCATATTTTTTGAGATTATTATTTATCATATTCTTTAGTGTACATATTTATTTACATGATTTGTTTCTTTCTTTCTTTCTTTCTTCTTTTAAATTATGGCTTCCACCGATATTACGGTGATTCTCCCAATGTCATGGTTTGAAGAGACAAGTTGCGCTGTGCGGTCGGTAATTATGTCACAAACAGTCTGAAAGGAAAGGGTAAAACATGTCACAAACACAAAAGACAAAACAACATTAAAAATTAGTAGTGGGTGGGTGGGTATTAGTGAATATACTTTTTATAGTTTTAGATATTAAAGCCTTGATGATAAAAGAGAAAAAAAAAGTAGATATAAGACGATTTTAAAAGAGTGAAAAAGTAATTACAGATGTTCAAAGCCTAAGGGAATTCTTTGCTAAAAATTTTGCCAAAACATAGTAGTATCGATTATGGACCAAATTAAGGAGAAACGGAATATCAATTTGATGTTGAAGTAGAATGGGGGGAAGTATGTTACGAAGCTGGACCGAGAGTTTAGGGCAGCTGAAAAAAATGTGTTGCAAGGAACCTTCATCCAATCCACATTCGCAAATGGAACTATCTCTTATTCGGAGTTTCGCAAGAAAAACCGGTGTACAAGCATGTCCTAGTCGAAGGCGAATTATGACAGATGTGATCCATTTCTCGAGATTACGGTGTCGGAAGAACCAGGGGCAACTGGGAATGTTTGGTTGAAGGTTTCCGTACCAGACGCCTTTGTGGAGTCTGGTTGTTTGCCATAAATTTGTCCATTGTCGAAACATTTCCGGTTTCGCTAGTAGTCGAAGATCCCTAGGATGGTGGTGAAAATGAGTTTCAGAGCCCAAATTAGATGCTTGTTTAGCCCACATGTCAACTGTTTCATTACCTTTGATACCCGAATGGCCAGGAATCCAGGCTAAAATAACGTTAAGTCTAGATATGTGGCATTTATGTAATAAATCTCTTATTTGAAGAGTGATAGGGAAGTTGTCTCTTGAGTGAAATGGACGCTTTAATAAATCTTGAAGACAGCTCAAAGAATCAGATAGGATAAGAGATTTGTTAAGACCATGTGATAAAACAAATAAAACAGCTTCAAGGAGGGCAATGGCTTCGCCTGTAAAGACGGAAGCTTGAGGTAAGCATTTGAAACTTAACAGTAAATTGAATTTAGGTATCCAAACTGCAGCACCAACATTAGAATTTTGGGACAATTTGGATGCATCTGTATAAATGAGAGTCCAGTCAGCCCATTTCTCGTTAATGATTTCGTTAAAGAGTCTATCAGAACCAGGGGTGTTTTTAGGTATGCCAAAGGAAAGAAGAATCTGTGGGTGGAAAATTAGGGAGTCGTAATCTAAGTTGAAAATTGGATTTGAAAGTCTGAGGAATTGGATGGGAAAGGTTTTGTAATTTATTATAGCTTTTTACTAATGGAGGAAGTTCTTTGTTAGTCCAATAAGGAGATAATGAACATGCATCAGATAATAATTTTAAAATATCAAAAAGGGGGTGAGAGAGAACTTGAGCAGTTTTGTACAAGAATCTGTCTGCTAAAAACTGTCTTCTTAGACACAGAGGAGGGTCTAGACATTCTACTTGAAGAGCGTTTGTGGGAGATGATTTCATAGCTCCTGTTATTATACGAAGGCATTTGTGTTGAATTTTGTCTAACTTGGCAAGGGCCAATTTGCTACAGGGTTCTAATAGAAAGCTACCATAGTCAAAGTGACTCCGTACAATAGCGTTATAGAGAAGTTTTTGATTGTAAGGGTGAGAACCCCAATGGACCCCAGAGAGGGCCCTCAGAACATTTACACCTTTTTCTGCTTTTTTAATAACATTATTTAAATGGGGTATGCCAGTTAACTTGGAGTCCAAAGTAACGCCTAAGAATTTAGAAGAATCTTTAATGGGGATGAGCTCTTCATCAATCTTAATAGTTAAGGGAGGAATAGTTCGCTTTCTGGAAAAGACTACAGCATTGGATTTAGGGGCAGAGACCGAAAGACCGTGATCTTGAAGCCAATTATTAAGATAGAAGAGGGCTGAATTGAGTCTGTTAGTAATGTCCGAAAAGGATTCCGAACGAGCATAGAGGGCTATGTCGTCAGCATATTGCAGAATATTGCAGAAACAATAGACAGACTGTTCCAGGTCAGAAGTGTATATGTTGTATAAAAGAGGACTCAAGACTGACCCTTGAGGGAGACCCTTCCAGACTGAACGAGGGGGAAGGAATGAGTCCTGAGAGCGGACAACTATTGATCTATCCATGAGCATATTGCAAATAATGTTTATTAACCTCGCAGGTATACTCAGCTTTTGCATTTTTTGCCTGAGGATTGGAAGTTGTACATTATCATATGCTGAAGTAATATCAAGGAATATGGTTATGAGATGTTCATCATTTGAAAAGGCTAAACGAATTTGAGATGTTAAAATGCTGAGGCTGTCCAAAGTGCCCATACCACGTCTAAAGCCAAATTGGCTGTTAGGTATTAAACCCTTGGATTCCAGAAACCAAACGATTTTTAATCAAATGTTCCATGATTTTACAGAGAACGGAGGAGAGTGCAATGGGACGGTAGTTAGCTGGATCTGAGGGATCCTTTCCAGGCTTAAGGATGGGAATAACAATTTGTTTTTTCCAAGTTTCTGGAACACAACCAGTAAGGAAAATCATATTGAGGATTGATAGTAGGAATTTTTTTGCAGAAAGTGAAGATTTAATGATAAAGGAGAAAGGGATGCCGTCAATTCCCGGAGAAGAATCTCTAAGACCATCCAAAGCACATAGTAGTTCTTGTAAGGAGAAAGGTTCATCTAACCTATCGAAGGAAGATGAACATGGGAGAGGGTTAGGGAGTTCATCCATGGAAGGAGCAGAAAAAGGAGATAGTTTGTTAATAAAATCATTTAACCAAGATGAAGTATCGTTAGAAGAGTGATTAACAAAGGAGCTGGCTCTTCTAAATGCCTTAATTTTATTCCATACGACCGAAGATGACGACTTCGGTGAGAGGGACTCACAAAATGTTTGCCATCCTAAGTGTTTCTTGCGAGAAAGAAGACGTTTAGTCTGGGCTGATAATTTACAAACTAATAGATAATTTGACATAGATGGATCTCTGTTAAAATTATTTTCAGCCTCTTTACGGGATCGGACACTCTCTGTACATTCAGAGTCCCACCAAGGAGGGGATGGAATTTTGTGGGATGAAGAATTTTTTGCAGGGATAGATCTGTCAGCTGCTGAGAGGAGAGATAAAACAAATTCATCATAAACTGTTAAAAAATTAGAGTTAGAAGGTGAAGGAAGAGAAGTCAAGACAAAGTCAAGGCTATTTGAAAATTCTGTCCAATTGGCTTTATTGGTTTTGTATTTTAAGAGGGGAGGGGGATGGGAAATTTTTGAAATAGAACGGGCTAGTGTGGTGAAGATGGGAAAATGGTCACTACCAAAAGAATGAGGGAGAACTCGCCATACAAGTGAGGGGACTAAGGATGGAGAAGAAAGGGATAGGTCAGGTACGCTAATGTTTTGGGAAGGAGGTGAACGGCGCGTAGCAGAGCCATCATTTAGGATACACAAGTTTATACTATCTAGGAGATCTAAGAAGAGAAAAGATATTGGATCATCAGAAGGAGAGCCCCATAAAGTATTGCGGATGTTAAAATCTCCTAATATTATGAGAGGAGGAGGGATATTTGATAAAATTGTTTTTAATTGATTGATAATATCGGAATTGGGATGAGGGAGGTAAACAGATATAAAAGAGATGTCCAAGGCCCTAACAGCAACTATGTGAAAAGAAGGATTGTGAGGAGGAATTTGGATTTGCGAGAATGGGATGGACTGAGAGATAAGAAGGGCACAGCCGGCCCAACCATCATCTCTGTCGTCTCGAAAACAAGAAAAATGAGGAATATGGAAATGAGACGTGGGTTTGAAGCACGTCTCAGAAAGGGCAAAGATTAATGGTTGAAATTTGTTAATCAAGAAAATAAGGTCATGTTTTTTATTATTAAGGCTTCTAGTATTCCATTGTAGGAACACTGGATCCATGGTTATTAGAAATTAATGTTGAAAGTAGTTGCTGAAGGAGGCAAATGACATTGGACGGTAAGGCATCGTTAAATCTGTTGATAATACTGATTAAAGAGCATGTGAGCAACTCAATAAGGTTGTCATTTGGGGTTAACAAGGGGGTAGAATCTTCTGCGGGACCATTGGGGTAAGCGCAACCATTTGGCTGAGAAGATTTGGGGGAAGCTACAATATTTTTATGTTGTTGGATATCATAAGATTTCCCAAGCTCAGGTCTGGATTTAGGAGGTTGAAAAACTGTTTTTTTATACGAAGTAGAGGCTTTAGTAGGAGTGGAATAAGGTTGGGGTGAGGGTTGAGATTGGTGGAGAGAAGGAGATTGAGGAGGATAATATTGGACATAAGCTGGAGGTTGAGAAGCTGCAACTTGGGAAAATGAACGAACAGGGGGGACTCTTTTTTCAGCTTCTAAGTAACTAATGTTTTCATTACCCATTATAACTTTTATTTGTTTTTGCCGAAGGTGTTCAGGGCATGAAATATCTGTGGCTAAGTGGGGGTTGCCACAATACAGGCATGAAATTGGGTTTATGCAGTTTTCTCCAGGATGTTGTTGTCCGCATCTGAAGCAGCGGGTTTTGGAACGGCATTGATTAGCTACATGTCCAAATCTACAGCAGTTTCTACATTGGATTGTAGGTAATAAGTAGACGGAAACGGGTAGGGAGGAATGATAGATAAAAATTCTATCGGGAAGGACTTGTCCTCGGAATGTAAGAACCACTGTGGAAGAAGGAGTCCATGTTGTAGGGGAATCAGGGTTTTTATTTTTTAGGTTTAGGCGTCTTGCCATCACCACCTGTCCACAATTAGGAGGGGTTGACACATTAAGCACCAACTCTTCAAGGGACCAATCTGTGGGGATGTCTCTCACTACTCCCATTCGGGAGATATGGAATTTAGGTATATTTGCAGAGTATTTATTAGCCGCGAGAGCTGGATTTTCCAAAAAAGAATTGGCAGAGTCTCCATTGATAAATTCAATAGAGACTTTATTGCGTCCCATCATTTGAATAGAACCAGACTTTATTCCCATTATAGAATTTTGGTGCAGAAATTGGGCAAATTTAAGTAATTTTATTGTTAAGCCAGTAGCGGGATCTGGTTCTATTCTGGATACATAAACAATGAAAGGGCCTTGATCGTCCTCTAAATATTTAAGTTTGGCATCAGCCTCATACCCTGGTAGACAGTAAACTGATTGAATTGAGTTTGAAGGGGAAGTCATTTTTTTAATTGGTTCCGCAGTAATTGAGCAATCAGCATGTCGTTTCACTGGACGTGAAGGGCCTGGTTCCGCTATACATGAGGTCCCACCACCACCCCCATCCGGGGGTTCTCCTTCAACCACTTCCATCACTAAATGATGGAAAAGGTCAGAGAAACCTCAAAATATTACTTACCTTGAAGTAATGTTAATCTACCACCACCAAATAGATAAAAATAAGGGATAATAAACGGGAAAAGTTGAAAATTCGCACAAATTCCAAAAAACACGTGTGTCAACCAACGCAATGACAGCAGAATCCTACATGATTTGTTTTTTATTAAAACAACATGAATGATGAAATGAAACCAAAACAATCAAAACAATGTTTGGTGAATTTTGGTGTTGGATATGACATTGACTACTGACTGACACTTAAATGTATGAATGACAGTAAACAATTTTCTTGTAATATTTTTACGGCCCTGGATAAAAGTAGACGGAATGTCCTCCCTCACTGCATAATATATTACTTCCACGGCTGTTTCCATGGTCTCATAATAACTTTTCTATTATATTTTCTCTTTCTAGAGAAACTGGTCGGATCAAAGCCAGCAGCGACCCAAATGATTTTCATTTGACCTGCGAATCGAATTTTTACTTAAAATGATTCGAAATTAAAGGCTATACTCATTAGGCTCCCCGGTTTTACATGAGTTATTTCATAGGTGTACTTACAGCGGATTGAATGTGTCTTTGATTGGGTTAAAAAAATAAAATAAAATACATATTCAAATCGCAAACTTTAATTTTCATACAAGTAATAATATGTTTTATCAGTAGGTACTTGAAATTACCAAGTCTATCTAAGTAAGTAGATCAACGAACTTAAACTACAATACTTTGCAATTCCATAAAAAAATAAATTCATAGATTAAATCACAATACAGGCAGAAAGATAAATAATATGGGATACTTAAATACATTTTCTATCAAGGAACACATGAAATACCTAACTCTTCTACAACACAAAAATTGACGATACAAATAAAATATTTTTTTTTAATATACGGTAGGTCACTGTCCCATAAGATATTGAATTTTAATTAAATATATATAATTTTTTTTTAAAGTGGCTCTACCATGAGATTTCCTGCCAGGATTCCCATAAAAAATCTTAACGCAGTGGATAGCGAGTGCATTCACAAAATCTCATTGTGTTGTCGGATCCCGTTGGAATATCCTTTCGCTATTTATATTTTATTTTATTTGGACAATTTATCCCGTAAACTGCAAACAGAGAACCAATCAAGCCAGATTTATAACGATAATCATGATTCTTGAATCCAAATACGCTAAGTATTTGGATTGTTTCAAAATCATAGAACAGTTACTTTATTTAATACAGAAGGAACATACCTATACCTAGTACTATTCACGAGTATTATAAACATAGATTAAAAAAGAAATTTGCCTGGGTAAAGACCGCGCGCGATTCCAAATTCTATGATTATGTACTACTTTTCATTTTCTTCAACTAGGTATATAATAATAGGTACCAAATACGCTGTATGATAACTTTATATCCAATCGGATATATTACCAAATAAGGCACTGTATGTGTATATTAGATAAATTTTACTTTAGAGGTCATTTCCGCATTAACTATCAAAGATTAAATAATAAATAGATACAAATACTACAAAGTTCTATATACTAAACACACATTTAAATCTCACTTAATTATATACGATTAATGATTTTAGCTAAACTAACTAATAAACAAGTGACATAAACTTTGAAATACGTTTGTGCCACAAGTAAGCCGAATGATTGATAGCTTTCCTTATTTGCACTGTTTAAATTCTAATACGACATTGCTGTCATGATGTTAGCTTTTGTTTGTAATAAATTCATATTTCCATTTCCACCCATCATTTTCTTATTATTATGAGCTTTACCATTTGTCTTCAACATTATTATCTAATTTAAAAAAAAAATGGTTGCCTGTAAAGTCGGTTTTACGGGCGAAGATTTTACGTGACAACGTCTTTTTCTCGGTAGAATATTTATTGATATGAATATAATCTGCCGCGCGCGGTCTGCCGCGCGCGGCAGACCGATCATAGTTGAGTGGGAGAGAGACGCAAGGCATTCGGCGGGCCTCTCTCTCGTTCGGTGACTCATCGTAACGTTACCGAGCGTTACACTTTTTCATAAGTGACTCCCAGCCGCAACCTAATTTAAGACGTTGTCACGTCAAAAAATATCGCCTTTCTTCACACATCTATTTTCACTAAAATAATAGGCACTTTCTCCCTGCATTTTTGTTCTTGAACTTGATACCAAAAGATTATCGTTGGAACACAAACTCATTCAAATTTTGATTTTGGAACGAAATATTTTTATTTTTTATTTTTATGGCCAGTGTATTAAAAACCTCTATTCACCGGATACGTCAACCCGTCAACCTACTATTATATCGGAAACCGAAATTGTTACTCGTAATATAGTTATCTAATCTACTTATCACACTGACAGTTGCATGAAACTATGTCTAAGTATAAAATATAAATAACTTTTAATTATGTATCTAATATCTGATGCTCATTAACACACAAAACAAAACTTACTATAATCAAAGGCTCCTTTCGCCAAAAAGGCAATACTTCAGCTTCTTTAACAAGAATCTTTTACAATTTTTCTATAGGTACATTTCTAATCTTGCCGTTCTTGATTACTCCTTGTCATGGGACTCCATGATCCATTAGACCTACATTTTCTTCGCCAATAAAACTCAATGACGTTACTACTGCCTGCTTCATTTTTTTATAATCTACACCTAGATTGTTGTCTTGCTTTTTCTAAACTTCTGCTTTTTCATCAATTATGTTTTTATTATAATTTTCATGTTGTAACAACAAGATAATACCATAATTTTAATGAGCTATAATAATCTTAATATTCGGGTCAGTTTCACCAGCAGCGTCCTTAGCAAGCGGTGCATTGCCGCACATTCTAAAGTTCTTGGTGTAAGGTATGACTGCTACCAACAAACCGGAGATGATCACCCACACACCTGCGACGTAGAACGCAGCATCCCAATAGCCGGTTATGTCTTTAAGTGCACCTGGAAGGTTTAAAGTAGGTAAATCAATCAAAAGGTACCTACATGTCGAAAGTTCGGTCTAAAAATCCTACGCTAAAAACCATTGCTAAATTTGGACCTCATTCATTCAAAAGGTGTATCAACTAACCAGGTGAAACTGACTAGGGCTTCTACATTTTAGAAACTGTTTCGGATAAAACATTCATCAAACAAATATATATTCACGTTGAATTTACTCGATTCGGATAATCGACAAGTATTAGTTTTGGTACATCACTACCGGGTTTGGACGCGCGTGACGCCATGACAGTCCCAGTCTGCTTAATCGCGCGGCCGTGGTTAGATGCATTCCTTTTGATATTACCTGTGGGGTCTCGGAATAGACCATTCTAATACGATTCGCGTTAAATCTTCGGGAATAATTGCGCATTGATATCGTGAGTGAGGCCCGGTTGCCTAGTGGATAAAAGTTTAAAGTTTATTGACAATTGAACACTCGGTAGTGAAATAACCTGTGTGGAGACCACCCTTCTACCTGACTTCGCGTGCTTCGCTGGACCGACACCGAATTAATAGGGGATGTGTAGGAATCTCATGAGAAGGGGCATAAACGGGTTTAATTAATTCGGATTAATAAGCAAGTCACGCCCAAGCGCGTAAGGTACTTTTCTTTTGTTTATTTTTAGTGATCAGCCTAACTTTCCTATCATTCACGCTTCCACTGCCAAATTTAAACATTCTGGTAGCAGAGTTGGCTGAAACATTTGGTAGCAGAGCGTAGTTTCCGTAGTAAAATCTAGGAATCTACTTTTGATAAATAATCTCGCGGGTGAAAGATTAAAAAATTGGCGAAGGTAGGTCGGTGCATCGGAATGCACTAGGGTTGTACCATCATCAAATTCTGATTCTGATTTATCGATTCCGGATAGTCGATACGGGTTTACAAATTGATATTTTGCTTTCACTTGTTGATAACCGAGTCAAGTAATATTTAATGTTAGTGCATTAATATATTGTTTTGTTTATTTATTTTTTCGGTTTATTTTAAATAAGTGTACCGGTTTGTGACTTGCTGGATTCTGTCACTGCCGTTGTTTATTTGTTTTGTTTTTTGTTATTTTGGTTTCCTTATTGTGTTATTTGGGTACTTGACTCACTGCCGGACATAGCGAGATGGCACCAGCGAAACCAACAACCCTCATCTCGGCTGAACTGAGGTGGTTCAGCTCAGTCAGGACGCTGATAGGACGTGGTGACAGGGAAATCGCGCTCAGGCAGCGCGCCAGCGAGGCTCGGGAACGCCTCGCTCGGGCCGAAGGTGCCCTTCACGTGTTGATGGATGCAGATGACCCAGAATCTGGATCTGATGGGGCCAAGAGGAGAGATCAGGCTGTTGCTGACCTTGATCAGATCATGGAGCTCTACAACGAGGTCATCCAGGCTGTCGGGGAACTGGACAGCGGGAGGGCCGAATCAGGAACGTCGGCGTCCCACACGACAGCCGCGGCCCCCACAGGAAAAGGGGTTACAGGCCGCCTCCCCACACTGGACTTGCCGCAATTTAGCGGCAAGGTGGAGGACTGGGTGGCCTTCAAGAATATGTTCACCTCCCTGGTGGAACAACGGGAGGATCTCACAAAGGTCCAGCGGTTGGCCTATTTGTTGACGGCGGTGCGTGGTGAAGCGAAGGCGCTTATCCAGCACCTGTCCCTTGAAGGCGACCAGTACGATACCGCGATGGAGCTGCTGGAATCGCGGTACCAAAATACGCGTCTACTGGCAGACGCGCATGTCAGGCAGCTACTGACACTGCCCAGGGTGACCAGCCGCTCGCAGCTGAGGTCGCAGATACTCCTTCCGGTGAAAGTCGCGACCAACACGTTGCGGCTGCTCGGCCTCCCAGTGGACCAGTGGTCCTATCTGCTCCTGCACTTGGTGCTGGATAAGATTCCAGCCGAGATGCGGGCCCGGTTCGATCAGGAACAAGTGGCTGGGAGTCGTGACCTCCCCACCTTCAACGATCTCCTCCAGTTCCTGGAGTGGGAGGCCAGGGTCGCGGAGACCTCGGTGGAAACGATCCGGAGGACTGCGCCGGAACGCACTCCGCCCGGCTCGGGAGCGGGAAGGCCCCAGCAGCGCAGAGGGCCGACGCAGGCCTATGCGGTGACAGCTGGAGCACCAGACACTGGTTGTCTGGGATGTGGGCAGCACCATCGGGAGGTCGACTGCCCACAGTTCATCAAACTGTCCGTAGGACATCGCCGCCGGAGGGCGAGAGAAGGGAGATGCTGCTACGGCTGTCTGGGGGGTCACCAGTACCGGGACTGCCCCAGGGCCACAGCGTGCCCCAGGTGTGGAGGACCACACCATACCCTTCTGTGTAATCGAAGGGACGGCTACCCACCGAGAGTGGAGCGCTCAACGGGCGGGGGCTCCAGAGCATCACCACCTGGAAGTGGTAGGTCATCTAGTCGAGGTTCGCCAAGTGCTGCGTGCGCAGACAGGGCGAACGCCCCAACCCAGGTCGACCAGGAGGGGCCGACGACAGCCACCGGATTGGCTGCAGTCCGGACTCCAGCGGCCCAGGCGCCGCAGTTCCAGGTTATGAAGAGGCCATAATTACCGGCACGGGAGCCGGTGCAGGAGTCAAGGGCGAACCGGTTCTCGCCCCCGCTCCACGAATACCCGAGGCTGGAGTACCACCCCCCGTATCATCGGTACGGGAGGGCGGCGGGATATGCTCCGCCTCAAAGTGCTTATATGTTGCGCACGCCCTACTGGGCGGGGCCGCCCTCCCCCGCGGGTCAGTACAACGAGTGACTAGCTTGCCACAGTCATAAGGCAACAGAACTCCTTACCGTCCTGTTGCCAACTGCGGCGGTCCGCATTTGGTGCCCTCAGGAGGGCTACGTCCGGATACGAGCCCTTTTGGACACAGGGGCCCAGGGTACACTGGTGTCAACTCGGGTTGCTAAGACACTGGGCCTACCCCGACACTCCGTAGTCACGGGAATGAGCGGAGTCGGAGGTAGTGAGGTACCAGGTGTTACTGGACGAACACACTTCGCATTCTCCGCAGATAAGGATACGAGATGGAGAATTTGGGCTTCGGCGACGGTGCTGGATACCGTCGTGGGCCGTCTCCCTTCTACGGAATTGGCCGAGCAGGAGAGAAGCCGGTTTCCACGTGCCACCGCCGTGCTGTCACGTGACTTGTATGTTGATGACGTGTGCACGGGCGGGGCTACAAACGAGGAGGCGATCCGGCTGCGGGACGAGCTCATCGCCCTCCTCGCCACTGGAGGATACGAGTTGCGGAAGTGGGTGTCGAATGACCCACGTCTGTTGGAAGGGATCCCGGATGATCACCAACAGAATCCGCACCTCTTTGAGGATCAGGAAAACCCTGAAATGGTTGCTGTACTCGGGATTCAGTACAAACCTGTGGCAGACATCTTCACCTTCCAAGTTGGATTGGATCCCCTGAAGGTTTGGACTAAACGGACATGTCTGTCTACTCTGGCTAGGATGTATGACCCCAATGGCTGGATTTGCCCGGTCCTGTTTGCTGTCAAATGCCTGCTACAGAGACTGTGGACATTGGGTGTCTCGTGGGACGAGCCGCTGGATGGCCGCCCGCTTGATGACTGGTTGGGTCTAGTCACAACGATGGGAGAGCTCAATCAGGTGGCCCTGCCGAGGTGCATTTTACCCCCGGGTAGGTACCGTGCGAGCTTACATGGCTTCTGTGACGCATCAGAGCGCGGGTTTGCAGCAGTCGTGTACTTAAAGACCTCAGACTCGGAGGGCCGAGTACAGGTCAGATTGCTACTGGCTAAAAGCAAGGTGGCTCCTATCAAGGCCAGACTCACAATCCCGAAACTGGAGTTATGCGGGGCTCACTTGTTGGCTCGACTCCTCGGCCACGTGAGCAAAGAACTGGCGGCCACGGTAGACATCAGGGATACCTACGCGTGGTCGGATAGCCAAGTGGCATTGGCATGGATACGGGCGGCGCCACACACTCTGGAGGTGTTTGTGGCAAATCGGGTGGCCCAGATACAGGACCTGGACGTTACAGTAATCTGGAGACATGTGCCCGGTGAGCTCAATCCGGCTGATTGTGCCTCACGCGGCTGCACCGCCCCCGAACTCATACGTCATCATCTCTGGTGGGTACCAGAGTGGTTACTGGAACCAGAGTCGACCTGGCCGAGTACACCTGAGCCAGGCCTGGTTGAGGATTTGCCAGGCGTGTTGGTACACGCAGTGACGGCGCAACCCGCGCTGGATCTTGACTGGCTGCTGCGCCGTTACAGCAGCTTGGACAAGCTGTTGGGTGTCACCAGCTGGATGTTGCGGTTCATCCACAATTGTCGCCATCCCCAGCAGAAGAGGCTCGCGCCGGTAGCAACCGCTGAGGATCGGCGCATTGCTATGCGTCATCTGGTTCGCCTAGTCCAGGAGGACAGGTTCAAGTCTGAGCTTCAAACCTTGCACTCGGGACGCGCTAAGTTGAAGGGTGCTGTCGCCAGATTGAACCCATTTATTGATCAGGATGGTCTAATCCGCGTGGGGGGCAGACTCCGGAAGTCGGACCTGTCCTACGGGAGACGCCATCCCTTACTACTTCCCAAGGGCGGGGCCCTTGTCGAGCTCATAATAACACACCGTCATGTTAGCAACGCGCACGCTGGACTAGGTGCGATGTTAGCAATTCTACAAAGGGAATTTTGGATCCTGTCCGCGAGGAGAGCAGTCAGGAGCGTTATATTCAAATGTGTAGCATGCTACCGGACAAAGGCATCTACCATGCAGCCGCAGATGGGTGATCTGCCGGCTGATCGGGTACAATACACGAGGCCGTGGGTCGGGGTCGGCACGGATTTTGCGGGACCCTTTCTGATAAAGTCAGCCGCGGTCAAGAACAGGAAATTGACCAAGGCATACTTGTGTGTGTTTGTGTGCCTCGCGACCAAGGCGGTGCACTTGGAGGTGGTGTCGGGATTGACCACCGAGGCCTTCGTCGCGGCCCTGGATAGATTCGTTTCAAGGCGTGGAGTGCCGTCCTTGATTCGGTCGGACAACGGAACGAACTATCGGGGTGCTGCAAACTATCTGCGTGACGTCACTGAGTTCCTGGAACAACACAGTGACCAAATTGGGCAGGGCTGTGCCCAACGGGGCATAGAATGGCGGTTTTCGGTACCAGCCTGTCCGCACTGGGGCGGAATATTTGAGGCCGCGGTCAAATCGGCCAAGACACACTTACGGCGAGTAGTGGGGGAGACCACTCTTACGTTTGAAGAGTTGGCCACCATATTCTGTAAGGTGGAAGCCGCTTTGAACTCCCGTCCACTATGCCCAGTGTCTCAGGACCCAAATGATATTGACGTGTTGACACCGGGCCATTTCATAATCGGGCAGCCGGTAACTGCCCTCCCAGAGTATCATTGGCGGGATCAAGGTACTTCTCGGCTATCGCGTTGGCAGATGCTGCAACAGATGAGTCAGGATTTCTGGAGGCGCTGGTCTGCCGAATATCTCCACTTGTTGCAGCAGCGAGTCAAATGGACGGATCATACTAACCCTCCGGTAGAGGGCGACATTGTTTTAATGAAGGAGCCTAATTTGGCCCCCCTGTGCTGGCGGCGAGGCCGCATTTTAAAGTTGATACCAGGCACGGACGGAATCCCTCGAGTTGCCGAGGTTTTGGTAGACGGATCAATTTTGACCCGTGCACTCACTTCATTGGCCCGCCTTCCATCAAACGACTAGTATGGTTTACTAGTGAAATGTCGGGATACATTTCAGGGCGGGGGATGTTTCGGATAAAACATTCATCAGACAAATATATATTCACGTTGAATTTACTCGATTCGGATAATCGACAAGTATTAGTTTTGGTACATCACTACCGGGTTTGGACGCGCGTGACGCCATGACAGTCCCAGTCTGCTTAATCGCGCGGCCGTGGTTAGATGCATTCCTTTTGATATTACCTGTGGGGTCTCGGAATAGACCATTCTAATACGATTCGCGTTAAATCTTCGGGAATAATTGCGCATTGATATCGTGAGTGAGGCCCGGTTGCCTAGTGGATAAAAGTTTAAAGTTTATTGACAATTGAACACTCGGTAGTGAAATAACCTGTGTGGAGACCACCCTTCTACCTGACTTCGCGTGCTTCGCTGGACCGACACCGAATTAATAGGGGATGTGTAGGAATCTCATGAGAAGGGGCATAAACGGGTTTAATTAATTCGGATTAATAAGCAAGTCACGCTCAAGTGCGTAAGGTACTTTTCTTTTGTTTATTTTTAGTGATCAGCCTAACTTTCCTATCATTCACGCTTCCACTGCCAAATTTAAACATTCTGGTAGCAGAGTTGGCTGAAACAGAAACCATGTCTTACTTTTATGAATGGAAGTTCTGCCTAAGTAGGACCTCAAATCTCCCGAGCCATATGCATGATTTTCAAAGTTATCGTATAGAAACATAGCAAAACTATAAGGCTTCATTCTTTAGTACGGAATCCTAAAAAGGAAAACTTACCAGCCATAGGAGGCCCCACGAGATGCCCAACACCTTGGCTCAGTAGAACTAGACCATAAGCCATAGTAAATCTTTCCAACGCGATCAGCTCCACCAAAATACTTGGAGTGTAGGAGTATGAACTGGAAAACATCAGGCCGAACATGACAGCGTTGCAGGCTATGACGTAGAAGCTAGCTGGGTGAGTGGGGTCGAGCCATCCGATGAGTAGTGGGAAGAGGACAATGTTCCCTCCGCAGACAATCAGGCACAGAGCATACGTCTTAGTTATGTTAACCCAGGGGAGATCACCAATCCAACCGAGACCGACCTGAAAGTTAAAGACGAATGGTTATAACTTTGCTGTCATAAAATTTATACAAATAATAAGAAACTAAGAACAAGCCTGCATTTCAAACGCCAATCAGAGTATGCTATAGCTATTATACTATAAACTATACACGAAAAGAAACGAACGATGATTTTGAAGTTTATCGCCAGGTTGATCTCATATTCCGTGTATATATTTTCTAAGAAGTAATAAAGGGTTTTTAATTTCTTAGTGACAATACACGAATTTGTTGCTGGCAACAACTGGATTGCGGTGGCTCGAAATAGTGAACGTTGGCGCAGATAGAGGAAGCTTATGCCTAAGAGTGGGTTGTAGAAAGCTGAGGATATAGAATACAAAAATATACTTACAATGCCGATGATATTAGCGACACCAAACACACTGAGCATCCAACTGCCATCAGATGCGGGGTAGCCGCTCTTCTCCATGAAGTTGGCGATGTAGAAGTAAGGAACAATGAACCAGATGAAAAGCACGAGGGTCGAGAGGTTCATCATGAGGAAGTGGAACTCGGTGAACATGTTGAAGTCAAAAGTCTTGTTGATCGTATCCAGTAGACGGCGGAAACATGTCTGGAATAACAGTTTAAAAATTTATTGAAGACTATTTCTTCAAAATGATTTGTACTTCATATAACTGAACCTTTTATTATAACTGAACATGTCATGATGATAATATTATGATGTCTTTAGTATAAATACATTTACTACCTATTTTTAGAATTTATTAATATATATATATATAGGTTACTTGATTGGATACTACTAAAATTTTGATTTTATAAAGTAAGACTTTATTAACATTCTCAAATTATTACTTTCACAACAGTAAATACTTACAAATTTCAATTAAATTTAATTCATAAATTACCTTTTCTTCCTGATCATCCTCCATTGACCACATGGAATTTCTGTATATATCTGGACAAGATGAAGCTCGCAATTTATATTTAGCAATATTCATCATGGCTCCTCTGTGCATAATAGAATTGCGGTGCACCCTTATATCTCTCAAGTAATGGTGATCAGTATTTATTTGTCGTGACAGCCAGTCTTGTCTGGGTGGAATTACTGGAGCCTTGTTCTCCGGTATAGGCTGTAGAAGTTTCTCTCTCACTTTCTCTAGTTTCATTTCGAAATCTTTCTTCTCCTTCTTTTTCAGCTTTAGTTTCATAGACATAGTCACTGGTTTGCTTTTTGCAGCTTCTGGTGCTGGTTCGATTGGAAGTCTCTGTTCCGAGTTGCTCCTCAAAGCCAGAAGAGAAGGATAATTTTGTAACACGATGTTGTAGAGGCGTTTGTTTGACGACAGTTGTTCTAATACTTCAACAGGTAGCTGAAATAAGAAATTTATTAAATATTAATTAGATGTAATAAGATTATCGTCTATTAAAAATTATTGTTATTAAGAAGTAAAGTAATTTTTACCCTTTCACTTTGCCTTAAAAATGTCGGCAAATTAATGACTGAGCTGACTTTATGCTGGGACATGTCAGTATTTTGTTTAGTTGTCGCTTCTAAATTCTCCGCTTCAGCTATAGAAGCTACTAAAGTAGTCAAAATATATTCAGGAGTTTCACCACTTTTCATAAGAGTTTTCAGTTCCTCTATTCCTGGATATACTGAATCCGTACCTCCTGATCTCGCTGACCTTGCAGATATCGATACCGAACTAGATGCTTTCTTTGCATGATTCAATTTCCTTTGTTTCTTTTGTTCTAATATTAACCACTCAGGGTCTCTCATAACAGCACCACAAATACAAACGTTAAGTACTGTACCCGCTAGAAGTAATAAGGCGCCTCTCCATCCAAACTCTTCTAATAAATATGTAGTAAGAGGCGAATAAATAAACGTCCCAAATCCAACTCCACACGAACCTAAGCCTACGGCTAAATTTCTCCGTTTTTCAAACCAATAAGCTATTGATACTACTGCCGTTACATATAATAAACCCATCCCAATGCCAGCCATTAGGCCATACGTGACATATAACACCTCAACAGAATTACTCAAAGAAGCTGCTAAGAATCCAATAGTAGATGCCACGCCTCCCAGTATAGTCATGTTTCTGCAACCATATCGATCTACCAGTGCACTCATTACTGGCCCAGCTATCAATGGAACGGAGATAAATAGACTGCCAATCACCGAAGTCTTTGCCTCTGATTGTCCAAAATGATCTACAAATTTATCATGCATTAGTCCATAGGAAAATGCTAATCCATCTGCTACCGTCGCAATCAGGAAAGAGGCAGCTACAACTACCCAACCCCATCCACCGTCTGGTATCTGAGGTGCCTGCTCAGGAGGTTTGCTTGAACAGATACTGTCAACCTCTCCCAAGCCAAAGAATTTAACTCCTTCATTAGTAGAAATTGCATCTTCGTCGGGTTTTTCATTTTTATATCCCACAGCTAGAGTATCCTTAGGAAAGTTGAAATTCGTTTTCATAGAATTTACTTTATTGAGATCCTCCTTCGGTTTTTCGTCCTTAACATCTTGCTCTAACTTTTCATCTTTTTCGTCTATATACTTGAAGTCATTGACTTTATTGAGGAGAGGAGACGTAGTCTTCTCCTCTTCAGACGGTACTTTGTGTTCATATTTGATCGCTTTCTCTTTACCTGGAACTCCATTAGCATAGGCTCTTTCCGAGTCCATTAGAATCTGAGACGACCTTTTTGTAAGTACGCGTCTGGTACGTACTCTTGTTTCTAAGTCAATCCTCTAAAGGACGATTCTGTCGAATCGATTAAAACCAATGAAGAGATTGGTTATATGTGTACGAATAAAATTCTCTAGACCAGTGTCTTAATCTTGGATCTCTAGCAGAATAGCGACAGGGTCTCTTAGTCAAGTAAAGTTTTTGGGCGCAAAGCTTGTAACTTGTCGAGTACATCAAGGACCGGCTAGTCCTCGATCTCAGCGTCTTGAAAACCTCACTTTTGTTTGATCCTTCTCTCCGGAAGTTCCTAGGCTTCCTTGGCATTAAGATTTAAAGTTCTGCAGATTCCAACATTTGAATATGCCTCAAAAATACCTGGAATGAAGAAAACAAATTATTTATTGGTTGTTTGTTAACGAACAAATAAGTATTTATAATACCTATGCAACCCATTTTTGTAATTTGAAATATCTATCAAAATAAAGAAATTGATTTTGCACTCTGATTTTCTTACACACTTTTTAGTTACTTTTTATTATTTATAAATAAGTTTATCTTATATTTAAGTACTTAGTTATTAGTCTTCGGTGTATTAATTATTCTTTTGTTTCATCTTTAATTAAACTACATCAAGACTTTTCCTTAAGCGATTTGTCACTAGGAAAAATACTTATTTGGATTCAGTCATTGTATTAACATATTCTTTGGTAAGTAGATAGATGTAGGTATAAAAATACTGTTTTCTAAAATTCATATTAATGTTCGCCCGCCAGTGGCTCGTGTTGATATTAAAGTATTCAAATTGCCGTGATAAATTAATTCTCAAATCCATTAATTCTAAAAATATGTTGACGATATAACAAACATTAGGCGAAAGTGGAGCAAACACGCCTAGATAACATTAATGAGAACTGTCACAAATTTGTTTGTAGTATTTGTTTACCTCAATCCAATATCCTAATGATTTGATGTAGGTAGCTACCTACTAATACTACAGATTGTGAAATAAGTGAGTACGACTATTATCTAATAGTTCTACTACATACTTACTGCTTTTAACTTTTAATAATAATCCGACGCGAGGCCTGAATCTTTTTTACGCCGCAAAAATTTTTCTTTCTCCCAATGGTTAACTGGTGCTTGCTTTTAATTCAGTACTATCAGTATCACTAAATTGTATAGAACAAAGTCGCTTTCTCTGATCCTATATCCTTATGTATGCTTAAATCTTTAAAACTATACGCAACGGATTTTGATGCGGTTTTTTTTAATAGATACAGTGATTCAAGAGGAAGCTTTATGGCCCTGCGAAGCCGTAGCGGGTCGCTAGTTAGTAATAAAATTAAGTCCGCCAATTGTATACTTAAGTATTTTGTACCTATGAAACAATAAAGATTTTATAAATAAAATAAAACTCGATATATACTGATTTTCCAACAGGAAATATGATTCCGTACTTTGGAAATGGCTAGGGATTCATGGAAGGTTAGTGGGGACGCTTTTGCCCAGCAGTGGGACATAAACAGCTAAAAAAAATCTTTGGAATTCATGTTAAGCTATTGTTGGTCCCGGCTACCTGATTGTCGTCAATAAAACCAAGTCAGAGGCCAAGAGGCAATTGACGTCAATAAGTGATAAGAACATCCTATATTGAAAATAAACAATTTGAATTTGAGAGGCGGTTTCTAAGGGCTCTGACCAGGGTATGCAGGTTCGGTTGGCCTTATATACTGTATCCCACACGGTAATGTTTTCACTGAAAAGTTTATGTGATCATTAAGGTTCCAAATCCGTGTTTTTTGAGGCACGGAACCCTAAAAACAAGTAGCAGCTAGTACCTATAAAGAGACACTCCCTAAAAGTGATTTATTTTAGCATTCGCCTTGGCGTGTATACCAAATGGGGTGATATTGTTAGCATCCCTGAAATAGTAGCCTTGACATAATTATGCAATTTATAGGAGAACTAGCGACCCGCCCCGGCTTCGCATGGGCATAAAAACCTTCCTCTTGAATCACTGTATCTATTTAAAAAAACCACATCAAAATCCCTTGCGTAGTTTTAAGCATACATTGGGACATAGGGACAGAGAAAGCGACTTTGTTTTATACTATGTAGTGAAGATCGGATGTTTCAGTTGTAACTCTTCTTCGTCCAAGCGTGTTTCCCGGTTACATCAGCTTACGCTTCAGAGCCCAGGGTACGCTATTAATCATCGTCCTTATTTGGCGGAACTGGTTATTACAATGGAGCATCTGCCGTCTTACCTCCGTAACCCTTTTTACAGGGAAACCAGACCCACAGGAACATGACCCATGTGACCTCAGATTTTTCAGGCTGCCTAAAGGCATCTGACATAGACATAGAAAAATGTTTGTACATACAAATAGTATGTATATTTTTAGCACACTAAACTAGATACCTAAATCTATTTGACCTAATTAATCAAATGAAAACCATATGCTTCGTTTTATGGCTTCGCTCGGCTATCTCGTTACCATCGTAATTTATGTTTCATAAAATCGGTTTTATTTCATTTCGTCTATCTGGCAAAAAATAGTACAATAGATTTTTCATCCGAGCGGTTTCATAGTTACATCCTCAGTTTAGACTTTAGAGCCCAGGGTACGCTTTAATCATGGTCCTAGGGCAATACAGGTTATTCTACAGAGCGACTGCGACGTCTTGTGCAGCAGTAAAGTTTTAAGTTAAAGAACCCTGTTATGTACATTTCCACTTTACATAAATATTTAATTTAATTTCACCCCATGACGTAATAATACAGAATACAACTATGGTTAATGGTTGCAAGACGGATATAATAACCACTTCATTTGGCTGAACGCTAAGAGACTTCTTCGCGTCATAGAAGTAATCGTAATTTCAATGCTGGCAGTACTGACTTTGAGTGCTAGCAACAATAAAAAAAAACTATTCATGTTCTGTGAGTCTTTCGCGCGCTTTCTCAATCTGTGGTGTATTTTATTAATTCGAGGTGACGCTTTCGCTGAAGTGCTGTGTGTGTATTTCCAAAAGAGCTAGACTCCTTACCCCTGGCTAGCAAGGAAAATAAACTGAAACAGCAGTCCTATGGTGAAATTGGTGAGACGACAAAAGACGCAAGCTGAAGGCCCGCGTGGTTTAAAGGTACCGTCTTAAATCTTCTTACCAAATCCTAACTAATATTATAAATGCGAAAGTGAGTTTGTTTGTTACGCTTTAACGCCCTATCTACTGCACTAATCTTCCTGAAATTTCGCATACACATAGATAGAAGTATTGAGAAGGACATAGGTTTCATTCCGGGAAAAAGCATTGTTCCAGAAGGAAATTCATGCGGGCGAAGCCGCGTGCGGAAGCTAGTAAATAATAATGGAACAAACTTAGCTCAAACATAACCGGTTATGTCGAGGTAGATCTTGAACCTAAGGCGATGAACTCAGAAGCTAAGGTAATGACCTGAAGGTAGGTTGTGAAGCCTTTAAGGCTGTTCCTTCGGTCTCACTAGCGCCACTTCCCAAGCAGCAAAATAAAATAAATAATTTATTCGACAGGCCATCAGTGGAGGTACGTTTATTATTCTATACTATGCTAGAGTGCCAGACGAAGGCTGGTCATCGACCTATCAAGGCCGATAATCTAGGCTTAGGAGCGGCTACTCGCCCATTGCCTAGGAACATGGTACTATCTACAGTGGTAGGTACTTTCTATTCTGTGATACAGTCAGAAAAATTGATCTATTACTCATCTTAGGTCTCTGGCATCTAATCTATACTAATATAATAAAGCTGAAGAGTTTGTTTGTTTGTTTGAACGCTTATAACTTGAAAATTACTGGTCGGATTTGCAAAATTCTTTTTGTATATAGGGAAGGTTATAGGCTATAGTACATACACACTAATGACGAGTGAAATCGCGAGGAACAGCTAGTTTTATATAAAATGAAATAAATGAATGACATTATTTATTTAAGTACATGAAACATGGAACAATAGGATGTCACATAATTAATTTGGTACGTGCATGTTTCACCAATAGTATGGCATGTAAATATCGTTTTAAAAATAAGTAGACCTTTTCTAGAAAAATATCAATTTCATCCGACTTTACAGCACCGACTGCAGTAGGTATCAAATGAAATTTTACATTCCAAACATATCTGTGTTTAAATAATATTGTGAATATTTTTGGAAATTATTTTGATAAATTTGGCGAAACGAGATTTATAACGTATTGAGTCCTGTCCTGTATAAAGTGCGGTCCTGTATTCCTGTATAGCTCTCTTCCCGTGAGTCTATGCGTCTTCGGCGGCCTACGAGCAGCCATATTGGTGTTTTGTTCATTCAAATTGAAATTAAAAATTCTCATTTTAAAAATGACAAAATTTCTAAGTTTTCTTGAAAACTATAATTTTTTTATTGATATAACTGTTAGCAGTCTTGTGTCCACTATCGTGTTAAAAAAAATAGAGTCCCATTTAAGTAGATAAGTAGTTATATTGTTGACTGTACCTACATATTGCGAAATTGCGAATCTAGTTAAACAGGAAAACGTAATTGCGGCCGACGATCTGGCGGCAGCTATCTTGACTTAGAATTCTTTCAATTCTAGGTAATATGGAATTTTTGAAAACTGATCAAGTGCGAGTTTTATTCATACTAGGGTGCCTTTTCAGCAGCTTATTAGAATTCTTATTGTTTTATTATTATATTTACTAGGCAAACAAGCATAAGGCCCACGTTATGGAAACCTGGACTGTGAGTAAAATAGAAAGGTTTTCTATGTACAAAGTACAAAACACATTTTTAGAAGACCCGCTAAATTAAAGGTAGGTAAGTACAATCATCGCAGAAATATAACTAATTTATAAACACTACATAAAATCTATTTTAGTTTATGTTCAGTATGTAGGGTTTAGTGTAGGAGTAGCATTAAGTAACATATATATTGTAAGAAAGTTAAATAATAAAGAGTCTTCATCCAACATCCGTTTTGTCAATACGTCCCATCCTCACATAGCGACCCTGCCACAATATTAACCAAATTATTACCATTTATACACATTAGTACGGAATGTTACTACTACCTAGGTACCTAAACCTAATATTCCGGTTAAGGTGATACCTCGGTGAACACTAGCGCCACCGTCATTTAAAAATCATTACTTACTAAAAACACAAGTTATCAGAAATCACTCTGCTGTTATTAAGATTCTGGATCTGAAGTTAATTTTAATCATATTCAATTATTAAATTATAGTTCCATATAGTTACAAATTGCAAAACAGCTAAAAGTGGCCGTTTTAAGCAATAATGCAATTTGTAACTATAGAGAATTATAATTTAATAATTTAGTAGGTTTAAAATTAACTTCAGATCCAGAATCTTAATTACAGCAGAGGGATTTATGATAACTTGTGTTTTCAGTGAGTAATGATTTTTAAATGACGGTGGCGCTAGTGTTTACTCACCGTAAATGAAAATTTTATGAAAAATCCGAAAATGTAAAAAATAAAATTGTTTTAGCACAATTTTAGTGCTAAAACAATTTTAACTGTAAGTGCAGTGCCTTTATTCAATAAATAAATAAGTACTTACCATAAATTTGATTTAGGTATGATTAGCTAAGAGCTCTTACTAATTTTTAAAATAAAAAAAAATTGGCAAAACTAGTGTAACTTGAAAAAAATTAGGTAACTAAAATTTATAAATAAAAGAACAGTGTAGAAAGCGCGATTGTACTTATCATTTAAGTTTTTTCGATAAAAGTATTGGGTAATACGTCAAGATTACGGAGATATGTCTATCAGACACCAAGATTACGAAACTTTCTGTTATGAGATTGGAATTTGATAAAACACAGATAAGAAATAAGTAGCTATAAAAAATGTTATTCAAGTTCAAGTTTGTTTGTTTACGGGAAATCATGACATAGGCTATGCGGCTAGCAACCCATCACTTTTGATTTCCTGTTTCAACTATCATCATCCTAAACGTGCTCTAATGACCCTAGGCTAGGCTCTGTCTACGCCGTATGGGATAATAAAGACGTGATTATTATGTAATGTACGTATAAATGTTAGTCGAATAATTTTCGTTTCTCACCGATTTTGAGTGAAAAACGCCATAACAAATAGTGCGCCATGGTTTGGATACTCCAGGTGGCTTATTGAACATTGGCAAGAACGATTGAGTAAGGAAGATGTCGCCTTACATTATGTATAAAAGCGCTGTCTCGTTTACTCACTTGTTCTTGCATGGTTTTAAAAGATGGTAGTAAGCTACGAGATACCTATACATTTTCTCTGTGGCTACCACGGAGAAAATATACTCCCTCAGCTGGGATAATAAAAATTATCATTATACTACATCTAATTCCTGGCAATTCAACTATTAGCAAAATAATAAACAGGCTATTTACGGCCTGCCGCCTACAATTTGCGTAAGTTCGTCTGCTTTTCGGAAACACGAGACTTTTGGACTTTTGCCAATGGACGTGGTGGCTCTGGAAGTGGTCTTGACATACATCTCATAAATTCATATTTGAATAATTAGTAGCATCTGTTACGAAAATCGTATTTTCAATTTATGCTAGACATTTTTTTTAAATGTCTTTGAAACTGGTTTTTGTTACAGCGTAGACTGTTGATTATTTCGAGCCGTGATTTTTTTGTAAGAAAGATTAAGATGATGTTAAAATTTTGCTTGTGCCCGAGCCATATGAGATTTCGGGCTCTGTGGTACAGTGGGCTGCAGAGAAATCTGACCCCCATGCCACAATCACTATTGAAAGGGGGTCAGATTTCTCTGCAACCCACTGTAAGTACATTGCTTACTGGCATTTACAAGATAAGACAGGGCTTGTCGCCCAATTTTGGGCATCCAAGGATATTTAATGTGCAAATCGACACACCAAGAAGAAGGTGTGAGATACAATGCAAAAAGTTGTTAATTATTTATTCCCTCATTCATTCATTGAATCGAAACATGAAGTACTTACATACATATACCTTATGTGTTGACTGTGTGCAGTAAATGATTATAAGGCAATCTATTGTTTCCATTCGCGGATGCACTGGTGCAGTGTCGTCATTGAATGCATTGTCTTTTATACAGTCACCAACACACCAACTGCATTTCAAATTCGTCCTTATTACCGTCTCATAGAGGTTTGTATTTGCGTAGGTTGATAAGGTATATAGATTCACAGTATTTGTTATCTTTTACACGTTTTGTTACGGTACCTAATGGAATTCTTCCACTTACTTGGTAAATTTATAAATAAATTAATACTATTTGTTTGTTTGCAATAATTTTATCCCAGAAAGGGATCTCTTAAAGTCAAAGTAAGAAGTAGTAGTAGGTAGATTTTTTATTCACATACCTAAAGCATCAGCGATAAGTCCGTCTTTGTACACATTGTTTGTATTTGTATTCAACATGTATAATTTGTATGATAATGGTACAATAAAGAGTATATCTATCTATCTAAAGCATGGTATACATTGATGTCACGATAAATAAAGCCTAAATACCATAGATTGAAAAGAAAAAATTGCCTCGGTAGAGTGACCGCGCGCTATTCCAAATTCTTTGCTAAATCCATACTTCCATATCCATATCCATACTAATATTATAAATGCGAAAGTCTGTCTGTCTGTCTGTCACCTCTTCACGGCTAAACTGCTGGACCGATTGTGAATTTGGTATGGATATAGTTATGCGCTAGGAGTCAAACATAGCCTACTTTCGGGCGCGATATAACCGAGACGCACGCGGGCACAGCCGCGGGCAACAGCAATATAAACGTAATGTCAAGCTACTTCTTCCTATGTATTTAGCTATTTCTATTTCTTTCTTTCATTTTTGGCCTAACGTAACGCATTTGCGAACAGATTAAAAAAAAATTGCCTTCGAAATTCTTTGCGACATTACTTGTGCCGTACATCCCCACTGGCGATAATTGGGATGTATTTTTCTCATTTGTCACCAGTGGTGAAAGCTAGTAGCTACAACTGGGAAAGTATGTGTTATACGTCGCCGCTGGTGACAATCGGGATTATTTTTACCATTTGTACTTAGTAGCAACATAGCCAGTGGTAACAACCGGGAATAGACGCCCATGCTGCGTGTAGGCTGATCTAGCAATCACAGCTAGCAATTAACGCCATTCCTCTCAGTCTTGTGCTTTCCTCTCCCAACTCCTTTGACCAGGTCATCGGTCACTCCTCCCTTATGGCTCTACTAATCGTTATACGAGCCTAATCTCGGGAGTACTTGCTTGGCTCTTTCCAGTTGCACCTTCTTGATCTCCCTACAAGTTCTCTTATGTGTGTGTATCTTCTATGTAGCGTTAATGACTCTTACCCATTATTAGGGTATGATGGTAAGAGGACAGTTTTGAAACCGAGGAAATGATGGGTGGATGAGAGATTAGAATAGTTTCTACATAAAACGCTGTCGATTCCTAGCAGGTACTTCTGATGAGTACTGATGGAGTACTAGATATTTATTCAGGTCATGCGTATGCGCATCGATCGTTGGACATTGGTGAAAACTGGATCGATTGGGTTCTTTATTGGGCACTTCCTTCCTATTTTTTTCGTTAACTACGAACTGAACGATACTTTTTGTTAAATTACACGCGAACGAAGTCGCAGGCACAGCTAGTATAGAATATAATATTGAATACCAATCAGAATATCTGTAGTCTTATAGACTTAGCACTTATAGTTATTTGTTATAAGTTTCCAAGTCATTTTTTTTACGTCTGCTAATATTTACTATGTATTATTATTAGTGCTGACTATGGCAGTAGGTATATTTAATTAATATATTATCGAGTACATGTAAAACGGTAATAGTGATGACTTAATCTAAGTAAATTATATTTGAAATTAACACGTTGTTAAAAGGACGATCAAATAATTTTGGTACTTTATTTTCAAATTTATTGTAAACTAGCTGACCCGGCGAACTTCGTACCGCCTTAGCGTAAATTTGATTTTCTTAATATTTTTTTTCCGTAAGAACCTTGTACAGAGTATTAGAAAACTACAAAAAAAAAATCAGCCAAATCGATCAAGCCGTTTTCATGCTATGTCCTGATAACGGAAAACGGGTTTAATTTTTATATATATAGATGTGTATTAGTATGAGTCATTTTTGAAATAAAAAGTTGATTGTTTTGTCAATATAGGTAGTATTAAAAAATAAATGGGTATTTGAATGGACATAAAATAAATTAATATAATTAATATGTAAATCCGCTTGCGGTTTATTTATTTACCAAACATATTCTAGAACAAAATTTAAAACAAAATATAAACAAATAACTTTTGCACAAATAACGTTTTGTATACATTATACATACAAGTACCAATACCTACATGTGCAGCTGACTCTACGTGACATTAATAGATATTTGAAAAAAAAATGTGGTAAAAAAACATAATATTTTTTTTTTCTTTAACTACTTTACATTTGCTCGTAGTTTACAAACTACCGGCTTTACAAAGTAGCACAAACTTTATTATATATTTGAGCTAAATGCAAAGAATTTGGAATCAAGCGCAGTCATTCGAGGCAAATTTTTCTTTTTTGATCTATGAATGCATGTAAGTATTAAAAAAAAACGGCTTCACAATGAAGCATAGATATGATTGTTTGTGCTACATTTAATAAAAAAAACTTGCTCTAAATCAAATCTCTAGCTCTTTGATCTGACGTGCAACTGATCTTCTATGATGTTGAGGATGTTATCTATAAAATATGATTTTGTTTTTATCTCATAAACAAATCAAACTGCACTTGAGATAGTTCTTCAGATATATTACTATAGATAAGAAAAAAATCAATGTAGAGATGTAGAGTTCATCATTTACTCTTTCTGAGAAAATAAATTGTATTTTTTATAAAAAAAACTAGTCATGCATGTTTTTGTAAATGCGAAATTACTCATGTTTTTGTATAGGCAAAAGTTATTATAATTGAGAACATTCAATTAAAACATGATACTGGTAAAAATAAGGTGGAAGTTTGATTTCCATATTGTGGATTAATGCACAACAAAATAATAATAATAAAAAAACTACTCTACCTTTTTCACACTACATAATTTACATCATCGGAAATAAAACACGTTTTGTTAAACTGCTAAAGTCCAGGACAAGACTGCAACTGAGGCAACTAAAAAAAAGAATTATAATGACTCTATGGTCTAAATTCACGTTAAATTATAGCAATTTTGTCACACAGACTATAAATGTCAGATTCTCGACAAGTTCCCACATCTTGTTGTATCATCTGTGGTTTTCCTATTGTATGTTTGACATGACATAAGTTTACATACAATATCATGTTGACCATTTACTGTTAACAATGGAAATAACAGTCAATATGCAGCCTTATTTGATTTTCTCTCATGGGAATCTGCAAATATGGCTTCGTTGTTGCCCGCTGCCTCGCCCACGTGGTGTGCGGTTATATCGTGCCAAAAAGCAGATTTGGATTTTGTCCCGGAGAGAAACACCTAGCATCGCCCCCTTCATAGCTCTGGATGACCTGCAGCATTTGAATGTGCTGAGTGAGCGACCACGTTTCCGCACCATATACCATCACCGGCAAGGTCATCATCATTTCGAGTAGGCGTCACGGTAAATTGACCATGCACACCCTAGTGTCAGAGTTTTTCGGAACCGCCTCTAGCCCCTGACGTGGTTACTTTAACGACTGCCAGATGGCAGCCGGGACCAACGGCTTAACGTGCCTTCCGAAGCACGGAATAATCTTTATTATCAGACAATCAGGTGATGAGACTAATCTGGAAACTACTAAACAAAGTATGCTTCCCTTGGGAATCGAACCTACGACCCCCGGGTCTACAGGCAAACGCCTTAACCACTGGACCGGCAAGATGCACTGAGACCTTGCGCTTTAGGCTCTGTCTTTGAGCACATCTGTGCCCCTAGTATGAGTTTTTCTAAACACAAACGCTAGCGACTGCGTTAGCGATTTCGTATGACAAACCTGTACAGCGCCTCTGGCGGATAGTAAGGCAACTAAGAAATTCCATACAAAATCCTAACCTAATAAGACGCTTAACTTCCTCCTTCTGCCCGATCAGATAAGATTAATCTAACCTATATCTACTATATAACTCGTTAAGGTCGTTCAGAACGTTCGAAAGTCAGATTTATTTGCCTCCGACTGTACAATAAAGGGAAGCCTTCATGTTGCAATTTCTTAAGCTATGCTGCAAGTCATAAACAAGTGTTTATCAAGCCCCATGGCGCTAATCAACGTATCGATTCACTGATAAAGACTGTTTATTATCAGCTGTATAAACAGAAGAGGGAAAATGTGGGGACATTTAATACGGCACCAGGACTTTATGAAAAACATTATAGAGGGAAGACGGGGAAGAGGTAGACCAAGAAGGAGTTTTGTAAAACTATTGTCGAGCTAAAAGACACGAAAAGAAGATAATATTGACCAACGAATCAACGTGCAATAGCGTTATTAAAAAACAACTTACAATATAGTAAATGAAAATTTAAAGAAAAAAGAAACTTCGCATCTCCATATTTATATACTTGATTATCAAGATAGATTTCTAACTGCCTCTGTGGTTGTGTAATTAAGGCATTTGCCTAAACACACTTGGTCTCGATTCCCACTGGAAGCATACTTTGTTGCCTCCAGTTTGGTTAGTTCATTGCAGGCCTGAATCATCTAATTGTCAAGTAATAAAGAAGCAGAACAGAGCAAGTGATCATTAAATAAATCAAGACAGAGGCCGAAAAGCGATTTTAGACAACTCTCACACCTCTCACACAACGGTGTGCAAAGTCAATTGACTGTAACTCACACGATACGAAAAACGATAAAGATCACAAAGAAAAAAAAAACAAGTTAGCTTCTGGTTTTCGGCGTTAGATAAATAAAAACAAATAAACGTATTCAAATCGTGACCGCCTTGAGCGCCATCCGACGATATTGAAAACACACGCATTTTGTAAATAAAACTGTTTTTTAAACGTGTGCATTTATGCCGAATGGTTGGCATTACGCCCGTGCCTCCCAGACGAAAGAATTTGATACAGACAGACAAAACCTGTTTGTGTGCGACCTATTCATAGTTTATTTACGTGTCTTGCTATAAGTAAGCCTAGGTGAAGGGTTCTTTGCTTGGAGAGATCAGCTGGCAATATTCAAATCATATTCTTGTATAATTCCCTCTTCGCAAAGATGTGGTAAAAGGCGGCTATGGGCCCAAATTAGGTCTTAATTTTTAAGCTTTGAAGCAACCATCTCGAACATAGGCGAAACACTCAAATGAGAAAAAGAGGTCTAAATTTCTTTGTAATTACCAACAAGATGGGTAGACGAAGGTAGACGACATATCGTGGGAGTTGGACTAGGACAAAATGGATGTCGAATGCATGAGAAGACCTACTAATATACCTAACTGTTTTGTGCTTATAGGTACTTAGAAGTGGGCAGTTTGAATGTATGTACCCTTTTTCAACAGTGGCGAATTTCACTAAAAATAGCATTCCCATGCGTCAACCCAGACGTCATTTAATTATTCATGAAAGACATCGTGTTTAAGCGAAAACTGGCTTCGAGTGCCGACTTATGATGTCTACCCTAGACAGCTATAAAATTTGGGATATTTTTTTAAAATCACCACCAGTCGAGCAAAGATACTTTGATACAAGTCATACAAGTAAATATAGGTATATACCTATTCAACTTTATAGTCTAATAGGTAGCTAGATACTTTGATTATAAATAATCAAAGGCCAGATACCTTTTATCGGATAGCACAGATAATAGCTAAGTTATGAAATATTCTCAATTTATCAATCTGTATATGTGATGTATATACAAACGTTTCCGAGAACTAAGAAACAATGAATGATTCATTCTGCTTTAATTAAAAACATCTGTTTCAATCATTTGATGAAATGCAATGAATTCTGTTTGGTCAGCATTTTTTCTTTGTTTGTTATAAATTTATTGCATAAAACAAATTATATATATAAAACAAAGACGGGTTTCTTACAACACATATAACTCGAGATCCGCTAAACCAATTTTCATGGTTATTGATTCGTTTGATTTGTCTCCGCCCCGAATAGCAGAATACGTCATCTTAAAAACATTGGAAAAAAAAAAGAAAAGTAAAGGAAAACATTTTCCCATACAAAATGTCCGTGGGCTGTAACTAGGGTGTAAGGTAGGTGTAGGTGTACGGTAGGTGTAGGGTACGGTAGGTGTACGGTAGGTGTGCGGCAGGTGTAGGGCAGATGTAGGGTAGGTGTGGGGTAGGTGTTGGGTAGGGTAGAGGTAGAAAAAAGGGCAGGACAACATCTGCCGGGTCAGCTAGTAAGAGTATAAATAACGGCTTGACATCGCAGTAAACGATATGCGTGCTAATGATGCCGAAGACAGGACCAAGTGGAGGAGAAAGAGTAAGAAAACGGACCCTGGGCTCCTAAGTAGTTAACCTGAGAGAGCAAGATGAGAGATAGAGACATAATATAAGACAATTGCAACGGCGGAGATCCACGAGGAGATCTCTTCCAGCCAAAAAGCGTCCTATTATGCAACCTGTAGAAGGAGAGCAATAGTAGGACTGAAATAAGAGGCAGCCACAGAACAGAAAATAAGTGTTTTGTATGGGATTTGGTTTCAGAGTCTGTGTGATAACTTTAATCCCACTAAAAGTGGAGGCAGCGTACTGGGATTGCCGTGGCGGCGTACCAGGACTTTCGTAATAAGAGTCACCTTCACGAAGGTTGAAGCAAGTGGTTCGTCTTGTCATTCGACTGACCATCAGCGCCATCACGGTTCCAGGATTGGCTACTAGCTGTAAGTAACTTCGACCGCAGACTCCTTGCAGAAATTGGCCTACTGCCTAAATAGCACCACCTCAAAAGAAATTACTGGTGAAGTCACAAGCAGTAAACACCGGCACATTGAATGCCAGAGGAATGTTACAGCATGGAAAGGCTGAAGTCATGCCCCCGTATTAAGAATCGTTTGTTAAGCCCATGTTAGCTAAAATGTGTTGCGTCTTTTTCTTTCACGTGAAGTGTCAGGTAAGAGAAAAAGAGGCAAAACATATTTTAGTTAAAATGGGCTAACAAACGTTTCTTAATACGGGGGATAGTTACCACGATGAAAAAGAAAAAGATGTCCTACCATTAAAATTGCCTTCCTGCCTGCAGATGCTCCAATTCCATAGATTCAAAGGTTAAAAAAACCGTTACTCAACACGCCTGCTCTATGGTTCGTGGATTCGGATGTCCTTGAAGGTCGTTTGAAAATAGCGGGAAACTGGACGCCTTGCGTCACTCTTGGCAGTCCTCACTCCGTAAACACGGGGTTTTCGGACGCACGTGCGAGACTAGGATAGTCTATAACCGTATGACGTCATAAGGTATATTGATAGGCAGAATCATAGAATTACGAAATCGCGCGCGTTTGACGCCAGGCAATTTTTTTTTATTACTTTTTTGGCTTCTACCATGTTCATGCAAACTAGTACCAAAACATACTCTAAAATCTTTTTCATTAAAAGAAAATCCTGGACCTTGTTCGACTAGATTGAACTAGGCAAGCCTTAGGTTGATTTAGGAGCATCTTTCGTCTACGTCAAAACTTTTTGCCTTTGATACGAAAAGATAAAAAAAAAGCTAATAGAAAGTAATCACCACACATACAGTAGGCTACCGAGAAAAGTATACCACTTTACCCTTAGACTTACCTACTTTACCTCAGATGGTATACATATGAAGACCACTGTACAAGACCGTTCTAGAATAAAACAATTGCATACCAAATGGAACAAAGCAATTGGAGACTAGTGATGTGCGGGCACGGACTCATTCAATTAATTGAACAATTGATACCACAATATATGACTGGATAAAAATAACTCCATTTGGTTGCCAGGCCGTCTTGAGGAATTTAGATCCTATCGCGGTTATAAAGAACGGTGTTCGTCATCTGACTAAAAGGGTTTTGGGATGAGTAATTGAGTACTATAGTAATTATAGTGTGGACGAGTTTCCATTCCGTAAAAAAATTGACCTTTTTCTTGCTAATAGGTGGCGCTTTAAGAATTTAATTAACTAACGCAAACGGGACTATCAGCGCTTAAAATATTTTTATTTATATTAGTTTATTACAACTCGAATTTTTTTCTAAAAGATTTTTCATAAAAATTATGCCAGTTTTTTTTTCATTTATATTTATTACGAAACTTTTTGAACATAGTTTGATCGTGTAAATTATTAGCGAACGAAATAATGGAACAGCGGGTTAAACTCAAATCAGGAAATTTTCTTTGCACTTTCCTTTCCATAGTGTTGCGTTCAGTGTTCAAATATATCTCAAGTACTGTGAGTCTAAAAACGCCACTTTAGCAATTCATCGAATCGAATTCATATTACGAATTTCTTAGCAATTCTTTAGCAATGCCTATATCTTTCAATTTTATTGAAGAGGAATTGCAAAGTTTAGTTGGCCATTTTACAAAAAATAGAGGAATTGCTACAGAATTGCTAAGGAATTCGTAATATGAATTGATTCGAAGAATTGCTTAAAGTGGCGTTTATAGACCCCCAGGCAAATTTTCTTTGCGTTCAGTGCCACGTAACTACTGACTTTAATTATCACTTCAAATATATCTAAAGTATAACTAGCTCTGTGCTAAAGTACTGATCTCCGCCGCTGGTGACAAGAGGGCCAGCTGCTTTATCGTCCAAAAGATTAGCATAGCTATCCAGAGGGGGAACGCAGCCAGTATTCTTGCTACCATACTTCACGGGTAAGAGCATGAAATTCTAGAATTTAAATTTTTTATTATTTTATTAAGTACCAAAAATCTGTAAATATTATTAATAGAGTATATTCATTTTAAAACTTAAGGGGACGAGGATTAATATAGTTTTAAACGTTTGTCGTTAAAAACTTTAAAACTATATATCTAAAGTACTTAGTATGGTATTTTTATCGAGCAAATAAATGTATTGCACTCAATATTTTTATCGCACCATAATATGGTAGAAGTAACACAAGGCCAGTATTTATATTGTATGCACTTGGTATTTATTGTTAATGCAAGGGTCACTTGTAGATAAAAAGTTACTTTTAATTTGTAAAACATGTACAATTAATATAAGGCTCTTTTGCTTATAAAGCTGATGTTTTTTTATGAGTTGAGCTCTTGTCGGTGAAGTCACCTTCAGATGCTTCTGTTTTCCGCTTGCCTTTTCACATCCTAATACGACACGACTTCAACTTTTTGGTACACTAAGACGATTTTATGAAAACCATTATGGAAGGTAAGATAAGAACTCAAGAAGGTAGGATGGTAAGAAGTAGACCAAGACGGAGCTAAAGAGAGAAAAAACAAACCGTCAAAGTGTGCATTAAGTATAAGCATTGCATTGCAGGTCTTAAATTTTAGATAAATACTAGCTGCTTCCTGCGGTTTCACTCACCCTTGGTGTATATGTACTATATAAGCTATCATATCAATACATATAATAAGACACTAAAATGCGAGTGTCTGTACATTTAATATTTTTCAAAAAAACTGATTGAGTGCGATTAAAAAGGAGTAACAGAAACCAAAAAAACAGTTTTTGGAATTTTTGTCTGTCTGTATGTATGTATGTATGTATGTATGTCTGTCTGGTACGTTATAACTTCGAAAATACTCAACGGATTTAAACGCGGTTTTCACAGTTGGATTACATATGATTAGGAGCGTTGTCAAAACTTTGTTTCGTCAAAATCGGTTAAGGGAAAAAGAAGTTATGGTCGATTGAAAATTTACTTCAAACACTGCTTCTAAACTTTTAATGCGTTTACTTACGTTTAATTTAATTTAGATAAGGCTAGGATTTCTACTTTTTATTATCCATATCAATAAAGACGAAAACACGCACTGCACCTATTAATTTTAATAAAATAACACATTGAATTTGATCGTAAATTTAGTAACATAAAATCTCAATAGATGGCGCGAATTTGCGTACCTATAGACAAATCCCATTTGAAATTTCGCCAATCTCTAGCAACGTATGTTGGCCAATCGGTAGAGGTCGTAGATCATATTTTTAAGTCGAGGGTTCGAATCCTGCTATAGATGACTTTTTTTTTTACTTACTTTTTTTTTACTTACTTTCTTTTACTTGCTTTTTTTACTTACTTTTTTTATTTACTTTTTTTTCGTTTTGTATTAATTTTTAAGAATTTTTTAATACTTTAGTAAAGAAATGTTTCAAGAAAGTACCTGGATCGAATCCTGTCACAAACAATAATTTTATGATTTCGTGTTTTATTTGTTTTCTAGAATTATTTTCTTACTTTTTTTTATAATTTTGAAAAGAAACAAATAAATTCATTTGCAAATTTATTTCAGGATAAACGATATCGCAACCCCTTACAAATCATATCTAATAGTTTGTCATTGACGACATTGAAAAAGAAGATTAATCAAATGGTTGACTGGTAGAGAACGCTCTTAGCGTTAAGTCCGTTAATATATAAGTACTAGCTGTTCCCCGCGGCTCCGCCCCGCGTGGGAATCGGTTATATCGCGCCCAAAAGTTTATGTTTGACCTCAGGTCAACGTTAACTACATCCCTACCAAATTTCATCACAATCGGTCCAGCAGTTTAGCCGTGAAGAGGTTACAGACAGACATACTTTCGCATTTATAGTATTAGTATGGATATGGATTTTGTACTTATCTATCTATCTTTACATATAATCGGACAGTAAAAATTGAATGTCTGTACATTAAATATTTTTCTAAAAAACTGATACGGGGCGATTAAAGAAAGACGTGTAACAGAAACCAAAAAAAACAATTTTTGGAATTTTTGTCTGTCTGTCTTTCTGTATGTCTGGTACGTTATAACTTCAAAACTACTCAACAGATTCGAACGCGGTTTTCACAGGTGGATTACATATACGTTCAACAGTTTTGTCAAAACTTTGTTTCGTCAAAATCGGTTAAGGGAAAAAGAAGTTATGGTCAATTGAAGTTTACTTCTAGCACTGTTTCAAAACTTTTACAGAGTTGAATCCGGTTTACATAAACGTATTTAATATAGATAAAGCTACAATTTCTACTTTGTTTTATCGATATCAATGAAGACAAAAACACACTGCAGTCTCTATTAAATTTTAAAAAATTAACACATTGAATGTGTGTGGGCGTATAATTTAGTTACATAAAATATCAATAGATGGCGCTGAAGTTAATTTAATTATTTTTTTCTCATATGGTATTATAGCAGATTGAAATTTTTCCAGCAATTAATTCTAATTATTTCAAAAAAATTTTGGTTGTTTATTTAGTTCTATTGGTTGGTTTGTTTATCGGTCGTTTGTTGTATTGTATTGTAAGCTATTTGAATTGATTAGTTGGTTGGTTTGGCTTTGGTTTAAAAAATAATCAAACCAGCAAGTCAGTTCAGTTGTTGATCGACGGAACATACGGTCGTGTCGTAAGGTCTAATTTAACTAACATACACTATTTATTGAGTTAGGTTCTAATGACCCTGTAATAGGCTGCGTCTACTCTTTTAGAGAAAAAGATGTGATAGTATGAATGTTAATATTTTTAGTTTGATATCGTAGCAATGGCTAATGGCTTTATAAAATTGGCACGGGAATAGGATACTACTTATAGATTTAACTATAGGTCTGGATAGTTGTAGTTTCCACAGGTTAAGCGAAAAGCGAACTACACGCGGGCGGAGCCGCGGGCAACAGCTAGTGCAGAAATAATTTTTCAAATCAGTAGTTCCCAAGTTATATAAACGTTCAAACAAACAAACTCTTCAGCTTTATAATATAAGTATAGATAGATATGTTCGAATTGAAATATTATTTTCTCTATTCTATATCACAGATTGAATATTTAAGTTTTAATTTACTTATATATATTGTAATTTTAAACTCCCAGTAAAAAATATCGAACTCTTTCTTCTTTGAAAGTCGGTAATCATACAGGTTAGCAACGCAAGGTCAGGGTTGCTCGACCTTTGGCCTCATCTAATTATTATAACTGTTATCTAATTAGCAAGTTTTTGCAATATTTTGACGATGGCGATAAGCTCGGCGCCAGCTTATCTAGTGTAAACAGTAATGGCCAGATTGCCGATATAGTAAACATTTTTACCTAACTGTTCTCATCCGAGCGTGCTTCCTAGCTGTAATGACCCCAGTACCCCTAGTATGAGATTTTATAAACGCAGACGTTAGCGACTGCGTCAGCGATTTCGTATGACAAACATTAGCCAAGTCATAATTTCAAAACGTTGACGAATGTCGACAAGAACAAAATGTATGGGATTGACAAAAGCTGCGGTAAATCACGAGTCAATATTTTTCATTAAAAATTGGATCAAAGTCCACGCCAGGAACTCAAATTTTAAGAAAATTAAATATTAATTATTTTTTACCAATTTGTTAAATCAATATTTCACTAACATAGTTTAAGACAAAATACTAACAAATAAGGACTTTTTATAGAAAACCCGCGGAAGTTCACGCGGGTGAATACCCCCGTGAACTTCCCTCGGGAACAGTGCTTTTCCCAGGATGGCCAAATCTGTTCAGTCGTTCAAGAGTTATTAATTGTGTAACTAACACGACTTTGTTTTATATACAGAATAGATATAAGTAGTTAATTGATTGAAATAAATAAGTTGAATTTGAATGTACAATTTTTATTATTGCCACTAATACCTACATGTCCGGCCTGGCTTAAAGTCTGTAGCAATAACCAGTTTCAAGCAGATCTTGTCTCAGAAATACCTAAATAAAATAAAGTCTTGATTTCTTAGAAGGCACTAACCTTGCAAAGGCTAACGGGTAATCACTTTAATCGTTAAACATAAGTACCTATATAGGTAATATTTATTGAATACTAGCTGTTCCCCGCGGCTTCGCCCCGCGTGGGACTCGGTTATATCGCGCCCAAAAGTAGCCTATGTTTGACCTCAGGTCGTTAACTACATCCCTACCATATTTCATCACAATCGGTCCAGCAGTTTAGCCGTGAAGAGGTGACAGACAGACAGACAGACAGACATACAGATAGACATACAGATAGACAGACAGACAGACAGACTTTCGCATTTATAATATTAGTATGGATCTACTGTTAGGTATTAATCATGTATTAATATGCTTTACCTAAGCGATGGAAGGAAGTAACAGTAGGTATGTAATGCAACGTATGAGCAGATCCGACTAGCCTTGATTGTATATGGTTATCGAATGAATGTCTTTAAGTCCGCCATTTACAAAAATAAATAAATGAATAAACACTTTATTGCACCAATAACATATATAAATACATCATTGGACTCAGGAATAACCAAAGTGTACAAGATCGAAAATAACTTAGTTTAATTGTTAATGTTATGAGTAAAGGTTTAATTTCGTTCGAATAGAAATGAAAAAAAAATACTAAGGTAATATGGTTAAATTTGTATTTATGGTTTTCGAATGATAAGATGAGACAACTATATTCTACTAAACTAAGTACTACTAATATTGATCCGTGTAATAAGCTTATCAATCATCATAAATTTTATCTGCCTACGTGGTTGTTAAGGCGTTTGCCTGTAGACTCGGGGGTCGTAGGTTCGATTCCCACGGGAAGCATACATTGTTTAGTTGTTTCCAGTTTTGATAGTATATTGCACGCGTGAATCACTTGATTGTCTGATAATAAAGATGATTCGGTGCTTCGGAGGTCATGTTATATCATCCCGGATGACATCATGGTTGACCACGTCAGAGGCCGAGAGGCGGTTCCGAAGAACTCTAACTCCATGGTGTGTAGTCAGTTGGACGTGTAATACTGTTGATGTATCTATGAAAAAAGTTTAATTAACACAACGACGGATAACAATAAAGTAAAATGACACGCACAAGAAAGCCCCCAGCTGTTTTCTAAAAATACCCACATTGAAAAATCAACAACCGACGGAGTCGATGTGACGTCATCGGTCAAAAATAACTACTGGACTGCGTCCGGATTTAAATTGAGTTTCGATATTTGAATTTACATTTACTTTATACGGCCGCGTACGTTTACTTGCATTCTATTTTTAAAATTGGTTTTATCCATAGAATTATACATAAAAATTAAGCTAAAAAAAACTATAACCCGACTAAGTATTTATCTATTTCAGTTTAATCATCTACCCAATAAAAATAACCGGCTTTTAGATCTAGTTCTAACCACATTTCAAAATGTTCATGTTTGCGGCGATGTGGCTCTCAGTCGCCTAGATGGGCATCACCCACCTATAGTTGTGGAATTTAATGGTTGCAATAACGAAACTCGCGCCAAAACTATCAAGCCAACTAAAACCAGGCGCCTTAACTATCACAAATGTAATTACGATGGAATCAAAACAGAGTTAGCTAACATTAACTGGTACAAAATCCTATCATCTGACGATATTGATGAGGCTACAAATGCTTTTTATGCCAACCTTAATAAAATTATAGATTCGCACACACCATTTTGCAAATCACACTCACAAGATTTTCCCTTTTGGTTTACTCCCGCATTAATACACTGTCTAGCTGAAAAGAATAAATTTCACAAACGATACAAGCGATACGGTAACCCTCGTGATTATGACACCTTTTCGCTTTTACGTAGTAGGTGTAAACGACTTATAAAGAAGTGTCATGATGCATACCTGTCATCCGTAGAAGATTCGCTAAAGTCAAATATCAAGTCGTTTTGGAAATTTGTGAATAGCAGAAAGGGTAGTAAGTCAATTCCAGTTAATATGAGGTTAGGCGATGAAGAGGCATCAGATGCGGCTGGTGTTTGTAATCTATTTTCTAGATACTTTGGCTCAGTGTTTGAGGAACCGTTTGAACCCACGAGCTCTTCTGTTAATGACAACAGCGCAAACAATAACACATTGAGCAGTTTCTCCATTGATATTGATAATATAAAACAAAAAATTAAACAGCTGGATTCTAATAAGGGGCCTGGTCCTGATGGCATTCCACCAGAGTTCATCAAGAGGTGTTGTAACGAATTGTCTGTGCCTCTTTATATTTTATTCAATAAATCTCTACAGGTGGGTTGCTTTCCTGCTGATTGGAAGATAGCACATATAGTTCCTATTTATAAATCCGGTGACAGATCTTGTTGTGAAAATTACAGGCCAATAAGCATATTATCACATTTTGCAAAAATTTTTGAATCATTGGTTCTTGATGTTTTAACTGTACATTTCAAACCTTTAATATCAGCTAGTCAGCATGGCTTTGTTCCTAATAAATCTACCACTAGCAACTTGTTAGAGTATAAAAACTATCTGTGTCAAGCCTTCGCGGGGCGTCTTCAGGTGGATTCCGCATACACAGATTTTTCTAAGGCTTTTGATAAGGTGAACCACTTCATCTTGTGTTCGAGGCTACTCGCTGGTGGTATACATGGCACCTTGCTGCGCTGGCTTAAGTCTTACCTTGTCAATAGAAGTCAACTTGTGGCTATAAAGGGTTATTTATCTGGTCCAATTACTGTAACCTCCGGAGTTCCACAAGGATCCCATTTGGGTCCTTTGTTGTTCGTTATCTTTATTAACGACTTGGTTGAACGTATCTCCTGCCCTTGTTTGTTGTATGCTGATGATCTTAAGATCTACACTACTGTTGAGTCTATTAATGATGCTATAAAACTTCAGAGTGATCTGGATGAACTGTGCGATTGGTGCGACAAAAATCTGATGAAGCTCAACGTGGAAAAATGTTTTGTTGTAACATTCACCTGGAAGCGCCATGCGCTCAACTTTGATTATGATCTAGGAGGCCAAACATTGAGCCGTAAAGACGTTGCAAAAGACCTAGGCGTTTACTTTGACAGTAAACTCACCTTTCACTCACATTATGACCATATTATTGATAAGGCAAACAAATTAATTGGTTTTATTTCGAGGACAACCCTCACGTTTAGGAACCCCAGCAGTCTAATTTATTTATACTTTACATTGGTGCGGTCTATTTTAGAATACAATTCGGTTATCTGGGAACCATATTATTTAATTCACCGTAAGAACATTGAAAGAATTCAAAAAAGACTTTTAGCCATAGTCTGTTTTCGATGTGGGTTAAGCCGTAAACTTAAATCTTATAATGAGAGACTGGGAAACTTCAAAATACCCTCGCTAGAGTCTCGTCGTAGCTGTACTTCCTTAATCACCTTATACAAAATCGTACATTCTGAAATTGATTCACCCTTCCTTCTTTCTTTGCTCAACTTCAACACTCGATTTAGATCTCGCAACCGCAATAACAATACGTTCAACCTTCATGTCTATAGTAACAACACTTCCTATTATAACCCAATAGTCCGCATGTGTCGCCGATACAATGATGTTCTAGTCAACCACAGTGACCTGGATATTTTTAATCTGAACTTGCTCCAATTTCGCCGAGCTGTAATGAGTGCACTTGGTTCACAGGATCCTGAATAGATTTTATTTATACGTTATAATACTATTATATATATTCTGTGTTATAATTATACTTTACTTATTTATTATTGTATACTTTATTTATATTATTATAAATTTTATTTATATTATGAAGCTATATAGGTAGGTACTTATAATATCACGTCTCCTAATTGGTGTACCGAAACTTATAGTCACGTAAAATGTTGAAACGGTTTTCGTATCTATTATAACATCCGTTATGCCATAAATGTAATGTTAAATTTCCTTACAATATTTATGTAGATGCACTATAATGACATTTGTTGCGTCTAAATGTACCGTATCCGGGTAGATAGATACCTATCTTTAATATGTATATTACCTTTTGTTCATCATTTTAGGATTAATTTTAATTATGTAAGCACTTCAATAATTCAACATTGTTATTGATACACCTTGTTTATCATAATCTTGTCTTTCGTTACATAAAAGCATTTATGCACATATATCTAAGGATTGTAGTCTAGTTCGAAACAAAATTAACCTTTTATTAACTGTATTGTTTGTGACTGCAGTTTGTAATATGTGCTAATAGATAAATAAATAAATAAATAAATAAGTGGTGTCTAAAAAGGATGAAACAAAGAAAATAATTGAGATAGATATCCAGAAATGCATAGGTACAAAATGGTCATTGCAAAGCCGTGGTCGCACTCACTGTGTATAGAGTACTTATACCAACAAATGTTCGTATAAAGGTGTTCCTATCATCCATTAATAATGGGATACCTACTAGCTTAAAAGTGGCGCGAGTATTTCTGATAAGCTCACTTACAGAAAGAGATTTTTTTTGGCAAGTGGCGCTAGTGAGACCGAAGGATGAGCCTTAAACACTGGATCGCGGAGGCGGTAACGCTTTAATAAGCAGACACTGTAATGACTGAAATCTCGTGTCACAGACTATCATTATGACCTTGTACGATTAGATAACATAATGCATTAATGTTTAAGTCCAAATCATTGGTGTTATAATAAACACCTATTAGAAAGATTTACATAGACGCAGAATAGGGAGAACATTAAGATCTCCATTGCAATCCACGGGGCAAGAGATCGGCATAAATGGAAACAAATCGTAGAGGGTAGTTCGGGCGCTCAGTACTTAGTAAGTAAACGGCTGGAGGAGGAGAAGGAGAATAGGGAAAGATAGAGATTGAAAAACTTTTGTGTCGGACGCCAAAAAAGAATAAAAAATGCTTGTGCTTTACTTTTGGATCCACTTTGGGTCGTCGAGCCATTACAGTAAGTAAGTATATTGAGGGAATCGCCGAATTGGGAAATCATGACATAGGCGATGCGGCTAGCAACCCATCACTATTGATTTCCTGTTTCAACTACCATTTTGCTAAACGTGGCCTAAGGTCTTATGGCTCTAGGCTCTGTCTGTCCGTATGGAATAAAGACGTGATTATATGTATGTATGTATGTAAGTATATTGCAATCTATACTTCTTTTATATTACAAAGAGGAAGTTTATGTCAGTTTGGTTGAAGGAGGTAATTTTTAGAACTTCCCGATTTTAAAATTTCTTTTAAATTTAATAACCAGTTTCTTTGGAAAGGTTATAAGTAAATACCACTACGACGGGCAGTTGATTAAGGAATTTAGGGACAATCTAAATAGGGAGGAATCAACACACAAAACCAGAGCGAGTGCTGTTTCTCTCCTAAATCTGACGCATTTATTATCGTGTTCTAGGGCACCCAAAACCAGCATCTTCAGAATAAAAAAGGGATCAGGTAGAATATGACTTGAAAAGTTCCGAATTGTGACTTAATCATGTAAATCTAAAAGTATTTAGTATTTTAGTATCTTTTTTACAAATATCATTGCGTCACGCACCATCCTTCAAAAGTAATCTATGTGTCAGTCACAGAACAGATACTCTGTACCTACTCATTATTTTTTACGTAAAACAAACAGTGCTATTTGTTGTTAGACAGAATTAAGAGACATTATTTGCGTAATTCTACAAGGTTTAGTAATCTTATGCCATTGACATTGCCATCGACAACTTGTAAAAAATAAGTTTTACGAAGGTAAAAACCCCAAAATAAAATCTGCGCTTTTTTCCAATTCCTCTCCGCCCAGTTCAGTTAGGTTATTGTTTTTGCCATAATACTTCCAGTTTGGTTATTGTTTTTGTCATAATAATTTATTTCTTCCATACCAAGTTAATTCGCCAAATCTGTTCAACCATGGTTGGGTCTCTCGTTTATTTGTATGATTGTCAGAGATACCTCCTGCCTCCATGGTCCAGTGGTTAAAGCGTTTGCTTGTAGTCCGTCGTGGGTTCGATTCCCACGGGAACCTTACTTCGTTTAGTTGTTTTCAGTTTAGTTCGGACATTGTAGGATTCCACTAATAAACCCATTCCCAAGGTCAGACGTTAGTACATACATATATACATATAATTACGTCTTTATTCCATACGGGGTAGACAGAGCCTAGGCCAATAAGATCTTAGGCCACGTTAAGCATGATGATAGTTGGAACAGGGAATCAATAGTGATAGGTTGCTTTGCTTGCCGCATCGCCTAGCAGACGTTAGTAATAAAATATTATTAATCTCGAATCATATAAACAGACATAACGTTTTAGCGGCCCTAGGGCTCCAAAGTATGACTTGGTAACACTTTAGGAAGCAACCAGGATAATGATGGAAGGCTGGTGATAGTCTGCTATCCTCAGGACTAATTAAAAAAGAGATGAAATATTATAAGATAATCCAACTTAGTTCTGGTTAATACGCAAAACATTTTGTACTATAGCAGACATTAAGGACGTATTTTCTTATACCATAATAATAGGGGAATCAAAGAATAAATGGGATTCCATTTACATCTTTTATAGAAATTACCTTGACACAAAAGTGTGTCAAACCGAGACAATATAAATAATCAAAGCCGAGACAGAGCTATAATCTCAAAGGCATTGAAGAGCTAACACTATCTACTTTTGTGATTTACTTTTTGTCATAGAATTATAAGTACAAGTACCTATAATTACTTATTACTATATAATCGTGAAACTTGAGTGCCTATCGTCAAAAGACAATAACTCTTTGGACAAAAATAGCGAGAACAAAATATCGAATGCTTTTGAGCCTAAAACATTGGATTATAATGAAAGAAAAACTAGGTATTTGGGATATTACGAAAACTGACAGAGTATGTACGTGATTTTACAATTCATTAAAAGATATAAAGATAGTCATAACAGAAAGGCTCTGGAGTCTCAGGTCTGATATTCCTGTTCTAAAAAGAGTCATCATTATCATCATCACTTCGTTAAGGTGGCACAGTCAATCGGCCATGCACACCTTAGTGTCAGAGTTCTTCGGAATCGTCACTCGGCTAAAAACGGTAACTGAGGCTCTCGGCAGACGCATTGAAATAACCAGTACCGCCAAAACTAGTACTATGATTAAAGCTGATCCCGGGCTCTGAAGCGAGAACTGGGAGACAGGGCTCTGAACCGGTATTTTAAAGACCAAAAAATAACGGTCTTCAACCTGGTAAATATGTATACGGTCGGTTTTAGGGTCCTAAATACCTGGTTAAGACCGTTATTTTTGGGGAAATACCGGTTGAGCGAAATCGTAATGCTAGCGGTCGCTGTAAAAATGAATGGGCAGAAAAACGAACCGGTTTTTTCTTTTAACCAGGTTTCCGAGCCCTGCTGGGAAACACGCTCGTATAATGATGGAGATGACGATGACAAAAAAGAAGACACAGTATCCACAAAGCGGGTTATCGTACTTATTCAGCAATCAACAGATAACAGGTATATGATTTTATTCGTGTTTACTTACCAGCTCATGAGAACAAAGACTAATCTTTAGATTACAGAGATAAGATATTGTCAGTCATTATATATGAAAGGTATGATAAAACCTTTCTTTTTGCTTGATCGTTTTAAATCATATTAATATTTGACTCAATATTGTAGAGACGAGCTCCTATTAACTAATAACTATTTAAATCGCCTGTGATGGTACGGTCACGTCTTGCGAAAACGGGCAAGCTACGTTGGGAACAAGTGTCCGGGGGGGGTTACTACCGTCTTTGAAAACCATGCAAGATCCAGTAAGTAAGCGGGAAAACGCAATACATGATGTAAGGCGACATCTCCCTTACTCATTGGATCTTGCATGGTTTTAAGAGGTGATAGTAGCCACCCTGGCCATGCCGCCTCCTCCGGGGCCTGGTAAAAGGGGCAAACCCAAAACGTGTTGGCTTGACGTCGTAACTCGGGATATGCGTGCAAACGGACTCACCACCATGGATTCCGAAAACCGGGCGAAGTGTAGTAGAAAAAGCAGGATAGCGGACCCTGGGCTCCGAGGCAACCGGCTGAGTCCTTAAGATGAACATAAATTTCTAAATTTAATTGTGGTCTGGAGCACAATTGAAAATTTAAATTTTACAAAGCATCATTTCACTTGTAAATAAATTATTTAATATGCTTAAAATAAGTGACGTTGGCTTATACTTAAGAGCTGATTAGCTTGATTAGTCATACTTAACTCATTATAACTGAGGTCATTGACACGGTACACTGACCTACAGATTAAGATAGATTTATCACAGTAAGGACTTTCTTTGACATAGATCAAAATATTGCTAATGATTTCAGAAGGTACACAACATACTAAAATTGATATGGAAATATTAAATGTTAAAAATATATCTAAGTTAGTTGGTCTTTGTTATTCACTTTATTTTTATTCATAATTTACGAGTTACCTACTTGGGCTACTTGTCTATATTTGTAGGTATAAATCAAATAATTAAATCATATTAGCGATCTGAAAGGAAAACACTTATTCACAGTAATGATTATTAATGAATATAATTCACATAGCAAGAGCGTTATATAATTAGGAAGTGCGTCCCTTCATCGCATAGGTACCTTCCAGTATGCACAAAAATAACAAAAATTACATTAAAACTACTTATTAAATAACATGTAAATGGCAGCTAGTACTTGTAAAATAGTTAGAATTTTCACATTGAAAGATTGTCCATAATAAACCACAAGTCGCAATTAGTATGGGCCCCTCAAGACTGGGCGAAAGTACATACAGCGAGAGAAACTTATGTGGTAGAGTCAGCAAAAATGTTAGAATTAGGTATTCGTTTTTTAAAATCCTTTTCATTTTATTGGATTTTATTGGTAGCCAGACTTATAATTAAATTAATAAAAAAAAATCAAAACTGTTAGATTTGTCAGTTTTTTTTTATCCCTTTTTTTATCAATTATTATTAGTGGCCAATGTTATTTATACTTTTCGTTCGCCAGATATTTTATCCTTTTTTAATCTAAATTAAGGTTAGCTGGAAGAAATTGCAATAGCAACAGGTAGGTACATTTCTTTTTAAATCATGTATACATCTTATACATAAATATCTCAAGCCCACAACACTTATTTGGGAGGTAAGTGACAAGAAAATGTTTTCGACTCTATCTCTTTCATTTTAGCTATGAATTATCGTCCAGGCAAACTAGTCTGTTGTAGTTCACAACACCGACCATCTTTTTTCTTATTTTACCCGAAGAGTAAATAAAAAAATGATAATGATGTTGTTAGAATATCCAGTCGATTGCATGTTCAACCAAACCTAGTAACATAATCATGCATTATGACGATAAATTTATCATTTATTATGTATATTGGTTTCCATGTAGGTACTCGATATGACCCAATAAGAACTCAAGTGCCATCGAACTTAACCAATCAACGCTGTTTAAATTGTCTGATCAATCAATGAACTATTATTGACATCCATGTATAAAATAAACACTATTTAATAGTGATTGATGGACCTCACCTCATGTATTTTACTCGCCAACTAACTTAAGTCTGATTACTTCCCAGTATGTGTTGCTGACGTAATAGGCGACTAAGAAAATTTGAGGTTTCAATTTACTTGTAGCTGTGTCCCACTAGTGGCGGATTTTCCCAACGACAGCATTCTCAAAGACGATTAAAGCCAGGTATGTGAAACCTGGGTAAAATCATAAATCAACAAATTTTTCTGCACATAGATTTTTCAAATGACACAGATATTTAAAAATAGACCTCCGTTGCAGCACGTCTTTAAATCTTACAGACTGAATACAATATTTATTTTTGATTTTTAACACATGTGCAAATAGACATAGTCTGTTAAACAAACATTTAAAAAAACAATTTAAATTTAGTTATTGTTGTATTAATGTTTTTTTTTCATGATAAAAATATGAGCAAGTGATTTTGGCAAGTAACTAATTAAGTATATTTTTTCTTTTATTTTAACACTTATAAGGAAAAATATAAAACTGCTTTTTAACAGACCTCAATCTGATCTGCTAAGGAAAACAGCTTAGAATCGACCAGGATAACTCCAGAAATAATGAAAGAAGACCATACGAATTTAAGAAGAAGAAGCAAGACAATGGGTCATGAGCTCTAAATTATCTAGCTGAGATCTCAACCGGGGAAACGCTAAGACAAATGAGAAAGAGAGAGCTTCAGATTCCATGTGTTCTAAAAATATTTCGACTTTTTTAGCTATCCCTACTTCATTAATATTAAGTAAGTACCTAAGCTAGACTTTAGCATATAGTAATACCTATTGATATTCTTGACTTTATTCGTTAATTTACATTGCTAATAAGCTAAACCGATATGAGAAACTATAGTTATAAACTAAGTATTGTAATGATAAATAAATCAATAAGACGCCGCGATTTTTTTCATTTTAGTTTTAATTCAATTTTGTTGAAAGTCATTTATGATTAAAAGTTATAAAAACCGTACTTAAACTTCTACCTACTGTTTATCTATATTAATGTAATAAAGTTGAAGAGTTTGTTTGTTTGTTTGTTTGAACACTTATAACTTGAAAACTACTGGTCGGATTTGCAAAATTCTTTTTGTATATGAAAACCTGATTCTTGGGGAAGGCTATAGTACATACACACTAATGGCTAGTGAAACTGCGGGGTACAGCTAGTAAATTATAGATCTTTTAATACTCTACTCCGACTGAATGGTAGGTTGAAGCAAATCAGACGTAAGAGTCTTGTTAGGTCATTGGTGTCAAGTTTAACCTTGACGAATTCATTGTTATTAGTTGACTAACTGTTTCCTGCGATTTCGCCCAAAGTGTGTATGTATTATAGCCATTGCCTTCCCCAAAAATCATGTCATTATAATGCAGAAAGAATTTTCCAAATCTGATTAATCTCAAGTAATAAGCGTTCAAACCAACGAACTTTTCGACTTCATAATATAAGTACAGATAAAATCGTTTTTTTTTAAATAATTGTTAAATTTTTTGCAGTAGCATTTTTTTTAATTTTATTTATTTTAAAAATCTGACATATGCTAAGGTAGTCGACAAGCTCATATGTAGGGATAGTATTCTATTATCTGTGAAAGTTCCATTGAATGAAGTAAGAATCAAAGAGCGTTTTATTGATGTGTAAACAATGTATTTCTGCTTCTCTTCCCGCGCAAACCGTAAAAGTCGTCCGAGGGAATCGCCGAATGGGGAAATCATGACATAGGCGATGCGGCTAGCAACCCATCACTATTGGTTTCCTGTTTCAACTACCATTATGCTAAACGTGGCCTAAGGTCTTATGGCCCTAGGCTCTGTCTACCCCGCATGGGATAAAGACGTGATTATATGTATGTAATGTAAACAATGTATGTTATATTACGATGACAAGTCCACAATGTTATTTTACCTCGATTTTGTCTCTGGTTTTATGGTGCCTTAAGCCAGTAAGTAAGTACAGTGGGCTGCAGAGAAATCTGACTCCCTTTCAATAGCGATACTTGTGGCAAAGGGGTCAGATTTCTCTGCAGCACACTGTACTTTACATACCTACTATTATCTATTCTGTACCAGTAGTAGGTACCTTTTAATTGTTACTGCTCTCAAGGACGACAGTTGTTATTTCAAATAACACTAAATAAGCTTTAAAAAAAATCTGTTTTATATTGTCATCATATGAGTTTTTGGTACAAAATCCTTTATAGAAATATCCGATACTGGCCACTTACACAAATAAAAAGAAATAAAATAAAAATTACTTAAGACGGTCGGTTCAAGGATTCAAGACAATTATGTACAGAGCCCATATGCTAAATATAATTTTTATTTGAATATAATACCGCGCGAATCATTCATTGTTTATGTTGACGCTACCTGCTCTACCATTGTGGAGAAGCCGTACGTAGAATTCTAGGTTAAAATTAAAAGTATAACAGAAACTCAGCGACATACCTACGACATGTTTCCTGTGAATACTGACTCATACCAGACTAGTAAGCGGTTCTAACCATGGAAGTTTTCCATTCCAAAAAATTACCATACTTTTTAAATACACGTTAATAGAGCCATTTCTAGATGTTTCTATCACAAATTTTGCTCCTATTTCGTCGCTGTTCCAAAAATAAATATAGGCATAAAAACATTCCAAATTTAGAATTGACATTTCTCTTATATTTTTTTTTCAATAAGTGAGTACATGTCGAAATGCATACTAAATGTAAACACAACAAAATACCGATAACAACTCGGAATTTCGCAGCCAATATCAACACAAACGAATTGATTGCGCTAAACGTGAAAATAACAACGGCACACTGCCACTCATTCATCACACTAAAAATACGTCCAAACAGTTAGTTTATATGGTAAAAATCGACTACGTACCAAGAAACACGCGATTTGATCGTCCACAAACGTTCACTCACTGGGAAATAACGACACGTGCGTTCGGTATTAACAACACAACACTTCTGGGTACCCAGGCTATGTTACAGCGAGGCGAGACGGCAGCCGCCGCGCCTCTCTCCGACCAACCGCATTTTTTTTTATTTTCACTTTTTTTTCTACTACACGACCGTTCCCGAAGGAATGGTGGGCACAAATGCTGTTATCATCTCAGTGATTATATTGTTTACTCTCTTTGCTCTTGTTTGACGAGCGAATTCAGATCGCGTTATCAGTGGAATTTTACGTATAATTATTGTTGTAATATAGAACTGTTGAGGTTTAGACGCGTCTCTACATTTTATTCCGGCCCTGAATTGTGTACTTATTTTGAGGTTTAAAAAAAACTGCTGGGAACAACTTGACTTTACTTGTAAATGATAGAGAACTGCCTCCGTGGTCCAGTGGTTAAGGCATTTGCCTGTAGAACAGGCGGTCGAGGGTTCGATTCCCACGGGAAGCATACTTTGTTTACTTGTTTCCAGTTTGGTAAGGACATTGCAGGCTTGAATCACCTGATTGTCTGACAAAAAAGATGATTCCGTGCTTCGGGAGGCACGTTAAGCCGTTGGTCCCGGCTGCCATCTGGTAGTCATTAAAGGAACCACGTCAGAGGCCGAGAGGCGGTTCCGAAGATCTCTGACACCAGGGTGTGCATGTCAGATTGACCATGACACCTACACGAAATAAATGAATGAACGAACTAGATTATTTACTTAAACTGAACATTTCGTTCCCCTAGAACTGGAAATATCATTGTAGAGCTAAGAGCAAACCGGACTCTACGAAACCGGTACCTAGTTTTTTTTATTTTAGTTATGACTGACTTTTAATTTTATATTTACATTAGACTTTTATCTATTTTTATTGTATTACTAGCTGTTGCCCGCGGCTCCGCCCGCGTGGGACTCGGTTATATCGCGCCCAAAAGAAGCCTATGTTTGACCTCAGGTCGTTAACTACATCCCTACCAAATTTCATCACAATCAGTCCAGCAGACAGACAGACAGACAGACAGACTTTCGCATTTATAATATTAGTATGGATTATTATTAAAGATATATATTTTTTATATAAATGGAGTAGATCTGTGATAGTGATGAGTGTAGAGATAGCCAGAGAGATCAAAGCAATTTAAATATTTAGCCTGCCTAGTCTACCGTATAGGAAACAGACTCACGCCTGATTATGTGGATAGTTATATTGTATTTTATCTAGTAAGACGTATTCACACAAAAATTCAGGTACCCAGGTATATTTTAACAAGAAATATTTTTAAACTTTACCTTAATATATGCTCACTTCATATAGCAGTGATTTAACAATTACTACTTTGAACACGAAGATGTTTTTTTCCTCTTTAACGGGAACGATAACAAAAGACCTATTGTCCCAAACAAATTATAATTTTGTTGTTTTTTTTTCTGGACTCCAGACAATCGACAGAAACTGTTTTTTAAAGAGTTGAATACTTATGCATACGATAATTTTAATAAAGTATTAATAAAATATTGCATATTATATTATGTAGTATTAGTTAGTTGCTAACACTGGCTGGTATAAGACTTTGTAAGTATATTTTATTTTAGCATTAAAAGAAAAGACCATTCCCTTTGTAAATAAATAATAGATTTGAAAATTTACTCGTGTCTGACTCGTGACGAATTACTCCAATAAGTTTTCGCTTCCTATGCCTGACCAGTATTTATGATTATAACGATAAATAAAATATATAAATAATTATTTTTCCCGTGTCTTATCTATTTATAGATCTATGTCGGAGCAATTAGCTTGTAGTAAAGAAAGAATTGTCACTTCTTAACAGAGCTCATAGCAACCGCGAGAACTTATGCATATTGCACTGGCTGGCGACAATAAATTGGCTCAGATAAGTAGTTTAGTTTTAATTTATATTTTAAAATTAAAAATAAATCAATGTTCTTATTTCAACGTGATTGTTCTGAAATTGTGGCGGGAAGTAGGCTAAAGATTATAGAAATGAAATATAATCTCAGTTAAACTATTCTTTATTAGAATGAATGTGCATACGGCATACGGCCTACGATTTATGGGTGACTATCTATTCTGTGAAGAAATTGAAAACTCTCTCTTTTCCGGTTAGCTGTGGGTTCCGTATAGTATCGTTGTCTTCACAGTCAGCTATCCGTTCTTTCTTTGTGTGTCGGTGTCCTCAAGAGCCTGTATATCATACATTTGATACATAAATAGAGATTTTACCAATTGGTTTGTGGAATCGCGGGGCGCATGTCCATAATTTAACAATACAGGTGTTTCTGATCAAATTGCAATGCGACGTCAAATTGTTTATAACAACATTTCTTGAAACCACACACAACATTATTATGATCGATTACATACACATATTGTACGTCCCTTTGGCACAGGACATAGCGTTTCTTGTCAATGTTAAAAATATGAAGACATTTTTAACCCTATGTTTATTTTATTATTTACTAGCGCCCCGGCTTCGCATGGGCATAAAAAACCTTTCTCTTTAATCACTCTATCTATTAAAAAAACATCGCATCAAAATCCGTTGGGTGGTTTAAAAGATTTAAGCATAGATAGGGATATGGGACATAGAAAGCGACTTTGTTTTATACTATGTAGTGATCATAGTGATTGTGAACCTGAGCCCCGCGGTTTCATACTTGACTTATAGTACTATCTTCTATCCCACTAAAACATACCTGTTAAAAAGGTAGCCAAGTTCCTATCGGCTAATTGTTTGCCTAAAAAAGGATTGAAATCCAATCCTTCGTACAAAATGCGGCCAGATATTTGTTGCTCCTTTCTTTTTTTTTTTTTTTTGAATAGTTTATACGGCCATGGAATCTAGCCCTTTAAGGCCTTTCTTGAATTTATTAATCTTCTTCAGTCCTACTTAAGTCAGTCGAGTCAAAAATTCAAGTCAATAGTCAAGTCCAGTTAAGTAAGTAAGTCTAGTCTGAGTCAGATGGCTAAGTGAAGCGGTGGAAAAATTTCACTTAGCTATATCATGGAGATTTTGGTGACAAAGATAAAAAGTCACGTAATCGACACTGTATCACTTGTTGCTACTTTCCTGAAGCTTGATCTGTCATGAATATGAAGACTGCCCCGAACAAAGGATTTTGGATTCCAAGCTACTGGTATGGAACCCTAGTGCGTTTATCTCACTCGCACTCTAACTTAGGTATAAATATTAGATACACTTACTTATACTGCGGTTATTTAGTTTTAAATTAAACCAAAGAACATCTTGAATTTAATTTTATTAATCAACTGTTAATATTTTTAAACATGAATAAATATCGATTAAGTACAATAATTGTCTAAATTTGTCTATATCCAATTGCGTATTATATGCGTACTGTATAAAATACAATACAAGAAATATTATTTTTGAAAATACATTGTGCATAAACATTGTATACATTTTAAAAACTATCAATTTTTATGTGCAATTTAATAACGCCATTCCTAATAGGTACATTCCCAGTTAGTCACGTTTAAATAATCATTACTTACATTTATAGAAGTACAAAGTCTCTATATGTTTTTTTAAATCTATGACTTACACAAAGGTAAGCAGAAACTTGGCAGAAACAATCTCTTATTTTTCTATTCTATTGAATAGGCCTCAATGGAATAGGCCTACAGCGTACTTGTATATTTTCATTTCTATGGTGTCTATGGCCAACAGTATATTGTCCATAGAAAGCGTATACCTACGCCAGAAGTGTCAGGAATATGTTAATTACCATAAGTTTATAACGTGTTCTTATCTATGGTACATGTTCTTATCTATGATCCGGACAGGGGCGCATTGCCGACTATGCATACTTCCATCTATACTAATATTACAAATGCGAAAGTTGTCTGTCTATCTGTTCCGCTTAAACGGCTAAACCGCTGGACCGATTTTGATAAACTTTGGTATGGATATAGTTAAGGATCAGGGGTCAAACATAGGCTACTTTAACCCCCGTATTAAGCAACGTTTGTCAAGCCCATTTTTACTAAAATATGTGTTGTCTCTTTTTCCCTTACTTCACTTCAAGTAAAAGAAAGAGACGCAATCCATTTTAGCTAAAATGGGCTTAACTTAAACGGTTCTGAATAGGGAGTATATAATCGAGATAGACGCGAGGGGAGTCGCGGGCAACAGCGAGTAAAGATCTATTTTTGTGCTCTTTCAGAAAGATCCGATGAGAAGTGTACACTGTTCTTTTTTTATGTTCATTAATTATTTGGCTCAAATTTTTACATAACAAAAATGGTCGGCAAGCAAACCAAACCAAGGTTAATGAACTCATAATGTTAAATAAATATTTACATATTATGTGTAGGTATAAAATAAAATATATAGCTACATAGTAGCTATTATATCATTATCGTAGTTATAATTTACATGGTTCATATTTCATTAAATATCAAATATTTTCTGACTGAGTTTAGTAGGTATGAGTATTTTGTTTTCTCTGATTGAAATATTGATATAATATAAGTGCGAAAGTTATGTACACAGGACTAAGACAAACATTAATAATTATATTATAAGACTAGCTGACGCTACAAACGTTGTTTTGCCATATATTATACTAGGTAATTTAAGGATGAACAACCCTTATCACTTAGGGTTATGAAAAATAGATAGTAGCCGATTCTCAGACCTACTGAATATGCATATAAAATTTGGTGAAAATCAGTTAAGCCGTTTCGGAGGAGTAAGGTAACTAACATTGTGACACGGGAATTTTATATATTAGAGATTTACAAATGGGCTTGGGTAAATTTTGCCTGAATAAAGTCCTAAACTTAATGATTTTCACACTTTTGTATAGAAATACCTGAGAAATTATTTATTTAGGTACATTGTATTTTAATAAACAATCAAAAGAAATAAATCATTATATTTTACTGTAAAAGTAAATAGGAAAAATTATTATCCATTTGTTAATATACTATAATATTTAACGTTTTTAAATATAAATATTGTATACTTATTTCGATTGACTAGGTTCTTATTAAAATGCGATAAGCACTTTATTAATATATTAATAACTAGCTTTTGCCCGCGTAAATTTCCTTTGGTAACAGTGCTATACCCGGGATGATAGGTAAGGTATCCTATGTCCTTCAAAATACATGTAAGTAACTATGTGTATGCAAAATTTCAGAGAGATTGGTTCAGTAGATCTTGAGTAACTAACATGATTTTCTTATATATAAGGTGGACTCAAATCAACTGCAAATATTTTAAGGGCAGATTCAGACCACTAAACTGAACAACTTTTCCAAATAAACTTATATCGAAATACGAAAAACAATTTTTATTTTCCCATACAAATTGAGAATCAGCTGATCTAAGTAGTTAAGTATGGAGAGAGAAATAATTAATTTCATATTTTGATATAAGTTTATTTGGAAAAGTTGTTCAGTACAGTGGTCTGAATCTTCCCTTAAAATATTTGCAGTTGATTTGAGTTTAGATTTATGCACTAGATTCGCTCCTGTCATCTGTGGCTTCACGCCTCATCTGGTACATCTTCACAGGCTGGATCAGGGAGATCAGGAGTCCAGAGACAACTATCCACCCTCCGGCCAGGTAAAACGACAGCTCCCAGGAGAATGTTAAGTCGTAGATTAGACCTAAACAAACATACAAGATAGAATTAGCAGATTTTTTTTCCGACTTATTATAAGTCTCATTAGTTAGAACTAGCGACCCACCCCGGCTTCGCATGGGCATAAATACCTTCCTCTTGAATCACTCTATCTATTAAAAAAAACCGCATCAAAATCCGTTAGGTAATTTTAAATATTTAAGCATACAATAGGGATATAGGGACAGAGAAAACGACTTTGTTTTATACTATGTAAGTGATGATGTCTATTGCATTTGCACATCCTGGTGTTAGAGTTTTCCGAGACCATTTTCTATTAGCGACTAAGCGAACAACAAAAGTCAAAATTTCTTTGTCAGTTTTGCCGACTGTAGCTTTTAAGAATAACTGTATTTCCAAGTAGAATTAAAACTATGCAGGTTTACTTTATAATGACGAATCTTAATATAAAGACGCCAAGCTCCGAATATACAAGGGTACGCCGGGAAAATCGCTGGAATGATGGTGACGAAAACTAAATATTAAAAAGGACCTAGTAGATACATAGAAGTATAAAATTCACGCGGTAGGCATTTTTTTATCTATGAGTAGATAAATATAGATAGGTAACATAGATTAAAAATAAAATTTGCCTGGGTAGAGACCGCGCGAATTGTATACTTCTATGATAGGTACAATTACAATTCAAACCTGATAACGGAGGTCCAATAAGATGGCCGATACCCTGCGCCAGCAAGACTAAACCATAAGCAGTCGTGAAGTCATCCAGCGACACCAACTTTACCAGCAAACTCGGGGTGAAGGTGAACGATGCAGCGAAAAGTAAACCGAAAGCAGACGCCACAGAGGCGAGAATCCAGTAATTGGTGGTGGCTGGTGGCAAGGCAGCGACTGAAGCGCCACAAAGCACGAGGCAGACGGCGTAAAGGTTGCCGATTGAGACTTGTGGAAAGTCACCGATCCAACCAAGTCCTACCTGCAAATAATAAAAGTGTTAATTCTTCTAATTTTATGTTTTCATATGGCCCTTTCCAAACAATGTCAAACGTTATATTTTCCATTAAATTATAGGGGGAAATTAGAAAAAAAAATTGTAAATGCTCATTTGACTGTACACCTCACATCGCTCAGGAGAGACCTAAGGTGTTAGGTATAGTTGGTGTACTATTTTATTTCTACTTCTCAATTGTATTTTATAGTGAAACCGTCAGCATGCATTTTGCACTCTTTAGCTTCATACGTTAGTCGTGAAAGAATCAATTACCCACAAACCGCCTATAATTCTGCAATTTCATGGCAATTTGTAAGAAAACCTCCGAAAAGATAAAATAAATGAGTTTCATTGTAATCTAACACTGCAGTTAGGTACCAACCTAACCACAAAGTTCAATATTCTAAATGCAGACTAGGTAGGTACATCATGATTATAAGCGCATTTAAAAACAGATGTAACCAGTAAACCAGTCTGGCTGTCCAGTCCAAGGTCTCAAATGACACATTACAGTCACCAAGGCTTGCCAGAAATAACTATCCAGTTTCAGTCTGGCTAAGAAAAAGTTACAAATTAAATGTTGTATAGATGAGATGCTTTTAGGAATGGGCCTTTCAACATATGGTTCATTCAAAACACAGAACTACAAATATATTTAAATAGTTTCTCTATTCTGTGGATTCAAATCGAGTGGATTACATTTACATGATCAAGATTTATCAGTCAATCCTAGTATTTTGTAATCTGCGGAAGATGGACGTACTGATCGTACGTCCATCTTGAGCTTATTTATTTGGTGGATTAGAAACTAGAAATTTTGAAGTCAGATTTGAAAAAATATTTCTTCACAGTTATGATACCCTGGTTCTTATAGTGGGTTTTAGGCTATACCTAGTAACCAGAGGTAGCGTAACCTTACCTAAACGTATTAAACTAAGTACGGTAGGGGTTTCTTCCCTCGACTGCACATTCATACCCTGGCGAGTAAAACCGCGGGGAACAGCTAGTTCTTACATTATAAGAGGTATGTATAGTGTTTTAGTGACACTTCTCATACAATCGTTGTTTTAAAACCAAACTGTGCCAAATTCCGAGAGGAATCCTCTAAATTTGTCCCAAAATATATTGAGTTTATGCTTGCAATGTCATCGCATGGGCAAAGTAAACACGATTCGTCAAGCTTATTTAATTCATGATGAAAGAAGTTATCAGTCAAAACCACTTCTCAAAACTAGTCAGGTATTATTTGGTGCTTATTTACTATGAGCATGTCGTATATAATTCCTGTAAAATATATATTTGTCTTGAATTTATTTGAGTTGAATACTTGTTGATTGTGAATGGAAGTAGCTAACAACCAAAACCAATTGGTTATTCTACAGATATAAACAAAGTTCCAAGCTAATTTAGGTAAATTGCCTATTCCGAAAACAGTAAAGTCTACAATTACTTAATAACCTTCTACTCCACTAGTGGACTAATCGGTTTTCTTACATTCTAAAGGTCGTAAGGTCAAATCCCAACCGGGACCAATATAACTTTATACCTTTTTTCCAGACTCTTTTAGGACATTTCTTTCAATCAATTAAAGATGATTTTTTGAGTCAGATGGCACTTAGGTTCTGACTGTCTTCTGGTATATTTTTTAATTTTTTATTTATTTAACATTTTACAAAAATTGTTACAAAACACCATTTGATAAATTTCAATAAACCACAGAGGTTTGTAAAGAAACCACGTCATATGCTGAAGCTGAAGATAGCTTGGTTCCAGAATGAACGAATTCCTCTCTGTCACTCGCTGGTTGACTATTAGAGGATCCCTTTCTAGAAAAAATCCGCCATTTTAATTTTGTTTAATTTCGTTGCTTTTGTATTCACTTTTGTTTTCAAGCTCGGCGTAAGGGTATTTTTAGGTTATTTTCCATATGATTCAATTATTAATTACACAAGTCTACAATGGTTTCAGTTTTAATGATTGATTTACATAATATATAGATATATTACAGAAATTACATCACAAACATCAGGAACAAGCAAGGTCCGGACCTTTTGACTCACATGATTTGAAAGAATGAAGATTGGGATGGACTCACCATGCCAATTGTATTAGTAACCCCGATCAAGCTAAGCATAACAGCTCCGTCGTCTTCACTATAGCCCTTGTGAATCATATGCTCAGCCAAATAGAAGTAGGGCACGATGAACCAGATGAACAGGATAATGGTGCCGAGACAGAGCAGGTTGAAGGTCATCTTCTTAAAGAGGCTCACATTGAACATGTCGGCGAGGCAGCTGACGCAGTCGTCGTACCATTTCTGGAAGAAATATTTTTAAAATATATCTTAATACAAATACTACGAATTTGATTTTGAATGGTAGCAAGATCTCAGATCTTGATGATGATCTTGAGATTGTTTCAATCAAATCAAAATGTTTATTGCTTCCTTCATATACAATGCAGGTGGGACCGTAAAGTAACTTATTAAAAGTGCAATATTTATAAACTAGCTTTCGCCCGCATGAATTTCCCTCGGGAACAGTGCTTTTTCCCGGATTAAAAGGTGTCCTTCTCAATACCTAGCTATATGTAAATTTCAGGAAGATTAGTCCAGTAGTTAGGGCGTGAAGAGGTAACAAACAAATGTACAAACTTACTTTCGCATTTATAATATTAGTTGGAATACATATCTTCGTGACAATCTATATCTAGAACGTAGTCTACTTTAAGAAGGCAGTCTCATAATACTTAGATTTATGTGATTAGCCCTAAAATAACGTTTCTAATATTTACCTATAATGATTTTTGAGTGCCAAATTCTATTTCTGTCTGGTGATTTATAAATATGATAACAAAATGTTGAAAAAAGTTGTTATAGATATTTACCTCTTCTTTCTCGTTTATAGTGATCATGGAATTTTTAAATATATCAGGGCACGATGACGCTTTCAATCTGTATCTCTTGATATTTAGTATCGCGTTTCTATGACTAATTGAATTTATTGGCATTTTTAAGTCTTTTAAATAATGATGGTTCACTGAAAGCTGTTTCTTGAGCCAATCTCTTTTATTCTCTTTGCTGTCTTGTTTTATTAATATCTTAGTATCATTTCTATCTTCATCAGATTTCGATTTTTTGAATACCCGTCCTTGCCTAGGGTTCTTTAGTTGATAATTTTCATAATCTTTTTCTTTCTTATGATTATATTTTTCTGAGTTTGTTCTTTGAAGCATTGGTTTCTCGTATGCAACTATTGGTATATCATTTTCATCTTCAGGAGTTTCTATGACCTTTTTGTGACACTTTCTACTGACGGCAAATGATGGATACTTTATCTCAATATCATATTCTTTGCTAGTGTTCTTAACAAGCGTATCTAACATAGACATTGAAACCTGTAAGAAACAAAATTTATGTTAAAGTTAATTTTAATTTTAAATGAATGAATGAATGAATTGAAGGGTGACTATAAAAATAAATAGATTTTAGTAGACATGAAGTTACCTTGTCATTGTAAGTTAAATACGTTGGCAGGTTTACGACTGATCGTGATCGTTTTTCCTTTTTACATTGCTTTTTCTTCATTAGTAACATATTTTGATGACGTCTTATACTTGCAGCTTCTTGCCTTATGACCTTTTCAGGGGATACTCCTCTTCTGATTAGACCACCCATACTCTTACCTCTGGTAGGGGCATCAAAATCAAATGCGTAAGGATTACTTATAGACAATGAGCTGGAATTCCTTGAAACAACACTATCTCTTTTGATTTTCCCTTCGTCTCTACTACTTTTCTGTTTCTTCTGTTCTAAAATCCACCACTCTGGGTCTCGCATTACACACCCACAAACGCATAAATTCAACAAAGTCCCAGAAAGAAGAAGTATAGTACCTCTCCACCCATATTCTTCAATAAAGTACTGGGTCATAGGTGCATACACAAAAGTACCAACTCCAGTACCGCATGCTCCTAAACCAACGGCCAAATTCCTCTTCTTCTCAAACCAGTACGCAATAGATACTACGGCAGTAACGTACACCAATCCAAGACCCAATCCGGCGATCACGCCAAAAGTAATCATCATCATTTCTAAAGTTGTTGAAATAGACGCCAGTACAAAACCAAGAGTAGATATTAATCCTCCTAGTATGGTCATACTGCGACATCCATATCTGTCTACTAAAGCACTCATAACTGGCCCAGATAGTAAAGGTACTGCAATGAAAAGACTGCCGATCCATGCAGTCGTAGATTTACTCGCTTCAAATTCCTCCAAAAATTCAATATACAGCAAACCAAAGGAAAAGCTAATTCCATCAGCGATCATAGATATTACAAATGAAGATAATACGACAACCCAGCCCCATCCACCATCTGGTATGGCAACTTTTTTATTTACATTAGCTTTCTCTACATCAACATCGTCCTCTATATTCGATATAATCTTCACATGATTTCCTTTTCCTTCTTTAGTTTCTAGTATAATGTCTTTAGGAACAAACCTATTTGAAATTTTATCATTAGACTTAGTTATTGTGACTAAGTGGTCTAAATGACTCAACTCTAAATCCGGACTTGAAAATGTTGAAGTGCACGAATTGATAGTAGGTTCATCTTCTTCATCTTTACAGATCCCTGAAGTAGATTCAGATAGTAGAGACTCTCTGACAGCCAAATCTCTAACTGGATCTTTATTCTTCGGTGCTCTATTTCTTACTACAATGCGTTCTGAATCCATAGTTTGTACTAGAAATAATACCTTGGAGAATACTGTTAGTGCTTTTTCTTCAATATTCTTATTTTCTTAATCTTGGATCTCTAGCCGAATATCTACTGGCTTCTCTAGCAACGCAGTTCAGTTTAAGTGTGTTAGGTTTATTTTCACTTGCAACCATTAAGAATTTTCTGTATACACTTCTCTTTTTAAGGCCTCCCATACACGCGTCGTTGCTGATAGTGGCGCGATACAGCGCCACAACTTATCAAATTATAATTCTGATGATTTTCAGCGTCTCTTGAAGGTCGATGGCGAACGTCTGAAATCAATAAAAAGCATACGTGAGTAATGAATTGCTACCCCGAATTGCCTTGGCTTTTCTGATCATGACACGGCAAAAAGTTACAGCTACTATCAGAACTTTGAACTATTAATGGATTCACCCATGACTCATGAAACATCAAGGGTTACGTTACGCATACCATTAGGCTATAGCTCTGGGGCTATAGGGAATTTATACTTTCTTTCTCTCTCTCTTTCATCCTACCGATTCCCTGATTGAACATTACTGAAGTATGAGAAGCTTGAAAGTCTAGCGGGGCCATGCATTTTGTATCGATATCGCGTGTCAAGCGACTGCGAAAGCTTGGATTGGCCGCCACTAGTGGCTCTAACTTGAGCTACTCCTCGTAGTATAGATGGTATTCGTAAGACTGTGTCAGATGCCTTTATGTAGCCTTAAAAATCTGACAGTGTTGATCACTAATACACTCGGATCATGTTCCTTATATATATAAACATCACGGGTTCCCTGTAAATAGGGTTACGGAAGACAGTTATCAGTCGTTCCATTATAATAAACGCCTTTTGATCATAAATCATCAAAGTAGCCGACAAATGTAGGACTGAAGATGCACGTCAGACACTCGGATGACGATGACTAAAGGCATAGGTTTCAACACAATAAGTAGCTTTAAAATTTAAATTATTATGGCAATTTGGATAGATTGTTTTTTTGTTACTCGTAATGTTGCTAAAACAGATTTCGATGAAATCTGACTCTGGAATAATTTAATCTGGAGTCGTAAAAGGTGATTTGTCCGTAATGCGTAGATATATTTATTAAAAAAAAAAGAGAAAAACACAGGTCACAAGAGGGTCACAATTTAAGTAGTTTTATCTCACCGACTGATGGCATTTTCAAGAAGGGTTGAAATCAGGTAGGGGGTAAAAATGAACACAAATTTTTTTTGCCCCCTCTAAAAATATATACCTAATTGCCCAACATACTTATTTCAATAGACATACGTCTTGGTATGGACGGACACGCGGGGAAAAATTACAAGAATGACCTCGAATCACGGTAAAACAATAAAAGAAAATATTAGCTTAATTAAATAAAAACAACGTCTACTTTCCAAATAAAATCATGATAAAAAAATAACTCTAATTACAGTGCAAAAAGATACAAATTCCATTTAACTATCTCATACCTTTGTATAGAAGTTGATATTGTTTTTCAGTGTTCAAGACAACCGTACGATTCACCTTGCTTTCACGATATACTGCCGGCGCCAACCGACGATCAATAGGGGGAGTTAGGGTGGTATCCACCTTCCAGCCATTTAGACCTCCACCTCCCCTCCAAGAGCTAAAATCCCCGAACCCGAAAGAGGAGATTCGACGGTTTTCAAAAGATCTTTATAAACTGGTCGGGTAAGGAAATCTTTTAATGGTGTAATTGACGTCACTGAGGAACAGTAAACACGAAGTTATACCAAAAATATTTGCTTTCTTGATATTTTATGATGGCGACATTAAATACCTACGACACGACTTTATGAAAATTATTATGGAAGACAAGAGAGGGAAGACGGGGAAGACGTAGACCAAGGAGAGTAGATAAAGGAAAAAGTGGGAGTCGTGTCGTATCAGGATATGAAAAGGTTAGGGGAAGATAGAGACAACTGGAAGAGACTCCAACAACAAGTGCACAGCTCTAGCTAATATTTTATGTGTGTTTATGAACGTCTTATATACCTGACCTGTTTTATTAAGCCCGGTGTAGCCTTATATCATAATATGATCTAAGGGGATAGCGCAACGACTCTTGCAGCTATTGTATGATATCCATTTGCCAATGTGGAGACTAATTTTGTTTCAACAAAAATGATCATTCTTTTGCCAACGAATATAATTTGTTCAGCCCGAGTTGATTTCTTGCTCAAGTACCTTCATCTTCGAATCATTACTATCAGAAATCAGGTCAGAATACAGGTAAACGCAATAAAATCTAACTGTTTTTTTTTTATGTTATTTTCCTGGTTCTTTACTTATTTTTGTAACAGTTGGAACAAATACTATAAATCTTTATAAACGTTTTGTCATTTTTTACCTATGTTAAATATTTATAAATTTTTATAAGTAGCTTAGTTAGCTAACTTCGCTTTTATAAGTAACCTTAGATCATTTAGGTACCAATACGTTGTTATATTCCTTAACTAGCTGTTCCCCATGGCTTCGCCCCGCGTGGGACTCGGTTATATCGCGCTCAAAAGTAGCCTATGTTTGACCTCAGGTCGTTAACTACATTCCTACCAAATTTCATCACAATCTGTCCAGCAGTTTAGCCGTGAAGAGGTGACAGACAGACAGACAGACAGACTTTCGCATTTATAATATTAGTATGGATATTAGTATGGATATGGAAGTATCGATAGTATGGATTAGTATGGATCTGTAGTGGAAGTCGCCTGTAAAAAACTGAGAGCAAAATTCACGCTACGCGTAAGCTTACAATTAGTATAGGTACTTAACCACAAAAAAAAATATGTATTTCGCTATAACTTTATTTGAAAAAGTTGTTCAGTATAGTGGTCTGAAGCCGCCCTTAAAATATTTGAAGTTGATTTGTGTTCACCTTATACAATATTAGGAATTGGAAACCCAGTAGGTACCTAAGAATTGAGGACATTTATGTCGCAGAATAAAGTTGATTATTCTTTGCCAAAACGTCCCAAATGAAAACTGTCTGACATGACATTTCGTGAAAGAGCCGCGTCCCTGGAGAACGATTTAGTAAATTGTTTGTAACAAAGGCAGTTGATCTGTTTACTATGTTTATACAAGTGACACAACATTATACTGACTTGTTTGTATAGTACGTCCATGTTTGAAGGTCAGACGTGGGTCAGACATTGTTTTGTTTTTTGTTTGTGTAGTTTAACCTTTGATTAAATAGTAAAGTGCCTTTAATTTACTTAGAAGTAACGAGTGATTTTCTATTCGAGATCGCATGGCAATGGCTTGAGATGCAACTGGAAAAACGCTGGAATGACGAATACGAGGTAAGTAGGTAGTTATTTACCTACCCAGCGCCCTTGAATAGCCTTGACCATTAATATATTGGGCACACCCTTGACATAATTTCTAGTGGCACCAAATTAATGGCTATATCGGGAATCGTCCTATAATTCAGAAAAAATATTTATAGTTACTAGCTGTTGCCCGTGTCTTCATCTGCGTGGAATTTATAAATTAATTTCATAGGTTTTTTTAGCAAGGAATTACTTATTATTGAAGAAGCCTAAGTTAAGCCTTATAATGTTTACTGCCAGTGAAATTTCCGTCAAAATCAGTCTTACTGTTTAGAAGATTACAGACAGACAGACAGACAGACAGACGAAACAGGTTTTTTTTTATTTGTTTCGTAAAGTCGTACCTATACGTTCTCCCATGGCATTGATATTATAATCTTTCATCTATAAAACAATACGTTCTGTACATGTAAAGACCTTTGCCTTTACCATCAATTTTTGCAAACGCAATCGCGAATCGTGCTGTAGCTTAGCCATTGTTTACTTTATTTTCCTTTAAACCAGTTTAAGGTTTAAACCACAAGGTTTTACAAACGCAATATTGCTAGCGACCGCATTTAGTATGGAAATCCTTAGACATGCACATCTTTATCTCTACCATAAACTTTTGCAAACGCAATCGCAACTTGTGCCTTAGCTCAGCCATTGTAACTTTTTTTTTCATTTAATCAGTTTAAACCACAAGGTTTTACTAACGCAATATTGTTATTTAATATGGTAATCCTTAGTTAGTAAGTTTGTAAGCATTTATTTTAATTCCACAAGGAACGTATAATTTAATTTTAAACAATTTTGTGAACGCATTTGTTTTATAAGTTGTATGGTATTGTCAGCATATTAAAAAAAAAATATGTCTGTGGTAGTATGTAGAGGAGTCTTCTATATAAATTATTGAGAAATTATTTTTTTAATAATAAAAAATATTTTTCTATTTTTATATTCAATATTTGAAATGAATATATCGAAAGCGAAAAACCATATATTATTTTCTACTATGACCGACTTTGACGTAGTAGAATTTAGTAGGAAAATGACTATACTCTTGTGGCAACACTGACACATTCTTTTTCTCCGAATATTGTTGGAGACACGTGCGTGATTTACGCCGAAATCTCTAAAATAAGTAAAAATGAGTGAGGGAACTGCGACAATTCGCACGCGCAAATTCATGACCAACAGGTAAATGTGCAAAACATTGAAATCCAATCGTGAAATTGTGTAAATCGTCGACAACGCTAAACCTCACCATGACAGGTTATGTCTGACAACGTTTTGATATTTTTTAGATTGTTGGCGCGCAAGCAGATGGTCTGCGATGTGCTACATCCTGGAAAACCCACGGTCAGCAAGACCGAAATCCGGGAAAAGCTGGCGAAGATGTACAAGGTGACACCTGATGTAGTGTTCGTGTTCGGATTCAAGACGAACTTTGGTGGTGGCAAATCCACTGGATTCGCGTTGATCTACGACACCTTGGACTTGGCAAAGAAATTCGAGCCAAAACACAGGTTAGCCCGCCACGGTTTGTACGAAAAGAAGAGGCCGACACGCAAACAGCGCAAGGAACGTAAGAACAGGATGAAGAAGGTGCGTGGTACCAAGAAATCGAAGGTCGGAGCGGCCGCCAAGAAGTAATGACGGTTTAGCCTGTAAGTAAATAAAAACCCAAAAAAATATTTCTTGTTTTTATTTACCTGACAGCAGTTTGAGGTTATGTGAAAGTACTGAGTGTGATACAGAAGTATTTTACCGTGCCTAATTTTTAAATTGTGGGTGTAAGTTGTTATATCAGGTATGGCTCAAACACCACAAAATAATAGCAAAAGCACTTGATTTTAATGCAAGCCAGGAACTATACACTAATGTGCATTGATTCCAATCCGAAGACATTCACAAAATTTGAATAGCTCCAAAACTTAATAGTTATGTTTTGGTTTTTTATAAATTTTGTATTCAAATTTCTTAGAATCAAACAAGTTAACTGTCCAGATTTGCAGCTATATGCCAGATAATTTCATTCCTATTAACACATAGACTGCAGCTGGATTAAACAAAGTTGGGCCAATTAACAGTGTTCATATGTATGGAAATTTCACCCAATCACTCGTGTGTGAAACCAGTAACATTGGAATGCCTTTTTTCAGTAGTGAGTGTAGGTGTTAAGGATGTATAAAACAGTGGATACAGCAGCCTGCTTTTAATCTGGGTGTCGATTCTGCTAATGTTAAATCACAATCGTGTCAAAATAGTGTTTCAATGGTAGTGCTTTTTTACACACTAATTACAAGAAATGTATATTTTTTTTATATCACTTCTGATGATCACACCACACACTAAATTCACATCACATCATACTGTCATAACTCTTGTAAATAGTGTGTAAAAAGCACTTCTATTGAAACACTATTTTTATACGATTTTGTCTTAACGTTAGCAGAATAGACGCCCTGTTATCTATAAGGGAGGCTTATCCAGCTGATTTGTGGCTGAAATGATGATGATACTAGAACTAAAGATCGGTAGTTACTCTCATGCTGGCAGGGCCTGTTTTAACGTTAAAAATCTGGTATTGTTACCTCCTAAAAACAAAGGTATCGTTACTTGACAAGGTATCGCTAACTCGGGTAATGTTAATTTTCAACAAAATTATCGTTAAATATTTTGTTAGTACGAACAAAAGTATCAGTACCTTTTTGTTAATACGCGTTTTAACGATACCCACATTACAGATACCAAAACTAACATAATGGAATTAACGTTAATTACCGCTACTTATAGTGTTCATTTGGTAACGGTAACAAGCCCTGCATGCTGGATGCTTATTTTTAGAATACTGTTATTTCCAACTTGAATACTGCCTTTTACATGCTTATAAGTTAACTGACCATCAGACTATTAGTTGTGCCCCCAGCACGAGGATGCATATGTACTGTTTTTTGGTCAGAAATATCCAATGCTCTGGAAATGCATTGTTCAAAGTGATCCAGGTCTTCTGTGGTTTATAGTTAACTAGCGACCTGCCCCGGCTTTGCATGGGCATAAAAACCTTTCTCTTGAATCACTTTATCTATTAAAACAAACCGCATCAAAATCCGTTGTGTAGTTTTAAAGATTTAAGCATACATAGGGACAGAAAAAGCGACTTTGTTTTATACTTTGTAGTAATAGTGACTAGCGACCCGTCCCGGCTTCGCACAAACAAAAACATTCCTCTATAATCACTTTCTATTAAAAAAAACTGCATCAAAATCCATTGCTTAGTTTTAAAGATTTAATCTAACATAGGGATATAGGGACAGAGAAAACTAGTAATGTGGTCTTTTCTTAAGTCAGATCTTCAAATCTCCTAATAACCTCTTCATGGACAAGGCATCCCATCTCAACCCCTTATTTTTAAAAATGTACAACGTCTGTTAATCCCATTTTAACTAAAATGTGTTTTGTCTCCTTCTTTCACATTAAACTTTGATAGAAAGGGACTTAGGGCTTAACAAATGTTTGTTATTTTTTATGAATAAGGGATTAGTCTGCGTTGCTCTATAAACGACGAAAGAAGTATAGCATGAAAGTAAATCAACAATATGATGATGGTCAAAACATATGGTAAGTAATGCAAAATGCTGCAAGTTATATCTTTGGAATGGAACACCAATCCTCCTACTCTTTTCAACATTTCCAAAATAGAGGTTCTCAATTTGGCTGAATTATTTTTCTCATATCATTAGCTGGATTTAAACAAAAAGATAAAATTTAGAAACTGTCTAACGTTCTAAATAGATGTTGTGTTGATTAAAAAAAAAATGTGATTAAATTTCAATATTTCAGCGAATTGTTTTAAAAATAAAACAAATTTTATAACATCGTAGTATACTTTATTTAGAATCATTCAATAACTTATATTTATTTTTAAATTACATTTTAGTGCGATAGTTAAATTAGAATAACTACATTTAATATGTACGGCTGATAAATTAATTTTGTAATAGGAGCTTTAAAAAAAAATGACAAAAAAATAATCTGTCATATGTAAGTACCACATTTATATGTAACATTAATCCGATGTTTATGTGCAGATTTTTAAATGGCGCGAAAATATCTAAATAATACGGCGCTTATTTTCCCATCTGCTTTTGGTTGGCTGCGTAGATGCCATGTTCGGAGCTAGTGTGTAGAACAAAAGCACGAGACTGTTGCTGTTGCATTAAAAATCTTATTGTAAAGCATTAAAGTCTGTATTCAATTGATGTTAGCAATGTATTTAGCCTGCCCAATGTTACCTTATAAAAGTGGTACTACTATACAAACCTGTGTAGTTTACTGATTCAGTGTAAATTGAACCAAAGACACGTTAGTTATTTACACAATTAATTACTATTTAAATAAACAATTGTCGATACAAATAATGTCCAAATACTCATTAAATCGCGTACAATATAGGCACATATACTATTAACCTTGACCATTAAAATACCCTTAAATATCTTGAATTTCATTTTGAGCCTATTATTCAAATTAAATAAATAACTACTTAGTTACAAGTATAGCATTACATAAAATAACTTTGTACCACACAAAAATCACTATATATAAGGTGAATTTAAATCAACTGCAAATATTTTAAGGGCAGATTCAGACCACTAAACCGAACAACTTTCCTAAATAAACTTATGTCGAAATACGAAAATAAATTTTTGACCTCCCATATAAATCCATACTAATATTATAAATGCGAAAGTCTGTCTGTCTGTCTGTCTGTCTGTCACCTCTTCACGGCTAAACTGATGGACCGATTGTGATGAAATTTGGTAGGGATGTTGTTAATGACCTGAGGTCAAACATAGGCTACTTTTGGGCGCGATATAACCGAGTCCCACGCGGGCGGAGCCGCGGGCAACAGCTAGTTGAGAATAAGCTGATCTAGTTAAGTATGGAGAGTGAAAAATAAAATTTCACATGTCGATATAAGTTTATTTGGAAAAGTTGTTCAGTATAGTGGTCTGTATCTGCCCTTAAAATATTTGCAGTTGATTTGTGCCCAACTTGTTAAAAAACGCCACTGGGCAACATTTCTTTTATGACGAGTTTCAATATTACAGATAACTAAAGAATAAAACATTGGAAATTATCCAAACTACTTTAACGTCAAAATAACATAATGCTAAATTGCAATGAACTTATTAACTTAATCTGTTTAATTATAAAATAATTGCACCATATCTCCTATAAATAGTCTTTATAAGTGTACAAATTAACTTGTGATATAAAACAGCCAAATATTAAGTAATAAATTCCTCTATTATCAATGTATTTTAATAATAATGGGTTAATTAATTTTAAGATCGAATGTACCATGTGTTTATATAATTAATGTGCAATAAAGATTTATACTGTATTGTATTTGTAAACTTGTTAGTAACTTAGCGCACGAGGCCGAACAATTGAAAGGAAAAGTCCTCAAAATTAAAGTTTGCTACTATTTATTGTGAAAAAGTAAAAATAAATAAAATTCTTAAATCAGATAAAATATAAAATAATAATAAATACAGTAATTTATAATTTAGTATATAACAGGAATTTATTACTTAATTACCATTGAATATTTCACCTTAAAATAATTACAAATACTGGTATGGAATGAGCAAAAATTATAATAGCCTTAAAAATGAATTTTGAACATTATTGTGATACAAGATATAAACTCGCCCTAGAGCGAATACGCACTACAATCCGGACCGTCATTTTGCCGGTTAGACACATAACTTGTATTAACGTTTCCTCCAGTAAAGAGAGGTAATGTTACTTATCTAGGTATCGTTAACTCTCCTAACGTTATTTTTTATCCAAATCAACGTTACCTGCTGACAAAATCTATACGTTTAAAACAAGATAGACGCAGACGCTAGCGACTGCGTTAGCGATTTTGTACGGCAGACCTGTAAAGCGCCTCTGGCGGATAGTAAGGCAACTAAGAAATTCCATACAAAATCCTAACGCAGTCGCTAGCGTCTGCGTTAAGAAAAACTCACACTGCACTGGTTCGGCTACAGTGTGTTTTCGCTCTTATTAGAAGAATGTCTAATTTACAGGTTGACTTTTACTTAGTATACGTGAATTTTTACTTAATTATGACCTCAGAATCCCTTCTTTGATATTCTGTATCATTGTGTATATATATTTACTAATTTGACAAATCGCGAAATAAGTTTCGATTTGGATAATCAAACAAGTGACCAATTGAAACATTATTTTTCGAATAGACAACATACCCCATTGGTCTTGTTTTTAAAATTCAACCTGTATATTAAGACGATTGAACATTCGCATTAAAAAATAAAACTGCTCTAAATTTATTCATATACGAGTAGGTACAGTGGGCCACATATAAACCACTTTTTTTATACTATTAAATAGGCAAACAGGCGTACGGCCCTCCTGATGGGAAGTGGTAACCGCAACCTATGAGACACCTGCAATACCAGGAGCACTGCGAGCGTGTTGCCGACCTCGAATGAATGACACTTCCCAGTTATTGGTTAAATGCATAGATAGGCGACACTATAGAGAACTTGTAAGGAGATCAAGCAGGTGCGACTGGAAAGAGATGCGAAATGCAAGTACAGCGCAATCTCCCGAGATTCGGCTCGTATCACCGAGAGGTTGGCAGAGCCATGGGAGGTGGAGGGAGTGACACTTCCCAGTATATTTTCCTATGTGGCCGACTATATGCTAAACCAACGAGTACGCATGTTAAGTTTCGTATAATTATTATTGCTTTAATATTTTTCTAAGGAACTCTAATTTGGGTATTTTATCTATGACGGAATTGTAGCAAATTGCTACAATTAGCCTTTACCTAATTTAGCGTTCCGTCGCCCCTAACTTGCTTACAAGCAGGTACGGTGGGCCACATAAAAAAGCTAACCCTTACTTAAGACGATACCTCTGAGAACGCTAGCGCTACCATCATTTAAAAATCATTATTCACTGAAAACATAACTTATCAAAAATTCGTGTTATGTAATTAAGGGTCTGGATCTAAAGTTAATTTTAATCATATTAAATTATATTTCCGTAGTTATAAATTGCAAAACTGCTAAAAGTGGCCGTTTTAGGCAATATTGCAATTTGTAACTATAAGGAACAATAATTAAATAATTTTATATGTTTAAAATAAACTTTAGATTCAGAACCATAATTACAGCAGAGGGATTTTTGATAACTTGTTTTCAGTGAGTGATGATTTTTAAATGACGGTGGCGCTAGTGTTCACCGAGGTATCACCTTAAGTGGCATACTTTTGATGTCGCTCACCGTACGTACTTACGTCCAAATAAATTCTCAACCCCTTATTGGGCTTAATTAAATTTATAATTAATTTATTAAATTAATGGACTTAACAAAGGTTTGTCGAGCCCATTATAACTAAAAATGTGTTTTATCTCGTTCTTTCACTTTAAATATCGATAAGAGAGAAAGGGACGAAACATATTTTTAGTTAATATGGACTTACAAAGTTTGTTATTGTCAATATTTTACTGCAAACCATAAATACTATTAATTATTAAATTAACAAAACCTACTAAAAATACCCAGTGGCACTTCACAATTAAGACAAATCTAATGACCTACCCCATTACCTACCTCATATGGTGAAATCCGACCAGTCTAGGTACATAGGGGCCAAAATCAAAAACCTTAACCTTCTTTCGATCAGTCGGGAAAAACGAGCATATAGAAGTTACTAATTAAAAATATATATAAAATGAAATCGGCACCGTTAAATTTGTTAGCGTTTATGCAATTAGTATGAAAATATTGCATTTTAGGTACATAATACTCTACAGTCTACTAGTATAGCTTAGTTTGGTATAGTAATAACAAACTAAGAAGAGAAAGAAAAAGAGAAAACTAACCCTAGTGAAAAAGCTAATTTTTATACAGCGAAATCTAATTACATATTAAACTATTACGTCATCTGTAGTTAATTAATTTTACGGGACATTCTCTTAGTGAGTATATCAGACGCTAGCGACTCCGTTTGGATTTTGCATGACAAACCTGTACAGCGCCCCTGGCGGATAGTAAAGTAACTAAGAAATTCCATACAAAATCCGAACGCAGTCGCTAGCGTCTGCGTTTATGAAATCTCATCTAGTATGAGGGAACAGTAATATTAAAACCAACCAGACTGACTAAGACACACATTAGACGCTTATGCACGCATGATAGTTTTTCATCAAACAAAGGGATGGTACGCGAAAGGTGAATTGAATCGACTGATTTCCAAACAATTTTTTTTGACTCCGTTTGGATTTTGCATGACAAACCTGTACAGCGCCCCTGGCGGATAGTAAAGTAACTAAGAAATTCCATACAAAATCCGAACGCAGTCGCTAGCGTCTGCGTTTATGAAATCTCATCTAGTATGAGGGAACAGTAATATTAAAACCAACCAGACTGACTAAGACACACATTAGACGCTTATGCACGCATGATAGTTTTTCATCAAACAAAGGGATGGTACGCGAAAGGTGAATTGAATCGACTGATTTCCAAACAATTTTTTTTTATTTATATCAAGAATTTTGCGACGAGTTACGATAGAACAATTAAATCAACTGATTTCCAAACAAATCATCGCAAAATTCTTTATTTAAATTAAAAAAAAAAAAATTGGTTGCCTGTAAAGTCGGTATACGGGCGAAAGTTTTACGTGACAACGACTTTGAGTCTGTCTCTCTCGCTCTTAGGCGGGCTAACAATGCCCGAGTGGAAGGGACGCGTGCCTCTCACTCGCTCTCATTGTGAGCGCATAACGTGAGCGGAGCGTAACGCAGTTTCTTGAAGTGTCACCCGGCAAACCAATTTATGACGTTGTCACGTCAAAAAATTAAGATGATTTGTTTGGAAATCAGTCGATTCAATTCACTTTCGAGTACCATCCCTTTGTTTGATGGTTTTCCTTCATGCATGAATAAACGTCTAGGGTGCGCCTAACAGACGACCCTTGCAAAATGTGTATGACCACTGGTCTGCTGGTATTTGTGTGCGTGTATTTTTGCTTGTGTTGGATATTTTTGTCAAGTGTGTGCGTAGCGACGCAATCGAATAATGCATTAGTATTAAAACTTATTATGTAGGTATGTTTTCTCACCGCGCGCGCATACTGTGGCACTTTTTCACGTAAAAATAAGTGCGAGTGTAGTCTTCAGTCGGTTTGATGTAGGTCATTTAAGACGGGAGAAAAATGTAAGATGAAATTATATTTATTCCTTCATCAAATCACTTTTTGAATACCACTATCATTGAAATCACTGTTCAACAGTTTATTACGTGAATTTTGGAATATTTGTTTACTATTCATTCAACTAGCATTTATAATACAGATCACATTATTCTATTAATACGTTTAATAAAAAATTATATATATTTGTAATTGAATTACACTCGTTATATAAAGATATTTTGAATAATATAAACAAACATCCAACATTATTACAACGCTAATGTGTTCCAAAGGTAAGTAATAAGTTGGTATAGTTCGCGGCATATACGAAATGACCTTAAATGCGCAGTAGCCGATTTTCATACAAATTTTAACGTGCGCAGTTTGTGTCCAACTTATATGCCGGGTATTATAGAGTAGATTTCGTGTTATAAAGTCAGCCCCCTACAAACAAACGCTTACGCTAGCGACTGCGTTAGTAATTTTGTATGCCTAATCCGTAAAGCGCCCCTGGCGGATAGTAAAGAATAACTAATATCCTGACGTATTTACTTTTATACAATCTCGTGGTAGGGGGCAGAATATAGACACAAACTGTGTATGGTTTGTTTATTTTATCCAAAATTTCCTGTTTAATAAGATTGCTAATTAAAATAAAGGAATTTGGCAGTTCAATGCAAAATATTATTAATAGTAATATTAAGCCAATTACGTCCAATGTTTGGCCAGATTATATCCTGGATTTAATGTTTGGTGCAAACGTTGGCCAAACAGAGTTGTATAGTTACAATTCCACAGCCATAAAATTTGACAAGCAAATTTTTACAAAAATATGTTTTGTCTCTTCTGTCGATAAGCAAACATTAAAGAGTGCAAAACATATTTAAACAATTAAAATAAGTTTCATATTTTTTTAAGAATACGACAGAGACAGGTCACTGTCGAACATTGGCCAAACAAGTTGGACAAGACCATGCCAAACATTAGAGCGAATCGTGCTAAAACTAATACATTGGTATTACAAACATTGGCTAAACATTAATTGAACGTTACTAACGTGCGCTGTCACTTGTCGCCCCTCGTGGGAGAGTGCGCGCGCGCAGGCTCCGCTTCTGATTGTTTCTGTTTGTTTTTATCTTGGACGTACCTACAGGAAACACATAATTAATAAATACTAGCTTATGCCCGCGGCTTCGCCCGCGTGAACTTCCCTTGGGAACGTTTTCCCGGGATGTTTCTGGTTCTAAGCTACCCCCCACCAATTTTCAGCAAAATCAGTTCAGCCGTTCTTGAGTTATAAATAGTGTAACTAACACGACTTTCTTTTATATATTTATATATATAGACAAAGAGAGGGTACAAGGACAGAGAGAGAAATAGGACAGAGGAAGTGTGAAAGGACAGAGAGAGGGAGATAGAACAGAGAGAGACATACCTATACACATCGTCTGTGGTCTGCAGCGTGCCAAGCGCCAAATGCAGCCTCCTACCAGCCGCCACGGGCACGTTGGCCGGCGACCACCAGTCCACCACTCGTCCCACGACCGGCATTCTACGTAGAAGACCTTCTTGCCACAAACGTTCGGCGTTCTCACGCTCAATGTCGGCTTGGGCGGCTTCGATACCTAAAGAAATAGTATACACAACCTTCATAATTGAAAATCTAACTTCTCCACGCGGTTTCAGCAAGTTTTATTTATATAAATAAATAACCTATTACTTTTCCCAATCAGGCAATATATACGCAGAAAGATTTTTCAAATCCGATCAGCAGTTCTAAAATCGTTCAAACAGACAAACTCTACGGCTTTATAATATTAGTGCCTACTTGGGGGTTACTATTGTCTCTTAAAACCATGCAAGATCCAGTGAGTAAGCTAAATGTCACCTTACATCATGTATTGCGCTGTCTATCTTACTCACTGGATCTTGCATGGTTTTAAGAGACGGTAGTAGGCCACCTTATCGAAACACGATTGACAAATAAACTTTGTTTTATAAAAAGTAATTTTTTTACTTATTTATTTTCTTAAAATTTGACAAGAAATTTACAGTTTTTAAATTTATTCCTCAATAAGCGTTGGTCTTTAACTTATCCACAACAAATTTCATCAAAAATCGGTTTAGCTGAAAGTTTTAACGTGACGTCAAAGGCCCTTTTGATTGAGCCACGACCTGATTGCTTAATTCACCTCTTCTGTGTAATTTCTCTGTGGTATTATACCGAACTAGCTGTTCCCCGCGGTTTCACTCGCCATTAGTGTGTATGTACTATAGTCTATAACCTTCCCCAAAAATAGGGCTTTCATATAAAAAAAGAATTTTGCAAATACGACCAGTGGTTTTCAAGTTTGTTTCAGCCAACTCTGCTACCAGAATGTTTAAATTTGGCAGTGGAAGCGTGAATGATAGGAAAGTTAGGCTGATCACTAAAAATAAACAAAAGAAAAGTACCTTACGCGCTTGGGCGTGACTTGCTTATTAATCCGAATTAATTAAACCCGTTTATGCCCCTTCTCATGAGATTCCTACACATCCCCTATTAATTCGGTGTCGATCCAGCGAAGCACGCGAATTCAGGTAGAAGGGTGATCTCCACACAGGTTATTTCACTACCGAGTGTTCAATTGTCAATAAACTTTAAACCTTTATCCACTAGGCAACCGGGCCTCACTCACGATATTAATGCGCAATTATTCCCGAAGATTTAACGCGAATCGTATTAGAATGGTCTATCCCGAGACTTCACAGGTAATAACAAAAGGAATGCATCTAACCACGGCCGCGCGATTAAGAAGACTGAGACTGTCATGGCGTCACGCGCGTCCAAACCCGGTAGTGATGTACCAAAACCAATACTTGTCGATTATCCGAATCGAGTAAATTCAACGTGAATATATATTTGTCTGATGAATGTTTTATCCGAAACAAAGTTATAAGCGTTAAAACAAACAAACAAACCAACCAACAAACAAATAAACACAAACTCTTCAGCTTTATTATATTAGTATAGATGCGGAGAAAATATTTGTATGGATTACAATGTCTCACCTTTCTTCAATACTTCAGTCATGTTCGTCAGCGCCCTGGAACTCTCTTCCACCTCCTTGCCGGCCGATATCACCAGCTCCAGTAACTCATCTACATCCGTATCGGCTGTCACCATGCCGAATCTATAGGACAATTTATTTAACTTCAATAAAATAACATAGTGTGGCCAACGAAAACGTGACCTGTTTTTTTCTTTAAAATATATTATGGCAACATTATTACGGTTTATGGTATTATGGTTAGTACGAGTTTGTTATCTTGATGTTTGCTATAATTATTAACTTTTAATAATTATTTACTAACTCCATATTAAGGTGAACTCTGGTTATCGTTATCATCATTTTACAAGAAGTTCACTGCGAGATGGATGCTGGTAGGCCTCCCCCAAGGATTTCCATTATGACTTTGGCTATACAGATAGTATATTTAGAGAACTATACCATATAATGGAAATAGATACCGTAACTTGCTGGTGACTGTACCATTAGGCTTTTGAACAAAAGTCACGGTTTGGTTCTTAAATTATACATTTAGTTATAACGACACGTATAAAAATATTAAAAAAATTCAAGTGTCACAGCATTTTTCTTCAACTATAGTCAGGGATACCATATAAAAAAAATTTGAAATTGCCGCTTTTTTCTCAGGTCACGCTTTCGTTAGCCAGACTCTATCAACAACAATCTTAAACTAAAGAATAGTACGTTTTTCATCAAAAATAAACAGGTGAAACCAAATAAAAGCTTATAAAATCAATGCCACTTTTCGTTGTTATTTTATAACTCAAGAACTCACCTATCCAAACCAGTGATGTTTAGTCTTTGTTCGGACTATTTAGAAGATGGTTTATGTGAAGCGTATATGTACCTGACATGGTGATTATGGGTGAATGTATGATTTGATTAATGTTTTTTTCATAAATTTGTAAAGTATGTAACTGTTACCAACCTGACACACGCCATATTGTCCTCTCCGTCGCCACAAGAGAATGCGCCGTCGGTGGCGCGCAGTGTCTCCACTAGTTGTCTGTTCAAATTGTTAATTTCATCTGTAATGTATGTTACAGTTACCAACCTGACACACGCCATATTGTCCTCTCCGTCGCCACAAGAGAATGCGCCGTCGGTGGCGCGCAGTGTCTCCACTAGTTGTCTGTTCAAATTGTTAATTTCATCTGTAATGTATGTAACAGTTACCAACCTGACACACGCCATATTGTCCTCTCCGTCGCCACAAGAGAATGCGCCGTCGGTGGCGCGCAGTGTCTCCACTAGTTGTCTGTTCAAATTGTTAATTTAATCTGTAATGTATGTAACAGTTACCAACCTGACACACGCCATATTGTCCTCTCCGTCGCCACAAGAGAATGCGCCGTCGGTGGCGCGCAGTGTCTCCACTAGTTGTCTGTTCAAATTGTTAATTTCGTCCGGTGATGCGTCTTCCCAGCCCGCTGGGACGTAACGAACACCGCCTAAACCTAAAAACGGAATATTTGTTTGACAATGTATAAATAAATAAATAAATAATTTCTTTATTTTTCTCTTCACAAATAAGTTTTATGTAAAACTTAAAGCTATAGGCAAAACATTTATTGTTAACAATTTTGGCATTACTTTGTGAAGAGATTAGTTCCTGAAATAGGTCCCATGAGGAACCTGTGCTACAGGTAACTAGGCCCTCCCTTCGAAAACCTAATTATTAGTTGGTGCAGTAAGTAAGTGGAATGTGTTTTGATTGACAATGAACTGACTTCCGTTCGGGATATGGTCAAGGTATTGACATTATATTATTATTCGACGATCTCCGTGGCGTAATGGTTAACATGCCTGACCGCTACTCAGGAGGTCCCGGATTCGATCCCCGGTCAGGTTAAGATGAAAAATGATCTTTTCTGATTGGTCTGGGTCTTGGATCTATTTGTTATAAAATATAGTATCGTTGAGTTAGTATCCCATAACACAAGTCTCGAACTTACTTTGGGGCTAACTCAATATGTGTGATTTGTCCCTATATATTTATTATAAAAGTAATGTGTATATCACACGAGTGATAGAATACATATCTTCAAATATACAATGTGCAAAATTCCAGTCAGCAGGTAAATAGAATTAGGTTTGTAGTCATGTGGAAACAGAGAAATTTTCCATGGTTTATGAAATGATACTGGGTTTTATCATTCGGATTAGTAAAATATCTTAAAACGATGACGATCATGAAATAAAATATCAACATAGATAAAAACAGAAGCGAAAAATATAACTATAATTGTTAGATTTTTTCAAAAACAAACATTTTATTTGCCTAGATATTTACCTGCCCATCCCGGCACGTGTACCAATTTCAAGCACGGATGATCCTTCAATTTCTGATGGAAAGGCTCCCTTAATGTCACCGTGGCTTCAAGTACATGCAACTGTGCTTCTAATTCCGCAGCCCAAGCTTCCACCTGTTCGTCTTCTAGAAGTGTGCCTTCTAACGGACAATACCGGAGTACTACTCCATGTGCTTCGGTCTCGCAAACTTCTATGCTTATCTGTAATATAAATTTCGAAATTTCCAAACGAAATCTTGAACACGCGTTTTGTACACACTGCATTAGATAGTGTAATTGGTACAATGTGGCGTGACCGGACAATATGGCGTGTGTCAGGTTGGTAACTTCAAGAATAATGACTTGTGACGGATAATAGCGAAGAACTACTCTGTGTGCTTCGATCTAACAAATTTATATGCTTACTAGCTGTTGCCCGCGGCTCCGCCCGCGTGCGCCTCGGTTATCCGAAAGTAGGCTATGTTTGACTCACATATTTGTTGATTGAAATTCACAATCGATCCAGCAGCTTAGCCGTAAAGAGGTGACAGACAGACAAACAGACTTTCGCATTTATAATATTAGTATGGAAGTATGAATTATTATGAACCAAATGAAGTGTCACTTACCATATCAGCCTCTCTTTGTAGCACCTGTCCGAGCCAAGAGTTGAGTTTGTCGTAATAAGGCGGGGGTTTCTCAGCGCCGGGAGGAGCGAACTGAAACGCCACGCATGCTGACGCGTGACTCATCGCTTCCTGTTAAGTCAAATCAAATCTTTTATTAAGACAAAAAACAAAATATTCAATTAATTAAACAACAGTGCCCCTAGTATGTGTTTTTTTTAACGCAGACGCTAGCGACTGCGTTAGGATTTTGTATGGAATTTCTTAAGTTTCCTCACTATCCGCCAGAGGCGCTGTACAGGTATGTCATACTAAATCGCTAACGCAGTCGCTAGCGTCATCGTTAAGAAAAACTCATACTAGGGGCACATAACAAGTTAATGAAGACAACCAGATGTATGATGTGATGATTCACGTTGGCACAATAGGAAAAAAAAACGCCCTGTGGCAGCCCTAAAAATTAATATATTCTTGTCTTGTTGTATTCTGGTCTTGATTCTCTTGGCCCCCTAGTGATAACATAGTCACGATTTAAGATATATTTGAATTCATAATATATACTGTAAACTTGAATTTAGTGCTTATATCGTAAATTGCAAACATTGAATTTATTACTATACTGCTTTTTTTGCAAATACCTGGGCGACCGAGCTTCGTTCGCTTATTGTACTGTAACTACCATTTTATGCAGAAAATCTTAATGCGTGAAAAATTTTCACTGAAAATATGGGTAAAATGAATTTACCCAGACATGGAACCTAGCTAGATTATCTTTTTGACAATGAAATAACACGTGTTTAAAATTTCAAATAATAACAATAATATACTCAATCTTTATTAAAATTCATTAGAAGAAACCGTTAGAGCCGTATTCGAAAACGCGAGTACAAATAAACTTATATAGGTACAAATATTGATGTATAGGATAGGATATTGCTTGTTTCACAGTATAGGATAAGATTCGCGTCAACTATAACATAGGTTTTACCAACTAATTTACATTTTACATTTATATTTTAAATTAGATGACAATTTCGTCGCAATTTTTTGATTCGTTTTCGAATCAATCAAATTGTAAGGAACTGATAAAATCTCGTAGATATCTAAAGTTAGGATATTTTAAAGTACTTGTGTATAACATACATTCGCTAACGTCTGTTTATATACAACTAGCTTTTGCCCGCGGCTTCGCCCGCGTGGGCTTCCCGGGATAAAAAGTATCCTATGTCCTTCTCCTGGCTCTAAACTACCTCCCTGACAATTTTTAGCTAAATCGGTTCAGCCGTTCTTGAGTTATAAGTGGAGTAACTAACACGACTTTCTTTTATATATCTAGATACTTTAAAGTGTGAGTGCTTCGGATGGAAGGCGAATTAAGTAGAAACTTACCACGATATCTATAGTAAGCGGCTCATCGCCACCGGGTCGTTCACTCTGTAATAAATGTAAAAAGGCATTAATTAAATAATTAATTATGTTTTAATGCAGAAATCGATAGTTGAATATTTCAGTGTTGGCAATACTGAAAACTGAAGTGATTAATGTTATCTTCTCATTTAAAAAGGCGCAGTTTCAATCGTATGCTTTTCAAATCTGGCAGGAGTCCACTTCTTCGGTTCCACTTGCAATTTACTACTAAAGATTTTTGTAATACAGTCTTATTTTCAATGGAGCCAAAATAAATGATGAAGGATTTTACTCCTCTACGCTATAATGAAGTGTCCAACAATAGGACTTTTTACCGAAACCTCATCTTTGGTACATCTGTTTCTGGTTCCATATAAAATCGCTTCCTTAATTTCTCTGAGCTATAGTGAAACAGTAACTTACTAGCAAAGTAAGCTTCAAATTATCAACAACGCCATGAACCGCTTCCGCAGGAGTCGATAATGTTTGGTTCGTGTCTCAGGAGTAAAGCATGCAATTTGCTACAGTAAATTATGGTAATAGTCGTATTTTCAATGAAGTTTTAAAATCGCTTCCGTTTTTCTCTAAGCTATAGTGAATTAGTGACTTACCAGCAGCGTGAGCTTCAAATTAGCCACAACGCCATAAACCGCTTTAGCGGATCTAAACGCGGGGTCAGACGTTGAGTGTAATAAGGAGCAATTGTGTTAAAAGTTGGCTTTGCTCTTCAAATCTGGCAGGAGTCCTGTTCTGCAGTTCGCGTCTTGAGACTTTGCAATTTTCTCCTTAAGATTGGTAATACAGTTCTATTTTCATTGTAGTTGAGTTGAACAAAATTGCTTTCGTTCTTTCTATCAAAGTAGCGACTTACCAGTAAAGTAAGCTTCAAATTAGGAACAAATCCATAAACCGCTCTAGCGGATCTGAACGCGGCGGTCAAACGCTGTGTGAGAGCGCGCGCGCCGGCTGAACGCATTTATACACGACAAAAAGGCAACTTCGGAAAAGGTGCTGGCCTTTATATAAAAATAGGGAGCAATTGTGTCAAAAGTTGGCTTTGCTCTTCAAATCCGGCAGGAGTCGTGTTCTGCGGTTCGCGTCTTCAGACTTAACTGCAATTTTCTCCTAAAGTTCATGGTAATACAGTCCTATTTTCAATGAAGTTTTTAAAAACGCTTCCTTCATTTTTCAAATCTATAGTGAAACAGCGACTTACCAGCAGCGTGAGCTTCAAATTAGCGACAACGCCATAAACCGCCCTAGCGGATCTGAACGCGGCGGTCAGCCGCTGCGAGAGCGCGCGCGCGCCGGCAGAGCGCACGCACGTCCACAGCGGCAAGGCCGGCAAGCGCCCGCCGCCGCCGGACAAACCCGCCAAAGCTGCCAAAGCGCCCTCTCTGCTGCCAACCTGGCAACAAATCATAATTAAACTAAATAACAAAAACAAATCAAAATAAAAAACAGGCATAATTTTACAACTAAGATGATATCACGGTGAACACTAGCGCCACCGTCATTTAAAAATAATTATTCACTGAAAACACAAGTTATCAAGAAACAAAGTGTTATGTAATTAAGATTCTGGGTCTGAAGTTAATTTTTAACATATTAAATTATAATTCCTTAAATTGCAATATTGCTTAAAACGGCCACTTTTAGCAGTTTTCCAATTTGTAACTATATGGAACTATAATTTAATATGATTAAAATTATTCGAAAGATAATTAACTTACCGTATTCACGCCCTTTGATTGGTCGTTTGCTGTGATTGGCTCTGGTATTTTGAAAAATGTCTGTTATTACGTTAAGAAATTAACATTTTAAATAAAATTAACAATTTAATCCTATAGAACGAGTATTGACAACGGTAGTCAGTTATAGTTCAGTGGAGACACTACATACATATAATCACGTCTTTATCCCATACGGGGTAGACAGAGCCTAGAGCCATAAGACCTTAGGCTACGTTTAGCATAATGGTAGTTGAAACAGGAAATCAATAATGATGGGTTGCTAGCCGCATCGCCTATGTTATGATCCCCATTCGGCGATTCCCTCAGACGACTTTTACGGCTTGCGCGGGAAGAGAAGCAGCCGGTACATTCTATGTTTTTCTTTTTCACACACTTTGTTTGTTTTTTTTTTGTGGAGACACTAAAAAGAAATATATTAAATTTCGCTAGTCGTATGGCCCGACTGCCAAAGTAATAGCATAGAATTAGTAATAGTACTAACGTAGTAATAGAATACAACATCAATTAACTCAGAAAGTATTCTGAACAGTGATAAATAACACTTAATCGACGCGGATTAAGACAAATATAAACGTTATCGTGTTGTAATAAGAGTGTTTTTTTCCGAACCAAAACTGTTAAAAAATCTGTGATATATAAAGGATACGACTGTAGGCAACCCTGGTACTCCAAACCATGGGCCTGGTGTTAAGGTCAGTGAATCTGCCAAGTTGAAAGTCTGAAAAATAAATATCCTCTAATATTAAACGAGCAATATTTGTATATAGAATAATTTTAAATTTTAAAAATAAATAGTAAGTAACATAAAGCTAACTAAACACATTAATAAACGAAGAGCCCAACTATTTTGTATGAAGTGTTGCGTTTCAGCAAATGTACTTCTTATGGACTTGTCCTTTAGGTAAAGAATTGAACCATCTGAAAATGGGTGTCGCCGCTGATTTGATAATACGCTAAAACATCAGCACAAAACGAGGGGAACAAATATGTATACTACGCTTTATAAACATAATAATTCATACAAAAAAGTAAAAATTAATTTCAATCATTCGAGCAACATTTCATGTAGGTAAAATCGTCAATCGACCATGCACAACCTGGTGTTAGAGTTCTTCGGAACTGCTTCTCAGCCTCTGACGTGGTTCCTTTATGCAGATGGCAGCCGGGACCAACGGCTTATCGTGCCTTCGGAAGCACGGAATCATCTTAATTCTCAGACAATCAGGTGATTTAGGTGTGCAGACGACCTCCGTGGCGTAATGGTTAACATGCCTGACCGCTACTCAGGGTCCAGAGGTCGATCCCCGGCCAAATCAAGATGAAAAATGATATTTTTCTGATTGACCTGGGTCTTGGATGTTTATCTATATGTATTTGTTATAAAATATAGTATCGTTGAGTTAGTATCCCTATATATTTATTTATTTTTATTTAATGCCCTAACCAAACTGAAACAAACAAAGTAAAATGCTTCCTTTGGGGATCGAACCCACGACCCCCGAGTTAACAGGCAAACGCCTTAACCACCGGACCACGGCAGCAGGCAATCTTCGTTAATACAAGTTTAATACCAACCTCGTCTCTAGCCATAACAGGCGGCAACGCCAACGCATGTCCACTCAAATGAAGATGTAGGTTCTTTTTACTACATAATTGGGCTAGGGCTGCTACCGGGGAGCCCCATCCCATCGGCGGGGCTCCAACTTCGCCCAAAACTAGAAGTGGGATGCGGTTAGCGGCTGTGTCTTCATCGCATATCCTCTCTAGTGCGTCTATGTCCATGCCACGACCTTGAAAGTCAGAAACATGGCTTAGGCGTTGATACGGGCAAAGAAAATTAAAAATAAATTTAGTGTGAAACTGTTTTTTGACCTGATGATTAAGTAAAAAAAAACTTTTGAGATTTAATCTCGTCTTATCGGACCATTTTCTTTATTGTAAAACAAGTAAAAAATACTTTTATTAGGTGTTAAATTTTAATAATGTATTTTTCTCTCTTTATAATGGTAGGAATAAGGTTTATTAGCAGAAAAAATATCAGATTTTTTGATTCGGTGAATTAATTATATTTTAACTTCGAAAGACCCGGTGCCAGACCCGATCGAACACCTTTGCCATTTAAACCATTCCAATATACTTACAATTTAAAATAAAATAATATTTTCCCCATATATACTTCTTGCAAAAGTATAAATTTCGAACTCTTTAGAAATATCTCTCATAGAAATACAATTTTATTTATTTTTTAAATAAATATTTAGCCGCCGTGTTGTCCATTTGAAAATTCCGACTTGTTACGGGCTCTTAGCCCTCTCCTTATACATAACATTCCCACGGATCCAACGCCAATTACGAAACCTTTAAGAAGAACATATGAATCACTGTGGAAACTGCTGACACGAAGCCACCTGCATGGGAAGCCACCCTGGGAGCTTCTTCGGACAACACAGAGCGAGTCGAGAGTCTGAACTATCACCACGCGTCCTGTGACTCCTCGCCGATCAATCGTTGATCGCTAGAGTAAGTCTTGGTCAATCGCTGACTACTAGTTTATAAGTTTTCTGTACTATTCAATTTTTAAAAACCTCCGCCGGCGTCCCGTTGACGTATCTGGCGCAGTCGGAGCGGATAGTTCAATTCCCGTGCGTTTCACACTTCGAAAAAGTGCGTGAACTTAGCCAAATCGTTGGCAAGGCGGACTATCTGTTATAGAACCTACGAATTAACGGCGTCGCGAAGGTTAACGCGAGTGAATGGTGAAAGTTTCGTTTGTGGTCATCCGAACATCGATGGTGCAGCCCGAGCAGACTACCATGATCTCTATGTGAGTAGCTTTATATACAGTTCTATTGTTGATTGCTATTCCTTCCCGAATTAGTGCAGAAATTCCCCTAAAAATCTAACTTCGATTTTCAAACTTTAGAATAGATCAAGAGAAATCCAACTTTGATTTTTCATCATATTAGTTAACCAAAATTAAAGACTTTATTTTTAACTAGCATTATAACATATCATTCAAAATTTTCCATCCAGATAGAGACCGTAATATAAGACCCAACACCAGGGCTTATATACGAGACGATATTAGAAAGTCACGGTTTCATAGAGAATTATTAGAGTCACTATTAGAAGAGGACGACACAGCTATGGCTAACGAAAATAGTCAACAGGCCATGCCTATCATAGATAAGGCAGACCAAATCTGGAAAGCCTTACGCAATGTTCCTGAATTTGACGGCAGTCCTAGTGTTCTTATCAGATTTTTGAATATTTGTGATCAGCTAATATTGAAGTATATCGATCTAGCACCCGGTAACGAGTTAAATAATTCAATTTTGTTAAATGGAATTTTGAACAAAGTAAAGGGAAATGCTTCTAAAATTTTAGTCACGAATGGTATTCCAAATGACTGGAACGGTATACGTCAATCATTAATTAACAGCTTTTCTGATCATAGAGACGAACCGGCATTATATACTGATTTATCAATGTTATCTCAAGGTACCGACACACCTCACATCTTTTATGAGCGCGTGCAACACTTGCTAAGTACCATCATGGCATACGTAGAATTGCACGAAACCATCCCTACTACGGTAGCAGCTAAACGCGAGCTCTATTCTAAATTAGCTCTAAAAACTTTCATGCGCGGATTAAGAGAGCCTATCGGTTCCCGAGTTAGATGTATGCGTCCCGATACATTGCTTAAAGCCTTGGAGTTCGCGCAGGATGAACTAAATGTCATGTACATGCAGAATAAGGTTCCTGCCTTGCCTAGTTCATCTACGTCTAGACTTCAACCCTTTCGTAATTTTAACCAAAAACCTATGAACTTCTCGCAAAATAATATTCCTCAATTAAATCACAATAATCAGCCTATGCTATCCTCCTATCAAAGTAATTTCCCCTCAAATAACTCACCCCTAAATCAAGGACATAACGCGTCTAATTTCTCCCCTAATGTAAATTCTAATTTTAGGCCTAATCAATTAGGCCCATCTAGAACTCAACAGATGATGAGAGCTATGCCCTCCAATGTGTCTACAGGATTTAAGATCCCGCCTAGACCATTTAATAGACCAACTCAACAAAAGTACCCCGTACCAATGAGTGGCATTAGTCACCCCATTGCGAGAGTGCTACCCCCTACTCCACAAAGACAATTAAATCTAAATGAATATGAACCTATTTATGACGGTAGTAATTACTATGACTACGACCCTTACTTCCCTCCCGTAGAAAACGACAACCAACACTATGACTATTACAACTACGACGAGCCTGAGGAAAATTCTGAAAATACTGAATGCAATGAGGAGGTAAATTTTCCTCTGGACCACAGTACGAACCACCCCAAATAGAACTAAATTTACAGTTAAATAGAAACTTACCTTTTGTACATATCTCTAACCCTCCATTGAAATTGCTTATTGACACGGGCGCAAATCAGTCATTTATTAGCCCTGAAGCAGTGCAAGATTACTTTTCTGACTTTCCTTTAGACTATGACCCATTTGTTGTAACAAATATTCATGCGAGAACATACAATGAATTTTCTATAACCCTTCCATGCTTTCCCGAATTTAAAGATAGAAATCCCATAAAACTATTAGTATATAGATTTCATCAGTATTTCGATGGCCTAATTGGCCTTGATTTACTCGAACAGTGGCAAGCTAAACTAGACTTTAAAAACCACGTAATTAGGACTAGATTTGCGGAAAATCCAATTCTTATGCATAGTCCAGTAAATGTAAATTTATTTCAAACTGTAGTCCCTGCAAAATCGTCTCATGTGGCTAAGATTCCAGTCACAGTAGACAACGGTAATATTTTTATAGAGGGACAAACCATAGAAAATTGCAATATAAATGAATGTGTTTCCACCTCGGAAAACGGGCAAGCCTATATGGAAATTATTAACCCCTTAGACGAAGACGTAACTATCTCATTAAACGCACCAATTTATGCAGAAATTTTTCATGAGCAAACTTTACCTAGACTGACTGACGTCGACCGCATGGACACTCGATTCCGAGAAATCTTATCACATTTACGGACTGGACACCTGAACTCGGAAGAGAACAGTAACTTGTTAAAATTAATCGAAGAATACTCTGACATTTTTTACCTAGAGGGTGAACCACTTACCTTTACAAATAAAATTAAACACCGCATTTTAACAACTGATGAAGTCCCCGTCCACAGCAAAACGTATAGGTATCCGTACATTCATAGACAAGAGGTTAAAACTCAAGTCCAAAAAATGTTAGAACAAGGCATCATTAAGACCCTCAACGTCCGCTTGGAGTGCTCCAATCTGGATTGTGCCTAAAAAAGCAGATGCTTCCGGTAAAACCAAGTGGAGACTAGTAGTTGACTTTAGAAAACTTAACGAAAAGACTATATAGACGACCGCTACCCCATCCCCAACATCACTGACATACTTGACAAACTTGGCAAATGCCAGTACTTCAGTACTTTAGACCTGACTAGTGGATTCTACCAAGTGGAAATGGACCCCAGGGATATCCACAAGACTGGATTCAGTGTAGCTGACGGAAATGGCCACTATGAGTTCCTGCGTATGCCTATGGGCCTCAAAAATAGCCCATGTACTTTCCAAAGGGTCATGGACAATGTACTAAGAGGTCTCCAACATGTAATTTGTGTAGTTTACCAGGATGACATTTTGGTATTTTCCACCTCACTCCAAGAACACATAGTAAATCTCCGTAAAATCTTTGACAGACTACGTGAATCAAACTTTAAGGTTCAATTAGACAAATCCGAATTTTTACGACATGAAACTGCCTATTTAGGTCACGTTATCACCCCCGACGGTATAAAGCCCAACCCCGACAAAATTAACGCTATCCTAAAGTACCCCATCCCCAAAACGACTAAACAAATAAAAGGATTTTTGGGACTATTAGGCTATTATCGGCGTTTCATTCCCGACTTCGCACGTTTGACTAAACCACTGACTTCATGTTTAAAGAAAGGCGCAAAAATAAACCTAACAGACGACTACATCAAATGTTTCGAGCACTGTAAAACACTTCTAGTTAACGATCCCATATTACAGTACCCAGATTTTACAAAAGATTTTATACTCACCACAGACGCATCTAACGTTGCTCTCGGTGCTATTTTATCCCAAGGGATTGTAGGTTCGGACAGACCCATTGCGTACGCGTCACGCACGTTAAATTCCAGCGAACTTAACTACTCAACTATCGAAAAAGAATTACTCGCGATAGTTTGGGCAGTAAAATATTTTAGGCCGTATTTATTTGGTCGAAAATTTAAAATTATCACAGACCATAAGCCATTGCAATGGCTCATGAATTTAAGAGAACCTAACTCACGCTTAACAAGGTGGCGACTAAAATTATCAGAATACGACTACACAATTATCTACAAAAAAGGCAAAACGAATACAAATGCAGATGCCCTGAGTCGTATAGAAATATATAACGAGGAGGTTATCAGTCTGAGCTCTAGCATTAGTGTAGTTAACTTATCTAGCTCATCTGAGTCTACAATCACTGCCCCAGACGACAGACCCATCATCAGTCAATCATCTACTGATACGGCACCTTCTCTCAAACCCTTAAGTAGCTCTAGTTCGTATGACGTACAGGAAAATGCTCAATTTACTTGTAACGCGACTATACATACCTCTCATGAACAGCCTACATTAAATATACCCATTACTGAGGACCCATTAAATAAATATAAAAAACAACTGATTATCAAAATTAGCAATAAACCAATACTAAGCAGGCCGAAAACCACCGTTCCTTTCGAATCATTCAAAAGAACCGTCGTAGAAATTTCTGAGGCAAACCTGGAAGAGCAAATTATATCATTAGTCAAAAAACATATTGACCCTAAACTACATACTGCTATTCTGGTGGAGCCCCTTGATAAAATGTATACAATTGTACCTATCCTTCAGCGTACCTTTAAAAACTCAGCACTAAAATTAACCTTAGTAAAGCGCGAATTACAAAATATTCCCGATTATCTATATCAGCAGGACATAATTTCTAAATATCACTCAGGTAAAACGAACCATAGAGGTATAAATGAAACTCATTTATCTCTTTCTCAGAGATATTATTGGCCCAAATTAAAAGACACCATACAACTTTTCATTAACAACTGTGCAATTTGTAACAGCGCTAAATATGACCGCAATCCCGTACGCCCTGAATATCAAATAGTTCCCCCACCTTCAAAACCTTTCCAATTAATGCATGCGGACATCCTTACAATTGAACAAAATAAATATCTAACAATTATTGACTCCTTTTCCAAATACGCACAGGCATATAGGATTCCAGATTGCACAGCCCCCAACATAGTTAAAACACTGACTCACTTCAGTACGCATTACGGGTTTCCATTGACACTCGTCACAGACAATGGCACGGAATTCACGAACCAAATCGTCGCCGAATTTCTGAAATTACATCAAGTAAAACATCATACAACAGCCGCATACGCACCAAATGAGAATGGCATTATTGAACGATTTCATTCCACCCTTCTCGAACATTTGCGCCTCCTAAAATTGCAACACAAAAATGAACCCACCCTCAGTTTAGTTCCATATGCGTTGATAGCCTATAACAGTTCAGTCCACAGCTTAACTAAGTGTCGACCTTACGAACTCATAAACGGACACTTTGACCCCAGAGACCCAACAGACTTAAATTTGACGGAACGATTAATGCAACAATATTTAAATGAACATCGTGATAGAATGGAAACGGTCTATAACATAATACACGACTCAGCATTGTATTCCCGAGAAGCGATGATGGCAAGACGTAACCTTGGCCGTGAATCTATAATGCAATACAAGGAAGGTCAAGAGGTATTTATTAAAAATCCAGAAGCAGCTAGAAAAAAACTTTCACCACGATACACTGGTGATAAGGTAGTTACCTACCTACCTATACATATCTATACATCGCGTAAACGCGGTCGGGTCGCTAAAGCCAGATTAAAAAGAACAAAGAAAACTAACCCTACTCCGTTGTTGCAGGACCCTGCTACTAACTGCGACTCTGGCCCTAGCCCAACTCGACCTTCTACCAGCAAGGACCATCCGACTTGACAACTTATCGAATGGACCTGGACTATTACCTTTTAAGTTAGGAAAAACTAAATTGATATCTCATGACCACACCTTTCTTCAACAAATCGACATAGGACAAATTCGAGAACAAACTAACTCTTTAAAAATACAACTGACAGACATAACCAACAAACTACCAAATAAGACCCTTGACTATTTTCGGCAACAAATATTGTACTTATTTAATCGACTTGACAGAATCTCGCTTCAGCTTGAAACTTTTGAACCGAAACGAGTCAAACGCGGACTTGTAGATCCATTAGGCACTTTTATTAAAAGTATAACTGGTAACCTTGACCATAACGATGCGATAAAATTCGAAAATGCATTAAATTTACTACACAAAAATAATCAAGAAATGTCTGTTAACTTAAACAAACATATTAGCTTACACAAAGAAATGATCTTTCAGCAAAATCAAATTTTAAGCAATCTTAGTCAAAATCAGGAGAAGTTGCATAAACTAGTAATTTCGCTATACAATGGCAGAAACAATAATAAGGAGTTATTTCATTATATACAACTATCACACATTTTCAACATAATAAGTGAAAATGTGCAAGACTTATCTTTAGAAATCTTTAGGTTAGGAGACATACTTGCACTTTCATACTCTAAAGTTTTGCACCATTCTATTTTGACTAGTAAGGAAATTATTAACATGCTAAGTAAGTTAAAATCCTTATACGGTCAAGATAGGATTCTAGATGTAGAAGTAAGATATTATTATAATCTAATTCGTTTAGGATCATACTATATAGATAATAAGATAGTATTAGTCCTCAAGTTCCCAATTACATCTTCGTTATCATACGACCTTTACCGTTTGTGCCCAGTTCCTAATCGTAAATCTGAAATTATCCTGCCACCCTTTCCCTACATAGCAATCAACTCTAAAGAATTTGTATACATGGAGGCAGAATGCCCGAAGTCCGATACTTGGTATGTCTGTGAAGAAAAGATAGGCCATCAAACCCGCGCTCAATATGACTGTGTGCATCAACTAATATATCGCCGAGAAGTGGACCCGCAGTGTACACCTACTACAGTCGCACTTACTAAAGAAGCCATGCTAGAACTAGACAGCCAACACTATATTATGTCTTTCCCAAAAACCACAAAGGTTCTACTGTCTTGCGAACAAGAGAAATATCGTATGCTGAAAGGCAGTTACTATGTGACGATCCCTCAGAATTGTAGCATTAAGACTCCAGAACTTTCTATAGTTAACATATATAATAAACTGCGAGGACATGCACTGGAAATAATGGGAGTACCTCAAATCAACTTTAATCTTAAGGAAAGCCTGCCCCGCTTTAATTTAACTACTATTGATCTGAATAAATTACACAATATCCAAAATCAAGTCATGGCACAATCAGAAGTTAAGCCCAATTCATACGATTTCTCAACTTTATATCATACGACTGTACCTGTCTATGGAATTATACTGTTCAGTACGGGCGCACTCGTCATACTTTATTTATCGACGAAGCAAACCAACGCTAAAACGCGATGCAACAACTTCATCTTCAGACCTATCCCTAGAGGAAAGAAAGGCCGCAACATTTGCCTAAAACATTGGCAAATAGTTGCTCTGCTAAGGGGGGAGGTGTTACGGGCTCTTAGCCCTCTCCTTATACATAACATTCCCACGGATCCAACGCCAATTACGAAACCTTTAAGAAGAACATATGAATCACTGTGGAAACTGCTGACACGAAGCCACCTGCATGGGAAGCCACCCTGGGAGCTTCTTCGGACAACACAGAGCGAGTCGAGAGTCTGAACTATCACCACGCGTCCTGTGACTCCTCGCCGATCAATCGTTGATCGCTAGAGTAAGTCTTGGTCAATCGCTGACTACTAGTTTATAAGTTTTCTGTACTATTCAATTTTTAAAAAACCTCCGCCGACGTCCCGTTGACGTATCTGACTGAAATGTATTTGTCAAAACATGTACGAACCGACAAACAAAACATCCTCAAGCCGTCATCGGTGTCATACACTACAGATTCCATGAAATTTTACGACTTTTTAACCAGAAGTAGTATACTGCTATCCTATCCTATTTCTATGCTTATAAAACTAGCAATATATATTAATTTATTTATACTCGCGTTTTCGAAAACGGCTAAAACGATTTCATTTAAATTTTAAACATAAGTTCTTACATAGTCAAAAAGATAATCTAGGTCCATGTCTGAGAAAATTCATTTTACCCATATTTTCACGCAAAATGATTTTCTGCATAAAACGAGCGAAGCTAGATCACACTGGTACTAAGTAGTGAATACTAATGTCATTGGCATGAATTTTAAGCCTAAGGACTCTGGATATGGGTACGTAAAAGATGGGTATTACGTACACGACACCTTAAGGCTTAAGGATAACACTCAGACGCTGCCTGCTTGTGGCTACAGTCCCGTTAATATTACCGCCTTTAAATACAGAACTCAACAAAAAAAAAAACTTCACACTTTATTTTCTTGTAATGTGTTCTAATTTGCATGCCAAAAGGTAGTGTATAGCAGTTCTCTTTAAAAAAATCTTGTAATAAGCTTGTACCCATATACGCAAATTAAGAATTTGATTGATTGATTGAAAAAACAAGCGCAAGCGGAATTAGGAATAAAAAAAATATGCCAGTTGATTCTTTTGTTAATTCAGTCAGTTTTAATTCAATTCAATTCATTTATTCGCATATAAGCATAATAGGTAACAAATAAAAAGTGCAGTTATACATGCAACCAGTTTGGGCATAGCGACATTAAGCAATATCTAGCAGTCATTAGTAATATAAGTATACATTATATGTCACTGTTACTTAAATAAATAAATTAATTCAAATTCATTCATTCATAATATAATATGAAATTAAATAGAATAAAAAATGTCAGGATTCGAATTACATTCATATTTCAAAATATCAATAAGTTGCAAATTGTTATATACCTAGTCATATTGAAATATTAAATATTTAATCGAAATTTACAGATGATAAATCTATTTGTTGCAATTAATTGAATTTAGTTGGTAGTTTATTCAAGTTTGTCATTTAGAAATTCGTCTTTAGAGTAATATGCCCCCGAGCTCAGCAGTGATTTCAGTTTACTTATAAAAATTGTTTCTTTTTGTTCATTTTTTATCTCGTTCGGGATCTTGTTAAATATTTTTATGGCCATTACATATGGACTGTTCAGAAACATTTTCAGGCGTGGCGTAATTATCAGTGACCACGACTTTCGTACTTATATGAGTGTTCTATGTTATATGATAACAACTATATAACAGTAATAGTATTTAAGTACATTGTTGCTATTTATTTCGTACAGCTAGAAATTATTTAAAAGTTTTTTAATGTAATTATCAACACCACAGAATCCTAAAATGTGAAAGTAAGTTTGTTTGTTACGCTTTAACGCCCTATCTACTGCACCAATCTTCCTGAAATTTCGCATACACATAGATTAGATAGTATTGAGAAAGACATAGGATACCATTCAACCCGGGAAAAAGTACTGTTCCCGTGGGAAATTTACGAAAGCTAATATATAATAGTACTGTCGTACTAACACACACTGCCCAGCGTGGCATTTAATACTAATTGCTGAAGTCATTAGTATATCTTATATATTATTTAGTTTAGTTAATTTATTTTGACCATACACTCCTCATGTATTATTAATCTCGGGCTCTAGTCTATACAGAACATATCCAGTAAGAATTATGAATATAATTCCGTCAGGGTCGGCAACGCGCTCGTGACACTTTTGGTGTTGCAGGCGTCCATAGGCTACGGTAACCACTTTCCATCAGGTGGGCCGTAGGCCTGATTGCCTACTCAGTAGTATAAAAAAATATCAATATATGTTTTCAACCTCAATTGGTTGATATAACTTAAAATTTACCTGAAGGGTGTACTGGTACAGGTTTCACACAAGCCAATGGCAGTCCGAGTTGCCTGCACAGATGTTGGACCACGCCGAGGGGACTCGCCACACAGCTGTATATGCATGGCAGGCGGGTTGTAAAGGCCAATGCTGGAACAAAAACGAACTATATTTTAAGTATAATTATTTTTCATTACTTTCTACAAAAAATATACAAAACTATTTAATAATGTATGATAGGTATACATAAAATAAAATGTGGCACCATCTTCTTCTTCTTATGGGGTCCTAGGTTATACGAAACAACTCAAACCTTTGGGTCCTTTTGTATTTTAATGAATGTGGTACCATAGTTTATGCGCCCATTTTTTGCGGGCCGTATGCTCGACTGCCCACGTGATTGTTAAAAAAAAATAGTTTGATACCAGTAACACTATTTTAGTGAGAGCAGTGCGACAGCGATAATTTGAAAATGTAGGGAATTTAACACTACATTTTCAAATGATTGCTGTCTTTTCATTTAGGGTGCTCGCTCGTATACTACCTACGAGAACTTAGGAGTTCAACCAATAGAAACTACACGACAAGTAAGCTTATGTGGCCTAAGGTAAATCTTCTTAGTTGAAATGTCCAAGTTTAAGTGAAACTAACCTCCATCCTCTAGGTAGCGAGGGTATCTGTGATGCAGCAACATCCTTGTGACCCGTACGAGACCCTCCAACTGCTCTTGATGGTAATAGGCATTGTAATTTACTAGTCTGAAACAAAATATATGAATTTGTCATATTACTCTGTAACGAATTTCTTAATGAGAAACTTGAATAAAATTGGAACTAAACATTAAGATGATACCTCGGCGAACACTAGCCCACTGAAAACACAATTTATCAAAAATCCGTCTCATGTAATTAAGATTCTGGATCTGAAGTTAATTTTAAACATATTAAATTATAGATACAAATTGCAATATTACTTAAAACTACCACTTTTAACAGTTTTGCAATTTGTAACTAAAGGGAACTATAATATAATTATTAAATATGTTTAAAATTAACTTCAGATCCAGAACCTTAATTACAAAAGACGGATTTTGATAACTTGTGTTTTCAGAGAATAATGATTTTTAAATGACAGTTTCTTTTCACTTTTATTGGATACTAGCTTTTGCCCGCGGCTTCGCCCGCGTGGGCTTCCCGGGATAAAAAATATCCTATGTCCTTCTCCTGGTTCTAAGCTACCTCCTTACCAACTTTCAGCCAAATCAGTTGAGCCGTTCTTGAGTTATAAGTGGAGTAACTAACACGACTTTCTTTTATATATATAGATAGATATATCTGATGACAGCTAAATACTGCTTAATGTCGCTATGCCCAAAACTGGGTGCATGTATAACTGCACTGTTTATTTGTTACCTTATACTTACATGTATGCGAATAAATTGAATTGTTAATAACTGCATAGATTTGTAGATTCACCAGAAAAAACCTACAGCCTAAAGTCTAGCATCTATATACATACATGTTATGTAAAAGAGACAACAGGCGACCATCGCACGGGCAGCTTTCTCGCTCAGCGGATAGCCATCCCTATTCAACGCGGGAATGCTGCCTGCGTGATGGGAACCCTGCCAGGGGGCCCAATTTAGGTAATTTTTAGTTTATAAGTTTTATTTTGTTTTAGATTTAGTTTAGTTTTATTAAGTTAGATTATTTTTGTTTAAGTTTTCTTTTTATTGTATTACCTGTTTTCTTTTATGTACAATAAATATTTCTTTTTATATAATAATAAAAAAAAATTATCTTGTAAAATGTTATGTAGTAAATTAAATAGATAAATATGTACACATAGCCACAACACTAAACAAGTGGCCCATTTTTGGCTCCTAAAATAATGGAAACAAACCATTGAATCACTAAGAAGCATAAATATGAATGAAATTTGGTACAGAAGAACTGTCCTTCAATATAATTTAAAATGCAATGATTGCATAGATAGGCGACACTATAGAGAACTTGTAGGGAGATCAAGCAGGTGCGACTGGAAAGAGATGCGAAATGCTAGTACAGCGCACTCTCCCGAGATTCGGCTCGTATAACCGAGAGGTTGGTAGAGCCATGGGAGGTGGAGGGAAGTGTCCTTCAATATAAATAATAATAGGTATGGTTGTTTTGACTGTTGTACACCAAATCATATATTATGATGCTTTACTAATTTTAGATTTTTTCTGTCTTTTTGATCTATCTGCAATCAGCTCAAAGACCTTAAATTAATAAATAAGATATGTTGATGCAGGTTTGATAAAAAGTGATCACAAAAAAAGTACCTAACATGTTTGTAAGCATTTGTGCCTTTTACAAGAACAACAAATTCCAATCAATCATAAATATTTTGTTTAGTAATTTTCCATCATGTTACAACTAGAACCATACTACATACATACATATGTATGGCTATGTTACCTTCCTGTGGCATTTTGAAAGACTATTTTTATTATTTACTAGCTTTCGGCCGCGGCTTCACCTGCACGAATTTCCCTTGGGAACAGAGCTTTTTCCCGTGATGAAAAGTACCCTATGTCCTTCTCAATACTAATAGCTATGTGTATGCAAAATTTCAGGAAGATTGATTTAGTAGATAGGGCATGAATAGGTAATAAACAAATATACACTCACTTTCGCATTTATAATATTAGTTGGGATAATATTGTTAATTGAAATTAATTTTCAACAAAGTTATGATATGAACCATAATTACATAAAACCACAACAAAACCTAGTAATCTTATCCTGACTCAATTAGAATTCAAGGCAACTGATAACAAATGTCCATAAAAGATTATGCGAACTTAGGGTTTATGAGTTTTCCAATGCTATAAACTATAAAATACCTGAACATGTGAGCCATCCAGCGAGTAGTTTCACTGGCAATATGCGCGCCCAGTCGAGCAGCATGAGAGCGCTCAAGGCGCCCAAACAACGCAGAAATACTATGCGATAGTATTGCCGCACGGGTCGTCGCGTCCGTCGGCAGCAACGGCGGCTCCATACTCTCACAATTAGGGTCAGTCTTCACCACCAATTCCTCCAAAACTTTCAAAATTTCATCCATAGCAGTCTCCTCCGGTTCAAAAAAGCCGGCGCTGATTTTGCGCTGTTCTCGCTTCTTCTCCTCTTCCGGCGCATCCTGGGCGTTGACGCCAGCTTCCAGCCGTCCAACTACTTCGGAAACTTGGAACTCCAGCCCACCAAATGGGCGCCGGTCCTGTTGATAAGGGCCGAGTTAGAAGGGTCCAACAAAATGAAGTTACAACTTCAAAACATATTGGCTTACCTTGGACAGAAGGTCATTTTGTTTAGGTTCAGGTTTGGGCGATTCCGTTTCAGGAGCTGATGCGTCTCCCATACTGCGTGGCGAATTTTTCGCAATTTTATATCACTAACATGAAAATCTGTAAACGTCACTTCTGATGTTTTGACGTAAAAGTACAGTGGTCAGCAATTCAATTTATGCACTACAACCACGCCACAGAATATCAATCATTTGGTGGTCTAAATGGGGGGTTACTACCGTCTCTTAAAACCATGCAAGTTCCAGTGAGTACGCGAGACAGCGCGATATAAGATGTAATGCGACATCCCCCTTACTCACTGGATCTTGCATGGTTTTAAGAGATGATTGTAACTCCACAGTGCAGAACAAAGAGTATGTAATCACTACGTTTAGTACATAACTTGAAGAATACTGTCAAAGCCACAGCCAAGCGCTTTATCAAACATCTGTCAAGTCAATGTCAAGTCAAAGCAAAGTCAGCAAATGAGCAAAGTGACGTTTTGAATTTCGGCTGAAGTTTCAGTCAAATTCAATAGATTTTTATTTTATCTAGCGATTTAATAGCAAAAATGTCGCTAGCAAAATTATTTTCTGTGTACACACGAGGTAATTAATACGAATAATAGAACCTTTATGAAATATTTTAACTCTTAGAACAATAAGTCATCCTGTTACGCAACTGTTGTTTATAACCTCTATTGCGTATTTACCAGCTGTTTTGTTGCTTGTAATTGTAAATGAAATTGGTAAACACAGTATTAATAAAGTATTTGTTAAAATTGCCTAAGTTGTCACTTACCTATTAAATCCATAAACGAATAAAAATAGTTCAAAACATTACAAGTAATTAGTAGTAAATCACAAATGTAAATTATTTTGTCTCTATTTCAGTCTGGGCGACTGGTGCTGGCAATATGGTAGTTCGGCATTGCTCTGGAAGTAAAGTGGAGAAAGTTTACCCACCTGTCTCCCCAGGTTACAAATATGTGAATGCTGAGGACCCCGAAATGTCATTTAAGGCTATGACAGACAGAGCTGCACAGACAATGTTCTGGACTGAGCTTGCTAGAGGCTTTGCTGTTACTTTAGCCCATATTTTCAAGGTGAGTTCAAATATTTCATAAACCGTGATTAATATGTGATATATGTGAACCGTGATAAATATAATATGGAATATAGAAGCTAAGGCAATTAATAAATCCACACTTACATTACATATTATAAATGCAAAAGTCTGTTTGTTTGCTATGCTTTCACAGCTAAACCGCAGGATCAATTTTGACAAAATTTGGTATGGAATAGTGTGGATATTGTTAAAAACCAGGGTAGTCTAGTATAGGATATTTTTTGGCACCATATAACCGAAAACCATGAGGGCGGAGCCATGGGCAACAGCTAGTAAAAAATTATGTGTCAACTGGAAATATGGGTGCTGGGGATCTTAGTACAATGATACATTCCAGAAGAAGCCAGAGCCCCACTATAAAAAAGAAAAAGAAGAAGGAGAGGTCTAGGATTGATGATGACAAATTTTGTTACCTGCCATTTGCTTGCAAATTTAGGATTGGTGGTTCCACCACCAGAGGTACTGAGAAATTTAGATCTCCAATAGGGTAAAATTGGAGGTCTAAATTTCTTAGTACCTCTGGTGGTCACTCTACATTACTTACTTAAGAAATAGAGTGGTCTATTCCTTAGCCAGAAACAACACGATGATAGTACTAATTATTACCAGTAGTGCAGTGCAACTGCCACTGTGGTCCAGTAATTATCGTAGCAGAAAATCCAAAGGTTTAATTTCCACAGGAAGCATATTTTATTTAGTCATTACCAGTTTGGTTAGGACATTGCAGGCTTGAATCACTAACAATTAATATAATTCATGCTTTAGAAGTCATGTTAAGCCATTGCATTGGTCTTGGTTGCCATTTGGTTAAAAGAACCACATTGGAGACCGAAAAGAGTTTTCAAAGAACTCTGACATCTGCATGGTCAATTGACCCTGTTACCACACAGTATGATGGATGAATAATGCAGTCTCAGAATTTGTTTAAAATTTTCAGGAACCAGCCACCATCAATTATCCATTTGAAAAGGGGCCTCTCTCACCCCGTTTCAGAGGCGAGCATGCGTTGCGTCGATACCCTTCCGGTGAGGAGCGATGCATTGCATGCAAACTATGTGAAGCAATCTGCCCAGCTCAGGTACATGTGCATTTTTTTATTAAATGATATAATTTTTTATACTATTACCAACTACTAGCCCACCTGATGGAAAGTGGTTACCGTAGCCTATGGACGCCTGCAACACCAGGAGTGTCACAAGCGCGTTGGCGACCCTGAAGGATTTTTTTACGCCCTTGAAGGCTCCCATGTTGTAGTCACTCGGGAAAACCGTGGTAGGGAGTTCATTCCACCCAATAATCGGACCCATGGCAGGGCTTAGAAGCAATATGAAGCTACATCTGGGAAATTTTGGAAAAATTGGCTAGCAACCCATCACTATTGATTTCCTGTTTCAACTACCATTATGCTAAACGTGGCCTAAGGTCTTATGGCCCTAGGCTCTGTCTACCCCGCATGGGATAAAGACGTGATTATATGTATGTATGTATCTGGGAAATTTCTTTGATGAAAAAAAAGTTTTTTTTTTTTATCTGCTTCAGCCATAGACAAATTGCGCAGAAGTTCGCTGCAAGTGACAGTGGTGCCCGCGCATACTCGTACCTCTATTTGTCTACTGCGCAGTTTTCGTGCGAAGTCCAGCCTCGCCAATTTATTTTGCGCGAACAATACATGTAATGTTCCAGCACCATGATACAGTGATTGATTTGCAATATATTTATTTGCACAGGCCATCACAATCGAGGCGGAGGAGCGTAAAGACGGTTCAAGAAGGACAACCCGATACGATATTGATATGACCAAATGCATCTACTGTGGATTCTGTCAGGTAAAGTTTGATAATACCAATAATTACTACTAAATAACTTAGTAAAAAACAGTTGTAAGGAGCCAGTTGAGACAGCTAGACACGAAACAAATGTAACAAAGGAAGACTTGAACCAAAATTCATCTGCTTGGGTTTTGCTTGGGTTGGCTGTGAAATTACTGGGTAATAATGATTTCCATACAAAATCCATAAGTTTCGAAACGGACAGACATAACACGTCGCGTCTACTCGCTTTAGTGCGCCGCAGCTTAACTAATGTTATAAATGCGAAAGCGACTTTGTTTGTTACGCTTTTACGCTCTATCTACTGCTCCAATCTTCCTGAAATTTCGCATACACAGATAAAAGTATTGAGAAGAACATAGGATACCTGTCATCCCGGGAAAAAGCACTGTTCCCGTGGGAAATTCACGCGGGTTTTTATTCACTAGTAAGGCTTTAGTAAGGATATAAATCCTAGTATTTAATTTTTTATCTTTAACGAACAATCCATTTTTAAATTGCAGGAAGCGTGCCCCGTAGACGCTATTGTAGAAGGCCCCAACTTCGAATTCTCGACAGAAACTCACGAGGAACTATTATACAACAAGGAAAAACTGCTATCAAACGGTGACAAGTGGGAGAGCGAAATAGCGTCGAACATAAGGGCAGACCATCTCTACCGCTAAACGATGATAATTTACTACCTTAGTTTAATAATTTTAAGACCTATTTTGCATCGTTTTAGACGTTTCAGGAAAAAAACATACAGTGGTAGAGGTTATTTATTGTGAACAAAATAGGACTTAAATCTAGGGATATTTTTTTTGTGATAAATAAAATATATTCTCAGTTCATTGTATTTTATTGTAATAAACATTTATTTATTTACTGAGGTAGTCTGTAGATTTTCGCATAAATAAAATCTTAGTCATACATTACTCAATCAACATTTTATTTTTACCATATAATAATAATGACAAGGGCAACACTTAAACCTGGTTAATTAAAATCATTTCGATTAATAGTCTCATTCATAAACCTAGGGTTATTGCAGTTATCAATTTTATTGTTAGTTAAATTATTTTCCTTCAACTTCTTATCCTATAACAATCCTGAGGTTTTTGCCTAAAATCGATTTTACATTAATTTTTTTTATTGTACAAATAATATCTTTAAAACTTAATTTAAAATATCATAATGATTATAGTCTTCGAACAATAAGTTTTTAAACTAGAACTTGTCACGCACATAAATAACATTTCGTGTTACTTACTCACTTATCCATAATGTTTCTTAACATTTTAACTAAAAAAATGTCTCCTTTACCGATAAAAATAGATTTGAGAGAGAGGGACTAAGCATATTTTAGTTAAAATGGGCTTGGCAAATTTTGTTATCTATATTTATAAAAGATATATATACAAAATAAAGTCGTATTAGTTACACTATTTATAACTCAAGAACGGCTGAACTGATTTGGCTGAAATTGGTGGGGAGGTAGCTTAAAACCAGGAGAAGGACATAGGGTACCTTTCATCCCAGGAAAAAGCCCTGTTCCCGAGGGAAGTTCACGCGGGCGTAGCCGCAAACAAAAGCTAGTTTATTATAAATAGAAGGGATAATCTTTAATAGCCCTGCGCTCTAATGGCTGATCAAAAACACCGTATAGCTTATCATGCATTTTTTTTTATTTTATTTTATCATCAGTCATAATTAAAAATACTTTGGGTGATATACTATACAAGGTGACATTTTAAACACCAGACTATTCTAAAAAAAAAAATTATACAAGATAGTTTTTCATAATATTCCTAAATGAATTCTGTGAATTCAGATTTTTTTTTAAATTTAACTGCAAACTTTTTTTTATATAGAAGCCATCACTAAATGTAGAGTTTCATGAATTGATTATTTAACAACTTGATTTCGTGCCTGAGGATATCTCTTGTAGTGTAGCAACACGTGTGGCAACAACAAGTATTGTGTTTAAACTTTTGGTGGCAGAAGCAAGCAAAAAAATGTAGTGCATCTAACTTTTGCGAAGTAACACTTGAATTCACAGAACAGAGAAATTATTCGAAACGTTGGCTTGCAAGCCAAACTAGTGACATGTTTTTCGTGCGCTATGCCACTTCTTGTTAATATTTTCTATGCTTAAATTTCAAATTTCAAATTGTTTATTTACAATATAAGATATTCTTATCAATTATTGACGTCAATTGTTCAATGTTCACCCTGTATTGTACCTATTCAACTCTTCCATACAAAAATATTCTTCTTTTATCACTTTTTCAACATTAAATCTATAAAATAAATAATCATCAATTTGTGTGGTTCCCGCCTAATATCTTGTAAGTATACCTTTGCAGGTCTTCCTTGACGATATCGAGACTTCTATCCGCGTCGATGGTTAGCACCTCACAACCCACGTCTGGGGAATTCAGCCAGTTTTCGTAAGCCTCATGCACCTATCATTGGATATCGAAAATTAATTAGAATCATCCTAAAGAGCTCTTGTCGGTGGTTCCTTCTATTCTTGTCTATGATAACAGCCGGGACATGAGGGGCATAGATGAGCTTAAGATAAAAATGCCAATAGTTGCGACCAATCCAAGACACAACAGTGCCCTTAGTGCGAGTTTTTCTTAACGCAGACGCTAGCGACTGCATGAGGATATTGTATGGATTTTTTTAGTTGCCTTACTATCCGCCAGAGGCGCTTTACAGCCCTGCTGTACAAAATCGCTAACGCAGTCGCTAGCGTCTGCGTTAAGAAAAACTCGCACTAAGGGCACAGATCGTTGTCAATACGCACGCCAGGCTATGAAGCTCTGTACAATACAATACATATTGATAATAAAAAAATAGAATTCTTCAGCTTTACGCCTCATACTTGAGCAGTGGTACTGCAAAATATTATTTGCCTATTACAAAAAACCAGGTGGCTTACCACCATCTCTTAAAACCATGCAAGAACGATTGAGTAAGGGAGATGTCCCCTTACATCATGTATTCTCGCGTTTTTGCATGGTTTTAAGAGATGGTGGTAGGCTACCAGACCCTATCTTGATAAATGCTGGTTTAACCTAGAACTTTTGTTAGTCTATTATGTTAACTATTCGTATTTCTAAAAAGGCATATGGGTTCTATTGTTTCCTCTGGTACAGTAATACCACTTTTATAACTTACACCAAAATAACCGTTCGCTATTGGCTAATGCGTACGCGCCATGTCTGGAGTTCGCAGCACCATCTTATCGTTTCGTTTTTGATTTTCGATTTATAATCTAATGTAGTAGCAATAAGTTCTTTATTTCACTGTTTTCATTCGACCCGAGTCGACGAAGGTCGGTTGCGCTATTCTGCGCCATAATGGAAAACTTATAAACGTGGTACTACTGTAGCAGAGTAATTGAAAAGTTAAATGTGATTGTTTGAAGTGTCAGTGGGCAGTGACATAGCGCGACGAACCTATGGCCGATAGAGCAGAAAGGTTCTCAAATGGCGACCACGCACCGGTAAGCGCAGCATCAGATACCCACCGAACGGATGGTCAGATGACCTGAAGAAGGTCGCAGCCAGGCGCTGGATGCAGACCGCGCATAACAGGTCATTTTGGAAATCTTTGGAGGAGGCCAATGTCCATCAGTGGACAGCCTGTAGCGGAAAATGATTGTTTGAAAAAAATTAAATTAAATAAACCACAAACCTGCTGCAGATACTCCAGAGGCACCTCGGCCTCCTCTGCTCTGCCGCGTTTCATCACTCTCTCCCACACCACTTGTGGAGATGTCTTCAAATACACTGTTAAACAATTTATACTTAGAAAAATTACTTAAAAATAAAAACTGGCTTAGTATGATTTGAATTTGCGCAACAGCCAGCTTCTTATATTTCTTATTTTTTCTTTATTAAGCAAACCACATTTCAATATGAGGTAAATTAAGTTTTTTTATTGAAACAACTTATTTATTTATAAAGGTATATAAAGTATTTACCAATATCTAAAATATGTTTTGGCTCTTTCTCTCTTATCAAATTTCATCATGATAGAAAAAGCCAAAACACATTTTAGTTAACACAGGCTTTTGGCTAACTAACATTCATAAAAATTAACAAGTTGCTTTTAATTATTATAACTTAGATTTAGTTAGTGTCTTATTTCTAAAATACACACCTATTAAATCAAGTGCAATGTCGAGATTCTTCTCAACATATTCGTACCAGGATGTCAAGACTTCGTACTCAGCAGGATGCAGAAACTTGTGGGTTTTAGCATTCTCCACAAAACAGAACCTGCTGTTTTGTACTGATCTGAAATTTTATATTTTTTGACATCATTAAAATTTATAATACATGATTTATTTTGTGCATGCAGGCGAATCAGTTGGATGTCTTAAAAACGGAATAGGTATGTTTCTTTCTTTTCAAGATAATATATAAAATCTCTTTACTTAAAACGCACATGTGTCAGCTTCATATAGGGCACATGAAGGCATCTAACAGGTGACATTTAGCATATTAAAACACTTTTAATATAAATTAGTACCAATTTCTTCAGATATTTTTTCTATTTCATCTGTATAGCTCCCGAAATGGGGTACTGATTTTTTAATTTTTATTCTCCACTAGCTGTTTCCCGCGGCTTCGCCCCGCGTGGTACTTGGTTATATCGCGCCCAAAAGTAGCCTATGTTTGACCTCAGGTCGTTAACTACATCCCTACCAAATTTCATCACAATCGGTCCAGCAGTTTAGCCGTGAAGAGGTGACAGACAGACAGACAGACAGACTTTCGCATTTATAATATTAGTATGGATTTAAATAGTTTTATACATTTTCCAATACTATCGACCCGCCCTGGCATCGCATGGGTGGAATATTATGGGTTTTGCTTACATAAAAACCTTCCTCTTAAATCACTTTGTATTAAAAAAAACTGCAGAAAGCGACTGTTTTATACTATGTAAAGATAAACATAATTGGAGATATGGTAGTAAGTAGGTATCTTACCTCTCCATTCTAAACTTGAGTTCATAGATTGAATTATTATCATGCAAGTTAGAATGCCATTTTACCTTTCAAACATTTTCACAGTAATATTCGGGTTTGAAGGAGGACTTGTCTGTATTTTCAGCCTGGTTAAGTGGACATAATGTTGAAATGGGAATGTCCATTTGTGCAAGTCTGTATAAAGATTTCCAAGTAGATTGTGGCCATTCACGTTACGCCATTCATGAAGAGGTTCCTGAGAAGATTGTTAGAATAATAAATTCAAAACGGCGACGGTAATTTATTAAATAATGAGGGTCTGTTTATTATATGAATGCATTAACTATAAATATAGACATAAACAATCGTTTTGTTAGTACTATAAGAGCACACGTCTACTAAATCCCAGACGTCTGCAACCTACATCACCATACATCGCATTCACTGAAGTCTGGTAAAGGTTATGTATATCACACACAATAGACCAAGAAATCTTTGGGATGAGATAATAATAAAATACTAACCGTATGTTTTTCCACGTTGTGAAATTTATCAAAGTAGTTTATGCATGTCGATTTTCCAGATCCAATATTACCTTCAATGGAAACTCTGAATGGCCTGGAATTTGGTTTAGCAGCTACAATGCGAGCTGCATTACTAATTGTCTTGATGTTAGACATGATTTAAACTAAAACTGTGAAATAAACTCTTATTTATTATATTTCATAAAGAAAAATAGCTAACAAACAATAAATATGTACAACAATCCACAGAAATATTATTTTGGCGCAATTGACAATTTATTTTATTTACCGTACCGCGCGCCAAAACATTGGAACGGAATACTGTCAACAGTCACTGTCATCTGTCACTGCCAGTGCCATATCTGTCACTGCACATGCTTTTTCACGATGTGTTCCACTACGGTCCTGGATTCTGCATATTTAAGCCTGTTTCTCTACCACGAGTTTTTAACTGCCCAAAAGAATATGCTCCCAAAGAAGTGCTTCAACGTCGAAAACTTAACGAGTCGAACAAATCTATTTCTTTGTCACCTAGCCTCTAGCAACGTAAAATAAGGTACCTAGGCAATGAAGGATTTCCATACATACATAATACAAACCCATTCAAGCGATTTCGTTTGCAATAACTCATGGTAGAAACACTGCTGGTCAGAAAACGTTAAACAACATTAACATTGCAGACGACACGTCGCGGGGTTCCGTTTCAAAAGTTGACCACCACGACCTCCACTAGGAGTAGTGGGTTCCCTATGTGTATGTGAAACACTTCGTAAATTGATACATCGCCAACCTCACTGCGAAGCCTTCATAGTGCGACGATTCGATACTGCGAAATTTTATGAATAATTGTTTTGTTATAATTACCTAAAGCAACTGTTTTGGCCAATCTAATATTTACAAAATGCAGCTAGCAAACAATGAATTCTGTATCTGTAGCACAAAATGAAATTAAACGGGAATTAATTCAGCCGCGCCGCGTACAAGATTGACAGTTTCGTTTAAAATAGTCCGCCGATCGAGACTTCCAGCAGCTGATTCTCGACGCAGTGGTATCGACAGCTTGCAAACATTTGATTTCTGTTGGTTCATTTTCAACCGTGTTTTTCAGCGCCGTGGCCTTAATAAAACAAGCTAATATTTTTAGAAAATAAGTATAAAAAAAAATATTATATAAATTTACTTATGTGGGGCGCAACAAACTGTTTTTGTACTATAGCGAAACTCTGCACATTATGAGAATACCTTATTATTGTGTCCTTTTAAAATTCCATTAAAATTGATTTGTATGTAGTCTGAGGAGCTCTATCTAAGTCCTAAGCTGACTGATGATCTGTGGCCCTAAGCCAACCCAGGCACATGGCGAGGCGTCTTCGTTAGGATCGCGTGTGTCAAGCGATGCAAGCATGGTTTAACTTGGATTGGTCACTATTGGAAGCAAGTTCAGCCTTTGGTCCTGGCTGTTTTCACAAGATAATTAGACGGTTTCAAATGCCATGAGGCAGCCTAAAAAAAGAAGGAAAAAAAAAACATTTTTACTTTTTGTTCTCGGTGCTTAGAATCCATTTAGGTACCTACCTACTTATATGTAGGTATGTAAGAACAATGTTCTTCTCATAGATTTAAAAAAAAATTGCAGAGCCGCGTTCCTAATTCTATGGTTCTTCTAGATAGATTATGTAGGTACGAGGTAGGTACCTAAGATACATAACCACCCAGCTTCCCGTTGGGTTCGCTGAATCCAGACACAATTGAAAATATTTGAAAAAATATTAATTAAGTATACCATGTGTGTCTGACAGTGCTTTAAATTAATTATATTTTGTGAAGACCCATATTCCACTGACAAGGCATTATCAGCGGCTTCGTACTGATCCCGTATGCAGGTATGTAGGTAGTACAGATTAATCTAATACCTACCTATGCATCTCAAACGCGACTATACCGAAAGTACCTATCTACTTGAGTACCCATGATCATAATGCAAAGTTGCAAACAATGAAATATGAGAATGAAACACAAAAATTAATTCACACATCTATTGTCTCACTCGTACAATGCCATGTCAACAGCTATTCAGCCAAAATGTGCAGGCTGTGAATCCTATTTTCATGGCGCTGTGTTAAGATTTTATAGCCAAGTGTGATATAATATCGTGGGTTCCTTACACAGTGGAGATGTTAGTAATTTCTTTGAAAATCTAAGTAGGTAAATGTGTACCAAAATCTTATTTCAATTCAGATTTTATTGCTTGCTTCCTTAAATATTATATACCTAGATGAAATAAAATATACAAAAGAAACCTATTCTATGTATAAGTAAAATAAGTAGGTTCAAAGGCACCTTACTTATCTTAGGTTAGGATAATAGTTTTTCAAATATTTTCAACTAGCTGTTCCCCGCGGCTCCGCCCCGCGTGGGACTCGGTTATATCGCGCCCAAAAGTAGCCTATGTTTGACCTCAGGTTGTTAACTACATCCCAAACAAATTTCATCACAATCGGTCCAGCAATTTAGCCGTGACTCTTCACGGCTAAATTGCTGGACCGATTGTGACACACAGACAGACAGACAGACTTTCGCATTTATAATATTAGTATGGAAGTATGGAAGTATGGAAGTATGGAAGTATGGAAGTATGGAAGTATGGATATGGATTAGTATGGAAGTATGGATAGTATGAATATGGAAGTATGGATAGTATGGATTGTGTCTGGATTCAGCGAACCCAACGGGAAGCTGGGTGGTTAAATCTTAGATACCTACCTCGTACCTACCTAATCTATCTATAAGAACATTGTTCTTACATAGATACATTCCCTGATTTCATCCCATTGCACGAAATTATCAACTTATAGGGATTCTCCTTGATCGATGGAGTTAGGTTATAACGACGAGGATTTGTTGTTAGTTTTTTTCTCAACAGCATGAGGTTCTAGTAAGAAGTTACAAAAACAAGGAAGCTCATGCCATTTAAAAAAAACTACACATAAAAAAATATTGCCATCTCCAACAGGGATCCCTAAATAACAGCGGGGCATGAAAACCGCGAAGACAATGAATCCGGGAAGTTCGTTGTTGCGCTGCAGCGAGTCAAACAAAGCATTCATTATTCCATTAATTAATGAGCCGCTTTCTAGCTGCACATTTAACTTAATAATAAATTATATAATTTTTGCTTCTATCTGACTTTTTTTTTTTTTTTTGAATAGTTTATACGGCCATGGAATCTAGTCCTTTAAGGCCTTTCTTGAATTTATTAATCTTCTTCAGTCCTACTTAAGTCAGTCGAGTCAAAAATTCAAGTCAATAGTCAAGTCCAGTCAAGTAAGTAAGTCTAGTCTGAGTCAGATGGCTAAGTGAAGCGGTGGAAAAATTTCACTTAGCTATATCATGGAGATTTTGGTGACAAAGATAAAAAGTCACGTAATCGACATTGTATCACTTCCCAACACTCACGCTTGTTCACGAACACTTTGCGAATAATAATCCACCAATATTATGCACAAACACTCGAAAAAACCTAAGTTTTGGAAATTAAATACAGCGCGGACATAGCGACAGTTTACTTTCCCTCCAAAAACTCCGTGCATCTTCTGACTATCTGTTAGTCATTAACAAGTCATTAATAGTATTGATGTTTTTTAAATCCATAGATTTAGAAAATGGCAGTCTTTTTTTTTGAATATTTTTTACGGCCATGGAATCTAGTTCTTTAAGGCCTTTCTTGAATTTATTAATCTTCTTCAGTCCTACTTAAGTCAGTCGAGTCAAAAATTCAAGTCAATAGTCAAGTCCAGTCAATTAAGTAAGTCTAGTCTGAGTCAGATGGCTAATCGAAGCGGTGGAAAAATTTCACTTAACTATATCATGGAGATTTTAGTGGAACTAGGCTGATGCATAGGAAAATTAAAAAAACAAAACCTACGTTTTTCTCTATTTGAGGCATAAATTTAAAAAAAAAATTTGCCCGCGCGTTTTTCGAAATTCTTTGATTTGAGGAGTGAAGAGATTGCATTTGCGAGAAGGCCGCCTATTGTACCTACATTTATTTCACAAACAATATTCCATATAGGTACTTATTTTCTATGGTGTAATGTAGAGTTTTAAGTTATCTATATATATAAAAATCAATTGCTGTTCGTTAGTCTCGCTAAAACTTGAATGTCTGGACCGATTTGGCTAATTTTGTTCTTGAAATATTTGTGGAAGTGCAGGGAAGGTTTAAACGGTGAGAAAGGTGCGTTCAGGCGGTACGGAATTCGCCGGGACAGCTAGTTACATAATAAACAATGTTTTTGTCGTTGACTCCATTCGTTTAAGCTTGTTGTAAAAACAAGCATATTAAATAATAATGAAAGATATATCCTGGTTCTTACTAATATTTCAAGGAAACATCGGTGTTCATTACAAAGAGATCTCAAGAGGTAAATTAAATCGTATAATTCGGTTTAAATTCAGAAATCACCAGCCGAATTGCCGTGTCCCATGTCACAAAGGTTGCTGGAGCAATTCCGCAGGTAAAGTAATTCACAATCACAATCGTGTCAAGAACACGTCATAATTAAATAAGGCGACGCACCCTTTTCCTTTGCTGGTTTCCTAGTAATTTGGAATCCCACTAAAAGCATAAACGTAAAAAGGAGAGCCAAGTTCAATACAAAAATTATACTTGGCTGTGGGCGTTAATAATGCGTGAGTGAATTTGTATTCAATGTAGGTATTCATCTCTTGAATTATTTTTCCTTTATACCTCTAGACTTTATTTTGTGGGTAGGTGTGTCAATATTAAAGCTTTTGCCTCATTTAATTAATGAAAATAAATAAAGTTAGAACTATACAAAAATTATGAAAATAATGTAAAAAATCTGTAGTGGTTTCCTATTTTCCACTATAAACACACAACAATAACAGCCACTTACTTTACATGTATTCTCAAAAAAAATATCGACGATATCGCGGAATTCCGAGAGGATTTGGAAAAGGCTAATTCCCCCATTATTAGGTTTGGAACTCCAAGCAACTAAACGAATATTACAATTCATGAAAATAATATACGAGTTTAAAATTTTATCTTTTCTTTTATGGATAACTAGCGACCCGCCCTAGCTTCGCATGGGCATAAAAACCTTCCTCTTGAATCACTCTCTATTAAAAAAACCGCATCAAAATCCGTTGCGTTTTTTTAAAGATTTAAGCATACATAGGGACAGAAAGCGACTTTGTTTTATACTATGTAGTGATAGTGATTGGGTGCGAATCCGTAATTCTCTCGTGTCGTCAATCAAAGCAATGAAAGTAAGGAATAAATTAAACTTAATCTTGCTTTCTGGCTTTGTCGCGTTTCTCGAGAAATGGGACAAATAAATAACAGATAAAAGGTTTTACAAAACATTGTGAAGATATGAAAATAGCAGTTTGCTGTGTTGCGAATAGAGAAAACAGTGAGGAACAAAATTAGAGTACATTTTTGTAATGGCGGTTGAGTAGATTTACTTGTTCCATATTTCAGAATAATGCGGGAAAATATTTTTGTTGCTCATGATATTTATTTGTATCACACGAAGGCATACAAGGTATGATTTCAATTGACGTTATACAATATAGCTGTATATCACTACATAGTATAAAAAAAGCTTTCTCTGTCTCTATGTTTCTAAATCTTTAAAACTACGCAACGGATTTTGATGCGGTTTTTTTTAATAGATAGAGCGATTCAAGAGGAAGGTTTTTATGTCCATGCGAAGCCGGGGTGGGTCGCTAGTATAGTATATAAAAGGAAGTTAGAAAGTGGTACCTATAAATGAGAAGTGAGAAAGCTATAGGTTAGGATGGTATGGTCATGTCGTGAGGAGGGAGGAAAGCCATGTAACGCAAAGATTAAAATAACGGGATCTAGGAGTAGAGAAAGACAAATAAAAGAAAGATGGATGATTATATGAGGGAGGATAGGTATGACTAGACCAGGAGCAGGAGGGGTGTGACGCAGGAAATGGCTGGAAATAGATCTAAATGAAAGGAACTTACATACTGTGCCGACTCCACATAGGAAAGTGGGATAAGGTAAAGGAAAAGAAGAATATAGCTATCGCTAATAATAAAATAACAATTTGGCAACTGCGTTTTTTTATGTGTACCGTGAGCTACATGAAAAAGTACATGAAAAAGAAAGGTGAAACTTTTCCACGTGGCTTACAGTGGCCCATGATACATCTCTTCCTTCTTGTGAGAGAGGCGGCACTATACCTATAACAAAATGGTCGAAAAGAAGCAAGACTGACGGCAAACTTCCACACAATAGACCCATGAAAGAAGTATAAAGTCCACAAATAAATAGGTACCTAACTTTAAGGTAATTTTACTGACAAATTTCATTATAATATTTGACATTGGAAGAAAATTGTTAATATTAATCGAATTATTAATTATTATTAATTTTGTTTATTTTATGTATATTATTGTATAATTTGCACACCTCTAACGAAGGTAAAATAAAAAAGTATTTGGAAAATTTTAATGTAATACCACATTTTAAGCAAATAAATTGATTGATTGAAAGTGATGATGAATTGAAAAAAAAAAAAAAATCTGGTTGTACTTTCCGAACAAAATCTACATCAGAAAGGCTAAAACCCCACGCTGAGAATAAAAATAAACAAACCTAGTCTATGGTCGCCTCTATCAGCGTGTTAATAGGTAATTTTCGCTCATAATAGCTACAGTAAGCTCGCAAAATATTCCTCTATTCATCTTAGAATTGCCGTAATAGACAATTTTGGGCTATAATAGAACCTGAGCCGCCTTGTGTTTCTGGACATCTCAGTTGAATCGTATTCGTCTATCCTAGATATATAATTATATGTTTAGAATAATTATCTAGGCACCTATTTCATTTAGGCATCTATGTAACGCTGGCACGGGCTTGCTTAAATTCAAAAGGTTTCATAATTAAGACTCTGTTCACCTTGGTTTTTACCCGCCCGTGAACGTAGTGTGTGAGTATGTAGGTTAAACATTTCTAAAGACTACCTCCTCCACTTACAAACAAACTCACAAATTATTGTTACTTTAAAAAGGTGATGAATAAAGTTTTGGGAATAAAAGAAAACAAAGAAATAGAAGCTGCCTTTTAATCGAAAATCAATCGAAATAATAGGCTAGAATTTTTGACGTATAAGTACATGACAAATCTGCATAAATCTAACCAGTAATACTTCCAATAGTACTCATACTTGATAAAAAAAAACAACCAATTTCAAATTGTCTTCTGAATTTAAGAAAACAATCTTTACTTAAAAATTCCAAAAAAAAAAATACATTTTTAAAATAAGAATATTTCGAACGCAGTAAGCACTCTCCCACGGCCATGGAACCACGGAACTAAATTGAACAGCTTCCTCGAAGTAACTGGCAGTGTAATTACCACAGAGCCAGAGATGCGCAGATTTCGCAATGTGATTAGGTCATTTATCAGGGCGACGCGACGTTAGTTCCGATTCGGGTGCACTCGGGCTCGCGTTGCAATGAGTGTTTTACAGTAAGATAGATAGTCAAATCAATGTTAAGAGGGAGTGTATTAAGCGTAGGAGTCTCGTCTAAATGCATTCAGTTCCTAATTATATGGTACTAGCTGTTGCTGTAACCGAAACCATCGCGCTCAAAAGCCTATGTTTGATTGCTGATTCTTAACTGTATCTACACCAAATTTCGTTAAATCGATCGAGCGGTATAGCCGTGATACGTAACAGACAGACAGACTTGCGCATTTATTATATTAGTATAGATGGATAATGTAAACTCACGGCAGTGATGTTTATAAAGTGAAATAAAGGCAATTTAAGAGAATGAGAATAGAAAAGATGTCTATGCTCCTAGCAATGTTAAGAAATGAAGGGCGTGATCGACACTAGGATTGGTCGCCGATTCTCAATTTACTTGCGCCGCACAAAACTTTTCTGGTTTTCAGAAAGCTTTTAGCAAATTTTTTTAGCACTAAATCCTCCAATTGTAAAAGTATTTTTACATGTGGTACAATAAATTTATATAAATAAATCAATTTATTTACCCCTGTCTGACTGTTGGGATTCCAACAACCAAAAAGTATTATCAAGACGTTTTGGAGACAAGGGGGTCGGTCATAATAATAATGTCAAAAATTATAAATATTTTAGTAATTTTAGCCCACTAAAAAGTTGATGATGACTCGAAAATATGAAAAGAACAACACTTAGTCAAGAAAGAGCGAGATAGAGAAGCTGTTAAATATGAAATAAGACATTTTAAGCCCTAGTTATTACGTTATTATGAATTTTACGGAGGCTAAAGTTACGAGTACCTTGGTACCTTAGCGGTTAATGTTTAGAATACAGTTCCGTAGCTACGACTACGCTACGAGGCTACGATGCTACGAGGTTATGGGACTACGAGCTACGAGGCTATGAGCTACGATGTTAAGATCTACGAGGCTACGAGACGGTACACATATCGTATTACATACAAGGCGTCAAAAGAAACATTAGGGACATAAAAAACCAAAGAAGTTCGAATCGCGCTGTCTTTAAGTGATGCATTTTTTTTGACGTGACAACGTCTTAAATTAGGTTGCGGCTGGGAGTCACTTATGAAAAAGTGTAACGCTCGGTAACGTTACGATGAGTCACCGAACGAGAGAGAGGCCCGCCGAATGTCTTGCGTCTCTCTCCCACTCAACTATGATCGGTCTGCCGCGCGCGGCAGATTATATTCATATCAATAAATATTCTACCGAGAAAAAGACGTTGTCACGTAAAATCTTCGCCCGTAAAACCGACTTTACAGGCAACCATTTTTTTAATCTATATAAAAAACCTTATTAATTTTAAATAAAGACAGATTTTTGGTTTAGACCTTTGATTGGTGCAGGTATAATATTTTAATGTTATCTTATTTTAACATACTCATCATCATATCGAGTAAGCGTCACGCTCAATCGACCATGCACACCCTGGTGTCACAGTTCTTTACTTTATACTGCGATGACTTAACGACCCAAAGTGAATCTTGGCCACTGAATTAGGTTTCTTCGTATATGGGTATATACGAAGAAACCTATTTCAAAGGCCAAAAGGTTACCGTAAACTGTTTAAGCAGGCCTGGAACGAGTTAAGCGAGACGTAACATCTTCTATTGCGACATTTTGCTTGTTATATTTATTTTATTTATTTTTATTTATTTATTTAAGACCAGCATATAACATCGTTACAGTAGAGGTACAAAAGCGATTTATAGAAGTTTGTACCGAAAACCTGTTTCTTGTTTAAACAAAGCAATGGAAATGCGCCTTAAAGGCTTTTAATTTATTAGCCATAATTTCCACTTTATTAAAATTTCGTAGGGAGCTCATTAAACAATAAATTACTTTATAAATGCATTGTAGGTTATCTTTTTGCGGTGCAATCAACATCAGTTTACATTTTAGCTTATAATACTTAATTATTAGGTAAAATGGCCGTCGTGTACACGAAAAAGCAGCCTTTATAACATCAACCTACCAGATTGTCCGACGACCTTATTAAGGTGTCAGGAAGACATTAGATTGGCACATTTTAGCATCGAAAAAATCGAATTTCCTCCTTAGCTAATAATTTTGACGACCTTCGTGGCGTAATGGTTAACATGCTTGCTCGCCCAGGAGATTCCCGGTTCGGTATCCGGCAGGTCAGGATAAAAAATGATATTTTTCTGATTGGCCTATTATGGTTGTTTATCTATATATGTATTTCTTATGAAATATAGTAGCGTTGTGAGTATCCCATATTGATATATATATATATGATTTTTCCCTATATATTTATTTTACTAGTTTTGCCCGCGGCTTCGCCCGCGTAAAATTTTCATGAGAGCAGGGCTTTTTCCCGGGATGAAAGGCATCCGATGTCCTTCTCAATTCTTCTATGTGTATGAGAAATTTCAAGAAGATTGGTATAGGAGATAGATAACAAACAAATAAACAAACTCACTTTCGCATTTATAATATTAGTTGGGATTTAATAATTTACTCCCTAATTGAAGTCTGTTAATGATTTCTATAAGCCAGGGTAGTTTTCGGGAGTGAGGGCTTTTATTTCTGTGAAAACCTTGGAAACCAATATGTCTACATCTTGAAATAGCTCTTATGGGTTCCGTGCGTAATTCCAAGAAAATAAGATCAAATTAAATAACACTGCCCATGTCGAAATTTGATAAAAGTAATTAATGGTAATTGGTACAGGCGTCAAGTAAATTCACTTTATGCGATAAATCAATTACAAAGGGCCCTTAATAAAGACCCCCATAATTACATAGAGGAATTAAATTTTTAATTAGATTGTATAACAGAGCTACTATATAATAATCTAAGCTTTTTCCACCTTTAGTTTACGTTTTGGAGTTTTTGGAGGGAAAGTAAACTGTCGCTATGTTCGCGCTGTATTTAATTTCCAAAACTTAGGTTTTTTCGAGTGTTTGTGCATAATATTGGTGGATTATTATTCGCAAAGTGTTCGTGAACAAGCGTGAGTGTTGGGAAGTGATACAGTGTCGATTACTTGACTTTTTATCTTTGTCACCAAAATCTCCATGATATAGCTAAGTGAAATTTTTCCACCGCTTCACTTAGCCATCTGACTCAGACTAGACTTACTTACTTGACTGGACTTGACTATTGACTTATTTTTGACTCGACTGACTTAAGTAGGACTGAAGAAGATTAATAAATTCAAGAAAGGCCTTAAAGGACTAGATTCCATGGCCGTAAAAACTATTAAAAAAAAAAAAAGTTTACGCTTTAGAGTTCAGGGCATGCTTTAGTCATGGTCCTAGATTGTTGTGTGACCTTCTTAACTCTTTTTACACAGACCAATAGGAAACAGACACACTGTTAGATATTATAAGCTGCAACTTCTACTGAAAGGTTTTAGCAAATACTGGAATAGGAACTCAGAAGATCAAAATCCCAAAAACTCACTGAAAACCTTACGACTAACAGCTAACGATAGAATTCTGGCTAAGCGTGCCTTAGTATGTATGTATGTATGTAAAAACTTTATTGTACAGAAAGAACATTGATGATACAACATAGAACACAACAAAAGGCGGACTTATCCCTAATAGGGATCTCTTCCAGTCAACCTGTAAAGGAAAAAGAGTACATGGGCATTAAAGAGGGTACATCGCAAAGATACACATATGAAATTTAAACTAATTACAACACAAAAGTTACTAATCCTATGTATATTTGTTTATATTTATTTTCAAATTCATGCACACAGAAAAATATACAAAAGATTTTTTTTTATGATCTTAATCACTCTAATATATATAAAAAGAACAAAATATAAACCAATAGGAACTAAGTTGAAGTGAATACTAGCATAGTATCGTGTAATCTGTGTTGTTAGCAATAAACTTGTGACGTGTTAGGGACAATCTCCAAATACAATTACAATACATGCCACTTAGTCAAACACGGTCTGGATATGTCAACGTCCTCACAAGATGGCTGAGCGGTCGCTCAACAGTATTAGGTTTATCAAAGGGGACAGGCAGTAAATGCCGTTTGGCACGGCCTATTATGACACAGCTTTATACGGAACACTTATTCAGAATACAGCTTTTGATTTAGCTACTTGTGGGCTTATCTAAATGGCTTGAGGAAAATTGAGGAGCCCGAAGCCTAGCGCGAAACGCGTGTTCGTACGATAGCGCGCGTCAAGCAACAGCGACGGCGAGTGCGCGGGCATGTTTGGATTGGTCGCCATTAGTGGCATTTCTATCTTCAGCTCCTCCGTGCTTCGGAAGGCACGTAAAGCCGTTGGTCCCGGCTGTTATCGGTAGATGGCAGTCGTTAGGCTATGTCAGATGCCTTTAGGCAGCCTGAAAAATCTGACAGTGTTGGCCACTTCTGGGTCATGTTCCTGTGGGTCTGGTTTCCCTGGTTAAAGGGTTACGGAGGTCAGACGGCAGTCGCTCCATTGTTATAATTGTATCGCCAAATAAGACCATGATTAATAGTCGTAGAAATAATGCCTAGTTATTGATTGTATTGTGTTATTCATGTATCAATTTTAATGCTCAAAATTCCTACTGAAGCATTAGGATTGGGCAATTTAAATAAATGTATAGATATTATATTTAGTAAAAATCTTTCATAAAATCGATGCGCGAATAATTAAACGTTACAAAGATTTCTCGCTTCATCTATTGAAATTCGAAAGCTCTAGGAATATTAAGAAGACCCTCAACTCCAGATCGGTTCATGAATTTCAAAAAGCAATCGAGATGCGCTAAATGGAGTCTTGAGCCTTCATAAGGTGGGCCCGATGGCTCTCAAATGATTTATGCGGAACCACTCGGTATTGAGGAAGTCTCAAATGAGGAGACGCTTAAGAGTGCAAATCTGGCAATCTAATTCTCCCTTATTTTAGACATATTTTTTTTAATTTTTACTCCTTCATACCATGAGTTCTTGTGATTTTGTGATACTACCTGTTATTATGTTGTATTTTATTTTTCAAATAAAGATTGATTGATTGATTGACTATGACTAGGCATAGTTAGGAGTTTGTATTTTAAGCTAACAATTCACTTTTTGTTAGGTTCATTACAGAGCTCTACTGGCATTTCAGTCTTGTACTCCTCCATGCTTTGTTTTGCCATGTGTTCCCATTATCTAAGAAAAATATTTAGTTCCTTTTCTTGCCAATAGTTAGCGCCACAAGGATTGAAAAATTGAATTGAGGTAAGATCCCGCTTGTTTTTGGCGAAGAAAGAGTGTGAATTATTAAAACATGATTTTTAGAGTATCGTCATTCTACCGCAAACTGATTTACTACTTTATTTAAAAAGATGGCGTTTTTATGTCTCAACATGGGGAGAACTATATAGGTACACAAAAAATCTGCGCGAGTCTTCGTATGGCATTTACATATCTGTAATAGCATAGTATTCTTTTATCTGTGGTTTTGCACACTAAGCCGCTGGTCCTGGCTCTAGGCGTTATCGCAATATTGCAGACGTTAGGCTGTGTCAGATGCAGACAGCCTGAAAATCGGATAGTGTTGGCCACTAACACACCCGGCTCATTATCCCTTTGGTTTGGTACTAAAAAGGTTATGAAGTTGAAAAGTATGAAGTACGGCAGTCAATCATTGCGAACTGTAAATATTCATCTCTTTTTCTTGCTTATAATAGATATAAAAATGAAATGCTGTTCGTTAACCTTGTTAAAACTTGATCGAATGGCTGGACCGATTAGGTTAATTTTGGTTTTCAAATATTTGCTGAAGTAAAATGACGGTGAGAAAAGTGCGTTAAGGCAGTACGGAGTTCGCCGGGTCAGCGAGTTATGTGAATAATAGTTATTTAATTAATTGTTAATAACAGGAGGCCTGATAGCAACAGAGCCCCAGACAGGTTAAGATAAAAAAATACAAAGGCCGATTGGCCTGAGACTTGGATGTTTAAATTTTTTCTAACTGGTCAGTTCATAGTCCTTTTCTCTCCGCTTCACTCAACTCTGTGTCAAAATAAATGTACCCAAGAGTAATTAGAGGATGTAACTTCGAACGAACGAAAAGAGATCCAGTATAAAAATCTTAATCCATTTCCACTAATGCAAAAATAATTATCCATCAAAACTTCAACATAGCCACGACAAACAATATGAAAGGTTTACAGATTTCAAAACAAAAATAAAATCAAGCAACGTTAAAACCTTACATTTTTCTTGTGCTATAACAAGTTTACACTATACTTTTTAATAACATTCTCTCTTCCCTGCCATAGTGTAAATAAATCAGTAGGTTGAATATATTTACTGTTGCTTATTTTGGAGAATATGAATTAAGATTGACTAGCTGTAATAGCAAATATTGGGTTGGTTAATTTACGGCCTTAAAAGCAATGTACGAGTTCTTAGATTATAGTTTGGAATAAGACAGAAGTTCCTTTTTATTGTAGCCCCAGATGAAGCGATGCTGTGCAGGCTGACCTGAGTGAGATGGGCGCTGTGAAATCCCCAGTTTACAGCGCCCATCTCACTCAGGTCAACATCATCAGCCAAAATCACAATCATCGAGCAGAATAGAAAACTGTGTCGCTCTCTCATTTCGAAGGCTAAGATCCACTTCGGGGCGCTAAGCCAACGAAGTAAGTAGTATATAGTTGGAGTTGAACTACTGTGACATTTACTAAAAATCTTTACTATGGTCAGGGTGGGACGGGGTGACGGCGTTGGTCACGTCCCGTATCCTGCAGGATTACCGGGAGATATTGGCTAAGACCTCTGCCGTTATTATACCTGGTGCACATTTTTGAAAAATCTAGAATATTCTTCAATATTCAATGTTACTTTTACAGGATTTTATGGATAGAGATGTGGTGTAGTATGATAAAGAGTGAAGTGGATAGAAATTGAATACTACTTATAATCGTCGTCCTAGAGTGTATCCAGTTTGCATCTTCAACTTTACGCTTTAGAGACCAGAGTACGCTTTTAATCATGGTCCTGATTTGGCGGTACTAGTTATTACAATAGAACGACTGCCGTCTGACCTCCGTGACCATTTTACAGACCAGACTTATAAAAAAAAAAACATGATCCGGGTGTCTTAGTGGCAATACTGTCAGTGGCCAATACTGTCAGATTTTGGCAACCAATCCAAGCATAGTCGCGCACTCGCCGTCGTTTGCCTTACATACAAATACAAGCATACTTAAAATGCGTGCTACTTATAATTTTATGTTTTATCTTTCAATAAGAAAAATAAAAAATACATAGGTATATCCCAGTATAGCTTGCATATCGCTATGGGCGTGAGGCATTAAATACCTATTTTTTGTTTTAATGAAAAGGACAAATGGCATTAAGTCGTTCAGACGATTTTTTTTTAAATTGTTCTGCGTAGGTTGAAAAATGGCGACAGTATTTCTAGAGAATTTTCTTGCACTCGCTCAAGTTCCCTTCAAGGTTAGAATTAGAAGTCTACCCCGCATAATAATCGAATGCTTTTACCCAAACACACTTTCGTCCTATTTGAAATTCCTTAAGCCAGGTGAGTCCCATATCACCTCTACCCACCAATTACCTTAAAATTCCCCTCTGGGTTTTAGCTAAAAGCCTTTTCGAATTCGCGAGAAAGATTCGGAAGCCAATGTTTTCTTAGAACGGCTGGCGAAATGGCTAATATACAGAGCTGAGGTGTAAATTAAGGTTTTAGAAAAAAAATTACTATGTTTTATTAATTATACGATGAGCTGTTTTATTATCTAAAACAATCGAGATCATACGATTCTGATTGAGAAATTCCATAGAAATATAAAACTGGGTGTTCCCGTCTTTTGTTTAAGTATAATCTTATTCAACTTAGAAATTTATGTTATAATCTCATTCAACTTTGAAAACCATAAATTAGATAGTTGGACCGATTTTAGAGTTGTTTAGTTTAAATATTTATTGATTTAATCTTCGTGGTTCCTAGCTTTATATTATTTTTATTTGATGTTAGAATTTTTTGTAAATTTTCAATTTATGCTTGTATCCAAAAGTATATTATCTAGTTATTTTTTAGTTTATAGGTATTTTTTGTCATCAATATGTATATATGTACACATGCGGTATAACTTCAAATTTGACTGCTGATTCAAAATTGACTGAATAATTAATATCAGCTAAAATTATTTACAGGGGAAATGCACGACTGGATATTAGGCTTTACTCGGTAATTACAAAGGTAAAAAAAAATACCAAAACTGTAGCAGGACATAGCTAATAGATATTTCGGGTAATATGCGTCATAATAAAACAAGACGTAAAAGTATACTAGCATGGCACCGAATACAAATTTGAAATATACGTATGGATATTTCGCGCGAAAACGCTAGCCGCTAGAGGAAATCAATTGTTAGCCGGTTTCAAGTTGAATGGCGCAATGCAAGGTCAAGGTTGTAAGATTACAACAGATTACAAATTTGTGTAGATAAAATGCAAGAGTTACCGACGCGACGTGTTTACCATACCCACCACACCATACCACATGGTTATTTACTGTGATTTTATTACCTTTGAGTTTGAAAAGATGAATGGATCTAAGAGCCTATGACATATTTTAAGGCAACACAAAACTAAGATGCGTCATGTATACATATGAAAAAACGTGGCTTTACATGGGTACCATACCATTACCATACCCACCACACCATACCACATGGTTATTTACTGTGATTTTATTACCTTTGAGTTTGAAAAGATGAATGGATCTAAGAGCCTATGACATATTTTAAGGCAACACAAAACTAAGATGCGTCATGAATACATATGATATGAAAAAACGTGGCTTTTTCATATGTATACATGACGCATGTACTCATGGGAGTAGGAGATGAATAACTAAGCAGATAAAAATATGTTTGTAATAGACAAAAACAAGGTAGGTATAAGTTCGCGGTATGTAAGTTGGCAAGAAACCGAAATGACCTTAAATGCGTAGTAGCCGATTTCCACACAAATTTTAACGTGCGCAGCCCCCCGCTCGTCCCGTTTGTTGCCAAGGTATGTGCCGGGTTTTATAAGAGTATTAAACGAAGCTGTGTAGTTTAAACGGACACTCACCAGATAAGATCCCGCGTGTTTCCATTAAACAACTCAGTGTGTGTCGAGTCAAATTTGCCTCCAACTAAAAAGCCATTTATTTTCGACGTCGAGATAAACAAAACGGACGTGATACGTCGCAAAAACACTCTGGGGGAGTGTGAATGCACGTGTTAATCTGAAAATAACGTGACAATCATATTTTCAGGTGGTGTCACGCGAAACGAGTTTTTATTTCACGTTATTGGAGTCAGACGCAGTAAATGGGACTTAAAAGTGTCCGGCCGTTTTGTAGCTTTTATGCGCAATGAATATTTATGTACCCGCGTTAGACTAAAAGGATATAAAATGTTATGTAAAAAAAGTAGGTGAAATATTTTTTACGAATATTTTAGCATGATTTTTTTTAAACTGACTGTCTGTTACTAATGTAATAATTTCAATTATATATTCACAATGATTTCAATTTAATTTGCATTTAAATGAGTTTAGGGTATTTTTATAACTATGTATGTATGTAAATTGTAATTTTTATTTATGCGAACATGGATCTTTGCTGAATAAATGAATTTTTAATTAATTTTTATAAAATAAAGCTGAAGGATTACTTTTTGGATACGTTTATCACGGAAAACACCGGCCAAATAAAAAAATTTCGCATATGATACTTAGGAATCATGGGTGTATATTAAACATTTTATCATGTATGTTTTCCGCAGATTGTGTTTATGTTAAACTAGTTTCTCACAAGTAAATGAAAAAAGACAATTTGTAATCCTTACAGATTTCTCGCTGTCTCTACACTCATCACTCGACATACACTACTTCTGATCTCTATTTTTATCTAAAAAAAACAAGAATAAAATGAAAACTAGTTGAGACTGCAGCATCTGTTATCTCAAACACGTTATTTCCCTGTGTATTCTCAGCATGCAAAGGTAATACGAGAGCTGCCGTGCAGCGTCGGAAGGTATGAACCGTCCTTTGTCGTTTACACTCGCCGCGGACATTTATTTGATACTTTACAGTTAAGATCACACGTGAGCTGATATGGTGCGCATTCAACGGCACATTTTATTTACTTAGCTTTAGCATTACTTTATACTTAAGGTTGATTCTCCTTGTAATGGAGATAAAGATGCAGGCACTGTTTATGCGGAGCTGTGATAAGACTGCGTGAAAAATTGTCGACGAATATAGTAGCATATGCGCTACTATATTCGTGTCCGATATAGCGAATAAGTAGAATCTGTCTGTGTTGGTAGAGTCATTTGAAAATTTAGTAGTTTTTATCGAAGAAAACTTTTTGCCTAAAATATTGATAAAGAAAACTGAAATGACGAAGAACGCAAAAGTACGTCCTCCAGAAGTGGAGGACTGACTTGCCTAATTTTCTTTCATTGATTGGCAAACGATTTAATAAGAAGTCACCTATTCGTTTGTGATAATAAAATCCACCAAGGTGAACTACGCGCCAATATGACTTCCTGTGATCACCCAGGTGGACTATGGGCAAAAATAATTTCCTGTGGTCCACCTAGGTGAACTAGGCGTGTAGACCATTCGAAACAAACAAAAAATCTTTCTCCTACAAAGCTGAAAATCAACAAAAGCGAAGTTAAACTATAAGAAAATTTTGTGTCTAGAAATTTAGTGCAAAAATACAGTTTTGGATTATTACCCTTTGTTTTTGTGTAATTCCCAAGAAAACCTATGTAAAAATGTAATAAAATATAGTATATAATATATAATAGTATAAGTATTGTACTTCTATCTTCCTTTACTAGCATCTTCTCTCTCACTCGCTGGTTGACTGTAAGAGATCCCTTTCTGGGATAAGTCCGCCATTGTACTTCTGTTTTTAATTGTATGCTTTTGTTTTTTACTTACTATTTTTTGGTACAATAAAGTTATTAAAACAAACAAACAAATATATAATGGTATTAAAATAATATTACAATAATTTGAGTCCCTCCGTGCCGGACCGTCAAGTGTAAACCGTCCTTTCTAGTTTAGCACTCGTGGCGCACATTCATTTGATACTTTAAGAGTTGAGAACAAACGTACGCTGATATGTTTCGCATTCTAATGCCACAATTTGGTACCAGTGCCTACCATGAGATTGTATAAACGCTGTCTGCGTCTATACAATCTCATGGTAGGCTCATTAGGATTTCGTATTGTAGTATTTTGCACACCTCCGCAAGAGGTAAAATGTATAAGGGCTACTAAATGTATAAATAATCATCTTTTATGTACACACATTTATGCGAATAAATGATTAATTGGTTGATAGTATGAAATTTTTTAGTTAAAAAATTTGACAGTGATAGCCATAGATTTAAAAAAAAATTGCGTTAGAGCCGCGCGCGATTCCTAGTTCTATGGTGTTAGCCACTAACACACCGAATTAGTTCTTATTGATCTGGTTTAAGATTAGATGACAGTAGCTCCATTATATAATTGGCAAAAAAACAGGTAAAAGATACACGTGTTTTTTGTACCTTTTTTTTAAAGGATTTCCTAGTACCTTAGTCGCCTTTGACGCTAACCACGGAAAGAAAAGGCGTGTTTTATTTAAAATTACACTTATAACATAATAAAGTGATTTTGTGTCTGTATTCAACACAAGTATACGTGAGATTACACACCGGACGGGCTGCACTATCGTGCGAAATAAAACCCGCGGCGGAGTGCCCACCGCGTGATCTATCGCTCCATTTATTCAGGGGTTAGGGCCCGTGTACACGGAACGCTGTAATGTAACGTCAAGATGGGCAATTAACTATCTAATGCTATGTATGCTGCTTTGGTAAGAACATAGATTTTATTTTTATAGTTGCAGTAAAAAAAATGGAATTATTTCTACTGTTGATTTTGTAAAAGTGCTTAGATACCTCATTGTCACCTATTTCTGTTACCAAGCAGCACAGTATACACAATATTATAGTAGACTAGCTGTTACCCGCGGCTCCGCCCGCGTGTAGGTCGCTTTCGCGTAACCTGTGTTACATTGAAATGAAATGACGCAACCGAAGTAGCCAGGACATTATTCAAATATAAACAAATATCATGTTTCAGAGTTAAGTTCAAAGAATCTCTTTGTAGACAACATTAGCAGTTCTTCCCTCAGAGGCTAATAAAAATAGATTTTCGGCGCTACTGATCCGCGAGCAAGCCACATACAGTTGTCCATGCGAGAAACATCTTGTTGACTTGTTCTTAGGTCGATGCCAGCTGCTTTTAGGGTTTGTCTCTGCGACTTATTTATCGTTATGGCAAAGCATACAGCAACTGGAAACTGGGTGCGTTTAAATTGAAAGGGGTAATTGTTGGGGATGAGTGGTATTCGAGGTATGTACACCGTTTCGCCTGAACCACACCCTGTGAGAATTTCGGCCTGTATTAAGTTGCGCTGCAAAACCGTTACTTTGAGTCGGGTCCCGTTTCATAGTTTAGGCGGAGAAAGATTTCTTAGAAGCATAATGGGAACGCCGACTTTAAGGGTAATGTTATGAGCAGGAAGACCACTTGCAGTCAATGAACTCAAAAACTCGATAGGGTAGATGGTAGCATCATCCTGATGCACAACACTGTTATATGACGTGTAAATCACTTCATCCCCGACAATTTTCGCCAAAACCTTGAGCTTCGGTAAACGTTTCCGAAGCCCGAGATGACGCATGACGCTCGCGGTCAGCGGACAACCGAGACTATTTGTCAGAAGAAGTTTCTAAAGACCGAGACAATGCATGGCGTTGCCTATCTTCATCGAGTCGCATCTGTCTATCCGCATTCGATTGTTGAGATCTAACTAACCTTCTGCTTTTAGCTATTCCGGAATGACGCGACAGACTAGATCGTTTCCTCCTAGGCATTATTTAAAATAATTAAAATTCTTTATATCAGGTGAATTTAAATCAACTGCAAATATTTTAAGGGCAGATTCAGACAGACCACTCAACCGAACAACTTTCCTAAATAAACTTATGTCGAAAGAAAGAAAGTTAGTATGGAGAGTGAAAAATAAAATTTTGTATTTCGATATAAGTTTATTTGGAAAAGTTGTTCAGTATAGTGGTCTGTATCTGCCCTTAAAATATTTGCAGTTGATTTGTGTCCACCTTATGTACGACACGATCGTATGTTCCGTCAAACAACAAATTCAATTTTCAATTCAAGCAAGACAACTAACAATAGCGAACCGACGAACCGTCCATTTACCAAACCAATCAATAGACAACAACCAAACAACCAAACCAAAAGAATCACAAAGACAAATACTATCAAATTTAATTATTTAATTTCAATCTGCTATACCTTAATGCGAAAACGTAACCATAGCGAGTTGTAAAGTGAGTCAGCGCCATCTATTGAGATTTTATGTTACTAAATTTACGATCAAATTCAATGTGTTATTTTATTAAAATTAATAGGTGCAGTGCGTGTTTTCGTCTTTATTGATATGGATAATATAAAGTAGAAATCCTAGCCTTATCTAAATTAAATTAAACGTAAGTAAACGCATTAAAAGTTTTGAAGCAGTGTTTGAAGTAAATTTTCAATCGACCATAACTTCTTTTTCCCTTGACCGATTTTGACGAAACAAAGTTTTGACAACTCTCCTAATTATATGTAATCCAACTGTGAAAACCGCGTTTAAATCGGTTGAGTATTTTCGAAGTTATAACGTACCAGACAGACATACATACATACAGACAGACAAAAATTCCAAAAACTGTCTTTTTGGTTGCTGTTACTCTTTTTTAATCGCAATCTATCAGTTTTTTTTTTGAAAAATATCAAATGTACAGACACTCGCATTTTAGTGTCTTATTATATGTATTGATAATATAGCACACATCGAGAAACACGTCAAAAATATTTTTCTGAAACATTAATTTCAGGTGTCCTAGTGTGATTAAGCGAATTTGTCAGATTAATCTGCCGTCCGTTACTGCCTTCATTGCTACCGCGATGTCGCTATCAAGATAATTTGAAAATTAAAAACAGAAAACTTTTTATTCTAAAATTTATTTTTTCTCTGGCAAGCTATCATGCACATACTGGTACTCTCTCGATCCAAGATCCACTTCGGGTAGCTGAGCCAGCGGAGTAGGTTAGTAAAATTTATTCTAAGTATTTTAGACAATATAAACTAGCCTTTATTCTACCGCTATTAAGATGTGTTCCGTATTGCAAGGCACGAGAAGAGGCTAGCTCGGTCCTCGTGAACAAATAAAATCTTAGTATAGTCGCTTTTAAGAGCAAATAGATACTGTAGATCTTTGACAACTGTATCATTATCACAACATAATATAATACAAATCTGTCTGTCTCTAAATATGCTTAGAGACAGACAGATTTGTTTTATATTATCTTTGATACAATGGATGTTGATGCGTTTTTTTAAATACATAGTGATTCAAGAGGAAGGTTTTTACATAAAAAAACCAGGTCCTGTGCGAAGCCGGGGCGGGTCGCTAGTTTGAATATATAAATAAATCTACAATAAAACTTATAAAGCGCGAATTTTGTGATTTTTTATATCATGTGGAAATATATAAAGAGTCAGTATACACTTTATTGTACCAATTATTAAGAAAATCAATAAAAAAATATATACAAACTTTTCTCTATGTGGCCCACTGTACACCAACTTAAGTTCAAAATAAAGTATAATCGCGCATTAATCAGTTTGTCCGGTGCAAGCGCGGACGCACTTACCGCTGCTAAGTGCACGTGCACCTGATGCACTAATGCGAGATCGCGTTTTCATTTATATGGAGCCAGAATTTTTGTTGCAATTTGAACCATAGAATTTTGCTTCTCTCGTATACTTTGATATAATATTTTGAATTTGGAACATATGTATTAAATTCTTCCATGCTGGTCTGGGAGAAAAATAAAAACATAGAATGTACCAGCTGCTTCTCTTCCCGCGCAAGCCGTAAAAGTCGTCTGAGGGAATCGCCGAATGGGGAAATCATGACATAGGCGATGCGGCTAGCAACCCATCACTATTGATTTCCTGTTTCAACTACCATTATGCTAAACATGGCCTAAGAGACCTCTTATGGGTCTAGGCTCTGTCTACCCCGTATGGGATAAAGACGTGATTATATGTATATGTATGTATTTAATTTACTTTTGATCGTTTTCTATAGCTCCAACATTTGTTTGAACATATTTTCGGTTTATTTATAAGGTACTGCTTAGCGGTCCTTAAGCACCCAAACCTGTAGCTTACTGTGAAAATAAAAACCCTAAGATGGTGGAAAAATAATGAAGTACTATGTTCTTACAAGTTCTCTCTATCTATCGGTTTTATTATAATAACAGATACTAGTAGAAATTCAATTACCTACCTATAAGTATTACATTTTTTTAAAATTCTATTTTCTATTCTTACAACACTTTTAACGTTTAGAAAAGACCTACTCACTCTTGTTCAATTACGGCATGTTTTATAAAATTTTATTGTATTTATTGTGTGTATAAGTAAATGAATAAAACATAATTATAAAATTATTAAATAATCTCATATTGTATATCAAACTGTACTAAACAAGTGAAGTATTATAAACCGAATTATGACTAGGTAAAGTACAAAAGCCGATAACGTTAATGCAATCTCTTTCAGTCAACTAAAAGGTAATGTTTTAATTTTATCCCCAAAACATAAACAAAGACTTATCAATTATAACTCAAAACATTCTAACTGAAAAGGAAATCGGCTTTACGTCTAAACGCTAATAAATATTCATTGCCAGTAAACAATATTACACTCTGATCAAAGAGCTGTTTCAAAATTCAAGCCGTCAAACGTTTTGAGTGCACAAAGGGCACTCGACAATACCAGAATGAGTTGAGGCCATTTTCCCGAATTCCCTGAAGTGGCAACCGCAAACTCAATAGCAATCTCCTGAAGCAACAAATATATTCAATGAAATATTAATAGACTTTATTGTAGCGACATAGGGTGCAGTTTTGTGGTGTTTAGTTTAGTACAACACCGTCTGGGACACGCGGTGTTGTGAAACAGCGAATTTTAGGATAATAATGTTTTTAAGTGAGAACAGAGAACATATTCTTAATTGTTAGGCCTTAATATTAATTGACTGTTATTGCTTTCTTTGTAAACTTAATTGTGAAGGTAAATAAAACTATATTTTACTTACTTACTTTTAAGTACTAGTTATCCGTCTCGGTTTTGCACGGGTCTCTCACCCTCATCTTAGCGCAACGCACGGCTTCGCATGGGTGGTGTACTTACTGTTAATTTGTTTTTATACAAAATTCTCCTGATGATGACGAACACAACAAAAAATAATTATTCAGTTAGATGCAGTATTTCGAAATGTATAGGTTTATATAAATTTTTGCAATTCATTTTTATTTATTTACAGTGAAAAACTTATATGTATATCTCAAGGAGTCATTAGTCTGCGGTTACCGGGGCGCCTATTTTGTAAGAAAATAATATACCCGTTTCATATTGTACGTTTCTTCATTTTTGTGTCAATTATATAAATCTAAAATAGTAGCAACAATTCAATGGTTATGAGTTTTAGAAACGATCCAAACTTCAAATTTTCCCAAAAGTTATTTCCCTAGCAAAAATATCCGAAATGCTGTTGATTTTCCAACGCCGTGTGTATCAACTGTAAAGTAGTTCGGAAGTAGAGACGCCTCAAAGTTCCTCTGTCTGTCGTTTATGCGGCCAATAACTCGCAGCCGGGGTGGATTTTATCAACTTATTACCGTATTGTCTACATTGTAGTCAAAAAGGTATTCGATGGCATTTTAATTAAAAATGTTGCGACTGTTTTGCGAAATTGGATTTTACACAAATGAATAATAATTTTACTGATGCCCTTTTTAATATTCGGTACAATATCCTTTGGGTTGGCTTTTGTCATTGTTTTTGATTAATAATTAAACTTGTTGTCTCCATTACGCTTTTAATTTTTAAACATAAAGAATTTAAAGCTTCTCTTGATTTTCTGAATATTAATAAAACGCCACGTAATTGAACTTCTTTCGAATAAACTGAGAGCTAGTTGTAACTAAATATTAAAATTATGAAAACTACTGTGATTACTATTAGTTTCAGAAAATTGAAAATACTATTTTAGACTACATAACATCAAGTGTATTAGTAACAATAAATAATTGAGATTTATTATATTTCTTTCATTTCTCATTATAATGTCATCATGTTCTATCAAAGCTCCATTTTACTTTATAAATACTTAGACACTGACAAAATATCTTCTAAAATAAACTACCATGTATATCTGCATCGTCTTTTAGGTACACTAATGCTACGGTGCACGGTTGATTCTGTCAACCAACAATGTAGTGCGTTTTCGATGCAGCGTACTATCGATGGAGCGCGCTTTCGCTACGGCAATCTGTCGATGAAAGGTTGGTTTTGCAGTGACAATCGGTGTGCCTGGTGATATTATTACCAGGGGACTTAAGTCACAATTTTAAAACGAATGTCGACAAGAAAAAAATGTATGGGATTAATATAAGCCGCGCTAAATCACGTGGTAAATTGTATGTCCATCCCATACACTTTAAGCTTCGTTAGTTTTGCTAAAACTCGAGAATGCTAAAACTGGACCGATTTGGCTAATTTTATTCTTGAAATATTTGTGGAAGTTCGGGAAAGGTTTCAACGGTGAGTTTAGGCGGTATTGAGTTCGCCGGGTCATCCAGTTTTGAATAACCAAAGAGCCATACATTTTATTCTTGATGAACTTTGTCAACGTTAGATAGAAGATAGACTCAAATAAATCATATTTTATTTTCTTACAGTAATTGCAAAATATAGATCTCATTTCAAGCAATGAATATTTTATTTATTTAATAGATTTAGGTGTTACTATGCGGAAGTCAAAGTTACAGGCACTTACCAAACCACTTTGAGTGCTTCCGCCACCAGTTAGTTTATGCAAACTACTGCCGTCCGGCGCCCACCCACTATTGTTAGTCCCAACATGCCCGCCACCATTAGTTTATGTAAAGTTTTAATAAACAGGACTAATCGTACCTTGTTTATAAAATATATTAATAGCATATAGCGGGCCTGGGCCAACTTTCTACAAGATACTTCACAAAATGGAGTTTGAAGTAATGATATTACAAACTTCTTGCTTATGACGTTACAATAGATAAGAATTTGCGGATCCTGTTGATTTTCCCTCCTTCTCTCTCTAGGATATATATTTAAAGTATTTTATTTCATGAAAATCATATATTTACCATTTTTTTTTTCGGAAATACCAATTCTTCTCACACATACTCCTTTCTTTTCAAGTATGTGTGAGTAGAGTAACTATTTCCACTATCACTATCACTATCACTACATAGTATAAAACAAAGTCGTTTTCTGTCCCTATATCCCTATGTATGCTTAAATCTTTAAAACTAAGCAACGGATTTTGATGTGAATTTTTATTAGATAGAGTGATTCAAGAGGAATGTTTTTATGCCCATGCGAAGCCGGGGCGAGTCGCTAGTACATATGTGTGTATTTTATATGTCTTTGAATAGGAAACGTAAAATTTAATTTAGGTTATGTGATAAGCATCATACGCATGAATATCAGGAGGTATATTTATGGAATAAACCGAAAATCACTTAATGAAATCGGTGATTCTGATCAAAGTTTATTTCATTCGATTTCATTGGTTTGGAATGAGTTAGAGACTTTATTAAATTACCTTACTTCATTCTATAAACAAGCCAAACGAAACCAGTAAGTTGCTGAAATTACGTGTGTTAGAAAAACGCCATAAGTTTATACCTCACGCCACACCAAGCGAGGTAAACTGACACCCACTTCTACCAACTGTGAACTCAACTTTGCACAAAACTATTTAACTAAAAGGTACACCGTTTGAAAACATCCCCTTAAAGAATTATTAAGCACTTTGCTCTAAGTAAGAAAGAAATTACGCTTGACATCACCTGCTTAATAGGCAATTTCGCAACGAGCATTTTTCCACTTGCAACATTCTTTGAGTTAGATAACTTGGTAAACATTTAAGTAGTTTTATTTTCTTCTTACTACCTTCTTATTTCGTTTTAGATACAGAAATATAAAATCGGAGCAGCTTTTACTGGCTGCTGTTTCTATAATCTATGATTCTAAAACTTGATACTTAAATTTAATAACTGGAAAAATATCGCATTACAAAATAAAACTTTGTATTTTTATGTAAAAATTGTTTTTTTTTTCTTGGAAATGCTGGCAACTTCTTCGGAGGTAAACTGTATGGAAATCTGGTTTTAAAGTTTTGGCGGAGAGGTAAATGTCATGTTACAACATATCGTCGTTGTATTCATTTTCTAACTAGCTGTTGCTCCCGGCTCCACCCGCGTGGAACTCGGTTATATCACGCCCAAAAGTAGCCTATGTTAGCGGTTAAGCCGTGAAAGTGTAACAGACAGACAGACTATCGCATTTAAAGTATTAGCATGTTATTTTTCTTGTATAATGGTGGATTGTTATTCGCTAAGTCTTCGTGAATAGGCATGAGTTAATGAATGAATGAATAAACACTTAAGGCATGAGTGTTGGGTAGTGTCAAATTGACTTTAATCCCTGTCACCAAAATCTCCCAAGATAATCCTAAGTGAAATTCTTCCACCGCTTCAGTGAACCCTCGACTAAAATAACTTAATGAGACATGTTTTCTAACTTGAGGTTTTTGACTTGACTAAAACCTCTAAATGAAGCAAAATGAAACTTGATACTGGCGAAAATAAGCTATAAGTTTGATTATCATATTGTAGATTGCCACACACAAAAAATTTTTCAGGCACACGAAACAAAAAGCCAGCTTAGAGTTGAAGTAGTCGCCATGGTCGATAACGGCTTCAGATTATTTATTTATTTCATTAACAAGCGTCTCACCCCGGCTTCGAATGGGCACAAAAACCTTCTTCTTGTATCACTCTCTCTTTAAAAAAAAAACACATAAAATTCCGTTGCGTAGTTTCGAAGATTTAAGCATACATAGGGACAGACAGCGGAAAGCGACATCGTTTTATACTATATAAGATAAAGAAGAAAAGACTAACTCACGTACAAAGTAAATTATACAAAAGATATATATAAAAAAAAGTTCAGATTAAATTCCCAGTACATATTAACTAGACCTAACTTCATAATACAGTTAGAGAGTTCGCCACGCGTAATTCTCTGGCGTCTTAGCAAAAACCCCTCATTCCCTCACGAGGGGAGATACGCCCATAGCTGAGGAAATGAGGATCGCATTAAGGCCTTTTGTTGTGCGCTCATTTGTTTTAAGTCTGCTCGCGACATTGGGAATGATCTGATGTTGCGCGGAGGTTAAGGCACGATTCCGTTAGATAGACAAAGTATTAATGAAGGGTAAGCAGACCCCGTTAGATAGACAAAGTATTAGTTTAAGACTCCGTGGCATAATGGTTAACATGCCTGACTGCTACTCAGGAGGTCCCGGGTTCGATCCCCGGTCAGGTCAAGATGAAAAATGATCTTTTTCTGATTGACCTGGGTCTTGGATGTTTATCTATATATGTATTTGTTATAAAATATAGTATCGTTGAGTTAGTATCCCATAACACAAGTCTTGAACTTACTTTGGGGCTAACTCAATCTGTGTGATTTGTCCCTATATATTTATTTATTATTATTTATTTATTAGTGGAAGGTGCGTAGACCCCAGGGTCTGAAACTAGCTGAGAAGGTAACCGGCTAAAAGCTAAGGTGAAAGAGAGATGAAATGACGATGAAACAATGGCACACTGAGTGCATTTTTCGACAGTATTATTCTCATGTACTTTTGATTAGATATGTTTATTTGTATGTAAGTATATCCGGGATTATTTTCATCATTTTAGGATAATGGATGAGTCCCAAGCCGTAGGTATATTACTCTGTATTTCCACTCCGACCAACTTAACTGACCAACTGGTTGAGTAGAATGGAATTCGATACATATTAATTTTTTTTATTAAATATATTTGAAGTCCAGAGTCTGCTAAAACATAATGTTGATATCTACTTAAGACGTTTGGAAGGTACGAAGATTTGAATCAAGGAGGATTGATTCAAATCTTGAATGGAAATGCTTTTGTAGTTGGAATTTATTAAGCCACAGTTGATAAAAGTTCAATTTTTAAACTTTTGCTTGTTTATTTATTTATTTGTTTAACTTTATTGTAAAAATACAATAGGCGGACTTGATGCTAAAAGCATTATCTAACAGTCAACCTTTGGGTCAAGCAGAGAACAGTTTGTGGGTGCAAAAATAACTTGTTCTTATGAACTTAATTGTTAAATTAAGAGGATTTTAATTTAATTTTAATTTATATGGCTATGGGTCAACATTTCCCCTATTCCATATAAATATATTCTACTGACACATCCCTACTGTAGCCTTTTTCTCATAATCCAATACTTTTTCTTGAATATAGAACCGCACCTTAACCTAACACAGTCTATAAATCATTCCACTCTTTGTTGGGGCATGTGTCGCGGATCGGATCTAAGACTAAATCAAAGCATTATCTAATACAAACTATTCATCTATTGTTTTCTCGAAACATTCTTCTTCTAAATACAAAAACCTTCTAATTTCTTTTAATGACAGTACAAAAAAAAAGATGTGTTTAATAATAATATACTTCCCCTTCTCTGTTAGCCTTTAGTCTGTCCTTTAGTCCCGACTGCCATCGGAAAGTCAAAGAAGAAAAAAGAGTCTCGAAAAACTCTGACACTAGGGTGTGCGTAGACAAATAACCGTATCATCCAACACGAAATGATGGTAATTATATTTTCATAGATATCTGTTTGTTAATATTTGCTTTGCGTACATCAACCTTTTTTTAATAAAGCGTCAAGGAGACGTCCTTATATCTTTATTTCTTATCAGACGGGAAAAAAAGAGGCACGCTACTTTATGTAGCTACTTAATTAGTCCCGGAAGGTTTAACAGGTTAATTATGAGCCAATTGTTCTTTGCCGTACTTTGATTCCAAGAAATGATGGAGTATTAATTTTATCTGAATGTTAATTAGACAGATTCCCGGAAAAGAATATACTAAATAAATACAACGTATTTATGATTTATTCATAACTAAAATCAGTTATGTCATCGCAGTTATACATATACTAGCTGTTCCCCGCGGCTCCGCCCCGCGTGGGACTCGGTTATATCGCGCCCAAAAGTAGCCTATGTTTGACCTCAGGTCGTTAACTACTTCCCTACCAAATTTTATCACAATCGGTCCAGCAGTTTAGAGTGACAGACAGACAGACAGACAGAAAGACTTTCGCATTTATAATATTAGTATGGATATACAAAATTAATCAATTAAGACTGACTGATCGAACAACTGCCATTCTTTTTTCGATTTAAAATTCTAAAAAATGTATGATTGGCGTTTATGTAAAACTACATATGTCTGTTGTAAAGGATATAGTACATAGAACCGCAAGACTGATATGGTTGAAATTTGGCATAAAAGTAGATCAAAATCTAAAAAAACGCCATAGTTTTTGGATTGCCTCTAACACAACCTATTTTAAAATCTGCCTATTCAAATTGGGTAAAAAATACCTTTGAAAACTTATATTTTTGGTTTGTGAAAAAATATCCAGATCAGTGTTTTTCTTTTCTTAATTTTGATAAAATACTTTTTTAATAAGTAAATATAATATATATAAAGCCCCTGGCTCCATAGCCACAACAAAACGCATTGTTCCACGCTAATGAGGGTACCTTGTTGCGCTAATGACCAGCGAAAAACAAATAAGTACCAGAACGACTATGTAGCTTATTGTTGGGGACTTTTGTTCATTCATTTGAGCTTTTTAAGAGCCCTCAAGTTTTCCTTACTTATTAAAAAATTACGTTTTATTTTAGGGAAGAATTATAATATTTAAATGTTTCATAGGGCTCCGAAGCACGGAATCATCTTTATTAGTATAGTTATTCTAGTGATTTAGGCCTGCATGCCTGTTTTTTTAAGTATACTAAATTTGAATACACGAGGAAATAAAATTGCTTATAATGATAATGAATTATTATTATGCAATTTACAAATAACTAACGATTTAAAAGGACCACTGAAAAATAAGACAGTAGAAAAATTGGCGCCATACATTTTTAATAGAGTTCCGAACATACCTCTACTAATCTACTGGCCTTGTGAGCGAACAATAAACTCCCCTAATTAAGCCAATTAACATTAATCATCAAATCAAATTAAATCACTTTTATTTGCAGTAAATACGGTTTACAATGTTCAAATAATATTTGTGGGTTAGTGCTTATTAAATTTGTAAATGTCTATGCATCGATTATCTTTGAAAAACTTTATGAGAAACTCATCAAAATGTTTTATTCATTAAAACCACTTTTTACATGCAATTTAAAATTTTATTAATATCAATTTTTTAATGTACATCAATATATTTAAAAATGCCATTTTTCGTTGTAATTTAATAACTCAAGAACGGGCTCACCTAACCAAACCAAATGTTTAGGCTTCATTCGGACTATTTAGTTGATGGTTTATGTGAAGTTTGCACATAATCGGTCGAGCGGTTCTTCATTCATCACATTTTTACGTAGCGAAGTACGTACCGGGCCGCTAGTGTTTCTATATTTTAATGCACATAACATCAAGCAATGTAAGCTAGCCTGAGAAAACAAAAAAATTGCTCTCATAAATTATTTTTATGCAATTTACAAACTAATGGCAGTCAGAAATGACCACAGCTAAAAAGAATTGGCTCTATACATATTTAACAGAGTTCCGAACAAGCTCTTTCTAATCTACCGGCCTTGCGAGCGAACAGCAAACTCTCCTAATTAAGCCAATTGTTACCTATCATCAAGTGATTCAAGCCTGAACATGAAGAAAAGAAATGCTTATATTATGACAATTATTTTTATGCAATTTACAAATTAATGGCCGTCAGAAGTGGCCACGGCTAAGAAGAATTGGCTCCATACATATTTAACAGAGTTCCGAACAAGCTTCTACTAATCTACCGGCCTTGTGAGCGAACAGCAAACTCTCCTAATAGAGCCAATTGGCCCTTATCATTGGCCGGAGCGGGCGAAAGTTAAAATCGCATTACCGCTGCTAACGAGACGGTAGGAACGTTAACTGTCATGTTTTTGTAGGTGATACAAGTTATAAGAAATCTCAATATATTTTTTGATTATTTTTTGTAAATTTTTGTGGGAAATTAGGAATACGGCCTACCTGAACCACTCATAGCCCATAGATACTAGAAACTCGAGTTTTTTGTTGAGTTGACTTCGACCCACATATAACTTTATTTTAAAGGTGTTTAAAAAAATATTTTTTGGTGTTACAGGTAAGACAAGCAGATGAAGGGGTCTACGAGTTGTCTACGAGTTGTCTACGAGTTTTCTACGAGTTGTCTACGAGTTGTCTACGAGTTGTCTACGAGTTGTCTACAAGTTGTCTACGAGTTGTCTACGAGTTGTCTACGATTGTCTACGAGTTGTCTCCATGATACTACAAGTTGACAACTAAATGTACTGCTGTACGAGTCGTCTAATAACTATACTAGATAGTCTACAAATATCATAGATAAAAAAAAATGCCTCGTAGAGAGACCGCGCGCGATTCCAAATTCTTTGCCAAATACAATAAATTGTCTTTCTTTTAATAGAGTATTTTTATACAATAGCGTTTCAGTTTAGACCATACGTTAAACGAAAATCGTGCGGCCGAGGTGGAATTGTTATTGGGTGGTAATTTGCGGAAATAACGCAAAAGTGGTTACAAGACTTTGTTCTCCTTTACTTGGCGATGATCGGGAACGTGATCCTAGTGTTGATTGTGCTAATGACGCTTTTAGTGTGGATATTATTATTGGTTCTGTTCTAGAACTACCTACTTGAGTGGGAGAGATTATAAAAAATATTTTGTTGAAATAAAGTTTGGAGCATTTCAACGTTTAATACAACATACGAAAAATACCAACCATGAAATTTTGGGTATTTGGCGTTGAAAAAAATAATAAAACGGATACTACCTGGAGATACACTTCTATATACTTTTTGAAGACGATAAATAAATCAATGAATATGTAAATTTCAATTAACTAAGTATGAAACAAAGATACGCTATATCATTTCATCGAGACGAAAAAAAGTTAAATTAAGAATTGCATAAGGCTCAACAGTGTGCCGAGGCCCATTTGTTATTTTTTTTTAATCCCAACCACTAGGTAAAACAATGACGCTATACCAATCATTTCCATCTCAGGAGAAAAATTAAATTTCAATATAAAAAGTAAAGTACCAGGATCGCATAAGACTCGACAGCTGTGCCGAGGGCGTCCAATAAACGATGAATCCGATCCAGCCGTCCGTTATTTGAGACGGTCCGACGATTGCGTCGACATATAAGAGCATAATAATAGTAAATTGCTTTGTGTACTTAGATAATTAGATAAAAAAAACGAGTACATACCTATTTTATAGACAGTGTCTTAGACCTATTTTTTATAGTCTACTAGCTTTTACCCGCAGCTTCGCCCCGGTGGACTTCCCTTGGGAACAGCGGCGTGAAACGTACCCTATATCCTTCTCCTGGTTCTAAGCTACCTCCCCACCAATTTTCAGCCAAATCAGTTCAGCCGTTCTTGAGTTATAAATAGTGTAACTAATACGACTATATCCGGGTTTATCTTATATATCTATAACAAAGACCCGGGGGTCGTGGGTTCGATTCCCATAGCAAGCACAATTTGTTTAGTTGTTTCCAGTTTGTAAAGGACATCGCAGGCTGGAATTACCTGATTTACTGATAATAAAGATAATCCGTGCTTCGGAAGGCACGCCCGGCTGCCGTTTGGTAGTCTCTAAAGGAACCACGTCAGAGACAGAGAGGTGGTTGCGAAGAACTCTGTACACCAGAGTGCGCATGGTCGAATGTTCGTGACAACTAAACGAAATGAATGAATGAAAATTAAATTTAGAAATGCTCGAAAGAGAAAAATACATATTCATCAACCAATAGAGCAACGGGAAATGCAAAAGCGAAAATCAATGCATTCAAAATGTTTGCCTGTGAGAGACGGAACAGCTAATCAGAAAAGAGCGACAGCGCACGTCGCTTGATTCGCGGAAAATTCTGGGTGATCGCAATTATTGAATGCCGCAGGCTTAGCTCTCCTGTTTCATGTTATCCTGGTACCTGAATGCGGTTTTATTCATTTTCCTATACAAGCGACGTAATCATTATTTATTGTATACTTAGTTAAGGCTAGTTTTGTTTTCATTGTAGATGTTACAATTTACTAAATTATTCTGAATAAACATAAAGATATATACGGTTATTTTAGTCAGATTTAAGACATTTTTTTATTTATTTAAAATGGAAATTATAATTCAGTTACAACTTCAGGATTGATTTAAAGCATATAATAAGATAAAATCTTATTATCATAAGACGATATGGAAACTTCAATATATATTCCGAAATATCCAGAACTGACACAAAACTGTACCTCCTGAGCTGAGTCAGACGGTCATATTAATGTTTGCTGATAGTATGCAAGCTTAGTCGAGTGAAAGTGATAACAGGACACAGGGATTGTTGAAGCAAAGAAATTACATATTGATTCTCCCTTGGAATATAGACGAATTTTGTCTCTTGCTGTCTTGATATATTTCTGTGCAATTTTAAAATTCGAATATTTGCACCATAGTTGCACTTGATTTACCAATAAAACAAAATATACACTGTTTATTAACTTAAGAAATTATTAAAAATAATTAAAACTAACTTATATAAAAAATATTCTAATATAAAAATAAATAAAAACTAATTTAAATAAAAAATAGAACCCAAATCGCTGCCATCACCGGGTAAGATATATTTTATAATTGTAATATAATTTAAATTTCAGTGCTATTTTTGAAATGTATTATTACTCACTCAAAATTGATGCGTCGAATGCATAGAACTAGGAATCGACGGGACGCAATTTTTTTAAAATCTATGGTCGAATAATTATCCGTATATATCAAATGATTTTCGATCGACATAACCAATGAGTTGAATGAATAACATTCGACTGACCAGAGGTGTCAGTTGCGCATTGCCGACCTTTGAGACACGTATCGTACAAGATGTAATATGTGCCTGTACAATAGGTTAGATATAAGTATTTTAGTGCCTTTTGTCTGCGTAATAATAACACAGGAAATAAATTGAACTTTTTCTCTCTTGTCAAACAAAAAGTGCCCCAAATAAAGGTCAAGGAATTTCTCGCTAAAAGCTTGTAAGTAGGGAATAACGTTTTAACAAAACATAACAAAAGCGCGCTTAGAAAACTGAACTATATGCCTTTAGAATTAAAGTTTATATTTTGGGAATGATTTCTAGGAAAACAAAACTTGGATTTTTGGACGCTTGCGATAAGATCATGTGGTTGTTATCGGCCAATCGGGGACAGCGTTAACTGTACTTGAACATTGAAGTATAGCGCAAGAACTGACATATTAAAACTATTAACGTATGTATGTATTTGTTTATGGTATATATACCTCTATTATATAGTATAATATTTGTTTAGGTTTATTTATTTATACAAGTATGTAAGGATTGTATTGTACTTCTACCTTCTACTAGTTACTATTTTATATGCATCCTCTCTGTCACTCGCTGGTTGACTGTAAGAGATCCCTTTTACGGATAAGTCCGCCATTGTACTTTTGTTTTATTATGTATGCTTTTGTATTCACTTGTGTTTTAGTACAATAAAGTTATAACAAACAAACAAACTATTACAGACCGAGTGCAGATAAACAAATATCTGTCTTAGGTATAATAGAAGACTTTTTGTGGAAAAAAAACGAAAAACACCCCTTTTTCTATATATTGTACCGTTAATTTTTATGTATAATTGACTATTTACCGAGGAACAAAAAGTAAAGCAAGTATAGGTACCAAATAAATAAATTAAAGTTTCTCTTTGATATTAACTGGTATACTTTTACAGTCCTGTGTAAATAAATTTATTGAATAAATACTATCTTAACTTCAGTGTCATAAATAAGTAAATAAATAGTGAGGGTTAAAGTCTTAATACTCAAAATACAAGGCCTTGCGTAACAAATACATAATTATCAAGAAATGCTTCTATTTGCAAAATCAATAAATACTTATTTTCCTTACTATTATAATAATTACCATACTTTACACAATATTTCTTTCTTCATCGCCATCGTTCAGCCACAGGCTATCCACTGCTAAACATATGCCTCCCTCAAGGATTACCCCAGTGCCTAGTATGAGTAGGCGATTTAGTATGGCAAACCTAAACAGAACCACTGGCGGATAATAAGGCAACTAAGAAATTCCATACAAAATCCTAACGCAGTTGCTAGCTTCTGCGTTAAGAAAAACTCATACTACTGAACAGGCACTGAACGACCTATATTTCTTTACTTTATAGTCATATCTTTAGCTTTGATCAATTTTTTTCCTGCTACCATGTCATCTGTATTTTGATATTACCTCAATGAGAATGATAGGAAAACTACCATATACCCTCTATTTGCCAACTTGGTTTATCTGGAGGTGTAATACCAAAATCATACGATGAAAGTGTAGCGTTTATTGTTAGGCGTTTTTGTCATATCTTTTTTGTCATTATAAGGGTATTGTTACTATTATATCCTTAGATTCTTATAAGAAAGCATTTGCTCCCGCGGTTTAGCTATGAAAGCGTGAAGGACAGACTCAGACAGACAGATATACTTTTGTAATATTAGTAGGTAAGTATGGATTGTCTCATACATTTTCTTAGGGAGGCCTATGTCCAGCAGTGGACAGCCTGCGACTGAAATGATGATGAATGAGTAATATGTTACGATTACGATATATGATAAAAATGACTTCTTTAATCAGGTCTCGAAGTCTTTGTATTATTACAAAAATAAGGGTGTATTCTGCCAAAACATGCATTATATTGGACACTAGCGACCCACCCCGGCTTCGCATGGGCATAAAAACCTTCCTCTTGAATAATTATCTATTAAAAAAAACCGCATCAAAACGTTGCGTAGTTTTAAAGATACAAAAGGACATAGGGACAGAGAAAGCGACTTTGTTTTATACTATGTAGTGATGTAGTAATTAAAAATAATAGGTACAAAATAAGATACAATTTCGAGCGAATCCACCAGAAATGTTATGAGTTAGCCAAACATAATATCAACAATTCGCTACGGCGGATATAATTTGATCCTATTGTCAGAAGACGGATATTATATGATCCAATTTATTCTTTTGTACGTCTAGACGCCATTGGCTACAGATTATATTATGTAGACGTCAAATGTCACAGCGTTTGTTGCGATTATCTCGATAAGGATGAGGACTTATGTTATCGATATTTACGATAATTTGTAAATTCAGTTGTCTGTACTAAAAGTTATTTTAGTATGATGAACTCAGTCGATAGTTTTAGTTTCTCGGTAATTACAATTCGTACCACATAAATTTACCCAGTGTGAGCGAGACAAAACCCACAATTATGCAATGAAAAGTATAGTTTATCCTGCTCACATTTACGTACTCATTTGTTAACTTTTAACTTCCTAATCTTCATATATAGGTCACTCACTGCTGAAGATTTTGAACACATATTTATTTCCAAGCTATGCGATTATAAGTGCTATGAACAGCTCTGTAAATGCTGATTTTGTATCTTAATACTCAATTCATGCATTAATTTCAGCCGCCTGAAAATAGACCTTCCCAAGGATTTTCAAAATTACCGGTTGGAAGCGGCCAGCACTGCTTGCGATCTTAATATAATATAATATAAATATAAATATATAGGGACAAATCACACAGATTGAGTTAGCCCCAAAGTAAGTTCGAGACTTTTGTTATGGGATACTAACTCAACGATACTATATTTTATAAAAAATACATATATATAGAAAAACATCCAAGACCCAGGTCAATCAGAAAAAGATCATTTTTCACCTTGACCTGACCGGGGATCGAACCCGGGACCTCCTGAGTAGCGGTCAGGCATGTTAACCATTACGCCACGGAGGTCGTCATAATCGTCATGATCTTCTTCAGGTAATCTGACCATTTGGTCGGTGGGTGTATGACGCTATCGATATCGATAAGTAAGTACTGAGAACAACACTCAACTGCAGTTCAAACCCTCGTTCTGTTGACATTTCAATTTGTATCATACCTAAAGAACAACCTTTGTCCTTCTTGATATCGATACATTTTACTTCTCAATCTCTAGAAGTTTAAAAGAAGATAAAAAATAAACTAATATCTTTATTTCAGACCATATTAGCCCATAAAAATAATAGGTGCTTACCATTTCATTCTGATACTGTTTCATTACTAGCTATGCATACGGCCGTCATGGCACAGTATAATTATTATTTAACTTTTGGATATAACAAAACTAAAAATAGTCTCCAGTTAGTTATAATTTTTGCAAAACAAAAATAAATTGTAGTTTCGTTAAAAGAACTACTTTATTATTGATGTGCATGTGAATTTCCTATTATTATTTTTTTTGTTATGATATGCAATTTTCTTTGATAATATGTTTATAATGTAAATTTTAAGTTATAATTCAATATGACACGTTATGCATTCACACGTCATTTAATATGACAAAACATGTGACACAATATTTAATAATTGTAACACCAATGTATACCATGTTTTTTGTGAAATAAAAAACAAAACAAAAAAAATTGGCACAAATAATGTTATTGGTACAATAGGATAAGTATCAGGTATCAAATTATTATTAAATCATGATGGTTAGTTAAAACATTAAATATTATAGGGCTAAGGGTCCGGAAATAATAAAAGAACATTAATATTGCGTAATTTAATGAAATTATTGTTAAATTGAAATATCTCTAAGATTAAACACAATAACATCTGAGATGGGCTATAACTTGTAAGTATAATGGGATTATTAAAATCCGGCTCGAAGGACCGCCGAATTTCCTTACGACGCCATTAACAAATCTTATTTAGGTACATATTGAATGAATTTGCCTATCTTTAAGCTTCGTATTTTTATTTGACAAAGAAGGACTGAATTAATGAATATATTAACTTAATTTTTAGAAACTTCAATTTTAATAAATCTATACCATTTTGATCCATAATATATGTATAAAAAATGCAAAACCGCTGGACCGATTTTATGAAATTTAGTAAAGATATAGTCAAAGACCGGGTCTTACTTATGTGCGCGATACAACTGAGTCCCATGCGGGCGGAACAGCGGACTAAAGATAGTGATTATTTAAAAAATCTTCCATGCTGGTCTAGGAGAAAAAGAAAAACATAAAATGTATTAGCTGCTTCTCTTCCCGCGCAAGCCGTTGAAGTCGACCGAGGGAATCGTAGAATGGGGGAATCATGACATAGGCGATGCGGCTAGCAACCCATCACTATTGATTTCCTGTTTCAACTACCATTATGCTAAACGTGGTTTAAGGTCTTATGAACCTAGGCTCTATCTACCCCGTATGGGATAAAGACGTGATTTTTATGTATGTATATATATTTAAAAAAACAGTGCGTTTCGAAGTATTGAGTTTTTCTTCAGTACTCTGAACTCTGAACAGTTTTCTCAAGGTTTAAGGTGCGATAGTTGGGTGTTCTAATAGAACTACACTGTCCTTAGTTAAATACATACATAAAAATAGAATATATTGGCTGTTGCCCGGGGCTCCGCTCCCGTGGGGTTTCCGCTTAAAATATAGCCTATGTGTTGTTCCAGGGTCTAAATAATCTCCATTCCAAATTTCAGCCAAATCGGTTCAGCAGTTTTCCTGTGAAAGAGTAACAAACATTCATACAAACTTTCGTGTTTATAATATTAGTTGGATAGGAAGTAGGACAGAAGGATTTTAACCAAAACAGATTTCTGTTGCTCAAGATATAGTAAATTTTGATTTGAAATTTAACACCAACTTCTAAAGAACAACAAAATTTTTACAGTGTGTTCCGTACATGAAACCTGAGTTTTATCTAACATTTTTGCCTGTAAATGGCAATGGCTGTAAAAAAAAACATCTTGTATAATGTGAAAGAATACGCTATGCCACTTCTTATTAAAATCTAAATTCTGTGGTTCAGTACTTTCAAAGATAATATATACAGACAGAAAACAAAATTTAAAAAAAAAAATGCTTTCTATTATTCTTTTTAAATGTCATTCATTTCAGTCAAAATTACTAAATGTACAGGCAAAATAGATTTGTGCAATAAAGTTTAAATAAATAAAACCGGCTAAGTGTGAGTCAGACTCGCGTACGAAGGTTTCGTACCATTATCTACACAAAACGGTTAAAAAATCACGTTTGTGTCGCGTAAGTGGGGCTCCAATACAGCCCCACTAAAATATTTATTTTATTACGTTTTTAATACTTATTGTTATAGTGTCAATAGAAATACATCATCTGTATAAATTTAAAATGTCTTGCTATCACGGTTCCTGAGATACAGCCTGGTGACAGACGGACGGATGGACAACTAAGTCTTATACAGTCCCGTTTTTACCCTTTACGTACGAAACCCTAAAATACAAACCCTAGATATTTAAAAGCATATTTTTATAGTATTCTCTAAAAATCCTATAAAAGTGAATATTGACGCTCCATATATTTTCTTCTTCGCTCGTTGCATAAAATAAGACCGACCGGTATCCGCATAAATATTTAGCCAGCTCTTACATTTTCCTTCTTATTGCATTGTTGACTCTTTATTAAATTTAAAATATCAGTGCTCCGCGGTTTTTCCCGTAGATGAAAGTACTTTTAGCTTTTGTCTTCCTCGATGATTAAATATTACATTTAAAATATAAATTTGAACAAATGTGAAATTAAAAATGATTTTTTTTTTATCAAATTTTTGTTTACACGTGTAAGGTTTCATCTCACATATTATGAAATCGCATGATCATTGCACAATAGTTTAACAGAGTTTAAATTTCAAAGATGGCTTCAGTTTTAATGAGAATGTATTATTATGACCTGGGAACCTTCCATGCTGGTCTGGGAAAAAAGAAAACATAGAATGTACAAGATGCTTCTCTTCCCGCGCAAGCCGTTAAAGTCGACTGAGGGAATCGGCGAATGGGGGAATCATAAAAGCGATGCGGCTAGCTACCGATCACTATTGATTGCCTGTTTCAACTGTCATCATGCTAAACGTCTATGTTCTTATGGCCCTAGGTTCTGTCTACCCCGTATGGGATATAGACGTGACTATATGTATGTATGTATCATTATAATATGCATGACCTGATGGTACTAGCAGAATCGGCTTCCGATAAGGGAACTCCTCATAGGTTAACACCACAAACATGGTATTTTTACACGTGCCTTCAGTTTTGAACGTAACACATTGTTATGATAAACATGAGCTAATGGTACACACAGAACCAGCTTCCAATAAGGGAACTCCTCAATGATTAACTGTACGGAACTTTAATTTTAATCACGCATTCAATGCATCAATATTTCCCTGTTGTCAATAAAAGCTTGCGCCAGAAATGAAATTTTAAAAACACTATTTATCATTTCAGCCGCAGGCTGTCCAATGCTGGGCAGAGGCCTCCTCCGAGGATTTCCAGAACGAAAGGTTGCCAGCGCCTGCCTGCGACCTTCTTCAGGTCATCTGAGTATTTGGTCAGTAGGTGTTCGACGTTGCGATTGCCGAAGCGTGGTTGCCATTCGAAAACCATTCTGCCCCATTGGCCATCGGTTCGTAAAACCATTATTATTAATAACCTTCTTTCTTCAAGGCAGTGGAAATCCATACATATAAAAGAGAGTCATTTTAGTTACACTATTTATAACTCAAGAACGGCTGAACGGATTTGGCTGAAAATTGGTGGGGAGGTAGCTTAGAACCAGGAGAAGGACATAGGGTACCTTTCATCCCGGGAATAGTTCTCGAGGGAAGTTTACGCGGGCGCAGCCGCGAGCAAAAGCTAGTGCTTTATAAACATGACAGATACCGCTAACTATAAACTTTTCCCATCACAGCCAGTTCAGACAATTAGTTTAGACGTTTTGCATTCCCGAATCACACTTCAAAGCGTTTGAAAGGAAATAGGGGTGTACTAAGTTTACAACAAGTTGCGAACTTAAATATTTCACCACATTACCCGCTAGAGTACCTTTGAGTTCCTTAATCTAATTTAACACGCGTAATCTTCTCTCTTGACTGTACGTACAGTCGTGTATGAAATTAATCTATATAATTAGCTTCAGATCCTTATACTAGTATAGTAAGTATTGAGGAGCTCGATAGCCTAGCGGGGCGCTAATAAGGCTTTTATCAATTTTTTTGTAGAAAAGATAGATAAAAGCCTTATTTACCAATACTGCATCACATACACACAAATACAGTAATACCTTATACCAAAGAAGTTCGAATCGCGCGCGGTACGACGCATTTTTTTTTAAATCTATGCCTTACACTAAGATTATACACAGATCAAACATAAAAGTTACCTTAACTAAAACAACATAAGAAGAGTTAGGCATTTATGTGCTGCAGTAGTGCAAGAAGGCAAAAACTCAGCGTTAAAAACCGCACGTCAAGCGACGGCAAGTGCGCAGCCATGCTTGGATTGGTTGCCATAAGCGGCATTTCTATCTTGAGTTCCTCCGTGATTTGGTTGGAAGGTCATTGTTTCCGGCTGTTATCGATAGATGGCAGTCATTAGGCTATGAAAGATATATTTAGACAGACTGAGAAATCTGACAGTGATGTCACTACCGGATTATGTTTCTATTGATTTTGTTTTCCTGTAAAAGGCTTACGGGGGTAAAACGGCAGTCGCTCCACTGTATTAACCAGTATCGCCAATTTAGAACCATGATTAAGAGCGTACCCTCTGCTCCGAAGCGTAAGCTGAAGATGCAACTAAGGCAAAACGCTCGAATGAAGAATAATAATTTATGCAGTACTTGACTGTACTGTACATCTATAATTAAATCGTATCTTGTTACTCAAGAGTTGTTTCGTTATTTGGGATTTGCTGTGTGGGTGTTTTATGAGTTTACTAAGTGATTTACCGTGAATATGTGGTCCAAAGTTTATGGAGTTTGTAATAAATTTATGGATTTTGGAGCGTTTTAGAACCGAAGCGTTTTTCATCGTACTAATGTCACATATCAAATGAAATAGAAAAATATTTATATTCACATTTTATTAAATTATTTTTAATTTATAAGAATAACGAAAAGTCATAAGCTCACTGTTGGCAAATAAAATACACGACTGACGACAATATAAATAAAATATAATGTAGTCTTAAACAAATATATAAATGTTAAATAAATATATAGGGACAAATCACACAGATTGTTAGCCCCAAAGTAAGTTCGAGACTTGTGTTATGGGATACTAACTCAACGATAATATTTTTATAACAAACTAGCTGTTTCCCGCGGCTCCGCCCGCGTGGGACTCGGTTATATCGCCCCCAAAAGTAGCCTATGTTTGACCTCAGGTCGTAAACTACATCCCTACCAAATTTCATCACAATAGGTCCAGCAGTTTAGCCGTGAAGAGGTGACAGACAGACAGACAGACAGACAGACTTTCGCATTTATAATATTAGTATGGATACACATATAGATAAAAACCCAACACCCAGGTCAATCAGAAAAAGATAATTTTTCATCTTGACCTGAACGGGGATCGAACCCGGGACCTCCTGAGTAGCGGTCAAGCATGTTAACCATTACGCCACGGAGGTCGCAAATACTAGTGATCTTGAAATATTTGATCATTTATCAAAGCTTAAAATATCTAAAACAAAAAATCAACAGGTTTTCGTATAAACACAATATATAACATTGATCCATTATTGTTTTGTAGGTTGTACGTACAATTTCATGCTTATTTTCAAAGGAACGGCCATTCTGCCGAACTGATAGCATACAGACAGACGGACATCTGCAAATTACATGACATCATCTGACTGGCCTGTATGCCCGAATGCACAATTTCGCGTGCACATACTCCCGCATAATGTTAATTTATGTAACCATAGCAACGTTGTTTTGATACGCTATTTTGGCCCTTATCGTTGAAGCAGGAAGACCATTATAGTTTGGTGAACCGTGAACCGTGATAATATTTGAAGTGGCGATGTTAATTATATTATATGACATGAATCAAGTTAGTTGTATGTCGTAATTATAATAATGTAAACATAGCCAAATTATATCATATTAATTTAAGGTAGATAGTTAATATGACTCAACTACTATTTGATTAAATGAACCATGGGCTCCGAAGTAGTCATCTGATAAGAGAAAGAGAGAGAGAAAGACAGAGAGAGGGAGAGTTAATGCGAGTTAATAGATAGAACGTGCTGATCTAAAAATTAAGTCACCAAATGAAACAATCGCAATATTTGAAAAGAAGCGGCACAGAACAAATACGCAGGGAAGAAAAGAGGGAAGGCTTTTGCCCAGCAGTGGGCCTCATATAGCTAGAAAAAGAATGTATCAACGGAATATATGAATGTATCAGAGTACCTTTGTATAAGAATGCGGTCACTACCATCTATTCTGCTGCCAAACAGCAGTGCTTGCATTGATGTGATCTGGTTTGAAGATCTTCCTTAGATAACTGCAGGCTAGAATCATCTGATAGTCCGATTTCAGAAAGTCAAGTTACTATTAACTTATTCAACGATATTTACATGCCATACTATTGGCGAAACATAATTAATAAAAATTGAAAGAAATTGGAATTGCTAAGAAATTCGTAATATGAATTCGATTCGATGAATTGCTCAAAGTGGCGTTCTTAGACCCACAGGAATCAAAACAACTGTAAAATCCTATTGTTTCATGTTTCATGTAAATAAATAATTTCATTTAGTTTTTCAGAAGACACACTAAGCTTGGTTTTTATTTTCACCAAAATACAAGTTAATGACTCGCTTTTAAACCTGCCTTTTACACTCTTAAAGTTTAAAGAATACATAATAATATGTTGAAATAATTTCAGTTATAGTTCTAAAACTATATTATATCTAGGATTCAAGACTAAAAGCACTCCATCACTTAATATAAAGCAGTGGTGTCGTATAAAGGACAATGTAGTATAATTTAGACGCTGGCAGCGTTCGTTGGCGGCCGGCCAGAGTTTTACATAATAAAGCCTTAATATGGCTTTTAAATGTCATAACCCATTCCTGATGGTGTGCTGATGTAGTGGATGGATGGGCCAAAATTTTGTTTTTCCTATTTAACTTATTTTTCTTGTCATGTTGGTATCATATCTTGGCCGCCCAAAAACAAACAACTTTTTGAGTGGGCACGTACAGTATGAGATTTTATAAACGCAGACGCTAGCGACTGCGTTAGCTATTTTGTATGACAAACCTGTAGGTACAGCGCCCAGTCAGATAGTAAGGCAACTAAGAAATTACATTCAAAATCCTAACACAGTCGTTAGCGACTGCGTTTATAAAATCTCATACTTGGAGTACACGTCATGGCGCAGGTGTTTGGGCACCTAGAGTATGATAAAACACTCATACGCGCAATATTTTAACACTTTCGCGGAAAGTAATCGAAACAACAATGGCAGTCAATTGTTATCTACGTCGAGAGGCGTTATTGTCAGGGAAAGTGTTAAGAGAGATTCAGAACTGTAGAGTTACGACTGCCTCTGTCATGCCTTGAACACGGATCCTATCACGCCATAGCATTCTACAATGTTATTTTTTCACAAAAGTTCTGAATCCATTGGATAATAATATAACGAATGTATATAATAAATAAATAGCAGTTTATATATTTAACTTTACTGCACAATTATAAACGGCGGACTTAAAGCCTAAGGCTTTTTCTACCAGTCAACAAAGTGATAAAGCAAAGTAAGTAGAGAATTATTATTATGAAATCGCGGTCGCTCTACCAAATTAAAAAAATTCAAAATTCAAATTGTTTATTTTCAATATAGGATATTACTATAACTTATTGACGTCAATTGGTACCATTTCTTAAGTCTATGTATTATGTTATGTACTACGATTCGGTGACGCACATACAATAGACCTCATAGCTAAAAGTGTCCTTAGGTTTAAGGAAAAGATGATATACTACTCTGTAAGCGTAGGTCAATGCTTGTGTAAAATTTTAACCAAATGCCATTGACGATTCTCCTGAAGTTTATTCTCTATGTCTCTTAGGCCCTGAACACACTGGCTATCAGAGTTCAGACTTCTGTATTCCGCGTTCTTATAATGTATGGAGACCGCGGCGATTTGAGTGCCTTTGTATGTGAATGATTCTAAGACACGGCATATATTACAGAGAACGCGGAACGCAGAACTCGGTACTTTGACCGCCAGTGTGTTCAGGGCCTTACATGAAGACTGAGTTCAATGTGGGAGTTCCTATGTGGTCTTTCTGCGACACTCCACACATCCATAATAGCAAGTTACTCATTTATTTCTATCTTTATTATAAGTTGTTAAAGTACTGCTATTATCTGTTCCGTAGTACTATAATAATTTTTTTTTTTTAAATATTTTTTACGGCCTTGGAAACTAGTCCTTTAAGGCCTCTCTTCATTTTATTAATCTTCTTCAGTCCTACTTTAGTCAAGTCAAGTCAGTTGTCTAGTCTAGTCAAGTGATGAGTCAGAGTCAGATGGCTAAGTGAAGCGGTGGAATTTCACTTAGCTATAATTTGGAGATTTTGGTGACAAAGGTAAAAGTCACGTAATCGACACTGTACCACTTCCCAACACTCACGCTTGTTCCCGAACACCAATATTAAGCACAAATACTCGAAAAAACCTAAGTTTTGGAAATTAAATACAGCGCCGACATAGCGACAGTTTACTTTCACTCCAAAAACACCACTATAATAAAGGTAAAGCGTCAAAGACAAAGTAGAGTTTTGTATTCAATTAATCCGCCACATCTAATATAGTTGCTATCATAAGCAATCAAGTATATTGTCGGCCAGTCGTGATCGCAATTTTGCTAATCCCTGGACTGGGATGCGTATTTACAATCTCTAGTTATCAGTTTTTTCTTCATTTGTACATTGTTTAAAATATCTATACGAATTTTTCTTTTTGTGTATTGTAGATTTTGAACGAAACTTTTTGAGTTTGCTAGATTTATATAAGAAAAAAAAAACATAATATATGGTAGATAATAATTGGGTATATATATGGTTATATATACCCAATTAATGAGATAATTAAAAAGCCATTTCGACTCGACAAGAATAATAAGAATATTAGGTATATGGCTTAATCTATGATTTTAGACATTGAGTACAGTAGAAACTTAAAAGAATATTCGTAGTATATTTTTCCTTATTCGTATTCCTAGTATATGTTTGTTAATATTAATGACAATCATTTGTTAAGCCTACTTTGACTTAATTATATCTTACCTCTTTCTCACTTACCAAAATTTAACGTCAAAGATCGAAACCACATATAATTTAGTTAAAATGGGCTTCTTTTTATCGTGTCTATGGGTTAAAAAATGGCTCAGTAGAATGCAAAACTAAGGCTGAGTAAGAGACCACAGCCAAATAACCTTAAGGTAAAATTTATCAACAGACATTTTTTTTAGTTTGATGAATCGCCGAATTGCGAATAGAACACGGGAATGTAAATACGCGGCTGGGACAGCGGATTAATTAGTCAGAGCCAGTGCTATTGCTGATAGATTGTCAATTTATTTTTCTCTTCTCTCGTGACACAGGAATAAGTGCAATCGATTAAGTTTTCATAGCATTTTTCATTGTGCTAGTATAAAAAATCTCATATCCTCGGTTGAAATCTGATTGCTTTTTAATCTGCTACAGTCATATCGATAGGTTTTACGTATATTATTTGGACTCAAATCAATTGCAAATGTTTAAGGGGTAGATTCAGACTACTAAACCACTTTTCCAAATAAACTTATATCGAAATACGAAAAAAAATTTATTGAACTCCCATATAAATTGAGAATTATCTGATGTAGTTTTAAGTATGTAGAGTGAAAAAATATATTTTATATTTTCGATATTAGTTTTTTTTTTTAAAAGTTGTTCAGTCTTGTTGTTCAGTTGGTCTGAATTTGCCCTTAAAATATTTACAGGTGATTTGAGACCACCTTATATAATAGAAACATCATCAGTTATGAGGGGTGGGAAAATCAATTTCGAGGCTTTCGCATCTAATTAGTGATTCGGTTTACTTTGTGCGAAAGCAACATGGCGTCTGTTATGATATGGCCAGCATTGTAGCCATTACATAATTGATTAACATTAAATGTATTTATTACTAGCCTATAGTTGTTCAACGCGGCTTCATCACCGTGGCACTTTGTTATTTCGCTCAAAAAAGTATTAGCTTCTTAAATTTTATCTTATCATCATTTCGTGTAGGTGACACGCCAATCGATCATACACATCGTAGTGCCATTCTTCTTAAACACCCTTCAGCCTCTGGTTCATCTAAATCGTTGACTTTGTTATACTTATCCTCTTGTGTTTTAGGTATAAATCAAATAAATCTAAGTAAATGTACAAGTCCTATAGGATGTGTATGAGAGCTCTGTAATAACTTTATTGAGTGATCTCACGTTCGATAACTGAACCCAACTTCAGCCGATGCAAAGAGTAGGATAAAAAAGAGGCAAAGTTACGTGTATTAGTTAGGTACAAATTTTGAAAATAGTCTCTGGCATGAGTTCTTACAAACAACAATCGATCTACAAACCTTCACACAAAATTTTTTATCAATCAGTAGTGTTATTTAAAAAAAATTAATTCTACAGTGACATCGCTTTAAGTCCAAACAAAAAATTGTTGACTAATAGAGAATGAATGGATCTAATTAACATTAGGTCAAGCATTCTCTATTCTGCCCATTGTGCTTAACAATTAGTTCTGTGTATAAAAAAACTTGAGATGTGTCAAGGGACACCCGGATGGAACGAAGCTTTCCATGCGAGAGAGAGAAGAACGACAGAGAAACACGCGCACGCACGCTTCACGGCTTACAACTATAGCAAAAAGTTTCATTACAACTTTTGGTCTTATTTTTTTCCGTCTAGCCCCCTTTCGTAACGCGCGATAAGGAACTTCGTTCCAATATTTGAATAAGGGCCAATTCAAAACTAATTTTCTGTAAGTAAAAAGCTTAGTATTTGTATGTATTTACTCTGTGTTTGGTCTACCGAGCGAGGCTGGCTGGAAATGTTTTTGATCAATTGAGTAATGACATTTGGGAGCCCAGCTCTGATTTTGCTAGGAAAAGTTAAATTCGGGGATAAAATTTAGGTTGTCGTTGCAATGATACCGTTTGTCTATTTGGTCTGGTCTATGACAAATTTCTTTGTCTATGATGGATCATTATTTTTCCTCTCGTTAAAGTTTTCCGTCGTACCGTGTGCACCATTGACCCGCACCATCAATGGTGCAGATGAGAATAATAAGTTTCGTTTGCACCATAAGATTACAACTACTTCACCTTACTTTTTGTACAAAGTTCAAACAACGATGTCAATGCGCCTCTCTGACAAATCTAACTATCTACTTATCTATATAAAAATCAATTTCTGTTTCTTAGTCTGGCTAAAACTTAACACTTTTGCGTACCGTAAATGAGATAATAATCAGTTAATTGTTATCGTTAAGAGGCGTTACTGCCAGCGAAAGTGTTAAGAATGGCTAGACCAATTTGGTTAATTTTTCAGAAGTTCAGGGAAGGTTTAAACAGTGAGAAAAGTGGGTTCAAGCGGTACGGAGTTCGCCGGGTCAGCTAGTTAATATAATAATTATTCAAGCATCCATCATGGTAGTATTATTATTTATGCTGTATCATGGTATAAATGTTTTTAATTTATGCTTTTATAGTTGAAACGTACATTTATTAAAAACTAGCTGTTCCCCGCGGCTCCGCCCGCGTGGGACTCGGTTATATCGCGCCCAAAAGTAGCCTATGTTTGACCTCAGGTCGTTAACTACATCTCTACCGAATTTCATCACAATCGGTCCAGCAGTTTAGCCGTGAAGAGGTGACAGACAGACAGACAGACAGACAGACAGACAGACTTTCGCATTTATAATATTAAGTATGGATGTGACGTTGTTCGTGCTGTCCTCTAAGATGTGCTCGTCTCTACAGATTTTAGTCACTAGAGATTATCTGTGGTGATTGATTGGAAGGCGGGAACTTGTTTTTATTATTATTCTAACATCAAATCATTCAACATCCACCGACCAAATGGTCAGATGACCAGAAGAAGGTCGCAGGCAGGCGCCGGATGCAGGCCGCATCCAACCTGTCATTTTGAAAATCCTTGGGAGAGGCCCATGTCTAGCAGTGGACAGCCTGCAGCTGAATGGTGATTATTCCAAGACGTCACAATAATCACTTATGTTATTGTAATATATAATTTTTTAGAATAGACATAGGTATTGATAGCATAATGTAATCTTAAAAAAATGAATTAATACATATCTGAGACTAATTAAGATGCTTAAAAATTATATCTAACTTCACCTTAAACAGCTTAAAATCCAGAACATTGTTTTAAGAACAAAAAACACTGAAACGAGTAACGAGAATCCCTAAAACCCTTTAAACCATAACTCGATTCAAAATAACCAAATACACAAACAATGAACTCTGCACGTAATTCTATTCAGCCTAAGTTAAAACGCAAATTTACAACCTTCCAAACTTAATTATAACGCTAAAGTTCTTAGCAAATACTTGGAGCTTAGATTCCTTTTGGTTTTAATTCCGCCAAAATCATTTGTGCAAAGGTATTTTAAACATTGTTTAAGTTTTGGCCCTTAAATTTTGTCGTCATTCGGTTTATTTCCAAATATTTGTTGACAATTAGTTGGTCGTAGCCACATCTATATTGGAATAACATTTGAAGTCTATTACTCGTTTTGAAGTATAACTTTTTTGATACTAGTGGGTGAGGGTAGACCGATAGAATTAGGTAAGTGCAGTGAGCCACTAAAAGGCGGAAGATAGAAGCACCTAGAAGAGACTCTACCGACAAGAGCACAGCTCTCATATTTTAAATTCATAAGTAATGGGCCAATTAGAAAAGTACGATAACAAGAGTCAATAACAGAAAGAGAGTAAAAATATATATCCCAACAAAAAATTTTCATGTAAAATATTGCCAAGACAAGACCAGATGACTTTCATTGTCGAAAAAATGCCATTTCGCTACATTCACTGTTATTTACTTTTCTTTGTGAAAGTTCTTGCAGTAACTAAATGACCAAAGACCATAAATAACCATAAATGATTTATGATTTATGACCCAACAAACTCACCAACTAACCAACACCTTACATTCATATAGATGAAGATAAACACGAAGGCTATGGATATTGTGTAGCCAGTACTAGAGCAAGCTTAGAGCATTAAACCAACCAGAGTGGCCACCGACTGGCGACCCTCAGCCAAATGTATATGACCGACGGTTATACTGCTTGCAACTGTGTGCGTTTATTTTATGCTTGTGTGGGATATTTTTGTCAAGCTTGTGCACAGCGTTTTGAACAAAATAATGTATTAGTGTTAATGCATATTGTGCGTGTTTCCTACCCCACGCATAGAATGTGACAGACTTGTTTTACGTAGAAAAGAGTGCGTGTGCGCTCTAGTTGGTTTAATGCTTTAATAGCACAAGGTAGGTATAGATACTGGGTTCTAACGTTAGTACTATAATCTATTCTGTGGTTAGAATCTGCCTTAAAAGCTTCCAAATACCCAGATTCACACATCACCACAGAATTAATAATAGTACCACGTAACATCACGTACGAATACAGCCACTATCTCTAGTGGTTTAAAATGTACAGTTGGCTACATAGCAAAGAAAGACTTCTTGATATCCTCATGTTAGTTATTAAGGCTTTATCATACGTTTCTTAATACACTTTCTTAGCAAACGTCAAATAGCGTTAACAAGCACAATAACAAACAAGTCCTTAAAACCTTTGATAGCGATTTTTTCTTAGTACGACTATTAGCATTTAGCTATGATGCGAGCGCCGCACTGCGGTTGGTTTCTAAGCGATCAATCATTGCAGCCTACCTTAGATTGTGCATTTATTTATACGGCCCAATGTACTTGTTGATTACTTAACACTTTCGCGGACAGTAATCGAAATGACAATGGCATTCAATTGTTATCTACGTCGAGAGGCGTTACTGCCAGCGTAAGTTAAAGTATATGAACCGCGATCCGTTTGTCCAACAGCTTTATCCACCGGTGGGTTTACGGGGAATTTCTGCTTATCCGTGCACCCACTGCAATCTTATGCATAAGGCGGAAAATCATATTTTATATCGATATGAATACAATAGTTTAAACTACTCAAGCGTAAGCAGATGTAAACGGAAATAAACCCTCAAATTAAGAAGATCCGCGGTAATCTCAACTAATATTATTAATGCGAAAGTGAGTTTATTTGTTTATTTATTTTTGTTTGTTTTTTACGCTTTCATGCACGCACTATCTACACACAGTTAGAAGTATTATTGAAAAATACATAGGGTACCTTTCATCCCGGGAAAAAGCACAACTCCCGAGGGAAATGCACGCAGGCGAAACCGCGAGCAAAAGCTAGTTTTCTGTAAAATGCTGACGATAGTATCAAGTTATTAAAAAAACAACAAATCTGTCCTAAGAAAGATTTAATTACATTTCTTGCTACGATAATGAGTTGTTAACTATCTCAACGACTACCGACTTCTCGACCGATATTAAGACAATCGGCATGGGCGGATCCATCGATTAAGACACGATGGGTATGCCCAACCTAATTAGCTTTTAATTATTAGAGAACAATAGCCTCGTTTAGCTCATTATTATCATAGGAGCTTGTTTCCTAGTTGCATCTTTAGCTTACGCATCAGAGTCCGGGGTTTGCTTTTAACCATGGTCCTAGATTTGTCTTTACTGGTTATCACAATGGAACTACATTCATAGTATCTCTGCAACCCTTTTCACAGAAAAGGGAGACTAATGGAGACTAATGAAATGGAATGAAATGAAATTTTTCATGCTGCTTAAAGGCGTCTTACAACTGCCATTCAGCGATAACAGCAGGGACCAACGGCTTAGCGTACAGTGCTCTATGCTTATATTATAAAATAATTCAAATTGAATCAATCGGTCGAATTGAGACACCTCCTCTATTTTTTGAAGTCAGTTAAAAAGGAAATTGTTCATGAGCGAGTGAGTGATTTTTACGTGCACTTTGCCGATTCTCGTGTGGTTGCGAAGACAACCTCGTTTGCGGGCTGGATCCGCGCCTGAAATCGACGACCTCAATAACTGAGAAACGCTGAACTAACATAGCTTTGTGACTATACTTGACCTGCTTGTAAACCAGCGTTATTTAAAGCCAAGTTCCTAATGATTTGATGTCAGTAAAATCTGTTGAAATGTTTATTATGCTTATGATTTAAGCCGTTAGTTGCGGCTGCTCTAGATAGCAGTATCTTAAAGTACGTCAAATAATTTAAGGCAGGCAAATTGGCACCAGTATTAGCCACTAACCATCTTGTAGGTAAAAAATAAACGACACCTATTTAACTTCCTAACCTAGCTTAACAAACAGTAATTAAATTTAAATTTATCTGATCCAGAGCCTTTAATAACTGAAGCTAACGAAGGTATTGGGTGTTAAAAGTTCGTGATACCTTTGAACCCTTTTCAATCGAGAGATTGGGGATCGCGCTAAGCGGTCGGCAACTTTAAATAATTTGATTTCGATTTGACTTCGCTTGTTTGGACAAGGGCGTAAATCTGTGATCAAAAGAAAAGTATTTAAATTGTTCGTTGGCAGTTGTTTTTCATTCGAACGACAACGTACAACATAGATTTTAAAAAAAAAATTTAGCCCGCCATTCGAAATTCTTCGACGTACAATCTAGACTTCTACCACAGAATAAATAATAGTATTAACGTACTTCCACACTAATGTCATAAAACTGAAAAGTTTGTATGTCTGAATATTTATAACTTTAGAACTACTGGTTGGATTTAAAAAATTCTTTCTGCATGTATTATTCTGATTCTTGGGGAAGGTTGACTTCATACATACGATGAGTGAGTAAACCCACAGGGAACAGCTAGTTTCAATATAACTATGGAATTAGAAACTGCCTACGCCCTCTAACTTTTAATATATGTCATCATTTTACCATTTCTGTTGTATAACTTAGTAAAACACATCAAATCACTCGGGTTATTGTGCCTCTCTCTTTTTACCAAGATTTCACTCAGTTAGTCCTTAGCTATAATTGCTATGAAACCCAGAATTCACTTTTGCTGCTTCTTCTCCAATATCCACACTCTTATGCGTCCAAAATCCATAACCATACTTCTTTCTATACTAATATTATAAATGCAATGTGTCTGTCTGTCTGTTACGCTTTCATGGCTAGACAGATTTTGATTAAAATTGAAATCACTATCACTATTACTACATCACTACATAGTAAAAAATAAAGGCGCTTGCTCTGTCCCTATATCCCTATATATGCTTATCTTTAAAACTACGCAACGGATTTTGATGCGGTTTTTTTTATATATATTAGCTATTCGACCGAATTACCCATTCGTGTCTAAGCTTTGGCACTAATCACGGTGAAGATAGGAGCACCAACCCCGCTCCTATCACTGGGATCCAGCCTGAAGCGTACCAATCCCTCGTCCGTGCCTACCTATGCTAAACTACAGTTACATTTGAACACATATTAAAATTATCAACAGCAATATCATATCAATATCAAGTACTAATAAAGGCCATGTTAAATCACTAGAGCACAATACACGTCTGCACCGCTCGGCGAACCCAAAGAGAAGAGAGCGTTACACTCATACTCACCCCGACACTACTACTGCCTAGAGGGGTTGACCTGTAGTGGGGCGATACCTGTCACGTGATGTTACCGGGCGCTAACACTCGGCCGTCCTGAAAAATCCGGTCGTCCCCGACCGTTGTGGTCTGGTGTATGGCTAAAAACAAACACAGGAAATAAATACTTTAATATCGGTGACCTTTATAACCAGGTCCACCAATCAACCTGTCATAAATGATCTCTTAATACGGTGTAAACAATATATTCCCAAGATGCGTTAGCTGCCACGAAGAGTTAAGCAAGTTATCCCATCGTCGGCCAACTTGCTTGTACAACATGGTACAGCCATCAGCACCTAAGGCCGCTGATGCTGTGTATCACCATGCACTCCCACAAACAACTGTACCTAGTTGTAGGTCATGGCCAACTATCACAACTTGTGAACTTTGCTGAACACACATACACCAGACATATTTAATCAAAGCATCAAACACAGTCAAGATACATTTCGGCAAATAGATATTTAATAAAAACAAGTTATTTCCAACTGAAGTGTAAGTTTTATCACAAATCGACATTTTTTTACATCATTCTATTCAAATACTCGCAAAGTTACTTACGCTTGCTATTCCTTCGTAAGTCACTTTATATTCATTACTAGTTACTATTTCGTTAATATTTGAACTCAAGCAAACACATAATAAAACCACATATTCAAGTAAATAAACATTAAACACCAAAGTATATTTACCAAAGCTATTACTAACTTTAGTAATCACAGATTATACAATGAAAAACCCTTATAATTCACATTATAATTGAATAAACCAAATACGTCTATTAACCTTTTAAACTTTTTAATGTGTACTGACATCAAAGTCAACAACCAATACCCAACGGTTAACATTTTTTTTTTTCAACATCATTTTTGAAATACCCACTAAGTAAATAATTTTCACAGATATTTTATTTTCACCCTTTTTTTTTTAGGAATCAATCACTTAAAACATGAAGAGACTTACCGCTTCTGCACCAATACTTACAGCCCGACACTACTACTGCCAAGAGGGGTTTACCTGTAGTGGGGAGATATCTGTCACGTGATGTTACCGGGCGCTAACACTCGGCCGTCCTGAAAAATCCGGTCGTCCCCGACCGTCGAGCTCGAACCATGAAACAATAATATATTGATTGAGTACAAATCACCATTTATGCTTATTCTATAATGACCTCGCCATCTCGATAATGCATAGTATCTTAGGTTGTTTATCAGTGTTCCGAGACCATTATGACTTTTCCGTTTCAGTCACTTCTGGTTTTTAACTGATCGGAACCCTCAACTATGCTAAAATCGAAAATGACAGTAAACAACTTTATTTCAGACATTCAATGTATAACCACCTCGATAATGCATAGTATCTTGGGTTGTTTATCAGTGTTCCGAGCCCCTTGTGACTTTCCGTTTCGGTCATTTGTGGCTTTTAACTGATCGGAACCCTCACCTATGCTAAAATCGAGAATGAAGTAAACAACTTTATTTCAAACATTTACAAACGGTATTTTATCAGAAACCGTCATTTTTTGTACATCATTTTATTCAAATACCTACAAAGTTACTTAAGCTTACTGTTACTTAGTAGGTTAGCTCACTTCATTTTCATTACTAGTGATTCTTTCGCGTATTGTAACAATTTAACTTAAGCAATCACATAATTTAACCACATTTAATTAAATAAACAATAGATACCAAAGTAGATTTTTCAAAGTTATCACTCGTTTAAGAACTCACGGATAAGACAATGAAAAACAAATAATTCACATAATCATTACATAAACCAAATATTATCATTAACTTTTTCAATATATTTGAAGATCAAACGAACTTCCAAGTGAAGTTCGATCGTAATTATGTGAACAGCTTCATTCGAAGCGATTTACTTATTGTAGTAGCGGTACCTACTGCTACTTCGCACGCACATAGTTTAAAGTTTTTTTTTTTTTTTTTTGTGGTAACACTGATCATATTCATAGTGGGGACAGTCGGGTTATATTTCCGTCATTTAGTTTAAAGATAGCTAGCTGATGTGCTCCAATTACTTAAGTCATTTCATCATTTTAAGGGTAGGGTAAATTATTATTTTAATAATTAGGGTGGGTGATGGTAAATCGCTTCGAATGAAGCTGTTCACATAATTACGATCGAACTTCACTTGGAAGTTCGTTTGATCTTCAATTATGTTTCACAGCTTCATTCTTCGCGATTTACTTATTGTAGGATGTTTAAAGTCGTGTGAAATGACGAAAGCCATAAATAACATAAGGTATTATTTATTTTACAATCAAACAAGTATTGTTATGACAGTTATTTTTATTTATTGACAACTATTATCTAATATACAATTAGCAAAATTATCATTATAAATTTCTTTATTATAAAATCTAGCAAATACGGATGAGGAATGAGACCATCCTGCTGTTTTTTTGATTATATTTATATTAACTCCTAATCGATTGGCTTTAGATGTGGCTGCATGTCGTGTACTATGAGCGCCGAATATTGTTGTATCCAAGCCACTGTCTCTTAAGGCGTCCTTGATCCAGTGGCTTAAGGTTTGAGAATTTACTTTAAAAAATGGTTTTCTTAAGCTAATAAACAAGTAGTCATCTTTTCTTAATTCACTGGTTCTTGAAATATAGGTTTGAAGACATCTGGCCGGACAAATTTCTGGGCGCAAGTTATAAAAAGGGAGTCTCAAAAGGGGTTGGAATGAATTTAAACTTGTGGTTTTAATTCTATCCGGAATCTTAACGACTATTTCAGTTGGATTGATGACAATATTCTTGATATTAATTAAGGATAATGTTTGTACACGATGTGCAGTCACAAGAGCAATCAACGTTACTGTCTTTTTGGAGAGAGTTTTAAGATCTAAATCTTCATTAGGCCACTTATTAGCTAAATAATTTAAAACAATATTAGTATCCCATGTAATATTATATTTGGGATTAACTGGTCTTAATCTCAAAACTCCCTTCATAAAACGCTTTATTCTATCATCATCTAAACTTCTTGCTAATAATAATGATAATGCCGATCTATAAGAATTAAGGGTACCATATTTCGCACCTCTATCAAAAGTTTCAGTAAGAAAATGTATTACAACTGGTATTGAAGCTCGAGAATAATCATAATTATGCATTTTACAATAATTTAACCAAGCCTTTATACATCCATCGTATTGCTTGTAAGTACTTTCAGACAAAGATGCTAACATAATGTCTACGGATCTCGGAGAAAGGCATCTTTTCAGTAGCGTTTGCCGGATAATTTCGCGGCAACCAAGGTTAATGTCCGGTAGAGGTTGTGTGGTGTCCTGAAAGGGGATTTTAGCAAATTTATATTTGGTTGGAAAAAAATAGTCTCAGAACACAACCTCCTAAATAACGGGAACCAAGGTTGTGTAGGCCAATATGGGACTACTATCACACCTTCTGCCCTTTCGTTAACTATTTTTTGGAGAGTTTTCAAAATAAGCGAAAACGGTGGAAAGGCATAAAACTGCAAGCTTTTCCAAGCAAAAGTAAAGGCATCTACTGCCCACGCATCTGGATCATTTTTCCAAGTGACATACACGGCACATTTTGCATTACATCTATTAGCAAATAAATCTACTTGTGGAGTACCAAATTTTTGTTTTATTTCAGAAAATGCGTAATCTGCAAGCTCCCATTCGGTATCGTGAAATTTTTTACGTGATAAAAAATCGGCTTCTACATTTTCTTTTGAACATATATATGAAGCAAATATAGTAATTTTACGACTCTTGCACCATTCCCAGATTTCCCTAGTGATGTCATTTAAATGTGGGTATTGTACGCTTCCCATTTTATTTATACAAGCAATGGCTGTAATATTATCAATTCTAAGTAATATCTCACAATTATAACAATTATAAGCAAATACTTTCAACCCGAAAAAAGCTGCCTTTAATTCTAACTCATTAATATGTAGTGAAATTTCGCTATCTTTCCAATGACCAAAAGATCTATTGTTTTCACAAAAAGCACCCCAACCGGTCGATGATGCGTCAGTATATATTTCTTTGACATAATTACCAGTCTTAAGAGGACAGGAACGATTGATATTCTTTAACCACCAATTCAACTCATCTTTTAGAAAATTAGGTATAGTGACTATTTGATCATAATTATAAGAAATGTTTAATTTTGAAAATATAAATTGTTCAAGTAGTTTTACGTAAATCCAAGAATATTGTATAGCGGGACAGGCGGATACTAATAACCCTGTTAACTTAGCGATGTCTCTAAGCTTGCATTTGACTTTATTACGAAAGGATTGAATACAATCTTTAATTTTTATAACTTTATCTTGGGGTAGTTTTAAAACCATGTTTTTAGAATCAAATAAAAACCCGAGAATTTTGCATTCCTTTGTAGGGTCGAGGCAACTTTTTTCTTCGTTTATAAAAAATCCTAAACTAAGAAGAACTGATTTAGTTGACATCACGTTATGTTTGCATTTATTGTAATTATTTTCGATGCAAAAAATATCATCCAAATAAATTACTGACGTAAAATTGTTTAATCTTAAATACTCCATTACTGGTTTAAGCAGTTTTGTAAATACATATGGTGCAGTGCATAAGCCAAATGGTAAACAGTTAAATTCATAAAGAGTGTTTTCGTATTTGAAACGTAGATATTTTCTAGAGGATTTTTCTATATTAATAAAAAAATAACTATCTTTTAAATCAATGGAAGCCATATATGCGTTTTTCGTGATTAGTTTTATTGCCGTTCTGTAGTCTTCCATCTTAAAGTGATCGGTTTTAATAAATTTGTTCAATTGTTTGAGGTTAAGAATAAATCTTTTATCGCCATTTGGCTTAGGCACGAGAAAAATGCTAGATATGAACTCTCCTGATTCATGATAACATTCAGATATTGCATTAATTTTAAGTAATTTCTGAATTGCCATTGTGTACTCGTTATGTTCTTGGGTTGATTTTGGGTAAACATTTGGATAATTTATTTGTGTAGGTAAAGAAGTAAAAGGTATTTTGTATCCTTTTATGCAAGACAAAATAAAAGAATCATTCGTGATTTGAGACCACTGGTGATAAAAGTATTGTAAACGGCCAGCGTACTTTACCTGGTCATCTATCTCCGGTAAGAAGACTGGCGGCGGCTCGGTGATCGCGATCGCGGTGCTGGTGGTGGCAGGCGTGAACTGCGAGCCGGAGCCCGTGATGTCGAGGGTGATTGAGGTGGCCCGCGCCTTTGATAGCCTTCCGCTTTGTTCGGAGGCTTCCGAAATTGGCCTTTGGAGTTTAAATGATGCTTATTTTTGTACTGTGGTGTATTTTTATTCATTGGCTTCGGGATAACCTTTTGTAGCGACTCGCCGGTCTTTTGGACGTTTTTAGCTACCTTTAATCTCTCTGAGACATCCTCGCCGAACAAATATTTGTCTCGATTAGTATTAGAGAGGGTCTCGCGTAACCCAGTGTTGATTGCGTTTAGAAAAATTCCACGGCGAGTCCTTGTCTCCGCATTATGGCTATCGCAAAGAATGCGACAAGCATCACTTAAGGGTTGTAAAAGCTTTTGTTTGGAGGTTTCGTTGGATATCACCATTTCCATCACTGTCGATAAGGCAGCTAAAGCAACGCCAATTTGATTTTGCTTTTGGAACATAGTTGCGTCTCTTTTAGCGATCATATCTGGTACAGCTGCTTTAGCTTCAGGGTTTAATAAAGGTGCCAACAAAAGGTTACAATTAGCGGGTATTAAATATTGGCCAGTAATTTTTTCCTTCACTTCTTTAGATAGACCGCTTTTAAGAATTTCTTGCCACCTCGCCGCTATTTCTTTATGTATATCTTTTCCTAGAACGGCCTCTGGCTGAGGGGCATCACCTAACATCTGTAATATATCATCATCGAGGGAATATTCACTTTCTACATTAATATTTATGTTTGGTGCAGATGAAGTTCCCGGAACCGGATCGATAGATATAGGTTCACCCGGTGTAGCTACGCTTTGCCCTATGGGTGACACAAGGCTGGGTAGGTCCAACGGATCGTAGTTGTTCAAAACTGCATGTGGCGATGAAACTTGTCTTATTTCTTCATCTCCGTCTTCGGCATTTACCTCATTTTCAACGATGGATTGATCTGCACAAGAGCAGGGAGGATTATATTAAATAAAACATACGACGTATGTTACAAAATACACAAGCATACTATGCCAAAAAATTAGACTAGCGAATAAAGTGGGTACTTGAAAACACACGACGTGTGTTGAACTATGCAAAGGGCATACGACGTATGCCAGCATAATTTGCAAGTACCTACTCCGAGAGCATTTAATTAAGAAGGTTTACTTACAATCTCCTTCGTCATCAGAGGACGAAGACATAATACGTATTCTTTTCCTTTGCAGTTTTTTTTCTAACTTACGAATCTTCTTTTTAATTTCCGCATCAGATAATGTACTCTTCCTTTTGCCCATTATTTGAAAGCAATAGTTTATTATATTTAAATTTAATTTTTTTTAATTTTAATTTATTTTATATATTATTAAATTAAATAAATTTTCAAATATTTATTTGCAGACGTGCGAAGGCTACAGCAAGTAAACGCAGAATGACGGAAATATAACCCGACTGTCCCCACTATGAATATGATCAGTGTTACCACAAAAAAAAAAAAAAAAACTTTAAACTATGTGCGTGCGAAGTAGCAGTAGGTACCGCTACTACAATAAGTAAATCGCGAAGAATGAAGCTGTGAAACATAATGACATCGAATTCAATCACAAATACCCAAACGTAAAGTTTTTTTTTTCATATCATTTTTAAAATACCCACAAAATAAATAATTTTCACCGATTTTTCTTTTACACTTTTTAGGATTGGAGTCACATAAAACATGAAAAGACTTACCGTTCTGCACCAATACTTACAGCTGTGGTATATCATATCACAACATTACATTTACACTTTAACACTCACTCACACTTTTATCTAAAGTAGTCGACTACTTTAGATTACAAATTTAATCTAACCGTTTTGTTAAATTTACTTACGCGTGTGTGTCAGAATGTTAACAATTAAGTATCACAAAACATGTACAATTTACTAGGCGTGGTAGAATATTAAGAAATATTCTTTTATCATACCACTTCTGATATTAGCTATCCGACTGAATTACCCATTCGTGTCTAAGCTTTGGCACTAATCACGGTGAAGATAGGAGCACCAACCCCGCTCCTATCACTGGGATCCAGCCTGAAGCGTACCAATCCCTCGTCCGTGCCTACCTATGCTAAACTACAGTTACATTTGAACACATATTAAAATTATCAACAGCAATATCATATCAATATCAAGTACTAATAAAGGCCATGTTAAATCACTAGAGCACAATACACGTCTGCACCGCTCGGCGAACCCAAAGAGAAGAGAGCGTTACACTCATACTCACCCCGACACTACTACTGCCTAGAGGGGTTTACCTGTAGTGGGGCGATACCTGTCACGTGATGTTACCGGGCGCTAACATATATATATAGTGTTTTAAGAGAAAGGTTTTTATGCCCATGCGAGGCTGGAACGGGTCGCTAGTGAATGTATATAATTAAAGACAGGGGATTTCTTATGTTTTCGCGATTGTTACACATTAAATTAAACTATTTTATACGGTTTTCTATCGCGTTTATTGCTTACTTATTTATACCTAACGTTTCAAGCACTTTACAGAGCTCATGGTCTGCCTGCGACAAATAAGTAAGCAATAAACGCGATAGAAAACCGTATAAAAAAGTTTAATTTAATAAAGACAGGGGGTCAAACAAAGGATACTTTTTGGTGCGATATAACCGAGTACTATGTGGGCGGAGCCACGCGCAACAGCTAGTACTTAATATTACAGTAGAGTAAAAAGTCTGTTACGCAAAAATTCTGTAGAAAGTTTTTGATGAAATTTGTTATGGATATATTTGAAGACACAAGGCTAAACATAGGCTCCCTTCCCTCAAAAAGCGGTAATAGGGGGTGAAAGTTTATTATGGAAAATAAATAAATGACATTTTTTGTAGTAGGCAGAGTCGCAGGAAACAAGTATTCAGGAATACATTAGTATTCTATAAACGGCTATACTATTCTCGAAATTGCAGTACTTACAAGAATAAAACTTGTTACGTCTTGTTTCCATTTAATTTTAATCTTTATTCCGCTGCACGTCATAGAAGGTTAAATAGTATTCAAAGAGTCGGCTTCCAACTTCAGAATAAAGCTGAGGTTTTTCTGCTAGGCAAACAATGTTGAATCAACAATTCGATATATACCGGATAGTCACAGCAAAGATAATTCAGAAACTGAGTATTGTAAAGATAGTTACTCTTTGATCATATGTAAATGGTAGATGCAAGAAAACTGAAATGTGTATGTGTGTGCGTGTGTGTGTATGTTTGTGTGTGTGTGTGTGTGGTTGTGTGTGAGTTTTACTCTCAGTCGCACAAGGTCTATGCTGCCGATAATGAACGATGCCAAAATGTGATGTTATTTCATTTTGTTTATAAACAAAAATTTGTACATCCATTGTGTGAATATTTCTAGACTATCAAAAAAAAAAAAAAAAATTGTTTATTTCGGTAAGTAGCACAGTTACAATAGATAGTAGTTGGAGCCTACTTTTAAGTATGAAAATACTTGTGCCAGTAGGCTCCGAACTATCCGACTATCAGTTTAATAAATAGTTAAAATAAAAATTATAATGTTATTATAAAATATAATGTTTAATTGATTGTGTAAATATTTTTACACAATTAAAACTCTGATTGACATTTAGACGCTTGCTGATGCTTTAGAATTTTGTATGGAATTTCTTAGTTACCTTACTATCCGCTTGGACGCTGTACAGGTTTGTCATAAAAAATCGCTAGCGCAATCGCTTTATTAAATCTCATACGAGGGGTACAGATCTGGTCAAAAATTTAGCACAAATTAGTAAGTCTCCTCCGCTCCTTGCTATCAGTAAAGCCAAAGCCCATCAAGGTTACATTTGAAGCCGCAACCTGCTAAAGTTCCACTGCCGGGTAAACACAAGTTGCAAGTTGTAGTTAACGAAACTAGTTCCCGGACATACAAGTGACACCAAGTTTACCAGTAAATTAGCTAAGTAAATAACAGTTGTGTATTCAAAGGATATTATTAGCTGAAATGCTTGATTGAATTTGGTAATAAACTAACCCGATCACAATTTTAAGCCGACTTCAAAAAAAAGGAGGAGGTTCTCAATTAGTCGGTATGTATTTTTTTTTCTAATTTCTATACTTTTTAGTAACAAAAGCATATAATATTATGATTTGTTTCAGTTAAATATAATAATCTATACGTAAGTATAACAAAATAGTAAAAATATTTTGTCTACCTGTACATTTAGTAATTTTGTCTGAAATAATAGAAGTGAATAATTAAAAGCAAAATAAATATTTTGGATTTTGAGTCTATCTGTCTGTATGTATGTATAATCACGTTTATCTCCAAAAGTGAAACGTATTGCTTAAAAATTTCACCAATTGTTTTGTTTAAACTCGGAAATACATTTTTTGTCGATCTGTCTGTATGTATGTATAATCACGCTTATCTCCAAAAGTGAAACTTATTGCTTAAAAATTTCACCAATTGTTTTGTTTAAACTCTATAATAAGCTATGTCAATAACAGTTGAATATTCAAAGGAAATTATCAGCTGAAACGCTTGATTGAATTCGTTACGTATTAAATGCCCTAAAACTAATCCTCTCATCCAAGCGCTTTCCCGGTTGCTTCCTCAGCTGATTGCTTCGGAGCCCAGGGTCTGCTTTCCTGCTTTTCTCCTACACTTCGCCCGGTCTTCGGAATCCTAGTTGTGAGACCATTAGCACGCATATCGTTCACCGCGACATCGAGGCAGCACTTTTAAGGCTTGCCACTTCTACCCGGCCCTGGCGGAGGCGGCATGGCTAAAGACACTTGTTTTCAACGTAATTAACCGGTTTCCGTAAAACGTTGCCGTACCATCGTAGCCGATTTACCTCATATCGTTGTGCCTAAATGGCAGAAATCTTGAAAAAGGGAGATATTAGAAGTACGCAAAATCAGCAAGCGTGTATGACGAGAGTGATAAGTGTGGAGGAAGCGAGAGAGGTATGTAAGGATCGGATGGAAATCTCAGTCTCTGCCTACCGCTGCGGGAGACAGTAGTGATGTTATGAGATATTTATTTCTGTACCGCCTACCCCTTTTTTACACTTTGTTCCTATCCACCCTAAGGTTGGCTCGAAGAAATTGCATAAGTCCGCCTTTGTACACATTGTTTGTGTTAGTATCAACATGTATAATATACTATATTAGCGACCCGCCCTGGCTTCGCATGGGCATAAAAACTTTCCTCTTGAATCACTCTATCTATTAAAAAAAATTGCCTCAAAATCCATCGCGTACTTTTAAAGATTTGAGCATACAAAGGGATATAGGGACAGAGAAAGCGACTTTGTTATATACTATGTAGTGATATTGAATTCTAATCACGTGTTTCATTTCTAAATAACAAAATGGAAAATCAGCCACTTTCCATGGAGCTTGATACAAAATGGCCACAAGCTAATTGAAGCTCTCTAAGTTTACTTATAATGACTTTCTATTCTTAGTAGGGGTCAGAGGAAATAACTGCAAGGAATATTCTAAAGTACAAGCGAGGTAAGTATTAAACATTCTTACTTTAAGAGAGATGGTCTAATAATATTTACAAACCGTATGTATAATTATATTACTTATAAGCAGTCTACCCCGGCTTCGCCCTTGGAACATACATAGCCTGTGTCACTCAGGGTGAATGTAGCTTTCCAATGGCGTAATAATATTTGAAATCGGCACTAGTTTTTGAGTTTATTTATTACAAACATACGCACAAAAATACTAATCTTTTCGCTTAATAATATAGAAGTATAGAAATAGCCTACATATTAGATTGATTAAATTTGGAAAATGAAAATTTTGATTTGTCATTTCTTTCATTCATATATAAAAAACATTTTTTTTTTGATAAGTGATTATTAGGAACTTATTCATACTTCCATACTAATATCATAAATGCGAATGTCTTTTTTGTCTATAACGCTTTTACAGCTAAACCGCTCGACCGATTTTGATGAAATTTGCCAAGAATATAGTTAAAGACCGGGGGTCAAACACTTTTGCGTGCTATAATAAAGTCTCACGCGGCCCGAGTCACTGGTTATTTTAACACAAATTAACAAAAGATGTGATACTACATACATATTTTTGTTATTTAATTTGTAAACGCTATATATAAATCTTCTGATTTATTCATCTTAGCCTGAGATCTTAGCCTACTTGTGAGTGTTTCTAGAGCGCTGCCAACTTGTGAGCGAGGATTTGTCCCGGATGAAAGGTACCCTATGTCCTTCTCAATATTTCTCACTATTTGTATGCAAAGTTTCAGGAAGACTGGTTCATTAGATAGGGCGTGAAAGCGTAACAAACAAACAAATAAACAAACAAACTCACCTTCGCATTTATATAATATTAGTTGACCAAGATCCCATCTTATGTTAAACGAAGATGTGGTCTAAGATAGAGGTCGCTGGCCCATACAGCCTCAAAAAAAGCCAAAAAGGAAAGAGTGAAGTCTATGGAACCAATTTCCAATAAAATCACGCACATAAGCATCGGATTCATTCTATTTTTGTAACAGAATAAGCAGATAGCAACAAATCAATTTCGGAAGTACACGAAAGTTCAACCGACCGAGAAAGCCCCTTCGGGAATAAAACAAAACGCTTCCTTTCGTTGCAAAAACTGGAATGTATCATCCGAGCTTTATTTGTGAGTGCTGCTTTGACTAAACTAATGAATTATTTTTTTGCTTATATCTTGGATCTGTGAGTAATGGATTAGAAGGCTCGTAAAAACTTGAGGCAGCTTGCATTAAAATGCTCAGGTTGCTGTCCTTCTATACTGGTTTGGGAGAAAAAGAAATACATACAATATACCAGCTGCATGTCTTCCCGCGCCAGCCGTAAAAGTCGACCGAGGGAAACGGCGAATGGGGGAATCATATGACATAGGCGATGCGGCTAGCAAACCATCACTATTAATTTCCTGTTTCAACTATCATCAAGTTAAAAACGTGGTCTAAGGTGTTATGACCCTAGGCTCTGTCTACCCCGTATGGGATAAAGAAGTGATTATATATAATTATGTAGGTATGTATTCTCTGGATGGTCCAGTTTGAAAAATGTTTGTGAAAAATAAAGGGTAGGTAATTTGCGAAGGATTCTCCCACAGTTGACTCTTTTAGGAACTATGATGAACTCCATCGACAGAACCTAGACTTCGAGGAGGGGTCGGCAGATGTCAGGAGTTGCAGAAAAAGTGGAGATCTTCTGATGCTGACAGTTGTCGCTGCGGTAGTACCTAAACCAGCTTTTTGCTGCCAGCTTGCTGTGTACTTATAACCAGTTGTATAACAAAAGGCAGTTATTTTCATGGCTTTTTGAAATTATGTCCCATTGCTGGGCAAATGCCTCCCAATTATGTCTCAACTCGTCTAAATCCAAGGCAATCTCTGTCCATTCTCTGAGATAAGTGTTAACATCGTCACGCCTTCTCCTTATTGGCATTTCTCTTCAGCGACCGTCTTAATAAATTCCTATTCTATTCTATTATAGTATCCAAAACGAGGCTGACATTTAATGTCGCATTCTGCATACATTGGCAGAAGTTCCAATTCAGCTTACGAAATGGCAGTCAGACCATAACCCTCCGCAGAGTTTCTTACAAAGCTTCGAAATTTAAACTATGAAGTGTCTGTGCACTCTCCTTGTTTTGCGTCGACACCTTAACTGCAGTTCGGATCGTTAAACTGAATCATGGTCGCAGTTAAATCTTAATCGCCATCGACAGCTCCGTAAAGATACTGCAATGCAGATCGCACCATCTACTATCTTAAAGTACCAATATTATGGAACAGAACTGCTTCCTAATGGGAGTGTATTATTTATACAAAAGTCAAATATCATCATCATCATTTCAGCCGCAGGCTTTCCACTGCTGGATATAGGCCTCGAAAAGGTATCCAAAATTATCGGTTGAAAGCGCCCTATATACAGCGCCTACCTGCGACCTTTCTTAGGTCATCCGACCATCTGGTCGGAGTGTGTAGGATGCTGCGCTTGTCGGTGCGTTCGGCCATCGGTTAGTTGCGCTATGTGCCCCGCCTACTGCCTAATCCGCTGGGCTATGTCAGCAACCTATATTCTCCTAACGGTAGTCAAACATACCTACTTTTATTTTATTTAATTTCATGATGAATCAACAGTCTAAATTATAAATCAATATTAGATATTTTGAAGCCAATTAAAAATTTCGATGTATAGATACGGCTAGCTAAAGATGGGCGCGCGTTCATCGTAGCCTATTTAAGCTTGTGACACCACGAGGGTGTCACTAGTACGATGCCCACTTGTGGTATAGGAGCCACAGTACCCAGTAATTTCACTACCTCTCTCACACTTCAAACACAACGATGCAAGCACTGCTGTTTGGCGCAGAAATAGGTAAGACTGATGACTCCTTCAAAGATCTACCTCTAGATAAGACGAGGATGCAAAACACACAAGCAGAGAAGAAGAAAGAGAAAGGTGGACTGTTAGACTTAAAAACAATCAGCGGATACAGCCGCTCAAACGCTTAAACGAGGGAGAGAAAGGACATCGGATTAAGATAACTATATTCGTGTAAAAACGTACATAAGCCCACATGATGTCGCAGATAGCTGACCGTAACTTTATCTCTTGGAAAGCGCCATTTCCGACGTGTGACGGAGGGCGTTTTATTTTGGTTAGGGCGATATAATTTAGGTCACAATACATACATATCATGTGTATTTACATTCATGTATTTAAGGATAAATAGACCCTCAATTTAATATAGCGGAAAGTTTGCTTATAGGTTTTAGATGCTCTGGGTCTTTTCTGGATGGTAATTGGCTTAATTTTCTTTTTGTATCGTTAGAAACGACTAAATGAATAATAGGCTTCAATTAATTTCCATTTGATTGGTGACTTGTTCCACCAATAAAATCATATCCATAACCATATTCATAAAGAGGATTGTCGTCAGGCATGTGACCGTTCATAAGGAAATGCTGAAATGTCTAAAGCATCGTGTTTTAATGAATGAACTAAGATGAATGGTTAAATGATGATGAGTAATGGTCATTAGGATGAGTTAAATGCCTGCAGGACAGACGGCTTATTTCTAACAAGCGTTAGTTGCATCCACAAACACCCAGCCATGCACACACACGAAGTGAAAAACAATACTAATGTGCTAAAAAAAATAAGACCCTCACAACTCGCCTATTGTTTATAATTCCCAGCATAATCCACGGCGCAGATTTTTTTTCATTCGCGTGTGAAATTGGTTTATTTTGTCCCAAAAACATAATGAGGATAGGAAGAAAATCATAGCAAATGAGGACTTCCGAGCCCAGATTTACCAACATAAATTCACCATTTCAAAAAGCAACTCCAGCGCAATTTTAATCTTTATTTCAAAGCGTCGAACGATGAATTGGAATATGAATCATGAATCTGGGGCGTATTCGTAATTGTTATGTGTTCATTCACGTTCTCGGCTGATTTTTCTTTGTTACGCGTGGAATTTCAGTCAGTTATTTGAGCCTGTTGCAGGGGTAATAAGGGTATACATGTTTCGCGATTACTTACAATGTGCTCCCATTTATGTCTTTCACGGAAAATTTCACGCAATTTACATATTGCTGAGATTCAAAATAATTTTTGCTGTCAGATGCGTGCTGGATTTATGGGTATTATTGTAGGTTTAATTGTTTTATTTAAATAAGTTTCTTACTAAAGATATACCACTCCATTGTTTTCGGAGATATAAAAGACAGATAAATATTTTGGCATATTTATATATTTTTTTGCACTAAAATACAAAGGTTACCAATTCTCTAATTGTAACTGTTAAAATAAATAAATCAAGTGTCATTTGTACCATCAATGGTACTACTGCCCATTAAAACAAGCAAGCAACGCCGGGTGTCTTAATTATATTATTTTTCCTGGTACTAGTGGGATAAATCAGTGCCATTTGTACCATTAATGGTAATGTCCAATGGTATAGATGGTCCGGCGGGAATATTTTTGTGGTCTAACTGGTGGCGGTTCCGTTTATTCATTAAAAAAATACCTAAGTGTATCTGGAGCAGTAGTTATTATTTACTTACCTCAAGAAACTAATCTCAGTACGTGACTACTACAAATACAGGCACGTCAACTTGTATTTAATATTAAAGCAGGTCTTCGTTGATGTTATTGCGACAATATTAATGGCCAATTAATCCGAGACAACGCTGATTAGCCAGTCATTGTCTGCAGTCCGTGAGGCTAATCTACCTCTGGTTAATAGTATAGAGATTGAGGTGGGGCCACACAGCAGCCTGAAAAAATTTACACTGGCCACTAACACACCCGGACCGTGATCCTATTGGTCTGGTTTTCCTGTTAAGAAGATAGTAGTAGATAAATAGCATTTATTATGATATAACTGCATGTTACCTTGATAAAAATTTTATGCGCCCAACTATTTCATTCTATAATAATTCTGAGTGAACCATCAAATCATGTTTATCATAATAATGAATTGCCATCGAAATTAATCACGTGTTATTTTATCTGTAGCAAAAGCGAAAGCAAGTGTAACTGGCAGGATTTCATAACAGGCAATCATCGAGACAGGTGAAACGAAATTAAAGCTTGTAAAAAATGCGCCACAATCGGTCCTTCCATTTAAGGAGCCATGATCGCCATTCAGGTCAAAGCTGGGTTTCGGCCTAAAGAAAGAAGGTATATTTTCCAGGTTAAACAAATCTGGATTGTTGAACTATCTAATTTAAACTATATTCATACTGTTAGCTATACTGTCATCTCCTTGAAGTACAGTCGGGGGCTTTAATCTAACCCTCCGGTCATTATGCAGGGGGGCCAGTTTTATTAGCCTCTGACTGTACAATAAAAAAATACTAATAGGGATAAGTTTTTCTTATCATGATATATCCTATAATGTACAGCTTAACCCGCCTAAGAGCTCGAATGTGGCCACACCAAATGGCTTGATGAAACTGACATTGTTCTGCATAAAACACTAAGATCGATGACAGTGCTCGGGAATAAGCCAACGTCACAATTTCAAAACACTAACAAATAAAAATTACGCAATTAACATAACAAAATATCAAAACACTAACGGACGTAGAAGTGTCGGTAAACCCCATGCCACATGGTCCGATGATCTGGGGGCTTAGCCAAAGTCACAATCGCATAACATTAACGAGGTACGACAAGAACAAAATGTATGGGATTGACATAAGATTGACCACGTGATTTAGCGCAGCTTAATAAACTGTTACTTTGGCTAAGCTTCCTTTCGTTTCGGAAGGAAATCATCCATGAAATAAATATTCATTTGTTCTGTATCTTATATATAAAAAAATGAAACCCGTTTTCCGTTGTACGACATAGCATGAAAACGGCTTGACCGATTTGGCTGATTTTTTTTGTAGTTTTCTAATACTCTGTAGAAGGTTCTTACGGAAAATAATATTATGAAAGGCGGTACGAAGTTCACCGGGTCAGCTAGTTCAGAATATAATACGTTTATTGTTAAAAATATCTTAGGAAACTAAATGTTTTCTTATTGCCTTTTAAGAATCATGTCATCATGAATATGTATTATGTACACTTACATAATACTTTTTTATTTCATTTATTATTTCGTCTTGACCTGGCCGGGGATCGAACCCGGATCCTCCTGAGTAGCGATCAGGCATGTTAACCATTTACGCTACGGAGAAAACGGTTGAAAACAAGTTTTTGTCACTTTAGCTCATCACTGGGGTCCTGTTGTTTGACCAAAAGTCATTATGCAAATTTACACTCGACGAAAAACGTTTGGCAAAGAAATTGTTTCGCCAATTGATTATTTTACAACCAATAATTTTACAAACGAGTCCCTTTACCAAATGATAAACACTTACATTTTCATTTTACAAAAAAATATTTAACAAATGAGCATTTAGCAACTAAGTTAGCAGACAAAACTACTATTTACTACTATTTTTGTCAAATTTCTCATTTACCAAATGAACATTTGGTGAAACGTTGTCCGTCGAATGATCATTGTCAATCATTTTTTGGTCAAACAATAGTAATCCTTTACATTTGCCCGTGTATCTTTTGTGTAATATATGTATCTTTCCAACAGACTATCTTCAAATTTAGCATATTGGTAATACCCAAAATCGTCTCCCATTCCCAAACCAACCAAAGTGATCCCCGTGCGATAAGCCCTTCTTTGCGAGCAATCGTTCATAAATATTCATCATTTAAACCAAATCCTTTCGTATCGATTATTTTCTCATTTGAATTTATGGATCCGTATAATTTAATGCGAATATAATTCTATCGGTTATTTGGATATGGCTTGCCTGTTACGTTTCGACGCCTATTTACATCACTATAACAATTATTTAGCTATTCTCTGTCATTGTGAGTGTGTGCGTGACGTGTTGTGTATGTACTCTAACCACAGAATTTAGAAATATTGAGAAGAAGTGGCATAGCGCACGAAAAGAATGTCACTGGTATGGCTTGAAAGACAACGTTTCATTTAGGTGGCTTTGTTGTAAACTACGTAATACATTTCTAATAAGGTGTGGCGTGGTTTACATGTATGAATTGAAGGTGAGAAGAGAGAATACGCTAGCCACACTGATCCTGGAACTGAATCCGCGTCAAAACATTTCTATTCGGATAATTTCTCTGTTCTGTGACTCTAACCTATATTGTGCCACAAAAATCAGGCTATTTTATGCAGAAATAGTCTTTAAAATCTGTTCAGTACTTCTAAAGTTATCAGCGTTCCAACTAACAAACTCTTAAGCTTTATTAGGTACCTTTGAAACTCCAAGCGATCGCATCAAAACGAGCCTCCCCAAACTAAATTCAAATTTATTCTCGGCAATTAAGGTCTAATTTAGTATTAACTAGCGCGCTTCGTATTCAATATTGTTTAATTAATACCATTTGTACCCATATGCAAATAAATTCTTTCTTTCTACTTTTGCAAGGGTTAGTATAAATTTTAATTTAGATAGAGTAACAAATTGTACCTATATAGCATCATTAAAACTTAATATATGTCTAGTGCGTGCCTCACTTGATCAATACCTCGGTTTTCTTATCATTAATTATTATTCAGTTCAGGTTTACGGAATGAAGGAATTGTAACGGAGATTGTAAGTCAATAGCCTCCGAGATGTAATAGATAAAATGCAAATTTCACTGTAGGTGTATTCTATTGGAGAATTCCAATTAGTCTGATAAGTATATGCCATGTGAATTTATGCTATGAAAATAAAAACACTACCTACTGCATATAAAGGTGACGAATTAGTAAATCTACAATTCTAAAAAAACCTTATTGCAAAAGAATAAGGCATATTTTTATCTGCTCTCAAAGTGACACTATGCTTATATCATTCGAAAATCAAACAACGTGGAAATTGTGGTCACTGGCAGTACATAAAAAATTACTAAAGGACGCAGCCCAACACTATGTTCGAACGAAATTGAACAACTAGTTAACATCAAGATTTCCGTCGCAACAAATAATGACAAAAATCCTAAAGGGAGCTCATGAAAAAAAATAAAAAATCTATCTTTTATTTTTTGATTCGCTCGCCGCGCTTAATGCCATAGCTTAAAAACTCACTTACGCAATTATAATATTAGGTAAGTTAGGGTGGGGTGGGATAGCAAGCGTATTTCATAGTTGCATCTCTAAATTTATAGGCTTCAGAGGCCAGGCTTTGCTTAACCATGGTCCTAATTTGGCGGTACTGGATACAAGGGTCGGAAGGCAAGCGATCTCGAGGTAAATCTCAGACTCGCTGGATAGCGACCCATTCTACGATGGTCCAGTGTACGCGCAATGCTACCAACAGGCAGAAGTGGAGAACCATAGCAAAAGCAGCTACACGCACCCAGGGGACATGCAGTACAGGAGGCTTAGTCAAAGTCACAATCGCAAAACGTTAACGAGGTACGACAAGAACAAAATGTATGGGATTGACATAAGATTGACCTCGTAATTTATCGCAGCTTATGTCAATCCCCTACATTTTGTTCTAGTAGACATTCGTTAGCGTTTTTAAAATTATCACTTGGCTACGGGTGCAGATGATTCCACGCCTAAACCGTCTGCACAACCACGACCATTCTGACAAGAGTTACCGACTAAGAAGAAGAATGATAAAAGGACTCGATATTTTACAAAGATTTCAAATATCTATTTTTTCTTGACATTCTTCATTTTGTCTTTAGATACTATTTCAAAACTTCATATAATCAATATTCGTTTAAATTTTAATTTTACTAATAATCAATAGTAGATAGAACACGAGTTATAATAAGACTAAAAAGAAACCATTAACTAGTAAGTCAATATCAATGTTCGAAAAACCGTTATATTTTTTTTTACAAAATCCAAATATTCCCTAGCAATCAAGGGAATATTTTGTTACAATACGAAACTGAACTGATCATCCGAGCATTTAGGCAACAAATCTTGTATTTCCAGGAATATTTTCTGTTTTCCCTAGGGAGTAGATTGACCATACGTTTGTGTGTACACCATGTAGAAACAGGACAAAAATAATTAAAAAGTAAGTAACTAGTTTCTTATAAGGTTATTCGTACTAAATTTTTTATTTTTGGTACTCATTTATAATTTACTCGATGACCCGGCGAATCCTTACCGCCAGAATGCACTTTTCTCATTGTTTAAACCTTCCCTGAACTTCTACAAATATTTCAAGATCAAAATTTGCCAATTTTACCCAGCCATTCTCGAGTTTTAGCCAGACTAACGAACAGCAATTGATTGTTATTTATATAGATAGATAGACTACAACCTTTCTTCCGCTGGGGTAGGCAGAGACTATGGTGTACCATCTTCGTTTTCTCCACAATCGTTTTTATTCATATAATGATATGCATAGACAGGCATAATGAAAATATGTATGTACAACCGATTCAATTTGTCCGATTTTCAGCTTTTAACACGTTGGCAAAGATTTTTGAAAACTCAATAGAATTTTTTCGAACGGAAACTTTTAATTTAATCCAATTGAAATTGTATCAAAATTTGTGCAGTTGTTTGGTTTTAAAATCAAAATAACTGAAAAACGTACGTTATTGCACACCTAGCTAGGTGCTAGAGTTTTTTTAAATCTGTCAATGTTCAACATAGATAAAAAAAAAATTGCGTCTAGAGAGACCGCGCGCGATCCGAACTTCTTTGATGTTCAACTTGGCCTCGGTTAAAAAATAGAAGGCGGTTTTTGTTTTTGGCAAAAAAGATTATACATGTGCCGAACCGTTTTTGTTCGGGTTTTTACCATTAACTTGGTAACAGTACTACGGAAGCTCTATACGAGGTAAATACAAGTCAGCCGTAGATTTGACCGCTTCGTTCATATTCATGGGCTGCCCGACACGGGACGCTGAGGAATTCATGCTGAAACTGGATACTTGGGTGTGTTTTGACTTGTTTTTGATATATGTTTCAACGGTTGAGAGTTTCTTTCAAGTCGTGTTTCGGTGTTTCTCATAGCTGAGGGTTATGACCACCTAATCAAAATTGGCAGTTAGTATCTTTCAACCAGATCTATTCTGGGCCCGATGTAATGGCTTCTTGAGTGTTTTATTTCAAAGCTGCAAGGAGACGGTCGGTCCAGCGCGTTGGTGGTTTGCCCCTAGACCATGGTCCCACCATACCGCCAACCATTATAATAAATTCCAGACTGTTTGTAACCTAATTGTACCTACATTTATGCAAATAAAGAAACTTGAAACTTAAATATATAATTATTTATCTGACCTATTTTGAATTAAACTCTAATTCAAGCTCTCTGCCTTATAAATATCTCCAGATCGATTCCTCTGCTTCACCCAAAGGTTGACTGTTAGTTAGATTATGCTTTAAGCATTAAGCCCACCTATTATAATTGTGCGTTTTATTCGCAGATTTAACAAAATGGCCCATATTTACATTTGTGTTTTGTACAAAAAAAATAATAGTTTATGGAAGTCTAACAGATAAATAACAAAAACTGCAATAAACAATATTGCAAATAAAACTGCTACCAAACGGTTTCGCTGAAATTGGTACACATTGTATGCACAAAACGAAAAAAAATTGCGCGATTCTACACGCCCAAAATAAATAGGCAACGCCACGTGTCAAAGCTAGTATTACATCGACTTTATCTGAATGCACGTAGCCGCCTTCAACAACAAAGGAAAATTAAATATCCTCCCTTCCCTCTTGTCCCCCCCCCCCCCCCAAGGATCATTTTCAACTAATATTATAAATGCGAAAGTCTGTCTGTCTATCTGTCTGTCTGTCACCTCTTCACGGCTAAACTGCTGGACCGATTGTGATGAAATTTGGTAGAGATATAGTTAACGACCTGAGGTCAAACATAGGCTACTTTTGGGCGCGATATAACCGAGTCCCACGCGGGGCGAAGCCGCGGGGAACACCTAGTATATAATAAAGCTGAAGAGTTTGTTTGAACACTTACAACTTTAAAACTACTTGTTAGATTTAAAAAAACTTTCTGCATGATAGCCTGTTCTTGGAGAAGATTTAAGGCTATATATACACACCACGGGTGGGTGAAACCACAGCTAGTTTATTAAATTTTTACGAAAAATTACTGGCTAAATATAACCAGATCATGATCTGGTTGGTCTGGTTTCTTGTAAAAAGGGTATGGAGGGCAGATGGCAGTCGTTTCATTGTTATAATCATTATCATCATATCAAGAACCTTGATTAAAAAACGTATCCTGGGCTCTAACTGAGAAATATACTCGAACGAATCAGAAATTGATACAGCAAAACTCTCTCCTTGTTTAAAAAAACAATAACGCAAATATTTCTTAATTCAAAACCATATAACAGCTAAAAAACATTTTAAGTTTTTTGTCACGTAAATGAAAACTTTAAGTGTTGAAATATAACTATAGCATGTACCTCTTATTTCATTAAGCTTAAGTAATACTGATTAAGCAAGCAACTGCTCTCTTACTAAGAACCATCGTTATTATATTTTATGTGACATAAAGATTTTTTAAAACGATGACAAAATTTTTACTTTGAACATTCTTTCTGCAAGTTTTGCTTCTACGTGCAGGTTATTGTAATAAATGAGTTTAAAACAGTTTCTTTGTGAACAAAATGATGTCAGATTTTCTTTTGAATAAAATAAAATAACTTCAAAAATAGCTTTGTTATACATATTTCGTAAGTTTAGAATCATAAACAATCTATAAGTCACACATTTTAGAATCAGGGTCATCTAAAACTGTGCTTAAGTTTTCCATGAGATACCTACTTACATACAAGATCCCAGTCACCCCAGGCTTACGTTATTTTAGGAAAGATGAAATTTGCAGGGTCCGTAGTACAGTATATACTTAGGAAGGAATGTACACTTACTAAGCTGAAAGCGGGGCCGTGTTACAGGTAGCAGGTATCGAAGGTGAAAAAACAACATACTAACATAAGTCAAAGTAGGAAGGCTGATTTTTACATATGTTTCAAATGATAGTGTTATAAATAAACATATGCAGTTGCCAGATACTTCCCGTGGGCCATAACTTTTTAGAAACACTTTTAAGGTCATGTCAGAACTTACGTCTTTTCAGGAAAGCGGAATTTTATATATTGTTTGTATGTATTATCTTTATTGCTTTAAAATATATTATCAAGCATTATATTTTGAAATATTTTCCAATGGGCCAGACAAATCTGGCGGGCCGAACATCCTCCCAGAGACCCAGACTCATTAAAAAATCCACTGTGCGAGGAAACGCGAAAGCATTAGAGCATTATTCAAACGCATATGTAGAAATGAGAGTTACTCTGACACGTAAATATATCTCTCTTTATACTACCGGCACGCTATGACGATGGTTTTGACATATTACAATAGTGATGTGAAATGTAAATTTATTCTCGAAAAAATATAATGAAATCCAAAAGTTTTTATTGCAAGTAGAATCTGATTAAAAAGTTAACAATAAATAAACAATTAAGTTTTATATCAAAAATAACACGTCTAAAGTCCTTTTCTATTTGCCTAAATTATATAGATATCAAGATACAGTTCTAAGGAGCCCCTTCTAATAGGTATCAAGTCCTTAACGACAGCCTTAATCTCGTATCGAATTGAGCAGCTCCATTACACTATTACGATTGACAATTTCAGCCAATACCAGGGTCTATTTAACAGAATCTATGACGTCATCAAGCCGCGAGTTCCTTCATTAAGAGCTCGCCATTCAACAGAGTCTTAGGTTAAAGAATGAAGGAGATAAATTGTAGCGTTCCAAGCGTTTAGGTACCAGTTGGGTGGTTTTGAGTTAAGACTGTGTTCAGATAGTTAAATAGTTAATTGATTGTATGTTATAAAAAAAAACCAATTAGGTTTATTCTTATTGGAATATTTTTTTAAAAGTTCATTCTTTCAAAAATCTAAACTGTATTAGTAGGTCCTTGTTTAACTTAACATAAAATTCCAATTTTCTCACATTGTGTACATGATTTAAAGATCGATCAATGGTTAGTACCTAATCTATTTATATCTTGACCTCCCTTACGATCAGGATATTTCTTTGGAGAATCTGATGAATAAAGGAGTAGAACATCCCAACAAATCCAAGAGCAATCTAGTTGAATTCCATTTGGCCGACTAAGTCTACCTGACGCTCACAATTTGTCAAACACTAGGCACATTGATCTCACAATTTATATAAATAACATTCATTAACCGTCTGGTCTCGTGGGTGTCGTAAATTCGTTTTGTAATTTTTGGCTTAATATAAATAATAATTGTGTTTCTCCATCTCGTTATATCTCCTTTCATCTCTAATCTAAAGACAGACTAATCCTCCTCCGGGAAGTAATTAGAGTCGTCTCCTGAACGAAGAAACTGAAGTCCGGTCCATTTGACCCCAAGTCGTAATTCAGTCATCTCCACTGTACTTTCAAAAGCCCTAAGCTTCGGGTGAAAAAAAATAAAACAAAATTGAAATTGGCAAGGCTTCATTCTTAATCATTAGAACATTAACTTGACTTTGGATCCCTTGGTTGGCTTAAATACAATATTTTATTATTTAACATGTTTGAGGTACTATATTACCTTGCATATCTTATAAAATGAGTCTCTGAATTATTTAGCGTATTTATTAACAACACAAATTGTACTACAAAAATTTTATACACAGAGCCACTTGGCACATAAGACGCGTATTACAACCATCGATGGGCTTGCAGGACTAAATTCATAGGAGCCATTGGTAACAAAAAAAAAAACCAACGAGCATATAATCTTAAAGCTGCTCATTTCACGCTAACAGTTCGGAATTTTATTACAATGACCAGTGTGATATGATGTATTGTATATATTAGGTAAACACGCTTGGTTAAAAAAGGACGGACATTATATTGTGATAACTAGATGTCTTGCAAAAGATGGCGGGATGACCTGGACAAATTCGAGAGTGGATGGCAACAAGCGGCGACCAAGACACGTGGAAGACAAGAAGGAAGGCATTTGCCCAGCAGTAGGACATTTAAGGCTATAATAAAAAAAATAGATAACTTGCCATCACGCCACAAAGCATGGAAAAAATTTCTTGTGCCCCTGAGCTATATAAGAATTCATGGTCTGTGATTCAGGAGTTACTTTGCTGAAGTCAAAGTTACAAGAACTTGTAAATGACAATACATTATCATATCGTATGGGTTGCAGGGTCAGTTGTCTATGCACACCCTGGTGTCAGAGTTCTTCGAAACTGCTTTTCAGCCTCTAACGTATTTTCTTTAACGGCCATCAAATGGCAGCCGGGACACGTGTCCGTTACGAAGCACGGAATCTATATTAAAAGTTTTGATTAATTAAAGTAAAAATTTTGGAACGAATTGCCCAAACACGTACTCTCATGCTCACTGTTATACGATGGAAAGTCTCATATTTAAGTCATATTTTTCGACATCAAAGATACAACCTCTTACAACTCATAATTATGGGTAAAGTTGCTAGAAAGAGGAAAGTTGGAAGAAGGAAAAAATCTTGTTTGTGGAACATTCGAGAGTGGACCGGGATAGCGAGCGCAGCGGAGCATTTCAAAGAGCTAAAGAAAAGGAGAACTTTAACAGACTAATCGCTAACCTTCACTAGTTGGAGAGGCACCCTTAGAATAAGAAGAAGGTGATTCAAGCCTGCAATATCCTGCAAAGTCAAGTTAGCAATATTGCCTTACATGACTAAAATCCCACTGAGTTTAATTTCGTCCAATTCTCCCTACATATGTGGAACTGTCAAAGCAATATCAGTAAAGGTGAGGCAGGTTGAATTCGAATTGATTCAGTTTACATTTCTGTCTGTCTGTATACACTGTACTGTGTAAAGGCCGTCAATGAAATGGGCAAGGGCAGTTTGATGAAATGAAATTTCACTTACTTCGGCTCAACGACCCGAAGTGGATCTTGGCCTCCGAAACGAGAGACCGATAAAGTATTCTTTTTTATTCCAAAAGTAAATATAAATAAATATATAGAAAAAACTCACACAGATTAAGTTAGCCCCAAAGTAGGTTGAGACTTATGTTATGGGATACTAACTCATCGATACCATTTATATTATATACTAGCTGTTACCCGCGGCTCCGCCCGCGTGTAGGTCGCTTTCGCGTAACCTGTGTTACATTGAAATGAAATGACGCAATCGAAGTAGCCAGGACATTATTCAAATATAAACAAATATCATGTTTCAGAGTTAAGTTAACATTAGCAGTTCTTCCCTCAGAGGCTAATAAAAATAGATTTTCGGCGCAACTGACCCGCGAGCAAGCCACATACAGTTGTCCATGCGAGAAACATCTTGTTCTTAGGTCGATGCCAGCTGCTTTTAGGGTTTGTCCCTGCGACTTATTTATCGTCATGGCTAAGCATACAGCAACTGGAAACTGGGTGCGTTTAAATTGAAAGGGGTAATTGTTGGGAATGAGTGGTATTCGAGGTATGTACACCGTTTCGCCTGAACCACACCCTGTGAGAATTACGGCCTGTATTAAGTTGCGCTGCAAAACCGTTACTTTGAGTCTGGTCCCGTTGCATAGTTTAGGCGGAGAAAGATTTCTTAGAAGCATAATGGGAACGCCGACTTTAATGGTAATGTTATGAGCAGGAAGACCACTTGCAGCCAATGAACTCAAAAACTCGATAGGGTAGGTGGTAGCATCATCCTGATGCACAACACTGTTATATGACGTGTAAATCACTTCATCCCCGACAATTTCCGCCAAAACCTTGAGTTTCGGTAAACGTTTCCGAAGCCCGAGATGACGCATGACGCTCGCGGTCAGCGGACAACCGAGACTCTCTGTCAGAAGAAGTTTCTAAAGACAGAGACAATGCATTGCGTTGCCTATCTTCATCGAGTCGCATCTGTCTATCCGCATTCGATTCTTGAGATCTAGATAACCTTCTGCTTTTAGCTATTCTATAATGACGCGACAGATTAGATCGTTTCCGCCTAGGCATTATTTAAAATAATTAAAATTCTTTATATCAGGTGAATTTAAATCAACTGCAAATATTTTAAGGGCAGATTCAGACAGACCACTCAACTGAACAACCTTCCTAAGTAAACTGATGTCGAAATACAAAAAAAATTTTTGACCTCCCATACAAATTGAGAATCAGCTGATCTAGTTTAGGATGGAGAGTGAAAAATAAAATTTCGTATTTCGATATAAGTTTATTTGGAAAAGTTGTTCAGTATAGTGGTCTTTATCTGCCCTTAAAATATTTGCAGCTGATTTGTGTCCACCTTTACGACACGATCGTATGTTCCGTCAAACAACAAATTCAATTTTCAATTCAAGCAAGACAACTAACTAACAATAGCTAACCGAACCGTCCATTTACCAAACCAATCAATAGACATCAACCATAGAACTTAACCAAAAGAACCACAAAAACAAAGACCATCAAATTTTTTAATTTGTTAGGGTAAATTTCAATCTGCTATACCATAATGCGAAAACGTAACCATAGCGAGTTGTAAAGTGAGTCAGCGCTATCTATTGAGATTTTATGTTACTATGAACTAAATTTACGATCAAATTCAATGTGTTATTTTATTAAAATTAATAGGTGCAGTGCGTGTTTTCGTCTTTATTGATATGGATAATATAAAGTAGAAATCCTAGCCTTATCTAAATTAAATTAAATTAAACGTAAGCAAACGCATTAAAAGTTTTGAAGCAGTGTATGAAGTAAATTTTCAATCGACCATAACTTCTTTTTCCCTAAACCGATTTTGACGAAACAAAGTTTTGACAACGCTCCTAATTATATGTAATCCAACTGTGAAAACCGCGTTTAAATCGGTTGAGTATTTTCGAAGTTATAACGTACCAGACAGACATACATACATACATACAGACAGACAAAAATTCCAAAAACTGTCTTTTTGGTTTCTGTTACTCTTTTTTAATCGCACTCTATCAGTTTTTTTGAAAAATATTACATGTACAGACACTCGCATTTTAGTGTCTTATTATATGTATTGATATATGTATATATCTATATATATATGTATTTATAACAAATACATATATATAGATAAACATCCAAGACCCAGGCTAATCAGAAAAGGTAATTATTCATCTTGACTTGACCGTGTATCGAACCCGGCACCTTCTGAGTAACGGTCAAGCATGTCAACCATTACGTCATGAAGAAAATAGTCTACCTGTATCTATCCTCGAGAATAGATGATCTAAGCTATCCTCATGGTTCAAGGTTCCTCCATGCTAAATTTCATTCAAATATTTGTTTTGTCGTGAATGACGGACAAACACACACATTTTTATCTATAGAAATAGAATAGAAATAGAAATATTTAATTTGAGAAAACATGGTAGTACAATTGTGTTAGGCGCAAGGGCAATAGATATAAATATCAACATATTTCACCATATTCTGTCGTAACTATATGTACCTTAATAATATTAGTATGAATAAATTTATAGCACTCCTTATTATAAAGAGTTGAAAACAGATATAATAAATAAATTTTACTCGTTGAACAAGTTAACAGACGAATTGCAATAAAACAATTGGAAATAATTAAATGTTCACTTCCATTACATACGTTGAATGGAAGTCATACACACTCACTTCAAGTAATTAAATTAAGTTTGGACATGTAAAAGGAAAGTTATTTCCTAGGGAAACAATGAAATTAATATTAATCATATTTAAATGTGAAGTAATAACAATAATTGTTATGTTATTTTTTATTAAATTAATGATATGAAGTGGACACAAAATAAACTTATATCGAAATACGATTTTTTGTTTGGTCCTAAGGTTTGTTTGTTTGTTTGTTTGTTTGTTGAAAATTAACAAAAATACATTACACAAGATAAATGCAACGGCGGACTTATCCCATGAAGAGATCTCTTCTAGCCAACTGGAGGCAGGTAACAAGGATACAATTATAAATAAAAAACTGGTGGTAGATGGTTTGAGTGGCAAAGGCTTATTTATGGCATTAAGTCCACCTATTTTTTTATGTGCAATAAAGTTTAAACTTTATTGCACATATGCATTTATTTAAATAAAGAAATCCCACTAATAATCTATATAAAAGAAAGTCGTTGTTAGTTACACAATTTAAACCTAAAAAACGGCTAAACGGATTTGGCCGAAATTTAGAATGGAGATTGCTTAGACCCTGGAACAACACATAGGCTATATTTTATCCCGGAGTTCCCACAGGAGCGGAACCCCGGGCAACAGCTATTATTATATAGGCGTAAGTTTGGTACTTCTTCACGCTCAAATGGCTGGGCCAAGTATTATGAAATTTTTTATAGAGGTAGCCTTGGATTAACACATAGTGTACTTTTGTTCCGAAAAGTAGGCGATTCCTGTAGGTTTGGTCAAAAGTCTGTCAGTCACTGGCTCTTTATTAAGTAGACGACGCTGCTGTGTATGATAAACCGCGGGTAGCATCGCGGGATGTAGCTTCTCCTCCTCCTTCAGTCGTTTGCTTACTACTCGCTCGCCCGACCTATCTTCTTTGCGATCTCTTTCCATTTATGGCGATCTTTTGCCCTGTGGATTGCGTTGGAGATCTGGATGTTGAGCTACTGCTTTATTTGGTCAGACCATCTTGTGGGACGTAGCTAGTTAAAGTAAAAATAAATAGATTTATGCTATTATATTATGATTTATTCATCATCATCATTTCGTGTAGGTGCCATGATCAATCGACCATGCAAACCCTGGTGTCAGAGTTCTTCAGAATCGCCTCTCGCCATCTGGCGTGGTTCCTTTAACGATTACCAAATGGTAGCCGGGATCAACGCAACGACTTAACGTGCCTTCCGTCGCACAGAATCATCTTTATTATCAGACAATCAGGTGATTCAGGCCTGGAATGTCCTAACCAAACTGGAAATAACTAAACAAAGTATGCTTCCCGTGGGAATCGAACCCGCGACCCCCGGGCCTACAGGCGAACGCCTTAACCACTGGACCACGGTGGGTAAGCTTTATGCTAATAAATACCTAATGTTAAAGAGTTGTGTTACCAAGAAATACTGACAGGCTTCCCGCCATAACTTAGCAAACTTCTCGTTCCACGTTCAAGGAATCGCATTAAACATTAATTCTCGTGTAATTAATACCAGTTGAGTTACTTTGATCCACACACCCATCTCTTTCGCGCTTGCCAGACAAGTTTGGAAGTTTACCGAAGTTAACTTCATTGATAGCTACTAGTTATGCCCGGACTTGAGTCTGGCACGCTATTGTAAACAAAGTTTGTTTATTAAGAGCGTTTTCTTTGTCCAGTTCTGTCTATCCATTCTTCCGTATCCATACTTCACTACATAGTATAAAACAGAGTCGCTTTCGCCGTCCCTATGTCCCTTTGTATGCTTAAATCTTTAAAACTACGCAACGGATTTTGATGCAGTTTTTTTAATAGATAAAGTGATTCAAGAGGAAGGTTTTTATGCCCATGCAAAGCTGGAGCGGGTCGCTAGTAATATTATAAATGCGAAAGTGTCTATCTGTCTTTTGTCTCATGGCTAAATAGCTGGATCGATTTTGATGATATTCGGTATGGATATAGTTAAGAACCAGGAGTCAAACATAGGCTACTTTTGATATCCAAGTGGAACTCGTTTATCATGGCTGCACCGCTGGTTTAGCCGTGGAAGCGGTATCGGACTTTCGCATTTAAAATATACTCTTAAGTATGTCTTTTTCGTTGAGGATAGGGCTGAAAAGATGGATCTTATGCTATACCAATACAAATTTATAGTTTAATACTTATGATACATAAAGGTTAAAAACATAATTATCCTTATTGTCGCAGTCCGGAAAAAATTGATTGCCAATTGTGTACATGTCTCAAGCTCCTAATCTCAACTAGGATCATCTGACTCATGGAAATTATGTAACTGCTACCTACTTGTTTCAGAACTTATCCATGTGTTATGGATATTTAGAATTATATTAACAGTACTGTAACTAATTCTGTTATCGTGTAATGTATTTGATAGTTTTAAACATCTTTATTTTTTTTTCGCAGTTCCACCTGACCGTGGTGTGTATGTATTGTAACAAGCTGGCTGAAAAGAAGAATAAAAATGTATATAAATAATTTGTAGAGAGAACAGAAGTAGTGATGTCCCTGGGCGTCGATTCTGCTAACGTTAAGTCAAAATCGTATCAAAATAGTGTTTCAATAGTAGTGCTTTTTACACACTATTTACAAGAGTTATGACAGTATGATGTGACGTGAATGTAGTGTGGGGTGTGACCATCAGCAGTGATATAAAAAAAAGATACATTTCTTGTAACTAGTGTGTAAAAAAGCACTACCATTAAAACACTATTTTGACACGATTGTGATTTAACGTTAGCAGAATTGACACCCTGGGTAGTGATTCATTCGACAAATAAAACGTAAAGAAGCAACATCTAGTCTTATTATTTGATGTAGTCATTATAGCTATTTTAGTTTTTTATTAATCATGACATAGTTATCATCATACAGTTAAGGTTCTTGTCTGTGGAGTTCCTTCCATCTCTGTCTATCATTTGCAAGTCTCTTTATTTCTTGATACGACACGTTTGTTTTCTCTTTTATCTGCTTCATATAGCTATGCCTTGGTCTACCTGGACCTCTTCTTCTTTTTATTTTTCCTTCAATGATGTTTTTCATCAAATCATCGTGTCGTATCTAGTACTATCAGAAATTGTATCACATTACACACCAAGCCTTCGTTGATATCAAAATTCTTGACCCAAAACCCTCAAGCCCGAAACACGATTCCTCCAGACCTCGTAAGATAAAACGGAATGCTGTGAAACCTTATAAAAGCTTCAGAAGCACGTCAAAAGTTTTCAAATCCATCCCGTAGGTCCGTCACAATAGACGTTGTAGGGCTTTTGAAAGTCGTCGAAGGTTAGAGTGTTCAAAAGGCAAGGAGTTGTGCTTTATGTGATATATTTGCGAAAGCTTTTGTGATTTCAATCATTGTTCTATTTTATTATCTAAAGTTCTAAAATGAGTGTCATTTGAAATTTCGACTATTCATTATAACGACACGGTCCCAATTTAGAAAACAAATCACCATCGACTTTAAAAAAAATGGAGCAGGGTTTCTATGATATTGTATGTTTGTTATTTAAGCTTGATTAACTCCCTGTCAGCAGAAATATTTCCGGACACATACAACTTGGGTTTTTTCTAGGCTAGAGTGAATAGGCTATTGATGTACCAGCGAGCTCCATCCTAGACCACTTTTGCTTAACATCAGATGAGATCGTGGTCCAACGCTTGAAATTGTCAATATAAACAGTTGGGAAAATTTTAAGAAAATTTACGAGTATTGTATATTATTAAAATTTTTGGCGCGACATATTGTAGTAATACGCTGGTGCGAATTCTGTTAAAACTATAAAATACTGAGGGAAAATGCTTTTAGCATTCTATTCGACAATTGTAAAATTATTTTGTTTCTTGTAATACAATAATGATACATAAATAAATAAATATATAAAACATCTCACGTTCAATCTGACGGTAAAAATACATAAAATACAGTGATATTTTGTAACAAATTGTTAGCAATTTTCCTCAAGTGTTATTACGGTTTATTGGTGTACTAAAGCGAACCTCTTTTCAACATTGTAAGCAAGAAGTTTCAACTATAGCTACTGATAACCATTTATAAATTACGAGACTGCTTGCCGACTAAGGCTTTTTCTTCTTTTTTTGGTGCCACTTATCTTAAGAATGGGTCCTAAATTATAGGAAGCACGTCGAACCTTTGGATCCTTTTGTACTTAACCCATCCCTTACTCACCCACACTGGGATTTCTGAAGAAGGACTGCATGAGCCATTAATTACTGAAGGTTGGCTGTCAGCACCATGAATATAGTTTTATCCATGGCGAGTCTGAACAACTGTTCCACTGTTCTAACTCCAGTCCACTGGTGCATGTTTCTCAGCCATGACATTTTGCGTCCACTCTGCGCTTTTCTCCAATTTTTCTTTTTATGATGGTCTGCAGAAGAGTTTATTGTGGGTTTCTTAAAACCTGACCAAGATGAAGTAAGGTAAAGTTTAATTGGTCAAGCGTGAATTAGTTTTTTTCAGTAGCCTCAAATGTCCCACTGCTGGAAAAAGCCGTATTGGCAAAAATGTTGCATGCGATCTCGTTATTCTATGCAAAGATTAACGTCTTAAATAGGCCATAAGCACCTTTAAACATTGATAAAATAGAATACCACGCAGAAGTGGCGGACAACAGCTAGAATATTAAGAAACAAATTAAAATGATCAAACATGAGTGCCTTATTTGTTTTACACGAGTGGGCTTTTAGGTAATGAACGGAACTAACGTTATTAGTCACCATATTGTGGCGTCTCGCGTCAGCGGCCTTTTGTTTGTGGCCTAATTACTGCATGCTTTTACCTCGGTGCCAGTGAATGCGACGAGGGCACTACAGAGGAATTACACTGTATGTGATGAAGCTGGGTAAGTGCGATTTAATTTGATGTTATGTAAAACTGGGACAAAAGAGTACCATGCAACTCTGGCATGCAGAGGCTTGTTATGCCTTGAGACTGCTAAACTTGTAGCCTTAGATCTTTCGCTACAGCGACCTATAATCAAAGCTTTCTTGTTCTTCTTTCTTTCTTTCAACCTATAATCATGCTTTCAACATAAAGACCAATTCCTCTGCTATTCTCATCCTTGAAAACGATTAAGTGCTAATGGAAACTTTTGTTTTTTATATGAGTTTGCAGTGTCAATACATCACGCAAAACTCAGGGTTACTTAGCACGTTGGCTTTAGAATTACTTTTGAATCAGCTACTGTCATGATTTGATTCGCTAGATCTGCCATACAAACGTTTTTTTTCTCCCAAAAGTTCAATAGATAACGATCTTAGTATTACTTTTTTCCAATTCGTTTTGAATGTGGAACAATCTAGTTTTTAAAATAAAATATAGTAATATAGCCAGTAACAATCTGATGTTTCATAATTTACTCTCAGGTGTTAGTTTTATCATTTTATATGGTTTCAATGATAGTTTAAATGGCTACATTGTATACTTTAATAGCTAGGCGTGCTGACTACCGCGCGCTCTAAGATAATTTCTCCTAAACCATAATATTCACAGGATCAGTGTGTATCGCGTGAGGCGTGAATTTTTCAGTTTATATTGCCGGCATTCGTATACTAATCTTTTTACCCGTTTTGAGATAAAAAGGTATTTCTCAAATTCGTCGAACACAATACATCAGTAAAACAATAAAAATATCTGATCTGCAATTGCGTAAAAACGGACGAAAAGCCGCAATCTTCGAAGGGCAACGAAATACATAACATTTTATAGGTCCCGGGCGGCGTTCTGTCAACATTCCATAATACCATATTACTTCAATCTGAAATCGCAGTGGTATGTCAGCGGTCTTGTGATCCAAAGATAAAAATCCCGGACTGGCCTCCGGGATTGAACGGGAATTTGAATAACTGTTCTGTTGTAGAGCGCGTTACCAGACGATAGAGTTGGCATAGTATTGCGAATTCAATACTGCGCAGTAGTCATATTGACTCGACAAGAAGATAATGTCTAGAGAATATTAGCTGCACCAAATTTGCAGATTTTCTAAATAAAAATATTAACTATATAATAAAATTAAATAACGTGACGTTATTTATGAACACACTTTCTTTGCTGGCTCAACGGCCCGAAGTGGATCTCGACCTATGAAACAAGAGCACCTGAGAGAGTGCTCTAAGTATTCTAAAGTTATCTTAAACAAACATAAACTTACTGCATCTTTTTTTTAATAATTTTAAATAGACTTTAAATAATTTGCGTGCCAAGAAACCCTAAAACGGACGATAGGTATACAGTAGGTGCGACCGTTTTGAGATAAAAAGGTATTTCTCAAATTCGTCGAACACAATACATCAGTAAAACAATATAAATATCTGATCTGCAATTGCGTAAAAACGGACGAGAAAGCCGCAATCTTCGAAGGGCAACGAAATACATAACATTTTATAGGTCCCGGGCGGCGTTCTGTCAACATTCCATAATACCATATTACTTCAATCTGAAATCGCAGTGGTATGTCAGCGGTCTTGTGATCCAAAGATAAAAATCCCGGACTGGCCTCCGGGATTGAACGGGAATTTGAATAACTGTTCTGTTGTAGAGCGCGTTACCAGACGATAGAGTTGGCATAGTATTGCGAATTCAATACTGCGCAGTAGTCATATTGACTCGACAAGAAGATAATGTCTAGAGAATATTAGCTGCACCCAATTTGCAGATTTTCTGAATAAAAATATTAACTATTAATAAAATTAAATAACGTGACGTTATTTATGAATACACTTTCTTTGCTGGCTCAACGGCCCGAAGTGGATCTCGACCTATGAAACAAGAGCACCTGAGAGAGTGCTTTAAGTATTCTAAAGTTATCTTAAACAAACATAAACTTACTGCATCTTTTTTTTAATAATTTTAAATAGACTTTAAATAATTTGCGTGCCAAGAAACCCTAAAACGGACGATAGGTATACAGTAGGTGCGACCAAGTCTTTACTATGACCATTTTTGTAACTATAAATTTCTTGATTTCTTATTTATTTGTTTGGATCTTTTTACACGATTGATTATATCTCTTTTTTACAAAGTCAAATTAAAGTTTTACAAACTATTATTATTTATTTATTAATTTTCAAATTCATGTACCTAGTACCTACACAAACTACTAAAAATATACAAAACAAAATAATAATATGGAATATAGAACATTAGTACAAGGGTGTTGCTTATTTCAAAAGAAATCTCTTACAGCAGACCCAAGAAAGGAAACAAGAAGAAAAGGGTAACATTATTATTAATTTATCATTACCTTTCTTTCAGTAAGTGCGCTCTTTAATAAATGTTGTACTATAACTCTACGGGTCAGGATAAGGAATAATAGCAAACCCGATTACAGATTTCCCCGGGCGCCTGGAATGATCCCATGTCAGTATGGACACTCCAAGTAAAGTCGTTCCGGATTTTGGGAAGGTTTCCCGATGGTTCTGGTATCAGTTTTGAGTTACGTTTTACTCAGATTAGATTCGATTGTGGTTTTATAGGTCTTAAGGTGTTTGTGGGACTTAAGAAGTTTTCGGTTTGGATTGAGTATTTTTCCACGGGATTGCTTTTTGGGATAATATTGGCTGTTGCCTTTTTGTTTTTTGTTGTTAATGTTCCGTACATAAAATTGACAAAACTTCCACTAGTTACTTAGTGTAAAGTGCAGAAGTATCATCAAAATCTATATTAAGTACTTATAATATAATAAAGCTGAAGGTTTGTATATCTCTTAGTTATTATAAATAATAATGTGTACTCGTATGACTGTTTAGTATACAATTAAGTATACTGGACATTCCAATAAAACCTCTTGCGACTCTCTAGCCCTCTGGTAATGTTTGTTATTTTAATTAATTAATTAAAAATCATTATTGCTTCAGTAAAAATATAAAATGAGGAAATAACAAACATGGGTAATAAAATTAACTAATAAAATAAAATAAATAACTTAAAAGAAAAAAAGAACAACGATTGCTAATGTCGCAAATACTTTTTGTAGTATAATTACTTGGAAAACACAATGTTAATGGAATTTTAACTAAAAAAAATGGGTCGTCTCAAGCCCAGAGTCACATTACATGGACACTTAGGCAAAGTGGAGAATGCCCGCTTTGCTTAAAGAAAAAGTCATTTTGCGATCTTACCTCGGATGTATTTACTCATCTCAGTGGATATGGTATAATAATAAATTAATAACAATTTTTATTTTTGCTTTCTAAATTATTTTTTTAACTCAAAAATAATGCCAGCTTTCCGAGTTCCCTACCTTGATTTGCCGGGTCGGGAATATTTATAAGCGTTTTTTTTTAATATGTATACTTTTTTTATTCGAAGTAGTTTAGAATTTTTAACTATGTAAATAATTTTATATACCTACCACACCGAGTGCAACAAGGCGCAATTAAAAAGTGTCATTGTCACTTTTATGTGATTTCAATTTGAAAGTAAAAAATAAAAATTGAGAAGGTTTCATCTCTTATAACCGTAAGGCCGCCTTTAACATAATGAAGTTAGTATTTTCATGTGCCTACCAGAATTTACCCGATTTTCAAAATGACCGGTTGGAAGCGGGCCGCATCCAGCGCCTGCCTGCGACCTTCTTCATGTCATCTTACCATCTGGTCGGTGAGCGACTGTCAGATGGTAATGGTGGTATGGACGAATGACATTTTTGATGGTCTACTCCCGTCTCACGCATGATCATAACCGCTCTGCATATTGCCACATCAATATTTCATTAATCCTCGAGCCCCGAATGGAGTCAAAACGTTAGACGGCACGGTTCGTTACCCCCACCCCGCCATTACCCCGCTCATCAAATTTCCACTTTATTCCCCCTAAAATTATTTTATGTACATCCCCACTCGATTATCTACTTATACGTACTCATATATTTTACTGTACTGCTACCGAGTTATTCGGGTTCTGTTTGGAATAATGACAGAATTATTTTATAGCAAGAATAAAAATAGGTAAAAAAACTTTTTAAGTTAAACGGTTTTATGTTAAACATACATTGCAATGTTTAAGATAAATGTACTAAAAACCAAAAAATAATAAAATAGATACAGTCGTGGGAGTTATAAACATATGCATAGACTAGACTAAAATAAAACCGTGGGGCACGTCAATTGTCTACAATCGTTGATTAAAATGTTTGTTTTGTAATGTTACACTATAATTAGGCAGTTGTTCAACCGACAACGATGGACGTGTGATAAGTAGGGCTAGAATGTGGAAACAAGCTAGCAAGCTCGATTATAAGCGAGTTTTAGGGTTTCATAGTGGTGAGCGAGTAGTACTTTTCTGTGTGTCGATTAAAGACAAACTACGAGCAGTGAAACGATTCCTCGCCAGCCGGCAGTGTGAATGTCCAACGATAAACTAGTTGAAACATCTTTTATTTACATGGAGTGTATAACTATTGGAATTTCCATGAGCAAGAAAATAGTAAGTAATTTCCTCACCGTCTGCGGGCCAACTGCCTAACGACGAATTAAACGATTCTTCTATCGCACATTAAGTCGATAATTTGTAGATAATTGACGTGCCCCACGGTTTTATTTTAGTCTAGTCTATGCATATGTTTATAATTCCCACGACTGTATCTATTTTATTATTTTTTGGTTTTTAGTACATTTATCTTAAACATTGCAATGTATGTTTAACATAAAACCGTTTAACTTAAAAAGTTTTTTTACCTATTTTTACTTTCTAGTTTTTAGTTTTTATTTCGCATTCTGTTTAATTCATTTAGTGCTTCATTATTGCAAGGCTTCTTGCCCGTTAGTTTATAAGGCTATGTACAACAAGATGCGCCTGAGTCTTGTGGGGAAAACGCTAACGACATATCATTTTTATCCACCCTAATGCCATACAGTTCTCGGCGCGTTTTAACCTTTCACCTTAACTTGGGTGATGTACCGCTATTGACGTATCATTTTTAGCCACCCTAACGCCACACAGTCCTCAACACGATTAATCAGATACCTAAATTACAAATTCAATTTCTAAATTTAAATCTTATTATTATACGCCATTTAGTGGCTGCGCCCATCTTAAATATTGAGGTTGTATAGTGCACTATATTCCTCTTGTCAAGCCCTTTTATTTGATACCCATATTGGTGGGATTGATAAAAAATTGTTATCAGCCATTTGGTAGCGGCGGCCATCTTAGATTTCAATTTTGCATACTAAATTGTATTCTACTTGTTGAGACTTTTCATTTGATACCCATGTTGATGGGATTGATAAAACCTAAGTTATCCGCCATTTTGTAGAGGCCGCCATCTTGGATTTTAATTTTATATAGTACATTGTATTCTACTGGTTGAGCACTTTCATTTGATACCCATATTGATGGCATTGATAAAACCTACGTTATCCGCCATTTTGTAGCAGCTGCCATCTTGGATTTCAATTTTTTATAGTATATTGTATTCTGCTTGTTGAGCCCTTTCATTTGATACCCATATTGATGGGATTAATAAAACATAAATTATCCGCCATTTTGTAGCGGCGGCCATCTTGAATTTATAATGATAATGAATAAACATAATTGTATTGTCACCAAAATCCAAAGTGTGTACAAAATTTCAGATTAATCGGTTGACAGGAAGAGAGTGAAATTTGAATTACTAAATTTGACCCAAGAATAAAACCAACGGGGTGAGCTAAATAAAACCGTTTAAAAAAGAGGATCTGATGGCTTTAGCGATGGATTGCTATTAGAATGAGTACAAAGATTCAAACTCAGTATAAAAAATTTAAATCGCTATCCGCGTTATATCTTCTATAAAATATATTTTTATTTATAACAATATTTTTAAGTAAGTAATGTGCACTTTGTACTTTTTTTGTTAAGAATTATATTGTCTAAATTATATATTAAATAATTTATTTTAAGTAATTTGTTTATATTTCTAAACAAATAGACACCCCTCTTGAATTAACAAAACTAATTGCGTGCAAATATTTGCGCTCGTCAGACTTAAAACAAACATTTTGCAATTAAAGAAAACAAGAGCCGACTAAGTTGTCATACAATAAAGCGATAAACACACTGAGCACTTGTGAGGACCCCCTTCTCTAACCAATTCTAAAGGGGGCTATTCACGATCGTAACTAGTAGTGGACAAAACGATTAAATTAGGTAGTCTTTAATATTTTATTTATAAAATTTAATAGATAAGAAGGTAATATAATAATAAGGAAAATAGATATTACCTATTTTAGTTTCACATTTTTTTTCTTATTTCATCATTTAGGAAACTAACTTAGAGAGATAATGAATATAAAAGAAACAAGTACTTTATTCATGAATATGTTTTGTAGCTTTGCAGAACCACAGACAAAGTTTAGATTCATAATGTGTCAGAGAAATTGATTAATAAATACTATGAGGAATATTTACTTCAAAATAATTTCGAAAATAAAATAGTGATTCGTGTCCAAGGTCACAGTGCGTTCAAAGTGATAACATCCTCATGAAAATGCTATTGCTTTGATAGACTGTCAAAAATATACCTCAATTCAAATCAAGAACGTCATTTTCAAAAAAGAGATAGTTTTATTTATATTATGTAGGTTTTTGAAAATCAAAGAATAAAAAATAAACTTGTTTAGTGAACGCGCACGATTTCCTAATTCTATGCTAAAAGTTTTAGGCTCTGGTGATCTAGATGAACTTTTTCCTAAAGTTCAGTGTGTTCGTTTCCTAACTTTGAATATGAAAATACAGACCGCTTAGCTCGCATTACGCTATCCATGATAAACCCAACATTCGGGACAGTTCTCCAAAATATGAGGGTGCTTTGTCTTAGTTATACCACAGCGAAATTATTTCGGAAGTCAGAACTAGGCAGCGATCTCGCGTTAGTTTAGAAGTGGACACATTTGTATGGTAATATTAATTCAGTTGTCTGTGAAGGTTTTGTAATATTCAGTGCTGCTCCGGATTATTTTTTTTTTTTTTTTTGAGATCCATTGCCCTTTTAACCCAAAAAGAACAAAACTATTACTATGTAAAAAAACGCTATAAGCGACTTCATAGCTTTACGAAGTGAATCAATAATATGATTGTTTTGCGTTTCACCAATGAAAATAAAAAATTTGGTCAGTCATATGACTTTTGATATAGATTAAGAATATAAAGGATGACAATGACAGATGTTTTTTAGTTTTTTCGCGACTCCGAACAAACACAATTTGACTTCAGTCTACGCAGTGCTTCAATTGCTGTAAAAATAATTTATTTTATTTTAAACAATTAACAAAAAATATAATTTTAACGTTTTGTAAAATATGGATGATATCTTTTTTTCTTCTCGCCTATTCAAAAAAAAATCACAATTACACTTTTTTGGCTGGTTTTTGTTATCCATTTAAATCATGGTCACCCTACGAACCAGTGCAACGACCCATGCAGTAGTTTTGAATTATCAATGCTAACTACCTCGAATACATTACCTTTGTTTAACATATACGTTTAAATATATCCATTGATGATGCAAAATCTTCTGAGATTATGTTGTTTGTTTCATAATACGATTTAAAATGGAAACTGGAGAATAAACAATATTATGTCATCATTTGCATACGTCTATTCTCCGCAGGGCTAAGTTTTTCCAATGTTCTGAAAATTGATTTTTGGAACATTGTAAAGAACCGTAGAATGGAGGAATCATGACATAGGCGATGCGGCTAGCAACCCATCACTATCGATTTTCTGTTTCAACTACCATTATTGTTAGCGCCCGGTAACATCACGTGACAGGTATCGCCCCACTACAGGTAAACCCCTCTTGGCAGTAGTAGTGTCGGGGTGAGTATGAGTGTAACGCTCTCTTCTCCTTGGGTTCGCCGAGCGGTGCAGACGTGTATCGTGCTCTAGTGATTTAACATGGCCTTTATTAGTATTTGATATTGATATGATATTGCTGTTGATAATTTTAGTATGTGTTCAAATGTAACTGTAGATTAACATAGGTAGGCACGGACGAGGGATTGGTACGCTTCAGGCTGGATCCCAGTGATAGGAGCGGGGTTGGTGCTCCTATCTTTACCGTGATTAGTGCCAAAGCTTAGACACGAATGGGTAATTCGGTCGGATAGCTAATATTATGCTAAACGTGGTCTAAGGTCCTATGACCCTAGGCTCTGTCTACCTCGTATGGGATAAAGGCGGGATAATATGTATGTACGTATTTGAAGAACTGAATGTAAAAAAAAACGTTAGACAAAAGATTTTGGTGCGAACATTGGTGCGACCACCATCTGGTAGTCGTTAAAGGAACCATGTCAGAGGCCTAGGGACGGTTTCAAATAACTCTGACACCAGGGAGTGTATGGTCGATTGACTCTGTATTGTATTTACCCGGCTTCGCATGGTCATAAAAACTTCCTCTTGATTCACTCTATAAACCGCATCAAAATCCGTTGCGTAGTTTTAAAGATTTAGGCATACAAAGGGACATAGGGACAGAAAAAGCGACTTTGTTTTATACTATGTTGTGATGCGAAAGTGAGTTTGTATATTAGCTTGTTATCTATTTACGTTCTTTTAACTATACCAATCTGTGCGAAATTTCGCATTCGCATACACACATTGTACATACAGATACGAGTCTTAGAGAATATTTCGTCCCTAGGATTTATGCGAGTAAACCTGCGGGTAAAAACTAGTATTGTATAATCTCAAAAGCAATGACGTGGCCTGTCATTATTGCCATCGCGTTTTATTTCAGCCATCAAAACAACCGGAAAATAGGAAAAACCGCGCAAATCCTATAACGCCGGATTTAAAGCACTTCTGGGAAATACCGGATGCGGTCCCTTTTCAAATTATTAATACGTGTTTTTATTTAATTTCAAGCGAATTCCCGCTTTTTTGTGCGAATAAACAATGGCGAAGAGCGTGGGTCTTGATTTTTGTTTATATGTATGATTGCTCATTAGAAGAAAGCCCCAAAAATAAACCTATACCTAATCTTCTATAAATTATACTTTATAGGGACTTTTGCATAGTCGAATATTAGGTGTTACCGTGTGAAACTGCCTCCGTGGTCCAGTGGTTAAGGCGTTTGCCTGTAGACCCGGGGGTCGTGGGTTCGATTTCCACGGGAAGCATACTTTGTTTAGTTGTTCCCAATTTGGTTAAGACATAGCAGGCTTGAATCACCTGATTGTCTGATATTAAAAATGTTTCCGTACTTCGGAAGGTACGTTAAGCCTTTGATCCCGGCTGCCATCTGGTAGTCGTTAAAGGAACCACGTCAGAGACCGAAAGGCGGTTCCGAAGAACTCCGAAATTTGACGTTCTTATTATAATTTGTGGGTTTAAAACTATGTAATGCATTGTTTATTTTAGTTTTTAATTTTATGTTAATTGTGATTATACTGTTAATTACTTGTTTCCGACACAATGTATTTGTTATGGAATAAATAAATAAAAAATAAATAAACTCTGACACCAGGGTGTGCATGGTCGATTGACCGTGACACACACGAAATGATGACTGTCTGTAAAATATAGCTTGATCTCTGAGACAGCTGTCAAATCAAATACATTTTCTTGTTAGTCTCTGTCGCACTTCTTTATCACTATCACTACATAGTATTAAACAAAGTCGCTTTCTCTGTCCTTATATCCCTATGTATTAATTAAATCTTTAAAAGTAAGCAACGGTTTTTGATGCCGTTTTTTTAATAGATAGATTGATCCGAGAGGAATGTTTTTATGTCCATGCGATGCCGGGGCGGGTCGCTAGTTATCCATATTTCTGTCCTGCTCTTAACAGCTGTCACAGAGATCAAGCTATATTTTACACTGTAGGTAATAACAAAGGCAATACCTCGTCCCGTTTTTACCCTTTGCTTTCGAATCCCTATAATAAATATAATAATCTTACCAAAGAAAATAAAAACAATGAACCCGCTCACATAACCTACAGCGAAAGGATTTTAATTAAAAATATTTTCGAGTCGACATCGTCATACAAAACAAAACGAACCAAATAAACAAAGAATGTCTACGTAATGCTTCAAGTTTTCGCGTTATTGGAAAAGTTATTATTAATATTATGTCTTGTATATCGTACGTCCGTATTAATGTTACGAGTTGCAATAACAATGACAATAATCATTCCATTGCCAATAACTTAAAACTTGTAAAAATGTTGAACAAAGTAGGATAAACCACCTATTATTTTATTTTTATTATCGAAACTAAAAATCTTAGAACACGTCTGCAATTAACAACAGGGGGTCTAAAAATGCCACTTTGAGCAATTCATCGAATCGAATTCATATTATTAAGAATTCCTTAGAAATTCCTTAGCAATTCCTAGTTCTTTCAATTTTTTTGGAGAGGAATTGCAAAGTTTAGTTGGCCATATTACAAAAAATAGAGGAATTGCTACAGAATTGCTAAGGAATTCGTAAAATGAATCGATTCGATGAATTGCTCAAAGTGGCGTTTTTAGACCCCCAGTTCACAGAACTGTAATCTCTTTTCTGTGCATCAGTTGGATCGTGGTCAAAAGGTGGATATCCTAACTTACCAACTAATATCATAAATGCGAAAGTGAGTTTGTTTATTGCATATTTGTTTATTTATTACGCTTTTACGCCCTATCACTAGACCAAAAGAGATATTACTTCCTCTCCGTCTTTCGAATTTTCGATTAGGTCACGTGTTCTGATGAGAGTTTTACAATTTTTTACCCATCTCAAAAAGTGCACAGTGCCGCTAAAGAAGTTTTCACTTCGAAAGTGTTGTTATAAAGGCAATAGAAATATAATTGATCTATTAAATTTTTATTTTTAAAAAATTTTAGTAATTGTTAGTCCCGAATATAGATTTAAAAAAAAAATTGCCTGTAGAGACCGCGCGCGGTTTCGAAATTGTATTATCCAGACGCACAATAGACACTAAAGGACTACTGGGGGCCGATTCTGCTAACGTTAAATCACAATCGTGTCAAAATAGTGTTTCAATGGTAGTGCTTTTTTACACACTAGTTACAAGACATGTATATTTTTTTTATATCACTGCTGATGGTCACACCACACGCTACATTCACATCACATCATACTGTCATAACTCTTGTAAATAGTGTGTAAAAAGCACTACTATTGAAACACTATTTTGATACGATTTTGTCTTAACGTTAGCAGAATCGATGCCCAGGTATGAAACCCTTCGTGTATAAATCTGACCCACGCTTGACCGATTTTATACCATATTTCTTCTCCCGACAATGTTTAATATGTAAAGTTGCTAGTAGAATATTTGATACACTGAACAGTGCACTGGTGTAGCTGAAATTACCCGCCATGTCAATTTCACGGGTGACGGAGTTCCCAACACGGCAGTAGGCACCGTATGGTGTGAGGATGGGTGTCCACACCACTGAGAAGCTATATTATAGCATGCGCTCTCATTGCCTAAGAAAAAGATTTAGTTCTTTTTCTTGCCAATAGTTATCGAACTATCTTAGGCAATGAGAGCACATGCTATAATATAGCCCTCATTTCGAGTAGGCGTCACGGTCAATCGACCATGAATACCCTGGTGTCAGAGTTTTTCGGAACCGCCTGTCGGCCTCTGACGTTGTTCCTTTAACGATAACTAGATCTTTATTATCAGACAATCAGGTGATTCAAGCCTGCAATGTCCTAACCAAACTGGGAACAACTAAACAAAGTATACTTCCCGTGGGAATCGAACCCACGACCCCCGGGTCTACAGCAAAACGCCTTAATCACTGGACCACGGCAGCCAATAGTTGGCGCTACAAGGATTGAAAAAATTCAATTTAGTTATGATCTTGCTTATTTTTGGCGAAAAAAGTAGAGTAAGAATTATTAAATGTTGTGGTTTTAAAGTATTGTTATCCTATCAGAAACTGATTGTGCTTTATTTTATAAGTTATCCGATTTAGAATCAAATTCTCTCAAATGATTGTTAGATGGCATCAATCATCAGTATATCTTTAGTCTCTGCCTGCCCCTGCAAGAAACAGACGTGTATGTATAATTATATTAAAAATATATCTTTCTATTTATTTATTTTATTTTCAAATTCATGTACACAGAAAAATATACAAAAGAAAAGAACATAGAATAAAGAACATTAGTACAAGCTTATTTCTAAAGCAATCTCTTCCAGCAGACCCAAGACAGGAAACAAGAAGAAAAGGGTAACAGGCGTGTACTAGAATATTATGATATAATAAACATACATACATAAGTACATATACACTTAAATAAATATATATGTCGCAGTAAGATAGATATAGTCATATTCCTAGTGATATAATTATATACCGTAACATAGATATATGAAAGAGATTTATAACTATCTTACTAGGAATATAATTATTATACGGTTGCAATCTAGTAATATGTTTATCTGACTAAACTAATCTAATCAGATGGTTATAAATCTGCCAGAGAATCAAAGAAAACAATACTAATTATATTGGTTTTTATTTTTATTACAAAATTAAGGTTGCAATTAGTCACAATACTGTTTCTGCTGGACAAAGACCCCCCCAAGGATTTCCAAAATGACCGGTTGGAAGCGGCCTGGATCCAGCGCCAGCCTGCGACCTTCCTTAGGTCATCTGACCATCTGGTCGGTGGGTGTCCGATGCTGCACTTACCGGTGTGTGGTCGCCATTCGAGAACCTTTCTGCCCCATCGGCCATCGGTTCGTTGCGCTATGTGCCCCGCCCACTGCCACTTCAAAAAGCTAATCCGCTAGGCTATGTCGGCAACCCTTGTTCTCCTACGGATCTCCTCATTTCTAATTCGGTCTCCTAGGGAACACCGAGCATAGCCCTCTCCATGGCTCTTTGGGCGACCTTGAGCTTAACTTATGAGGCCTATAGTAAGGGACCACAAACTCATGTCATCACTGGTAACAAACACTGGTGGAAGACTTAGTTTTAAGGCACTAAACGTTAAGTTACTAAACTTAATCCAGTAATATAACCATATCACTAAACTAGAACCGTATTATAATTATGTTCCTAGTAAGATAGTCATGAATTGCTTTCGTATAACTATGTTACGGCATATAATCATATAACTAGGGTTATAACTATATTACGGCTTTATCTATCATACTGCGACATATATACCATATAAATACAAATATACTTACTTAGACATTTATTATGCCAAAGAAAGATAATAATCCTTTATGCGTTTCTTGAAAACAGAGATAGATTTTGAGTCTCGTATGTCTCGTATGTATGTTATGTAGTCATAAAATTAAACTGGAAAATACGCATTAAACAAGGGATCGGTGGACCGTATTCATAAAATATGGTAATTAAGTTACAGAAACCTTTGTCGCGTAACCAAGGATTGATTTATGGCCAAAAGACGTCGCACATTAATCTTTTTACTTTAGTGGATAGAAATATTAGAATGAAATATGGAATTTTTGGTTCATATGCAGATAAGTTGTATTGGAATATTACTTTTCTTATTCGGTTGAATTCGCTTCAGTCACTTGTGAGGTTTTTAAAAAAACGGGATAAAAATTCCTATATGTGCTAATTCTTGTACTGAGTTTTATACTATGTTCCCAAATTTTAATCTTATTGATAGATAAAATATTATACAAATTTAATCAATAAATTAAAACTAATTTTATTATTACTATTTTATTTTGTATAATAATAATATTAATAAATATTAGTCGTTTTGAAGTTTAAGGTTCAGGTTATTTTTTAGTTAATAAAATACTTATATTTATTTAAACTGAATATCTTATTTTGGTATTTAGAGTTCCGTATATACAAAAAGGTTGATATTTGGCTGGCGTTTAAAAATAATGCTGGTTTTAGAGAATCAGGACTCCCAAGCTAAAAGTAAGTAATATTGATAATTAATCTGTATCATTTGATCAAAAAGATAGTATGATTGTCTTATCAAAATAAAGGGATATTAAGAGCTTTTACAGGAAATGGCGAAAATAACTGAAACAATAAATATAATAAAAAAGAATTTTGTGTATAAACATTGTTTGCTAGATCACATTTAATCAACAGTAATAAAATTATTTCATTTATAAATGTACTCGAGATCGAGATGAATCAGAAGTCGTGGGTTTGATTCCCAAGGGAATCGTAATTTGTTTTCAGTTTGATTAGGACTTTGCAGACTAGAACCTGTCTATATAGGCACGAAATAAGCTTTCATATCAAACAATCAAGGTGATTCAAGCCTGCAATATGTTGACTAGAAATAATGATATCATTATAAAGAAATAATGTAAGTATTTCGTGAATTAAAACAACACTTAGGTCTTAAGCAGAATCCTTAGAGAATTAAGCCAACCCATGTGGCCACTGACGACCCCTCTGTCAAAAGTATACTCATAGATTAGATTTGATGTGATCTGAGGATTAGATCATACTACTTATACTAATTGTGTGCATTTATTTTTTGCTTGTGTTGGATAATTTTGTCATGTGTGCGTAGCGACGTGATAGAATAATGCATTAGTGTTAATACCTATTTGTTATAATTGTGTTGTTTGTGTGTGTTACCGCACCCCGCGCACGGTATGTGTCATTTTTTTACTAAGAAAAAGGTGCGCGTTCCATCTCCTGTTTGGTTTAAATACTCCAAGAGGTTATAAAACCATAGGCTGTCTAAAAATCATTTAAAATTTGAAAATAAATTATAAGATAACAAAAATTTTAAATGCCCGAATTTGAGCTCATAATAATGAGGGGGTAGGATGACGTAACACACCCTCATACGAAATTTACTTGAGTACTTACGACAAGTAATTACATTATCGGGTTCGGCTTAGAAGCTTGGTACGGAGCCTGCGTAATGAGAATATGTATGGAGGTAATTTCTTGTGCAAAATTTAATTTAAAAATGTTTCATTTTGTTGTAATCTCATTATATTTTGTTTGTTTTGTGATGAGAAAATGTCGTTGAAATCTTATATTTTTAGGTTTTGCTAGAAAAGCTAGAGAAATACATAATCTTTTGATTTATTTATGTCCCTCTATTACGGATAAGATAATTATCTATTCTGTGCCTTCGTGGCTTAGTAATAAAGTTCTTTTTATCTTAAAGATCATCATCATACCAGAAAAAAACAGTTCACTGGTGATCATAGCTTCCTAATGAATTCTAATTGATTTGATCTCCAAAGAAACAAGTCTTTACTAGACCTTGGAACCATCAGGAGGATGTTCTTCACTGACCTTGCTAGTTATCATTATATCATGTGGGTTTCAGGATCAATTGGCTATGTCTACACTCGTGTCAGAGTTCTTCAAAGTCGCCTCTCAGCCTCTAAAGTGGTAACATGATGTCAGCCGAAACCAACGCTAGCTTGTACCTTATGAGTTTTTTGTCACGCCATTATGTGAACCGAACAACCGGGAAAAACTTACTTCTTGGAAGCGGTGTCCTGATTAAACGCCTGCCTGCATCTCATCTGACAATCGCAATATATTATACAAATTGAATTTAACATGCAGGCCGTTTCCAACCGATTATTTCGGAAATCTTGCGGGAGACTATCTAGCAGAGGACTGATTACGGCTGAAATAATAATGACGGTGATAAAGCTGCTTTATAAATTACTAGCGACCCGCCCCGGCTTCGCATGGGCAGAAAAACCTTTCTCTTGAATCACTCTATCTATTGAAAAAACCGCATCAAAATCCGTTGTGTAGTTTTAAGGATTTAAGCATACGTAGGGATATAGGGACAGAGAAAGCGACTTTGTTTTATACTATGTAGTGATAGTGATGCATGATTGCTTACCTTGGAACTCAAGACTTCCATAGACAAACGCTTTACTCAAAGGATAGATTATAAATATTATATGAAGTGTTTTTATATTTGAGATGCTTTAGAATTTTATATTAAACTGCGTCATAACGCTGTGTCGTTAACGATGCTCTTGGCTTTGTTACTTTTAAAATACCCAAGAGATTCATCGCCAAAGACAAAATATATAAGTAACAGAAGCACTTATTTCAAGCTTTTCCGATTTGGGTAAGTTAAAATGTTTGTGGAATTCCAAGGAAGGTTTTTACGGTGAGTATTTAAAATAATGTGTATAAATCAAACATAAAGTAAATTAGAGACTTGTATTTTAGGATACTAACTCAAATACTCTATTTTTATAATGACCCAAATCAATCTAAATAAAAAATGGTCCATCTTTATCTGATCGAAAATCGAAATTTTATAATGACCCAAATCAATCTAACAAAAATGTCCATCATTATCTGAGCGGAAATCGAACCTGGGGCCTCCGGTGTGACAACCTTTTTTTTTTTTTTAACGTGTGGAAAAGGCCTTCGCCTACCACCCAGCCAATGAACGGGAAGCTGGGTGGTTATGTGGGACTTGAACCCACTAAAAACCACACGGTGCCAACATCAAAACCGCTAATTGCCGGGGCCGTGTGCTTCTTCATGCTCCACAACCCCAGCGCGGTGGCCGCTACCTCGGCAGCCTCATCTCGGCGCGCTCCATACGGGAGCGGCCAGCGGGACGACCCATCGGTCTTCAATTATACCCGCTTTGGGTGAAGGCGCGCTTGACACCGACGCGCCTTTCAACCCGGGACCGTTACTGTCGAGCAGCGGAATCCCGTTTATTCCGCTGCCCGACCGGTTACATCTGTGGGGGCTGCAGGTGCAGGCCGTAAGCCCTTTGCGCCCTGTTCTCCGGCGACGGATAGGTAAGTCGGAAGTCGCCACCCGCTCCCTCTCCGCCGCCTCTTTGCGGAGCATCACGCTCTCCGCAAAGGCCTGCACCGCATTCCACGACGTCTCGCTGTCGACCATGGCCATGACCGGTGTGACAACCTGGCATAATGACCACTTAGGCCACAGATTTCGTACTAAATTCAAGAGTACATAAAGTGTCCCATCTGTAATATCTTTTATTTTTCATAAGGTGGAGTCCCTTGGGTCGTTTTGTATCAAAACATGACTTGCCTTTTAGTTAACTAACACAATGTTTAGATTATTAAGTAAAATAGGTAACCCTGTCTGGCTTAGTAGGTAGCTCAGTAGCTGTGCTAGCTATATTGTGATACATTGTAACATTATCTTATGAGCTTTCTATGGTATAAAGAAGTTTCCACTTAATCTCATGAGAATGAAACTGCGCCTGAAAGTTAGTATAATAATAAGAGTCCTATGTTCATATTTGCATGTCCATAAATTAAATAAATAAATTGGATATAATATTTAATTTTCTATATATGAGTATAATTTAGGCGCGTTGGCATGACATGACATGAATAAACTATATAAGTATGCAAACATACACCAAAAATCTAACTAAAATTCTAGTAGCATCAGCTTGCAAAGATTCCATGACCTTGTTAACAAGCCCAATATTTTCAATCAGAGTAAAGAAATCAACCAAATGATAACAATAAACAAACAGTCCCTACGCAAAAAGGTCGATTGCGATAACATTGACCTATATTTTTTTAAGAATGGATTAGTCACCAGAGCCAGTATATAAGTACATTTGAAATATAAAGGCCTTCAAAATTAGTAAAAAATAAATTGTACTATAATAATAATTTCAAAATTCACAATAATTCATATAGCATTAAAGATGCCTTGAACCTTGATAAAGTTAGCTTTCACACGTTAAATTAAGGAGCTATAAAGATAGTTAATACCACAGAGGTAAATACCCAAAGTAAAATAATGCTCAAACATATAGAATTTTTCGTCAAGTGTTTTACGTGACTAGACTAGAAGTTAATTTTGTTTATGAAATTTGGGATCTTGTAAGTTTTGAAATTTTGACACTTTCAAGTGCCAAAACAAAACTCATGTCAACTATGTTCTCTAGTTTCATTTTTTAAGACAAGTAATCTAAATTGATTCCGTTTCAACTACACAAAACTAACCACCATCTCCATATATAGTGATAGAGAGTTACCCCAGTGCGATTGTGGAGCACCTAACCAGACCCAAATATTCACTTCACCGTTTTCTCATTGACATGACGGAATAATACAATTTCACACCTGGTGTTTCAAGCCGGTTAAGAAACCTGGTTATAGAAGTTTGATCCACGCAGCCATGTCATATGCAATGATGATGATACAACAAATGTCTAGTCTTAGGTAGACTTAGATATTTTTGACAAGTCCATCATCTACATGTCAATGGGCAGAAATAAACCGAAAAAAACGGATCCACCGGTTTTTTAACAAGTTAATCACTCGCATCGGCCCCAACAAATAAACGTTCGGAATCGACACAAATCGGTTTTGGAAACGAAAAATATGGCTCGGTGCGACTAGAGGAAGGAAAGGCCGGAAAAAATATTGGTTTTCGGCGCAACACTGATTAGAGGTATATTATAGTCTCTAAAGATTTATAGTTGGAGTATGTACTTGTAAATTTCATTGATGATGCATGTATTACTTACGAAGATGAGCATGGGACTTTCTTTTGTTTTTTTAAGAGAGATTAAAAACGAGTCCAAAAGCACTCGAATCTGCAGGGGCCTGGTTTAAATAATGATCGTTTTTTTATTCATACATTTGTACCGCGTCTAGATAGCAATACGGTTTCGCTCAACCAGTATTTCCCCAAAACCAGGTATTTAGGACCTTTAAATAAGATGCAAGTTTTACCAGTAACCATTATTTTTAGTAAATAATTTTATTTTACAGACTTTTTGAGAAAACGGTTTTAAGTAAAGCGTTAAAAATAAAGCTTCCAAAGACCTAGGATATCAAAACCGAAGTGAAAGTAAATTCACAAGGTAGTTCACTAATTGGTATAGTAAATACTTACTTATTAAAGAAGATACTATTAAATAAATTTAAAAAAAAATCCGTCCATTGTCAGTTTATCAATCAATCAATTTATTTGTCAAACATAGGTACAATGATACAGTTGTTATATAATATTATTACAGTTCGCTATGTCTTGCTGTTTAAAGCATACAAATATTAAAAATTTATTCAATCGTCTGTCAAAAGGTCTTAGTAAACCTGCATCCGTAGGCAAAGTGACAATTTCAAAACGCTAACGAATGTCGACAAGAACAAAATGTATGGGATTGATACAAGCAGTTAATCACGTGGTCACTCCAATGTCTGTCTCCAGGCATTTTTTTTTAAATTTACGATTATTAGCATCCCACGCGGCAGTCTATTAAGTTTCAGTTAAATGTTACTAATTAATTATGGCCTTTTTCGAAATAAATATCAATTCTCCTTAACAAACTTTATCAAAATTTAATCAAAAGTGGCGTGAAATAGACAGCAAACCGACGGATACCCTTTCAAATTTAAGTGATTAGTATAGCTAACCATAGAAATGTTTTGCGCCGCACAGATTTTCTGTTTGTCCCAATGGTGGACTTGTAGAGAATGCTTTTATCATTAAGTCCCCAATTGTATTAGTATTTTGTACGTATGAAACAATAAAGTTTTATATAAATAAGTAAAATAAATAGAAGCTAGTTGTAGGCCTAATTTAATGACCATACAAACATAGCATCCCTCAGGGATAGGCAGAGATTAGATTTAAACTTGCTACGATCCTGACAGACCTTCCCCGCTTTCTCCGCACTCATCACTCTCGTCATACACGCTCCCCGTTTTTGAGTAATCCTAGTATCTCCCTTTCTAAAGAGGTTTGTTTTATCACTATGTTTTTGACGCCGACCCTGACCGACTCTCCTTGGCAACTCTACTTATTCATATTCGTACTTCTTATATATTTTTTTTATGATTTACCTGGGTCTTGGATATTTATCTATATATGTGTTTGTTATAAAATATAGTATCGTGGAGTTGATATCCCATAACACAAGTCTCGAACTTACTTTGGGGCTTACTCAATAAGTCTGATTTGCCCCTATTTATTTATTTATTTATAAGTGTATATTGTAATGCTCTATTTTTATACACAATCTTTTTTTTTATTTACCTGATATCTTTTAAAGAAAAACAAAAACATTTTCCATGTTTCTACTCGATAAATCCAAATAAAATGTTGAACAATTTGTTTAAAAAGTTGTTTATTGAAATTGACGTGTAACTCTCATTCCCGTGTACGACACATCGGTCGGTGTATTACCATATCAGAACACCCGTCAAACTACAAACTTTGCTGGTTCAGATTGATTTATAGTTATTATTTAAATTTGGTTTGGGATTTTCTTTTTTATTATATGTAACTAGCTGTTGCCCAGGGCTCCGCTCCTGTGGGAATTACGGAATAAAATATAGCCCTTGTATTGTTGCAGTGTCTAAGCAATCTCCATTCCAAATTTTAGTCAAATCGGTTTAGCCGTTTTCCTTTGAAAGAGTAACAAGCATCCATACAAACTTTCATGTTTATAAAATTACTAGCTGTTCCCCGCGGCTTCGCCCCGCGTGGGACTCGGTTATATCGCGCCCAAAAGTAGCCTATGTTTGACCTCGAGTCGTTAACTACATCCCTACCAAATTTCATCATAATAGGTCCAGCAGCTTAGCCGTAAAGAGGTGGCAGACAGACAGATAGACAGACTTTCGCATTTATAATATTAGTATGGATTAGGAAGTCACATAGAAAGAGGTCACGTTATCTTCATTCCACAAATGCGACTTCCGTAATGGTTAAAGTGCCTACCCAATACTCAGGAGGTCTCAGGTTCGATCCCGGTCAGGACAAGATGAAAAATGATCTTTTTCTGATTGACCTGGGTCTTGGTTGTTATAAAATATAGTATGGTTAAGTTATTATCCCATAACACAAGTCTGAAACTTACTTTAGGGCGAACTCAATCTGTGTGATTAGTCCCTATATATTTATTTATTTCACCTTTTCCTGTTTGTTTTTAGAGTATTTGATTCTTTTTTTCTTCAACGTAAGATAGATGTATTACATAACATGATGCGGTCACCGTAGCCTTAAAACGTTCTTGATATCTTACGCCCATCGCCAGAGTACACAATAATTAAACTGCTTCTTCTACTCACCGGAAAAATAATGAACTGTTGGTTAGCGAGAGAAAATTATATTTAGTGTAAGTCCTAAGGAAGCACGTCGAACCTTTGGGTCCTTTTGTACTTAAAGTTATATTTTTTAAAGAATTAGAGTTGAAAGAAAGTTAAGAGAAATGAACTCAAGCAGAAAAAAATTGTACAAAAATATGGTGACGACAAAGTTAACGCCAATATAAATTCACACCCAGTCCATTTGAAATAGAAAATGAATCTTTTAGTATTTTTGTAAACGCTTATAATTAAAACTAAATTATAAACAAGCTACCACAACGTTTTCAAGACTGTCAAATTCAATCAAACTACCTTTTTCTAGCCAGTCAGAACTGGAATGGATGTGTAAAAAATTCATAACCTCATTCCTATGCTACGTTCACATCCAATGTGTTTACATTTGTCTAGTTTTTGTAAAAGCCTGGGATGGCAAACGCAAACATTAAGCGGGCAGTAGTAAGTAGAATAAGCATCTATGAGATGACCTCATGATTAAATTAGGATTGCATGATGGCGCTCCAATTAACTGATAACCGACAAGCAAAAAAAAAATCAATTGTGCTGCCTCATCATTGAATAGCTTTTATCGCAGGCTTTGAGCGCGGCGACCGAATCAAGAAATTCCGTAACGAAAAACCTAACACCCCCCATTCCGTCTACCATGTAGCTCGGCCAAGCGTAAGTACTTATTGTATAAGTTGATAAAAGAAGTGCTATGCAATAGCTTTACCGCGACAGTCCCCGAGTGCCGCATGTTTTTTTTTAATATACTCATACATTTTTTTTTTGCAACCTTAAAACATTAACTTTATTTTATTTATTTATTTTATTTTATTGGGAAAACTAACAGTGTATAATAAGTCTTAATTACTAGTAATCTTAAAATATCTAAAACACAATCAACAAGTTTTCGCAAATGAATATCAAAAGTAGAAATTATATTTTGTTTCATGAGTACTCTTGGAATACTATCTAAAATAAAATTTGAGAGTAGCGTCGTTTGACGGAGGAAAATAAAAAAAAAATGCTTTCAGTCAAACGATCCCGTGGGTCCGATTCAAATGGGAAAGAATAACGGATTACTCGCATTTCGGTATAAGCACTACAGGGAGAGCATCGAACTTCCCTATATCTCCCTGTTATGTTGAACATTGATTCAGCAGTAGACTTGTTGTGGTTGAACTGTTTCCAACTGCACTGCAACTGCTACAGCGGTCGATCGAAATAGCCAGAAATCAGTACGTGGTTACCATTCCCGAACCTGTTTCCCCTACAGCCCGTTTCGTCCGAGCTTTTTTCCCGGCTGCATCTTTAGCTAACGCTTCAGAGCCCAGGGTACGCTATTAATCATGGTCCTGATTTGGCGGAACTGGTTATTACAATGGAGCAACTGCCGTCTGACCTCCGTAACCCTTTACGGAGAAACCAGACCCACAGGAACATGATCCGGGTGTGTTGTGTTAGTGGCCAACATTGTCATATTTTTCAGGTTGCCTAAAGGCATCTGACATAGCCTAACGACTGCCTTTTACATATAACAGCCGGGACCAATGGCTTAACGTGCTTTTCGCAGCACAGAGGAGCTTAAAATAGAAATGCCACTAAAGCTAATCCAAACATGGCCGCGCACTCGCCGTAGCCGTTGCTTGACGCGCACTATCGTTACGAACCCGCGCGCCGCGCTAGGCTATCGAGCTTCTCGAAACTTCTACTAAAACGAACTAATCCACCGGGTTTATGAATGATTGAAACATGAGATTCTAAACAGACTTCGCCGCTGATGTGAACGCAGCCATACTGGCTCCCGTTTTATATGCTGATTCGAGATACGGTTGCAAATAGTGGGCATGAATGGCTTAGATGTTGTTCCGACACGAATAACTAAACTGTGTCGTTTTTAGGGGTTACGTAAGATTACTTACAGTGGGCCACAGAGGAAATATGCCCTAGTATACTTACACATAGTACACTTTGATATGAGGTCCATTGTACATGAAATTTGTAAAGAACTTTGTAAGATCACTCTTTATCATGATTCATAGCATTTTTCGGTCGCATCTTATGCTATGGATGTAGTTTATAGTGTAAATCTACAAAATCGCGGCCGCTCTACGGGCTGTCATTATGAAAATCTATGGTTTATATTCAAAATATAAGGAATCTATCAAAACTAGTTCCGCGCAAGTAAAGTCTTCTTATTATTGAGTTCTTATGGCTATCTCTACCACTGGAGGCCTTACCGATGGAGTAAACCCAAAACGTGCTGACTTGACGTCGTGGTGCGGGATATGCGTGCAAATTGGACTACCACGGATGCTGAGCAAAGTGGAGTAAAAAAAGTAGGAAAGCGGAAACTAGCTCCGATACAAACATGCAGGAAAACGCTAGGAAGACGAAGAGATAAATTAAGAAATAAATAAAATAAAATAAATTTATTTCAGGTTACTATTTGACCCATATAAAACAAATTCTACATTCACAGTCGCACATAACAATAATTTATCTATTACAAAATGAATTAAGTACCTGCATGGTTCTGAAACTATGGTTATAAGCCAAAAATAAATAGGAATTTCTATTTGGTAATAAAGATATCAACAACAAACGCATTCATCAATTTATTTAAGCTGTCAAAAAACCACAATAATTTGGTAATTCCCACCAACTTCGTCAGCAATAACTAATGTTGACATGTCAACCATTCCAAATCTAGTTAAAACGTACACCGCAAACAAACATGCACATTGCACACGACATACGGCATCTGGTCGGCAAACTGCATGCATTTTGTATGCTCCGCATTCCGAATAGTTTTAGCTCACAGAATATACAAATTATCCGAATAGAAATGTTTTGACGCGGTTTAATTCCAGGATCAGTGTGGCAGCGTATTCTTTTTTCTCACCTTCAATTAATACATGTTAACCACACCACACCTTATTTGAAATGTATTACGTAGTTTATAACAAAGCCACCTAATACTAACGACCAATAACAGTGGCAAGAAATGACGCAATCAATTTCCCGCCTATTTTTTCTGTGTGAAACGCTTGCAAGACAAACCAGTGACACGCTTTTAGCTATGCCACTTCTTGTTAATATTTGTAAATTCTGTATTTTAACTGCATGTTATGAGCCGCTTTAATGAAAAACTTGGTGCTTTTTAAATTTTACATTGCAATATCCTGTGTTTTAGCAGCGCTTTTTAATTATCGCTTTGATGTGACGAGGAAAGCATATTTATCATGATGCAATAATTAGCACTTAGTTATGTTGAGTTTAAATATATCATGTAACATCATCTTACTTAGACACTTATAGGCATATATATATATACCTCTATATATATATATATATATATATATATATATATATATATATATATATATATATCTTTAAGATAAGAGGCGGAAGCACGCAAAGTAATTTGGCAAGTACTTGTAAAAAATGACGAGTTTGTAAGTTTGTGAGTTTGTTTGTAGGGGTAACTTAGGAGAAAGAAGGAATTCAACTCCATCTCATGTTTTTATATGCAATACTAGCGACCGCCCCGACTCGCAAGGCTATAAAAACCTTTCTCTGGAGTCACCGTAGCTATTTAAAAAACCGCGTCAAAATCCGTTCCGAAGTTTCAAAGATCTAAGTATACATAGGGACAGACAGCAAGGAGTGAATTTGTTTTATACTATGTAAAGATAAACAAAAAAATAAAGAGTATAATAATTATCAATTCCGAGTTCATTCCAGCAGATCTTTTTAACAAGCAAATGTGGCTAGAACTTGTCAATAAGCACTGGACAGCGTGGTGTCTTAAGACCGTAGTTTCTCTTAAGATAATATGTAGGTATGCCATTTTGGCATACATAATTCTGTTATCCACTTTTATAAAAAAGTCCTGTTTTCTTCTATTGCTCTCTTTTTTTACTATACCGGTGAAAAAAAATGACCTAACTGATCTAAATTCACTTTGTTATTATTGTAGTTTCAAATAAACTCAGGTCAATCCAGAAATGTTTTGAAATTCAGACCATGGGAATCAGTCAGTTAATTAAAATCGTATCCAAAGTTCGATGCAGGCAGTCCGCTCACGTCCTCTTGGCGCGGCTTGACTCTTATTAACTTATCTGTTTAAAGGAGCCTTCACATTTGATCCGACGAACGTCGGCGAAACAATCAGTACTCCTAGTATTAGATTTTACTAATAAACGCAGACGCTAGCGACTGTGTTTGTGACTGACTGTGCGCTTGTGACTGATTTAGTATGAATTTCAAATGAATTTCTTAGTTGCCCTACTATTCGCCAGGGTATAAAATCTCATAATAAGTACAGGCGTGTTTTATTTGTGATAAAACTTTATAAGATGAATCTATAAATTGAAAATCTAAATGAAAAATGTAGGAAATGTTCTGCCTTTTAAACAGATAGATAAATAAAATAGGCAACCCATAAAGTTCATGGAGACATGATTTTGTTTTTATTTTTATGATAAATAAATGATGAATTTAATAATTGATAGGTGGCAGATTAGTAGTCCAGTTAGAAACACAGAAAAATTACATAGAATAGGTGAATTAACCCAAGGAGCACTGGGGTCACCATAGAAGCCTTTGACTAGTGCCAGTTACTCGCCACCAGTCTATATAGTCTCCGTCATTTTGCAAATTCTGAGGGCTTATACCATTACCTCTAGGTAAAAATGATTTAAAAACGAGTGAGTAAGCGAGATGACGCTATACGTTATCTCCTTTACTCAGTCGTTTTTGCATGGTTTTTAGATATGATAGTAAACCCCCTATAAATTCTGCCAAAACAACTAGTAATTTTGATATTGAATCATCGACTTAATATTCCGACCAAATAAACGTTTGACTCACAGACTATGCAATTGCATCTCGCTTTTCAACTCAGTGTGAATACTTCTTTATACAGCTTTCGGAAAGTTTCCCGTTGTTTCAACTGTAGTGGTTACTTTAGAGCTTTTGATCCAAACTTAGCTGTGTATTCAATGGGCAACTTATAACTAACTAAGAAGTAATATTATAGACAAGAGATTATACGGAACATGTAAGTTGACAGGCAGGCATTAGGAAAGTTGATGAATTGTTTTATTAACTGTTAATATTAATAAGACTAAATATATACAATTTGGTTCTTGCAGGCAAAATAAACTTCACTTAGGTATTAGTTATAATGACGACAATGTTGATGAAGTAACCTCGACAAAATTCCTAGGTGTCACTGTTGACGAAAATTTGAATTGGAAAGAGCATATTAAGCAATTATGTGATAAATTGAATAAATATCTGTACGTCTTAAGAAGGTTGCGAAACACATCAGCAATATCAACTCTTTTAGCAGCGTATTATGGCTATGTTGCATCAAATCTTAATTACGGACTGATTCTTTGGGGTAACTCTGTGGATGCTAAGAAATTATTTATTGTGCAGAAAAAATGTGTACGTGCCATATGTGGTAAAGCACCACAAACATCATGTAAGCCTTTGTTTAAAAGTTTGGGTATTTTGCCTTTGCCATGCATGTACATCCTAGAAGTTTCCTGTTTTGTTAAATTTAACATTAACCTCTTCATTAAGGCATCAGAAGGAAATTCTAGAAGTAGAAGAGATCCCCATAAACTTGTTCATGTTAACAACCCAAAATTAACTCTTTATTTAAGACAATGTAATTTTATGTGTGTAAAAATTTATAATAGCATTCCTAGTGACATTAAATCTTTGTCGAACAATTTATTTAAACGTAGACTTACGAAATGGCTAAAAGATAAAAATTATTATTCAGTCCAAGAATTATTTGCTTAAGAAATTTATAAAAAAAAAAAAATTAAAAAATGTGTTTGTTATTTTAAATTTTATGACATTTTGTAATTAATTTTATTATGTAACATTTGCATGCCTAATTTGGTAAAATATGTGCGCAAGTAACAAACTTTTATAACACCTTTTGTACCGTATTTTATGCAAATAAAGATTCTGATTCTGATTCTGATTCTGATTAACCGACTGCGCCAGAAGAAGGGTTATGTATTTTAAGAGTATGTCTGTATAATTGTTTGGCTCGCTCTGCAACCTGAAAGACTCAATGGGTTTTGGTTTGAGAGGTGTTGTTAGATTCTTATTTACTGTGAGAGTGACACTAGGTATATTAAGATTATTTAATATAAATACAGTAGCGTATATGTATATAAGGGTATTTACCATGCCGGAATTTTAAGGGTCTGAGAGAATCGCCGAATGGGAAAATCATGACATAGGCGATGCGGCTAGCAACCCATCACTATTGATTTCCTGTTTCAACTACCATTATACTAAACGTGGCCTAAGGTCTTATGGCTCTAGGCTATGTCTACCCCGTATGGGATAAAGATGTGATTATATGTATGTATGTATGAATTTTAAGCGAATTTGTTGCATCGGGCGTCAAGGCGTCATATGTAGATTTATTTAAGTGTCTATATTACCTTAAGTATATGTCCTTAATTAAAGGAAGCATATCGACTCTTTGAGTCCTTTTTAAACCCCGACGCAAAAAGAGGTGTCGGTCTGTCTGTCTCTGGCATCATAGCTCCCGAACGGATAAAGCGATTTCAATTTAGTTTTTTTTTGTCTCAAAAGTGACTTATGGGCGAGTGATTGATGAAAATCGGTTGAGCCATTTGGAAGTTGGGGGGGGGGGGGGGGTAAATGTGGGGAAGAATCACCGAATGTCTGCAAATATACTCGAGTGGGGTCTTAAATGTAAGCGCGTCACGTGCACATTACAAAATAGAATATATGTTCAAAATACTTAGGTACACCACTAAAAACAAATTGTGTCGTGGGTTTTTTAAATTCAAATTTAATCTAAAGTACATACCTGTTTTAAAATAAATAATAAACAATTAATATTCTGACCTAAAAACATAAAATACGATACTTCTGTAGATTTTATTTCTCGATACTGGAATTTTAAAGTAAAATCATTTTTGTGTTAAACCAAGGGCTAAATAGCGACTGAACCCTTAGAGCATTAAACCAATCGGAGAGGCCACCAATAGGAAACCCTCTCTGCCAAATGCACATGGCCGCCGCAGGTAAAACTGCGTGTACTTGTATACCTGTATTTTTTGCTTGTGTTGGATACTTTTATCAAGTGTGTGCGTAGCGACGACGTAATCAAATAATGCGTTAGTGTCAATAAATAAATATATAGGGATAAAATCACACAGATTGAGTTAGCCCCAAAGTAAGTTCAAGACTTTTGACTCGTTATGGGACAATAACTCAAAGATACTATATTTTATAACAAATACATATATAGACAAACATCCAACTTATTGTACGTATTTTCTCCCCGCGCTTAGAATGTAATAGACTGTTTTCACGTAGTAGTAAGTACGCGTGCCGTCTCCAGCTAATTTAATACTCTCCAATGCACAGGCCAATTATAAAATAATTCGAAAAAAAGTACGGACATAAAACGAAATCGTTAAGCAAATCGAAAATCGATACATATCGAGATAGCCAATTCCGCGTCACGTTAGGCAAAAGTAAATTATTCGATGTCATAACTCGCATACATTACCTGATTGGAGATAACTCGATTTCAATCATTCGTAAGCCGGTTGGCGAGATTGAAACGAATATTAGCTATTAGCTGGTCAGGTTCGGATACCGTTTTTGTGAGTTAGAGTTCTGGAAATGATATATATAAATGTATATATAATATTGATATCTTAGCGTTTTCTCAGTTGCATCCCAAACCGTATATAGCTTAAGATACATTTTTCACAATTAGACGTCACTTTATATTATGTATCAAGTACCTCAATTAAGAAGTATTTAAACATACTTAATAAGGTAAAGTGCCTGCTTCTCCTCAACCTTCTATACATCACACAGAGATAAAAGGAAACTGATACCTCTGTAGGTTTCCGTGCTTTTTTCTAAGAAAAGGCTAGGTACTTGAGAAAAATGGCTTTTAATAAAGCCGAAAACCACACTGTCTAGAAAAGATGAATGAAGGTTGTTGCAGGTTTAGTAAAATAAAGCATATTGACTCATATCAATTTCAATGCAACAAATGTTCATTTCTCACAGTATTTGACCCACATAACCAAAATATATCGATTTCCGTTAGAGAAATGCAAGAAGGCAGAATAATTTCAACTTCAAATTAACTTAAAATTCGGAACTGTCAAAACGCTGGCCGGCCATTTTCCGCCATGATGTGACGTAAGATGTGCGGCGTATGGTCAGTTCAGACCTATTTCTGAATTAGGTGATTCATCCAGAGTGATTCGAAAATTTTTTATGCAACTCGGTCGTTTTTAGCTTGCCGTTCGACTTTTTCTTAAATTGCGATATCCAAGGGTTCATGTTGTACCTATTTTAAGACAATGACTTCTTTGTAGTTTGATCTGTAATGTACAATATGAATTGCACTAAATGAATTGAATTGAATCAGATTTCAAAAATAGCACCTTGCACTTTATAATGCCGTCACAAAACTCTTCAATGGCATCTTTCTATATTCGTGTATTTGAAAAAGTTGTTTAGTACAGTGGTCTGAAACTGCTTTTTAAAATATCTGCAGTTGATTTGTGTCTACCTTATACCAACTTGGTATGAAAAAGGCTGAAGAGAGAGAGATGATATGAGATACTTTCTGAGAGAAGTCACTTCCTTCACGTGTATATCATTGATTCGCTCGTTTCCACGATTGATTCGGCAGAGATTTAGTATTCTCGGTTTAATTACCAGCTCGGGTTGTGATTGCGGTTGTGTTTGGGCCCATGAGACTTGTTATCTTTTGTGGAAAAGTTTGACACGTTACTGCTATTTTGTATAAAATATAGTGCTTCGTTCGAACGTGTTTCCCGGTTACATCTTCAGCTCACGCTTCAGAGCCCAGGGTTCGCTATTAATCATGGTCCTGATTTGGCGGAACTAGTTATTACAATGGAGCGACTGCCGTCTGACCTCCGTAACCCTTTTTACAGGAAAACCAGACCCATAGGAACATGACCCGGGTGAGTTAGTGGTCAACAATGTCAGATTTTGCTGGTTGCCTATAGAGCCCAACTACCGATAACAGCCGGGGTCAAACGGCTTAACCTGTCTTTCGAAGCACAGAGGAGCTCAAGATAGAAATGCTACTAATGGCGACCAATCCAAACATGGCCGCGAACTCGCCGTAGTATAATATAATAAAAGTAAAATATGGTATCCCAACAAAAACATTTTCATGTAAAAATGTTGCCAAGACGGGTCTACATAGTTTACCCTGTGAAAAAGTTATCAGATCTCGTATACAACCAAGCTCTGAATACTACACACTCTAAACCTACAACCTCTACACTACACCTTAATCAAAATCTATGAAAAAGTGGTCAGATCATATGAAGAGCCAAGATGCTTGATCTATGCTCCCTTACTTTACCAAGCTTAACTTCATATCCAATGTCAAAGTGCTGGAACTAGCCAAATGTAAACGCGAACTTATGACCTCTATTTAGAAGAGGAAAATTGCTTTTTTTGGCCACATACAACGTGGACCCCAGTTTGAATTTCTGAGACTAATTCTAGAAGGCAAAATTCCTGGAAAATGATCTCCGTCCATTGACGAAAATGGTTTGATGACATAAAGGATTGGACCGGACTTAGATACAACCAACTGAAAATAGAAGCCCATAGCTGCGAGGGTTTCCATTTGCTGACCTCCAAACTTCAATTCGAAGGTGGCACCCCATGATGATGATAAACTTCACATACTCTACATTTTAGTCAAAACTTGTGACTTGGCCGTTTTATTTCACACTCGATGAATGAATGCCTATAAAATCTTGGTAACGGTAGCAAAACGGCCAAGCATCAAGTAATAAAAATAACCATAAAAACCGATACACAGAAGAAAACATAATAATATAAAATTCTATAAATATAAAACTCCATTACATACATTGTTATGATCTTATATGTATAATGATGTACACACAAACAAATATTTTTCATTTCTTTTTGAGTAAGTCGGTTAAAAATACACAAGTGCGGTCGTGTAAAGGATAAGGAAAGACCCTTTATTCGTACACAACAAGGCATAAAACAAGGATTATTTAGTAAATCGCGTCTGTCGTAGACATAGACCTAAAACCTCTAATAGACGTTGAATATAACTTAAATATAGTTAAGAGTTAAGAATATATTTTTTAAATCAAAGATTTTTCATTTATTTAGTCAAACATTTGTCCATAAATTACTTAACAACAATAACTAATTTAATTTAAAAAAGAAACAAAACAAAAATACTTATAAACTAAAGATAATTTAAGTTTGGTCCTCTGGGCAGAGTTCTCATCACTCAAGCAGCATTCCGCGCCGGATAGCGATGGCTATCCTTTGTGCGAGAAAGCTGCTCGCGTGAGGGTCACGTCCGTTGTCTCCCTTAGGCTTTCACTGATCTCCCTACGAAGCCCCAGTCAGTCTTCTTAGCGTTTTAGTGATTGCGTCCGAAACTGGTTGCTTTGGAGACCACGGCCCGCTTTGCTTATTTTTCTCCTTTTTTTTAAGGTGCTTTGTTGCGAGACTATTTGTATTTATGTATGTATGTATGTAAAAACTGTATTGTACAGAAAGAACATAATAACGCATATTCTCTAATGGTTGGAGTGATTCGACCTTTAATCACGCTCTGCAAGGTTTTATAATAATAAATATTTAAATTCTGGCATGGTGATAGTTCATACTGTTATATTATAAGTATCATAGTAAGTAAAGTTAGTATAGTAAGTATAGAATTAAGAAGTTTATTTAGGGCGCACGCATCACACTTAATATGCGTAAAAAGCTGATTTTTATCAATGTTATGAAATTAGAAAACTTCGTGAAACTTACATGACGCCCTGTGGTTACAATAAATTAGGGAAAATCTACCTGCAATCATAACATATGGCGCATCATTTTACTGGATTGTTTGTCTAATAAGTATTTGTAGTCAATGGTCGCATAACCTATAAAATATAAACGTACACACATAGACTGTATAATTTAGTATTTCCCCCAATAAAATATATCTACGGCCAATATTGGATCTGTTTAGTATGTTTTTATGAGGGATGATAGTTTGGTGACATATTTTATGATCGAATTTGAACGGTTGTTTTGGCTATTGAAGTTATTATAGCATACTTTGTAGGTTATCACTGAAATGATGCGATAAAGGGTGACGCGTGTTCGGTATTTTTTTAGAACATCATTATATCGTTTGGGTTACAATTACAAGGTCAATTCCCCATGCATACCCTAGTATCAGAGTTCTTCGGAGCCCGACGTGATTCCTTTAACGACTACCAGATGGCAGGACAGGACCAACGGCATTTGGCAGCAAGTGCCTTCTGAATCACGGAATCATCTTTATTATTTGAAAATCAGGTGATTCAAGTCTTAACTATCATAACGATCATAAACAACAAATTGCAATAATATTTCAGGCGACAAAATTTACATTATTAACCCATATAAATAAATACCTTAAAGTCTAACATACATATAACAAAAACATTTGATCTATTTACATGTTATAATATCGGCAATCCTCCTCCTCCAGTCGTTTGCTCACTACTGAGCGTCGTGATGTGCCCGACCTATCTAATGTGCCCGACCTATCTATATATATACTATAATATCGGCAATAAATACAATCAATTTGAAATAAAACAAGAATTCACGATTTAAAAAAAAAAACAAATTTTCAGTTATGCTATATCGCTACTAACACTCTCTTGATTCTGAAAGTATAACAGATGCATATCTTACTGAATGACCCTATAAGTCTTTGCAATGTCCAGGGTTATCCGACATCTTACGAAAAAAAAACATCCTTGTTATAAGGAGACCAGTTCTTGTTGACCCTCTGTCGAGTTCTCTTTGCTTAGTATATGGGTCTAATCGCATTTGTCATGCAGAAGCTTGTCACCCCCTCAATTTGACGTCCTATTACAAGAATTATTTATTTGTTTTCCGCTTGAAAACGAGCCCATAGACTAATTAAAGTACAGAAGTGATACGATATCTCTGTAGGTAGTGTATGGTTGCATCAAAGAGCTCTAGCTGTATGGTCTCTAGGTCCAACTTCGTCTGGTCTTTTTATCATCTTTGCAGTTTAATCGTCATTTGTCAAGGGCTTCAGTAGACGTTAATACGAGTAGTATTAAGTTGTTAATAAACTGGCATTTTCAACAACAAGTATTTACCTACTATTTATTTTTTCGGTTTTAATGTCATTAATTTTAATCTGTTAAAAGAAGATATGTGTATTAAACTACAATAATTATCTATATTTCCTCTTTAAAATAAGTTCAAACTCAAGTGTCATAATTCACGCTTAAACTCGAAATCGCGCGCGGTCTCTGGCATTATTTTAAATATTTATGCTTAAAATGAATCTTCAATCTCGAAACAAAACTGTAAATTATGAAAACCGAATTTTATTTATTATTATTATATTCTTCGGTATTCATATTTTATAGTCTACTTATTTATTGGCAGTTTTATATAAAAAAGGTTTATTTTTAAGTTGATCTTTAATATTTTTTATATTTCCGATATTAGTTAATCCAATTTGCAATGTTAAATTTATTTTCGTTAATAATGATTCTTCATCAACTATTTATTTATTCGCACATGAATAGGCAGAGAACAAAATGGTAAAAATTGACACTTCTATTAATTTAATATTCTTTTTCCTTATAATAGACCCTTGTGCCTCACTTTCACCGTCAAAGGACGGAATTACATCGTGTTATACGGTAACAAATAAACAGATATAAACAGAATGTTGTTAATTGTGGGGGAATCAAGTAAACAAGTGATAAACGATTTTGTATTGTTTACATTTGTTGAGTAAACAAATTATTTGCTAACGATGCCAACATAATTTGTTTAATCTTTGAAATTGTACTTGTTTAAGAACGCTCAGGTTATTGAAGGACCTTTTTGTTGGAAGTTATTTAATAAAACAATATGTTCTTATATTCTTATTTCCCAATAAATATAAATATATTTTATTCGTTCATATCATAGATTAAAAAAAAATCCGCGCTCGATTCCAAGTTCTATGGTTTATGGTTCAATTTGAAAACTACCGCTGTTAAGTAGGCGTTTGTCTTCTAATGTAGATTTTTGTTTGTTGGTTTTTTTGATGTATTAGGTACCTAGATGTAAAGTAAGAAGATCAACTGTCTAGCTATCACGGTTCATGAGATACTTACAGACTGGAGACAGACGGACGGACAGACCTCGAAGTATTAGTAATACTTTATACGAGGTATACAACCTAATTGAGAAACTCCCCCTTTTCGAAAGTAACTTAAAACTTGTTGCTTGTTGTAAAAGGCGATTAAAGGACATGAAGCAAAATACCTTTCTACCCAAAATAGTTACATAAACTATCAAATTATCAAAGAAACATTGGTTTCGAAGAATTATTATACTTACGAAGCGTGCTTCTAGTACAATAAATTTCCATACAAATACTAAATTTAGTTTCTAACTCGGCCTGTGGGACTTCCGCTCCTAGAAATCTTAACTTTCAAGACGAAAATGAACCTTTAATACTATGACATAAAGACCTCATATTTCACATTTTCATCTACTGCGTACAAATTTATGGCATTTGAAATTCTATCCTATTCCGTAGTGCTAAAGTTTGAAAAGATATATACTATTACTAGATATGAGTATAACGAAGTATGTGTTTTAACTGCTAAGCAACGAAGACTAACGTGATATTAAAGTATTAGAAGCCCTTCATAAGGAATATTTTGTAACTATACCATGCTATCTTTCAATAGTGTCTGAAAAGAGTGTTTCAGGTGATTGGCTACGGTAACCACTTATCATAAGGTTGGCTGTTTATCTGTAGCGATATTAGAGCGCAACAATAATCTTCTACTGACGCACAACAGATGGACCTTAAGATCATACCTTGGTGAACACTAGCGCCACCATCATTTAAAAATCATAATTCACTGAAAACACAAGTTATTAAAATTAACTTCAGTTCCAGAACCTTAATTACAAAAGACGGATTTTTGATAATTCGGAGAATCTTGGAATTGCATACATGACAGTTAATAACAGAATCATAGATTTAAAAAAAAAATTGCGCGCGATTACAAATTCTTTGCTAAGAATAGTTATAAATTTATTTTTGTGTACTAACTAGGGTGACAGAGCTAAGTAGAGTCCTCGAAGATGCAATTCAAGCATCATTCGTAACAAATCAACAATAAATATAGCAACCAATACTGAAAACACCTGAAGTATCATCTAACTTCTGAACTCCTAGTCGGTCACAAGCGGTCCTGACCGCACATTATTAAGAGCTATCAGCCAGTCACTAGATCTGCTAGCTAGCGGTTTCCAGCCGTGACTAAACTTCGTTGCGAAGAGTAATTTTCCATCAGGGACTAACTTCTGTCGACCGTTTAGAAGTAGGTTTATAAATTGAAGAACGTTTTGATATTTCCCTCTCTTGACTTTGATAGAATTTATTTTAAACTACATTGTTTTTGAGGCCAAGTTTACGTCAAAAACAAAAAGTATGTATTAACACCATAGATTAAAAAAAAATGCTGCGCGTCAACGTTCCTAGGTCTATGATTAACACAGATATTGAATGTGGGCGGGCTTTATTCATATAATAAATTTTTCGAGTAATTAGAATTACTATGTATCTTATAGAGCAAGGAATTCTCATAACGCCCGTGCCCTAAATGAAATGCACCAATGAAAAATAAGGAAATCACTTTCCAAGCGTCGGCCGATATATCAATATCTAGACAAAGAAGCGAAACCGAGTCTTTTTAAAAGAATTTTATTTGATAAAGGCTTCTTCGGCCTTTGTTGTTTAAGTTGTTTTTTTAAGGCCTTGATAGTAATTAATTATCTATTCGGTCTTACTTAACACTTTCGCGTACAGTAAACGAGATAACAATAACAGTTAATTGTTATCTACGTCGAGAGTCATTACTACCAGCGAAAGTCTTAAGTGTAATAATATGATAAAGATATATGTATTTTCTTCATAGATTAAAAAAAAAATTTTGCGTCACCAGCGCGATTCGAACTTTTGATTTACCTAATATCTGTAAATAATATGGGGGGGGGGGGGGGAGAAATCAGTCAACCCTCACTACTAAAATTGTGTCGCGATATTTTTAAATTTTTAATTAAATGTTTTACAGGGAAATCACGCTTTCCCGTCACGGCTAAACCGATTTTCATGAAATTTCGTATGGAAGTAATTGAAGGCCAGAGTTTAATTTTATTTATCATCCATGTTTTTTTTACTATCAGGCACAAATCTATATCTCTGTGTGTACCAGGACAACAGAGCTCATTAGAGTTCCGTCCGAGCCAGTTCATAATTCAGTTAGCGTCGACATTCGACAATCAGATTTACACAATTTACATTGGCTACTGTAGTTTGCTTGCTCATGCAAAGGCATGTTTGTGTCAAGGTTCTAGATTAAATTAAACTATTTTATATGGTTTTCTATCGCGTTTATTGCTTACTTATTTATACCTAACGTTTCAAGCACTTTACAGAGCTCATGGTCGCAGGCAGACTGAACGTGTAATTAACTAATTTAATGTGTAACAATCGCGAAAACATAAGAAATCAAGGTTCTAGACTTAGTATTGTGACGTCATTTAATTATAATATTAGTCTCAGTCAGAAAGAGCGTAACGTGTGGCTTTTGGTATTTTTGTTAAATTCTAGCAATTAATGTAACCTAGTAACTAAGTAGGTACTTACTCCTCACTTTAATTGCTGAACGAAACTTTTTTTTATACAATTACGTTGGCAATAGGAAGATCCGTGGAAGATGGGTGTAAATTTAAGTCTCCCACAAGGAAGAAGGTGATATTTTTTTACATTTCATAAAAAATGACGATTCGGACAATTTTTAAACAGTGTCCTAATTTGTGTGCGCATGGTCGGTATACCTAAGTTTGGGCTAGATCTAATGGTTTAAGCTATGCGTTGATTTTTAATCTATCTGCTAATGTTCTTTATTTTATACTTTAAAATAGAAGATTGTTTAGACAAATGTTCTAATAAATTAAATAGATAACCGCTCAAAGGCGGGACGGAACGCTAGTTAATAACGTTAAACTTTGTTATCCACATAAGCGTGTTAATTATTAAACAAGGGTTGCCATAGAATGTTTAACTAAATTCCTTAATGCGGTACAGTTCCACATTTGTACGTCTTTAGCATTACGCTGGGACGCGTTAAGCTCAAAACATCCCTTTTCTTTGCTTTAAAAATCTGTTTTATTAAAGGGGTATGTTTAAAGATATAATTAACTACCTAAAAAAAATTAGCCGGATTTTTGGTTTCCCGTATTCATTCATTTCGTGTAGGTATCACAGTCAATCGACCATGTACTCTCTGGTGTCAGAGTTCTTCGAACCAGCCTCTCGGCCTTTGACTTGGTTCCTTTAACGACTACCAGATGGCAGCCGGGACCAACGGCTTAAAGAGCCTTCCGTAGCACGGAATCATCTTTATTAGCCATTGCATATTCTGTTTCTACTATCTATGTACAGTGGTCCACATAGATATATACCCCAGAAAAAGGGTACCTTAAAGTAACTTAGTAAGTTAAGCTATGTGGCTCACTGTGCAACCTACCTCATTCCTCTCCGATAGGTATCGATTCACCAACAGTACCATTTTAAGAAGCTTGATGTTGCGAAGTGCGTGTTTGTGCCAAAAAGAAACATGATTAAGACGAGACCTTGGTGAACTTTTTCTTTTTTAATCTATGTTATTCACTTATACTTCGCTTGAGTTTCAAAATGACAAGCAAGAAGACTAGATTCGGATTTATAAACCGAGTTTTTAGAATGCCAATCAAGAAACTCATAAGGGATTCGGATTAAAAGTTTAGAATGATGTCTTACAGAATCACACTGCAGATTTTCCCAATGGTTGACTGGTTGAATGCTTTTAGTATTAAGTCCGCCAATGGTATAAGTAATTTGTACTTATGGAACAATAAAGTTTTAATAAATATAATAAATTACACACACTAAAAGATTGCATATGCCGATTCGGCTTCTACTTCGACTGAGGGGAAGGCAGCATATGGCTACTCCCTTACGGTACAGAGGCCGTGTTGCTCTAAGGTGTGTAACCAGAGGGAGTGGTCTACTCTTAAGCTAAAAACCAGACGCCACGACGATAATCCCTAAATGAACTTTTCAAATAAAATATCGTATGAATATAACATAAAATAATTTTCATAAGTTTTGTTATACTAAGCACACGATCCTTCCTTCATGGCCCAAATGGAAAGAAAACATGCTTGTTTATATATTTTAAGTGATACACTCCAATAGGGTAGTTTCTGAATAACTGAAAATATTATCTTAGTCCGTCGATGTATCCAGTGAATGTAATACATGTAAACGATCTGTCGCGTTGTGTAGCCATGATTTCAGAGTTCCGCACTCAAATGGCTTTTGGGAGATTGTTGAGTTAGTATCCCATAACACAAGTCTCGAACTTACTTTGGGGCTAGCTCAATCTGTGTGATTTGTCTCTATATATTTTTTTCTTATTAGCATGTTCGTACGTTAATGACTACCAGATGGCAGCCGGATCAACGGCTTAACGTTCCGACGCACTGAATCACCTTATTATCAGACAATCAGATGATTTAAGCCCGCAATGTCCTAATCAAACTGGAAACAACTAATCAAAGTATGGGAATCGAACTCACGATCCCCGGGTCTACAGGCAAACGCCTTAACTACTGGAGCATAGAGGCAGTTTACCTCGGTTGATTTATGAGAAAGATAAGTAAGGAAATAACCTTTTTTTAACCTATATTATCCTACTGCTGGGTAAAGGAAATAATCAAAAATATTTTTAACTCCTCGGCTGAACAGAACAACAAAATAATGACCACTTGGGTGCTGATTAATTAAGATACCACATTATTCATATAAGATGCCTGATGAAATTACCCCCTTTTTGTATGCTAAGAATCACCACCGATCGAACAGGGGAACCAGCAAAATAGTACTATAATTTAAACTCATAACTCTAAAAAGTTATATAGACGCGTTTTAAGAGTTTTAGTTGTGATATCGTGTACTAAAAAAGCGTTCACCAATACACTTTAGTTCTATAAGCATATAGTGCAAAATCGACCCATAAAAAACGAAAACGTTCTAAGGACTTTTAAAGGACTATTTTTTGATGGTTGAGGAATCGTCATCACTATCATCATTTCAGCCACAGGCTGTCCACTGCTGTACATAGGCCTCTCCCAATCCAAAACGACCGGTTGGAAGCGGCCTGCATCCAGCGCCTGCCTGCTAGAAGAAGAATTCAAACTGACCGTAAAAGACTGGCAAGCGTAAATTCCAACCAATTTTTCCGCCTAAAACCTGCCTGGTTCAAGTTACTCGAATCCTACATTCGTACACGTAACCTAATCGCGGAGTTGTCGTTTCATTAAGCCGGGATCAGTAATTTTATTTAGCAAGTTCGAGTGAAGGCAAATTGGCAAAGGCCGGTTCGGATGTGGTTTCTGAAAAATTTCATTAAAAGCCGGGGGTCGATTTCGTTCAACTGGTCAAGCGTTTATTGCGTTTTTAGGGTCTTCGTGTAATAATTGTTTTATAGGGATTTTCTGGAATTCTTTGTATCAGGTATCAGCGTCATTATTAGCAGTGTTGTCAAGGGTTGGCCTGGATTTGTAGCTTCCATTATCCTTTCTCATATACGAGACTCAGCAGTATATAATGCATGTAACGCCTGAACGCACTTTTGTCACCGTTTAAACCTTCCCTGAACTTCCACAAATATTTCAAGACCAAAATTAACCAAATCTGTCCAGCCATTCTCTGGTTTTAGCGAGATTTACGAACAGCAATTGATTATATATATATATATATAGATTATAATAATACTGATCTGAGTCTTAAGATTCTTTAGGTCTGAAATAGACATATGGACGTGACACTCCTGGTGTCGTAGGCATCCATAGGCTACGGTAACTACATACCTTCAGATAGGCTGTATGAAAACTAAAATACGAGGACGTATTTTTTTTTTCAAAATCATATGTTTGTTATTACTTTAATAACATCCATCGTTTAACACTAAAACAAGAGTAATTCCTGTCCTAGTTTCAAAATATACGTAGCATTTAAGCCAATTTAACTTTCATCTTAACAGTTTTCTAAGTCCGAGCGGATATCATTTTGACTTCTTAACCGAAAATGTTTTTATTAAACTCACAATTGCAAAAAGATATCTATTCCCCGAAAATAAGGTTCAACATTCTTTGTAAAGTATTTTATACACATGAGGACAACGCGAAGTGTACATTTGGTACATTAAATAGAAAGCTTCTAAACAACGGTAAAGCTTTTACAGAATTTAGTTGAGATGTTACCCAAGGGGTCAGCCAGTGTAGCCAACTCACATATTTTCCAAAGTATAATTTTAACGCTATATTTTTTACTTACAACATGTTAAGTAAATACCATATATATAAAAAAATGTTTTGTGCATAAAAAGAGTACATTTTTTTAAGTAGCGGGTTGAACAATTTAGAAATGGGAAGTAACCATTTATTATTATTGTTCAAGTTTTCACTTCTGCCATTGCTTTTTTTAATAAAATGGCTATTAAGACGATACCTCGGTAAACACTAGCGCCACCATCATTTAAAAATCATTATTTACTGAAAACACAAGTTATCAAAAATCCGTAATTAAGGTTCGAATCTAAAGTTTATTTTAATAATATTAAATTATAGTTGCCTATTTATTATAAATTGCAATATTGCTAAAAACTGCCACTTTTAGCAGTTTTGCAATTTATAACTATAGGGAACTATAATTGAATAATTTAATATGATTAAAATAAACTTTAGATTCGAACCTTAATTACGGATTTTTGATAACTTGTATTTTTAGTGAGGTATCACCTTAATAAAGAACAAAATGCCTGTCCTTAATGTACTTAGATACGGCGAGCAACAACGGATATCCAAATCCATACTAATATTATAAATGCGAATGTCTGTCTGTCTGTCTGTCTGTCACCTCTTCACGGCTAAACTGCTGGACCGATTGTGATGAAATTTGGTAGGGATGTAGTTAAAGACCTGAGGTCAAACATAGGCTACTTTTGGGCGCGATATAACCGAGTCCCACGCGGGGCGAAGCCGCGGGGAACAGCTAGTTGTGATATAAAAAGATTATTGTCCATTATTTATTCGTCGATGCAAACATGAAAAAATAAAATGGTCACATTACAGTTATAGTCACCTGCTTCATGTGAAAATATATAATTTATTATGAAGCTATATTTTACGTCCTGTATAAATTTTATGGCGGGAACCATTCGCCCGTTGGAATCAATAAAGGAAATTTTTATTATTATTGCGAGTTTTATTTTTAAGTATGAATTTTGAGGTTAATTTATGGGTGATGTTTCAGACTGTTGTAAAATAGTTTTTATATCAACCCGTTTTGGTTTAGAGATCTTTGGCATGAATCCTATAATAGACTAGCTGTTCCCCGGTTACCGGCCGTTATTTATTTGTCTTCCCATGTACGGTCCTTTACTGCCCGATCCTCTCCACGTGACCCGGCCAATAACAAAAACAGATTTTTACATATTACTTACATTTATACATTTTAGTTCAATTAAGTGATGATATGTATGTTTGCAAGTTCTTGTAGAACAAGCCTGTTTAGGGCAGGGGTAGATCTCTACCTACCCCTGCTACTAGAGGTTTCCATTGGCAACGATTCTTACAGACTTCCTTTGCTTCCTCCATACACAATACTCTCGTCATACACGCTCGCTGTATGACGAGAAGGTGTTTTTTGAGGCCGACCCTGACTCTCTCAGCCAACTCTGCTTAGTATATAAGTATACCTTTCTTCAGTCTCCTTTCATCCATCCTCTCTATATGCCCAAATCATCTCAACATCCTTTTTTTGCGGTTACCCTCATACATAAGTCTAGCGATTCGGAAGAAAATGCTGATTTAGTCAAAGTGAAAATAAGAATCCTATTTGGTATTAGAGCCGTCAAGGCCTTACCCAGATCTCGTGGACGGAGACATCCCACTTGTCACTTGGGCACTGGACATTGACAAATGAAGGATATCAACTTAAATGATAGTAACGACCCTAAATAAGTACATGTAGAGTCCCACGGAAAGGGTTAGTTGGAAGGATTTAAAAAGTAAGTCCCGAGATTAAAGTGCAAAAAAAAAATGTTACCACACCATTTTAAACGATACCCATAAAATAAATGCCGTAATTTATATAATTAATTTGGTAACGGTAATAAACAATACTGAAAAGTTTTTTTTTTTTAATTTTATTCTTTACAACTGCGTGAATTTAGAATCTTCTCATTGCAATTAATAATATCTTTAAAGAAGGCTCCAACGACAGAAGGTTGAAACCATCAGAAAATAAAATATAATATTAAATTTTATGTAAGTGCAGTTCATACCACTATAATTTTTTTTTTTTATATAGACTAGTATGGATTTATTATATTAAAAATACTATTTAATTCGTAATTAAATTGACATTTACAGAAATTAATTATTTATACAATTAAAAGTCTGAAACTACAGTACTTAAAATTAAATATATACAAAACTTAACTACTATATACTTATTTATTATATTATATTAGATATATTATATAGTGTGGTTTTCTCGGTATTAGATACTAAAATATTCAGTACATTGCTCTGAATATTTTTTAGTATCTTATAATATTTTTTTATGAATAAATTGAATTGAAATGTGTTACGAATAAATTTAGTAAACTAAAAGATTAAATAAATATTTTATCAAACTAAATTGCTTAAACAGAATTATTTTTTTCTTTAAATGCAGCTAAGATTCAAGTTGATTACGCTACAGTACAGAGCAGTTAAAAAAATATATAAATTTTAATTACAAGTTCAAGCCCAAGCGGTTTTGATACTATTGATGTAAAATGTGCTTATATTACAAAAACTAGCGACCTCCTTCCTCTGCCTCTTGAATCACTCTATCTATTTAAAAAAAAAAACCGCATTAAAATCCGTTGCGTAGTTTTAACGATTTAAGCATACAAAGGGACATAGGGACAGAGAAAGCGACTTTGTTTTATACTATGTAGTGATAATGCTTGTAATATGTTACACAAATACTTTTAATTTTTTGCTCATTTTCAAATCCCGAACGAAAATGAAGGTTTGAAGTGTCTGTACATCTGGTGATACTATCTACATTGTATATCATAGCGTCTAAATTAACTCTTAAATGTAATACGCAATCAAAAAAGTAACATGTACTACCATTACCTGAGTAACACGTACTCACTTAACAAGTTAAAAAAAGACTGTCAAACAAAATCTGTATTCGGGATCACATTACATCGTATCACACCTTGGTCTCGGCGGGAAAGTTACGGAGTTAGAATACTAATGTATGATCCGTGTGAATTAAGAGTACAATGCGTTTGTATGGCAGTCCGTACTGGAAAGGTGCATCTTTATTTGCACGAGTTGTACTTAGAGAATGTAGGGGTTAACGAACTATGGATGTATTTTGAAGAGGGTATGTTAATTTTCATTTCATTGGCAGTATCTTATAATAAAACGGTAAAAATATTTTGTCTATATATTTAGTAATTTGACTGAAATGGATAGAGGACACTTAAAAAGAATTATAAAAATTAAAAAAAAAAAAATTATTTTATTTTAATTATTTTAATTATTAAAAAGTTATTGTTATTTGAATAAACTAAACGCATGTAATTTTGAAGTAATGCACCAAATTGGTTATATTTTTTTTTGTGTTAGTTGGTATCATGACAAACTTTGTATAAAAGAAAACTTTGTGAAAGAGAATTCCCGGTCAATGCCCGCGGGTAAGTGTTGCTGAAACACTTCCCAAAATTCCCACGATGACGGGACGAAGCCCACACGCGAGAAGTCGCGCTCTTCAGCCAGTCTCTAAAATGAGATTATTTAAACGCAGACTTTGGGATTTTATGTGGAATTTCTTAGTTGCTTTACTATGCGCCAGGGCATACAAAATCGCTACCGCAGTTGCTAGTGTCTGCGTTTATAAAATCTCATACTGCGGTACTGGGACGGCCGACCGGACGGCGGACGGACATAAGTAAATAGACAAAATTATATCTTTTGATTTATTCAAAATTCATTTTTGGTGAATAAACGAGCAAAAATTCAACTCCGCGAAAAGTTAAAGACAATTTATTACATCCGCGTCTTCACTCGGCTGGCCGCTGAAAACATGAGTTATGCCGTTCTGTTTTACGAAAATGGGTTAGTTCTCATTTGACCCATTGTATCATTTTACCCCGTGCGCTTCTGTGGTCCTATGTTAATTGTTTTAAAGCCATTTTATGTTCAATATTTTAAACAATAGTAACAGCAGTATGCATTACACACTTCAGACTCAAACAAAATTATTTTACTACCTTTCGCCCGCTTCTTTTCGGGAACAGTGCTTTTTCCCGGGATGAAGGGTACTCTGTGTCCTTCTCAATACTCTTAGCTATGAGTATGCGAAATTTCAGAAGATTGGTTCAAAAAATAGGGCATGAAGAGGTAACAAACAAATATACAATCTCACTTTCGCATGTATAATATTAGTTGGACAGTTGGATTAAATAGTATATTCTATTCCAGGCCCAAAGGCGTTTGAAGGATGCAGGAAACTGGCAAACCGCTGCGAAGAATAGAACACTTTGGCTCTTTCTCTTTCCGAGGTTAAGATTTACTTTAAATCATTGAGCCAACGGATGTACACACTGTAACATTTCCAATTACCATCAATACAACAATACGAAAAAAGATTTGGCCATAGATAATTTTTAAGCAAAAAAAATTAATTTAAAAAATCTATAACCCGACTACGTGTGGTCTAAAAAGGATGAAACAAGGAAATAATTGAGATAGAAATCCAGAAATGTATATGTACCAAATGATCATGATAAAGCCGTGGTCGTCACATACATACTTACATAAACATACATACATATACTGCCAAAATCATTACCCTTCCTTTTGGCTTCACCGTAGTCAGGTAAAACCGGAATTCCAGGCAAGTAGAGAAGCGTGCAATAGATAGTGTTTAATAAAGACTATCCCTTGTACTTTGTACAACATTATAAACATAATTCCAAATTAACGCAAACCGCACAAACTAAGACCGTAGTAATGATGCAAAATTTGAAACTATGGGGTCAAACAGATGGGTCCAATGGGGAAATCCCCCGAAATGAAATATTTTAAAAGTTCAAACTCGAAATAAATTCCTCCAGTTATGTTTCTGCAATCTCTGCTTACCTTATATTGCTTTTGGTGTTTTTAATTTTGTGTTCGGCGATGGAGCCATATAGCCTCGGGGCATTCCATGTTTTTTAGCCTTGTTAGGAATTTTCGTAAGACAAGGAAATAACAAAGTTGATATAAAAAAGTGGTGTTCGTTTACAAGGGGCTTACTATAAACGCTTAAAACAATATTGTTTTAATATTACTTCTTATTTTGGTACCATGACCTCTAAAAAACAATCTTTATTTTAATATTGATTTCGCTAGCGGATTTGATGACGTCACAGAAAATCGTTCACTCAAAATCGTACCATGAGCCACTTTCTGACGTTTAGCAAGATTGTTTTTATGTCAAATTTTGCGATTATATAAAAGTTGATCTCTGGCGATGGAAACAAAACTGTTTAGTGTAGTTGTTTTCAATTCATAATAAAATTACAATCAAGCGTGGTGCCATTCAAGAACCTTTCTGCTCCATCAGTCATCAGTTCTTCACGCTATGTGCCCCTTTAATCCACTGGACTCTGTCAACAAACTTTGTTCACCTACGGATTTCCTCATTTCTGATTTGTCCGGGATGGTCGCGGGCAAGAGCTGGATCTAGGCCGCTTTCAATCAAAAACATCAAATTAACACAAATTTTACAAAAGTAAAGCTCTGTCTCGTTCTCGCTGTAAGCGAGGAATAGACAGCCGGACAAATCATTCGTTCTTTCCCATCACTTAGCAGGAATAAAACAATGTTGTGAACAGATGGTCATAGTACCATTTCAAGCAATCTTATTATAAGCTTAAAACAAGATTGTCTTAAACCATCATAGTTTTGTACAACTTCATGGTTGCCCCCACTGATTATATTCTTCTTCACAGGCGCTATAAACTGCTTTAGCAATATATTTTAATAGTTAATAGGCTTCATGCGTGTTGTATGTGAGACTACGACTGGAGTTTTTGTAAGTCTGTACATACAGCATTAAATAAAAAAAGACATCCACACTTAAGGCTGTTTCTAAACCACTACTAAGTGACCACTTTATGTCGAAGTCTACGACTTGTATGATATGAAATTTCAACCAAGCGTTTAGTATTTAAACTATTCAAAAGTTTCAAAGATAGCTCAAGGCTGACGTATTTAAATGTGTAGTCTAGAGGACTCCAGTATGTGAATCAGATTCCTTTGAAATGAGAATATTTATATGTCTGCTTGTTTAAAACTTAATCTGTCATTGTAGCGTTTTTCTGGTAACATACTTGATTGAACATTTGTCTGTAATAGTAACTATGCCAGGCACAAAGGAGATCTCAAGTTCGATTCCCGGTCAGGTCAGGATAAAGAATGTTCTTTTTCGAATTTGCCTTTTTTTATTTTCTTTAGGCGTCATAATAAAATGTAAATATTTATTAAATTAAACTTTTCTGCACCTAAAAATACAAAAGACTTAATGTTAATGTATATAACCACATATGATTAATATATAATTCAGAAATAAATAAAGTTATCAAATAATAATAATAAAAACTCTTTATTGCACCAAGATTAAAATATAACAACAAACATAAGGTAATTTAAAATATTCCAAGTAATCGTTGTTATAATAGAAATAAATAGTCTATATTTTATAATCTTTAAAGCTTAAAATTCCAACACTCAAAGAAAAACAAACAAAAAGAAATTAGACTAAAAGGATTTTAGCAAGGCAATGAAGCCAGTAGTATTGCACTTTGTCCCATCACAGAAAAAAATTAAACTGAATTCACTGTTAAAAATTTGTTAATGTTTATTAACCAATTTCAAAAGCTTAAAAATGCCAAAGCACAAATAAAAAGAAATACACGGATAAGATTTCATAAAATCAGTGAAGCCGGTAGTATTACACTTTGTTCCATTACAAAAAAAAATTAAACTGAATTTACCGGCATTAATTGGTTATTATTTAAAAACCAGCATATAACTTTTAAAGCTTAAAAAATTCAAAACACAAAAAAAAACGAACAAAGAAATATAAATTACACAAAAGATTCCAGGAAGCCAGTGAAGCCAGTAGTACTATTACACTTTGTCCCATTACAGAAAATTTGTAAATTGAATTAATTCACTATCAATAAATTGGTTATTGTTTTACAAAGTTTGCGTGTCTTAAAAAACTTAAAAATTTCCAAATCCAAAGAAAAGGAAACAAAAAAATATGAATCACAGAAAAAAGATTCCAGAAGGCCAGTGAAGCCGGTAGTATTACACTTTTTCCCATTATTGTTTAAAAACCAGCCTGTTATAATCTTTCAAAGTTCAAACATTCCAAAGCGTTAAGAAAAATGAATAAAAAAAAGATTCCAGAAAGCCAATGAAGCCGGTAGTATTACACTTTGCCCCATTACAGAAAAAATAATAAAGTGAATTCATGGTAAAAAAAATATTGTTTAAAAACCAGCCTGTTGTACTCTTTAAAAGTTCAAACATTACAAAGTACAAAGAAAAATGAATAAAAAAAAATATGAATTACAGAAAAAAGATTCCAGAAAGCCAGTGAAGCCGGTAATATTACAATTTGTCCCATTACAGAAAAAATAATAAAGATAATTCATGGTAAAAAAAAAATTTGTTTAAAAACCAGCCTGTTGTACTCTTTAAAAGTTCAAACATTCCAAAGTACAAAGAAAAATGAATAAAAAAATATATAAATTACACAAAAAAGATTCCAGAAAGCCAGTGAAGCCGGTAATATTACAATTTGTCCCATTACAGAAAAAATAATAAAGTGAATTCATGGTAAAAAAAATATAGTTAAAAACCAGCCTGTTGTACTCTTTAAAAGTACAAGCATTCAAAAGTACAAAGAAAAATGAATAAAAAAAATATGAATTACAGAAAAAAGTTTCCAGAAAGCCAGTGAAGCCGGTAATATTACAATTTGTCCCATTACAGAAAAAATAATAAAGTGAATTCATGGTAAAAAAATATTTGGTTTAAAAACCAGCCTGTTGTACTCTTTAAAAGTTCAAACATTCCAAAGTACAAAGAAAAATGAATAAAAAAAATATAAATTACACAAAAAAGATTCCAGAAAGCCAGTGAAGCCGGTAGTATTACACTTTGTCCCATTACAGAAGAAATAATAATGTGAATTCATCGTAAAAAAAAATATTATTGTTTAAAAACCAGCCTGTTGTACTCTTTTAAAGTTCAAACATTACAAAGTACAAAGAAAAATGAATAAAAAAAATATAAATTACACAAAAAAGATTCCAGAAAGCCAGTGAAGCCGGTAGTATTACACTTTGTCCCATTACAGAAAATTCTTTTGAAACTGTAACAGTTTGAAACTTGTTGCGACTTGCGAGTCGGTTCTCGTAAAGTTGTGATATACAGCGTTACTGTTTTTTAACATTTTTCGCCTTAAATTCTCACTAACGGTCTTGGCATGTGTTACTTTATATTTATTGAGACACTTGGAGACTTATAGTTGCAAAATAATAAAACAAATAGTTTGACAACAGATGTTATCCCGAAATTGAATAAATTGAAAGGGTTCAAACCAGACAACACGTTCAGAAGAATATAATAATAAAGTAACAGAATAATTAATTGTGGAGTGAGTTTTAGGTTAAGAAATTAACTTTGTCACCAAGGATGCCGTAAGAGTAGACTAAGGAACAAATTGATTCTCTAATGGATCATTGGAGAATGGGTTTGTGTTAATCGATAAATGCTTAATTTAATTTAGAATTAGCTAAGTAATTCGTAGGTCCGCTACTCGTAGAGCGGCTACGAGTGTTGTAGAGAGTCTACGAATTTTGTAGAACTGCTACGACTTATGAAGAAGTGCTAAAAACTGTGGTCATTTAGTGTTGACTAAAACCTATCGGTACTAATTTTTTATTACATTTGTTGTTGACCTAATCCCAACGTATTTAGAAAACAAATTCGTATAGAATATAATATCAAATAACCATTTTAGTAGAACAAAACTGAACTAATATAAATCAGTAGTGTAAACATGAATGCATAATATAATTACATGCAAACTATTTAATTCTCAAATAAATGCATATATAATGTACGTATATTTGGAATTAATTCAGCATTATTATTGTAATATATTCGAATTAACACAGTCCTATCCTATCCTGTACTATAATCCTTATTTTTTTTCATTGTAGCGTTTTTCTGCGTTTTGGATTCAGAAATCCGTTGAAAAGTATCGTACGCCTTGTTATGGTACTTAGCACATTAAAAGGTTAATCAATCCGACTTATAATATAAAAGCGAAAGTGAGTTTGTATATTTGTTTTTAACCTCTTCACGCCCTATCTAATGAACCAATCTTCCTGAAATTTGGAACACACATAGCTAAGAGTATTGAGAAGGACAGATACCTTTCATTCCGAGAAAAAGCAATGTTCCCGAGGGAAATTCATGACTTTAAGACCGCTATTTACAAATTTTGTAATAAAGTTTAATAAATAAATACATAAAAAAATGTAATTCTGAAGACATGTGATTGACGTTGTAGTTTGTACACAAAATTCAATACCCAAAAAGCCTCAATGACCCTAAATGGTGTATTCTGTACGCCGGCGAGCGGTGTAATGGGGTAACTCAATAAAGGGGTCCCACGACGACTATACCTCGACACTGCAAGTGGAAAGTTCAGTTTGTGTTGTTTCTTTTATAAAACCTTCTTATTTGAAACTTTTGGGCGTGGCCTTTTCTTCATCCTAGCGGTTTTCCAGTTGCATTATCATTGCTATAACTTTAAATATACGCCGGCCGGCAATCGTTCAATTTTTCAGGCTGCTTAAAGGTTTCGTGTCAGATGGTACAGAAAACTGGTGGGAAATACTTAAAGACTTTTTTTCCTAGCTGTATGTGTCCCACTGCTGGGAAAACGTCTCAACTCTTTTCTTCCATGCGTCACTGTCCTGTGTTAAAGAATTTGGTAAAATAAAAGATACACATAAAAATTGTCTAATTCTGAAGACATGTGATTGACGTTGTTGCCTGTACACAAAATTCAACCCTTTTACAGCCTCAATGTCCCTAAAAGGTGTATTCTGTACGCCGGCGAGCGGTGTAATGGGGTAACTCAATAAAGGGGTCCCACGACGACGATACCTCGACACTGCAAGTGGAAAGTTCAGATTGTGTTGTTACTTTTATAATACTCATGGCGTACTAAATATGGCGAACCATCGGGCCATAGTGGTGGCCAAGTTTTAAGAAAATTCAATATAGTGCAGTCTATAGCCATTTTGATTCGTCAAGACGAAGAAATTATTAAATTATCAAATATAATTGACTATAATGACAGCTGTCAAATCTAATTTTCCTATGTCTCTGCCGGGTTATCGTAAACTTGCCACAAAGTTAATTCGTCACGAAAAAAAGTATGCGTAAACTTGCCACACTTTTATTTTTTTATAGTTAATTCGTCACAGTCTAATATTTAGTATAGTAAATTCGTCACACTGATTATTTTTGTACAGACAGCAAGAAAATTAAACAAAAATTTAAATAACAACATTTATTTCTTTCATCACAGTTTTGGGATATTAACCTTACCTACATCTATTACAAAAATCACAGTTCTATCTGAATGATTTACTTAAATATTACGTACAAATATAACCAAAGAAGAAGCAAACAAAAATAAATTTGCTGTTAATTTCTAGGAAGGTTCTCAAAATTTACAGCTGTTTTATTTAAAATATTATGTAACAATTTGTAAAAATCACAGTTCTCTTTATAAATAGAAAGCGGCTGATTTGCCTAGGTAACATGCACAACCTACCTACTACCTACCTACCTTATTGATATACCTTACGTGTATAACATAAAAAAAAAAAACAAAATATATCTACTTAATGAATCACAGATAAAATCACAGTATTTTTTGTCATAATTCATCACTTGCCTTCCCCTAAAATCAAAGATTAAAGTCGTAATTTAAAACTTAAGTATAGGATTAACTACATCTATGTAACAAATTAGAACAACCTACAATAAAACAATAGTAAAAAGAACTTTTATTATATAAAGTAAAGATATTGCTTTTTGTTTATAACATTAGTTTTCCTTTGAAATCATACATTAAAATTATTAATTTAAATCTTAAATGTAGAATTAACTACATCCATGTTACATTTCTTTAAAATGCTGCATATAAGAAATTTTCAATATAAATTCAGACAGGGGCATGTTATTATAATTTTCTAAAAGAGTTTTTAACTCCCTGTCATATGCAATTGACCTGCGCGTTCTTAAGTTTGATGGTAAGCCATACCATTTTCAGATTCAATTTTTTTATTTTAGTATCTACATAATCAGCTTCCTTTTTGAGTGTTTCCAGAAACTGAAGCATTCTAGGTTTTTTTTGAGGCATCATATTGTTCAAACGCTTATGCCATGCTTCTGCGAGATTTATTGTCCTATGACGAGAACCATGTATATTCCAAATAAATTGTATATTTTTATTATCTAACCACTGGGATACGAAATAATCATTAAATGTTGTTACTGTTTCACTCTGTGGCGCATCTTCCATAATCCACAACCAACCGTCTTCAATGTCTTCTAGCTTTACATGCGCCAATGCAGCACACAAAGCCAAGTGTCTCTTTTCGTTGATGCTGTTCATATTTAAGGCGTGAGCTTTTTTAGCCAATGCTTGTTTGAAGTGGAAGTTACATCCTTGTAGTTTAATATGTGGAAACATTTTTTTTATGACGTTGATAACTGCAATTTCAAAATCGACAATCATTGTCACCGGGTTCCAATATGGCAAATTTTTCTTGAGAGCAATAAAAAGTCGCTCATAAGACCGTTCTTGCTTATTAGGCATTAGAACGTATATGAGAGGAACTACGTTTGTAAAGTTTTCGTCACTTCTCACATCACCATGTATGCAGTAAAGCTGATAAAATGGTTTACAGCAGCTTGAAAAAGTTCCATCCGAAAAATATGTTCGAATATTTCTTACAGCTTCACGAGCTGTCTCAGTACAGAAAGCTATTATTCTGTTCTCAGGATCACTGTCGTCGTCAAATAATAAAAAACAATCTGTATATTTGAACGGGATTATTACATCTTCACATTTAGCAAAATGTGTTTTGGGTACGTTTAATTCACGATTCCTTACGATATAAAGTGATCTTGAAAAGTGTTTAATTTAAGTGTTTAACCTGTCGTCATGTCATAAAACCAAATAAACAAACTCTTCGGCATTTTTCATATTAGCGTAGATTTAAACCACTAAATAAATAAATCACTTTGCTTGCTGTCGGTACTTTGCTAATTGTGGCAAATTAACTATAACGCATACCTACCTGTGACGAGTTAACTAATACTTTTTTATGCATGTGACGAATTAACTTTGAATGTATGGAGTTTTAAAAACGTGACGAATTAACTATGTGGCAAGTTTACGATAACCCTCTCTGCCACACTCTCATTATTTTTTTTTTGAATAGTTTATACGTCCATGGAATCTAGTCCTTTAAGGCCTTTCTTGAATTTATTAATCTTCTTCAGTCCTACTTAAGTCAGTCGAGTCAAAAATTCAAGTCAATAGTCAAGTCCAGTCAAGTAAGTAAGTCTAGTCTGAGTCGGATGGCTAAGTGAAGCGGTGGAAAAATTTCACTTAGGTATTTTAGGTCTTGCTGTCAAAATTATCATCACTAATTAGACTAGGTAGGTAGAAAACTGCTTCAATAATGATGATGACAAAAGATATACAAATGTGCTTACAAAACAATTATTGATGTTTGTTGCCACATAAATCTAAAACGCTAAAGCCATGACCAAGAATACTAAAAGCCAAGGCGTATTGTTCATTTCATACAATCCGGGGTCCCGTATAATGGGGTAACTTGATAAAGATTTCCCCAGACGACAATACTTCAACAGCGCGGCCTAACTTCTTGAGAGAGAAGTTTTCAAGTCATCATAATATTTTGACTGAATAAGGTTGGATTTTTGTATTGACTCGACTCCAAAAAGCAAACACATGAGAAGGGTCTTTAGTCGTTTCGCACCACAAGCGATTCGAACCGCGGTACGAATTGCCAAGAGCCCTTTTTGAACGGGATCTTTCACACCGCGGTGCGAATCGCCCAATAGCTCTTTTTGAATCGGTTATTTCACACCGCGGTGGGAATAGCGATTTAACTCTGGGCCATGTTAAAAAAAAAAAAATTATACTTTTTTGAAATATATTCATAACATACTCAGTTTTTTTTTCATTAACTATTTTTCTTCTTATCTGTACAAATAAATAATTCGAATACTTTATTTTAATATGAGTCTAAATCGGACCCATACAAAGAGTATTGGATCGTTTTTCCCCGTGGTTCGAATCGACCCAAAGATATCTTTGGGTCATTCGTACCGCTCCAACGATTGCGGTGCGAATCCATTCAAGAAGGGGCTCTTGACCGATTCGCACCACAGTTCGAGTTGCTTGTGGTGCGAAACGACTAAAGACCTCTAATGTGGTTCTCAAAAAGTGAAATAATGAAAAAAAAAACATTGGCCTCGTTGATTATTTTACAGAATAAAGGCACCGTAGTCCTGAGGATATGTTATAAAATTCAACTTGACGCGTTCACGCGCTCCTCGGGAAAAAAATTGACAGCTAGACAGAGATGGTTGGACAGATAAACAGACGGACAACGAAGTGTTCTTATTAGGGTTCTGTTTTTGCTTTTTGTGGTACTGAACCAAAAAAAGAAAATTAAATAACCGCACTTTGTTTCTCTTTGGCTAAAAGCTTTGGTTTTTTGCATAGTACAAAATTGTACGCCAGGCGATTTTTAGAAAATCTATGTTTTTTTGTTACTGTTACCTTAAATTACCTAGTTTTACAATACAAATACTTTTTATTACACCAAAAAACAAAAAAAAAATACAATAATCAACTTTACTTAAGTTTTGCTTTATTTATCTAGATTTTCCTAAAGCTTTCCAGATTGCGTCCTCAGCTGGTTATTTCGGAGCTTAAGGTCCGCTGCCTACATTTTTGCTCCATATTTTCCGACCTCCGGCATCCTTGGTTGACCAGTTGAGTTCAAAAAGTGCTGGAGTGCTATTTTTGAGATGTATGACTCACCCAAAACCGGTGAGTCAAGTGATTATCGTTCGAGTCACCGATTAAGTCACATGAAAATCATTCGAAAACGAAGGATTATCATTCTACTCACCGATAACACCCGGGACCAACGGCTTAACGTGAGAGTAAAGCCACTAATGGCGACCAATCCAGACATGGCCGCGCACTCGTCGTCGCTTGACACGCACTATCGTTACGAACACGTGCGCCGCGATAGTCTATCGAGCTCCTCATAACAAAAAGGCATGTTGTGGCATTAAAAGCGCAATTCCTGCCATATAATGGCGATACAAGAGCGACTTTGTACAACTTAGTACTCGAGAAGTTAGCGTTGTGTTGAAGTATTGCCGCCGTGGGAACCCTGTATCAAGTTACTCAAAAATACTCAGACAAGTAACTTTAAGGGTCCCCAATTTTCAGTTTTGTTTTATTTTTATTAATATTTATAATATTTATATATGATACAGATTATCAATACATATAATAAGACCACTAAAATGCGAGTGTCTGTACATTTAATATGTTTCAAAAAAAACTGATTGTGTGCGATATAAAAAGAGTAACAGAATCCAAAAAGACAGTTTTTGGAATTTTTGTCTGTCTGTATGTCTGTCTGGTACGTTATAACTTCGAAAATACTCAACGGATTTAAAATCGGTTTTTACAGTTGGATTACATATAATTAGGAGCGTTGTCAAAACTTTGTTTCGTCAAAATCGGTTAAGGGAAAAAGAAGTTATGGTCGATTGAAAATTTACTTCAAACACTGCTTTAAAACTTTTAATGTTTAATTCCTTTAATGTTTACAGGATGTAACCCTTAAAGTGTTACATCCTTATTGCTTTGCATATTCTGTTCTTTTGTACAACCTTTCACCTGACTATTTTGGTAATTGTTGAGGTATTAGATTGTTCTCACCTTACATATATATAGACACATTTGCTTTTCACCCAAATTGGTCATATTTAAAATAGAGTAAAGCACATCAAGTAGGCTTTTGATACACACTTTGTTGTTACCTTGTTTAGTATCCACATTGTATATGCTACTATGTTGCAGCGTATCATGCATTTGTCATGGTACCTATAACTTATTTTACAGATTAGATTGATAATTATTTAAAAACATAAATTAATTAAATTAACCTTTACTTTTGTTTGGTTACCTAGTGAATCTGACACATCAAGCAAAACACCGGTTTTGACGTTGACAGTTCGCAGTCATCGATTAATTATGCGGCGTTTGCTCAGGGTATTTAGCCAGGTATCGAATTTAGCTTTCGTGGATATTTTAATTGTCAAAGGATTTTAATGTATTTTTCGATTAGGATTTAATCCACCTCGTCTTGTTTAGTATGGATTGATAAGACTGCGTTTCGTTTGAATAGGTGCATTTTTGTGCTTTGATCTTCAGACAGTTTGTCTATGGTATAAGTCTATGTCACATCCTTGCACTGTGGCCTTAACCTACAATTTTGGAACGGGACGCTTCTTTTCGGGCCGCGCCGCGTAGGCGCATGCACCCTTGTTTTGGCCAATAGGTAAGTCAAATATTTATAGATCATCTAGATCGTTTTGATATTGTTCAAGCATAGTGTATTACATTTCGTTGTTGGTTTTGTTTTAGTTCAGAAGCCATACCTGAACACGCTTTGGACGATGTGAAGTCGTCAAACCGTATCATGACACCCAACCACCAGAGGATGGTAAGTTGCCTTCCGAATTGGATTTCTTCCAACCTAAGCTAAAGGTTGTCTTTATGTAGTGACGTTGTTGTTAATATTGTCGGTTTTTTGTCCACAGTATTAGTAACACACCCCACATGTGGCCATGTGCACACCTGCATTTCATTTCTTTAGATGGACCCGCTCATAAACGGTATGTCTGCACCAATTTATCATTGTTAGGAATCCAGTGTAACTGTACAAATAGCATAGATACTGTGAATTCCAAATTTATAACCTGGAACTTCTCTTTTGTTCCCAGGGTCCTTATCCAGGGTTTTTATCCTGTATATTTAGAAAAGGGTTTTTATCCAGAGTTCTCATCCAAGGTATTTAGGATGTACCTATTTCAACGGACATGAACACTTCTTTGTGATGTACCTGCTTCCATCACTTTGAGATGGTCTTGTATACTTTAATCCTGCATCCCTCTTACTAGGACAATGGTAAAACTTTATGTTATTTATTCAAGTGTAATGGGGCTAGTGAACCCATGATATAACGTGCCGGTTTGTATAAACTTGAGGTTGGGCTTATAAACCCACTACTGTTATTCAATGTTATATAGACATATATACAAATAATCTGATGTTTTGTGTCTAGATCATAAGACTATTTAGTTAGTACTTTACCTTAAGATTACCTATTGATAGTGGTTGTACTGTTCAACACGGTCGGGACCCCTGTTGACCTATGTTACCTTAGTATCAATAAATAATATGGTTGTTAACATAAACTTCTTTGTTTCATTTAAGTAATTCATCCAGCTTGAGTGAGGACTGTCTGGCGCCCTTTCATTTCATAAATTTTGACAGTTCCTTCGCCTCCGAGGATGGCCTGTTTCTACGACCCATGCCCTGGGATCTCATTCGGTCAGTCTTTTTAAATTGTCTAGTCTCATGTTCACCGACTGGCTGAGCCTGCCGAGATACTACACCGTGGCACTCACCATCTGAGTCACGCATCCACTGAGGCCCAACTGAGAGGCCTAATAATAATAATAAAAAATAAAACATATTACAGTGGCGATCCCAACGTATGGCCTCGGATGAATGAATTGCTTAAATGAGTATTATTTAAAATCTTGTCTTAAGTATTATATATACTTGGTAATACAGTAGTGTTTCTACATTTTACATAATAATATATTCTCTGGTTGGTATTGGTGTTGTGTGGTTTTTAATTTTTTAAATGGAAAAAAATTTTGTGTTTTTTTTTATGTGGTGTGTTACTTACTTAATGACCTACTGTGTTACTTAAGGATTGGAACCTTATACATAGTAACTACAAATTTCATTTATAAACGTTTATATTTGCATTTTTGGTTTACTAAATATCATAACTGTTTAATAAGACAGTTACAGTGTCTTATGTTAATATAGTGAAAACATGTTTACTTTTATTAAGTGATTACTTTTAGCGGTATACTGTTCTACTATACTTACTGCTTATCTTTAAACAACATACATTTATTTACTTCTGCGTATTTTGTGCCTTTAAGCACAACTGTGTTATTTACTTTATTGCTAATAGCAATTACTACAAATTATTTTATTGCGTTTTTGCAAATCAGACTTTCATCTGTTTGCATACTACTGCTTTTACCCGGATTTGACAACATTCTGTGAATAAATTTGGAATTCAAAAACAAATGTGACTTAAACAAGGTTTGGTGATTTAAAAAAAAAAAAAAAAAAAAAAAAAAAAACTAAACATAGTGCTTTTAAACATTATACTCTTACACCCTACACATTTATACGTTATACAATTGCAACGTACGTTTGTTTCTTTTTGAATACACCTTGCACATTACACTTTTATCATGGATTTTCTGCAAGCTGGTGTTAAAATTGATCACTTACTTAAAGATGAAATTTCTCATGAACTATCAATTAGAAATTTCCCTGTCAATACTTCTGCCAGACGTTCTAGCCTTTGTCAAACGTTAAAACAAACTGCGTCTTTTGTTAGAAGAGGTAGCTTGATGGTCACCGATTTGAAACCTAGTGAAGTCAGTGCTGAATTGGACATTTGTCTACGAAAGGTTGCTGATATTGAAAAGGACATAAAGGATGATCTGTCGATTTCTACCACTACTCGTTTGATTTCACGTTGCAAGTATATTTTGTGTCGCGTTTCACGTCTTGATAGTAACATTGAATCTGTTCAACAAATTAAGATTAGCATCAATAAGTTATTAGATCGTTTGAAAGATACCTCTGAATTAAGTTCTGATTCTAATGATGATGAAGATTCATCTGTAGATGATGAACCTGTTGTGCAGAAGATTATTTATAAAACTCAGCGGAATTTTAACATCAATTCTTTAAATTTAAAATATACTGGTGATACTTGTGTCCGTACTTTCCTCACTCGCTTGGAAGAACTTCGTGTTGCTCGTAAAATTTCAGAAGAACGTATTTTCCGTGGTTTTCCCGAAATATTGGATGGTACTGCGTTAACTTGGTTCCGTGCCAATCGTTCTGCGCTCACGTCTTATCGTGATGTGGTTTCAGCCTTGAAAGAAGATTTTGATATCCTCGATTTGGATTATAAACTGTTAAATGAGATTCGCACTAGAACTCAGTCTAAGAATGAAACTATTAATACCTTCATGACATCTATTTTAGGAATGTGTGAACGTTTAGAGAAAAAGCTTTCTGAATCTGATAAATTAGATATACTCATGCGTAATATTCGTCCAGATTATATTAAAATTTTAGCGGTACAGGATATTACATCGGTTTCTCAACTGAAGGACTTGTGTAGACGTATTGAACTCGCAGAGGATAAAACTGTTAAATTACATGATCACTCCAGTGATAAAGTTAAGGCTAGTACATCAAGTACTGTGTCTCATCCTAAACGAAATGTCAAATTTAATTACTCTCAGCAAACGCCTAAGAATTTTGTAGATGCTGTTGATCGTTCTGATTCCAAACAACCTTGCTTTCGTTGCGGTCTTACTAACCACCCTACTCGATTTTGTAAAACATCTCGTGCAACTGTTTGTTATAAATGCGGAGAAAAGGGAGTTCGTACTCCTGATTGCCCTAAATGTAATCCTAGTTTAAAAAACTAGCTAGGATTGTCTCTTCTAAAACACCTATGCTTTCTACTCCCTTACTTTCTGAACAGACAATCCATTTTAACCCTCCAAAGGGAGATACCCGTCTTTATGTATTGTTGGACATTTTAGATTTGAAGTGTAAAGCATTAATGGATACTGGTGCAAATAAAAGTTTCCTCGGAGCTAATAGCCATGCGATATTTGCGTCTATTGGCATACCTATTCTTCCTCATAGTGAACCTTTGCACTTACGCGTAGCTAATGGTCAAGAACTACTTTGTACTAAATACATGACTATTCCTGTTAAATTTAATGATAACATTCAGTTAGTAAATTTCAATATTCAACCTGAAATTACTACTCCTATAATTTTAGGAATAGATTTTTTGAGATTATTTAATCTTGCTCCAGAGCTTATTTCAAATATAGATTCTATTGCTAAACTTGATAGTCTTACACCTACCCCGTTCGAATCTGGTCTGAACGATTTTGAATCTTTAACTCCTGAACAAAAACTTAAAGTAAAAGAAATAACTAATATTTTTTCACAAATTGATACTGATAAGGTTGGTTTAGGTAAAACACATTTAATACAACACGTAATTAATACAGGCGATGCTCGCCCAATTAAACAAAAATATTATCGTTTGAGTCCTGATAAACAAGCTGCTTTAGAAAAGGAATTAGTTCGTATGCTTAATGAAGGAATAGTTGAACCTTCGTTTTCGCCTTGGAATTCTCCAGTAGTTATGGTTGAAAAATACAATGGTACTCTTCGGTTATGCCTCGATAGTAGAAAGATTAATGCCGTTTCGAAATCTGACGCGTACCCTTTACCTCATGTAAATTACATCTTAGATAACCTGCGAGATGCCAAATACCTCACCTCTTTAGACCTCAGCGCCGCGTATCATCAAATCCCCTTAAGCGAAAAATCTAAAGAAATTACTGCTTTCACCGTCCCAGGAAAAGGTCTTTTTCATTATAACCGTATGTGCTTCGGTCTTGTTGGAGCTTCAGCTACTATGCAAAGACTTATGGATTCTTTGTTTACTGCTGACTATGACAATAAAGTATTCTGTTATGTCGATGACATAATAATCTGTACAGCTGATTTTGATGAACATTTAAGCCTCCTAAAGGCAGTATTTGAAAAATTGAAAGCTGCTAATCTGACTATCAATATGAAAAAGTCCCTTTTCTTAAGATCAGAATTAAAATACCTTGGCTATGTTGTAGATAGATATGGTTTGCATACCGACCCTTCTAAAATTGATGTAATTCTAAATTTTCCTATACCTGAAGATGCTAGGAGCGTAAAACGTTTTTTGGGCGTATGTGGTTGGTATCGTCGTTTTATTAATAATTTTTCAAAAATTGCCCAACCTTTGTCTCGTTTAACTAGTAAAAATGTTAAGTTCGCTTGGTCTGATGAAGCCAATGAAGCTTTTAATACTTTAAAAACTGCTCTTGTATCTGCACCCATTTTAAAGTGCCCTAATTTTAATGAGCCTTTCTATATACATACTGATGCATCGTCGTATGCCATTGGTGCGGTTTTAACCCAAAAACATGATGGTGTTGACCACCCGATAGCTTATTGTAGTCGTACTTTGAATAAAGCTGAAATTAATTATTCCGCTACTGAACGCGAATTATTGGCTGTTCTTTATGCCTTAGAACAATACCGCGCTTATGTTGAAGGCAGAAAATGTTATATTATTACAGATCATGCATCTTTAAAATGGTTCTCTAATTTAAAAAACCCTAATGGTCGTCTAAATAGATGGGCCTGTCGTCTCAGTCAATTTGATTTTGAATTAATTCATCGCAAAGGAAAAGAAAATATTATTCCTGATTGTCTTTCTCGCATTCAAATAAATGCCATAGACCTAAATTCCATACGTGATCCTTGGTATTTAGATTTATATAAAAATGTTTCGGATAACCCTTCCATGTTTCCAAATTTTAAAATCGAAAATGATCGACTTTACCGTTTCTCAAAGAATAAATACCGTCTAACAGCTCAATTCGACTGGAAGCTGGTAGTGCCTTATGAAGAACGGAAGGAGATTCTTGCAAAGTGTCATGATGACGCTACTTCTGGTCATTTCGGTATATCTAAAACTCATGCTAAAATTGCTAATCTTTATTATTGGCCTACTTTACATCAGGATGTTAAGGAATATGTAGATTCATGCGAAATTTGTAAAACTTATAAACCTGTTAACCTTGCTCGTCCTGGACTGATGGGTAACCCTCGTCGTATTTCCGCACCAGGTGAAGCGTTTTCTTGTGATATCTTGGGTCCTTTCCCAATGTCTTACTCCAGAAATCAATATTTATTTGTATGTTCCGACTATTTTAGTAAATACGTCACTTTATTTCCACTCCGCAATGTGGTTGCGAGAGCAATAGTTAAATGTATTGAAAAGAGTATCTTCTTAGTCCATGGAGTGCCTAAGTATATATTTTGTGATAACGGAGTCCAATTCACTTCTAAAGATTTCCGAGATCTAATGGTTAAATACAGCGTACCTCACGTCTTTTACAATCCTAGGTACCATCCCCAGTGTAATCAGACGGAACGTGTAAATCGTGAACTTGTAAGAGCCATAGCTTCGTATGTGCGTTCGGATCACCGAAATTGGGATAAGAACGTAGCTGAGATTCAATGTGCTTTAAACACGGCTGTTCATGACGCTACAAAATTTTCTCCGTATTTCTTGACTCATGGACGTGAGATGATTCTTGATGGTTCGTTCTATAATTCCCCTGATCCAGTTGACAGGAACAATCTAATCTCTGACACTGTCAACCACTTCTCGGATAAACTAAAAGATTTAGAGGGTATATTTATTAAAGTACGCCAGTGTTTGTTATCGTCTCATGAACGAAACGCACGTTACTATAACTTTAGGAAGCGTCCTCTTGAACTTCAAGAAGGTCAGATTGTATACAAAAGATGCTTTCATTTGTCTAACGCTGCCAAGCACTTCTCTGCAAAGTTAGCCCCCCGTTTTGAGAAATGTGTAATACACAAAAAATTAGGTCCCTTGGTCTATGCTTTAAAGAACCTTGAGGGCAAACTCCTTGGGAATTTTCATATTAAAGACATCGTTCGTCCTGGCGAAGCCGCTCCATCCTCGTAATGATGGTAACGTCTGTCGCAAGTTCGACGCTTGATTTTGTCTTCTTCTTTCTTTTTGAGAGAAAGATGTTGTACTCTCATTCCCGTCGCCTCACTAGGCGACAGCCTGATTTTTACTGCTTTGTCTGTCTTCTCCTCCTTCGCATGGAGAGCAGCTGATTTATTTGTATCCTTGTCACCTTATAAAGTGTCAATCGGATCTTATTTTATTATGGATTTAGTGGTATATCCCACTCCTGTTTTATGTGGTACTTGCGTGTTCCAGTCCACGACTTTAGATTGATCTTTCAATCCTTGATGAAGAAGAAATTGTTTTTTTTTTTGCATGGTTCTTGTGTGTTCCAGTCCATGACTAATCTTCCCTCCAACCCTAGAGGTTGCTTTGTTTTGAAATCTTTAAAGAATGTAACTGTACTTCTTACTGCGGTTCCATTCACATTATCATCCTACTGAAAGGAGCAAATTGGATGCTCTCTCCCAGTCCTATAAATAGTATTGAATTTGGTAGTAGAGAAATGTCTGATTGGTAAATAGTCTTTCTCGACACCCATTCAGCCTTTAGATTAACTACGTTTAATATTAGGGCTTACTCGTTGTAAGGGCTTGTGAATAGTTAGAAACGGATCCGCTTAAGTTAGTAGTAGTAAGCGCTTAAGTTAGTAATAGGTAAAGAGTACTCTTAGTTTTAAGAGGTGATCACCATAGTTTTAGAATCTTTGTTAAAAAAAAAAAAGTTGAATTTACATTTTGTGCTAGGATTATAAAAGTACATTAGATAATAGAAGATAGTTCTTTAGTTTCTAGGACAAAATTTTTAAATTTTCCTCAATTTAAAAATTTTTACCCGGGAAAGAGGGTACTGTAACACTTTAAGGGTTACATCCTTATTGCTTTGCATATTCTGTTCTTTTGTACAACCTTTCACCTGACTATTTTGGTAATTGTTGAGGTATTAGATTGTTCTCACCTTACATATATATAGACACATTTGCTTTTCACCCAAATTGGTCATATTTAAAATAGAGTAAAGCACATCAAGTAGGCTTTTGATACACACTTTGTTGTTACCTTGTTTAGTATCCACATTGTATATGCTACTATGTTGCAGCGTATCATGCATTTGTCATGGTACCTATAACTTATTTTACAGATTAGATTGATAATTATTTAAAAACATAAATTAATTAAATTAACCTTTACTTTTGTTTGGTTACCTAGTGAATCTGACACATCAAGCAAAACACCGGTTTTGACGTTGACAGTTCGCAGTCATCGATTAATTATGCGGCGTTTGCTCAGGGTATTTAGCCAGGTATCGAATTTAGCTTTCGTGGATATTTTAATTGTCAAAGGATTTTAATGTATTTTTCGATTAGGATTTAATCCACCTCGTCTTGTTTAGTATGGATTGATAAGACTGCGTTTCGTTTGAATAGGTGCATTTTTGTGCTTTGATCTTCAGACAGTTTGTCTATGGTATAAGTCTATGTCACATCCTTGCACTGTGGCCTTAACCTACAATTTTGGAACGGGACGCTTCTTTTCGGGCCGCGCCGCGTAGGCGCATGCACCCTTGTTTTGGCCAATAGGTAAGTCAAATATTTATAGATCATCTAGATCGTTTTGATATTGTTCAAGCATAGTGTATTACATTTCGTTGTTGGTTTTGTTTTAGTTCAGAAGCCATACCTGAACACGCTTTGGACGATGTGAAGTCGTCAAACCGTATCATGACACCCAACCACCAGAGGATGGTAAGTTGCCTTCCGAATTGGATTTCTTCCAACCTAAGCTAAAGGTTGTCTTTATGTAGTGACGTTGTTGTTAATATTGTCGGTTTTTTGTCCACAGTATTAGTAACACACCCCACATGTGGCCATGTGCACACCTGCATTTCATTTCTTTAGATGGACCCGCTCATAAACGGTATGTCTGCACCAATTTATCATTGTTAGGAATCCAGTGTAACTGTACAAATAGCATAGATACTGTGAATTCCAAATTTATAACCTGGAACTTCTCTTTTGTTCCCAGGGTCCTTATCCAGGGTTTTTATCCTGTATATTTAGAAAAGGGTTTTTATCCAGAGTTCTCATCCAAGGTATTTAGGATGTACCTATTTCAACGGACATGAACACTTCTTTGTGATGTACCTGCTTCCATCACTTTGAGATGGTCTTGTATACTTTAATCCTGCATCCCTCTTACTAGGACAATGGTAAAACTTTATGTTATTTATTCAAGTGTAATGGGGCTAGTGAACCCATGATATAACGTGCCGGTTTGTATAAACTTGAGGTTGGGCTTATAAACCCACTACTGTTATTCAATGTTATATAGACATATATACAAATAATCTGATGTTTTGTGTCTAGATCATAAGACTATTTAGTTAGTACTTTACCTTAAGATTACCTATTGATAGTGGTTGTACTGTTCAACACGGTCGGGACCCCTGTTGACCTATGTTACCTTAGTATCAATAAATAATATGGTTGTTAACATAAACTTCTTTGTTTCATTTAAGTAATTCATCCAGCTTGAGTGAGGACTGTCTGGCGCCCTTTCATTTCATAAATTTTGACAGTTCCTTCGCCTCCGAGGATGGCCTGTTTCTACGACCCATGCCCTGGGATCTCATTCGGTCAGTCTTTTTAAATTGTCTAGTCTCATGTTCACCGACTGGCTGAGCCTGCCGAGATACTACACCGTGGCACTCACCATCTGAGTCACGCATCCACTGAGGCCCAACTGAGAGGCCTAATAATAATAATAAAAAATAAAACATATTACAGTGGCGATCCCAACGTATGGCCTCGGATGAATGAATTGCTTAAATGAGTATTATTTAAAATCTTGTCTTAAGTATTATATATACTTGGTAATACAGTAGTGTTTCTACATTTTACATAATAATATATTCTCTGGTTGGTATTGGTGTTGTGTGGTTTTTAATTTTTTAAATGGAAAAAAATTTTGTGTTTTTTTTTATGTGGTGTGTTACTTACTTAATGACCTACTGTGTTACTTAAGGATTGGAACCTTATACATAGTAACTACAAATTTCATTTATAAACGTTTATATTTGCATTTTTGGTTTACTAAATATCATAACTGTTTAATAAGACAGTTACAGTGTCTTATGTTAATATAGTGAAAACATGTTTACTTTTATTAAGTGATTACTTTTAGCGGTATACTGTTCTACTATACTTACTGCTTATCTTTAAACAACATACATTTATTTACTTCTGCGTATTTTGTGCCTTTAAGCACAACTGTGTTATTTACTTTATTGCTAATAGCAATTACTACAAATTATTTTATTGCGTTTTTGCAAATCAGACTTTCATCTGTTTGCATACTACTGCTTTTACCCGGATTTGACAACATTCTGTGAATAAATTTGGAATTCAAAAACAAATGTGACTTAAACAAGGTTTGGTGATTTAAAAAAAAAAAAAAAAAAAAAAAAAAAAACTAAACATAGTGCTTTTAAACATTATACTCTTACACCCTACACATTTATACGTTATACAATTGCAACGTACGTTTGTTTCTTTTTGAATACACCTTGCACATTACACTTTTATCATGGATTTTCTGCAAGCTGGTGTTAAAATTGATCACTTACTTAAAGATGAAATTTCTCATGAACTATCAATTAGAAATTTCCCTGTCAATACTTCTGCCAGACGTTCTAGCCTTTGTCAAACGTTAAAACAAACTGCGTCTTTTGTTAGAAGAGGTAGCTTGATGGTCACCGATTTGAAACCTAGTGAAGTCAGTGCTGAATTGGACATTTGTCTACGAAAGGTTGCTGATATTGAAAAGGACATAAAGGATGATCTGTCGATTTCTACCACTACTCGTTTGATTTCACGTTGCAAGTATATTTTGTGTCGCGTTTCACGTCTTGATAGTAACATTGAATCTGTTCAACAAATTAAGATTAGCATCAATAAGTTATTAGATCGTTTGAAAGATACCTCTGAATTAAGTTCTGATTCTAATGATGATGAAGATTCATCTGTAGATGATGAACCTGTTGTGCAGAAGATTATTTATAAAACTCAGCGGAATTTTAACATCAATTCTTTAAATTTAAAATATACTGGTGATACTTGTGTCCGTACTTTCCTCACTCGCTTGGAAGAACTTCGTGTTGCTCGTAAAATTTCAGAAGAACGTATTTTCCGTGGTTTTCCCGAAATATTGGATGGTACTGCGTTAACTTGGTTCCGTGCCAATCGTTCTGCGCTCACGTCTTATCGTGATGTGGTTTCAGCCTTGAAAGAAGATTTTGATATCCTCGATTTGGATTATAAACTGTTAAATGAGATTCGCACTAGAACTCAGTCTAAGAATGAAACTATTAATACCTTCATGACATCTATTTTAGGAATGTGTGAACGTTTAGAGAAAAAGCTTTCTGAATCTGATAAATTAGATATACTCATGCGTAATATTCGTCCAGATTATATTAAAATTTTAGCGGTACAGGATATTACATCGGTTTCTCAACTGAAGGACTTGTGTAGACGTATTGAACTCGCAGAGGATAAAACTGTTAAATTACATGATCACTCCAGTGATAAAGTTAAGGCTAGTACATCAAGTACTGTGTCTCATCCTAAACGAAATGTCAAATTTAATTACTCTCAGCAAACGCCTAAGAATTTTGTAGATGCTGTTGATCGTTCTGATTCCAAACAACCTTGCTTTCGTTGCGGTCTTACTAACCACCCTACTCGATTTTGTAAAACATCTCGTGCAACTGTTTGTTATAAATGCGGAGAAAAGGGAGTTCGTACTCCTGATTGCCCTAAATGTAATCCTAGTTTAAAAAACTAGCTAGGATTGTCTCTTCTAAAACACCTATGCTTTCTACTCCCTTACTTTCTGAACAGACAATCCATTTTAACCCTCCAAAGGGAGATACCCGTCTTTATGTATTGTTGGACATTTTAGATTTGAAGTGTAAAGCATTAATGGATACTGGTGCAAATAAAAGTTTCCTCGGAGCTAATAGCCATGCGATATTTGCGTCTATTGGCATACCTATTCTTCCTCATAGTGAACCTTTGCACTTACGCGTAGCTAATGGTCAAGAACTACTTTGTACTAAATACATGACTATTCCTGTTAAATTTAATGATAACATTCAGTTAGTAAATTTCAATATTCAACCTGAAATTACTACTCCTATAATTTTAGGAATAGATTTTTTGAGATTATTTAATCTTGCTCCAGAGCTTATTTCAAATATAGATTCTATTGCTAAACTTGATAGTCTTACACCTACCCCGTTCGAATCTGGTCTGAACGATTTTGAATCTTTAACTCCTGAACAAAAACTTAAAGTAAAAGAAATAACTAATATTTTTTCACAAATTGATACTGATAAGGTTGGTTTAGGTAAAACACATTTAATACAACACGTAATTAATACAGGCGATGCTCGCCCAATTAAACAAAAATATTATCGTTTGAGTCCTGATAAACAAGCTGCTTTAGAAAAGGAATTAGTTCGTATGCTTAATGAAGGAATAGTTGAACCTTCGTTTTCGCCTTGGAATTCTCCAGTAGTTATGGTTGAAAAATACAATGGTACTCTTCGGTTATGCCTCGATAGTAGAAAGATTAATGCCGTTTCGAAATCTGACGCGTACCCTTTACCTCATGTAAATTACATCTTAGATAACCTGCGAGATGCCAAATACCTCACCTCTTTAGACCTCAGCGCCGCGTATCATCAAATCCCCTTAAGCGAAAAATCTAAAGAAATTACTGCTTTCACCGTCCCAGGAAAAGGTCTTTTTCATTATAACCGTATGTGCTTCGGTCTTGTTGGAGCTTCAGCTACTATGCAAAGACTTATGGATTCTTTGTTTACTGCTGACTATGACAATAAAGTATTCTGTTATGTCGATGACATAATAATCTGTACAGCTGATTTTGATGAACATTTAAGCCTCCTAAAGGCAGTATTTGAAAAATTGAAAGCTGCTAATCTGACTATCAATATGAAAAAGTCCCTTTTCTTAAGATCAGAATTAAAATACCTTGGCTATGTTGTAGATAGATATGGTTTGCATACCGACCCTTCTAAAATTGATGTAATTCTAAATTTTCCTATACCTGAAGATGCTAGGAGCGTAAAACGTTTTTTGGGCGTATGTGGTTGGTATCGTCGTTTTATTAATAATTTTTCAAAAATTGCCCAACCTTTGTCTCGTTTAACTAGTAAAAATGTTAAGTTCGCTTGGTCTGATGAAGCCAATGAAGCTTTTAATACTTTAAAAACTGCTCTTGTATCTGCACCCATTTTAAAGTGCCCTAATTTTAATGAGCCTTTCTATATACATACTGATGCATCGTCGTATGCCATTGGTGCGGTTTTAACCCAAAAACATGATGGTGTTGACCACCCGATAGCTTATTGTAGTCGTACTTTGAATAAAGCTGAAATTAATTATTCCGCTACTGAACGCGAATTATTGGCTGTTCTTTATGCCTTAGAACAATACCGCGCTTATGTTGAAGGCAGAAAATGTTATATTATTACAGATCATGCATCTTTAAAATGGTTCTCTAATTTAAAAAACCCTAATGGTCGTCTAAATAGATGGGCCTGTCGTCTCAGTCAATTTGATTTTGAATTAATTCATCGCAAAGGAAAAGAAAATATTATTCCTGATTGTCTTTCTCGCATTCAAATAAATGCCATAGACCTAAATTCCATACGTGATCCTTGGTATTTAGATTTATATAAAAATGTTTCGGATAACCCTTCCATGTTTCCAAATTTTAAAATCGAAAATGATCGACTTTACCGTTTCTCAAAGAATAAATACCGTCTAACAGCTCAATTCGACTGGAAGCTGGTAGTGCCTTATGAAGAACGGAAGGAGATTCTTGCAAAGTGTCATGATGACGCTACTTCTGGTCATTTCGGTATATCTAAAACTCATGCTAAAATTGCTAATCTTTATTATTGGCCTACTTTACATCAGGATGTTAAGGAATATGTAGATTCATGCGAAATTTGTAAAACTTATAAACCTGTTAACCTTGCTCGTCCTGGACTGATGGGTAACCCTCGTCGTATTTCCGCACCAGGTGAAGCGTTTTCTTGTGATATCTTGGGTCCTTTCCCAATGTCTTACTCCAGAAATCAATATTTATTTGTATGTTCCGACTATTTTAGTAAATACGTCACTTTATTTCCACTCCGCAATGTGGTTGCGAGAGCAATAGTTAAATGTATTGAAAAGAGTATCTTCTTAGTCCATGGAGTGCCTAAGTATATATTTTGTGATAACGGAGTCCAATTCACTTCTAAAGATTTCCGAGATCTAATGGTTAAATACAGCGTACCTCACGTCTTTTACAATCCTAGGTACCATCCCCAGTGTAATCAGACGGAACGTGTAAATCGTGAACTTGTAAGAGCCATAGCTTCGTATGTGCGTTCGGATCACCGAAATTGGGATAAGAACGTAGCTGAGATTCAATGTGCTTTAAACACGGCTGTTCATGACGCTACAAAATTTTCTCCGTATTTCTTGACTCATGGACGTGAGATGATTCTTGATGGTTCGTTCTATAATTCCCCTGATCCAGTTGACAGGAACAATCTAATCTCTGACACTGTCAACCACTTCTCGGATAAACTAAAAGATTTAGAGGGTATATTTATTAAAGTACGCCAGTGTTTGTTATCGTCTCATGAACGAAACGCACGTTACTATAACTTTAGGAAGCGTCCTCTTGAACTTCAAGAAGGTCAGATTGTATACAAAAGATGCTTTCATTTGTCTAACGCTGCCAAGCACTTCTCTGCAAAGTTAGCCCCCCGTTTTGAGAAATGTGTAATACACAAAAAATTAGGTCCCTTGGTCTATGCTTTAAAGAACCTTGAGGGCAAACTCCTTGGGAATTTTCATATTAAAGACATCGTTCGTCCTGGCGAAGCCGCTCCATCCTCGTAATGATGGTAACGTCTGTCGCAAGTTCGACGCTTGATTTTGTCTTCTTCTTTCTTTTTGAGAGAAAGATGTTGTACTCTCATTCCCGTCGCCTCACTAGGCGACAGCCTGATTTTTACTGCTTTGTCTGTCTTCTCCTCCTTCGCATGGAGAGCAGCTGATTTATTTGTATCCTTGTCACCTTATAAAGTGTCAATCGGATCTTATTTTATTATGGATTTAGTGGTATATCCCACTCCTGTTTTATGTGGTACTTGCGTGTTCCAGTCCACGACTTTAGATTGATCTTTCAATCCTTGATGAAGAAGAAATTGTTTTTTTTTTTGCATGGTTCTTGTGTGTTCCAGTCCATGACTAATCTTCCCTCCAACCCTAGAGGTTGCTTTGTTTTGAAATCTTTAAAGAATGTAACTGTACTTCTTACTGCGGTTCCATTCACATTATCATCCTACTGAAAGGAGCAAATTGGATGCTCTCTCCCAGTCCTATAAATAGTATTGAATTTGGTAGTAGAGAAATGTCTGATTGGTAAATAGTCTTTCTCGACACCCATTCAGCCTTTAGATTAACTACGTTTAATATTAGGGCTTACTCGTTGTAAGGGCTTGTGAATAGTTAGAAACGGATCCGCTTAAGTTAGTAGTAGTAAGCGCTTAAGTTAGTAATAGGTAAAGAGTACTCTTAGTTTTAAGAGGTGATCACCATAGTTTTAGAATCTTTGTTAAAAAAAAAAAAGTTGAATTTACATTTTGTGCTAGGATTATAAAAGTACATTAGATAATAGAAGATAGTTCTTTAGTTTCTAGGACAAAATTTTTAAATTTTCCTCAATTTAAAAATTTTTACCCGGGAAAGAGGGTACTGTAACACTTTAAGGGTTACATCCTTATTGCTTTGCATATTCTGTTCTTTTGTACAACCTTTCACCTGACTATTTTGGTAATTGTTGAGGTATTAGATTGTTCTCACCTTACATATATATAGACACATTTGCTTTTCACCCAAATTGGTCATATTTAAAATAGAGTAAAGCACATCAAGTAGGCTTTTGATACACACTTTGTTGTTACCTTGTTTAGTATCCACATTGTATATGCTACTATGTTGCAGCGTATCATGCATTTGTCATGGTACCTATAACTTATTTTACAGATTAGATTGATAATTATTTAAAAACATAAATTAATTAAATTAACCTTTACTTTTGTTTGGTTACCTAGTGAATCTGACACATCAAGCAAAACACCGGTTTTGACGTTGACAGTTCGCAGTCATCGATTAATTATGCGGCGTTTGCTCAGGGTATTTAGCCAGGTATCGAATTTAGCTTTCGTGGATATTTTAATTGTCAAAGGATTTTAATGTATTTTTCGATTAGGATTTAATCCACCTCGTCTTGTTTAGTATGGATTGATAAGACTGCGTTTCGTTTGAATAGGTGCATTTTTGTGCTTTGATCTTCAGACAGTTTGTCTATGGTATAAGTCTATGTCACATCCTTGCACTGTGGCCTTAACCTACAATTTTGGAACGGGACGCTTCTTTTCGGGCCGCGCCGCGTAGGCGCATGCACCCTTGTTTTGGCCAATAGGTAAGTCAAATATTTATAGATCATCTAGATCGTTTTGATATTGTTCAAGCATAGTGTATTACATTTCGTTGTTGGTTTTGTTTTAGTTCAGAAGCCATACCTGAACACGCTTTGGACGATGTGAAGTCGTCAAACCGTATCATGACACCCAACCACCAGAGGATGGTAAGTTGCCTTCCGAATTGGATTTCTTCCAACCTAAGCTAAAGGTTGTCTTTATGTAGTGACGTTGTTGTTAATATTGTCGGTTTTTTGTCCACAGTATTAGTAACACACCCCACATGTGGCCATGTGCACACCTGCATTTCATTTCTTTAGATGGACCCGCTCATAAACGGTATGTCTGCACCAATTTATCATTGTTAGGAATCCAGTGTAACTGTACAAATAGCATAGATACTGTGAATTCCAAATTTATAACCTGGAACTTCTCTTTTGTTCCCAGGGTCCTTATCCAGGGTTTTTATCCTGTATATTTAGAAAAGGGTTTTTATCCAGAGTTCTCATCCAAGGTATTTAGGATGTACCTATTTCAACGGACATGAACACTTCTTTGTGATGTACCTGCTTCCATCACTTTGAGATGGTCTTGTATACTTTAATCCTGCATCCCTCTTACTAGGACAATGGTAAAACTTTATGTTATTTATTCAAGTGTAATGGGGCTAGTGAACCCATGATATAACGTGCCGGTTTGTATAAACTTGAGGTTGGGCTTATAAACCCACTACTGTTATTCAATGTTATATAGACATATATACAAATAATCTGATGTTTTGTGTCTAGATCATAAGACTATTTAGTTAGTACTTTACCTTAAGATTACCTATTGATAGTGGTTGTACTGTTCAACACGGTCGGGACCCCTGTTGACCTATGTTACCTTAGTATCAATAAATAATATGGTTGTTAACATAAACTTCTTTGTTTCATTTAAGTAATTCATCCAGCTTGAGTGAGGACTGTCTGGCGCCCTTTCATTTCATAAATTTTGACAGTTCCTTCGCCTCCGAGGATGGCCTGTTTCTACGACCCATGCCCTGGGATCTCATTCGGTCAGTCTTTTTAAATTGTCTAGTCTCATGTTCACCGACTGGCTGAGCCTGCCGAGATACTACACCGTGGCACTCACCATCTGAGTCACGCATCCACTGAGGCCCAACTGAGAGGCCTAATAATAATAATAAAAAATAAAACATATTACAGGAATTATTGTTATTATATATTGTTAAAATTTGCGTACCTATAGACAAAACCCATTTGAAATTTCGGCAATAACAAGCAAAGCATGTCGGCCTATCGGTAGAGGTCGCGGATCATTTTTTTAAGTAGAGGGTTCGAATCCTGCTAGACATCACTTCTTTTGTTTTTACCCTTTTTTTGTTTTGTATAAATTTTTTAGTAGTCAATTTGGTTGTTGATTTAGTACTATTGGTTGGTTTGTTTATCGGTCGTTTGTTGTGTTGTATTGTAAGCTATTTGAATCGATTGGTTGGTTTGGTTTGGCTTTGGTTTAAAAAATAATCAAATCAGTGTTTGACGGAACATACGGTCGTGACGTAAGGACTAATTTATCTGACTTATCACTATTTATTGAGATTTTCTCTACTTTTCACGCCCACTTAAACTTTGGGAGTGGATTTTAGGTCCTAATGACTCTGTAATAGGCTGCGTCTACTCTTTTAGAGACAAAGATTGATAGTATGAATGTTAAGGGCTCCTTCTTCTGAAGGTACGTTGTTCGTAAGCCGCGTAGTCGCAGCGCTCACTCATTTTGTAGGCATTTAGACATCATATTTGGGAAAATAACACTACAACATCTAGATTTTCACTATATAAATACTTTATCTAAAGGCTGGTATAAAAAGCAGGACAATATGTTTATTATTTTAGGCATAGTATTGAAAATAAACTTCCAAAGGAGGCAACTTAGATTTTTCTATCGAGCGAATTTTGTCTGATATTGTTACTGTTACTGTAAGCGAATTTCACTCTGCTAGATCCTCAACTAATAACATATATTTTTTTCAGAATTTTACGACTGTTTTATACTGATTCCTATTGATTTTAAAAACGGTATTTGAGAAAGAAGTGGCCCTAATATTTAATGATATCGTAGCAATGTAATGGCTTTATAAAATTGGCACGGGAAAAGGATACAATAGAATTAACTATAGATCTGGATAGTTGTAGTTTCCACAGGTTACGCGAAAAGCGACCTACACGCGGGCGGAGCCGCGGGCAACAGCTAGTTTATAATAATAAACTAAACCAAAGACAAACTTAATATAAAAACTAAACTATAAACGACATAAACTAATAAATAAAACCTGAATATTACAACTAAATAATATTTTATCTTTTTTTTGTTTTTTTTTTTTTATTGATTAGAGGGGAAAAATAAAACTTCATTTGTCGCCATCATTTCAGCCGCAGGTTGTCCACTGCTAAGGATCAAGGATCCAAGGATCTCCTAGATAACCAGTTGAAAAAAAAAGAATGAACATATTAAAACTTCGTCGCATTAAAAGGACTATAAGTACTTAACCATGGTCGCGCAATTCCAAAACAATAAAAATATCGACAACACATCCAAACATAATAAAAAACCTAATCAAGAAAGTATCACTGGCCACTAAACTGCGACAAATAAAGAAGATAATCAGACTAGCGCTAATTTAGCGAGAATGGCCGACAAACAGCTTTATCTGCACATAGAGCAGCGTCAGATGAGTAGATCAAGGACGAGAGAGAAAGGTTCATGTAACTGCCAAAATTCGCCAAGTTTTTATAACTAGATGAAAATCTTCTATGCATTTAGGTAGCCTGAAATAATTGTCAGTGTTGGCCACTAAGACACCCAAATCATGTTTTTATTGTTTTGGTTTCCCTGTGAAAAAAGTTACGGAGATCAGACGGTAGTCGTTGCATTATTATAGCCAGTACCTACAAATCGGGACGATGATTAAATGCGTACCTTGGGTTCTAAAGCGTAAGCTGAAAATTTAACTAGAAACCATGTTCGGAATAAGAATTGCGCTGAGATTGCCTCACATAAATCGTTTTCTTTTATAGTCAATTAGGGCAAAGCAAAACTTTAAAATATTCAGAGTTGTTGTCTTTTTTCGCCACATACACTTATTCACACAAAAGAATATACTTAAGTAAATTCGTCACACATTACATGCACACACACATTTCATACACAGTTTAAGATCGTGTACACTGGGTCTCATAAAAAGTATACCACAACACCCTGACACTGTACACACCCTGACACCTTAGGTTGTATACTTTATATGGTCCAATGTACGGCACATATTTAAGTACCCGGATCGTAGCCTGTTGATTCTATAAATTTCAAACAAGAAACCGTTTCTCACGTCGCCATCACTTACACTCCGCATCAGATTCATAATGACAAATGAGAAGTGAGCTTCGAACTGACGGGGAAAGATCTTACAGAATGCCACATTTACGTCATCTCATACAAAATCTCACGTCCAATCTGGTTCATCTCGCTGACACGCTCGCAGAAGTAGCGCTAGTATAGATTCGAATTCATCAACCGAATTTAGAATGCCAATCAAGAAACTCACAGCGGATTCAGATTCGAAGTTTAAACTGAAAGCTTACAGAATCAAGGCCCAGTTGTGAGATTTCTCTCTGTTACATTATCTACTCGAGGGCGGCAGGAAGTGATTCCACGGAACAAAGGGCCAATAACGGACCACGAAAGGGATATTAGATCGGACAGCGTGATAACGAACTTGGAGGGACGGTCCAGGGGTTTTCGGTGTTTAGAAATAATACGTTCTAGGGTTTCACCCTGATTTTTAACACGCTTTTAGCATTTTCACCTGTATGTATGCTTCTCTTTGAATCTTTGCGCGTAATTTTGATTAATGTCGACACAAAAATTGTATTCTTACTGAAAACACCAGAGTGCTCCAAAGGAGTTCGAATCGTGAAGTGACGCAAAAAAATTTTTTATCTATGGAGTGCGCCCTGGTAAATTTATTTTAAATTTTGCACTAGTGGCGATGCAAATAGATGTTATAATAAATGTTTGTTTGTTTGTGATATCTTTACTGCTCCAGTGATACACATTTTTTTCAAATAAATTAAAAATCATTTTTTTTTTAATTTATTGATTTTATTTAAAATAAAATCAATAAATTAAAAAAAAAATGATTTTATTTTTACCATTTGTTGTAACAGCGGAAATATAATTAAACAATTTACAAGGTGGTACCGATTCTAAAAGGACTGGGTTCGATCATTTTTCTGCCCAAGTTGAAAAATAAGCTTCTTCAAATTTTCAAGGGTCTTGAGTATTTATTTACCTATGCATAGTTATAAATTGTATTTATTACAAAACTAGCTGTTCCCCGCGGCTTCGCCCCACGTGGGACTCGGTTATATCGCGCCCAAAAGTAGTATATTTGACCTCAGGTCGTTAACTACATCCCTACCAAATTTCATCACAATCGGTTCAGCAGTTTAGCCGAGAAAAGGTAACAGACAGACAGACAAACAGACTTTCGCATTTATAATATTAGTATGGATATGGATATACGAAATTTTTGATTACGTCGCAATTTCCTTAGATGAGAGATAGACAAACGTACAGAACCCTAAAAATCATCTACAGACGTTCATTAGACACACCACAAACGATTACGCTAAAGCATCCATTCGCATTTGATTTATGAACGACCCCTGTACGCATAAATTCATTGTTTTCCTAACCCCAGACAGGGGCAGTATGGTTGGCATTTGCAAGTAATATATTTAGATTATAACCAGTTATTATAACCTATGTTAGATCAATATTCATTTCAAATAATGATTTCTTATGTTTTCGCGATTGTTACACATTAAATTAAACTATTTTATACGGTTTTTTATCGCGTTTATTTCATTTATTTTATTTTATTTCATTTCAAATATTATTATTATGAGTAATAACACGTGTTGGAATATTAATTTGGCTAGAACCCAGATCGGCCGCTGCAGCGGTGACATGGTGGGTTGGGGTTTTGCACAGAACCCTACTGACATTCGTTGCCTATGTGGTCATCCTCTGCAGACGATGGAGCATTTGTTGCAGTGTCCATCGTGCCCTCACAGGTGTACCTTCGAGGACCTTGTGCAGGGCACGCATAATGCAATTAGAGTGGCGGAGTTTTGGTCCGACACCATATGTTTTTTTTTATAATACTTTTTACGCCATGGAAACTAGTCCGTTAAGGCCTTTATTAAATTTATTAATCTTCTTCAGTCCTACTTTAGTCAAATCAAGTCAAAAAGACAAGTCAGTAGTCTAGTCCAGTCAAGTAAGTAAGTCTAGTCAGATGGCTAAGTGAAGCGGTGGAAAAATTTCACTTAGCTATAACTTGGAGATTTTGGTGACAAAGATAAAAAGTCACGTTATCAACACTGTACCACTTCGCCACACTCACGCTTGTTCATGAACATTTTGCGAATAATAATCCGTCAATATTATGCACAAATACTTGAAAAAAACTAAGTTTTGGAAATAAAATATAGCGCGGACATAGCGACAGTTTACTTTCCCCTCCAAAAACTCCGACACCATATGAAACAATCAGACATCGACACAATGTAGAAGAAGAAGATTTGGTTTATGATATTTTTGAAGGTATTCGTTACCTCTGTTGCATTGTTCGGCTTTGTTATTTGTATTTCTTTACGCCCAAACCGCTGGACCATTTTTATGAAATTTGATATGAAGTTAGCTGATACCTTGGATTACCATATAGAGTACTTTTTATCACCAAAAGTATGCGATTCCTGTAGCTTTGGTCAAAAAGTCTGATAGCCAATGGTGCTTTATAACGTAGATGGCACTGCTGTGTGTAATAAGCTTAGCTAGTCAAGGAGCTGACATAAGCCCTAGCGCCACCAATCATTTTATTTCTTTTACTTTTCATTACAAAAGTTATAATAAAAATACTAAAAGTTATTTAATAGCGAACTGTTGTCTTAGATTTTTTCAATTTGACCTGATTTTAGAGAGAAATAAAATGATTGGTGGCGCTAGTTAGCTCATGTCAGACCCTTAAGCAAGCATATACCGAAAATCGAGTTTCCGTTGTAGATAGCGAATCACTAATATTCCTCGGGACATATAATAAACTTTCAAATAAATTCGTACCATCTCTCTTCCTATATTCCTCGTCAATAATGTATTTCCTCGCAAACAGAGGCTCAGTATTTGACAATGTGATAAAGAAAGCTATAAACAGAATATATAATACGTCGCCAATAAGCAAGAGCAAATGTCTTTGAGGTATAGGATTTAGTCGACAAAGAATAGCGATTTAGTCTCGAGCCTCTTTAGGCAGGAAGCTTTTTTTTCATCACATTAATAATTTAATTGAACAAATAAGTAATGGTCGCTTGAATAAATAAACTTTCATTCATTCATTTATAAAAACGTGGTCTTAGGTATTATGGCCCTAGGCTCTGTCTACCCCGTATAAGATAAGGCGTGACTATATGTATGTATGTATGTATGCACTAAAGAAGCAAATAAGTTTTGTTTTCGTTATTTGTTTCTGTTCCCGACTTGTGGTGGATTCCACCATATAAAGCGCTCCCAAAAAGAGTTTTTGACGTGATGCAGACAGCTGGTCATAAAATTATGCCAAATCTGTAAAAATATAATATATCTTATTAAAGGGGGGGGGGGGGGGATCTAAGACGTTATGCGTGTTGCATGCTCTATAAGAGCAACTCAAAGTTAAAATAAGTTTTTTGTCGTCGTGTTTATCAGGTTGTGACCACAATAATCCAAATTATCAGCTAGTTTCTTGCAATTAGATCTATTCTAAGCTCGGTGTACGGCTTCTTAAAAAAAAACCAAAACATGCTAATTAACCCGCTGCCGCCATCACTAAGCCCCAAGCCGGCGAGCAAGAGTGAAATGTTGCGTAAAAAGAAATCCTTGAGTGGGCCAATGTCGATCCTTATTTATGAGTCAGCGTATTATTATGACTCGCCAATTTTCCGGGAAATAAAACCGGGTACAATCGCGAGAAGGACGTGACGGAGCCGTATTGCTTTCCCATTTGCAGGGCTCGAATGCAAAATTGTGAGTCATTCGTTTGCTTTAATATATTTTTATGATGACTTTTAAAGTTTTACGTTGCATATGTTTCGTGATGGAATTTCGGCATTCGCTCAAGTTTGGATTTTGCATCAAGCTACAATGCTGTACTTGTACTTAATTTGTATTATTTAGCCGACTTCAAAAAGAAGGAGGTTCTCAATTCGTCGGAATGTTTTTCTTGGTCATGCCATAAGTTGACAACAATGAATTCATTTATTAATTTTCTATACTTCAATAATAATAGATGCTTCCTCCCCAAGGAACTGTGTTCAACAATTTTAATTATTTTGCAAATTAATTTTTCAGCTTGAAAGAAGTTAAATAAATACATAAAATATAAATAAAAAGAATAATGAAAAGTATTTTTTTCTTGTCTGTCTGTTAGTCTAAGTTGCTTTGTTTTAACTCAGTAAACAAATAATGTTTGTTTCATCAAAGTTGGTTTATTAAAAAATTATCGTCATTTGAATGAAGTCAAGGCATGTTAGTTTACCTGCAAATATGTAGAAATTTCGAACGAATGCATTTTTTGATTTGGTTATTGTCATGACTATTGATTGAAACTGTATAAAAGGAAATTTCCGAAATTCCTGCGGGAATTTCGAGAATTAACTCCCACGGGAACAGGAGCGAAAGCCACGTGCACGAAGGCGCCGGCAACAGCTAGTAAATAAATATAATATAGACGGGCATTTCACACAAATTAAGCTGGTTGAAAGTAAGTTCTTCTTGAGTTGCGGGATACCAACTCTCGTTGAGTTGGTATCCCGCAACTCAAGAAGAACTTACTTTACAATATTTTATAATAAATACATAATGAAAAATAACCATCCAAATATAAACTGTGTTTGAGTTTTAAAAAGTACAGTCCATAAAACTATAGATAAATTACATTATTAAATTATAAATTTATTTTGAGCTAGTTAAATCATTTAACACACATAGGTATATATCAAATTTTAACGACATTAATAAAACATTAGCGTGTCTTCGGAGCCATAAAATATTGATATAACACTGTTATATTTCTCCCTAATCCCAATCATAATCCAACGTAGGGGAGCCCTTGTTTTATTCCCCTGGTTATCCGATAATAACCTGATATCACCTCATATTAATTACCTCATATAATAGATGGAATGGGGAATAGGAATGCTTTTTGTACTATTTATACTTGAGCATTAATACTGACCGCTTATTATAAATATTGTGCACTTGGTATATGGATTTAAAAATAAATCATCCGTACCTTTGTTGAAAAAAAAAAACTGACCGTATTAAATTTAACCGTTTGATAAAGGTTTGTGGGCCCATTGCCTAAGAACACTACAAGGATTGAAGAAATTGAATTTGGTTAGGAGCCCGCGTGTTTGGGGTGAAAAAAGAGTGTGAATTATCAAAACATAATTTTTTAAAGTATCGTCATTCTACAACACACTTATTTAGTACTTTATTTAATAAGTTATCGAATTTAGGATCACAGTTTCTTAAGTGATCGATAGATGGTATTAGTACTCGTATGTCGAAAGACTTTATTGGTTCACTAAAAACGGCGTGTGTCTTTTTAGGACGGTTGAATTGTACTAGCATAGTATCACTACATAGTATAAAACAAAGTCGCTTTCTCTGTCCCTATATCTTTTTGTATGCTTAAATCTTTAAAACTACGCAACGGATGATTTTGGATGCGGTTTTTTTTAATAGATAGTAATTCAAGAGGAAGGTTTTTATGCCCATGCGAAGTCGGGGCGGGTCAGTAGTTCTGTAACAAAGGTATCAATTTCCTCATAAAATATAGTGTCAGTTAGGCTAATTGACTCTTCACATCGTGGTCATCATCATGATTATATCGTATGGGTTACAGGGTCAATCAACCATGCACATCCTGATGTCAACGTTCTTCGTCGCCGTAGTTTTCGAGAGAAAATGATGAACAAATAAATGAAAGATATTTATTCAAGTGACCATGACATGATATGACAACATTAATAACATATCTTATTTCCAATGAAAATGCTTAAACAAATACTCAACATTCTAAGTACATTTTGTTTTTGCTCACAGTTTTAGAAAATACACAAATACTTAACAAACTTTGTTAAACAGAAAATTACACATTTCTCTGTTTGTCTGTACATCACAGACCTAAACAAAATACAGACGGATCGACGTCGAATTAACAGTGAAGCTCTAAAAACCCACTGGAGTGTATCGCGGTGATGCGTAATGGCGATTGGCTCTAGCTTCACTAGTTGGTTCATTTGTGTGAGTGAAAGCCAAAGTATGTATGTGAAACGAAACGGCCATAGTTTGCAGTCTTCACTCGTGTTGTGTATGAGACTACGTCTGGAGCTTTTATAGGCCTGTGTTGGACACACAGAAAATGAAACAATTACAGATATATACAACTGTACTGTAAAAGTTTCTGTATTTTGAAAATCCCGTGGGAATTCCGGGATAAAGTATAGCTTATATGTTGTTCCAGGGTCTACGCAATCTCCACTCAAAATTTCAGCCAAATCGGTTCAGCCGATGTCCTGTGAAAGAGTAACAAATATCCATACAAACTTTCGCGTTTATTTTATTAGTAGGATAGGATATTGTTGCATTATTTAAGTGAGGTAGAACATTAACAAGGTCGTCTGCTTGGATATCTCACTCTCGCCATCTCTACCAACAAACAGCAGTGCTGAACATCATCATCATATCGAGTAGGCGTCACGGTCAATCAACCATGTACACCCTGGTGTCAGAGTTCTTCGGAATCGCCTCTCGGACTCTGACGTGGCTCCTTTAACGACTACCAGATGGCAGCCGAGACCAACGGCTTAACGTGCCTCCCGAAGCACGGAATCATCTTTATAATCAGTCAGCAATGCTGATGGAAACAAAATAATAAAAAATGTAACAATAATCTGAAAATCCATTTTGGCAAACAAGTCACAGGCAAAAGTTAGTGGAGTAATAAAGTTATAAAAGTTACATTCGGTTGAAATTTTAAAACTATCGTCATAATACTGGGGTCAGTAGCCACGGCTATCATCGCCTTGGGAATGCAGCGAGTTATGGTAAACTACTGAGCGAAAACATACGGATAGATTTTAGTTTATAAACGAGCAATTTTTAAGGGAACCAGTGTTGGACACCAGTGCTGATGTTGGCTAGTACTGGTGTCAAATTTGACAAAATGGCTAAAATAATTTAAGATACCTTAATTGAGGGTTAAATGGCTTGAATATATGTTCTGTTGAAGGGTTGGTTGTCGAACTATTGTTCTTCGAAACCGATGGTTTTATATATTTTTGGAACTTCAAAGGCATTCACTATAAAACTGAGAGCCCATACAATGACAAAGAGATTTGCTGGCTTAACTGCCAATAGTTGGTCTTGAACTTTTAACGATATTTGTAAGGTGGCTCGCATCATTTTTAAACAGCCGTTACTATATCTGTAGCAACCATTAAGATATCTATCTTATATTTTCTCATCTGGTAAGAAGATATTAGGATCTAATTGAGGCGACTACGAAATGTTGATTTCGTTTGCTTTTCATAGGTATTTTCGGTCCGATATGCAGTTGTCTATCACACAATCTTCACTCTATCGATCATCAAGCGCATCGTACGTTCTCACTACCATTCATTATCAAGTTTTAAGGTTTTGGACAATATAATTTAGTTTGTTGTCAAGACACTTCTATCATTTCCTCCACATCAAACTAATACCCCGTACAGTGATTGAGCTCGAGAAGAGCGCAACATAGTTTTTACAAATATCTATTTTTATTTCTCTCGACTGCAGCGTTTTTGCAAAATATTTGCGTCCCGTGTGTTTCCATCTCAGACGTTGCATACCTTACGCTTTGCATTCGCGGAGTGGTCTCACTCACGCTTCGTTACCCCACGAGACGCGACAAGGGTTTTTGTCTCAAAGGAAACGAGGGAATCTGCAGATTTCTGCTTTTATTTTTCTTGTTTCTGCAACATTTTATAGGGCTGTAGCTCAGTGAGATTTTGCTTAATTGGCGACCGTAATTGGGTAATGAACCGTTTTGTTTAAAAAACTTATTAAAGATGAGGTTTTCGGGCTTCAAAAGTTGGGTAATATTAGCTTTGTTAGCTTTGTTGGTGAACAATATTTTATCTGAATTAATGAGTTGTTAGACATTCTTTGATGTTTGGTAGGTAAGTTGTTAATTTTTAATTAAAAGTTAGGAGAAACAGTTTAATAAAATGTGAAATCATCATTTAACAATTTAACTGTGTATTATACATATTGTCATCTCACTATTACAAATTATAGAATACTTACTATGTATGTATATATATAGATATATTGTTCTACCTCAAATTTATTTTTTTGTACTATTCGATGACATTTTTAACTAACACCGACCATGCACGTGTTAATGTAGACAACACTAAGAATGTTGGCATAGCATAGGTTGGATATGCAGGCAAAATGATGTATCTATAATAACATATTCTTTATTGTACCAGGGAAAAACAGACACATTAGTACCATAACACGGACACGGTGTGTACCCGCCTTTATTCAGGTACTCGTATCTATAACATCCCTCGAGTAATATTTGAAAAAAGAACACCCAATGAGCTACAGCAAAAATACATTAAACGAAACAGTCACAAAACAACAAAGTTCGTTAAATAAATGACTCTGTAATGTGGGACGCACTAAAAGTCACAGCAAGAAGGCCTGAATACGTCCCCGCGTCAACATTACCAGCTTAATGTCACGCCAGGGCCGCACTCGGGTTTTCACGCGTTATCATGGTGTGCGGATCTCTCTAGACGCCTCCGTTCACGAATTTGGTTTAGTGATGCGACACGTTGCGTAAATGACTTTGCGTTTTCAGAAAACAGGACTGATTTTCTCGTATTATTTGAGAGCTAATAAATAGATCTACGTTTGCGAACTAAATTATGAGCAATTTGAATGCAAATGGATTCGAATCATCACCCGCTGTTAAATTTTAGAGTCTTTTTTGAATAAAAACTTGATTCTTGTAAAAGTATCAAAAGTATTTAAAAGAGATAATTGTATTTTTGGGCTGTTTAGGTTAGGTTGACATTTGTAAACGTTGTTTTCAGGGTTAAAAAGAAGATTGTATATAAAAACAAAAAAGAGGTTTAAAAAAAATGATTTTTATTAAATTTTACCAAATAAAAATAACAATTGCGTATGGCATAATATAAAAAAAAAAATACATCAATCTGAGCGGACAAAATTTGAAAAAATTATTTCAATAAATGAACATTTAAAAAATTGCATATCATTGTTTGTTTGTATGTCATCATCCAAATGCTTTTTCTTGTAAAAACTAAAGTTAGAGCCCAATTTTTATTATTCTGATTTTCAATGACAATGAACCACAAATTCAATGTAATTTCAAATATCCTCCTCACGTGTCCCACATTTTTGTGTTTCAATTTCCCGGTCAATGAACTACCCATCAATCACTGAAGGGTTGCCACGAAAGGGTTACACTATAAAAAAGATCTTATTAAAACTTTGTATCGCACTAGAGGTCTCTTGTCCTTTACTGAGATTGATTTAGCCATTGAATAGGTTTAGAGATAAATAACTTGCCCACTACGTTGGTAAAAATATATTTTTTAAATGGAATAAAATAAATTTATTTGCAGGCAAACACGGTAAGAATACATGTTAGGACAAAGATTACCTATGTCTAGATTAAGTTGAACAAGTTAAATGTTATTTTAATGACTGTATATATTATATATTTTTTCCACTGGTAACACTGCGACCGTGATAGGCGAATAGATGGGTGCTTATTACTTTTGAGCAAGTATATCCGTAAAATACATTAAAATATGAAATAGTATTTTTTTTTTATTTCTATGATTTTCATTGTACATATTTATGAAACTTCTTAAACATAATTAAGTTAAATTGTAGAAATACGTCATAAAATTAAAATAAATCAAATTAAATTCATTTAATTTTAAACCCGCCCGTGACCGTTTCCGGTGCAAAGGTGCCCAGGACGCTTGCTGCGTTACCTTATAGAAGGTGGCGTGTGGGTTTCCACTAAACCAACTTCTAGCAAAATCGGCATTCAGTCGCACACGATGTGTAGTTAAGTATAGCAGTAGGAAGCAGTAGTAGGTAGAAAGCGGAGAAGGTATAGAGAGGAACTTGATAACAAAAGATGATAGTCTATACAGATATATATGACTACTAGCTGTTCCCCGCGGCTTCGCCCCGCGTGGGACTCGGTTTTATCGCGCCCAAAAGTAGCCTATGTTCGACCTCAGGTCGTTAACTACATCCCTACCAAATTTCATCACAATCGGTCCAGCAGTTTAGCCGTGAAGAGGTAACAGACAGACAGACAGACAGAAGGCAGAAAGACAGACAGACATACTTTCGCATTTATAATATTAGTATGGATAGCACAGTTTAACATATTACAAGATCGACACCAGACACGCGAGTTATATCGTAGAGAACCGACGAATGAAGACAGCCGCGATCCGTCGATGTTTCTCATTGCGCGCTCAGCAGTTGCCAAACGTTAGGTTGGGGTTTGTTATGAGTGGCGAGTGTCTCGCTACACCCTCTTTAGATAGCTATGGCGATTCTTTGCACCACAAGCGGAACGCCACGTCGTCGTCAAGTAATGTGCCCAAGTGAGGTGATGGAAGAGCATGCAGCCATGCCCCTGATTCCGGCTGCGAAACAGCCTTAAGTCTTGCCAGATCCGCACCCGCAGCAGAACCTCGTAAACCAACCCGGCTCCTATCCTATATATTATTCATTCATATTGTGTTGAATGTTAGGTTTACAAGGACAATTCAACCCTGCAGGCGTCGTCAGTTTTTGCAAAACCGTCTTTAGACTTCTGACGTCGTTATTGAAAACACGGAATCATTTCTTATCAATAAAAGACCCAGACATGCAGAAGAAAAAAGCGACTCCATTGTACTAATGTTTCTTTTTATTAGTTAAATTTTCACATCATATCTAATTTTTTCTTTGTTTATTTGTCATTGAAACGAAAAGGAGAAATAAAATTTTAAAAATTTGTATATATCCAAAATGAATTTACCTACAACACTTTCGAAATATAAAATCGAAAATATAAGCGCATAAAACTTTACCGTCCCGACGCTGAGCCAAATGCGAACACTAAACACTGCAGATATTCAGCACTTATACAAAACAGAGCAGAACAGTAGCCACAATTGTGGGGAAAATCAGTAGGAATATACTCTTCAATGGAGCGAAGAAAAACCGGCAGCCAAATTCTGTCTTCAATAAAAATCAACTACAAAATGTCTGGCTTCGCGGTGCGATCAAATTCGCTTGGAACGTTTTGAGTCATGAGCGGAAGCGTGGCAAAAAAGTGTCATGGTAAAGCCGTGGTCGCACCCACTGTATAGGTTTACCAACAATGTTCGTTTTTGGTGTTCCTATCATCCATTTACAACCACGACCACGGCTTTACCATGACCATTTTTGTACCTATGCATTTCTGGATTTCTATCTCATATTATTTGCTTGTTTCATCTTTTTTAGACACCACGTAGTCGGGTTATAGTTTTTTAACTTAATTTATATTTAAATTGACGACATTTTTGATCTAAGGTAGATCAAAGGTCAAATTGTCATCAATAAATAACAATCAACTTTGCTGTGCGATTAAATTTGCTTGGTACATTTTGAGACATCAGTTTGTATCAAATCTTGTATCAAAAATGTGATTTTTTATAAGGTGGGCCACATAGGTAAGCTGTATTATGTGGTATACTTTTCTGCGGCTTACTGTACTTACCAAATTCCTTTGCGCGCTTCCGCCATTGGCTCATGCAAACTTTTGCCGTTGTTAAACTAAATTGGTACAAAGCTCGTTTGCTAGGTTATCACTCGCATCTATTTTTGCAACCAAACCGCAGTGCATTTTAGTACTAGGCCACTAGACTAAAATTTACTATTATATTATACTTTTTAATTTAATATTTAAAAACTTGACAACGCGCTAGTGACACGCTTAAGATATCACAAGCGTAAGTCTTTATATAAAAAAGAAAGTCATGTTAGTTACAACATTTAATTTTATAACTCAAGATCTACTAAACCAATTTCTCTGAAATTTTGCGTGGGTACACATAGTTAAAAGTATTGTAAAGGACAAAGAGTACCTTCTTATATCACGTGGACGTAGCCGCGGACAATAGCCAGTAGGCAATAATTACCAGCCGCCTAATTTTCGCAGGCAATTTAATAAAAAATATGTTGCCTATGAATTGTACCCCATCTCTTGAAGTAAATAAGATTTTCTATACAAAAAGTCCCAAGGGATTCTTTTCTCGAATTAATCTCTTAATGCCGCCCCTACCCTTTTCATTAAGGGGATGATCTAGGAAGTAATTAATCCAGGATATTTTTGTATAAGAGCTGTTTCAACGCCGTTCCGTTACGTGATAAAAATAAGTAAAATTGGATCCATTATTGCTTTATCACTCGGAAAACGTATTTATTTTCACCTTTTGGAAGTGATGTTTCATGTTTTGAACTTTTGATTCCATTATATTTTATACCTTTATTTTGTAAACATCGATAAAATCTCATCGCTAGAAAGTCTGGACTCCCATTTCAAAATCAATGACTCGCTCAAAATTGATTTGACGAATGATATTATTTTGTTTCCGAATTATTTTCATTTGACAAAACCAGTCCGTCGAATGATTTTCTTTTGATTTACCAGTATCAAAGAAAATATATACTATGCAAACCTTGGATTACAAAAATAACACCGATTTTTAAGACTGATTCGATAATTTTAACTATTTATTTAGTCTTAACTTTCTGCACTAAATACATAGAAGGACTTAATTAATGTCTTAACATATTCTATGCAAAGAATGATGGCGGAATTTTACGAATAAAAAAAAATACGGATGAGTTGATTTTTTTTTTTACAACATCATAAGAGTCCCAGAAATACATTTCTGTAAATAAAATATTTTTAAACCCCCGGGAAAAAAACTAGATTTTTATTATAAATTATGTTACCAGAACTTAAATATGGCAATGTAGAAAGTGAAACATTCGCATAGAGCCACGATTTACAACTACCAATGTCACTGTCATTCAAACTGACTTGAATTCTGTAGATTGCGGTCTACATAGAGAAAGTGCAAAGCAATAAATATATTGACTTTCCTAATATCCTAACCTAGTACTCTACTATAATCAATTAAATCAACTGTCAATGTCGATTTGACAATGCTAGCAACTGTCAGAGTGACATGATGTTTCAGTTCAGTTGTGGTTGGGTGGGTTTTGTTTTAAATATGGCGATGGAAAATGAAACAAAAGGACGACTTTTAAAAAACGGAACAATTAAAAAACCCCGGGGTTTATAATTATTTAGTGGTGGTAAACGTGTAATTAGTTAAGTGTTCTTGCTAATGCGATTTGTTTCAAGTTATCTATATTTTTTTTCGTACAAACGATGTATGGGGCTTCGCCAGGATTCTTTTATATATCATTTTATTTAAATGATGCTTATTTAGGAACCTATAACCTCATTGTTTGTAGATAACAACAGCAAAAAAATGTTTCTTTATTTTTTTGTACAAATAATATTTTCAACCGACATCTTGTAGCATTATTTTGACGCATTATAAACCAAGTAGCGTGCCTTTGAACGATTCATCTAAAATAACCCACATTACTCTGTGCACAAAAAAAATATACAATCGAAAAGTGCGGGCAGACAGGGGTAACGAAGCGAAAATTGAAATAGACTTGTGAACACGTAAGAAATTCTTGTTTATTCCTTATCAGTACGCTGAAAAATCCCACTCTTATTGTAAACTGATAAAGTTGAATTTTCTGTGGTACGGTTACCGACGGATTGTTGGTTTAGGATCGTCGGTGTAAGGGGCGCGAAATCTGCTAGCTTGAATTTAGTTTGTGGGCTTGCTACCATCATATTTGGTCAGTATTTCCTGGTACATATCTTTTTGTGTTTATTTCCTACTGTTTGTTTCGCTTGCTTGATGAATACAAGTAAAAATTGCCTAATTAACTAGATATTTATGGTGTTCCGTTCTAATATTTGGTCAGTCGTTGAAAACTTTAACTTTACATGCATATCAGACCAACGCGTCCTTATTAAGGCTCCTACCAGCGCTAGCGACCATGAATTTTAATAAAAAAAATATATATATTTCTGTAAGTGGGTCTTTTAGAAATCCTCGCGCAACTTAAGGCGTTACTTCGTATGTAATGGATATTTATTTCTTTTTACAATAAAACTGAAAATACAAAACTAATGTGTAAGTGTAATTTTGAATTATTTACTTATGTGTATAACCCAAATCGTGGAAAATCAAAATTGTAATTACTTAATGAATTATTTTATTCGATAATTTAATTTTTTACTAGAAAACTTAAGAAGAAAATTTTATTTTATAATTGAATAAATTTAATCTAGAACCTAATAAATATGCTTGGAAACTTAAAATTTATTAAACATTATCAGAAAATAGTATAATAATTAAATTAAATAAAGGTAAAGTATATTATGTGGTAAAGTATTAACTGTTCGGTATATAGTGTCTATTCGTTAAGTTCATATTTAGTAAACTTTTGTAAACCATCTATTTGTTTCATACTACCGATGTTCACGAAATAAATAAATTTGAATTTGAATTAAGGTTTTTATTTAGTTTCTAAATATAACATTCATCTACATTCGTTAAATGTTTTAAATCTGATTATATAAAAGCTAATAATCACAAATTATAGAATATTATAGGATACCAGCTTTCGCGTGAATTTCCCTCGGGAACAGTGCTTTTTTCCTGGGATGAAAGGTACCCTATGTCCTTCTCAATGTTTCTAGCTATGTGTATGCGAAATTTCAGGAAGAATGTTTCAGTAGATAGGGCGCGAAGAGGTAACAAACAAACAAATATACAAAGTCACTTTCGCATTTATATTATTAGTTGGGATATACTTATAATTGATCTGGCCAGAGTAAACAGACTATTTAATGAGCGAGCGAGCTCTATCAAATGGAATCGTAAACAATCGCTGGATATTGTGTAAATAATTATAAAAAAGCAACAAAATTTTACTTCTATATTAATTTCTATAGCTGTTTTTTTATAAAATATAGTAATGTCACTTGAAGTAATAAATAAAATTAACTAACCAAGTTAATTTTAAGTGACATTTTAAAACAATTTAAACAAACTAAATTATAAACTAAACAAATAAATAAACTAACATAAATATAACTAAAATAATGATTTACAAATTGTACAGTCCCGCCAAAGTGTCACACCGCGGTAATGTACCCAGAAGGCTGGCAGAATTGCCGAGTTGTATGGCGATACTAAACCTCTGTGCCAGGTAGGTTCCAGCCTTCTGGTCACGAGATACGTCTATCAGCATTTTCGACGAAAGATATATAAGATAAGACGAAAAAGCTGATGAGCCGATGGACCCCACGGGCCGAGAGTTTCTACCCCAAAAGGCTCAAATATGTAGTTATTACTTATACCTACATATTTACGCCTTTTGAGGTTCTCTGCCTCAGCTGCAGCAGCACCGGCCTTTGACTTGGTGACCTGGAGATGGGACGGAGCCAGAGTGTAGACACAAGTTGCGTCCCACACAAGCGGAAGTCCCAATCTCCAAGGCACCAGTGTCATAGTTAATTGGTTTTATAGAGCATTTTTGTTTATATTCATTGCATATTTTCAGGATAAGCCATATTGTTAAGACTGTCTAAACGATAGATATACACTTTATGGTACCAATTAACAAAAAAATAATACAAATAATGCACTTAAATAATTGTGTACAAAGGCGGGCTTATCGCTATTGCAATTTCTTCCAGCCAACCCTAGGGTAGAAACGAATTATATATTTAAAAATCAGCCAATGTTATTATGTTCTTTATTATTTTCAAACTTGTAATTTAGAAAAAAAAATCTATAAAACAAGACAATTGGTGAATCCAGTCAAAGTCACGTTACAAAGTTATATCGTAACTAAATAAGGGTCTTGGGATTTAATGAAAAAATAAAACCCAATATTAATAACGAAAGATTCTTTCTATCGAAAAGGTTACGTGAACTGAATGGGAAAAGCTCGTCTTCGGGGGAATATTACGGCACGAGTGAGGTATAAGATAAATGAAACCCTCTTCATCTGAGTGTGTTTACCAGTTATTTCCTTCTAATTACCTCCGTGGTCTAGTGGTTAAGGCGTTTGCCTGTAGACCCAAGTGTCGTGGGTTCGATTCTCCCGGAAAGCGTACTTTGTTTAGTTGTTTTCAGTTCGGTAAGGACATTGAAGGCTTGAATCACCGATTGTCAGATAATAGAGATTTCTAAAGTGATTGATTATGTTATTTTAATTGTATTTTAACTTTTGGCAAATTATTATGTTATGTATAATTTATTAATGACATTTATTACAATTTTGCACACTTCCGCAAGAGTTAAAATGTACTTATAAGGCTAATAAACGTAAAAATGACCATCTTTTTTATACATTTTATGCGAATAATTGATTGATCTGACTTGACAATTGACTTCAACAAGTGATAAGAATATCCTATACTGAAAATAAACAATTTGAATTTGAATCTGCTTCGTATTTATCTTTTTTTTCTAATATGCACAATATAAATATTAGTAATGTTTCCAATATTTTCCAGAATATACCCTCGTCAGTTATTGGATAAGTTGGTTTTTCGTGTGATTGGTGTAGACGGTCGCGATATATTGCTATTGTCGTGTGGAATACTAATAACAGACTAAATACACAAACCTTAGGGATGATATAATGTCGAGGGATTTGTGCACGATTGCTATTTTTAAAGAGATGACGAAAGTAGAATAAGAAAGTTAATCAATTAGTTGTTGTGCTGGTTTAAGGTCATGTAAAAGGCGATTTAAAAGGCGATTAAGGGATTCTGGTCTCAATTAACATGTTTTGATAGGTAATAGAACAGACATATGAAAACTCAAAACGTAGTCTCAAATAAAATACGAGTGAAGCCTTCAGATTGAGGCAGTTTCGTTTATCATATAAGACTTTATACTCACACAAATAAACCAACTAGTTATACTGGATCCAATTTCCATTGTTACGGATCACCGCTGTACACACACATAAATATGTGGCTATTTTCGAGCTACGCTTTCATAGTCATAAAATATAAAATTCAGGCAATTTTTTTTAAATCTATGTACGCTGTTGATTAGACGACAATTCGACTGTAGTTCTTTTGATTTTTGACTAGAAATATCAAAGTCTGTGAAGTAGTTAATAAACTCCACAAAAAACTACTCGACTAGGAATTTATACGTCAAGTAGAAGACCTGCGAAGTTCGAGAGCAAATGGCTGGATGTGGCAGAACACAGAGAGGTTTGGAAGGAGATGGGGGAGACCTTTGCCCAGCAGTGGGACAGTATAGGGTAAAAAAGGTTATATGTCTATGATACAAGAAAACTAAACGAAAATCGATTCATCCGTTTGGGAGCCACAGAAACAAAGATACACAGATGGACACGTTAAACTTATAATACCCCTCTATTTTACGTTGGGGGTTAAAAAGAGCATCCGAAGATCGGTTACATTTCTTCATTTATTAAGTTTATCTTATTCTGTTCTTATTTTAAACTCCTTGAGTACCCTTAAATCATTCTGCACTTCAGTTCATCCACTGAACTTTCCTTCATTGTTCCTCAGTAGGAATAATTTATCACGAGTGCTGAAAAAACGACTAAAGGAAGATAGCTCGCGTCCTAGTTAATGGTCTGTCATTGGTTTAAGTTTTTGGGATCATTAAGTCTTCTTGGAGTTATGGTGATACGATACTATAGCACAAAAAGGGGCTCGATAGCCTAGCGGGGCCCGCGTGATCGTAACGAAAGCACGCGTCAAGTGACGGCGAGTTCGCGGCCATGCTTGCTCCTTCGCGTTTCAGAAAGCACGTTAAGCTGTTGGTCTCGGCTGATACCGGTAGGTTTTCAGCCGGTCGTTCTGAAAATCCTTGGGAGAGGCCTATGTCCCGATTGTCCAGCAATGAACAGTCTGTGGTTGAAATGATAATAATATTAAAACCGAGGTTAAACAATGTCAGTCGCTCGCTCTAATATGAAGTTTAGTTTAGTACCTGAGAATTCCTCGTATAGTGAAACATGCGTCATAAGGGATTTTAAAAACTATTGGTGACGGGCATCATATTAGTAGCAGGTGGGTGCCGGCCGACTTTAGTTTGTACGACTACTGTTCCAAAGCATCTTTGTAAGTACTCGTAGAAACATTAATGCTGATAATTTATGAAGAAATAAATATGGGAGCGTATAATTTAAACTTAATCCTTTATATACTCGTAGTTATGGGTTATTATCACTTTACTTTCCCGAATATTACTTCACTCTAACAACAAATCAATTTCAAAGAATTTGAACAGTTACAAAAGTAATTAAACTAACACACGCAAACCCTCGTCAACAAGTTTAAATTGGCTGTGATGTAAAAACAACATTTGCAATATGTTTCTATTGGGGATGAAATTCTATCCTGTGGGGTATGAATTATCATAATTTTGTCAGAGCCGGACTTTTCCTTTTCATATTTTTTTATTCCACCGGGCCACAAACTACCCTGGTCTATATGGAGAACGCTGAACAGGGAGGTTACTACCGTCTCTTAAAACCATGCAAGATCCAGTGAGTAAGCGAGACAGCGCAATACATGATGTAAGGCGACATCTCCCTTACTCACTAGATCTTGTATGATTTTAAGAGACGGTAGTAACCCCCCAGACTTTGGGTAGGGGTCAGCAGATGTCAGGAGTTACGGAAGGAGTGGGGACTTTCTGACGAAGACAGATGTCGCTGCGGAAGTACCCAAACCATGGCACACTTGCTGTCGCCCGGCCTCTGCCGCATCCTGTTCAGTGGACGACTTGATGGAGGCAAATTGGAAGGCCATTGAGACCTCGCACTGGGAACTAAGTATTAAGCAATTTGACATTGCCACGAAAAGAAGAAGCGATGTAACTTTGGCTTTGGTAGAAAGGTTCTCGAATGGCGACCACGCACCGGCAAGCGCAGCGTCCATCCACCGACCAGATGGTCAGATGACCTAAAGAGGATCGCGGGCAGACGCTGGATGCAGGCCGCTTTCAACCGGTCGTTCTGGAAATCCTTGGGGGAGGCCTACGTCCTGCAGTGGACGACCTGCAGCTGAAATGATGACTTTGGCTAAGCCTCCTGGGGACTTAGACACTACGCTATGCGCCACAATTTGACAAAAGCAGTTCCGAAACAACCAGCTGAGGAGCTACCAGGAATGCTCTAGTATTTAAAAAAAGGTGGCCAAAAAACAGAAATTTTGCGTTTCGCATGCTCTGATTCCAATGCAGTTGACGCTCAACTTCTTTTATTTACCTAAACCAAAATAACTTTGAGATGTTGTCACTGTCTTTAGTAATTTACATGGAAAAATAATACCATAAAAATATTTATTTCGCCCGCTCATGATGATTAGGTTGAGAAAATTGAAAAGAACCCATAAAAAAAAATCATTTTCGAAACTTCGCGAACTTCCATACGATGGTACCTATATTATTCTATCTTGTTTGGCTTTGTGAGGTATAATATATATTTTTAAAGAACATAATAGAAAAAACAAAATTTGACTGCTTTCCTTGATATTTGTTTGTTAATGTTTTGTTCACGAAAATAACTGTTTTGATGTTTTCTAGACCGGAATAAACCTTTTAATTTACGATGAGAAAAGTCAGGTTTTCAATATTTTAAAATAAGATAAGTAATAACCTCACTTCTATGTAATTTCTCTTAAGGTATGGGTAATTTTAGATCCCGATTGTAATTTTAATGCTTTATAATGCACATGAAGCCGTTATGACGTAGCTGAGTATAATATTATCTTGAAATAACACACAGAATACTTTTTGTACTCTAGATGACAAGAAGCGAAGTACCGTAACAAATCTCATAGACCCCGTGATTCAGTGGTTAAGGTGTTTGCTTGTAGGCCCGAGGAAGATTCCCACAAAAAGCATACTTTGTTAAATTTATTCCAGTTTAGTCAGGACCACGCAGATTTGAATCATCCGATTGTCTGATAATAAAGATGATTCCGTGCTTCGCTGCTGCCATCTCGTAGTCATTAAAGGAACCAAGTCAGAGGCAAGAGGCGTTGAAGAACTCTAATACTAAGATGTGCATGGTAGATTCACCGTGTCACCTACACGAATGATGATGAACAAAATTCACGTTGAATATCTGACTGCCTCCGTGGTCCAGTGGTTAAGGCGTTTGCCTGTAGACCCTGGGTTCGTGGGTTCGATTCCCACGGGAAGCATACTTTGTTTAGTTGTTTCCAGTTTGGTTAGGACATTACAGGCTTGAATCACCTGATTGTCTTTTAATAAAGATGATTCCGTACTTCGGAAGGCACGTTAAGCGGTTGGTCCCCGCTGCCATCTGGTAGGCGTTAAAGGAGTCAGAGGCCAAGAGGCGGTTCCGAAGAACTCTGACACCAGGGTGTGCATAGTCTATTGACCGTGAAACCTACTCGAAATGATGATGATGTTGAATATTTATTTACTTCTTACTTACTGCGATGGCTCGACGACCCAAAGTGGATCCTGGCCAGCCTCCTACACAAGAGCTCTCTACTCCCACCTATTCTGCGCCACCCCTGGCCAGTCGGCTCTTTGGAGGGTATCCAGGTCTCTACACACTTCATCCTTCCAGCGATACCTAGAACCTATACCTATAGGTATATAGGTAATTTTCTTAAATAATCATAATCATTTCAATAGAAGAAATTATTGAAAACGTCCCCGCCTCAAGCGTACATTTCGGTAGAACAAAACTAAAGTTTTTAATTAGACTTGCTTAACTTAGATTAGTTATACTTTACACTGTTCAAGGGTATTTTAGCCGAAGTTAAATGGAACCAATTGAAAATGGTTCAATCGCAGTAATCCGATTATTGTTGGCGACCAGTCAATTATTCGTCTTGAGAATTTTGTCCACGACTTCATTCGGACATTTTAGAAAGGATTGAGACTTTCGCGTTTTCTTTGGCTACGCCCTTTTGGTGTTAAGTTAACAGTTTATATTTGTCTCTTTCGTTTTCTTGTACTTCCACATAGTTTCAGATATTAATGGTTACCTGCTCAGGTTTTGCACGGGTGGTATACTCAAACTATCTATAGATATATAAGTAATAAGAATATATATCTATAGAAGTTCAAATAATCTTTACATAGAGGTAAAGTTTTTTTTTAAATGATTTTCTCTTTGTATTGAAGTTAATAAGAATCTGTTCTTCTTCTTATTCGTACACTCTTGTCAGAGTGGTCGTGATTACAGATTGGATTGCTCCGTGGCCGCTGCTCTTGAGATCCTTCTCCATACATCTCTATCTGCGGCTTTCTTGGAGTATACTGTTGCTGGGCACTGTGTTACAGCTTTACAAGATCTAGCCACCTCGTTGGAGACCGACATACAAAGTACTAAATACTTTAAAAGAAAGATGAATGAAATCTTTGAAGTTATTCCCAAAGTTATGCCGTGACCAAGGGAAAATATCTCTGGGTTGACGTGACGTTTGGGGGAGGGCATCCGTGTTTGTGACGTTCGAGCGAAGCAAGTAGTATAGTAAACATGACTGCAAACGTAACACAATAATAAAATAAATAAGATGATACTCTAGTTAAAATTTATTATTTACACATTATATAAAAATAGCTCTAAAATAAAAAAACTTTACTATAAACAAAATTAAAACCTACAAAAAAAAATTTATTAAAAAATGTCCCGCGAAATCTTATTGATATTCTGTTTAAGATTGTACTATGTCCCAGTTATTGCCTCATTGCGCATTCCTAGTTTCAGTCACGTAAAACTTCTATGAGACGTGAAGTCCTGATACTTTTCGATTCTCTTTGAATACTGCGAGCTTAGATACCTTTGAATATCCCATGTTCAGTATTTTAGATCTTAGCTATCTCTTGAGTCACACAACTTAAATATATTACTTACACTTTTTACATAAAGTAGTTCATTTTAGAGCGGCCATGGTTTATTAGTTTTCGCCAACCAAATCACTATCATCACTATCACTACATAGTATAAAACAAAGTCGCTTTCTCTGTCCCTATGTCCCTTTATATGCCTAAATCTTTAAAAGTACGCAACGGATTTTGATGCGGTTTTTTTTAAAGATAGAGTGATTCAAGAGGAAGGTATTTATGCCCATCCGAAGCCGGGGCGGGTCGCTAGTTTTACATAAAGTTCATTTTAAAGTATCCAGGTCTTTTAGTTTTCGCCAACTTTATTCAAATCGAATAATTTAAATAAAATCTTTTACATACATACATATATTCACGTCTTTATCCCATACGGGGTAGACAGAGCCTAGAGCCATAAGACCTTAGACCACGTTTAGCATAATGTTAGTTGAAACAGGAAATCAATAGTGATGGGTTGCTAGTCGCATCGCCTATGTCATGATTTCCCCATTCGGCGATTCCCTCAGACGACCTTTACGGCTTGCGCGGGAAGAGAAGCAGCTGGTACATTCTATGTTTTTCTTTTTCTCCCAGACCAACATGGAAGAGAATCTTTTATTACTTGCAATATAAATAAAAGATTTAAAGTTTAAAGAATTGAGAATTTCCTCCTTTCATACACTTTTTACATAAAGTTCATTTTAGAGCATCCATGGTCTAACTTGCAATATAAGTACAAAATTGCAAGCATTGAAGAAATAACTTAATGAAAAAATAAAAACAATAACAAAAAAATACCAACGAATTAAGAACCTCGTCCTTTATTTGAAGTCGTTTAAAAAGCCCGTCCTTTGAACATTAATTTGCCATTAATTTTATATTTTACACTTTAAACACCTAACTGTCTACCGGTGACCGACAAACAATTGAATAACTATTGTGTCTGCGATTGGGGTCAAATTGTTAAATCATCGTCATCATAATTTCAGCCGCAGGCCGTCCACTGCTGGACGTAGGCCTCCCAAGGATTTCCAGAACGACCGGTTGGAAGCGGCCAAATATGCCTATGAAAAGGCTAAAAATATATCTTAAAAGGTTGCTGGAAATCTAGAACGTGTGTTATATCCTATTCATGGCATTTCACGAATGTGCACAAAAGGAGAGAATAAAATGTATTCGTCGATGCTAAGGAATGCTCGGCTTCCAGCATTCAGAACAGACGTTAGCCTTAGGGATATATGTGGAGATAAAATGGCAGGCATTGGGAAAATTATATAGCTTTGCATGTGAAGATTAATATTGAAGATTCTGGAATTATTTAAAAACAAAAACAACAAGACGTGAATGTCATTATTATGGTTTCAGACGCAGATAATGTTTTGCTGGATTATCAGAAAAAACACTAATAAATAAACACTATATTGCACAATAATCAAAGATTGCATCATAAATAACAACATAAAAAAAATAGTTTTAAATAAAATATCATTAATTTATTCATTCAGTCATTCATTCATTCATTTATTCATTAATTTATTCATTCAGTCATTAATTCATTTATTCATTCATTCATTTCATTCAAAACAAGCTTAATATTGCAAACTAAGAAACGACTTACAACAATACATATTCAAAGTAATAGGTACGACATAACACACTAGCTTTAATAATATTAGTATGGAAGTATGGTTGTACACTTTTAAAATTGCCTATTAATGCCCGGATAATTTTGAGAGCTGTACAATTATCATGCTGTCACTGTCATATCGCTGACATTCAGCGCGACAGCCTCACTTGAGCAGTTCTCAAAATTGAGTAGCGTTTGAGTATTCGAGCGTAAGCCCCTTCAATTTGATAGCCCACTCGATTCGAATGATTTAAACTTTTTTTTTCGATCTGCCATTTTTTTGTTTATAAAATCAGCCATTTTGTTTTTATGATGACGTCACATATCCTATTTTGTTCAGAATGCAAGGAATCAAGATACCTCACACATCCGTATCTGATAAGCCGTTAAACACTACTGTTGGAAAGAAACATGTTGCATATAAACATACATGAATCCTCAAAACATACATACATACATATCATCACGCCTGTCTCCCGTAGGGGTAGACAGAGACTAGAGATCCTCAAAACACAACACTCCTTTTTCGGTCAGTCGTAAAAAAATGGAATAACAGCCGTTGAACTAGGTTTGATTGAAAGACTATACTATTGTATGTGACTTAAAATATTTCCTAAAGGTAACAGGAAACACCTTAACCACTTTGATATTCGAGACACATCGAAAACATTGCGACTGCACGACTCGTAAAACTTTTATGCAACGAACTGCTACTAGAATGTGCCGAGGAAGATATCAGTTACACAGTTACTGCTTTATTTTGATGCTAAATAATTAAACTAAAATTTGTACATTTAATTGTATTATTAAATTTACTTTAGGCCCATATTAATAAACTAGCTGTGCCCGCGACTTCGTTCGCGTGGAGTTAGATATATAAAAGAGATATTATTTATAGACATCCTTATTATTTGCAGATGATTTCTCAAGTAAATGTAATAATCCGGTTTACAATCTACTTCACAAAAAGGAGGAGATTCTCAATTCGTACTCATTTTATGTATTATTTCGGTTTTTTAATTTTCCTATGAGACCCTAAAAATCTTCCGGGATAAAATATATTTAAGATGTTAACCTGGTACATAAGGTAACACCATGCAAAATTTCAAGTCAATCGGCTTAGTACTCTTGGAGATAAGCGTGATCATACAGACAGACAGACAACAAAAATTCAAAAAAAACAACTTTTTTCTTATTTTTATTAATTTTAAGTGCCCCTCTATCCATTTCAGTCAAAAATACTAAATGTACAGATGAACTATTTTTACTGTTTTATCATATTTATAGATAGATATCATACATATACAAATTTCATTCATTAATTCACTCGAACGGAAACCATTCAGAGAGAGTTCAAGAGAGTCCGTGAAAATATCTGAAACCGACTGGAAATCGATACTTTCTGGTTGCGATATCTTTTGAAGTAATATAATAACGAAGTTTGATCAAGTAGCATCCTATTTGTACAACAAATATATCAATTTATTTTTTAAGTTATTTTACAATGAACATTGGTTTCCTCACGGATTCGTTCTAGAATTTTCAACGCCATTTTTTTGTCATCATTATTTTGTGATTCGTTGTGCTATTAGGAATACTTATCTAGACGCTTTTTACAGGGGAATCTTGGTCAGATTTCCCTGTAAAAAGGACTTCAGACGGCAGTTGCTCCATTGTAATAACCAGTTCCGCCAAATCAGGACCTTGATTAAGTACCCTGGACTCTGCGTTAGCTGAAGATGCAACCGGGAAACATGCTCGGATAAAGAAGGAAGCGCAGCATAGGACACCCACCGACCGGAAGGTCAGATGACTTGAAGAAGGTCACAGGCAGGCGTTAGATACAGGCCACTGCCAAACGGTCATTTTGGAAATCTTTGGGGGAGACCTATGTTCAGCAGTGGACAGCCTGCGGCTGATAAATGATAATGATGAATGAAAGAGTTTAATCTAGCCATACGATTAAATAAAAAATATTTTTCACAATTATAATAACACCAATTCGTTAGGAAATAATAAATATGCAGTATCCATTGATTAAGCACAGCTCATCCATTTATTACCTCTATTAGAAGCTCTCATAAAATTCATTGGAAACAAAACAATTTAATTAAACTATAGTGGACTAACTTAGTGCTATAAGCATTGCCCCTACTATTTGTTTTATTTTAACTAAAAAATGTTGATATTTTTCCAGTTAATGATTTGTAATTTATTACTTACTTTTTACTTTTTTTTTTTCATTATTAGAATTTAGCTATAATTATACAACTACACAATTAACACAAAAATATTATTTATAATTTTATAATTTCAAAAATGTAAGAATTCTAAATATTTTATGCTGGTCTGGGAGAAAAAGCAAAACTCAGAATGTACCAACTGCTTCTCTTCCCGCGCAGGTTGTAAAAGTCGACCGAGGGAAATCGTGGAATGGAGGAATGATATAGGCGATGCGGCTAGCAACCCATCACTATATTGATTTCCTGTTTCAATTACCATCATGCTAAACGTCGCCTAAGGTCTTATGACCCTAGGCTCTGTCCACGATCACAAAAAAAAGGAAATCACAATTTTGCATGCCTTATTTTGGTTAAAAGTGAGATTCATACAAAGAATATTTTCCATGTTTTTGCCGCTTTTAATGCAAATAAAGTAGATTTGGTTTGAATGCAGGCTTGAGTCAAGAGATTTTCTCATCGAATAACAATAGTAGAATCCGCCATTGTGATACCACGTAGCAGCAAAATAATCATTCAAAACAACATTTTGTTTTGTTTGTGTTGTATTAGTACCACAGAACAGAAAAATTATCCGAATAGAAATGTTTTGACGCGGATTTAGTTCCAGGATCAGTGTGGCTAGCGTAATCTGTCTTCTTACTTTCAATTCATACATGTAAACCACACCACACACTATTAGAAATATATTACGCAGTTTACAACAAAGCTACCTAATATTATCGCCAATAACAGTGGCAATAAACGACGCAATCAAATTACCCGCCCATTTTTTCTGTTAATCCGTTGTTCACGGCTGCCATCTGGCAGTCGTTAAAGGAACCATGTCATTGGCCGAGAGGCGGTTCCAAAGAACTCTGACACCAGTCAGAGTTCTTAAACTAAATAATGTATGCTTCCTGTGGCAATCGAAACCACGAACCCGAATCTAGAAGCAAACGTCTTAACCACTGAACCACAGAGGCATAAAACATGGTAAAATTACACAGAGGGTAGTAAGACAATCAAATTAAACTAGCAGAAAATTCAGGTCCTCCCCCGGATTTGGTTGTCCATTTAAATCGTCCTACAGAGAAAGTTTGTGATTAATCAACTAAATAATAAATCAACCGTGGATGCTTCACAATGAAGAATAAACTGTATTTCAGAGGCAATTGATAGCTTTTTTGATTGACTCAGTTTTAGCTTAAAGAGTATTGCTTTGACATTTGTCAATTCGGTTTTATTGATATTGTTTTTAAAGGTCATATGAATAATATTAAATTTAGATTTTTATAAATAAAATAAGAATATATAACAAAGAATAGGAAACTACTAATTTTTTTCTTATACATTTGTCTTCGTCTTAGTCCGAGCGTGTTTCCCAGTTGCATCTTAAGCTTACGCTTCAGAGCCCAGGGTACGCTATTATTCATGATCCTGATTTGGCGGAAATTACAATGGAACGACTGCCGTCTGATCTCCATAACCCTTTTTACAGGGAAACAAGATCCACAGGAACATGACCCGGGTGTGTTAGTGGCCAACATTGTCAGATTTTTCAGGCTGCCTAATGACTGCCATCTACCGATAACAGCCGGGACCAACGGCTTAACGTGCCTTCTGAAGCACGGAGGAGCTCAAGATAGAAATGCCACTAATGGTGACCAATCCAAACATGGCCGTGCCATCGCTTGACCCGCACTATCGTTACGAACACGCGCGCCGCGCTAGGCTATAGCTTTCTTCTTATACCTATTAATACGTACTTGATAACTTTATATACTTTTTCGACTTCAATTAAGCTTAATACACAGTCAAAATTCAACTTCATTTATTTATTCTAATGGGGTCCTAAATTATAGGAAGCACGTCGAACCTTCGGGTCCTTTTGTCTTCAAACAGTGTTAGCGGAATAGTAAAAATATTTTTTTTTTAATCAACATAAAAGGGATTAAAGCCAGTTATTTATAAATACCAGCGCTGTTGTTTCACAGACTACATTTTTTACACCTTTAATAAAAATTCTAACGCGTTTTTATTTATTTTTTGCGTAACTACGTGTTGGTACTAAACAAGCACTAAAAGCTAAAAGCTTTTTCTTGTTAATCACAAAACCAAGCAATAATTGATCATGTTTGTCTATAGGGTATCGAAGTTCATAAAAATAGCTCTATTGTAATGTGATTGAAATAAGTAAAAATATTGACTTAAAGATATAATGTGACAGGATCATCATCAGGCATAGAATTTTATTAGGAAATTGCCCGCGAAGGCAATTTTTTTTAATCTATGGCAACAAACTACACAGATAAATTTGTTGTGTGTGCGGTAATTCTAAATTCTTTGAGGCCACGGCTATTATTATAAATGCAAAAGTCAATCTATCTGTCTGTTACGCTTTCACGGCTAAACCGCTAGACCGATTTTAATGAAATTTAGTAAAGATATAATTAAGGACCAGTAGTGTAACACTGGCTACTTTTGGGCGCGATAAACCCGAACCCCACGTGGGCGGAGCCGCAGGAAACAGCTTGTAGATAGTATAAACGCATAGATTCAAATTCCATATCTATGATCTGTGGTATAGATCATTCGAACCTAAACCTGTCGGATGTATATTTATAACCTACTTAATAATCAGGGGAAACTCAAGTTAAGGGTGGGAAGTAATTTTAACAGCCCCAAAACTATTAATTTGCCTGAACTATCTATCAGACAGTATAGAGCCTATGATATTATTTCTAATAGACACCGAAGATAAGTTAAAACATTAACCCTCGTATTATGAAACGTTTGATAAGCCTATTTTTTAGCTAAAATGTGTTTCGTCTCGTTCTTTCACGTGAAATGTCAGGTAAACATATTTTAGTTAAAATTGGCTTATCAAACGTTTCTTAATACGGGGGTAAATCATTCGCATTGTGTATTACTTTTAAGCTATTGCATAGCTTTTATCGCAGGCTTTGAGCGCAGCGAGCGAATCAAGAAATTCCGTAACGAAAGTGATACCTAACACCCACCGCTCCGCCGCGCCGACCATGCAGCTCGGCCGAGCGTTCGTTCTTATTGCATAAGTTGATAAAAAACGCTATGCAATAGCTTAACCGCTGCAGTTTTCGAGTGAAGCACGTTTTTTTTTATTTTGATTGTCTGATAATAAGGTAATTCCAGTACCGGCTGCCTCTCGTAGTCGTTAAACGATTATCACGCCTATACGAAATTATGATGATCATAAGATCTAGATAAATAAATATATATATATAACTGCCTCCGTGGTCCAGTGGTTAAGGCGTTTGCCTGTAGACCCGGGGGTCGAGGGTTCAATTCCCACGGGAAGCATACTTTGTTTAGTTGTTTCCAGTTTGGTTAGGACATTGCAGGCTTGAATCACCTGATTGTCTGACAAAAAAGATGATTCCGTGCTTCGGAAGGCACGTTAAGCCGTGAGGCGGTTCTGAAGAACTCTGACACCAGGGTGTGCATGGTCGATTGACCATGACACCTACACGAAATGAATGAATAAATATATAGGGACAAATCACACAGATTGAGTTAGCCCCAAAGTAAGTTCGAGACTTGTGTTATGGGATACTAACACAACGATATATAATATAATATTATAAATACATATATAGATGAACATCCAAGACCCAGGACAATCAGAAAAAGATCATTTTTCATCTTGACCTGACCGGGGATCGAACCCGAGACCTCCTGAGTAGCGGTCAGGCATGTTAACCATTACGCCACGGAGGTCGTCGATCGAAGATAATGATATATTTTGTGCTATCTATTTTTTAGTAAGTCAAAGTAGGTGTCCCCATTAATTAACTATCCCTACACTTATAGTGTTGTATTACCATACACAGCTCGTGTTTCTATTAGCAGACCCTATTGTCTTTGGACCTTGTTGTTGATTCAAAGTCAAAACAAAATTGTCAACATGCTAGTACGCTAATGTCGTTTTGGGTTCGATCCCCAGTCAGGGCACGTTGGTCTTTTTCAAATTGTACTGGATTAAAGATAACTATTTATCTGTAATACTAGCTGTTGCCCGCGGCATCGCCCGCGTGACACAGTGCTTTTTTCCCGGGATGAAAGCCTTCACTATACTTTTAATTATGTAAATGCGAAATTTCAGCAAGATTGATTCAGTAGATAGGGCGTGAAAGCGTAACATACAAATAAACAAACAAACTCACTTCCTTTCGCATTTATAATATTAGAACTAAGAAATATGTGTATGCGAAATTTCTGCAAGATAAGTAGATAGGGCGTGAAAGCGTAACAAACATATAAACAAACAAACTCACTTCGCATTTGTAATATTAGTTGGTATCTACCTATTTTAATTAAAATCATGAATATCTCGTGCATCTGGACACAAATCCTACCTTAAGCCTGGCAAACCTCGTCTAAATTAATTAGGTGCGGCTCACCGACGTGACGTGAATGGTCCAGTAGACAGCTTCTTGAATTGACGTAAACGAGTATATATATCTTAAGTTAAACTCATTTATAAATCTACTAGCGACCAGCCTCGGCTTCGAATGGGCAGAAAAACCTTCCTCTTGAATCACTCTATCTATTAAAAAAACCGCATCAAGATCCGTTGCGTAGTTTTATTTAAGCATACAAAGGGACATAGGGACAGAAAAAGCGACTTTGTTTTATACTATGTAGTGATAGTGATAAGTATATGTAATAAAACAGTACAAATACTTTGTCTGTACATTTAGTATTTTTGACTGAAATGCATAGAGGAAATGACACATAAGAAGAATAACAGAAAGCTAATTTTCGTTTCAATTTTTTGTCTGTCTGTATGTATGTATGATCATGATAATCTCCAAAAGTACTGAACCGATTTACTTAAAACTTTCACCAATTGCTTTGTTTGGACTCAGCCAAATATTTAGTTTCTTTCATCAAAATGGGTTCATTAAAAAAGTTATCGTCATTTGAATGAACAAGATTAACCAATAAAGCGTATCAGAAACACAGAAATTTATACTTTCGCATTTATAACATTAGTATGGAAATATGAATATTGATTGAGATTACTTTGTCTTTGTTAGTTGAGTGGTTAAGACGTTTGCCTGAAGGCTCGGAGATCGTGAGTTTCATACCCAAAGCATTTGTTGTTTCCGAGTTTGGTTAGGACATTGTTTGACAATTTCCATTTTGCTATTTATTTAAAATCAACTCGCATTCATTAATTTGATGAATTGACCACAGTTTCACGGGACACTAATTGAAACAAGCCTGGTCACCGATTTTACCCTAATTAAATGAGGATTCGCTTAATATGCATGTGGTTAGCAAAAAATCGTAAACAGCGTCGGTTTGGGTTGTTAGGCGCTTTATTATTTAACACTAGCGACCGCTTCGGCTTCACATGGCATCACCCTATCTATTAAAAAAAACGAATCAAAATCCGTTGCGCAGTTTTAAAGATTTAAGCATACATAGGCATAGGACAGAAAAAGCGACTTTGTTTTATACTATGTAGTGATGATGTAAATTTTTAATATAGATATATATTTGCAACAGTATGTACATATATAGAGCTATAGAATATACATACTAACAGAAAAAAAAACAAAATCTAATAAATCTTACCCGTGAACATTATTTAGCAAGAATGCTGGCCCGCTGAATAGCAACGCTTATAAGCTGGGCTAAAGGTAGAGTTGCCTTTTGTCAAAATTAATTTTATTTAACACTAGCTTTTGCCCGCGGCTTCGCTCGCGTTTCCTTCAGGAACAGTGCTTTTTCAAGGGATGAAAGGTACCCTATGTCCTTCTTAATACTTCTAGCTATGTGTATGGGAAATTTCAGAAATATTGGTTTAGTAGATAGTAGTATACCCATACCAAATTTCATCAAAATCAGTCCAGCGTTATAGCCGTGAAAATGTAACAGGCACATTGACAGACTTTCGCATTTACAATATTAGTATGGATGTAGTTTATCAGTCAAATGGTCTCAGACCCAAAGATGCCGAAGACCATTTAATGTGGAGGAGAAAAAGCAAGAAAGCGGGTCATGAACTCTGAAGTAACCATTTGAGGAATTAATCAGGAAAGCGCTAAGATGAAAAAGATAAAGCATATCAGTTATCATCATCATTTCGAGTAGGCGTCACGGTCAATCGAACATGCACATCCTGGTGTCAGAGTTCTTCGGAACCGCCTCTCGGCCTCTAACGTGGTTCCGGTGGCAGCCGGGATCAACGGCTTAAAGTGCCTTCCGAAGCACGGAATCATCTTTATTATCAGACAATCAGGTGATTCAAGCCTGCAATGTCCTAACCAAACTGACAACTAAACAAATTATGCTTCCTGTGGGAAGCGAATTCACGACCCCCGGGTCTACAGGCAAACTCCTTAACAACTGGACCACGGAGGCAGTTAACAAAGCTTATCAGATATTTCCGACATCGTTGTAACGATATTAAAATCATAATATCAGGTGTTCAAACATCAAATATTATTTATTAAAATTTTTATCCTCAATTTAAACATGTTTCGCGTCAGCTCCCGCCACGCGAAAATATTGGTAAGTAGTCGTGGAAAATTTATTATATTTGAATATTAAAATTTATGAATTAACCTCAATTTATAGCGGTGAATTATTTTTAATTAAATTTTGATGATAAATGGATCGTTTTGATATTAAACTTATCTTTAATTTGAATATATTGTATTTTTTTTATAAAATTCATTGACATGTTTTATTTTATAAAGGATCATTCCACATGCCATCACCAATAGCGAAATATATTAAATGCGATCTAAGAAAATACTATTAAAATAATATTTTATATTTAATGATTAAAATTATCAAAGAATGGTAAATCAAAAACAGAGTAAAATAAATATTAATTTAGCGCTGCAATAAAAAAAAAGAAAAGAAACCTATATAATTCAATTTTAGTGATGGACTAAAGGAATGGACTGGATGGAATGGTAGTGTTTTAATATCGTCCCAAACGTGTTGCCAAAATAATAAAATTACAGAATGAGCTCATATTCAGAACTGAGTCAATAGAACGGACAAAGTGGCATGGTCCTAAAACTGTCCTTATTATTACAATTAGAAATAATGACATCACGCCTAAAGGTTAAAAGAGATAGTTCTGAAGCACAATTGAAAACATGACCACGTGCAAGTTTAAACACACACGTAAACTAATATCTTTTCATTTTATGACCCTCACGATAACCAAGATAACAGCACAAACAAGAGTTGCATGTTACGGAGATAAAGATGCTGTTATAGATGAGTTGATTATCACGGAAAGAACGCATTACAAAAAATTCCCTATTCGGGGCAGCCTTTATATAGTGGACAAGCTTTATGAGAATCGCCTGCGATGGTACGGCTATATTTTATGAAAGCCGGCAAGTTTCGTTTGGAACAAGTGACCTGGGTCGAGTAGAAAAGACAAACCGTGACCGCTTGGATTCTTATAAATAGGCTACGGTGACCGCTTCCCATCTGGTGGGCCGTATGCCGGTGTGCCTACGAAATGGCATAGAAAAATAAATCTGTGATTTTGTCAATTAGGTAATTACACATCTTGGAAAATTCTTTTCACAATTCTTACGAAGTGCCACATCTGTATCAACCTCATTTAGTCAAATGCGTCGTTAAATAAAATTGGGCATAAAAAGATCATCACTTAGTTTTATTTCTCGGAATACGTCTTATAACTTGTGGATGGCGTGAACTGTAACAGAAATTATAGAACTTTGGCTGTATATTTTTTATTAGCAGCTGTCATATTGCTGCAGCGTCGAACACCCACCGACCAGATGATCACATGACCTGAAGAAGGTCGCAGGCAGGCGCTGGATGCAGGCCGCTTCCAACCGGTCGTTCTGGAAAACCTTGGGGTGGCCTATGTCCAGTGGACAACCTGCGGCTCAAATGATGATGATGCTTTACATTTAAAACCGCGTGTGTCTGTATAGCAACGATTATTCGTGTCAAGCAATGGCGAGCACTTCCTGACTTGGATCGGACGCTACAAATGGCATTTCATCTACTTTTTCGTGGTTTAAAGATTCCGGTGATTATAAAACGTTGGACGCAAACGGGACGGGCTGCGTAAGTTAAAAATTGTATAAAAATCGGCTACTGCGCATTAAAGATCATTTCAGTTTATTGCCAACTTTTATGCCGAACTATACCACCAATTCTAAGACAATGACTAAAATGCACAATAGGCGATTGAAGCGCATTGTCTAGATACCAAGCTCGAATTAACAAAAAACACTGCATAAGTCATGGTTTCAAGCTAAGCACAGAGAGAGTTAATCTTGCTAGAATAGCTAGACTGCAACACAAATCAATAGTTCGTCAAGCAACCATATCGTGTGTCAAATTGAGTAATTAAGTCCACCATTCCCTTGAGCTGTCTCGTATTAAATGGATAGAATGCTTTGGATAGAAATAATATGCAAAACTAACCTAATATAATAAAGCTCTCCAGCTTTATTATATTAGTTTGTTAATTGCATAATGTTTCTATTAGTCTAGTTTTCCTGTAAAAGTGGTTACGGAGGTCAGACAGCATTCACTCCCCTGTAATATCCAGTACCGCCAAATCAAGACTATCATCAAAAACTTGCCCTGGGCTCTGAAACTTAAGCTGAAGATGCAACTAGGAAAAAGCTTCGGACGAAGTAGATATGGACAAACAAATTAAAACTTTGATGACGAAAAAAATTATTTATTTAACCTTTATACAAAATACAAATGTAAAGCACAAAAGGCGGACTTAATGCTAAAAGCATTGTCTAACAGACAACCGTTGGTTATAGGAGTGAGTAGCAGAAGGCTTGGTTATTAATTTGATGTATCTTTGATGAAAGAACAAACTTACTTTGGGAAGTGTCTATCCATGCCGCCTCCGTCAGGGCTGTGTAGAAGGGGCAAGCCTAAGGCCACGTCCACAGTAGGCAAACGTTAGCGGCCGACTGAGTTTGCGGCGTATCGATTTAGTACGCCCTTCAATATTTTTGAAATGGATTGTCCACAGTTCGCTAGTTTTGCGCTCACTGTACGCAGTTTGAAGCGTTCCGCGCACCGACTCAGTGAGCGGCCGACTCAAATATTAATACAAATATTGATCTGAGTTTGTAGCTAACTCAAATTTCAGTTAGCCACAAAATTGCGGCTCACTCAGTCGGCCGTTAACAGTTTGCCTACTGTGGACGTGGCCTAAAAAGTGCTGGCTCGATGTCGCAGTAAACGATATACGTGCTAATGGTCTCACAGCAGAGGATACCGAAGACCGGGCGAAGTGGAGAAGGAAAAGCAGAAAAGCGGACCCTGCATGGGGCCCAATTCTCGCGCCATCGAAGTTTACTGCACCGATTTTCTCTAATTTATTTCAAAGGTTTTTCACGGTTAATTCATTTAATAACACACAAAACAGATAACAATCTATTCATTGACAAAATATAAAAGTACAACATGTGATAGTTCTGATCTAATTGTAATCCAAAAGGATGTATCTAATAGCTTCGAATTATTCAGTTTGAACAAAAGAGAGCGCTAGCATACAAAAACTAAACAATTGTTAGTCTAAAATTATTACGGATTCCAGCATTAATAATTGTGAAAAAGAAACTGTAGGTAAGTAGGCAGGTTACTGCTTTAAAAAAACACAATTGCAGAAGTCCAATCGAACACATAAATCCATCGAAATTTTTCGACTGTGAAATGGCGTAAATGCATCAAAAAAAAAATGAGAAAATCGGTGAAATGAACTTAGATTGCGTGAGAATTGGTCTCCGATGCAGTCAACTGATGAAGCAATCGGAAAAGCGCTAGGATGAAAGCGAGATGATAAAAGCATAAACTTGCAGGCATTAAGCAAAATATTTGCATCGAAATATCATTTCTAAACGCGGCCGGTAACAATGAACGTTGATAATTAATACGCATTATAACTACAACGATGCGAGTTGCATTCAAATACTGATTTTGTATTTGTGAAATTGAGGATAGATATCGACCTATATGATGTAATGGTTAACATGCCCGACCGCTACTCAAGAGGTCCCGGATAAGATCCCCGGTCAGGTCAAGATGAAATAATATCTTATTCTGATTGCCCTGAGTCTTGGGTATTTATCTACATAATAATATGTATTTGTTTTATATAAAAGAAATTCGTGTTAGTTACACTATTTACAACTCAAGAACGGCTACACTGATTTGGCTGAAAATTGGTAGGGAGGTAGCTTAGAAACAGGAGAAGGACATAGGGTACCTTTCATCCCAGGAAAAGCACTGTTTCCGAGGGAAGTTAATGCGGGTGAAACCGCGGGCAAAAGCTGGTTTGTTATAAAATATAGTCAGTATCCCATAACTTACATTGGGGCTAACTCAATCTGTGTGATTTGTTCCAATATTTTTTTTTAATTATTTTAAAACCTGTATAGAAAGATAATTATTTTAACTAAACAGGTAGCGGATTAAAGTACAGTAGGCCACAGAGAAAATTATACCACCTTACTCTTCAACTTACATCTTTGGTTTAATATTAAATGAGGACCACTCTACATTTACGTTCTTTTATAATCAAAAGATCTTTTCTGCCATAATCATCTCAAATTCAAATTGTTTATTTTCAATATAGGATATTCTTATCACTTATTGACGTCAATTGTTACTTATTTTAAGTTTACCACCACTTCCAAAGCGCAAGTGGAGAAGAAGTGGCGCCACAAACTCCACTGCAGCATTTTCTTCAAAAACGTCAATTCACAAAATTTGAGTCAAATCAGACGAGTTTACATTTAAATATTTTTATATATATCTTGAAGTATCTTATTATAATCGCGGTTGCATTTCAAAAGTTAGTATGGTTTTATCTCTAAGTGATCCATAGATGGCGTTTATGTCTCAGTATAGAGCGGACTCTATCATTACACAAAAAATTGGCGCGTCTTTGTATGGCGGTTGAATATCTGCATAATATTATTCTGTAATCATTGGAAATAGGTATTCCCAAAAATAGATAAATGATATCAGCAGCACACGGATAAAGCAATAACTGGCTGCAGTAAGCTAAATATTTGCACAATCGATGTTTCATTTCTGAACGAGAGCCGGTAATAACAAACACACTGTAATCAGTGCACATAAACAGCATTGCACATTGGATATTGTCTTTGGTTTTTCGATTTTTTAAGTGATAACTTCTATAACGTTGTGCACTTTTTGGAATAGGTAAAAAATGTTAAACTCATTGTCATACATAGAAGAATAGAGGCCGGCGTGGCGTAGGAGAGGAAGTAATATATAATAATAATAATAAAGCCTTTATTTCCGAAATTACATGGTTAGAACAATTTATCTACACTTCACAAAATGTCTCTCAACTCGGTGTGCCTCTTGGCATAGGCCTCTTCCAACTCTCTCCACTGTCCTCTGTCAGCAGCAACTCTTGTCCAATATGGGCCAAGTGTTAAGCGAATTTCGTCTTCCCATCTGGATAATGGGTGACCCTGTTTTCTTAGGCCGTCCCTAGGGTACCACAAAGTAATTTGTTTGCTCCATTTGTTGATATTGCAGCGTAACATGTGGCCAGTCCATCCCCATTTTAGATGATCAATACGTGTAAGTATGTCTATAATCTTAGTTCTTTTTCTGATGTCGGAATTCCTGATTTTGTCTTTAAGTTTTATTCCTAGCATACTTCTCTCCATTGAGCGCTGGCACCTTGCCAGCTTTTCCCGTTGGTTCGATGTGAGGCACCAGGTTTCGCAACCGTATGTTAGACAGGGAAGAATACTGATGTTAAAAGTCTTTCTTTTTATATACATGCTTAAATCTTTGCTCTTCATAATTTCAGCCAGTGACCAATATTTTTTCCAACCACAGGCAATTCGTTTATTTATCTCCTTAGACATAGCCTCTTTCGGTGCAATAATTTGTCCCAAATAAACATATTCTTGCACGTACTCAAATTTATTACCTTCTAGTATAATGTCTATTTCAGCACTGTTGGTCATCATTTTTGTTTTGCTAAGATTCATTTCAAGCCCAACTTCTTTGCTTTTAGCAGCTAATGTTTGTATCATATGTTGTAGTTTGTATGGATCTTCTTCTAGCAAGACTATGTCATCGGCAAATCTTAGGTGGTTTAAGCGATTGCCATTGATATTAAGACCGTATTCACTCCAATTTATTTTTCTAAATATATTTTCGAGTACAGCATTGAATAGTTTAGGTGAAAGTGGATCGCCTTGTCTTACACCTCTGTCGATAGGGAATGAATCACCTTTGGTTTCCAATTTTATGTAACTTTTGCACTCACTATATATTTTTTGAATTATTTTAATATAGGTATCTTCAACTCCTTGCTGTTTGAGACTTGTCCAGATATAGTTGTGATTCAGGCAGTCAAAGGCTTTTGAATAATCGATAAAGGCTATATATAGAGGTTTTTGGTATTCATTATATTTTTCGAGAACTTGTTTGATAGTATGAATGTGGTCAATAGTGCTGTAATTTTTCCTAAATCCTGCCTGTTCTATGGGTTGGTTTTCTTCTAAAGTCTTAGATATCCTTTCGAGTATTACCTTTGAAAATACCTTGTAAACATTTGATATTAAACTTATTGGCCTGTAGTTATTTATATCATCTTTGGGCCCTTTCTTATGTAGTAGAATAATGTATGATTCTCCCCATTGATGTGGAACATTTCCGGTTTCAAGTATATCATTGAACATTTTAGTCAAGATTGGTGTCAGTTCTTCTTCTGTGCCTCTCATTAGCTCATTGGGTATGTTGTCAGGTCCTGGTGCTTTCTCAAGCTTTTGTGATTTAATTGCTTTTTGGACTTCAACTTGAAGTATTAGTGGTATTTCCTCATGTTCGTTATAAGTTTTATAGTTGGTCACGTCCTCAATATTGGATTTTGCTTTTGCATAAAGAGTTTTGTAATATGTTGTTGCTAGGTGAAGTATGTTCTTCCGTATTGTCTCTTCTTTGGAATTTTTGTTTTTTAATCTTGGAATCCATTCTTTATTGTGATCTATCAACTCTTTATAAGCCTTTTTTATACCTCCTGTTTTTTTGATTTCGTGTTCCAATTTCTTCAGTCTCTTATTTTTCCTATCTTTCCTCATACTCTCTCTTATCTGTTTGCTAAGGGTTGCTATCTTCGTTTGGTTTTTCTTGCAGTTTTTGGTAGTTGTTAAAATGAGCCTTCTCTCATCTAGTAGTCGGGTAGTTTCTATGCTAAATTTGTTATTCTTGTCTACGTTCCTTTTTATTTTAACATGGGAAAGTTTTTTGTCAATGTAATTATATTTTTCTATTACGCTAATATCAGAGTTAACTACTTTTAAAAGCGGTTTCATGATACATGGGTTAATATTTTCGATGTACTCTTTAGATAATGATGTTGTTCCATTTGATATATTCTTCCTAGAGAGTTTTGGTTGTTTAGGTTTTATGCAGCATCGAATCATACGGTGATTGGTGTTGAAATTTAAACTCTGTATTATGTGTGTATCGTTGAAGTGTTTCACTCTGTTTGTTATTATATAATCGATTTCATTTTTATAAATACCGCCCGGAGACAGCCAAGTCCATTTCTTTATAGGGTTTTTCTTGAACACCGAGTTAAGTACAGTTAGATTGTGTTGGAGTAGGAATTCTCTTAGTCTATTTCCGTTTTTGCTTCTTTTACCATAGCCATATTTTCCTATAATTGTTTCTTCTCCTGGTCCTCTAGTGCCAATTTGAGCATTGAAGTCTCCCATAACTATGAGGTGGTTGTTGCTATATTTTTGAACAGTGTCTGATAAATTATTATAGAAGTCTTCAGTGTCGGCTTTATCAGCTTTTTCGGTAGGTGCATAGACTTGTATAATTGTCCACACTTTTTTGTAGCCTGGTAATCTGATATTTAGTATTGCTAACCTGTCAGAGATTCCTATTAACTCTTGTATGTTATCTTTAAGAACTTTTTTGATTATAAAACCCACTCCAAAATGACCTGGAATCAGGCCTTTGTGATATAAAATGAAATTGTCGTATTCTTCTATTTTCTCTCCATATCTTCTCATTTCGCTAATTCCTAAAATATAAAAGTTTATGTTTTCAACTGACGTTTCTAGTTCTAGAAGACTTTCCTGTGTTCTTAGGGATGTGGTGTTAAGTGATGCAATACAGATAGGTTTGCTTCTTTTGGCGGCTGCGTAAGACGTATTTTCTTTAGCTGGTGAGTTACAAATAGTAGTTAAGTTATTTGTTGTTGGAAGGTAGTGGTCATGGTTCCCCACGGTGACCAGCCGGCTTGGGGAATTTTTTTCCGTGGTTGAGTTGGATATAGTTATATTATTTTTGGTTTGGTTCCAGGTGCCAGTGGTCGTTACAAGTTTTTTGGGGTTTCAGCCATGGAAGTTGTCCTGGCGCGTTCTACATAGTGAAGGATGTTAGGTTTTATAATTTCTTTTGTTGTTCCCTTGGTGGTCGGAGGAGTTTGGATGCCCTTTATGTTTGGCTTCTTTTGTGTCGAATCTTTAGGAGAACCTGAATCTTCCCTCTTTCTCTTGTCATTTGTTTTGTCTGTTGGTTTCTTTATAATTAATTTATCATATTTTAAAAATGCTAAGTTGCCCTTCTTTCTTTCTTCTTCCACTTGAGGTTGTAGCTGTTTACGTTTTAGAAGTACTTCTTTAGAGTAGTCTTCCTTGACATATATGCCTTCGGGTAACTTAGCTTTGTTTTTCAGTATCAGGTGTTTTTTCCACATCGATGTGATGGTTATGACGACAGGTCTATTTTTAATATTTTTCTTTCCGATTTTGTATATGTTCTTGATCTCCTGGCTGTCTAGGTGTGTTCCTGATTTTATAATAGTTTCCTTGATGTAATCTACCAGTTCAACTTCTGATTTTCCACTCTCTTCAATTCCAAACAAAACCAAATTATATTTTCTTTTTTCTTTCTCGATTGAGTTTAGTTTTTCTTCTAAAGAACATATTTTTGATTTCAGCATTGCGTTTTCTTCTGTTATTGTTTTTAGCTTCTCATCAATCGCCTCCGAGATGCTTTTTGTCACTGATTCTGTTATGAGTATAGCTTGATGGTTTAGCTTTTCTTCTAGTTTTGACCATAATAATTCCATACCTTTTTCCATTTTTAGTATCTTTTTGTTTTATTGTAATGGTAATATTGATTTGGTAATAATTGGAATTAGTACGCTGGTAACACTGCACTGTCAATGTCAAAAAGTAGAACTGTCACTTTATTAATGATGAAAATGTCAATGTCACTTTTTAATATTTATAATGTGGGTAGCAATGTATGACTGTTTAAGTTAATAATTTCACTTTTCATGTTATTGTTCAATGTATTAATTGATTGTTTTCTCCATACAAGTTAAGCAATTTGCACAAATCACTATAAACTATTTTCATCGTTGATTACTCTAAAGTACCCGGCGTACAGGACCTTTAGTTTGCACTAATTACACTGTTATTGTTTTATTATTAACGGAGCGCGCTGACGTACTTGTTTGCTTAGCGATCACCGGAACCGGAAAAAGGAGAGGAAGTAATAGGCTCCTCTATTTCTACCGTGCGGTGATAATGTATGCCTGCTACTGTCTTCACTTCTGCCATAGTAGTACGACCTCCGTGGCGAAATGGTTAACATTATGCCTGACCGCTACTCAGGAGGTCCCGGGTTCGATCCCCGGTCAGGTCAAGATGAAAAATGTTCTTTTCTGATTGACCTGAGTTTTGGATGTTTATCTTTATATGTATTTGTTATAAAAATATAATATCGTTGAGTTAGTATCCCATAACACAAGTCTCGAACTTACTTTGGGGCTAACTCAATCTGTGTGATTTAAATAAATAAATAAATATATAGGTTATTTATTTATTTAAAGAAAATATCATATGTCGGCAATCTCGGAGTTCAGTACGTTGTTTTTTTTTAAATCGGCTAGAAGTTTCAAACAATTACTTCTCCTACTATAGATAGTACCCTGTTTCTTTGCCCCTACAAACAAACTCACATACACTTTCCCCATATTATTAGTATAGAATAGATTACGTGCCACAGTCTGTTAATTTTAACGATAACAAGAAAAGCTTACACAATATAATGTTAACTAACCATGTTACGGTTCCATATTATCCCAACAATTTCGCATAATCTGTAACACGGTTCCGAAATCAAAATCGAATGCAATCGATTACAAGTCGTGTCATATCATCGCCTCGCTAGGGGCAGGCGATTATCGATTTACATAACAGTCAGTCCGTTATCGAGTCTGCATAATGGGAGACATGCGATCTGAATGCGATTATTCGATCTATTCCTTATTTTAGAGCTGTTGTTAGGTTCTGAGTTATAGAGGTAATAATCTTGTTTTTTTCCAAAAAATCTGAATCGTTCCCGAACGATGGAGATATGAGATAACAAACAGTTTAAAAAACATTCAAGCTAAGATAATTTATTTATTTGCAATCAACCTAATCATTTTTCCTTTCAATATTTTTTTGGAAGTCGGTTGAAAATAGATTCAATGTTTTGATTTCGTTAAGCTATATTTTAGAGGTTTAGATCTTAGTCTATAGAGATAAATAAAAAAATAACACTGATGTTATTTATTGCGGAATTTACAATTCAAGGACACACAAACCAAGATTTGGGAGTTACAATAAGATTTAAATAATAACCAGATTTTGAGTTTGAGATTTTATTAAATTGATAACTGGGTCCCAATCTGGTGGTACTTGCCATCCATCCTCTCTATTGAAATTAGGATGTTTTTTATGGATGTATTCACAGACAAGATTGGTAACATACTTAGGCGAGCTTCAATCAAGACTTACTACAAACCGCATCCACACTAATATTATAAATGCGAAAGTCTGTCTGTCTGTCTGTCACCTCTTCACGGCTAAACTGCTGGACCGATTGTGATGAAATTTGGTAGGGATGTAGTTAACGACCTGAGGTCAAACATAGGCTACTTTTGGGCGCGATATAACCGAGTCCCACGCGGGGCGAAGCCGCGGGGAACAGCTAGTAAGAAAATAAACCAACTTTTAAGACCTGTTAAATCCAATATCCCATTGCAAGATGCTGGAGTTTATAAAATTGACTGTGACTGTGGTTTATCATACATTGGGCAAACAAAGAGAAGCATTGGTACCCGTATCAAAGAACATATTGCTGACATGAAACATAGACGCTCAACCAAGTCTGCAGTCTGTGAACACTCACTTGACAAATCCAACCACTACATGCGTTTTGATAATCCTCAAGTCCTTGCAAAAGAAAACAGATTTATACCAAGGATGATACGTGAAGCGATCGAAATTAAAAAACATCCTAATTTCAATAGAGAGGATGGATGGCAAGTACCACCAGCTTGGGACCCAGTTATCAATTTAATAAAATCTCAAACTCATCGGAAGACTGCAAGTGTTTTTGATACTGTCAGCCAATACTGTGTGAATCGAAATAGTTTTCAATGATTTATGAGCTATGGTTTTGTATTCTTGTGACATAAGAAACAAATGACACAGACGAATGTCAACTCAGTCTGCCTGCGACCATGAGCTCTGAAAAGTGCTTGAAACGATAGGTATAAATAAGTAAGCAATAAACGCGATAAAAAACCGTATAAAATAGTTAAATTTAACGTGATTATAATTTGTAGTGAATTCCTTGTATCGAGAGATCCAACCAACCTCGTTACTATGTTGAATTGTCATTTATTGTAGAAATAAAACCATGATTTTATGGTTTTGTCTTTCATTATAACACAATTCCAGCAGTTAGACCTGCTTTTATGAATTTTTAGTCAGAAACCTAAAACACTGATCACTATATCAATACAGATTATAGAGGTAATACTAATAATAATACGCTTTCTCTGTCCCTTTGAATGCTTAAATCTTTAAAACCACGCAACGGATTTTGATGCGGTTTTTTTAGTAGATAGATTAATTCAGAGGAAGGTTTTTAGGCCCATGCGAAGCCGGGGCGGGTCGCTAGTATAATTCATAAGTCACGAGCGTCACGAGCAACAACTAATGTTTGATAAACATATTTAAATTTTGCCTGGAAGTTGTAAACCAATGTATCTACTAACACGACCTTTAACTGTGAAGAAAATGCAAATGAACAGAAATGCAAGGAATTATTCATTCCGAATACATTCTGTTTGCCAGCGGCGCTGATTAACTGGCTCCTAATTGAGTAACGAACTCTCCTCGACTTGCTAAACAGACTCCACTAGCTTGTGAGTGTAGGACTAGTTACAGGCGGAAGCGATAAGAAACCTACTAATGGCACGGATAGATGGCGTTGTAGGAAAATTGCTATCATGATGATTTATATAAAAATATTAAGTCACGAGTAACGTTACAATAATAGTTAATAAAGTTATTTTACGTAGCTCTTAATTGAGTAACGAACTCTCCTCCACTTGCTAAACAGACTCCACTAAGTTGTGAGTGTAGGACAAGTTATAGGCGGAAGCGATAACATAACTACTAATGGTATGGATAGATGGCGTTGCAGGAAAATTGCTATCATGATGATTTATATTAAAAGATGAAGCGTGGGTAACTAATTTTTATTGCAATTTAATAATATGTTAGTGTAAGGATTGATTTTCAAAATATGCCATATTTTTATACTCAATTTTATCAGTTTTTTTTGCAATACTTATCTCAGCAGGACGTAGTCAGAATTTCTTCTTTATAAAGTTAACTCCACCTTGCTTTGCCCTGGTAAACTTAGTTGAATAATTTTATAGTTATCAATTTGTTAATTTAAATTGATTAACTGCCAGGTAGCAGCCAGGACCTGAATTATTTAATGCAATTAACTTTCTCATCAAAATTAGATAGGCTAAGTACTCTCGCTATAATCTTACGACTTGCACCAAACACCCAACCCACTAGTCGCGACTCTGTGCAAATTCGTTATCACAGCTATTCTTGCTAAATATATTCGTCTACAAATTTTGATTATATCCCACAAACTTAGACAAAGTTACGTTCAATTACTATTTATTTGCTTCGCTTAGGTATTTATTGAATTAATGTTTTAAAACTTCGTTTAATATACCAGTTGACAAATAAAAAAAACTTGCCTTCCGAAGCGCGTAGGAGCTCAAAATTTTCACTAAAGTTGGCAACGTCGTGCACGACTTTCTTGCGGGGTGACAGACCTTGGTGAGGGAGAGGTAGTCAGGTTATCAGCGGGTAGCGGATTGCGTAGCGGGGAAGGGTAACGCGTGGAGTACCACTTGACATATGTCAGTCTCAGTACTAGAACGACAAGCTACGCCCCCCCCCCCCCCCCAACTGTCACCACGTAGGAATGTCGCGCACGCAGTTGTCGGACACTAGTCACAGTCAGTCAGTCCACACTAATCGGCACTTCGACGACACTAGTCATCTGCTTGGGTGCTTCCCCACTCTCCCCTATTTCTGCTACCAAACATCAGTGATTGCATTTTTCCGTTCTAGTCTTAAGAGTGTGAGGCAGTAAAATAACTGAGTACTGTGGCGAAATATCTTAGGCTAAGAGTTGGCTCATGCCACTTAAGATATCTGGGGTATCCTATCGTAAATAGGCAACGGAAACCTTGCATCAATATGTCACTAACTGCCAACGTTGAATAAAAAGAAGGATTTTTTTTCAGTTCTGTTCCACAACTTCAATTTACTTTTGAGTAAATTGGACGCGGTCGATGCGGCTTCAATGTTTCTGACGGCTGGTTACATGTAACGTCAATACCGTTCTGAGAAATAACGTGACCATTATACGAGTACACCAGCTCGTTTTTCAATTGTTACAAACATAATCATCTTTTATATTATAGGAACTTCGAAGACTATAGAAAAAAACAGCATTGATTATGAGCCTTTTTACCCTTTGGGTACGGAACCCTAAAAAGTAATCATAAAGATTACGCCTCAAGGTTTAAACCAAGAGACAATTTAATAAGTCAACTTGTTTTATTATTCCACAAGAAGCGGATTTGTGAAGACTTCACATTCTTCTTCCGGCGTCTCGCCATAATTTACAGGCGCTGTGTGATTTCCCAGGCGGCATCGAACGTGTGACCTTAGTGAACACTGTCTTACTCATTTTAGCGCTTTCCCGCTTGCGTCCTCAGCTAGTTACTTCAGAGCCCAGTGTCCGTGTTCCTGGAGACTTAGCCATTCAATCCCAAAACGTTAACGAAGTACGACAATAACAAAATCTATGGGATTGACAGAACATTGACCACGTGCTTTACCGCAGCTTATGTCAAACACATACTTTTTGTTCTAGTTGATATTCGTCAACGTTTTGAAATTATGACTTTGACTAAGCTGCTCCTTTTTTTTCACTTCACTCAGATTTCATTCAAGGATAGAGTGCAATTAGTTGTTAAACTATTTGCACTCTATCCTCCACTGCGATGATAAGTCAGCACTTTTTAGGCTTGCTCTTTCTACCACACCCTGGAGGAGGCGGCATGGCTAGACACTTGTTTCCTATGGAATTTCCCGGTTTTCGTAAGACGTGGATGTACAAAGTGTAACCTTTAAATTCAAAATATCCTTATTCAGACATGTAAAATCCATTTATGTGTAAAAAATAACTATTCTATGTTAGTGTAAAAACTATCTTACTTAGTTTTTGTATCATTCTCTTAGAATTCGAAGGTTATAACATATGAATTGTGACTCAAATGCCTAGAAGACTAGACTAGAACACGTAGGCGCCATGCGTGACAGACTCTACAGGCGTCAGTAACTTTTCTTGACTTATAATATTCTTGACCTTGATTTAGTTAACCTTTCTCCATTATATATTACTATATCTATATAACCACATTCAGTAGATTTCCCTACGGGCTTAGTATGTATGATTTTAAGATGAAAAGGTTGTGAAAATGCGTAAAATACTTTGTAATCTTGAAATTAATTTCACGAAAAAAAAATTCAAAACAGTTTCTCGTTGTATTTCTTAATCAATATATTCAAATTTATGTTTATCCACTATTTTATAAAATAATGTAGTATACTATATTTTATAGGTTCTGTGTAGTGGTAGAGAAAATATGGAATATAATATTAATCACTAATTTCCCTTATCGTTACATTCAAAAGACTGGCCAAATATAATCGAACTGGCCAATAATAAAACCAATTAAAAAGGTTTGTTACTTATGTACTTTTTATCAACTGTGAGAAAATCTTGTTCCGTAATTTTTTTTTCCAAAAAACATTTTCTCCCAAAGAAGTTCGAATCGCGCGCGGACGCAATTTTTTTTTTAATCTATGTTTTCTCCTAACTATTCTAATCAAAAACTTGGGGCGAAGTTTTTCAATAATCCCGATCTTAAGTGGCGGAGGTCACCGCTCTGTTGGTTCCGCTTTAGTCCCACTTTAGTTCCATTATCCTAGTTTTGGAAATTCCGAAGTGAACAGCTGGCCGCTTATCCGGTATTGACTTGCTCTTCGAAATTAATACAGAGCTGCATGAAGATTTTAGTGAACTATTTTATGTCACATGTTTCTTACAAATAAATTTATCTTCTATACATATAATAAAACAGTAAAAATATTTTGTCTGTGTATTTAGTAATTTTGATTGAAATAGATAGAAGGGCCTTTTTAATTTATTTTATTGTATGATCATTATCTATCTATCTATCTATATATATAAAAATCAATTGCTGTTCGTTAGTCTCGCTAAAACTTGAGAATGGCTGGACCGATTTGGCTAATTTTGGTCTTGAAATATTTGTGGAAGTTCAGGGAAGGTTTAAACGGTGAGTAAAGTGCAGGTTCAGGCGGTACGAAGTTCGCCGGGACAGCTAGTTATAAATAAAACTACAAACTAAAATAGCTAATATTAATAAAATTATAAATAAAACTTAAACATCTAAAAATTGGTTTTCTTGCGGCATGGTGCCAAGAGCCCAAGCTGCATTCCCGCGCTATTCTCTGCGCGAGATATGAGCCGGCCTTCTTGTCACCAGCGCAGTGGCGTCGACAAATCGCGGTGCCAAAATATTAAATAATTAGTAAAAAATAACAATGTTCTTAAATCTTCTTCTTCACCGGTCCCTCATTGCCGAGGATCGTGACCACATATGTGTTTCCAGAGTGCGCGGTCGGCAGTACTACGGACCGCATTATTTTATTGTATATGCTGCCTCCAGCAGCTCTGCTCCCTCTCCCTGCACTGTCTGGAGACTTCCTCTGACGCGTTTTCCCTCTGTTCTGCCCAGTATTATGAGCTTTTTTCCAGAGAATGCCCATGTTCTTAAATTTGATATCTTTAATTACTACATATTATTTTTTTAACTGTGGGAATTTCAGTGAAAATCTGAACACTAAGCGGATGAAGTCTTGGGCACAGCTAGTCTCTTAAATATAAAGGTACAGTTTATTTGTTAGGTTATATCTTTCAAAAGTTCGTTTTATTTCACAGTATTTGTTTTGCCGGATATGTGAATTTGTAAAATGAATAAACAAGAATCTAGACTAAAATTAATGACATTGGATATCACATCAGTTGTGAATAATTATTTCAACGACAGAGATATTTTCGCGAATCAGAATATTAAATCAATTACGTTCGGATTCAATTTATAAAATAAAATGAACAGATCGCGTTTGCATTATGATATTAAATGAACTTTATGTGCTGATGGCAATTATCTGATCTGGTTTATTTAGATGATTCATTTAAATTAATATCTCGCCGTGAAGTTTTATTTTATTACACTATTAGTTTTTAATAGCTTGAGGAGCTCGTAAGGATAGTGCGCGTCAAGCGACGGCGACGGCGAGTGAGCGCGGCCATGTTTGGATTAGTCGCTATTAGTGGCATTTCTATCTTGCCTTCTCTTCTCTCTCTCTTCTATGTTCTTCGGGAGGCACGTTAAGCTGTTGCTCCCGGTTGTTATCGATATCGATGGCAATCGTTAGGTTAAGGCAGCCTGAAAAATCTGACAATGTTGGCCACTAACACACCCGGGTCATGTTTCTGTGGGTTTGGTTTCCCTATAAAAAGGGTTACGGAGGTCAGACGGCAGTCGCTCCATTGTAATAACCAGTTCCGCCAAATCAGGGCGTCGATTCTGCTAACGTTAAGACAAAATCGTATCAAAATAGTGTTTCAATAGTAGTGCTTTTTACACACTATTTACAAGAGTTACGACAGTATGATGTGATATGGATATAGTGTATGGTATGACCATCAGCAGTGATATAAAAAAGATACATTTTTTGTAACTAGTGTGTAAAAAAGCACTACCATTGAAACACTATTTTGACACGATTGTGACTTAACGATAGCAGAATCGACGCCCAGGACCATGATTAATAGCGTACCCTGGGCTCTGAAACGTAAGCTGAAGGTGTAACCGGGAAATACTCTCGGACGAAGAAGTTTTTAATAGCTTATCAGACATAGATGTGTGAGGTATCTAGATTATTTTCTTTATTCTAAGTGATATGAGCTATGTGACGTCAACATAAAAACAAAATGGCGGATTATGTATATACTTACACAATAAATGGCCAACAATGTTTTTTAGATTAATCGAATCCAATGGGGATCAAAATAAAATTTTAATTTTAAGGGGCTTAAAAGGCGAATTTAAAAATGCCTATGTTTAAATGTATATTTGATAACAAAAATATATTTTCGGTCATGTTTTTTTTTTAAATTAGCCGTTACTCTGGTATGTGTTGTTCAAGGGTCTAAGCAATCTCCATTTCAATTTGCAGCCAAATCAGCCTTTATTCTGTGAAAGAGTAACAAACATACATCCTTACAAACTTTTGCGTTTATTATATTAGTAGGATAGTAAGCGTGTTCTTCTTTGTGCCTACCTGTATTCCTAGTATGGCATTATATAATCTGTGCTTATCTACACGCACCACACAGATTGAGCTTTGCCCAAATCCTCAACAGATTCTATCAAATTTCGCCCTGAAATGTTAATTTGGAGCTTATATAACAGATAGAGCCTATATATTTATTTATTAGACAACCAGTGAGTCGAATGATTATGGTTCGATTAGTATAGGTATTATATTAATTAGTATCCCATAACACAAGTCTCAAAATTAGTTTGCGGCTAACTCAATCTGTGAGATTTGTCTCTATATCCTATACTAACCTATACTATCCTATGCTAAAGTACGAAAATAATAAGACTCACCAATTTTTCTATTTTTGAAATTAGTTTTAGAATAATTTTCACGCGACTTAACCGATGACACAAATGAAAATCATTTCACTCACTGGTTTCGGGTGAGTCTATACATCTCGAAAATAACATTCCTGGTTCTGTACTCTGCGCAAAATTTAGACGTTGTCCAGACAGTAGTCACGTATGAACCTTATGATATAATACCGAGATTTTCATATTATTACTAGAAGCTTTCAACCTTAGTGCTAAGCATCGTATTTTTATTACAGACCAAAAGTGCTATAACTATAGCAAATGAATTTATATTTGTTTCAATTGGCGTTGAAACAATTGACCGTGGAGTACTATTACTAATTCTGTGACCGTGGGGACCTAGTATGATTTTTTTTATTTTTGACTCACAAGCTTGCATTTTATGGTAGCGATGGTATATGTTACCCTGATTTTTTTTTTTATACTAGTTTACAAAAATGTTTTATTGATGCTTCTGGCTTATGTACCTATTACATGTTTTTTAATAATTCGACTAATATTTCTACGAAACCTACGTCAATGGTACGATAGAAGTAAGCGATCCCGATTCCGAGCGACTGTCTCAAAGGTGCAGGTCGTATTGATGGTTGCCGACCTTCGATAGAAGATGGCACCGAAAGAAGAAGAATAATATTTATAGATTATTCAAACAAAATAATAAAAAACTCTATTATACTAGTTGTACTTAGTGATTTCACCACCATGGCATTATTTTTATTGAGATGCTCATTCGTGGATTAAGTCAATTAATTCTTTGCCGTGAATTTGGCAATTAAAAAAAAAATGTTCTAAATAGTGGATTATTTATATTAGTTCCATCGTATTTAGATTTTGTAGCTGGCTTAGATATGGGAAATAAAAATTCTACGCATGGCCCAATCAATTCAGACAATCAGGTGATCCAAGTCAAAGAACAACAAACTATCCTACTCATGGAAATCGAACCCACAAAAGGGTCTTTAGGCTAACGCATAAAATAAACTAGTTATCAAATCAACTTTATATGTAAGCGAATAAAGGTCAAGATCGTTATTCTTCGTCCGAACGTGTTTCCCGGTTGCATCTTCAGCTTAAGCTTCAGACTCCTGTACCCCTAGTATAAGTTTATATAAACTCAGACACTAGCGAATGCGTTAGAGATTTTCTATGACAAACCTGGGGGCTGAGCCAAACTCACAATAGTTAAAGGTACGACAAGAACAAAATGGGATTGACTAAAGATTGACCACGTGACTTACCGCAGCTTATGTCAATTCCATACATTTTGTTTTTGTTGATAGACGTTAATGTTTTGATATTGTCACTTGGCTACGGGTGCTGAATTTATTTATTTTTAGAATGCCAATCAAGCTGTAGAGTCTCTGAAGGATAGTAGGGAAACTAAGAAATTCCATACCAAATCCCAACGCAGTCGCTAGCGTCTGCGTTTATAAAATCTCAGACATAAGGTACAATACACCCTTAGGGTACAAAGGTACTATGGGTCAAGATAGTATTTATACCTTAATAATTTTTAAATAATAAAAAGAAGTATATCCTACAAAAACATTACGTAAACGCTAAAGGGAAGAAACAGCGGAAAATGTTCAAACAACATTATCTTTTACAAACATCTGCTAAGCGTGTCTACTTATTTTATCCGGAAATAGCCACTGAAAGTTTTCATATCTTGGTTCGCAGTTGTACAATGAATGTTTACGACATTATATTCAAAACTTACAGCCTTTGAAATCTAGTATTTTACACTTCTGGGTATACTATTTTTGGTTTTATTTCAAAATTATTTTCATGTTTGCACGGGTTTCTTTGTACGTCTTTTGCGCGCGGCCATGGTTGGATTGGTCGTATTTAGTGGCATTTCTATCTCGGGATCCTCCGTGCTTCAGCACGTTAAACATTGGTCTCGGCTGTTATCAACAGATGGCAGTCGTTTGGCTATGTCAGATGGTATTTTTCATTGATATAATCTGGATAATTTTCCTATTGTTGTATTTCAAAACATGGAAATTTGATTGTATTAAACAAAATTTCATGAAAATTGTTGTAAGGCTTAAATCAAACCCGATCACCCAACTTGTCAGATCGCCTGACAAACGATCGACCGTATCTCCGGAACTAGTGCATGTAATACGAAGCCGGAATTTATTGATGTCTGTACACGGAGTTATATTTATGGAGATGGTACGAGTAGATAAAATTTGTTGTGTATTTTTTTTGCACCCAACTAGCAGTGCTTGCATTGTTGTGTTCCAGTTTAAAGAATAAGAGAGATAATGAAATTACTAGGTACTATGGTGAAACATTATAGGCCGAGTTGAATAGAGGTCGAAAGCCCAGTGAATAGTACGAAAAATATATTTTGTTTTAAGGCAGCTTAAATATTTAATAAGTACCAATTTAACACACTCGATAAGAAAAGCAGCCGGGACCAACGACTTAACGTGTGTTCCGAAGCACGGAGGAGCTCAAGACAGAAAATTCAACCAATGGCAATCAATCCAAACATGGGCGCGCACTCGCCGCTGCTTGACGCGTGCTATCGTTACGAACACGCGCGCCTCGCTAGGCTATCGAGCTCCTCAAATCCTCCTGATTTAGCTCTTCCAAATGATTGTACCAGCTTTCTCCGACAGTTGTTTCTCCTTTGGACTGATCACCAACAGGACGATTCGTTTTTGAGTAATTCGCCGTCGGAATCTTTCTCATATGGACGGTTCACTAACAGAATGTTTCACATTTTGAGAGTTTCCTCGACATGACTTTTCTCCAAATATAAATACAAAATGCCAGTTCCTTGCACTCTAAATCAATGTATTTGTAAATATATCTTGAGATACGATATCCATCCTCTAGAGTATTGTTTTGGCTGTAAGTGGGGAGATAAGCATGATATAAATGGTTATTAATTGTCTCTGAAGCGGTATCAACATAACGTTATATGTAATACATAATGATCAAGTTTTGATGTTGATATTTCGTTACAAACGTTGCGTAAGGATGATGACATTCAATTATTACTTAGAGCCCCTGGATATCGGATATCAATACAAATTTTAGCCAGTCAGTCTATTAAGTCTGTATTTGTGATGACCAAGTCTCCGCCACTGACAAGACATTATCAGTTGTTGCGATCAGTGCTCTGAATGTGCAGGTAGCAGGAATTAATGAATGAATGAATAATAGTAGATTGTATCACAAGGGAGTAAAATAATATTTTTACGGCGAGGGCGATTTTTGAATCCTGAGTGGAGTGAAGGAAGAATTCTAGTGTAGAATCCCGAGTGCAGCGAGGGATTCTTTAATAGAATCCTAAACGGAGAGAGGAATTCAAAGTACATCGCCCGAGCCAAAAATATGTTTGCGCCCGAATGATACACTCTACTTTTCATCTCGCTCTATGAGAAATTTATTTCATCCGATGATTGCGTTTATTCTTACCAGCCAGTGTTTTATTTTTCATAATATGTGCACTCGGCATGACCGTATTGTTTTGATCCAATTTTGAAACTCATTATTTCCCGCTAAAAAACCCTATCGGAAAAGCCTTACTTTGGTCCCCCTTTTGGGGCAGCAAAGTTGAACATTTCGAATAGAAGCATAGTGACGCAATTTTTTTTTTAATCTATGAATGGAAGGGATGAAAACACTTTATTGCACCAATTACATAAATACATAATTGGATTGTACAGGAATGAAGATGAAAATTAGCACAGGAATAGAATAGAACTTTACTTGCGTTTGTATAAGATATATAGAAGATGATCAAACAGATAAAAATGATCTCTTAAACAGCCATAAACTTAAAGCATCGAAATTTTCAACAATATATCTACAAAGTGTACATTTATGAAATTAAGAGTTTCGTTAAAATGATAAAGTAAATTGTGAATTTTTTTTTTTCTTAAATCATAAAAATGGCAATGAAAGATGTGCCATGGTTTCTTAAGAGACAACTATCTTATCTGTTTTAGCCCATCTTTTCTCTACTTGGATCGACCTAGTTCCTGACTTTTCCATGTCGGCTATGGAAGAACAATATGAGGAGATAAGAGTTCAAAGGATGGATATGAATATGAAATTGGGGCCTATTTTTGAGAATGATTGTTTGTTTTTTTTATTTGATTTAAACTCCATTACTCGAAAAAAAAATTGTTGTCGAGCGTTATTTAACAATAATGCAAATGGCGGACTTATAACCGAAGGCTTTTTCCTACAGTCAACCAAGAATCTATCTTTCAAATTCTATTGTATTTCTTAGTTTGGGTCATTACCTACATCTTCTCAACTCCTGTATCAAAATGAAGTAAAAAAAAACATACTCAAATTTAGAAAATTTATTAATAACAGAGAGAGAGAGTTTTAATAACAAAACAGCTTTGAATATATTCAAAATGTAACAAAAAGTAGAACACAATATAATTTAAGTTCGAAGCTGCGTCTTACATGCAGCTTGCAAAGCTCGCTGACCAACTTTACAGATTTATTATAATTAAATGTGGCGCTCTGAACAAACGGGGTTATTACCACATGAGTAGTTAACGGAACGGAGAGAAAGATTCATATAACCGCGTTGAGTCGAGATCAAGGGGCGTAGCCGAAGTCACAATTTCAAAACGTTGACGAATGTCGATAAGAACAAAATGTATGATGATTGACATAAGCTGCGGTAAATCATGTGGTCAAACTTATGTCAAACCCATACATTTTGTTCTTGTCGTGCTTCGTTAACGTTGTGCGATTGTGACTTTGGCTAAGCCACCAGTTCCGAACAATCCGATTTATGAAAATCACAGTATTATTTCTTGTGAGACTGCAGAATTTCTCGCTAGTAAAGTGTGATAATAGAAAAAAATGTGGCGGTGCACAATTTTATATCCTGTTGTTGTCTATCATACTTGCTAAAGGCAAGACAACTATATGTTTACTTTACAATTCTGTAATTAAAGTGTCGAACATAAATTACAATTTTTTGCTATCAGTGTCATTTTTTATCTTGGCTATCAACCTAAATTCAATGAATTTGCTAATTTTGCATCTTACTGGGCCAAATAAGTATATACCTACAGTTTTTAGCCGGTGACACTATAAGCGGCCATTCTCAATTTTGGCATTCTTAGTCTAATTACCACAACCCTTTTAATTTTTTGAACTTATTCATGAAATATGACTGTAGAGAGAATGAATATGAATCAATTGTGAATTTAATCATATTGGCATTTATTTAGCTTATGTAGTATCCAAGTTATCGGTATCTAAAATATTTGATGGTTGTGACAATTAGAAATTATAATTTTACCTCGTCCCGGTAATTAGAAACTTGAATTTTTCCATATAAGTATATTGAATAATGACCGCTTATGTATTTAAAGAAGATATTTACATATTATATATTAATTTTGTTAAGAAACTATCATATAAAACGCAACAATTCAACATTATAATTAGTTTATAATTGTTTGAGTTTGCTTAAATCTAACGGAAATAACAGCTGTTTTGGTTTTTAATTGAAGGTGGCGCTAGTGTTCACCGAGGTATCACCTTAAATAACAGCTGTTATATACTTATTTTTAAACAACAGCAGCGATGGCAATTAGAAAAGTTGTGGCAATAAGCGTCGTGGCTCTTAGAGAGAAACATGATTTTCAAAAAAAAAAGCTACTTAATAAACAGAATTCTCATAAAGACACATCATAATCCATAGAGCCCAAAAATCTGCTTTATTTTCAATAAACAAGAATAAGTTAACAATAACTCATAAGTTTTTAATCAAGGCTACATGAATTAGAAAAATCAAAAACCAAAGTCATGGCAATTGGATACTTAGGTGTCTAATTGGCGATTACTCGACACAGCGCACAACCACACTCGACGAGTACCTCGACAACACAGACGGCTCGGGACCTGTGCTATAGTGATGTGCCAGAGATTCTTATTTAGGGATGTGCGCCCTCGATTGCAAGTGGTTTTGGCAATTATTGTCCAAGGTCGGACACGTCTTCATTTGATAATTTTGACTAAGAAAGTACTAGTAACTTGTTGTATTTTTGATATGTTGTTAAATATATGTTCCTTAATATAAAAAACCATCTAAAATAACTAAAACTCTTTCTCTGAATTAGTATTAGACAAGTTTCCAAACTGGGAGAGCACGTGGACGCGTCGTGGTAATTTAAGAACAATGTTTTGAAAAAATAATTCTGTTATACTATGCAATATAGAGATATTTTTTAAAGTGCAACACATAGAAATAGTTGTTAGCTACTTTACAAAAAAAAAATAGCACATAATATTATTATGTTTACATGAAAATTTTGCACGGGACGCTCTAAATTAAGCCTTCTGAGAATGGCCGTAAGAAGGAAAATAACCAATTTTCACACTACAAATTTTCGCGGTTCTACACTCAAAATTCCATAATTACTGTCTGATATTGCATAATTTTTATTTAAAATATGTAAATAAGGTGTAATAATTTTCCATTCTGTCTGACTTGAACCTAACGCTATCACTCTCCAAATTGGTGACTCCAACATGCCGTCATCATCATCATCATCAGCTGTCTTCAACCCACTGCTGGGCCTCCCTCTGTCTACGCTATGCATCCCTACTATGAGCTACCTTCTATCTTCGACACGCCGTCATTCAAAAACATTTTTCTCTGGGTCGTTATCTACCCATTACTCATGTCTTATTACTACGTGTACTGTACATGGTATTTGTAGTTATACTAGATAGTGGTATGTAGAATTTGTGGGAAAGCTATGTGAAAACTTAGTAATAAAAATGTCATAGCTAAAATTTCTCAAAAAAATCTTAAGTCTGGTCACAGAATACAGTGCTAAGCCTGGTTCCGAATATGCAACTGGGCTACTAAGCTGGTTGTTTCATAGCAAAAGATCAGTTTTCCTGCTTAATCTTCTCCATAACAAAAGTTACGCAGACGATAGGTTCCGAAACAATCAACTGAAGATAGAACGTGAAATCGCTTAATAATATTGGTGCTTAGCCAAAGTATTCCATCCCATAGATAGGTAGATATACTCTTTATTGTACCATTAACAAACTAATTATTCATGTTGATACAACTATAACAATGTGTATAAAGGCGGACTTATCGCTAATGCAATTTCTTCCAGCCAACCTTAGAATATTAATATAATTAAATATACACCATATTTGTCCCAAACATTTTGTTCATGTCCAACTCTGGAATTGTGATGTTAGCTAAGCCCCTTTATATTTTTTTTTACTTTAAGTAAGCAAACAGGCTTACGCCCCCTTGATACTGCGTATACTTAGCCTAGGAAACATTTGCAATACCACGAGTTTTGCGAGCACGTTGTTGACCCTGAAGGAACTTTTTACTCCCTTACTCTTCTTGACGACCCCATGTTGTTCTGACAAAGAAAAACGAGCTGCTTTTTTTATTCTGGTCATGATTAAGTTCATCAACATTTCTGGTAGCTCGTCTTAAATAACTATTTTACCTTCATCATCATCATCATTCCAGCCGCTGGTCGTCCACTGCTGGACGTAGGCCTCGCCCAAGGATTTCCAGAACGACCGGTTGGAAGCGGCCTGCATCCAGCGTCTGCCTGCGACCTTCTTTAGGTCATCTGACCATCTGGTCGGTGTATGTCCGACGTCATGTGTATGTGCGCTGGTCAGTGCGTAGTCGCCATTCGAGAACCATTCTCCCCCTCGGCCATCGGTGCGTCACTATGTGCCCTGCCCCCTGCCACTTCAAAGAGCTAATCCGCTGGGCTATGTCGGCAACTTTTGTTTTTTTACGGATCTCCTCATTTTACCTTTCTATTTAGCTAAATAAATCTAACATATTGAGTTGCATACTCGACAATTCTAACAGTATGAGGCCTAGGGCTCCAATTAGTCAATGCCATAGACTACTGCAGAACAGCGCAGTGCTCCGTATCAGTCATTTGTTGCTTGTCCAATCAATCGCACGATATTGGATTCGTATTCAAACGTCAACTGATGACGTCACACGATAATAGAGAATTTCTAGGTGAATTAGCTAATCAGAAATTCTAGAACATGAGGTTGGATAACTTGGTGATTTTAGCGTTCTTGAGTTGAATAAATTTATTCAGGCTGGTGAAAAAAATCATTAAATGATAATCACAATAAACAAATACGTTAGGTTTAGAACCGTATGCCTTTTTGCCTACTTAATAGTATAAAAAAGAGTATGTGTACTTATGTACACGCGTTAGAAGTTTTACTTACTTGGGCTATAGAAATTAAATTAAAATTATTTTTTATAGTATGAAGTTACTGTATAAATTTTATAGTAGTAGTAACAAATTTGCAACTAACTTCATACTGTTGTTTTTTTCTGTCGGTGTGCGCGCGCGATGTAAAAATTCCACTCTCATCATTTTTCCCAATCGCCCCAAAAAAAGGATAACTTCAAATATAAAACTTGAAAATAGCGCGCGGAAAAATTATTTTTTTAATCTACGGGCAATTTTATTTTAAATCTATGACTTTAAAAAATAAGCTATGGTAAATGCGTACCCATCTTACATAAATGCGAACGCTTGATTGCCAACGCTAAAAAGCAGAAATTCCATCCAAGCGAATGTGATTAAAAACTCCAAAGCACAGGAAATTAATTTAGTGCAGTCCATAGCACCATAGCCCCATCCGTCTTCATCGGTAGTTACATTAGCGGTACATACTACTGGCGACGCTCCAAATGCATCGGACGCCACATTCTCAACTCTTATTTAGTAACTGGCTATGGCAATGACAGGACTTTTTATTTTAATGAACGAAATATTTTTTTTCAACTGACATCCAAACAAGGCGGTCCACACTTTTTTTTTATTGTTTTTTACCTCATATTGACGTCATATCTGCACTGATTTTGAAAATTCTTTAATGTTCGATAGAGCGTACTATTAATTTGGTCCCTTTGAAATTTTATAAAAATCGGTGCAGTAGTTTAGTTTTTAAATCAACATACATACATACATATCATCACGTCTTTATCCCATACGGGGTAGTCAGAGCCTAGAGCCAAAAGACCTTAGGCCACGTTTAGCATAATGGTAGTTGAAACAGGAAATCAATAGTGATGGGTTGCTAGCCGCATCGCCTATGTCATGATTTCCCCATTCGGCGATTCCCTCAGACGACTTTTACGGCTTGCGCGGGAAGAGAAGCAGCTGGTACATTCTAAATTCTGGTAGGTTTTTAAATCAAACTAAATCTAAATAAAACGAAGTGGAACTGGAAGTCAAATAAATTGAGCCTTTTTGATTTTTCGTATGTTTACAAGTTGCTTGCTTGATGATGGAGTAATTTTCAAGGTTAATCGATGTCGTAATAGCCAGTGTTCGTTTTATAAAACCCCATCACGGCCGACTTTCCTTGGGATTAATTATTTCATGTTGGTTGCAAGTTCAATTGAAATATGCCAGCGAGCTCTATTTTAGGACCCCTCCTCCTCCTTTTATATCGACATATAACATTAGTTAGATGTATATATAAAACTGTATAATGACGGGAAGTCATTTCATAAAATGTCGGCTTAAAACCAAAAAGAAAAGGATTTTTTGTTACCTATATATTTTATATGCAATAAATATAAAATCAACAATAAAACCATTCACACATGCTTACTATATAAACTTTTATAGCCAGGAAAGTTCGCCAGTGGAAGTCCATAAAACCCAGTAACCTAAATGTGCCTAAATGCGACAAGTCACCGCAGTCATAAAGTATCTAGAGTACAGAAGTAAAACTTAAGATGCTTTAATATCTCTTTGCATACAATAAAACTATTTTCTATTAATTCTTTTCAAAGAATTTAAAATACTGTTAATGAACAAAGTAAAATACTAACCTAAATTTTATTATTTTATATTTTGCTGCTGCTTTAACTATTAGCCAAAATGTTATCAAAATATACTCAAACTTTCTAATTCATTCAACTACACTCACCTGATAGTAGCCTTGTGATGTCATCATAATTCGAGCGTAATTTCTTCAGGCTTTGTACAAGAAGCGGGGTTTTTATCCCTGATATGGGTAAATCCGTCTATACATTATATGAATGGGTAAATCCGTCTATAGCTCAAATTTAAAAGAGAAAAAGAACACAAAGCCATAAAGAATCTTTTTGCAAAGGTAGGTATATTTGCACATCTGTAACCATCTTTAATTTACACAGCAGTGTTTGTCCTAAATAAAACTCACTGCAGTCTATACGACTGCATTATTTAAAGATGTCATCAATTGGGATAGCAAAAAGTGACGCCTTGCTCTAACAACACTATTAATAATTTAATAACACTAATTTATAAAGTTCTAAATCTTTAGAATTTTTTTTTATTATTTCTCCCGATTTTTTTTTATCTAGAGACTATTTGTTTTTTTTTTCAGTCTACTCAAATTAGAATATTTTATTATTTGAAAGTCGTAAAGTGTGTATGCTTGGGAACGTATCTTCCATACTAATATTTAAATTGCAAAAGTTTGTCTGCCTGTATACTTTCATGACTAAACTGCTAAACCAATTAGCTTTTTTTGAATAAATGAAGACCTAGTCATAAATAACTTTTTTTTTTAATTTTACTCCTTGAACTTGTACAAACACACATGAACACGTTTTGACGTAAGAAACGGAAAACAGCTAGCCTTTTATAAATGTTTGTGTCTTTCTGTTCTCAAGCTGTCAAAACTGAATACCTATATTTCTACAACTTCGGTTAAGTTTATTTTTCTGCCTGACTTCGTTCGTATTGTGGGTATCAGATCTTAAAATATCTAACAATATTTTCAATTTAATATTTTTGTGTTTTGCTAAGCCGCTTGTCGATCGTAAACACAAATATTGGATCAAAGCCAATCGCTAACAAGCTTATTCTTTGTTTATATTCCGAGTACATTACTTTTGAAATAACAAAACAGTATTTTTCTCTTTGAAACATATTTAATAGTAGCTTATACCATCGATCTTCGATTCGACTTGAAAATAAATTATTTGCCTTTCGCGGTAAAATAAAAAAGCACGCAATTCAAGCTTTGAAGGTTGTCTGTGGTCTATGGAGCCGTGTTTCTGTGACGCCATCGTGGTCGACTGTCGGAAGCGGCGATAAATGAATATATACGGACAAATCACACAGATTGAGTTAGCGTCAAAGTAAGTTCGAGACTTGCTTTATGGAAAACTAAATCAAAGATATTATATTTTTTAACAAAAACATATACACGTTACTTTTCTCTATTAAGTTAAATATTAACATTTTGCTCCTAATAATAGATTTTTACAATAGGTAAAAACTAAATCTTAGGGATACTGTGAGAGATATGAATGGGGTGCTATTAATAATTATTAATCCTATACAATATTGAAAATTCTAAAATATAAATACAACTATTATTATACAAACCTAACTACTATCTATATACACACTTAAAATAAAAAAATAAAAAAATATATACATGATAAAAACATAGCTATTAATATTTAACACACCATGATAAATACAATAAATACTAAGTACAGTTACAACCTAATCCTCACTTTTGACATCATCCCCACTGGTGATAAACAAGAAAAAAAATTGATCCATTTGATAAGTATAACATTATTCCATCTGCCAATCGACAATGGTTAAATTCGACCTAATTAAAACGAAATTAGTTCGGAATTAAGTTCCAACAAGAAATTAATACCGAACAAAAAATTGGCTTCCATCTCAAATTCCATTTGCAACGGGCTTAAGTGTTTTCCTTTTGCTAAGTAATTCATAAAAAACCGGTAAGTAATTCGCATTTCCATTTAACTAAGGCCCTTGTCAAGCGAGCTATGACGAAGATTGAGGGTAACGAATTGGAAAAAAAATATGAGAACAATAAAATATACAATGTCGTTGAGTTGTCTAAAGCACATTCATTATATTATTTCAAAATGTTTTATTTTTATTTCAATGCTTTAGAGTTACGTTTTTATTATTAATACCTTTCCTAGCTATCGCAGGTTGTTATGCTTGTATGATATCAATTTTAATTTATTTGTTTGAGACAGACGAAGAATTATTTTTTACGAAAATATTGTTGAATGAGAAATATAATTATTGAAGAAAAGATTGCAGGAAAAGGAGGTCCAGACAGACCAAAAATATTAATATTGTTAGTTGTGAAGCAATCTAGCTATTGCCCGCGGTTCTGCCCACGTGGAAATCAGTTATAGAGAACCCAAAAGTAGCCTATGTTTGACCCAGTTTTTGACAATATCCATGCCAAATTTCATCGAAATCGGTCCAGCGGTTTAGCTGTGGAAGCGTAATAGATAGATTGACAGACTTTCGTATTTATAGTATGAGTATGGATGAGAAAGCAAACATCGTGTCTAAGCCTAATCCTAACTTCCTATCTATATCCATATCCATACTAATATTATAAATGCGAAAGTCTGTCTGTCTGTCACCTCTTCACACTTAAACTGCTGGATCGATTGTGATGAAATTTGGTAGGGATGTAGTTAACGACCTGAGGTCAAACATAGGCTAATTTTGGGCGCGATATAACCGAGTCCCACGCGGGGCGGAGCCGCGGGGAACAGCTAGTATTGTAATATTAAAGTAAAACTATAGCCAAAATTTAAAGAAATGTTTTGATAATTTAAGAAAATCCTCTTTTCAATCGCTGGTTGACTGTAAGAGATACCTATCTGGGGTAAGTCCGCCATTGTACTTTTGGTTTAATTTAGCATTTGTATTTATTTTTGTTTTTGTACAATAGTTATTATGTAAATAAAATAAATAAATACATACGGACAAATCACACAGATTGAGCTGGCCCCAAAGTGAGTTCGAGACTTGTGTTATACAAACAAACATAATCTTAGCTTATAGCTCCCACCTCGATCTGCCTTTCATTAAAGACGCGACCAGAGATGTGCAAGGATTCTCTACCAGAATAGGTAGAAAACATTGATGATACATAAATAAATAAATATATAGGGACAAATCACACAGATAACATAATAACTTAAATGCGCGTTAAACATCCCAAAGTATGATCGGGATTTAGATGGGTAGCCGTCCCTAGTAATCATAACCCTGCAAGATCCAGTGATTAAGGGATATGTCGTCTTACATCATGTATCGCGCTGTCTTGCTTTCTCACTAGATGCATGGTTTTAAGAGACGGTAGTTACCCCCCTGTGTCGGGACCAACACCTTTACATGCCTTCTAAGGAGAAAGTATGTGAAGGTGTTGGTCCCGACTACTATCGCTACAAGTCGATTATGAAAGTAAAACCACTTTAAAAGTAGGGAATATAGAAGTTACAACATTGCGCTGTGTATATATTTTCCAAAATGTATGTTTTTTCGAGTATTTATATATAATAACAGTGGATTATTATTTTCTAGGTGTTCGTGTACAAGCATGAGTGTTGGGAAGTGGTACAATGTCGTTTAAGTGACTTTAATCTTGTCACCAAAATCTCCACGATATTGCGAAGAGAAACTCTTCCACCGTTTTACTTAGCTCTCTGACTTGACTCACTTCTCTAGACATGACTGACTACTGACTTGACTTGACCCTGTCGCAAAAATTTCGAAGAAAATCATCATCATAGTTTCGTGTAGGTGACACGGTCAATTAATTGGGTCTTTCGTCGTTTCGCACCACAAGCGATTCGAACCGCGATGCGAAACGCCCAAGAGTCGTTTTTGAATAGTTACTTTCGCACCGCGCTGCAAATCGCCGAATAGCTCTTTTTGAATGGGTTCTTTCGCACCGCAGTTGTTGGAGCGGTGCGAAAGGCTCAAAGTATTTTTTGGAATGGGTCGATTCGAAACGGCTCTTGGGCGTTTCACACCGCGGTTCGAATCGCTTGTGGTGCGAAACGACGAAAGACCCAATTAATTGAACATGTTTTGATTTTTCAGAGTTCTTCAGAATCGCCTCTCGTAACCGTCCCGTAACGTGGTTTCCTTAATGACCAGAGGTCAGCCGGGACTCGGGACCTCCGAAGCACGGAATCATCTTTTTTATCAAATATCAGTTGATTCAAGCCTGCAACGTCCTAACCAAACTGAAAACAACTAAACAAAGTACACTTCCCGTAGGAATAGAATCCGCGACCCCCGAGTCTATAGGCAAATCTAAACCACTAGACCCCGGAGGAGAGAAAGAACATCAAAATATATAGTCTATCGGAATAAATTTTCCACATATATGCTGTACAACTACAACTCGCTTTCAAGATGCTCTCTACTTCTGTTTATTGGCTCGTTTTCTCCGATTGGTTTGGGATTGTAAGCAGACATTTAATTTTATGTCGCTACAATATCGTGTTCAGACAACTGTACAATAATATTCGGTTCGGAGGATAACGTTTTCGTTTAATGCAAAATTTTTCAACTGAATTTCAAGAAGGTGTTTCTTCTTTCGTTTGTATTTTATTAATGTTTGCTACTCGTTACTATAATACCGTGTTTTATTCGATAAATAACAAATTCGGTACAAGTCGTTTGGTTTTATTAGGTACTTAAATAAAATTATTTCAAAATCATTTTTGTACGCAAAGCGCTAAAATATGTAATAGGAAATTATTTTTAGCCATTACTTATTATAAAAAGAAATGTTAACGTTACATAAAATCTAAAAATATAAAATGATTAAGAAATAAGGAGCTTGCATTTCCTTTTGATGGGAAAAATAAGATTGCCTTATTTTTTTTCTGTCAAAGCGAATTAAGGTCGCTATGGTATCTTTTGTACAGTTAAATCTAAAAAGATATTTATTTTTACTTTTAATAAACCGATAGCTTAAATATTTAATAATGGAAAGGAATATAGAAGCGAGGAAAGAGAAAGAGAGACAAAAGCATACATAGACGAAATGAAAGAAATGGCTAAAGTCTTCTAGTAAACGTATGATGTAAACGAATGGCTGAAGATAGAGTGACAGGAAATGACTCCACCGACAAAAACAGTGTTCTGAATCATCATTTCTAGTAGGCGTCACGGTCAAATGACCATGCACACCCTGGTATCAGAGTTCTTCGAAACCACCTCTCGGCCTCTGACGTGTTATCAGAGTTCACACCCTGGTATCAGAGTTCTTCGAAACCGCCTCTCGGCCTCTGACGTGGTTCCTTTAACGACTACCAGATGGCAGCCCGGACCAACGGCATAACGTGCCTTGTAATATTGTGAGGTTTCACTCGTGCATGGTTCACATAATAAAGAATCTTATTAATCCAGCACGCTTCGGGAGGTAACAGTAGGAACCATAATGTTACGCGGCCACCAGTAACCGCTTGGGTAAAGAACATTCAGATTTATAGACGTATAAATTTAGGATTCTTAATTGACCTTGATACCACGGGCCTAAGAAAATCTGGAACCCGGTAGCTGTACCCTGCACTCAAAGAGCTGTACCCATAGATTTAAAAAAAAAACTGTCCGCGCGAGATTCCTAGTTCTATGGCTGTACCTATATTTATGAGCTAAATTCGCTCTTAGTGAACTCATCATGTTTATTTTAAACTTAGAAAATCTACAGCGTTCCGATACACGCTCAAGGAGCTATCCATTAAAAATGCAGAGCCTTTAAATAGAATCGAAAACGTGCCAAGTTGGCTGTAACGGAACGTGTTGGAACCCGCGAGGTGTCATATTATATTAATGCTGAGGGTGTATTACGGAGTTCTTAAGCGATATCGCATGGGAATAGCTTTTGTCTGTACCTCTTCTTACATAGCGGGATACAGGCACCGAGGCATAATGGAATATTACCGAATAAACTGTACTTAAACAATAATCTCATATTGGCGGATTTATAAAAGTTTGTGGTATCCTGTAGTTTTATTTTTATTAATAAGTTGATGATCTTCTAATGGCTGAATATAAATTAAAGCAAATAATCATATTATACCGATCAATTCAATTATAAAATGAAATCGCATAATATTGGCGTTACAAAGATGACAAACCTACTTATACGTCTGTTTTTAGAGATATACGCTTATAACGGGATTGAAACCCATGCGTGCGAAGTCGCGGGCTACAACTTGTAAAAAATATGTTTTGCTTTGTTCTTTCTTAAATTTAAGAGCTTGTCAATGAAGACGCTTCCAGGTATTTCAATTTTCCGCTTTACTTTTTTTTTATTCATTTCCGCTAGCATTTTCTTTTGTTTTGATATCGTTATAAAATCGCTGTTTTACCTCCTGTATAATACAGAATCAGCCCATGTCTCATATATGAAGGCGTACCGTTAGCAATAAATTTAAAAATGTATGTGGATCCTTTCTATATTTTATTGCGGCAGACAATATTTGCGGCTGTACTAAGATTTTTATGCGTGTGGAATTCACTACTTTCCAGTATTTTAGGGAGAAAGTCACAAAAAATAAATAAAATTCCATCTTACTCTAGATCGTCATTTATTTAATGACTAGCAGCTCGTCCCCACTTCGTATCTGAGTTAAATAGTAATAATGGCTAGTTCTTACACCTTGGAGTACATTATTGAAGTTTTGATAATATTTTCAGGTGATAAATATAACTTAGAGATAATGTAGCTATATTATGGTGAAAGAAATATTGAAATTCTAAATACAAACATACAAAATTTTCCTCTTTATAATATTAGTGTGAGCTGAGTCTGATATATATACTTATATCTTTCTCAATTTCTTTCGAGAGAAAGATACAAAACATCAAAAGATTCAAGTTGCACGTATTTGGAAATACGTCTACTGGTATACAAACTTAACCTACTTGTATATTCGGAATTCGGGTGTTTTTGTGGTCAAAACTCATGTCAAATATCTATCACCTTTTTTGTGATATTAATCCACGAAATGGCAATCAAACTTATAGCTTATTTTGCCAGTATCAAGTTTTATTTAAATGTTTAAACTTCATTTGGTCAAGTTGGTATGATGTTGATTTTCTTCGAAACTGTGAGCGAGGGGCTTGATAGCCCGGCTTTCCTCGTGCGAGGTAAGCCACGAGCATCGCCAGTAAGACACCCAATCTTGATCATATTGGTCTGGTTTTCTGTAGAAAGGATTGCGGAGGTCAGACGATAATAGCTCAATTGTAATAACCAGTATCGCTCTACTATTTCCGAGCCTTATCCCTTTTTGGGATCAACCCTCCTCGTGCGACTGTGTAAGAAAAGTCTGTCCTGGAAGTAGAGTTTTTAGTTCAGCCGTACTATTTTGAGTCGAATGATTATCGTTCGAGTCACCGGTTATGTCGCATGAAAATCATTCAAAAACGAACGATAATCATTCGACTAGGTATGTCATACATTTCAAAAATAGCACTGTGGCTGTTGCATATTTTTGGCAATAAGTCTCTCCTTTTTTCAAACACTCTTTGAGTTCTGCTTCACTTTTTGCGTTCTGCTTACTGAATATGGGTGTGATCATTATTTTATAACATAGTCTGCAGTAATCAAGTGTACATATACCAAATAATTTCGAATCGCGCGTTGACGCGAGGCAATTTTTTTTTAATCTATGACATTCCCTAAATAGTTGTAGAAGAAAATGGCATGTTATAAAACTTATGAAAATATCACGTACAAGAGAATGGTACTCATTTTATAAATAAATAAATTATGTAACTATGATTTTATGATTCGAATAAACTTCAATAATTTCTAACAAGACTGGCTGAAACAATAAAAAAAAATACTCAATTTGATTTAAAAACATAGGCCGATAGACAAAGACCCTTTGTGCTTCATAGAGAGTGACTAAACTGACGCAGCTGCGGAAAATTGAGCCGGCACAAACGATATCGGCTCTCTGCTGATGAACTGATACTCAGTTGCATTGCCATTGGTGTATAAAATTTAGAATGTGGCATTTGAAAATCGCCTAACCTCTTGATGTGCTCTGATTGCCTTGTACCCTGAACGGTTGACAATTTGGTGGAGGCCAATGACAGAGAACATGGCTGTGCACTGGTTGAAAATACATTAGATATTACCTCGTGTGTGCATAAGTTTTGAGACGAACTAAAAGTTGCATAACTTTTTTAATAATAAACTTATATTTCAAAAAATTTTAGTAAACATTAAGTAGATAATAATCAACAATAAAATATAATTATTATTCAAAATGACCACCCTTGTTTTTAATACAGGCCCTTAGACGATTTGGCCAGTCATCAATGACGGCACGAATCTTTTCCAGCGAAATTGGCTTTGCTTCTCGGACAAGGGTTCGCTTCAGTGACTCCAAGTTTGGGTGGGACTTTCAGCAGGCCCTGAGCTCTAATTCAGTCTATAAAAAATAATCTAGCGGGTTGAGATGGGCTGGAGGAAGGCCATTCGTTCGCCGCGATGAAGGCCGGGCACATTTGCCTTCAACGAAGCTTGGGTGGTTTTTGCCTTAAGGCATGGCGCCGAGTCTTGCTGGAAAACTCAATCCTTGTTGTGAAATAAACTATGTGACAGAGATTTCACAACAGGCTCTAAAATGTGACTTTGATAATTCTTGGCTTTCACCTTGACGGCTTGTTGGCATAAATGGAGCGGAGTGACACCTTTATACGAAACTCCCCACCATACCATCACACTAGCCGAATGGTGAGTTCGCGAAACATTCCGTGCTGAAGCTGGAACATCCTTGCTACTTTTGGTATACACTTTATTGTTTTGTCGGTTAAACTTTTCTTCGACAGTAATGATTTTCTCATCGGTGAAGAGTATCTTCCTCGCATCGTGTCTCCTTATCAGCATTGGACAACAATCGCGTCGCAATTTACGAAGGCGATCGTTAAAGAAGTGAACTTTTCTGCGGCTATACGCCTTTACCTTAAGATCATATTTCAGTATTCAGTTGAATGAAACGCGCGAAATTTAAGTCTGAAGCGCGAGTTTCTACCGAGTGCAACATGGATTTCAGCAAAGTCGCTCTCGGATGATATTGATGTTCGCAGGCGTCCTTACAGAGCGTGGCTGACCACTCCTTTGGCTATCTTGCAAAGAACTTGACTCCTTGTATCGTTTAATAGTGTAATACACGAAGTTACGGCTCACACCAAAATTTTTCACCTCACGGGAAATCTTTATTATTTTTTTCCCCACCTTAAATAGCGAAATCACGGCCGCACATAATTCTTTTGTTTCCTATATCACGACAAATTTGAAAGAAATTAATTTAAAAATCAAAGAAATTAAAAGTTAACATTCCAAATTCAAAATTGGAAAAAGAAATAAATAGATGTCAGTAATATTTTATTTTATTTTTTAAGTACAAAGTTTGTCTCAAAACTTATGAACACACGAGGTAGTTACTAGCTGTTCCCCGCGGCTTCGCCCCGCGTGGGACTCGGTTATATCGCGCCCAAAAGTAGCCTATGTCTGACCTCAGGTCGCTAACTACATCCCTACCCTAAATTTCATCATAATCGGTCCAGCAGTTTAGCCGTGAAGAGTGACAGACAGACAGACAGACTTTCGCATTTATAATATTAGTATGGAAGTATGGATAGTATGGAAGTATGGATAGTATGGAAGTATGGATTTCTCGAGTCGAAGAGTAGAAGAAGTTTTTAAAGTCTATATACAACATACCTATATGAATTTTTGTAGCTGCCCTGCGGTAGCTTAAGCATTAAGGAGTTTCATTAGGATTATCTCTTTACAAAAAAAAATCCCAACTAATATTATAAATGCATTGAACCAGTCTTCCTGCAATTTCGCATTCACATAGAAGTATTGAGAAGTACATAGGGTACCTTTCATCCCGAGAAAAAGCTCCGTTCCAAAAAAAAAAAGTATAAACGCTGGTTAATCACTATCACTACATAGTATAAAACAAAGTCGCTTTCTCTGTCCCTATATCCCTATGTATGCTTAAATCTTTCAAACTACGCAACGATTTTGATGTGGTTTTTTAATAGATAAAGTGATTCTAGAGCAAGGTTTTTATGACGACGCGAAGCCGGGGCGGGTCGCTAGTAATATAATAAAACAGTCTTGTATTAGAAAATCTATTTATTCGTACATCGACGTCACAGCGAACTATCGACGCGGCATCGGCATATGAAAAAGTTGCGGGTATGAATTGTTACGCGACTGAGCAATGTTCAATATTATGCCCGTTTCAAATGGCTTATGCGTGGCATGATACTTTTAGCCAATGATTTTAATAAAGAGCCTTTTGTGTATAAATCTATAGTATCTATACTAATGAACAAACAGAGAGCCTTAATTTTGTTAGTTTGTTAAATATATGGAAAGTAAATTTGAAAAAATATTACACCATTTCAGATCAATAAGTTAACAGTCTGTATAGAAGTACTATGTAGGCGAAACCGTGGAAAACATCTAGGTAGTTAAAAATATCATCTTTGATTCGAATATAGGACAAAAAAGATAGGACATAAAAAAAATTAAACAACCAATCAGTCCTCGGTGTGCAGACGAAACGGCAGCAGGTTATTTTTAAGGAATTTATTTTTTTATTTATTTATTTTAGTCTTCTAATCAAAACAAATGTGACCTTAACTTGACCCTAAAGTCCTTAGGAACCTAGAGGACGATCCTTAATATTTAGATCAAACAAATAACCTGGATAACAACAATTTGTTGCCCCCAGAGAGAATTTGTAAAGGGAAATGAAACGTAATATTCGTTGAGGTACAAACTTAGTACACTTTATAGGTAGCAAATTCCCCGTGATCTCATTGTTTACGGATATTTATGGGGATTATAATTACCCGACTGCTTTAGAAGGAAGGTCGTGTTTTTTTAAAGTACGGAATTGTTTATTCGATTTGTAATGTAGCCTAAAATTGATAAGTAACAAGTAACTATCGTTTCGTTCGCTTCAATTTAGAATGAATAATGGAAGAATAAAGAAAAGATAAAAATATTACGTACGGGGAAAAAACTAATCTAAATATAGTTTTAGCCATGGACACGATAGAAGAAGACTTTTTTAGGAACTCCTCAAGAACATATCGGTGATCGATAATTCTTGTTTTGTTAATTTTGTTTTTTTTTTTAATAATATTTGAAATCAAAAATATGTATGTGTTTTTTTAAATATCGTAGATATTAAAAAATATTCAATCAATTAATATAATTCAATTTCATATCTCCATCGTTTCTGAACCGATTTTTAAAATTATTTTTATGTGGTTGATAATTAATTTGATTGAACGGAAAACTTCCTGTTTTTTTAGAAAATATCTAAAATATACAATACACGATGGGTATCCAAAATTACATATTAATAAACCATTACATAATTTTCTCCAAGTTAATGTGTTGTTTCACACCCGATCGACCGATCTTAGTTCGGGGAGACAAAGATTTAGTGCCGGCCCTACCGTAAACTGAAAAAAAATTGTGATCTGGAGTTGCTTTTGATTCTCTGAAACCCATTGAAGAAATGAATGAATTAAAGAATAAACATTTTATTCACAATTGATATCTGATTGTACGGAATCGAAAATAAAATTTGTACAAAGGCGGACTTATCGATAATGCATTTTTTTCCAGCCAACTTTAGGGTAAAGAGAAACAGAAAACGTTGGAGCGCGAGCTATGCAGAAATCTTATCAAAAATAGAATATGAAGGAAAAATATTTAAATCAGTTTACACCTTATACATTTAGATAACAAAAAATATGGAATTAAATTTTATCCGGTTACCTACCTCTACTCTTCTTCATCTGAGCGTGCTTTCTGGTTGCATCTTCAGCATACGCTCTAAAGCCCAAGTACGCTTTAAATCATGGCCTTGGTTTGGTGGTACTGGTTATTTTAATGTACATTTTACAAAGACCAGATTGATAAAAAAGTTTGCGTCAGTGGACAACACTGTCATATTTTTGAGGCCACCTGAGGGCATATGACACCTATCGATAACAACCGGGACAACGGAATAACGTGCCTTAAAAAGCACGGAGGAAATGCCACTAATGGCGACCAATCCCAGCATGGCTGCGCACTCGCCGTCGCTTGACGCTCTATCGTTACGAACACGCTAGCTCAATTATGCATCTCTGCAACTTTTGATGCATATTGAGGGCTCTGATGTATTAACAGATGGTCGATAAATCGAAAACTTGAATTATTACTAGGATTCTCGTTTAACATTCTCGCAAAAAAGCTTTAGTACTCCTCAACGCCTTGCTTGCTCATTCGCAAAACTTGGACATTTTTTATGATAAACTCAAAACCTTTATTTTTTTATGTATAATGTATATATCTCATAAACTTGTGTGAATTGTCTTAGCTTATAGCACGTATTAGAAAACTGTAAGTGCTATCTTTTTATTTTTTTTAGTATTTAATGACCAGCGATTGATCACGATCCCACCTGATGGTAAGTGCAGATGTGGTCTAAGATAGAGCTCGCTGGTTCATTAATAGCCTATTCACTCTGATCTTAAAATCAGTTTCTATCAGTGCCTTTATTCAATAAATAAATAAATAAACAAGAAAACAAGTAGGTAATAGGGCGCCATAAATACACAGCTCAGGGAGTTTTGGAAATTCAGCTAGAGCTGGCACTATAAATTCCTGTTATATATTTAGTTCCCATTTGCGGTTTAGGGTCCAATCCCTTGCCGACGCTATTTGAGGTGATAATTACAAGTTGCCAATCACTTCGCACCAGTTTCGGAATTGTGGGATTTATGAGATGTTCGGATTTTGATATAACATGTCACTGATTGTTTATTTATTTGTTTCATGTGCATTCAAATCAAATCAAAACAAAATACTTTATTGTGAAACACACACAGGCAAGAAGTAGTAAATATAAAAAAAATTAAGCACCACTGTGCTCTGCCCTAAAAAGATGAGAATTAATGTTAATAAAGTGCATAAGTTTTAAAATGTTAGACCAACTGTATTATATAAAAATAATAATAATCTGATTCCAGTCACTTAAATGGTCATCTAAATAATTCTTAAGTTCATAATAACATTTTTGTATCAGTAAAAGTTAATTTATTTTACTGATTGTACTGATTATCTGATACATAGTTGATGATTCCGTGCTTCGGAAGGCACGTTAAGCCATTGCGTTGGTCCCGACTGTTATCTGGTAGTCTTTAAAAGAACCATGTCAGAGGCTGAGAAGCGGTTTCGAATAACTCTGACACCAGGGTTTCCACGGTCTATTGACCGTGACACCTTCATAAAATTATGATGTACATTGAAAACCTAATATTAGAATATAATGGCATGCGTAATCCTAGCGCTTTCCTCGCTCTTTTGCAGTGCTTTGTTTGCATGCAGTTTCGGAGCTCAAGGACAAGCTTTTCTACTTCTTGTTTTTGCACTTTGCCTGATCTTCAACATTGGCTAGGCCATTATCACGCATATAAAATTGAACAATATTAATACAAGGGTGCTACTTCATCATCATCATTTCAACAGCAAGCCTGTCCACTGCTAGAAATAGGCCTCCCCTAGGGATTTTCAGGATTGTGACTGGGACGGATGCTACTTATTGAATGAATCTATTTTTTAACACGTTTATTCGTTCAATAAAATATATTGTTTCCGAAACGCGCAATGTATTAATAATATAGCTATATTCCAGGTTTAAACTAGTATCTCCCCTCTGTACCCGATAAATAATCCACAAAAGATACACTCACATCTAAAATGCATCTCACTACATATTTAACCTGTATTTATTCAGTTCAAAACCTACCAACATTCTGCACTACAATGACGAAAGCACCCACGTGTGAGGCCTCCGTTCACGGGTCGAGAGTTCTGAATACCGCTTTTTTTATTGTGAAACAGCATTATTTTTATGTTCTCCTAGTATTTTTGTTGTGTTCGGCTGGATGAACCCGGTTTAAATTTTTGGTTTAGTTTATTTTTTAAGTTAATGAGAGAGCAGGTTTCTTTTCTTCGCATCCCTCAATCCATTTTTATATGTATATAAATTAGCTTTCACCCGCGGCTTTGTCTGCGTGAATTTTCTTTGGGAACAGTGCTCTTTCACAAGATAAAAGTTTCTCAATACTTCTAATTAAAATTTCAGGAATAATATTGGTTAAGTAGGCGTGAAAGCGTTATAAAAACAAATAAACCAACCAGACTAACTTTAGAATTTATAATATTAGTTGGGATGGGATATACTAGCTGTTCTATATATGTATGTATGTTCTCGCGGCTCACTCAGTATACGGTTATATCGGGCAAAAAAAGAGCCTTAGTTGGATCCCGTTTTTTAACTATTTTCATACCAATTTTCGCATTTATAATATTTGAACAAACATTGCTACAGACTAAATAATATTTGTAGCGAAAATCAGTCCACTTTAAACATAGATTAAAAAGAGAAAATTTCTTTAGAAAGCCAAAAACCCCAAACCGACAAATGCTCTAACAGCAAACCCGAACCGGAGAGAAAAATCAACTTTTTAATCAAACACACAAGCCCTGGCAATCGTGATAAAAGTGAATTGAACTGTACGAGAAACGTATCGATTTCGGCCAAAAATTTAATTCCTCTTTCACAACTAGTTACCAAAAAGCGAAAGAAAAATCTTCTCTTGTAACTGGTAAGGTAAATTCAGTTACCAAAGTGGACGAAGGGTAATCTTTTATTGAAAATAATTACAAAAATGGAAAAACAAAATCTTTTTTCACAACTAGTTACCAAACAGCGAAACACAATCTTTTATTGTAACTGGTTACAAAAAGTTACAAAAATGGAAAAAATAATTCTTCTTTCAAGAATTTTTCTTGAACATATTTTTAAGACGCATTTCACCAAGAAGTAAACCTTAAAAAAATATGAATAGATACTTTGCAACACCCCCAAGGGTAGTACTTTATATTCCATAATATTACAGCGTATTCCAGCTTCTGTATATACATTAACTACGAATAAATATAGCTTCGATATCTTGAAGCAGAATCCTATTATAATCTAAACTTCACTATAACTATCACTGTTTGAGTGTCTTCAAACTTGTGTATTTGATGTAGGTTTTTGGGAGTCGAAATGAAAGGCCTGTTGCTGTCACGAAATTCTCCGTATAATTGCCGCCTTTTTACATGCTACTTTAGAATATAAGTTAAACCGTCACTGCGCGCCATCTAGTCACTATATATGACATTAGGTAGTAATTATCAATACACGATAAACGAGAAACGAGCAGCTGAAAGCACGCCACAGTTAATTTAGTTCGCAAGATTTATAGTAGATGGCGCTGAGACATCCTCCACAGCTAGGTATAGTGGCCCACATTTTTAATCTATTCCGTTTATAGGCAAGGGACAGATGTTGTTGAACGCGCGTTTGATGATACCCTTGTTGGTCTGGATTTCAGCAACTCTTGTCACCTGGTCTCGGCCTGGATGACAGTTGATGATGCGCCCAAGTCTCCATTGGTTTGGTGGCAGCCGGTCCTCCTTCACCAGAACTATGGCCCCATCGCGCATTTCGTGACCTTTGGAACTTCTCCACTTAGAGCGTGTCTGCAGCATGTTTATGTAGTCTCTTGACCATCGTCGCCAAAAATCTTGTTGTAGTTGCTGCAGTTGCTGGTAGTGAGTGAGTCGATTCATTGGTATATCTGTATAGTCATAATCAGGTATCGAAATAGGTGTCCTACCTATCAGGAAGTGAGCTGGTGTCAGGCAAAATATTTCGTCTGTTGTCGAGTTAGGTATTGGGCATAAAGGACGAGAGTTGAGTATGGCCTCTATTTGAGTGAGAACAGTTGCAAATTCCTCATATGTTAGTAAAGCGTTACCTAAGACTCTTTTTAAGTGATATTTGCAAGATTTTACAGAGGCTTCATGCAATCCGCCCATGTGCGGTGTGAAGGCAGCCAGGAACGTCCATAGGATTCCCTCGTCAGCACTGGCTGTTATAATTTCGGTAGAGTTATCGTTTAAAAAACTATATAGTTCAGTTAACTCATTGTTAGCCCCATGGAAGGTTGTGCCATTATCGCTAAGCATTTTTCTAGGTTTTCCACGTCGGGATATGAACCGTTTGAAAGCTGATAGAAAGTTAGAAGTTTCCAAGCTCGATACCAGCTCCAGGTGAACCGCCTTTGTTGCTAAGCATACAAAAACAGCAATATAGCATTTACTTGTCTTGTAACCCCGTCCTCTCGTCCTTAGAGATAGGCTCTAATATTGAAGAACCCCGCATAGTCAACACTCGTATTGAGGAAGGCTGGTGCAGGATTAACTCTCGAGGGGGGAAGGTCTCCCATGATTGGAGAGTCCGTTTTAGGCTTAGCTCTGAAACAGGTCACACATCTGTGTACTATTTTGTTTACTATTTGTTTACCATGTATAGGCCAATACTGTTCACGCAAAGATGATAACAATAGTTGAGGGCCAGCGTGAAATAATCTAATATGCATATCAAGAGCTATGAGCCATGTAAGTGTATGATTAGGTGGTAGAATGATAGGATGTTTTTTATCATGACAGTAGTCAGATTGGCTTAAGCGTCCTCCCACACGCATGATATTATTAGTGTCCATAAATGGGTTCAAGCACAACAAGTTGGATGACTTCGGTAAATCTTTTTTATTTTTAAGTAAACTATATTCAATAGGATATGACTGAATCTGTGCATATTTTATTAATTTGTCATGTGATTCTTTTAGCTCTTGTACTGTTAAGCAATCTAAAATTTTATTTCTTGGATTTTTACAATTATTAATAAATCTTTGCACAAATGCATATACTCTGTTTAATTTTTTGAAATTTGACCAGCGTTCAAATAATGTAAATATTAATACATTACTATTACTAGGCGCATTAGTAGAAATATTACATAAAGTTTCATCTATCTTGTGTTTGTCAAGTATAGAATCATTATTAGTTTGGTTTGGCCAATCACTCAAGGGTTTTGACAACCACATTGGGCCTTGCCACCAGAGGTCGCAAGTGGCTAGCTTATCAGCGTGTATTCCTCGTGATAATAAATCTGCCGGGTTGTCAGTAGAACAGACCCAATGCCAATTTTTTATTTGTGTTAGTTTTTTAATTTCTGTAATTTTATTTTTTATAAATATTGGTAATTTCTTTGATTGTGAATCTATCCAAGCTAATGCCACTTGTGAGTCTGACCAAAAATATTTTTCGGTTATTTCACCCTTTAGGGCTGTTTTTACATTGTTGTATAAATTAGCTAATAATAAACAAGCTCTAAGTTCCAACCGAGGGATTGTTTCATCTCTTGCAACCCTAGATTTTGCACATAATATTCGTACTAATATATTACCACAGTTGTCTATTGAACGTATATAAATGACTGCTCCATAAGCGGTCAATGAACTGTCACAAAATCCATGTAACTCCCAAGAGATATAATTATCAACAAGTACCTTTCGTGGAATATCTATAGAATTAATAAGATTTAGTTTATTATAAAAAGTTGCCCATTCTTGACAGAGTTCACTAGGAAGTTTTTCATCCCAACCAATCTTAAGTTTCCACAAACGTTGTATAAAACATTTTGCAATTATAAGTACAGGACTCAATAGACCCAGTGGGTCAAAAATGGCAGAAGCTGTGGATAAAATTTTCCTTTTAGTTAAAATTGTTGGCATTGGCTCGACTTGTACTGTGTATTGAATAGTGTCATTGATATTTGACCAAGAGAGTCCCAGCACCTTATGAGGGCTGAGCATGATTAAGGTTTTATCAGTTGATGGTGTAAGAGTGTGCTCTTTAATTTTTGATAGTATTATATCTGAATTAGTTCTCCATTTTTTTAGTTGAAAATCGGCATTTTGTAGAATTTGGTTAATTTCAAGAGCAGTGTTTGCTACCAGGAGTTCATCGTCTCCTCCGTGAAGCAAATCGTCTATGTAGAAATCAGAGGCCATTACAGAGGCAGCGGTTGGAAATTGTTCCTTGTTTTCCTCTGCTAATTGTTGTAAGCATCGAGTTGCTAGGTATGGAGCACACTTTAAAACAAAACTGAGTGTAGTTAATTTGTATGTAAGTATACTTTGGTTAGGGTTATCTCGCCATAGGATACATTGTAAGTTTTGTTGTGAAGGATTCACATATATTTTTCTAAACATCATTTTAATATCAGCATTAATAATAAATTTGTGTTTTCTAAATCTTAACAAGATATTCTCTAAACTGTCCTGGTTTACTACACCCTTGCATTGTATGTCATTTAATGATACTCCAGAACTTGTCTTCTGCGAAGCATCTATTACAATTCTTAAAGGAGTAGTTACTTTTTGGGAGTTTATGACTCCATGGTGTGGCAAATAATTACAGGGCTCAGAGGTAGTTTTCTCTATCATATGCCCTGCTTGAATAAAATCGTTCATAATTTCTGTGTACTTATGCTTAAATTCAGGATTTTTTTCAAATTTAGATTCTAATGCCTTAAATCTTTTAAATGCAATGGGTCTTGAAGACCCCAAGGATGTGACAGGCAATTGTAAGGGAATTGTGACAACAAAGTTACCACTTGTGTGTGCTTCAAAAGCCTTTTCACATATTGCGATATCATCATTTGGAGGTTTTGCTGTCACTGGTATCATATTGTCATTAAAAATGTTGTTGTAATTTAAAGCATAATTGCAATAACTTTTTTAATAAGATTTATTTGCCACAGACATGGAACCTGAAACCACCCATCCTAATCGAGTTCTCTGTAGAATTGGTAGCCCTTCTCCCAAGTGGTGCTGACCAATACAGAGTATTTGGTAGAAGAGCTCGGCTCCAATAATAATGTCAATTTCACCTCCTTCGGAGAAGGTGGTATCTGCTAGATTGAATCTTTTTGGTATATTCAAAGGTTGTGTAATTGGTAAATATGATGGTAAGGTACAAATGCTGGGTACGATAAAACAGGACAACTCAGTTGAATATGACTTGTCCCTAGACTGCATTTTTAGTTGACACAATTTATTTACCTTTGTAATATTTTCATTAAAACCAACAACATCCATATTTAATTGCTGTGTAGGTAAATTTAATTTGTTGAAGGCCGAATTGGTAATATAATTGGATTGAGAAGCAGAATCGAGTAAAACCTTCATTTTATGAAGTCGGTTAAAGTTGTCAAGCACATCAATTTGTGCTGTAGACAAAATCACACATTTAGAATAATTTGGTAACTTATTATCGTTAATTGTACCCATAGTTGTATTGACAACCTGGTTGGTAAACAAGTTGACCGACTGTTGATTAGACATAGTTGGTTGTAGATTGGGTTCTACGCTAGGCAACGTTGAAGTTGCGGGCTGTGTGTTTGTATTAGATGGATTTGGTGTAATATGAAGCAGTGTGTGGTGTTTGCGTTTGCATATTTTGCAGTGAGATGCCTTACAATTTGGTAATATATGGTTAGAGCCTAGGCAGTTTACACATAGGCCCAGTTTGTTGACTGTCCTTATACGTGACTGTGTATTCAGAGCTAAGAATTTCGGACATTGGTTAATAAAATGACCTTCCTTGCAATTCGGGCATTTACCTCGGGGAACCTTTACACTACCTGCTACCTTTTGAAGTGAGTTTGGAGAGGACGTGGCCAGCAAGACCTTCCGCGACGCCGCAGTGTTTGACGGCTCAGTGGAACTGGTCCCGGCTTGGCTTAAAGTTTCCTGGAGATCTCCTTGGACCCGCAGGAAAGTTTTAAATTCCTGTAAAGTAGCAAGTTCACGTGTCTTACATTTTTCTTCCCATTTTTTTTGCATGCTTGGTTCTAGTTTGGCGGATAGGAAGAAAATGATTAATAGATCCCAACCTTCTATTGGAACATTCAATGATTTTAAAATTCTTAAATGTTTTGAAATATTGTCAGCCAAATTTCTGAGTGTAGATGCATTAGTGGCAACAGTGTCTATATTAAAAAGCCCCCTTAGGTGGTGGTAAACAAGCATCTTTGGGTTATTAAAGCGTTCACACAAAAGTTGCCAAGCAATAGCATAGCTCTCATCAGAGTACTCCACCGAACTTATAACCTCCAAAGCGCTTCCACTCAAGCAGCTGCGCAAGTATTTAAATTTTAAAATTGGCTTTAGGTTGCTTTGGTTAATCAAGGCGTCGAAGACATCTCTGAATTCGACCCAGTTAGAGATTAACCCTGAAAATGAAGGCAAAGAAATATCAGGATATTTTACTGCATCGCTTGGTTCACTTATTATAATTGAATTATTTTGGGTAGAATTGCATGGAGCCGCAGGCAGGTTTAGGTAAGATTTTGCTCTAGAAGTAAGTTCATAATATACATTTTCAAAGGCCTCTCTCTCTTCCAATTCTTGTTCTATGTCAGAGCAGAGGGTTTCAATTTTGTCTTGGTATTTTTCGAAGTTAGCAAATATTGTATGAGCCCTTTGTGTTCTCACCTCGAGATCAATTAATTGTTCCGCTGTTAAAGATTCTAGGTCTAATTTATTGATATATTTTTTATACAAAGTTAATTTACCCTTTTCAACTCCTCTCTTTTTAATTAATTCTTTTAATAAATTGCTCCCCATTATAATAGTGTCGCAGCTTTCGTTGTCCGAGGACATAGTGAAAATTTAGCGGTAAAGTTAGAAAAAATTTTTGTGAAATTTTGCCCGGTAATAAAATCACCAGTCTCACTTACCCGAGTAGGCAGAAACCCTCGAATACCTACGACTTCCTGCTTATATTTGTAAAGAGACGACGATCCCTTGGGTACTAGATGGAATGCGAATGGAATTTTGCGTTTCAGCAATTTTTCCGGCAACGGCAAGTCAAGATGGCGAAGGCGTTGGCGTCTTCCCGCGTCGTGGCGTCGTCGCCCGTCGGAGTCGTGCGCCTCGAACGCGGCCTCCACCCAAGTTGTTTTGAGATCTTCTACACCGGCGCGGGCGTGTCCAATTTTCTTGTTTTGGGTCACCATATGTTTGAGTGTCTTCAAACTTGTGTATTTGATGTAGGTTTTTGGGAGTCGAAATGAAAGGCCTGTTGCTGTCACGAAATTCTCCGTATAATTGCCGCCTTTTTACATGCTACTTTAGAATATAAGTTAAACCGTCACTGCGCGCCATCTAGTCACTATATATGACATTAGGTAGTAATTATCAATACACGATAAACGAGAAACGAGCAGCTGAAAGCACGCCACAGTTAATTTAGTTCGCAAGATTTATAGTAGATGGCGCTGAGACAATCACTACATATCATCACTATCACTACATAGTATAAAACAAAGTCGCTTTCTCTAGCCCTTTATCCCTTTGTATGCTTAAATCTTTAAAACTACGCAACGGATTGTGATGCGGTTTTTTTAATAGATAGAGTAATTCAAGAGAAAGGTTTTTATGCCCATGCGAAGCCGGGGCGGTTCGCTAGTATATGATAAATGCGAAAGTGAGTTTGTATATTTGTTTGTTTGTTACCTCTTCACGCCCAATCTGTCTTTCGCCCTTCACTGAACCAATCTGAATTATTTCAATTTGATACGTTCATGCGTTCTTCAGAAAAAATGTAACAGACAGACAGACGGACAACAAAGTGATTTTATAAGGATTCCGTTTTTGCCCTCTGAGGTACAAAACCCTAATTAACTCTATTTCGCTTGGCCGCGCATTACTTAAAGAAATCATCAAATCAATTTTTTAAAGGTTTTAAATATTTTGTTTCGAACGCAACGTAAATTCAAAAATAATTTATTTATATAATTTCTACATTTCAGTACACTACAAAAAATAATCTTTATCTATACTCTTCTTCTTTGTCCACCCCTTATCTCAGTTCATCATAATCGTTATCTATACTAATATTATAAAAAGGAAATTTGTATTTTTATGTGTATGTTTGTAATGAACAAACTCAAAAACTACTGTGCCGATTTCACAAATTCTTTCATCATTTGAAAGCTACATTTACCCTCATAAGCCATGCATGGCAAAGCCGAGGTGGACTGCTAGTATATTATAAAGATGATAGATTTGTAGTAATGTGTGTATGTTTGTAATGAATAAACTCAAAAATTAATGAGCCGATTTAAAAAATTCTTCACCATTAAAAACTACATTCACCCTGAGTGACACAGGCTGTGTATGTACCATGGGCAAAGCCGGGGTGGACTGCTAGTTCGTTTATAAAATTTGTACATTTCCGAACACTTTGTCATTTCACAACAGGAACAAACAACATTTTGTGGTTAAGGTGTTTATCTGTAGACCCTGGAGTCGTGGGTTCGATTTCCACTACTACTACTAGGTACTACTACTAACGTAGTTTAGTTAGGACATTACAGTCTTGAATCACCTTACTGTCTGGATAATTAATTTTTTGGCTCTGTTCAGTTGACGATATTTTTATAAAATAAATAAATAAATATAAAAATAATAATATTTTATTTCAGATTACTAAAGATCCATATAAAATGTTAGTACAACTTGCCTCGACTTGCTAGTAACACAGAAAGATACGAATAAAAAATTAAAATTAAAAGTAAAAGTAGATACCAATGAATTATAAATATTAGAAATTGCATTAGCGATAAGTCCGCCTTTGTACTAATTTTCATCTTCGTTCCTGTACAGTCCAATGATGTATTTATGTAGTTGGTGCAATAAAGTGTTTATTCATTCATACATTATGAAGACGAAACGTTCTTATTGATTTGAAACAATAAATGGTGTTGTAATGGCAGCCGACCCTGCACACAGATAGGTAGGTAGTGTGGGTGAAAATGGAAAGGCCTCAGATCTTTGGCTTGATTGATTTTGATTCAGGAGGAGAGACAAGTGTCTAGCACAGGATACTTACGCCCCGAAATTTCTTCAGAAGCCTTCGGAAGCCTTTAAAAACATTACAATATCTTTCAATATTAGCGCTTGCTTAAAATAGCTATTTCATTAATATTTAATCTTAACTCCTAAACATTTTGTTGAAGCCACACAAAATTTATCACAACATTAATTGTTTGAAGAAACAATCAAACCTTAAACAACATTAATTATTATTTCGTACAGAAGTCCTAAAAAATTACAATTTCTTTCTTACTTTTAAATTATCCCAAGTAATATTATAAATGCTAAAGTTAGTTTGTATGTTCGTTTGTTATCTATTCAAGCCCTATCTACTGAACCAATCTTCCTGAAATTTCGCATACACACAGCTAGGAGAATTAAGAAGGACATAGGGTACCTTTTATCCCGGTAAAAAGCACTGTTTCCGACGGGAATTCACGCGGGCGAAGCTGCGCGCAAAAGCCAATTATATATATTTACTGAATAAAAAATTGTTTTATATATAATTTAGTAGGCAAATGTGTTATATACTGTATGTATAACACAGTAATAGTGCTAGCGCTAATAGATAAATAGGTAAAAATGTGACACTCCTAGTGTTGCAGGCGTCCATTGGCTACGGTAACCGCTTACAATCAGAGCCGTATGCCAGTTTGCCTACTGAATGAATTGTATAAAAAAAATCATGAAGCGAAACCACCCTAACCTAAAAAAGGTATTAATTTTACAAACTGAAAACGCCATTAACTAGACGTCAATCAAAGTTTAATTATAAAATAGATTGAATGAGCTGGAAACAAAGGTCATATTTCTTTGCGTTTGGCAAGGCACCTCCCTGGTGTAATAAAAGTCGATATCGGACACCATTCTTTATTAATGGGGTGATAAAAAGTTTTATTATTATACCACCCTCTGGTTGTAATTGCGACCAAGTTTCACAAACTAGATGGAATTTAAAAAAAATATCCTGTGATAACTATGAGACGACCTTTTAATTCAAGTACCAATGCAACCGGAATAATAAAACATGATCTAATCGCTATTTCCGGTATCTTGCCAAAATACATATATGGCTTAGACTCTTAGAGCCCGGGGTCTGAAAACTAAGGTCTCTAAACTTAGGTCTTAAAACATGACGTCTTAGTTTTGTCACCATCTAAACGAAAAAAATGCGTGGTGGAATCTGCCACCAGCCAAACAGACGTACAAGTGAATCTGACTTCTATTAATCTTTAATTAACCTATTATAACCACCACAAAAAGAAATGGTGTTGATTATTCTTAAGGCCAAGGCTACATCTATGTTTAAATAATAAAAAAAAACCGAGAGAAAAAAAATAAATACCATGATAATTTATATACGTTTATTATCGCCATTAAGAACGAGACATTTAATGACAAAGTACATAATATACTTAATGCAATATTAACTAAAGCCTCGTCTACATTGGAGTATAAATTTCGCGCAACATTATGCTTTTCAGCAGTGGTACACAATTTTATTAAATGGCTTTAAAAGGGGCAGATTTAGAAGTTAAGGAATTTTCCAAAACATCTGTGTAGGTCGTGGAAATTATTAAGACCTAGTTTGCCTTTTAGCCAAGAACAATAAATACACAATTATTATAAAACAATCGCTGCAATCATATTAAAATTAAAGATAATATATTAAAAAAAATATTCGCCACAACAATATAAATAAAATAAAAAAAAACAATTTATTTTAATATAATATAGGTAGTATACTATTGAATATTAGTTTTGTCAATAAGATGACCAATAAACAAAATGACAAACAAATCTGAGGGATACAGTGCAACTTAAATCTAGACAAAAGTCATATGTTGCGTGAAATTTAAGTCAGTGAATACGAGGCTTTATAAACACATGTATCACAGAACAATCTGATAGTGCTCAAAATTGACCATTTTTACAACGTGGACGATCACATAAATGAAATAGAAAACAAAAAACGTAGTGTGGAGATAGCTTTATATTTTATATACATATTTTTATCGTGAAGTCCTTGTGTACATATTCGTAGAATTAGGAAGTACGACTCCGGATTGTAATGTCTATATAGGTACTAATATAATTTTCATACAATATTTGCATTAGAATATAATTAAAAAAAAAAAATGGTTTATTCGATTTTAAGTGCCAGCCTTATAAAGTCTAATATAAATTGGTATAAAAAAACAAACAACTGTAACCAACCATTACTATTTTGTTTTTAATAATTATCATCCTATTATATGTATTTTTTTTTTATTTAAGCATTCATTTTTCATAAACATTAAAACAATGTCTGTTAATTAGTTTTCCATGGCTTACAAAAACAAACTAAACAAGCGGCTGTTTTAACAAATTTTAAATTCAAATTCAGCTCCATTTTATATTTTAATTTTCACCGAAAACTACACCCCTTAGGGCATAAATTAATGCCGAAGTCTCTGTTTCGCATATTGCTTTTACGAAAGAAAGAGAGAGACAGACGATTTATATTGCTTTTTTCCTTATTCTCGGCGTTCTGAGCATCCGCCAACTTTCGATACTTTACGATTATTATGGGCATTTACGAGAATCGATATTTCTTTTCGCAGTGCAGTAACGATTATGTGTATTCGAGTGAGTTTATGATCATAGTATTAGGGGCATATGTCTTGCTGTTTTGTTGGATACAAGAAAACTAATTATTTTGAACAAAATACCTTACCTTTTTTGATTAACTAAATTGAATTGCCCAAAATAAATTAAGCTAATGACGATTGTGAATGAAAACGAAAATATTTATGAGATTCAATAATGAAATTTGATTTATTTTAAATATGCAGAAATATTTTGTTGGAACTTAGTTCGAATTTAGTAGGCAAATAACATTAAAATTTGAGCACAAGTCGTCCAACTTTTTAATCTTTTTGCTACATAAATAAAATTTAATAAACTAATCATCAATAAATAGATTGAAAAAGAAACAGTGATAGATCTCATAAAATTTATACATTTCGACTACCTAGTTCGCATAATATATACAATATACACAATAATATAGAGAGGTGAATTAATTCAAACTTGGCACGACAGAAGTGACACCATTAATTTTGATATTCATGCATATAAATATAACTTTTCATTCGATCTGGAAAATAACAAATACTAAACGCAGGCGGAGTCACGGACAACAGCTTGTAAGAAATGTTAAAATTATTTATGTATTAATTATATGCAATAAACTTTGAATAAATAATAATAAATGAGAAAAAATACGAGCCAGTCCATCAATTTCAATCCTACTTTCACTCAACGTAAATATAAATCCGAGGAAGGTAAATCAAATCCATAACACAATACAAAGTTGTGGTGGAACCACAGACTTATAAAAACCCCAGACGTAGTCTCATATGACATGAGTGAAGCTTGCATACTTTCGTTTTGTTTGTTAAATACAGCTTTCCCTCACACAAATAAACCAACTAGTGACACCAGCGTTAATCGCCAATACACATCACCGGATTACACACACACATAGGCAATTTTCGAGCTTCTTCATTGTTGATGCAGAAAAAAAAATATTAGGCGGTATCTTTTTTTCGACAGAAGCCAGAGCATCGCTTGGAGGTTGGTTTGGATTACGGAAAAGTTTTAAAGATAGGCGGTTGACCTCAGTCTGTAGTTCTTTTAGGTCTGTGGGGGGAAGAAAAACATGAGTTAGTAAGTTAACATGGCAGGCCACGGTATCATCCATCATGTTTATTTGCTGAATCGATTCTTACGTCGTATCAAATAGAAATCAAGATTTTAGGCAGATTTGGATTCGATAATATCAAATACAAAATGTTATTATTAACTTTTAAACTAACTCATTACAAATTAAGAAAATACATAAATAAATTGAAATTACAGGATTAAACGCGTATTTTCTACACACTTCCGACATTTCAACCTTATTACAACGACAGGGGTCACAATGTCGAAACATAGATTAAAGAAAAATTATGTACCTCCTATAATGTGAGATAGGTATAAGTATAGGCTAATCGTATGTGACGTCAACAAAACAAAATGGCGGATTGTATATACACTAAATGACACAAATTTCTTATATGTATTTAAATGTATATTTGGACAAAAAAGTATATAGTTCATTTGTATCATTATTTTTCGTGTTTGTATATTTTTAAAGGTAATAGCTTGTTAATTAAAACGAACGCACTCTTATTTAAATGAAAATAACAAGTAAACAAGAAAATTAATCCTGTAACGATGTTTATTGCAATCACAATATATTACACTAGTTTTTTTAAACCATGTTTAACGTGTTCTTTATAACTTAAGGCTTTTTTTAACAAAAGCGAGTATACAAAAAGAAGTTATTTAAAAAAAATCTGGCGTTACTAGCCTTTACAAAAAAAAACATTCTGACGAAATGAGAACCTCCTCCTTTTTTGAAGAGGGTTAAAAATAGACGGTCATTATTTAATTTATTATATTTATATGCATGTACTAGATAATCTAAATTTTATTAATTTACAGACGAGAGTAATAAAATATTTAATTTTCCTAATAGTTAATAATACATACGTAATAAACAAGAAAAAAAAACCAATCCTCAGACGTTGCAAATCTTAAATCAGTTAGAACATAGACTTCCAATTTCAAATTTTTTTTAAATTCGGCATGTATAAATTTGAAGTCTACTTATACAAATTTAAAACATATTGGCACACTTATAAAGAAACTAATTAGATTTTTATTTCATTTTAAACTTACATAACACAGTAATTTAACAACGATTTATCATTACAAGTTTAAATTTATACAATTTATTTATTACATTGGTATCTTACTGATAATTCATTTTGATAAATATATATATTTAATATATTTTCAGATTTTTTATGTATTCATCTATAATTCGGTTACGAAATTCAAAATAAATATTACGTTTGAGAGATTATGATTGATAAATTCTTACGAATTTCAACAGGAAATACATTTCAATTAAAAAAAATGTTTACATTAAATTCTATAGAAATTGAATATATTAAATGACCTTATTGGTAGTAAGTCCTTAATAATTCATGGTTCTGAATAATTATGATTCTGAATTTGGCAAAATTAACAGTATTTAAAATTAAAGTCTGAATTAGTCTAATAAAAAACACTATTTATTCTGCTTTCAAAATAAACAGGAAAAAATACAGAACCCAATTAAAACTTACGAAGCGTACGATACATACTTATTATCTAATTATTTTGCAAAGTATACATAACGATGACTCTAAACTTATTGCTTGTATATTCTCTCAGATTAATTAGTTATAATAATGAAAACAATTAATTTTATAACATAAGGACAATTGTATTATAAAAAACAAAGAAAAAAAAAACATACAAATCTTATTATTTTAATATTCTTATTTTATTTAATAAATAATATTTGTCAAAATTACTGCTGGCTGGTTATGCTACATTATATATAAAAAATGAATTTGTCGGTAAGACACCCACCATATTATAATTTTAACTCCCGACCCCAACAATGTAAATATAATTACAAATTTTTCGTGACATAAAACATCGAAATTCAGTGCTTGCTATTTATTTATAGAATAATTGATTTAATCATTATATTATATTCTTGACATACTTATTGGTATCACCTGTATATTGCTGTATCTTATATTAAAATAACAATTTTAAAACAAAAACAACCAATCCAGTTCAGGAAAATAAATTTTGAGCAATTTTTTATTGAGATCACACAAAATTCTTAGGTAGTAAGTAACCATCAGAAATGATAGATAAAATTTATTGTTTCACAGCCAAATATTTCTTCTTAAAACTGACCTCGGATTTAAATAATAGAAATAGTTACATAAGCGTATAGAATATTACATAAAATTATATTATGTAATATTTTTAATTGTTTTTTATGAAAGAACAAGTGACATATTTTGTGTAATTACATTAATTTTTATTTTTTATTAATTAATAAAATAAGTAATTAATTAATGAATATTATCATCGAAACTTGATATAACTTATAAATTCCATGAAGGGACTGAGCGTTTGACTTTTTAAAAATTATTATTGTTCGTAAATCTTCTATTTTGAATATTTCAATATTTCTCGTATATTTAAATTTCGAATGAGATTTATTATTATATTAAGGTAAACATTGACCTTACATGATAATAAATCACATTTATAGTGCAAAATAAAATACCTTTGCCAAAGCGTTATCTGATATGCATTTTCGAAACTCAAAACGTTTAATGTTAATATAATATATATAAATAATTGAAAAGTGATATTTTCAACATTAATTTTTTTTATATAATTTATTCTATATGATCGCATTTTACGAAAAGTAAATTTTTATCCTTTTTTCGATTCTTATAAGAACACAGGAAGGTATCTAAATATACAAAATATTCCTGATGGCCACTTAAAACCTACGAGACGTTGATACAGCAATAGAATACACACTGAGAAAACTATTATCTACACAATATAAACAAAATAATAAATTCCATCTTCCGCAACTTTCCATCTGGTGGGCCATAGGCCTGATTCCCTACTCGGTAGTATAAATAAAAACCATATTTTTTCAAGACACTCATTTTTAACTTTATATTATTAAAAAAAAAAAGACTGAACGAAAATAACAATTGAAAATCTAAAGTTTGTTAGTATAAGATTAGCATTATGAGCACCTTGCTTTAAACCGTAGATAGTATTAAGATATACCTAAGGATAACTAATTAAAACAATAATTAGTTTTAATTAGTTAGCCTCACATGTTCACTAAGGTAGAAATTGTAAAATAACGTAATAAAAAGCCACTAAAGCTGCATTCAGCAAACCTCCAAGTCTCTAAGTACGAGTACCTAGATAAGTGGATACGAAAGAAATAAAAATAAGAGAAATGAGCATCGCTCTCTTTTATTATTCATACACCTTACATTTACGTCCGTTTTACGTCGTTGTATTCTGAATGTTTCTCTTTGAATTTGTTTCAAAAATGTGAATTACTGAAACAACATTTTCTTGGCTTAAACTGCCAAACATATATATTTTTTATTTAAAATTCGTATTTACAAGCATTTTGTACGATATCAAAAGAAAATTTGATTTTTTATTTGATAATAAATTTATTTATGAAGAAGATTTTTTTCAATTAATATTACCAAATGTAACTTACTTTTTGCGAGGCAAATATAAATTCTACAATGTAGATGTATAATTTAAATCCTGTAGTAATTTAAGAGATCACACTTCTATTTTTGGTATGATCTAATCTGTGGCATTATAAAACAAAAGCATATTAAAAACATACTTGTATCAGTGAGACTGGTTCACATTTGATCGTCGTGTAATATACCTATATAATCCATTAGGGAGTATTTATAGGTTACGTATAAGATAATAATTTCCCTTCACACCAGATGATGTTCTTTAAAAACCTTCATTTGCTGTGGGCAAGTACGGTGGGTAGTTCAAAAAGAACTTCAATGTTTCGATGTGCTTCTTTGAATTAAAGACTCAATACATAACATACAGAGGCTCGACCACATATCTAAACAGAAAGGAAGGAAAGTTAAAGCGTAGTCGCTCTCAACAAAGCAGGCAACGCACGGTGCTGGATGATGCCAAGAATGTTTAAAGAAGAATAAGCGAAATAAAACGTGAAGCCCTATGCCCCAGATAGGACTATAACTCAATACATACAATACAAGTAACCAACAGATTAAAGTTGCACTTTTAACTGAAATTTTAAAAAAAGTTGTAACACCTGCCTGCACCCATAGCCAAGTGACAGTTTCAAAAAGCTAACGAATGTCGACAAGTACAAAATGTATGGGATTGACATAAGCTGCGGTAAATCACATGGTCAATCTTATGTCAATCCCATACATTTTGTACTTGACGACATTCGTTAACGCTTTGCGATTGTGACTTTGGATAAGCCCCCAGAAATCGCATCTTTCTCTGAATTAAATATAATAAATTTTATGCAGTTTTCTCAATGTGTTAGACTTTAGGTGAAAAATTGATAACTAACTATATCTAATTCACACACCAACTTATATCGACCGTGTCGACTATTTATTCACCAAGGCACTGTATTTTAGAAAATTATATGTACTGACACGCACATTATTAGGGCCATCGCCGCCATGACTGGGATCACTGTACCTGAAATAAAAATACGTTTTGTAAATTAAATCAGACAAGTGAGAGTCCAATTCGCGTCAAAAGTTTCAGTGTACGATGTTCTATGGAAATCCATACGATACAAATTTTAATATTGCTGCAATTCTTAATTTACAAGAAAACATTTGAATGATGCTAACTTACAAATTTACATGCTATTCCGGATGGAAAAGAAAAAAAACATTGTTAACTAAAGTGTTGTTGTAGCAATATCATGTTTCTGATGCTCTAGTTGATGCTGGTGGATTTGCCCGTCTATTAGTCTTTTATATCGTGCTAAAAAAACACATCACACACAAAAACATATCCTTATTTATCCCATACTAGTTTAACGTGAAAACTTTATTACGTTATTTTTATATTTTTAGTATTGAGATCCATGGAAACCTCTGGCCACTTTTCCTCCTTGGTCTGCCTCAATAACGCCGGTCGTCCGTAGGGATAAGTGGACAAGGAGGGGGGAGGCCTTTGCCCAGCAGTGGGACACATTATAAGTAGGCTATTAAAAAATGTATTTAGACCGGAGTTTTTTTGGTGCCATAACTCGGTCGGTTACTCTCAACCTCCAAAAGGTTCAATACCACTACCACTCACCAGAAGCTGACAAATAAGAAGACAGGTGTGGCGACCTCGCCACCACAATGGTAGCGTTGGTAGACCGCATGAACGGCGGTGACGAAGGCTGCGTGGCCTCACACCTCAGCCCCATGTAGCCCCTGACCGTGTTCACTCGAACCCTGATGGATCTCCAGCTGTATCGGAGCCCGAACTCGTCAGGAGCAGATACTTGGGTATAGTTCAACATCCATGGTTCTATCTATTGGATAAGTAAAATATTAAACAAAGTTCCTATATCAAAACCCCCTTAAAGGTCTCGGGCAGGAAGAACTCTTAATCTGGCGTTAAGCATCATTTGTCTAACATCTATTTATTAAGAAGGGTCTCATAAGCCTAAACACGCTCCATTTGCTGTAAGCTGCTGAAGAGTTAAGTGTTCCAGCAGAATTATTTATGTTGAAGCATTATCTTAAAGTTGGTAAATCTTAGAAATACCTCCTACGAGGAGATCTATATCCTAATGGTGGTTTGTGTCATCATAATTATAGCGCCTATCAGGTGAGCGCAGTCTAGCTTGGATTGGTCGCCATTAGTGGCATTTCTATCTTGAGCTCCTATTAGCTTTAAAAGACACGTCAAACTGTTGGTCCTAGATTGCTAGATTGCAGTCGTTAGGTTGTCTCAAATGCTTTCAGAAACCTGAAAATCTGACAGTGTTGGCCATTTTATAAGCATTTAATCTGGACGTTACAAAAGCAACTTCTGGGCAATCAGTGTAATGATCTACAGGGGACACATTTTCTACCAGAAGACTTGGTGCAGAAAGGTCGAATGGCAACCACGTACCGACAAGCGCAGCATCGGACACCCACCGACCAGATGATCAGATGACCTGAAAAAGGTCGCAGGCAGGTGCTGGATGCAGGCCGCTTCCAACCGGTTATTTTGGATATCCTTGGGGAACGCCTATGTCCACCAGTGGACAGCCTGCGGCTGAAATGATGATGAAGACTCGTTAGCTGAAATGTTAAATAATATACCCTTTCTGGTTTTCCATCGATGAACCAAGCCAAGCTGGCTGGCGGGTTTGCCGCCGTAGTTGTGCAGTTGAGAGTCAAATCTTCTCCTATTTGCACGCTCCCTGGTACTCCAGTGATGACTGGGTCTTCTTTCAGCGTGACTAAAGAAGAATTAAGGATGTCATTAAAGCTGACTTGTGGTCTTGAGATTACTGATAAATATGGCGATGTTTTGGAAATATTTACGGCTGAGTATCTTATTTAAATAGCTCTTGTAAATTCATTTTTGCACATAACATAATAATGCAAGCACTAATTCTTTTCAGACTATCGTGATGGGTAAAATGCCGGAAAGCATAGTCGCTGGCATTGAGAAAGCACAATATATAGATACTTTATGCCATAAGGACACTGAATGCAACATCTTATGTCATCCCATACAAAATCTCACGATCATATTTTTCCAACTCGCTGACACGCTCGCAAGGGCAGCGCTAGTATAGATTCGAATTATCAACCGAGTTTTAAGAGTGCCAATCAAGCAACTCACAGCGGATTCACTTTCGAAGTTCAGTATGAGGTCTTACAGAATTGAAATGCTGTCAGTGGACCGGCATAAAAAAGCAGAATTTCTGTTGGGATTCGCTACGAATAAAGAAAGGCCAATCTTCAATTATGAAGTATTGCTCAAAAAAAAAGAAACGAGCACTGCTGTAAGAGGTAAGCATAAGAAATTATGAAACCACAGTTAGCAAAATGAATACTTGTTTTTGCTTGGGGACTATCCAAATCAAAGATTGAGGTACTGCGTGAGAGAATACAACACATCTTTTTATTTTAATAGAATGAAATAGAACAAGATGTTAAATAAGAATAAGTCCTTACAATCAACCTATTAAGTATTTATTTTTACTTCGTTCTTGACATTCAGCTAAACATCATTATTAGAGACTAGACTGTAACCATACAACCACACTCATTAGAGAATAGTTGGCACATGAGTTTCGCTTACGTACTCGTAACACTGTCACAATACCAAGAGTTAGCGCCATCAGTTGAATCAATATGCGAGCTCAATTTAGATTCAAATTTGCCGAAAACTGATAGAGTCAGCACGCTGCAGCCCACAAACATCAATCAGTTTTTAAATACACAAAGTGATACAGTCACATAGAGAGAACTAGGTTCTTACTTCTAGGAACTACGTAACTTCATTTAAGGATAGAATGATATAATTCTCTATAAAGTGTAACCGTTCACGAAAAAACATAACTTTACCAAAGATAGTCCAAGCAGTTGGTAGGAAGATCATTTGATTAGTTGGTCTACCTTTGTACAACGATCTTTTGCTTAAATACTTCATCACACCTATTTGTTTTGCTAAATAGCTGTCCTTGCATTATATTCTTGTTTAGATGGTGAGAGGCAGATAAATTAATGAATACTACCAACATTATTTTTCTTGTTCTTTTTTAGCCAAATCCCATGATTCATAGTTCGTCGCTTCATGTATACTGGTATTTGATGACACAAAGATGGGCTATTTTAATACCATTAATTTCATCAGCTCAATAGCAGATTTCTTCGAGCAAACGTTATTTACAGTTGTAATTCAGCTACCTCAAAAGAATCATGTTCTTTTTTATCAGCTCTTTGGAGCATGTGATTCCAGATCTCTTCGATCAGCTAATAGACAGACCAAGGCATTAACACTAGCCATTTAAATAAATCAAAATTAAAATAAGCCTAATAATACGTGAGATAAAGACGTGATTATATGTATGTAAACTAGGGTTAACTACAAACAAAAATATACTGCGTACGGTGTGAGTATAAGAGTACATTGGTATACTTTTTTATGTCGCCCACTGTACCTGCTACAGTCAAATTCTTCATCTGCTTAACCACAGCGAACCTAGGACCCTCGGTGGAAACCTCGCAAGTGAAGGATATCCTCGTGTTGATGGTCTTCGGAAGGGTCACGTAGATGGCACAGCTGTGCTGGTTGCAGGAGCTTTTTGTGACTCCAGTAGTTGTGGTGTTGAATATTCTAGTTGATGGCTGCGTGGTAAAGTTGAACAGTTTACTACAGAGAAGAAATACTTAACACTAGTTATATAGAACCGCCCAAGACTTTCTTCCAGCCATAAGGAAAAAGAGTTTTTAACGGTTGACTGAAAAATGATGTAAGCATTAAAGTCGCCTATATAAAAGTACTAGCTTTTGCTCGCGGCTTCGCCCGCGTGCATTTCCCTCTATCTCTCAGTGTCTCTCTCAGTGTTTTTCCTCAGGATTTTATTTATATTGGAAACTATATCCCAACAAATATTATAAGTGCGAAAGTGAGTATGTATATTTGTTTGTTTGTTATCCCTTCACCCTATCTACTGAACCAATCTTCCTGAAATTTCGCATACACATCGCTGTTCCCGAGGGAATCTCACACATGTGAAGCCGCGGGCGAAAGCTATTTTTGCACATATATGAAATGTTAGAAATTCATGAAACACAAAAGCTCTTTCATGTGATAAAATCACACGGTACAATACGCAAAAACTTTTTCTAATATTCGATTCGGGCCAAACCTTTGTGGCAGTATCAATACTCTTCTAAACACATCGAAATGAAACATGCAACTTAATATTTTTTTATTTTATTCAAGCAAGGAAAGGTTTCTCTCTAACAGCGACAATGATCAAATAAAATATACACACTCCATTTTGAAATTGGTTCTAAGTTTCTTGAACTTTTCCTATTATAGTTCTGCGCTTGTTAGGGATTTTTATGCTCGGGTTAACATTACGCTCTATTTCAACTGACAGTTTTGCTTTGGAGTTTAATATTTTTATTCCTTGACGTGAAATATGGTATATTATATACCCTATGATCACAGAATCAGTCAGTCAGAGTTAATCACCTGATGACTGATAATAAAGATGATTCCGTGCTTCGGAAGGCACGTTAAGCCGTTAGTCCCGGCTGCCATCTGGTAGTCGTTAAAGGAACAACGTCAGAGTTCCGAAGAACTTTGACACCAGGGTGTGCATGGTCGATTGACCGTGACGCCTACTCCAATGATGATGATGACAGAATTAGTAATACTATGGCCGTGTCTGTTTCTTTCGTGTCTTTGACTTTAGTTTGGTATCTGAGGAAGCCTCGCATAGAGGTCAAATAGCAAACTAGTCCAATATGGAGATTAAGTCCAATGGAGGTTTGGTCCAATTGCGATTTAGTCTTACCCGCTATGTAGTCAAATCGAGAGATAGTCTGATAGATATTAACCTAAAATACGTATGTCAAAGGATTCAGTCACATACAGACTTAAAATGGCACCAGGGTGAGCATGGTCGATTGACCGTGCCACCTTCAGAAAATGATGATGATGATGTAATGGCTACTTCTATCAAATTATCAGAATAGTCAATTTCAAATTATATACTTGGAAATTTCACGTAAAGTTTGTTTTAAATCATAATTTTTTCAAAAAATGAAAGAATTTAGATTAGAAAAGAGAAAACGAGTCGTCAGTGGGTCTAAAAACGCCACTTTGAGCAATTCATCGAAACGAATTCATATTTTGAATTCCTTGGCTATTCTTTAGCAATTCCTATTTCTATCATTTTTTTTAAAGAGGAATTGCTAAGTTTACTTGGCCATTTTACAAAAAATAGAGGAATTGCTACAGAATTGCTAAGGAATTCATAATATGAATTCGATTCGTTGAATTGCTCAAAGAGGCGTTTTAAGACCCCTTAACATGCATTCTTGTCTATGAATTGGTAATTCTTGGAAGTCCATTTTAGATTATCTATGACAAATTGCGAATGTACCAAACGAAAAACCATTAATATACCTGCTGGCCAGGAGTGTATCTGAAGATCTCATGGTTCCCCCTGTACCACTTGACGGAATGAAGCTCAGGGTCATCTTTCTCGTTCACGTAGTGGCAGATGAGACTAGCGTCCCGCCGCGGGTCCGCGTACTTCGGCACTTCTAAAAACGTTATGTTGTGTGCTGTTGCTATCACTGTGGACAAAGAAAGAATTGGCATGATATACAGATTATAGAATACTTTTGAAAAAGGGAGACATTAGGAGAATCTGAAATTGGCAAGCGTGTATGACGAGAGTGATGAGTGTGGAGGAAGCGAGAGAGGTATGTAAGGATCGTACCTAATGGAAATCTCTAGTCTCTGCCTACCCCTACGAGAGACAGGCGTGATGATATGTATGTATGTATGTATTTATGAATACTTTTACAGATGTTGACTACCACAGTGGTCCAGTGACTGGCGTTTGCCCCGGGGTCGTGGGTTCGATTCCCACGGGTAGCATACTTTTTTACGTTGTTTTCATTATAGTTAGGACATTGCAGAAGTGAATCACCGGATTGTCTGACAATAAAGATAATTCGTACTTCGAAAGGCACGTTAAGCCGTTGGTCCCGACTGTCATCTGGTAGTCGATAAAGTAACTAAGTCAGAGGTCGAGAGGCGGTTCCAAAGAATCCTGACACTAGGGTTAGCATGGCCAAAAAATAGATCGAATGGGAATAAGACAATGAGAAAATAACTAGCATAGATAATCCAGTAGGCGGTCTACAACATATTTTATTAAATGTTTGATTATTTTAGTTTTTAGTTTACATTTCAAGTGTTAAGCCAATTATGTAAACAAGTTTAAGATATCCTATAGCCTCAGACAAAACACGAGCAGACGATCAAAATAACGATAAGTTAAATAACGTTACTCTTACTGTTACAAACACATTAAAATTCAGAAGCAGACTTCAACATACAACGATATTCAAAATTAGTTTTCGACAACTTTTAATCAGAATGTACAAAAACTAGTTTCATTAATATGCAACTGAATTTGCAGTTAGTTGTACACAAAACAAGGACGGAGTTCGATGAAATTTAAAACTGCAGTGAACGTTATTTGCTGTTGAATTTACGGCCATTTTGGATGTATTTCTGATTCCCCTAGGACTATTTTTTTATTACATCAGAGACCAAAAGAAGGTTTCGAAAAATTCGCTTGATCTTGTCATCTAAACATGACTATAGTAAAAATTCGAACAGAAAATCTTCGACAGTTTGATAGGTAATCGAGAACCTCTTAAAACTTTTAAGTCGGTTAAAACAATATGAGTTAATATCACGCTTAACTCACTGCTTCCGTATTCTAGGGGAACAGCTTAGCACAATCCTCTAAGAACAACATCAGTTTAGAACTTAAGGAGTAACAAGTAAGTACAGTTACAGCGGGGTTGTTGAGGCAAGCTATATAACTGCTCTATATAAGATTTTAGCCAATAAAGTAAGCTTGTAGTGTACAAGCTAGTATTTCTCATAAATATAATAATAATAATATTTGTATAATAACGTTTATTGCTCAACATAATCAATTACAGTTTAGTTAATATGAACAGTATAAAAACTTATTTCTAAGTTAATAGGTAAGAAACAATTTTTATTCGTATTTAAGTGTTAGGCTAATAAAACTAGGACAATATCTCCACAAAGGTGACTTATTGTATATTTGTATTTTGTAATTTCCTTATTGTATATTTGCTTTGTCTTATCTATTTAATGACGTGATTCTTTTTTGTATAAAAAAAAATTTATAAAATTGTATGTTTTCATCAAAAACAGAGGAAATACTTCGTACTTCTTCTGTCGGATTGTCTAACATTGCCAAAAAGTTCAGCACGGGTTTCAACCAAACCAGTGATCACAGATACGAGAAGCACGTTCATTTTCAATCGATCAAAATCATTTATTTGTGCGAACATAGTACAGTTGGCTGCAGAGAAATCTGACCCCCTAGCAATAGCGATACTTGTGGCATGGTCGTCAGATTTCTCTGCAGCCCACTGTACAATGTCAGAATATAAACAGAATCGCTATGTTTTTGCTGAAAAATACGGCTTTTAAATATTTCATGTCATATCAATAATTAAATGATAATATTAGGACTATTTTTTGTTATTATTAAAATGTATCCTTACCTAACTATGTATTCACCTATTATGCAAATAAATAAATAAATAATTTTCGGGCATTTATTTTTACCATCTGGTTTCATTTTTGGTGGTGCTACAATGATTGAAAAAATCAAATTTAGTTGAGATCCCGCCTATTTTTGGGGAAAAAAGGGTGTAAATTAAAAAAAAACACGATTTTTTAATGTATCGTCATCCTACCACTTCAAAGCCTACCACTAACTTATTTAGTGCTTTATTTGAGTTTAAGTTATTGGATTTAAAATCACAGTATTTCAAGTGATCGACAGATGGCGTTAATATGTCTCAGTATAAAGAGGACTATTAGTATACAAAAAATCTGCGCGTTTCGTTTTATTATATAGTATTCTGTAATCTGTGTTTTTACACAAATGTATGTTAGATAAACTCGTAAATACGAGTATATGAAATTGAATCGTATAGTATTCTCTATTGTTAGTGCAGCTTAAGAACAATCAGTAAGGAACAACACCGAACTTCCCTAGAAACAGAAACTACCACGTTTAGCTTCATATGCGGTTGCATGCGGTCTGTCGAGTTCTGATATGCAGTTGTAACTTTGATTTTATACTCCTTTATTTACAACTAGCTTTTGAGAGAGCTAGATATAGATATGGATAGATAGATAGATAGATATACTCTTTATTGTACCATTAACATACAAATTATACATGTTGATACAAAATTGTTATAAAGATATCAGAAGATACATTTATTTGTCCACAAAAGAACGAATGTTTTTATTCTTTAATTAAAATATTTAAAAGCTGTTGCATGTCAGCGCCCGGTAACATCACGTGACAGATATCTCCCCACTACAGGTAAACCCCTCTTGGCAGTAGTAGTGTCGGGGTGAGTATGAGTGTAACGCGCTCTTCTCCTTGGGTTCGCCGAGCGGTGCAGACGTGTATTGTGCTCTAGTGATTTAACATGGCCTTTATTAGTATTTGATATTGATATGATATTGCTGTTGATAATTTTAATATGTGTTCAAATGTAACTGTAGATTAGCAAAGGTAGGCACGGACGAGGGATTGGTACGCTTCAGGCTGGATCCCAGTGATAGGAGCGGGGTTGGTGCTCCTATCTTTATCTGGTTAGTGCCAAAGCTTAGACACGAATGGGTAATTCGTTCGGATAGCTGATATGCATAATACAATCAACATAATGTCAATGAAATCAATCAAGGAAATGTAACACTAATCTATAGTAATACTAGCTTTTGCCCACGGCTTCGCCCGCGTAAATTTAAATAAATAAATAAAAAATCGCTCGATCGATTTTATGCAAACTTCACAAAAACCATCTACTAAATAGTCCGAACCGAACAAAGCCTCAACATTATTGGTTTGGATAGGTGAGCCCGTTCTTGAGTTATAAAATTACAATGGAAAGTAGCATTGATTTTTATATATATTAGAGTATATTGATGATTATAAAGAGAAAAGATTTTATTGTTTGTTTTGAACCGATATAAAAATTATTTCACTGCTGGAAAGCCACACTATCCTTGAGTGACATAGACTTTGTATGTACCACGGGTGGCCTGCTAGTACTAAATATATCATCTTCATACGAGCATGTTTCCTCAGCTTACGCTTCAAACCTTGGGGTTTGAAGCTTTTAATCATGGTACTAAAAATCAAAATGGCGGTACTGGTTATTGACTTAATTTTCTTTTCAAGTCGTCATGGCTATGCTTTAATCAAGTATGTTTCGCTTTATGATACTGAATCTAGTACAGTCGGCTGCAGAGAAAGCTGACCCCCATGCCACAAGTATCGCTATTGAAAGGGGGTCCAGTCTCTCTGCAGCACACTGTACATGGCCAACAGTTAGGAGCTCTGGAGTGAGCATATATGGGATTCCTTGTTCTGAGGTTATTTCATGTATTTCAAACTGCCTAAAAGGTATATGAACAATAGCTTATGATGCCTTAAGAATAAAGGAGCTCAAGACAGAAATACCACTAGTGGCGAGTGGCGACCAATCCAAGAGAAAACCACACTCGGCGTCGCTTACACGCACGTTCTTTCCAAACCTACACCAACTAAAACTCCATATTAAGCATCTGGTTCGCTTTATATGACTATTGTACCCGCGTGGTTAGCATAAAACCAGTTAGAACTGGTATTCCACTTGCATATGTTCCTAATTACTAGCTGCATATGTAAATGAAAGACCTAACTTTATCGTTTGCGTGCTTTCATATGAAGTTTTTTATATGATTGTAAAATTTTAACTATTTTAGCTGGTAGATATGCTCTTGTGGGTATTAAGGAAAACTGACTGCTTAAATTAACCGATTCAGAGAATATCCGTTGCAGTTATAAAACATTCCGACGAATTGAGAACCTCCTCCTTTTTTGAAGTCGGTTAAAAATGGGCAACGTAACGTGATGTATTTTTGAACTGGGTATTGTCTGAGAGGTACAAATTAGGTAGTTTTTTGTGTTTAGGATTCCGCACCCAAAATGTAAAAACTGGACCCGCACCTCGCCCTTTTAGATTTTGACACCGCGACTTTTTAGTGTTTGTTTTGTTTATTTATGTATTTATTTAAAAAAATATTGTTCCATAGGTACAAAATACTTATACAATTGGCGGACTTAATGCTAAAAGCATTCTCTACCAGTCAATTATTGGGAGAGGAGAAAGAAACGGAAAATCTGTGCGTCAAATAATTCCCTCTATCTTTGCCATCTGAACGGTAAAAAAATCATTTTGATTTTGAAGATAATTATATTCATTTATCAAGTATGTCTTGATCGCTTTATGGTACTGAGTCTAGTACATGGCCAACAGTTGGGAACTCTGCAGTGAGCATATATGGAAAAAAGAGCATTTTGAGATAATTGTCTTTATTGTATGCAAATACAAAACCCACGTATCAGGCCTCAAGCAGTGTACTGGTTGAGGCCTGATACTCGCTTGATCATTTCAGCGGCAAGCTGTCCACTGCTGTACGCATAAGCCTCTTCCATGGATTTCCATATACTGAGACTTTCTGAGGCCATCAGTGGGTAGTTGACACCGCGCTTGCCGGTGCGTGGTCGCCATTCGTAGCTTCTGCTCCGTCGGCCATCGGTTCTTCACGCTATATGCCTTGCCACTTACACAGTTTTACCTACACAGACACACTTACAACGTTTTATCTTCTTATAATTAATTGCCAAAGAGTTTGCAAGGACATTATTTGCTAAAAACCATAATGACCGACCTTCAGACTGATAATGGTGCTGAAATTCTAATTTGTAAAGTTATGTAATAAAAAAAAAGATCGTAAATCATAGCCATTGTACCTTAGCGCATTAAACCAGCAGGAGTGGCCACTGAGAGGCCCTTTCTGCCAAAAGTAAAAGACCGCTGGTCATACTGCTTGTACTTGTGAGTGTGTATTTTTTGTTTATGTTGGATAGTTTTGTCAAGTATGTGCGTAGCGACGTGATTGTATGATGCATCAATACCTACTTATTGTGCGTATTACCTCACTCCGAACGTAGAATGTGGAAGACTATAACGTAGAAATAAGTGCGCGTGGCGTCTCCTGTTTGTTTAATGCTCTAAGCCATTTACACACAAATTACTGCATTTAAAAAGTTTGTTATGAAAGAACTGCTAAAAGACTCAATCAAACTAAGTGTGGGGGAAAATAATGGCTCTTAGAATGTTTTGAGCGGTGATTTCAACCCCCGATGTCAAAGAAAAGTGTTTTCAATATTATGTAGGCATAATTTTAGCTTAACGCAAATATGTGGGTGTAGGTTTTGAGTCGTTGTGCTATTTTCTTCTTTATAAGAACTTAAATACGTACTACTTAAGTCATTGTAACTTTTTAAAATAATAAATCGTTATTAGATGTTTCTTGATAATCAACAACCAGGGTGTCGATTCTGCTAACGTTAAGACAAAATCGTATCAAAACAGTGTTTCAATAGTAGTGCTTTTTACACACTATTTACAAGAGTTATGACAGTATGATGTGATGTGAATGTAGCGTGTGGTGTGATCATCAGCAGTGATATAAAAAAAATATACATTTCTTGTAAATAGTGTGTAAAAAAGCACTACCATTGAAACACTATTTTGACACGATTTTGTCTTAACGTTAGCAGAATCGACGCCCGGAACACTCGACATACATATGCGCCCAATATAAATATGTGGTAACACAAGCTAGCGAGCCATCTGTCATTCTGACACCAATGTCAGAAAGTGACAATATAATTTTCCCGGGCTTTCAGATCACTACCTGTCAGAGTTTAAGATACACTTCACCTGTTTTCTCACATCCTAATTATATTTATAACTTTTTACTAACAACGCATTCATTGTTGTGCTACACTGTGTACAAGTTCAAATAAACTCTATCTTCTACTATCTTGGTGTTTGTACTGAGAATATCCCTAAAAATGCATTAGCTGTTCTTCGCGGTTTCACTCGCCCGTGGTATGTACTAATAGCCTAGAACCTGCTTCGTAAGAGTTATGGGACATATGCTATCAATGTAAAGAATTTCAGAGATATATATATAATAGAAATTTGGATAGATATAATAGAAAATTATAAATGGATAGAATAAATAGAAAGTGTAAAGAATTTCAGAGATATATATATATATATATATATATATATAAGAATTTTGGATAGATATAATAGAAAACTATAAATGGATAGAATAAATAGAATAGAAGAAAATACAATCAACAACACTATTTACTAACATAAATATAAAATTACAGCAAAAAATATTAAAAAGGTAAACACAGTCTCTGATTCAGTTAGAGGTATCAGACATAATATAAAAATTAAAAAAAATATATAATAACTGACCAACACACATAGCAAGCTACATATTTATGCATCAGAAACCACTTACAGACTAACTAAACAAGCACTGCAACCGGCTTATTGTCTGATAGAGCGAGACCATTAAGTTACGTTACGTTTTAGATATCGATAACTCGGATAACGTTAATTTTCACCCAAATTAACATTAAAATAAACGTTACCTGCTAACAAAAGTATCTAACGTTAAACAAAATGTCGATACAGCTGCAGTCGCTTTTAAAGTAAGAATTGAATGAAATGAAAATTACTCTTCTGAGAAAACCTTAATCTAAAAATAATCCAGAAAATTACAATAAAACCAGTCATTTGGTATTTATTTCACGTCCAGTAATCACAAGGGCGAAACATTAACGAGGCTAAATGAATCGGAGTAGTTACGTTAGATTAGCCCAAAAAACGCTCAATGGTGCGTGAAGAAAAAAACGATGGAGTGGAAATGTTAAAATTTATGTTTGTGCTAAATAAATGAAGGTTGTAGAACTTTGGTAAATGTGTAGAAGAGGTTGATGTTATTTAAAATTTTGTGTTGGCTCCTTGCTTTAATTACAAACTTACATCATCGCCATCTCATTTCATCATCATCATTATTTCATTCGCAGGCTGCCCACTGCTGGATATAGGCCTCTTCGAGGATTTCCAGAACGACCGGTTGGAAGCGGCCTGCATCCAGCATCTGCCTGCGACCTTCTTCAGGTCATCTAATCATCTGGTCGGTGGGTGTCCGACGCTGCGCTTGCCGGTGCGTGGTTGCCATTCGAGAACCATTCGGCTATCGGTTCGTCGTGCTATTTGCCCTACCCACTGCCACTTCAAAGAGCTAATCCGCTGGGCTGTCGGCAACCTTTGTTTTCCTACGGATCTCCTCATTTCTGATGCGGTCTCGAAGGGAACACCGAGCATAGTCCTCTCCATAGCTCTTTGGGCGACCTTGAGCTTTCTTATGAAGCCCATAGTAAGGTACCATGTTTTGGACCCATCTCACTTAATCACTCGATTTCAGACTGCATGTCAAAGTCACTGTGCGCCTTACTATGTATTTTTGTTTGATTAAAACCAAACCAAAAGTCTTACAATACATATCCAAAAAATAGTATGTCATTTTCGTTTATTATTCCCAGTCAAAACAGATTTCTGAGAAAATTGGTCACGTCTCGTTTTATTTTCCTAGATCCAGATATTTGGGCAATAGAAATAAACAAGATTCAGCCAAGAATGTACTCCGAAGGAATATGGTTGCTAAACATACTGAGTTTGCGAAAAAATTGGATTTAGACTTGCAAATTCGATTAAAATTAACAAAAATGGATATTGGAATAACATACATAGATATAATCACGTCTTTATCCCATACGGGGTAGACAGAGCCTAGAGTTATAAGACACGTCACAAGTCACAAGATCACGTTTAGCATGAAGGTAGTTGAAACAGGAAATCAATAGTAATGGGTTGCTAGATTCCCCCATTTCACGATTTCCTTGTTCGACTTACTTACAACCTGCGAAGGAAGAGAAGTAGCTGATACATTCTATGTTTTTCTATTTCTCTCAGACCAGCAAGAAAGGATCTATGATTATTTATTCTCTCAAAGGTCAACTTTTATAACACAAGGTAATTAAAGTGAATGAGCCATTTTAGGTTTATAGCATTTTTTCCATTTATTTTCTTCTTTGCCTATTCACAACCAAATTTTTTATTTTAATATTTGGACCACATTTGCTCAATACGATAGCTAGAATCCTTTTGTACACGATAATATATCCTTAGGGCAAGAAACCATTCCATCAAGTCCGAGAATAAAAAGCAGCCCTTAATATTTCATTCACATAAAAAACCAAAAGTACTATAAGGTCCTGAACACTCAAATTCCCTTTGACTAAGCTGCGCCATTATAACTTGGGATCACCTTTGGGATAGTGTTAATAGGGTTGTCAATTTTTACTTCACTAGAATAAGGCAGACAGGCCACATAAAAAATGACAATATGTCTATTCTAAAAAATTAAACTAATTAATATAAAATATAATACTTATATTAAGTTAAATAAAATATAGAGCCAAAATTACTGTCGTCGAAAGAAGGTAAAGTGCCCAAAAGGCTTGCTGCATTTCCACGTTGTATGATACGAAAATAATAAAGTATAAAAAATACGAAACTTTATTAAGCAAACAAACATGGAAGAATTGTATTTGTATTGTATCGCAGGCTAATTTAATTGCTGCTTAAAAATTAACTACTTTCTACATGTAGTACCTATAGATAGATTTTTAGAGTTGCAAGTAAATTGAGATTCTGAGTCTCTTAATAGAAGAATATTTATTGCTATTTTAGCGACAAAATTGTAATGCTTACTCCGCCTAGGTATCACCTGCCTTGCACACCGTGGTTCGAGATCAAGATTACTCTCGCTGACTTCTTAAGGCCCTTTCAGCAGCCTTTTTCTTCAACCCTTTGCTAGGACAAGTGACGCCACTACTCGACACTAGGGGGAAACTTATCTAATTCAGAGCTATTAAATTTTCCAGTTCCTTTTCATAATATGCAACTAATAGAAATATCTACAACACGGTCAAAGTATAATACTTGTACCAATTTTTTAAATATTTAACGTTAAGCAAGTGATCAGACATATAAAAATAAGTTATTATTTTTTTTTTATTATTATTATATCATGACATCTTTTATTACTTGACATTTTTGTTAAACTATTTCAATAATCCTCAATATTTAATAATTTAATAATAAACTTATGGTAATTATAAAAATATTCAAATGTAAACTAGTCTGATTTGACTCAAATTTTGTGAATTGACATTTTTGAAAAAAATGCTGTTGTGGAGTTTGTGGCGCCACTTCTTCTCCACTTGCGCTTTGGAAGTGGTGGTAAACTTAAAATAAGTAACAATTGACGTCAATAAGTGATAAGAATATCCTATATTGAAAATAAACAATTTGAATTTGACATAAAATAGACAAATAATAAATAAGTAATTTGTACGCATTGTGTTTTACATTGTTCTTATCTTTGTATTTTTGTGTGTTACACAAATAAATAAATTAACAAAAATAAAAAAAAATATTGCTTTCTAGCGTAAACCGAATCAATACAGCGTAAGAAGTAACCGAGACATCGCTGCTACGAGAGAGACATGATTCAAATAAAAATAAACAATCTTTTCTGAAGCTTTTCCAAATGATTGCCAACCCTGCGTATGTTAAATGACAGGTAATTTCCACAGTCACTCAAGGGTATGTTATGAATATTTTATACCACTCCCTAAACGCGAAATGTAGGTTTAGAACTTTTCTTCAGGCTCTTATTAAATATGGAAAGGATTGGCGGCTTAGTTTTTAATTTGTAAATTAAACATCACTCAAAGAATAATTATTTTTCTAGCAAGGGAGTAAAGTTGCTTTTGCGGAAACTGATGCCTTTTTTATCATACAGAGACTAGCAAGGATAATGTTTTTTTATATATAAATACTAGCTTTTGCCCACGGCTTCTCTTCGGTGAACTTCCCTCGGAAACACTGCTTTTTCCCGAGATGAAAGGTACCTTATGTCCTTCTCTTGGTTCATCAATTTTCAACCAAATCAGTTCAGCCGTTCTTGAGTTATAAATAGTGTAACTAACACGACTTTCTTTTATATATAGATATATAGATTCTACTGAAAATGTGATTGCACATGAAACACCATAACTTTTTGCTCTCTAAGGTATTAAGGAATATTAACATTCTAGAGACTGTTATTGAAAGCAGACAGTATGGCCATTAGCATAAGGTCTACTTAGAATTTTAAAGGTCCGTACTGAAGAAAAAAAAAAGAACCTATTACTGAGCTTCCGCTTGTTGTCTGCTGTTTTTATTTAATCGTATCAACTAGGAATTTGAAAATTTCAAGGCTAATGTATTATAATAATAATTGCTGTTGAAATAATAAATTCTTTAAAAAAAATCAAATTCAAAATTAGCTAACCCTAGAAAGCAACGAACAAATTAATTTTTTACGCAATTTTTGTATCACATAGTGTAGGCTAGTTTTAAGCAAATTAGGCTCGTGCTTGACCAAGTCAAACAACTTTAGAAAACAACACTGATAGAGTGTATTTTATTTTTTTTTACTTTAGTCAATACAAATATTTTTTATTGTTATGGACTGAAAACTTATATACCTATGTACTATATTCTTGCTTATTTATCTTACCCAATGGAAAGTTGCAAACAACTGCTTAGCAAAATGTTATTAGATCATAAAACTATTAAATAATATAATTGAAATCATACCAACATAATTTTACACGTGTTCATAGACGCAAGATTCAATTAAAATTACTTATATCATGTTACAACTCTCAAACACCAAACTTAAATATGTTTCTACTAAAATTCCCCTTTGATGTGGTTGTGGTAGACAATTATTCGTTGCTAAACATTTGGCATATAATTTGAGAAAATCTTTCCTTCCATGCTGGTCTGGGAAAAAGAAAAACATAGAATGTACCAGCTGCTTCTCTTCCTGCGCAAGCCGTAAAAGTCGACAGATGACAGTAAAAGTTTTGTATGTGCCTACATACAAAACATGCCTATGTAGAACTGTACTTGTGTGGATATTTATTTATTTCCCCTGCAAAACGACATATCTATTGAAATAGTAAAATATCGTCAAGGCTTCTCGCTTCCGGTACGGAAGACGTGTTGCTCAAAGGCAGTTACACTATGTTAACTTATGTTTATTTTTATTTTTTTTTACTTTGTAACTTATGGTGCCCTCGGATGGCCAGCGTTGTGGTTCTCACCACAACTTTATGCGAGAGAGGACCATTTTGATATAAATATATATATATATAGGGACAAATCACACAGATTGAGTTAGCCCCAAAGTAAGTTCGAGACTTGTGTTATGGGATACTAACTCGACGATACTATATTTTATAACAAATATATATATAGATAAACATCTAAGACCCAGGTCAATCAGAAAAAGATCATTTTTCATCTTGACCTGACCGGGGATCGAACCCGGGACCTTCTGAGTAGCGGTCAGGCTTGTTAACCATTACGCCACGGAGGTCGTCACAATATATGATCACATATATTTGTTCATTTTGTTAAATGCTGTACAATCGCTTTTTCCATTGTGTTTTTGTGTAATATCACATATGTTTATTTGATTATTTTCTTTCTTTCTTTCTTTTTTTTTGTTCAATAATAAATATCTATAGTTACCGATAATAAGAATAAACCATTCTAAGAATCCCTTTGGGTCGTTGCGCCATCTTGATTAATAGTCAATGAAAGTATATTATATTTGTGATAGCTACAATAAAGTTAAATAAATATATAAATCTCTGAAAACATTGAATAACATACGAGCAGATATATTTTTTATAAAACAAAATAAATATTTACGTATGTTTAAAGTACGAATTTGGAACTCGTTAATTTTCCATTAATTACAGCTGTATTTATTTCAACTTAATGGGGGGATAAGATTAATTGCTTTTCGTTCTGAATTTATTGATTGTCACAACTCGAAATGCCATTCATTCGAAATGGCCTTTGGAGTTGCGTTTATTGAATTGCTATTGGATTAATTTGATCTCGATTCTGCATTTGGTTTATAATAAATATGAGGAAAGTTAAGTAAAGTTAAGTTTACTACATGTAGATGCTTACACTGAAAAACAAATGAGCCAGTAGACCCAGAGGTCATGGATTAGATTCCCATGAGAAGCATGATTTGCTGATTATTTCTAGTTTTTTAGGCATTGCATGGTTTGAACAACCTGATTGTCTGATAATAAAGATGATCCCGTGCTTTGGATGGCACGTTAAGCCGTTGGTCCCGGCTGCCTATTGGTCGTTAGAGGAACCACATCAGAGGCTAATAGGCGATTTTTAAGAACTCTGACACCAGGGTGTGCATGGTAGATTGATCTTGCAACCCATACCATATGATGATGACGATAATCCGTGTCAGAAACTGTACGAACTATTCTGAGAATGACAATCTTAACTAATTATAGGAAGTTAGCATTTCCAAAACAATAAAACAAATGAAACACAACGTCAGTCATCTGTTTAACAGACACGGGAAAGAGGAAAAGAGCGACAACTTTCCCCTCTATTTGAGGGGAATCTCCGAAAAGCCAAAAACATGGCAAAGTTGTGATAACGCAAAACCGTCTGTCAGTCAAGAAGTTTGACAACCAAAGTTTTTTGATACTCGCTTGAGGAGTTTTTGGAGGGAAAGTAAACTGTCACTATGTCTCCGCTATATTTAATTTCCAAAACTTAGGTTTTTTGGAATATTTGTGCTTAATATTGGTGGATTATTCGCAAAGTGTTCGTAAACAAGCGTGAGTGTTGGGAAGTGGTATAGCGTCGATTTAAGTAATTACATTACAATGCTTATACTCTTTATTGCACCACAAAACAATAAAACAGCTTTACTTAAAACAATGAGGCACAAAAACCTGAATTGACGTAATTTTAGTTAATTACCCTTTAATTATTGACACCAGTGTGTGTATGGTCGGTTGACCGTGACGCCTACTCGAAATGATGATGATGATGACCCTCTAATTTCTAAATAACGTCCTCTTTCAGGCTACTATTTGTTAAATCTATGTCAATAACTATTGAAATTTTATTATCGTTTTTATTTGTTAATAAAATACATTAAAATTAATAAATAACATAAAATCCCAACTAATACTTATTTTAAATGCGAAAGTGAGTTTATTTGTTGAAGTTTTCACGCACTATCAACTGAACCAATATTTCTGAAATTTCGCATACACTTAGTTTAAAGTTTTTCGACCTTTGGTCCCGAGGGAAATTCACGCATGCAACGCGATCGTCATTATCACTACATAGTATAAAAAAGTCGCTTTCTCTGTCCCTTTGTATGCTTAAATATTTAATACTACGCAACGGATTATGATGCAATTTTTTTTAATAGATTGAGTGATTCAAGAGGTAGATTTTTATGCCCATGCGAAGCCGGGGCGGATCGCTAGTACGACAATAAACTATACATAATAGAATTCTACTTAATTTTCATATTGCTAAGTTACTTCACGTAGCATTGTGGTTTAGCCTTACAATCCTCCAATTCAGTAACAATTTAGTAAATTAGTCCAAGGCTTTGTCGTGTGATGACTGTATAATTTAGTGGCCTGAGGTCTGTAACCAATTGTCATGCTAACCGCACTCACAACACGAGTTACCTGAATATTATTACTGTTTAAATTAGTAAAGTTATTGCACGTTGAACAAGCCTCTTCGAATTTCTATATCAATTTGGTATATACAGGGTGGCAGAGTTTGCGGTCGCTCTAAAATGTATGGGCAGAAAAACGAGCTGGGTTTTTATTTTAAGCAGGTTTCCGAACCTTGCTTTGAGGTGACAGTGGACAGGACATATAGCGTAAAGAACCGATGGCAGATGGGGCAAACAGATTCCCGAATGTCGACCAGGCACCGGCATTCGCAGCGTCATCGTCGCATACCCTCCGACCAGATAGTCATATGACCTGAAGAAGTTCGCAGGCAGGCGCTGGATACAGGCCGCTTTCAACCGGTCATTATGAAAATCCTTGTTCTTAATAGTTCGTTACTTGCAAATAGTTTACGAAGTTCAGATGGCAGTCGCTGCATTGTTATTACCAGTTCTGTCCTATCTAAAACCATGATTGAAACTTCTCTGGGCTCTGAAGAAGCAGAGAAAGTTAATTTAAAGATATATAGAGAATACACTCGCACTTGACCACTTTTTTGTTTCATTCTACATGCTAAGGATAATTAACACGAATAGTAGGTAGTAAAACTATCCGAAATTAAATAATTTACGACCGTACACCGAATAGGGCTCATAAACGTAACTTAATTTGGTAAAGCGAAAATTAAAACGAATTAGACCATATTCAGAGTACAAACTGGTATGGGAAGTGGTATCTTTCGGGCTCTAGTATAAAAGAGTGAAAACGAGACCCTATTAGTATATCATTGGTTGAAAAACCGTTATAAATAAATAAATGTACTTCTGGGTAAAAATTTAGTAGAAATTTACTAAATAAACTAACGCTATATTAGTGTATACTTCCAATGTATTATTATTAAATGTATTATTTATGTCCCAGAAATGGGATAAAAATAGCTAAAACAATAGTATAATACATAGCGGTCGTAGCTGGTCGTAGCCGATCGTAGCCGTCATTGCTACGACGTAGAGGCAAATGATTGACTGCTACGAAGCTACAGTCATAACCATTAATGATTTCTGGTGAACCTTATTCCCTTTTCTCCCTCCCTTCCCTATTATTCGCTTATACGCTGAGTTTTAATCTATAATTACTTTAATAAATCAAGACAGAGCCAGTATACAAAAGTTTGCTCTTCAACTTTATTACATAAGTTAAAAATTTACAAATTTTAATTTGCTAATGTTGATAAATAAATATTTATCCTTTTCAAAAGACTACAGGCTAAAAAGCTCAAACTGTTATTCAAAAGTCTAGTACTAATAAGTATAAACGTCATGCGTAAGTGCATTACTAACTTCCTAACTAATATTATAAATGCGAAATTGAGCCTGTTTGTTTGTTTGTAACGCTTTCACGCCCTATCTACTGCTGCGATCTTCCTGAAATTTTGCATACGCATAGATAGAAGTATTGAGAAGGCCAAAGGATACTTCCATCCCGGGAAAAAGCACTGTCCCGTGGAAAATTCACGCGGACGAAGACACGGGAGAAAGCCACATAGTATAGTATATAGTACCAAGTTTATAAGCTATTCGAATTTGTTACAGACTTTTATATAGACTACACAACGAACTACTATCTTTTATAAAAAAATAAAATCGTATCGTATAATTTTTACTTTTTCTATATTATATGTATTTTCTAGGCAAGATCCAAGGCAGAAGGAGGCCTGGACGAAGGAGAATTTCTAAAAAACCTACGTCAATGGTTCAATAGAAGTACGCGATCCCTATTCCGAGCGGCTGTCTCAAAGGTGCAGGTCTTATTGATGGTTGCCGACCTTCGATAGAAGATGGCACCGAAAGAAGAAGATTATACGTATTTTGACTAAAGAAAGTTTCTTCTTTTGAAGTGAAAACTTCTTTAGTTGCGTTATCATTGACATTTGTGACATTTAAAATGAAAAACTCTGACTAGACTTACTTACTTGACTGGAATAGACTACTGACTTGACTTGACAAAAGTAGGACTGAACAAGATTAATAAATTCAAGAAAGGCCTAAAAGGACGAGTTTCCATGGCCATAAAAAGTATTCTAAAAAAAATCATTGAACTTGCGACAGAGTTACCAATACTAAATAATTATAATATTTTAGCTAATTTATTATAATTGTTTTTGCCAAAAAAACGAAACCGACTCCAATTACTTAACAAAAAGGATGAAATAATTAATACATTGTTGTTTATTAAATATGCTTCATATCAAACATTTTTAATAAAATTTTAAGAGTTCCCTCGATTTCTCCATGATCCCATCATAAGATCCTGACCTGCTGAATATGGGACCAATTGGAAAGTATACCCTTTCAAACAAAAAAATAATTTTTCAAATCGGTCCAGGCGTCTTCAAGTAATCCGGTAACATACATAAAATAAAAACAAAAAACATAAATCATCCCGACGAATTGAGAACCTCCTCCTTTTGTTGAAGTCGGTTAAAAAAAATTGTATGTTGGTGCAATAAGTATTCATTAAAAAAAAAACTAAATACACACTTAAATTCTCTACTTCTATCGGCACCGCAATTTTTTTTTACTAACCTTATATAAGGTTAGTATATACGGAAAAAAAAATCACATTATATTTTCTCCCTTTTTCTGTATAGTGAGGCATTTTTATAAATAAATATAATGTGATTTTTTTTCCGTATATAGCTGTAACTATAAATGTATTAACACTAATTTAAAAGTAAAAAAATATTAAAAATTCTACAGTACTCACCAACAAAAAGTCCCAAAACCAGAAGTACGGTCATGTTGATCAAATTATATTCATAACACACGATCACAGATCACATAATATACGTTGCTAGTTCACAGAAACACATTTCACCGAAAAATTTCTTAAAGAAGTTTACGACTGAGAAACGACGGAGCGCTGCCGAACGTACGACAAACCTTTCGGTATCACGGTTCCAGGGTGACTACGGCGCAGCATCCAGAAGATATCACCCCCCACCCTAAACTCTCACCCTCTCGCCACGTGAGTAGAAATATGGAACAGAGGGAACAGTAATAGCGTGCGGTACAGTTATTAAAATGCAATGATTGCATAGATAGGCGACACTATAGAGAACTTGTAGGGAGATCAAGCAGGTGCGACTGGAAAGAGATGCGAAATGCTAGTACAGCGCACTCTCCAGAGATTCGGCTCGTATAGCCGAAAGGTTGGTAGAGCCATGGGAGGTGGAGGGAGTACTTGCGGTGCGTTGAGAGACCTTTACTTATGAGGCACGTGTGTGCTGCGATGTAGTTTACGCAAAAAGTAAAATATTGTACGTCCGAAATGGGCAAACTGTTGTGTCTATATAAAACTTGTAACATCTTTCTATGTTCACAGTTGACAATAAATTATTATCTTATCTTAAGGGTGGAATAACCAAGAGATGAAAAAATATTTTTTTTATTTACTTCTGCGCTATTTTGATAAAAACTTTCAGTATAATTATGCATTCAAACAAAAATAGGATTTTCAAAATCATTCAGGAATGACGGAGATTTGAAGTAAAAGACATAAAAAAATATTCAGCACAATAGAGAACCTCCTCCTATTTGGAAGTCGGTTCAAAAGAAGAACATTCAATGAAACCCGGTTATGTACGATCTACGTCAAAGACAATTTAAGGACCAAATTATAAGGCAATTAGTTAAAAATGGCGTGGCGAGAGGTGCAAGTTCACGGCGCACATAAATTGGACAAACAATTTGGAAAACCTGTCTCTATCCACATGCGGCACCGCTAGTGCGCAGCATACGAGTATATTACACTTGCTTGTGCAGCTATAAAAAGTTTGTCTCTATTCCGTATCTACTCATGTCATATAAAACTTCCTCTGTTCCGTATATCTACTCATGCCCCCTCGTGCCATATCGCGATCCCGTAATTAGATAAATGTCATTGCTGTTGTCTCTGACTTTTTTTGCCTTTTCCTCGCGAAATTTCGCCGGCAATAGACTCTAGTCGTTTGAGACAGTCATTTACCTAAATCGTGCTTGTGTTTGTGTTTTTTCACATGTGTGTCGCAAGGGGGAATATGTCGTAGGCCATTGTTCGTGGTTTATGGGCCTCAGTCGCAAGTTTCCACGTACTTCGGATTGTTTTATGCCAAGTTTTATATAACGTCTATCTAATTTGTTTATGCCATCAAGATAGTATTTGAAATACTGTGCATGGTGCTTTTATTAGTTTTATTCACTTGAATGTGCAATCAGTTTATTTTTGTTATGGAGATCTCAAAGACGGCTGTTAATTTCGTTATTTTACTTATTTTTGAAAAAAAATGACTTAAATTTATTTAAATACTTCGATAGTTCCCAGAGCAGATCCGAAACAAAATTTTGGAAGGTGAAAAGTTTCAAAGAACCTATACATATATACAAATTAAAGTTAGTCTCTGTTATTAGGTCTCAAAGTTGTTTATAAAAACTACAACGTAACACCAATTGTCGCCTTTTATTACAATTGAACAATAAATAAAAGTATGTATTACTAGCTTCTTTCCGCGGCTTCGCCCACACTTCACCCCAAATGTCCCTCGAAATACAGTGCATTTTCCCGGGATGAAAGGTACCCTATGTCCCACGGAAGAAATATAGAGAGGAGGTGCCCTTTTCCCCCTTGAATATCCAGAATATCCTAGAATATATATATATAGTATCACTTTTTCCCCTAGCGGCGGTCAGAGTCGGCCTCGTAAAACATACTGCGACCAAATCGCAGACCTTTTGAAAAAGGGAGACATTAGGAGTACGCGAAATCGGCGAGCGTGTATGACGAGAGTGATGAGTGTGGAGGAGGCGAGAGAGGTATGTAAGGATCGTAGCCAATCGAAATCTCTTCTCTAGTCACTGCCTACCCCTACGGGAGACAGGCGTGACGATATGTATGTATGTATGTACTTTTTCCCCTATAAACTTAAAAATTGTGACGTCAAAGGCCCTTTTGATTGAGTCACGACCTGCTTGCTTAAGCTCTTCTGTGTAATCTCTCTGTGCTATGTCCTTATTCTCAATCCTTCAATATGTATGCGAAATTTGGTTGGTTCAGTAGATGTGAAAGCGAAACATCATTTCACATTTATTAGTTGGGATGCGATGGAATATAATAATGATTCAGAAAAAAAATGTTTAATTAAGTATTAAATCGGATTATATCCTCTCCCGAACCTACAATATTGCTCCAATTTTGATCACAAAGTCTCCTATATGTGCCAGCATGTAAAATGTCCGCTTTAATTGCGGCATATCGAGAATGTATAATGAATGGGCCGAGATACCGGTGTTTGAAATATGGACGCTGGCTAACATTGCCGGGCAAAACATGTTTGTTGCCGCTTATTACAAAATAGCCTAATATCGTTGACGATTTACGTGAATACTCGTATTCCTTCTAAACAAATAAATAAATTTATAGGGACAAATCACACATAAGTTCGAGACTTGTGTTATGTTATGGGATATTAACGATTTTTATATTTACGATTAAGATACATATATAGATAAACGGGTCTTGGAGACCCAGGTCAATCAGAAAGAGACCATTTTTCATCTTGACCTGACCGGGGTTCGAACCCGGGACCTCCTGAGTAGCGGTCAGGCATGTTAACCATTACGCCACGGAGGTCGTCAACAAATAGGGGGCTTAGACAAAGTCACAATCTCAAAACGTTAACGAGGTACGACAAAAATATGTATGGGATTGACATAAGATTGACCACGTGATTTACCGCAGCTTATGTGAATCCTATACATTTTGGTCTTGTTGACACTCGTTGGCGTTTTGAAATTGTTACTTGGCTGCACGCGTAGCTAAGTAATCATAGATTTAAAAAAATATTGCGTGAGAGAGTTATGTAAGGATCGTAGCCAATGGAAATCTCTAGTCTCTGCCTACCCCTACGGGAGACAGGCGTGATGATATGTATGTATGTAGGCTACAGAACCGGAGGTTTGCGACTACGCTAAGTCTGATTCGCACCAAACCTCCGTTTTCCCTAAAACTTTCCTCACAGCATCCTATTAACAAAACAACAAAATGAGAACAATAAAGCGACACAACTGGTATAATAAAAGATATTGCGTATAATTCTATGATTTACAAGCTTTCCCGAGCAAAATCTGGATTTGGCGCTATGAATGAGAAATTATGCCGATTTCTCGACGGAATTTCCATAAAAATCTACTTAGGGGCGTATAATAGGGATTTATTTAGGAATATTGTTTTGTATACAACCAATAAAGTTTTCGAGGTTAATTTGATACTTTATCTTTTTCTGTGTGCTCTCCCGGTTGAAATGAAGAAAGAAAAAAGCGTTTATTTGGTACATTAGAATAATTACAAAAAAATAACAATGACACGAATCAGAAACGAGGAGATCCGTAGGAGAACAATGGTTGCTGAAATAGACCAGCGGATTTGCTCTTTGTAGTGGCAGTGGGCAGGGCACATAGCGCGACGAACCGATGGCCGATGGGGCAGAAAGATTCTTGAATGGCGACCACGCATCGGGATGCCCAGCATTGGACGAACACCCACCGACCAAATGGTCAGAACCTGAAGAAGTTCACAGGCAGGCGCTGGATGCAGGCCGCTTCCAACCGGTTATTTTGGAATGCCTTGGGGGAAGCCTATGTCCAGCAGTGGACAGCCTGCGACTGAAATGATGAAGATGATGATGAACAATGACTGGGAGTTTGCACCAAACTGGGCACTTATATGACGCGTCAATCGAGTCAGAACGCATACATTGTCATACAATGAGGTAATTAACCATAGTTATTTATTTTTTTTGTTTAAAAAATTGATTTCTGTAACTTGAAATAATAAAGCTTATTTTTTTTATTTTTTTTTTATAAACATAAAATATAATGTTATTTTTACATTATTTCAAAAAAATCAAATTGATATCTCTTATAGTTTTTTTTTATGACGTCATAAAATATGCGAAAAATACCCCGCGTAAGGGTATTAATTGCGCGCGTAAGTAACCGCTGTTAATGTTAAAAAACGCGGGAAATCCCAAACCTTAAGCCGTTCTGGTCGAGTGGTTATTAAAGGGGCGTGACGAGTGCTTTTGGATAACTGGGTTCAAAGCGGTGATTCGAATTAATGATATCGGTATTGTTTTTTTGGTTGTAATAACTTTATTGTACTAGAACAAAAGTAAATACAAAGTCATACAATTTAAATAAACGTACAATGGCGGACTTATCCCAAAAAGGGATCTCTTACAGTCAACCAATAAGTGATAGAGATGAACCTAGAAGTACATTATACTGTTATAGAGCATATACATTAATATAATTAAGTCTTGTTAGATATACATACATGCATAAATAAATAATAACCTACATATAAATTTTATCACAACATTTTTAATGCAGTGGGTAACACTTTGTTAGGAATTTGACTAGTCTGTTGGAATCTCTACCTTATAATAATAATAATAAAAATAAGTTAGTCAGAAATTACATATCTATATGGGCACTATATACAACCCGCGAAGTTCTAAGATGAGAGTAATAGAAAGAGTGAGAGAGAGAGACCCCCGTGCGGGAGAGAGACCCTAAAACTAAACACGTTACTAAATAAATTTTATAAGAAAAAGCTAAAACCCTTTCGTTTTATTTTCCATCCCCTTACAGAAGCAAATACAAATTAAGTGAAAGGAAACTCTACGAAATGTCAGAAATTCGTAACATTATGTCCATTTTCCGTGTCATAATTAAGGCCGTTAGAGTATTTAACCAACCGGAGCCGCCACACGCACTTATTTCTACGTGAATGTTTGCCACATCTACGCGCGAGGTGACGAAACACACACAATAAGTATACCTAAGCAATAACACTAATGCATTATTTGATCACGTCGCTGTTCAATCTTGGCTCTGAGGGCAGTGGACTGTAGATTATTGTGGTGGAATGAAGCTGGTTAGAATTAAAGTCCGAGAAATACTGCAGGCACGTTTATTGCATATGAAGGCACACACAGGAAGGGGGGATTACAACAAGTGTTGTTATTTGAACATAAAACTTGCCATAGACAATCAAAACTTATAACTAGTGTTGGGATTCCCAACAGTCGCTACGTACACTGAAAACATTATCCAACACAAACAAAAAATACGCGCATAAGTACAAGCCGTATACGTTTCTATACATTTGGCAGTGGGGGTTGCCTGTCGATGGCCACTCCGGTTGGTTAATTGCTCTAAGTTGAGGCCCAATTCCCTCTCACTTACAAACTTGCGTCGTAGTTAACTCGTTGATTAGTGATCGGATTCAATGGGAGTTTTACTTGGTTTGGTCTATTGGCTTAAAAAATACAGATTTCTTGGATAAAATATGGAAATAATGACAGTGGCTCACAAACAAACAACTATAAATTTTTTGCTATATAAATAAATATATTTTTTTCTATTCTATTCTATATTTTGGTTCTCTCATCTGACTTACCCCAAAAAGATGTTCTTCTCTGTACCACTGGTTAGTTGAATGGTTGAAAAAGCCTATGGCTTTAAGTCCGTCATTTACATTTGTATGTAATGAAGTTAAATAAATAAATAAAAATATTTTTTTTTGCAATGATTTCTGTATGTAAACCAAAAAAAAAGAATTTGCAGTGAATAAATAAATCATTTGTGAAAACAAAAGCGAGCTCCTCCGGAAGGCGACCTACGGCCTTCTTCTAGTCAGTCGTTCTAGAAGACCTTGTGGAGGCCCATAGTCAACAGTGGACAGCTTGTTGGTCAAATGATGATAAAGTTTTAACTCAAAATTGTTAGTTTATTTATTTAAATTGATTTTTAGAAAATGTTGCATGGTTTTAGCGCCGCTTCACTTACTTTTTGGAAGTGGTGATAAACTTACTTATGAATAACATAAAAAAATTATTATTAGAAAAATTGAGAATCCAATAAAGGATATTCTCATCAACTAATTATGTTATCTCATTTCTTACTAATATAATAAATGCGAAAGTGAGTTTGTTTGTTTCTTACGCTTTCACGCCCTCTGTACTTACAAAATTAAATTTCGCATACATATCGATAGAAGTATTGTGAAGGACATATGATACCTTTCATCCCGGAAAAAAGCACTGATCCCAAAGGAATTCACGTGAGCGAAGCTGCGGGCGAAAGCTAGTTCATTATTAATATGTGAAACAGGTACTTGGAAGCAGGCCGATATTTTTTTTTTTTTTTGTATGGCTAAGTGATTTCTCCTATTATTTTTTATATAGAGGGTTATGTTATCAAGAGGACATCCGACAAAAGCAACTACCATCATCACTACATAGTCACAGAATCAGTATTAGCACTACGTACATAGTATAAAACAAAGCCGTTTAATAATCTTTAATACAAACATATTTTAATGATAAAAACGATGCCAATGTAAATTCGTCTGTTCTGACTCAAATTTTGTAAATTGACGTTCTGGAGAAAATGCTGCTGTGGAGTTTGTGGCGCCACTTCTTCTCCACTTGCGCTTTGGAAGTGGTGGTAAACTTAAGTAATGATTGACGTCAATAAGTGATAAGAATGTCCTATACTAAATATTGAAAATGAACAATTTGAATTTGAAAAAAAATAAAAAATTTGCTCTAAAAATAAAATCTTGAAAGAGAACGACAATGACTAAAATACATAAATGGGAACTACAATAACACGCGAAGCTGATACTTCTTAACACAATATCCTATTAAATTAAGCTATTTTATACGGTTGTCTATCGTTTCAAGTGTTTTTGATACTGTCAGCCAATACTGTGTGAATCGAAATAGTTTTCAATGATTTATGAGCTATGGTTTTGTATTCTTGTGACATCAGAAACAAATGACACAGACGAATGTCAACTCAGTCTGCCTGCGACCATGAGCTCTGTAAAGTGCTTGAAACGTTAGGTATAAATAAGTAAGCAATAAACGCGATAGAAAACCGTATAAAATAGTTTAATTTAATATGTAACAATCGCGAAAACATAAGAAATCATTACAATATCCTATCTTGTAAATCTGACAAGTCCATCTACGTATGATGTTTGCATGTGTTACACTATTAATTTCCTGTTGTCTGCTAGTTTACCACAATCACTGAATAGGTGATAGTCCATACTAAATTATATAATACTGTTTCTGCCTGTACCTATTCTCAATGTGATATATGGACTCAAATCAACTAGAAATATTTTAAGGGCAGATTTAAACCAATACTGAACAACTTTTCCAAATAAACTTATATCAGAGTGAAAAAAAATATTTTAAATATAAATATAAAATATTTTTTTTCACTCTCCAAACTAACTAGATAAGATGATTGTTAATTTGTATGGAGTTAAAAAAAAATTATTTTCATTTTTCGATATTAGTTTATTTGGAAAAGTTGTTCAGTTTACAGGTCTGAATCTGCCCTTAAAATATTTGCAGTTGATTTGTGTCCACCTTATGAATTAATAAACACTTTATTGCACGAGTTACATATTAGGGGGGGGGGGGGGGTCAATTTTCGTCTTCTTTCATGAATAAAATGAAAACTATTTATGTTACAATAATAACAAAAATATATTTGAGATCCTCATAACGAGCTCTAACACGGAAAAACTTTTTTTTTTAATTCCTAATTTGTCCACCGAAAATGGAATTATTTAAAAAAAAAAAAATATTTTCTTTGCACATCTGTGTTTGGGTCACAGGATCATCCATCCTACCAAATTTCATCTGCTGTGGTCCAGTTGGTTCGGAGAAAATTGGCTGTGACAGACGGACAGACAGACGCACGAGTGATCTTGTAAGGGTTCCGTTGTACATTTTTGTACGAAACCCTAATTAGGTACAAATGCGGACTTATGGGTAAAGCGATTTCCTCCAGCCAACTTTAGGGTAGAAAGAAACATAACACATTGGAGCGCGAGCGATGCAGAAAGCTAATTAAAAAATATTTCTAATTAAAGACTTCTAATATTTCTAATTAATAATTACATTTATAGCTAGGCAGACTAACTAATAAACCTACTTAAATAAATGTATCAAATATACATACATACATACCACCTATATACAAATAAATACGAATAACAATAAAGAAAATATAATACTACTAGCTTTCGCCCGCGGCTTCGCCCGCATGAATTTCCCTCTTGAACAGTGCTTTTTCCCGGGATGAGCGGGATCAACTGCGTAGTCTTTAAAAGAACCACGTCAGAGGCCGAGAGGCGTTTCCTAAGAAATTTGACACTATGGTGTGCATGGTCGATTGAACGTGACACGATGTGATGATGATATGAATTAATACCAAGGGAAATCGAACGTCAAGTATAAATCGCTACAGCGGGGGCGTACAAATAGGTTTTTATGCCTGAATCACCTGAATACTGTTGCTAAAGCCATAAGGAAAACTATATTATAAAGGAAACAATAATATATCCCGGTTCTGCATTTGACAGTACAATAATGAATATTGAAGTGGGACATAAAACTTTGTTTTCTGTTGTTTCTTTGGATTGTATATTATATATTTTACCTTAAGACTATACCTCGGTGAACACTAGCGCCACCGTCATTTAAAAATCATTATTCTATTAAAACACAAGTTTTCAAAAATCATTATTTTGCAATTAAAATTCTGGATCTGAAGTTAATTTTAAACATATTTAATTTTTAAATTTTAGTTCCCTATAGTTACAAATTGCAATATTGTTAAAAGTGGCCGTTTTAAGCAATATTGCAATTTGTAACAATAGGGAACTATAATTTAATATGTTTAAAATTAACTTCAGATCCAGAAACTTAATTTACATAAGATGGATTTTTGATAACTCATGTTTTCAGTGAATAATGATTTTAAGTGATGATGGCTCTAGTGTTCAACATGGTATTGTCTTAAAGTAAAAATTTTTCATCATGGAGTTTACTCACTTGCATCTCTCGTAAAGAAAAAGTAAGTGAGTAAATGCACTTTATACAAACCATATAAAAATGCATGTAATCACAGTATATGATATGTTAATAAAATAGTCAGCCTGCCAAAGCATACATAGCCTCAAAGAAATAACCCTTTGTCGGGATTTAATAAAAATACATGCAATTCAACCTGTCCTTTTGCAGTCGGCTAATAAAATATATTTTGATATCCCATCAAGGAAAATGTACAACTGAATGAGATCGTTATTATACCAAAAATATAAGCAATGTGAAAAGAAAACCTACGGGAAATATGACTGGCGTTCGGTATATTTACCAACCACCTTATATTCAGTAACAAGACATATTTACGAAGAATATAGGAAAGCGTGTGAGAGTCGCAATTAGTAATTTTGCCGAAAATATAGCTTTGATTCGTGGATTGAGAAAAAGTTTAATTGTACTTAAATGTTTCTAGTAGAGAATGCATTTCTTATCTTGTTTTATCGAGTTGAAATGGCTTGGCTCTCAAATTTTATTAAAATGTTCGAGTTTCGAAAATATTTTTAAACATCAAAACACTGGCCACTAGGTAAACCAGCCAGTCATTCTGGAGTCGTACATCTTAGGCAAAGAAAATGTACACTACGCGAATCTATGGGTTTTTAAATCATAAGTATTCAGTTGTTTTAATTTTTTAAACTGATAAAAGATTTTTTTATCAGTTTTTAAAGATTACTTAAGTAGTTTATTTTATTAATTTTATATAATTTAAGCGTGACGAAGACAATTCAATAATCCTGTTCAAAATTCCTCTTTTCTGTATGTGTCCATCAGAGTTTCCTAAAACTAGGAAAATATATTGGCAGAAATTGTTTTCTGAAGCAGATAAATATGTTCCGGCGGAGGCTGCCGTGACATCGATCAAAAATCTCACAGTCATGTCGGAGAAAATCCATCTTCGATAGATGTGGTATCGGATGTACTATATTTGGATATGTTACTTTTATTACATTTTACTTTTGCCCGCTGCTTCGCCCGCGTAAACATCCCTCGGGAATAGTGCTATTTTCCGGGATGAAACGTACCCTATGTCCTTCACAATACTTCAATTTGTATGCAAAATTTCAGAGTGATTGGTTCAGTTGATCTTGAGTTATAAGTGTAGTAATTAACACGACTTTCTTTTATATATATATACTAGATGAAAAGCTGTGGGTCTTCAAGAAGAAGCGTAAAAGTTTCCTCCAGAGATGAATGCGCACTCGCCATGCTTTTGCTGTCGCAAGCATCTCACAGGCTACGGTTACTCCTTCCAATTATGTGGGTCGTATGTCTGCTAAATAGTATTAAAAAACGAAATCTAGTATTCTACAATATCAAATCCAACTCGATCAAAATATACCATCATCATCATTTCAGCTGCAGGCAGTGCACTGCTTGCCATATAAAACTCACTAACAAAGATAACGCAGCGACCCAAAGTGTCTTGTCCTCCGATAACAAGGATCTCCTTTTCGATTTGTCCTGATCTGATCTACTGGACATATGCCTAATAATTTCCAGATTAACCGGTTGAAAGTATGCAGCGACATTTTTCAGGTTATCAGACAATCCGAGTGTCCGACGCTGCGCTTGCCGGTGCGTAAAATCATCGATAAAATCTTTAGTAATATTTTATCGATGGTAAAATATGCCACATCCAATACAACGACATCCTAGTCTGGATTGGATCAGCCGACTGAGCGGATTAAGCACAGCATTGCCGTCACGTCATCACAGCTAACGACATGGCGGACTTGACAGTGTCTGATAACGTTACCTATATATATTATCACTAGTGATCCGTTCCTCCATTGCGTGGATATCTGAACGGGACACTGAACGAGATGAACGACCAAGGAGTGTGACTAAGTACTGGTCAAAGTCAATAAAGTGTCCATAAAGTCATTATGACTTGAAAAAATAAAAAGCTTAAAGTCAAGCTCAAGAAGTTTAAGACAATGTTCTTACTTTGAGAATGTGAGGCAGAAAAAAAAAATAGTTTAATTTTTTTTATCCCATATGACAAATACTTCTTTTCTTCATTTTTTACATAGATTAAAAATGAAAAACTTACCTCGCACCGCGCGCGATTCCAAATTATTTGATTTTTTATGACAATACTCGTAGTTAACTCTGTGTTTATAATATTTATAATGCAATAGCATCATAAATTGTACCTGCCGATACAATAAATTATGCAAAGACTTTCCATATATCACCTTAATGCGTCTAGGTAACTACCATATCCTACCAGTTCGACAGAGTTTGACCTAAATTTGATATCTACTTACGCAAGCAACATCGCCTAAAAGTACAAAACCATTAGATTTATCTGAATCTGTTAATACTTTCAGTAAATTTTGACATCATAAAGATGTGAAGCAAGCAACTAATAGAAAAACCAGTTCAAACAACATTAGTACAGTCCTATCAATAAGAAAGGGTAAACTTAACTAAAAAACGAAGCAGATAAAGAGACTTGTGTACATGGTAGACGCAATAATAAGAATACCTAACCACCTAAAAACAAATCAATCGAAACCCAAACAAGGAATAAATAAGGCACAGCAAAATAAGGAGAAATCTTGTCTTCGAGACAAAGCGTAGAAATGGTCTGCATTCTTTTTCAGCAATCAGTAAGACTTGTGAAGCCAGATTGGTTTATTTAATACCGGTTTCTGCCTCACCACCTATTAGCACTGAAATTAAATAATTAAATAATTCTTTAAACTCTCAACAATTTCGAAAATAAGTCAACATTCGTCATTGCTTCATGTTTCATCATCTGTTTTATACCAGGGATTGTCTTTTTCATTAAAAACAATCTTATTATTATTGAAATCATGTATCCTTTATATCGCTACATAAAATTATTAACAGCCTCGTTTCTGATATGTGGAATAAATAAATATTGCGACATGTCTGTTATTTTCAAGAATTTACACAGAGGTATTTCTTTGATATTTGCTGTTTCGATGTCAATAATTATTATATACGTAAATAGTAAAAAATCTATTTCTATATTTTTTTGGAATGTGTCATATTCAGTGGAATATTTATTATACGTGATATACAATACAATATTTGAAGAAAATGAAATGAGAATCATGTTCAACAATATAATTGAATTCGATGCGTTATATTCTAATGACGAACAGTATTATTCGCTTGGTTTCCAAACAGCTATATTGACGACATTTTGTACATCGAAAGGTCTGATGACTTGTTTTACAATTATTGCTGCTCAAAACGATAAAGAATCAAACGACCCACATATAATTTTACTTAGCAATATATGCACAACTGCCACATCATTGGAAATAACGTGGCGAATCTTTCTAATACAACTTATGAGAAATAAAATAAATGAACTAAAGGTCGAAGTGGAAAGGCTATACCCAAATGATTGGTCTAAAACTTATGGAAGTAAAGAATATGAGGCAATGGAAAAGTGTGCAAGATTATCAAAAATGTACAAGGCTTATGTAATTCTAACTAACGCAGCAGATGATATTTCAAAGCATTTTCAATTCAAAGTAAGTGAATTAGACGTAAATTTTCACCTTCCTTTGAGGAAGTATATTAACTATTAAAGTTAGATAGTGCAACAATCTTCGACAATAATGCCGGTGAAGTATTTTCCTGTCAGCAATATATAAACCACATATACAATACAGTAATATATCTATAGACAAACGAGCACCAAACTGCCATCTTGGAATTGAAGTAAGTAGTCTTAATAGCTAAGTTTAGTCCTCTAGGATCATCAATGGTAGATGAAATTGATCTAAAATAAAATATAATATTTATAAAACTTAGGGGCATTATTCTCACAGAAATCTTAATATTTAAGATTTTTTTGATCATTATACTCGTATTATCAACTTCTCCAAAGGGCCTACGTGTTGGATCTACAGTAACAATTTATCAAAAGACTGAAATATTTTTTTCTTTTTCAGTTCACTTTGAAGATAATTTCAAACTTTGTAATGTTCACATGTTTGATATACAGGATTTTACTATTTAATTTGACGGTAAGACCAATTCAGACGTACAGGAAAACAAGGCACTCTAAAAAATAAAAATATCCTTATATCGCAAAAGTAAGCTTGAATTAGTATCCCATAACACAAGTCTCGAACTTACTTTGGGGCAAACTGAATCTGTCGGACTTATCCATATATATTTATTTATTTATAAAAAACCGAACCTTTAACTTCCGTGTCCTTTTACTGACAATTTTGACCTGCCTTTCAGCCTCTGATAAGCATTTAGCGACCTTACCAATCGAAACCGTATTTCTTATTGGATAAGGTTTAATCCCTGTAATGTCCGAACCAAACCAAAAACAAAAACTGTATGGCTTCAGCAAACAACCCACATGAGTTATAACTCATTGGGAATAATTGATTAACCAATGATACATTGGTGCAATAAACAACACTGTTGTGTGTGATTAGCATCAATAACTCCTTAATGACAAAATGTAAACATATCATTTTTGTAAATTTTTTGGCGGTTGCGAAATTTCATGTGTTTGTAATTTGTGTTTTGTATGCCGATCCTGGCTGAACATGTTTATGTCTAACTGCATGTAATTTATGTGTTACTATAATATGTTCAACAAATAATCAAGCATCTTGAATCTTGAATACATCCAAGCATGTTTCCCGGTTGCATCTTCAGCTTACGCTTCAGAGCCCAGGGTACGCTGTTAATCATGGTCCTGATTTGGCGGTTCTGGTTATTACACTAGGGCTACTGCCGTATGATCTCCGTAACCCTATTATACAATGAACCCAGATAAACAGGAATTTGATTCAAGAGAAGCGAAATCAATAATGATTGTAAAATATTTTTCTCTTTTCAGAACGCCATACATTTCGATATTTCCACAGTTTTTATTACATTTTCAATAACAATGGCAATTACCGTTTATCCCTGTTTATTAGCAAAAATATGTGAAGATCAAATATATGCTCTTAAAATTAATCTTTTGCAGCTAGTTTTAAGCAAAGGTTAGTAAATTTTATCCCTGCACTGCTGTACTTTAGTAAGTGTCTAATCGATTTTCATATCCTTTTATTTATTTTATCTATACATACGAGTATAATAAAAAAATAAAAATATTTAATCTGTACATTTAGTAATTTTGACTGATAGAGGGACATAAATAAAATTTTTAGCAACTATTTTATTTTTTTATTTTTTGTATGTCTGTATGTATGATCAAGCTTATTTCCGAAAGTATTGAACGGATTTGCTTTAAACTTTCACCAATTGTTAGTTTTAACTCGGAAGAACATTTAAAGTTTGTTTCATTAAAATCGGTTTATTAAAAAAAAAAAGTTTTCGTCATTTGAATGAACTCATGGCATATTTGATTTTGAATTTTCGTACGAATGCACCAAATTGGATATTTTTTGTGATGGTTATTGTCATGACAAACTTTTATAAAAGAAAAGGGGGATTCCCGGGCAATTCCCACGGGATATTCGGGCGCAATTCCTGAAATTCCCAAGATAACGGGACGAAGCACACGCGCACGACGTCGCGGGCTACAGCTAGTAGAAAATAAAAATTACCTCTTTATTTTTAATTTGTTTCAGAGACATCGGCTAAGGAAAAATATATTCTGAAACGCTTTATAAATGCAATGAATAAAACACCAATTTGTTTTTACTTGTACGGTGTAATCAAAGTTGATATAAGTCTACTTGTTGGATCACTAAATGTTTATGTTACAATAACTATATTTATATTGCAATATTTAAAATATTAAACCATATACTATAATATGTAACAATTAGTTACCACTAAGTCGCCATATATTTAAAGAAACAGGATTACAAAACAATATTGTTTTAAGGCTAAAAAAATCATTGTAGAATAAAAACGAAATCGGCTGTTATGTAATTTCTTTACTTATAATATACCTACTTACTTACGGAATTTTCCTGTGAATGTTGATTATGTTATTATCTAAATTACCTTCATCATTTCCTACTTCATATAAATACAATTCATTCTTTTGATACCATTAATAGTAATAACATGCGTATTGTTCATTAATATTTTACGTTATTGTATCTAAATGTCAGATACAAACATATCCTTACATAGTGACAAGCTTAGTATAACGCACTACGTGGTATTATTTGAATCTAACACAAGCGTTGCAAAAAAGAGATTATAAAATTTCGACATCCACAATTTTAGTTGCGGCTTATTAGAGGCTTATGCAATTGTGCGCAGATTGAATGGAGCTCGCACTATTAAAGTTCACTCTTTTCTTTCATAGAATTTGTATCACTTTTTTTTAATTTACCTTTCTATTAGTTTGATTATATAAATTACCTTTAAACTTTTGCCTTTCATAATAATGCATTCTACGAGTATATACCCTTTCATAAAATTATTAACAGTGACTTTATTTATTTGTGGAATAAATAAATATTGTGATCTATCATTCACTTCTAAAACTATGCACAGATTAATTTCATTTACATTTGCTATTATGATAACAATATCAATTATTTACGCTAACAGTAAAAAATCAATTCCTGTTCTTGTTTGCAATTCGTCGTTTACATTAGAATATTTATCTCTTGTGATATTTAATATATTTTTTGAAGAAGATAGCATTAGAGAACTTTTTGATGCTTTAAATAAATTTGATGAGTTATATCCTAATGATGAAATGTATTATGATCTTGGATTCCAAACAGCATTACTAACTACGCTGTCTATGTCACAAGGAATGGTGACATGTTTTGCTCTTTTTGTCGGAAGAGATTCAAGACAACCAATTGAAGCAAGTCTGATCATCCTTAGTCATGTATGCACAACTGCGTCAATATTGGAAACGGTATGGAGAATTCTATTGGTACAACTTATGAGAATCAAGATAAATAAATTGATTAATGAATTGAAGAGGCTATATCCAAACGAGTGGTATGAGAAACGTTCTTATGGAGATAGAGATAATGTAATTTTAAAATGTACAATGATATCGAAATTGTTTGGAGCCTATATTATTCTTAGTAATGCTGCTGATGATATTTCGAAAAATTTGCAATTCAAAGTAAGTATATTTAGTGCTCAGTGATAATAATTAAATTTATCATACATATATTTTGGTAAATAAATGATTTTCTTTTTTTCAGTTTACCTTGAGGATTGCTACTTTCTTAATAATGTATACATTTTTTATATTTTCAATATTACTTATTCTTTTGAAGGTAATAAATTTTTTATTAAACTTATGGGAGTTATCAGTATTTGGGTAGTAAACTTGTAGAATAGGGAGGTTATTAGAGAAAAATATTGGATTACATTATGTCTCGTCACTTTTTAATTTTAAATGTCCTTATAGTAGTACATTAATGTCGAAGCCAGAAATGAAGCCATTTACGGCCGTAACTTGCTATTCTATGCTATACATTAACGTAAATTGCAATTTCGGCCGAGGCTTGTATAGTACTTTACTTCCTCTGAAATCCTCTTGAGACGAAAAAACATCGTATCAAATTTTAAAATGGCGTCAACAACAAGCCAGCTTTCGCTGTGTTCTTTTTTTGAACTTTTTGAAATGTTCATACATATTTTTAAACGATTACAGAATTAATGGTTAATACCAACCTAACAAAAGTGTCCAGCAATTTCCATTAACGACCGCTAGAATAGGTTTTTTTTTGGTAGGCTGGCCAGAGTGAAACTAAAAAACCTAATGTATGAAAACGTGTACATTAAAAACCCTCTATTAGCGGCCAGCAATTATTTTTTTTTGTTTTTTTTTTTTAAATAATGCAGGATTTTTCCGAGCAAGAGGAAGTAAAAACATATACTGGTCTGGTGAACTAGTTTTTTTTATACTATTAAGTAGGCAAACAGGCGCGTCCCTGTTGGGAAGCGGTAAAGGCAGCCTAAATTTTTAAAACTTTTAATATATTTTTTTTTTATTGTAACTTACTAAAACTGGTGTGAACAAAATGCGATTGCTAGGAAGAAATTGTAAAATATAGAAAACTAGCGACCCGCTCTGGCTTTTCACGGGTGCAATGCTATATCATACATGTATTATACATATAAACCATCCTCTTGAATCACACAATATATTAAAAAAACGCATCAAAATCCGTTGCGTAGTTTCAAAGTACATAGGGACAGACAGCAAAAAGCGACTTTGTTTTTTACTATACTAATTTTTGCCGGCGGCTTCGCCCGCGTGTGCTTCTCTCGGGAACAGTGCTTTTTCCCGGGATGAAAGGTACCCTATGTCCTTCTCCTGGCTCTAAACTACCTCCCAGACAATTTTACCTAAATCGGTTCAGCCGTTCTTGAGTTATAAGTGGAGTAACTAACACGACTTTCTTTTATATATATATAGATATAGATATAATGATAGTAAAGTGATAGTGAAGTGATAGTGATATAATAAGATTATTGTTTTCTTAGCGTTAAGAAATCTATAAGTCGTGTTAGTTACACTATTTATAACTCAAGAACGGCTGGACTGATTTGGCTTAAAATTGTCAGGGAGGTAGTTTAGAGCCAGGAGAAGGACATAGGGTACCTTTTATCCCGAGAAAAAGTACTGTTCCCGAAGGCAGTTTACGCGGGCGAAGCCGCGGACGAAAGCTTGTAGTTTATAACAATTTATATCATTTTCAGGATTCCTTACAACTAGTACTGTCTTCGTTGCTAGTAGCTCTATTATTGACAATGATGATTAATCTTTGCCCGTGTATTTTGTCAGAAATGTGTGCTTCCAGAATAGATGCTGTTAAAATTATACTGGTACAACAGATACTAAGAAAAGGTGAGTGAAATGACAGTTCGTCTACCGTCTCTTTCTCTGCGTAGTTTTTTCTACATACATACATATAATCACGTCTTTATCAGACAGAGCCTAGGGCCATAAGACCTTAGGCCACGTTTAGCATAATGGTAGTTCAAACAGGAAATCAATAGTTGGTTGCTAGCCGCATCGCCTATGTCATGATTTCCCCATTCGGCGATTCCCTCAGACTTTTACGGCTTGCGCGGGAAGAGAAGCAGCTGGTACATTCTATGTTTTTCTTTTTCTCCCAGACCAGCGTGGAAGATTTTTCTAGCAGCATTAATATTTTGCTTGTGAGCTCCGGAACCGAGAATAAGGTTTATCATAATTTACACCCGGTTTTACCCGCCGGCTTGTCTGATGTATAGTGTGCTGCAAAGAAATCTGACCCCTCTGACACAAGTATCTTTATAGAAAGAGGGTCAGATTTCTCTGCAGCCCACTGCACTTGCCTTCTGTAATAATTCTATATATTTTATTGTTTTCATTGGTTCGCGCAAGAATTTGTCACACAACAATAGATTTTCTATTTTGTCTGGATTCTGTGAGCCAACGCGTTTGAGATACTAAGATAAAATGCATTAGATTAACATTACGAATATCATCCATACTATAAATTTTAGGTATGTTTGTTTGTCTATCTATCAGTTTGTCTGTTATGCTTTCACGACTGAATCGCAGGACAGATTTTAATACAATTTGGTATGGATGTAGATAAGGACTAGGGGTCGAACATATGCTTTTGGGTTCGATATAACCGAGTGCTACGCAGGCGGAGCCGAGGACAACAGCTAATATACAATGAAACTGATTTTGTTTTAGGTACTTCAGACAGGGAAAAAGTTATTTTGAAACGTTTTGTAGACTCAATTAAGACAAAACCTATTTGCTTCACTTTGTATGGTGTTTTCAAAATTGATGCTGCCCTTCTTACAGGATTATTTAATATTGTAATCACAATAACAATATTTATATTGCAATATCTTAAGTATTGAACGATGTTATGTTGTAATAATAAAAAAAAAAGTAAATATAAGTTAAACTTCTGTATTAATATTATTTCTTTAAAGGATGTCATTAAAAATATGTTTAAAAGTTCGATTTATATTTGTTTTATTTTGTTGAAACAGAAATATTATACAGCCCATAACCAATTAAACATTCTTAAGCTCAAGTTATTAAAGTATTAAGTAAATTTCGCCTATTATATAGCTATTCACTTGTATAATAAATAAATAAATAAGTAGGTTAAAGTCAATCACTGAATATTAAGTACCTCTAGGGGTTTTATATTTTGTGTCAACAAAATGCTTCTAGTATGTTCATTTATACCTAGTTTTATTCAATCAACTGAGAATTGACGAGGTCATAGGTCCTCGTCACCTCATCATGAATAGCTGTTCCCACTATTTTGAGTACCTGTCTACCTGTACCTATAGACCTTCAAGAGCAAGAGCGCCAAAATGCCGTTTGGGAGTAGAAGCTGTCGCCAAAGCCGAAACCTGACGCACAGAAATAATTTAAAGGCCTAGTTACTACTTGGTCTTGAAGGATCCACATATTGTTTTGAGAAGAAGAGAATGAACCCAAACTACAGGATCGTTCCCAATGATTTATTTATTGAAGTAATCATATTGTATCAAATCAACTGTATCAATGGTCAATGCGTTTTTTTATAGTCGAACATATAGTTTTGTTCCCGATCCCCGATCTCAATATTACTGTATTGTTAGATGTTTGTTTTTTCATTTGGTAATAATTCTTGTTTCTTATATAAATAAATAAATATGTGGAGACAAATCACACAGATTGAGTTAGCCCCAAAGAGACTTGTGTTATGGAATACTAACTCAACGATACTATACTTTAAAACAAATACATATATAGATGAACATCCAAGACCCAGGACAATCAGAAAAACATCATTTATCATCTTGACCTGACCGGGAATCGAACACAGGACCTCTTGAGTAGCGGTCAGACATGTTAACCGTTACGCCACGGAGATCCTCATTATTTGTATTCACAAAAATTAATATTATCGATTATATTGGTATTTTTTATTTATTTATTTTATTTATTTGTGATACATACTTACTCTCCGCTTTATGTAGTTGAATATCATAACGGCATTTTTGATATTACACAAGGTTTTTTACTAAGCTGAAATCCAATACATTTTCTCTTATGATAAATATGTTTTTTTTTTTTTGTAGATTTGACAAACGTAATCACTTTTGTAAAGGTTAACGACTTCATCACTTATTCATATCACCATTAAGATATTTTCCTTTAACGTTTAATGTTTGTTTTAAATCTGGTATTGAAAAAATACGAACATTTCTAATCAGGGCCTTTTTAAAAATTAATCTGAGAATCACGGCCTTTTTTGCTCTATAAATGACCTCTTATCAAGAATATCTTAATAAGTTTATCTTTTTTGCATAACATGTTAAGCCGTTGGTCCTGGTCTTTCGACAGGCGGATCCGAGGTATATACGAAGAATACCTATATAGCTGTCTCTGAAATTATTCCGGCTTCGTATAGGTAGGTTTGGATACCACACCTGCAGGTATCCTTACAATGTATTTAATGATTTTCTATAACACAAAACGTATCTAAAATGTTGACCAGGGATATAAGGTATCACCATGCAAAATTTCATTAAAATTGGTCTAGCCGTTTCGGAGATTAGCCCGTACAAATAAACAAACAGACAGAGAAACAAAAAAATCCAAAAAATCATTTTATATATTTTCCCTAATTTTACATCCCTCGACTTCGTTTTAAGCATTTTTTTCTATGTACAGACATTCGACCTTTACAGTTTTATCATATGTATATATATATATATATATTATTTATATATAGATGGCGTCTTATATTGACACTTTCAATAATTATTATTATTCAAACAGAAAGCTAAAGTTAACTAGTTTATTTTAATTAAAAGTTTACTAATTACTAAAAAGTACATAGCTTCAGCTATTAATTAAATAAGTCATAAATTAAAGTTGCCAACTGGTTTCATTAAAATTTATTTACATTTAGGTACTTACAAATAAATTCGTGATATAACAAATTAAAATCCCAGAATAGTTAACCGGACACTTGATAACCAGGAATAAGTGTTGTGTGTCCCTTGGGAGACAAGGGTAAGGTATCTAGATCAAGGAATAAGAGAGATAAAGTCAGCTGAAATTTAAAATTTAAAAGTAGCATAAAAAAATTCCATATTTAACTCACATTTATTTAAAATCCATTAATATAATTTCTTATGAAGCAGGTTGCTGATTTATTTTTGTAAATATTTTGATGAAGCTTGTTGCGGATGTAAGTTTATTATATGTCAAATAAATTAATTTATTATAATTTTACATATAGATACTTTCTTATTACTTATATTCAATCTTCAATAATTATGTCGGAGGGGTGCTGACTTGTAGAGAATTGGCTATGTCAGTCACCTGTCCTTAAACTTCACTCTCTACGAAGAACATGGCGTTGCCAGATGTAATATCGCTGTGGCATATGTGTTCTTTACATGTCGTTATACATTTTTAATTCAGAAAGTCTGATTTTTCAATTAGTTTAAAACTTGACTTAGTCTAGAGGAATATCGAAAAAAAGGTTAATGGATTTTTATGACTCAAGTTTCTGTCTAACCTAGTTATCTTTATATTATTACTAGCTGTTCCCCGCGGCTTCGCCTCGCGTGGGACTCAGTTATATCGCGCCCAAAAGTAGCCTATGTTTGACCTCAGGTCGTTAACTACATCCCTACCAAATTTCATCACAATCGGTCCAGCCGTTTAGCCGTGAAGAGGTGACAGACAGACAGACAGACAGACAGACAGACAGACAGACAGACAGACAGACTTTCGCCTTTATAATATTAGTATGGATAATAGTACCAATTATAATACCTAATTATAACGTAATAAAATTAACTATTACCTAAAAACAAAATTAAAGAAAGGGATAAAGAAACAAAATTTAAAAAAGATTTCAATTTAAGAATTGTTCACAGAACTATACAAAATACTAACAGAAAAAAACCATAAGAATCATGAGGCATGTAAGCCAGAATGCTGGCCGTATAGAAAAATAAAAAATGCTACCAAATTTATTTCCTTTTTTCTTTAATCCGCGACTAGGGATGTGCGATAACCGGGAGCGGGAATGGCTATTTGTCGTTGCGGCTATCTGAACGAAATTAGATAGTGTAGCTACTTGCGTCCGCTAAATGTGTTTTATCTGTCGTGAGAATTGCGTATGCTATGTTCTGTTGGGTTAATGTTTGTTTATTGTTGTTTTATTATTTATTGCCCTCTTGATTAGGTACTATACTCTTGTTTAAAAGTTTTACTGTAATAATTTTATATAGAGTACTAGTAGATACCCGAGGACCGTCCTATGACATGGATCGATAGTTGTGGTATGTTATGGGTACAACAATTATATTTCAATGGCAATTCTTCTATTAGTGACCAGTTCCAGCGAAATTTTGACCGTTTTATCGTATTTGAACCAGTTGGCAAAATGGCTACCAAGTCAAAATGGATCTATTCTCATTCGATTAATGAGGAAAGACTTGACCATTCGATTAATTAAATTATAGTTTTTTTCATTAATGGATAACTAGCTGTTCCCCGCGGCTTCGCCCCGCGTGGGACTCGGTTATATCACGCCCAAAAGTAGCCTATGTTTGACCTCAGGTCGTTAACTACATGCCTACCAAATTTCATCACAATCGGTCCAGCAGTTTAGCCGTGAAGAGGTGACAGACAGAAAGACAGACAGACAGACTTTCGCATTTATAATATTAGTATGGAGTCTCGATACACATAAATTCACGTCTTTATCCCATACGATGTAGACAGAGCCTAAGGTTTAGCAGGATGGACGTTCGCCCGCGTAAAATTCCCTCGGGAACAGTGCTTTTTCCCGGAATGACAGGTACCCTTTGTTCTTCTCTACATTTATGCGAAATTTCAGGAAGATGGTTTAGTGGATAGGGCGTGAAGAGGTAACAAACAAACAAATATACTAACTCACTTTCGCATTTATAATATTAGTTGGGATTGGGATAGTATAAAAATTAACCATCTGTCAAAAATAGACGAATGAAGCAATAAAGAGGAGCCTTCCCCAAACTCAATGCCTAAAGGCAAAATAAATTGAAAACAATGTCATCATTAATAATTGAAAGAATTTTGAGAATCAAACAAATACTCTGTACTCCGTAATGAGTACTCCTTACTCTTTTTGCGACTCGATCCAAATGCGACGAAGCCCTGACGAATATACTAACAAACTCCGTCATTATTTAATTCAGTATACAACGATTAATGAAGGCAACCAGTCAACATGATAGCAGAAATATTACTTTTTATCTTCACTACTTTAATAACTTATTACGTGTATACATTGAGGAAAATATACAAGTTTTTCGATAATAATGGTATAAAATATGTAAAAGGTGTGCCAGTTTTTGGTAATGTGCTGCGGAGTACGCTGATGATGAGACATTTGGCTGAGGATGTCGAAGAGGTGTATAGGGCTTTTCCAAATGAAAGGTAGGATAGGTACCTTTACCTTTATCATATCGTGTGAGCAACAGGATCAATTATACACACTAGTGTCAGAGTTCTTCGGAAACGCCTCTCAGCCTGTGACATGGTTTCTTTATCTACCAGTTGACAGTCAGGACAAACGGCTTAGCGTGCTGTTTTATATTGCTTCTTACCAAATGTCATGATTCTAGTTCAACGGAAAGTATCCCATAAGTTTATTCCCGTGAAATCTCATAATTTACGAAAATTTGCATCATTTACGGTAAAAAATTAACTTGAAACGACCAAGCGTTCCTCAAAAAAAAAGTTTTACTGACGAACAAACAGACAGACGGATAACAAAGTGATCTTATAAGGGTTACGTTTTTCCTTTTTGAGGTACGAAACCTTTATAATCGTCGTATTTTATCAAATGTTCTTTTGGGGGCTTTATATGCAATCCAAAAATTGAGTAAGTATGATGTATTTGCGCCATTTCCCTTACTCGCTTTTGGATCGCATGTAGATAACAAAGTAAGCCAACAGTTTTATACGAATTAAATCATATTACTGTTTTGGTTTTTCACAGATACATTGGTTTTATCGAAAACACAAAACCAACAATCCTAGTTCGTGATCCCGAACTCATCAAAATGATTACAGTCAAGGATTTTGACCATTTCGTTGATCATAAAGACTTTTTCTCTGAGTTCGCTCCACTGATGAAAACCAGCATTCTTTCTATGAAAGGTATGTAACAATATTAATACTTAAAAAAGTTAAAAATTTCGATTAATTTCTTTAGGCAAAAATTTATGGCGTTGGTTAATTAATATTTGCTGGTATTTTAGGACCTTATTTACATTAAAGTATGCAAATTGAAAATAACAAGTTTTTTAAGTATGTAGAAAAACCAGTAGTTCACCATAAAATCAAAGAATCGGCCTGGTCATCCCACTTAAAAATTCCGCCAGCCCCTTGGCATCTTGCACTTTATACTTCATTCTTTTAGGTAGTTAGGTAATGGTTAGTTTTGAACTAAAAATATGTGATAAAAATTAATAAATAAGTTAATATCCACTGTTTTTGTTCTTTTAGGAGATAAGTGGCGTGATATGCGAATGACACTGAGCCCAGCATTCACAGGATCCAAAATGAGGCAAATGATGCCATTTATGATGGAAATTAGTGAAAATATTGTAGAATATTTGAAAGGTAGTTAAAAAATTTCATTTTCAATTAATAGTACACCTAGTTGCCCTTTTTCATGTACTGTCGGCTCCAGAGAAGTCTGACCCTCATGCCACAAGTATCACTATTGAAAGGGGGTCATATTTCTCTGCAGCTCACTGTACAAAGGGTGACCTGGCTGTAGACTCTGACTCAGCCGTGAATGTTTCTTACTTGGCGGAATTTATACAATTTTAAGTCATTCTCACGATAAAAGAAGTACATCTAGGTGTCAAAATTACTTAACTGCGGCTAAACTTTATCTTCTTGATTCAAGCGCCTAATTCACGGCTACACCTTAAGTTGGTTGCTTCAGAAGAACGCTTTCATACTTTTCTACTAATCAAGAATTTTTATGCGGTTTATACTGGTAAAATGACTGATAGTTGGTTACCGTTGTCAATGAATGTCCTTATCAACTGGATGCAGGGCAACAAAAAATTATATTGTCACGGTTTTGAAAAACTCTGACACCAAGTTGGGCAGGTTGAAGGTCGCTTGTCTATAAAACATGAAATTTAGTACTAGTACTTTAGTAGTTGGTTTGTATTTGGAGTAATACTTACATTAAAAAAAAATTGCGTCAGAGATCGCGCGCGATTCGAACTTCTTTGGAGTAATAAAATAATTACAATCAAAAAAACCCTTTCACTCTACTAAGAAGTCTCTATTTTCTTTTTTCAGAACATATCAATGAGGATTTAGATGTTGGAGACCTCATTAGGAGATATACAAATGACGTCATTGCTTCAGCAGTTTTTGGGCTCAAAGTGAACTCATTGAAAGAAAGGGACAACCAGTTTTACAGTACTGCTAAAAGACTATTCAATTTTACTGTGAAACAGAAACTGTCTATGGTATTGGCGACTTTGTTCCCAAAGTTGTCTAAGGTAGGTATACCTTATACTTCATTTATGTAAAAAAACTTGTAAGCACAATGTCCGTATTTAGACTTAGCCTATCAAATGGCAGATAAAAATGAAGTATTTATTTTTTACCCGAAAACAATGCAAAAATTTGTGTTACTATACGAATATATTTAATTTACGATAAAGCGAGGGAATACTTGCCAGCATTTTGGGCACGTTGCCTCAAATTGTAGATAGTTTTTAGATTATTCTAGAATCTAGGTTTTCTTATTATTTTGTTTCAATTTATTGTATAATTTAATTCTATTGTATTTGAAATCAAGTAAACATATCACCGATTTTTACTCCTTAACTAACAAATTACGTGTTTAACAGAAATTTGGCTTACAAATATTCCCCGACGATGTGGTTCAATTCTTCAGAACTATAGTATCTGACACTATTCAGTATAGAGAGGGCAATAACATTGACAGACCTGATATGATTCAACTGCTGATGGAAGTATCTAAAGGTAATTAACAGAGACAGAAAATAAATATATTCTTAACAAAGCTTGTAAAGTGTCTCTTAATGTATTAAGGTTCATAATTAAGGATTCCTTCTTTCTCAAATACCATTTTTAAAATCAATAGGAATCAGTATTAAACAGTCGTAAAATTCTAGAAAAAATTATGTTTTTAGTTGAGAATCTAGCAGACTGAAATTCGCTTACAGTAACACAATCAGACGAAATTCGCTCGATAGAAAAAAAAATTAAAGTTTATTTTCAATGCTATGCCTAAAATAATAAAGCCAGCCTTTAGAAAAAATATTTATATAGTCAAAATCGACGAAGTAGATGTTGTAGTGTTATTTTCCCAAATATGATGTCTAAATAACTACACAATGAGTGAGCGCCGCGACTACGCGGCTTACGGATAACGGACCTTCAGAAGAAGCGGAGCCCTTAAGGTTATTACGCAGGCACTAGTCATTTTTACTATACTTTAAAACACTAGTGCTTTTTATTTTCCTTTTTTTTTTTTTTTTAGATCTATCGATACATATTTATACATATTATTTTATTTATTTCCAGTACCCCTGGTACCCTTTTGCTTGGAACGCCATATTTATTTATTTAATAGTACATCTAATATTACTTTTAAGGTAAATTGAAACGTAGCGAAAACAACTACGAATTTCAAGATATTGGTTTCGCTACAGTAAATGAAGGACTAAAGAGTCAAGATGTTTTGAGAAGTAAGTTGATAATTATAAGATTCAATTTCAAATACTACTTATTCTTGGAATAATCCTTTACAATCCCTTTGGAAATTTAAATTAATTTGATAGAATTAATTTTTCATTAGTTTATCATTTTAGTAACTTGTCATAAGGTCCAAAATAGACTTTCTTTCTCCTGAAGATGTTGTATAAGGTTACCAAGATTGGTTTTTAAAGGAATCGTGATTTCTTTGTTAATACTTACTTATTCCGACGGCTCAACGACCCAAAGTGGATCCTAACCTCCGACACAAGAGACTCCTCCCTATTCTGCGTCCTTAGAGGGCTTCTAGGTCTTTACACACTTAATCCTTCCAGTTTTCTGCCTCCGTGGTCCAGTGGTTATGCCTGTAGTCTCGGGGGTCATGGATTCGATTCTCACGGAAAGCATACTTTGTTTAGTTGTTTTCCGTTTGCTTAGGACATTGGAAGCTTGAATCACCTGATTGTCCGATAATAAAGATGTCTCTATCGTTGGCCGCTCCCAGATCCTCAACTGGATAGGAGTCAGGGCAGTTACGACATAATTATAAGATGATCCCATAGACTTCACAGCCGCGCAATCACAAAAGTTTATTAATCGAAAATCCCCAGTTAACAAAGGTTATTAGTCAAAAGTCCTCATGTAACGCCACCAGGCCGTTTCAGCCGGAGGAGGTTTTGAGGAGACTTTAAAAATTTGTAGTAATGCTTTGTAAAGCTTGACCTTGTAGAGTAAGGTTTGTGGAGTTAGAAGCTTGACTCTTTATGAAAACTGAGAATATTTTGACAGTGCGAGTCATATGGTCTCGTCTTGTCAACACTACATAAAAATGTTTTTGGTGGGATATGTGTTTTTTTATTTTTATAAAGACATTTGTTGTGTGGAATTTGTGTTACAGAATGGTCATTAGATGAATTAGCTGGTCAAGTATTCATCTTCTTTATTGCTGGCTTCGAAACCTCCGCGGCTACTTTGGTCATGTGTATCCATGAGCTCACCCTTAATCCAGCAGTTCAGGAGAAACTGTATGAAGAGCTCAATGAATTTACTGATAAAAATCAAAACCTTGCTTATGATAATATTGCAGAGTTGAAATACTTGGATTGTGTGTTGAATGGTAAGATATTGCATGAAAAAGAGGGTTATATTTTATATATTTGTGACTTTGGCTATGCCCCCAGTAGGTACCCGTAGCCAAGTGACAATTTCAAAACGCTAACAAATGTCGACAAGAACAAAATGTATGGGATTGACATAAGAACTGGGCGTCGATTCTGCTAACGTTAAGTCACAATCGTGTCAAAATAGTGTTTCAATGGTAGTGCTTTTTTACACACTAGATACAAGAAATTTATATTTTTTTTATATCACTTCTGATGATCACACCACACACTACATTCATATCACATCATACTGTCATAACTCTTGTAAATAGTGTGTAAAAAGCACTACTATTGAAACACTATTTTGATACGATTTTGACTTAAAGTTAGCAGAATCGACGCCCTGCTAAATCACGTGGTCAATCAATGTCAATCCCATACATTTTGTTCTTATCGACATTCGTTATCGTTTTGAAATTGTGACTTTGGCTAAGCCTCCTATCTGTTATCTGTGATGGTATTTTCTGGGGCAGTAAAGATTTTTTTTTTTATGTTACTTAGTTTTACTAATCTGTTTTTAATGTCCACAGAAACGTTGAGGAAATGGTCAGCTGCAATTATTATGGACAGGATATGTCTTAAACCGTATGTACTTCCATCTTCTTCACCTGAAGGAAAACCATATCAGGTAATAGTTGGCGGCTCTTCCATAGTTGTATTCTCTACTGCTTTTCTTTTTGATGTGCTTTAGAAAATCCTCTGCGTGTTTCCGCCACCAGTTATTCCGTCATGATCATTTCAGCCTCAAGCAGTCCACAGAAAGACATAGGCCTTACCCTAAGGATTCCCAGAATGGTCAGTTAGCCTGCATCCAGCGCCTTAACCTTTCTGTGTGACTGACGCCACGCTTGTGTGGTTGCCATTCGCAATCCCTCCTCCCCCATTTTTTTATTGTATTGTGGCTTGGCTGACACTACCAGCCCCTGCAGCCGGACCATCTCCCCTCACCGCGGCATCCCCGAGTGCCCTATGGCTCGACTGGTAGTTGTTGGTTCTCTTGCTTGACATCTGCCAGTTGAGTACATTAGTGTTTTTCTTACTTCAGTCACCAACTTTGTGCTTGTACTCCACGACCCTAAGTTTTATTGTATAACTCGAAATTAATACTACCATATATTTCTAATATAATCTTTCTCGTTCTACTGTATAACAATAACGTTATAGTATATTTATGTGTTACTAAAGTACTTTGACTTCTGTAAAGTTAATCCTACATTAATTTACCTTTTAATTTAAGGTCAATCCAGGGGATCTGGTTTATTACTGCGTCAGTCCAATACACATGGATCCTAAGTATTGGCCTGACCCTACAGCGTTCAGGCCTGAGAGGTTTTCTGATGAGAACAAACATAACATCCAACCATTTACATTTATGCCATTTGGTGTTGGACCTAGGAATTGTATCGGTAGGTATTCATGGTATACAAATAGCCTAAGAGCCACTGCTCGATTCTGAGGGTATCTGTTTTTTTTTTTGATACAATCAATTTTAAATGAATGTTAAGGAAGTATCCAATAGATTAGGGTTTAGGTTGCCTATAAAAAATTTGCCGCAATTACTATGATCTAAGGCTGTACCTGTAATTAATTTTGGAATAAAATGATTTGGAAAAATTAAAACTGTATGTCTTTACAGGGTCAAGATTCGCTCTTTTAGAGTTGAAGATACTGCTATACAAACTGGTCCTCAATTTCAAGATCGTGAAATGTGTGAAGACAAGCGATCCATTAGTGTTGCAACCTGAAATGTTTAACGTCAAAGCCGTTGGAGGCACTTGGGTGAAATTCAAATCTAGGATATCAAGTAGATAGATAATCTTGCAGACAAGATCTAGAGCAGATAGATTAAGGGATTCTCAATGTTCTACTTAACACCTATTGATTTAAAACCTTCTTTTTCAGCATTAAGTTTACCTATTGTGTTTTGGGAATAAATAAATACAATTAAGAGTAAACAAATAAATGAACAGAGTTTATCAATACATATAATAAGACACTAAAATGCGAGTGTCTGTACATTTAATATTTTTCAAAAAAACTGATTGAGTGCGATTAAAAAGGAGTAACAGAAACCAAAAAAACAGTTTTTGGAATTTTTGTCTGTCTGTATGTATGTATGTATGTATGTATGTCTGTCTGGTACGTTATAACTTCGAAAATACTCAACGGATTTAAACGCGGTTTTCACAGTTGGATTACATATGATTAGGAGCGTTGTCAAAACTTTGTTTCGTCAAAATCGGTTAAGGGAAAAAGAAGTTATGGTCGATTGAAAATTTACTTCAAACACTGCTTCTAAACTTTTAATGCGTTTACTTACGTTTAATTTAATTTAGATAAGGCTAGGATTTCTACTTTTTATTATCCATATCAATAAAGACGAAAACACGCACTGCACCTATTAATTTTAATAAAATAACACATTGAATTTGATCGTAAATTTAGTAACATAAAATCTCAATAGATGGCGCGAATTTGCGTACCTATAGACAAATCCCATTTGAAATTTCGCCGATCTCTAGCAACGTATGTTGGCCTATCGGTAGAGGTCGTAGATCATATTTTTAAGTCGAGGGTTCGAATCCTGCTATAGATGACTTTTTTTTTACTTACTTTCTTTTCCTTGCTTTTTTTACTTACTTTTTTTTATTTACTTTTTTTTTCGTTTTGTATTAATTTTTAAGAATTTTTTAATACTTTAGTAAAGAAATGTTTCAAGAAAGTACCTGGATCGAATCCTGTCACAAACAATAATTTTATGGTTTCGTGTTTTATTTGTTTTCTAGAATTATTTTCTTACTTTTTTTATAATTTTGAAAAGAAACAAATAAATTCATTTGCAAATTTATTTCAGGATAAACGATATCAGAACCCCTTACAAATCATATCTAATAGTTTGTCATTGACGACATTGAAAAAGAAGATTAATCAAATGGTTGACTGGTAGAGAACGCTCTTAGCGTTAAGTCCGTTAATATATAAGTACTAGCTGTTCCCCGCGGCTCCGCCCCGCGTGGGAATCGGTTATATCGCGCCCAAAAGTTTATGTTTGACCTCAGGTCGTTAACTACATCCCTACCAAATTTCATCACAATCGGTCCAGCAGTTTAGCCGTGAAGAGGTTACAGACAGACAGACTTTCGCATTTATAGTATTAGTATGGATATGGATTTTATACTTATCTATCTATCTTTACATATAATCGGACAGTAAAAATTGAATGTCTGTACATTAAATATTTTTCTAAAAAACTGATACGGGGCGATTAAAGAAAGACGTGTAACAGAAACCAAAAAAAACAATTTTTGGAATTTTTGTCTGTCTGTCTTTCTGTATGTCTGGTACGTTATAACTTCAAAACTACTCAACAGATTCGAACGCGGTTTTCACAGGTGGATTACATATACGTTCAACAGTTTTGTCAAAACTTTGTTTCGTCAAAATCGGTTAAGGGAAAAAGAAGTTATGGTCAATTGAAGTTTACTTCTAGCACTGTTTCAAAACTTTTACAGAGTTGAATCCGGTTTACATAAACGTATTTAATATAGATAAAGCTACAATTTCTACTTTGTTTTATCGATATCAATGAAGACAAAAACACACTGCAGTCTCTATTAAATTTTAAAAAATTAACACATTGAATGTGTGTGGGCGTATAATTTAGTTACATAAAATATCAATAGATGGCGCTGAAGTTAATTTAATTATTTTTTTCTCATATGGTATTATAGCAGATTGAAATTTTTCAAGCAATTAATTCTAATTATTTCAAAAAAAATTTGGTTGTTTATTTAGTTCTATTGGTTGGTTTGTTTATCGGTCGTTTGTTGTATTGTATTGTAAGCTATTTGAATTGATTAGTTGGTTGGTTTGGCTTTGGTTTAAAAAATAATCAAACCAGCAAGTCAGTTCAGTTGTTGTTCGACGGAACATACGGTCGTGTCGTAAGGTCTAATTTAACTAACATAACACTATTTATTGAGTTAGGTTCTAATGACCCTGTAATAGGCTGCGTCTACTCTTTTAGAGAAAAAGATGTGATAGTATGAATGTTAATATTTTTAGTTTGATATCGTAGCAATGGCTAATGGCTTTATAAAATTGGCACGGGAATATGATACTACTTATAGATTTAACTATAGGTCTGGATAGTTGTAGTTTCCACAGGTTAAGCGAAAAGCGAACTACACGCGGGCGGAGCCGCGGGCAACAGCTAGTTTATGATAAACCCCTTAAATTCAAAATAATCAAGCTGGTTAATGTAAACAAAGATTAAATGCGGAAAATCAAAACAAAACAATAACTCAAGTAACATTGAACTTTGTTAAGGAGATAACAGTCACTTACTAAAAAATACATTATATTATCGGGCTTCATGTCAATGACATAGAATTCATTGTATGGATGCCAAAGACCGACCAGATGGTCAGATAACCTGAAGAAGGTCGCGGGCGAGCGCTGGACGCAGGCCGCTTATACCAACCTGTAATTCTAGAGATCCTTGGGTAAAAACTATGTCGAGCAGCAGACAGCTTAAATGATTTGATGGTGCCAAAAACCAAGCGAAATTAAATAAAAAAGAAAAAGTCTTGTTGACGATCATGATGATTTTTAGGGTTCCGTACGCAAAGGGTAAAAACGGGACCCTATTACTAGGACTCCGTTGTCCATCCTTCCGTCCGTCCACGTAACCAGGCTGTATCTCATGACAGCTAGAAAGTTGAAATTTTTACAGATGATGTATTTCTGTTGCCGCTTTAAGAGCAAATACTAAAGACAGATTATAAATATTTAGGTAAAGGGTCTAACAAACGTATTTTTTTTTGCCGGTTTGTATTAAAAATGATACAGAACCCTTAGTGCGTGAGTCCGACTCGCAATTGGCCCGTCACTTTCCATACCAAATTAAATAAGATGATTCTCAATTTGTATTTTTAAGTTCCAAAATAGTTTTTCTATATTTGGATAAATTGTTCAAAATAGAGGTCTAAATCTGCCCTTAAAATATTTGCAACTAGCCGTTCATCCGGATTCACCCTTTGTACATACAAAGACTATGTCATTCAAATTGAATTAAGCTTTCCTTGGCAAAAGAATTTTTGAAATCGGTATAGTAGTTTTTGAGTTTATTCATTACAATCATACACACAAAAATACAAATCTTTCCTCTTTATAATATTAGTATAGGATTATAGATAGTATAGATATAGATTAGTATAGATTAATTTTTGACCACTGTCCATCTTATTTTTCTGCTAAAACTGATAAAATGGTTTGGCACCGCGCGCTCTATGATTAGAGAATGATAATAGTATACAATGAATATGACCTTATCACCGCCTTCAATTGAGTTATAGAAATTGCGACATATCAATTTGCAATTGCGTTTCGTAGCAAACAGTCAACCTTACCGGCGTTTTGTTTTTATAAAATTAAAAAATTGTAATAAAAAAATTTAAAAATGATAGTAGAAATACTAATTTTCATTATAACGTCTGTGGTAGCATATATTTATTATAAGTATAAGAAGATACATTGGATGTTTGATGAGAAAGGATTGAAGTATTTACCAGGGATGCCACTTTTCGGGAACTTTTACGATACGATTTTCCTGAAGAGACACATGATTCATTGTATTGATGATGTTTATCGAGCCTTTCCGGATGAAAAGTAAGTACAATTTTTTCTGATTTTTAACCGACTCCAAAAAGTGACTAGTACAATTTTTTATAAAGATGTCTAATTCGAAAACCATTTGGGAACAGGCTTATTAAACAAGTTGCGGTTATCAGATTTTTTATTAAGACGAGACCTTGGTAATCACTAGCGCCACCATCAACAAAAAATCATTATTCACCGAATACACAAGTTATGAAAAATCCGTCTTATGTAATTAAGGTTCTGGACCTGAAATTAATTTTAATCATATTCAATAATAGTTTCATGTAGTTACAAATTGCAAAACTGCTAAAAGTGCCCGTTTGAAACAATATTGCAATTGTAACTATAGGGAACTGTAAATTAATAATTTAATATGTATGAAATTAACTTCAGATTCAGAACCATAATTAAAGAAGATGGATTTTTGATAGCTTGTGTTTTCAGTGAATAATGAAAGAATAAAATATTACAATTCCAAGTTTTTTTTTTAAATGGTAACTCTAAAATAGTCTATTTTATGGAAAAAAATAGAAATCGATTGTGTATTTTGGAAAAAATATTGTACGCTCTACAGGAATTTTGAAAAACCGTTCTTAGCTAAGCTTTTTCTAATTTTTTCTTCTTTTTGAGTCATAATTGCTATATATTGATTTTGACCTATAAGTCGATTCTGTAAATTTCAATCAACAACTCGGTTCTTACGTCGCTATTACTCACACTTCGCATTAGGTTCAAAATCACAAGGGAGAAGTGAGCTTCAAAGTGACGGGGAAATTACCTTACTGAATGCCACATCTTACGTCATCTAATACAAAATCTCACGGCCAATGTAGTTCATCTCGCTGACACGCTCGCAAGGGTAGTGCTAGTATTCAGATTCGAAGTTTAAAATGAAAGCTTACAGAATCAAGCCCCCAGTATATTTGCCAAGTCCGATCTTCCCAGTAGTTTGCCTCGATTAGTTGCTCTATTATGCAAGAGGCAGGGCAGCTATCAGTTCATTCATTCATATCGTGCAGATCACAATAAAATGGACCCTGCATACCCTAGTGTCAGATTATTTTCACACGGCTTCTGATTCTGACACGGTTTCTTGGACGAATTTTATCGCTACTGAATTACTCGTATGGTTGTCTGACATGTCTAAACATGCACCTGATAAGAAATGTGAAATTCAGGGGTTCTTTACTCTCAACTGATATCATACTTTATTTAAAGAAACAAGTCACAAAGTATATCTTATCTGAAGCAAGGTTAAATCAAATCTAAGAATGCCGAAGAACGAGCGATATATAGGAGCAATAAGCAGGAAATCGGACCCTGAGATCTAATGTAGTAAGCTGAGGATGCAACCGGGAAAGCGAAAGGATGAGAGAGAGCGGCATAGCTGTGAAAGCGTAATAGGCAGACTTTCGCATTGATAATAGTATGGAAACATGGATATTTTGATTTCAGGCTAGTTTTCGCCCGCGGCTTTGCCTGCAAGACCAGTGTTTTTCCCTGGATGAAAAGTGTATGTACTTACCCTGTTTCCTTCTCAATACCATTATGTATATGCGAAATTTCAAGAAGATTGGTTCAGAAAATGGGGTGTGAAAGCCTAACAAACCAACAAACTCACTTTCGCATTTATAACATTTTTCAGATACGTCGGCTTCATAGAAGCCATGGATCCAATAATAATTATAAGAGATCCGGAAATAATTAAAAATATAACAGTAAAGGACTTTGACCACTTCGTCAATCATAGGGAGTTCTTTCACGAGGATAGCGAGCCTTTGTTTGGAGGAAGTCTGTTACAGATGAAAGGTATGAGCCGCCATTACTGGCATCATCTAAACACAAGTAAATATGGCTTTTAAAATGATACCTTGGTGAACACTAGCGCCACTATCAGTTAAAAATCATTATCACTGAAAACACAAGTTATCAAAAATCCGTCTTATGTAATTAAGGTTCTGGATCTAAAGTAAACTTTAAACATAATTAAATTATAGTTCCCTATAGTTTGCTTAAAACGGCCACTTTTAACAGTTTTGCCATTTGTAGCCTAAGCACGGCGCGCGTGTTCGTAACGATAGTGCGCGTCAAGCGACGGCGAGTGCGCGGCCATGTTTGGATTGGTCGCCATTAGTGGCATTTCTATCTTGAGCTCCTCCGTGCTTCGCAAGGCACGTTAAGCTGTTGGTCCCGGCTGTTATCGGTAGATGGCAGTCGTAAGGCTATGTCAGATAACTTTAGGCAGCCTGAAAATCTGACGGTGTTGGCCACTAACACATCCGGGTCATGTTCCTGTGAGTCTGATTTTCCTGTTAAAAAGGTAACGGGTCAGACGGCAGTCGCTCCATTGTAATAACCAGTTCCGCCAAATCAGGACCATGATTAATAGCATATGGGCTCTGAAGCGAAAGCTGAAGATGCAACCGGGAAACACGCTCGGACGAAGAAGTATTAGTACGCAACTGATAGACGACTTTCCGCATATAGATACGACGCTATCAATTTGTTTGTTAGTTTGTTATCGCTGCTGACGACAAAGCCGGTGCTAAATATGATTTCTTTGTTATTGAATCTTGTTTTGTTTTAGGAGAAAAATGGCGGGACATGAGAACAACTTTAAGTCCAGCGTTCACAGCTTCCAAAATGAGGCTTATGGTTCCATTCATGTTTGAAGCTTGCAAGAATATTTTGGATGATCTTAAAGGTGAGTGGTGCAATAAATAGAGTGGAAATTATTTAATTTCTTTATTAATTGTTCATTTTATTTATTTAACTTTACTGTACGCAATCATAGATTGTTACAAATGGTAAAAACTTTATGCTATTGTATTGCCTACCAGCATATCTTAGGGACACTGTGATGGAGTAATGGGATGTTAATAATGATTATACAACACAAACGATAAACATAATTACATAAAGTTACATAGAACTGCAGTTCATCCTGTTTCCGAGTCCTGTATAGAATTTTTACTGAACATATGCTCGAATACTCAAAAGCTACTCAATTTTGAGAGCTGCTCTAATATCATGCTGTCATTGTCATATCGCTGACGTACAGCGCGACAGCATGATACTATGCTTAGTATTACCTTTTTTTAAGGAGGTCGATTTTCAAATGGGTGGTATGCGTGTTTGTAACGATCGCGCGGGGCAAGTGACGATGAGCGTGGACTGTCTTGAATTGATAGCCACGTGGCATTACTATCTAGAGCTTCTCCCTGAGAGAGTAATGTGCTGTAATGTACTAGTAATTATAGCCTCTTAGTCCCATTTCGTAGCTAGATTTTGAAGCTGGCTTGAAATGGGAAATAAAATGGGTTATCGTAAACTTGCCACAAAGTTAATTCGTCACGAAAAAAAGTATGCGTAAACTTGCCACACTTTTATTTTTTTATAGTTAATTCGTCACAGTCTAATATTTAGTATAGTAAATTCGTCACACTGATTATTTTTGTACAGACAGCAAGAAAATTAAACAAAAATTTAAATAACAACATTTATTTCTTTCATCACAGTTTTGGGATATTAACCTTACCTACATCTATTACAAAAATCACAGTTCTATCTGAATGATTTACTTAAATATTACGTACAAATCTAACCAAAGAAGAAGCAAACAAAAATAAATTTGCTGTTAATTTCTAGGAAGGTTCTCAAAATTTACAGCTGTTTTATTTAAAATATTATGTAACAATTTGTAAAAATCACAGTTCTCTTTATAAATAGAAAGCGGCTGATTTGCCTAGGTAACATGCACAACCTACCTACTACCTACCTACCTTATTGATATACCTTACGTGTATAACATAAAAAAAAAACAAAATATATCTACTTAATGAATCACAGATAAAATCACAGTATTTTTTGTCATAATTCATCACTTGCCTTCCCCTAAAATCAAAGATTAAAGTCGTAATTTAAAACTTAAGTATAGGATTAACTACATCTATGTAACAAATTAGAACAACCTACAATAAAACAATAGTAAAAAGAACTTTTATTATATAAAGTAAAGATATTGCTTTTTGTTTATAACATTAGTTTTCCTTTGAAATCATACATTAAAATTATTAATTTAAATCTTAAATGTAGAATTAACTACATCCATGTTACATTTCTTTAAAATGCTGCATATAAGAAATTTTCAATATAAATTCAGACAGGGGCATGTTATTATAATTTTCTAAAAGAGTTTTTAACTCCCTGTCATATGCAATTGACCTGCGCGTTCTTAAGTTTGATGGTATGGCTAGATTCAATTTTTTTATTTTAGTATCTACATAATCAGCTTCCTTTTTGAGTGTTTCCAGAAACTGAAGCATTCTAGGTTTTTTTTGAGGCATCATATTGTTCAAACGCTTATGCCATGCTTCTGCGAGATTTATTGTCCTATGACGAGAACCATGTATATTCCAAATAAATTGTATATTTTTATTTTCTAACCACTGGGATACGAAATAATCATTAAATGTTGTTACTGTTTCACTCTGTGGCGCATCTTCCATAATCCACAACCAACCGTCTTCAATGTCTTCTAGCTTTACATGCGCCAATGCAGCACACAAAGCCAAGTGTCTCTTTTCGTTGATGCTGTTCATATTTAAGGCGTGAGCTTTTTTAGCCAATGCTTGTTTGAAGTGGAAGTTACATCCTTGTAGTTTAATATGTGGAAACATTTTTTTTATGACGTTGATAACTGCAATTTCAAAATCGACAATCATTGTCACCGGGTTCCAATATGGCAAATTTTTCTTGAGAGCAATAAAAAGTCGCTCATAAGACCGTTCTTGCTTATTAGGCATTAGAACGTATATGAGAGGAACTACGTTTGTAAAGTTTTCGTCACTTCTCACATCACCATGTATGCAGTAAAGCTGATAAAATGGTTTACAGCAGCTTGAAAAAGTTCCATCCGAAAAATATGTTCGAATATTTCTTACAGCTTCACGAGCTGTCTCAGTACAGAAAGCTATTATTCTGTTCTCAGGATCACTGTCGTCGTCAAATAATAAAAAACAATCTGTATATTTGAACGGGATTATTACATCTTCACATTTAGCAAAATGTGTTTTGGGTACGTTTAATTCACGATTCCTTACGATATAAAGTGATCTTGAAAAGTGTTTAAATTTCGGTAAGGCACTTAATAAATCGTAACCCGCGTCTTTTTTTGGTTGAAAAACTTCTTCAAATAGTTGAGGCATAGGTGTGCTGGTGTTTGCTGCTGCTTCTTTACAAAGATTCTTTGTCTTGATAATCTCTGTTTTCACTACATTTGGTTTACACTTATGAGCCGCTTCATGCAAAACTCGAACGCTATGATTCTCCGAAATTTTTATACTTGCACTGCATGCACGATTCGTACATCTCCAAACAGTTCCAAGCTTAGTTTCCCGATGAAAGGTGTACATATAACCACCTCTCACAAGCATTCTCCGTCCCCTTTCAGTTTTCGTAAATGTGACCTGAAAAGGTGTTGAAATAGTATCATAAATTTATCTATACTTAATACTATAAAGAGGAAAAAAAGCTACTGGACGGAATTTGATAACTCTTTCAATATAAGAATACTCTTTACTCTTAACAACAACGGAAATAAATGCCGCAATTGAAGTCACGGGAAATAGTCAGCATTTTATAAAATCACCATAAAAATTACTACATGCTTTAAAACTAAACGGGTATAGTATAGAAATTTGTAACTGTGTTTGTCTACAGAAAACAATAAGCATAATACATGTCAAATTTCACAATGTATGATTAATCACACCACCGCTGGCGTCTGAGCCGTCGGCCATTTTGTTTAAAGTTTGTCATGCGTCATGTCTAGTTAAGACAAGCAGCATAAAACGGTATGATTTAAAATTATATCTAAAGTTTTAAACTGTACCTTTGCTAATAAATAAAATAAGAAATGTGACTCTTTTATTCAAATATTTATTTAATTATAATTAATAGTTCGTATTAGATCTAGTGCAGTTTAACTTGCAGATTATAATTACTAGAATCAATTAAATAAACACTTGATTAAATTGACATTGCTGTGAAAATAATGAGGGGTCAGTTAAGTATTAATTTTGTTTTAAAACCATAGGCTATCTAAAGTTAAATTAAATAAAATCATTGTTTAATAACTGTTATTAAAATCGAACTCCTTTTATATAAGAGCATTTGAGAGATAAAATAATAAACAAATAGCACATATTTTTTTTTGTATAGAATTAAATTTAAAAATACTTACACCATGTCCTCCCGTACTTGTTCCCGGCTGATTATCCATTTTTTCAAAGATGCACAAATTACAACATTTAAAATTGCACAGTAATTTTGCAAAACACGTCACCACCCTCTCGCAAGGTCATGTGAGTCACTGGACTGATAACAAGAATGCATTGACCGAAAGGGTTAGTTGTTACATTTAGAAAGAGATAGTTGCAGCGAGCGAGAGAGATAAAAGCATGTGCAGGAGTGCTACCTAGCTGTCTGATTGTAAATTTTCTCATCCTCATATAAAGGATTATTTAAAAAGCACCAACAGCCTCCTAGGGTATGAATGAACTCAAGATAACTATCAACATTTTGCAGCTAAAAAAAAAATGATGTCCTATTTGAATTGATCAAGTGATCATTAATTTATTCAATAATAATTCATACATTGCATTCCAATACATAGATCACATGACAATAGAAAAATAAAATTGAGTAATATAGAAAATTAAATTATATAATTTGGCCATCATTAAATTCAAATAAATAAACCCCTGTATGTAGTTGAATACTTTAGACATTTGTAGTAAATAAATGTATTTAACTTGTTGTCCGCTTCAGTTCCGCCCATGGTACATACCTTCATCTTTACAAGAGTGGTTTTTTTTTGTAAATCTAACCTGTCGTCATGTCATAAAACCAAATAAACAAACTCTTCGGCATTTTTCATATTAGCGTAGATTTAAACCACTAAATAAATAAATCACTTTGCTTGCTGTCGGTACTTTGCTAATTGTGGCAAATTAACTATAACGCATACCTACCTGTGACGAGTTAACTAATACTTTTTTATGCATGTGACGAATTAACTTTGAATGTATGGAGTTTTAAAAACGTGACGAATTAACTATGTGGCAAGTTTACGATAACCCAATAAAATTCCCATTTTGGAAGCTGGCTTCGAAACGGGAATAAATTAGTCCCATTACGAAGCTGGCTTTGAAATCCGAGATGATCTCGGCTGTTATCGCTAGATGACAGTCGTTAAGCTGTGATGCAGATGCCTTTGTTCAGCTTAAAAAATCTGAGTTTTGCCACTAAAACACCATAATCGCGTTCCTATTTTACTGCTTTACCTACATCAAGGGTTATAGGGTCAATCGGTAGCTGCTTCTTTGTTATAATCAGTATCGCCAAATCTAAGTCATGAAGTATAATGTTGATATTTTGTATAAAAATGCTTTTAGCATTAAACCCGCCAATTATACTCGTATAAGTATTATTTACTTGTGAAACAATTAAGATTTGTAATAAATAATAATTCTAAGAAGTTTAAACTTAGAACGGATTTTTCGAAATTTCTTCTCAAACGATGGCAGAATCAAAGGCATAGTTAAGCATAACAACAACAATAACAACAAAAAATATCTGTATTGCTCTGTAGTTGTAAACAAGAAAATTACTAAGTAATCACCTACTACAGTCAAAATTTAGTTTTCTGTAAAAACAAAAACCGACATCGAACCATGATTGCTGGGGTCAATTGATAACGACTCACCTTGGTTGTAATAACATAGTACATTGATGCGTAGTCACAGAGTATTAAACAAACTGGAGAAGGCACGCGCACTAGATACTGCGTGTAAAAATCTGCCACATTCAGCGCATGTGATGACATATGGGTCCGAAACGTGGTCCCTTACTATGGGCCTCATAAGAAAGCTCAAGGTCGCCCAAAGAGCTATGGAGAGGGCTATGCTCGGTGTTTCCATTCGAGACCGCATCAGAAATGTGGAGATCCGTAGGAGAACAAAGGTTGCCGACATAGCCCAGCGGATTAGCTCTTAGAAGTGGCAGTGGGTAGGGCACATAGCGCGACGAAACGATGGCTGATGGGGCAGAAAGGTTCTCGAATGGCGATCACGCACCGGCAAGCGCAGCGTCGGACATCCACCGACCAGATGGTCAGATGACCTAAAGAAGGTCGCAGGAAGACGCTGGATGCAGGCCGGTTTCAACCGGTCGTTCTAGATATCCTTTGGGGAGGCCTACGTCCAGCAGTGGACGACCTGCGGCTGAAATGATGATGATGATGACATTCAGCGCGTGGTGTGAGGAAACACCCACAATTAGTATTAACACTATTATTATTCGATCACGTCACTACGCACACATTTGACAAAATTATCCAGCACAAGCAAAAAAGACGATTTATTACGCACAACAAGTACAAGCAGTACTACCGGGTTGACCTTCGGCGGCGGTCATATACATTTGGCAGGGGGAGTTGCTGTTGGTGGCCACTCCAGTTTGTTTAATGCTCTGAGTAGTCACACGTCAAGTGCTTTGACCTTGAAGTGATGAATGTTTACGGTACATCCTTATTCTGTCTCCCTGTCATCATCATATTAGTAAACTGCCTCTGTGGTCTTTGCCTGAAGACTCAGAGGTCCTGGTTTGATTCCCACGGGAAGCATATATTGTTTATTTTCCAGTTTGGTTAGGACATTGCAGGCTTAAAATCATTATGATTGTGGTAAACGCTATTTCCACTGAACCACAGAGGCCAGTAAAAGGACAGTAAAATCACTTTCCGATAATGCTTACTATCATACCACTGAACCACTGAAATTTTCCTATACTTATTCTTCTACTACCGAATCAAATCAAATGATAACATGAATGAAAGATTACACTTATTGCTACTAGATCACTACATAGTCACACACGCGAAGCTGGGGCGGGTCGCTAGTATATTTATAAATCCAAAAGCATAGAACTCATGATATCCACACAGACCGCACAGATAAAGCGCATGGAATTCTCATATTTCTCTTACAATCAAAGAATTCAGAATCGCGCGCGGTGAGGCAAATATTTCTTTTTTTAATCTATACTTAGGTATAATACTTAGCTTGGGGCTACCAAAATATAAAGATTACGGAATTACTACACTTATTACTTCTGTAGCATTACAGCGCGCCTGAGACAACACATACAAACCAGCCAATAGCAGATGGGTTTCTTCATTTGACGCGCTATGATTGGCAGAAATATTTTAGTGTGAAAATATAATTCAATAGGTTTTTCCTTTACAGAAAGAGTTGCCAATGAGGAAGATATAGACATCGAAGACCTGATTCGTCGGTACACTAATGACGTCATCGCTTCAGCGGGCTTCGGGCTCCAAGTGAATTCAGTGAAGGAGAAAGACAATGAATTTTTCAAAATGGGTCGTGATTTATTTGTTTTCAGTACGTACCAGAGAATCAAATTTTTCCTCTCCACGCAAGCTCCCTGGTTGTTCAAGGTTTGTTCCATTATTAGCTGCCATTGTTATTTCTATAAATTTTATTATTATAAGAAGAATCATTTGAAAATGTATAAAAAGTGGCATGTTGTTGTAAGTAGGTCTGATTACCTGATCAATAGTATAGAAAAAAATATCGGCGCAAAGTTATACGTTTATATTTTTTTAACGTTGTCGACGTTTACTTTTATTACCATAAATTTAAAAAAATAATATCTGGTGTCACGCGATTTTATATTCTATGTTTTTCACCCTGCATTCATCAGCCACAAGCCACAAGCAAATCAGACACAAAGACACAAACATTTTTATTCTTTTACAGGTATTCAAAATCAAACTCTTCTCCCAAAATGTAATGGACTTCTTCAGAAACATAGTGAGAAGTACGATCGAGTACAGAAATAAGTCCAACGTTTACCGTCCCGACATGATTCAGCTGCTGATGGAGGCATCTAAGGGTAATAATTGTTTTTAATCAAATCACTTAGTAGTATTTAAATTATAGCGACTGCGCTGCCTTGTACACCTTCCTCCACTTCCCATGGCTCAACCAACCTCTCGGTTATACGAGCCGAATCTCGGGAGAGTCCGCTGTACTTGCATATCGCATCTCTCTCCAGTCGCACCTGCTTGATCTCCCTACAAGTTCTCTATAGTGTCGCCTATCTATGCAATCATTGCATTTTAATAACTCTCCCCCATCTTTAGAGGGCTTACGTTCACACGTACGCCTCGCTTGCCTTCTTCTCGGCCGTAGAGTGCATTGTACCTTGGACACCTGAAAGAATGGGATAGGATCATGATGTCAAAGCAAGGAAAGATCTATAAAAGACGGCCATTCGACCATCCCAGACATCGCTGGAGCGATGCTGTGCAGGCTGACCTGTGTGAGATGGGCGCTGTGAACCAACGTAAACTGTGGCAAACCATCGCGCAGAATAGAAAACTACTTAACCTTTTGACGACCTGGCTAAGGTCATAGGACGACACGGTGATGAATAATATGGAAATCTATATACGAGGCCACATAAGTCAACAGTGGTCGCCTTGTAGCTGTAACGGTGGTTATGAGGTATAATAATAAATTCATTTTTTCCAAAAAAGAAGGTATTTGTTTCAGGTAAACTGACAAACACAGATCCGGATGATGGAGGCAGTGTAGGATTTGCTACAACTCAAGAAGCCTTGAAACCACGAGGAGTTGCAAGAAGTGAGTCGATAATCATCTTCTTTCTTACGTTGGTTCTAAATGGCCATAGCAGATTGTACACTAGTTTGCGTCTTGCCAATGTCAAAGCCAGTTAAAACCCTTTTTCTTTGACTGATTAATATAATACGAGTAGTTTTATAATATTTATTTCTCTCATTTCCATTTTATTGGTTCTAAATCTTTTAAAGGCAAGCTTATTTTTGAAGTAAAAACTTCGTTGTGCACTTTTTGGTATGGGTAAAAAATGTTAAACTCGCATCAGGACTCGTGACCCGGATCGAAAATTCAAAAGTAGACCGCCGCTGCAGGCGGCGAAAGAGAGGAAGTAATGTCTCCTTCTCTTTCTACCGCGCAGCGAAAATATATGCCTGCTCCTGTTTTCACTTCTGCCGGCACTCCTGGAGTGCACCATGTTGATTTTTTTTTACTTTCATTTAAATAAGAAAACTTATGAAATAAAACAATTATCTAGTTTATCATCCAACTACTGCAGCGACCAAATCAAATCACAGTCAAATATAATTACAGCAATTCCCAATTTTATTTGCAATAATTACTTCCAGATTGGTCTGAAGATGAATTAATCGGTCAAGTCTTCATATTCTTCGTCGCCGGCTTCGAAAGTTCAGCCGGAGCACTAACCATGACTATCCACGAGTTAGCCTTAAACCCAGAGATTGAGGAGAGATTGTACCAGGAGTGCAAAGAGTTCAAAGAGGCTGGGAAGACCTTGTCTTTTGAGAATGTTGGGCAGTTGAAGTATCTGGACTGCGTCATCAATGGTAAATCGCAATCAATTTTTTTTTCAAATCATAATTATTATGTTCTAACTGTCCTGTACCCCTACCACGAGATTTTTCAAACGCAGACACTAACAACTGCGTAAAGATTTAGTATGGAACTTTTTCGCCAGGACAGATTTTGTCATACGAAATCGCTAAGGCAGTTCTTCGGCTGCTGGCTTCTCCGTTTATGAAATCTCATACTAGCAGGTTTTAAAGTATGCATATAAAGTAGCTCCCAAAGACGAAAAACTAAGAGAAAGCCGTTTACGCTGGTACGGACACATAATAAGACGCGAAGAGAACAACCCTATTAAACAAGTAGGTACTAAATATCCCTAAAAAACCTAAGGGTGTAGGCAGACCACCAGCTACATGGGTGAAAAACATAGAGAAAGAGTACACAAGGAGAAGCTAGACGTGAAGATAACCCGGATTAGAAATCTCTGGCGCAAATGCACAAGGAGACCCGACCCCAGATGAACTGGGATAAGGGGTGGACAAAGAAGATGTGTTTCATGTGGTTGGTGTATTTTTTCAGAGACCATGAGAAAATGGGCTGCAGCCGTTATAATGGACAGAACTTGCACTAAGGCTTATGAGCTCCCCCCTCCCAGGGAAGGTGGACAACCGGTAAAAGTACGTAATTCTTTTACATAAGTATTCATATAATTTGGGTTAAGGCGCTGTATCCCCAACCCTTAGGTATTTAAGAGGAGTGAAGTGCGATTATAGTACGTAAGCGTAATGAAATAAGGTTGAAAGTGGCGATACTGGGTAGGCCTGTCACTAGTCTCCGTTCAATGCCATTTCGGGTGAAATTTTCCAGTTTTCATTTAATATTTCAATAATTATGACTAAATCTTGTAATTTTTTTAGGTATCCATCTGGGTCATTATGTTATTCTTTTTATAGACGTAAAAAAATTGGTTGTTGTCGCTGAAGATATGAAGAAATTCGCGACGAAACCTTTTCTGGATATAGCTTTTTTGCTATTTTATTTAGCTAGGTTTTAATTATTTTTTTTTAAATATTTTGATGTAATCATTTATTTTGATCCTTGAACTATACTTCATATTTTTTAATGCTTGTATTCAATGAAGAATAAAGCTAACTGCGCGACGAAAAAATAGACGATTTACGGTATTCCCCTGATGCACAGCGCCTTAAGGCCAATATCGATCCGTATGTTCATAAAATTATTATTTCATTGCTTTTACCCGGGGCTTTGCTTCCGTGGGAATTCAGAGATAAAATAAATGGCCTAAGACGTGGTTCCTATTAACGACTACTATTTCGTAGCTGGAACAACGGCCTAACTTGCATCCCGTAAAACGGATTCATTCTATTTTCTGTCAATCAGATGTTTTAAGCCTTTAATGTTACCAAACTGTAAAAAAATACGTAAAATACGTTTCCCATGGGAATCGAACTCACAACAACATTACTTGGTTATTTTCAGTTGAAACCAGGTGACGTGGTCTACAACATGGTGAACTGCATCCATATGGATGAGAAGTACTTCCCAAACCCTGAACTCTTCGACCCTGACAGGTTCTCCGACGAAAACAAGCACAATATCAAGCCTTTTACCTTTATGCCTTTTGGAATGGGACCTAGGAACTGTATCGGTAATTCCCCTATTCTTTTATCTTTCTTTTAACAATGTTAAAAAAAAAGTTTTTTTTTTTTAATGATATGGTAAGCTCGTACACGCCGCTTTGCCTCTTCGTTTATAATGCGTACGGCGACAGAGTGGAATTCTTTACCAGCTGACATATTATATAGAATGTACCAGCTGCCAAGCCGTAAAAGTCGTCTGAGGGAATCGCCGAATGGGGAAATCATGACAAAGGCGATGGGGCTAGCAACCCATCACTATTGATTTCCTGTTTCAACTACCATTATGCTAAACGTGGCCTAAGGTCTTATGGCTCTAGGATCTGTCTACCCCGTATGGGATAAAGACGTGATTATATGTATGTATGACATATTTCCGGACACTTATAATCCGAGTCATTTTAAGACCAGAGTGAATAGGCTACTAATGTACCAGCGAGCTCTATCTTAGACCACATCTGCACTTACCATCAGGTATGATCGTGGTCAATCGCTGGTCGTTGAATACTTTAAAAAAAAATGAGTATTTTTTTTATAATAATTTCTGGCAAAAGATCTCCTGGCCGTCCTTGACGAAAGTGGTTTGATGACATATAGGATTGGACCGGACTTAGATACAACCAACTGAAAATAGCAGCCGAAAACCGCTAGGGTTTCCGTTGCTGACCTCCAAACTTCAATCCGAAGATGATGATTATTTTTTTTAATTTTATTATGATTTTAGGTAGGAACCTCTCACGATAGCCTTACTCCACCTACCATCGTTCCTTCTAGCCACTAATTCAAAGAAGCAGTCACAAAATTAAATTATTGTTTTTAAGGAATTATAAACGTTATTTCTTCTTTATTGCAAAAAAAATTGTATGTTACTACACACTTAACTCACAACAAATTTCGTCAATCAATAAATTTGAATTTATCGTACCTGACTCAAATAAAAACTCTTCCTTAAAATTTCTGCATTTAAAATAAGAAAGATATAATTTTATTTTGTATTTTTAGGGTCAAGATTCGCTTTACTAGAACTTAAGGTTCTGCTGTACAACGTCATAGTAAACTACAAGATTCTGAAGGGCAAGAAAACTGTGGACCCTATTGTACTGAACCCTCAAGATTTCAATATTAAAGCCTTAGGCGGAACCTTCGTGAAACTAGAGCCTCGAGTGTAAAATTTGTTTTCAATTTTTTTATGAATATTATTGTACTGTTACTAATAATGTATTATATATTGTTATATTAATATTTGATGATTGCAAATTGCCTTTTTTATTAATCTATATTCGTTAGCCAGTTTACAGTGCTATGCGAAATCAAACCTTCTTCATTCCACCTAGAAGTCATTTAGTTAGAAGCATTTATATACCACTTGGCCTAAGTAGCTCGATACTCTAGTGGGGAGTGCGTGCTCGTAACGATAGCGCCTGTCAAGCGACGCCGAGCGCAGACTATCTTGGATTGGTCGCACGCACTAGTGCCATTTCTATCTTGAGCTCTTCCGTACTTCGGAAGGGACGTCAAGACTTCGAGTCTAGCTATCATCTCTAGATGACACTTGGCCTAAGGCTGTAAGATGCCTTTAGGCAGCCGAAATTCTGATACTTTTGCCTTCTAACACACTTGGTGTGCAGATTCCTTGCTAAGCCCAGTCACAATCGCAAACGTGAACGAAGTACAACAAGAACAAAATGTATGGGATTGACATAAGATTGACCCCATACATTTTGTTCTTGTCGACATTCGTCAACGTTTTGAAATTGTGACTTTGGCTACATGGCCTGCACCCGTAGCCAAATGACAATTTCAAAACGCCAACGAATGTCGACAAGAACAAAATTTATGGGGTTGACATAAGCTGCGGTAAATCACGTGGTCAATTTTATGTTAATCCCATACATTATGTTTTTGTCGTACCTCGTTAACGTTTTGCGATTTTGACTTTGGCTAAGCCCCCGGGAGTGCTATTTGTGTGTTTTCGAGTCACCGGTTATGTCGCATGAAAATCATTCGACAACGAACGATAATCATTCGACTCACCGGTTTTGGGTGAGTCATACATCTCAAAAATAGCACTCCAGGTGTTCCTATAACCACAGATTATAGAATGCTATACAAGCACTATAACGGAAATCAGACGGCAGATAAGATAAGATAAATTTATTTACGTAAAACATGACATGACAAACATGTGTAGTTAAAAACAGACTGATTGAGCAATCGGTCCTCAACGATAGTAACATTTGACAATTAGTTTTTTTTTCGGTAAGGTCCTTTTCAATACTTTACTTATTAGATGCCAATTATCGGTGTTGTCTTTTCATTAGTGAGTTACATCATACAAGCCCTTTTATCATCTATCTCTGACAGAATTATATTTTTCCCTCGAGATCTCAATTCTTCATAATTAATCATGTCTTAACAACATTACTATATTGTATTAGTTTGTTTTTCGTAACTACAATACAAAAGAAGACAATCAAATACCTGCTTTGTCGATTCTGCTAACGTTAAATCACAATCGTGTCAAAATAGTGTTTCAATGGTAGTGCTTTTTTACACAATAGTTACAAGAAATGTATATTTTTTTATATCAATTCTGATGATCACACCACACACTAAATTCACATCACATCATACTGTCATAACTCTTGTAAATAGTGTGTAAAAAGCACTACTATTGAAACACTATTTTGATACGATTTTGTCTTAACGTTAGAAGAATCGACGCCCAGTCTGGTAGCTGTATGTATCACACCAAAATCAATGATACCAGTACCCATAAATACTTACCGGTATATCAAGCCTTCTCTTCACTATCACTACATAGTATAAAACAAAGTAGCTTTCTCTGTCCCTATATCCCTATGTATGCTTAAATCTTTAAAACTACGCAACGGATTTTGATGTGTTTATTTTTTTAATAGATAGAGTGATTCAAGAGGAAGGTTTTTATGCCCATGTAAAGCCGGGGCGGGTCGCTAGTAAGTTAATAATAGATCACCGCTATTTTACCGTGTCGTAAAGGTAACTAAAGAAATCACCTCTGTTATTATAGAGACCTATACTGTGAAGTTATTAAAGAACCTTTCTGCCTGACTTGAGGCAATAAAAAAACTTAGTAGTATTAATTCCTAACGTGCCTCATAGCCTAGTGCCCAGGCTAAGTAATGGAGAGATTTAGTCAAAATTATATAAACGAAATTTCAATGAACACAAAATCCAGAAAATTGCACTCGCCAACACGCTGACATTTTATTGAATTGCACATTAAAAAGTTCGGGTGCAGCTATAAAATAAACACATATGTTTATCAAGTGGAGGAGCGGGGACACACGGGTGTTAATTACTTACTTACACGCTATTAGACTAGACTTTCTATAAAAGTCGTCTACGTATAGTTACGTCACTTAACTAGAGATGTGCCGTTGCCGGGAATATTGAAAACTTTCCCGGGAACTTTGGAAATATTGCCGGAAATACTCCGGGAATTGCCAAATGACTACGGCAACTTTGAGAAAGTTAGCATATTCCTTGGTAACATTGGGAATATTTCCGTAAATTTCCATAGGGAGTATTCCCGTAAACTGTAAATTGCCAGCAGGCACTTCACTACACTTAACTATTTGTGGAAGCATACATTTACAAGTGAATTTATTTTAAAGGCTTTGTTTCAGTTTGAAGAATCAAATACTGCAAAAATGCAATATCTTATATGATACTCAGTTTGCAATAATAATAATTACACTTGTTTAATAAGAAAACCTTAAAACTATACTTAAAAAAAATAATAATAAAAGAACAAATATTATTATTAAATAAATAAATAATAATAAACAAATGGGGATTATGGGAATCACCACAGTGCGATTGCGGAGCACCCGACCAGACCCTATCCCATGTGGTAAACGAATGCCCACTTCGCCGTTTTCCAGGTGGAATGAGGAGATTCACGATCTTACGCCTGCCGCTGTCAACTGGCTGAGGAACCTGAATATAGACATCGTATCCATACAGGACGAATGTCATACGCAATGATAATTAACTTAAATTGTATTGCATAGAACACAAGTACTCACATTATTACTTACTATAAAAAGTTAATCACTACTAAAGCCGAAGCAAAAAAGCATGGAAATCTTGAAACAGATTCAAGACTGTTAAAATCCATACTAATATTATAAATGCGAAAGTCTGTCTGTCTGTCGACGGCTAAACTGCTGGACCGATTGTGATGAAATTTGGTAGGGATGTAGTTATCGACCTGAGGTCAAACATAGGCTACTTTTGGGCGCGATATAACCGAGTCCCACGCGGGGCGAAGCCGCGGGGAACAGCTAGTAGTTATATAAGGTTTCTTGTGTCTTACATGTTTATATCTCTAACTATAAATATAAAAAGCTTAAGAGTTAGTTTGTTTTGAATACATATATCTAAAACTACCGGATAGATTTACAAAATTATTTTTGCATAATGATGAATTAATGAAAATTGAGTCTTGACAAATATTGTAGGCGAACATGCACATATAGGACGGAGCAACTTATATTAATTTTTACCAGGACAGGAGATCGAACCTGGTACATTATAGGTAAGAATGAATCATCACCACTGAGTTATATGGTTCAGCGGATAAAACAAAAATTTATTAAAACGCGTCGTATATTTATTTATTTATTTTTTTTTTCAAATTCATGTACACAGAAAAATATACAAAAGAAAAGAACATAGAATAAAGAACATTAGTACAAGGGTGCTGCTCATTTCTAAAGAAATCTCTTATATATTTTTGAAACGCGTCGATTTTGGACAAAAATATTTCCGTATCTGCTTCACAAATTGCGTACATTTGGCAGGCTTTCATCGTGTTTTTAGAACAAGCACATTTTAACTCGCCATCCCGCGCAGTTTGGGGTTTGCGAAATATAATATTAACCCTCGTTTTCCATTAAAAACTGAGCTATGCTAAACAATGTGAAATAAATCAATAAAGTGATTAAATTTCCTACGCTAATCTAGGAGCTTTGCTGAATTGTTTGAAATTAGAAAAATATGACAGAAAAAGTACTTGTGATAGGTATTGCTTGTTACTAAATTTCATGATTCTAGTTTGACGGGAAGTACCTCTTTGTTTTGATTCTTATCGGAAAAAGCAATAAACACATATAATTTTGATTATTTTACAACCGAAAATCAACGTAGGCCTGAGTATCACTATCACTACATAGTATAAATCAAAGTCACATTCTCTGTCCCTATGTCCCTAGGTATGCTTAAATCTACGCAACTGATTTTGATGCGGTTTTTTTAAATAGATGGAGTAATTCAAGAGAAAGGTTTATTCTTCCGCTTGAAAGGGCGGGTCGCTAGTATGTTATGAATTTCAACTTGATACGTTCATGCGATCCACAGAAGAAAAAAATTGTCAGACAGACGGACAAGAAGTTTTCCGTTTATGCATATTGAGGCACGGATCCCTAATAATCCAAACCATATCTTTGATAAATAAGACACGTTCTGCATTCATTTTTTATTTTACATGAAAGCTGAAAGATGTCTCCTCTTTCTGTGTAAATTGCGTTATCTTGTAGAAGCTTTACACTGACTTGATATACAATGTGCTGGACAGACTTAACAATCTTCTTCGTCCTAACGTTTTCCCTAGTTACGTCTTTAGCTTACGCTTCAGAGCCTAGGGTACGCTTTAAATCATGGTCATGATTTGGCGGTACCGGTTATGCACCTGGCCTTCATGGAGTTTTCCTATTTCGTCTTCACACCTTTACAACAAATAAACATTCATTGCCTAATGAACTGTCAATATTGCTTTGACAATGCTAAGAACTGTCAAGGTGACATAATGTTTTTAAAAATGGCCAATGAAAATGAAAATAAAAGTCGACTTAAAAAATTAAATATTTAAAAAGGTGGTGGTGAACATGTTACTAGTTAAGTATTCTTGCCAATGCGATTTTTATTTAAAGTTCTCCATATTTAATTTTTTGTTTCTTACAAACAATGTGTGTAATCGCCAGGATTATTTAATGAGTCTCACTTACAAATTACGAAGTTTCATACAAACTGGCAACCAATATTTCACCTCCTTATAGATGATACCTTCAAAAATCTTTTGTTAACACGATAGCGAACACTTTTGAAAGCACAATAGAAGTTATATTGTTATAACTGCTATAGCAGTCATGTGTCCGCCAACGTGTTAACGAACGTCTTCTAGTTACAGTCTACTTTCCTGCCAAAGTTCATCTTCATTGGCTAAGTATTTTTCGAGATTTCGTGATGTGTGAGTGAGTGAGTGATTTTCGATTTTATACTCGTATATATAGAAAGATCAAGATTATAGTAAGTTTCTATATAGCCCACTGTACACTATACCGTACATTTTGTAAGTAATTCTCATTGAGATAACACAACATATCTTCCAGCTATTATTAAACAAGACTAAAGGTAACGTCTATTTACGTATATCAATCGTTGCCAGACTTATTACGTCATCTAAATATACCACGACAAGGTCAAAGGACACTCGATCTCGTCAGACGGTAATATTAAGTCGATGGTTATTGATTCCCTCATTTTTGATGCGAATAACAGTTATAGTTTTGCTTATCTTAACAACCTTGATGAGTTTGATGATTAATATAAAAGCCCTTAAAACTAAATTAATAAAAAAGGTATTATTTAATAGATTCACGCGTTAGTTTGCGGAAGTAAATTTTACAAGTACTTGCGGTACTGGTGATATGTGGCGACGGCCGTCTTGTCTTTATAACCTTTTATGAAGAGAAACCAGACCAATAGGATCTGGTTTCCCTGTAAAAAAGGGTTACGGAGGTCAGACGGCAGTCGCTCCATTGTAATAACTGGGTTTCGCCAAATCTGAACCATGATTAATAGCGTACCCTGGACTCTGAAGCGTAAGCTGAAGATGTAACCGGGAAACACGCTCGGACGAAGAAGAAGAAACCAGACCAATAGGAACATGATCCAGTTGTACTATTAGTTGACACTATCAGATTTACAGCATCTAACGGTAACAGTCTGGAATATCGGGACCAACCTTCGGGACCAACCAATCGGGAAAGAGAGTTTAAAAAGAAATACCAAGGGGTGACCAATTCAAGCCAGGACACACTCGCCGTCGCTTGACACAATCATTACGAACCAATTCCCGACCAGACTTTCAAGCTTCTCAAACTTCTCCTTCTTTGTCGCTTCCTCATGACTGAGGGACGTGACCATCACGGTTAACACCTGCCACGATCTTTCTCCAGGTGATCCTGTCCTGGGCTAAGTGAATGGCCCTCTGCAAGGATGTATCAGTGAGCCCTTGTCCTCTGAAACTTTCAACACGGCCAGTGATGATGAGCTTTTCAAGTTATCGGGGTTTTGCCTGACAGTATGACCGAAGAATTTGAAGACTTTGTATGCAAATAGTGGATAGTCGTGTACGTATATTCAGTTGTTTTAGGATAGATTCATTTATGCGCCTCTGTGTCCACGAAATTTGAAGCATTTTGCGCCAGCACTACATTTCAAATCAGTCTATCATCATCAATATGTACGACATCTTGCATAGTACAGGTTTTAGAGACTTCCAAGTTCCTTACATAAACAACAGAACCCTAAACCTTCAGTAAAAATGATAAAAATAATTCAGCCGCTATTGACCCTCGTAGGTATTCATTTCGGCAATAAATCTGACCCCGACGGTCGTGTCTAAATAAACCACGACGGGGTCAAAGGACATCCGACCTCTCACCGAGCGTCAACATTGTGCCGATAGTTTTATCGACACCGCTTACATTTTTGATGTGAATAGCGTCACATTTTTCCTGTTAGGAATTTATTAATACTTTCTTGTTTAAGTTTGGACGTTTGAGATGAATTGAGATAACCGACCAGGTGCTCAGATGACCCGAGAAAGGTCGCAGGTAGACGCTGGATGTATTCCGCTTCCAATTTTACTTTTAAAAAGGCTACAAATAGAATCTAGAAAATTTGGAAGAAATTCCATTAGCGATAAGACCGACTTTGTACTAATTTTCATCTTCGATCCTGTACAATCCAATGATGTATTTATGTAATTGGTGCAATAAAGTGTTTATTCATTTAGTGGATCAAAGTTTTCTCATCATCATCATTAAGCCGTTGGTCCCGGCTGCCATCTGGAAGTTGTTTAAGGAACCACGTCAGAAGCCGAGAGGCGGTTCCGAAGAATTCTGATACCATGGTGCGCATGGTCGATTGACCGTGACGCCTACTCTAAATGGTGATGATGATCGTCATCATTTTAGCCGAAGGCTATCCATAGCTGGACATAGGCCGCCCCCAAGGATTTCCAAAATGACTGGTTGGAACCGAATGTATCCAACGTCTGCCACCGACCTTTTTCAGATCGTCTGATCATCTGGTCGGTTTTCCCATTACATCAACTATAAAAGACAAGTTTAATAAATTTACTGCTAAATGGCGTCAGAAAAACGTGAGTCTCTAGAGGTCTACCTCTAGGTGTAGTGGTTATGTGCTGTTAGTTCTCATTCTGGCAAGATAAGAACTCTTAAAAAATCATTATGACTATTCGGTAGTAACTATTTTCAAACATTTATTTAAATTAAAGCCACTATTATGAAAAGCCGCCAATACATTAGCGGTAATAAACCGCGCCACTAAAAATCTATGCGCGCCGCGACAGAGCGATCCAAATTTATAGTCTGTGGTCATTTGCACTGGATTTACGTAAAACCACCATCAATATATATTTTGTATCCTAGTACATACAAAATGTCTAATCTGTGCCTAATAGATTATAGTATATCTGATTCTATAATCTGTACATACAACAAAACTGTAGCCAAGGGTATAGTATGGTAGGGTACGTGTTCCTAGATTTAGCGGTACTAGTTAACCATAGATTAAAAAAAATGCCTCGCGCTATTTCCAATTTCTATGAAAGTAGTTTTTACAATGGACCTACTACTGGGACCGATGTCCTAATGAGTTCGATAGCTTCATAATCTGTGTTTTAGAGGTCAACAATTAAATTTTTCAGACTGTCTAAAGCATAGATTTAAAAAAATAGCCGTGGTGATTTCCACTATTCTATGGCCTAAAGGCATCAGACCACGTCTTCCATCTAGCTATCTCAGCACAGACGCACCCGTAGCCAAGTGACAATTTCAAAACGCTAACGAATGTCGACAAGAACAAAATGTATGGGGTCGACACAAGCTGCGGTAAATCACGTGGTCAATCTTATGTCAATCCCATACATTTTGTTCTTGTCGACATTCGTTAGCATTTTGCGATTGTGACTTTAATTAATTAACAACTTAACGTGCGTTCCGAAGCACGGAGCTTTGTATATTTCGTATAACAAACAAATTTAATGCACTTTTTCTGTAAAAAAGTTCAGGCACGATTGTTTATGAAGTGAAATTAATTAAATAAAAACACAGGATTTTTTTGCAGCATAAATGCCAAACCACGCATACGAAGCCGCGGGTAGCAGTATTATTAAACTTAAACGCTGCAGTGAACTCATACTTAGTTTGCGGGTGTTCTGAGTTAACTATAAAATGAGTGAAATTGCATTGTATTTGTATCCCTCTGCATTGATGTATTCCTGTTGGCCCCTGTAGTTTTCCCTCTCGGGGTTTTGTTTAGAGATCATGTATCTTATTTTTAGCCTTAAGTAGCCCATTGCTATTTGCCATTTGTTGCCATCCACTCTAGAATGTGTCCAGGTCATCCCGCCATCTTTTGCGCACGGCTTTCTGGAACCCAGGATGTTTCTGGCCGGGCCCATCTATCTGATAGCATGCGCCAAACATGAGAAGCATATTTATCTATCTATTAATCTTTTATAAGCATACTAGCCTTTCCCCGCGGCTTCGCCCCGCGTGGGACTCGGTTATATCGCGCCTAAAAGCCTATGTTTGACCTCAGGTCGTTAACTACATCCCTACCAAATTTCATCACAATCGGTCTAGCAGTTTAGCCGTGAAGAGGTGACAGACAGACAGACAGACAGACTTTCGCATTTATAATATTAGTATAGTTTGTATGGATAGTATGGAAGTATGGATTTATGAGCTTGTTTTTATTGGATTTTTTAGTTTTAGTTGTTGAAATGGTTTTGAGAAAATGTTTAGGGCTCTTGGTGGAGTCCCTTGCAATTTTGTGCATCTATCTTCTGCCCCGTCGTCTAGCCATTTCACGTCTAGATTCGACACGACTCCCACTTTTTCTATATTCGGTTTTCTTATCCCCTTTTTGATATCTTGCCTTTCTTAATTGTTTTAATTTTCATAAAACAAATTCTTTGTAATGCGATGTCTATGTTTAATTATTATCAATGGGAAGAAGGTTTATAGATTTATTTTTCTATGTTAGTTTCTAATAATTCAACTATTTGAAACTATTTGGGAAAGATATCATGTAGACAAAATAAAGAAACTTGCACTTGAACTTCCAGTCAGCCGCCCGATATCAGTACGAAAACAATATATTTTTGCAAGGTTTTTTTTGTACACTTTCGTAGGTGAACAGGCATACGGCCAATTCGAAGGTCAAATAAATACGTTAAAATAATTAAATAAGCATTTAATTTGTTATTTCGTGCTATAAGGAATACACCAATGCAGCCGTTAGTTGAAACTTGAGGACTTTGTCGCGTCGGGAAGTGGTATACGAGATGACAATTTACATATCGTATTTCCTTAGTCGCATATAGACATTTCATGTTTGCTAATAATTAAATGTGTTTTCTGGCTATTAGAGTCCAAAAATTACATCTTGATGATAAGCGAATAACATAATTTAAGCATTATCCCGGTTGCACAAATAAAAAGTAAAAAAACAAGGAGAAAAACATTTTTCTTTCTTCTGACAAACTTCTACTTTTTTATACCTGATGGTAAGTGGTCACCGTAGCCCATGGACGCTTACAATACCAGGAGAGTCACGTACACATTGCCGACTGTTGAGGAATCTTTTCACGCCCTTTTTGAAAGACCTTATTATTATTTATTTGCTGTAGTCTATGGAAAACCATGGTATACAAACCACATTTAATTTTACTTACTTGTTTCGACGACCCAAACTTTTCCTACTCTCTACTTCTCCCTATTTATTATATTAACTTCAATATTCAGCTTGATTCGGCATCATATGTATGACTGGCGCCGCCCGAAGTCAACCCTTCTTAGGAATGACGTAGTCAATCAAAGTTTTGCTGTGGTTACAGGCTCGAATAAAAGAATAAACCACAATAAAAGTAAGGTTCTGCTTATATATTTATATTTCTAGATATTGGCAAATGTTAAAAAAATATAAAGGGAGAAAAAGAAAAACATAGAATGTACCGGCTGCTTCTCTTCCCGCGCAAGCCGTAAAAGTCGTCTGAGGGAATCGCCGAATGGGGATCATGACATAGGCGATGCGGCTAGCAACCCATCACTATTGATTTCCTGTTTCAACTACCATTATGCTAAACGTAGCCTAAGGTCTTATGGCTCTAGGCTCTGTCTACCCCGTATGGGATAAAGACGTGATTATATGTATGTTAAAAAAATATCATCATGTATAAACCTCAGGCTATGTAATTACCACGTAACTGTACTCTGTCGCTGCCAACTGCAAAAATAATATTATTTCTCAGTACGCAGCTCTGCGCTGTGAGATAATTGCACAGATATGTTACGTCAAGATAACACTACTGGTGGGAGCAGATATTGAAATGAAGTTTCAGCTTAATTATATTTACAAATAGCGCACCCGGCGAACTCCGTATCACATGAACGCACTTTTCTCACCGTTTTAACTTTACCTGAATTTTCACAAATATTTCAAGGCCAAAATTAGCCAAATCCACCCAGCCATTACGAGTTTTAGCCAGACAAACAAACAGCAATTGATTTTTGTACAGGATCGAAATTAAAAACAAAATAAGAAAAGTAGTAGTTTAGGCTAATGAAATTTTTTCCAGCCAGTATTAGGTTTTATACTTCACGTTTTTTTTTTCTTTTATTCTTTTATTTTAATCTATAGAATAAGAGTTGAAGTTGAATTCTGTACTCCGATGCAAGAAAGTAAGCGTTTTATAGCATTTTGTAAAGATTTGTCGACCGACCACAAAATGGCGTCGTAAAGTTTTAAAATGTCGCTCATTTTGCTTCGTGACTATGGCCTAGATTTCACTGATGAATAAATATTTTTCTGTTCAAGATATAAAACTTCTTAGTTCGAGCGTGTTTCCTTGTAACATCTCCAGCTTACGCTTCAGAGCCCAGGGTATTTTTAATTCATAGTCTTGATTTGGCGGTACTGGTTATTATAATAGAGCAACCAGCGTCTAAACTTTTTTATCATTTTTATAGGAAAACTAGCTGTTCCCCGCGGCTCCGCCCGCGTGGGACTCGGTTATATCGCGCCCAAAAGTAGCCTATGTTTGACCTCAGGTCGTTAACTACATCCCTACCAAATTTCATCCCAATCGGTCCATCCGTTTAGTCGTGAAGAGGTGACAGACAGACAGACAGACAGACAGACTTTCGCATTTATAATATTAGTATGGATAAGACCAATAGGAACATAATCCGGGTGTGTTAGTTGCCAACCAATTTTATTTTTTCAGCCTAAAGGCATCTGACATAGCCTAACGACTGCCATCTATCGATATAGCTATTACCAATTGCTAAACATGACCTTCCTTCATAACTTCCGTAGCACTGAGGAGTTCAAAATAGAAATGACACTAATTCGTCCAATTCAAGCATGGTCAAGCACTCATCGTCGCTTGACGAACGCTATCGTGCACTGCTAGGCTATCGAGCTCCTTATTCATTCTTTTATTTTTACAATACTTTTTACGGCCATGGAAACTAGTCCTTTAAGGCCTGTCTTGAATTTATTAATCTTCTTCAGTCCTACTTTAGTCAAGTCAAAGTCAGTAGTCTAGTCCAGTCCAGTCAATTAAGTAAGTCTAGTCAGATGACTAAGTGAAGCGGTGGAAAAATTTCACTTAGCATGGAGATTTTGGTGACTAAGATAAAAAGTCACTTATTCGACACTGTACCACTTCCCAACACTCACGGTTGTTCACGAACACTTTGCGAATAACAATCCGCCAATATTATGCGCAAATACTCAAAAAAACCTAAGTTTTGGAAATTAAATACAGCGCGGACATAGCGACAGTTTACTTTCCCTCCAAAAACTCTTTATTAATTCTTTATTATTTATAGCTATCAAAATCTTGTTTTAAAAAAACAACAAAAAAATTTGTTTTTGATTAACGAAGATTGGTCGCTTAGATATCGGACTGTTGCGGTTTGAATTGTAATCATCACTTTTTCATATTATTCTTTTTTTTCCTAGCTTTATGTGTCCCACTGCTGGGCAAAAGTTTCCCCTCTTTTCTTCTATGCGTCCCTGTCCTGTGCTCCTTCTTTCCAATCCTTTTCAAAGACCCTTAAGTCATCTGACCATCTTTTTCTTGACGTTTCTCTTATTCTATCAAATTAATTTGTTTCTTGATTTTCACTTTTTATCCCTCCTCTGATTTGGCTCACGTTTCGTCTTCATTTGACGGTGATGACTGAAAATCACTGTTTAGCTTTCGAAGAAATCTCAACTCTGTTATTACCTTTTTGTGTCACTGCGATAAAATTATTTTTTTTAGTGTTTGTGGTTAATGTTGTATGTTTTGTGCTTCAGTTATACCTATATCTATCTATCTATATAGCGACAGAAGTCAAAGTAATTACGTAACAAGCTAATAAGTTTTCTCGTGTGAAAACGGTAGAACTTTACAGACTTCGTCTCACAACTTATCTTGTTATATCTTTCACAACTTTATAACATTCCTTCGAGCTACAACCTCTTTTAGAATGCTATTATACGAGTACTAATCGGTTAAATTAAACGTATTTCGATTTTTTTTTAATCGGAGAGAGAAATATACATTTATACTTCCATCAACTTCCACCACGGATGGAGGCCATATTGCTCAAAGACAAGAACACATCTCTTAACCCTTATTCCAAAGAATTTCAAATCGCGCGCGTTTGCGAGGCAATTTTTTTTTAATCTATGCCCTTATTCATAAAATGTAAAAGTTTGATAAGCTTGAACTAAAATGTGTTCTATCCCGTTTTTTTACATACATATTGTAGAAAATTTCAACATTCACGTTGTTAGAGTGGAACGCTGTATGAAATGTGTTGCAATCGACAAAAATACAAAAATAATTTATGAAATCCGAGAATATAATAGTACTTATATTGAACGAATCGGAAATATCTTTGTATTGTAAAAATATATTTTCGATTCGTTCGAATATAAGTATTCTGTGGTGTGTGATATTCGTAAAGTAAACCAATAGTACATTACTGTCGAGGGGGGAAATAAAGCTATTTACGGTACGCCGTAAATTGCAATTTCGGCCGATGCTTGTACAGTACTTTTCTTTCTCTTGAAGGTCAACAACATGTCATATATAATGATCCTATTTCGGAAGAAGAGGAAGAATAAACTATTGCCACGTACAAATAATGTTTCTACTGAAATATAAAAAAAAAACGCGAGTTTAAAAATTAAATGCTGCCTAAAAAAATATTCCTAATTCCGCGGCAGCTAGCCCACCGCGAAGTACCAGGATAACATGAAAAGAGGAACGTTTTCTAACACCGGAAAGCACGGCCGCTATTCGAAACGCGCGGTCCATTCCAAAACCACCGTTTACCCTGCCAAGACCTCCTTCAACCCCCGCGTCTCTTTAAAACTTATCCCCGCAGCGGTTTGCCTTCGAAGTCCCAAGTATCAAGTTATACTGGACATGTTAGGAACGATTTTCCAATGGGACACGGAAAAAACTATTATGCAGTTCTGCGTCCCTAGTATTTTTTCCCAGGTTTGTCTCGTTATTGGCTTTGCTTTCCAGTTTCGGAAAATTAACATTTTGTTGGTTTTCACAATGTGCTTGTGTTTTTTTTTTTTAATTTATTTTTTTATATCTAGGTATCGAATTGGTTTGAAACGTTGTATTCACTTTTGACAAGCTTCTCGTTAATTGCTTTAATATAAAAACAGATCATTTTAAAATTTAAAGCAGGAGCGAAATCTTCATCTTAATCAGACCTCTATTTCCTGTATTTACGTGCAAATAAATGATTTATGATTTATGATTCAAAAATCTTCATGAGCATGGCGGCGACAAATTCAAGTCACGACCACGCTGTAATTTGCTGACGTTTTCCCTTCATTCTATTTGACCTACATTACCTGTGAGAGGGGTTAGTGCTTTTAGCTTCCCGCTTGTCCCTCTGCGATCATTTTGACGATTGGCTAGTGGATTTTTTTACTAAGATGTCTAATTCGAAAATCATTTAAAGGAATAGACTTTTAAACAGTTTGCGGTAATCAGATTTTTGATCAAGCACGTATTTTTTGAGATAGTTGTTAAAAACCCAATGACCTTCATTTTCAAAAATTTACTACAAGGTCGAATAAATTGTACAAGCCGCTTACGTGTGACGTAAGTGGCTTGCTCAATTTTTCTGTAAGTTGGCAGCATAGGGATTATGTCTATATAAATTACTAGCTGTTCCCCGCGGCTTCGTTCCGCGTGGGACTCGGTTATATCGCGCCCAAAAGTAGCCTATGTTTGACCTCAGGTCGTTAACTACATCCCTACCAAATTTCATCACAATCGGTCCAGCAGTTTAGCCGTGAAGAGGTGACAGACAGACAGACAGACAGACAGAAAGACAGACAGACAGACAGACTTTCGCATTTATAATATTAGTATGGAGTATGGAAGTATGGATTAGTATGGATATGGAAGTATGGATATGCTTGGAAGTACTGCAAGCATAAGACAGTCAAATCATCATAATCTGTCATTGTCATATTTTTATTCTAGTAAACATTACCTAAATACTTTGTTTCAACGCGAAGTAACGTCATCGCTGCATGTATCTTAAAATAAAAAAATATTTACAATTTTAAGGAATTTTTCTTTCAAATTGTATCTCTAAAATGGTCTATTTTATCGAAAAATCAAATAAAAATCACTATCATATTTTTTTGTATCAATTTTAGGTTTAAGTAGATTATAGGCACTATAGGTGACTGCTATCTGACCCCCAACCATAGTCCTTATTTTTCTTTCATGTACGCGTATCCTCTGATCTTTATTTCTAAAATGAAGACAGTGGTGTGCCCGTCGTCGGTCGGTTCCCACGGGAACAATTCGCGTAGCTTTTAAGTTTCGCTCTACAATTTGGCTTCTTCAGTAAGTGCCCGAAAGTGCTATCGTGTTGGTATGTTCCTTTTTGGTCTTGTATTTTTTTTTTACCCTAGCTTTATTTGTCCCACTGCTGCGCAAATGCCTGCCCTCCTTTCTGCCATGCGTCCCTGTCCTGTGCCGCTTCAATACTTTTCGAAGACCCTTAAGTCATCTGACCATCTTTTTCTTGGCCTTCCTCTCTTTCTATACCCATCCGCTGGGACCCAGGTTGTTAGTAATCCAGCTTCGGTACACGTGACCCGCCCAAAGTCACTTTAGCCTAGATGCTTTCTGAGTAATAGAACGCAGTACTCTGTCTGATAGTTTTACACCTAAAATGCTGCGTTCAATCGCACTTGGGCAAACCTTCAACCTAGACCATTGCTCTTTAGTAAGTGACCACGTTTGAGCACCGTAGGTAAGGATGGGCAAGATACACATATCGATGGTCTTGTATTATTTGACTTTATATTATTTGACTTTATATTATTTGACTTTATATTATTTGAGTGGGTACTGCGGTTTGGGAAATGCTTTATTTGAAGAATACATATTCTATATTTGTTTTTAAATTATATTAAGATAGATGGTAGAGTAGGTGATGAAGGTACGCACGTCTCTACTATTTACAAACCTAAATTTGATCTAAATGAAAAAGCGAATATCATTTTAAGACTAATATATTAACTTAAGACAGACGTGGTTTTCGTTAATCCTTTACGGGGAAGACAAAGCTTCAGATTGTGAAACCTAAGAATGTTGTACTAAGCTTAAAACAATATAGATGAAAAAATTTTTTTTAATCTTTGTGTCGTATTTTTTTAACTCTGATTTCTGTTGTTAACTTATATATCAGATGATTTAACACTCTTTGTATTAAGCGGTTGTGTAAAATTATTCGTTAATTTCTAAACTCAATACGACCGTATTTTTTAAATTTTCATAAAAAATACTAATTATTTCTATAAAAATTACTGCAAATTATTATGCATCAGTCAATCTCAAGATTAAATAAGTTACCATTTAAAGAGAATTTATCTATTCTTAAGTAAACACTTAAGACGATACCATGGTGAACACTAGTTAAAAGTGGCCGTTTTAAGCAATATTGCAATTCGTAACTATAGGGAACTATAATTTAATAATTGAATATGTTTAAAATTTACTTCAGCTTCAGAACCATAATTACATAAGACGGATTTTTGATAACTTTTGTTTTCAGTGAATAATGATTTTTAATTAATGAATTAATAAACACTTTATTGCACCAATTACATAAATACATCATTGGTTTGTACAGAAACGAAGATTAAAATTAATACAAAGGCGGACTTATCGCTAATGCAATTTCTTCCAGCCAACATTAGGGTAGAGAGAAATAAAAAAACATTGGAACGCGAGCGATGAAGAAATCCAATCAGTGAATATTACTAATTAAAATCCTTATAACTACATTACATATATATAATGATGGTGGCGCTAGTGTTCACAAAGGTATCATCTTAAGCATAGCCAAAGTTCAAAGTGGAACACAACAGTGATTCTCTCGATCCCAGTTCTTTTATGTTCCTGGAGTTTTACAGTCGCACGGGCACAATTACAAAATGACTTTCTTACTTACATTCAGACCGACTCAAAATAAAAACTGAAAGACACGAGAAAAGAAGTAAAGACGTATCGTTTTATAATGCTGGCCTTGCTAAGAGCTTTCTAGACTTATTGACTATTCAACCGTGTGTTTTTAATTTAAGTGTGGAACAGTCGTTCTTTTCTAAAATGTGACTAAGTTTCTCTCTCTCATTTTAGCGCTTTTTCGTGTTGCTTCCTCGGCTTACTGCTTCGGACTCAGGGTATGCCTTCCTGCTTTTTCACCTCCACTTAGGCCGGTCTTTGGCATCCTTAGTTGTGAGACCATAAGCACGCATTGTGCATAAGTATAAGCCAAATGTAGACCGTTTTTTTTACTCAACCAAATATAGCTTAGAGAATAGCTCGAAAATGCCATGACTCATAATGACTCATGATTATAATGACACAAAATAAAATCATCACATTTTGGATTTGATATTTTAGAAAAACCTTGTTTTGAAAGAGTTGTGTGAACGGAAATTCCAATGGGGCAAGAGAAAACACAATTAGAAGAATCTATGAGATACTGGAAATTTTCAAATAATTATATTCTTTTTCTTTCAGAAGGGCTAACTAGAATAACTTTGTATTTGCGATTTATTTATGGCATTCAGTCCACCTATTGTATTTTAAAGTGCAATAAAGTTTAAATAAATAAATAAATATCGATCGATCAATATTTTGTTTTGTAAAAATAACTGTCAATCTCATAATAAGGGTTTCGTAATTTTCTCTCATTGTAATGCTTTTAATTACGCTCTGTCTGAGTTTTTTGCTTAGTAAATGTTCTCACAATTCTGCTTTTCAGTAAATTTTTGTTGTTTTTGAATAAAGAGGTTATCGCTGCTTCAGGTCTTGCTTTTGTTTGCAAATACAGCTATTTGGCAGTGAAATTTAGGATTTTACTACTTTTAGATGTAGGTTTATAACAAAACTAATACATACAGATTGGTATATCATATCCATTTTGTTGCAAACACCATATAGGTAATATAAATTGTTTTTGTTTTAAAATCAATTAAAGGCTTCTTTATTTCTATCTTTTTTACACCAATCCAATAAGAAACCAACAGTATCATGATCCGGGTTTGTAAGCGCTGAAGCTAAAAGTAAACTTTGATTATTTATTCTAATAAAAGTATTGAAAGTAGTGGCGAACATTCTGATTTTACAAGCAGTATCATTACGAATGCTCATCTCCCTAGGCTATCAAACTCTTCTGCTTCATAAATGTAATAAATTTCAATTAATAAACTAATTAAAATAATTAAAACATAAAAATACTACTTATAGGTATGTACGAGGGGTGATCCAAAGTAATGATAATCGGTTATTAATAGTCCACATAAAAATCCGAAATATATTTTTCCTGTATGCTCATATAGTTACTAAGCCACCATAAAAAAATCATATAAAAAGGCTGCGATTCTCGGCATGTACATTCATTTGAATACGAACTGTCGAAGTGAAAACATCAAAATGGAAAAAAACGAAATTAGAGCTGTGATCAAGTACCTCTGTCTGAAAAAAAATGTCTACCAATGTCTACACAGGGACAGTGGAAACATTGGGAGACTCTCCTCCTCCATATTCTACAGTTGCACGCTGGGCCAAGGAGTTAAAACTGGGCAGAACATCCACTGAAGACGAACACCGTGAAGGACGGCCATCCACTTCCCTAACCGAAGATAACGTGAAGAAAGTTGAAAATATCGTATTGGCGGATCGAAGAGTGACCATCAGGCATGTAGCCGAGATCACAGGAATCTCATATGGCAGCATTCAAAGAATCCTAACCACCGAATCGCACATGAAGAAGGTCTCTGCGCGTTGGGTACCAAGAATGTTAACCGACGAGCAAAAGAAAAAACGAGTCGATATTTCGAGGGCCAATCTCGAAAAGTTCCAAGCGGATCAAGAAATTTTTTTGAGTCGTTTTGTGACCATGGACGAGACATGGATCCACCATTTTGATTCTGAGACTAAGCAACAGTCGAAAGCTTGGAAGAGAGCCTCTTCACCGACGCCGAAGAAATTCAAAGTATCCAGTTCGGCGGGAAAGGTTATGGCGTCTGCTTTCTGGGATGCCGAAGGAATCATTATGATTGAATACTTGGAGAAGGGAGCCACTATTACGGGGTCTTACTATGCAGACCAAATAAGAAGACTGCGGGAGGCAATTAAGGAGAAAAGACGCGGCAAACTGCGAGCTGGAGTGCTGTTTCACCAAGACAACGCACCGGCCGCAGTTGCGATGGCTGCCATTCAAGAAACGGGATTCAAACTGCTGGAACACCCAACCTATTCGCCAGATCTAGCTCCCAGTGACTTCTACCTCTTTCCCCGGCTCAAAGAACACCTTCGAGGCGAAAAATTTGAAGATGATAGCGCAGTGATGGCTGCTGTTGAGGCGTTTTTGGAGGGTCAAGAAAAATATATTTTTTCTAAGGAAATAATGGGTTTAGAAAAGCGATGGACCAAGTGTATTAACTTGTTAGGAGACTATGTTGAAAAATAAAATGTATTTTTTACTATAATGAACTTGTATTATTTTCATTATCATTACTTTTGGATCACCCCTCGTAACTGTATAACACTGGCATAATAAATCCACCCTCCGTGGTCTAGTGGTTAAGATACGCCTGTAGACCCAGTTTGGAAAAGACATTGCAGGCTTGAATCACCTGATTGTCTGACAATAAAGATGATTCCATGCTTCAGAAGGCACGTTAAGCCGTTGGTCCCGGCTGCCACGGTGTTTGAGGTGTTTCCGAAGAACCTCGGTTGACCGTGTTACCTACACGAAATTATGATGATGAGTAAGTACGTATGCACTCAATAGATGTTCATCTTATAGTATTAAATACCCATCTATCGACTTCAAGGATATTCGGTGCACGCGACCGGAATATATCGCCGCATCCATAAATCTTGAGCGGTCTGTAATCTATGGTACTGCGAAAAGAAAATGTTCTTGTATGGACACATCAAGCCAATCAGGTTTATTGCAATTTAGCCGCTATGACTTCGAAGGAAAGGTCTAAATTGGGTAACTTTATATGATATTGCCTGTACATAGTTGATTTTGTTTACAATTTCGCTAAAGTATATTGATGCCCGATTGTAGCAAAGCCTGAAAAGATTATTTAAATAGATCGGGTCTGTATGTATATCTTTTTGTGGTTTCTGCCCAAACTCTTAGTGGGTTCTGCCCCGAAGTACAACGAGTTCGAAAGACATATTTTTATCAGAAAATCAGCTGATACAAGCTTACAATCCTCGAATGAAGAAGATATAAGTACATAAAATAAAAAGTACTTATGTCTAAATTAGATAAAAGGAAATTCATTTCCAAATTCAACCCTTCGTAACCCCAAGCAGCCCCAAGCTACAAAATCCTAAAATATCATTAGATCTCCAAATAATGGTACTTTTTAAGAAATATTCTATACAAATTACACAAGGAACCCTCGTACATAAGAGAGGCTTACTTTCTTTGTTCTCTTGTATTCAAATACATTATTAATTTGGGTAACAAAGCCTTATTTTCTGTAATGGATATATTTTCGTGTCATTCAAAAATAACTTTTTGTAAATATTTAAGTTAGCAACCGTAGAGAAGATGCTTAAGTTGTACTTATTTTTTTTTTTAAGAATAGACTACTCCTTTTTTATAAAAGGCGATAATGAACTATGAATATATAAAATTAGCTGTTGCGTGGAGCTCCGCTCACGTGGTAATTCCGGGATATAATAATGTGTTGTTCCAGGGTCTAAGCAATATCTATTCCAAATTTCAGCCAAATGGGTTTAGCCGTTTTCCTGTGAAAGAGTAACAAACACCCATACAAACTTTCACCTTTATCCTATTCTACATATATATTATTATTGGTGACAGATTCCAACAACAATGCTCATAAAATGAACATAAACACGCATATCGTTTGCTGTGACGGCGAGTTACTACTTTTTAGGCTTTCCCCTTCTACCTGGCCCTGGCGGAGGTCACATGGCTATAGCTACACACTTGTTCCATAAACATAACCATATCGTACTGTAGGCAATTCTCCTGAAGCTTGTCATGACATAACGGACAAATATATCAATCATCATTTCGTGTAGGTAACACAGTCAATCGACCATGCACACCCTGGAGTTATAGTTCTACAGAGAGGATTACATAAGGCCATCAATTGAAATTGATATAACATTATCCATACTGCACAAGATAAAAAAGCCATAACATAAAAATACTCATGAAATATGATAATACAGTTATATAAACAAAAACCGCTCCACAATATTGCAATTTCCATCAACTACACGGCAAGAAATATATCCGATTATTCTATAAAAAACTGTTTCTCACGCAACGAAATAAATAACGGGGAAGTTTGCAAAGAAAACTTTACGTTGCTATATATCTTACCTACCATCATACATTCCTTTAGGGGTTTTCAGGTCCAGTTAACGTGGAGCTATCTCAATTCTTCCAAGTAGGTGACGGCCCGTGATGATTCATAGGACACGGCGAAGAAAATTTTTGGCGCCCCAATATAATATATTTAGTTTCTTTATTTATATTTATTTACAACGACCTCCGTGGCGTAATGGTTAACATGCCTGACCGCTACTCAGGAGGTCCCCGGGTTCGATCCCCGGTCAGGTCAAGATGAAAAATTATCATTTTCTGATTGACCTGGTCTTGGATGTTTATCTATACATGTATTTGTTATAAAATATAGTATCGTTGAGTTAGTATCCCATAACACAAGTCTCGAACTTACTTTGGGGCTAGCTCAATCTGTGTGATTTGTCCCTATTATTGGCGACGCAACGGCTCATATCATTAATAATTAGATTATTTTCTTATTTGAAGGTATATTTCACTTGTTCTAATAGAATGACCATGTACCGCTAGTTTTAAGTCGCGCCCCTCCACAAAACAGTCTGTATCAATCCCTCGGCGCGTCCGCACGTTGCCGCCTTTGTTTACAATAAACCGCGTGTGCCCTTACTCGGAGTTTTATTTAAACGATCCAGCACTACTGTCGTCTACAGCTGGTCCATCTTCGCCGGATCTGACGTACATGTTCCATACTCCACCAAGGATGGTGAGCACACGCGGCTCGGCCCGCCGTGAACAAGAAGCTCGTGAGCACGCGGTCAGTGAAAAGATCGAGAACGCAGGAACAATGGAGACGGCCGCGCCGCCTGTGCCGCCGCCGCCGCCGCGCCCTAGCAATGTCAAGACTGAACGAAGGGCTATATCACCTCGATCTCGTCACTCTAAATCGAATAAGTCCAATATATCATTGGAGGCGAGGCGAAAAGCCTTAATTTTGGATGCCGAGAAGAAGAAGGCTGAGATACAGATGAAAATGATTGATCAGCAGCTGGAAGCTGATCTAGCTAATTTAACGGCATTAGACAGTTCACACGGAAGCGAAGGAGCCAGCGCACGCCGCGATGTTGAGGAATGGATAAATAAAAGCCAGATAGAATTGGAAAAGCAGGACACCCGCAATTATGGAACAAAAATGGGCTGTTCGGTGCCTCCGACAAAGGCTACGGCCGCCGGACCTATAGATACGATTCAAGAGCTGGCTATGGCAGTTAAAAATTTATCTGCTAATCCTATCCGCAGTAACTCCAATCTCTTAAGCCGGATATGTACGCCAAAGGATTTACCGGAGTTTTCAGGGGATCCGCTGGACTGGCTTCAGTTCAAACGTGCATTTGAGGAGTCTACCGAGGTGTGCAGCTTTACTCCCAAAGAAAACCTATGGAGGTTACGAAAGTGTCTGCGTGGGCAAGCAAAGGAAGCCGTTTCTGCCCTGCTAATTAGTGCTACTTCTCCTGACCGCATAATAAACACACTGGAACCTCGTTTTGGCGATCCTGATTACATTTTATCCCGTTTGATCCAGGACCTAAAGAAACTTCATCCTGTATCACAAGAATATTCGAAGGATATTGTCACATTTTCGGTGAAAGTTCAAAATTTTGTGGAGGCAGTGCGTGCAGTTGGCAGGGAGGAATATCTGCAAGGTATTAGTACAGTTTCCATAATACTATCTAAGTTACCCATGGTACTTCTATCAAAATGGTCAGATTATAGCTTTGAGCCCATTCAATCAAAATCTAAGTCACGATTAGACATTTTGGCAGAATTCTTAAACACAGAGGCCATCAAAATATCTACTACTGCAAATATGTATGCATTGAATATACGCACAGATGATAGCTATAAACATAAACCACAGAATAATAATACTCGATCGCACGCAGTGCTGATGCAATCTGATAAGACTGGCGACGACAACAAATGTAATTTCTGCCGCGCGTCAGTGCATAAATTAACGGAATGCAAGAAATTTAAGAAAGCTTTGTGCAAGACTAGGTGGCAACACGCTAAGCGTCATGGTGTTTGTTTTAAATGTTTAGATGCTAAACACCAGAGAGAGACATGTCCTGCACCAATGTGCGAGAAAGATAGCTGCGGTCGAGCGCACCACATTCTACTCCATTATTCAGACAATAAGCCATCGTCTGAAGTCCAGAAGGTGTCACAGGAATCGGAGCCGGAGCCGTCTACAGCTACTGTCGAAATAGTTACGAACGTGAACGCGAGTGCGCGTACGGTTTTGTTAAAAGTAGTGCCAATTCGTGTGTATAATAGCCGCGGAGGTTTCGTCGATACGAGTGCGTTATTAGATGACGGATCGACAGTTACGATTATAAGTGCCCAGCTCGCCGACCGCGCAGGCTTGAGCGGGCGGCGCAAGACATTACGTATGCACGGTCCGTGGAGTGATAATCAACTTGTGTGTGACACGACGATTGTGGACTTAAGACTCTCTGGTATGGACGATAAGGTTTATAATATAAAAGCGCGTAGTGTTAAAGAGTTATGTTTGCCAATACAAAAGTTGTCTTCTGTAAATTGTGATTCATTTACGCATTTAAAAGAAATTAAAAATAATTTTATTAGTTCCGATAGTAAGCCTGAAATTTTAATAGGACAAGATAACTATAATTTGTTGTTACCATTAAAAGTTGTGTTAGGTAAGCCGTATGAGCCGTCGGCGACACTCACCCCCTTAGGCTGGTGTGTTCACGGGATAGTGCAGGTACCGCGGAAGGCGCGCGCCGCGCGACACGACGACGCCGCGGTGCTGCACGTCTCCGCGCTGCCGGCGGAGCGAGACCTGCAGGCGCTGCACGAGGAGGTACGTCGCGGCTTCACACTAGAGTCCATGGGAGTGACGGGTAAGTCTAGAGTTAATGCAGATGACGCCCGGGCTGTCGAACAGCTGGAGCGGACCGCTCAGCTGATTAACGGCCGGTGGCACGTCGGCTTACCTTGGAGGGATGTTAATTGCACGATGCCAGACACATTCTGCTCTGCGCTAAAAAGATTAAAGGGAGTAGAACGGAAGATGGAAAGGGATGCCGGATATACGGATAGGTATAAAGAAAGGGTACATCATTTATTAGATAATGATTTTGCTAGGGTGCTAGAGGATACTCACCGTACCAAAAAAACGTGGTATTTACCACATTTTGGGGTGGATAACCCTAACAAAAAGAAGATGCGCCTTGTTTTTGATGCGGCTGATGCTTCCACTGGCTTGTGTCTAAATGACTATTTACTTAAGGGACCAGACCTACTTACCTCACTCTATGGAATAATGCTGCGCTTCAGAGAAAACCACATAGCAGTCACGGGTGATATCCAGGATATGTTCCTTAGAATTAAAGTCTTACCACAAGACCAGGACGCGCTCCGATTTCTTTGGCGGGAAAATCCTGCAGAGCCGGTACGTACCTACGTCATGTCATCATTAATTTTTGGCGCTAAATGTTCGCCTTTTGTGGCACAGTTCATAAAAAATAAAAATGCTCAGTTATACCAGGAGGACATGCCGGCGGCTGTAGATGCTATAGTCAACTCCCACTATGCTGATGACTATATACAAAGTTTCCCAGACGAGAAATCAGCTATTGATATGGTAAGAAATGTTTCTAACATCCACGAGAAGGGGGGATTTCACATGCGAAATTGGACTAGCAACAGCGTAGCTGTTTTAAATGCTATTCCAAAAGAAACCCTAGGTACTGCAGCCGTAAGATTCAAAGTTGAACAGCAGTGCGACGGCGAACGCACACTTGGTTTAATTTGGTATCCAAGTACAGATGAGTTGGCGTTCGACGTCTCATTTAAACGTATTCCAGATAGCATTATGCAAGGTACTCAAAGGCCCACTAAAAGAATAATGCTTCGGGTTATAATGTCAATCTTTGATGTGTACGGGTTTCTTTCTCCCATTATTATTCAAGGCAAAATAATGCTTCAAAATATTTGGCGGTCGAATGTAAGTTGGGATGATGTTATTTCCGAAGAAATTTACACTAAATGGCTTCATTGGATTCAACTTATTAAATTAGTTGAGAGTATACGTATACCTAGATGCTATCACAGGTGCAGTCGGCTAACAACTATAGGTGCGAGCGAGAGAGAAGATAGGACAGTTAACGGTTACCTTGTCGTAGCAGATCCCACAAGTGCTACGAGCGGGCCTACAGATGCTACGACTCCGCGATCGCCGTCGGCCTACGACGATGCACGTATCAGTGGCTGTGCTACGACGGCTACGATGACGTCTACGACTGACCTGCATAATGAGGCACTCGCACTAGGTTATAGCAACCTACAGCTGCATATATTTAGCGATGCATCTCAGACAGCGATCAGCTGTGCGGCGTACTGGCGCTGGCGTTCTAACGGAAATAATATCTGTGTTGCGTTGTTAGCGAGTAAGTGCCGGGTCGCACCCGTCAAGCCCGTGACGGTCCCAAAACTGGAGCTACAAGCCGCAGTATTAGCAGCTAGACTGGCTAATACTATAGCTAAAGAGCATAAGCTTGTACCTGAGCGGCGATTTTTTTGGTGTGACTCAACTATCGTGCTACACTGGTTACGTAATAACACGCGCACATATAAAACATTTGAAGCGAACCGCCTCGGGGAAATTGACGATCTCACTAATGTTTCTGAATGGAGATACGTGCCCAGTAAATTAAATGTAGCAGATATAGCTACGCGTGATGTTTTTAATTATGATAGATTTTTGAGTGAGTGGTTTCATGGGCCTCAGTTCCTATACGAGGAAGAAAGTAACTGGCCACACGATGTTTTAGAGTCTGAATCCGTAGATGTGATCACAGATTACGTGGGAATCGTGTACGACTGTATTAACTTACCAGTTCCTGACTCCAAGTCCTTCTCTTCCTGGCTTCGGCTGCTGCGGTCTGCGGCTGCGGTCCTGAAATTCATTAACAAATGTAGGAAACTTACCGGTGTTGATGACAGCGTGATCATGGAGCGGGCGGAGTGCTTACTTCTTCAACAGTCACAGGCAGATTCCTTCGGCACTGAAATAACTTTGCTTAAAAATGGTAAGTGTCTTCCTCGCGACAGTAGGCTACGAAACTTGACTCCTTATTTAGATGAGCAGGGACTTCTCCGTGCGAATGGCCGCATCGATGCTGCTCCTGACGTTGACTGCAATACTAAACGCCCATGTATCCTCGATGGACGCCATCCGACCACAAAACTGCTGGTCAGGCACTATCACGTCAAGGCTGCACATGGCAACCAGGAGGCAGTTGTCAATAACATAAGACAGAAATATTGGGTGCTTAGAATGCGACCTACCATTAAGGGCGTCGCATCTAATTGTTTCTTCTGTCGGTTGAGGAAATCTAAGCCTTGTGTACCTAGGATGGGAGACCTACCCAAAGCCCGGATGGCACATCACCAGAGGCCTTTTACGTATTGCGGAATCGATCTGTTTGGCCCCATGGAGGTCGTGGTGGGCCGGCGACGGGAAAAGAGATACGGGGTCCTGTTCACCTGCCTCACCGTCCGTGCCGTTCACATTGAGCTTGTCCACTCGCTCACCACGGACTCGTTGATTATGGCGCTCCGCCGCATGGCCTGCCGTCGAGGTTGGCCACGATATATCTTCTCCGACAATGGAACCAATTTGCGAGGCGCCGATACTGAACTTCGCAAATCAGTGTTGGAGTTTGATAATGAAGCCTTAAAGGCGGAGGCTGTGAATAACGGAGTCCAGTGGACATTCATACCGGCCGCAAGCCCGCACTGGGCCGGTGCGTGGGAGCGGTTAATCCGTAGTGTGAAAAGCACTCTTCGCGTCATTTTGAAGGAGCGAGCTCCTAAGGATGAAGTGTTGCGCACACTACTTCTAGAAGCGGAAAATATAGTCAATAGTAGACCTTTGACTCATGTTTCGGTGGACCCAGAAACTGAAGAGTCACTAACTCCGAATCATTTCTTAATTGGCTCTTCTACTAATTTACCTATTTCCGGAGTCATTGATGACTCAGCATTTTATTTGCGTAAACAGTGGCGGCAGGCGCAAAGGCTGGCCGATATGTACTGGCGTCGATGGCTCCAGGAGTACTTACCATCGCTAATTCCTAGATCTAAGTGGCAAGAGGATCAAGCGCCCTTAAAGGTGGGTACCTTTGTTTTTATTGTCGATCCCGATTCACCTAGGAATATCTGGCCTCGAGGGGTGATTGAGAAGATTCACCCAGGTAAGGATGGTCGAGTACGAGTCGTCGAGGTCCGAACAGCAAGTGGCATGCTGCGGCGATCCGCGGCGCGCGTCGCTCCCGTGTCTTTGGTTTAGAGTGCTGTGTCAGCACTAGGGTGGGGAGTGTTGGCGACGCAACGGCTCATATCATTAATAATTAGATTATTTTCTTATTTGAAGGTATATTTCACTTGTTCTAATAGAATGACCATGTACCGCTAGTTTTAAGTCGCGCCCCTCCACAAAACAGTCTGTATCAATCCCTCGGCGCGTCCGCACGTTGCCGCCTTTGTTTACAATAAACCGCGTGTGCCCTTACTCGGAGTTTTATTTAAACGATCCAGCACTACTGTCGTCTACACCTATATATTTATTTATTTATTTATTATTTATTTATTTAATTAATTCTCTTTAGTTTTTTAATTGTTTATTTAATTCTGTTTAGTTTGTCGTGATGGGCAAAATAAGAAATTAATAGGATGGGGTGAGAAACTTAATTGGTGCTTCGTTAAACATGTCGTGTTAGGTAAAATACGAACAGACTAAAATATGTAATGTTTAAATTTTTCTGATAGTTTGCTATATCCACTAAAAATAGCATATACACAGCTTAGCTTACCCCTTCAACTGTTTATATACCATGCTTACAGCAATAAAATTCATTGTTTCATTTTTTATACCGATTAGTAGGCAAACAGGCATACATATTGCCGATCTGATGGGAAATTAAGAAATCTTTTCACGCCTTTTTTTTAAATTTAACGCCATATTGTAGTCCTTTGGGAAAAACTGTGGCAGGAAGTTGATTCCAAACTACCGGCGTACGTTGGAGAGTTTGTGACGGTTTTGAGGCTAATGGATGAATGAATGAACTTGTACTAAATTTCCTAATTTTAAGTGTCCCATGTTTGTATTTGAAGTTTACATGAATTAAATAAATAAATGAATTAATTAATTAATGAATAAATAAACACTTTATTGCACCAATTAAATAAATACATCACTGGATTGTACATGATCGAAAATAAAATTAGTACAAAGGCGTATGTATGTGGGTGAACTCCCTGTCAATGGCGAGAAGTGCGATGATAAAAAGTATTCATTCATGGTTCACAAACTGAGGAACAGACAAATGTGACGCAATCTATAATCTATGTTTTATTTTATATTGATCTACAAACATTAGATTTATAAGGTTTTCTGTTTTACTAACAAATAAATTGATCCCTGGTTGATATAATAAAGAAACTTATTATTATTATTATAAGGGTTCATAAAAATAGCTACGGCCGTCTCTCTTTCGACTTGTATCACGATCTCCGGCGTTCGTATAAAAATAGGTGCGGCATACAGTCCTTCTTACACTGGTAGCTAATCATTTATTATTCAACTGTTCCCCGCACCAGTCTTACCCATAACCTGGTGTTACATCACATGATTAGACAATAGTACAGAGTATTCGTATTTATTTATTTATTTTCAAAGTCATGTACATAGAAAAACATACAAGAAAGAACATAGAATATAGAATATTAGTACAAGGGTGCTGCTTATTCTAAAGAAATCTCTTCCAGCAGACCCAAGAGAGGAAACTTTATCTATTCGTTAACAAAAATATTGTGTTCGAATACATATTATAAAGAATTTAATACAACTTAAACTATTATATTAAAAAACAACACTTATCCCCAAGAACTCTTTAGTGCTGTTAAGTATTCTGTCTTAACTTAGATTTTAATGTAGTTATTAGATCTATATTTAGGCATTTATTAATTAGCTTTCTATCTTTCTCCATCGCTCGCACTTCAATGTTTTTTGTTTCTCTCTTCCCTTAGAATGGCTATAATAAATTGCATTAGCGATAAGTCTACCTTTGTACTAATTATATTTTCGATCTTGTACAATCCAATGAGGTATTTATGTAATTGGTTCAATAAAGTGTTTATTAATTCATTCATTCATTTAAAAGTTTTCCGATTACGTATACTCCTTAACTTTAAAGATAACTTGTTAAAAAGAAAAACTATTTGGTAACGTTAACCTTGCTTTGTCTCAGGTTAGGATGTATTCCTGTTTTAATATTTTTTCTCAGGGTGAAAGATCGAAGTATCACAAGTGTATAGAGCTAGAGGCAGAAATAGTTTCTCTTTCTCGCACCATACGCAACTACGAGTACCATCACATGCAGGCGGACTATTTACATTATGCTATGCGACGTGACTTCTAATCTTTATACTGACTTGTAATAAAGTTAAATACTAATTTTAGCGTTACAAAGACACGCTACGAAGCCGCGTCAAGTAATATCTACAATCCATGGTCTTTAAGTTTATTACCCTGGTGTATAAAATTGAGGCTAGTTCTGAATTCGATACACCTTAACCATACAACAATACATGTCAAAACCATTCCAGCTGAGTCTCAAATTAATTCGTACCGGTTGTAAGTGACCGACGTCGTCGCACTTGTTCGTCCATTTCTCTTTGTCCCGTTATCTACTCATGTGGTCAGGTAGAGGTGGTTTCGTGTGAGAAACACTAGATGTATTTTAAGTTTTAATTAGTGAGCTCCTACTGCGAACGTTTTCAGTTATTCTGTTCGAGACGGTTGTATTAAAAGTTGGAAACTGCGTTTTGATTTCAGTTATAGGCCAAAAACAAAGAAATAGGAATGATTTAATAAGATGAGAATGTTGCAATAGTATCTACTTTTTGATGATCGATTGTTAGTTAAAAAGGAAAAATAATCAAACAGTATACCTTAACATTAGATAATATAAGAAAGTATCTACCTGGGCGACCGAGCTTCGCTCGTTTTATGCAGAAAATCTTTTTGCGTGAAAATTGGGTAAATTCACAAAATTTCGAATCGCGCGCGGTATACGAGGCAATTTTTTTTTTATCTATGGGTAAAATTAATTTTCCCAGACATGGAACCTAGCTAGGTTATCTTTTTGACTATGTAAGAACTTATGTTTAAAATTTCAAAGAAATCGTTAGAGCCGTATTCGAAAATGCGAGTTCATATACAAATATTGCTCGTTTAATAGTATAGGATATATATACATTACCTAGTCTCTAATTTATCTAGTCTCTTTAGTCAAATCTTTATTATTTGAGCATGACTTGAAATCAGTGTAACATAATTATTTGTATACTATATCCAATCAATATTGTAAATATTTGTGTACTTTAGTTACTTTTTTTACTTCACTTTACAATTGTATGTTTAAGTTTAAGTACTGTAGCAACTTTAAAGTTAACAGAACTTACATAATAGGTATGTGAATAACGGCGTCAGATGCAAAAATTTAATATTTAAAAATATGTTACCATGCAAACTAGTTAATCGTTTCGTTCTTAAATTATCATAAAATCCCTTACTGGGATAAGTCCGCCGTTGTACTATTTGTTTAAATTGCTTTTATATTTACTTTTGTTCTAGTACAATTAGGTTATTTTACAAACAAACAAAGAGGTTATTGAAAAAATAAGAACGTCACTTGATTTGAAAAATTGATTGCATAATGAGAATGACCTCAAAAATTCATCAGCTCATCTAGTGGCAAAGACCTCATATTATATCTTTTTTAAAATATACAGAGTAAAGTAACCAACTCCACTAAAACAGGCCATTGTAGGAAGCTCAGCAAGGAATAATGAGCTCGTAAGTAGAAGCTAGCGACACCTGTGGCCGACTTGAGAGGGTTTTAATTCTGTAATGGAAAAGTAAGGCTCTTCAAGTTTGCAGGAATTTCATCTAAAACAAGTACAAAGAAAGGCATGTGAATTATTTATTCATTTAAAAATTCATTGTTACATAAGTAAAAATACTTAGGTATACAATAGGCTAGTTGACTTGTATTTTGTTATAGTTTATAATAATTTTTACCCATTTGTTTTGATTGAAACAATTTTTTTCCATATTTTTCAGAGCCCTCTAAGGCAGCAATATTTAATTTCAAAAGTTCACTTTTAAGATCCTATCGAAAACACCGACGGCCATTTTTGCAGAGTTTTGTGACGTAATTATTTTATTTGGTGTTATATTTGAAACCTGATTCTCGCCGAGAACTAAGAGCCGCATGAAAGTCACAGTTTTGTCGCATGAAAATCATTCGAATTACCGACTTTGAACGAATAACAGAAGTCAAAAATAGGTCTGAACGACAGTTTACCACAAAATTTGCGTCACGTCATGGCGAATGATGGCCGGCCCGCGTTTTGACATTTCGGATTTTAAGTGAAATTAAAATTACAATCCATCTTGAATTTTTCTTAGCGGAGATCGATATATTTCGATTTCATGAGTCAAATACTGTAAGAAATAAACATTTGTTGCATCATAATTGATATGAGTCAAGTAGCCTATTGTCTGAGTGCTACTTAGAGAGACGCTCGCTTATTTCTACGTAAAAAAATCTGCCTCATTTTGCGCGAGGAAACACGCACAATAAGTATTAACACTATGTATACCTTATCGTTCATAAAACCTAAAAAACTGAAAGTTCTAGGTAGAATTGCAGCCATCAATAAACGTGACGTCACTTTTCAACTTGTTCAGAAATTGGTTTGGAAAATAGTTTGTGAGTTTTCAAACGAGTTAAATTGGCCTCTGAAGGATAAACTCAGATTGTGTTTATTCTATGAGTCGAGTTTGTTTTATGGTTTGTGATTTTGTTTTGAATTATATTGATTGTTTATTTATTTGTGTGTGGCCTGTATGCAGCTTCGCCTACGACCTTCTTCAGGTCATCTGACCATCTGGTCGGTGGGTGTCCTTTGCTGGGCTTTTCGGTGCGTGGTCGCCATTTGAGAACCTTTCTGCCCCATCGGCCATCAGTAATAGAAATTTTCAAATATGTGCAGTGGTTTCGAAGTTATATACGTACTCACAAAACGCGCACTTCGTCTTAGTAATAAAACTGGTTTAAGCTATATGATCGAGTCTCCCTCCCCATATTACTGTGAATAGCAAGAGATTTTTTCCCAGCACTGAATAAACTAAGACGTAGTTACACCTTGTAAATATGCTGATAGCGTGTTTATTCGCTTTGTTATGTAAATGATGCGTTAGTCGCTCGCCTTTGAGCAGTGGCAACGCTGTGCTACGTTATTACAAGTTATCTTGTTAGTTTTTGAAACATTCTAGAATTGGGTTCAAAAATATTTTAATTGTAAACATTTATAAGTGGAAATGATATCTATTTGCCGATGTTTTAGAATCTCATTTGCATTTCTTTTGACAAATCACACAGATTGAGTTAGCTCCAAAGTAAGTTTGAGACTTGTGTTGTGGGATACTAACTAAACGATACATATTTTATAACAAATATATATATAGATAAACATCTAAGACCCAGGCTAGTTAGAAAAAGATCATTATTCATCTTGACCTGACCGGGGATCGAACCCGGGACCTCTTGTCTCCGGGAAACAATCAAACGATTTACAGAAACAAGGTTTAGATAGCACAATAGATGTTTAGATAGACACAAACAAACTAGCTGGGCCGTGGAGTCCTGGAGCAGGCTTCTTCAAAGATATTTCGAACAGGCTTACTGTTGTAACAGGGATCGAAGAGCTGGCACTTTCCTCGTCCAACGAATTAGTTTGGCTGTTCAACGAGGAAATGCTGCCAGCGTCTTCGGTACAATGCCGCAGGGGCCATATTTAAATTAGGTTAAATATTAGTTACTAGCTTTTGCCCGCGGCTTCGCCCGCCTGAACTTCCCTCGGGAACTTTTCCCGGAACGAAAGGTACTCTATGTCCTTCTCCTGGTTCTAAGCTACCTCCCTACCGATTCTCAGCCAAATCAGTTCAGCCGTTCTTGAGTTATAAATAGTGTTACTAACACGACTTTCTTTTATTAATATAGAAGATTTTTTATTTTTTTATTTACTAAGTACGAAATAAATCTATTCATTCTAATTCAAAACAAAAACAATATTTTGCATTCGAAGAAAGTAATTTATCAGTGTACTTACATAAAACGAAATCTCTATACCTCCATACTTGTATATAAAGTCTCTGATATAAGATTAAGGCGCGCCTTCAGAAAATTACTTAAATGTTTGTCTGTCAACACGTCCCATCCTCCTACCCTCCCGTCTATTGTTTATCTTCAAACAGGTAGGGAACAAGGATTTTACAGCACTAGAGCAAGTAATTAATTCTGATAGAATCAAAATAAGGAAAAAGAATGTCTGTAATTGAAATATGAAATTTGAATAAAATTCTTTTTAATCCCAACTAATATTATAATGCAAAAGTGAGTTGTATATCTGTTTGTTTGTTTCTTACCTCTTCACGCACTATCTACTGAACCAATCTTCCTGAAATTTCGCATACACATACCTAGAGGTAGGAGTGTTGAGAATAACATAGGGTATCGGAAATTTATGCGGGCGAAGCCGCGGGCAAAAGCTAGTAAAAAATAAAATTGCGAAGTCGATGTCAATAAATCAATGCTGTCCTTCTAAAAATATTATTCCAAAAAGAAAAAAAATCTTAAACAGTCTGTAATGACACATTCATTTGGGTATGTTTATGTACATTTCCACCTTTATTTATGTCTTCGTCAGAATTTCATCTCTTTTCTCATGTATTTAATTCCATTTCGCCATTAACCATTTGACTGTAAGAGATCCCTCCCTGAGATAAGCCCGCCATTGTCTTATTATTTCAATAAATATTGTATTTACTGTGTATTTTGAAGCCTTATAGATATTACGAACAAACAAACATACGTACACTAATATCTAGCAGTAGTAACTTTATTGCATAGATCTAAAAATCAAGACCAAGTGCGAAACTGGCTTCTTAATTCAATAACGTATATAACTAGTCATGAGAATACTAAATAAAATAAATTATAGCAAAAATAAATTACAAAAATTATTCAAAATTTATCAAATTGTAAATAAAAATAGTCCAACGTACCAAGAATACTGGCAGCGTTTCCCCTCTGTATTGCGAGACTTATACATGAGTACCTGGGCGACCGAGCTTCGCTCGTATTACGCAGAAAATCTTTTTGCGTGAAAATATGGGTAAATTTTCTTTTTTTTTTCAATATGGAACCTAGCTAGATTATCTGTTTGGCTTTGTAAGAACTTATGTTTAAAATTTCAAAGCAATTTTTCCATTTTCTAAAACGCGAGTACAAATCACTACATAGTAAAACAAAGTAGCTTTCTCTGTCCTTATGTCCGTTTGTAGGTATGCATAAATCTTTAAAACTACGCAACGGATTTTGATGCGGTTTCTTTAATAGATAGAGTGATTCAAGAGGAAGGTTTATATGCCCATGCGAAGCAGGGGCGTGTTGCTAGTAGGATAATAATTGACTTAATACATAGATTAAAAAAAATTGAGACCACTCGCGGTTACCTGATTCTATGACTTAATACAAGTGAATTGATTCCACTATTCCACGAACACAGCTTATCATCTCACACCACCCAAGCGACTGCTGACATATCACTACCTCATTACTATGTAAATAGTCTACAACTGAGTGAAGTCTTATCGGCAATAACATTTGCATTGATCCCGCATAAGGACGGGATTTAGGGATTTTTAAGTTGCACCTCATCTCCTACTTAGAATTCAGGAGATTCGAGCGGTAGGGAAATTATTTCCTAACTTGGCACATTATGAGATGCGTGTTTGGGCGAGAAACCTTGCTGGAGAGAATTTTTAATTATTTTCCCGCCGGGCCATCTGTACCATTGGACAGTGTCATCAAAGGTACAAATGGCACTGATTTATTCCACAAGTACCATTATTTGTACAAATGGGACATATTAGCCGTAACATAGCCACACTTTCTCTTTACCGTACAGATATCATAAAGGGTGATTAAGGGACTAAAAGAGATCTAAATTTTCTTTGGGCTCTCTCGGTAGATTCTACCCACAATAGAGTCCACAATGAAAGTTGACATCAGGCAGGCGGCGCCGGGCGGCGGCGGCTTGTATCAAAAATAGGCCTAATATCGAAACTTATTTTGTCTTCTCAATGGAGGGGAAACAATAAGAGAACGGTGAACAAAATCAAGACGAGCAATACGTCTGTAAAAGTGTTTGTAGTCACTCATCTTAGCGCCTTCCCGATTGCTTCCTTAGCTGGCTACTTCAGAGCTCAGGGTCCGCTTTAGTTTCCTTTGTAAAAAGTACAAAAACTGCTACTTTTGACACTTTTAGTAAAGGTTTCTCGCACTTTTTGTAAAGGTCTTTCAATAACTTTCGAGGTTCTAATGTAAGTTAAGGATAATAGCAAAAAAGTTGCGCGAAGATTCCTGATAAGCTCACTTTACAGATTTTTTGTTGGAAAATGGCGCTAGTGAGACCGAATGAGGAGCCTTAATCTATAAAGCGTACCTTTTTTTTAAATAGTGGGGGGAACGAGTCTGTCCGACAGGTGTAACAATAATATACCGAATCATAAGTTACACAATTTGTTCATATAGAGCCTGCCTGGCTTTATAAGGAGAGATCGTTGATATGGCTTAATTAGCGAACACGGTGGGCTTGTATCAAATCATGGCTGAGACAACAGATACTTGCGGGGACGGCGCACATATCCAAGCCGTAAAAAAGTTAATATCTAAACCTATTCTTTATGTTTTGTCCTATCTACCTTTGTGTCACGTTATAAATACTATGTAAATTAAGATTCAAAATGCACCAGCTTCTCCTAAGCCACCTCGCCTCATCCGATGCCAGCCCCGGTTCATTTCCTGTCGTGGTTGCCGTTGATCTCCGGGCTCCTACTGAGACAGATACTATATTGTGTTTCTCTAAACCCTCATTTATAACTTGTGAAGGGCTGAATGAAGACGTCATCACCAAACTCGTATTTCGTATAATATACTCGTATGCTATATCGAAACTTTATGATCATACTAGCTTTCGCCCGCGGCTTCACCCGCGTCAATTTCGGGAACAGTGCTTTTTCCCGGGATGAAATGAATGAATGTTGCGAAGATTCAAGCAGACTAGTTTAGTAGTTAAACCATGAAGAGGTAAAAAACAAATATACACTCCTTTTCGCATTTATAATATTAGCAGGGATTGTTCATATCTATTGCTATTGTATAAAATATATTTTTTTAAACTTTTTAAAATAACAAACCTTTTATTGTTGTTTTCACTCGAAAGATCCATACTAATATTAAAAATGCGAGTCTGGCCGTCTATTACACTTTCACGGCTAAACCACTGGAACGATTTTCATTAAATTTGGTATGAATATAATTTAGGTTTAGGGGTCCAACTTAGGCTATATAACCGAGTCCCACGTGAGTGGAGCCGCGGGCAACCGCTAAATCTGATAAAACCGTAAATTAGAACATACTAAAATTTTTATTAAATAAAAATGTTTTATTTTGCTAAATCAGTTCTTCGTTCGTTCGAGAGAAAAGAGCTTTAATAAAGAAAAATGGGAACAAAAGAGGGAAAATGTGAAAGGGAGAGGTAGACTAAGAAGGAGTTTTGTAGAAAAAATAAAGGAAAAAGTGGGAGTGGTGTCGTATCAGGATGTGAAAAGGCTAGCGGAAGATAAGTTTTAGGTAGATAGATAGTTCTTCGTTCTGGCAAAACAATACACGAGTGAAGCCACGAGGCATTGCTAGTAGACTTATATAGCAGAGCTTTAAACCTGAATACCATTAGCATTTCCCAATAATTCCAGAAATCCAGGGCTAACAACCACTAATCACTATAACAATGAAAGCGATTCCGGCTCTCTCGCGTCGCGATAATCATGAATGTGGATGAAGCGGCAATAGGGCTGTCCAAAATGTTAAATACTTTTTTGTAATATTTTGTTGAAAACATTATAAAAATACATTTTATTACAAAAGCCGAGTCACGAGATCTCGTAGGTAGCAAAATGTGACGATTCACCAAACCCGAGATAAACCTCGGGTTTGGTGAATCGTCACATTTTGCTTCGTAAAAAGAATGATATTACTAAGTAAGTATTCATTTTGCTTATACCCCCTTTAAAAAAACAAGTGTAGCAGCAAATATGCTAACAGATATATCTAATAATAGAAACAAACGCAGTTTGACCTTTAGATAAGCATTGCACTGTAACTTGTTAAATAATGAAAAGGAAAAAAACATCACAAAATATGTACTGAGGGAATTTTGGGATAGACATTAATTTAGTCAAAGCTAGGATATGTGCTCCATACCTCCGCACAATATCTGTAGTCTCTGCCAAGCTTTAAAGACGCCCACCGTCCTTCAAAAACAAATGATTAGTGGAGGAAGCGCAAAATACATAAAGAGTCATGGCGAAACTCCATACATCGTTTGTACGAATAAAAAATTGAAATACAGATAACATAAAATAAATCGAATTAGTAAGAATACATAACTAGTAACATGTTTACCACCACAAAAAATTTTTAAACCCCGGGGTTTTTTTAATATTTAATTTTTTTAAAGTCGACCTTTAGCTTCGTTTTCATTCTCCATTATTGTCGCAACTGAAACATTATGTCATCCTGACAGTTGTTAGCATTGTCAAAACGGTATTGATAGTTCATTATGGTAGGTTAGGGTCATAGATTAAGTAGTTGTACCTGTGATTAAGCAATTAATTTTTACTTGGTGAAAAAGTGAGATGGCGAAATAGGGAAGTCCATGAGTAAGAAAAGGACCAACGATATTTTTTATATTTTTGTCTTTGTCATCGTGGCAATTTTTTTTTGGCCAATTCGACGCCAAGCAAAATCTTACACCAAACTAACAGTGAAATTATTTATTTTTTGTATTCAGAAAAATATTCATTTTAAGTAGTAGAATTTGTACGAAAGATATACAAAAAATAAGGGCATTTGTTACATAAATTGTGTGGCTCAGGAACACATTCCAGGGTGCCTACCACCATCTCTTAAAACCATGCAAGATCCAGTGAGTAGGCGAGACAGAGTAACACAGTAAGACGTCATCTCCTTTCATCATGTATTACGCTTTAAGAGATGGTGCCTACCACCATCTCTAATAACCATGCAAGAACGATAGTGAGCCTGCTACTTAAAAAGTAGATGATAACCCCCCCAGGTGGCTTACTACCATCTCTTAAAACCATGCAAGATCCAGTGAGAAAGCGGGACAGCGCAATACATCATGTAAGGCGACATCTCATTCACTCACTGGATCTTGCATGGTTTTAAGAGATGGTATAGCTTCCCAGGTATTAAATCGATGAATCTAACCTACCGTAATGAACTGTCAATATCGCTTTGACAATGCTAACAACTGTCAGGGTGACACAATTTTTCAGTTGCGTTAAAAATGACGAATGAAAACGAAGCTTAAGGTCGACTTTTATAAAATGGAATATTTAAATAACCCCGGGGTTTAAAATTTTTTTGTGGTGGTAAACATGTTACTAGTGAAGTATTCTTACTAATGCGATTTATTTTAAGTTCTCTATATTTAAATTTTTTATTCGTACAAATTCCGCCATCATTCTTTTTGTCGTTTCTTTGTAGTGATAAAAAAACGACCCCTAAAATGGCAAGTGACAGCCCTAATCGAATTGTGTTTGTGGTTTTGTTTGACGATTGTCCTCGTAACGACAGAAGGGCGGCTGCGGTTGCGTTGTTACAATCTCCGACACATTTTTGGAAACAAATCATCATTATTTTCAAAGCTCTGATTTTAATCCAATTTTATATAAAATTACGTTGGCTGCGAAACATGGGCGAGCGGTCACCGTAGCCTATTAACCATATATTTAAACAATTTTGTATTCTATGCTAATTGACATTAAAGATATATATTATGGTTAGTAAATACTAGGTAAATAGGTAGTACTTTTTCTCAAATTGCGATATCAGACAGGGTTCATGTTGTATCTATTTTAAGACAGTGACTTGGTTTGTAGTTTTAGAACAGAAATGTACAATATGAATTGCAATAAATGAATGGAATTGAATTGAATTGACCACAATACCCAAGTAATTTCACTATCTCTCACCCTTCAAACCAGAACAAGGCAATGGAAACATTGCTGCTTAGCGTCAAAAATAGGTGAGATTGAGGTACGCTGGAATTTTCAAAGAATGTAGTTTGTGAAGCAAAACGTTTTAGGTGTTTTAAGACAATTTTGAATTGACTAAGTAGGTATATTCTCAACATTTCGGTTTTATTGCAAAGATATAATATTATGTTGTACCAAACAAGATCAAATGTAAGTAAAAACGTCAACAAAATGATATATCACATGGAAACATGCGTACGCGGGGCCAAGATGGAAACCCTTGGGGTTCCATCAGAATATTGCATAAATAATTCCATATTAATATCTATCTGTCATTTGTATATCTATTTGTCAAGTGAGATAGAACTCGTAGGATAGAACCTATTTGTAATAAATCACTGTTACCCATCGGGTTTCTGATTTGACAATCAGTATTTATGCCTTTATGCTCTCTAATATATACCACTTGTAAAGTAAGACTCATTTATTTTATTTTTATTTTATTTATTTAGGACAATAAACAATTGTACAAAAGATAACAATTAAACACATAACAATTCAATGTATGTATAGTTGTACAACCAGCACCATTATCCTCAGACTACTAAGTTATATAACAAAAACAACAAAGTAGTTGCGACACAAAACAATCATTGCATCTGAAGTGTTTTTTAATGACTGTTATTTACAAAATTAAACTCAAAGGTTGTCAAGTCGACAACGAATAAAAACGAATAGGAATTGAGTGAAGTTTTAATTCTATTTATTTATTTAACTTTATTACACAATTGTAAACGGCGGACTTAAAGCTTTATCTACCAGTCAACCAAATGATTGATGCAGAGAAAGGTAAGAGGTAGTGCAAAATTTTGAATTAAGTAATTATATGCTACTAATCTAAATATTTTACTTCAACCTTTCTTGTGTGCTAGCTGGCGTACCTACTACTTCAATTTGGCCCCTGTGTAATGTAAAGCGCGACTATGGATCAGAAGAGATCACCAACAATGGTAATTCTGGAAATGGTACAAATCAAGCAGACGGTAGACTATAATATGTTACTAGCTTTCGCCTGCGGCCTCGCCCGCGTTATATTCGCTTGGGAACAGTGCTTTTTTCCGAGACAAAAAGTACCCTATGTCCTTCTCAATACTTCTGACTATGCGTATGCGAAATTTCAGGAAGATTCTTTTAGCAGATGGGGCGTGGAAGCGTAACAAACAAACTCACTTTTACATTTATAATATTACTAGCGACCCGCACTAGCATCGCATTGGCATAAAAACCTTACTCTTGAATCACTCTATCTATTAAAAAAACAGCATCAAAATCCTTTGCGTAGTTTTAAAGATTTGCGAAAAGCTACTTTGTTTTATACTATGTAGTACTATGTACTATGTAGTATAGTGTAAATTATAATTGAGCTGTGTACTTCACAGTGTGTAGACAGACCTAATGGAAGTACAGGAGTCCCAAGACATCCTCAACTAAGACTAGAACAGTCAGTGGACAGACGGGGACAGATGGCGCGACAACGTTATCAATCACGGCTGAATTGGGGATGCGGGCCCTGAATTGCTTAGTTGATTGCTTTGGGCTTGTCTATGGTATTGCTATTTTTAGATAAATTATATCTTATTTTTATGGTTGAGTTCGTTGAGCTGTTAATTAATGATCCATAACACCCAAACTATATGTCTTGACTTCTTTATCTTTAAAAGTTTTCACTAATAGTTATATAGCGCCATGCAATATTTGTTATGTTTATTATAGTCTGAGGTTGTTCTTTTGTAATAAGTATAATTGTAACAATCACACGTCTACACTGTCCACACCACGACATTATGCCGAGCGGAGTCCATTTTGGTGCATATTCAAAAATGTTTTTTCTTTGTCCAAACCATGTAGGTAATAAGTTTTCGTTTTGGTTATGTATCAAATAAAGACATTTTCTTTCTTCTTTCTTTCTAAACTTATAAAAACTAGAATAGAATACGGAGCCAGCGTGGGTTTCAATTAATAAATTAGCTTGAAATCTGATTCTTTATAAGTATTTTTCTAGTGTGCTCAGCTTAGGGCCCTAGGGTATGGTTTATTTATGGTCCCAGGTATCGCGGCACTACTGGTAATTTTAACGTAGCAACTGCTGTCTGATCTCCATAACTTTTTTTACATGAAAACCAGACCAACAGGATCACGATCAGCCTGGCTAAAGAAATCTAACACATCCGATAACATTCGGAGCTGGCTTAATGTGTCTTTCAAAGCACAGAGGAGCTCAAGATAGAAATACCACTAGTAGCGACCAATCCAAGTAGGGCCAGGCACGCCGTCACTTGACTTCCTTATGACTATTCTTCTTAGATATTAAAGAACTGAGTTTGTGACTCTGTCGCCAATTTAACATAGAGACTGGAATCTTAGCGTAAACATACATCGATCTTTTATAATTTATCGCTATTCTATCTTTGAAATGTAAACTTATATCGTTTCTAGCATTTTTCTTTAACAATTAAAAAAGGACACGTGATTCGCACATACACATGCTCTGAAAACATTAGTCAAGCTTGTGACGTCAGAAAAATTCGCGCTAGGGCAATACGCCGGAATGAAAGATTAAATCGGAACTGACCGAAGTTTAGAGATTTCTAGAAGCGACAAAGAACGTCAAATTAATTTGTAAATTGTTTTTAATTTTTGCATGCTGGAAACAGTTATATTATGCGAAAAATAATTTGATTTGATTGTTGTTGTTAAAATGGTATAAATGTTTAGTTTAAAGGTACTCTTTATTGCATAAAAACAATTATTAACATGACAAAGCATTTAAAGGTAGGTAAGTTGACAAAAGGCAGCCTCATCGCTGCGATCTTTTCGAGTCAACCAATATGTAATAAATTTGAAAACTTTTTTGGAAACTATAAATGAAATAGGCTAATTTTATATCTAGCTGCCTAGGCGAAGACCGTTCTCTGAACTTGCACAAATAATTTAAGACTAAAATTAACCAAATCGGTCCAGCCATACTCGAGACTAACGAACGGCAATTGATTTTTATATATGAAAAAAGAACAAGATAAATCAATTAAGGTCTGGAATTATTTATAGACATTTTGTATATAAAAAAATACCTTCTACTACTACTTACTAGAAATCTTTAAAATATTAAATTCTCGTTTAAAATCTTTACATAAAATATAATGATTAAAATTATTGACTCCAAAAATCACAAAATGATTTCCAATAATATCATAATCTTAAATTAAACTATTTTATACGGTTTTCTATCGCGTTTATTGCTATTCGTTTTGTATTCTTGTGACATCAGAAACAAATGACACAGACGAATGTCAACTCAGTCTGCCTGCGACCATGAGCTCTGTAAAGTGCTTGAAACGTTAGGTATAAATAAGTAATCAATAAACGCGATAGAAAACCGTATAAAATATTTTAATTTAATGTGTAACAATCGCGAAAACATAAGAAATCATTATATCATAATCTGTTTTCATCTATAATCATCATTTAAGGGGGTATCTCAGTTATTCCACTTGTATCCTCAGTTTACACTTTAGAGCCTACGCTTTAATCATAATCCTATGTATATCCTCTCCATCTAATATATCCCATATATCCTATCATATAATATGGCGTGACTGGTTATAACAACTGCTGTCTGGGAGTCTAAAAACGCCACTTTGAGCAATTCATCGAATCGAATTCATATTACGAATTCCTAAGCAATTCTGTAGCAATTCCTATTTCTTTAAATTTTTTTGAAGAGGAATTGCAAATTTAAGTTGTCCATTTTACAAAAAATAGAGGAATTGCTACAGAATTGCTAAGGAATTTGTTATATGAATCGATTCGATGAATTGCTCAAAGTGGCGTTTTTAGATTCCCTGATCTCCGTAAGACCTCCCCATGTTCTAATCCAGCCTCTTCCAGAAAACACAGACATCGTCGAAATAAATCCGCGGCGCATCGCTTTATCATTTTAATCGGTTTCCGTCGGCAGGTGTGAAATGTCCCGCCATTTCAACAATTTCATTTCGCACCATTCACACATCACCTTGTATGTTTCTCAGATTCAATTTGTGCATTTCTGTGCTTTTTGGTGCTGGAAATTGTGTTTGTAGGTTTATAATAAAAACTTCGTGTAAACTTTTTCACTGTCATGTTGAATTTTCAGCCTTTAGTGTGTGTAGCCCAATTGCCCAGTCATCATTATCCTTTCAACCGCAAGCAGTCCACTACTGGAAATAGGTTTCACCTATGGATTAACAGAATGACTGGTCGCAAGCGTCCTGTATTCATCGCTTGTCTGCGTTGTACTTTAGGTCATCTGACCATCTGGGGATTTAGCCAAAGTCACAATTTCTAAACGTTAACGAAGTTCCACAACAAATTGAATGGCAAAGAATTTGGAATCGCAAATTTTTCTTTTTTAATATATGTTATTGGGTTTGATATACGATTGACCACGTAATTTAGCGCTGCTTATGTAAATTACCGTCAGAAGCAAAAATGGAAAAAGGATGATAAGTATGGCTCTTGAAAATAATCTTGCATTCATGAATAGTTTTTTCAAAAAAAATCCCAAAAATAAGTGGACGTGGTTATCGCCAGATGGAATACACAGAAATGAAATAGACTATATAGCTTCCAACAACAGAAAAGTGTTCCAAGACGTACACGTTTTAAATAAATTTAATTTTAACACCAACCATAGAATGGTGCGTGCAGTCATTAGTAGTAAAGAACTGAAAAAAAGCAGAAAGAGATTTAAAGAACACACTAATTTTGAAAGAAACCAAGAATCGAGAAGTAGAGCCAGGAACATAGTAGAAGAGAAATACAATAATGAGATAGAAGAAATTTATGGGCCTTTAATTAATAAAAGTTTAAAACCAAAAATAAGTTACACAAAGAATACAGAAATTGGAATGTTAGTAGAAAAAAGAAAAAATCTAATGAAACATAAAAAAGATAAAAAAATCCGCCATGATATTGCTTACTTAAGTAAACAAATAAGCAACAGTATCAAAAAACATAGGAATAAAAGACGAACAGATATAATAAAATATCACATAGAAAAGACGGGCGGTATTAGAAAAGCTTTGAAGGAACTGACAGAAACTAAAAGTTGGATACCAAATGTCAAAAATAAAACTGGTAAACAGGTGACGACAAGAAAGGACATACTTCAGGTGGCAACCGACTTTTACAAACAATTATATGCAGCTGAAGAAATACCTTCAGACTTAAATGTAAATCTTGAAGAGGAAAATATTGAAAACGTACAATTTTTCCTACAATCAGAAATAGAATTTGCTATCAACAGCCAAAAAAAAGACAAAGCACCAGGACCAGACCACATTACTAATGAAATGATAAAAGAATCAGTAGCAGTAGCCGAAAATTTAAAGAAAATCACTGATATGTATAACCATGTCTTAAGCACAGAGCATATACCTTTTCAATGGACTAAGAGCACAATCACATTAATACATAAAAAAGGAGACAGAAAAGATATACATAATTACAGACCAATATGCCTCATGTCAAACATATACAAAGTGTTTTCAAAATTAATATTAAATAGAATATCCACCATAATGGATGAACAACAACCCATGGAACAAGCGGGCTTCAGAGCAGGCTTCTCAACAGTTGACCATATGCACGTTATAAGACAGCTAGTAGAAAAATGCCGAGAATATGGTAAACCCTTATATATAGCATTTGTTGATTATACAAAAGCCTTTGACTCAATAAGGCACCACTGCCTTTGGAGAGCCCTAATTCGACAAGGTGTGCCAAAAAAATACGTAAGAATAATCAAAAATATTTACACCAATAGTACAGCACAAATAAAGCTAGAATCTACTGGGGAAGAGTTTCCAATAGCAAGGGGTGTAAGACAAGGAGACCCGATGTCCCCTAAACTTTTCTCTGCAGTGTTGGAAGATATATTTAGGGAACTCGAATGGGAAGAGCTAGGCATAAACATCAATGGCAGGAAACTCAATCACTTAAGGTTCGCAGATGACTTAGTCCTTATCTCTGACAACGCCAATACTCTCCAAAGTATGTTAAGACAGCTTGCCGAAGCAAGTGGGGCAGTTGGTCTCACTATGAACCGATCAAAAACCAAAATAATAACTAACAGAGAAGAAATACCAATTAGAATAGAGAATGAAGACATTGAATATGTTAAAAAATACACATACCTAGGCCAAATAATATCATTTTTGGATCAAACAGATACAGAAATAGAAAAAAGAATAGCTTGTGCATGGAAAAAATATTGGTCGCTAAAAGAGATAATGAAAAGCAAACATTTTCCAATGAGCGCAAAAAGAAAGGTGTTCAACACTTGTATACTGCCATGTCTTACTTACGGATGCCAAACGTGGGCCTTAAATCAAAAACATCTTCTAAAACTCAGAACTTGCCAAAGAGGAATAGAAAGAAGTATGTTGGGGGTCACATTAAGGCATCGCAAAAGAGCAGAAGATATAAGACATACAACTAAGATAGAGGACATTATACAGAAAATAAGAAAATTAAAATGGCGTTGGACTGGACATATGACTAGAGATAGTAGAATTAAATGGACACAAATAGTAACAGAATGGCAACCACGTGATGGCAAAAGAAAGAGAGGCAAACAAGCGAAAAGATGGATGGATGATATTAAAAAAATTGGAGGAGCAACATGGACAAGGAAAGCTCAGAATAAAAGCGAATGGAAACAGCTGGAAGAGGCCTATGTGTCACAGGACACGCTGATCACTAATCCATAGAACTCTTTGTTAATATATGCAGATGTATTTGAAATGTATGGTATCAGCAATAAAGGCTATAAATAAATGTAAATTACCGTACATTTTGTTCTTGTCGACTTTCGTTTACTCGGCGTATTTTCGAGGGGTGTTCGACACTGCGCTTGAATGTTGCCATCCAAGAACCTTTTTATTCCATCAGCCTGATGGCTGTTAATTTCTGAAAAATCGATGTCCATAGCCGCAAATAAACTGGGTTTATTTTGAAATCCTCAAAAATATTAACTGCAAACTATTATATACAAGCAACCATTAAGAAGCTTAAAGATTCAATCATGTATATAGATAGTTCTTAAGATTGTATAATAATTGTAAATTTTTGTCCATAAACCTACATAATACTTCAAAGAAAATAAATAATAAAAGGTTCATCATTGCTTAGTTCACTAAATCCTTGATACAAAAATGTAGATAAATTCCAAACAATTTCCGGTCTAAATTAACAAAACGAAGTCTTCTTAGACTCTTGTATCTAGAAATAAAAACACGAGAAATTAAGTTTAACTGCCCCACTCACTTCTTCTGCCCCATAGCCCTTTAGAGGTCAAAGAAGCGGTGCCAAGGAATTACTATAAACTTTTTCCGATTCCCATTTTGATTCTATTTTATAAGGCTTCAATCTATTACTGCTTACTCTGTCCTTTTGAAAACACTTTCATTTGTTAAACAGATGCTAATTTAAACAACCTATATTCCTTATGTTATGTCTTACTCACTGCAAGCCTAACGACCTGGAGATTTTCTTGGTCTTCGATACCAGAGCTCTCCACTCTTTCCTACTCAACCAGTCGGCCCTTTGTGGGGCGTTCAGGTCTTTCACGACTTCATACCCTACAATGTTCTTGCTGTATTACAACACACATAATACATAATACTTTCTTCTTTTTGGGGTGCCTTTCCAAATTATGAAGGTAAGCGATTAGTAAGTTAAAGTCCTTCTCTAAGTTTTAACTCTATTTTTATTTCTTTTTTTATCTATGGATAGATATATCTCGGCAAAGCATGCTATTATGGTCCAATCCAGGATCATTTGCTAACCCGATCCCAGATGTTCTGTAGTCAGGATTTCTTCCTTCTTTCCCGTTTTTTTCAAGCCCTCTGAGTTGTATGGGGTCGTATCGTTGATGTCGAAAAAAATGAGTCAGTAAGGAGACTTTTAATGCCTCATTTTTCATCCACATGCAGGCGCTCCGAAGTACTCCGAACCATGGCTCACTACCGTCACGTTCTTACAGCAATCTTGATTGTAATGTGTCTTTAAACTTCACTATCGCATAAATAAAAATAAATAAAAATAAAAAAAAATAAAAAAGCCTTTTATTTCTTGTAGCAACTTTTACAAAGATATATATATATATAACACTTATATCTACTTATTTATAGTTTTACACTTACTCCATTTAAGTATTCGTTGTTTTGTACTAAATGTACTTAATTTATACATTTTAGGTAGGTATTATTGCATCGAATGAGTGTGGGTTGGTTTTTTGTAGTCATTTCTATGAACCAAAGAAACCTATTTTTTATTTATTTATTTTACGTTGTACAAATACAAATGCAATACTTACGTTAGTACATTATTTAGAGTTTTAGTACAAGAACCCCTTCTGGTAGGGTGAAGGCCTCCTCTGAAGAAACAAGATAAATAGGAACCATACTTATTGGTATACTTACAAAGTCTTGTGTATTTAATTTGTATCAAGAATAATATGAGAATAGTACCGTATAGGAATTATGTTAAGCCATGACAGTTTTGAAGTTTACTTGTGTGAGTACACATAGGTGTGGGTATGTTTTTTGAAATATGGTATAAAAAGAACTATAAATATCTATCTATTTTTTAACTTCTACTATAAGTAACTATTTATTACCATAACAAGCTGTCCTAATAGACACGTGTAAATGTCCTGCAGATATTGCATTATTTCATTTTCTTCAATCAGAGGGTTGTGGTCGTAATCTCCCACGGGGACCAGCCGGATTGGAAGATGTTGTTTTTGAATTTTTAGTTTTTTGTTATTTTAATTCCAGGGGGGAGGGTGGTACAGTATATACTCGCTTTGATTTTTTTTTTTTCTTTTTTTACGTTTCTTTGATTTCCTTATTTGCCAAATTGTTTTTGTTAATAAGAAAGTTTAGCATGCCTGATTTCTGGGCTCCTTCTGAAATGCTAGATGTTCGGCGAGGTGGCGGTGTTTGAGCGGGCAGTAATTTATTCTTCTTTTTAGCATGAATATTTTTTTCGACTTGTTGTTGGGGACTGTACTCTGGTGAAACGGAGAGCGATCTTTTATTATTTGCTGTGTCCGTTTTATTTTGTAAAATAATTAGTTTGTCATATTTTATAATTGCGGTGTTGCCTTTTTCTTTCTCTAGTTTCACTTGTTCTTGTAGTTTCTTTCTTATTTCAAGTACACTCTTCGGGTAATCTTCTTTAATGTAGTAAGCAGTATCTTTAAGGTTTCTTTTATGCTTCAATATGTTTATTTTTAAACCAAGCGTTAGGAATGTTATTACAACTGGACGTATTGTTTCTCCTTTTCTTCCTATTCTTTTTACCTCCTGTATATCCCTATGGTCAATTTTTACAGACAAATGTTCAAGTATAAAATTGATCATACTGCTTTCCAATTTTGAGTAAGAGTCTTCCTTTTCTTCTATTCCAAAAAGTACCAAGTTCCGCTGTCTAGACCATTTTTCCAAATATGTCAGTCTTTTTTCTTGACTTTCTACTTTATCTTTAATATGATCATATTTTTCTGTCCATATTTTAAATTTTTCTTCTAACAATTCATTTACATTATGTGTTACGTGTTTTGTGATCTCTGCACCACTTTTTAAGATTGTTTCTTTTTGTTCATTCATATCGCTTTGAATTTTTCGAAGCATACTCATTACTTCTTCCATCATCAAAAAATAAATAAGTAATGATAACTGGATCTAGACTTGATGCCTCGGGTTGTCGATAAGCGGCGCGTGCAGTGGCAGGCGGAGTAAAATATCTACCCGACAAGCTAAAAATGTATTGATGGCGTTTGAATAGGTGACAATTTTTTAATTAAATCACTGTTTGGAAACTTAAATCAACGTAATAAAACACTTTCCCACTTCACAGTCACTCATGTCATAAATATTTATTAATACTTTGAGCTTATTGTCCGATTAACTATTTTTTAGAAATTATTTTAACGGACCACGACGTTAGCACACTCGGAGGCGCCCTCCCTCACTATCGCATAAGGTTTCCTTTAATGATAGTAGTAAGTGATGTTCAAATAAATAAATGAATAAAAAAAAATCTTCAATTTCCGTTGGTGGCTCATCTTTATAAAACATAGTATAAAACAAAGTCGCTTCCTGCTCTCTGTTGACGCGATTTTTTTAATAGAGTATTCCATATGAAAGTTTTTATAGCCGTGCGAAGCAGGGTCGGGTCGCTAGTTTATTATATTTATACGCGTGTTGTAAGATTATTCATTCTACGCAGCAGCGGAACCGTAGCTACGCATTTATCTATCTAGCTCCAAAAAATGCGAGGCAAATTTGTCGTTTTTTTTTTGACGCAAACGAATCAATTGTTTGGATGTCCGAGTGTTTCGCCAGAGCATTTGATATCGTAAAAACAATGACCATTCCAGCCTCTCGCCATTATACCCTCGAAGAATTAAGACGTGGTGCAAGTTATAAAATATTGATGTTTTTCTGCAATTAATTGGAAAACATAAGATACTTCACGCAAATTCGTAATTAGACAATTAACCAATCGTCACGACATAGGCTTAATAACGGACTGCCCTTTATTTTCTCCACCAAAACTCCAAAAATAATGCCGAATCTTTAAAACATTCTCATTCCTCCTTAACTTTGTAAGAAAGGTCGTAAAAATGGTTGTTATTTTGGGTCTTGAAAAATCGGCTTCCATTCCTACTTATTTTACACTAAAAATCCGCCTGTAAAAGTTATCTAGTATTTTTAAGTTAACTCTATCGTTTATGACTTGTACCTATTCCACGAAATAAATCCCATGGACTTAAACTATGAAAACGGTTCCGACTTCCGGCGCTGAGGATGCCTCCGCGTCACTTCGCACTGGGGCTACCATGCGTCCGAAAAAAAATTGGACTTTTTTTATAGGCATTAATTACACTGCGCCTTTTCGTGTTTTGACATACATAGAAAGCTTTCCAACTACTTATTTCTGTGTCAACTGAATCAACTGAATGTACAGTGGGCTACAGAGTAAAGTAGTACAATTTACTCTTAAACTTACACCTTAAGTGGTTTACTTTTTATGTTAAATGAATCCATGATGGTTACGGTTCGAATACGATGTAGAATACACAATTTATGTTTTTTTATAAATTTGATTATTTTGCGTAAAATAATATAATACCATACTAGCCGGACATTTGCTCAAACAGTAAATAGTCCTGAATGGATGAATCCAGAGACAATGCGACTAGGATACCTCCCGGTTATCCCGGTTCTTAGAGCATGATGACAGCTTGCAATTTTGCCTGTAGTCACAGGCTTCTCTGGAGCCTACAGCAGGCACCAGCATGTTGGCATTATGTAATTTTTATACTATTTAATTTTCAACAGTAAAAACAATTAATAAATTATATATTACAATCGGCCGAACTAATCATTGTTACCTGTTTAAAAAAAACAATAGCATATCGGGAGTGTCAACAGGAGTGGGGGTAATAATGCCGCAAGTTCAATTGTTTTTCCCGTTTAAAAAATATTAATTTCCAGTCAACGCGCAAATAGTATTTTTTACTTAAAAAATGCCATAAGTAAATATTGATGAGTGCTGGGCTATTCAAGTGTAAAAAAGTACAAAAAAAATTACCTTGTCACCCTACCCTTCCGAGAATCTGATGAAAGACGGCAATTTCCGAACCGTGCTAGACTGCAACACTTTTTAAGTAAAATTATTCGCCTCGGCGCTCTTCCTGATTTATTCACAAAGTCTTCACTGCTGGACATAGGCTTTCCCAGAATATTTTAGCTGTGATTGTATTATCATTACTATCACTGCATAGTATAAAACAAAGTCGCTTTCTCTGTCCCCATATCCCATTGTATGCTTAAATCTTTAAAAAAAACTGCAACGGATTTTGATGCGGTCTTTTAATAGATAGAGTGATTCAAAAAAAAGGTTTTGATGCCCATGCGAAGCTGAGACTGGCGAACCATCGCGCAGAATAGAAAACTGTGGCGCTCTCTCGTTTCGGAGACCATATCCAGTTCGCGTCACTGAGTCGAAGTTGGAGTCAGATGCTTTTAGGCAGTCTACAAGATCTAACAGTGTTCCTACTAGTCTAGTTTTCCTCGTTTGTATCGTGTGGGTTCTAAGGCCAACCCATCATGTAAACCTTGGTGATAGAATTCTTCAAAACAGCTTCAATCTATTTTCCACATTAAAAGGGTTGCGGAGGTCAGACGACGATCCATAGTAACCAATACCGCCATATCCAGGACCATAAGTAAAACGTACCCTGGGGCTGAAGCATTATCTCATGATGTTACTGGAATGAAAATCACGCTCGGATGAAGACATAACTATAAAACAATAAGACGAACCAAACAATTTAACTTTAGACTTCAAGTAATTGATTCAAGAGAATACCACTACAGTATTGATGTTCCAGCTAGTAACACTGACCAATAATGTTATAGATGTTCCATGTACAGAAGAGCTCGATAACTTAGCGAGACGTGCGTGTCCGTAAAGATGCGCGCGCGCGTCAAGCGAAGGCGAGTGCGCGTGCTTGGTCGCCATTAGTGGCATTTCTATCTTGAGCTACTCCGTGCTTCGGAAGGCACGTTAAGCCGTTGATCCCGCTCGTTGGGCTATCTGACTTAGCCTAGCCTTTAGGTAGTCTGAAAAAATTGACAGTGCTGGCCACTAACAACCCCATATCATGTTCCTATTGACTTGGTTTCCCTGTAAAAATGGTAACGGAGGACAGACGGCAGTCGCTCTACTTAAATAACAAGTACCACTAAATCAGAACCATGATTAAATCGAAGTAAGTAAACGAAGAAGGAGAACTATGTAATAAATATCCATTATTTTAAAGGATTGACTACACAAAGATGCCTTCAGTCCATCTAAAGGAAAGCGGTTACCGTCGCCTATAGATATCTATTCTACCAGGATTGTCGCGAGCCTTTTGCCAATCCTAATGGAATCTTACACACATTTTTTTTGTTATTGGTATTTACAGATGCATCAACAAAATTCTTACTCACTCCGCTAGTTCAACGAGTAGAGTTTGCCCTCCGAAACAAGAGAGTTCCAAATTCGCTAGAATGTTTTATTCTTTACGAGGACTCGAATTACCAGTTTACAGCACGCTGCAGGTTGCACCATCGCGAGTGCCATTTGGTGGCTAACCACTTCCTCTTAAAACCATGCAAGCTAGTACCAAGAACGATTGAGTAAGGGCGATGTCGCTTTACATCATGTGTTACGCTGTCTCGCTAACTCACTGAATCTTGCATGGTTTTAAGAGGTAGTGGTAAGCCACCTGGGGTGGCCTTGATGTTTCACTATATTAAGTAAATGTGTTCCTGTATTATTATTTTTTGTGGTGCAATAAAGAGTTTGTGTTTGTGGCCAGTTCGTCTTCCCAATTTTCCCACATAGACTGTTTCAATATTAAATAAATTTTACTTTTTTTACATCTATTTCTTCATGTATCAATGACGCTACCACAATCCAAGTTCCAAGACTTCGGAATGTAACTGGATCCGGTGCTAATTAAAACTTTCACCAGATTGCTATTTCGTTTCTACATTTTATCAACTAGATTTAAAGGATCTTTGTCTGTCAACTTGTCAGAATCATATTTGAAGTTTTTGGTTGGAAGTTGGTCCTTCGAGCGGGATTAACTCAATAGATAAGCACAAATTATAGCTACTACGTACGTACGTATTCCATTATAAGTCTTTTCTGCATTTCATGTGTACAGCTAAAACGAAAGGTATCTTGAGCAAAATAGGGTCAGGTACTCATGACATCTAAAGTAACTACCTCCGCGGTCAAGTGGTTAAGACATTTGCCTGTAGTTCCGGTGGTCGTGGATTCAATCTTCCAGTTCTTTCCAGTTTGGTCATTGCAGGTGATTCACACCTGATTGTCTGATAATAAATATAATAGAGTAACGTGCCTTTAGTCCTGGCTACCATCTGCTATTAGTTAATTTGGTGTAGTTCTTCTGGTGCCAGGTTTTACCGACAATTGCATTCTATGGATGATTGATGATTGAAGTGAGGCAGGTGATCTTTTTTTGTATATTCACATATATATGTCTTAAATGCCTCTCTCTCTCGCTTCTATCGGTACTTTCTTCCTTCCTTTCTTTATTTTTTAACAAGTGGAAAAATTCTGCAGTATTTTTCACTTTCCAATTTTCCCTATGTGATGCGATAGACCACACTGCCAGACAGCGCTGATAAAACCAACGCAAATCGCATCTCAACAAAGTATTCCCAACTTTCTCCGAGCATTTAATAAAAAAAGCATTCAAAATTAAGTAAAATTGGAAGGTTTATTCCTTAGTGAAGGAATACAATTTTAAAATCCCTCGAATCCCGTCTCGGAAGCGGGATTGCAAGTTTACGAGCGACTTGAAATCGACATTTTATAACTGAGGATTTCGTCTAATGTCGCGATCTTCGATTCCAAAAGCTTTTGATTATATTGAGCTTTCAAAACTCGTAATACAAACATTGAATTTAAAGTTTGAAAGGTTGTTCTTACAGAGGCTGGCTGGCAGCGGAGCGGTCACTATTGCGATGCGTATCTTAGCGTTTTCCCGGTTGCATCTTCAGCTTACTCGTTAGGAGCTTAGGGTGCGCATAATCCTGGTTTAAGATATGGTGGCACTAGTTATTACAACGACTACAGTCAATCCTCTGTTACCTTCCCTTTTAAAAGGGAAACCAGACCATATCATATTTTACTTTCTTATTTTTCTCTCTCTCCACCACTGGTTGCCTGATAGAAAAGGCTTTAAGTCCACCATTTACATATTTTTAATGAAGTTAAATAAATAAATAAAATAAATACCTACTGTAAGAGTTTTAAGCTGCCTTAAGGCATGCTGATACTCTATGGCAATAATAGGCTAATTAATCCAGGGATCACGGCTAAAGGAGCTCTAAAATCAATTAGGTATTAGAAACAAAAATCAGTCAAACAGCTTAATTATATACCGCTACGAGTTTTTGAGAAAAGGTCTTGACGAACAGATAGACAGACGGGCAACAAAGTAATTACTTTCCCTTATAGGTATAGGTAGCTATGGAGGAGTTTCTCTTAGCTTTCTCTGCTTTGGTTGACTGGTAGATAAAGCCTCAGGCTTTAAGTCCGCCGTTTACAATTGTGAATAAAGTTAAATAAATAAATAAAAGGGATCTCTTCCAGACAAACAATAAATAACATAGGGGGCAGAAGTATGAACAATCGAGATATAACCCTTTGATTATAATCAAACAATAACCATATTATTAATAAAAACTACTAAATTCCAAAATATAAATATTTTTCTGTATTTTCTGCTCGAAATATCAGTGTTCCCATGAACGCGCTACTTCCAGCTATTATTTTAAATCCGAAATTATTTTAAAGTGATTTCCGCGTGAAACGTGGTTTTATGCCTCAATTATGGCGTTTGTTTGTTTTTCTGGTATTTCTGCGCGAGTTTTTTACGATTGAAAAAACAAATTGAGAATTTTCAGTCACTTTATGACTTAGAGTATTAAACCAACCAGGGGCGCCACACGCACATTTCTATGTGAAAAAGTCTGGCACATTCCGCGCGCGGGGTGAGGTAACACATACAATAAGTATTAACACTATAGTCCGGTCAAATTAGACCAAAAAATTAGTAAACCCAAGACAAATTCAGGGGAAGCTGAAAATTCTTACAATTGTTTAAATCATAATTATAAACATTGTCTTAAAAGTCCCAATCGATCCCATGTAAGGAAAAAATTTTACCGGGGTAAAAAGGTCAAAAAAATGGGTTTTTCGCGATTTTCTTGAAAACGGTGAGTTTTATCGCAAAATTACCTCAGACATAATTTGTAGATCAGGAAATTTCCTATAAAAAAGGTATTAATAATTTCTTTCTTAAAAGCCACCGCTTCTGAGATATAACGATGCAAAAAATTGCAAGCGTCATAAACGCACACGTTTCCACGCCACCTCTGAGGTAGTGTACTTAGCGCAAGTATATGGGCGCGCGCTTATAAGTTGCAATTTTTTGCATCGTTATATCTCAGAAGCGGTGGCTTTTAAGAAAAAATTATTAATACTTTTTTTATAGGAAATTTCTTGATCTACAAATTATGTCTAAGGTAAATTTGCGATAAAACTTACCGTTTTCAAGAAAATCGCGAAAAACCCATTTTTTTGACCTTTTTACCCCGCTAAATTTTTTTCCTTACATGGGATCGATTGGGACTTTTAAGACAATGTTTATAATTATGATTTAAACAATTGTAAGAATTTTCAGCTTCCCCTGAATTTGTCGTGGGTCAAATGTCTAATTTGACCGGACTACTAATGCATTATTCGATCACTTCGCTACTCACACACTTCACAAAATTATACACTAGAAGAAAAAAAAAACACGCACACAAGTAAAAGCAGGGTGGTTGCTACCACCTCTTAAAACCATGCAAGATCCAGTGAGTAAGGGAGATGTCGCCTTACATTATGTATTGCGCTGTCCCGCTTACTCATTGGATCTTGCATGGTTTTAAGAGACGGTAGTAACCCCCCAATATGACCGGTGAGCATATACATTTAGCAGAGGGATTTGCATCTCGGTAGCCACTTCGGTTGGTTTAATGCTCTAAGCTTTATGATAATTTGTTTGGCTTATGACAACCATTATGGAAGGCAAGATAGAGGGAAGACGGGGAAGTGGATGTCTCAGGGAGTAGCCACACTTATTGACACGGACTGGCCGGTTTCTATCAGTCACCTTTACATCTATAACGATGACTACTGGTCGGATATATAAAAAAAACATTTTTGCATTATGATTCACGAGGTTTGGTTATAGGCAGAACATATACCACGGGCGGGTGAAACCACGGGGAACAACTAATTTTTTTTTATTCATGTACAGTGGTCAACGCATTTACAATATTAAGTCAGACGGCAGTCGCTCCATTGTAATAACCAGTTCCGCCAAATCAGGACCATGATTAATAGCGTACCCTGGGCTCTGAAGCGTAAGCTGAAGACGTAACCGCGAAACACGCTCGGGCGAAGAAGTACATTGGGCAACGCAGATAAATAATCTTCCCTTACACTTACACTTCAGCAGTTTACTTACGAGTATATATGTGGCTTACTGTATGTATACTGTATACTTAAAAATACTCCAATTTATTTATTGCATTTCACATAGAAAGATAAATCTTCCACGCTGGTCTGGGAGAAAATGAAAAACATAGAATGTACCAGCTGCTTCTCTTCCCGCGCAAGCCGTAAAAGTCGTCTGAGGGAATCGCCAAATGGGGAAATCATGACATAGGCGATGCGGCTAGCAACCCATCACTATTAATTTCCTGTTTCAACTACCATTATGCTAAACGTGGCCTAAGGTCTTATGGCTCTAGGCTCTGTCTACCGCGTATGGGATAGAGACGTGATTATATGTATGTATGTAAGATAAAACTTTAAACTAGGAAAGTTTTGTACAAGTGTTACTACATCTGTATACAACATGTATAAAGTTTTGTGTTGTCATCTATTTACTTCTAATTTCTAAAATCTCCTTTTGCGTCAAGAGTCAAAAAATGAGAAAACGGCTGTTTCCCATTCCACATTCAACACATAAAACTTTGTATTCATTCTGTTACATCGTAAATTTATATTAAGTGGGGGGTACTCGCACCTACTCATCGTGTATAGCGTAATGTCGGTGCATATGACTCTTAATGAGTTTTGTTAATGTTTTGTGTTGTTTCTCTTGCGGAATGTTTATTGTAATTTATGTGGAGGTTTAATTTTGTTCTTTCGCTATCTCTCTTTAGAATATTCCCGGGTGCATCATCACTGTAGGTTCAGGACCCAGGGTTTGCTGAAACGTGATGACTTAGTTTATTCCCCATCTTTACTAGGTTACTCATCATTCAGTATAGTAAATGTTCGCCATTTAGTGGTCGTTAACAAAAACTTCAGAGGCCAAGAGGTGATTTTGGAATAGACTGAAACCAAAAGAATTAGGAATCGCCGCGTGGTGTCTCTACCGAGGCAAATTCTTTAATCTATGTTGAAACCAGATAACATTTGTCATTCTCATATTCATTGGAACGCAAAGGGTAGCGTACAGTGCGCTTTACACTAAGGAATTGTGATATGACCCCTTCTCTCCCTCTCCCTCTTTCTCTCTCTCTCTCTTTCTTTCTCTCTCTCTCTCTCTCTTTCTCTCTCTCTCTCTCTTGCTTATCTTAGCGCTCTCCCGGTTGCTTTCTCAGCAATCTGCTTCGGAGCTAATGGTCCGCTTTCCTGCTAATTCAGTTTTTCTTTCAGAAAGCCGTTTTTTTAAAAGTCTGCAATAGCGCGCGTGGCACTTAGTATAATTGTGTAAAACACATGATATATTTAATAAAAAAAAACACGAAATGAATGAAAGAATGAAAGAAAACATACTAGATGAAAATCCTCATCATATTCTCTGCCAAAAACAACTAAGTATAACTCTAATAACACATTTTGCATGAGTCTGCAACTCTACACAACGGCCCCAAACAACAATGTGCTATCACAAAGCGTTACCTGCTACCATAACTTTATTGCGCAGTTAATTGGTTAAAACTTTTAATTGGCTGCAAGTTCAGTTTTGAGTTTTAAATTTGGGGCTACGAAATATGCGGATTACATCAGCTGGACTGAACCATTGTACAAAGGTTGTCAACTCGCTTATTTTTACCACATTCAATGGCTAATTTTGTTTTTTTTTAATACTTATTATTATTTCTTCTTTTACTAAATGATTAAACTTTTAAGCATTAAGTCTGCCAATGTTATTTCGAATACAATTATATTATATTACCATGTGGTACATAAATTTCATAAATAACGAAATAATGAGAAAGAGCCAGCTACTAAATCCAACGAAAACATGTTGGCCGCTTTTTAGATGAGATGGTTTCGAAGAATTGAGATTGAGAAAGATGGTTGAATTTCGAATGGGAAGATGTTGTGGATTATGGGTAAAATTAGGCATAGGTAAGGGTAAATAAATAGACATACTCTTTATTGTACCATTTACATACAAACTATACATGTTGATACAAATACAAACAATGTGTACAAAGCCGGACTTGTTGCTAATGTCTTCCAGTCAATCTAAGGGTGAATAGGAAAAAACAAAGGAAAGCAAGTAAAAATTGATTTATTAGAAATGAATTAACACAAATATTAATTTATACTACTTACCAAACTGTACCTAGTTGCTATTTCATCTTCTTCGTCGTATTGATAACTGGAATTTTGTGAGGCCAGTACGCTGCCACTTGGGCCGCACCCTTTGTCGCTTACATTAGCTCTCTTCTAATGCATGTAGCATTGTTCCTACGGCATAAGGGACACGACAAAAGGACCCAACTTTTTTTTTGTATCCACTGGTTTTCCGTACATTGTAATTGCTATTTAATTATTCGCGGAATTGTTTCTTCGCGTAGCGCGGTATGGAAGCTCTTACGCTAGTCTGGTTTTATTTGCGTAGTTAACTATACTTTGGGCACAGGAATGATAATATTACTTATATCCTGTGGCTTTTTATCAAATAAAAAATGAATCATTAAAAAATACAATAATTATTTCAAACCTTCTAAATATCCCGTTTTATGGCCACAAAACTAAAATTTTCGCCCATAACAATTACATGCTACACTGCACTTTATACTTCAAAATATAAGGTCTAAATTTCTATTAACAATATTTTGAATAAAGTTCTTGATAACTTATATAGGTCGTCGGCTAACTACCGGATAGCAAGTGGTCATTCTAATGTAACTATTTAAATGGTCAATCTGATTAGTCATCTTGAGAAGTTCTTCGACTAAAGTTAGCATCCTGTTTGCATACTAATTTAATTCTGTTGGGAATTAACTACGAATTTAAACTAACTTTACCGTTTTGAGTGGAATCGGGATAGATAATAAAAGCATTGTAGATGCTTTATGCATTTGACATAGCCTAACGACTGCCATCTAGCGGTAACAGCCGGAAACAATGATTACGTGTCCTCCGAAGCCCGAAGGAGCTCGCGATAGAAATGCCAATAGCCAATCAAGGCTATGGATCTCTAAAAAAACACATTGAGCTATCCCTAATTCAATCCGTGGGGCGGATCGGGCAGTCGAGACACCGTGCACAGGAACACCAATATAATGCCCTAGGTAGGTACCACTAGAGGAAAGGACCTGAAAGCCCTCCAAAATGCCGACTGGCAAGAGGTGGCACTGAGCAGGGAACGGTGGAGAGCTGAGTCCAAGATCCTCATAGGGTCGCTGAGTCAGTCACTTAACTAAATTAATCAACACAAATGAAAATACTAGAGTAACATCGCAATGAAATACCAGGGAGACATGAAAACTAAGAGGGTCCCGCTTGGAATAATTTATATAACAAAAACATTACAAGACAGTGCGCGTGGTGTTGTAATCAAAACAAATGACACGCGTGTTGGCGGGATAACGTGGCAGGATTACAGCAGGACGTGTGGTTTGGGGCAGGGTAAGGGAACACAAAGTGTTAGAGGAAAATCATTTCTAACAACCATGCCCTATTTTTAAAGTTCTAGGGTCGTAGGTTCAAGCGTCTATAAGTAACGGTAACCACTTTCCTCTGGGTGGGCTGTTTGCATGTTTTCCTATTCGATTTGTTTATAAAATTGAGATTTGTAAGCTTACGATACCGACCACATATATAAAGCCTTTTATAATTTTATTATCATTAATCATATCAGTACTATTGCATAATTTACTCCAAGTTAAATGTGTGGTACAGTGTACTGTACCACACATTTCAGCTGTAGCTGAGGATTTAAACTACGCATTTTTGATGTGACAACGTCTTATAAATTGGTTTGCCGGGTGACACTTCAAGAAACTGCGTTACGCTCCGCTCACGTTATGCGCTCACAATGAGAGCGAGTGAGAGGCACGCGTCCCTTCCAGTCGTTGTCACGTAAAACTTTCGCCCGTATACCGACTTTACAGGCAACCAATTTTTTTGTTTGTTGAAAACATGACTCCTTAATTCCTCTAAATTTATTGAGAATTAAATAAATAATAATGTAAAGAAAACGGAGAATGCAGAAAGTTCTGTCCAAAATGAAATATAGTCCAAAAACTTTATGTAAATCAAAAATAACGTTGCTTTGAAATCTGTACTTTTAGCACTACAGCATTATACTCCCCCTAGGCTCTGTCTATCCCATATAGGTCAAAGACGTGATAATATCTATGTATACTTCCCCTTAAAAGCATACTATAACCTTGCCCACAAGTGTACAGTAGACTTGCGCTGTATTCCTTACGGCGTGTTGATTATGAGCGATGTACGTGTTTTTTTTTTATTTTCATACAGATCCCGCCTTATTACGTTACCTCATAAGATAGATGTGGGTGGGATAAGCCTTCTGTATGATGGCAATGTGGGACATTTTTACCTGAAAGCAAGCGTTTGTTTTATACGCACTTTCCGAGACAATATGAGAAATAAACTGTTATTACTATGGTTTTCCACGATATCTTGTTATTGTGGGAAAAATCCTTTTACTGTGTTTGTTCCTAAAATAATACTTAGTCCAGTTTCGTAACAGTGTTCGTATCACACGAAATGATATGAATATGAGATGCTCAAGGGAGAGAATCATCATACTTCATCATACTTTATACTAATGTTATAAATGGGAAAGTGAGTTTGTTTGTTTGTTTGTTTTTTTTGGCTTCACGCTCTATCTACTGAACCAATCTTCCTGAAATTTCGCATATACATACTTAGAAGTATTGAGACGGACATAGGTCATCTCGGAAAAAGCATTGTTCCCGAGAGAAATCCACGCGGGCGAAGCCGCGGGCGAAAGCTAGTAATACATAATATCATAACGCCTATCTCCCGTAGGCTAACTAAAGATTTCCACTTACTACAATCCTTCCTTGGAGACTTCCCTCGCTTCCGTTTCTCGTATTACACGATCACCGATTTTGGGTAAGTACTAGCATCTGCCTTTTCCAACATTTGGTCCCAGTATTTCGAAGCCGAGCCTGACTTATCTTCGGAAGATTAATGCAATGAGCCATATTTCTTAGCACGTATTTGGAGACTGTTAATGCTTTTATATCTCTTTAATAAAGGAAAGAAGTGAAATATATAAACCGATGACAAAGCCATTCATCCCGAAATCCCGGTCGCCATCTAAAATTATAATTTTATGACACTTAATCACCATCAACAGACGATGCTGGAGTCAAAAGAGCAATATTTTCGTCGGGAGAAAAATCATCCCGGATAAGCTGACGGCCGGATAAGCCAGCGGCGATGACGTCACGGGATCCAGCGTAATCCTGGGAAATCCCGCCCGGCGGCAAGTAGTGTTGAATTTGAACAAGATTGGGGTTCCACCTTTGTTTGGGACCTTGACGGGACGTGACGACAGAACCGTGCCTTGAATTTAAGAAAGAAAGTAATAGTCTTGTAACTTGTATAGAGGGTGGAAAAAATTTGCAGCACGCGAGCGATATGAATGAATGAATGAATTAACACTTTATTGCACCAATTACACAAATACATCATTGGATTGTACAGGAATGAAGATGAAAATTTGAACAAAGACGGACTTATCGGTAATGGAATTTCTTCCAGCCAACCTTAGGGTAGAGAAAATGAGAAAATTCTTATTAGTAGGAGCGGATTGCACGGAGGTAAAGTATACATACAAAATCGGCCCAAGTTAAACTGCCTCTTGGAAAGCTCCGTGGTCCAGTGCTAAAGGAGTTTGCCTGTAGACACGGGGGTCGTGGGTCATAAGAAGATAACTTTTTTATTTATTTTTTTACATACATACATACATATAATCATGTCTTTATCCCATGCGGGGTAGACAGAGCCTAGGGCCATAAGCCACTCTTAGCATAATGGTAGTTGAAACAGGAAAGTGATGGGTTGCTAGCCGCATCGCCTATGTCATGACTTCCCCATTCGGCGATTCCCTCAGACGACTTTTACGGCTTGCGCGGGAAGAGAAGCAGCTGGTACATTCTATGTTTTTATATTTCTCCCAGACCAGCATGGAAGTATCCCAGACCAGCATGGAAGTAATTTAGTAGTTATTTTTTTAATAAAGTTTAAATTACCACTATCACTAAATAGTACAAAAAAAGTCGCTTTCCGCTGTCTGTCCCTATGTATGTTTATCTTTGAAACTACGCAACGGATTTTGATGCGGTTATTTTAATAGATTCAAGAGGAATGTTTTTATGCCCATGCGAAACCGGGGCGGGTCGCTAGTTATTATATTAGAAGACAACACCTAAAGAAATAAAGATAAAATAATATCTTCAAAAAAGCAACGTTATGTAGTCTCATACCTATAACAAGTGATCATATAACCACAGAGAAAGGAAATAAAATAAATATCTGGCCGAATATCGGCACAAAATTGGCACATCTGTGTATTTAGGGCCATTGTTGGGGCATACGGTGGCCCATAAGGCCCCGTAGATGGCATGTAAACACTATCGAGAGAAACTTATGAAAGACGTAGATATTTATAATAGTATTGCTTTTGGCTTTTGTTTTTATTTTGTTTCTGTTTTCCTTTTTTAAATCAAATATTTCACATAATCTGTGCCCCTAGCATACTATTACTAATTCTAGCGGATAGTAAGGCAACTAAAAAATTCCATACAAAATCTGTGTTTATAAAATCTCATATTAAGGGTACAGTGTTTAAACATTCTAGGCCACGATTTGGAAGCGAGCTATTTTCACCCTTATGTGGACTACGATAACGTTACAATTACATCAACAGTTTATTTATGCTCATGATACGAATACCTTGAGGGTAACACTAGAGCTCTGCTAACTCGCGGATTAGAATGTTTTGCCACAGTACTCAGTAATTTAGTTATACCTCTGTTTTCTGAAAACACAAGGCGTTTCCAAACCAAAGTATAATTTATATCGTTATATTCATCCCAGGTCGTGCTCTCTGAATACTACTCGCAAACTTACGCCATTTTTAATCAACAGCAGCATATTAATTTAAGAAACAACCACGCTTTTAATGAAGTTACTTAATTATGCACTAGTTACATAGAGCAACTATCAAATAGAATATATCAGCGCACCCTGGGCTCCGAAGCCGTCAACAGAGAAAGCAACTGGGAAAGCTCTAAGATAAGAAAGAGAGAGAATAACATATCAAATAAATAACTATAAGTTAAACAAACTTATATCTATGCCGGACGTGATGGCGCTACAGTCGATGTCTATTGCACAAAGTTGTATGAAGTTTCCTTAGTTCAGGTTTTAGCCACCGGAACAGAAAACTATGCAGCACTGTTTGAAAGTAGCTCTTGACTTTTCTGCGCGCCTGGTACTCAGGGTAATATTTTTTAATTTAAATCAAGAATTTGTTTGGAACAGCAATTTGATTTGTTTGGAAATCAGGAGTGCTATCTTTTTGAAATGTATGACATAGCAAAATCTGTAAGTCGAATGATTATCGTTCGTTTTCGAATGATTTTCATGCGACAGAACCAGTTACTCGAACGATAATCATTCGATTCACCGGTTTTGGGCGAGTCATACATTTCAAAAATAGCACTCCAGACGCTTCAATTCACCTTTGATGGAAAACTATCATGCATGAATTGAATAAGCGTCTAAAGTGCGCCTAAGAAATATCGCTTCTACCGTCATTTGGGTAGAAATAATACTTACTGCGATAGCTCAGCGACCCAAAGAGGATCTTGGCCTTGGCCTCGGACACCATAGCTCTCCACTGTTCCTGCTCAGCGCCATCTCTTGCCAGTCGGCTTTTGGGGGACATTCAGATCGATTAAAAAAAAGTGGTGGCGTGATGTTGCGGGGTATCACATTGGGCGAGCGAGTACGAACGAGCACGTCGACTAGTCTACTCGCCACACTACTTACTACTACTTTGTTACTTAAATAACATATACTGCATATACTGTATAACATTATATTGTACATAAGACTTAAGAGAAGTCACTTATTCATTCATTCATTCATTTCGTGTAGGTGTCATGGCCAATCGGCCATGCACACCCTGGTGTCAGAGTTCTTCGGAACTGCCTCTCGGCCTCTAACGTGGTTCCTTTAACGACTACCAGATGCCAGCCGGGACCAACGGTTTAACGTGCCTTCCGAAGCACGGAATCATCTTTTTTGTTTTTATTGTGTGTCTATATCATAGTTTGTCTCTGACTGGGAGCGAGGGTTGTATTCTGAACTTTTGTCACCGTGTGGGGATAATTAATTAAGTTGCAACCTTAAAATGAGGGCATCTACTTTGTAGTTAAACCCTGATGTCATAAGTAACTGAGAGGGTTCCTTTCCCAACTCATTATCATCATGAAGTTTTTCCAGTTGCAGCCAAAGACGGGTGATTTAGTGACTGGTCGTCTGCCTGACATAAACCGTCCTTGAGAATGCTGTTGTTGGTGCAATCCATCACTAGTCGAGAGAATTTAAACCTGTATTTTTCCTGAGTCACCTTTACGATATCCACTCATCCCATCCACCAGCTTGTTTTAAAAACGAATGTCGGTCGTTTAAAATACTGGAATTTGCAGATTTCAATATTTTATATTTTAACCCCCGATGCAAAAAGAGGGGTGTTATAAGTTTGAAGTGTCTGTCTGTCTGTCTCTGACATCATAGCTCCCGAACGGATGAAGCGATTTCAATTTTGTTTTTTCAATTTTGTTTATGAAAATCGGTTGAGCCATTTAGAAGTTGTGGGGGTGAAAGTGGGGAAGAACAACCGAATAACTGCAAATATACTTGAGTGGGGTCTCAAATGAAAGCGCATCACGTGCACATTACAAAAAAATATGTTTAATGAAAATCGGTTGAGCTGTTACAAAGCTCCGGGGGTGTAAGTGGGGAAAATACCTAATATCTGCAAATAATATGTGGGGTAAATCAGACACCACTAAATAAATGTGCCGTGGGTTTTATAATGTACACGGCTCCGCCCGCGTGCGCCTCGGTTATATCGCGCCCGAAAGTATGTTATGTTTGACTCCTAGTGCATAACTATATCCATACCAAATTTCATCATAATCGGTCCAACAGTTTAGCCGTGAAGAGGTGACAAACAGACAGACTTTCGCATTTATAATATTAGTATAAAAGTATGAATAGTATGGAAGTATGGATGGATATTATGGATGTTTGTATACTTTATCTATCTAAATTTTTTTGAAAAAGAGTATTTGTCGTATTTTTTATATATTCTCTATTAATTAGGCAAACAAGCATACGGCCCACCTGATGAGAAGCGGTAATCCTAGTCTATGAGCGCCAGTGACCAGGAGCATTGCGAGCACGTTGCCGACCCTGGAGGACTCTTATCACACCCATCTTGAAGACAACCAATAGACAAGGAAAACCATGACATTTACTGTTCACTATCACCACTATCACTATCACTACATAGTATAAAACAAAGTCGCTTTCTCTGTCCCTATATCCCTATGTATGCTTAATTCTTTAGAACTACGCGACGGATTTTGATGTTGTTTTTTTTAATTGATAGAGTGATTCAAGAGGAAGGTTTTTATGCCCATGCGAAGCTTGGGCGGATCGCTATATATATCGTATAAGAATAAAGGGAACTGACCACCGCACGGATAAATTTGAACGAAGAATTTTAATTAAAATTGTCTAGGCACATTCTTATAGGAACTTTAAAATAACAACTGAACTAAAGACATTAAAAGTGTATCTACAAAAGTAAGTAATGTCCATTAAAAGTTGGGTACTTGCCTGTCTCTGGCCGGTGGGAAACTCCCGATTTGTGGATATTAACAGCTAGCTAACGAATGTAACTAGATTAAAGTTTTTTATTTTTTAAGGCGAAGCATACATATTAGTTTTCAGCATTCAGTTTGGCTGAAAATGTTTACTGATTAAGATGAGTTACAAATTGAAATATTGCTTTAAACGGCCACTTTTGACAGTTTTGCGATTTGTAACTATAATTTAATATGTTTAAAATTAATTTCAGATCCAGAACCTTAATTACATAAGACGTATTTTAGTTATCTTGTGTTTTCAGTGAATAATGATTTTTAACTGATGGTGGCACTAGTGTTCACCAAGGTATCGTCTTAAAGAAAAAAGATTAACCGCCGTGTTCAAGCGACTAGCTGCGCTCCCGTAACAAAAAAAATCTAAAACTAGTATAGAAGTGAATAATAGTACGCATTTATCTAAAATATTAAAGTATTAGTGATTACCCATTAAATCCTACAAGTGAAAGTGATTATTTTATATTCAAGCAAGTGTGAATACGAAAAATATATTACAAAACTATCAAGTGCAATAACAGTGCACCGGTTAATGAGTTCCGCTCTTGGCCTCTCGCTCACACGCCCTGTGAAAGCAATCTGCTGTGCCGCTCACACAAGGTAACGGACGGCTGCATTAACATATTTCCTACCGTCACAAACACAAAACACAATGAATTGTTCGGCAAATTGTAACCAGCCCATTACATACTCAAATGAATTACTTAGATGTAATGGATGCAAAAGTGCATACCATTATCAATGCTTGAATATAACATCGGCCTACTTCATGGCAAACCGCAACGACCTAATATGTAAATGGCGCTGTCCTTCATGCGCTAATGTAACACATAGGAAACATGACGACACCCCAGTAAGAGCTACCCAGAAAGCTACGATACCCTTAAACGACACAACAATGTCCGTAGATGATTTACTAAATGACGACAACCACTCGGGAAATACGGAGCATTTGGCGGCGGATTTAAGCTCCCAAATAGTACACACACCTTTAAACTCTAATGCTAACTACAACACCATCACCTATGATCGATTTAGTAGCCTCTTGGATTCCAGAGTGGAATTAATCAAAACCACTTTACTTGACCACCTTACTGTCACAATAAAAACAGAAATTTCGTCTTCAGTTGCCAAGTTAAGACAGGAAACACAACAAAATATAAATAAAATAGAAAACAATCAGCAAATTTTAAATGATAAGGTTAATAAAATGAACCAAACTTTAGAGAAACTTGAAACCCAAAAACAAACACTACAACAAGAACTAAAAATACTGGAAAATAAGCTAAATGTGACACTTAACACTACACAAACATCACAATCATTTTCACCATTACACCTTAGAGAACTAGACATGGATAGAAAATTAGTATTATATGGACTAGAAGAGCGTTATGGAGTAACAGAAACGGACTTCCATGACGAAATAATTAATATTTTCTACAACATCATGAACATAAATTTAACAGGATACATTGAATATTTTAAACGGATAGGGAAAAAAGGAACTAAACGACCACTAATCATAGAACTTATTAGTAAGAGAATGACAAAATATATTTTACAAAATGCGAAATCTTTTAAATATACAGGATTATATATATCGAAGTACATGGACGAAAGGTCACTACAGATAAGAAAACAAATGAGGGAACTATTACATACCGCTAGGAAAGAAGGAAAGCATGCAGTAATACGTGATAATAAGCTTTTTATCAATGGCAATGAACACAACATAACACAACAGAGACAAGACCACACTTCACAACATCAAAATCTAAGTGAAACTCTGCAAAATATCTGTAACAGTAGAACTACTAGCCCAAACGCAAAAACACATAAAAATACACAACACTTATCTCAAGACAACGGGCACTTACAACCACATACATTTCGAAACTGAATTTAAAGTTTTATTCCAAAACATGCGTAGTATTAAAAATAAGTATTATTTATTGGAGTCATTTTTAGCAGACAAACAAATACAGGCTATTTGCGTTTCTGAGACATGGGCATCCGAGAATCAAATGGACCTTATCAACATAAATGGCTATAAATTCGCGACCGCTTTCCATCGATGTGACCAAGAAGGGGTAGGGGCGGCGATTCTGCTACAGGAAGATCTCGACTATATAGAACGAACAAACATTAAAAAATTATCAATTCAAGGAGTAATAGAATGTTGTGGATTAGAGATCCCAAAATATAATACAATTCTTATTAATATTTACAGATTAGATAGCCAGATTGAGAAATTCTTTGAAACGTTGGATAAAATACTTAACACACTAAAACAAAACGACATCAAAAAACATATCATTATAGGAGGAGACTTTAATATAAATATGATAATAAAGAATAATAATTCCTATACTCTTAATGAAATGATGATATCTTACAACCTCCACCAACTTGTAAACTTACCAACTAGGGTTACCAAAAAAACAAGTACTTGCATTGACCTAATATATTCAAATAAACAGCATAACCAAAAAGTGTCTGTCGAAGACTATGGTTTCTGTGACCATAGGGGATTATTGTTTACAGATATTATTACAGTTAGCAATAAATATAATACAAAACAAAAAAATAATCATGCATATAGAAGGATATTTAATGATAAAAACATTTCTAATTTTAAGCATGCCTTAGAACAAACCAATTGGAATAATATAATAATTGGTGATCATGACATAAATACAAATTATAATAATTTTCATAATATTATACAAAACTATCTAAATAAATACATACCAAAACAACACATAAAAATCAATACAAAATCAAGTAAAAGTTGGCTTACTAAAGGGTTAAAGACCTCTTGTCGACATAAAAGGTTACTGCAGATATTTATTAATCAAACAAATGATAACATACTTAAAACATATTGCAAAACATATTAAAAAAGTCAGTAAATTTAGCCAAAAAAATTAAGTACTCAAACGAAATAAAAAAATCTAATAATAAAGTGAAAACCATGTGGAAAATCATACATAATATGACGGGCAAACAAAAAAGCAAATTAAAACATTCAAAACTAAAAATAAATGACACCATCATAGAATCACCCTGTAAGATCGCAAACACTTTTAATGATTACTTTGCAACGATAGGTGAATCCCAGTCCCAGTGTATGCCACAGACATCGCCGAGTGCACGTGCGCACGCGCACCACACTCTCGCGACCGACATCGAACAGCAGAGTCAACTAGGACCGTCCCCCACAAACTCTTTATACCTAACAAATGTGTCAGAGAGAGAAGTATATAAAATTATAAACAACCTTAAATATAAAAACAGTTTCGGTGTAGATGAAATCCCAACAAAAGTTATAAAGGCCTGCGCCATAGAACTCGCATTTCCCTTGACTAAATTAATTAATAAATCATTTGACGAAGGTTGTTTCCCGGATAAACTAAAAATCTCAAAAATCAAACCCGTTTTTAAGAAAGGCGATTCAACAGATAAAACCAATTATAGACCTATAGCATTGTTGCCAACTATATCTAAGATTTTTGAAAAAGCAATGGCAAATAGACTGTACAAATTCCTTGAAAAATATAAAATTTTAGACGAAAATCAATATGGATTCCGAAAAAATCATTCGACAGCACTAGCTGTGTATAAATATATACAAGAATCACTAAATCATATAAATAATAAAAAATATACAGTAGGGTTGTTACTTGACATGACAAAAGCATACGACAAAGTTTCACACAAAACGCTATTGAATAAGTTATATAACTCGGGTATACGCGGATGAGCTTACCAATGGCTAAAATCATATTTGACGGATCGACAACAGTATGTAGAAATCGATTTTCACGCAATGCAAACAACAAAATCTAGCATGATGACTACAAATTGTTCAATTCCTCAGGGGAGCGTCCTGGGATGTATTCTCTTTCTGGTCTATATAAATGACCTGCCTAAACTCTTTCCTAACAACCTATGCGTGATGTTTGCGGATGACATATCGTTACTTTTTCAGTGTGAAACATCAAACGAAGCTAACACAATGTTACTACAAAACATCAACAAATTAAAATCATGGTTAGACAATCAAAATTTAGAGATTAACATAAATAAAACTAAAATTATTCAATTTCACCCAAGACAAAAAAAGCCACTAAAACTACATTTGACCATAGAAAATAAAAATATTGAAGAAGTCAAAAACTTTAACCTTCTAGGAATATCCATAGATTCATATATAGATTGGAAAAATCATATTAGAAATGTTAAGAGCAAACTAGCAAAATTTACGTATGCACTGAGTATCTTAAAAGTAAACACGAATTATGAAACTGCATTAACGACTTACTATGCCTACGCGTACTCATGGCTTAAATATGGAGTGATACTGTGGGGCAACAGCGTAGGTGCTCCCGACCTCTTTGTACTACAGAAAAAATGTGTACGTATCTTATGTAATCTGCCATACAGACACAGCTGTAAACCCTTTTTTATAAATAAAAAAATTTTGACCTTACCTTCAATATATATACTAGAGCTATGCACATTTGTAAGAAAACATAAACATCTCTTCACCCAGTTAAAAGAAATACACAATATAAATACACGACACAAAGACAGATTAATGTTTCCAATATCCAATTTAAAAATGCATAGTAACAGCCCGTATGTAAGTGCAATAAAAATATTTAATAAATTACCGAAATCATTGCGTTTAGAGGAAAATGATAAAACATTTGCTAAAAAGCTGAAGGAATTGCTACTGCCCAAAGGCTATTACTCAATCGAAGAATATTTGAGCGATACATTATAAATAAAAAGGGCAGGTGGCTACTTCCGACGTTTTGGAGAATTCTCAACCGTATCATGACATAGGTTTCATTGTTATTTTATACTATCTGACGTATTCATTTAATTCATCTAATTTATTTAATTCATTTAAACATTATTGACATACTTACTATTTTATTATCATTATTTTTATTTTTATTTCGATATTAATTAAATTGTAATGTATAGATTTTGGTACCAATTCAAAGACTTCGCAACACCCAGCCTGGGTTTATGTACATTCTTACCAAATTATGTAATTCCACCTTCTTCATATTATGTACATGTAAGCGAGAAATAAATAAATAAAATAAAAAAAAAAAATAATAAAAGAAGCTATTTAGAATTTGAAGCTAAGCTTAAAATAAACTTCTACATACGAGCATGTTTTCCAAATCAAATCAAATCTCTTTATTGTGGAACACAGGTTTATAAGATCTTCATAATATAATTATTTTGTGTCACTGTGACCTGTCCTAGGACGTACAATAATTTTACAAAATCATCTATATTTTGAGCGTCAATAATTTAGTCATTACTTATAACAAATTTGAAATTAAGAAATTCTATTCCAGTTCATTAATTTCGTGTAGGTGTCACAGCCAATCGATCATGCACTCCCTGTATTTCCCAGTTACATAGACAGCTTACACATCAGAATCCGGAGGATATGTAAGCATTAAGTTAGTAAAATGTGATATTTACATGTCATACTATTGGCGAAACATGCAGGTATCAAATTAACTATGTAAAATCCTATTGTTTCATGTAAATAAATAATTTCATTCATTCATTTATTTCATTTATGTATAGTTTATGTAAGTTGGCAATAAACTGAAATGACCTTGAATGCGCAGTAGCCGATTTTCACACAAATTTTAACGTGCGCAGCCCCCCGCACGTCCCGATTGTGGCCAACTTACGGGCCGGGTATTATATGTATGTACACCTAACGCCGAAAATTTACATAACACGAAAGATATTCCCCTTAACAGTGATTTCAATTTCAAAAGCAATCCAATTTCACACGGCCGTGGATATAAATGACTGTAATTTTATACCGGGATTTAAACCCACAGTGGATCACAAAGCCACTAGTTCAGACTATGACGTCTTTTATGAATCTCTTGTGGAAATGAAGAGCTGGTGAGTTTAGCAGGTAAAAAGGGGGTACTATATCGAATAATATTCTACAATTTTTTTAGTAGCTGTTGCCCACGGCTCCGCCCATGTTGTTCATGTACAACAAATGTTTCGTGCTCTAACTCTTAGCATGACTTGGGAAACTGTAAGTGCTTCGAGTTTCTAAGAAATATAGAATTGTTGTCACTCAAAAAGTGTGGCGTTTGTTTGACCCCCGGTCTTCATATCAAATTTCATCGAAATCAGTTCAAAGCGGTTTACCCTTGAAAGCGTAATGGAGACAGAATTTAATAGAATTAGTATGGAAGTATGGATGTATGGATGTATATATGTATATATAATTAATTGTGTGAACATGAACCGAACAATCTGGAAACACTTATATAGTTTTGGACGTATGGCGGGAACACGATCCAGGGGCAAACCTCTAACGCGCTCGACAGACCCTCTCCTTGTAGATTTGAAATGCAACACCCAAGAGGCGATACACCAGAACCAGATGAAATGGGTCTACACCACAGAATTAAGAAATATTAACAAGAAGTGGCATAGCGCACGAAAAACGTGTCACAGGTTTGGCTTGCGAACCAACGTTTCATACAGACAAAATGGGCGGGGAATTTGATTGCGTAATTTATTGCCACTGTTATTTATCGATAACAGGTGGCTTTGTTGTAAACTACGTAATACATTTCTAATGAGGTGTTGTGTGGGTTATACATGTATTAATTGAAGATAAGAAGAGAGAATATGCTGCCACACTGATCCTGGAACTAAATCCGCGTCAAAACATTTCTATTCGGATAATTTCTCTGTTCTGTGAGTACCACATACTCACCTTTTTCTGCCGCCAAACCGCAGTGATTTCATTGTTGAGTTAAAAGAGAGTGTCTACTTTGTACATTTTGTGTTATTACACAATAGCACAGTCATTTTCGGCATAAAAATTCTGATTTTATCCCATAGTCCATTAATCAAAAATTAAGTTTATTAATCCGGAGAGACGGCTCGACGCGCGACGTCCAATTACACTCATGGCCGTAATACTCTTTTCGCCACTAAATGACGGCTGTAATGTTATGTAAAAAATATGGACATGAACATACGAAGGTATTATTTTAATAACATGTAAATTATTAAAAAAATAGAACACCCCACTGTTTTTAAAATTTGGCGCTAAAACTCCGCCATTATGTTTTTTTTTTAATACACCCAGTATCACACAAAATCTAACAATACCTAAAATCCATCGAGCTGTTCAGGCTGCAGAGCGTGCTAAATAATTGTACATACACTAGCGTCCCGCCCCGGCTTCGCATGGGCATAAAAACCTTCCTCTTGAATGACTACTCAAAAAAACCGCATCAAAATCCGTTGCGTAGTTTTTAAGATTTAAGCATACAAAGGGACATAGAGACAGAGAAAGCGACTTTGTTTTATACTATGTAGGGATAGTGATACTCTCGAAATACATAACTCTCTTTCTGGCGCAGTTGAGAAAAATATGACTACGTCAGGTACTATTGAAGTCGCTGAATAGATTTAATTTTAAATGAATTTAAGTATATTATAGATAGGTTGAGTCTCGGTGGTAGCATAGATCATCTTTTGATTCCGCGCGAGAACAGCCACGGGTAGCAGCTAGTAGATAAATACAATACAATTGCAATCCAAAACAAATAAATTTAGAAGCTTTGCTTAAAACGCTGAGGTCGGTACTATCTGATACTATCTCAAAATAAGCACAAACTTTAAAATAAGACAGAACAAAGCATTGACTCAAGTTTAATGGCAGCACAAACAAAAACTACGGTAATAAATAACAAAATAAACGAAAACTACCATTATGGTATAAACTACGTGATGTATTGGGTGGCCATATTGTTTACAAGCAAAATGCATTTAAAATGGCGGTATCAATCATGATGACTCAGTTGCATAGACTAGAAACTGGAAGTAATAGACATGGCTATGTTAACAATCCAATAAAAAATTTTGTTTAATGGAGAGAAAAAAACAGAGTACATGGCTAAAGCAATTAGGTTTCAATTTTAGAAGAATCTGTAGTAGTTACTTAAGAAGTTTTCAGAGGGAGTATAAACAAAGAATATTAAGATAATCGATCATATTAATATCGATCAATGTGAAAAGTAGAACTCCTTGTTGAATTAAAATCAATATATTTATTGAATAATAGTAGGATCGCATTGAAAAACTATAAGTATTATTGTCTTTATTCAATAAAAAATTAAACGTTTTTTTTTTCACCCAGAAGTATGTCAGACTGTACGTCTATTACCACTTGCTCTATGGATTTGCACTACGTCACGTTGTAGCTCATATTTTCTAGTTGTTTAATTTTGGCGGGAAAGTCCGACCATAACCATATTGTCAAATTAACTTGAAACTAATGGTGTAGACGAGATATCATTTGTTTTATTTACTCTCGACACTTTTCTATTAACTTTTATACGTGTATTTTTGTGTCTGTCAGCAAAGGTTTCATTAATATTTATTAATTACTAGTGTTCCCCGTGGTTTCACTCGCTCTTCAGTGTGTTGTACCATAGCCTATAACCTTCCTCAAGAATCAGGCTATCATAAATAGAAAGATTTTTTTCAAATCGGACCAACTTCTAAAGTTACAGGCATTTAAACAAACAAACAATCTCTACAGAAATATTATATTTTAGATATTTGAGGTTAATTTAAAAACAAACTCATAACTAGAAAACTATTTTCACAGAACGTAAAGGGTTACCAAGCCATAAACAGACTATTCGAAAATCTGTGGCAAGAAAAAAGAATTTCAGCAAAAGCATTCGCATTAGAGAATAACAATGGCGTACCAACGAAAACCTTACTTTTAAAATACCTATGAACTGAAAACACCGCAATCAAGAACCACTTATTATAAAATTGTGTCGTCTGTCCTCCTCTAGCATATGATGATGTATACATGAGTGAAGAGTGTGTTGTAATACCGTTTCATATCTGCATCTCTAAGTACTTAGTTTTTTTTCTGCTTCTTCCAATTAGCTATGGTTTATTAGTGTGTACTCGTATGCCAGTAGTATTGTAGCTAGATCATTAGTTTCTTTTTACACGACTGCGGCAAAGCCTAATTAGGAGGGTGATTGGTACTTATATTAAGTCTGTCTGTCTGTCTGTTGCGAATTCATGGCTAAACCGCTAAACCGATTTTGAGTAAATTAGGTATGGATCTATATTAGGACCAGGTGTCAAACATGGGCTACTTTTGGGCGCGATATAACTAGTCCCATGTGAGCGGAGCCGCAACAAGCTAGTGGTAAAACTACATTAGCTACATATCACGCCTGTCTCTACCAAGGTAGGGACAGGCAGGATATGTAGGTATGTATGTAAAAATATTATTTTATATATTATATTAAATTCACAAAGTATTACTAAATGAAAATTTCGTTGCCTGAAATTACTATCACTACGTAGTATAAAACAAAGTCGCTTTCTCTGTCCTTATATGTCCTATTGTATGCTTAAATCTTTAAAACTACGCAACGGATTTTGATGCGGTTTTTTTAATAGATAGAGTGATTCAAGAAGAAGGTTTTTATGCCCATGCAAAGCCGGGACGGGTCGCTAGTAAATGAATAAACAAAATAAAGAAATAAAAGTCCATTTAAAATGATGATTCTCTCAAGAAATCATATCTTCTCACAGGCGTCGTCTAAACCCTCTGAACTCGATTCTTAATTCGGTCACGAAGAGACACCACTCGACACAATTACGGCTCGACGTGACGTCATTCCGGCTTGAATTATGATGTGTATGTAGCCTTATACATGCTGGAGTGGTCTTAAGAACTAAATTATTTACAGGATAAAAATCTCTCAGCTTTAAATCAAATCACAATCTTTATTTTCAACCAACTTCATACTTTGCCTAGACGTTTCCAATTTGGTTACGGCATAGCAGGCTTAAACCACCTGATTGTCTGACAATTAAAACGATTCCGTGCAATCGTCGGAAAGCAAGTTAAGTTATTGGTCCCGGCTGACATCTAGGAACCACGTCAGAGGCCAAGAGGCGGTTCCGAAAAACCCTGACACCAGGGTATAAATAGTCGATTGACCGTGACATCTACACGAAATGAATGATCAACTTCCAAAAAAGGAGGAGTGTCTCAATTCAGCTGAAAGGTTTTTCTATGTTTGTCACCTCATCTCTCCGGAATTTCTAAACCGGTTTTAAAAATTACTTCTTTGTTCGTAAAGACATACTTTCGATTTGGTTCCTCTTAAATTTTAACAAAATCGGTGCAATACTTTGTTTTTAATATCAAAATAACTGGAATACGTAAAATGGCTATAAATCAAATAAATTTTTGACTTTTCGTATGTTTGCAAGTTGCTTGCTTGATATTGGAGTAATTTGCAAGATCAATAGACCCCATATGCCCCGGTACTTATTAGCTTTTTCAAGTAAATAGTAAGACGTCTACTTACTTAGTTACTATAAGTACTAGATTACACAACTAGTAGAAGTATTTATGCTAAGCATTCTATAATCTGTAGTACTCCCTCCACCTCCCATGGCTCTACCAACGTTTCGGTCATACGAGCCGAATCTCGGGAGAGTGCGCTGTACTTGCATTTCGCATCTCTTTCGAGTAGCACCTGCTTGATCTCCCTACAAGTTCTCTATAGTGTCACCTATCTATGCAATCATTGCATTTTAATAACTCTCCCCCGTCTTTAGGGGGCTTACGTTCACACGTACGCCTCGCTTGCCTTCTTTTCGGCCTAAGATCGAATCTGTAGGAAGTACTCCAAAAAATTACTGATTTAGTGCTTCACACTTCTATCGAACACATTGGAAGACAAAGAATTCAGAAATAAGCGCGCGGTTTTGCAACTTTTATTTAATCTACGTTGGAAAGGAAATATTTTTACGGGATTCAAAAAATTTTTTGACTGATTTTCTTTTTTAAAAGGTTAATCTATATAGGGTAAAACCAAAATCGGGCAGTCTTTGTTTGAGTACGTTAGTACTATTATGTATTCTGTGGTTTTAGGCTCAAATTGCAGCTACCTAAATGGTCAAGAATTCAAGAGAAATAAAACTTTTATTATAATTGTCTTTTTCTTTCTCTTTCTCTATATAGTCAGTCAGTCCGAAGGACAACGGTAAATCTAAATCTAAAAATTTAAGTAGAGACAATCTTTTCTACTACGGGCTTCTACAGATTTTACTTGAATTGAATTTAGCGTCCCTTTCCTAACGTTAGTTAACGCGGAATAGGATTCAAAAAATAGAAATGATGATGAAAAGCCTATGTTCATTAGCAGTGGACTTAGGCTGATGACGGAAAAAATATAAAGTTTAAAATATAACTATCTTTAAGGACTAAACCATAGCGCGTTTTAGTTTGGAAGTAGCGCCATCTGTTTACAGACAATGGTATCATACATTTAAGTTACTCGATGTATTACTTAATTTCTCTGTGCTCGTACCACAATAACTAATTATTGAATTGAATAAATTGTTCAAGAGCCAACAAGAGAAAGAGTTTGTCAATCTCTCCCAATGGGCCGGAGTATCCATAACATTCTCAAGGATTATTGACGTCAAGAAGACAGGCGGTTATATTAAAAAAAAAAGGTTATTATGACTTATATGCTAAAAATACCAAGCTCATTATTTGAACATAAAAATTCAATAATTCATTGAAATAATACAAAATGATTCATTAGGAACCATTGGTCAGCTATAAATACAAGAGAATTTAATTTTACAACTGAAATTAATATTTATATCAAAAGAAATGCAAATAACAAAAGTTCTGAACGAATTCTTTAGTGTAAGTGTATTTTCCGGAAAATTCCAGAAAATTCCGGTACAATGCGGTCGAAACTGGCACTAACTGGTCGCAACTCCGGAATAAGTTGACGCTTTGTTTTGTTACTGAATTTGAATTTTTGCGGTAAATGTTTTTGCAAAACTATTTGTATTAAATTGGTAGGAAACTGTATTGACTAGTTCACAAATGATTTTAAGGACACATATTAAGATGAAGGATAGAATAATTTTGATTTTTGGTTGAAAGGTGTCGTTTTCAGGAATGGAATTGACAAATATGTGATAATGAAAAAAAAACAACGGTAAAGCTTTGCGCTATCACTATCACTACCTAGTATAAAACAAAGTCGCTTTTTCTATCGCTATATCCATATAGCATACATATGGATATAAATCTTTTAAACTACGCAACGGATTTTGATACGGTTTTTTTATAGTAGATAGATAGTGATTCAAGAGAAAGGTTTTTATGCCCATGCGAAGCCGGGGTGGGTCGCTAGTTAACAAAAAAACAAAAAACCTTTTCAATAATTTGGAATTTCCGTAGGCGGACTACAAAAATGCGTGCAAACCCCGACAGAATATTACGTTTCCGGCAATCAGCTGGATTTCAAAGCGACGGGCTGAACGACTAATGTTTGCTCGTCCATACAAACGCTAATGCTAGCTATATAGATGACCATTCACAATTTACCAACTTAAAAAATATAGGTTTAGGTTTGTTAAGTTACTTATATGCCGTAGCGCGCGGTACATTTTTTTTTAAATCTATGATGTAAGTAGAAGTAACAACTCGATTCTTAATCTTAATGCTCACAATTATAATACTAAATAATAATGTACTTAAGTATGTGAATTAGTGCTGTACTTACAAGAACTCATTTTTTTATAAAAAAACTAGCGACCCGCCCCGGCTTCGCATGGGCATAAAAACCTTCCTCTTGAATCACTCTATCTATTAAAAAACCGCATCAAAATCCGTTGCGTAGTTTTAAAGATTTAAGCATACAAAGGGACATAGGGACAGAGAAAGCGACTTTGCTTTATACTATGTAGTGATGATTCAAGACTAAGCAATCACTTTTTAATAAATTGATTTCTTCGTCCACTGCAAAATGATACAGTAAATTAGTGTTGTGCATTTATGAGTTTCGGCCCACTTTTCAAGCCGGCGTGACAGGCGCGTGCTCTACGTGTCACGCGCGGCATGTGACATGACAGACATTTAGCCAAGTATTGGCAGCTGTGCTATATTGTGATGTATGGACGTATTGGCCCACTTTAGTTTGTAGACTATAGCATAAACTATTTACTACACTAAGCTCAAAGAAAAGGCACAATGAGGGTACATGTATCTAATAAAAAATCCATGACTACGGTATTAGGTCCTCTTCACCGTATTAATACTTATACAACAATGTTACACTATACATTTTCTATAGTAAAATACTCTAGGATTTATTGACTGATGTCAACTAACTATAATACGAATAACGCTAACTGTGAATGTCAAAAAATGTTCCCTTATTTTACTTAAGCATAATTTACAAAATTATTACGTCTTAATAGTTTTTATTAGTAAGCATTAACTGCCTCCGTGGTCCAGTGGTTAAGGCGTTTGCCTGTAGACCCGGGGGTCGTGGGTTCGAATCCCACGGGAAGCATACTTTGTTTAGTTGTTTCCAGTTTGGTTAAGACATTGCAGGCTAGAATTACCTGATTGTCTGATAATAAAGATGATTCTGTGCTTCGGAAGGCACGTTAAGCCGTTGGTCCCGGCTGGTAGTCGTTAAAGGAACCACGTCAGAGGCCGAGAGGCGGTTCCGAAGAACTCTGACACCAGGATGTGCATGGTCGATTGACAGTGACGCCTACTCGAAATAATGATGATGATTAGTAAGCATTGTGTTTCTACAGCTTTAAGGCTACATACGGCCGGGGTTTTAATGCTACATTGAATAAGCCATGGATACAATAATTAATATCTCAGACCATTCTCATTCATCAATCGTTGGCCTTAAAGAATAAAAAAGTGATATTTCTCAAACAAAATATGACTGCGTTTTTTTTAATAAGCTGCGACCTATTTTCACATGGACGTGACGCGGCCAGATGTCACGCTATAGTTGACTCGCGTGAATCCCTAAAAATGGCTTTGTAAATATAGAGGTTATCCAACTAGGTTAAAATTTTAATACTTAACTAATGCTATTAAATGTTTGTTAGTAATAAAGTTTTAACTTCACTTATAAGAGTACTTATGTAAACTAAACTAGGCATTGCATGAAAATCAATGTATTTTTTCTTCAAAAGTAGAGAGTATATACATAAGTATAGTACAAACTCATAAATCTTTTCAAATTCCGTACTACTTCTATTATTTTAAGATATTTACTCATAATCAAGGTTTACGGTTTACCTTTAATTTTCTCGTAAAATTTATATTTTCCTTAATTTAAAAAAAGCAACTTCGAAGGGCTGCAGACTTCAGTATTTGGTTTATATCTTTACGTGTTCCTGAAAAAAATAATCTTGAAAGAAATACGGACAACGAAGTGATCTTATCAAAGTTCATTTTTTCCTTTATAGGTACGGAACATTATCAAACTATAAACTATCTATATTGTATTATTCCCATTCGAATGTATCGCGGCATCACATAGTGGTTAGCTGGCTTCGTACAATTCCCAGAAATATTGGCTTTTGAATATATGAGTTTGAGTTACCTACGCTTGTTTCTATATTTGCCGTGGAAATTGAATTTCATCAACCCCAGATACAAAAGATATGTGTATATATGTGTATATTTGTCTGTTCGACTGTAGCGTCTAAACTATATTGTTTACTTGTACCTCTGTCCGATTTAACAAATAATTCAAGTAGAGTCAGCACTTTAATTATTTATTCTAACAAAAACAAACTGACATAAGACAGGCGACTAGACATAAAAACAATGTCAAATGCTTAATCTTATAAATAATATAGTAATTCATCGAGGGGAATAAAACGCGATTTATCATTTTCAAAAGAATTCATAGGTATAATCATCTTCCGAAAGCCAAGCTTGGGATTCAACAAAGATAACGCTTAGATTATAATTGAAAACTAAGCTCAATATATATTTTTTTCTCTTACTTCTTGTGTGTACTAATATAGATTAAGGTTTACTAACACAATATGGATCAAGTGATCCGAAATAAAAAAATATTATTATTATAATAATAGATTTTTAAAAGTAGTACTTAATTATCTTCAATCTGAAGACCACAAAATAATATATCTTGCTATGAATGCAGCTCAAAAGGCGTAACAGCTACATTGATAACAAATGGCCGACAACAGGTGCACTGCATTCGACGTGAATACTGCAGCCTAGATACTGAGACGTAGCACGTAACTTCACGTAGCATTCTATGACTTAAGGTGATACCTCGGTGAGCACTAGCGCCACAAAACTGCTAAAAGTGGCCGTTTTAAGCAATAATGCAATTTGTTACTATGGGGAATTATAATTTAATAATTTAATATGTTTAAAATTAACTTCAGATCCAGAACCTTAATTACAGCAGAGGGATTTTTGATAACTTGTGTTTTCAGTGAGTAATGATTTGTAAATGAGGGTGGCGCTAGTGTTCACCAAGGTATCGTCTTAAATAAGTAAAATGGCGCAGAGACCTAATTGGCATTTTTATTTGAGCTCCTCCGTGCTTCGGAAGGCACGTTAAGCCGTTGGTCCTGGCTGTTATCGGTAGATGGCAGTCGTAAGGCAATGCCTATAGGCATCCTGAATAATCTGACAGTGTTGGCCACTAACACACCCGGGTCATGTTCCTGTGGGTCTGGTTTCCCTGTAAAAAGGGTTACGGAGATCAGACGGCATTCGCTCCATTGTAACTAGTTCCGCCAAATCAGGACCAAGATTAATAGCGTACGATGTAACCGGGAAACACGCTCGGACGAAGAAGTAACTTTAGGTCTCTGCGCCATTTTAGTTATTTAAGACGATACCTTGGTGAACACTAGCGCCACCATCAGTTAAAAATCATTTTTCACTGAAAATATAAGATCAAATATCCGTTTATTTAATTATGGTATGTACCCTATATGTATTTCTACGAAGCAGTTAACTGGACCAATCGGACCAGTCCCTTGAATTTAAAAAAGTTATTATATATTTTCTTAGAGCCTGATCTGCGGTAGACGAGCGGTATCTGAAGTTAATTTTAAACATATCAAATTATAGTTCCCTATAGTTACAAATTGCAGTATTGCTTAAAACGGCCACTTTTAGCAGTTTTGCAATTTGTACATAACTATATGGAACTATAATTTAATTTGATTAAAATTAACTTCAGATCCAGAACCTTAAATTACATAACACGGATTTTTAATAATTTGTGTTTTCAGTGAATGATTTTTAGTTGATGGTGGCGCTAGTGTTCACCGAGGTCTCGTCTTATCGTCTTATATATCAATCTGACAGCACTATACGAGTACAGTGACGCACTACGTCCACCCGCCAAAGCGGATGCAGCTGACGGCTCTCTGCGGCTGACGGCCGCGGTTGTAGCGACGCGGTTGTTATTAACTACTTATTGTAATGACGTCTTTATCTTTATGCGAGCCTGGTATTTATTTGGAGTCAATCCTCTTATCTGTTGCACCAGAATAGTCTGTTTTGGATTATCTTATTTCTTATCTCTTACATACATACATTCATACATATTATCACGTCTTTATCCCATGCGGGGTAGACAGAGCCTAGGACCATAAGACCTTAGGCCACGTTTAGCATAATGGTAGTTGAAACAGGAAATCAATAGTGATGGGTTGCTAGCCGCATCGCCTATGTCATGATTTCCCCATTCGGCGATTCCCTCAGACGACTTTTACGGCTTGCGCGGGAAGAGAAGCAGCTGGTACATTCTATGTTTTTCTTTTTCTCCCAGACCAGCATGGAAGATTATCTTATCTCTTGCTTTTTTTTTATTCTAAACTAGCTGCCGCTCGCGTGAATTTCCTTCGGGAACAGTGCTTTTTGTCCTTCTTAATACTTCTATCTATGTGCATGCGAAATTTCAGGAAGATTGGTGCAGTAAATGGTGCGTGAAAGCATAACAAACAATCAAAGAAACTCACTTTCGCATTTATAATATTAGTTAGGATTAACTATGAAAGACATTGCTAACAGCGTGGTCATATTTTAAAATTAAATTTCCAAAATTCTAAAATCATATTAAAATAATTACAACTTTCGCCATAGCAGTTTTTTAACGAATTTAATATTGGTTATTCGCACGCAAGTTAATTCCATTTATTTAGTGAGTTGCTAACGAAATTACGAAAATATGGGATTGGATACAAGCGAGTCACACAGTAATCCATTAAATAAATCCATACTTATATTATAAATGCGAAAGTCTGTCTGTCTGTCTGTCTGGCACCTCTTCACGGCTAAACTGCTGGACCGATTGTGATGAAATTAGGTAGGGATGTAGTTAACGACCTGAGGTCAAACATAGGCTACTTTTGGGCGCGATATAACCGAGTCCCACGCGGGGCGAAGCCGCGGGGAACAGCTATATATTTTTTCATTCGTTAATAAAATGTATACTATTTTTTCTTTGTTTTTTTTTTTAATACAAAAGATATTCGAAATTTTGTCATTCTCTAAAACACCATTCGAATCAAAGCTTATGAATTCCCAATTCCAATGTAGAGTTTGCACGGACGCGTCCCAATTTGTAATTTTTTATGTACATGCAATTTTTTCAGCTCTGGCCTATTTTTCAAACCGACGTGATGGCTGCAGGCGTCACGCGAGTGCCCATCCGCTTTATTCCGTGAAATATTGGCTTTTTGTAAATACGCGTTCGTCTGTTTGGTTTTCACATTTATTTAGATTTGTATGTGAATTTTTTGTACAAATCATGACTAATAGTATTATTTGTTTGTATTTTAGGGATATTTATAGCTGTGTTTTGTTTGATTTTATGCAACTGATGAAGTCTATTAACGTTGCACTTCCCGGCCTTAGTGTTTATCAAAACAGCCTAACTGTCTCTTTCGTTTCATTTTTTGATTTTATGCAACTGATGAAGTCTATTAACATTGCACTTCCCGGGATTAATGTTTAACAAAACAGCCTAACTGTCTCTTTCTTTTCTTTTTCAACGACCGATAGGACCAACAACGTACCTACCTACGGTCTATCGGTAAGAAATATATTTTGTTATATCTGTAAAATGATTTTTCTAATGGTCCCACAAATAATGTCAAGTAGCCATTCTGACAGCCTACTGACTGCCAGTAAACTATCTGTCAAATTGTGACCTAGAATGCCTCAATTACTGACTTTGAATTCTCCATAGAACTAGGTATTGCGCCGCGCGAGGCAATTTTTTTTTTTAAATCTACTGAATTCTCTAATTAAAAAAGAACAAAATGAAATTTCCGTAATGAATACCTTGAAACTGAAAAATACGGTTAATGAACAAACAACCGGTTCTATTTTATGACGTGGAAAGTAAGTGCCACTACCGTCGCTTAACTGCGTTATTAAGACCACGGCGTCTTGTAACGGTTAAAGCAGTTACACTGTTCACACTGTGCTAGTGAACTACTACTTTTCACTTGCTTATTTAAACTATCTCGCATACAATACAATATATCTTTATTGCTAATTAGCTTTTGCTTGCTGCTTCGCCTGCATGAATTTCTCTCGGAAATAGTTTTTTCCCGGGGTGAAAGGTACCCCATGTCCTTCTCAATACTCTTAGCTATGTGTATGCGTAATTTCAGGAAGTTTGCTTCAGAAGATAGAGCGTGAAGAGGTACGAACAAACAAATAAACGATCAAACAAATATAAAAACTCACTTTCGCATTTATAATATTAGTTGGGATATATAGAGGAAATAACATTGGAAATAATTCGAAAACTTTTCAATCGCTATCACTACATAGTATACAACAAAGTCGCTTTCTCTGTCCCTATGTCCCTTTGTATGCTTAAATCTTTAAAACTACGCAACGGATTTTGGTGCGGTTTTTCTCAATAGATAGAGTCACTCAAGCAAAGCAAAGGCGTACTTATTTCTAAGCAATCTCTTCTAGTCTACCTTTGAGATTTCAATTTCAATGTTATTTATTCGCATACATGTAAGCATAATAGGTAACAGCTAAAAAGTGCAGTTATACGTGTACCCAGTTTGGGCATAGCGACATTAAGCAATATCTAGCAGTCATTAGTAATATAAGTATACATTATATAATATGAAATAAAATAGAATAAAAAATGTCACGATTAGAATTACATTCACATTTCAAAATATCAATAAGTTGCAAATTGTTATATACCTAGTCATATTGAAATATTAAATATTTAATCGAAATTTACAGATGATAAATCTAATCGTTGTAATTAATTGAATTTAGTTGGTAGTTTATTCAAGTTTGTCATTTAGAAATTCGTCTATTTATTGCATAAATCATGTTTTAATAATTTTATTTAAAACATGTCATTTATTCGAAAGGGAATAAATGACCTCCTGACCGCTACTCAGGAGGTCCCGGGTTCGATCCCCGGTCAGGTCAAGATGAAAAATGATCTTTTTTGATTGACCTGGGTCTTGGATGTTTATCTATATATGTATTTGTTATAAAATATAGTATCGTTGAGTTAATATCCCATAACACAAGTCTCTAACTTACTTTGGAGCTAACTCAGTCTGTGTGATTTGTTACATATGATATGATATATTTATATTTATTTATTTTATTGATTTATTTATTTATTCATAAAAGTAACAGTTTCCTAAGGCATCCCAGATGGCATATCAAAGAAGCCTCCAAAGCTAGTCTAGAACGGTGGTAAAATAAATGCCCGCATACGTCAATGAGTTCAGGTACCAGTCGGAAAACTTCCACCCCCATCTCCCCTGGTGGGCTACTACCATCTCTTAAAACCATGCAAGATTCAGTGAGTAAGCGAGACAGCGTAATACATGGTGTAAGGCGACATCCCCATTACTCACTGGATCTTGCATGGTTTTAAGAGACGGTAGTAAGCCCCTGGCCAGTCTGGAAGTATTTTAATAAACTCCAAACTGGTGTTGGGAGATGCCAAGAGAACAGAGTTAAATGGGGTTTTTCGTCTAACAGCCTGTGCGATTACGGCGCTGTCCAGTCTATGGCTCATCTCCTGGGCGTCGAACGTTAAGTCACAATCGTGTCAAAATAGTGAAGTTACACACTATTTACAAAAATTATGACAGTATGATGTTTGATGTTAATGTAGTGAGTGGTGTGACCATCAGCTGTGATATAAAAAAAATATACATTTCTTGTAACTAGTGTGTAAAAAAGCACTACCATTGAAACACTATTTTGACACGATTGTGACTAAACGTTAGCAGAATCAACTCCCTGATATGCCTCAATTGCCCAGTCTCAATTGCAGTGTGCAGTTGTATGAAGCTTTTTTAAAACTACACAGATGTTTAGTACCTATAGCAAAAAAAAAATACTATCCCAATGTGAACCGCCTCTAACCCGCCTTAACGAACATAAGGCCGACTTACTTACATAACTTTATGGATGTTTTTATCGTACTTTTCCCTTTATTTTACTTCCCTTGTTAGTTAGCTTTTTGCTGAACATTTATTTTTTAAATTTCATTTCCTCTTATTGAAATGAGAACTTAAAGACAGTAAAACAGTAAGTGAAACATACACCAGATGTTTCAACATTTTCACGTGTTTAATCTCTTACAGGGTAGACAGAGCCTCTGGCTGTGGACTAGCAAAACTGAGGTTTATTTGGCACTAAAAGCGCTTAATTGTGTTTTTAAGGGGTAAAACTAATTCAACAAGGTAACCCTCAAATCTGTAGATAAAAGTTGTTAAGTAGAAATATTCATTAATTTTACAAAATATCTTATTAACGAGAGTGGAATTATTTTTGAGAGTGAATAAAAGCGGGACCATCAAACGCGAAGGTATCAAAAACATTCAATAGATGGCACTTCATTAGCGAAAGATCGCCGTGATAATTATGTTCCCTCTAATTAAAACATAACTAAGGCTGAAATTAATTCAGAATTATGAAAACAGGTTTATTTTTTCTTATTCCAATTCCTGTCGACATGAATAAGTAGGCTCTCAATGAATGAATTTATTTATTTTTATGACCCGAAATTTCACCATCTTTCGGCTGCATCTCCTATCATCTCTTCACCAAACGTGGCCTAATCATTTCCTTTGAGCGAAGACTTTAGCTATGTCTGGAAGTAGTAAGACTACGAATCTCAATATCGGATATTCAATAGTATCTTAATATTAAATAGACAGGAGATAAATAGAAATATTTCCAGAAAACGCGTACATTTTCAATAATACATCAGTTCAAGCAGACTATCGCTGTAGGACAGCGTATTGTAGATAATTCCTTTCAATATTCCAATAGAGCAGACTTCTCGAGACAAACTTCTGCATATTTTTGTTATATGAAACTTGTTTTGATACGTTCTTGTTTGTACTTTTGATTTGTACTATCTCTACTTTCGATTTCCGTGGGGAAAGTAGACTCAACCTCTTACATAATGCTGTTCTCCTTGTAGTTTTTTTACAACAATTTATAATAATTTTGCCTTGGTGAACACTAGCGCCACCATCAACTAAAAATCATTATTCACTGAAAACACAAGTTATCAAAAATCCGTGTTTGGTATGTAATTAAGGTTCTGGATATTTGAAGTTAATTTTAATCATATTAAATTATAGTTCCATATAATTACAAATTGCAAAACTGTCAAAAGTGGCCGTTTTAAGCAATATTGCTTTTCGTAACTATAGGGTACTATAATTTAATAAATATAATAATATAATTTAGTAAATACCTATGTTTAAAATTTACTTCAGATCCAGATTCCAGACCCATAATTACAGAAGACGGATTTTTGATAACGTGTTTTCAGTGAATAATGTGTTTTTAACTTAAACCCATGCGAAGCCAGGACTAGTCGCTAGTATGAAATAAGTAAATAAAATAAATAAATTCATATTTTTTTAATCCGTTCCATAGCTCTAGAGAACAGGCGATCAAACAAACTATTTGTATAGATATCACCCCTCTTTTACAAAATGGGTGTCAAGAAGAACAAACACCCGTGTCTTACTCAAGGGCGAGTTCAAATATATTTTTTTGCGATATCCCCGCGAAAAGGGGATATAAAGGGGAAATGTGTCAGCTTTTTATTTTTGTACAGAATTTCATATGATACGGTTTATGGAAAACTCTTTCATGTTCAAGGAAAATATTTTTTTTTTACACGAGACTACCTGTTGTGATTTTTGTAGTTTTTTTTCATTTGGGCATCGATTTTCATTGTGGGATGTCTGGTTATTCTCTGTATGTTTTAAAATATAAATGAATAAACAGCTTTTTTTACCCCCTGCCACGGTTTTCCCAAAGGACTACAACATGGGGTTTTTCAAAAAGAGCGTGAAATATTTCTTAATGGTCGGCAACGCGCACGTGACACCACTGGCGTCCTTAGGCGGTAACTGCTTCCCATCAGGTGGGCCGTATGCCTCTTTGTCTACTAAATTGTATTAAAAAAAAACAGTCACGCTCAGTACAAAACTAAATTTGGGACTCTACATCACAAAATACTTCAAGCAAGCTCAAATAAGGTATAATTTTGAATTTCCTTTTTAAACCCATTATTTTGACATCACTTTCTCTCTCAGAGAGAAATGGAACATGAAAATACACTTTTTGGGGCCTAAAATCCAACATTTTGATTTTTCTCACTATTGGTCAGGTAAGAAGGTCGCAGGCGGACGCTGGATGCAGGCCGCATTCAACCTGTCATTTTGGAAATCCTCGGGGAATGCCTATGTCCAGTAGTGGACAGCCTGCGGGTGAAATTATGATAATTGAATTTGTGATTTTTCATGCAATATGTAATTTTACCTACATACATATCATCACGCCTATCTCCCGCAGGGGTAGACAGAGACCTTAGAGACTAGATATTTCCATTTACCATTTTTCATATACCTGATGCATTAGAAAATAAAGTTGTTCTATGCGTATCTTCTTTTTCTATATTTTATTCGTCATCGTTTTTCCGACTTCAATTTACACACAGAATGCGTGTCACTGTTTTGGCTTCCAAGCCAACGTTTCATTCAGAAAAAATGATCGGGGAGAAAGAATACGCTAGCCACACTGATCCTGAATCTGAATCCCCGTCAAAACATTTTTATACGGATAAGAATTGTATTCGAAATCACGAGACACCTATAAACTGCAACTTCCAAAAGTTCTCATTATTTCAATGATAATAGCAGTTGGACAAAAGTGCAGAGTAAACCGTGACTAACCAGAAAGTGCTAGTTAACTTGTTGTTAGGTAGTTAGTTGATAATTGTACACGTTTCGAACTCCCAACTCAACTTGTGATTGAGTGCATCTGCTCAATGCAGTTTTGATGAGGCGCAAGTTACTAGAGATTGTCATTTGCTTATCTTTCTTTTTCCTCTGTGGTTCCAATGCATTTACCATAAGATAAACGATAGAGGGTTTTATTCCCATTGATCCCATTGAAAGCATTAACTATTTAGTTTGTTTGCAGTTTGTTTAAGGCATTGCAGTTTTGAATCACCTGATTATTTTTCTTCATCCGAGCATATTTCCTAGTTGCATCTCCAGCTTGCTATGCTTTAATTCATGGTCCTAGATTTGACATCACTAGTTATTACAATGGAGTAACTGTCGTCTGACCTCCGTAACCCATTTTACAAAGAAACCATACAAATAAAAAATAACCCGAGTGAGTTAACGTACTGGCCAACACTGTCAGATTTTTCGGGCTGTCTAAAGCCATCTGACACAGTTTGATGCAACTTGGCAATAACCGATACCAACGGCTTAACATGCCTTTTAAATCACGGAGGAGCTCAAGATAGAAATGCCACTAGTGGCGACTAATTCGAGCTAAGCTACGCTCTCTCGGGTGCTTAACATACGCTATCGTTACGAACACGCATGCTCCGCTGGGCTATCCAGCTCCTCACTAAGTATAAAGTACATTTGACAAGCCATTTCAAAGTTTATGACTTGCACCACACGTCATCTGGGTGAGAGTAACAATCCAGAGCGCAGTTCTAAGTTCAAATAAGAGTTGATTCTCTTTTTTATATAAGTTAAACTTTAGAGGTAAAAAGTTACGGGATGTCAGTTATCCCTTTTCATGACTATGTACTCTGGTGAAACACCCTATGTCCAATAAAGTATAAGTAAGCAATAAACGCGATAGAAAACCGTATAAAATAGTTTAATTTAATGTGTAACAATCGCGGAAACATAAGAAATCATCACCCTATGTCCTTCACAATATGTTTATCTAAGTATGTTTATGCACATTTCAGAGAGATTGTTTCAGTAGAACTTGATTATATGGGTATAAATACAATACAACACAATACAAATATTCTATAATGCAAAACAAGGTAATAAAATTACATAAAACAGCTTTACTTAAAATAATGATGCACAAAGGTAAAAGTAAGTGTAGTAACTAACACGACTTTCTTTTATATATTGGTATATAGATAGATATACCTTATTTAAATTTGAAAACAATTTTTTTCGTGTCTTTAATATTATATTTTATATTTCGTGAATGAAATTTTTAAGTAAAATTCAATAACTCAGTAAGTATATTTTACTGTCCTAAAAATCTTTTAAAAATGTATTCGTGTATACTAAAATTTCTAATAAAATCCATTGAATCGATACCAAGCACTTATCTTGGCAGCCGTGCGCTCGCATACTAAATACCAATTTAAAAAAACACGCCCTCTCCAACCTTTTAAGATTCCCGACATTTTTTCAACCTGATTGCTTCCCCTTTCCTAATTGATAGGTTTTATTCATAGCCTTTTTTCACCCATTTACAAGTTTTTCAACGCTTTTCATGAAGCATCTTCATTTTGTAGACAGTTTGTTTGATCGAAAAATGTTTAAGGCACTCAGATTGTTGCATTTAATAGCTGCTACCGAAAACACAGAATTTTTTTTTTATCTTTCTCTAAGTGAAACAGAAATCCTCGCGCAACTTTTTTGCTAGTATCCTTAAGCTACATTAGAACCTCGAAAGTCATTGAAATACTATCCGCTTTAGAAACCTTTACATGTATTTTTTACAAAGTGAACTACAGCGGCTAGTATTTTAATTAGTTTACTAGCAAAAAAAGTTAGGCGAGGATTTCTGATATTCTCACTTACAAAAAGATATATTTTTTTTATTATTTAATTCTGTATTCAAGATCGCTAGCGCTGGTAGCAGCCATAAGCAGCTAATACAAACATTTCGCGGCTTTCTGTCTTGCAATAACCTCTATCATCCTATCGTTGTCCCGGTTGCGTAGAATGACATCTCTTCAGAAATCATCATCATAATTTTAATTATATCAGTCCACTGCTGGACATAGGTGGGCTTCCCGCGAGCATTTCCAGAATAACCGGTTGGAAGCAGCCTGCATCCAGCACTTGCCTGTGACTATATTCAAAGGGCAGTTAAATTGCAATAAATATCTTATCCATTCTCCGCGTCTTTAAAAACTGCTTAAATATAACTACAATTTCAATATCTCTGTAGACACATAAGATCTAATAACGTTAATTTTTTCACACATCACTTTTTTTTGAAATTAACATAATCATCCGGACACCTTCATGAAGGAGGACTTCTGGCCTCAGGGAGCTGTATTCAGGAAGTTCCGAAGACGGCTGCCTGCTGAAACCCTGAGCCACAGATCACCGACATTATAACGTGTTTTAGTTCTAAATTGTTTATTTTATACCTATGTTATATGGGCCAATAATGTAAATTTTGTTGCCTGAAAAAAATGAATAAATAAAAAATAAATAAACCATGCCAGCACGTAATTAACCATCTTATAATTATTGGCAATAATCCAATCATCGCCAATAACCCGTGAACCCATTAAAACAAACATGTTTTTCGCAAAACCACATCGTTTCGAGTTTTGAGCCGCGGCCGCTCGCGTAATTTCCAATACACCGTGAAGAGATGCTGGTAATGATCTCTTCTCGATACCGTTTCAATTCGTATCTTTTTCTACACAAGTTTATTATTAAATAACGTTAGCATATATATTTTGTATGAAATTCCTTAAAATGCTGGCAGACTACCACAGGACTTTCTTTGACAGGACATAGATTGCAAAATCTGTGTATTGTCAAAAAAAAATTGCTAAGTTCAAATATAGAATCTTTTAAATACTGATTTCAAAGCACAGGATAACATAATTGTTTTTGCCAAAAAATCGAAACCGACTTCAACTCCTCAACTAAAAAGGATGAAATAATTAATACATTGTTGTTTAAATATGCTTCATATCCAACATTTAAATAAATCTGAAGTAGGTGCCGATTTTTTTTTTAAATATGCTAATTAACGAGCCAGCAGCTAGTCAACGAATTCGTAAAATTGGCACCAACTTCAAATTTATTAAAATGTTTGATATGAGGCATATTTAAACAACAATGTATTAATTATTTCATCCTTTTTAGTTGAGGAGTTGAAGTCGGTTTCGTTTTTTTTTGGCAAAAACAATTATTTTTTCACTTTTTAGTTTTGAATACTCAATACCTTAAAACTAAAAAGTTGTAAACACGATCATTTTTGAAAATCGGGTAATCGTCATCCGCGTCGTGTCGCCTTACTGACATGGAATATATCAAAAAATACCCAAATCGCAATAAAATTTGAAGAGTTCCCTCGATAACACCATGATTCCATCATCAGATCCTGATCTGATGACTATGAAATCATCTAGAAAGTTTACCCTTTCTAACAAAAAAAGAATTTTACAAATCGATTCAATGGTCTTCGAGTTATCGAGCAAGATATATTACAATCAAAAAGTTGTAAAAACGTTGCATTTTTGAAAGTGGGTTAAATTTTCCAGCATCGTCTCATCTACGTCCCACCTTACTAACTTGGAATATATCAAAAAATACCCATGCCCAATACAAAACTTGAAGAGTTCTCTTGATTTCTCCATGATCCCATCATCAGATCCTGACCTGCTGAATATGTGGTCCCATATATCGGAAAGTATTCTGGAATAAAAAAAAAATTCAAATCGGTCCAGCCGTCTTCCTGTAATCCGGTAACATACATAAAAAAAATAGTAAGCCAAGTTGATCGCGCTCGAATGATTTCCCATGGTGTTGTAACTGTGGAACTCAACAAACTCTGCCAATTACAATGAAATAACACAGTACATCTTCCAAACTCCGAACTTCACCGATTTAGCGGCGACTTTTTCCGAACTTAGTCTGGTTACTAGGCGCAAAGAAATACGAGAAGGTTCTTCTGTAGCTCAAATAGTTTTTGTCAGTAGAGTAATAATTTTGTCTCTGTTTTTTGTGTAGCTCTAGTAAACGAATTTAAAAAAGATTAAATTGGTAGGCATACATTTTTTTTTTTTTTGGTTTCTGTTTGTTTGGTAACTAACTGCTGTTCATGACTCCGTTGGCGTGGTATTCAGCAAAACTATAGATTTAAAAAAAAATTGCGTCACTTCCACGCGCGATTCGAACTTCTTTGAGTAAAATGCAAATTTCATATTCCCAATTCGGCGGTTCAAGCGTGGAGAAATTTAAGACATAAAAGTAACCATTGCATTTTAAAATGATTGAATGAATTTATAATATTAGTAGAATTCTTGCTATTTGGTAAAGGTCTAAATATAATTTGATTTAACTCGTTAACTGAGTGAAATTATACAAGCCGAAGCCAAATTCGGAATATTTCTGGTTGAAATTGAGTTCCACAGATACATAAAGTCAATGTTACGTGGATTATTGGAAGTTTAACTGAAATGGAATTTGCAGACATTCATGTGTCACTGATACATCAGACACAATTAAATACTATAATATAAAAAATTGTAGGCTAAACTGAAAGCGTCGGGAGCGATATCAGATTCCACTTGCAACTGATAGCGCGATCAGTGGACAAACCTTTAATCTCGATTTAGGGTATAGGACCCGAAGACATGATGCAGGTTTTAGATCCACAAGATGGCAATCCTATTTTGCCCAAAGAATTTCGAATCGTCTCGCGGGCGGTCTCTCTACCAAATCTTTTTTTAAATCTATGTTGGTATGGCTTTAGCTTGGCGCCAAAACTCCTATTTCTGATGTTTTCTTTTTGGAGCCGAACTTCTATTTTCTTTGTCCGAAGCCAAGATCTGTCGGACTACTAGGCAGACTAACATGAGAATAGCAGAAGCAATTTTTCAGTTCAATTTTCCGTGGTTTTTTGTGTAAGAAGTTCACGTTTCCCCCAACAGGCCCCAATAGGTTTATTGATCAGCAAGTCAACGAACCGCGAGACTTGAGTATCATGTCTTTTGAGCCTCGTATCGGAAACATAATGAATGGAGCTCGCTTCCACTCGATCTGCCAACTTAATCAGATGACTCGGCAAATATTTGGTTATTAAATATCTTTATATTTTATTTATATGTTGTTGCCGGTGGCCCCACTCGCGCGGTAGTCAGTTATATCGCACCAAATATAGCCTATATTTGACCCCCGGTCTGTAACTATATCCATTCCAAATTCATCAAAATTGGTTCAGCGGTTTAGCTGTGAAAACGTAACAGCCAGACAGACTTTCAAATTCTGTATATAAAAGAAAGGCGTGTTAGTTACACTATTTATAACTCGAGAACGACTGAACTTTTTTGGCTGAAAATTGGTAGAGAGGTAGCTTAGAACCAGGAGAAACCTTTCATCCCGGGAAAAAGCACTGTTCCCGAGGAAAGTTCACCGGGGCGAAGCCACGGGCAAAAGCTAGTTTATAATAATTAAGTATGGAATAATCTATGTTGTATCAGGTTTTACCTTGATTTAAATAGAACATTCTTTCTTATGAGTATCAGAAAAAGCAATTAAACAAACCACAGATAAGTACTTGAAATGCTTCCCGTGGGATTCGAACCCCGATCCATCGATCCTAAAGGATTTCTATGCTAGTTGTGGCGACACTAGCGCCACAACAATATCTACAAAACGCACCACAGATGGCGTTAAAAGCAACAATCTCAGAATTGCATATAAGATGGCAAATTACTATGAAAGTCTAAATCGCGCTTGCAAAGTTTCTACGGATTGGAGCATAAATACAACCTCCGACAAGACATCGTCGGAGCCGCGGTTCCCCAGGCATATAACACCCGGCCTGGCGGGAAGATCTTCCCTTTGTGGCGGTCGAGCATAACGCTATCGCTCCCGTCACTCTCTCCAAACTAGTATAGTAGTTTCAACAGAAAATAAATTTGCAGCAGAAAATGCTGTAAAGGACCTCGAATTCTGTCCGTCTGTACATCGTCCAAGCCCGTCCAATTTTTTTAAAGGAAACCAAAAACAAACTGAAACACTTGGATAACATTTCCTGGCGTCTTCAAATAGAATATCTAAGGAGTTACATTTTGGTCTGAGATTTTTAGTTTTGGAATATTTCACGTTGGACTCAAAGTAAATATTTACATATTATATCAAAGTGAATAAAATAAACAGTTTCTTCTTGAACTGAGATTTTTTTACCTTGAAATGTAGGCTTTGAATTAAGAAATAGGTACTGCTTTGAAATGGTGGTGTTAAGTAGATGGTAATGAATATACTTATATTAATACTAGCAGTACTAACTGCCTCCGTGGTCCAGTGGTTAAGGCGTTTGCCTGTAGACCCGGGGGTCGTGGGTTCGATTCACACGGGAAGCATATTTTGTTTTGTTGTTTCCAGTTTGGTTAGGACATTGCAGGCTTGAATCACCTGATTGTCTGATAATAAAGATGATTCCGTGCTTCGGAAGGCACGTTAAGCCGCCATCTGGTAGTCGTTTACGTCAGAGGCCGAGAGGCGGTTCGCAATAACTCTGACACCAGGGTGTGCATGGTCGACTGACCGTGACGCCTACTCGAAATGATGATGATGACTAGCAGTCCACTCCGGCTTCGCCCGTGATACACACATACTATGTCATCCGGAGATAGTGTAACTTCCCAGCAGTGAAAGAATTTTCTAATCGGTTCATTTGTTTCGAAGACTTTTCGATACAAACAAACAATCAAATCTTTCCTCTTTATAATATTAGTATAGTAGTATAGATAATATATAGTTGAAGAGTTTGTTGAAAAATGTTAGAACTCTACCACTAGTATGAGATTTTGTAAACGCAGACGCTAGCGACTGCGTTAGCGATTTTGTATGCAAACCTGGTGGCCTACTATCATCTCTTTAAACCATGCAAGGTCCAGTGAGTAAGCGAGATGTCGCCTTACATCATGTATTGCGCTGTCCCGCTTACACACTGGAACTTGCATGGTTTTTAGAGATGATAGTAGGGGACCTGTACAGCGTCCCTGGCGGATAGTAAGATAACTAAGAAAGTCTGCGTTTATAAAATCTCATACTGGCCGGATTTGAAAATTTCTAATAAAAGACTATTGTACATACATACCAAAGGTGAGTGAAACCGCGGGGAACAGCGAGTAAATTATAAAATTAAAATATTTTATGCAAAAGTTTCTATTTTCAACTATCGTGATCTATCTTGGCTGTATATTGAAAAAGCCCATAACCTTCCCCAAGACTCAGGTTATCATATACAGAAAGAATTTAGTTCCGAAGATTACCCCCTAAAAACAAACTCTCAAATTTACACACTTCCTCTTCAGTAATACTATAGGTATAGTACCATGTGAAAGGTCATATAGAGACGGTAGGTAAAATCGTGAGGCGTAGCTAGTTTTTGCTTAATTTACTGCTAGATTTAAATATTTTAAATTATTTTTTTACCAAACCTTTAATTTATTAATCGCTCTTTGAAAATATAAATAACCTATGCCTTATTATTACGAACGCCATATATTGGAAGTATTGGGACCAATAATTCGTTGCTGTAAAATTTGAACTAGGATTAAAGTCGTCAGGATTTGTCATATCCATAAACATTTCATTGGCAGTAACAAGAAATGTTCTTCGAACGCCCATATGCTATATCCTTGTTGGCGCTGTCATCCTAGTACCATTTAAGCAAATTCCTTGTTCATAGGAATCTGATGTAGATTTAATATTTTGTGGGTCTATTACCAAAGATTTAAAAAAAAATTGCCTAAATAGAGACCGCGCGCGATTTCCTAATTCACTAAGTCTAGTTCTAAATGGATACGGTTTTTTTTATACTATTTAGTAGGCAAACCGGCATACGGCCCACCTGATGGTAAGCGGTCACCGTAGCCCATGGACGCCTGCAACACTAGGACTGTCACGTACGCATTGCCGACCCTTGAAGAATCTTTTCAAGACCTTTTTAATACAAAAAAACAAATACAAACAATGACACACAAGAACTTAAAATATTAAAATCGCGGTCGTGACACGTCCGACTTCTTTATTTATTAATTCCACATTCCTACCTTAACATATAATTCCTAAAACGCTGTTATCCTGGTACACATTGTTGATAAAAAATATTTTTTTTGCTAACTTATACCACCTTATACGTATCATATTGGGTAAAAAGCTGTGCTTTCTGCATGTAGTCATATCGTACAAGCGTGTTTCTGTTTAAGGTTCCACACTCAAACTAAACAGCAATAACGTAGTACATACCAATAACAATAACGTAGAAAAGTGCGCGTAGATAACAAGTCGTACGTAGCCATCTCGTAGCAGCTCGTAGAGCATCTAAAGCGAGCGTCTAATGCGAGCGATAATGGTTTTATCAAAGCGCAAAAATTTCAAATCCCGTTACAATTACCACAAAGTTATAGTTTTTTTTTTAAATTACATCCATAAAGCGGAAATTATTCTGTAGTTTTTAATTATTAGGTACAAGAGGAACACGCTGCACCTATGCGGCAATAATAAAACTGGGGAATAAAACAAGAGATTCAATGACAAATGAAAGATAGGTGTAAACAAACCGGGATTGCCCGTAAACGTAATTGGCACAATAATTCCTTACAGGTTATGAATACCTAGTGTACATTTAACCTGATTCACTGCAAATAATGTTGGTGTCAATAATTTCGCAGTCAACTCTTTACGCGTTTCTTTGGGTATGCGTAGAAGGTATGCGTACCGTATAACGGTATGCTCAAAACATATGGCGAGTTATTTAATAATTTCTTTTTTGTAATTAATTTTAATATTTTGATCTACGCCCGAAACAAAATAGATTCAATGAAGCTCACTGTCAGACTGTTTATAGTCAAAATTAGATTTAGGTACCTACTAAAGTTAGCCGTAAGTAAAGTACCCCTAGCGATTTTGTATGACAAACCCACGGCACCTCTAACTCAGTTGCTAGCGTCTGCGTTAAAACTCATAGGTACTAGGGGTACAGAACTGTCACAGAGAGAAGAACATAGTGGTTATATTAAAACAAGTAAGTATATAGAAAGTTCTATCAAAACCTCGGCGCGCCCCTGCGGACTGAATCGCTTAATCGGAATTTATTGCACCACGACGTTATTTTGGCAAGACTCACGCGGCTAGTAGAGCCGCATGAGTAAATATTGACACAATATGAGAGTGTAACGATCTTTTTGTTACCATTCTGCAAACAAAGTCAGCATTCCCATGGCTTCGACCTGAACCCAAATTGACAGAAGGTAAATTATAAGCCGATGTGGTGAAGTGTGGTGTGACGTAAGGATTACGTATAAATCGGTAGTGTGGTTGTAAGCATACAAATTCTCTGTCTGTTCGATTGGCCAAGAAATAAATGAATTATTGATAGAATAAATTAAAATATTCAAAGTATTAAACCTTTAAAAAAATCCGGAATTGACGGTCGGTTTGTGATGTCATAACAAATTAAAAAATTGTACCTAGGAGAGACGTAGCGTAACAATTTTTTGGCATAAATTGAAAAAAATCTGTATTAGTTTTAGTAAACAGCAAATAATCAATCAGTACCTAATATAATTATTTAATTGTGCGTCAGAGAAAAAAAAATGGTGAACAATATTTTTAATAATCTATCAGATAGACCAAAAACTATGAGTCATCATGCCCAAGTCGTAGTTAGTAAGTAGTAGTTATAATGATCTTATGTTTAACATAATTTGTATTTTTTTTTATGACAAATCTATTGACTCCGCAACACCCCACAAGAATCCATGTATTTCCCATCAATTTGTATGCATGAAAGCAAAAAAAAGAAAGATATTATTTGTGTTAGTGGTACGCAAAAAGTGTTAATTCATTCGTGCATTCATTCAAATTAAATATTCACTCATGCGCGAGCCGTGAAGGAACTCCGTTTTATCATTTTTGCTTATTACTGTTAAATTATGATTTTTGGCTGAACGTTCGTCTTGCTTAACGCCTGATGTGGATTAATTTGCCGTTGACATGAGTCGGGATTTGTAATAATTTAACTGTCACTCATGTTGGTTTTTATTTGCAGGATTTTAAATTATTTTTTGGTTATTTTATGCGTATATAATAGGTACTTTTATTTTTATTTGACGACCTCCGTGGCGTTACGGTTAACATGCCTGACCGCTACTCAGAAGGTCCCGGGTTCGTTCCCCGGTCAGATAAAGATGAAAATTATCTTTTTCTGATTGACTTGGGTCTTGTATGTTTATCTATATACCTATGTATTTGATATAAAATATAATATCGTTGAGTTAGTATCCCATAACACAAGTCTTGAACTTACTTTGGGGCTAGCTTAATCTGTGTGATTTGTCCCTATATATTTATTTATTTTATATATTGATAGATATTATAGATATAGTACTGAACTTTGTTGTAATAAACATTTTAGGGGTTAGAGGTCCACTAAATGCATATCTTGTGAATGTTGTGTTTTGTGCCTCAGTAATACAAATAAAGTTATTGTATATCCATCTATCTAATATCATAATATGCAATGTATTAGTGTGTGTAATCTGATATATATATCTAATATCATAATATGCAATGTATTAGTGTATGTAATCTGTACAGTGTACACAAATTATTTGCTGCTTTGTTTTATTTTTTTAATTTGTAAGTGTTATCACTATAGTCAAGTGACAGTATAAGTTTTGTATGTAGGTATGCATAACTGTAGTTGTGTGTATTTTCCGCCCGCAAAAAAGCTAGATCTATTGTAATAGTAAAATATCGCTAAGGCTACTCTATTCCGGTTGAAGAAGCCGTGGTGCTCAGGATCATTTTTTATGTAACTAGTTACAAAACTCTGGTTACATACGCGGCTGAAGGGCTCGAAATGCGTAACTAATAAATATATATTTATTAGTTCCGCATTTTCTATCTTGAGCTCCTTCGTGCTTCGGAACACACGTTAAGTCGTTGGTCCCGGCTGCTTTTCTTATCGAGTGTGTTAAATTGGTACTTATTAAATATTTAAGCTGCCTTAAAACAAAATATATTTTTCTTACTTCAATTCACTAGGCTTTCGACCTCTATTCAACTCGGCCTATAATGTTTCACCACTGTACCCAGTAATTTCATTATCTCTCTTATTCTTTAAACCGGAACACATAACTACTATCTATTTCCAACAATTTTGAAGCGGAGTTACAAGCAACAGTTAGTCTTAAATAAATAAAACACTATCTGAACTCGAGTCGCATAATTGACAGAAGAGCTCCAGAAATCCAGACCCTTCCAGGACTTCACAGTTAGCATGTTCCCTCTTTATGTTTTCGCGAGTTGCAGAGCTCGTAAATTAAGGAGTACGTGATCGCACTGACAAACAGACACTCGATGTTCAGCGCAGTAAGGCTTGGGTCACACTTGTGGCTTTATTCAATTTGTGAAATGCAATTTTAAAATATGAGGATCTACAACTTGCAACCAAAATCTTCAAGGCACTTCGTGTGTGTAATCTCATTGGATAGGTTCTCTTAGAAGTAGGTATTTTAGTATTTCATTCTGTCTCTTAATTTCTATTTCTTGTTGTTCTCTTAGAATAAAATTATGCAGAATTCTTTTCGTAACAGTTGTAAAAGCTCTTTAAGTAAAGTTTGATCAAAATGGCTAAAACAATTAGTTCTCTTTTATGCCAAACAATCGAGACATTTTAATATTTTAGTCAAGACCAGCCTTTTAGTGAATTAATTGTCTGAATTACTATAACACGATTACGTAAGTACAAATAAAATAAGAACAGCTGCACGCAATTAAATAAGTTGAAAATAGCAAACGCAGCATCGGACACCCACCGACCAGATGGTCAGATGACCTAAAGAAGGTCGCAGGCAGGCGCTGGATGCAGGCCGCTTCCAACAGGTCATTTTGGAAATCCTTGGGGAAGGCCGATGTCCAGTTGTGGACAACCTGCAGCTGAAATTGTGATGATGATGATGAAAATCCAAACTAGATTGAACTTAGATGAACTTCGTTAAAGACGCCACCGTAGTAAAAATAAATTTATTTTTCTTGTCATCATTGTGTATCTAAAAATCGCCACACTCCTTTATTAATATCAATTGATACAGATTTATTTATTTCAAAACCCAATCAATGTGAAGTCCCCCTTACTAGCACAGTAAACATGGGATTAAAATATGTATGGCGTGGTATGGTAGCGGATAATTTTGTCCTGCTCTTGCCAATGTAGTAATTTCGTAGCGATATGTTTATTTGTCCATCTGAACGGGTTTATATCGGGAATAAACATGCTGGGATGAGGGGAATTGAGAAAACTACATATCAGTCTTGCTCGTACTAGAGATGCAATCTCCATTTGGATATATCATATTTTTTTTCTTTTTATCAATCGTCATCTAGAGAATAAAACCAACTGGAGACCGCAAACGCATTTATTTCTACGTGAAAAAGTCTGCCTCATTTTGCGCACGGGGTAAGGAATCACGCACAATAAGTACTAACACTAATGCGTTATTCAAGCACGTCGCTTCGCACACATGTCAAAATATATTTAGCACAAGCAAAAAATACACGCACACTAGTTCACGCAGTATCACAGGCCTTCATTTACATTTTGCAGAGGGATTTTTTATCATTCAACACGGTTAACTTTATTTTCTTCTTCTTTCTAGCAGTAAATACAAGAGGTAAGAGCGGTCCGGGGCTCTGAACTTATCTGAAAAACATAGAAATAAATAGCCTGAGACCGTGATTTCGCTAAAAATAGAAATGTTAATTGAGACAATAAACTTTGTTCGTAGAGGCATTTCTAAGCAAATTAAAATCTGGCTAGAAACTTCGGCTAGGCTTATTTTTGTGAATAAATAAACATTTTAAAAGGTACCTATTGTTCAGCGGTAACCTCCGTGATTTGCGTCTGCCGCTTCCCGGCTCGCGCCGATCCCAACCATTTATTTTAAATCGTAAATACTAAGCAAGGATTTCGTCTTCGTGCCTCGTTTGAACTGTTGTTTAAACTTGACCCGATCGATTTCTGATTAGATTTAGCTTACGGGGAAGATAGAGCTTAAAGCTAAATTCAAAGCTACCTTTAGTATTAATGTGTTGAAAGTAGTAGCTAGTACTTGTGTTGATTGTAGTGATAAAGTATTGAGCTTGTTACATATTTTTTAACTAATGCTATCTATAACTTTTAACTTGCTCTTAGTCATGCATTTTAGTTCAATTTAGTCGTGTAAACTATTGTGTAAGTCTTTCCGATTGAATAAATAAATAATTAAATTAAGTAAACTGACGTGTCTTTTACGGAAATGCTCGCTAATGTCATATTCTTATGGGCCCTGGACTCCGGGAGAGCGCCAAAACATGAGAAAGAGAGTCGAGATCGAGATATTCTAAGGTTCAGGCACCAAATTATCAAAAATGTCTAAAAACTATACTATCTCTGTCAAAAAATATATTTAAAAAATAAGCTGTAAGCAAGACAAGTTAGTTTTATTAATTCTTTATCGACTCGCCCAACACCTCGCCACATGGGCTTATCAATTAGCCATCATAATTAACTTGCCATCAAAAAAAACAACTATTTTTTTATTGAAATCGTTTTTTTTATATAGGTAAGTAATAAAGTACACGTAACTGCTTGTGCAAGTCAATGTAAACGCTCCTCGCGCGTTTCCCAGTTAAAATTCAGCGAGTTAAGCCCGTCTGAATAATGGCGCGCAATCTCAACTTGACATCTATAATGTTTCGCAAATAATCCGATAAATATACGACAATTTGTATCACTCAAATTGTCGTAATCCTGATTTGTGGTAAATAATGATCACTTGTTATATTATGAGTGCCTAGTACAAAATATTATAAGACCGCGTCTATCCCTCATCTTAGCGCCATCCAGTGGTAAGTTAGCTGTAAGACCCTGCGTACCTTGCAAAGAAGTTCATATCGCCGCGACGCAATTTTTTTTTTTAATCTATTGTACCTTGTTATTTAGTTTGACAGCATAAAATAAATATGGATAACTAGCCGTTCTCCTTGGATTTAGTCGCTCGTGCTGTGTGTGTACTACATACTATTTATGATAGCCTGATCATAACATATGTAAAAATCATACAAACAAGTGCAAATCGCGCACGGTCTCTGCATTTCTTTTTTATTCTATGGCTGCGTGCGGCAGACTCATAAGAAAATATGTGCAATTTGACAGTTGCCATTTTAATCAAGCTATTTCGACAACATATAAATCACCGTTTGATTAAACGATAGAGCCATAAAAATAACAATTGAATTGAATAAGGAACGTCAGTTAGTAGTTAGACTTAGTTACAAGTACTTAGTCAATGGAAGTCACTGGGAGTCGGTAGAGATAGTAAATAATTGATACTATATAACTTCAATATGATTTTAATAAATTTAACATACAAAATAAACATTATTTGGTAACAACACTGACTTGAATATATTGATAAACTACAAACATAGAATAAAAGTTGGATAAAACATCCGGAGGTTGTGGGTTCGAATCCACAAGAAGCGTAATTCACACAAGTTTTATTTACTAAACTCTAAAAATTATTCCGTGATCTCAACTGTCGGTAAAAAACACATCCGTCGCGTTTGAGAGGCGGTTTCAAAAAATTCTGACGCCTAGGTATGCAGGGTTAATTGACCTAACCCATACGATATGAATGAATGGATAAGAGACAATAGGTGGCCAACGGCTAGTAAATAAATATGTTTTATTCAACTTTTAGTTTGATATGTAGATATTATTTAAGTAACTGAGGTACTTATAAATTATTTATATCACAATATTATAAAAAGAATTTTAGCAAAATAAATTCTTTAATTAAGTATATTTGATCATAGACTACCAAATAATTTTATAATCACACTAAGAATCAATAATACATATATTTCAATATTTTCAATATTATTATATTTATTTGTTTTTTTTAGCAGACTGTTCATGGAGATGAAAGAAGACCATAGTTAATTTAGGCACATTCAGTTTTAATAATTACTAGCATTCCACTCTGGCTTTGCCCGTGGTACAAACAAAGCCTATATCACTCAGGGTGAATGTAGCTTTCCAATGGTGAAAGAAGTTTTGAATCGGCACATTAGTTTTTGAGTTTTTTCATCACAAACATATACACAAAAATACAGATCTTTCCTCTTTATAATATTAGTACAGAAAACACTGGTTCAAAAACACTTCTTAAGTTGAACTAAAAAATATTTCAGTAATTCAACAATCTGGCCGTCTTATTAAATGTAGGTTTATTTTATTCACAATAATATAATCATTTGACTATTTCGTACTTATACAAATCACTGGATATCCATGTTCTGATTGCGTATTCACATTTTAATAACATACATAAATTAAAAAAAAATAGGTTTTAATAGTAATAGGTACAACGTTTATCGGTCATTTTCAATTACCCAGAATAGCGCCAACCGCGTCGACTGAATGAAAACATCAATGAAATAACGATGTTATTGCTACCACATAAGATTCAAAATTCAAAAACAACAGAACTCGTGCTATCTCGATCTTAAAATCAGCAAATAGCGGAGAGATTTGTTCATTAGGCGCGCTATGATTGGCAGAAAATATTTTCGCGACATACCAAATTTTTATTTAATTTTATTTTCGCGCTGGTTATTAAAGTGATTGGTACCACTATATTTCTAAACAAAATAAACAATGATTTGGGGCCCGATTCTCGCGCAATCGAAGTTCACTTCACATGTTCAGTTTATCATGGTTTCTGCTTTCTCAAAAAATCACAATTGAAACAGTTCAATCGAACGCATCGATCGATCTATCGAAATTTTTCGATTGTGATATGACTTAAACTTATCGAAAACAATTGGCGAAAATCGGTGAAGTGAACTTCGATTGCGTGAGAATTGGGCCCTTGATCTATTGATTATTCGATTAAATTAATAATATTACTTTGATACTATGCTATATATGAATATAGCATTTCGAACACAACAATTACATACAAATAATATAAAGGCTTCTTCGCTTATTAAAAACATTTTACTATTTATACTATTGAGCCATCTAGAAACCTTTAAAAATTATTAAATAATATGCAAGCATCTATATTACGTAATTAGTAAAGACTAACTTTTTACCTTTATGGTCTAGTGATTTAGATGATTGCCTGAAGACCACAGGTTCAATTCCAAAGAGAAGCATGCTTAGTTTGTTTAAGATATTGCAGGCTTGTATCGGCTTAATGACACTACAGTGTGCAGGGTCATTTGTCCGTCTCCCACACGAAATGGATCTTATACTATTTTTAAGACACCTTTTGTTCCTTTCACATTTTCAACGAACGACAAAAAAGCTTATAATAAAATAAGGCTTTCATAAATATAACTATTTTAATTCATTTGGAATGTTAGCACACGCTCTTGGAAGACTCGCTTCCACATAACAAATTTACAATTTATTCATAAAACTTATTCATAAATTATTCACAATTCACAAGCTTACCAATATGACAACAAATTGACTTGGAATAGAGACATTATTAGGTGGACACAAATCAACTACAAATATTTTAAGGGCAGATTCAGATTATTATATACTTAACAACTATTCCAAGAAAACTTATATCGAAATAAGATTTATTTAATTCACTCTCCATACTAAACTCGATCAGAGGATTCTCAATTTGTATGGGAGGTCAAAAAAAATTTTTTGTATTTCGATATAAGTTTATTTAGAAAAGTTGTTCAGTATAATAATCTGAATCTGCCGTTAAATTATTTGCAGTTAATTCGTGTTCACCTTTTATATAAACGTTCTAACTAACTTGCTATGGATCTAAATTAATTTCTTTATTTATTAAACGACAATAGGAATGTAACATTCTAATACACCGATAGCCTGAATGAGATGGCCTGAAGAAGGTCGCAGGCAAGCGCTGGATGTCATTCTGTAATAGGCATCCATAGGCTTTGGTAACTGCTTTCCTGTATATCTATTTTATAATTCGATGACTTATCTCAATGGCACAAACTAAAAGCCGTTTCCTCTGCGAATCAAGTCAAGCCCTGGAAAAAAAATTAAAACTAAACAAGAGCAAGATATAGAATATGGTATTATATTTATGTAGTTATTTATTTTTATATTTATATACTGTTTTTTGGTTCTCTCATTTGACTTACCCCAAAAAGATGTTCTTCTCTGCACCACTGGTTGGTTGACTGGTAGAAAAAGCCTATGACTTTAAGTCCGCCGTTTACATTTGTATGTAATGAAGTTAAATAAATAAATAAATAAAATATATGTCAACTGTCAACCGCATTACATATTAATTTTAGCTTTTACCCAGTTTCACTATCACTACATAGTATAAAGCAAAGTCGCTTTCTCTGTCCCTATATCCTTTTGTATGTTTAATCTTTAAAACTACGCAACGGATTTTGATGCGGTTTTTTTATATAGATAGAGAGATTCAAGAGGAAGGTTTTTAAGCCCATGCGAAGCCGGGGGCGGTAGTTGCTAAAAAGAGAATAATTAATCTTAAAAGCAACAGTGTTAATAAAAATCTACAACACAAAGTATTATTAAAAGCATTATAAACGCTTTAAGCTGCATAAGATTGACACTCTTCTCTTGAAACTACCTTCTCCACCTTCAAACTGCCTCCCCCCCTCTTTGAAACTCCCTTTTACCCCTTGAAAATCCCTTCTTCACCATGAAATTACCCCCTTCTTGAAAGTCCCTCCCCCTTGAAACTTCCTTTTCCACTTTTGAAACTACCACCTTCTTGAAACTCCCTCCCCCCTTGAAACTTCCTTCTCCACCTTAAAACTACCCAACTACCCCTCTAATTGCCCCCCCCCCCCCCCGAAACTCCCTAAATGCGGAAACATAACAACAAACAAAACATACCTAAGACATGTTGGTCTATACTGGGCCCGTTGACGAACCGACTCGCGAACTCCGCATTCAGTTCCTTGAACAGCGCCTGATGATGGTCAGAGAAGTTCCACAATAGGAACCTGTGTTGTTGATGTTCTAAATCTAATATCACAGTTAATAGATTCTGCAACAAATGATTAAAGTACAGTAGACCACATAAAAAATATACTAACTAAGGTGAAAGGGCAAGGTGGTGAAAAGGCAAGGTGGCACAGATTAACTCAGGAACAGATAATAGTACTAACGTACAGAAGTCTTCACTTCGCAAAGTCGTCCAAATATAAAGCACACTTTAAGCGACGTAATAAAGTCTAATTCATATCACACATCGCTAATCAAATACAATATATCTATATACTCTGTCTATCTCGTGTTGTCCTTTTTATCACTGCAATAGGGTTCTCTTTTTTCCGTGTGTAGTCCAACCCACCAAGGAACTATAACAATAAGAATAGGCTACTCCTTTACGTAAATTTCGTAAAAGTAAGGTCCAAAGTCGACAAAGTTTTAGTTCTACCCAAGACGAGAACGAACTATGGGAAAAAATCAATTACCTTCGAAGGCGCACAGTTTTATAACAAACTACCGTCTGACATAAAAAATGTAAACCCATTTAATGCATTCAAGGTTGAACTTGCACAATATATCATGGAACATTATTAGCTTATTAAATGTTTAATAGTAAGTACCTACATACATAAAGTGGCTAAGATAAAAACGTAAGCAGTGAATGTATTACTAGGGCGAAACAGTGTGTCATGCGAACGAGACGAATGTAAATACTTTACTTTTAAAATATGTTCTCATGTAAGTGATTTTTTGTCTTTTTTGAGAATAAATATCTTTAAACCTACAAAGAGAAACACTTGCAACAGCACTAAAGGGTTGACGTCATTCAGCACGCTGCCGCCGGTAATAAAATGATGCCGAAACTGACTTTCATTTTTAGTCATGGACTTAGGGCAGATCTAAATAAAAATAGCATTCCTAATTAGAGCTCGCATCAGGACTAAGTCAATCTGGGTGATTTGTTATTGATTTATTTAACAAAATAGTTTGAGAGCTTAACAAACAGTGCCCCTAGTATGAGTTTTTCTTTAATATAGAATTTCTTAGTTGCCTTACTATCCGCCAGAGGCGCTGTACAGGTTTGCCATACTAAATCGCTAACGCAGTCGCTAGCGTCTGCGTTAAGAAAAACTCATACTAGGGGCACAGGACTAAATACATACAAACTTACCTCTGCTACTCCTAAATCAATGGAATGTAGATGTCTCCCATCCAATACGACTAGTTGTGTGGGAAGATACGCGTGTTTCCTCATCGCCTGAGTTATGTACTCTGCACAGGCGTACGATAGAACGCCGAGTGGCGTGAGGGTTATGCAGTCCTGGTTGCCCACCTGGGGAAACAGGTGATAATACACCATTATTATGCACAATTACTAGAAAAAAATATAAATTCTGTAATAGTACATTACTGTCGAGGCCAGAAATGAAGCCATTTACCGCCGAGTTATATTGCAAGGCCGAAGCGCAGCTGAGGCCTTGCCAAGTGCTTTTAAAAGGACGAGGCGAAGCCGAGGGAAAGTACATAATATGAAAGGGCAGACAGGGCGCCTAGGGAAAACAACAGATGACTTTGAATATTTTGTGTATAGCATGCAGATATAGCGACTTGGTGTTGCTACTGTAAGTGTATGAAACACGAAGCAAATACAAAGAGGAGCTGGCCTATTGCTCTTTCCCTTAGAAACACAGGGTCTCCTAGTTACGGAGGGTCGGGGTCGGGAATCTGCCATAATATCCCCAAATAACATTTGGAGAGCCATCTATTAGTGAATAGACCAACTAAAATAAACATAGGCTGCTATCATAAAGGTCGTTATCGATAAAAGTTCTGCCTCTCGTTACTAGATGTCAAGGCCAGGATCGTATTTAAGTATGTTATAAAAATAATAAAACGAATTTAAAACTTCTTAAAAAGTTATCAGTTGAACCTGTACGTGTGCAATATTGTAAAAATAACTCAATTTCGAACCATTTTCTAAGAAAGAGGTTTTTTATCAATGACAATGGAACAGTGTTAAAAGTGTTTCTACTCGCCGCTAGATAGCGCATTACGAAATTTTGGCTGTCACTACATGCCACAGTAACATAAAATTATAAAATACAAATTATTAATTACTTACAGATGAAAAATTATCGTTTAGCTTCAGTCAGTTTAGGTTTACATGTATAGCTTTTACACCCGATAACGCAACACTTCATTTTGTCAACCAATGTATTATTTATAAATTATTAAATAGTTGAGCAAAACACGTGTTAGAACGACGTCGAAAAGTTTTGTACTGATTTTGGCGACACTGGTGGCGAGAAGCTGAAACTTTTAACGTGACGTCAGAGGCCCCTTTGATACATACTCAACCTGATTGCTTAATTCATCTCCTCTTTGTATTTGCTTCGTGGTATGAAATAATATAATAATAATAATAATAAATAAATAAACACAGATGGTACAGTGGGCGGCAGAGAAATCTGACCCCCTTTCAATAGCGATACTTGTGGCATGGGGGTCAGATTTCTCTGCAGCCCACTGTACAAGGTTCATCTATTACACAGATACAGTCAGGGTGATACGCCAGAACCTTTTTTAGCCGAGCTGAACTGACTGTGGTCTAATGGTTAAGGCGTTTTTTTATAGACGTGGGCGTCGTGGGTTTGATTCCCACGGGAACCATACATTATGTATTTGTTATTAATTTGGTTAGAACATTACAGGCGAATAAAATATTGATGATTCTGTGTTTCGGAAGGCATGTTAATTAAGCCGTTGTTAGTCCTGGCTGCCATCTGATAGTCGCTAAAGGATCCACCTACACGAAATGATCATGGTGATCCTGAGTTTTATGTACTAGGCAATAATAAATTCATAGGAGCTACACATAAATTAATTAATTAAATACCTCGGCAGTGTCAAATCAGTCATAGACAGTGTATTATTTTTTTTGCCTCGGCCTAAGCTGGAACATTCAAAATTTGAACTTTTCAAAGCGAAAATAACCAAGCCCACCGAACTAAAAGTACTAGGAAATAATAAACCGTCAGGAGCTAACCTTGAACTGCGTGACGTGTATCCTCGGTCGTGCAGCGCTGTACAGCGATCGCAGCGCGTCCGCCGCTGCACCTGCGAGGATGCCGTACTCCAGCCCCACTAAAGCACCCACGCTCAGGGTAATCAGATACACGGTTAGCTCCATTTCTAAAAACAATGTAGATATGATTTTGACAAGAATTTTACTGTCGGCAGGGATATATTGATGCATTAAATGAATGATAAAATTAAAATTTCCTTTCAGTTAACCGTTTAGGAGCTCCCATGTTAAAAGCCTATCTTGGGTGCACAATTAGGTTATAATTATTATCAGAACTTAAGCCACGTGAGAAAAAAATCATGTCAGTGATATTAATCGCCTCATTGGAACTGTTGGGAGCCGAAAATAAGCACGCTTTGTATAGAATGGGAGAAGGAGTTGTCGAAGGATCGGTAGAAATAAACGGGCGAAGGGTCGATCACTTTCCACTCGTAACTTTCTATTTGCCAAATATGCTTTAAGTAGGCTTTAAGCAAAGAAAATATACCTGTAAGTTATACCATTTCTTAATATTTATGAAATTCTCACATAACCAATCTTTGATTATTTTATTCTCTTCTGAATCTAGAAAGCAAGACAAGTTACTAGGGTATCATAAACTTACTGGAGTTCCTCCACAAAGTCTTTACTATGGTGAACTCGATGATGGACATCATCGCCACCATGATGATAGCCGCTAGAGCCGCCCGAGGAATGAAGTAGAAGGCACTGGATAGTTGCGTTACAGCCAGTAAAACCAACATCGCTGTAATAAAGACCATAATTTTTGACGTGACAACGTCTTATAAATTGGTTTGCCGGGTGACACTTCAAGAAACTGCGTTACGCTCCGCTCACGTTATGCGCTCACAATGAGAGCGCGTGAGAGGCACGCGCTTACCACTCAAAGTCGTTGTCACGTAAAACTTTCGCCGGTTTACCGACTTTACAGGCAACCAATTTTTTTTACTCGGTTTTTTAAATAATTATGTAATGTGTAAATGACCCAATAGCAGCAGATCACCTAATTAGAAACTTACATAATTAAAAGACTACTAGGCGCACATAAAGTAACAAGTCTTACTTTTAAAGAACGTGGTGACATTGTCAACACACCACTAACGTGGATCAATAGGTCTGGTGAAAGACCCAATAAGCAGCAGATCACCCAATTAGAGACTGATAGACTACTAGGCGCACATAAAGTAACCAGAGCCTCACATTTTAAGAACGAGCCAGCCGGTGTCAACAAACACTCCACTAGCTTGGTTCAAAAGAGGTCTGATGAAGGACCCAATAGCAGCAGATTACCTAAATAGATTACTAGGCGCACATAAAGTACCCAGAGTACCTTTAAAGAACGAGCCAGCCGGTGTCAACCACTAGCTTGGTTCAAAAGAGGTCTGATGAAGGACCCAATAGCAGCAGATCACCTAAATAGATTACTAGGCGCACATAAAGTACCTAGAGTACCTTTAAAGAACGAACTAGCCGGTGTCAACAAACACTCCACTAGCTTGGTTCAAAAGAGGTCTGATGAAGGACCCAATAGCAGAAGATCACCTAAATAGATTACTAGGCGCACATAAAGTAACTAGAGTCTCACCTTTAAAGAACGAGCCAGCCGGTGTCAAAACTCCACTAGCGTGGTTCAAAGCAGTTCTAGTGAAGGAACCGGTGGCGGGCATGCTTTGTGCAAACGACGACAGCATGTTGCAGGCGCCAATCGCTATCATCTCTTGAGTGTTATCCACGGTTCGGCTGCCAGCTAAGACAATAAATATATACTAGTTCATTCATTAATTTCGTGTAGGTGTCACAGTCAATCGACCAGGCACACCCAGTTCTTCAAAACCGCCTCTCGGCCTCTGTAATGCATTTTCATTAAACTCGTTGTATATTTGGGGAATTGAACAAACCGTAAGTCCTTTATCATAATCACTTTCACTACATAGTATAAAACAAAATCGCTTTCTCTGTCCCTATGTTCCTTTGTATGCTTAAATCTTCAAAATATTAGATTTTGATGCGGTTTTTTTTAATAGGTAGATAGAGTGATTCAAGAGGAAGACTTTATGCCCATGCGAAGCCGGGGCAGGTCGTTATTTATTATAAAACTATTTAAACTTAACTTTCAAACCATTATACCATGAGTATAATGCTGCTAGCATACTTGGCTATTTGTATTCGCCTATTTGCCTATTTGACCATGTGTGGACTGTATATTTGCCAAAACTTTTGCGTTATTTGACTATTCGGTAAATAGGGGAAATACCAAATGTGTATGAATATTTGGTATTGCCTCCGGTAGTTGCGCTATTTGCCTATTCGTCGAATATTTTGGCAAATACGCGAATTGCCAAGTATGGTAGCAACAATAAACTATATAAGGTGGACACAAATCAACTGCAAATATTTTAAGGGTAGATACAGACCACTATACTGAACAACTTTCCCAAATAAACTTATGTCGAAATACGATAAAAAAAATTTGACCTCCTATACAAATAAAGAATCTGCTGATCTAGTTTAGTATGGAGAGTAAAAAATAAAATTTCGTATTTCGATATAAGTTTATTTGTAAGTATAGTTTAGTGGTCTGAATCTGCCCTTAAAATATTTGCAGTTGATATAAATTCACCTTATAAAGATTTTAAAACACTTACCAAAAGCCTTCGCTATAGCGATGCTTTCCAATATGGCGACTAGTGGCATGACCAACCCCTCAGCCCCGAACACCCCCAACATCCCCTCAAAGTTCAGAGTGCTGTTGCCGACCGTGGTACTGAATGGGGGGGGCCCGAAGTGAGGCAGCCCGCCATCTATTGTGCCTGGGATACCAACGAATGTTATAAATATACATAATATAGACAGTAGCACAGACTAATCATTAAAAAGTGACAGACTAATTAGTTCAAAATATTAAAAACATGAGCGGAGGACGCTAAAAACATAGTAACTATACTTTAAGAAATTCGAATGACAGCTGTCAATTCGCATACATTTTCTTGTTTGTCTCTGTCGCATTTTAATATTACCCAATTTTCCGTCCTTATGTCAAAATTATCATCTATATTTGATAGACTATAATTATCATCCTTCTAATTTTCCTATTCTATAATTAGCCCCCCCTCCCCCCATATGATATTCATATTTTGGACACATTTTACAGACCGGCTTTTAGAACGAAAGCTATCTTTTAAAAAACTGCAACCCGCGGATTAACATATACAGCAGCGCCATCTACTTAATAAAGCGCACTTGACTATCCGACTTTTTGACCAATCGGAATCGCGTACTTTTCGGGATAAAAAGTACCCTATGTGTTAATCCAAGGTACTCCAAACCAAATTTTGTAAAAATTGGCCCCGCTGTTTGAGCGTTAAGGTGATACCTCGGTGAACACTAGCGCCACCGTCATTTAAAAATCATTACTCACTGAAAACACAAGTTATCAAAAATCCCTCTGCTGTAATTATGGTTCTGGATCTGAAGTAATTTTAATCATATTCAATTATTAAATTATAGTTTCGTATAGTTACAAATTGCAAAACTGCTAAAAGTGGCCGTTTTAAGCAATAATGCAATTTGTAACTTTAAGGAACTATAATTTAATAATTGAATATGATAAAAATTAACTTCAGATCCAGAACAATAATTATAGCAGAGGGATTTTTGATAACTTGTGTTTTCAGTGAGTAATGATTTTTAAATGACGGTGGCGCTAGTGTTCACCGAGGTATCACCTTAAGACGAACACACATACAAACTTTCGCCTTTATACCTCCAACAAAAAAAAATGTTTATGGAAAAACAACGTTTTCCGGTTCAGATCGTACTTAATAATAAGAACGGCTATTGCACCGAATGAAATTATACTAAAAACAACCTTAATAGAATAGAAATAAGACATAAACTTACCTGTAAGAGCGAAAGGGGTTAATCCCTTAACCTTCAATATATAAGCGATAATGGCGGCTATGAACACTATAATAGCGTTGCGCGCGCGCACGAAATAGACCCACACTTGTGACGTCACCGTCCGCCATCTTGGAGACGATTCGTTTACTGGGATTTTGGATTTCTGAAATTACAATTTTGTTATTATTAGCATTTTCCCGCGGTTTCACTCGACTGTGACTGAGATCGGAAACCTGGTCATTAGTAAATTACGGTCGACGCCGGAAATAAAGCAATTTACGGCCGAGTAATACAGTAAGTACAGCTGAGGCCTTGGCTATTCTCCCCTTCCCCTCTTCCAGACATATATTCTTACTTTTAACAGAAGTAACGCGACGATAGACAGCAGGCCAAGCAGCGTGTCCCATAGCTTAACAGTGGTGATGTGCTTGAAGAAGTTGATCAAAGCCGAAATGAACGTGTCTCCCGAAGACCCTGAAAAGTGAAGAAACCAAACTTTACTTGCAAGTCTAACTTGCAAGTTTAACTTAAGATAAATTTGCAACTGACAAAAGGTAAGTTAATTACTTACGTGACTAAAAATTGACAAGTGTAAAGCCAGCCTTAGGCGAGGTAGCAACTGACAGTTTAATTGTGTAAGAATAAATTAGTAAACAGATTTATTTATTTATTTATTAAAACTTTATTGTTCCATAAGTACAAAATACTTATACAATTGGCGGACTTAATGCTAAAAGCATTCTCTACCAGTCAACCATTGGGAGAAACAGAAAAACTGTGCGGCGCAAAAAAGTTACAAGGGAAAATAGGTACTTAAAAATAAACAAATTTACCACGATGGGTATTTTAATGCATATCATATTAAACTACGTAACATACATACACAATACATAAATATACATACTTATACCCTTACTTATATATCTACATATATTAAATATGCACATACATACGAGTATATAAATATACATTATATAAGCCTACATAAATACTTTTACGAAAACTTTCACAAAGAACTTTCACACGCAGAAGTGAGCATGAACTCTTTTTTTAAAGGTAAATTTAGAAGAAATTTCTTTAAATATATCGGCAGGCAAAGCATTCCAGAGTCGGATGGATTGTAATGTGTAGGAATTTGCCATAAAACTACTGCGAAATAACGGAATAAACAGCAAATGAGAGTTAGAAGAACGAAGCTGTCGGTCGTGAGAGTCTGCAAGAAATTTGAACTTACATTTTAAGTAATCAGGTGACTGAGGATTAGTAATAATCGAAAAAAGTGTACACAGAAGCCTAAGTTGTCTACGTTGACGAATTTGCAGCCATCTAAGCTCGGAACGATAAGACGATATGTGGTCATATTTACGGAGACAAAAGATGAAGCGAATACAATTATTAATGAGACGGTCTAGCTTATTGAGGAGATCTTGATTAAGGTCCGGATAACATACATCAGCATAGTCCAGAATAGGGAAAACTAACGTTTGGATTAATAGAATCTTAGTCTTGATGGGTAAGAAGTTTCTGAGCCGATTCAGTTGCTGGAGAGTAATATTTATAGAGCGACTGATTTCAGTGACATGAGCGGTCCAACTGAGAGTGGAATCAATATAAAGGCCAAGATTTTTTACAGAATTATGGAAAGGGATAACGTTGCCATTATAGGTGATTGATGAAATAGAACTAAGATCAAGCTGATTAATTTGTCTACTACTACCGATAATTATTGCCTGACATTTGGTGGGGTTGACACTGATTCCAAAGTCAGCGGACCACGATGAGACAGCTAACAGCGCTGAGTTCATCCTGGCGATTGCCAGATCAATATCCTCAACTGAAGACTGTGTGTAAACTTGTAGATCGTCAGCATAGAAATGGTAAGAACAGCCAATAAACATATCAACACAATAAACATATAAACAGATCAGTCATAATAATCATTTCAGCTTGCGACAGTCCACTGCTGGATATAGGTCTTAAGGATTTCCAGAATGACGGAACAGACGGACAGAATGAATGCATCCAGCGCGACCTTCTTCAAACCACCTTATTTTTACTACTATCTAAATAAAATAGTAATAAAAGGGTGTTTGCTATAATTTATCTTCAGGTGATGTTGGGGGGTTTTCGTAAATTTTAATTCATACATGTATTTATTATCTTCCATGCTGGTCTGGATGAAAAAGAAAAACATAGAATGTACCAGCTGCTTCTCTTCCCGCGCAAGCCGTATAAGTCGTCTGAGGGAATCGCCGAACGGGGAAATCATGACATAGGCGATGCGGCTAGCAACCCATCACTATTGATTTCCTGTTTCGACTACCATTATGCTAAACGTGGCCTAAGGTCTTATGGCCCTAGGCTCTGTCTACCCCGCATGGGATAAAGACGTGATTATATGTATGTATGTATTTATTAGCGGCATCTATTGGCTTGTGCAGCAGATTATCCTGTGCTAGCGTGTCCCCATACATGTGTGAATACAGCCATAAGGAAGCGTACTGGCGTTGCCGACATTTTACTTGTTGTGTCCAGATTGAAGTGGAGATGGGCCAGGCACATGAATAGGAGAGACGATGGCCGCTGGGCTCGAAGGATTGCGGAATGGAGACCATGGACACTGATATAAATAAAATCATGGGCAAAACCTGGATGCGTGCTGCAGGAGACCGGGTGAAGTGGAAGATTCACGAAGAGGCCTATACCCAACTATAGGTGACACAGGGCTGACAGAAGAAGAAGTGTGTCCCAAAAACCAACTTACCTGATATCCTGAACAGTGTCTTGAGCTGCGCGGCGCCGATTTGCAGCGCGGCGGCCGTCGTGAACGCGCTGATCACTGGTTTTGATATGAAGTCCAACAGGAACCCTACAATTATTAAGATTTCTCTCTACTTCATTTCTGTACCCCTGGTACTTATGAGATTTTATCGCAAGCGTTAGATTATACCGAAATGACATTTTTTACAATTTTTGTCTGTCTGTTTGTTCCGGGTAATCTCTGAAACGGCTGAACCGATTTTGACGGGATTTTCACTGGCAGATGGCCGATGTAATAAGGAGTAACTTAAGCTACTTCAATTTTACTAATTTTTTCGTTAACTGTGATAGGTATACTTTTTGTTATATAAAATAATTATATATATATATATATATATATATATATATATATATATATATACCAAAGTGGAAAACAAGAGGGAAGGCCTTTGCCCAGCAGTGGGGCACGAAAATATATATCTATATAATATAATAACAATAATAAATGAACTCATAAATTGATAGAAAAAAATTGTAACTTACCCAATTGAAGCACTCCCAACAACAAAATTAGACAACCGGATAGAAATGAGGCCAAGTACGCGAAATCCACAGACTTGGCGACGTATTTAGCCAACAACGCCGCCAGTATGGCCGTTGGGCCAACCGTCACGTCCTTACAGCTGCCCAGTACCATGTACACCAGGCCTGGGAATATACTGGAGTATAGGCCCACCTGGAGGGGAACAGGTTACAATAAAGGTTCCATAGTGAGGTTTCGGATTTAAAAATATCATAATAACAATGGGTAACCATTATGGTGATACCTCGGTGAACACTAGCGCCACCATCATTTAAAAATCATTATTCAATGAGAACAAAAGTTATCAAAAATCCCTGTTATGTAATTAAGGTTCTGGATCTAAAGTTTATTTTTAACATAATCTATTATTAAATTATAGTACCCTTTAGTTACAAATTGCAATATTGCTTAAAACGGCTACTTTTAGCAGTTTTGAAATTTATAACTATAGGGAACTAATGATAAAAATTAACTTCAGATCCAGGACCTTAATTACATAACAGGGATTTTTGATAACTTGTGTTTTCAGTGAAGTATCGTGTTATTATTTTAGATGTCTAAATTTCTTCTCACGTACAAGTGTATTTAGAAACAATTTTTTCATTTATCTATCAAATTATACATTTAAAATGTCACATGCAAATAATATATATATATATATATATATATATATATATATATATATATATATATATATATATATATATATATAATAAGGAAGGTTTTTATGCCCATGCGAAGCCGGGGCGGGTCGCTAGTATTCTATAATATGTACATACATATTATTGAAAATAAAGAATGAAATACCACACACATTATGCACGTAATCTAAAACTACATATGTAATATGTGTATTGTATTTCTGACAAAGTGATGTAATTAGAAACGGAAAGTTGGTAAATCCTTGGTTCTTCAAATACTATTTATTATATCATTAATTTATTTATGTTTACGAAATATACTAGTATTCATATGAGTGTTTGCTCGTGTTAATTGTAATGGTGGAGTTTTTTTTAATTTTCGTCTATCATTAGCAAGTTCCTTTATTAATTGATTATTATTTATTATTTCTAAAGGTTGCCTGGAAGAAATTGCTTTTAGCGATAAGTGCATTGCATTGCATTGTATTGCATTGCATTGCATTGCATTGCATTGCATTGCATTGCATTGCATTGTATTGTATTGCATTGCATTGCATTGCATTGCATTGCATTGCATTGCATTGCATTGCATTGCAATTCCAATACAGCTTCACTTGTCCCGGTGTCTGTCTGCCCCCATACCATGAAATTTATAAACGACTAGCTTTTGCCCGCGAACTTCCCTCGGGAACATTTGCCCAGGGTGATAGGTACACTATGTTCTTCTCCTTGTTCTAAGGTACTTCCCCACCAATTTTCAACCCAATTAGTTCATTCCTGAGTTATAAATACACTACTAACACGACTTTCTTTTACATATATAAGACTAGCTGTTCCCCGCGGCTTCGCCCCGCGTGAGACTTGGTTATATCGCGCCCAAAAGTAGCCATGTTTGACCTCAGTTCTTTAACAACATCCCTACCAAAATTTATCACAATCGGTCCAGCAGTTTAGCCGTGAAGAGGTGACAGACAGACAGACTTTCGCATTTATAATATTAGTATGGATTATGGATTATGGAAGTATGGATATGGATAGTATGGAAGTATGGATATGGAAGTATGGATGGATATACATATATTTATAGTACCTATAAGATTAGATTTTGTATGGAATTTCTTAGTTACCAAAATTACTGACGTAATCGCTAGCGACTGCATTTAATATATCTCTTAGCTAGTGGCTGTAATTCTTGCAAATTTTAAACCTACTTCCACTTGTCCCACAATAAAAAAAAATTACACTTGGCTTGGCACTCTGACTGACATTGTAATCATAAGCATGACCTAAAGGTGCACCTAGGATAGGCTTTGAATGAGGGAACTAGTCAACGACATTAAGAAAAACAGAAAAGTTTAGTGTGTCGCCAGTTAGTTTGTTGATGTTGTAACAAAGGAATAAATCCCAACTAATATTATAAATGCGAAAGTGAGTTTGTGTATTTGTTTGTTTGTTAACTCTTAACGCCCTTTCTACTGAACCAATCTTCCTAAAATTTCGCATACACATAGCTAGGAGTATTGAGAAGGACAAGGTAACTTTCATCCCGGGAAAAAGCACTGTTCCCGCGGGAAATTTATGCGGGCGAAGCTGCGCGCTAAAGCTAGTAAATAATCCATATCCATACTTCCATATTCATACTTCCATATCCATATTTCCATATCCATACTTCCATATTATTACTTCCATATTCATACTTCCATATACATACTTCCATATCCATACTAATATTATAAATGCGAAAGTCTATCTGTCTCTCTGTCACCTCTTCACGGCTAAACTGCTGGACCGATTGTGTTGAAATTTGGTATGGATATAGTATAGTTATGCACAAGGAGTCAAACATAGCCTACTTTCGGACGCGATATAACCGAGGCGCACGCGGGCCGAGCCGTGGGCAACAGCTAGTATATAATAAAAATTACTTACCTGGGCTGGGACTCCAGCAACGATCGCATAAGCTATGCCTTGTGGTATTGACGTCAGGCCGACTGTTATTCCTGTAAAACATAAATAAATAGCTATACTATTTATTACGTTATATCGCCGCTTCATACCGTAGGTCGACCGCCTATCTCGATTATAACAAATACATATATAGATAGATAAACCTCCAAGACCCAGGCCAATCAGAAAACTATCATTTTTCATCTTGACCTGACCGGGGTTCGACCCCGGGACCTCCTGAGTAGCGGGCAGGCATGTTAACCATTACGCCACGGAGGTCGTTAAAATTTATTTAATAGTAGAAAAATTATTTAGTTACCGTATACAAAAAGGATAAAAATGTTTAAATTTGCAAAGAAATAAATAGTATTCCATTCTATTATAAACTTAACATTCTAATATACTTAACATTATTGTAATAACTAGTACCGCTAAATCAGAACCATGATCAATAGCGTACCCTGGTCTCTGAAGCGTAAGCTTAAGATGCAACCGGGAAACACGCTGGGACGAAAGGACTACCGACAAGCTGAGGCTACATAAAGACTTACCAGCAATCATATCGCGAAGTAAATACTCCCATGAGTAGTTCGGCAGCCATATTGTGATCGGCACACGTCTCTTCCACGATTCGACACTGCAGAGCCTTGACGCAGTTCGACGGAACCTGCTTCGGGGTGGGTGTCCTGTGAATGATATTTAAAAAAGATTTGTTTCCTTGATGTCGAGACCCGTTACGTCGAGTCGCCGCCACGTCTACTCTGAAAATTGACGCTTTATTATCAGTGCCCCTAGTATGAGTTTATCTTAATTCAGACGCTAGCGACTGCGTTAGCGATTTAGTATGGCAAACCTGTACAGCGCCTCTGGCGGATAGTAAGGCAACTAAGAAATTCCATACAAAATCCTAACGCAGTCGCTAGCGTCTGCGTTAAGAAAGTCTCATACTAGGGGGACAGAGTAGACGTGGCGGCGACTCGAAATAACGAGTCTCGACATCGGGGGTACAAATCTTTAAATAGTTGATTCAGGGATTCGGGACGCGGCACATAAGTTGATCCCAGTGTGAGCAAGACAAGAAAGTCTCAATCTGTCCTGTGACAGAGAGACTGGGACAATTTAATGGGACTGTTCCCATTAAATTGTCCCATTTTGTCCCACTCGCATTTAGGTTACGTAACGATTCAATCTCATGGGAAACTCAAGATTGCCTTTCATAATAATAAATAAAAATGTTTATTGGGTAAAAATACATTTCACAGAAAATTTGAAGTTGCAAGAGCCTGCTTTGTGCTTGTGCCAGGAGACTCCGCTCTTTCATAACGCTAAAAGGTTCAATTAGGTATGTTTAAGTATTATTATTTTTTTTGTTCATAGTTTATTATATTATTTATTTCATATTTGTTGCGGTACCGCCTACCCCATTTTTTCCACGTTGTTCCTATCCACCCTAAGGTTGGCTGGAAGAAATTGCATTAGCGATAAGTCCGCCTTTGTACACATTGTTTGTATTTGTATTCAACATGTATAATTTGTATGATAATGGTACAATAAAGAGTACTTATATCTATCTATCTATATGTTTATAAGGAAAAGGGATTCTAGAGAGATTCCCATGAAATAAAAATCATGCTACTTGAACTAATGCAATTGAATTTGCAATATTGTAGGTCCCTATTAAAATTTATGTCATCCTTTTTCTTCTTCTTAGTCCGAGCGTGTTTCCCGGTTGCATCTTCAGCTTACGCTTCAGAGCCCAGGGTATGATGTCATAAGTTTCTATCCTAACTTAATGATTTAAGTAGGCGGCGCCAGGCATTTCAACTACTTTAGAGGTGACCGGGAAAACGCTCTGATGATGACTTTTTAAGAATGCACCTAAATGTGTTACCTCACCGCTCATTAAGATAAGCAAACTGCAAGCATGTGGCATTACCGTTATTCATAAAAAAAAATGTTATGACGAGGGACGACATTTTAATTAAAATATTTTTAATCCATTAACTGGATAGGCCTAATTCATATCGTCTACTATTAATGATACTGTCGGATATATCACTCATTACCTCTAATATCTGCTTCGCAAACGATTGTACCACTCATTTTCACTCCAAAACGCAACTAGCACAGACGTAACAAAAACACACACAAAAACTACTCTAATGTCAATACAATAAAGTCACTAATCACGTAACGGGCTGCCGTGTCAATGATTTCTTCAATTGATTAGTAATTTACGACAAGTGGTTTGCCCGCGTTTGTTTTTTCTTTTTTTTTGCCACGTGAATGTGTTGCGTGCCAGTCTTCGGGCAAACTGATATGGCAATAGGTTGTCAAAGGAAGTGGAAGACACAGTCTATGTTGCACTAAAAGCTATACTATAATATATTATAAAGTTTGGCTAAATAACCAAAACTATAGATAAGAAAAAACACTCCTGGCGTGCGTGTGCCTGCAGTTAGCCTACGTTTTGTTTTTTTTTCATTTATAAAGCCGGCAAAGGTATTTTCGGACACATACAACTTGTGTCTTTTCAAAACTAGAGTAAATAAACTTTTAATGAGTCATTTTTTATGAGTTTTTCTTCATACTAGCCTCAGACAGAGATGGACCGTAATTTTTGGGTCTTAAAAATAATCCTAATTATGTTCAACCTTTTAACCAGTTTCCGACCCCTGCTATAGATGCCAAGGAAGTATACCTTTGCCTATTATTTGTGAATAAACAGCTTTTGTACAGTGGGTCACATCTAAAAGTACCACTTTAACCTTTAACTTACACCTAAGGCGGTAAACTTTTTATGTCGCTCATACATGACATAAAGCGGAAAATACATACATACATATAATCACGTCTTTATCCCATACGGGCAAAGAATTTCGAATCGCGCGCGGTCCACGAGGCATTTTTTTTTCAACCTATGCATACGGGATTAACAGCGCCTAGGGACTTAAAACCACGTTTAGCATGATGGTCAGCAAACTACCAATAGTGATGGGTTGTCATTGCCAGCCGCATCGCCTATGTCACGATTCCCCAATTCCACGATTCCCTCGGTCGACTTTTACAGCCTGAGCTACATTTTTTACTAAACTTACGGAAAATACCGTAATAAAGAATATCCATACAAAAACTATTTCTTTTTACAACTGGTTGTGAAACTCAGTTGCCATGGGTGCCAAACGGACGCAGTAGCTAGCAAGTTTTTTCTATGAAAGCTACGCTTGTAGCTTATATTTATTAGTGTACTACAAACCTTAGTAACAAGATAGCTGCTAAGGTGCTTAACATAACTGACACAGCAGGTTTATTTATTTTTTTAAATGAGTGTAATGATTAGAATAATTACTACTTAGCTTAGCTTTACAATGGCTTAGAGGGGTTTACCTAAAGTGTCTTATAATGCCTCTACTAACTTTGTGCTATAAATTACAATGTAGTCTACACTACACACCATCTATATTATTAATACTGGTTATTTCTCCACACTTTTTTAAGAATTTTTCAGTATCCATTACTCCAGAATGGACAGTTGGCCGTATAGAAAAGTACTAGCTCTGCCCGACGCGTTTAAACGCGTAACTATAACCTTTTGACAGTTTGCAATTAAAAAAAAAATATTAAAATCAAAGTAGGCTAAGTGACATCTGCTAACTGCCAGTGGAAATCCCGTCAAAATCGGTCTAACCGTTCTAGAGATTAGCCGGAACAAACAGACAGTTAGGCAGGCAGACATACAAAAATTCTGAAAAATGTTTTATAGTGTATATGTGTACCCTGTATACATCCATATGCATTAAGTAAAAAGCGGTTATTTTAATAATACAAACAGACTCCAATTGTATTAATTTGTATAGAAGACGAGCTTTCGCCCGCGGCTTCGCCCGCATTAATTTCCCGCGGGAACAGTGCTTTGACCCGGGATGAAAGGTATCCTTTGTCCTTCTTAATACTCCTAGCTATGTGTGTAATGACAAAAAAGTCCCTAACTGGTATATATCTGTGTTAACCTGTTATTTGCTGTCATGTCTATGTCTACTAAGTCGATTAAGTTAACTTCACAAATTATTTAACAAACATATAAATTAATTGTATAAGGAAAAATACAAAAAGCTTGAGCATAAGGTAATAGGTCTGTAAATCAACTTGAATCGCGGTTAGTGAGGTGCTCCTTCCCTACGTACCTACCTGTTGTCACAGCCCTGCTTAAGTTAATTGCCACCATCCCTAACACTAACCAACATAAGGGCCTTGTTATTACTAATGACGATACTAGACCCGAAGCACTACATATTTACTATTGTTTATTTACTGAAATGACGACAAATCATAATAATGACATCATTATCAATTGATATTGATATTAGCCATATGGCTGTATAACACTAACTGCTCTCCACTTTTATCATAACTCCATGTTATAAAAAAATTTCATTACCCCCAACTAAGTGTGACAATTATTTTTATTTACAGAATTTTTTATTCTTATTTCATGGACTATGTCTCTAATTAAACACTTAATTTAATTTTGTTAGCACGCCAGTATGTTATACTATCATGTGGTCACATTGCCTAAGAAAAAGATTTAGTTCCTTTTCCTGCCAATAGATGGCGCCACAAGGATTGACAAAATTTAATTTAGTTAAGATCCCCGCTTGTTTTTAGCGGCAAATGAGTGTAAATTATAAAATCATGATAATTTTTAAAGTATCATCATCTTATCACAAATTGATTTTTAACCTAATTAAAAAAAAGGAGGAGGTTCTCAATTGGTCAGAATGTTTTTTTTTTATTATTCCTACCCCTGCAGGAGACAGGTGTGATGATATGTATGTTTGATAATCTCAGACTGATTTGCTTTATAAACAACACAAGTTTTATACTCCCTAATAAAACAATTAAGATTAAACTATACAAAGATTTGGTTTAGTCAGAATTACTACACTATGTAATTAAAACCCAGACAGTTTAAAACTTATCTTTTTACAATTTTATATCTTGTAGAAATCAGTTTAATTTTTTTATATGCCTACTTTAAGTGCATGGAATTTATTAAAATCTTACATTTATCCAAAGAATTTGGAACTCGCTCGCGGTCTCAAAGGCAATTTTTTTTAAATCTATATATTTATCATATAATATTTTAAATTACAAGTAGATCAGAAGTATTGCGCGCCGCACTACTGACCGCCCCGCTTTCTCAAATACAGTATCAAATCCATTGTGTGCAATTTTATTGCACAATGTGAATGTATTGTTATATTGTCCGGCTTAACCTATCTGGGGCCGGTGTCAGTTAAAAATGTCAGAGGATAGTACCAAAAACAAGGCATGTGAGTGTGTAAAAGGTAAACCAAATTATCCTAATGGCCTATGGGCCATTGCAGAGGAGTTTGGGTAACACTGAACATATATTTTTTTTTAATTAACCTATATTGTCCCACTGTTGGGTAAAACTCTCCATCATCTCCTTCTAAACCTCTCTCTGATCATAAAGAAATTATAATTGCTTAGATCCTCTAGTATGATGATATAGTTCACAAAATGTGAAGTGTAACAACTATCATGTAAGGCCAGAGATAGAGCAGGGTCAAATACATTGCTAGGTTTATTGAATCTGAAAGGTGACTTAGGACAAAACAAATGCTATACAGATAGAAATAGGGTTGCATGTACATATTTTTTACCCCCCACACAAAAAGAGAGGTGTTATAAGTTTCACATGTCTGTCTGTCTCTCTGGCATCATAGCTCCCGAACGGATGAAGCGATTTCAATTTAGTTTTCTTTGTATTAAAGGTGACTTGTATGCAAGTGTTCTTAGACATGTTTGATGAAAATCGGTTTAGCCGTTTAGAAGTTGTGGGGTTGAAATCAATTAACCCTCATTACTAAAAACAAAATGTTGTGGGTTTTTTTTTAATTTTTAATTAAATGTTATTACTTCTTTACTAATATTATAAAATGGAGTGTTTTTAAATCAGTTTGTGGGCAAATGTCCATGTATATTACTGCCGTATAAGCCTAGTCATATTAAATAAATAAAAATCATAACAATTAAGAATCGGTCACAAATTAAAAACCGTCTACCTATTTATTTATTATTTGTACTATAGGAAGCATTCATCAAGATCCATGCTTCCAGGTTTTTTATTGCTATTATTCTTTTCAATATTTAAAAAATGATAATTAAGTAAAAACAGGTTTCTAGTTTTCATCTAGTTAGTACCCAATCTTAAGATAATTATGAATTTGGTAGGTACATAACAATTTCTTGTGTACCTATAACAAACAATAAAAATTACTACTTACTTATTTAAAATGCAAAAAAAAAAAACTGAAGAATCCACACACCATTTTATGAACATAATAATGATATGCCGATCGATACCACTGAGTTATCAAGTGGCGAGAGGACTAAATATCGCAATTGTTTTTAATTAAAAAGATTAGGTAAAGTCTAGACTATATTACCTAAGGATTAATTTAACCGGTATAAAGCAGATAGGAAATATAGACATATAAGAATTATAATTACAAACATGGTTTCAACATTATACATTTTAAAAAATATTTAAACCAGTTTATTATTCACAGAATTAATTAGTTGGTACTTATTAAATTTTAAAAACTTACCTAGAAGCGGTGTTCGAGGATCATCCGTATTCATAATTCTAACTCTTGACGTCACTGGCCATTAAATTATCTAATCTCGTTGTTAATAAATAAACAAGATATTTTGTTTCAAACTCCTAAAAATATAAAAGTATCTATCACTCAATATCTATCACAAACAAACAGAAACAAAAACACCATTTTCGCGCGTTGACAAGCACAGCAAGACAAAATATTAATCATATGATTGTGGCATTGACAAATGTCAATGTCAAATACAAATAAAAAAAAAAAAAAAAAAAAAAAAAAAAAAAGGCAACAAAAGTGACTAGCAGGCTCTTACTTAAAATAATTATATTTAAGCCAGACGGCTCTAAGAACGGCTCAGTCCTGCATACAAAAATATATTCAACATATTTTTCATATGTGCGCATGGGGATTTTTTGTTATCCCAATACAGTGTCTGTTCAGTCTTTAAAATTTTTTAATCCGCATGTGATATTTTCAAGACGCGGTTGCTAAGGCCGCCATCGGTTGTCCTAGCGACGACATGCGTTGCTAGGTCTCTTCCACTGCAGCGTCCAATTGCAAGACCATCGTGTGATGCACCTACGTAACGACGCATGCGTCTTGTTACCAAAGCAGCCTTCATATTTTGACATTGTCTTTTTTATGTTTTCAGTGTAATTTTTAAGTTAATTTATTGTGTTTTTTAATTTGTTTTAAGTTATTCTTTTTGTGAATGTAGTTAAGTGTTGTGAATGCAGTCCGTGACCCAATCTTGTGATGGCACGTCGAATGCGACCCATACATGTACACAGTGCAACAAGTCTTTCAAATCTTTGAAAGGCCTCAACATACATATTACGAAAACACACAGGAAATGTATTAGCCAAAACAGTTCACCTTTAGACATCCATCCCATTATTTCGAGTGCGCCTACTCATGCAGCCAATGATCAAACTCCTTTCCACAAATATCTTAGCAATTTGAAAAATAGTGTACCCATAGTTAAAAGAATCCCTCGAGGTGCCCGAATAACCGTTGCTACTCATTTATCACAAATAATCCAGAAATGTTACATTAGCAATTGTACTCAAGACTGGCTGAACCTATTTTTATTTTCATACAGCACACTACATATATTAAAAACTGATGAACCTTTATCCTTGACACAAAAGATTAAAAATAACTGTGCTGTAAGCTCCTCGCCTTCTCCCGCACCTCTAATCACACATAATGCCACTCGTAATCGTAATAAACTCATAGAAAACAAAATCTGTGACGGTGATCTCAAAGGTGCCGCTCGCCTTTCGTTTTCCAACGACGTGCTATCACCAGATACCCCTGACACCCTTCAGGCCTTACGGACAAAACATCCCCCAGCCCCAGTAATTCCATATTTCCTTGACCCACCAACAGCAGGGCAAGCATGCCTTCAAATTCAAAAAAAAGATGTTACGGATGCCATTTTATCTTTTAAACCAGGTTCGGCTGCAGGTTTGGATGGAATCTCACCCCAACATTTGAAAGACTTAACATCGCATTCTGTGGGTGATGCAGGCGAGCAACTTGTAAATTCAATAACTAAATTGATCAACTTTATGTATTCTGGTAATGTCAATCCTGAAATCGTTCCCATTCTTTTCGGCGCGAACCTCATTGCCCTAACCAAAAAGGACGGAGGGGTGAGACCAATTGCTGTTGGATCAACACTACGACGTCTGGCCTCAAAAATTGCTGTTCGACATATTTTACCAAAGTTAAATTCGGAATTTGAACCCGTACAGTTAGGCTTCGGTGTAAAAGGAGGATGTGAGGCAGCCGTCCATGCCCTACGCTCTTTCCTAACTTACGGACAGCCTGACGTGTTGCTCAAAATTGATGTCAAAAATGCATTCAATTCGGTAAATAGGGATACCCTGCTGACGGAAATAAAACAACAAATTCCTGAAATATACAATTATCTTCTTCTCAGTTACGCTGACCCAACAAAATTGTTATATCGTTCTAATGAACTGTCTTCGGAAGTAGGTTGTCAACAGGGTGATCCCCTTGGGCCTGCAATATTTAGTTTGGCTATAAATCCGATAATCAAAAATTTAAATTCTAAATTCAACGTTTGGTATTAGGACGACGGAACCCTAGGAGGTGACGTGGATACTGTTTTTTCAGATCTTGTTTTGATCAAAAATAAATTTGAAGCCATTGGATTGGAGCTTAATTTTAGCAAATGCGAACTTTTTATAAATAACTGCAACTTAAATTTAAATGATGTAAAAAAAAAATATAATAGTTTGGCTCCAAATATTAAAATAGTTAACAGTAATTCCCTTTACCTTTTAGGTTCTCCTATTTTTGATGAATCAGTTTCTGAATATATTAATAATTCAATTACTAAATTTCAAAATTCTGCTAACCGTCTCCTTGAAATTAGTCCACATTATGCACTCTGCATCTTAAAATTCTGTCTTTTCGTCCCAAAATTTACGTATGCGCTCCGTTGCTGCTCCTTTTGGAATCACCCAGATCTCTTGACTCAAGTCGATGACTTAATCAAAACTAGCTTAGAATCGATTATTAATATGCAGCTTAACGAGCAATCTTGGACCCAAGCATCCCTTCCCATCCGTTATGGTGGTTTAGGGATTCGCAAAATTTCTAGTGTCGCTTTACCAGCCTTCCTATCTTCTGTCCATAGTTCAGCAAATCTCATAAGTAAAATTTTAAACCCTTCAAACTTTGAGATTGTTGGCTTGGAAGAAGCTAGAAACGCTTTCTTAATTGCATGCCCAGGTCAAAATTTTCCAGTTTCTACAAATTCACAGAGGAGCTGGGACGACATAAACTGCAAATTGACATATGACAATATTTTGAGCTGTAGTACAGGTTCGGAGCGTGCTAGGCTTTTGGCCGTGGGTGCACATGAGGCCGGCTACTGGCTTCATGCGTACCCGTCATCCAAAACAGGAACTTTTCTTGAGCCTGACACGCTCCGAATCTCAACCTGTCTACGGCTTGGGGTTCCGGTCTGCACTCCTCATAAATGTCCCTGTGGCAGTGATGTCGACAAGCTAGGACATCACGGACTGTCTTGCCAAAAAAGTGCAGGCCGCTTCTCTAGACATGCCGCACTTAACGATATCATACGCCGGTCCCTTGCCACCGTCAACGTGCCAAGTCTTCTTGAGCCGACTGGTGTTGCAAGAGACGATGGCAAGAGACCGGACGGTATGAGTTTGATTCCATGGAAGATGGGCCGGGTGCTGGTATGGGATGCGACCTGTTCAGACACGCTGGCCCCTTCCCATCTACATGGAACCAACAACAGAGTTGGTGCGGCTTGTGAAGCGGCTGAAAAACTTAAGGCTAGCAAATACAGGGGTCTAGGCTCCGAATATGATTTTGTCCCTTTCGGAGTCGAGACCCTTGGTCCGTGGGGTCCTAGTGCTATAAGACTTTTTAAAGAAATTGCTAAAAGGTTAGTCGACATCACTGGAGACCGAAGAGCTGGCAGCTTCCTCGGACAAAGAATTAGTTTAGCCATTCAAAGGGGGAATGCTGCCAGTATCTTCGGAACCTTGCCTACAGGGACTCCTTTTAATAATATATTTTAGTCATTTATATGTAAATATATATATATATATAAAAAAAAAAAAAAAAAAAAAAATACAAATTGATGTTAAGTTTTTTATTTTGTATTTTTACGGCCCTGGAAACAAGTCATTTAAGACCTTTTTTTTTAAATAATCGTCTGGATCCTACTTTAAGGCAAGTCAATAGTCTAGTCCTACCACCATCTCAGATCCAGTGAGCAAGTAAGACAGCGCAATACATAATGTAAAGCGACATCTGCCTTACTCACTGGATCTTGCATGGTTTTAATTAGAGATGGGTCGACGTTTTTGCCCAGTGGTCAAAAACCAGGGCAGAAAGGGCAAAAATAATTTATGCCTGATATGCTCCCGACAAACGTCCGTTCGCTGGGCGGAAACAAAAATTCTTATATTAGAATGCTTTTCACGTGGCTTATGAGCTATAAGTTATAATAGGTATATTATCTTGGAATGGATAATAAACCATGAGATATGATTGCTATTGTAGCATACAGGACAACTCCTAATTAGATGTTCAAGAAACTCTTGAAAAGTCAACTTTTCGAAGACAGACACAGAGTGTGGTCTACATCTCGATGTCAGGCACTGGGTGTGGTCAACATCTCGGAGTCAGACACTGGGTGTGGTCAACTTTTCGGAGTCAGACACTGGGTGTGGTCTACATCTCGATGTCAGACACTGGGTGTGGTCAGCATCTCGGAGTCAGACACTGGGTGTGGTCAACATTTCGGGAGTAAGGCACTGGGTGTGGTCTTCATCCGATGTCAGACACTGGGTGTGGTCAACATCTCGGAGTCAGACACTGGGTGTGGTCTACATCTCGATGTCAGGCACTGGGTGTGGTCTACATCTCGATGTAAGGCACTAGGTGTGGTCTACATCTCAATGTCTGGCACTGGGTGTGGTCACGATCATGGAGTCAGACACTGGGTGTGGTCTACATCTCGATGTCAGGCACTGGGTGTGGTCTACTTCTCGATGTCAGACACTGGGTGTGGTCTACATCTTGGAGACAGACACTGGGTGTGGTCTACATCTCGATGTCAGGCACTGTGTGTGGTCTACATATCGAAGCCAGACACTGGGTGTGGTCTACATCTCGGAGTCAGACACTGGGTGTGGTCAACATCTCGGAGTCAGACACTGGGTGTGGTCTACATCTCGATGTCAGACACTGGGTGTGGTCTACATCTTGGAGACAGACACTGGGTGTGGTCTACTTCTCGATGTCAGACACTGGGTGTGGTCTACATCTTGGAGACAGACACTGGGTGTGGTCTACATCTCGATGTCAGGTACTGTGTGTGGTCTATATCTCGAAGCCAGACACTGGGTGTGGTCTACATCTCGGAGTCAGACACTGGGTGTGGTCAACATCTCGGAGTCAGACACTGGGTGTGGTCTACATCTCGATGTCAGACACTGGGTGTGACCTACATCTCGATGTCAGACACTGAGTGTGGTCTACATCTCGATGTCAGACACTGGGTGTGACCTACATCTCGATGTCAGACACTGAGTGTGGTCTACATCACAATGTCAAACACTGGGTTTGGTCACATATCGATGTCAGACACTGGGTGTGGTCTACATCTCGATGTCGGGCACTGGGTGTGACCTACATCTCGATGTCAGACACTGAGTGTGGTCTACATCACAATGTCAAACACTGGGTTTGGTCACATATCGATGTCAGACACTGGGTGTGGTCTACATCTTGGGTCAGACACTGGGTGTGGTCAACTTTTCGGAGTCAGATACTGGGTGTGGTCTTCATCTCGATGTCGGGCACTGGGTGTGGTCTACTTCTGGATGTCAGATACTGGGTGTGGTCAACATTACGGACTCAGACAATGGGTGTGGTCTACATCTCAATGTCAAAAACTGGGTGTGGTCAACATCTCGAAGCCAGACACTGGGTGTAGTCTACATCTCGGAGTCAGACACTGGGTGTGGTCTACATCTCAATGTTAGACACTGGGTGTGGTCAACTTTTCAGAGACAGACACTGGGTGTGGTCAACATTGCGGACTCAGATACTGGGTGTGGTCTTCATCTCGATGCAAAACACTGGGTGTGGTCTACATATCGATGTCAGACATTGGGTGTGGTCTACATATCGATGTCAGACACTGGGTGTGGTCAACTTTTCGGAGTCAGACACAGGGTGTGGTCTACATCTCAATGTCAGACACTGGGTGTGGTCTACATCTCGATGTCAGACACTGGGTGTGGCCTACATATCGATGTCAGACACTGGGTATGTTCAACATCTTGGAGTCAGACACTGGGTGTGGTCTACATCTCGATGTCAGACACTGGGTGTGGCCTACATCTCAATGTCAGACACTGGGTGTGGTCTACATCTCGGAGTCAGACACTGGGTGTGGTCAACGTCTCGAAGCCAGACACTGGGTGTGGTCTACATCTCGATGTCAGACACTGGGTGTGGCCTACATATCGATGTCAGACACTGGGTATGGTCAACATCTTGGAGTCAGACACTGGGTGTGGTCTACATCTTGATGTCAGACACTGGGTGTAGTCTACATCTCGGAGTCAGACACAGGATGTGGTCTACATCTCAATGTCAGACACTGGGTGTAGTCTACATCTCGGAGTCAGACACTGGGTGTGGTCAACGTCTCGAAACCAGACACTGGGTGTGGTCTACATCTCGATGTCAGACACTGGGTGTAGCCTACATATCGATGTCAGACACTGGGTATGGTCAACATCTTGGAGTCAGACACTGGGTGTGGTCTACGTCTCGATGTCAGACACTGGGTGTGGTCTACATCTTGGAGTCAGACACAGGGTGTGGTCAACTTTTCGGAGACAGACACTGGGTGTGGTCAACATCTCGGAGTCAGACACTGGGTGTGGTCTACATCTCGATGTCAGACACTGGGTGTGGCCTACATATCGATGTCAGACACTGGGTGTGGTCAACATCTTGGAGTTAGACACTGGGTGTTGTCTACATCTTGATGTCAGACACTGGGTGTGGTAACATTGCGGACTCAGACACTGGATGTGGTCAACATTGCGAACTCAGACACTGAGTGTGGTCTACATCTCGATGTCAGACACTGGGTGTGGACAATATTGCGGACTCAGACAATGGGTGTGGTACACAGTCCTATTTAAGAGCACTGCAGACTGAAAACTTATGATATTATGTTACATAAGAACATTTTCAGAGACAGACACTGGGTGTGGTCGACATTGCGGACTCAGATACTGGGTGTGGTCTTCATCTCGATGCAAAACACTGGGTGTGGTCTACATATCGATGTCAGACATTGGGTGTGGTCTACATATTGATGTCAGACACTGGGTGTGGTCAACTTTTCGGAGTCAGACACAGGGTGTGGTCTACATCTCAATGTCAGACACTGGGTGTGGTCTACATCTCGATGTCAGACACTGGGTGTGGCCTACATATCGATGTCAGACACTGGGTATGGTCAACATCTTGGAGTCAGACACTGGGTGTGGTCTACATCTCGATGTCAGACACTGGGTGTGGCCTACATCTCAATGTCAGACACTGGGTGTGGTCTACATCTCGGAGTCAGACACTGGGTGTGGTCAACGTCTCGAAGCCAGACACTGGGTGTGGTCTACATCTCGATGTCAGACACTGGGTGTGGCCTACATATCGATGTCAGACACTGGGTATGGTCAACATCTTGGAGTCAGACACTGGGTGTGGTCTACATCTCGATGTCAGACACTGGGTGTAGTCTACATCTCGGAGTCAGACACAGGGTGTGGTCTACATCTCAATGTCAGACACTGGGTGTAGTCTACATCTCGGAGTCAGACACTGGGTGTGGTCAACGTCTCGAAACCAGACACTGGGTGTGGTCTACATCTCGATGTCAGACACTGGGTGTAGCCTACATATCGATGTCAGACACTGGGTATGGTCAACATCTTGGAGTCAGACACTGGGTATGGTCTACGTCTCGATGTCAGACACTGGGTGTGGTCTACATCTTGGAGTCAGACACTGGGTGTGGTCAACTTTTCGGAGACAGACACTGGGTGTGGTCAACATCTCGGAGTCAGACACTGGGTGTGGTCTACATCTCGATGTCAGACACTGGGTGTGGCCTACATATCGATGTCAGACACTGGGTGTGGTCAACATCTTGGAGTTAGACACTGGGTGTTGTCTACATCTTGATGTCAGACACTGGGTGTGGTAACATTGCGGACACAGACACTGGATGTGGTCAACATTGCGAACTCAGACACTGAGTGTGGTCTACATCTCGATGTCAGACACTGGGTGTGGTCAACATTGCGGACTCAGACAATGGGTGTGGTACACAGTCCTATTTAAGAGCACTGCAGACTGAAAACTTATGATATTATGTTACATAAGAAATATGCGGAAATGACACTATATTTTCTTGGCAGACAGGTAAAAATAAATTATTTTTACCGAAAATGTAAATAGATGTTATTTTATCAATAAATATATATAAAGTAGTCATTTTTAATTAGAGTAAACGCCCAGTGAAATGGACTTTTATCGGGCGTAAATGGACGGAAATAGGGCGCTTATTATTTCCGACTTTTTTCCCGGACAAAAACCCATCTCTAGTTTTAAGAGATGGTGGTAAGGCACCAGTCAAGTAAGTAAGTCTAGTAGGAGTCAAATGGCTAAGAGAAGCAGTGGAAATTGACGGAAATCGGGCGCTTATTATTTCCGACTTTTTTCCCTGACAAAAACTCATCTCTAGTTTTAAGAGATGGTGGTAAGGCACCAGTCAAGTAAGTAAGTCTAGTAGGAGTCAAATGACTAAGTGAAGCAGTGGAAATATTTCACATAACACTAACTTGGAGATTTTGGTAACAAAGATAAGTCATGTAATTGACACTGTTAGTCAGAAGTATGGCTCCAGGCGTAGCCGTCATCCCACCTTGGTCCCATACTTTGTAATGGTGATGGCACTTCTCTTCGCCTTGAAATTCCTTGCGACGCCTCCGCACCACTGTCCCTGCGGTGATGTTAGTGAGCTTGGACACCACTGACCTTCTTGTGGCAGAAGCGCTTGGCAGATTGTCTCGCATTATCCGCCGTGCTATTGCCACCGCCTGTACTCAACGGTACAGTCAGCTGCAGAGAAATATGACCCCCTTTCAATAGCGATATTTGTGGCTTCGGGGTCAGATTTCTCTGCAGGCGACTGTACATGTCAATGACAATTAAAATGACTGGATGTAGGTATATTGTCGTTGTTGCCTTGAAAGATAGGTATGCCTCTGGTATGGGATGGGACGCTTCGTGCGTTGATACTCTTGCGCCGTCTCATCTTCCAAGCATTACGGGACTTGCATCATTCACGTGTTTACTCCCAATTTATTAGCAATTTATTTAACTCACTATCTAAAACGTATTTTTATTACGCAAGCAAATTGGCAAGCGAATGATCTGTAAGTAGGTCGGTCGGAGCCGAACCTAGGACTCCTTAGATAACCCCGCCCGCTACAATGCAGTCGGAACCAGTTGAAAGAACAAGTATACACACACCACATGATTATAAAATATCCGGATTTTTTTAATTAATAACTAGAAGCACAGAATACCTAATCGTACTTTAAAGTTTTTTTATACTATACTAGCTGTTCCCCGCGGCTTCGTTCCGCGTGGGACTCGGTTATATCGCGCCCAAAAGTAGCCTATATTTGACCTCAGGTCGTTAACTACATCCCTACCAAATTTCATCACAATCGGTCCAGCAGTTCAGCCGTGAAGAGGTGACAGACAGACAGACCGACTCGCATTTATAATATTAGTATGGATATGGAAGTATGGATGGAAGTATGGAAGTATGGATATGGATATTAGTATGGACTAGCGAATCCGGCGAACTTTGAACCTTCTTAGAATTATTAGTCCACCTAGCAGTGCACCCCGGCTTCGCCCGTGGTAGGTACTCACTCTACGCTACTACACTCGGAATATTGTGGTTTCCAGCACTAAAAGAATTTTGCTAATCGGTCCAGAAGTTTCGAAGCCAAGCATGTGCAAAAAAGTAATATAATAGAGAGAAAGATAATATTCCGAAGGAGCTGGGAAGGGATTATTATTCGTTCTCAAATATGCCGATCATAGATTTTTATAAGGAAATATTATTATTCTGTTTTGAGTATTTAGTGTTAAAGCGGCAAAATGAATACATCATCCGTGAAAGTTCAACTGTCTGTCTTCACGATATACAGCCTGCTTTCAGACAGACAGACGGACAGACAGCGAAGTCTTAGGTAGGTAATAGCTAAGATTACAAAATACTGTACTAATAGTGATTGCGTCCCGTTTTTACCCGACTACGTCTTTTCTTCACGCAGTTGTCTTATGAGAATTAGGCGTACTTCAAGTGGCCTACTACCGTCTCTTAAAACCATGCAAGTTCCAGTGAGTAAACGAGACAGCGCGATACATGTAATGCGACATCCCCCTTAATTACTGGATCTTGCATGGTTTTAAGGATGGTGGTAAGCCACCAGAAGACATTAGTAACTGGTGGCTTACCACCATCTCTTAAAACCATGCAAGAACGATTGAGTAAAAGAGATGTCGCCTTACATCATGTATTGCGTTGTCCCGCTTACTCACTGGATCTTGCATGGTTTTAAGAGACGGTAGTAACCCCCCTGAGCTACTTAACGAGCATGCAAGAGCTTCCCCTTGTAATTAGAATAAGACTTATTCAGACTTCAAGACTATATAAATGACCATACCCAGGACATGCAGTTTTCCAACTTACCCTGACTGGGAATCGAACCATAACCAGGTGACCGAATTACAACCATAACGCCAAGCGCTACGAAGGGCGTCTAAGTCTAATTGAAACGAGATACTTACTATTATTTGGTTATTTTAAAATAAACATCCAATTAAAAAGGATTAACTAAAGTTTATCAATAGCATGTCAAAATATGAAATGCGTCGCATTTTTTCTATATTTAACCAGAGGTAAGTAAATAAGTGGAAATAAGATGATGCAATTCCTAAAATTATTGCTGTTATTTATTTACTATTGTGATCATCAAATAAAGTCTAGCCGTGTCGTTTCCGACGTCAATGTGTAAATCTAAGAAAGTATGTTTACTTAGCTGTACTGTAAGTACTATAATATAGATAGGTATTTTGGTGCAACTTACGCCGCACAAGACTTTTCTATGTATCCTAATACATACAACTCGCTTTCTCTGACCCTATATTCCTTTGTATGCTTAAATCTTTATAACTACGAAACGGCTTTGATGTGTTTTTTAATAGATAGTGATTCAGGAGAAATGTTTTTATGCCCATGCGAAGCTGGGGCGGGTCGCTAGTAAAGTATAAACTTGACTAGACATATCACATGACTACTGACTTGACTAAATGAAGAACATTCAATTAAAACTTTACTGGCAGTAAGTAATAAGTTATAAGTTTGATTAGTCATATTGTGGATTAATTCTACAAAAAAAAAAACAATTTGCTTTGTTGACCAGGGCTTCATAGCGCAAGGAAGATTCTTTGTTGCATCATTTTGGTGGAATGAAGACGCTGATTTAAATTCCAAATTATTACAAGTCACATGTGAAGGTCTACCTAATTTACTTTCGTCACACGACTATCTTCGGATGAAATACCAACAGACGCACGAGATTACATTTTATCTGAAATCATGTAAGCATATTATATTTTTTTAGGATCACCGATAACTACAGCACACTAAAAATACCTAAATGTGAATGAATGAAGACGACAACGGAGTGAAAGCGACGGCCAAGTTTGTTGTTATCTCCGTCTCGCTCTAACGCCAACTGTCTACGGCGTTTATGCAACTCCTAATGCAATGCGATTCATTGATTTCATCAGCAGCCCACCAGCCCCCCTCCTCTAGCATTTTTATGGCAAGCAGCGTGGGAAAAATCTCTAAACTTGAGTCAGTCAAAAAAATAAATACCTATGTAAACAGATCATGTTTCTATAGGCGTTAGCCTGTAAATGGATTAGGAATAATTCCTAACTATGGATTTAAGCCTACTCTGGGCATAGTGTCAGTTGAGGGTGCAACTAGGAGACGCGCGGATGGTGATGCATAAAACCAGAGACTTCCACACATTATAGAATGGTACTAAGTTGTTGTTGTTACTGGCTTAATGTTACTGGCACTACTAAATCAGAAATACGTATGGTAGGAATGTGTCTTTATGCTTATGATTATGACCCTAAGACAACAAGGAGGGAAAACTGAGCCCCGGGTTCCGATATCATTTGACTTGGGTTGCAATCGGGAAAACCACAGAATTTAAAAATATTAACAAGAAGTGGGATAGAGCACGAAAAACGTGTCACTAGTTTGGTTTGCAGGCCAACGTTTCATACAGAAAAAATTGGCGGGGAAATTTGATTGCGTCATTTATTGTCACTGTTATTGGTGGATAATATTAGGTGGCTTTGTTGTAAACTACTTAATACATTTCTAATAAGGTGTGGTGTGGTTTACATGTACTAATTAAAGATAAGAAGAGAGAATACGCTGCCACACCGTTCCTGGAACTAAATACGCGTCAAAAATGTTCTGTGGGGAAAACTCTGGAATTGGTACTTATTTGACTTTTGCATTCGTATTTGTACCTAGTTCTTGCTATCGATCGATTCGAAATCTATATAGTACCTACCTACAAAAGACAAGGTCACTCATTCATTTATTTACTCATAACATAGATTATAGAATGCTATCTCACTAATCTATATCTACTTATTAATATTAGAGACAGGAGAGATTTGTATTTTTGTGTGTATGTTTGTAATTAATAAACTCAAAAACTACTTTGCCAATTTCAAAAATTCTTTCACCATTGGAAAGCTACATTCACCCTGAGTGACATAGGCTATGTATGTACAAGGGGAGAAGCCGGGGTGGACTGCTAGTAAAATATAACTAAAAAATCACAAAACATAGATGGCCTTCAAGGGATTCCTTTATGGTCAGCATCGCACGTGACTTGCTACGGTTACCACTTTCTATCAGGTGGGCCGTAAGCTTGTTAGCCCATAGTATAAAAAAAAACTATTTAAAGCCCTGAGCAGGTCAGGTTCAAGATGTTCCAGTAGACGAAAACAGCAACATTGTTTATATTTCCATCTCGCTCCAACGGAAGCTATCTAATGCAAGTCGCTTGACTAATTTCGTCAGCAGTCATGTAGCCAGTATAAATTGAACCGTTAATTTAACTCTGTAAGTAAGGGATTTAAAGGTCAATTAAATTTTGATACCAGGCAAACAGCATTTATAAGTAGCTATCTAGGACAGCCGGCTTGAAGAGCAAGGCACCTGACGCTAAGTAGATTTGCGAAATAGTAATTTGTAGGTACTTGTAGTGTTATTTGTTTAGGCATTTATATAATCGAAAGTTTAGTAATGTTGATCAAAATGAGATACAAGTAGGAATCTTCCGACGTATATTTTGTAAACATGTTGAATCCGTAAATTCAGTGAACTAAATTATATTATCAACGTAGTTTACGTCATCCAGTTGTGCAGTACACAAACATTCTGGAATAGCATTTGTAACAATAACAACTAACCGAATGTTATTTATCTCTCCGAAAGTCCGGAAACAAAAAAGTAGAAAATTAAATTTTTAATCATCAAAATTTAGGTTAATATAAATTAGTACTTATTTTAAGTAACCGATTCAAAAATTTAAAAAAATAGGTATATATTGAGATAAAAAAATTAAAATTATGGTAGGTATTTATTCAAATTGTAATATAAATATATAGTATATTTTATTGCAGAAATGTTTTTCTTTTTGTAATTAAAATAAAACTAAATTATTATTATTATCAATGGCCGAAAATCGTGAATACAATTTTAGAAATAAAATCTACGTGTGTGTGGATCTTGAAAAAGTGCCTTATTATCAAACGTTTAAAGTTATTATTTATTTGAAAGTCGAACTAACGCATTCCAGTCAGTCATATAAGCGCGCCAACGAGATATCACGGGCATTTTACGACAAACCCTCAACTAGTCAACTTCTACTTACTGTCAGTAAAATTTAAAAAAAAAATCAAGTGAAATAAGTGATAGTGTTGTGACTTTTTCTGTTGACGATAAATTTTTGGGGATTTTTACAAGAATTTTGTTATAAACCACAGGTTAGTCTTTTCTCTTTTTATGAATTAAAATCATAACAAATGGTAAATATTACATGTAAGCTAGATATAAAATATCTTATTAATTTTTGTGTCATTTTAAGTAAATAAAAAATAAATTAGCTGAAGTGTTAAATATATTTTCTATGAATTTAATATACTTAACTAACAGTTTATAAAGCGGTGTTTATACAAAAAATAAATAAAATTATCATCACTTCACATCACTTAAAAAGTGGGTAATAAGCAATTTTTTTTATAAACTGCGATACATAAGCAACATGTATGTGAAGTTGCGTAAGCTTTCACTGTGTGCTTTCAACCTGTCGTCTAAGCTCCGAAGCAATGCCTACTATTGCAACTTGCTATATATAGAAGTACTAGAAGAATATTATATTCCCATTCAAGGTTGAGTGTTCTTTGACGTCGACCCATCGGATTGGGTCAGCATTTTTGCTATCATACGTTAGATCAATTTATTAGCCCTAGTAGTTCTGTTATATTATGAGATTTGTACTATTGGTCAAATCGAAAGTTAGTTTGTATGTTTGTTTGTTATCTCTTCTAGATTTAACTACTAAACCAATCTTCTTAAAATTTCACACTTAGATATAAGTACTTAATGATAATATTGACATAGGTACTTAGGGTTACTTTTATCCCGGTAAAAAGTACTGTTCCCGTGGGATTCAGGCGAGCGAAGTTGCGGGTGAAAGTTAGTTTACTGACTCGTTTGTCACCCTCAGTTCGAAATGCTTAGAATCCGAGTATAAGTAGATATTTCCCGAACTAAAAACAGCACTTCCACATCCTCCATCACATCATAAGAAGTCCACCATCCTCTTCACTGACCTTCACTTTACTTTCAAAATTCGCTCACAAAAGATTCCCAAGGAGTGTTGACGTAAAACAGCGGACCGGTCATAAAAATAACGGTTGGAGAACGATCTCATAGAAAAATCAAATTGAGTACTAGGTTAGGATAAGCAGTGAGTAGATGCTATTGACCATATGTGTTATCTCTATGCAGTGAAAAGTTGTCTGGTTTTAACTGGATTCCCGGCTATCAATGCACCAAGTCACCAAACAACACTTCTAATGTAATAAAATATACACTGTCTATAAAAGAAAGTCGTGTTAGTTACACAATTTATAAGTCAAGAACGGCTGGACTGATTTGTCTGAAAATTGGTGGGGCTTAGAGCTTAGAACCAAGAAAAGGATATAGGGTACCTTTCATCCCGGAAAATAAGCACTGTCTTCGAGGGAAGTTCACGCGGGTGAAGCCGAGGGCAAAAGCTATCGATATATAATTATACATAGGACTGGGCGATACCTAATCACGCAATTTAATGTCTACGTCAATTATGATATTTTCGCTTTGAAGTGTAAAGAAGGTTAGGAATGTTCATTTCTGTAGAACACAGAAGAATAAATAATACCTAGGTGGTTGGTACTAACACAGCGTCAATGAAAATTAGTAAGTTGTGTATATCTAGATCTGTATGATACGGGAGCGAATGGAAGCAGTCATGATTTTTTTTGGAATCACCTAGAAGTTTTTCTGTGTTTTATTAAATACTAGCTTTCGCCCGCGTGAATTTCCCACGGGAACTATCCAATGTCCTTCTCAATACTTCTATCTATGTCTATGCGAAATTGGGGCAAATGATAGGGCATGAAAGCGAAACAAACAAACAAATTCACTTTCGCATTTATAATATTAGGAAGAATAAATAAAAATAATCTGAAATAAAATAATATAGCCAAATTGTTGGTGATGAACCGAGATTTTTTTAATAGGACTAATCTCACTGGGCTAAACTAAGACACGGTATAACTACTTACGTATTGCTTTGAATACAAAGTATTCTATACTTCTATACTATTATAAAGAGAAAAGCTCTATTTTTTTGTTTGCAATTACTTTGCATGGAATGGGCTTCGTAACTTACTGGACCAATTTGCATTTGAAATAAGTACCTACCTGCTTTCAAAAAATTAAAAAATACCCTATGAACCCCTCTTTTTTATAGCCGGTTAAACAAACATCCTCATTCAATGGAAATTACACTTAAGTTCAATCAGTGATATCTACTAGTATTTCATAATCTTGTAACTATGAGTCGCCTCGTTTAGTTACTAAGTAATTTTAACATCCTTATCTCAGTTTACCCAAAACAATTAAAAATATTTACGGACCCGTTTTCCAGATGTCTGTCGTGTTGTCTAATTAGTGATACATATCTCTTGAACTATGACACTGGATAGTTCTTATTTATAGTAAGTTACATACATAGTTGCAACGCCCACGATTTTCAGTAGGTACCTAAGAAAAAAATTAAATTAAGACAGGTAGGTGGTAATCCACAAAAAATTTAGAGAAAATGTATAAAGTTATTCCATAGCAGATATTTGGAATCGCGCTTTTTTTAGTCTATGTATTTAAGTACCTAATATAATAATATATACTTACATATATATCATAATCATAATCATTTATTTCTTGTAAACATGTTGTACAGTAAGGTCTTATAAATATAATGAAGTAGGAAACAAACATGCTTAACCTCTATGGCATACAAGAATTAGTAGGCACAATGGCCACGTCATCTTATTGATCATCAGATACAGAACTATTATTCATTCAAAACCAAAATAAAAGTTGTACAATTACGATTTAGTATATTTATGTATAATGCTAAATAAACCATAGAAATGCTGCAACTAAAAATCTAAATCACTCCAAAAATTAATGAATTGTGGTGTATTTTGTATAAATTCTTTGTAAGGTTGAGTTACTAGTTAATCTTACAGAATTTAGATCAGCTGTCCTTCAAAGTCACAATCAACATTTTGTCAGAAAAGAATTCATGCAAGTCATAATAACATTTAGATACCAACAACTCTTTCAGATGAGCTTTAAATTTATTTAGGGGTAATTCTTTCAAATTCCGAGGCAGTTTATTAAACACTTTTATCCGCTATACGTAACTTTTGTTAAATATAGTTAAAATTACCCAAATGATTCAAATTTGATAAGACCATGAACCAAGGAACTTCAAAAAAGTTACGTGAGTTTGTCAAAATTAACAAACCCAGCATTTCTTGAATTGGCCAGAAGATACCAGGACATCATAAACAATAAGAGATTTATATTTTCCAGCAATGGCGCGTGTATGTGTAATTGGAGCCGGTGCTGCAGGTCTGTGCGCAGCTCGCCACCTCATAATCCAGGAGTCTGTCAGTGTAGTGGACGTTCTGGAGCAGGCGGCACAGCTGGGCGGCACCTGGGTGTACACTGAAAAGGTCGGCTACGATGACTTTGGCCTGCCTATCCACACCAGCATGTATAAGAGTTTAAGGTGAGAATTTTGGTGATTTAGAACATACGATAAAGATGGATGTGACAAGTGAAGCCTACAAATAGAGAATAGTCGAACGTACTCATAGAATTAGGAACTGCATCCACGTACTTCCTACATTCCTATTACACCTACAACCTACAATTCTCTGCTAACAAGCTCGTCAAGCACCAGGGATGTAGCAACATTGGAGAGGTTTTTGCATGTAAACAGGGGAATGTCTCTATTGTGTAAGTATCAAACAAGCATTAGTAAAAAATTTCGGTTGTTTCTAAAAAGGCCTAAAATAGTATTTTGGTACCTTTGTAAGAGTAGGCTAAATACATAAATACTCGGCGTGGTACTGCCAAAGAAATTGAACTATAGGTACTGTCGGCTGTCACTATGTCTATGTACCCACCTATTCTCTGGCAGTGTGTGTATGGACTCGAATGATACTTTTGTTTCTAGTTTGTTCGGAAGTACTGACTATCAACACTTATTGATTGTTTTGCAATATTTTCGATTTGTTATGACAACACAGCTTCGATAGTGTAGAATGAGGTCGGAGGCTATCAGGGTAGCATCAATTAGAAGTTGCTTATCTGTTAAAAACAATTTCATAGGTTCTAGAAATATATGTTCCTGGATTGCATGATTTTTATCGTTTTAAAAAAACATTTGTATCCACTCGAGGCAAGGTTCCACAAAATGGAATATTTTTATTGTTTTTGTTGTGATTATGCTTCACATAATTTATGACACCCGAGTTAAGTAAGAGGTTAATGTCAGTCATGTCTGAGAATAAATTGTATGTAAAGTTTATACATATCTGACCTACAGAAAAGGTACCTATTGTACCAAGTAACCTTGAATTTTTGATAAGCTACTCAAATCAGTAATGGCCAATATGGCCATGTCACAGAATTAGTAATAGTACTACGTAGCCATGTGTAAAGACGATCAAGGAACAATCACAGGTCTAAATTATGCCTATACCTTTATGCGACTAGTGGCGGAGTCCACAAACAACAGCATTCCCGAAGAGGGTTGAGACTTGAGATTAAGGCTGAAAATAAAAAAAAAATCTGTGTCTTAGGATTTTCAGGTATCTACTTATCTCTCGTAGGTAAAAGAATATAATTTAAAAATCGTACAGAATCAGGGCATACGAATTCTCGTTTGCGAAGCGATTTTCATGTTCATCCTCTCCGACCCGACAAAATTTGACTATCATCAAATATAGGTGTCAATAGACCATGAACACCCTGGTGTCAGAGTTCTTCGGAACCCCCCCTCGGCCTCTTAGTTTCTTGAACGACTACCATAATTTGGTAAGTAAGGTAGATACTATAAGAACAGATAAGACAATACCGAAATACGGCTTCGCTTCGAGTGCAATCGGTAAAATCCTGGAGTAAAAATGACGAATCTCATAAATGTATAAGTTAAGCAGACATCTTCAAGGTAGCACTTTACAAAACCTTTGTCCCACAAATAATTATAGCGATATCTGTTATTCCTTCAAGATAACAGCCTCACAAGGGTCATAAGACGTGATCGAAAAGATTCCACGTTTTACGTGACTTATTGTAATTCTAGGGTCATTGCCTTCGTACTTTTACGCACAGTGTAGGTTAGGTATCAGTTATTCCTGTAGTAACATGATAACATAGTTACTATTATTAATATACGACGAAGAAATCAATCGATTAAGCCATGTGTGTTCGTAATATGATTGCCAAGCTGCGAGCGTGGCCTAGCATGGATTGGTTAACACTAGCTAGTGTCATTTCTATCTTGAGGCACACCATGCTTAGGAAAGCACGTTTTATTGCTACCTATATGTCTAGACATGCCATTGGGCAGCTTAAAATTCTGCAGTGTCGCCCACTAACACACCCGAATCATGGTCCTATTTAGTCTGGTTGACATCAAAGTAAGATGGCAGGAAATGAAGGGGATATTCTAAGGAGTACCCAGACCATGGAGCACTTGCTGTCTTGCCATCTGCCATTATTACGAAAAAAAAAGAAATAAAAAGAGGATGTTTTTAGCTTCAAAATGACAGGAGTATCCTATATATAAGGTGAATTTAAATCAACTGCAAATATTTTAAGGGCAGATTCAGATCACTAAACTGAACAACTTTTCCACATAAACATGTCGAAATACGACACATACAAGACAACCATAGGCTAGAATTTGAAAAGCGCGCGCGCGCCAGGCAATGTTTTTTTTAACTATGTAGCCAACTCATTTTTTTGCCAAAATGCATTTGTAAATGTAGATTTTTCTTTTCTCCAGAACAAACCTGCCAAAAGAGGTAATGGGCTTCCCGGACTTCCCCGTCCCTGACAGCGAGAAGTCGTACCTCCCGGCTAAGGAAATGTTGGCATTTCTCCAGCTGTACTCTGACAAGAATGGCGTCACTCCACACATTAAGGTAAGCAGGTGGCAGCTACCATCTCTTAAAACCATGCAAGAACGAGTGCAAGAAGTTTAGACAGTAGTCGCTACATTGTAATTACCAGGGCCGCCACATCATCATCATCATTTCGTGTAGGTGATACAGTCAATCGACCATGCACTCAACGGTGTCAGAGTTCTCTAGAACCGCCTCTCGGCCTCTGACGTGTTCCTTTAACGACACCCAGATTGCTGCCGGCGGGACCAACGGCTCCAAAGCACGGATAGTAACTAAATAAAAACATAAATTCGCTTTCTCTGTCCCTACCCTATGTCCCTTTGTATGCTTAAATCTTTAAAACTACGCAACGGTTTTGATGCGTTTTTTTTTAATAGATAGATTGATTCAAGAGGAAAGTTTTTATGCCCATGCGAAGCCGGGGCGGGTCGCTAGTTACAATATATAATAATATACGGATAGGTACAAAAAAAATTAAACCTCTGTTAATCTCATGAGTAGCCTAGTGACAACATCCACATGAAGACAAAAATAATGTTCTATTCTATACACAAGACCAAAACGCTTTAATTTATACATATATTTACCTTTTAATTCCTTCTGATCCAAATATGGTACCGAGTAAGTATACTACCTATGTATGTACCATATTAGGATTTATGTGCCGATCAGGATAGTATTCAATGCTGTTTTGTTTTGTCTAGTTATTTTCCACGAGTTGTTATGATTGACTTTATTTCCGCGTAAACCATCATGCATTTTCTACAGACCAGCTGTTTTAACACAGACTTTCCCTCTCGGATTGCTCTATTTACAATCCGTACCTACTTCACATTATTTGTCTGTCTCATGTTTTATACGATATGCATCAAGAAAGTCGAGGACACAGTTGGCGTTTGAGACCAAACGATTTATGTACATACTTAGTTCCTATTTATATTCATGTGTTCCATCAATTAAAATACCACGGGAATCCATACTTCCATACTATACTATAATATTATAAATGCGAAAGTCTGTCTGTCTGTCCGTCTGTCTATTACGATTTCAGGAAGGTTTTTATGCCCATGCGATGCCGGGGCGGGTCGCTAGTTTGGTATATTTTCTTTGACATTGGTCACTTGACAGCCAGATCTTATGCCTATACTTGTTGTAAACCTTTGAGTATTTTGTTTACAGTTTAATCAGCATGTTCAATTCGTAAAACCAAAAGCTGGCCCTTCAGGGGAGCTCTGGGATGTCTCCTTCAAAGACCTGAGGACTGGGGTCTCACAAACTAAAGAGTACGACTACATATTCGTTTGTAACGGTCACTATAATACGCCGTTTATACCAAGTATACCAGGGTTGAAGGAATTTGAAGGTCAGTATTCAAGGGAATATTACTTATAATAAGAACTGCGCCCTGTGGAACATACTTCTTAATTGACGGTTGATTCTAAATTATCTACATTGTGTTTATAGGATCCTAGTCCGTCATGATAGATAACACAATGGCACGCGCGTAATCCATATGTGCTAAGTTGTACTGAAGCTTTTTCATGAGACTGATTCACAATACTTGTAGCTACATTTCCAACTACGTTATTCATTTATTAGGAACAACAAACAGCTATACAAAATATTGAATCAGATGGCATTGTCTATCGCTATTGTCGTTCGCTATTTCTGTTTGATATCTTGTTATTTATTGCTTTTGCCATATTCAAAACTGTAACTATATAAGGCATGTTTGTGTACAGATTTAGTTTCGTTTTATTAATTGGGTATGCTAAATTTTTTTAACACACTAAAATACGAAAACCATTTCGAGATATTTTGATTTCATACCATATTTTTGTATTTTCGCCAAGAAAAGTACATTGATTGCGGTAAAATATTCAAAAATGCCGTGGAAGTTCTAACATTCATTCGACACCTAAATGACGTCATTACGCAAATAAAGCTGCGTCTACGCTTTAATTCGTATCCTAAGTGTGTGCGTGTCCACACTTCGGATTCCGACTAGGATTAGGACCGTAAAAACGGACAAATTAAAAAAAACCTATGATCTTTCAATGTCATGTCAAGTCAATATTTCAATGTCATGGTTTTAAGAGACTATAGTAACCCCCCTGGTGGCCTACTACCATCTATCCAGTTGTCTTCCAGTGAGTTAGCGAGATGTCGCCTTACATGATGTATTGCGCTGTCTCGCTTACTCACTGGATCTTGCATGGTTTTAAGAGATGGTATTAAGCCACCTGACTCTGATTATAGACTTACTTGACTGGGATAGATTACTGACTTGACGTTTTTGACTTGATTAAAGTAGGACTGAAGAAGATTAAAATTTCAAGAAAGGCCTTACTTAATGGACTTGTTTCCAGGGCAGTAAAATTATTGTAAAATAAAAGGCACGTTCGTTTTTATTGTGACCACACTGTGGCACTATACTATATAATGGTAACATCGTCTAGTAAAATGACGTCATGAACTATAAAACTTTAAAAAATCATATAAAATTTTATTATTAATTTTATATGATTTTTATAATTTAAGCGAAAAAAATCAAATTAGTTTCCTAAAATAGTCTAAATTTTCAGTTAAAAATATAAGAGAATCATTTTTTTTAACTTAGCATAGCCAATTGGCAAACCTTTGTAAAAAAAACATTGATCACGCGTCTCGCCTGGCAGATACTACCTAATTGAGTCGAGCGAGCTAGTTCACATGTTCGCTCAGCAAAAACCATCCTAAATTATCTCTTATTGTCTATTCAGGTGACGTCATGCACAGTCATGACTACAGAGTCCCAGAGATCTTCACCAACAAACGAGTTCTGGTCATCGGGGCGGGTCCATCGGGCATGGACATTGCCTTAGAAATCACAGCCGTGACAGATAAGGTGTTCCTAAGCCACCATCTCAAAGAACAGCCGAAGACCGTCTTCCCAGAGAATCTGATACAGAAACCTGATGTGGTGAAGCTCGAGGGAATGAAAGCGTATTTCCAAGACGGCAGTGTTGAAGATGTGGATGTCGTTTTTCTGTGCACCGGTAGGTTCCTCTTCCTCTGACTAAAATAGTTTATCTTAGATTAAACCCTTGGTATAAATGATTCATAATATTTTAATGACTGCACCGCACTTTCTGGTAAAAACAACCACATTATACAGACCTATCAGATTTGTTTTGCTTTAAGAAGATTAAAAGAATACTACATATCATTGTAGGAATACATACATATCATCACGACTGTCTCCCGTAGAGGTAGGCAGAGACTAGAGATTTCTATTTGCTACGATCCTTACATATTATTCTTACATTACAAAGAATCCTCTATATAAAAATGGACTAACTAATAATTTCTCAAAAAAAATAAGAAACATTCAAATATAAAAATTGTTAGTTTCAATTTGTAAAACTTCATTGCATTTAGTCTGCTATTCACTAACACAGTGACTTTCAAAGTCACAAAGATCATAATTTGAAGCAATAACTTATTATGTTACACTAAGCGACAAACTATTTAAATTGCCACGAAAGATCTAAAGCCAAAAAACCCTTAGCATCCAATATAGAAGATCTTGACTTAACAAAATTACCTACAGCTATTAATTTAACTTCACTTGTAATGCCACTCATTTCTATTCAGGATACCTGTACAACTTCCCGTTCCTCCACGAGTCCTGCGGCATCGTTGTGGAAGACAACTGCGTGGAGCCCCTCTACAAACATCTCGTCAACATCTACCACCCCACGATGTGCTTCATTGGCGTCCCTTACTACGTCTGCGCCTTTTCCATGTTCGACTTACAGGTTGGTATCTGTTATTTGCTTATTTCTTGCAACCTTACCTACCACATCCTTTTGTTTGTCATTAAAGACATCAACAACAAGGGGTGCATCTACAAGATCTCGACAAAATTCTGTTTCTGGTTGACTGTTAGAGAATGCTTTTAGCATTAAGTCCGTATAAGTATTTTGTACTTATGGAACAATATAGTTTTAATAAATAAATAAACATTGACCTTCCCTGGCCCTGTCTGCGCTTTCTCTATGTTCGGCTTGCAGGTTGTATTTATTTTTACTTACTATAGGTCTACGAAGTAGCCGTCAATGTAGTTATAATAAAATGACAGTAAATAAATATTTTAAAAAACTTGTACTATCTATCTGTAATCTCTGATAGTACAAAAGTTAGCTCATTTATGGCAGACTTTACCACATACAAAATTCAATGCACTGCTTGTATGACATTGAAAAAATAGATTATGAGTATAATGATCGTTCATTCACGAACTATCAATCAATAATTAAATTAACATTAGATAACATTAAATTAAAAATTAAAATAACCCACGACACAATTTGTTTTCAGTAGTGAGGGTCGACTGATTTCTTTCCCCCCCACATATTATTTGCAGATATTAGGTATTTTCCCCACTTATACCCCCAGAGCTTTTTCATAGCTCAACTGATATTCATTGAACATAATATTTAGTAATGTGCGCGTGACGCGCTATCATTTGAGACCCCACTCGAGTATAATTCTAGACATTCGGTGATTCTTCCCCACATTTACCCCCACAACTTCTAAACGGCTCAACCGATTTTCATCAAACATGTCTAAGAACACTTGCCCATAAGTCACCTTTAATACAAAAAATAATAAATTGAAATTGCTTTATCCGTTCGGGAGCTATGAATGCCCCTCTTTTGCGTCGGGGTTTGAAAAGGATAAAATATCTTTACGTATATAAACCTAAAACAAACCATTCCAAAAACCAGGTTCGGTATTACGTGCGGTCGATGAACGGCTCCTTCCGACTGCCGACATCAGAACAGATGGCGGAGCACTGGGAACAGGAGAAGAAGGAGCGAGCGTCCAGGGGATACACGAAACGGCAGGCGCATATGATGGGGCCGGATCAGGTAATTGTTCGTTTGATAAATAAATAAATTTAGTTTTAAGGACAAATCACACAGGTTGAGATAGCTCCAAAGCAAACTCGAAACTTGTTTGGGATACTACTTCAACGATAATATATTTTATAATAAACATACATAGATAAACACCCATGACCCAAGTTAACCTGAAATAAATAATTTTCTATCTTGATCTTGACCTGACCGAGGATCAAACACGGGATCTCCAGCATAGTAGCCTGGTATGATGACCACGGAGATCATCAAAACTTCAGGATAGAGTTTTCTTCATGTGTATGGGGTGGATGTGACTAAGAAATCAATAAAGATCTGAAATTTCATAAGCCCCTCAAAATAGTGGCGTATTTCAAGGATGGTACTTTAAAAGAAGGCAAACAGCTTACGCTAACAAAGGCTAAAAACATTGGCCTCAAAAAATATTGTCGAGTTGCGGGCGGGATGCAGCCGGATAAGCGCTGGAATGATGATGTTGGACATTCTTCTTTTTGATTATTCGTGCAAATCAAAATACTGTACCCACCACAGACTGATATTCTGCTTGGGTATCTGACTCACCTATTTCTGTCGCTAAACAGCAGTAGTGCATAGTTGCGTTGTGATAAGGCAGAGAATTATGTATTCTGAAGATCCTAGGCCAAAAGATGGCAGCGCTTGTGTGACTCTTCTCAATTTATTATGAGCGCCAATAATAACTTTCAAACTAAAAGTCCAATTTAAAAATAAAATTAAAAAGTGCGTTCTATAATTCTTGTGTTTAAATGTTTAACAAAACTTCGATTAAAAACGTCTACTGCTTTGAAAATATGCGCTCCTAATAAAACAAGGTGCGTTATCAGATCACCATTTGTTTTCACAAAACGTCCAGGCCGATTACTACGTGTCCCTTTCTACTGAATCCGGGGCTGCGCCTCTCCCTCCTGTCTTCACCAAGATCCATAACCACAGCAGCGAAAGATTCCTTGATCACCTGACTGATTATAGAAACGATGTATACAAACTCATCGATGAAGAAACCTATGTCTGCTACAGAGGAAACGAGTGCCTCAGGGTAGTTTTTTAGAGCCGTTGTATTTCCTTATTTGTTTATTAAAAGAAAGTCGAAGCACTTACAGTTTCCCAAGGCGGGCTAAGAGTTAGGGCACAAAACATTTGTTGTTGACAAGTAAATTACACATGAATTGACAAAGACATTTAGGTTGTCAAAGAAAATGTCGTCATTTGGCGAATGAGCTATCAAGCAAGGTATTCTTTATTCTATACAAGGTGTAAAAACCACCCAAATAGTTAGTGGTGTAAAGTATACAAATAATCATTATTCCTAAAAGTAAATTCAGCTTCTTCAAATAGTCACTTTTAATAAAATTAATATAGCTTCGTCAAATAGTCACTTTACAATACAGTTCGAACTCTTAAATGCTCAGTCTAGCGGTTTCCTTAGTCCCATTTCCTAGCTAGATTTCGTAGCTGGTTTCGATTTGGATGAAAGTTTTCCCGTATTGGTGACCAAGCTGAGAAAATTTATCATGTCTCAAGGCATTGAGTAATCAATAATTCTGTCATATTTTCGTTAAGTAGTTGTATATTTGGTGAGATGATTCTAAAGTGTGTAATTTTTTCATGTTTTCATTTTCTTGGACCAAACAAATACCTAGATTGACGCGATAGTACATAGATTCCAGATATATCGTGACACTAGTGGTGAATTTACACCCTGTATACAATTTAGAAGTATCTAAGTAAAATGGTAAAAACAGCTTTATTTCATTCTCATTGCTTTTCTTTATAATCTTTCCTTGTCATTTACGAGTTAATATTGACAAGTGTAAGTAATGTAGGCGCATATAATCATTATTTACTAACGTGTAATCAGTTTATATCTCTTTGAGTCTTTAATATGTTATTCTTATTAATCAATATACCTATCAGTATAATTAATAGTCCTCTTTAGTTATGATTATACGTGTTTATTCAATACTTCCAGTTTATATCTGCTTAATGCTGTAATAAAACTTATAATTTTTGTATTTAGTTTTTTTATATATACTTATAACCAAGTCAGGTATTGATCATATCAAAAACTGCATATAAGTAATAGTAAATCACACATATTTGAGTTAGTCCAAACCAAAACAGTTCAATTTCTTTGTTCAAAACGCTATATACTGTCATATCATAGTAAATAGTGATTTAGGCCATCAAAGTAATAAGTAGCGCTCAAACTTAACAAAAGTGTCTGAATTAGTATTTTGTTAGAATTTCGCACATACTTAATTCCTGTGGCAATGGCAACCCTAAAAAAATACTTACTTATACACAACCAAACTTTCGTTAGTCACAAAAAAGTGACCACATAACTAACTTTTTGCAATATGTTACCAAACTTTTTGTCTTTTTTTTGGAAATCACTTTTGTTAAATCAACTTCATCAGTATGTTGTCAAACTTTGGTTATTTCTCAATTTCTCCAACAGCCAGGTAAAATATTTTTTTTTAGATAATATATTTATTTTAATGAAGTTGCAATTTGTAAAGGATTTTACCAACCTGACTAAAAGAATCTAAAACACAATCAAATTAAATAGAACAGAGTAGACATTTATTAAGACATTCATCACATATACAAATGACAAAGATAACAAACAAACATAGATGAAATGTGACAAATATCTCAATAGGTATTAATTAATTTGAGGTATGTAAATGTATCCAGAATTAAAATTTCAGACAAGCGGTTATATATTTCACAAGTTCCACTGAGGCACACACAGAATAAAACACGGTCGAATTAAGTCGAGACCGTGTATTCGATATACCTTAACTCTATGATAATAAGTGTCAAAATCGTTCTAGCGAAGTCCTGAGTTAACTTGATGTAGTTATACTACCTACTAAGTACACCTGCTAAAGGAAGACCTTTGTACAAAGGTTGTCTGCCTTGATGATGTCACTCCTCATCAGGATGATGAATACATTACTCTAAGGGTGTAGCGCTAAAATATAGGTACTTAGTAAATTTTTTGACACTACGAATTTTTTTTAGTTTTTTTAAGATCTAGATACGAAATGTATCGGGTAAATAGTAAGAACATGTTAATATCTCAATTTTTCGAGGGGGGTTGTTTGAACAATGGAATGGAATTTCTTGGTTATAAATCCTATATACCATATTGCTTACGCAGTCGCCGCTAGTGACACCGTTTACAAAAATTCATGGTAGATGACTTTTGTTTAGGTGGCATCCAATTTGGCACAATAAAAACTGTCTTCCTCGTATATTACGAATAGGTACTTGAAAGTACAAAACCTACACCACAGAATATGTAATAGTACTTCCACGATATTTTCATGGTACCTATTTAACTGGTTAACATTTTATTTATAACCATTAACTCCACATTTTACTACTTCATCATTACAGATTTAATTTTAAGATATAATATAATGTACATATAACCTATTATACCATTTATTAGATGTAGGTTAAGTTTAATTCAAATTTAAGATTTAGATTATGATCTTAATATACCCATTTTTATCCTATGTAAGAGTTAAAGTAGCTGATAAACAAATAATAATTAAAAATATTAACCATTTCATCAAAAAATATTAAAATGACAAAAAAGTTTAAATTTAGCTAATAAAATTTTGTAGGGATTAGAAAATAAAACAACAATAACATTTTAGTTTATTACAAAATTAACAATAATGTAACTAATTGTTAACTAATAATAATTAAAATTACCAGGCGTCCATAAGCAACGAGGAGTCGTATACAGCGCGCGCACTGCCTTGATCATATCGCAACGAGACCTGCACTAAAGTAACCTAGAATTTTAACGATTCCGTTGAGTGGTGAACTATCGGGTTATCGCGCTGTTTGCCTTGAAGCACACAGTACTTACTTGATTACTGTCAATATCCTTTATTTACTATTTCTGCAATAACATTTACTAAGCCTATGTTTATAGATTCAGTTCGATATGTTATGGTTGTCATACGGATATACTTTACCATGTTTACCTCTATAACACATGTTCCAGCTGCCAATTGTGATTATTTATGCCTTTAAAAGTCAAACAGCGTTACAGGAATATTTTGTCCGATCCATCCTATACTATAGAATAAACAATGATACACCTAAGGTATTCCTTTATTACACCTACTAATACTTATAATATTATAAATGCGAAAGTGTTTGTTTTGTTTGTTTGTTACGCCTTCACGCCTATTTACTGCACCAATCCTTCTGAAATTTCGCATACCCATAGATAAGTCTTGAGGACAAAGGGTACCTTTCATCCCGGGAAACAGCGCTGTTCCCGTGGGAGCTTGTTTACCTATAATACACCTTTGGTCCCGAAGCTTTCAATAGGAGTGAAGATTAATTACTACTAACCAAATGCAAACAATTTAACAAATTTCATTTCTCGTTTCAGGAACGATATTATGCCTCGCTGGCCTTAGAAGCGGGTACGAAAGGCCTTCCTTCAGTCCTCACAAAAATCCGAGAAGAGAGTTCAAATCGCTTCCTCCACAATCTCAAGCACTACCGGCAGGATAAATACAAGATAATCGATGACAACACCTACGAGGTCATCAGTAGTAGTGGAAAACGGGAAGTTCTTTGTTGACCCTACACGGAGAAACAAGGGCTTAGGATAAGGTAGATTAAGCTAGCTTTACACTAGATTCTGTTGTATGTTTAAATTTAATTTTGATATTTAAAATTCAATATATTTACTAAATGATTTGTGACTATACTACGTAGTACTTTTAATAATTCTGTGGCTATACTGATAACGAAGAAATGTTGCGAATCGGTTACTAGTTTTAAATTGACATACTTATATTTCTAATTTTGGTGGCATGCGCAGAATTGATATCTAATTCCTCTGGAATTTCAAAAATAAGCAAACATGTTTAGATTAAAAGTAAAATTTAAATTATTTTTTAATGTTATTTCAATGAAATGGAAAAGTGCATTGGTCCTTATTTTAATTATGTAGTTATAAACGTACCTGTATTGCAAGTAATTTTTAATAATTTATTTTATTTTGTGTTCATATACCATTACCCAATCCATCTATAAATAAATCAACAAAATTAAGGATTTTAACGTATGAGTTTTATTTTGAACTAGTTGACCCGGCGAAAATAAAATTGTTAAATTTAGTACTTAGGTTTTTGTTAGACTAAGAAACGTCATTTCATTTTTGTAAATAAATATAACAAAATAAAATTCAATATAATCGCATAATACGAATTTCCTAAAAACTTGATAACACTTTTTAGTCTATAAATGATAGAAAAATCATCAACTCTGATACAAAAAATATGAAATAGCAATTTGGTTCCTTTTAAAATGATTTTAAGTAACTACGTTAAAATTTTACATTATTAAATGACAATTTTAATTCATAAATCCACCACTTTCTTTTTCGAGTACTAATTATAGGAAATATAAGTATAAATATTTCAAATAAAACACCATGTTCAGCCAAAAATATTTTATTTAAGCGTATTTATAATCTTTATATTATCAATGCTGATATATTATTAAATCTTTAAATCTAATATTTTTTATGGCTTTCCCATTACACGCTATGATTAATGGGGATAATTCATAAAATTTACAACAGTCTTCGTTGGAGTATAATATAATAACTCAGCGTGCGTAAGGCTGTTTTAAAATTTACGGAATTAAGCCTAAATTAGTATACATAAACTGGGCCGAGCCAATACCGTTCATCAACAAGTTTGTACTTATTTATAATAACTTTCTCAGATACCTTTATTTTTAAAATAAAAAGCTACTTTATGATAATATAAAAATACTATTATTTTTTCATATTGTTTCCAAATTCGCACTTTAGTTATTTTTTATTAAATAGATATATATTTGTCTTTGATTTCGTGATTTGATATAGGGATTTCGTAAGCTTATATATAATATAAAAAGAAAACAGTAACCTTAAATTAAAACTTATAAAAAAACTAACCTAAATCGTATTTAAAACGAAAAGTACGATGCACGCAAAAATGACAAGTTCGTTACTACTACAGTAGGGAATATTAGTACTGCTACTCCGGAAGTTATTATAAACGTTACTTGGCTACATAAAAATACCGAACTTAACGAGCTTAAAGTCCACAAAACTTATCGTAACATCCTTAAGGCTGAAAAATTTCCAACATTTTCTTACAAACACATTGGCCACTTTGTCGTACAAAACCTACCTAGTCCTACCTTGGTCGACCTAGCTACATCCCTGTCTTTTCAGTCCTTTTATATATTTCAGATATGAATGAAAAGGATAAAAAGCAGGGTTTCGATCATACCCTGTAGAAATAATACATATAAAATATAAAGATTAATAGTTTTTAATAGTAAATGGCAACGTTAAGATCAAGCAATTTAGACAAAACTATAACTATAGCGAATACATTTAAGGTCGTAAAACTTACATACTGGCTACTTTCGGAATTTTTTTATATACAGTCTTAACTACGCCGAAAATAAACGATAGTATGAAGCGTCTAGCACCATTTCGATAATATAAAAGAATACTTTAACATAAAATTATCAACCAAAAATATAAAACTCAGTGAAAAAACAATATAACAAACAGACATCGGTTAATATTTAGCACTTACCACAAAAATTCTCCAAAAAAAGGTTTCCGAAACGCGACTAAGTAATTTCACTGGTTAATTTTGAATAAAATAGGAGACTAGTTGACAAAGTATTGCATTTCAAAGATAATAGACATTTATATGATGAAAAACTACGTATACATAAAAAATCTAGTAGAATAATAATATACATAGAAAATACAACTACCTGTACACTGAGATTACAGCGTTACACGTATAAAAAATAAAATCACATGTGATCACCAATTCGGTCACCCGATTTTTAATCTTATACTTTTGCAATAAAGCCTATTGTCATAACCACCATTGCTCACGAACTCGGCCCATGCAAACCACCAACATTCCAATGGATACCGCTATAATATAATAACGTAACAAGGGTAACTTTAACATGTTGATTTTAGTCAATATAAATCGTCTCTAGGACGGTTAGTGATAAATTGTCAAATTGAGCCTCAAATATCTACATTGTACTTTAAGACCTTGTAAGTGATCCAAGCTACGTGGAACATTCCATGTTACACGAATTGCAAAAGAATCTACTTAAACACACTCTAAACATCGAGATAGGTAAAAATATGTACTTTCAATGAAACTTATTCAAAAATCTATTACAACGATCAAAATCGTTTGATTGCACTGTACTTAAAGGCTTGTTATACTCGTATATATTTACGAGGTTAATTCATTATTTAACTGAATTTGTGTCACTAAAAGACGTTGTTTTATCAAAACAATGACGGTTTTTGATGACCTCTAAGCCTTTGACCGTTAAAAATCCTGATACAAATACCAGGTAAACATAACTGCTTAGGAAGTTGGTGCGAAAGGAATATCAGGTTCCATTCGCAGAACTTGTTGGGTAGGGTCGTAATGTCCCGCCAAATAGTAAACGTCGTTGTTGTCGTAAACAGTGTTGTATCTCACGGGATCATCGCCCATGCGCTCCTTGTACTGCGCCAGTGGCAATACTTCGCATTTATGCGATATGGTTTGAACATCATTTTCATCCATGTGTGGAGATTCAAACAATCCTCCCTGAAATCGAAAAAGAAATACCTTATGAGAAAGTCCTGTAGGTCATGTGTCCCTGGATACTTCTCCCTTTTTGACCCCCGACGCAAGAGAGTGGTGTTATAAGTTTAACGTGTGTCTGTCTTCGGTATCGTAGTTCCCAAACGGATGCACCAATTTTAATTAAGTTTTTTTTTTAGCAAAAAACAATCTTTCCTTATTTTTTTCCTTAACAACCGGAGCAGGCGATAAAACACTTCATTTATTCTTTGAAACTGTTCTTACGAGTATAAACCTAAACACGGTGTAAGTATATCGAGGGGTTAAGTATTCCACAGACTTCCTCATCCTGCAGTAGTTTCGCGGGCAGTAAACGAGATAACAATAACAGTTATTTGTTATGTACGTCGAGAGACGTGACTGCCAGCGAAAGTGTTAAGTTGCGAAATCTTACTAACGAAGTAGGTAACAGTACACCAAACATAATTGTATAAATCGGATAGTTAGCAACATGGCTCCCTCCAAAAAAAAAAAAAAAAACAAGTCAATAGTTTAATTACCGGATAATTCAACGGTGCCGTCAAGCCAGTAGTCTCTTCTGGGTGGTAGAACCACTTGACCCTCACCGCCATCGCCCCGCGCGCCTCCCACAGAGACACTATACGACCGATGTACGGACGGTCGGGCCGACCCGTCGACAGGAACACCGCGGCGTCTCCCACCTGAAAAACATTCACATCAATATTATAGGGATGGAAATTAGCGCTGATTTCTCTTGGTCCAAGGATTTTGGAGTTGCCGAGCGGAGATAGAAAAGCGGTAGTCGCGGTAGAGTAGGTCCGCGTCACAGAATAGATAATAGACAGCTGATTCTAGTATGTGAGTGTAGAAAACATATAGCTCTATGATGATGATGAGAGAGAAAGAGATAATCACGAGATAATACTGCGACTAAGTACTGCAGTACTTGTGCAGGCAGCAAAATATACGTGAAGAAGCCTTACCTCCCCTTATTTATATTCTCCTGGTATATTATTAATACCAGGTACGACTACCAAAAGGGACGACAGAAAAGCGACTGCGCAATGACTAATGCTACTACCACACTTGGCTATTCACGTATTTGCCAAAATATTTGACAAATAGTTAAATAACGCAAAAGTTTGGCAAATATACAAACCTGTTCGTAAACAAATAGCCAAGTGAGTAACATATTTTGAAAAAAAGAATGAGAAAGAGACACCGACCTGCAGCACATCGTCCCCGCGGTGTATGGCGCGGTAGAACAGCTTGCGCAGTCTGGGCCGCGCCGTGCGGCGGTAGGCGCGCCCGCGCCAGCGCCACAGCGCGCCGCCCGGCAGGAACGCCGCCATCTTACTGACACCGCCCCCGCCCCCGCCGCCCACACCCACCGCCTCCGACGATGTTGACGATACTGTACGCTTCTTCTTCTAGAAAAGATGGAAGAACAATGTCATCACAAGTATTGGTAACATACGACGTGAAAAAGCACCGCCTCGGACGATGTTGACGATACTGTACGCTTCTTCTTCTAGAAAAGATGGAAGAACAATGTCATCACAAGTATTGGTAACATACGACGTGAAAAAGCACCGCCTCGGACGATGTTGACGATACTGTACGCTTCTTCTTCTAGAAAAGATGGAAGAACAATGACATCACAAGTTGTGGTTTAATACCAAAGCCTTATGCTTTAGTCGTACTGAACGTTGTGATGTGCCCGACCTATTTTCTTCGCTATCTCTTTCCATTTATAGCAATCTTTTGCCCCGTGGATTGCGTTGGAGAGCCTTCTAGCTTTCGCCCGAGGCATCGCCCGCATGAATTTTCCTCGGGAACAGTGCTTTTTCCCGGGATGAAAGGTACCCTATGTCCTTCTCAATACTCCATACCTACGCTATATGTATGCAACATTTCAGAAATATTGGTTCAGTAGATAAGGCGTGAAGAGTAACAAACAAATATACAAAGTCACTTTCGCATTTATAATATTACTCGGATTGGGACTAAACCCTTTCGACACAGAACAAAACCAACAAACGTGGTTAACGGATTACTTGTGCTCATCATTTTAGAACCCGGATTCTATTGACATACGACAGTTGAGATCTTTATCTATTAAAGTTATATAACAAATGATTTATTTTTTCCCGCCAAAATGTCATATAAATGCATATTTTACCTTTTTAACTCCTTCGCTCGTTGAAGGTAATGGCTCTTCATCCAACCCTATACCGCTGTCTTTCAAATTATCCTTAGGTTCCTCATCTTTCTTCAAAGTTATCTTTCCCAGATTACTAAAATCTAATATGGCGGTGTTAACCAATGATTTCTTTGATAAAACAGCCTTTTTAATCACAGTCTTCATTTTCTCCTCTGGAGACTTTTCAACAGCAATCAAAGTGGAAAGTCTATCATTAGAATCCACAGAATCCTCATTGGATTTATTAGAATCATTGTAATCTGAGGAAGACTTTTGTTTTTGAATGTCATCGCCTGAAGAACTCGATTGCTCCTTACAGCTGGAGTGATGTCTTTTTCTATGTTTCCTGTGATGTTTTTTGTGATGTTTTCTATGCTTGCAATGTTCCTCGCAGCACTTGTGTTTCTTCTTTTTCTTTTTTACGTAATCTACCGCTGTAGGGTCATCTTCACTTGATTGACGTTTCATCTTTTCTTTTCTATGCTTCTTTAATTTCTTACGATCCCTATGCCTATCTTCATCTTGTTCTTTCGATGTATTTTCTGGGTTGCATTTCCCTTCAGCACTGGTAGAAGCTACGACTTTTTTTTCTTCTGTTACACTGGTATTTCTTCGGCGCTTTCCTAGCGTCAACAGCGGATTTTCATACTCTGAAAAGTAAAATAATATTTATTAAATCAACAATCAGACAACATTACATGCACCAAAAGTGTAGCAAACCAAGCTATAACTGATTTTTTTTCGTCCATGTTGTTATATATCCACTGTCTCAAAAAATATGCTGTTGAATTGTACTCATATTGTCAATCAAGACCTTTTGTTACGAACTCAATATTTTCATTTGAAGTATTTTTGAAATCAATTCGTGTTGTCAACAGTATTATACATATAGGTTACAGCTGGTTTTAATGTACTGTATTATTATTAGTATAAAATGTATTTTTATCCTTACCAACAACTGGATAATTAGGTTCCAAGAATCTGATATCTTCTAATGCTATTCTGCCCGAGTCACCATCATCAAATTCCACTGCCACAAATTTGTCGTCATGGGGATCCGGAGAAGACACTGCAACTGTACCTGGGTACAGACAGCGGTATTGCTGTGACCAGTACGCGCAAATACGCGAACCTGATGGCAACTCAGATACTGATGCAGGGCTGACTTCCAAGATCTGCAAAATTAAAGTTGTATAGTTTAATTCGGTGATAATCAACACTGTAATAAATATTTATCTAAAATAGTTCCAAATCCTATATAATGTCATTGAAAATAAAATTGTTACTTACAGCATCTCTCAATGTTTCTTCTCTTGACAGTATATGCGGTTTATTCCCGCGCTCTCCATCTAATGTGATCGCATATACATCAGGCGCTTGAACTGCACTGAGTTTACCAGCGTAGAACAAACCACCCATAGCTGTAAGTACTCTTGGAGAAGTGTCTAGGTTGTCCTCAGTGAGTGTACATCTAGATACGGCTTGGACCACGGGCTCTGAAGGATCTGCCTCTGCCTGTTTGGTATCATCACTTCTTTCTTTAGACTTAACACTCTTTCGTCTCTTCTTAGCACGACGCCTTTCTTTATCTCTATCGCTAGAACCACTCCCTCGTCTTATAGCAAACTCAAATTCTGGAAGATCATCTCTAGAATGCTTCCGAGCTAATCGATCCACTTTTTCCCTATTTTTCTGCCGAACTTCATTCAAACTTTCCATGGAAGAACTCGCAGATCTATTAAGGCTCCATTCATTTTCATCTTCCTCGGAATGAATCTTTAAAATTGGTTCGGCCTTCAGTTTCGGACGGACTTTGCTCGTCCTATTACCATCTTCTCTTGAAGGTTCGCCTCTAGTACATAAAATGCCACCCTTCAGTTTACCTTTTGCTAAAAGATAACCTACAATACTGCTCTTAGATTTCGGTTTCTTCGCTACGATTGTCTCCGTTGAGTCAGGACTGGAAACCTTTCGGGGTCTCCCCACTTTCCTTTTCTTAGAAGACCCTCTATCTGAATCTGGAGATAAGGCTGGCGTAGAGGGCGTTGGGGGTGTAGACAAGGCAGGTAAGGGTGGTGTTAAGGCATTTAATTGTGCTCGTTTTTCATCACACTGTCTTTGCAAGTCTTGTAATCTTTCTCGCATGTCTTTTTCCATTGCATTGACAAGATCATGAGCAGATGGTACGGCCGAAGCATGTGAACAGGAAGATAAACCACATGAGCAAGCAGTAATACGACGCAAACTTGCTTCTAGTTCCCCTCCATTGCCTCTACCTTCGTCATGTTCTCGTTCACGTTTATGGCGACGCATCTTTTCAAGCTTATGCCGCAGTCTCTCTTCCCTATCTCGACTTCTTTTTCGTCTTCTTTCGCTTGAAGAGTCACCATCTCTATGCTTGTGTTTTTCTTTCTTTTCAGATGATCTATCTCTATCATTTGGGCTTAGTAAAGGTTCACTTTTTATAAACGGACGGGAAGACATAGACGGAGGGCTTTCAACTAGCATTCGGTCAGCCAACGCACATAGTAAACGTAGACCTCCTAAAGAAGACTTTGATTGATCGCTCGTATTTTGTTCTGATGAAGGAAACTCAAATCTTCTGGTAGGTTCGGCTTCTGCAGTATGCGGCGGAGATTTTGGCGATGTTTTAATCAAAATATTCAGTTTAGACGAAGTTCTTGTATCAATCGTTAGAGGACCAGGCTCTAGTGTAGGCATACTAGTTCCAGGAGTGGTTCGCTCAAACTGTTCAATACTATTAGACAGAAGTTCTAATCCGCTTACATCTACCATTGACCTTGAAGTTGCTTCTGCTGGTAAAGATTGCGAAACTGGAGATGTATTGCCAGTATCGATTACTAAATCATTAGAACCGCTCGAATTATCTAGTGATTCGTCTCTTTCTATTGCATTTATAGCCTTTTCTACCGCTCCAACCACAGCTGAATGTGCTAGACATTCAGATGATGATTCTTCTGCGCTATCTATAGGTGCTACAGAGCTTAGACTAGGCTGCAAAATTGAAGTTTGATTTTGTAGCATAGTGGAAGATTCTTCAGGGAAATGTGCAACTCCAATACAGGCAACATCTCTTTCATCCTCATCAGCATGATTTGGGGAATCATCGTCATCGTCTATATGGTCTGTCTGGTTTGAAGCATCCTTGTGAGCTGGGGCTTCAAGAGCTTCAGGAGGTGGCGTAGGTGGAGCAGCCGGAGACGTCGCTTGACTTCTACATGCTTGTTCGGCAAAATCTGGCTGGTAATACAAATGCGTAGTCATAACTGGCTGCTGCATAGGTTCTGGCGCGAACTGTGGTGGCGGTTTTTCTTGAGGAGGTTCCGGCTCTATTTTGATTAAGGTATGAGGAGTCAGAAGAGGTTGAATTATAGGTTTCCGCTTGTCTGTGTGGGAAGGATGAGGCTGGGGCGGAGGAGCTGGAGCTAAGGTGACCAATCTAGTCGAGTGGGTATGAGTGTGTTGCAGGGTAGCAGTAGAGGCGAGGAGATCTCCTGGTAGGAGTTGTAGATGTGACGGATGGGGAGCAGGGGGGAGTAATAGAGGAGCAGAGGGGTAAGGAACGCCTCCCCAGACGACGGTGTGCGGGAGGTCTGGTGGCGCGGGCAGCAGAAGCAGTGCGCCGGTTGTGGGTTCCCGGACGAGCTGGTAGCCCCCCATGGAGGAGACGCCGCCGCCAACTGAGCCGACGCCGCCGACGCCGACCCCACCCACCATCATGCTCTCCATGGAGACTTGAGCTGGAATAATCAAATATTTTTAAGTTAGAACTTTGTGTTATGATGAGTAGATAAACACACAGGGGACACCACTCGTAATTATAAGGACCAACTTTTTTAGATTGGTAAAAGATCAGCAGAAATTTTCAGAGCTAACGACCAACACAACAATGCAGAGGCTTTGAGACGATATAACCACGAACAACCATGAACTGCGCAAACTGTTATTGGACTTATAGCTAGTCTAGTATTGACTAAATAGCTTTTAATTGTCAAAGGCAAGTACAAATCTAGCATGAATTCACATTTATCAATAGACATACAGCGGAACACGTCGATGCAATAACAAATGTTACTAAATCGACATTTTACTACGCAATACACATATTTGAACAACTAACGCCATCTGTATTCAAGGCACGCACTTCCGGAACTCATGCAAACGTAACGTGAGAACAAAAAAAAAAACAAATATAAATAAAGAACCGAAAGCCGCCTAAAGATGCTAAGTTGGAACTTTTGAAAAATAATAATATTGTAACAAATGCTGATGTGCGGACCAATTCGAAAGAATGTATGAAATTAGAGTCCCTAAAGATACTCCAAATTGATCCGACAGCAGAAAAGATCCTAAAAGGCGTGGAAGGATTGTTTGGAGTAGGACCTGATTTAGGCAAAAGACATCATGGAGACTGGAGATAGATCGAAATGGATAATGTATTAGGCTGTGTCCCCAGTAAGCAAACTGTCAGCGGCCGACTGAGTTAGCGGCGTATCGGTTTAGTACGCCCTTCCATATATTTCAAATGGAATGTTCACAGTTTGCTAGTTTTGCGCTCACTGTACGCAGTTTGCAGCGTTACGCGCGCCGACTATCTTAGTGAGCGGCCGACTCCCACCAAAACCGGTTCCAGTCGGCGGCGGCGATTGGTTGTTCGCCGGGCGTAGTGACTCAGTTTGCCGCAAACTGATTATTCGGATAGTTGGAAAAAGCTATCATCGTGTTAGGACGTGTTTTTTTGCATCGCACCTAACTAATCTCAACGAAAACACACATCACTGAAAATCCAAGATGTCCTTTGATACGGAAAGGTTCATTAGTGAAATACAGAATAGACCATGCATATGGAACATGTCGAGTGAAGAATACAGCAACAGAGTATTAAAGCAGAGCAATTGGAATGAAGTCGCTGAAATTTTATACGATGATTGGCAAAACTTAGAAGAAAACACTAAACAAAAAAGAAGTAAGTTCCATTCTAATGAATTTATTATTTATTCAACAATATACTTGTATCACTCACTACATAAAACAAAGTATCATAATTTACATAGTATTTACGGCTTTACACACTCCGTTACACTATTTCTTCCTGTAGCTACAACTTACAAATATTTCTCTTGCCAGGATAGCTTTCCTTCGTTAAGAAAATAGTTTTTAAAGTTTTCTCTTGTTGTTTTTCCAGAATTTGATACAGTAATAATTTGGCTCCTTGAACTTGTAAGAGTTGTTGAGGTACGTCGCGAAATATGTGCATATTGTGCTTGTTCTCTTGCTATGACAAAATTATGTAAAATACAAACGGCTTTTACGATAGCGATGGTTGTATTCACATTAGTAGCGATCGGTGTATGCAGAACTCTCCATTTGCTTGTTAGGATGCCGAATGCACATTCCACGCATCTCCTAGCTCGACTATGACGATAATTGTAAATTCGCTCTTCCTTATTTAAACTTTTATTAGGAAAAGGCCTCAAGATATGCTTTTGTAATCCAAATGCCTCATCTCCAAGAAACACGAAAGGTTGGGGCAATCTATTTGAATTAGGCAATTTAGTTGAGTTAGGAATCTTCAGAGACCCACACGCCAATTTTTTGCCAAAACCACTTTCTTTAAATATATTACTGTCAGCATTTCGTCCGCAAGCACCTACATCAATAGCTATAAAAGAACAGTTTGCATCTGCTACGGCTAACAGAACAATTGAGAAGAACTTCTTATAATTAAAATAGTTAGACCCACTTTTTGGTGGTTTTCTAATACGGATATGCTTGCCATCGATAGATCCTATACAATTAGGATAGTTGGTTTTTTTATAATATCGTTTTGCTATTTCTAGCCACAATTCTTCAGAAGGTTCCGGCATTTCCTGTGGCTGTAAAATATCCCATATAATGCATGCAGTTTCACTTATTATTTTCGATACCGTCGATTTTCCAACAAGAAACTCTTGTGCAATTTTTCTGTAACTTAGTCCACTTGACAAGAATCTGGAAAGAATATTGAACTACCGATTATTTCTGTTTCAGTAAAAGACCTACAAAAAAAATGGAAGGGTTTGCGCGACTATCACACCAGAGAAAAAAATAAGGATTCCTCAGTCAAAAGCGGAAGTGGCGCAACAAAAAAACGCAAGACACCATACTTGGACATGTTACAGTTTTTAAATGTTTCTAGAGCTAGCAACCAGACATCTGGCAATATTAGCGCCGAGACGTCTAGCGACAGTAGCGCTATTTTAGATGAAAATGATTCTACTGACTCGGTAGTTAATGTCAGTAGACCAAAAAAGATGACTGTGTTTCAAGAAGCCCTAATTAACTCGATGGAAAAAAAAAGAGAAAACGATCCAGATATGAACTTTCTACTAAATATTTTACCGGAAATGAAGACAATGTCCCCAACACAGAATTTTGAATTTCGGTTCGAAGTGATGAAAATTATTAAAAATATAAAATATAGTGTACATAATAATTATGACGGTGGTATGATGCAAACTGGATGGACGAATGCCTACCAGTACCCACATCAGCATGGCTATGCGAGTGGAAGCAGCAGTACACCAAATGTGCAAAACTACCCTCGAAACAGTCCATCACATAGCTCTACAGGTTCTTCAGCGGAAATAGAAGACATAGAAGCAATATTGCGAGGCGATTCAAACCACACTGAAGATGAGGAATGACAGGTTACCAACTTAATGTTACCATATATGTTCCTAATTCAATTTAATAATACAGTAACTTTGAAAAGTGATTGTTAAATTAAAAACTATAAATGCGAAAGTGACTTTGTATTACAATAAAAATAACATATTTTTTTAAAATCCTAAAGCGTTAATTATTTACTTACCTCAAAGTTATAGTAAGCCGTTCTTCGGGACATAATGTATCTCTTGTGATATTATTTTTAGCTATGTACTGGGTTATAGATTTCAACAATTCATCAAATGTATGAGAAGTCATATTGAAATAGTCGTAAAATTTTTCTGGATGTTTCCTTAGTTCTGGATAAAGAGTGTGAAATTGTCCAATGCTCAACCTTTTCTTGTATAATGGGTGAACCCAGTGCTTCCTTTTATCCTCTTTCAGCGCTTCTAAGATACCAATTACTTCAAAAATATCCATCGTGACCAACACAACCACTCCCTTCGTACAACAAAAGTAAAGTGATAATTAAGTCGGTCGGCTAAATAAGCGGCTAACTCTTAACAGTTTGCTTGCGACGCACGAAAATTGATTTGAGTCTGCAGCTAACTCAAATTTCAGTTCGCTGCAAATTTGCGGCTCACTCAGTCGGCCGCTGACAGTTTGCTTACTGGGGACACAGCCTTATACCTATAACAATACAACGGATGTTGGTAATGTAATGGAAAAGGATTTTGGAGAAAACCAAGCCCCGTAAAGGGTTGAAGCGCCCTAACTAAGTGATATTGTACATTTACTTTATAGAATTTGTAAATCGATGAGTTCATTCAACATAATAATGTGAACGGTTTCACCTTACACATATTATGTTGAACGAAAAAACTAAACGAAACGAAAACGGGTCTAAGTAAAGAATCATATTAAGTATTATAATCATATTATTGAACTGCCGTTTTAGTGTAAACGTTTGTTTTGCGTTGGTGAACTCTCTTACATAGTTAGTTAAATTATTGGTACCTATTTGGTCCTAAGAATCTACTTACCTTTGATTATTTATTTAGTAAATATTCAAAAGAACTACTTAAATCCTGAACCAAACACAACTTGTATAGTTTATTATAAATCAACCATTCTGTGTTTTCTTATTTAAGTATACCTACAAGTATTTTTTAAATAATAAATTATTTTTAAAATAATTATTAAGTAAAGTACTTAAGTAAGTACTTACACTATACTACACCCACACAAAACAACGGAACGCCCCGAAATTATAAACGCGTGAATAAAACGGCAACTCATTATTATAATTGGTGGTAAAACTAAGGATCAATAAGGAACATTATTATACCAATTATAATACCAATTTTGTATGCCTGACGGCGCAGCACGGCGCACAGTAACTAATTTAATACTAACACCCTTAAATGTACCCATGTCTGACATAAAATAAATGAATTATGAAAATTATGAAACATGATTCGATTCATCGTCTCTTTTGTCTTTTTAACCGACTTCAAAAAAGGAGGAGGTTCTCAATTCGTCGGAATGTTTTATAGAAAGTGTGTAGATAAGATTTTTTTTTTAATGTGAACTTTCTTACAATAAAACTAGTACCTACATTATTATCAAATAAAACTATACTTAGGTCCTACTTATTGTCCAAATCTTGAAAAACGTTTAGATTTATAGATATTAAACGCACATATTTTATAACCGCAACTAAAACTCCCTAATAATTTCAAAATAAAATGCAAAACGTAACGGCTTTGCATCCTAATCACCATTAAAACGACATAACGAAATAAGAAAAACATAAACGTAAAAAAGCACTAATGCCCAACACTAAAACACTTGAGGCGGCGAATGTAAAGTTCCGCCTTTGAATTCGTTCTTTTCTCCAATTGGTCGAGAAAGCGAAGTGGGTGGGGCTTGGCAGGCGGGGCGTCAGTTATTAGGGCTGGGCGCGTATCGATATTTTTTACGATAGCTTTTTTTAATATGACAGTTCGTGTAGCGTTTTAGGTTTTTTTTGTTAACAAATGAAGTGTGTTAGTTTGTCGGATGAACGCTCCATGATGTTTTTAAAACTGAATAATCTGTTTCGATTTTTTTTTATATTTAGATATTTACGTACCTATTACAGCTGGTCTTTCAAAAGACAGACTTTCACAAGAATCTTAGAAATAGACTCTTACCACTAACTAGACAACTAAATATGAAAATGTAAGTTTTTAAAAAACGTCAAGAGTTTTTATTGGTACCTACCTAGATATGCTACTTAAATGGATTTTACAATTAGGTAGGTATAAATTTCTAGGTATTATTTGATATCGCTACTCGGGAGGTCTCGGGTTCGAACACCTGTCAGGTAAAGGTGAAAAATGATATTTTTCTGATTAGCCTGGGACTTGGATGTTTACCTATCTATAGGTACTATATTTATTTGATATTTAGTATTGTTTAGTAGTATTTCGTAAGACAAGACTCGACTTTAAAAAAAATTGCACTGCGTATCTTTTTTTCATATCACTTATAAAGATAATATATTCAGACTGCGACAAAATGCTTAAAGATAAAAGGTTATTGAAGAAGAAAGTAGCGTATCGATATTTATTACCTACCGTAATGATCATATCTATATCATCTAAGGATATCCTTAGATTTTTCAACGATCACTAGATAGTGATATAACCGTACCTATCGCCTTCCTTCTTCATCGGTCCCTCAATACTGAGGATCGTGACCACATAACATGTGTTTCTAAAGTGCGCGATCGGCAGTACTACGGACCGCATTATACCTACCTATCGCCTTCGACGATGTAAAAAAAATATTTTTGAATGATCAATCACAAAGAGAAACATGGGCTACTTCTGAAGAAAAATAAGAAAAAAAGCAAAAAAAAATACCATAAAATTAAGAGCATAAAAAGAACGTAAAGTGCTATAATCGCGCTTAAGCAATTAAAGACAAAGAATTCATTATGCGAACCTGGAAGGCGAGGGGCCTTAATAAACGGGATCCGGTTGCCAAAACTGAATGAGGTCGAAAAATAGAAGGTTTTTGACCACGTCTTTTCATTTAATTTGTTTAGTGAGTGATTAACAATTTTCGTTAGTGCTGGCAGTGACAGCTGATGCTAATGACGGTAATTTGATTATTTATTAAAAAGTGATGTTTCGGAAGAAATTTTTTATTTTGATGGGAAATTTGACAAATAAGTATAGTTACCTATCATTAAACCTACCTATTATTTATTTATCGGCTGTTTATTTTATTTATGCTTACTAAGCAACCGCGTCTTCCCCTATAGGTATCTACTAAGCGAATTTTGTTAAATGTGCTAAAGCGAAAAGTCACTCATTAAGTATATTTATTTAAATTAGCTACCAACCTAAGTGAAATCTATCTATACCTATACTATTACACACTTTCCTACTATATACCTACTTATCGCACTAATCCCATCACAAATTGCCAACTAATATTATAAATGCGAAGTCGTCGTGTCGTATTAATGTCCCCGCATTTTCCCTCTTTTGTTCTCAATTTCCCTTATTAAAGCTCTTTTCTCTCCTATACGTTTTCAAACTTCTTCATTGGTTATTTTATATTTTCTCCATTCTTCTCCAGCACATCACTATCTATGCTAATCCTAGGGTAATTTCGGGAGAGATGGACCAGTGGGAGAGACGGACCATCTTCATAAAACTACCAAAATGATTGAATTTTATTGAAGTGGCAACATTTAAATATTCCTGTCAGCCATTTCTTCTTTATGAGTGCAAATAACGATGTGTTTTGTTTTTATTTTCATTTTATCAGTGTTCAAAGGTTTAAGGTGTCTCAGATTTTTTCAGCCAGATTTATAGATTTTATATTTATAGATTTATAGATTAATAGAATTATTTTCATATGAAAAACAATGTATCGTTTTATTTTGTTCCTATCAAAAGTTATGGATCTGCAACAAAACGTGATCCATCTCTCCCGGAATTACCCTAACTAATATTATAAATGCGAAAGTGAGTTTGTGTTGGTTACGCTTTACTCGCGCTTTATACAGGCCCTATTTACTGCACTTGCTGAAATTTTGCATATACTTATCCTACACATAGGTATAGGATACCTTTCATCCATCTTCATAGAACTACCAAAAAGCACTGTTCCCGTGGAAAGTTCACGTGGGCGAAGTCGCGGGCGACAGCTAGTATAATACAATCTTTCCTAGATTTGATTGACATCATTTTACCTTATAGGTAAGTACCTAGGCTTCGAAACTACAGGACCGATTTGAAAAATTCTTTCATCGCTAAGCCACACTATTCCCGAGCAAAATAGCGGACTGCTAGTCAGATAATATATTTGATTCCGTGCTTCGGAATTCGTGCACGTTATTGAACATTTAGAATTATTTTGACAACCTTTAAAAAGCGCGAAGTTTGTTTCACGCCCTATCTACTGAACCAATCTTCCTGAAATTTCGCATACACATACTTACCTAGTTAGGAGTCTTGAGAAGGACACAGGGTACCTTTCATCCCGGGAAAAGGCACTGTTACCGAGGGAAATTCAGGCGTGAAGCCGCGAGCGAAAGCTAGTGTACTTATTATAAAGGTGTAAGTTTGAGAGTGTTTTGTTACTTTAAACGGCTGAGCCAATTTTCAAAAAATTTGGTATGGAGATAGCTGTTACTTTGGATTAATACACATTATACTACACACGGTATTATTTACTCCATACAAATTCTTATAGTCAATGACGCTTCATAAAGTTGGCAGATGGCGCTACTGTGTATGATAAAAGCGGGTAACATCGCGAGGTGCAGCTAGTCCCTATTTTCATACTAATATTATTCTTAAATGCGAGTCTGTCTGTCTGTTACGCTGGACCTATTTTGATGAAATCGTACACACATTCATTAATAATGTGATCACACATTCGGATATCTTTGATTATTTTATGGATATCTTTGATTATTTATTTTCGGTAAGTATATAGTTAAGGACCAGGAGTCAAACAATTTCGGGCGCGATATAACTGAGCAGCACTTTAAAACACTTGAAATAACTGACAGATTAGGTACAATATTTTTTAAAAATAAAACCTACCTATTAAATTTTACCTAGTCATTCTAGCTTTTCCGTATTCGAGTACCTACGATGAATGCCTACAAATAGTCAAGCTAATGTAATAGGTATTTTACAAATACAAAAATCCTATGATGTTTGTTATTCTTCACTTTACCGGTGACTGTACGTACCTACTACCGTTCAGTACCTATCTATTCACAGCGTAAAAATCTATCGATAAATATAATTAATTAACCTAAAATTAGTAGTCGCATCCCTAGTTTACATAGATTTGTATGATTATCTAGGCTTATACCTTCACTTGCTTTCTAAACTTTAATTTGTAAAATCCAAAACTCAGACGAGTAATCAAAGAAGTTCGAATCGCGCGCGGTCTCCGCAATTTTTTTTTTTAAATCTGTGCGAGTGACCAAACCAAGACCAAAAACAATCTATCATAATGTCAGTCATTCAGTTTAGTACAAAAACAACCACCGATGCCGAACGAGAAGAATGCTATTGTTACGCGCATGATGTCAAGAAAAGAAAAAAACACAAAACAATAAAATTAAACAATAGAAAAAAAAAATCACACGAAGGCGCCAAAGTAGCTCCGCGCCAAACTCGATACAACCGCACAAAACCGACCAATTTAAAAAGTCGAAGCATGCTAACTTGTTTAAACTAAACAAGGTTTATCAAATTCGGTCGCGTAAACGGCGTAAACCAAACCAGTCAGGGGATCGACTATTGACCGGACAAGTACAGTTGCAATGCCGCTACCAAAGCAGCATGACCCAAGAGGTGTTGTTTCCAAATAGGCGGGATATTTCATTGTTGCTGAAACGGCGGTCTCGCAATGCAGTTGGCGCGTAGCTACCAGGCGAGCATGAGTCAGTAGGAGGTGTCTTACCGGTTGGGTACTGCCAGAGAGGGGCTGGCGGGGCGGCGGGAGGTGGAGCCGGCCATGCGAGAGGGGCGGGGCGATCGTCGCAGAGTACATTGGCCACGCCCACCGTCATGGCCGCTTGTGCTGCGTCTACGGAATGACAACAGAATGACGCGGCGCCTGCAAGGAGCGGACGTCGCACCATGCGTTATGAAATCAACATCAGAATTAAATAAACACAATATTATTATTCTAATTATATCTAGTAAAAGCGATTAGTTGTACGTTTCTTCCAATTTTTGCCAATGTTATACTTAGTTGTTGTTTGTGCTCTTGGATAGCTGTGGTTATTTATTAATTGATATTACTGCAGCTAGATGGCACTGCTGCCAATCCTGATTAGGAGCACGACGTAACTTAGTAACGGCACTAAGAGAAAAATAACACCGTTGTCATTGAAAGAAAAACCCGCACCGCATCTAATTTTATGTTATCATCAAGATTACGCATTTAACTATACCGCATCATCACGCCGCCGGCTCTGCGTTTGTCAAGGATTGCATTTAAGGTAATAATCAATTTATTAATAATCGCAGTGTCCAGGCCACAAACTTTTTTCCGCTTCACCATCTGGTTGATCCGCATCGCATCGCATTCAAAATTTATTGATTTAACCGCCATTTGTTTGGTCCTTCGAGCCGGATAATACATTATCCGCATACCACATCGCTTGTTTTAGCATTTCTTTTCTCCCTTTACCCAACTTCAACATAGTAGGTATTGTTACTGAGACGAAGATTTTGCTATAAAAATCCCGCAACTTGTCGTCATTATAGGTACGCAATTTAATATTCATTGCCATCTTTAACAATGGAATCGAAATTAAAATTGCTTCAAGCTAAAAATAAGGTAATATTTGAACGTGTTACCAAATTATATAACGCAGGTAAAAACCTATCGCCCGCTACTACCGAATTACGCTCGGTCGAAAATTTTATGTCTGAGAGTGAGACCATTGACACGCTACGCAATGAGTTCATTCGAAATTTGGACCTAATCAACGAAATTCAAATTGATATAGACCCGGATTTCGAACCGAACTACCAGGCACTTTCATCTTTTGAAGATATTTTTGCTCGTATAAAAAGATATCGCTCGAGCACAGAAGTAAAGCCCTTATCTTCGCACGCTCAGCAGAGCCAAAATAAGGCTCCCTACAAACTAGCTCCGCTCAATATTCCCAGTTTTGACGGAAAAATTGAAAACTGGCCTGTGTTCTACGAATCATTTAAGGCTAATATACACTGTAATCCCGATTTAACCGATTCTCATCGAGTTCAATATTTAGTGAGTAAACTTACAGGTAATGCACAAAAAATAATTGCTGGTGTAATTCCTGCCGGTGAAAATTACTCTTCTATATGGGAAAGCCTTACAAATAAATATCAAGATAAAAGAGCGTTAGGTTCACATTATATTTCTACTTTACTCAATATAAAAGCCGCAGTTAATAATTCTGCATCTTTAAATAATTTTATTGAAGTATTCGACGCTGCTGTTGCCGCACTTAAGCAACTAAAACTTGAGGATAATTTTGATTTTCTTTTATTTAGCTTGGCTTTTCGGAAAATTGAGTTAAGTACATACCGCTCAAGCTTTTGAATTATCTGCGATAAATATGGATATACCGACATATGCCGATTTCTCCGCATTTGTCAAAGCTCAAGTTAAAATATTAGATAGAACAACTAATAATAGTTCAACCAACCGCATTACGCAAAATAATAATAATAACATCCGCCGCAATACAGTCCATTCGTTCGTAACTCGCGATAATAATAATTATGATAACCGTCCTTCTTGTTCTATATGTAATACGTCAGAACATTATCAACTTTATTGTTGTTCCGCTTTTAAATCGATGTCACCAAAAAGTCGTTTCGATTTTATTAAATCCAAACGAGGGTGTGTAAACTGCCTTAGTTTGACTCACTCGTCATTGAATTGTCAATCAAAGTACAAATGTAAACATTGTGGAAAGTCACACCACACTTTACTTCATTTAGAAAATAATCAAAATAAAAATAATTCGCGTTTTGAAGACAGAACTTCGACCATTAATAACGTCAGGCAGGATGTCGTCATTCCGAAAGGAACGAACGATCGTGCGAGTACCTCTGTACAATCGGCACCGCCATCCGCTACTACGGTAGACCGATCTCCCGTTTCGCTTTGTTCTCGTTCGCCTGTCGTTACTAATGTAAGGCATGATACGTTGTCACACGTCAACCGTAGTGAAATTCTTCTTTCTACGGCTAGTGTTTATGCTCATAATTATAATATTAAAATAACCATTAGAACTCTTATAGATAATGCTTCACAAAATAATTTAATTACTTTAAATTGTTGCAAAAAACTTAAACTAGATATTATACCGCTTTCAAATTCAACTTTAAAAGGTGTTGGATTAACTTCCAGACCTATCATTGGTTATGTTAATTTTAAGATTTCCGCGAAAAATAATAAATATTATTTTAATTTAACCGCTTTAGTTATCGATTGTATTACCGATAGACTTCCATTCGAGTATGTTGATAAAAATATTATTAGTCATTTAGTAGACATACCGCTTGCAGACCCGCACTGGAACATACCAAGTGAGATAGACCTAGTACTGGGATCAGGATTATTCCCTTACATTCTCCTTAGTGGAAAAATAATATCCCCGCCTGCTCCGCCTGCTATTGAAACTGTGTTCGGTTTTGTGTTTATGGGCGAGACAGCAGCTAATGCCGCATCGCAAGTTCATAGCGATCTTACTAATTTTGATTGTCCGCCTACCGCGTCTTTCTTCACTTGTGTAAACAATAAAATAGACGCTTCTCTGTCCAAATTTTGGGAGTTAGAGGAGGTCCCTGTCAAGAAATTCTTCAGTAAGGCTGAAGAAGAATGTGAACAAATGTATATCTCTACAGTTTCTCGCGATCCTACTGGTCGTTATTGCACCGCATTGCCATTTTCTAAAGATCCTAGTTGCTTGGGAAATTCTTACGCTGTCGCTCATCGCCGCTTATTATTATTGGAGCGTAAGCTTTGCGATAATGATTTACGTAAAAGCTATAATGCTGCTATTATGGATTATATAAATAATAAATATTTGTCACTTGTACCATCATCTGAAGAAGACGATGGTGGGTATATTATACCTCATCATGCTGTAATTAGACAGGATAAACTTACTTCAAAAGTACGAGTCGTACTGGACGCGAGCAGTAAATGCCATAACGGCGTATCCCTAAATGATATTTTACACGCCGGACCAAATCTCCAGGCTGATTTATTTTTACTTTTAATTAATTTTCGTCTTTTCCCAGTGGCTATAACTGCTGACATAAAACAAATGTACCTTCAGATATTAGTAACGGATGAGCATCAAAAATATCAAAAAATACTCTTCCGTTTTGATACTTCTCAACCAATTCGTACTTATAAATTTAATAGAGTGACATTTGGCCTCAAGTCGAGCCCATTCACCGCGATGCGCACAGTGCGCCAATTTTGTAATGATGAACGCAATAATTTTCCTGTAGCTGCTTCCATAGCTGAGAAAGAACTTTATATGGATGATTTAGCTAGTTCCATTTCTAGTGAAACTGAAGCTGTTGAGGCTTCTGCTCAATTAATTAATATGTTTAAAGCTGGTGGCTTCGATTTGGTCAAATGGTCATCTAATTCTAAAAAGGTGCTTGAGAGTATTCCGCCTGCATTTAGACTTACACAGCAAGTAGAATTTGATAAGAGCGAATCTCTTAAAATACTTGGGCTTGAATGGCAACCCGAGAAAGATATTTTCATTTTTAAAACTAATATTGATGACCGCTCATGCACTAAACGTTCTATACTTTCAACAATCGCAAGATTATGGGACGTATTAGGTTTTGCCGCACCAGTTATTCTCTATGCTAAATTATTGATAAAAGAACTCTGGTTGCAAAAAGTCGGATGGGATGATGAGCCCCCGGCATATATTACCGCTACATTTAACAAATTTAGAAAACAATTGCCACTTCTTTCAAATTTAAAAATTCCGCGTCATGTTGCTGTTACATTTGGTTGTACAGTAAATATCGTTGCTTTTGCCGATGCTAGTATGAAAGCATATGGTAGTGTCATTTTCTTACATGTGACAGATGCCACAGGTCAAATCTATATAAGATTGGTCTGTGCAAATCAAAGGTAGCTCCTGTCAAAGTAGTTTCTCTTGCACGTTTAGAGCTTTGTGCTGCAGTTTTAATGTCAAAATTAACTAAATTAATTTACGATACATATTTAACCCGCATACCTATACAAAAGGTTTATGCCTTTTCTGATTCTAAAATCGCCCTCTCATGGATTCATTCATCTCCACATCGATGGAATATTTTTGTTAGCAACCGTGTAGCCAAATGCCATGAATATTTGGATCCCGAAGCCTTCCATCATATTTCTGGAGTGCATAATCCTGCTGACTGTTTGTCACGTGGCCTCCTGCCCGAACAGTTGCTTACTCACGAGTTGTGGTGGAATGGTCCCGCTTGGCTAAATACTCCTACACATGAGTGGCCGATAGAATCTTTTAAACCTGAAAAATATGAGGGTCTACCAGAATTTAATAGCAAGTCATTTGCTACAACCGCTTCTTATACATTTGAATCTTCTCCACTTTGCTTTGTAGCAGACAAAGTCTCATCATGGAATAAATTATTGAGAATTATTGTATACATTTTACGATTTGCTCGTTTAGTTCCCCACAATAAAAATATTAATACCGCAAATTTGCTTACCGCTGAAATTTATTTGCTCCGTGCCATTCAGGCAGTTCATTTTTCACATGTTTTCGATATTCTTAAAAAGGGTAGTTTGCCCCCTGCGCCGCTTGCTAGGTTGGATTTATTTGTTTCTGAAGACAACTTAATACGAGTAGGAGGCAGATTATCAAATGCAAACTTACCTTTTGATGCAAAACATCCGATTTTGCTGCCTAAGCATCATAATGTGACATACTTAATAATTATTTTCACCGCGTTAATTGTCATACAGGAGCCGCTCTTCTCAGCTCTTTAATTCGTCAAAAATATTGGATATTATCCGCTAGGTCAATAATAAGACAACGTGTTCATAAATGTAATTTTTGTTTTAAAAATTCACCAACCCATCCAATACCAAAAATGGCGAATCTTCCCGCATTTCGTGTTCAAGAGACTAAAACATTTGTACATACCGGTGTAGATTACGCTGGACCCATAAACATTACGCTTTGCAGGCGCCGGGGTCAACGTAGCCAAAAGGCGTACATTTGCCTGTTTATATGCTTAGTAACGAAAGCTGTTCATATTGAGCTTGCGTCAGATTTGTCATCTGCAACATTTCTTTCGGCATTTAAAAGATTTATATCCCGTCGCGGTCCAGTTAGTTGTCTCTATTCTGATAACGGGACTAATTTTGTTGGCGCTAAATCGCATTTAAATGAATTGTATGAACTTTTGAATTCTTCTGAATATAATGATACACTCTCGAATGAACTAATTAGTCATCGCATACAGTGGCGTATGATTCCGCCCCGGGCACCTCATTTTGGGGGCATATGGGAGGTTAATATAAAAAGTTTAAAGACTCATCTGTATCGTGTCATTGGAAATCAACTTCTTACATATGAAGAGCTTATAACAGTATTAACACAGATAGAAAGTATAATGAACTCGAGACCGCTCTGTGTTTTACAAGAGGAACCGTACCCGGAACTTTTAACTCCCGCACATTTTATTATGGCGTCGCCTCTGCAGTACTTGCCGCTTGCTCCGCTTACTACTACCCCGCTTCTTACGCGAAAATCGTTATTAGATCAAATGGTTCGTTCCTATTGGAAAAGATGGCACATAGAATATTTAAATAATTTACAAGTACGGCAAAAATGGCTAAAAAACGCTGAAAATGTTAAAGTTGGTACTGTGGTATTAATAAACGAGGATAACACGCCACCTTTACGATGGCCAATGGGTGTTATTGAGAAAACTTATTCAGGCTCAGATGGTGTCACGCGTGTAGCGTTAGTTAAAACGCATTCCGGCCATCTGAAAAGGCCAATAGTTAAATTAAGTCCATTACCGTCTCAATAACAATCCCTCTATGTTAATACATCATTTAATTTCTACTTTGTATGATTTTATCTATATATTTATTTTTTCCTTTGAATGAATTAATTTCCGCAATTGATTTGCTTTTTTGTTTCTTTGAGAAATCTACGTTTCTCAAGGCGCCGGAGAATGTTTGTGCTCTTGGATAGCTGTGGTTATTTATTAATTGATATTACTGCAGCTAGATGGCACTGCTGCCAATCCTGACTAGGAGCACGACGTAACTTAGTAACGGCACTAAGAGAAAAATAACACCGTTGTCATTGAAAGAAAAACCCGCACCGCATCTAATTTTATGTTATCATCAAGATTACGCATTTAACTATACCGCATCATCACGCCGCCGGCTCTGCGTTTGTCAAGGATTGCATTTAAGGTAATAATCAATTTATTAATAATCGCAGTGTCCAGGCCACAAACTTTTTTCCGCTTCACCGCATCTGGTTGATCCGCATCGCATCGCATTCAAAATTTATTGATTTAACCGCCAGTTGTATTATCATTCGTATAAGTAATAATCTTCATACGTAGGTATTTTAAAGAGGAAATAGATATTAAAGATATTTAGTTAAACAACAAGAGTAACTTTTTAACAATAGATTAAAAGTTGTGTAAGTATTTTCAATTCACCAGTGTCTTTACTTAAAGAAGCTTTTGCGTGTAGCGAAAGGCTTAAAAATTTAATTAACACCGATATTGTTTCGTCTGAACGATATCGATACCTACACAGAACTGAGAAGGACATAAAAAAGCGTGGTTTCCCTGTCAAAAGAGATAGGTATGTTGTTACGAAGTTTACACGGCACGGCAGTCGCTTCTTCATAATAACCAGTTAAGTATACCTACACGTCTTAAACCATGATTTAAAGCATACCCTGGGCTGGAGGATGAATGGGAGACAAGCAGCGTTCCCAAACCTCCCGATTAAGCAACCCGTCTCCCGATCTACCGCGAAGCGATAACATTCTCCCGTTTTTTGTATCATTCTAAAAAATATTAAAATATTATTGACCGAGGAGATTTTTTTTCCAGTCGCAAGATAAGAATATAAGTAAAATTTTGTATGGTTTGGTGACACCAGATTACGAATGACTTTTTATCCTTACATAGGTATTTACAATTATCCCAACATTCCCAAAGAAAATGAATGTGTGATCGATCACGTATACCCCCCGAATGTGTGATCTGATCACATTATTAATGAATGTGTTTACGAATAACCTTTTTTTTAGCTTTTACATATTTTACCTGACATCCCGATTATCACAGTTTTTTACTATTGTAGGTACCTACTCGTAATATTATTGTAGCTGTTGGTTTTCCTATAGGTATTTAAATAAATAAATAAAATAGTAGGTAGCAATGTTTTACTTAACATCCTTTTTTTTGTACTGCTAGAACCGGGGTAGTAACCATACCATCTTGGTAATTATTCAGCAGATGCATGGTCATTAGCGCACTACAGGGAGACATGTTAGAATGTTACAAAGTTGCAATTTCTTGCATGCAAAGCAAAGGCCAACCGCTTTACCAGTTTTTAAACGAAGTCAGGTTATTATTTTGTTAACTAATGCTTCCTTGTTTGTTTATCGTTGTGTTGCGGCGTCAATCGACCATGTACACTTTGTGTCTGTTGCTAAAGTTAAGGTAAGTAAAGTGAAAAGTATTTATAACACCGTATATAAGTAAAATACAACTACCCACAGAAATAGGCAATCGCGCGCAGAGGAATATTTTTTTAAATCTATATATCCATACTTACTAGGTAATATAGGTACCTAATAAGCGGAGAGGATTTTAAAAAAAAACTATTTATACTAATATAATAAAGCTGAAGAGTTTGTTTGTTTGTTTGAACGCTTATAACTTGAAAACTACTGGTCGGATTTGCAAAATTCTTTTTGCATACCTATATGAAAGCCTGATTCTTGGAGAAGGTTATATAGGCTATACATACACACTAATGGCAAGTGAAACCGCGAGGAACAGCTAGTATTAATATAAGATACCTAATTAATGATGTTCTCCTAGCTATTGTTGATTGCTTAGTAAGCAGAGAATGCTATAAGTACCTATATGGTACACAATGTAAACTACCCCGGTTCTAGCAGTACAAAAAAAGGATGTTAAGTAAAACATTGCTACCTACTATTTTATTTATTTATTTAAATACCTATAGGAAAACCATTTGCACACTTTGCTTTTGATTTGTGCAATAAAGTTTAAATAATAAACCCGGAGGCGAAGCATAGATAGCTGTTCAGCGTTTAGAACATAAATTAAAAAAAAAAATTGTAGACCGCGCGCGATTCCAAACTCTATGGTTTAGATAGTGATGGAGAAATCTAACTAACTATATAGTTGCACATTGAACATAACTAAACATAGATAGTTAGCTAAGTACCTAATTACTTCCCTATCTATCTCCTGTAAGTCCGATGTTTCACATCCTACTTTTTTCTTTAGTATTTCTATGGAATTAATGCTAAAAACTTTATTTGTTTTATATAACTCATTTTCGAAGAGGATTTAAACAAATGGAACTGGGCTTGCCATCTCTAAGGCAACCAGGATAAGCCGCGTGAAAACTCCGAATTTGAGAGCCCAGAACATAGTCAAGTCTGTTTAAAAAAAATTTGAAAATCCTTTGAGACGATACCTCGGTGAGCACTAGCGCCACCATCATTTAAAAATCATTATACACTGAAAACACAAGTTATCATAAATCCGTGTTATGTAAGTTAGGTTAGTTAATTAAGGTTTTGGATTTTTGGTAACTTGTTTTTTCAGTAAAAAAAGATTTTTAAATGATGGTGGCGCTAGTGCTCACCGAGGTATCGTCTTAAACTAGGACAAATTCGGGGAACGGGGAAACCCAGTCAGATGTCAATCCTACACTGGGCTGACTCTCACGAGACACCGACCATCGTGGACTCTTTAGCTATGGCGTGCATCGCCGAAACATTATACAAATCCAGAAACCAAAGGGTTTCTTGTGATTTCTAAGTTGTGAATAGACTACTCCCTTTTATTCCCGCAAATGTTGTAGGTGTATTCGGGTTCTTATGTATCACAAAATAAATACATTTAATCCCCACTCTTATGTTTCTAATTACAGTCGGGGTATTTGACAAGAACAATAAAGAAAAAAAGAAACGCTAAAAATTTTTTTTACCTAACGATACTCAATACTTTATTGCATCCTTAATGTAAGTAACACGTCTTATCCTATTTCGGCTATTTGAAAATTAACCAAGACTTGACAAGATACTAATGAAGTTAACTTGATTTAACACAAGTGATTTACAAAAAAAAAAAGTTTGGTTACATATTGCAATGAGTTATGTGAACTTATGTGGTCACTTTTTAGTGCTATAGATTGACGAAAATTTGGTTGTTTACTTATAAGTAAGTATATTTTTCAGTGAAATCCGCGATGAATGCGCTGTAATGGATGGACGAAAATAAAGCCTGCAGGAAATAAAACTAGACAGAAAATGGAACAAATTAGAGGTCTAGGCCCAAAGGCCTATAAATAGGTAGACGGAGAGTGCAAAAAAAAATCGTGTTTCGATGTAAGTAGGTTACTTTTTGTAGGATCACGATACTTTAAAAATTGTGTTTTAATTATTCACAGTCTTTTTTCGTCAAAAATAAGCGAAGTCTTAACTAAAAACAACGAACTATAAAACTTTACTAAACTTGCAATCCTTGTAGCGCCACCTATTAGCAAGAAAAATAACTATTAAATCCTTTTCTTCGTCAATTGGTCATACTCTTAATTCCATACACAATCATGATGGACTATAGACACCTAGTTAAATTTATATTGTTTTTTTTTCTCTTAGCATATATTATTTTTTTGTTAAATGTATCTGTGAAACAACTATAGAATTAGGAGCTGCGTGCGCACTACAAGAAGGACTTCCTAATTCCAAGTAAATAACGATTAACGATCAATTTAATTATGAAGTCGGTTAAAAATGAAATTGTCGCAAAAAAAAAAACAAAAAATCACAAGAAAACACAATTCACAAAGTAACTCCCCGCAATAAGACGTAATATTGGAACCACAGCGGTGCGAGGAGGCAAAAAGATTATGAAAGGAAGCACGTGCTGGTCTCACTGTCTCGTTCCTACTTATAGCACCATCTCTGTTTTGATTGTGTCACATAGAGTAAGTTAAAACAGATCACACCACACCTTAGTTCATATAAATTTATTATAATATGTATTTTTATACGATTAGTGATAGTTATTATTAGATGAAGTAAGTCTTCTTATTAATAAAATAAATAATATATGACAAGTATGACAACATTAATCTTGTTTTATTTAGTTCAATTTTTAACTTTACCTATGTCCCAAAAAGAAAATTTAATAAGTACAGTAAAAAAGTGCTAATGTGAATAAAATAACAAAATACCTTCGACAATTTAATCTGTTTTGTTACTACTCTGTATTCCATATAGTTGACTTGACCTTCACCGTCACCGAGATGTCTCGCTCTAACATCAACATTCCAACCATAAACTTGTCTCGCTCACTCTTACGACTAGAACGCCGCGCTGCGCTCAAATACACCTCCTCATCGTGGCTACTCGCCTAGTATCACGCGCGCTGAAGAAAAGGGTTTATCCGACGCCGAATGACCCCGATGCACCTAGGATTTTCCGCCAAGAACTAGTTTTCCGCGAAAAACTTATACTTTTAATCGGAAAATCAGTTTTTAATGCATTTGCTCGAATAAAAATGAGATTTCCAACGCGATAAAAATTGCGTTTTTCTGGTGATTGGTTCATTTCATTGACTACCTACCTACTTTACTTTATTTTTAGAGCATTGCATTTTTGTTTTGTTTTCGCTATTGGACAAGGAAATCTAGGCCAGTTAGATAGTGTCCCTGTTCTACGAGTAGTATTAAAATAGCCAACACGTCGCGCACATTGCGTGTTGCGCAAAATAAGCGTATCGTAAATAGACTGCACAGCTAGATAGGAGATAGGTAACTGACTAGACTTACGCATACGCATAGTAGTGCATAGTACTGCTTACTATGTTAGCCTTTTTATTCTGTGCTAGAGTAATTTAATTAAGTGTGGTCCAAATCCAAACAGATTATGAAAATTGCAAATCCGGGTGCCGAGATAGCCGGATGCGCTTGCTCAAAAGATTTAAGTGAGAAATTAATACCACAGAATACATATAGCACAGTATAACCAATTTGGGAAAGATTGGTACTGTGGATAAAGTGTCAAAACATAATCCCTACTATTGTGTGTATTCACATATCCAACTCAAATCAATCCATATGGAATGAAACATAATTCGCGTGATTCTTTGCCTACCTACGTGTTGAAAAAGCAAAAAAATTGCGTTAATCGTCGTACAAAAACCGTAGTGCAAAAAATTCGCAATGTTTCGTAATCGAATACGCACAAAAGTACTAGGATAACATTACATGAGCGGAGTTATAATTTATATTTATGTAATGTTTATATGTAAAAAGAAAAAATATACATATCGCGACTGATTCGCAGAGTAAGTTTTCATGAATCGATATACTCGTACCTACTTACCAAATTTTTGTTTATACCAAGAAGGAAGAAATAATTTTATATTTTTCTTCAAGAACGACATCTAAATCATACAAAATAAATCAATTAAAATGAATCATAATTAAGAAACTAACTAAGGTAAATTTTATCTCACAAACACCAGACTGGAGTCGGAGCACTCGGAAGAACCGCACCAGAAACTAAACGAGGTCCAATTAATTCAACAAGCAATGCTTGCGGCATCGAAATTATAATTGTAATGCAAATAAATGTCAACATGCACACCGTAATAGCAATTCTAACAATACTTTTTGTCCAAACAACATCCCGTCCGAAGATAGCGCACCCTTGTTAGAAAACCCCTCCATTTAATAAAAGTACAAAGTAAATTACACCTTAACTCATCTAAGTAAAGTACAACATTGAATGAGGAGTTGAGTGAGATGCCATATTTTATTTCGAGTTTAGGCATGCATTTGCGAAATTAAAAAGTTATGTTTGAATTTCGAATATCTCACCTTCGTATCCAATCACCCACCGACACGCCTCAGGCAAAGAAAATATTCACTTCGCCAACCTCAAGCCTATATGCCTGTTTGTTTTTTATTTTAAAAAAAATTGGTTTTCAAGTACACTTTTCATTAAAAGAATGCATGGATGAAGTGGATTTCAATTCGTATTTTCTTTCACCAAATGATACATAGAGATTACAGCTAAGTAAAGCTAATACTTACCTAAATAAATACAGACTGTGGCCAAGTCCGTTAGTACTAGGTATTATTATTCTGCGCTGTGGCTAAGAAGTTTGTACGAATACGCTTTACTTAAATTCTAACATAAAATTTTGAGATCTTTTTTTCACGTAAACGTGTGTTTTGTGATATAAAAGAAACTCCAAGCTCCTATATACCCTATTGGTGCTACTGACCCTGCCCCTACCGATGCGGTTTTTATTTTCCGTACCGCACGATCCGCACGCCGCCGGTCGTTGCTAAAACCTATCGGGGCAAACGGTCGGATAGAAACGTCACGGCATGTACCAGGGGAACAGCGGCTGACAGGAGGTGTGCGTTCGACTCGACCCCAACAAGGGTCGGCTCGACTCGCGGGGAGGCTATCTTGCTTGCGTGATCCTACAAATAGTAGGGTTGGTTAACGTGACATTTATCATAAACTAGCGATCCGCCCCGGCTTCGCATGGACATAAAAACCTTCCTCTTGAATCACTATCTGTTAAAAAAACCGCATCAAAATCCGTTGCGTAGTTTTAAAGATTTACTAAAGCATACAAAGGGACATAAGGACAGAGAAAGCGACTTCGTTTTATACTATGATGTGATTACAGGATTCCAATATTTAAGTATTTTTAAAGGACATACATATCGTAACAGTATCAACTCTTTTTAGTGTTCTTTGTACGAAAATTCTTATTCGAAATTCCGTATTGATAGTAGGTACTTTTTATAATTGTTCCTATAATTATTAAAGCAAGGCGTATTTTCTGTGATTTTTGTTTAAATTTTAGGATGAAAATAAAATGAGGACGATATCACGGGATGGTCATTATTGTCATCTTATTATGATTTATCTTTCTTAAATATCTTAAGTATTACTTACTCCTATTATTTAATTTATGTTATATGTAGGAACTTAACAGGAAAACAAACATCAAAATACTATTTCGCAAAATTTTCGAGGAAATTAACGAATAAATTAATGTTTATAATACTAATACTAAAAAAAAGCCCTTTTTGTTTTACTTGACATATACATATTATCAGATTTTTTTATTTATGCAAGATCACCCATCAAAGACATAGTTATATTTAAAATCTTACATTTTTGCTATTAGCCTATATTCGATTATTGATACTATAATAAATAGATAGACGTATGTTTTACAAAAACGTACGGCACGAGTGATAGGTGTTCCAGGTTTGTTATCGTTATTTATGGAACCCTTAAAAGACAGTCTTTTTTCAATATAAAAATTTACCAAGCGTTGAATTAATTAATAAAAGGCAACCCTACAATACCATGGGAGCGTGCCAAATGCTTGTGACGGGCGGGCTCGAATTGCCGGGACGTGATTAGAAATATTTCGTTAGAACCGGGCGCCGCGGGCAGGTACCAGGAGTAAAGGACTGTTTGCTCCTAAAATCCGTTGCTCTATAGTTGCCTCTTCTAGCTTAACTTTTGGTATGAATTCACATAGCATGGTATCTTTTTTATTAAAACTCTTTTTTTAAATTAATAATTCTTCCTCTGCTTAATTTCAAATAAGTACCATATTTATTAGTCAACTAACTGTTGCCCTGTCTATGTTGTATTGGGTATTTCGGTGTACCATGCCAAAAGTAGCTTTTGTCTATAAAAATGAAAACATGTTACAATGTTATATTAATTTTTGCCAATTTAATGTAAAAATGACATCTACTCAATATCGGGTCATTATTTCACACATCACATTTGTACGAGTACTTTTATGTGCATAATTCTTTAATCATAGTTCTAATAACTCCTGCATCCCTACAATATAAATCAAATATTTTATACATATTTCGTCAGGACCCACATGTTTTCGACCACTTGCTGTGGGCTTTATTGCCCACTCTTCAACTTTATTTGCTTTTGTATCATTTTTCGTAATATTCTCAATCTATATCAAACCTTATTTCTATGGCACTAGTATTTACAATTCCATATGATTTAGTTGAACGCGTCACGTTATAATTATTACGAAACTTCAGTGCTTCGCACGCTCGTAAATCTATGATATGCCAAATAGGACTTTAACACAGAAGCAATAAGAATGACTTTTTCAAAGCATACTTTAATTATGTGTTTACTGCATGGAGTAACCCCAGGCTTGGGATGGTATGACGTTGATTTTTGTATTGACAAAAGAAGCATTTTGAATCGCTTCTATTCTACGAGAAGCTTGTTGAATTTATTGACATTTTTAAGATTACATTTCGAATTCCAAATACCTAGATCGCAGTATTTATTACAGTAAAGATAGGCTTAGGTTAAAATAAAATAACTAAATTTACTGACAATAACAAATTTTAGGATACCTAAAGCAAAATCAACTATGCTACCTACTATGAACAAGAATAATTAAAGAAAAATTAAATATTATTAGAATTAAAAGCAATAGTTTGATATTAAAACTAATTTTGCAATTATTTAAGAGGTTGTAATTGTAAACTATTTCTGATAGAAGCTGATAGATTTATTAATAATACTTAAAAATTCGTTTCATCGCCTGACTAACTGTCACCAAATAAACATACAGCATGTTTAGAAAAACAAGACAATATTTCTTGATAATTCATGAACACATAAAAGCCAATGCACGCACAATTTATTGTAATTGCAAGTTCTGATTAGCATGTAATTGGCACGACCGGTGTTTTTTTTTCTGTTAATAATAAAATTGATAACATCTGATGTTATCAGTGCACCATTAATGTTAGTACGCTTCGCGCATTTTTTTAATTGCCCGTCCTAATTGTGTAACAATTCATTGAAAGTTGGTGAATAAAGCTAAAAAGCCGCTAGACTATGGAAAATTCTAATTCGTGTTTTAAAAGTTTAGTGTTTGAATTGTATAAATTCATAAAAAACTATTTAGAAGTTCAATTGAATTTTCTTATTTGAATTTGTCAATTGCTTTTCTTCCATTTTTAGTAAAGTTAAAGATACTCATACATTATTGTGTTAGAATAGAAACACTTGGGACTTTTCCAGATAGCTTGTTTTTATAGCGTATATCCTTCCCCAAGGTTTTATTTATATGTGTATCGAAAGTCCATCAAAAAAAACAAATTATCTTCACAACAACCTAAATTAACTGTAGAAGTTATTTTAAAATTTGTTAAATAAATAAATAAAATAAATAAATAAATAAATATATGTCTAACGTATTCTTACATGACAGCTAGTTTAAATGTTATTAGTAGTATTTAATCATGACCATTTTTCCCCTCGTAAATCGTATAGGTATTAGGATCCTTTTTCAACAACTAAAATGGGTTCCATAAACCTGTGTATGGTTTCCATATGTATAATAAGTAAGTAGGTACTTACATTATTACTTCATTCCGCCACCTCTCGCGTTACATATGTCAACATATGCACCTCGGCTCTTTATTACGTACATAATCCTTTACATAGAATAAATAAAACGAAATACCAGATGTCAGCTTAGTATTGTTCTTTTTTTCTGGTAAGGAAATAGCTACTCTTATCTAATATCTAACTACGTTAGTACTCAGTCTTTATTATATTAAATGTATTTTATTGCTTACTTTTTCTTTTATTATTTACTAGCTGTTTCCCGCGGCTTCGCCCCGCGTGGGACTCGGTTATATCGCGCTCAAATGTAGCCTATGTTTGACCTCAGGTCGTTAACTACATCCCTACCAAATTTCATCACAATCGGTCCAGTAGTTTAGCCGTGAAGAGGTGACAGACAGACAGACAGACAGACTTTCGCATTTATAATATTAGTATGGAAGTATGGATATGGATAAATAAAACGAAATACCAGATGTCAGCTTAATATTATTCTTTTTTTTCTGGTAAGGAAATAGCTACTCTTATCTAATATCTAACTAGTCTTTATTATATTATCTGTGGTTAGGTAAGCTAATACATTTTACTCTGTACTTTTTCTTTCATTATTTATTTTTACTAGAAAGATTAGCGACTGTAATTCAGCAAAACCTATTAGCCTATTAGCTTGGGTAAGTTTTATCTGTATATAAGGTGGACACTAATCAACTGCAAATATTTTAAGGGCTGATACAGACCACTATACTGAACAACTTTTCCAAATAAACTTATATCGAAATACGAAATTTTATTTTTCACTCTCCATACTAAACTGGATCAGCTGATTCTCAATTTGTATGGGAGGTCAAAAATTGTTGTTTCGTATTTCGACATAAGTTTATTTGGGAGAGTTGTTCAGTTTAGTGGTCTTAATCTGCCCTTAAAATATTTGCAGTTGATTTAAATTCACCTTATATTTTGAAAAAGCTAGAATTACAATAGTTCTTCACCAAGTAGGTATCTACTTAGTTAATGTCTCATAACTATTTTTTTATTTAAATTTGTTTCATTCATGAATTAATAATATATTTTTTTAAATTTTCATTAGAATAATTACTTAATTATATCGACATTTAGAAAGAGTTTTTTTCTTCAAGTTCGATTAATAGCTTTGTATATATCTATTAATTATTTATTATTATTAAATATATATTGCAATAAGTCACAAAGTATACATACTAATAAAAATACAATATTATTTTAATGCTACAGACTTAATGCGCAAAATGCTTTACATAAAACCACAATTCTGTACGCACAAAGATTTATTAACCCCGATAAAACGTAATAAAAAAATAAAAAGAGTAATAAAATTCTTAGAAAAAAAAAAAACCGCTTTATTATTTTACGTCAGGAACTCACATATTCATAAGTTTTGCTTAACCCTTTAGTTATTCAGCCCACAACGATACAATCGATTCAGTAATTAGAGCCAGTATCTAATGACTGCATATTGAATGCAGGTAATTGCATTTACCTGGTAGATAAGTACCACCTGCCTTATTGATGGTGTCATATTTTTGTTTAAGTTTTTAATCATTTAACGACGTTTTTCCGCGGCTGTCGTTGTCGGAAGCGGGTGATTGTTTCATCGTTAATGATAATGTGTTTTGAATGGTTAATAAATCATTATTATCGGTAACACGTATGGCTAGCGGACCTTCATGTGCAGACATATTTAAATATTACGAATAATTTTAGTCGAACTCAATAAAATAAATATTTTTGCTGATGCATGTAGCGTAGAGATTTTGGGATGTATTCACCAGTCTATTTATTACTAAATACTAACGACCCGCCCCGGCTTCGCATGGGCATAAAAACCTTCCTCTTGAATCACTCTATCTATTAAAAAAACCGCATCAAAATCCGTTGCGCAGTTTTAAAGATTTAAGCATACAAAGGGACAGAGAAAGCGACTTTGTTTTATACTATGTAGTGATGATATAAATTTCTTATTAGACTACTTAAATAAGAATCTACACGTTTATCTTTCGTGAGCCGTATGCTTTGTCGCTAACGTAATTGTATAAAATATGTGCATAAGTAGACAGATATACCTACTTGGAATATACATTTCAACCTATATCAAATAATAATTTTATTGAATTTAGGTTGACTGTTATGCATTGTTCTTAGGATTTTAAATCCACCTACCTACTTATTGTGCTAAGTTGTATTTGGTGCAATAAAGGTTTAATAAATAAATTGTTAGGTTGCTAACTTGCCAGCATGCTCATTTTCTATTCTAGCTGATTAAATAGCTAAAAAGATTACTAAAACCTTAGAATACCCGATGATAATAACAAAAAGCTAAATAAGTTAGAAATACATCTGAAAAACTCACTATTTGATCAACCCAATCAAGAAGCATTTAAGAGTTTCCAAATTTATGTTAAAAAACATTAGTATTTTGAACCTAATTCAGCAATACTATTCCAGTTAGAAAATAATCATATGCACTATGTTCATATAACATACGATACGCCTTACAGTGGAGGCCGTAATATCTGATTAGCATATAATTGTCGGATACAAACGCGCTTTTATGCCATAAATCTCATTACAAAGGCTCCACGCAAACATATAATTAATATAGTTGTAGTTAATTTAATGGCTTGAGCTGGTGTTAAATTGTGAAGGAAAACCGCATAGTTCATACTGGTCAAGTTAACTAAGCATTAGGAAAGAGAGTTGACTTCAAGGTATACAAAAATACAACATGTGTGTAAAACGCACACGAATACATGTGGTTAAAAAATATTATAAGCATCAACCTATAATTACATTTTATTCAAATCTTGTTATTCGCGATGTGTCTGTATACTAATTTCTACAGCTAACTGGACTATATTTAAATAAACTAAAACCTATATTATCCATTCCACTTTTATTATATAAACTCACAAGACAAGGTAATAAAAAACTAATTAGATTAGAATTAGAATGTCGGAAAATAGAAACACCTGGAACAGACTCCACTGACAAGAGCATAGTTCTTAAATTTTAAATAAATAGATTTTTATGAGAAAACCCATTATTTTATTTAGTTACATCATCACACATAGCTATCAATAAATATAAAAAGGCTTAATCCAACAGGATCCACTCACGACACAACTGTCAAACCTCTCGCCAATCGATTCGCTCCGCTAACTCGATTAATGTGAATTTCGTCTTAGACATTGGTCACGGTTCGATGGCTATTGTTAATGGTAATGGAGAAGGAAAATAAACTGTAACGGAAAACTTGTCAGAAAATATATTAAATAGGTACTGTAGTTATATAGGCTTATATCTAAGGACGTCGCGTCGGTCGGGCATGGTTGGGTAAACATAGGTAGTTCCCCTTTTCGCAATAACGTTAGGTCTAAAGAAAATGATTTTGTTTTATCCTTGCTTTTGCTGTGTTTGATATTTGTCATTACGAGTCAATACAAACAATGCTGTAATTTCTATTCTAAACTCTCTTATTGTCTATCTTTTTATCAATTTGTTCAGTTCAGTAACTATAAGTGATAGATAGCAATGCAGACAGCATTGCTATCTATCACAGCATTACTTTGGATTTTCCATCAGAAGATAAATTTCTGTCAAAGTCAAAGATAAAATATCTTAAGACTGTTTTGTGAGTTGTTCTTGATATTATAATGGTCAACCAACGACATAAGTGATAACCAAGTGAAATAATTGATTCTGATTCATAATATTTATAACTAGCGTCCCGCCCCGGTTCGCATGGGCATAAAAACCTTCCTCTTGAATCACTGTGTCTATTTAAAAATAACCGCATCAAAATCTGTTGCGTAGTTTTAAAGATATAATATAATTTTTAAGCATACAAAGGGACAGAGAAAGCGACTTTGTTTTATACTATGTAGTGAAGTGATTATAAAGAAACGCTCTACGTAATAATGTAAGTAAATGTTGTTTTCTGTCAGACAGTCTATAGTTCGGTTATCTATTCAGTGTCGTAGTTTTCAACTAATAGCGCAGTTGAAGGTCCAATTATTCAGCTTTGAGGCGTAGTAAATGTGTTTCACTTATTTAAAACTAGTGTTTTGGCTTAGTGTGTTACTGCGCAGCGTACCAACCGTTACTCAATGTCAAATGAGTCACAGTCACAACAAAATAACAGTACTAATTAAGATAAATAAATTAACCGCAAGTTAATTATGTACAACGTTGCCAATATCCACTTGTTCATGTAATGTATGTAATAAATCGTTTATTTTCTTATGTAACACGTGTGTGGAACAAATATCGTTGGTCTTATTCGCTAAAAAATATGTAGTGTAATGGGAATGACGTATAGCTACACCGTAGCACAAATTGTAGTAAGAAAAACAGTGGGTCTAAAATCGCCACTTTAGCAATTCATCTAATGGAATTCATATTACGAATTCCTTAGCAATCCTGTAGCAATTCTTCTATTTTTTGTAAACTGGACAACTAAACTTTGCAATTCCTCTTTAAAAAAATTGATAGAAATAGGAATTGCTAAAGTGGCGATTTTAGACCCACAGATCTGTTTTATTTTGGCCCTCATTACAGCAATATGATACAATTCTTGTATTAACGTTTTTGTCCAGTTTATTGTATAGGAATATAAAGGTGCTATACGCTATACCCCACTTCTTTGAAAGTAACCTATAGTGACAGCTAATCCATCTCAAACACTGGGTATACCGCAGAAAAAATAATAGGTTAGGTTGTATAAATAAATATATGTATTATTTCTATAATCACAAGTTAGGATATATGGATGAATATTTGTTTGTGATTTAATCACGCAAGCAACAAAACGGATTAGAATTTAAGAGATAGATTAACAAATAGATAAGCAAAACCGCAGACAACATTTAGTTTACGTAGCAAGATCCTATACCAGTATATGTTTTTAATTCATAGCCCGGAGGTGTGAGGTGCAACTCGTGAATAATAATAACAAAATTATGGTCAGGTGAAGCAAAAATTGGAATGTCCAACAGTCCAGAAGAAAATTATATTATAAACACCTTTTTACTATCTGAGTATCTGTAATATTAATTAATCGTTAGTTTATTGTAATCTGATAAAAATTTTAAAACAAAATAAAATTCGCAAGTATAAAACTCATAAAAATAAGTGAGAAGAATTCAGTGCCAGCCAATCAACCATTCGCATCATCTCGGTACTTAATAAATAAACATGCTTGTGTGATCTCGATGTTTTACAACAATAGTGTTGTAATATCTAAATCCAATATATTATAGCAATATGTACCAGTAATGATTTAATTCGCATATTATTTTTTTATCTTAAAAATAACATTGGCAAAAGTGGAGCAACCTGTAATTAATAAAATAACACAATACAAAATAAGTTCTAAAGACAAGCGTCATAAGGTTTATACGGTTTCAAATCGTTAACTGGCCTTCTAAAATATCAATTTACTTTTTTTTTCATTACCAAGCGCATCATAGTAAATACATAGTAGTACCAGGTCAGCAGAGATAACGAAGAGATTCCACCAGTGTCTCGATGGCGTAAGCACTATCGATGACGATTGTCAATAGCCGAGCGAGATAAAGACCATTATCACTAAACAAGTGCGAGCGAGAAATGAATAAATAGTTTGACTAGTGTAAAAGAGACAGAATATAGTGATATGAATATTTGAGAAATGGCCTTTATCAATAATTTATAAAAACACTAGCTGTTCCCCGCGGCTCCGCCCGCGTGGGACTCGGTTATATCGCGCCCAAAAGTAGCCTATGTTTGACCTCAGGTCATTGACTACATCCCTACCAAATTTCATCCCAATCGGTCCATCCGTTTAGCCGTGAAGAGGTGACAGACAGACAGACAGACAGACAGACAGACAGACAGACAGACAGACTTTCGCATTTATAATATTAGTATGGAAGTATGGAAGTATGGATATGGAAGTATGGATAGTATGGAAGTATGGATTGAAAGACATACCGATATCGTGCATTCGATGTTGGTTGTCTTTTTGAGATAGCGCGGCTAGGAGGCCGGCATCGCCGACCCTCTGTCGTGCGACCGCTATCCCGACGGGAATGGATCCTGGAACAAAAATATGGTTATATTATTATAACTACTGCTTTTCAAATGAAATATTTATTCAAATAGAATATTTTTAAAACGTCTAGTTTAAAATTCAATATGAAAAATTTATTAAAATTACACACTCTAGATTCATCCCGAACAGAAATCAACCTACAAAGCACTCCGTGCGCCAACGCCGCCAACTATCCGGTATCACCGTCATGCCGTCGCGCACAACATTTGACCAAAACTACTAGGCTCGCATAAATCCGCGAGAGATCGCATCGACTTACCATTGTTCAAGGAGGCCGGTATCGTAGGCGGGTGGTCAGGCTTGTTCCCCGGTGACGCCTGTTCCAGTTTGACGGCAACCAGTTCAGAAACGTGGACATGTTGCGGCTCCCTTTTGACTTGGACCTGGACGTTTTGGCCCGCGACCCCGAGCCACGTCACGGGATTCGTTCGGCTACATCCGCCGTCGGTGTGTACGACCTTTGGGATAAGTCAAAATTAGACTTGATTTGGTCTATCACCAGTTGCCGAAGAGTACTTTAGCGTCTAGTAAAAATCAGCAGAGACATAAATATGGTATGTGTCATTTTTAAGATTTTATGTGACTGACTGAGCGAGTATACTGAGCTGAGTATATTGTTAGTGAGCATGTTATCATTTAATTATCTAAGGTTAATGAAATGAAGATAAAGTAAAAATGAAATTTTAAGTATTTTTTTCTAATTACATAATTGATAACAAAATATTTACAAAAAAATTTTTTTTTTGTGTGTAGTGTAGAGGATGCGCCAAGTTTTGTATCCTTTGTTTGTTTACCTTTTATTTATATTGGAGTTGAATTCCATAAATTTGTACGTTACAGCTCAAAGCGAAAACGATACACATATAATAGACGCTTCTGATTTAATAAAAATTATGGTAGCGTAAATGGAAATGTTATTTGAACAAGCGCACCGGGCTGATACAGAGACACAGATTACTAAATTATCTCAAGGCAACAATTACCAGCAAATCGATGACAATTTCTATTACATTCAAGTATAAATAAATAGTACTACCTACAGGTACCAGGAAAAATGGGTAAGTATACTTTACAATATGGTCCATTGCTTTAGCAAGGCAATCAACTGTTGTAGTATACGTCTGAGACGAATTGTAGCAATACCGGGTGCTAATGGTAAAAAAAAAATCCGATTCAGTGCATTTCAACGTATAACGTAGCATTTTTATATACAGAACAGAAGGTGTCTCACTACACGTTTCTCAATCTACATATATTTGGTACTAGGTGTTCCCCGCGGTTTCACTCGCCATTAAGGTGTATGTACTATAGCCTATAACCTTCCCCAAGAATCAAGCTATCATATACAAAAAGAATTTTGCAAATCCGACCAGTAGTTCCCAAGTTATAAGCGTTCAAACAAACAAACTCTTCAGCTTTATAATATTAGTATAGATTTGTTCACTTACTTTTTTGGGCGAATTTGTTAAACATGTGTTGCAAGACCGCTTGGCCTGCTCCGTCTTTATCGTCAGTGGCTGCATGACGCTGAGGCCGTCGATCAGTTGCCGCTGGTCACCAGGGCAGCAGATTGAATCAGGAAGACACCCTTTGCCTATTTTGGCTTCATCCATTTTGTGTTCCCTGCGAAATTAGGAACAAATTATTGAACATTTAATTCAAATGTGATATACCAGACTTCGAAAAGTGTAACACCGAATACCATGTCCCCGTTACGACGTATTCTCTTAATTTAAATAAAAATTGCTAAAGGTAAATTATCTCGGTAAATTTAGTTAGATAATAAAAGGTTCAAAAATATCAAACCTAATAATCAACAATTTAATGAAATGTAAAGTACAGTAAAGACTAGCTTGTAAGTACCCTATCCCACATGGTATTACAAATGCCCACTTCGCTCTTTTCCCGGAGGAATGGCAGAAATTCACCAATTTACACTCCACCGCAATCTGGGTGAAGAACTTCATATGGAGATTTGATCCTGGATAAATACCATTCGCAATGATAATCATAATGATCAGCTCGATAGCAAGTAGCTGCAGCGGAGATGAGGCAACATGGTGAAAATACGACTTGGCTAACATAACAGCTAAGGAGTATGCTTACTTGTCAGTGACAAGGACTCGCTGCGAGCAGTTCAGCAACTCTAGCTGCAGCGGCGAGTAGGGCGAGTTTGGCGGCGGCGTGGGCACGCCAAACGTCGACAGTGACGTCGAGAACAAACTCTCCGTTACTGTGGACAAAGGGAGCTGTCAGTGATGGAGCATGCACAGGGTTTCCTGACTTAGAAATAGATAAAAGACTCCTAACGAGTGATGTGATCCTCTTTCTCTTTCATATTAGCGTTTTGTCGGTTGGATTGCTGCGGAGCCCAAGGTCCGCTTTACTGCAACTTATCAGAGGATAAGATTATTTAAGTTATTAATGAACTTTCAATTCACTTGTAGCCCAGTCCAGTTGTGCAACACAAGTAACCAGTTCATACACCTCCAGTTACCTCCAGTTGTGTAACATAAGTAGAGGAAAAAATATGCGACAAAGAAAGTATCTAATAATATAAATGCGCAAGATTGGGTCATCTCATCACCATCTTGAACGCCGTCTATTTTCGTCGCGCCCAAGGGAGCGGACCTTAATTACGTGTCACTCGTCAGCACTGCGCACCCGCACATGTGATTCACATGCGGTTGTTGTACGTGAGAGCGACCGATATCGTCATCATTTTATACCGTCGTAATTGTGTGACAATGGTTTTTACGCGGCTGCAACAGTTAGGGTTAAGTTTTTGAAACTTCAAAGTCATTTTACTCATAACTGAGGGTCGTGTCCACCACGATCCAAATTGGCAGTTAGTTTCTTCCAGGCAGATCTTTTCCGGATCTAGTATGGCCTCTTGGGTGTGGAATTTTAAAGCTGCAATGAGAGGATCTGTCCAAAGGGTTTTGAACTCCTCATTTTTCCCAAATTTCTCAGTTCAAGTGCTCGTTTATATTGATTGTTTTTCATGTTATTTAGCATGCTCTGTACTCAGTCGAAATTTCTCGTATTTAGCTTTAGAGGTGTTGTTAGATTCTTCTTAATTGAGAGAGGAGGGTATTTCGTTTTTTTTATTCAATAATTTACTCATTTACTCTTTACGTTACATTGACCTTTGGTGACCTGAAGATAGGACGAAACAAGTGTTATTTGTATGAGGAGGAATATTTCTAAAAGGCGTGGCTTTCTATTTATTTATTTTATCTATTTATTCAGTTTTAGGAATACTTACAGCTATTACACGAGAAAATGGCAAAATTAATATCTAATTGTCTGCCATAGCAGAAGATTTTATAGCTTCTACTTTCTTTATGATATCTTAGTATCAATCGGCGTAGAAGGCGCTAGTGCTGTCACATTTATCTATCATTTCTCAGAATGGATAATCAAGGTTTCTAACATATGGCCATTAGTTTTCAGGAAACACCATAATGGCCGGCGCCGTTAACTTTTATTACTCATGTTTCGACCGTGTAATTAAACAGAGAATATTCCTCATTTAACGTTTTACGACTTCCTCTAACATTCTTTTATATTGGAGTCTAAGCTACCACAATGTTTCGACAGCCACCAATGCTGTGTATAATTTCACATTGTCTTGTGGTTGTGGCTCTATACTGTTTATGACACTTGGTGGTTATAATTACAACTGCACTTTACAAAAATTTAGTGCTTATCATTGAGGCAATATTAGGCATGAAAGCGAAACATAAAGAATATTATTCAGAAAGAAATAAGACAAAATATAAATATCTATATAAAACCATTATATCTTTTTTTCGCCGTTTTTTGTGTGTTTAGTTAGTTGAATCCTTTGTGTATGCTTAATGATTCAAATTTTCAGCTTTTTTTTATTAATTTCAGATCATTGTGTAACACTTTAAGGGTTACATCCTTATTACTTTGCATATTCTGTTCTTTTGTACAACCTTTCACCTGACTATTTTGGTAATTGTTGAGGTATTAGATTGTTCTCACCTAACATATATAGACACATTTGCTTTTCACCCGGATTGGTCCTATTTAAAATAATGTAAAGCACATCAAGTAGGCTTTTGATACACACTTTGCTGTTACCTTGTTCAATATCCACATTGTATATGCTGCTATGTTGCAGCGCATCATGCATTTGTCATGGTACCTATAACTTATTTTTCATATTGGATTGATAATTGTTTGAAAACATAAATTAATTAAATTAACCTTTGCTTTTGTTTAGTTACATAGTGAATCTGACACATCAAGCAAAACGCCGGTTTTGACGTTGACAGTTCGCAGTCATCGATTGATTGTACGGCGTTTGCTCAGAGTATTTGGCCTGTTATCGAATTTGGCTTTCGTAAATAATTTATTTGTCAAAGGATTTTAATGTGTTTTTCGATTAGGATTTGATCCACCTCGTCTTGTTTAGTATGGATTGATAAGACTGCGTTTCGTTTGAATAGGTGCATTTTTGTGCTTTGATCTTCAGACAGTTTGTTTATGGTATAAGTCTATGTCACGTCCTAGGCCTTAAAGGACTTGTTTCCAGGGCCGTAAAACATATTTTTAAATCAAATTTTTTAAATGTCACGTCCTTGCACTGTGGCCATAACCTACAATTTTGGACTTGATTGATATTTCCGGTCGCGGCGCGTAGGCGCATGCACCCTTGTTTTGGCTAATAGGTAAGTCAAATATTAATGGAAGATCATCTAGATCGTTTTGATATTGTTCAAGCATCGTATATCATATTTCATTGTTGGTTTCGTTTTAGTTCAGAAGCCATACCTGAACATGCCTTGGACGATGTGAAGTCGTCAACCCTTCTCATGACACCCAACCACCAGAGAATGGTAAGTTGCCTTCTGAATTGGATTTCTTCCAACCTAAGTTAAAGGTTGTCTTTATGTAGTGACGTTGTTGTTAATATTGTCGGTTTTTGTCCACAGTATTAGAGGCACACACCACACACACCACTTGTGCCCACGTGCACACCTGCATTTCATTTCTTTAGATGGACCCGCTCATAAACGGGTTCTTATACAAGGTCCTTATCCAGTGTATTTAGGAAAAGGGTTCTTATACAAGGTTCTTATCCTGGGTTATTATCCAGTTTTCTTTATCCAGTTCTTATCCAGGGTATTTAGGATGTAGCTATTTCAACGGATATGAACACTTCTTTGTGATGGCTTTGTGATGTACCTGCTTCCATCACTTTGAGATGGTCTTGTATACTTTGATCCTGCATCCCTCTTACTAGGACTGCGGTAAAATTTTATGTTATTTGTTCAAGTGTAATTGGGCTAGTGATCCCATGATATAACTTGCTTCTTTTTTACTCAAGTGTTGATGGGCCACAGAGTCCATCATCTAACTTGCCTGTTTGTATAAACCTGAGGTTGGGCTTACAAACCCACTACTGTTATTCAATGTTATATAGATATATATATGAACAATCTGATGTTTTGTGTCTAGATTATAAGACTATTTAGTTAGTACTTTACTTTAAGATTACCTTTTGCTAGATATAGTACTGTCCAACATGGTCGGGATCCATGTTGACCTGTGTTACCTTATTATCAATAAATAATATTGTTGTTAATGGAAACTTCTTTGTTTCATTTAAGCAATTCATCCAGCTTGAGTGAGGACTGTCTGGCGCCCTTTCATTTTATAAATTTTGACAGTTCCTTCACCTCCGAGGGTGGCCAGTTTCTGCGATCCATGCCCTGGGACCTCATTCGGTCAGTCATTCTAAATTGTCTAGTCTCATGTTCACCGGCTGGCTGAGTCTGCGGAGATACTACACCGTGGCACTCACCATCTGAGTCACGCATCCACTGAGGTCTAACTGAGAGGCCTAATACTAATAATAAAAAATAATAGATATTACAATTGATTACAAAAACATTTTACTCATTTTAGATTCTACCCCTTCTCCTGTAATACACTTATACTAGATTTTGTTACGGAATGAACATGATCAGCACCTGTGTAAAACTAATGAAATCAATTCTTTAAAATAATGTAGTTTAGCTAGGTCGCCGTAATTCTAAGCTCTAATCCTCATGCCATGTAATTTATAAATGTTAAAACTGGCTAAGAGCAAGTAAGTGGCTCAGACGCTGGACCCATATACGGCAGGATAATAAATAAAATAAAAAACAACAATCATAAGCAGGTTACCGCGCATCCGACCGCGAGCGACAAGCGTGAAGATGAGTCTGACAGCTGACAGATGATATCGTTGAGCAACCGCTGAGGCAACCACTGTTTAAGCCATACGAGTGTCAGGACGGGATGCAATAAAGTTAAATATTTTTAAATATTTAATAAATGAATATACTTATTTAACCTTATTGTACATAAACTAATTGATATTATTTACCAAAATCTATCTATATAAAATCAATATTTAATTACAGAGTGGATTTGGGCGCCGAAAGTTAGCTTTAAAAAAAGAATATTCTTTAAAACATTGAAAAACATTATACTAAAAGAAACACATTGAATGTACCAGCTGCTTCTCTTCCCGCGCAAGCCGTAAAAGTCGGCTGAGGGTATCGCCGAATGGGGAAATCATGACATAGGCGATGCGGCTAGCAACCCATCACTATTGATTTCCTGTTTCAACTACCATTATGCTAAACGTGGCCTAAGGTCTTATGGCCTTAGGCTCTGTCTACCCCGCATGGGATAAAGACGTGATTATATGTATGTATGTATGTATATTCTTTAAATTTATTTTTAATTTCAAATATCTAATAACTACAAGAAAATAAAAAAATAATAATCTCTGTGTATCTTGTTACCTAATTTGGACAAATTTGTTCATTGCTTATGATTCAAAATCAAAACTAAACCGCCCCTAATATAGGACTAATATAGGACTTTCCTAGAAATTATTTTTATTAAATCCTCCCTATCCTAGCTTCGTCAGGACTTTCAGGAATTTCTATTTGGAAAGAATTTTAGCACGGGATGCCATGTTCATATTGTTCATGCGTCCAATGTAGGGTGCCGACATATATACATTACATTTGATATATTTCGATATCAATAAATAATAATTGAAAATTCTTCTACACTTTGGCACGAGTTCGATGAAGTAATATGTACTTAGCCCCCTGTCAGACATACAGATAGACAGACGAACCCGTTTTACCCTATGACAGAGTATGCGAATGCTGTTTTCAATCCTAATTTAGAGAATAGTTTATTTATAAGTATACCCGTATTTTAATATATTAGGTACTCCAAACAGGCTTTGGATTCGGATTTCAAACAGAAAAAAAAAACCTCTTAAATCTGTTAGTAGGTATAATTTCGTCACTTCGTCATTTCTGATTTAAAAATTACATTTTTAAAATTACAACTTATTGACATTTTTTTTTGTTAAAGTCGACAAGTGACAAGTTTGGTTATAAAATGAAAATAAGTAACTAATATTGTTATTAATATCAGAGTCAACATAATTTTTTTGATTCTGATTTCTCGAATTCAATGATGCGTTAAGAATTTGTGATTTACCTTTGTGTAAAGTGGGACGATTGCTTCCGTGTGTCGGAAACAGCGAGTACAGCGGAAATCGGGCCACACCTAAACAGAGAAAAATAAAATAAAAACATGTTTAGAAAATATATTAAATATGTACTGATTTTGTAACAATTTACTTAGTTTTTAAAAAATGTTACAATCTAAGCAAAGTTGCATATTATTATGAAAAGTGCAACATAGTTGTACAAGAATAAAGTTCAAAGAACTGAAAAAGTCTTGGCCCTATTTTTGACATTTACTTATATATGGCTGATTGATCGATTTTTTGGCGGGAAAGTTACACACTCAACTTCGATGCCGCATTTATATTTCAAAATTTTAGTTATTATTAGAGTATTACATATATTAGAGTATTTTTGCATAATAATGTTGGAATTTGCAAAATGTTCGTGGACAGGCATGTGAATAATAAAAAAAAAATTTTGACTGCAAATAATTAGTTATGACAATCGATAAAAAGTTGAGTACTCATCAAAATGCAAACAATAAATAATAAAAAGTCTAAAAAACGATTTTATTAGTTTTTTAAATTAACCCGTTACTAAAACCGGTCAAGCGAGTCGGATTGGCGCAGAAAAGTTCCGTACCAAAACCTTAGAAACAGTGTTAACAAATATAATAGGTATGACTTTTAAAATAAATACGTTGTGAAAGTATAAATTGAATTTATGAGAGAAATACAGCCTGCCTATTCATAGACAAAGGGGTGGTTGATCGGGATAGATCTATCATCTATACGGACGGATAGACGGTCTCATTGGGTAATGTATGCAACCCTAAAAAACGAAAACATTTTTTCTTCAAACAAAAAGTTTTTTAAGCAATTTTATTAAAAAACGCACTGCGCAATTAAAAATAAATACCAGGATCGCATACCTTGGTGGAGGTCAGTGGGCGGGCGGGAGCGGGCGCCCCCCGCCGCCCCGCCCAACATCGCCTCTCGTGCAGAACCACCTCACCACCTGCGCAAAAACAAATTACATTAATACCTAAGATCGTAAGTAATAAATAGTCAATGGTACATGTACATATTAATTTTATCAACAGCATTTTGCTATTCCGTTGAATTTTGTCTAAAATATCATTTCGAGTTGCAAACTCCAACGACAAGAGCACATCGCTTTAGATAGATAAATTGCAATTGATATAATTTTATTTTTTTTCTGATCATTATGTTATGTTATGAGTCCTGTTCAATTCCTTTGGTTATGAGTCTGCGGTTATGGAAGACTATTTAGCGTCCATTATGTATGTGCTCTTTTTAAAAATGCCTGAATTTTAGTCAGACTCTAGCCATTCTCACCATTCTCATTATACTTATGCACTCCTGTTACTTGAGTGACAAGACTATCGGAAAAGTGGTGGTGGGATGGAATATGTATGTAGATGTCGTCGTCTTATTTTTATGGGTAGAGTAGCGAGATGGATAAGTGTGGTCAGTTACAAAATACAACGTTTTAACTAGTACTACGTTATTACTATTCGATTTCAGCTAAAAGGTACTATGTAATAAAAATTGTAATTTTCCTCAAAAAAAAAGCTTATTATATCCGGAACCAAGTTACAATACAACCCTTTACAGGGGTTCAATTATCTCCTAAATGGCTTCGGCTTGGGATGTGTATGTCCGTGATGTTACGGTTATGCCTGTGGTTGGGCCGTTGTAGCTCTTTTGTTTGGGAGTAAATAGGATTCTATAGTTTATTTGTAGGCATTAAATTCGTAGAAAGAAAAACACGTTTTCAAAATAAAGGCGCCAATCCAATCAGTCCAGCGCACCCAGCGCCAGTAATATATTCAAGAACTCCTTAAACATCTGCCGCCCTGGTATAACGGGTCGCCACTCACTTTCAAATCGTCGAGAAAAACTCGACTCAATCGCCGCTTCACGTACTTTTTGCCAATGTCTGTGTAACATTGTCGTAATCGCTTCGAGAGTTTTTATGTAACTTTTGTTTTATTTTTCTGGGTTCGATGATCTTATTGTTTTTAAGATGTCATTCATATATTTTCCATGTATATATAAAGATTGTTTGTTACCTTCATAGATTAAATAATAATTGCCTGGCGTGCGCGCGATTCCTGGTTATGGTTACCTTAGTAGCGTAATTTGTTACATTAACATTTTAAAAAGACTTAGATTATTAATAAGATTGACTATTAAAGTAATCTCTGATCAAGAAAGAGATGAATGGCCAGTGTGATGGAAGACTTTAGAAAAATGAGCAATGAGCTTAAGAAGTGGAAGAAGGAGGGAAGGGAGCGTGATAGGTGGAAAAATCTAGTGGAAGAGGCCAAGACCCATAAAGGGTTATAAAACTACAGGAAGCAAAAAAAGGAGTAAATAATATTTTTTAAGTATCCCATAGGTGGTTCGATGGCATAAGTTGGATTTTGTTGATCTTGTCTTTTGCACAAAAGAGAAACTGAACGAGGCGAAAGACCAACTGAGGGGTTACTACCATCTCTTAAAACCATGCAAGATCCAGTGAGTAAGGGAGATGTCGCCTTACATCATGTATTGCGCTGTCTCGCTTACTCACTGGAACTTGCATGGTTTTTAGAGATGATAGTAGGTCACCTGGTCAAAGTCAATATAGAGACAATAATCTTTTTTTCCCAAAACCGACTTCAGTTTGTTTACTGGGTTTCATTCGAATTTCGCCAGATTATAAAAACTCGGACACGCAGGGTCAATTGCGCTTGCAAACAACACTATGCGAATCAATCCCAAAGGAATCGTCAAATATAAATAAAACATCGCAGCGGTAAGTGGGTTTTAAAATACTAACATCGGGGCATACAAGGTCGATTGACCTTTCTAATTTACTCCATGATCAAGAAAGTACTTGTTGTTGACGTAGCTGACTAACTTATTCCAGTTATTTTGATTTTGCTACTGCACATATTTTCATACAAAAAAATTAAACAAAATTTTCAAAGGATTTTTTAATTAAATTTACCTAACCAGTAACAAACATAAAAAAAACCTTCTTTTTTGAAAGTCGGTTAAAAAGAGAATTAGGGACAGCTCTATCTACGGGAAGGAGCCTTTGTAAATATCTAGTCTATTTCAAGCATTAACCCTTCATATACCATCAATTTCCCTGGACTGGTTGTAACAGTTTTCGCTCCAATTAAGTTATCACTCATAATTGCTTCTCAATTTGTGAGAGTACGAGTGTGGCGCACTAGCGGAACAAACAGGCGTGGGTCGTGAGTACATAACGGAAGAGAAGGTAAGTAACATCATCCATACTAATATTATAAATGCGAAAGTCTACCTGTCTGTCTGTCTGTCACCTCTTCACGGCTAAACTGCTGGACCGATTGTGATGAAATTTGGTAGGGATGTAGTTAACGACCTGAGATCAAACATAGGCTACTTTTGGGCGCGATATAACCGAGTGCCACGCGGGGCGAAGCCGCGGGGAACAGCTAGTTTTGATATATGTTATCATAACATTGTTATGTATGTATGTTATACATGAACATTTGCTTGCATAGATGAATCAAATTCAAATTGTTTATTTTCAATATAGGACATTCTTATCACTTATTGAATGTAAAGTGTACCTATGTGTTTAACGAATAATTGTTGCCAACAATAAATAAATTTAATTCATTTCGTTATTGAATAAAGACACTGATAGTATTTAAAGTTTCCTAATGCCTGCTATGAGTTAGCGCAACTTACAAAAAATTATGAGACATATGAAATGCAACTGCGTTTCTAATTTTTGACTCAATTAGAAGTCAGGTGCAAACATCGTGTCGTATCATTCATGAAATAAAGGAAATCGCTTCTGATAGACAAGAATGGAAGAAACTCTACAGACAAGATCCCAGATTTAAATAAAATTGTGATGATAATGCAACATCACGTTTGTACATGTCCTTATCGAATATGCAGATGTCAATTAACGAAATGCTTCTTAGTGTGAGAGTATTAGAAACACCTTCTCAGTTTCTGACGTAATTCTAATTTCGACTCGTCTGTATCTATTTCGATATATTTATACTAACTAGGGACCTGCCCCGGCTTCGCATGGGCATAAAAACCCACCTCTTGCATCACTTCATCTATTTAAAAAAAAACGCATCAAAATCAGTTGCGTAGCTTAAAGATTTAAGCATACAAAGGGACATAGGGACAGAGAAAGCAGCTTTGTTTTATACTATGTAGTGATAGTGAAGAATTGTTTGTCAGTTTGTAATTACTAAACTGATTTCAAAAAAATATTTTTGCACATGGTTAGCTTAATCTACACTAATAATTAAAGCTTTATTCACATAAAACATTATATAAATTCATAAATAATCTGATATCCAAATAAGCAACATACAATGCTTTTTCTCTTCTCCATTATCTACTCACGCGGGCGCGGTAGTTTCACGTTGTTGTTAAACATTGTTCTAGACAATTAACGCGTCACATAAGATGGATAACGTTACGCGGACGATAACTGTTTAAAACGGTAGGTTTCGAAATAGCGCTCGTTATCCGAAAAAAAGGACAGTTTTTTAACACGCTTTTTAACCCAGGATACAAATTATACAAACTAAATACACTGTATTTTATTTTATTTATTTATTTTCCAATCTTGTACACAGAAAAATATACAAAAGGAAAGAACATAGAATAAAGAACATTAGTACAAGAGTAAGTATATTATAAATACATTTTTTTGTTATATAAATACAAAAATATAGACTACTTTTGTAGCTTATTTGTCTGATATTTTGGAACATGATATCGATTGGAGAACCTGCACAACCTGGTGTCGGTCACTTCTACTGTTTAGGCCTTTAGTAAAATTTTGTCTATTTGTTTTTAATCTATAAGAAAAACAACATTTCGAATATGACTAAGTTTTCTAAGCTTGTATTTATATTTGAGTGTACAAGTGTGATTTTAATAAATAAATAAACTATACCGTCATAAAATTTCACGTTTTTATAACCTTAATAGGATTTACGGATTTAATACTAATTTGTGAATAATAAGCATAATAAAAACATACTATAAAATATGTAAAAAGGCAGATATTATGAATATCATATAACTAACACACATAGACCACAAAATGACTTGTAATGAATAACCGGCTTAATACCACATATTTTATCATTATCGTTTTTTATATTATTAATATTTTATTCTAATAATTTATTTGAATAAAATATCATACAACAGAAAAACTATAAGTTATCGATTTATTTAAAAAAAAATCAGTTTAATTGCAAACGTCGATAAATTGAAGGGACTTTAAAAACTATGTTTAAGCGCGCGTTTTACTCTCACAGAGTAGGGTTCCGTAGTATAAATCCGTGTTTTATCCTACGAATGATGGAATATAAAGATTTATTCAAATCCGATAAATCTAGTAATTCGAGGGATTTGTTACAACTAACAAAACTTCAACTTTATTGCATCAATACTAATATTATAAATGCGAAAGTCTGTCTGTCTGTCTGTCACCTCTTCACGGCTAAACCGATTGTGATGAAATTTGGTAAGGATGTAGTTAACGACCTGAGGTCAAACATAGGCTACTTTTGGGCGCGATATAACCGAGTCCCACGCGGGGCGAAGCCGCGGGGAACAGCTAGTGTATTATAAATATCTCAGTCGTAATACATTACACGCTAAGATAACACGTTTCTCAGAAAAACCTCGAAAAGCCAGATATAGCGAAGCAACCCTAAATACTAATAATCAAAATGTGGAAATAAAAAAAAAATACAAAGACGCGGCGCTCGGGCGGACGGACAGACAAAAAGTATATTGTTCCTATTAAACAGTGAAAGACGTCCGGAATAAATTATGTTAACCCATTTCAAAGTTTAAGGGGAAGTTATAAATGGGTCAGATTAGGCCCTTCTTAGAAATCGGAGCCGATAGGGCTGGCAGACCTAGGAAATCGAACGGTTTTGCTAAGATTTATTTAGGGTCAGCAACGCGCACATAATCACAAACATAGGTAATATAACCCTTACGCTAATTATCATCTTTTTTTTAAAACTCCTTCCACCTCCCATGGCTCTACCAACCTCTCGGTTATACGAGCCGAATCTCGGGAGAGTGCGCTGTACTTGCATTTCGTATCTCTTTCCAGTCGCACCTGCTTGATCTCCCTAACTATCATCTCTAAAAATTTGTGAGTAAGCGAGATGGCGCAATACATTATGTAGATTGACATCTCCCTTAATCGTTGTTGTTAGAGGTTTTAGGCACTGGCAACCTGGTGTCACAGATTAATTAATGGTTACTACGTAACTGTTGTAGGGTCTCGTGCGTCACACAGGCAGACATTTACTGCTATTTAGACTACGAGAAGAAAGAAAAATTAGGTGTCATAAAAAGCGTCATAGCTTTTAAATTAATGGAAGGATTTTGTAGCGATTTTTGTTTTTTTTAAATTTAAATCGATGCAACGTGATAGTTTTTAGCAATATATTGCATATTATTTGACAGACCAATTTAACAAAATCTCAAAACATGTTTCACGATTTACAAACCTGCCAGCCCTACCGATACGAGTGTTGAAAAAAATTAAAATTCAATTTATTGTGGTGTTCGAAATTTAAATGAAGTGTGCATTCGTTTTGGAATGTTTCAAGTTGGTTGGTGTCAACTTGTCTAGTGTGTGACTCCGTGTTTTGTGGTACTTATGCTAATAGTGTTGTGACTTTAACTTCTTGAATGTTAATTCAGGTTGCTTGTGTGGTTTCTATTTTTGAAGAAAATTTTAATTTGTGTGGTCCTGATCACAATCTAACTTCGGTTATTTCAATTCAGTTTACGTTAGTTATTTGTTACTGTGCTAGTGCTTAGGTAATTTTTGCTGTAACTGCATTGCAATGCTTAGTCATCTAGGTCAGGTCATCTAGTTACGTCAAAAAACTGCGTTTTTTTATCCAATCTCAACTTTTTATTTTTTAATAAAGTACGTGTCTACCAGGCGTCACGAAGCTGCGATAAGGTTTATCTTTATAATGCGATGCGACTGACGATTACAAACATGCAGTGCCTAATCTATGCTATGTTTACATGAAGTTAGTAAAACGACGCACTTATACTGTTTCCGTAAAAGTTTGGTCTTATTGACTCTTTGATATAAGAACTTGCACTTGGAGACTCTTGGAAACATTTTGCACTTGGAGAATGAACATACAGAATGAGTTAAAACATGTTTAGAGTGCCGCACACCTACATAGCTAGTTGTGTTTTGTGTAAAATATTGTCCTGTATTGTTTTATTTTAATCTATAGGTACAGTTAACAAAGACGACACTGGCGATAATCAGACAGAAATTTGAAAAAAAAAACACTTGATTTTTTTCTCCAGCTATGATACAATCGAGACAGGAAAGCGGTTCTTTCACGATCTTTGTCTGGGTCTGACTTTCGTTTAGTACTTTTCTTTTCTTGGTGGTTGCTAAGCAGCGCCCCCGGTTAATCTCCCTAGCAAGCATGGATCCCTGGTAACGCCCAAAGTTATTTTTTAGCGGTTACTAGATTATTTGACGTTTAATTTACTATTCTAGTCTGTTTGCAACAACATATGCCTAGATCACCTAGATGTTGGTTGGAGTTTGGCTCACTTATTATTATTTATTTATTCAACTGCTCACTATACTTACAGTTTTCCAAAACGTGTAGTGAGTAAGGTACTTGAAATTTTTTGCCGTCTTTCATATTAAAGTTGAGCCTTTATTGGGATTGTTTCTGCAACCCACTTAATAGGCTAGTTGACAAAATTTCAATAACTGCTTAATATTTTAGCTTATAAGGCATTTTATCGAAAAAAAAGGTTTATTTATTTTTAATCGAGCGTTTACATTATAAATTTCGCGTTTTAAAAAACCATTTTTCAATTTGGTTCCAAAACGCACAAGACTGTCATGGCGTCTTGAATGACGTCACGCCGTGCAAAACAAACCAAAGAGCGATCGTGTCTTCGTACGTTATAGCTAGTTTTAATCGTTTAAAAATAAATTTCTCATATTATAAGTACTGTATAGTGCCCCAGTGTGATAGCACGACTATAAAAACGCCAAACAAGTTATTTATATATGTTCCAAACAATGGAGAAATACGGAAAAAGTGGCTAAAACTTGCAAGAAGAGATGATGCTCATACTTTAGAGATCATACTTTATGCTAAGAGATCCCTTCCTGGGATAAATCCGCCATTGTCTTCTGATTTTAATAATGTTCTATTTACCATGTATTTTAAAGCAATAAAGATATTACAAACTTTATCAACAGGTTCAAGAATGTATTTTTGTGAAGATCATTTTGATTAAGTATTTCACACAATACAATCTATTAATTAATTCTAGCAAACTAGATGTGTTTTGTAGAATCCCTATTTTCTAAATAATAAATACATGAGTTCAGGTTAAGTTGTTTCACTTTTAGGAGTGAACGTTTCATTTTAGTTTTCTAATTAATGTTACAAACATACTCTTTTTATTATTCTAGTTGCCAAATGATATGACTAATTATATGGAGTATCATATGAAGGAAACAGTAAAATAGTAAACAGTATCTTGCAAAATGTACGTCACAACATTAAGTTCTTGTGTACCGAACTGAAATATCACATAGCATTTAAGCTTATAATAAATATTTTATACTTACAAGGAAGTTTTAACATTGCGAAATTCAGATGAGCAAAAGTTACAGTTCGGCATCGATTCTGGGCAAATTATTACTGTCTGCTTTGCTGAATCCAGATTCCATGGTTAATTCTTTCAAATTATAATTAGCAAAAACTGTATCAACTTGATATTAGTTGTTAAAAACCAAAATTTTATCAAGAACCGGTAGTGATACTCGAAACGTCAAAGACAAGATTGGAGTTTCGCACGGCGTGACGTAACGCTTTCTGATTGGTGTTCACTGTCACGTGACTAAAGGTTTCATTTTACGAAATTTATTTTTTAAAAATATTATTAATCTTTAACGCTTTTAATAATTAAACTTGTTTGTTATTTTCTCCATAATATAATTAATCATTATAAACCCCTATCCATTATATTTATTCTTAATGGACACAAGCCTATTTTTTTTATTTGGTCAATATACTCAAGTTAAAATAAACACAATATCGTATGCAGCTAATAGCCACGTTAGTACAGCCCCGTTTTACGAAAACTGACACGTGGGGAACAAATGTCTAGCGGCTAGATACAGTTAGCTACATTTGTTCGCCACGTTCCGACATGGATAGCCTAGCCTAGCCTAGTCTAGCCATGTCGGCTTCTATGCCAGGGCGTGGTAGAATGACCAAGCCTTGAAAGTGCTGGAAGTCGGCGTCGTCACAGTAAACCTTATGCGTGCTAATGACCTCACAGTAAAGTATGCGGAAGACCGGGCGAGCTGGAGATGATAAAGCAGAAAAGCGCTTGACACTGAAGCAACTAAGGACGGAAACTAAAGCGCTAAGATGCGAGATGATTATCCCAAAACAAACTAAGATCTTCTAATTGGTAGAAAGCAATACCATTAGCCGGGCTTTGTAATAGTACCTACAGACAGACACGGCGGCGAGGGTGGGACCCCTGTAAAGTCGTTATAATTCGTCGGTCTGCGTACTGTTATATACAGTTGTATGAAGGTATGGTCGATATATCAGAACTTGAAAATCCAGCTATATTTTAATACAATTTTGGTGCTTTGATTGATTGCAACTATCTAGTTTAGTCTGTACTTATACGCCTTGCTTATCTGACTTCCGTAAATATACGCCTGATTAATTAACGATTTGGTAAGAAGTATGATAGACGGTCAGTTTCCTATTGATGCTCACGCTTTGAGAATTAAGTCCTACCATGTATGGTATAAAGAAAAGATAGTCGCTAATAATAGACAAAGACCAGAATGGCATCTCTACGAATTCATTCCGAAAAAAAAGAAAAAATATATAGCTAGGTACTCTATTTTTCTTTTCCATTTATTCAAAAATAGAATGAATGCATTTTACTTTTTGTTGGGTTGTCCAGCTTATCAGTTCCATGTATAAGCGGAACTTCTGATACCAGCTATCTCGCTTTATCTGGACAGCGCTCTCTGTAGGGATAATATTGTACAATTTAGACGACTACCGTTTTGCTTTCAGTCTATCTCTCTCTCTCATCATCATCAGGCACATTTATGACGTAAGACATAAGATTCGGAATCATATAACTGACTGGCCTTAACTGACGTCAACCCTTGTGGATACTTTCCCTGACAGAATCCGCCACCACGCCGATCAAATAGTTTTGTCTTTGATTATTAAATAAGCAAAGAGTCCTGTTTGTCGTCTGTCAGAGAATCTGTTTTTCCTCCTGTAGTACCTTACAACACCAAAGGGAAGTGAGGAGCTTGACTAAAAGTGTCTAACGGTACAAAAAATCAGCATCAAAAGATCCCAACTTGTAGTAGGACTATGTATAATGGTACAAAACAGAATCGAAAGATCCCAAATAGTTAAATACTTTGAATCTATCTATAATTCCCTATCGCGGGTGTGCTGAAAGAAATTTCTATAGAAATAAGTATTAGCGCCCTTGTACTAAACCTAATTTTAAGTTGCCCATGTTTGTATTTGAGTGTACATGAATGAAATAAATAAACGATAACAAAACTTATTCCGCGTTACATGCGAGTAAGTATATGACTTACTCATGTAAATGACTTACCTAAAGGGTGAAGTCCTTATTAGGTTTCAACAGGGTTCAATTTAGTTGTTTGATCATATCATTCCTGTCTTTGGTCAAATTTTCAGAATGACAAGAAAGTCGCAAAAGGCCAATTCAATTTTATGTATTTATTGGTCTTACTCGTTCACGTGTTATTTTCCGAACTAAAATAACAAAACTAAAGCACGTACTCGTGTTATCGTCAAAAACCACAAGGTTAGTAGGTTATCACTTATGAATGGATAGTGTACTATTGGGAGCTCTTAATGACATCATGCAGTTATAGTAATTCGATAAATTGCTCCACTTTTTGTCAAATACATATAACATTTGCGTCCGGTTTATAAAGGGTTTATACTTAACTAGCGACCTGCCCCGGCTTCGCATGGGCATAAAAAGCTTCCTTGAATCACTTTACTTATTTAAAAAATCCATTGTGTAGTTTTAAAGATTTAAGCATACATAGAATACAGGGACAGAGAAAGCGACTTTGTTTTATACTATGTAGTGATAGTGATATACACATTTTGCACTTTTTTAGGGCTCCAATTCTCTCTCTCATAGTGGATCCGTCTGGTGCATACATTAATGTATTTATTTGTATTAAGAGGGTTGTTGCTTCTAATATACTGATTTATTTCCAGAAACAATTGCTTTCAGCTACCAAAGGCACCATGCAGTTAGTTTTAGTAAGGTATTTTCTGGTCAAACGTTTTTGTTGAATCCCAACTAATATTATAAATGCGAAAGTGAGTTTTTTGTTTGTTTGTTGTTACCCCTTCACGCCCTATCTACTGAACCTATCTTCCTGAAATTTCGCATACACATAGCTAGGAGTATTGAGAAGGACATAGGGTACCTTTTATCCCGGGAAAAGTCACTGTTCCCGCGGGAAACTCATGCGGGCGAAGCCGCCAAAGAGATTAAGTATATAGGCCGCCCGTCATTAAAAACATTCCAAATCAATTTTATGTTACACTAGCGACCCGCTCCGGTTTCGCATGGGCATAAAAACCTTCCTCTTGAATCACTCTATCTATTTAAAAAAACCGCATCAAAATCCGTTGCGTAGTTTTAAAGATTTAAGCATACAAAGGGACATAGGGACAGAGAAAGCGACTTTGTTTTATACTATGTAGTGATAGTGATATCTTACCTCAAGGGAGGAAAACAATTTTGATCAAATGTTTAGGTATTTCGTGGCAAAGTAAATTGTATTGTCGTCTGAAGGAAGTGGTAGGTACTAAGATAAATGTATTAATTAACTTCTAAACAAAAAGCGGATGTCCGCTGATAGACATTTGCTTTTACCGCGCTTGTACGACTTTTTTTAAAAAGATTAATGAGTCTAATTATGTAAGCACGCCTATATAGAAGGAAGAACAACTTTTTATTTTATTTTTTCAGGGTATGAATGAATAAATGGTATGAATGATTTATTTTTTAAAGATGATGCTGGGAAGTGCTGGAAGCTTAGCAAACCTACTATTTCCAAAAAAATCCATATTCATACTTCCATATCCATACTAATCCATACTTCCATACTAATATTATAAATGCGAAAGTCTGTCTGTCTGTCACCTCTTCCCGGCTAAACTGTTGGACCGATTGTGATGAAATTTGGTAGGGATGTAGTTAACGACCTGAGGTCAAACATAGGCTACTTTTGGGCGCGATATAACCGAGGCCCACGCGGGGCGAAGCCGCGGGGAACAGCTGTTTTCTATAAGTTAAACGCTGAAAGTGGGGTCCTTAGTTAAACAACCATAGTCTCTGTCTACACCGCCACTCCTAAAAACGTAGAAATATTTAAATAAAATTTTATTTGTCGAATCAAATAAAATTAGAGGTGGTGGTTCTTCAAAGTGGACATAGAGAAGTACTCCCAAAGCAAAGAGCGAGGGATATAATTACATCAGTGAGTACCAGGACTGCATAACCGCTCAATAGGTATAAAGAGCGTCTGGCTGGCAGGGCGAAGCGTAGGAAGCCCTAAATAAACACACAATTATGTATAACCCCACTCCACTCTCGCTGCGCTGCTGAAAAACTACATACGGGGAGGAGGTACGGTCTACAAAAAAATTAAAAAAAAAATCGATTATATCTTAAACGATAACTTGTAAACTACTAATATATCAATATTAATTTAATGATCCACCTATATACATATACAATGACATGATTAAAATAAATGAATATGAATCAAGCAATATGAATCAAATCTATCATAGGTATTATAAAACCTCAATTTTCCCTGACTCATTCTATAAGTAAATTAAGTTAGCAATTAATTAAGGCAATAAGATAGCAATTTTCCAGAAGTTTTTAAAACTAATGAAAAGTACGAAACAGTATTTCATTCCTCCTCCAGATTTTCAAGTTTATCGAAATCCTATCTAGCTAGACCATCATATCCTATAGTGTCTTACGAAAAAACTTTTTCTTGCCTTGCAAAATCCTTTTATACGGGGTCGGCCTCACTAATACATTTTCGTCATATTTGGCTATTTAGCGTAATTTCTTGGCTTATGTCCAACGTCCTCATTTCTTCGGAAATGGTTTGACTCCAGATGTTTGGCGGGTGTCCTCTTCCTCTTTTGCCTTCCTGTAAGGCTATTGCCTTGCCGGGTCATATGGTCTTCATTGTGACGCAACGCAACACATGTTCGTACAAACGTAAGCTGTTCTCTTTAACCTTTTTTTTGTCCTACGCCAAGTAATATTAGGTATTTTGTGCCTACGCTTAAAAACTAAATTTTATAATTTATTCATCGTTTTTACCGACCGTACATGGTCTCGAGTACAGTATGAATTACGGCGTAGTAAGGGACTTTCGCCGCCGCCTTTCGTTCATACCATGTAACTAAGTGTATATACTTTTATAGTATACTTACTTAGGTATTACTCATTGCAATGGGTTTATGACAAAAATACCTACCCAACCAGCCAACCCGCCAACGAACACAACGTATGCCAACGAAGTACTTAAAATCATTGGGATTTACTTAAATAAGTAATATTATCTCATTGACTTCTGGTTGATATCGAATGTTGCTTAATAAAGTAAATATACCAACTTTTATGATCTTAGAAATTATAAGCATAAAAAAGACAACTCCAAACACTTAAAAAAAAAACACAAAATGATTTTATCAATGAAATGAAAAATAAAGAACCTCAACATACATTAAGCGAATATAAAGGAGTCATTACTAAGGAGTCTCACGTAACCTTGTATACATTGATTCATTCACAATTCGCAGGAATTGTATAGGTTCAAATTAATATTCTGTACGTAACACCTAAATTATGGCCATTCAAGAGTTAGGACCAAGTATCGTCCCTTGAGGTGCTCCACACTTTACGTACAAAGTTGGGCAACTTCCGTAAAGTGTACTATGTCTGCAATTTCTATGGAAACTACAAAAGTTTTGATATATATGTTCACCTAAAAGATGACATTATCGTTAATTATAGCTTCCATATACAATATACTTCTTTATCAAAAGCTTATGCACGGTCTGATAATTTTTATGTAACAAAAGAACGGTTTGTAACTTGATCTATATAAAAAGTAATTCTTTTTAAAAGGTGGACTCATAAAAACTAAGAACGGGTAATATTCCAATGGGATTTTAATTTTAATCTGATTATCGTCAAAGTAATCAATCGATTCATCTTTCCTGTCGTTATTTTAATGTATTGTGCAGCAGTCGCCGGCTCCCACGCCAAATATAGAAAATATACATCATTGTAGTTATTTTGTTTGTGCAAAAATACTTCACCGTCTATTTGTATGATTGTACGATTGTGTATCAATCATAATGATATGATATTTGACGTGATGTTTTTAGAGGAGCTTTATAACCTAGCAGGGCTTGCGGCTATGCTTGTATTGGTCGCCATTAGTGGCATTTCTATCTTGAGCTTCGTGTCACCGTGTTTTGAAGGTCCCGGCTGTTATTGATAGATAGCAGTCAATAGATAAGATGCCTTTAGGAAGCCTAAAAAAGTTAAAAGGGTGGTTACTAATACACCCGGATAAATATTTCTCTGCAAAGAGTTACGCTCGCTCCATTATAATAACCCGTGCCGTCAAATCAGTAACATGATTAAAAAGCGTAATCTGGGCTCTGAAGCGTAAGCTGAAGATGCAACCAGGAAACGCTAAACGAGAAAATATTTAACGTGATTTATCTTAGTAAGTAGTAAAAGTTTTCTTTATTATTAAAACTTAGTTAAGATAAAATAAGTAATAAAATTAAGTTTGCTGGATAAGTGGTATCAAAGTTAAACGTTCGAAAACCATTTTGCAGTCAGCTTAATACTTTGAATGAAAATTTAGACTGTGTGGGTTTTCCCTATCATGTTTATATTTGAAAATTTAGTAATAAACAACATGTCAACATATGACAGGAATATTTCAACGCCACAGACGCTACAATGATATGTACGAGTAGATAGATAATTTTATTTTAGACCTACGATAACGCGACCTTCAGTGATCAAAAAGGTGTGGGGGATACAAAACGGCAAAAACTATCGGTCGGGAGAAACGATAGTGCATGGGAAAGCGTCATTATGTAAATATCGATGATTAAATATTTCAAACTACCTACTACTATGGAAGCGCAAATAATATTAGTTATCCACTGGTCTGTGGCAAAAATCTGGCCAGTACTTTTTTCCGAAGGCTTAGAGATTTGAAAATTCTAAGACCGGTCAGGGAGGAGAATGGTACAAGGAGATGATGACCAAATATTAAATAATAAACTACTTTTTAAAAAGATAGATGAAATTTTGTCCATTGTTGTTATAAGGCTATTTAACTGTAAACAATTCATTAAAATAAAATAAGCTTGCGAAACGACACGTGGGAAACATAAAAAACGTTACACTTAGTTCCAGTAGTAAAATTCAATTGTTAATTATAATGAGTTAATTAACCTAAGTGCACTATTAATTGAACAGCGATAAAATATGTTTCAGGTGAGTTAACATTCAAAAATACAGAATTAAAATCAAATAGTGCACCACTATCTCACTTCGTTTAATAAAAATAAACAATTGTCCTTTTCAGTCCTGTAATAGAAAGTAATATTGAAGCAAATGTGAATGAAGAGATGAGGTGCTGAAACACCTACAGGCTGGTCACTAGCAACAGCTGTTACCGGACCACAGAATTAGTAATAGTACTAAGGTAAGGGGACCGCAATTAATGGCAAAATCACTTATCGGAGGCAAAAATCCACTTTCAACGCCTTTAATATATTTAGTAATGAAAAAGCTAAACATATTCTTTTCAAAACGAAAATTAGAATATAGTATTGTTACTGCAAATTGTGACCATAAATAATAGTACTTAACAAATATAAGCAGTAGAAGTCCAGTGTCGGGTCAAAGTTAAATCTTAATATCTAAAGATTAAAATTGAGTTAGCAAACTTATCTTGTTTGGGGTCTCAAATCACAGGAAGCATGTCGAACCTTTGGGTCCTTTTGTACTAAAAAAGCAATAGCATTCTAAGTCTTATGTTTCTTTTAACGTACACAGTACAGTCAGTACAGTAGTAGTTTTCAGTAATGGTTGAGAATGCTTTATTATGTTACTAACATAATATGGATGTAAACGGAAATAAATTAATTTTATTTTTTACTAGCTGTTCCCCGCGATTTCACTCGCCATTAGTGTGTATGTACTATAGCCTTCCCCAAGAATCAGGCTTTCATATACAAAGAATTTCGCAAATCCGACCAGTAGTTTTCAAGTTATAAGCGTTCAAACAAACAAACTCTTCAGCTTTATTCTAATATTAGTATAGATTATTAAGTCTGCCCTTTTAGGTAGGAAAGTGTATAAAGTTCGAAATAAATAATCGATATCGATAATAATAACAACAGTTCACGGCTCACACCTATTATTTTTTTTTCTGACTGGGCGCTACCTGGCCTGGTAGGTAGGCGTTTCGTAGAACAGCGTCACTTGATAACGCGATAACTGAGAACGAACGTATCGCGTTCCATAGCATACCTGTGATAAGGTTTGTGGAAAACTGTATCAGCTGTTTGATTTCGGAGTATATAATGAAGATATTGTGCTGTTGTTTTTTTGATCGTGATAATATGATGTAAATAAAAAAAGAAGAAACAGGGTTTTTTTTAAAATCATCTTCATTATCTTGAAGGAAAATCATACCCAGGGTTGTTGGTACCGATTTTAGCGGTAAATTTCTATATTTGTGAACTTAAAGCCTAAAACCATCAAATGCATTTTTCAAAGCCGAAGTTCCTTGAATCGTCAAACAATTCTAGATTTATTATTAAGTACAGATAATTATAAAAAAAGAATATGTTGATAACTTATTCTAAATAATTTATTAGTAAAAAAAAGAGTAAAAGATATCCACGTAGTCTGTACGCATTTTGACGATTTTTTTTAACTAAAGTTTCTAAAAATCATAGATATTTTCTTATATTTATGCGTTCCTAGTACTTTCCATCGTGTATACAGAATGGACGCAGACTAGCAGTTTTCAACATTAGCTTCCAACCAATCCCTAGGGATAAAACTCATGAATGTATTCATTTCTCAGTGCCCAGGATTATCGGAAAGGAGAAACTTACGTCGGTACTTATAAGGTTTATTTTTAGGATTCCGCGCTTAAAGGATGAAAACGTCTGTCTGTTAGAGTTGAAATTTGTTTTCCTGTGTTAGAAATAAATGAAAATAATATAAGAATCTGTTATGAATAACTTTCTCGACTTTGGATACCAACTTAAAGGACCAAAATAGATTATAGATGGGACAGAATAGATATGTAAGTAATGGTGCTAACCACGTGCTAACTAACCAAACGAACGAATAACACGGGCCAAATCTGTCGAAAATAATTCGACACTGTCTTGTTCAATCGGCAAATACCAACCTATATGCCGATGGAACTAGTGAGATTGATCTTAAAAAAACTTTGTTTTTTTTTAATGTCCACTGCTGTGCAAAAACTCCTCTCCTTTTGTTTCATGCGTCCCTGTCATTTGCTATTTCTTTTCAATCCTTATCGAACACCTTGGTCATCATAACACCCTTATTAGGTCATTATATGTACTTAAATAACTATAATTTTTCTGGAAGAAATTTCAATAAGTAGACAGACATACCCTTGTACTAAATTTCCTAATTTATGTTTGTATTTGAGAGTACATGAATTAAGTACCTGGGCGACCGAGCTTCGCTCGTTTTATGCAGAAAATCTTTTTGCGTGAAAATATATGGGTAAAATGAATTTTTCCAGACATGCAACCTAGCTAGATTATCTTACGTTTAAAATTTTAACGCAATTGTTAGAGCCGTTTTCGAAAACGCGAGTACAAATAAATTTATATATATATTGATAAATATATTTTTTTATTATTTTGCATCGCAATTGCAAAATTTATGCGGAGTTCAGTTGCATTTCCGCGCGCATATGAGCTCCGGTTCGGATGGAAATCGATGCCAGTTGCATTTTTTATGTTGATTCGGCCGAGCACTCGGATGACGCATATGCATATTTTGTTTTACACGAGATATCTATATGGTTACTAAGTTTGGCTGGAAGAAATTGCATTAGCGATAAGTCCGCCTTTGTACACATTGTATTTGTATCAACATGTATAATTTGTATGTTAATGGTACAATAAACAATCTATTTTGCTTCGTACTCTTATCCCATTCATTCATTTTTTGTAGGTGCCACGGCCATAGGTGCACACCCTGGTGTTTTAGGAACCACCTATCGGCCTCTGAAGTCCTTCATCGATTACCAGATTACCTGGATTAATAATGACGTTATTATCTAGCGATACATTGCAGACCATTCTCTTAAATTACCGTTTGTAACGTGGAGCACATAACTACTTTAGTTCTTACTCTTTCATAATCAAAAACTTACATTAATGCAGATAGAAGCAGAAGTAAACAGATTTTTACCTGAAAAAAAAAAACACTTTAAATTAATACCAGTGCTCTTGAAAATTTAAACTATTAAATAATGTTTTATAACTTTAAGATGATACCTCGGTGAACACTAGCGCCACTATCATTTAAAATCATTATTCACTGAAAACACAAGTTATCAAAAATCCGTCTTATGTTATTAAGGCCTAAATATTTAATAGTTTAGTAGTGGTTTCGAAAATTTGCTATTTAGTAAAGTGTTATGTTAAATAAATATATTCAGATTTTATAACTACATAAATACAAATATCAATGACTATTCTAAAAATTCAAACTAAAAATAATAAAAGTTAATATTTATATTAAATTAAATAAAATATAGAGCCCAAATTACTATCGTATACATATTAATATATTAATAAAATATGAAGCCTATGGACGTAGATTAAAAAAAAATGCCTGCCGTCACGCGCGAAAACTAATTCTATGCCAATGGCAAAAAGATCTAATTTTTTTATTTTTTAATATTTAACCTTTATTGCACAAAATATAATGTGTCGCTAATAGGCGGACTTTTTAAAATTTTAAGAACTTAATAAATTTTATTGACAGATAAAATGACAGATCGCTATCATTTATCATCGAATCGTACGATGTGGAAGTTATTAAAAGGTTCATTATGATGACAAGGGCTTATATATCGCTTCCTTAAAACGTCGCCTGATAAGAGCCTGCAGTGATAGCGTGATAGTGTGATAACAATCTTATCACACACGGCGCCCGCGGTGTTTACAGGAAAAATAAAAAATATTGAACTAAGCTCTTGCCAGAGACAGAGTTGTGATTTCGGGACCAGGTATATAAGTATTTATTGTCAAACTGATGAATTTTATTGTACCATAAACATACAAATATTATTTTTATATAAACTTATAACAAAACTAAAACTAAAATTAAATCTACTCTTAATTTAAGAAAAAAATAGAGCTTAAGGTGATACCTCGGTGAACCCTAGCGCCACCGTCATTTAAAAATCATTACTCACTGAAAGCACAAGTTATCAAAAATCCCTCTGCTGTCATTATGGTTCTGGATCAGAAGTTAATTTTAATCATATTCAATTATTAAATTATAGTTCCATATAGTTACAAATTACAAAACTGCTAAAAGTGGCCGTTTTAAGCAATAATGCAATTTGTAACTATAGGGAATTATTATTTAATAATTTAATATGTTTAAAATTAACTTCAGATCCAGAACCTTAATTACAGCAGAGGGATTTTTGATAACTTGTGTTTTCAGTTAGGAATTAATTTAAAATGACGGTGGCGCTAGTGTTCACCGAGGTATCACCTTAAGTCACTGTCATAACATGGTTAAGTACCCAAAAGACTGGCGGCATTACCTCTTTGTACTGCTAAACTTAGCCTTAGTATTTATTTGTGGCAAATGTTAAGAATTAAATAAACAAAAAAAAAATTCGTCAGCCGAATTAGGCATTATTTACCCCTAAATGAGGTTGTTGACTAAAATCTCTAGTAACTAAGGTAATAAAACTAAGATATACAAGGCACGTTAGACACGTGGCTTTGTCTCATACATTTTGTATGTTGTGTGTAATTGTTATAAATTAGAACTCTTCTTGAATAAATGCTAAGATAACATTAAATTAAAAATTAAAAAAAAAAACCACGACACATTTTGTTTTTATTACTCGAGTATATTTGCAGAAATTCGGTTACCATCCCCCACTTTCAGCCACACAACTTCGAAACGGCTCAACCGATTTTCATCAAATATGTCTAAGAACACTCGCCCATAAGTCAGCTTTAACACAAAAAAAATTAAATTGAAATCGCTTCATCCGTTCGGGAGCTATGATGACAGAGACAGACTGACAGACAGACACGTCAAACTTATAACACCCTTCGTTTTGCGTCGGGGGTTAAAAAAATAATCATTCATTCGTTCAAGCCATTGGAACATATTTCTCTGTTCTGTGGAATATACACATAGTTCCGTATTTCTATCTATTCGGACGGTGCTAGCTAGAAGAGGACCACTGAGTAGCACTCACTAAAGTTGAATGGTCTGTAAGTATCTGTAACTTACACAGACTACTCTAGTTGCACATGTGCCTAGATAAATTAGTCACACACTATTTTTTGAATGTGGCGCTTTATAGGGTTGCCTGGCGCACGAAATTCGACAATATATCAATTTACATAGTACTTAATTGAAAATTACTGATGTTCTGTTTTATATTTTATACCACGCTTAAAATAGATCTGCTTAGAATAAATAAACCCATTGTTAATTTTAATTATGGTGGTCACGCATAACTCTGGTTCTAAACTACGACGAAATTGATTCAGAGGTTTCGAATCCCACCCAAAGCATACTTTGTACAAGATGATTGCTTCGAAAGGCACTCGATATTTATTAATTAACTAGCTGTTACCCGCGGCTCCGCCCGCGTGTAGGTCGCTTTTCGCGTAACCTGTGTTACATTGAAATGAAATGACGCAATCGAAGTAGCCAGGACATCATTCAAATATAAACAAATATCATGTTTCAGAGTTACATACATACATATCATCACGCCTGTCTCCCGTAGGGGTAGGCAGAGACTAAAGATTTCCATTGGCTACGATCCTTACATACCTCTCTCGCCTCCTCCACACTCATCACTCTCTTCATACACGCTCGCCGATTTCGGGTACTCCTAATGTCTCCCTTTTTCAAAAGGTCTGCGATTTGGTCGCAGTATGTTTTACGAGGCCGACCCTGACCGCCGCTCCCAGCCAACTCTGCTTTGTATACTTTTCGTCATTCTCCTTTCATCCATCCTCTCTACATGTCCAAACCATCTCAACATCCCTTTTTCTATCTTTGTCACTACATCCTCATTTACACCGCATCTTTTTCTAATCTCACTATTTCTTATTTTATCGCTCAAGCATAAACCACACATACTCCTTAAAGCTCTCATTTCAACCGCATTCACTCTACTTTCATTATTTTTTTGCCATACCCAACTTTCACTACCATACATAAGGGTCGGTATTAACACTGCCCCATGAACAGCGAGACGTGCTTTTTTGGACACAACTCTACTGCTCATAAAGGAATGTAATGCCCCATTTACCTGATTACCAGCAGCCACTCTTTTTTCAATATCACTCTCATGCTTGCCATTTCTAGTAAACTTACAACCCAGATATACAAATTCATTCACTTGTTCAACACTCTCTCCATTTATACTTACATTACATACTGTTCTACTTTCATCCTTTTCAAACACCATTATTTTCGTCTTACTTACATTGATTTTCATACCCTTACTTACTAGCGCTACATTCATTATTGTTATCATCTTCTGTATGTCTTCCTCCGATTGAGCAAGTAGCACTTGGTCATCGGCATAAAGAAGGCATTTGATGCATAACTCATTCATTCTTATACCACATTCAGCATCTTTCAAATCTTTCAGACAGTTGTCCATAAACAGGTTAAACAGCCAAGGTGACGCTACACATCCTTGCCTGACACCTTTTTCGCTCTCAAACCAGTCTGTGTAGCTCCCATTTATTCTGACACAAGCGCTGGAATCCTTATAAAGGGATTTCATTGCTCTTATCAGTTGGCTATTCAACCCGTACATCGACAAAGTAGACCACAACTCATTTCTTTCCACTCTATCATAGGCCTTCTCCAAGTCCACGAAAGCGCAATAAACGTTTCAAAGTTCAAAGAATCTCTTTGTAGACAACATTAGCAGTTCTTCCCTCAGAGGCTAATAAAAATAGATTTTCGGCGCTACTGACCCGCGAGCAAGCCACATACAGTTGTCCATGCGAGATACATCTTGTTGACTTGTTCTTAGGTCGATGCCAGCTGCTTTTAGGGTTTGTCCCTGCGACTTATTTATCGTCATGGCAAAGCATACAGCAACTGGAAACTGGGTGCGTTTGAATTGAAAGGGGTAATTGTTGGGGATGAGTGGTATTCGAGGTATGTACACCGTTTCGCCTGAACCACACCCTGTGAGAATTTCGGCCTGCATTAAGTTGTGCTGCAAAACCGTAACTTTGAGTCGGGTCCCGTTGCATAGTTTAGGCGGAGAAAGATTTCTTAGGAGCATAATGGGAACGCCGACTTTAAGGGTAATGTTATGAGCAGGAAGACCACTTGCAGCCAATGAACTCAAAAACTCGATAGGGTAGGTGGTAGCATCATCCTGATGCACAACACTGTTATATGACGTGTAAATCACTTCATCCCCGACAATGACCTGAGTTTCGGTAAACGTTTCCAAAGCCCGAGATGACGCATGACAGTGCATGGCGTTGCCTATCTTCCTCGAGTCGCATCTGTCTATCCGCATTCGATTCTTGAGATCTAGCTAACCTTCTGCTTTTAGCTATTCTGGAATGATGCGACAGATTAGATCGTTTCCTCCTAGGCATTATCTAAAATAATTAAAATTCTTTATTTAAGGTGAATTTAAATCAACTGCAAATATTTTAAGGGCAGATTCAGACCACTCAACTGAACAACTTTCCTAAATAAACTTATGTCGAAATACGAAAAAATTTTTTTGACCTCCGAGAGTGAAAAATAAAATTTCGTATTTCGATATAAGTTTAATTGGAAAAGTTGTTCAGTATAGTGGTCTGTAATTCTGCATCTGCCCTTAAAATATTTGCAGTTGATTTGTGTCCGTCCACCTTATTTACGACACGGTCATATGTTCCGTCAAACAACAAATTCAATTTTCAATTCAAGCAAGAAGACCAACAATAGCGAACCGAACCGTCCACGTCCATTCACCTAACCAAAAGAACCACGAAGACAAAGACCATCAAATTTTTTAAATTGCTAGGGTAAACTTCAATCTGCTTTACCATATTGCGAAAACGTAACCATAGCGAGTTGTAAAATAAGTAAGCGCCATCTATTGAGATTTTATGCTACTATTAAGATTATATTATTATTTTATTTTTATATACGATCAAATTCAATGTGTTATTTATTTTATTAAAATTAATAGGTGCAGTGCGTGTTTTCGTCTTTATTGATATGGATAATATAAAGTAGAAATCCTAGCCTTATCTAAATTAAATTAAACGTAAGTAAACGCATTAAAAGTTTTGAAGCAGTGTTTGAAGTAAATTTTCAATCGACCATAACTTCTTTTTCCCTTAATCGATTTTGACGAAACAAAGTTTTGAGAACGCTCCTAATTACATGTAATCCAACTGTGAAAACCGCGTTTAAATCCGTTGAGTATTTTCGAAGTTATAACGTACCAGACAGACACACATACATACATACAGACAGACAAAAATTCCAAAAACTGTCTTTTTGGTTTCTGTTACTCTTTTTTAATAGCACTCTATCAGTTTTTTTTGAAAAATATTAAATGTACAGACACTCGCATTTTAGTGTCTTATTATATGTATTGATGATTAAATGATATGAATGAATGAACCGAATTAAAAAGGTGTGAGTAATAACGCAGCTTTGTTATTTTACAGAGTTTGTGTTCATCGTATATTTGTGAGGACCGAAACTCCGCCACAGACAAGCAAATGCCAGTTGATTCGGATAGGTCCCCGGGTATGCATTTGTCTGGGCACACAGAGCAAGATACAAGATCCGTTTCCGTCTAAGAACAATTAATATTTTGTACCGACCACCGAAAGATAATAGAAACTCAAAATTAAACAGAAAATTAATACAATTCTTTCACAGTTTGTGTCAACCCTGCATCCTAACTTTACTCTTGCCAATTGCTGGGCGCCTGGTGTATTTGTCTTTTGTTTTTATTAAAATCTTTATGCCATCATTATACTCTCCTAATGTGAACAACACTTTATTTACTTATATATTTATCTTGACGTCCTCCGTAGCGTAATGGTGAACATGCCAATCCGCTACGCTACTCAGGTGGTCTCGGGTTCGATCCCCGGTCAGGTCAAGATGAGAAATAATCTTTTTCAGATTGGTCTGGATCTTGGAATAATTAGGTATTTGCAAGAAACATAATGCAATGCAAATACATCGTGCTAATGTAACGAAAAATGGAAAAAAAAAAATTGGTTGCCTGTAAAGTCGGTATACGGGCGAAAGTTTTACGTGACAACGACTTTGAGTCTGTCTCTCTCGCTCTTAGGCGGGCTAACCATGCCCGAGTGGAAGGGACGCGTGCCTCTCACTCGCTCTCATTGTGAGCGCATAACGTGAGCGGAGCGTAACGCAGTTTCTTGAAGTGTCACCCGGCAAACCAATTTATAAGACGTTGTCACGTCAAAATCTATTTTATGATTTATTAGGTAATAGCTTACGCCCGCGGCTTCGCCCTCGTAAATTTTCCTCGGAATGCTTTTTCCCGGGATGGAAGGTACCCTATGTCCTTCTCAATACTTTTCTCTATGTGTAAGGAAAACTTCCGGAAGATTGGTGCAGCAGATAGGGCGTGAAAACGTACCAAACAAACAAACAAACTCACTTTCACATTTATAATATGAGTAAGCTTGCTTACTAAGGATAAGAATTATTTTATAATTTTTTTGTAATTTGAACTTAAATTGAAAAGAAATAAATCCAAATTTTAAGAGACATAATGCTTATATGAGAATACCTATATAGTTTCATAGTACAATAATAATATTTTTTGCAATGTCAATTATATTTCTTGCCGTTGTCATTCTAAAGGTTTTACTAAGTACCCGAGTTAGTAAAAGTATTTATTTTTATGTATACAGTAATTGCAGTACCAAACATCAATGGTAATTTAACACTTTTGTATTCCACTCCGTAATAACACAAGAAAAACATAACTATTGTTGCATGATAATTAATACCTTAATGTCTTATAATGGTTGCCGCTTAGTTATTAGAAGCTTTTATATCAATACTTATAAGGATATGTAAAGAAAAAGTAAATTAAGTTTTTTACAGAACAATTGACTTTGGCACTCCATGAGCGGCGACAAAAGAGAAAAAAAAATGCGTGTTTTAATCCATATCTATACATCCATACTCATATTCTAAATACGAAAGTCTGTCTGTCCATCTGTCTGTTACGATTTCACGGCTAAACCTCTGGACCGATTTTGATAAATTTTGGCATGGATATAGTTAAAGACCAGTGGTCAAACGGTTTATTCTTCGTTCGTCCTGAAATTTTGTCCCACATTTCAAAAAATGATTCGTTTGTCACAGTCACTTTTATATTCCCGGTTTGTCCCAGTTCACAAGAAGGTACTTTAAAGGTACAGCTAACAAAAAAGTATTTTGAACGAATAACAAACAAAAACCTATATTATTTAGAAAGAAAATTACTTATAAAAAACCGTTTAAAAACAACGGGTCGAACAAGGAATGCAAAGTGGGACCAACTAGGAATAAAATAATAAAAACTGTACATCGGGACGAAGGAAGCATAATGTTTGGGACTAACTAAGAAATTTATTAGTGGGACAAAACTCAGTGGGACAAACGAAGAATGAATCGGTCAAACAAATGTTTCTTTTGGCGCGATATAACCGAGTACCTACCACGCGGGCGGAGCCGTGGGCAGGGCTCCGAAACCTGGTTAGAATAAAAATCCAGCTCGTTTTTCTGCCCATAAATTAATTTTAAAATACCGGTTCAGAGCCCTGTCTCGGGGACCCGCGGCCAGGGCTCGGAACCGGTATTTTAAAGACCCGAACGGCCTTTAACCTGGTAAATAAGTATAGGGTCGATTTTATTGTCCTAAATACCTGGTTAAAACCGATATTTTTGGGGAAATACCGGTTGATCGGAACCGTAATGCTAGCGGTCGCTGTATAAATGTATGGGCAGAAAACGAGCTGGTTTTTTATTTTAACCAGCCCTGTCTCGAGATAACTTGGTGAACATTAGCGCCGCCATCATTTAAGGTGATACCTCGGTGAGTTTTGCAATTTGTAACTATATGTAACTACAATTTAATAATTGACTATGACTCAATATATATTAACTTCAGAAGTGTTATTTTTGAGATGTATGACTCATCCAAAACCAGTCGAATGATTATCGTTCGAGTCACCGGTTATGTCGCATGAAAATCATTCGAAAACGAACGATAATCGTTCGACTCACCGGTTTTGGGTAAGTCATACATCTCAAAAATAGCACTCCAGATCCAGAACCATAATTATATAATACGGATTTTTGATAACTTGTGTTTTCAGTGAATAATGATTTTTAAATGATGGTGGCGCTAGTATTCATCGAGGTATTATCTTAAGTACTGTGTGGGACAAGGGACATACTGTTAACCATTGTAAAAACGTAACATTTTGGCGGAATAAAGATTTACTATTTATTTATCATTATCTATTTGCAGTATTATCACATCCAGTATAACAAACTAGCTGTTCCCCGCGGCTTCGCCGCGCGTGGGACTCGGTCATATCGCACCCAAAAGTAGCCTATGTTTGACCTCAGGTCGTTAACTACATCCCTACCAAATTTCATCACAATCGGTCCAGCAGTTTAGCCGTGAAGAGGTGACAGACACACAGACAGACTTTTGCATTTAAAATATTAGTATGGAAGTATGGATTTATCATAATCTATTTGCAGTATTATCCAGTATAACAAATGCCAAGCCTAGACAAAGGGTGCTTCCGAGACTTCCCACTTGGTCCCAGAGGCGCATTTGACCGATGAGTAATGCCCACTGGGACCACCACTACACTGACTGTGAGGGAATAGTGAATTGCTTTAAGTTAGAAGCGATGAGCGATTGTTTTTTTTTAGTGCTTATCAACTGAAACCATAGATTAAAAAAAATTGCCTCGGAGCCGCGCGCGATTCCAAATTCTTTGACTGAAACGCATTGCAGATAAATTTATAAAATATATAAATAGTTTTGTTTGGGATAAAATATTTTAAATTTTATTTAAGTTGTATAGGTACATTGTAATTAATTGATATCGTTCTTGCTTAAGTTATTTTTATTAAATACTACCTTTCACCTGCGGCTTCGCCCGCATGATATTCCATCGGAAACAGTGCTTTTTCCCGGGACGAAAGGTACTCTACGTCCTTCTCAATACTCTTAGCTATGTGTATGCGAAATTTCAGGAAGATCAGAAGATAGGGCGTGAAGAGTTCACAAACAAACAAATATACAAACTCACTTTCGCATTCATAATAATAGTTGGGATTCTATATTGCTCCGAAAAACATGATAATAAGATTTTACATTGCAAAGGACCATCAATAGAATTGTGATGCTTATTCAAAAAGCCGCTCTTCCAACAACTGCTTCCAAAAACTCTCATTGCTTTGGCCCCTAAAACTGTTGTTTCAAATTTTTCCCTTCATCAGGTTAAATATATTTTATATTAAGATTTTTTCATTAGATGGGGTAGACCCAAAGGTCTACCCAAACCCAGTAGTGGGACAATAGAGGTTAAAAATATAAAATTTCGTCATATTTTTTACATTACCATCTCTTAACTACCGTTAGTCTTTAAGGTTATGTTATTGGTGGAATTCGCCACTGATCAGAGAGGTACAAAGTTTACATTTATCTTAATCTCTTGGTCGCCTTATAAAACAGACCTTTGTATGAAATTTATTCTTGCAAATAAATTATTATCTTATCTAGGAAGTGTCAATTTATGTTCAAGTTTTCTAAAAGCGGAATGTCGCTCGCTTCTATTACTTACGCCATATAACATCAGAAAGAAAAACTATGAGAAATGATTGCGGCCCACGAGATGTAGCGCTGTTGTTTGCGATATAAAATGAAGTGTCCGCGATGTTATTCGTTTTTTTAACGTGTTTTACGGCCTTGGATACAAGTCTTTTTGAAGAGGTACTTGCAAGATTTAGGCATTTGTTTTTTTTATATTCACGAAAATATTGACATTAGGGAGAGGACCATATCAGCCTATGGCCTTTAGATTATTTTCATAATATTCGATTTTATTTTTTATAAAATTTAATTATAAAATATTTAAATGGCGGACTTAAATCCTCGATCTAACTCAACAAGCAAGGATAGCATAGGGATTGAATAACGTTATCTATGGCCTATATCATACCTACCGTGTCTATTCCCTAAGGTCATTGCCCTAGAAGGGCGCATCCCCACAAGTTCAGCCTATTGGAGCATAAGCAATGAGCAAGTGTAATGACCGAAAGGAATTGCATAGATCCTTATGATTACCTTATGATCATCATTGATTACATGATCACCTGCCTGGTAATATGATATACTAGCTCTTTCCCGAGGTTGCGCACGCTCGTGGTGTAGTCATGAGGTCACATTGCCTAAGAAAAAGATTTTTCGGAAAGTATTACAGTGTCAGAAAGTCTTCTTTTCTGGCTAAAACTGAAGTTATAAAACTTTATATATCTTTGTGGGAGGTCAATCGAAGCTTGGATGTGACCACAGGTACGTGCGGGGCAGGCGCACATACCATAACTCTAATTAAATTAATACCTAACCTATTCAGGGAGGTTACTTTAGTATTTGTTTTTTCCTAATACTGCAGAAGATAATCGCTTCATATTATTATTTTTCAACCGACTACCAAAAAATAAAGAAGGAGGTTCTCAATTCGGTTGTTTTTTTTTTAATTTTTATGTTTGTTACCTTAAATCTCCGTCGTTTAATTTGTCGAAGTTCAAGTTGGCCCCAGTAATCAAACGGAAGTCGGTTTATGTTTTTTGGGAATAAAGTTATTTTCAGAGGTTTCATATTTCAACCCTAAATTTCACATGGAGCTGGATTAATACTGACATACGGATTACCCATCCCTCGAATCTAGGTTAAGCCTAACAGGTACTTATATACATTCGTGTATATATTCTATCGTTTAGAACAGACGTACGGACCCTACGACGTCTGAAAAGGCACTACCGAAGCCGGTAGCCGGTAACACCCGGTGTATTTCAGGGTTCACCGCGCATGCGTAGTAGACCCTTAAACCTGAATAACCGTACCAACTTACCTATGCTACCCTAGTAAGGCAATCACAACCATATTCCGTACAGTAAGTGATTGTATCGAAATTTTTTGAAATATATGACAGTATAGCATGTAAAATTGGTTATTTTGAAATCGTATCGTGTCATATTAAGGTTTTGTTGTTTACGCCAATTTACAGTTTGGTTCAGAAGTGGGCCACAGTTTGAAAGTTGGCTAAATTATCGGGACTTGTTTGGTAGTGATATTTTCGTCTCGTCTTCCTATACTAATCCAGATGAGTAAGTAGTCAGAATGAGTTTAGGACAATCACTACATAGTATCTATAAAGCATGCCCGATGCTAAAAGTGGGGACTCTTTCCAACATGCGGTGCGATTGCATAGTTCGTGTACAACATAATTTTTTTTTTTAAATGTCCGCGACTTCGTTATTCTATGGTGCAGATAATGTTAGTCTGTTTTATTCACAGAACAGGATAATGGTTTCCTTAGTTGTTGTTAAGCCGACGGCGTAGTGATTACTAATATGGCTGTAGATAAGCTAGCGTGGTGGGCGTCTTCGAAGCTTGGCGGAGACAACAGATATTCCTAGGGATGGAGCACATATTCTATCAGTGTATAAAAATATTGTCCAAACCTTTTAAATGTTATCGCCTTCTATTTTTGTCAAATTGCAATATTATTTCTGAAAAATCATCATCATTTCAGCCGCAGGCTGTCCACTGCTGGACATAGGCAATGATCGTAACAAATAGCCACAGCAATTAGACCTGGCAACGTTCGTGTATTTATCACCTAGACTTTGATATTTATTGTCAATAGATGCCGATCCGTTGGCTTGCCAACGCGTGCTTAAATTGCTAAGACTGATTTATGGGCCGTTGTGTTGTGCTGTGATAGAAGCTATGTTGGTTGACACACCTACATCTATATAGAGCAAAGAAGTTCGAATCGCGCGCGGTCTCTCTATACTAGAACCCCTATAACACGCGTCACCCTCTTACAACTCATATACGTCTATGATATAGAGTATATCAGATATAGAGTTTCCTGCAGAGGCAACAGAGATAGGGTCATCATCATAAATTTAAGAGCTATGCTCTTGTCGGTGGAATTCCTTCCATTTTTGTCTATCTTTAGCAAGTTCCTTTATTTCTTTATACGACACGTTTGTTTTCTCTTTTATTTGTTTCATATAACTATGCCTTGGTTATCTGGACCCCTTCTACTTTCTATCTTTGTTTCAATGTTGTTCTTCATCAAATCATCGAGTCAAGTATCCCAGAGATAGGGTAGGCCATAAATTCATTTAAGACAAGTTCTGTCTATCTAAAATTTAAGAACTGCTTTTGTCGGTGGAGTCTCTTCCATAGGTTTTTCAATATTCCCTTAGCCTTAGCCTTTTTACATTCAGATACGACAAGCAAGACCCCCACTTTTTTCTTTATTTGTTCTACATTACCTAGGTTAATCTATCTATTTTAATCTATGTTATCTTTCATAATGTTTTTCATAAATTCGTCGTAATTTTTGAATGTCCCCACATATACCTCTTTCTCAATTTCCTTCAGTAAAGTCCTTAACTCTCCTATATACGTTTCAAAACAGTCCAATGATGTATTTATGTAATTGGTGCAATTAAGTGTTCATTAAGTGTTTATTCATTCATTCTTGTGTGTGTTTTAGTTGTGTCAAATAAAGAATTCATTCATTCATTTACATTGTCTATTGTCCTGCTCTAAAGAAAGCAAGCCCTTCCATTAGTAATACATAGTATCGCCTGTTTCCTCGCCGTGTTTTACGTTCCAATGAACATTTCCCGCCAAACATCCTCAGCGCTACATGGCACGAATGTTAAGCAAATATTACAAGTTGTATTTCTAACTTGGTTAACAATAGCCACCACGAACTTGCGAAAGAGGTTTGTTGCTAGGTAAAACAAAGTGATAATATAATTAGTAATTGTTTTTTTTGGGTTATTATTATTAGCATCGCCATTATAGCAATGCTGCCAGCCTTCTCAATACATTATCGCCTTAAGGCTGCTACCAGCGTTAACGATCTTGAATTCAACATTAATTAAAAAAATAATAATTTATCTATATATTTTGTAAGTGGAGATTACTTATTAGAAACACTCGCGCAACTTTTTTGCTAGTCTCCTTAAGTATCATTAGAACCTCGAAAGTCATTGAAATACTATCCTCTTTAGAAACATTTACAATGAGTGTGGTAATTTTTAGTAATTTTTAGTAATTTTTACAAAGGAAACTATACAGCGGATAGCATTTAAATGACTTTCGAGGTTCTAATGTAAGTTAAGGATACTATGAAAAAAGTTTTGCGAGAATTTCTAGCTAGTAGCTGTTAGTACTGGTAGCAGCCTTAAATGGTACTTTAACATAAATACTAGTACTATAGGTACGTGAAATATTAAAAAGAAACAACTTTCGATTTAACAAACCAAAACCGCCAAATCTATAACCATGATTGACAGCGGACCTTAGGCTCTGAAGTGAAAGCTGAAGATGAGAGCTGACATGATGAAAACTAAAAAAATAGTAAATATTCGATCAAATATAAATGGCTAATATGAGATTGAAGAATGATTCCATTGAAGAAGACATGGAAATTATTCCACTAATAACAATAATGTTCTTAAATTTATAGATAGACTTATCTTTCAAGTAGGGAGGTGATTTAAACAAAGCTAGTCTAACGATTGTTTCGAAACAATCTTGGATCCTGAAGTGATCATTAATTAGAGACTTGTTTTTCACATTGAGCAACACGGGCGATTTGAATAGCAAACGTGGCGTTTAATGGAATTCCAATTAGATTTCGTTAAATAGATTTGTTAAATTATATATTTTTTCGGATAAAACATTCATCAGACAAATATATATTCACGTTGAATTTACTCGATTCGGATAATCGACAAGTATTAGTTTTGGTACATCACTACCGGGTTTGGACGCGCGTGACGCCATGACAGTATCAGTCTGCTTAATCGCGCGGCCGTGGTTAGATGCATTCCTTTTGATATTACCTGTGAAGTCTCGGAATAGACCACTCTAATACGATTCGCGTTAAATCTTCGGGAATAATTGCGCACTAATATCGTGAGTGAGGCCCGGTTGCCTAGTGGATAAAAGTTTAAAGTTTATTGACAATTGAACACTCGTTAGTAAGATAACCTGTGTGGAGACCTCTCTTCTACCCGACTTCGCGTGCTTCGCTGGACCGACACCGAATTAATAGGGGATGTGTAGGAATCTCATGAGAAGGGGCATAAACGGGTTTAATTAATTCGGATTAATAAGCAAGTCACGCCCAAGCGCGTAAGGTACTTTTCTTTTGTTTATTTTTAGTGATCAGCCTAACTTTCCTATCATTCACGCTTCCACTGCCAAATTTAAACATTCTGGTAGCAGAGTTGGCTGAAACATATATGATATGAAAAAAAAGTGCAATGTCATTAGTTCTAACCTCCATAACGTACCTTTCTCGTGAAAAGACGTCACATGTGATAATACAAAAAAATAATGTTTTAATTATTCAGTATACTATAGCATGCATAGTAAACAATAAGGAAAGTCTAAAAAATGCTGACTCGACGTCGCAGTAAACAATATGCGTGCTAATGACCTCACAAGCACAACTAAGAATGCTTAAGACCAGAAGTGGAGGAGAAAAAAGCTGGAAAGCGGACCCTGGGCTCTGAATCAGTAAGCCGAGGAAGCAACCGTGGGAAAGCACTTAGATAAGAGAGAGAGTAAAAGAAATTAAGTAAGTCAATCAACATTGAAATGCTTAACACTTTCGCTGACAGTATAGCCTCTCAACGTAGATAACAATTAACTGTTATTGTTATCTCGTTTACTGTCCGCGAAAGTGTTAAGCATTGAAAATTATTTGATTGTTTATGCAAGACATCGATCAGTCTGCAGTTAGTAACATAACTCATATTGACGCATTACTAAACTACAACTTCTTAATTGCTTAGCTACTTGCCTAGCTCATTCAACCAATGTGAACCTTATCATTTATGGATAGATTCGATGTATATGCGCCTCTTCCGTAGAATCACCACTAACGAGGTGGGCGTGGGTTCGGGACCCATTCATTTTCATAGTTAATAGCCAATTGATCTGAGACTTATGACTATTTTATTAATGTTGCTTCTTTAATTTAAAAATTTGACGCTTCCAGAACAAGACTTATTGTTCTACTGGCACGAAGATTATTAATAAAAAAAAAAAATATTTTTTGTCATTAGGTTTTATTTTCGGTGGAGAGATCCCAAACTAGATGGGGTTGTGTGGTGTACTGAATTGCAGAGTTCCTATGCATCCTTGAATGTCCCTACACCAAATACAAGGGAGCGCCGAAGGAATTCAAGGACCTTACGAGCGAAGCTGTTGACTATTTAAAGGAGTGTAGTTTTAGAGTATAACAGTGAACAGGAGATATATACGATAAATAAATAAATGGCCATTCCAGCACCAGCATCAGATTTGACTTGGCCAGTTTGCATTACATAAGTCATTTTATAAAGTTATTCAACATTTTAATTGTGTTAAAAACTGGCCAAGTCAAATCTAACCTACTTCAACATCTCACATTTTTAAATAACAGAAATTGTTATAGGTATCTAATAAAGCAAAGAAATAGAGTTTAATACTTGTTCATAATGTTATTTTGTTCCTATAAAAACATATTTCGATTTTGCATAGAACTTGGCACTCATTTAGATCGCCATTCTTTTTGCGGCGAAGCTCACCGCCAAGCATAATTTTTGTATTGAACTTGGCTCTCGTTTTTTACATTTATGTTTTTGGTGGGATTTTAGTTACAGCGTCAGACCAGCTCCATGTCATCATAACATTGCATTGTCACCATTTTCAGCATTTATTTTAACCATTTCTTTCATGCTGGTCTGGGAGAAAAAGAAAAACATAGAATGTACCAGCTGCTTCTCTTCCCGAATGGGGAAATCATAACATAGGCGATGCGGCTAGCAACCCATCACTATTGATTTCCTGTTTCAACTGTCGTCATGCTAAACATGGCCTAATGCCGTGTCTAAGGTCTTATGGCCCTAGGGTCTGTCTACCCCGTATGGGATAAAAACGTCACTATATGTATGTGTTTAACCAACAGCTAAAAATGGTAATACTTAGCGTCTTTAACAATATAATTTTTCAATACAAAAGTTCAATATATACAGACAGAAAAAGCGATTCTGTTTATTATTCCCGATCATAATAGTCAGGCGAACTTTCCAACTGAAATAATCATACACTTCCAAGTGTTTCCGAAGTTGCGAACTCCAAGTTGAAGCCAGAAACTTCGCAACTTTGTGGTTCTTCGCAACTGTTTTAGCGCACTTTTAATTAAAACTGAGGCTGAGGTGAATTGAAAAGAAAAATATAACTACTGTAAGGATTCAATGTTGAAACTTATTAAAATAACATAAAAATTGCAGCCATAAAGAATCAGCTACGAAAATAGAATTTTTTTTTTTAACAAAAAAGCTTTTGTTTAGATTTTTTTAATGAAATACGGCCGAACTGCATATTGTTGTGAGTAAGCCTTTGCATAAGACTCAATATCACTTATTGGTAACTTCTAGAAGAAGCCCAAGGCCGGTCAATTACATATTTTCATAGACAAAAAAAAATTGCCTGGCGCGCGCGATTTCGTCTTCGTAATTCAATGCATTTTGGAATTCAGTTTAATCAATAAATAAAGAAGCGTAGTGTTGGTAGATTTTTCTACGATATCACAGATAATAATCTATGTGTAAAGGGCAAATTAAGGAATAACATTGCTCGATCGGGTACGAAACTACCGGATTAGCCAGATATCAAAAGTTAAGGATTTTGTACACTCACTACACTATCAAGAGGAGAGGAGAGGCAGGACATATAGCAAGGATGGACCGAGAGACCGAGTCATGGAGTGGCGACCATGGGCAAACACTCGAGGTAGAGGCCATCAGGCCCCGATTGGATGTATGTGGCTCGAGAGAGACAGAAATGGAAATTTATGGAGGAGGCCTACGTCCTTAAAAGAAAGAGGTTGCTATGAATGGATGGGTGTATTTATTAAAAGATTGTGATATTTTTTTAACTAGCAGGAATTCTTCGTCGTTCGACAATCAGCCGGTCGAACCACCTGATCTAAGGGTAATTTTACTGATTTTGTAATCCAAAGAATATAGTGTAACTACAGGAAATGATAATGCATTAGGAATGTCCAGGGGGCTCCGTGGTATGCGCCGATAAACGCTGTAATGGCCGCCATTTTGCGAATCGTGTGCAGAAAAATTTCCTCGGGAAAACGTTTGCCTGCTGTTTGGAAATGGAAAATTCTTGGCCTGCTAACGTTCAATCAAGTTGTTGGAGAAGCAAAGGGTATGTTTTGCTTATAAAGAATGAAAATTTCGGATTCAGGACGTTATCTTTTTCTGAGTTAAATGGTATTAATTATACCGTTACTACCGTCACATAACAATCCAGCTTTAATCAGTCTGCTAAACACAAGCCATTTTATAAAATAATAAAATACTTTTTAATTCTAAAAATAAAAGGGTATACGCAGCGATATTAATTGTTTTTCCGTCAACCAAACCATCAAGTTCCAAGGATAACTTCAAAGATTGCATGCTTAAATGCTTAAATATTAAAACTAAAACAGAAGCACATGAAGAAAGTTGGCATCAACAACGCGCGGTACAACAAGTTTTTACACTATCAAATGGCAGTCTGTCTAGCTGTAAAATACGAAACATCTTTACTGTTCTAGAAATAAAAATGGCGCCTGCTCAAAGTATGCGATGTCCAACTATATACCACACGCTGGGTCTCAGCTGGAGATGATCAGTTGGACGTCCTGGGACAAAAACTTGGTTTGATTACTGATATGTATGTTGATATAGGCGATCGAGAAATTAAAAATAAAAAAAACATACAGGAACAAATCACACAGATTGAGTTAGCCCCAAAGTAAGTTCGAGACTTGTGTTATGGGATACTAACTCAACAATACTATATTTTATAACAAATACATAAATAGATAAACATCCAAGACCCAAAAGATCATTTTTTATCTTGAAAAATGAAATAATAAATATATAATAAACTAAATAAAACAATAAACTTTAATTTTTTTCCCAGACCAATCAGAAAAGGATCATTTTTTTTATCTTGGCCTGACCGGGGATCGAACCCGATTTAGATATTGATGAAATGCATTATTTTAATCATCGTTAACGCCTCATCACCCAAGCGGTCACTACCAGGACTGTAGAAAGTAGTCGTAGCGTTTTCATAATTAGCGAAAGTTAGGGGTCCTAAGGCAGATCTAGCATTCAAGAAGTTGTGGTCACACCCACCCAAAAATCTTACTGTTGCTATCGAAAGGCGTAATTCTGGAGTTAGAAGAATATTTGAAAACAGTTAAATCCGAAGTTCGTGTCTCGAAGTTATGTCGAAGCTAATAGCTTTCCTGATAGTAGGTATACTTTACGTAAGATGGTTCATTTTAGGTACGAGTCAGTTTATGTTAAAATATGACCATCGTTGGAAGCGCATTGCCAGTGACGTCATCGGGCGCCAAATGCGACCTCTATCGCTCGCATATCTAATATTAAATCATAGACTAATTTTCAGACTACCAGGAACACTAGAAAATTATGCCTACGACAGTGATTATTCAGAGAATCATAAAAAATTATAGTCTGTTATCAAATTCATAAGTATTCATCATTAAATCAAGGGTGATTGTTTCTGCCAACCCTGGTGGCAAAACCGCCTCTAGATTTTTGAAGTGATTTCTTTAACAACCACCAGATAGTAGTCGCTACTAACTAACGGTTTAACGAACATTCGAAAGAACAGAGTTATCTTTATTTTATAATTAAAATCTGATGATTATCAGGTTATTTAGGCCTGTAATGTCCACACTGGAAACAACGTAACAAAGAATGCTTCCCGAATCCAACTCATTGATCTGATCTTTGGTCGTTAAGCAAACGCAAAATAGTATTCAAAATTATGATTTGGAGAAGAATTTTACAAGACAAAAATTATTTATTTCACTAGTAGAATACAATAAGGAAATCACAATAAGTATACAAGATTTGATATTTAGCGAGATTATTATTTTTTATATTTTTTAGTAACAGTGGAATTCAGTGGCAAAACGTCCATTCTATCGCACGGTTCATATAATTAGTCTGTGACCGTGATCTCCATACAATAGGCGGTTGGGCAAAGCGCGCATGTACTCACTACGGTTCACTGCCGAAGTGCCGAAGTGAGCTTACGAATTTTCCCATCCCAGTCTGTGATGTGATGACTTTCTACAGTGTAAACTTGGCATTATTATTATAGCGCTTATGCCACTTTGAATGCTTTTTCATTTATTTATTTATCTATCTGCCTGTAGACTCGGGCGTCTTGGGTTCGAGTCCCGCGTGAAACATACTTTTTCTTGTTTAGTTAGGACATTGCAGGCTTCAATCGCTTCATTGTTTGATAATGAAGATTGCGTGCTTTGAAAGGCACGATAAGCCGTTGGTCCCGGCTGCCATCTTGTAGTCGTTAAAGGAACCACGTCAGAGACCGAGAGGCGGTTCGAGAAGAACTCTGACACCAGGATGTGCATGGTAGATTGACCATGACACATACACGAAATAAATGCAAAAGCTAGATGGATACTATTAAGTGCTCCGATTCCAAAAGACATCTATTTTCCGCCTTAAGAATTCCACGAAGCGCGGCTTTCAATATTTTACAATCAAGCTTGGTGGAATAATTAAAATATATTCCAGGGATTTAAAGCTAAATAAGTGTTGGTGCTGTTTGATTTGTTCAAGATAAATTCAGATCAATCAATATTTAAGTTTCGCCTATTAGTCTAAACTAAAACGTATGAGTAGGTGTACTCTTGTCAAGTGAAGTGCCTACTTTTAGTCATCACATTCCTACATAATATAAAACAAAGTCGCTTTCTCTGTCCCTAAGTCCCTTATAAAAACTACGCAACGGATTTTGATGCGGGTTTTTTTTAATAGATAGTGATTCAAGAGGACGGTTTTTATGTCCATGAGAAGACTAGGCGCGTCGCTAGTTCTTAATAATTATAAAAAAAAACAAATGACTACCTAGTTACAGAACACCAAAGACCGGATCACACACACGTGTGGTCATAAACAACAGCCATGAAGGACCGACGAAAAGTAAATTTTAATTGTATTGTTTCTGTAAATTATTTGCAATTTCCATTGAAGGAAACATGACAAAGCCTAAGGAAAGTTCGTAATTAATTGTCCTCATTGAAACTACTAAAATTACACTGTAATTAGATAGAAACCGCACTTTATGAGCGATCGCCTTTATCGTGTGCGCACACGCAATTGTGGCGGTTTTTACCATTCGTGCAGCCTCAAATATGTGGAAGAAACGTGATGAAGAGCCTGCTTTGTTATGCCGCTATAGATTTTGCACCAAATCATACAAGCTTTGTTATGATAAAGTATCACTGAAAGATGAAGCAAGTCGCCATCTTTCGTATAGTTTACGCACCTAGCAGTCACCATAGCAAACCAGCACCTATTTCGACGGCACTAACTGAAAATCAGTGCTTCTGTACAACTTCTGTACAACTTCTGTACAGCTTCATACACGTTATGAACTTGTATTAGTTTAGCCTTTATTTATTGTTTTTGTGTCTGTGGCAATTCAAATAAACCGTTTCTATTCTATTCTAGTTTGACGTCAAGCGACATTTTGACGTCTTATCCAATCATATCCAATCTATTGTGGTACTAGTCGAATCACTGAAGAGTTTTATAGGTGTGAATTAGTTTGGTGGTGTGCGTTGGCACGTTTCATTTGGATATAAGCAATCAGAAAAAGGAAGCATCATACAAACAGGTTTAGGCCAGTTGTAAATGTAGATCAAAACAGAATTATAAAAAAAAAGGAAGAGAAGAAGAGAGGAGAGGAAGGAACTAGCCAAGTATAACGAAAAACACACAATCTTGTAGATTTTTTTTTCAGAATCTTCCGCAGGGTGTACCTAAGTCTGAATCACTCATAATTTTGTAACTTCGAGTAAGCAGGTATTATCTCACAAATTACTATGCTACGAGTATCAGTTGACAACACTGTAATTAGAATACATTATTATTGTCCCCCACGAGATGACATTAGTGTCGTAGTGTGGGGAGGGGGCAACTAGCAATTTGTATGCGAATAGGAACAAATTGTATTATCTGACATGACATGCCCAGTATTGCCCAGCATGGTCTGAGATCTGCACCCGTAGCCAAGTGACAATTTCATAACGCTAACGAATGTCGACAAGAACAAAATGTATAGGATTGACATAAGGTGCATGGCGTAGACAAAGGGAGCTTATGCCCAGCAGTGGGTTGTAAACAGCTAATGATGAAGATGATAATGATGAAGCTGCGGTAAATCACGTGGTCACTAAAATAAACGCTATAAAGGTGGTTAAATTTTGGGCCCGAAAGAATATTTACTCGTAATAGACCATCCATTCGTTAAAAAGATCTGACAATTTACGTGTGTTTTCTAGCTCAAAGCCCCAGCTTTGCATGAGTTTTAATATCCCACTATGCTTTCCTTTCGAAAGAATTTCTCTAAATATTAATGAAATCGGATCAAAATCAATTGGGATCGGATCTCCGTATCATTTTAGTGTTTTTAGTGATGTGTGTATTGTTTTTTTTTTTATAATTTTTCTGCAGACTTCTAACACGGAACCACGAAGCAAGTATTTGCTTCGTACACGGAACCTTCGCTGGGCAAATCCACTAATCCGACTCTCGCTCGTTTCCATTTATTTTTGGTTTTCATCGCGTATTACAACTCTATTCCGTCATCCAAACACATGTCCCGTTCCGTTTCCCACAAACTTCTGAGAAGCGATTAATTTCATGGCTTTCATTTATCATTCGGAACCAGTTTTGCTGGATTTTTTTTTGTTTGTTTGATGCAATGCTATTTTACTAGAGATGAGAGAATGTTATGTTTTTTAAGGTAATTCAAGGACTTTAATAATAACCTAGTTTTGTAAGGGAATCGTGGAATGGGGGAATCATGACATAGGCGATGCGGCTAGCAACCGATGGGTTGCTAGCCTCGCCTATGAAAAAGTTGCCTTTGTCACAGAATAGGTACATATAGTACTTACTACTATGTGTTATCAGTACCGGTCATCCCCTTTCTATGTACAATATATGTATAACTTCAACCGATTTTTTTCAGGGGATTTTGCGTTATGAATGGTATAAATAACCCGATTGTTTAATTATTTTTTTTCTTTCTAGTCTTGGAACTAGATAGATCGGATTTCAAAAATTATTTCTTCGTATGAGACAGCCTGTTGTTAGGAAAGGCTGTAGAGTAGTTCACGGAATGAAGCTATTACTTATATAATATAGTCCATGGGCTACGGTGACCGCTTACCATCAGGTGGGCAGAATGCCTATTTGCCTACTAATAAAAAATAGATGGATAAATATATTGCAAACAAAACGCAAACTATATATATTCCGAAACGAAAACGTCCTCTTTATATGATCTCTGGGACAGGACGTCCATATTTCACTTAAACAGTTAGTGCCGTTCTACAAATGGACAGACAGAAATAGCGCCTCTTTGTACTATGTATCGATCGGTATATAATATATTTAAGCATGCAAAATACGGCAGCAGCTGCTATAAGCGACGTAAAGCGGCCGATTGGATGTTTTTACAACGCGTTTTTAGTGCCACGCCGCGCTGGGACTCGAGTTATTTACTGGTGATTATGTGGAGCGAGACACAAGCTGACGCGGGCCAGACCTTTGTAATGCGGCGCGGGACACAGGTTAAAGCGTGCGGTGTTAAAAGGGCTCTGGATTATACAGATTCGTGACTTTACATGTCTATTAGATGTGACGTAAAAATTGTTTTTCGTTGATTAAGAAATAAAGGCAATATAACCTTCTAAAATATAATATACCTTCAACAACAAACAAAATATACATGACCCGGTTTGATATGCAAGGCACAAATTTAAGCGGAGTGGAACGTGTACTGTGTGGGTTAATCATACAGAATTAGGCACATTCATTGATTTGCAGAAAAGTCACTGACTCACTCATTTATGTATGGACTAATTTCAAATTTAGTCTATAAGAACTGGGTGTCGATTCCGCTAACGTTAAATCACAATCGTGTCAAAATAGTGTTTCAATGGTAGTGCTTTTTTACACACTAGTTACAAGAAATGTATATATTTTTTATATCACTTCTGATGATCACACCACACACTACATTCACATCAGATTATACTGTCATAACTCTTTAAAAAGTGTGTAAAAAGCACTACTATTGAAACACTATTTTGATACGATTTTGTCTTAACGTTAGCAGAATCGACGCCCTGATATTCCGAAATTCCAGTTGATGCTGGTACAAAAAATGCATTCCAGTAGAGTTATCGGCTGTATAAAGTTAGTAGTTAGCAACAGTAATAATTGGATGGATGAATTTTTTTAACAGTCGTTTTAAGTGCGGCACTGAAATTATGGAGTTATTTACTTGCAGTAAAAAGAGGCATTGGTGGATTGAAACATTTGCTTGACCCAATTAAAAAAATAACTATTTTAATTATTTCAGCCTCCACTGAATAAAGATTACATTGTTAAAAAAACCAGAAAAATTGGTAAAATATATCTCATATGAATTATTATGAATTGAAATAAAGCTTTTAGTTTCTTGTTCTGTAGGGTTACTTTTTATTTATGAGTATCTTAACCATGAAACAAACACAAGTGTCAAAATTTCACAAGAAAATACGAATTTGTTAGGGGCCAGTTAGTTCTTTTAAGAAAATTGATGGAGTACGATTTTACAGCACATTTTAGTGCCGCGATGGGGCTCTGAAGTTATTTACTGATGACTATGTGGCGCAAGGTACAGGCTTTAGCGGACAGAAAAATGTCAAATATAATTGTCTATTTGTAGAAACCGTAAAAGTAACCTGAAGCGAATTCATAAATTGAACTAACTCTTAAGTACGCCTTCATAGAAAAAAAAACAGAGGTTAAGCCTACCATAACTTAAAATACATTTTGATTTTGACATGAAAGAACGAAACAAACCATATTTTAGTTAAAATGGGCAAATGTATGATAATTTTATTAATGTAAGTCATTACTTATGGTTTAAGAATTAAGTTTTTAATATATGTATGTACCTCTAATATATAATTTTAAATAATAAAACGTCCATGAAACGCCTCTCTGTATGTAAGCCATAAGGTGATACCTCGGTGAACACTAGCGCCACCGTCATTTAAAAATTATTACTCACTGAAAACACAAGTTATCAAAAATCCCTCTGCTGTAATTAAGGTTCTGGATCTGAAGTTAATTTTAAACATATTAAATTATAATTCCCTAAAGTTACAAATTGCATTATTGCTTAAAACGGCCACTTTAAGCAGTTTTGCAATTTGTAACTATATGGAACTATAATTTAATAATTGAATATGATTAAAATTAACTTCAGATCCAGAACCATAATTACCGCAGGGGGATTTTTGATAACTTGTGTTTTCAGTGAGTAATGATTTTTAAATGACGGTGGCGCAAGTGTTCACCGAGGTATCACCATAAGCTCTCACACTTATCTGCTTAACCCAAAGGTTGACTGTTACACAATATGCTAAGCATTGTCTGCCTTTTATGTGCAATTAAATTAGCAATAATTAATTGTTAAAAAAAATGATGGAATCCTCTTTCGCCTAAGACTTGCACCGCTACTCTCGGTCGCCCGCATTGAGTCAAGCGTATGCTATTATTATTAAGTCCATATGACGTAAGAAGTTGGAGGATTCGAATACGGTTACACGTTTTAATATACCGTTATTTTATACGGGACGTTACTTATTGGCTATCAACACTAAAGTAATGCATATTGATAAGGGTTTATTTAAGTTAAATGACGAAATTAAAGTGCATTTTATTTTCTGCGATACGGTTCGTGATACGATTACCCAATTTCAAATTGATGGGTAAAAATTTTGGATATTTAAAAATGTTTACACAGAATATTAAGAGAAATAAGTAGACCTTTGTAAAAATGTAATCATAATCATTTATTTTGTCTTTTGTACTTCCGTGGGTACTTTTTTTTGTGTGTTTTACTTCTGAATTCTTCTTATTTTATGTTTTTCCTCACTTAATATGTAAATAAATTGTTTAACACCAAATTAAATATATTTTCCTCATTCTCACCTATTTCTGCCTATAAACATCTTTTGAAGGATGAGAGAGGCAGTGAAATCCTAATACTAACTAATATTATAAATGCGAGTGAGTTTGTTTATTTGTAACGCTTTCAAGCCCTATCTACTGCACCAATCCTCCTGAAGTTCGCATACACATAGCTAGAAGTATTGAAAAGGACATAGGGTACCTTTCATCCCGAGAAAAAGTACTGTTTTCGAGAGAAATTCATGCGGGCGAAAGCTAGTATACTTATAGATATAATCAAAGGGTCAAGTTCCATGACAATATTATAAAATTTTTGAACACTCATACCAATTAAGTAGCAACGACTGGATGCAAGCTCGAACGAAATAAAAAAAAAACATGTTTCCTGCGAGATAAGGTCTGATGGATCACTTCCCCCGGATTAGAATGACCAGTTTGACTGAACCTTCCATTAATGTTATATCGTAGACGAGAGAGGTCAAGTGTAGCTGGGAGGTGAACGTTGTATATTTGCCAAGTTTGCTCTTACGCGAGAAATCGAAAATCGATTTAATTTTTTTTTTTTTTTTTCATTTGGTTTGGACGGTATGCTTGTCCGGTTCAGAGGTGCATTTAATTAATTATATGTGATTTTTATTACATTTATTATTTTATCAGCAATAAAAATTATAATGTACTAGCCGACCCGGCGATCTCCGTACCGCATGAACGCACTTTCTTCCCTGAACTTTCACAAATATTTCAATACTAAACCAGTAACCAAATCGGTCCAGCCAGTCTCTAAATGAACAGCCATTGATTTTTATATAGTTGTATTAGACAAAATTAAGTGAGTTTGCTGGACTCGAATCTATTTGTCTCACGACTAGGTGCTTTGAGTCTTTTTGAGCACTTTCGGTATATTAAATTTATTTAAGGTAATGTATTTGTATCCATTACACTAAGTCATAATAAATATCCTTAAAGTAAGTTTATTATATTACGTCCTTAACTTTCGTTGGCAAAAAAGTAAGTCAATTTAGACTGAACCGAGTTCTTTTAGTTATAAATCGAATGTTTAAATAGAATAAAAGTCTTCAAAAGAAAATCGAGCATATTAACATAAGACTTCAGAATATACAGACGTTAAAGGAACCACGTCAGAGGCGGAGAGACGTTTCAGAAGAACTCTGACACCAGGGTGTGCATGGTCGATTGTTTGTGTCCCCTACACGAAATGATGATGATGAAGACTATAGAGGTATTACCAACAGATGTGAGATGCCAAATCTTCTTATTACAAGATAAAATTGAGACCAAAGAAAATTGAGACCTACAATAATCCCTTGCTATAGCGAAACCTATAAAGTAGAATTAAAATATCCATTTAGTACTAATTGAAGAGACCTAGCTATAAATTTGTTTGGCAAGGACAGTTAATTTATAGAGTAATAAAATATTGCTGAGGACCTTAATCGAGAAGCGTCCGTACAGCTATAGATTTTCCTATCTAAATATTTCTGAAGTGAAGCATTTAACGTTGGACATTTTAATGTCACTACTAATTCCATGATTGTGGAACAAAATTGAAGGAAATCGCGCCAGGGGAAAACCTTCACCTTTTTTATACACATAAGTTAAAGGTACACTTGTATTTTTTTTTTGCCAAATGCGTGGACAGAGTGAAAAGAGCCACTTAGGGCAGCATCTACAGAGCGGCCCATAACACTGGTGATCGCATAACTTGGAAGCACATGTGGTCACGATCTTCAGCAATGAGGTCCGATGAAAAAGAAAAAGCATTCCATGATAAGAATATATGAATGTTCTGCTACATGATAAAGTGATCAATTCAGAAGATCTCGAAATGTATAAGTCTTTTACTAACTCATGTTATAAACACGAAATCTAAAAAACTACAGTACAGCTAAAATTTGGTAGGTGACGGCAACTAAAAACAAAAAAGTCTCCAATTTCCTACAGGCATACGAACGATGCCCCGGACAGTTAAAAACGAAAATATAGTTTAGTTGGTCCTGGCCGTTAACGTGAATACAGTTAAAAAAAAGGTGTCAGCCTGTCAATTCTATAAATTTGCAATCAACGACTCGTTCTCACGTCGCTATCACTCACACTTCGCATAAGGTTCAAAATGACATGTGAGAAGTGAGCTTCGAAGTGACGGGGAAATTACCTTACTAAATGCCACATCTTACGTCATCTCATACAAAATCTCACGTCTAATCTAGTTCATCTCCCTGACACGCTCGCAAGGGCAGCGCTAGTATAGATTCGAATTTTCAACCGAGTTTTTAGAATGCCAAGGCCCTGATGTGTTTACCAACCAGATGGTTAGCGCTGGATGCAGGCCGCTTCGGTCGTTCTAGAAATCCTCGGGGGAGGCCTATGTCCAGTAGTGGCCAGCCTGCGGCTGAAATGATGAGATCTCTTTAGCAGCCTAAAAATCTGACAGTACTGTATACTAACAAAAGATCATTGGTCTAGGTTCCCTGTAAAAAGGGTAACGGTCAGACGGCAGTCGCTCCATTGTAACAACCATTATCGCCAAATCTAGGACTATAAGACACTGTTAAAGCGTAAACTGGGAGTCCTAAGCTTTGATGCGTAGGCTGAGGATGCGATGATTATTTGTCTTTCTGTCTAACATTCTGTCTAGCCTTACTGACCATAAAATCCGCCTTACAGTCTGTCTAGCTATAAGTAACTTGTCCCAAGAGACCAATTTATTTCTAGATGCCCTGAATTAGTCGCGTATTTCAGAACGTCTTTTCGCTCTTAGATTTATTTGGTTACTTATTCTACTCTACACTTTTCTCACTAACTTATAAAATCTTATTTTACTTATTAATACTTATTAATAAAATCATTGGCCTTTTCTATTCAACAATATTATAATGTTCTATCTAAAGTGTTGTAGTTTGTGGCAAGTAGTCTCAGATTAAGTGCGATCTTGCAAGGCTGGTCCCTCGGGGACCCTTGACACATAATATATGGTCCCAAATCTCCCGATGGCCGGACGTTAATATGAAAATGTGATTAACTGATAGGAGACCCCTTAAAACAGACATTTTCACAATTGGGATTTTTTTAAAACAGGATCGTGCGAAGGGATAACCTATTCCACAGATTTTTCAAAATTCGCAATTTCGTAACCCGCTTTGGTGTTTTGGTTTGACCGTAAAGTACAACAATAGCCGATTAATCCGATTATCTATATGTGCTTCATCACTATAAATACCTACATTAGTATAAAACAAAGTCGCTTTCTCTGTCCCTATATCCCATGTATGCTTAAATCTTTAAAACTACGCAACGGATTTTGATGGGGTTTTTTTACCCGACTACGGCGAAGCCAAAAGGAAGGGTAATGATTTTGGCAGTCTATGTATGTATGTAAGTATGTATGTATGTTCCACCGTAGCGCCTAAACAACTGGACCGATTTTAATGAATGAGGTGTCAAAAGATTCGTAAAAATAGCGCGGGTAACATAGGCTATATAAATTGTATCAAACTTTTAACTGAGAGAGTTTAAGCCTCAGATTCTAACCTCAAAATTTTTTTAACTGAAATTGGTATCACGTGTTTGGTATCAAAAGAAAGGTCTTGGCGAGCACATTACAAAAATGTATATAACTAATATTGTTTAAGTTAAAATATTGTTAAAATGCATTCGTAAAGTGGTACATTGCACGCAGTCCAGTTATTTTCGTTCGGGAAACGGAAAAGTATTAAATAAAAATTAAGTTAATAAACTATAACCCGACTACGTGGTGTCTAAAAAGGATGAAACAAGGGCATAGTTGAGATATAAATCCAAAAATGCATAGGTACTTAAATGGTCATGGTAAAGCCGTGGTCGCACCCACGAAGCAAATACAAAGTAGTTACTTTGTATTTGCTTCGTGGTCGCACCCGTTGTAAATGAATGATAGGAACACCTTCTATACAGTGGGTGCGACCACGGCTTTACCATGACCATTTAAGTACCTATGCATTTTTGGATTTTTATCTCAACTATGCCCTTGTTTCATCCTTTTTAACCGACTTCAAAAAAAGGAGGAGGTTCTCAATTCGTCGGAATGTTTTATGTATTTTTTTTATGTATGTTACCGGATTACTCGAAGACGGCTGGACAAATACGAATTTTTTTTTTTTTTGTTAATTCAGCAGGTCAGGATCTGATGATGGGATCATGGAGAAATCGAGGGAACTCTTCAAGTTTTGTATTGGGCATGGGTATTTTTTGATATATTCCAAGTTATTTTAGTGAGACAAAGGTGAGACGATGTTGGAAAATTTAACCCACTTTCAAAAATGCAACGTATTTACAACTTTTTGATTGTAATATATCTTGCTCGACTACTCGAAGACCACTGAATCGATTAGTAAAATATTTTTTTTGTTAGAAATGGTATACTTTCGAGATAGTTCCATAGTCATCAGAACAGAATCTGATGATGGAATCATGGAGTTATCGAGGGAACTCTTCAAGTTTTATTGCGATTTGGGTCGTTTTTGATATATTCCATGTCAATAAGGTGAGACGACGCTGATGACGTTTAACCGACTTTCCAAAATGCAAAGTGTTAACAACTTTTTAGTTATAAGGTATTGCGTACTCAAAACTAAAAAGTAAAAAATAATTGTTTTTGCCAAAAAAACCAAACTGACTTCAATTCCTTAACTAAAAAGGATGAATTAATTAATACATTGTTGTTTAAATATGCTTCATATCAAACATTTTAATAAATTTGAAGTTGGTGCCAATTTAACGAATTCGTTGACTAGTTGCTGGCTCGTTAATTATCATATTTTATTAAAATAATCGGCACCTACTTCAGATTTATTAAAATGTTTGATATGAAGCATATTTAAACAACAATGTATTAATTATTTCATCCTTTTTAGTAAATGAAGTCGGTTTGGTTTTTTTGGCAAAAACAAATTAGACACCACGTAGTCGGGTTATAGTTTTTTAACTTAATTTTTATTAATAGATAGGAAAGATTCTAGAGGAAGGTTTTTATGCCGATGCGAAGCCGGGCGGGTCACTCGTTATATTTTTTTTAAAAATTAAAATGTCTGTTTAGTGTTTAAAGGCCGCAGGCAGCTTTTTATTTTTATTTCTTTAATTTTCTATGAATTCCGGGTAAAAGTTCCAAAGATTAGATTTTTCGAGTATTATTAAGCACGATCTCACGACTTGATGGAAAGTGCAGATGTGGCTCGCTGGTTTATCAATACCCTATTCACTCTTCAAAAGACTCGAAAATATATCAGCCGGTAAAGAATTCCACTTCTTCTCCATTCACAAAGCGGTTTCCCTACTGTGTAGGCACTAGGAGATCAGCGCAGCTATGCACCACGAAATATTGACAGCACATGCAATGCGAATGACACATGACGTCACAAGGGGGGCACCATTTAGCAGGGACTGCCGGAAAGATGCGGAAGTTTATTGATAGGTACAATGATGGGACTGACACATGTGGTCAAAACACATTTCATTCTCAAACTACTAGAGCAACATATTTCCAAGGCAGAGAGATACAAGTATAATATCTCCTCCCTAGTCTGTGACGGCGTCGAACTCTTTGCGTCTACCTTATTTTCTACGATTTCGTTCGTTTATTTGGACATTTTCAAATATTGCAACACATGCGAATGACGTCACCTAGGGGCAACATTTGGGGATCTATCCCGCGAGACAAACGGGGATAGGGACTGTCACGGAGTGAGACTTCCGATATTTTCTTTTCTTTTTATTGTTGTAAAATTTTTCAAAATTTTGGCATAGAGTTACAATCTAGCACCATTGAAATCGGGATTTCCGATTCCGGAATTTTCCGTTTTTGTACCGATATTTTAGATCGAAATTAAGAACTAAAAATAAATGCGCTGCGCACGCATTTCCTAATTCTATGCATAACATAATGAACACGAGTGACATGACATTGTGAAGAGAGAAAATTCGAGGACTGACCATAAAACTTTACACACTTAACGTATTTTTTTAAGTGTTAAATAGAAATCCATTAGATAAAAAAATAGTGTAACAGTTGTAAATTTACACAGTTTACATGTAATCACTAAAGCATAATTGTCGAATTTACCCGCCATATTGGAAACTAAAATGAACGGAGATTTTAGAAAAATTTAATAGAATTTTCTAGCCCTCGTCCGTACCGAAGCTGACATCATCCGCTCCCAGGGGGCCGAATGCGCGTGCCGAAACAGCTGATTGCCGAGTATGCCGAGCGACCACCATAAAAAACCTTATAACCCCTCATCCATTCCAATATACAACTTCCTGCAAATATGTTTACGGTCTACATTCCCAAGGCGCTTCTAAGCGACCCTTATTCCAAGCTAAAATTTTCAAAAATATATTCTACTTTCAAAACGCGAAGGTCCGAAATCGCTTGTGTTGAATTCACCAGCTACGCGTCATCGACAAAATAATTTCAAAGCACCTATATAATTTGGACTTTCGGTTGAGACGTGAAAGTCCTTTTTGGAACGACGTTCATTTAACGAGATAAAACTCGAATGTATTTTGTGCATTTCACTTGGTTGGAGGCCAATGCGTGCCTCGGGCTACAGAGGATTGGAGACTTGCACGAATATTCGTATGGTTTAGGAGATATGTTCTTAATTGTTTCAGTGGGTTAGCTACCTACCGGGCATAAACAATTTCACGGCTCGTGATTAGCCCATACCACGTAAACATGTAAATTTTGATTTGTAACGGTAGCTGTAAAGCGCCGGAATGTTAAACTGTTTAGAAAAATATTAAAGATGCCAAGTCGTAAGTGCTTAGTTTAATTACTTTTACTTCACGCAATAAATCAACTTTTGAGCTATATGGGACAGTAAGAAACGATTTAGAAAGGAAAACAAAGGGTAGAAAAAGAATTCAAATATTTTTTTATTTAGTTTCTCTTTTCTATTTGTTGGTTGGTTGGTATTGTTGACTTGGTTATATCGTGCCCAAAAGTACCTATATCCATACCAAATTTCATCAAAATTGGTCCAGCGATTAAGCCATGAAAGCTTACCAGACAGACAGATAGATAGACGGACAGACTTTCGCATTTATAATATTAGTATGGAAAGCATTAGCATTACATTTTTACTTCTTCAATGTGTGTGATTGTGTGCAAGTGATATAAATACTTAAAGAAGAACGATTTTCTCCAAAAATTCAATGCACTTTTCCCCCATTGACAACTATCAGTCAAGACTCACAGACGGACATGCATTAGAATCAATTATGTTTCCGTCAAACTCTTTCTCCAATAATAATTTGATTCAGTTTCCATTTTTGTGTATGAAAATTTAAAAGATACGGTTTAAGCAAAGCCTAGGCTTTGTATTAGCTACCAGAACTATTGTTCTGGGTTGTTACTACCGTCTCTTAAAACCATACAAAATCCAATGAGTAAGCGAGACAGCGCAATACATGATGTAAGGTGACAACTCCTTTACTCTATCGTTCTTTCATGGTTTTAAGGGATGGTGGTAAGCCACCTGTAGGTTAAATGCGTTACTCTCCACAATTCCACATCGCCTTACAACTATAAACTCAGGTCTTTTATTTCCTTCGTTTTTTTTTTACTTTGATGCATCGTTAACTTTAGTAAGTCTTTACTGGCATAGCTTTTCCCGATGAGCTCAGAGCAATGCCTATGTTTGGGAGGTAGCTTGTGCTAATTATAAAACGTTAACCGTTTAAATCTGAGCCTGCATTCCATGGGCATTATCGATCTGTGTGTGACATTTGTGCCTAGTGACGTTCCGTTCCCGGGAATTTCGGAAACTTAATTTAAAATATTCCCTGAAATATTCCCAAAATTATCAAATGACTTTGGAAACTGGGAATATATTCTGTTCCGTGAATTTCCAAAAGGAATATTTCCGAAGTTGTAAATTCGACACATCACCTGGGTAGTCTCTTTTTCATGTCCATTACTTAAAAAAATCAAAATTTTGTTAACCCAAAAACTTGTCACTTATAAATATGCCACTTTCTGCGTTCGAAATGATGGCTTTTGTTGTGCAGCATGCAGGACAAGAGAATGACTAAAGATGCGACGTAGCCTTAATGAAATGGCCAGTCACCCAGTGTGGGTTATGGGTACTATAAAGTGCACAAACTTTGAGCGTTTGACTTTTCCAGTAGTAAATTTACAATTAAGTATATGTAACTATAGCCATATGGGGTAAAAACTCTAAGTCCACGGGGTTCATTAGCTTTTTAAGTTTATAGCTAAATAAATAAATATATAGGGACAAATCACACAGATTGAGTTAGCCCCAAAGTAAGTTCGAGACTTCTGTTATGGGATACTAACTCAATGATAAGTACTATATTTTATAACAAATACATATATAGACAAACATCCAAGATCCAGGTCAATCAGAAAAGATCATTTTTCATCTTGACCTGACCGGGGATTGAACCCGGGACCTCCTGAGTAGCGGTCAGGCATGTTAACCATTACGCTACGGAGGTCGTTAGAGCTAAAGGATTGGTCAAGGTATCCCGTGATTAAAGGGGCTGTATATTTTCTCGCAGAGAGGATCAGCATTACTATTCACCGTGGCAATGCTGCCAGTCTTCTGGGCACATTACTACAATGTAACGACTTGCAGGGAATTTACATGTTTGTTTTTAAATATTTATAACTAGGTTTATCTTATATTTAAGTATTTATTAGTCTTGCTTAAGTGTATTATTCTTTTGTTTCAGTATAGGTATAGATCTAAAGGGAAAATGTTCGTCAATACTTGCCCATACAGAGTTTATGACACCGCCAGACGAGACGAGTCCAGACTGTTTACTCCGTACTTCCAGGAATAGGCGGCAGTTAAATAAATGGCGGCGCATGGGCATGTAAATTAAAAATCGGTTATTTTCGACCATTGCGGTAGAAATCTTTGACGCGTTTGTACCTGAAGGAATACTACAACTACCTAAAGGTTGACTGAAAAGAGATTGCTTAGCAATAATTGCTATCAACTGCATTTTTATAAACCGTGTTTTTGGAAAATAAAATTATTATAAAAAAAACCGTCTTTGCTCCATATATTTGTAGTTTTTTAGTTGTAATTTGCTGTTGTTTTTTCTCCAAACCCACTGGACTGATTTAACTCAGTTGAATTTTGTTAGTATCTTCATCATAATCTGAATCTCTTTCTACAACATCATCATCTTTTTACTGTCTTGTCACGGGTCGTGAAACGTTGAAAACAGTTCTCGTATTGATGCTTCTAGCACGTTTCTGATGATTCCGCATCCACATATACTTTCCAATCTCTAATCATCCCATAATATCAGACAATCAGATGATTCAAGCCTGCAATGTCCTCGCCAAACTGGAAACAACTAAACAAAGTATGCTTCCTTCGAGAATCGAACTTCAGTGTATTTGCTGTACGTAGAGACAACATCGATGTTACGAAGTTTATGTCCAATTAGGATAACCGTTACCATCACTTAACTATTTAATCGATATTTTTCTTTCTGTTTTTGTGCATAATCACAGAACACAGTAATTATAGGTATAATTCTATTCTAAATATCTTTTTTCCTTTTATTGATTCTGTATGTTGTACACATAAAGAAACAAAACATAACAATTACCTAAAACAGAACAAAAGCGGACTAAAAACATCTCTTTCAGCTATTAGCAAGTAAGTCTACTAAGGTGAGAATAGTCTTTGACGCGTCAGCAACATTTCATTAACTAGTGATTATTAATTTAGATAGGTCCAAATGTTCTGTTTTCTATATAAATAGTTTACTAACAATCCGCTGCTACGCTTGGGTTTCGAATATTCTTTTACACCTATAATCCTACTCATAAACGGAAAAGTATGTAAGAATGTATGAATGTTTGTTACTCTTTCACTGGAAAACGGCTGAACCGTTTTGTCTGAACTTTGGAATGAGATTGCTTAGACCCTGGAACACATAGGCGATATTTTTTCCCGGAATTCCCACGAAAGGGGAGCCCCGGGCATCTGCTATATATAAATAACGGTGAAAATCGTTTCTTTATCGTGGCTTAGAAGTTATCGGATTTGTATGGAACCTCTGCACTTATTTGAAAAGTTCAACATTTACAAGGTACATTTATCATGGACATAAGCTTTATATCAATACTATGCGGGCAGCTACGGGCAACAGCTAGTGTACTTACAAAATATTAGGCATGGTTAAAACTTACTTATAAATCTAGTAAAACTTAATGAATCCTACATACATACATATAATCACGTCTTTATCGTATACGGGGTAGACAGAGCCTAGGGCTAGGGCCATAAGACCTTAGACCACATTTAGCATAATGGTAGTTGAAACAGGAATCAATAGTGATGGGTTGCTAGCCACATCGCCTATGTCATGATTTCCCCATTCGGCGATTCCCTGAGTTTCCCAACGACTTTTACGGCTTGCGCGGGAATAGAAGCAGCTGGTACATTCTATGTTTTTCTTTTTCTCCCAGACCAGCATGGAAGTAACTTAATGAATCCTTATAGATAAAATGTAATAAGTCAAAATATCCGTCTAACCTAATTAAACAAGTTTAATGATCTATTTGACCTAAAGTTATTTCGATTACTTGCGAAAATGTCTTTCTTCTACAGTAATTTCTTGGAATCTTTGCTTGTATTCCGTTTTTCCGTTACAAACGTCTATTTTGTGCTTGAACAAAAACGGTTTCTGTATGGGAGAACTTTTAAACTTATTTAGTTGTCCAGCAGTAAACGTATTGATGCATACCTTGAAAATTTCACTATCATATAGGTAAAAACACAAAATTGTTAGGTGAAGAGACAATGTGTGAGGCAATGTATTCGAAAATTTCAAAATCCGAAAAAGAAATAGTGTTGGACTAAGAGTAACAAGTAAAAAATCGGTAATGTAGTAGGTATTTGTTTTAATAAAAACCTATGCAGGCAAAGCAGGCGAGTATAATAATATAAAAATTCTTCTCTGATTCGAGTCTGATAGGTAGGTATACAAATAAAACATCGAAATATTTCTATTGACTTTTTTTAATACACATGGTGCTAAATTTTTAATCTATAAAACTGCTTGTAAACTTTACTATTGTATGGATTAATTTACTAGGTAGGCAATTTGCAATAGTATTTACTGCAATATATATCTAATAGCATGCAAACAAATAATGAATGCACAAATCTTTGAATATCCATCACTTTTGGTATTACTTATACTGAAAGTTCACGAAATCGCACTTATGTTTATAAATTATTATTTAATAACAAAATCCCTAAAGCCTACCTTTTAAAATTGTCGTAGTTGCTTCTAATTTGACCTAAAATGCTGGAATAGTCTTAGTAAAGTTCTCGAAAAATATCAGAGAGGAATGTCGACGCTGCACGATTAGGCCTACAACGAAACCGGTGTGAACGCACGCGGTGCGCTGCGCCCAAATATGCAACTAATACTACAAGTATTCTAAAAATACAATAAAGAAAAGTATTTTTACCTTGTTTCCACTGCTCAATCCACAATTGCAATGTAAATCCAAGACGTGCACAATTTTCCACCCAATTTTGAACAACACTAGCACTGATTCCTTTTGCCTTGAGTTTCCACTTCGATACAATCAAACTATTTTTACAACCAAAACACCGGTTTTATCACGGTTTTTAATCACTTCACTACACCTTAGATTCTCATCACTATGAAGGTTTACCAATTATTATTTCAAATTGTTTGAAAAATTTACGTAGCGTTCTTTTACACAAAACCAATTAAACATTCTTATTTACATTTAATATTTGCCGTAAACCTACGAAGAATTTGTTGGAAATAAATTGAAAATTGAAAGAAAGAAACAAAATGATTGCAAATGTTGATCTGCTTCCGCATCCCAAAAACAGCTGTTCGGGAGTAGTGACGCCAAAAAATCGATAACAACCGGAATAGAATAACCGTATTTGCTCACCACATTATTTTCACAACACAAATTACCAGTGTCACTATAATTTAATGCAACTAAAATCAGATGCATGTACTTCTGAACAATGTTTTTTTTTAATTGTTAAACTTTAGCAATGTCTTACATTTTTTAATAACCGGATATTGGTTTTGTAATAACAAATTATTTGGAAGGTTTCAACCAATTATTCCGTTTTGTTTATGATATTGGTTCTTTTGTAAACGTATTTCAAGTATTGAGGCAAACACACGCGGTCGCGCTCGGTCGCGGACTGGCGGCGAAGGCAGGGGGCGCGCGGGTAGATCGGGGGGCGGAGCGCGGGCGGGCCCGACGAGCGCGGAATGCTATTGTAGGCGAACTTGCCCGCCACTTTTTTTCTCAATTCTGGTCAAACAAGTTTTGTATACAACCTGCATTGTAAGGATTCCGCCATTCTTCGAACCAAGCAACGGTCTTTCTAAACTAAGCGTAAGGTTTCACGAGTTTCGATATTTTTAGCTTAATTTGGTACTTTGACAAAGGGCCTTTGAGAAGCGATCAGTCTATACCAACATAGTTATGCTAAGTCTTTTCTTGACGTCGAAATCATCAAACGGTCATACATAATACTGAAATAAAACCCTTTGCTTAAATTATCTTTTTTCCAAAGAAACAATACCTGACTTCCATTCGTTTACTGGGGCCAACTTGAAAACATAAAAGCAGAGGTGGTAGCCGGTTTTAACATGAGAGACCGGAGTTGGTTAAAAAAAAACTCAACTCCGAGCTGTGCCGAGTCAATTGATCTCTCTGACAATACAATGTGCAGGGTCAATAGGGCTTGAAACCCATACGATATGAATTTACTTATTCCATTAGAAAGAATCCCAAGGGAAAGGTATACCATGACAGCGGCCACAACAGAACTTTGAAACACTAACACCAGGGCATACGAGATCAATTAACCTTGCATTATATTCCATCATCAAAAGTTAAGCAAGCAAGTTAACTAGACATACGCAATGTACTTATTACGAAAAATTAAAAATGCTCAATTTATATTTGACTTAGCCGATATACTTATTCCTGTTTTTTTTTTATTTTAAACCAAGTAGATAGTTACCTACTCTAATGATTTTGATGAATTCCTGTAGATAGAAATATATTAAAAGTACGTAAGTAAGTTTCGAACAAAACATTTGTCTTCAAATCGGATTTTAAAGTGACGGAGATATGCAGTAAAACATTTCAAACACATACACCTAAATCTTCCTCCGTTTTTGGGAGTCAATAATATAAAGGAATTGATTTTAATATGATGAGTCTGCCTAATCGCTTCTTAACTCTTTATAATTTGAACTATTTATCTGTACAGCATACCTCGAGAAACTGGCCGGTGGTACGCTAACTCAATACACCAATATTCCGTCCCTCTATCCTTTCCATCTCAACGACTTGCAAATTTGATAAGACCTACATCTATCTTATAACTAGATAATTACCTACCTAGGTCTGTTTTCGATGGCTGATGTATCCAGTTCACAGACGATCAGGGTGTCGATTCGGCTAACGTTAAATCACAATCGTGTCAAAATAGTGTTTCAATGGTAGTGCTTTTTTACACACTAGTTACAAGAAATGTATATTTTTTTTATATCACTGCTGATGGTCACACCACACACTACATTCACATCATACTGTCATAACTCTTGTAAAAAGTGTGTAAAAAGCACTACTATTGAAACACTATTTTTATACGATTTTGTCTTAACGTTAGCAGAATCGACGCCCTGTGCCCCTAGTATGAGTTTTTCTTAACGCAGACGCTAGCGACTGCGTTAGGATTTTGTATGGAACTTCTTAGTTGCCTTACTATCCGCCAGAGGCGCTGTACAGGTTTGTCATACTAAATCGCTAACGCAGTCGCTAGCGTCTGCGTTAAGAAAAACTCATACTAGGGGCACTGATCATTATTGATGGAGATCGCCCTAAACGTCTAAGCAACATTTGAAAACTCAGTCTATTTTTTTTTCTTTGATGTTTTTTTTTCTCTTGACAAAGCACTATAAGTTACTATGGTCATGTTGGTTGAATTGCAGGTTTTCAAACATTGTTGTGTTGTCGTCTTGACCATCGAAATCAACATTTAAGTGTTTTTAGTTGTGACCCTATTTTTATCCTTGTTTATTATCTTAACTTCTTCTCAAGTCATTTAAAGAACAATATCTTGAGAGCGTTTGCTTTAAAGTCAGCTGATATCCTTAATATGTAACGTTTTGCCATTAATTTAATTGTTTTGCTAAGGTTTGTGAAAATTATAATAAACAAGCGACCCGCCCCGGCTTAGCATGGGCATAAAAACCTTCCTCATGAATCACTCTATCTATTAAAAAAACGAATCTTCAATTGCTTATTTATGCGCGATTCGTGGATTACTTTTTAAAATAGATTATTAGAGTTAATAAAGTTTTTAGAATGCATATCAAAAGTTCCGATCAATTTTGTGTTCCCAGACACAACCTGAGTGGAATTCGACATTCAAGGTTAGAAGGGAACTTCTAAAGTATTCGGTCGGACAGCGATAAACGACGTTCCACGAGGTCGGATAAACTCGGAATTGAGAGAGAAATCCTCAGCCCTTTACATTAGTCAAAAAGAGATAGATGCACATGTTTTATTTATTGCCATATCGCATAACGCTGTGTTTTGAATCCTGGTCGTGAGAGGGAGACGAGTATAGATTTCAGCAGTTCCTCTTTACCTTATCAATGACAGATGATGTGTGATGTGATGAGATGATACATGGCTTCGCATGGGCATAAAAACCTTCCTCTTGAATCACTATCTAAAAAAACCGCATCAAAATCCGTTGCGTAGTTTTAAAAAATTAAGCATACCAAGGGACATAGGGACAGAGAAAGAGACTTTGTTTTATACCATAGATTAAAAAAAAATTGCGTTTTATACTATGTAGTGATTATAGTAATATAAGTAATAGTATTTCAGAAAGGAAGAGCAGCCCACTAATATAAATTAAGTCTAACCAACTGAAAATTCAAACTTTAGCTTATTTTTACATGCTATTCTACCATCGACAGATCAACTCCAACCAACAACGATTAACCTGGTCTTATCGGGTTATCTATAACAATGAGCGATTTACAGCAGTGTTAAATTTATTAATCATTTAACGAATTTTTTAATGATTTTTCTTATAAATTGTGAACAATTTTCATCTTTATGATAATAGTTGCTAAAAGACAAATACTGAAAACACTAAAATGAGCAGTGTATACCAAATTCGGTTTACTCTTTCCATACATAACAACTATATACTTATATGCGTAATTCTCTGATTAACTCGAATTAGTATTCAAGTTGTAACTTTGTCAGTGCATTGCTATAAAGTTATTATAATAGTCAATTAAATAAATAAACAACCAATGGGAGAGGAAAAGCTTGTTCACAAATAACAATAATGGTCATTTAAAATGTATTTCTGTAAATTAAAGTGTCAGCATTGGCGATCGGCCGACATGTAATTCTAGAGTTTACAGCCGATTCCAGTCCAAACAACCGGTTACTTAGTTCCAAAGAATGGTTTGTCAACAGGTTGTTCTAAGAATTTCTTATGCCAGTCGGCCGTTAGAAAAATGACGTGTGCAAATATAAATAAACTGGCTGTTTCGTAAACAATGGCTATGGTTTGAATCGCGTTGAAATGTGAGATTTCAAAATTGGAGCTTTAACTAATAAATATATTGTAAAAAATAATACACACATAAATCATCATTGTTTTACGTTTCGTATAAGCTTTTTCTGATAATTGTACATTCAACAACGATAATTAATAATTTTATTGCCTTTTTGTGGTGAATTACAATAGATGACATGTCTTGAGACCAAACAGAAAGCACGGAAGTTGACCGCTATAGTCTACAATGGGTGACGGATTGATAGCTATTGAAGGCGACAAAGGGACGATTCAAAGAATAGTTCACAAATGGATGAGATGGGTCCAGGATTTGCCACGGGTTTCCCCCATTGCCAGAGAGTTGTCCAAGATTGTTTACAACGTTGTTTTTTTGTTTCACTTGCAAGATGGTAACATAAATAATAATACAAACTAAAGCAAAAGTTATTGAAAAAATGCAAAAAAGATACATTAGAAATTATATTGAAATGATTTGTAATTAGATAAAACTAATGAAAAGGTAGTTCATAAATTGGTAAAACAAATACAATATAAAATTAAATTGGTGCTTGAAAATAAAAATTCAATTTAATTGAGCGCGAAGTAATGAAGTGTCCGCAAAAATCCTAAAAAGAATTGTTTGTTTATTTATTTTTATTTGTTTACTTCTTTTGTATTTTCGAATCTTTTATTGTTCAATCAAAAAATGTCAAACATAATTTTTAGGTAGATAAAAAATTAAGGATATCTGCTTATGTCTGTAACAGTAAGTGTATAAGATAGATAAGTTGAACTGATAAGTATATTATTTTATAAGAAAAGTTTTGGTAAGTATTCGCACTCAATCTATCGACTTTATTTTATTATTAGTTAACTTGCAAAATTAACAATATATTACTTTAGTTTACAAAATTACGTATTTTGTTATTGTCAAAAGTACTAAGTACCTACTTACCTATTTCTCAAAATTCTTGTAGACATTTTTGTCTTCGAATTAAAATACAGCTATATTACCTTGTAATTTAGTAACGTTATATTGAATTTTGAAAGAACAAAACATAATAATAAAAAAAACTGCATTAAAATTCCAAAATCTCAAAAAAAACTTATTAGCGGAAATAAATCGGTAATCGGTAATTTACGGTAATTAAGCTTAGTGCTTTTCACTATCACTGGAACCTGTCGCGGCGCGGCGGGAGGCGGGAGGCGGGAGGGATCGATGCAACGAGCGCGCGGTTGCCGCCCCGCGCGTGTTTGGGTTGCACGGAGCGGCAACGTTGTAGTGCCGCGGCACATCACTAGTTGGGATCGGAGTTGGGAGCGAAGCGCCTAGTTATACCTAGCTTGAATAGAATAATATTACGAATCCTTCCTACCAATGATTTTGCAGTTTACATTTTTTTCTATGAGGCTTCGTTAATTTATTATATATACGCCAGTTTAAAAAAATAAATAATTTATTCAACAAAAGTTAAGTAAACTTACTAGGAAAATAAAATAAAATAAACCTTTCCAACGATAGAAATAATTTATTTAAGTAAATTTTTAAAAATTAAACACAAATGCTGGAATTAAAAATCAGTCCGGATACAACGGATTAAAAAAATCAACCGTACCTAATTTTAATTGTCTTTTAATTCTTTATTAACGTCGATTTCAAATCATCTAGACGTTGTAAGAACGCAACAATATTTTTGGCATAATAAATGATGTATAAACAAAATGAAAAGACTGAAAGCGACTCAACTCAACCGACAAAGGCATAGCAGCTCTTACATTTTAGATATGTAAATAAACTAGCTGTTCCCTGCGGTTACACCCGCATATTGTGAGTATGTATGTACATTATAGGTACTTACTACTTACATACACACATGTTTCAGTTCTGACAAACAATTTTTTTTTAGTAAAGAACCGGCCGGTTCACATAATTTTGACGGTTTATTCTTCGTTCGTCCTGAAATTTTGTCCCACATTTCAAAAAATGATTCGTTTGTCCCAGTCACTTTTATATTCCCGGTTTGTCCCAGTTCACAAGAAGGTACTTTAAAGGTACAGCTAACAAAGAAGTATTTTGAAGGAATAACAAACAAAAACCTGTATTATTTAGAAAGAAAATTACTTATAAAAAACAACGGGTCGAACAAGGAATGCAAAGTGGGACCAACTAGGAATAAAATAATAAAAATTGTACATCGGGACGAAGGAAGCATAATGTTTGGGACTAACTAAGAAATTTATTAGTGGGACAAAACTCAGTGGGACAAACGAAGAATGAATCATTTTGACTAAGATCATAAGATGTAGAGTATGTATGTAATTAACAAATCAATTTTATTTGCAGTAAAAATGGGTTCGGTTAATTAGGTATTTTAAATTACAAATTACTTTGCGTGCTTCCACCACCAGTTAGTTCATGCAAACTAGGTACTGCCGGCCGACGCCTACCCACTACTTTTAGTCCCAGCATTATCATTTCAGCCGCAAGCTGTCCACTGCTGGACATAGGCCTTCCCCAAGGATATCAAGGATTCTAGCACCTGCCTGCGACCTTCTTCAGGTTCTTCAGGTTGGATGTCCGACGCTGCGCTTAATCCAGTCCCAGCATGCCCGACACCATTAGTTTGCACACTCTACACATCATCCTCAGGTACCAAGGTACAATGCAAAGTAACTTTGACTTCCGCAAACCTTAATAATGATTTTGGCGATTGTATTAAAAAAAAACAAAGTTTTCCTAAGCTAATTTATTGTTAACGATTCCTTTGAAGTTCCGTGACCACTGCCTCGTGGATCTTACTCCTTAACATTAGTTTCTTTAATGGTTCCATTTTCCTGAAGAAAGGTAAAAGAGACACCAAGAACTGCTCATCAAATTGATCTTCCTCTACCGAAGAAACCTTTTTACTTTCATTTATGTTATCACATTCATCTATTTTTTTGCGTTTTCTCATAGACGAAGGTTCTTCGTTCACAAATAAATATTTAGCGCCGTCGTGCTCAGGATTTACATTCAAAGAAACTTCTTGGTCTATATTGTCTTCTTCCACGGAATCTTGATCATAATTCTTATCAGAAGCCTCAACAAGGTTTCGTAGGAAGTCCATCTCTTCGAAATAAAGCCATATGCCATTGTATTTACAGTCTATTACGTTCTTTTTTACCTCTTTTCGGTACGTGTCTTTTAGGTTCTTCCATTTTGTTTTTATGAAAGGAACTAGAACAAGATATGTCTTAGGTATATGGTAGTTTGTAAAATTAGATTACTCTATATTATTTTGTAAAACTGGTCAATAAAACACAAAAAAATATGATCTGCACACGCGGGCACTCACAAAGAACTCAGTTATTTGTTCTTTGAAAGAAGTCGAGAGCTGTGCCCCTAGTATGAGTTTTTCGCAGACGCTAGCGACTGCGTTAGCGATTTAGTATGGCAAACCTGTACAGCGCCTCTGTGGGGTAGTAAGGCAACCAAGAAATTCTATACAAAATCCTAACGCAGTCGCTAGCGTCTGCGTTAAGAAAAACTCATACTAGGGGCACCGGATAGGGGGAATCACGGCATGACAGCGTCACGTGACCGCGTAAAAGAATCTATGTGAAAAGTAGAGAAACCCGTTTATTCCCGGTCGTCCCCACCATGTCGTCCCCACTGAGGACGAGTGGGGAAAAAAGTTTCGTTCGTCCCCAGTGGTGACGATTGGCACTTTTTATTTCCCACTCGTTCCGCTATAGACCGAGAGTGTCCAAATAAAAGGGGGTTTCAATAAGAGATTTCACAATTTCTAAGCAAGACTGTCAATAGTTTTGATTGAAAGTAACTAAAAAACTGAGGTAATTAGTACAGTATTATTGAATTTACAATAATTCAATGTTGACAATGTTTAGATAAGTAGTTTACTTTTAAAATGTTTATTTTTTTTAAATCATTTAAAGTGATAATTTTGTGATCAGTCATTTTTTTTATACATAACTTATTACATTTTTCAAAAACTGTTATAGGAACTGTAATAATAATAACTGTAAATAGGTTGATTATCTGTGATACATAATTTTTCCAATAATAATTATGGTAGTTAAATATTTTTAATTTGTTGATTATCTGTTATACATAATAAGTATGGTACATAAATAATTTTAATTTGTTTATTATTTGTGACACGCTCCATAGATCTGCGAGAATTGTTACCTAATAAATAAGTTGATTATCTGTGATACGCAGTTTAAAACTGTAAGAATTATTGTAAATAGGTTGATTATCTGTGATACGCACTGCAAGAATTATTGTAAATTCGTTAATACTGTCCTAATTACCTCGGTTTTTTAGTTGCTTTCAATCAAAACCATTGACAGTCTTGCTTAGAAAAGCGTAATTTAAGCATTTTAACAAACCGTGAAATCTCTTATTGAAACCCTCTTGTATTTTGACTCTCGGTCTATAGCGGAACGAGTGGGAAATAAAAAGTGCCAATCGTCACCACTGGGGACGAACGAAACTTTTTTTTCCCTCTCGTCCCCAGTGGGGACGACATGGTGGGGACGACCGGGAATAAACCGAGAAACCGCCATCTATTTTCATCATTGAAAAACCGCCTAGGTGGACGGAGCCAATGAATAGGTCTTTACTGACTTTGTAAACTGCAATTGGTAAGTACCTTATAAACCAAAACTTAAAATAGCTAGAAGGTAGTTAGTACTTGTTTACGTTGCATCCCCTTTTAAATTAAATTATCATTTATTTCGCCATATAATTTGCTATCAGTGCCCCTAGCATGAGTTTTTGTTAACGCAGACGCTAGCGACTGCGTTAGCGATTTAGTATGGCAAACCTGTACAGCGCCTCTGGCGGATAGTAAGGCTACTAAGAAATTCCATACAAAATCCTAACGCAGTCGCTAGCGTCTGCGTTAAGAAAAACTCATACTACTTATCTTCTTGTCTAAAACTGCAAACTCATCTAACTTACCTTCCTTTTCTAACTTGACAGCTATTTCTACCCAAGCTTGGGCCCCACATCTTTTTTTGTAATATTGCTTGTGGTGCAGATTCCACAAACACTCATGTTGCTTAACTTCTTCAATCAGTTTTAAACTGATCGGGTCTTTTTTACGCTTGTAAGCGGAAAGTAACATTTGATCAAGAAATACCGTTGTGGACATGACAATCGACAAGACGCGGCGCGCGTAGCGAGCGAAATGGCGGAATTTTGGCGCGGAATGAATGAATAAGATAGAGCGTTACGCGAAATAGCGAATCGTTTGACGGTGCGGTGTTGCTACATAGTGCATTACTCAAGCGCAATGGTATGGCACAGAATCAGTAATGCAATGGCTTGGTTCACATAAGCTTTGTACCTAATATCTTATGTTTGTAGCCTAGGCAGATGATAATAATAAGTTTTAAAACTGGTTAAGTGCGAGTCGGTTTCTTTTATAGATCCCGTATACTTTACTCTTTGGATATACAAAGTTTTTTTTTTCTGAGAATAAAAAGTACCATTACCTAGTTCCATCGGACAAATATTTCAATTTCAACAGCAAGTGAGTATGATCGAACACTAAAGTGTTGAACAATTTCTGCCATGAAACAATTTTCTTGCAAATGTGTCTACTACAGCCATCTATATTTTGATCCGCAAACTAAAACAAATCGTGCTGCTGGCGGCCGGCGCGGTTATCTACTTGAGACGCACCACGGATAGAATGCTATACTAGGTCGCACTCGCACTGAAACGCCTACATATTTTCTTTGAAGTTGCATAGGTATAATATTATGACGTTACATAGATATAAAAAATAAATTTTATGCGAGGTATGATATGCATCATGATAATAAATTAAATTTGTAATACGATCCATGAAAATTTTAAGGAGTATCCAATATGGTATGACTTTAGGGGTATAAAAAAAATAAAACAGAAAATTAAAAATATTAAACAACCGTATTTACTTGTTGCTACAAAACTTAAGGTTATGCCACATACTTTACATATACCTTTGATTATTAAATATCTAATCAAAGCTTTATACCTATCAAATATAGATTTACAAAAATAATTTGACAGCATTAAATTTGGGCTGTGAGACACCAGCGAAATAGGTCCTTAATACTTTGTTGAAGGGATATCTAGTACCCTAGTATGAGATCTTATAAAACGCAGACTTTGATTATTTGATAATGACACTTACAGATCAACCCCACTACATACATTGCAGCCACTAGTCCACAGTCTAATGTTATTTTATGACAGTTAACAAATTGACGAGGTGATACCTTCAAAGAATTTCAAATCGCGCGCGGTCTCAAGACAATTTTTTTTTTTAATCTTTGAATACCTTGGAGAACACTAGCGCCACCATCATTTAAAAATCATTATTCACTGAAAACACAAGTTATCAAAAATCCGTGTTATGTAATTAAGGTTCTAGTTCTGTACCTCTAGTATGACGCTAGCGACTGCGTTAGGATTTCGTTCGTATGGAATTTCTTAGTCACCTTACTATCCGCCAGAGGCGCTGTACAGGTTTGTCATACAAAATCGCTAACGCAGTCGCTAGCGTTTGCGTTTAGAAAAACTCATACTAGGGGCACTGAAGTTAATTTTAAACAAATTAAATTATTAAATTTTAGTTCCATATAGTTACAAATTGCCAAACTGCTTAAAGTGGTCGATTTTAGCAATATTGCAATTTGTAACTATAGGGAAATATAATTTAATAATTTAATTTGTTAAAAATTAACTTCAGATCTAGAACCTTAATTACATAACACGGATTTTTGATAACTTTTGTTTTTAGTGAATAATGATTTTTAGTTTATGGTGGCGCTAGTGTTCACAAAGTTTAATTTCATTGTTCACATTATATTTTTGATAGTTCATTAGAATATGAAGTGTTTGCTAATTCATTAATCAACATATCTTGGATTTTACTTCTTAAAACCAGTTTTCTTACACTATCCATTCCTCTGAAAAATGGCACTAGAGATTTAAGGAACATGAGATCATACTCATCGTCGTCAGTGTTATGTCTATTATCTATAAATGGGTCTTCCTCATAAATAGGGTTCTCTATAGGGTTATCTGATTGTATTTCAACCTTAACAAGCTTCTCTACATCCTCGCTTATGTTATCTGCTTCAAGCATTTCCTCATCACTATCATTTTTTGTAGTTAGCAGGTCCGTAAACTCTGTGTTGTAAGTAAATTCCACTTTCACGAATGTCATCATATCGAAGTATTGCCATGTACCTTTGTATTCACCATTGATGAAGTTCTTTTGTGCTTCTCTTCTGTAGGTAAACCTTAAGTTTTTCCATTTGATGCGGATATCGTCGACTGAAAAATAACAGCAATTTTATTTTTGTTTACTGAGATGTTAAATACCTATAAAATCAGCAACTTCAACTTTAACTGTTGTTATGATCGTAAAGTATGATTTTTGGGTCTTTACAATTGTTCACTCCAGTAGGATTTAATGTCCAAATGTGGGACAACTAAGGCCCCAAAAAAGAAATACAAAATTGTTCGAAACAGATTGTGTGGACTGAATTGGCATCACAATGACCTATAACCACTTTATGCAGCATCAGATTAAGACTGCCTCTTCTGCCCTACTGATATCACTAACCTGGTTTTACTAAAGTGTCAGACAACTGCCGCCACGCCTGATTAATTGCGTTAGTTCGTTTATTGCCCTTCAACACAATGTCCTTGTTCCACAGGCACTCGTGTTTCTGCACCTCATTGATCAGTTGAACCACAGCCGGATCAGGCTTGCGTAGGGCAAACGCTTGGTTTTCTCCTTTGTTGTCCTCATCTGCAATTTTCGTTTTATAAGTAGGTAGGTCGCGTCATATAAATAGAACGCTCTAGAAGAGCGGAGGGAGTAAACTTGCCCAACACGGGAAGCCAACGAATACTCGATGCTGAATAACTACAAGAACCGTTGGTACTGCGATTGCCCACGTGGTAGGTATTTAATTTTTGTCAAAGAAGCTATATTATTTATTATACTATTGGCAGAAACAAAATCAAAAGAAAATTATACCTAACTGTTTAATGCATACTGCTTTAGTGCTTGTATTGTGTGCGTGTAGTTTTTGCTTGTGTTGGATGATGTTGTCGAGCGTGTGCGTAGTGACGTGTTCGAATAACGGTTTAGCGTTAATACTTATTTGTGTGTGTTTCCCCGCCTCGCCCCGCGCCCATGACCAAGAATTTAGCAGACTTTTAAAAGTAGAAATAAAATAGGTGCGCGTGCTGTGTTCGGTTGGTTAGGCAAGAGTGAATATATAAATGTAATTATCAAACCTGATCCCACTTCGTCAGTCTTGTCTCCCATGCCAATGAAATCCCTGAGAAATTCCAAAGGTTCAAAATACTTCCATATTCCTTTGTATTCGCCATCCTGATAGTTCTTCTTCAACTCTTTTCTATACGAGTCTTTAAGGTTTTTCCATTTTACTCGTAGAAGAACTCCTGTAAAAATATTTCATTTTTTAACACAAACTTATGGGTTGTTACATTACAATACAATCTACATATTATGGTTTTATGTCATGCGGCACTGCTTGTATTATTTATTACCTATACTGAGGCGAAATGTCTTATGCCCCATCAGAAATGAGGAGATCCGTAGGAGAACTAAGGTTACCGACCCGAAATAGCCCAGCGGATTAGCTCTGTAAAGTGGCAGTGGGCAGGGCACATAGCGCGACGAACCGATGACCGATGGGGCAGAAAGGTTCTCGAATGGGGACATTCAACAACATTCGGAAACCCATCGACTGATTGTTGATTGACTATACCCACGGAACTTGCTATAATATATTAAAAGTTCAGTGACTACACCACATAGTAACTATACATATACTTCTCTTTTACTACAAGAAGCACTACCACTAGCGCCATCTGTTATTTATAACACGAACCGTGAAGACCACGCTTGATTTTCACAATAAAAGAACCAATGAACCAAACTTAGTAAGTACCAAACCCAATTTATTCTCGTTTCAAATGAAACTAAAAGCAATATTTCATAGTAATCTGTGATCTAACTATAGCAGCAGTAGGTATATTATCGCAAAAACTAACCTGGTTTACCCAATTTGGCGCTAATGTCCACCCAAGCCCGAGCCGCCGCCGCTGACCGTCGTCGTCGTGGTTTGGTGCCGCTCTCCGTATCCAAACTCCACAAACACGGGTGTTTTTTTACTTCCGAAATCAACTTTGGCACGTCTATTGTTATTTGTCTTTTATGCATTGCTGATAAGTACGCGTACAACACGACTACACGCGGCGGAGTGAGCTAATGGGATGAAAGCGGTGTGGTGAGCGGCAGAGGACGAGGCGACGTTCGACCACATGAGTAAGTATAGTACAGACTTACAGAGTGAAAGGTAAGGTTTAAAATATTTGTGAGAATACTATTCTGTTTTACGCGTTTTTTACGCGTTCCACCAAAGATAAAGTTTGTGGTCGAAGTCGAGTAGAGCGAGAGATGTGCTGTAAAAACTTGTTTATATAAAACGATTTGAAAATTTATTTACTGTTATATTAACTCTATTATTGTCAGCATATTTTGTTTTTATGTGGACTCCAGAATATAATTTGAGATTTAGATTCCGATTAATTTCGACCATTTGTCGGCCTTGACGGACTTATCGTGAAATGGGTCCTGTTGTAGTGTCACAGAATTAGTAATACTACCTACTACGTAGGTATTAAATCTAAACTGAAAGCGAATAATCGGTTTTTGTTTGTTTGTAAAAACTTTATAACTTAATGTATGAAGCGATACAATTTTGATTTCAGCGCCATCTGAAATTAAATGAAATTATTGAGAGAGGCATATGCCCAGCAGTGGGATGTAAAATACCAATGGTGATGATTATGATAGAAAATTCTTTATTCATTCGAATTGAAAAAATGTATACTTATCACTCATTGACGTCATTCATAACATATTTGTTTACCACCACTTCCAAAGCTCAAGTGGAGAAGAGTTGCAGTATTTTCTCCAGATATCAATTTGCAAATTTTGACAAAATTTATTATAGACGAATTAATATTTGCGTGTTATATTTTTCTAATTTGCACTGAAATTAGAATTAATTACCTATGTTTGTACTCTTATGTTCCCACAAAGTTTTCTCTCTGTTTCATTATCATGTGGTTTGTCGCCCGCCGCGCCGCGTGGCGTTGCCGTTTTGTGCATCACTAGCGGGAGCAGTGGCGGGAGGTGTCGCGTCACGCGGGGCGAAATGCGATTTCGTAATTGATAAATAAAATTTGACGAAATGAGAACCTCCTCCTTTTTGAAGTCGGTTAAAAACAGAAGAAGGTATTGCTACCTACTTACCCACCATGCCCAACGAATACCAAGTAATTTATAAACTTAGGTTATAGTATTGGCTAAGTTTTTAGGGTTCCGTACCTCAAAAGGAAGGAACCCTTATAGGATCACTCGTGTGTCTGTCCATCTGTCTGTCCGTCCGTCTGTCACAGCCGATTACTCTGAAACCACTGGACCAATTGAGATGAAATTTGGTACACATATGTAAGTTAAAGACCCAAAGGTGCATGTGTAACGTAAATAAATAAATTATGAATTTGGGGGTCACTTTTGGAGGGTAAATCACAACATTAAAAAAAAAAGATTCGCTAACCATATCGTGTGACATATCAAATGAAAGAGCTCGTTATGAGGACCTCAAATATATTTTTGTTATTATTGTAATATAAATAGTTTTCATTTTATCCAGGAAAGAAGACGTAAATTGACCATTCCCACCTGATCTCCGAAACTACTGAGACTAAAATTTGAAAAAATTACGGAATATAGGTCATTGCCTGTAGATTACAGGAAACCCTACAAGAAGTCTGTCAATTGACAAGTAGAAAGACAATTAAGTGGTAAATTCAATATAAAACGTTTAAGTTCACTAAAACACCACTAGATGGCGATAGTAGTAGTTAGTTGAAATACCACAATTGAATTTAAAAACTGACATTGGCATTGTACGGAACCCTCTCCACGCGAGTTCAACTCGCACTTGTCCGGTTTTTATTTTTAATGCTTACAATTAACTTTGATTATTTAGTACTATTAAGTAAGCCACACGTAAACAGGCAAAGTACTAGGTACTTATTTATGCAATATATATATTTACGCAATTTTTATTATATTAATTATTTACTACTATTATATTAATTATATACTAGTACCGTAGTATCTATACTACCTATAATTTTTTATTTTATTGTGAGTTATTTATCTGTGTAATTCATTTAATCTTGTAATTTTTATTTATGTTAATGTTTTATTCAAATATAATATTGAAAACGGCATCAAAGAATTCTGTAATCTGTCTGTGCTGCTATCTATACCAAAATCCTGAAATTAAATACGAGATGACGACTTGCACAGTTTGTTTGTTTAGTTACCAAATATTTCACTAGATGTCTTTGTTTAACTAAAATTAATTCACAAAATTATGTGGCAAAACCTCGTAAGTCTCAAAAATGAAGAGTAGAAATCTTTTATGAAAACGCAACCATAGCGAGTTGTAGGTTTTAAATGTGATGTCAGTAGTGACATCTAGTGGCAGGCTTTTAGAGACTTTTCTTAGGTATAGGTATTATTAGTATACCAGGTTACCAGGTGGTTACCAGCTACTTGTAGTTTTATTTAGGCTGGAATTAACGTCAATGTAAATCCACCAATTTGCCTCTTTTTATGAGTTTACAATAAAATAGTCATATGACGAATTTACATCCGGATTTTATGACGAATTTACTTCGACTACAAACAATATTTTATAGTGTGTAACAAGGTATTTTATGTACTTAGACATCAATACTAATGTTATAAATAAACTAATAGCCAAACCGCCAGACCGATTTTGATGAAATCTGGTATAGATATAGTTAAGGGCCAGGAGCCAAACATAGACTACTTTAGGGCGCGATATAACTGAGTCCCAAATGAGGCCGCGGGGTAAAGCTAATTTACTATAAAGGGAGTAAAATGAAAAATTCAGTTTTCCGTCCACATTTTATTCAGAGACATTGGTATAAAATATATGAGATATAAAACAGCACATTCATACGTAATTAAAGTAAAATATATCAATATAAAACACGTTAATATAATTTCATTAAATAAATAAAATGATGCGTGAGGATATAGGGCATTGTACAATATGATTAATTCTTTAATTTTTTTACACCATAACACACGCCTCTAGCGAAGAGAGTCGGAAAAAAAAATACAGCTTAAACGGAATATCTACGAATATTCCCTGTGATATGATAAGTCAAGTGTGAATAAATACTGTTTATAGTTTTAAGAAAGTATAAGTATTCATCATTTTCGAGATGAAACATAACATAGTTATAATTTTTGAAACATAATTATATATCTATGATTATATAACAATGTCAACCATAATTTTTTTACCAAATAGTTTTAAATTGAGTTTGACTGTAAGGTAGCATCCAGATACGAAACTTGAGAATATGGTTTCTCAAATATCTCCAGAAAGAAAATAAAATAAAAGTAAATAAACGCTATAAACCAATTATAAACGTGTCTTTCAAAGCAAAGCTTTCAATATTTATCACAGTGAATAAAGCTTTACCTCTTTATTCAGAAAAAAATAACAAACGTTAAACATGTTAAGCCAATTTTTAAATAAAATATGTTTTGTCGAAACACCCCGTTTGAAAGGGTTTTCGTTTTTTTTTCGACCGATTTTGAAATTTTGGTGTTCTTATATATTATGTAACATATATATTTTGAAATATTTTAAAATGAACGCCATGAAGTTCCACCTTTAGGTACTTATAATGGACGTTTGTTAAATTTTATGAATAAAGCGGAATGATTTGGGATCTAAACGATACTAATTTGTTTTCTTGTGCTGATGATCAAATTTTAAATTTTAAGTTTCATTGATTGCATGTATACAGAAAAAATATATTAAAAATTACAATTACATCAAAAATCTCCTGCGCATTGTAGCAGAAGTTAATTTAATAGTCTGATGACCAACATGGCCATAAAAGGGATAAACATGACTTACCTTTTAAATGATAAATCAACATTGTAACAGTGTAGACTGGATAAATTTAAAGATATTATAATCATTAAGTCTTAAAACGTCACAAAACATTGTCTCTTTTATAGGTAGCTCTTCGTTTTCTTGCTCTGACCATCTTCTCCCAACGCTAAGTGTTATTTTAGAGAGATTGGTTCGAATGGCTAGATAGCAATTTGAGCCAATCTTCATAACCTTGTGCTAATCTCATACAAATTTCGGCAATTTTTACTGTTTATTAGTTCATCTGGTACGACACCTCTGTTTCTCCGATTAACCCTATAAAGCTTCAAATGTTTGAACTATTGAATATAATAAAGTTAAAACTACTGAGTAACACAGGGCTATAATTCCAAACCCATAATAAGCTGACGTCATGACATAAATTACTCAATAAAATTCAGCCTCATAGTTTTTGAGATGTTATGTTTTTTACTAGGTCTAGAACAAATTTCGCCTGAAAAATGATTCAAGACCTTTCGCTTTTAAACATAAAGATTTTATTTGATCATCAGCATAAAATTAGTGGACTATTCGTATGTAAGTACACTGTTTACTTGATAACACCGATACATATTAGTGATATTGTATGATTTATAGCTAAATTAATCCACAACAGCGATCCATACATACAAAGCATTGCGGAATGTCTGATCAATAACATACAACATATATAATAACTACCGTTAAAAGTTTTGGAAGAAAGAAATTTACATTTAAAAAACTAAATTTATATTTTTAATTTGTAAATGTAGTGGTTATTGCAGCAATCAGTTGCATAATTGGTTATTTAGATGACTTATATTAAGGGGCTTACATCACGTCTAAATTGGCATGTTTATCTGAGAAAAAGAAAATTCAAAATTAAATATGTTGTATTTACAAAGTTATAAGCATAAATGAATACAATTTATTATTGTGCTCATTTATTGTACGAAGCAAATATTTAGTATTTGCTTACCAAATTCTTTTTAGCATAAAGACATCAGTTTAGGATAAAATCAAGTGTTGAATGACGAGTAAAATTTATTTCTTCCAAAACAAAATAAAACCTAAGTACTGGAAGAGACTAGCAAACTTAAACTGTTTATGTTAACCACAGTTTATTGTATTAAACTCAATTCCTGCCCTCGTTATTTCTTTCATATATTTTAAGTCTCAGTTGTTACTTTCTTATATTCTATAATGATTTATTGGTGAAAAATATGTATTTCAATATTATACAAATTATGTATAAGGCTCAAATGTTGACTATTTAACACAATAATATAAGTATACATATAGTAAGATTAAAAATTAATTATCAAATAGAAAAATTTATAAATTGCACTTTTTATTATAATATTGCGAAAAAGTTTGTGCTTGTATGTTGTGTTTTTTCACTTATATAATTTGTCACCAATAAACCACGTCACTCCTCACCTCATAAAATTCGGCTTAGGTAATAATTATAGTGGTCAAATCACTGTTACTTTGGCACGGCAATAAATTTCATGACAAGCGAATGTAACAGAATGTATAAAATTTAAATGTAACAACAATTTAAATTCGGCCATTGATTGAACATGCATAAGCATTTAATCGAAAGTGCAACTAGATTTTAGTCGCTTTTAAATTTGCCAATAAAAGAATTAATTAAAATCTTTAGACTCATTCTAGTTGCACTACGAACGAATAAAACAATTTATTTTGGCATCATTTCAAAGCGAAATTTCCAAAGTACACAAGATCCTTTGAAATATATACTTATAGATACATTTTATATACCACTTTTAAATGTCCTTATAATCTAGCACATCGACAAACATAAATAACATGGAATACTTAAATTAACATCGATATCATATAAGCACAACATACATTGTCTTCATTAATTAATTGAAGTAAATGACCAACGATTTAACAGACATTGTCAATTGAAAATTATATATACGTGAAAGAAGGTAATTGAACTATTCAGAAAATTATAGATTATGCCATGATCCAAAAACAATATGAATACGGCGAACACATTTAATTTTATAACTGTACCTTGCACTCAAGATATGCAAATAAATATTGATAAGCCTCCGCGTTTCATATTACTGGCATAGTTTCTTGATACTATATTCAGAACTAGATATATACATTCAAAACTTAAACGTCCTTAAATATTAAAAGAGCAGGTTTAAAAAAATCTAATAAGTATTTCCTTTAAGTATGTTTGTTTAAAAATAAATAGAAACTGAAATTTTGAATGCGTCTTCTATTTAAAGCTCTTAAATTCACCAAGACTGTTACTCGTATTTTATTTAATTTATTGTTATTTTCGACTAGATTTGTGATTATAATAATTAAACTTACATTGATAAAGTTTCTATATTGCTTACTCTAAAAATCTTAGAATTTAGAGCAGTAGAAAAAGCACTCAAAATCCCAAGACAGTGGACCAATTTGGACCCAAGATGACAAATGAAATTGATACACGAACTACAAATAATTTAATAAGGTAAAGAAATTATCAAAACTGATAAGTAATTTCATCGAAATTTACTTTAGAACACTCTTTCTCAGTCTCTTAGGATAAAAATTCCAATATTTTTCCAAATTTTAAATGCAGCTTTCGGAAAGTTATGAATACCTGATACAATACATGATGTGAAATGATTGCTGAATTTACCCAATGCAATGATGGTTTATTTCTTTAAAGAAACTGATAACTTAATTTATTTAGTTCAAAATTACTTAGTAAGTAGATAGTACACATGGTTTTTTTTCTGTATATAAAAATGTGAATATTTCTGGAGATACAAGATAGTATCTTCTACAAATAATTTATAAAAGCTTCTGGTCAGACAATTTTTTTTATTTTTTGTGATTTCATGCGAAATAATTGCAATGCAACATACGAGACTAGAAGCAATATTTCTGTATAAAAATATTACTATTAGACATGATTACCTACAATACAATGTTTTTTGCTTAGAATGTTTTGTTTTTATTTGTGCAAAAGGTTATTTAGATACTTATATTTGATTTAAGAGGGGTGTAAGATACCTAAGTAAATTAAAGTTTACATTTAGTCTGACCGAAAGGAAAGGTTTTTGTCAAATTTTCATAAAACGTATGTAAGTAAAATAAAAATTATAGAGATGGCGATAATCAATGTAAGCTGATATTAATTTACTAAGAAATTTTATGATATATGTTTTTCCTGTATTTTTTATTAAAACATCGATCAACAACACCTATTATTTATGATAAACTATTGTTATTTAATATTGTGCTATATTTAAATGACTATTCGAAGGTTTTTTATTCAACAATTCCTATTGAAATTAGTTACTATATTTTCGATCCTTACAGGTTAACACAGTAGATATATTTTTGGTATAAATTGGATAGATCAATTTCTTTTAAAAATACTTAGTTTTTATAATAATTCATGTTAAAATATTTTAAAATTTAATAAAAGTATTTTAACGGGCTATATAAATTCGTAGTAATAAAGAAATTATAAATCAAACGATATTTTGTAAGTTGTTAAAACAATTTTCTGTTTTTGAGATTTTATAAATGTTTTGTTTTAAAAACGAGAAGTGCTATGTGTATCTGTAATTAAAATAGACAGTACTAATGTTATATCTGATAAGTAAATGTGAAGTGTAAATGAAGCAAAATTTATTAATAATAAATTCTATTTAATAATAAGTACAGATTAATAAAATACCTTTTGTTGATACGGACGGTAAGGTTTTAGAATGTTTATTGAGATTTTTTTTACAATTCTTCTTTTATTTTATAACAACTGATAGTTTGTTTAAGCTTTTTATTATTATTTTTAGAGTGGTCCGTGTGTTAACTTCTTTCGATAAACATTACCAATTATTTAATCCGATTATAAAAATCAAATATAAATTGGGATATTATTGTAAAAATCTCAAAAATATATGAAATAAGTGTCGTGACTTCTTATAGTATAGTATGATTGATGATTCCGAGTAAGAATATATTATTTTTAGAAAAATTTACGATGAAATTAATGTTTGAGGATAGGTTCTAGGTAAAATGATATGTAACGAACTCTGTATCTTATTTTATAATGTTATTGATTGTTACATGATTATGAAATGCAATTATACATAATCGAATCAATAATGTTACCAAATATACATGGTTGAGTTTTTTTACATGCATTTCACAAAAATGTTAATACATTTACTTAAACATGACAATGACGTGGGGTACACAAGAACGAATGAAAAATCTTAAAAGTTTACATTAATACGAAATACAAATATTCAATTACCGTAAAATTCCTCGGTCTCGAGTAATTTTACTTTTTCCTTTATATTCATAAAACTTTAAAATACATTCAGCTGCATCGGTCCTACCTTTCTTTATGAATAAATAATAAAATGTTGTGATAATAATGTAATAATCATTGAATGATGAAATTATGTCAAAAGCATGACAACCAACTGACATCTTGAACATAATTTAAATTTAATAATCCAATTTTACTTATTAGTTTAACAATTTTTATTTTATTTTATTAAAATGACACCCAAAATAGACTTATAAATTTGATTGTTAAAATATTTCCCTAGGTTACTTTTACCAATTAATAAAATAAATCACTTCAAACCAAAAAAAAATCACTTTTAGTTAACGTTTGCCATATTTGTAATTTAACCCTTTGGTAAACACTAACACCACTCCTAAATAACAATTACTCTTAATTTTTTTCTCGTTTTGTGTCTACGAAAAAGTTAATTAAAGACACGACAGTATAAAGAACCCAAGGACCGATCGCCACCATACCTTAACCTAACAGCGGCACAACATGTATTAATTCTAATTAACCTAACTGGTCTGGACTTAAGTGTCGCTCGCTGCCGAAGGCTGCTTGACCAGGTCGAAGTCTTTGCCAACGCTGGCTTGAGCCTTGAGCTTGGGTTTCTCATGTTTGTGCTCGTGACTTGTCTTCTCTTTGTTATCGCCTGAAAAAGAATTAGATAATTTATTAATTTCACTAGAATATGGCGTGAGAATAGAAATCGAATTAAATTTTCTACTAAATAAACAATTTCATTGCATGTATCATCGCATTGGTGTAAACTGTAAAGGTGTTATTTATGGTTTTTAATAAATAAATAAAATAAATAAATTTTATCGCTTATCGATCAATGTGTTTAGAGAGATACGCACAGTTGAATTAGTGAAAGCTCCTATTTACGGTTATGTTGTTTGTGGCTTGTTGGAGTTTTCAAAAAAGGAAAATTACATGTACTTAAAAGGAACAATTGACTTTTTAGAGCTGTAATAAATTTTGCGAATATTTTATGTATTTTCTGTAATGTGTTAAAACTTGCAGGTTCATTTCAATAAATTATTAATGTTGAAATTTATACATCACTAGCTTTCGCCCGTGGCTTCGCCCGTGCGATATTTCCTCGGGAACAGTGATTCTCGGGATAAAAGAAACCCTATATTCTTCTCAATACTCCTAGCTATGTGTGTGCGAAATTTCAGGAAGATTAGTTCAGTAGATAGGGCGTGAAGAGGTAACAAACAAACAAATATACAATCTCACTTTCGCATTTATAAGATTAGTTGGAATATTCTTTAACATGTACCTGGTTTATCATGATTGCCATGGCCTTTATCATGGCTTTTATGGTCGTGGCTTTTGTGGTCATGGCTTTTGTGGTCATGGCTTTTGTTGTCATGGCTTTTGTTGTCATGGCTCTTGTGGTCGTGGCCCTGATGGTGCTTGTCGTGATGCCCGTGGCCGCTCTCGACCACGCTCACCCCGTTCTTGTGTGCTGCCTCATGTTCCTCTTCTTCTTCCTCACGAAACTTTCGGTTGTACCAGTGAAGGCATATACATCTGGAATTGTAAAAAAAAATACGTTTAGCATTATGTTATTTATATTTTGTTTGTTACACTATTGTTTCCTTATAATTATTCTCCACTAAGGCTTATTATTAAGGCGTTGATAGTAAAAATAAACTACATTCAAAAATACTAAAACACAGAGAATTCAAATATAATCATCATGAAAGGCCTCATCATGTCTACTAAGCCAATAATAATCCACCATTATTATGCACAAATACTCGAAAATAAATAAATTTTAGGAATAAAATCAAGCGTGGATAAAGTGGCAGTTTACTTTTACTCCAAAAATGATGTTAGGTACATCTATAATACCACAAATACCAACTTTCAATAGAAGCGAGAGTGAGACTATCTTCACGCGTACATTATCGATTGCGAAAATATATTTAGGCAAGAGATTTTTAGAGGCATCAACGTAACAGCATAAATTTTGACTTTATTGAGACCCCTTAGAGTAATTTATTAGCAGTTAAGTATAACGAGGTCGGGAATCGAACCTAATAATAACTTTGGACTCCCTTTTTTATGAAATTTAATATTTTAGTCGTTCACTTTATGCTGGGGCATTCATTATAATTTATGACTCACATTTTTATACTGTGATATTATTTTAACATCTATGTATAATCAGCTGTTTATTAGTATTGGCATACGCTTTATAGCTGTATATACGAGTATATACCACTGATAAAAACGAAATATATTTCGTTTAGTATCATAAGGGTTAAAACAGTAGTGTTAAACGTGTTAAAATCGTTAAGATTTGTATATATAATATTTGTTGAAAAAAACTGTAAATAAATGAACTATTTAGATACAGATTTTTCAACGTTATTAATAAATCTTGTTTGCTGGTTTAAAACAAAAAAAAAACACATATTTTTATATAATCGCACTCACAGAATTCGCACTCATATTTTAATTAAAGACCTGTCTCAAACAAGATTTTACGTCTCGTTGAATTTAATCGAATTCAGCTAAGCGCTTCGTACGTGTAATACTTATGTAAAGGTATTATAATAATATTTGTTTAACCCTGGCCGAAGTATATAATTTTTCAAATAAGAATAATTTCAAAAATGACATTTTCTACGTAAAAATAATATTCTTGGGTACATCGATAAAAAATCAGAAAAAAGCAGCACCCTTGTACTAATGTTCTATATTCTATGTTTTTCTTGTACTTATATTTTGCTGTGTACATGAATTTGAAAATAAATAAATCAATCTATCAGTAATTAATAAACTTTATTGAGTATAACTATATTTTCTGAACTTGATTATTAGGCATAATTACTTAGAAGGAAATATGAAAAACAATAAATATAAAAAAAGTTTTTATCTAATATACTCGAATTTGTAATTAAAAAAAAATGAATCTAACATTCTTTTCGATATTGTATATTCGCCATACATCTTTTTCATTTACCGTAAATTCGTCACTACGGTGACGAGTTTGCAAGTTATTCCGTGACAAGCTACTAAGCTCGTTTAAATTATATTAGTCGGGGGTGAAGAAGGAGAATGGGGAAGGCCACCCTAATTAATGTTGAGCGGTTCTTGCAGATTAATTATTGTTGATGGCGAGAAAAGTCGTTCATCGAAGAGTGATGCTGCTTAGACGAAGATTTAGGACCATCCTGCTCATTTTATTTTTTTCACAGCTGCAAAAGATTGCAGAACTCAATATTTGGCACTAATTTTAAGAAATATTGTCTTTAGAGACGGATGTACGGAACCTCAAAAGATACCAATACAAGCTGTGATGGAATGACATTTGCATAATTCATTTCTGTTAGATTCCATTACTGCGGCATATCGCAAAGAGAATAAATACATTTTATTGGTCAGCGCCGCTGACTTGTAACACTTGCTGGACTAGGCAACGATCAGTCGTGTGTTTTCCAGCCTAAGAATAATTTTATTTTATTAATGCTTTCTATCGTCGCACTTCTCATCATCGACCGTTTCTTGCAGAGGTAGGCGAGACTATAAATTCCGACTTCCTCCACCCCATCATACATCATTACATAATTTTGAGAGATCAAATTCTATCCATTTTGCTGGCTCGGCCGCCTGGATAGAAAGTGTAGGAGGAATGAGCAGTAACAAAATTAAATTAAATTAAAAAGAAACCTCTACACATTTGTCTTCAGTGGTGAGGGTCGACTGACATATATATTTGCAGACATCAGGTATTTTCCCCGCTTATACCCCCAGAGCTTTATCACATCTCGACCGTTTTTCATTTAACATATTATTTTGTGTTGTGCACGTGATGCACTTTCATTTGAAACCCCACTCGAGTATATTATTGTACACGCACAAGAATATTATGAATATATTTTTGTTCAATTCTGTCCAGGGAATAGGCACACAAGTCTATGGGTTAGGCTCAGTTTATGATAATGAAATTGGGTCTACTGGCATCGTGCCAGGAGTGGATTCATGGGGTATTACTCGTGTTGTCGTTTATCTGATGAGTGGGAGACACTGCAATCATAACAGCTTTGGGTTCTTTTGGACGGATTTCTTTATTTTTATTTTTTTATTTAAACTTTATTGTACAAAATACAGTTGTATAGCACAATAGGCGAACTTAATGCTAAAAGCATTTATCTAACAGTCAACTTTTGGGTCAAGCAGAGATCGTAATGTGGGTTTAATATAATTATTGTCATTATATAATAAAACTACGGACGATACGATCTTGGTATTTATTGGTATTCTTCGGTGATCAGTGGGTCTAAAAACGCCACTTTAGCAATTCTGCGAATCGAATTCATATTACGAATTCCTTAGCAATTCCTATTGATTTCAATTTTTTAAAAGAGAAATTGCATAGTTTGGTTGGCCATTTTACAAAAAATAGAGGAATTTCTACAGGATTGCTAAGAAATTCGTAATATGAATCGATTCGATGAATTGCTCAAAGTGGCGTTTTTAGACCCCCAGGGCCTTGATTCTGTAAGCTTTCATTTTAAACTTCGAATCTGAATCCGTTGTGACCATTGTACGAAAGTTTATTTCACAGCTATGTAGTGTAATAAAGCGTGTAGTTAAAAGTTAAAACACGATTAATTAAAAGTAGTTATATTACTAACAGTTAGCTAATGGATTAGAACCTAGATTAGAAACAATAACTAACCGACTGGGCGGGGTTCTATCTATTTATTTATTTATTTATTTATCTATTAGCACATATTACAAACTGCAGTCACAAACAATACAGTTAATAAAAGGTTAATTTTGTTTCGAACTAGACTACAATCCTTAGATATATGTGCATAAATGCTTTTATATTACGAAAGACAAGATTATGATAAACAAGGTGTATCAATAACAATGTTGAATTATAGAAGTGCTTACATAATTAAAATTAATCTTAAAAAGATGAACAAAAGGTAACATACATATTAAAGATAGGTATCTACCCGAATACGGTACATTTAGACGCAACAAATGTCATTATAGTGCATCTACATAAATATTGTAAGGAAATTTAACATTACATTTATGGCATAACGGATGTTATAATAGATACGAAAACCGTTTCAACATTTTACGTGACTATAAGTTTCGGTACACCAATTAGGAGACGTGATATTATAAGTACCTACCTATATAGCTTCATAATATAAATAAAATTTATAATAATATAAATAAAGTATACAATAATAAATAAGTAAAGTATAATTATAACACAGAATATATATAATAGTATTATAACGTATAAATAAAATCTATTCAGGATCCTGTGAACCAAGTGCACTCATTACAGCTCGGCGAAATTGGAGCAAGTTCAGATTAAAAATATCCAGGTCACTGTGGTTGACTAGAACATCATTGTATCGGCGACACATGCGGACTATTGGGTTATAATAGGAAGTGTTGTTACTATAGACATGAAGGTTGAACGTATTGTTATTGCGGTTGCGAGATCTAAATCGAGTGTTGAAGTTGAGCAAAGAAAGAAGGAAGGGTGAATCAATTTCAGAATGTACGATTTTGTATAAGGTGATTAAGGAAGTACAGCTACGACGAGACTCTAGCGAGGGTATTTTGAAGTTTCCCAGTCTCTCATTATAAGATTTAAGTTTACGGCTTAACCCACATCGAAAACAGACTATGGCTAAAAGTCTTTTTTGAATTCTTTCAATGTTCTTACGGTGAATTAAATAATATGGTTCCCAGATAACCGAATTGTATTCTAAAATAGACCGCACCAATGTAAAGTATAAATAAATTAGACTGCTGGGGTTCCTAAACGTGAGGGTTGTCCTCGAAATAAAACCAATTAATTTGTTTGCCTTATCAATAATATGGTCATAATGTGAGTGAAAGGTGAGTTTACTGTCAAAGTAAACGCCTAGGTCTTTTGCAACGTCTTTACGGCTCAATGTTTGGCCTCCCAGATCATAATCAAAGTTGAGCGCATGGCGCTTCCAGGTGAATGTTACAACAAAACATTTTTCCACGTTGAGCTTCATCAGATTTTTGTCGCACCAATCACACAATTCATCCAGATCACTCTGAAGTTTTATAGCATCATTAATAGACTCAACAGTAGTGAAGATCTTAAGATCATCAGCATACAACAAACAAGGGCAGGAGATACGTTCAACCAAGTCGTTAATAAAGATAACGAACAACAAAGGACCCAAATGGGATCCTTGTGGAACTCCGGAGGTTACAGTAATTGGACCAGATAAATAACCCTTTATAGCCACAAGTTGACTTCTATTGACAAGGTAAGACTTAAGCCAGCGTAGCAAGGTGCCATGTATACCACCAGCGAGTAGCCTCGAACCCAAGATGAAGTGGTTCACCTTATCAAAAGCCTTAGAAAAATCTGTGTATGCGGAATCCACCTGAAGACGCCCCGCGAAGGCTTGACACAGATAGTTTTTATACTCTAACAAGTTGCTAGTGGTAGATTTATTAGGAACAAAGCCACGCTGACTAGCTGATATTAAAGGTTTGAAATGTACAGTTAAAACATCAAGAACCAATGATTCAAAAATTTTTGCAAAATGTGATAATATGCTTATTGGCCTGTAATTTTCACAACAAGATCTGTCACCGGATTTATAAATAGGAACTATATGTGCTATCTTCCAAACAGCAGGGAAGCAACCCACCTGTAGAGATTTATTGAATAAAATATAAAGAGGCACAGACAATTCGTTACAACACCTCTTGATGAACTCCGGTGGAATGCCATCAGGACCAGGCCCCTTATTATAATCCAGCTGTTTAATTTTTTGTTTTATATTATCAATATCAATGGAGAAACTGCTCAATGTGTTATTGTTTGCGCTGTTGTCATTAACAGAAGAGCTCGTGGGTTCAAGCGGTTCCTCAAACACTGAGCCAAAGTATCTAGAAAATAGATTACAAACACCAGCCGCATCTGATGCCTCTTCATCGCCTAACCTCATATTCACTGGAATTGACTTACTACCCTTTCTGCTATTCACAAATTTCCAAAACGACTTGATATTTGACTTTAGCGAATCTTCTACGGATGACAGGTATGCATCATGACACTTCTTTATAAGTCGTTTACACCTACTACGTAAAAGCGAAAAGGTGTCATAATCACGAGGGTTACCGTATCGCTTGTATCGTTTGTGAAATTTATTCTTTTCAGCTAGACAGTGTATTAATGCGGGAGTAAACCAAAAGGGAAAATCTTGTGAGTGTGATTTGCAAAATGGTGTGTGCGAATCTATAATTTTATTAAGGTTGGCATAAAAAGCATTTGTAGCCTCATCAATATCGTCAGATGATAGGATTTTGTACCAGTTAATGTTAGCTAACTCTGTTTTGATTCCATCGTAATTACATTTGTGATAGTTAAGGCGCCTGGTTTTAGTTGGCTTGATAGTTTTGGCGCGAGTTTCGTTATTGCAACCATTAAATTCCACAACTATAGGTGGGTGATGCCCATCTAGGCGACTGAGAGCCACATCGCCGCAAACATGAACATTTTGAAATGTGGTTAGAACTAGATCTAAAAGCCGGTTATTTTTATTGGGTAGATGATTAAACTGAAATAGATTGCAGACGGACACCATCTCTGTCAGCAACAGAGCCTTGCTATCAGTCGCATGACTATGAATCATACAAGTTGAGTCAGCAGCGCTAGACCATGTTAAATTAGGTACGTTAAAGTCGCCGATACAAAGAAACTCATTGCCCACGCCAGACTGTAGAATAATTTTCTGTACGTTGTTATAAAATGACTTTAGCTTTTCGTAAGGCAAGTCTGGTGGCAAGTAACAAAGACATACGTTTAAAGTTGCTCCATTATCACGAGAAGGAGTGAAGCTCAACCAAAGATCCTCTATGTTGGTTTCCCACGATGTTTGACGGACCACCCTAATATCCTTTTTCACAGCGATAGCAATACCGCCTCCCTCAACTTTGTTTATATCACTACTATGGCGGTCTCTGCGATAAACAATGTAACGCTCGTCAAAGACTTCAGCATCTTGTACATTTGAATCAAGATTGGTTTCCGTCAGACATATGAGGTCATAGTTGCTGTTAAGCACATTTAGATATAATTGTGCGAGCTTACTACGGATTCTATTGACATTCTGGTAGTAAAGGTGCATTGAGTACTACAGTAAAGAAAAGAAGAGAAAAACAATAATATGCCACCCTCTCTATGCGAGGAGAAAATACTTAAAAATAAATAAATATTAGTGACACAAAAAAAAAAAAAAGTAAGAAATGAAAATTTAGACCAATGTATATTATAAATATTAATTATTTAAAAATTTATGTTGAAAGGTTGCTAAGCTAATTTATTCAGAGTGTCAAAGTCTTTAATAATAATACAATTGCAACTGTCGTCTTTTCGTACATAGATACGCCCGTACTTCACCCAGACGTATTTGTATCCATTCTCTTTGGCAAATTTCCTAGTGGCAGCATAAAGCATCTTGCAATCTGGAGATAAATGTTCCGTCACGTAAATTCTTGAGTGGTCGCCTGAGATTCCAAGATGTGCAGAGCCGAGTAGGTCATTAGGATGGCTTTTATTATACCTGTGGACCGCTGAAAGCAGTGAATCTCGCAAACGGGGAGTAGTCAGCGTTACCAAGATGTTCCTAGGTCGACTGGACTTCACATCCATCTTAGCCACCCTGCGGCAAGCCTGAATGTTGCTATCATCAATAGCAAAATCACCGTAATAGAAAACTACCACTACAAACATGGTTTACTTTTGCATGGAGCTCTATTCCGACATATTAAGGACTTGTTTCCAGGGCCGTGAACCATATAAAAAAACATATTACTTAGAACCCAATATTGATCATGATTTTAGAGCCTTCAAACCAAGGAATTAGGAACTTGGTGCACCATTAAGGTGATACCTCGGTGAACACTAGCGCCACCGTCATTTAAAAATCATTACTCACTGAAAACACAAGTTATCAAAAATCCCTATGCTGTAATTTAGGTTCTGGATCTGAAGTTAATTTTGATCATATTCAATTATTAAATTGTAGTTCCATATAGTTACAAATTGCAAAATTGCTAAAATTGTTTTTGCCGTTTTAAGCAATAATGATTGAATTTGTAGCTATAGGGAATTATAATTTAATATGTTTAAAATAACTTCAGATCCAGAACCATAATTACAGCAGAGGAATTTTTGTGTTTTCAAACATCACCTCTTGCTTGCCGTATCGTGCTACGCATCTAGATATGCTACGATTGGCGCGTAGCATTGTGCTACGAAGGTAGAGCGTAGCAATGTTACTACGAATTATTTTGCTACGCCGCTCCGGATAAGTTACTGATTTTTTTGTCACAGAAATATAAACGATGATTTATCCCTTTTTCTCTCGTCGGAATAAACGAGACAAAACACATTTTTGTTATCATTGACTTACCTATTTCTTAATTATCAAACGTTTGACTTTTTTTTTAAATTAATACGTGGTATTAGTCCCTACTACGCAGCTTATAGCTTTTAAATTTTGCATGCATTGGTTACAAAGTATAGCTTAGAAATAAAAATTAACAAGAAAGAAGAAAGAAAATATTTACAAAATTCACGCTGTGTTTAACATAGGTCTGGATATGCGTTTTATATTTAAGGATATTTAATGTAAGCCTGAGTGAACTGATTCGGATAGAATTTGGTAACATTGGATACCTATTTATTCAAAATATATTTATTTGTTCTCTCACATGGAATATTATTTACAGTAATCAGTAATATAATGCACATTGTTTCCTACTTTAATCTATGTGAAAGATCTGGTCTCTGTACTCGGAAAACCTGTACGACAGATACCAGCCTCTCCGACACTGGACAAGATATTTAAAGTGCATTAAGTATACAAGGTGGACACAAATCCCCGAGTTGAAAATTCAATAGAAACAATACTGTTTACCCCAGACAAGGTAACTAAAGCTTTGAATACATTTAGTGATTATACATCAATGGGTCCTGACGGCTTACCTTCGATACTCTTGAAACAATGTGGTGGTGTTCTTTGTCACCAACTGGCTCACATCATGAATCTGTCCTTGGAAAGTGGTAAATTGCCCAAGGAATGAAAACTGGCCCATGTCACTCCCATATATAAAAAAGGCGATAAGTACCTGGCTTCTAACTTCCGACCAATTAGCGTAACAAGTATTGTTTGTAGAGCTATGGAGAAGATTATTGCAACGGAGCTAAGAGCTTTTATAAATTCAGAAGTCATTATTATCAGTGAGCAGCATGGTTTTATGCCCAAACGCTCTACGGTATCAAATCTCCTTATGTGTTTGGATGAATGGACTAGCAATTGGAATGATCATATACCAACTGATATTATTTATTTGGACTATGAAAAGGCTTTCGATCGGGTTCCCTTTAGAAGACTTTTAGCCAAACTAGAACACCTTGGAATCCGTGGTCAGCTTCTAAAATGGATTGAGGACTTCCTAACTGATAGAAAATTTAAAGTTAGAGTAGGAGAAACACTATCAGAAGCCCATGAAGTTCATAGTGGCGTGCCACAAGGATCCGTTCTTGGGCCGATTTTGTTCATTTTGTATGTGACAGACTAAAAGAGTGTCATTCAGTCCAATTTGTGAGTATTTGCAGACGACACCAAGCTTATGGGGAACCCCTTAATATCTCAAAACATAATCCAACAGGACCTAGATCGAATAATGCAGTGGACAAAGGAATGGTTGATTTCTCTCAACAATAACAAATGTACTGTCTTACATATAGGTAGCAACAATCCTAAAGCGATATATACAATTAACTCAGTGCCATTGCAGGCTGTGGAATCTCAAAGGGACCTCGGAGTTACTGTCACACATAATCTTAAATGGGACCAGCATATTTGTAAGCGTGGCTAAAAGGGCAAACTCTATGTTGTACATGATAAGGAAATCTTTTTATGTAATGACTAAAGAACTATTTCTCAATGTTTACAAAACATATATACGACCTCTGCTTGAGTATGCCTTCCAAATATGGAGTCCATACTTTAAAAAGGATATTCTAATGCTGGAACGAGTACAAAGAAAAGCAACCAAAATGGTAATTTCTATAAAAAATATGACATATGAAGATCGCCTTCTCGAACTCAATCTAACAACACTAGAACAGCGGCGACAAAGAGGAGACCTCATAGAAACATATAAAATTCTTCACCAGCACTATGATGTGGCAGGCATAGAGGATATATTCACACAAAACCCAAACACTCACCTGCGAGGGCATTCCATGAAGCTGTGCAAACCTCTATGTGCTAGCAACCCTAAAAAACACTTTCTGCCTAACCGTGTTGTGCGAATGTGGAACTCATTACCAGAAACAGTGATAAGTGCTCCTAGTGTGAACAGCTTTAAAAACAGACTTGATAAACACTTTAAATTTAACAATCAAGTGCACTGATATACACGCATCAGCTATGCTGCTAGTGTATAATTAAATAATAATAATAAAAATCAACTGAAAATATTTCAAGGGCAGATACAGACCACTATACTGAACAACTTGGCCAAATAAACTTATATCGAAATATGAAATTTTATTTTTCACTCACCATACTAAACTAGATCAGCCTTGCAATTCTATAAAGATCTAAATTTTTAAGGAAAAAATTTTTTTTCGTATTACGACATAAGTTTATTTAGGAAAGTTGTTCAGTTTAGTGGTCTGAATCTGCCCTAAAATATTTGCAGTTGATTTAAATTCACCTTATATATTTATGATGTGATATAACGGAGTTCCACGTGGGCGGATGTGAAAGGAGAACTAGTGTGCACAGCACATATAACAAACTGAAATTAGTTTTAGTGTTACAACATTAATCTCCATTGGTATGGAGACAAACGGCAATTAGTCTAAAAGCTGTTCTATGTTTATAGTCAATAATAAGAGAGAATACAGAATAAACTATATACATTTTTAATAATAAGACGAGAAGGAATTACAATCTTATGCTGTCTGCTTAGAGCATTATGATACAATTAGCAATGAAGCAGCAGGTAGAGCGTTTTATACAGAACTAGCTTTTGCCTGCGACTTCGCCCCGGTGAACTGCCCTCGGGAACAGTGCTTTTTCCTGGATGAAAGGTAACCTATGTCCTTCTCCTGGTTCTCAGCTATCTCCCTACCAATTTTCAGCCAAATCAGTTTAGCCGTTCTTGAGTTATAAATAGTGTAACTAACACGACTTTCTTTTATATATTTGAATAGAAATAGATAAATAGATTTTACGGCCGTGTAATTCTGTAAGATTTCATTTTAAACTTCGAATCTGAATCCGCTGTGAGTTTCTTGATTGGCATTCTAAAAACTCGGTTGATAATTCGAATCTATACTAGCGCTACCCTTGTTAGCGTGTCAGCGAGATGAACTAGATTGGCCGTGAGAAGCGCCCTCGTCTCTTTGAAGCTCACTTTTCACTTGTCCTTTTGTACCATGCGAAGAGTGAGTGATAGCGACGTGAGAAGAGAGTTTTTGTTTGAAATATCAGATTAATATCATCAGAGATCATTATCAGATCAGCCATGCTGAGCTGCCTCGGCATTAGGCGATCGCTATGCCACCCCCTCCCCACTACCAGAAGAAATCAATAGCTCCACTTTCATACTCCTCAATCTTTATGCACTCCTAGTACACAGGAGCAACGAAGTAGTAGAAAAACACGTAGTACATATGTACTAAATACAGTGCCAATCAGTGCAGTGCCACCTCCTAACCGATAGTAGCGATACTAAGCTGTCTCAGTACAAGGCGACATCTGAATCCATAGATTTAGAATTACTAAAAACGGTAGTGGAAATTTAAAATTATTGGCTGGAAACGTCGAAACGGAATCAGCCCCACTAGTTGTACACCTCCTAATTTATGCTATCTTAGTTTATAGGACAAGCATTGTAATTCGTAGTTTACATACCTCAATACAGCTCCTAATATCCCACTTCCTATCAGCGCTGCGCCAGCTCCTAACAGGTAGTAGCGATGCTGGGCTGCCTCCGCACCAGGCGACAGCTGTACCAGCCCCACTACCAGAAGAACGATGCCCAGGAGTAGAGCACCCACCACCGCATAGAGAACTGCTACCTGGGGATATAATTTTGTAGATTACATGTTGTGCTAGAAATAGCAAAATCCTGAGCATTCGAGTGTTTCATAGGAAGTGGGCTCAACACCATGAGGGATCTCTTTGCCTGCAGCAAGTTGAAGGGGTCAAGGAAACCAGTTCCATCTATCTTATGGAACTCCTGTCTTTTTTCAACAGCAGACGATTATTTTGACTATTATTCCTACCTTCCCACAAAAATAGAATTCGTTCCTTAGTCGCTACTGGTCCTTGCCCAGCTATGATATCCTGTGCCCATTTCATCACAAATATGGTGTTTGTGTGTACGGTTGTTGAAGACGGTCACTATGATGGCATACCTTCCCACAGAAATAGAGCTCGTTCCTCAGTCGGTGCTGGTCCGGCGAGGGCGTGGCATCAGCATCGGGCGCCCGGCCCAGCTGCAGAGGCAGCTGCGACGGCCGCCGCCCGCCGCCGCCCCTCTTCTCCGCTCGCCGCCGCTCATGCCGGACGGCCACTGCAGGCATCGCGCCGATCATTTTTGCTGAAGATGTAACGACTGTATTGGAGTTATAAGCCGTTTGGGATGAGGACATTTAGTTAGGGTAGTAGGTAGGGAATGTTAGTACGAACTGGGGTGGTAATGAGCAATAAACTAAGTAAGCCTTTACTATGGAAGAAATAAATGCCGAAATGTTTAAAAAAAAAGTACCTGTATGACCAGCATTGAGCATAAGTCCACCTGATGTTAGGTGTAGATGTGGTCTGTGATAAGCTAGTTCACTAATAGCATATCCACTATTGCCTAGTCTAAACTTTATTTAGCGGTATTTACCAGTGCCCACCTTAATTTTATTAAGCGGTTGCTGCAGCTGAGGAATCCTTAAGTTAGGAGAAAGACTAACTTAATTGTAGTAAAAGTTACAATTGTGGTACCGGCCTAATAATAAACTATTCCATTTTTCCCCGTAGACAACGTCTGCACTTCAAAATTACAATGAACTTTACTCGCAGCAATCGCCAAGGAAGCCGCCTAAATAACTTTTTGCTGCAATAAACCTGCAGGCGCAATAGCAATCACGCACTGCAATTTGTTGGGTTTAGCAAGGCTTCAGGCTCCGTAATTACCCTGCATTCAGTTTTCCATTTCTACGCTTCGCTCCTTAAAATAAATATTTAGATATTAGCTATCTGTTTCTTTATGTTTGTTTTAGACAGTGTCTTGATAATTCAAATCTTCGATGATACTACCCTCTTAGCATTATATAATCTGTGCCTCTACTGAATTTGAGTCATTACAGTGGAAATAATGTGCGTAAATTTAGCCAATTCCATTTAGCCATTGCGTAAAGTGAGTACACATTCATCCATTTATCTTTTTGCGTTTTTAATAGAATGATTCTTTTTTTTATGAAAAAATTCAAAAGGTAACTGGCAAGGAAATATTTTTATTCCCTTCCTGCATTACTCCACAGTACTCATTATGATAAAATGACTCCGGGACACGCCCGCAATCTATTTTCTGTAAAACACAATTATTATTGTTCCCGACCCCATGATAAATACAAGAAACTTCGCGTGTCGTATTTATTGTCTGTTCAGCAAGCTCCTTTTATTGTTTTTTAAAGTTTAGCCCCATTTCAATTTGTTTGAGGAAGATAAAAGGGCTATTCTTTCTGGCCTTATCTCGAATAGGCGTGTTTTTCCTATTTACTCCATTGACACTAAAAAAAAGTACAGTCAAGAGCAGATGAATCTAATCCCCGATCAACGGTTGCGATGGAAGGGGTACATTTAAAATATTATTTTTCTTCATAGAGAACCCAAAAGAAACGAGATGAAGAATCAAAATAATTAAACGAGTTCTTATAGCATTAAGTTTGCCTATTGTAGCTTTTGGCTCAATAAAGTTTTATATAAAGAAACACAGCATACTATAATCTGTGTCTTGACTATTCGCGTACTTACCATTGCTTAAATATCTTTTTTCATTGGTTCACACCTCATTTTGCTATATGTATAGTTTAGATATGTATATTTGTTGTACGGTTGTCTGTCTATCTGTGTTCAGTATAGTGGAATACCATGTGCTCAGTCTTGTCACGTGTATTATACTTACACCGCTGATTTTCTCTTGGTTGTAATAACGACTGGAGCATATCTGAAACAATCATATGAGTTATTAATAAAATTAATTATACTAAAAGTATTTTTTTTAATATTCATGAATGTACAGTGAGCTGCAGAGTAATATGACCCCCTTTCAATAATGATACTTGTGGCATGGGGGTCAGTTTTCTCTGCAGCCGACTGTACATTGTCCGTTTCTCGTTCGGGTCCGCACATTATTGTACCCATCCCATACTATTTATTAAACGAGCAATATATAAATTTATTTGTACTCGTATTTTCGAAAACGGCTCTAACGATTTCTTTGAAACTGAACATAATTTCTTACATAGTCAAAAAGATACCTAATCTAGATAGGTTTCATGTCTGGGAAAATTCATTTTTAGCTAACCAAATTTTCACGCAAAAAGATTTTCTGGCCAGGTACTGTGCACTTATATACGATTGAGATTAAGTATGTAAGTGATTGCCATGTAAATCTTACATTACAACTGCCTCAGTTCTGTGGTTTCCCTTGCCTGAAGTTCCGGAGGTCGTGCGTTCGATTTCCACGGAATGCATACTTTGTTAAGATGCTTCCAGTTTGGTTAGGACATAATAAAGGTGATTCCGTGCTTTGGAAGGCACGTTAAGCTGGTCGTGCCTGTCATTTGGTAGTCGTTAAAGAAACCACGTCATAATCTGTATCTCTGCATGCGGTGGACATACATCCGTATAACAGGAAAAGAGCCCTTACTTCTGACAATTAAATAAGTATATCTGTCTTGATAGATTATAATCTACTAGCTGTTCCCCGCGGCTCCGCCACGCGTGGGACTCGGTTATATCGCGCCCAAAAGCAGCCTATGTTTGACCTCAGGTCATTAACCTCATCCCTACCAAATTTTATCATAATCGGTCCAGCAGTTTAGCCGTGAAGAGGTGACAGACAGACAGACAGACAGACAGACTTTCGCATTTATAATATTAGTATGGATACTAAAAAATACATACATACATACATATAATCACGTCTTTATCCCATACGTGGTAGACAGAACCTAGAGCCATAAAACCTTAGGCCACGCTTAGCATAATGGTAGTTTAAACAGGAAATCAATAGTGATGGGTTGCTAGCCGCATCGCCTATGTCATGATTTCCCCATTCGATGAAACTAAAAAATAAAAATAAAAACTATAGGATAGGGGGCTTCATCCGCGAGGAAACGTCATGTAGCAGAAATTATGATACAAAAACCTATCTAGAAACTTTGCCTTAGCTTTTACATAGCATACATACAACCCAGCAATAAACAGAAACTTGTTGTTTACACACAAAATCAACAAACCACGGAATGTTGTGAATACGAAGAGAGAATGTTGTGTAGAGTCGACAGTTGGCACTTCACTCCGTAGTTGTGGCGTCCCGCTTCGGGAACATCCCATTTCGCTCCAGCGGTGCTCAAACTGTTAGTTTGATATTTTTGTCTACACATAAGCATTACTTATTCGTAGTATTTTCTCTTTTTCAGCGTGTTAGTGGCTAATTGATGGACGTGGGTTTGTGTATGACTCTACTCTTTACTTATTTTGAATCTCTACTTACTTATTAACTCAACCAAAATGAATAGGAGCCAAGGTAGCGAAATTGTTTATTCTTACTAATGCGGCTAAGTATATCGGCATTACAAAATTAACTTAAATGTTGTTAAAAATCTCTTAAGATACAAAAAGCTCTAACAGATAAGGCGCTAAAACCTGCTGAGTCTCGGCGTTGGCGATTGGTGACAGGTGGTGCAAGACCGCAAACAATTTTAATGTTTCAATAATTTAACTAATATTATAAATGCGAAAGTGAGTTCACGCCCTATCTAATGAACCAATCTTCCTGAAATATCGCATACACATAGCTAGGAGTATTGAGAAGGGCATAGGGTCATCCCGGGAATAAGCACTGCTCCCGAGGGAAATTCATGCTGGTGAAGACTCGGAGGAAAGCTAGTTTTAATATATAGGGACATATCACAGATTGAGTTAGCCCCGAAGTAAGTTCGAGACTTGTGTTATGAGATACCAACTCAACGACACTATCAATGTATTTTATAACAAATACACATAGATAAATATCCAAGATAAAATAATGGTCGTATTCTCATTTTGGGAGGGCAGGAATCACTATGCGTCGTTGCACTAACGTATTATGTAGTGATAGGTATTTTTGTTGTGTTTTGGGAGTAATTGTTCAGTGGCTATTTGAAAACTCTCGGTCCTAGGTATTTTTTGCCAAAAATTGCTGAATATTTAGGAAGAGATTGCATTGGTGATAACGCCACCTATTATCTATGTTTGTGATTTCCTCATTACATTTTTACTGGTGCAAAAAAGAATATTTTTTTGTTTTGTATGGTGTTATGTGGCCTGATTATTATTAAAGAATGATATTTTTCACCCTTTTTTTAAAACATGTAGTTGCTAGGCAAAAAATAATGTCGAAAAGGTTTAAATTCAATTATTAAAGGTTTAGTATACAAATCAAAGTCACATAAAAATGAAATTCTTTGGGAAACGCTGTCCCATAAACGTCCCGCGTCGCAGAGCCCCCTAAATGGGTCACCCGTCAACTTACATACTCACAACTTTACTTTCATTTAGAAAAGTACTACTTAGATACGTCGACCGCATTTCTACCATGTCCTGTGTGTCAAATAATACAACATTTTGACGAATTTGAGAACCCCGTCCTTTTTTTGAAGTTGGTCAAAAATAAATAGGGTTTGAAATAAAAGCCTTCCGCTTGTAATGTCTCTCTTTATTTCGTTTTTCCGGATGCATCCTACCTAATCCTTACTTCGACGATGCTCTAAAAAAACCTGACATTATTGACTAACATCTGGGTCATTTTATTGGTTTGGTTTATATGATCCATACTAATATTATATATGCGAAAGTCTGTCTGTCTGTTACCTCTTCACGGCTAAACTGCTGGACCGATTGTGATGAAATTTGGTAGGGATGTAGTTAACGACCTGAGGTCAAACATAGGCTACTTTTGGGCGCGATATAACCGGGTCCCACGCGGGGCGAAGCCGCGGGGAACAGCTAGTATTGTAATAAATAACTACTGCCACCTGGATGATGCAGAATGCTGATTATTATGAAACGACTACCAGATAGCACCAACGGCTTAACGTGCCTTCCATCTTTATCATCAGACAATCAGGTGATTCACGCCTGCAATGTTCAAACCAAACTGGAAACAATTAGACAAATTATGCTTCCTATATGCCTTCTACTGGCAAACTCCTTAACAACTGAAACTTCTTCTTGGAGGCGGTTTCGTAGAACTTTGACACCAGGTTGTGCATGGTCTATTGATTTCACCTACACCAAATGAAGAAACATATAAAGGCATACGTATTTATGTATTATATAATCTATGACTACTTCATCCAGACGACCTTCATGTCGTAATTCCATCCGATTGTCCTTCACTAACATCTAGCATTGGATCCGTGGAGACAGGCTGTACGTAATCACTCAAGACTCCTGACCTTGCTTTCTTGCTTATTTTTATTAATAAGTAGTTCTTATGTCATAACGACAGGGATGGAAACATATTTTGAAGACAGACAGATAATGGTCTTAAACCAGTAATTGACAATCTTATATTTTAAAATTAAAAAAAAACTACCAACATTGCTCGGGGATAAATTATAACTAACTAGCTTTTGCCCGCGGCTTCGCTGGAGTATTTCCAACTTTTTCTCGGGATAAAGGATAAGGGTGGCTAATATCCTTCTCAATACTTCTTTCTATGTGTGTGCAAAATTTTAAGAAAATTGCATCAGTAGATAGGGCGTGAAAGCGTAACAAACAAACTCACTATCGCATTTATAATATTAGTTGGGACAATCATTGGATGTCCATTAGCCATATTTATGAAATTGTGAAAAATACTTATTCGCCATTTTGTGTATACGTCATGAAACTTTGCGTTGAAAATTTTCTTCAGGTTTTTTCACATATTTCAACAAGGCGTATTACATTATTCGAATTCCGAAGAAAATTGAGACGGTCATAAAATAAGGCCTCGTGCCGTACCTCGTTCTCAGAGAACCGCGGATTTCCCGCCGAACCCTTCAATCCCTTTTATTCTAAGGGACTCTGACCTACTTACAATACCGTTTTATCTTCCTTTACCACGAAGTAATAGAAGTTATTGCATCGAATTAGGAGTTTTTCAAATTGAAGAGAGTAAAAGAACCTTTCAAATTATTACTATAGAGCATAGATTAAAAAAAAATTGCCTTGGCGCACGATTTTATACTTCTACTAGCGACCCGCCCCAACTTCGCATGGGCATAAATACCTTTCTCTTGAATCACTATATCTATTAAAAGAAACCGCATCAAAATCCGTTGCGTAGTTTTAAAGGTTTAAGCATACATAGGGACAGAGAAAGCGACTATGTTTATACTATGTAGTGATGCTATAGAATATGAAGTGGCGTAGGCAATTTTATTTTATCTATTCAAATTACAATTTTTATGATTTGGTATTTGAAATTAGAACTCATACTCTAAGCAAGCTTTCAAATTAAATTCCGAATCTGGTGGTTTTTTCTTCGGATTCTGATATTTAAAATTGAAACAATCTCTAAGGATTTAGGATGGAGAATAAGTGAACCAAGCTAATAATGCAACTGTTAAAACGCTTTAAAGTAAGAGATTAGCAGCTAACAATAAAACACAAATAGATTGTTATTATTTTATTTATAATTAAGTGTAATAAATTGAGTGAAATAACACAATGCTAATGTGAAATGACGTGATTCAATGCAAAATGGACATTACACGAGAGATAATAAAGACTTTTGTCTACTTTTAGACTAAAGGTAAACTGATTACTAGCTGTTGCCCACGACTCTGCTCACATGGGACTCGGTACACGACTCGGTAGGTCTACCTATATACCTAAGGTAAAAAAAAACCAGTTTATTTTTTATTTTTACTGTATCAAGTATACAATATTCATTTTTTTTTGTTAATCCATATAAACAAACACAAAATCCCATCCTCGTTTGTTCAAAAGAACCATGGGTGTTTTCTTATGACGTGGCACAAGCTTCTTACAATCCATACTAATCCATACTAATATTATAAATGCGAAAGTCTGTCTGTCTGTCTGTCTGTCTGTCTGTCTGTCTGTCTGTCTGTCACCTCTTCACGGCTAAACTGCTGGACCGATTGTGATGAAATTTGGTAGGGATGTAGTTAACGACCTGAGGTCAAACATAGGCTACTTTTGGGCGCGATATAACCGAGTCCCACGCGGGCGGAGCCGCGGGAAACAGCTAGTATTATAAATGCGAAAGTCTGTCTGTCTGTCTGTCACCTCTTCACGGCTAAACTACTGGATCGATTGTGATGAAATTTGGTAGGGATGTAGTTAACGACCTGAGGTCAAATATAGGCTACTTTTGGGCGCGATATAACCGAGTCCCACGCGGGGCGAAGCCGCGGGGAACAGCTAGTAAGTAATATTATGTTAAAGCCTTTTATAGGTACTTCAAAGTAAAATACAAGGTTTCTTTCGTATTTATATTAAAAGTATTGCCCATGGCTCCGGTTGATTGACCACTCCCACCTGATGAAAACCGGTTACCGTAGCCTATGGAAGTATGGATATTTGCACCATCAGAAATATAAGCGAGCCGAGTCTATTATGTATTTATATACTAACCGATGCCATTGTTAGTTATAATTTCAGTCGCAACTTGCCAGATTTTTCAGACCATTTTAAGGTCGCAGAACAGGGCTGTATGTGGCCCGATTTTAATTGGTTAGATTGGAAATCAATGATGAGAGCACTATATTCTTTTGACATTGATACTACATAAATACGAAGAGTGAAAAATATATCATTATTTTCTCTCGTGTAAGTTCTGGTTAAAATTCTAAAAATTACAAAAATGTGCTTACAATACACCTGATAAAATATCTAAAAGTAGGGTATGATAAATTAGAATTATAATAAATAATTTGCAGTTTCGGATTGTTCGAATTACTGGCAAAAAAGCAGCAGTAATATTTGTATATGTATTATTATATTACTTAATTTAAAATTAAGCATATCATATTTTGACAGAGATTCAACATTCGATTTTATAATTTAAAATTTAGAACTTTTATTTTTTAATTAAGTAATTCGATCCGTGCAGGGCTAATGCCTTACGCAATGAATTGGGAATGTTTAGTCAATAGCTGATAACATACTGATATTTTATCTATAATTTATCTAACAGGTTATTAATTTACTGCTTTTTATAAAATAATATTGCCATAATCAATGGTGCCTTAATGACGTCGCGTCGTGAACATTAAATGACATAAATATATCACATATATTTATATATTACACGATTTAAAATGATTGAAAATCATAACATATGATTAAACAAACAGAAATGTGTAAAACTGCACTCAGAGACGTTATACCTACATGTATTTGGTTCAAAGGATATCCATCGCGATCCAAAGAGTAAACTGCGATTAAATATTACCTTTGAACCAGGTACGCTCAGGGGCAGAATTTTTGACTGTAGTTTTATGCTACCGGCTTTTACGAATAAAGATGTAACTTAATCAGTATCAATGCGTCGCTAAAGTCGTTTTTTCCTTTGAAATTATCGATATAAATTCGCAATGCCTCAGCACTCAAGTGGTTATAGGTGACTGCTTAACGTTATGGGTATTATTGTTCCCCGAGTATAGCTAAGGTATTCGGTTTTTTTGAGTTTTTACGAGTTTATATAACGTCTATGATTGCAGAATATATGAAGCATGTACAGTATCATCAAATCATGTGTTAGCTAGTCTGCAATATAGCTAACTGCAAACAATAGTTTTTTTAATAAATTTTGACTTTTTCTCTAAATTTGTATTGGTTTTGGCGCCTAGATCAAAAACGCAGATCATTTGACGACAGTGTACAAACGCCATATTTCTATTATGTAAATAGTATCTATGACGACACATGAATCTTAAAATTATTACACGTATGAACAACACCGTGCATTGCATTAAAGTGAATATATTAAAATGCGCAAAAGCGTTCACAAACATCTTTTCACGACACCGAAACTTTAAGAAAAAATGACACTAAAGTCTTCTGCACATTGTAAGACATAATCTTGAACGTCAAACTATATGTACAACATAAATGAAAGGTCATTTATATATTCATTAATTACTTAATCTCGAATAACTTTATTAAGCTAAAATATGGCAATTAAATGGTGCTAAAAATGTACTTCCCAAAATCCCTCTGATAGCCCCTGGACAAAATTTTGTTTATTTGAAAAAATATGTATAATTATCAGATTGTCTTTGTAAGCAGTTAAAAATTGACAAATTTACTAACATTTTCCTAATATTTTTTTTTAATAATATTCTCAAAGAATGACTGATTAATATATAATACCTACTGACAAATCAGACTCGGTAATTATTTGCTTTATTATGATTTTTTGTTTTATAGCTCAATATAATCTTTACCACTCTTGACTGATAGACTGGACAGATGAGTCTTTTCCTCAGACCATATTTCCTATGTCTATTCTAAAATATTATTACAAAAGGATTATAAATAACTCTTTTCACAACATCAGCATTTTTTTTTCAAAGAACTTGCTGTTAGCCGTAATATCTAGAGAAGTATTATATAGGTATTTATTTGTATCTGTTCTAGACAAGACGTCTAATCTATTCAAGATCACTGTCTTACATTCTGCAGCCAGACTTACAACTTGAGCTCACAACACCAAACCATACTTAATGACACATATTGTAGATAAAACAAAACTACATAAAATGATGTTTTTTTTACAATCACAGGATTTTTCATCTAATCAAATCAGTTTGCACAGAGTATATATTTAATAAGATGTTAATAAATTGGCAATTCAAGAGATTTTTTAATTCTCATCTATGGTTGTGTCAAGTGTCTTAAAAAGGAGAAAAATTGGGCAATCTCCTAACTTTCGTTTAGAAGGTACATGAAAACACCAGCCCACGTCACAAGAGCGTGATAGCAATACATTACATATGGTTTAAGATAAAGACAGATATATTTGGTTATCAATTTTATTTCACCTGTCTTAGTAACATGCTTTAGTAAATATATATTTCTGTGCGCACTGTCACGCGCGACATATAAGTCGAAAACGACCCGAGAAAGAGGCATCCCTATTGAAATAAGATATTTAAAAATCTAAATTTTATGTATAAATTTTCGGTTTTTAAATATTTTATTTCAATGAGCGACCATAGAGGCTCAGGTATTTACCGATGCTTCGTAAATATGGAATTTCAAAAGTTAAATGAATATATACAGATGAAACTTAGAGCAACTATTCGAATTATCCTAACACTATGTATAAAAGTAGTATAGGCACGAGAAATTTCATAAAAGTGTGCATACACTATAATCTGCGCTATGCTGGTGTGCATTAATTAACAAGATATTTTATTATACACAATAAAAAAAAAGTTTTTAAACGTTATAATAATTTCTTACAACATTTTCACGACAATTATAGAAAAAAAAATAAAGTAAGAATACACTTTGAATATATCGTGTTTTATTTAAAAAAAATTGAAAGCTAAGTAAAATGTTTTGTCGAGTAAAAACTGTTGTTTTTTCTTTAATAAATAAAAAACAGTATTCTACGTTTTATTTATGTGTATAATAAAATACCTCACCTATATAATTAATGAATGCAATTCCTTCAATATTCTGATATAATATTTATTAAATTATTCAAATATATAATTATTATATTGACGGTTTATATATTTGAGTAAAATTAAGAATGGTTTACAGTTTTATGAATATAAATAATTCACATTATATGTTTAGGAAATTCTGTGCTTCGTAGAGTCTGTGCTTGCCTTTAAACCATTATGCTTGACCTAATATTGTATGTTTGTACTTCAATCAGTTATTGGTACTTTTGTCTTTTTGTGCAGGTTTATTATATAAAAAGAAAATGTTCTAATTTGTATTTAAAATAAATAAATAATGTTCTGAAGTTACTTGCTTTGTATTTTTCCATTTGGGACATTATTTTACAGCACACATCCACGTATTCTAAAAAAAATTCGGGTTACCTTAAGGCAAACACAATGATTTTAGGCTTCCTTATATTAAACACACACAAGCTAGCAAGTACTAGACATCAAGTGACGCTATGTTAGGAAAATATCACAAAACCTCATTACCTCTTAGACCGGCGACTCAATACGAAACGACTAACTCCCCCTTAATCATAAAAAATAATAAAAGTTCATCTTTATAAAAATTTGTTTTGTCCCTTTCTATCTTATCGATATTTAAAGCGAAAGAACAAGACAAAACACATTTTTAGTGTGAATGGGCTTAACAACATTTGTTATTTTTTAATGAATAAGGGGGCAAAGGTATAATTAAAAAATTTTGAATACGTATTAATCTTTGTCAAATATGAACAGATAAGACTTAATAACATAAATTTAATTTCACTTAAATTTTTACTTTGGTTACTACATGGTTCCTTGTTTTTTAATGGTTTAAATAATTATACTTTTTAATTCAATATAATTTTTTATTAATTAAGATTAAATATTTTATTATAATTCATCAGGGAATGTTAATTATATGAATCTTATAATTTTTTAAACGCTTATACCAATAACTTATTATTGAATATTTTTTTATTCATAAATCTTAGTTCATTTTAATTATTGCATAATAAAATTAAAAAAAAGAATAGTACTACCGAATGAGTTTGTTATAAATAAAGTAACTGTTAGTATTGGTCTCTTTCTCGTAGTATATTAGTTTTTTAATTATCTTTCATCAATAATTTTTCAGTTTCTCCCATTGGTTGATTGGACTATTGTTGACTGTGGTTGACTCTTAGCATTAAATCTGCCAATTGTATAATTATTTTGTACTATCGGTACAATGACGTTTTAACAAATAAATATATATATAATTAAATATAGGTTTGTTTGCATTTCTTGGGTAAATAAATAATAATACTTTAATATATGCTCAAATTTGACAAAGTATCCAATACTGAATACGACAAATTTCTACATCATAGTAATATAAAAATCCAATATGTACAAGTACTTACCAAATCACTTTGCGTGCTTTCGCCACCAGTTAGCTCATGCAAACTACTGCCGGCCGGCGCCCACAACCCATGCCCACAACCATTAGTTTACACACACATTCCTTGCGACACGTGTTTCATCTCTACACGAGGCATCCTCAGGCACCAAAGCACTAAGTTAAGTTGTTGATTCGTCGCTTGTGCGTGGAACAATTAACTCAGTTTGCATGAACTAACTGGCGGCGGAAGCACGCAAAGTAATTTGGTAAGTATTTGTAACTTTGACTTACGCGAACTAACGCCTGAACCTATTAAAACCAATATTTTCCTAACATTTTCTTATTTACCGACAAAATTGTGCTTTTAATTTTATAATACAAGTAGTGAATAGTTTAATAAGGCAATGTTTATAGACAGCACTTAGTCTAACCTAGAGGGAAGAGGGGAGAGAGAAAGTTTTACGCAAATGTGGGAAACTCCCATGAAATGTCGTATATTGATATTTACAGTCGAAGTACATTCTCTAAATTGTGTACTAAATATTCTTTTACACTCTTGACAATAATAACTTTTTATGGTCAACTATTAAAGTTATCTGTGCAATTATTATAAGTATGTAAAACAAAATAATAATATTCCTTCCTTTATTTAAATTTAACCCAATGAAAACACCTCTATTTACTGGTTATGGGATATTTTCCAAATTTGCGTTATTTAAGTATTTAAAGATTAAGAAAAACCAAACTATTAGGGAAATATAAATGGAAAGGTGATAACTTCTATGATAATTTGAGCATTATAAAGCTAAGCTCGTGTTCTGTAAGCTTATAATATCATAAATGCCAAATATGTATACATAAAATTTCATATAATTTGACATCCTGTCTAACTGTCAATCACGAAAATGTTATTCACAGCCATAAGTAAAATAATTGGGTAAAATAATTATTACTTAGCGATAAAAAAGATGATAAATTAATCTATACTTTTACAACCATTAAACAGTTACATAATACTTATGTAATAAACAATAATTATTTATTGTTATTGTTAAGTGGAATGTTCAAAAATCTATTGGAGTAATTATATTATTATACAAAAAAGTTACTGATCAAAAATTTTAAAAATTCTTAGAGACAAATAGTTTTAAAGAAAATGAAATTAATATTTGTATTTGTTGTGTTTTCTGACATGTAGTAGATGCTTAATTTAAGTGAGAGGCAAATATAAATATTGTCTCATAATATATAATGATTACCATGATCTGTTTGAAGAAGTATAACGTTATTGCCATTTATATTTTGGCACCGTTCAATATATTTCTTTTTGAAAAATAAATCCATGTAATCTAAAAAAAATTCTAAAAACCGCTATCAAACAAAAAATGTCTATAAACTAATCACAATACAAGTTTAGGACAAACAAACATCAATATCATATAAAAATGTACAGATATAAGAACAGTATATAACGATCAGTCTCAAGCCAATACATGCGGAATGACAATTTGTAAATAATCAAATATACACAACGATGCCCCACTTATAACTGCAACCTACAAAACTGAAAAGGACTTGATAATAAATAGTGTTGAAGTTGTAATTATAAATGGGGCAAAACTTATTACTAAAATCTACCAAAGATTTGGTCCATCTGTTAAAATATAAGATACCAAAGCATTTGAAAATGAATAAAAAAAACATTTACACACAACCACCGAAGCCTGCTCTTTAAATATAAAGAATTAGCAGAACATCTAGATGACATGCTTTGAACTTCCAAATGTCAGATTTTCTAAATGACCGTAGCAGTTCAGTTCAATTAAGTTAATCCTTCGTACAACTAATGCAGTAACTTATTCCGAGATATTCACAAATTGATACACGAAATTATATTTTTCAAATACTCGCAAATCACCACTTAATAAACATTACACTGAAAATTTTCGTAGAAGAAGGATGTTGATAGTAAAATTATGAATTCACTATTCACATCCTAGACATGATCATGTAGCGTCCATCTGATAGCAACTCTCTAGTATCTGAAGGTGAACCTGGACTTAAACTGGCAGCTACTGATGGCGTCGAATATGTATCTTTGTTGAATCTGCCGAGTCGCCTGTCATTCTCCGATGCCACTGATATTTCTTCTTCGACAATCTGCTCCAGCGGGGAGTCTCTTAAAGCATCGCCATTCGTAGCTAGAGCATTAACAAACCCGTGAGCTCGTTCTGGCGACGGTTCTGTATATGTCTCCATTATAGTTTCTGGTAATATCTCAGCTGCTGCTTTTGCCCGCCTTGCGTGCTTCGTATGCATGCCTCCGGTCTCTGCGTCGCGTTCTAATCTATGTCCAGATCGAGACCTCGTTAATTGCCTTTGGACATAATCTTCCAAGGCATCCTCCTCGCTCTTTATTAAGTACTTGTGGAGAACTATCAAGAAAATGCCAATACCAATCGAAAATATCCCAGAGCAGACTAGTTCATTGAACCAGCTCACTGATCCGATGCTGCTCCAGGACGTGACGTCATCCGGTAGCCAGCCGGAGCCGACGAGGAATAACCCCAGTACAAGAAACACGACTCCAAGATGGAGCATGCCAACGGAAGAAACGACTTCATTGTCGGATGTTCTTGTTTTTTTGAAGCGTCGTCTTTCTAAGCTTCCCGTGGAGCAGTGCGGGGAGGTGACCCCAGATTCAGTGGACTGGAGGGAGTAGCGTCGTTCCTTCGCCCGCTGTTGCTCGGCGCGCCGTTTGCGCTCGCGCCGGATTGCGAGCGCGGAGTGCAGGCCGACCGCATGCATCCTGCAAGCACGGGCACGGGTGAGTGGGGGTCTCGCGTCGCAAACGCGGCGGTTGGACCGCGGCGTTTGCGATGCGGCGGTTGGCCGCAGGCGCGGGTACGCACGCCTGACATGACCGTCGACCCGTGCCCGTGCCGTGCCGCGGTTTCACATTCATCCAGCAGTAGTAATACCAAGATTATTGAGTTAAAATTACTTTTCTTTATTTGAAGCTGCTCCCTGATTTGTCTGTGTGGTTTCTTTTATTACAGTTGTTTACTTACTTAAATAACAATATTATAGGTCAATAAAACTAATTATTTCTAAACCGTATTTTATAGACGACAGATACATCAATTAAGTAGTAAAATCCTATAATTAGAAATTCTTAAAAGTTTATTTAACACAGACATAAGCAGGGAGTGGTGGAAATAATAAACACTTATATGAACTCAATAATTTGATTAGTTTGATGTAAACGATGAGATAAGGTGTATTGTGAACATAAACACATGGCCATTTTTATATGCAGTTAAAAGAAAATGCTAACTACTGCTGGGTAAATGTAACTGTAAAACTACATTAATCTAGTAATTAGCCTTAAAACAAAAATACTTCAGAATCGTTCATATGATAAAAAAGAATCACGTCATTTTATATGGAGTGAATACTAATTCAGATAATTCTTAGATCAGACTTCAGAACTACCCAAGCGAGATAAAATTGTGAGTTTTGTCTTTCCAATTACAAATCATAAAACTCCGAGTGTGGACCGTCAAAAACATAGAATTTAGAAACGAATCGCGCGCGCCAGGAGAATTTATTTTTTAATCTATGGTCAAAGAGATATGAATTTGCTTCTTCTGCGCTTTGGAAGTGGTGGTAAACTTAATATCAGTAATGATTGACGTCAATGAGTGACAAGAATATCCTATATTAAGAATAAACAATTTTAATTTCAAAATTTCACAATTATAACCTTAGGATGCTTGTGGCTTTGCTTGTGGTGAATTTGCTAGTCAGATATACGTACTAATGACACAGAATACATAATACTAACGACCCGTTCTGACGTCTAAACCCAAATAAATTATGCGCATCCTTTTCGATTTCCGGTGAGAGGAAAAAGGGAGATATATACTGACCCGAATATGAAAGGTCAAAGAATTTGCTTGATGAAATTAGATGAGGTTTTAAGGATTATGCAGTGTGATTGTTAGGATATAATCTGTCATATGGTAGTCTTCGTGCAAGACGCCTTCCGTACTAGAAGGGAGTAGCCAGCCATACGCTGCTTTCCCCTCTATCAAAGTATAAGCCGAGTCTGCATATGCAATGCATTAGTGTGTCTAACCTGTACACAAATTATTTGCCGATTTATTTCATTTTTTACTGTGTAAGTGTCATCATTACAGTCAGGTGACAGTATAAGTTTTGTATGTAGGTATGCAGAACTGTAATTGTGTGTATTTCTCCCGCAAAAACCGTCAGATTTATCGGAATAGTAAAATGGCGCTAAGGCTCTACTCTACTCTTCAGGTATGGAAGGTGTTTTGCTCGAAAGGTAGAGTGATAGACCATTAAGGGTCAAAATTGATTAGGTAAAAGTTCTAAAGAAAGAGTATTTTTTTTGCAGTACAGTTAGCTGCAGAGAAATATGACTCCCTTTCAAAAGTAAAAAATAAATAAAGTAAAAGGCATGGGGTCAGTTTTCTCTGCAGCCGACTGTACATAATGCTGTCATCGCTAGATTGCTGTTAAGCTGTGTCCTGTGTCAGATGATTTTGCTTTGAAAAATCTGAAAGTATTGGCCGGCTAACTCTAACACACTCTAATTGGTCTGGTTTCCTTGTAAACGGGTATAATGAAGGTCAAACAGCATTTTTACCTGTTCCTACTTTTTGTTAGATTGTAGGTAATAACCATATCTGTTTTATCTGGGATCATACCCTTAGATCAGCGCATGCTTCGATGAATGAATACAAAATCTTATGTATTAATAGTAAAAACGATTTGGCAAAGACAATGGACGAATAAAGAACACTAATATGGTAAAAAAATATCCTTTGTTCATATGCCCATGAAAATCTAGAAAGAGAAACACTTATTAAAACCACGTTTGGCCTCAATGCGGATATTAAACTAACACCACGGTGTGTATGGTAAATTGACAAATAAAACTTGTAGATAAATTACATCAAAATATTGCAATACTAGCACTCCATCCCGGCTTCGCCCGTGGTACATACATAGCCTATGTCACTCGGAGACAGTTTGGCTTTCCAGCAGTGAAAGAATTTTTCTAATCGGTCCAGTAGTTCCTATTTGATGCAAACAAATAAATATATCTGTTTATAAAATTAGTATAGAGAGTATGGATTAATGTTTGAAATTAGATACCCCCACTTTGGCAAAAAAGCGCCATTAGCACCCTCGACAACCCTTCCCTTATCAGCCCACTCGACTGAAGCACTTCGAAAAGATACGGATTATCGCAATTTATTCTGGATAAATTTTTTATCTCTTTCAAAATAGCCGGTCATCTTATTCATTCGATTTCAGATAATATTAATCTATTGAAGAAAGACTAAATCTTATGCAGCATTAAGCTTTAATTTAATGTATTGAAATTTAAACTTTCTTTTGTACTATGTAGTCGATTTATTCATATACTAGCTGTTGCCCGCGGCTCCGCCCGCGTGGGACTCGGTTATAGCGCGCCCAAAAGTATCCTATGTTTGACCTCAGGTCGTTAACTACATCCCTACCAAATTTCATCACAATCGGTCCAGCAGTTTAGCCGTGCTCTTCACGGCAGACAGACAGACAGACAGACAGACAGACAGACAGACTTTCGCATTTATAATATTAGTATGGATATGGATAGATGAGAAGCTTTGATTATTTTAAATCAATGATGAGAGGATGGGTAAATAGAAAAAAATACATAAATATATAGGAACTAATCACATAGACTGAGCTAGCACTAAATGAAGTTGGAGACTTGTGTTATGAGATACTAACTCTACCTTGTTTACCTGACTAAGATAGAAAGAAAGAAAGAAAAAATGTTTATTTGATATTACACAAAAACACAATGGAAAAAGTGAACAACAATTAACAAGTTTGTGTATATATCAAAATGGTCCCCTCTCAGTATAATGTTGTGGTGAGAACCACAACGCTGGTCTTCCGAGGGCACCATAGTTTACAAAATAAAATTTAAAAAATAAATGAAATAAGATTGTAATTGTTCATGATACCTAATAGACAAAGATGAAAAAATAAACAGAAAAATACAATCTCCTAATAAAGTAAACCATTGTTTATTTGGCACCTTGTATGTGTAGTTAATAATGGCAGGTGTTGTCAGCCAGATGGTAGTCAACAGGTTGCCTGGCCTCGCGCCAATTGTTCACAAATCCTGACTATTCTGCAGAGCTGCCAAAATATGACCATTTTAAAAGTTTGTTTCATTCTTTTCCTCTGTGCTTCGGGAGACATGTTAAGCCCATCGTTTCCCCTGTTCGAAAACAGCCACCTTAACAATCTAGATGGCACTTTAGACTATGTCAACCACAGAATTTAGAAATATTAACAGAAGTGGCATAGCGCACGAAAAGCGTGTCACTGGTTTGGCTCGCGAGCCAACGTTTCACACAGGAAAAATGGGCGAGGAATTTGATTGTGTCAGTCATTTATTGCCACTGTTATTGGTCGATAATCTTAGGTGGCTTTGTTGTAAACTACGTAATACATTTCTTATAGGTGTGATGTGGTTAACATGTACGAATTGAAGGTGAGGAGAAAGAATACGCTAACCGCACTGATCCTGGAACTAAATCCGCGTCAAAACATATCTATTCGGATAATGTCTTTGTTCTGTGATGTCAACTGTCACCTGACAAATCTGACAGTGCTGGCTCACACTTGGATCTTATTGGTCTAGTTTCCCTGTGAAAAGGGTTAAGGAGGTTAGACGGCAGTCGCTCCATTGTGTACTAAATAACCATTAACGCTAATTTAGGACAATAACAACAACAGCTAAAGTGTAAGCCGAAGATGCAACTAGGAAACACGCTTGGATAAAATCTTCATGTTTCTACTTATGGTTAACAGATAGATAATGCTTTTAGCATTAAGTCCGCCAATTGTATCACTACATAGTACAAAACGTATTCGCTTTCTCTGTCCCTATGTACCTTTGTATGCTTAAATCTTTAAAATTACGCAAGTGATTTAAGAGGAAGGTTTTTATGCCCATGCGAAGCCGGGGCGGGTCGCTAGCAAATAATATTTACTTGTACAATTAGCGAAGGACAAAGTATTTAATAAATAAATGAAGAAGGTCATGTTAGTTACTGGGTCCTTTAATTATGCACACCCTGGTGTGCATAATTAAAGGACCCAGAGTAGACCCAACTATCAGAGTTCTTTAAAACAATCTCCCGCGTGGTTTTAACGACTATATTCAAATCTGAAAAGCGTTCAAACAAAGACTATATAAAAAAGATGCAGCTTTACCTGAAGCTCCCCTTTCTTGTGTACTCGTGCTTAGTTTATTTCCGAATGTAAATATTTACCTGAAAAAAGGAAAAAGGAAAAGATTATTTTAGAGTAATAGGGGAAAACTCTTGTTAAACAAGGCTAGGAAAGTTCTATCTTAATGTACTTACTTAATATACTTACTTAATATTATTTATGTTAATTACTAGCTTATAGGCTTCATATGCATAGTGTTTCTCAATAAAAAAATAAATAAATAATAAAACATTCCGACGAAGAGCCTCCTCTTTTTTTTTGAAGTCGGTTAATAATAAAAGTTATGTTGTTTCAAGTGCTTTTCGAAGGAGATCTCAAGATAGAAATGTCACTAGTGGTCCCAATCTAAATTAGACCACGCGTGCGGTCGCTTGACACGCACAATCTTTACGCATGCTTGTTTTATCCGACCATATTGAAATTGCATTCTACAGAGTATGACAAGTATACAGTCTGTATGAGTCTCGCTTATTTGCACTGCTAAAGTATCAATGCTTATTGTCGTGTTCCGGTTTAAAGGGTGACCGGCGGCAGTACAATTACTGGGTATAGCTACGTTAGTCTATTATCAGTATACCTATAGATATATATATTCTGTGGTGTGTGGTCCGAAAGATCTGTGGCGGTATATGACAGGATTCATTGATCAGCGATCAGAACAGAAAAATTATCCGAATAAAAATGTTTTGACGCGGATTTAGTTCCAGAATCAGTGTGGCTAGCGTATTCTCTCTTCTTACCTTCAATTCATACATGATCACACCACACCTTATTAGAAAAGTATTACGTAGTTTACAACAAAGCCACCTAATATTATCGACCAATAACAATGGCAATAAATGATGCAATCAAATTCCCCGTCCATTTTTTTGTATGAAACGTTGGCTTGCAAGCCAAACTAGTGACACACTTTTGGTGTTCAATCGATCATGCACACCCTGGTGTCAGAGTTTTTCAAAACCGCCTTCCGGCCACTGACGAGGTTCCTTTAAATCCATCAGATGGCAGCCGGGACAAACGTTATACGTGACTTCCGTAGCACGGAATCTTTCCTATCAGACGATCAGGTGACTCAAGCCTGCAATGTCCCAACCAAACTGGAACCTAATAAATAAAGTATGTTTCCTGTGGGAATCGAACTACTATTATATAGTACCTACAAACATACAAACCAACAAACAAAAACATAAATCATCTGTGTTCGATATTATTTAAATTGTGTGTATACATTAAAAACACATCAAAGGCAATACAAGAAATGTTATGTACACGAGTTAAAACAAACAGATTATGGTCTATTATCCCAGATATCGGAGTAGCCACTGGATTGATCAATCTAGTGCTGAAATGTGGAACACCAGATGGGGCGACCACACGTTTTTATTACTAAGGGGATATGCTAAACCGTTGAGGTGAAAATGTCCTTGAATGGCGATCACGTACAATAACGAAAATATATTCAAATTAATTTGAATGTAATCTCATTTTAATTAAGACTTATGCCTGAATACTCAAATGCTACACAGTTTTGAGAGCTGTTCAAGTATCATGCTGTTACTGTCACATTGTTGACGTTCAGCGCGACAGCATGATACTTGAGCAGCTCTCAAAATTGAGTAGCATTTGAGTATTTGGGCGTAAGACAAGATTAGACTTAATCCATATCCATACTTCCATACTAATATTACAAATGTGAAAGTCTGTCTGTCTGTCTGTCACCTCTTAACGGCAAAACTGCTGGACCGATTGTGATGAAATTTGGTAGGGATGTAGTTAAAGACCTAAGGTCAAACATAGGCTACTTTTGGGCGCGATATAACCGAGTCCCACGCGGGGCGAAGCCGCGGGGAACAGCTAGTAATAAAATAAGAATAATAAATAAGCAGCACTGTTGTACTAATATTCTCTTTTCTATGTTTTATCCGAATTTAGTTGATGTTGTATTATATTGAATTTAGTAAATAAATAAATGACATGCAAATTTGTAGAGGTACAATCGTGGGCCAAATAAACAAGTATGGGACCGAAAGAGAAGAAAATATTCCAGATATAGTGATAATATCGTGTACGAGTACAGTTGCTCTTTCCTAAACGAAACAACATCATAGTTTGTCTCCTATATTTTAAGTTCCGCTTATTGTGCGTACATATTGTGTTTCACTCTCACTTGACTATCACTATCATCACTACATAGTATAAAACAAAGTCGCTTTCCCTGTCCCTATGTCCCTTTGTATGCTTAAATCTTTAAAACTACGCAACGGATTTTGATGCGGTTTCTTTTAATAGGTATAGTGATTCAAGAGGAAGGTTTTTTTGCCCTAGCGAAGCCGGGGCGGGTCGCTAGTTTACAATAAAGGTTAAAAAATATCCCTAATAATATCCCGCAGTGATAGGGGTTGTGGTCACCCCAACCATACGCCTTGGATTGTGATGACTCATCGATCAGCCTGCAGGTTAGATGATGGATTAGTGTGTTAATGTATTTTCAGACGGTATACGTATGTTCTACTTCTAATTTCGTGCAATATTTTAAATGGAAACGCATTATTTGAATCATTGTAATTTAAGCTTTAGCTATAGCGAGATAAGATAAAAAGATATTGTCAAATGTGTACAATATGTTACAATATTTTTATCTAGACTACTACTAGAGGTGAAAAAGGCGGGATTCGATTCCATTAGCTACCAGAGGGGACAATAGGAATCATGAATTTACGCGGTCACCGGTGACCGCATGGGTCATGAGGAATATAATAATAAAATAATAATAAATTCTTGCTCAGTTGCATAAAAGACTAACACAGAAATTCACAAAGGACCTAACCGAATCAAGAAGTTAATGTGAGTGATGATGTGATGGTTTCTCCAGGATCCTTGAACATGTCTAGTGGTTAAAGCGTTTGCCCGAAACCCGGATGTCTTAAATTCAATTCCCACTAGTAGAATAACTTGTTTGTGTTGTATGTGTGTATGTTTAAAATTTGATTTGTATATTGCAGGCTTGAATCACCTGATTTTCTGATAATAAAGATGATTCTATGGTCTGAAATGCACGTTAACCTGTTGGTCCCGGCTGCCATCTGGTAGTCGTTCAAGGAACCATGTCAGAAGCCTAAAGGTGGTTTCAAAAAACTGTACCAGGGTATACAATGTAGTTGATCTTCTAACCCAGCTGAGGATACAACTAGGAAACACGCTTGGATGGAAACATACCTACAAGTAGTCAGAGCGTGTCAGCTGAGTCGGATTCTATTTTTGATCATTTAGAAGCAAACAATGGACGACGATTGTACATGATTTACTATGTTTTAATGGCGAACCGTGATTGAATTCCCGCCAATTTCCTTCATAAACCTGTTTCTGAAGTGATGAAAAACAGAAGTGTTGTCACTGGATAGTGTTTTTGTTATAATTACATACATACATACATATAATCACGTCTTTATCCCATGCGGGGTAGACAGAGCCTAGGGTCATAAGACCTTAGGCCTTAGTAGTTGAAACAGGAAATCAATAGTGATGGGTTGCTAGCCGCATCGCCTATGTCATGATTTCCCCATTCGGCGATTCCCTCAGACGACTTTTACGGCTTGCGCGGGAAGAGAAGCAGCTGGTACATTCTATGTTTTTCTTTTTCTCCCAGACCAGCATGGAAGTTTGTTATAATTAGGGACATATAACGTTTCATTGGTTGCATCTTCACCGCTAAGGTTTGGAGCCCAGCGTAGAGGCTTAGTAAATTTAGGCTTTGCGCTTTGGCTATAGAATTCTAAAAGAGTGTTTTTGGTCTGAAAATAAACAATTTTTATTCATCATCATTATTTCAGCGTGGTCGCCATTCGAGAAACTTTCTGCTCCGTCGGCCTTGAGTTCGTAACAATTTTTATTATTTATTTTATTTTAAAGTTTTCGTTAACTAATTCTTATATTAATGTGGAAGTGACTTTGTGTTCTTTTCACTTTTTATCTACTTAACCAATCTGCTTGAAATTTCGTATATACATAGTTAGGAATATAAGAAAAACACTAACTTCTTTAATTAATTTATTGTCACTATCACTCTAATTAACACAATAAAATGTATTTAAAAGACTAATCTACTTTTATTATAAATTCACAGTAAATCTGAACTGCCACGAATACAAATGTAGACTGCCCCCAGTTAGCCCGAGTTAATGTTTTTATCACCTCTCTATCCCCGCCGTATCCCCCTCTTTTTAGATTTGAATCGATAACAATTTTGTCAAAACTACTATCTTTTTCTTGCATATTTATTTAATTATTATTGAATAATAATAGAAACCTTACAGGAATACTAAGGATAGTGCATCTTAAATCAAGCAGATCAAAGCCACGGGTAAAAGCTAGTGTGAAACAACTAGACACAAAGCAGTTCCCGATTGACTGTAGCTATACTATAGCTATTGATGGATCCATTCTCTTTGAACTGAGTGACAGTGATTAAGATTTCCGCAGTGTTTGATCCTATAACGCTTTTGCAAGAAGTCAATAAAAAGTTGTGTACGTTTTTTTTTGTTAGCTGAAATAAAAAGTCTCTTGTGGTGGTGAATTTTATTTCGCTTTAATAAAAGTACCTACCAGGGGATCAGAAACGAATAAAAGGCTGCGATGCTGCGAATCTTCGCGGTTGGTTCCGTTTTTAAATTACCAATTGGAGCGTAAGGAAGATGTGTCACGTACCAAGCAAACATGAGCATGAACGGATAAATCAATCGTCATGCGATGTTTATACAAGTATGGATGGAAATCGCGGAAATCGCTAATTTGTTTCAAATATTTATACTGCTCTAAATTATGGTATCCTTGTCTCAATTTGTGTAAACAAGGTATCAAAAAATAGCCAAAAATGTAAATTTTTAACTACCACTTATTTATTCGGTACTTGTAGGTAATTATTTGCTCTTCCTCACCAAAAACTAAACGCTTTTCCTGGAAGTATATTTGCCAACGCAATCAAATTTAATTGTCGTCCATATAAGTACTATAATATCTTTCCAAATTCACACTATCGATAAGTAAAATTGATGTTTAATCATGTTGAGGTGTAACAACTCCAATCGTACAATATTGAGAGCTAAAACGATAGAGCTATGAAACATAAAACACAGCAATTTCATATTACAGTCACCGACCCCACTCGCAGAGAATCAACTACAATATTCATGTTCTCCCGTTATTCCAGCTTGTGAGAGCTTGATTAGTTCTTTAACCCAGCTCCTTCGTACAAATTTGTATTTGAAGAGTTTTAAACCTGCTTGTAGTTTATGAACCCCGAATACGGGGGCTAAAAGTTTAAAGTTTTCATATTGGAGGTAGAAAATAGTCTGCAGCGTCAGATCAAGGAACACGCTCGGGCCCAAAGCTACAAAAGGAGGTAGAAAATAGTGTACTCACTTATAAGTTATGTTGGCCAGTAAGAAAAAAAAAGGATTGGAAAGCCCATGGCCAAGGTTCTTCCCACCTGGGAGCCCCTTGCGCTTTTGCCGAAAAGGTTGAGTGGCCTCAAGCCCTCACCTCACCGTCTGTATATATTAAAGCACCTAGAAGCTAATATTGTTAGGGCAAAAAATAGCAAAGAAAATATAAACTACGCGTACCGCAAGTGAATGGAAAGATTTTTATTTAATATAGTCGCTATTCACGACAATAAAATGATCCTAAGCTTGGCTGTCACCATGGATATATGCAGGGGAAAAGAATGCTTTAGCTGTGATTATACATTTTGTAATGTGTGCGTTGAGGATCTTTTTCATGAAGAATCATTCTATATTATGACTCAAAGAACATACATATATATAAATTTATTCGCAACAGTTAGATGAAAATAAATCATGAACACATTATACTGACACATTACATGGCATTTTGTGGGTTTCTCTTAACAAATAAAGCGATAACGTTTACAATAATGAATCCTTACATCTCTGAAACTCAACCCGTACGTTCACAGACGACCCAGATAGAGGAAATCAGAACGTGTTCCGCGATTTTCAACTAAATTACTGGCTGAATTACATACAAATTGCGTCTTTAGCGAGGGCTATTACGGTATTCAATGGAATAGGTACGCGATAAATAATACAGTGGCTTATTAAATTATACTTTAATTATTTTAGTATATATTGATATTATCAAGTCGATGAGTGACGACGTCAATAAGTGATAAGAATGTCCTATATTGAAAATAAACAATTTGAATTGAATTTGATTTAAGTGTGTATATTAGGGCATGCATTTCGAAACTTCATAATTTCGAAATTTCGGACAATATTTGCTTGCCACGTAATTTCGAAATTTGAAACTTAAATTTCGAAATTTCGAAATATTTTTTTATAGGAAAAAAGTTTTTTTTAGTATTATAAAACGCTTTCATTATAGTTTCACATCATCATCCTAGCGTTTTTAAAGCCCAGGGTCCGCTTTCTTACTTTTTCTACACTTTTCCCGGTTTTTGGTATCCTTGTTGATGAGTTCATTTGCACGCATATCCCGCGCCGTTGCACTTATATATCGTTTTGAGTTTGCCCCTTATACCAGGCCTCGGAGAAGGCAGCATGGCCTTGTTCACTTGACACTTGTTCCCAACGTAGCTTGCCGGTTTGCGCAAGACGTGACCCTACCATCGAAGGCGTGTCCTGAAGCTTATCCGCTATGTGACGTACATGAAGGCTGCTCCGGACGCGGGAGTTTCTAATGCGATCTTTCCGAGATACCCCATACATCCACCGCATACGAGCCATGCCTCACTACTGCGACAACAGGGTTTCACACAGCACACCTTCAAGTAGGTTCCAGAATGCCGTTTAATCCGTGTCACTGCGATCAACTTGGGGACCTACTATCCTCTCCTAAAACCATGTAAGAACGAGTGAGTAAGCGGGACAGTGCGCCACGTGATGTAAGGCGACATCTGTTTTACTCAATCGTTCTTGCATGGTTTTAAGAGATGGTGGTAAGCCACTAGTGGCGCGTAGGCACTTATCAAGTAAGTTGTAACCCCTTCAACAAGCACAGTTAAGTCCATCACTCCCTCCACCTTCCATGGCTCTATCAACCTCTCGGTTATACGAGCCGAATCTCGGGAGAGTGCGCTGTACTTGCATTTCGCATTTCTTTCCAGTCGCACCTGCTTAATCTCACTACAAGTTCTCTATAGTGTCGCCTATCTATGCAACCATTGCATATTAAATAACTCTCCCCGTACGCCTCGCTTGCCTTTTTGATCTTCTAGATCTTTGAGTTTGTCTGTTTCAGTTTTTCTCTTCGTCTTCTTTGTATTCTTGTAGCAGTATTCTTGATGTGCTCCTACTTTTCAAGTTATGCCCCTCTCGAGGCCGCTTCGGATTTTATGCCACCGATGCGAGAATTCTTTTAGCTGCTCAAAGTTCGCCTCAGATCCCACGAGATCCCAATAGTAGACCGGGCCCACCCTGAGCGGGACAACATTATCTAATAGTTCCCTACGCGCCTCCTCATAAAGCCGGCTCGTCAAGTCCATCAGTTGGTCTCTGAAGCGTTTCATTTCCAAGACGCCATTCCGGTACTCCTCCAAAAGCACTACGGCCAACATTCCACGTGGCGAAGAGGAGCTTTTTGCGTTGGATTGGGGCTAGCGTCTAAACCGTGCCGTCCCCAGACACTGCAGTCCTTGCCCACATGTCACAGGAGTCAGGCGAAGCTCCTGCGCACTTATTGCGGTGGCGTCCTATTCTTGATAATATTCCTTCTGGTTCTTCTATTTTTCTTACCATTTAGATTTGGCGATTTTTGTCTTTCCGGAGCAACTGCCATAACTCCTGTCGTCGAAACACTGTACATGTGAATCATTCTGTAGACAAAACTTTGGAAGATGAAAGATTCTGTCGTAGAACAGTCCATAGGAGAAAAATCATGTCGAGGAAACTCTCAAATGTGTAACATTCTGTTGGTGAACCGTTTATATGAGAAAGATTCCGACGGCGAATTACTCAAAAACGAATCGTCCTGTTGGTGATCAGTCCAAAGGAGAAACAACTGTCGGAGAAAGCTGGTACAATCCAGGCCAGGCCTTAATCAGCAGGCGCACCAGCTTGCAGATAAGGTTGACTTGGGCCCCAAGGATGCTGATGAGGCCCAAGAACGTTTAAAGTTATCGTTTTACAATCGTTTTCATATTCCAATACAAAGGTGTTCCTTAAGTTTCCAAATTTCGAAACTAATCAACCTAATTTCATAAGCCAATTTCGAAATTGAAAATCTATGAAACTGCACGCCCTAGTATATAGTAGTTAATTTTTTGTATAAGATATTTTAGTGTTTATTTATCTGTAACTAGTGATAGTTTATTAAATTAAAATTGCCTTATGCTTGCAACAAATAATATTAGATATTAATATATTTTTTATTTTATACATCCTCATTGTACTATAAGTAAAAGAAAAATTTCATTATTTAACTAATACGAAGTCCGAAAGCTTAAAGTTATTTCTATGTTTTTTTATTGTATAAACGGCGTAATATCAGCCTTATTTAAATAGAATAAACTTTTGTTATAGAAGACAATGCTTGAAAAAAAAAAACATCAATCATCGATAAAAAGGAAGACAAAATTTCTTAACGGAAGATGAAGATAGCTAATGACTTAAATAAATCGTTCCCCCGTCTTAATTTTCCCTACTCCCTATTGTAAATTGACGATTTGTAGGAGCCACGCCATTTCGAAAGACGGAGATCTAAGCACAGCTAAGTGCATTCCTTGGGCTTTAGGAATCTGCGCATTTGAATATAATTTGCATAGAAATCGATTGGTAGGTGGCTTCAAGGACAAATGCTAAAGTTTGAATAATCACTTGAAAGCAGTTTATAGTAATTTGCACACGTGAACTTCCCACAGGAACAGTGCTTTTTCCGTGACAAAAGGTAAATTATGTCGTTCTCTATACTTCTGTCTATGTGTATGCAAAATTTCAGGAACATCGGTTCAGTAGATAGGGTGTGAAAGAGTAACAAAAAAACTCGCATTTATAATATTAGTTGGAATTGAAACGTGTTATATAAGGTGGACACAAGTTATATATACCTTATATATAAACACTAGCGATCAGCCCCAGTTCCGTTTCTCTTTCTCGATTTTTGAAAGTTGATTGAAAATGATTCAAACAGTGATGGATATTGTCTGAAAATAAGTCTATTTATATCACAAAAGATCCAGAATTCCAGACTCGCCGGCTCCACACATCACTCACATCAACATTACATTCATATCTCAACTGCAAAATTATAAATCAAGATATATTAATACATAAGTGAGATATTTGGTTTGAGTTGACGTGTGATACAAAGATATTCTACTTCCATGCTGATCTGGGAGAAAAAGAAAAACATAGAATGTACCAGCTGCTTCTCTTCTCGCACAAGCCGTAAAAGTCGTCTGAGGGAATCGCCGAATGGGGAAATCATGACATAGGCGATGCGGCTAGCAACTCGTCACTATTGATTTCCTGTTTCAACTACCATTATGCTAATAGTAGCTTAATGTCTTATGGCTCTAGGCTCTGTCTACCCCGTATGGGATGAAGACGTGATTATATGTATGTATGTACAACGATATTCAGAATATATAGCAATATGATTAATGATTACAATTTCTTTGTTTCCTTCTTTGACTATCTTTTTGCATAAACCGGTCCTGATGAGGCAGTACTGGTTATTTCAATGGAGCGGCTGCCGTCTGACCACCGTAACCCTTTTACAGGGAAACCAGACCAACAGGAACATGTCAGTTTTTCAGTCTGTCTACTATCTGACATAGTCTAGATTGACATATATCAATCATCATCAATATGACAATCGGGACCAACGACTTAACGTGTATTTCGAAGCACGGAGAAGATTAAGATAGAAATGCCACTAATAGCTACCAATCCAAGCATGGCCACGCACTCACCGAAGATTGACGCTCGCGCTTAGAGCTGACTGATCTAAATTGATTCCGACCGACGTATGATAAACTAGAAGAGTAATTTATAGTTAAAAGATTGTTAAATGGATCAACTTCATAAAATATTCTATTTGTAGAAAACTAACTTAAAATACATATTTTCTTCACATAAAACCTAAGTTGATATTACTGTCACAGTGTCATTCCTACTTGCTACTCTGAAAGCAACTCAACACGGTAGTTAATACCGCAACAGATTTAATATTCCCCTGTAATCCAAGTTTTGAACTAGCTCAACACCAGTCTAGCTCAGTTATTAAGACCTGGACTAAAAGTGGGGCAATAAGTTTATAACTCGGCTTACTTATTGACGAGTTGCTGAGGTAAGACGAAGGCAATCTTTGGCTTAATTAATTAAATGTCAGACCATCGACACGCTTTTCAACAAGCAATGATAAAATTCTAGTGCCTGGTGTTGCAGGCGTCAATAGGCTATGGTAACCACTTTCCATCAGGTGGGCCCTAGGTCTAAATGCCTACCCAGTAATATAAATAAAAAAATAGGAACTGCGTAAGCACCATAGTATGCAGGATCAAAATTATCAGGATCTTCCAAGCAATTGGCAAGCAAATATCGCTTTTCAAGTACTAGGCAAACATAAATCTATAACAGGTATTGCTAACAAACAGAAGCTATGACGTAAACACATAATGATGAGTACACACAGGCGGGTCCTGAACCCGTGTCAACAATTACTGGGAATTGGCGTGAAGGGCGAAGATACAATGGCTATTGAACTTATGGCAATCTGCCAATGGCACAAAAAGGTTACTTTACAGCCCCATTGGCGAACGCTTGGACATTGATACGCTAATTGAAAAGAAAAACATTGCCACTTGCTGTAACTAAATAGTAAGATAAGTGACAATAATAAAGAAAGTAGGTAAAGCTTGATTGCACTATAAAAAATACACACATCAAATATTGTCTTTGATACTTTGTGATATTTTTTGTTACTGTGTTTTTTACAATGTAATAAATGTACATAATTCCACTGATTATACATAGAATTCTACAATATAATACGAACTATAAGGAGACGAACGTGCTCTGAAGAAATTCATGCAAGCGTCCCGAGATTAATCGACTAGAGTCGATTAATCGTAATAGATTACGGGCCGCATTAGCCCCGATAGTGCACTATGTTGTATGTTAAGATGTAAGCTGTTTGCCTCATTGATCCATTGGTTTATTCCCAGAAGAACTATTTTTTTTTAATGCATAAATCATACGATTTCAATTTGCCGCGAAGGCAGTAGAGTAGCTATGTGGTCACTAAGAAATATGTCTCATGATCTAAATTAAAATGTAGGACAGTCACCCACAATATGCAGGCCAAAAAAAGGACGACGCAAAACGCCAACGAAAAAGGAAAACGTCACTACGACTACGACGACACGGACGTGACTTTGTACAGTAAAATTAAATCAAATTTTGACCAAACTTCAACATTTTAAATTACTAAACGGGCCATTTTAAGTTAAAAAAAACTTTTGGAATATGTTCGAACATCTTCCAGAATGACGCTCCGAAAGTCCCATGCTTCCTTTAGTGGGATAGCCGGGGGATAATTCAGAAAAAATTTCGTAATTTTAGGACTTTTTCACTATTGGGTCTCCAGGGCCGAAACTATGCATTTTTTGCGAACGGTGTTTTCTACACTTATAGACTGTATTAAATTACCTACCTACAATTTAAGGCGTCATCCTAGAATGTGTCCGACCATATTCCAAAGGTCCCGTTTAACTAGTAATTTTTAATGATAAAATTACAACCTAATTTGACTGTACTATTTCCGACCCGAATCATACAGCAGCTGCTGTTATGCGTCCGCTTATTTCTGCATGAAAATGTTTAAATTGCTGGTTACGGCAATACACTTATATATGTTTTTAATGACATTGTTGGCCAAGTTGTCACTAGAATTCAAATACAAGAATCTATATTTATAACAGCATAAATTGTGAAACCAGAACAGTTTTTGGAATATGAACTTTCAGAGCTTCGATTTTTTTACGATTACGTTGGCAAGCAATCATTCGGATCGAGAAAGAAAGTCACCAAAGTTAAGGATGTGTGCTCATCAAAATCAGAAAAAGAATTGATCAAATATTCCAGGGGGCTTAGTCAAATATACTATCGCAAAACGTTAACAAGGTACGACTACAACAAAATGTATGGGATCGACATAAGATTGACCACGTGATTTACCGCAGCTTATGTCAATCCCATACATTTTGTTAATGTCCACATTCGTTAGCGTTTTGAAATTGTCACTTGGCTACGGGTGCTTTTGATTCATAAATCGAGCGTCGCTTGGTCGCAGTGGGAGCACAATTGAGCGATGTTTGTAGCGTGTGATTAGGTGCGCGTGTGATGTGGTTATCCCAGTCGATAAACCGACGACACGGGAAATTTAATATACACGGAGATTGCTGCTGAAAGCTCTCAGATGCTATTTTCATACCTTTTAGTTGCGATTCAGTTTTTTTCTTCTTTGAAGAGCTATATTTTTAAAGGTATATTCTTTACAATTCTCGGGGTTAAATTCTGTAAGTTATATTCTAATTAGGCCGTGTGAGTTCCGAGTTAAGGTCACTTATAAATTACTTCTTAATTCTCGCGGATTTTCTACAAGGTCTATCTTTGGATAGAAGTCAGCTATAGAAAAAATAATTAACGGATCTCATACAACAAACATGTTTTCATACAAAAAACCATTACATATAGCAAGAGGCTGCTGGAACCCTCGATGTGCGAACCCGAATCGCGTTTGTTCGAATTTTAGCAAGAATGACTAATGATCTTCAATTTTTTTTATATGACCGATACGGTAGATATAGTTTCATAATTTAAATGCATCTAATTAAAAATATTCGTTTGACAAAAAAACCTATATTTCATTGACTATATAATACTTCGAACTGAAAGTGCCTTTTTTCACGGTTTAAATATAAATCCACCTTAGACCTTAGCTGCATAGTCTACAATTATCGTACACTCGTCCGGAAATACCTGCGCGGCCTGTTCGACTTACGGCAACCGGACGGCGACCGGCCAACGACCGGACGGGACATAACAATCGACTCGGATATGAAAAATCGCACGATAAGGCTTCCGGAGCGGTGACAAACTTTTCTCCGGTGCAATAAACTTTTTCAGTTTTGTAAAGAAAATACTTAGTATTTAACGTGAATCCATAACTTCATAGCCGAAGATAGAACCGTTTCTAAATACTTTATTATGTGTTGGTGTATGTACACCCTAATGTGAATCAGCAATCATCAAAATAAGTTCCAGATGTATATTCTTTTTATCAAAAATACGCAAACCTTAATCTTACACCAGAAGTCGAAGTCTGGTATTCGAGTGAGGTTTAGGTGTGTTTTCGTGATATAGAATCCTGGATTTTTTTACTTCACTTCTATCTCCTAGATTTTAGACTTAAATCTGACATCCTACCGCTTTCAATCCTGCGTTACGGGTGTGCATAGGTTACAGTAACCGCTTACTAACAATAACCCGTCAGTGAAGACGAAGAAAAAAAGAACATATCAACAATCATCAGATAAATTTAGTTTTAACAGGGTAATTTCATCAACACCATGTTAGATATATAGAATGCATATTGACAACTACATCCGTTATGTGTTAAGTCAGTCAGTATGCCTGTCTGTCTGTACAATCTGTTAATATTAAATTGTTGAAGACTCCACCGCCGCTGCCGCTAACAGATTGTTCCGGCAGTAATCTTACTGCAGCAGTTATCTAACTAATGGTATTAATGCGTGTTAGCCATTCAACGGCTTGTCCTATCTTGATGACATTTTGAATGAGTCTAATAAAATTTCCATAGAAGCTTCTGTCTATAAAAACTCCCAAGTCAGACTTGAACCGACTTCTATTTATTTACTTTTGACATATAAAAGTTACTAAGTTCACTAACAATATAGCGAAACATGTAGAATTTTATCTGTCAATTCTCTGTAACGAAGCTTGTACTGAAGATAATCTACAGTAGGGTATGGTAGAATTAGATCATTTGCCCCCGACTGTACATAAATTAGTAAATGAAACCGAATTGAGAACCGCCTGTTTTAAGTCGTTTGATCAATATCTTCAAACACAAGAAGTAATGCCCCGATACTTGTAGTATACGATCAGATGCAGAGCATTGTGTTTCAGGCCTTGGAAGCAAGCCAAACAGCACAACTTATATTGAACCACTAAGAAACACTTAAACGAAATAGTTTTCCGCGGAAAACGTGAGTAAACAATTTACAGACACTTGCGGCCCTTCGAACAATTGCTATTGCAGTTTCCATTTTAGGATTAGATCATTCCCTCTATTCCCGTATTTCATGTGGACGTAGTAAAAGGCAACAACGTCAGAAAATGGCGTTTATCAGCAGGTATTGCATAAAGTAGCTAGCCTCTTGCATGTTTCTAAACTCTCTGTTACCAGGATGTTCATGGCTAATTTTGGTCTAATTATCTTACGCAATATGAATGACTTGTTTATTTTTTTTTGTCTGGTTTGACATGTTTGATGCAATAAACACAGCACAAAAAGAAACTATATGTTGATAATGATCAAAGTAAATTAGTACTTCAATATTCAAAAGCTAATCACCAAATCCAAGCAGATATAACCACAAGGCAATTATCGAACAGTATGCATTTCTCAAACGGCAAGCAATTACAGGCCATAATTAACTGCGGTTAAAGCTGATTATGCTTTGGAAACATTAACCGCTTTGCATCGCAATAAAATGTAGGTTAACTGGCGGTAAGTTCACAGGCAGTTGACTGCCTTTGACGTATACTCGCCTAACGACCCGTTTTAAAATATACTTTAACCCATAATTTTTATTAATGAGTATTAAAAGATTTATTTTCCTGCAATAATGATACCCCTTTATCTATTCTTCTATACTAATATATTAAAGTTGATCACAGTTTTTATATTTCCTATGGTCTATGTAAAACAAATATCGACCCGATCGAGCTATGTGCTGATTTATTTAAGAGATTGCATCACACCTAGAAGAATAAGGTACTCCATTATCTTTCCGTGGATATCGTCAAATACATTAGTCAGTTAATAGACTTCTTCTAATACGTAACCCATGGAAAAAGATGGGATCGTATACTTTTAAGCTGAAGGCAACACTGGACGATACGGACACTGTCTGTAACTGAAATGCCACTAATGACGACCAATCTCAGCCCAGACCGCGCGCTTGCAGTTGCTTGACGCGTGCTATCGTTACAAACACGCACGCCCCGCCAGGCTATCGAGCTCCTACTCAGACGGACGATTTTATTAACCAGTTTCATTTTATAACTAAGTTCAAGGCGACAATTTCACAATATTGTCAATGAAAATGTTGGAAGCGCGTCAAACGCCCGCCCCATTCACCGTTGTGGTTTATATATTTTTTTATTATGTAAACAAAATGCAGATATATTGTAATATGCGATGGCTGCACGTGCTGTCGTGATATTTATAACTTGATTTTGTAATCATAACTTTCTTGGAGGAGTTCCTTCTGTAGATAATTCAGGGTTTCAAAATGCTTATATTAACTAATACTGCTAACAAAAATTGAGTTTACATAGTAGAGGAGAATCCACGATGATACTATTATGATTACTATAATGAAGAATGACGACCACATCACCAGATATGTCCTAAACATTACCGAGAACCAAGAGCTAGGGCGCCCTAGCACTTGGTTATGTGAGATTAGATTGTGTTTTATTTTCTGTTTGGCCCTAAAGTTTGACTGACAGTAAATGCCTTAAGACATAGTCTAGGTGTTAAAAAGTTCAAATAAATTGATAAGGAAGGATATGAAGACGATGGTACACTGAAATGGTTTTATTGATAGGGAAGAACGGTTCAAGAATAAGAGAAGACCCCAATTACAATAGGGTTGATGTCGTTGATGACGATGATAATATGGGACAAGTCACGAGCTCAAACTATAGTTATTTGAATAATTAAAACTGCTGCAATCTAGCATGAAATAATGAAAAAACAAGTCTCGATGAGATTTAAAAACACTATCCGTTTATTTCTGCGGCATAGAACGATATATGCACTACCGGTGCGGTAAATCAAGATGCGTGCAGCGACACACTGACCCACTTCCAACCCAGTGCTGGTAGCCTGGTAACCAGTGCTGGTAATAAGGACTGCGATAATAATGAGTAAATTGAGGTTTTAAAGGAAATAAATCGAGTTCGACATAAAATTTTATGGATTTGTCCACGATTTTGTAATTTTTATAAGAAACTAGTAATTTTTCCTAATGATACTAAGTCGCCAGAAGGTATAGTACACACAAACCCAGATACAGAAACGAAACCTATTCGACGATAAACAGAAACCGACAACTACAAAGCAACCAGCTCTAGTTTTCCGTCAAGCTTTTCGAAAATGATGTGTGTTAATATATGACTATTGTAATTCATCCTCTAACATACTCGTGACATATTTTATATTTTTTCTTGCAACTCCTCACATTCATCTTTTTCATTTATCTATTACTAGCGACCCGCCCCGGCTTCTCATGGGCATAAAAACCTTCCTCTTGAATCACTCTATTCTATTCAAAAAAAACCGCATCAAAATCCGTTTCGTAGTTTTAAAGATTTAAGCATACAAAGGGACATAGGTACAGAGAAAGCGACTTTATTTTATACTATGTAGTGATAATGATATTATTTTATTTTCATCTTATTGTACGCATCTCTATTGCTTGCTGATCCTTTCTCCGCTGCGTTAGTTTCTAAAAATGCGGTAATATCCACAATCGAAGTATCTACATTTCGTCTGTCTATAAAAGAAATCATCTACATAGTTTTCTACATCTATTTCTAGATAGATATAGACAAACTGATCTATTTTCAAACGGTTACTCACAAATAGCAGTCTAATCAATCGACAGTAACAACAAACGGAAGATAATAAAAACAACAGTGGGTGAACTAACCGGTATATTTAGAAATCGAGACGGATATTCATGGTTTTAGAATTTTGAAATCGGGTCTTTGATACGGCGAGAATTTTGAGATGAAATGTATAGTTCATTTTGGTTTGACCTTACCTTCGTATCTAATCCATCCATATCCATACTTCCATACTTCCATACTTAATATTATAAATGCGAAAGTCTGTCTGTCTGTCTGTCTGTCACCTCTTCACGGCTAAACTGCTGGACCGATTGTGATGAAATTTGGTAGGGATGTAGTTGACGACCTGAGGTCAAACATAGGCTACTTTTGGGCGCGATATAACCGAGTCTCACGCGGGGCGAAGCCGCGGGGAACAGCTAGTACTTTATAAATGCGAAAGTCTTTTTCACGGCGGAACGGCTGGGCCGATTTTGATTAAATTTTATATGAATATATTTAAGGACCAGAGGTCCAACATAGGCTACTTTGGCAATATAACTGTTGTTCAGGCAAAGAGGTCTAATAACACATAGACAATCCTTTTGGATAACAGGCGCACTGAGAAGATTGGACAGAAGCCATGACCGAGAGTACTTAATAATATAATGAAGCCATTAAAACATTATTGCATAAATAAATACGTAATAACACATAATACTTTGCTTTATCCTTAACAACTGTATCCCACGCCGACGGAGCTGCGGGCAATAGCTAGTTGCAAATAATTTTAAAAAGTCATCAATGCGTAACTATGTCAAGAAAACAAACAAATTCACCAGAATATAGGTAGTTCGTCAACCATACTACTTCTACGCTATAAATACTTTTTGATGTTTATCTAGAAAGGTATTCACAAGTAAAAAATATATAAGTAAAATGATCATTGACAATTTTTTTTATACTATAAGCATTCCTGTATTAGTCAACCGTTGGCAGAAACGTAAGGTTTTTATATTCTGCAACTAGCATGAGCATGGTGTAGGTAAATTTACTAAAGCCGGTAACCACTTTCCATCAAGTTTGAACGATTTATTTATAGTTAATTAAGCTGTCACTAGATGGCAGTGTTCAGAATTAGAACGCGGTATGGTTTGTCGCATGTTTTATTGTAAGTTAAAATTTGTTTCTTTTTTTAAGTCTCATTATACTGTCGATCTCGTTTCGCCGTTTTATTTAGGAGGACCTCATAGTAGACGGTTCATGGTCCATGATACCATTTACAGTACACTATATGCTTATAACAAGTATATGGTGTACTTGATGGTGAGTGGTTACCGTAGCTTAAAAAAGTATAAAATTTAAATTCAATGGTCTCATTGCTGTATATTCTCTTCAACTCAATTGCGAGTCGTTTTAATCAAAGATAATCATTCAAAGCGATGAATAATCGTTTCCTTTTTTAAAGCATTTGTTTGAAAAAGTCGCAGGTTCATAAGCTCAAAAGAAATTACCATTCGTTTGACAACAAAGACCAAAGTTTGTTCACTGACAAGTTTGAATTGAAGATTTGGTCCGTTTGACTTAGTTGACAGTGGTACTATGTAGATGTACCTACAAGTTTTTCAGTTAGGCTCATTTGGTGTGACATTTTTAAAATGTAATCAATCTATTTCTTTTACAATAAATATTTAAGTGTGTGTTTGTAATATTAAAATAACCGCTTTTTACACACGGTTCATATACCAAAATGCTTTTTGTTTTGTCTGTGTCTGTTTGTTTGGGCTAATCTCTTATTCTTATTTGGACCAAGTATAAAGATTTTTTCACTGGTAGATAGCTGATGTAATAAGAAGTAACATAAACTACTTTAATTTTTGAAAATTTTATAAATCTGAAAACTGATCAAACTCTTTTGTTAAATTCCACGCGAACAAATCGCCAGCACAGCTAATGTATAATGTCACTCGAATATATTTTCACACACATCAAAAAAAAATTGCCTGGCGTGAAACCGCGCGCGTTCTTATTTCTATGATTTTTTTACTTGTTTATTATACCTAGTCGGTAGAAGGTACTACATCCTCACTTACATAGGTAAGTGGGCATGCAAACTTATGGTTTCCAACAAACAACTTTTGTTTCTATGCTTTTGTATTTACTTTTGTTTAGTACAATAAAGTTATAACAAACAAACGAACAAACACTCCTCTATTTCGGATCCTGCAAAAGTTACAGTGCAAACAACTCAAAACAAAGTATATGGCTGTGCCAAATATAGCCGACAACACCGACAACACAGGCCGACATATTGTTCTGTCGTTAATGAAATAACGAGGTGTTTACTATCTCGTGTGCTCTGCGGTGGCTCTGTGACTCTGAGTCACGTTGTGGGGCTCAAATCTGATACAGATGGAACTAATATACTTTGTCGTTAAAAATATAATAAGTTCAGGTCTTTCGACTCGACAAGAAGTTCAGGTAAAGGTAATTACTTGTTTAGATGGAAATGACGACCTCCGTGGCGTAATGGTTAACATGTAAGTCCGCTACTCAAGAGGTCCCGAGATCGATTCCCGGCCAGGTTAATATGAAAATTGGTATTTTTCTGATTGGCCTGGGTCTTGGATGTTTTAGATAACTAGCGACCCGCCCGGCATCGCATTGGCATAAAATGCTTCTACTTGAATCACTATTTATTTAAAAAAAAAACCGCATCAAAATCCGTTACGTAGTTTTAAAGATTTAAACATACAAAGGAACATATGGACAGAAAAAGCGACTTTGTTTCATACTATGTAGTATTTCTATATTGTGTTTGTTATAAAACATAGTTTAGTTAAGTTGGTATCCCATAACCACAGATTATAGAATGCTATACTAGCACAAATATTCAACCGCCATACAAAGAAGCGCGCCTATTTTTAGTGTACCAATGTAGTCTCTCCATACTAAAACTTACTAACGCCATCTATCGACCACTTGGGAAACTGAGATTCTAAGTCCGATAACTTAATAAATAAAGCACTAATCAGTTTGTGATAGAATGCCGATACTTGAAAAAAATCATGTTTTAATAATTCCCACTCTTTTTCGCCAAAAACAAGCGGGATCTTAACTAAATTCGATTTTTTTCAATTCTTGTAGCGCCAACTATTGGTAATAAAAGGAACTAAATCTTTTTATTAGGCAATGGGACCACATGCCCATAACACAAGTCTCGGACTTACTTTGGTGATTAAAATCACCATCATTCATATTTATTGTAATATAATTTATTGTGATTTTTTTAAATAAGTTATCTTTCATTAACTACCTAAATAAAATGTTTTTTTTTTTTGTTATTTCAGATTGAAAAAGAAACCTTTTTCAATCTGAAATAACAACAGACAAAACATATTTTTTTTTATTAGACTTTTGAACCAAATTACGTCCTAACATACCCAAAGAGCAGAACACGTCAGTTTCCCCAAACGTACTTACTAATTCAGGTAGACGGACTAGTTTCATTTCGGTAAATGATAGCCAATTAATTAAAATCAACTATTTAGAAAGCTGCTGTCTGTCGTTGTTGTAGTTTGTACAGTCAACATCGAAATTTGTTGACTTTTCCCAGTGGCACGTAATTAATAAATAGTCTAACGCCAGTGGCTAAGTACTTCCCTCCACTTCCCATGGCTCTACCAACCTCTCGGTGATACGAGCCGAATCTCGGGAGAGTGCGCTGTACTAGCATTTCGCATCTCTTTCCAATCGCACCTGCTTGATCTCCCTACAAGTTCTCTATAGTGTCGCCTATCTATGCAATCATTGCATTTTAATAACTCTCCCCCATCTTTAGGGGGCTCACGTTCAAACCACGAAGCAATCGTTATTCACACGTACGCCTCATTTGCCTTCTTCTCGGCCTGAGGCCAGCTTCTGTCAAGTGGCTAAGTACTATTTAATAGGCTTGATGACTTATATTTTCATATTTTTCTGAGCCCTCTAAGGCAGCAAAACTTAATTTCACGGCGGGGGCGGATCGCTAGTAAATAAATAAATATAAAAATATATAGGGACAAATTACAGATTGAGTTACCCCTAAAGTAAGTTCAACACTTGTGTTATTATGGGATACTAACTCAACGATACTATATTTGTAACTTTCCTTTACTCTTTATCCTTATCCCAAGTTATAAATGAGAAAGTGAGTTGTTGTGTTGTTTTTAACCTCTTTATGCTTTTAGTACATATATACTTAACCAATCTTCCTGAAGTTTCGTATACATACTTAAAAGCACTAAGAACATAGGATACATTTTATCCTGGGGAAAAGGCACTGTTCCAGAGAGAGATGCACGCGTGCGAAGCTACGGTCAAAAGCTAGTTGCTCATAAACAATGTTATTATGACTTCGGCTATATTTATACAGCAATCGAATAAATGGAGTGATGTGTTCTCTTTCTGTATCCAAAACAAAATGTTAGTTCAGCAGCCCCAATTCAGGTTGAAATTGATTCATGTCAATCACTCAATAGTCTAGGTCATTCAATCTCCCAGTATGTCAGACGTTGAAATACTATTCCCTTAATCGGATTTAGTGCTTCGAGTTAGTCGCTTTAGTGTTTAAACACATGGTTCAGACCTTATCCAATTGATTTTCTTTTTTTTTCTTTTCTTTTATACTTCGGTATTATTCATACGGTCTAAGAAATATGAGATATTTACGATCCTGCCTAATACGCTAATATCTTGAGGGTAAGACTAAGGGCACGGTAATACTAAGGGTGTCCTAGCCTTAGTGAGCCTAACTCGTTTGTTAATGAAAAATGTTATGTATAAAATAATACAAGAAAAAGGTCCCTATTGGCCGCTATAGTCTCTCTTCCTTTCTCTCTCTTCCTCTCCCTCTCTCTCTCTCTCCACTTCCCGGTCTTCGGTATCCTAAGTGCACATATCATTTACTGTGACTTTGACCCAGCACTTTTTTGGCTTTCCTCTTCTATTCAGCCCTGGCGGAGACATAGCTACACACTTGTTACCAATGTAACTTGCCGGTTTCCGTAAAACGTGGCCGTACCATTCTCTTCAAGCTTGTCTTCTATGAACTATAACGACATCTGTGAGTAAAATTGAAGTAGATAATTTACGACTGATATAAATCACTTAACTACCCATTTTCCTTGAAGTATCGACTGGTTTCTTTTTATACCGCTTCGACCCACTCTGGTTCGTGTGAGAATAAAAATAGCTATAATAAAACCCTTTTAGTACATCATTAATGGCGTTTTGGACCCAAACGCATCTGGCTTGTAACCCTGTGATCGTAATGGGAGCTGATGTAATTTGTTTATTAATTTAGCAGCATACTCATTTGTTGTTGAACAATTGTTAACTAAACGTAAAGCCAATGGCTGGATTCCTTCGAGGCAACTGCTAAGAGCCTAGCGCGGTCAATTTCATTATCAGAATTTTGAGTCAAAAATCGGATTGTCCTCTGCACCAAAGGAGCATCCCAGAGTTTTTGTTGGTTTGTTTCCACTGGGATACTCTCTCCGGGACAGAGGGATAACCAAGCTTCCCTTGCCTCTGGTAATTGATCAATGTTAAGGTCTTCGTCATTGAGAATTTTATTGCAAAGTTTTGATACGCTATTAGCAGAGGAAAGGAAAGCAGGTAGGGCAACACAAAGAATTTTCCGTACAACTAAGCCACCGTCTTTTAAGGTAGTGTAAGTTGGGTCCACGAATTATCGTTGAAGCGTATCAGTTTAAACCATATATTTAAAAAAAAAATTGCGTCACAAATTTTACGTCACTCCAAACCGCGCGCGGATTCGAACTTCTTTGGTTTAAACATAGTCTTGTAAAATAATAAAATTTTGGGATGAATGGATTTTGGTAGGAAATAATCGTGGAGACAATGTGTCTCATCTCTTTCTGACTCAGTCATACATTTCGGGATAGACCTTCAACAGAAGCTGTATTTTAGGGAAATTATGCATTTGCCTTAACGGCACTTTTCAAAAATTTATTTTTTAATCGACTTACAAAAAAGGAGGTTCTCAATTCGCCTATATATTTTTTGCACCACTGTTTAAATGTGGTGGTACAATACAAAGCAACACAAAAAATATCTATTGCAATAACTTGCTTAAAACGGAACGTGAAATTGAAATCAATATGATCTGATTATTTTGGCCAAAGATACGATAAGTTTACGACGTTTACAAGCGCGTGGAATGAAACGTGTTTATTTGTAACTGTCGTAAAAGAGATGTAAAATGAAATGTCAATAATTCGAATTTAGCATTGTGTGGTAACGGAACGTAGTGGAACAATGAATGTTATCGTCCGTCGATAGGTTAAAGCATATTATCGTCTGTGAACCAATTGCTGAAGAATTAATAAGTTCGTCTTGTAGCACGCAGTTTCTAATTCTATGCTGAATACCTTCTATGATACACATAATATATAATCTTTTTCCCAATAATATTTTTTCCAAAAAACAAAAATTGACTTCCATTTGTTTACTGAGTGAGGCCAAGTTGAACTTTGACAGATTAGAAAAACAAAGCATACAGGGTCGATGGACCACTCTGACACCACAGTGTTCAGGATCAACTGAGCTTGTTACTAACACTCATATGAGTTAATACCAAGCGAAAATCTATCGTCAAGAACCTGTGTTTTTTTTAGATTTCGATAACGGTGTCACGAGTTTACTTAATGGTTTTTTTTCCATAAAAAAATGCAAAAATCAATGTCAACGCGCCTATAGAAGTTTTTTGTATCTTTTAACGTTAGTACTATTAGGTATTATGTGACTGCACTTACCCATAAAAAATAGGTAGAGGATCAGTCCGGACTAATATAATTTTATATGGATCAGACCGAAAAGTAATAACAATAATTGACAATTGATCCGTTTGATGGATCAGACCGGAATAACTTCATTTCTAAAAATGTTTTAATTCGATTGTTTTCAAAAACAACCCTATAAACGTTAAGTGCCATTGAGCCTGTCGATTTGAAGTATCCAATTAGCGACAGATAGACAGACAGCCATCGGGTAACGACTCGTATATACGCACAATAAGTAAAACGTTTTAGACACTTATCGTATTTATATTTTTGTTCGGAAAATGAAAGTAATAATAATAAAATTTGAAAATAATATTTTTTGAGTTCTTAATTTCTTCAAAAGATCACTACATAGTAGAAAACAAAGTCACTTTCTCTGTCCCTATATCCCTATGTATGCTTGAATCTTTAAAACTACGCAACGGATTTTGATGCGGTTTTTTTAATAGCTAAGAGTGATTCAAGAGGAAGGTTTTTATGCCCATGCGAAAGCCGCGGGCAACAGCTAGTATTATATAAAATCTTCAAACATATAACGGACAAATCACACAGATTAAGCTAGCTCCAAAGTAAGTTCGAGATTTGTGTTATGGTATACTACAATACTATATTTTATAACAAATACATACATCCAAGACCCAGGCCAACCAGAAAAATATTATTTTTCACCTTAGGCCCAACCGGGGATCGAACCCAGGACCTCCTGAGTAGCGGACTGGTATGTTATTCATTACGCCACGGAGATCGTCTAAAGCTTATCTGGGAAAGAAATCAGGACAGCCTGTCGGCCGCCCCAGATATCGCTGGAGCGATGCTTTGCAGGCTGACCTGCGTGGGATGTGCGCTGTAAACTGGCGAGCCAAATAGAAAACTGTGGCGCTCTCTCGTTTTGGAGGCCAGCCGTCGGGTTGCTGAGCCAGCGGAGTAAGTATGTAAATAATATTTTAGAAAAAATATTTTACAAATAAGGTGTCCGCTTAAAAATAAAAATTATTGTAAGTATGTAACATAAAATGTAAATATTGGTATCTAATTTACACGAGTTTACTATTAACCTTTGCTATCATAATCATCTGAGAAATGACATTTCATTTTTCTCAAAAGTAAAAAATAAATAAAAAAAGTAGCGCAAATAATATTCCACGCGAAACAAAGCCTCGCAACACTAGCACATATAAACTATAGTTATATGGTATCACTCTGCTATGCGCCCCCTAGAGGCCTGCAAAAGGTTACAGGCTAACCCGCCAAATGAACCGAGTAATAAACTGCTAATTAATACAATAACCGTCGACGTCACGTGCCTTATTTAGTAATGAAATTTGTTATCCAAATAATATCGAAATAAAATAGGGTTATGATGGTATAAAAGGACATGGTGTAATTGTTTATAGACTAATAAGAATAATATCGGTCGTGTACGATTTTATTATCTTAACTTATATTATTTAAATATTAGATGTTACTAGAAAAGCCGCCCGCGTGACTTTCAGTTATATCGTATCGCAAAAAATAGCCTAATTTTGACTACCGGTCTGTTACAATACAATTTCATTAAAATCGGTCAGGCGGTCTGGCCATGAAAGCTTAACAGACAGACAGATAAACTTTCGCATTTTAATATTAGTATGGATTAAGAATAATATCGCTCGTACAGTTTGAGTTATGATTTTTACTTTGATTATTTATTCTTAATCATAGGATTTTTATTATCTTAACCATTTTGTTATTATTTTAAATACATTTATATAACTTATTGAATTTTTAATGTAACATATAAAAAGATATTTAACAATAAATCACACAGATTGAGTTGAGCTAGTCTCAAGATATATTAACGATGCTGCTAGCCTTCTGAGCACACTACCGCGGCGTGACATCTTGACGGGACTGTACAATTTGTTTGTCTAAAATATAAGTTCAATAATCCTCAATATTTAATAATTTAATAATAAACTTATTGTAATTATAAAAATATTCAAATGTAAACTCGTCTGGTTTGACTCAAATTTTGTGAATTTACGTTTTTGAAGAAAATGCTGCTGTGGAGTTTGTGGCGCTACTTCTTCTCCACTTGCACTTTGGAAGAGGTGTTAAACTTAAAATAAGTAACAATTGACGTCAATAAGTGATAAGAATATCCTATATTGAAAATAAACAATTTGAATTTGAATTTTGAATTTGTAGATATTTTTATTATTTCCTTTTATCTCTGTTTCTAAATTAAAATTGTTTATTTTCAATATAGGATATTCTTATCACTTATTGACGTCAATTGTTACTTATTTTAAGTTTACCACCACTTCTAAAGCGCAAGTGGAGAAGAAGTGGCGGCACAAACTCCACAGCAGCATTTTCTTCAAAAACGTCAATTCACAAAATTTGAGTCAAATCAGACGAGTTTACATTTGAATATTTTTATAACTACCATAAGTTTATTATTAAATATTGAGGATTATTGAAATAGTTTAACAAAAATGTCAAGTAATAAAAGATGTCATGATATAATAATAAAAAAAATAATAGTAATAATGTACTGAATGTACATATGATCAATTTTTAGCTATAGTTTGGAGGACTCCGCACCAAGCTTAAGTTACACATCCTGGTCATTGAGAAAATCATGAGCGCTATAATAGGCTTTTTTACAAAGTAAATTCTTAACATGTGCTTTGAATTTTCGGTCAGGCAAACTAAGGACCGACCGATCTAATTTCTTCATTGTATATTTTTACTGATGCAAGAAAGAATTCCCGTCTTGTCTTTCCCTCTAATAAAAATATTCAAATACAGGGGTCATACATTTTATAATTATACGCACGAACCTTTGAAGTCATAAGAAAGATACAAACGTTAACATATATCAAACATAAACGCTTTGTTTTCGGCATTAGTTTATTTAGATCATAACATAACAGCTCATTTGAATGGTATTCTCCACATTTCATAGATAACCGGTTTATTTATTTAACTGTAACGTTAACAGCGATAAACTAAATATTAAACGAACAGATGTTTTAACTGGTGCGAGAGATTATACTAAACTGTGTATTAGTTTGTTACTTTTTGAGTCTAAACTATTAAAAGGTAAATTGTAGGTATTGTTATACTGATTTTAAGTTAGTACGTATGTTATTAATTAGAGTAGTCTTAACGGTGACATGTTATTATGGAAAACATATATGTAAATCATGGTAAAGGAATTAATACGCCCGGTACAACATTCATACATACATACACCGAAAATCATAACACTCCTTCGGCGGTCGGTTAATAAATATTAATCACGTGTAGGGTAGAAGTGATATTGAAATTGTGTATGTAACCGCGATAGGATAAAAAGAAGTGCGGATTTGCCATAGGCGTGTCACAACCGTCCTTAACGCTAATAAGCACATAATTACAGACGTAATTTGTATTCGGAAATTGAGACCGAAATTGGATTTGGAAATTTCAATTATAGAAATCATTATTTAATCACAACAAAAAACGGTGTGGTAAAGTGTGTGCCGACATTGTGTGCAGAAGGGGTAAGTTACTAAAACCTATGCTAAAACGTATGATTAGGCTAACCAGATTGTAGGGAAATACATCAATATCACAGGCAGTAATATGTATAATTCTCATTGTTGTAGCTTATTGGAACGCCCTTCTGTATTGTTGGTCAAATATAAGTAAAGAGAAACTCATCATCACATCAGTAGCCGTGGCTTGGTTTTGGAAGGATTCCATTCAAATGCAAAATCCTCCTGGCGTCCAAATTTAATTAAGTTTAGATTTAGTTCTGGTGTTGGCTGTAAAATATTTAGTAAATTAGTTGTAGGTATCTGTAAATGGGATTGGTCCCAATATAAGTCTATGTATGCAAGAAGTTCGTTTTATTTCAAATAGGCATGTTAAACCCGTAACAAATGACGCCCAACGTTAAAAAATAAAGGGTTAATGCTTGTTGCATCTGAAATTCTGTAGATCAATATTGTAAAATAGAGTTTAAGTTAGGAAATCTGTTTAAGTACATTATTTTAGACAAAATTGTTGGTACAGTTTAAAAAAAAAATGTATTGGAAGTAGCATTATATTTTACTTGTTCAATTGTTTTATACTTATATAAGTTTGAAATAGAACCTATAGATAGTTATATTACAAAGTCAATTTTATGTAAGTACCTACTTTGTTTACTGTCTGTGGTATGCGAGTAACTTGTGATGCACGGTAGTTTTGGTACATCAACCAACACCAAGTTTTGGTATATCAAATAATATTTTTTTATTCTTAGTACATATTCCTTTTGTGCACACATTGATATATTTTTTTATTTTTCTTATTTGATTAATCATATTAATTTTCTTATCATGGATCCACAATATTTGCTTAAGGATGAGGTTGAATTTGAACTCGCATGTCGTGGTTACACAAAGGGCGGGTTAGTTTCAGCGTTAAAGAAATTATTAAAAAAAATGATACTTGCTGAAAATTCAAAAGAAGTAACTTTTAAATTGCAAGCACCAAAATCATGCATCGAGAAACCAAGTGAAGAATTAGAAAGTTGTTCTAATAAATTAAATACTATTCTTTGTTGTACTTCTGAACTGAATGAAAAACCTGATAAACATCTATACAAACGTTTAGTTTCGCGAATAATTCACATAACGAACAGACTAAATATGATATCACTAAATGATGAGGATGATAGGGCAAAGCAGAAAGTGCTTCTGGACAAAACTGTGGCGGTGTTAAGAGATTTAGAAAAAAAAGATGATTTGGAAGATAGCGATGAAATAACTTCAGCAATGAAAAATGCATTACAGAATTCCTTAGGGGAAGATAGTAAGAAAATTTTAAAAGAACTTGATGACGCTACTATCATAGATACTGCTTTTCCCTCTACGTCCAAATCAAAACAACATAAATTTTCTGAAATAACGGCGGTGCCAAAAGAAACTCTTGAATATAAACGGGTTAGTTTCGCACAAGAGGATTTTCAAATGCCAAATTTCCTTGAACAAAAATCCACTAACTCAAAAATATTCAATTCTACTACATTCGAAGAGGCTTGTTCAACACGTAAACTAAAACTGGTGCCAATTAGTCAATGGGGTGTACACTTTTCAGGTGATAATAAATTAAGTATTAATGCATTTGTTGAGCGTGTTAATGAGCTCAAGGAAGCTAGAAATGCAACGGATGAGGACTTGTGGCGTCACGCAATTGATTTTTTCAAGGGTGATGCATTAATTTGGTTCCGTGCAAATAAGGAGTATGTTGAAGACTGGAATGAACTTGTTATATTGCTGAAACGTACTTTTCAATCGCCTTATTATCAAGAGGAATTGTTATCAGAGGCTAAAAATAGAACTCAGGGAAAGAATGAATCTGTGCTTATCTTTATCGCAGTAATGCAAAACATGTTTAATAGACTACCAAATAAAATTCCAGAAACTGAAAAAATTATGATTATCACTAAAAATCTACAGCCTTATTACCAACAAGCTGTATGTAGGGATATATTCACATCTATTGCGGATCTAATCAATGTTTTGAGGATCGTTGAAAGAGCTAAGATAAATTGTGACAAATTTCAAGAACCTAAAACATTTGTCAATTCTTTGGAACCAGATTTGGCTTATAAGTCGGATCATACTACCACTGAACCTAAAGAAATTTTAGAAATCAACAATTTAGCCTCAAAAATTAAAATGAGATGTTGGAATTGTCGGGAAGTAGGACATCTATTTAGGGCCTGTAAAGCACCCAAGCAACGATTATTTTGCTATAAGTGTGGACGTTTTGGTTTAACTTCCAAGGACTGTACCTGTAAGGGAAACGAAATCGGGGAAGGTCAGAAACCTGCCAATTGAGCTTTCCCCTTTGTAGAAAAAGTAAAGAGTGGCAGGACTGGCTAGATTTTGTACGTGGGTTCATGTCTTTCGGGTCTTTATCGCAATTAACTTTTAAAAAAGAATTTGATAACAGGCCATATATTAATCTTAATATTTTAGACTTCAATTGTAGTGGATTATTAGATTCTGGCGCCACTCGTACGGTGATAAATCACAGCTTTGCAAAAACATTAAAACGCATTGGTGTGAAGATACAAAGACTCAAATCTATGAGTATATCTACTGCTGATGGTACAAATCATAGAGTTTCAGAAGTATTTGATGTCCCGGTCCAGTTTAATAATCAGTTTCACGTCATGTCTATGCTACTAATGCCAAATTTATCTCAACCGTTGATTTTGGGTAAGGATTTTTTCGACACATTTGGTATATCATTCAAATTTCAAGAAAACCAAGGTGAATCAGTAGTTAGCACCATATCTGATCACTCAGCGTACATTATCGGGAAAGAAAACCTAAATGAAGATCAACAGCGACAACTTACAGACGTTGTAACAGAAATCAAAGAAAATATTGGTATAGGACTAGGTAGAACTAAAATTCTTAAGCACGCTATTGATACCGGTAGTCACAAAGCAATTTATCAGAAACAATACAACTTTTCGCCAGTCGTTAGAAAGGAAATAGAACGAGAATTAAATGACATGTTACAAAAGGACGTAGTTGAACCCTCTCACAGTCCATGGTGTTCTCCTGTTGTTTTAGTTAAAAAACCAAATGGAAGCAATAGACTTTGTTTGGATAGTAGGCAACTCAACAAAATTACTAAAAGAGATACCTATCCATTACCTAGAGTATCTGCTATCATAGATAATTTACGTAATGCTAAATTTCTAAGCACCATTGATTTAAAATCAGCGTTTTGGCAAATCGAATTGGAAGAGACAAGTAAAGAAAAAACAGCATTTGCGGTGCCAGGCAGAGGTTTATACCAATTTAAGGTCATGCCCTTTGGTCTAGTTAACGCTTCACAGTCACAACAAAGACTAATGGATATTTTATTTCATGTTCTCGATGGGAAAGTTTGGGCTTATTTGGATGACATTGTAGTGTGCTCGGAAAACTTCGAGGAACATTTAAGACTATTGAAACAAGTCATGAACATACTTAAAGAAGCAGGTTTAACGATAAATGTAGAAAAATGTAAATTTGCACGATCTAGTTTACGTTTTCTTGGATACATTGTAGATAGAGATGGGCTGCGTACAGACCCCGATAAAGTTTCAGCCATTTTAAACTTTGCCAGACCTAAAAATATCACGGATCTTAAAAGGTTCATAGGAATTGCAAGTTGGTACCGAAGATTTGTAAAAAACTTTTCTCTTGTGGCAGCTCCTTTACATAACTTAACAAAAGGCAAAAGAAATAAAAAATTTATCTGGACAGAGGAGGCAGATAAAGCCTTTCTGGATCTTAAAACATTATTAACTACTACACCGGTTATTGCTTGCCCAGATTTTAATAAACCTTTCATCATACAGTGTGATGCCTCAAATAAAGGGATTGGTGCTGTTCTGTGCCAAAAAGATTGCAATAGTGAACGCCCCGTATGTTATTTAAGTAGAAAATTAAATGATCGTGAACAATTGTACACAACATCAGAAAGAGAACTCTTAAGCATAGTTTATGCGGTAGAAAAATTTCGGTCATATATAGATGGCGTCCATTTTACAGTTGTTACTGATCATAGTGCTCTTAAAACACTTCATAAAATGAAAGATCCGCATGGTAGATTGAGCAGATGGGCTATGAAGTTACAGCAATTTGATTTTGACATAATTCATAGACCAGGTAGGTGCAATGTTGTACCGGATGCCTTGTCTAGGTGTGTAGAAACACTTTGTGATGGGGATAACAATATTACGATATTAGAAAAACATAAAGACGATTGGTATAAAGATAAAGTAAAAAAAGTAATAGCTAATGCAACACATAACTCGGACTGGCAAGTTAAAGATGGTTTACTGTTTAAGAAAATTCTTCTAAAACAATATCCTGATAACAATAATGATTGGAAGTTGTTCATACCGGGTCCATTAAGAGACAAAGTTTTAAAACACTGCCACGATAATATTACAGCGGGTCACCTAGGAGTACGCAAAACTTTGTTTAGAATTAAGCAATATTACTTTTGGCCTAATATGTTATATGACATTAAGTACTATATCAGGAAATGTGAAACATGTGCGAAAATTAAAGTATCACAAAGGTTGCCTCTAGGTCATATGGGCCAACACCGTACCGTCACAAGGCCCTGGCAAGTGGTTTCTATGGATCTTATGGGACCATTTCCGAAAAGTAAAAATTGTAACACAATGCTTTTGGTAGTAACGTGTTTATTCAGCAAGTTCACATTATTGTTTCCTTTGAGAACAGGAAAGGCGGAGAAAATTTGTGAAATTTTAGAAAATCAATTCCTACTTTTTGGTGTGCCCCAGGCAATAGTATGTGATAACGGTAAACAATTTACATCAGAACTTTTTAAACAGTTAATACAAAAGTATAACAGTCAAATTTGGTACACACCAAATTATCATCCGCAAAGTAATCCTACAGAACGAGTAAATAGAGTCATCGGTACAATGATACGGGCCTACATTGAATCTAAAAAACATAATGAGTGGGACATACACCTACAGAAATTTGCTCATGCTATTAGGACATCTGTTCACGAAACCACAGAATTCACACCATCTCATTTGTTTTTCGGAAGGGAAACATCAATTCCAACAAAGACTTCCAGACACAGTGGGGACTTTCAATCCTTTGTTCCCGAGGAGCTAATAGCGATAGACACAAATAAATATTTAGAAGATCTCAAATCTAGACCGGCGCTTTATAAAGATGTAGAACGCAAACTACAAGTCTCTCATAATAAAAGTCTGAAATACTATAACGCAAAGCATAATACGGCGAATTTCAAGGTAGGAGATGTGGTTTGGAAGAGAACTAAATTTCTGTCTAAAGCAGAAACAAAATTTATGGCTAAATTAGCACCCAAGTTTGAAAAAGCAATTATAATCAAGAAATTATCCGATAACGTATTTCATCTAAATAATGCGTATGGCAAATACATTGGTGTTTGGCATGCTAAGGACATCAAACCAGTAAATTAATTATCCTGTTGAGAAATAAAATATATAAATATATGTTATTTCTTTCCTTAGTTGGGGGTATATTATGGAAAACATATATGTAAATCATGGTAAAGGAATTAATACGCCCGGTACAACATTCATACATACATACACCGAAAATCATAACACTCCTTCGGCGGTCGGTTAATAAATATTAATCACGTGTAGGGTAGAAGTGATATTGAAATTGTGTATGTAACCGCGATAGGATAAAAAGAAGTGCGGATTTGCCATAGGCGTGTCACAACCGTCCTTAACGCTAATAAGCACATAATTACAGACGTAATTTGTATTCGGAAATTGAGACCGAAATTGGATTTGGAAATTTCAATTATAGAAATCATTATTTAATCACAACAAAAAACGGTGTGGTAAAGTGTGTGCCGACATTGTGTGCAGAAGGGGTAAGTTACTAAAACCTATGCTAAAACGTATGATTAGGCTAACCAGATTGTAGGGAAATACATCAATATCACAGGCAGTAATATGTATAATTCTCATTGTTGTAGCTTATTGGAACGCCCTTCTGTATTGTTGGTCAAATATAAGTAAAGAGAAACTCATCATCACATCAGTAGCCGTGGCTTGGTTTTGGAAGGATTCCATTCAAATGCAAAATCCTCCTGGCGTCCAAATTTAATTAAGTTTAGATTTAGTTCTGGTGTTGGCTGTAAAATATTTAGTAAATTAGTTGTAGGTATCTGTAAATGGGATTGGTCCCAATATAAGTCTATGTATGCAAGAAGTTCGTTTTATTTCAAATAGGCATGTTAAACCCGTAACAATGTGAATGAATAAATAAATAAATAAAATCAGTTACGATAAGTACAGAGATATCTATTGAACCTAAATTGGCTGTCCTATGTCGACTAGTCTTATAGCATTATACCAAGCGAAGACGCCAAGCGCACTTCATAACTATCACTACATAGTATAAAACAAAGTCGCTTTCTCATATCCCGATGTATGCTTAAATATTTAAAACTACGCAACGGATTTTGATGCGGTTTTTTTTAATAGATAGAATATTCAAGAGGAAGGTTTTTATGCCCATGCGAAGCCGGAGCGGGTCGCTAGTATTTCTATGTAAAAAAGTCTGCCACATTCTGCGGGCGGGGTGAGGTTACACCAGGTTACACGCATACTAATGCGTTATTCGATCACGTCGCTACGCACACACTTATTATCCAACACAAGCAAATAATACACGCACACAAGTACAAGCAGTATGAATGGCGGATATATATATTTGACAGAGGGGGCCGTCCACAGAAATGGACTTTGCTTTATATTAAAACTTCAGCGGGGCCGCCTGTCAGTAGCAACTCCGGTTTATTCCTGTATTAAATAGCAGGAATAAATTAATTTTACGACTAAAAAAAATGCTAGCTATGCTAAGACTAAAAGCCATAGGACAACATGGTCAAGGACAAATTCGATAAAACAAATCGCAAAATATCTAATTTTTAATAATTGGTAATTACTTAAAATTTTGGATTTTATGAATATTTATTATTAGGATATAATATAAGTTATATCCTTTGATTATTGATCGAAGAGTATATCATGTATTTCTTATTGTAAGTGGATTGTTTTCTTTATGACTAATAAATTATTTTTGTATGAAACAAAACAGAACGATAAGCCTTCTAGTATAGTATAGTGGCAAAGATCAAAGAATAAAGTGCGGCACGCAGTTCCCAATAAGTATTGATAAAATACGTGCAGACGAAAATAAACTACATAAACAAACAGACGTTTTAATTTCAACGTTCAACAAATTAATTACCGATGAATTACGGCCCTCGCTAACGACAACAAATACTTGTGCAATTTATACATACAATTTAAACATTTTGATACTCAATACTTTATTGCTTCCTTAATGTAGAAAGTACCTGGGCGACCGAGCTCTGCTCGGTAGTTATGGTATGCATCCATATTAATATTATAAATGCGAAAGTCTCTCTGTCTGTCTGTTGCTCTTTCATAGCCAAACGGCTGGACGGATTTTGATGAAATTTGGTATGGATTTAGTTGAAGACCCGGGGTCGAACATAAGTTACTTTTAGTCGCAGATGGAGCTGTGGGAAACCGCTAGTGGTGGTGTATATGTAAAACAGAATCACTTTTTGTGAAAACACAACGATAGCGCGTTGTACTTTTTCAGTAAATAGATTACCGTCATTTAACGTCAACCGTTGTTAGTTGCATTCCTTAAGCACTTTCCACGTTTCAGTGCCCCTTGTATGAGTTTTAAGAAATTCCATACAAAATCCTAACGCAGTCGCTAGCATCTGCGTTAGGATTTTGTATGGAATTTCTTAGTTGCCTTACTATCCGCCAAAGGCGCTGTACAGGTTTGCCATACTAAATCGCTAACGCAGTCGCTAGCGTCTGCGTTAAGAAAAACTCATACTAAGGGCACAGTCCTATTTGAATTGGTAGGTACACTGGGTACACTATTTACTCCGTGGATTGGTAAGTATTTCCTTTGGGTCAGTGGTAGAATTTATCATTCAATTTTTAACCGACTTCATAAAAGGAGGAGGTTATCAATTCGTCGGAATTTTTTTTTTTATGTTTGTTACTCGACTTCTCAAAGACGCGTGAACCGATTTAAAATTAATTTTTTTGTTTGAAAGGTTGGACCGTCTAGTTGGTCCCATATTAGTTTCAACAGTTTCTGATGACGGAATCCTGAGAAAATGGTGATACTTGGATGACTTGCGATTTGAATCTATAATGTTTCTTAGAAAAATATTTTAATACGTTATAACGGAATTAATAATTCTTTCAAGTCATTTTAAAATAATATATTCGCAATTTATACTGATTCAATACTTTTATACTCCAAAACAAAAAAAAACCTAAGAAAAAAAAACGTTCTTTAGTTGGGATTTGAACCTGGAACTACCAGAGTACAAAGTAGATGTCTTAACCACTGGGCTATCGAAGCAGACCGGCCGACGCCGAAATTATTGTACTATAACTACAATTTCATGCGGAAAATCTTTTTTGCTGGAAAATATGGGAAAAACGAATTTTCCCCGACATGAAACCTGGCTAGATTAATTTTATGACTTTATAAGAACCTATGTTTAAAATTTCAAAGAAATCTTTTGAGCCGTTTTCGAAAACGCGAGACAAATATATATACATATATATATACATACATACAAATATTGCTCGTTTAATAGTATAGGATAGGATATGGTTTCGAGTTAGATGGGTAGATTCAATGAAGGGCCCTGACGGGCGCTGCAATAAAAGAAAGAAAGAAAAATAAAACCGGTCAAGTGCGAGTTGAACTCGCGTGGAGAGGGTTCCGTACATTGCCAATGTCAGTTTTTAAATCCAATTGTGGTATGTCAACAAACTACTACTATCGCCATCTAGTGGTGTTTTATTTTAGTGAACTATTTTCCGTGAACGTTGATCCTAGAAGTTCCGTTTTTACATTTTTGTACAGAACCCTAAAAAGAATAAAACAACAAAATCTTAGTACAAGAGTGCTTCTAATTATCATTTACTCATAAGACATAAGACGTTAAGACATTGTCTCCCGTTGTAACTTTACAGATTATTTGCAAAACTATCTACGTCATGCTCCCTGACTGAATATCTTTGGATTAGAACACCCAAAGTTGTCTGGGTGATGGAAATATCGCGGTTGAGATGTTTGTATACCCTCACTGAAAAAAATGTTTTACCTAACTTCTTCGGCTATTTGAGAAATAACCAAAGTTTGAAAAGATAATAATGAAGTTAACTTGATTTAACAAAGGTGAATTACAAAAAAAAGACAAAAGGCTGTAACCAAGCCTTTTGTCTTTTTTTATACTTCAAAGAGTTATGTAGTCACTTTTTATGCTATAGATTGACGAAAGTTTGGTTGTGTATTAGTAAGTATTTTTTCAGTGCTATGGCAAATCCATGTACACTTGATTGCAAGGGGTGGTCTATTCTTAAATCAGAAACCACACACCTTGTATTAAACGCATTATCTCGTGAACCTTTTCGCGTTTAGCATACCACGCTCCATAAAGCAGGCCTACTGACACGGGAAATTAAATCGGTGACGCCATAGTGCTTTAATTTTACGGCCGTCCTGATTATTTACCGTTTTTATTTATTTAAAACTAGTAATCGCCTGGGTATTCACTTCCAAAGTAACCTTTTTTTTAAACCTATTCATTTACTTAAAGACACTCACAAACAGTGATAGTTGCGGGTTTTGAAGTCACAGCAAAAGCCAGAGGTCGTTTAGAAAAACTAAAATCCTGGGAGTGCAGGGTCAATTGACTTATCTGAAACTACAATGAGTGTGTGTGATATATTTAAAAACATCATTGAGGCTTACTACTAAGATATAAATGTATACTCATATTGTAAAGAGCAAAGACTTGTATTTTTGTGTGTATGTTTCTAATTAATAAACTCAAAAACTACTCTGCCGATATAAAAAATTCTTTAACCATTGGATAGCTACATTCACCCTGAATGACATAGACTATTTATGTACCACGGGCGAAGCCGATGTAGGCTGCTAGTACTTAATACGATCAAAGAAAAGACATAATTATTTTTTGATGATGATATAATTATCCAAAATTTTGCCAATAATAACAACATGGAATTATTCCAAAACTCAGTTACAAAATATTTCCTTCCATTGACCTGTAAAGATTCATTACAAGTCTCGTCAAAACACAAAATAATTCACTAAGCTTATGTTTTATTCAAAGCGAAATCTGTTCGTAGGCGGCTACGGGCCCTTCGCAGGCTACGACGCAATAAATCCGCTACGCCGTAGACGGCTACGGAATCTGCGAAGGCTATGGCGTAGCTAATGCCTTCGTAGACGTGCTACGCAGTTGCATGTGTGTGATAAGGTTATCTGGTTAACGATTTATTAAAGGTGCTATTTTTTTAATTAAACTTTATTTTTAACATTTTTGGGCAAGGCAAACAAGTACTAACAAACACAGCGTGAGATATCCACATACGAATTTGATTCGATGAATAAAGAAAGGTAGAAGGAAGGCGCTAGTCACATTCCACTATAGGCCTCCCGGCCTATATCCAGTAAAAAAAAAAAACATTGAAATCGGTCTAATAATTTTTGAGTTTATTCGTTTCAAACAAAATACAAACATACAATCCTTTCCTCTTTATAAGTATAAAAATTATATGACATATTTATATGCCATCATCGAATAGCGATGAGGAATTTTTTGACGCTTGGGATCGCATCAGTCATTAGAATATAATTGTAGGTAGTTTATTTTATTACTGTTTTTAATTTTAAAATAAATTCTATATTATTTTTTTAAAAGTATGAAAAAATTTTATTTTTTGATCTATAATTCAATATTTCAAGACATTTCCACATTTTTTTAATTTGACCTAATAGGTAGGAAATACCTGCTAAAGCTCCTAACATGATCATTGGTGTCTAATCCAAGCTTTTACAAGCTTACTGCCAATAATGATATCACGGCTCTCGAAATGATATGATAACGCTGTTATCTTCCAATACAGTTTCCGAATTTTTTTACATAACACACTTTTTTTTAGGGTTCCGTATTTAGAATAATCTATATCTTTATCTATATGTACATATAATAAAACAGTATAAAATATTTTGTCTGTACATTTAGTAATTTTGACTGAAATGAATAGAGGGACTTAAAAAGATTATTCTTTTTAAGTGCCCTTTTTCCATCCATTTCAGAAGAATTTTTATTTTTTGTCTGTTTGCCTGTATGTATGATCACGATTATCTCCAAAAGTTCCGAACGGATTTACTTATATCTTTCACCAATTGTTTTGTTTTAACTCAGCAAAACATTTAAAGTTTGTTTAATCAAAATCGGTTAATTGAAAAAAAGTTATCGTCATTTAAATGAACTGAAGGCATGAGTTTGCCTGCAAATATATAGCAATTTCGAACGTTATACACCAAATTGGATAATTATTTTTTTGTGTTGGTTATTTTTGATGACAAACGAAAGAAAACGGGCACCGCTAATCCGATTTTGATGAAATTTGGTATGAACAAAGTTAAAGGCCAGGAGTCAAAGAAAGGAAACTTTTTGGCGCGATAAAATCGAGTGCCACGCGGGCGGAACCAGGGGCAACAGCTAGTATTTAAAGGAATTAACTGTCGACACCCTTTTAAACATGAGCCGCATATCTAACGCGCCCCGCGAGCCTGGGATTACAAAGATGACATAATAGACCCTAGGGGTCGATCCCTTGACCCACTGTCTAATTCATAGGCCGTGGTTATGACGGTATGTTAAGTAAATGAACTACTTTAAGATGAAGCTTGTCAGGTAAAAACTAACCCCAGTATTAAGACACGTTTGTAAATATTTTAACTGAAATATTTCATCTCTTTCTTTTACGCGAATCTTCGATAAGACAGAAAAGGACAAAACATATTACAGTTTAATTAAGCTTAACAAACGTTTCTTATACGGCGGTTATACTTCACGTTGATCATTGTAAGGAGATATTCATAATGTGCGTGGATCCTGGGTAAAAACAAAGTGAAAAGTCTACCATGATCTCATTTGTTTGGTCCACATTGGACTAAAAATGGAGAAATGGCAGAAAATGGCTGGGCTCTGAGATAACCAGCTGAAAATACAACCGGAAAACACTTAGATAAGAGAGAGAGAGAGAGAGAGAGAGAGAGAGAGAGAGAGAGAGAGAGAGAGAGAGAGACAGATTAAGAAGATTTTGTATCCATACTTATGCTTTAATATTAAGCTATTATAAAATTTGGTGTGCTAATAAGTCGGACAAAGTTTTAGACCTTGCTACTTAGCAAACAATAATAATAAATATAGCAAAATTCATATTACTCTTTGAGTCCCTAAATTACATAGTAACTTTTAAAATTACATTTACATTACTTTTCAAGATGTGTAATCAATACATATAATAAGACACTAAAATGCGAGTGTCTGTACACTTAAAATTGTGCGATTAAAAAAGAGTAACAGAAACCATAAAGACAGTTTTTGGAATTTTTGTCTGTCTGTATGTATGTATGTCTGTCTGGTACGTTATAACTTCGAAAATACTCAACCGATTTAGACGCGGTTTTCACAGTTGGATTACATATAATTAGGAGCGTTGTCGAAACTTTGTTTCGTCAAAATCGGTTTAGGCAAAAATAAGTTGTGGTCGATTGAAAATTTACTTCAAACACTGCTTCAAAACTTTTAATGCGTTTAATTTAATTTAGATAAAGCTAGGATTTCTACTTTATATTATCCATATCAATAAAGACGAAAACACGCACTGCACCTATAATTTTAATAGAATAATACATTGAATTTGATCGTAAATTTAGTAACATAAAGTCTCAATAGATGGCGCTGACTTACTTTACAACTCGCTATGGTTACGTTTTCGCAATATGGTATAGCAGATTGAAATTTACCCTAGCAAATTAAAAAAATTGATGGTCTGTCTTTGTGGTTCTTTTGGTTTCGTTACTTGGTTGTCTATTCATTGGTTTAGTAAATGGACGGTTCGGTTCGCTATTGTTAGTTGTTTTGCTTGAATTGAAAAATGAATTTGTTGTTTGACGGAACATACGATCGTGTCGTATATAAAGTGGACACAAATCAACTGCAAATATTTTAAGGACAGATACAGACCACTACACTGAACAACTTTTCCAAATAAACTTATATCGAAATACTAAACTAGATCAGCTGATTCTCAATTTGTATGGGAGGTCAAAAAATTTTTTTCGTATATCGACATAAGTTTATTTAGGAAAGTTGTTCAGTTGAGTAGTCTGAATCTGCCCTTAAAATATTTGCAGTTGATTTAAATTCACCTGATATAAGGAATTTAAATTATTTTAAATAATGCCTAGGAGGAAACGATCTAATCTGTCGCATCATTCCAGAATAGCTAAAAGCAGAAGGTTAGCTAGATCTCAAGAATCGAATGCGGATAGACAGATGCGACTCGATGAAGATAGGCAACGCCATGCATTGTCTCGGTCTTTAGAAACTTCTTCTGACAGAGAGTCTCGGTTGTCCGCTGACCGCGAGCGTCATGCGTCAAGTTTACCGAAACTCAAGGTTTTGGCGGAAATTGTTGGGGATGAAGTGATTTACACGTCATATAACAGTGTTGTGCATCAGGATGATGCTACCACCTACCCTATCGAGTTTTTGAGTTCATTGGCTGCAAGTGGTCTTCCTGCTCATAACATTACCCTTAAAGTCGGCGTTCCCATTATGCTCCTAAGAAATCTTTCTCCGCCTAAACTATGCAACGGGACCCGACTCAAAGTAACGGTTTTGCAGCGCAACTTAATACAGGCCGAAATTCTCACAGGGTGTGGTTTAGGCGAAACGGTGTACATACCTCGAATACCACTCATCCCCAACAATTACCCCTTTCAATTTAAACGCACCCAGTTTCCAGTTGCTGTATGCTTTGCCATGACGATAAATAAGTCGCAGGGACAAACCCTAAAAGCAGCTGGCATCGACCTAAGAACAAGATGTTTCTCGCATGGACAACTGTATGTGGCTTGCTCGCGGGTCAGTAGCGCCGAAAATCTATTTTTTTAGACTCTGAGGGTAGAACTGCTAATGTTGTCTACAAAGAGATTCTTTGAACTTAACTCTGAAACATGATATTTGTTTATATTTGAATAATGTCCTGGCTACTTCGATTGCGTCATTTTATTTCAATGTAACACAGGTTACGCGAAAAGCGACCTACACGCGGGCGGAGCCGCGGGTAACAGCTAGTTGTAAATATTACCTCATAATTTGACCCTACAATATTACGGAAATATATCTTTTTCGATTTTATGATTAAATCAGCTCAGGGCGCGAGTCCGACTCGCACTTGGCTAATTTAATTATTGATTTACTAAAAAAAGAAAACTAGGGTTTTGTACAACTCGCGATGACATATAATTTTGACGATTTTACAAGAAAAGAGACCGTAGGCCTTAGTATATATGTCAGACAAATACATAAATATACAAAACCCTAAAAATAAAAGAAAAATACTTAGAAAAAATTTATTCCTACTCGTATATTCAAATGGAAAGTCTCAATCGATACTTACAGGATCTTGAACGTTAAGTTGATAGCACTTGAGATCAGAAAGATAGAAAAACATAAAAGACATTTTATTGCACATCTCAAAAGAAATGGCGAATCGCGCAATCAGTAGGGTAGAACAATAACTTTTATATTGTTTACAACTATTTATATTTTACGATTTGGTGTATCTGTCAGACGTCTGCTAGTTAAGACAAAGGGGATTACATCCACCAATCAGGGACCTTGTCTAATTTAGGATTATTCTTACGACCAAGAATCCATTTTGGCTGTGTAAGACGCAAAACATGGACGCGTTATCACTTTTATCCTGCTACAGATAATTAATACAATGGCCTGAATTTTCCTTAGCAATAAAATAGGATTTCTTGTTGTCATCAATAAAAAAAGTTAGTAAAAACAAAAAAAAATTCTCACCAAAAAAAATCAAACCGTATCCAGAAAACAACGCCCGGACAAACACACACACAATCTTTGTTCTAGTTCGAAAATAGAATGCGGCGTAACTGAAACACCAGGCGCGCATAAACAAACAAGAGGTATAAATTGAAAATTCACCTGATGTAGTATCAATGCAGCCGACAAACCGCCGACAGCATTTTTCACAGACACTTAGGGGAGATGCACACAGAGGCGTCCTGCGATCGCCGAGGTTCACCCGGGACTGCCGCGGTCGATACTATCCCCGCCCAACAGGTAGTGCGTGCGCCGAAACGTAAACACTGCACGTTCAGATTTTCGTTTGATGTTAAGAATTTTTTCAGGATTTGAAAATGTCTTTGTTTTTTTTTTATTGAGACCATAATTTAAGAAAAGAACGACTAACAACAATTTAAAGAAATCTTGAAGCATTCCTTTCTGTTCTAAATTCAATTAAGCAAACGCACGAAATCGGTAGGAATCCTGGCTGGAAGTAATTATTTTTCATATTGCACATATTTTTTAAAAGTGCACTTTAAAATAAAAGAATCATGTTTGTAATTTAGTTGTAGTATTATCGTATTATCTTTCAGTTGTAGTAATATACGCCCTTTTTTAGGTTATTTTTCTTTGAAAACTTTCAAATGCCCCTGTTCTACTACTTTTCTGGTATTTCAGGAGTCCATAGTCCGCTTTCCACTAGGAGGGCCGTATGCTTGTTTTCATATATAAAAAAAAACGCGGGACACAATTAGTATGGAAAAAAAGAAGAAGCCAAAAATAACAAAAGACATGATGAAACAATAACATTGTACTACCAAAGTACATTAAAATTAAAAATTATATTGTTGAGTGAATTGTTTTTCAAAGTCAAATGATATACGATATACTATATATAAGAATTTAGGTATGTTTATGCATTATACTAATTTTAGGTGATCAAGACCATACTTCAGGTTGGGTTATGTATGAAATGACTCGAAAAAAACAAGATTTTTCATGTAAACTATGTGTTTAGACGAATTGGATATACATCTATATTGGTATACTTAATAGAACTATGAAACTGGAATATATGTCACTTGTTTATTCTTGGTGCAATAACATTTTAATTATTGATAATAGAAAGTACATCATTTAATTAAATCATCTTTCAATAACTTTCTATAGTCTAAAAATAAAATAAATTTCAGTTTAAAAGAAATAAATTACTTGAGCAATATAAAATAATTGAATGAATTAATTTAAGTAACAATGACTCAATGTTACAATAAAGTTAAAAAAAATGATGACATTGAGTTAAATTTTTTGTCCAGCCACCTCCACTTTTTGGACACGTTCGATATCACTGTGATATCCACCAGATAGCCGGCTTCCTCATCAGCTCTCCTTCTTCCTGAAGAGTGCGGTGAACCTGCCAGGCTCATACGTCGGCATGAACGGAAGGTAGTACGTCCATTTCCACCTAATTAAATAAATATAATTAGTTTTAATGTATGAAAGCGTCAGACGACCTGAAAGTCGCAGGTAGGCGCTGGATGCAGGCCGCTTTCAATGGTCAATCGGGAAATCCTTGGGGAGACCATGTCCAACAATAGACAGCCATGATGAATTACTAGAATCATAAACCAAGGCAATGATTAAGGTCGGAGATTTAAAAAAAAAACATTTATCAGTCACAGCGCCTTTGCTTGAAACCAGAACATTTTAGATTATTTTTGTCGGGCCCATAGATTAAAAAAAATCATTGCATTAATATCACACAGAGACAGGGCTTATTGTTTATGCACAACAGATTGCAGCTGCTATGAAGCAGTAAAACAGAAAATAATATTTGGCCGGACCTGTCGGGACCAAGGTATGAAAACAAAATTGCCTAGAGTACAAAAATGCCACGATGTGATATTTTTTAATTTTATGGTTTTATTCACCACATAACTTGCCTTCCTATGAACTTTATTACCATACCTCTCTCTCACTCTCATTTAAGCGTTTTCTTGGTTGCTCAGTGGGACCACAAGTCCTACATTACACCTATGACTACCCACGAACCCTTAGTTTTAGGGTTAGTGGGTACACAAGCAATAGTGAGACAAAATCAGTGGGACCACGAGTCAAGAATCTTTCTTAGCTCGTTGCTTCAGAACGCCAGGGTCCCCTATCCTGCTTTTTACTCAACTTCGCTCGATCTTCAGCACAATGACTATATACGTTGTATCATCGACGTAAAAAACTCATCCAAAATGGAAGCTTGTTAAAAGACAGACAAACCTCCGGATTAAACTCATGCCGATGGGGAAATCGTATGTATCTCCTTCTGTACTGACGATGGATGCTTCCAGCGCCATCTGCTGGGCCCATGCTGCTAAACCACGCTCTTCATCAGTTCCTAAGAAATAAAATATTACTTGTATGAAAAAATCATAAAAGAAGGTAAGAATTTGATAAGCTTCTTGTTCGAAAGGCGCGTAAAGGCTTTGGAAGCAGGTGCTATTGCTTGTTAGCAGTCGTTAGCTTCTTAGTTAAGCTAAGTCAAACTCCATCAATCAGCTTAAACCGGTCAAGTGCGAGTCAGACTTGCGCACGACGGTATCTATAAAATAATTGCAAAAACAATACGTTTGGTTTATGGGAGCGGGAGAGAATATTTATTACATTCTGTTTTTATAGCGGCAACAGAAATACATCTGTGAAAATTTCAACTATCTAGCTATCACGGTTCATGAGAAACAGCCTGGTGACAGACGGACGGACGGACCTACAGCGAAGTCTTAGTAATAGCGTAGTACCCTTTAGTTACGGAACCCTAAAAACCAGACTTAAATGTTGGTGAATAACACACCCGAATCATGACCCTATTGCTCTGGTTTTCCTCTAAAAAGGGTAACGGAGATCAGACGACAATCACTCCACTTTATATATATAGGCGCTTACCCAAGGCTTGAAAGCTGAGGAGTTTACTGGAAAACACGCTCTGATTTGATAATAAAAAAAGTTGTGTCAAGATCCCACTTTTTGGCAGGCTTTGCTTAATATGATTCTCACCAGGTATCAAATTGTCCAATAAACAGCCCACAACCCCCCCAACTAGGATGGAGGTAGACAGCAGCACCTGCAAGACAGCGTCTAAAGCCTCAACTCCTGTATTTATGACCCCGCTGTGGACAGCCATCCAGCGCGTCAGGACCAGGGGGAAGAACAGGCTGAACCCGATGATGTACAGGTTCCGAGAGCTGTTCAGGTTCACGTATTGCAATGCTGAGAGGCCTGTTTGAGAATTAAAATTTTAACTAGCGACCCGTCCCGGTTTTACACAAGTTGATTTAAAAATAGACGTTCCAATAGATTTTCTCTTAATAATGAAGACCATTAGTCATCTATACTAATATTATAAAGAGAAGAGATTTGATTGTATGTTTTCATCGTAAAGGTTGCGCAACCATTAGACCAATATGAAAAATTCTTTCACTGTTGAAAAGCCACACTATCCTCGAGTGACATCGACTATGTATGTACCACGGGCGAAGCCGGGATGGACTGCTAGTTAACTATATTTTATTTTGTATTGAAGTTGTGCGTAAAACGTATAGGTAAGTATGTTCTTTTCTAAATCCCAAATTTTAACAAAATGGTAGTGTAATCGCGAAGCAAAGGTGACAGCAAAGTTGGTGTAATGTGACAGACATACATGAATCTTTCGCCAAATTAAAAATTTTCCTAGCTAGCACAATAAATAAGCTAGATTTCTCACCAAGAAGTCTTACCAAAAGCCGAAATCATTCCAAACATAACACAGAACAATCCTCCGACAATCGGCTGCGGAATGATGATGAACACGGCTCCAAGTTTCCCCACCACACCCTGGAGGACCATCAGGCCAGCTGCGTATTGGACCACCCGACGAGAACCCACCTATGTTAAAAAGAGATTTACTGAATCCATTTTTAATAGGAGGTTGATTTATATAGTCATAAGTAGTGCGTGGAAAGCGACAGCGAGCGCGGCCAAGCCGAGTAACATATGAGGAGCTTGATAGTAGGCTATCAAGCTAACAAAAACTACTAGGATACGCCCACTACTACTACCTAGGAGGGTAGGCCGTGTGTGTTTGTGACGATTACGCGCGTCAAGAGACGGCAAGTACACGGCCATGTTTGGATTGGTCGCCATAAGTGGCATTTCTATCTTGAGCTCCTCCGTGCTTCGGAAAGCACGTTAAGCCGTTGGTCCCGACTGTTATCGCTACGTAGCTGTCGTAACGCTGTGCCAGATGCTTTTGGTCATGTTCCTGTGGGTCTGGTTTCCCTGTAAAAAGGATTACGGAGGTCAAAAGGCAGTCGCTCCATTGTAATAACCAGTTCTGCCAAATCAGGAATATGATTAATAGCGTACCCTGGTCCCCGTAAGGTGAAGATGCAACCGGGATACATACAACAGAAAAATATAGTAATGTCCTATATTTATGCGATAAGACAAGCAAAACTAACTAAACTTTGTCTACCAGTCTGTAATTATGTATTGAGTTAGTGTACTAGAATTACGTAATAAGAATACAAGATAAACAAACACGGCTTAAAAAGTTTATCAAAGTGACTCCTGTCTGTCTTCAGAATAAATGGCGATGAAACTGAAGCCAGACTCAATTATAATGCTAAAAGTTTTCGTAATGGGCTTCTATTTCGTATACAACATTTACATTACTAGTACAGTAACGTACAAAAGTGAGTTATAACATTTTATTCTTACTATACACTTTCTTATTCTCATTGTACACTTACTGATTCTTGGGAAATTTCCACCGCCACCATCACTTAAAAATCATTTTTCACTGAAAACACAAGTTATCAGGAATCCGCCTAATGTAATCTGTCTAATCTAGCTAGGTTCCAGATTATCTTTTTGACTGTGTAAGAACTTATGTTTAAAATTTCAAAGAAACCGTTAGAGCTGGCTTCGAAAATGCGAGTACAAATAAATGCATATAGGTTTATACAAATATTGCTCGTTTAATAGTATAGGATAGGATTTAAGTAGAAACCTACTTAAATCCTATCCTATACTATTAATGTGTCTTGTCTATAAGTTTAGTTATTCTGTTTAATTAGGTTTTCTAATGTTTTCTGTTACTCTCTACCCTAAGGTTGGCTGGAAGAAATTGCATTAGTGATAAGTCCACCTTTGTACAAATTTTATTTTCGATCCTGTACATTCCAATGATATGTTTATGTGATTGGTGCATATTTTGTTCATTCATTCATTCATTCATCAAAACAGTCGCATCAGTAAGATGATGAATTACCTTGGTGACTCCGATAGCTCCAACGTTTTCTCCGAAAGTATTGGTCCCGTTCCCAGAGCCCCATAGGCCTGCCAGCACAGTCCCGAGGCCTTCTGTGCCGAGGCCTCGGTTAATGGCGTGCAGGGGCGGAGGGGGGGCAGCTGTGCGAATGTACAGGAATCTATACTAATAAGTGTTGCAAAAATATCGATAGTTTAATCAAAAAAGGCCACACATAGTAACGATACTATCGACATATAATAATCGATAGTGACCACCTAATATGGCGAGGCAATATCAACGATGCTATCGATAGTATGTAATATTGCAGAGCAATATTATCGATAGTATCAAAAGTGTACTAATACTATCGATAGCATTGATTTTTATCAACAGTATTACATGAAACGGCTATCGGCAGTATTGTTTTTTGACAAACTATCGATAGTCTATCAAAACGCTATCGATAGTTGACTATCGAGCGGCCACTCAAATTGTGTTTATCTGGGCCATGGTTTTGAAGTTTTGAATCGATGAGTAGATTAATTTTCAATCGATTTCGAATGATTTTCATTCAACAAACCGGTAAGTTGAATGAAAATAGTTCGAGTAATAGATTTTGAGTGACACACATAACTTACATACCACACATCCTGGCAGTAGTTGGGTAGTAGCTGATGGACTCCACTGTGCAAGCGAGGACACCAGCCAACATCCCCAACACTCCAGCCACGCTGACTGTGGGCGCTCCCCATTGTCCTGTTATTTATAAGGAGTCAGAAAAAAAGTATGTTTGTATGCACTTCTACTCTTTTCTTGTGCATTTTCTTTCGTCATTCGCCGGTTGACTGTAAGAGATCCCAACCTGGGATAAGTCCGCCATTGTCTTCTTATTTTAATAATGTTCCTTTTACTATGTATTTTAAAGCAATAAAGATATTACAAACAAACAAACAAGTATAGACTACGGTAGCATTTAGTGTGGTACAAAGCGCAGAGTAATAAGGAGAAGAAAAATTCAGTTGCATGGATGATAAGAAACATCATCTCAGAGGTGTCCCGATCACATCCCAAATAATATGTTATCATTTCTTTTCATTTGGAAGCCCAATGTTTGATTGAATGCTTAAAATATCTTAATTCTCTCAATCAGGTACAGTACAATACAAATACTCTTTATTGCACCACAAAATAATAAAGTTACATAAAACAGCTTAACTTATTTCTCACTGGTCGCTAGACCACGCGCCGGCAAGCGCAGTGTTACCCACCCAATCGACCACTTGATGATTGACACATAGTATTACCGTGACACAGATGACTTGAAGAAGGTAGCAGCGTGTTTCCATCTGGGGGTCTAAAAACGCCACTTTGAGCAATTCATCGAATCGAATTCATATTATGAATTCCTTAGCAATTCCTCTATTTTTTTTTAAATGGCCAACTAAACTTCAAAAAAATTGAAAGAAATAGGAATTGCTAAAGAATTGCTAAGGAATTCATACTTTATTTGAATTCGATTCAATGAATTACTCAAACGCTCATGGTGACCAGTGGGTCTAAAAACGCCACGTTTTTGTCTAAAAACGTGGCGTTTTTAGGTGACCAGTGGAGACCCAGTGGGTCTCCACTGGTCACCATGGAAATCCGTGGGAGAGACCAATTTCGAGGCAATGGTCTACCTGAGGCTGATAGGATGAAGTCTTTGGCCGTGCGGCGTTTTGCAATGAAAACATTCCTAAGGATTACTATCAGTCCTCAAAAAAATAATGCAACAAATATGTAAATTGAGTTTTCTGTAACTTTTCGTACGATTCCAAACAGAGGTTGGTTGTAATATCATAAAAAAATAATATGGTAAAGATTTTACTGTAGAATCCTAAATGCGATGCATGATTGCAAGCAGCCGCTGAGAAGTGCACGCACTCGAGTGCGAATGGTTCGGTATATAAATGTGCATTGAAGTGGTTATTGTATTTACAGAGATATGAACAATATTGCTGTACTTGTTTTGAATACAACCTGGTTAAATTCCGCTGGGAATTCAACTCTCGAGCATTAACGAGCAAAGTTGATGTTCGTTGGGACAAAAAAGTTCTGGAAATGGCGACCAAGAACCGACACATGCATCAATTGAAATCTAACAGTACCAAACTTGGCTTCTGATGTTTTTTTACGGTCATCTGTGGGTCTAAAAACGTCACTTTGAGCAATTCATCTAATCGATTCATATTACGAATTCCTTAGAAATTCTGTAGCAATTCCTCTATTTTTTGTGAAATGGCTAACTAAACATTCCTCTTCAAAAAAATTGAAAGAAATAGGAATTGCTAAGGAGTTCGTAATATGAATTCGATTCGATGAATTGCTCAAAGTGGCGTTTTTAGACCCACAGATGGCAACCGGGACCAATGGCTTATTGCGCCTTCTGAAGCAGGGAATTATCATTATAAAACCATTACCAAACTGAAAATAACAAAGTATCCTTCTCGTGAGATTCGAATTCACGATCTCGGGGTCTTCAGGCAAAGACCTAAATCACTACCACAAAGGCAGAAAGATTCAGACCAAAGTTATAAATACTTACCAAAATTACTTTGCGCGCTTCCGCCACCAGTTAGTTCATGCAAACTACTGCCGGCCGGCGCCCATCTACTACTGTTAGTCCCAGCATGCCCGCCACCATTAGTTTGCACACACATTACTTGCGACACGTGTCTCACCTATACGCGATAGGTCGCCTATTGTGCGAGTACCTTTTTGTCTTTTTGAATGCATTTGTGCTTGCTTATATATGTATAACTAGCTGTGACTAGGTGTGGGACTCGGTTATATCGCGCCCAAAAGTAACCTATGTTTGACCGCAGGTTGTTAACTACATCCCTACCAAATTTCATCACAATCGGTCCAGCAGTTTAGCCGTGAAGAGGTGACAGACAGACAGACTTTCGCATTTATAATATTAGTATGGAAGTATGGATGGAAGTATGGATTTCAGTGAAATAGATTTGTATTGTATACTAGCCTGGATATGGCACCCGGAACCACGGAGCATCCTCTATAATGTTGACTTTCAGGTCCGTCCTGGCGGGGTGGCCTTCAGGGAACACGTTGGTAGCTGTCAGGATCCCGCAGATGGCCCACATTATGGTAATGGTGATGAGGACCTGGTGTTGATTGTTACAGTCAGTCATTTATAAGAAGTTTCAGTGTTGAGATTACGCACGTGAGACTCCTAATGTAGTAGGATATCATGGGCTATTGTGACCACTTACCATCAGGTGGGCCGTATGCCCGTATGGACTGGTCATAAAATGCCTATTAATATGTCTTACGTTCCTCATTGAGGACAAAAATAAGGAAGAAATATATAATAGTTCTGGGTGCAACAAGATGAACTTAAGATAAGAAGGGAACCCGGAAAACTTTTATCATACGTTTCGGCTTAAAGAAACAGAGAGGATAAGGCTAAGGAGTGAATAGAGATAGTTTGCTAACTCTATGGCGCTGCTGACACTACCAGCCCCTGCAGCCGGTCCACCTCCCCTCACCGCGGCGTCTCTAATATCATTTTTTATTTATCTCGTTCTACTGTATAACAATAACGTTATAACTCACCGGGAATAATTTGAAGAGAGGAAACCAGCTGATGGAGAAACCAGATCCCCTCGCGTACGCCAGGGTCGGGATGGTAACTTTGTCCATGCACTGGGAGAATATGGTGAGGAGTATAAACGTGCTGCAACAAACAAAACTTATTTCAACACGCCAATCGATTAGATTGAAAAAAAAAACTATCTAAAAAAGAATCCACCATTACGTTTTTATAAAGACGTCATAAAAATTTTAAAACTTGTTTAGTGGTTTCACCCTTTGAAGTGAAATATGTTTTAACTTTTTCTTTCATGGTAAATTTCAATAAGAGAAAAAGGGCCAAAATATATTTTTGTTAAAATAAATGGCATTACCATATAGGGTAATGCCATTTATTTTAACAAAAATATATTAACAAAAATATATACACTTGAAAAATGTAAGAAATCTAAAGATACCATATAATTCTATATCTGATACGTACATGAATCCTGAAAACGTAACACTCCTTTTTTGATCAGACGAATAAAAAGCCAGAATATATTTAATCCAAATCGAAGGACTTCTAAACAGTAAACGTACAATAGGTAAAATTAACGTCAAACAATATCAATCGCATTTTCGATAAACAAAACAAACAGTTTCAGCAAGCCTCCATTTATCAGCGAGCTTTTGTTCACAAACAAAGCCTTCATGTTGGGACACTACATAGGTGCATTGTGTAGAGGTTGGTGCAAGGGAAAGGCATAAGCGGAACGTATATCCTATACTATTAAACGAGCAATATTTGTATATATATATAAATTTATTTGTACTCGCATTTTCAAAAACGGCTCTAAAGATTTCTTTGAAATTTTAAACATACGTCAAAAAGATAATGTAGCTAGGTTATATGTCTGGGAAAATTCATTTTACCCATATTTTCACGCAAAAAGATTTTCTGCATAAAACGAGAGAAGCTCGGTCGCCTAGGTACTTCAATATTAAACAGCTAGAAGAGCTTGCTTGTATGAGTATTAAGGCAATCAAGCAAATTAATAAATATCGTAATATAGCAACCTTTTGTATACTGTAGTTCAGTATTTAATTCAATTGTAATTCCTTAGAGTTCGCTTTCATTTTTCATATTTAACTGCAAATTTATTTTAGAGGGTGTTTAGTTTCACCTACTGATAAAAAAAACACTGCAAAGGCCGAGGTACGGGGTCTTAGTTAGAAGTTGTTACACCACAGCCATGTATACACACAGGTGCAAATGTCCTTCTATAACCCACTCGGAAAGAAAGAGTAACTAACAGTTGGCTACTAAATAAGTAAGTATAAAATTTAAAAGGGCTTATATCCAGATCTGCGTCTTTTATAGGTACCCCTTAGATCATAAAGAGGTACCCACAGAAAAATTAAACACCAACGAATAAACGATGGCTTTTTCCGTTTATAAAAGTAACTAGCGATCCGCCCCAGCTTCGCATGAGCATAAAAACCTTCCTCTTGAATCACTCACTACCGTAACAAAATCCGTTGCGTAGTTTTAAAGATTTAACCATACATAAGGACAGAGAAAGCGACTTTATTTTATACTATGTAATGTTACACGATAGAAAAAGAGAAAACTTATGTAGTAATTGGAGCTATACACAGATCACTGGAGTTGAACTGTGGAGCTATGCAATTTAAATTGATCTTTCCTTTGTCGAAATAAGAGTCGCAATATGTTTATTTGAAGATTTTGTGGTGAGGAATTTTTTTTTTGTGTCCGTTGTCGCTTGTGATTTGTACCACTTCCAGATGCCTCTGTACCAATGTCATCTTCATTGAGTGCAATATCTATTAACATGATAATTTGTTTTCTCTCCTTTTTTAACTAAGCGTATTTTCGGTTCCATCCTTATTGTCTTACGAAATTACAGCGTGCAAGACCGATAAAGAATTTGGAATCACGCGCGAGGCATTTTTTTTTTAATTTATAAAGGTTGATAATATTTGACCAGCATGATTCTTTATTTATCGATCGAGTGAGCCAAGCGATTTTTTTTTGTCAACTATATGGCAGCGGTGTTTGTTCGATGTCTAGCTTGACACACATTTGTATGTTTGTAATAACTTTATTGTACCAAAAAAAAAGTAAATACAAAAGCATACAGTTAAACAGAAAGACAATGGCGGAATTATCCCAGAAAGGAATCTCTTACAATCAACCAGCGAGTAACAGAGGAGATGCTAACATGTGTTCTATGAATTATTTGGATTTTCAGTTTAGAGCTTTTCTAATTGAAGGGAAATGGGAGAAATAAAGGAAAAAGTTTATTAGTTTATCAATAAAAATTTGGGAAAAAATTCCATGTCGATCTTGTAAAAAAGGTAGAAAAAAATAGGAAGTTTGTCCTGTCACGATCATATTATTAATCGGGCCCCTCTAATCGCGAGTTCTATACTGTTTAGAGAACTACTAATTTAATGCATAAAACTTAACACTTGGCAAACTTTTCCTCATGGCTGTCTATTTAATACGGAACCCTAAAAAAAGTGTTACACCGTAACACCCAGAGGCAGAAACATCCACTTTACGTTACTGACAAACTAAATGATGCACTTTACAAGGATTGGCATGTGTAGAAATCGAATTGAAACTGAGAGCCGTTATGTGAAATGACTTCAAAGGAAAAAGAGATATGTGCAATGTATATAAGGTTCAAATCAAGTTAAAAACGTTGAAACTCTTTTTCCAATATTTATATGGAACCACGAAGCTACTCAAATGGGGAAAATAACTAATGTATAGTGTAAAGTACAGTCATAATCCTAGGCTATATTTATTTGCATAGAACTAGGAATTGCGCGCGACTCTAACGCATTTTTTTTAAATCCATGTTTATTTGTATTTCTTTTATTAATTAGCAGCATGAAAGTGACACGTTGTCTAGGTGACATAAGGGCCGTTTGCTTTCTTTGACGTAGCTCCTTTAAGAACTATCACGTGGTAGCTAGGACCAACGGCTCAACGTTCCTTCCGAAGCACTCACCTTTATTATCAGACAATTAGGTGTATCAAACCTGCAATGTCCTAACCAAAATGGAAAATACTAAACAAAGTATGCTTCTCGTGGAAATCGAACCCACGACCCCCGAGTCTTCAGGCAAACGCCTTAATCACTGAAACACGGAGGCAGTTGTTGATTGAAACGTAACAGGCATCTATGTCTATACTCATAGTATTTTAACGATCGATTCTCGTGTCAGTAACTCAATAAAAGTTAACACAACACGCGAATTTTTACAGCGCAAAATTTCGCATGACCTATATTCAGGTTTTAATGATGACCCGTGAGCCTTTAAAAACATGAAAACAACATTAAATAGACGGTTATATTACGTGAAATTATATCGTATGTGGACTGTAATAAGGTTGCCGTGAGGTGCAAGTATTATTATGGCTTTATTATTCCGAAATTATGTTTTATATTTTTCGGTTTGCCGCAGACTCTACTTAGTAAAATAAAAAATGAAAATGTTTGACAATTTGTTAAATGAATAATACAGTTATGGAATTATTCATAAATATCGAACTAATTAAAAAATTATGTTTACACGGAAGTGTGTGCGGCCAAGTACAAAATCTTACTTTTCGGTTACACTATTTGCTATAGATATTCTTAACTCGGGGTCAGATACCTTTAGGTAGTTTGAAAATCCGAGATATGTGTGGGCACTTATATACTCGATAAGAAAAAAGAAGCTATTTATTTTATATAAACTTACTATTATTTCCATTAGGTTAGAGCATGTGTGGAGTATGTGTGGTGTATGTTTGAGAGATAAAATAAGAAATACTGACATTAGGAACAGGTGTGGTGTGAATAAAAATGCAGTGACAAAGATCTTAAAAGGGATTTTGAAATGGTTTCGACATGTAGAGAGGATGGATAATAGGAGATTGAGGAACGAGAGATAAAATTATATACAAAGCTGAGTTGACTGGGAGAGTCGGTCAGGATCGGTCTATACTGCGAGCAAATCGCAAACATCTTGAAATAGGGAGAAATTGGGAGTACCCGAAATTAACGAGCGTGTATGACGAGGGTGATGTGTGTGAAGGAAGCGAGTCTGTAATTTGTACTATTATTCAAATGGACATCTGCACCTTAACGATCAATCTAAAAAAAATCTTTTACTCTTTTGTTTTTATACACTTCTTTATATTTATAATGCTAGCATGTTTTAACACGCTTATAGCAGATTACTATTTATAAGGATATTCGCGCGGAAATCACTTAAACTTGGCGCGATGCACGCCCGAGCATCTTTATCCTTAAGACCTTAAGTTTCAATTCCTTATTCATGCTTCTCGTACAACTTTTAAGCTCTACTACTGTCGTTCGCCGCTGGTTCGCCAAAGCTGTAATAAAAAGCTAATCCAAACTTAATCTTCAAAAGCAGGTCCTCCTAAAGCTTTCATTTTTTTGACTTTAGTAGTCTTTACTCAACACAAAGCTGCCACTGGATTAACAAACGGCTGTAATTAGTTTTAGTGAGCTTTTGGGTGGGGGGATATTTAACTAAGTAACTACTTACTTCATTTTGTTTCTCCAGAGTAGTCTGGAGAAACAAAATTTCGAAAGTTTTGAGCTATTTAACACGAAAAAAATAATAAAATTTAAGGTTTTCACAACAAAAGGATAAATGCTCCTATTGGTCTAGTTTCCCTGTAAAAAAACATTACGGAGGTTAGCGCTCCGTCAAATGTAGGACCATGATTAAACGCGTACTCTGTGATACAACTAGGCAACAAGCTCTGATGAAGAAATTAGGTTAAGGAAGAATAGCGATGTGATGAATAATGAAGGCTAGCGATTAGTCTGTTAAAGTCCTCCTTTTCTTTAGCTCTTCGGAATAGCTCCGCTGCGCTTGCTATCCCGGTCCATTCTCGGATGTTCCGCAACCAAGACTTTTCCTACTTCCAACTTTCCTCTTTCCAGCAAATTTACCCCTTATAAAGAATTGCAAAAGGTTGTATCTTTGATGTCGAAGAATATGACCCATGAATATAATTATGCCATCAAAAACAAAACTTGTAAAAAGTCTCGCTTAGTTATTCTACAGTTAAAAGTTGTGCCACTTTTTCTTGCTCGACTTGCGACAAACAGATGAGATTCGGCTCTTATGACCGAAAGGTTGGTAGAGCCGTAGAATGTATGAATGAATAAACACTTTATTGCACCAATTACATAAATACATCATTGAATTGTACAGGATCGAAGATGAAAATTTGTACAAAGACGGACTTATTGCTAATGCAATTATACTCGTATAATATAGGTGGGAGGGGGGGGGGGGGGGGCATTTCAGGTAGACAAAGAGGTTGTGCAGAATCGCAGTATTGATTTGAATGATGTCCCATTTGTAAGTTCTGAGAAGGGAGCTATGAATCGTATTGCGCCGGGAGCCGGGAGCACGGAGCCCGGGATGCACAATCAATATACCTGTTGCTTTCCCACGTGAGGTCAACGACCTCCGTACTACATCTATTACTCATGTGTTGTAATATTACTATCACTACATAGTATAAAACAAAGTCGCTTCCCCCATCTGTCCCTATGTATGCTTAGATCTTTGAAACTACGCAACAGATTTTGATGATTTAATTTAATAGATCAAGAGGAAGGTTTATATATAACTAGCTGTTCCCCGCGGCTCCGCCCGCGTGGGACTCGGTTATATCGCGCCCAAAAGTAGCCTATGTTTGACCTCAGGTCGTTAACTACATCCCTACCAAATTTCATCATAATCGGTCCATCCGTTTAGCCGTGAAGAGGTGACAGACAGACAGACAGAAAGACAGACAGACAGACAGACAGACAGACTTTGGCATTTATAATATTAGTATGGAAGTATGGATACATGTATTATATATCGTGCGAAGCCTGGGCGAGTCGCTAGTAAATGATATATCATTTTTACATACTGGGTTCCTGAAGAACGAGAGGCAGATCACAAAACATAGGGCGGGAAGACGTGACCTTGAGAATGGATGGCTACAAACGGCAAACTATAGAGACGCGTGGAAGAGAAGAGCCCTTTGCCCAGCAGCGTTGTGGTTGACGTCAGTATAGTACGCAAATGTAAATTCGTCTGTATTGACTTAATATTGTAAATTGACGTTTTTGGACAAAATGCTACAGTGGAGTTTGTGGCGCCGCTTTTCTACTTACGCTTTGGAAGCGGTGGTAAACTTAATTAAGTAATGATTGACGTCAATAAGTGATAAGAACATCCTATATTGAGAACTAGCGACCCGCGAAAAACCGCATCAAAATCCGTTGCGTAGTTTTAAAGATTTAAGCATACATAGGGATATAGGGACAGAAAGCGACTTTGCTTTATACTATGTAGTGATGATGATTGACGTCAATAAGTTATAAGAATATCTTATATTAAAAATAAATAATTTCATTTCATTTCAATTTCATAGCACGTTATAGCATCTTATCCATATGCAGCCACAACTATGTTCAATGTACTTAAAATATAAACCATAAAACTGAGTTCAGATTTCCACAGGAATTCTAGGCTGACGTATTTCGCGGTTTTGTCTGTCCGTTTCCTTATTTATATGATTGTGAGTATCTATCAAGGTTTTCGTAATCAGTAGTATGTAGTTAAGTATATAATAAAAAAAAGTTTATTTTTAAGAAACTACGAGTCACAATAAAATAGTTTTAATTTAGGTTATTAGTTATTGATATTAGGTTTTTTTCATTCCTTTTTATTTTAAGACCGACAACAAAAAATTTTTGGTTTATGATTTTTTTTTTAAACTTAGATATTTTGGCCAAATTTAAAAAAATATTTCCATTAATCTGATAGCCTGATCATAGGGAGTAGCTAACAGGCTCTAGTTAATTATTGACATTCCTGATGTAATCATTATAAGACCCCTTAAGTTTCAAGCAACAAGTTGCAAATGACAACCCTGTTCATTAATCACAAACTTTGATAACCCTGACTCGTTGCTCATCATACTTATCCTGTTGCTATAATATACAAGGTGGACACAAATCAACTGCAAATATTTTAAGGACAGATACAGACCACTATACTGAACAACTTTTCCAAATAAACTTATATCAAAATACGAAATTTTATTTTTCACTCTCCATACTAAAATAGATCAGCTGATTCTCAATTTGTATTTTTCAAAAAAATTTTTCGTATTTCGACATAAGTTTATTTAGGAAAGTTGTTCAGTTAAGTGGTCTAAATCTGCCCTTAAAATATTTGCAGTTGATTTAAATTCACCTTATATTATATAATATACAATATTGCTGTAGATTGTACTAAATTACTTTATTTAATAAAGCGGATAGTATTTCAATGACATCCGAGGTTTTAATGTAAGTTAAGGAAACTAGCAATAAAAATTAAGTTAAAAAAACTATAACCCGACTACGTGGTGTCTAAAAAGGTATGAAACAAGGAAATAATTGAGATAGATATCCAGAAATGCATAGGTACAAAATGGTCGTTGTAAAGCCGTTTTGATATCTTTCGACACCAGTCCGGGATCTGTTTATAGACTACTAGCAGTCTACCCCGACTTCGCCCTTGGTACATGCCACTCAGGGTAAATGTAGTTTTCCAATGGTGAAATATATTTTGAAATCGGCACAGTAGTTTTTGAGTTTATTCATCACAAACATACATACAAATATACAAATCTTTCCTTTTTATACTATTAGTATAGATAATGTATTATAGTTAGTACTTCTGATACTGACTAAAGCTATACATGTATATTATTGTATCTCGATCGTAATCAATAGAATACGGTCGGAAATGAGGGTATCCCTCCTCAGTCTCGGGTCTTTGAGCTATTGATGGGAAAATGGGACTAAGTCCTTTGATCTTGTAAGGTTGAGTTGAGCCATCGTCATATGACCAACTCTCTCTTTGTCTAAAAGTAGCTGAAAGAAAGTTATGTAGCAATTTGTACAAACAAGTTTACAGGTAGCTTACCACCATCTCTTAAAACCATGCAAGAACCAGTGAGTAAGGAAGATGTCGCCTTACATTTGTATCGCGCTTTCTCGATTACTCACTGGATCTTGCATGGTTTTAAGAGACGGTAGTAACCCCCAGTTTATATAAACAAGCTTTTTGGGTTTTAATTTTATATCACTTTTAAATAATATGCGAAGTCTTAACGAAACAAAATGGAAGTTTGGTCTCAAACATAAGTTTCAATACCGATTATACTTTTTCATCATAAATAGATTTGATTATATCATAGAAATGTGTGTCAAATCAAATAGGTAGTCTTGGATAAAATTAGCAATGTTAGAGAAACATCGGATGAGATATTAAAGTTCTGATTACTCAATTCGAAGCATAAAGCCTAGGTTTTGTCTAGAGTACCAGTACATTCTACAGAAACATCTGAACGTCGGATTAGCCATAGGGGCTTTTGCTATCAGACAGCCATCAAGTGTTCTAAAGTAGAGAAAGGTTTATTGAGATTTTTTAAATTCTAATCATTAAGTTTTATGCAAAGTAGATGGACATTGCATAAGACCGAAAAAATATCATAATTGGAAGGAGACCTACTACATCCTTGTAGTTGAAAAAGGCTGAAAAGAGAGAGAGAGAGAGAGATATTTTATTACTGTTATGTCATCATCATTTCCTGTAGGTGACAAGGTTAATCGATAATGCACACCCTGGTGTCAGAGTTCTTCGGAACTGCTTCTCGGCCTCTGGCGTGGTTCGTGGTTGAATCAGACATTCAGGTGATTCAAGCGAGTGCTTTCCGTGGGAATCAAATCCACGTCCCCGGGTCTTCAGGCAAACGACTTAACCACTTGAGCACGGAGGCAGTTCAATATTCAACTATTCAGCTGTATCTTTAGTAGTCTCATATCAAAACGAAAATCATAATCGGAGGGGAGATGCATTTTGTCATAGTTTATCTTTAGTGACCGATCCGTAGGAAAACTGATGAGAGAGAGCAACAAAGCCTTTGACGAAAGCTAATACTCATTATTTTATTGGATGTTTATGAAACATACATATTTAAAAACGTAGGTAAGTATTACTCTCGTATCTATTTGGAAAATTGAACATCATTTTATACCTCACTAGCGACCCGCCCCGTCTTCTCGCGGGTGCAATATTAAGGTTTTACTTACATAAAAACCTTCCTCTTGAATCACTCTATATAATAAAAAAACCGCATCAAAATCCGTTGCGTAGTTTCGAAGATTTAAGCAAACAGAGCGGAAAGCTCGCGGAAAGCGACATTGTTTTATACTATGTAAAGATAATAAACAACTAGTTAGATCATTCATCAAATTCAAAGTGAATACCATGACCAGGGCACAGAATTAGTACCAGGGGCCCATGACTCACCAGAAGTAAATATTTTCCTGGCTCAATAAAAGAGGTTTAAAGTTGGAACGTGGGTGCGCCCGGGAACTAAGGTCAAAGGTGAACGGCATGCAATCGGTTCGAAGCTCCATCGATTCGCGCTCATGTTTATATTGCAGATGTAAACCTCCTGCATAGCTATGTGTTATTAGTATAAAATTCACAAATTATAAACACGAGGATCTGTCAAGCGCGAATTGGATTAGGGGTAGGTATTCAGATCTTGTCTAACAAAAACGTTTTGCATAAAGGCGACAACCTACGGAACTTGAAGATTATTAATAATTTTTTTTTTTTCAAATACACATGTATACCGAATTATCAGATAAGATCTTATGCATACTGGAAACAATTACACTAGGTATGTTTCTTGTGGGTTTTGTCTCCAAAACTCAAGTGCCCAAATATACAGAAGTCATCTTTAGTATTTGTCAACATGAATAATTTAATCTTATGAAGCACGGCAAACTGTTGAAGGATTTCATACAAAATACAAAAAAACATCACCTTAAATAAAATATGATTCATTTATGACGGACTTTCTCCCTAAACAGTAAGTACACTTATGAAAGTCTGTCTGTCGATCATATATATATATACATACGGTATATGACATAGAATTACCGGGCCACCCCGGTTTCGCATGGGCATAAAAACCTATCACTCTATCTATCAACAAAACCGCATCAAAATCCTTTGCGTAGTTTTAAAGATTTATATCCCTGTATGCTACAAAGGGATATAGGGACAGAGAAAGCGACTTTGTTTTATACTATGTAGTAATTACTTACCCTGCAGCAATACCCCACTGCTGGGACGCAGCAGATGCAGCATGGTCGAACAGGGTCAGTCCAACCAGGGCTACCGTTGGTGCGATAGTTAGAGGAGTCACAAAGCGAAGTAAGGAACCAATCACGCCAAAATATCCTGGAATTAATAGGAGAATCAGTCTTTTCTAATCCAAGGGTCAAAGGTCAAAGGCTAAGTTTAGCCATACAGCGTGGTAATGCTGCCAGCCTTTTGGGTACCTTACGCGGTGATGGCAGCGATTTGGGTTCTATTTTTTATTTAAATTAGTTTAAAGTATTTTTATTATTTATTTTTATATTAGAATATTTTATATATGTTAGTTATTTTTAGTTTGTAGGTACTTTTCTTGTTTAAAGATCGACTATGTTTAAAAAGGGTCTGAAAGGACGAAACAAGAAAATAATTCAAGATGAAATCCAGAAATGCATAATTACAAAATTGGTCATGCTAGAGCCGTATGGTCGCATAAACACAGATATATCATGTCTAAAGGAGGAAGCGAATGGGGGAATCATAACATAGGCGATGCGGCTATCAACATAGGCTCTGTCTACCCCGTATGGGATAAATACGTGAATACATGTATGTATGTATAAGGTATGCATGTAAAGGATGTGTTTCCGGCATCCACATAATTAAAGTAGATTATGGTATGAAGTCTTATAAACACACATATTTTTCTCTCATCTTTGCATTGACAGTTGCATTTTCTCTTCACCTGGTTGTTACGAAACACATCGGAACGCTATTCTCCTTAACGACTTTAACTTTGCACTGTTTTTATCATTCCTTGCTGCGAGAGTATTTACACGTCAAAGACTCATCTTCATCATTTCGCGTGGATGTCGTGGTCAATCGACCATTCACACCCTGAGGTTAAAGTTTTTCGAAACCGCTTCTCGGCCTCTGGCGTGGTCCCTTTAACGAGTATCAGTTTGCAGTCAGTACCATCGCCTTTACGTGCCTTCCGAAGCACGGAATACACTTTACTATCAGACAATCAGATGATTCAAACCTTGAATGTCCTAACCAAACTGAAACAACTTAACAAAGTATCTATGCTTCCAATGAGAATCGAACCCACGACCCCCGGGTCTACAAGAAAACGGCCTAACCACTGTACCACGGAGGCAGACATCAAAGACTTAATCTATCTATAGTATCAACCTACCTCATCAGCATCAAATCAACTTACCCAGAAACAATTGGAATAAAGCAGAAACAGCAATGGCACCAGACAGCTCACACATCCTGCTCATCCACACGACCTTCCTCTCTTCTCCTGTCATGGCGACCAGTTCATCATGTGGTGGGCACTTCCACATCGGCAACCCAAGGATGGCTAATGTTGGCACCAGGAAGGAGATTGTTCCACCTTGCACGATGGGCAGGCGGCAGCCGAAGGTAGCTTGCAGCCAAGTTATAAGACCTGTAAAGAATACTTTGTAAAGCTCAGATTTTTTTTATACTATCACCTAAGACTGTCATATTGGCTATTTAATATATCGACTTGCGGGGGCACGGCAGTGCCCCCGCAAGTCGAGAGAAAGCGCGGCGGCCGTACCATACTTTTCTCGAAGCAGTTTAAGCCATTTTTACCTCCTATAACTTCGTTGTAAATCAAACTAGGAGCCTGAACTTATAAAAACACGGTATATTTCAAATTTCATTCGATTTGAACTAGTAGTTGTTTTAAATAAACAGTACGAATTGGTCATCGCATGAAAACACATTAATATCTCACATGTGATACATATTAACTAGATACCTATATTAAATTAGTTTGTTTAGTGCGATTGCTAAGACGTACTGTTTATTTGAAACAACAGATTTTTAATATTGATATGGTCGCTATAAGATGTTGTTAAGTTAGCTTATTACGTAATACCCGAAGGCAGAACGTCCCTTGAGAAGGGACTGAATTAATTAACAGAGACTTGGTTTTTTCAAGTTTTGTTTTTGATGGCATGTTCCTTTGCGGAAGTCAAAGTTACAAGTATTTATAAAATTACTTTGCATGCTTCCGCTACCATTTATATCATGCAAACTACTAGCCGGCCGGCGCCCACCTCTACTACCATAGGACCCACTATTCCAGCCACCATAAGTTTGCAAACACATTCCTGGCCGGTTTCCGGCGGCAGGTTATACAGAAGACCAGAGAATATAACCGGCAACTATGTTTAGCGTTTGTGGACTATGAGAAAGCCTTCGATTCGGTCGAGACTGGGCTGTGCTTCAGTCTCTCCGGCGATGTCGCATCGACCATCGGTAGATCGAAGTGTTGAAGTGTTTATACAGTAACGCCACTATGTCAGTCCGAGTACAGGAGCACAGCACGAGGGCTATCCCACTGCAGTACAGCAGTGCAGAGGAGTGAAACAGGGAGACGTCATTTCTCCGAAACTGTTTACCGCTGCTTTGGAAGATGCTTTTAAGCTCCTGGAATGGGACGGACTTGGCATTAATATCAATGGCGAGTATATCACCCACCTTCGATTTGCCGATGATATTGTTATTGCGACGGAATCGCCGGAGGACCTAAGTACCATGCTTAATGACCTCAACGAAGTCTCCCAACAGGTTGGCCTTAAAATGAACATGGACAAAACCAAGATAATGTTTAACGTCCATGTTGCGCCGTCGCCGGTTTTTGTTGGGAGCTACACCCTTGAAGTTGTGGACCAATATGTCTACTTGGGTCAGTTGATCCAGGCTGACAGTTCAAGCTTCAAGGATGAGGTCTCTCGTCGAATTCGACTCGGCTGGGCAGCGTTCGGGAAGCTCCGTAATATCTACTCGTCCAAAATACCTCAGTGCCCTAAAACTAAGGTCTTCAACCAATGTGTGTTACCAGTTATGACATATGGGTCCGAAACGTGGTCCCTTACTATGGGCCTCATAAGAAAGCTCTAGGTCGCCCAAAGAGCTATGGAGAGGGCTATGCTCGGCGTTTCCCTTCGAGACCGCATCAGAAATGAGGAGATCCGTAGGAGAACAAAGGTTGCCGACATAGCCCAGCGGATTAGCTCTTTGAAGTGGCAGTGGGCAGGGCAAATAGCGCGACGATCGATGGCCGATGGGGCAGAAAGGTTCTCGAATGGCGACCACGCACCGGCAAGCGCAGCGTCGGACATCTACCGGCCAGATGGTCAGATGACCTAAAGAAGGTCGCAGGCAGACGCTGGATGCAGGCCGCTTCCAACCGGTCGTTCTGGAAATCCTTGGGGGAGGCCTACGTCCAGCAGTGGACTGAAATGATGATGATGATGATGACATTCCTGGCGACACGTGTTGTACCTCAACAAGAGGCATCTTCACGCACGTAAAATAATTTGGTATCCAACTAGTGATGTGCCCGCTAGAAATTTACAGATTACGGGAATTTTAAAAAAGTTACCATTACTTAAATATTTCCAAAGCTCCCAGGTAAGTTACCGAAATTCCAGGGAATGGCACATTACTGCACCCAAACGACGTTATATCGATGTCAACTCATGGAACAAGATGTTTCACCTAGTAAATTATTGGCGGCAAATTTAGTAAGAGTACCTCAGAATAAATAATCAAAGCACAGAAGTATCACCGAATTTCATATCTACCAGATCCGTGAAAGTTGGTGAAAATCCTTCTCCTCCTTATTCAATAGGAAATGGTTCATTATTTACAATATAATTCGCCAGTGGCGTTGTACAAGTGTGTCATACGAAACCGCTAACGTAGCTGCTAGCGTATAAAATCTCTTGGTACTTCAGTATAGTGATTTGAATCTACCTTCAAAATATTCGCAGACAATCAGTGTTAATTTTTTTTTATGCGATACAACTCATTCGTCAATGCGTCATCGCCTGCGGCTATGAAAGTAGGCGGATCCAGCAACGTCAACTAGTTCAGCATACTAATGACTTAACGAGTTCAATGATCCAGATAAAGAGGAAGAGGTTTTAGTCAATTTTGCTACTCGGGGGTGTAACTCAGTGGTAGAGTGTCTGCTTCGCATGCTGAAAGTCCTGGGTTCAAATCCCAGCACCTCCAAAGGAATTTTTTTGTGATCTTAATTTTTTATTTGTGTATACATAGAGTTTACCATACATTAAAGAATTTGCCTAGCGTCAAAAACCCTCGCGCGATTCCAAACTCTTTGGAGTTTACCTAAAATTCTCGCACTTCACAGTTCACACACAAAAAAAATTGTTTTAATAAAATTTGCTTGCTTAGCAAACTGCCTTGTCTTCTTTGTGATCAATAGTAGTCTATTTGCCATGCTTCGGAAGGCACGTTAAGCCGTTGGTCCCGGCTGTTATCGGTAGATGGCAGTCGTTAGGCTAAAAAATCTGACAGTGTTGGCCACTAACACACCCGGGTCATATTCCTGTGTGTCTGGTTTCCCTGTAAAAAGGGTTACGGAGGTCAGACGGCAGTCGCTCCATTGTAATAACCAGTTCCGCAAAAACAGGACCAAAATTAAAATCGTACCCTGGGCTCTGAAGCGTAAGCTGAAAAAGTAACCGGGAAATACGATCGTAGGAAGAAGAAGAGTAGTCTATTTGCCATATATACAGATGATTGGGGAGTTTTAGAGGAGTTTTTTTCCATTTTTTGTGAGCTCTTTTATTTATTGATACGACACGATCTTTACTTTCTCCTTTGTTTCATGTAGCCTTGGTCTACCTGGACCATTTTTTCCTTTTTTTCATACGAACATAAGTCCGTATACCCCTTATGAGGCCCACTGTACATACATAGCAAAAAGTTACTTGCTCTCTATAGTTTAATTACACACTTTAGACGTAAACTTCCGTCCATTAAATCATGAAGCGTGCATCAAACTTTGCCGTTATGATATTTGTTAAATTTTATGTACCGACCGGACGAAACTCGTGAAATTATAACTTTGCTGTAATACGCCCGTAATGGCCATAATGTACCATGCCCCTGCGTCTCTTGGTAGAGCCAGCTCAGCTATAGACTTCATAGCTCTACACAACACCGATCATCAATCTCCTTATATTTCATAGTCGCCTAGTACTTTTTAATTCTTACATACATTCTTTGATGAGTCTTTCTTCATCGTTATTTCAATGAACTCGTTTTTAGGGTTCCGTCCGTACATAATATTAACAAAACGGTACCCTTATAAATTGAATAAAGGATCATTCGGCGATCAATCATTCATCAATCATTTGATCAATCATATGATTGCGCGCCGAATGATCCTTTCCAGTTGTAAGTACTTTTTTTTAAATGTTTAGATAGATTCAAATATTGACAAAGGATGGAATAATTATTATTTGAACGCATTTAAAATAGTCTTTTAAGGTTCTCTACGGACTTTTGTTACTAACTAAAATATTATACCATTTATCTACCTTATAGGATATCACATAAAACCAGAGCCTATAGAGACTTATCTCCTAAACAGCACCAATAAACTTCTATAAACGACTCAGCCGCCATAAAAGATAAGTAAACAGTTACCTTTGTTTACTGTTAAGCGTGATGCACAGATTATTGTTGCAATATTATATGCAAATATTGTTGTACAATTTCTGATTAACTACGTAAGTGATGAGACAATGAATAATTTATTTCGCCAATTTGAAAAGATCCGTCGCGTGACCATTTGAATATTTTTGTGAATTTCTCAATGTTAAATACATTGAGAAATTCACAAATAAAATTATTTATCATCGATATATTTTCGAAATATATGTCACTTACTTGTATTTTTTACTAGCCACCCGCTCCGGCTTCGCATGGGCATAAAAACCTTCCTCTTGAATCATTCTATCTATTAAAAAAACCGCATCAAAATCCGTTGCGTAGTTTTAAAGATCTAAGCATACAAGGGACATAGGGATAGAGAAAGCGACTTTGTTTTAAACTATGTAGTGAAGTGCAATAGAAATAAATTAGTCATACTAATTCCACTTCCAAAGCGTAAGTGGAGAAGAAGCGGTGCCACAAACTACACTGCAGCATTTTTTCCAAAAACGTCAATTAATACAATACGAAACCCTTTATTGCACTTAGATTACATAAAATTAACTGTACCTACTCGTATATATACACCACAGACTAGGGAGGAGATACTATAATATACACAATACGGCATATTTGTTTTCGCATAGAATTAGGAATACGCGCGCGGTCTCTAGTCTCTACCTAGGCAATTTCTTTTTAATCTATGGCTTTGCGTAACTCCGTCATAATAAAGGTAATTAGATGAGTTTCGGCGCCAAGCTAAAGTCGCTCAGTTATCGTCATTGCATTTATTTTCTAATTGAAAAATTTGTGTTTTTTCGAGTATTTGTGTATAATAAAGGTGGATTATTATTCGCTAAGTGTTCGTGAACAAGCGTGAGTGTTGGGAAGTGGTACAATGTCGTATAAGTGACTTTAATCCTTGTCACTAAAATCTTCCAAGATAAAGCTAAGTGAAACTTCCACCGCTTCACTCAGCCCTTGACTAGACATGACTACTGACTTGACTTGACTGTGACTCGACAAAATGAAGAACATTTATCTTAAACTTGATACTGGCAAAAATAAGCTATATGTTTGATTGCCATATTGTGGATTATATCCACATCAACAAAAAATGTAATTAGATCTTCGATTATTTATAGATAGATATAAGTTGTATAACTTACCAGTGACAAATATCATTGTCGATATAATGTTGGACCTGTCGGGGTCCGTGTCCAGCATGCACAGTGCTGGACACAGGATAAACGGGATGGCCACTATTGCGCCAATCATCGTCAGGTAGTGCTGTTGGACATAAATCATTGTTTAATTTTATTACTATCTAGTAAAATTACGTGATACTGTGTGAAAATATGAACAAGCCTCCACTTTTTGTTTACCAAACCTCTTACACGCCGTATGGCTAAGAAAATAGCTTCCCGTTTACGAGTCTTTGGTAAAATCTATATCTATCTATCGGACAAATTCAATCCAATCATTTAATTCACAAACAACATTTCATTGTATTCGAATAATTTTTTATATATAAAAGTCAACATTTAACTACAAGCAATTGTCCAAATTTTAATTTAAACACAAAGGTACAACACCACCTCTCATGGCTCTACCAACCTTTCGGTTATAAATACGAGCCGAATCTTGGAAGAGTGCGCTACTTGCTTGGCTCTTTTTAGCCGCACCTTCTTGATCTCACTCCAAGTTCTCTAATATGTCTCTTCTTATCTGCTAAATTGCATTAATGACTCTTCTCTAATATTAGAGGGCCCACAAATTCAGTAACGCCTCGATGGCGCCATTTTAGGTTACAACGGTTATCTTAAATGGCGACCTAGCTAGAAAACCGTTTTTAAAGAATTACTTTTGCGATGACAGTCTCTGTAATAACCAGTATCGCCAAACCTGGACCATGATCAAAATCGTACCCAAGGCTCTTAGTATCTGTCTGTAGTCTGAAAATGAAACTGCGAGACACGCTCGGATGAGGACGATGATGACTCACTCATTGGTCTCTGACACGAGAGTTCGAATCTCCACTACGCGCAATTCGTGCTATCTCTACATTATTGGCCCATATTAATACATACAGACTCTTTTATAATATAACTACATGTTTTAGAGGGCTTTAGAAGGCTTGCATGTATCTATATTATCTCATTAAAATGTAGAGACCTGGCTTTTAACGACACCAAAGAATATATGTACCAACAAAGGAGTTGAATGTGAGCGAAAAAACTATACTTTTCCTTACATAAATATGGTTTATCTCACTCGCGCTGGTGTCTACTTAAATGTGTCTTATCAGATATCTTATTATTTACCTGAAGAGCCATAAAGATGCAGAGGTACCATGGCGGCGTGTCGTCTATGCCATACGTGACATTGCCGGTTCGACCTACATCCCCGTTCTGTGCGCCTGGTACTTCTTCAGGGGCCTGGATACAAACTAAGTTTTATTTAAAATTGTTGTATATGTATAAATATAGATAGATAGATACCTATATTTTATGTCGTGTGAGTTCCATGGTAAATATAAGCTATGGTATTCAGCTTATATTTACCATGGAACTCACACGACATAAAATATAGTGTCAGCTTCACCTAAAAATGGCCCACCTTTTCTAAACCAGCCTGTGGCCTTATCCATCATTTATTAATTCAGCAGCAAAAGCTATAAGTTTGATTGCCATATTGTGGATTGATTACAAAACAAAAAAAAAAGAACTCTTATTACTCACATCTGAAGTATTGACAACACTATAGAAACTTTGGCTCATATTGAGTTTATTTTAGGGATAACTTATATTTATATACTGGCCACTAATAAAAGTGTTTTATGAAAAGTATAAATCTACACTGGCACTTCAACACACTGTAAGCACGAAAAAATATAAAAAAAGATCGTCATTTCTTCCTCCGAAATATTCTACTGTTTGTGTTCAGACAAACTAACCTCAATGTTAAAATTGCTTTGATTGCAAAATATGACCCGTGCAATATTTTCTTATTGAATAATGATCTTAAAATTTAATATATAAAGTACATATTGGAGTATAAGACGAAATTGTGGTTTAAAAATGTAAAGTAAGGAGGTTGATGATAAACGGCATAATCCCTGAGTTTTGTGCTGCAGACGCTGCAGTCTTCTTAGAATAGAGAAAGAGTTTTCGGTAAGTTTACAAAGCCACAACGCTATACTTTTGTTATCATTTCTGTGGCTATACAAGTAGCCAAAACGCCTCGGCCCTAAGTACAATTTGTATAGTAGACCATCGAATGTTTATCACACTAGTGCTAACTGAATATTCGACCAATGTGGTGTTAATAACGAAGTAATGCCTTTATAGATGGTAAGTAAAGCGTAGGTCATGCAGAAGCAAGATACGTTGACAGTCGACGCACAAGACGATATAAGAAAAATCTTCGTCTTCCGAGCGTGTTTCCTGGTTGCATCTTGACCCTACGCATCAGAACCCAGGGTATAATTTTATTACAATAAAGCAACGTGTCTGCCGTCTGAACTCCGTGACTCTTTTTACAAGGAAACCAGACCAATAGGAACATGATCCAAGTGTGTTAGTGGCCAACACTTAGATTTTTCAGGCTACCTAAAGGCATCTATCGATAACAGCCTGGACCAAACGGCTTGACGTGCCTTCCGAAGCACGAAGGAGCTCAAGATAGAAATGCCACTAATGGCGACCAATCCAAGCATGGCGCAATAGCCGTTCGCTTGACGCGCGCTATCGTTACACACCTGTGAATATTGGCTCGCGCGCTCCTCTAGGCTATCGAGCTCAAACGATATACCTACTTAAGAAAAATTGCTGGTCGAAATGAGAATGGGATACCTACCTACGTCATTCATTACTTATTCATTTCGTTATAACTATTGTTGCATAGATATACCTTTATAATTGTGCTTAAATAGTTTAATTGTTATATTAACTTAAGAAATTATTAAAAATAATTAAAACTAACTTATATAAAAAATATTCTAAATATTTATATTTATTTATATATTTAATATTTCTTATATTGTGCTTAAATTGATTTTATTGTTAAATATTATGCGTGAAAACTATAGGCTTTTGCTGTTTGTTTTCCTATGTTACATCATCATAAATTTAAGAGCTAGGCTCTTGTCGGTGGAGTTCCTTTATGTCTATACTTTGCCGTTCCTTTATTTCTTGACACGACACGACGTTTGTTTTAAAATGAGCATGGAAATGTCCTATGTTACAAAATAAAATAAAATTAAGCACAGGTCTTACAGTGTCTCGTGGAACATTTTCCAGTCCGATCTGAATACTGTGATGCACCATTCTTGCTGCAAAATAAATTAAAATTATCAGGCAGTTTAATTCACTATCACTACATAGTATAAATCAAAGTCGCTTTCTCGGTCCCTATGTCCATTTGTATCCTTAAATCTTTAAAACTACGCAACGGATTTTGATGCAGGTTTTTTTATAAGTAGATAGTGATTCAAGAGGAAGGATTTTATGCTTATGCGAAGCCGGGGCGGGTCGCTAGTATAAGATAGTTTGACCAAAAAGAATGTTAAAATTTTTCGTGGTTAAATCAGTTTGATTACTAAGTTTAATTAGGAATGTTTTCTAAAGAAACCGATGCTCTTAAAAATAAATGGTTCACTATTAATTTGATTCATGCGATTTTGGTTTTACCCGCCTGTGTCTTGTATTTAACTAGGTATAGCAAATATCACTACATAGTATAAAACAAAGTCGCTTTCTCTGTCCCTTTGTATGCTTAAATCTTTAAAACTACGCAACGGATTTTAATGCGGTTTTTTCAAGATAGAGTGATTCAAGAGAAAGGTTTTTATGCCCATGCGAAGCCGGGGCGGGTCGCTAGTCTACTTATGTATAATACACTTCTGTCCAAATCCTTGATTTTCGTCATAAACCAAGCTATCAATTTTTTTTAAATGTTTTTTATCCGTCTGGTAATAAATAACGTAAACGTTTAAACTTCTTAAATTGCCTCTCTGTTCCTGGAATCTCCCCTCCCCTCTCATTCGAAGGAAAAAAGTAAACATGAATATTTTTTTTTTTCTACAAAAGAAACGTTAATTAGCAATTATTAGATAACTTTGCTGGCATTACACGCACGAAAATTTCGGGTAGAAATGTAATATTCTCTCTCTCTATAAATATCAAATATATACCTACTTAACTTTAGTTAAGTATATATTTGTAATCCTATTAATCGTACCCTGGGCTCAGAAGCGTAAGCTGAAAATGCAACCAGGAAACACGTTTAGTCGAAAAATCCCTTACATTACATTTCCTAATTTTTAACTTTACTGGGTCTGTTTAATAAAAACTTATGACAGAACTTTTATACATAACGGAACCCAAAAAATAATAAAACGGAAAACACAGTACTTACAAACTTAATGAATATCAACTATAAGTACATCTAAAAGAGAAACACAACACGAGGTACCCCATTGAACTAGTGGAAGACTACTGATAGTGTGCATCAGTCATCTATGATATGTACCAATTAACAAGTAGATATATTTTATTGACAATATGTAGGTACGACCTCGGTATGTTGACTTGTTGAGCTGCTTTATTTGTACTTATATGAAGGCAAGGCATAAGGCTCGTCTGAAACTCGATAGCTTGGCGGGGCATGCATATTTCTGAAGATCGTGTAAGTCAAGTGATAGGGATCGTAGCCTGTCTTGGATTGGTCGCCATTAGTAGCATTTCCTTCGCGTCATGTCTACGACATCAGAATCTTAGACGAAAATGGTTGCAGTTTGGTAAAAATAGGGAACAAAATAATAAACAACAAGTAACAAAATAAGACTTTATTAATTTTTCTTTGCCAACAAATAAAACACATTAGGGAACTACATAGCTTTCATTGCACTTTTGCAAATAATACTCTGACAGCCTACAGGTATCCATGACACGTGGTAGATTGTACTTTAAAACTTTAACGTATAAGCTAAATGAAAATTAACTTAGAATATTGTATAGTTCGCGGCATATAAGTTGGCAATAAACTGAAATTACCTTGAATGCGCAGTAGCCGATTTTCATACAAATATTAACGTGCGCACGTTCCGTTTTGTGGCCAACTTATGTGCCGGGTATTAAGTAATAATTTACTTATGTACTATGTAGATATAGAATTTAATCCCGCCCACAAGGCAAAATGGCGCTATGATTGCGCGCGCGAGCGGTTTTTACACAGAAAGTATATCAAAAAAACATGTTCCTGGCCACTAACACACTTTTTAATAAAGAATGTGACTGGCAGGTTTCTCCTATTTTATAGATAAAATAAAACTATAAAAATAGCACAAATTAGAACGAGTTCAAATTCGTTTAAAGTTTCAACATTTCAGTACTAGCCAAGCGTTGCTTGCCATAATATAATTTTAAATAAAACATCTTCAATCAATATATTTAAAATATTATTGATATCTTAAATAAATCATATATCTAATAATAAAATATTACATAGCATAGATCTTTGTCTATCACAGAGAAAATCACGCCATTCCTGTTCCACATTTAGCAATCACAGACAATAAAACAGTACTCCATTTCTTATTCTAAAAATTTCTGTCCGAATGTCATAATCCATCACAAGTTTGCTAGACCAAGGCAGAAACCTAGTTGTATACAATATATGTTGCCCACTGTACCCTAAGTTACTAGACGTATTTCAACACTTTGGAATATAAGTCGTATTAGTTACACAATTTAGAACTCAAGAACGGCTGAACTGATTTGGCTGAAAACAGGTAGCTTAGAACCAGGACATAGGGTACCTTTCATCCCGGGAAAGTACTGTTCCCAAAAGAAGTACGCGCGGGCGAAGCTGCGGGCAAAAGCTTGTCTGTACTAATTATGACAATGACACTGGGTATCATTTGGCTCGTAAAATTTAGACTCATTAAAAACTATTCTACCTTAACGCGGGTATTAAAATGCAGTGAGATTGTTAGTTTTGCCAATAATTCAAAGTTACATATAGTCACGTCTTTATTCCATACGGGGTAGGCAGAGCCTAGGACCATAAGACCTTAGACCACGTTTAGCATGGTAATAGTTTAAACAGGAAATCAATAGTGATGGGTTGCTAGCCGCATCGCCTATGTCATGATTCCCCCATTCGCCGATTTTTACGGCTTGCACGGGAAGAGAAGCAGCTGGTACATTCTATGTTTTCTTTTTTTCAAATAATTCACTTATTATATAAGAAATAAAGACAATTTTAATCAAGATTGTCTGATTATAAAGTTACTATCGGTAGATGGCAGTCGTTATGCCATGTCAGATGCCTTTAGGCAGCCTGAAAAATCTGACAGTGTCGGCCACTAACACACCCGGATCATGTTCCTGTTGGTCTGGTTTCCCGAAAAAAGGGTTACGGAGGTCAGACGGCAACCGCTCCATTGTAATAACCAGTAAAGCCAAATCAGGACCATGATTAATAGCATACTTTGGGCTCTGAAAAGCTAAGGATGCAACCGGGAAACACGCTCGGACGAAGATCAAGTTGATCAAGTCTTGTAACATTTAAATAAACATAAACATCAAAATGGCAGGCTAGCCTGTCTATATTTTATATAGTTTATATCGTCAGGCCACTTCACAATGATCCGATGAGCTGAGCTCTTTCTCTACACTAGGAGTCCTACTTTCTAGTGTATATCCATGTTTTCGAACTGTGGTACATACTAGACAGTCTTCGTCTTCATCACTGCTGTGCCGAGGCTCTGACAGGGCCACTAAGTCCATTTCTGTAAAGAAATTATAAGTTACTAGCAGTCTACCCCGGCCAGGGACTTTAGAGGTACCCGAATAAAGTGTTCCTGTACTCTGTTTTCTCCTTGAAAATGTTTAAAGCCCTAAGGTATGAGCACAGAACAGAATAATTATCCGAATAGAAATGTTTTGACGCGGATTTAGTTCCAGGATCAATGTGGCAGCGTATTCTCTCTTCTTATCTTCCATGTAAACCACACCACAGATTATTAGAAATGTATTACGTAGTTTACAACAAAGCCACCTAATATTATCGACCAATAATAGTGGCAATAAATGACGCAATTCAATTCCCCGCCCATTTTTACTGTGTGAAACGTTGGCTTGCAAGCCAAACTAGTGACACGTTATTCGTGCGCTATGCCACTTCTTGTTAATATTTCTAAATTCTGTGGGTATGAGTAGTTTAAAATTAATTACTTGTGCCAGAGTCATCTTCAGTTAGGATTACGTCGCCGTCTGCATCATTCAATGTCTGTTGTAAGGTTTGCTCTGGTATGGAATCTGACATTTCTTCTGGCATCTGGGCGGCATCGGCAGCCCTGAAAGTTAAATCATACAAACTTTCAGTTCAATGACCTTTTACTCTTAGACTTTTATAGAAACGTTGAGAGGGTCAGGGAAAAGAGTAAAAATGATTTTTCCTTTCTTTCATTTATTTATTGGGTAACCACTTATTTTAGTACCCCTACCATGAAAGTTCATAAACACAGACGCTAGCAACTGCATTAGGAATTTTTTAGTTATCTTACTATTCGCCAAAGGTACTGTACGGGTTTTTCATAATAATCGCTAACTCAGTCGCTAGCGTTTATAAAATCTCTAACTAGAGGTACAGAACAATGTTTAAAACTTGCAATTTACTTATGCTTAATGTTTTTATTTTAAGGTAAACACCACAAACAAATATCTTTTAACAAAGAGTACACAATACAATAAAAATCTGTATACTAAATTTAAATAAGGATCTGGGGGTCTAAAAACGCCACTTTGAGCAATTCATCGAATCTATTCATATTACGAATTCTGTAGCAATTCCTCTATTTTTTGTAAAATGGCTAACTAAACTTTTCAATTACTATTCAAAAAAAATGAAAGAAATAGGAATTGCTAAAGAATTCGTAATATGAATTCGATTCGACGAATTGCTCAAAGTGGCGTTTTTAGACCCCCTGGTCTTACAGAGCACCACTAAAGGCATTACAAAAACTTGCAAATGAGTCATGATCAACATGACTATACAATAAGCAACAAAATCTATTTACAATCTACTTAATGACAGTGAAATTTGCTTACCTCTTTTTATCTGCCTCTTTCATAAGCCTTTCAGCTTTCTGCCAAATATCCTCACGAATGCTATCATTCAACTGCGATTTTTCCAAATATTTTTTATAATATTCATCTGCTTTCGATGACGGTTTAAACGCCTCTGTACTTTTACTCGGAGAAATTTGAGGTTTATTATCATTTCCAATCTGCACAGATTTCTCCGAAGCACTCTTCTTTTTAAACATTGGCACGGAATTTAAAGTTGGCACATTTTTTGAAACTGCATTTTCTTTATTTGTAAACCACTCATCAACTTTTCTCACTGAATCATTAACTGCTTTAGAATCAGCAGCCGCTTTCGTTGTAATGAAATCTGTTGGTTTCAACAATTTTATTGATTCAATATTATTGTTGTTATTTTCTTTAGTTTCTAAAGCAAGTAGGGATAAGACGGCAGCATTTCTTTGTCTTCTTTCCTTTACTGGGGCGTCACCTCCTTCTGGTTTTAAAACAGCTTGTTTAAGTTTTAATTTAGCATCAGCTGGTTTATATTTAGCTTCAATTGGCTTTAATTTAGCTTCTACTAGCTTTATTTTAGCTTGCATTTTCGGCTTAGCTTTTAATTGTTTGCCTTTAGCATCTTTATCTTTATGCTTTAATTTGTCTTCTAGTTGGTTTACTTTTGTTACTTCGTACAGACCACTTGTTATGTTCGTTTGAATATTACTGTCAATGTCGGAATCCGAATCATCATCATCAACCCTAACCTGAAAACAATATTATAAAATAAAATGTACAAACATGTTTGGACTTTGTAAAATTTTATCATTATTATAAATAAAAATTGGATCTTGTTAAATGAAAAAAGATTGCATAGTAGAATCAAAATTGCAGAAATAACAGTTTTTCGAGAATGACCAGTTAGAAGTAGCCTGCATCCAGCTACTGCCTGCGACCTTTTTCAGATTATCTGACCAACTGGTCGGTGGGCGTCCGACGCGACACTTACCTGCTTGTGGTTGACATATGGTCAGAATATGGACTGCACTTACCATTTCCAGCATATGCTGAATAAGTCCCAAGTCTGGGGCAATGCTGTAGTCCACATCACCAGATGCGAACTGCTGGTAAAACTCTTCTTCTGTCTCTGAAATATGAATTTGAAACATTGAGAACAGATCACTACATTAAAATTACAAATGTAATATATATAATTTTAATGCTATTTATAGCAATACTTAGATAGATCTACTAGAAGATTTATATGAATAATCTAAACCCGGGTCGCCATTATTTTATAAGGAACATGTAGTCATTATAAACAAGTAAGTACCTTCAGTAGCCAGCTGTGGGGGCCTCTCGTTCGCAGCAACTGCCACCCCGACAGAGGTATTCATATCCACAGGAACGAGCCCTTGCGCTTTCGACAAGTCACGCATAATAGCGTATTTACTGGTCCAAACACTCATTTTAAAAAGATTTTATTTTAGATCTACAATTTGAAATTTTTCACCTAACCCTATAATTAGGTAGAATAAGGACAGTAATAGTCGCTATCTCACACTGAAACCATCATCCGATATTTGTTCTCAGATTTGGAGATAAACAGAGAGACAATAAAAGATAACTTTAATAGAACACAATAAAAATAACTTCACAGAAAAATAGGAAAGGGGAAACTCAAGCAGAATTACATTTACCATTTACAAAAATATAAATTCACATCACAACATGACGTGCATGTCAATGTCGTTTAGTTTTTTGTTAATACTTTTCCGGCCATGGAAACAAGTCTTTTAAGGCCTTTCTTGAAATTAATCTTCTTCAGTCTTACAGGGTGGCTACTACCATCTCTTAAAACCATGCAAGATCCAGTGAGTAAGGGATATGTCGCCTTACACCATGTATTGCACTGTCCCGCTTACTCACTTGATCTTGCATGGTTTTAAGAGATGGTAGTTGTTGGGTATTTTGTAAACATATCTACCTAAAATAGATATTATTCCATGTATGACGGTGGTCCTCACAATAAACAGTCTATTAACTGCAGCCTATCTTTTACTACGTGTCCTTCCGTATTTAACTGGCGACGAGGATTATAATTATCCTTGTTTAAAATGCCGTACGGTAAAATAGAAGCGTTTGATTTGGCATCGCGAAAGTGGACTATTTATGTGGATCGCGTAAAACAATTTATTAGATTAAATGAAATTAAAGAATCGTTACACGTGGCTACGCTTATCACGGTAGTCGGTGAAGCTACCTACGACTTAATGTGTGATTTATGTGCGCCGGAGAAACCAGAAATCAAAGAATTCGTTGCATTAGTTGAAATCGTACAAAAACATTAAGAACCCAGGCGTTCCGATATCGCCGAACGGCACATTTTTAGACAAAGACGTCAAAAAGTCGGTGAAGAAATCAGTTCATATTTACAACATTTAAAACATTTAGCGAGTACCTGCAATTTTTCGGAAAAACTGGAAGAAAATCTCAGGGACCAATTCGTATCGGGACTCGCGAGTGACGACATGCGTAGTCGTTTATTTGCGGAAGTATCCGAATTTGCGGAGATTATAAAATAACGGTGAATAAAAAATTGAAACGTGAACCGTATCCTCTACCTCGTATTGAGGAACTGTATGCTGGCCTTAGCGGTGGAACAATTTTTTCCAAAATTGATTTGGCTCACGCCTACGAACAAGTGATTTTAACACCTGAGTCACGAGCATGTACTGCTATTAGCACGCACGTGGGTACGTTCGAATACATCCGTACTCCTTATGGTCTTTGTAACATACCTGAAAAATTTCAAAAATTGATGGAAGAGGTGGTTAGAGGCGTCCCAAAAACTGTAGTATTTTTGGATGATATTTGCGTATCTGGGACCCCAAAAACTCATTTAAATAATTTACGTGAAGTAATTTCGTCGCCTACAGGCGGTAGGTCTAAGAGTAAAATTAGAGAAATGTGAATTTTTCAAGGAGAGGGTCTGTTATCTAGGCCATATTATTGATAAAGACGGCCTGCATCCGGATGATAATAAAGTTAAAGCTATAGCGGATGCACCGTGCCCACAGGATATCCATCAGTTAAAGGCTTTTTTAGGTATGGTTAACTATTACGGAAAGTTTATACATCAACTAAGTCAAATTCTACATCCTTTGTATGCATTGTTACAAAAGAGAAATAAATGGTATTGGAGTCATGAATGTCAAATTGCATTTTGTAATGTTAAAGCGGTCAGTGTCTGGCGCACTATGACCCGAGCTTACCCTTGATCCTCAGTGCAGATAGTAGTGCGTATGGTATAGGTGCTGTTTTAGCACATAAATACAACGACGGTTCGGAAAAACCTATCTGTTTTGTGTCACGGACACTTAGTGAAGCCGAGAAATCTTACAGTCAATTGGACAAAGAGGCGTTGGCCATATTTTTTGGGGTTATTAAGAATCACTAATATTTGTTTGGAAGAAAATTTATAATGCGAACCGATCATAACCCTTGTCATATATATTTGGTGATAAATTAGGCATTCCGCAGACTGCGGCCAGCCGCCTGCAGCGGTACGCGGCGCGGCTCGCAGCCTACGACTTCACTGTGGAGTGGGTGAGTTCGACACAGAACGCGCCAGCTGACTGCTTGTCGCGTTTGCCATTGACGTGTATCCATTCAGAAAGGCATACTAACGGTAGACAGACTCCGAAAGATTATTTATGTTATCTAGAAAATGATTTTCCTGTTAATTCTAAAGACATAGCGGAGGCCACTAAAAACGATTCGACGTTACGTAACATATATAAATATATTGTATTCGGTTGGCCTTATAAAACTGATAATGACCAAGAAAAAGCCTATTTCAATCGGAGAAATAACCTGTTTGTAGAAAATGGATGTATTGTTTATAATTATAGGATAGTTGTGCCCACCAGGTTTCGCCAATATATTTTACGAGAATTACATGAGGGCCATTTGGGTATTGTCAAAATGAAAAATATTGCCCGTAACTACGTGTATTGGCCAGGCTTGGACAACGAAATAGAGGAGTTATGTAAGTCGTGTAATGCGTGTCGCCAGCAACGTGATGCCCCCCCGCACGCGCCCCTCACGCCCTGGCAGTTTCCGTCGCGCCCCTGGCAGCGTCTTCATGCAGATTTTGGGGAATACAAAGGTGCCCATTATTTAATTATAGTTGATGCACACAGTAAGTGGATTGAAGTGTTTCACATGAGAAGCACAGCAGCTAAAATTGTAATAGTAAAGTTGAGAGAAATGTTTGCACGGTTTGGACTTCCTTCTCAAATAGTAACGGACAACGGGCCACCATTTACCTCGACTGAATTAAAGCAATATTTTTCAAAGAATGGCATTATGCATCACCTTACAAGTCCATATAGACCTCAAGGTAACGGGGCTGCAGAAAATGCAGTAAAAACTGTAAAAAACTGCATTAAGAAGGCCTATCACGAAGGGGCGGATGTAGAACAGGCTTTATGTAAAATGTTATTTCAATATATAAATTGCGAACAAGCAACTACCGGGGTTGCACCCGCGCAAGCCTTGATGGGTCGCAGGCTCAAAGGTCGTTTAGACGCATTGCGACCCAACACGGAGGAGCGCGTGCAGCGCAAGCAGCTGCGCCAGGCGGAGCGCGCTGGGGGCACGCAGCGCGATGTTAGTGTAGGCGATCAAGTGTATGTGCGCGATTATACTAACAAGCGAGACAAGTGGGTCGAAGGACGGGTCAGCGATCGAGTAGGGCCGAACTCGTTTTCAGTTAACTTGCCTTCGGGCAACACGACCAGACGTCACATAGATCAAATATTACCAAAGAAAAGATTTTCGCTGACCTGCACTTCAAATGACGCAAGTGTGACTAATGGTAAATGTAAAGACATAGTCACACCTAGACGTCAGTCTACACCGGCGGAGGAAGGTTTAGACCCGGGCATGACAAGCAGCCCTGGCCACCCCGATGTTGCCAGTGCGAGTGCTTCGCGGCAGTCACCACTATCGTCACCCATCGTAGAACAGGAACCAGAAGGGGAACAGGACCGTTTCGAAATGGCCCCTTCCACCCCCATTAAGGAATATCATGCTATGACTCTTCGCCCCCGTCTAAACCGACCACGCAAATAATTGCCATTGTCGGCGATCAAATTTACTTGTTTCACTCAAGTACATTGTTTTTTGTATTGTCTTATTATTGGTAAGGAGGTGTTGGGTATTTTGTAAACATATCTACCTACAATAGATATTATTCCATGTATGACGGTGGTCCTCACAATAAACAGTCTATTAACTGCAGCCTATCTTTTACTACGTGTCCTTCCGTATTTAACTGTAGTAAGTGTCAAGTCAAAAAGTCAAGTCAAGTAAGTAAGTCTAGTCAAAGTCTGGGCTAAGTGAAGCGGTGGAAAATTTTCCCTATACAATAACTTGGAGATTTAGGTAACAAAGATAAATGTCACGTAAACAACTTATTTAAAAAATAAATTCGATAGTGGCGTTACTTAGTTCAATTTCTTCAAGTGGCGCGGCGCCCCTATTTGTCTTCTTGGCGCCTGTGTGCGCCGCACTGCACCAAGCCGCACACAGGCAGGGGCGGTGCGGATATTTTTTTTCTATATACAGACAAACAACCTTTGTAGTTTTAATAAGTAAAGATATATAAGGAATACCCAAACATTGTTGGTACCCGTAACCACCTCTTTTTGAGATAAAAGTATCAGGTAAAATTAATATGAAATTTGTCGATTTTAAAAAATATAATGTGCAATGCATGTTGAGCAGTACTCAGAAAACCATCGCTTTCGTTTGTCGGTCAAAAACTCCTATAGTCGGTAGGTAAAATGACAAACTTATCAAATTACGAAATATACAATCACAATTAAATATTTACTTGCGAACAGTGATTCCATTAGGTTGAGTTCTGAGGTACATACTGTGCGTTGCTCGAAGGTGCGTATAGTATCTCCTCCCTAGTCTGTGGTGCATACAACAATCACGTCTTTTACCCGTAGAGGTAGACATAGCCCAGGGTCATCATGTTTAGTACCTATGATGGTAGTTGAAACAGAAAATCAAATAATGATGGGTAGCTGGCTGTATCGCCTAATTAGGTATGTACCTCAAGTATAAAGATTCCCCCATTCACTAATTCCCGACTTACGAGTACGACCTACGCCAGAATTGAAGCAGCTGGTGTAGGTACAATCGTTTTTATAATATAATGGAAAAAATAATGGAAAAATATTAATATTGTAGCATAAAGAAAGAATTCTGCGGAATACGAGATACAGCAAGCTTTCTAATACAAGCAGATGTAGCGTTGTGTTTGGTTTATATATAAAAAAAAAACTAAACAAAGTCAATAAAATTTTAAATGTTTAATTATTATCTCCATTCGCAAACTACATTACTTACTTACTAACATAATATTTCTACATTTGTAGGTGCAATAGGCGGACTTTTAGCATATTTTTTTTAAACTAACACAAAAAAAGATAGGTAGTTACAAATTTATTTTTTTGTGGACTTTGAGGTGAAAATATGATAAAACCTAATTTTATGTTGGATGGTTTGGAGTATGTCCTGTTTTTTTTTGACAATAATAATTACTTATTGAACATTAAAATAACAGGTTGATCAAAACCATTGAAAACGCTTTAAATAATAAGTTATGTACCTACCTACCTACTTAGTAAGTACCTATTTCTCAACTAAAGATATTACTTTTCTAAATTATTAATGGTTATAAAATTGACAATGTTGCATCGCAAGCTGTTATGATTTTACTCTAAAGCAGAGTTCAAACTGGTGTACAAAAGAATATATATCTTTATTGCAAAAGATATTATACATATTATTGAAGTCTTATATTGTTTAAAAATATTATTTACTGGCTACTCCTCGCGGTTTCACTCGCCCCTGGTGTGTGTGTGTAGGTACTATAGTACAACCTTCTCCAAGAATCAGGATATCATAAGCATCATATGTAAGCAGTAGTTTTGAAGTTATACCTAATTCAAATTCATTTTTTTTTATTCAGACAACATTTTTTTAGTATTTTGTCGTATCCTATGTTTAATCCATACTAATATTATAAATGCGAAAGTCTGTCTGTCTGTCTGTCACCTCTTCACGGCTAAACTGCTGGACCGGTTGTGATGAAATTTGGTAGGGATGTAGTTAACAACCTGAGGTCAAACATAGGCTACTTTTGGGCGCGATATAACCGAGTCCCACGCGGGACGAAGCCGCGGGGAACAGCTAGTAATAGATAAATAGATAATAGCTTATGCTATAGCTACGGTTATGTGAAACGAGCCTTATAAACTACCTTTTTAGGTCATTTCGACACGTGATTTCCTTGGACGATAACTTATACTTATTGAATAAAATTTCTCTGCATTCTTTGGTTTACGACATCACGACACAAGTTTTTGTCTAGCAGATGTTAAAACTCAAAATAAGTGGTTTACTTAAAAAAAATTGTCGTAGACGATATTATACTACAATTTATAGCTTTACTCACATTCCTTTCCTTTCTTTTATTTATGTCTGAACTAGAATTTAGAAATACATATTAACAAGAAGTGGCATAGGCTATGCCACTTCTTGTTAATATGTATTTCTAAATCATAGCGCACGAAAAGCGTGTCACTGGTTTGGCTTGCAAGCCAACGTGTCATTCATAAAAAATGGGCGGAGAATTTGATTGCGTCATTTATTGCCACTATTATTGGTCGATAATATTAGGTGGCTTTGTTGTAAAGTACGTAATACATTTCTAATAAGGTGTGGTGTGGTTAACATATATTAATTGAAAGTGAGAAGAGGGAATACGCTAGCCACAACTAAATCCGCGTCAAAACATTTCTAAACGAATAATTCTTCTATTCTGTATTCCAAACCCTACCATGACCAAGGCAGTTTTTTTTAGCACGGCACTTTTACGAGTTGTTTACGAACTTTTAAACACAAACGTGCACAAGTGAATCGAACATTTTAGCTTAGACTTTGGAGGAACAATGGCGAGAAAGTTCACTCATTCTCTTTAAAAAACATAGTTGCCTAATGGTCTACAGAATACTGTCGGCAGCAAGCAAAAATCGACCTTCTGGTATGTACATATATATGTATGGGTTGACAGCGTGAAAAGAGCAGCTGGGGGCAGCATCTACATAGCAGTCTGGGCATAACTTGGAAGTACATGTGGTCACGATCTTCAGCAATGAGGGACTGACGAAAGTTTACGGCCGTAATAAATATAGTTAAAAAAAAAAAACTAAAAAAAACACGCTTTAATGAGCAATCGAACTAAAAAACGAAAAATAAATTAAACCAAAAAGCGTGTGGGGTGCTCGACAATGAAAACTATGGCACAAGCACCCCATTTTTTCGTTTTTTAGTTCGATTGCTCAGTAAAGCGTGTTTTTTATTGTTTTTTTTTAACTATATTTATTTTCCACTTTTTAGAGATAAACTTATCGAATTATTGTATTGTCATCGGTCCTTGATAATTCTACAAAGTTTGAATTAAATCTGACGGTTCAAAGTGGGTCAAAATTAAGTTCAAAGAAGTCGGTTACAAACAAGCAAGCAAACATACAGGTGAAGCTAATAAAAGCGTGTTAAAGAGACGCTGCTTCAACCAGAGCTTTTAGAATTTTATAACAAAACTAGTTTAATTGGTATAGGATCAAATATTGCCTAGTGGAAAGTAGAAATAAGAACTGAATATTTCACCGGTAGCCTGCCTTAAAATTGTGACATATATTTTGGCCTCAACCCCGCGCTGTATAGCTATGGAAACCATTCGACTCACAGCCATATTATAAGTGCTAGTGCCATATTGTAAGTATCTCGCTGGACATATATAAGTTTAATTATATAGTCCATTCACTCTGCATTTACCCAGCCGGCACTACATGGCACTACTGAGATAAAGAATTTCGAATCGCGATATTTTTTTTTAAATCTTTGACTGAGAGAGAAGCATTAATATCGGCGGCATAAACAAAAGATTTACTAATCGGACAAAACGCCGCAGTCGGCGGCATATAGGTAACTAAGCAACTTTTTATGTGGGTTTGTTAATGCCGTAAAAATAAAAGAACATATCTAGATAATTCGACAGCTTGTGGATAGCTGAGTTAATCAAGTAAAGATAGTGTACGCAGGTAGCATCTAATTCAAGAATAAACACTAAAATAAATATATTATTAACATTAAAAAATTTAATTCTCAATAATTTCCACGTCAATACAAACTTACAGACTAAAATGTAGTTTTTTACGAAATGGTAAAATGGTAATAATGGTTCATAATGCGACAAATATAAGTGATACGGCTTTTTTTACTTTTACAATACTATTTTATATCTATTATGTCGTTTAATACTATAATTTGACACAATATAAAATTGAAATATAATTAAGTATTAAACGACAAGTTTTACTAGTGTCTTTTCCCAAAAAATATGGCTTTACATTAAATGGAGAAATATTGAACTTTCAATTTTAGCTAGATTCCCGGTCAACATTCCAAAGCTTGTTATTTCTTTAAAAAATATAACATTCCGTATTCTTATTACTGATTGAAGAGAAATGAGTTTTGTCGTTTACGATTTATATTAATTTATGGATTGGAAATGTCGTCAGTCGGCCCTGCGTATTCTATCGTCGATTTTTTAGTGCTCATTCACTCACAAATTCACAACTTAAGTCAAGACAATTTGTGTCTCACACACACTAATTAAGGCATCGTTCTTACTTTACTAACGCATTTCTTTTCAATACAGTCTTTTTTTCCTTTACTTAATATCACAATAACTACCAATTATACTAATTTGCAATTGCAACAAAATTAAAAAAAAATACATTTTTGTCCGATTATCCATTGCCCATTTTTTATTAAAAAATTAAAGTACAGTTGGCCATGTTATAGTTATGCACATTTCTATCTTAATTAAACTCTGTCCATAAATTTTGCTTACCAATTTACTAACTAAAAATTTGCCTTCCATAAAATACATTTTGTTAATGTTAATATTCTTAGTATTCTTTTCAAATGAAATTATCCTGGACAGGGTTTAAAAATGAAAATGTAATATACTACGAGCCTCAGTGATAACACAATACACATTGCAGAGTAATTAGATAGGTTAAGAATTACTTACTCCATTTTGTTTCTGTGAATAGGAGCAAAATTTATTTTTTTGTATCAATTATACATACTGCATGCGACTTTGGTACACCAACGAAACTTGAGAACACCATATCAGATACTCATGTATTAACTTGAGTAAAACTCAATTAACAACGCTATTGTCTGTAAAACTTATACTACAAATTAACACGTTCGCAGACGTTTTTGAAAACGAAAAAGTTTCATCGACATAACAGCTATAGCAGTCATATCCGTTAACGTGTTCATAATAAATTAAATAAAATTCTAACTAAAAAACTTTCTAAGTAAGAATTCTTATCGATGTTACAGCGGAAATGACCTAAATAAAACAAAAACAACTATGCTTACGTCAAAAAACGCAACTGAAAACAGAAGTGATTCAAAAGAAACACTATCGATAAATTGTTTAAATGTTAGTCACGTCTTCCGCAGTCAAAAATATAAAAATATAAAAACTTTTCACAAAAGTATTTAAATTTTAAAGGTAAAAAAATAAGATTTTTTTTTCAAAATCTATATTGTCCCACTGCTGGTTAAAGACCTCCCAATTTAATGAGCTTGGCTTGCAGCCTGCTTTTTTCTTATCAATTCGTCTTTTCTCTTTAGTTCCTTTTCTAAATTGTCCCACATGGACGTTTCCCGTCGTTCAATCTCTTGGCTCCTTTTCATATACTTTTTGGCCAAGTCATCTGCGTACTTTGACGGTTTAAATTGTGCAACAGGACCTTTCCCCTTGTCTGTCTTAACAGCTACATCTCCAGTAGGAGATTTGTTACTCCCATCTTTGCGTTTGAAAGAAACAGGTCCCATGCAAATGGTCGATGTCTTTATTTGAGGACTTTTCGGTTTTTCAAACCAATTGTTAACCTTATCTATAGATTCTTGAATAGAAGGATCAATTGATTCAACATTTATAGTTGGAATAGTTTCTGCGTTAGTTGGAGCAGCTTCTGCATTATTTGAAGAAGTTTCTGCATTATTTATGTTGACTTTCTTATCATTGTCAACCTTTTGTATCTCCTGAGTTATCTGTTTTATCTCGACAGTTTCAAGCTTTTCATTACTTGATGACGAGGATGGCAAATCTTTAGTAGTTCTCCTAAAGTAGTCGGGAGTGAACAACTTTAATTCTTTTTCCTCTAAAATTGATATGTTGGACTTGGACGAGCAAGGGCTAGGCTTAGCTGAGTGGAGTTTCAACAAATTGGCTATAGCCACATTGCGTTCCCTTTTATGCTTTGGCGAATCAGATTTAAAGCTTTCACTGATTTTGTTGCGTAGTTCATTTGTTTTTTTAACAATGTCTTTTTGGTTAGGCTTGATATTCATATCTTCATCGATTTCAACACTATCTCCTTTTTCATCGATTGTTTGAATACTCTTTGATGGACTTTTAACCCCATTCTCTTTAGGTATAACTAAGACGCCTTCATCGCTTGCCTTTGAAGATTTCAGGAAGCTTTTGGCATCGACGTTTGAAGAATTTGAACTTTGACTTTTCGTATCATTATTTTCTAAACATGCTACAAGATTTCTTTCGTTATCCCGTTCAGAATTGGTGGTGCTCTTTGTTTTCCTAGATTTATTAGGACTTATTAATGCTTTCTTTACTACAGCCTTTGACTTATTAACTACAGATTGAGAGTTAGTCCTAAAAGATTTTGGAACAAATTCCTTAACTAGAGGATTCAATTTACTTATCACTATAGAACCAGCATCTGTTTTTATGCCTTCGTCATTCGACTCTTCGTCGTCCTTTAGCTAAAACAAATAATATTACATTGACACAGTAGCCACAATTTTTGCAAATTGGACAACTCAAAGATAAACCCATTTAGCCATACTAACTACAAAGTTAACCTTTTTCAAAGTCAAAGATTCTTTATTGTTTGTAATGCATGGCTTTTGTGCATATGTTTACTTCTGGCATTAAAAGTATTATTTTTTTTTGTTTTATTAGGGCTAAAGTTCGGTGGCTCAGTGATCCAGAGAATCTCTGTCGACACCTGATCTGGAAAACATTGCATTAGTATTAGGCCGCCTATTGTATTATCTATGCTTTTAGTTTCCTCATTCTATATTTTTACTGGTGCAATAAGGAATTTTGTCTATTGTTCCCTGTATTGGACCAATTCGTGGCAGTCGCCTCTTTGGATGGTACAATAACATTAAAAATAACTTCATTTACATGATCTACACTTACCATTTGTAAACATGCCTGGATTCCACTCAAGTCAGGCGGTATTGTTACATCGCTGTAAGTAGTACCGCCATATCTAAGTTCGTATTCGTCTGAAACAAGATCATATGACAAGAATTAAACACCTTTAGGTAGGTATCTGTCTTTATGTGTCACCGGCTGTTACGTGCGTTTCATATTTCATAACATACTTTTATGGTTCTATACACAATAAACGTCTTTTCGAAGCGTCTCTCTTTGCACTGCCATGAAAGGACCTTCAGTTATTTCGGACATATCATGAGGTCTCCTGGGCATTGTCTGGAAAAACCTATAGTTTTGGATGATGAAAAGCGCGCTAGGGGAACGCCTCCAGCCAGATGGGTGGACAGAGTGAAAAGAGCAGCTGGGGGCAGCATCTACAGAGCGGCCCATTAGCACTGGTGATCACATAACCTGGAAGCACATATGTGGTCACGATCCTCAGCAGTGAGGGACCGACGAAGAAGTGTAAAAACCTTAAAACTTCGCCTTTGTTAGTACCTAATAACCTGTTTTATTTTTGTAATAACTCGAATTTGCTATTGTATTTGTAGGAAAATGGAATCCTCTTAATTTTACTTTTAATGGCCTTTTACGGCATCCAAGAATTGAGAATTCTATTGTTTTAAAGCACATACATTTATTCACATTGTTTACAATTTTTTATCCATTGAGGTCAGGAAGTGGTATTCACATTATCATATGTCGTTTCTCGACGAAACATTTCATCGTATTGGCCCACCGAGCAAGCTATTCGTTCGATAAATTGCCACTCCGGAATACGGATGAACACATTTGTTTTCATTAGTGTGTCTTATTTCAGTGAAATAACGAATTTCACATACAACTACTAACTAAATTCATCTTAAAAATAAATTGTTTGAACAATGATTGCTAAGGAAGATTTTTTTTATACTACACACACTCTCCCAGAAATTCTGTTTCGCAAACACATTCGCAATAGCAATCACGGTGTCACGGTCAATCAACCGTGCACAGGTGCACACCCAGATGTCAGAGATCCTCGGGGCCGGCTCTCGGTCTCTGACTTGATTCCTGTAACGACTACCAGATTGCAGCCGGGATCAACATTCAATTCAAATATTCTTTATTGTTGAACATGAGGTAAAGACTCATAGCCTTGTAGAAGTCATCCAGCGTGCAGGTGTCGGGACATATACAGCTATAAGTTATAGCTATTTACAAAATATACCTACTTATGAATAAATTAGCAAAAATAAATTTAATGTCAAAGGATTATTTTCGAAACTAAAAAGCATCTTTTTGTGATTTAGTCGCCTTTTCCAACATTCACGGGAAAAAATGGAGACTTCTATTCTTAAACCGAATTACCGAATACCATACGGCATAGTACATACCGTACACTACCAACACAACTTACAAAAGTTGAGCGTTATCAGTAGTTCTGAAATAAACACAAGAACAAAATATGTCTTTGTTTCTTATCTTAAACTTGCTGAATATTGGTTAATTAATTATCATGTACAGTGGGATACAAAGGAAAGTATACCACCCTTGGTGTAAGTGTGAGGTGGTATACATATTTGTGGCCCATTGTTCTTATTTGCTTTGCTGGTTCATTGACCTCAAGTGGGTCTTTGGCCTCTTAAATAAAAAGCTCCAGGATATTCTATTCTATGCTGAAAATAGTTAGGGTTCCTCGCAAAAAAGAATAAACTGATAAAAATAAAACAACCTGAAATGTTGTCACATGAGGGGTATATTTAAATCAAACGCACTCATGAAAGGTTCGTCGGTAAATAATTTATTTATACTTTATTAATAAACTAGCGACCTGCTCGGGCTTCGCATGAACATAAAAACATTCCTCATGAATCACTCTATCTATTAAAAAAAACCGCATCAAAATCAGTTGTGTAGTTTTAAAGATTTAAGCATACAAAAGGACATAGGGACACAGAAAGCAACTTTGTTTTATACTATGTAGTGATACACATGTATTTTGCACCCGTGAGAAGCCGGGGCGGGTGGTTAGTGAGTATTAAGCAAAGAATTGCAATAGTGCATTTTAATCAATTAAATACCTATCCATTGTTATAAGTTCCTCGGCAGCAAATGAGATAATAAACAAACTAAGCAGGCACATACCATCATTAGGGTCTTTCAAAGGTGGCGGGGGTCCACTTCCTATCACCAAGTAATCATTAATTCTCCCCTGCCCGATGATTCCCAAATCTTGGAGCACATCTTCTTCAGTCTCCCATCTATTTGGTCCAACACGGTTTGTGGTAGATAAATTACTGAAACAATTTTATATTATTACCAAAAGGCTAGTGCCTCCAATATCATGATAATCCAAAGAGTACAAAACAACATATTAAGGCAGATAACAAACGCACTATGGTTTATCAGATCTATGTATTATGGAGTAGTACTCTAAATACGAAAAGCGAAGTACTGGACTGATTGCAAATGAGACTCAAAAATTTTAAAAACCAAAAGGCAATTTAACACCGTGCAACCTGATTGTCTGATATTAAATATGTTTTTGTGCTTCGGAAGGCAGGTCAATCTGTTGGTCCTGACTGACACCTCACCTGGCATTAAAGGAACCACACAAACCAACTAAAAACAATAACTTACCAAAATTTACAACATAATTTTCTTATTTTATGTAGTTTTATTCAGTTCATTCATTAGCTTGCATTATGTGTATGATAAGAATGAAAATACCTACTACAATATTATGATTTTGAAAGTATGCAAAGATTGATGGGTAATAAAATAAATACATACCTACATACCTATAGACAAAAAGAGCAACACAAAAAAAACCTACACCCAAAGTAAGTTTTTTAAACTTGTGACATGGAATATTTACTCAACAATACCAGATTTTATAACAAACACAGATATGAAAACCCAAGGCCCAAGATAATTTGAAACGAGGAAATCCCCTATTTTTGGACAGGATTCAAACCAGAACCTTTAGATTAGCGGACTAGCATGATGACTATTACACCACATATGCCAAAAAAATATTGTACTCTACTGCTACTAACACTGTACTGCTGTTGTTATTAATAACATTGTAATACTCACCATTTACACTTATATGTACAATTGCACTTCATAATTAATATTGACAGTTAAAACTTTTACCCTACAAAATAATTATTATATCAGCATTATCTTAAAGGAATTCTGACACAGGAAAAATTTGCAGTGCATATTTAAAACTGAACCGGATTGCACATTGTAGTCAGCTTGATCCATCATGGGCCTTCGGGCCTTCGCTCGCTCACACTAATAATCACAACATAATTTTAGCAAAACTGCTGCTGACAGGAAATGAACGAGCGAAATAAAAATGAATGCTGTGAATGCTCAGGTGATTGTGAAATTGCTTTTGTGCTGTGCCTGTTTGAATTTTGATTTGATTTGGATTGGATCGAAAACGAAAAGAAATGGCAATGAAAGACACAAACTAAATAGAGATATGAAAGATTATGTGTGAGTGTGACAACCAATTGATTTTATGGCTTTAATATAATATTTTTTAATATGTTTTACGGCCTCGGACACATGTACCTGGCCTCTGGCTTCTGTAACACAAAATGTCAATGTCAATTTTTGTTGAAATAACAAATTGTCAATCTCTATTTTAGTTTGTGTTGTCAATATCAAATTAATCAATCAATCAAATCCCTTCTCCAGTTTATCAAGTATTTTGTGAATTTCGAGGCACAAACTAAATAGAGATACTTCGAGGGATTTTCGGATTTTCCACAGAGGTCACAGAGGATTTTCTTTTTCTTTGTATTTTTTGGAAATTTAGACTTAGATTTAGAAAGAAATAAATTATCTTTCTTTATAGGAATTTATTATTCCGTTCTTGCGGATTTATCTCTATACGGCTCATTAATAGATAATACAACGCCTCTACTTTTATTAGAATAGAAACATGAGTGATGATAAACAATCAGAGGATGGATCGAGCGTGGCTGATCTTTCCAAGGGTGACTGCGAGAAGGAAACCGGTGATAGCGGAAAGACTGACAAAGTAAAAAGTAAGTTTATGAGGTATTGCTACATTTGCCGCTAGCTTCTTTTTTACATAGGCAAATTGATAAATCTGTTTGTTTTTTAGTTGATATATTGTTGAAAGCCACAGGCAACGCCCCCATCATGAAGAAAAAGAAATGGGCAGTGGATGCAGAGAAACAAATAGGCTGGATAATGGAGTTTGTAAAAAAATATCTGAAATTGGAACCTGATGAAAAATTGGTAAGTATTCACTCATTTAATTTTTGTTACAAGCTGGTTGTAAAAATAAATGTTGCATTTACGTGTACACAGTGGTCTTGGGAATAGTCCTGCACAAAGGTTTCTACATACATGCCATGCATAGCAATAACCATAATAGGTATTTGTAGGTGTTGTGTCTCTCCCCAGACCATAGCACATTTTTTGTGCACCCCCATGGGTAAAACAAAAAAATGTGCTATGATAAGACCCGTGTCTTACACTGCATTCTTAGGGACTTGTACAAAGCCACTAACATCTAGTTAGTGAAAATAGTATTGGTCCTCACAATTTTTACCAGTATCTTCTCACTTTGGACAGGAAATAGTTAGTCAAAACAGTAGTCGAAAATATCAGGAAAAACTAATAACACAATCAAAACTTGCTCTGGCTCTTGAGCGGTGAGGCTGGATTCCAGTATGTCCCTCTGAACAGACAATGTATTATTATATTTTATTTCTATTTACAGTTTTTCTGTTTCTTCCAATGGTTGACTGGTAGAGAATGCTTTTAGCATTAAGTCCGCCAATTGTATAAATATTTTGTACTTATGGAATAATAAAGTTTTAATAAATAAATAAATATTAATCTCAGAAACAGATTTCTGAACTGAGACAGAAAAGTCTGTTCAAGAGAAATTCTCCAATAAAAAATCTCCAATAAATAATTCCCAAAAAAAGACAGCTGCATGGAAAAGAGAAGAAAAAAGTATCTAACCACTAAGAAAAAGAATAATAACCATGAATTACTTGTTTCAGTTTCTGTATGTAAACCAGACATTTGCACCATCACCAGATCAAATGGTTAAGAACTTGTACGAGTGTTTTGGTACGGATGGCAAATTAGTGCTAAACTACTGCAAAAGTCAGGCTTGGGGCTGACCTCGTGGTGATTTCTGAAAGAACTGACAATTGCTGTAAGCCGTGATCATATTTGTTTTTATGAATGGTTTGAGAGTGTGAGTGGTTATTAATGTTTTGTGTAATAGGCAATTGGCCTGCAGCATATAAATGTTGATTGGGCATATTCTCATCTTCTTATATTTTCTTCTGAATTATTGCAATATTTTCAAACATACATTTTATTTCTTCAATTCATGTACACTCAAATACAAACATAGGAAACTTAAAATTAAACAAACTTTAAATAATGCTAGGAATTGCTTTTATCATGTATTATTTTCGCTCAGTCAACTAATGTCTTTTGTTCCTTTGTAAAACTTTCTACATACTACATACTTTTTTAAAGTGTGTCGCACAATATCTAATAGAAAACCAAAATAACATTTTTATCTAACAGTGTGGTACAGACTGAAACAGGCTCCCGGAGTGTCATCACTGCACCTTTAAAAATAGATGCAATACATAAATCTCCAAAGTTATGATGCATACCCATCAGCTTCATATGCTGCTAGTGTTCAAGAATATAAATTAATTTAAAAAAAATGTAAATCAGACCATAAGGAACATTCTTCCTGGAATATGATCCAGGTTTGTTATTTTCCGACAACTCCATCCTGCAGGGTGACAGATATTGGGGGGAGGGGGGGAGGAAAGGGATGTTTCTGATGAACCCTTTGGCAATGTTATGTTGAAATATAATCCTTAAAACATTAAAATTAAGTAATGTGATATTAAAAGCTCTTGTATTTTGTAAATAATGACGTAAGTTATAATTAAGCTTTAATATATTCTGTAAGCCATTAACTTTTTTATTTCTATTTATTTAATCGCAGAGGTGGTTACAAAGGTTTTATTTCTTTCATATACAAAACTGAAAAAGAACAAAATATTTACAAAAAATACAATACAATAAGTACATCTTAATTGCCCACATCTGAGAAAATACAAAATTGAAAAATACTTAATTTAAAGGAAGTAATTGTGAGCATATGTAAGTAAGTAAGCGTACCCTGGGCTCTGAAGCGTAAGTTGAAAATGCAACCGGGAATCACGCTCGGACGAAGAAGGTACTTAATTTATAGGAAGTAACTGTGAGCATATGTAAGTTCTTGTGTTAATTTGGATTCTAACGCAGAATACTCAAACGCTACTCAATTTTGAGACAGCTGCTCAAGTATCATGCTGTCGCGCTGGACGTCAACGATATGACAGTAATAGCATGATACTAAACAACTCTCAAAATTGTGAGTATTCGGGCCTAAGCTACTGGAACGGAAATTTTGGTGTCGTCACGTCGTGAATGACGTCACGCTTTATCTATATACCTACTAATTGAATAAAGCTGAATAATTTGTTTGTATGACTAATTTACACTTTAACTGATATTTTTCTATGTATATTTTTGCATTTCATAACCCTATTCTTGTTTTATAGGCTATATTGTTGTTCGAAACCACACAACCCAGCACAATTTATTAAATAAGAAAGAGACAAAATTAAATAATTAGTAGAACTAGTCAAATAAAAACCCAGTTTAGGAAAAAATACAAATTTACTATTACAAATAAATATTAAATACAATTTAAATATATTGAACACATTGTCAGTCTGTCTGTTACTTTCTGTCTCCTCCACCACTGCTCACATACTCCTTACTTGTTGTCCTTGTGGGTAGATTATCTAGAAACAAGATAAAAAAATAAACAAACCCTTTTAAGCAAAAAAACGACCTGACGAATTAAATATAGATTTTAAAAATACAAAAGTAATAGTACATTACTGTTCGCCGAGGCATTTTAAAAATACGAGGACGGTATTTTTCTTCCTCTAACTTCCTCTTAAGAGGAAACAAACATCGCGCAAAATGTAACATTGGCGCCTACAATAAGTCAGAGATCGATTTGTTCTTTTTTCAAATTTTTGAAATGAGCAACATAGTTTTAAATAATAATAGAACGTAATGGTTTGTACCAACCTAACAAAAGTGCCCATCAATTTCCCTTACCGACCACTAGAATAGTTTTTTTTTTCGGTAGACTGCCCAAATGAAACTAAAAATCCTAATGTATGTAAACGTGTACATTAACCGATTTAGTGCTTTTTTAATAGTTAACCAGATTAGAATCACAATGTCTCAAGTGAACGATAGATGGCGATAATATGTCTCAGTATGGGGAAAACTAGTGTACTAAAAATAGGTGCGTTTTTTGTATGGCAATTACATATCTGTACTAGTATAGTTTCTGTAATCTGAGCTAAGTCTACCTTCAGGCTTCGGGGGTCTACAACACGACCTGCCAGACCCTGAGTTCTTCGGCGTGGACTTCTTGGACTTGTCAGACTTGGCAGAAGTCTCGCACGGGCAGCACGAGTGAACGCTACTGCGAGTCGTGTCCATCGCCTCTATTTTCTCCTCCTGAAGAACCAATTTATTTATAAGCATCCTACTAAATTTGTATGGATGTTTCTTACTCTTTCACAGGAAAACGGCTGAACCGATATGGCTGAAATTTGGAATGGAGATTGCTAAGACTGTGAAACAAACACTTAAGCTATATTTTATCCCGGAATTCCCATGGGAGCGGAGCCCGGGAAACAGTTAGTACAAAATAAATTACAATCGAATGGAGCTCTATAGCCTTGCAGGGCATGCGTATATTTTATTAACGATAGCGAGTGTCAAGCGCGGCCTAGTTTGGATTGGTCGCCATTAGCTGCATTTCTGTCTTCTTCAGCTCCTCCGTGCTTCGGAAAGGCACGTTAAGCTGTTTGTGCCAACTTCGCCATTTTCAAAAAAATTCAAAGAATGGCTCGACTGTCGGCCAAGTTGAAACGGAGAACTCGCTCGGTCAATTACCTTGTTCGGCGCGGAGGGTAACTTATGCTGTCGGTCGCCACCAGCTTTTTGCGTTGGTTTCTCTGACAGTGGCAACTTCAGCTGTTCCTCCAAGGTCTTCGGGGCTTCTGGAACGGATTTCTGGCCGCCTGGAGGTAGTGCTTGCTTTAGATATTGCTGGGGAGAAGAACTGGAATAGTTAGGTCATGGGTGTAGCCAGGGGGAGGGTTTCGGGGGTTGATTTTCCTGATTTTATTTACTTCTGGGGCGAGTCACCCCAGTTGTAAATCAAATCAAAACTTGACGTCATTAATCTTACAACATTATGGCTGACAGTGTTTTCATTGTTTCGAGATATAATGAAAAAAAAAATTTACGGAATTAAAACATTTCAGTTTTTAAATTTTTGTTTGATGAAATCTATTAAATATTTTGTTTCATGAGTCAAATTCTGCAGGATTTATTATATATCTTATAGATACTAATTATTAATTGCATTGGCTAAGCCAACATCAACGTAACATAACTAACGTAACATAAAAGTGGCCACGTAACATTATGCGTTTTATAGTGTGTAATCTGCATGTAATTTAAAGAGCAATAAAGTATTAAGTGGCTCAGTTTCAGTAGCATCTGCCTCCGTCGTCCAGTGGTTAAGGCGTTTGCCTGTAGACTCGGGGGTCGAGGGTTCAATTCCCACGGGAAGCATACTTTGTTTAGTTGTTTCCAGTTTGGTTAGGACATTGCAGGCTTGAATCACCTGATTGTCTGACAAAAAAGATGATTCCGTGCTTCGGAAGGCACGTTAAGCCGTCGGTCCCGGCTGCCATCTGGTAGTCGTTAAAGGAATCACGTCAGAGGCCGAGAGGCGGTTCCGAAGAACTCTGACACCAGGGTGTGCATGATCGCTTGACCGTGACATCTACATGAAATGAATGAATGAGTAGTAAAACTAGGGGGTCTAAAAACGCCACTTTGAGCAATTCATCTTATCGATTCATATTACGAATTCCTTAGCAATTCTGTAGCAATTCCTCTATTTTTTGTAAAATAGCCAACTAAACTTTGCAATTCCTCTTCAAAAAAAATGAGAGAAATAAGAATTGCTAAGGAATTCGTAATATGAATTCGATTCGATGAATTGCTACAGTGGCGTTTTAGAGCCATATTGTAATGTTAGTGTAGTATGACCCACCTCAGGCATTTTCCACACGATGATGCTGCCGGCTGCGCACGCGCTGACCACATGTTGCGAGTCGGGGCTGAAGCGGCAGCACGTGACGGCGCCCGCGTGCCCCACGCCCATGTGCGTGTAGATACCCTCTTGGTACTTCCACAACTGAATATGTTATTTATTTTTATACTTTTCTGTGCCCCTAGCATGAGTTTTTCTTAACGCAGACGCTAGCGACTGCGTTAGGCTTTTGTATGGAATTTCTTAGTTGCCTTACTATCCGCCAGAGGCGCTGTACAGGTTTGCCACACTAAATCGCTAACGCAGTCGCTAGCGTCTGCGTTAAGAAAAACTCATACTAGGGGCACTGTATAAAAACATGTAGGTATACGGCCTATCTAATGGGAAGCGGTTAGCGTAGCCACAGATTACAGAATACGTACTATACTAGTACAGGGGGTCTAAAATCACCACTTTGAGCAGTTCATCGAATCGAATTCATATTACGAATTCCTTAGCAATTCTGTAGCAATTGCTCTTTTTTTTTGTAAAATGGCCAAATAAAATTTTCAATTCCTCTTCAAAGAAATTGGAATTGCTAAAGAATTTCTAAGGAATTCGTAATATGAATTCGATTCGATGAATTGCTCAAAGTGGCGTTATTAGATCCACAGGGAGGTTACTACCATCTTCTAAAACCATGCAAGATCCAGTGAGTAAGGGAGATGTCGCCTTATATCATGTTTTGCGCTGTCTCGCTTACTCAATGGAACTTGCATGGTTTTTAGAGATGATAGTAGGCAACCAGATATTCAACCGCCATAAATAGAGGTGCGCCGATTTTTTGTGACGAATAGAGTCCTCCCCATACTGATACATATTAACGCCATCTATCTATCAAACGATTCTAAACCCTAAACATCTCAAAGTAAATCAAGCACTGTATATCCGTTTGTACTTAAAAAAATCGTGTTTTTGTGATTCGCAGTCTTGATCTTGTAGCGCCAACTATTAGCAAGAAAAGGAACTAAATCTTTTTCCATCCAGCTTAAGGTTGAATTATTGCATAATAAATGTATGTCGTCAATGGGTTTGTCAAAATATCTGCTGACATATCACTCGTCTTAAGATATTCTAACTTTATGAGATTTAGTAATACCTTTTTTATTGGTTTGTCCACTAACCTCCAAGTTTTTAACTTCATGAGAGACTCATACTCTGTTTTCATCGCTATTTGCCATTTTTCAGTATCATCTGAATGTATAGCCTCGACATAGTTCTTTGGTTCTAAATCACTTTCAGCAAGCATCGCAGCACAATAAAAATCGGGCGATTTGCGAATCCTCGATGGATATCTACGCTCGTTTTCTTGCGAAATAGATGATGACTGATCCTCTAAATGTGGCATATCTAAATTACCAACCACAGGAGTCTCATCCTCCAAACTTGGTGACTGAGTATCTTCCCCCCTTAGTGGACATGCCGAAGACAAATCAGCATCTACTAAATGCTCACTATTAGATGTTGAAGCCCGAGAAATAGATCCTTGTTTTATTGCACTACCAGGAACATAAGAAGTAACTGGTGACTCACCTTGAGATTGTGTCAAAATTAAATCAAAATTATTTACATCATGGTCATGCCTCTCTTTTGACTTCAAACTACAAAAAACATTTTCAAAGAATGTAACGTCTCTGGCTTTTATAAGTTTCCTGGGATACTGACCATCTCTAAATAAATAACTATTTACATTGTCTGTATACCCTACAAATATACACTCGCTGGCTTTCAAGTCAAGCTTTTGCCTCTGACATGAAGGCACATGAACAAGAGCTCGACACCCAAACACCTTCAGGTGTGCCAAATTAGGCTTGACGTTGTACCACTTCTCGAACGGTGTAAACGAGCGGCCAAGAGCACGATGTGGAGAACGGTTTTTTAAATAAACAGCAGCTTCTACAGCATCTTGCCAGAACGCTTTTGACAAAGAGCTTCCTGCTAACATGGAACGAGCCTTTTCTACCACGGAACGTATGGTACGTTCTGCTACACCGTTTTGCTGTGGCGAATAGGGTACTGTTGTTTGATGAGCAATATCACAAGCAGCAAAAAAATTTTTTAATTCCTGATTGACAAACTCAGTTCCATTGTCTGTTCTAACCTTTTCAATTATTGGTAGAGCGTCAAACTGGAGCGTATTAGTACCTTTTTTAATCAAAACTTGTCTATTTTTAAATATGTTCTCTTTGTCAATTTATTACTTACTTCAAGATTTCAGCTCTCTTCTTTATACAATAAAAAAATACATTTTACCACATTCGTTATCAGCACGAAATATAAAATAAAAAGAAATATATAAAAGAATAACAAATATAAAATAAAAAGAAATACGTAAAAGAAGAGTTGAATTTACAAGATTTTTACAAGATGTCGTCTGGAGACTGTCGTTCAGGATTCAAAGGTAATTCGTCCATAATTCCAAGCATCTTCTTACGCAATAGAGATGATTATCCCATTTGGAAATTTAAAATGAGGAATTACCTGCTTCACGAGGACCTTTGGGAAGCCATAGATGGGTACTCAAACGAAGACTTGACCCCTGAACCTCAACGTTTAAAAAATGATATTAAGGCTTTAACAAAAATTTGTCTTACGGTGGAGGATGCAGCAATAGTCCACGTACGGACAGCAAAATCTGCGGCTGAGGCATGGAAGGCGCTTCAAAATGCTTTCGAGGATAAAAGCATGGGACGTAAGTTGGCCCTAGAGCGCAAATTATATCGTTTGAGCCTAAATGATTTTAATGATGACATTGAGAAGTATATTGAGGCTGTAATGAATACTGCTCTTGATCTAGCGGACATTGGAAAAGTCATAGAAAATAGTTCATTGGCTGCCATTTTGTTGGGGGGTTTAACGCCAAAATACGATCCGCTCGTAATGGCACTTGAGAATAGCAGTGTTGAAGTGACAACAGACGTAGTGAAGAGTAGATTATTAAATGAAATGTCGAAAACAAGTAGCACAGAATCTGCTTTGCGCACAACTGGGAAAAAGAACTGCAATAAGAAAAAGTCTATAGTATGTTATGATTGTAAGCAACCAGGACATAAGAGGCCCGATTGTCCTCTTAGGAAATCCAAGACAAAGAAGGATGAAGAACAATCTTTACAGGCGTTTGGTCTAGGATACTCGGATTCCTTGAATAATTGGTACATTGACTCTGGTGCTACACAACACATGACGCCTAGACGTGATTGGTTTGTGGATTTAAAGTCGAAGAATTCTGTAAGTGTTACTGTAGCTAACGGTGAAAAAATTAGCTGTGAAGGTTTTGGAAACATTTCTATATCTACTAAGTCTTCTGTAAATAATATTAGTAATGTAGTGTATATACCGAAATTAAAAACAAACCTTTTATCTGTACATAAGTGTGTTGAAAACGGTTATTCAGTTCTGTTTGATAGAAATGGTTGTAAACTTTTTAGGAGTGATACTTTTTCTTTCTCAGGAAAATCCGTTTTGACAGGTTCTGTTTGCAATGGGCTGTACAAATTAGACTGTACTGTAAATACACCACGCGACAAAAACGCTTATGATGTACATACAGAAGAAACCTGGTCTAGTTACGAATTATGGCACAGACGGTTAGGTCACTTATGCCGGATCGGAATGGACATATTGAAAAAAGGTAATGTTGGTATAGATTATAAGTTTGTAGATAAGAAAAACTGTGTTGCATGCGTCGAAGGGAAGCAAGCCAGAAAACCTTTTAAAAGGATTACCTACGACAAGGGGACTTCACTGTTAGAGTTGGTTCATTGCGATTTGTTTGGACCAATGTCGGAAGTTTCATTTCAAGGTAACAAGTATGGTTTGATACTAGTTGACGATTTTTCACGCATGATATTCGTTTACTTTTTATCTTCTAAAAGTTGCGTAAAAGAAAAGTTTAAAGAATTTCAATTTATTACTTACTTCAAGATTTCAGCTCTCTTCAATATACAATAAAAATTACATTTTACCACATGAATGGAAGATTGCTCTTAGCGAAAAAATAAGGGGTACTTTCGTCTCTAAAAACCGCGCGAGTAAAAGAGATGTCGCCTTACATCATGTAGTGCGCTTACTCGTTTCAGGCCTGCTTCAAAAGTTGATGGTAACCCCCATGCATACAGTTACCTTGACCATTTGGTCGTTTCCCCCGGTGACGAACAACGAGCCGTCGTGTGTTATGTCAAGTCCATTTATAGCGCCCACCTTACTCGCTTCCAGCTGAAATATACCGAAATAAACTTATTTTGTTACAAATTAATGTACATAGAATAACATATACAGGATGACATATGGAAAAAAAAGAACACTAGTACAGTGGCCTGCAGAGAAATCTGACCCTCTTTCAATAGCAATACTTGTGACATGGGGGTCAGATTTCTCTGCAGCCCACTGTACAAGTAGTATGGCCCTGACATGACATAAATATATAAATACATTGATAGAATCAAAGCGTGATTCTGAGTCAGTCATCGTTTACCCTGGGTCACAAATCAAATCAAATAGTCAATTCTCAAAATAGGCTTCGCCCGCGTTAGATTCTATCGGGAACAGTGATTTTTCCCGGAATGAAAGGTACCCTATGTCCCTCTCAATACTCCTAGATGTGTATGCCAAATTTCAGGAAGATTGGTTCAGTAGGTAAGACGTGAAGAGGTAACAAATATACAAACTCACTTTCGCATTTATAATATTAGGATTATAAGTGAAAAGAATTGACACACTGGCTATATCAGCCAGTGTGACCCAGGGTGAATCAAGACACCCTCCGTGGATTGAATACACATCTTGTCGAGTCAAAATGGCTATAGACAACACTATATTAAAGTCCAATTTGAATAAACTAAACATAATAAACAAATATAGGTATAGGGACAAATCACACAAATTGAGGTAGCTCCAAAGTAAGTTCGAAACTTGTGTTATGGGATACCAACGATACTAAATTGTACAACAAATACATACATAGATAAACATCCAAGACCCAGGCCAATCAGAAAAATATAATTTTTCATCTTGACCTGACCGGTAATCGATCGCGGGACCTCCTGAGTAATAATTTGCACATATCTGTATCACAATTCTGGAAATAAACAGCCTGATGATGATAAATTACCTCTCTAGCCAAGTTCCCGCTACCAGTCTCCCAATAAGCCACCCGTCGGTCAGTACCGCCCGTCAATAACTGACAGCCCAAAGGTTCGAAGCATATACACATGAACAAAGTGTTGGCGTACATCACTTGCCGGCGAGATAGCGAGCTGAGGGAGAAGAGGAACTTCTGATTTTTTTCATACGCTTACAGTTATAATCCATCTTTTTTGATGTCCTGAAAACCACTTGGAGGGTATTTTGAAAGTCTTTATTTTGTAAAACAAGTGCATATTTATTTAAAAAAGCTTTCGCCCGCATGAATTTCCCTCGGGAACAGTGCTTTTTCCCGCGATGACAGGTACCCTATGTCCTTCTCAATACTCTTAGCTATGTGTATGCGAAATTGCGAAGATTGGTTCAGTAGATAGGGCGTGAAGAGGTAACAAGTAAATCTACAAACTGACTTTCGCATTTATAATATTAGTTGGAATAAAATAAAAAAACGTGCGGCACACGGGGACTGCCGCGGTAAAGCTATTGCATTGCATATTTTATCAATTTACGCAATAAGTATGAACGCTCGGCCGAGCTACATGGGGGGGGGGGCTGTTTTTATTTTCGTTAAGGAATATTCACATTAAACATATAATCACGTCTTAATCCCATACGGGGTAAACAGGGCCTAGTGTCATAAGACCTTAGACCACGTTTAGCATAATGATAGTTGAAACAATAGTGATGGGTTGCTAGCCGCATCGCCTATATCATGATTCCCCCATTCACCGATTCCCTCAGTCGACTTTTACGGTTTGCGCGCCAACAGTTTCTGTTAACAGTGTAACAAAAACCATCCATTAATCCGGACGTATAGGTAGAAGTGGGTGAAAAAAAAGTTCGAATATTTCGTTATATGTATACCATACATAGATACCTACATCAAACAGGTGAAACAATAAAAGCACAGCCCCTGAAGCCGAACGGTTGCATTCTTTGTTGTCTTAGAAATCTATGAGATTCTACAAAAAAGGAAAATCAATTTTTCAAAACAAATGCTTTATGTTTGTACTCACATCAAATCCCAAATGATGGCCGACCCATCAGTCCCAGCACTCACTGCTTCAGTGTCATTGGGCGACACTTGTATCGCTGACACTGGACTTTTGTGTTCCTTCAGGACTTTCTTCAGGGTCTGCGATTCTGGCTTGATGTCCCAAACTCGAACCTGGATTATATTACTTATAAGATCCCAACAAGGGCGCTCTCTCCTTACATTTCACCATCATCATCACTCCAGCTGCAGGCTGTCCACTGCTGGACTGGCATAGCCTTACCCCAAGGATTTCCAGAACGACCGGTTGTCGCGGCCTGCATCCGGCGCCTACTTGCTTTATTGCAATAAACGTGATACAAAATTAGAATGTCAAGTATAGCAATGTTATTAAGAAGATACCTTGGTGAACACTAGCGCCACCATCATTTAAAAATAATTATTCACTAAAAACACAAGTTATCAAAAATTCGTCTTCTGTAATTATGGTTCTGGATCTGAAGTTAATTTTAAACATATTAATTTATTAAATTATAGTTCTCTATAGTTACAAATTGCAATATTGCTTAAAACGGCCACTTTTAGCAGTTCTGCAATTTGCTTTTGATTTTTAGTTGATGGTAACGCTAATGTTCACCAAGGCCTCGTCTTAATATAGTAGGACAAATATTTTCGTTTCCATTTCGCTCTGGGATGTTTTTGACCAAAAACAATATCTTCCATTTTTAAATTTCATTTGGCAAAAGTCTCGCGGTCAAAGGGTCAAATATATACAATTATTATATTACCTGTCCCTCGCAACCTCCAGATATCAGAGTTCGTCCATCTTTAGTCATGGCAAGTGCTGACGTGCCCTTATTGTGTGTGTTGAAGATACAATACACTAGGCGACCAGTTAGAGGGGTGAATGCTCGTATATTGCCATCATTCCATGCTAAAAGCATAGTTCATATAAACTGCCTACCCTTATAAGTTTCTCATGTACACAAATATGTATTTATTTATTTATTAATTCATGTTTACTCAAATTAGGAAATAAACTGTATATGTTCCACAATAAAGATTTATTTGATTTGTAAAATAATAGTGGGCTGAGAGGCGATCCTTGACGAACACCGGAAATCACGTGTTACTATTTTGGAGTAAAAGCAGTTATTTTTGATTGTTCTTGAAAATTTCAAGCTTAGGCTGGACGATAGGCATATTAACTGCTAGATATGCATTAGTTACATTGCAGATTTTTCTGATACTACATGATTGACTTTGTCAAACGCTTCTTATTGATCACTAAGATTTTATAAAATTTTCTTGTTCGAGTTTATCTTTACCTATTCTTCAGTAAAGTGTTTTCAACCACAATTACGGCATAGTTTCTTCAATGCCAACATTTTTTACTATCAAATGCATATGCAATACATCTGTCTGCCTGTCTGTCATGCTTTCACGGCTTAATCGCTGGGCCGATTATAATGAATGAAAACTAAGAACATAGGCACACTTTAGGGCGCGATATGACTGAGTCCCATGTGGGCGGAGCCGCGAGCTAAAGCTAGTATGATATAACATAAGCAAACCGGCTCAGTGACTATGTAAAGTAAATCTTCACAAACATTTTCAGGCTCCATAATAGCAGTACCAACAACCACTTTATTCGGGGTGTATATTTTCTGTGAGAAACTCACCTGTGACGATAGACTTGCCATCGCTCGCGAACAAAACCGCTGAACACACAAAATTGGGCACCACGATCCTCAGCAACTCCTGACAAGTCTCGAGACACCACACCCGCACGTCACCGGAGCCAGCTGTGGCGAACACTCCAGACATACCTCTGAAATTAAATTATTTATTTATTCATTCATTCATATTTATTCACGCAAGAGATAGCGGCATGACCGGGTCCTTACTATCATCTCTAACAACCATGCAAGATCCATTGAGTAAGCGAGTCAGCGCCATACATGATGTAAGGCGACATCTTCCTTACTCACTGGATCTTTGATCTTGCATGGTTTTAAGAGATGGTAGTAAGCCACCTGACATAGATTTACTACTTCAATTTAGTGTTAACAGTATCAAAAAATAGTAAATTTATAGTTCTAACCTGGGGAAAGCGATATCATTGATGGCGCATCTGTGACAAGTCACGACCAATATTGGCGAGAAAGTTGCCAGATTGATGGCGTAGATCTCACTAGTCCGAGTCCCCACTAGAAGGAGACGCTTGTCGCCTTTCTTTTGGAAGGATTCCATCAGCTCCATGGAGGTGATGCTGCCTGGCAATTTTGTTGTTTTTAGCTGAAAAAGGAGTTTAGACAGCGGAATGTATGGTTATATCATCCATCATCACTACATAGTATAGAAAAAAGTCACTTTCTCTGTCCCTATGTCCGTTTGTACGCTTAAATCTTTAAAACTACGCAACGGATTTTGATGCGGTTTTTTTTAATAGATAGAGTGTTTCAAGAAGAAGGTTTTTATGCCTATACGAAGCCGGGGCGGGTCGCTAGTCATCTATAAAACTGCCTCTGTGGTCCAGTGGTTAAGGTGCCTGAATACCAAACGTTAGATTCCTGCGGGAAGCATACTTTATTCAGCAGAAATTGCAGGCTTTGAAATCACGAATCGTCCCATAATAAGGAAGAATGCGTGCTTCAGAAGGCACGTAAAGCTATCTAGTAGTTAAAAGATCCACGTCAGAGGCTGTATGTATCGAAGAATTCTGAAACCAGTGTGTGCATGGTCATCAGGATACGATGTAGATGATCTACACGATCGAAGAAGGGTGTGCCCACAGAACTGGATAATAAATGAATGAATTTATTTATTTAAGTAACAGGTGACTCATATGTGCGCCACTCACAGCTTTGAAGTGCGGCCTGCAAGGGTCTAAAATCTTGCCCTTAGGGAAGTCGCCAGTCCAGTTGATCTCGTCCAGAACGTCGATGGTTCCGTCACCAGAGCCGACTATCAGGCATCCGTCGTCCATTATCAGGATTGCTTCGAGACCTGCATTAAAAAAATATTACTAAGAAGCTTTCTGCATCGCTCGTGCTCCAATGTTTCATGTTTCTCTCCTACCCTAAGTTGGCTGGAAGAAATTGCATTAGCGATAAGTCCGCCTTTGCACTAATTTTGTTTTCGATCATGTATAATGATATGTTTATGTAATTGGTGCAATAGTGTTTATTCATTACTAAGAACGAATGGTCTAAGTAGTCTATGGTCAGTACAAAAAGTGCCTCTTATATGTCCAGTGGTTAAGGTTTTTGAAGGTCTTGGGTTAAATTTCCACTGAAAGCATAATATATTTTGTTTTGTTGTTTCCAGTTTGTTTAGGACATTGCAGGCTTAAATCACCTGATTGTCTGATATTAAAAGATGGTTCCGTGCTTTGGATCCCGGCTGCCATCTGGTAGTCGTTAAAGGAACGACATCTGGGACCGAGAGGCGTTTTCGAAGAACACACCAGAATCAATAGGCCTTATAACCCACACAATATAATGATAAGTACAAGAAGTTACCTTGGCTATAGCACACTGCGTCTGGTTTCTTGCCTTTCTTGAAGGGTCCACACTTGGCCAAGCAGCCTAGAAGGGTTGGCTTGATGTTGCTCACCGAGGCCATTGGATCGGGAGGGTAGTTTATGGAGAACTTGATCATGTCACCAGTTCTGTGATTAAAAGGTGGTATTTTGGTGTAATGCCGGAGGTGGAAAGTGGTCACGTGCCCAACCACATGTACAGACGGGGATCTAAACGAAGCCACTGACAACGCCTTGTCCCTTTCCGCTGACAACGTCTACTTTCCCAATTTCCACACTTCCCGAAATGTATTTATGGGGAAGTGTGTGAATTGAAAAGTAGCCATTACTCGTATCATCTGAAAAGGACCAGAAAGACCAAAAGTCCAGAAATTTCTGGTCACAAATATAAATAAGCCAGAGATGACTTGTTTAGAAGAAAACGAAAGCAGTCACTGCACTGGCTGTGAAAACAGATGGGTTCTATTGTTTCGTCCGGTAACTGAAAGACGATACAACAAAACCCAGGCCCTGTAGCAGACATGTATGAATCTCGTATAATATCTCGAAAATTTAGGGAAACTACTGGTAGGTCCGAATCATAAAGACATACAAATATATTATCTCTCTCATCATAGCGCTTTCCCAGTTGCTTCCTCAGCCGATTGCTTCGGAGCCCAGGGTCCGCTTTCCTACATTTTCTCCTCCACTTCGCGCGGTCTTCGGCATCCTTAGTTGTGAGACTATTTGCATGCATATCGTTTACTGCGACGTCGAATATATACAAATATATTCATAAAGCGATTATCATCTATTCCCAATACCTTATTATTGAACTGCAAATAAAATCTCATACCAATCAGTTCGGACATCGAATATTGGGGAAATCCTGTGGCCTTGTTGGCGTACCCTGAGCTCCCAATCCATTCAGGATGGGATGCAATGGGGAAATCAACAAAACTTATTATTTCCATAAATAAATACCTCATGAAGGAATGAGAATTTGAAGGATCAGAGAAAGCGAGATTGCTAAAAAATAATGGACAGAAAGATTCTCGAAAGGCGACCACGCACCGGCAAGCGCAGCATCGGACACCCACCGACCTGATGGTCGCATGACCTGAAGAAGGTCGCAGGCGCTGGATGCAGGCCAATCGGTCATGCTGGAAATTCTTGGGGGAGGCCTATCTCCAACAGTGAACAATCTGGGACTTAAATGATGATGACGATAAAGACAGAACAATATTAGAACCCTCATACCAAAACTCTCTCGGAGAGATTTTTATTGTAAGTGCTATTAGAAAGAGTGTTGTTCACTGATGATAACGACCCTGTGGCTTTACTACCATCTCTTACAACCATGCAAGAACGAGTGAATAAGCGAGACAGCGCAATACATGATGTAAGGCGACATCTCCCTAATTCAATCGTTCTTGCATAGTTTTTAGAGATTGTAGTAAGGTAGGTGTAATAAACTCACGTGGTCCCAGCGTAGCCGTAAGAATCGTCCTTGCTAACTGCCAAGCAGCGAACACTCCGCCTCAGCTTGCCAAGTGAGACATCAGCCACATCCAGGTTCTTGCTCTCGGCACGTATGTTCCATACGCGGAGATTGGCTAGAGCAAATAAAGTCAGTTGATCCAGCGCAACTTGGTGTCCGTTGGTCGATGGCGCACATAGGTTTTCAAATAGCTACCACGCACCGGCAAGCGCAGCACCGGACACCCGCCGACCAGGTGGTCAGATGATCTGAAGAAGGTTGCAGGCAGGCGCTGAATGCAGACCGCTTTCAATCGGTCATTTTGGAAATTCTTGGGGAAGGATTCATTTAAATCCAGAACTAAACATACTGCTTCAAAACATTTCCTGTCCTAAAGTCCTAAAATAGAGTTGGCCAATAAAAAAAATAGTTATCACTACATAGTATAAAACAAAGTCGCTTTCTCTGTCCCTATATCCTTTTGTATGCTTAAATCTTTAAAACTACGCAACGGATTTTGATGCGGTTTTTTTTAATAGATGAAGTGATGTAAGAGGAAGGTTTTTATGCCCAAGCGAAGCCGGGGCGGGTCACTAGTTTACTTAATAAAATTAAGTAAGTACAAAACAAGTAACTTACAATCCCCACCAGTAACAAAGGAATTCGACCTAAGATTCAAGGGAGTCAGGGTCATAGCGTCTCCCGTGGTCAGTTTGGTGGCAGCCGCCGTGCCTGTGGCGGCTCCGTTGATGCAGTCCCAGAGAACCACGCAGCCGTCGTCGCGACCGCCCAGGGATATCATGTAGCGCTCGTCGGATGTGAAGGTTAGGGCTTCGACTCTTACCTGGGGAGAAGAATCATCATCATTTCGCGTAGATGTCACGGTCCATCGATCTTGCACACCCTCAGAGTTTTTCGAAACCACCTCTTGGCTTCTGAAGTGGTTTTGGTGGACAAGAATCTATATCCGTACTTCCTTCATCATCTGAGCGATAACGGCACTATTTTTGTTTAAACAATTTTTAAGACACAATAAAATATATATAATATTTGAATGAAAAACAGGAAATCGAACCCACGGCTCCGCAGCAAACAGCTGAGGAAGCGACCTGCAAAGTACTAAGATGAGAATGATGAAGAGAGAGAGGAATTATATTCAATTCTACGTTGATGACTTGTTCAACTTACCTTATGCAGTTCATGAGTCCCAATCATGGTTTTCTTCTTAAAATCCCACACTTTGGCAGATGCCTTAAAGCCTATATGGTTAATCTGGCCCGATCCCACAAAGGAGCCTTTTGGAGAAATGGCCACAGTCGATACACTGTTCGTGTGCCCACTGAGAAAGGCCATCTTTTTGGTCTTCCAGTCCTGAAAGTGATTCGGTTACAATGTCATTTTCAGAACTGCTTCTTCTTCAAGAATCATGACCTATTATATATAGTCTAATATTAGTATGGATACTAGCCGAAGCCCACAACTTTCGTGCGCGTGGGCTTCGTTCCCGCTATCGGGCGCGGCTGTACAAAGTTTGTCATGACAATAACCAACACAAAAAAAATAAAGTTCGAAATCAAACATGCCTTCAGTTCATTCAAATGACGATAACTTTTTAGGAATCGATTTTGTTGAAACAAACTTAAGATGTTCTTCCGAAAACTATTGGTGAAAGATTTAAGCAAATCGGTTCAGTACTTTCGGAGATAATGTTCTGTGTCTAAATACATATTTTGAGAAACTAAGTGTAGTAAGTTGTTGAATAAATAAATAAATATAGAAACTCAAAATAAAAAATACCTGAATGCAGACTTTGTTCCCCATGGGGTAGACCACATGGACTGCATCTGGGTGAACTTTGAGACCTTTGATTGCCGAGCCTGCGATAAAATGGTGGGAAATAGTCTATTATTTTTTTAACCAACTAATTTTAGTTTAAAAAGATTATTTGTTTTCAATATGTACTTCTTTCTTCTGTGTAATTTTGGTTACTTTTTTATAGAAGTACCTATTAGCACAAAATAGATTAGTAATTGACTTAAATGTATAGACGTTTCACGTTTTGCCAACAGTCTGTGTCCAGACTTACCACCACATTTTTTGCACTACTCTTTGCAATCTCAGCTCAGGGATCATCTCAAGGAAATTCGGTATAATTTTCCATCCACTTCGTTTCGCTCATTCCTTTGGTTAAAGAAAACAAAAGTATCTGAGTACTTACCATCAAATCCAATAATGGCGTAAGTTTCCAAATTTTTCACTTCCATGATTAATTGTTAATATATATTGATAGTATTTATATTTAAAAAATAACAAATATGCCATACAAAATATACTATAGTAGTACTATGGAAGCTTTGCTGGGCAGTTGAATGTTGCTAGGCAACCAATTAACAGGTGGTGGCAGAAAATGTCAAACAACAACGTTTAGAAACCACAGATACCAATTATTTTTCCTTGATGCAAACAGGCTTATGGCCAACAAATAAATTTGTTTTTTTTTATACAGTGATTATACACAGGAGAATGGTGAATGGTTTTTTATTAAACCTGCAATTAATGATTTTTACCTTTCAATGTGACAATGCTGCCAGTATTCTAGTTCTTTTCTTTCTAACATTCTAACGATATGCCGGGTTTCCACCATTTGTTAATTTTGTTATTTATTTAGGTATAGTTCCCAATTTTATCGTTTTGTATATATCATCACGCCTGTCTCCCAGAGGGGTAGGCAGAGACTAGAGATTTTCATTGGCAACTATCCTTATCCACATCTCCTATATTTCATTTTATAATAATTAAGTAATACCACAGAATATCATAGTACTAACATAATAATAGCAATAAACAATGAAGCATTTGAAAAAAACATATATTATAGGGGTGAAACATAAGCCTGTTTTTCTACTCAGACTTTGTCTAATACAAAAAGAATAATGGTTATGACAAAGCCAAATAACGTAAGTAAAAGTAAAATAACAATATTTTTTTGGAAATTTTATTCTATTGATTATTAAATTGATTATAAAGTTAATACATCTAGTGTCAAGGCACATAATCAGTCAATGACAATCATTATGAAATTTGGTCTACATACTGGTACATGGGACCACATAGAAATATTAGGAGAGTCCTTACCCATTACTAAGCATATTAAGTACAGTTCATCTTTGATTCAAAATACGCCGAGCATCTTGCACATAGAATTTGAAAAACAAGTGCGGTTTTTATTTTTTAACCTATGGCATTGCATAATAATAATATTTCTTGTGACAATTGTGCTAAAGGCTATAGAAATTAGTATTTTTGAGTTGGAAGAACAGTAATTTCGTAAGATTGGTATTTTGTTTTGAATGAATGAATAACTTTATTGCTTTTGTTTTTTAATGTTTTACATTTTGTATTTTTCTTGCACATTTATATTTGATATTGGCAGATGTGATTATCATAAATCAAAAGAATATTCAGTCAGTGTCGCAAAGGGTGCGCAAGTCGAACGCTCGCTCGTTTATTTTGGGGGTCACAAGATAACCATAACCTAACCTATGACCCTCCATAAAGTCGGATTTGTGAAAAATGCGGAAAAACTCGGAAAAAAAGCATCGCACAAAAAATCTTTACATGACCAAAAGTGATGCTAATAATGTTGGCAACGACATGAGACAATAAAAAATGGGTGTCAATATGATGAGCAAAATCACTTAAACAAGAGTGAAAAAAGTCCCAAGACTTGCGCACCATTTCATATACTCTAACCGAATATTCACATATGCAAATGCAGATATTAATCCAATACTTATTATACTGCAACAATACAAATTACATCACTGATGTGTACTATACAAAATAATACCGCCACAAATTGTACATCAAATACATTTCTATCAGTCTTTCATTTTTTACTCAAATATCTTCGTTTTATCAATTTGGATTTTTCATCAGTCTGCTCTTTGGATGCCTCCGCTAACTGTTTTATTTCATTCACCATGTACTGCTTGACCACAGACAAGTATTCTGAGAGCTGAAAATTATAAAAAATTAATTAATCATTGATGTTTAAGATTGGTTCGCTTACATTATTAAATGTATGACAAAGTTTGTCACAGTTTTTTTTTCAATTATGTTTGGATTCTACAAGTGAAATGAAATGCCATGTCAAACTTTTTCTTTTGCTTCATGTAAGCATAAATTAATGCTCTCATTTTCATCCCAGTGTTTTTCCAGTTGCTAATCAATCTAACCAAATGGAATTTCTGTTGGGGCAGCTTTTATCAGGAATAAAGAAAATTATGAATTAATGAAATAGAAGATGAATGCATCTGAACAATATGTAGGTCTATCACTTCAGTAACAAAGAAACCAAGTGATCGAATCTCAATAAATGAAATTAGCTGTTAGGTTTATGTATGATAATCACAGAGAAACACTAACCAATATGTCCTCTTCTTTCTTGCCCAACTGGACGAAAGCACATTTAGCCGCGTGGCTTTTGTGTTCCTCCCAGGGATCATCGGTCGCCTCCCATCCATCCATCTCTTTACCGCACAGAAAGCACTTCGCGGCGTCGACATCGTCATCCCCAGTTGCAACTGAATAGAATCCAGCTTCCGCCATACTCCGAGCATTGCATTTGGTCTTATCGTTGAAGGGCCATTTTTTAAAGGTTTTAATCCTTTCCTGCGTTAAAAATAGCTGGCGGTTCACTACGTATTCCATTTTTATCACAATTCAAAATAAAAACATACGAACTCTTCGCTTCGATATTTCATGTGTTTTTAATTTCAAATTATTTTGATTTGACAAAAATGACAGTTGAATACAAATCTCAATAAGTGCGTTTTGTTCAATTTATATAACCATGTATATTTTTTTTAAATAATATGTTTATTTAAATAAATTGTAAAACTTCAAATTAATACAAAAAGTATTTTAGGCTTATTGTATAATAATAGTAGTTTTCGACTCGGAATATTGTACAAATCTACAAATCACTATTTTAGCAAAACAAACAAAACGTCAGATGAATGAATGGAATTCATATTATGAATGAAATGACTGGCGAATGAAAATAATACAGTGTTGCTAATAAATAAACTTTTACCAAACTTAACGTGAAAAAAGGCGTAGAAAAGAATTCGTATAGATAAATAGATAGATACTCTTTATTGTACCATTATCATACAAATTATACATGTTGAATACAAATACAAACAATGTGTACAAAGGCAGACTTATCGCTAATGCAATTTCTTCCAGGTATAGCGAATGATGAAACGGTTGTTTCTGCTATTAATTTATTAATGTAGTAGGTATTTACAATTGATATTTACAAGATAACAAGATAAAATGACTCCATAAAATGTAATGTGCTGACAGATATATTTGTTAGTCAAACGTCGATGATGAATTTATTCTTCTAATGAAATGTCAATGGTTTGTGATATGAAGTAAAGAGGATGGATATGATTGAAGGCGAGTCGTAGCGTGCGATCGGTCGCCACACAGGTAACCTTTGGGTGGATAGGAACAACGTATAAATATTCAGCATTTCAGAATGCTGACATTTCTTAATCAATAGGAAGAAATGGCAATAGCTTTCTTTTACTTAAAAAAAAGCAACAACCTTTTTAAACATAGAGCATAAATCCAATAGGAGCGGCCACCAACAAGCGACCCGTTCTGTTATAAATGTATATGACGGCCCGACATACTGCTTGTGTATGTCTGGTGTAGTTTTGTTTTGTGTTGGATAATTTTGACATAATGTGCGTAGTGACGTGATCGAACAATGCATTAGTATTAATACTAATTACTGGCAGACTTTTTCACGTAGCTTTTATAGTATTTAGTAAAGTATGTATGTCTCAGGTAACAATATCTGTCATCTGTCACTTAAACGGACTCACAAACCCAAACTAATAGACCAATAGCATGGGAATTTAATAAAAAATCCTGGCAATACATTACGAGTTTATGTAATTTCATTCGTTCAGAGTATCATCCAATCGCATTCGAGAATGCGCTAGTCAACTTTCCACCTTCCATTGATTAAATTCATTCATTCATTAGCGGATCAAATGTAAAATGTCTCGCTGCATTTTATTCGCGGTCTAATTTTTGTTTGTGTACATTTGTAAAAGTTAAATAAACACTTGTCAATGTAATTTTACCTTAAAACAGCTACAGTTTGTATGTAGAATCGAGTAGTTTAGGTATATTCCAAAGCAATATAAATATCGAAGCAAAGTGCCTCATTTAACTACTGTCTTTTGTTTCTATTAGCAAATTAGCAATCGAATTTGTAAATTGTTGAGTGTTTTGTGTTTTACCGCGAGTCTTGCAATGGTCCGAGCTGTTTTCTAGCATCGTCCAGTTCTATACAGCATTTTGGTGAGTATATTTTATTTTACTTATAAATTTACCATGTGATTTAGAGCACAGAGATAATTTTGCACACGATGTACCTACACACGATAATGTGATTAGCATAAATTTGCATCATAATTTTCACTTTGAAATGGGTTTTACTAATATTATATTTATCAAAACTATTTAAGTACCTACTCGGTCTTGTACTTCTGAATTGTAAATAAAGGTAGTTCTATTTCTATATGATATGAAAACATACAACAATTGTATGGAGATTACGTGAACTAGATTAAGTAAATACTTTCGACTCAATTAAACATTGTAGAGGGAGTTTTAACTGTCACTCATTATCTAACCTAAAAGAGAAAACTTAGTGAATAATTTTAAACACATGTAGGTTTGGTCGGAGTGTCGGGTCCTACTACAACCTATATTTTATTACTAAAATTTAATCCCTTAGTTACCAGAGGAAACAATAGGGCTATATAACATATGCGGCCTCCGGTGACCGCTTGGGCTTGACCCTGGAATGTGGTTAGGAGTAAATTCCTAAATCGCATTCCTCTAGACTTCACTAATAACTTACTAGCGACCCGCCCCTGCTTCGAACGGGTGCTATATTATAGGTTTTACTTACGTAAAAACCTTCCTCTTGAATCATTATCTATCTGTTGTGTAGTTTCAAAGATTTAAGCATACATAGGGACAGACAGGGGAATACTATAATAATATATATATATACTATAATCATACTATGTAAAGATAAAGATCAATACAACCATAAGATTATTCATGAGGTTGGCAAAGTCACAGTAGGTGGCAGGGATGGCCGATTTATAAGACCCAAAAATAACCGTCATTACCTGGAAAATAAATATTTGATTCGATAAATATTAGAGTCCCTAATACCTAGGTAAGACTGTTTATTTTTGGGTGTATACTAGTTGAGCAAAACCATAATGCTATCAGTTGCTGTAAAAATGTATGGGCAGACAAACAAACAAGTAGACTGTGTTAGCAATTTTGTGTGACAAACCTGTACAGCGCCTCGCCTGGTAGATAGTAAAGCAACTAAGAAATTCTATACAAAATCCGAATGCCGTTGCTAGTTTCTGCGTTTATGAAATCTCATACTAGATAGGGGTACTGGTTTTTGATTTTAACCAGGTTTCCGATCCCATGTAATTAAAAAAAGTTATGAAAAATCTAATTTTAATAAAATAAAACCGGCCTTGCGAATATACACCCTAACATGTATGAATAAACAAATATAAATTGAAAAATCAAAGTAAATCAGTGAGAAACAATTAGTACCTAGGTACTAATTAAAAAATAGTCTTTATTTGGATAACTATCATACCTACTTATACACTTATTTTCAAAGCTGCTGTGGAGTTTGTGGCGCCACTTCTTCTCCACTTGCGCTTTGGAAGTGGTGGTAAACTTAAAATAAGTAACAATTGACGTCAATAAGTGATAAGAATATCCTATATTGAAAATAAACAATTTGAATTTGAAAAAAGATTTTTTTTGTATTCTTTTATAACCTAATGTCTTCTAGAAGGCGCCATATTGAATAAATAATGACGTCACATAGCTTTAGCATTAATTCTTGATAGCGTTTTGTATGAAAATATGTCCAATAAATAAATTGTAATTTTGGATTGGAACTCTTAGGCGCGCGTATCCGACTCGCTCTTTCTTTACCTTCAGCTGACGCGATCAGCTGATCGCAATTTGCGCATTTGGCGTGATACTTTTTTCGGTTATTTTAAGCATACGCACTGCCGTTAGACGTTTTAATAAAAAGCGACACTTATTTATAGAGGTTGCTTCATCATCATTTCGTGTGGGTGACCAGATGGCAGCCGGGGCCAACGGCTTCACGTACCTTCCGAAGCACGAGCGTCCTATCCTAACCAAATTGGAAACAACTAAACTAATTATGCTTCCCGTGGGAATCGAACCAAAGACCCCCGAGTTTACAGGCAAACGCCTTAACCACTGGACCACGGAGGCAGGTTGTTTGATTATAGTATATTGTATGGTCAATGGACCCTATAGGTCTGCTATGTTTTGTGGTTTATTATACGACCGCCACCCATAGAGCAACTGACCTTAAAAGCTATACCTACGATATGAATGATCGTAGGTATGGGTTTCAAGGTCAGTTGACCCTGCGCACCCTGATATCTGATTTTTTTGAAACAGTCTCTTGGTCTGGCAGGGTTTGTTTAATGCCCGCCAGGTGGCAGCCGGGACCAACGGCTTAGCGTGTCTTCCGGAGTATCCCGGCATGAAACTGAAATGACCTTAAATGCGCAGTAGCCAATTTTCATACAAATTTTAACATGCGCAGCCCCCTGCACTTCCCGTTTGTGGCCAACTTAGGTATGTGCCGGGTATTATACGAGTATACAGCAACGAAAGCTTCTGCTTTGGTGCCCGTGCTGGGTTGCTTTTTGTGCCCGGTCTTCCGAGACCCTCCATCGTCCAGTCGTTTGCTTATTATTGAGCGTTTTTTACGATCTTCACCACTTATGACGATCTTTTGCCCCATGGATTGCGTTACAGATCTGGATGTTCCGATGCTACTTGATTTGGCCCGATCAACTAAGACAGATTGTAGATATTTATGTGCCAAACAAAAGTTGCCAAAACCCATGCCACGGGGATCGTGACAGTGAAATCAAAATTTGTAGGTACTTAAATTTAACAGTCGGCATTTGTAAAAGCTTTCCCTGTATTCCGTATTTCTAATTATGTACCTACTCTGACTATACTAATCTATTGATAAACCAGTTAATATTTAGTTAATCTATTTTATAATCCCTATTTTATAATGTATTAGTTTAGCTATTTTATAATCCCACAAAGCTGCGTTATCTTTTACGATCAATCAAAATTTTGAACAGTGATTAGTGATTAGGAAGTATATAATATAAGAAAAGTAATGGTTGTCTCAGAAATATCTGGTCGGCTAACGGGACACTGACAGCCTGGCCCTGGGTGGCTACTACCATCTCTTAAAACCATGCAAGATCCAGTGAGTAAGGGAGATGTCGCCTTACTTCATGTATTGCGCTGTCCCGCTTACTCACTGGATCTTGCATGGTTTAAGAGATGGTAATAGGCCACCTGAACTGTGTGAAATAGTATGTAACCGTTTTTTCTCCATCCCGGCCGTGTTCCGTTAGGGACGGAAAACTGCCTGACGCTGCGGGTGTCCAGTCCAGTTCGTGTTCCTATCGCTACATCCTACAAATGTAATTGAAAACATCAGCTGAACTGCCAAGGTTGCGACAGAAATAGGATTTTTGGAGGCAATGGCCGGATCAAACGAAAATATTGAGTCACACCACCAGTACGTAGTACTATTACTAATTCTGTGCTGTGTCTGTATACCAGAGAAACTACGCAGATGATGCCTTGTTAAACAAGCATACATACCTATGTACCTACATACATATCAACACTCCTGTCTCCCGTAGGGGTAGGCAGAGACTAGAGATTTCCATTGGATACGATCCTTACATACCTCCCTCGCTTCCTCCACACTCATCACTCCTCTTACACGCTCGCAGATTTCGGGTACTCTTAGGGCCTTATGTCTTCCTTTTTCAAAAGGTCAAAAAAAGTCTATCGCAAACTAACTTTTAAAGGGTTCTTTTCAATTTGTCCAAAAGTGAGTTCGTCACATTTTTCAAACTCCATACGTTGAAAGCTTAGTTGAAAGTTGATTCGACATACTCATAAAAAAAAATTAATATTGTATAAATGTATTCGTCTCAGGTATTTAGGTTTAGATCTTAAATTTATTGCTCGAGCGCCATTATTAAGTAAAGTATAAACTAACAAGATTAGAACTAACTTGGCGTCGAAAAGTTGAGTTTAATGCGAGTTTGATTTACTCCAGAATTAAGACTTAAAACTTATCGGCAATGTGTCCTCAGTAATCCATTCTAAATTACTTCTTGTCGAGTCGAAATGGCATGTCTTAATAACTCGTTCTTATTATTACTAAATAGAAACAAAAAAACAGAGAATCTTCAATTTTCCACTACATTAACTGCAAACAGCGACAAGTACACCTTTGTGAACCAAATTGAATTTTCCGACTAAATTGCAACTTCCTGCTTGTTAAAATTTTACAGCATAGCGTCGTTGAAATTTTTGTTTCTAGTCTGGTTAAATATTTAAGAAGCCTCGAGATACCTTAGCTGCTACACTGCGCCATTTTCAGAAACGTGCAATCACAGTCCATGCTGGTCTGGGAGAAAAATAAAAACATAGAATGTATCAGCTGCTTCTCTTCTCGCGCAGGGTGTAAAAGTCGACCGAGGGAATCGTAGAATGGGGGAATCATGACATAGGCGATGCGGTTAACAACTTATCACTTGATTTCGTTTCAACTACCATTATGCTAAACGTGGTCAGTCTTATGACCCTAGGCTCTGTCTACCCCATATGGGATAAAGACGTGAATATATGTATGTATGTATTTATGCATCGTGTGGTTCCCAAGTTATAGAAGACCTCACCTCAAGATATCTTTGGATATCTTAAATGCGACTACCTGACTACTGAATAATGTGACAGAATAAATAATAGTACTAACGAAGTCAAAGGATCCTAGCTTATTGAATTACTAATAAAATAATAATTTATTTCAATCACGAAATTCTATTACAATTACATTAAAAATAAATACAAAAACAAATTTAGACTTAGACGTTCTTATCGCTAAAACATCTTCCAGTCAAATTTTAGGAATATGAATGCTGTCCAAAAAATCGCTTAGCATATATCGTATAGAAATAAGAAATTCCCCTTTCGCACTAAAGAAGATCATAAAATAAATCAGAGTCAAGAAAATATACACTACGCGAATCAGAGTTGTTGTTGACACACTCTTCCGAATATTGTCAAGGTCGAGTCACGTATTAGCTTTTTTTTTTTTTTTGAATAGTTTATACGGCCATGGAATGGAATGTAGTCCTTTAAGGCCTTTCTTGAATTTATTAATCTTCTTCAGTCCTACTTAAGTCAGTCGAGTCAAAAATTCAAGTCAATAGCCAAGTCCAGTCAAGTAATTAAGTCTAGTCAGAGTCAGATGGCTAAGTGAAGCGGTGGAAAAATTTCACTTAGCTATATCATGGAGATTTTGGTGACAAAGATAAAAAGTCACGTAATCGACACTGTATCACTTCCCAACACTCACGCTTGTTCACGAACACTTTGCGAATAATAATCCACCAATATTATGCACAAACACTCGAAAAACCTAAGTTTTGGAAATTAAATACAGCGCGGACATAGCGACAGTTTACTTTCCCTCCAAAAACTCTCACGTATTAGCTCTTTTGTAAGTCACGTCTATTGTTATTAGTTTCTCGAATTGTCTGACTACGGTTTAATTAACTTGGAACTTATTTGCCGCCAATCTCAATGGTAGTGTAAGGACTGTTTGAATAGATTAGGTCTTTTCCATTTAGAGTGATTTTTTTAAAAGTGAATCTTGAACATCCAGAACAAAAAAAAAACGAAAGGAGATTTCCTACGTGATTGGAAACATGGAAAACAGGAATTATGTACGAATATTTAGTACGACTCTAAGAAACATAAAAAAGAGAAAAGGCCGACCAAAAATTGTTATTATAATGTTGAGGAAAAGTTAAAACTAGTAAGAGATGAAAAATTATATGGAAAAATAAAAGGAATTTAACAAATATTTAGCATATGATTTCTTCTATTTTCTACAGCAAACCCAAAAAGTGTTGTATTGGCGCGGCAATGAAGGACATGCGAGCGATTTTCGTCCTTTCCGTGTAACTACCACTTTTAATGCAAATAAAGATGAAATAAATTTGAAATGATCTCTCAACCAAGGATGCAAAAGATCGTGCCAAGTGAACAAGGAAAAGTAAGAAAGCAGACCCTCGACTCCGAACCAGATTTTGACCCAGATAAAGTCTAGTTTGAGAGTAAACAGTCAATTGATTACTTAATATTCTTCGAATATGATAAGAGAGAGATATGTATCATATTACAAAGCCATTTAATTTTCATTTGAGTTCATTTGGATCCCAAATTATTTTAATTCCAGATAATGTCGAACCGAAATTCATGGCACGTTTAGTCTCTTTGTTATGCAAATATCGGACAATTGTTCAGAATTTGTGTTTTTCTGTGATTTTGTGGCACCTAATGTTTAATAAAGTGTTTCATTTTGAGAGCAACTCATAAATGAGCTTATTTCCATTAATGGAAAAGTACCCATGTGATATTCCTTTTCCTTTGGTTTGGTTTCCACTTTGCTTTGGTTAGATGTTAATGTTTAGATTTTTCAGCTATTTCGCTGAACGTTCGTTCGTTTATATTTTCTATCAATCAATCCATTTATTTCCCGCGCCCTTAACTAGATCGTTAGATAATTTTCTAGTTGGATATCCAAAGCCGAGTTTTGGCACAGATATACAAGTTTTGGCGGCACATGATCGCCTGATCGCCATTCAATCATATTTTGGACTTGGTATTCTGATCTGGGGACGCTCTTTCTTAGCGATTCATTTATAGGCCCAGTTTGACGGAGTCTGTAGCATGTTATTTTTATGACGGCATTGAATATTTTAATTTATTTTTAGCAAGTTGGCATAACTACATTGGCACAATTTTGGAGCTGGAATCAGTTTTTCGTTTCATGAATACATTTTATCTATCTTTTAGACATCCTCTCAATTAGTTCCTGAGTTTGACCCCCGATCATTCAGGGAGGAAAATTAACTTTTCCTAATGTTTTAAATCTAGCTCAAAATCTGACCTAAATCAATCTGTCTTTAATAGGCACTAAGGTTGTTAGGAGATTTTATGACAGTCACCATACGGTGAAATCGAATAAAAGATTCCAATATTATAAGCATATTTTCAATTACCATATCAATCGGTTTTATTGAAATATGCGGAATGGAAGATCCATAATCCATTGTAGACAAGGGAGCCCAGGTATATAGGTCAGGTTATTTCCGCGCAGACAAGATTATCATACCGTCTGATATCCCTCAAAATATACCATTTAGCGCCGCCTTGGCACAGAATTAATACTTATACTAGTTAGGATAGGATCTATAATAATAACTACATATATTTTTTGACTTAAGTGTATTTTATTTTTTATTATTTAACTTTTACAGTGACGTGTAAAAAGGGAGATGTCACCTTTCATCATCATTTTGTGCCATCTCTCTTACTCGGTTTGGATCGCTTGAACAGATAATGGTTTAACCCCCAAATGACTCGCAGCCCGGGCCGTCGAACATATCTCGTTTTTGGATCGCTTGGAGAGATCATGGTAAGCCTCTAAAAGACTTATAGCCAGGCAGTCCAACATATTATCTCGCATACATTACTTATAAAGGATCGGTTGGAGGAATTTCAGGAGTTCCTCAACCAGCTCTGAAAGTCGATTAAATAAATCGTAGGTCGTTAGGGCCAATTGGCTGCTATTGTACCCAATTGATTGATGTCACTAAGGACGTGTTCTCCTTGTAAACAATTGTGCAGGCCGTGCTGGGTCAGATTCGGTTATGTCCTCAATATTCTCAAGGGATAGCTTGTACACGCAGTCGGGATCTTTGTGAGGTTGTACTTACATCAATCAAAATTAAGTCTTATGATGTTACACAATGTGTCTACTTTGGCTACACCACTTGCAAAACCACGTGTGGGCCTCGGTTTCTTAAAAATCTACGTGATGTATCGAGGCGGAGTATTTCTATACTCCGCGTCGATACTCCATGCTATGCTACTTTTATTTTTGATGTGAATTTTAAAATAATTTCATTAGAGCGTCGCGACACGGCTACTGCGTAGTACTAAAGAAAATATAATTTAGCGTATTAGCAATTTTAAGGAATTTTTTTTCCAGTTCGCTAAAGTAATGTCAACTAGGGATTCAATTACTAGAGATACCCCAAGTCCCTAAAGTTGGAATCCCGCGGAATCGACCGCAGTGCGGCGCCCGCATCGATCGGCCTATCCCGTGTTATCCCGGAGCTAGCCTGCTAAGGGAATACACCATAATACGATGACCTACCTCAACCACGGAATAGCCAAAATTCTTGTTTATTGGTATAATTATGAAATCTTAACCGTGGCTGCCATTTCCTAAATGTATAATGTTACCAGTTATTGGTTTCGAAAACTTCTACATTTTTATGGTGTTAGGGGCTGGGTTTTTGGGATTGGTAGAATTTATATTTACTTCTCATTGCATCTAAATAGGTTCAGTGGTTATGAAGTTATAATGACATTGAGATATGACTGTTACTTTCGCATTTAAGTATAACAATATACTAGCAGCTGCTAGGTTCACTCCCGCGAAAACTTTCGCGTATCTACTTAGCCGGTTTTGAGTTCGTCTCCTAGCTATGAACTACTAACCTGCCAAAGGTCAAGGTTTTTATAGGTCAAGCATTTTCTGATTACGTGTGATAAGTGCATCGATAATATATTAATGATCTAACCGATCATAAAATCACCTAATAAATGATCGACTGATAAGTGAACGAACGAATGATTGAGTGACCTTTGGTTCGGTATATTGCGCTCCGTAATGGAAACTATCGGCGAAATCACATACCTATGACGAAACAATGGGTACTACATTATGACGTCTCATTCAATATTATCATAGATTAAAAAAAAATGCGTCACAGACCGATTCGAACTTCTTTGAATAAGATAATTATTTCCACTATTTATGATCAGTCTCGAGCAAAGTTCTGTATTGCCTCGTCAATCTCACGTCAGTGTAAACCATAGGTTAAAAAAATTGCCTGGAGAGAGACCGCGCGCAATTTCCAAATTCTATGATGTAAACTGTGATGCAAGCAACAAAAAATAAATGATTATTGATTATTATTGATCAAGAAAGAAAAGCAAATTGTTTATGTTCAATCGGTCGATACCGATATAATATGGATCATCCACGTATCGATTTTATATTTTCAGCACAGATAAATTTTATGAGGACCACATGTGTCTGACGGAATACACTAAGGTGTCGAAAGTCTCATTCTTTTCGTCAACCATCTTGTCTTGCTCATACTTTAAATGAAGTTTTCAACTTTCTCCTTATCGGACGGTTATTGCTTATAAAGGTGCACAATGGTTACAATTACCTTTTACCATCAGCATAGTATCTCCCTTTCCGGCAATTTTTGTGTCCTAGACATGATACGTTATTACAAGACAAAAATGTTATCTGAAATTTATTTTCACACAGAGACTAAGATTTCGTACGTACCATTTAGTAAGATCCATATAGATCTCCCTCTCTTCCTCTAAACCCTTCACTATTTATTCTACATGCTCATATCGAGTATATTGCTCATATAAAAAAAAATCTGTATGATATGCTACCAGGTTGTCAGAATCCACGAGGAGTTAAATTGGTTTAAAGTCCACGTACGCTAAGCAGATTACAGTAAGACAAGACGCTTCGTGTTTCTGCTATCCGGGTCAAGCTATTTTCGTAGGTGTAATGGTGGATGCGACATTCGAAGATTGTTCTAATTATAAATTTGCACTTAAAGGCAGGCATGGTTGGACTGTGTTAGGAAAAATAAGAGCAGGAAAGGTGTAAAGTGAAATGGCTTGTAAAATTAAGTAGAAGGAATTTACATAATATGCGGTCTATTGCAAACCCCACATAAGAAAATGTGATAAAGTGTATAAGAAGAGTGTAAGGACTCGATGAGGCTTTAAAGTTATTTTTTTCTATCTATCTAAGCATCATATCGTAAATTTATACCAATAAATTGAAACATTACATAACATATTACTTACTCACTGAGCCTGGACGCTTTTTCAGTTGTCCTAGTTTAGGAAGAATTTGAAATAGATCTGATCTAACCTTTATTATTTGATACGCCTTATCAAAATAGGAACGTGATTTCGTACGGAGCGTTTCGAACTACTTTATTGTTTTGTAATATGAATTCAGTTACAAAGTAGACAAAGAACAGAATCAATGCGTATTGTGTTTGCACAAAACTCGTTACTGTTTGCTTTATTGCCAAAACACGTGTTTGAAGAATGATCCCACGTGTTTAACTCCGTCACTTGTCGCCATCTCATAATCACGAGCTGTATGACTATTTTTTGTATTAAAAACTTGGTTCAATGGTCGAACGGAAAAATATAATGGTAGTTTGATTTTTGAATGTGATTGATTTAGTAGGACAGTCAACTCGAATTCATATTGGAATTAGGAGGTAAGTTTATTAAAAATGAGAAGACAGAACTTAATTCGCCATTTCAACAATGTTTATAAATAGAACATGACAGTGCTGGTCTAACGAACGAATGAAAAAAAAAAAAACTATTTCAGAACTTTTGAAATGAAACATTTTATATACGCATTTTCCATTTATTTATCTACGCACGACCGTATTATATATTATACAAATCATATTCCGACTTTCGTATTCTATGGTGCCATAAAAATGATTTTACTAAAGTTTTTCTAACCTAAAAGAATAAAGAAAAATAATAAATGCCACCAAAAACTTTACTTTTGAAAATGCAAGTTTAGAGAAATACTACTCGCAACAACTTCTTCCAAGTTGTAGTCGATATGAAAACGAATACATGTAAAACAAAGTGTAATTATTATCAGTCTATAAAAAACTTAGATGTTTTCAAATTAAACACAGCTAAAAGCGTTTCCGAACGACTACTTTTGCAAGTTGATCAGTTAAATCCATCAAAAAAATATTCAACAGTCTCTCGCTCTACTGCCTACGTATTGAGTTCTTTGAAAGATGTATTTTGTTCAACAATAGCTTGACCTGTTACTATTGTTTAGTGAACGATGTCGACGTTGTTAGTGTTCCCAGTATGTATGTATGTATGCTATGTAATGTTTCATTCGATATGTTTACTAGTAGCACTTGCACTTCATTGCATTATGCAACCAGCGATAAGGTTTGTAGCGTTAATATAATGGCGTCGTTAAATGTTTGTGTTAAGTAATACTTTGTCCAACATATAACTTTCAGTGTCTACTGTATTGGCACAGAATATATAAAAGTACCTTTGATTATTTAAAAAATAGTACTTATGTATGGTTCAAAATATATTCTTTTGTTGATTTTATTATTTCTTGTCTTGTTAATTTATGAGATACTGTAAAAAAATCGTCAAAATAAATTACTAGTACATGGCTGACTATACAGAAAGACCAGAATTAAAAAATGTGTATGGAAAGTATTTGTCTATCAACGTGTAAGAGGAAAAAGCTTCATCGATAGCGATAAGATCAGTGTAATAGGAGCCAAGAAATTTGTGACATACAAGTATTAAGGAAAGCCCTGTATTAAATTTCCTTTCATCCAGATGAACGAGTGGTTCGTGTTTGTTCATCGGCACCCGATAGATATAAACTAGAGTCTAGTCACTTGACAGTCCTTTTATGGATATTGTGTACCTACACACTTTTTGTCTCTCCTGCTTATGTCAAATAGCTATAATCCTACTAGCTATTGCTATTCAGTTTTACTTCTTTCATGTCGATGGCACGTGTCAAATTTTGTCAGCCCAAAATTAGTAACTTCAATGACTTTGTCAGACGATAGGTATCATCATTATCATTTTATCCGCAGACTGCCTAATGCTAGACATAGGCCTCACCCCAAGTCAGAAGCTGACTCATAAGACACATGATAATTACACAACAACTTGACCACGACAAAAATAAGACATATTTCGAGAAGAGAAGCTTAATGATAGCAGTTACTAGACTTAGACAGGGGATTTATCACTACATTTTCTTTGTCCCTGTGTATGCTTAAATCTTTAAAACTACGCAACGGATTTTGATGCGTTTGTTTTTAATAGATAGAGTAATTCAATAGGAAGATTTTTATGTCAATGCGAAGCTGGCGCGGGTCGCTAGTAGATTATATAGAAAACAGCTTACTCCGCTGGCTCTGCGTTTTTTTCAGCCATTTATTAATTGGTCCCACTCTTACCTACTCTTTCTCCACTTATCCCTATCCATGACAATTTCTGGCCTGCCACATATACTACTTACTTAGCAGCTCAGTATATCATACAAAAATATATTATTCTATCTTTAAATGGTTTATGAACCACGAGAAATTAATGCGCTTGACTGAACTTTTGGTCAAGAATTAAGAGTTAACCAAAAATAGTCGTTGGTCCTAAGTGATCTGCCCTTTCGGCGACCTTGGCCTTGTGAGCTTGCGGCCGGCAAAGGGCTTTGGTAGCTCAATGCGTGCAGATACGGCAATGCGACAATCTGGCAATACTAATGAAACGTGGTGAAAATAAATACTATTTGACCCTAAGTGAGCTACCCTTAGGCGACCTTGACCTTGTAACCTCGCGGGCAGCAAAGGGCGCTAGGAGTTCAATCCGTGCTGATATGGCAATGCGACAATCTGGAAATACTAATGAAACGTGATGAAAAAATTTGCATCGTTGTGTAAATTTTATCAGCTGTAAGCAAGGTGTTCGATAAATTATAATTGTTACAAATTTCTTATAGTTGGATTTTTTTAGTTTTGTATTTATATTGTGAGTTTAAGGAAATTCTTTGTCAAAAATCAACCAAATAATTTAAAAACAAAAATTTTGGTATGAATATAGCAATCCTGGTAAAGACGAGCTAAGTAAGAACCTTAGCTCTTGTCTTTGATATGAAATTGAAGTTGTTGTTTTCGCAGCATCTTGTACCTTGGCACTATTAAACTTTTATCTATATATATATGTTTGTAATACCAAATAAATATAATATTTTCAAAGTTCGCAAATGACAATTATTTACTAGTAAATATATGGTAAAACGTAAACAATCTAATACCTAGTAGGCATTTCTATAAATATAGCTTCAAAATGGAGTTTTTGAAAATATATTCCTTTATGCGACTTGCTCTAGTTATATTTTCTTTATTTCTTTCTTATCAAATGTGTCCGTCTTCAAAACCGACACTGTGTCAGATTTTTTCCTGTATTCTTGGTATTATGTATAATTGTATTATTCTGTGTTTAAAGCAGCTCTATCTATAATAGAAATAAAAGACAATTACCCTTAGGTGTTCTGGCCCTGGGCAAGAGCCTTTACGAGATCTCACACGAAATAGATATGTGATTTTAAGTAAGTATGTCTGTAAAAACAATTATCGTTTTAGCGGATTTCTTCGAGGTCCAAAGCATTACAATTTGGAAAGAAACTAAGAGACATAAACTTATATAAAAGTTTATTTGTCACGACCAGCCCTGTTAAGACTTTTAATCATGCCTTAGATTTTATAATTCTAGCCGCTATGGGTGTTATATAAACTGGGCGGACGTTGATGGATGTTATTGCTTTAACTCCAGCAGTAACTACTCAGAAACCTAGCTCAAGTTGAATTATAATTTATTAAGCTTCACAAGACTAGTAGTAATTTTGCTAACTTAGTCGTAAAATGCTTCTTAGTGTTTATTCATATTTTAGAGACGTTCTAGTGAAGGTCTCTAGTGTCTAGTGTCAGTTAAGAAAATATAGAAGCTAGAATTCTCAAAATTATGATTTTTACATTTTGACATGTCGAGTCCTGCAGGGTATTCAGAGGGTTAATTGTCTGCTCTGGATGGGAATCGAACCGATGAATATCACTTTTAGCGCAACATTCATTGTCTATGTATGTGAGGACTTAAGACGCGTCCTTGGGGAACATCGTTTATACCTTGCTCGTTTTTTTAACCCATTTGAAACAAAAACTTACATTATCCAACTAATATTAACATTATCCAACTAATATTATTAATGCGAAAGTGAGTTTGTATATTTGTTTGTTTGTTACCTCTTCACGCCCTATCTTCTAAACCAATCTTCCTGAAATTTATACATAGCTTAGGAGTATTGAGAAGGACATAGAGTACCTTTGTCTCGGGAAAAAGCACTGTTCCCGAGGGAAATTCATTGGGCGAAGCCGTTTTATAAAGAATAAAAATAAAAATATATATGTTAGAGTTTTTTAAATATAGATTTAATAACATTATTTCTTTAAAAAATATTATAATATTTTAAGACGATAACGTTTTCGCATAATCTTCCAAGTTCGTCTTGATCATAATCTTGTCAAATACTATTAACATCAAAATTTAAATTAATTTTCTTGCAAGAATCTGTCTCGGCTCGGCATTCTCATCTCCGCTGGTGAAATTGGTCGACTTATGAGCTAAAGCAAAACACGAAACCATTTTATTCGAAAAAGATTGTCATGGCGATTTATCAACGCTTTGATTTTACTTGCTTCGTGTGATTTTAGGTAGGAAAATTTCAAAAACCTTAATTTTAACTGTTAGTAAGCAATATTGTCTATATATACGTAAGATAATAGGTAGAAAAAGCCTATGGGTATAAGTCCGTTATTAATATGTAATGAAGTTAAATAAATAAATACGTTTCAAGCCAAAGGATCTATCCTGGATCGATCTACCTATCAAAGCCATCGGCTGTAAAAAATAGAATTCCATATGAACTCTTATACGGCATAAATACGTCGTAATTTACGTGTATGTAAAGTATTCAAAATGCATGTAGAATAATATGAAAAGTAAACAATAGCTTCACCAGAGCTAGAACAAACGTTTATTTTGCTACTAAAACTGTCATTTTCTTAGAATAAAATGTGCATTATTTCACATTGATTTCTTTTGTAATATTTTTACTTAGAAATTAATAGCAAAATTTATATAGCAAAAGAGTTTGCTATATAAATTTTAACACATAAACGTCATTAGTTGGAGCACGGGACCTGAGAAGTCCCCGTGCTTTACCCAGGTGGAGAACTTTGGTGAAGCACGGGTCCGGACTCAAGATTTCTTTGATTTTTTGCATTAATCCATGTTCTTGTAAACGCATATGTGCTGTAGATGTTGATATTATGACACAAAAATATGGTAATAGATGTGCCATGGTTTAGAAAGATATTTAATCTTATTAAAACATTCCAAGTTATGATATTATCTGTGTATCAAGTGAAAAGTGACATTAGAATTATAAACTCATCAGCTGTATTAAATTTGAAGGAGAATACTCATATAAAGTCCACCGACCCTGTCTGGAATAAAGTCTGTACAGTATACAAAACTTCAATTAGTCCAACCAATAAGGGATGTTTCTTGTGTATGCTTATGTTGAAAGAGAAATCATAATGATGTGGGAGATAAATCATATTTTCTAAGAAAATCGTATATCAACAACTCAAATGCCTTTGTCACATGCTTATATTTAGAGATATTACCACTACTATTAGATTTATTGATTGAAAAAATCAAAAATCAAATCAAATAAATTTGGGATAGGATATAACATTTTGTGTAATGTAATCTTTACTGATTTTAGTTAGGAAAATCTATGTATGGTTCTTATATAGCTGGAAAAGTCTAGGTAAAGGTGAGGAAGGTCAGTAAAATTACTGTGTGGTGAAAAATCTTAGACCATAATGTTGACAGCGCGTAATCATCATGGGATAACATACGGTGACCGCGTTCTTATCTTACGCAGGCCGATTGATTGTTATCCCAGTTGATAAAATGTCCATATCTCGTAGTATTTATAATATACATTCATTAATGGGACTACTACCTAAGACATTTTAATTTAAAGATTTAATTCTGATAATTTATTTTGAATTTTTGACAATAATTGATTTTATTATGCATGTATGTAATGATACTATTGACGAACCTCAGCTGGTGAAAAAACAAAAAGAAAACTGGGCGCAAAATGAATGAATGAATAAACACTTTATTGCACCAATTACATAAATACATCAAAAAGAAAGAAGAAAAAGAAGAAAGAAGAGTATTTTATAAAAGTTTTAATTATCAGACACTTTGAAATTGTAGTAGAATAAAGGGCTTTTTTATTTATTTTATTTTATTTTAATGGGAACGCATATAATAAAAATACAATGTTTACATAAGACTAAAATTCACGGACGGACGGAAATTCAATTCGATACACACATAGAGAGATCGAGACATATATAGTATACTCTCTTCATCTTTTTGAAGTAACATCGACACCTTGAGATCGAAAGGATGCTGGTTGTAAAGCCTTATAAAGGAGAGAGGTTTTGTATTACTCAAACGAGATGGATGAAGAGTAAATACTTAGTTGAATTGAAAGAAGAGATTTCAAGTAGATTAGTGGGCGGTGTAGTTGGTATTTGGGTGGGTGGAATGTTCAAATCATTGATGGTATCAACAAAGTAAAAAACTAGATCTTTTTTGTTATTTTTTGTGGTGATATCAGTTTAAAAGGTTCTAGTGTTTCGGTTGAATGAATGAAGTGTATTATTTACAAAAATACAAGGTTAGATTGTATGAGTGCAAAATAAAATCATCAAAGAAAAACATTTAATTTAACTGAAGAATACATATGCCTGTTTACTTATAGGCAAAATCATATAACAACACATGTATAACTTGATGCTAGAAATATTTCCTTGTCTTAGATTATTTTTATACTACAGATCAGGCGAACAAACTTAAAACTTCTTACAAAATGATAGAGACAGAGGCATAAGTACGAGTGCACCTAATCAAGCTGTTTCTTCGCATATCATATTCACGTTATAATTAGAGCTTCCAGATTTTACTACTGACCGCGTTATCTTGCTTGGCGACATTTATCTTGTAATGTCTGTCGGTTACGGACCTCGAACGTATACTAATCATGTCTTACGCATTCTTCACATGAGCTTAATGGCTAATGATTCGTTTTTGTCACTAACGTTTTGCGTGTGTGCCGAATGTCGAACTAGTACCATGCATCAGCGTTGTACATAGTTTAAAAAAATTATGTATACATTGCTTTGGTGCAATAAAGAGTTTTTCTATTCGATTCTACATTCCCCACTATTTTTTACCCAAATACTTTTTATGTCTGTGTCGCTAGAATCGTTTTTGTAATTTTTATGACCTTCGCGGACACACAGCGCAAAATGAGAGTTATCGCTAGCAAGGTCAAGATTGCACTGTAAATATAATATACTAGCGACCCGCCCTGGCTTTGCATGGGCATAAAAACCTTCCTCTTGAATCACTCTAAAAAAACCGCATCAAAATTCGTTGCGTAGTTTTAAAGACTTAAGCATACTTAGGGACATAGGGACAGAGAAAGCGACTTTGTTTTATACTATGTAGTGATGATTGTACAATTTCATTTCTGGTTGCTTTGCTTTTTGATTTTACAACTACTAATTATATCTTCTTTCTTATCACTTTGAAGATATTCTAGACGAAAACTAAACACTAACACTAAGCCCATTTGAATCGAGACTTACGTAAAGCGCGTCATGGCATGGCGCGCGTGTAGTGTGTATGGTACAAACTACCATTTTCAAGACTGACTCACTGTCACATGCTCTCTCACATACAACTCCTACTGGTGTGTGATGTGAGAAAATATATTCTTTACCGTCACAACAGTGTCATGGAAATCCAATTTTTTTTAGAATAATATTCATTATGCTTTTGTTCAAGATTAGTTGCGGTTACGCATTTACTTTCTTAATGTTTTTGATATCGCAGTTCTTTTGACACAAATAAATCCCAATCGCAAAATTTCCACAATAGCTTGCTGATGATATGACTGATCCTCAGGCTACTTCTCAATTCAAAGATACGTAATATATTATCATATTGACCGAGGACGCTTTAATAGATAATCTTTTATCTGCCTATTAAATAATGAGTCTTGAGGCGCGCTGCGTATCGCCCCAGCCAGTTGTACCAAGACTGCCAGCAGCGACATATCTCGTCGTTAAAAAAAAAACATCGCGTGTCGTAATTTTTTCTCCCAATTTTTTTTTTTTCTAAAATGTCAAAGTGTATCTTATGAACTGGATACTGTAGTGTGGTAGAAACAGTGAAGTAAAGTGTATTTTATGTGTTTTAAAGTGATGATGTCCGTTTTATTTAGTGCAACTATTGGCAATCGGTAGTGTTTCGCTGCCAAAATGGCTGAGGTGCGTCCTGTTTTTATTTACATACCGGCATTACTGACTTTCTATATTTGTTTTTGGTATTTGTAAATATTGTGTACAACGAGTTGAAGTTTTGAGGTTATTTTCGTTTTAGTAAAAATAAGTCAACTACAAACGTGTTTATAGCAGTTTCTTTTCAGATTTGAGTGAGCTAAGTTCGGACAATTATGTCTAAAATAATAAATTACTTCAAATTAATTCAGAAGTTTATTTTTCACAACCAAAACTTGGCATTTTACTTTTTCACCGCCATGCCTTTAAATATTACGAGCTCCTCTTGTGTTTTGACGGCTCTAGATAGAGATGTCTTAAGGTAGTTTGTAAAATCTGACACCTATGTTGGCTTCGAGCACAGCTGAAAAGAAAGATGACAAAAACTGTTATTATAAACATCTGTGTCAGGTCATCAGTATTTACAAATACTTAAATTCTACATAAAGTCAGGTCACAAAGCGTGTAGCTTTATTAAATTCTTTATTTTACTCAAATATTAATCACTAGCTTTCCCCCGCAGCTTCGCCCGCGTGTATTCTCTCGGGAACAGTGCTTTTTCCCGAAACGAAAGGTATCCTAAGTCCTTCTCAATACTTCTATCTATGTGTATGCGAAATTTTAGAAAGATTGGTGCAGTAGATAGGGCGTGAAAGCGTAACAAACAAACGTCCTTACTTTCGCATTTTAATATTAGTAGGATTCTACAAGAACAGGACCAGAAACGAATTGTATTTTTCAGATTTTGATATATGTGTATAACCTTCTTGCCTTTTGAAAGGCACGAAATAGACTTGGTACTAAATTATCTGTTCTGTAGTAAAGTTTCTGTAGTAGTTATGATCATACATAGTGAACACAAAATAATTTGCACGTTCGTTAAAATGTTCACCATATAAGAGTACGCGTCTGAATTGTAAGTAGATGAAGTTACATTTACAACAATGCTATTGTTATGACTTTTGTTCCTTGTTGATTCAGGCGGTACATGGCACTTCATTTGTTTCATGCATTTCTATTAATTTAGCTTTTGTCTTTATTTGTTTTCAAACAATTCGATTCTTTGAAGGAAAAACATTTATGACTATTCTCATTTTGCCGCAGATGTCCTAAATATTCTTATCCATAAAGTAGGCACTAAATACGTGCTGTTGGCTGTCCACAGCATATTTGCTTGCATAATGCTTTATTTCCTAATTATCGTAACTAGTTAATAACGGTAATTTAATATTGATTACATTTTTTTATTTGTACTCAGAATTATGACAGGTTTTAAATGAGTGTTTAAGATTTAGACGAATCAGAAACATTATTAAAACTAACGTCCTCTTTACGATTGGAAGCTAACTAGAAAAAAGTAATTTATGAATTTATTTAGCATCTCTAAAATTTAGGATCAATTTATGAAGTTTTAACGGGTTTGTGATTTAAAACTTGATCTAGGTAAATATCATTTGATTTATCTTTTCCGAGATCTACTATCTGATAATGAGAGAAAAAGCAGTTAAATATATTAATTACTTATTCATCTTCCATTTAAATTTCTTCTTCGCTTTTGTGACCTAGTATCTTGACAAAGTAACTTTCTTGCAGTGTATGTAAATTATGAATTGTAATAGAACTAAGTTTATCGTAATCACTCTACCTATTTACGTCTATTTCTCCGTATTATTGGCGATAAGTCATTAAGGAAAGTGAATAAAATTGCGTAGTTTCTGATAACCTTACTCGATGTTATGGGCATGTGTCTGGTAAGTTCATTCTGAATTTCATTATCCATCCATTCGCTTGAAAATAAAAACTATTTATGGTTTAATATTTTTTAAGCTACTGGCCGCGTCTTTATAATCAGTTTAGTGTTTTTAGATCATCAATATAAAAATTGCGAAAACATTCTTTTTATGCAATTGCAAATGTTCAAATGTTTATCTAGCTAAATTAATCTACTATACTTAGTTACATGGTATATAGTCTAGTTTTCGGTGGATATATCATAATCCATCAAATAAAGTGATTGTTTAAATATGTACTTACACTTTTAACATCATAAATTACATCGGATAATGAAATTAGATTATTAAAGGATATCCTAAATAATAAAAGATGTACTTTGGTTTTTGATTTCCGATTTTTTATTTGCTGTTTAATAATATGTATGTGAGAAGTAAATAAACACAGTTAAAATATGGTCCTTCGAGCCGAATTTTATACCGTTCCGTCCTGACCGCGCGATCCTCTTTTATCACTGGCACTCGCGCAAAAACTTAACTACTGATAATAAAATATTAATAAAGTTGTAAAAAACTAATCTCCTGACCTTTGGGTCGTGACCGATACGATATCGCGACGTCATGTTAGGTTCGATGCCCAGCGAGGAACACTGGACTGACCTAATAGAACCATTTTTTCTTATCACAATACTCTTTGAAATATACTCTTCAAAAATTAGTTTCATGATGGAGAAGATACTACATAGGTCCACATAATAAAAAAAACCGCTCATAGCCCTCATAAGCATACAATTTAAAAGTCAGAAGCATGTGATATATATATGCTTATAGGTGGAAAGTGTGATTCAGAAATAGTATAATGGCTATTAAATAGTAAATTTTTGCGACCAACCCGGGGAAAAAACAATATTTTCCCTTGCTTCACACAGGTTACGCAAGAAAAAAATACATTTAAAAAAAACTGACCTTTAAAAGAATTAAAGAGCCACCCAAAACCTCCATGCGTTACGTAACAAACTGGCTGCCAGCCAATTATATCCTACAAACTAAAATGGTCTTTATTATATTGTGTACAAATATATTTTTTTATTGTAGAGCCTTCGTATTTGCAGTAAATCAACGAGTGTGGAAATGTTACTATTCGCTAGTTCTCCGGAATCCCCGGCAATTCAAATGTTTTATTGTTATATACACCAAGGAAGCCTACAGTATTAATCCCTACAATTTATTACAGCCATAATTTGAACGCTTTTAGTAAAAAAAAAAGATATTTGATCAGAAAGAAGCTAGGCTCTAGGTTCATGTAGAGTTCCCAATTCTTCATATAATTAATTTGATTGACAATATAGGTTTGATTCACATTGATTTGGTATATAACATTTGTAAAAGTTCATTTCTTATAAGTTAATAAATTTATCAAAAAATCATCCCCATATATCATTTTTCATAAATCATCTAATATATTGTTTCTATCAATAATTCAAATAGACTTATAGGTTCTTTAGGTTCCATTGATTGTCTTAATAGCATTGATAGAACCACTTCATCATGCTGTCAGATGTTAAGTCCTTAGGCCCCTCTAACGCCGGCGCCAGCACGTGGTCTTGTTTCAACTATTAACCACTTAGCAGACCAGGATGCCGGTTGTCACTCAATTGTAAGATCACCATTACGGGTTGGGTAATTTGACGAAAATACTCAAGCTCGTTTACTTAGGTGTATAGGATTTGCTAGGTAGGCGACGCTTCACAGCTGGCAATCATTTCTAATTGCCGTTTCTGTATCTAATAGTTGCGACTCCTTTACTGTATGATACCGAAATAAAAGAAGAAATTAAAAGTGACTTATTCTCCATCATGATCGAAGCGTGTTTCCAAGTTACATCCTTAGCTAACGCTTTAGAGCCCAGGGTACGCTAAATTAAAATCAGCCTTTTCTATGAATATTAAATTCGGTAGGTTAGGTAGTAACTATAGAAAACGTGAACTAAAAATGTATTTTATAATTTCACGCAAAGGAAATTTTTTCTCTCTCCAAATAAATAGAACATAATTTTCCTGATATTATTAATTTTTGAGGGCCAGTTATGTCCTTAAGAATATCTCAGCATTTGCTTCAAATTAACGAAATATAGTGAAGCTAATTAGCCAAAGCTTTGTTACTCCAGTGTTTGAGATGTTCATTGAATACTAAATCTGCCGTCCTTTCTAGCTACAATGGTCTTGTCGACTCAGGTAGGTTGTAGGTAAAATACAATTACGAGAAATTTGTGCGCAATTAAAGGCTGTTCTCAACCTTAATAAATCCTAATAAGGCTGGCTATTCGTACGATATTTTAATTCGACTAAATTATGTTGCCTAGATCTGTTTTTCTGTCTTATCGTATAATAGCGACCGCAAGGGCTTTATGAGAATGTTTTTTCTGTGTTTAATCTGTGCGTCTCAAATTTCGCGCAATCCGTACAGTCGTTTGAACAGTACCGTCATGTCAGTAGCGTCTGTCAGTAACAGTTGCCTTTTATTACCCGATTATGGCGAAGCCAAAAGGATTGTTATATTTTGACTGGTATGTATATTTGTATGTTATTTATTCTCTCATTAGTTTTCATCTGGGCATAAAGGTGAAGATTATTTATTAACTAAATTATCTAAAACTTCGAAAAATGAAGTCATCATTGCTCATTCTTCGGTCTTTTTAAGTCGCTGCAAATTTTTGCTATTGTTTCTTTTTAATAACTGTTTGTGTTTTCCGGACACCGCTTCACGTTGAGTGAACTCTTTATTCAATGCTTCCGTAATGTCTAGGTTTACGGCCAGACGTGCAATTAACTCTGTTCCAGTATTATTGACGCACCATTAGGAAATTTCTGGAGCGACATTGGTCATGAATCACGAAGATTTTATGGTAATTTTGATTGATCCATTTTACTTGAAATGATTGTGACTTATGGCAGTAAAAGTACTTTGATTTAGATGGAAAGGAAATTTTCATAAATAGGTACACAATGTTAATTTTAACTCATCTTTATACGAATTTTTTTTAAAGTCTTTTGAAATTTGTAACCAGTACCTTTCGCTTCTATTTAAATTTCGTGTTAGATAATCATGTTCGAATAACAGTTTTTTTAAGACTAAATATTTGTTGAGCTATGTAACTGTAATGTTTATTTATGTTAATATAGGAAAATATATAAGTGTTTCGATTATTCAAAAACTCATAACGTTTCACACTTTTTTTCTGTGCTTTTCCTACCGTAGTTGGCGTAATGTTTTGACAAACATTCACATTATTTATATCGGTTGACGTAAACAGCTAATCGTCTGGATTACAGCCAGTCTTTTGCCGTCCTCCGCCATTGGTTATCGTTGTCCCACTACATTTGTACTAGAATTTTATATCAGCTGCATTATTTAGTCTCGGCTTCTTGGCAGGGAGTTTGGCGAGAAAAGTTTCAAGACGTCTAACGATTCTATAACTTTCTTCCACGACATTTTTGGCTTGGGGACTTGTTGGACAGTTTTCGAAGTAGAATAAGTGGTAGGTATTTCTTATTGTAACGTGGATTTTCTTTTAATGTCGAATTTACTGCAGATGTAAAGATTTGTGAAGAGAAATTACCATTGAACTTTACCCAATGCAACATTTTGTGCCAGACGAGTCTTATTTTTCTCGGCTTGATGTTGTTATTACTAGAATATTTCACATTTTATTTGCAAAAATACTTGACCGACCAAGGTCAAATAATATAACATTACTCAAAGATTAATTATATTGGCCTTCTCACATTTTTTCCTTTCGTTATGGAACATGTCATTATCATTTCCATTCAGGATGATCTTCATCTACTACTATTTCTTTAATAATATTATTGATATTTTATTATATTTATAAATTTTGTTTCCTGCGGTCACTGACACTACCGCATCGCATTAATCTAAATTACGATGTTTAAATTTGTATAACCTCACGGAAAATGTCTTCATTTCGCATTGACTGCGATACGACCTTGTGCCAAGGTTTCTTTTAATTTGCAACCAAATGTGAGACACGTGTCTGATGTACGTCTTCTTCTATTCTGACGTTATCTATTATATATTCTGTTATGTCAAAATATATTGTCACGTGATATGCAAGGATTGTTACATTGTATCACAGTTTTGCGATATTTTACATAAATTTATTTTTTGTTATATTAATTAAACTTGTAACTTATTTCTCGGCCAAGTTAGTATAAAGATGTAAACGTATTCACAGTAAGCAGACAGAAAAGAAATTATAAAAGGGTTATTTACATTGTTACCCTTCCAACAAAAGCCATTGGAGTTCTCGTCTTTGACAGCGTGAAAAATATCTGTAATGTCCAAAGAAGTTCGAATCGCGCGCGGTATCGCATTTTTTTTTTAAATCTATGGTAATGTCAGTGAATAATTAACCACGTGTTTGCAAACTCGTAACGTAACATATTTACAAGCTTTTCTGCGGTATTTGTATTCAAAAAGACTTTCATATTGGGCTTGAACGGGCTCATTTGAACTTTTTACTTCTTACAATCGAGTAACGCTAAATTAGGTTTAAAACAAGTGGAAACATATGAATAAGGTCCTATAGGTTTTTTAAACTAGATTGTGCATAAATTTATCTAAAAGTACTAATCCAGATTAAGACAAACAATTTTTTCTCTTTTGTCCAGAAGCTGGATGCCCATATAGCTTTTCTTTGAGGGACTTGTTATAAAGCAGACTATCACCTTGCAGAATCAAAGCTCTCAGAAATATAATCATTCTTTTCCGTTTCATGGCGATCTCATTCCCATTTTTCTTACTTGGTAAATGAACTCTTAAAATTATTTCTATCTACTGCAACTATTATAACTAGAAAGAACATAAGTGAGACCCTCAGATCACAGGTGTAACCTAACGAAACCCAACAGTTTATAACATAATAAGAAATGGAACGAAAACATACCCATATTTCAAGCTTCCCAACAGCGTATCAAACATTTGTTTATCTCACTCCGTATTTGCCTTACCTGGATCTATTTGATTTAACTCGGCAAACTTGTTTATTCTCTCCAAGGACTATGACGGGTTTATCTTACTTACTCATCCGTAATCTGTGTAAAATGAACTACCGCTCCTGAAAATTGACAATCTTTCTGTTACTTGCTTCATTTATTATCTTTAGCATATATTTTTCTGTCTTTGGCTGTGTGGTTGCTGGCTTAAAAATAAACCACTCCTTTTCGTAGAACTCTTAGAAAAGATTAGGGACCAACTTATTAACTCCTCTATCTGAAGTTGTGGATTCCATCAAGAAGTATTGGCCTCAGACCTTTATGAAGGGAATTTTCAATGGATCCTGGGCTCCGAAGACATGCGACTAAGCGAAGCCTCGGAAACTGTTGTACTATATTTAATTTTTTAAAATCTAAATTCAAAATAATTTAATTGCCACAAAATAATTATCGAAAGACAAAACTCACTTTGGGTTGCTGCGCCGTTTTAGTTAGTTATATTGAATTTTAGAATCCCACTCGCATTTGCTAGCTATTAACGCGACTAAACGTGACGTTAACAATCACAGATGTTTAAACGTGCACAAATCAAAAACAATTTTTGGTTTGGGCGTATGCCATATACTTCGTTCCGTCTCCACTTTATTCAGTGATATGGCTCCAAAGCTGCAATCTGCTGTTTTCTCCACTTCATACGACATCCTTGGAGAGGATCGAAAGGACCAATAAGTTGTTGAAAAGATTAGGTTTCTTCTTAACTTGACTTGATCTTGTGTAGGTAAGTTACATACTTACGTAACAAGGACAAGAATTCGCTTTATTAACAATAAATAGTCGCAGCCCATTTCCAATCACGCTTTATTACCTGGCTAATTGGCTATCTGTTGTGTAACTTTGCCCGACCTAGTTTGCCGATGTTTCAGATTTCCTTACTTCTAATGCCTCTCTTTCTCATGTGCAAACTATTTTTTCTTACTTTTATATCTATACTAATATTATAAAGAGGAAACCTTTGTATTTTTGTATTTTTGTATGTTTGTATTGAATAGGCTCAAAAACTACTGGACCGATTTCAAAATTTCTTTTACCATTACTTAGAGGGATTCTTCCGAATCCGTATAGGCTATATTTTATCCCGGAAAATAGATAGGATTTTTCGTGGTAGTGAAAATTGTGGCGTAAGTCGACGAAAAACCTGCCGTACGTTAACGATTCTCGCGAACGCTGCCTAAATGGTTAAAGATGTATGGTTGACTTCTATAGAAAAGTTGTAGAACTCAATAATGCCTACAAAAAAGTCCGCGATAGTATAAACCAAACATTTATATTTTAGCCATTATAACCACTTTTCCATAGAATAAAAGTAATTAAAATTATTAGCCTATGTTTATTGATCATATTTTCGTCAAATACTAATCCTTATCCAAATAAACTATTTATTGAGCAAGATTGTTTTAATAGCTATAAATTACTTTTTATTTTATTCCAATCGGACAATTCATTCAAAAGATATTACGAATTTAAAATTGTTATTGGTATTAAAATGAATGATGGCCGCCGGCCGATATGTGTCGACGATTCGCACGGCGAAACCGCGCACATCTATGAAGCAAGTTGCCGCGCAGCTCATTCGCGCACTATATACATATAATAAGACACTAAAATGCGAGTGTCTGTACATTTAATATTTTTCAAAAAAACTTATTGAGTGCGATTAAAAAAGAGTAACAGAAACCAAAAAAACAGTTTTTGGAATTTTTGTCTGTCTGTATGTATGTATGTCTGTCTGGTACGTTATAACTTCGAAAAAACTCAACGGATTTAAACATGGTTTTCACAGTTGGATTACATATAATTAGGAGCGTTGTCAAAACTTTGTTTCGTCAAAATCGGTTAAGGGAAAAAGAAGTTATGGTCGATTGAAAATTTACTTCAAACACTGCTTCAAAACTTTTAATGCGTTTACTTACGTTTAATTTAATTTAGATAAGGCTAGGATTTCTACTTTATATTATCCATATCAATAAAGATGAAAATACGCACTGCACCTATTAATTTTAATAAAATAACACATTGAATTTGATCGTAAATTTAGTAACATAAAATCTCAATAGATGGCGCTGACTTACTTTACAACTCGCTATGGTTACGTTTTCGCATTATGGTATAGCAGATTGAAATAAACCCTAGCAAATTGAAAAATTTGGTGATCTTTGTCTTTGTGGTTCTTTTGGTTTGGTTCTTTTGTTGTTGTCTATGATATCTATGATAGGTTTGGTAAATGGACAGTTCGGTTCGTTATTGTTAGTTGTCTTGCTTGAATTGAAAATTGAATTTGTTGTTTGACGGAACATACGATCGTGTCGTGAATTTTAATTATTTTAAATAATGCCTAGGAGGAAACGATCTAATCTGTCGCATCATTCCAGAATAGCTAAAGGCAGAAGGTTAGCTATATCTCAAGAATCGAATGCGGATAGACAGATGCGACTCGATGAAGATAGGCAACGCCATGCATTGTCTCGGTCTTTAGAAACTTCTTCTGACAGAGAGTCTCGGTTGTTCGCTGACCGCGAGCGTCATGCGTCATCTCGGGCTTCGGAAACGTTTACCGAAACTCGAGGTTTTGGCGGAAATTGTCGGGGATGAAGTGATTTACACGTCATATAACAGTGTTGTGCATCAGGATGATGCTACCACCTACCCTATCGGGTTTTTGAGTTCATTGGCTGCAAGTGGTCTTCCTGCTCATAAAATTACCCTTAAAGTCGGCGTTTCCATTATGCTCCTAAGAAATCTTTCTCCGCCTAAAATATGCAACGGGACCCGACTCAAAGTAACGGTTTTGCAGCGCAACTTAATACAGGCCGAAATTCTCACAGGGTGTGGTTCAGGCGAAATGGTGTACATACCTCGAATACCACTCATCCCCAACAATTACCCCTTTCAATTTAAACGCGCCCAGTTTCCAGTTGCTGTATGCTTTGCCATGACGATAAATAAGTCGCAGGGACAAACCCTAAAAGCAGCTGGTATCAAGTCAACAAGATGTTTCTCGCATGGACAACTGTGTGACTGTATGTGGCTTGCTCGCGGGTCAGTAGCGCCGAAAATCTATTTTTATTAGCCGCTGAGGGAAGAACTGCTAATGTTGTCTACAAAGAGATTCTTTGAACTTAACTCTGAAACATGATATTTGTTTATATTTGAATAATGTCCTGGCTACTTCGATTGCGTCATTTCATTTCAATGTAACACAGGTTACGCGAAAAGCGACCTAACGCGGGCGAAGCCGCGGGTAACAGCTAGTAAGTAGTATAAAAGTAAGAAAAAATATTTTGAATAGGAGTTCTGGAAAAGTACACATTGCTTTCGCCGAACCGAAAAAGGGCAATTTTCTATTATACTAGACTAGCGACCCACCCCGGCTTCGCATAGGCATAAAAACCTTCCTTTTGAATCCATATTAATATTATAAATGCGAAAGTCTGTCTGTCTGTCTGTCTGTCACCTCTTCACGGCTAAACTGCTGGACCGATTGTGATGAAATTTGGTAGGGATGTAGTTAACGACTTGAGGTCAAACATAGGCTACTTTTGGGCGCGATATAACCGAGTCCCACGCGGGGCGAAGCCGCGGGGAACAGCTAGTCACTACATATTTAAAAAAATGCATCAAAATCCGTTGAGTAGTTTTAAAGATTTAAGCATACAAAGGGACATAGGGACAGAGAAAACGACTTTGTTTTATACTATGTAGTGATTATAGATAGTAATAGAACCAAGCCATCAATAATTAACCTCTCAACGATGAAAATTATGAGTTCTTTTTGTTTCGTCTGGTATCTGAGGGGTAAGGAATGTATAAATTGTTTCAGCTAGCGTTGAAACTTACCAAGTACTCAAGGACTAGTTGTTAATTAGCTTATAATGCTTGCAGATAGTCATCTATCTAGATAAGCTAGGGAAAAAAGTGTTCCTCACACCTGTAAAATCTAGCATAGCTGTGACCCCTTTTCAGAAACAGGTCAGTGCGCCGTGCTGCCGCATACATTAGCTACCATATTTCATGAGCAAAGCGTTTTTTTTCTGAACAATTTCAGTGTTTGATTACTTGCTAGAAATCAGATGCCCTCAGGCAGCTTGAAAAATCTACGTCTTATGATGGCCACTAAGATACTCTATAGGAAAGTATGATATTATAGCAGATAGTATGATAATAAATATTATCTGCTAAAGTTTTTAAAGTAAAATGATTTTTACTCACTCGATAGTTTTATCCTATCAAAACTAAAAATAAATTCTCAAAAAAAGTGGTCGTAGAAACTTTTAACACGTTGGCGGACGTTTTTGAAAACACAATAGAAGTTTAATTGTTATAACTGCTATAGCAGTTGTGTGTCCGCTAACGTGTCAAGACGCAAATCCGAGTTTGAAACAAAAACATATGTTAGAAAAGTGAGAGATGATTGTTTAAACATAGAGGAAAAATCCTACATTAATCATTTCATTACTGTATCTCAGATTTAATTGGAGGAAAAAATGTTACTCATTTATTCGTATTATTTCGTTCTCGTTATCAAAGCGACGCTGTAATTAATGAAATATGCGGCAGTAATTAGTATCCTTAACGCTGCTTAAGTGTCTGCTAATGAAACTGTCAGGAATGATGAACCCATAATATTTTATTGAAGCATTAATTTCATTCAGTGGAATTATGATTAAATTTTTGAGATAATTTGTCGCTTTAGTACCTAATCAAAACTATCTAAAAGACTAAATAAACAAAAACTATCTAAACTTTAAATTTACTATTCAACAACTTTCTGGGATAAGTCCGCCTCGTACTTTTGTTTCAATTGTATGTTTTTATATTTAATTTTGTTTTAGTGCAATAGTTATTACAAACAAACAAACAGTTTACTGTATGAACGTTTATCATCATCATTACGGTGTTGATTTGCATTTTTATTTAAATTACAGTATTTTTATTTGTAAGTACTTTTATGTACGTAATGTAGTTTCATTTTAAATTTCTTAAACCAGTTGAAGAATTTTTTATTTCAGCTTTTAATACGAGTATGTGGCCAAGTATTGGGTAAAGTCAGGGGTAAAATCATAGATTAAAAAATTTGCCTCGCGCTCGATTCCGAATTCTTTGGGCAAAATCCATAAGCCATTTTGTCTAGAGAAGGATAAGACTTATATATATATCTTAGATTTTACCGTAGATAATTAATAATTAACCTATTTATTTTGAGATTCCCCTCAATCTAAGCTTATTAGTAGCTTCATTTGAAGGGCAACTTCGAGAAGCCCTTTAGACTCGATAGACGGTTGAGGCTTGACTTGAATCATCGCCTATTATTTTGCCTATAGCTTCAGATTAAGTATTTTTTTATTTTTACTAAAATGAATAATTTCAGAGTAAATTTACGATTATATTATAAACACTTCAAAGGTTAGAATATCTAAATTTAGAAGCGTATCAATTTTACTAATGTATGTATACGTACATTTTATTTTGTTTACTGATTTGACACGTATCGACTTATCTTCCAGTGAAGGTAAACACTACCGAAGTTGAAGTGGATTGGAGGAATGATTTCAAACTGAAAAAAAAAATTGTGGTGTAACTCTTAAGATAAAACGAAGAAATTTCATATAACTGAATGTCAACTATTAATTTGTAACATCCATATTACTATCAAATTGAAATCCGTTTAAACTTCGGTCACTGGTTAAGTAGGTACATAGATTTTGCCTGATAGATATTTTAAATCCACACTTGGAGGCGCTTCACTTCTTGAAGTCATTAAATATTGTCAAAATTTATGAGAATAGCAAACAGTTCATTGGGAAAACGAAATTTTTTTATGATACGAAAAGGTCCGAAGATAGAACCCTGAGGTACACCAGGTCCTGTATTTCTCAGATAAATATTTTTAAATGCATTTTTTTTCTATTCACAATGTCAAGCAATTGACCACGATCCCACCTGATTGTTACACACGTAATAGTTAGGGATTAACAATCCAGATACAAGTTTATAGGAACTTTCCACCTTAATCCTTCATACAGTATCTCCTCTGGAAGGCCTGTGGTTGTTTAAAATTTCGTCGCCATTTCTACTGCATGCATCAAATGCATGTGATAGTTCTATTTGGGCCTTCTTTGCTACATCTAATACATCGACATACCAAGCTTCCATTGTAACATCAAACCACCTTTGTGCCCCAATCAGCATGCAGATTTACCAGCGATTTAGCACTTGGCGCGTCCGCCGCCGTACTCTGTATGGTACGGGATATTCTTGATTGATTGCATCGTTTCCTCGGTCGATCATCGCTTGTGGTCTTTGTCCAGTTGAGAGTAGATGGATGATGGATGTCGCTGTTGCTACTTTAGCGTATCATAATGATACTGTATTTGATTTAGATTTATTACCTTTTTAGCATAACAAAAATATAGAGGCTAGGGGTTACGTAAATGCTGACCACGGTCTTTACCAATTTAAATATATTTGTACTTTTTGGTTCCCACAATGGAGCGTTTGTATTGGGTAACGTTCCTTGAAAGACGAAGTTATGAGGTTTTTTATAAATGTAAACATTACTATGCTATCACCACCATCGTCAATTTAGCCACAAGTAGTCTAACTATTTGACATAGGTCCCCTCCATACATCTCCACGCTGATCGGTCAATATCAGTCTGTTCAATAAATAATGATTAAATTAAATTTTTCTGTTTCAGCATGAGGTCACGGCGGTGGTGTGGTATCCGCATGGAAGCCAGGCGGACTGTTGAGCCCGCGCTGCATCCATTGCGCGCGCAGTTTCGCCGCGCCCTGCCGGAATGGACCGCGCGAGTGTCCCGTCGTCGTCGGAATGCGCGAATCATCGGTCGCTCCAAGGAGGACCCCGCGAAACCCTCGATACCCCAGCCTCGCCAGAGGCCTTAGATCCAGAGACTTCGCGGCCGGCGCCGCGTGTGCTACCTTCTATACCGGAGAGTGAACCTCTGTTACACGATCCAGTCAGTGCTAGTGTCAGTGAAAATGTCAAGAAAGCTAATGGGAGATCGCTGCATGTGCAGTTCGACGCGCAGTCCCCGCCTGCGCCTGTCTCGGTGTCGAGTTCTAGTTCAAGTTCCTCGGACGACGAGGATGTGTCAATCGCGGAGGCCCGGCCCCCCGACGGTGGGTGGGGATGGGTCGTCGTCTTCGCCTCCTTCATGGTCAATCTCATCGCTGACGGAATCACGTTCAGCTTTGGAGTATTCTTCCCCCACTTCTTGGAGTATTTCGGCGAAGGAAAAGGCAAAACAGCCTGGATCGCCGGAATCTTCATGGCGATGCCGCTGTTATCAGGGCCCATCGCCAGTTTCCTCACGGACAGATACGGATGCAGGCGTATGACTATTGTTGGTTCAATTCTGGCCACACTTGGATTCGTCATATCCGCCTTTGTAGACAATATGGAAACACTGTTCATCACATTTGGTATTATGGCCGGATTCGGCTTAAGTTTATGTTACGTAGCGGCTGTAGTCATAGTCGCCTATTACTTTGAGAAGAAACGCTCGCTAGCTACTGGTATATCAGTATGCGGGAGCGGCATTGGAACTTTCATATTTGCGCCATTGACGTACGTTTTACTAGACGAGTATGGCTGGCGCGGAACCACTTTGATATTAGCAGGACTGTTTCTGAATATAGCAGTATGTGGCTTGCTGTTCAGAGACTTGCCATGGACGACGACGATGAACGAAGAGAAAGCTAAAGAAAGGAAGCGCAGACGAGAGAGAAAACGAAACAAACGCTACGGCTCTTCTGCAGACAGTTTCTCGGACAGTAAAAGCAGTGCAGCTGGTTCTACTAAAGCGAATGACAAACCAGACGTGGAAACAGTTGTGTCTCCAATAGTGCCCCAGTTTAGTTCTTTAGTAGACTTGCCAACGTTCATGACTGGTGGGGAGGGTGTGTCCCTTGAAGTATTTGAATTGATGTCGAATAAGGGTCGGGCGTACGCGATTTTAGCTCAAAATTACCCTGGGGTAATGTTGCCGTCTCGGAGCTTCAGTGATAGTGGAAGATTACACGAGCAATCGCCTCCTAGGGCGTTGATGTCTCCTACCACGCCGGGAGCAATGTCCCCTACGACGAATCAAGCCCCGGAGAGTAATAATACTTCAGGGAATGACAAAGCTATATCGCTGTGGTTGCGACGTCAAGGAGCTCAGGGATCTTCGAAGAAACCGCCTGCTTTCCTCAAAGACTTGAGGTTGCATCGGCATTCTTTGACGTACAGAGGCGCAATGCTGAATATCAATAGATACAGGCTCAGAGCTTCATCCTGTCCTAATATCTTCAAGAATTCTATGACCACCATTGCTAAAGAAAAGGTATTATAATTTTGCTAATTTTACTTCTAACAAGCACTTAAATACAAAGCACCAAGAAATTAAATACATAGACAGAGATCTAACTGTTAGTTTATGTCTTTAAAAATATCCAAGTTAATTCAAGGCCTATTTGCTTTTCGTGCGTTTTCCAGTTATTTTGATTTTTAAACCAAACTACTTCACGAAACTATTCCATTCAAACAAAAAAGAACTTTGAAAATCGGTCAAGGAATGAAGGAGATATGAGTTAGCAAACATAAAAAAATAGCCGAATTGACTTCCTCTTTCAACTTCCTTATTTAAAAATAAGAAGTCGGTTGAAAATAGTCTGCAAATAACGAGCGGTGAATAACTACCGATAGTCCTGCAATCCTAAAAGAGAGTCCAAAGGAATCTTGGAAATTGAAAACACGAAAAAGCTTACCAATAGTTTAACCATAACTTCCAGGTACAATGGTACGCCGGCCTCTGGGACTTCTGGGACCTCGCCGTGGACGTCCTAGACTTCTCTCACTTTCTCAACCCGGCGTTCCTCGTGTTCGCCATATCCAACTTCCTGTTGTACGTGTGGTACGACGTACCATACGTGTACATATCGGATAACGCCATGCAGATGGGCTTCACTGAGTCACAGTCGTCCATGCTGATCTCTATCATTGGGATCTTGAATATGTTTGGCGAGGTGAGTGATGAATGAATGAATGAATGAATAAACACTATTACATGTCGTACATTGCGTTAATAGATCGTTGTATTGTACAAGTTCGGAATAAAATTTATAATAATATTTTCACAGATTACACAATACTATGCTAGTACAGATATACAACCGCCATACAAAGACTGTACTAATAGAGTCTCCCCATACTGAGACATATTACCGCCATGTATCGATCACTTGATGAACTAAGATTCTAACTCCAATAACTTATTAAATATTTGTGGTACGATATTTTAAAAAATCATGTTTTAATTATACACACTCTTTTCTCCAAAACAAGCGGGAGGTTAATTAACTAATTTTTTTTTAAATCCTTGTAGCACCACCTATTGGCAAGAAAAGTAATTAAATGTTTTTATTAGGTAATGGAAACACATGATAATGCAATCGTTAATGTAATGCATTTTCTTCCAGCCAACCTAAGGATGATATAATATATTTAAAGGGTACACAAATGAGGAGCTCTTTAGCCTGCGTGCGTGTTTGCAACGATAGCGTGTGTAAAGTGATAGCGAACGCGGCCTAGCTTGGATTGGTCGCTATATTTGTTACTCTTTCACAAGAAAACGGCTGGACCGAATTGGCTGAAATTTAAAATGGAGATTGCTTACACTCAGGAACAGCACATAAGCTATATTTTATCCCGGAATTCCCACGGGAGCAGAGCCCGGGCAATAGCTAGTTTTACTCATATACCGGCTAAGCTTAGTAACAATGAAAGACACTTTAGAAGTGATATATTCTTATCTAATTCATTTGCTCAAGTAGTATTAAACAAAGTATTGACATTTACACACGCCGCTGTTATCTTATCAGTAGTTATCATGTCATTGTTTAGATTGGTGATTTAATTATTATTATTTTTTACTGTTGACCCAGTTCTAACCCGTTCTTGGAAACCGTAGACGTTAATTAATGAATATATCTTTTTATATATATTATAGTTTATATTATATAAAAAGATTATTCTATCAAGACTATTATATTAAACCCACATTACGATCTCTGCTTGACCCAAAGGTTGACTGTTAGATAATGCTTTTAGCATTAAGTTCGCCTATTGTGCTATAAAACTGTATTTTTACTACGTAGTATAAAACAGAGTCGCTTTCTCTGTCCCTATGTCCCTTTGTATGCTTAAATCTTTAAAACTACGCAACGGATTTTGATGCGTTTTTTTAAGATGAGTGATATAAGAGGAAGGTTTTTATGTCCATGCGAAGCCGGTGCGGGTCGCTAGTGTACAATAAAGTTTAAATGAATAAATAAATACTATAACTTTCGCGTTTTTATAAAAGTAGGATAGGATAAGTGGTCCAATGTTTAAGGCATTTGCCTGAAGACCCGGAGGTCGTGGGTTCGATTCCCGCGGGAACCATACTTTATTAATTTTATTTAAATTTAAATTCTATTGCACAGAATACAATTTTCCTTGCACAAAACTTAATGCTAGGACTTTGTCAACCTTTGGGTTAAGCAGAGAACGGTTAGTAGTTTTTTGTAAGTTGTTTCTAGTTTTTTTAAGACATTGCATTCTTAAATCACCTGATTGTCTGACAATAAATATGATTCCGTCCTTCGGAAGGTACGAAACCCATTGGTTCCGGCTGCCATCTGTACTGGTAGTCGTGAAAGGAACCACGTCAAAGGCCGAGAGGCGGTTTCGAATATCAGTGACGGGTGCGCATTGTCTTACTAACTTTTCAACTCCAATCATATATCTCATACCAAATAAAATCATAATGAACATTCTTTAGAAAAATTAATTTAAATTTATTTATTTTCATAATATCTTTAATTATATACTTCTTGTCTGACACCAAGGTGGGATTGTCAATTGATCCTGTAACCCACACGATATGATGATGATAAATCCCGTTATCAAAACTACTTTCTCTCTCTTTCAGATCCTACTAGGCTGGTTGGGTGACTGGGAGTGTGTGAACGCGAGCCTTGTATACGCAATTTGCATGGTGTTTTGTGGCATAGTCACGCTCATTATGCCGCTATTAACCGACTATTTCGCATTGGCCGCCGCTGCCGGGGCATTCGGTGCCTTTATAGCGGCCAACTATTCTTTGACGAGTATTATCCTGGTGGAGCAAATTACGCTGGAGAAGTTTACCAACGCGTATGGACTGTTATTGCTGATACAAGGCGTAGCCAATTTAGTTGGACCTCCTTTGGCAGGTTAGTTCAGTGTTGTTATGTTTCTACTTATATTGGTCGTAGTTTCTAGAATATTCTGATTTATAGCGGCCAACTATTATTGACGAGTTTCCTGGTGGAGAAAATTACGCTGGAGAAGTTTACCAATGCGTATGGACTGTTATTGCTGATACAAGGCGTGGCTATTTTGGCTGGACCTCCTTTGGCAGTGTAGTGTTGATAGGTTTCTACTTAGACTGGGGGGCTACCATCAACTATTTGGCAGGCTCGAAACGTGAGTGAGCGAAATGGCGCAATACATGATGTAAGCCATTTCGTTTACCCATTCGTCGTTGCAAGGTTTTTTTTTCTATTATTCTATACTATTGATCAGAATATTGTTTATGAACTATTTTCTGGAATTTACACTACATATTTCTTTCATCTCGCTCAACTAGATTGTTCTAGTAATGGTACATTACTGACAAAGCCAGAAATAAAGCATTTACGGTCGAGCAATATTATCGTACCGAAAAGAAAGGATGAGACGAAATCTAGAAACAAACGTGGACGGTTCTTGCTATTTCGGAGGCTTGTATAGTGCTTTTCTTACGCTTGCGAGGAAATATCGTGTAAAATTTATCTTTGACGCCAATAAAGCAGGGCTCTAATATTTAAATTTCCGGCAATCCTTTTATGTCATTCATGTGAAGAAGTGAAATGGTCTATTTTTTTAATATGGTTCTCAAACGGCTAATTAACAGAATAAATCTTATTCCAGGATGGGTGTACGATATAACAGAGTCCTACGACCTCTCGTTCTACCTCGCCGGCGTTTTCATCGGCCTATCCGGGCTGACCCTGATAGTGTTGCCAGTTTACAAACGAACCAAGAAATACAACCAGAAGAAACAGTCCCAAGACATAGAGAAACAGGTTGGTAACGGGGAGATCAAACAGAACGGGAAACTTGTTAATTAACCTATTATATATACAGATTATTGGGAAATGGCATGACAAGTTTTGACGAGGAAACATTAGGTTAGCTCCTATGGAGCGAAACGTGTGCGGTAGTTAGAATTATATTGTTTGAGAATGTAAGAAAAATGTTTATGGTGCAATTATTTATATTGATCGGACTTTATGTTCAGCAGTTATTAGTGCTTAGAAAAATTCTAATATACAAATCATTAGGAGTCGTTTTTTAGATTTAGTCTATTTTACTGAACTCTCATCTTCTTTCTAGCTGTTGCCCGCGGATCCGCCCTCGTGGCACTCTTTTAGATCGCGCCCAAAAGAAGCTTATTAAGACTTCAGGTCCTTAGCTATAGCTATACCAAATTTAATCAAGATCGGTCCAGCGGTCTAGCCGTGAAAGCGTAATAGACAGGCTTCGCTTTTATAATATTAGTATCGATAGTATAGATTTATGCTAATGACACCACTCGCCAATCTTTCGCGGTTCGTATGTACCTAAACTTGACTGCCAAGCTAACTAAACTACTAAATCTTATACAGAAAATAATATTTTGGACACGAATCACTACATAGTATGAAACAAAGTCGTTTTCTCTGTCTCTATGTACACATTGTACACATTGTTTGTATTTGTATTCAACATGTATAATTTGTATGATAATGGTACAATAAAGAGTATATCTATCTATCTATGTCCCTTTGTATGCTTAAATCTTTAAAATTACTCAATGGATTTTGATGCGGTTTTTTTAATAAATAGAGTGATTCAAGTGCCGGGGCGGGTCGCTAATTAAAGTAATATAAGCTATACGCAGCTACAACACTAATTATGATATCCTAAAATTATTAATACCAGCATAACAAAAAGATTTGCAACGAAAACGAAAGTAATTCAACAAAACTCGAAACAAAAATCAATCACTAGGTATTGCAGTTTTCTCGGCTGCCTTCTGGTATTTGTTAAAGGAACCACGCCAGAGGTCTTTAGACCTCGAAGAACTCTGACACCGCGGTGGGAAGGGTCACGATATGATAATGACCATGTTTTGAGCAAAAGTCTAGAATCAAGGTTCACGATTTTTTATGTCAATGACTATTACTATCACTACATAGTATAAAACAAAGTCGCTTCCCCCATCTGTCCCTATGTATGCTTAGATCTTTGAAACTACGCAACGGATTTTGATGCGGTTTTTTTAAATAGATAAAGTGATTCAAGGGGGAGGTTTTATATAGCATTGCACCTGTGCGAAGCCGGGGCGGGTCGCTAGTAATATCTGAAATAAAATCCATACTAATAATATAATAAAGCTAGAGTTTTTTTTAAATGTTGATAACTTTAGAACTGATGGGATTAAAAAAAATCTTTCTGCATATAATAGCTTGATTCTTGGGGAAGGTTATAGGCTATAAATACATACAAACCACGGGCGAGCGAAACCGCGGGGAAAACATAGTAGAAGATAATAGATAACGATCAATATAAATAGTTACACGCCTATGTATTAGTTTTCGTAATATATATCTCGTAGTTAACGAGTTGATCGAAATGCAGTTAGGATTTCTAGTATTTTAAGATTAATAAAAATTATAAATAAATAAATGCAGACTTTTGTACAAAACTGTGATTTTTTTTCTTTTTTCCCTGTTTTTGATTTAAATACAATTAAAAACCTTCAACTAAAAAAAAAAACTGTAAAAAAAGCTTAAAAAAAGTCCAGTCCCGGCAAATTATTACCCCGAGGTAGGGTGACCCTAAGGCTGGCAACATTGCCACGTTGGATGGCAATGACGATTTTGCTTTAAAACTCAGTTGCCAAGGCGGGATTTTTTGGGCTAGGTTGGTATAAGCCAGCCAGATTTTTTTTAATTTATTTTGTATGAAAGTCTGTGTTTTCGATAGATTTTGGATGAGGCTGTCTGGTGTAATGTGTAACTACCCAATCTGTATGAAGGCAACGTTTTGTGAAAGACAATATTTGATATTGTAAGACGTAAAAGAAATTCTTCCTATATTGATGTAACGTGTCGGCCATCCTTGTTTTGTGCGTGTATATTAAAACTTCAAAAAAAAAAAAATTTTATTTAAAATCATAGTTCTAGGTATGTTTAAAGGCATTAGAGCTATAATCGCATAATTTTCTATAGTTTTTAAAAAAAAAACACAATTAAAGATGTAAGAAAAATGTGATGAAATTTTTTAGTTTTAATAACTATTTCGGACTACTAGCTCGCGAATTTTATATTGGCATCTCCCTCTCTCTTCTAAAACTATTAAAAATATATAAAGTTGACTCTTTTCGATGAGGCTTAAGGTTTGGAATTCTAAGTATAAATTGAGATGCGCAACTTAGTTAAGGTCACTTAGGGACAGTGGGCCACATAGAACAGTATACCACGTTGAGTGTTAGGGTAAGTGTGGTGGTATACTTTTCTCTGTGGCTCACTGTACCAACCGAAAGCGCTCGCACTGGTGCGTAATCTCCATGAATTAACTAATATAATAAACAACTAGACGTATCACCGTCAAAAAATTAGGTTATGAAGTAATTTAACTCCAAATTATTGGGCTGAAACTAATTATAGATACATAAATAACCACCAAAGACTGCCTCACATTTTAAACAGTGAAATAAATGATCTTCCTATAGTTTTATTAAGTAGATATAGCTGATTAATCCCTTCGCCTAAGGGTCAGTTCAGACAACGGAAAAATGCTTGGGCAATTTACTAGTTAAATTGGAACAATTATCTTTCGCACAAGCTTTATTTTGTTTTTTACCTTGTCGACGAGAAGATATAGGTGTAATAAATGCGTGACAAAAATAAAATTTCCGTGTATAATTCTGAGTGCACCTTAAGTCATGCTTATAATAATAATGCAATGTCATCGAAACTAAGCCTATTTAAGCTTATTGTACCACATTTAAAGCAATAAAGTGATCATTACATTCATTTATTCGTTCATTCATTCATTCATAAGTCACGTGTCAATTATCTAAGTCTTAACTTAGAATTGATTACAAAGAGACATCGAGACAGGTTAAACAATATAAAAGCTTGTAAAAAGAACCGTATTACCCACAGATATTATTTCACTAGCTATTTAAGTCCCACTGTAGGGCAAAAGCGGCCCTTTTTTCTATTCCTCTCTATTCTGTAATGTTACTCACACCATAGCAAAACATTCTTCTGTTCTAATTGAACTGACCCTAACATGAGTATATTTTTTTAAATCAGTGCACGCGAAGGGGTTAATATCAGTTTCTATCGGATTTCGGTAGTGTACCTATTTATTATAAGAAATAATGGATATTTATTGGAAAGTAGAGTACAGTAAACGGCGATAAAGAATGTTCAATGAGTTTTTCTGCCTACAATAAATTAAAAAAAAAATCGTCTAAATTCGGCAAATTTGATGGTGTCTCTGCACATGAACATTAAAATAAATTTGATGGAGTGTCTTCTTCCTAGCCTTAAAAATATCCTTTTTTCCGGAAACAAAAAATAAATTGTTTTTTTAATATAATATTTACGACAGAAATGTTACGTGATCGACCACTATTAATAAAAAAAAATAGAAAAAAATACCTTTATTTTCTTAACTTCATGTACAGTCAAATATAAACATTAGAAACTGGAAAGTACACAGGAGCCACTTAATTCTATAGAAATTTATTTTGCAGACCCGCTTTATTAAAAAATTTGGTCATAATATTTCTTACTCTTATTAGAAATCTATACGTCATCACAACCAATTCTGTCGCTCCGTACGCTTTTTGTCTACCTTGCCGAAACCACAGAGCAAGAAAGAATTTATTTATAAATATAAGAATATATTATTATTCGCGCGAGGTATATAAAAATTCCTTGATGTAATGTGCATTCTTTATCGTCGAACCCTGTAAGTTTGAGAATCACAGAAATTAAACGTACCAAAAACGTATGTATGGTTTGAGATAAGAATTAGCGTGTAGTGTAGGCGAACCGTGGTTTCTACTAACTAGCACATGTACAAATATAAAACACCAGTTTTATAGAGTTATTAAATTAATAATTGAATAAGTTGGATTAATAATTGAATAAATTAGAGTAATAATTGAATTAATTGGAGTAATAATTGAATTCATTGGAGTAATAATTGAATACCTTGGAGTAATTACTAAATACATTCGAATAATGTTTGCTCTTCTGTGATGGGGCTTCTTTTCATATCTTATATTCACACATATAGAACATTTTAATTCAACAGTTTTTATATGTAATGATATTTTTTCAGTAAGTTGTAAAATTATGAGGCTCAAAATTTGTTCCTAATTTCTTTAAAAGCCGCATGTTTTTTTTTAAATCCAAGATTTTTAATGTATTTTTTGTTACAATCGCTAAAATTATTGATTTCAAAAGTAATATGTCATTGCAGAAAATAGTTATTGCATCTTGGACAACTACAGTAAGCTTTTGCAAACTACAATCTGAAAGAATTTAGACGGAAATTCTAAGTGACATAACTATTCGCCAGGTGGCGTTTTACAAGTTTAATATGAAAATTTAATCATATATGCTACAGGCTGAAATTATTCAAATGTTTTTAAAATGCTTTTTAATTCAACAATTTTAGTATTGAAATATTAATGGCGAAAGGCAATATAGGCCATTGGGCAAATTCAATACCTATAGCCATTTTGCCTCGACAAGAAGGATATTAAAAAAAGACGACAATCACATAGTAACAATATCATAAAAGTAACAATGTCTTAAATTGACTTTTTAACATTTGTAGTAGCTACTTTATAATCTTCACGCAGAGTTTTTTGTGATATTAATGCAATTTAGTTGTAAGCGAATGTAATTTTCTTGCCAATCTTAAAGTAATGATGACATGTGTAAATGTAGATTTTATTCAACTGTTACAGGTAAGAATTCATGGGTACTCAGTGTACTGTGTATCTCCGTTTTGTTAAATAATGATTTTAAAGTGCAAACGGGCTAAGTATCGTGAATGAATACACTTTGAATGTCATTAAGACTTGCAAAATCAAGTGCAATGCGTAAAAGGCGGCCTTATCACAATAAGCAATTTTTTAAGGCAACCTTTTCAAAATTGACCTTTTGTTTATGAATAAAGGTATTGTAATAACAATTATATAAACATTTATTAGACACGTATTGAGCAATTTGCGTAATGTATTGGAAATTTATTATAAATATTGAAATCTGCATGTCAACCAGAGATTTTGTAAAATGACCGTACTTTATTTTCTCTGCGCTATGGTACACATTATATATAACCATTTTCTGCACATTATACTTATAAAAAAAATGTATGTAATTCGGAATCACGATTAATGTGTTTATAAATCATGTTCTTATAATTTTTATCAATATAATAAAAGACGTGAAGTTATCTGCTTCGATGTTTATTTGTGTTAATTTTATGATTTTCTAAGCATCCGCAATGTTGGAAGTGATTGTAATGAAACGGGTATAAAATAAAGTTATGTACCACTCCTGTGTAGCTTTTTAGTAAAAATTATGTTTCGAATTTATTTTGTTTTGTTTTATTTATTGGGTGATATGAATAGTAACCGTTTTTTTGAGCTTTAACTGGTCAATGCTAATGTCTATGGGAAGGGCCTGTACCTGTGTCTTTTTGGTAAGTTATTGCGGTTATTATGATGTCGAGAAGTTTCTACAATGGCATTTTTTGGTAGACAACGAATAATTTTGCCAATCTGTAGTTTTTGAATTTATTACATTTTTGACTAACCTCAAATATGACTTAATTAGTTGTATTTCATTACAAAAATCTTTGAATATAATCTTAATAATCACACAATAGTGCCTAGTAATACTAATTTAAAGTAAATATATATATAATTTTTCACCTTTTTCAAATTTATTCCATTATTAGTATTATAATCTGCAATTACCCGGTTTATTGTAGGTTTATCATAGAATTTATATGTCCTACTCAAGTTATAACTCGCGCTACATGTTCGAAACTCCCGGACATTTTTAATAATAATTAATCTTTTTTTTTCATAATAATCTTTACAGTACAGTTAACTACAGAATTCATACATCAATTTATGGTAAAGTGTACTCTGCAGTTATATGAAACTATATACATATATTATATAAATATAAATCTGATTCATAAAAGAAAATTTGCAATTCACGTGTAAATAATTTTATGTAATAATTTCCATATTTATCTCTTCAAAATATGTAATTGATACCTTGATAATGCAACACAGTTAAATAATGTGATACACTTTCAAATTAATAGCCAGAAACATTTAATTATAAATAGTAATTCAATCTATGTAGTGATGTTAAAATACATCATATAAATTATAAAATTAGGCAGCGGGACGTTGTGGTTCTCGCTTTAAGAAATTGACTATTATTGATTAAAATAAAGAGACCATTTTAGCTTCAAACGTGTTTTATTTCATTTGCTCTACCATGAGATTTCACAAGCAATCACAAGCGATTGTGTTGTATTATAACATTTTAGCTATAGTGAGCGAGCGAGGCCGTTCTTTTTTTATACTTTGGTTCACACAGCCAACTATAGATATAAACTTAAGAGTACTAAACCAACTGGAGTGGCCGCCGTCAAAGTCAAAGGAAACTCCACTGATCTTTCAGAATACCATGTCTACTAACCGTTTACATGGGTCAACTAGGCGGTAGTGTACGGTAGAGAATAGTGAACCGGGGTGGGGAAGAAAGTGGTAGAGTAACTACCTCCCGGTGAGAGTTCAAATTTTTAGAACTCTACCAATACTGTTTACATGGGTATAATTAGTAGTATAGTTAGAACTCTACTGTGCTACTTTACAGTTTACTCTACCCGTGTATGGAAGGCTTATCTCTTTGTCCCTAGTATGAGATTTTTAAACGCAGAGCCAGACGCCAGCAAATTTATTAGTTGCCTTACTATCCGCCATTACTCTGTACTGGTTTCTCATACAAAATAGCTTATCGCTTGCTTAACCCATAGTAATCACTTTCTTCCTTAGGGCGGGAAAGAAATTTCAAAATTAGAACATAATTTTGCCTGTGAATTTGGAGGAAATCGGCAACAAAAAATTTCAACAAAAAAAAATGTGAATGTATAAACAGCCAGTGTTAATTAAAAAAATATTTATTAGGGTCAGCACTCATCAAGAGCAAAGCATTTTCTGATAACACTAAAATATTAACTTCATGAATAATGGGTATACAGTGAAAAATAAACCCATGTACAAACGCGACGGTCCTGAACATAACGGTTCATTTTTTTTTTTTGATAAAACTAAACTCGCTATAACAGTTCATGGTAACCCCTCTGCAGTGCTCTTGGTGTGCGCTGATCTTAAGCGGAACGGAGAGGCCCCCATGAAGCGCGCGGTATGTTCTATATTTAAAATTTAAAACTGAATTACCAACACAATATCATTTATTAAGAAGGTACTACTCATGTTTTTACTATTATTAATTTTAGAAAAATGTCTTTTTTTACTTTCCTTATATTCGAAATGAAAAGTAGAGTGTTGACTATAGCCGCCCTCGCTACGCTCGGGCGTCTAAATGCCTCGCACGGGAATTATTCCTTTCCTCCCTTGTATAACAATCTACTATTGCGTTGCTTAATTTTTATCGTATATTCTTCTATCGTCATTGTGTGTTGGACAACAAAAGCGACAGATGAAAAGAGAATGCATGCAACAGAAATGTGAATGTTGAGATGGATGTGTGGAGTTGGTTACAAGATTAGATAAAATTAGGAATGAGTTCGTAAGAGGAAGTATGAAAGTGGCACCCATAAACAAGAAGTTAGAAAGCTATAGGTTAGGATGGTCTGGCCATGTCGTGAGGAGGGAGGATAGCCATGTAACGCAAAGTGTATTGAATATGGATATAATAATAACAAAAAAGAGATGGATGGATTGTGTGAGGGAGGATATGACCAAGAGGGGTGTGACGCGGGATATGGCTGGAAATAGATATAAATGGAAGAAACTTACATATTGTGCCGACCCCACATAGGAAAGTGGGATAAGGTAAAGGGAAAAGAAGACGAATTCTATAGTCATTCTAGCGTTTTCTCAGTTGATTACGAGACCAATCCGTTTGACTTTGGAGCTCGGACTTTCCCCTCTGTAGTCGGAATTCTTTTATACCTGAGATAATGCTATTCTTGTTATTGTCATATTGATCTAGGTAGAGGTTAAGTGGCATCGACATATAAATTACTCCGTATGTGCTCATTCTTTTGAATTTTACATATCTACAAGTTGTTTACATAACAATTTACTTAAATATATTTTTAAGTGACTTATAATTTAACTTTTCAGTAGGTATCTAACCTATACCTTATTAACTTGATTATAAAAAACGGTATGGTTACCGTACCTACATCATACTTCTTTGATGTCTATTTTCTATTTGGAATTCCTTCAATCCCTTACTCTGTGTTTCCTTCATATAACTGAGTCTTAGCTTGAAGTACTTGTTCCTACACTTTTTTCTTATCTACGTAAGATAAATGCGATAAAAACGCCAATTTTTGATAATTTTATGTACAAGTCGTCAAACATTGTCCATTCTGTGAGCGTCACGACGCGTCCTCTCGTTTTAAGTACTTGTCTTATCCTCTGTTATTAATATAACGAGTCCATGAATCATCACAATACAGAGATTTAGGTAGGTACTTACGTAATGCTTTTTTTTCTTTATTAAAATCATAAATCCACGATTTCATTTACGAACAGCAAAACATTTACATTCGTTCTACCGCGGCAGGCAATTGCCAATCAATAGGTGCTTCTCCAATACTCTCTAGTGCTTCATTAGTCCTTGAAAATGGTTTGGATCCGAAGAAACTGCGATCGTTCGAATAAATACTAGCAGCAGGATGCGGCGCAGTGATGATAAAATGTCTTCTCGAATTTATAAGGGCACTTTTAGACCTTGCGAAATACCCCCACAAAATAAAAACAACTGGTTTTTCACGTTTATTAAGCTGCCTTATAATCTCATCAGTAAAATCCTCCCATCCTAATCCTCCGTGTGATTTAGCTTGCCACTGTCGCACAGTTAGAATTGAATTTAATAAAAGGACGCCTTGCTGGGCCCAGCTCTTCAAATAACCATGAGATACAGGAGCGTGGCCTAAATCATTATAAAGTTCTTCATAAACATTCAGCAGAGAAGGCGGGATTTCGACGCCAGGTTGAACAGAAAAACTCAGTCCGTGTGCTTGATTTCTTTCGTGGTACGGATCTTGCCCTAATATAACAACTTTCACTTCTTCAAATGGCGTAAGTTCAAGAGCGGAATATATAAGATTTCTCTCCGGATAAACAACATTTTCCTCGTATTCTTTGTCCAAAAATTCTTGCAATTGTATAAAGTATGGTTTGGAGAACTCACTGTTTAGAATATTCTGCCAACTGTTGCCTATTTGTGGCTCCATTTTTGTTGTTGTGGTTTGTATGTTGTAAAACTTAGCGATGTAGTAGAGACGTGTGTTCAGCCTGACGGTCGTCGATGCAATGTTATGTTGGTATTGTGCAATGGTTAGTCGCTACCTAGGTAGTACAGCATTCTATAGTCTGTGGTCGCTACAATAATGTATGCAATGCATGCCAGTAGGTAGATAACCATTATGGCGTTATCTTTGCAGCTACGGATCTCTATATTTAGCAACGCTGGACAGAATGCAAAATAATAAATAAGTAAAATTCATTTATTTCAGACAACATATTGGTCCATATACAATTATTAATATAAAAATAAAATCAAATCAGAATTAAAATCATGACCAAATAAATAATAAAGAAACAATTGAAATCACAAATAATAATAGTAATATATATAAATATCAAACTTGCAATCATGATGTAGTGATACTAGTATAGTATCTCCTCCCTAGTTTGTGATGTCGTGTGCCTTGCTTAAATAAATACTTTTTTTTTTTTTTAAAGTCAATTACATAAAAAATAACAGTGCCGTAATAAGATCATGCCAAACGTTTTTTCTGAGGAATGACATACATGAACGTTTAAAGTTGAAATTAATAAGATATGCTCAGGTCTTCGGTCTCTTTTGGTTGTAAAATAATCAAAATTATACGTCAATGCAATCAAAGGATATGACCGTAATTGTTGCAAGTTTTCGTAAATTTTGCGATTTATGATAGGAATCAAATTCTTATGATTTCCGTTCCCATTTAATTAGAGTCAATACCACTTAGCAACTTATTCAGAAATTATGTACACACTACTTAAGCAAAAAAAAAAAAACGAATCTAAACTAGGTATAAACTAAACTTAAAAACTACAAAAATACATAATAATAAATTGTCTACATATATTCTAATGATTTATGCATTATTAAAAATAACTTATTTAGGAATAAATCTAAAAACTGTTTTGTTGTAAGATTTTAAAATAAATAAATGAAGAAATTTTTTTACAAACAAATTGAATCAAAGCGAAAATATTAAAATTACATACCTGTTAAGTCTTTTAGTATTTCGTTTTGTTGGGCGCGAGTCCGACTCGCACTTGGCCGACAATAAGGTAATTTTGCATGTTGCATTTGACTAACGCTAGAACACATTTATTTTCTTTGTAAAGAGTAGTACTTATACATAAGCACTAATAGTTGATTTATGAGAAACTTCAAAACAATTGAAGTTTGCGCAATTTTGATATTTTTGCATTCGCGGCGTTTTCGTAATTCTATGTAAGATGTGTGTCTTCCAGTACCAAAAACAGGCAAGTAGTTGGTACCACAAAAAAAAACTACCAAAACCAGTCAAGTAGTTTGTACCACAAAATTTTTTTTTTTATTTTCAACTGTTAGAATTTTTGACTTAAAATACATTTAATTTTTTTTTTAAACTTGTACGGAGATATTTTTGTACCTTAGCTTTGTACCTAGATTGTTAGAAATTTAAAAATTTATCGCATTCTTTTTATTAGGTCACTAACTGTTCCCCGTGGTTTCATTCGCCATTAGCGTGTATTTACTATAGTTATAACCTTCCCCAAGAATCAGGCTTTCATATACAAAAAGAATTTTGCAAATCCGACCAGTAGTTTCCAAGTTATAAGCGTTCAAACAAACAAACTCTTCATCTTTATTATATTAGTATAGATAGGTTTGTTATACAGTGGCAGGCAATTTCCAATCAATAGGTGTTTCTCCAATACTCTCTAATGCTTCATTAGTCTTCGAAAATGGTTTAGATCCGAAGAAAGTGTAATCGTCCGAATAAAAACTAGCAGCTGGATGTGGTGGTCCGATGATGGAATGTCTTCTTGAATTGATCAGGTAGCTTTTAGATTTTGCGTAAAACCCCCACAAATTGAAAACGACCGGTTTGTCACGTGCGTCTAGTTTCTTTATAATCTCGTCGGTAAATATCTCCCAGCCCTTATTTTCGTGTGATCTAGGCTGCCCCTGTCGCACTGTTAGAATTGCATCCAATAAAAGAACGCCTTGTCGAGCCCAGCTCTCCAAACAGCCATGGGACACAGGCGCATGTCCTAAATCATTATGAAGTTCTTGATAAATATTCTGCAGTGAAGGCGGGATTTCGGTTCCACGTTGCACAGAAAAACACAGCCCATTTGCTTGATTACTGCCATGATACGGATCTTGCCCTAATATAACTACTTTTACCTTTTCAAAAGGCGTAAGTTCCAGTGCGGCATACACAAGATTCCTCTCCGGATAAACGACATGTTCCTCGTATTCTCTGTTCAAAAATTCTTGCAATTCAATAAAGTACGGTTTTGAAAATTCATCAATTAAAATATTTTGCCAACTGTTGCCAATCTGTGGCTCCATTTATGATTTTCTGGTCTGTTTGTGTGTTGTTCCAAAATCAGTAAGCGATGTAGTAGAGAGTGTATTGCGGCTGATAAGGTTGCCAATGCAATGCCGTGATGAACAATGGTCAGTTAGTATTTTATGCTACGTGCCAGCCGATAGATTATATTATCTTAAGAGTTACTTATCGTTATTGACGTCGTCCTTGCAGCCAAGGATCTCTATATTTAGCAGCGCTGGACAGAATTTGTCCGTTGTTGTTTTTGATATGCTCATTTAGGGGTTCTAGAGACTTAAATTCTTCTCCATGCTCTTTTTTTTCAGCTTACCCTTCGGATCCAAGGGAACGCCATGTTCTTGGATATGACGGCACTAGTTATTACAATAGAGCGACCGCCGTCTGGTTTTAATCTTAATTTGGCTTGTTTGCATGTTCCTACTTTCACAGGGGACCATTTATCGTCCTTATGTCTATTAACTATATATTATTTGCAATAATCTCCATAATCATTGAGTTCTAGCACCAGTCAGGTCAAGATAAAAAATGATGTTTTTCTGATTGGCCTGGATCTTGGATGTTTATCTATATACGTATTTGTTTAAAAATAATATAGTGTCGTTGAGTAGCAGTAGTAAATCAACACAAGTTTCGAACTTACTTCGGGGCTAGCTCAATCTGTGTGATTTGTCTATCTCTCTATGTATATATTTCTTTTAATTGCACTTTTATTAATTCTATGCATTCTAGCATACGACTATCCCCACAAAAGATGGACACGCGGTCACCATAGTCTATTTAAACTAATGGTAACTTGACGACAGTTACTTGTGCGCCGCCAACTCGTCGAAGAAGAATAGCAAGGAAAATAGAGACGCCTGGTAGAGACTCCACCAACAAGAGCATAGCTCTTTAAAAAGATATAATACTTAACAATATATATAAGAGCGTAATAGCATACTATTAAGTATTCTGAAGTAATAGCCTAGCAGGACATGTGTGTGTGTCGTTCCTAGCTTGAGATCTTCCGTGCTTCGGAAGGCATGAAAAGCCGTTGGTCAATGCTGCAATGGTAAGATAGCAGCAGATGCTTTTAGCCAGCTAGAAAAATCTGACATTGTTTCGCCACCCTTTAAAAGATAGGTAAAAGATGAAAAAGAGGCGATCAGTTAGGTATTACTGATAAGGACACCCGAGTGACCATGTCGCATTCGGCTATCTAATGTTTTTCTTTAATTCCACCAGATAAAAATTCTATCTATCTAATATTTATTAATAAATGAAAGTAGTCGGAAATATATCTTAAGTACCTTTTCTTTTAATTTATAATCAGTTGCTTACTTATCGCGGCGATTAACGAGTAGAAAGAAGACCAATTAATTATATTCAACAGAAACATAAATAGGCAAAGAATAAGAATAAAAGTAAAATATTCTGAAAAAGTAGTTCATTGGATAACGCTAAGGGATAAGTCGGTAGATTAGGTCATAATTAAATTGTGAAAAGCTTTACAGATTGGCTCTTTGAAGTGGCAGTGGGCAGGGTACATAGCGCGAAAAACATGGGATCGATGGCAGGAGGGTTCTCGAATGGCGACCATGCACCGGCAAGCGCAGCATTGGACACCCACTGACAGATGGATTTGGTTATGACTATGTAGACCTAATTTATTCAGTGTTTCGGAAGGCACATCTTGGTAGTCGTTAAAGGAACGACGTCAGAGACCGAAAGCCGGTTGCGAAGGATTCCGACAACAGGATATGCATGGTCAATGGACTCTGTAGCCCACATGATATAATTATGATCTTCTATGACGTCGGCGTACAAAAATCGAAGTGAATAATTTCACTCACAAAAAAACACGAAATTTTAAAACGCGAAGCTTTAATAAATTTCAACTTTTTCACGACTCAAAAATCACCACGATTTCATACAAACGTTATCTTGCTTCCGCAACGAGGTTTTAATATGGCGCCTATTTTAAAGAAACTTACATTTTTATTCCCCGAAATCTGTCTGTGACAGCGGCAAATTAAATCCCTTCCGAGCCGCACTTATTAAAAACCCGAAAAGCTGCTCTTTTGCAGCACAATGGGTAATCTAGAGGCTGGAAACGGGAGATGTGAATGTTGAGGGGTTAAGTCATAAGATTATAGAGATAAATAAAATCATAGAATTGGCTCCTTTTGGACTACAAAAAAACAAAAAATGATACTTAATGTTTTTTATGTGTTATTTCGATTAAATAGACCATTTAGTGATACCATTTAAATGAAAAAAATATTAAAAATGAATTTAATTTTTTATTGAATTTTAAAAGATACATACAGTGATGACGTCACTCCGCGCGGAAACAATAAAGTCAGGTTATGTTTACTCAAATAAAAATGAGAGATTATGAAAATTTGACTGACTTCTGCTCGAAGTAGTACCAAGCTAAGTAAAGTAAGCAAGTAAGAAGTATCCCAAATATAAATATAAAATGCCTAATTATTGAAAAAATTGAGCAAGCCGCTTATGTCACACGTTGACCTTACTACCTAATTTCTGAAAATGAAGGTCATTGGGTTTTTTGCAACTGTCGCAAAAAAATACTTGCTTAAAAAATGGTTTTTAAATTAGACATTTTCGTAAAAAATTGGAATAGCCAATTTAGAACAGGATAAGACTGACTAACAACCTTTGTAATTGCAGGGCTGTTCAGTCTGGCTTATCTTCAGATATGTCCTGACCGCCCAGACTCCTATATAGTTATGGACCTAGGAGCAGCCAACGACATATCAACACACATAGTTAAAACTAATTAAAGGGTCAAGCATAAGTTGTAATTTAATAAAAATGCTATACAATAGCTCTACAGCGGCAGTCCCCGAGCCACACGTCTTTTTTTTCTAGTTTTGTGCAGATTCCCCAATTTTGAGATGGTCACCCTGCTCTGTGTGTCTTAGTATTTAGCTCTCCTCTTATACTTTGGGTCCGTAAAATGGTAACCACGTTAGTATTAAACGGCGTATTATGAAATTAATTTCCGGATGTGTCGGGACTCACAGTAGCGACGGGAATGTGGAATTATGTCGTTTGTCTTTATGTGTGCTCATATTCTACTAACCGGTTATATTTGTCGTGTCTCTGCATATAATTAAATTGTAACAGGCTGTACTAAGATGTTGTTGAAAACCTACTAACAGTCTTTCTCTACACGGCTGGTTAAGTTCCCTTAGCTTTTTTGTGTGTTTGTAGATGCATAACTCAAAATTGAATGCATTTTTTTTCGATCATAATCGATGGCGAGTGTCCATTTCGGGAGTTGCCAATTTTGCTTTAGTTCGGATGTCTGTCTGTCTGTCTGTTCCGGGCTGGAGGTCGCATTTTTGAACGAATCCTAATAAAACTTGGCACACATTCCTTAATTTCTTTGAAATTTTTTGATTGGAGGGAAAATAATGCGAAATACGTAAAATGTAGGCTCTATATTAGTTGTTAAGTAATCTCCAGCAGTGGTCCGTGACTAAGATAATGGTGATGACGTAGCACAAACCCAGAAGAATGTTAAGTGCATGATAAAAATATAATCCAAGGAAAAAAAATATGAAAAGGAAATAATCGCCTGCTACTTTCATAGAGCCTTATTAATTCAATTCCAGACGAAACTTCACTCAGTAACGTACAATTCTAGAAATAATTTTTCAAGAACTTCAATGAAAATCATTTCAAAATCCAGGGCGTGCGAGATGAAATCAAAAGAAACCAAACACCTGGAGGGAACAAAAAAAAAATGGAGACCACTATTGCAGAACTTACCTTGGTCTGAAATAAGTAGGAAAGTTAGGAAAATTATATGTTTTGGTTTTTGTTCATGTATTTATAGGGTTCCGTATAATAAATTGGAAAATTTAGAGAAAACCCATAAAAGAATCACCAAAATATATTCATATAATATTGTCTGTCTGTCGGTCTGTCTGATAAATATTTATTCCCCATGCTGATCTGGGAGAAAAGAAAAACAGAATGCGTATCAGCTGCTTTTTAGCATAGGTTGTAAAAGTCGACCGAGGGATTCGTGGAATGAGGGAATCATGACATAGGCGATGCGGCTAGCAACTTATCACTATTGATTTCCTGTTCTAACTACCATCATGCTAAACGTGATCTAAGGTCTTACGATCCTAGGATCTGTCTACTCCGCAAGGGATAAAGACGTGATAGATGTACTCTTATAAAAATTAATATGAAATATAGAGAACCCTAACCCGCCAACGCGGCTGTGGTACCACTTAACCCATTAAAGTTTTTACTTTTAGTTTCAACAGCATAATTTCGCAAGGCGGGGTCCGTTGAAACATAAGAATTTTAGCTGAATTTAATTTGTTGTCAGCACGGCCGTGTTAGACGAAAACTGTTTACGACAAACTTAATTAGTGTCTCGAGTGTTGTGTGTTTTTGTTTGCGAGATATTGAATTAAATTCTTGCACTTGAAACGTTAATGTCGCTCTAATTTCTAAAAGGAAAAAGAAATCTACTCGAGCTTTTACCCTCTGCTTCGCTCGCGTATATTTTTAAGAAATGAAAGTAGATAAGTAGAAGGTAGTACTAGTACATAGACATAAATTCCATCTTAGTACCGCTTATGTTAATCTTGACGAGGCCAAAAACATACAATGATCACTTAAATGTGGAATAATTATGACAGTTCATTTCATGTAGGTGACACGGACAATCGATTATGCACACCCTAGTGTCAGTTTTTAGGAACCACCACTCAGCTTCTGAGGTGGTGATGGCAGCTGAGAACAACGGCTTAACATGCGTTCCGAAGCACGGAATTATCTTTAATATCAGACAATCAGATGATTCCTGCAATGTCCTAATCAAACTGGAAAAAATTAAACAAAGTATGCTTCCCGTGGGATTCGAACTCACGATCCCCGGTTCTACAGGGAAATGCTTTAACCACTAAACCACGCAGGCAGTTAGTACAACAATTAAATTATTCATTGTAACTCAGACGCCATGTCTTTATAATTCGATCTTAACAGCCATGCAATAAATGCAAGCCGTATAGTAATAAACCAACTGGAGACGCCACGCGCAATTACTTCTACGTGATAAGTCTGTAACATTCTGTGCTGGGTAAGGAAACACACAATAAGTATTTACGCTAACGCATTATTCGATCACGTCTCTACGGACACACTTGACATAATTATCCAACCTAAACCAAAAATAAAAGCACTCAAGTACAAGTATTATGACCGGCGGTCTTATACTTTTGGCAGAGGGAGTCGCCTGTCATGTCCATTCACCATCATCATTTCAGCCACAGGCTGTCCACAGCTGGACATAGACCTCCAAGTATTTCGAAAATGACCGGTTGGAAGCGGCCTGCATCCAGCGCCTGCCTGCAACCTCTTCATGTCAGTGACTACTCCAGTGGTTTAATGCTCTAATATACAAGCCGATATTCTCCAAGTCGTCAAACGTAATTCAATATCGAATGTCGTAAATTCTCGATGTCCTCCGGCGTCAGAAGTTATGAAGTAGTTTTATTATGGCAGAGTTAAACCTGGTTATAACCGCTAGCAATATCCTTGATGGTTACAAGATACTTTTTAGAATTATTGGCGGTCGCTCCATTACATTGCTATGTAGAGTAATCGTCTGTATTTTTTGAAGGGAAAATTAGTGGAGCATTGCATTTTTTTGTAATGGGGAAATTAAACTCGCGTCAGAATCATGTGACCGTGAGATTTGTCAGATTGAAAATTCGTAAGACGGACACGTGACCTGTTCGATAAACTGTTACAATCATTAAACAATACAATACAAATACATTGCAACACAAAATAATAAAATTACGTAAAACCGCTTGACTTAAAACAATGAGGCACAAAGGCGGACTTACAAACATACAACAAATAAATAAACTGTAAGATAATTTTGGTTGGTCACCCGTTGGTCGACTGATAGAAAAAGCCCACGGTTCTTAAGCCAGCCATTTACATATTTTGTAGTAAAGTTTAATTAATAAAATAGAATAATATCAAAACAAGATAAAAGGGTATAAAACATGCTTCATTTTATCAGCGACTTATATAATACTAGCAGTCAACCCCGGCTTCGCCCGTGGTACATACAAAGCTTATCACTCAGGGTGAATTAAGTTTTCCATTGGTGAAAGAATTTTTGGAATTGGTACAGTAGTTTTTAAGACAAAAATACAAATCTTTCCTCTTTTTAATATTAGTATAGAAATATAGATTACTAGCTTTCGCCCGCGGCTTCGCCCGCGTGGGTTTCCCTCGGGAAAAATGCTTTTTCCGGGATGAAAGGTACCCTATGACTTTCTCAATACTTCTAACTATGTATATACGAAATTTCAGGAAGATTAGTTCAGTAGATAAAGCGTGAAGGTACCTATACAAAACAAACAAACTCGCTTTCCCATTTATAATATTAGTTAGTATGAAGTATGATACGCTGTCGAAGCCACGGGCAACAGCTTATAAATAAATCAAAAAGCTGCTCTACTTTCATGTTTAATTGTAAAATTTTAGAACGAAATCTAAGACATTTCTTTGTCTTTCATTGTCTTTTGTGATGCCCACACGAGCTTCTCCTGAAATCATTATTCAAAGAGCTCCAGCAGCCTTTCTTTCAGGGTTTTTAATTAAAATGTACAAATTTTAACTTTAAAAAAAGTTAACAGTAATTTTAATTAATAGGTACTTCTTAGGCTAGAGTGAAGGCTATTAATAAAGCAGCTAGCTCTATCTTAGACCACATCTGAAAAAAATACATGAACTCTCGTAAAATTTGGTATATTATGTATTCTGTGGTACTATTTATATATCATCTAATAGGGTTATTAGAAAATTAAATTATGAAAAAAGACATTTTGATACATTGGAAATTCATTCAAACGTTAAAAAGAGGAGGCTTCCATCGTCCATTTGTCAGTGGGCTCAAATTTCTTCTTCTTCTTCGTGTGGAAATGGCTATGCTATATGTTTAGGTACGCCAGTACATGGCCACTTTTATCTCTTTGTCTTTTGGCTGAAAATCCTGAACCGTAATAGGTTTTTCAAAATGTCTGCCATATGGTCGACACTTCAATAAAATGCATTAAGGCCGACCCTGACTCTACCTCTTAAATCTTTATGCCTTTCACAAGTCTCTTGTCATCCATTCTCTTTACATGCCCAGTCTATCACCACCCTTTACTAGATTTTGTGATCAAGAGATCACAAAATCCTCATTTAGAGCACACTTGTTCTTATTGGCAAACATACACCACATATAAGTACTACCTGCGTTTCTTAAGGCCTTACGAGACAAACTCCTTAAACCTCTTATTTCAAATGCATTTAGAAATGAAAAAAGTATTAATGTAATAAATAAAGAAACTACAATTCCCTTTAGTAATCATTTATCATACACAGGCACAATTCTTCAATCGGATAAAATGAGTGTACAAATGCAAGTTTTGGGTCACTCCACTGATCTGAAAATAAATGCATATGATGTACATTGTTATTTTTTTTTTCACAATATATAACAGCGTACAAGAAAAAAATAATATAAAAGACTGATAAAATGTATCCATGTCCTTCTCAATTCTTCTATCTATGTGTATGCGAAATTTCATTTAGATCGGTGCAGTAGACAGGGCGTGAAAGCGTAAAAACAAACTTAATTTAGCATTTATAATATTAGTTAGGAGTCAGGATTTCTCTTTTAATATGTTGGATCTCCGACGTATTTATTTCAATCCATGTCAGTAACCAGGTCCCAAAGGTTTTTTCGAAGGTTCACGAGATTAATGTGGCAATCGGGAGAGTGCCTGCGCGGCCGGCATCTTGAGCAGGTTGCAGGGCTTCAGCTATTTTAGGGCTTCGAACTTCCAAAGGACTACAGAACCCTTATTATTAAGAAAGTTCAAAAAAAGGACACGCAATTGCGAGGCCAGCACCCGTAGCCAAGTGCCAAAGCAATTCTCATGCATTCTTCGCTAATGCTTGAAAGCTCGCGTCACACATATAGAATAGTCGCTGCGAACGTTTTCTAACCGCGAATATTCGATTTAAGTAACAGGCCATTCGCTGCGAATAGATTCAATCGTAGTGAGTTGAATTTTTCGCGATTTGAATTGAACACATTCGATTTTACTCGTTACAAATGCGCACTTGTCGCGATAATTTATTTGGGTATCTACATCGAGACCGCACAAGACTGACTTTAGCATGTAAAACTGCTCTTCATTCAAGTGTGCTTTTCACACATTCTATGCTTCTGCTTTAGAGCCCAAGGTACGCTCTAATCATGGTCCATATGGCGGCACTTGTTAATCAGGTTATTACAATGAAGCGATGCCTACTGAGCTCCGTAATCCATTTTTTCACAAGAAAACCAGGCTTTAAATTACACTCTTTAAGATTGTTTCCAAATTATATTGATTTTATACGTATTATCGAAACTAATTCATTTTTTTTATAGTTGAACATCGGTCGTAATAATCCTCTAACTAGATACAAGTCGTTAAAAGCTTTCCTCAGACCCTTAAGCTACAGCGCCGACATACTTCAGCCATTTAGGTGGCTTTAGGCTAACCACAGACTGTAAACGTTTATTATTTTTTAAGTATATAGGAATATGAATCATGAATCATATATGTTTAAATGGTGTTACAAATGTTAGTTAAGTGTAGAATATTCTTTGGCAAAGAATTCATTCGTAGAACCCAGCAAGGACGAAACGAGGAGCGGGGAACCTTACATTCGGAGTTGGCAAGGACGAAACGAGAAGCGGGATAATTCGGAAAACAATTCGGAGCTCAATAGAAGAGCTAAAAGTTTATTTAAAAACATTGAAAACACACACAAGCGATCACAACACAACAGAAAATATATGATAATGCAACAGTTCCAAATAGGTGTACTAATTCTGCTTGGAGACGTGCAAAAGTTACATTATAATTTAATAATTTATTTAGGGACAGAGAAAGCGACTTTGTTTTATACTATGTAGCGCTTTCTCTGTCCCTATGTATGCTTAAATCTTTAAAACTACGCAACGGATTTTGATGCGGTTTTTTTTTTATAGATAGAGTGATTCAAGAGGAAGGTTTTTATGTCCATGTGAAGCTGGGGCAGGTCGCTAGTTCATTTATAATTTAATATGGTTATTAATCTGCAGTAGTGTAGTATCCCTATGCACCACTTGCGAGTGTATATGAGCGAGACAAGCGATTCATTAGGTGCACATTTATAGTGGAAAGTTTTCACTCATTTCCCGAGAGAAACGGACCCTTGTCCACTGTCTTAATAACTGGGTTATGTTATCTGAGCTGTGTTAATTCTATTTATAAGTTCACTAGTTACCGCCCGGGGCTCCTCTGTTGTTTCAATGGGAATTACAATAAATTAGCATACATTCGAGAAACAAATAAATATAAATAGGGACAGATCGAGACTTGTGTTATATACACTGAAAAAAATATTTTACCCAACTACTTCGGCTATTTGAGAAATAACCAAAGTTCGACAAGACACTATGAAGTTAACTTGATTTAACGAAAGTAATTTACAAAAAAAACAAAAGGTTTGGTTAAATATTGCAAAGAGTTATGTGGTCACTTTTTTGTGCTATAGTTTGAAGAAAGTTTGGTTATGTATATGTATTTTTTTCAGTGTAACTCAACGATACTATATTATAAAGTAATATCTGTAATAATTATCTGTTTAACTAACTATCATTAAGTATGTTATATAGTGATTAATGTGTAAAGGGGTTTTAGTGTGTAAACATTTCTCAGAATCATTGGAAGGCGTGATACCTATGATACAGGCTCGGCCTAGTATTGGTGCTGGTGTGCTGCATTGGACTTATTTAATTGATTATATTTTATAACTAATACATCATACATACTACATAGTATGAAATATCTAAATCAAACCCTAAGTCCCTTTGTATGCTTAAATCTTTAAAACTATTTTTTTAATTTTTTTTTGGTCTTTTTATAGATAGAGGGATTCAAGAGGGATTTTTTGCCCATGCGAAGCCGGGGCGGGTCGTTATTATATAGATAAACAAACATCCAAGAAAAGCCATTCAGAAATGTATAATTATTCATCAAAATAACACTCCTAATATTTCTTTGGTGCTAGCTCAATCTGTGTGGCTTGTTCTCATTTCTTATATTTTCGGAGGGAACAATACACCTCATAAAGTTAAACGGCCAAAAGTGACCGGTATGGTACTGAAACATATACTTTTTGTATTATTTTCTTGTAATATTTTATCTGTTAATCCCCGAGGATGTTTTCGTAATCATATACTGCCTTCTCAAGTGCGAATGAATAAGTAATACTTACCTATATTCGTCAAATATTTCATGCAAGATGCTCAAGGAGTTTAGAGAAATGTAGAACTAAACTAATGTATGCCTTTGGCTTTGTCCACTATTACGTACGTAGTAGGTTTGAAACTTGTGTTATGAGATTTTAACTCAACGATTCTTTCCCAACTAATAATATTATGGCCCAATTTTGGGCTTCCAAGGGTATATAAGGTGAGCGCTGACGCGCTAAGAAGAAGAACTAATATTATAAATGCGAAGGTAAGTTCCCTATCTACTGAACCAATCTTACCGAAATTTCGCATACTATAACTAGGAGTATTGAGAAGGACATAGGGTACCATTTATTACGGGAAAAAGCACTGTTCCCGAGAATTTGGACCAAAAAGACCACTTCCAATAAGCCCTGACTGGGGGTCGAACTCTGAACCTTCCCAGAGATTAGTGGACTAGCGTGTTGACGCTACTCATATGGCTTTAAGACGCTACCTTGGTGAAAACTAGCGCCACCATCAGTTGAAAATCATTATTCACTGAAAACACAAGTTATCAAAAATCCGTCTTCTGTAATTATGGTTCTGAATCTGAAGTTACTGACCAAGTCTCGTCTTAACAACACGTGGATGAGAGTTGCTATCATAATTTATGATTAACTTTATTACATTTCTTCACTGATCTTTAAGGATTACTGAAGGCGACACCTTAATTCAGATGAATCATCCGCCATCTGTATGCCAACATCAAATAAAATATGGACTTCAGGTAAAGAAAATTACGCTACCAAAGAAATTATTTTCGAGCAATTAAGACACAGAAAGGAAAATAAACAGACAGACAGAGGTTCCGTGTTATATAATAAAAATGTAATTTTAAGTTAATAAGTTTGCCATCACACAGAAAATAATTGATTATTGATTACTAGCGACCCGCTCCGGCTTCGCACGGCTATAAAAAACCTTTCTTTGGAATCAATGTAGCTATAAAAAAAAACCGCGTCAAAATCCGTTGCGTATTTTCAAAGATCTAAGCATACATAGGGACAGACAGCGGAAGCGACTTTGTTTTATACTAATTATTTAATGCATTTAACACATAATATACCCGAATTTTTTTTTGTATAAATGAACCATTTAAATCAAAATGGAACTCCAAAACAGCTGTCGTACAAAAAGATGAGGCGACCGCAAGATGGCTGAATGTTATCGTGTTAATAAAGGCCTGCTAATTAGAGCCGGAGAATAATGTAGCGCGGCTGAGTGATGTGCGGGTCTTATAGCCGACTGCCAAAAAGAGGGTTTTGATTAAATTTTTTTCACTCGCTGCTGACAATGTTATAACTTGTAGTACGTTGGATTACCAGATCAATTGGTGACCTGTACCACTAGTATGAGATTTTATAAATGCAGACGCTAGTGACTGAATAAACGATTTTGTATGACAAACCTGCACCCGTAGTCATGTGACAATTTCAAAACGCTAACGAATGTCGACAGGAACAAAATTTATGGGCTTGACATAAGCTGCGGTAAAATCACGTGGTCGGAGTTTTTGGAGGGAAAGTAAACTGTCGCTATGTCGGCGCTGTATTTAATTTCCAAAACTTAGGCTTTTTCGACTATTTGTGCTTAATATAGGTGGATTATTATTCGCAAAGTGTTCGCGAACAAGCGTGAGTGTAAGGAAATGATACAGTGTCGATTACGTGACTTTTATCTTTGTCACCAAAATCTCTCAAGTTATAGCTATGTAAAAATTTTCCACCGCTTCACTTAGCCATCTGACTGACTAGAATTACTCACTTGACTAGATTAGACTACTGACTTGACTTTTTGACTTGACTTGACTAAAGTAGGACTGAAGAAGATTAATAAATTGAAGAAAGGCCTTAAACTAGTTTTCATGGCCGTAAAAAGTATTAGAAAAAAAAACACGTGGTCAACCTTATGTCAATCCCATATTGTCGTTAACGTTTTGCGATTGTGGCAGCCCCCTGTATACCCCTGGCGGATAGTAAACTAACCAAGAAATTCCATACAAAATCGCTAACGCAGTCGCTAGCGTCTGCGTTTATGACATCTTATACTAGGAGTATAAGATGATTGTGTTTTGTATTTGTAATCCATTTCTCGATCTCTGACGTTAAAATCCACTACTGATTCAAAGTTTTTAAGATAGCCATAGATAAAATTAAAAGTTTTTTTTTTTTGAAAATGTTACATGTAAATAAAAATCTGCTTTTAAAAACTGTCTATTAAAAATATAGCACCAAAACAAAATAGATGTTTACAATTTATTTAGAAACTTCAATAAAAAAAATATGCGATGTAGTTTTTACCCGCAAAACAACGAAAAGCTAGGTGTTTCCTGAAAATAACTTCAGTTATACAATTAAAATTTTGTTTCACCTATTTCATTCAAACCATTAATACAAAATCCGGCCCAATATTGGAATAGCTAAAAGCGTAAACAGACGGGCCTTAATAGAGTTTGTGCGTACACAAAATGAACATAGATTTTTTTATTAAAATTTGAATCTAATTATTATCGAATGAATTTTGTTTTTGGTGACATACTTTTGGGAATTCTGAGACGACAAATCATTATCATTTCTTTTTTTCATCCGAGCGCAGTTGAAAAATACTTTCTTAGCATAACTTCAGAAACCCCTGGTAGCATTGAATTGTGGAATTTCAATGGTTATTACTGTGGCTATTAAAGGACATAAGAACAGACATAAGAACAGCAGTACCCCTTAATCCCATTTCATAGTCTCATTTAAGAGCTGGGGGCTCAGCCAAAGTCACAATCGCAAAAAGTTACGACAAGAACAAAATGTATGGGATTGACATAAAATTGAGCACGTGATTTACCGCAGCTTATGTCAATCCCATACATTTTGTTCTTGTCGTCATGCGTTAGCGTTTTGAAATTGTCACTTGGCTACGGGCGCTGTTTTCAACAGTTGTTTAAAGTCGCCGTGAAAAGAAAGCAATAAGAATGAGTACAAATGGCATTAATTTAACATATTTGGTTTCAAATGATGACATAGATGGATAAGACAAGATTTAAGAAGCTGACATTTATGATTCATAATTTTCTGACAACCAACATTCAGTAGGTAATAAAGTGGCTTCAAAAAGAAGAAAACCGGACAATTGAAGTCATTCTGGAAATTATGTGGGGAAAGCCTATGCCTAGCTGTGGACCGCCTGCAGCTGAAATAATGATAATGATGAACCATCGTAATACCTATCCAGCAGTGATGGCTGTGTCTGTGGCGGAGTACAAACGATGGACCACCTGCTGTCGTGCCCCGGCGGCCTGCACTCATGTACAAAGGGTGACCTGTGCCCCTAGTACGCTAGCGACTGCGTTAGGATTTTGTATGGAATTTTTTAGTTGCCTTACTATCCGCCAGAGGCGCTGTACAGGTTTGCCATACTTAATCGCTTACGCAGTCGCTAGCGTCTGCGTTAAGAAAAACTCATACTAGGGGCACTGGCTGTGACCTCTGACTCGGCCGTGAATGTTGCATCTTGGCCATTGTAATTAGCCATATTTACTTCTACTGTAAGTTCTGTCATTGTAAAATTAGCTGTAAGTTTTCCATAAATGTAAAAATTAAAATAAATAAAAATCTTACTGTGCTAAATTTATAGTTTTTAGCCATAGACACGATAGAAGAAGGGATATATCTATCAACTAAACAATCATTGTTGTATCAATCATTTTAGCCAAAACGAACCCCATCCTAGGATCTAAGCAACCGCACTCTGTCTGTGCCTGCTGTACTTGCGTCTTAATCCTCATATTTATCCGGCGACCGCAGCCTCGCTACTAATTATTCCTCGCAGACACAGCTGGAGAAGTGAGAACATTGGATGCGGTATTCTCCAAGTCTTTATTTGGAAATTTTAGTATTAATTCACTCTACCATAGAGAAAAGAAGACTTTCGACCCCGAGGCCGGGTTGCTTTTGATCTCTACATTATAATAAAATTTTGATAATGAAATTTTAACTAACTAATGTTTGAGCATGTTTATCATCCTTCTCAGCAAGGGTTCCATCCGTCTTGCGAAAGGATCCTTCTAACTGTTTATTTTTGCTTCGCTCTATCATAGACGTTGTCTATGCTCAACCAGCTCAACCCATAGTTGCTGAGATCTTTGTTGACATCACTGAGCGAGCTTAACTGCATGTGCATACAAAAAATAAATCTAATAGGTATGGGAGGTATATACTCGTATTTGAGCAAATAAGGTCAAACCAACGATTTATAGATATTACGTGTGACGGTCTGTATGTTTGTTGGTACAGTGGGCTGCAGAGAAATCTGATCCCCATGCCACAAGTATTGCTTTTGAAAGGGGGTTAAATTTCACTGCAGTCTACTGTACATAAATCACGCTAAACCGACTGTATATTTAAATGCAGTTTTCATCAGTATATTGATGGAGATTTAACTTAAAATATAGTTAGGCAAAATATCTTATTTTTTTTTAAATGCTGCGATGTCACAGGATCAGCTAGTAATAAATAAGCCTTAGAATAAGCCTTATACTAGCCTGTGGGATTGCACATCCACTATTTATTATCTCTTCTCACATCCTTGTCGTTATAAAGACAGTTTGTATTCGCTTTGGCAAATACAGAATTCGCAAGATGAAGCGAAGACTACATCACAGACTACACTGAGCTACACTCACGTTACTTCTGCTTGCCTAGTACCTCACTAGAATAACACTGAGATTTAGATCAAAGTTGCATTGGTTTACTAGTAAATAGTTTACTAAGTACAAGTTGAGAAGCTCGATAGCCTATAGGAAACTATAATTTAGTACTTTAAAATTAACTTCAGATCCAGAACCATAATTGCAGAAGACGGATTTTTGATAACTTGTATTTTCATTGAATAATGATTTTTAACTGATGGTGGCGCCAGTGTTCACCAAGGTAATCTTCTTAACAAGTTTTGAAGAAAATATATTTTTTTCTTTTTGAGATTAAATCTGATCTGGCTTAAATTTATTTTCAAAAAGATTTCCTGCTACCAACGGAAACTGAATAGCGAATTGAAAGCGATATCTCCTAGCATTCGGAAAATCACAGCAAAGATCTCATATTTCCTAATCGGCCATTATTATGCGCATAAATCTAGCACTATAGGATATAAGATAAAACGAAATTGAATTTTTGTACGTGATTCGGTAGTTGAAAAAAATCTATCAGTTTTGAAAAGAGCCCATTGTAGGATGATAATTTTGACAGCAAGACATAATTATTATAGTATATTGTACATACACGTTTTTGGCAAATAAATTATCTTAATCTCTAATATTATTTTATACTCATCTAGCGATAGAATTAAATAATCCGGGAAAAATTCTGAAAATGCTATTATTTGATTTGTGTAAATACGCCTTAGGGAAATATTTTTAATTACAAAACACTCTAATTTACAATGAACTTAGTACCCCAAGCTTTTTACGATTGCTTTTACGTTTGATCATGTAAAAGCTTACGGTACAACATGAATATTTGAGTTTATGAACCTAACTTGTTGAAAGTAAACCTACCCACGAAGGAGATCAGCAAATGCCTAAGGGAGGCAACGGGTGACTCTCACGCGGGCAGCTTTCTCGCACAAAGGATAGCCATCGCTATCCAGCTCGGGAATGCTGTTTGCGTGATGGGAATTCCGCCCAAATTTAATAAAAACTAAATTTAGATTATTTTTAGTTTTTAAATATTTTATTTAGATTTAGATTTTATTTAATTAGGCTTTAATTATGTACTGTATTTTTAAGATCTTGTAAACTTACCTTGTTGTGTTTATGTATAAATAAATAATCAAAATAATTTAACATATAAAAACTTCATAACCTAACTATTAAATTTTTCTTTTATAATAATATCTACTAGCTTTTGCCCGCGGCTTCGCCCCGGCGAATTTCCCTCGGGTACAGTGCTTTTTCCCGGGATGAAAGGTACCCCATGTCCCTCTCCTGGTTCTAAACTACCTCCCCATTAATTTTACCCAAATCAATTCAGCCGTTCTTGAGTTATAAATAGTGTAACTAATACGAATTTCTTTTATATATATACCTATGTAATATATAAGCTGAAGAGTTTCTTTTAAATAAAATCTCCCTTAACTCTAAAGCTACCATTATGCATTGTGTTTTTGATAGCTCTATTCTTCAAGAAGGTTATAGGCATGGTCGGTTGAACCGCAGGTTCCATCAATAACCTGCAAATCAATATATCCACATTATCTTAGCATTTAAGCAGAACGAGTCCTTAAGTTTTTACAAATTGGACATCCTTATATTGGCAACCCTATTTTGTATCAATCAAAACCACTCGTATCTTCGTCGATCTACTCTCGACTCGACTTGAGTCTATCATGACTAGCAAAACGCCAGAGGTGGCAAAACTCAAACAAAACAATTGAGTTGGCTGGAGGTGGCTCCAAATTGAGACCTCAATACTGTAATCAATTGAGTGAACATCACGCGAGGCGCAATCATTGAGCGCCCCTTATTGGAATATTACACGTGTCCATTGTATTAGGGGAAAAAGATAAAACTGATAGACAAAGCGATGATTTGGTTTGTTTTATGTATAACTAGCGGCCCGCCACGGCTTCGCACGGGCAAAAAAAGCTTCCTCTTGAATCACTCTATCTATTAAAAAAAACTGCATCAAAATCCGTTGCGTAGATTTAAAGATTTAAGCATACAAAGGGATATAGGGACAGAGAAAGCGACTTTGTTTTATACTATGTAGTGAAGTGGTATTTTATAATTTGCACACCTCTAACAAAGGTAAAATTTAATTGGAAAATTTTAATGTAACAGCTTGTATACATAAATTTTAAGCAAATAAATTGATTGATTGATTGAAAAGATTTGAGTCTGTTTATATACCTTAGTCGCCTTTTGCGACATTCTCGGGAAGAGACACTCTCAGAGCATTTAGGTAACAACATCATCGGTAATATAAATAGCTAGTATCTTAATTAAAATACACAGATTTAGAAATAGGCAGCGCGTAAAAATGAATGTCTTGTACCTGGAACTTAATTCAGAAGAAACTTTAGGCCTTGCTGAACCAAAATCTAAGGTGTGGAACTCATATAAAATCATTACAAAAACTGCCTGTAATGATATTGAACATTATGCTCTCACTCTACCAAAGTCTCTTGAATCAAGTTAAAGACGCGATGTAAGAATATCATCGAAGATCATATGTGAAATGGTTGGTATCGAGCCCTTAGATCTAAGGAGAGGTCTAACGTACAATTCCTCAAAGGCATGTTCACATAAATCTCTTTGGGTTCAAAGACTTTGAACCCAAAAGAATCTTTGAAGATTAGACTTAAGACAATACAAAAGATTTAATCAAAATTATTGATTTTCTCGTGCCGTCTATCAAAATGGACATGTGCAAGGTTCCGCAACAATGATCACTGATGAGTTCGCGTCTCGATATCACGTGGAAATATGCCGTTGGCTTATTATGAACTGCGGGTATCTGGTAGAACCTCCGTCAGGTGGAGAATATTGTCACCTTTTTTTATTTAACAATTCCAAGTTTTCTTACAAGCCGGGAGATGACAGGTGTTGCGAAATATTCGAATTTTTTGGGGGAACTTTGTTGTCCATCTTTTTCTTGGGAATATTGTTACTCAGGAACGCATAAATGTATTAAGTTGAAATTCATATTAAATACTTAGTTTTATGGTCTCTTTCGGCTGTAAAATAATCAAATTTATACTTCAACGATATCAAAAGTTAAGATCGTACATGTTACATAGAAGGGAATCAAAAGGTCAATATCTACAAAGTAAAAATCAAATAGACCTATGGGGTACTTCCCGTTGACCTAGCAGCATGAAATTTGGCAAGTCAAGACAATACCATACAGAAATAAATCTAAAAACTTTAAATTTGTTGTTAAATTTAAATTTAACAGCAGGTTTCTGTGTCTGGTAGGCTGTAAGCCTGTTTGCTCCTTTAATGGTATGAAATTACGAGAATTTGCAAGAAAAAGGTATCATGGTACCATCACGGTACCATCGTACCTTGGGCCATATGCTTGACTTTCTAACTCTATATATATAAAAAAAAACTCGCTAACTACCAAGTTAATGGCAGGATGTTAAAAAGTTTCATTAAAAGCGATTTATAATAGTGTGGTGTTAATTTAATGCTCAGATAATACTGGTTGAAATCAGTTGAAACTGGTCCGAGCCGGTAATAACCGGAATCGTCCGGATTAACGGCTCGTAATGTCTGTATTGCAAGTTAACGTTTCGACTGCGGTTTTGTCTCCCGTTTTATTGGTTTGGAGTGTTAATACAATGTTATATAACTGTAACTTTGTCATTCACACACACTAACTTTGTCATTCAAAATTGATATATTCAAATAGTCTGCTGTTACGTATCGTCTTAATAAACCAGCTGTTGCCCACAGCTCCACCCGCGTGGGACTCCCTATGATAATGCCCTATGATCGACCTCTGTTTCATAGCAATATCCATAAGAAATTTCATCAAAATCGGTCCAGCGGTTAAGCCATGAAAGCGTAACAGACAGATTTTCGCATTTATAATATCAATTATGGATGCGAAAATAACTGTTACCTCTTCATTCTTAAACCGATTATGATAATTGGAATTGGGGAAGGTAATGGATATAACGAAGTAAGTTACTGTAGGTTTGGCCAACAATTCTGATAGTCAATGAAGCTTTATAAAGTAGATGGCGCTGCTTTGTATGAAAGACCGCGGGTAACACCGCGCGGTGCAGCTAGTTATCCATAAAAACGAAAGAGGCAGTGACATTACGTTAGCTGCGTGCTAGTGACATCCTTGACGTAGGTACAGTGGGTTGGGGGTGCTAAGTGCAGGAAACCTCCTCGAGTGCCCAGTCACTTGAAAACTTTGCGTTCTCGCTTGATCCAAACGGATCCGGTGAGAGCGCGGGTTGACAAGTGAATTGGGACGGTGCACCCTGGGCGGCAGTTAATAACTCCCTGATATTCGGGGTCTTGAATCTCACTATTGAAAGGATCGGCAAATGTTCCAATAACATCATCAGCAGATATTGGCAGGTCTGCTGTGTAAAGGAGGTGCAGCGTTGGTTCCATCACACTACAACACAAAATAAATAAGAACTTGAATTATTATAATTATTTAAAATTTATATATTTTTTTTTATTGATGATGACACGTCATATTTCTCTGCAGCTGACTGTACGTGGTATACTAGGCTACGGCGACTGCGCCCATCTTTGATGGATCTTATGCATGTCTGCCAATACCTATCTAAGTAGGAGGATATTGGTAAAAATTGCTATAAAAATAGATTATGCTTTAGAGAATGACTATTTATACCTTGAGTGTTATTTGATATTTTCGGGTCAATCTAATTTACTTTTCGTCAGAGTATGATTACCGCTTGTATTTTTTAGCTTACGCTTTAAAGCTAAAGGTACGCTATTAATCATGGTCCTGATTTGGCAGTACTGGTTATTAAAGCGACTGTTTTTAAAGGGAAACCAGATTAGAAACATGATCCAGGTATGTTACAACACTGTCAGATTTTTCAGCCTAAAGACATCTGACAAAGCCTAACGACTGCCATCTATCGATAACAGTCGGGACCGACGGCTTATCGTCCCTTCATAAGCAAGGAGTAGCTCAAGATAGAAATGCCTCGAATGGCGACCAATCCAAGCATGGCCGCGCACTCGCCAGCGGTTGCTTGACGCGCGCTATCGTAACGACCAGTTAACGAGATAACAATAATAGAGAGGCGTTACTGTCAGCAAAAGTGTTAAGCTCCTCTATATAATAGTACATTAAAAGCTTTTTTAGCTTTAGCTTTTTTTGTAATACCTATGTGTCCTATTTTTTTTTAATTATGTAAATATTTTTCTTTATTAAGTTTCCAATTAAAAAAATTGCATAGTTTAAAAAAAAGTATATTGAAACAAGTACACTAATACAAACAATATGAAATTGCATTCAATCGAAAAATATAAATGAAACAAATGACAAAAGGCTGACTTGGATTTGGTATTTTTGCAATTTCATACAATTGGAGCGAAGTGAATACTTTTTGTCATTTTTACCTTTTCATTCGTTTTATCGTAGTTCGAGTAAGTAATTGTTAGTGAGCAAAAATTGAAAATACGATAGCGAAATTATGAACGATCGAATTTAATTTTCTATAAAATGGTGCAATCATTATTTGGTGTCGTATTTTAGGGTTCCTTGTACAAAGTGTGAAATTGTTTTCGTCTGTTCATTTAATTGCCGAAACTAGTTAAGCAACTTGAGGTTAAGCTATATCTTGGATTGGTCGTCGCCACTAGTATCATGACTAATCATGGGCACCTTTATGCTAAAAAAGCAACGAAAATCCGTTGCTCTTGTTGTTCATCATAGAGGCAGAAAAGCAAGTGCTTAGATCTTAGAGCATTAAATCAGTGGAGTGGCCACCGACAGGCGACCCTCTGCCTAATGTATATGACCGCCGGTCATACTGCTTATACTTGTGTTTGTGTATTGTTTGCAAGTCAAGTGTGTGTGCGACCGTGTATGAAGTTTGATGAGTGTAGAGAGGGGTATGTAAGGATAGTAGCCATGGAAATCTCTAGTCTTTTCCCACCCCTAATAGAGACTGGCGTGATGATATGTATGTGAAGATATAATATTTAATAAATTATTTTATGTATGCAATAGTAACTTACATTATAGTAGGAGATTACGGTGTATATTTGTTGTGGTTTTACCAAGCCAATTACAGAAATGATGAATAAACAAAGATGTCGCGGGATTTCCAACTGAAGAAATATTACACGTAATAAGTTTTGATTAAGGAGAACTCACACCCTACCAGTACGTACAGCGAACACAAACTCCATTCAGAATATAGGGCTGGCCCTAACTTTGTTTAAGTAAAAGTACCGAGATTAGGCTTGTATTTAAGAGTGTCTATCAGTTTAACCGTATCTATGTATTTGTAGCATTATAGTTTCAAAACGAATAGACAGATTATGAATTTTAATATGAAGAACATCTTTCTCTCTCATCTTCGCACTTTACGGCTGCGTCCTCAGCTTGTTTGTTTGTAATAACTTAATTGCTTAATATAAAATAAATGCAACGGCGGCCTTTTATTCCTGCTCAATATGGAGATACCACAGATTTAAAAAAAAATGTCTGGCATCAAAACCGCGCGCGAATTTGTACTTATATGGGTAATACATTCAAAACAAAAATACCATAAATTGGGGCTAATTGGAACATTTATTTCATGAAATAGATGTTTACAAAAACGACAGTTACTTTTCCAACATATTCAAATTCAAATTTATTTATTTCGTGAACATAGGTAGGAACATAGATATTTATTTTTGAATAGTTCCTACAACATTCTACAAATAACTTCTGACGATACCTTGGTGAACACTAGTGCCACCATCAATTAAAAATCATTATTCACTGAATACACAAGTTATCAAAAATCTGTCTTATGTAATTAAGGTTATGGATTGCTTAAAACGGCCACTTTTAACAGTTTTAAAACTTGTGTATATATAGAGAACGATAAATTAATTTAATAATTTAATATGTTAAAAATTAACTTCAGATCCAGAACCTTAATTACATAAAGCGGATTCTTTATAACTTGTGTTTCCAGTGAATAATGATTTTGTACTGATGGTAGCGCTAGTGTTCACTAAAGTATCGTCTTAATGATGGCTGCAAAATATTAAGATAGATTATATAGAGTAATAGATTAGATAGATATTAGATTATAGAAGATATTTGAAAAGCGATATGAAGTTATCGTTTTAAAAATACGCTCTACACAGAATGACTCTCGCTTATCAAATATCGGAATAATATATAAAAAAACTAGCTGTTTTCCGCGGCTCCGCCCGCGTGGGACTCGGTTATATCGCGCCCAAAGTAGCCTATGTTTGACCTCAGGTCGTTAACTACATCCCTACCAAATTTCATCACAATCGGTCCAGCAGTTTAGCCGTGAAGAGGTGACAGACAGACAGACAGACAGACAGACAGATAGACAGACAGACAGACTTTCGCATTTATAATATTAGTATGGAAGTATGGATGTAATTCACAGCCCTGCGTGCGCCGTGGAATCAGAATCACATCGTACGTGTTCAGCATTTGATGAGTTCGACTTTGCTCTCTCAAATAAATGGCTATCGAGCCCTCAAATGTAAGGAATTCCTCACCTTTTTTTATCTTTTGATTTGTACACTAATATTGCGACCAAGATTCTACTGAGAATATCAGTCATCTCTACTTCTACCATAGTTTTCTTTAATCTATCAATGATAAAACTTTATAAACATAGATTTTTTATTTTGGGTCAATGTTAATCAAGTATTATGTCAATATCATATAAATACCTACGTCAATATAATTTTCTTTTTTAAGACATGGATATCTACTCAACACATAAAACCAAAGAATTTGGAAGTGCGCGCGCAAGATTTTCTTTTTAATCAATTCATAAATTTTTAATTAATAATGATGTTGTACTTGTATGTTTTTACACACATTCCAAAAAAATACTGTATAGAATTAAAGTTATGCATTTTCAACTCATTTTTTTGTCAAAAATCTCTTATTTTTATAAGCATCATCGCTACATCGATTTTTGACATTCTTATACTTTCAAAATCCTATTATTCTTACTAGGAAAATACATGAAAAATCAACATTATCCGACTAAACAAACCAAGGTAAGGTCTTCGTTAACGATCGGAGAAGCGTACCGAACTACGTGGCCAAAGACTAATTTTCATCAAATTTGTGTGTGTTCTCAATATTCTATGGTATTGGTAACATTTATCCATTTATTTATTAATTAAAACTATAGAGTTCCATAAGTACAAAATACTTATATAATTGGCGGACTTAATGCTAAAAGCATTCTCTACCAGTCAACCATTGCGTCCATCGCCCATATCTAGGATTTAATGTGCCGTTGAGAGTGTCCGTTCGTTTATTATAATATTTACCAAGCGATATAAAAAATATGCAAAATATCATGGACCAATATTATATTTAGTCCATGAAAATATTAAAAACCCTACTAAATTCAATGGGCCATGATTCTGCGTTGTATTTCTTAAGTTAATTCACATTGGTCGAATTATTCCCGTGAAATTATTATTCTCTTTTGTTTCTTTTTAAATTACGCTTTATCAGAAAATCATAAGACTTTACTGTCATGTCCACTGATTGATTCCCCCAAGGATTTCCAAAATACCCGGTTGGAAGCGGCCTGCATCCAGCACCTGCCTGCGACCTTCTTCAGGTCATCTGACCATCTTGTCGGTGGGTGTCCAATGCTGTTCTTGCCGGTGGGTAGTCGCCATTTGACAACCTTTCTGCCCTTGAACTTAACTGCATTCTGTCTCATCCTAACGATTTTCCGCTGATGTGTGCAGCTTATTGCCCAGGGCACTGCCTCTTCCCCTTTACTTCGCCCGGTCTTCTTTATCTTTTATTACAAGACCATTTGCAAGCATGAGACTTCATTATATTTATTAATTTGACACAAACAATCAAAACATAATAGAGTATTTCACGAACTGATAGTACAAAAAATTATAGACTAAACAGTGTCGAAAAATTACCTTTGAACATATTATTTTGCCTAACTAACTTATATACTTAGTAGTGGCTATTTAAACAAAAAATCATTCACGTTAATTTATTGTATCTTATATTGGACCAAAAATATCCTTCTGCAAGGCTTATCTCTTCCAAATTAATGTCAAAATAAAGGCAACAGTGAACGCCTACCTACTGCACCCTAAATAATCGCATTCCAGTCGTTGCCAGCGACAATCAACTCGCTCAATGTAAAAGTACCGTCTTAGTTTTTCATAAACCATTCTGGAAGATTTATCACGCCCCCAGAGCCGATGATCCGTTTAGCGGCCGTCATTCCTTCATGTTTGTAATCCTATGATTTATGTGCGGGACGGTGCAGGAATAATTAATAAAACTTCGCTACCAATCACGATGTTCTGTGGATTTTTTTACGTATTTACACTAAGATAGAGCGTCAACATAATCACCCTTTACTGATACGGAATCATGATGTCCTATAGATTTTTTTACGCATTTTATAGGTACACTTCTAGGACTATTTTTGTGTGCAAAACTTGGTTTCTGAATAAATATTTGTTATTAGCTTTAGCCCGCGGCTCCACCTGTTCGATTATATCGCGCCTATGTTGACCCCTGGACCTAAACTATATCAATACCAAATTTCATCAAAATCGGTCTAGCGGTTCAGCAGTGAAAGCGTAGCAGACAGACAGATAGACAGAATTCGCATTTGTAATATTATACCTAGTATGGAATTTATTCCCTAAGTCTTGACCCTTTCGAAGTCAATAGTAAAAGTAACTTAATATTTTGATTGAATTCAAGTAAACTGATACTTTCTAGAATAAAAAAGGGGAAAAGGTAGAATTTCCTCTTCATTTCAAATATTTTGAGGCTTCATAAGGCATTTTCTAGGATTCAAACATTTTCTTTGTATCGATTTATACAGCTTAAAGTTCTATTTTTTAAGATGTATAAGAAAGATAATTAATCTTTATTGTATCTCTCCCTTCCCAGTTACGTCCCAATCCAGTTACATACAGCTAGCCGAACATGCATTTAATAGGTAAAATGAATGAAATATCGACAAAAGTTTAAAAAGGAATCCAGGTAAACCATTTAAAAGTGTAAACACTTCATCAAAAGAAGGAGCAAATATAGACACTGAATTTCACGACTCATAAAAGGTCAAAAGTCAATGCAGCAAATTCTCGTTATAATATTCGATTTGAGTACCTACTCCTGTTGATTTTTCGGATGGAGCCTTGCCAGAGCGGCTTATGTTTCACTTGCTTGTCGAATGCTCAAACTATTCAATTGGAAAGGCGAAATTTTCTATTTTATTCCATGCGGTAATGAAAATAAGATTCTAGTACTTCGCCGCAACCTTAGATCTCGCGATTATGAGTTTTATTTCAACATTTCTGACACAGTTCAGCTCCATAAGTAACACCTAGATGGCGCTATCCATATTTAAAACGCGCTATAGTTTTGTTTGCTACATAAACGTGGACATTTTTTTTTTGACGTGACAACGTCTTATAATTCGGTGGAGCCGGCTGCACGCACGAAAAAACATGACGCAATACGGCGTTACCTCGCTCTGAGGCGTTCCATTTAAGGCTTGAAGTGCAAGCGAATTTCTTATGACGTTGTCACGTTTAACTATCGTCAGTAAACCGACTTTACAGACAACCGATTTTTTTTCTTAACACCATGATCTGAAACTTTCCAACATTTTTTATTCTAATTCACAATCTCCAGAGGAGAATTAACACATACCGTGTCACTAAAACATCTACGCATAATGCCCCCATAAATCAGCCTCAATACCGCGGCTCGGTCTGTCCCCTGTCATCTGTTAGGATTATCAGGGAGTTTCCTAAAGTTCAGTCATTAAGCTTTAACGGCTGTCTTAGCAATCGTAAAGCATTTTGGATGCCTTTGTTCTTACGGTGAGAGAAGACAGACGGATGTAAAGTCCTTTGATATATTAGTGGGCTGGAAAACTAATTTGAGGAAAACTAATTTGAATTTTGGGCAGCCTCATCTTACTTAGGACTAAAAAAAATAGTTCAAGACCTATTTTGAGACCTACGAATATACAAAAAAAAAACATAATAATCGACAGTTTGATAACAAGGACTGTGGCATAAGAATTTTATATTTATAGATAGACTTACTGTTGCCCGCGGCTCCGCCCGCGTGGGATTCGGTTATATCGCGCACAAAAGAAGCCTATGTTTGATCCCTAGTCTTTAACTATATGCATACCAAATTTTTATCAAAATTCGTCCAGCGTTGAGGCTAATATATAGAAAGACGATTCGCGTTTATAATATTAGTTTGGGTAAAGATTACAGATTATTATTATTATTACTGGGTCAGCTAGTAGGACATATAATCAACCTAGTTTTTGCCCGGGGCTTCGTCCGCGTGAAGGTATCCTATGCCCTTCTAACTATCTGTATCCGAAATTTCAAGAAGATTGGTCCAGTAGATACGGCGTCAAAGTGTAACAACAAAACTCACTTTAGCATTTTATTAGTTGGATTAATCAGACTAGTTCAAACCCGCGACTTCGCACGCATGGTTATAGGAATTGCTAGGCCTTTCGCTATAAAAAGTATCCTATGGTTAACCCAGGTCATAAACTATCTAAGTTCCAAATTTAATCCAAATCCGTTCAGCCGTGTGCGATTGAGTAACAAACATCCAAACATTCAGATTTTTGAAATGTAATTATTAAGATAAGTTATTTGGGATAAAGATTATATAATAAATTACTAATTAGAACAGTATATCGCTAATTCGCAATAAAGTTATTACTTTTGAAGACAAGCCGGTATCCAGAAGAATATTCTGGCTTTGATTAAGTTTTTAATCAAAATTTCGTTGGTGGAATCTTCGCCGAAAACTTTCGAGTAAATGTTATCTTTGCATTTAATGAAACGGAAATTCTTGAACTTTTAAAACGAAAATATGGTTTAATATAAGTAATTCTATTTCATAATATTTATTAATAAAATCATGGTCGATTGCGAGTTTTATTTGTGTACAAATACGGATATCTAAGTAGTATGTTTCAAATCCAAATGAATTTCACAATATTTAGTAGTCTCGATAATAGTGCTCCCATTGTCTAACAGATTTAGTTCTCGTTTTCAGTACTAGATGGAGCTAACATAAAATGTATTTCAGCATTTTTCGATTGCAAAAACTCATTATAAAACTGAAAACCTAAATACTGGCTAATTTTCCAGCTAACATAATAAAACAGCGTCCCAAACATACATCAGTCTGGTGGACACATTAATCTGGCTCTCATAAATCAGCTGCGATTTATCCTGAACGTTTCAAACGGTTCCTAAACGTATTGACCTATTTTAAATAGTAAAATGTTAAATGAGGGTAGGCCATGATCCAATAGGCAGCAACTTAACTTTACCCTAAGCTCTGAGAATGTAACTGAGAAAAGTTACTCAGAGCTTAGGGTACGCTATAATTATTGTCTTAGTATGGTGGCACTGAGCGACTGCCTGAGCTATTCAATAAATAAATAATACGGACAAATCACACAGATTGAGCTAGCTTAAAAAAAGTTCGAGACTTGGGTTATGGCGAAAACAACGTCGACCAATTTTGCAGTTTTGTGACGTAATTATTGTGTAATGTGCAATATTTGAAACCTGATTCTCGCTGAAAACCACCGAGTCGCATGAAAATAATGAGATTTCACAGTCTTGCCGAATGAAAATCATTCGAATCACAGACTTTGAACGAATTACAGAAGTCAAAAAGGTCTGAACTTGTATTGTAACTTGAATAATAACATATTTTTTTGAACTGAGCATATGATGTTACGCGTGCGTTACATCATGGCGGATGATGGCCGGCCCGCGTTTTAACAGTTTCGAATATTTAGTAAATTTGAAATTGTAATTATATTGCCATCTTGCATTTTTCTTAATGTAGATCGATATATTTTGGTATCGTGGGTCAATACTGTAAGAAATTAATATTTGTTGCATATAATGCCTATTACTTTATTTATTAAATTCCACGCGGACGAAGTCACGGCCACAGCTAGTTTAGTTATATAAACGTTGTGACATGTTGCCGAAAGTGAAATGTACCAGAAGAAATAAATTTGCGGCCCCGGAATTTACTTAAAGGGTGAAAACTTGAGGGACCTGATTGAGTATTGAAAATCTATTTTACTGGCACCACGAAAATCACAATTCCCTATCACATTTTGCCGTTATTTTTATGTTTAAAACTCAAGATATTATATATACAATACATAATTATACTGTGGGTCTAAAAACGAGACTTTGAGCAATTCATCGAATCTAATTCATATTATGGATTCCTTAGCAATTCTGTAGCAATTCCTCTAGGGTAATTCCGGGGGAGTTGGCCATACGGCAGAGATGGCCAATCGATTTATTTCCAAAAATATTCGCTGGATGGTGCCACTTATTACTTTGTTCGCTCAGTGTCGAGGGCAGGTAAAGGTGTACAAACAATTTTTTTCGAAAATACTACTGCAAATCTTTTTTGGTGTGTGCATGTTTCATGTTGTGACTAGGGGTTTTCTAAGGAAAACAAGCTATTTCATACTGTTCTTATTAGTTTGTTAGTAAATGCTTTGTTATAACCTCAAAATGGCACACATGGTGTTTAATATGTTTTATGTTATTGGTGGTCATCTTTCCCGTAACATTAGGAGAGATGGCCATAGCCTGTCAGTCTAAGATGGCCATATTTCTATCTAAGACTTAATGTTTTTAACTTGAGAATCATGCAATTATTATTATTATTTTTTGTATTATTTCAGGTGCCTAACAATTACAAGAGAAAATCAATTGCTTTGCGGGGTAACTGGAATGAAGATGCATTAAATGCAGCAATAAGTGGCTGTAAAAAATGGTAGATTATCATATCAGTTCACGCGTCAGCTATGACTTACAAAATACCGAGGAAAATATAAGAAAGGCGTATTTAAACGAATAATGATAGAAAGGGGCCTAAAAGACCATCATCTTGATTCGAAGAACAAAATGAAGACAAATATTAAAAACACGTATATTTTATTTATAACATAGCCTTAAAAAAAACTATGGCCATCTACCCCGGACTTACCCTATTTTTTGTAAAATGGCCAACTAAACTTTGCAATTCCTCTTCAAAAAAATTGAAAGAAATAAAAAGACCCCTGTAGGGGTTTGAATGTATTGCGCTTAGCCGGCATTTTAACTTTATGTCTGTGTTAGGCCAAGTCAAGTCGGTCGCTCGTTAACAGCCTACCAAGTAATGCAGAATACATTGTGCAATACTATAAACAGAGAATTATTATTTTTTGACCCCGTCCCAGTATTAAGGTAACCTCACAATACTATACTTAATTGAATTAAGATCAAGAATGTCATTTATACACATATTCAACCGCCGCCGCCATATAAAGACGCACGCAATTTTTTTGTGTACTAATAGAGTCCTCCCACGGAGGACGCATAAAGTACCTATTGCACAAAGCTTTTGCCCGCGGCTTCGCCCGCGTGAATTTCCCACGCGTTCAGTGCTTTTTCCCGGGATGAAAAGAATCCTATGTCCTTCTCAATACTTCTATCTATGTTTATGCGAAATTTCAGCAAGATTGGTGCAGGAGATAGGGCGTGAAAGCGTAACAAACAAACAAACTCACGCAATGATAATATTATAATTGTGAAGCTTTTGTTAAGTCGGGATTGTTAGAGTCTGTTGTTAGTAAAAAAATAAAAACGGTTTTCAGATGGTTTTGCTGCTGGGCTGAAGTTATCTGTATGTCCATCAGCCATGGGCCAGTACTCCCAAACCTCATCATATGATATCAGTTTTTATCACGGAACCCATCTAAATAGCTAAGCGACTGAGAATTTATGAATAGTAAAGATATTTGTAATATTAGATTTTTTTTTTATTTATATGAAAGGATTATTTTATTGTATGGTAATTCCTCTTAAAATATTGTTTATCTAAGCATACACTGTATTATTCAGTTAAATATTGTCTTTAGGCAACTTCATTCAACTTCATTCCCGAAAAAATGAATTTTCAAATAGTAAATTTTTCAAATTTTTGATTAGCAAATGGTTGTCATACTTTGTTGTATAGTTTGATGCTGCAACGTACACAGATATTTGGTAAAAGGTAGAAAAGTTTGTCTAAAACGCGACATATTACATAGATAACAACTTTTTTTAACTAGCTGCCCCACGAACTCCGTAATGCCTGAGTGGCTACTACCATCTCTTAAAACCCTTAAAACCATGCAAGATCCAGTGAGTAAGGGATAAGATGTCGCCTTACATCATCTTTTGCGCTGTCCCGCTTACTCACTGGAACTTGCATAGTTTTTAGAGATGATAGTAGGCCATCTGAACGCACTTTTCTCACCGTTTAAACCTTCCCTGAACTTCCACTAATATTTCAAGACCAAATTTAACAAAATCGGTTCATCCATTCTCGAGTTTTAGCCAGACTAACGAATACCAATATATTTTCAGATCAAAATTAACCAAATCGGTCCAGCCATTAGCCAGACTAACGAATATCAATTATTTTTTAATATATAGATAGAATTTTCACACAGATTGAGCGGGCCGGCCACAAAGTAAGTTAGAGACTTGTGATGAGATACAAATTCAACGATATGAATATGTTTATTTGCAATTGACTGCACATGGTAGACAAGGTCTAAACGTCTTTATTGTTTACTAGCGACTCGCCACGGCTTCGCATGTGCATAAAAACCTTCCTCTTGAATCACTATCTATTTAAAAAAACCGCATCAAAATCCGTTGCTTAGTTTTAAAGATTTAAGCATACAAAGTGACATAGGGACAGAGAAAGCGACTTTGTTTTATACTATGTAGTCATTTATTTTTATTTGGGAAACAAACAATTTTGATTATACACTTCAACCTCGTAACAACAAACACAGCATTTTTACACAAAAGTATATATGCAATGGCCCCTAAACTATATAATAAGCTACCCTCACACATTAGAAAATGCAAAGAATTTTGTCATTTTAAGCGAATGCTATATAATTTATTAGTAGACAAAGCTTATTATCATGTAAATGAATACTTAAATGATAATTTTATATAATATTTTGCATAGGTACTTAGTAATTTTATTTTAATTAATAGTAATTTATATATTTGTATTCCAGTGTATAATTTAACATACATTTATTATCATCTACATAGATTATTAATCCTGACATAAAAAATGGAAATAATGTAAATTTGAAATGACTGACATTATGATAATTAACTTAATTCGATAATTTAATTGACATGAATTGCATGAATGTTATTTACTAGTATACCATTTTTTTATAAAATTAATACCAATTTTGTATGCCTGACGGCGCAGCATGGCGCACAGTAACTAATTTAATACTAACACCCTTAAATGTACCCATGTCTGACATAAAATAAATGAATTATGAATTATAGATTAAAAAAAAAATGCGTCGCAATTCCAAGTTCTATGATTTTGATATTATAAACAATGCTAGGAGAATTATACGCACATCAGGTAACATACATAAAAATAAACTATATTTATATGATTTGTCGCACTGCCTCATCCATTGTTCTCTGATCCCCGCTTAACAACGACATATGACGGACATGTTTCAGGATTACCTCCCGGCGCACGCTCTTTATAAGGGGATTTTTCGCCATAATGTTATTTCACACGGGAATCCCGTATATATTAAGCTTTAGGGTACCGTACGGAGTTGTTTCGTGATTAAGAATTATCATCATCACAATTATGCTCCTTTATAATAATAATAATTAATAACTGTTGAGGTAAACATGTTCCAAAAGGAGTCCAAAGTGGAGGAAACCTTAATTTATTTTTACAAATTTTTTAAACATACTTTAAGAAGATATATTAGGTACAAAATCGGTCTTATTTCTTTATTTATCTCTTCTAATTAATGAATGGTTTTCCTGTAAAAAGTGCAGTCGCTTTGTAATAACCAGTGCTGCTATATCGATGACCATGATTAAAACGCACCCTGGACTCTGAAGCGTAATTTAAGATTGTAACTGAGAGACACGTTTGGATAATTATGAAGTTCGACAAACATTAACCTCCTTCGAGCAGTCGAGTAAAAATCCTTTAACCGCTTATTTCTGTCAGAAAAACTAGTCTTGTAAAATCCGGAGGCTGCGTGAAAGCCTTTTTACTTGTAAACAAAAATAAACTACGAAAAGTCACAAGGGCTTGTGAAAAGCTCGTCAAGTGTGCCGTATCCACTTACAAAAGCTTTTTTCACAATGTCATGCTTGCTAACGATGTTCTCGTTGATATTTTTATCAAAGTGAGTAAATAACTGTGTTTTATGTTACTAAATAGGAGATAGATCTATAATAAAAGAGGACCCTTTTATTATATATCTACCCCTCACTTCCCCTCTCTTCCACTTTGATGGAAATGAGTCAGGATGAGAGGAAAAACTAGACAGTGTGAAGCAGAAAAGAAGCCTTTTACTAGCCTGTGCTGTCCATCCGTTCTGTCTGTCAACGGGCTTTTTTTTATAAATCGCATTAGCTGAAGAATTGAATATTACACAAAATTATAACAATTTCATATTAATATACTACTAGTAACGAAGAATTTCGAACCCCGCGTAGACTTTCAAGCGACGCAATATTTTTTTTTAATCTATGACTTGTAAGAACAAGTTGTAGGACAGTCTCCTACCATGATACGGTCTTGTCCTACGATATCATACGTTGGTCTATACGTAGTTCAACTAGAAATTTATTGCATTCCGAATGAAATATACGCGGAAATGGTACTGTCCAATGGTACAGATGGTTCGGCGGGGAAAAAACATACAAAATATAATACAACATACACATAAAATTTGCCACAAGTGATTGGATATCTTGTATGGACTATAGGCTAGCGTATTATCGGAGACCCACCGACCAGATGGTCAGATGACCTGAAGAAGGTCGCAGGCAGGCGCTGGATGCAGGCGGCTTCAACCGGTTATTTTGAAAATTTTTGGAAGAGTCCTATGTTTGCTGAAATGATGATGTTGGGTGACTATTGTATATAGACAAATATAACTTAATTTTTTTGACGTTATCAGTTACAGGTACCATAAGTTTCTTCGAAGCCAGCTAAGAATACAATCGGTAAAAACCTAAGATGAAAGAATATAAAACCGAACCAACTTCATAAGAATTTTCATGTTATTCTGCTAAAATTTAAATGTAAATATATTATTAAAAGGATTCCCTTTTCTATATATTTTTATTAGCTTGTTTTAATTTAGCTTAATTTTGAATTATTAAGTAGATATTAAGTTCTATGTACATATTATTGTAAATATTTTTAATTATAATGTATAGTTATAATGTTATTCATATAATAAAACATTACTAGTATAAAAAAAAAAACAAAAAATGTAAAATGTTTTTCTGTTTATTATCCTGGGAGCAGGAATGTGGAATATTCCACCTATATTTTAGAAGAGGTTGATTGATGATCCGCTAAGAGACTAGAACAGAGTAGTTTTATTTATATACCCTTTCAAACCACGACATGTAGTTTTATTTTGGACTTGTACTAACAATTTCTATTCTAAGGTTTTTTGTCGCGCTTTTCCTTAGAAATCTTTTCATTCGTAACCACAGAACGAGAAATTATCCGAATGGAAATGTTTTGACGCAGATTTAGTTCCAGGATCAGTATGGCTAGCTTATTCTTGCTTCTTACTTTCTATTCAAACATGTAAACCACACCTCACTTTATAAGAAAATTTTTCACATTATTAGTATTACGTAGTTTAGAACAAAGCCACCTAATATTATCGACCAATAACAGTGGCAATAAATGACGCAATCAAATTCCCCGCCCATTTTTTCTGTGTGAAACGTTGGCTTGCAAGCCAAACTAATGACACGTTTTTCGTGCCTATGCCACCTCTTGTGGACAAACCTATACAGTTTCCCTGGCGGATTGTAAGGAAACTAAGAAATTCCATTCAAAATCCTAACGCAGTCAATAGCATCTGCGCTTATGAAATCTCATACTAGGGGTACTAGTAGATTGCCCCGAATATGGTTACGAATGAAAAGGTTTCTACAAAAAATGAGCGGCAAAAAACGTTTCAATACAAGCTACGCTCAGCAATCGGAATATTTAAAATGCCATCCGATCACAAATCAAAAAGAGACGTGCTCTCGTCACTTTAATTGGATTCCGATGTCTATAAACTTCAGACTATAAAACTAGAAAGAAGTAGCATATTGTATACGAACGTTAATATCAGGGTGTCTCTCCTAAGACAATGCAGATCTTATTTTCAAAACTAGCATAGTATATAATATATAATATAGTATAGCATAGTTTGGGCGCAGTGAAAGAATCCAGAAATTCCGTAACGAAAATAAAACATTACACCCCCTCTACTATGTACTTGAGCTTAACTACTGTCAAAGATACAATTAACTATTTATTTATGTTAAAATTTTCAACAGGCTTCTGTATCATCCATGAAATTTCTTATAGAACAAATAAGTCAGGAAAATATAGTGTGACTCGATCCTTACACTCGCTGAAAAGCTGATAGTTACGTACCGCCACGCAAAAAGGCACATCCTATGCTCCTTCAATTAACTAATTAGGCCGATTCACGTTACCTTTCATTGGGTTATGATATCCTGGTAACTCAGCTCAATCAGAGGTCGATTTTTCTTTTTTTTATGTCTGAGCTTACTATAAAAATGCGTCTATGCCAAATCTATACTTAAAACGCTCGGCCGAGCTACTTGGTAGGCGGAGTAGGGGGGTGTTATGTTTTATTTTCGTTAGGGAATTTCTTGATTTGGTCTCCGCGCTCAAAGCCCGCTATAAAAGCTATGCAATAGCTTAAAATATTTACTTTTGTAAGTCCAACTTGCGTAAAACTAACTAAAACCTAATCCCTTAAAGTCTGAATAAACATTAAATTTCGTCTAACAATCAACAGACATTGTTCATTCGTCTTTGATATCTGTCTCGTATCTTTAGCCACCAACATTTCTTTTATAAATTTAAATCCCACTCCTTGGAATATCGCCTGTATTACGATTGTAATAAAGATGCAAATCTATTTTAAGAGAAAAAGAAAAACAAAAATTGGTCGCAATGCGATATTAAAGTGGAAATCTGTGATAGAGTAGCTCAAGTATTCAGAGAGTCCTTTGAAATATTTTCAGCAAGCTTATCTTATACTTTCATTCATTCATATCACTTACAAGATTAACCATACGCGAACACTCTGATGTCAGAATCTTTAGAAACCGCCTGTTAGCTTACGACGTGGTTTCTACTACATAAATAACTAAAATTCGTACACAACATTGTTTTATACTAAAGATTAAGCTGAGCAAGCTAAGGTAGCTAAACCTAGTTTAGATGCCAATGATATTAATTCTGGTGGCGGGTTTTCCATAGTATTAATAACTTATTGAAGTAAGCTTAAGTTTGTTTAAATAATCTATTTACGTTTTGTTTATAATTGATTTTTAATTGTGTTTTTTGATATGTGAATCATAGAACAATTTATTTTATTTTGTTATATAACATGTAAATGGTAGACAAAGCCGTAGGATTTTTCTACCGGTCAACCAACCAGTAGTGCAGAGAGAGTCTTAGTAAGATTCACAAATAATAACTATCATCAAAAAACATAAGTTTGTAGTGAGGCGGGAGCGATAGGGATATGCTCTACCGTTTTAAAGAGAAGATCTTTCCGCTAGGCGGGTGTGATGCTTCAGGAACCACGGCTCCGATGATGTCTTGCCGGAGGTTGTATATAAAGCCTCAATCCGTAGAAAATGCAAGCCCAATTCACAATTCCGTGATAGGTTTAAAGATCTTTATTTCTCAATAAGACAAATACAGTCACTTACTTGAGAATAACTAAACAATATTATAGACTGCCACGGAATAAAAAAAAGTGGGTAAATATTTAACAATAGCAAACCGGATTTAGGTATAACCACGAAATACGTAATGGTACTGAGTAAGTAGGTATTTAAGTGTATGAATTGCAGTGGAAATTATCGACTTGTTAGGTTTCTGTATGGTGTGGTGTTTTTTATGTCTTAAATGTCGATGATTCTCGCTTTTAACGCCATCTGTTGTGCGTCTTAATCAGTTGTGGTGCTAGTGTCGCCACATAAGTTGCCTGTTATCTCTCAGCGCCGACTCTGCCGCACGCTACTCTGCGCTCTAGTTAAATTCCTAAGCACACGGTCCGATATTATTTCTCGCTCGGATTGCAGACAAAGCCACGCCTAATGAGTTTACTTTGCGGAAATCCTATTTGGGTGAAGATAGAACTTAAATAATAAGGGAATATTTCATCTACTGCTTTCTTGCACTTTCTTTACTTTTTACCCGAATACGACGAAAAGAGGGTTATGATTTTGATCGGTATGTAGGCATCTTTGTGTATTTTGTAGGCAGTGCTAACATTGTTGTTTTAGTTTGAAGGGTGAGATAGGCACTGAAATAATAGAATGAGGCTAATATAGAATGCTACGAGTTGGCAGCGCGCTTGTGACATTTTCGAGACATTACGAGCATAAATAGGATAGAATGACCGATTGTATCTTTGACTGCCGCGGTAAAACTACATGGTTGGCGGAGTGGGGTATGAATAAAAAGAAAAACAAAAATTAATACAAATATCCACTAATGGAATAAGTACGTACACTCGGCCGAGCTAAATGGTAGGCGGAGTACATGGAAGGGGTTATATAGGTTTTATTTTCGTTACGAAATTTCTTGAATCGCCTGCCGCGCTCAAAGCCCGCGGTAAAAGCTATGCAATAGCTTAAAAATATGATTTATAAATTCAAGTTGTAAATTTTTTTTTTTTTTATTAAATACTACCTACGATTTAATTAATTATTCAATAGAATATCGCTTGAGTAAGTTTATTTGCTATAAAATTTGGCTCAGATATTGTTCAAATTACAACTAAGAATTTAAGTTAGACTAATAATAGTACAGAGATATGTAGGAGCGAGGGAATGGCGGTCATCATTAAAATCTCCATTGTCCATGATAACTTTTTATTCACAGAACTCAATTTACAAACAATCAATTAATTCACTTTTAAAATAATCAATAAATAATTCACAATCAAAAATAATACGAACAGAGTAACGTTTACTTTAAGCGCCGACAATCGAATGAATCAGTTTGCCGCAAAACATCGCTTTTATAGGCCGGTCGGAGTGGGGACGTCTCGCCACCCCGCTTTGTTTACGTCGGTTCGAACACGTGTTTTGTGCAGGTGCGTTGATGTTGTTGTTCTGCGCCGATACGGCCATACTGCAACTAGGCGCGTCCCGGCGCCTATTTTGTAGTTGGTTTATCTAAAACAAAAAGAGCATTCTATGAGTACAAATCAAAATTATTAAAATCTCGCTTTAGGCTTAGCAGACTCCAGAGCCTTAACATAAATTTACAATAAGTCTATCTTCAAACACAACTTATGTGTTTGCCATCAATGTAATAGTTACTAAGGCTGAGTCTTAGACATTCAAATAACCTCATAGCCACCACCAGTGCTAATATTGGTTCAACAACAACTCATCTCTCAGAATCACACCTGAGAGCATCAATTCTCAAATCAGTAAAGTAATAAAAAATAAAAGTTTAACTCAACTTATACTATCTTATTGACATTGTTCACTGCTTTCAGATTGTTCTTTATACATCGCCGATACGGCAACATCGCTTTGAACTCCAAATTTGGGTGCGCTTCGTAAATGTTCATGACACACTTTTCTAAATCGACCTCGACCATTTATTCTTCGTATTTCGTATCTATCGCTTGGTAATACTTTTTTGACTTCGAAAGGCCCATCGTATTTAATACTTAGTTTTGTACCTAGTCGCGGTGGTTCCCTGAGAAGAACGTATTCGCCCTTCTCAAATCTTTTCACCTTAGCTTTTCCTTTATCGAATCTTGCTTTATCCTTTTCAGCCTTCTCGGTCATCCTTATCGACACAGCTTCCTTTAAAGATTCTGGATTAATGCGTTCGTTGATTTCGTCTATTATATTCAGTAGTTCAGGAGGTACGCTACCTCTTTTTCCAGTCAGCAACTCAATTGGTGTTTGCTGTGTAGTTTTTGAAATGGTACAGTTAATGGCTAGCTGAAGTGTTCCAATTGATTTTCCCCAGTGCGACTTGTTTGTGTTTTTTATAACTGTTAATCCATTTTTTTGTTTCTCATAATTCTTTCAACTTGGCCATTTCCTCTGCTGGTGTATCCTGCGCATTGGTGTAATGCAATTCCGTACTGGTCACAATAGGCTTTATAATGGGAAATAAATGCTCCGTCACCATCAACAATGATTCTTTTTGGAGCACCAAACAAGAAAACGATTTCTTCTAAATGTTTTAATGCACTAGCTTGAGTTTTACTCTTAGCATGTTGTAAAATAACAAACTTTGTGAAAGCGTCGATTGCAACAAATACATATTCCTTTTGAGAGGCAGTTCCACTTAATTTGCCTGAAATATCTACATGGATAGTATGAAATGGTTCTGGGACTTTTTCGATTGGATGAAGACGAGTCTGTGTAGCTCCAGAGGATCCTTTCATAGTTTTGCATACCACACAATGGTCTACAAAATATCTTACTGTTGATGACATTTTAGGAAACCAAAAATTTTCTTTGAGTTTTGCTAATGTTTTCTCCCAGCCCATATGTTTAAGTGCTTCGTGATAAGTATTTATGAGACTCCACTGATATGACTGTGGGACAACTTTTGTTAGCTTTATCTTGCCATTAACAATGGTTTTGTAGAATAATATATTATCCTTTATTTCGTACTCGGTGTAAGGTTGTACATTCTTATGGATGTCTTCAATAATTTTAGCAATATCTTTATCACGACGTTGTTCTACTATTAACCAATCATCTTTTGTTGATAAGTTCATAACAACTTTAAGAGGATTTCTGCTAAAAAAGTCTGCGTGTTGCATTTTTTCTCCTTTCCTATATTCAACTTCAAAATCAAAGTTTTGTAAGAAGGCCCACCATCTATGAACTCTGGGTAGCAATTCTTGTTTATATCGTGACGCTTTTACTGCATTACAATCTGTTACAATCGTAAATTTTCTTCCATATAAGAAATGGCGAAAATGTTTCACAGCTCGTATTATGGCTAAAGTTTCAAGCTCATAGCTGTGGTACTTGGATTCTGCTGCAGTTGTTCTCATGCTGAAGTAGCCAATCACATGACGAACCCCTTGTCTTATTTGGATGAGAACAGCTCCTAGTCCTATGGCACTGGCATCTGTGTGAAGTTCTATTAAAGAACCCTCTAAAAATATTGTAAGTAGGGGTGCTGACGTAAGGTAAGTAATTATTTTTGAACGTACAGCTTCGTGTCGTGTAGTCCATTCCCACTTAGCATCCGCTTTGGTAAGATTGTACAATGGTATCATTTCTGTGGAGAAGTTAGGTATAAAACGACGAAAGTAACCAGCAAGGCCATTGAACTGTCTCAATTGCTTGACGTTAGTTGGCGGAGGAGATCTAGCCAAGGCTTCCACCTTTGACGGACTTGGTCTAACTTTTCCATTACTAACAATAAATCCAAGATATTTGATGGAAGTTTTTAAAAAGGCACACTTATTTATATTTATCGTAAATCCTGCCTTTGTGAGTGCTACTAGTACCTTTTCCAGGTTTATAAGCCCTTCGGGGATTGTTTTGCTAGGTATTAATACGTCATCCATATAAACTAGTGCCTCTTTTCCTCTGAGACTTCCTAGAGCCTTATTTATTGCTCTTTGGTAAACTGATGGGGCATTGGTGAGCCCAAAAGGCATGGTCAAGTACTCGTATTGTCCATCTTTCTGACATAGATTGACGTTCTTTTCAGCATTATGTTTTTCAGCATTCATCCTCTTGAAACAGGTTTCATAACTATGGCCAAGAATATGGCAATAGGAACATTCTTTTTTGTCCTTGTTTTGGGTTATCGTGGTCGTAGGTTGTCTACACCAACGAGCTTTGTGGCCTGTCTTTCCACATAAAAAACATTCGACATTTTGAAAATTCTCTAACTTTGTTTTCTTAGCAGGTAATTTATTTTCAGATGATGATTTACGTTTACGCATTGTCTTTGCTATCGCGATTAGTTCTGGAACTGAATTTGATTTGCTATTAAGGAGTTCTGTGCGAAGACTATCATTTTCGATACTCCCAATAACGAATTCCACTGCATCTTGTTCTGTTGGGTCCTGTTTAACTATTTTTTTAAACATTTTCCATGTATTTGATATATATTCTGGAATATCAGCAGCATCATCCACAGTATATCGCCGAAATTTAAGAACATGCGAAAAGTACCTAGACTCTGGCTCAAATGTTTGGATCATGTCTTCTTTCATTTCAGACCATGTGGTTGTTCTGAGCAAGCAGTCATCAGCCCATAGTTGTGCTCTGCCTTTCATCACACCAGCAGCTTTAAGCCGTACTTCATGATCTTTCAATTTGTATTCCATTTGTGTTCTTGTTATTAGCTCAACCCATTCTCTTACATCAGTTCCTTTATCTGGGTCAAAACTAGGAAAGTAAATATCGGATATACGAACTGAACGAACTTCTTCTGGACGCAAGATTTTTATCATTTCCGTCAATGCAGCCTGATTATCTTGAGACAGTTGAGTCATCATTTCGAGCATAGTATCACGAAATGTATTTGCCAAAATTGCCGCAGTTGATGTACTGGCCGTTGGTTGTTGGCGTTGATTCGTCCCCTCTTCCGATGTAGGAGCGAGGGAATGGCGGTCATCATTAAAATCTCCATTGTCCATGATAACTTTTTATTCACAGAACTCAATTTACAAACAATCAATTAATTCACTTTTAAAATAATCAATAAATAATTCACAATCAAAAATAATACGAACAGAGTAACGTTTACTTTAAGCGCCGACAATCGAATGAATCAGTTTGCCGCAAAACATCGCTTTTATAGGCCGGTCGGAGTGGGGACGTCTCGCCACCCCGCTTTGTTTACGTCGGTTCGAACACGTGTTTTGTGCAGGTGCGTTGATGTTGTTGTTCTGCGCCGATAGATATAGTTCAAGCATAAATTACAGAAAGAGAAAGGCGCTAACTTTAGCCAACCAATAGTGTATAATGTTCATATTAAACCCTAAAGCCATCTATCGATTCAATTAGACATTGTACTGTAACATATCCCAGAACAAAATAAATTAAGTACTGAATCAGTTTATATCAGGGCGTTAATACTTAAAAAATGGTGTTATAATAATTCACACTTGTTTTTCGTCAAAAATAAACAGGGTTGTTTGTAAATAATAAATAAATAAATATAAATATATAGGGACAAGTCACACAGATCAAGTTAGCCCGAAAGTAAGTTCAAGACTTGTGTTATGGGATACTAACTCAAGGATACTATATACTATTGAAGTGAATCGATTAGCACCATCTATTATTACGGAAATACACGATTATTATGTGAACACGATTAGTATCTTATAAAATGAGGGCTTATCTATCAAGTGACATATTTTTTATATTTGTAATCAAAAAATAAATGAGCGATAAAATTGTTGAATAAAATGAGTAAGCATGTTAGATCATTTTAGATCGCACCTTTTGATAACACATCGAAATGCAGTTTATTCGGAGTAATAACTTATTAATAACCAGAGATAGATCTTTGTACAAACGTCGTCTGCTTGAGAACTTTACTCTCACCTATATCAGTCGTCCAACAGCAATTACATTTATTTCTGTACTTTAAATGTTTTGTATTTTAGAGTAATAACTAAATGTGTGCTCGCTCTACCATTAATGTGTTAAATAAGATAAGAGTTGTCGCAATTCTCCTAAAAATATATCAGTCATTTATCAAAAGCAGTCTAGACTGTTGTCAACCTACATTTTAAAATTAAATTATATGACTAACTACGCCCACAGTTTGGAATATAAAATTAAAAAACTGTAGGTTTAAGAAAGGTTCTTGCGGTATGATGGTGCCTATAATATATTTATTAAGATTCTAATATACATCTTTAAAAAATGCATTTTATACTATGCATTAATTTATGCGTAATGCGCACGTAAAACATATAGACAGATAAAAAAATTGTAAAAATAATAACTTTTTAGAATTTTTTCTCATTGTCATTCATAAATTATTTTTAATTTTTAACCAATAATTTTTGCATCCGGCAAGATGGGCTCATGTTTTGACTGCCTGGGTTCCTACTGATGGGTACAGAAAGCGAGGAAGGCCTTAAACTAGATGGTCAGACGAACTGCAGGCTTTTGATAAAAACTGGCAAGAAAATGCAATGGCTAGGGATACATGGAAAATCTTCCAATGGGGAGGCTTTTGCTCAGCAGTGGGAAATAAACAGCTAAAAAGAAAAATATTATATATTTATATATGTCGCAGAATGAAGTACTAAACGTAAGGTCTTTATCAATCTGAAAGCAACTTAACTATAGTGGCGACACTATGCGGTTGGCAACATCAAATGACATTGTCAAATGTCAATGTCATAGAAGTAGCGGTTGGGAATCGAAATGAACGTTCTTTTTGAATATGGCGTCGGGCGTGTGCACTTGTGAGGTTATCCCTACTTTTGTAACGGTGAAAGTGATTGCAATGGCAGTTGAGAACAGAATCGATCGGGCCGAGTTCGAATGTAGACGCGCGGCAGTGCACTGCAGTAGCTACGAAATAGTATCGTGATTAGTCGGTGTTAATTGTTTTAAGTGTTAGCGCGTGCGTGTGACCCGATATGCTTAGATGTGTCCTGAGAGCTAGCTATCCCTTGTTGTCCAATGGGCGAGAAGCCTGGTGTTCAGAAGTCACGTGATAAGGCGCCTAGATGCGCGAGGGTCTGTGTACCCTTGACCCTTGATTTCACCAATTGCTGTTGGTTATCAGTTGGGTTAGCACGGAGGAAATCGAGAAGAGTCTTGGTTGTGAGATTACTATCGTGTGCGTGTGTGGGGCACCGATCTAAGCCGTGATTTGGGTTGCTGTCCCTCTGCCGGGACAATTATGCCCTCGCTTGACCTTTGTAAGATTGTGTAAAGATACCCTGTTAGTTAACTGTCACTCTGCTTTAAAGAGTTGCCCACGAAAGCCATCCTATGACCCTATCTGATGCTCGAAAGCCATCCATCCTGACTTGCACTTGGCCCCCTTATACCTCTGCCTCCGACATATATATATATAAAATAAGTCAGATAGTCAAAAATAAAATTACAAATTTTATTTTTGACTATCTGACAACAGTGCTTTTTCTGGATGAATAATCCATACTAATATTATAAATGCGAAAGTCTGTCTGTCTGTCTGTCACCTCTTTACGGCTAAACTGCTGGACCGATTGTGATGAAATTTGGTAAGGATGTAGTTAACGACCTGAGGTCAAACATAGGCTACTTTTGGGCGCGATATAACCGAGTCCCACGCGGGCGGAGCCGAGGGGAACAGCTAGTATCCTATATATATATTTTAGGAAAATTGGTTCATTAGATAGGACCTGAAGAGGTAACAAACAAATATACAAACTCATTTTTGCATTTATAATATTAGTTGGATGCATTTTCCAACCTATCTATTTAATTTCAAAAATATCTTTTACTGAAATCATAGAATTTACCAGCTGCTTCTCTTCCCGCGCAAGCCGTTAAACTTCAGAACCAACCACTATTAATTTCCTGTTTCAACTACCATCATGCTATGTCTACCATCATGGTCTAAGGTCTTATGGCTCTAGGCTCTGTCTATCTCGTATAGGATAAAGACGTGATTATATGCTAATACTATTATTATTATGATTATATACTGTAACTAATGATACTGACATTTTTAACGAGACTCTCTTGAAGGTCATGATGGTCGTCCAAAGATATTTAGAAACTTATTAATTTTATCCTTCTATGCTGGTCTGGGAGGTAAAAAAAATATGTTACATTCTACATTTTTTTTTTCTAAGATGCTAAGCGTGGCCTTTGAGTATTATGGACATGAGCTCTGTCTATCCCGTAAGGGAAAAAGACGTGACACTATGTATGTATGTATGTAATTAATTTTATTTCGATAACTTAAAAGTATTTAATTTTTATTATTGTTTCTTAGTATATATTTAACCTAATATTTTATGTATATAACCTATACAGATTTTTGTTTAAAGCATACGCATAACATCGCATTGGCATGTAAGCTGTTAAGGTGTTACTGTGTCTTTATTATAATAAATAAATAAATATGCATGTATGTAGATCTTCTACTTACGTCATCACTACATAGTATAAAACAAAGTCGCTTTCTCTGTCTCTATGTCCCTTTGTATGCTACTACGTGTCAACAATATTGTTTCCATATATGATATTTTATATATAATTATTCTTTAGTAAAACTCGTATTTGGTTGCTAATGTAGTCTAAAATATAGTTAAGACAATTAAGTTAGTTTTCCTTTAAAATTATTAAACTGACGGAAATGGCGCCATCCCCACTATTTTGAATAAAAACGAGATGTCGCCATTGCCTCGGCCTATTCTGTTTCGAACGTTCGTGGAGTCAACATCTAACATTGTAAGTGTTGTTATTTTCTTTTAAAAATATTATCATGTTATTCTTTTGTAATTTCACTGAATTTTCTATATTTTGTACGTATAATGTTTATACCTTTTATTAGATAATTAAATGGAATATTGATGCATTTATTTTTAAAACTGAATATTAACTTATTTCTGTTATTAAATATCCCTTTTTTTTAAGTGCCTTAATTTTATTTGATATAATTATAATTATATAAATTATAATTACATAATTAAATTTATTTAAAATCAAATAAGTCTCTTTTATTTCACATTTCAGAAGTGGGATAGGTAATTTTTTTTTTTTTTTTTTTATACTACTTGTTTTTTTTCTTTTTTGTGTGTTATCAGGGATTATGGAAAATATACGGGAAAAGTCTCCGCTGTTGGGAAGAGATCCGAGAGACAATGGAAGAGGCCGACGCCGGGCGCGAAGTCCGTCTCGCAGCCATTCGCGCGCCTCTGTGAGGCGTTGCGTGGATCGGCGGGCGCGGAGCCCGTCCCAGCATCGACGTGCCAGCCGGCATCTACGCAGCCGGTCTCGGTGCGATGATTCGCATGGTCGCGAATCTTGCAGACATCGGTCGCGTAGTCCGCTACGTAACCGATCACCAGGCAAGCAGTCTGATGATTGTCATGGCGGGTGTAGCTCCCAGCCAGGGCATCACCACTCGCCGCGCGGCAACGAGCGCTGCAGCAGCAGCCGACGCTACGAGCACAGCAGCCGACGCTACGAGCACAGCAGCCGGCTTCGCGGCGTGCAACGTAGTCCAGAGCAGCGGGCCACAACAGCAACGGTTGAGCCTCGAGCTTCGACTACGCAAGGATCAGAAGGTAACACCACTGATCCAAATATTGGCAGTGGTGATTTTTTATCAAATAATTTACCTGCTAATCTAAACGTGCTTTTACAAACACTAAAATCTTTGATTCCGGATAGTGATAAAATAGGCTCTTTTAAATATAGTATTCCTGAATTTGACCCTGCAAGAAAAGAACAAACGATGGCAATGTGGATACGTAAAGTTAACGAAGCTGCCGAATGGTATTCGTGGAATGAGAAACAAATTGTTCATTATGCTATTCCTAAACTTCAAGGTGTCGCAAAACGATGGTATGAAGGATTGCCATCGGTGTTCTTTTCTTGGAGTGAGTGGCAGACAAAATTGTTATCCGCATTCCCATCTGAAGAAAACTACGGACAGATGCTTGCAGACATGTTAGCTAGGCGCGCTCGTTTCAATGATTCCCTTGAAGAATATTTTTATGAAAAAGTTACGCTCATTAATCGGTGTAATATAACTGGCAAACGAGCAGTAGAATGCGTTCTGCATGGTATTGACGACAGAGCAGTTAGGCTAGGTGCCGAGGCAGCTCAGTATGAAGACCTTGATAAATTGCTTAGTTACTTGAAGAATGCTAGAAATGTAAAACCAATCCCAGAACGTAAAGTTACTAATAAAAATCAATCTGCTTCTTTAGATTCTCAAACAAAGAATATAGGTCTAAAAGATAAAGCTCAACGTTGTAATAATTGTAAAAAGGAAGGCCATTTTGTACGCCAATGTCTCGAACCATTAAAAAAATGTACAAGGTGTCACAGGATAGGTCATGAAACGGAACAATGTTACACTAAAAATCCAGTCCCTACTACTACATTTAAAACAGAAACTGAGAAATCCGTTAATATAGTTGCCAATGGTAGTAAATTTTCAAATAAATATTTTAAGGATGTACATGTTAATGGTATAAAGATGGATTCCTTCGTTGATCTTGGTAGTGAATGCTCAATGATTAAACAATCGCAGTTGCATAAATTAGGAGCCATTTACATAAATAAAAATAATTTACCAGTTTTGCGAGGGTTTGGTAATTCCGTAGTCCATACTTTGGGTAAAATTAATGCCGAGGTAGAAATTGATGGGGTGAGTGCTAGTGTAGAACTACTGGTTGTACCTGATGATGTTATGGAAGTTTCTATTATGATAGGACAAACCTTCACTGAACAGCATCATATAATGATTCAGAAAACTAACGATCACTTTGATATTTTGTATAATAATTTTAAAGACATAAATAAATCTAATAAAATAAAAATTCTTAACCTAAAATTTACTCAAATAACTGGTTTGGGTATTTTGGAAGTATATACTGAGCCAAAATATGAAGGGGAACTTTACATTGTCGGAGGCTTGCGTAATGATTCAAACAACACCTATTATATCCCGGAGGGGCTTTTTCAATTTGACGACAACGGTAATGGGAAATTAATAGTTAACAATTTGAGTTCTAACCCTCTAAATTTAACTAAAGATATATTGATTACACGCGGTATTATTGCGAATCAGGAAATCAATTGCAATGTTCTACTTGTTTCTGAATTCAAAAATCAACCAAGGAATCTTATTACTGCTTCCGATTTAAATATAACAGGTAATTTTGATCAGACTGTGGTTGATGAATTATTAATATTACTAAATAAATATCGACATTGTTTCGCTTTTTCTCTTTCTGAGTTAGGACGCTCGTCTGTTTGTGAAATGAGCATTGACTTGCAAAATGGTGAACCAGTAGTTTACAGACCCTATAGATTAGCTATGAAAGAAAAGGAAGTAGTTCGAGAAATGGTGAGTGAACTTTTAGAAAATGACATTATCCGACCTTCAGTCTCTCCTTTTGCTAGCCCTATAGTTCTAGTGCGGAAAAAGAGCGGCGAATATCGCCTTTGTATCGATTACAGAGCCTTGAATAAAAATACTGTCCGCGAAAACTACCCAATGCCTCTTATTGACGATCAAATTGATGCATTAGCTGGTAATGAGTTCTTTACTGCCCTTGATATGGCGTCTGGATATTACCAAATACCCATCAAGGAGCAGGATCGACATAAAACAGCTTTCGTCACGCCGGAGGGCCATTATGAATTTAACAGAATGCCCTTCGGTTTGGCAAATGCCCCAGCAACATTCCAACGAATGATGCATCAGGTTTTGGGTGGTTTACGTCATAAAGAAGCTATGGCTTACCTAGATGACATAATTATTCCGTCAAAAACCATCAAAGAAGGAATGGAAAAATTAGAGTCTGTTTTAGTATTGTTAGCTGAAGCTGGTCTTACACTTAAATTGTCTAAATGTGTTTTCTTTGGGCGGTCTGTTAACTATTTAGGCTTTATTATTTCCAGTAAGGGTATCCAACCGGGTTCTGATAAATTGAAATCCGTAGAAGAATTCAAAACACCTGTAGACAAACACACCGTAAGACAATTTTTAGGACTAACTAGTTTTTTTCGTAGGTTTGTAAAGGGGTTTTCGATTATCGCAAAGCCCTTAACTCAACTGCTAAAGGACAAAGCTGTTTGGGTATGGGGGCCTGACCAACAAAAAGCATTTGAAAATCTCAAGTCGACACTAGTACAGAAGCCAATATTAGCTCTGTACAATCCAAAAGCTGTCACAGAATTGCACACAGACGCATGCAAAATAGGTATCGCGGGTATACTTTTACAAAAAGATACGGAAAATATTTTAAAACCGGTAGCCTATTTTAGTAGGCAGACCAGTCCCGAGGAACAAAACTATTGTTCGTATGATTTAGAAACTTTGGCCGTCGTAGCTTCTTTACAAAAATTTAGAGTGTACCTGGTAGGAATTAATTTCAAAATAGTTACTGATTGCAACTCGATAAGAGCCACCTTTATGAAGCGTGATATGATCCCTCGTGTAGCCCGTTGGTGGACTCAAATGCAGGAATTTGATTTTGAAATAGAGTATAGAGCGGGATCATCAATGGCACACGTGGACGCTTTGAGTCGCAACCCATCTACCAATTATAATAATCAATCTCAAAAAACCGTTAATGCAGTAATTGAAACTGATTGGCTTTCAACAGTACAAAACTCTGATTCTGAGATTAAACGAATTAGTGGAATATTATCCAATCCTGAATTTGACGATATTGTAGACGTAAAAAACAACTATAAACTCAAAAATAGCAAACTTTTTAGAATCACAGCTGAAGGTGATAGATGGGTTGTACCTAAAGGCGTCTGCTGGCAAATTGTCAAACAAAACCATGACGATATAGGCCATTTCGCTGTAGACAAGACGTTAGAACGTATAAAGTCTCATTATTGGTTCCCAGATATGCGCAATTTTGTCACTAAATATGTAGGCTCTTGTCTAGAATGTGCATATAGTAAGACACCTGGTGGTAAGAGACCCGGTTTCTTACACCCAATCCACAAAGTAGATACTCCATTTGACACTATTCATATGGATCATGTAGGCCCGTTTGTATGTAGTAGCAAAAAGAATATGTACATTTTAGTATTGATTGACGCATTTACAAAATATATTTATTTGAAACCTGTAAAAAGTACAAAATCTAAAATTACGGTTAATGTTTTAAACGAATTTATCAGTATATTTGGAGTACCCAAACGTATCATATCTGACCGTGGTTCATCATTTACAAGTGATCTCTTTAAAAAGTTTGTAGTAGACAAAGGCATCAAACACGTTATGAACGCCGTTGCTACTCCAAGGGCTAACGGGCAGGTGGAAAGATACAACAAAGTTATTGTTGATGCCTTAACTGCTAAGTGTATTGGTTCCCTTGATAAAAAATGGGATGATCACCTGCCCGATATCCAGTGGGGTATCAACAACACCTTTAACAAAGGTATAAACAAGACTCCTGCTGAAGCTTTGATTGGCATAAGGCCACAAGGCCCTAGTGACAGTAAAGTAACTTCAATTATTGATGATGACATTGGCCAAATTGACAGGAGCCTTGAAAAGATCCGTAGTGAGGTGTCATCTCATATCAAAACAACTCAAGAAGCCCAAAAAGCAAATTATGATAAATCCCGATATGAGCCTATCAAATACAATGTTGGGGATTTAGTTAGGGTAGAGCGTCATATTCCTGCTACGGGAAGTAGTAAAAAACTCATTCCCAAATATCAAGGGCCCTATAAAATCACACATATTTTTGATCATGATCGTTATCAGGTTGAAGACACACCATTATCAAGGAAAGGAAAAAAAAGGTATTCTAATGTAGTAGCCGTCGATAAATTAAAACCCTGGGTGTGCTTTAAACGACCTCATGATGACACTCTAACAAGTGATAAAGAATCTGCCAATGACTCAGGTAGTGAATAGTGTTTCTGAGTAACTAGTTGAGTAGTTGATTGTTTGTTTGTATTATAGAGCCAATTGGGTTCTAACATAACTTACGACCAATTGGGTCTTTACGTGATTTACGACCAATTGGGTCCTTATGCAGCTAACGACCAATTGGGTCCTATTGTGTAGAACAAATTGTTTATTTCTTTAATAATCTACAGTTCTGATTATCACTAAAACTATAATACTATTTAATAGTGCTATAAATATGTTTTTTTTTTTATTATTATTATTATGTAAAAGTAAAATAATCTTTATTTTATTTTTGTAAAATTGTCTTAGTTATTGTAACAGAATGGTTGCTGTCAAGTACGAGGACGTACAATAATAATAGGATGACCGACTGTCAACAATATTGTTTCCATATATGATATTTTATATATAATTATTCTTTAGTAAAACTCGTATTTGGTTGCTAATGTAGTCTAAAATATAGTTAAGACAATTAAGTTAGTTTTCCTTTAAAATTATTAAACTGACGGAAATGGCGCCATCCCCACTATTTTGAATAAAAACGAGATGTCGCCATTGCCTCGGCCTATTCTGTTTCGAACGTTCGTGGAGTCAACATCTAACATTGTAAGTGTTGTTATTTTCTTTTAAAATATTATCATGTTATTCTTTTGTAATTTCACTGAATTTTCTATATTTTGTACGTATAATGTTTATACCTTTTATTAGATAATTAAATGGAATATTGATGCATTTATTTTTAAAACTGAATATTAACTTATTTCTGTTATTAAATATCCCTTTTTTTTAAGTGCCTTAATTTTATTTGATATAATTATAATTATATAAATTATAATTACATAATTAAATTTATTTAAAATCAAATAAGTCTCTTTTATTTCACATACGCAACGGATTTTGATGCGGTTTTTTAATAGAGTGATTCAAAGGGAAGGTTTTTATGCCCATGCGAAGCCGGGGCGGGTCCTTATTTTATAATATAAGGCATTTCCCACAATATCAATCCCATTACTCCAATGACATCGCTCTTTAAGCGATTGTCCGAATACCCTCAGTTTATGAGGTCAATTACCATGTTTGTTCGACAAACGTCCTGATTGCTGCCTTATCTACTAGTGACATCTCTAAATGGAGCTTACCATAGATTGGTACAAAGATAGACTGGACTTGGAGAAATAAACAAATATTTAACCATCGATGCAAAAGAGGGATGTTATAAATGTGACTTATTTAATTGTGTGTCTGACCCGTTTGTAGCCACACAACGTTAGGTTAAGCTGATACCTTGGTGAATATTAGCGCCACCATCAGTTAATAATCATTATTCACTGAAAACACAAGTTATGAAAATCCGTCTTATATAATTAAGATTCTGGATCTGAAGTTAATTTTAAACATATTAAATGATAGTTCCCTAAAATTACAAATTGAAATATTGCTAAAACGGCCACTTTTGACAGTTTTGCAACTTGTAACTATAGGGAACTATAATTTAATACGATTAAAATTAACTTCAGATCCAGGACCTTGATTTCGTAAGACGGATTTTTGATAACTTGTGTTTTCAGTGAATAATGATTTGTTGAGTAATTGGAGTAGGTTTCGCTTTTTTGGCAAAAACAATTATCTTAAGCCAGTTATCATTATTTTAATATGAACCTTAGTAAAATACGAACAATTTTTCGCAAAATCGTCATTTCTTTTATTTACAATGTCGGGTAAAAGCTTAACGAAAACAGTGACCCTTATAAACCCTTTGAAGTGAAATTCAAGGTAGGCCCTTGAACAGGCCTTAAGAAGGCTGTGCCTTAAGTGGGCTGTAAGCGGTCATCGGGGAACTATAGAAATAAAGCCGTTTGATCTAACGTTTACCGGGATTCGGGATTGTATTGTGTGGTTGTATTTACATATCGTATAAACCTCCGTATTATCAGTGCACTGCCGCTGTGGCTCAGTGGTTAAGACGTTTGTCTGAAGTTCCAGAGGTAGTGGTTTCGAATTCTATTGGAAGCAAATTTGTTTAGTTGTTTCCAGTTTGGTTAGGACATTGCAGGCTGAACCATCTAATTGTCTGATAATTAAGATGATTCCGTGCTTCGGAAGGCACGTTAAGCCGTTGGTCCCGGCTGTCATCTGGTAGTCGTTAAAGGAACCACGTCAGAGGCTGAAAAGCGGTTCCGAGGAACTTTGAAACCAAGGTGCATGGTTCGTTGACCATGTTATCCACACGATATGATCAATGCACAAGTCCGTGCGATTGTATGACCTTTTCATGACGTGTATGATCTAAAGGCTTTTGATTTGATAATTCTTTTCTTAAATAGGGTTGTCGAACACAAATTTCTTGATTCGGTCGCCGCGCTCAAAGGCCGCGATAAAAGCTATTAATAGTTTAAAAACATTTTTTAAACTATTGCATCATTGCTCAAAATATTTTTTTCGAACAAGCCAATATATACTGTTGCATGTAAATATCTCTATTCAAGAAGCCATGCAACATCTGCTGCACATCATTGTACCTAAAACTTAAATTTATTAATTTAAGTAATACATTTACACCAATTTTTTTTATATAAAAAAGAAAGTGTATTTTTTATTATGCCTAACTTAAATACTCATCGTAGGACTTTTAAAAGTAGTACAACTTGTAACTTCATCGGGCTACGTTTACGACGACTGTATTGCTACGAAACCGCTACGAGATTCGATGTCGTAGCACATTTGTAGCAACATGCTACGAGCTTCGTAGCTCGCGGGTATAGTTTGATACTTTGTCCTAGTATCCCTAGTGTGAGATTTTATTAATGCACACGTTAGCGAATGTTTAGCAATTTTGTATGACAAACCTGTACAGCGCCCCTGGCGGATAGTAATGCAACTAAGAAATTCCATACAAAAACCTTACGCAAACGCTCTAGCGTCGGCGTTTATAAAATCTTATACTATGAATACTGAGCAATTTCTAGTATTAAAAAAATACAAAGTGTGTATTCATATTTGTATCAAAAATTCAGTTTCTATTTCTTGATTAAAATTATCTGCCTTTCACATGTCAAATTAAGTTTTTATCTTTTATTTTTCGAAATACAGAAATGTAACATTAATAATATATTCTGAAGAAATAGAAATCAAAAATAAGAGCTTTTACTTATTTTCTACAAAATAACCAACAATCACATAAATACATCACGATTGACTGAATATACTACAACAACCGTGGTCCAGTGGTTAAAATTTTTACCTGTAGACCTGGGGTCGATAATAAAAATGATTCCGTGCTTCGGAAGGCACGTTAAGCCATTGGTCCCGGCTGCCATCTGGTAGTCGTTAAAGGAGTGGTTCATTTAACGACTAGTCCGAGGTCGAGAGGCGGTTCTGAAGAACTATGATACCAGGGTGTGCATGGTTAATTGACCTTATTATCCTCATGAGATGATGATTATAAGAAATAACTTCAATTTGAAGTACATCATACAATTCTATCATGCGAATGATTCACCAAATGCATACAGCTGCATTACTAGACCAATTATTGTTTAAATATCATACAACATCGCTCAAAATTCGACTATAACCACAATATATACAGTCCATTTTTCTTTGCTTCTCTAATTTTGACATTTCAGAAAATGCCAAATCCAATTCAACTTTAAGTTAACATGTTTAAGGAAGATTTTAAGTTGTGTTGTAGTAGTAACAGAAGTTAGGACAGATTAAATTAAATTGGACTCTATCTATGTAAATTTAAAGTAGGTTTAAGGTTGTATTGTTAAGTTTTGGAACATTTGCTTACTGTCTACTTTTGGCGTTCTAGCTGCATGCTGCCCATATCACATGCTTACTCGAAATTCAGATGTCAATAGAATTGGATTAGAGCTTTTGTTATAATTAAGCTTTAGAAGCAAGTGATTGAGGTATTGTTTTATTCATTCTATATTCGTGTTCTTGGTGACAGAAGTAGGGATCAGAAACCTATTGTAAATAATAAAGTAGTTCAATTTTCTGCTCAAACTTTTTTATAGTCACCTTTTATACATACAGATAGATTTACTCTTTATTGTACTACTAACGAGCCGCCCCGGCTTCACATGGGCATATAAACCTTCCTCTTGAAACACTCTATCTATTAAAAAAACAGCAGCAAAATCGGTTGCGTAGTTTTAAAGAATTAAGCATACATAGGGATAAAGGGACAGAGAAAGCGACTTTGTTTTACACTATGTAGTGATTAACATACAAATCATACATGTTAATACAAATACAATGTTATACAAACAATGTGTACAAAGGCGGACTAAAAATGATAATTTTTCATCTTGACCTAACCTGGGATCGAATCCTGTACCTAATAAAAATAATACTGTAACAAATTTGTAAAAACTTAAAGCCTCTGTTCCGTTTCACTGAAACAATCCATTTGGAACGTTTTCATGAAATTTATCTCAAGGAAAAGTGTTTGATAGGAATTAAATGTAACTCCTCTCCTTCCCCCATTAATCGTCATAGGCGGTCGATTTTTTAATTTACAGTCCTTTTCGACTATTTCTCAAACAAGGCGAATCCAATTTTCCCGAGGCCGATAAATCAAGATGGCGACTCGATTGCTCCACAATTTACCGTTAGTCACAGAAACTTAGGACTCAGATTGATGAGTATACAGAAGTGAAACTTATGACTTTTAATTTTGTAATCACGGTCATTTGTTACAAGGTCCTCATTTAAATAAGTTGTAAGTCACAATCATCGCATTTGCGATTTTTCTATTTACTGTGTACATATATATATATCTACATATGGTTTTTTCGAGAAAAAATATACTAATATAATATATATGTTTTGATTTTCCCAAAAAAATTTTGGACAACATCATAGCGGTGTCTGGTAGCTGCGTAATGTAATTGGTTCTATTATTTTCTTTTGTAGCTGAGGAATTAAAAAGCTAATAAAATAATGTCGTCTTATACTTTAGTAGATTGTTGGAGAAAAATAAGTACATTTTAATCTTTAAAAAAATCTGTCAAACTAGAGTCTGATATGTGCATATAGGGATCTATACTGAATTAGTTTAAGTGTATTGATTGAATTGGTTTTGATGCAGACACTTATCTGTCGTTTCACAGAATCTATACACAAATGAAAAACTGTTGTTTTGTGGCACATTCGTGCGCGAACCAAGCAGGAACATTTAATTAATTTGCTGTATTTATCAAATTTTTAGCATTACAAGAGATGACTCTCGTAAATAAACGTTGATCATGGATGTCACCTACTGGCATCTCATAACTAAAATATCACAAGCCGTAAGGCAGGTTATAAACACAAACGAAGCACAAATAATACGAAGTAAAACATAGTTGCATACATGTAATTTTTAAGTGTACCGTGTAGTGTAAAAAAAGTGTAAACAAATATATGGGGATTTCTTCTATACTTTCAATTGTTTGTAATTTCGGCCACTTACCTCGTTTGCAAGAAAAAATGTTTTTGTCCGAACACTGACTTAAGTGGGGCAAATTGGACAATTTTGTCTGTTCAAGGTCTTTCTGGTTTTTGATTATTGTCATTCTTTAAGTTAACTTATACACTAACTCAGTTGGATGTTCATAACTTGAGAATCATTTAATAAAGGTTAAGGCTTGTTTAGTTATCTACCAACATATCAATTCGTTAAAAAAAGGGTATACAAACATCGCATACAATAATTAGAAAACCACAGAATTTTGAAATATTAACAATGTCAGTGACATGTTTTTCGTGCGCTATGAAGTGGCTTTTGGCTAGTTTGGCTTGCAAGCCAACGTTTCACACAGAAAAAATGGATGGGGAATTTGATTGCGTCATTTATTGCCACTGTTATTGGTCGATAAAATTAGGTGGCTTTGATGTATACTACGTAATACATTTCTAATAAGGTGTAGTGTGGTTTACATGAGTTTACATGTATTATTTGAAGATAAGAAAAGAGAATACGCTGCCACACTGATCCTGGAACTAAATCCGCGTCAAAACACTTCTATTCAGATAATTTCTCTTTTCGGTGTAAAAAACGCTTTATATATATAAACCATTTTCTTGTTGTACTTTAACTCTTTATAACAAGAAGTTGATCTGTCATCTGGTATTCGTTAATAGAAGCACGTCAGGGGCCGACAGGCGGTTCTGAAGGACCAGGGTGTGCATGGTTGATTGACCGTGACACCTACACAAAAGATGATGATAAATATTAAACTTTCAGACTATTTTTTACGTTAATGACAATTGAATTAATATACAGCAACTGTCTGTCAATTTGGTTAGAACTTGTAACTTTAACTTCCGCAAAGTAACGCCTGAACCCATTTAATATCTGTATTTCCACTCCGACTAATGAAACCGACCAACTGGTTGTGTAGAATGAAACTCGATAAAGGGTTTTTTTCCAATCTAAACAACTGGTTATTAAAGCTTATCATTTCTTCGATTTATATTCGGATTCGAATGTGTTTGCTACTATATTCTAAGACAATTCTAAGATCCTACCCCGATGGACTTGTCAAGTCAGAATTCGATAACAAGATTAATAGATGCAATCTATATATGCAACTGATTGGCTTGTCTGTCTGTGGTATTGGCAGAGATATATGTCATGGCATTTCGACATTATATAACTTTTTTGATAATAGGGACTGGAATTCAGATGGACGACGAAAGAGAGGGAGACCCAGAAAGAGATAGATGGATGATTTATAAGGACTAAAGGTTAACATAACAAAATCGAGAGGAATGGTGACAAAAAGCTTTTGCCCAGCAGTGGAACCTAAATAGCTAGGTAAAAATAAGGGTCTTTCGTCGTTTCGCACTACAAGCGATTCGAACCGCAGTGCGAATCGCCCAAGAGCCGTTTTTGAATGGATTCTTTCGCACCACAGTTGTTGGTGCGGTGCGAAAGGCCCAAGTATTTATTGGAATGGGTTGAGTCGGACCACGGGGCGAAACAATCCAATACTCTTTGCGTAGGGTTGATTTGGACTCATATTAAAAATAAAAGTATTAGAATTATTTATTTCTACAGATAAGAAGAAAAATTAATAGTGATAAAAAAACTTGTGAGTTAGTATGTAATTATTATATTTATAAAAAAATATAAAATTTCAACATGACATAATCACAGATTAAATCACTAACAGTCTAAAATCAACAGAAATATAAAACTTGTGAACTAAAACTAAACCTAACACTTAGGCGGCGGCGATGTTCACATAATAAAAAAAAATACTTGGTAGGCTTATGATATCAATTTGTATTTTAAGAATTATTTTGGTTGTCCTGTTATTTTGTGCCTGGTTGTACTACATGAGATGTGTAATTAAAACACATTATTTTTGTCCAAATTCACCAATTCAAAAAGAAAACTACTTACTTTGTTATTCGAACCGTGGTGTGAAAGAACCCATTTAAAATGAGCTATTCGGCGGTTCGCACCGCGGTGCGAAAGAACCCATTCAAAAACGGCTCTTGGGCGATTCGCACCGCGGTTCGAATCGCTTGTGGTGCGAAACGACGAAAGACCCAAAAATAATGTGAAGGTTCCAAAAAAACAAGAAAGACAATAGGAAATTACCTTTATGGTACGTCGATCAAATTTCATACTTTTGTTGTTGAGTAAGTAATTGGAGTCGGTTTCGCTTTTTTTGCAAAAACAATTATTTCATTATGAAAACGCATGCTTTACTAGACTATCAAGCTCCTCATTTTTACTGTTATTGAATTCTTCTCCAGTATTTAAGAATGTAATAGGCATTACTTGAAATTACCTTTTCCGTGAAATACCCTAAATTTCATGGTTGCTATTTTTCGTATGTGGTATACATTATCATCACGCCTGTCTCCCGTTGGGGTAGGCAGAGACTAGAGATTTCCATTGGTTTTTTCCACTAGCTACGATCCTTACATACCTCTCGCTTCCTCCACACTCATCACTCTCGTCATACACGTTCGTCGATTTCGGGTACTCCTAATGTCTTCCTTTTTCAAAAGGTCAGCGATTTGGTCGCAGTATGTATTTCGAGGCCGACCCTGACCGCCGCTCCCAGCCATGTTGATGTGGTATTAAATGTCGAAATGATTCAAATACATATTAGTATTTTTTCAACATTTCTTTTTTAGCTGATTGTATGTAAAAAATTCGCTCTATGCCCGTGGGATCCGCTTATATGCGCGACATGAATATTGAATCTCCTTCATCTATCACTAACCGCACCGTGTCACTGATTGATCGAGTACTGTATTATTACACGTATACAGACTGCCTGGTTTTGTTGTATTTTATTTAGAACTAGCGACCCGCCCCGGCTTCGCATGGGTATAAAAACTTTCCACTTGAATCACTCTATCTATTTAAAAAACCGCAACAAAATCCGTTGCGCAGTTTTAAAGATTTAAGCATACAAAGGGACATAGGGACAGAGAAAGCGACTTTGTTTTATACTATGTAGTGAAAGTGAAAAGAAGTTGGTAAAGTGTCGGCAATGATTACGTGATAGGCATCCATGGGCAATATTGTTGGCCGTTGCTAAAGACTAGCATTTTAAGCGCCGCAATCGCAGACACAATAGTTTTTCAATTGTTTGTCGGTCACCGGTGGGATCACAGAATAGAGAAATTATCCGAATATAAATGTTTTGAAGCGGATTTCGTTCCAGGATCAGTGTGGCAGTGTATTCTCTCTTTTTATCTTAAATTAATATATGTAAACCCATATAAACCACACCACACCTTATAAGAAATATATTACGTAGTTTACAATAAAGCCATCTAATATTATCGACCAATAACAGGCAATAAATGACGCAATCAAATTCCTCACCCATTATTTCTGTGCGAAACGTTGGCTTGCAAGCCAAACTAGTGACACGTTTTTCGTGCGCTATGCCACTTCTTGTTAATATTTCTAAATTCTGTGGGTGGGCCGCTGGGCGTTCACAGTGCTAGGAGTATGGTAAGTAAATTTTGGCACCAATATTGGCAAATCTTCCTCCAGTCGAAATGCTCCCACCTGGTGACGATCCCCTGGACAGTCTGGAAGTCCTTAAATAGACTACAGGATGGTGTTGGGAGATGCCAGGAGAGCAGGGTGAAGTGGGGATTTTCGACTACCTTTGTGATTGCGGGGCTGTTCAGTCTATGGGTCATCTTATGATATGTCCTAAACTGCCCTGACTCCTGTACAAATAAGGGTCTGGGAGCGGCTAAAGATAGAGCAATCAACGTAACCACAAGTAATGATCAAAAATAATTTAAGAGTCAAGCCATGTCGACTCGACAACATACATAAATACATTAAAACATTAACATTATTTTAGCCAGAATTAAATGAAAAATCTTCATCATTCAGCTACGAAATAAGACTAAGAGAATAACACTAGGGAATCACATAAAAATCCTAAATTCCACAAATTCAATTGCAATTTGAATATTCGTAATTTTCTACATGTGAACCTCTTCTCAGTCTCAATTTCAGAATCTAAATGAAGGCTTTTAAATAAAATATTAGGTACACGTGATCCCGCGTAATATATGGCAGCTTAGCGGGGTTAACTACGCACTCACCTTTACACTGTCGGGTAAATGATCCACTGTGCTATGAATTATTTACTCTACCTTTACTCGAAATCCCTTAAAAAAATGTTACGTATCAAATTGAATTTTATGTGTTTATATATAGAGGCGAACATGTTTTTAGACGTAGCGGGTAATTCTGTTCGATTTACATTGCGGTTTCACGTCATTTGTTACTGAGACTGGCATTTTTCTTGGGTTTTGAAGTGTTTTTTTAGGCTTAAAATCACAAGGAACTTTTTGTTGATTTACATAAGACATGTAACAAAGACAAAGTAACAAGATATCTGTAAGAATAAAAAGTGAAATAAGCACAAATAAATAAAACAAAATATTTTTTTTTAGGTTACATTTGATTCATAAAAAAAAAAATTACATTCACATTCGCACAGAGGCTTGATCATGATATTTAATAGATTCAAGCGTTACTTTGCAGAAGTCAAAGTTACAAGTACTTACCAAATTACTTTGCGTGCTTCTGTTACTAGTTCCTTCATGCAAACTACTGCCGGCCGGCGCCCACCCACTACTGTTAGTCGAAGCATGCCCGTCACCATTAGTTTGCACACACATGCTCCTAGCGAAATCGCATGTGTGCAAATAACTAGTGGCGGAAGTAAGCAATTTGGTAAGTACTTGTAAGCATTATGTTCATGATTCAAAATGCAAAATAATTATAACACGATTATTTTTACTGATTGCTACTAGCTTTCCCCACGGTTTTACCCGCCTGTAGTGTGTATGTACTTATTTAACTATTCGCAAGAACCAGGCTGTTATATGCAGAAATAATTTTTCAAATCCGATCAGTTCTACAGTTGCGTTCCAACAAAAAATCAAACTCTTCAGTTTTATTAGCCCTATCCCAAATTCCCAAATCCATACTATCCATACTTCCATATCCATATCTATACTAATATTATAAATGCGAAAGTCTGTCTGTCTGTCTGTCTGTCTGTCACCTCTTCACGGCTAAACTGCTGGACCGATTGTGATGAAATTTGGTGGGGATGTAGTTAACGACCTGAGGTCAAACATAGGCTACTTTTGGGCGCGATATAACCGAGTCCCACGCGGGGCAAGGCCGCGGGAAACAGCTAGTAATATAATAAATGCAAAAGTAAGTTTGTTTGTTTTTTTTTTGTTTGTTACGCTTTCATGCTCTATCTACTGAATTTTGCATACACATAGTTAAACGTATTGAAAAGGACATACTTACATCATTCGTCCTGGAAAAAAGCCTTGTTCCCGAGAGAAATCCCGTGTGCATAAGCAGTATTTGTATAGATTTACGCTAAATCTTTGTGGTAATTATGGAGATAGCCCGGTGTAGCACATAGACGTAATTTTACCGCGACTTATTGGAGTATCACGGGAGAAAAGTCACGGTCTAAATCTAGCTTGCAACTTCTAAACTTTCGCTATATAAGCCTCGCACTAGTTATGCTAAAGCCTATCCGCTGGGAACAATAAATAATCAAAAAGTATGATTTATATTTGTTTTCGGACATCAAAAGCCATTTCATGTTCCAGTGTCGGTGCTATTGTTCATGTTGATTGTTTATTTAATTCAAAAAAGCTTGTTTATTTTTAACCGGCTTCCAAAAAGAGGGTTCTAATTCAGTAGTTTATCATGTCTTTAATTTTAATTGGTGGAGTCTTGTTATTGGCACAGTTCAACATTCCAATTGTATTACATACCTACTATACTATATTAAGCTGTAAGACACCCGAAAAACAAATAAATAAAATAGATAATGTTCTTCTACTTCCGACTGTTACCTGGTTGCATCTTCAGCTTAAGCTTCAGAGCCCAGGGTACGCTTTATGATCATGGTCCTGATTTAGGGGTACTGTTTATTACATATGACTTTTAACTTCTGATAATTATTTTGGACGTTTTGAGATGATAACGATTATTTAAATACACAAATTTGAAGTTTTTATCATAATCTGTCTGTTTAAAACTATGTAACGATTTATTTATTTTTTGATTTAAAATATAGGTTAATTATGATTATACTGTAAATTACTTGTTTTCGACACAATATATTAACTGTAGTCTGACTGACCTTCGTGAGTCTTTTTACAAGTAAACCTTACTAATGAGAACATGATCCGAGTGTGCTAGTATTCAACGCTCAGATTGTTCAGGCTGCCTAGAGGCATCTGACTAACGACTACCAACTATTAGTGGTTTATGATAATAATAATAAATAATAAATAAATCTTTACTCAAATTACTCAAACAAAAAAGTTTTCACAAAAGAGCTATTAAATAAATGTCAATAAAAATAAGGGTGTCTGAGCTAGGATAAAAAAATATCCTGTGTTTCAGACAGTAAAAGGAAAAAATAAATTCAGTAAACAATTAAAGAAAAAATTAAGTTATTAAATTATACCTACTTGTACAAAACTAATTAATACATAAAATATCAGTTATAGTATAGTTAGAAATAAAAGCTATAAGTAAATTATTTTAAAACTATTAGTAGTTCTTCTGTTTCGTCATAGGACATATTTAGGAGGGTTTCTATAAGGATTTTCTTAGTCATGCTATAAGTAAAGGGATAGAAACTTAGTTTACTATTAAGTCTATTATAAAGGATGATGTTCTTTACCAAAAAAACTCTGTCATTGATAAATGCCTAAAACTACCCATTAGTAGGTGCATAATGTTTGCAAATATATAATGTTAGTGTGTAATCTGTGCCGTTACCTGAAGCTGTTGTTGGTAAGCCACGTTTAGGGTTGTCACAAGTAAGATCAACGACACATAAAATAAAATATTTTTTTTTTGTTTCTCCCAATGTCTGGTAATGCTCTTAGCATGGTCCTGATATTATATATATCTACCTTAAAAAAATTCTTATCTACACCACTTCTAGTAGTAAAAGCCTACGTTTTAGTGCGCCATTTTTTTTAGTTATTAAGGCCTGCTGGAAAATGGATCACGAGTGCATTGGGGACCCTAAAAGAGTTTTTTTACATAAATAAACAAATTTATTTATTTATATATGTAATGTAGTTAAATAAATAATAAGTCCATGTCTAATAATTATTTTCTCTAAATAGAGCGATATGCGAAGTCGTTTAATTTTAATTGCAGCATATATACAGAACATTGTTGATGTAGAGATAACACAAACTCCGCTTGAAATAAAAAGATTAGGCATTTTCTCAGGTTTATATTAATTGTTACATAAACATTATGAATAGGGTTCGTATCTGGTTCTGGGCTTATAACATTACAAGATATTGGGTTTAATTCTGTAGGTATGTTATTTTTTTGCGATTAGAGATCTCGTAAAAATTATCTGCCTTTCGATATCCCAAAAGTCGAAGGTACTCGTAATAAGATGTGAGGATTTTGTCAAGAGTTGCCAATTTTCCTAAGCCGAAATTTCGGTAAAATTAGCAGGTGAAGTTGAATTGGGGATCCGAATATTAACGGACAATAAAGCTACATTAGTGACATCCACCGATCAGATGTTCAGATGACCTGAAGAAGGTCACAGACAAGCGCTGTATTCAGGCCGGTTATTCTCAAAAGCCTTGAGGAATTCATATGTCCATTGGATTGCCTGCGGCTTAAGTTATGATGATGAAATAACATTAACTTTGTTTTACACTGCCAATGTAGTGCAGGCAGGTTCATCTGCCACGACTCCATTAATGACATAATTAAAAGGGCCTTGCCACCGTCAATATACCCGGTACTCTAGAGCCACTGGGTATATTTCGTGACGATGGCAAGCGTCCAGATGGCCTAACTTTGGTCCCCTGGGAGCGGGGCACTAGTATGGGACGCAACTTGCGTCGATACTGTAGCCCCTTCCCGTCTAAGGGGGACAGTTTCAAAGGCCGGAGCCGCGGCGGAGGCTGCAGAAGACGCCAAGCGGCGCAAATATGAGTCACTGACAAGTGAATATATATTTGTTCCGCTTGGCATTGAAACATTGGGCCGTGGGGACCAAGTATGAAAAACTTTTTCATATTTTTGGCTCCCAAGCTTGTCGACGCCGCAGGTGACAAGAGAGCCGGCTCATTTCTCGCGCAGAGAGTAGCAGTCGCTATTCAGCGCGGGAATGCAGCCGGAGTTCTGGGCACTATGCCACAAGGACAATTATTAGATCTTTAATAGTTGTGTATTTTATTACTTTTATTTTAGCTTTATTTTAGTTTTAATTTTAGTTTTACAATAAATTTCATATCAAGCATTTCCTAATTTTGATTATAAATATTTAAGAGCTTTATTTCTGTATCTCGATGTTTTACCCTTGCGTCGTTAGCGTATCTTTAGTCTATGACTGTAGTGTAGGTACCTCAGTTTATAATTAAAGCACACTTATCACAACCGCGATTGTACTCTACGAAATATAGCTATTCTGGGCTTCCTACTAGTATGCATTTATTTGTGTTGTTTCACAGAGTAACCAGACCATTTGTTATTCTATTCTATATAAAATCAAGACATTTTAAGCAAGATTAGAATTTATTAAATTAATCGCTCAGGATCTCTCCTCTCAGGAATCAGGTTAAATGACATTCTGTATTAAAATAACCAGAACTTGGCGGTTCTGGTTATTTTAATACAGAATGTCATTCACGTTAGGGCAATTGGGAAACACTTGGATAATGATGATTAAATTCATATAGCAACCGAACCAAATGATTAAAACAATCTTATATTCAAAGTATGGGTAATTATCAATATACATCTAAACTTTCAATGTAAACTCATAATGAGTTTCCGAATGTATATATTCAGTACCAAAGGTCAACAAAAATTTTAGCCCAGTGGGCCACATAGATAGTATACCACTTTAGGTGTAAGTTTAAGCCTGAGCTGGTATTCTGTACTATGAAGCCTACTGTACAATAACTGGTAGCAAGGTTTTCCACATGTAAATTTGTGCATGTTTATCGAGGTGGCAACCCTAACAACAATAATGGTCTAAATAAAGCGATAGGAACAGTCATTTGATTGCACCACTAGACCGCCGCCTATAACGACTTGTATTTTGACACCCACTGACCACACAAACTATAGAGTACTCATCATTTCCTGTAAGTGACAATCGACCGTACACACCCTGGTGTTAGAGTTGTTCGGAACCGCCTCTCGAAAAAATAGGCTACGGTGGCTGCATAAGCCTTTATTTTGCAGATTGAATACTTGATTGCCAACGTATTCGTATGAAAATATCTTATCCTATGTGTTGTAAAAATAATTCGTTATAAAATGTATTTAAATAGCTCTGTACATACTTCTTTTTTACTATTTTGTTTTTATGTTGAAATCACTTAGCCTATGTCACTTGGAAGAGTTCAAAGAATATGGAGAGACCTGCCTCACCCATCCGTTCAAGCCATTCTAAACTTGTGGTGGAATAAAGAATCTCACATACATACGTATAAACATTTATACAAATAGCTGTTGGCGTCCGTATATCGCGCCCAAAAGTAGCCTATGTTTATCTCCTGGTCTTTAACTATATTCATATCAAATTTCATAAAAATCGGTCAATCGGTTTAGCCGTGAAAGCGTAACAGACAGACTTTCGCATAAATATTAGTATAAATACATAATTCGAATCTTGACAACAGTACACACCTTTTTGTAAATGAACAATCGTAGTCTATTATTCAGATTATCAACGAACCCATACAGTGTCTAATTTTGTTCAAGCATAAAGTTCGTAAACGTGTGACCAGATTGCGTTTGAACTCAATAGTTCTGAAACTTTGAGCCGGAGGGTATGTCAATTAGTTAGTTTGGTGGATATTGGTTTGAATTGTACTAATTGGTTTGTTTGTTACGTGTATTTCCTGACGGAAGAATGGAATATATACGACTATCTTTGGATACGCTTGAAAATACAGAGCATTGCGGCATTTGAATGGCAGTGAAGTTGGTGGGTATTAAAGAGATATCTTAGCGTTTTCTCGGTCCAATGTCTGAAGTCCACTAAATATTTAATACAAAACCCTTTAAATACAAAGTCATTTAAACATTATTTATAAGCAGTCTCTAAACTCAATTTGTCCAAATTATTCAAAATTAAAACTAAAATAAAAACTAAACTTAAAAATAACATTATTGACATACTTACTTATTTTATGATCATTATTTTTATTTTTATTTCGATATTAATTAAATTGTAATGTATAGATTTTGGTACCAATTCAAAGGCTTCGCAACATCCAGCCTGGGTTTATGTACATTCTTACCAAATTATGTAATTCCACCTTCTTCATATTATGTACATGTAAGCGAGAAATAAATAAATCTACAAATAATATATGTATATGTAATTATGTTATAATTTACCCGGGCTTTAGACGCAAAGATGGTGGGATGACCTGGACGATTTAATGAGTAGATGGAAACTTTAGATTAATTCTATACTTATTAGCGTGCGGAGAACTATTATTAATCTGAATTGGAAACAAAGGACATACAGTTAAGTTGCAAACGATAAGAACGTCTTTGCCAAGCAGTGGGACCTTTTGAGGCTTTAAAAAAAAATGTGAACATCTTACACTTTATGATTTTTAACCCCCGACCGATGTGTATCGGTTTGTGGTATCGTACCTCCCAAACGGATGAATCGATTTTTGTTTAGAATAATTTTATGTGACGGGGGTTTTTAAATTCTTAATTTAACTTTTATTTCTTCCTTCAATACACATAATATATGGATATAACAAGCAAATTAATTTTCAGAATAAATCAATCTGGGATACGACCAGCATAATAATGACGTTTCTCATAAAGAAACTAGATTGGGTAACAGTTTAATCAACGACACTGTATCCTTATCTGCAGCTATTCTACAAAAGTGGCCTATAAAATGGACGACATCAAATATCTTCATACTAATATGCAGATGTAAATTTATGTCCCCTTGCGAGCCGGTAGTACACCCGGGGGCATATAAATTTCGTAATAAAATGTTTTATTTGCAACAAAATTTCGGAGTTTAGCAATGTAAGTGCTCTGAATGTTATTCGACGTATGTATAATGTGCGAGCCGTAAGGTATTATAAGAGTTCTATTTTATATTTATAACGTAGGTGGGATTTACTAATTACTTAAGGTATGTGTGAGGAGAGAAGATAAATCCAGGTTTCAGCGAATCGCACAATATTTATTATTTGTACTTTACAACAGGTTAGACTCTTAAGGATAACCGTTAATGAGAGATTATAGGGGTCGTGAGATCAAAGTAGGCACGAGATCCAGTCAGGCAGCCGCTATGAAATAGCCAGCCACTTAACTTGAGATGGTGAGATCAGCCGAAAAGAGAGCTTCCAGCGGACGCGCGCAGCCTTATATATGGCCGTCGGGGGTGATGCGGTGCGGGGCAGCGAGGAAGGACCGCCGTAGGAGAATGCGCGACGTCACATATTAGCTTTTGGTTGTGGCTCCGCCCTTGTAGTACTCGGTTATATCGCGCAAAAAGTAGCCTATGTTTGATAACCGGCCTTTAACTATATCTGTACCAAATTTCATAAAAATCGGTTGAGTGGTTTAGCCCACGTTTAGCCGTAAAAACGTAACAAACAGATGACAAAATGGAAGTATGGGCTAGGTAGCCTCCAGGATTTGATTTCGAGGGAATTTTGGGATGAGAAATGTAATCCCGTTAATTTTAAACAGAGAAAAAATAGGAGTTAGCTAAAATAATATAGCCTTATTGATTGTTCCTCTTCATGAATTAGTTATATGATATTGACTGCTAGATGTGAAGCTTACCTTAAATTATCGTTGTTAATAAAATCTATCAAGGGTATTTAGACATCGTGTAACTGTTTAAATGCCCAGCAACAGCATGCTTCGTCTTAGCCCGAACGTGTTTCCCGGTTGCATCTTTAGCTTACGCTCTAGAGAAAGCTTTTAATCATGGTCCTGATTTGGCGGAACTAGTTATTACAATGGAGCGACTGCCGTCTGACCTCCGTTATCCTTTTTACAGGGAAATCAGACCCACAGGAACAAGAGCCGGGTGGGTTGGTGGCCAACACTGTCAGATTTTTCAGGTTGTCAGGCATCTGCAAGCAATGCCCAGCAACAGTATGCTCCAAGAAAGACGCAGACAAAGATGTGGGGAGAAGAATCGCAAGAGCAGCGGCCATAGAGCAACCTAATATATAATCACGACCGCTCTGTCAAGAGTGTACGACTTAAAAGAAAAATAATAGTTTAAAATACCAAAATGCTTGCATCATCTTCATCATAAATTTAAGAGCTAGGCTCTTGTCGGTGGTGTTCCTTTCATTTTTGTCTATCCTTTGTCAGTTCCTTAATTTCTTGATACGACGCGTTGTTTTCTCTTTTATCTGTTTCATATAACTATGCCTTGGTCTACCTGGAGCCCTTCTTCCTTCTTTCTCCTTCATTGATGTTCTTCATCAAATAATCGTTTCGTATCAAGTGTCCCAAAATGCTTGCGCCAAACAAAAATTGCACAGGTGAATATAGCCTAGCTGGTAACCATACACATAAAGTTACTTCATATAATTACTTTAACTACGACAGTAGGTAACAGTTTCTTTTTCCATCCTATTCTAAAACCGGACATGAGTCCGGTAGTGACGCGGCGAGCCGGATATTGCAAGGTTACGTGACTTGCTCGATGTTCGAGTTGAGAACTTTAAATTGAGGTTGTAACACTTTAAGGGTTACATCCTTATTGCTTTGCATATTCTGTTCTTTTGTACAACCTTTCACCTGACTATTTTGGTAATTGTTGAGGTATTAGATTGTTCTCACCTTACATATATATAGACACATTTGCTTTTCACCCAAATTGGTCATATTTAAAATAGTGTAAAGCACATCAAGTAGGCTTTTGATACACACTTTGTTGTTACCTTGTTTAGTATCCACATTGTATATGCTACTATGTTGCAGCGTATCATGCATTTGTCATGGTACCTATAACTTATTTTACAGATTAGATTGATAATTATTTAAAAACATAAATTAATTAAATTAACCTTTACTTTTGTTTGGTTACCTAGTGAATCTGACACATCAAGCAAAACACCGGTTTTGACGTTGACAGTTCGCAGTCATCGATTAATTATACGGCGTTTGCTCAGGGTATTTAGCCAGTTATCGAATTTAGCTTTCGTGGATATTTTAATTGTCAAAAGATTTTAATGTATTTTTCGATTAGGATTTAATCCACCTCGTCTTGTTTAGTATGGATTGATAAGACTGCGTTTCGTTTGAATAGGTGCATTTTTGTGCTTTGATCTTCATACAGTTTGTCTATGGTATAAGTCTATGTCACATCCTGGCACTGTGGCCTTAACCTACAATTTTGGAACGGGACGCTTCTTTTCGGGCCGCGCCGCGTAGGCGCATGCACCCTTGTTTTGGCCAATAGGTAAGTCAAATATTTATAGATCATCTAGATCGTTTTGATATTGTTCAAGCATAGTGTATTACATTTCGTTGTTGGTTTTGTTTTAGTTCAGAAGCCATACCTGAACACGCTTTGGACGATGTGAAGTCGTCAAACCGTATCATGACACCCAACCACCAGAGAATGGTAAGTTGCCTTCCGAATTGGATTTCTTCCAACCTAAGCTAAAGGTTGTCTTTATGTAGTGACGTTGTTGTTAATATTGTCGGTTTTTTTGTCCACAGTTTTAGTAACACACCCCACATGCGGCCATGTGCACACCTGCATTTCATTTCTTTAGATGGACCCGCTCATAAACGGTATGTCTGCACCAATTTATCATTGTTAGGAATCCAGTGTAACTGTACAAATAGCATAGATACTGTGAATTCCAAATTTATAACCTGGAACTTCTCTTTTGTTCCCAGGGTCCTTATCCAGGGTTTTTATCCTGTATATTTAGAAAAAGGGTTTTTATCCAGAGTCCTTATCCAGGGTTTATATCCTGTATATTTAAAAAAGGGTTTTTATCCAGAGTCCTTATCCAGGGTTTTTATCCTGTATATTTAGAAAAAGGGTTTTTATCCAGAGTTTTCATCCAAGGTATTTAGAATGTACCTATTTCAACGGACATGAACACTTCTTTGTGATGTATCTGCTTCCATCACTTTGAGATGGTCTTGTATACTTTAATCCTGCATCCCTCTTACTAGGACAATGGTAAAACTTTATGTTATTTATTCAAGTGTAATGGGGCTAGTGAACCCATGATATAACTTGCCTGTTTGTATAAACTTGAGGTTGGGCTTATAAACCCACTACTGTTATTCAATGTTATATAGACATATATACAAATAATCTGATGTTTTGTGTCTAGATCATAAGACTATTTAGTTAGTGCTTTACCTTAAGATTACCTATTGATAGTGGTTGTACTGTTCAACACGGTCGGGACCCCTGTTGACCTATGTTACCTTAGTATCAATAAATAATATGGTTGTTAACATAAACTTCTTTGTTTCATTTAAGTAATTCATCCAGCTTGAGTGAGGACTGTCTGGCGCCCTTTCATTTCATAAATTTTGACAGTTCCTTCGCCTCCGAGGGTGGCCTGTTTCTACGACCCATGCCCTGGGATCTCATTCGGTCAGTCATTTTAAATTGTCTAGTCTCATGTTCACCGACTGGCTGAGCCTGCCGAGATACTACACCGTGGCACTCACCATCTGAGTCACGCATCCACTGAGGCCCAACTGAGAGGCCTAATAAAAATAATAAAAATAAAACATATTACAGTGGCGCCCAACGTGGGGCCTCGGATGAATGAATTGCTTAAATGAGTATTATTTAAAATCTTGTCTTAAGTATTATATATACTTGGTAATACAGTAGTGTTTCTACATTTTACATAATAATATATTCTCTGGTTGGTATTGGTATTGTGTGGTTTTTAATTCTTTAAATGGAAAAAAATTTGTGTTTTTTTAATGTGGTGTGTTACTTACTTAATGACCTACTGTGTTACTTAAGGATTGAAACCTTATACATAATAACTACAAATTTCATTTATAAACGTTTATATTTGCATTTTTGGTTTACTAAATATCATAACTGTTTAATAAGACAGTTACAGTGTCTTATGTTAATATAGTGAAAACATATTTACTTTTATTAAGTGATTACTTTTAGCGGTATACTGTTCTACTATACTTACTGCTTATCTTTAAACAACATACATTTATTTACTTCTGCGTATTTTGTGCCTTTAAGCACAACTGTGTTATTTACTTTATTGCTAATAGCAATTACTACAAATTATTTTATTGCGTTTTTGCAAATCAGACTTTCATCTGTTTGCATACTACTGCTTTTACCCGGATTTGACAACATTCTGTGAATAAATTTGGAATTCAAAAACAAATGTGACTTAAACAAGGTTTGGTGATTTAAAAAAAAAAAAAAACTAAACATAGTGCTTTTAAACATTATACTCTTACACCCTACACATTTATACGTTATACAATTACAACGTACGTTTGTTTCTTTTTGAATACACCTTGCACATTACACTTTTATCATGGATTTTCTGCAAGCTGGTGTTAAAATTGATCACTTACTTAAAGATGAAATTTCTCATGAACTATCAATTAGAAATTTCCCTGTCAATACTTCTGCCAGACGTTCTAGCCTTTGTCAAACGTTAAAACAAACTGCGTCTTTTGTTAGAAGAGGTAGCTTGATGGTCACCGATTTGAAACCTAGTGAAGTCAGTGCTGAATTGGACATTTGTCTACGAAAGGTTGCTGATATTGAAAAGGACATAAAGGATGATCTGTCGATTTCTACCACTACTCGTTTGATTTCACGTTGCAAGTATATTTTGTGTCGCGTTTCACGTCTTGATAGTAACCTTGAATCTGTTCAACAAATTAAGATTAGCATCAATAAGTTATTAGATCGTTTGAAAGATACCTCTGAATTAAGTTCTGATTCTAATGATGATGAAGATTCATCGGTAGATGATGAACCTGTTGTGCAGAAGATTATTTATAAAACTCAGCGGAATTTTAACATCAATTCTTTAAATTTAAAATATACTGGTGATACTTGTGTCCGTACTTTCCTCACTCGCTTGGAAGAACTTCGCGTTGCTCGTAAAATTTCAGAAGAACGTATTTTCCGTGGTTTTCCCGAAATATTGGATGGTACTGCGTTAACTTGGTTCCGTGCCAATCGTTCTGCGCTCACGTCTTATCGTGATGTGGTTTCAGCCTTGAAAGAAGATTTTGATATCCTCGATTTGGATTATAAACTGTTAAATGAGATTCGCACTAGAACTCAGTCTAAGAATGAAACTATTAATACCTTCATTACATCTATTTTAGGAATGTGTGAACGTTTAGAGAAAAAGCTTTCTGAATCTGATAAATTAGATATACTCATGCGTAATATTCGTCCAGATTATATTAAAATTTTAGCGGTACAGGATATTACATCGGTTTCTCAACTGAAGGACTTGTGTAGACGTATTGAACTCGCAGAGGATAAAACTGTTAAATTACATGATCACTCCAGTAATAAAGTTAAGGCTAGTGCATCAAGTACTGTGTCTCATCCTAAACGAAATGTCAAATTTAATTACTCTCAGCAAACGCCTAAGAATTTTGTAGATGCTGTTGATCGTTCTGATTCCAAACAACCTTGCTTTCGTTGCGGTCTTACTAACCACCCTACTCGATTTTGTAAAACATCTCGTGCAACTGTTTGTTATAAATGCGGAGAAAAGGGAGTTCGTACTCCTGATTGCCCTAAATGTAATCCTAGTTTAAAAAACTAGCTAGGATTGTCTCTTCTAAAACACCTATGCCTTCTACTCCCTTACTTTCTGAACAGACAATCCATTTTAACCCTCCAAAGGGAGATACCCGTCTTTATGTATTGTTGGACATTTTAGATTTGAAGTGTAAAGCATTAATGGATACTGGTGCAAATAAATGTTTCCTCGGAGCTAATAGCCATGCGATATTTGCGTCTATTGGCATACCTATTCTTCCTCATAGTGAACCTTTGCACTTACGCGTAGCTAATGGTCAAGAACTACTTTGTACTAAATACATGACTATTCCTGTTAAATTTAATGATAACATTCAGTTAGTAAATTTCAATATTCAACCTGAAATTACTACTCCTATAATTTTAGGAATAGATTTTTTGAGATTATTTAATCTTGCTCCAGAGCTTATTTCAAATATAGATTCTATTGCTAAACTTGATAGTCTTACACCTACCCCATTCGAATCTGGTCTGAACGATTTCGAATCTTTAACTCCTGAACAAAAACTTAAAGTAAAAGAAATAACTAATATTTTTTCACAAATTGATACTGATAAGGTTGGTTTAGGTAAAACACATTTAATACAACACGTAATTAATACAGGCGATGCTCGCCCAATTAAACAAAAATATTATCGTTTGAGTCCTGATAAACAAGCTGCTTTAGAAAAGGAATTAGTTCGTATGCTTAATGAAGGAATAGTTGAACCTTCGTTTTCGCCTTGGAATTCTCCAGTAGTTATGGTTGAAAAATACAATGGTACTCTTCGGTTATGCCTCGATAGTGGAAAGATTAATGCCGTTTCGAAATCTGACGCGTACCCTTTACCTCATGTAAATTACATCTTAGATAACCTGCGAGATGCCAAATACCTCACCTCTTTAGACCTCAGCGCCGCGTATCATCAAATCCCCTTAAGCGAAAAATCTAAAGAAATTACTGCTTTCACCGTCCCAGGAAAAGGTCTTTTTCATTATAACCGTATGTGCTTCGGTCTTGTTGGAGCTTCAGCTACTATGCAAAGACTTATGGATTCTTTGTTTACTGCTGACTATGACAATAAAGTATTCTGTTATGTCGATGACATAATAATCTGTACAGCTGATTTTGATGAACATTTAAGCCTCCTAAAGGCAGTATTTGAAAAATTGAAACTATCAATATGAAAAAGTCCCTTTTCTTAAGATCAGAATTAAAATACCTTGGTTATGTTGTAGATAGATATGGTTTGCATACCGACCCTTCTAAAATTGATGTAATTCTAAATTTTCCTATACCTGAAGATGCTAGGAGCGTAAAACGTTTTTTGGGCGTATGTGGTTGGTATCGTCGTTTTATTAATAATTTTTCAAAAATTGCCCAACCTTTGTCTCGTTTAACTAGTAAAAATGTTAAGTTCGCTTGGTCTGATGAAGCCAATGAAGCTTTTAATACTTTAAAAACTGCTCTTGTATCTGCACCCATTTTAAAGTGCCCTAATTTTAATGAGCCTTTCTATATACATACTGATGCATCGTCGTATGCCATTGGTGCGGTTTTAACCCAAAAACATGATGGTGTCGACCACCCGATAGCTTATTGTAGTCGTACTTTGAATAAAGCTGAAATTAATTATTCCGCTACTGAACGCGAATTATTGGCTGTTCTTTATGCCTTAGAACAATACCGCGCTTATGTTGAAGGCAGAAAATGGTATATTATTACAGATCATGCATCTTTAAAATGGTTCTCTAATTTAAAAAACCCTACTGGTCGTCTAAATAGATGGGCCTGTCGTCTCAGTCAATTTGATTTTGAATTAATTCATCGCAAAGGAAAAGAAAATATTATTCCTGATTGTCTTTCTCGCATTCAAATAAATGCCATAGACCTAAATTCCATACGTGATCCTTGGTATTTAGATTTATATAAAAATGTTTCGGATAACCCTTCCATGTTTCCAAATTTTAAAATCGAAAATGATCGACTTTACCGTTTCTCAAAGAATAAATACCGTCTAACAGCTCAATTCGACTGGAAGCTGGTAGTGCCTTATGAAGAACGGAAGGAGATTCTTGCAAAGTGTCATGATGACGCTACTTCTGGTCATTTCGGTATATCTAAAACTCATGCTAAAATTGCTAATCTTTATTATTGGCCTACTTTACATCAGGATGTTAAGGAATATGTAGATTCATGTGAAATTTGTAAAACTTATAAACCTGTTAACCTTGCTCGTCCTGGACTGATGGGTAACCCTCGTCGTATTTCCGCACCAGGTGAAGCGTTTTCTTGTGATATCTTGGGTCCTTTCCCAATGTCTTACTCCAGAAATCAATATTTATTTGTATGTTCCGACTATTTTAGTAAATACGTCACTTTATTTCCACTCCGCAATGTGGTTGCGAGAGCAATAGTTAAATGTATTGAAAAGAGTATCTTCTTAGTCCATGGAGTGCCTAAGTATATATTTTGTGATAACGGAGTCCAATTCACTTCTAAAGATTTCCGAGATCTAATGGTTAAATACAGCGTACCTCACGTCTTTTACAATCCTAGGTACCATCCCCAGTGTAATCAGACGGAACGTGTAAATCGTGAACTTGTAAGAGCCATAGCTTCGTATGTGCGTTCGGATCACCGAAATTGGGATAAGAACGTAGCTGAGATTCAATGTGCTTTAAACACGGCTGTTTATGACGCTACAAAATTTTCTCCGTATTTCTTGACTCATGGACGTGAGATGATTCTTGATGGTTCGTTCTATAATTCCCCTGATCCAGTTGACAGGAACAATCTAATTTCTGACACTGTCAACCACTTCTCGGATAAACTAAAAGATTTAGAGGGGATATTTATTAAAGTACGCCAGTGTTTGTTATCGTCTCATGAACGAAACGCACGTTACTATAACTTTAGGAAGCGTCCTCTTGAACTTCAAGAAGGTCAGATTGTATACAAAAGATGCTTTCATTTGTCTAACGCTGCCAAGCACTTCTCTGCAAAGTTAGCCCCCCGTTTTGAGAAATGTGTAATACACAGAAAATTAGGTCCCTTGGTCTATGCTTTAAAGAACCTTGAGGGCAAACTCCTTGGGAATTTTCATATTAAAGACATCGTTCGTCCTGGCGAAGCCGCTCCATCCTCGTAATGATGGTAACGTCTGTCGCATGTTCGACGCTTGATTTTGTCTTCTTCTTTCTTTTTGAGAGAAAGATGTTGTACTCTCATTCCCGTCGCCTCACTAGGCGACAGCCTGATTTTTACTGCTTTGTCTGTCTTCTCCTCCTTCGCATGGAGAGCAGCTGATTTATTTGTATCCTTGTCACCTTATAAAGTGTCAATCGGATCTTATTTTATTATGGATTTAGTGGTATATCCCACTCCTGTTTTATGTGGTACTTGCGTGTTCCAGTCCACGACTTTAGATTGATCTTTCAATCCTTGATGAAGAAGAAATTGTTTTTTTTTTTGCATGGTTCTTGTGTGTTCCAGTCCATGACTTATCTTCCCTCCAACCCTAGAGGTTGCTTTGTTTTGAAATCTTTAAAGAATGTAACTGTACTTCTTACTGCGGTTCCATTCACATTATCATCCTACTGAAAGGAGCAAATTGGATGCTCTCTCCCAGTCCTATAAATAGTATTGAATCTGGTAGTAGAGAAATGTCTGATTGGTAAATAGTCTTTCTCTACTACCAGATTCAATAACAATTATATTTGCATTTTTGGTTTACTAAATATCATAACTGTTTAATAAGACAGTTACAGTGTCTTATGTTAATATAGTGAAAACATATTTACTTTTATTAAGTGATTACTTTTAGCGGTATACTGTTCTACTATACTTACTGCTTATCTTTAAACAACATACATTTATTTACTTCTGCGTATTTTGTGCCTTTAAGCACAACTGTGTTATTTACTTTATTGCTAATAGCAATTACTACAAATTATTTTATTGCGTTTTTGCAAATCAGACTTTCATCTGTTTGCATACTACTGCTTTTACCCGGATTTGACAACATTCTGTGAATAAATTTGGAATTCAAAAACAAATGTGACTTAAACAAGGTTTGGTGATTTAAAAAAAAAAAAAAACTAAACATAGTGCTTTTAAACATTATACTCTTACACCCTACACATTTATACGTTATACAATTACAACGTACGTTTGTTTCTTTTTGAATACACCTTGCACATTACACTTTTATCATGGATTTTCTGCAAGCTGGTGTTAAAATTGATCACTTACTTAAAGATGAAATTTCTCATGAACTATCAATTAGAAATTTCCCTGTCAATACTTCTGCCAGACGTTCTAGCCTTTGTCAAACGTTAAAACAAACTGCGTCTTTTGTTAGAAGAGGTAGCTTGATGGTCACCGATTTGAAACCTAGTGAAGTCAGTGCTGAATTGGACATTTGTCTACGAAAGGTTGCTGATATTGAAAAGGACATAAAGGATGATCTGTCGATTTCTACCACTACTCGTTTGATTTCACGTTGCAAGTATATTTTGTGTCGCGTTTCACGTCTTGATAGTAACCTTGAATCTGTTCAACAAATTAAGATTAGCATCAATAAGTTATTAGATCGTTTGAAAGATACCTCTGAATTAAGTTCTGATTCTAATGATGATGAAGATTCATCGGTAGATGATGAACCTGTTGTGCAGAAGATTATTTATAAAACTCAGCGGAATTTTAACATCAATTCTTTAAATTTAAAATATACTGGTGATACTTGTGTCCGTACTTTCCTCACTCGCTTGGAAGAACTTCGCGTTGCTCGTAAAATTTCAGAAGAACGTATTTTCCGTGGTTTTCCCGAAATATTGGATGGTACTGCGTTAACTTGGTTCCGTGCCAATCGTTCTGCGCTCACGTCTTATCGTGATGTGGTTTCAGCCTTGAAAGAAGATTTTGATATCCTCGATTTGGATTATAAACTGTTAAATGAGATTCGCACTAGAACTCAGTCTAAGAATGAAACTATTAATACCTTCATGACATCTATTTTAGGAATGTGTGAACGTTTAGAGAAAAAGCTTTCTGAATCTGATAAATTAGATATACTCATGCGTAATATTCGTCCAGATTATATTAAAATTTTAGCGGTACAGGATATTACATCGGTTTCTCAACTGAAGGACTTGTGTAGACGTATTGAACTCGCAGAGGATAAAACTGTTAAATTACATGATCACTCCAGTAATAAAGTTAAGGCTAGTGCATCAAGTACTGTGTCTCATCCTAAACGAAATGTCAAATTTAATTACTCTCAGCAAACGCCTAAGAATTTTGTAGATGCTGTTGATCGTTCTGATTCCAAACAACCTTGCTTTCGTTGCGGTCTTACTAACCACCCTACTCGATTTTGTAAAACATCTCGTGCAACTGTTTGTTATAAATGCGGAGAAAAGGGAGTTCGTACTCCTGATTGCCCTAAATGTAATCCTAGTTTAAAAAACTAGCTAGGATTGTCTCTTCTAAAACACCTATGCCTTCTACTCCCTTACTTTCTGAACAGACAATCCATTTTAACCCTCCAAAGGGAGATACCCGTCTTTATGTATTGTTGGACATTTTAGATTTGAAGTGTAAAGCATTAATGGATACTGGTGCAAATAAATGTTTCCTCGGAGCTAATAGCCATGCGATATTTGCGTCTATTGGCATACCTATTCTTCCTCATAGTGAACCTTTGCACTTACGCGTAGCTAATGGTCAAGAACTACTTTGTACTAAATACATGACTATTCCTGTTAAATTTAATGATAACATTCAGTTAGTAAATTTCAATATTCAACCTGAAATTACTACTCCTATAATTTTAGGAATAGATTTTTTGAGATTATTTAATCTTGCTCCAGAGCTTATTTCAAATATAGATTCTATTGCTAAACTTGATAGTCTTACACCTACCCCATTCGAATCTGGTCTGAACGATTTCGAATCTTTAACTCCTGAACAAAAACTTAAAGTAAAAGAAATAACTAATATTTTTTCACAAATTGATACTGATAAGGTTGGTTTAGGTAAAACACATTTAATACAACACGTAATTAATACAGGCGATGCTCGCCCAATTAAACAAAAATATTATCGTTTGAGTCCTGATAAACAAGCTGCTTTAGAAAAGGAATTAGTTCGTATGCTTAATGAAGGAATAGTTGAACCTTCGTTTTCGCCTTGGAATTCTCCAGTAGTTATGGTTGAAAAATACAATGGTACTCTTCGGTTATGCCTCGATAGTGGAAAGATTAATGCCGTTTCGAAATCTGACGCGTACCCTTTACCTCATGTAAATTACATCTTAGATAACCTGCGAGATGCCAAATACCTCACCTCTTTAGACCTCAGCGCCGCGTATCATCAAATCCCCTTAAGCGAAAAATCTAAAGAAATTACTGCTTTCACCGTCCCAGGAAAAGGTCTTTTTCATTATAACCGTATGTGCTTCGGTCTTGTTGGAGCTTCAGCTACTATGCAAAGACTTATGGATTCTTTGTTTACTGCTGACTATGACAATAAAGTATTCTGTTATGTCGATGACATAATAATCTGTACAGCTGATTTTGATGAACATTTAAGCCTCCTAAAGGCAGTATTTGAAAAATTGAAAGCTGCTAATCTGACTATCAATATGAAAAAGTCCCTTTTCTTAAGATCAGAATTAAAATACCTTGGTTATGTTGTAGATAGATATGGTTTGCATACCGACCCTTCTAAAATTGATGTAATTCTAAATTTTCCTATACCTGAAGATGCTAGGAGCGTAAAACGTTTTTTGGGCGTATGTGGTTGGTATCGTCGTTTTATTAATAATTTTTCAAAAATTGCCCAACCTTTGTCTCGTTTAACTAGTAAAAATGTTAAGTTCGCTTGGTCTGATGAAGCCAATGAAGCTTTTAATACTTTAAAAACTGCTCTTGTATCTGCACCCATTTTAAAGTGCCCTAATTTTAATGAGCCTTTCTATATACATACTGATGCATCGTCGTATGCCATTGGTGCGGTTTTAACCCAAAAACATGATGGTGTCGACCACCCGATAGCTTATTGTAGTCGTACTTTGAATAAAGCTGAAATTAATTATTCCGCTACTGAACGCGAATTATTGGCTGTTCTTTATGCCTTAGAACAATACCGCGCTTATGTTGAAGGCAGAAAATGGTATATTATTACAGATCATGCATCTTTAAAATGGTTCTCTAATTTAAAAAACCCTACTGGTCGTCTAAATAGATGGGCCTGTCGTCTCAGTCAATTTGATTTTGAATTAATTCATCGCAAAGGAAAAGAAAATATTATTCCTGATTGTCTTTCTCGCATTCAAATAAATGCCATAGACCTAAATTCCATACGTGATCCTTGGTATTTAGATTTATATAAAAATGTTTCGGATAACCCTTCCATGTTTCCAAATTTTAAAATCGAAAATGATCGACTTTACCGTTTCTCAAAGAATAAATACCGTCTAACAGCTCAATTCGACTGGAAGCTGGTAGTGCCTTATGAAGAACGGAAGGAGATTCTTGCAAAGTGTCATGATGACGCTACTTCTGGTCATTTCGGTATATCTAAAACTCATGCTAAAATTGCTAATCTTTATTATTGGCCTACTTTACATCAGGATGTTAAGGAATATGTAGATTCATGTGAAATTTGTAAAACTTATAAACCTGTTAACCTTGCTCGTCCTGGACTGATGGGTAACCCTCGTCGTATTTCCGCACCAGGTGAAGCGTTTTCTTGTGATATCTTGGGTCCTTTCCCAATGTCTTACTCCAGAAATCAATATTTATTTGTATGTTCCGACTATTTTAGTAAATACGTCACTTTATTTCCACTCCGCAATGTGGTTGCGAGAGCAATAGTTAAATGTATTGAAAAGAGTATCTTCTTAGTCCATGGAGTGCCTAAGTATATATTTTGTGATAACGGAGTCCAATTCACTTCTAAAGATTTCCGAGATCTAATGGTTAAATACAGCGTACCTCACGTCTTTTACAATCCTAGGTACCATCCCCAGTGTAATCAGACGGAACGTGTAAATCGTGAACTTGTAAGAGCCATAGCTTCGTATGTGCGTTCGGATCACCGAAATTGGGATAAGAACGTAGCTGAGATTCAATGTGCTTTAAACACGGCTGTTCATGACGCTACAAAATTTTCTCCGTATTTCTTGACTCATGGACGTGAGATGATTCTTGATGGTTCGTTCTATAATTCCCCTGATCCAGTTGACAGGAACAATCTAATTTCTGACACTGTCAACCACTTCTCGGATAAACTAAAAGATTTAGAGGGGATATTTATTAAAGTACGCCAGTGTTTGTTATCGTCTCATGAACGAAACGCACGTTACTATAACTTTAGGAAGCGTCCTCTTGAACTTCAAGAAGGTCAGATTGTATACAAAAGATGCTTTCATTTGTCTAACGCTGCCAAGCACTTCTCTGCAAAGTTAGCCCCCCGTTTTGAGAAATGTGTAATACACAGAAAATTAGGTCCCTTGGTCTATGCTTTAAAGAACCTTGAGGGCAAACTCCTTGGGAATTTTCATATTAAAGACATCGTTCGTCCTGGCGAAGCCGCTCCATCCTCGTAATGATGGTAACGTCTGTCGCATGTTCGACGCTTGATTTTGTCTTCTTCTTTCTTTTTGAGAGAAAGATGTTGTACTCTCATTCCCGTCGCCTCACTAGGCGACAGCCTGATTTTTACTGCTTTGTCTGTCTTCTCCTCCTTCGCATGGAGAGCAGCTGATTTATTTGTATCCTTGTCACCTTATAAAGTGTCAATCGGATCTTATTTTATTATGGATTTAGTGGTATATCCCACTCCTGTTTTATGTGGTACTTGCGTGTTCCAGTCCACGACTTTAGATTGATCTTTCAATCCTTGATGAAGAAGAAATTGTTTTTTTTTTTGCATGGTTCTTGTGTGTTCCAGTCCATGACTTATCTTCCCTCCAACCCTAGAGGTTGCTTTGTTTTGAAATCTTTAAAGAATGTAACTGTACTTCTTACTGCGGTTCCATTCACATTATCATCCTACTGAAAGGAGCAAATTGGATGCTCTCTCCCAGTCCTATAAATAGTATTGAATCTGGTAGTAGAGAAATGTCTGATTGGTAAATAGTCTTTCTCGACACCCATTCAGCCTTTAGATTAACTACGTTTAATATTAGGGCTTACTCGTTGTAAGGGCTTGTGAATAGTTAGAAACGGATCCGCTTAAGTTAGTAGTAGTAAGCGCTTAAGTTAGTAATAGGTAAAGAGTACTCTTAGTTTTAAGAGGTGATCACCATAGTTTTAGAATCTTTGTTAAAAAAAAAAGTTGAATTTACATTTTGTGCTAGGATTATAAAAGTACATTAGATAATAGAAGATAGTTCTTTAGTTTCTAGGACAAAATTTTTAAATTTTCCTCAATTTAAAAATTTTTACCCGGGAAAGAGGGTACTGTAACACTTTAAGGGTTACATCCTTATTGCTTTGCATATTCTGTTCTTTTGTACAACCTTTCACCTGACTATTTTGGTAATTGTTGAGGTATTAGATTGTTCTCACCTTACATATATATAGACACATTTGCTTTTCACCCAAATTGGTCATATTTAAAATAGTGTAAAGCACATCAAGTAGGCTTTTGATACACACTTTGTTGTTACCTTGTTTAGTATCCACATTGTATATGCTACTATGTTGCAGCGTATCATGCATTTGTCATGGTACCTATAACTTATTTTACAGATTAGATTGATAATTATTTAAAAACATAAATTAATTAAATTAACCTTTACTTTTGTTTGGTTACCTAGTGAATCTGACACATCAAGCAAAACACCGGTTTTGACGTTGACAGTTCGCAGTCATCGATTAATTATACGGCGTTTGCTCAGGGTATTTAGCCAGTTATCGAATTTAGCTTTCGTGGATATTTTAATTGTCAAAAGATTTTAATGTATTTTTCGATTAGGATTTAATCCACCTCGTCTTGTTTAGTATGGATTGATAAGACTGCGTTTCGTTTGAATAGGTGCATTTTTGTGCTTTGATCTTCATACAGTTTGTCTATGGTATAAGTCTATGTCACATCCTGGCACTGTGGCCTTAACCTACAATTTTGGAACGGGACGCTTCTTTTCGGGCCGCGCCGCGTAGGCGCATGCACCCTTGTTTTGGCCAATAGGTAAGTCAAATATTTATAGATCATCTAGATCGTTTTGATATTGTTCAAGCATAGTGTATTACATTTCGTTGTTGGTTTTGTTTTAGTTCAGAAGCCATACCTGAACACGCTTTGGACGATGTGAAGTCGTCAAACCGTATCATGACACCCAACCACCAGAGAATGGTAAGTTGCCTTCCGAATTGGATTTCTTCCAACCTAAGCTAAAGGTTGTCTTTATGTAGTGACGTTGTTGTTAATATTGTCGGTTTTTTTGTCCACAGTTTTAGTAACACACCCCACATGCGGCCATGTGCACACCTGCATTTCATTTCTTTAGATGGACCCGCTCATAAACGGTATGTCTGCACCAATTTATCATTGTTAGGAATCCAGTGTAACTGTACAAATAGCATAGATACTGTGAATTCCAAATTTATAACCTGGAACTTCTCTTTTGTTCCCAGGGTCCTTATCCAGGGTTTTTATCCTGTATATTTAGAAAAAGGGTTTTTATCCAGAGTCCTTATCCAGGGTTTATATCCTGTATATTTAAAAAAGGGTTTTTATCCAGAGTCCTTATCCAGGGTTTTTATCCTGTATATTTAGAAAAAGGGTTTTTATCCAGAGTTTTCATCCAAGGTATTTAGAATGTACCTATTTCAACGGACATGAACACTTCTTTGTGATGTATCTGCTTCCATCACTTTGAGATGGTCTTGTATACTTTAATCCTGCATCCCTCTTACTAGGACAATGGTAAAACTTTATGTTATTTATTCAAGTGTAATGGGGCTAGTGAACCCATGATATAACTTGCCTGTTTGTATAAACTTGAGGTTGGGCTTATAAACCCACTACTGTTATTCAATGTTATATAGACATATATACAAATAATCTGATGTTTTGTGTCTAGATCATAAGACTATTTAGTTAGTGCTTTACCTTAAGATTACCTATTGATAGTGGTTGTACTGTTCAACACGGTCGGGACCCCTGTTGACCTATGTTACCTTAGTATCAATAAATAATATGGTTGTTAACATAAACTTCTTTGTTTCATTTAAGTAATTCATCCAGCTTGAGTGAGGACTGTCTGGCGCCCTTTCATTTCATAAATTTTGACAGTTCCTTCGCCTCCGAGGGTGGCCTGTTTCTACGACCCATGCCCTGGGATCTCATTCGGTCAGTCATTTTAAATTGTCTAGTCTCATGTTCACCGACTGGCTGAGCCTGCCGAGATACTACACCGTGGCACTCACCATCTGAGTCACGCATCCACTGAGGCCCAACTGAGAGGCCTAATAAAAATAATAAAAATAAAACATATTACAAGGTGTATTGGAGAATCGTTGCAGCACTATCTAAAGCAAGTGAGCAAAATATTTAAAACTAGACTAGCCTTGAGCTAAGAAGTGATAAATTAATTATTTTCTTTCAATAGACATTTATCATATAGTCGCTTGTCTCGTCGACTATAGCTCAAATTTCTAAAACTTAAGGATACGGACTCTGCGGCCATTTATAAAAATCATCTTCTTCATCGGTCCCTCAATGCTGAAGATCGTAACCACATGTGTTTTCAGAGTGCGCGATCGACAGTACTACGGACCGCATGCATTATATGCTGCCTCCAGCACCTCTTGAAAATTATAGATATCTTAAAATCAAACAGGTTACTCTTTATTATAATTGTACATTTTAGATTCAACTATACAAAATGATGATACATAAAAAAAAATCACACAGATTCTTAGGTAACTGTGTCCTCAGCTGGTTGCTTCAGAGCCCAAGATTCAGACTTTTCAGGCTGCCTAAAAGCATCTGACATAGCCTAATGACTGCCTTTTATCGATAACAGCCAGGACCAACGGCTTCACGTGCCTTCCGAAGAACGGAGAAGCTCAAGATAAAAATGACACTAATGGCGACCAATCAAAGAATTGCCGCGTACTCACAGTCGCTTTACAATCGAGCTCCTTATTTAATACTAGCTGTTCCTCGCGGCTTCGCCCCGCGTGGGACTTGGTTATATCGCGCCCAAAAGTAGCCTATGTTTGACCTTAGGTCTTTAACTACATCCCTACCAAATTTCATCACAATCGGTCCAACAGTTTAGCCGTGAACAAGTGACAGACAGACAGACAGACAGACTTTCGCATTTATAATATTAGTATGGATATGGAAGTATGGATGTTTATTCTATCTTCTTTATATGTTACACTAGGTATATTTATTGCTAACTATTCACAGTATCTAGACCGAACCATTTGAGAACTCAATTATTTACGCTGCAATCGAAACGTTGCTGAATAACCAAACACTAAACTTCGTTACTTTAACTAGTGTTCATCGAACATCAATATTCAACTAGATTTAACCGAGTCATAGATAATAGATAACATATTGGAAATAGAATCACATAGATGGTTATAATGGAATTTATTTCTTTTTTAGGGACATCACAACGCGTCTCGTGGAGGCAACAGGAGACTTGGGGGCTCAGAAACCTGGTTAAAATAAAAAACCAGCTCGTTTTTCTGCCCACACATTTTTACAGCGACCGCTAGCATTACGGTTCCGCTCAACCGGTATTTCCCCAAAAATAACGGTCTTAACCAGGTATTTAGGACCCTTAAACCGACCGCATACTTATTTACCAGGTTGAAGACCGTTTTTTTTGGGTCTTTAAAATACCGGTTCCAAAGTCTGTTGAGAGCTGTCAGCCTTAATGCTCAGCGTATGTCTCGCAATACAGCGTGGAAACGCTGCCAGTATTCTGGGCACGATACCTCCCTGTGGCGCGTTAGAAGACTATTTTTTTAATAGAGGACTTGTATTGTTAAGCACTAGTTGCATTTCTATCTGGAGCTGCTCCATGCTTCGGCCCGTTGGTTTCAGCTGTTGCCGATAGATAGCAGTCGTAAGGCTGTCAGATGCCTGAGGCAGTTTGAAAACCCCTGGCAGTGTTGGCTTCTAACACACACGGATCTTGTTCCTATTGGTCTGGTTTCTCTGTAAAAAGAGTTACGAAGGTCAGACAGCAGACGCTTGTTGTGGTGTATGGGCTAGTTAAAATAAGGTTATACGTGATATCCTTGTATTAATTGTATTTAGATCAAGATTATGAAGGTGTAGCCCACACCTGGTACTCAACCTAGAACTAGATATACTTACTTCCTATACGATGACCAGTAACCTATTTTGAATATGTATATAAACTCTGTCTAACCATCAATAAAGAACAGTTTATCATCAGTTATCCACGAACCTACTCAGAGTGCATTTCATTTTGAACACACCTCTCCACCACCTTCACACCTACTTAAATACCTAATAATACTACTACCTAACCTAATCTGCGGCTCTGAAGCGTAAGCTGAAGATGCAAGCCTGGAAAAACGCTCGGATGAGGGAAAAATACATAACGTATACGATAATCAAACCGTATACGTATAAGCATGATTGTTTTTATATGAAAAATATCTTTTCTTTTTCGCAACATTCAATTTTCTCGAGTTCTCATTGATATCAAAGCTATGTCTTTCCTTATACATAATTCTTTTTCATCTGTGACATACCCTCTGAATATTATAGCACACTTTTTTCGCCGGAGAAATATATTTCTCGAAAAAAGTCTAATTAATAAGGTTTTTTTTTTACTTTATGCTATGTGGTCTGCGTAACGACCTCTAATTATTGTTTAGTTGTCTGAAGAGCCGAAGGTCTTGGATTAAATTCCCATTAAAAGCATAGTATGTAGTTGTTTCCAGTTTAGTTAAGACATTTATTTATTTATTTAACTGCTATAAAATTAAAAATAATAGTTGTTGGTTTGAATCACCTAATTATCTCAAAAAAATGGTTGGTTGTATGTATGTTAAATTTTTTATTGTAAATAAAGAGTAGTAAGTACATAAATAAAGCGGACTTATCATTCATCCCACTAATATTATAAAGGCGTAAGTATGTATGTTTTTTACTTCTTTAGGCTCAAACGACTGGGCTATGAAAAATGATATGGAGGTAGCTGATACTGTACTGGACCAGGGTACACTTTGCTGTTGACGCTAGTTATCCAACACCGCTGGACACCCGTTCCCTGGGCGCACGGACCTATGTTGAGGCTCAAGCCACACACCTAGAAACAGGATGGGGTTGTCAAAGAAACAACAAGGTTTTGCTGTAATTGCCAATTTGGTGTGTGACCCAGAGCGAGCACTGTTTTCCACTATTTTTCACTATTTTTCTTCTTCTTGTTGTTTCCGACGCGACGAACCGACGGTCGCGTAGGGCTGTTTTATTTTATGCCCGCGTTTGATAGCGGGGCCAGTTACTATGGCGCGTTTTAGCGCTTCCAATTAGAAAGTGGGGCGTGGGTGTTGGCACCGCCCACCGTTGCTCGCTCTGTTCATGACCAAATATGGTAATGTTTATTGAAAAGGTACTTACATCAATTATTATCTTATCACTTACAATTACTTATCTATCTTATTTACAATTTCTATTCTATGTTATTCTAAGTTAATACTAATTTTACTGTTTCTATTAAAGTTAAACTATTTTTACTGTTATAAGATATTAATACTATTCTATTCTTATCAGTCCTTATCTACTATCTAGGGTAATAAAACAAACAAAAAGAAATTATTTATTATGCCTAACCTATATACATTAACTATTGTCTATATCTATTTACTATCTATTTAATTGCTGTAGGCTGTCCGGAACATCCCTCCCGCCGTGCGTCGTCCGCCAGGTCGTCGCATTCCTCTTCTTTGTGCAGGACAGCCGGCTCCGTTGGCAGGATGACGAGCTTCTAGGTAGGTCGTCGCAGGATCCCTCCTCTCGTCCTCACGTCGACTGCTCGGGTGATGCCATCGGGTCCGGGGTACACGGCGGTCACGATACCCCTCGGCCATGTGTTGCGAGGTAGCGTCCCATCTGCTACTAGGACGACGTCGCCGATCTTGATTGCGGGGCCCTTAGCGTAGGGCTCCCGCCGGTACTGTAGGTCAGGCAGGTACTCCTTGATCCATCTGGCCCAGAAGAGGTCGGCCAGGCGTTGAGAGTTGCGCCAGTCGGGGCGCCCGATGAGGTCACTGTCGTCGAAGGTGCCGGGGTTCGGAGAACGCGCTGACCCGCCCAGGAGGAAGTGGTTCGGAGTGATGGCTTCTGGATCTTCGGGGTTGACGGAGACGTGGGTGAGAGGCCGGCTGTTGACTGTGTATTCGGCCTCTGCAAGCAGCGTGACGAGGGTTTCTTCGGTGGGGTGCCGCTCGTGCAGCACGGTGTTGAGTGCTGTCTTCACACTCCTGACGAGGCGCTCCCATGCGCCGGCCATGAAGGGCGAGCTCGGGGGCAGGAAACGCCAGTTGATGGCCCTCTTGTCTGCTTCTTCTTCTGTTGCCTTCATCACCTCCTGTAGCTCCTTGGCCGCTCCCCTCAGGTTGGTCCCGTTGTCCGACCACATCTCGGTAGGACACCCTCTTCTTGCTATGAATCTTCGAAACGCGAGGATAGCGGAGTCTGTAGTCAAGGATGTGGCCATCTCCAGATGCACGGCCCTCGTCGTAAGGCACGTGAACAGGGCCACGTATCTCTTCTGTGTGCTGCGCCCCACGGTGACTGTGAGCGGACCGAAGTAGTCGATTCCTGTAAAAGTAAAGGGGCGTCTGTTATGTGCTAACCGGCAGTACGGGAGGTCGCCGGTAGGTGGCGTTGGCGGCGCGTCTCGTCGGATGCGGCATGGGATGCATCGATGCAATATCGCTCGCGCTGTTGGCCGCAAGCGTAGTATCCAATAGTGTTGTCGACACTCGTTGATTGTAGCCTCGACGCCGGAGTGATGCATCTGTCTATGTATGTAGTCTATGTAGAGACGCGCTGCGTAGTGATTCCCGTCGATTATGGGCGGCGCCTTGACGCTATCTTCTATGTTGATAACAGCCGCTATTCTTGTCTTGAGTGTTATCGTTCCGTCGACTATTTCGACCGCTAGGTGGCGCAGTCTGCTGTTGAGTGATAACGCCTTCCCGTTGTTCAACGCTGTTATTTCTTGTGGAAAGGCTTGCTGTTGACTCGCACGAATAATTAATTTTTCCGCTTCCCGCAACGTAAACGCCGGTATGGGCAAATATTTTTCCGCTGAGACTGATGACTCTGTTGCTGGCCATGTTGATGGATCTTGACGTAGAAATTCTGGGCCCTGGAACCAACGATGTCTTCTGTCGAAGTCTTGAGGTATGTCGCGTGTTGCGTCGTCCGCTACGTTCATTTTCGTAGGCACCCATCGCCACTCGTTGACTGTGCTGTTTTCTTCTATGGCGGCTATACGATGTGCCACGAACGGACGATAGCTGCGCGAGCCGTTGTTGAGCCACGTAAGCACCGTCTTGCTGTCTGTCCAAAACACTTTCTCGTCCGGCTTGTAGTCGTGTTCCTCTATTACCGCGGCTGCCATCCTGCTTCCCATAACCGCGGCTTGAAGCTCCAAACGAGGTATCGATGTTATCTTGAGCGGTGCGACACGTGCCTTGGCGAGCGCTAACGATAGCGTGACACTCCCGTCGCTGTGTACTATGCGCCAGTAGAGTACGGCTGCGTAGGCGGTCTCGCTGGCGTCGACGAATGTGCGTAGCTCTCTTCTTAGCGCTTCGCTGTACCCCTGTAGACAACGTGGTATTGCGACGTCTCGAAGTGCGCGTAGGTGACCCATCCATTCCGTCCACTGTTGTTGTAGATCTTCATCTATGTTGTCATCCCAGCCTGTGCCTCTTCTCCAGATTTCTTGTAGCAACTGCTTCGCTCTTGATGTTACTACGGAGGCGAATCCCAGCGGGTCGAATAGAGACATGACTACTTTCAAAACTTCTCGCTTGGTCGGCCTGCTGTTGTTGACTATGTCCTGTGGTAACCGCGCCAAGTCGAGGTTGAAGGCGGGCTCGTCTGTAGTCGGCTTCCAGATGAGTCCGAGAGCTCGTTCCGTTTTTGCCCCGTCGTTTAAGTCGATGGGCGTCTGTGCTGTGTTGGCTTCTCCTAAGCCCTGTAGAACGCGCGGTGAGTTCGATGTCCATTGTCGTAACTCGTAGTGGGCCCGTAGATGTATGTCGCGCACGTCGCTAGCTATCTTGATTGCCGTGGCTTCGTCCGGAAAACTCTGTAGGTAGTCATCCACGTAGTGGTTGCGCACGATCGCGTCGTAGGCCGCCGGGTGAGTGTCTTCAAACTTCTTAGCGTTGATGTTCTTCACGTAGATCGCTGTGGCCGGTGACGAAGTCGCTCCAAATATGAGTGAAGTCATCCTGTACTCGTCCGGCGGGTGATCACCTCTCTTTGAGCCCCTCCATAAATACCTTAGTGCGTCGCGGTCTTCTGTCTTGATTTTCACTTGCATGAACATCTCCTTGATGTCCGCCATGACGGCCACGGAGTGTTGTCGAAACCGCATAAGCACCCCAGGCAGCGACTGTAGTAGGTCAGGACCGGTGAGTAGGCAATCGTTGAGTGACACTCCTCTTGTTTTCGATGCGGCGTCGTGGACGACACGAACTTTTCCGGGCTTCATCGGATTTAGTACTGCGAAGTGAGGTAGGTACCACGTCCTCTTGTTGTTAGGCGACCTCGGTGGCGCGCGCTCTGCGTAGCCCTTTTCTATGAGCGCGTTCATCTGTTCTTCATACTTCTGTTTCAGCTGCGGGTTCTTGTCTATCTTGCGTTCTGTAGCCAGCAGCCTTCTGTATGCGTTGTCGTAGTTATCCGGCATTACGACATCTTCTGTTTTCCACAGCAGCGCAGTTTCGTAGCTCCCGTCCTCCTGTTGCTTCGTGTTTCGTTCCAATATGACGAGGGCTTGCTGTTCCGGATCGCTGCGCGGCTGCTTCGGTGCTATGGTGAGGGACTCCAGCGCGAAGTGGTGTCGGAGCTGCTCGTCCATGCTGTTGTTGACGTCGTTAGTGTCTTCAGGCTCGCTGATATGATGCACGTAGTTCACTCGTTGACCCAGTGTTCGTGTGTGCGCGCCGTGAAGCACCCAGCCCAGACGTGTAAGCGAAGCGACGGGCTGATTGCGTCTTCCTGTTCTTACTTCGGTGGCGAGCAGCAGATGCCAGTTGTCCTGTCCGATGAGTAGCTTGGGTGTTGCATCTTGATACTTGAGGTAGGCCGCGATGTCTGTCACGTGATCGCAGCCGGCTAAGTCCTCTTCGGTCACACGCTGCGGCGATAAGCGGAGGTTGTCCAGCGTGCGCGCCTGTATCTTGTTGCTATTCGTTGCCCCGTGGATGGTGAATGAGACACGACGTGATGCCGATGCGTCCACTTCATTTTTTCCGATGGCCTCGATGAGCAGCGGGTCGCGGGGTCCCCTGGCGCCTATCTTCTGTGCAACTGTCGCGTCCAGGAGGCTCACTGTGCTTCCGTCGTCAAGGAGGGCGTAGGTGTCGTAGTCGCCTTTCGGACCGGAGAGACGTACAGGCACTATCTTCAGGAAGGCTTGAGCGCGCTTCTTAACCGACGTCCACGTTGAGGCGACGACTTCGCTGTTTTCTTCTTTCTTCGTGAAGTGAAGCATGCTGTGATGTGTTCGAGTGCATCCGTCAGTGTTGCAGGGCTTCTTTTCGCAGCGATGAAACTTGCTACGATACTGTAGGCATCCAAAACATAACCTCTTCGACTTGGCTATGTCCCATCTTGAGTTAATGTCCGCATCTATAAACTGTTGACACGCGGACAGTGCGTGGCCCGGTTTGTTGCAAACCACACACTCCCTTTTCTGTGTAGTCGGTTTCGCTGTGTCCGTAGCGGCGAATGTCTTCTGTGGTCGCTCCCGCCGCTGCGGTGTCCTCGTCATCGATGTTGTTGTTGTTGTTTCCGGGGCTGCGAATTGTCCGCACTTGTCCGCCTCCCTCTGTAGAAATCGCGAGAGCTTCATCAAAATCGGTTCTTCACTGTTGTTGATGTCCGTTACGTAGTCGAACCACCTGTAGCGTAGTAACGGCGTAAGCTTGTCGACTGTTGTCTTCGCAAGCGCAGGATTTTCCAAATACGACGTCTTCCTCAGTGCACGGAGTGTCGCTACGACGTTGCCAACTTTCGTTGCCCACACGCAGATGTCGCCCGGCGCGTCGGTGAGGCGTGGTAGCGTGCCTAGGCGATCCAATTCGGCGAGTGCGATGGCGTCTGGACGTCCAAAGCGGGCTTCAAGCGACTTCATAATTTCTTGACTGTCGGCGTTGCAGATGAGGAGAGACTCGACGGCTTCTTTGGCCTTCCCGCGGAGACTGCGGCGAAGGCGCGCGATGTTTTCGACTTCTGTGTGGTGCCTCGACGATTCTTCGTAGGCGGCCCGGAACGATAGCCATTCTTGATGCGATCCGAAGAACGGCGGCAATTCTTGATAATGACGAGGATAAACTGGATGTGTGGCCCGCGCGGCGAGAGCGAAGGCGTCCGCAAGCTCCTGTATGTTGATCTGCGTTGGCTGGCGAACGACGACGGCTGTTGGTGCTCCCGCCGGTGGCGATGCGGGCGTCTGTGAGGCGTGCGGGGCGGGTTGCGGCGGCGCACGCTGGACTGTTGCTGTGGGCTGCAGTACTTCCTGTTGCTGTAGTTGGACGACCGGCGGCGGCGGCGGCGTGACTGTCGACTGTGGGGCCGGCGGCGCGACGTCCTCTGTGTGCACTGCAGGCGATGAGTTGAACGGTTGCTCGGCGATGGCGAGTTGGGGCTGACTGTTATTCAGCCAATCGTTGACTCGGCGTTCTGTTTCTTGCTCTGTTGTCACGGAGTCGTCTTCACTGTCTGTTGATTCGGCTTCTATTTCGGCGACACGTGACGCGGCGAGTTCAACTTGTAACTGTAGAAGCTCCCTCCTGGCCCGCGCGAGTAGAGCCGCTTTCTTGCTGCTCTTCGAACGGCGAGACGACGCAGGGCGGGACGGAGCACGACGATCTTCAACTGTGGGGTGCGAGGGGGCGCCCCCCGCGGCGATGACGGACGAAGCGGGGGGGCGGGGGAGCGCCTCACTCGTCGCTGTACTGGTGGCTGTAGTTCCGTGCGTCCAGGTGTGGGTCTCTTCGGTCGCCGCGGTGCCCGACGTGGTGGTCGTGACTGTGGTGCCGTCGCTTGCTGTAGGCGGGGTGCCGCTCCCGGCCGACGAGGCTATTACCCCCGACTGTTGCTCGGAGGCCCCTCCCGGCGAGGCGACGTCTGTAGGCGCGGCGGCGGGTAGATCCGACGGCTGTACGGGCGCGGCAGCCTGCGGCGCTGCCCTCGGTGTGCGCTCGTCCCGACCGGACCTTGACCGTGTGACGGGCATGACTGTAGACTATACGACGAACGGAGAGACGACGATGACGGCGGTGGATCCAACGGCGCTGGCGAAAATCCGGCTCGAAGGACCACGATGTACTGGACCAGGGTACACTTTGCTGTTGACGCTAGTTATCCAACACCGCTGGACACCCGTTCCCTGGGCGCACGGACCTATGTTGAGGCTCAAGCCACACACCTAGAAACAGGATGGGGTTGTCAAAGAAACAACAAGGTTTTGCTGTAATTGCCAATTTGGTGTGTGACCCAGAGCGAGCACTGTTTTCCACTATTTTTCACTATTTTTCTTCTTCTTGTTGTTTCCGACGCGACGAACCGACGGTCGCGTAGGGCTGTTTTATTTTATGCCCGCGTTTGATAGCGGGGCCAGTTACTATGGCGCGTTTTAGCGCTTCCAATTAGAAAGTGGGGCGTGGGTGTTGGCACCGCCCACCGTTGCTCGCTCTGTTCATGACCAAATATGGTAATGTTTATTGAAAAGGTACTTACATCAATTATTATCTTATCACTTACAATTACTTATCTATCTTATTTACAATTTCTATTCTATGTTATTCTAAGTTAATACTAATTTTACTGTTTCTATTAAAGTTAAACTATTTTTACTGTTATAAGATATTAATACTATTCTATTCTTATCAGTCCTTATCTACTATCTAGGGTAATAAAACAAACAAAAAGAAATTATTTATTATGCCTAACCTATATACATTAACTATTGTCTATATCTATTTACTATCTATTTAATTGCTGTAGGCTGTCCGGAACAGATACTTTGAATATTTCTATTTTTATCCTGAAAAGTACTCAATTCCCGTAGTAGGGAGCGAAGCCCCGGGTAACAGCTAGTTTCGTAATAAAAATTGTTTTTTTTTCTATCTTCTCTCATTCGTCCATTCATTCATTTTTTATACTTTTAAAACAGCACCATAGAACCTTAAAAATGTACAGTCATCAAAACTCGCCCCATTCGTGTTCACTAAACATCATATCAGAAAATGTGAGTACCTAAGTAGTACTAAAAACTGTACTTTACAAATTAAAATGGAGGAACCTAATGATAACATCTATCCGTGACGAGTTTACAAAAGCCGTGTGCACATTCAGAGGCATTTTGTCGCTATCTCTTTGAATGCTATCTCCTGGTATTGTTGGGGGGGAAATTAACACGTTTCGCGGTAGCATTGTGTCGGCGAAACGTGGTGTGCCTACTGCCTTAATGTTTTTAGTTACGCTTGAAATGTTTTGTTACTCTGTCATCACTTAAAGCTAACATTAATGACGAATTATATGGCTAGAGTAAATAGGAATAGGCTGTTAATGAACAAGCGATCTTATTTTATTTTTAATTGAAACATCTACACCTCACAGCAGTAGTAGTACCTAGTAGTGTAGTCCGGATTTTGTATGGAATGTTTAGTTTAGTCATCGACGTACGAGACGTTATTTGAAGACTGCCACCTGCCGGCATTAATAATCAACAGCTAAAAGTCTTTCTAAGCATGAAATACTAATTTCTTTTCAGACAGCACCAACTTGAATTTATACGTCGTCATTCGATCCAAAAACACATCACAAAAAGCGATATCCAAATTTGATCCATTTCCATATCAAATCCGAATATGTTTAGATTTTGTCCTATCGGTCTCAATGCCCCAATTCACCCAATCCATGCTATCGTTTTACAAGTGTGTTCCCTTTGGTTTCTTTAGTTGGTTCCTTTTGTGGTGAGGCTCGAGTGCAACGGACGGAAGATCGGACTTCTGCTACTCAAAAGGTTATTATGTGTAATAAGGTTCTTAACAATTCGGTGTGAAGTCAAATGTTATGACACAAAAATGTACTAGTTACTGACAAAATCACCGAACTATTAAAAAGATTCAATACACACTGCCAGTAAGAAGTTCTAATGCAGATAATATCTTACTTGTTAGTGTTGGGATTTGAAAGTAAATTACATGTCATAAAAGTGGTCTCGAAAAAGCAAAACTGATTCCTGTATTCTATTATTTGATTAATATGGACGAGGACAATCCAGAAATAAGAGAATATTTAAGTAGAGATTTATGTACTGTAGTACATAAAGCTGAGAGTGAAGAAAGAGAGAGTGTGAGTAGGAATCACCAGTGTTTGTCTTATTTTAGATAATACACTGAGAGAGACTAAGTTAGGTTGTAAGGTCTCGGTCTTTTAAGGGTTGACTTTAGGTAGGCGGTGAGCTTAGGAACATTAAACTAATCAAAGTGGCCACCGTCAGGCGACCCCCTCTGCCGAATGTATATAACCGTTACTGCTTGTTCTTGTGTGCGTGTATTTTTTTTGCTTGTGTTGGTTATTTTTAAGTGTGTGCGTAGCGACGTGTTAAAATAATGCATTAGTGTTATTATAGTGTGTAATAAGTGCACGTGCAGTATCCGGTTGGTCTCTAAGGCGGCGAGTGACAAAAATTTGTTTAAAAAATTAATGTCTCATACATATTTTACAGTGATGGGAGAAAAGTAATAGCCATATGGTTCCAAAGCCGGTACGGTATTGGCAAAACATTAGTGAATAAAACGAGCCATTTGATTAATTTATTTGAAAACGATGTATAAATAACAACTATTTATCTATGTTGTGTATACACGTTTTGGGTCACAATCTGGCACGTGATGTTTGCCATGTATTTTTTGTTCATATTTATGATTGTAATATGTTGTGTTTACCTTAATAAATAGGATTAATATGATAGATAGTATGAGAGGGAGAATGAGTTAATCATCACTACATAGTATAAAACAAAGTCGCTTTCTCTGTCCCTATGTCCCTATGTGTTTTAATAGATAAAGTGATTTAAGAGGAAGGTTTTTATGCCCATGCGAAGCCGGGGCGGGTCGCTAGTAAAGTAATAAAGTACCGAGGCAAGGAAAGTGGAAGTAACAAGGGAAGCAAACCTAACTGGATATTCGTATTTTTATTACTCAATCACGAAGCATAGACGCCAATGTGTTTTATCATACATATTTCTCATATCGGAGTAAATGACGAAAGAAATGGCACAGATTATGTCTGTATTGGATATTTTTGAAAGTTTCAATACAAAATAAACTTTTAAATTATTTTTGACTAGTACGTAGCTACGTTGATTGCTCTGTCGTTGGCAGCTCCTATATCTTTATTTTAAATACTATGGCTAATATAGTAGCGAGTTTTGGGCACTTGTGACTCCAGAATGCCGGTTGGGCTTTAAGGTGATACCTCGGTGAACACTAGCGCCACCGTCATTTAAAAATGATCTCACTGAAAACACAAGTTATCAAAAATCCCTCTGCTGTAATTATGGTTCTGGATCTGAGATTAATTTTAATCATATTCAATTATTAAATTATAGTTCCATATAGTTACAAATTGCAAAACTGCTAAAAGTGGCCGTTTTAAGCAATAAATTATAATTTAATATGTTTAAAATTAACTTCAGATCCAGAACCTTAATTACAGCAGAGGGATTTTTGATAACCTGTGTTTTAAATGACGGTGACGCTAGTGTTCACCGAGGTATCACCATAAGGGACAGGTCTAAAAATTTATGATAAGGCCTGCCTTCTCCTTTAACATAACGCCTCACTATCATATGGCAGACCATATGTTAGTGAGGTGTAGCCCGTACTTGAGCAGCCCAAGCAAGAGTTGCATGTCATAGAGATGAGTGGAGTATCACAGAGATGATTAGAGTATCACGGAAAGACCGTATATGAAACTCCCACTTCCGGGCATCCTTCATGTTCGTGACATAGCGGACAAGCTTGAGCAAGAGTCGCCTACGATGGTAAGATATTTTATGGAAACAAGCAGGTTACGTTGGCCCAGAGGCGGTTTAAAATGAAATGAAATGAATTTTTCAAAGGTGGTTTCCAAATACTTTCACGGGTGTACAGGGTCAATTGACTTTGCAATCCACACGGTACAAGAAAATGACGTTAAGCAAAACCTAAGCGATTTATTATAGTTTGGAAAATGGAGACATTACTTTACTTATAGTACCCGAAATCGGCGAGCGTGTATGTGTGTGGAGGAAGCGAGGGAGGTCTGAAGGGATTGTAGAAACCTCTAGACTCTGTCTATCCCTAAGGGAGAAGGCGTAATGATATGTATATATAACGATTACTTTAGTGGCCATTTTTCCTCGTCCTTTAGTGCCATTCGTTAGCCATATAAAGGCAATAGAAATAAAAGTTGTGTAAGAGGCCATTAAGCGTTGATATTGTCCAGTCCACACTAGATAGTCGTTTGGCTTTGGAATCTAGTTGTATTTGTCTGAAATCATATAATTAAAATAATACTAAATCTTTCTTAAAATTACTTAATATTTAATCTTGTTACAGATTGTAATTTTAATGTATGCTATTTTATAGTACAATAAAGTGTTTTATACTTACACTTATTTAATTAACTTTAGGAGATTCAGAGACATGTGTTAGGGTCTATTATAGAATACATTTTTTTTTAGTTTATGTTTATGCACAAAATACAGAATAAAAAGTTTTTGTTCTTTTTAATTAATGCTGAATAGTTTCTTCTTATTGTGTCATTATTGACTAAAAGATATTTTTTCTCGTTAATAAATTTACAATTTTTTGGATTTTTATTAAAAATTGTATTTCCCTCAGATTATTTACTTCCTAAATAAAGCACAAAAGTTAATAACTTCCAACGTTCACAATTGCTATCTTTCTATTTTTAAAATTATACTATCAATATATCTACTCCAAAAAATCAAACTAATTAATATAAAAACTAAATAAATACTTATATGGAATAAAATAATATATATATATAATTATGTCAGTATGTCGTCGCAAGAAGGTAAAATGCCAATATTTGAGTGCAAATAAAAAAAAAAATAATTTTCCATAGATTAAAGAATTTGCCTCGACCGCGCGCGATTCCGAATTATTTGTTATTTTAAGTCCCAAATCAATAAATTCCGAAATCAACGCAGTTTATCCAGACCGGTTTTTGTAACAAATTAGTATTGCTGATAGTTAGCATAATTTTGGTTGCGGTTATCTGGCAAATAAAAACAGTGGTGTGGAACGGTTGGCGTCGATAAAATTGATTTATGTGTTACAATTAGCTATGAATTTTGGCGTGTTGAAAGTGTGCGGCTTGTGGCCAGTGACCCGGCAAATTATGTACGTGATTTTCAGTTGTAAATATCAATTATGTTCAATAAATTGGAAATAAAGTGTGAAAAAATAAACAAGTCATTTAAAAAAAAAGAAACATTTTTTAAGCCATATGTTGAAGTCCGTGCAGCAATGTACTATAAAATAAATAAATAAAATAAAAATCATTTATTGCAGGCATAGCCCATAAAGTGTTAGTAACAGGGGAACTTATAACTATGTTAGTAAATCTACATTAAAGTTTTTTGACGGTGTAGTGTCTTTGGCTAGATGAACGCGAGTCCAGTGTTTCATATTAGCACTGTCCACGTATAATAGAGGGCCACAAAAAATATGTATTTTATTACATATGCTAGAAAAGTAAAAGGGTTATAAAATTTACTACCTAATTTGTTACAAATGGGATATTTTTTAAATCTCACACCTTATTGTGACCGGTTCATACTTAAAATGAAAAATTGCTTATTTAATTTATACTAAGTGGTATATATTATTTTTAGTGTTTATTGGCAAGAATAATTACTATAACGCAAAAATACTTAAATAATCAAAATAATTATTAACATGTTAAACAAAGAAGGTACCCCAAGATATCCATTATTCTAGTCGTTTTTCTGCTCTGGATAAATTTAATAAAATTTAAAAAGATTAAACATTTACGTAACCGCATTATTCAGACGGAACCCTAAAAAAGGGCGGGGAAATTGATTGCGTCATTTATTGCCACTGTTATTAGTCGATAATAATATTAGGTGGCTTTGTTGTAAACTACCTAAAACATTTATAATAAGGTAAAGGTAAAGTAAGGTATTAATTGAAGATAACAAGAGATAATACGCTTCCACACTGATCCTGTAATTAAATCCGCGTCAAAACATTTCTATTCGGATAATTTCTCTGTTCTGTGGTTTAAAGTTTAATTTAAAGAAATGGCCAGAAAAACATAGTAAAAATTGAAAAATTTTAAACTTTTATAACTTTAGAACTCTACCAGACGATTTACAGAATTCTTTTTGTAAAAGTTGTACAAAATAGGTACCTATTTATCTCCGGAGCGCCCAATATTTTAATATCTCGGGTTTCTGCATGGCGTAACTTTAACTTCGAGATAAACGGACCCGCAAAGGTGTGACCATAGACTTACAACTTAATAGACACCGAAAGCATTTCCATTTTTTTTTAAATTTTTTTACATATATTTAGTTTTGTTTTGAGCCATTGATAGACACGATAGAAGAAATAACGTTTTCCCAGTTGCGTGCCAAGCCGCATAGCTTCTCAACTACAGTTACACAATACATTAAAGTACCCTGAAAAACATTTTTTCATATAAGAAAATGAACACGTGGATGATGGTAAGTTATTTTTGGATTTGTGTGTTGTTTGTTTGAGTGAGTTAAGCGAAAATATTCAGATGTCTATAAATTACCTTTATTTTATCAATATGTATGAGTACACCATTGAAAATATTTGCCCGCATTCGATATTAAGACAAAAAACATTTTGGTATCAAAAAACAGATACCAAATTTGAAAATATAAAGTACTTATTAACACTCGCGTTTTGAATACGACTTGAATAACAAATCAATTATTAAAATCGGTTTCGACATCAACTATTTAAACTCAAAAACACAACTCCTTTTTTGATCTTCGCAGCAGTTGAGTAAAAATAATGCTCATTTTCTTATAGAAAGGAATAAGATGTCAGATCTATTTTTATTTTTATCTATAGGTGCGGCCATCTTACCATGAGCCCATTTGATAGACATATGTATTTGAGCAATTTTCTTTATGGCCGAAAAAAGGTATCCTTTTTGAGAAGAATTTTTCTTTTATATATTTTTAATGTTTCTTTATCTGTTGCTTCTAAGATAGTTATATTTTAAGGAAAACGTGTTCGCAAGCAATCACATGTACACTTTATATTTTTTCGTGGTTATCTCTGTCGAAATAATAGTCGAATGGGCATTGTCCATTATTTCAAAGTAGTTCTGATTGAAAAACCATTTGGAGGAATAAGCTTAGTGTTTAATTTTCTGTTATCAAAATAAAAAAAGATGCAGTAAATAATATTATTTTTAAATAAATAATTTTGACTTTTATTTGCCTTCTATGACGTCACTGTTCGCTGTATGCGCTGTGTTAATTTTTTTTTACCTTTGCCTTAATATTGTGCGATAAGAAAAATGTCACTGTTAAGTCAATGTCTATCCGCTCTGTTCAAATATTGCCTAAACAAAAACATAACCTCATCTCAATCATATTAATAATAAAAGTGCTTGCTTGTGAATCTAAAGATGAATTATTACAGTAAGCGTTTTGTCCTAATATGTAAAAACGATTCGACAAATTCTCATAATAAAATGTTTGTTCGGATTAGAGAAGATTTGCATGAGAAATGGTGCCGAGAAGTTAAAGCAGAGTATTTTTAAGTTTATACAAAATATTGTTGCGAAGATCACTTCTATGTAAGTAGTTTCACTGTTTTCGATATTTTGATTTACAAGTAGAAAGACAACTTTAGGTAAGTTGCGTGAATCAGCTTTCTCAAAGTTGCTCATGTTGTACTTAATGAAAATTAAACCAAATGAAAGATGAAAATAAAACCAAAGGCATAAATTATTGTTTGAGGTTATTTAAAATATTTCCAATGACCAAATTCAGAAAGGTGACATTGACATATTTTATTTGACATGAGTATATATTTTTTAATATCTGTCTGACTATCTACTGCATTGTACAACCACGCGTGACGTCACGCGTGAAAAAAATTAAAAATTAATATAAATTAATCTAAGGTAAATAAATCAGAAATATTCAAATTAATATCTTAAAATATAGAAAGCTATCCGAAAAAAATATAAAAAAAAGAAGAGAAAAATTTAAGACAATGCCCATTGTGGAGCTGCAAGTCCTAGTGTGGTACTTTTTTTCGATTTGATTCGAATATAGAATTCGAGTATAAAATCGAATGACACGTTTTAAAAAGACATATGAAATGTGTATAAATAATTTTCAAGAAGTTATTTAAATATAATAGACTTTTACTTGTAGTTGTTTTGTTCAGGACTAAATATGTTCGCCAAAACACTGGGAATTGGAATGATTAATATTTGATTTGAATGACAAACCTTATATGAAATGTGTATAAATAATTTTAAAAAAGTTACATATTTACAGGGCGTAGATTTTGCTAACGTTAAGTCACAATCGTGTCAAAATATTGTTTCAATTGTAGTGCTTTTTACACAGCATTTAGATATATATATATAAGTATTATGACAGTATGATGTAATTCGAATGTAGTGTGTGGTGTGACTATCAACAGTATACATTTATTATAACTAGTGTGTAAAAAAGCACTAAAACTGAAACACTGTTTTGACACGATTGTAACTAAAGTGAAATTTAGCAGAATCGACGCTCAGTCATTTTTCGCTAAAACACTGGGAATCGATAAAGATTAATTATTAAATTTGGTAGATTGAGAAATACTAAACCAGAGCCAAACAACGCAAATATACCAAACTTTCAACCCCTTATACATCAGCAAAAACCCTTCGCAAGCCATATCCCCGAAAACTGCAAGCGTCAAACTCGACCGAGATCCCGACCTATTGTTAGCCATATATCAGACATGTTCTTCTTGTCAATACAAAGCGGGTATAAATCTTCGGAAGACCCTGTGTGATCCCGCGCTGGCCAATGCATGTTATTAGTGTGACCAGGAGTAAGCTACTATGAGGAATTCTATAGAACACGTGACAGATCTTTTTTTGATTTTAACAGGTGATGTACTATTATAAGCGCAACAAATTATTTAATTTCTTTAAAAAAAACTTGACTACCTAACTCACATTTATAAATTGTGATTGCTTGATTTCTTTACAAACCTCTGTGGTTTATTTATATGTGTCAAATCAGATGTTTTGTAACAATTTTTGTAAAATGTTATATAAAATAATGTGAAATACACTATTCGTATTTCATGTGGTATTGTGTGGTGACCAGGATTTAGCGATTATAGGGATAATCTAGACATTTGATATTGATCACAGACATAATTTAACAAACTTAAAATTAAGTCTTGGTTTTCGATCATATAAATGATGCCGCGGCAGGTGATAAGAAAGGCCGGCTCATTTCTCGCGCAGAGAATTGCGGATGCTATTCAGCGCGGGAATGCAGCTAGAGTTCTTGGCACTATGCCGCAAAAATACATAGATCTATAGATTGCATAGATAGGCGACACTATAGAGAACTTGTAGGGAGATCAAGCAGGTGCGACTGGAAAGAGATGCGAAATGCTAGTACAGCGCACTCTCCCAAGATTCGGCTCGTATAACCGAGAGGTTGGTAGAGCCATGGGAGGTGGAGGGAGACCTATAGAATAGATTTCATTTTAATTTTATTTGTTTTATTTTAGGATATAATTTAAGTTGTTTTTTTTTTATTATTTATAAATCCATTATTCTAAAATCAAACGGTATATAAGGTATAATGTGGTTACCCATAGGCCCACCATATAATTGGACAACACTATTCCCCATTCTCAATTTGCAATATCATTGCCGATAAAACTGTTATTGTATACGGTTAGCGTATCGGGAATCGGGAATTCCAATATTTTATGCCTTTCACGACACCCGTTATTCAAATATGATGGAATGGCGCAACTTTCTTGGTAATTTTTTTTGGGTATTGGTCGGCCTTAGTTTGTCATTATGTATTTTGATATTTTATTTTTATAGACTATACTAGCTGTTGCCCCGTGGCTCAACTCGCGTGGTACTCGGTTATATCTCATCATCGAAATCGGTTCAGCAGTTTAGCCGTGAAAGCGTAACAGACTGACAATATTTTTTGAAGAGAACCTCCTCCTTTTTTGAAGTCGGTTAAAAATTACAGTAAAAACTACAAACATAATGTAGCAAAGGCGGACTTGTTGCTAATACTTCCAGTCAACTTTGAATGCTAATGAGTAGGTGATCTCTTCTTCATTTTCTTTCTTTTAATTATTATTATTATTTTTTTAATTAAGTTTAATTTAGTTTATGTATTTAGTTTTATTGTTAATTAAGTTGTAATATTCAGGTAGTTTATGTTAACTTTTAGTGAAATCTATTTCATGAGTTTTTTATTATCATATCGTAATATTCTCATTCTTCAGAACCGCCTCTCGGCTTCTATTATGACTACCAGATGGCAGCCGGAACTTACGGCTTAAAGTGCTTTGCGAAGCACGGAATCATGTTTAATATCAGACAATCAGGTGATTTAAGCATACAATGGCTTAACCAAACTGGAACCGCTGAGCCTGGAAGAAAGGAACTGGAAGAACTCTGACAACAGAATGTGCATAGTCGATTGACCATGATACCTACACGAAAATGATTATGAATCTGTATTTTATTCTGATGATCTTGTATTTTATTTATTCATGCAAACACGTACAAATACAGACATAAATTTATATCAGAAGTATCTTTATGTTAGTCGTGAAAAAAAACTAATCAATCCAATGCTAGACAAACACACAGGCGCGTCAAACTTAAAATTGGTTTTTTATCTGTCGTAAAAATAACAAAAGAAGATAATTTTTCATTATCTTGAACGATATTACCGGTTACAAAACTATTTTTTTTTCCTGGCTTTATGTGTCCCACTGCTGGGCAAAAGCTTCCCCTCTTTTCTTCCATGCGTCCCTGTCCCTGTCCTGTGCTGCTTCTTTCCAATTCTTTTCAAAGACCCTTAAGTCATTTTATCATCGTTTTCAACAAAACTATTTTGCTTTTATTAAATTGGAACTATTGTTGTTGTTGATAGCCGAGTTGTTTTGTTGTTGACGTGGACATTGTTCGAAGTAGATTAGTGTTTCAACTGAGCATTCATTAATCATTACCATTTTGTATTCAAATGAAGGACTTTAAGGTTCATGTCGTATTGATTAAGTTTAATTCGGGCTTTGGTTCATTCATTCAAATTGTGCGTATTACAAGTTCAGTACTTGTGCGACCGAGCTTCGGTAGTTTTATGCAGAAAATCGTTTTGCGTGAAATGACTTTTCCCAGACATGGTACCTAGCTAGATTATCTTTTTGAATATGTAAGAACTTATGTTTAAATTTCAAAGAAGTCGTTAGAGACGTTTTCAAAAACGCGAGTACAAATAAATTTATTGCTCGTTTAATAGTATAAGATTTGACCCTGTATACCTGGTGTCAGAGATTTTCGAAACTCTCTGGGCCTCTGACGTTGTTTCTTTAAATATATTCAGGTGGTAGCTGGAACCAACGGCTTAACGTGCATTCCGAAGTACGTAGAAGCTCAAGATAGAGATGTCACTAGTTGCTACCAATCCTAAATCAGGCCGCGCTCGTCATTGCTTGACACGAACGATTTTTACAGTGCAGCACCCAGCTATTATGTAGACATAAGTTGGTTTGGTCGTATTATACTGAGCTGGCGGTCAGTATTCAGTTTGCAGTCGGTTAACTCATAATCATTCACCTTATCGTAAACCATCGAGCACCATGCATTGTGGTATTTGTGGTATTAAGTATAATGTATCAAAAAAAGTCATCGTTCAATCGTACTTTGTTCTGTTCGACCAAGTGTGATTTGTTCTTATATATTTATACATCAATCAATACGAGGGGTGCATCTCCAAGTTCCATTAATCTAGTATAGCCCGCTGCTACCTCAGGCCGGATATTGCTTCGGGAACGTGACTCGGCGGCTAGAAGTCAATGAAATGTTAGTCTTACAGTCGAGTACTCAGGATCGTTTAGGTTGTCTTTCTTACTTATTTATGGTATACTAGCTATTGCTCACGACTTCGATCGCGTGGAATTTACAACATAATTATTTCATCCCAACTAATGTTATAAATGCGAAAGTGAGGTTGTATATTTGTTTGTTTGTTACTCTTCACGCCCTATCTACTGAACCAATCTTCCTAAAATTTCCGTTTATTCCCGGTCCCGGGGTTTCAATAAAAGATTTCACGTTTTAATTTGCGTTGACAGCAATCCCACACAATTGAGCACCTTTTATATTCCCTTTATTTTGTAATATTGGTGAGTTTTAGAGAGCAGTACCTGACTACCTAAACAGTGAATCAAATATTTAAAATAGGTATGTTTACTTAAATTTTCAAAAAATGTTATGGGAACTTTGCCTTTTATAATAATAGTTGTAAATAAATTGATTATTTGTGATATGCACCTTTAAACTGCAAGAATTATTGTAAATTCGTTAATACTGTACTAATTACCTCAGTTTTTAGTTACTTTTAATCAAAACCATTGTCTTGCTTAGAAAAGCGTAATTAAAGCATTTTAACAAACCGTGTAATCTCTTATTGAAACTCCCTTGTATTTTTACACTCGGTCTATAGCGGACCGAGTGGGAAATAAAAAGTGCCAATCGTCACCACTGGGGACGAACGAAACTTATTTTTTCCCCACTCGCCCCCAGTGGGGACGACATGGTGGGGACGACCGGGAATAAAAGGAAATTTCGCATACACATAACTAGAAGTATTTAGAAGGACATAGAGTACCTTACATCCCGGTGAAAAGCACTGTTTCCGAAGAAAATTATACGTAATATGAGGACGCCACAGCTGGCCGAGGTCAGTAAGAAAGTATTTGCTGCGGCTGGCGCTATGAGAAGAATAAGGAATTTTTTGCCGATCAAGACCAAAATCACGCTTGCACAATCTTTGCTTCATCCTATTCTGGACTATGCTGACTCTTGCTATTTAGACCTCACTGAGGAGCAACTAAATAAACTTGAGCGTCTTCAAAACTTCTGTATCAGATTTATATTCGGTTTACGTAAATATGATCACGTTTCCTCTTTTCGCTCTCAACTCAAGTGGCTTCCCATTAGATATCGCCGTAATTTACATATTCTCTCGCTTTTATATACAATCCTATTTATTCCTTTTTCTCCTGGTTACCTCAGAGAACGTTTCAGGTTTTTCGGTGAGGTTAATAGTCGTGAGTTGCGTAGTACTGTCTCCCTCCGTCTCGTTACCCCTGCTCATGTTACCCAGTTCTATTCCAATTCCTTTACCTTTTAGGCTGTTCGTTTGTGGAATGCACTGCCTGTTGAAATTTGTAAGGCTCAGACAATATCATCCTTTAAAAATCAGGTAAAAAATCACTATCTCTCATTAGTGGAAGCTGGTCACTGATAGTAGTATTTTCATTCACTAGGTTCTATAATATACTGGTACATTTTTATATAGATATTTATATGTATGTATGTATATGTATGTATGTATATGTATGTATATGCATTTATGTATGTATATGTATTTATGTATGATTATTCGTGTATGTTTTTTTTTTCACTCATAGTTTATTATATTATTTATTTCATATTTGTTTTGGTACCGCCTACCGCATTTTTTCCACGTTGTTCTTATCCACCCTAAGGTTGGCTGGAAGAAATTGCATCAGCGATAAGTCCGCCTTTGTACACATTGTTTGTATTTGTATTCAACATGTATAATTTGTATGATAATGGTACAATAAAGAGTATATCTATCTATCTATCTAAAATTCAGGCGAAACCTTGTTTACTATATTTTCCAGTAAAATTAAAATCGGTTTAGCTGTTGAGATTACAGGGGGATAGAGGATTTTGGCTCTTTTCTTTCACGGTATTGTAAGGGGGTTAGAGAATATACAAAACCTTTTTCTATTAGAATAAGGTCTATTTTCGTAAAAACATAATTTTGTAAAAACGGAAACTTCTAAAGCCTTTGGTTGCAAAATAATCTTTTAAAATTAAGTAAATAATTGAAACATATGACCGCAAATCCTTTCAGCTTTATAAAGCCTTCGTTTACCACAAAACCCACTTTATTTGAATATTTATTTCGATAAAAACATGTATGAAAGGAGGCGTTAATAAATTACAAATTTTACTGAATTGTATAAAAATCTTTTTGGAATTATGAGAATTTTTTTAAACATTACAAATATGTTGATAGTTTATTATGTTAAACCTTGGTGATATTTTTACAGATGACAACAAAAACAAAACTATGTAGGCATCGCAAAACATGTGAACATGTGGTTTTTATATATGTCAATATCATCAATCATCAATACATATAATAAAATCGTTAAGTGGGTGGTGTCTGTACATTGAAGATAAATATGAAAAACTAATAAAGGGTGTGTCTAATAACGAAACAGAACCCAAATCAATAGTTTTTAGAATTATTGTCTGTTTGTCTGTGAGTTTGTGCAGGCTAATCTCAGAATCTGTGTTAATGATGTGAATGCGATTTTCGGCAATATATTGCGCTATTCTTCACTTAACATTTAGTTTTTATTTCATTTAAATCGGTACACAAATAAATAGGTTACATTAATTTAAAGAACAAATAATGTAAAAAATCGCTATGCCAGTATTTTGAGTTATAACTAATATTTCAATTAATTCATTAATTAAAAACTATTTTGCAAAATCTAAGGAATTCGAGCCGTATATTTTAATTAAGAATCGATAATATAAAGACCAAGTCAGGTATTCTCAATGTCAGTCCTACTAATATTATAAATGCGACAGTTTGTATGAACTAGTATAGCATTCTATAATCTGTGGTATAGATGTTTGTTAGGTACTCTTTCACAGGAAAACAGCTGAACCAAATTGGCTGAAATTATGAATTGAGACTAATTAGACACTGGAACAACACATAGGCTATATTTTATATCGAAATTCTCACGGTAGTGGCGTCCCAGGCAACAGCTAGTAAAACATAATCTGCTTCTTTCATTCGAACTAAATCAAAGATACAAACCGAAAAGGAAAATCATATAAAATATCACTTAATAAAAACGTTTTTCGCGTTGAGGCAACAACTGGCCCTTATTAGCCCCTATATACATTCCGGGGCGGCCCCAATAAGTGCGTAATGCTGGAGCCGTAAAACCGGCACACCACTCACTTCTAACATGGAGCCGTAAAAAATGGATACGGTTTTATTTGGTACCTACTTATTTACTTCGCTGGCGCAGCGAAGTGAGTCTTGGCGAACGAAAACAAGAGATCGGCGGGAGCGTTCTAGTCTGGACGGTGGCTTGCCATTTTACAGATGCTATTTTACGCAGCATTATCTAGTTCTTGGCCACACAAACGGATTCACTAGTGGATCAGATTTTAACACTTTCGCTGACAGTAACGCCTCTCGACGTAGATGAGGTAGAGTAACCCACATCATTTTGACGTCCTGTTGCGGAAATGAAAAAAAGGCAATCGAATGGCGGCGAATGAAAAGATAAAACTGTAGGCAAATTGGGAAAGACAACGATTTGGAGGTTATCAAAAAAAAAACTAGAATAAAGATTTTAAACTATTTAATAAACGTATTCAACGTTTTTCATGAAACAACCTTAAACCAGTTGAACTATTTCAGGGGATCATCTTATAAAATAATCGACGAAAAATATCTTTAAGCGCATTCTAAGTGACATTTTAGAGTCCATAATAAATATAATTAGTAAAAAGTTTCTTTGACAACAACTATAACTTTGTAATGCAATATTTTGTTAGTGATCTAAACAAACAAAAAGTAAGCAAATTGACAAAAAAGCGAATCTAGCTATCTCACCGTAAAAATAAAATACAAACAAATTAATATTACTAACCGCATCTACACTTCTAATATCAAAGTATTTATGACTGCTAACGAGTATCCAAACATTTGGCAAACATTCTACACTTGTTTCTCTTTGCTAAAACTGTTCGATGTTTGGCCAGTGTTTGTAGCCAATGTTGGGTGTACATTTGCAGTGTAATAAAGGGTCGACGTATTCGCCCTTACGCACCGCACTAGTCCTGGCTTCACCCGTAACTACACGATAAAAAGTTTACTGCGGTTATTCTGTTACTAAAATTTCTTTATTCCATGCGCTAAAAGTAATTCTGCTAATTATTCCATGGTTAATAAACTTGTTAATAGCTAGCTAGCTAAGACCAGGGGCTTAGCCAAAGTCACAATCGCAAAACGCTAATGAGAGAACAAAATGTATGGGATTGACATAAGCTGCGGTAAATCACGTGGTCAATCTTATGTCATTCCCATACATTTTGTTCTTGTCGACATTTGTTAGCGTTTTGAAATTATCACTTAGCTATGGGTGCTGGTATGATATCTTTGAAATGTCATAGCAAAATCGGTAAGTCAAATGATTATAGTTTGTTTTTGAATAATTTTCATGCAAAATAACCGGTGACTCGATCGGTAATCATTCGACTTACCGGTTGGGTGAGTCATACATCTCAAAAATAGCACTCCAGGCATTTTAACAGCAGCTCTGTAATACCACGCTAGCATTAGGTTTGATTCTAGACTTTGAAATCTGCGAATAACATAAAACTAGTAACTTTTATCAAATACTTATCATTCGGATTTCACAAATAGCACCCCGCCCAAAAACTATATAGAATAGAAAAGACATTTAGTCACACATACAAATCAACAAAGGACAAAGTTATCAAACAAACATACATGAAATTGTGTCAAATATCTCAATAGGTGGGGGCTCAGTATAACACTAGACATGCAAGGATGTCTAGCACTTATTTTTAACCAAACCAGCATTTCTTATAATCAAAATATCACAAACTAGCGACCCGCCCCGGCATCGCATGGGCATAAAAACCTTCCTCTTGAATCACTATCTATTTAAAAAAAACCGCTACAAAATCCGTTGCGTAGTTTTAAAGATTTAAGCATACAAAGGGATATAGGGACAGAGAAAGCGTCTTTGTTTTATACTGTATAGTGATAGTGATTGAGCTCCAATAACAAATAAACAATTTGAAATATCTGAAACCAGTTTACCCACTAACCAACTGGAGTGGTGTAAAATAATCTCGAAACTATATAAATTGGAGTGGGTCTTCAATCCACTAGACACCACGGAGGGCCCTCTATAGACTCGGGGATCCAATTAATCAATGAATCCTTACTGATCGTTCCGACGTAAGTGGACTTGTGATTTAATTTATATGTGGTTTAGACTATCCTACTTGTACAGAAGCAAAGTAAAATAAATTAATGCACTTTCAATCACGACTTGAATGCAGTACGCAATTGAATTTGGAATTTTACGACTTAAAATGCTGGCTGATATCATTTTCATCCAAGAATTACAATATATTTTGGTATTTAAGCATATTAAAACCTTTAATACCATTAATCAATAGGTTTTAAAAAAAAAGAGGGAGTAGTAATTTTTGACGCTATTTTTTTAAAATTTATTTCCTTCATATTAACTCACGCAATTATGATGGTATCTAACGACTTTTAAAAAAAATAAATCAGCTTTTTAGTCACAAAGGAATATAGAGATACATTTATTAAATACTAGGTAGCTGTATTTTGCGGTTTCACTCGCCCCTATTTGTATAATACTATAGCATATATTACTCAGAGATAATGTAGTATTATAATGGTGAAAGAATTATTGAAATCGGTCCTGTAGTAAAATACAAGCATACAAATTTTTACTCTTTATAATAATTAGTGTGAAGTGTGATAGTGTGATGTGATGTGACTAAATATAAGGCATCGAGACGAAAAAGTGTACTATTTTAATGATGATGGGAACAAAACTTCTCAGTGAACAGATTTTGTAACAGCTTGTTTATAAAATGTATTGTAATATTATATTTATTCACAATGATTATGAAATTAATTATATCTCAACTTCCCGAACTATAAATACGTAGATCGATCTCACGTTGGACAAAGTGGGCTTGACAAGTCGACTGACATGATTGATGACGCGATCAGTCAATCGGTTGACAATGACTATGGAAATTGAAATCTGCTGTGTAAGGTTCATGCTCCATAGCTGTGTACGACGTGTAATATAATGCTACGCTATATATAGTTAGCGCATCACTGGTCAACTCCTTCTTCTTCTCTTGTCTAATCTAGTCGAAATGGCTTGACTCTTAAATTATTTTTGACCAATATGTGACTACGTTGATTGCTCTGTCGTTGGCTGCTCCTAGATCCTCAACTGTACAGGAGTCAGGGCAGTTAGGAATAGGTCAACTCCTTACTCGTAATTTTCACTAATTCACCAGTTTACTCATTAGACAGTTTCAGTAGGTTGACAATATCGCTAGTGAGACATTTTTCTGATTCCTTTCCTGTCACTTTTTAGAGTGCCGAGTTCCTCTTGCTGCGACCATTTAATTCGAAATAATATTATGGAATATAACTAAAAGACTGAATTATATCAGATGACTATTATGAAATATCACTTAGTCAGACATGACATCTAATGCTAACCTTGTTGGACATATTATTATCGCTGGAGATAAAAATACTGCTTGTATAGCTTAGCTATCTGCCTGTAGCTAGCGTGTCTAACCGTCTACAGCTATGGATTCACACCTTAACGACTGAGTGACCAAGCTGAATACAATGGACTAAGTTATAATATTTAACTTGCTGGCTTCATCGTTTACTCATTGAGTGTTCAAATTCGACGCTTTTTAATTGATTGCTTCAGAAATAATATTTTGTTTTAAAATTGTACTTAATATTTCTTACTTCCAAATGTATACATACAATAAAACTATAGAGGTCAAATGTCTGTACATAGAAAAAATGCTTAAAACCAAGTTGGGGGTGTAAAGTGAGGGAAAATAACAAAAAATGATTTTTTTGATTTTTTTGTTTCTCTGTCTATTTGCTTGTTTGTACGGACTAATCTCCGAAACGGCTGGACCGATTTCAATGACATTTTGCATGGTGATACCTTATATCCCTGGCCAACATCTTAGATACTTTTTATTTCGGAAAATTGAAGGGTTTATAACAGTTAACCGCGTGATAAACTCAAGTACACGCGGAAGAAGTCGCGGGCAACAGCTAGTTAGTTATAAGTTTAATGTCATATTGGAGTGTCTCTTGTTTTGCTACCTGTAGCGGAGGTGACAGAGTTATTATGGGCGACAATAGGTGCAAGCCCAGTGGCAGCACACGTGCACCCATAATTAAGGTTATTGGCACGAAGAAGACCATATTTCTCTCTCATTCTTCTCGACTACTGCCGTGAGTAAGCCTTGTCCTCAGTCACATTAGTAATCGCTGGCGCTTTACATCACTACATTGTATAAAACAAAATCGTTTTCTCTGTCCCTATGTCCCTTTGTATGCTTAAATCTTTCGCAACGGATTTTGGTGCGGTTTTTTTTAATAGATAGTGATTCAAGAGAAAGGTTTTTAAGCCCATGCGAAGCCTGGGCGAGTCGCTAGTTTTTCATAATAAAATATAAGAATTTCAGCCCATTACGTTAATTATATTTTTGACATTTACGCAAATGAAGCAGCTAGCTGTTTCTATGAACATATCCATCTAAATAAACAAAAAAAATAATTTAAGAACCACAATGAAAAATCCATTTGCATGTACATTAAACGCGAGGCGGTTTTTCGGCCAAAATAGCAAATAATTTACGCCAAGAAAGGCTCTGGCACAAAGGCCCCGTAATTTTTCCTTATTAATTCTTCCTTTCACTCATTTTCTAAGACCGAGGCTTTTGTCTCATGGACGATACGGATTTTTGGGGATCCGTGACTCTGCTTAATCTATGTTTTGTATTGAATAAAAATCTGTTGTTAAATGTCCGTGAATACTTCACTTTAGAGCAGAAATATATTGCGCGGAGACAACAGGCAAGCGCAGGTTCGGATACACCTGATGGTTAGATGACCTGAAGAAGGTCACAGGCAAGCGTGGGATAAAGGCCTTCAACCGTTCATTCTGAAAATTCTTGGGGAAGGCCTATATGTAGATGTAGCTATTGATGTATGTGAATGAGTGGCGGACATTGGGTATTAAAATCTTTGCGTGATACTATGACTAAGTAATTACTTATTTGTAGGTCATGAAATAAAACTGCGAAAATATATTTTAATGACACGGAACCTATTCTTAGAGCGAAACACACAATGTCGTGTTTTTCTAAGACCACTTCATACCTACTGTCATTATCTTTATATTCGACATACTTGAATCTTACAGATGTTTATTGCAGGCGTTTCCGCACGTCCAATTTTACTTATTTATTTATGTAATTTCACAAAAATATAAAAAATAGGATACAATGTAAAACACAATGAGTACAAAGGTACTACTTATTTCAATAAGATCTCTTCCAGCAGAACCGTGAGAGAAGGGGTGACACATTTTTTTTTTATTAAAAATAAATTCCCTTTTATTAAATCTAACATTATTACTTAAAGAAATCAATTTATTAAATTAAGCTGCATACCTAAACGGTATTTATTGAGGCTATACAACGAGATGGAAGTTTCCTACAACATGACTTCACATGGAAGTGATTTTATTAACTGTTGGCAAAATATGTATTTAATTATTATTATATTATATTTAATATTTATTGCTATATACCTAAATTTTCTTTAAAAAATTAGTTCAGTATCATCGACTGAGTCGTAAATCTTTTTTGTTGATTTATAAAAATTTACGTTGTTACTTTGACGTCTATAAGTGATAAGAATGTCCTATAATGAGAAAAAACAATTTGAATTTGAATTTGACTGTGATGAGTCAACGACCCAATTAAGATTTTGGCCTCCAATACAAGGGTTCTCCACTCCTGCCTATCTCGCATCACCTAGTGATGGGCAAAAATGGTATGGTCCTATCAAGTTTTTTTATTTCGGTTTATGTGGTTTATAGTAAACGACGGTAGAAAACGGCTGAAGACTTATTTTTTTTACCATTTTGCCTATCACTAGCGCCATCTCTTGCCAGCATACTCTATGAAGGTAACTTAAAAGTTTGTCAAGATATAACTGCGCGTGATATCAACTCGTGTGTTCTCATCTTAATCGCGGCGATCTCTGCAAATAGCGACAATTAGGCGGACGTGTGTAGCCGCCTTAAGACGTTCGTGTCTTGCCACTCGATTTATGTTATCTGTGGTCGCTATGAGTTGAGTAGTTGCGCTGTTTTTATGCACCATTGCCTCGACTTCTAACAACAAGGAGATATTAGGGTCGTGTCAGAGGCCATGTATGAACAAGTTTAATACATACACCCACAAAATTATAACTACTTGATCAAACCTTTGTTTGACTGTTTGATAATGCTTTAAGAATTAAGTTAGCCTATTGTGATAAACAAATGATTATTGCAATAAATAAATTTATTTATCTAAATTTTAAGAGGTGTTCTCTTGTCGGAGGAGTCTCTTCAAAGTGTCTCTATCTTCCGCTAGACTTTTCACATCCTGATAATACGACTCTCACTTTTTCTTTATTTGATCCAAAAAACTTTTTCTTGGTTTACTTGTACCCCGTCTTTCCTCTATCTTGTATTCCATAATATTTTTCATAAAGAAAAAATAAATAATAAGATAGTCATAATAATAATTTCAATTGCGTATAAGTAAAAGGAGTTTTTCATACGCAGGAAACCCTACGCATTATGCTTGCTTGTGTGCTTGTCGTGCACACGAGGATAAAAAATCAAAGTTAAAACGCTTGCAATACGACTTTGTTCCTCTAAATACAATAAAATTTTGTCAAATACAAACATAAAAAAATACAAAAGAGATGAGAAATGTAGAGTAAAATTTTTTAACAGATGTTTTTTTTATATGATAAATGAACTTTGTAATAAAAATTAATGCGCATTTTACAGAACATTAAAAATCGCGGGATGACCGCTAACAACGCCATAAATTGGCCGCCCCAATAGCGATAACCTTCTGCAAAAACCTTATCCAGGCACCGGTTTATTCCCTTTGGTACTAGATTATCAGTTTAAGAATTCCCGTGAACACAATCTCGGAATGTTCCTCGTGTTTCAGGCATCTCATAGGCTACTGTTACCCCTTACCATCAGGTGGGCCTTATGTCTGTTTACCTACTTAATGTAATGTCGTAAAATGTGACAAATCTTAATCCTAAAAACTCTAATAATAAATATCTGTTATATTGTACCCTATTTAGTTATTGTTTTGAAATAATACATAAGTAAGGCTCAAATCCGTCAAACTCGTGACTTTTTATCTGGTATAAAACTGTTTGTGCATGTTTGTTTACGTAGTTTAGTATGATATGTATTAAAAATGCCTATATTGGGAAATTTGTTTATTTTTAAGTACCTATTTTCCCTTGTGACTTCTATGCGCCGTACAGTTTTTATGTTTCTCCCAATGGTTGACTGGTAGAGAATGCTTTTAGCATTAAGTCCGCCAATTGTATAAATTTGTTTGTTTGTTTGTTTGTTTGTTTGTTATAACTTTATTGCACAAAATTAACAAAAATACATTTACAAGATAAATGCAACGGTGGACTTATCCCATGAAGAGATCTCTTTCAGCCAACCGGAGGCAGGTAACAAGGATACCTAGTGGTGGAAGTATTTTCTACTTATGGAACAATAAAGTTTTACATACATACATACAATCACGTCTTTATCCCTTAAGGGTTGACAGAGCCTAGAGCCATAAGACCTTAGGCCACGTTTAGCATGATGGTAGTTGAAACAGGAAATCAATAGTGATGGGTTGCTAGCCGTATCGCCTATGTCATGATTTCCCCATTCGGATAAAGTATAAGTTAAGGAATAAAGTTTTATTAAATAAATAAACTGAATAGTGACAATAGGAGTACACCAGCTCGGACCGTCGCTCGGCCGGACGCTCTCCCGCCATATTTCAATGTGGACAGTCAGATAGTCTGAGCTGAAAATGGTAATGTATTCGAGAGTTTGGCTTCCGATGAGGATTAGCTTCATGGTATTTTGGGTTTTGAACCTTCCACGAGGCTTTTTCAAGTTAGTCTGAGAAAAGTAAATTTATTACAAGCCCTACAACTATGGTACCCGCGAAAGATCAGCGTCGTGGTTAACACCGCGACATGTGCTGAGCGGGGACCAATTTGGTACATACTCCACTGAACTTAAATATAATTAATGTATGTTGTTGTGCTGATTTTGTGGTACCAAATAATCAGCTTTTCTTTCTTTCCCTATCTTTACATTACAATGTTATCTGCAGGGGTAGGCAGTGACTGAAGATTTTCCTCACTTTTTCTACACTTATCAATATCGTCATACACCCGTAAGGTTGTAAGCATAAAAAATATTTCAAGTTTAGGTCAAATGATTTGCCCCCTCTCCCACCAAACTGTAATCACAACCTATCTTGGATTGACCACCTTTGATCCACCTTGTTTACACGCTAACAAAATGAATGAATGAATGAATGAATAAACACTTTATTGCACCAATAATCTAAGATGAACAGATATATTTATTTGAATTTCATACAAGCTATATGTAAAAAAAAAAACTACAAACTAAAATAACTAATATTAATAAAATTAAAACTAAAACTTAAATTACTAAAATTATAAATAAAACTTAAAAATCTATTTTTAAATTTATTGCACCAATTACATAAATACATCATTGAAAAATATCAATGAAAGCAAATAAATATAAAAGTGAGCTAAGCCTACAGGCGATCAAAATAAGAAAAAGCAGACAGTCAAATGCTATACTTACCGCTCACCACACGGAATCTGTAGGGTTTGTTTACTTTGTGAAAAAAAATGATATTAAGCTCAGCACTTCCATTCACATGTTATCTCTGCACCGAGTCAATTATAAAGCTTTCACATGTACGCAAAATAAAGTATTCAGACCAAAATAATTTGAATCATTTTCGAAAGCCTTTAAAATTTGTCCCTGATTTATTAAATAAAGATCTCATGCGCATAGACTTATAAAAACTCCAGACGTAGTCTCACGCACATCACGAGTAAAACCTCCAAACAATGGCCAATGTTTGTCATATACGGCTTTCAGTCATACATATAAACCGACTAGTGCCGCTAGCGCCAATCGGCAATACGCATCACCGCGATAAACACATAAAGGCAGCTATTTTCGATGTTAATTCGTCGATACCGAGAGGCTTAATAGCCTTGTGGAGCGCGCGTGTTCGTAACGATAGTGCGTGTAAAGCAACGGTAAGTGCGCGACCATGATGGATTGGTCGCAATTAGTGGCATTTCTATCTTCAACTCCGTGCTTCGGAAGGCACGTCAAGCAGTTGGTCCCGGCTGTTATCAATACATAGCAGTAGTTAGGCTTTATCAGATTTGAGGCAGTCGGAAAAATCTTATGGTATTGGCCACTTATATATCCGGATCATGTTCCTATTGGTTTGGTAACCCATTAAAAATAATGGCAGTCAGACAGCAGTCCTCCATGGTAATAAGCACTAATCAGGTCCACGATTTTATTCTGGGGTCTAAAGCGTAAGCTGAAGATGAAACCATAAAACATGTTTGGATGAAGACTGTTAATTCCATTATCCGTCTGTATTTTTTTAAGTCTGTGTAGGGCAAAAGATGAGAATTGTGATGTTAAAATTGAGTGTGATGGCGGAAGGCTTTTTTCTGAAGGGAAACAGATGTAAATAAACAAATATATATAGGGACAAATCACACAGATTGAGTCAGCCCCAAAGTAAGATCGAGACTTGTGGGATACTAACTCTTCATATTTTATAACAAATACATAAATAGATAAACATCCAAGATCTAGGCCAATCAGAAAAAATATCATTCTTCATCTTGACCTGACCGGGGAACGAATCCGGGACCGGGATATGTTAACCATTACAGTAATACTGTTACCATTATGTAACAGCGTAAAATCATATTATAAACAAGCTTTCAGCTTCAACTGTTAAACTTACTAATTAAGGTAATTAGTCATCACCATCAGTTCGTGTAAGAGTCGCGGTCAATCAACCATGCACACCCTCAGTTGTCAGACTTTTTCGGACCCCCTCTCGGCCTCTGACATGGTTTTTGTAACTACTACCAGATGGCAGCTAGGACTAACGGCTTGACGTGCCTTCCGAAGCACGGAATCAAAAAGAAATAAGTATAATAATTATTTTTTTATACTACAAAGATTAAGTTTAAAGTAACCAATTATGACACTGTTTCATGAATAAATATTTTTTCATTCTGAATTCATTCATTCACAGGACCGATCAATATCGAAATTTTCAAGTTAGCAAAAAGGGACTCAGATTTATTATATTTATTCTATAACACACACACACCCAAACTTTAATCATTGTCCAGGTCAAGCGACGCTCATTTGCGCTTGAAAAATTCCAAACAAAAGCTCAGTTGTTTTTAAATAACCTCCTACTGAGCACAACACCTTTTAAACGCAGTCGGTCAAAACACGATATTCCCTTGAGAATCCTCTCAATGTATTTCGGAGTTACTATAATTAGATAAGTCCCGGAATCATTCCTTCGGGACCCACCCGGCATTTATTGTATTATCCCGAATAATAAACAAATTATTACGCTACCAACATAAGGAATGAGGAAGGCGTTGGTTGAATGATGACTTCTACTGCAAATAAGACTTTTGTGTGTATGTCATATATATTCCCTCCATGCTGGTCTGAAGAAAAAGAAAAACATAGAATGTACCAGCTGCTTCTCTTCCCGCGCAAGCCGTAAAATATATTGAACTTCTGAAATTAAATTTTACTGCCTTAGAGGGCTCAGAAAAATATGGAAAAAATGGTTTCAATCTAAACAAATAGGGAATAATTAACAAGTCAACTAGCCTATTAGTGAGATTTATGATGTAAAAATTGGGTGCGATGGCGGAAAGCTTTTATTCTGAAACGAGATAGATGTAAAGTCATATTTATCACACACAGGCTTTGAGCTTTATCTGCTAATCTTACTGAATATGACTGATATTTATATGATGGCAAAAATGGACTCAAATTTCGAAATTACTAAATTTTTTATTTATATTTTATAATTATTTTATTTTTTAATTCTATATATTTTTATTATATAACTATCATCGCTCTGTTTCCCAGCTGTCACCAACCCGTGGTACGCTTTAATCATGATCCGAGAATAACCTCCACTGATCTGACTCCCGTAACCCTTCTCTGTCTAAAGAATCTGTTATCAGAATGTTACGGGTATACATAAATTCATACAATGCCAAGTTAGGTAGGTACTTTAATCAGTTTAATACATATTAAAAACCTACAGTTCCTTCACAACAGGAGAATTTTCATTTCAACCTGCGTGAGGTCGAATGGAAATTAATATTGTAGGAACGAACAGAGAACCCGCTGGAGATCAACTGAAATAAAGTTAAGACTGAGTGAAGTCACTGGCAGATCTAGGAAGTTAGGAAAAATTCCTAAAGGTTTCAAATGACTTGGAAGCATTACTCCCTCCACCTCCCATGGCTCTACGAACCTCTCGGTTATACGAGCCGAATCTCGAAAGAGTGCGATTTACTTGCATTTCGCATCTCTTTTCAGTCGCACCTGCTTGATTTCCCTACAAGTTCTCTATAGTATCGCCTATCTATGCAATCATTGCATTTTAATAACTCTCCTCCATCTTTAGGGGGCTTACGTTCATACGTACGCCTCTCTTGCCTTCTTCTCGGCCTAAGGTCAGCTTCTGTCTATATCTTTGAGTTTGTCTCCGTTTCAGTTTTTCTTTTTGACTTTTGGACTTGGAAGCATTGTGAAAGGTTCCAGTCCTTTGGTAAGTTTAGGAATATTTCCATAAAGAGAAAACTCTCGTAAACTATAATTTCCCAGCGGCACATCATACAGCTTTAATCAATTTTTAATGACATGTACCTATTTATAATCTGTCCTCAATATTTTTTATTAATTTAATCATATCAATAAACTGCATAAATGGTGGCTTACTGTTTTAAATATTTCATTTTAAAAATACTACCAAATCCATTACGTATTTTTTTCACACAATTTTCACTTGTTAAGACGCGGCGTCTTTATTTTTACCAAGGTCGGCGCTTCCCGCAAATATTTATGAAGGAAAGGAACCCGATTATTCGCATTTTGAGGATAAAAAAGGTTATCGCGTTGTTTGCGGCAAGAAAAAGCTTGTTTAAATTGTTTCGGTTCCAATTCGTATCGCATGACTTTGATTGATTGCTCTTTGAGTGCCTGAGTTCTGGGGCTGATTTGTTGAAAATGTTTCGAGTATATATTTTGTAATCGAACAAAGCTGTATCTTCAAGTTATAATATTCAGCCAACCGATGACACAGCCGCTGCAAGAAACATCTGTAAAAAATGGCCGATGAAAACCTCGTATTAGCTCTTGACTTTTTCGCTATCCTTTTTTTGAGTAATGCAAACTAACACAATCTCAAAACTTAATGAATCAATAAGGCTCAATTTAATATGTAATTATGTTTTCAAAATTTGTTTAAAACACATTTTGACGCCTTCTTTTTAACCGACTTCAAAAGAAGTTCTCAATTCGTCGGTATGTTTTATAACTGTCAAACAAGTCATTGTTGCCGTTACTTTAAATCCTTATTTTGAGAATTCAAGTTTATTTTAATATATAAAAAGACATACCTAACAATCAAATGAACAGGCTAAAGAAAACATGAAATAATTATTTATTAAAATATACAATAGATTAAAACAAATATGTTACTTCAAAATAATACCTAACCTTCAAATCAGCTAAGTATGTAAAAATAGAACATTAAAAAAACGGCTTTGCTTATATTAAATTTGACAAATATGAAACAAACACAATTCACGTAGAATATCAAATAGAGAGATTAAACTAAAATTCACGCTGTAACTAGCAGCGCGCAAGGAAGCGCCCTGGGACCAATGAAATATTGCCATTTTATGTTAATGCAAGTTCGGGAAAATTAAACCCAGTGTTGCCAGTCACGCGGCCTTCATTTACTTGAAGTCTTTGACTTTTAAACGATACAGATTTTGAGAATCATTGTTCTTGGTTTTTTAAATACAGTTATTTTTTACTTGGAAAAATATTGTCTTTTTACGAAATTCTCATAAGATAACGTGGAGACTGAAGGAAAAACAAAACAAGATTAAGTACTAATGTTGCACCAGAAAAAACTAAAATGAGAGAGTCTGTTTTGTAACATCATGACCAGTTTAGCTATTAAATGTATATTACTGGACCCTTACTGGATATTAGAAGACTTTGAGGCTCCGATTTAGGACCTCGACTGTCAGATTGTTGAATGATTCCCTAGATCCACTTAAATCCATTACTTGGTGGGACTTCTACCATACTCTCTCCAATACGTGAAATATTCTTCTCCAGCTTCATCATCAGAAATTTAAGAGCTAGGCTCTTGTCGGTGGAGTTCTTTCCATTTTTGTCTATTTCGAGTTCCCTTATTTTTAACTGGCTGCATCCAGCGGCTATGCCCGCGAGGGTGGAATTTAGTTGTAAGTATTTTTTGAGTCTCGATTATGTACTTAAATTTAATAATTTGAAAACAAGCCAGCCCCTCTTCGATTGCTTCGCCCGAAAGGACTTAATTGTTACAATTAAATATAAGAATAAGACCTGTTATTATAATATTGAGGATGCCATAAAGTATTGAGTATTGAGTCTTAATTATGTCGCACCCAAAAGTAGCCTATGATTGACCCCCGTTCCTTAACTATATCCATACAAAATTTCATCAAAACCGGTTCAGCAGTTTCGCTGTGAAAGGGTAACATACGTATTAGTAGGAAGTAGGGTTCCAGCTTCAGTGAGCCCAAAATCAAGACACGCTTATCTTCAGACAGATTGATAACGAATTTTCCAAAAACAATCCGAAACTGCATTAGAAATAGTATAATTTACCGTGTGAATCAGACCGTACACAAACGCAACCAGTGTTGTTTTGAGTTGTTTAACTCATCATTAATATCCGTAATTTGTCCCTTTCCCTCGACAAAACATTAAGAACAATCCATCATGCTGTCTGGAGTTTGTCAAACAATGCCAAGACGTTCAGTCGAGTCCTCACTTCCCTTTTCGACTTTGAATGTTTTGATGGTATTTTAGTACATTGACTTTTTACACCGAATTATTAATAAGTCAAAAAAATTTAAGCATTTGAACTCCATTCAAGATAATCCTAAGGAAAATATAGTCATAAATTATAATGTAAAACTTCCTTGCAAGATTGCTTAACTTTTATTTATAATTCCTTCGAAAATTGTTTAGATACTAAAAATCTAAATAAAGTTTTTTGTTCGTAGTTTAGTTAAATGTTTTTTTTTTTAATTCTTGATAAAAATTACCAAGTCTACCTCATCAGATAAAAAGCGTAGCCTATGGATACCATAAGTACATAATGTCAAAATCCCAAAAAAAAAATATTACGCCCTTATTGAGAGACCATATTATAGGTTCTTAAAAAACACCAAAGAATTTGGAATCGCGCGCGGTCTTTTGTTTTTAAATCTATGGAAAACACTAAACATTTACATTTGATGATGCATGTATTTTTAATTACAACATAAAAAATCATACAATCAAAATGAGAAGCATTTTAAACGAGTGTTAATTAACTGACGTGGACAGTGGACCGAGATTGCGGCTTCAGCGTTGGCGTCAGTACGGTTATCATGTAGTAATTTGTGTCCAAACCAGCGCTGAGCGTTGCTTTGACGGCCGCACATCACGCTGGTTTCAAGCGAATCTGAGCGAAAATTAATTACTGAATTGCCATTTACATTAAGCACTGATTAAAACTAGACTTTATTAATCAACGTTTAGTTATTAACTTAATCTATTTTGCGTAAAGCGTAGCCAAACACATAACAATATGTCGAAAAAAATAAAAATTATTTTAAAACCTCTAAACTGCTATTTAAATTCCCCATAGCTTTAAACAAAAATATATTAATCAAACGATAAGTAAATCATTTTTTTTTTGTTTTATCCATAGAATTTGGTAATCGCGCGCTGTTTTGACGCCAGGCAATTTTTTTTAAATCTATTGTTTTACGAGAACTTTTTATGCAATAAATAAACATAATCGATATTACTATTAGATAATACTGCTCAAAATCATTATCTACTTATTTTTCACTCTCCATACTAAACGCTTTATTTAAAGTACACAAACCTAAACTATAATTAAAACTAATACTAAAATTAAAAAACACCAAAGAATTTGGAATAAAATTATCTACTTTGGCAAGATTATTTAGGAACATTGAATTATTTTGTCTTCCGCCATCCGTTACACATGTCTATACAATACAATACGACTTTAGCCATTTCTACCTATTTTAAATGCCAATGTACCTAATGAAATTCAAGAAAATCTATCTAGAAACTAGAGTGTATTCAGACAGACAGAAATGCAGGTCTCAAGTTAAATCCTTAGCATTTGCAGTGTTCATTAATTAGGACATCGATCGAAGAACTAAGACATCAAGTAGCTTACTGAGACGATACTGGGGGTATTCTGGGACGAATTTTAGAAATCTCTTAGAGTAGTAAAACTGCACTTTTAAACTAGACATCTATATATCTAAAATAGCTGGGGGCTTAGCCAGTCACAATTTCAAAACGTTGACGAATTACGATAGGAACAAAATGTATGGGATTGACATAAGCTGCGGTAAATCACGTGGATCTTATGTCAATACCATACATTTTGTTCCTGTTTTTTTGTTAGCGAAGTCGTCTTCAGTTGATTTTATGATCCCTATATGAAACGACTCCCTTTTTTCCTTTATTTGTTCTACGGTCTTTATGGTCTTCCTTTTCCCTGTCTTCCTCTATTATCCTTCTATAAGGGTATTTTAAAAGTCATTACATGAAAGGTCAATTATAGAAAATTGTATCAGAATATTAATCATCACAAACAATTCTTCATATTTTTCAAGAGAATTTAGCCCAAACACCACGATGGCCCGAATTCACTTCCGAACACATTCATTCCCTTTCATCATTTTATGAGCATATCTGCCGGAATTTTCGACGACCTCCGTGGCGTAATGGTTAACATGCTTGACCGTTTCTCAGAAGGTCCTGGGTTCGATCCCCGGTCAGGTCGAGATAAAAAATGATGTTTTTATGATTGGCCTGAGTCTTGGATGTTTATCTATATATGTATTTGTTATAACATAATTATAGGATGGTTAAGTTAGTATCCCATAACACAAGTCTCGAACTTTGGGGCTAACTCAATTTGTGTGCTTTGCCCCTATATTTATTTATTTATTTAAATTAGCTATATAAATAAATAATGTTTTATCAAAACAAATATAATTCAGGTCGAAAACTCTATAAACCGTTTCGTAGCGTAGTGTCGTTTGAGGTGTCCCAAAGTAAATATCGGAGGGTATCTGCAAACTCGCCGACATAAATTTATTCGTGGCCATCGCTCGGGGCATTGTTTACTTAAGGCCAAGTCCAAACACCTTGGCCAATATTTGCTTTTGGGTCTGTATGAGGTTAACCTGGGCTTGTTGCGTTGTCTTCACGAATCTCTATGCAAAGGATGGTATTAATAAACGTTCTCTGAGTTCTGGGCGGCAGACAACTCATTTATCTATACATATAATAAAATTGTAAAAATATTTTGTCTGTACATTTAGTACTTTTGATTGAAATGGATGGTGGCACATTTAAAAAGATTAATAGAAAGCAAAAAAAAGTTAAATTTTTGTTTCTGTCTGTCTGTCTGTATGTATGATCTCGCTTATCTCCGAAAGTAATGAACTGATTTGATTTAAACTATCACCAATTGTTTTGTTTTAGCTCGGAAGAACACCTAAAGTTTGTTTCATCAAAATCGGTTCATTTGAATGAACTCAAGGCATGTTTGCCTGCAAATAAGTACATATATAGCAGTTTTGAACGAATGCACCAAATTGGATAATGCTTTTTTGTGTTTGTTGTTGTCATGACAAGCTTTGTATAAGAGAAATGGGAGATTCCTGCGGGAATTTCGGGAGCAATTCCCAAAATTACCACGATAACTGTAACGAAGCCCACGCGCACGAAGCCGCGGGCTACAGCTAGTAAATAATAAACAATCTGTTATGTATTTCTTTAACAAAAACTGATATTGCTAACAAAATCTATAAAGCTAATAAGCACTCTCAAACAAATCACAATTTTCCCATAAACATAAAACGCGGTACATTTCACTTTATGTCTTTGTGTCTGTTTGTATATTCTGGTAAAATGATGAAATTGTTAGCATAGTATAGAATTGATGTATAAATATATAAGGTGTATGATTTTTCTAAATGTTTATGACAGAGATCCGACGTAGAACGAATGTTCACGACGTACTCTCTAGGGTTGCAGCTCTTAAATGGAACTCGTGGCTTACTACTGTCTCTTAAAGCCGTGCAAGATCCAGTGAGTAAGCGAGACAGCGCAATACATGATGTAAGGCGACATCTCTCTTACTCAATCGTTCTTGCATGGTTTTAAGAGATGGTAAGCCACCTGGGCAGGACACCTGCCTAGAAGGAACGATGGTAGGTGGAGTAAGGCTGTAACGGAGTGGTACCCTAGACACGGAAAGCGAAGTACTGGACGTCCAGCGGCTAGATGGGTCAATGATTAGGAACGTCGTTGGCAACAACTGGATTGTGGTGGCTCAGTAGGGATTATGCCCAGCTGTGGATTGTAGACAGCTGATGATGATGATGATGACAGAATTAATAGCGTTGACGAGACGCAGGACGATTCTTTGGTTTAAGATTTACGTCCTAAAGTTATACTGACCTCGACACTCCCACTTACCGTTTACTTACTTTATCTGTATTGGGGAGATACCTGTCACGTGATATCGGGTGCTGACAAATTTTATAACATAAAGTTATATTAGCCAAAAATCTCTCATATATCTCACTAGAAAGCCATGGTACACCACTGCCAGATAAAACCTCAATGTATTGTTGGACGGACGCCAAGGCGAGAGAAACCGGGTCACAATACAATGCTAACTGTCATAGTAGCTGATGAAAGTTATAAAATTTTATGTGATTGTCTTCGCGATGAGAATGTGTAATGTTTTCATGTTGGAGTAGTTCACGTCTTTTCCTTTGTGGAGGAGACAGAGTCTCAATTTTGGTGCAAACTTCCAGCTATGTTATTTTTGTACCGATATGTTCAAATTGTACCATATCATGCATGTGGTGTTTACCTTAAAAGATTTGCACATTAAGCTTAAGAATATTGTAATTTTAAAGTGTTGTACTGATGTAGCAATCACTGGTGAACCAAATAATTAAATAAATAATTTTTTTTTTTCTTTCTTCTCGCGTTGTTAGAACGTACATTCAAAGAATACTATTCTAGCCTTGTGCGTGGTTTAGGACTTGGTTTGGGTCTATTCAAGGCTTTTGATTTGGGTCTTTTCAAAGCTTTTTTCCGCATTCTTTATTTTTATTTTAAGACAAAGAGACTTAATAATAATAAGTAGGTGTTTAATAAAGCACCTCTATATCTATTGAAAACAGATGCAGAAAGATAAAATATGTAACATATGATCACATTCTGCATATATGATCGTTTAAATCACCCTCTTTATTACATCCCATCGCTATAAAAATATTACGAATGACTTTTACGATAGCGTCAGTGTGATCTGTATTGGGAAAATAATTTTCTTCATTTTTCTTTTCATTGAGCACATGTTTGTATTGCCTCTTACATAACGTTAACATAAACTATATTCGAAATAGGTTGCTAACAGTTTAGCAGATTAGCTCTTTGAAGCGGGAGTGGGCAGGGCACATAGCGCGATAAACCGATGATCGATGTGGCAAAAAGGTTCTCGAATTGCGACCATCTACCGACCAGATGGTCAGATAACCTAAAGAAGATCGCAGGCAGGCGCTGGATGCAGGCCGCATCCAAACGGACGTTCTGGAATCCCTTTTGTCAGACAATCAGGTGATTCAAGCCTGCAATGTCCTAACCAAACTGGAAACAACTAAACAAAGTATGCTTCCCGTGGTAATCGAACTCTCGACCCCCGGGTCTACAGGCAAACGCCTTAACCACTCGACCACGGAGGCAGTTAGATCATATACTAAGTATATTACGATGTATGATGATTATATATTCTGTGATAGTGGTAGGCGCTTATGGCCCGAAGGTCGTGGGTTCGACTCCCACGGGAAACATACTTTTCATTGACATTGCAGGCTTGAGTCTCTGATTATCTTGATTATTCCTTGCCCTAGAAGGCCGTTGATCTCGTCTGCCATCTGGTGGTCTTTAAAGAAAAGTCCGCTGCCTTCGGATCATAATATGAGACCACTATCGATTCCCGCGACAACTTTACGTAAAACCCGATAACAGGTAACTACCTATGCTAATAAAACGTACTCGTAAACTGACGTGACGCGGGATAAATAAAATTTATTACTTCTAAAACAAATTCCCTAGTTTTATTAAGGGAAGTCATCCGTATTAGAGAATAAGATATTTTATTTCCTTTTTTTATAAAGATTGCTACATTTTTATTGATAAAAAATAAACAAAGATTAATAATAATAAAAAAAAACAAACTTTACTATCACTACATACTAAGTATAAAACAAAGTAGCTTTCTCTGTCCCTATGCACTATGTATGCTTAAATCTTTAAAACTACGCAACGGATTTTGATGCGGTTTTTCAACAGATAGAGTGATTCAAGAGGAAGGTTTCTATGCCCATGCGAAGCCGGGGCGCGGGTCGCTAGTTATATCTAAAATAAAACCAAACTTACATTTAATATATAGTAATAAAATTGATTATGAAAAAAAAAAGAGAAAAAAAAAACTGATCGCAGTCATTAGCATTTTTGCTGCAAAGGTATCCAGAACACTCATTTCATTCTCTGTAAATATATATATATATATATATATATATAATAGTCATAGCACATTACTGTAATTTTCGTATTTTGTTGACGTCCAGGCTGCTTGTTAGGCGGTCACTGCAGACTCGTTTTGGGACTTAAGGGAACAGATTAGGATGGGGATTTTCGATTTCAATACTTGTAATCATTTTTAGCACAGCCATTTCGTCTAAAATTAAGAAGTTCTCAATATTTTTTTGACTCTATCACCCTTATAACTTGCAAAAAACCTTCGCTTAATTTATAATAGTACTTGATGTTGCCCGGAGCTCTGCTCCCGTGAGAATTCCGGGATAAAATATAGCCTATGTATTGTTTTAGGGTCTAAGCAATTTCCATTTCAAATTTCAGCCAAATCGATTCAGCCGTTTTCCTGTGAAAGTGTAACATACAAACTCGAGTTAATAATATTAGAAGGATGCAGTTTAAAACGTTGGAAACAATTCACCACAAAATTCTTCAATATATATATATAAGAAAGTAGTGCTAGTTACACAATTTATAACTCAAGAACGGCTAAACATTTTTTTCTGAAAATTGGTGGAGAGGTAGGCTAGAATCAGGAGAAGGGCATAGGTTACCTCTCATCCCAGGAAAAAGCACTGTTCACGAGAGAAGTTCATCGGGGCGAAGCCGCGGGCAAAAGCTAATCTACAATAAAATTATTCCGAGAAAAATTGTAAAAAGATACCAAGTTAATTATGACAAATCTTTTCAACAAAATCCTTAACTCCGTTTCTTTAGCACTTAATTTGTAAAGCTGCCAATGCCGAGAGCCCAGCGAAATGCAAAATAGGGGAGGGAAATTAAAAAGGGTTGGCTTCAATAGGATTTATTTGGACATAAATAAACCGCTGAAAATACTTAAGATTAGCACGTGGTTATAGCGGACTTTTTACCCGACTGCTTGAAGGATTGTTATGTTTTTTTAAAGTCTTCTTATAAAAAAAAGAAGCTGGAAGAAATTTCTATAGAAATAAGTAGCAAACTTGTAATAGTTTTTCTAATTTTAAGTTTCCTTTCTTTGTATTTGAGTGTACATGAATTAAATAATAAATAAAATATAATTACGCTCGTGGTACCTTGAGGTCCAGTTACCTCGGTCACAGCACAGATTACAGAATACTAAGCCTTAAGTGACTCTAGCGCGCTACAAAGGCGTGATTAAAAAAAAAATAAGTTCGTATAAATACAAATGATTTTTATTTTATTTTATCAAATTTTAAAAGTCAATTCTAAAAACAGTCTCGTGTTCTAAAAGATAATAGTTATTTTAAATCTGTGTAACAATACAAACCAACTAATATTATAAATGCGAAAGTGAGTTTGTATATTTGTTTGTTTGTTACCTCTTCATTCCCTGTCTGCTGAACCAATCTTCCTGAAATTTCGCATACACATAGCTAGGAGTATTGAGAAGAACAAATGTTATTATATTTTGGGATAAGCCGCGGGTGAAAGCTTGTTTCTAAATAAATTCGGGCATCTGAGCAAGGCGTTCATCTTTTGTTTTCTTAAACGACAAGTTTTGCTAATTACAATGGTAATTAAGACATCATTTTTCTTGTTTTTTTCTTTTCGAATAGAATTGTTTCTTATCCTTAAAAACTTTGTGGTATAATCTGAAAGTATTGTCCGATTTTTTGGCTATTTATTCCCAATCTGAAGTTATAGGTAAGTACTTAATAATTTCCTAAGCACTTCCTAAAAGCCTTTGGGTGCTCGGTGAATAAACTACGTCATAGGCCAGAACTGAAGGTAAGCAGGGTAAATTGACTTTGCAACGATAAAAATTAATGTCGACCTTGCAAAACCTGACTTAATACAAAAAAAAAACATATAGTAATTCATATAATTAACAAATTTTCCTATTCCAAAAAACAGTTGGTTTTTTTTCAAAAACTAATATGGAACTCTTTGCGTTCGAATACAACTTGCACTTGGCCGATTTCATTTCAATTTAGCTTCATAACTAGCTGTTGCCCTCAGTTATATCGCGCCCAAAAGAAGCCTATGTTTGACCCTGGTCCTTAACTATCATCATTATAATTTCAGCCGCAGGCTGTCCACCTAAAATGTGGTGAAAGCGATGGAGGTCTCTAAGGATTGTAGCCCACGGAAATCTCTAGTCTCTGTCTACCCCTGCTGGAGACAGGAGTGATAATATGTATGTATGTAATATATTTTTTTAAATATAAAAAGTCATTTTAAAAAATAACTTTAATTAGCTGGGTTTTTAAAAAGAGAAGGAAAGTCATATTCCCTTTAAACATTTTCAGGCTGCCTAAAGCATCCAAGCAGCCACAGACTGCCATCTGGCGATATTAACCAGGAACTTCTGAAGCACGGTGAAGATCAAGATAGATGCCACTAATGGTGACTGATATGCGTGGCCGCACTCGCACTCATTCATTTTCCACGCGCTATAGATACGGAGTTCCCGCCATTGACCTCATCAAAAAAGTTATTAAAAAAAACCTTTAATACATTAATTAAATAAAGCGGTCCTAACAATAATGTTTTTTCTTGAAAAATAATTCTTTTTGAGGCACTTCAAACAAACCAGCTCATAACCTGATTAGCAACTTAATTATGAACTTAAAAATGAAGTCAGCTCCAAGTTCCTTTTAAGAGTTTGGCCATCAGCAAAGCGGACTCATCTCGATCTGCCAGTTACGCTGATATAAGCCTATACGATATTTTTGTCTGTATTCCCACTTCGACCAACTAAATTGATCAACTGGTTGTGTGGAATAAAACTCGATAATGGTTTTTTCCAATCTAAACAACTGGTTGATCATATATTTTTGTGTAACGAGGAAAATATTTAAAAGGCAAAATCATTTGATCACGGCTAGGATAGTGCTCTATAACTTCGCACACATCTCCGCCAAGCATTAGTCATCCGTGGTTATATTATTAGGAATTATTACTATACCGGTATTTTACCTAAAATTTGTTTTTTGTTCTTATTGAAAGTATAGTGAAAAAGAAAGTGCCAAAACACATTTTAGATTAAACGAGCTTACCAAACGTTTGTTATTTTTATGAAGAAAGGGGTAATGGTCTTTGTCTTTTTATTTATTTACTAGCGGCCCGCCCTGGCTTCGCACGGGCATAAAAACCTTCTTATTGAATCACTCTATTTAATAAACCGTATCAAAATCCGTTGCGTAGTTTTTAAGATTTAAACATATATAGGGACAGATAAAGCAACTTTCTTTTATACTATGTAGTGATTCGTATGGCCTTTTTTAGTGGTCGTTTTATTGAAATTTGGTAATAGTCACTGTTTGCTAAAGGGGCTGGCATATTTCGGCCTTCGCGAATCGCGAACCCATTGAGAGATGCCAACGAGTATTATATTGAAAGTATTGAATCCTATTATCTTTGAATATTCCCAGTTCATTGAAAGTTTCTCCTCTGTTTTCATTCCAATAGAATGCGCTGATTTCTGTGAGTCGTACTTAATTGACATTTAAAGGAAATATCGATTACAGGCTGTTTATAAGACATTATCTTATAATTTTGTGTCAAAAGATAAGAAAATGGAAACGTCAACTGCTTCCGTGATCCAGTGGTTAAGACGTTTGCCTGTAGACTCGGGGGTCCTGGGTTCTATTTTCACGGGAAGCATTCTTTGTTTAGGTAGTTGTTTCCAGGTTGGTGAGGATATTGCAGGCTTGAATAACAGATTATCTGATATACAGATGATTCCGTGCTACGGAAGGCACGATAAGCCGTTGGTACCGGCTGCCATCTGGTAGTCGTTAAAGGAACTACGTTAGAGGCCAAGAGGCGGTTCCAAAGAACTCTGATGGATGGTCGATTGACTGTGTCAGTTACAGCCTCTCCGCTTCTGACGTGGTTCCTTGAACGACTACCAAATGTTAGTTTTGATATTTAAAATGTATTCAGTGAACGCATAATGTTAAGCAATTTTTTTTTCTAAGACACACTTAGGCAGCTTAAGAGTCTGACACGTTACCTCACACAATAAGAAAAAAAAAAATATAGTGATTATAATCACTATTTTATTGGCTATAATCCCTTCTATGACAAAAAAAAACTTTCTGTGTTTAAAGCCTTACAAAAATATGTAGCCGTAACCACATTTCTCAAGCGGTATTTTGAGAATAACCAACTTTCCTTATCTGGAAGTGAACTTGGTGACTCCGGCAAATAATCAGGTCCGTAACTCGGAACTTCGAAAATACGGAAAAAGAATCCGTTTTAACATCGAAGTAAGTGTAAGGAGGCGACAAAACCGGCGGACGCGGAAAGTCTTATATTTGAGTAATATTTTCAACATGAGCAATTTGACCATCTGCAACTTAAGATAATGGGTAAAGTTGCTTGAAAGAGAAATTAAAATAATTAAGAAATCCTAGCTGCGGACCATTCTGGAATACCCTGAATAAGGTGACTATAAACACGAAAAAAGTTGCATAGGTTTCCATAGCATTTAGCCATTGATAAAGCGATGATTGAAGACGAAGTACTTTTATTTACTTAACTTAAAACTAAAACTAGACAGAGAAACTTAAGTTCTCTTCTTACTGTGACAAACATTTTTTAGTTATTGATACCTTCTCAACTTTAAAGAGAGTGCTCGGATATTATATAAATACAAACTTTTGCCCGCCGCTGCGCCCGCGTGAATTTCCCTCGGGAACTTTCTCCTGGTAACGAAATCCACCCCGCTTGGCCGATTCATGGCCGAGAGGTTACGCACACCTTGATCTACTCTGCGAAATAAAAACAGTCGCCCTGTGGCCCCTGAGGCGAGGCGCCATGAATACTTAAATCTGGGTCGTAAAAATAAGTCTCCCTTTAATTACGACTCAAATATAATGTGATTCTGGTCGGCACTGCCTACAGCTACGGATTAAACAAAATTATGGAGACTAAAATGTTATGTAAAAAAAAAGATAAAAGAAAAAAAATATCAAAATAAAAAAAATTGGGAAAAAGTCTCTTCCATCCACCTCCCATGGCTCTACCAACCTCTCGGTTATACGAGCCGAATCTCGGGAGAGTACGCTGTACTAGCATTTCGCATCTCTTTCCAGTCGCACCTGCTTGATCTCCCTACAAGTTCTCTTTAGTGTCGCCTATCTATGCAATCATTGCATTTTAATAACTCTCCCCCATCTTTAGGGGGAGGGAATAAGGCTCTCTTCAAAATATCTGTTCTATTTATTATACCTCACTGGTTCTGTTGAACTGTAGCAATTTATGGCAAGGTTTCAAAGATTTCGCTGGCTACTCGATAGTAGGTTTCAAAGTATCAAAGTTATTCATAGTCATAAAAGAACTTGCCAAGATTGAGTTAAATTGGTTCCATTTCGATGGCAAATCCGAACTTATATTATCAATGCGAAAGTGAATTTGTATATTTGTTTGTTTGTTTGTTTGTTTCATCTACACGCCCTTTCTACTGAAATTTCGCATACATATACACAAAAGTATTGACGGATACCTTTCATCCTGGGAAAAAGCACTGCTCCCGTGGAAACATTGCGCGGGCAAAGCTGCGGAAGCTAGTAATATATATATATAAAAAAATAAATAAATGAATAAATGTATAGGGACAAATCACACAGATTGAGTTAGCCCCAAAGTAAGTTCGAGACTTGTGTTATGGGATAATAACTCAACGATGCTATATTTTATAACAAATACTTATATAGATAAACATCCAAGACCCAGATCAAACAGAAAAAGATCATTTTTCATTTTGACCTGACCGGGGATCGAACCCGGGACCTCCTGATATTTATTTCATTCCAAGTCCCTGTAGCGAAATTTTGCGAAAGAGAAACTGTAAGAAAGGGGCATTGTGCGAAAGAGAAAGTCTACGAAAGAGACTTGTAAGAAAGAGACATTTTACGACTAGGTGACAGTTTGCGAAAGAGACATTTTGCGATTGAGCCCAACAAGCAAGTAAAATAAAATTGTATTGTGATGATTAAGACAATGGCAGGTCTAGATTTATTCTCCCTTTCACGGGAATATAGATAAATAGCATTTTAGACAGAGAGATAAAATATTTTTATCTGGTGGCTTACCACCATTTCTTAAAACCATGCAAGATCCAGTGAGTAAGGGAGATGTCGCCTTACATCATGTATCGCGCTGTCTCTCTTACTCACTGGATCTTGGATGGTTTTAAGAGACGGTAGTAGTCCCTCTGAAAAAAATAAGGATATTCATAGCAAGGCCGCTATTATATATTTTATTTTAACTTTATCGACGTACAATACCTCGCAGTTAAACTGGGCTTTTGTAAGCTGATTTATATCTCGATCTATTTTGGGTCGTCATGCCATCGCAGTAATGTAAGTAATAGTTAAAGTGAAGTTTTTCTCACAAAAAAAATTAACAGTATTTTATATCTTTGTGCAAAATTAGTGTTTTCTTGCAAGTGAAGCTTTACCTAGCCAATTACTTGACAGCAAGACAAACAATGCGGGAGGCGTCAACCTGTACACTCCACGTCTTAGAGATTTATCTCCTTGTATTTGCTAAGTAAAGGTGAATAGAGCTTGAATTCATAGAAATATCTTCATACTATCTGTTGCCCGCGGCTCCACCCGCGTGGTACGCAGTTTTATCTTGCCAAAAAGTTTCCACATAACCGCATTGGCATTGGGCATTACCGGCTTTCGATAGATGCCTTTTTTACTAAAACTTTGTAATTATATACTATGTACATTTTATTACTTTTTGCATTCTTTGTGTTTTTTTTTGTTTATTGGTACAATAAAATGAATATCTATCTACATGTTCATATGTATTTTGGGACATGAAATTCTAAATTTAATATTATATCGGGTCGTTTTTTTTTGTTTAAGAGGCTTGTTATCATTTATTTAAAAAAAATTTGAGCCAAGAGCTACAATAGATAAAATAATTCCATTAATATCATTTTCATTCCATTAATATCAAAGATAATAAGGTAGCTTATTTTCAAAATTTTATTTAACGGTTTTCAAGCTATTTATAATGTATAAGGTAATTTCAACGTATTTCAAGATGAAAATATTTTATTCACTGCGAAATACGTTTATGTACCCATAATTACATTTGCATAATTGTTATAGTAACTACAAAAAGGCGAGTCCGTCTGTCGGTCTGATTGATTGATTAGATTTTTTTTAATAATGTACTATGTAAGGCTAAGCGATAAGATTGTATAAAGTATATCATACCAGTGCTTTAAGATGAAAGCCTTTATTGCCAGTATGTGTAACTAAGAATTACTCTTACAACTATGTCCAGTTCTACTCATATTCTCTTGTTTGCTGAAATATATATATATATATACGCGTAAGTTTCGGGAACAGTGCTTTTTCCTGGGTTGTGAAGTTACCCCATGTCCTTCTCATTACCTTAACTATGTGTATGCGAAACTTCAAGCAGATTGATTCAGTAGATAAGGCTTGACGAGGTTACAAACAAATATTTAAACTCACTTTCGCATTTATAATATTAGTTGGGATAACCCTCATAATAAATCGTTTCTCAAATCAGAACTCAAATTTCAAAGAGTAGGTAGACCCTGGGCTTTGAAGCACAAGCTTAAGGTGCGACTAGGAAACACGCTCGGATGAAGAAGCCTACACTCTGTACTAAAAATCTGGATTTGGACCACGATCGGCAAAGATGTGATACTTGGATATGTACCTTTAAATTCTTTTTTTTATTCACTAAACCATAGACTAAATAAGGTGGGCTTTAAAAGTTATTTTTATGTGGCTCACTGTACATGGTCAAAGAAAAGCCTGGCCAGTATTCCTTTATAAAAACAATTAATTTCCAGAAATCCAACGTGGCCGACTTCTGTGAACCCATTTCATCCGTGTTTGTCTGCGCTGTGACAGACTTCCTTTGTAGTCACAAACGAAAACCCAGATTACATTATCTACTAGCGTGTTTCAACTAAAATGTTTTATTATATAATATTTTATATTATTCCTAAGTAAAAGAGACTACTAAATTTGTTGGTTGTAAAATGACGACTAATTTTGAAAGCTTGCTAACTAAACTTTTAACCTTATTAACTTCTATTTTGAGATTTATAAATCTTTTTGAAATCATAATTTAAAAGAACTGAAATGACGACAAGGACACGCTTCACCTTCAATTTGCGCGACTCACAAATTATAAGGACATCTAAATAGGGGTAGATTTGTGCTATCATTAAGATACATAAAATAATTATACCTTATCCAGTATAGTCTTGTAAAATTTTGGTTGGTCCTTACTCTAAAAAGACAGTCTATTTGGTCTCTATTTATAAATCTTCATACTTAAGTTATTTCGTGCCCGATAAATCTTTGTACTTAATTAAATTTATTTAGCGAGGTTACATTGTTTTTGGGTACAAAGCCTTTGTTGTGACCGAGAAGTCCTCGATTCGGTATTGGTTCAAACCCAACTGACCGCAGTTGTAACCCAAGTTCAAAAGTCAATAGTATATAGTATGTTAATACATTAGGTTATGAAAATCAATTATGTATGTGACCGAAAATCATTATTGAATCGGTGGACAGGACTAATGTAGAAAGGGTTCTTAATTTAAAAACACTGACCGCATATATTTCTTTGAAAAGAAAAAATATAAAGAATTAAGGTTGTTTCTTAAAAAAAGAATATTTATAATTGCATTTCCTGATCTTTTTGATTGAATGTGAAAACTTTTGTAAAATTTTGAAAAATACCGTTATCCTTATATTTTGCCACTATACTGCTTTTCATTTGAAGATTAAAGTATAACCAATCGGATAGAGTAAATCGTATAAGATATTTAGTTAGTTAATAGATTCAGGTATAACTGTGTTGAAGTGAAAGTAACAAGTACTTACCAAATTACTTAAATTAGTTGTTACTTTGTAAAGCAAAGTACCTAATTTATTTGCGTGCTTCCTCCACCAGGTGGCTTACTACCATGAAATACTATCCGCTTTAGAAACCTTTACAAAAAGTGTCAAAAGTAGTCGTTTTTAGCCGCAATTTTTTTTTATCTATGTTTTTAGCAATTTTTACAAAGGATACTAAAGCGAATTTAAAAGATTTTTGATAAGCTCACTTAAAAAAAGATAACCTACATTTATGCAGATAAAGAAACTTGAAACTTGAAGAGAATTTTTATTTGGTAAGTGGCGATAACGATGTCGAAGGAAGAGCCTTACTTAAGACGATACCTTGGCGAACATCAAAGTATAGTTCCATAAAGTTACAAATTGCAAAACTGTTAAAAGTGGCCGTTTTAAGCAATATTGCAATTTGCATCTATAGGGAACATCATTTAATAATTTAATTTGTTTAAAATTAACTTCAGATCTAGAACCTTAATTACATAAGACGGATTTTTGATAACTGGTGTTTTCAGTGAATAACAATTTTTAAATAATGGCGCAAGTGTTCACGGAGGTATCATCTTATTTATTTATTAAAACTTTATTGTTCCATAAGTACAAAATACTTATACAATTGGCGGACTTAATGCTAAAAGCATTCTCTACCAGTCATCCATTGGGAGAAACAGAAAAACTGTGCGGCGCAAAAAAGTTACAACGGAAAATAGGTACTTAAAAATAAACAAATTTACCACGATGGGTATTTTAATGCATATCATACTAAACTACGTAAACATACATACACAATACATAAATATACATACTTATACCCTTACTTATATATCTACATATATAATAAAATATCTATGCACATACATACGAGTATATAAATATACATTATATAAGCCTACATAAATACTTTTACGAAAACTTTCACAAAGAACTTTCACACGCAGAAGTATTTATAAATTTCAGAAATGTCTGCTTTTTACCAAAATATTATACTCATCAAAATCTTAATATCTTTTATTACAAAAGGATCTCTGACGGTCTTTCATTTCTTCATAACCTTCCCACCTTTGAGTTGCCTTATTCAAATTTAATTTAAGGCAATCCTCGACTTTCTGTGTGTATGACGAGTAAGGTTTAATGTTCTGTTAGTAGGTAGTATTTATAGAATACAAATAATACATTTATTTTGTTTTTATTCTATAATTTTTTTGGTTACCTCTGTTTTTAGTACAATAAAGTAATTACCAACAAACATACATACGTATTCTTTTATTTGTTTATATTTTTTTTGTACAATTTAGTAAGAAAACAGGCATACGACTTACCTGATGGAAAACGGTTACCGTAGCCTATAAACGCCTGGAAAACTAAGAGCATTGTAGACCATAAAGAAATCTTTTCACTTCTCTTTTAATCCTCTGTATTTTTTTATGTACAAATCGAAATATACTTACCTATTTGTTTTTATTCTACAGAAGCAATGCTACAATGTGACTACCACGAAACTTTATAAACGTGGTCGCTACAGCAACTGTGATTTCTTAGTTACCTTACTATCCGCTAGGGGCGTTTTATGGATTTGGCATACATTATTGCTTGTAACTGCTTTTCATATTTCTCGATGTAGAGCCACTGGCAACTTACTTCCGAACAAAGGCCTTAAAGAGCTGACATCAGCCAACTAGCGACACCAATCATTTGATTTATTTTACTCAAAAATCAGGTCAAATTGAAAAAAACTAAGACAGTACTTTGATAGTTAATAACTTCTAGTATTTTTGGTATTACTTTTCATTATTTTTCCTTTGGTTAATTCAGGATAAAACTCCTAACTGCCAAAAGTGGGCACTTTTGGAGGTTATGAGTTTTGTCCTTCGTATTGAGAATAAAATAATGAAAAGTAATAACAAAAATACTAGAAGTTATTTACCAACAAGTTGTCGTCTTAGATTTTTTCAATTTGACCTGATTTAAGAGTGAAAGAAATAAAATGATTGGTGGCGCTAGTTGGCTGATGTCAGCCAGACTAATATATATACGAGATAAACACTATTTTTGTGAGGATGATTAAAGAATCAAGCGATGTAGCTACATACTTATTAAAATATGAATATAAGCTACATTTACCAACACCAACCGAAACAAGAATGTAAAATTAAATGTAATAATTAGATAACACAGCAATGCGGGCGATATCGTTGTGCAGAAACTCCGCGCCAAAAACAAACATGGCCGTTCACAGTTTCGGCAGGAAATAGTGTTTTTGTTTACTATTATCTCGCATGCAGTCTTTGTAAGCAATTTGGAAATTAATTAAAATTATTTGCGTTGTTTATTATTGATCCATATAAAATCTACTGTAAAAATTTATACATGGTTAATTTATAAACAAAACAAGGTCTATTTTTTGTTTAGAAATATCCATAGAAGCAAATTAATAATCACCATCATTTCAGCCGCAAGTCCACAGTTGGACATAAGCTTTTCAGAGTGTACGTTTAGAAGCGGCTTGCATCCAGCACCTGCTTGAGACCTAGGGAATACCATTCAAATGGTAACAAGTTTTGGTTTAAAACCTCGGTGAACACTAGCTCCACAATCAGTTGAAAATAATTATTCACCGAAAACACATGCTATCAAATAACCGTCTTATGTAATTAAGGTTCTGGATCTGAAGTTGATTTTTAACATAATAAATTATTAAAATATAGTTCCCTATAGTTACAAATTGAAATATTGCTTAAAATGGTCGGTCACTTTTAGTTTTAGTTACTTCAGTGAGTAATGATTTTTAACTAATGGTGGCGCTAGTGTTCACCAAGGTATCATCTTAATTCACTAAACAGAAAAATGGACAAACGGCTTTGAAAACAAAGTGATGCTCAAAGTGGCTCTCGTTGCGGTAACCAATCCAAGTCATGACTACGCCTAGTGTTGCTTATGGTATGCCATAACAAAGTCTTGTTCTTCAAAACCGCCTCTCGGCTTTTGACATGGTTCCTTTAACGATTAGGTACCAGTTGGCAGCCGGGACCAACGGCTTACTGTGCCTACCGAAGAACGGAATTATCTTTATTATCAGACAATCAGATGATTCCTAACCAATCTGGAAAAAAAGTTTGCTTCCCGCGGGTATCGAACACACGACCTCCTGGTCGACAGGCAAACGCGTTAACCACTATGGGCCATGGTGGCAGTTCTCATTGGGACGAATCATCCCCGCATTAGATTTTTTGCGGATCAATTGTCACCTAAGTCGGCATTTCTCGTAGTACGCAGTATTTTTAACACAATATAGCAAACCTTTCCCAACTTTTAATTACTGGTTCCAATCCGTATATCGTCCACATTTAATTTGTACTGAGTATTAGAGCTTTGTTAGCGGCAAATGGATTTCGCTCGAGTACCAATAAATAATTTTCTTTGCTTGTTCATTTTGTATTTTCCTCCGTTGTGAATTGGGTACAATTTAATTATTTTTATCACGGTTTTATACTCAGGCCTTAAGGTTTTTCGATATCTAGTAAGTCCCGCTAACATAACAGTGTATTTGAGAATTTTGTCAACATTTGTGAAACTTGACAAAAATAGAAAGAAAAGGGATTCTTACTAAGAAACATCACTCCGGGAGTGTCAACTAAAGTAACAATTTGAACAAATACGTATGTATTTCTTGAGGTGTCGGTGATGGTGTCACAAGGTTAATGGCTTTTGACCTTTTAAGAATGTCAATGTTGAATCAATTACGCTCCTTAAGAAATTTTATCTTTCAGAAATTATATTGTTACTTGTCCTTTGTTTTTCTATGTGGAGTTTCGCCCAGCATGATTATAGTTTTGTATAAAAAAATATATAATAAATAAATATCCAGATTTTATAAAAAAAATATAGGGACAAATCACACAGATTGAGTTAGCCTTAAAGTAAGTTCGAGACTTGTGATGTGGGATACTAAACGATATTTTATAACAAATACATGTATAGATAAACATCCAAGACCCAGGCCAATCAGAAAAAGATAATTTTCCATTTTGATCTAATTAGGGATCGAACTCGGGACCCCTGAGTAGCGGGCAGGCATGTTAATAATTACGCCACGGAGGTCGTCAACAAATTATACAAGTACAAATTGCAAATTTACAAAAACTCCCGAAATACTCGTAAGATGTTATCAGTCATTTTGTGGTGGCACCTTGGACCTATTTTCATCAACCAAAAAATAAACAAAATCGAAAATAGATATGTACAAACATAGTCGTTTTTACGTCGGGGGTTATTTTCAACGCCCGAGTACTAGAGATTTATAAATGTACGACTACCAAGTAGAAAACTCAAATAGCCGACGATCGATTTCCGAGCGATTGACCTCGAATTAGGCTTAGTATCTTCATGTTTAGGTGTTTACTAGGTGATCGTGTTTTGCCTAACTTATATTAAAATCATTACTACATAGTATAAAACAAAGTCGCTTTCTCTATCCCTATGTCCCGTTGTATGCTTAAATCTTTAAAACTACACAACGGATTTTGATGCGGTTTTTGTTTTTTAATAGATAGAGTGATTCAAGAGAAAGGTTTTTATGCCCATCCGAAGCCGGGGCAGGTCGCTAGTACTGTATAAAGTATAGTGGAGTTTCAATTAACAAAGGGATCAATCGGAAATGACCATGATGATTTGAATACCGAAATACGAAATGATAGTATCGTAATCGCAGGCAGGCGCTAAATGCACGCCGCTTCCAACCGGTCATTTTGAAAATCCTTGCGGGAGGCCTATATTCAGCAGTGGACAGCCTGCGGCTAAAATTAATGAATGAAGAAAATAATGTGAATTCATAATTTTAAAAATGATCAATGTATATAACATTGAGCTAGATACCAGAAGTTATGCTATGTCAGATGCCTATAGGTAGTATAAAAAATTGGACCGTGTTCGCCACTATAGCTTGATCAATAAGAAACTCGTTCCGATCGTTGTAATAATAACCAGTGCTGTTATATCTAGTACCATTATTGAAGCTAACCCGGTAAACCTAGTATGAGATTTCATAAACGCAAACGCTATCGATTGTGTAAGCGATTTTATATGACGAACCTGGGGGCTTAGTCAAAGTCACAATCGCAAAACGTTAACGAGGTACGACAAGAATAAAATGTATGGGATTGACATAAGATTGACCACGTGATTTAAGTAGGAGCAAATCAAGAATACTGCTATAAGAAGAAAAAGAAGACGAAGAGAAAAACTGAAACTGAGACAAACTCAAAGACCTAGAAGACAGAAGCTGGCCTCTGGCCGAGAAGGCAAGCGAGGCGTACGTGTGAACGTAAGCCCCCTAAAGATGGGGGAGAGTTATTAAAATGCAATGATTGCATAGATAGGCGACACTATAGAGAACTTGTAGGGAGATCAAGCAGGTGCGACTGGAATGAGATGCGAAATGCTAGTACAGCGCACTCTCCCGAGAGCTCGTATAACTGAGAGGTTGGTAGAGCCATGGGAGGTGGAGGGAGTGACGTGAATTGCTGCAGCTTATGTCAATCCCATACATTTTGTTGGTGTCGACATTCGTTAGCGTTTTGAAATTGTCACTTGGCTACGGGTGCTGTACAGCGACTCTGACGGATAGTAAGGCAACTAAGATATTTTATACAAAATCCTAACGCAGTCGCTAGCGTCTGCGTTTATAAAATCCTATAATAGGGTTACAGGGCTTTATACTTAGCGTGAGCTAAGGATATAACTCGGAATTACGTTCAGATGAAGAACAGATTGCTAAATTCATAATTCAATTTCTCATTTGGATAAAAATGCTGAAATGAAACATTGTTACAAAAGTCAGTGAAACCGAATCGTGACCGAGGATGGTGGGTTTACATAAGATTACAAATTTAATCCGAACTGCCCCTTTAAAAAGTGTACTTATATTTTTTTGGTCTTGGAGTACCTAAAAAATTCCACATAAAATATTATACATTTTTTGCATACTTGCTAAACGCAATGTTAAGGAATTGTATTTAGAAAGAAGTGTTGAATTAGGTTTGGATAATATTAATGACTCTATCTTCCTGACTGACCAGAGGTCAAGGTTTGATTGCCTAGATTGCGAAAATATATGCTAGGTATAAAGATATTCGTAGGTTCATACTTAAGTAATCTTTATAAATGAAATTTCAAACGAAAATCATAAGTTTGCTTTGTTTATGTTCAGAAGACCACTTACAATCAAATTTAAAATTGTAATCAAATAAAGAAAGAAAATATGAACACTGATACATATGTTTTGATATTGTTTTGTGCAAATTTATGTCAATCATTTAGTTTGAAAATTTCGTAATTTCAAAGCAGGAAAGAGCTGGTGAGGACCAAAAAATTGCTGAAAATAGCTGAGACAACATTTTGTTAAATTTTTCATTTGAATTTCGTTAAAATAGAGTAGCGTTTTTAAAAGCGTTTCAATGTGAGTCCACTTTGCCCAGTTACACGTCATATTTGGCCGCCTAGTGGCATTCTGCTGGATTAATTGGCTAACTTCGTGATGAGGGTGCCTCGGATTTTAAATTAGCTTAGTAAGTACTTACTTTACAGTCATGTGATTCGCAATTACAAATTTATTGAATGCTTTTGGATTTAACTGATAAAGGTCACTCTAACGTTTGTTTTTCCGTTTTTATTCCAAGTAGATTTAAGAAATAGCTGCACCCCATGGTGTTACTCGTTTATCATACACAACAGCGCCATCTGCTTTATAAAGCGCCATTGACTGTTAGACTTTTTGAACAAAACCTACCCTACCTACCCCCCTTTACGCTTTTTAAGGCGTTAACAATACGGGTCCGATTCTGTCTCAAATATCTAAAGCTAATTGGCAGCTTCACAAATGAAATTATGCAAACCATCAGCAAACTAGTATTTGTCTTAAGACTTCTCAAAGGAAACTTCTATTAACAATTATTTGTGTTTCTATTTAGTTCAAAACATTCTCATCTAGTATCTTTGGTATAACAAAATAATAATAACTGCGTATTTATGTTTTTACATCTAATCTAGTTCTAGTAGTGTAGTAGTAGGTAGTAGTTTGGTTGTCTGGAAGAGATTGCAGCGAAAGGATAGATCCCCGAGACGATAAAGCGCACTTGACAAATCTCACGTGATTGACGGTTTCACTTGACGCCCATTGAAGGTGAAGTCGAGTCCAGTCACGTGGCACAGTCCCTAAAATTTTTTAAATTGACGTTCTGGAGAATGCTGCAGTGGAGTTTGTGGCGCCGCTTCTTCTCCACTTGCGCTTTGGAAGTGGTGGTAAACTTAATTTAAGTAATGATTGACGTCAATAAGTGATAAGAATGTCCTATAGTGAGAATAAACAATTTGAATTTGAAAGTCGCGTACCGCCCGTGCCCATGAAAGTTGGCGTTGTAAAGAAGTTTAATAATTGTCCAAAGATTCCACAACCGCAAGGGGGCTTAGCCAAAGTCACAATCGCAAAACGTTAACGATGTACGACAAGAACAAAACGTATGGGATTGACCACGTGATTTACCGCAGCTTATGTCAATCACATACATTTTGTACTTGTCGAATGTCGTTAGCGTTTTGAAATTGTCACTTGGCTACGGGTGCTGTTTATCTCGCGCTCTGCACTAATTTTTATTTTCGATCCTGTAAAATACAATGATGTATTTATGTGCATACATAAATATATCATCACGCCTGTCGTCCGTAGGGGTAGGCAGAGACTAGAGATTTCCATTAGCTACGATCCTTACATACCTCTCGCTTCCTCCACACTCATCACTCTCGTCTACACGCTCGCCGGTTTCGGGTACTCCTTATGTAATTAGTGCAATAAAGTGTTCATTCATTCATTAATTCGTTACGCCGCGAAGGTCGTCAGTCAGTTTTGTAACTTCAATGCCGAATGATCTATATATATAAAAACTAGCTGTTCCCCGCGGCTTCGCCCCGCGTGGGACTCGGTTATATCGTGCCCAAAAGTAGCCTATGTTTGACCTCAGGTCGTTAACTACATCCCTACCAAATTTCATCACAATCGGTCCAGCAGTTTAGCCGTGAAGAGGTGACAGACAGACAGACAGACAGACAGATAGATAGACAGACAGACAGACAGACTTTCGCATTTATAATATTAGTATGGATGGATATGGATGGATGAAACCTGTTTTCCGTTGTCACGACATAGCATGAAAACGGCTTGACCGATATGGCTGTTTTTTTTTTGTAGTTTTCTAATACTCTGTACAAGGTTCTTACGGAAAAAATATTAAGAAAGGCGATATGAAGTTCGCCGGGCCAGCTAGTATTTTAATAAGTGTACAGGAATATTACACAAATGTTTTCGAAGTAAGCGATATCCTCCTAAATGGTTATTACATTTACAAAAGCGTTTATTAGGTCTAAAGGTCGGTTGCGAACCTTTTTTTAGAAAACTTTTAATAATGAAAATGTTGCGGCAAAGCGGTTTCTGTCTAAAATTCATGTTGTGCGAAAAATAAGCGTTCGAATATGCTTTTAATCATGGTATGTAGGTACTGGTATATTACTTTTATAGTAAGCGACTGCCGTTTGCTCTTTATAACACTTTTTACATGGACATCAAACCAATAGGGTCATGATCTGGGTGTATTAGTGGCCAACATTGGATATTCTTCAGGTTGTTTATATATTTGCTTATATTATACTAGCTGTTCACCGCGGCTCCGCCCCGCGTAGGACTCGGTTATATCGCGCCCAAAAGTAGCCTATGTTTGGCCTCAGGTCATTAACTACATCCCTACCAAATTTCATCACAATCGATCCAGCCGTTTAGCCGTGAAGAGGTGACAGACAGACAGACAGACAGACTTTCGCATTTATAATATTAGTATGGATAATAGGCATCTGACAGACCTGGCTGCTATCTAGATAACTTTCGAACCTTATTTTGTTTGTCTTAGTTACTAAGAGATCACGTTTTTGACTTTTGTAATCTATCTATAATATATGTGTATGTTACTATTTTACAGAAAAACGGCTAAACCGATTTAAGTAGCTGAAATTTGGAATGGAGATTGTTTAGACCCTGAAACAACACACAGGCTATATTTTATACCGGAATTTCCACGGGAGCGGAGCCATGGACAACAGATAGTTACTAATATATACTAACGATGAAGTATGTTTATTTGTCTGGTGTACTATTTTTAAGAAACATGACACCGAAAATCGGTGACTCGTCACATGAAAATCATTTGAAAACGAACAATAATCATTCGACTCACCGATTTTGCTATGTCATACATTTCAAAAATGGTTGGCTGTGAAAAAATCTTTCTGCTTATTACGAGTATGATAACTTGATTCTTGAGGAAGATTTTGGAGGCATACACACCATGGGCGAGTAAAACCGCAGTAAACAGTTAGAGTAAAATTAAAATTAAATAGACGACACATACCTTAAGCCAAATGTATTTAGTATATGTATAGATCAAGAATACATGTAAATGCACTTGCCTCCAATTTTTTTTTTCGCCACCTTTTGTTTAACTATTAGAAAAAGCCTTCCGCTCCTTTACATCATTATAATGAAGTTATATAAATAAATATATTCCCTGCTATTTTATTTACCCTGTGTGTATATTCCACTCAAAAAGTTAACGCACTGAGCTACTGTCGGTGAAAATTCCAAATTGGCAAATTATCTCCTAATCTTTCATTCCAAATTGATTGCGGAGTTCAAAGCTCTTTCAAAGCTCATGAAATATTACGCACACATTTAATTTATAAGTATGTGCTGCATGATAGATGAGATGAAAGCTTATTTTGAGAGGATTTTCGCTTGTATTCATACTAAATATTTTAAAAATAGATCTTCCCCTATAATTACATCACCATCATTATTTCGTGTAGATGACTTGGCGCACCCTAGTGTCAGAGTTCTTTAAAACCGAAATTACATAATAAATCACTACATAGTATAAAACAAAGTCGCTTTCTCTGTCCCTATATCCCTATTTATGCTAAAATCTTTAAAACTACGCAACGGATTTTGATGCGGTTTTTTAATAGATAGAATGATTAGAGGAATGTTTTTATGCCCATGCGAGAGAGAGGCGGGTCACTAGTAAAAGGTCCGATAGCTTAACGGGGCTTGCGAGTTCTTACCTAGACGTGGCAAGCAACAACCAGTGTGGCGTGATTGGTTGCCACTAGCAAAATTTCCATCTTGAGCTCCTCTGTGCTTCGAAAGACACGGTCCTAGCCGTGGTCGTAGAAGAAATGAAGTCAGATGATAAAAAGTGGATCCAAAAACTCCAACACCAAGGTGTGCAGGCTCGTTTAAACTTGTAACCCAAACGATATAAAAAACTTGGTGCGCCAATCTAAGGTTCGCTTGACCTAGTTTTTATTAGGTCTGAGTACGGAATTCCAAAAATCCGGCTTAAAGTAAAAGCAAAATCCCTTGAAAAGAATAGAAACCCGAAGCTGGAATGTACAATATAAACGTATCGAATTCCAATAGGCACTCCCCACTGCCAATTCGCAGCATTCCTGCATACGACTGTGATATTGAATCGCCTAAATTTAGTTTTTTCATTTTATTTTCTACTGGCAGTCCACCCCGGCTTTGCCCGTGGTACATAATAATATATAGCCTATGTCACTCAGGTTGAATGTAGCTTTCCAATGGTGATGATACTATTTAAATCGTTTAAACTATTATAACTATTAACGTAGTTTTTGTTGTAATGTAAAAAAAAATATAAATCTTTCTTCTTTATAATATTCAAATATAGTAATAGTATTATATAGTATAGAATTATAGATATAGAAGTATTGATAGTATAGAATAGTTTCCTAGAACTAATTTCAGGGTTATTAATTTATATCGTGTCACTAGGTCAATTGACTCTACACTGTTGTTAGAGTTTTCCGCAACCGCATCTCGGCCTAGCGAACTTAGCACGTCTTTATTAAAAACTTAGCAATAGAGATGAGCTTATCACTTATGAGGAACCTCATTTGAGGTATAGTCACGACAAAATGAGGGAGGCCTCGTTTTACAACTTTGAACCACCTCATTTAGCTCCTCATTTTTTTTCGAGGCGACACAAATCGTGAGGCACTGACAAAACCACATGCAACAGATTAGTGAGAGAGTCGATATCGATACCTCATGATGAATGAGGGAGGGAGCCATTCCGTGCAAAACGGCAAAGATACGCACGACCCACACCCTCCTATTCACTGTGGTCTGCGTTTAGTTTTTCTCAGCGCCTCAACTCACACGAGAGGTACCTCAAGAGCCCCTTACGAGGTAAAATGAAGTCCTCACTCATTCTCAATAAAAAGAGCAAGTTACACAACACTACTTAGCAAGTCTGGATTATCTCAAAATCTTACTCAAAATGTATTCAGTAATGAATCCGATTTCAGCGCCTACCCAACTTAATGCCCGCCATCTGTTAAAACGTATTTGACATGAACATAGGTGGGTTGTTATGTAAATGCCGAGCCGAGGCGATTGGGTGATAAGGGTCCCATTGGGTGTCGGACGATATTCGCCGTTCTCAGTATTTTGTGCGTAGTCTGAAGATGTATTTAGATTTAAAAGGGCTTTTTCATAGAATTTGCGCAGCCATATTACAGATTATAAAATACTATGATAAGTTACGCTGGATATCTAAACGGGATGCGCAGCATTTTCAGCCGCCATCTTTAGTAGTCACGAACGAAAAATAAAGTTATACCATTGGAAAAATAATTAACATTATTTATGCTCGTCCTATTACCCTAGGCCATAGGTATATAATAAAGTTACCATCAACTCTTTAAGCAGGCCCGAAACGAGAGACAAAGCGAGATGACGCAATACAATGTTGTAATTATTGTAAGGCATCTTCTTGATGATGACATATAAAAACACCTATTATAATGTATCGGTAGTCCACACTCGGTTAATTACTTTACTAACCAGGCAACCAGGTCAGTAGGTAACTTAGAGTACGTTTATAATATTCTACCGAGACCTAGATTGCGTTGAAATTGTGTCTGCATAGTGAACGGCATAAATTCAGCAGTGTTATCACAGAGGAGGTACAATAATAATATATCTTTCCAATCGTGCTTCTTGTTGTTGAGAGTCTTGATTATAATAATCCAAATTAGCAGCTAGTTTTTAATTATGTAACACTTACGCGGACAGTAATAAAAATAACAATAATAGTTAATTAAATATTATATAATAATAAATAAGTAGGGACTTATCACACAGATTGAGTTAGTCAGCGTGCACAGCATCGTAGTCGGAACCTTTTAGTCAACCTTTCTGCCTCCGTCATCAAGTGGTTAAGGCAACTGGCTGCAGATCCGGTGGTCAGGGGTTCGATTCCCACTGGAAGCATAAACATACTTGGTTTAGTTGTTTCCAGTTTTTAGGACATTGTAGGCTTGAATAACCTGATAGTCTGATAATAAAGATTATTCTGTGCTTTGCAATGCACGTTAAGCCGTTTTGGTTCCGGCTGCCATCTGGTAGTCCTTAACACGTTCGCGGACGTTTTTAAAAACACAATAGAAATTTTATTGTTAAAACTGCTATAGCAGTCGTGTATCCGCTAATGTATTAAAGAAACCATGTAAGAGGTCTAGATGCGGTTTCGAAGAACTCTGACATCAGGGTAGGCATGGTCTATTGATCGTGTCACCTACTTGAAATGATGATGATGAGTCAACCTTTGGGTAATGCAAAATTAATCTGTTAAAAATACGTACAAAGATACCTGTATGAAGCTTGGAATCTGTATGTAATTTCCTCTATACCTATATGTGGTCAAGTAATGAAACTATTCGAGCTACCAAACTGAATTTAGTTTGAAGTCACTTTGTAAGTTTCATGGTAAGACAGCATACATTTCTCTATTTTTATACCCCATTATTCACAAAAATTGACAAAAATTTTGTTCTGCTATAAAATGTATTTTGGCCTTTTCTTTCACAGAGAATTCCGATAAGAGAGAAAGGGCCAAACAAAACATACATGTATTAGTTAAAATGTGCTTAACAAAACATTTTACGAATAAGTGGATTAGTATTTTAGGTACTTATCCTATTAATTTTTTTTCAATAAGTATGTGTTATTTATTTACTTATTATTAAAACTTTATTCTTCCGCAAGTAAATAATACTTTTACATTTGGCGAACTAAATGCTTTAAGCATTCTCTACCTCTGTTAAGACGAACTACTACTCATACAAAACACCAATATGAGAGAGAAATATATTTAGATAAACAAAGAAGAGATGGATATATGATCCGGGAAACTGATAGACTGGAAGATAATGTTACATCACGAGCTTGAAATATGTGGAAACGATTAGTGGCTTTTTATATAAAACAAAGTATTATAGTGTGCGCGGAAGGGCTAAGTCAAAGGGTCAACTTCTGCGGTACTTTTGCGTACCAGTGACTATCTCTTTCACCCACACTATACCAATGATATATTCATATTGTGTGGGCCAGAATTCCACAAAGTAAATTGTCCTTGCACACCTCGGTGACAGAATTTTATGAAACCATCTCTCAACTCTCTGAAGTGCCAATTTCCAATGGTATAAAAGCTGTTTCTATAATTAATGTGAACTAATTGGTATAGTTACCGATATATATAAAAAGGCGCGGATCCAGCCCTCAAAAAAGATTGAGGTCTCGGCCACCCGACCTCAGCCAAGAGAATGTCAATGTCTTCAATATTTAGTCAATTACTTTTTTTCATTAATTAAGGCCCGTAAAATGACCAATCTATAAATTTTAAAATATTGTAAGGGTGTGATATCACAAGTCTATTATTTAGTGATAAATCAGGGAACAGGGTGAAAAATAGCTTTATTAAGCACTGTAGAAAGTAGCATTTCAGTTAATAATTTTGAATGTTTTACCAACATTTAATAGTTGTATTATTATAAACCCTTATAAACATAACTGGGGGTTACCACCATCTCTTAAAACCATGCAAGTTCGAGTGAGTAAGGGAGATGTCGCCTTACATCATGTATTGCGCTGTCTCTCTTACTCACTGGCTCTTGCATGGTTTTAAGAGATGGTAGTGGCCACCCTGGTCTAAAATAATCGAATGTTATTCCATTTCGTTTCATTTCATTCCATAGGGTTGTGCGAATGCCCGTCGTGTCAACATCGGTGGATCCGCCCTTACCGATACAGCAGATAATTCAGATAATTGAACTAACAAAGATGGCCGAAAACGTGCGTAATTTTACGCACGATGTGAAGCAATGTAGACGTAATTAATGGGGAATATTATGAAATTTCACATTACCGGCAACATTTAATTAATGTACTGGTATTGTGGAAATTGATGTTAAAACCGTATTTTGGTTCAACGATGATATAAACTACATTTAATTATAAGCGTCATATATACTTAGATACTGGTACGCACAATCGCCACTTTTGAAAATTTAAGTGTGTGTAAGTTATATATTGGGTGGCCCAGTTTTGGGCATCCAGGGTATTTAAAGCGAATGTCGAGACGTTAAGAAGATGACCACAATTTGGTATACCGAAATAAAAATAACTAATTCTTTCCGTTGAATTTACGACACAATTAAATAAGGCGGGTGAAGTCGGAATGTGGTGGTTGCGTGTAGTTAAGAATAAAAATTCCGAGTGTTGACGGAAGGTATTGGAATAATGGTTTTAGTGAAGTTAAACCCTGCTTTAGGAATAAACTTTGGAATGTTATTTTAGAAACTTATTCAGGAATAACTGGAAGAAATACCAAGTATTAAGAGAATGAATGTATAAACATTTTATACATCATTGAATTGTACAGGACAAAATGTTTGAAAATTTTTATTAATATGGGGAGTGAAGTAAAAATAATTCTGTAGCCTTATTCCCTCAGATATATTAAATACCCAACCCATAAGTTTTGTGTTAATTTTTATGTTCATGAAATAATGAAATAAATAAATATACATAAGTAGGCTCATTTAGAGCTAGCTCTGATTAATATCACGAAATTCCCCAAGGCAACTGAGTCCTTATTAACCCATTACTGTAACACCTCTCAGGATCATTAAGAAATATAACTCCTTAATTAATTAAAAGCTACTAGTCCTTTATAAAGTAATTCCTGTTTCACTACTTTTGGGAACACCTCCAAATTTCGCTCCGTGAATACCATTTTGGCGACCCTTTTAGCTAAATGTTAAAACACAAAATATTGGACTTGTAAACTCGACGCTTGAAGACGATTCATAAAACATGTGGCCCGAATTAAAATTTAGGCTTGTTTTTAGATACAATAAAATTATGTTTTATGTTTTTAAAAATAAAAATAGAAATTAAAGTTAGACTCATATGATAGTATAAATTTATGATACTATAATAAAATTAAGTTATTCCATCCTCGCTACGTTCCTGATTCTCTATATAAGATGTAAAGAACAAACAGTTAAAAAATCAGTTTAGTTTACACTTTTGAATAATTTTGATGGATACTACAGGTTTGTTTGTTTGTAATATCTTTATTGCTTTAAAATACATAGTAAAAGGAACATTATTAAAATAAGAAGACAATGGCGGACTTATCACAGGTCATACGTGAGCTTATGAAATGGTACTCATAGTAGTACTCATAGTACCCATAGTATGGGATTGACATAAGATTGACCATGTGATTTACCTCGGCTTATGTTAATCCAATACATTTTGTTCTTGTCGACATTCGTTAGCATATTGAAACTGTCACTTGGCTACGGGTGCAGACGTTTTGCGATTGTGTCTTTGGCTAAACCGCCTGAACAAGGTCGCTGACGAGCGCTGGAAGCAGGTCGCTTCCAACCGGTCTATCCATTTACCCGCTTGCCGTTCCACTTTCTAATGTGCTACACCCGACAGGGTTCAATTGTACCTACTAAAAAGACAGTGACTTAAGTATTTTATACCTATAGCTAGAACTGTTATTGTACAACATGAAATGCAACAAATAAATTGAATTGAATTGAGTCATTCTGCTTACTGCCTACATCTGATATGTAGTAGATTAAATTGACAATTCTTACAACACTATTGGTCGTTGATACAATTAAAATAATACAAACAGTTTAGTAATAGACACAGTTAAGACGATTTTTCAGTTAATAAGAACCTGAATTAAGACATTACCTTTTTACTGCGTCGACGCTCACTTGAATGCCCAAAACTGGGCCACCCTTAAAATGTGCTGTGTACAAAGATATTTGGAATCATTTAATGTGTGGTGAGTTAAAACCATGTTCATTTGGGAATCCATCCAAAACTCTCGTTTGATCTTTTCATTTGAGTCACATTCAAATTGGAGCGAAGTTACATAATGAGAAACATTTATTAACAAAAGGGATTATTCGTGGTTTGTGTTCTTGGAAATGTTATAATAGGATAAGAAAATGTGTTACAGACACAACTTGTACATCTCATGTACAGTGGGACACAGTAAAATATACCCCCTTAACCTAACACACACATCTAAGTTGGTATACATTACATTAGTTACTTTGTATGTGGATGGTTAACACTAAGAAATAAAACCATCTAAAATATATCAACTTTTTATACGATTTTGTCAATAGACAAGCATCAGCTAGCGGATCCTGGGCTCCGAAGCAGTCAGCTGAGGAAGTAACTGGGAAAGCGTTAAGGTGAGAGAAAGAGAGAAACTGCCTGGTAGCCTACGCTTGTGAGTTTTTAGGTGTCCTTCATTAGTCCCTCAATGCCAAGCACGATCCTTAAGGGACTCATGAAGGACAAAAACAATGTTTACGGAGTGCGCCATCGGCAGTTCTATGGACCGCATTATATTTGCTGCCTCCAGTTAGCATCTCTCCTCAGACTGTCCACTGGCTGTGAAAAAACTGTGAAAAACTAATTAAGATGGTGCAGCATCCCAAACAGAGTCTTGACCTCCTATAAAATAAACTCCATTTCGATCTATCCAACGCCTCTTGCCAATTATGGACGTGTAGCTCGCGCAAATCTCTCTTCAAATAAATGATTTCGTGCTTAAGAATTTTTGACATCACCTCTTAGCTATGCTGCTCAGAGGTGGTATGTTATTAAAACATATGCTATGATGATAGTATAAAAAAAATTGAGGTTCAACTTAAAATTAAAAGACAAATCGAAAATTCTCAATTTGTATATTTCACCTACAGTAAAAACTGTTGGTTCCAATAAGTCTAAAAATACCTCGCTATAAACATAAAGTGCAGCTCGTCAAGCGACTCCAATGAACGTTACAATGTTACTGTTATATTGCAGATCATTGTACATAAGAAGCGGCAGCGACCAACAATATACAACGATGAATTACATTATAGATGCGCTGTTAAGAGGAAACGACCCGCCGCCGCTCTGCATGTTCTCTGTGCCCCTAGTATGAGTTTTTCTTAACGCAGACGCTAGCGACTGCGTTAGGATTTTGTATGGAATTTCTTAGTTGCCTTACTAACCGCCAGAGGCGCTGTACAGGTTTGCCATACTAAATCGCTTACGCAGTCGCTAGCGTCTGCGTTAAGAAAAACTCATACTAGGGGTACTGGTAACACTTTCTCTCCGCCCATGGATATCTAAAAAAATCACCATGAGATACAAGGGCTACATTTTTTTCTTGTACTTTTCCCCTATCTACTTTTAAGTCTGATTCACTCTCCAAATATTTTCAGCTGTAAGTGGCAGCGAAGTCCTGAAAGATCTGTAGACAAAGCTGGTGACAGCTGGTAAAAAGCTGCAAAAATTGAGTCATGTCCTAGGCGGAGACATACTACATACACGTATTCTACAGCTGATTGAAAGACTTAATAGCAGATCGAGAAAAGTTATGGCTGTGTTTATGACATGAGCATTTACAATGCCTTCTAGCCTTCAAACTAAAAGACAACAATCACTGTTGTTTTGCGCCAGAAATGGTAAGAAGGAAATGTAGACTAGCTTTGTGCCACGGAACAATGGTAAAACCATACGCCAGAGTACAGCTGAAATACTATAATTAAATACGACTTGATATCTTAATATCTTACTAGTTTATTTTATCGATTGAATCAATATTTGAGCTTCGCATTTCTGTTCTTTCCAGATTTCAAATATCTATTTAATTTTTTTCTTATCAGCCAGCCTCTTTAGATACTATGCCAGATTTTCTTATAGAACAGTTACGTATCCTTAAATTTAAAGTCTTTGTCCCCAACATAGTAATAAATATCGGCTTGTAAGTGTGAAAGGCGTAATATCCGAAAAGGTTCTATGTAGAAACACGTTAATTCGGAGGCTACAGGCTTTTAAGCAAACGACGTTACGTTTTGAACTTTATTCGGCTAGGCAGAGAGTCGGCAATCGCTTTAATTGGGGTGAGCTTGCAATTTGCGGGAAACAGGTGTAAGGCTTTTTTGGTGTAGTGGGCTTTAGCACCAGATTGCAGCGTTTTGGAGTAAGTATTCAAAACAAGTTTGCTTGGAAAATTTGCAAATTACAGTTCTCTAACAGTAGAAAATAGATTTTGCAGTATTTTTCGAAGGATGGTGGCTTGCTACTGGGGTACAAAGAGCATGATGAAATTTATGAAGAAATCATGATCCGGGTAATATAAAATATACAATCGAATCAATCGAGGGAATCGCCGAATGGGGAAATCATGTCATAGGCGATGCGGCTAGCAACCCATCACTATTGATTTCCTGTTTCAATTACCATTATGCTAAGCGTGGCCTAAAGTCTTATGGCCCTAGGCTCTGTCTACTCCGCATGGGATAAAGACGTGATTATATGTATGTATGTATAAAATATACAACTTGGTATGCTACCGTGCTAACGCTAAGATAATATTTTTGAAAATATTGTTTTATTCTTTCACCTAATTATTTTCAGATTTTCTGAGATTCGCGGCAAAATGGCATGATGAACAAAGTGTGGAGAGGGGAGCCATGCTAGTTATTGTGGCCCCCCAGTGATTGATATTATATTGAATGTTTGTTCTGATTAATCCCCAGACACATTGCAACCGATAAAAGGTAAAGTCTAAATCCTTCCTTACTAATATTATAAATGCGAAAATGAGTGTTTGTTTCATAAGCTTTCAAGCCCTAAATACTAAACCAATCTTCTTAAAATTTTGTAGTGTACCTTTCACCCCGGGATAAAGCTCTGTTCCCGAGGGAATCACACGCGGGCGAAGCCGCAAGCAAAAGCTAGTATACTATACTTGAAAAAAGAGATATTTTCAATACAGAATCCTTATTGTATTGACCTCTTCATTTATTGTATACTTACCATGTTTTTGTAAATAACGCTCTATCTAATCTTGAAATAAGTCGTCTATCATAATTCATTCATGTTTACGTTTATACAACCAATTACAGTCCAAATTGCCGAGATAACAACATATTAACAAACTAAGGAGGCTGGCATAGCTTCAATATACGATTCAAGCATTACATAGCCAGCACAATAAAAGAGGAAAGCCAATTTAGTCACAACTCATTGGGTGTTATCTTGACCACTCTCCCACTATCTCTAAACGAACACTATTAGAATGACAGCCACAATATTTTTCAACTCAACGCCCATTGCTATGTTTGTAGGAGATATTCTTATCGTCTTGATATGTGAAAACGCAATGGATTACTTCCAATTAGATTAGATCGGAAATATTTGCGTACAAAATATAAAAGTACCCATAAGCACCCAATTGTGGACATAATGCTGTATTCTTATTTCGTCCTTAATAGGGAAGAAAATAACTTTTCAGTGATAATGGCGCAAGTATGAAAAAGTGCGCGAGTGATAGAATTGTGGGCTCGTAAAGGAATATTAGGCTGTTATTCGAAATTATGTGAATATTATCGTTCGCAACCCAAAAGGTGTAATAAATAATACTAAGAGCGAGTCGGACCTCGTTCAGGATTCAACGATAGATAATATATATAAATAAGTTTCTTGTAAGTATGGCAAATTATTGAAATTTCAACTTATTCTTATTTAATCTTTTGTTACTAAATCAACTTTCATAGTTCAAAGATCAGATCATAATGAAAACCGGCAAAGTGCGAGTTAAACACGCTTTTATTGGGTTTCGTACAATGCCTAAGTCAAGTGTGTGAGTGTGTTTGAGTTTACCACTTTATTTCCAATTAATAGAATTCCTTTAGGTTTTCTTTTATTCTTAGAAATAAACTAGGTATATACATTTTTTTTTTTTGTATAAATTTAGGTTCAGTACTTTCGAAGATCAGGGAGGGGGTCAATTGAAAGTCCTTATAGCCATTAAAACTCGAAAAGAAGAAGAATTTGGTACTGTTTTCACCCAAGTACGGAACCCTATAAAACAGAGCTTTGCACGAAGAAATCGTATAAAATGAAAGAAACTTCGAATTTACACAGCTTAAAGTATACAAAATAAAGCTTTCGCTTCAATTTGTAGCGAGGTTAAAATTATCACATTAAAATATTGAAAACAAAGTTTTTAAGCTCTGAATATTAATACTAATAAACAAGTAGTTCCTGAAATATTGCCAACTCTGTACAGTTAACTTCATATTTTCAAGACATTTAAACCTGAATAATTGTAGGCATTTTTCCGTAAATACTAGGATTTTTTTCATTGTGGAAGTTTTCTCAGGAGTTTTCGCGAGTAATTTTTGGATTCACTTTGACCTTATCAATTGTGTCGTAATAAAAGTCTATCAGCAAAATGTTCTCCGAAAAATTTGAATCTATTGTATGATCACAATTATTTTACTTTGCTGATAGACTAGATAAATACTGGTTCCTGATTGGACAAAAATTAGTAAGCCATCTCATCTGAAGCCATTTCTTGATCGTTGCGTCAAAGCAGCCTATCTGTGAAAGATATCAGGAAGACGGCCAGTCGGCCGCTCCAAATATCGCTGGAGCGATGCTGTGCAGGCTGACCTGCGTGAGATGTGCGCTGTAAACTGGCGAGCCATCGCGCAGAATAGAAAACTGTGGCGCTCTCTTGTTTCGGAGGCCAGCCTTCGGGTCGCTGAGCCAACGGGCTATAAGTACCTGAAGTCAATGGCATAAACTAGTTTAAATTTTAAATATTGCAGAAACTGTACTAAAAGTGTCCTCTGTCCCAATGCACAAGGCTCATTAGTGAGACATTAGTACTCGACTTTACAGCCGCATAAACAAACATACAGCGTAAGGTGACTGTAGGTAAATGTATATAAATGGTGGAAGAATATTGTACATATAAGTAAGTATTAAAAATTTTTTTTTTTGTTCATGTTCCTACTTCCCAATAACATGGATGAAGTTAGCCTCAAAGTAAGTTCGAAACTTGTGTATCCCACAACGATATGAACTGTATATTTTATAACAAACTAGCTGTTCCCGCGGCTTCGCCCCGCGTGGGATTCAGTTATATCGCGCCCAAAAGTAGCCTATGTTTGACCTCAGGTCGTTAACTACATCCCTACCAAATTTCATCACAATCGGTCCAGCAGTATAGCCGTGAAGAGGTGACAGACAGACAGACAGACAGACAGACAGACAGACTTTCGCATTTATAATATTAGTATGGATGGTGGAATATTATACTGCCATTTTTATTATCATAGATGAAGACACATGCCGCGATATTACTTTCTCAGGTAAAAAATAGATATGTAGAGAAATAGGGGTAAAAACCGATCAAGTTCGAGTCGGACTCGCGTATGAACTTTATTCTATTATCTATACATGTTTTAAACCTATATTGTCCCACTGCTAGGCAAAGGTCTCCCCATCTCCTACCAAACCTCTCTCTGTTCCGCCACATCCAGCCATTTGCTCTCGAACCTTCTCAGGTCGTAACTCCAGCGCATGTGTGGTCTTCCCCTTCTTCGCCAACCATCCTCCAGGTACCATTAAGTGGCAACTAGAGTCCAACGATTGCTATTTATGCAGCAGACATGACCCGCCCAATCTCAACTATACATTATGGCAAAAAAATCACGTTTAATGTCTGGCAGGACCCACTAAAATACTTATTTTGTTTAGTTTTTAGTATGTTGTTAGAGCGACTACAGAAACATATCATCTGTGGAAATTTCAACTGTCTAGCTATCACGGTTCATGAGATACAGCCTGGTGACAGACGAGCGGACGGACTGATAGACACTATAGACAGCGCAGTTTTAGTAATTTTTACCCTTTTGGTACGGAACTCGAAAAATATCAACGTCCACAAAATTTAAATCAGATTTTTTTTTTCACTTGTACATATGGGAAGCCATATTTTATTATTTCGTCTCCTATATTCAGTAAATTTTTAAAACGTTCATGTTGGCTTCTTGCTGAAAATCCTGTATTTTTCAGTTGGTCGAGACATAAAACAAGCTATCTCAGTAAGAAATAAGTTAAGAGAAAGTTACTTAGTCTCTGCTTCGTGTACCACACGCTAAGTAGACTATCATACCTTACTTTTTAGATCAGATGCATTTTGTTACTTTGTGTTTTTATGTAGGATTAAAGGTGATGAAACTAACAGACATAAACATTGTTTTTTGAGTACTCTTTAGTGGAATTGATTAAGATTGAAAATGTTGCAGCAATTTAATTAAAAATACTGGCAAGGAATATACAAATTATATTAGAAAAATTGCCTAATGACAAAGAAAATACACATGCTAATGATGTTATATCCTCCAAAATAAAATATTTTCCCCGATTTGTAAGTGTCACAAGGGTTGTATGTATTTCAAAGTACTGGCCACTAATACATTTGTTGTAATAAAAGTTCTTTGCTTGAAAATAAAGTGATTTCCCCGCTTTGTTTTAACTTTAAATTTAATTTTATAGCTATTGCTGGCAGGCAAGATACTAACAGTGGTGAATGAGCGCTGTCGTCGGCGGGTAGTATAGTAGTAGTTAGCTTGCGTCTGAATTTAAGCAGTGTGATAAATCATCAATCATGAACCCATTGGTCTAGTTTTGGCTAACGAAGGTCAGACGGCAGTCGCTTCATTGTAAAAACAAGTACAGTAATATACTCGTATATTACTGTACTTGTTTTTACAATGAAACATAAGCTAAGAATGCAACTGGTAAACACGCTCGGATAATAATGATTGTTACAGATAACAATATACCTACAGCAAAGAATGATCGTACTTACAAAGAAATCTCACAAAAGAATTATGTATATCGCAGTACAAAGAAAATTATGATAATAGCTACATTCCTGACAGGGCGATTATTTATTCAGATTTTATCGCTCTCATTTCCATATATTTAATACTTCACTTCCTTTACAATACTAGGTTTTGATAGAAACTTCTCTACGTGGGACTTTATTACTAGTCATTAGTAAAAAAATAAGGAAATAACATAGAATTACGAAATCGGTCTCTATTGGTATATTTTTTTTTGATTTATGGGGACTAATACCAACTGTAGAATATGAAAGCGCGCAGGCAATTTTTTTTTATCTATGATATAAACAAATATTTCCACACCAATCGACAAAAAATGAAAGTCGCAATATCACATTAATATTTAAAATAGGAACTTCATCAGACGAATTATTTTATTTAAAAAAAAAAAACGATTAATAAATGGCCAGTAAAGTTTCAAACTTTTTAATCCTAAAGCCGCCATACCAAAATCCGGAGGCGTTGCTTAGGCGAAAGCATGCATTTTGTATAGTTTGAGTTTCTATGAAGAACTACACACGCGATCCGGAGTCGTGGCGGCTTATAAACAAATGGTAAGTGAGCCACAAAAATTGCCAGACGGTGGGAGAAATCAAAAACATAATAAAATATCTATTTCGTACATTATTCAATTTTACTTTGTCGTAAATTACTTTATTTCAGGCCTCGACAGTACTAAACCTCTGCGTGTCTACCATTTCATGTCACAACCGTGCGTGTTTTGTATGAATGAAGTGACTGATCAGGGTGGTTCCGTAGGTTATATAATGCTAATTATTCTTTTGATACATTTAATGTGCATTTTGTAATGCTCGCACGCATAGTAACTATTTTTTATTCAGTGGAAAAAATGGGGTCAAACAATCCATCATTAGTTTCATGTCGACTGGAATTGTTGAAAGAATTCATTATAAAAATTATATTTTCAGGAGCTTTGTGTGAGATTTGGTAAAAAAACACATATGAATTAACTATTTTCAACTTCCGTAATATATAATTTACCTCAGAGCGTTTTCCTGGCTGCATTGCATTGTATTTGCGACCATCTTTACGCCTGTTCAATATTTTTCATACCTCATCAACTTCGAGCAACATGGCCTCCATATAAGCCGTGTTGCTCAAAGCTCAGCAATGATCAATACGTTCTAAATAAGCTGCTATTTTACACCAAATTTCACAGCAATCAAATAAACCAGTGGACTGCTAAATTGAGATTCGACAAAAACTGGCATATTTATTACAAATCAAATGAAAAATCGTGAACACGGAAAATTCCTTCGTATGAATATCATTATGTTGTTTCCACTTTGCTTATTCACTTTGTTTTCCAGACCATTGAAATTGTAACGTTTGAAAGTGTGTCTCTTTTATTATCCTACTCCTACTTACTTTTTACTAAGGTTGGCTGGAAGAAATTGCATTAGTGATAAGTCCGCCTTTGTACTATTGTTTGTATTAGTATCAATTTATATAAATACTAGCTGTTCCCCGCGGCTCCGCCCGCGTGGGGCTCGGTTATATCGCGCCCAAAAGTAGCCTATGTTTGACCTCAGGTCGTTAACTACATCCCTACCAAATTTCATCACAATCGGTCCAGCAGTTTAGCCGTGAAGAGGTGACAGACAGACAGACAGACAGACAGAGACCGACAGACAGACTTTCGCATTTATAATATTAGTATGGAAGTATGGATATAGTGAATACTGCCTTCGTGGTCCAGTGGTTAAGGCGTTTGCCTGTAGACCCGGGGGTCGAGGGTTTGATTCCCACGGGAAGCATACTTTGTTTAGTTGCTTTCAGTTTGGTCAGGACATTGCAGGCTCTGAATCACCTGATTGTCTGATAATAAAAATGATTTCGTGCTTCGGAAGGCACGTTAAGCCGTTGGTCCCGGCTTGTTATCGATAGTAGGCGGTTGTTAGGCTTTGATTTGTTAGGCTATGTCCGATGCCAGTGTTGGCCACCAACACACCCGGATCATGTTCCCATCGGTCTGGTTTCTCTGTCAAAAGGGTAACGGAGGTCAGACGGAGGAGCCCAAGATAGAAATACTACTAAAGGCGACCAATCCAAGCATGGCCGCCGCTTGACTCGCGCTATCGTTATGAACACGCGCGCCCCGCTAGCAACCTTCGTTCAATTACCATTACCAGCCAATACATCTTTTGCTACATGGTATTAAAAACAAAAATTTTAGGCTTTTATTTGGAACGCAACTAAAAAAGGGCTTGGATAATGATGATTGCTAGAACTCAAGCCGTAAATCCAGGGAAAAAATTGTGAGATGAATATTCCAAACGATCTTAATAATGTAGCCCCGCATTGTGGCAAAAGATCGTGAGTTTACGAGGTACCGTCGGCAACAGAGTAAGGTTCACAACACTGTTCTTAATTTCATAAAAAAGTTCTTACCTTATTCCATATCTTGTTAAAAGAAATCCTACTTCTACTAATATTATAAATGCGAAAGTGAGTTTGTTTGTTTCTCTTTCTAGCCCTATCTATTGCACCAATATTTTAGAAATTTCGCATAAACAATAGATAGAAGTATTGGGAAGGACATAGCATACCTTTTAACCCGGGAAAAAGCACTGTTCTCGAGAGAAACTCAAGCGGGTAAAGCTGCGGGCAAAAGCTAGTCTTTTATATTTATAAAAACAAAACCAACCGTATTGAAAACCTCCTTTATGATAGTCAGTTGAAGTATATTCTTTCTATTCTTTACATGATTTATATTAAGGGCATAGTCTAAGCTTAGAGTCTAACATCAGAAAGAATTGTGAATTAGGTATTTCAAAAAAAATATTGTCTTCTCACGTTCACTTCATACGACTATGTTCCTCTAACAGTGCGATAGGGAAAACAGGGTAATAAGTTTGTATAGAAAAAATGTGGGTAGTCTATCCAACAGTGTTTCCCTCAACTTACGCGTCAGAACTCCCGGTAGATATGGTGGTACTTGTCACTATCACTACATAGTATAAAACAAAGTCGCTTTCTCTGTCCCTATGTCCCTTTGTATGCTTAAATCTTTAAACTACGCAACGGATTTTGATGCGGTTTTTTTAATACATAGTTATTCAAGAGTTTTTATGCCCATGCGAGGCCGGAACGGGTTGCTAGTTATAAATAAAACGACTGCCGTCTGACCTGCACATTCCTTTTTGCAGGAAAACCATACAAAAAGAAACATGATCAGGGTGTATTAGTGGCCAGCACTGACAGATTTTTCTGATCTGATATAGTTCTATTGGCTATCTTATATTAACAGCCTTGACCAAAGGCTTAACGTGCCTCCCGAAGCACGACGAAGTTCAAAATCTAGGGGCGACCAATTCACGTCAGTCCAGACCTAAGGTCACTTGACACGTACAGTGAGCTGCAGAGAAATATGACCCCCATGCCACAAGTATCACTATTGAAAGGGTGTCATATTTCTCTGCAGCCGACTGTACGGTCATTATGGCCATGCTAATAGGTTATCTAGCTTCTCGACGCTCAATCTTAGTACTGTGAGAATATAATTTGATCTATATTGTACTGCTCTGCAATGCATTAGCACCAGATGTTATCAATCAAGTGACTATCTACGTGCGTTAGTTGGTATACAATATCTGCCGTGCATCTATCTCCATGTAATATAATACATACATACATATAATCACGTCTTTATCCCATACGGGGTAGCAGAGCCTAGAGCTATAAAACATTAGGCCACGTTTAGCATAATGGTAGTTGAAACAGGAGATTTCCTGTTTCAACTACCATTATGCTAAAATGCGATGCGGCTAGCAACCCATCACTATTGATTAATAGTGATGGGTTGCTAGCCGCATCGCCTATGTCATGATTTCCCCATTCGGTGATTCCTTCAGACAACTTTTACGGCTTGCGCGGGAAGAGAAGCAGCTGGTACATTCTATGTTTTTCTTTTTCTCCCAGATCAGCATTCAAGAGCATTAATAGATAATATGCAATAATTATATTTTATTAAATATTAGCTGTTCCCCGCGGTTTCACTCGCCCTTGGTGCATATTCTATAGCCGGTGAACTCCGTACCGCCTGAACGCACTTTTATTCCCTTCCCTAAACTTCCACAAATATTTCAAGACCAAAGTTAACGTTAGGTCCAGCCATTATCGAGTTTTAGCGAGACTAGACTAGACTAACCCTAGTAAGCCCGAGGCGAGCCGCTATTCTGTTAAAAATTGACGTACCGAAATCGAAATAAACCTAAGCCAAGAATATAATATGTTTAAGGTCGTTAAAAGAACCATGTCAGAGGCCAAAAGAAGGCTCCGAAGATCTCTGACACTAGGGTGTGCACTGTGCATGGTCGATTGATAGTGTCGCCTACACGAAATGATGATGATATCAAACAATTTATATGTTAGGCCCAGTGTCATGTTAAAATCTATGAAGAGAAAAATTCACCATAGGTTCCGGGTTTCGAAGCCGCTTATATGATAAAAAGACATAAGCAATCAATGTCAAGTTAAATAAAAGGTCAACGGTCTACAGTTTTTACCAAACTGGTATCATTACTGTAAAAGCTGGGGGCTACTGGTTTATTTCTAGATAAGGGTGACCAAGCATTCATATTTACACGGCCACAATAGGCTTGTTTCCATTAAGAATAAATATAATGGATAGGGGTTTATAATTATTAATTATATTATGGAGAAAATAACAAACAATTTTAATTATTAAAAGCGTTAAAGATTAATAATATTTTTTAAAAATAAATTTCGTAAAATGAAACCTTTAGTCACGTGACAGTGAACACCAATCAGAAAGCGTTACGTCACGCCGTGCGAAACTCCAATCTTGTCTTTGACGTTTCGAGTATCACTACCGGTTCTTGATAAAATTTTGGTTTTTAACAACTAATATCAAGTTGATACAGTTTTTGCTAATTATAATTTGAAAGAATTAACCATAGAATCTGGATTCAGCAAAGCAGACAGTAATAATTTGCCCAGAATCGATGCCGTTATGCTTGGAAATTTTTTCGCGTCGAACAGTAACTTTTGCTCATCTGAATTTCGCAATGTTAAAACTTCGTTGTAAGTATAAAATATTTATTATAAGCTTAAATGCTATGTGACATTTCAGTTCGGTACACAAGAACTTAATGTTGTGACGTACATTTTGCAAGATACTGTTTACTATTTTACTGTTCCCTTCATATGATACTCTATATAATTAGTCATATCATTTGGCAACTAGAATAATAAAAAGAGTATGTTTGTAACATTAATTAGAAAACTAAAATGAAACGTTCACTCCTAAAAGTGAAACAACTTAACCTGAACTCATGTATTTATTATTTAGAAAATAGGGATTCTACAAAACACATCTAGTTTGCTCGAATTAAGTAATAGATTGTATTGTGTGAAATACTTAATCAAAATGATCTTCACAAAAATACATTCTTGAACCTGTTGATAAAGTTTGTTTGTTTGTAATATCTTTATTGCTTTAAAATACATAGTAAATAGAACATTATTAAAATCAGAAGACAATGGCGGACTAATCCCAGGAAGGGATCTCTTAGCATAAAGTATGATCTCTAAAGTATGAGCATCATCTCTTCTTGCAAGTTTTAGCCACTTTTTCCGTATATCTCCATTGTTTGGAACATATATAAATAACTTGTTTGGCGTTTTTATAGTCGTGCTATCACACTGGGCCACTATACAGTACTTATAATATGAGAAATTTATTTTTAAACGATTAAAACTAGCTATAACGTACGAAGACACGATCGCTCTTTGGTTTGTTTCGCACGGCGTGACGTCATTCAAGACGCCATGACAGTCTTGTGCGTTTTGGAACCAAATTGAAAAATGGTTTTTTAAAACGCGAAATTTATAATGTAAACGCTCGATTAAAAATAAATAAACCTTTTTTTTCGATAAAATGCCTAATAAGCTAAAATATTAAGCAGTTATTGAAATTTTGTCAACTAGCCTATTGATGTGGATTTTTCAAGCTAAGGCACGCATGCTAAGGTACATTTTTTCAAAACAAAGTTATTGACTATTTTATTGTATTTAGTGTAGAAATGATAAAAATTATATACGAATACGAGACTGCGGTGACGAAGAAGTACATAGGATCAACAGTTTACACAAGTCACAAATTAAAAAAATACTGCCTCTTATTGTACCTGATTAAAACGTACTCTATATATTTGCATTGGCAGCATTGCCTCTTTGTATAGCGATGGATATTCTTCGAACCGGATACCAACCTGAACGGTAGGTAAGTTGCAAAGGAAAGATCGAAGACTCGAAGTGGAGATCCTTATTATATCCTGGAAGGTAGCCTGGTAGAGATTGCATTAGCAATTAGGCCGCCTATTGCATTTCTTGTGTCAGACTGTAATTCATGTAGATAGATAGATATACTCTTTATTGTACCATTAACAATCAAATTATACATGTTGATACAAATATAAACAATGTGTACAAAGGCGGACTTATCGCTAATGCAATTTCTTCCAGCCAATCTTAGGGTGGATAGGAGCATATACTATGCAAATCTATAGTACAATAAAGTGTTTTTATTTACTTACTTACATATTATCAGAGACCTAGACTCAATTTAAGTCGTTGCACTATCTTGCTTAGTTATTGCTTTAAAGAACATTGGATACTTAAAAAATAAAAAAATATTTTTTTTCCCATTTATTTGCACTACACGTGGTTAATGCCAACCACCTTCCCTACCCTTGCGGTACGTCGGACCGTTAACTAGATCTAAAAGCCTGTTACGTAGCAGGCTCTCTGTAGCAGCTACGTATAGATACGTAGTAGATAAGTGTGTTTCAGGACTTTTAGGGCGGGATTTAGCTGAAACTAAAAAGCGCGCCAGTGTACACTTTGCTTGCGATTAAGCAAAGAAAATATACACTACGCGAAGTTTATGTACATATTTAGTAGGGCTCCGAAGCGTTATCTGATGATGTAACTAAGGAATCTAGAATAATAAGGGTTAATGTATAGCTTATGACGTTCTACAAAAAATTGTAAAGTCTGTCAGTCGGATAGTTCCAAATAAGTTCTAAATTAACACACTATTCTTAACACGTTTTAGCCAGACGTGATGCGATGAATTTACATTTAAGATAATCTTAAAAAAATTTAATATATTCTTGACCACATTACGTCTGTAACGATTGAAATACCAACAAAAAATAAATAACAAATCCTTTTATCACTACATAGTATAAAACAGTCGCTTTATCTGTCCCTATGTCCCTTTGTATGCTTAAATCTTTAAAACTACGCAACGGATTTTGATGCGGTTTTTTTTTAATAGATAGTGATTCAAGAGGAAGGTTATTATACCCATGCGAAGCCGGGGCGGGTTGCTAGGTTTGTTATAAATGTGATAACGTTTCTCATATTTCATCAGACTCTGGATATCAATTTGAACTGAATTAAAGAGTTAAAAGCGCCAAACAAATAACTCCAATTTTATGTTTTACCGTTTAGAGTGCTTTTTTATTTTATAGTTAACTTAAAAGCTTGAACCTAAAGTAGGTAGACATAAAATTAAGTATTAATTATCACTTTCAAAGTGCTTTAGTTATTCAAGCAACATGCCTGATTTATCTGTTTAATTTTAAAATAAATGTATTTTATTATAAATGAATTTTCTGCTATTACATCTTATTAATAAAACCTTAAAAATATATACTTAAAAATAATAATAATAATATAATTTTATATATATTGTGATAAAAATAGAATTAATAATTATTTGAATACAATCTTAAATAGGTACTAAAAAAATTAATAAAAAAAAAAATGAAAAACTTTATTATAAACTTTATTCCAATTTTATTATATTATTATTCTTCTTCTTTTCGAGTTGAAATGGCTGTGCTCAAAGAATTTGGAAATCGCAGTCTCCAGGAAAATATTTTTTAAATCTATGGCTGTGCTATATATTAGAATTGACATCGTATGATGACATACATAAAAAAAATATGTTCTTAAAAATGTAGCATTTTTATCCCGTCATACCAGAGTTTTAAAGCCAAGAGCGACCGAGAGTCTCATTGACCTACTTAGACAGTAAATAGTGTGCCTTTTAGTAATGACTAGTAAATATATTTAAAACTAGTACCTCATCATCTCTCATCAAGGGTTAAGATAAAGATGAATTTATTTTTCAAATATTCATTATTTAAAGTGCTGATGTTTTTTCGGTTGTATCCCAAACAACTAGCTTTCGCTCGCGGCTTCGCCCGCTTTGTTTGCCTCAGGAACAGTGCTTTTTCCCTGGATCAAAGGTATGTCCTTCTTAATACTCCTAGCTATGTGTATGCGAAATTTCAGGAAGATTGGTAACAGACAAATACAAACCCATTTTCGCATATATCATATTAGTTGGGATATGTTGGACGGAGAACATAACGAACAAAGAGGTTTTTAATAGAGTAAAACAAAAAAGAAGCATTTTAAAAGTGATTGAGAATAGACGAGGAAACATTTTTGGACATTTGATACGATATGATGATTTGAAGACAAAGATAAAAAGTCACGTAATCGACACTGTATTACTTCCCAACACTCACACTTGTTCACGAACACTTTGCGAATAATAATCCACCAATATTATGCACAAACACTCAAAAAAACCTAAGTTTTGAAAATTAAATACAGCGCGGACATAGTGAAATTTTTCCACCGCTTCTCTTAGCCATCTGACTCAGACTAGACTTACTTACTTGACTGGACTTGACTATTGACTTGAATTTTTGACTTGACTGACTTAAGTAGGACTGAAGAAGATTAATAAATTCAAGAAAGGCCTTAAAGGACTAGATTCCATGGCCGTATAAATTATTCAAAAATAAATTAAGATTATTTGAAGAAAAACATCGTTGAAGGAAAGATAAAAGAAAGAAGGGTCAGGTAGACCAAGGCATAGTTATATGAAACATATGAAGGAGAAAACAAACGTCTTGTCGTATAACTATCACTACATAGTATCAAACAAAGTCGCTTTATCTGTCTGTTTCCTATGTATGCTTAAATCTTTAAATCTACGCCACGGATTTTGATGTTGTTTGAGAGTGATTCAAGAGGAAGCCTTTTTATGCCCATGCGAAGCCGGGGCGGGTTGCTAGTCAAGGAATAAAGGAAATTGCAAATATTAGACAAAAATGTTTTCTCGCAGTCTTCATAACCGCTCACCTGACCTTACCTGCTTTGGGAGTTCGTAATTTTAAATGGACGAGCAGACGACTTAGGTAAAACATTTTTGGTCATTTCTTTTTAAAAATAAACTAGATACATACTTAAGTTAAGAGGTAAGTATAAATATTAGAACATTGTTTCACCTAAGCTATAATCCAGTCGGCAATACACCACATAGAATATTTATAATCCAAGTCCATCTCGAATTCGGGGTCGTAAATAAACGTCTGTCCGTTTGAAACTTTGTTACAATGTCCGAATTCACTCATTCAATATGAATGGCCTGTAGCTAAACGAAAGTGAGGGAAAAAGACAACATTTTTATGTGGGGTAAATGCGTCGTAAATAAATCTAATTAATGTGAAAATTGGCTGGCGAAGCGATGCGAAGTAGATTTGCGTGAGACGCTTCTTCTTTATTTCGTATCTATTAAATAAATAAATAAAATTAATTTATTTGTCGGATAGTAAAGAACTAAACGTAATATCTAAATCGAATAAAGTGTCGTTGGCAACACTAAATATCATTGTCAGATGTAAATGTCATAGTAGTTGCAGTTGGAAATCGAAATAAACGTTCACTTTGGATATGGCGTCGGACGAGCGCGCTTGAGACGAATACGTATCGTGATTAATTGAGCGGATAGATCGAAAAGATAATAGTTTACGTAAATAGGTTTAAGCGTTAACCCGTGCACGTGGTTATGTGATCATTGCCAGAAGCTAGCTATCCCTTGTTGACCTATGGGCGTGATGCCTTGTGTCCAGTGTTTGTGTATCCTCAATCCCTTTGATTTTACCAATTGCTGTTGGTTATAATTTATGTTAGCACGGAGGAAATCGAGAAGAGTCTTGGTTGTGAGATTACTATCGTGTGCGTGTGTGGGGCACCGATCTAAGCCGTGATTTGGGTTGCTGTCCCTCTGCCGGGACAATTATGCCCTCGCTTAACCTTTGTAAGATTGTGTAAAGATACCCTGTTAGTGAACTGTCACTCTGCTTTAAAGAGTTGCCCACGAAAGCCACCCTATGACCCTATCTGATGCTCGGAGCCATCCATCCTGACTTCCACTTGCCTCCCTTATATCTCTATCTCCGACATATTTATATGAATTGTTGGTAAATACAATCTTACATCCTATTATCTATAGAATAGAATAGATCTTTATTTTGCTTTATTTATTTTTATGTATAATCTATGTTTGTGATTTCCTGTAGTCTTATCTTGTTAGTATCACATATTATTAACCTAACCTAAATATTTTCCCGGCCAATTGTGCGATCCCGAGACATACGCATGTACCCAGTACTTCATAATTGGGCAGTATGGCTTAAGTATCAATAATTACCATAGATTAAAAAAAATATCCTAAGACCGCGCGCGATTCCAAATTCTTTGATTACCTTAGGAATGGCGTTAGTACTCATGCGCACTCTGGTTTAACTCAAGACAGTCTAAAATTTGTTAGCACATAAACCACTTTCACTAAGCAGCTTTCCGTGGCTGACATGAGGTCTAACAATACTCCAATTTACAACAGTGGTGCACGCCTCCCCCCCTCCTTCTGACTTTGTACTCATATGAAAACCTACCATATATTTTTTCATTTTTTTTATTAAGTGCACACAACAAATTGCCGTCAAACAAAAACAATTTTACATAATATGTCAAGGTTCCGTGCTAGTCTACAATTCAAAAAATATGTTAACATCGCAAGGTTAAATTGCAAACAAGTAAAAATTACATAATCCAACAAAAAAGAACATTAATTAAATTTTAGTAAAATTTAAACGTTCAAAAAATAATTAAAGAGAAAAAAAGATATACTTTAATCGATACATAAAATACAATGGCTCATATGGAAGTCCTTCGCATCCGTATTGTTTTGGAAGGTAGATATGATCATTATTATACTACATGTACTAAACTTGAAGATTAAATAACAATGAGCGTCCGTTGATATTAAACATGGCAACTAACTACACAAATTTTGAATTTTTATCAAAAGCGACAAGTCTCTTTTCATTTCTGTTCACGGCAAAAGGCTTCTCTTTGTGATGTATGTTTATAATCTGTGGCATCAAGCAGCCAGCCGGATACAGATTATCTGTGGTCACTCATGCTCAGTTTTTGTTTCCTTTGTCTTCGAATAAACCTCCATTGCAAATAACATGTTTTACTTTACTGCCGTTACAATAATTAATTATGGTTGTAAGACTATCAGCATACTTAACAGTGGCGACGAGTAAATTGGTCAGCGTGTTTGTGATACAATATCTATAAATTACTTATTTTTCTTTTTTCATGGAAATAAAAGTAAAAAGATAAGAAGTGCAAAATGTCTATTGGAAAAATCGGCCATTTTGACGCAGCAAAAGATGCTTGGGATTCGTACATAGAGCGTTTAGAGCAATACTTCATTGCTAATGATGTTAAGGAAGCAGTTAAAGTGGCCACCTTAATAACAGTGATAGGTGGTGAATCCTACGAATTGATGGTGAATCTTTGCACGCCAGAGAAACCTTCGACAAAATCTTTCAGTGACCTCGTGGCTGTCATGAAGGCGCATTTGCAACCGAAACCAAGTTTGTTAGCGGAAAGATTCAAATTTAGGCAGCGGATACAGAAAGAGGATGAAAAAGTGATGGAGTATTTGGCAGAGCTAAAAAAACTGTCTAAAAATTGCAAGTTCGGAGCGGATGGTTTGTCGGAGAACATACGAGATCAGTTTGTGTGTGGTCTCAGAAACGAAAATATACGATTGAGGTTGTTTGCAGAGGATGACAACATTACACTAGAAAAGGCGATTAAACTGTCGGTGGCGATGGAGACGGCGGAAACAGATGCAGCCTTGGTGGAAGACCGTACAAGAACAAAGAAAGGTGACGAATTATCAATAACAACAGTAAATCAGTTAAAATCAGCAGAGCGGAAAGGCGTGCAGCGTACAAACGCTGAACACGCAGTTATGGCTGACATGCGAGATAAACATGTTGGGGCAGGTGCTTTTGGCAAAAACACAGGGCATTATGGCAAGAGACAAATCAATAGATATTCTGCAGCACAGTTAAATACAGATATGAAGAAATGCAATGTTTGTGGAGGTCAACATGACACCACTTCATGCAAGTTTAGATATTATACGTGTCGAGTATGCAATAGAGAGGGACACCTGAAGAGAATGTGTCCTAAGTTAAGAAGTGGACAGCCGGCAGTGCACAACATTTCTGAAGAGAGGGTGAGATCTGACAGTGAGGGCAATAATAGTGATGAGGTAAATAGTTTTTGTATGGAATTAAATAATTTAAAAAAGTTTGTACCTTACACTATTGACATTTCAGTGAATGGCAAAGTATTAACCATGGAGATAGATACAGGTAGTGCTATATCATGTGTTAGTTATGAATGTTATAAACATCTGTTTTCTACTTCCAAAATGTTATGTAATGATTTAAAATTGCGATATTATACAGGGGAAATTATACTACCGGTAGGCAAGATTAAACCCCTTGTAAAATATAAAACAAAATGTAAACATTTAGACTTATATGTGATTGACAGTGGAAAAACCAATTTGTTAGGCAGAGAGTGGCTAGAGGCATTGGAAATTAGTATACCAGTTAGCAGTTGTTATAATATGAAGGATTCAGTATTTGATTTGTCAAAATTTAGTTCCAGATACTCTGAGGTGTTCGATGATGGCTTGGGAAGGTTCACTGGTGGCAAGGTCGGTTTCCGCCTTAAAGCAGACGCGCAGCCGGTGTTCCTGCGCGCCCGCCCGCTCGCCTACGCCCTCCGCGAGCCCGTCGAGCGCGCCCTCGACCAACTGGTGCGGGACGGAGTCCTCACACCCGTCAACACCTCAGACTGGGCGACGCCTATTGTACCGGTGATGAAGAAGGATGGTACTATACGTATATGTGGTGACTTTAAACTTACTTTAAACAAATGTCTAGAGGTGGATCATTTTCCTTTACCGAGAGTAGAAGATTTGTTAACTAAATTACATGGGGGTCAGACATTTTCTAAAATTGATTTATCACAGGCATACGCCCAATTCGAATTGGATAACTCTAAAGTATATACAGTAGTAAACACACACAAGGGTTTGTTTATGTACAATAGATTAATTTATGGCCTAGCATCTAGCCCAGGCATTTTTCAAAGGAAATTAGAACAACTATTCGCAGATTTGCCAAGAGTAGGTGTATTTTTAGATGACGTAATAATAACAGGTTTGGACGACAAAGAACACTTAGCTACATTAGAGGAAGTTTTTACTAGGTTAAAGAAGTATGGACTAAAGGTAAAAAAAGAAAAATGTACATTCTTGGCAGAATCAGTAAGTTATTTAGGTTTCAATATAAGTAGAAAAGGAGTCCACACTTGTCCAGAGAAAATTGAAGCTATAAGTAAAGCAAACGCACCTACAAATGTAACAGAGTTGCGTTCTTTTCTTGGACTAGTTATGTACTATGCAAAATTTGTTCCAAATGTTAGCACAGTTTTAGCCCCATTATATGAACTGTTACGAGCGGAAACTCGGTATGAGTGGAACGAGAAGAGAGACATAGCTTTTAAAACAATAAAAAAAATGTTAATTTCTAGCGAGGTTCTTGCACACTATTCGCCTGATTTACCCTTATTGTTGACTACCGACGCGAGCAGTGTGGGGGTAGGCGCAGTCATTTCCCACATGACTCCGCAAGGTGAGCGACCCATAGCCTACGCATCTCGCGCCCTCAATGCGGCAGAAAAGGGTTATTCCCAAATAGAACGCGAAGCATTAGCGATTATTTATGGTGTTAGAAAGTTCCACCAATACCTTTATGGTCGAAAGTTCACGTTGAAGACAGATCATAAACCTTTAGTAACTATTTTCGGCGATAAGAAGGGCATACCAGTGATGGCTGCAAGTCGCATGCAGCGCTGGGCTGTTATTCTAGCAGGTTACCATTATGACATTGAATATGTACGTAGTGATAAAAATGCAGCGGATGCATTATCCCGCTTACCAGTAAGGTACGAACCAAAAGTTCATGTAGAAAATACTTACATTAATTTTATTCAGGATTTTTTACCAATCACTAGGAAACAAGTAGAGAATGAAGTAAGTAAGGATGAGGTTACTAAAAGAGTAGTTATGTATATACAATCAGGTTGGCCGGTAAAATGTACTGATTCGGAACTAAAACCATATTTTGTTCGCAAAAATGAGTTATATTTAGATAGGGGCTGTGTCATTTGGGGATACAGAATAGTGATACCTCATAGTTTAAGAGAAATGTTGTTAAAAGAAATGCACATCGGACATTTAGGAATTGTAAAGATGAAAAGCATAGCCAGAGGTGTTGTTTGGTGGCCTGGTATTGATGCAGATATAGAAAAAGTTTGTAAAGAGTGTTTGACATGTATAGCTGAAGGAGATGCCCCACCACGAGCACCTCCACAATCATGGCCGTATGCACCAGAACCATGGACTCGGTTACATGTAGATTTTATGGGTCCCTTTCATGGTCATACATTTCTAATAGTAATAGATTCAACGACAAAATGGTTAGAAGTTTTTCACATGAACAGAACGACAGCTACTGCAGTCATAAAAATACTTCGGGAAACATTTGCACGTTTTGGACTCCCGCAACAAATTGTATCAGATAACGGACCTCCTTTTTCTAGTAAAGAATATGCAGATTTTATGAATAATAATGGCATCATGGTAACGTTTTCAGCAGCCTATCACCCGTCCTCGAACGGGGCGGCTGAGGCCGCCGTTAAATTATGTAAGCGAGCAGTAAAGAAAGCTTTACGAGATAAATGTGACATGGAGGCAGCGTTGCAATCTTATTTGATGGCATATCGTAATGTGGAGCATAGTACCACAGGTGCTTCGCCAGCCGCCTTATTACAACATAGACAGTTGAGGTCGCTGTGGGGATGCACTGTTCTTGTGCAATCGGTTAAGGTGTCAAACCTCCGCCGATTGCACAGAACAAATAAAAAAAGTATAAAACTATCCATGATGGATTTTGTTGATTGGTTGTTATGGAGACGAAAAAAAACCTGTGTGTTTTGTTAAACAATTTGTATTGTAAAATAAATTACTAGATATATTAACTGCACATTCATTTACCTACATTGGTGACCCTCTTCAAGCAACATGCAAAAACAGTATGAGGATGCACGTGAGTCAGTTTCACCTACTGAAAATAGTAATATGACATCCGAATCAGAAAGAGTCTGTAAGGTATCTGTGCGTATACCTCCCTTTTGGCCGGAGGAACCGGAAATTTGGTTCGCCCAGGTAGAGGGACAATTCAATATATCTGGAATAACAAGCGATAATACTAAATTTAACTATGTAATCAGTCACTTAGATAACACGTATTCACGTGAAGTAAAGGACATAATTATAAGTCCACCAACATCAAACAAATATGATAAACTGAAGTCTGAACTAATCAAAAGGTTGACAACGTCCAATGAGAACAAGCTCAAGCAATTGCTCATGCATGAAGAACTCGGTGATAGAAAACCATCACAGTTCTTGCGGCATCTTAAAAGCTTAGCTGGCCTAGACGTACCTGATGATTTTTTGAAAACTATTTGGATAAGCCGTCTTCCATATGGAATTCAAACAGTGCTTGCGGGTCAACCATCTTCCACCGACTTAAATGACCTGGCAGACCTAGCAGACCGTGTGAATGACCTTACAACTGCTTCACCTAGAGTAGCGGCTACGTCTCAGCCCAGCCAGAACTCGGAGGTCGAAGAGTTGAAAAGTGAAATAGCTGAGCTCCGGCGGACAATTCGAAATATGTCGACTGGCAATGAAAGGCAATCAAGACAACTCAATCGCAATAGATCGCAGTCGAGGCAAAGGTCACAGTCAAACTATCGGAAATACCCGCTTTGCTGGTACCACTGGAAATTTGGAGACAAGGCTACCCGATGCATTAAGCCCTGTGATTACAAGACGGAAAACAGCAGCGGCGATCGCTAATGGCGACTGACGATTGCCCGTCTTCTGCAAGTCGCCTATTTGTAACTGACCGTCATTCGAAGCTGCAGTTCCTGGTCGATACTGGTAGCGACCTCTGCGTCTTCCCCCGGTCTAAGCTTCATGAGCGACGATCTCCAACAGGATATCAGCTTACAGCGGCGAATGGAACGACCATCGAGACTTATGGTTATGCACATTTAGTTTTGGATATAGGGTTACGTCGAAGCTATGCTTGGAAGTTTGTGGTAGCAGATGTTACTAAGCCCATCATAGGTGTAGATTTTTTATGTTATTATAGTTTAATTGTAGATTGTAAGAATAGGAAATTAATTGACAACAAAACTTCTCTGATATCATCTGCATCCTCAGCTCACACTAGCAAAAGTATTCTATCTGTAAAGATACCAATTGGACCTTCACGATTTCATTTACTTTTATCACGTGAGTTTCCTGAAATTACACGCCCAGCTGGTACTCATCGTACGATTTCTCATAATACATTGCATCATATCCGCACAACACCTGGCCCACCCGTCTCATGTAATCCACGTCGTTTAGCTCCTGACAGACTTAAAGTGGCAAAAGACGAATTTGCAGCCATGTTAGCCAACGGTACTGCTCGACCTTCAGAGAGTCCCTGGTCGTCACCTCTACACCTTGCTCCGAAGAAGGACAATGGTTGGCGACCCTGCGGAGACTACCGTCAGCTTAATGCTAGAACGATTCCAGACAGGTACCCAATCCGCCACATTCACGATTTTGCACACAATATTTCTGGCAGCAGAATTTTTAGTAAAATTGATTTAGTTAAAGCTTATAACCAAATTCCTGTATTTGAAGACGATATACCAAAGACCGCGATCACAACCCCATTTGGTATGTTTGAATTTCCTTTTATGACGTTTGGTCTTCGAAATGCTGGCCAAACATTTCAAAGGTTTGTTGATGAAATCACTCGCGGACTAGATTTTGTATATTGTTATTTAGATGATTTCTTAATTTTTAGCCGGGATGAGACCCTGCATGAGGACCACCTACGCCAAATATTCACCAGATTGCGTGATTATGGTATGGTGGTTAACGTTTCGAAGTGTGTTTTTGGCGCTTCTGAGATAACTTTCTTAGGTTATCATATTTCTGAGAAAGGCACCAAACCCTTGGATGAAAAAGTACAAGCCATTCGTGATTTTGCTCCGCCTCAGAACGTTAGGTCTCTCAGAAGGTTTTTGGGTATGATAAATTTTTACCGGCGATTCTTGCCAAATGCTGCCCAAATCCAAGCACCTCTTAATCAACTTCTGACGGGAGCAGTGAAAGGATCTCAGCCGATAAATCTATCAGGTGATTCCTTGGTAGCTTTTGAATCTTGCAAGGAAGCTCTCTCCAATGCTGCACTTTTAGCACATCCTGACTGCTCTGCTAAGTTGTCTCTAGTCACAGATGCGTCTGATACAGCTATCGGAGCAGTTCTTCAGCAATTAAAGGATGGAGCATGGGAACCTTTAGCATTCTTTTCCCGTAAATTAAGTCCTTCGCAGGTCAAATATTCACCTTATGATCGCGAATTGTTAGCTATTTATGAGGCTATAAAGTATTTTAGGCATATGCTGGAGGCTAGACATTTTACGGTCTACACAGACCATAGGCCGATATGTTATGCATTTCATGAGAGAAAGCATAACTGTTCACCTAGACAGTTCAGGTATTTAGATTATATTGCCCAGTTCACAACTGATATAAGGCATATCTCAGGCAAAGATAATGTTGTTGCCGACACCTTATCCCGTGTTAATGAACTGAGCATTCCAGTCAACCTTGAACAACTAGCCCAGAGCCAAACCTCCGATTCAGAGTTGGCAAAACTTATTGAAGAAGGATCTTCTCTGATTCTCGAAAAACTGCAAATACCTGGTAGTCGTATTCCTTTGTACTGTGATGTAAGTACAACGACACCCAGGCCTTTTGTAACAAGGTATTTTCGTAAACAAGTTTTTAACAGTTTACACTCTTTAAGCCATCCTGGTGCATCAGCTTCAGCTAAATTAGTTGCTGAAAGATTTGTTTGGCCAGGCGTCAGGAAAGATTGTAGGGAATGGGCTCGAGCATGCATTCAATGCCAACGTGCGAAAGTCACTCGGCATGTTAACGCTCCATTTGGTTCTTTTAAATTACCTCGAGCGCGATTTACTCAAATCCATATCGATTTGGTAGGTCCATTGCCCATTTCGCAAGGCTACCGGTATTGCCTAACGGCCATCGATCGCTTTACACGTTGGCCGGAGGTTGTTCCAATAGAGGATATATCTGCTGAGACTGTCGCTAAGGCTTTGCTGTCGTCATGGTTTTCCCGATTTGGATGCCCTACGGTCATTACAACAGACCGTGGTCGCCAGTTTGAATCAGCTCTGTTCGACAATTTGTCCAAAATGACTGGTTTCGAACACAAACGGACAACGGCCTATCACCCAACATGTAATGGTCTTATAGAGCGTTTTCATAGGCAACTCAAAGCTGCAATCGTTTGTCACGCCAACGATAGGTGGACAGAGTCACTGCCTTGGGTGTTACTCGGTGTGCGAACAGCTTTTAAAGAAGATTTACAAGCTTCGTCAGCCGAATTGGTATATGGGGAAACTTTAAGACTTCCTGGCGAGTTTTTTGAAGCCAATGTTCCTATATCCACCGATATGTCAGAATTTTCTGCCCGTTTGAGAAGTATCGCGGAACGTATTCGGCCAGTACCAGCCTCGCGCCATTCGTCCCAGAAAACTTTTGTTTTCAAAGAGCTTTCAACTTGTGACCATGTTTTCTTGCGTGATGACACCACGCGCGGTTCCCTTACCCCCGCCTATTCTGGTCCATTTAAGGTCATAGCTAGAGGGGAGAAAGTTTTCAAGATCCTGTTTAAAAATAAAGAAGTTAACGTTTCTATAGACAGACTTAAACCAGCTTTTATTCTTTCTGAACCAAATTTAGTTGTCGATGCCTTCCCCTCAACTCAAAACTTCGTCACCCGTGCTGGGCGACGAGTTAGATTTCCCGATTTTTATCGCCCTTGACGGTCTCTGGGGGGGAGTGATGTGGGGATGCACTGTTCTTGTGCAATCGGTTAAGGTGTCAAACCTCCGCCGATTGCACAGAACAAATAAAAAAAGTATAAAACTATCCATGATGGATTTTGTTGATTGGTTGTTATGGAGACGAAAAAAAACCTGTGTGTTTTGTTAAACAATTTGTATTGTAAAATAAATTACTAGATATATTAACTGCACATTCATTTACCTAGATTCATTGATTAGATCTTTTAAAGGGAGGTAGACAAGTAGGTGATAGGGTTTATGAAATGCAACAAAAACAAATGATTAGTGCAGGAGGAACATTGAGGGAGTTTAGTATAGGTGAAACAGTTAAGGCAAAAGATTTCTCAGGACAAAATAAGTGGTTAGCAGAGACAATACAACAAAAATTAGGATCTAGGCATTATTTAGTTGGTAGGGAAGATGGTCCACCCGTCAAAAGACATATTGATCAAGTTGCCCCATTGTTTGTTCCATCCTCTTCAAGCGACAACTGCAGGGAAACAGAGGTAGAAATTGGGTCTCATATTAAACCAGAGGAGAGGTTAGACCCCGTAGCAAGTTTGATGGCAAACAGGAGTAGAGACGGCAGCAACGTGGGCGAGGGGGTCGAAGGGCAGGAGCAATTGAGAGAACATGAAACAATATTACCGCAAGCACCATCAGTGAACCTTCCTACCAGACCAGTGTCTAAACGAGTTAGAAAGAAACCCGTAAGATATGGTTTTGAAAGTGATTAACTTGTTTAATTACACCATTGACCTTGAATTATTGATCTGTTTTTCAGTGTTCATTATATTTGATAATTCATAGTTTTTAATCTTAGTTAGAATTAAGTGTGAGGGTGTGATGTATGTTTATAATCTGTGGCATCAAGCAGCCAGCCGGATACAGATTATCTGTGGTCACTCATGCTCAGTTTTTGTTTCCTTTGTCTTCGAATAAACCTCCATTGCAAATAACGTGTTTTACTTTACTGCCGTTACAATAATTAATTATGGTTGTAAGACTATCAGCATACTTAACACTCTTAAACTTGGTGTCCAGCAAGCAGCTTGAATATTCAAACAAGATAAAGTTTTAAACTAAGACTAGACTACGACCTTAGAGCATCAAACCAACCGGAGTTGCCACTTACAGGCGACTTATTTGCCAAATGTATGTGACGGAGGTCTTTACTGATATACTGCTTGAACTTGTGTCCGTGTATTTTTTTTGTTTGATTTGGATAATTTTGTGAAGTGTGTGTGTGTAGCGACGTGATCAAATAATGCATTAGTGTCAATACTTATTGTATGTATGTAAAAACTTTATTGTACAGAAAGAACATTGATAATTCAAAATAGAACACAACAAAAGGCGGACTTATCCCTAACAGGGATCTCTTCCAGTCAACCTGGTGGCTTACTACCATCTCTTAAAACCATGCAAGATCTAGTGAGTAAGCGGGAAAGTGCAATACATGATGTAGGGCGACATCTCCCTTACTCACTGGATCTTGAATGGTTTTAAGAGATGGTGGTAAGCCACCTGTATAATAAATAATATTGTGTGTGTTTCCTCACCCTGCGCGCAGAATATGGCAGACTTCTTTACGTAGAAATAAGTGCGCGTGGCGTCTCCGGTTTATTTAAAGCTCTAAGACTACGACGGTCATTGAATACACCATTTCAATACTTTTCCTTAGACGTTTTAAACCCTAGCGTAGTTCTATATAATATTAATACTTACTTAGTGTAGAAGCATATGTGAGGAACTCGATAGCCATCCGGACGTACGGGTTTGTAACGAGTCTTCTTCATTGGTCCCTCAATGCTGAGGATCGTGACTTCGGAAACACAATATTGTTTCAGGAATGCGCGGTCGCGTGCGCAATACTACGGACCGTATTATATATGCTGTATCCAGCAGCTCTCCTAACGCTGTCCACTCGCTGGAGGCTTTCTTCTGGCGCGTTTTCTCTCTGTTCTGCCCAATTTATGAGTTTTTCTAGATCGCATGATGTGTCCGAAAAAACTTAGGGCACTTTCCTGGCAGTACAATGAAAGTCGTTTCGTGGATGCTGGAAGCAAATGGGCTAAAGAAAAAGAGTGGGCACTCTTCAGACCCCCAAGCATCAAGACTAGCTCCTATAAGCGTCGAGACAAAAAAAGCTTGAATTCTCAAGAAGCTCTTGTCCCGTGCAAGCTTGCTGAATATTTAAACAGGCCAAGTTTATTTTCTAGATGTAAGCTCGGAACTCGAAGCTCACAAATAAACGGCTTCCATTTAAAACTAATTTGGAACTTAATAAATAATTTGCATGCATTATACTGCGCTTGGTCAGTGAAAGCTGTTTTGTTAAGAACTTCTGGAGTGTTATACTTAACGTTGTACTGAACTTTATTAAGTACGAACTTTTACCCGCGGCTTCGCCCGCGTGAACATCCCTCGCGAAAAGGGCTTTTCGTCAGGTTCATTTATATGATTAGCAATGAAAATTTACCCTTCACATCATGGTGTGGTTTTTGAACCCGACACTCGGCCTCTGGCGTGGTGATTGAAGGACCGCCATATATCAGCAGCAGGGACCAACAGCTTAATATGCCTACAAAAAACACATTTATCCTATTTTTTGATAAACGTTAATTGAAATTCAGGTTTGATATTTACAAACTTCTTGAAATGTGCCGCATCTGTGTTTGAACATTTTTTGTAAAATGTAAATATACACTTTTCCGAACAAGGGTTGAAAAGGGCAAAGTTTGTGTCTTCTCTCACTTTGATGGGAAGTACAAATTATCCCTCGTACGTTTGGAGTTCTCGGGGAGTTAATTTAACCTTATAAACCATTGCGTGATCAGTCATGTGAGCGGAGGTGGGTAAGGCGGCGGTCTGTCATATAAGTTATGGCGAGTTATGATATATAAATATTCTTATTCCCTTAGGTACCAGAGGTAACAAATAGAACCCATAACGTTTTTTTTAGATCTTTATTTATTGAAAGAGGGTTTTTTCAACAATGAAAATGCCACCCTCATAGATGCAGCGATACTCCAAAATTCACATCTATCTACGATTAATTGCAATCTTTGCTAATTTATAAATCATTCGCGCCTCATCCGATAGTGGATGGGCAAGTAACGTATTAAATATCCCTACATCTATGGGGTTTACATTGAACATGCAAGTAAAATTATATCTCTCATCTTCATTTCGAACACACCACCAATATGTGATAAATATCTTAAATTTTTCCACACTCGGTACAATTGGGTGGGTACAATCAACCTTACCCATCAAATAACCAAAACTATTCAGTGGAATGTGTCCGGAACGAATCCTCAGAGCCAAACATATTTTCGACCTACTCATACCAGCCCCAACGAACCATGGGCATCGAGGTAGGCTAGGCTGAATAGTTCTGAACCATATCCCTTTGGATAAAGACCTTTCGTCCGCGAACTCCTTCCATAATTTTATACAATTTTGTTTTACTACATATAACAATTCCATAAAGCACGGTTTACATTGAAACGGGATACCATCCATAGAGGCTTGCTTAGCGCATAAATCAGCCTCCTCGTTTCCTTCAATCCCCACATGAGATGGAATCCATTGTAAAATGATTGACTTTTATATATTTACGAATGGCGCTAATAATAGAGTAGGCTATCGGTGTGCCTCGAAAATTCGAGGTACATCGAGCCAGGTGTTGGAGGGCGCTTTTAACCCATAACGTTACACGGCTGCTAGTGACGAGCTGAGGTAGGTATTTAAAATAGTAATATGAAAATTTATTACATTTCAAAAATACAGATCAATTGAGAGTCGGATTTGCTAAAGGTTCTGCATTTTAAGTTTCTCAATGTGTGCCTTTTTGTTACTTTTTACTACTAAACCGATTTACATAAATGACCAGAGTAATTTTCATCCCGACAAACTGAAATACCGTACTGAGTGGCTACTACTATCTCAGATTCAATGAGTAAAGGAGATGTCGTCTTACATTATGTATTGCGCTATCCCAATTACTCACTGGATCTTGCATGGTTTTAAGAGATGGTGGTAAGCACCTGGTCGGCGCGACCATTATTATTATTTCAGCGTTTTTCCGGTAGCATCTTAAGCCTCAGACTCGGCTTCAAAGGCCTGGGTTCGATTAAACAATATGTCTTGTTATTTCCCGTTAATAACATACTCAAGTCATAAAAAGCTGTTGTTATCAACCTACCTCTTAAATACTGCTGGCTGTTTTCGCCACCAGTCGATAAAACAACAAAGAAATATAGATTTCTACTTGTCCCTGAAACGTGAAATCTACTGTTTAAAAGAATCTTTAGAATTTTACTAAATGTAGCACATCGCTTGATTCGATTTATGAATCCAGGCAATCAAAGCGGATTTATTTTTATTTAATCTTCTTCGTCCGAGCGTGTATCCCAGTTACATCGTCAGCTTACGGTTCAGAGCCCAGGGTATGCTATTAATCATGGTCCTGATTTGGCGGAACTGGTTATTACAATGGAGGGACTGCCGTCTGACCTCCGTAACCCTTTTTACAGGGAAAACAGACCCACAGGAACATGACCCGGGTATGTTAGTGGCCTACACTGTCAGATTTTTCAGGCTGCCTAAAGGCATCTGACATAGCCTAACGACTGCCATCTTTATCATTTATTTTTATTCAATATCACAACATAAATTTATAAATAATATATTAGAGTAGAAAATCCGATTCCTAGGTTAGTCTAGGGATCATTTTAGTTTTCCGTTCAAAGCGGATTTTGGAGAATCAAAAGCAGTAAGAGAAACCGGCACCTTATCTCAATTCAACAGAAATACCTGAAGAGCGTTGAGCTAATGATTATCTTGAACAGTCATCCTTCTTCAAGAAAGAATAGAATACTGTGGGTTCCCTCAGGTTTGGAGTAAATCAAAATTGACATTCATCAGACCCTTTCTATCTTTGTTCTACAATGAGGAATCCACATAAATCATTATTTCGTGTAGGTGTCACGGTCAATCGACCATGCAAGCCCTGATGTCAGTGACCGTAGCCCCCGAGACACTACAGGCTGATTGTCTGACAATAAAGACATTAGATTCGGATGGCATGTTAACCTGTTTTTCCCGGCTGTCAAATCGAACCACGTCAGAGGCTGACCGGCCACGGTTTCGTAGAACTCCGACACCAGGGTGTGCATGACCCTCTGACCTACATGATATAATGATAATTAGAAGTGTATCAGTTTTTCTTTAGCTCCCGAGGCTATTCAAGTTCAAACTAAAAAAAAGCTTAAAAAAAGAACTGAAAATTCATAAACAATAATTTCTTCTTTTTTGTTTTCTCATTTTAATTATTGCCAAACAAGTCAGCTGTGTAAATTTAATAATGCCATCAACTAGCAAACAATGCGAGAGATTTCATAAGAGTTTTTGTAATCAAATGTACACAAGATGTTTTGTTAAGAATGAGACGAGACGGCGATCCCGAGCTTTTGAAAAGGCTTTGTTGAAAGGGCGAAGCTCTTGAAGAACGATTCTGTGTTGTACTGCATGCATAATTATTTTAAATATAAATAAATTTATATTTTTTATAACTAATAAGTAATAAGTTAGTATTTAAATATATACCTACCAGTCGCAGTTGTGGCATACAATCCATCCATCAAAACAATAAACTTAACTAAACTATAAACTAAATTATAAACTTAAAGCTCTAACAAAATAATACTTATAAGTAAAAAATGCCCTGAAAATCATTGCCATCGGGAAATGTTCCCAAAAGGCTGGTAGATTGCCACGTCTTTTTAGCTTTAAACCGCACACCAATCTCTCGTAGGCCGTGTGCTTGACATTGTAAAACAAACTCAAAAAAAGTGCCATATGGAGAGACGGCAATATTCGGGCAAAACCTTTTATGAAAAAGAAAAAGGAGAAAAGAGAAAGTTATTTTTTTTTATTCTCTTTTCTATTTATACTTTCATTGTAAAATATAATAAAAGACGCGTTCCACATTGTTATCTAAAAAAATAAAATCTAATACAAGTAGTATTATAGAGCTTTTAATCTAACAGAGATGAAATAAATTCAAGATAGTAATTTCATTTCAGTAAACATCTCCAGTTACTTGAATTGAGGGGAAAAATGTAATTTCGTCTGGCCGTAATGACGCCGGTTTGTTCAGGTTCATTGTGACCATTTTATATGAAAAAGAAATAAATACATTTATGCCATAGCATTATAATAAAGTGTATTTTTCTATCATTTAACTTTAGACTATTTATATACACTGTGGTTCAAATGTGGTTGTTATATGTTAAAAAATCAGACTATTAATTTCAGAAAGATTTATTGAAATCCAACCAGCAGTTCTGAAGTTATAAGCGTTTTAACAAACAAACTCTTGAACTTTATTATAAACTAGCGACCACCCCCGGCTTCGCATGGGCATAAAAACCTTCCTCTTGAATCACTCTATCAATTAAAAAAAACGCATTAAAATCCGTTGCGTAGTTATAAAGATTTAAGCATACAAAGGGACATAGGGACAGAAAAAGCGACTTTGTTTTATACTATGTAGTGATGATAGTGTGTTTCACTCAACCTTGGGGTGTAAGTGCTAGCCTATATACTTCTCTAAGAATCAGGCTATTATATGTTAAAAAAAAATTAAATACGAACAGAGTTCTTCAAGTTATAAAACTTAAAATTTATACAAACTTCAGCTTTATTTTATTTATTTATTTAACCTATATTGTACAAAATACAATGAACAGCATTGTCTGACAGTCAACCTTTCCGTAGATAATATATATAGATAGATATAGATAAAGATTTTGTGACGTAGTCGATACTACCACCTGCAGCCGGGACCAGCCAGCTGTAAATGGCTCGACTGGTGGTTGATCTCTTGGACCCCGACGACCCCATCATGGTTGCAAATAGGCCGTTAGAAGATCTCGCGTCTCTCAGGAGACCGGGACACTTCCCTCCACCTCCCATAGCCCTACTAACCTCTCGGTTATACGAGCCGAATCTCGGGAGAGTGCGTTGTATTAGCATTTCGCATCTCTTTCCAGTCGCACCTGCTTGATCTCTCTACAAGTTCTTTATAGTGTCGCCTATCTATGCAATCAGGAGACCGGGACACTCCACACCGTACTCGCCGGCGACTGCGACGAAGTAGGTACAGTAGCTCGTTTCCCAGTTACCGGAATGTACCAGGGCGTTTCTCGCCGCCACTAGGCTTTTAAGGCACCCGAGTGTCGGCCCTTCAGGCAATGAGCGTTGCGTCGATCGCCATTGCTCAAAGGCAAAACCCATGGCCGAGGTTCGTCCCAACTGGAACTTGAATCCCATACGGGGTAGACAGAGCCTAGGGCCATAAGACCTTAGGCCACGTTTAGCATAATGTTAGTTGAAACAGGAAATCATTAGTGATGGGTTGCTGGCCGCATCGCCTATGTCATGATTTCCCCATTCGCCGATTCCCTCAGTACGTATAGCTATAAAGTTATAATTTTCAAAATGCCCTGTCTGTGACATTATTCAGACTATCTGACCATCTGGTCGGTGGGTGTACGATACAATTCTACAATGTTTGTTTAATAAAATAAGACCAAAAATATTTTCCAATAGTTCTTTATTACATTTAGATAGTTTTATATTTATTCTGTACAGTAGACAATGTATTACATTATTTGGCATACACTCTTCAAATGCATACTTTATAAAAATATTAGCTCAAAATTTTTCAAACATTTTGTTGTAGACGAAAAAATATTTTTACACTCACAGTGTTTTTAAAACTACTAATGTAAGTTTGTTATCACAAAAATCTGTAGTTTAGTAATGCTATTTTTTAACAATAAAATAGGTCATAATTATTATATAACCCAGAAAATAACATTGCAAAGGAATAACCTTTTTAGGTATAAGAGAATAAATAATATAATAAGAAAACCAAGGTGTACCTAATCATAATGAAGAAGAAAAAAAAACTCGGACTCCATTCGGCAGTTGACAACATCGGTCTTTTTTGCATAATAGAATTTATAGAAATTAAAATAATTTCAAGTCAATGAATAGCTGTAGTATTCACTGTGGCGACACTAGCGCCACAACAATATCTACAAAGACGCACCACAGATGGCGTTAAAAAGCAACAATCTTAGAATTGCATACAAGATGGCAAATTACTATGAAAGTCTAAATCGCGCTTGCAAAGTTTCTACGGATTGGAGCATAAATACAACCTCCGACAAGACATCGTCGGAGCCGCGGTTCCCCAGTCATAACACCCCAGCCTGGCGGGAAGATCTTCCCTTTGTGGCGGTCGAGCATATAAACACTATCGCTCCCGTCACATACTCCAAACTGGTGACCCCGACGTGATTGGAAGCAGCCTTCTCCATCAATATTCTCCGATCCATCATTTCGCTACCTCTCAAGCTTCAGCAGCCAGCAGTCTCACAGCAAGCCAACTACGATGGGGTATCTACAGGTCCAACGCAGCCGACGTACCGAGCTTCCTGGTCCTGCAACCACCCTCACTTCAAAGACTTCAGCGACCGGCACATCCACCGCAGCCCACGCCTGGTATTCATCGGCCGGCCACCGCACCAGCGTGGCAGTTCTGCAGGACATCTACCGGCGCCAACAAGTCATCGCTCACTACAGTCTCGACTCACCGCAGACTACGAGCAAGCAGCAACAACGTACCCGACTCACTGGGACGTCAAGTCAAGCAACTGGCACTTGCAAGCTAACATCATAAGCACAGACTGCACATAAAGATTTATCAGACCTTCGGTCTTGGAAGGGAGTCCTGTCGCGACACTAGCGCCACAACAATATCTACAAAGACGCACCACAGATGGCGTTAAAAAGCAACAATCTTAGAATTGCATACAAGATGACAAATTACTATGAAAGTCTAAATCGCGCTTGCAAAGTTTCTACGGATTGGATCATAAATACAACCTCCGACAAGACATCGTCGGAGCCGCGGTTCCCCAGGCCTAACACCCTAGCCTGGCGGGAAGATCTTCCCTTTGTGGCGGTCGAGCATATAAACACTATCGCTCCCGTCACATACTCCAAATTCACTATATTGATTTGACTAGTTTTTTCGTGCCCTCATAATAATGCACACTACGAAATCTAGCTACGTAATGGGACTAAGGGAATTATTTAAATATAAAGAATCACCGAGTAAACAACGAGGGCATATACAACCAATATTGAGAAATAATGGTAACGGAAAAGAAAAAGAAGAAAGAAGAAGATTGATAAATAATGATTAGCAGGAAAACGGATCCTTGGGCTTAAAAACAAACAGCTTATAACGCATGCGGATAAGGGCTAAGATGAGAGAGTGATTGACAAATGAAGTGAGTAAGTAATTCATTTTGCGAAAGCCAGAAGAAACTACAATAAAATAAAAAAATAAGGAATACGTTAAAATAAAAGTACATGAAAATTGAATATTTCTAGAAGCGATGTCCACTTGCCTTGTAAAGAGTAAAGAAAACAAAACACAAATACATAACATCTTGACCCTTAAAACTATAGTAACACATAACATTGATTACAAAATGATAACATAAATAGTTGCCTCCTTATTCATAAAAAATAATAAATGTTAGTTAAGCCTGTTTTAACTAAAATGTGTTTTGGCTCTTTCATTCACTGTAAATTTCGATAAGAAAGAAAGTGCCAAAACATATTTTAGTTAAAATGGGCTTAACAAGCGTTTGTAAAATTTTATAAATAAGGTTAGTTTAAAAGCAGATGTCGAGACATATACTTAGAGCTAAATAAAAGCTTGCAAAAGCTCTCAGATCTTAAGCTGTATTTAGTACAGTACGTGTTAGTGTGGCAGCGGGCCGTGAACTGAAAATTTTATCAACCCGACGTCTATAGGGTTGCCGGTATCATGAATTTTGTATTGTTTGTTATCAAGACGCTGAAATTGAGAGATATTATGATATTATGCTATACAAGTTGTGCTTTACTTTCGATATTTATTTATTTAATTCACGTACACTCAAATACAGACGTTGGAACTTAAAATTTGGAAATTTAGGGTGCTACATATTTCTATAGAAATTTTTTCCAGCAGCACAGAATGCCAGCAGACCCGCGATAAGAACTTAAAAACAAAAAAGTAGTTGGCATGTACTTTTAAATAACATACTTACTACATCATACTAGAACCTACCGCACCGATTTAAAAAAAAATCTTTTTGTTTGAGATGGTATACTTTTCAATTGGTTGCCAATTTTACGAATTCGTTGACTAATTTTATTTAAATAAACAGCACCGTCTTCAGGGGGGTTACTACCGTCTCTAAAAATCATGAAAGATCCAGTGAGTAAACGGGATAGCGCGCTACGTGATGTAAAGCGACATCTCTCTTACTCAATTGTTCTTTCATGGTTTTAAGAGATGGTGGTATGGTAAGCCACCAGGTTTATTAAAAATGTTTGATATGAAGCATAATAAAACAACAATGTATTTTTGGCAAAAAATATTATGTTTGATTAATTGTTGATTAACTAGCGGACTACAAAGTGGAGATACTAAATCTAAATGTAAATTTTCTAAAAATGATAAGGTCATTGTTAATTAAGAAGAAAGTCATACCAAACCAACATTGAAAACTATTCCGCACTTTGGCAAAATTGAGAAATGTCAAAACATGTTACAAGTTTGTTGATAAATAAATAAAATGTAAAATGTTAAGAAGATTAGTATTTAGAAAAGTGATACTTAAATAAAAATTTTATGATAAAAATGTCAATTAGAAATAAATAATTGAAGGTGAAAACAAAGCTAATTAAATGTGTGACGAATCTAAGGCGGCTCAAGTCAACAGAATTTTAAAATAAATATATATAAAAAAAGCAACATCTCCACCAAACCAACAAACACCCCTACGAATTGAACATAAAATATTCCCCGCAATAACATTCTGTATTCTGCCGCTCAAACAAAAGTTCTGATTTCTACCGAACAATGTTTCTACAAAACGTGTTTTCGCTTCGATCAGACCACATAAAGAAAACAAGCATGAAAATACAATAAAGCTACATATTATAATATAACTACCTATTTAATATATTACCCACCCCGGCTTCGCATGGGCATATAATAAAATAAAATAAAAACTTTCCTCTTTCACTCAAACTATTAAAAAAAACCGCATCAAAATCCGTTGCTTAGTTTTGAAGATTTAAACATACATAGGGATATACAGAGAAAGCGACTTTATAGTGATAGTGATAGTAATATGAAAATTAGTATTTTGAGTATTAAAAAAATGAAGGACGTGGCGACGTGTGTATGTGAGTGGTGGCGTGACGTGGTGTACGCATCGCATCAATGTATCAGGAAGATAGATGTTAACAATGGCTAGCTCAAAAGGAGTTTTACTGCATAAATATTCAAGAATATAAATGTGCACGCTCAGCCGTGTGATGAAGACCTTATTTTTTTCAATATATATAATATATTTAATATAATAGTAAACTATTTGAAATATTGACGATAAAAATACTTTCTACAAACAACATCAAAACTGAGCTATAATTGTATCCCGTTTGATAGAGAGTATGCCTTTGTGATAAAATTGACAATATAGCTGTGAATTATTCAAATTCATGACATTATCTGCATAATTCGTACAAATATTTACAAAAATAACAATAAAAAGTACAATATTCTAAAACAATTTATAACTAAGTGGTATATTTTTTGTGTGCGAAATATTGAAAAGCAAAATTAATGGTTTAACTTTATTCTACTAAAAGCATAACAAGTTATTAATACCCTAATTACTAAAAAAAAAATCAAAATCGTTAGAATAGTAGCAAAATAATACTATTTAAAAAAATGTTTTATAAGACACTGACAACGTTTAAACTAAATAAGTCCGCGATTTTGTTATTTAGTACGTCTGCACCTAATATCGAGTAAAAACATAGAGGAACTCTTTCCCATAAAACTACGCTTTACTCTATGAGTGAGAAAAAAACTATGGTTAGTTAGGGAGTTCCCACACTTATCGACACGAAATCGGCTTCAGTTCGTCAAAAAACCTTCAGATAGTGAATAACCTTTATATCAACGTAATAAAGACTATTTCCCGGCACGATCGTGCCGGATCTGACAAGCTGAAGCCGATCTGCGACGACGACGATACGTGTCGAATCCAAGAATCGCTTGATTATCCATACTAATATTATAAATGCGAAAGTCTGTCTGTCACCTCTTCACGGCTAAACTGCTGGACCGATTGTGATGAAATTTGGTAGGGATGTAGCTAACGACCTGAAGTCAAACATAGGCCACTTTTGGGCGTGATATAACCAAGTCCCACGCGGGCGCAGCCGCGGGCAACAGCTAGTAATAAATATATGAAAAATAGGTTTTTTTTTTTGGTTAACGAATTTCAAAAATAGACAACCTAAGTCGCTAAACCTAAATTATTTAGTTAAAGAATAATAAAAAAAAAAAATCGGCATTTGAATTTAACGAATCAATTACATTGCGCATGAAAAACAATATGTACATTTTTTATATTATAATACGATTTGTTATATAATTATTTTACAAGAAATATTAACAAATATCAAATAACATTATACAGTGATCATTCAAATTTGACTTCGTATGTCATATGATATAGCTAATGTGGTAATAATTATTATTCTAAAGGAGACAGTCTCTAAAATTGTTGAAATAAAAATGGAGATTATCGTTACTCGTTCTTATGGAGTCTATCTCTATATGGAAGTTCCTAGTTGCCTTCTATCCGCCAGGGGTGTTGTACAGGTTTGCCATACAAAATCACTAACGTTGCGTTCAGAGGTATAGCTAACTTATTTAAATACTATGAATAAATATTTAGATACCATGAATTTTTCTTTTTTGGTTTTGATTTGGGGAAGGGACATTTCGGGAATGGGACATTTTAAAACCAGGGTACATTTTGGGAAAGGGACATTATGTACATCATAGAACTAGGAATGCGGCGCGACGCAATTATTTTTTTTTTAAATCTAATATGTCTAAGTACTCTTTCTTATCAAAAACACGGGTTTGACAAATGCAGTAAGTTTCAATGTAGTAATTAAAATAATGTGAGTACAATAGTCTCCATTTAAATTTACTTGCTCTGTCCATATATTGGCACATCAATATATAAACAACTTTAAATGTATCACACTGGAATTTTTATACAATTAATTATTATTAATATTATAATACATCGTTGTTATACAATCGATATTTTTATTTACATTTTTAAAAAAGCTATTAGACAATATATGATTAATTATTTATTTAAAAATGTGATTGAATGTACTTTAAAAATAAATAAAAAATATAAATATTTTAAAAAATATCAGTTGATCAGTTAAGCTCCCTCTTTAATTTAAATGACAAAACCACTATCAATGTATGGAGTTTTAAAACTGTGACGAACTAATTTAGGGCACAAAGATCGACACTGTTCACTTCATAACACTAATGCTCGTTCACTAACACTTTGCGAATAATAATCCACCATTATTATGCATAATAGTAAATAACCTAAATTTTGGAAACTAAATACAGTGCAGACAAAGTGACATTTTACTTTCCATCCAAAACTCTATTGTCTTTGCCTTTTTTAAAGTTTTATAGCCACTGTATTGTACACACAAGAAAGATTATTTTTTTATTTAGCGACAATAAATTTTCGCGCAGTTTAAAGTAAAACAAAAAGTTTTATTTCCTTCACCTTTTCAACAGAAACGAGTGTTTAATACGAGAATGCGGACGTGAAGCATTTGTTCAGAAAACGTGCCTTAAATGTTTGCAAAAAGCGAGCTTAAAGTATTTTTGAATTCATGTTTTTAGTGTTGAGAATTCTGCTATTTTATGTAAGTAAAATGATGAAAACTTTGAAGTATGAATTAGTCCTATTTGCCAAGGCTAGATGGTAATCATAAAACCATGAAAATGATAGTATTTTTAAATGACATCAGTTTCGGCAAAGTAATTTAGAACAATAAAGCTTTGTTGTTGCCACAAAAAAGCCATCAATTTTATCAACACATAAAAGCAAAGTTCATAATAATATTACAATAATCTGAAAATCTTTCTAATAAACTAGCTAAAAAAGAAAAACGAAAAGATTTTGTGCAAACTTCACATAAACCATCTTCTAAATAGTCCGAACAAAGCCTAAACATTTGGTTCGGATAGGTGAGCCCGTGAATTATAAAATTACAATGAGAAGTGGCATTAATTTTTATATATATATTGATTGATTGATTGATCTAATTTTAATCAATTTAGATGTTGAAGAGTGAGAGGTTTTAAACTCATAGTATTTATAATAAGTATTAGATTACCAATAGGACTGCAGGGATTGATGGAGTTATAATATATATTTTAAATTTTATTTACTTTTACTAAATTCATCAAATTCATCATTGCACACATATTTAAACTTTATTTACATAACAAATTACCATATTTACAATCAACTAACTACTTTACTTAATTAATTAAAAAAGATTAAATATTTGTTAAACTCGACAAGATTTTTGTAACTGAACATATTTTTTTAAATATCAATAATCCAAGATAATAATTTGTCCCTTGTGTTTTACCATAATAATTTCAAAGTTCAATATTTTTTTAATTGAACTTAGGATAGGCACCTGTAAAAAGTATGCTTTTAGAATTAATTCAATAAAAGTTAATACTTTTGTCTTCCATAAATAATTATGTTTTAAAATAGGTAAATCTGTGTGTTATAAATATGGGCTAATTTTTGAAATTGAGCGAAATGAGTTATTTCTTTAGAGGTTACCATTTTTCTCGTATTCAAACTAACAATTAAGGGTGGGTTGCACCAAAGTACCAGTTATCGTAACAGTTAAAGTCAAATGTAACAGTACAATACTGCTAACTATAACCGTTGAAGCGACATAGGTTGCACCGTCGTATTTTAAGCATAGTTAGTTACCAGGCTTACATGTATAATGACGTCCGTGGAGGTTATTCGACGCGTCTGACAGATAAGTTGACAATAACAATAGCTTGAACCGGTCAAGTTTGGGCGGTTACGGTTAGCGTTAAAATTATGACGTATTTTGACGATTTACAAAATGGTGCACTTCATTTTTCACCTAACCGGTACTTTGACTACACAGTTATTGTTATAGTAAGTTGGTGCAACCCAGCCTTAAAAAGCGTTAAGTGATAATTACTACCTGCCTTGGCTGACGATTGAAAGTAAATATGCCTAGCCATTTAAAAAAATCGACAAGTAGGTCAATCTGTATAGTAATATATAAAAAATCAGACTAATATGGAATCGGAAACTTTTTTGTGGTACATAATTGATCTGCCCAAAACAAATCATGCATATTTTTAAGTCTTACCACAAATAGCAAATTACATAGGCTTTCACTGACTGAAAAAAAAGTCATATCTCCTAAACTGACAATAATTACTTATTCATTTAGGTAAACCTTAGTTTAGTCAAAGAAAAATAATATTATTACAACAATATTTCATGACCCATTTTTCCATATACACATACAACTACCTATACCTAAATATACACATTCACAGCACATGTTTACGTATAACCAACCTCAAATCTCAATTCATTACAGAAGGCACTTGTGACGTAAAGATCAATAAAAACGTCCATAGAGTTAATTCACCATGAAGTCGCTCTGAGTCATTGCTGGCTACGGCATCTGAAACAAAGAAACAGTCAAGTGCGAATCGGTTCTTGATCTAGTTAAGAAGACATTTCTATTTAAGGCTCCTCCTTCGGCACTACTACTAGCGCCACTTCCCAAAAAAAAATCTTTTTCTGTTAGTGAGCTTAGGGCTTAGCCAAAGTCACAATCGCAAAACGTTAACTAGGTACGACAAGAACAAAATGTATGGTATTGACATAAGATTGACCACAGTTTATATCAATCCCATTTTGGTTCTTGTCGACATTCGTTAGCTTTTGAAATTATCACTTTGACTACGGGTGCTGATCAGAAATCCTCGTGCAACTTTTTTGCTAGTATCCTTAACTTACATTAGAACCTCTAGTCATTGATATTCTATCCGCTTTAGAAACCTTTACAATAAGTGTTTGCCGTTTTTAGTAATTTTTACAAAGAAAACTAACTTACAGAAAGATAAATTATATTTTTTTATTAATTCTGTATTCAAGATCGCTAGCGCTGGTAGCAGCCTTAACAATATAATTTAACAATATAATTTGAATTTCTGGACATATCTATAACAAATTAGATTAGATTTAAAATTCTTTGCTAGAGATCTACTAATTTCATTAGACATTATAAATAAAGCCCCTCTTCTAGCGCCCGTAAGGGCCCTTAATTGAAATTACCAATCCAACGTGTAAACCTATTTCTTCATTAAAGAAGCAATAAAGTATTAAGTGTGTCCACTGACAAGTATGTATAAGAAGTATGCCCGATGGTCATATTTTTTGGCAGAGAGGGTCGCCTGTCAGTGGCTACTACAGTTGATTTTATGCTCTACTAGCGACCCCCGCCCCGGCTTCGCATGGGTATAAAAACCTTCCTATTAAATCACTATATCTATTAAAAAAACCGCATAAAATCCGTTGCGTAGTTTTAAAGATTTAAGCATACATAGGGATATAGGGACAGATAAAGCGACTTTGTTTTATACTATGTAGTGAAGCCACTAACACATCTGGATTTCAATCCCATACATTTTGTTCTTATCGACATTCGTTAGCGTTTTGTAATTGTGACGTTGGAACTCCAGAACCGCAAAATCTAGGATCACAATTTCAGCGTACTCTAGGCTTTAAAGGTTCACTATCGGATGATGATAATGTCTCTAATTCTTGTTTCTTAAATGACGGAAAAACAACAAAGTTTAGTTTTAATCTGTATCTTCGCGGTCCGTTACTCAAAAAATAAACTTTGCCACATTTTATCCTGTATATCACTAGAAAACTTTTTTCGGGTGAAGCGACAGCCGCCGCGCCTCGTTTAAAAGTCGTTTCGGTAATAAATTCAGAGATTTCATTCCCGTCTTATCCCGAGTATTCCCGAGATTTGGAGTCCTACTCTCACGCAATCTCGTGTCATACAATCGTAGTTTACGTAAGGTTCTGTAAGGTATTTCGAGTGAAACTGGCGTGGAATGGCTTTTTTATATTGCTTTGTTAGATTTTATCCCGTTTTATTCTTTTATCATTATATTCATAAATCAATTATTATTTATTCACTGGGAATTGTTAAAATTACCCCAAGTTTAGTAGCATGATTCTGTTGATTCTAAATTTAGTTAATTCCTTGAATTTTATTAGGTACTAGCGACCCACCCTGGCTTCGCATGGGCATAAAAACCTTCCTCTTGAATCACTCTATCTATTAAAAAAACGCATCAAAATCCGTTGCGTAGTTTAACACATTGCTGCACACACTACGTCTATAGACGTTATAACAATTAAACTTCTATTGTGTTTTCAAAACTGTCCAGCAATGTGTTAAGCGTACAAAGGGACATAGGGACAGAGAAAGCGACTTTGTTTTATACTATATAGTGATGATAACTAAAATGTACACTGTATTTAGGAACCCTTTGGCGGATAGTTACGTATTCATCCTATGATGTCTCATCCTACTAATTATTTTCTCATTGCTTATCCTATTTAAGGCTGCTTCCAGTGCTAGTGTCCTTGAAAATATAGAAAAAATAATTTATATTTCTGTAAGTGAGATTATCAGAAATCCTCGCGCAACTTTTTTGCTAGTATCCTTAAGTTACATTAAAACCTCGAAAGTCATTGAAAACTATAAGTCATTGATAGCTATAGTAAATATAGCTATAGAAACCATTACAAAATGTGTGTGTTAAGTGGCCGTTTTTAGTAATTTTTACAGAGGAAACTACAGAGGACTACTTTATTAAAAACAATCGTCAATTATAACTCTGCTTGTATTTTTAAATAATTATTTGAAGAAATAACGTCATCACATTTTTTTTTTGGTTACGACCATTAAAATTTATTATTTGTGAGATGAATTTGAAGTCACGACCTTCACTTCTTATCTCTGGGCTCAAAGGGATTATGTACCTTTGATCATTGCACGACTTGTGAATATCAAAAACACAAAGTGCTTAACAAGAAAATAATCCAATTAAAAACATATCTATCTACTAAGATATTTATTATATCACGACTACTTGATAGTAAGAATTTTTGATGATGATTTTGTTTTGTAAAATATTTTATTTTAATTGCCTTTTGGGCGCATTGCTACGATTTAACGACTCACGGGGATTTAACGACATTACAACTTATAAATGTTTATTTTTAATTATTTTTAAGAAGGTTTATTTTATATTAATATTTAAGTAAATATTCGTTTTTAGTGTACGTATTAATTATGTATATTTATTTATTTATCTTTATTGCACAAAATAAAATTTATCGCACAATAAGGACTTAATGCTTAGAGCATTGTCTAAAAGTCAGTAACAGTTTTAAATGCTCTTTGTATAAAGAGGTTCGTTAATTTATTGTTGATATATCACACCAAAGTATATGAAGATAATAAAATAGTACTATTATTTTCTATTACGTCGTATTATTACTGGTACTATTATATTCTGTGACTTTGGGAAAAACAACAGCAAACCAGCAAAGCTCACTTAATGTAGAACGTTTTTCTTCGCATTAATTTTTCTTGCCCTGTAAACCAATTAGGGACGTACAACTGGCATGTTTCAAAGCAACAAAATTAAGAGTATCTTAAACTAATCTAAACAAAAAAGATTTATAGAAAATCCTGCTATTTTTAGAATAAATGCAGGAGTGTATAAGTTTATTTCGATTTCTAGTCAAAATTCAAACAATGTCTCAACTGTTGTAGTGCCTATTATGTCCTGTCTGTGGCAGAGGCGGCTTTATAGGAGCGACAATAGATGCAATCCGGGTGGTAGCATACTGGGCTTCCAAAATTATTACGGTCATCGACATGAAGAAGAACACGAGGTCTAAATAAGAATATAGCAACCTGAACAATACTCACTATTTTTACTAAACATATAAGAAGATATAAGAGGGCGACTGGCAACATAAAGTCGCACGGACATGCTGCGGACGTGCGGCGGCCTCGTCGCCAGTGTCGCGCGACATCGCAGCGACAAATAGCCGCGGTGTGTCGCGTAGTCATCAGGAAACACGTGTAGTGTCCGCCATGATGCACGCAGGCCTTCGCTGTCGGCCCCTGAGACGTGGGTCACTCCGACTATGAGTGGGTCCTGTGAAAGAATAGGGTTAGTGTTAGTACAGTGGAGTCCAGTAAACTAAAGTTGGATGTGATGTACCGTTCCCTATGGGGAGGGGCCCGAACTTTACCGTGGGTAGGTTGGGTTGTTGATTGAATTTAGTAAATTAATATTATTTTAAAATAAATACGCTGGCTTATTTATCTCTAAAAGACTGTTAAGAAAATCAATCCAATTTTGAGAGTAGTTACCTCCTAACAGCATCCCAAGCGTGATATAGCATAACGCCTAACATTTTGAGATCATATTTCAAGATTTATCTCGTCACGTTATATGGATCATTAGCATAGCAAGGCTTGATTTATGGACATCATGTATGTCTTTGCATGTAAATTATGAAAATATAATTTTAGCATATAAATTCTCAATTTTTTCTGCAACTAAGGTTAGGTTTGGCAATTATAAAAAGGATTACGAGGATGTTTAAGTACTTATAACTACGTTTAAAAATAAAAATACTTAAAAAAAGATTGAAAATAAAGATTCTTACATAAGTAAAAATATTTATTTTACCTAATAACTCACAAATTGCAGATGAGAAATTAATGAAATAATAAAAAAAAATAGATTAAAATAACAATCTAAACTTTCTGAGGGTTTATACCATTTTTTTTAAATAAATATATTGCTCCTCGAATTTGGCTCTAATTTTATGTACAAAATATTTATTTTTACAGACATAGTACCAAAAAGATTCAAAAATCGCACAAATGATCTTTCAAAGAATTGGATTTATAAAACTTACAATTTCAGTTCAACCTATTTAAATTAAATAAATTTATTGATTGATTGATTCAAATGTTTTACTCATCACTTATAAACTCGATCCTGATACAGCATTCGCGGAAGACTGAATCCAATATGAATGAAGCTTTAGTTTCCTTTTGACTTCTTATTCTTTGAAGTCGGCTATTGTCCAGCTTGTCTCACAGTACATTAAGTTAAAGTGCACACTGTACGACTTTAAAGGCGAGTTGAGTGGAGAACATAATACAATTAAGTTTAAATCTTACATTTTGACAATGAATGGATTATTATCTGTTATGAGTCTTGATAAAAGAAAAAAATTAAAAAAAAAAAATGGTTGCCTGTAAAGTCGGTTTTACGGGCGAAGATTTTACGTGACAAGGCATTCGGCGGGCCTCTCTCTCGTTCGGTGACTCATCGTAACGTTACCGAGCGTTACACTTTTTCATAAGTGACTCCCAGCCGCAACCTAATTTAAGACGTTGTCACGTCAAAAAAATAAGATTTGTAGTACGAGTACCTACCAAAAATTTGGAATCAAAATTTACTCTTTGATAAACATAACAATTGTTGTGTATACCAAAGTTGAAATCATTTTTTTAATTCTCAATATAGTATATTCTAATTACTTATTGACGTCATTCATTTCTCACCAAAGGAAAGGAAATATAAAATCTATATGCTTATACTATAATATTAATGTTACTACTCGCCCAATATAAACATTGTCTATACTGAATAGATTCAACGCATTGACCCGAAGTTCCGCTGCTAATGGTCCAAGAGAGCCAATTGACGGGAATGGATTGATGAGCGATTGATTACGATTGATTGATTGAAAGATGATGCTGCATTGTTAATTATAAAGTAAGATTGATATCGATTTGAAGTAGTTTGAGTGTTGATTCTATTGTCTCTGAATTTGAATTTAATAGAAAATTTTCATGTGATTGTATCAAATCGTTCTGATTCTCTCGGCTACAAAATGTGAGACATACATATAGTTTGAAACCAATATATAGTGGGATACATATAAAAGTATACCAATTTGCCATAACACTTAAACTTTAAGCAGTAGGCAATCAGATGGGAAGCAGTTTCCGCCTATGGCCTGTAAAGGTCCAAGTTTCCAAAACGCGTTGCTGACCCTGAACTGTGTATACTTTGTAGTCCACTGTACTTTCTATACACCATCTTAACATTTTTCTGGGTACCAACCGCCAGAGACCTTAAACAATTACCATATATGATTTCTGGATTAAAAATAGAATACCCCCTTTCTTCCCATCATTCAAATTGTCAATAAGCAAATAGAAAAAAAGTAAAATGTGATGTTTCGACCAATTTCCATAACATACAGATTGGCAACAACGGAAATTAAGTGGTGTGAATAATGAACTGATTCATTAAAATAACTAACGGAATATCGTTAACATTATGAACCAATCAAAAATAAATTGACTATCGAATTGGGTAGCAGTACTCTGTAATTTGTTGGAAGCATATTCAGACTGTAAAATGGCCATCTATGCTAATTTTATAGATGTAAAAGTCAATTGTTGATCGTCTGGGTCTTTTTTGTGATCCTTTAATTAAAATTAAAATTATTCTCAATAATTACGAAATGATTAAAATTTTTGAGTTAGAATTTTACTAAACATTTATGATATAAATTAAGTAGACTATATGATCTAAGATTAAGTAGTAGTGTGTAGTGAAGATTAAGGTGAACTTAATAGTAGTTGCTTTGTGGGATAGGAATACAAAACGGGTTTGTGGTATAGGAATACAAAACAATATAATATTTTTTGTCCACGAATCTTAATTAACACCAATATTCGTTTAAATTACAAAGCAAAACAGTGTTTTATAATAAACACAACGATTTTTTGTTTGATAAAGATTATGGAAAATGATGAGAACAAAAATGGCCGAGCTTAGCGCAAAAGGCGGGAAAATCTTGGGAAAATGGAGGAAAATAAACATTTACCTTCGAGTTAAGAGGTTTCGGAGGAAAGCCTTATAAACGTTAATTAATTGAGTTTAATATAACACTCGAGAAACGTATCGAAAGTTATAAGACTTTATTGTTTATCTTTAGTCATAATATAGACGACTTATTTGGTTTGTTATATCTTATCGCTTCTTTTAAAGTAAAGTTATTACTTTCCGAAGCACGGAATCATCTTTATTGTCAGACAATCAGGTGATTAGGCCTGCAATGTCCTAACCAAACTGAAAACAACTAAACGAAGTATGCTTTCCGTGGGAATCTTACCACTTTAACCACTGGACCACGGAGGTGGTTAGAGCAGATAAAAAGAGAATCACGTCAAATTCCATTGTGATTTCAATTTACACTATGAATTATTTGTTTAATATAGTCCTATTATAACTGGCGAGCCATCGCGCAGAATAGAATACTAGCGCTTTCTCATTTTGGAGTCTCATCCATTTCGGGTCGGTGAGCCAGCGAAATAAATAAAAATACATCGAATGACTGACTCCGCAACGTTTAATGTCAAAGTAATAATAGAACTGAAATATATTTGACCTTTACCAACCTTTACGCCATTAATGTAATATCCGATTAAATATAGCTTAACTTAAATTTATATTATCCGTGAGCCGTGCTAAGAATAAATGAGAAAAAGCCCCGTTTCACCCCGTGGGGGTTTTGATTTCCTGAACGGATCTTTCGGCCCTCAGGACGATAAAAAAGTAAAGACGAAGCGCACTGGTGGAAGAAAAAAGTCACTAAAATATATAAGTACATTCCAAGTCCAAGATATTATGATCTATTTTTTCATTTACTATCACGGGTCTGCTGGAAGAAATTTCTATAGAAATAAGTAGCACCCTTGTACTAACAATGAATGAATTAAATAAATAAAATCTATACAAGTATTAATGAAAACGTTCATTTGCACGTGTCTTAACATCATTTTTTTTTTACCGAGCCCATCTCATCTAGAATTACCCAGCATAAAAGCCAAATGGTTTGATCGTATGGATTTAATCCTTAGTAAAAGCGACATTATATATTCATTTACAACATCCATTACTAAATACGAAATGAATCAATTCGAAATGATCAATTAACCATACGACATGTCAGTAAACAAGCATTTATAAATTATTCATAGTATACCTACTTACAATAGAGTATTCAAATGCTTAATATTTCATGAAATATTTCGATCTCGCTGTCTCTTTCAAGACAACGTGTTAAAATGTTAAGAGTTTAATGCTGCTACCACACATTCGCGTATTTGTCAAAATATTCGGCGAATAGGCAAATAGCAAAACTACCGCTCACACATGGAGGCAAATACCAAATATTCATACACACTTGGTTTTGCCCTATTTGCCGAATAGGAAAATAACGCAAAAGTTTTGGCCAAATATACCGTCCACACATAGAGGTTAATTGTCAAATAGGCAAATGTTCGAATACAAAGCCAAGGTAACAGCATAACAATAATGTCCGCTTTGACGTCAACCACGAAATGGAATCGTATGTATTTAAGAAATTGCTAGCCCACGTTAGACAGGCATGCTATAAAATAGCTTAAAACGCGCGTATAATACCTTGGGCCAGAGTTAACTCTATACAGGCGCTCGGACCATAACTAAAAAAATAATTTAAAACCCCAAGCATAACAAAACCGTGGTTGTTCTAAATTTAATTTATTTCGCTAATTAATAAAATATTACAAGTCTGTTGCGCGCCGTCTCTTTTTATCATTAACCAGCAATATTAATGGGGATTTCAATGATTAGCCATTTTATAAAAGTTCCGAGGTGGGCCCTTTTGATCGGGTTATAAGCGGGAGTCCTCTGAAAATTATCCGGGGTTTTTATCAAGTTTTAAAAGCAGTTTTGATGATCGGCTACGAGTTTCAATCTTTTAATGTCACAATTTTGAGGAAACTTTTGTGAGTTTATTTTGTTGTCGCTATTTTATTTATCTATTTATTTATCACAAAATCCACAGCTCTTAATCATATTCCAATAGTTCCTTAAAATACACTGACAGCCAATAACGGATTTACATTATATAGGTATAACATTAAACACGAGAAGAATTTAAGATAATATATATATATTTAGACGTTTAACTGTAAATATCCTAAAGCTTTTTGGAACTCCCTCCACCTCCCATGGCTCCACCAACGAGTGCGCTGTACTTGCATTTCGCATCTCTTTCCAGTCGCACCTGCTTGATCTCCCTACAAGTTCTCTATAGTGTCGCCTATCTATGCAATTATTGTATTTTAATTAAGCTTTTTGCCACTTGTAATTCCTCAAATTTTGTGTGTCAAATGAGGTTTTAAGCCATTGAAAAAGCTGATGATACACGACTACACAAAATGTAGTTAAGCCGTTTGGCGGAAAACCTGTACATCCATTGTTTTTATATTGCCTAATTACTGCTCATAGTCAGGACTTAAATACATACGAGCATTTGCACCGGATAAATCGCGAGAGCCTATTTTGATTTCCGGAATCGCAGCAAAAAAGAACCTATATAAGGCCTTTTATGTCCACACCAAGTTCAGTGAAAGCGTGACAGACAGACAGACTTCCGAATTTAAAATATAAGAATCGATTTTAGATTGCAAAAAGCTAATTTCATCGATGATGGCGAACCAAACAATTGAAAGTTATAAAAATATAGTAAACTACCTTTCGCCCGCGCCTTCGCCCGCATGAATTTCCCGCGGGAACAGTGCTTTTTCCCGGGATGAAAGGTATAAGCTTCTCAGTACTCCTAGCTATGCGTATTTATTTAGGAAGATTGGTTCAGTAGTTAGGGTGTGAAGAGGTAACAAACAAACAAAAATATAAACTCACTTTCGCATTTATAATTTTAGTTGGATCGGATTAAAACAAAAATTCCTTTGGAAAATTTCAACAGACACCAAGTTAATCACAAAAAATTGTCGTATTTTTAAGAACTGTCACGTATTTATTGAGAAATATTTGGTAATTTATAAATTTTTTAAAACATCATTTACAAATTGAATGCAATAAAAATCATGTTGATTTTAAACTTTATGGTATTGTGATAATGCTTGTTTCACGGCAAATATAACGTGGCCTTTTTGAGGTGCCTTCGTGTGGAATAAATGTCAGTAACGCCTTTTGCGTACCAAATCTGAGCGCACGCTTCATTGACGCGGAAAATTTATCTATCATTCAAACGAATGAAGTTTATTTTGATTTCTGAGTGAGTAAATAATCTTGAATATTTAATACGCAGATATTAACTGACCAAAAATGAGTTATGTATTAGGCAGTATAATATATTACTAAACATTAACAATTAAACTAAAAAATAGACTTTTTCATTATGTATTCAGATTTCATGTATTTTTTATACTATTAAGTAGGCAAACAGGCGTACGGCCCACTTGATGGGAAGCGGTAACCGTAGCCTATGAGACGCCTTTTATATTTAAATTTGTATGCATGTTTGTATGTATGTACGATTCTTTTTTTACAAGTCTTATTATCAGATTTTAATTTGGAGGTTTCTTTAGATTCCTAGCATTCTTCCGAGTGACATTAAGCTGATTTGTATATAAGGCGCTATGTGACGTCAAAAAGCAAACACAATAAAGTCTAAAGTCGTCAGTCGTGTTTTTTTCTTAATATTATTACTTTTTAATAAGAATTACAGGATTAAGCGTATATAATATCTTCATAATTCCGACCACGTAAGTCGTTCTGTGAGTAAAGTTATTGAAACACTACGTTAGAAATCCCAACAACTTGTACAAGCCGCTTTGACTCTTCGCTTATAATGCCTACGACCAAAGAGTGGAATTCAAAGTATCTACAAATGTGAACTCAAATAGAGGAGACTAGACTGTAACTTTTGTTACTTCTTTTCACATTAGAAATGGACATTTGAATTTTTCTATCTATGTAGATAGTTATGATATCATCAATGTTATCTTTTGCAGACCATCATGACGGGAAAATTGCCGAGAAGCGCAGAGTGGGAGGACGCAAAATGTCATGGCTGAGGAACATCCGTTAGGGGACTGGTATTAGAACAGTGGAACAGTTGTTCAGACTATGGTTAAGGCTAGATTTAAGGAGGTGATAACTAACCTTTAGTATTGAATTGGCATCAAAAGTAGAAGTACCTAGATGTTGTGTAAAGAATGATGGCGGAATTTTTACGAATAAAAAAAAATACGGATGAGTTGATTTTTTTTTAAAACATCATAAGAGTCCCAGAAATACATTTCTGTAAATAAAATATTTTTAAACCCCCGGGAAAAAAACTAGATTTTTATTATAAATTATGTTACCAGAACTTAAATATGGCAATGTAGAAAGTGAAACATTCGCATAGAGCCACGACTTCCAACTGCCAATGTCACTGTCATTCAAACTGACTTGAACTCTGTAGATTGCGGTCTACATAAAGAAAGTGCAAAGCAATAAATATATTGACTTTCCTAATATCCTAACCTAGTACTCTACTATAATCAATTAAATCAACTGTCAATGTCGATTTGACAATGCTAGCAACTGTCAGAGTGACATGATGTTTCAGTTGTGGTTGGGTGGGTTTTGTTTTAAATATGGCGATGGAAAATGAAACAAAAGGACGACTTTTAAAAAACGGAATAATTAAAAAACCCCGGGGTTTATAATTATTTAGTGGTGGTAAATGTGTAATTAGTTAAGTGTTCTTGCTAATGCGATTTGTTTCAAGTTATCTATATTTTTTGTTTTTTTTCGTACAAACGATATATGGGGCTTCGCCAGGATTCTTTTCTACTTGTTCTGATCACGTTCCGCTTCCGCTTCAGTATAACCTTAGCCTTAGGGACGGAACGTGGAATAAATTGGCTCTTTTTACATCTTTTTGCCAAGATCATGTTACAAATGTTTGCGAAATTATCTGCCGACTACATTTTTTTTTGACCATAATTATTATTACATTTATTTCGGATATCAATTATATTTACGAAGTATATATACCTTAAACATTGTACTATGTGTTATCTATGCTTTTGTATTCACTTATGTTTTAGTATAATAAAGTTCTATCGAAAATCGAAGATAGAAAAAGGATGTTGAGATGGTTTAGACATGTAGAGAGGATGGATGAAAGGAGACTGACGAAAGGTATATACAAAACAGGACATTGCAAGCTTGAATTTCAAAAGACACGTTCAGCCGTTAGCCAAACTGACATAAGTTCATTCAGAGACCTTGTGATGTATATAATTTCAACACCAAGTGTGTGCAAGGTCGATTGACTTTGTGATCCATACGATATGAATATATGAAAGGCAGGGTATGATGCATAGCATAGCGGAGGTACATCTATTCATTGTTTTTTTTCTGAGCGAGCGAGTGAGTGTCTTATGCATAGATTAAAAAAAAATACCGCGCGTGATTTCCGAACTTTATTTATTTAACTTTATTACAGAATTGTAAACGGTGGACTTAAAGCCTGAGGCTTAATCTACCAGTCAACCAAATGAGTGATGCAGAGAAAGGTAACGTGTAGTGCACAATTTTGAATCAATTATAATGATGGGAATTCTATGGTATTATGCAATAAGTAGGTGCATATTAATTATCAAACAAGAATAAAACAACTAAGAGCGACATATTTCAACTAATAAAAGTAGATATTATCATTATCGTACAAATTGACAAGTGATATTGAAGATTGTGTACCAACTTTGATATTTCATTTGGTCAATTTATCTTTTATTATTTTTTCTGTTCCTGGCATATGACTTTTCCACAAACCGGCTTATGATATTACGTAGAATAAGCTTACTCACGGGGTTTCAGCTTTTAAGGTCAAGGGTCAAAGCTTGGTCCGAGCGAAAGCTTTTTGATTTTATGGGTCCATGTAACGATAACAAAAGGCCGTGTGGTTTTATGTATTTAAACTTTAGATAGCTTAAGAGTAGATTACTCCATTTTTCGGGTGGATTTCGTAAAATGCGACCAAGGGACGAATAAAGACTTTTTTCACCTCTGACTGGTGGCAGATTATATCAATTAAAGTATTCTAAGGAGTGATGACGTTAGACAACCGGTGATAGAAATATCATAGCGTGCTATAGTGCCTCATTTAAAAAAAAAAAAAAAAAGTATTTATTTTTATGATAAGGTCTCTCTGTTGAATTTTATATACAAAAGAATTTATTTTTATTGTGCTAACTCTTTATTTGACCGAAATAACATTCAAGAGATGTCGCGTATTATAAAATTTGGGACTAATTTCACGGCAGATATAAAGGCAAAATTAATTTTATCGATAATAAAATTAATTGAAAACACAATGGCATTGTCCCATAAAAAAATTATTGAATCATACGAATGAATTGGGAATAAGTGAATGGATAAATAATGAATCCATTACCGTGAAAATAATGAGAGCACAACCCTTTAGGAAAACACGAATAAATTATTACTACTCGAATGCGTACATATGTTTTTATATAAATAGTTATTTTTAGGAAGTATCTATGACAACCAACTACTTTTGTTAAAGGTGCTTATCTTTTTTCTTATTATTTTCTAATAAATCCTTGGGTTCCTCGCAATTCGTCCTGATATTAAATTAGATCAACATTTATTTATTTATTAAAACTTTATTGTTCCATAAGTACAAAATACTTATATTGGCGGATTTAATGCTAAAAGCATTCTCTACCAGTCAACCATTGGGAGAAACAGAACATCTACTCGTACTATCGTTCTCTACCATAATATAAACATATTGAGAATTAAATCAAATATAAACTAAATATAGGTAACTAAATAAATAAATAAATTAGTAAATATATAGGGACAAACAACACAGATTAAGATACCCTCAAATTAAGTTCGAGATTTTTGTAATAGGATACTAACTCAACGATACTATATTTTATAACAAACAAATATATAGATAAACATCCTAGACCTAGGCAAATCAGAAAAGATCATTTTTCATCTTGACCTGACCGAGGATCAAACCCGGGACCTCCCGAGTAGCAGGCAGGCATGTTAAACATTACGCTACGTAGGTCGCAATCTAATAGGAAACATCATTCTACCATAGAATACTAACCCTTATACATACATACATATAATCACGTCTTTATCCCATACGGGGTAGACAGAGCCTAGAGCCATAAGACATTAGGCCACGTTTAGCATAATGGTAGTTGAAACAGGAAATCAATAGTGATGGGGAGTTTTTGGAGGGAAAGTAAACTGTCGCTATGTCGGCGCTGTATTTATTTCCCAAAACTTAGGTTTTTTCAACTATTTGTGCTTAATATTGGTGGATTATTATTCGCAAAGTGTTCGTGAACAAGCGTGAGTGTTAGGAAGTGATACAGTGTTGATTACGTGACTTTTATCTTTGTCACCAAAATCTCCCAAGTTATAGCTAAGTGAAATTTTTCCACCGCTTCACTTAGCCATCTGACTGACTAGAATTACTCACTTGACTAGATTAGACTACTGACTTGACTTTTTGACTAGACTTGACTAAAGTAGGACTGAAGAAGATTAATAAATTGAAGAAAGGCCTTAAAGGACTAGTTTCCATGGCCGTAAAAAGTATTATAAAAAAAAAAATAGTGATGGGTTGCTAGCCGCATCGCCTATGTCATGATTTTCCCATTCGGCGATTCCCTCAGACGACTTTTACGGACTTACTTTTATTTATTTATTTATTTCACGTGAAGTGTCGGGTAAGAGAGAAAGAGCCAAAACATACCTATTTTAGTTAAAATGGGCTTATCAAACGTTGCTTAATACGGGGGTAAAGCACTAAAAACTATAAGTAAAAACCATAAGTATTGAAGAAAATGACAGTGACTTCAGTGTATACTACCTAGTTATAACTGTTATTGTACAATATTGTACAATTGCATAGATAGGCGACACTATAGAGAACTTGTAGGGAGATCAAGCAGGTGCGACTGGAAAGAGATGCGAAATGCTAGTACAGCGCACTCTCCCGAGATTCGGCTCGTATAACCGAGAGGTTGGTTGAGCCATGGGAGGTGGAGGGAAGTGTTATTGTACAATGTGAATGCAATAAATAAATTGATATTAATAGCTCTTACCTCCTGAGGCTCAGAGTCCACAAACCAATCTATGGTGGCTGCTGGTAGGGAGTAGTCTGAGGTACAGTTGACCAGTGCTTGTTCCCCGGCCTGGACGAGGGTTGGCAGCCCGGTGATGAGGGGTTCATACTCTGGCAACACTGCGAGAAAAAGATTTTTTTTATTAACACGCTTATATTAGCTTCATCAAGATTCAAGATTCAAGATGCTTTATTTGTTGAACATATTATAGTAACACTAGCTGTTCCCCGCGGCTTCGCCTCGCGTGTGACTCGGTTATATCGCGCCCAAAAGTAGCCTATGTTTGACGTCAGGTCGTTAACTACATCCCTACCAAATTTCATCACAATCGGTCCAGCAGTTTAGCCGTGAAGAGGTGACAGACAGACAGACAGACTTTCGCATTTATAATATTAGTATGGATACACATAAATTACATGAAGTAAAAAAATAAATATAAATCAAAAATAAATAATAATAAGTAGAATAGTTAATTCACAAATATAAACTTGCCAGAGTCGACTCGCTAAGAAGAAGAAGAATTACATGAAGTTATCTATGTGTTTGATTGCTTGTCAGTTTGTAACCGACTTCTTTGAACTTGATTTTGACACGTTAACGCCCGAATCTCAGAACATTATTAGTTATTGTTCTGAGGCCCGAATACTCAATCGCTACTCAATTTTGTGAGCTGCTCAAGTATCATGCTATCGCGCTGAACGTCAACGATATGACAGTGACAGTAGTGTTTTAGTAATCGGGAGTTAGAACGGTCAGGTAGGTACATGCTTCGGCAGTACATATACTACTACTAGAACGGTCAGATTTAATTGAAACTTTCTATAATTATCAATCAAGGACCGATGACAATCTCTTTAAAAGTGGAAAATAAATATACTTAATTTAAAAAACTAAAAAACAAACTATAAAACGAAATATAATTTTAAATAAAAAGCGTGTGGGGTGCTTGTATCATATTTTTCATTTATCGAGCTTTTATAATGAAATTTATTTTGATTATGATTTTTAAAAAAAGGATTTTTTTGATAATCATTTATAACAATTTTACACCCAGTTGCATACATTTTGTAGTGAACGCTGCTGATGTGGCATAAAATATTGTATATGCCTATGGTCTGTCTTGCTGTAAAAATGAAATCATGGGAAACGAGAAGGTTTTCTATTCAGCTGGGGACTTAAAGGCTCTTGAAGACTGTTCTAAATCATCTAATTGTGTTCCAGTGCCGCGTACTGCAGTAAATCTAAGGAACCTTTCGGTCAGGATGTCATCATATCTAAGTAAGGACCATAATTAAATCATACCCTAGGCTATGAAGAAACACAGGATGTAAATTGGAAACACGTTTAGATAAATATCCAACTAATATTATAAATGCGAAAGTGAGTTTGTATATTTGTTTGTTACCTCTTCACGCCCTGTCTTTTGAACCAATCTTCCTGAAATTTCGCGTACACATAGCTAGGAGTTTTGAGAACGACATAGGGTACCTTTCATCTCGGGAAAAAGCACTGTTCCCGAGGGAATCTCACGCGGGCGAAGCCGCGAGCGAAAGCTAGTGGTAAAATAGAGTTTATGTATGTGGGTGTACAAGTAAAATTAAAAACCCTAAATGTAACAGTTACCTAGTTCATTAACTACCTATTCCGTTATTTTCATAATTAATTAAGCATAAGGTATCTCGTATAGTGAACAAGGCTTGAATCATAATTAATTACAAGTTCCCTGATGGGCTTGTTGCGTGAAACATTTGTGGCATAGCAAATTAGAATCGGTAACTAATCTCAATAAAGTTAGGGTATGTACCGTCATCATCATCATTTCGTCTAGGTGATATGGCCAATCAACTATACACACCTTGGTGTCATAGTTCTTTGAGACCGCTTCTCGTTCTCTGACGTAATTCCTTTAACGACTACCAGATGGCAGCTGTGCAGACTGACCGAAATGGCGAAGCATTATGGACGTTATTTACTTGTTCTTGACGTCCTGTGCTCTACCGTGGAGGCATGGAGTATCCAATGGACAATACAAAATAATGCTCTTTCCCTTCGAGGACGAATCAGAGGAGATCCGTAGGAGAACAAAGGTTGCCAACATAGCCCAGCGGATTAGTTCTTTGAAGTGGCAGTGGGCGGGCACATAGCGCGACGAACTGATGACCGATGGGGCAGAAAGGTTTTCGAATAGCGACCATATACCGGCAAGCGCAGCTTCGGATACGCCCACAACTATATCGTATGTAATTTAGATCATTATTTCTGTATTGTATTAAAAATCAAAAATCGGTACTTAACATTCTTCTAGTTATAAGATTTGTTGCTTATATTAGAAATACAAGATCATTTTAGATAAGCTTATTTTAATCGTGGCTTTAAGGTATCGTCGAGTACCACTTTACCTCAGGAAAATAGAATGTACTACTTTTTGTTGTCAAGAAAATTGAGAACATTTATATTTATTATTTATAAACATCTCAGTGAATATAAATTTATTGAAAACGACATTCGATATGTGAGTTCTGAAATCTACGGTATTATAAATAGAAAACATGAAAGAAATTCCTCTACTGAAATATCTGAAATGGAACGTCATTTGCTTGTATGCATAAAAACGTTCCCTTTTACGTTATTCAAAGTATTTCATATTTACTATTCTCTATAATATGTTAGATAAATATGTAGAGGGGTGTTTTAGACATTTTTACGTTTTAAAATTCTGTCAATAGTCTTGATATTGTAAGTACCGATGTATCGTAATTTTTGTATAAATATGAATTTTAAAGTATAATCTGCAAGTCTATTTAATACCTTTGTCTCAAAACCTTTGTAAGTATCCCTTAACACAAGTCTCGAACTTACTTTGGGCAATTCAATCTGTGCAATTTGTCCATGTATATTTATTTATACACTATTTTCCAATGCGCTGACATAGACGTGTCACTAAATTTAAATACTTGAATAACTAAATAACTACAAGTGCAAGTGGGACGAAGGGTTCCCTATACAATCTTTAACAACGGCAAAAACAAAACATGCCTGTCTTTAATATTTATTTTACGAGACCAAAAGACCACGGATGCGTGAGCTTACCAGATAACGTCATATTCGCAGACTTCCTGTCAACAGCAAACCTTGGACCTTCGCTGGAAACCTCGCAGGTATACTTGGCTGTTCCCCTCTCAGGCTTGACGGTGATGACGCAGGACCTGGAGTCACAGGAGCTGTTCGTCACCGAGATGCCTGTGTTGTTGAAGGCTCGAGTTTCGTACTGTTGACAATAACAATTCAAATTATTATCGACATTAAATAAATTCATAAAATAAAAAAAAATATACGGTCTGTGATTGTGGTTTAGTCTTATTTGATCCACAACCAAAAATCCTTAGAGCTTTAAAAGTTCGCTCTTTGCCCCCATTTTCCCGCAATAAAAAAAGTTCTAGACAAAAAAAAACAAATAAATAAAGGAACACGTGCACCAAGTTTTATTAGGAACCGTTCGTAAACATGGTTACGGACAACTTTCCCCCTTTTTTACCCCCATTTTGCCTCCAATCAAAAAAGCTCTCGACAAAAATGTGAAAAATAAAAAAGGAACACGTGTGCCAAGTTACATTAGAATCCGTTCAGAAATGCGACTCCAGCCCAGAACAAACAAACAGACAGACAGACATACAGGCGAAAGCAAAATTTGCCACTCTCGAAATAGAGACTCTCACTCGTTGAAAATTGAAATAGGTGTAAGTCAATCAAATTTTATCTGGTATACTTTTATACGTAGGCTAAGGAAAAGAAAAGGAGCTGTCTATTCTAAGACTCCCTACAGCCCAGTTAATTAACATCATTGCTTGGTAAAATAGATGTAAAAAAATGTACGTATATTGAAATTAAGCATGTTCCATCAAGCATCAAAGGTTGTCGTAATTTTTAATGGGGTCGTAGAGGGCTATCAGCCGTTACCCCCCCTTTCCCCCTTATGCCTCTGTGCAATTAATTCAGCCCATTTACGGGGTCAATTTAGGCCAAATAATGCTTATACTTGCAATTATCGTGAAAAGCGATGCGTGTTGTTTAGAAATGGATGAATTTATTTCTGAATTTTGCAACACACTTTATACATACAGCGATATACAGGGTGTATTATTTTTAACTTTGATTTGAAAATTAATTACATTGTTGATACTTTTTGTTGTATCAAGTTTGATAAGATAAATAATGAAACTAAATTAAAAGAGATATTTTTTTCTACAGATTATTAATCTTTTTTTTTTAAAGCTATTTTTCGTTGTTCGATATAATATGTGTATACTCATTTTGCCCGACTGAAGCGAAGTCAAGGGATGGGTAATGATTTGACAGTATTTATGTGTATTTTTTTTCTATACCTTGCCCGGTCTTCGGTATGATTTCTCATCTTAGAGCATTAAACCGGAGTCGCCACACGCACTTTCTACGAGAAAAAGTCTGCCACATTCTGCGCGCGGCCTGAGGAAATACATACAATAAGTTTAAATACTAACACAATATTCTAATACGTCGCTACGCCTACACTTGACTTTTGTTGGATATAACAAAAGCAAAAAAAACGCACTCGAGTATAAGCAGTATGACCGGCGTTCTTATAATTTTGGTAGAGGGTCGCCTAAGTGTCTACACCGGTTGGTTTCATACTATAAGCTTTTTATTTACAGAAATTCTTACAAAATGTTTAAGTATATATTAAACTGTCAAAACTTTTTTTTAGTTTTACTTAAAATACAAATATCTCAAATCTCTGTTGGTTACGATTGTGTTAACAATTTGAGCTTGGTTTTGAATGTAAATCATCTACTTCTAAATTATGTAGAGACGGTCGTGCTTACTTCCTACTCTCAATGTTTTAGAGCAACGTTGGTGGGGCCACGAAATCAGCGATTAATACTAACTTACAGTCTCAATGAAGAGAGGATTAATGCTCAATAGTGGTCTAGTCATTCTGGAAATCCTTGGGGGAGGCCTATGTCCAGGACAACCTGCGGCTGAAGTGATGATGATGATGAGTGGACAAAAAAACACTGCTATGATGATGACGATATATAACAGGTTAATAAGAATTAACAATAAACTACTTACTATTGCCTTTTCATGGATTTTGTATTAGAGAAATAAGAGACTGATATAGAGGTGAAACTTTGCCTAAAAAGCAAATATTAAAAAAAAATATTCGGGTGGTCAATCTTATGTTAATCTTCATGTTATTTTATTCGCTCTTTTTCGACATCCACGGAAAGATATGAAGTAAGTCTATTCTAAAGATACAGGACATTTGAATAGCAAATGCTAGTATTCAATATACAATTTTGACGTATTTCAAATCAGAATCATTGAGTTTCGTGGCCCCATTTCAAACATATAATATGCAAACTCGATTACCATAAATTTCAACGTTTTTGCGTAATTTTTCCTCTATTTTAGCGCGTGTAGTACGTTTCATGTTATGCTATATTCCTTTTTAAGGCTGAAAAATCATATTATTCTTATTAGTTTTGGTGCTGTTAATGAACAGTTAAAAGCAGTTTTATTATAACACAAGTCTCGAACTTACTTTGGGGCTAACTCAATCTGTGTGATTTGTCCCTATATATTTATTTGTTTATTTATTTATTTATTTACAACTAGCTTGTAGCCCACGTAAAACTCTGTATATCGCGCTCAAAAGTAGCATTTTTTGATTACTGGTTCTAAACTATATCCATACCAAATTTCATCAAAATCAGTTCATCGGTTTTGCTATGAAGCTGAACAGATAAACAGATAAAGAGACAGACAGAGAGACTTTCGTTATTATAAATATTAGCATGAAATATGGAAGTATGGATCAATTAAAAGTTAAGTTTAAATTACAAGTTTTAAATTTGTTAGATTTTTTTAAGTTACTGGCTAATACAGTAGCGAAACATCTTTGTAGCGAGACACTCGCCAGAAAAATATATAAGAATATATATTATATTTCTCGCGAAGCAGTAGTAGGTAGAAAGCGGAGAAGGTATAGAGAGGAACTTGATAGCAAAAGAGAATAGTATATACAGATAGATATATCTTAAGCCACGAGTTTGCAGCGCGTTAGTGACACTCACGGTATCACGAGCGTAAATAGGCTATGGCGACCATGTGCCCATATTTCTCAGGCCGTATGCTTGACACACAACCTAATCGTATAAAAAATATATAATTATTGTGTCTTAAATAGTTTGTGGGAAAATTTCCGAAAATTGAAATGTCAGGAGACATGGTGCTTCATTGTATGTCTTAATTAATATGCGTTTTATGAATATTTATACGCGTTTCGAATTAACAGCGTGACATCATTGCCTTAATTAAAAATTTTGCCGGGAAAATTTTTATTTTGTCATAAAGTGGTTATTAAAAAATCTTTTAATCATCGTTTGTATGACAAATTGTTATGAAAGTGCTTCAAAACCATAGATTAAAAAAAAATTGCCTGACCGCGCGTGATTTAAAAATTCTATGTTCAAAACATATTTATCGCCGCTTTAACTTGTTTTTAGAATAGTACCTGGGCGACCGAGCTCCGCTCGGTAGTTATGGTATCCATCCATACTAATATTATAAATGCTAAAGTCTGTCTGTCTGTCTTTCTGTCTGTCTGTCTGTTGCTCTTTCACGGCCAAACGGCTGGACGGATTTTGATAAAATTTGGTATTGATTTAGTTGAAGACCCGGGGTCAAACATAGGCTACTTTTTGTCGCAGGTGGAGCTGCGGGAAACAGCTAGTGGTGGTATTCGTCGGAATCTTTTTTTTAATGTTTGTTATTGTTCGATTTCTCAAAGACGCTTGAACCGATTTGAAATAATTTTTTTTGTCTAAAAGGTTGGACCGTCTAGTTGGTCCCATATTAGTTTCAACAGGTTCTGATGACGGAATCCTGAGAAAATGGTGATACTTGGATGACTTGTGATTTGAAACTATAATCTTTCTTAGGAAAATATTTTAATACGTTATAACCGAATTAATAATTCTTTCAAGCCATTTTAAAATAATATATGCGCGATTTATACTGATTTAATACTTTTATACTCCAAAACAAAAAAAAACACAAAAAAAAGAAAAACAAAACTTTCTTTAGTTGGGATTTGAACCTGGAACCACCAGAGTACAAAGCAGATGTCTTAACCACTGGGCTATCGAAGCTGACCCGCCGATATTGAAATTATTGAACTAAACTTACAATTTCATGCGGAAAATCTTTTTGCTGGAAAATATGGGAAATCGAATTTCCCCAGACATGGAACCTGGCTAGATTAATTTTTTGACTTTATAAGAATCTATGTTTAAAACTTCAAAGAAATCGTTAGAGCCGTTTTCGAAAACGCGAGACAAATATATATATATATATATATATAAATATACATACATACAAATATTGCTCGTTTAATAGTATAGGATTATTTGTTATTAGAGCTATAATATAAATGTAAAGAATTTCTTGTTATGGCACTTGTGTGTTTGTCTGTATGCCTTTTAATTAGGTACGTTCGATTTTTTCCAAATCAAGTCTTGTTCTTAACTTCATTGATTTTGAAATAGTCTGTAGAGCGGCCATGATTTTGTGATTCTAAGTTAATCAAAATATTACAAAACCGCGTTTGCTCTGCCGACTATTAATTTTGTTATTTTTGGTGTAACTCAAAGAAAATCAAATGATAAAAAATAAAAATAAGAAAATAGGTATAAATTGTTATTTTTTTAAAGTTGATATCGAATAGCCCTAAGCCAATGGCTCTATAAGAGACGACGAGCGAACATTTTTACTCTATGTTTCTTTATCGTCCGAGCGTGCTTCCCAGAGAATTTCTTATCTTACGCTTGAGAGCCCAGGGTATACTATTTTACACGTTATACCTATACATACAAATAAAGACTTAAAGAGGTCATACACCACATCCATCTTTACAAATAATAAAGCTAAAGAGTTTGTTAGTTTTAACTTTAGAAGGTACTGAATAGAATAGAATAGAATAGAAAAACTCTTTATTGCACCAAACAAATGTATACATAATTTTGTTAAAAACTAGGTAAGGTACAAAGGCGGACTTATCGCTAATGCAATCTCTTCCAGTCAACCTTAGGGTGGATGGAAAACAAAACCAAGACAAATCAAAAGGCGAAGGCGCAGTATATATACTGGTCGAATTTGAAAACCTTTTTCTTCCTATGATAGCCTAGTTCTTCCGAAAGGTTGAAGGCAAGTTCATACACACCACATACAAGTGAAACCGCGGGAAACCGATAGTAATAAATATGCCTAGAAGAGACTTTCTGCCAATTTCGATTATGGTAGTCATGACCCTCAGTTATGTCTAAAAGAATACTAAAGGATTGTATTCTTCAAAGTCTGTACCGATATCAACTAAGAAATTTAATTTAAAATGTACACAGTATAATATACTGTTAAATAAATTCAATAGAAGCTAGTTAAAACGAGTAGTATACTATATCTTGGTAATTTATTCTGCTCCCCTCTCCGGTTGTTCCGGCCGTAAACAGTGTTAGCGGTTTGAGCAGCTGCAACTTCATAATGTCCTGGTACCGTGATGTGCTGCGAAAATTATTTACTCTTTTGAATTGATGTTATTCAGAAAATTTAATTTCCTGTTTTAAATAGGATCTAAACAACTGCAAATTTCTAATGTCTTAATAGTTCGGATAAGTATTTATAGATTAACTAGCTGTTCCCCGCGGCTTCGCCCCGCGTGGGACTCGGTTATATCGCGCCCAGAAGTAGCTTATGTTTGACCTCAGGTCGTTAACTACATCCCTACCAAATTTCATCACAATCGGTCCAGCAGTTTAGCCGTGAAGAGGTGACAGGCAGACAGACTTTCGCATTTATAATATTAGTATGGAAGTATGGATATGGAAGTATGGATATGGATTAGTATGGATATGGAAGTATGGATATGTATATGGAAGTATGGATGGAAGTATGGATAGGAATTCGTGATATTAGTATGGTTTGAACCGCTGCAACTTCATAATGTCCTGGTACCGTGATGTACTGCGAAAATTATGTACTCTTTTGAATTGATGTTATTCGGAAAATTGAATTTCCTGTTTTAAATAGGATGTAAATAGCAGTATTATTTCTAATGTCCTAGTATAAGGAAGTACCTAATGCCTGGTAGCGTAATGACCTGCGAATAACTTTGAAATGATTTTCAAAAGAAAACTCATAGAAATAGGAAATCGTGCGCGTTTTTATTTTATCTATGAGAAAACTGAACTTCCGGTATGTGATGTCAGTATTAACTATTGATATATATAGGTAACTATTCTGTGCATTTAGACGCATAACTGAGCATGCAAACGGTTTTCGTTCCGTGTCCTTTTTGATTTAAAGGCTCTCCAAGTCTCCATAGCCATCCAGCGTGGTAATGCTGTGAGTATTATGGAAACCTTTGGATCGATGGCGGCTCGCAGCGGATTTTTAGAATAGTTTTTATTATTTAATTTATTTTTTGACGAAGCTTTGTTGTATACTGTTTGTAATTTCTTTTGACAAAGCTTGTGCTGATAAAGATTTGTTAAATTTTTTGACGAAGCACGTTGCTGATAACTTTTTGTAATTGTCACGACACGAAGCATGTAATTTTGTAATAATTTAAATAACTTTTGATTATTGAAATTTGATATAAATAAAATTAAGAACCTAAAATTTTCCAAATTTCTAATGTCCTAATAAGTATTTTCAAGTAGTACGACTACTAAAATTTAAATTTAAGTTTAAAGAGTCATGGCGAAACTTCATACATCGTATGTACGAATAAAAAATTGAAATACAGATAACATAAAATAAATCGAATTAGTAAGAATACATAACTAGTAACATGTTTACCACCACAAAAAAAAATTTAAACCCCGGGGTTTTTTAAATATTATTTTTTTTTAACGTCGACCTTTAGCTTCGTTTTCATTCGCCATTATTGTCGCAACTAAAACATTATGTCATCCTGACAGTTGTTAGCATTGTCAAAACGGTATTGACAGTTCATTATGGGAGGTTAGGTTCTTAGATTAAGTAGTTGTACCTGTGATTAAGCAATTAATTATTACTTGGTGAAAAAGTGAGATGGCGAAATAGGAAAGTCCAGGAGTAAGAAAAAGACCAACGATATTTTTTATATTCTTGTCTCTGTCAACGTGGCAATTTTTTCTTTGTTTGGCCAATTCGACGCCAAGCAAAAGCTTACAAACAGTGAAATTATTTATTTTTTGTATTAAGAAAGTTTTAGCATTTTAAGTAGTAGAATTTGTACGAGAGATACAAAAAATAAGGGCATTTGTTACATAAATTGTGTGGCTCAGGAACACATTCCAGGGTGCCGACCACCATCTCTTAAAACCATGCAAGATCCAGTGAGTAAGCGAGATGTCGCCTTACATCATGTATTGCGCTGTCTTACGTAATGTATGAAAATGTAAGGCGACATCTCTCTTACTCAATCGTTCTTGTATGGTTTTAAGAGATGGTAGTAAACCATTTGATAGTAAGCCTGCTACTTAAAAAGTTGATGGTAACCCCGCCAGGTGGCTTACTACCATCTCTTAAAACCATGCAAGATCCAGTGAGAAGGCGAGATCTCATTCACTCACTGGATCTTGCATGGTTTTAAGAGATGGTATAGCCCCCCAGGTACTAAATCGATGAATCTAACCTAAATGAACTGTCAATATCGCTTTGACAATGCTAACAACTGTCAGGGTGACATAATGTTTCAGTTGCGTTAAAAATGGCGAATGAAAACGAAGCTAAAGGTCGAAATTTATAAAATAGAATATTTAAATAACCCCGGGGTTTAAATTTTTTTTTGTGGTGGTAAACATGTTACTAGTGAAGTATTCTTACTAATGCGATTTATTTTAAGTTGTCCATATTTAAATTTTTTATTCGTACAAATTCCGCCATCATTCTTTCAAAATTATACTTGTAAATTCAAATTGTATTTTCGGTGATTACATAGAGTTCTAACAGCTGCATGTTGTTTATAATTCAAGAACTACTAAGTGTGTGTACTCTCATTTGCTTCATATATTTTTCTTCTACTCAAATAGAAATGGCTAATTTATAAATCACTAGCTTTTACCCGCGGCTTCGCTCGCGTGGAATTAGAAAATTTTTGCCAGGATGAAAAAAATATTAGGTTATATGGCCGATATTTGGTGTACCTACACATACAAATATTCCAGTTATCGCCTTTGGGAACCTGATTATCAGGACCAAAAGTAGTCTATGTTACTCTGCATCCTTTCAACTAACTCTATGCCAAAAATCAGGTCGATTGGTTGCTTAGCTACGGCGTGAAGGAAGGACAAACAAACAAACAAACATACTTTCACATTTATAATATTAGCATGGATAGACAAGACAAAAAATTCTTTATTGCACCAGTAAAAATATAAAATAAGGAAATCACAAACATAGATAATACAATAGGCGGCCCTATCTCTCTCTAATGCAATCTCCTTAATATAAATTTGTTTTTTATACTAAGGAGATTGGATAACCTTAATATAAATTTGTTTTTTATATTAAGGAGGATTGTTAACAAAATAATAGGTGGTGCATAATACGTAATGAATTTATTTTTCATAATAAATAGTTTTTTAGAAGCTGTTAGTTTACCCAGTAAAATAACTTAGAATGTCTGAACTTAATGGGCGTTTGCTGTTTCTAAGCTTGCGTATATCTCTAAGAATTTCATAATTAAAAGTAACCTTTTCGATAGTGCATTTTAAAACTCAATTTCCCACGAAACGGTTTATATCCTCTAAAGCAATTCCATGGCCTCATTACGAGGTTGAAAAGTTGGCAGAAGCACCCTACACAATTATCTGCAGACGTCTAGAAATAGGTTTATTTTTACATTAGCTATTTTCTGAATAGGTTTTGTTTATGTACCTATTGATTGATGCTGTTTAGTTCTAATTGAATCACAGACTATGAAATCAAAAATCGGAATCCAGCAAGATAATACACAGCTCATTTTTCTGCCTTTATATTTTGAGAGCAAAATTAGATTTAGAAAGGTTTAAACGAAGCAGAGTTAGCTGGGAGAGTAGGGCAGGGTCGGCCTCGAAAAACATACTGCTACCAATCGCAGACCTTTTGAAAAAGGGAGACATTAAGAGTACCTATACGAAATCGATGAGTGTGTCAGAAGCGAGAGAGGTCAGTAAGGAGTGTCCGATGAAAATCTTACAGACATGATGATATGTATGTATGTACATTTTTACAGCGGCCTGTCCTACTAAAATATGAGTTGGGGACATCCTCAGTTATTTAATATCTATGCACACGACCCTGTTTAAGAGCACTAGTAAGTAACAGCCGACATTCCCCTGGGAGCACCCTTTTCCTGCGTCTCCAATTTTCTACCTGTTAAATCCTACCTCTTGCGATCCTCCTATGTAGTTTTACAGTGTTAGTTTACATTTGTCCCTAAGTTGATTCGTCACAGAAAAGGTAAGTGTATCTTAATTTGCCACAGTAGTTTTAGAGTATATTCGTAACACAATAATTTTTGTAACTTTAAACCAATCTGATATTTTCCGATATTCTTGATATTAAAACAATAAAGAAAATTAATTTATTTCAGGCTACTATTTAACCCATTTTACATTAAATTATATATATTTTTGGATTAGTTTCGTTTTCAATATTTACCAGACTGTACAAATGAGAATAAGGTTTTTTGAGAATGTGTATTAATCTATTTCTTTTACAATCTTTGTTTTTTTATGTGTGGTGTTTATTGTGTGTGGGAATTTACAGAATAAAAGTTATCTATAGATTCGGGTTAGTTGTGTGAGTGAGTGTAAGAGAGTGGGAATATGTGGGTTAATATTGAATAAATTTAAAAGAAACTTAACCTTATCAAATATTAAACAAAATACTAGTATTATATTGTTACGAGCTGGGGGTTCCTTATATGGAGATAAAACACTGATGACACATTATATTATTTTAATTTCATAACAATATTTTTAAAATTCTTTCTTTTGAAATAATAATACCCAATTATTCTTTTTATTTTCAAAAAAAGAATCCTCTTTCATATTCTTAAAAGTAATGTTATTATCCGATGATAAACTACCCTCCCCGATAATAACCAACTGCATTGCATTTCCCAAAGGCCTCAGTGATGCATTACTGTTAGCGATAGCTAAACTGGATTGGAACTTTACATTGTTTAAAGATATCAGTTTTTTGCCCCATTCTACATAACAACCACAAGATGTCTACTGCAGAGGACGTCCTATCATAATTAAATAAGTATTTTTTTAAGTATTTTAGATATACATAAATACTTACATATCATCACGCCTATGAATACGAATGCTACAAATTCATACAAGTTTTTAGCTTAAAATTTAATCAATTTTATTTAAGCTTAATATAAATGATACTTAGTTAAGTATCATTTATATTAAGCTTAAATAAAATTAAGTATGGATATACCCATTGACAAAAAAAAATGGTTTATTTTTAATATAGGATATTCTTATCACTTATTGATGTCAGTACTTATATTAAGTGTACCACCACTTCCAAAGCGCAAGTGGAGAAGAAGCGGCGCCACAAACTCCACTGCAGCCTTATCTTCAAAAAGATCGATCTACGATCCTAACATCCTTTCTCGTATTTTAGACAATGTCAATAATATGAATGAATACATGAATTAAATATAACAGAAAATGTCAATAATTTATTAGTAGTAGGTATTAGAAACAAACGCCAACGTCTCTGATAGATGTTATTATATTATTATAATTATCATAATCCATGTTTAATATCAGTTTGGATATTTTTAGGAGCTCGATAGCTTAGCGCGGCGCGCGTGTTCGTAACGAGTGCGCGTCGGGCGACGGCGACGGCGAGTGCGCGGCCATGTTTGGATTGGTCGCCATTAGTGGCATTTCTATCTTGAGCTCCTCTGTGATTCAGAAGGCACGCTAAGCCGTTGATCCTGGCTGTTATCGGTCGAAAGCAGTCGTTAGGCTATGTCAGATACCTTTAGGCAGCCTGAAAAATCTGACAGTGTTGGCCACTAACACACCCGGGTCATGTTCATGTGTATCTGGTTTTCCTATAAATAGGATTACGGAGGTCAGACGGCAGTCGCTCCATTGTAATAACCAGTTCCGCCAAATCAGAACCGTGATTAGTAGCGTACCCTGGGCTCTCATCGAGACGCTCGTTCCTGGAGCAATGGGCTTCTGATATTTATTGATATTGCGGAGAGGCTTATTGATGTAACGGGAGATCGAAGAGCTGGCACTTTCCTCGGCCAACGAATCAGTTTGGCTGTTCAACGAGGAAATGCTGCCAGCGTCTTCGGTATAATTCCGCATGGACCATATTTATATTAAGTTAAAAGGTTATTATTAAAAAAGTAGGTTTATTATTATATTCTTTATTCATCTTTTTTCTCTATTTTACATTTTAAAATATTAAATATAGAAAAAGAACATTTAAAAATATAAAGGGTTCGATCCCCGGTCAGGTCAAGATAAAAAATGATCTTTTTCCGATTGCACGCAGAGAAATATCTAGCTACCTTTACGAGAAAAAACGATACTGTAACTAGAATTTCTGTTAGCAACCGTGACAGCAAGACTTACGAGTTGACTTTACAATAACCATTATGTTATTACTTTTAACAATTTGTTAACTAAAGACAACTAGATGTTTAGTGTAACTGACCAAACAATATAATACTTACTACAAGGTAAATAACGCGCTTGTTGCAAAACTAATGCAATTGTAACCATACGTCAAGTAGACATTACTAGATCGATTGTAAGGACTACTATGCAATCTGGTATACAGATACATTTAATTTTTTTGGGTTTACTAAATACTTTGCTATATCTACTAATGAAATTGTGTAACATAACGACGTGAACTTTAGTGAAAACTATTATCCGCTGTTGGTCCACTGGATTGCAGGCGCTCCATCTAATCGCAGTCCATAGAGCCATCAGTATGTGTGACGTCTTCAAAAATTTATATAGTAAATGCCTTTTTCTTCACAGTATCCAAAGAGTCAGACTATCGAGTATGATAATTAAAAAAAGCTGAAAACAGAGTTAATAAAGTTAATACCTACTAAGTTCAACAGGTGTTAGAATCATAGAAATGGAGATTATCGGCATTTTTGTTAAGACGTCGCACACACGTAAGGCTCTATAGGCAGGTTGAGATTTCCTGGAATCAAAAATAAAACATATTTAGTATATAAGTATATAAATGTCATTTATTTTATAATAATCACTCAGTCATTAAAAAAAAATTATATCCAAATCTATACTTATATTATTCCAACACGTCTTAAAAGTATTAAAATAAAATTAAATTCACCAATACTTCCTATAGATAACAATGTTTGAAACGTAAGATTAAAATTATTTGTACTTTTTTTCCATTTAAGAGGCTTACAGCAGGTACACTAGCGCCACTCATTATTTTATTAATTTACTTTCTAAATCACTTCAAATTAAAAAAATTAAAACAGTGCTTTGCTAGTAAATCACAAAAATACTCTACAGGTAATTTACTAGCAAAGAACTGTTTTAGATTTTTTTATTTGAACTGATTTAGAAAGTAAATAATAAAATAATGTGTGGCGCTAGTGTATCTGCTCTAAGCGCCTTAAATAAACTAGATAAACATTATGAATAGTAAGTAACATTTTTTCTCTTAATCTAAGGCCCAACTAGCGCCACATATAATTTTATTTCTTATCCATACTAATCCATACTTCCATACTAATATTATAAATGCGAAAGTCTGTCTGTCTGTCTGTCTATCTGTCTGTCTGTCTGTCTGTCTGTCACCTCTTCACGGCTAAACGGATGGACCGATTGGGATGAAATTTGGTAGGAATGTAGTTAACGACCTGAGGTCAAACATAGGCTACTTTTGGACGCGATATGACCGAGTCCCACGCGGGCGGAGCCGCGGGGAACAGCTAGTACTTTATAAATATCATCAAATGTATGTAACATAAGCCTTAGTACTTAACTGAAGTATTATTGGAATCTCTTTTCAACATTATGCTTTTGATAAATTAATTGAACTCCTGCTGATGCCTACTCTTAATGAGTAGTTCTCATAATATTTAAACATTATTCCAGAAATACTAGAAGTAATTTACTAAGACTAATAGTACTTACGATTCTTAAATTTTATTTTATATAGACGTATAGAAAATTATTGATGGCGCTAGTTGGCCTAGTGCAAACCCTTAAATTGAGATAATTAATCATCTATATTGAAGATCGTGGCGTAACATAATAATGTTTACCATCAACACTAAGTGTCAAATTATTTGGCAAGTAACTAGCCATATTTTCTATAGAAAAGAAATAAGTATTTCTATCACTTAATAATGCTACATCAAAACAATATAATCATATAATTCGCCCTTTGCACATCTTTTTATTTTAAGTTTATTATCATTTATGTATGGAATGAAATATGTACTTATATTTTCTTTTTTGAATATTTCACTTATTTCTTGTGCTTTTGTAAGTAGTATAGAACTGTCAATTCTTTTATTTGGGTCTGATTCTATTAGGTCTTTTATTATTATATTGCAAACTTTTCTTCGCCCATTATTTGATAATTTTCCTTGTTCAAAATATAAATTTAGCAGACCCCTTCCTTCGTTTGATTTAAGAAGTAGATTTTTCAATGGCTGAAAAAAGTACAAAATAAATTAAAATATTTGTTTGGGTAATAATAATGTCAATTATGATTCTTGTTTAAAGACATCTATTTAATTTAGTTCGTCCATTTGTATCTTTTATTTTTAGGTCAAAAAGTTAACAATCTTAAATTTTCATCTTACCGAACATACATCTTCATCACAGATTGTCATATCCTAATCCTCACTAGTGGTAGCCACCTGATGTTCACTAATAGTAGCCTCCTGATCCTCACTAGTGGAAACCATTATAATTACGTCGGAATGATTTAGTGGGGTTGAGGTATTATTATCGTTTGGAGGGATAAAAAATTCACTCACACTCTGTATTTGTTTGTGTTTGGGATTTAACATATCGACAAAAACTGGGGCCTGCAAAAAAAAATTGTGATTAATAAAAATACTTAAATAAATAAAAACCTGCTACTTAAATAGGTATACTCGCAAAAACAATCCAAATGAGCCTAAATTCGAAGGGATTACTAGAACCCTTGAAGAGTTCCAATCTCCATCTCCTGGTGCCATCATCAGATTAGCTCCATGGAACCAAATTATTGTATTGTTATCATTATTACAAACATTTGCAAATTTTCAAATCAATGGTACAATACTTATTACTTGGCTAAATTCACTGTCTAAGATTTGTTATACAAGTATTATTTTACTTTTTTACTTACAGGTGAAGGTAATAAAAGCATGTTAAAATAGGAGACACTTACAGGGCTGCTGCTGGTCGATGGTATTTCTGGACATTCTTTGGGATTCGTTAATTTGTTCCATTTGTCTAAGTTTTTTAAAAATTTGGCTTGAACGCCAATTGGACAGATTAATTCTTTAACAAGACTACTATCTAGCATCGACAGTGTCGATAATGTTATATTGTTTTCTGAAAATCATAAAAAAATACATATAAAGATAATTATCACTCATACAAGAAATACCCAAGGCAAAAAAGCTTAATAACCATGGGGGAATCGAATACTTGGGTTCGTAGCCTGGGTTTTATAAAACAAGTCTATAGGTATACTAGTTACCTATCCATTTCGCCTGTTTTAGAGTTAATCTGACACATTCAGCGATGTAGGTATGTGCCAAACTAATTAAAATGAGAAGACTGTGTCAAAGAAAGTACCTACCACTTATAATTTATCGCGTTGCCTTCTATGATAAAATACCATGCATAACTTCATGAATTTTGACTGTTAACTTATAAAATCATATGTAGGTATATGTATCCACTTACCTTCAAAAGTATGAATGTATTTAGGTAATCCCCACTGTTGCAATAACTGGGGGATATCTCCCTCCAACACATCTTCCATTATCAAATAATTTTGCAAATATAGGTGCACAAAACAATTTACAAAATAAAAAAACTAACTGAGTCACGTTGAGCGCGGTCGAAAACACAATGGCGGCCTGCCAAAGAAAATCGGCCGGCTAGCAGGGTGGCGGGCGGGGCGCGAGCGCGGGAGTGCGGCGCGAACTGACATGTCAACTGATCGTTTTGTCGTGCAAGTTTTTTGATTGTTTCTGTTAACACTGTTTTGAATAAACAAAACAAGATACTTAGCTATGAACACAACCTCGTTTGTTATGTTAACATTATTCTTTTAAAAATTTTTAAACACGCTAACAGAATAGCATGGATTAATACAAACATTGTACCAGTTACTACTTCCAGGGTAGTTTTTACTATAATATTCTTGTTAAAACTTATCACTACTTAAAACCAAACTAAACGGATATTATACGTCACTTAGTACGATACGTACTGCAAACAATAATATAGTTGATATAAAAAGATAATTGTTTTGATTACTGACACACTCGTAGTCCACCAGTAACATTGTAAATCATCAACCAGAACTTGATCATTTAGTAACTGCAAATCCCTATTTCTTAGTAAATACAATACATTTTATACGTATTAACATAATTATTGTTTGAGATGCAATAATTATTTATGTTTTAGTTCAATAATATTTTTTTGTGACCTAGATTAATCATATAATATAATGAAACATACGATTAGTAAGAGTGAATAATGAGTGGTAGAGATAACAAGGATCAAGTATTTCAAACTAGAAATGTTGTTAAATAATTTAACTATTCGATTCAGTAGTTCTGTTTGTTTCCAATTTCTCTGCGTGTGGCCTGGGTCTTGGATGTATATCTATTGTATTTGTTATATAATATAGTATCGTTGAGTTAGTATCCCATAACACAAGTCTCGAACTTACTTTGGGGCTAACTCAATCTGTGTGATTTGTCCCTTTATATTTATATAAAGAAAGGGGCACCCATCGGCAGCGGAGTGAAGACCCAAGCTGCCGGTGGTCAGGGCTCCAAAGTGAGGAATCTTCTCACAATGCGGGCCGTGTCCAGAAATGTTATTATTTTTATTGTAAAGTATAACTTAATACTTTGTTTTTTAAACAGTAATAATATTTTGTCCATTAAATAAAAACATATATATCATTCATGATATTGAATTGTGACATTTGCGCTGATATTATGGTTTTTTTTAATCCTATTTTATTTATCAGTAAAGGCAATACCGACCTGCATAATCACCCTAACCCTTTATGAAATAATCCAAGCGTGTATATCGTGTCACTATGGTAGTGTCGGGGTGAAAAATAGCGTTACGGATATTTTTTATCATAGCTAATTATAATAATAGTTAATACATAGTGTACTTTCTTTTAATGTTTATTTAAGAAAATATTATCAACAAAATACATTTACAATTAGCAGACTTAATGCTAAATACATTCTCTAGCCATCTACCATCTTTCATTCGGAGTTGGGTGATTCGGAAAACAATTCGAAGCTCATGACGATAAACGGAAAACTGCGGCGCAAGTTAACTTATAGTGGGACTGAAATTAAGACAGGTACATACAAACATGTTCGTACAAACTAATCAATCAATCAAATGATTCATTTGTGCAAACATAGGTTATGAATGCGAATGTTAGAATGTAAAAGTATATTTTCTCCTTTTTTCTACATTGTCAAAATCTCAACGGTTCCTTGTTGCATCCTACTTAAGTGGAATTCTGCACCAGTTCAAAACAGGTACGGGGGCAATTAAAGTCGTTTTATGTCTAGTCGTTTTTTACGATATTCACACGAAGGACCATCTCGCTAAGGATAAAAGACCAGGGGTAAGCACACAATAGATAATAGTAATAACGTTTTAGTCGTGAAATGGTATCAAGGCAATAGGTATAACATCCAAAAAAGAACTGAACATGGCCGATAAGTACCTACTCGCAACGTGGTAGTTCGTGAGTTCCAAAGGTTTGGGATGACGAAAAGATAGTCTTTTCTTATACCTAAAATACATTACCTCTCTTTTCTTGGGGGTAAAAAAAAACAAACCCGCAAACAACAAAATTACATCACGGCCCCAGTAAATCAGAGAGCAAATAAATATTTTTTCGATTACGCGTAATGGCTCCGTGAAATACGAAAAATAAAATACAGCCGGCCAGTATCGCTGTTCCGTATCAATCCTAAGATACGGGATTACTTGGAACACACAATAATTATGAAGCAGGGAAGGTTCGAGAGTACTATTATCGGTGGTTGCTTTGTTACTGGCATTTATTTTTCTGTTAATTCTGTTCCTTCGGTCTCACTAGAGCTAAAATTCTCTCTCTGTAAGTGAGCTTACCAGAAATCCTTGCTTTTTTTTCTACAACGTTTTAAGTTACTTTATAAATTACAAATTCATTGTTATACAATACGGTTTAGTTTCCTTTGTAAAAATTACAAAAATGGTCAAATTTTGACACTTTTTGTTACACTTTCGAGGTTCTAATGTAAGTTAAGGATATTAGCAAAAAAGTTGCGCGAGGATTTTTGATAAGCTCAGTTACAGAAAGAGACATTTTTTGAGGGAAGAGGCGCTAGTGAGACCGTAGAAACATCCTTAATAGGAAAAAAACTGGAGTTGTTAATGTTGAGCTCTTGCGTTTTTAGAAGGGATGTGAATTTGTTAACCTCAGCTGTTTTTGCAAGTTTTTCGAAAACCTCTCAGCCTCTATCGTAGTTTCATTAACGACCACTAGGTGCCAGAAACAACGGTTTCCCGACCTCCCAAAATGGAATCATTTTTATTATCAGACAGTCAGGTGATACAAGCTTGAAATGTCCTAACCAAACTGGACACAGCTTAACAAAGTATGAGTCCCGTGGGAATCGAATCCATGAATTTCGGGTCTTCAGGTGAACGTCTTAACTACAATCCACAAAAGCAGTTAATCTTGTTATATTATGGACACATTTTTCAATTTATAGGATGTCCTATGTGCTTCGAAGCAGAGAGAGATACTTCTTCTTTTAAGGGTGCCTCTCCAACTAGCGATTAGTCTTTTAAAGTCCTCCTTTTCTTTAGTTCTTCGAAATAGCTCCGCTGCGCTTGCTATCCCGGTCCATTCTCGAGAGAGATAAAACAATTATATTTCAGCAATGACAGTTTTTACGATAAGTCAGGTGCCTCAATTCAGCTGGAAAACCCTGAGATGAATTGGCATTGAAAAACCATAAGAAAGGAAAGAGGACTCGACGATAAAACTAACTACACAAGCTAAAACATAGTATGAATATATGCATTAAAAACATAGTTTAAGTGGCAAAAAGCACACTGATTTCAACGCGGGCAAAGCAATAGACAGCAGCTTTTAACTCTTGTTATGCTTGCCTAATTTTAACACACACATAATGGTTTAACTTCCTCAACCCTTTGGTCAAAGCAGTCCAGTTACTTTAGAACATGGCTTCACAAAAGATATAACGTTCCTTTACACCCCATTTTGTGTTATCAACCAGAGATACGAAATAGTACCCTTGCTTTGAAAGACTTTAATTATCTAATGGACTTAGGCATCAGGTCACGTTCCATTTTTAATTCTGATGTCTCTCTCAGTAGGTCTGTGAAAGGATACTTTGTTGAAAAAGGATAAGATTTAATCATTTCATCTGAATCATGGCTAGCGAAATAGGCTTTGAGAAAGACGAATAAACTGATGTGGATATTTGAGTATTTTTTAATTTTTCTTATTTTTAGATTTAATGTGTTATATTTACAACTTTCTCACCTGTGCTTTACAATAAAATATTTCGATTTGATTTGGTTTGAACATGACAATAGTTTATTTGTTGCGTTATTATATTATTCTATGAGCCCAATAACTAAGAATAAGCTTATAATATTTATGAGTTTCATTTATAAAAAAATAAAATAAAATTCTTTATTTTATGGTTTTAGGTATTTAGTTTGCTATTTAATCACACACATGTCACAAACGGTCATTATCTGGTATTTAGTCTTCTAAAATTTATTTATTAAAACTTTATTGTTCCATAAGTACAAAATACCTATAACAATTGGCGGACTTCTAAAAGTATTTTCTACCAGTTAAATTATACCTTGGTGAACACTAGCGCCACCATCAGTTAAAAATCATTATTCAATGAAAACACAAGTTATCAAAAATCCGTCTTATGTAGGTACCTTATTAAGGTTCTTAAGTTAATTTTAAACATATTAAATTATAATATTATATAGTTTCCTATAGTTACAAATTGCAATATTGCTTAAAACGGCCATTTTTATCGTCTTAAACAAAAAATCTGTGCGGCGCAATAAAGTAAAAACACTTAAAATAAACGAAAATAACCTCTATTTATCATATATAGTCTTATATTTGGGTTTCAATAATACTTTCTGTTTTCAAATTATGAACAAAATTCTGTATATGAGATCGATGTCGGCGAAAACCTAACATTTCTCAGATCATGAGTCACACAGATATTCCTCGTGGAGAGAAAATTCAATTTACCTCATATAAGTTTCATTCGATTTAAAATGTGCGCTCCGGTCGAAGTAATCCACTTATGAACGAGGATATATTGCAAAGAAATAATGTTATAGAGATCTTTTTAAAAACTTGATAATTTTACTACAAATTATAGCTAGGTATAAAATATAATTAATTTCCTGAAGAAGGTCGCGGGCAGGCGCTGGATGCAGGCCGCTTTCAATCGATCAATCCGAATCCTTGGGGGAAGACTATGTGGACATCTTGCGGCTGAAATAAAATCACCCCTTTTTCTTTTTCACCGCAAAGCCCACCTAATTGGAAGCGGTTACCGTAGCCAACGAACGCTTTCAACACCAGAAATGTCACGTGCGCGTTGCCGACCATCAAGAAACCTTTTTACTCCCTTTTTGAAAATACCCCATATTGTAGTACTTTGGTAAAATCGTTATTTACAAGTTTTAGTCTTTTTCTAATCAACCAAAAAGTATACCTTAATAATTTTAAAGATAAGTGAGACCGCGATGTCTGAGAGCAAAACAGAAAGCATGTTGTGTAGAATATACATAGAATTAAATTAGGACAGACGCGACAACTTGCACCGTACATAGTACAAATGTAATTTTAGTTCGTGCCCTGTCTGTTTTATTTCGAAACTCTAAGCTTTATAAATTCGATATTATCCAGCATTGCCATCTAGACTTCTGTAATGGAGGAAGTATTACTATTTGTTCGGATATTTCTCGGGGACAATGTGCACAGAGAGAATATAGTAACAAAAGTGGAATAATAAAAGAGTTTCAACGATTTTCATTTAAATACTCATGTTAGACGCTCCAGCTTTGTTTAATGCTATTGCGTAAACAGGAACGTTTCTTTTTCATTTCGAGTCATAATGTCTATATGGACTCTATATTGACTTTGTCCAGTACTTGGCCACCTCCACCGCCCGGCCGTTTGTCTCGTTCAAGTCCCCTATTGTGCAGAAGACAGGGCAGCTAGGGCACGACAGGAGGTGAGCCATCGACTGCACCGCGCCGCAGTCACACAGGCTGCTGTCAGAGAAACCCCACCTAACATGGCTCTCCCGGCATCTTCCGACACCACAGATATCACACACACAGACACAAACAGGGTGTCGATTCTGCTAACGTTAAATCACAATCGTGTCAAAATAGTGTTTCAATGGTAGTGCTTTTTTACACACTAGTTACAAGAAATGTATATTTTTTTATATCACTTCTGATGATCACACCACACACTAAATACACATCACATCATACTGTCATAACTCTTGTAAATAGTGTGTAAAGCACTACTATTGAAACACTATTTTGATACGATTTTGTCTTAACGTTAGCAGAATCGACGCCCAGGAACGTTGAATGCAAGTGTCGTTCCGTTTTGTAAGAAAGTGAATAGGACTCTGTTAATTGCTTAGACTTTTGTACCTGTGGCCTTAGCCATCATTTAAAGCAATACTTGCGATAAGAAAGCATTTGCAGCGAGTATTCTAGATGTGTGATGGAAGCTTTAGCGAAGAATAAATGAGAATTGCTTGCTGAGCGTTTGACACTTGGCTAAAATGGTTGTGTTCAGCTAAAGAATAGACCACTTCTCCATTTGAACGAAAGCGAGTAAAATGTGTTCTTCATTTTCAAGAAAATGGCTAATATGGATATTTTTGTACAAAATGAGAGGTAAAAACATAGATTTAAAAAAAATTGCCTCGCGCGATTCGAAATTCTTTGGGTAAAAAAGAAAGTTTAGTTTAAATTGACCATAAATTAATTCATAAAAAAATAAGACACACAGATTGAATATTTTTTACTGCTATTATTTTAGTGCTGTAAGAAGTAAATAAATGAACATTAAAATACAAATATAGGTGCTAAACGAAAGCAAAGGTAATTTAATTATTTGAAGTAAATTGTAGAGCTAGTCGAGAATCAAAAGATTTTATATTAGTTGGAGTAAATGGCAATTGATATTACAAAAAAAATGTTCAGTTTACTTAGCTACGAAATTTCAAGTATATTCGTTGAACTAAATAACTAATTGACGTCTACAGCGCTCATTTTACTTAGCTAGAATTTCCATATTTGAAGTGACAGATTTTGATTAAAATTTCTGATAAGTACCGATCTAATTAAAAAAATTAACATTTTGATGTTCTTTATTAATCTTTATATATATATATAAAATCCAAGACCCAGATCAATTGGAAAAATATCAATTCTCATCTTGATCTCAACGGGGATTAAACCCTGAGTTGAAAACAATCACGTCTATCCACTTGACAGTTTTAAAGAAAAAGTATATCTCGTTAAGACAATATTAAATGAAAGCACTTACAATTTCTTTAACTAAATATGTACTGAAACACGAACGAAATAAATATCAACTATCAAAGTTGTTTTTAGACGTGACTGCATAAATCGATGAAATATTCAACCATTTTTCTTCACAATGAATTCTTTCACGTCACGAAATGTGAAGCAATAAATGGCACGCCAGCTTTTAGCCAAGTTTTTATTAGAGATTCCAAACTATAGCTGGACGAATATTCAAGGATTTTAATAGAAAATGTACTGGCAGTCTAAGGAATATTGCTTTTTATAAGGTTTGAGCTATACGTGAGTAAGAGATATAAAAAATATTAAAACGTGAGTAAGGTGTTTATTTCCAGAATACAAATAGAATTAGGGTTGTAATAAGTTAGAGCACAAAGTAACTGGCAGATGTCGCGGAATAGAGACCCGCTATCCACCAGTGGAGACATTAATAAGGTGTTAGGGACGGTTGCAGCGAGGCGTGGGGGCTGGTGGTGGTCGCAGCGTTACATTTTGTTTCTGAATTGTAAAGACTACATCTCATACCCTGGCTCCTTGTTATACCTAAGCAGAATTATTTATAACTATTAGATTGCTCTCACGTATTTCTGCTTCTTCTTTTCAAGTCATAATGGCTATATTATATCATTATATATATTAAATCGGAAGGCCATTGAGGTGGCCTCGCACTGGGCTAATCATATCTAATTGCTTGTCCTCTATTTGTGCAAGAGACGAAGCAACTAGAGCACGACAGGAGTTGAGCCATCGACTGCACCCCAACGCAGTCACACTGACTGCTGTCAAAGAAACCAGAACCCGCCTAGCACGATTCGTTTCACGTATTTCTGAATGAAAACAATTAGCGAATTAGGACAGTAAATGCAAATAATTAAATGAATATTATAAGTTTTATGACTTACCAGGGAAGAGACCGAAACCACTCCCTGGCACGTTCGCGTAGCATCAACTACCAAATGACGATGCTCAAGCAGCTTGCGCTATTATTTTTTGTTAACTTCAAGTCCATAGATGTTATTGAGCGCTATTTCAAATAAGGTTGTTCTTGAATTATGTAATTATCTGGTTTAAATAAGTTATTTTATTTATTATTTAAATAAGCCTATTGTTCTAATTTCAAGGAGAGAGTAACACAGAAAGCTGGACTGGCGAAATATCACATTATCAAATCGTACAATTATTTTAAACTAAACAATTTACCGTTTAGTTGCTTGAATATGTAAGCACTGTTTAAAACTGAAACTGCAATCCAGCTTATTCTTGATTTATTTGCTTTAATCTTCCACCAGCCTCCCAAACTCCACCAAAGACAGATGAATGCTACACGAGTTGCAAAACTCGAACTAACTTTTTTATGCAAATACGAAAAAACACGATCTATGAAAATATTTATTTGAAGAAAAGTACATAAAAACTCATTACGTTTTTTTTTTACAAAAACCAAAAAGGAAATGCTACAAAACCAAAAATAGCTCATTTGCTTTTGGAATGAGTTGTTTTTAAGTTGCTTATAGCATTTATAATACTTCGTGCTGTATGTTTATTGTGATACCTAAAACGTATACCCTAGGAAACGCATATGAGATTTTTTATAAATAACACGATTCATTTTTTCTTTTCGTATCAGAACCCATAACCTTCGGGTCATCAGGCAAATATCACTACTTCACAGAGGTACCTAATCAAGAAGTTAATTTACAAAAGTAGTTTTATTTTATTTTAAGGGAAGTCAATTATTTCTTGACAAAAAGTTTCATGATAAAATCGAAAAAATAATAGTAATAATAATACAATCGAATTAGGGATCTTTTCCTTTGGAATTCGGTTGGAAATTCAAAGCCTTTTAGTTTGAACTTCAGAATTTCCTCCGAAACCACAATAATAATATGAATGATAACCGCGTCGCCGTTTTTCAGAATCGCGTCTGACGAATGACGCGTATTATTCTGAGTTTCGCGAAGATACCAACTCAGGTGGTGTTGCGTGGTCCAAGTTATATACTCAATAGTTTAAGACAAGACAACATATATACATATAATCACGTCTTTGTCCCATACAGGGTAGACAGAGCCTAGAGCCATAAGACCTTAGGCCACGATTAGCATAATGGTAGTTGAAACAGGAAATCAATAGTGATGGGTTGCTAGCCGCATCGCTTTGTCATAATTTCCCCATTCGGGAAGTGAAGCAGCTGGCACATTCTATGTTTTTCTTTTTCTCCCAGACCAGCATGGAAGTAAGTAAGTCATACGTTTCTAAACTAGCACTCCTGAAATTATATCGTCTAGTTTCTCTGTCAGGTTAGGGATGTGGACATTTGCTCCTTTGTAATAACCAGTGCTGAAATCTGAATTCAGTGCTGAATACAACTGGAAAAAATTTTAAGATGTAGAAATTAGGTAAACACAATACCTTCAGAATATGAGGAACTATATAAACTCAAATCTAAATAGCAAAAATTCATATTAATCGAGATCATATTGCAACTTGCAACAATCTGCCGCAATTAATTCAATTAAATGCAAACTTTCAACGGACAATAGAAGCAATTTTTATTTCAAACAAGATTAGACATTGTTAGAAGAAATTAAAGTTGAAAACTCATAGCGCATACCATTTCCTTTTTTCTGTTTGTCGGGAATTCTTTAACGAGTTATTCAGAGGCTACAAAGTGCAATAAAAAAAGGAATAAGGAAGGACGCCATTCAATTTCCTGTTCCTTAAAGTTTGTTTAATAGTTAAAAGGAAACATCTTTGCATTGAGAACTTTTTTGAGTGACTTTTATTGCGAACTAGCGACCCGCTCCGGTTTCACATGGGCATAAAAACCTTCCTCTTGAATCACTCTATCTATTAAAAAACCGCATCAAAATCCGTTGCGGAGTTTTAAAGATTTAAGCTTACAAAGGGACATAGGGACAGAGAAAGCGACTTTGTTTTATACTATGTAGTGATTAAACCATTTAATGACGTTATAAATGTAAATAATATCTTTGTAAATTTTAAATAGACTTACTGTTATTAATTTACATAATAACGAAAGGCTACTTTATCCGAATAATGCATAGAGTTTGACTTAATTATGAGCGCTGTAGACAAGACTCAGTGGCTTAAACAGTGTTTTTTTAATTTAATATTTCTGTACTACTGTTTATGAATTGTGATAATAAAAAATAAAGATCACCTGTCCTTTTATGAAATTCGCAGACTTTGAGATATTGCTCTAAGATAAACCTAGTTACTATATATATATATATATATATATATATATATATAGTAATATGTAGGTGTCTTTTATCCTTCGAGCTACACGGCTCCAGAAGTGAGCATAAGCGCTATTTTACTATTCCGATAAATCTGGAGTTTTTTTACGTGGGAAAAGTACAGTTCTGCATACCTACATACAAAACTAATACTGTCACCTGACTGTAGTGATAACACTTTCACATTAAAAAATGAAACAAAACAGCAAATAACTGCGCTGTGAGGGAAGACCTAGGTAACCATCCTAGACAATTTACGAGTACTCGTAATTTGCATGCTCACTTTGTCGCATTGGTTATAACTGTAATGACATTGTACATATGAATAATCCATCCAAACTAATATTATACATGTGAAAGTCTGTCTGTCTGTCTATTACGATTTCACAGCAAAACGAAGGCTAGCAAAAGACATAAGCAACTAGATAAGTCTCCACTAGCACAGCTCTATGTAATTCAAATTCATAAATAGTATAAAGTTACAAAACTTTCTAAAAATAACATTAGAAAAAATTAATCGCTCAAGGTTCTAACTTAGACCACGCGAAGACGATCCCTCAAAGGATCAGAGGCGGAAGCGGCGACAGGTCAGCGATTTTTAACCAAAACTCATACATCCAAGTATTCGTGAGGAAATGTATGAATAAACTTTCTAAGAGGAACATTTTGTTACTAGCTACTAGTTAAGTATCTTAAAATGTAAACGATGATTTATATAATGCTTGCTAAATCCTATACTATTAAACGAGCAATATTTGTATGTATGTATATATATGTCGCAGTATGATAGATAAAGCCGTAGTATAGTTATAACCCTAGGTATATGATTATATGCCGTAACATAGTTATACGAAAGCAATTCATGACTATCTTACTAGGAACATAATTATAATACGGTTCTAGTTTAGTGATATGGTTATATTACTGGATTAAGTTTAGTAACTTAACGTTTAGTGCCTTAAAACTAAGTCTTCCACCAGTGTTTGTTACCAGTGATGACATGAGTTTGTGGTCCCTTACTATAGGCCTCATAAGTTAAGCTCAAGGTCGCCTAAAGAGCCATGGAGAGGGCTATGCTCGGTGTTCCCTAGGAGACCGAATCAGAAATGAGGAGATCCGTAGGAGAACAAGGGTTGCCGACATAGCCTAGCGGATTAGCTTTTTGAAGTGGCAGTGGGCGGGGCACATAGCGCAACGAACCGATGGCCGATGGGGCAGAAAGGTTCTCGAATGGCGACCACGCACCGGTAAGTGCAGCATCGGACACCCACCGACCAGATGGTCAGAAGACCTAAGGAAGGTCGCAGGCAGGCGCTGGATCCAGGCCGCTTCCAACCGGTCATTTTGGAAATCCTTGGGGGGGGGTCTTTGTCCAGCAGAAACAGTATTGTGACTAATTGCAACCTTAATTTTGTATATAAATATATAAAAACCAATATAATTAGTATTGTTTTCTTTGATTCTCTGGCAGATTTATAACCATCTGACTAGATTAGTTTAGTCAGATAAACATATTACTAGATTGCAACCGTATAATAATTTTATTCCTAGTAAGATAGTTATAAATCTCTTTCATATATCTATGTTACGGTATATAATTATATCACTAGGAATATGACTATATCACGGCTTTATCTATCTTACTGCGACATATATATATGTATATATATATATATATATATTTGTCTCGCGTTTTCGAAAACGGCTCAAACGATTTCTTTGAAATTTTAAACATAGGTTCTTATAAAGTCAAAAAAATAATCTAGCCAGGTTTCATGTCGGGGAAAATTTGTTTTTCCCATATTTTCCAGAAAAAAGATTTTCCGCATGAAATTGTAGTTATAGTACAATAATTTCGGCATCGGCCGGTCTGCTTCGATAGCCCAGTGGTTAAGACATCTACTTTGTACTCTGGTGGTTCCAGGTTCAAATCCCAACTAAAGAACGGTTTTTTTTTCTTAGGTTTTTTTTTGTTTCGGAGTATAAAAGTATTGAATCAGTATAAATTGCGCATATATTATTTTAAAATGGCTTGAAAGAATTATTAATTCGGTTATAACGTATTAAAATATTTTTCTAAGAAACATTATAGATTCAAATCACAAGTCAATGACTTGTGATCAATGACCTGAGAAAATGGTGATACTTTGATGACTTGAAGTCATCAAAGTATCACCATTTTCTCAGGATTCCGTCATCAGAACCTGTTGAAACTAATATGGGCCCAACTAGACGGTCCAACCTTTCAGACAAAACAATTTTAAATCGGTTCACGCGTCTTTGAGAAATCGAGTAATAAACATTAAAAAAAAGATTCCGATGAATTGATAACCTCCTCCTTTTATGAAGTCGGTTAAAAATTGAATGATTAATTCTACCACTGACCCAAAGGAAATACTTACCAATCCACGGAGTAAATAGTGTACCCAGTGTACCTACCAATTCAAATAGGACTGTGCCCTTAGTACGAGTTTTTTTTAACGCAGACGCTAGCGACTGCGTTAGCGATTTAGTATGGCAAACCTGTACAGCGCCTCTGGCGGATAGTAAGGCAACTAAGAAATTCCATACAAAATCCTAACGCAATCGCTAGCATCTGCGTTAAGGAAAACTCATACAAGGGGCACTGAAACGTGGAAAGTGCTTAAGGAATGCAACTAACAACGGTTGACGCTAGATGACGGTAATCTATTTACTGAAAAAGTACAACGCGCTATCGTTGTGTTTTCACAAAAAGTGATTCTGTTTTACATATATACCACCACTAGCTGTTTCCCACAGCTCCATCTGCGACTAAAAGTAACTTATGTTCGACCCCGGGTCTTCAACTAAATCCATACCAAATTTCATCAAAATCCGTCCAGCCGTTTCGCTATGAAAGAGCAACAGACAGACAGAGAGACTTTCGCATTTATAATATTAATATGGATGCATACCATAACTACCGAGCAGAGCTCGGTCGCCCAGGTACTCTTTATTTATCTTTATTTATAAAATCAATTGCTATTTCCTGGATCCCGTAATTTTCATATACAATAATCATGTAACGCAAAGATTATTGAATATGAACATTACGGGATCTAGGAGTAGAGAAAGACCAAAAAAGAGATGGATGGATTGTGTGAGGTTTGAACGGTGAACAAAGTGCGTTCAGGCGGTACGGAGTTCGCCGGGTAAGCTATAGTTCTGTAATAATAATCATCATCACCATATCGAGTAGGTATCACGGTCAATCGACCATGCACACCCTGGTGTGAGAGTTCTTCGGGACCGCTTTTCAGCCTGTGTGTGTAATAAGTTTAATTTTTGTCTTTGGTAAACTGTGGTAAATTATGATTAATTCTGACAACACATGTATACAGTAATTTGACGACCTCCGTGGCGTAATGGTTAACATGCCTGACCGCTACTCAGAAGGTCCCGGGTTCGATCCCCGGTCAGGTCAAGATGAAAAATGATATTTTTCTGATTGACCTGGGTCTTGGATGTTTATCTATATATGTATTTGTTATAAAATATAGTATCGTTGAGTTAGTATCCCATAACACAAGTCTCGAACTTACTTTGGGGCTAACTCAATCTGTGTGATTTGTCCCTATATATAAAAAAAAAAATATGCAATCAATTTAGAATTAATATATAATTATCCATAATCTATGGGTAAGATTATGGAATTAATATCCTTCTTCTAATTAAAAGTTGGTTCAAATGCCTATAATGATAAAAACCAACACGTCGTTGTTTTCTTCGTACACGCCATGCTAGTTAGTTTAGTTAGTTGCTTGCTGTTTACTTCAGTGTATGGGGCAAAGTTGAGCCACTTAATTTTAGTCGCTTATGCATATTTTTGTAATCAGTAATATATTTTTTAGATATTTTAATTATATACTATATATGACCACGCACCGGTAAGCGCAGCATCGGATACCCACCGACCAGATGGTCACATGACCTAAGGAAGGTCGCAGGCAGGCGCTGGATGCAGGCCGCTTCCAACCGGTCATTTTGGAAATCCTTGGGAGAGGCCTATGTCCAGCAGTGGACAGCCTGCGGCTGAAATGATGATGATGTTGATGAATTATATATACACATAAAGTACGTGCAGAGTATATTAGTATAATTAGTAACATACAATGTGACTAATAATAAATACTAGAAGCCACCTTCAGCACATAACATTTCCTGCTGTAACGTATCTATAATAAATTATTATATAAAACTAATTAAACATTAATGAACTAATTTACCCAACTGCGCCTCCAAATATCCGTCAAAGGGTTACGGAGATAAATACATTATTATAATTAAAGTTGAGACGTTATCACGCAAAAGCCACACGTCACTGACTTTATTAAAACCGAATAAGGTTATGAGGAATGAGGTTATACCACAACCCCAGTCAAGTTTCTAAATTAGCTGTAGTATATGAAGTCGGTTCTGGATCTATATTGACAAGAAGTCGGGGCAGAGAGCCAATTTGCCGCCCTCTGCACAAATATTATCAAACGAAAATAGTTTAGCTTTTTACCTAGATTTTCAGAAAGAAGATTCAGGTTTGAAGTCAGGCACAAAATAATATGTCTACTGGGAATTTCTGATGATAGTGATATTGAATTAGAGTATGATTAAAAATACCTATACACTTACCCTATCTTCTCAGTTTCATTCGCCCGTGGTGTGTAAGTACTCTATAGCTATCAGAAAGAATTTCTAAAATCCGACCCTTAGTTCTATTGTTATAAGGATATAAACAAACAAATTCAGTTTATTAGACATGTGTATAGATAATTTTTAATTTACAAGGTAAATAAAGTCAAATCATACTTAGGTACCTTTTCCAGATCGTCAGAGCCGTAACATCGAAACTATACTACAAGTAAGAAAATTGGTATTTCGCAATTTATTTAAATAAACTCATACTCCTATCGTCCTATTAGATTATGGCTGTCTAAAACCTAGAAAATAAATATGTTTGTATCTTAAAAGGCTATCAAGACAAAGAAAAAATAAAATATTTTGTACCACGACAACATATCTACCAGCATCCGCTTCACATACAGGGAAAACAAGAGATACTTTGTCTAGCAGACCACATGGGTTATGTCTGACATTGCAATCGGAAAAACTGCGCCCCTTAGTCTTCGACGCCCGGGGCAAGCGTCTTTCGGCCATACTAGATCCGGAGTTGTGTGAAGAGTGTACAGTTGGTTACATAATAAAGTATACCATATAAGGTGTAAGTATAAGGATAAAGTGGTATACCTATCTTTGTAGCCCACTGTACTTGTGCTAAAGACGACCGCAACCTTTTACACTCGGATAAGTATATTTGACATTTCAACGGTAAAATTATAGCAATCTTAGCATTTCTCATATACCGTGACTATTATGTGGTTGGGATGGAAGGAAGTTATTCTCATTAAAACCTAAAGTTATTATGACGACAATTCTGACGTGCGGTTTTCTACTTGAAAGTAAACTACTCCCTTTTTTTCTATGGATAACGCAAAAGGTGAGAAAGGGATAAAAAAATGTCTTAAATATCTTTCTGCCTCTCCGACTGGTGGTACACATTGGGGCGAATCACCATTCCCAAGGAGGGTTGATGTAAGGCAGGCATCTAGTCATGAAAATAACGCCATATTTTATGGTTATTGTATTTTAGATAACCTCGGGTTGCAATGGTTTTAGTCATGATCATCGTATTGTGTGTGTGTTTCAAGGTCAATCAACCATGCACATCCTGGTGTCAGAGTTTTTTGAAACCATCTCTCGACATCTGATGTAGTTTCTTAAACGACCACCAGATAGCAACCGATACCAAAGGCTTTACACGCTCTCCGAAGCACTAGAAACAACTATAAAGTATGCTTCCCTTAACAATCGAACCCGCAGGACCTCAAGGTTTTTAGGCAAACGCCTTAACCACTAGACCAAAGAGGCAGTTTATTAACCAACTGAATATTATAAATTAGCATTAGAATCACTCAGTACATTACCTGTGTTTGATTTCAGTTAGAGATCTGATATGATTACGCACATACAAACACACAAATCGGTATAGCTTTGGGTTAGCAAATTACATATCAGATGATCTATCTAAACAAACACTATTGAAATTAATCTGTAGGCTCATATTACCTATATCATTATTGATGTACTAACTAAACTACTATATTTAGATTGTCTGAAAGAGATCGCATAAGAGATAAGACCGCTTATTGTATATTTATATTTGTAACTTGTCCTTGATTATATATTTTGACTGGTGCAATAAAAAATGGAGATTGGCTGCAGAAATAGGTGATAGTTATGTACCCAAGCAGACGACCATTGTACAAAGGTGTCTAAATACAAGACAAGACAATCTGGTTCAGGTATCAATGTTTATTGGGCCTATTTAAAAATTTAATATAAGCCAATCTATATAATTAAAAAATATTGAATTAATGGTTAGGGCACAGAATTAGTGAATAGTATTAGGGCCTAAATCAAACTAATTAATTTGTAGGAACTTAAATTCTTATTTCCTTATAATAATTTGGAAGCCAATACGTCTGACACCCACCTAGCACAGTGAACACGAGAGGGAGAGGTAAAACAACCGTTTTGTACGAAGTGAACGAACTGAATCAACAAATATGATGATCGATTTCAAAATCAAATGAACGGTTTTATCAAAACAAAGATTGATTTTTGCAACTCAAATCAAATATACCAACAAAAAAAACAAAAAAAAAATAATTGCGTCTAAAAATAACTTTAAAAGAAATATAGCCACAAGAGTTAAACGTCGGTTAGTTCGCGAAGTACCGAATTGCGCCACCGAAAACATTATTATTTACCGCAAAAGTTCAAAACTTTGCGTATTTTCTAAGAACTTTGGCTAAGTTTAAGGCCTCAATATTTAATTTGACGGTCGGCCCGAACTTACTTAATTAGTGGACAAAATTAATCTTGGTTTGGGAGGCATTATTAGCTCGGTATTTGCCATGAATGGTGATGTATGGAATGCATAAAATAATTTTTAATGAAGGCAAACGTTTGAACAAAGTTTGTGTACTGTCTAATGATAGTACGGGGCTTATCCAAAGTCTATCGAGACGATTGACATTTGACCACGTGATTTAGCGCGGCCTTCCATGCTGGTCTGGGAGGGAAAAACATAATAATGCACCAGCTACTTCTCTTCCCGCGCAAGCTGTAAAAGTCGACTGAGGGAATCTGCGAATGGGGGAATCGTGACATGGGGTATGCGGTTAGCAACCCATCACTACTAAACGTGGCCTCAAGTTTTATGGTCCTATCTCTGTCTACCCTGTTTGGGATATGGACGTGATTATTATGTATGTAATTAGCGCGGCTTATGTCAATCCCATATATTTAATTCTTGTAACTAGAACATTGTAGGCTTGAATCATCTGATTGACTGATAATAAAGTTGATTATGTGCTTCGGATGGCACTTTTAGTAAGCCGTTGGTCTCGACTGCTGTCTGGTAGCCGTTAAAAGCCGAGCCGGGTTGCGAAGGACTCTAAACTAACTGGTGGCGAAAGCATGCAAAGTAATTTGGTAAGTACTTATAGTCAAATATATCATCATCATCATTTTAAGGTGTCATCATCAAACAACCGTGCACCCTGGTGTCAGAGTTCTTCGGAACCGCCTCTCGGCCTCTGACGTGGTTCCTTTAACGATTACCAGATGTCAGCTGGGATTCAAGCCTGCAATTTTACCAAACTGGAATCAACTAAACAAAGTATTCTTCCCATGGGAACCGAACCTAAGACCCCCGGGTCTACAAAACGCCTTAACCACTTGACCACAGAGGCAATTATCACGGAGCAAATAGATAACTACTGTTTTTTTTTTATCTCGTATTTTTTATGTGTCTCATACGACTCCCACGAAATAGAAACTCTTAAAAAGAGACCGTACAGCTAATTAATTAGTTCATCCATACATTGACACGTAAATCCAATCACTAAAACCTAAGACACAAAGTTTACGAACTCCATACTGTGTTCTTGGGTTGCTACGTTTCTAAGTTGGTGCAAACTTAGTTCTGTGATGACTCTGCTGGCTTATTATGCCCTATTCTGATAAACTTAGCAGCTAAACACTATCACTGTACTTGCAGAATTGCTAAAGTTAGATTGATCGATGTTTCGTCTAAATTGTTCACTAGTTTAAGTTATACAACTTGTAAAATTTTAAAGTAAATAATTATTTGTCGATAGTTATATAATTTCCACACGCTTAGTCGACGTCTCTGGTGACCCAAGGGCCGGTGCTTATTTTGGCCAGCGTATTAGTCTGGTCATACTACGTGGCAATGCAGCCAGCCTCTTGGGCACTTTACCTTCTTGCGACGACAGTAATTTGGGCTCAATATTTAAATTAATTGAATACAGTTTGTTTTAATATTTATTAGTTTAAAATTTTAGTTTAGTTCGAAAAAGTAAATAAAGTTTTATTTATTTATTTTATAATTAAAATATTATGCAACAAGTCTCTGATACGTTGCTCTTATGGGATTTTGGGAAATCCCTTATAGTGTACTTAACCTCACTATGAACTAATGAGTCGAAAAATGGTTTTTGCGTTTCAGCTATGTAAAATAACTAAACACCCAGCTACTAATCTCATGTAAATTAAGCACTACTGCGCTTCTGCTAGCTACTGTCGAACCCATTAATGAATAATGGGCTGCCATCCGAGGTGGGTTCTAGAGTTTCAAGTTGACTTTGTTAATTCATTCACTTTGCTTGTATAAAAATTTATTTTACATTCTAATAATGGTGTAACGGTATGCCAGCTCATGCAATCCTAATAACCTAACTAATATTATAAATGCGAAAGTGAGTTTTTATGTTTGTTTGTTTGTTACCTCTTCACGCCCTATCTACTGAACCTACCTTTCATCCCGGGAAAAAACACTGTTCCCGAGGGAATCTCACGCGGGTGAAAGCTAGTTATTTATTGTTGCAGTATGCGCAATAGTGAATTGTGTATATGAGCTAAGTAGACGCATGCAGCCTATATAGTCCACTGCAGGGCATAAGCCAAGGATTTCCAGCATAACCGGTTTAAAGTGGCCTGCATCTCCAGTCCTTGCCTTCGAAATTCTTCAAGTCATCTGATTATTTAGACGAAATTACATCCGCAACAAGCTGCGTCAAAATGTTAACAAAAATTATATCTTCAACATATATTGTCAAAATTTTCACAAAAAATTCGCAACGTGACTCATCAAACTAATTTAATAAACCGCCTAACTCATACATAAAATTGCCCTTAACTGTAGTGATATTATATTTTAAAATAAAATAAATTTATCACTATTTTGCTATCCATACTTTTTTGTATGCTTCGGAATGAGTAAAGATGCATTTGAGATTTAAAAAAATTTGCCTGGACCGCGCGCGATTTCTATATTCTATGGGATAAGCACCCGTAGCCAAGTGACAATTTCAAAACGCTAACGAATGTCGACAAGAACAAAATGTGTGGGGTTGACATAAGCCGCGTGTGTAAATCACGTGGTCAATCTTATGTCAATCCCATACATTTCGTTCTTGTCATACTTCGTTAAGGTGATACCTCGGTGAACACTAGCGCCACCGTCATTTAAAAATCATTACTCACTAAAAACACAAGTTATCAAAAATCCCTCTGCTGTAATTAAGGTTCTGGATCTGAAGTTAATTTTAAACATATTGACTTATTAAATTATAATTCCCTATAGTTACAAATTGCATTATTGCTTAAAACGGCCACTTTTAGCAGTTTTGCAATTTGTAACTATATGGAACTATAATTTAATTATTCAATATGATTAAAGTTAACTTCAGATCCAGAACCATAATTACAGCAGAGGGATTTTTGATAACTTGTGTTTTCAGTGAGTAATGATTTTTAAATAACGGTGGCGCTAGTGTTCACCGAGGTATCACCTTAACGTTTTGCGATTGCGACTTTGACTAAGCCCCCTAGTAAGAAAATATATCAAAATATTGATAGTATGAGACGTCATAGGATGAATACGTAACAACGCCCTATATCGTACCCGGCTCAAAGGTGCCTATTTTCGCGTTACATAGCTATAGAAATAGCTAGATTATTTTTATCTTTGAATTAAATGCGAACAAAGAAAGCCGACTCAGAAACTAGACTTGTAAACTTCAACTTATTAAACTTTTAACAAATCCCCGAGCAGTTGCAGACGATCTAATGAAAATTCTTGTTTGAATTGAGACGTGTTTAATTTATACAGGTGTAGCCTTTCTAAATATCTGAAATCTCATTAATTTTTATTAAAGGTAGTCTGTATAAGTTACGTTCTAGGTAGAATATTTTGACAACAATTGTTTTTTACATATACTAGCGACTCGCATGGGCATAGAAATCTTCCTCTTACGAGCACTTTATCTATAAAAAAACGCATCAAAATCCGTTGCGTAGTTTTAAATATATAAGCATACAAAGGGACATAGTAACAGAGAAAGTGACTTTGCTTTATACTATGTAGTGATAGTGAAGAAGCAGAAGAAGAAGATAGAAGATTACTATCTTGGGTATGGGTTTACCTGCAAGACTAGTCATTCATCTAATAATCAATATTTATACCAAAAACTCACCTCCTGTGGCGTATATCTGAAGATTTCATGGGTATCCCTGTACCACTTGACAGAATGCAGTGGAGGGTCCTGTGCCTGCCTGATGTATTGACAGCGTAACTCCGCGTCTCGTCGAGGGTCTACCCAGAGGGGGACGTCCAGGAATGTTATGGTGTGGGAGACGCTCCGAGCTAGAACAAAATAGGATATGGTTAAGCATATGCTAATAAGACTAGTGGCACAGTGTGCAAGGCCTGAAGACGCATAGGATTCGATTTCGTGTGTTTTTTTGGGTTAATTTGGTTAAGGCATACAGACTAGAATTCCCTGATTGTATAACAATAAAGATGATTTTCCCTGCTTTGAGACGCATGACAAGCTACTAGTCTAAACTAAATCTAGGTAAATAGAGCTAGGTCTAAACTTACAAGAAGCACTCGTTATAAAACCATGTCAAAAGTCGAGAGAAGGTTCGAAAGTCTGTAACACAGGGTGAATTGATCTTGTGACCCACTTAAATATAAATCAATAAAAATAAGTCAATAATCAATAATCAAATTAAATCTGAATAGGTATGCTAAGCACATGGCTCCAGCAAAGTAGTGAACAGGTTGGTTGCTACCGTCTCTTAAAACCATGCAAGCTCCAGTGAGTAAGCGGGACAGCGCAATATATGATGTAAGGCTACATCTCCCTTACTCACTGGATCTTGCCTGGTTTTAAGAAATGGTAGTAGCCACCCAGACCTCGACACTTTACATATATACTTTTACAGTTTCCTAACTTGTCATTGTGTAGTTCTCTATCATCATAATCTAGCCGCAGGTCCATTGCTGGACATCCAAGGATTTCCAGAATGACTGGTTGGAAACGGCCTGCATACAACCATTCTGCATCCTTCTTCAAATTATCTGAACAGCGCAGATGTTCAATGTTGCTTATTTTCATATGCCAGTGGATGGACGCCTTTCGAGCACTTTCCATCCATCTGCATCAATTTGCCATCGGTTTTGCTCGCTATGTTGTTCCTCTATGCTTTGCTTATGACCTACGACAGTTGTTATTGAATCCTACGCTCTTTCTTAACGAAACCAAGTCTATGTCAACTGTCTATTGAGGATTAACGTTGACAGATGAAATTTTAACATCAACTAAGACAGCATCAAACGAGCAATTAGACGCGGTTCAAACTTTAATAAGTTGCTAATAGATACTCAACTTGATCCAAACTTAGACCTTCCGAGAATAAGGAAATTCAATTTATAACTTTAGCCAAATTAATCGTTCAACGATTTTGGAATCAATTTTCTGTGACTTTTTCGTTTCAGGCTGGAAATTGGTTATTGGGTTAAAAGTAATTATTTTAGGATTTAAACTTGAGTAAAATGAACGAAAAGGATTGGCATAGATTGAAATTTTGAGACCAGTTTTCTGGGTAAACGGGTGCGACAAAATTTTCCCTTAAACATTAGTTTTAACAATGGTAATAAAATTAATAATTTGAAGAAATGTGGAAAATGTCTTACAGTTTTATGACCATATAATCACAACACCTTTTTTATCATCTTAGTAGCTTTCGCCCGCGGCTTCAAGTGCCTTCAAACAGTGCCTTTTCCCGGAATAAAAGCTACCCTATGTCCTTCTCAATACTTCTAGCTATGTGTAGGCGAAATTTCAGGAAGATTGGTTCAGTAGATAGGGCGTGAAGAGGTAACAAACAAACAAACAAATATACAAACTCACTTTCACATTTAGAATATTAGTTGGGATACTATCAATAATTTATACTATAATTAAATTCTCTACCATTAGTGATTGAATGACTAACAGACAAAGCACAGTCAAAAAATAAACACAGTCGCAAAAACAATAAACTCCAATAAGGCACAAGCAAACAAAGGTCTCTCGATCGAAAGATCAAAAAAACCAAAATATAAAAACCAAAACATTATTTTTAATATTCATTCATTCGACACAGATAATATATGAATGAAATTTTATGTTAGATATTTCTCTTCGAACTTTTTGAAACTAAATCAATCATAATAAACTTGGCTAAGGATAAGTTACGATGAATGATCCCCTGGCGGCTAATGAAACAATTTTAGAGGGGTTTATTTATAAATACACAACGTCTTTTTTTTCATAACTGCTCTATTTTTGCCCACTGTTTACCATTGTGGCGTTGGATACTTACTTTTATAAATACTCGTATCATATGAAAAACCAAGTTTATAATAGCGGGTTTATCTTTTTTAGGTATGTTTGTGTTGAATTAAATTGTAATGTCTTATTTTTAATGACTGTTTTTACATGTGTGATAACAGCAAAAAATAAAGAGTTTATCTATTTATTTATCTTAGTATGGATCTCCTCCAGTCGACGAACGTTTGATAAATAGAATATATATTTTAAAAAAAGAAACGTGTCAAAATATTTGTGTTTTTGTTATTTGCAAAGCTGTTTTTCTAATACTTCCTTGTAGCAATAAAAAGTATTCGTCGAATGGGAAAACTTCTGCTGCTGAACTGACCAACCCTTCTTCTTGCTGCTTTGAAATGCAACACCTAAGATATCTTAGTAAAATAAACTAGCTGCCAATATATATTATGGCGGTCACAACCCTTAGCTATGAGGAACTCGACTTGTATGAAGTATTGTATCTCACCACCCAAGTAAAACCGCGGGCAACAGCTACTATTATAAAGTATTTCTTATCTTTCACTTCAGACCTTTAGCTTTAATCCCCACTGATTGAACACACACAAAGGTTGGCCTGTTCGTGACTCCAAACTCAGTTGTTAATGGGTACACGGGGTCACACGGTTCATTGGTTAGGTATTAATACTATCAAAATACATAATTGTCTACTTTGACAGTTTTGATTAATTTTATTATGTGAATGCTATAATCGAAGCCGATTAATAAGATCATAGAACAAATCTAGGACCATGTTTAAAAGGTACCTACCCTTTATTTGTATTTGACCTCGCATATGTATGTATATATGTACTGTATTCTCGAATCAGTCATCTTAGGGGTCAGCCACAGGCAGTCAACTGCTGAAAATAGGCCTCCAAAGGTTTTCAAAATGACCGGTTGGAAGCGGCCTGCCTCTAGCGTTTGATGTGATCTTTCTTCAAGTCATTCGACCATCGTCATTGGATAGACAGTACACAGTCTCCGACGTTGCACTTGGAGGTGCGTGGTCATGCTCAGATGAAGAAGATAATTAAGAACCAGGGGACAAAAATAGGCAACTTTTGGGCGCGAATAGCCAAGCCCCACGCGGGCAAAGCCACGGGCAGCAGAAAAATAATCAAATTCTAGCATACATTCACAGTACATTAATAGAAGAAAAGATTCCATTATATAATTAATTATTTTCTTACATTCAACAGTGGATTCTACCTGAAATTGTACATTCAGATTGTTCCTAACGTTATTTCCTTTGAAACTATCAATATTTATAGCAAATTACATGCAAGACCTCTCAACCTTGTTCCAAGCCATTCTGATGCAAATTTGAAAGCTATTATGTTTTTTCATACGGTTTTTTATGGCCGGTCCTGAATTAAAATTTATAACAAGGTCGGTGGTAATAATGGTGAATATTTGATGTACTTGTAAGGATCAGTATGTGTTCTCATGGCAGTAAATCCATCCATACTTCCATACTTCAATATCCATACTCCATACTAATATTATAAATGCGAAAGTCTGTCTGTCTGTCTATCACCTCTTCACGGCTAAACTGCTGGACCGATTGTGATGAAATTTGGTATGGATATAGTTATGCACTAGGTGTCAAACATAGCCTACTTTCGGGCGCGATACTCGTATAACCGAGGTGCACGCGGGCGGAGCCGCGGGCAACAGCTAGTATTCACATATAATACAATTAGTTACTTTGAACTTAGACATCTGTGCTGCGCAAGTGCGCATACAATAAGGTGGACTGTATGCATTTCTTTAAACAATATTGTATTTTAACCTGTGTATGACAAAATAAATTCTTATTATTATGCTTTGATTTTGTTTTTGTTTTTGAAGTGAAAACTTCTTTAGGCGCGTCATCATCATTTCGTGCAAGTGACACGGTCAATTGACCATGCACACCCCGGTATCAGAGTTCTTCGGTATCGCCTCTCGGCCTCTGACGTGGTTCCTTTAACGACTGCCACATGGCAGCCGGGACCAACGGCTTAACGTGTCGTCTGAAGCACGGAATCATCTTTATTTTCAAACAATCAGGTACTTCAAGCCGTTTAGGCGCGTTAACTCGCAAAAGAAAATCACGCGATTTTAAACGTTTCATTCAATGGGATCAATGGTGTTAGAGGCTAATTTTGATGAACAAGTTGAATCATAAACAAATTAGAATAGATAAACAATATTATTTTAATTTTTTGCAAGACTGGGGCTAGAAAAGTCTCCGGGAGTGCCGACATGTGAATAGTTGATGTGCCATTCAAGTGACACTCCCGGAGTACCACGTGGTTCCAGTGCCACTGCTAGACAAGGACCACCCCTCTTGTCATCCACACTTCTCTATCGTTTGCCGTTTGTTGCTATACACTCTCAAAATAATGCTGGTCAAGTTCTGTTTTCATTCATCGTCATCATCATCTCAGACGCAGACTGTCCCCCGCTGGACATATTTCTCCCCCAAGGACAAGAACAATGGTGCTTTAATTGCTACATAGTATAAAACAAAGTCGCTTTCTCTGTCGCTATGTCCCTTTGTATGTTAAATCTTTAAAACTACGCAACGGATTTTAACGCGGTTTTTAAGTTGATAGTGATTCAAGAGGAAGGTTTTTATGTCCATGCAAAGCCAGGGTGGGTCGCTAGTATCGTTATAATACTATCCTATTGTTTCAAAAGTTGGCAGTGCGCAAGTAACATCCTCTGTTGTTACGAGCCTCAATTGAACTCCCGTTAATAAATAATAGGGTTCCCTACATAAATATAGTCAGAATATATGACTTTTACACTCATAAATCATTTTATACGCAAGTGAATTGTGAACTGTATGTCCTGGACGATTGGAATGAAATTAAATTGTTACTATAATAAACACAAATGAATACCGACAATAGACTTTTGCAAGAGTGTGATCCCGACTCAAAGAAGAAAGAAAATAAAGAATCCATTTAAATTTGGTTACAAAGCGACACGAAAACAGAAATTCTCATAGAAACGGGCGTCAAACAACGCCGCGCTTAGTATTTCGCGTTTAAAAGGAAAATTAACACGTAAATCCATACAGATTACGTTGAATTTTCTATTGGATTGAATTAAGGAATCTCTTTATACGATATAAGTGTTTCGAGGAAGCCGAGGGGAAAATTGAAGTTGGAGGAACTAGAATGAGGCGTTAGTAAACAGGATGAGATAATTAGAAAACGCTTAGATTTCATTTCGATCATCGCCCGAGCAGAAACGTGAGACTTTAGATACATTTTCCTCTTTATATCCTAACTAGCTTTGGCCCGCGGCTTCGCCTGTGTGAATTTCCCTCGGGAACAGTGCCTTTTCCCGGGATGAAAGGTACCTTTGTCCTTCTCAATACTCTTAGCTATGTGTATGCTATAAATTTCAGGAAGATTTAGTTAGGATCTTAACTGATATTATAAATGCGAAAGTGAGTTTGTATGTTTGTTAGATACGCTTTTACGTCTTATCTACTGCACCAATCTTCCTGAAATTTCGCAAACACATAGATGGAAGTATTGAGAAGGACATAGGATACCTTGCATCACGGGAAAAGGCACTGTGGGAAATTCACGAGGGCATAGCCGCGGGCGAAAGCTAGTGGTTTTTATATACGTATTTCACTTTCAATAAGCTGACATCATTAAAATTAAGGACGTGACCAGTGTGACGAAGTGGCACTAACTTTTTGGCTCTAAAATATTCGAGCTAATTTCTAGTCTGTGGCTAAGCAACACAGTCTTCAATTTCTGTCACCAGGATGCGCTGTGTGCAATTGACTTATTGATTACTTAAGAAAATACTTTGCGTGCTTCCGCCACCAGTTAGTTCATGCAAACTACTACCGGCCGGCGACCACTTAGTATTGTTGGTCCCAGCATGCCCGCCACCATCAGTTTGCACACACATTCCTTGCGACAAGTGTGCTTGTACATCGAACGATTAACAACTTAGTGCCTTGTTGCCTGAGGATGCTTCGTGTTGAGGTGAAACACGTGTCGCAAGGGATGTGTATGCAAACTAATGGTGGCGGGCATGCTGTACCAGTAGTGAGTGGGTGGGCAAAGTAATATGTTAAGTACTTGTAAAGACAAACTTGATATACGCCGCTGTGTTAAAAACATAGATTTACAAAAAAAATTGCCGCCGCGCGCGATTCCTAGTTTTATGGTTTAAAAAAAAAATGTTTAAATAGGTACTTCCTTATTTGTGACACTTGTGGTCGAATTGCGAAAAATACACCAAAATTCGATACAGAAATTACACTTACAAAACAAAAGGTAAGTAGTGTAAAGGTAAATAAATACTTATCCTACATTATTTGATTTATAATGGATCCATAAATATGTTAAAAGTCTCAAACAGGTTTTAGCCCGGGGCAAAAGGGCAAACAACGATAGACGGGATCAAAATAAATAAATGGGCCGGGCCGGACATGAATCCGTAGGCAGGTGGTAACACGTAGGCTAGTTTGGATGGAATATTATTTACATTATCAGTCACCAAGCAAAAGATTTAAATGTTGATTAACCCTAGCGCTCGGTAGCCTAGCGTGCATCAAGCGACGGCGAGTGCGCGGCCATGTTTGGATTGGTCGCCATTAGTGCCATTTCTATCTTGAACTCTTCCGCACTTCGGAAGGCACGTTAAGTCGTTGGTCCCGGCTGCTATCGGTAGATGACAGTCGTTAGGCTATGTCAGATACCTTTAGGCAGCCTGAAAAATCTGACAGTGTTGGCCACTAACACACCCGGGTCATGTCAGACAGCAGTCGCTACATTGTCATAACCAGTTCCGCCAAATCAGGACCATGATTAATAGCGTACCCTGGGCTCTGAAGCGTAAGTTGAAGATGCAACCGGGAAACACGCTGGGACGAAGGACGAAGAATTTGATTGACACTAGCATAGGTTATTATCATAATAACCATTTAAAATGAATGTTTTGGAGAAGATCTTGCGCATTTGGTATCTTAGTTCATTAATTTGTATTGTATGGCTTAAAGTCAATAGACCTTGCTCACCCTGAAGGCAGAGTTTTCACTGCCTCACAGCCTCTGGTATGGTTGTTTCAAGAATTTAAGTAAACAACAATGAACAATGAACATGTTTTGATTTGATTAATGGCAAATTGTGTTGGACGACACGATACGGATCAGACCGTACACGGAGGATCTTAACCTTTTTCTGGTCTAAGTACGTTTCTTTTAACAGTCTTTCTAACGTTTCTTTTTTCAGCCCCCCCTGCCCCTTATTTTGTTTCCAGTTCTCTCGACTCTGTGATGTTACCCAGTCCTTATCAAATTCCCTCAAATCATCCGTCCATCTCTATCAGTGTTTCACTCTCTTTCTTCGTCCTTCTGGATTCCAGTTTGTAGCAATATTGCTTAGATAAGTATTTGATATTGTTGGTGGTGTAAATTACATAGAAGGCATGGACGAGGGATTGTCACGCTTTAGGCTGGACCTCAGTGATAGGAGCGGGGTTGGTGCTTCTATCTTTACCATGATCTGTATTATATAACATGATGTGTGGCAAAAGTTTAGACGCGAACGGGTAAATTCGTCTCAGCTAACACATAGACGTAAAAATCCTAATTGTATTAATATAATAAAAATATTGTGTAAGGTAATTATTATTTCTGTAAAATATAAAAAAATAGTGGTAGGTAATCAAAAACATTTAAGAAAAATATTAACAGAAAAGTTTTAATTGGACATTGGTTTGTTTGTAGAATATAACGGAAAGTAAACTTTGCAAATTACTTGGACCCGGGAGGGCCATGTTTGCCTCTCTCCTGTCGCAAACAAACAACATTTCATATATATTTTTGTATTATTAGCCGATATTTTACACTTGGCTGGAGAAAATTGTGATAGACGGAGCAGGGCAATAACCTTTTAGATAGAAAGATAAATTATATACATCACAATACAAAATCTTCATTGAGGAAAAAATAAAGAAAACAAACTTCCTGATTCTCCTTATGGCTGACTGGTACAAATTTAGAGCATTAAACCAACCAGAGACGTTACGGCGGATAGTTTCAAAAACAATGCCAGTACGGAGAGCCAGTGCACACAACGCCCCACCATTATTTATTTATTCTATTTATTTAAATTCATTACATTATACAAATGTAAAAGGCGGACTTAAAGCCATATGTCTTATGCTATGCTACTTTTAAATAAGTGACCTAGTGGGAACGACAACGGGTGCGACCCAAGTGGTAGCGCCTGGTCGTGGTCTGGGCTCACAAAATTCGACACGACGAAGAAGAACTCGTTTAAACTTCCCAACAAAGTATACAAAGCGAATTATTTAATTGATTTCACGTTATTTGATAAACATCTCAATTAAGTTGTATTACAAATGAAACCGAGTATTTTGGCTGTCAATAGCATTTATAGGTTAATCGTTGTTAGAATTAGTTGCTTGATTAAATGCTGTTCTAAATAATTTGTTTGGGGGAGTTAGAGATGTAGGTCCAATTCGTGTATTTATATACAGTGGGCCACATATAAATGTATACCACTTATCTGTGGCTCACACTTAAATTTTTAACAAATAATTAACAGTAGTACACCACTGTTATTTATTTGTTAAAAATTTAAATGGTTGAAATTGAAAAGTTTCTTTGTATTGACTGCTTTCGTGGATCGTTTGCCTATAGAACCAAGTGTACAATACAGTGTTCTAATGTAATTTATTTTTTATTTATGTATGTTATTTTATATTATGAAAATTTAATTGTATTTTATAGCCTTAATTGTCTCACTGCTGGGCAAAGGGCCCTCTTGTCTTCCATTAAATTGAATAAAGTTCGAAATTTTTAATTGAATATTGTATTAATAATGAAGCAATTTAATTTATCAACTTTGCCATATTAACAAAATTAACTTTCATCATTTACCTTCCTCCTATTCTTGTTATATTGTCTTACCAAAAGTAGCAAGAAATGTTATGTATGATGCTAAACATTTGCATACCTAGATAGGTTAAAAGTGAGAGACATGTTATTATATATTTAATCATTAACTGTAACCATTTTTACTACAAATAAATTTAATTTGATTATTTTTTATTTACAATACAATACAAAACCCTTTATTTCATATAGATTATAGATTACAGAATTTAAATATAAAAAGCAAAAGACGGCCTTATCGCTTAAAGCAATTTCTTTTAGGCAACCTTTAGAAATGATAATAAATAATAAATTGAATAGACATAATACATACATACACATACATAAATATCTAAAACTTGTTTTACATTTTTTTTTAAATTTAGAAATAAATACAATATTACGAAATTTTCTTTTTTTTTAAATAATGAAAATAAAATTCGCTAATGGGCTCAATTCCCATGGGAAACATACTTTGTAAAGTCGTTTTCAGTATTGTTATAGGACATTATGGGTACTTTAATATCCCTTTTAACTAACAAAACTGACACCAAAATATGATCTAAATATTATAATGTGTTATGTACCCGTCAGGTCCAGTCGCGCTATTATTAATGACTGTCAGACACACAGACGCCTCACATTATTGTCGTATATTATGATAAACTACGACATACTTAGCACAGTATCTTAAGTTGACCCATATGTACCCTTAAGACCTATATACAGGGTGTGATAGTTATTGTAATAGGTAATATTGAAATAGGGAAGCTCGATAGCCTAGCGGTGCCTAGAACAGCGCTCGTCAAGCGATAGCGAATGCGCGGCCATGCTTGGATTGGTCGCCATTAGTGACATTTCTATCTTGAGCTCCTCCGTGCTTCGTAAGGCACGTTAAGCCATTGATCCCGGCTGTTATCGGTAAATGGGTATCGTTAGGCTATGTTAGATTCCTGTAGGCAATCTGAAAAATCTGACAGTGTTGGCCAAAACACACCCGGATCATGTTCCAATTGGTCTGATTTCTCTGTAAAGAGTTATTCAGGTCAGACGGCAGTCGTTCCAATGTAAAAACCAGTAGCTAAATCAGGACCATGTTTAATAGCCTGCCCTGGGCTCCACAGAATTCTGTGCTGGGGTCTGAAGCATAAGCTGAAGATGTAACCATGAAACACGCACACGCTTAACACGTCTGTTGAAACGGTGACTGTCAGTAAAAGCTTATCTTCTTTTGTTCTAAGAAATGGTTAACAGCCTACGTTTCTGAGGTACATTACCAAAACACCGTTATGATCGTAGGTACTCGTAATTAAAACTTTTGGCGCGTCATGAATTCTAATGAAGCTTATTAAAATTACGTGTTCGATTATCGCCCCGTTTAAGTTTTGATGGCTTTTGAATTACTTTTCGTCGGCAGGTGTATAATTTTTAAAATTACAGCTTTTAGGAATATATGACATGATAAATAATGTATATTACGAGAGTGATGAGGGTGGAGGAAGCGAGGGAAGTAGCCAATGGAAATCTCTAGTCTCTTCCTACCCCTGCGGGAGACAGGCGTATAATGATATGTTTAAATATGTTTAAATAAAAAAATCGCGCTACAAACTTGTAGACTAGACTAAACATCTAGTTGTAAACTAGATGTTTCTCCCCAGTCCCAATCCAGTAATTTTACTGCCTCTCATTTTTCATAATAGATAAAAACAAAGTTAATGCTTGCTTAAGCTTGATAAAATATTGCTAAAAGTTATAAGTTAATGACTCCATTATTATTATTATTTCGCTAGCTTTAATTTTTACACTTCAGAACAAAGCAAAACGGCAGTATTTCTACAAAATATGTCAGTTGTATAAATTAGCCCTCTGGCACTAATTCAAAACACGACGGCGGCCATTTTGACGTGACAACGTCTTAAATTAGGTTGCGGCTGGGAGTCACTTATGAAAAAGTGTAACGCTCGGTAACGTTACGATGCGCTCACAATGAGAGCGAGTGAGAGGCACGCGTCCACTAAGAGCGAGAGAGACAGACTCAAAGTCGTTGTCACGTAAAACTTTCGCCCGTATACCGACTTTACAGGCAACCAATTTTTTTTACTGAGTTTGCAGAGAATCTGCTTAGGTGTGGTAACCTTACCACGCCTCCTTGCCATTCCGTACTGCTAAAGAAAAAGTATTACAAAAATACAATAGGCGGACTTAATGCTAAGCATTATCTAACAGTCAACCTTTGGGTCTTTTCTACGGAAGGTATCAAAATGACCGGTTGGAAGCGGCCTGCATCCAGCGCCTGCCTGCGACCTCCAAACTGACCATCTGGTCGGTGGGTGTCCGATGCTGCGCTTGCTGGTGCATGGTCGCTATACGAGAACCTTGCTACCCCATCGGCTATCGGTTCGTCCCGCTATGTCCCGCTCACTGCCACTTCAAAGAACTAATCCGCTGGACTATGTCAGCAACCTTTGTTCTCCTACGGATCTCCTCATTCCTGATTCGGTCGAATACAGTAGCAGTATATTGCAAGAAGGCTATGCAAGTATGTAGCCTTAACGTGATAGGTTAATTTATACAAGTTCGCGGCAACCAGGGTCTTGTCGATAACTGGAGCGATGGCATCTCTTTAAGCCTTTTTCTTTATTTTCTCTGGCTTTGATTCCTTTGCAATCTTCTTTTTGACTCGGCAATTGCCTGAGGACGATGCTATTTTTTCTACAAAGTACGGTATTTAAAACCACACATTAACATAATATATACGAGTACTATATGAAAACTCGGTATTTCATAAAATAAACCATTTTATTCCTCGTGCATTTTCAGTTCCCAGCAAATTACTAGTTTTACCGTTAAAATACGACACGAAACACTACCGGCTTTTTCATCCCCTTTGCCATGTAATTTTCTGTAAAACTGCTATTTTTACCTGAATTTTAAAACAGATAGACTCAGTTTAATAAGCTAAACGGTGGTAAAATAAATGTTGATAGTGTCGCAATTTTGTATTTCAAACTGAAATTTTATAACTTTTATTTTTGTTGTTATTTACATAGTTGACAATATTACTGAATTAAATTATGGCATGAACATATTATGTCAGCGTTAGCGTAAGTATTCAAAATACATAAATGAATTGGCAAAGGCATTCTTTGGAGAAAATACGTTATTATTAAAATAAATACCTACTATAAGAAACCCTTTAGATTTAAGCTCAAAAACCATAAAAACGATATAAATACCAAATTTTGATGTGAAGTTGGCGGTTAATAAATGGCAATTTTTTATTTAGGTAAAGGTTAGAAGGCGGCAAAACCAGTTATGAATGAATGAACAAAGACCAATCCTGCACCACTCCCCGGCTATGGCACAACAATGATCAACGTGGAGAACGTCCAGCAAAGAATTTGTAAATCGCGCTCTGTCTCTACCCAGGCATTTTTTTAATCTATGCCGTCTAGTCTTTTCGCAATCATATTTATATAGTGACCTTAGGCAGGAATGTTTCAGAAAAAAAAACCCGTGCAAAATCCGGGTACAAGTTTAACACGTTAGCGGACGCTTTTGAAAACACAATAGACGTTTTATTGTTATAACTGCTATAGTATATAGTCGTTGGCGGCAACGTGTTAAGCAGTAAATATTCAACAGGCATTGTACACATCTGCCATTCTTATTTAAAATTGCATATGTATGTCATAACTCGTAAATGTATGCATAATTGTTCAACACCAATTCTTATCTCCACAACGCGGTGAAAAGTTGCCTAGATATGAATTATTGTGAAAGGGGAACATAGTTACTAATAGGAATAAAGTTTGTTTTATATAAAACTAGATGTTGCCTGCGGTATCACCCGCATGGGACTCTTATATTACTTCGCGCCAAAAGTGGCTTATGATTGACCCCCCCGATCTATATATATCCCTACCAAATATCATCAAAATCGGCAAAGCGGTTTAATCGTGAAACCGTAACAGACAATAAAATTATCATTTAAAAGGCCAATGCAGTTAAATGTTGATTTTAGAAGTAACAATTACCACTATTCAATTATTTTTTAAACTACGTTTCGAAAAAAAAAATTTATAAATAACTTACAATGTATGTTTTTTAGTTCGACATTCAAATATTTTATAATGAGAATGCAGTTAATTTTATTCAATCAAATTGAGAACTTTATTAGTTTAATGTAATAGTTCGAAATAGTTTATTTTTAAAAGGTTCCGACTAGTCCACCTCACCTCATTTTTTGAAGGCGGGTAGGAAAATGATGTTAGTAAAAAAGTTAACTTGTACCTTAACATTATAAGTAGATGTCCTACAATCCATTTGACCTTCCTGGGCAAGATGAGACAATAAATCCAAATTCGCATCAATTTGTTGGACCTTTGGCCCAGGGAGGGCCGCGCTACATCTGACAGTAGTTTTTCACTCCCTGGATTGAATTTACTACTTTGATTCTGATAAGTAAAAGTGAGGTTATAGAGCTACTACATATTTCAAGTTTTACCTTTCAATCCAAAAGGGTTCTTGAAATAACTTTAGAAAACAGATTCTCCAGAATAGGTAAAAGGCCTGTAAAAATGGTAGAAAAGGAAAATTTTTCGTTTCTGTCTATCCTAGTAGAGTTTGTACACCAATTATTTTATATATCAATCATGGTGTAGATTATAGCACAGATTACAGAACACTTATACGAGTACAGATATTTAACCGCCATACAAAGAAACACGCTCATTTTTAGTGTACTAATAGAGTCTCCCCATATTAACTCCATCACTTGAGACACTGCGATTCTTAATCCAATAACCTATTAAGTAAAGAACTATCAGTTTGTGGTAGGATGACGATTCACACACGCTTTTTTCCACACCACAAATATCAACTAAACTGTTTTTTTTTTTTCAATCCATGTAGCTCCACTCCACCTCTAAGCAAGAAGAAGAACTCAATCACATGCTTATATGGAACACAAAAACTACCGCGGGAAACAGGTATTACATACATAAATATCAAAAACCAAACTTCCCAGCAGAATATTCCTTTTAAAATGTCAGAGGTTTAAAATACATCATTAATCGAAAGGCCTATTTTTAACGTACCATTGTTATTTTAGTACATTCACGTCCATTGTACGACAAGTGACAAAATAACGGAAATTTCAATGTTACATTTTTCATGAAAGGTGCCTATTGTCAACGATATTCGGTAGTGATAAAAAAAATATCATATTTGACAGGAAATTGGTTTCGTTATATAACCTGTTAGTTAATAAAAAGTTGCGAAATGTTTGCTATATTGTGTTAAAAATACTGCGTACAACGAGAAATGCCAATGTGAAGACGGCGAGTACGCGGCCATGTTTGAATTGGTCGCCATTATTGGTAATTCTATCTTGAGCTCCTCCGTGCTTCGGAAGGCACGTTAAGCCGTTGCTCCCAGTTGATAACGGTAGATAGCAGGTATGTCAGATGCCTTTAGGCGGCCTGAAAAATCTGACAGTGGTGGCCACTAACACACCCGGATCATATTCCTATTGGTCTAGTTTCCCTGAATAAAGGAATTACGGAAGGTTTACGGAAGTCAGACGGCAGCCGCTCTTGTTATAACTACTCCTACTACCGCCAAATCAGGACCATGATTAAGAGCGTTCCCTGGGCTCTGAAGCGTATGTTTAAGATTCAACCGGGAAATACGCTCGGACGAAGAATGTGTGTATTCCTAATCTTGAAGCAGTATTTTGGCTTTTTGGCTTACAAATTCTCTTAAGTCTGCAAATATTTTGACAATACCGTCGTTTTTACGAGCCCTAATACTATGCAAACATTCGAGGGCCGAAGGGACCAAGTCCTCATTTATTAATCTGAGAAATAAAAACATCTGGTCCGTAAAAGAGTTTTTATGGTGATTGTCTTATCAGATTTATTAAATTTATGATTTAAATTTTGATTTAAAAAGTTTACAGTCATACTAACATATTTTATAGTTAAAAAAATGAGTGGATGGAGATTTAATCAAATTTAATTTATGTGGTCCAAGATTCAAGATATCTTGCCGCTTTTTAAACCACTGCTGCCTACAGTCACTACTGTTTAGTCCCTTAGTGCCCGCCACCAATAATCGATTCGTATTCCACTACTACAAGATAATCAGTCAGAAAAATAATTTGCGGATCAAAATTTAATGGTTACTTAATTATCGGCTGCGCCCGCGCGGACTCGGTTATATTGCGCCAAAATGGATCCTAGTTTGACCCCCGGTCTATAACTATATTCTCATCAAATTTCATCAAAATCTATCCAGTGGTTTAGACATAAAAGCGACATGTGGGAGGAGCCGCGAATAATATTGTATAAAAAATCATTTACTTTTTTCTCGACACAGAATAATATATCAAAAAGAAAATGTGTATATAAATGACCCGTTTGTGGGAAAACTTTCATAACATCATTCTTGTATAATTCACACTTCAGAAGATGTGGTGCGTCGAGCCTACTCTCCTGTATTTATTACCTTGATGTTCAGGGACAAGTGCCTCTAAAGCTTCGGTCTTGTTGAGGTCGGTAAGCTTTTTGAATGAATGAATAAACACTTGGTGTAGTATTATTTAATTATTAAATACGTCATTGGATTGTACAGGATCGAAAATAAAGTTAGTACAAAGACTTATCGGTAAAGCAATTTTTTCCAGTCTTAGGGTAGAGAGAGAAAAAAAAACATAGGAGCGCGAGCGATGGAGAAAGCTAATCCATACTATCCATACTAATATTATAAATGCGAAAGTCTGTCTGTCTGTCTGTCTGTCTGTTTGTCACTTCTTCACGGCTAAACTGCTGGACCGATTGTGATGAAATTTGGTAGGGATGTTGTTAACGACCTGAGGTCAAACATAGGCTACTTTTGGACGCGATATAACCGAGTCCCACGCGGGGCGAAGCCGCGGGGAACAGCTAGTTATTAAATAAGTATAAATATATGGACCTAATATTGTTGGCAGTTAAGTATTTAACTTTAAAGTCATCATTTTCTAATCGCGTTTTTCAATTGCATTTTAACGATTTAGAATAAAAATATTCTGATCATACTCATCATCTCTCATCATCTCTGCGAAAGATAGGTATATGTTGGTCAAATAAAAATACAATGTTTTCCAATCTGAATATAAATTTTTAGTTAAAATACTACTAGCGACCCGCCCCGGCTTCGCATGGGCATAAAAACCTTCCACTTGAATCACTCCATCTATTAAAAAAACCGCATCAAAATCCGTTGCGTAGTTTTAAAGATTTAAGCATACAAAGGAATATAGAAACAGATAAAGTGACTCTTTAGTGTTACTCGTTAGTTTTATACTATTTAGTGATAAAAAATGGACACCGGAAATGCAGTTTTAAAAGTTATTTTCAAGTAAAAGTTTAAAATTGCTCAGCTTCAAACTTTGAGACTTTTAACAGAATAAAGCAAAGTCCAGGGTGTAGGAAAGCGGGTCGTGGAAGTAAATCAAATTGGACAGGATTCTACTAGACTTGATAAAAGGTAGTACCCACTGATTTAGTATATTATCCAAATAAAATACTATTATTTGGATAATATACTAAATCATTGAGCTCTTCTGGCGACTGGAAAGAGATGCGAAATGCAAGTACAGCGCACTCTCAGATTCGGCTCGTATAACCGAGAGGTTGGTAGAGCCATGGGAGGTGGAGGGAGTGTCCTATTTTGTTTCTTTTATTAAATCAAATTCAAGTCCAATGGAGATTTGTTCTAATTGCGATTTAGTCGTACCGGCTATTTAGTCATGTCGAGACCTAGTTCTATAAATATTAACCCATCTAATCTCTTTATTGTAGAACATCCATACTAATATTATAAATGCGAAAGTCTGTTTGTCTGTCTGTCTGTCTGTCACCTCTTCACAGCTAAACTGCTGGACCGATTGTGATGAAATTTGGTAGGGATGTAGTTGACAACCTGAGGTCAAACATAGGCTACTTTTGGGCGCGATATAACCGAGTCCCACGCGGGGCGAAGCCGCTTGGAACAGCTAGTATGTTTATAAGATCTTCATAACACGAAATTATTTTAAACCGACTTAAAAATGGATTTTGTAAACTGTTTTACTGCATTGGATACAAGATGTTTAAGACCTTGTCGTTTTTTCTAAATACAAATTCTTATTAAATATTCAAAAGGCACTCTCTTTCAAACGAACGTACGCTTTACCCAAAATACATAACACAAGAACCGTCGCAAATATCCCGTGAGGGCCATAACTTGTATTTTAATATAATGAAAACTCGAGTGAAGTCGCCGGATTCTGTAGTGTAAATAACAATTTAGAACTTCCCTCGGCACTGAATATGTCGCACTATAATGGAATACATTTCTCAGAACAGAAGCATAGTGTGCGCTGGGAAATTGGTATGTTTAGTTTTATGAGATTTTATTTCAGTCCTAGTTTTACTGAATTGTTGTTAGATTTTGATATTTCATCATCATACATCATCACCATCTTCTGTAGTCAACTGCTTTTGAGGTCTAGTAGTTAAGTCCAATTAGCCCAAAGACCTAAAAGTCGTAGTTTGGATTCCCACGGGAAGCATGCTTAAGTTATTTCCAGTTATTGAGCACCGATGGCTCAATCAGCCTCCTTTTATATTTATTTATTATGGTCTTCTACTTTTTTTTAATTTGTTTGTCTTTTATTTTTTAGCCAGTTGGTTGATGTAGCTCTCTAGTAATTGTGGTTATTATTTTTAGCAACTCATTTACAAAACAAGTCAACAAAGTATGCAAAACCACTAGACCACGAAGGCAGTAATGGTAATGATGATATAATGAGTTTATTAAAGACCCTTTGTTTATACAGCTTCCAAATCTTTGGTAATCCGCTTATATAATACTAGCTGTTGCCCGCGGCTCCGCCCGCGTGGGACTCGGTTATATCGCGCCCAAAAGTAGCCTATGTTTGACCTCAGGTCGTTAACTACATCCCTACCAAATTTCATCACAATCGGTCCAGCAGTTTAGCCGTGAAGAGGTGACAGACAGACAGACAGACAGACAGAAAGACAGACAGACAGACAGACTTTCGCATTTATAATATTAGTATGGAAGTATGGATTAGAAAAAGTATCAGTACCAAACTTTTCCAATAATACACCCAATAGGATTATCTGAAACTAAATAAATACTTCTGATATTGACATAGACATCAATATATAAGATACGATCGCCTTGACAAATAATAAAACGTAGGGACCTGGGATCCCTAGGGAGTGGGCTTTAGCTATTATCATCACATTGTGTGGGTTACAATCTTTTTCCTCTGAGTGTGTTTCCCGGTTGCATCTTCAGCTTATGCTACAGAGCCCAGGGTACGCTATTAATTATGGTCCTGATTTGGCGGAACTGGTTATTACAATGAAGCGACTGCTATCTGACTTCCGTAACTCTTTTTACAGGGAATCCAGACCTATAGGAAAATGATCCGGGTATGTTAGTGGCCAACACTGTCAGATTTTTCAGGCTACCTAAAGGCATCTGACATAGCTTAACGACTGCCATCTACGGATAACAGCCGGGACCAACAGCTTAACACGTTCGCGGACGTATTTGAAAACGCAATAGAAGTTTTATTGTTATAACTGCAATAGCAGTCGTGTGTCCGCTAGCGTGTTAACGTGCCTTCCGAAGTACGAAGGAGCTCAAGATAGAAATGCCACTAATGGTGACCAATCCAAACATGGCCGCGCACTCGCCGTCGCCGTCGCTTAACGCGCACTATCGTTACGAACACGCGCGCCGCGCTAAGCTATTGAGCTCCTCAATTGTGTGGGTAACAATTTGAATAATAAATACTACAAAAACTGACTGCTCAATTGCCAAGAGGTGTCGCTGAGAAGGGAACGGTGGAGAGGTTTGTTGTCGCATTGGGTCGCTGAGCCGTTGTGTGGTTTTTTTTTAATGAACATCAGATGGCAGGGCCCAAGAGAAGCACGAAGGTGATAAGTGCCACTCGAGGGCTCATAATCATAATTTCGTGTAGGTGACCCGGTCAATGGACTATACACACCCTGGTGTTGACAGTTCTTCGAAACCACCTCTCGGCCTCTGCCATGGTTCCATTAACGATAACCAGATTAACGTGCCATCCGAAACACGAAATCATATTTATTAACAGACTGGATGCTGGGGAATTTATTGTGTGCCAAATAAATATTTTGCTGAATTACTGTGGATATTTCAATGAAAATCCTATCCAACAAAATGTGGGTATACAAGTCGTCGGTGACATCTCACGCACGCAAAATAAATGAAAAACCGATTCCTATTTATATAACGAGACCAATTTGATATTGCCATTTTTGCTTTATTGCTCTTCGATATAAATGACAGAAGAGGGCAATTAATTTGAAAGGATTGAAATGTTACACGCGAAGTTGCTATGACGTCCAAAAGAAGATTATTTTTGAATATTAATAATATTAAATCTTTATTTTGGACACTATACATAGTGTTAGTAACAATGTTTTTAAAACTATGTTAGTATTTTTTTATTCAATTTTTAATTATTCAATTTATTTATCTATCATATTATATTATCAACTAGCGACCGGCTTCGCAAGGGCATAAAAACCTTCCTCTTGAATCACTATCTATTAAAAAAAAACCGCATCAGGATCCGTTGCGTAGTTTTAAAGATTTAAGCATACAAAGGGACATAGGGACTGAGGAAGCGACTGTTTTATACTATGTAGTGATTTTAATCTACATAAATGTAACTGGGCCCAACATTAAACATAATATGAGCCCACCACCTTGCCAGCATAAATAGTGCGAAGGTTGTTGGTGCTACTGGACCACTCTGCATCAGGGAGGGTCCCTCTTTCGCACAATGGCTTGGAAGGTGTCCACGCGTGCCTCCGCGAATATATCTGATGCGGGGAGCAGTATCTCGGTAACCCCAACTGCGCTCTCAGGCCGTTATTATATTAAACTCGAAAGGCGCTGTGTGTCTGTGAATTATTTGACCCATACACTGCATGAATACATGTTAAGTTTATTTTATTGATCATAGATCATGGAATTTGAAAATATAATTTTTAAAATGGGTTAAGAAGTAACGGAAATATGACGTAACCAACAAAAAAAATATTCAGACGAAAGTACTTCCTCCTTTTTTGGAAGTCGGTTAAAAAGATTAGACATTTTGTAAATACTAGTTTGTAGCAGTTGCTTTGGAGGATCATATTGTAAAAATTCACATTATGATTTGAAATAGGAATGTATCTATTCGAAAACGGAATGCAATGTATTGAATTTAAAAATCGGACCCAGAAGCGGCAGTTTATATCTATTTTAAACTCAATTCGCTCCTAACGTAACCTTAATTGATGTTTTAGATTTATGTTCGCAATTACATTGCGAAGTTCGTTCTAGACAATATTTTTCAGCCATTCCCGGCTGTGCTTTGTTATTCTTGAAGACGGACGGACCTGTCAACCCTTTAAATTACAGGTGTTGTTTAGGTTCTAGATTTAGTGATAAATCTAAGACTAGAATGAGCTTGCCTCGTATTTTATTTATAGGTGTTATATTAGATGATGATGGGTACAGATAGCGAGGAAGGCCTAAAACTAGATGATCAGAAGAACTGCAGGCTTTCGATAAAGACTGGCATGTAAATGCCATGGCTAGGGATACATAGAAGGTTAGTGGGTAGGCTTTTCTCCAGCCCAGTATAAAACAAAGTTCCTTTGACTGTCCCTATGTCCCTATCTTTAAAACTACGCAACGGATTTTGATGCGGTTTTTTTTAATAGATGAGTGATTCCAGAGGAAGGTTTTTATGCCTATGTGAAGCTGGGGCGGGTCGCTAGTTTGTTATAAAATATAGTATCGCCAGGTACTGTGCCCATAACTCAATTCTCGAACTTACTTTTTGGTTAATTCAAGTTGTGTGATTTGTCCATATATATTTATTTTATTTATTTATAAGGCAGTGCCATATGGGTTTAGGCAGCTTGACATTCTGACAGTGTTGACTACTAACAGCAGTGACTGCGGCGGGCTATGGAGCCCTATAATACTGCGGCGGGCTATGGAGCCCTATAATACTGCGGCGGGCTATGGAGCCCTATAATACTGCGGCGGGCTATGGAGCCCTATAATACTGCGGCGGGCTATGGAGCCCTATAATACTGCGGCGGGCTATGGAGATATATAATACCAAACTATGGAGCACATTCCAGCGTTGCTCTCTGCACTCGAACGCGGGTTGCCCAGGGGATCTGTATAGGCTAACCCAAATGCGATGTCTTGGCTGAAGGTCCTAAATCTGGACAACCTACTAATATTATAATCGTGAAAGTTTGTATGTATGTTTGTTACACTTTTACAGAAAAACGACTGAACCGATTTGGCTGAAATTTGGAATGGAGATTGCTTAGACCCTGCAACAATACATAGGCTATATTTTATCCCGGAATTTTTACGGGAGCGGGGCCCCGACTTCTTTTGCTCCCCGTATGCTTCTAACACAACTCCTAACGTAAGATCACTCTGAATTACAGAAAAGTTGTTATATTTTCGCAACAAAAAAAAACCTTTAATGTTGATCAATTTACTGTATTACTTCTCCGCAATTTATAACTCTATGTCGAATTGGTTCCGAGAGAAACCTTACCAGTTCGCTTGAGCGATCTCACAAGGAGCTCCGATTTGATTTTAGCGAACCTTGTTTGATGTGATCTGAGAGCGAAACGAATCCCGAAAATTGGGGATATGTTTATTTTACCCGGATTCGAAGGCACTCGTCGAAATTGGGAGAAATTGTGAAAATTTCGTTAAAAGTCTTCTTGGAATGTTTCATTTTTGGCAGATTCCTTGAGTGGATTGTATTTGCAGTGTGTTTTAGAGATGTTTTGGATAAAAAAGTGTTCTATCATGTAGTTCTATTTCCTAAGAAAAAAAAATTATTTCTTTTTCTTGCTACAAGGTGGCTAACAAGAATTGTTACGGTAACCACTTTGCATCAGGTGGCTAATTGCCTAAGTAGTATAAATAAAAAAAAACAGTTAGGATTTAAAACACGACTTTTTAAAGTATAATCCTACCACAAACTGATTTAGTATTTAATTTATTACTAGCGACCCGCCCGGCATCGCATGGGTACAAAAACCTTCCTCTTGAATCACTCTATCTACTAAAAAAACCGCATCAAAATACGTTGCGTAGTTTTAAAGATTTAAGCATACAAAGGGATATAGGGACAGAGAAAGCGACTTTGTTTATACTATGTAGTGATGTGCAGTCTGAATAAAGACCCTGTACCGACCACACGTGGTATATATAAAAACCTTAACCCCTTCTCTCACCTCTGTCCCTATGTCCCTTTGTATGCTTAAATCTTTAAAACTACGCAACGGATTGTGATGCGGTTTTTTTAATAGATAGAGTGATTCAAGAGGAAGGTTGTTATGCCCATGCGAAGCCGGGGCGGGTCGCAGTACAACATACCTAAGTCGCTTACTCTCTATGGTAAGTTGTTTACATGATTCTATAATTTATATCTATTTCGTCTTATATATAAGGAGGTCATGTGTTTGCATGTAAAGAAATAACGAGCATGGCCTTAGTGGGATTTTTCAACAATAGTATTCTAGTAGATATTAATAAAAACTTACTCCTGTTCCTTTTTAGTCCATGCTGTTAGGTTGTGGAATTCATTGCCGGCCGACATACGAGACTCAAAATCTATCGCTGTTTTCAAGAAACGCATAAAGGATTATTATATTTCTTTAGCATAATAAATGTATATTTAGTCTAAGTAAGTATATTTGTATTAATATGGTATATATTTTTATTTAAGTATGTATGTATTTATGTATGTATGTTTTTTATATCAAAATATTCTAGTAGGTACACGCCTGTTACCCTTTTCTTCTCGTTTCCTCTCTTGGGTCTGCTGGAAGAGATTTCTTTAGAAATAAGCAGCACCCTTGTACTAATGCTCTTTAATCTGTTCTCTTTTTTATATTTTCTGTGTACATGAATTTGAAAATAAAAAAATAATATCTAGAGCTCCTTAATTCTTTAAAAAGCATGTAAAAATTATGGTCCCACCTATGACTTTTGAACTATGCCTCCTATAGGAAGATGAAATAATGGGTTGATAATTCTAGCAGTGTTAGCCACTAACAATCGTATCGTGTTCCTATCGATCTGGTTTTCCTGTTAAAGGTTACTGAGGTCATACGGAACTCGTACTTGCATGATGATATGATTTTTTAGTGGACGACCCTGACCTGATCGACTTTCTCTGTCTGTTCTGTCTCTTTCTATCCATAAATCTCTACATGCCTAAACCCTAAGCTATTAATAACTAGAAATTTACTTTCATTTATTCATATCTTGTGATTATAAGGTCAATCAATCCTGCGTACCCTGGTCAGTTTTCGAAACCCGAATTTAGATCACGAACGTAGTTTCTGTAAGAGATGGAGATCCTTATCATCCGAGGCCAAGACTCACATTGGGTTGCTGCGCCATCTTAGTTTATGTAGTTTCGCTAACGACCATCAGATAGCAGCTAAGAAAGTAACTACTAGTACTGTTTAGAGTTATCGTGTTTAGAATTCAGTCTTTTTTCGCCAAAAAACGCAGGATCTTAGCTAAACTGTTTTTTATTCTTGTAGCGCCACCTATTAGCAAGAAAAAGAACTAAATATATCGCTCAGGCAATGGGACTACATGCTCCTAGATATTGGGTGTAATTCCACAAAAACATTACACGTATTCGTGGGCTGACTATAAGTAAAAGATCCCTTTCTAGGATAAGCCCGCCATTTTTTTAGTTAATTATTACAAACAAACATTTTAATTATTCCATGAACAACACTCATAGAATAATGAAATGCGGTCTTCGTGGAATAACAGTTGTTATTGAAACTACAATTGACTAGTCCAATTTTTTACAAAGATGTTTAATTCGAAAACCATTTCGAGGAATAGGCTTAGAAAACAGTTTGCGGTAATGAGATTTTTTATGAAGCAAGTATTTTTTAAGATAATTACAAAAAACCCAATGATCTTCATTTTCAAAAATTTAGTACAAGGTCAAATAAATTGTACAGGCTTTCTCAATTTTTTTCTGTAAGTTGGCAGCATAGAGATTATATACTCTTTGTTTGGAAGTACTCCAAGTTTGTTTCAATGCCTAATGACGTCATCGCTGTATGATCTTTAAAATTAAATAAAAAATTATATACAAATTTAAGATTTAAAATGGTATCTGTAAAATGGTCTATTTTATCGCAAAAACACTTAAGACTTGCCAATTTTAAGTGCTATTTAGTTTAGTTTTAATGAAACATTTATTAAAATATGACATAAGCTGTACATATGACATGTAATGTACACAAAATATTAGAATACAAATTGAACTGCTACTCTCTACAAACGTGTCAGTCACTTGAAACTCTGAAATATGAACTAAACTCATAACGTCAGAAGTTGGTCTATATTCCCAAGTCGACAACTTCGTCACTTCACTATTACATTTCAAATTTACTTCTGCAAAAGCTTGTTATAGAGTTTTAAATATAAACTTTTGATTTGTTAGTTACTTACGTTTATTTGTTAAATTATATTCGTAATAATTTCAGTTAAAGAACAGATAGACCACTCTATTTGTTTATTTATTGACTGAAACATAAAAGTTACTACGAGTACAATGTATTTATTTATTTGTAAAGAAAAAACTAGAGTCTGCTGCTAAGTTGCTGCTGTTAGTTATTTTTAAAAGAAATTTCTTACACCAGCGCCCCTAGTATGAGTTTTTCTAAGCGTTGCGTTAGCGATTTTGTATGACAAACCTGTACAGCGCTTCTGGTGGATAGTAAGGCAACTAAGAAATTCCATTGAAAATCCTAACGCAGTCGCTAGCGTCTGCGTTTGGAAAAACTCATACTACTTAGACCCACAGCATCCGTAGCCAAAGTGACAATTTCAAAAGGCTAACGAATACACAAGAACAAAATGTATAGGATTGACATAAGATTTACCACGTGATTTACCGCAGCTTATGTCAATCCCATATATTTTGTTCTTGTGTATTCGTTAGCCTTTTGAAATTGTCACTTGGCTATGGGTGCCTCCTATCCACTCGAAAGTAGCGATACCTATGCCTCATCTTATTTGTTGTCGTATATAAGTTTTATTGTAACTTTATATCAGTAAAAACTTAAAATTGGCCATAGTTACTTCTACTGTAAGTTCCAATTAATGACATCCTTAAATAATATTATATGTAAAACGAAATGGAAATGTAATTTTATACTTAGTTGATATAATTTGTAACTTTAATTATACTGCCGATGTCACTGACACTCTTTACATTTGCATTCTGTACATAATAATGGCTAAATAAGATGTTCCAAAATTTTTTCCATCTTTGTTAAACCTTATTTGAAGCAAATAAATTATTTCTAATTTTAAATTACTGTAAAATTAGCTGTAAGTTTTCTAAAAATAACAATATTCGCCTAGACAGGTCTAATTTCTTTTTACGGATATATGCTATTTATAGTTTGTTATGTTCTCGCCTTTTATTTTTGTCACGTAACATTTGCTTTTAAATACATACAAGCCAAGGCCCTATTTGTCTCATCAAAGTCAGAGTAAAGAGGCCTGAGTGACGTTATTTGAATACGGAGCGTGTCAATGAAATATGCAATAAGCGTCGCAAATGCGGGACAAGAAGTGAGTAGTGAAGTGTCGTGTTAGCTTGTTAAGGAATCTGAGATTTTGGAAAGGTGTCACGGAATACATAATTAAAAAATTAAAATTAAAATTCATTTATTTCAGGTAATTAAAACCCATATTAAACATTAAATTATACATAAAACGAAATTTAAAATAAAAAATAAAAAAATCGAAGTAGACAAATAAATTAACAAAATAAAATAAAATACGATTAAAATACAATTAAAATAAAATTAAAATAAAATTAAAATAAAATTGAAATAAAATTGAAATAAAATTAAAATAAAATTGAAATAAAATTAACAAAATATAAATTAAAATTGTCTCTCCATCCGGCAACACGGGACGTGTTTGTCGCAGCAGTAAATAATGTAAGATGGTTTATGATATGTCATGGCCAGCATGGCACTGTTCAAATAGACTTACCGCCGTATTAAGAAACGTTTGATAAGCTCATTTTAACTAAAATATGTTTTAGCTCTTTCTCTCTTACCTGACACTTCATGTGAAAGAACGAGACGAAACACATTTTAACTAAAATAGGCTTAACAATTGTTTCTTAATACGGGGGTTAGAACCCAAGTTGGCTGTAGCAAGGATAACCTGGCCAGTCTTTCATAAATGATGAAGATACCACCTGCGATTGTGGCGCATCCCCCCAGACGATGGACCACCTTTTGACGTGCCCGGCGTGCCCCGATACCTGCACGCTAGAGGATATGTAGAAGGCTACAGAGAACGCTGTAAGGGTGGCCCAATTTTGAGCGTCCAAGGGTATATAAGAACGTCGACCAGCTAAGATGAAGAAGGTTCATGATGTTAAAAAAACAATTCCGTACAATGCCAATGTCAGTTTTTAAATTCAATTGTGTTATGTCAACAAACTACTACTATCTTTATTATTTAGTGAACTAAAAAAACTATTTTCCGTGAACGTTTTATATTGAATTTACCACTAATTGTCAATTGACACAGTTCTTGTAGGTTTTCCTGTAATCTACAGGCTATGAACTATATATTGTATTTTTTTCAAAATATTCGGCTCAGTAGCTTTGGAGATAGGGGGGGGGGGGGCAATTTTCGTCTTCTATCGGTTAGTTTTGGAGAAAATTGGCTGTGACAGAAGGACGGACAGACAGACGCACGAGTGATCCTATAAGGGTACCGTTTTTACATTTTTGTACGGAACCCTAAAAACGACTGTCATTCTGAATTTCGACCTTAGGTAAGGTGGGGGGGGTTAACTGAAACGAGGGGGAAAGGGGGTTAAGTTTATCTGATTCCGACTGAACATACAATCCACGCGAGTAAATATAACAAGATGTACAAAATCAAATAGTTTGAATATAGTATTGACCCTGAAAAACTATCAAAAACAGTATTAAGAATTACTTCGTCGACATACGGGTCCATTGATTTAGTTCGACGGCTGGCAACTTCCAAACTTGTATGTCTGTTTGTATGTTTGTTAACTTCCCCGAAGTTGCCGGGATGTTTTTGCTCGGTCGGTATTACTGAAACTTAGACGTGTGTTGGTAAATTTCCAATTTTTCGTTTTGCTTCCGATGGTTTGGTGGATACCAACTGCATATTTATAATTCAGAAATGTGTCTATGCTTATAGATAAAATAAAATTGTAATAGGCCGATGTTTGTGTAGGAATGAAATGTTTCTAAACGTAGGATGAATGATATGCATGATTCTGAACGACTGCGAGTGAGTGAGAGACGATTATGGAATGAAAGAGATAGATATAAGGGCAGACGCCATATTGCTTTTAATTTGTGAACCAAATGCTCCGCTGTGTACAGAAAATAAAATAAAAGAAATTTATTCAAGATTGGGTTTTAATCATCCTCCAAGCCACAGTATCCCACATTTGTAACTTAAGATTATTAATAATCTTATTCGTTCGAACATATTTTCCGGTTTCATTTTCAGCTTATACCTCAGAGCACAGCATACGCTTTTAACCCTGGTCCTGATTTGGCGGTACTGGTTATATATAGAGCAACTGCCGTCTGACCTATACAGGAAAACCAGTTCCTATTGGTCAATAGGAACATGATCCTATTGGTTAGTGGCCAACACTGTCAGATTTTTCAGACCGCCTAAAGTCATCTGACAGCCTAATCTATCTACCAATAACAGCCGGGACCAACACGGCTTAACGTGCCTTCCGAAGCAGGGAGGAGCTTAAGATAGAATTACCACTAAAATATTATACCTATACAATAAACAATTTCTAATCCAACCAGCAGTAGTTCTAAGCTTTAAGTGTAAATACAAGAAAATGTTTTCTAGCTTAATTATATAAAAAGATATTCAAATTCAAAATTTAAATTCAAATTGTTTATTTTCAATATAGGATATTCTTATCACTTATTGACGTCGGGTGTTACTCATTTTAAGTTAAATCTAGTTAATATAGTTATCTATTATCAACATTTAAATCAAAATAAGTTTTTATATTGTGATAATAAAAATTTACATAGAAACTAACATTTTAAATATTGGCACTGATTTTGTCTCAACGCTATACAATTTAACGGTAAAAATAATCTGTTAAACTACATATATATCGCAATGCTCTGACCATCTGTACCATTGGATCCATACTAATATTATAAATGCGAAAGTCTGTCTGTCTGTCACCTCTTCACGGCTAAACTGCTGGACCGATTGTGATGAAATTTGGTAGGGATGTAGTTAACGACCTGAGGTCAAACATAGGCTACTTTTGGGCGCGATATAACCGAGTCCCACGCGGGACGGAGCCACGGGGAACAGCTAGTAGTAACATTTATGGAATAGAGCTAAAAAGGAAAATAATAGGAAATGGCGTAACTACTCACTGATGTGAAAAAAATCGCGACGGGTCTCTACACAGACAATTTTTTTTAATTTATGTGAAAAACTGAGGATCTACGCTGATTTAACCGCGCCAAAAAGGGATACGGCGTGGCTAATCTTTTTGAATTTGTAGACTTTTTGAATTGTATAGTTGTAGGCTCTTCAAAAATAATGAAAAATTCTATAGAAATAAAGAAGCACCCTTGTACTAAATTTCGTAATTTTAAGTTTCCTGTTTGTATTAGAGTGTCCATGAATTAAATAAATAAATAATAATAAAAAAGGCAGTTGGGTCAGGCATGCGAACTGCATACTCATTTTATCAAAATTAAAAAAAAAAAGTATTTTTAAATTGAGTTTAACAAACTTACTTTGTTATATATATCATTTTAGCGGCAAATAGTACATTAATTGTGTGAAAATTTAATTATCTCCATGTAATTTACAAGATATTTCTGACCGAGACAGACAGGCGGATTGCGGTCAAAAAACAAATGTGTGGTGTAATAAAGAATTATTTTTCTTCATTCAACATAAAAAATTAAATTAATAAAAAATATCGCTGATTTATTTCCTCTTTTCTGTTCATTAGATATTTTGCGATGCAGATTCATGTCTGTCGATCGTGTAATAGAAAGTTTTATTCTCGATAGCATTCCATCGGCTTTATCCAAATGAAAAAAGTTCCGCGTACGCTTAATTTGCAAAGAGAATATACGCTCCACCTATTTCGTGACTAAAGTTGTATCACTGAATTTTGTTTATATAAAAGATTTATAAGTTTTTTCACCGGATCATGTCTAGTTTCCCTGTATAAAAGGGTTACGGAGACGGAGGTTAAACGGCAGTCGCTCCTGTTGTAATAACCAGTACCACCAAATCAAGACCTGAAATAATAAGCCGAAGATACAGTAACTACTTCAGCTTACACTTCAAAATCTAAGGTACGATATAATCTTCTTTGCGGTTCTGGTTTTAGTAAACTGTTTTGTATATAGTGACCAATCGTGTGGACTGGTAAAAGTATCTCCTCTCTTCTTGTGGTTGTTTAAAAATGCAGTCAAGTACAAAGGGTGATCTGGCTATGTCCTCTGACTCGGTCGTAAATGTTGAATCTTACTGGGCCAAATTTATATAGTTTTAAGTTTTTGACACGATAGAAAAAGAATAAGAAAAATATAAGCATTCCTTAGTAAGTATACTCATCAACATCATTTTGAGTAGGCGTCATGGTCAAACAACCATCAGTGTCAGAGTTCTTCTGTGTCAGTTCTGATGTGGTTCCTTTAACGACTACCAGATGGCAGAAGTGTTTACTTACTTACTGCGATGGCTTGACGTCCCAAAGAGGACTGGAGAAATCTTGTGTCGAAGGTTCACACAAGAGTTCTCCACTCCACCCAAATTCTGCACCAACCCTTGCCTGCTGGCTCTTTGGAGGGCTTTCAGGTCTTTACACACTTTATCCCTCAGCGATATCCTGGGCCCATCGGCCGTTGTCCACTCGGTCTTCCCAAGTCCGCTCTCTTCACTACCCGATCCTCTCCCATCCTCACCACGTGACCCATCCAACGGAGTCTTGCCGCCTTGGAGGTCATCAGGAGTGTAGGTTTTGAAAATATCGCACTTATAAAGGATCAAACAGTACATCATACTTCTTATTTTTCACTTCACATTACGCGGGTTGTACTTTCCCATTCATGCCATGACATTTGCTTCGATCGATAGTGTTGTTTGTCAGGCCGTGATTCCTCATGTCCCTTTGGACATTCCTCAATCAGGTCGTATGCCGATTGCCCCTCCCTTATTTCTCTGTAGCCCAGGAAAGGCATTTTTCCAAAAATGGTCATCAGGCCGACGCATTACCATTCCCGTTCCATCTCAACTTCGACAGCTCAGCTTCTATAGGCCCATTACTGTTAGTCGCAGTATGACGACAGCAGTATGCACTATGCATGAATGAATTAACTGGTGGCGGAAGCACGATAATGACTTGGTATGTACTTGTTTTTTTGACAGCCTCTAAATAACGCTTATACTTATATTAGAGAAAAAAAATATTAAAAACATAAAATAGAAACAAAATTTATATATTCCTCCCTTAGCTCCCAAACGAATCCAAAAACAGCCAATAAAATAAATACAACATCAAAACGCACGTAATATTCTATCAGTCCATATCGCGTCGTAAACAATATGAGGTGATATACGTATGGCCACTTTGCCAGTGCTAAAACAGAAGTTATCACCCCCGAAGGCTATTGGGAAACAAATAAAATAAAACAATGTGCGTGGCAACTTGGGGATTGCGGAATGGGCTACTGATAAAAAGTTTGGCAGGCTGTTGAAATTACGTTTAGTAAGTATGTTATTCTTTTTTAGTGTTCCGTGCCTCAAAAGGCGAATACGGAACCGTTAAAAGACTACTTTTTGTCCGTCTGTCTGTCTGTTTTTATTTTATTTTATTGTAAAACCAACAGCGTTACAATACAAATTGTTATATTAAAAAATAGTGACCCGCCTGGCTTCGTATGGGCTTAAAAACCTTCCTGTTGAATCACTCTACATATTAAAAAACCGCATCAAAATCCGTTGCGTAGTTTTAAAGATTTAAGCATACAAAGGGACATAGGGACAGAGAAAGCGAATTTGTTTATACTATGTAGTGATAATTAATGTACCTACTAAACTAAGACCAAAAAAGGTATGTCTGTTTAATAAACCTTTTTTTTCTTTTTGTTGTAAAGTAATAGAAATAAAACGTCAACACTTCAAAAGATAAAATGGTAAATATTGAACATTTTCGAAAATTTAGCGATTTCACGGGAATCTAAACCTACGAGGTACTTCCCGTTGAACCAGAATTATGAAATTTGGAGATAACATATACTCTTTATATCACCATGAATATAAATATCACCATCTAAAGAATAGTCTTACTTCAATGAAATGTCTAATGAGGACTTTAGTTGAAAATTTGCTGACAACTTGAAAAATCTAACACATGTATTTGCCACAACATTACATAAGAAATAACAAATATTAATAAATATGTTAGAAATATAGCACAGGAAAAAGATAATAGTTTCATTGCCTATTCGCACGAACGGGATTAACTAGTGCATAAATCTGTAGGGAGCAATAGTTTTATATGCCTTCGGAAGCACGAAAAATTATTACCAGTATCCTATTCACTTGTTGGTTATCCTTGGGGACGGTAGGGAAAAGTTTATACGATGTATTTCGAAAAGTAGGCATGTAATTAATATGGCTCTAAACAGTGTGTCTTGGCTTCCGATATTGAGAATTATCAAATTGACAATACCCCACGACGCTCTTCTTGCAGCATTGAAATTCAACACCCAAGAGGTCATACACCGGGCCCAGAATAGGTATAACTGGAAGGTACTAACTGCCAGTTTAGATTATGGTGGTCACGACTCTCCGCTATGAGGAACGCGACTTGAAAAAACTCAAGTGCGAGTTGAACTCGCGTGGAGAGGGTTCCGTACAATGCCAATGTCAGTTTTTATATTCAATTGTGGTATGTCAATGTGAAAGGATTATGAGATGCGAGTTAACTACTACTATCGCTATTTAGTGGTGTTTTCCGTAAGTGAACGTTTTATTATTAAATTTACCACTTAATTGTCAATTGATAGAATCTTTGTTGGTTTTCCTGTAATCTACAGGCAATGAACTATATTCCGTATTTTTTTCAAAATTTTAGGCTCAGTAGTTTCGGAGATCAGAGGGGGGAAATGGTCAATTTTCGTCTTCTTTCATGTATAAAATGAAAACTATTTATGTTACAATAATAACAAAAATATATTTGAGATCCTCATAACGAGCTCTTTCATTTGATATATAACACGGTAAGGTTTGCATAACTTTCTTTTTTTAATTTCTAATTTGTACGCCGAAAAGGAGCCTTATTTAAAACAAATATTTATTTTCTTTGCACATCTGTGTTTGGGTCACAGGATTACGCCATCCTACCAAACTTCATCTGTTTTGGTCCAGTAGGTTTGGAGAAAACTGGCTGTGACAGACGGACGGATGGACAGACAGACGCACGAGTGATCCTATAACGGTTCCGTTGTACATTTTTGTACGGAACCCTAAAAAGAAAGAAGAACTTGACCATGAACACCTTAGTGCAAGAGTACTTCGGAACCATCTCTCGGTCTCTGCTGTGGTTCCTTTAACAACTAAAAGATGGTAGCTAGGACCAATGACTTAACGCGCCTTCCGAAGCACGAAATCATCTTAATTATCAAACAATCAGTTGATTCAAGCCTGCAATGTCTCTGTGCTTTTATAGGAAATCAAACTCACGACCTTTGGGTCTCCAGGTAAGCATTTTAATCACTAGACCATACCTGATCAACAATCTGAGAAAAACAACGCGCATATATTTACGTTCGACCAAATTAAGATAAATCTCCAACTAAAGAGCAGTTACCCCAGTAACTCTAGATTAACTGATAAACGTAGATAACTTGGCCACTTAACTCCGACAAACAAGGTGGACCAATAAGTGAACGACCCTCGATTACTCGTTAAGCTATTGTAACTTCAATGTAAGATTTCGTGTTTGTTTTGTCAAAGAAGTTTATTCGTTATTTATATACAAAACGCGCATTTACATTATCTTATAAAATTTACTGCGATTTTTTATTGTATTTATTTAACTTCGGGCATTCTAACAAAACATTTTTAAAGTCGTATTCATAATTAATTGGGCTTATACATACATATCATTACATCTGTCTCCTTTAGGGGTATGCAGAGACTAGAGATTTCCATTGGCTACGATCCTTACATACCAAATGCGCAAATACTTGTAAAACTACGGTAAAGGAAAAAAATCTTATTTGTCTGTCAACAGCTTACACGAATCTTGTAAACGTATAACATGATTCTCATTTTCTTTGTAACTTAAGCAGTCTTGTATATTTTTAAGTCTTATTTACCAAATTTTATTAAGATGTATTTGGGAAAATTACAAAAAATAAATATGTATAGTGGTCTGCAGTGAAATCTGACCCCCATTCAATAGCGATACTTGTGGTATTGGGGTCAGATATCTCTGCAGCCCACTGTACGACTTCAAAAAATGTTCAAGATTGTGATTAGGTACAAAAATACAATAAATATCAATCAAAATGACATATTATGTACGTTGCAAGGACAATCGACCCTGCACACTAGAACTTATGTAAAAATTAGTTCAAAGTAGTTTTTTCTCGCATAACGTAAAACCCAATTTATTTGGACATTCGCCAATCCTATCCGCAGTGTATCTGTTAGTTCATACAATGGCCGGTTAATGCCCACAAACTTTGAATCTGATAGAAAGAATTTTTGTGTTAAGGTCCATACACACCGAGTTATTGGTTGTGAAAAGTATATTTTGAAACTTTTAATACTTTTCACAACCAATAACTTTTTTGATTTTGTTTTGAGTCTGGTTAATTTAAAAATATCAAAGTTTCGAGAAGACAAAAATAGGTAAGTCTTTTTTATAGAGTGGTGGAAAAAAATGGCGTCTAGATTTTTTCAAATTGCAATACGTGTATATAGATAACCATTAAGTATTTAGTTTGTACTTTCAATTAAAATGCAGAGTTGATTAATCTTGCTATCTACATAATAATAATAAAAAGAAAAACAAACAATATCAAATTTTTCACAGTTTATTAATTGAACAAAAAAATATTCCTCTGATGTTTATTAAATAGTTAAAAATTGTTTATTTTAAATTTATTTAGACTTCAAGGCATAACAAGATAGACTTAAAGGTATCTTAATATTTAAAAGAAAGTCGTGTTAGTTACACATTTTATAACACAAGAACGGCTGAACGGATTTGGCTAAAATTTGAAATGGAGAGTGCTTAGATCCAGGAACAACACATAGGCTATATTTCATCTCAGAATTCCCACGGGAGCGGAACCCTTGGAAACAGCTAGTTTATTAATAAAGCCCAATAATTTAAATTACGTTTTTTTGCATGAAATAATTTTTTTTTTCCTTTTCCTTGCTATATGTGTCCCACTGCTGAGCAAAAGCCTCCCCCTTTTCTTTTAAATAAAATAAAAATAATGCCCAGTGTATGAAATGTGTGTATAATTTGTACACCTGTATAAGACAGATTTGGTGTAAACCAACCTTTATATACATCGTAGGTTGGTAGAAATTCAGTTTAAAGTTGCAGACGCTGGCTCCGAGCTTTATTTTCAAGATAAAGTTAGTCTGGTTATGTTTGTAACTTATACTGGCACATGAAAATCTGAATGTTATGTGTGGAAAAATTTATTATATCTAAAACTTTTTTTTATATATGTCGCAGAATGAAGTACTAAACGTAAGGTCTTTATCAATCTGAAAGCAACTTAACTATAGTGGCGACACTATGCGGTTGGCAACATCAAATGACATTGTCAAATGTCAATGTCATAGAAGTAGCGGTTGGGAATCGAAATGAACGTTCTTTTGAATATGGCGTCGGGCGTGTGCACTTGTGAGGTTATCCCTACTTTTGTAACGGTGAAAGTGATTGCAATGGCAGTTGAGAACAGAATCGATCGGGCCGAGTTCGAATGTAGACGCGCGGCAGTGCACTGCAGTAGCTACGAAATAGTATCGTGATTAGTTGGTGTTAATTGTTTTAAGTGTTAGCGCGTGCGTGTGACCCGATATGTTTAGATGTGTCCTGAGAGCTAGCTATCCCTTGTTGTCCAATGGGCGAGAAGCCTGGTGTTCAGAAGTCACGTGATGAGGCGCCTAGATGCGCAAGTGTCTGTGTACCCTTGACCCTTGATTTCACCAATTGCTGTTGGTTATCAGTTGTGTTAGCACGGAGGAGGCTCAGTTAGACTATTGTGCTGAGAGCCACTGTGGACGCGGGGCGTGGGCGTCTGCCTTAGCCGTGATTCGGGTAACCGTCCCTCTACCGGGACAATTATGCCCTCGCTTGACCTTTGTGAGATTGTGTAAAGTTACTATTTTAGTGATCTGTCACTCTGCTTAAAGAGTTGCCCACAAAAGTCATCCTACGACCCTATATGATGCTCGGAGCCATCCATCCTGACTTTCACTTGGCCCCCTTATATCCCTCTATCTCCGACATATATTTTTTTAAGATTTAGATTAATTTGTATTTTCCCCTGTAACTTTTATGTGCCGCACAGGTTTTCTGTTTCTCCCAATGGTTGACTGGTAGATAATGCTTTTAGCATTAAGTCCGCCAAAATTATTTTGTAATATGGAATAACAAAGTTTTAATACATAAATAAATAAAATAAATAATTAATATATATAGTAGATGTCAGTTATGTTACAATGTTAAGAGTGCCATTACATTCAGCCAAAGAAAGGCGTGTTTTGGTCCACGTTATTATGGGTACATATAATCATTACATATAATCAAATCATTACAAATATTCAATACATTATAATCATTAAGTGTGTTAATTCCATATAAAAATGTAACACATCAACATACAACAACATACTACCAATATAGGTTTACTAACAATAAACGAGTGGAAAAATAAATTTTCTGATGACAGTGTATAAATTTTCAAATGAACACAAAATATATTCTGACCATCGTCTCTAATTGAACTCACCCATTCGTGGAAAAGGCAAACAAGGATATGTGAGTGTAGCGGAGCGTATCTTCACCAAATGTTTGTTCTATGCTTGCATCTTTTAGTTAAATAAATCTGTCTATTAACTGTGACTACGATTTTGCTGTGTGTTATTTACCGAGCGAGCAAAGCGAACGAATCTTAATTATAAGACTGGGCCATGCTTTTGAGGGAATGTGTGTTGTGCGGGTTTGTGGCAGGAATGAATGAATGAATAAACATTTTATTGCACCAATTACATAAATACATCATTGGATTGTACAGGAACTAAGATGAAAAATGATATGCGCTCATTGAGATGGGCGCTGTAAACTGGCGAGCCATCGCGCTGAATAGAAAACTGTGGCGCTCGCTCGTTTCGGAGGACAAGATCTACGTCGGATGGCTGAGCCAGCGGAGGAAGTACTAGTTAATTAAAGTAGTTATAATGATGTAGCTAGAAAAAGCACTACAAAATCTACCGAAACGCACAACAGATGATGTTTACGTAGAAAATTGATTTTGATATGAAATAATTGAAAAATAAACGTAACTCTAACTAAGACTACAAAAGTCAGTTTAGGTTAATTAATATACAAACAAATAAAATTATGAATATAAACTTTCAAAATGTATTTTAGTCAAGTCTACGAATTTGTACCTTATCTTACTCTCACATCTAAAATTCTATTTCACAGCAAGCTCAATATATTTATTAAGATTTCCCTTAAAATATTTATTAAGGTTTAATAAACAGAAAAGGAATCTCTTTGTAATATAACTAGCTATTATGTTATTATTTCTTATTATTATTTATTAGCTCCGTTTACGTAATACTTCGTTGTATTGAGCTCATTTTTAACTATGTATTAACTAAATTTCTTACTGGGTCGGCTGACTTTGCAACTCAGATAAGCAAAAAAGTCTTACTAGTAAGAGCTCGTAGAATTCTATAATTCTGATTGACCTGGGTCTTGGAAGTTTATCTATTTAATTTATATCTATCATCATCAATATAATATAAAAATCAATGCCACTTTTCGTTGTAACTTTATAACACTAAAGAACGGGCTCACCTATCCAAACTAAATATTTAGAATTTGTTTGGACTAATTAGTAGATGGTTTATGTGAAGTTTGAATAAATTCGGTCGAGCTGTTCTTCTTTTTTTACTATTTCACTTTATACGTAGCGAAGCACGTACCGGGCTTATAGTTTGTTATTAAGTATAATATCGTTGAGTACCCATAACACAAGTCTCGAACATACATTGGGGCTAAGTCAACCTGTGTCATTTGTCCATTTATTTATTCCTATCCTTTTTTTATTTCCCAACTAGCGACCCGCCCCGGCTTCGCTTGGGCATAAAAACCTTCCTCTTGAATCACTCTATCTATTAAAAAAACCGCATCAAAATCCGTTGCGTAGTTTTAATGATTTAAGCATACAAAGGGACATAAGGACAGAGAAAGCGACTTTGTTTTGTACTATGTAGTGATTATGTGTGATATTTATAGTGATTATTACAAAACAATTGAAGGTTAGAACCCAACACTATTAGTTACTAAGGCTAAGCAAGGTAACCCGGACGTAAACACACATCTTAATTTAACACCATTACTCGTCGTTACACTAACAACTAAGTAAATTAGGGTCCTTTGAGCCGATCATTTGTCACCCGTTCGCAAACTAACACAAAACCTTGTCAGTTCTTGTTGGTTGCTTGTCCTTGGTGATTGTTGTAGTCTTTACTCATAGTGATGAAACAGATAATTTGAAAGAAGAATTTTAGAGGACGTTATCTGAAGATTGTCCTAATTTTTAGGGTTCCGTACAAAAAAGTAAGAACGGATGATGACTCATTTTATTTTTTTACAAAAATAAATCCATAACTATCCATACGAAAGTTGTACTTATGTCAATCCGACATAATTACAATTCTCGCTCGCTCACTTAGCTAGCTCATTGAATAAAATTATTGCTACGTTGAAACAAACAGAAGAATTAAAGTTGTTGTGTATGCTAACTCATCCATACACATTCCCTTCAAACAAGCCATTCGCAATATTACATGTCACCAATATATTCTTCAATACATCAATTTAATTTAAATTCCAATAGTAATTTGAGCAATATACATTTTGTTCAAACGAAATTCTCAGATGCGACAGTATTCTTTATAGTTTCATACTGTGGCAATATAGGAGAATTGGCCGTCTCATCTCATATGTCTAGGAATGGCTGACGGTGGAAATAAGTCCAATTTTTATGTCGTAAATTCGCATTTGTTGACTTTTGTTTGGATATTAGACTTCGTTTCGTCTTTTAGTACCTAGTTTAATGGAAATTATGAGTAAAGTAACTTAAATTTCATTATCAAAAATGTTGTTAAAAAAGTCCGGCTAAATATGCCTTGAACTTGCATTAAGAAGATTTTGAAATTTCTTATAGGTTTTCCCTAGGTATTTCCTTATAAATAGCAATTTATAAGGAAATACCTAGGGTCGGCAGATGTCAGGAGCTGCGGAAGAGGTGGGGATTTTCTGATGACGATAGGTGTTGCTGCGGGAATATCCAAACAACACACACTTGCTGCCGTGCCTCTACTGCATCCTGTACAGTGGATTACTAGATGGAGGCAAATCTGAAGGCCATTGAAGTGGCCTCGCACTGGGCTAATCATATCTAATAGTTTGTCATTGACACGATGAGAAGAAAAAAAAGACCTACGCGACAAGTTACAAACAACATTCAATAACTGACCACCACCCTGTCTTTTTAGCACTAAATACAACAGAGCCTCCAATCCTAAAGTACAAAGCTAAACTCGTAACCAACCATATGAACTTAAATTCTTGCATGGATAAACTTGATCTCAGCCCAATCTTCTCATACGATGATCCTAACGTCGCAGCCACTTTCCTTGTTAAGTCATTAAACAGTTGCATACTCGCTAACTCCAAAGTAACCAAAGTTCCATTTCGCAAAAATAATATTAAGTCTTGGATAACGGTCGGTTTACTACGGTGTATGAGAACTAGAGACCAAATGCACAAGAAACTCAAAAACAACCCAGAAAATGAAATTCTTTTAATTACATATAAAAGATACAGGAATTTCTTATCCAACCTTCTTAAAAAGTTAAAACGGCAACATGACAAACAAGACTTAACTAATGCTTCACAAAATCCCAAGAGAATGTGGGAAACAATTCGTCGAGTCACTAATACACAAAAATCTAAAACCGACTCCGAACCACTCCTCACGATTAAAAGTACTCCCTCAGAGTCAGTTAATTTTGTCAACAATTACTTTGTAAATATCGGGGAAACCTTGGCCAACTCTATCCCAACCTACGCCTATCCTTCAAACTTCTCGACACCTAATTCTTCTGATTCATTAGTCATGTTAGAAACAGACGAAGAAGAAGTTCTTGCCCTGATTGACTCCCTGAAACCCGACTCTGCTGTGGGATGGGATGGCATCTCGTCGTCTTTTCTTAAAGCATATAGGAAAATAATTGCACCCCCACTTGTACATATAATCAATCTCTGCTTAGAACATGGAATATTCCCCACAGTATTCAAAACGGCAACCATTCACCCAATCCATAAAGCTGGGAGTAAAGACCGAGTCGATAATTTTAGACCCATTGCGGTCCTATCTGCACTTTCAAAAATAACCGAACGAGTAATTAACAAGAGGCTTGTTAAGTATTTGGAAAATAACCATCTGATTTCTGATAACCAATACGGGTTTCGTGCTGGAAGATCAACAGCACAAGCCGTCGACATGTTACTCACACATATTACTAATGCCCTAGACAATAACCAGAAATGCATAGTTGTCTTCTTAGACTTCACGAAGGCATTTGATACGGTGTCTATCCCTCTACTCATAATCCAACTAGAACGCCTCGGTATCAGAGGGAATCAATTAAATCTTTTCCAAGACTACCTTATTAACAGAAGGCAACATGTGAAAATAGGCTCAACTATAAGTACGGACCTTACATCACATTATGGAGTCCCCCAAGGTAGTGTGCTCGGCCCGAGCCTATTTTTGGCATATATAAACGACCTCTGTAATCTAAAACTAGTAAATGGCAGGGTTATATCCTTCGCTGACGACACTGCTCTAATTTTCACTGGTTCTACATGGATTGACACTTTCACTTCGGCTCAAATGGGTTTTAACCAAGTAAAAGAATGGATAACCACACATTTACTCACATTGAACGTCTCCAAAACCAAGTACATGACCTTTGGAATAAGAAAACCGTCTCTTCCAACCCCCAATAAACATGAACTTATTGCACATGAACGCAGCCCATCAGATTGTAACACCGACAGCTGCACTTGTCCTAAACTCACCTTGGTCAAGACAACAAAATACCTAGGTGTTACATTAGACCAACATCTAAACTTCAAACATCATATACTCCTCTTGAGCTCGCGTGTTAGAAAACTGATATACGTGTTTAAACACTTACGTCATGTAGCTGACAACAAAACCCTAAGACTAACTTACATGGCCTTATGCCAATCAATACTTACCTATTGCATCACAGCATGGGGTGGCGCTGCAAAAACTCACCTGCTTACACTTGAAAGAGCCCAACGGGCTGTATTAAAGGTATCACACTTCAAGCCGTATCGCTTCCCCACTACGGAGCTGTACGAATCATGCCAAGTCCTTACGGTTCGACAACTATTTATACTGCATACAATTCTCCAACAACACTCCCTTACTACATATAATCCAGACCAAATTTTTCGAAACAACAGGATAATCCTACCACTCCCCCAATCTAACACAATTTTCTTTCTCAGATTCTTCCAATTTTTAGGACCTTTTTTGTACAAGCAGGCAAATCGTAGACTTAATATATTCCCTCTAACCAAACATATGTGTAAAAAAGTTACCAGAACCTGGCTACAAAGCCTTACATACGAAGAAACAGAATTACTGCTGCGGCCTATTATTTAAAGTGCCTTGTTTATATTTTACTAGCTGTTCCCCACGGCTTTGCCCCGCGTGGGACTCGGTTATATCGCGCCCAAAAGTAGCCTATGTTTGACCTCAGGTCGTTAACTACATCCCTACCAAATTTCATCACAATCGATCTAGCTGTTTAGCCATGAAGATGTGACAGACGGACAGACAGACAGATTTTCGCATATATAATATCAGTATGGATTATTTTGTACTCCTATTGAACCACTTTAATAATTAAGGATTTAGATGTAAGAACTATTTTTGTATAGATTCCCTCAACAACCTGACTCTTTCTGTGTTCTTTCTGGGGGGAGGCCTGGTGTCCTGTATGACAGGTTCCATTGGATACCTAGTTCAGGCACCAGTTCTCCACAGCAGATCTAATACAATGTTTTACTCTTATTGTAACCTGTATTGTTGTGGAGAAAAAATAAAGTTTTTTTTTATTTTTTTATTATTCAAACAATGTGCACAAAAGCGGATATTATAGCTAACACATTTTGCATACCACATAAAAAGCTGGAGTCCGTTTAACTTCTAAAAATAGTTGGCCATGCAAATATTATAAATCTATGTAAATTCATTAATGAGAAAAAGCATCACCACCTTTTACATTTTTAAAATGGCATTCAAAATTGCCCAACAAGCAACAACCCCTTTCAGATACAACAAAACAGAACAATAGCAACTATGACGTTCGTATTTTATTCGACATCACTCGCCATAAATAAATAGGTAACTTCCCAGGCGGCATAAAGTGCAGCTGCATCCAAAATGCTCCGTAACTTTTTATTCAGCCCGCGAACACAGACTTAAAAAACTTTAGACGGATCGTTGTCATAAGTGAGCCTGACGATATTCTCAAACGTTTCCTCAAACTTGACTCCGCCTCACTCGACCCTAATGGAAATTCATAGTTGATACTAGCTTCCTCACCTTAGGTAAATTACTCACTGGAGGTGAGAAACGAACTGTCAAATATAAGGTAGGTCGAGATGATGAGGTACCTGAAGGAAGCCTCGAACGTTTCGTTTAACGAAAAGTAGGTGCTTTTATTGAGGTCCAGATGTCTATTTTCATTTTATTTTACAGTACCACTGATTAAAAGTAACTTGTACTTACTTATTCTTGTGTTTGAAAATTATAATTAGGGTATTATTTTATTGTATGTGTGTAAATTAAAAAGAAACTATTGTTTATTTGTCAAAAACTCTCTTAACGTCAAAAAGTTAAGTTGTGTAACAACATACAGAAATAAAATGGTGACGTCATTCTTTGACTCATCCTCACTGGAGTTTCCTCAAGGAAACAATTAAGAATACCATTTTCAAGGAAAGTTTCTTGAGGCGTCCTCGAATGAGGTTAAGTGAAGACGACCTATGAGGTGACGTTTAAGAATACGGGTGTAAGTAACTGCGGCGCGGTGCAATCGATGGCTCACCTTCTCTCGTGCCCTACCTGCCCTGTTTCTATAATATAATTATATATTATAAATAGGGAATTTGAATAGGTGGTAGAAGTTATCGTACCACCGGCCAGTTTCCTTGCTAGTCTTTTTCACTAATTCACCAGTTTACTTAATAGACACTTTCGGTAGGTGGTCAATTTCGCTAGTTAGTCATTTTCCTGATTCGTCAGTTTCTTTCTTCGCTACTTTTGTTAGGATGTCAGTTTCGCGAGGTGGCCAAGTACTGGGCAAAGTCAATAAAGAGTCCATAAAGCCATTATTACTCGAAAAGAAGAAGTGAACGTCGAAAATAGCCGCCTATATTTGTGTTTCGCTGTGATGCGTTATGGCGATGGGTGATAATGGCACAATGTAAGACTACGTCTGGAGTTTTCATAAGTCTATGCCCGCGAACAAAACTTTATCGATCAATTGTTGTGGTCGCAATTTTAAACTCTTCGATTTGTTACACTTTGTTGTTGATTGGTATGACATTGTATTTTTAATTTGATTGTTGTTTGCTCAAATAAAGTAAAATCTATACGATGTATTTTTAATCGTGTATATGATGTGAATTTTATGTAGGATTGTGATTACGCTAATTTAAAAAAAATCGTTTCTGTGTTTTGACTTATTTCGTAAGTATAATAGTAAATGCATTTTAATTAATGTACTTACTAGTTTCATTCATTAATTCAAATGGATCCTATAAAGGCCATCTAATATTTTCAATCGCAAATTGATTATTCAATCTAGTAATTTTTGGGTTAACTAAAAATATTTACTTAGGCATATTTCATTAAAACTTTCGCGGACAGTACTCGAAATAACAATGGCCGTCAATTGTTATCTACGTCGAGAGGCGTTACTGTCAGCGAAAGCTGCATCGCTCGCGCTCCAATGTTTTCAGTTTCTCTCTACTCTAAGGTTGGCTGGAAGAAATTGCATTAACGATAAGTCCACCTTTGTTTCTTTTATCTCCAATCCTATACAATCCAATGATGTATTTATGTGGTTGGTTCAATAAAATGTTGATTAATTCATTAATACGACGTTAGAAAAGCTAAAGTTAATTGAAGTAAACGACCTTAATGACGATGTATAAGATAATATAAGACCCGCGTATTCTTCACGCAGTAAATAAAGAACTTTCATTTGACCAGCACAGCAATATAAACAAAATAACGTCTTGTCTACTGAAGTCTGAGAACAAATATTGGGGATAGTCCAGAGTGCGACTCGCTTGAATTCGTTTCTATAGATGACAGAATTAAGAAGATAGAAAATATTTATTTATTTCAGACAACACTAAAAGTTAACATACTTAACAATCAACATCAATAAGGTGTGGTGCGGTTCACATAGGTTTAGATGTAATAATTGAAGATAATAAGGCGGAATACGCTGCCACACTGATCCTGGAACTAAATCTGCGTCAAAACATTTATATTCGGATAATTTCTCTGTTCTGTGAATCAACCCCTTCAAAAACACACCAGAACTGGCCCCAACGTCAACAAAATATAAAATGTTTTTTTTTTAATCCTCTTTGGTACCAAGAATTATATTTATTTTTACAAACCAAAAAATATATAACATAACCTGAAAACATATATATATATATAAAATTAAAATAACATATTTTTAACATTAACATTTAATTAAAATTATAAACTATCTTATATCCTAGTACAATTTTTTAATTAAAGCTTAACTATTTAAAAATGGTGCTCTTGCGGCGTGGTGCCTAGAAACCCAGCTGCATTCCCGCTCTGAATAGCGACTGCTATTATATTTTTATAAATAACAAGGTACCAAATTGTTAATAAAAAAGATATTCCAAATTCCACATTTTCATTTTTTTACATAATCAGTTAAACACTATGATCAAAATCTCATCTCTTTTTCTCTATGACCTAGTTACCTTTCAGTAGTAAGGTTTTCAATGACAACAGTTGTACAAAGGATCGAAACGTGTAGTGGACATGTTTGATCATGCAAATTGTACAGAGAACAGGCTTGTAGGTATGTAAATGTCACTTATTGTAATTCAATTCCGTTGAAAATTCAATGATAAATGATTGTTTTATTTATTTATAAAGCTTTATTACAAAATATGTAACTAGCTGGATTAAAGCCTTGGGTTTTTTTCTACTATTTAATAAACAAGTTTTTTTTTGTGAGAGCCTTATACATCAGTAAGTGCAAGTTTTAATACGTAAAATTTATAATTCCATTTTTAAATAATGATAATGAAGATTTTAATGTACTAAAATGGCTCTTCTGTGAATCTATTAGTAATCTATACTAATAAAATAAAGCTGAAGAGTTTGTTTGTTTTTTTTTTTTTTTAATTCATAATTCATTTATTTTATGTCAGACATGGGTACATTTAAGGGTGTTAGTATTAAATTAGTTACTGTGCGCCATGCTGCGCCGTCAGGCATACAAAATTGGTATTAATTTTATAAAAAAATGGTATACTAGTAAATAACATTCATGCAATTCATGTCAATTAAATTATCGAATTAAGTTAATTATCATAATGTCAGTCATTTCAAATTTACATTATTTCCATTTTTTATGTCAGGATTAATAATCTATGTAGATGATAATAAATGTATGTCAAATTATACACTGGAATACAAATATATAAATTACTATTAATTAAAATAAAATTACTAAGTACCTATGCAAAATATTATATAAAATTATCATTTAAGTATTCATTTACATGATAATAAGCTTTGTCTATTAATAAATTATATAGCATTCGCTTAAAATGACAAAATTCTTTGCATTTTCTAATGTGTGAGGGTAGCTTATTATATAGTTTAGGGGCCATTGCATATATACTTTTGTGTAAAAATGCTGTGTTTGTTGTTACGAGGTGAAGTGTATCAGAGCGATGTTGACTTTCAACTGGCTTAAACATATTATAATTGTTTTTAACAAAAATGCATACTTCGTAGATATACATGGAGGGAAATGTAAGTAATTTTTGTTTTTGAAAATGTGGTTTACTTGTTTCTCTTTGTTTTAGTTTGCATATGGCTCTAATACATTTTTTTTGACATCTTGACTATTAGTGGCGTTATCCCAGAATATTATTCCGTATCTTAGTGTTGATGCCGCGTACCCGTGATAAGCCGTTAGTTGTGCTGATTGGTTGGCGACTTTACCAAGCATATGCAGCGCATATGAGAAATTATTAAGCTTATTACAAACATGGTTTATTTGTGTTTGCCATGACATGTTATTGTCAATGAGCAACCCCAAGAATTTTGTGCTATTTGTTTCTTCAAGTGTAATGTCATTGTATTTTTTATTTTATTAGGTTTATTCTGTCTAATTTTGAAAGTCATTATTTTTGTTTTAGGTAAATTAATTTTTAGGTTATTATTATTTAACCAGTCAATTGTTTTTGTCAAATTGTTTTTTATGTCCATATTAATAAAGTCTAAATTTCCTTTGTCAAATATTATTGCGCTGTCATCGGCAAACAACGACATTTGATTATTTGTGATTTTAGGGAGGTCATTTATATAAATTAGGAATAGAAGGGGAGCCAAAACCCCGCCTTGAGGTACTCCGTAGCATACTTTTTCAGCATCAGATGAGTTAATGTCTTAGTTTTAGGATTGATTAGGATGATTTGTACTCTGTCCTCTAGGTATGATTTTATTAAATCAAATGCATTACCCCTGATTCCATATACGTATAGTTTATGCAATAGTACTTCGTGATCTACATAATCAAATGCTTTAGTCATGTCCATGCACATTGCTGCACTTGGTTTACTTTTGTCCATGTTTATATGTATTTTTTCGAGAAAATTATATATTGCTGTGTTTATTGTTTTGTTTTTTCTGAAGGCCATTTGTTCTTTACATAGAATATTGTTTCTTTCAAAGTAGTTATAAAGATTATTATGAATAAATTTTTCGAAGATCTTAGAGAATACCGACAATAGTGTTAATGGTCTATAGTTAGTTACCTCTTTTCGATCATCTTTTTTATGCAAGGGTTTTACGATGCTAATTTTTAATTTTTCCGGGAATATTCCTTTTTGAATACAGTTATTTATTGTATGACACAGTACTGGTGCTATTATTGGACCAACTCTTTTGATTATTTTTGTGCTTACATCGTCATGACCTGTACTATTAGTGTTTTTTAAGTTGCTTATTATTGTTATTATGTCTTCTGGTATACTTGGGTTGATGTATATAGATTTAGGTGAGCTATGTGAGCATGTATTTTTTGTATTAGTTTGTGGACTTTTGTTTTCTTTTACTTGGTTTATGTAGTATTTGTTAAAATGTTGTGCAATATGTTTAGGGTTTGTTTCAGTTTTTCCGTTTATATTTATTTCTTTAATATTGTCCTTAGGTATGTTTTGCTTTGTTGAATTAATTATGTTCCATGTTGATTTTGATTTGTTATTGCTTTTTTGTATATAATGAGTATTTCTGGCTTTTTGTGTTAGTTTAAGTATTTTTTTATATCTTACTGTATAGTTTTTGAATATTTGTTTTGTTTGTTTATTTGGTTTTTGCCTGTATTTCCAGAGTAATTCTCGCCTTTTTTTGCAGAGTAATTTAATTCCTCGTGTTATCCATGTTGGTTTGTTATGAGTAGAAATTTTGTATCTTACTTTTGGAAAGCATAGGTCATAGAACATTTTAAAAGTGTCCATAAATCTATCAAAACTTTCGTTTACGTCATTTATCTCATATATTTCAGAGAAATGTATACTTTTTAGGCAGTCAATAAATTTTCTTATGTTATCTTCACCGAAGTCACGTTTCATTCGAAACCAGTGCTTTAATATAATTGTTTTATTTATTGGAAATATCATATTTTGTGATTTGTGGTCAGATACGCCTAATTCTACATTTTCACTTATACATCCTCTTATATTGTGTATAATATTGTCAAGGCAAGTACCACTGCTTGGTCTAGTAACTTCTTTTATTTCCATTTTTAAATTAAACTGTTTTATTATTGTTTCAAATTTTCTCGATTCTTTATTTTTTACAAGCATATTTATATTGAAGTCACCACATATAATTATTTTTTTCTTGTTAAAGCTAATAGTCTCTAGTATTTTGGTTAAAGTATTGAAAAATAAATCAACATTTGTATTAGGTATTCTGTACATACATAGTATTATTACATTATTTTTCGTTAATTCAATTGCACAACATTCAAAAGTATTAATTATATTGAATTTATCAATGGATGATATTATTTTATACTCGATACCATTTTGAACGAGGATACAAGCACCGCCGTTTCTATCTTTTCGGGAAAAAATGATGTCAAACTATAATTAGGAATATTGAGAAACTCGACGTCGCTCTTCGTCATATTATGTTCAGTAAAACATAAGATATTTATGTTTCTACCATTTTCACATAATTCATTTAAGTATTCTAATATAATGTCAGATTTATTTATGAGACCATTTATGTTTTGATGCATTACACATAAACTATTATATACGAAAAAAATCATTTTCTATGTTATCTTGTTTTTCAATCTTGTTTAAGTCTACTTTATTTCGATTATTATCACTATCGACAATATGAATGTTTGTGTTTATGTTAGTTGGTGTCGTAGTTCGTTGAGTAGATGTCTGCAGTCGTGAATCCTCTTGTCCGTTGTTACTTTGTATTAATATTTTTATGTTTGATATTATGTTTCTTCTCCCATTCATCATTATTTTACCGGTTCGATATGAGAACATGTTATGTGTTAGTTCCCTATTGCTATCAAATATCTCTGCGTATTTGTTTCTCCATGCGTCAAAAGTTAATAGTGCATTGAACATCTCTACCCGACAGTTGTATATAACAGCGCCACAGATATACGTTGGCAGAGCAATTAGGATGTTTGTATGTCTTATTTGTTTTAAACATTCGGAAATTTCATATACTAGTGTTGTGTACCGTTGTGAGTACTTGAAATCCGTTTCGCCGATGATTAATATACAGTGATCGTTTTTATTGAAACCTTCTAATTTAGTATGAAGTCCCGCCAAAAGTTGACGTATTCCTCCGCCAGTCTGCTTATAATGACAGCAAGAGAATTCCTTTGTGAGCTCTACTTCTTCTAAAATTTGATGAAGGTTATTGTGATTGTCGCTACTTAGTATGCATATTCTTTTATTTTTTGCATTTTGTATACTAGTTCGGTTTTCGGTTTGATTTTCTGCTTGTGATGTTTCTAAGTCAGAGTATTGTTTAATTTTTTTTGAGGGAGGATTTTTTTGTGTGGGCGTACATTCCATAGACTCAATACCCGAAGCCGAAGAAAGGCTGTTTCGTTTTCTTCTACGTGTTTTTTTCTTTTTTTTGTTCTTTGTATTAGTCGATGTGTTTGCACTATTGTTTTGTAATATATTTATTTCAGTTTCTTGTGCTTTAATTTTTTCCAATAGGGATATATTTTCTTGACCTAAACGAATTATTTCATTGTCAGCGTTTTTCAATTGATTTTGTAATAAATCAATCTGTTTTCTCAATTCTTGTGAGTCATTATTTATTTCTGTTAAATCTTGTATGCTTGACGTTCTCAAGTCAGACATAGTTGATGAGAAGGATTCATGTGAAGTGTTTAAATCATCATTAGTGTTCTTTGTTTTTCTCATTGTAATATTTTCAGTTGACATTTTTTTTTCCTTGTTAAGTTAGTTCCAACAGTAGCAGATTTGTGACAGTAGTGTTTTTGTACTTATTGATATTGTCAATATACTAGTGCCATCTAACGATACTCGGTCAATAATTGTTATATGATATATTTTGTTGTTTTCTGTATCTATGAATTCTACTTATTTCATTAATCAGTCCTTAAACAAATGCGTGTCCAGGGCCATAAAATAATTATAAAATAAAATTAAAAAAATTTCAACATTCGATGGCTGTCAACGTCAATCCTTCAAATGTCAGTGTCAGATATATTGTAGATATGTCAAAATTGTTTGTCTTGATATGTTCATGCAGGTGTCGGGTGTTTGTAAATAAATTGTGAATAATCTTCTAATTGGTTAATAATTTGTATATAAATTTCAAAAATGTTTCCGTTAATCAAATCTATGAATTTCTAGTGTATAATTTGTCTTTTTAATATCGTGTTTGAGTGAAAATATTGTGGTCGTACCTTGGTGTAGGATGTGCAGGTTAGTTTCAGCAACTCAAGCACCCTAAAAACTTATTATTTCTTTTTATAATCAATAAAACACTCAAGAGCTTCAATTGTACGTCTTTTCACTTTGACAGTACTTTGACACTGTTTATTTGAACGCTTATAACTTGAAAACTACTGGTCGGATTTGCAAAATTCTTTTTGTAACAAAGCCTGATTCTTGGGGAAGGTTTTAGGCTAGTACATACACACTAATGTCGAGTGAAACCGCAGGGAACACTTAGTATATACTATCACTGGAACTACAATGTGCTACGAAGCAGATCATTTGGTCTACAAAATGTGCTACAACAACGCTACGCTCTTGCTACGAAGCAAATCAGGTGGTTCTACAATGTGCTACAACGATCACGATGATCTAAGCTAGAACGTTACTCTCTTGCTATAAAGAAAATGTGCTGCAACGCCAAGATTTTGTTACAAAGCAAATCAGTGGTTTTACCGTGGGTCTGCAAAATGTCCTACAACGCTACGCTCTTGCTACGAAGCGAATCAGTGGGTCTACAAAATGTCCTACAACGCTACGCTCTTGCTACGAAGCGAATCAGTGGGTCTACAAAATGTCCTACAACGCTACGCTCTTGCTACGAAGCGAATCAGTGGGTCTACAAAATGTCCTACAACGCTACGCTCTTGCTACGAAGCGAATCAGTGGGTCTACAAAATGTCCTACAACGCTACGCTCTTGCTACGAAGCGAATCAGTGGGTCTACAAAATGTCCTACAACGCTACGCTCTTGCTACGAAGCGAATCAGTGGGTCTACAAAATGTCCTACAACGCTACGCTCTTGCTACGAAGCAAATCAGTGGGTCTACAAAATGTGCTACAACGCTACGATAGGCTTTTTGTTTTTTTGTGAATAAAGATATACTTACTTACTTACTTACTTACGATCTTGCTACAAGACCAATCATAGCCATCTACAAACTTGCTACAATGCCGATTTTTTTATATAATATAAAAGTTATGACTTAATTACTTAGTCAGTCATACATGACTATAATACGAGTAGTATTATAGTAATAAATTATTAAGTACTGAATTAATGTACGCAAAATGTACTTTCTTTTTACAAGGTCAATCAACCATGCGCAACCAGGTGTCATAGATTTTTTATAGTCACACATTAGATTTTAAGAAATCAAAGCTAATAATAAAGTTTTAAAATTGGCAGTATCTAAGTAAATATTGGTAAAAGTAACCCTCTCTTATCCTGTACACGTTTTTCTGACCATAAAATCCATCAAGTCTTGGGCCCCTGATGGATGGGTCTGGAAAGCTGCCAAATTACAGTTTCATAAGCTGGACACTCGATTTTAGTTTGTTTAGTCTGTGTTTTATTATAACTATAGGGTTATTCTATATAGATAGAGGACCTAAAGGAAAAAGGAGGAAGGTCGAGTCTGCGTCATTTTGTACTTAAAAATTAAAGACTTGCTCTGGATTGTATGTATTTGTAACCTGTATATGACAAAATAAATGATCTGCATACGCTTTACGCATGATCAGTAAAATAGCTAATCAAACAGCATTAATATCAGCATATCACGGATATGTTGCCTCAACACTCAGGTATGGAATAATATTTTGGGGTAATGCCGCTTACAACAAAAATGTACTAATAGCACAGAAAAAATGCATTAGAGCTATCTGTAATCTCAAACCAAGAGAATCGTGTAAACCACACTTTAAAAATTTAAAAATACTCACAGCTCCCTCGATGTATATTTACGAGGTTTCGGTCTTTGTAAAATGTAATATAAATCTTTTTAGATCAATTGAAAGTCAACGTCGCTCTGATAAATTGTACCTCATAAGTACAAAAAGCGCATTTCTACTTAATAGTATATACTCAATGGCACCACGAATATATAACAAACTTCCACCATCTATTAGAAATTGTAAAGAAATTCAGAATTTTAAAAATTTACTTTTCAGAACACTAGTAGAAAAAACATATTATACAGTGGAAGAATTTTTAAGTGACAATTTTGAAAAATTACAAGATACTGACTGCATGTAATCGTATTGTAGTAATTTATTATTATTTTTTTTTTCTCCTATGACATATTTTTTTATTGTTTTAATATTTAATTGACATCTTTTTAATGCAATATCTTAATGTAATTAAATTTAAATGGAAATAATGTAAATTTGAAATGACTGACATTATGATAATTAACTTAATTCGATAATTTAATTGACATGAATTGCATGAATGTTATTTACTAGTATACCATTTTTTTATAAAATTAATACCAATTTTGTATGCCTGACGGCGCAGCATGGCGCACAGTAACTAATTTAATACTAACACCCTTAAATGTACCCATGTCTGACATAAAATAAATGAATTATGAATTATGAAAATTATGAATTATGATATTAATTTTAAAAAAATATATTTTCTTCGACTTTTTAAAAATCACCTTACAATAAACCTTACTTTATTGTCCATATTTTTTGCTCTTCCTTTTTCATATGTTCACTTTCATCTATACTTTTATATTTTCTTCTATATATATATATATAAAACAAAGTCGTGTTAGTTACACTATTTATAACTCAAGAACGGCTGAACTGATTTGGCTGAAAGTTAGTAGGAAGGTGGGTAAGAACCAGGAGAAGGACATAGGGTACCTTTTATCCCGGGAAAAAGCACTGTTCTCAAAGGAACTTCACTGGGGCGAAGCCACGGGCAAAAACTAGTTCCGAGTAAAATAAAACAAACAGCACGGAAGTGCTTAATCAGATAAAGCTATAAAAAACGCGAACAAAAGCAATCCAATATTCCAATACAGCCTTGTCGAGTCGGCGGAGAAAGAAAAGACAATTATTATTATATATTATATATATATAAAACAAAGTCGTGTTAGTTACACTATTTATAACTCAAGAACGGCTGAACTGATTTGGCTGAAAGTTAGTAGGAAGGTGGGTAAGAACCAGGAGAAGGACATAGGGTACCTTTTATCCCGGGAAAAAGCACTGTTCTCAAAGGAACTTCACTGGGGCGAAGCCACGGGCAAAAACTAGTTCCGGGTAAAATAAAACAAACAGCACGGAAGTGCTTAATCAGATAAAGCTATAAAAAACGCGAACAAAAGCAATCCAATATTCCAATACAGCCTTGTCGAGTCGGCGGAGAAAGAAAAGACAATTATTATTAGATTTCCGACCAAGGGATGGAATGATTCTTTCCGGACCAATGGGGTAAGTTATGGTCCTGATCTACGAGATATAGGCTTGGGGTTTTGTAGAGTTGCATTTAGTTTAGTTTCCAAAATAATTAAATATATAGAGACAAATCACACAGACTAAGCCCTTAAGTACGAGTAAGTTTAAGACTTGTGTTGAATACTAACTTAACGATACTATATTTTATAACAAATACATAAATAGATAAACATCTAAGACCCAGGCCAATCCTTAAAAGATTATTTTTCATCTTGATCTCAGCGGGGATCGAACCCGGGACCTCCTGAGTGGCGTTGTAGTAGTAAAATGCCAATTAAGTCATTGGTAGTCAATATTCAATTCGAAGTTAGACTTTACACAGTAACTCTTACAACCTAAGTACTAATATCTTCAGTCTATTAGCTTATCACATGAAGCACTTATTTAACATCTACTTAATACCTGTACTAAGTCTATTATGTAAATCGAAGTATTGTACATTGTTGAAATATTTAATAAGTTATTATTTACACAATAATTGTATGTACAATAAACTTACATAAATAAATTATGTACTTGATTCAGATTTAAATGTAACCGTTGATATCATCTCGCTATAATTACAAAATGTCACCCAGAGGGGTTAGTTAACAGATTAAATATGTGTGGGAGATATTGTGAGGCAGTGTTGTTCGAGTGCCTGAAGTGAAAAGACATATTGTAAAAATAATTGATTATAAATTCAGTTAATAAATAATTATATAGGGACAAATCACACAGATTGAGTTAGCCCCAAAGTAAGTTCGAGACTTGTGTTATGGGATACTAACTCAATGATACTATATTTTATAACAAATACATATATAGATAAACATCCAAGACCCAGGCCAATCGGAAAAAGATAATTTTTCATCTTGACCTGACCGGAGATCGAACCCGGGACCTTCTGAGTAGCGGTCAGGCATGTTAGCCATTACGCCACAGAGGTTTAAAGTGATTACAGTGCTTTACTTATTTTTTTTTTTGGCGGCGGGGCGGGGCACTTGGCACGACGAACCGATGGCCGATGAGGCAGAAAGGTTCTCGAATGGCGACCATTCACCGGCAAACGAAGCATCGCACACCCACCGACCAGATCATCTCACCTGCAGAAGGTCGCGGACAGGCGCTGGATGACAATTAGTTGCATGTCATCATCATTTCGTGTAGGTGACATAGTCAATCGGTCATTCACACCCTGGAATCAGAGTTTTGTTCGAACCGCCTCTCGGCCTAGGTAGTTCTTTGACCAGATGGCAGCCGGGACCAACGTCCCTTCTTAACGTGCCTTCTACAGTTTGGATTCATCTCTATTATCTGATAGGTGGTTCAGTCTGCAATGTCCTATCCAAACTGGAAACAACTTAAGAAAGTATACTCCCGTGGGAATCGAAGCCACGACCCCCAGATTTACAGGCAAACGCCTTAACCACTTGACTACGGCGGCAGTTATAGCAGTGAAGGCTATATTGGAATATTGTTTGAATGCGAAGAAAATAAGCAAAGGGTGGTTTGTCCGTCCCCTGTTGTGAAATCCTTATTTACAATCATTAGATAGATTAAATAAAATAAAAACTTGGCCATTTCACAGACGCCGACAACTCAAAAGGTCAATGTCGTTTCAGTTATTTTCATTTGGAAGAATTTTCCCTTTGACTGGAAAATTAACCAATTCATAATCAGATTACATTCAATAATTTACTAAACTACTATAAATAAGAATACTTCTAGAAAAAAACAGACACGTGTGAAACTTACGTGTGACGTAAGCGGCTTTTTAAATTTTCTTCTGTAAGTTGGCAGCATAGGGATTATATACTCTTTGCTTGGAAGTACTGCAAGCACAAGCCAGTCAAATCGTCATAATCTGTCATTGTCATATTTTTATTCTAGTAAACATAATTTAAATACTTTGTTTAAAATTGACAACATTTCATTTTTTTTGCCATTTGTTTACTTATGCTCAGTAAACAGTATTTTGAAAACTAGGAAACACGTATTTTTTCTTTTCGTGATATTTTGGATCTAAGTTATAGAAAAATCTTTTTATAGTTTTGTAAATTCAAAAAATGCTTTAGAGGATAAATAAACCCATTACCTTTGCCTATACGAGTTAAAAAAATAAAAATAATGAAATTGACATTGTCACGATTGACGTTTGTTTGTTTTTATTTTCGGTTGGTAGTGGTGATAACATAGATTTAGAAATAATATAGATGTAGTTATGATTTGTCATTTCCTGCGAAAATGAGATGGCGAAATAGGAAAGTCCATCTTCTGTCTCATGTGCCGCCATGCTATTTGTACATCTATAGGTACATGATCTAAGGTGATAGGAGGAGGATGATAGGATTTTTTTTTTATAATTGTTTATACGGCCATGGAATCTAGTCCTTTAAGGCCTTTCTTGAATTTATTAATCTTCTTCAGTCTTACTTATGTCAGTTGAGTCAAAAATTCAAGTCAATAGTCAAGTCCAGTCAAGTAAGTAAGTCTAGTCTGAGTCAGATGGCTAAGTGAAGCGGTGGAAAAATTTCACTTAGCTATATCATGGAGATTTTGGTGACAAAGATAAAAAGTCACGTAATCGACACTGTATCACTTCCCAACACTCACGCTTGTTCACGAACACTTTGCGAATAATAATCCACCAATATTATGCACAAACATTCGAAAAAACCTAAGTTTTGGAAATTAAATACAGCGCGGACATAGCGACAGCTTGCTTTCCCTCCAAAAACTCCAGGATGATAGGAATGGTCAAACCACAGACTATCTCTTTATTTGATTTGACAATGACATTTGACACCTCAATTATTTAATAATACTGTATAAATGCGCAAAGGTATACACGACGTTAATCCGCCATTGTGACTGCACAAAGTTTTTTGGGAATATTTTGATAAATAAGCGATAAAAATGGTCGAATTTTTTTTTACGGTATTATTAAAACATAAACTTCAAAATAGTTAACAATTTGAGGTACCTATAAAAAATTGAAATGTTGTGAATTGAATAAAAAAATATTTAACATTAAACATAAAACATTCCGACGAATTGAAAACCTCCTCATATTTTTAAGTCGGTAAAAATGGTCTATATTATCTAGAAAACACATAAAAATCACTATCATATTTTTTTTGAATTAGCCAAACGAGTGCTTATTTTCAATCAACTTATTCTTAAACTCGCATCATCGCACGTTTTTTTTTTTACGGCCATGGAAATTAAGGCCTTTTTTCAATTTATTAAGCTTCTTCAGTCCTACTTAAGTCAGTCGAGTCAAAAATTCAAGTCAATAGTCAAGTCCAGTCAAGTGAGTAAGTCTAGTCTGAGTCAGATGGCTAGGTGAAGCGGTGGAAAAATTTCACTTAGCTATATCATGGAGATTTTGGTGACAAAGATAAAAAGTAACCTAAGCGACATTGTATCACTTCCCAACACTCACGCTTGTTCACGAACACTTTGCGAATAATAATCCACCAATATTATGCACAAACCCTCGAAAAAAACCTAAGTTTTGGAAATTAAATACAGCGTGGACATAGCGACAGTTTATTTTCCCTCCAAAAACTCCATCATCGCACGTGGTCTGTGACGCCAGGCAACTTTTTTTTAAAATCTATGCTGTCAAGTCAATCCATAAATTGATTCCAGAAATATTGGATTTCTCATTGTCATAAAATGCAAATTTCCCATTTCATGTACTGCGAATTCAGAAATATTTCCCCTGTACAAACGTAAAGTCACAGTTAAAATTGTTTTTATTTTTGTCAGAGTTCAAAATATTTTTAAATTGATGAAAGTTGATTAATTTTTCCTGAATATGTTGGGCAGATTTTAAACAAAATATTTTTTACTAGCTGTTGCCAGGGGATCCGCTCCCGTGGGAATTCCGGGATAAAATCCGGCCTAGTTGTTCCAGAGTCTAAGCGATTTCCGCTCCAATTTTTAGCTATATCGGTTCAGCCGTTTTCCATTGAAATATAAACAAATATCCTTACAAACTTTCACGATTATTATATTAGTAAGGTTTTTTGTTAATTATTTTTCTTTGACGAGTTCCAAAGTTAGTTTTTATTCTTTAGAATAGTTGGGATTAATTCAACGTGCCTTCAGAAGTACGATGAAACTCATTGGCGACCATTCTTAAACAGGCCACGCTTACTGCCGCTTAACGTTAAACAAAACAAGCAACTGCTCGATCCTCTATAGTGTCCCTAAAAATAAAGAAGAGGATTGACGATATATTTCTATTCCAAGGCTGATCTTTGTCCGAGCGAGTTTCCTCGTTGGATCTTTAGCTTACGATTCAAAGCACCATACAATGGATCGACTGCCGTCTGACCTCCGTAACCCTTTTTACAGGAAAACCAAACCAACATGATCATGATCCAAATATGTTACTGGCCAACACTGTCAGATTTTCAGACTGCCTAAAGCCATCTGACATAGCCCCTGCCATCTATCGATAACAGCCGGGACCAAACGGAACGGTTTACGCCATGGAATTTGGCAATCGCGCGCGGTCTCCCAGTCAATTTTTTTAACACTTTTCTTACAGTAACGCCTCTCGACGTGGATAACAATTGACTGCCATTGTTATTCGATTACTGTCCGCGAAAGTGTTATATAGTGTGTTCATAAAAATAAAAAAACGTTTGTTAAGCCGGTTTTGACTAAAATGTGTTTTGGCTCTTTCTCTCACGGTAAATTTCACTAAAGAAGGAGAAGAGAGAAAGGGCCAAAATATATTTTAGTTAAAATGGGCTTAACAAAGTTTGTTAATTTTTATGAATAAGAGGGTTAATCTGTATTTTACGCGCACTATTTACGTTTCGTACTCGTGCGCCTAGCTAAGCAGTCAAGCTCCTCGCCTTTAATATCCAAAGCCGATACCAAATCAAATAATTTATTGCTTGTCGGTATTGATATAAGTATGTACTTATTATACCATTTTCAAAAGGCTATTCAAATTGAACCTAAATCGTAGAAGTATAAAACAGTCAAAGGTCTTACTTACATAATTTGATTTCTTTTAACAATATTTGGAATTCTAAATAACATCAATTATCCGTATGTGAAAACCGCTAAGATATGAAAGGGCAAAATTCGTTTTGTTCTTTTTTTTATCATCGTAGTTATTTTCATGAAAGCAGAGACCATGCATATTGTTTGGAATACGCATGAAATTGTATTTCATATTTTGTTTGTCGATTTCCTGTAGTAATCAAAGAAACAAATAAACGAAAAACGCGCAGTGTCACACGAAAATAATTTCATTTTCCAAAAAAAAAATAATTCTATTTTTTAAAATTAAAAAGATAACTCACCGACTAAAACGCTCAGTAATACCAACACAACCATTTTGGAAACCAAATCACATTTTCCACAACACGACACACAGCACTCCCGAGTTTTTCGAGGGACAGACGTGTAGCCTCCCCTAATGCGCGGTCGGTACTGAATGTGATAACGCCAGGGTTGCCAGGTGGTGGAAAACACCCCTTTAGTTTGATTATGAAATGTGGAAGGTCAAACGTCATGTATCGTCTAACTAATTTTAGTTTGAGATGAGCAAAATGTGGGTGCTTTCTAACTAAATAATCGAATTTTATTTTTGCAATTTATTGCAATCGGTACTATAGTATGCGAAAATAACTATGTCTGGCTGTAACTTCACTTCACTACATATTATATAACAAAGTCGCTTTCTCTGTCCCTATATACCTTTGTATGCTTAAATCTTTAAAACTACGCAACGGATATTTATGCGGTTTTTTTAATAGATAGAGTGAATCAAGAGGAAGGTTTTTATGCCCATGTGAAGCCGAGGAGGGTTGCTAGTTTATATACAGACTCCAGACTGATGTCAGAGGATGTCAAGAAAAAAGAGTTACATAGATAGATAGATAGATTTACTCTTTATTGTACCATTATCATACAAATTATACATGTTGAATACAAATACAAACAATGTGTACAAAGGCGGACTTATCGCTAATGCAATTTCTTTCAGCCAACCTTAGGGTGGATAGGAACAACGTGAAAAAAATGCGGTAGGCGGTACCGAAACAAATATGAAATATATAATAGGTTAGGTGGAGCTTTTCACTTTTGGAGCGACGAACTGATGGCCGATGGGGTAGAAAGGTTCTCAAATGGCGACCACGCACCAGCAAGCGTCAGACACCCACCGACCAGGTGGACAGATGGCAGGCGCTGGATGTAGGTCGCTTCCAACCGGTCATTCTGGACACCTTTAGGGGAAGCATATGTCCAGTAGTGGACAGCGTGCAGCTGAAATTATGATGATGGAGCTTTTTCAGCAACAACCTGTGCTTCTAGTGCGTGCAATTAATGACTCTCCTCTTTTCATTCCCTCAAACAGTGTCTCTTGCAACAGGTACTGGCTTGACTTCGCAAAAAACGATATTCGGGCTAATGGTCTCACAACTAAGGATGCCGAAGACCGGGCGAAGTAGAGGAGAAAAAGCAGGAAAGCAGGACCTAGGCTCCGAAGTAATCAGCAAAGGAAACAACCGGGAAAGCGCTAAGTAGAGAGAGACAGAGAGAGAGTCTCTTGCGCTATAGAAAATTTAAATATGGCAAATCAATTTGCAGTAGAGATTGCCAAGTATTGATCAAAGTCAATATAGTTCAGTCTATAGACATTTTGAATCCATGAACAAGATGGTATATATATTTTGTAAGGACATGAATTTACTTAATCAATATTATATATTAAAAACTCGAAAATAAATATCTCATACTAGCTTTTGCCCTGGTGAATTTCCCTTCGGTAACAGTGCTTTTTCCAGGGATAAAAGATACCCTATGTCCTTTCCCTGGTTCTAAGCCACCTCCCCTCCAATTTTTAGCCAAATCAGTTCGACCGTTCTTGAGTTATAAATAGTGTAACTAACAAGACTCTCTTTTATACAAGGTAGACTACTGTAAAATATTATAAATGCGAAAGTCTGTCTATCTGTCTTCGCCTTCGCCTTCGCCATCGGATGAGGACATAGGGGACATAGTTAGAGAACTTCCCAGCACTGCTCCGGGGATCGATGGGATAAGCGCACGTATTATCCAGCATGTCTGGAAAGCCGCGTCCGTAGAGTTCTCGGAAATGTATAAGCGATGTGTCAAGGAGGGCTGCTTTCCAAACGTATGGAAGGACGGTAGGCTAATTGTCTTGCCCAAAGGCAACGGCAAGCGGCTTACCGACCCGAAAGCGTACCGCCCCATCGCGCTGTTGCCGATTCTAGGTAAGGTTTTAGAACGTATCTTGATAAAATGCGCTCCGTAGATGACCAGAGGTCTTTCAGAATGTCAGCATGGCTTCACGCGAGGTCGGTCTACGGTAACCGCGCTAAATTCCATCTTTGGCGCGGCTCGGGATAGCTCGTCTAAGTACGTTCAAGTGATCTTCTTAGACATCTCTGGTGCCTTTGACAACGCCTGGTGGCCGATGATCCTGCTGAAGGCAAAAAGGGGAGGGTGCCCACCAAACATCTATAAGATGCTGGTGGACTACTTCACTGGACGCCGTATCGGCATGTTCGTTGGATAAATAAATAAATAAATATATAGGGACAAGTTACACAGATCAAGTTAGCCCCAAAGTAAGTTCAAGACTTGTGTTATGGGATACTAACTCAACGATACTATATTTTATAACAAATACATATATAGATAAACATCCAAGACCCAGGCCAATCAGAAAAAGATCATTTTTCATCTTGACCTGACCGGGGATCGAACCCGGGACCTCCTGAGTAGCGGTCAGGCATGTTAACCATTACGCCACGGAGGTGGAGGAAGGGCCTTGTGGAAGACAGCAACAATGGGTTGCCCGCAGGGATCGGTGCTGGGGCCCATGTTATGGAACCTGCTCATGGACGACTTGCTTCGGCTCCCGCTTCCGGCGGGGGTTAGGATTGTGGCGTATGCCGACGACGTGACCATCTTGATCGAAGCTCAATCCCGAGCGAGCATAGAGACCTCTGCCTCTGCTACTTTGAAGCTCGTTGGCCAATGGGGGGAGAGGAACCGACTGGAGTTCTCGTCGAGTAAGTCCGCCACTATGACAATCAAGGGGAAATTCCAGCGGCCACCTGTCATCAGGTTCGGTGGAGCTTCTATCAAGAACGTCACGTCGGCTACGGTCTTGGGAGTGGTGGTCGACTCGAGTCTCTCGTTCGCGCAGCATGCGTTGTCGATAGGGATGCGCGCGGCAAATTGCTTCGGCAAGATGTCACGGGTATCGGCAACCTCATGGGGTATTCGGTACAGGGCACTCCGGGTCCTGTACAAAGGCACTTACATCGCCACGGTAACGTATGCTGCGGCGAGCTGGTTCCATCGTGCGTCACTGCACGTTGTGCGGAGCGCGCTCCTGCGCACCCAGAGACCCGCCTTGATCCTTCTGACCAAGGCGTATCGTTCGACAAGTACTGCCGCTCTACCAGTATTGGCTGGTGTTCTGCCGGCCGACATCGAGGTGGGCCGTGCTGGTTGGTTAGGGGAAGCACGCGAATCCGCGGTTACCCGGGAGGAGCTACAGCGCGCGAAACGTAGCATTGCGGAGACCGCACTGGCCACATGGCAATCGCGTTGGGACGCGTCGACCGATGGTAGGGAAACATATCGATTTTTCCCGGACGTGGCGGGTCGGCTCAAGGCAACTTGGGTCGAACCGGACTATGAGACCTCTCAGATCTTGTCCGGACACGGCTGCTTCAGGGGTAGGCTCCATCGCATGAAGCTTTCGGACACCTCAGCCTGCTTCTGCGAGGAAGCGGTCACTGAGGACGTCCATCACGTACTTTGGGAATGCCCGATTTATGAGGAGGCGCGTAGGGAACTATTAAATAATGTTGTCCCGCTCGGGGTGGGCCCGGTCTACTATTGCGATCTCGTGGGATCTGAGGCGAACTTTAAGCGGCTAAAAGAATTCTCGCATCGGTGGCATAAAATTCGAAGCGGCCTCGAGAGGGGCATAACTTGAAAAGTAGGAGCACATAAAGAATACTGCCACAAGCAGACAAAGAAGACGAAGAGAAAAACTGAAACTGTGACAAACTCAAAGACCTAGAAGACAGAAGCTGGCCTCTGGCCGAGAAGGCAAGCGAGGCGTACTTGTGAACGTAAGCCCCCTAAGGATGGGGGAGAGTTATTAAAATGCAATGATTGCATAGATAGGCGACACTATAGAGAACTTGTAGGGAGATCAAGCAGGTGCGACTGGAAAGAGATGCGAAATGCTAGTACAGCGCACTCTCCCGAGATTCGGCTCGTATAACCGAGAGGTTGGTAGAGCCACGGGAGGTGGAGGGAAGTGTCTATCTGTCTGTCACCTCTTCACGGCTAAACTGCTGGACCGATTGTGATGAAATTTGGTAGGGATGTAGTTAACGACCTGAGGTCAAACATAAGCTACATTTGGGCGCGATATAACCAAGTCCCACGCGGGGCGAAGCCGCGGGGAACAGCTAGTAATATAATATATAATACAGAAATTAAATATATAATTGTAGCGTACCCTTAGTACTTTCTTTCTTATACTTTATCTAACACAGATTTAAGTTGAAAATCTGTAAAACCTACTGTGATAAATGGAGCGTCGACAGACACTAGCAGCTGTAGCGATATAAATTACTGAGCGTGCCTCGAAAAATTCCCTGGAAATGGGGTAAGTGCTGGAAATGGGTAAACTGGAATGGTAGATTGCTTGTTATTAGCAACCATCTACTGTTTCTAAATTTCTAGGATTAAACAACATTAGTATAAATATTTTGAGAAAAAACATAATGTTCTTATTAACTCTTCTTATTCTTTATCTATGGTAAAATAGTCGCTGAGAACACAAAAAAATAAGTATGTCCTCTTGAATCGTTATTTTTGAGGGACTGAGTACCTAACCTAGCTTAAAAAATTTTATAGATTGATACAAGAGGAAGGTTTTATGCCCACGCGAAGCCGGGGCGGGTGGCTAGTAATACAATAATTTACTAATAATTGTCTTAAACTAGTTATAATAATGTTAAAAAACAAAGTGAACGCTCTAAGTATTATAGTACCAAAGCAGTCTACCCCAGTTCACCCGTGGTACGTACATAGTCTATGTTACTCGGGGATAGTGTGGCTTTCCAGCAGTGAAAGATTTTTTCAAATCGGTTCATTAGCTTCGAAGCCCGATACAAACAAACAAACGATCAAATCTTTCTTCTTTATAATATTACTATAGATATATGGATGAAGGGCCGCGCTCACCCCTATACCCCGAACCCTGGAACTTCCGTAACACGTCGCCTTGCGGTCAAAATGCTATAAAGGTCTAAAGATAATGGGTTGTTGGATAACCCTCACTACAACATAGTTTTACGAATAGTTCGGAATATATAAATTAACATCAATGTGGCTCGGTTTGTTCCACTTACGTCACTTTTGTTATAAAATTCTACTTGTTGTGTTCTGAAATAAACGTCTTCTCCCGAAAAACCAAATCAGCTTGAATAGCCCCCTAAGAAAGCCCTAACTGTAAAAATTAATTGATCATATGTACAATCAGTATATTATTATTCCTATATTTATTTGCTTTCTCCGTTCTACATTTTTAAATATTATTTACAATAGAAATAAAAACATTTAAAAATATAAAAAAGGGGCATCCATCGGCAGCGGAGTGAAGACCCAAGCTGCCGGTGGTCAGGGCTCCAGAGTGAGGAATCTTCTCACAATGCGGGCCGTATCCAGAAGTACTGCCTTCTGTATTTGTTTCTTGACCCAACTGCCAAGCCATTATTATTATACCTATATTTTTATTTTATTTTAATATCATTCAATATTCAATGATAAACTTATTGTTATAATAAAATTATTCTTGCAAATGTTAATTCATCTGTAGTGACTCAAATTTTGTGAATTGACGTCTTTGGAGAAAATGCTGCAGTGGAGATTGTGGCGCCGCTTCTTCTCCATTTGCGCTTTGGAAACGGTGGTAAATTTAAAATAACTAACAATTATTGACGTCAATAAGTGATAAGAATATCCTATGTTGAAAATAAATAAATCGAATTTTGAATTTGAATATATTTTCCAAAAATCCTGTTATCAGTACCAGCTTTTCCGCGTAAACAAAGTTTCCTTTCCTGAAAAAAAAATATAATTCATGTACACAATGCCACGGACGGTCGGATATGTTTTTTTGAGCGGCTGCATTCATAGACCTAAACAAATATGGCGTCGCCACGTAACATAACTCGTCCCAAATGGTTAGGCCCAACGGAAATGCATGAGTAAATAACGGGACAGAGTTAAAGAATCATAGCGGCGGCGGCGCCAGATACACCACTGCAGCATTTTCTCCAAAAACGATAGCTCACAATGGTTAGGCCCAACGTAAATGCATGAGTAAATAACAGACAGAGGAAAAAATCATAGAAAAGAAGCGGCGGCGCGCGCCACAAAATCAACAGCAGCATTTTCTCCAAAAATGAAAATTTACAAAATTTGACTCAAAACTTATTATACGAATTCATATATTTGCGTGAATTATGTTTTTTTTTATTATTTTGAACATATTAAGTATCGATACAAATCTTGAAACAAGTAATTTACTCTTGTTCAGGTATCTACTCATGTGCCGGAAGGGCCTGATAAACGTCCAGCGCTTGTGTAAATAGATAAACGTGAAAGCGGAGGATATGTTTTGAAATCCTACGAGATTAGAAGCCTACCTGCGCTAGGAAATATGATAAAACCTTTTTACTGATACTAAATTAGAAATATTATTTACCTACCTTACAACTTACTTCGTATCTTTAGAATAAGTAAAAATGTTAATATACGTAAAAATAAAAAGCGTAAAGAAAAAGATCCTAAAACGACAAGAGCTCTAAAATATAAGGTGATAAGGGAATGAAAGTTCACAGAACTGGCCACTAATACTATACCTATTACTGGCCACTTATAAAAAATAAAGAAAATTACTCTTTATTGAAATGCATTCGATTTTGCCACCATCTACTGATCTACTCTAGCAGCGTTGAGAAATGTCATCCCACTAAACAAGAAGCTGAGAAAACCAAACCAGACTTCGAATTGAAGTTTAGATTTTCAACTCGAATCAAATCTCGAAATCGACTACGGACTCACAATCGACTGCAGTAAATTCGAGCACCGCTTGACTCGGTAAAGTTTATTTAATCGCATTTGTCGTCTGAACAAAGTTGTGTAGTCGGATGTTCTGAAAATTATCCGTAACTACTACCTTCCCTTTTATTTATTTATTTATTTGTCTCGTTTCAATATTGAGGGAATTTTGGGTTATCTGTTTTCAGACTTATTCTACTTCGTCGTATTAACGACCTAAATAATTTTGGAAGCTTCATACGCTGCCACTTATGTACGCTTCCTTGACTTTGTTGACAGAACGACCAAGTGGAAAACAACCAGTAGGTAGTCCTAGGTACCGCTGTTAGTACTGGACTAGGTTTGGGCTCAGGTCTGTTATTTTCGCTCACTGTGCGAGGATGCAATTAGAAAACACGCACAGATAATGATGACATCAGTTAATAATCATATAATTATTGTATTAATCAAATATTTCTTTTTACATTTTTGCCGCTCTGAATTTAGAATAATCAGGTCAGTCTAGTTCTAGTTTTACCATCCAATAAGCAGTTTATCAAGTGAGACCGGATTCGTGAAGCGACCTAGGAAATTGACTAAAACTTCAGTGTGCTATATAAAATCTTAAATTTCAGCTTTTACATTTTTCTCGGGATATTGAGAGAGTAGAAATTTAAGACATCACTACAAGTTAGTTTTGAAATATGCATAAATATAAAAAATGCGTGCGGTGATCAGGCAGCCTTTTTTAAATATTGATGTTTTTTCCTCGTAGAGGAAAGAAATTCAACATCCTTGTATATTAAATCCATGTAATCGTAGTTAATTATTATTAAGGCTTTGTCTTCGCGTCGATCATTTAAAACCACTTGGAAATGCCTCAACTGTGCGTCGGCTTTCTAATATTACTCGGTCGTAAATTGCTGCATTTTAGGCCTCGACAATAATGCAATATTATTAACACTTTCGCTGACAGTAACGTCTCTCGACGTAGGTAACTGGCTAGTCCAAAAAAATGGTAGGTAATTGGCTAGTCTAAAAAAATATGTTAGTGATTTTAATGTGTTTTTTCGATAAAATAGACCATTTTAGAGATACAATTTGAAAGAAAAATTTCTTGAAATTGTAATTATATTTATATTTAACTAGCTGTTCCCCGCGGCTTCGCCCCGCGTGGGACTCGGTTATATCGCGCCCAAAAGTAGCCTATGTTTGACCTCAGGTCGTTAACTACATCCCTACCAAATTTCATCACAATCGGTCCAGCAGTTTAGCCGTGAAGAGGTGACAGACAGACAGACAGACAGACAGACAGAAAGACAGACAGACTTTCGCATTTATAATATTAGTATGGATATGGATATGGATTTTAAAGATACCTACAGCGATGACGTCACTCCACTTTGAAACAAAGTATTTAGGTTATTTTTATTAGAATAAAAATATGACAATGACAGATTATGACGATTTGACTGGCTTGTGCTTGCAGTACTTCCAAGCAAGGAGAATATAATTCCTATGCTGCCAACTTACAGAACAAAATTAAGAAAGGCATATATATAGGCTTGTACAATATATTTGACCTTGTAGTAAGTTTTTGAAAACGAAGGTCGTTGGGTTTTTTGCAATTATCTCAAGAAATACTTGCTAAATAAAAAAGCCTGATTATGGCAAACTGTTTTCTAAGCCTTTTCCTTGAAATGGTTTTCGAATTGGACATATTTAAAAAAAAAATGGACTAGCCAATTAACTGTTATTGTTATCTCGTTTACTATCCGCGAAAGTGCTAAATGGTTTATTTAAATACTGTCTAAAATACTTCAGATAAATAATGACGAAAAAATAACATGTGAAAAAATTTGTCCAAATAATTAGCCATTTGCAACTAAATAACATCACGTCTCAAGCTACAGGAACAAGAGAAGATTACGTTCTTAATAATCACCATATGCAAAGCGAGGAGTTGGAGAAATAATCCCTATTTATCAAGTGGATGAACGAGAACACGAGATATGTACAAACGCGAAACAGGAGTGCTATTGTACATGTATGACATAGCAAAGTCTGTGAGTCGAATTATTATCGTTTGTTTTCGAATGATTTTCATGCGACATAACTGGTGACGAACGATAATCATTCGACTCACTGGTTTTATATATGTCATACATTTCAAAAATAGCACTCCAGGACATAATCATTTCTTTAAAAACCAAACTGCTCGACGACATTTTTTTTTCTTTTTTGCAATATTTATGGCTAAACTAGGTATAGGTATGTTATAAACATATATTATGTGTTTAATATATATATATATATATACATATATATATGTACAAAGATATATATATATATAAGGTAAACACAAATCAACTAGCCAATTCATTTTCACTCTACATCAGATAATTTAGATTAGATGATATTCAATTAAAATGGAATTTAAATTTTTTTTTGTTTCTTATTTCGCAAAAAAGTTCGAATCGCGCGCGGTCTGCGCAATTTTTTTTTTAAATCTATGTTATTTCGATATAAGTTTCTTTGGAAAACTTGTTCAGTATGGTGGTCTAAATCTACGATTAAAATATTTTTAGTTGATTTGTGTTTACCTTATATACCTATACTAGCGACCCACCCCGGCTTTGCTTAGGCATAAAAACATTCCTCTTGAATCAATCTCAATCAATTTAAAAAAACCGCATCAAAATTCGTCGCGTAGTTTTAAAGATTTAAGCATACAGAGGGACATAGGGACAAAGAAAGCGACTTTGTTTTATACTATGTAGTGATAGTGATATATATTTAAGCGTTGCAGATAACCATAGGGGTAACTGCTTTCTATCAGGTGGGCCGCATGCTTGTTTGTTCAATAGTATATAAAAAAAGTAAAAAATGACTATAGATTACACAGTCTTAATTTTGGAGTCCACTTCTGCCCAGGTAACACAGCACACAAGAGCTGGAGTGCTATTTTTGAGATGTATGACTCACCGAAAACCGGTGAGTCGAATGATTATCGTTCGTTTTCGAATGATTTTCATGCGACATAACGGGTGACTCGAACGATAATCATTCGACTCATTGGTTTTGAGTGAGTCATACATCTCAAAAATAGCACTCCTGTTCCGTTATCTGTGTGTCTTTGTGTGGAATCCGTGCGTTACGAAACTAGCAATTCCTCTAACATTATTGTCGTCTGAATCCTGTATATTTCCTAGAAACAACCATGTCCTGCAGAGGTCACATATAGACTTATTTAAAGTGATAGAAGTGTATCCGCTTATGCAGTTTTTGATTAGTCATTCTTTGTTTAAACATCAATGATATTTTGAATTGTATTTGCTTATTGTCATAAACAAAAGTAAGGATTGGTTTATTAATCTTGTCTTGCGCGTTAGTAGTAATACCATTTCACTCACTTTCACTCTGTCAGCCGAAAAAGTTGACGTAAGGTAGGTGGTAAAAAAATATGAAACTGTATCTCATGTATTTTAAGAATACAATGTCACTTTCAAAAAGGTATATTTTATTGGCGCGATCAAAGTAACTTATTAAAGTCTTGTTATACTTTGATCGAATAAGATTTCTTTTTCTGTTTAAAACTGTACTAATGAAATAAGGCGAGAATTGGTTTTCCTAGATTTTTATACAATTTAGTAATACATTTGTTCGGTTCCCACGGAAAGCATACTTTGTTTAGTTGTTTTCAGTTTGATTAGGACTTTGCAGGTTTGAACCATATAAAAATGACGAGTAGCTTATTTAAGGCTCATGATACTTGATTAAATGGATTGAATAAGATTTGTTTTTTTGTTCAAAACTGTACTCATGAAAAGACGAGAATTTGTTAAGACAATTTAGTAAGAAAACAAGCATACGGCCTACCTGATGGTGAGTGGTCACCGTAGCCATGGACGCTTCCAACACCAACAATGTCACGTGCGCATTGCCAACCCATGAGGAATCTATTCAAATTGTTCCTCTATTGCATTGTATGACTCAATTTTATCGCATCGCCTGAAGCAATTTGAATCTCGGTTGATCCTAACATGCTCTGTGTATTAGTTATGTTCCTGCTACCGTTGTTACTGTGTATGTGTAGAATTGTATGACAATGAAAGGTAGTGTTCTTATAAAGCCCCCAACTAAGTTTTTGCTTATTTATTAGGTTAGGTGCTTATCTTATTTTTTATTTATTTATTCAACTATATTACAATAATCTTAAGGTAGGCTTTTGGGTACTAGCCGATCAAGAAGTAGTGCAGAAAAAGCAAAAAATTATAGCTTTATTGCCCACATCTCGGAAGAGTTTCATTAACATTTTGTACTATAATATGGAGCAAAGACAATCTCTTAAACAAAATCAGTAAAACTTTGGGTAGCGAAAGAACAAGTCGTAAGGGTGGGCCCAGTATGACTAGGAATAGTAATTGTCACAAGATGTTAAGATAGATAGATAGATATACTCTTTATTGTACGATTAACATACAAATTATACATGTTGATACAAATACAAACAATGTGTGTAAAGGCGGACTTATCAATGAATTTTTTTCCAGCCAACGTTAGGGTGGATAGGAACATCGTAGAAAAAAATACTACTGTTAATGATGAATTTTTCATGATTGTGGTAGAAATAAATAACATTTCGTATCTTTGAGCGCAGGGTTTCACAAAAGTAACTTTGGCGCTGTCTATTTAGAAAAGTAGCAATATTTTCTGAAGCCAGGCAGCCTAAAGTGCATCTGCACTCCAAGACACTCTTGGGAATGCGATGTCTTCAAAAATTCAACAATATATGCTGTCCGGGAGCGAATTTCCAACACCCTGTATCATATATCAACGCGATCACAAAAGTCTTTTCCATATTGTTCCTAGCATTTCTCATATTTTCTACAAGAATGCATGAATTGGAATGCCCTTAGGGAGTTGTCCTTCTTTGATATGTTAAAGGATAAATTAATGGAAAGACTATTTAAATGCCTCGTAGGATTAGAGAACTGCTGTATAACCAATTCAGGAGACATTTGAAGAATATATTAACTCAAAAATGTTATTATAATATTCATGACTTTTTTATAGATTCAAAATTTGAAATTGCTTGACATTGATTTTAAGATGTAACGACGCGACCAAGAACTTATAATTGTATGCCGTAACTGTTGGTTGTATTCTTCTTTCATAACTAGTTACCAAACAGCGAAAGAAAAATCTTCTCTTACTGAATATTAACTGAATTTACCTAACCAGTTACAATTGTAACTGGTTAGGTAAATTCAGTTAACAAAATGAACGAAGGGTTTGTTTCTAATAGTGATTTGTAAAAACTTACTGTACAACATGTTTACAAGTAATAAATGAACTTGAAATTTGAAAAAAAAAAAATGTACTTCGACCTCTTAACTTTGAGGGTTGCGTATCTCAAAAGACAAAAATGGGATCCTCATAAGATCACTTTGTTGTCCTATGTCTGTCTGTCAATTTTTTTCTGAGGAACACCATGAATTTACAACAATACTCAGGGCTTCAGTCCCTTTCGGTTGTAAAATAATCAAAATACGTTAACGCGATCAAAAGATACGACCGGGAAAGCTAATAATCTGATTATTTGAAGATGATTCCGTGCTTAGGAAGGCACTTTAAGCCGTTGGTCCCGGGCGTCATCTAATAGTCGTTAAAAACACCAAAGAAGAGGTGATTTCGAAGAAATTTTAAACCCGGTATATTGTCATTGACCCTATCTATAGTCTAATTGATATGAGTTTCTAAAGCGCGAAAGAAATACAGATTTATACATCAATTCTCACAAACATTGTAGAGTTATTTTAAGACTAAAAGAGGGAAGGATGTAAATCTTTAATCCCATAACACAATAGCTTAGAGAACCGTCTCAGTCAGAACAGAACTATGGAAGTGAGTACAACAAAGGCTAAAGGTGGAGGTATGGATGGCTCGTAAAGCAAAGACTGAGTGTCGTTATAAATTTCTGTACTTCATAGCGAAGTTGTCATAAACATTTTGAATGAAAACTAAATGAGTGCAACGCGACTCGGATGTTTAAAAGAATTGAACGTTTAATTTAAATGTAATTTTCACACTTAAACAGCTGCGATGGAGCACTCTAGTACAATATTTTTTTAGCGTGATAAACATTTAAGTATCTTTTATAGATTTCAACCCATGATTCGAAACGATGCAAAGAGTGAAGTTGAGCGCCCGCAATTGCAGTTTGGGGAAATTATACATATTCTACTATATAAACTTGAAACGATTTATTTCTATCAAATAACCGTAAATACTAAAAGCACGGTGTAAAATAGGCTACGGTCGCAGCATATTCCACCAACGTAATTGTATCTAGACACGCGGCAGCGTGTCAAGCCAAGTTCAAGCAAAGGAACTGGCTAGCCAGCGCCGAGTGTAATATTACACGAACCACTTGGTGCCACTTTTGACCCTTCTATAACTCGAAACCTCTTTAATGTAAACACATAAAACTACGTGTGTTTAATAAGATCCATCAGGACATGTAGAAGCCCAAATTTCATGAAGCTAGCTCAAACGGTTATAAAGATATGAAGGTCAAAAAGTTGTAAATTTTAGCACTGACTGACTGACTTATAGTACCTAAACCTAACCTACTTCCAGATGACCTAGAAGGATGAAATTTGGAATCCAGCTCGGAAATTGTGTGTAAGCGTAGGAAAAAATCAAAAAATAAAAAAAAGTCAAAAAATAAGTGGTGTCCCCATACAAAAAACTTGTAATACCTACGCGCTAAACAACCGGCCAACAACGGTGTGTCGTCAGCGGCGCGCGGCAGCACACCAGCCAATCAGCGTCACGCTCTGACTTATGGTACAAAATTATAAGCGGTAGCGATTTACTTAAAATTTAGCGGGTCGGTTGGTTTATACCTGCATAGTAGTTATCTTATAATCCACGGCTCACTAAATTAACAAAGATCAGTGCCCAAGGTTCGTTTCTCTGATTTCTTTTGAAAATAAGAAATAATAATTTAAGGTATAAATTTGTTAATTCGAACTCTTTGTACCCTAAAAGAAACTCCAATGTGTATGTATACCAAGGTCAAGGCAATAGCCAAGTCTTATTGGTACCGATATATGTATGTATTGACCAGTCTAAGAATGCTGCTTGAACTCGCTCGCGCCTTGCACTTGTGCGCGGCTCACAGCGCTATACGACTTAAAATGCGAACGAACCAAAGTATGCTCTTAGCGGCGCTCATTCGCGCCAGCGTCCTCGTTATGCCCGGTTGTTTAGCGGAAACCCACCTATTAGATTGCGTTTAATGCTGCGTCGTTCGACTAAATTTATTTGAGTTATAGCTGGAATAGTCCAGATATAAATTATTCCTTTTTTAGTATTGTACTTTAACGGCATTTGTGAGTTATTTAGTAAAGGGCTAGTGAACGGCTCTATTGGAGTCATAGAGAAAATAAACTGGGATGTCGATAGGAACAATAGTGTACGTAAAATTATTATCAAATTTGATAATTTAACTTATGCACTAGAACGTGTCAAGACTAAGTTCATTAAATAGGAATACTTGCCTAGTTTTCTTTACAAAAAGTAATGATATCCCACCAAAAACATAAATGTAAAAAACGAGAGCCAAGTTCAATACAAAAATTATGCTTGGCGGTGAGCTTCGCCGCAAAAAGAATGGCGATCTAAATGAGTGCCAAGTTCTATGCAAAATCGAAATATGTTTTTATAGGAACAAAATAACATTATGAACAAGTATTAAACTCTATTTCTTTGCTTTATTAGATACCTATAACAATTGCTGTTATTTAAAAATGTGAGATCTTGAAGTAGGTCAGATTTGACTTGGCCAGTTTTCATTACATAAGTCATTTTAGAAAGTTATTCAAGATTTTAATTGTGTTAAAAACTGGCCAAGTTAAATCTAACCTACTTCAAGATCTCACATTTTTAAATAACAGCAATTGTTATAGGTATCTAATAAAGCAAAGAAATAGAGTTTAATACTTGTTCATAATGTTATTTTGTTCCTATAAAAACATATTTCGATTTTGCATAGAACTTGGCACTCATTTAGATCGCCATTCTTTTTGCGGCGAAGCTCACCGCCAAGCATAATTTTTGTATTGAACTTGGCTCTCGTTTTTTACATTTATGTTTTTGGTGGGATAAAAAATACAAAGATCATAAACAACATACTTCGTCAAAAACTTCAAAATGTATTTACCGGTAATTATAGAAAATAATTATTGTCGGCGCACCGTCTTTGCTTTTTAAGTGGAGGTGGGGCACAATAATTTACATTATGAATGCGCTCTGTCTGAGGCTGGCAATTATGCAAGGCTGATTCCTTTGGGAATTAGGGTTGAATGGGAATTCCTTGTACAAAAAGATCAACAAGATGCGTCTGCTAGTTTTGTTGAATGTAATTTTACCAGTTTATTTATGACCAGCTCTTAAATAATGACCATCTTATAACATCATTTAACGCAGACCAAACTGCACGGCATCTCTCCAGAAATATCTAGAAGGGCAGACTGGCAGAATGAATGAAATGAATGAATCTTCCTGAAATTTCGCATACTCATAGCTAGAAATATTGAGAAGGACATAGGATACCTACCTTTCATCCCGAGAAAAAGCACTGTTCCCGAGGGAAATTAATGCGGGCAAAGCCGCGGGCTAAAGTTACTTAAATATATAAATAAAATAAAAGTTAAAGACTCTTATAAACAGGTCGAATAGTTACTCAGAAGTATAGTAGAGTCACATAGAGTTCTAAAAAACTGTGCAAAGATATCTATGTCAGATCCGGGATTGGAAAGTCTAGAGTCAATGTAATTTACCGTCTCTTGAGAACTTATGCGGGTTATCAGGACTTCCTCTCATTTTATTTTTACTCAGTTAACGAACAGATGAATCGTCAAGATATAACTCTTTTCTTATAATTTGATTAGGTTGACAGTCAAATATCACTTTTTGTACTACTCATTTGTACCTGATTATGATAAAAAAAGTAAAATATAGACTTAATTACGATAATTAAATACAGATAAAATAAAATTCACTTATTAAATAGACTTGGTAAATAAATAAATAACTAAAAGGATCATTCATTTACCAGTCAAATTTTAATATAATAAGAAGTAGAATCCTAATCCCAAATTCAAATTATTTATTTTCAATATAGGATATTCTTATCACTTATTGACTTATTGACTATAATATTATAAATGCGAAAAGAAATTGATAGCGTTGACTATAAACACACCCGCATCACATCGTAATAAAGCAACACGGCTTCAGTTCCGGTACGGAGGTCGTGTTGCTCGGAATCGCATCTTGTTTCTATTAATTTACATGAATGCTTCGACAAACCGCTGGAAGACTTACATACATACATACATATAATCACGTCTTTATCCCATACGGGGTAGACAGAGCCTAGAGCCATAATACCTTAGGCCACATTTAGCATAATGGTAGTTGAAACAGGAAATCAATAGTGATGGGTTGCTAGCCGCATCGCCTATGTCATGATTTCCCCGTTCGGCGATTCCCTCAGACGACTTTTACGGCTTGCGCGGGAAGAGAAGCAGCTGGTACATTCTATGTTTTTCTTTTTCTCCCAGACCAGCTGGAAGGCTTATCTTTACAAATAAGCATCACCTTTGTAATAATTTTCTGAACTACAATACAATATATACAAACTCTTTATTGCGCCGTTATTTTACAAAATTTACACAACAAAACCAAGGAGGTAGTCATGCAACCACCCTCTACTAGGGTTGTATAGTAAATCCCTAAATACTAAGTATCTATAACTAATAAAGTACATGTCAGCACTTTTGGGGACTTGCATAGAGCCCGAATGCGTTGTTGCATTTCATTAGATTATTCTGGTCGTGAACCTCCGACAGACGTCTCGTTTAATTATTACAATAAAACTTTTGTAATTCATTTAAATAAATAAGTTTAATTTTAAATAACTTTATTAACTTTTTAAAAAGTCTCCCATACGTTCCCCGAACAAGTCTAGGTTCCTATTCTTTGTTTTTTTTTTATATTTTGATTATGTTTTATTCTATATTTATCTGTATACATGAATATTAGTGTCAGCGATCAAATACTACAGGGAAATACAAAACATTAGTTTCGAGAACTGTGTTAGGATAATTATTTTGAGGGTAGATGTAGTTGCATCAACTCTTGCTTATTTGACTATGGTTATAACATAAAGTTTGGCCGCAAACTGTAGGTCCCCGAACTGTTATTAGGTAGAAGCTTGTGGCCTTTTGGCTCCATTATACCCGCTAATGCCTTAAGCCGTCGTAACTTCAAAATTACGACAAAAATCCCACAGTACAACACGAAACACAACAAAAGTGTAACGACTTTGGAAGCTGGCGGTTTACGACGTAAAAACTGTAAACGTAGGGGAAAGACATATTATTGACAATTTTTTTTTTAAATTTTTTTTAAATCTCCTTACTCAAAAAATTACTTAGAGACTAGAGATTTCCATTGGCTACGATTCTTACATACCTCTCTCGCTTTATCCACACTCATCACTCTCGTCATACACGCTCGCCGATTTCGGGTACTCGTAATGTCTCCCTTTTTCAAAAGGTCTGTGATTTGGTCGCAGTATGTTTTTCGAGGCCGACCCTGACCGCCGCGCCCAGCCAACTCTGCTTTGTATATACCTTTCGTCAGTCTTCTTTCATCCATCCTCTTTGCGTGCTATGCAAGTGTTTCTGCAACAAAATTTTAATTAATTATTTTTCTTTATCTCATAGCGTTTTCCTGTATTTATATTTTGCTGGTTCCTTCGTATGTTATGGCACAGAAAATATAATAATACTATGTCCGAAAATTAATATGCGAATAGCATGCATATTATGACATAAATATATTATAAGACAACAAATTTTTGCACAACTCAGTGACACTGGATTATATATTCATGATCTCACAGTTTTTCTAGTTGCATCCCAATTCGTAGGGTTTTGGAGCCCGGTCTCCTAGAACTCGTAGATTTTCCTGAGATAGAGGGCGAAGGATTTTATGTGTGTTGTAAGCAACTTTGGTTAAATTAATCCCATACCCGCTAGGCTATCGAGCTTTTCAAAGCGTCATTTGCTCATACCATCGAATATTTTTTTATGGCATAAAAAGAAATAATATGCCAAGAGTTCCTATGCTAAGATAAAAATTGAATTTTGTAAAAAAATAATTCTGTACTTGACGTTTTCCTCTCCCGTATGTACCCTTCGTAAGTCTGCAGCGCGGTTGATGGTAACTAATGTAGCAAAGCTTTTAGCAGCATCCCCGTGTTATCCCCCCCCCCTCTACCTCCCCTCACCTGTCCTCTGTCAATTCTTCATTATACATAACTGTCATAATGACAAAAGTTGACTTTAGGTTAAAAGTCAAGTTTCAAATGAGCGGACTTATTTGCGAAGTTTACGCTTTGCTCAGACCAAGTATAGTATAGACTTGACAACTGTGTATACTCCTGGGTAGTACACTGCATTAAATATTGCCACTTTTTCACTATCACTACATAGTATAAAACAAAGTAGCTTTCTCTGTCTCTATGTCCCTTTGTATGCTTAAATCTTTAAAACTACGCAACGGATTTTGATGCGATTTTTTTAATAGATATAATGATTCAAGAGGAAAGTTTTTATGCCCATGCGAAGCCGGGGCGGGTTGGTAGTCATCTTATAAAAAGAAACAAATGAATTGTTTAAATTAAATCATACGTTTATATGAAAACAGTTAAGTATTAATACAGTACATAGTCGTTAAAAGAACCATGTCATAGACCGAGAAGCGATTCCAATGAACTCTGACACCAGGGTGTGCATGGTTGATTTACCGCGTTATCTACACAAAATGATGATGATGAATACATTATTTCTTTTTATTCAACACTAGCCGTTGCCCGCGGCTCCACCTGCGTGGGACTCTGTCATATCACGTCCAAAAGTAGCCTAATATTTGACCCATAGTCCAATAACTAGATCCATACCAAATTTTGGTTAAAAACGGTCCAGTGGTTTTTCCGTGAAAGTGTAACAGACAGATTGACATACAGACTTTCGCATTTATAATATTAGTATGGATGGATATGGATAAAGGGGATCCCCGTGAACTTTATAGGTCATCAGAATCATCTTGAAAGGAAGCCCGAGGAACCTTCAAGTCCTTAAGTATTACTCTACAATTTCTTTAGTTTTAATCTACCTCAGTTAGAGGGCATGTCAGTCGATATTGACGAGCTCGCAAATGAGGACTGTCGCGCTGCATGTTATGGATGTTTGAGTAGAATATGGTGGTACAAGGAATAAGAGATAGAATCGTCATCATTATATTATTATAGGGTTAGAAGTTAGAACATCAATTATTATTGACCCTGCAATTGTTTCACAGAAAAAGGAACGGGCCCTACCAATCAAACTTTTTCCGTGTTCTTGAGAAAATGATGTTATAAGAATATGATAGTCATAATATATTTTTAACTTTGAAAATAAATGCTAGGAGTATTACATATCTTAAAAAATAAGGATGCACGATGAACCTATGGTTTCTTTTGTAAGACATACCCCATATTGAGAAACGTTTGTTTGGCCCATTTTAAATAAAATGTGTTTTGTACTTTTCTGTCTTATTGAAGATTCGCGTGAAAGAAAGAAATAAAACATATTGTAGTTGAAATGGGCTCAACAAACTTTACTTAATACCGAGAGCTTAGGTGTTACTCTAGCTATACTTTGTCAAATAATTAATCTACGTATATTTAGAGACCAAAAAAGTTCATTCATTCATTCATTTTCGTGTTTTAATCTTCCTCAGTTAGAGGGCGTGTCAGTCGATATTGACGAGCTTCGCGACTGAGGACAAATGTCGCGCTGCATGCGATGGATGTTTTAGATGGTGGTACAAGGAATAAGAGCAAGGCGTTTAATTAAAGACACCTTAAAACCCTAACCCCCGTATTAAGAAACGTATGTTAAGCCCATTTTAACTAAAATATGTTTTGCCTCTTTTTCTCCTGACACTTCATGACACTTCATGTGAAAAAACGAGACGCAACACATTTTAGCTTACATGGGGTTAACAAACGTTTCTTAATACGGGGGTAAAAAGCAATTTATTGTTTTAAGTAATAACTACATATTTTAGGCCTTTTGGGGTAGAAACTCTTGACCCATAGGGTTAGGTATTTTGCATTACGTCAAAAACAGTTGATATACGTATCACGTGACCGAAAGGCTTTTATTGGAACCTACCTAGCACAGAGGATTATCATTGCCATACAATTTGGCAATGCTAATAGCCTTCTGGGCATACTACAGTGGTGTGACACTTTAGCAGGACTGTACAATTTGTAAATATGTAGTACCTTATTAGTTTAATCAGAAGTTATTGCAATGTTAGTTCTTATCAAATTGTCAGGTATCTAATTAAGAATAGACCACTTTTATAAAGTGTCGGAACACTTACCCCCGTATTAAGAAACGTTGGTTAAGCCCATTTTAACTAAAATATGTTTTGTCACTTTTTTCTTACCTGACACTTCACGTGAAAGAAAGAGACGCAACACATTTTATCTAACATGGGCTTAACAAACGTTTCTAAATACGGGGGTTATACAATAACAAGTATATAAGATATATGGCATTTTTTCCTTTAAACTTTTTAGTAACTTTTTATTTCTTATTCTAGCTGCATATCTTTATACTTACTTACTGCAATACCTCAGTGACCCAAAGAGGATCTTGTCCTCCGTCACCAGGGCTCTCCACCGTTCCCTGCTCAGCGCCCCCTCTTGATAGTCGGCTTTTTGGAGGGCTTTCAGGTCCTTTCGAATTTCATCACTCTTCGAGCGAGGATCGGGCAGTCAAGAAAGCGTACATAGGACGACCAAATGTAAAGTGACCACCTCCCTCCACCTCCCATGGCTCTACCAACCTCTCGGTTATACGAGCCGAATCTCGGGAGAGTACGCTGTACTTGCATTTCGCATCTCTTTCCAGTCGCACCTGCTTGATCTCCATACAAGTTCTCTATAGTGTCGCCTATCTATGGAATCAAATCTGTATTAGTGACCAGTCCGTCGTCCTAGCTACAGCCGGAGTGACGAAGTTGGCCTATCCATATGACGACCTCCGTGACCAGGAGGTCTCTGGTTCGATCCCCGGTAAGGTCAATATGAAAAATGATATTTTTCTGATTGGCCTGGGTCTTAGATGTTTATCTTTATGTTTTTGTTATAAAATATTGTATCGTCGTTGAGTTAGTATCCCATAACACAAGTTCCAAACTTAATTTGGGGCTAACTAAATCCGTATGTTATGTCCCTAAAAAAAATACGAAAATTTCAAGTCTACCACTTACGGTTCATGAGATTCAGTTTACAAACTTAATGACGGTTTAACGAAATACCGACGACCCCAATCGCATTTAGTCTTTGGCTAACCTAAAAGATTTTAATCGCGTGTCCCTTATTCCCTGTCCATGCAAACCGTCCATGTCATGTCAGTCACCATGATTAATACTGTAGCCGTAGCTCTGGTACTAAATTATACTTTTGAAACTGTTTTGAAAGCTGTACGCTACAACAGTCATATGCAAAACGGAACTTTGATATGCAAATGTCGAATAATGGACTATGAGTGTTCGTACTAAAACTGAACTAAAATGGGAATGATTAATTTTTACTTTGATAAATTATTTAAGAAAGGAAGGCCTATCTTATTTTAAATCAATTTCATGAATCTAGGATACAAAATTACCAATAGCGTTGAAGAACTTTATTAAATAGATAGCATTTTTAAGACATATCGTGGAATTAAGACATTCCTTACTTAGTGTAGGTACTTTTCTTCCAAAGCCCTATAATAGTGCGGGTATTTTTCTTTGAGGAAAATCTTCATCCTTTCATATCTCCCTTTTTGCACTGGGTGGCAAAATCCACATTTTTCTTTTACAATGTAGGGGAACCAATCTGGAAGGATTTCAGATCAAGAAATTATTTTTTATCGTAGTCACCATCATTTTAGCCACTGCTGGAAATACCCCCCCCCCCCAAAGATTTCCAAAATGACCGGTTGGATGCGGCGTGCATCCAGCGCGTGCCTTGCCGGTGATTGGTCGCCATTCCAGAACCTTTCTGCCCCAACGGCAATCGGTTTTTTGAGCTATGTACGCGCATCGGCTTTGTTTTGTCACTATTAAGTAATTAAATAGAATTGAATTGTTGACAACCGGGACCATCGACATAACGTGCTTTCCGTATCACGGAATCATTTTTATTATCAGACAATCAGGTGATTAAGACCTGCAATGTCCTAACTAAAAAGTAAACGACTATGGAATGCTTTGCCTGCCAATATATTTAAAGAAATTTCTTCTGAATTTACCTTCAAAAAAATAGTTCATGCTCACTTCTGTGTGTGAAAGTTCTTTGTGAAAGTTTTCGTAAAAGTATTTATGTAGTCTTATATAATGTATATTTATATACTCGTATGTATGTGCATAGATATATATATATATATATATATTTTTTTTTTAATATATGTAGATATATAAGTAAGGGTATAAGTATGTATATTTATGTATTGTGTATGTATGTTTACGTAGTTTAGTATGATATGCATTAAAATACCCATCGTGGTAAATTTGTTTATTTTTAAGTACCTATTTTCCCTTGTAACTTTTTTGCGCCGCACAGTTTTTCTGTTTCTCCCAATGGTTGACTGGTAGAGAATGCTTTTAGCATTAAGTCCGCCAATTGTATAAGTATTTTGTACTTGTGGAACAATAAAGTTTTAATAAATAAATAAACAACTTAACAAAATTTATTTCACGAGGGAATCGAACCCACGACCCCAGGGTTTATAGGCAAACGCCTTAACCACTGGACCAGAGGCTTACTTTTGGATTTTATTTTTCCCTTCAGTAGATGAGGACTTAAAAACTCAAAATCACTGTTTTGCACTGCACCACCGTGTGTGGCGAAAACATTTTTTGTCACTGTCATACTTGGCTATTCTATTTGCCAATTTCGACGAATAAGCAAATAGCGCAACTACTCACGCATAAATATTCATACACGGTTAGTACGCAAATATTTTGGCAAATTAACCGTTCACTCATGGTCAAATAGGCAAATACAAATAGCCAAGTGTGGTACCAGCATCAAATACCAATCCATACTATCCATACTAATATTATAAATGCGAAAGTCTGTCTGTCTGTTTGTCTGTCTGTCTGTCGGTCTGAAATTTGGTAGGGATGTAGTTAACGACCTGAGTTCAAACATAGGCTACTTTTGGGCGCGATATAACCGAGTCCTACGCGGGGCGGAGCCGCGGGGAACAGCTAGTAGGTTTTATATTTGCAGCTGCAGCTGTGTGAGTGCATAAAAATAAGAAAATAACTCACATCTATATTCTTGATACATGCCACAGGGAACCTTATCCAGTAGACAATTGACAAAAAAATCAATTTTATCCGGGTCCGTGAAAAGATACGTGTAATCCTCTGTATTCGGGTAGTAAGCTGAGACTGCCACGAAAGAGATGATAGCCAGGACTATACTGATGTCCATTTTGAAATGCCTGTATTAAAAAGCATAATGAAAAATAGACTATTGCTAGGTACAATAAAGTGTTTATTTTCTAAACTATACTAGCTTAAATTATTAAATAACAAAATACCCGACTGCATTTAAAATACCTAAAACTTGAATGACAATTTAGGCGCCAAAAATTCGCCATTTTGTTTTTTTTTTTTTAGTTTGATAAATTTAACGTCACTATAAGTAAAAACTATAATAGAATACATTAGGTCCTACCTGTTGTATATTTTGTGAAATTATAAAGAAAACAACAAAGATTTAAAAAAAAATTGCCTCGCGTCAACCCGCGCGCGATTCGAAATTCTTTGGAAAACAAACATTCGATTCGGAATGTTTCGCCTAATGTTTATTGAATTTTTATTGGCACTAAACTATTAAAGTATCTACAATAAAATGATAAAATAAATGTAATACCTATTCAAATGCGGTCTTATCGTAAAACTATTTGTTTTCAACCAACTTCCAAAAAAGGAGGTTCTCAATGCGGCTTAATATTTTTTGTTTATGTTTGTTTATCCATATTTGTCATGTCAAGACCGGATTTAAAAATTAATTTGGTCTCATTGAAATCTTATCAAAAACGGCGCAGTAGTTTGGTTTTAAAATCAAAATTACTGAAATGAAATGGAAGATTTATTTAAATGTTTGATATGAAGCATATTCAAACAACAATCTATTAACTATATCATACTTTTAGTAGAGTAATTGGAGTCGCTTTCGTTTTTTTGGCATAAAGAATTATCGGCAACTATCAAAGTAAAAGGCTTAATTTTTGACAAATTATTGACAACAAAATAATCATTTTTCCAAAAACTACATTTGAAAAATATTATTAAACATGATGTGTATGGTTGATTGGCCGTGTCACCTACACAAAATAATAATAAGGCTATTTAAGCTCTATATTCACTCGAAATATTCATAAAAATAACACACTCAAAAATCTCACAAAAATTGTAACCGAACTGGAGTTTTATTATTCTGCGCCACTTGTCTTTTAAACAGATTCAAATAAAGAAAATAAAACGACACACAATTGTATAATTTTAAAAAAATGAAGTTCTGAAAGTAAAATATTATTGCGTATAAATTATTATAATTACCAAATAAATTTTTTCTACATTCATTCAAAAGTCACTACAATCATTAAGTTACTAAAGTAAAACGAGAAAATAAATTAAACCTCAACTATTGGCTTGTTTCCCTCTATCAACCAAGCTGTACCACTGTCTGCCTTTATAAAGGATTCCACTGCAGCCCTTCCAACTGCATCAGGCTTCTGCCAAAGTTGTTGCTTAAGGAAATTGCTCATATCTGCTTGAATCTCATTGGCTACTTTCACTTCTTTGACCAGACTGGTTTCTGTAAAACCAGGGCAGATTGCATAGACTCGAACACCGGATCTGTCGAAGTTATATTTATGTCCTAAAGATTTCGTGAAACCCATCACAGCAAATTTAGACGCTTGATAAACCGGCAGGTACTGATCAACTCTATATCCATATATAGAAGCAAAATTGATGATAGTTCCACCTTTCCCTCCTTTGTCTTTCCTCATGTGCTCCCAAAACTTCAAAGACCATTCAATAAGTGCTGTTACGTTTATATCAATAGTTTTCCTCACAGCAAAATCATTTAAAATTCCAGCGTTATTAATAAGAACATCAACATATTTGTATGTATCAACTACTCGTTTGTACACGGTTTCCAAATCACAAGTGACATCACATTTGAAGAAAGCAGCCTTGTTAGGCCCATATTTCTTGTTCAAAGTATTGGCTGCAGTAGTTCCAAGATTTTCGTTGATGTCAAGTATGGCTATAGCTTTGGCACCTTTCTGGAGGTAGACATCAGCTATAGTGAAGCCGAGACCTTCAGCAGCGCCTGTGATCACGACAACTTTATCACGCAAGTCCCGGGCCATGTTGTAATGGTGAAAATTCACAATTATTAACAAGCTTACAACTGACATCGAGATTTAAATAGCTTTGATGCTCTGGACATTGCTTACACACCTGTCTCTGCTTCTGTATTTAATATAAATTTACCTAATTTAAATTCGTATTATATGTTGATCATTCATTCATTCATTTCGTGTAGGTGTCACGGTCAATCGACCGTGCACATCCTGGTGTCAGAATTCTTTATGAAGGTCATGCAGCCGAGACCAAAGGCTTAACGTGCCTTCCGAAGAACTATTCTACTTAAATCATCTTTATGCTCAGACAATTAGGTGGTTTAAGCCTCTAAAATTCAAGCAATGTTCTAACCAAACTGGAAATAACTAACAAAAGTATGCTCCTCATGGGAATCGAACAAACGACCTCCGGGTCTATAGGCAAACGCCTTAATCACTGGACCACAGAAGCATTTATATGTTGGTGTTTGTATGCTACTGAGTTTGCATAAAGGTTCACAAAGTTTATTTTCATGTAAAGCATACAAACTTCACGTTTTTTCTAATATTTTAAGTTATTTGTAGTTAATTTATTACTATTTAAGCCGCAAGCATTCCACAACTTTCTTCACAGATTGTCTTTTTGTAAACAGTAAGAAAACCTATGTTTTATATTTAAAAGTAATGATGTTTTATATTTAAAAGTAATGACAGCAAATAATGAAAGTAATGCCTGCAATATTTATTGTCGAGGTGCGTCTAAAATTTTATTTAGATTCTGTATTTGGCGAATTTATATTATTTTTCAATTCTATTTAATTTCTCAAAATTTACATAAAAATCTATATATCTTTCTGCTAAAAATACAATTACTCAAAACACGATTAAGCATTTTAGCAGTTTTGTAAAATAATAATGTTGATAGACAGACACAAATACAGATATATTTACTATAGGTAGTTTGTAAACTTATTGATAAATTATTATTGGAGACCTTATACATAACAAAGATAACCTTTTTATCTTGATTACAGCAAAATATGTTTATAAAATCTAACGACATCTGGAACACACGAGTTAAGATTGAATGAATTAAGAATAATATAAATATATAAATATAATAATAAGAATTAGAATAGAATAGAACATAATAGAAACACTCTTTATTACACCAAACAAATGATCTAGGTTAGGTTTTAAGATTATTAGCATTTTGCATCCCTAGCTGAAAGAAATTGCTTTAGCGATAAGTCCGTCTTGTACTTGTGGCGACACTAGCGCCACAACAATATCTACAAAGACGCACCACAGATGGCGTTAAAAGCAACAATCTCAGAATTGCATACAAGATGGCAAATTACTATGAAAGTCTAAATCGCGCTTGCAAAGTTTCTACGGATTGGAGCATAAATACAATCTCCGACAAGACATCGTCGGAGCCGCGGTTCCCCAGGCATAACACCCTAGCCTGGCGGGAAGATTTTCCCTTTGTGGCGGTCGAGCATATCCCTGTCGCTCCCGTCACATTCTCCAAACTGGTGACCCCGACGTGATTGGAAGCAGCCTTCTCCATCAATATTCTCCGATTCATCATCTCGCTACCTCTCAAGCTTCAGCAGCCAGCAGTCTCACAGCAAGCCAACTACGATGGGGTATCTACAGGTCCAACGCAGCCGACGCACCGAGCTTCCTGGTCCTGCAACCACCCTCACTTCAAAGACTTCAGCGACCGGCACATCCACCGCAGCCCACGCCTGGTATTCATCGGCCGGCCACCGCACCAGCGTGGCAGTTCTGCAGGACATCTACCGGCGCCAACAAGTCATCGCTCACTACAGTCTCGACTCACCGCAGACTACGAGCAAGCAGCAACAACGTACTCGACACACTGGGACGTCAAGCAACTGGCACTTGCAAGCTACATCTAAGCACAGACTGCACATGAAGACTATCAGACCTTCGGTCTTGGAAGGGAGTCCTGTGGCGACACTAGCGCCACAACAATATCTACAAAGACGCACCACAGATGGCGTTAAAAGCAACAATCTCAGAATTGCATACAAGATGGCAAATTACTATGAAAGTCTAAATCGCGCTTGCAAAGTTTCTACGGATTGGAGCATAAATACAATCTCCGACAAGACATCGTCGGAGCCGCGGTTCCCCAGGCATAACACCCTAGCCTGGCGGGAAGATCTTCCCTTTGTGGCGGTCGAGCATATCCCTGTCGCTCCCGTCACATTCTCCAAATACTAATTTTATTTCCGACCTTGTACAATCCAATGATTCCCCCCCCCCCCCCCCCGTTATTGGTACAATAAAGTTTTTATTTATTAATTCATAGACTACTTCTCTTGCTTTCTGGTCACATACTAAATCCTACTAATATACTTATTAATACTATCAAATTATTTGGATAGATGATATTCTGTGAGATGAGTTTAACATTCCGAAGCGCGAAATCATCTTATTTATCGAAAAATCTGGTGACTCAAGCCTGAAATATCGCATGTTAACAATATGTTCAAATTAATGGCTTACGTTGTCATGAGATCTCCCTGTGCTTTTTTCCATAATCATAAGGTTTTAGACCATTGCTTGTAAGATTTATCTCAATGTTTGCTATTGTTGTCATGCTATGAATATCTTATCATGGATACACATAGTATCTAAATGAATAAATGATAGAAGTCGCGCGCACAATTTTTTTTTTATCTATTTAAAATAGATTAAATGAAGTAGCGTTGAGTTAGTATTCCATAACACAAATCTCGAACTTACTTTGGGGCTAACTCAATCTCTGTGATTTTTTCCTTTTACATTTATTTATTAGATTATATAATATATCTACGTGGAAAGCTATTTGCCTCTTTAAAATCTCTGCTCTCAAACGTTCAATACTCCAATTTCCAATGAAAATAGGAAAGTGCATTAAATTTCAAAATATTCAGGCTAAGTCCTGTTCTCCCCATCAATACTTAAAAATAAATTATATTCTGTGGCTTCACTACATTTTTGAAATAACGAGATACTTCAACCTGTGTTCGTTAGCGATTCATTAATGTACACATTTTTCCGAAAAAAAATTAAAGAGAGAAATGTATTTGTAAATATATTTTGTCTCCTTCAGAGTGGGGGACTTTACCTTTAAATGGTAAGATAGTTTTCTTATCTATAGACCTCAGGTTATCTTCCAGTGTCACTTAGCCACATTACGACTAGATAGTGGTCATGTTAACAAGATTGTGAGCGATCTTAATTAGATGAGTTTTTCTAAATGAAAGACTTCCGAAATATGAATATGATAAATTTATTACTGTGAGGCCGAAATGAGTGAATGCGTATGAGGATCATCCTTATAATTTCGTGTAGGTGTATTGGTCAATCGAGCATGCACAGCCTGGTGTTAGAGTTCTTCGGAACCGCCTCTCGGCCTCTGATGTGGTTCCTTTAACGACTACCAAATAGCAGCCAAAAACAACGGCTTAGCGACTTTTGCTGTCAGACAATCGGGTGATTAAAATCCGCAATGTCTTACCTAAACTGGAAGCAACTTAACAAAGTAGGCATTCCGTGAGAATCGAATCATAAAATTATAATCGTAACATTTGGTTACAAATGTTAAAAAATTAATTCATGTTAGACAATGTAAGAAAATATTTTGTACAAATTATTAGTAAACATTTTATAACAAAATGAAACATTTGTTATTATTTTTTTTTTATTTGTGTTAGCCACGTTAGCCAACTCCGAATATCGAGATAAAAATACAAACGTACTTATGTCTAAGAGATTTAAGTACAAAATTGTACTGTTAGTAAGTAATCGTAACTGTGTGTGTTAGTGAACTCATGTGTCATACTTAAAACATGTAATTTTGACATAGATTAAAAAAAAAATCCAGAGACCGCGCGTGATTTCGTAATTCTATGGAATTTGTGCTTTGCTGTTTCATCTTTAAGGACGAGGTTTCTCGTAGGGTATACTTGTAGGGCAGCATTCGGAAAGCTCGCCAATGTCTTCTCGTCCAAACCTCAATGGTGCCTAATACTAAAGTCTTCATACAGTGTGTGCTACCAGTGATAACATATGGGTCCGAAACGTGGTCCCTTACTCATAAGAAAGCTCAAGGTCGCCTAAAGAGCCATCGAGAGGACTATACTCGGTGTTTCCCTACGAGTGATTCAGAAATGAGGAGATCCGTTAGGAGGACAATAGTTGCTGACATAGCCCAGCGAATTGGCTCTTTGAAGTGGCAGTGGGCGGGGCACATAGCACGACGGACCGATGGCCGATGAGGAAGAAAGGTTTTCGAAAACACGAAACAATCTCCTTGGTCCGCTTGGAATAGCTAGTGTGCTATAAACTTTTTTAATATTGTTTTGTACCTTGATTTAAAAATAAATGGCGGATATTCCTAAGCCAAAATCCAATCAGTACATTGATAAAATGATTAACGATTTCCATACTAATTGGTGAAACTGTTATCATTGGAAAGGGTCGGTTTGCACAGGACTGTCATAACAATTGATAACAGGTGTTGGTTATAATCTACAATACTTTGTTATAATCTACAATACCTTATGGAAAGTTGGAGTTACTTATATCATGGGCTCCTTTTTCTTCGTAGGAGCGTGATTTCTGATTGCATCTTCAGTTTACGCGTCATAGCCCAAGGTACACTTTTAATCATGGCCCTATTTTGGCGGTACTGGTTATTACAACAAAGCGGCCGTCACCTTAGTAACCCACTTTTTAGGGAAACCAGACCAATAGGAACATGATCCGGGTGTATTAGTGGCCATCGTTGACAGATTTTTCTGGCCTAAAATTTCATATTGAAGAACATATCAACATTTTGAAATATGAAATTATTTTTGTAGCATTCAGAATATTTAATTTACTAGACATAATAAAAAAAAATCTTGCTATGCTTTGTCATAATGAGAAAGTATATAAAATTCGTAACCGCAACTGCTTCGTCTAAAGCTTATAAATATACATTAAGCACAATTATGCTTCGTTAAAAGTTTATAAATTTCACAATACTTTGTTATAATATTTAAATAAAATGGCATGATACGAAATTATTATAAAATTAAGCAGCGATTTTCGTTATCACCTTTTAAAGCTACGCGTCCATTGTATTAAAAAACATCATAATTTGTTAATTATTATTACATCACCACTCTTGGACATAGGCCTCCCCCTAGGGTTTCCAGAACGACCGATTGGAGGCGGCCTGCATCCAGCGCCTGCATGCGACCTTCTTCAAGTCATCTGACCATCTGGTCGGTGGATGTCCAACGCTGCGCTTGCTGGTGCGTGGTCGCTATTCAAGAACCTTTCTTCCCCATTGGCCATTGGTTCATCGTGTTTGGTGCCCCGGCCCACTGCCACTTCAAAGGGCTTATCCGCTGGGCTTGTCGACAACCTTTTTTCCTCTACGGATCTCGTAATTTCTAGTTCGGTCTCGTAGAGAAACACCGAGCATAGCCCTCTTCTAAGCTTTTTCATTTGTTGTTGCCTTGTTGCCATTCATTTGATTATTTTAATCTATAGATACATATAATAAAACAGTTAAAACATTTTGTCTGTATATTTAGTATTTTTGACTGATGTGGACAGAGCATAGATTTAAAAAAAAATGTCTAGCGTCTAAGCCGCGCGCGATATCAAATTCTATGGGATAGAGGGACACTTAAAAATAATAAAAGAAAGCAAAAAAAAAATTCTGTCTGTCTGTATGTATGTATCGTTGATCTCGCATATCTCCCATCTTTCGCGGGCCGTATGGTAGACTACTATCTGACCTCTTTAAAAAAAATTATTAATTTATTTTGGCTCAGTAACAGGTTAAGATAAGACAATTAATAATATTACCAAGACGAATTATAGATAAGACAATTGATAATATTACCAAGACGAATTATAATTCGAAGTAGTTCAATCAACGTGAGCTCACAAGATGGACGTCAATATGGAGTACGACCTGAAAAATAAAGTAGCACTTATAACTGGTGGTGCCAATGGCATAGGACTTTCTATTGCCATCGCTTTTCTTCAAAAAGGAGCTAAAAATGTAATAATAATAGATGTCAATAAAGACCTTGGCACAACTACTGCTGCGAATTTAAACTCTAAGTTCGGAGAAAATAAAGCTGTATTTGTGAAATGTGATATAACCAAAGATTTGGATACAATTTTTAACCTTATGACAGATAAGTATAATAGAGTTGATATTCTTGTAAATAGTGCTGGTATAACAGATGAATTCAACGTCCAAAAATGTTTTGATATCAATACTGTAGCTTTAATAAACTGGACCTACAAATTTTATGAACACATGAGAAAAGACAAAGGTGGAAATGGGGGTACTATTATCAATATTGCTTCTGCTCTTGGAATAGAGACAACACAATTCATGTCTGTTTATGCAGGTTCAAAATTTGCAGTTGTAGGTTTTTCAAAATCCTTAGGACATACATACAACTTTGAAAGGGCCGGTGTTCGCGTTATTGCTATTTGCCCTGGAGCTACTGATACAGTTTTCCTCGAGAAAATGACGAACAGAGATGAAAAAGTTCAGCAAGATTGGATAAAATTTCTAGAAAATGAAATAACTCAAAAACCAGATGCAGTTGCACTAGCTACAGTTGAAGTATTTGAAAAGGCTGAAAGTGGTACTGCTTGGCTCATAAGCGGTTCTGTTACCCTTACAAAAGTATAGATTAATGTAAATAAGATTATTTATAGGTGCCCTTCGACTTCAAATCATTATCTTCGAAACTCAAATTATCTTATGATGGATGTGTTTGTTTCATCTTTGTTTTGACAAGGTTCTTATCATAAGTATTTATCTAACATATAAACAATCTCATAATTTTATTAGACAGCATTATGTAAACGTTTATTTTTAAATAACTTTTGTTACAAATCCTTAATTGTATGTTTTTGGATAAAATAAATGAAATAATTAAATAGCTATTTTACTAATATATGTATAAGTTCTCTTGTTACTAACCCCACATGGAATAAAATTGTCTGAAATAAATGAATTCTGTTTTATTTATTTATTTAAAAAATTTTTATTTTTGGGCATTGTCGTTTTTGAACATTTTTATTTCTGGGCGTTTTTATTTTGTAATGTTTTTTATTTCTGGATATTATTACGATTTGGACATTAGTATTGTAACGCTAAATTTTCAAGTCAGCTAGCCAGGATATGGTTTGTAAATTAGGAACTATATCCAGTTGAATACCTTTTTGTGAATTTTATAAATTTGCGGTGTGATTGTAGCAACAACGAAAAAAATTAAGAAGACATACACTTAGAATTAAACACTCATAGCAAAGACCATAGATTAAAAAATAAATGTGCCTGTGACCGCGTGCGATTCCATATTCTTTGGTAAAGACAGTAAGAAAGACCGACAAATAGCAAATATATCATTATAGCATTTCGACGTTAAATACCACATACAAAAAATACGAACCATGAAAAGAATTAGACCGTCGAGGTCCCTCTACGCATATTCAATAACCTTTCATACAAACTATCTTAATTTTCAGTTAACCATGCATTTCATCACACAAGAATTGTATGAGTAACCCTAATAAATCTCCTAAACTTTATCATATTTTAGGAAACATCCATTCATAGTCTCAGAGGATTGGAAATTGATGAAAGTTTATATCAGTATTGGAAATTCAATGCCGTGTTTTCTCAAGAGATTATACCTACACAAATATTTCAGATATATTATCGAGGCCTCAGAGGTAATCAATCATTTTTCAGCAGAGAAAAAAATATAATTCTCATTCAGGTGGCTTACTACCATCTCTTAAAACCATGCAAGATCCGGTGAGTAAGCGAGACAACGCAATACATGTTGTAAGGCGACATCTCACTTACTCAATCGTTCTTGCATGGTTTTATGAGACGGTAGTAACCCCCCAGTTTTTTTTATCTCTCACTCTTTACCTTTTCGGCATTTGGAAACAGATCATCTCGCTCTTTGTGCTTTTATCATGACTGCCTCTGTGGTCCGGTGGTTAAGGCGTTTTCCTGTAAACCCGGGGGTCATGGGTTCGATTCCAACGGAACGAATACTTTGTTTAAGTACTTATTTCCAGTTTTGTTAAGAATGTCTTCAGAAGAGAGAAGAGAGTCACCTAATTGTCGACGATTTCGTGCTTCGGAAGGCAACTTAAGCCGTTTGTTCCGTCTGATTTTTGGTATATTCGTTAAAGAAACCACACCAGAGGCCAAGAGCCAGTTCCGAATAACTTCCCAGGTGTGCATGGTCGATTGACAGTGACACCAACATGAAATGATAATGATCACGATGTCGTTAAAGAGTCTAAGTAACAGAATCTACCTTATAAAAGCTACTACATTTTTGTAAGTAGAGTCAATTATATCTAACGCCTCCTTTGACAATCATTAAAACGAGACCTCGGTGAACACTAGCGCCACCATCAACTAAAAACATTATTCACCGAAAACACAAGTTATCAAAATTCCGTGTTATGTAAAAGATTCTGGATCTGAAGTTAATTTTAATCATATATCATCATATTGAATTATAGTTCCATATAGTTAAAAACTGCAAAACTGCTAAAAGTGGCCGTTTTAAGCAATATTTCAATTTGTAACTATAGGGAACTATAATTTAATATGTTTTCACTAAGGTATAAAAATGTCTTAAAGGACCTCTTAATAAATATTTGTTTCATTTTTGTTTTCAAGTAAAACTTTTCACCTGAACTTAATTGAAGTTAATGTTTCAACAACAATATAACGTAATCAATCAAGAGACTTGGAGCAACAACGACTAACGACCCATTTGCGGTCTTTCTGTTACTTAGGGCGTTTACCGGAACTTTATTGTGTAAGGGTGCTTGAGGGTAACAAAATCACATTGGTTTTTAGGGTACCATTTGAGAAATAATAAAATAGTTTAAAAACTAAAAAAAAAAACACGTTTTACGTTTTTTTCGTATTCCTGACAGCAAACCCTTTCATTTGATACCCATATCATGGGGGTGAATTTCAAACAGCCAGTCCTTTATCTTGGGGAGGCCGCCATATTAAATTTGTAATGACGTTTCTTAGCTAGTCATGTATTGTCATCAGAACTCAGAGCGCGTGCAAAATTTCATCCTAATCGAAGACCGGGAAGTGGGTCAAATTGAGATTCCAAGATTTTCTTACATACATAGTTACAAGTGAAACTAATAAAAGCGTGTTAAAAAGAAACCCTATCCAAGATCAGTTCGTTTCGATTAGCCAAAATGTAATCTACTAAATATTAAACTTTACTTCATAACTTTATAAAATTGTATCTGTACATATGTGTTTTGGTAACGATGCTCAAGATTTCTAAAATACAGAGTTTCCCTTGTATCGCAGCAAATAAATACTTTAAATTTAATTCTTTTCTGATAATAAACGATCATAGTCATCATAGACATCATTTTAGTTCCGGCTAGTAAAAGGGCTGGCTCGACGTCGCAAGAAACGATATGCGTGATCGTGCTGGTCTCACAAATAAGGATGCCTAAAACAGGGCGACGTGAAGGAGAAAAAGCAGGAAAACGGACACTGGGCTCCGAAACAATCAGCTGAGGAAGCAACCGCGAAAGCGCTAATATGAGAAAGAGAGAGAGAGAAATAATCATTATCATTTCAGCCGCATGCTGTACACTGCTGACATAGGCATCCCCCAAGAAGCGGCCTGCATCCAGCGCCTGCCTGCGACTTTCTTCAAATCATCTGTTTGGTGTGGGTTCGACAAATCAAAAAATCAAATCAAAATATATTTATTTTTAAATACTGGTAAAACCAAGGATAAAATGGTGATAGGAAAATTTATAATGGTTGCTCGGTATTTTGCCAATGTGGCGTACAAATATAAAAGAGAAGAGGAAAAAAAGCAAATAGAAGTGGGTACTAATGTTACAATGTGTTCTTCAAAAAATCAACAAGTTTGTAATAACATTTTTCTACAAGTAGCTCGACGCTGGTAATTATGTATTTTTTTTATTTTAATCAATGTATTTTTAAAGTTGAAATAAATAAACCACACTAAAATGCAACCCGTAGAAAATACATATCAAGTTTTTAAATCTGAAGGTTATAACACCAAAAGTAACACAATAAAACGCAATTTTGGTCTTGTTTCGGATGTTTCAGATAACAAAGTGTAATTTGCATGTAACCCGCTTACAGTAAAGCCTTAAGTCTTTTCCAGTCAAACTGGAACACAAACAAGACCATAAGCCGATGTGGCTTTACGAAAAATTAAAATATAACACTGTTTAGGTTTATTAGGGGATAACGCTGGAAAAATTGTGATTTCAACCAACAGTCCAGCAGACATTTTTTATGAGTTCGGATTAACAAAATATTAATATGTCTGCACGTGTTTCCTAGTTGCATCTTTAGCTTACACTCCAAATCAAATTATTTTATTTGCATAAATGTGGTTACAATGGTTGTTATAATAAATTTGGTACAAACACATTAGCCTAATTAAGGCATGCAAATTAATACAGGTACTTCCAGAACCCAAGGTAGCTTTTAATCATGGTTCTGATTTAGCAATTTTGGTTATTACTATGGAGCTGCTGCCGTTTGACCTCCGTTACCATTTTTACAGGGAAACCAGATTATTAGGAACATGATCCGGGTGTGCTAGTGGCCATTCAGGCAGTCTATAAGAATCTAACATAGCATAATGGCTGTCATCTAGTGATGACAGCCGGGACAGGGCCTATCTCTTGATGTGCCCTAATCGAGTGTGAGTTGAACACAGCGAACTGAACAGGTCGATATGTAAATATATAAATACTTTACTATCATCACTTCACTACATAGTATACAGCAAAGTCGCTTTCTCTGTCCCTTTGTATGCTTAAATCTTTAAACCTACGCAACGGATTTTGATGCGGATATTTTTAATAGATAGTGATTCAAGAGGAAGGTTTTTATGCCCATGGGAAGCCGGGGTGGGTCGCTAGTCAATACATATAATAAGACACTAAAATGCAAGTGTCTGTAGATTTAATATTTTTCAAAAAAACTGATTGAGTGCGATTAAAAAAGAGTAACAGAAACCAAAAAGACAGTTTTTAGAATTTTTGTCTGTCTGTATGTATGTATGTCTGTCTGGTACGTTATAACTTCGAAAATACTCAACGGATTTAAACGCGGTTTTTACAGTTGGATTACATATAATTTGGAGCGTTGTCAAAACTTTGTTTTGTCAAAATCGGTTAAGGGAAAAAGAAGTTATGGTCAATTGAAAATTTACTTCAAACACTAATTTAAAACTTTTAATGCGTTAATTTGCGTACCTATAGACAAAACCCATTTGAAACGGCAGTAAAAAGCAAAGCATGTTGGCCTATCGGTAGAGGTCGCGGATAATTTTTTTAAGTAGAGGGTTCGAATCCTGCTAGACATCACTTTTACTTTCTTTTGCTTTTACCCTTTTTTTGTTTTGTATTAATTTTTTAGAAGTCTATTTTTTTTAAATATTTTAGTAAAGAAATGTTTCTAGAAAGTAGCTGGATCGAATCCTGCCACAAACAATAATTTTCTGTTTTCGTTTTTTATTTGTTTTCTAGAATTATTTTCTTACTTAGAGAAAGCTCTTAGCGTTAATTCCGTTAATATAAAAGTATTTTGTACTTATCTATCTATACATATAATAAGACAGTAAAAATCGAGTGTCTGTACATTAAATATTTTTCTAAAAAACCTCTACGGGGCAATTAAAGAATAGTAATAAAAACCAAAAAACACAATTTTTGCAATTTTTGTCTGTCTGTCTTTCTGTCTGTGTGGTGCGTTATAATTTCAAAACTACTCAACAGATTTGAACGCTGTTTTAACAGGTGAATTACATATAATTAGGAGCGTTGTAAAATCTTTGTTTCATCAAAATCGGTTAAGGGAAATAGAAGTTATGGTCATTTAAAGTTTACTACAAGCACTGCTTCAAAACTTTTAAACAGTTGAATGCGATTTACATAAACGTATTTAATTTAGATAAAGCTAGAATTTCTACTTATATCAATAAAGACAAAAACACACTGCAGTCTCTATTAAATTTTAATAAAATAACACATTGAATGTTTGTGGGCGTATGATTTAGTTACATAAAATATCAATAGATGGCGCTGACTTTATTTCAATAGCAGATTGAAATTTTTCCTTACGGCAATTAATTCTAATTATTTAAAAAAATTGGTTGCCTGTAAAGTCGGTATACGGGCGAAAGTTTTACGTGGCAACGACTTTGAGTGGTAAAATAATTTAAATGTGAATATTCATTCGTATAGTAGAAAGAAGGATGAAATAATAGTAACAATTTAAAACATTTATTTCGAGTGGAAGGGACGCGTGCCTCTCACTCGCTCTCATTGTGAGCGCATAACGTGAGCGGAGCGTAACGCAGTTTCTTGAAGTGTCACCCGGCAAACCAATTTATAAGACGTTGTCACGTCAAAAAAAATTTGGTTGTTGATTTAGTACTATTGGTTGGTTTGTTTATCGGTCGTTTGTTGTGTTATTGTAAGCTATTTGAATTGATTGGTTGGTTTGGTTTGGCTTTGGTTTAAAAAATAATCAAATCTGTGTTTGTCGGAACATACGGTCGTGTCGTAAGGACTAATTTATCTGACTTATCACTATTTATTGAGATCGGGGTGGGTCGCTAGTAAATAATAAAGGACAAATCACACGGATTGAGTTGATTTGACGCAAAGTAAGTTCAAGACGTGTGTTAGGGATATTGGCTTTATGTTTACGATTAAATACATCAGGGCTCGGAAACCTGGTTAGAATAAAAAAACAGCTTGTTTTTCTGCCCATACATTTCTACAGCGACCGCTAGCGTTACGGTTCCGCTCAACCGGTATTTCCTCAAAAATAACTATCTTAACCAGGTATTTAGGAACCTAAAATCGGCCGCTATATTTATTTACCAGGTTAAAGACCGTTATTTTTGGGTCTTTTAAATACCGGTTCCAAGCCCTGAAATACATACCAAGACCCAGGCCAATCAAAAATATCTTCTTCGGGCCTCCTAAGTAGCGGTCGTCAAACACTCGCAAAGGTAGCAAGCGCTCCAATAACTAGCGACCCGCCCCGGCTTCGCATGGACATAAAAACCTTCCTCTTGAATCACTATCTATTAAAAAAACCGCATCAAAATCCATTACGTAGTTTTAAAGATTTAAGCCACAAAGGGACATAGGGACAGAGAAAGCGACTTTGTTTTATACTATGTAGTGATGATACAAACTGTCCGAATTTCCATATAAAAACAATCGATATATGCAAGAACGCGTGTCGTGTCAGGGCGTACAAAATCACTATTCCGTATACTTGATTAAGTGACTGTCAACGGGGGAATAAAAAATCCAATGGCATATTTTCCTCTGAAAATATTCCGGGAAGATTGATAGCGCTAGTGACAGGTCGGTAACGGTGTTGTGAAAAGGTTTGCGTAAATTAATTATCATTATAATGTGGCGATTCTTTATTTAAGGCTGTTTGGAGAGAGGCAGCCTATAGGAATGATGGCCGCCTTAAAATATCGAAAGCCTGAACATTTAATGCAATAAATTTCATTCATTCATTGATTAGAAGAAACCGTGGCTCGGAAGATGTCTGTCGGTTATTGTCTATACAATCTTTACTAATCTATATCTATACTAATCACTATCACTACATAGTATAAAAAAGTCGCTTTTTCTGTATCTATGTTCCTTATCTTTAAAACTAAGTACTCAACGGATTTAGATGCCGTTTTTTTAATAGATGGTGATTCAAGAGGAAGGCTTTTATGCCCATGCGAAGCAGGGGCGGATCGCTAGTCTCTAATATTATAAAGAGCAAAGATTTGTATGTGTATGTTTGTAATAAATAAACTCAAAAATTACAATCCGATTTCAATAACTTTTATCATTGGAAAGCTACAATCATACTGAGTGGCATAGGCTATGTATGTATGGACCATGAGCGAAGCCGGGGTGGAATGTTAGTCTTTTATATATATAGCTTTAATCCCTAGAAACTTAGCTAGCGCGATTTATTTATATTGATTTGCTGTCTTGTAATGCAGTTCCTAAATTAAGGCGTTTGCCTGTATACCCGGGGGTCGTGGGATTGATTCCCACGGGAAGCATACTTTGTTTAGTTGTTTCCAGTTTGGTTAGGGCATTGCAGGCTTGAAACACCTGGGCGTCGATTCTGCTAACGTTAAGTCAAAAACGTATCAAAATAGTGTTTCAATAGTAGTACTTTTTACACAGTATTTACAAGAGTTATGACAGTATGATGTGATGTGAATTTAGTGTGTTGTGTGATCATCAGAAATGATATAAAAAATATACATTTCTTGTAACTAATGTGTAAAAAAGCACTACCATTGAAACACTATTTTGACACGATTGTGATTTAACGTTAGCAGAATCGACACCCTGATTGTCTGATTATTATATCTGTTAAGCCGTTGGTCCCGGCTGCCATCTGGTAGTCGTTAAAGGAACCACGTCAGAGGCCGAGAGGCGGTTCCGAAGAACTCTGACACCAGGGTGTGCATGGTCGACTGACCGTGACGCCTACACGAAATGATGATGATGATTTTAATATTACCTAGTGGTATTTCCTTTGATAATTTTAATCAAAGGGTAGGTTTTCATCAATTTAGCTAGGCACATTAAGGTGTTGGTCCTAGCTTTTGGCTAGATGGCAATTGTTAAACTATGTCTGATGCCTATGTGCAGCCTGAAAATTCTGACAGTGTTCCGGGACTCAATTTGTTTGCTATCTGCTGATAAAATGATATTTTAATATTGCAGGCACATCCTTTCAATAACCTCAAAATACATACAAAAATCATATCCCACGTCGAAATTCTTACTCAATTCCGTAGTCCCGACACAGCCTAATAAAAAGCGTAATAATGCCACTTCCCACTAAGTGTTCGTACATCTGACTCAGACACGTGCAGGAGAATCTAATTTGAAAGAACTTCTCGTATTTGACTTCCCTAATACGGTTACTTGGAGTATATGATCAGAGGGGAAATGTGGCGGATAGCCGTTATTCGAGTACATTTATATAGAACACGCTTTTTTATTAATTTCATCGGAATGTAAATATAATGTATATTTTTATGTACTTAATGCAACGAATCTTCGAACGCTCTTTTCACCACTATAATACGACTATTTAATTTTAAATTTCGCACACTTCTCTTCAGATGACAAAAAATAGCTTCATATGTTTGCCTGATTAGCCTTAAGACGATACCTTGGTGAACAAATTGGTTTAATAAAAACACAAGTTATCAAAAACTTAGTAATTAAGGTTCTGGATCTGAAGTTAATTCAAAACATTAAATTATTAAACTAATAACTTTCTTATAGTTACAAATTGCAATATTGCGTAAACGGTCACTTTTAGCAGTTTTCACCAAGGTATCATCTTAACAGGATCATGAGAAATTAAGACAGTTTCATAAAAAATTTTTTGGAAGATCTGTTTTTCTGCAAAAAAGAAATTCAAGCGAGGTCCTCATCATCTTCCGAACTTATTTTCTGGTCGAATATATTATGCTTCAGAGCCCAGAATACGCTACTTTATCTACCTTTAATTATTTATTATCTTTTTTCAAATTATAATTATTTTTTAATTATTTTATTATATTAAGTAAACTCTGTAATGTAATTTAATAAAACCTTCTAAACTGCCAGTGTATGGAGTAAGTGTTAAGCCCCTTGTGTTAATTAACATGCAAATACGACTAACTGAATTCTACAAATGAAGGGCAAAGGCGTCTTTAATTTGGACAAATATTTACAGGGCGGGTCGGGTCGTTAACGTACGACAGAACTAAGAACTTCCTGATTCCGGGTCACAAGTGGGTATTCTAAGTAAATGCTTAAGTAAAAATGCTTTTCTTCCACTTGTTCGGAAATAGCTTCATTGTTTAAAAAAACCACAATTGATTTAGGTACAGAATAAATTCTTGTAAATTATTTAGGTATTAAATTTACAAAGAATTTTCTTCAAAGAATTTGAAATCGCGCGCGGGCTTATGCAAATTCTTTAATCTATGACTTACTTACTTACTTCAGTCTTGTAAAGTGTCAGAATACAGTAGATACACTATTCTACCTCCAGAAAATAGGGTTTGCATGTCCGTCACAACGATATTTTCCAATAAGCTGCTGTGAAGCATATTTCCAGAACAGAAAACATGTTCTAAATGTCCCCGAGCGTATGGGTGTGGTCTCAGTTTGAGCGATTTTTGTTAATTTAATTTGTAGTTTTCTTACTTCATTTACAAATCTACCAAGTAATTATGTAAGATTGTATTTACTAATAATTTATGTACCTACAAGGTCCGAAATAAACGATTTTTTTTTATTTATTCCAAATTTTTGATCTTCGACACGAAGAAGCGAGTTTGTCGAATTGCGAATATGTCTTACTTTGGGGCTAACTCAATCTGTGTGATTTTTAACTATAAATTTATCTTATTTATCTGTAAATACACATCGTTGCACTTTATCAATATACCTTTATATATTTGTATACCGTACCTACTGTTTCGAATTTGCTCTCTAGTTTGGAAGTCAAATGTATCGCTAGCCGGTTGAACCATGGACTTTATCTGGTACAGATACCTAGATAAATGTATATTTATCTTACTACAATAGAATATCATGTTTTGAGGCTTAAAAACCAACTCAAACAAATAAAAAATGATCCGAACGAAAACATAGTCATGTATAAACTTGCTAAGACCAAATAAATGGCTAGCACTTGTACATACTATACATATCATTACGCCTGTCTCCCGTAGGGGTAGGCAGAGACTAGAGATTTTCATTGACTACGTTCTTTACATACATTTACAGTCTTTTTTTCTTGCATTTGTCCTGTCAAAAAGTTATCACCTCATGTAGAGTCAAGCTTCTAACTCTATACACCTTATACCAATATGGTCTAAACTCGACACCTAAATCAAAATATTAAGATATGTTTGTATGTACATTTAAAGATTTTTTATGAAGGACTAGCTTTTGCCCGCGACTTCGCCCCGGTGAACTTCCCTCGGGAACAGTACTTTTTCCCGGTATGAAAGATACCCTTTATCCTTTTCCTGGTTCAAAGCTACCTCCCCACCAATTTTAAGCCCGAAAGGAGATGGTAAGTTGTGTTTTTTCATATCAATAATTTACTATGCCTCATTAATAAGTCTGCCAAATGTAGATACTATCTCAGCTGCTTGCAGTATAAAACAGCCAGAATTACAATACAAATTGTGATAACAATAGAAAATTCTGTTGTTTCAAGCTAGTGAAGCAAAAGGATTTGCTTTGACGATTTAGAAGTGCTGCTACTGCCAATAGAAATAAGTAAAAAGATTTCTAGAATAAACGGTTTACAGACCCACTCGCCTGTTATTTTCTTTTTGAGCTGATTACTCGAAAACTTTACATAACGTTGTTTTAGAACTACTTTAAAGAGTATTGTATTCTTATAAAATGAATAGTAACAATATTACTAAGTATTAAAATAAATAAATATATATAGAAAAACAAAAAACATTGGAGCGCGAGCGATGCAGAAAGCTAATTCATAAAAAAAACTAATAAAAAATCTAAAAACCTACTTAAATAACCTATACATAAATCTTTAAATCAATTAACCTAAAATCACAAAGTTATTTAATCTTTGACATTTTTTTAAATAATATTCCTGGTATTGCAGGCTTCTCATAGGCTGCGGTTACCGCTTTCCATCAGGTGGGCCGTACACCTGTTTGCCTACTTAATAGTATAAAAAAAATGTATTGTTTTAAAGAGAAGTAGGTGCGACACCCAAAAGACATGCATTAACTCAAAGCTCTTTGTTGTCAGTCAGAAGAAAATGCACAAATATTTTGGCAGCGGCATCCCTAAGGCAGTGTGTTTGTAGGACATTTGCTATTTTCCATTGATACTTAAAATTAAATCAACTAACTACATAGGTAGTAGAAACCATATGTGGTTATGGGATTAACCACGGAATTTAGAAATATTAACAAGAAGTGGAGTAGCGCACGAAAAGCGTGTCACTGGTTTGTCTTGAAAGCCAACGTTTCACACAGAAAAAAATGGGCGGGAAATTTGTTTGCGTCATTTATTGCCACTGTTATTGGTTGATAATATTAGGTGACTTTGTTGTAAACTACGTAATACATTTCTAATAAGGTGTGGTGTAGTTTACATATATGAATTAAAGGTGAGAAGAGAGAATACGCTAGCCACACTGATCCTGGAACTAAATGCGCGTTAAACATTTCTATTCGGATAAATTCTCTGTTCCGTGGGATTAACTCTAGGTTATAATGTGATTCTAAAGAACTCTGACACAAGGTGTGCAATATCGATTGACCGTGACACCTACACAAACGTTGATAATGATGAATCAAAAGTGAAACAAAACTATTGCAAAAATGCTAACATATAAAGGCGATAACAAAAGATCATTATGCAATTTTCTAGTTTCATTTGTTTTTCAGCTATCTTTCAGTTCGTTATCTTAACAAACTACATTTTAACTTTCCAGTTCATAATCTTCGCAAAGTTTTATCAGCCCCTGGCGTTTTAAACTCGGCAAAGTTACGATCGACAGTTCATTCTTGGTCAATATTATTGCAACTATCACTTCTTTGAAAATCAAACTTATGAAAGAATTTAGATAGCTTGTACTTTTATCACGAGCATCAAAAAATAATATGTTGTTTTTTTTTTATTTGTATAGGTCCTAGAAGCCTAAGCTGGAAGCCTTCTGGCATGATGGCGCTAAGCAGAGAACGGTTGACAGCTCTTGTGTCGGAGGCCAAGATCCTCTTTGAAATGCTGATCCATTATTATTTTTTGTAATAGATTTCATCAATTAAAACTTTAGGTACTTACAAGTTAGAAGCTATTTTTTAGTTTTGCTGCACTAACAACATTATACCAAACAAACAGGTTAAAAACTTTGAAACTATCGTTAATTAAAGACAGAGTTAAAGACGTTTGCAAAATATCATTTAGTTTGAAACAACGAAGACGGAAGTTACTAAAGGCACTAAAACCATATACAGCGTTAGTGAAGTCGAAACTTTGCACATTCCATACAACTTGTCTATACAATACCTTCAAATTACTGAATTCCTAGCCACCCACTTGTTTAAACTTGATTTTGGGTACATTGAGGCATTATTGTAAAAATATAGAGGTGGCTAAAGAGAGACGTTGTATCTTAAGCTATTTTACATAAGATAATTAGTACTGCTAGTAATTATACTACAACAACATATTAAAGAACCAAGGTGTATGAAAAAGGGAGCTTTTTGCCGTAAGAATATAATTACAACAAATAATTATCGAAATAAGTTAAGTTTATCGCGCTTTTTATTTAACCTTCATCTATACGTACTGTCACATAATATATAATAGTACTAATGTTATTACTATTACTAACGTTAGTACTAACACAGCTCATTTTCTTACCATCACTACTAACAAACAAAGTCGCTTCCCGCTGTCTGTCCCTATGTATGCTTAGATCTTTTAAACTATGCAACGGATTTTGATGCGGTTTTTTAAAAGGTTTTTATGTATAATACGTTTATTCTGGGTATAGCATTGCACCCGTGCAAAGCCGGGGCGGGTCGGTAGTAAATTTATATAGCATCACGTGGTTCCGCTCAAACGTTATTTCCCCAAAAATAACCGCCTTAACCGAGTATTGAGAAAGTATTGAGGATATTAATATTGACTGTAATTTTAATTCACCTGGTTGAATACCGTTTTCATTAGGTACCTATTAAAAATACCAGTTTCTGTCCCTATCAATGCCCATATTTTTAATGAGTGTCAATTCTATTCCCTTAATACTCAATGTATTTGAGGTATCTTTGATGGATTTGACGTATCTTTGAATATAAATTTCAAACTAAAGCATCCATCAAATTCAGTGGTCTACCTTTGTCTATAGTATGTTATTGGCATTTTATTAATTATGCTGTGAAATATGTACTAAGTTTAATTAACTAAAATTTTGTAATTAACCGAAATGTTGAAGCTGTATTTAATCATAATGTAAAATTCCATTCCATTATGATAATTATCTCACCCTCAAAGTATATTATGGGCTTAGAATTGAAATAAATACGGACCAAATGAACTTCCTAATAATAAAGTTACTTTACATATTTTTTTTACCAAATTACCTGGCGAGCTCTCTTGTAACAAGTTTCATTGATGGAACTAGAAAAATTGTAAAAGATAATAGGTAATTAAACTAGCCAGCATGCTTGACATTTTGAATTTGCATGAGATAAGTACTAAATTACAAATCTAAAATACAAAGTTGAACTTGGTTATATTGCACCCAATATAGCCTAGTTTGAGTTTGACCTCTGGCCCTTTACTATATTCTTATCAATTTTCAAACGTTAGTTACTGTTCAATTACCCAGAAAAAGAGAAACCTAGGCTAAAAAGCCGTAACAGCTTCATGGGATCAACATCTGCCCTTAGCTTCCCCACACAGAAGAAAAACTCACGTTGAACTGTAGAAAAATTTTCTCGCCTCTCCTCCGGGTTATATTACCCCAAAAGAGATCCTCCCGCCTGGTGGGGGATTGCCCTGGCCGGTCTGGAGATCCTTGAATAGACTGAGAACCCAGATCGGCCGCTGCAAAGGTGACATGCTGGATTGGGGTTTTGCACAGAACCCTACTGACACCCGTTGCCTATGTGGTTATCCTCTGCAGACTATGGAGCATTTGCTGCAGTGTCCGTCGTGCCCTCACAGGTGTACCTTCGAGGACCTTGTGCAGAGCACGGATAATGCAATTAGAGTGGCGGAGGTTTGGTCCGACACCATATAAAACCATCAGACATCGACACGATGAAGAAGAAGACAAACTTTCATAAAAATCGGTGCAGCAGTTAAGTCGTGAAAACGTTACACACAAAATGTTGTTTTTATTGCAGTAGCTACCTAAATTCCAAATTAATAATGTTTTGTTTTACAACATAAATCTGCAAATTAATCAAAAATAATTTTACATCCTCTATTCTTAGATAAAACAACATCGCTTATCGAATATTAAATTATCGAAAGTTTCCCTGGGGGCCTGTCGAAAACTTAGCTCAATATTATATTAGACTTGTAGACTTGTTGCTAATAAATATTAGTTTTAGATATTACGAAGTGTTACCACAAAATATGTTTCAGTAAGCCTTTATTTCATGACTAAAGGGTTTCATAATAATAATATGAGTTTTTTCGTCTTCTACTCTTCTTGCCTTTATATATTATACGGGGTTGGCCCCCCTAATACTGTGTCACCATATTTGGCGATTAAGCGGCTTATGCACAACGTCCTTTCGTCGAAAATGGTTTGACTCCATAATATGAGTTTTTTATTGCATCTAATTTCCTACATTCAGGTACTGACGAACTTTGGAAATAAACTTTATATCATGTTTAGTAAAAACTATATAAATAAGAACCAGTCAGATCCAACATTCATGGCTGAGTCAGAAGCCACAGCCAAATCACTTACGAGCGAGAAGCGACAGCTGGGGAACGAAGACAGTAGTCGACTTAGGTGACAATTGATCCGCCAAAAATCTTATCCGAAGATGATTCGCCACCCTTTTAAAATTGTTAGGTGCCAAATCATCCGCAAATATTTCCTCCGAGGATAAAATGACCCCTCATCAAATACTGCGCCAGAGATACTACCATCCAGTTGGTTGTCAGACAAAACCTGATAGCCATCTCTTAAGAGCTCCGAACAGATGAACATGATGTAGCAACATATATATTATACGAATATATATTATAACGGGTCCCAATCAATCATAGACTCTCAGCTGTGTAAAAATTTTGATCGCAGAAAAGGTTGTTTGAATCAAGACATAGTTATTTGGAGCGCAGGAATTTCTCATAATTAGGTATTGGGATGACCTAAAACATCAATTGATGGTGTAAGTTACAGGCGTAAATCAAGTGAACTACTTACTTTTCCTAACAGTCTGCGATCTTAATGACATTTAAATGTACGCTTAAAGAGAAACAATTAATCTTCGTATCTTATTCTTATAACTCAGCCGGGCTAATAATCTGCCAGCTGTATAATATACTAGCCATGCGCGTAGGCTTTGCTCCGTTCCCATGGGAATTTCAGGAGTTGTTTCCAAATTATTTTTAGATATTCTTCTGAATTACAATTAGTGAAAGGAAAACTATTTTATACCAGTGATGACAGTGACTTGGGCTCTATTTTTTACTTAAATTAAGAGTAGATTTAATTTTAGTTTTATTTTTGTCATAAGTTTATTTATATTAAATTTTATATTAGCTAAATGGTATTATAATTGATTATGTAATATAAATAAACATTAATAAAAAAATATAATATACACCTTTTATACCTACAAAGGAAAATCTAACTCGCTCTGATTGTAAGTAACTTAACCTTAAATCATGTAACTATAGATAAATCATGTAGCTATTATTTGTCATTTGGTGCAAAAATGAGATAGCGAAATAGGAAAGTGGGCGCTGGCCGGCAGTAGTTTGAATGAACTAACTGGTGGCGGAATCATGCAAAGTAATTTAGTAAGTGCTTTTAACTTTGACTTCCGCAAAGTAACACCTGAATCTATTAAATACTAAACTGTAAAATCGCTCACTCCTTTAACTTGCTCTGTTTACAAGGATTGCGTCTCGTCCCCCGATGAACTTGATAAATGACGAAGGTAGTCCCGCAGTAATCTTCGGGACGCAATTTTTCACTTTCTTCTTTTAATTCCGCGTCACGCGTAATGAACATCCAATGTCTAATCAATTGTAGGAATTTGAAAGAAATTTTCGCATCAATATGGAATTATAATTTTTGGGTTATTTAATGTTTTGAGTTAGCGTACTACCAGTCAACTTTCTAACTCATTATTTTCACTAATTCGCCAGTTTACTCAATAGAGAGTTTCGGAATTTGCCAATTTCCTGATTTTCCAGTTTCACTAAGTTTATCAATTTCCCTATTAAGTTGGTTATTCCTTTAAGGCATAATGATATAAAAAAGATAGTTAAGTAATAGGATCATATCCTTGGTGTTTTAGTGCCCAAACCTGCCTTATAAGCTCCTGCCTCGTAGAAATAACAGGTGGGAATAACGGCAAACTTTGAAACCAAAATATTTGAGGCTCACAGTAGAAATTCAATAACTCGATTAGTACATTAAAGTCAGGCCCATTAGTCGTGGTCTAGACTATCTTAGATATCTGATCCTATTCAGCCTAAAAAGTCTGAGCACAATAATTGTTACTATTTGTGAAATTAAAAATGTTAATTTGGTAAAAAAAATATCTTTATTTAAAAAAAAAAACAAAAATCATCTAAAGACTAATCCCCGTAGAAATGTTTGTTAAGCCCGTTTTAGCTCAAATGTGTTTCGTCTCGTTCTTTCACGTGAAATGTCGTTACGAGAGAAAAAGACAAAACATATTTTAGTTGAAATGTTCTTAACACACGTTTCTTAATCTCAATCAAGAGGGTCAGCAAATAACAATAGTTCTACTTTCTAATCTTCAACCTCATCCACTGCCCTCCGCTGACTCTGATGTTGAAGGTTTCTGTTGCCAACTTCACCGGGATGCAGGTCTTCTCACACGGGGACAGCTGGAAATGCTGCAGCAGCTGGTATAGCATAACCTTCACCTCACACAGAGCGAATCTTGAACCTGTTTGAAGAAAACTTAAAATGTTATACTAATATGACACTAATATTATGGCTATTGAGAGGACTGTTTGGTGTTTCTTTAAGAAATCCTTTGAGAAATGAGGAGATCAGTAGTAGACAAGTCGCCTAGCGAATCAGTCTGCTGAAGTGGTAATGAATGGACGAGGCACACTGCTCAGAACTGATGCCTCGACTTCACCTCTCATACAGAGTGATCAGCTGACAAAACTTTATATGGGAAGTCGAAGAATTTGTTCTTGCATTTTAATACAGTTGTCGAAGGTATTTGGATAGGTATCAAGTACGAGTAGTAAACAACAAACTTATAAAAATTTGGTCATACCTGTATTTTAGTGTCTCGAAACGAACACGGGGAAGAAGTAGACCAAGAAAGAGTTTTGTAGAACAAATAAGGGAAAAAGTGTGAGTCGTGTCATATCAGGTGAAAAGGCTAGCGGAAGATAAAACCAGGAAAAGACTTCACCGACAACAGCACAGCTCTTCAATTTTAGATAGAATGAACTCACCGATACAATTCCTGGGACCAAAACCGAAAGGCATGTAAGTAAATGGTTGGATCTTGTGCCTGTTCTCATCCGAGAACCTCTCAGGATCGAACTTCAACGGGTTCGGGAAGAATTTGGGATCTCGGTGGAAAGCCCACGCAGGAATGCCAATTATGTCGCCACTGCGGACCTAAAAGAGAATAAAAGGGGTAGTTATAGATCAACCAATAAAGGTAGAGAAACAAAAAAATATTAGTACGTACTATATTTTTTTTTAAATAGATTTAGAAATCTGACATCATAAGTCTTAATGAAATTTGGTTGATTGGTAGAAAAAGCTGATGGGGATTCAAGCTAATATTATAAATGCGAATGTGAGTTTGTATACTTGTTTGTTTGTTACCTCTTCACGCCCTATCGTCTGAACTAATCTTTCTGAGATTTCGCATACACATAGCTAGGAGTATTGAGAAGGACATAGGACATGTCATCCCGCCAAAAAGCATTGTTCCCGAGGGAAATTTATGCTAAGAAAGCTAGTTGTGTTATAATGATATATAAATAAATGTTACATACTATGTAGTCATGTTCAGCTTTGTCATTAGGTTTGCCCAAATTATAGTCCTTAATGCATTTTCTGTCCAAAACAATGACCGGCGGCCATAGTCTTAGTACTTCTGTAAATAAACAAAATAACAGTACCAGGTTAGAACTGCAGACAATTATTTTAAAAGTATCGGGTTATACAAAACAGGCATAGAATATGAAATCGGTCGTGGTCTGTACGTAATTTTTGTCACAATTTTAAAACGCTAACGAATATCAACACGAATAAAATGTATGGGATTGACATAAGATTGACCACGCGATTTACCGCAGCTTATGTTAATCCCATACATTTTGTTCTTGTCAACATTTGTCAACGTTTTGAAACTACAGGCTACAGGGCCTGGCAAAATGCATATATGCACACAATAAAGTGTGGCTTGACTCAGAGTAAGTTTTGTTTGATTATAATATTTTATTGCACGCAATAGACGAAATTGGCTCACAGAATCCAGAATAGAAAAACTATTGTTATGTGACATATTCGTGCGCGAACCAAACGGAAACATTAAATAAGTTTATTTCTATTACATGTTGCAATGAAAATCATAATGATCCCCCGTGGCGTAATGGTTACATGCCTGACTGCTACTAGTTCGATTCCCGATCAGGTCAAGATGAAAATGATCTTTTTCTATAATATGTATTTGTTATAAAATATAATATCGAGTTAGTATCCCATAACACAAGTCTTGAACTTACTTTGGAGCTAACTTGATCTGTGTTACTTGTCCCTATAATTTTTTTTTATTTATGATGTCAAATATTATTATTATCTTTCACTAATCAACATTTTTTATTAATCGCACCTGATACGACCATATCCATGTAAGTCATGTTCTGTATGGAGTTGTAGTCAAACTTGGCACCGTTCTTGATCTCGTTCTCTTTGATCTCCTGATACAGCTTCTCCTGGACTTCAGGGTTGACAGTCAGCTCGTGAAGTACAAACGACATCACAGAAGAAACTGTTTCAAAGCCAGCGATGAAGAACAACACGGCTTGCGCTATTATGTCATTATCAGTCCAAACTGCAATAGGTATTAGATTATTTCAACAATCATGAAATCGGAAATCTCCTGAATGTTGTTAATTAGAAGGTTTTTGTAGTCTAATGATCAATCGCTCATTGGAGATTTATCAATTTATCCTTTTTCTTTTGCTAGTTCTTTTGATCTTATATATATCTTAAAATGACATTTAGTTAATTTATTCATATACATATCTTAATTGTAACACAAGTACCTTTACAATTGACGGATTTACGCTGAGTTTATTTTCAAATTTATACTTATTAAAACGAATTGTGTGTACCTTTAAAATTTTACTTTCAATTATGTTTCTTGTGACTCTGTCGTGTTATCATTGTTCAATACATTTATAACATTTCTAATTATACTTATAGACAGCAAATATAGGACAGTGTCTACCTAGTGTTTCCAGATCTCTTTAACTCATAATTTAACGATGACGCCATCATAGTTACAAAAATATACTTAATTACAACTATATGTTTGACCATATCCTTACCTCTATTTATTTCTTTCTTTCCAATAGCTGACTCTTCGACAGTAGCAAAACCAGCATCTGTGTCTTGTACGTACTTCTCATCATGAACCAATTGTCCTGAAATTTATGTTACATTATAATAAGCTTTAAAAATAATTAGATTGTTTGAGTTTTTGTCTGAAAGTAGATAATTGTCACTGATATTGAGTTGTTAAAAGTTAATTAAACTTGTAAGTATAAATGGCGTTTAATTTTCTCGTGCAATCATTTGCATGCATCAGACGTATACGATATTAGTTTTAAATTATAGTTATTTTGAGTTATTGCTCTAGTCTCAGTTTTTGCAAATGAAACTGTAAACGTTCTATACATGATTACAAATTTAGATTTTTGGACTACATTGTAGATCGCCTCCTTAGGCTCGCTAGCGTCTGCTGCGTTTGAAATATCTCATGATTGGATTTTAAGAGGTAGAAAGAATATTAATTTTGTTTATATATTTATTTCATTTTATTACAATAATTTAATTAAAAATCTTAAACAATTAAAATTCGAATGCTACGAAGACGAAGTCGCGGGCATAGCTAGTATATAAATATTTGTACTTATATGCTTTTAAAATAGCTTTTGGTCAATAAGTAATTTGTTTTACAAGTAAGTGGTGATTGATTGTGATTGCCGATACATAAATGATAAATGTAATAAAGATAACACTATCTAGGAACTGTTGTTCAAAATTGTACTTATATTAATATGTAAATACTTGTCTCAATAATAATAACAGAAGACACTGATAAGTTAGCAAATTAATGGACGCAAGTCATGTAGTATAAGCAAAATTTTATTTATAGATATAAGTCTTCAGTAATTATAAAATAAATATCATGATGATTCTTTATATTGTTTGTTTTGATGTTGAACAATTTATTTATACTAGAAAAAACACGAATTACATCATTAAGAACACATCACGGTATTTGTTTCTTTTTTGTTTATATATTCTGAATTTAGTGATATAATTTACAATAATAATGGATTAAACGTCAAATTTGAGATGTAGAAGAATCGTCGAGTCAGTGTTGGCCATTAAACATCAGAATCGCGATCCTACTGGTCTAGCTTCATGTAAAATATGGTCACCATATGTTACCCGCTTAACACTTATAACCAGTGACACCATGTCTGTGACCACAAAGCATACCCTGGGCTCCGAATGGTTTGCTGAGGTATTAATAGTAAAAGTGGTTCGCATTATGGTGGCGCGTTTAGTTTAATCCTCCGTATTTCGAAAGGCGAGGAAGTTATTAGACTTGGACTAAGTCCTTCGAGTAGCTTTTCAAATCTGTCATAAATGTTGGTCTTAAAGTTCTCTAAGTCTGTTACCTTTTTTAGCTTCCATTAGAAGATGTATCATATCGGGTCTGATAATATTGTGCATTTCCCGTTCATGCATCGTACTCGTCACGACGTCTTTGAAAAATTTTTTACTCTCTTCAGTAAAGAGCGATATTTTGAGCACCTGAAATAAGAAATAACAATATCAATGTTATCATTATAATCTTTTATGTTGTTAATATTTCAAAACGTATACTTGCTTTATTTTGGGTATAAGTGAACGATCAAACATTCATAAATATATTTACCCATAATAAAAATGCACCATCCTTATCTTGATGACTTTGCGGTTACATCTCAAGTGTGATTTTTGTAACCTAGACATACGCGATTTATAAATTTCACCAAGACATAATTCTGCATAAGACATAATAAAATAAATAATAAACTTTCATGCTGGGCTGGGAGAAAAAAAACATAGAATGTACCAGCTGCTTCTCTTCTCGCGCAAGCCGTAAAAGTCGTCTGAGGGAATCGTCGAATGGGGGAATCATGACATAGACGATACCGCTAGCAACCCATCACTATTGTTTTCCTGTTTCAACTACCATGATGCTAAACGTGGGTCTTATGGCCAAGGCTCTATCTACCCCATTTGGGATAAAGTCGTGATGTATCTATGTAGTAAAACATGTCTAAATAATTGGCATTGTTTTTATGACTTCTCCTTGGTAATGGCATTTTGGTAAAGTTCACAAGCAGTCGGAAGAAACACAGATAAAGTTTTATCTTAATCGATCGCTTGATCGTCTTGAAAGACTCTGTTCATGTTTAAGCAACTATCTACAGGACTCGAAACACACTCGAAAAACATAACAACATAATAATACTGGTATTGTTGAAATCAATAAAAACAATGTTCCTTCACTCACCGACATCAATTTTGGGAATGACACAAAGAAGAAGAACTTGAGAAGCTGCTTGTAGTTGAAGGTGGATGCCTCTTTGCCCATCTGGTAAAACTCATTGTCCTGTTCTGCATGAGAGTTGACCTTGAGACCAAATGCACAGGAGGCGATGACGTCATTGGCATAACGAGTTGTCAAATCTTTGCCTTCTACGTCCGTGTAGCCAACTATATCAAAGGAAATTGAATTGAATTTTGATTTCATTGATCAGTAATGATAAGAAATAAAAATTACATCTTTCACCCTTCTATATAATCTTTTCTTTTTTATGAAATATATAAATTGGACTAGGCTAGCCTCAAAGAAGTTTTAAACTTGTATTAAGAGAATTACGATACTTTCATATTTTATAATAACAACATAAATAGAAGAAAACACAAAATTTCTAAAAGGCAACTTCACAAAGGCCGAGTTCGAATTCAAAATTTTCAGATAACGGATTAGCGTGATAACCTTTACTCCATTGAGGTATGAAATCCTTACCTTTCGACTGTAATATTTTGTTCTTAAGAGTCATCACCATCTGGTCCCCGACCTCCACCATGAACGGCAGCATGAGCCGCATCTTGGAGCTGGTGAACGCTGGGCTCAGGGTCGATCTCATGTCTTTCCATTCTTGTCCTATAAAAGAAAAAAACTAATCAGTCAGGTAGGAAGCACAGCAATTACTACAAAATATAAATCAAAGGCGCTTTCTCTGTCCCTATATCCCTATGTATGTTTAAATCTCTAAAACTACGCAACGGATTTTGCTGCGGTTTTTTCAATAGATAGTGATTCAAGAGGAAGCTTTTTATGCCGATGCGAAGCCAGGGCGGTCGCTAGTATTCCTTATAAATTGAAATTGTTTTTAACTTTTATCTTCTTTGAAGCACATGCAGCTTTGAAAATCAGCTTCGCATTGGTCACCATTTCCATCAACTGCCCAATAGAAGTCTTTAAGTAACTGTAAACCTCTTTACCTCTTGAAATGGGCACTGCACAACATCTTTTTCAAAAAGATTTGTACCTCGTAGATATTGGTCTTGGTTTTACTTTTCACCGAATACGAAGAATTCCAAATTTTTGATCTACAAACCTTTCAAGGAGAAAAGGTTCCTGCCAAAGAATGGATCAGCGTGTTCATCCACGAAGGAGCGATGGTCAAGAAAATGTTCAAAATCCTTTATTGTAATCTTCTTTACCAGCTCAATATCCTGGACTAACAATATGGGGTTGAAGAACTCGTAGCGCCCTACAAACCTGCAAAATTATAGTTAACTACAAAGACAGGAATGAAATGGAATTATTCTTAGCAAATAACATAAAGATTGGTATAGACGCCACGGAGCATGTAAATATTCCTCCTGTTATTTCAGGCATTTCATCAGGTAACATTTTGCTTTGGGTTTCACTATCGTTTCTTAGCCCAGTTAAGTGAACTTTCGGCTTAGCAATGTATTTAATCTTAGGCGTAAGATATAGAACAGTAGCTGTAAAATAAACCAAGCGTGAAAGATTCTTTAGAAGTAGTGAACTGATATTAAAGAAATTAAAAAAAAAAAACATGGGTTCATGATATTATATTTACTTCAAATAGCGCCAATACTCTACACAATATAAAACATTGAAAACAAAACTAGTTAGTAACTATGCTAGACCACAATAATGACGGTGATAGAATTAATATCTTCATTGCATTGTGTTCATCAATGCTTTTAATTTCGACGACTTCCATATGGCATAATTGTTAACATGCCTGACCGCTACTCAGGAGGTCCCGGATTCGATCCCCAGTCAGATCAAGATGAAAAATGATCTTTTTCTGACTTTTTTTTCTGTTTTGGATGTTTATCTACATATGTATTTGTTATAAAATATAGTATCGTTGAGTTAGTATCCCATAACACAAGTCTCGAACTTACTTTGAGGCTCTACTTTAATCTGTGTGATTTGTCCCTATATATTTATCAAAAAAAAATTAAGAATCCAGTCTGACCTTTCATTTGGAAAGGCGTTGTAGAGTCTTTCTATATCTCGAGAAAAGTGGTTGATTCGCATCGTCACCCTTGCCATGTTTCCTACCAGGGGCAACGGCTTGAAGTGCTTGACTCCATGTCTGCTGAACTTGGAGTAGACCTGACGGAAGTACAGCGCCAGGGCTGCCACCAACACCACGCCCCAGAGTATAAGTAGCATGATCTGGAAATTTACATGATATGTTGATAACTTGATCAAAGGTTGACTTAATCCTAAGTTGGAGCATATGGCATCCACAATGCTTCGCCATTTCGATCGTGTTGTGCCACTCGTTTCACTTAGTTAGTAAAATTGTTGTAATTTCTGTGACTATATAATTATAGGTATATATTTTTGATTAGGTTTAAGAAGTAGCCGGAAAATGGCAGGTAAGCTAAGATGGTAAGGTCGGCAAGCATCGTATAATAAGACAAGTGCCTGGTAATCCCAGCTCTAGCAGTTGGCTTACTACCATCTCTTAAAACCAAGTAAGAACGAGTGAGCAAGCAAGACAGCGCAATACATGATGTAAGGTGACATCTCCCTTACTCGATTGAATCGGTAGTAAGCCACCAGGGCCCGTTTAAGGGACAAATATAAAATTTTCGTGACCTTATAATGACCTTATAACATGGATATTAAAGACCATGCGAATAAGAGAAGATACTGCCCCTGAGATCCAAAGCTTGCAACCAGTTGGAAAACTTAAGTTGGAATATTATGAGATTCAAAAATTCTGTACGTATTTTTAACTAAAGGTTTTATTTCATCCTAATACAAAAACACCAGGAAAACGGAGTTGTATTGCAATAGTCTATAGTCGGTCAACTAATCTAATAACTAATTACTTTACATATTAAAAGGATTCTTTATGCACATACACATGTATGCACATATAAATGTTAGTGTATGTGCATAATATTCTGTATTCTGAATTCTGTGGCAATACATAAATTAAACAAAGACGCCATTAAAATACAAGTACATAGATACTAATAATGACTTTATGACTTTAAAATACAAGTACTTGGGCTTGATCTTTAATAACTAAAGGGCTTGATATTATCTACCTATTTAAGAGGATACTTTTTCCTCTAGCTGTATGTGTCCCACAGCTGGACAAAAGCCTCCCCTCTTTTCTTTCATGCGTCTCTGTCCTGTGCCGCTTCTTTCCAATCCTTACTCGTATAAAAATCGGTTTCAAACTGTATTTTTAGAAAATAAGTGTATGAAATAGGGAAAATTTTGAAGGGCCAAATTTATTTTGATTTTTAAGTCACTGCAATTATTCCAATGAAACGATTGCCGTCTGTCTCAACTTTGATTATAAAATCAACTTCGACCAAACCAATAAAACCATCATCATAAGATATTGTTTCTGTTTAAATTTCGCTTTTCTATTTAGTTATTTGTTTCGAATTAAACGTAGTTTCTATTGCATTTGACTTTTTTCCAATTATGAAATTTTCTCAAAATATTCCTCAATATTAATCAATTTACTCGGCAATCTTGTAAATTCAAAACGTTTGACTTGAAAATCGGCTTCCGGCTTATCTCCGACCCTGCTGGAGGCAGCTTCCATTGTCAAGTCTAAACCAGTCTAGGAATCAACTTAGTCGTCGTTGAAACTTAGTTGAAATCTTCATTTGTTTTTAGCATACAATGCTGGATAAACATAGATTTAAAAAAATTGTAGAGAGACCGCGCGCGATTCGAAATTCTTTGGGGACAAATAATCTTACCGATATTTATTTTTCTTATTTGCAACAATACAATCTATACCATAGATTTAAAAAAAAGATGTGAAATTCTTTGATCTTTACATATAAACAGTAAAAATACTTTGTCTGAATATTTAGTAATGTTTGACTGAAATGGATAGTGACATTAAATTTTTTTGTCTCTCTGTCTCTATGTATGATCAAGCTTATCTCTGAAAGTACTGAACCAATTTGAATAAAAAATTCACCAATTACTTCTTCTTTAACTTCTTAAAAAAAAATTAAAGTTTGTTTCATCAAAATCGGTACAATAAAAAAAATATTGTCACTTGAATGAACTCGCTTGAGCCTGCAAATTTATAGAAATTTTGAACGAATGCACCAAATTGGATAATTCTCTTTTTGTGTTGGTTATTGTCATGACAAAATTTCAGAAATTCCCGCGGGAATTTCGAAAACGAATCTCAAGGAGACAAACAAACAAATAAATATACAAACTCACTTTCGCATTTATAATATTAGTTGGGATGGGTTTACATATAAAAATACATATAATGATTTTTTTACCGACTTTAAAAAGGAAGTTATCAATTCGAACTGTATGTATGTTTGTTGTCAGAATTGCGCAGTTTTTATACATGTTAATCAATTTGATTCTAAATATACTAAAGTTCAAAAGTGTACATAAAAGGTATATTTTATGTTTGTCTATAGATAATAACTAACTGCATCGGATTTTCAAAATCCATTGACGTTTCATCCAGTCCAACCAACTTATGGCAATTTTCCAGCAATATATAAAAAACAAAACAATCACTCACGCCTCAAATGACTTCGCCGACACAATAACAAACAGGTTTAGCTTGTAGTACACTATCAACGCGTGCGCATAATACACTGAACAGAAGTATGTTTTACGCAGATTTATGTAGGATTGATATGAGTTGCTTAAAGGTAGGTACTTCAAAATTGTTCTCATTGATTTTCCTGCTTTGAATGTGCCGCTACTACACGATATTTCAAACGCAGTCACTGCGACTACATTTGCACAAGTACTCAAAAATCAAGCGTTGTATTGTATGCCAAGTACCTAAAGGGTATATTCTAAGGTAACTAAAGAATTCCATACAAAAGCCTAACCTTTAATTAAATATTATGGTACAGGCAATGATTTCATTTAGGTATTTCATTCAGTACAATGATTGATCTGTGTGATTTGTTCCTATATAGGTGTTATCCTGGTACATATGGTACCTCCATACAAAATTTCAAGTCAATCAGCGTAGTAGATTTTGCTCCAAGCCAAATTTTATGTAAATCTGATCAAATCAATCTTCCGGGATAAAATGTACATATCTAAGATGTTAACCCGGTATATAAGGTATCTACATACACAATTTCATTCAAAATCGGCTCAGTACTTTCGGAGATAAGCGTGTTCATACATACAGACAGACAGACAGACAAAAAAATACTTTTTACTTTCTATTATTCTAAATTAAGGAAATAACAAGACAAAGTCGGTTAAAATATAAGTAAGAAGACTTTCTAGTCAGCGGATTCCCTTTGGTTAAAATATATCCATCTCCAATGGATTCAAAATTTTGGTAAATTACAGAAAATATGTCATGGAGTCTCGAGTGAAGGTATCTCTTTAACCTTTTTACAGATCATGGTCTGGGTGTTTGCCAACACTACCAGATTTTTTAGGCCTAACGACTGCGATCGAGTCGTGATATTAATTCTGCTGTCATAAAAAAGGCCACAACATTTTTTTTTTCAAATTTCTACATAAAAATAAGCAGATAGTAGTTAGTAATGCCTTTTCTCTTTTTGACGTTAGAATTGATAAAGTGATTCAAGGGGAAGGTTTTTATGCCCATGCTAAGTCGGGGCGGGTCGCTAGTTGTCAATAAAACCTTCAACTGTCCTACAACTTATTATCGTCTTTTGACCGATAAAGTTCTGGACAATGGTAATTATACCTACTCGTACTGAAAATAATATTGTTATTAAAATATAGATAATTATAAAATTAAACGTTAGTAAATTAGTACCTGGGCGAAAATATTTTTGCGTGAAAATATGGATTAAACTAATTTTCCCAGACATAGCACCTAGCTAGATTATCTTTTTGCCTATGTAAGAACTTATGTTAAAAATTTCAAAGGAATCTTTAAAGCCGTTTTCGAAAACGCGAGTACAAATACATTGATATACTTACATATACAAATATTGCTCGTTTAATAGTATAGGATTTCTGTATTCAGCATTTTTCCGACTAATGTTAATTAGACTTTACCCCTGCCTGCCGTGACAATTAGGCCAATTAGGTAACAAAAGTATCCCAAGTTTTCCACCAGTGAACAAAATTTTTTCCTTCATCTTACTCTTTTCCCGGTTCCGTACGTTTAGATTACAATAATTATTGTCTTTGGTATATTTTTTATATTATCAAGAAAACCAACAGGCATATGGCCACCTCAGAAGCGATAATCGTAGCTTGTAGCGCGTTGCCGACCCTGGTGGCTTTGATTATTTGGTGGAGGTGACAGTTTAATTAGCACGCCATCATGTGGCGATCCGTGGTACTAACAATACTGTCAAAAGCAGTGCTTTTATTTAAAGTACTTTTGTATTTATTAGTACATTTTATAAAATATGGTTTTGTTTGTGATTGGTTTGTGATAAATAATCAGCCCTTTTATTTATCACAACCACGTTTGTAGAGTTTCGCCAAAGTAGCTCGAGATGGCGCCATATGTAGTAAAATAGCTGTATATTTTTTACCAGTCCAATATTATTATTATCTATTTATATAAAAACTAGCTGTTCCCCGCGGCTTCGCCCCGCGTGGGACTCGGTTATATCGCGCCCAAAAGTAGCCTATGTTTGACCTCAGGTCGTTAACTACATCCCTACCAAATATTCATCACAATCGGTCCAGCAGTTTAGCCGTGAAGAGGTGACAGACAGACAGACAGACAGACAGACTTTAGCATTTATAATATTAGTATGGAAGTATGGATATGGATGAAACCCGTTTTCCGGTGTCACGACATAGCATGAAAACAGCTTGACCGATTTGGCTGATTTTTTTTTTGTAGTTTTCTAATACTCTGTACAAGGTTCTTACGGAAAAAAATATTAAGAAAGGCGGTACGAAGTTCGCCGGGTTAGCTAGTTAATAATAATAATTAAGATTAAGTTATTTGCCCTATACGGTCAATATGATTTAATTTACTAAACAATATTTAATAAGACAGTATGTATATTATTAAAAAAGTAATGTTTTTTATTAAACACAGTTAAAAATCAAATATTTATTTTATATTGGTCTTATAAATAATGTGTACTTAAGCCCTATACACACAAAGGCATAGCAGATACCAACACTGAGCTATTTTGTTTCGTGTATTCTTCTCAGCAAGTAAACACCACTATTACCATTTTTAGCCGACTGCGCCAGAAGGAGGGTTATGTTTTTTTTATAGTAAGTGTGTATGATGTATGTACGCTCTGCAGCCTGAATAGCGTCAATAGAGTCGAATCTACTGTGAGAGAGATACTAAAAGAGAGATAAAAAGGAAGAAATGTATATATATTAGCTAGGACCGAATTACCCATTCGTGTCTAAGCTTTGGCATTAATCACGGTAAAGATAGGAGCACCAACCCCGCTCCTACCACTGGGATCCAGCCTGAAGCGTACCAATCCCTCGTCCGTGCCTAACTATGTTAATCTACAGTTACATTTGAACACTCATACTCACCCCGATACTACTACTGCCAAGAGGGGTTTACCTGTAGTGGGGAGATATCTGTCTCGTGATGTTACCGGGAGCTAACATATATAATAACTAGCGACCCGCCCTGACTTCGCATGGACATAAAAACCTTTTTCTTGATTCACTATCTATTAAAAAAACCGCATCAAAATCCGTTTCGTAGTTTTAAAGATTTGAGCATACAAAGGGACATAGAGACTGAGAAAGCAACTTTGTTTTATACTATGTAGTGAAGTGATGTAGTGATATAATTCATTGTATAATAGCATAGATTAAAAAAGAAATTTGCCTGGTGCGCGATTCCAAATTCTATGTATAATATTATAGTATAACATAACTGAGTTTTCCAGAGCAGCTATTGGCCAAGAATCGTGGTTGCTACGCGGTTGCTAAGCTACAAGAGCAGCTTCACCAACGTTTGTTTACAATGTCCTGTCATGAATGACTTGTGAAATATGATCATCTTTTTAGCAATTAATTTATTTCATATATAATTTAGACAAGGTTTATATTTGATATTGCACCCGGGCAAACTTTTGTTGCCTCTTTTATATGCAGTGCTGTGTGTGTAGCAAATCTTTCACATCACTTCGAGGTTCACATATTCATCAAGCCAAAACCCATCAAGTTCGCATCCTCGATTACAATCCGTCCGTTTCATCTGTTTTAGGAAACCAGCCAATCAATAATCCATCAGCTCCACTTCAGACGATCCTCGGCCAACTCAAACAATCGACTCCCTTAATAAATCGTGTGCTGCGGGGAGCTAGGGTTACGGTAGCTGAAGCTCTCGCAGAAGTGGTCACCAAATGCATTACACTCAATGACCACGTCTCATGGTACAATCTACTTACTTTCTCATATAAAACTTTTTACGTACCAGCAAACCAAAACCAACATGATATTTCACTAACTCAAAAAATAAAAAATAACACAAAGTCATCATCTATTCCTATTACCGCTACTCAATCTCATTTTAGGAGAAAGAATTTCGACTTGTTTGGGAAAGTCGAGGAGAAAATTCATGACGGCGACCTGAAAGGAGCTAGCCGGCTTCTTTTTTCCAATGATTCAGTCGCCCCTGACACGCCGGAGACCGTAGCAGCCTTACAGTCAAAACACCCATCAGGCCCTTCTGTTCCATATTTTATAGACCCTCCGTTGGATCCTTCGGCATGCCTCCAGGCCACAGAAAAAGATGTAATTGCGGCCCTCGCCTCTTTCCCTAAGGGATCGGCGTCGGGCTTGGACGGCATTTCCCCTCAGCATCTATTAGATCTCACCAGTCATTGCACAGGGATCGCTGGTGAACACCTAACCACCAGCATCACTAGACTGGTGAATCTTATGCTCTTGGGAGATGTCTCCCAAGACTTGACGCCGATTATTTACGGAGCCAATCTAATTGCTCTGATGAAAAAGGATGGAGGTGTGCGTCCGATTGCGGTAGGGTCTACTTTTAGACGTTTGGCAGCCAAAATTTGTGTTCGGCTTACTAGATATCGACTCCAAAATCTTTTTGAAGCCGTACAGGTCGGTTTTGGGACTCGCGGAGGCTGCGAAGCAGCGGTACATGCCGTACGTACATTTGCCCAATCCAACATGTGCGAGGTTATTTTAAAATTAGATGTAAAAAATGCTTTTAATTCGGTCAATAGGGATACCTTGCTAAACGAAATCAAATTACAAGTACCTGAATTGTACAACTTTTTACTGCAATGCTATCATAGCCCTTCCAAATTAATGTACAAAAACAGCGAGATCCTTTCGGCCGTAGGCTGTCAGCAAGGTGATCCCCTCGGTCCAGCCATTTTTAGTTTGGCAATCAATTCAATAATTCAAAAACTAAATTCAAAACTTAACGTATGGTATCTTGATGATGGTACCCTGGGTGGAGACTCTCAAACTGTTTTGGCGGATTTTTTTGAAATCATTAAGAAATTTAGTGCTATTGGTTTAGATTTAAATTTTAATAAGTGCGAACTGTACATACCTGACAGTTTAAACCCTTCTATGGCATCTCAAATTACTCAAAATTTTAAGAACATTGCTCCCAACATTAAAATAATTTTTAAAGATAGTCTTCACCTACTTGGGTCACCAATTTTCGAAGAGGCCATACCCTCCACTCTGAGTAAATCAAAATCAAAATTTAGTAATCATTCGGACCGTCTTGACAAAATTAGCACCCACTCTGCTCTGTTCGTTTTGAAATATTGTTTACTCGTCCCAAAATTCAATTACCTGCTCCGTTGCTGTCCCATTTGGAAATTCCCCACTTGGTTAATCTTATCGACCTCGATTTAAAATCCAAAATTGAATTAATTTTAAATATTCGTTTAAGTGAGCAGGCCTGGACTCAAGCTTCTCTACCCGTAAGGCTTGGGGGCTTGGAAACTCGCAAAATTTTCAGTGTTGCTCTGTCGGCATTCTTGTCTTCAATCCACAGCACGTCTGACCTCGTAGGTAAAATCCTTAAAGCTTCATCGGCTAGAAACTACGAGGTTGCGTGCTTGGCTGAGGCCACTAATGCTTGGCTTTCTGGACCGAGCCCAAATTTACCTTCTACCCCTAAGAAACAAAGGGCCTGGGACTCCATACTTTCAGAAACAACTTTACTTTCATTAATAGATTCATCATCGGGCAGGGATCGGGCGAGGCTTTTAGCCGCTTCCCGGCGAGAGTCTGGCCACTGGCTTCATGCCTATCCCTCGCCTGCACTTGGTACATTCATCGACCCAGTAACACTACGCATTGCTGTCGGTCTCCGGCTTGGAGCTGAAGTTTGCGCACACCACAGCTGCACCTCCTGTGGAGCCCCTGTGGACCGGTTGGGCCATCATGGCCTTTCTTGTTCTTCGGGTGCCGGTCGCCAATCCCGTCATGCTGCGCTCAATGACATCCTACGAAGGGCGCTCATTAGCGCTGGTGTTCCTGCGGCTCTCGAGCCACAAATAGTGCGGGACGACGGCAAGCGCCCTGATGGGATGTCATTGATACCCTGGAGGATGGGTCGCGCGCTTGTTTGGGATGCCACCTGTTCCGACACGCTCGCGACTTCATACCTTCAGAGTACTAGCAGACATGCTGGTGCGGCGGCGGACGCCCGGGAACGTTTTAAAATAAACAAATACAGTTGTCTCGGCACACACTACGAATTTGTAGCTTTTGGTGTCGAGACACTGGGCTCATGGGGCAAAGGCGCACAGGGGCTTCATAAGGAGCTCAGCAAAAGATTAAAAGAGACAACGGGAGACCCTCGCGCGGGCAGCTTTCTCGCTCAGCGGATAGCCATCGCTATTCAGCGCGGGAATGCTGCCTGCGTGATGAGAACCCTGCCCAGGGGGCCCAATTTAGGTAATTTTTAGTTTATAAGTTTTATTTTGTTTTAGATTTAGTTTAGTTTATTATTTTTGTTTAAGTTTTCTGTATAACATAATGTATATGTGAACTTTTTTTTTTTGTTAACGGAGGGGAAATGCGTTTACGCACAGAGTGTGGGACTCCCAGGCCTAGTGCCCGGACTACCCACTAAAACCCCTCCGGCTTTTCCGCGCATGGCCGTTGAGGGCGCCAAAGGGTCGCGTTAGCATTCCACCACAACGCCCTCCGGCCTGTGCCCCTAGTATGAGTTTTTCTTAACGCACACGCTAGCGACTGCGTAAGCGATTTAGTATGGCAAACCTGTACAGCGCCTCTGGCGGATAGTAAGGCAACTAAGAAATTTCATACAAAATCCTAACGCAGTCGCTAGCGTCTGCGTTAAGAAAAACTCATACTAGGGGCACTGGCCTTTCAGCCCCCTCAAATGCGCTGGGAAAATGCCCAGCGCTCCCTAACGATGGCCGCCCTCTGTGAAATAAATAATCCACAGAAGGAAGCCTTCACCTCGGGGTGGGGCATCCGCTCACCATCTACTAAAAGATGGGAGGAGTGCCCCACAGTTTGCAGGACATTGGCCGACAGTCAATAAGACCCCGAATATCAGGGAGTTATTAACTGCCGCCCAGGGTGCACCGTCCCAAATCACTTGTCAACCCGCTCTCTCACCGGATCCGTTTGGATCAAGCGAGAACGCAAAGTTTTCAAGTGACTGGGCACTCGAGGAGGTTTCCCGCACTTAGCACCCCATATAAGGTGAACTTAAATCAACTGCAAATATGTTAAAGGTAGATTCAGACCACTATAGTGAACAACTTTTCCCAATAAACTTATGTCAAAATATGAAATTATTTTTTCACTCTCCATAGTTAACCAGATCAGCTGATTCACAATTTGTATGGGAGGTCAAAAATTATTTTTCGTATTTCGGTATAAGTTTATTAAGAAAAGTTGTTCAATTTAGTGGTCCGAATCTGCCTTTAAAATATTTGCAGTTGATTTGAGTCCACTTTATGTAATAAAAAAATTTAAAAGTTACATGTTAGGCATTAAAATTTTTGGTAATTTAAATGCAGTCGAGTATTTTGTTTTTTTAATTACATAACTTATTGCATAAGGATTTCAATAAAATGAATACATAATGGGGACTTATCTTAACAAACAACGCTTCCACGCTTCATATCATGATTCATTCAATGCAGTGATGTAGTACGCGAGCTCAGACGTATATAAAGCTAACCTTGAATTAGTCTGTTTACTTTTTTTGTGGTCGTTACGCCTTATGTGGTGAACGGTTTTAACTATAATCAATGTGTTAATTGTTATTTCCTGGTCAACATAATTTTTAAAAGGTATTTATGACAACTTTACTTGTTTAAAACGATCTGTGAAGATTTTGGTTGTGTTATTAAATTCGAATCAAGATATATTTTAGAAAGATAGATTAAAAAAAAAATTGACAGCCCGATTCGAACTTCTTTGTTAAGAAAATATGTTGTAAAATGTGACACCTACGCCAAACGTCCATCAGGTGATTTTAGAATACAAAAATGTGGAATTTGGGCACCCATATTACATACTTAGGTGATCAAAGAGAAATAAACTAATTATATTATCAACTAGCTGTTGCCCGCGGCTCCGCCCGCGTGTAGTTCGCTTTTCGCTTAACCTGTGGAAACTACAACTATCCAGACCTATAGTTAAATCTATAAGTAGTATCCTATTCCCGTGCCAATTTTATAAAGCCATTACATTGCTACGATATCAAACTGAAAATATTAACATTCATACTATCACATATTTGTCTCTAAAAGAGTAGACGCAGCCTATTACAGGGTCATTAGAACCTAACTCAATAAATAGTGTTATGTTAGTTAAATTAGACCTTACGACACGACCGTATGTTCCGTCGAACAACAACTGAACTGACTTGCTGGTTTGATTATTTTTTAAACCAAAGCCAAACCAACCAACTAATCAATTCAAATAGCTTACAATACAATACAACAAACGACCGATAAACAAACCAACCAATAGAACTAAATAAACAACCAAAATTTTTTTGAAATAATTAGAATTAATTGCTGGAAAAATTTCAATCTGCTATAATACCATATGAGAAAAAAATAATTAAATTAACTTCAGCGCCATCTATTGATATTTTATGTAACTAAATTATACGCCCACACACATTCAATGTGTTAATTTTTTAAAATTTAATAGAGACTGCAGTGTGTTTTTGTCTTCATTGATATCGATAAAACAAAGTAGAAATTGTAGCTTTATCTATATTAAATACGTTTATGTAAACCGGATTCAACTCTGTAAAAGTTTTGAAACAGTGCTAGAAGTAAACTTCAATTGACCATAACTTCTTTTTCCCTTAACCGATTTTGACGAAACAAAGTTTTGACATAACTGTTGAACGTATATGTAATCCACCTGTGAAAACCGCGTTCGAATCTGTTGAGTAGTTTTGAAGTTATAACGTACCAGACATACAGAAAGACAGACAGACAAAAATTCCAAAAATTGTTTTTTTTTTGGTTTCTGTTACACGTCTTTCTTTAATCGCCCCGTATCAGTTTTTTAGAAAAATATTTAATGTACAGACATTCAATTTTTACTGTCCTATTATATGTAAAGATAGATAGATAAGTACAAAATCCATATCCATACTAATACTATAAATGCGAAAGTCTGTCTGTCTGTAACCTCTTCACGGCTAAACTGCTGGACCGATTGTGATGAAATTTGGTAGGGATGTAGTTAACGACCTGAGGTCAAACATAAACTTTTGGGCGCGATATAACCGATTCCCACGCGGGGCGGAGCCGCGGGGAACAGCTAGTACTTATATATTAACGGACTTAACGCTAAGAGCGTTCTCTACCAGTCAACCATTTGATTAATCTTCTTTTTCAATGTCGTCAATGACAAACTATTAGATATGATTTGCAAGGGGTTGCGATATCGTTTATCCATAAATAAATTTGCAAATGAATTTATTTGTTTCTTTTCAAAATTATAAAAAAAAAGTAAGAAAATAATTCTAGAAAACAAATAAAACACGAAATCATAAAATTATTGTTTGTGACAGGATTCGATCCAGGTACTTTCTTGAAACATTTCTTTACTAAAGTATTAAAAAATTCTTAAAAATTAATACAAAACGAAAAAAAAAGTAAATAAAAAAAAGTAAGTAAAAAAAAGCAAGTAAAAGAAAGTAAGTAAAAAAAAAGTCATGTATAGCAGGATTCGAACCCTCGACTTAAAAATATGATCTACGACCTTTATCGATAGGCCAACATACGTTGGTAGAAATTGGCGAAATTTCAAATGGGATTTGTCTATAGGTACGCAAATTCGCGCCATCTATTGAGATTTTATGTTACTAAATTTACGATCAAATTCAATGTGTTATTTTATTAAAATTAATAGATGCAGTGCGTGTTTTCGTCTTTATTGATATGGATAATAAAAAGTAGAAATCCTAGCCTTATCTAAATTAAATTAAACGTAAGTAAACGCATTAAAAGTTTTGAAGCAGTGTTTGAAGTAAATTTTCAATCGACCATAACTTCTTTTTCCCTTAACCGATTTTGACGAAACAAAGTTTTGACAACGCTCCTAATCATATGTAATCCAACTGTGAAAACCGCGACAAAAATTCCAAAAACTCTTTTTTTGGTTTCTGTTACTCCTTTTTAATCGCACTCAATCAGTTTTTTTGAAAAATATTAAATGTACAGACACTCGCATTTTAGTGTCTTATTATATGTATTGATTACACTAAAATGCGAGTGTCTGTACATTTAATATTTTTCAAAAAAACTGATTGAGTGCGATTAAAAAGGAGTAACAGAAACCAAAAAAAGAGTTTTGGAATTTTTGTCTGTCTGTATGTATGTATGTATGTATGTCTGTCTGGTACGTTATAACTTCGAAAATACTCAACGGATTTAAACGCGGTTTTCACAGTTGGATTACATATGATTAGGAGCGTTGTCAAAACTTTGTTTCGTCAAAATCGGTTAAGGGGAAAAGAAGTAATGGTCTATAGCGTACACCGACAGGTTATTAAAATAAAAGATGCCGGTGTGATCTATAATAATATTTAATATACTTAACGGGGAATTAATTTAAGACAAACGGTGCGGACAAAGTAAACAATTATGGCGGCGACCCCGAGGTCCGTATCGCACGCGCACCGTGTTGCTCCCGTGAGCAGTAGTTGACCACTGATCTCGCGACAGTGGCGGCACCGGCATTTGAGTCCCGTGTTTAAGGGCGAAGTTTGCCACGAATGCGATCCGAACGACGGGGGCCGCCAGTGGACGCATCAGTGCTGGGAACAACTTTAACATTCGTTGCTATTTCTATATTACTAGGCGCTATACCCTCCCCCTCCAAGTCACAGGTACGTCCCGTCTGTGGCTTGGCTGGTCTACCGCGGCGGCGTGGATGGACTTCAACGGGTGACGAACCTACATATGGCGTCAAGGCATTGGCATGATACTTGCCTCTGACAAATCCCTTGGAATCAGCCACGACAAAAGTCGTCGGACTGACAACCTCGGTGATCTCATAAGGTCCTTCCCGACGAGGAGCAAACTTACTGGTGACACCCCTAGCTGAATTGCTTAAGAAGTGGGTCTCCACAAGGACAGGATCGCCAACCTTAAATGGTACAACTGGGCGACGAGCTCTATCAGCGGTTTCTTTACGTAAATCTTGTTGATCCTCTACTCGTCTCTTCACATCCTGCAATACACGTGAAAACTCCTTCAAGTAGGGTGTGATCTGTGGTACAAAGTTCTCCTGAGAAACGATCGCGCGAAGGTCAGTATGGACCGACATTGGAGAGCGCAACTCCCGTGCAAAAGTAAGAAATGCAGCTGAATGACCTGTGCCTTGGTTATGGGCACTATTTAATGCAAATCGGACCATAGGAAGTACATCTGGCCAACGACGGTGTTCCTCTTCTACTAAAATAGAGAGTAACTGCTTCAACTCTCGATTTTTCCTCTCTGCTGGATTGGCTTCAGGGTGGTACACAGGAGTCAATGATTGGGACACTCCGAATACGTATAATGCCTTCTGCATTAATGCAGACACGAATTGAGTGCCGTTGTCTGAGATAATTCGACGAGGTAATCCATACCTCATGAACACTTCTTCAATCAGGACCTTGGCACAAGTCTCAGCGGTGGCATCCTGGAGAGCAAAAATTTCGACCCATCGACTAGCCGTGTCCTCAATGAGAAAAACCCACTTTTCTCCTCTGGGCCCTTCTGGGAGTGGCCCGAAAAGGTCCATGGCTAACACTTCGAAGCGCTGCTGCTGCACTGGAGTCTGAAGTAACCCGCAGGCTTCAAGTTAGTCGCTTTATATTTCTGGCATTGCTCACAAGATTTGAGGTATTGTGCAACATAACTTCTCATGTTTTTAAAGAAGTACCTTTCTTTAATCTTCTTCAATGTTCGCTCTAAACCTAAGTGGCCAGCAGTCGGCGCGTCATGAAGTTCCTTCATTAGCTCGGCACGCAAAGATTCTGGGACCACCAGTTGAGGTTCTTCGGACTCAATGTCCGGGTCAGAGCGATATAGAACTCCCTGAGAGAGGTAATAACCTCTGTCTGTCCATCGAACAGCAGCATCAGGATTCTGGACATCTTCGAAGTCATGAATAATTTTGCTAACATCTGGATCATCTAATTGAGCGAGGCGAATCTCCTCTGGGCCTCGGTGGGGCAGATCGACGACGACAGGACAAATATCGCAAAGAGGACTTTCGTCTACATCCTTGTTATCTTTCAACACAGGACGGCTCATAGTATCTATATGATGAAGAGCAAAGTTCGTTGATCCTCCCCCTGGCTGAAAGATGTCCTCATTGACACTCAGGAGGTTGGATAATTTATCCCGAATTTCCAGTTGAAGTTGGGAACCCTCGTCATTGCGAAGACCCACAGACGAACTACCTAGCTGTTTAGTACTACACTCTAAAATCATTGGCACAGGCGTGCGATTACTTCTAATAGAATAAGTCCCTAATGTAAAATCAAGTATCAAACCAATGTCTTCTATAAAATTCATGCCTAGTAAAGTATCGGTTGCATCGGGCAACATTACAAATTTTACCGGAAGTACTGTTCCCAACACCGTTACATTTACAACTGCCACTTCGACATATTGGGCACAAATACGTCCATCAGCAAATTTAAGCTCAGCAAATATGTTGTCAAAACATTGACCATTTTTAGCCAAGACATTTTTTAACTTAATGCTACCTATTGAATGTTTAGCGCCTGTATCGACAAGCACTTGACCCGTTTCACCAAAAATACTAATGTCAATAACGGGTCGTATACGCGAATCTAGAACACTAGTAGCAGTTAGGGATTGAATAGATGATTCGGATTTCACTAATTTAGGTACACTTGTATACTGGGGACATTTGGAACGCACTACACCGGGAGTACCACAACCGAAACACGTGATACTAGGGGCCGTTATTACCGAAGAAGACCCAGGGTTAGATCTCTGATCTCCATCCGATGTAGCAGCAGTAGGTTGCCTGGCGGCAAGGCGCCGGCAATTATCCTTCAAATGACCGAATTGTTTACAGTAGGCACAGAAAGCACGACGCTTACTTTCAGCAACAGCTGTCGTGAATTGCGTAACAGAGGTTGACGGAACAGCTGTAGTAGACGGCAGAACAGACGTTGACGGAACAGCTGTTGTAGTCGACGGTACAGAGGACGACGGTCTACTGTTACCAATTATCTGTCGACTCTCCTGTAAAAGGTCCTCTATTCGACGAGCTTGTGTTAATAATTCTCCAAAGGTAGAAAAAACAGTTCGAGGAACCTTCTCTCTGATGCGTCTATGCAACAATCCATAGACCATGTCAAGCTGAACCTCCTCGCTTATCATATTTGGCGGTAGCTGGGCAAACAGTGCCCGTAGGTAACAAACGAAAACATCAGTCGATTCATTAAAGCCTTGTTCCCTACTAAATACCTGCCTATACAATTTGTGCGGAGGTAAACGTGGACCAAAAGTTTGTTGAAGTAGCTCTAATGCTTCTGTCCATGATTGTACAGTGGCTTTTACTCCCTGCCACCAGGTAGCAGCTAGACCTGTTAGTAGAATAGGCAGGCCTCTTAGAGCTATACTATCTTCCATACATACGCATTCTTTGTATGTCACTATTGCGTCAATAAATGTGCGTACATAACTTGATTTATTTCCATCATATCGGGCTGTGCATTTAGCAAAGTTGCCGGAATAAGTAGGCGTACTTACAGGATCACGCAGGAACCTACTCATAAGCAGCTCGAACTGCTCGTTGGTGAGGGTCACTGACCCCAGCGCAGAAGGTGCAGTAGGCGCGGCAACAGCAGCAGGTGCCTCATAGGTAGGCGCAGCAACAGCACCGGGCGTGCCAGAAGTAGGCGCAGCACCAGCAACAGGCGCACCGAAAGGCACATGCACGCCTTCCGACTCCAAAGCAGGTGGTGGTGGCGGAACCATATCCGTCGAAGTAGCGGTAGCGTTAGCAATGTTAGTCATGCTATTCGTGCGCGATCGCGTTAACACCATTGTATCACAAATGTTCCCGAAACAACAAAACAAAAAAAAAAGTGCAAAGCAAATAACGCAAAAACGTCCAAAAGCGAAAATTAAAAAGTCCGAAAAAAAAAAAACAATTGTCCGAAATATTATTTACAAGCACTACTTATAGTTCAAAGTTAGTAACTTATTCACTAAAACACCAAACAATCCAATTAAACTAAAAAATAAATGCGTTTTTCATGCGTCCATAAGCGCTCACTAACTTATCAGTCACTTATAATAAGCGCAATAAAGTCTATATTAGTTCAAACTGTCTGCACAAACAAAAACACGTGGACCAGACAAAGTACGCGACTAAGCGACCGATGTAGGTACTTGCTGTACTGTAACACGGATCCGGCGACGTATATACTTCACGAACCGCGAGGCCGGGCCGGGAGGGATCGAGTCGCAACAGGGTCGACCGGTCCACCGACTATGTATGCGCGCGGAACAATGGATGAGTCACTTGGCAAATCATAAAATAGTCATTTACTATGTACAACAGCATAAGAACGTAACAAATAGGGTCTTTAGCACTACGTAGGTACAAGATATCCTATGTACTTGACACTAGCTATAAGTGGAATTCGGCGGCACGCACTCGCGGAAAAACGCCAAAATACCCGTATTTAGGTACTTCTCACTTCACACCAGGTCCAAACTAAGTCCATAGAATACTCCACGTGGACAACCGCTAACAGACACAGTTCTTAGCACAGAAAGTTTTCACAGTTCACTGTTTCACTGACCGAAAAAAGTACTATTAAGTTCGGCTTTACGTTGGGCTGCCAGATTATAGCGTACACCGACAGGTTATTAAAATAAAAGATGCCGGTGTGATCTATAATAATATACTTAACGGGGAATTAATTTAAGACAAACGGTGCGGACAAAGTAAACAATTATGGCGGCGACCCCGAGGTCCGTATCGCACGCGCACCGTGTTGCTCCCGTGAGCAGTAGTTGACCACTGATCTCGCGACAGTGGCGGCACCGGCATTTGAGTCCCGTGTTTAAGGGCGAAGTTTGCCACGAATGCGATCCGAACGACGGGGGCCGCCAGTGGACGCATCAGTGCTGGGAACAACTTTAACATTCGTTGCTATTTCTATATTACTAGGCGCTATAGGTCGATTGAAAATTTACTTCAAACACTGCTTCAAACTTTTAATGCGTTTACTTACGTTTAATTTAATTTAGATAAGGCTAGGATTTCTACTTTTTATTATCCATATCAATAAAGACGAAAACACGCACTGCACCTATTAATTTTAATAAAATAACACATTGAATTTGATCGTAAATTTAGTAATATAAAATCTCAATAGATGGCGCGAATTTGCGTACCTATAGACAAATCCCATTTGAAATTTCGCCAATCTCTAGCAACGTATGTTGGCCTATCGGTAAAGGTCGTAGTTCATATTTTTAGGTTGAGGGTTCTAATCCTGCTATACATGACTTTTTTTTTACTTACTTTCTTTTACTTGCTTTTTTTTACTTACTTTTTTTTATTTACTTTTTTTTTCGTTTTGTATTAATTTTTAAGAATTTTTTAATACTTTAGTAAAGAAATGTTTCAAGAAAGTACCTGGATCGAATCCTGTCACAAACAATAATTTTATGATTTCGTGTTTTATTTGTTTTCTAGAATTATTTTCTTACTTTTTTTTTATAATTTTGAAAAGAAACAAATAAATTCATTTGCAAATTTATTTATGGATAAACGATATCGCAACCCCTTACAAATCATATCTAATAGTTTGTCATTGACGACATTGAAAAAGAAGATTAATCAAATGGTTGACTGGTAGAGAACGCTCTTAGCGTTAAGTCCGTTAATATATAAGTACTAGCTGTTCCCCGCGGCTCCGCCCCGCGTGGGAATCGGTTATATCGCGCCCAAAAGTTTATGTTTGACCTCAGGTCGTTAACTACATCCCTACCAAATTTCATCACAATCGGTCCAGCAGTTTAGCCGTGAAGAGGTTACAGACAGACAGAATTTCGCATTTATAGTATTAGTATGGATATGGATTTTGTACTTATCTATCTATCTTTACATATAATAGGACAGTAAAAATTGAATGTCTGTACATTAAATATTTTTCTAAAAAACTGATACGGGGCGATTAAAGAAAGACGTGTAACAGAAACCAAAAAAAAACAATTTTTGGAATTTTTGTCTGTCTGTCTTTCTGTATGTCTGGTACGTTATAACTTCAAAACTACTCAACAGATTCGAACGCGGTTTTCACAGGTGGATTACATATACGTTCAACAGTTATGTCAAAACTTTGTTTCGTCAAAATCGGTTAAGGGAAAAAGAAGTTATGGTCAATTGAAGTTTACTTCTAGCACTGTTTCAAAACTTTTCAATTCAATTTATTTATTCAGACATTTTAGTTTTATAAAAATAGTCCATATTTGTTAGTAATTTGTCCTATCCTATGTTAGTAAAATATTGATTTTTAAAATTACTTAATATCTACGCTCCTGGCGGACCACAGGGACGTGCACTTTGATCCAATTCATCATGTATGGTCCGTCCATGCGATCCGCTACCACTGTCAGGAGGCTGTTGCCGCTGGCCCGCGTCCGGCGCGCCATGGATGCCGCTCGTTTACGTATCGTGGCTTGAAAGCCGTCCACTCGCGCCTCAGCGAACATCCCTGACGCACTGCAGAAACGAGGCAGCCGCAGCAGCGCCCTGAATGCATTGTTATACTGAACGCGAAGGGAGTCTAGCGAGCGTCGAGAGTGCCTAGCCCACAGGCTGCAAGTGTAAAACGAAGTGCAATAGGCCTTAAAAAGCGTTATTTTTACTTGTCTAGTACAACATGTGAACCTACGAGCTATCATATTGGCTCTCACCGACAAGGCCCTCCGTTCGCGCTCAATATCTGCATCATCCTTCAAATCCTCAGTCACGATGTGACCAAGGTATTTGAAACGGTCTACACGGTTCAGAGTCACGCCGCCCAGCCTCACGGGTGGCACCTCTGTCGGACAACAGTTACCGGCCTTGAAGACCATCAGTTCACTCTTCTTGGCATTGTACTTTAGGCCATGACTTTTAGCATAGCCTTCACAAATATTGACGAGCTCCCTGAGGCCGCCAATCGACGCGCTGAGCAAGACCATGTCGTCTGCATAACTGATGTTGTTAAAACAAACATCATCAATAATGCAACCGACACGGCGGCTACTGAGCGCCTCGATCAGTCCGTTAATGTACAGGCTGAAGAGTGTCGGCGAGCTCAACCCTCCCTGCCGCACTCCACACTCCAACCTGTATGCATCCGACAAGGCACCTGCCCATCGCACGTTATTGACTTGGTTTCCATACCAGTATTTAAAGATGTTGATCAGCTCTGGAGGCAAATTGGCTTTGTGCAGTTTTTCCCACAATACCTCATAGGAAACCAAGTCGAACGCTTGTGAAAAATCCAGAAAACAGGCATACACCGGTGTATTCCTGTCTGCATAATACCTGACGGCATGTTTCATGCACACAATTGCACTCTCAGTTGAGAGTTTAGGCCTAAAACCAAACTGATTGTCTTTTACAGAGTTGAATCCGGTTTACATAAACGTATTTAATATAGATAAAGCTACAATTTCTACTTTGTTTTATCGATATCAATGAAGACAAAAACACACTGCAGTCTCTATTAAATTTTAAAAAATTAACACATTGAATGTGTGTGGGCGTATAATTTAGTTACATAAAATATCAATAGATGGCGCTGAAGTTAATTTAATTATTTTTTTCTCATATGGTATTATAGCAGATTGAAATTTTTCCAGCAATTAATTCTAATTATTTCAAAAAAATTTTGGTTGTTTATTTAGTTCTATTGGTTGGTTTGTTTATCGGTCGTTTGTTGTATTGTATTGTAAGCTATTTGAATTGATTAGTTGGTTGGTTTGGCTTTGGTTTAAAAAATAATCAAACCAGCAAGTCAGTTCAGTTGTTGTTTGACGGAACATACGGTCGTGTCGTAAGGTCTAATTTAACTAACATAACACTATTTATTGAGTTAGGTTCTAATGACCCTGTAATAGGCTGCGTCTACTCTTTTAGAGACAAATATGTGATAGTATGAATGTTAATATTTTCAGTTTGATATCGTAGCAATGTAATGGCTTTATAAAATTGGCACGGGAATAGGATACTACTTATAGATTTAACTATAGGTCTGGATAGTTGTAGTTTCCACAGGTTAAGCGAAAAGCGAACTACACGCGGGCGGAGCCGCGGGCAACAGCTAGTCTTAAATATGGGTCCTAAATTAAAGGAAGCACGTCGAACCTTTGGGTCCTTTTGTACTTACCCCATCCCTTACTCACCCACACAGGGATTTCTGAAGAAGGACTACATGAGCTTCAGAATATCACCTGGTGCGAAGTGCCTATAGTCCTCCAGGTCAGGGTACGCTGCTCCAAAGAGGTCCATTCGCATCCTGGCCAATGAGTCACAGCAACACAAAATGTGGCTCATGGACTCCTCTGCTTTTGCACATGCCCTACATTCGGGGCTTTCGACAATTTTCAGTTTAAAGAGGTGACTGCGGTTTTCAAAATGTCCGGTCAGAGCTCCTATTATTGTTCTTGTCTGTGTTCTGTTATACCTACAGACCTTCCTATGCCACCAGGTGCCATTGGCACCAATCGTCGCCTTCGAGTGTGCGAGTCCACTCAGTGTATTCCATTCCGCCTTTTGTCTCCTCTCGACATTTTCTTTGACAGCTGTAATTGCCGTGCCATATGCCAGTCCTACGAAGGGCTCAGGTCCTATTAAAGGATTACTGGATCCTCGCCTTGCCAGTTTATCGGCTTTTTCGTTAAATAAATTAAGTATGTACAAAGGCAATATTTGATACAGAATTTGCTACCCAAATAAAGGTTTTTAGGTCATTCTTTAGAGGGTTCCTTATGTGTATGCGAAACACTTTACTTCGTAAATTGATACATCGCCAACCTTGCTGCGAAAGATTTTAGGTTATCTTCTTGTTTTTTTTTTCATTTGATTAAGTGAATAAATAAATTAAACATATATAAGATTAAAGATGGCGAACGATGTAGACTTGTTCTCCTGTTCTCTGAGTGAATTCACAAAGGTAGCATTATACATTATTTGCTATAGACAGTAATGTAATTCTTTATTTGTTGTATTGTTTTTATATTTTTGTATCGCAGCTATTGTATTGGGATCTTCCTGTGATGATAGTTGTAAGGTGAATGTTGACGACATCCGACAACCGAACATGGAAAGCAATAATTTGAGAAAAGCCCGACCAATCACAGAGCCTACATTTTACCCAATCACCGACGAGTTCCCTTTAAAACCTCACCCCCGAGCGCGGGGGCGGGTAATGATCGGCGCGCTGTGATTGGCTCGGGATTTTCACGAGAAATGTGCTACCTGCGCGTAGCGAAATATAAATAAAGAGACGCACCCTCAGTGTGTCATTCAGTGTGTATCATCGAATTATACTTGTGAATCAAGAAATATATACCAGTAATCTGAACAAGGAGTTTCTCTTCAGCAAGAACCTAAAATACAGTCCAAAATCGTTGACCGATCGTCAACAGTGTGGTCCTTCAGTCGCCGGATCTAAATCAAGCATCAAGTGACTCGTCGAGTGAACATCATGGTCATCACAAGAAGCCAAAGCGGAAATGAAGACACCCAACGCCACGTCTTCGACGATCCGCCGCGTTCTCCGTCCGCATCGAACATCACATGCGTCGAACACCGGGGTGAGGGCACGACCGACGCCCCCCCGCAGCCCGCGCCGCACCCTGATGCCCGATCTGCTCAGGTTGTGCGTCCTTCTACCGCGCCGCGAGAACAGTGCCGTGATCAACGCTACATCGTGGACGAGTCTCCGCAGTCACCATCTGTACCAAATACCTCGTGTATTGGTCAGCGGGGTGAGGGCCCGGTCTACGCCCCCCCGACCGCGTCGCACCCTGCCGCACGAACTGCGCAGGTCGATGTGCGCCCCTCCACCGCGTCGACGCGAGATCCGTGCCGTATACGGGCAACGACCGCGGGTGTGCCGCTCGCTAGAGGTACCCGATCGCGAACCGCTCGATCGACATCGAGCACCGTAGCCCGCCTTCGATATGAAGCTGAAGAACGATTAGCTGCTGTCCAAAGGAAGGAACTAGAAATCGAAACCCGGTTAATCAAGTACAAGTTAGCCGCCAAACTCGCTGAAGCAGGAGACGACAGTGCCCCGGAGGACGGGAACGAGCCAGCTGAAAACATCGAACGTGTTCACGCCTGGCTAAACGACACCGTGCGTAGCACCGCCGTCACCACACGGGGGGAGCCGACCGCTCACCCCGCCCCCGCGCCGGAACCTGCCGACTTCAACGAGCCAGTGACTGCAACCTCTACGCCTATGAACCGACGGGCAAGATTCGACTGGACTACAGCACCAATGCCTCAAGAACACACACAAGCACCACGTAGAAGATCAGTGACGCCGAAGAACCGCGGCATAGAACAGCTGGCTTCCACAATCGAGAAAATGATGACATCACGACCACCACCTCGCCAAGCTACGGACCTGCCGCTGTTCTCCGGGGCACCGTCCGAGTGGATACAGTTTGCAGCGGCGATGGAAGAAACAACAAAGTTGTACAAATTCACACCAACGGAAAATCTTGCAAGACTCCGTAACTGCCTGCGTGGAGAAGCGCGCATCACCGCCGCACCCCTACTGAGTTCCGGTTCGCATCCAGACGTCGTGATGAAGACTCTAGAACAGTGTTACGGGAGGCCGGAGCGACTTGCCGAACTCGCATTTGAAGACATCAAAAAGCTACCACACATGGGAGCTACACCGACCGACCTAAACACGTTCGCAGTCAAAGTGCAAAATATAGTGATTGTGCTAAGCAAAGTGGAACATGGATACCTACGGAACCCGCTGCTTGTACGAGAAGTGCTTGATAAGATCGACCCACTTCTGAAGTATCGGTGGTACGATTACGCCGAGAACCACCCAAGCCCTGATCCCGAAATAACGAAGCTGGCAGCGTTTCTCATGGAGGAAGCCGATCGCGCCCTCAAACATGGATTCAGCTCAGAGGGCCAGAAGAAACGAGAGCCGCCTCGCACCGCCTCACGAACGGAGGCAAAAAAGAAACCAGTGTACGCTGCAACAACTCCGAACGACAGCGAACAGTGCCCGGCGTGTGAGAACGCGCACACGCTACCAAGTTGCCCGAAATTTAAACAGTTGCAACTCGATGAACGTTGGGAAATCGTGAAGAAAGGAGGATTATGCTTCAAATGCATAAGCAGTCGCCACCGCCGCAACAACTGCAAGAAAAGGCCTGCGGAGTGAATGGCTGCAGACGACCCCACCACCAGCTGCTTCACAACGACGACGCTACGACAAAAAAGGAGGCGACTACGACCGACGTCACCTCTGACAACGTCACCGACAATATCGAAGCAGCCACCGTTACCGCCGCAGCCACACGCGGCGAAGTGAAGTTGAAGATCTGCCCAGTTACAGTTTCCGGTCCACGCGGCAGCCTGTCGACCTACGCGCTATTTGATGAAGGATCTACCATCACATTAGTGGACGAAGACGTGGCACGTCGGATCGGCGCCGACGGTCCTACTACGCGCCTTGAAGTCAGAGGAATAAACAGTGAGCGCCAAGACACGAAGAGTCGCCGAGTCACTCTTACAATCAACGGCACGCACAACGACAACAAGTTCGATATCGCGGCAAGAACGATGACGGGATTAAACCTCACACCTCAGTCCATACCAGCAGACGTGCTCCGCCTGAAACACTTGTCTACGCTTGAAGCCGACGATGTGGTATACGCCGACGCCAAACCGAAGCTACTGATCGGCACCGATAATTGGCCACTCATCGTCACCAGAGAGCTGCGTTACGGAGGTGCGAAGGAGCCGGCCGCCTCAAGGACAAAACTCGGCTGGGTCATCCACGGAGTGCTGCCTACCGCGACTTCAAGACGATGCCATCGTGTCCTTCACGTGACCACGAACCAAGCAAATGACGAACCACTAGAAGACATCGTCGCTAACCACTTCAAGATCGACGCATTAGGAGTATCACTCACGTCGCAACACATCAAAACCGAAGACAAACGGGCTATGAAGCTGTTCGAGGATACGGTGCGTTACAAGAACGGACATTACGAAGTGGGCCTGCCATGGCGCAACGACGACGTGAAGCTCCCTCCGAGCTACAACGCCGCCCTGAAGAAACTGATCAACCTTGAAGCTAAGCTCAACAAGGACCCGAGTGAGAAAGCACAATATCAAGCCAAAGTAACAGCTATGATTGAAAAAGGCTACGCTGAGCTATGTGACGAAACGGAAACTGAGAGTCCGGTAGCATGGTACCTGCCTCACTTTGCGGTACGCAACGTGAACAAACCTGGAAAAATAAGATTAGTGCTAGACGCAGCCGCAAGGACACATGGAACGTGCCTCAACGATCACTTGCTGCAGGGACCTGACATGTTGCGATCCCTCATCTCAATCATGTTTCGCTTCCGAGAAGGCAAGTACGCGGTAACTGCAGATATTGAAGAAATGTTCCTGAGAGTGAAAATACGCCGGGAGGATCAACCAGCACAGATGTTTTTATGGCGCGAAGGTCCGAACGACGAGCCGAAACAATACAAGATGACATCAATGATCTTCGGCGCCTCCAGCTCTCCATTCTTGGCCCACAGCGTGCGCAACAAGAATGCACGTGAACATCAAGATACTCATCCAGCTGCTCTACGCCCAATCACAGAATCACACTATATGGATGACTTCGTGGAAAGCTTCGAAGATCTCGAACAAGGCAGAGAGGTCGTCCGACAAGTCGACGAGGTCCACAAAATGGCAGACTTCCATCTGCGAGGATGGAACAGCAACAACAAAGAACTCCTGTCAGCCATCAAAAAAGAGCGACGCGCCGCAGCCGCCACCACTCAACTTGGAGGAACAGAAAAGATGCTGGGGCTACTATGGGACTCCAACACAGACAGTCTCAGCTTCAATACTGCACTCAACAGAGTTCCGGAAGCGGTCCGGGCACGGGAAAGGCCACCGACGAAACGCGAAGCATTATCAACAGTGATGAGCATCTACGACCCTCTTGGATTGCTAGGCTGTTACACTATCACAGCCAAAATAGCGCTACAGAAACTATGGCGCACCGACACCGCATGGGACGAACCGATTCCTGAGGGCATCGCACAAGACTTCGACACATGGATGGCCAGCCTACCGAACATAAGATGCTTACAAATTCCCCGATGCTACGACGGGGGGAGCAAAGTGCGACGCAGAGAATTACATATCTTTTGTGACGCCAGTGAGGAAGCCTTCGCGACGGTTGCATACTGGAGGCTGCAAATGGAGTCCGGAGAAATCAAGACCGCGCTAGTGGCCGCACGGTCAAAGGTGGCACCGCTGAAGACACTAACGGTGCCGCGCCTGGAGCTGCAAGCAGCGCTGATTGGAGCGAGACTTGCAAACACCATCAAAGAAGATCATCGCATACGAATAGACGACACGTGCTACTGGAGTGACTCTCAAACCGTCCTCCACTGGCTACGCAACGGTAGCCGCCGCTACACCCCATTTGTCGCGCACCGTCTCGGAGAGATAACTGAGACTTCGAGACCCACGGATTGGCGATGGGTGCCGACACAACTAAACGTTGCGGACGTCGCAACAAGAAGCGGACACGTCCCGACGGTCAACGACGTGTGGTTCAACGGTCCTGACTTTTTGAAACGGCCGAAGTCTGAATGGCCGCAATGGGAGAACACTCAAGAGGAACCAGCACAAGAGGTGGTCCACGTGATCATCGAGACCAAAAAGAACCCAGCGCTACCCGAAATCGGGCGATTCTCATCCTATGATCGCTTGATAGGCGCCACTGCTCAAGCCCTCCTCTTCCCCGACCGCTGCCGAAACAAGAAGACTGTGTTATCACAAGAACACATCCAGCGAGCAACACACCTATGGCTGCAACAAGCACAGGAGGATTCATTCCAAGATGAAATACGCCACGTTAGAAAAGGAACCACCGTACCAAGGTCCAGCCCGCTACACCGCTACGACATAATCGAGGAGGACGGGTTGCTGAAAATCAACGGTCGAGCCAACAAAGCAGACGTACCGCTCGAAGTGAAACATCCGATCATCCTAAGCGGCCGTCACCCTCTGACAAGACTCATTATTGATCGAGCCCATAGAAGAGCCGGACACGCTAATTTGGAACGAGTGGTCAACGATCTGAGGCAACAATTCTACATCATACGCCTACGGCCAACAGCAAAGGCGATAGCAAAAACCTGTCAGCTGTGTCGCCTAAGGAAATCCCAACCAGAGTGCCCGCCGACCGGAGACCTACCTAAAGAAAGGCTTCAAGCGCACCAACGACCGTTTAGCAACTGCGGCATCGACTACTTCGGCCCTATCAATGTGACAATTGGACGTCGACACGAAAAGAGATGGGTCGCACTTTTTACCTGTCTCAGCACAAGAGCTGTGCATCTAGAACTGGTGGCGTCTTTATCAACAGACTCCGCAATCATGGCACTAAGAAGAATGGCGGCACGACGCGGATGGCCCGCTGTCATCTACTCCGATAACGGAACCAACTTCAAGGGTGCCGATGCAGAACTGCAGAAAGCCTACAAAGACTGGCAGCCAGAGCTAGCACGAGCCAGCCTTACCTACGGCACATCATGGAAGTACATCGCGCCGGGAGCACCAAATCAAGGTGGAGCATGGGAGCGAATGGTGCGCTCAGTCAAAACTGCGCTCTCCGTAACACTCAAGGAGAGGGCACCGAAAGAAGAGGTGCTTGCAACACTGCTCGCCGAAGCCGAACATTCGGTGAATTCTCGACCCTTGACCCACGTATCGGTCGATCCAAACGACCCCGAGGCCTTAACACCGAACCACTTCCTACTCGGATCATCAACGGGCCTGCCATTCACCGGACCTTGCAGCGAGGCCGACCGAAGAGCATGGAGGGCAGCCCAAACATTGGCTGACAACTTCTGGCGCCGATGGGTGCGAGAGTACCTACCCACTCTCGTACCACGCCTGAATCATCACCAACGTTACAACACGATGAAGACTGGCGATATAGTCGTCATCGCCGACCCCACACTACCCCGGAACACATGGCCCAGGGGCATCATCACGCAAACATTCCCGGGACCCGACGGCATAACAAGAAATGTCGAGGTCTCAACAACAGGCGGTAGCTTCCGCCGGCCAGTGACAAGGATCGTCGTGTTACATTCTCCATCCGCACCCTCCCCGGACCAGAGGGAGGGGACGCGCTGCACTTCGAGAACAAGGCTGTCTTCCGGAGTTGGCTGCGGTACTCCTTCGCCGGGGGGAGACTGTTGACGACAGCCGACAACCGAACATGGAAAGCAATAATTTGAGAAAAGCCCGACCAATCACAGAGCCTACATTTTACCCAATCACCGACGAGTTCCCTTTAAAACCTCACCCCCGAGCGCGGGGGCGGGTAATGATCGGCGCGCTGTGATTGGCTCGGGATTTTCACGAGAAATGTGCTACCTGCGCGTAGCGAAATATAAATAAAGAGACGCACCCTCAGTGTGTCACTCATTCTGGGTTGCGCTCTCGAGGTGAACGGACGTGCTGTCGCGGCTGTCTATCACTAAGAAAGTCTGCTTGGAATTTCTGACCGATTTCTGCTGGTGCTCCGTATCGTCGCTGCTGGAATATCAAACTTCTCTACGACTCGTCGTACTGTGGTGCGGTTTCCGTATCGGCGTGCGTGGCCCTGCATTTATCGCGAAGAGCGACTGACGGGTGACCCCGAATTTTAGACCGTACTTGTACGTGTCTAAAGGACGGGAAAGCCTTTGCTCGTGTAGCGTCCTTTTCAGGGCATACCGAGCGTCAACCTCCTTCACACGCCCACACGCCTTCAGTGTGGTTGAGTCCCACATTTAGTTGGGCCCTCCGGGAAGCAAATTGGCCTGTTTTCTAACGAACGCAGGCCGAGCTTGTTGCTCACCGGTGGTAGTGCGGACCCTGGCACTAGCCCTCTTACCCCTTCAGGGTATCGGGCAGAAACAGGCTGGGCCCGGAACCACTGGCCTTGGGGAGGTCCCCTAGTCAACCCCAGGTATCGGTTAGGTAGTTAAGTTGATAGGTACACACCTGTTGACCCTAACAAGGTTGGCAACAGACCCCTACAGACAGCACGTAGTAGGGCCAATAGGCACACACCCTTCTGTCTACACCCGGCAGAAGGAAGAATTAGGACACCCGAGTGGACCCCTCGGGTTATCCCCCACCCCTTGGCGTTCAATCGCCACACTGTCGCCGTAATGGCGGCCCCCACCCCTCCTCCCGATGAGGACCTATTTATTAGGTTCCTCACCGAGAAAGGTAATTTAGGAGAGTTTCTCCTCTACAAGGAGGCCCTCCTTGCAACCCCTCCCCCACCCCCGACCGCGCCCGCGACCGCCCCCCGCAACCGTTATGGGATCCTCCCCGTCGAGGACTCTCAACCCCCTGCATCCCCCGTCCATCTTAGGGACATACGTCCTCCCGTCCGCGATTCGCCATTGTCCCCAATGGCAGAGTCAGAGCCGGATTCCGATGAGGAGCCATCGTGTCCGATGGACACATCGCCTCCAAAGTCCCACTCGGACGCCTCACGAGCGTCCTCTTCCGACGAGGAATTCGTCGTAGTTGGTGGCAAGCGTCAGCGCAGGCCCAAACCTAAAAACAAGAGGCAACCGCCCTCCAAAACCTCCAGAAATGGAGAAGGAAAGGCCATTCGCCCTCCCACCCCGCACAAACCCACTCAAGGCCCCTCCACGGCCGCAGAGACTACCGGCCCTAAGCCGAAACCCCCACCCCCGGTCATCATTCACGACTCCAAACATTGGGAGTCCATTTCCCGGACTCTCAATGATAGGCACATCCAATACTCTAAGGCGCACAAGTGCGACATAGGTATTAGGGTGACAGTCCCCACCCTTCGAGACCACAAGGCCCTGACAAGCCTCCTCCACGAGCGCAAGTACGAGTGGCACTCGTACACGCTCGAAGAAGACCGAGTCCTCCGGGTAGTCATCAGGAGAATCCCGCACGACGTCTCAGAGGAGTTCATCCGAGAGACGCTCGTAGCCCAAGCCCTACCCGTCCGGGAAGTCCACCGGATGTACAAGGGCAAATCCCCTCGGACCCCCTACGACATGGTCATGCTCGTTCTCGACAAGACCACGGAGGGTAAAAAGATCTTTAAGATCCAGTCCGTCGCCGGCCTCACCGGCTTCTCTGTAGAGACCCCCCGCAAACGCGGAATCGTAGGGCAGTGCCACAACTGCCAATACTACGGGCATTCCGCCCGTAACTGTCACGCTCGCCCCCGTTGCGTTAAGTGCACGGAAGACCACGCAACCAAAGACTGCGAGCGCACCAAGGAGTCCCCGGGCGAGCCTGCGTGTGTGCTCTGCGGAGAATCCGAGCACCCGGCCAACTGGCGCGGTTGCCCGAAAGCTCCGAGGAGCAAACCAAGGCAGGCGCCGGCCGGTCGCTCTCCCCGAGTGCCCAAGCAGCAACCCACCCCCAAACCCAAGCCGTCCTTCTCGGCCGCACCCTCCGGATTCCCGGCCCTCGATAAGAAGCCAACCGGGATCCCCCCTCCCCCAGCCCCTCTGGCTGCCCCGCAGGCCCCCAACTTCGCTGCAGCGGTTGCCAAACCCTCAGCCCCCCGCCCCCAGACAACGAGGCAGGCCCAACCGCCCGCCGTCGCTGCCCGCAGGGAGCCCGCTACCCCTCGTGGGAACGCGGTCCCCCGTGTGGCAACCGCCGACGAGGCGATTGAAGTCTGCTTCAATGTCCTCCGCGACGTCAACCTCGACATCATCGAGGAACTTGGTCATGCCCTAATAGCCGCCGGCAACGATTGGATCGCCCGGACGCAGGTTATTAGGAGCTACAGAACAGAAATTGCGAAGATCACTGCGTATGACATCCCAGCACATCTTCGCGCCAACCAGCGTCCGTGATGGGTAGTACGGCCCAAAGGAACAAACCCCGATCGCTGACCTTGGCATTCTACAATGCCAACGGAAATCTCCGCGACCAAAGGACTGAAATTGCTCAGTACCTCACCCAACATCAGGTTGACATCCTCCTACTGCAGGAGACCTTCCTCAAACCATCGCATAGAGACCCAAAAATTGCGAACTACAACATCATTCGCAATGATAGATTAGAAAACGCCAAAGGCGGAACGCTGATCTATTACAAGAGGTCCCTGCACTGCAGCAAACTCGACCCTCCTTCCCTAACAAACTTGGAATGCTCAATCCTCCGAATAGCGATGACTGGCCACCCGCCAATCAACATCGCCTCCGTCTACCTCAGCCCCACCAAAAGCTTGCTTGAGAGCGACCTTCAAGCCCTGTTTTCTATGGGAAACGCTACCATATTGGCTGGCGATTTCAATAGTAAACACACCAGGTGGCATTCGCTAACCAACTCGACGAACGGCGAAACCCTAATGAGGCTCGAAGAGTCCCTGGATTTCGACGTTGTAGCGCCCCTGGCTCCGACCCGCTATCCTACCGCGGAAGGCCAAAACCCCAGTGTCCTGGACTTTGCCCTACTAAAGAATATCACCTTGACAGTGTGTTCATTAGAGGTGCACTCAGACCTAAATTCGGACCATAGACCGGTCCTTCTCCAACTAGGACAGACCGACAATGGGCGCCCCGCTCATACAAGGACAATCACGGATTGGAAGAGACTAGCGAAAGCACTCAACCAACCCTCCCCCGACTTGGACGCGATACCCGAAAGGATATCGTCCACCGAACAGACCGACATGGCGATCTCCTCCCTCACCAACCACTTGCAAGCAGCCATCAAGGACTGCTCCAGGCAGGTCCCTTCTGTGGACCCTAACCACAGATTCGAACTGCCGGAAGACGCAAGGCGGTTGCTGACGGAGAAAACGCCGCGACAAGGGAACACGACCTCTACCCCACCGAAGAGGCCCGTTCTAGATTACGCTACCTTCAACGTCGAGTTAAGGAGCGCATGAAGGAACTCAGGGACGAAAGGTGGGGCGATTTCCTCTCTGAACTGTCACCGTCCCACGTCACTTACTGGCGTGTGGCACGAAGTCTCAAGTGCGATCAGATCTCAACCACTCCTCCTCTCAAATATCCGGATGGTTCCATCGCTTTCGATGATGACGAAAAAGCTGAATGCCTAGCAGACAGCCTGGAAAGCCAATGCTCTCCTAGTCGTGAACCAGTTGACCCAGATCACCTACGACGGGTAGAATCGCATGTAGAGAGCATCACCGCCTCCGCATCGGCTCCCCCCGTGACCGCACTCCCTCCAACTACGATTGAAGAGGTACAATCGATAATCAAATCCCTAAAACCCCGAAAAGCCGCCGGAGCTGACGGAATATCTAACGGCATATTGAAATGCCTACCCCAGACTCTATTACTGCTGCTAGTGAGCATCTTCAATGCTTGCCTAGCTAATTGTACGTTCCCAGACGCCTGGAAACAAGCAACGGTAATAGGCATCCCAAAACCAGGCAAAGACCTGAAAAATCCGTCCTCATATCGCCCAATCAGCCTCCTTAGCTGCATCGGGAAGATATACGAGAGAATCATATCGGCCAGACTCAAGATTTACACCGAATCTATGAATCTGATCCCGAATGAGCAGATGGGCTTCCGCGCAAAACACTCTTGCGTACACCAACTGCACCGCCTAACCGAACACATCCTAGGCAACCGCCGCCGCGGAAGACCCACAGGAGCACTCTTCTTCGATGTAGCGAAGGCATTCGACAAAGTCTGGCATGCCGGCTTGGTAGCCAAGCTGGCCATCATGGGCCTGCCTGACAGTCTCGTGCGCATCGTACGAGAATTCTTGTCGAATAGATCCTTCCGCTACAGAGTCGAAGGAACTCTTTCACGCCCCCGACCACTAAGAGCTGGAGTCCCGCAAGGGTCTGTGCTCTCTCCCATACTGTATGCATTGTACACCAATGACGTACCCCGGACCCCGCACGTGGAGTTAGCCCTTTTCGCTGACGACACTGCTCTATTCACATCCAGTACAAGTAAGGAGCTTATCTCCAAACGCCTCCAACAAGCAGTCGACGCGCTCGGCGCTTGGTTCAGGAAGTGGCGCATCGAGGTGAATCCGGAAAAGAGCGCAGCAGTGTTCTTCTCCAAAGACTCCCGCGGTGCAACACGACCCCCGGCATGGAGCACACAATCGCTCTTAAAAACGATATCTTTGTTCGGAAAATCCATTCCATGGGTTGACCGCACAAAATATCTGGGCGTTATCTTTGACAGCAAGATGACCTTTGGACACCACATCCAGAGAGTACGCAACAGAGCAGCCTTCTATCTAGGCAGACTCTCACCCATGATCAGTAACGTAAAAATGTCGCTTAGAAATAAGTTGACTCTTTACAAGCTGTGCATCCGACCTGTCATGACATATGCGAGCGTTATTTTCGCACACGCAGCACCATCTCTTCTGAATAAACTCCAACTCATTCAGAATAGGTTCGCACGTAGAGCCACGGGATCCCCCCGGGGTCTACGCACACGCGATCTACACAAGGACCTTGAGCTCCCATCCATGTTGAGATACCTCAAAGAAACGTCAAAACGTTACTTTGAGAAATGCTCTTCCCATCCGAACCCGTTAGTGGAACAAGCTGCTAACTACAGCCCGTCCAAGGATGTCCCCTTGCGGCACCGACGCCCGAGGAATGTTCTCTTTGATCCCGACGACCCCATCACGGTAGCTAATCGGCCATACGAAAATCTCCAGTCTCAAAGGAGACGGGGATTTTCCTTAGGCACACCGACACACCGCACTCGCCGGCGAGTGCGACGAAGTAGGAACAGTAGCTCGTTTTCCAGGTACCAAAATGTACCAGGGCGCTTCTCGCCACCAGTAGGCTCTTCTTAGGCCCTTAAGGCACCCTAGTGTCGGCCCTTAAGGCAATGAGCGTTTGCATCGCTCGCGAGTTTGCATCGCTCGCCATTGATCAAAGGCAAAGCCCATGGCCGAGGTTCGTCCCAACTGGGAGCCCCTTGCGCTTTTGCCGAAAAGGCTGAGTGGCGTCAAGCCCTCGCCTCAAACCGTCCCGCTGTAAATATTTAAGCTCTTAGAAGCTAATATTGTAGGTCCTGTCAAAAAAAAAAAAAAAACTCAGTGTGTCATTCAGTGTGTATCATCGAATTATACTTGTGAATCAAGAAATATATACCAGTAATCTGAACAAGGAGTTTCTCTTCAGCAAGAACCTAAAATACAGTCCAAAATCGTTGACCGATCGTCAACAGTGAATAAATAAATAAATAAATAAAATATATTTGGTAATACTTAAACCCGTGTTTCCTGTTCCTGATACAGACAGTCGAGAACATAATTAGTGACCCCTACTGTACTTATCACAGACCCTGGGGGCCGACATACAAAAAAACGCGCTGATTGTAGTGTACTAATAGAGTCATTATTGATCACTTGAGACTCCGATATCTCAATAAGCCAAGCACTAGAATCAGTTTATAGTTGGATGACGTCTCTACAGAACAATACACACCCTTTTTTCACCAAAAATTGGCGGGATCTTAACTAAATTTATTTTTTTCAATTCTTGTAGCTCCATCTCTTGGCAAGAAAAAGAACTAAATCTTTTTCTCAGGAATGGTACCACATTCTATGGGGTTCGGGCTTAGAACTAGGAATCCGCGCGCATTTTTTTTAATCTATGGGTTAGGATTATCCGTTCGGCTTGTAGCCAAGTGACAAATTCAAAACGCTAACGAATGTCGACAAGAACAAAATGTAAGGGATTGACAAAAGCTGCGGTAAATCACGTGGTCAATCTTATGTCAATTCCATACATTTTGTTCTTGGCGTATTTTGCGATTGTGACCGTGGCTTTGCCAAGCAGTAATCAGCTGGACTAAATTTGACCATTATTTCATCCTGACTATTATTACACAACCTTGAACTCTGTGTTGTCGACGATTTACCAGATATTGTGCAAATAATTCACATTGATAACTTTGTTATGAACGTTTTATTTTTATCACAGTTACCGATAAATGTTTGATGTCATTGTGTTGGTTAGATTAAAATATTTAGGCGCATGGCAAAACATGTTTCGTTATGAACAGTTATTTAAATACCTTTTTTATCAAGGGTTTCAAGGTCAAATGGATAATCAATAATTCGTTATAAGTATAGTTTATTAAGGTTTTAAATATTATTTGTTACTTTTTAGACAGAAAATTAATGAAAGATGATAAAATTATTATAATAGCTGGGGGGTTAAAACCATGCAAGATCCTGTTATTAAGCGGGACAGCGCATCACATGACGTAAGGCGACATCTCCCTTACTTACTGGATCTTGAATGGTTTTAAGAGATGATAGTAGGCCACCTGTGCCCCTAGTATGAGTTTTTCTTAACGCAGACGCTAGCGACTGCGTTAGGATTTTGTATGGGATTTTTTAGTTGCCTTACTATCCGCCAGAGGCGCTGTACAGGTTTGTCATACTAAATCGCTAACGTAGTCGCTAGCGTCTGCGTTAGGAAAAACTCATACTAGGGGCACTGGTCTCTCTCTTAACGCTTTCCCGGTTGCTTTCTCAGGGGGGTTACTATCGTCTCTTAAAACTATGCAAGATCCAGTGAGTAAGGGGGATATCGCTTTACATGATGTATTGGTGGTTGAAACCATCAGTAATAGAGTCCCAAGGGAAATGTGAAGTTATTTAGATTATTAAAAATATCTGCTTTTACTTCATACCAGTAATTAGTTTTATTCATAACTAGCTTTTGCCCGCGGCTTCGCCCGCGTGGTCTTCCCGGGATAAAAAGTATCCTATGTCCTTCTCCTGGTCCTAAACTACCTCCCTGACAATTTTCAGCAAAATCGGTTCAGCCGTTCTTGAGTTATAAGTGGAGTAACTAACACGACTTTCTTTTATATATATAGATAGATTAAATATAATAATACCTATTAAAATGATAATAGGTTTTACTACTGCAAAGATCTGCTTTTGGATCTACTAGCTGCTGCCCAGACTACATTCATACCAAATTTCATCTAAATCGGTTTAGCCGTGGATGCGTAACAGACCGATAAACAGTTTTTCGCTTATTATTTTTATTATTATTTTAAAGTCCAAAGTAACCCATAGAATATATATAAAAAAATGGTTATATTAAACATATTTTTCTGTTATTTTTTCATCGTGAACGTTTCTGAGAAATTTTTGATATTCTATTCAAAATATTGTTCCTTCCTCGTGGTTGGAATTTTTCCATTCTTCGTGGTCAAACTATTTAATTTATAAAACAATTACACCCTTACCTATGCCTTTATTTTCAGATGCTTCTCATAATCTGGACTCTGGCAGTAATCGCTGCCTTGACAATTTATTTCCGCCAGAAATACTCCAAATTTTACAAATATGGGGTTAAGCACTTTAAACCTATTCCTCTTTTTGGAAATATGGCTCGGATCACGTTCCGCATCGACCATATTACTGAAAGCTTTGACAGACTTTATAATGGGTTTCCCAATCAAAGGTAATTTTATACTTACTAAATTTTCAGGTAACAATAGGTGTCAGTAGGAATGTATACAAACAGTCTTCTCCTCTGTATGCGCCCAGTCATTAACAAAATATGACATGCATTTATTATATTTAAAGATATATAAAAAAACAAGTTCTTCTTTATTGTCAAAGACCATTAAGTCTCAGAACCTTAAAATTTTATTTATTTGGTAGTGATTTAGAACAGAGTTCTTAAATTTTAGATATATAGTGGTGATTGGATCTATTGAACATCTGAAAGTAACATAAACCTTTGTTGCAGATTCGTAGGTTCATATGAATTCGTGAATCCAGTACTGACGATTAAGGACCTGGAATTAATAAAAAAGATTACAGTGAAGGACTTCGAACATTTCCTAGACCACAGATCATTTTTTGATTCGAATGTCGACTCATTCTTTTTAAGAAATTTGTTTGCGTTGAAAGGTAAGCTTGATTTTTGAGCAATAGATATGATCTAGGAATCCAAAACCTTCTTCGGACCTTATCATTCATCTCCTTTGCAACTTTTAGCTTTATTATAAGGCCCATACAGACGACGTTTAGAGCTGTAAGTTAATACTTATACACAATGACCAAAGACAAATTTTGATCAATTTTGGGGTCTATGTCTAGATGTGGACTACTTGTGGATCAGATGATTGTGATAATTATGTTTTTAAAAGAGTAAATCAAATCTCTTTAATGAACGTATTTTCACTTATGTTATCATTTGCAGGACAAGAATGGAAAGATATGAGGTCAACCTTAAGTCCTGCGTTCACCAGCTCCAAAATAAAGCTTATGCTGCCGTTCATGGTAGAGGTTGGAAACCAAATGATCCTGACTCTTAAAAACAAGATACAGGAGTCTGGAGGTAAGAATTTATCCAAAAAGCATTTAGTCACTTTTTTGTCTTTCATGTATTTCAGCTGCCAACACTGGCATCATATTTCTAAGCTATCTAAACCTAAAGGCATCAGACCGAGTTAAGCCGCAATATTTTCACTTCTTTCCGAAGTACAAAGGAGCTTATGACCAATGCAATTCCCTAGTCATGACAAACTAACCGAAAACTCTCCTTGTTCTTAGTCTATATTCTATTAGTATCCATTTAAACTAAAACGAACCAGCACCCATAGCCAAGTGACAATTTCAAAACGCTAGCGAATGTCAACACTAACAAAATGTATGGACATAAGCTGCGGGAAATCACGTGGTCAATCTTATGTCAATACCATACATTTTGTTCTTTTCGTACCTCGTTTGCGATTGTGACTTTGGCTATGCCCCCAAGAGTGCTATTTTTGAAATGTATGATAGAGCAAAATTGGTGCGTCGAATGATAATCTTTCGATGTAACCGGTGACTCGAACTATTATCAAAATAGCACTCCAGCCAGTTGTTCTATTGATAAAAATAAGGATTATGTTAGGTTATCTTCATATATTTTATAAACACATTCTTCAATCTTTTCGTGATAAGATAATGTTCATTGATATTGTTTACAGTGATTATGTTTATCAATATTTTATTCTTATCAAAAAGATTATATTTTTAAATTATTATTACAGAATGCAAGGCTAAATAAACTTAAGGGCTAGGTAAATCTATGTGATTGGTTCTCATATATTAAAGGTCTTTTCTTATCATTTTAAATATGATAAGTTGGGATCTGGGAAGTACGCCACGCCTTATACTTTTTATAAAATATTTTATTCATTTTTTCCTAGCTGTATGCTGGGCATAAGCCTCGCTCTTCTTCCATGCGTCCCTGTCCTGTGCCGCTTCTTTCAATCCTTTTCGAAGACCCTTAAGTCATCTGACCATCTTTTTCTTGGCCTTCCTCTCTTTCTATACCCATCCGCTAGGACCTGGGTTGTTTGTAATCCTCCACAATTGACGTCAATAAGTGATAAGAATATCCTATATTGAAAATAAACAATTTTAATTTTAATTTGGAATTTGAATTTGAAAGCCCACCTCTCTGTTACTCAAATATCAGATGCAGGGAAAAAAGCATCCAGGCTAAAGTGGAATTGGACGGGTCACGTGTGCCGCGTGAATTTTATTCATAACCACACAAAAATAAATTTTAATAGAAAAACTCAGCCACGAATTCCAATTAAATCCATCGATATTTCTTTATCAACTAAATCACTTTAAATATCAAAAGTGGTTAAGTAAAAGTCACAAGATCATCATTATTTTAGGTACAAACAGTTTACTAGTGGATATTGACCTTCATAACGTTCTCTAGATCTCATTGAGTAGCAGCCTGAATCTAGCATCTTCCTGCTTTAACTAAATCGCTTGATCAAGTGGTAGTTAGATGTGTCACTCTATATGTTTCCATTTCAAAACCTTACTGCTTCTCATACAATCTCGCAAAGGAATTCCGATCATACGACCACAAAGATTCTTTTTCAAAATTCTTCAATCTGTTGCCCAGCCTACAAATCAAATTTTTATTGTTATATTTCAAGATGGCTACACAGACGTAGAAGGCAAGGACCTGACGACCCGCTACGCAAATGACGTCATCGCTTCCTGTGCATTCGGGCTCAAGGTTGACTCTCATATGGAACAAGACAACGAATTCTACAGAATGAGCAAAGCTGCTACCACTTTTAACTTTCGACAGCTGTTAAAAATGATAGGATTTATGGTCTGGCCTAAAGTAATGTCGGTAAGTCAGATCGTAATACTTCTACTTATTTGGTTTCATTTGCTTTAATTTATTGTAGCTACATTTTTAGTTAACCTTAACTTGAGCCAGAAAGTTCAATACTACCTGCATCATAAACATTGTTTCAGTTATTAAAAATGTCATTATTTCCTCAAGAAATTAAGAATTTTTTCAAAAGCATCGTAATGAATACAATGCATAACAGAGAAGAGCACAATATTATCAGACCTGACATGATACATCTGCTCATGGAAGCCAAGAAAGGTAAAAATACATTTTCTTCTAAATCTATATATCTATCTTTATAATAAAAATGTCTAAGGGTTTTGATTTTATATTATCATAGTTTAACTCGTTAGCTTTTTGACAGAATTAATTTATCATTAATTAATTAGTAGGCAGGTAGTAGGTAGGCATAGATTAAAAAAAATCGTTGGAAACCGCGCGCAATTCCAAATTCTTTGGGTGTAGGAGTATTTCTTAGTAACTCAAAGTTACATGTACTTTATAAGTTCGAGCGCCATAATGGCCAGGGATGTCAGAATAGAAAAGATACATCTTGTGGGATTGACACATGTTACCATTTCCTTTCTCATACTTGCATTTTTCTTTATGACTTTAGGCCAGTTGGTGCACGATGACCAGACGGCGGCTGATACTGCTGGTTTTGCGACGGTTGAAGAATCTTCTGTTGGAAAGAGAGAAATAAACAGAGGTAAGCTTTTTGTTTTTGTCTTTCTCTTGTTTACAATGTAACGCGTCGCTTAAATCCTCTGTTATATTGAGTTGCTATGTTACTTGAATCTTGAGCAATCTTGGAGTTAACAAAAAATGCTGTTATACTTTCTTATACTGGGTTCTTATAGATTCTCTCATTCGCAAAAAAACTAGTCAGCATTATTTTTTGCTGTTAATTTATTGATCTACCTTCTACTAATCCAAAAATCTTCTCGTTTCAGTATGGTCCGACAATGATCTAATCGCTCAAGCAGTATTATTCTTAATGGCTGGTTTTGAAACAGTATCTTCAGCGATGTCTTTCGGTCTTCACGAGCTGACTGTCAACCCTGAAGTCCAGGAGAAGCTGTATCAGGAGATCAAAGAGAACGAGATCAAGAACGGTGCCAAGTTTGACTACAACTCCATACAGAACATGACTTACATGGATATGGTGGTATCTGGTAAGATAATACGAATAGAGTTCATTATTTTGACTTTTCTTTTCTTTTTGTTGAATCGAAATTGCTGGTTTTTTAATAAGTATTAACCTTGATTTTAAGAGACGCGTCTTTTATTAACCAAAATACTAGTCACACAGGTTATAAGTAAATAACTTATGTGAAGTTTTAACAAATATCTTCATTCACGGTTACTATTCATGATCAATAATATTTATTTTCTTCAATATTATCCACTTTCCCCTTATTTATATCGATGACTCTCTTAACTCTACATAACTTATTTCTTTTATGCAGAAATTCTCAGACTTTGGCCACCAGCTCTCGGCTTAGACAGGGTATGCATCAAAGACTACAATTTGGGAAGGGCTAATGATGAAGCTGAACATGACTACATAGTAAGTAAAGAGTATATCTATTAAAATATTCTAAAACAGAAGGTTTAAATTCCAAATGATAAACTTCTGCTACACCAAAACTGTTCCGCATGCGTCGAATTTATTTCAGAAATTTAAAGATCGCTTCCAATAATTTAAAGAGAAATTTAATCCCTATTCGCTACCAAATAAAGGCCTATGTTATACAAACTTGGTCACACTCATAATATGTCTCTCACTTTGAATCAAACGCATAAGCGCAAAAAATTTGGAATCGCGCGCGGACTCTCAACAATTTTTTTTTTTTCTATGCATAAGCGCGAAACAGTTTTTAGCGACATTTTTCATTTGATCAGTTAATTTAATTATTTCAGGTTCGTAAAGGAGAAGGTCTCGTTATTCCTGTACGGAATCTCCACCGCGATCCTCAGTATTTCCCGGATCCCTTAAAATTTTACCCTGAACGGTTCTTGGAGGAAAACAAACATAATATCAACCCTCTCGCCTTTATTCCCTTTGGGGTTGGACCAAGGAATTGTATTGGTAAGTAAGCCAATATCACCTTTTCTTTAGTTACTTACTACCTAAACAAATGATGGCTAAATGTAAAATATATATAGACATCAACAGTTTCTAAAATTTATTTTTCAATTTTAGCTACTTACAATAATTTTAAATTACTCTAGAAACTAAAAAAGTATTTACATAATTTAAAAAAAAATACAATTTCTAAGGCATTCGACAACAGCAGGGATAGCGACAGTAGCAGGAATCGATTTCAACTGGTTGTCTGGAATAAATTGCTTATTGCTATATTGTCTTTTGAGCATAATGTTTACTTTTTACCCTTGAAATAATAAATAATTATAATGTAAGTTACAAGATCAATTGACTCTTTATTCCATGGTCTAAGAAAGGTCAATCAATCCAGTATCATAACACACACTGTAATAGGCAATCGACCATGCACACCTTGTGTCTATTTAACTTCATTGTTTTCTTTGGGAAATAGGTTATATTCTGAATAATTTTCAGGGTCAAGATTTGCTCTCTGCGAGGTAAAAGTGATGCTGTATCAACTACTGCAACACTTCGAGCTGTCTCCGTGTGAGAAGACCTGCATTCCAGTAGTGCTCTCCAAGGATACCATCAATATGTCAATAAAAGGAGGCCAGTGGATGAGATTGAAGATACGCAAGTAAATGTATCAGTGCATTTATTGGGAAGCAAACTGTCTTGCTCACTTGTTAGATTTTTGTCAAAGACAAAAAAATTCTCAATGTTTATAGAAAAATTAAAATATTTTAATGATTACTTGTACTTTTAATCGTTTTACTTGAAAACCTTTATAACGTAATAATGGTACTGTACATCACAATCAGCTTTTGGAAATGTAGTTCAAATGATTAATTATTTGACGGTATCACGATGATATATGACCTTCAGTCATGATGCTAACAACTATTTTCATCACCGCACCTCTCGCCATCATTCAGAAAATTCTTCCTCATACCCTAGATTACAAAGACAAGCGAACAATTTTTATCGTTAACCTATACCATCGATAAAATATTACTAAAGTAGTAATATTTTATCGATGACCTATACTCTCCCACTGCTGGGCAAAGATCTCCCCTATCTCTTTCCTAACCTCTCTTTGTTCCACTGCATCCTGCCATTTCAGCCAGCTCTCGAACTTTCTCAGGTTATCACTTCAGCGCATCCGTATGGCGACAACACAAGATAAATTTTCTATTATGAACTGTCATGTTTTTTTCAACTGACTACATTAGAAAGGGTTCAAAATAAGGCATCGATAGATATCTTCAAGATCGGTCTGAAACTGCCTCCATGGTCCAGTGGTTGAGGCGTTTTGCCTGTAGATCCGGGGGTCGTGGGTTCGATTCCCACGGGAAGCATACTTTGTTTAGTTGTTTCTAGTTTGGTTAAGATATTGCAAGCTTAAATCACCTGATTATCTGATAATAAAGATGATTCCGTGCTTCTGAAGGCACGTTAAGCCGTTGGTCCCGGCTGCCATCTGGTAGTCGTTAAAGGAACCACGTCAGAGTCCGAGAGGCGGTTCCTCAGAACTCTGACACCAGGGTGTGCATGGTCGATTGACCGTGGCGCCTACTCAAAATGATGATGATGATTCAAGATTGGTTATGCGGTTCGGAAATGTCAGAGCAGACTTGTGATTTAACCAGGTAACTGCTGGTATTATGACACTTAATTATATGAGGATAAAATAAAAAAATAAAAATCACAAGATCATTCAACATTTATATATTTTTACACTATAAATTATGATCATAACTTACATAAATATACAGCATAAACTACATACCTACAAAATTTTTGTCTTACTTACACTAACGTTTATCTTTTTCTTTCTTTTATCTTGGTATATTACATTGAAAACCTCCAACAGACAATGAGCAAACAACTTATTCTGGATACATTGGGTAGAGACAAAACATCAAAACACACAACTACAGCCTGTCGATTCTATAGATTTCAAACAACCCTACAACTTGCTTCCCACGTCGCTATCACTCACATTTCGCATAATATACAAAATGACAAGTGAGAAGTGAGCTATGAAGTGACGGGGAAATTATACATCTTACGTCATCTCATACAAAATCCCACGTCCAATCTATTTAATCTCGCTGACACGCTCGCAAGGATAGCGCTAGTATAGATTCGAATTATCAACCGAGTTTTTAGAATGCCATTCAAGAAACTCACAGCGGATTCAGATTTAAAGTTTAAAATAAAAGTTTACAGAATCAAAGACCAGGTATTTAGCTGGATGGATACTCCAGACAAGTTAAAAGATGGCTCATTGTATAATCCTGGTAGATACAGATAGGTTTCTACTGGAGACCAAATTTTGGGTGAAGGGTTACTCATAATGTCAGTTGTTACAAAAAGAAGGCGAAAGCAGTAACTTTCAAACTCGGCTCCTTTCTGTCCCTCGTTATTATTTTTTGCACTTTCTTCCAATCAAATATATACTTATCATATTCCTACTTTCGAACTTTCAGTCGCATCCATTGTCCCCCCTTCGCTTTGATGTTGAAAGTTTCTGTAGTCAACACAGGAGGAATGGAGGTCTTCTCACACGGAGACAGCTCGAAATGCTGCAGCAGCTGGTACAGCATCACCTTTACCTCGCACAGAGCGAATCTGGACCCTGAAATTGTATAAAAAACAAATATTAACAGGGTAGGACTTGGTACAAAAATCTTTTTTTTTTTGGTATTTTATTCTTGCCTGTTTTAGAGACGGTTCTTTGTTTAGTGAAATTCCTACTATGAGGGTGCGTAAAGTTACAAAAAAAAAGCAAGTGCTAACTGAAAAGGCAATATAAATAAAGATCCAATTCAAGGTAGGTAATACACAAAAAACAGTCCCAAGAAAAAGCATACGTAACACGTAAATGACGGCTGAAGACAGGGAGACATAGAAACTAACTACTCTACTGACAATGTTTTAAATTAAGAAAGGCAAAGTATTTTGTTTGTTTGTTTGTTTGTACTAAAACAAAAGTAAACACAAAAGCATATAATTTAAACAAAAATACAATGACGGACTTATCCCAGAAAAGGATCTCTTACAGTCAACCAGTGAGTGAGAGAGGATGCTTATAAGGAGCGTAGAAGTACAATAAACTATTATTGAGGACAAACATTAATTTTGTCTAGCTAGATATACGTACATGCATCTATAAATAATATATAAATAAATAAACCAACTTATTTTATGTGTGTAGATAACTCACCAATACAATTCCTAGGTCCGATACCGAAGGGCGCATAAGTTATAGGGTCGATTTTGTGTTTATTTTCTTCTGAAAACCTTTCAGGATCAAACTTTAGAGGATCCGGGAAGTATTGGGGATCGCGTTGGAAATTCCATACAGGAATGGTGAGACCATCACCTTTTCGGATCTAGAAACAACAATAGGTGAAATTTAAAGTAAATATTTAAAGGATTTTGTACTTAAAAGGCAAAGACGAGATACTACATAGAAGTAAGAAGTGCGTGACAGTTTTTAATTATATGGGGTAGTGTATTTATAAAAACCTGCGCTGTGCAGTGCCTACTATACGGCCGACCATGCATATAAAGCACAAAAACTTATGCTCACCTTTTTACCATTAAGAGTAGAAATGACAGTGATATGATTAGCTGTCTCATACACCGAAGAATTAACCTTAATTCAATTACTTACAATGTAGTCTTGCTCAGCCTCATCATTGGGTTTTCCCAGGTTGTAGTCTTTGACACATAGTCTATCCAAACCGATAGCTGGTGGCCAAAGTCTGAGGATTTCTGTAAATTATAAGTTTATAAGATGAATGAAGCTTGTTTGTTTTACTTTTACTTAATCTTTTCTATTATTTCATTTAATCTTAAGATTTGTCAATTATCTAATCAGTAGTGAACTTACCCGATACCACCATATCCATATAAGTCATGTTCTGTATGGAGTTGTAGTCAAACTTGGCACCGTTCTTGATCTCGTTCTCTTTGATCTCCTGATACAGCTTCTCCTGGACTTCAGGGTTGACAGTTAGCTCATAAAGACCAAAAGACATCGCTGATGAAACTGTTTCGAAGCCAGCGATGAAGAATAGTACGGCTTGAGCGATTAAATCATTGTCAGTCCAAACTGAAAAACGATTGATAAAAGTCTCAGTCTAAAAACTCAAGTATATGCAGCTTCAAATGTTTAATAGCTTTGTTACTAATTGCGATCATTTAATTTCAAAGTGTATATATGTTAAATTATTGCAACTTATCTTCATGAAAATGATGTTATTTCAGTTTTGTTTTATCATCTCACCTCTATTTGCCGCTTTCTTTCCAACAGATGATTCTTGAACAGTAGCAAAACCAGCATTAGCATCTTCTGTGGTCTGGTCCTCGTGCACTAACTTTCCTGTTAATATTAATTCTTTAAGTATAGAATCAGTATTAAAATCTCAATTGCTAAATGCACAAAGTATACACAGACAAAATATTCACAAATTCTATAATTTTTGTGAGTAGATAAAGATAAAATAAGTTTAATTTTGAGAATTATAAAAGTAATAATAAAACACAAACGATCTTTCTCTAAAATAGGCCCTTACTCAGGAGGCTGGTGTACATAACATTCAACGCTGGCAGGTTAACTAAATAAGTTAAGTGTGAGACATCAAGGGAAAATAATTTATGAAAGATTGACATCGCTGTAGATGGTAAATGGTTTACAAGCAAAGACACTTAAAACAATGCGCAGTGAACTAGAAAAAGCAAGAAAATACGAATTTACAAAACTTGTTAGAATGCTGCCAGGAATAAAGGTAGAAAGGAGATTATGAAAAGCCTATAATGAGCTTAAGCGAGATTCCCTTACCTTTCTTAGCTTCCATGAGCAGATGTATCATGTCAGGTCTAATGATGTTATGGTCCTCACGGTGACGCATCGTATTTAATACGATGTTTTGGAAGAAACTCTTAGTTTGCTCAGAAAATAAGGATTGTTTCAATAACTAAAACAATATGGATAGTGTTAATGTTTAATTTACTCGTAGCGTAGAATAAATTGTCTTCAAAATATTGTGGCATTATATTTATGTTTCTGAACTTATGTGGTCCCCAAAAGTTATTAAATTTTTAAATTATTGACAATATTGTTAGTTACTATGCACTTCAACCTTATGTTTTAAAATTAACCTTAAATTACTCTTAAAGAACCACTGCGATTTCATATTTCTATGGTGTTAAATTTACTAATCTTTTATTTATTCGTTATTTATGACGAAATATTGAGATTTTTTCATTTGATCGAACTAACGAATTTATGTAGTATTTCACTGTTTTTGAAAAATGAGATGCAAATATGCCGTCTACGAGCATTATGCTAATGGTTCAAATTTTACTTACCCTCATCAAGCCAGGGAATGAACCGAAACCGAACAACTTCAGGACTTGTTTGAATGTAAAGGTAGATGCCTCTTTACCTCTCTCATAAAACTCATTATTCTGTTCAACGTGAGAGTTGACCTTGAGGCCAAATGCGCAGGAGGCGATGACGTCATTGGCATAACGCGTAGTCAAATCCTTGCCTTCGACATCCGTATAGCCAACTGTAATGGGAATCATCAATTCTTTAGTGTTAAAAACAATATTGATTAACTACTTCTACAGCTTTTTAGTTTCAATTGATTTCAACCATCTTTCGGGTTAGGTTCGTATATTAGAAACAACGGTTACTTTTTTTGTAGTACAAGTTCAGTACTACAGTCTGAAAGTACCTTATCATCATCTTACTTTTTCTTTATGTCTTCCCTGATCTGATAATTAAGGAATAATATATTATGAAGTTTGAGACTCGACATTATGTTTTTTTTTTTATCGAATATTTTCCTCAAGCGTACTAAGTTCTAAGACTAAGGTATTGTTTATTTTACTGTTGTTGAACTACGCTAAGAAACATGTTAAGCAGACAATTTATTTTGCATATGAATGATTGAATAAAATTGAAGACAAGACTATTTAATTCAAAAATCATGGAAGTGTTGTAGCCCTTGACAAATTCCTGATAATAATGATCTACTCTCTCACCTCTAGACTGTTGTATCTTTTCCTTGAGAGTCATCACCATCTGGTCCCCGACTTCCACCATGAACGGCAGCATGAGCCGCATCTTGGAGCTGGTGAACGCTGGACTCAAAGTCGATCTCATGTCCTTCCATTCTTGTCCTGAATCATAATAAATATCTACTTGAAACATTCTACAATACAAGATATACCTTCACATACAGAAGCATATTAATTTTAAATATTATCACACACATAAAAAATTGCTCTTTTAATCCTCTTCTTCTATTATTCTATGTTCCTTTCTGTGATATGTTCGGTAAAGTTAATCAACTGTTCTTATCAAAACGTTTGCTTGCGAGGTCTAATGGTTTAAGCGTCTACGTTTCTATAATCTTGGGTTCGAGTGGATCTCTCAAGAATCATTATATACTATGTACATGTTGTTTCCAGTTTAATAAGGGTTCAATAACCTGTACCGCCAAATCAGGACCATGTTTAAAAAACGTATCCTGGGCTCTGAAGCATAAGGTGAAGGCGCAACCAGGGAACGCGTTTAGACGAAGAAAGATATCGCAGGCTTCAGGCACCTTATTATCCGATAATTAATATAACCGAACTTTAGGAAGCACGTTAAACTGCTGGTCTTGGCTGTCATCTGGTAGTTATCAGAAAACACTTAAGAGACCCAGATGTGCTTTTAAAAGATTCAGGAGAGTGTGTAGATTCAGTTAACCTTGGGGCTGAGCTTGGCTAACAACGACAGAATTTCAAAACGCTAACGAATGTCGACAAGAACAAAATGTATTGAATTGACAAAAGCTGCGCTAAATCACGTGGTCGATCCTATGTCAATCCCATACATTTTGTTGTTGTCGACATTCGTTAACGTTTTGAGATTGTGACGTGTGTGACTATATAAATAAAAGACTTACCACTAAGTGAAAAAAGATTTCTGCCGAAGAAGGAATCAGAAGTTTCGAAGAAGGGTCGGTGGTCAAGGAAGTGCTCGAAATCCTTCACCGTAATCTTCTTCACCAGCTCGAGGTCTTTGATCAGCAGCAGTGGCTTCACAAACTCGTACCTGCCCACGAATCTAAAAAAAAATATTTGATGTGTTTGAACACCAGCCAAATGAGATCCTTATTATTGGAGGCCAAAACTCACTTTGGATCGCTGCGCCATTTTTAAGTCACTTAACCAAATTATACAGTTATTATTTAGTACGTGAAACTAAACTAGTTTCTTTGAAAAATCTGTATAATTGTTACAAAAAATCTAGTGATCAGCTGACAGGATTCTATAAAGGAGGTCGAATGTGTATTTGGATTTAAGGTGATACCTCGGTGAACACTAGCGCCACCGTCATTTAAAAATCATTACTCACTGAAAACACAAGTTATCAAAATTCCTCTGCTGTAATTAAGATTCTGGATCTGAAGTTAATTTTAAACATATTAAATTATTAAATTATAATTCCCTATAGTTACAAATTGCATTATTGCTTAAAACGGCCACTTTTAGCAGTTTTGCAATTTGTAACTATATGGAAGTATAATTTAATAATTGAATATGATTAAAATTAACTTCAGATCCAGAACCATAATTACAGCAGAGGGATTTTTGATAACTTGTGTTTTCAGTGAGTAATGATTTTTAAATGACGGTAGCGCTAGTGTTCATCGAGGTATCACCTTAAGTACAAACTCCTTTATAGTCAAAGATTTAAAAAAAAATTTGCGTCGCGTTTTATAGTCTTTTACGTACCTAATAAGCATAATAAAAAAATTTGGTACCTATAATATATATGTCACCGGAAAATAACAAGATCTGCAGGTTTATAAATTTCCTAGGAAATTTATAAACTTTCGTAGGATTCCAAACAAGAGATAAATTGTATTATTTTACGCCCACATTTTCGCTAATTGACAAACTTACCGGGTTCACGCGTAAAATAATAAGTAAGCAATAATTAAACGCGTTGTGCGCTCTGATTGGTTGAATAAGTCATGTGTTCCTTCTTCTCCCGAATCTTCTCTCTCAACCGCCATTGTTCGCCACGGAACATAAACAAACCGGTTGCGCGTGTGTTTTTGTAAAGTTTTTAATGTTGTTACTGTGTTGGAGCTGTGAAAATAGTTTTATTTTGCTAAGGTTATTAAAGTAGACCCATTATGAGCAACCTAGAAGCTGCGGTCAGCCAAAATGGTGAAGATAGCGCGGCAAATGCCAGACAATTTGTTGACGAAGTGAAATTTACCACAGAGCTACGAAAGTTTTATAGTGGTCATGACCAAAATAGTAAGAAGTCGGAATGGACAGAGGAAAAAGTTAAAAATGTCATTAAAATGATAGAAAATTTTAATAAAGCTAAAGTTTTGGGACGTCGGCCCACGGACAAAGAATACTATCACGCTAAAAAGTATGATATTATGACTTTTAGTGACGAAAAAGTCTTGATAATGAAAAGGAAATCTCAGCAAGATCCCGTGGTACAAATAGTTCCAAGCAGTCAATACTATCAACGAATTCTCGATACACATGTTGCTACAGGTCACGGACGGCGTGACAAAATTATTTACGCATTGAAAGACAAGTACATGGTTCCAGTATTTGCCATAAATATTTTTCTCCAAATGTGCAAAACTTGTCTTTCCAAAAAAAGTTTTCCTAAAACTGGGATAGTCGTAAAACCCCTCATTTCAGATGACTTTAATAGAAGAGGACAGGTAGATCTTGTGGATTTTCAATCATCTCCAGATGGGGAGTACAAATGGATGCTTCAGTACCAAGATCATTTGACCAAATTTTGTTTTTTACGACCACTAAAGAGTAAAGAAGCAAAAGAAGTTGCAATAGAGATTTTGAAGATATTTTTAGAAGTTGGTTGTCCCAATATCCTCCAAAGCGACAATGGACGAGAGTTCACGGCATCAGTATTGAAAGAAATCGTAAGCTTATGGCCAACTTGCAAAATTGTGAATGGAAGACCCAGATATCCCCAAAGCCAGGGGAGTGTAGAACGCTCGAACCAAGACGTGAAGAATATGATTCGGGCTTGGATGGTGGATAATAATTCCACTAATTGGTCAATAGGTTGTTACTTCGCTCAATTTCAGAAAAATTCATCATACCATTCTACGATTGCTAGGACACCGTTTAAAGCCCTGTTTGGAGATGAACCAAGATGCGGTCTAACTTCTACGCATTTGTCTAGGAATATAATTTCTCAGTTTGAAATGGAAGAGGATTTAGAGAAATTTTTAGAAACTATAAATGACAATAAACATAAGACCGTTAATGACGATGAAAATATAACTTCCGATCAAGAAAATCTTTCTAAAACTCATGATATTGCCAGCACAGAGTCAATTAATATGACAGAAAGCATGACTGAGACTGAGCGAGTCGAAGTACTCGTAGTTGGCAGCGAAAGCACGGTTGCAAATACAAACCATATCATGCACGACTTTGACATGATAGCACATGAAATCGAGATTCCAAAAAAAGTTGGCGAATCAGATACATTATTTTGTCACATATGTAACAAGGAATCATCCGGGGCTCATACTTGTATGAAATGTAAACGTATCACACACGTAATCTGTGGAGAGTCAACAGAAAACAATGACGAAGGATATGGTTCGCAGTTGATATGTAATTTGTGCACAAATGAAATAAACATCCTGAGAGAAAGGAAGGACTCGCACTTGAATTTAAAAAGAGCAGCAGAAAAAATGACAGCACATTCCTCTAAGAAGTTCAAAAATATTGATGTGGGTGCTACTGTGTTAGTCGAAGTTCCAAAAGTAGATAGAGGGCCTTTAGATAGCAAGAATGTGGTCGGCAAAGTCATAGAGAAAAGGAATGAATTATACAAAGTCGGCACTTCTTTTGGAGTCATTAATGACTGGTTGCCTCGAAACGCTGTCCTTTCAACCCCAGGAGAAATATTAACTGATGATCTTCCAGAGGTTGGACTACTTTACTATTTTTTATATTATACCTATAAACATGTAATCCATTTTTAATGTGCTATTTATTTTTATATTTACAGGTTAAGTTACCATTAAGAAAAATATCTGCGATGTCTTCTACATATGGTGGGCAAGGAATAAAGCAATGCAACTGCAAAAAATATTCTAAGGGACAATGTTTATCTAATAAGTGCAATTGTAAAAAAGCTAATATTTTGTGTAATTCGAGATGCCATAAATCTTTGACATGTTGCAATAAGTAGATAATCGGGGATTTAGTAGGTAAGTACGAGTACTTGCATAAGTTTCAATTTCCTTATTAAATTTTATTATGTTTCCAAAAAAATATACTTGAAAACATGTAACAAATCACATGTTTTCAAGTATATTTTTTTGGAAATTTGCTTGAGACTCACGGATTTTTTTTAAATTTAATATTAAAATGTTTGTTCTTTCTTTTTATAATAAACCTCTTTAATATCGTAGAACACGATTTCTGTTGTTTTATTTTGGTAGAGTGAAGTAGCGGGGGTAGTAGTGGGTTCATTAGCATATTATGTAAAAAAGTAACCCTGTATTATAGGTTCCTACCTAGTTTCAAAACTGATAATTGCAAGCCGCTAGACCCGTGTCAGAGAAGGATTTATAGTTTGGTAAGTCTGATTGTACCTAAGTCTATGGACACAAGCATTGCCACTATTGACATCGACCAATTAGAGAGCAGTGTGTTATTTGCCGTGTTCCAAACAAGCGTAATATTAAAAGTTCTTCTGTGATTTGTCGAACCGTTTAGAATGTTACAAATGAATATCCGTTAGTTTATAAATTTACTACAAGACGTCGCAAATTGATAAATTTGCGATAATGTGGGCGTAAAATAATACAATATATCTCTCGTTTAGAATCCTACGAAAATTTATAAATTTCCTAGGAAATTTATAAACCTGCGGATCTTGTTATCTTCCGGTGACATATATAAGTTTTAATGCAAAAACAGGAGCATTAAAGTCTGACATGTCTAGGGTGCGATGTCTGATTTAGATTTTTATCCGGAGCAGATCACTATCCTCATTCTTGCGTTTTCCCGGTGGCATCCTCAGCCGGTTGTCTCGGAGCTCAGGGTTGATCCGGAGCAGATAGACATACATAGCTCTCCAATTCTCTATCTGATGTCATCTTCAGCGGTCAAGCTCCTCTATGAATCTGATAAAGAGTTGGCTGGGAGAGTCGGTCAGGGTCACCTTCGAAAAACATAGTGCGACCAAATCGCAGACGTATTGAAAAAAAAAGATTTTAGGAGTAACCAAAATTGGCGAGCGTGTATGACGAGAGTGACGAGTGTGGAAGAAGCGAGTGAGGTCTGTAAGGATGCCTACCCTTGCGGGAGACAGGCGTGATGATATGCACGAATGTGTACGTACCTTTCATTGGGAAAACTATCATACACAGATTCGAAGTGCTTCGTAAAATGGTCTAGTCTAAAAATGACTCTAAACATGTTGCCAAAGGGGGGAACAGGCGTTATGTGCTTAACGCCATATTTGCTGAATCTGGAGTAGGCTTGGCGGAAGAACAGCGTCAGTGCTGCTGCAATCACCAGAGCCCAGATGACGAGCAGCATCTGCAAAAGGCATGATATTTAAAACCTATATCCTTATTACTGAATTGTTTTCCCTCCATGAGGGCACAGAATAAATAATACTCCAAACTTTAATCCATGGGAAAATCTCAATTTGATCAAAACCCCATAATTTTACTAAACTGTATAATGTAAATATGTTTTTTGTCTCTTTCCCACTTACCGACATTTTACGTGAAAGAACGAGACGAAACATATGTTAGCTTAAAGAGGGTTATCAAACGTTTCTTAATACGAGGGTAATAATATAAAGAGTCTAGTACTTATCACTACAGGCATAGATTAAAAAAAAAATTGCGGACCACGCGCTATTTGAACTTCTTTGACTTTAGGTAACATTATTGATAGATCAAGAACAAGGACGATGGTCCCCCAAATTGTCAAATTATGTCATTGATGTCAATTGGTGTCAATGCCAACGAGGCTATAGGTAGTAAATTAAATACGTCATTCTATTGTCGAGCTTCTGTAGCGGTGTTCGATTAGATAGCCTAGCCGGGCAATGATAAGCAAGCGAAAGCGAGCGGAGCCTGGTTTGGATTAGTCACCACTAGTGGCATTTCTAATTTGAGCTCCATCGCGTCGGAAGGCACGTTAAGCTGTTAGTCTTGGCTGTTATCGCTAGATGGCTGTCGTTAGCCTGTGTCAGAAGATTTTACAAAGCCTGGAAAATCTAACAGTGTTGGCCACTTACACTTCATCTGGTTGCCCAGTAAAAAGGGTTATGGAGGTCAGACGGTAATCGGTAATAAACTGGTACCGACAATTCTAAGACCATAGTTAAAAGCGGACCGTCATGGTCGCATAAAGAAGATGAAGACGTTATCTCATAGATAAAAAAAGAAATTGCGTCGCGACCGCGCGCTATTCAAACTTCTTTGCGTTATCTAGTCGTTTGACAAGCGTGAGCGTAGCCGAGGTGAACCGATGTTGCCCGAAAATATATATATATATATATATATATATATATATATATATATATCAATACATATAATAAGACACTAAAATGCGAGTGTCTGTACATTTAATATTTTTCAAAAAAACTGATTGAGTGCGATTAAAAAAGAGTAACAGAAACCGAAAAGACAGTTTTTGGAATTTTTGTCTGTCTGTATGTATGTATGTATGTATGTCTGTCTGGTACGTTATAACTTCGAAAATACTCAACGGATTTAAACGCGGTTTTTACAGTTGGATTACATATAATTAGGAGCGTTGTCAAAACTTTGTTTCGTCAAAATCGGTTAAGGGAAAAAGAAGTTATGGTCGATTGAAAATTTACTTCAAACACTGCTTTAAAATTTTTAATGCGTTTATTTGCGTACCTATAGACAGAACCCATTTGAAATTTCGGCAGTAACAAGCAAAGCATGTTGGCCTATCGGTAGAGGTCACGGATCATATTTTTAAGTAGAGGGTTCGAATCCTGCTAGACATCACTTCTTTTGTTTTTACCCTTTTTTTGTTTTGTATTAATTTTTTTAAAGTCTATTTTTTTTAATATTTTAGTAAAGAAATGTTTCTAGAAAGTAGCTGGATCGAATCCTGCCACAAACAATAATTTTCTGTTTTCGTTTTTTATTTGTTTTCTAGAATTATTTTCTTACTTAAAGAAAGCTCTTAGCTTTAATTCCGTTAATATAAAAGTAATTTGTACTTATCTATCTATACATATAATAAGACAGTAAAAATCGAGTGTCTGTACATTAAATATTTTTCTAAAAAACCTCTACGGGGCAATTAAAGAAGAGTAATAAAAACCAAAAAAAAAACAATTTTTGCAATTTTTGTCTGTCTGTCTTTCTGTCTGTGTGGTGCGTTATAATTTCAAAACTACTCAACAGATTTGAACGCTGTTTTCACAGGTGAATTACATATAATTAGGAGCGTTGTAAAATCTTTGTTTCATCAAAATCGGTTAAGGGAAATAGAAGTTATGGTCATTTAAAGTTTACTACAAGCACTGCTTCAAAACTTTTAAACAGTTGAATGCGATTTACATAAACGTATTTAATTTAGATAGAGCTAGAATTTCTACTTATATCAATAAAGACAAAAACACACTGCAGTCTCTATTAAAGAATGATGGCGGAATTTTTACGAATAAAAAAAAAAATACGGATGAGTTGATTTTTTTTTTACAACATCATAAGAGTCCCAGAAATACATTTCTGTAAATAAAATATTTTTAAACCCCCGGGAAAAAAACTAGATTTTTATTATAAATTATGTTACCAGAACTTAAATATGGCAATGTAGAAAGTGAAACATTCGCATAGAGCCACGACTTACAACTGCCAATGTCACTGTCATTCAAACTGACTTGAACTCTGTAGATTGCGGTCTACATAAAGAAAGTGCAAAGCAATAAATATATTGACTTTCCATATATCCTAACCTAGTACTCTACTATAATCAATTAAATCAACTGTCAATGTCGATTTGACAATGCTAGCAACTGTCAGAGTGACATGATGTTTCAGTTCAGTTGTGGTTGGGTGGGTTTTGTTTTAAATATGGCGATGGAAAATGAAACAAAAGGACGACTTTAAAAAAACGGAATAATTAAAAAACCCCGGGGTTTATAATTATTTAGTGGTGGTAAACGTGTAATTAGTTAAGTGTTCTTGCTAATGCGATTTGTTTCAAGTTATCTATATTTTTTGTTTTTTTTCGTACAAACGATGTATGGGGCTTCGCCAGGATTCTTTAATAAAATAACACATTGAATGTTTGTGGGCGTATGATTTAGTTACATAAAATATCAATAGATGGCGCTGACTTTATTTTAATAGCAGATTGAATTTTTCCTTACGGCAGCAATTAATTCTAATTATTTAAAAAAATTTGGTTGTTGATTTAGTACTATTGGTTGGTTTGTTTATCGGTCGTTTGTTGTGTTGTATTGTAAGCTATTTGAATTGATTGGTTGGTTTGATTTGGCTTTGGTTTAAAAAATAATCAAATCAGTGTTTGACGGAACATACGGTCGTGTCGTAAGGACTAATTTATCTGACTTATCACTATTTATTGAGATTTTCTCCACTTTTCACGCCCACTAAAACTTTGGGAGTGGATTTTAGGTCCTAATGACTCTGTAATAGGCTGCGTCTACTCTTTTAGAGACAAAGATTGATAGTATGAATGTTAAGGGCTCCTTCTTCTGAAGGTCCGTTGTCCGTAAGCCGCGTAGTCGCGGCGCTCACTCATTTTGTAGGCATTTAGACATCATATTTGGGAAAATAACACTACAAAATCTACTTCAGCGATTTTCACTATATAAATACTTTATCTAAAGATTTGGTATAAAAAGCAGGACAATAAGTTTATTATTTTAGGCATAGTATTGAAAATAAACTTCCAAAGGAGGCAACTTAGATTTTACTATCGAGCGAATTTTGTCTGATATTGTTACTGTTACTGTAAGCGAATTTCACTCTGCTAGATCCTCAACTAAAAACATATATTTTTTTCAGAATTTTACGACTGTTTAATACTGATTCCTATTGATTTTAAAAACGGTATTTGAGAAGAAGTGGCCCTAATATTTAATGATATCGTAGCAATGTAATGGCTTTATAAAATTGGCACGTGAAAAGGATACAATAAAATTAACTATAGGTCTGGATAGTTGTAGTTTCCATAGGTTACGCGAAAAGCGACCTACACGCGGGCGGAGCCGCGGGCAACAGCTAGTATATATATATACACATATATATATATATATATAATAAATGACCTATCTTCTATTAGTTTAAGATATCTATGGAAGTCACGCACTGACCGGAAAACTGGTTTTTCCTGTCCTTGAACTACGTATTGTATGATATGCTGTTTTCAAATCAAAAAACAAACAACAAATTAGGTAATAACAAACCATAAGCGATAAGAGCAATAAAGAATTTTAGTATTGTATTGTAATTTTGGGTCTTTCGTCGTTTCGCACCACAAGCGATTCGAACCGCGGTGCGAATCGCCTAAGAGTCGTTTTTGAATCGTTTTTGAATAGGTTCTTTCGCACCGCAGTTTCGAAAGCCATTTTTGATGAAGTAATTAACTCTCTCGGAATAAGATGAGTATCCGTTCTTCAAAGCTTGCCCGTGCGTAATTCAAGTTGCAAAAATATACTACTAAGTATTATCACACAAATAACGCGTTTAGCTATATAATAGAGAGCTTTAAAATAAAAAAAATACAATTAAAAACAATTGAAAATTGCAATAGAAAACAATAGACATTGAAATAGTAATCCACAGTAATACTTACGATTTTTATTAAACAAAAATAATATTAATTCCTTATCAAAGTAAGCGCGCCCTGCTCGCGCGCATTATATTTACCGACTAAATTATAATTCGTATGTTCTAAAGCCGCGTACAAACTGGCGTATAAATAACACCAACTATTAGATATCTAAGTTATCTGATGGGACACGACATCTATCTGTTGCGAATCACGATGATTAAGCTTTTTTCAACCGACTTCCAGAAAAGGAAGTTCTCAATTAGGCTGAATTTTTTTAATGTTTGTTACCTTTTATTCTTCATTTATTAACCGATTTTGAAAGATCTTTTTTTTTTGTTCTAAAGCACATACTTTCAATTGGGTCGCATTAAAATTTTATCAAAATCGGTGTAGTTGTTTGATTTCAAAATTTATTCATTTATTTTAAATCAACAAAACTGAAATACGTAAATCAGTCAAATAAATTAAGCATTTATGAGTTTTCTTATGTTTAAAAGTTGCTTGCTAAAATTCTGGAGAGGATTACTGTTATCATCATAAATTTAGGAGCTATGCTCTTGTCGGTGGAGTAAAGGAACTAAAGGACTATACTAATAAAGGAACTTGCTAAAGATAGACAAAAATGGAAGGATTACTGTTAAGTAAATAAATTAAATATGTGGAGTAAATTAAACTTAATGGCACACTACCAACTAATAGAGTATAAACTAATAAAATCGACTGAGGGAATCGTTAAATGGGAGAATCATGACATAGGCGATGCGGCTAGCAACCCATCACTATTGATTTCCTGTTTCAACTACCATCATGCTAAACGTGGCCTTAGTTCTTATAAACCTAGGCTCTGTCTACCCCGTATGGGATAAAGACGAGATTATATGTATGTATGTACCAATTAATAATACTGAGCCTCTCTTGTAAATGTTTGCCCTCAATTTATTTTGGTGTGATTTGTCCCTATATATTTATTTATTTAAATAAGGCATGTGCTCCAGTAGAATTAACATGCGTATTGACATTTTATATACTGACACTAGTATTCTTAAACGTTTACACAAACTCGACTCAACCTCACTCGACCTCAGTGGTGATAGTTACTAGCTTCCTTATCTTAAGAAAATTCCTCACTGGAGATGAAAATGATGATCAAAATTTCAAATATAAAGTTGTCCAAAGGTACCTTTTTTTTATATAGGTTTTAGATAGAAATATGGAGAATGAAATAAGTTTCTCTTTCTGAAAATTGTGATCATAGCGATTATTAGGTATTATTGTGAATTCCAAAAAATTTGGGTTACAAGGTTAGTGTGTGCATTAAAATAAATAAAATGACTGGAGTTTCCTCCAGAGTCGAGGACATCTATGAGGAAACGTTTAAGAAAACAGATGAGCCTCTCTTGTATAATGTTTACTGTGAACATTAGAGCAACTACATGAGTTACACTAAGGTTCACGGGTAGAGCTCTAATAGAATAAACATATTTATTGACATTTTAATTTGGAAATTTTTCAAGATGGGGACATGAACAAAATTATACACGTCCAAATAAAAAGGACGTGTGTAATTTTAGTCATGTGCCCTGTGACTAAGTACCTAAGTATATTTTCTGTGGGATTAGAACCCACGACTTCCGGACCGTCAAATAAATGCCTACAGACTGGAGGGTCTGCTACGGACTGAATGCCTACGGACTCAATGCTATCAGCTTAATTAATTAGGTAGTGATTTTTATCTCTATTTGATAGTAATCGATTATTACTCGATAGATTAGATTTTATAAATCAAATTCGCTGGCAAGAGGTCCAAAATTTACATTCTTGTATAAAACCATTAGTCAATGAATAATCATACGTTTATCAACTTTATTCTAAAAAATAACCAAAGCTTATCTTTGGATAAGGGTTTTATGATAATAGTCTGTAAATATATTGTGATAAGACCTATTATCAGGCGTTATCATGATCTGAAATCATAGACGAGACGATAGATTTTATGTATACAACAAAGACGAATATGTCATAAACACTATTCTATTTATTTGTTCGTTACGCTTTGCTCTATTTACTGAACCAATCTTCCTTTAAATTTGCACACACAAAGTTAGAAGTATTGAGAAGGAAATAGAGTTCTCTTCCTCCCGGGAAAAAGTACTGTTCCCGAGAGAAATTCACGTGGGCAAAGCCGTAGGTAAAAGCTAGTGTTTAGATGAAGGGTTATTAGCAACAATCAGGGGTGTTATTTTTGAAATGGACATACTCAAAATCGGTGAGTTTGTCGTTGGATTCGCCGGTTATGATGCATAGAAATGATTCGAAAACGAAAGGTAATCATTCAACTCGCCGGGTTTGGTTATGTCATACATTTCAATAATAGCACTCCTCTGCACTTGTGGTGTGCTGCATTCAACAATTACCGGTCATATTAAATAACTAGCTGTTGCCCGCGGCTCCGCCCGCATGTAGGTCGCTTTTCGCGTAACCTGTGGAAACTACAACTATCCAGACCTATAGTTAATTCTATTGTATTAATGCTAATTACATTGCTACGATATCATTAAATATTAGGGCCACTTCTTTCTCAAATACCGTTTTTAAAATCAATAGGAATAAGTATTAAACAGTCGTAAAATTCTGAAAAAAATATATGTTTTTAGTTGAGGATCTAGCAGAGTGAAATTCACTTACAGTAACAGTAACAATATCAGACAAAATTCGCTCGATAGAAAAATCAAAGTTGCCTCCTTTGGATGTTTATTTTCAATACTATGCCTAAAATAATAAACTTATTGTCCTGCTTTCTATACCAGCCTTTAAATAAAGTATTTATATAGTGAAAATCGCTGAAGTAGATGTTGTAGTGTTATTTTCCCAAATATGATGTCTAAATGCCTACAAAATGAGTGAGCGCCGCGACTACGCGGCTTACGGACAACGTACCTTCAGAAGAAGGAGCCCTTAACATTCATACTATCAATCTTTGTCTCTAAAAGAGTAGACGCAGCCTATTACAGAGTCATTAGGACCTAAAATCCACTCCCAAAGTTTTAGTGGGCGTGAAAAGTAGAGAAAATCTCAATAAATAGTGATAAGTCCGATAAATTAGTCCTTACGACACGACCGTATGTTCCGTCAAACACTGATTTGATTTTTAAACCAAAGCCAAACCAAACCAACCAATCAATTCAAATAGCTTACAATACAACACAACAAACGACCGATAAACAAACCAACCAATAGTACTAAATCAACAGCCAAATTTTTTTTAAATAATTAGAATTAATTGCTGCCGCAATGAAATAATTTCAATCTGCTATTAAAATAAAGTCAGCGCCATCTATTGATATTTTATGTAACTAAATCATACGCCCACAAACATTCAATGTGTTATTTTATTAAAATTTAATAGAGACTGCAGTGTGTTTTTGTCTTTATTAATATAAGTAGAAATTCTAGCTTTATTTAAATTAAATACGTTTATGTAAATCGCATTCAACTGTTTAAAAGTTTTGAAGCAGTGCTTGTAGTAAACTTTAAATGACCATAACTTCTATTTCCCTTAACCGATATTGATGAAACAAAGATTTTACAACGCTCCTAATTATATGTAATTCACCTGTGAAAACAGCGTTCAAATCTGTTGAGTAGTTTTGAAATTATAACGCACCACACAGACAGAAAGACAGACAGACAAAAATTGCAAAAAATGTGTTTTTTTTTTGGTTTTTTATTACTCTTCTTTAATTTCCCCGTAGAGGATTTTTAGAAAAATATTTTATATACAGACACTCGATTTTTACTGTCTTATTATACGTATAGATAGATAAACGCTAAGAGTTTTCTCTAAGTAAGAAAATAATTCTAGAAAACAAAATAAAAAACGAAAACAGAAAATTATTGTTTGTGGCAGGATTCGATCCAGCTACTTTCTAAAAACATTTCTTTACTAAAATATTGAAAAAAATAGACTTCTAAAAAATTAATACAAAACAAAAAAAGGGTAAAATCAAAAGAAGTGATATCTAACAGGATTCGAACCCTCTACTTAAAAAAATGATCCGCGGCCTCTACCGATAGGCCAACATGCTTTGCTAGTTACTGCCGAAATTTCAAATGGGTTTTGTCTATAGGTACGCAAAGTAACGCATCAAAAGTTTTAAAGCAGTGTTTGAAGTAAATTTTCAATCGACCATAACTTCTTTTTCCCTTAACCGATTTTGACGAAACAAAGTTTTGACAACGCTCCTAATTATATGTAATCCAATTGTTAAAACCGCGTTTAAATCCGTTGAGTATTTTCGAAGTTATAACGTACCAGACAGACATACATACATACATACATACAGACAGACAAAAATTCCAAAAACTGTCTTTTCGGTTTCTGTTACTCTTTTTTAATCGCACTCAATCAGTTTTTTTGAAAAATATTAAATGTACAGACACTCGCATTTTAGTGTCTTATTATATGTATTGATTAATTAATTTATTTATTTGGGTTAACAAACAATTATACAATAGTCTTAAACATATGTAGTTTAAAGTGTAGTAACTTATGTATAACCATCAACGTTATCCACGGAGTACATAACGAATGTGTGTATGTTTTACAGAGTGATATAAGTACAAGTAGAAGCAATGATTGTACTGTTGAACTGTTGAACAGCTTCAGATGTTCTGATGTTAATGAGATTAAAGTAAGTACCTAGGCATACTTCAGTATTTGTCTCTTCTTAGTCAATGTTCTAGCTTTAGCCTTTCCCACCACAATCCCAACTAATCCATACTAATATTATAAATGTGAAAGTTTGTTTTTTTGTTCGTTTGTTTGTCCTTCCTTTACGTCGTAGCTAAGCAACCAATAGACCTAATTTTTGGCATAGAGTTAGTTGAAAGGATGGAGAGTAACATAGGCTACTTTTGGTCCTGAAAAAGCATCAAGTTCCCAAGGGAGATTACTGGAATATTTGTATGTGTACACCAAAAAATTTTAATTTCACGCGAGCGAAGCTGCGGGTAAAAGCTAGTATTATAAATGCGAAAGTGAGTTTGTGTATTTGTTTTTTTGTTTGTAACCTCTTTACGCTTTATTTACTGAATCTATTTGCTTAAAACTTCGCATACACATAGGAGTACTGAGAAGGTCAAAGGGTACCTTTACTTCCGAGATAAGATACTGCATGTTCGCAAAATTCACGCGGGTGAAGCTGCGGGCGAAAACTAGTTATTCTATAAAGGAATTAAATGTCGAATACCGGGTAATCTTTGATTATTTGCGTAGGTAATATAGACGGCCTAGTAAAGCAATTTCATTGCATTGTATCCTGTATTCTATATACCTTGATTCAGTTTTAATAAAGGCAAACATAAATAAAACACATTTATTTATATTAAAAAGTAGACATTTAATAGCATTTAAACAAGTAAATAATAGTATTAATTAACATATTGACAATATTTTAACAACTAAATGATATTATAAGGTCACATACATCGTAAGCGACCTTATAATATACTTAGGTACACCTAAGGTCACTATTTATGTAATTACTAGCTGTTCCCCGCGGCTCCGCCCGCGTGGGACTCGGTTATATCGCGCCCAAAAGTAGCCTATGTTTGACCTCAGGTCCTTAACTACATCCCTACCAAATTTCATCACAATCAGTCCAGCAGTTTAGCCGTGAAGAGGTGACAGACAGACAGACAGACAGACAGACTTTCGCATTTATAATATTAGTATGGATGAATAATACCACCATACGACAAAAATTGGGCCATCTAAACCTCTTTTTACTTTCATTGTACCTGACAAATAAAACACCACTACTATTAGTTAAACGGTTAATAAATATAACTGATGGTAAGTAAAACTACATCTACTTTCGTATCTTCAGTCTCATCCATTGTCCTCCTTTTATTTTAAGGTTGAAAGTGTCTGTTGACAACGTTGGTGGAATAGAAGTCTTTTCACACGGGGACAGCTGGAAATGCTGCAGTAGCTGGTACAGCATCACCTTCACCTCGCACAGAGCGAATCTGGACCCTGGAGAGCATTTGATGAATATTAGTTTTGTGTAAAAACCAGTCGGTCGTCCTAGGTACCGCTCGACGCTGGACGACCTCCGTGGCGTAATAGTTAACATGCCTGCCCGCTACTCAGGAGGTCCCGGGTTCGATGCCCGGTCAGATCAAGATGAAAAACGATGTTTTTCTAATTGGCCTGGGTCTTGGATGTTTATATATATATATGTATATATATATATTTGTTATAAAATATAGTATCATTGAGTTAGTATCCCATAACAAGTCTTGAACTTACTTTAAGGCGATCTCAATCAGATGAATTTCGAATATCGCGCGAAGGCAAATCGCGCGGAGGCTGGAGTGAGGAAGTTAGAAAGGACCTGAAAGCCCTCCAAAAAGCCGACTGGCAAGAGGAGGCGCTGAGCACGGAGCGGTGGAGAGCCCTGGTGTCGGAGGCCAAGACCCTTTTTGGGTCGCTGAGCCATCGCAGTAAGTAAGCAGTTTCATGATGTTGATCCAAGATAAACTTACGCAGTGACAATTTTATCGTCCCTAGTTCAAAATTGTTACTATTTTGGTATATAGATGGATCTTTCTCTGCTGTGTAGGCGATATTTGGTATTATATGTATTATATCTTTTTAACTTCCTTCATCCGTTTGTGTGTCTGCGGGTTGTATCACATAAATGCCTACATAAATAATAACTATGAGTCTGTTATGCATTGGATAAGATTCTCTTCAATTTTTATCCCAAATAAACGAGATAAAATTTAAAAGTTGTCTAAAGACCATCATCATGAATTACTTACAGAACTATCTGTAAAATATATCGTACAGGTGTAGTCTTTACTTACCAATACAATTCCTTGGCCCAACTCCGAATGGCATGTATGCAAGAGGGTTAATTTTGTGTTTGTTTTCTTCCGAAAACCTTTCCGGGTCAAATTTAAGGGGATCTGGGAAGTAATGGGGATCGCGGTGGATGTTCCAGACTGGGATGCTGATACCTTCGCCCTTTTGGATCTAAAAATCATTCAAATTTTTATAATGTTTAGTAACACATAAACTGAGTAAGGGTGGGATAAATTGCCAAAGGAAGCCTACTTCGGTAAGATTTTTCTACTTTGGTTAGGTTAGAGTATGGAGGGGTGATAAGTGCGGGAAACCTCCTCGAGTGCCCAGTCTCTTGAAAACTTTGCGTTCTCGCTTGATCCAAACGGATCCGGTGAGAGAGCGGGTTGAAAAGTGATTTGGGACGGTGCACCCTGGGCGGCAGGTAATAACTCCCTGATATTCGGGGTCTTATTGACTGTCGGCCAATGTCCTGCTATGGGGCCACTCCAACACATCTTTAACTAGATGGTGATTGGACGTGGCCTCACCTTTTGTGAAGACCTCCTTCTGTGAAACAGGGAGGGAGACCATCGAGAGGGGAGCGCTTGCGCTCATTTGAGGGGGCCGAAAGGCCAGGCTGGAGGGCGTCGTGGTAGAATGCTAACGCGACCCCATGGCGCTCTCAACGGCCAAGTTCGGAAACGCCGGAGGGGTTTTAGTGGGTAGTCCGGGCACTAGGCCTGGAAGTCCCACACTCTGTGCGTAAATGCATTTCCCCTCCGTTAATAAAAAAAAAGGTTAGAGTATGGAAGAGGAAGTATAAAAGTGACATTTATGAAAGAACAAAGCTGTAAAGCAAAAGGTTAAAATGGTATGGCCATGTCGTGAGGAGAGAGGAAAATCATAATTATTACGGGAGCTAAGAATAGAGGGACTAAAAAAGAGGTCGATAGACTGAATCAAGGACAATATATGCAGAAAAGTTGAAATAAGTGAAGCTTACACATTGTGCCGTTCCAAAGGATAATGTGATAAAGCAAAAGGAAAATAAGAGAAATGCATGATTTAATGTATTAATCAAGCTACTATTTCACTTACAATATATTCGTGCTCAGCGTCTTCATTAGGTTTACCCAAGTTGTACTCTTTAACGCATTGCCGGTCTAAGCCGATAACTGGTGGCCACATTCTGAGGATTTCTGTTTGCCAATGGATAAAAAAATGTGTTATAAATATTAGTCACCTAAAGTTTCATTTTAAGAACGTTCAGCTATACTGATATGACTAAGACTTAACTTCTATGTACCTGCGATGATTGTAAGAATATTATTGTGCTCTATATACCAGATTGTTGCTTCAAAGCCCAAAGTCTGCAAAAATTTAGATTCTTAGTCATTTCCTACGATACCTTCCCATTGGAAGTTATGGAGTGGTAGCCCACTCGATAACTTCTTAAACTATAGAATCCAATATAATATAACATTTACTGATTATCTGTCCTTAAGCACGGGACTAGAAATCTAATGAGCATCAAACTCAAAGATCACTGTAAACTTAACTTACCACTAACAACCATATCCATGTAAGTCATGTTCTGAATAGATTTGTAGTCAAATTTGCCGCCGTTCTTGATCTCATTCTCTTTGATCTCCTCCGCCAGCTTCTCCTGGACTTCAGGGTTAGCAGTCAGCTCGTGAAGACCAAAAGACATCACTGAAGATACTGTTTCGTAGCCAGCAATGAAGAACAAGACAGCTTGAGCGATTAAATCGCTATCGGACCACACTGTAAGAAGACTATTCAGATCAAATAATGGTTTTATGTACACTTTGAAATTAAATAATCACAAACAGAAAAAACTTATGATGATGATAAAGTATTCGTCAAAGGAGAAATACGCTTCACTTTACAAATTTTGTTTTATAGGTATGGTTGCAGTTCGCGCAATACATCTTAATGGAGTCATCATGGTGCTTAAAGGAGGCGTTTAGAATCAAGAACGTGTTTATCTCAAATTTGCATTAATTACCATCTTATTAAGCACTTACAAGAATCATTATAATTTTTTTTATCTCTACTTGTTTCATTTTTCCCAACAGAAGATTCTTCGACAGTTGCAAAACCAGCATTAGCGTCTTCTACTGTCTTGTCCTCGTATACTAGCTTTCCTGTTAATAATTAAAGAAATCCACATAAATACTACAATCATCTATCTTCTAAAAATAATTTATTTTTTTCTAATAAAATCAAAATCAAGCCCGTTTTTATTTCTGTATCACTTTTTCAGTTTCACTCTTTTGTCCTTTTTCTTTTAAATTTAAGTCTTAGTTTTGTACACTGTTGTATTTACCTTTCTTGGCTTCCATTAGCTGATGGATCATGTCTGGTCTGATGATATTATTGTCTTCACGAGAACGCATTGTGCTCAATACGAGGTTTTTGAAGAAGTTCTTGGCTTCCTCAGAGAATAAAGATTGCTTCAACAGCTGAAATAATACACACATTAAATTTTGCAGTAACTAGCAATTCTTCTTCTCTTTATCGCCCCCTTACTGAGGATCTAACCAACGAATATCATATTGATGTCCTATATGTCTTTACCAATACCCTGTATAGCGAATACATGTGTCTTGGATTAAAAGCAATCAGGATAACGCTCGGATATCCAAATTATATGTAAAGGTTAGGTCTTTTAAGTAGCCTGAAAAATTCCGAAGTGTTTTTCCACAAATACACCCGGATATTGGTCCGGTTTTCTGGAAAAGATTACGAAGGATAGACGGTAGTTACAACATAATAATAACCAATGCTGCTTTATTTTGAATCATAATTAACACTAATACTAGACGTTTAAGCTATGATATTTTTTTAACGAAAACGAATTTACATGTCAGGTAAAATAAGAAATATCTATTATTTCTTAGCTGTCGTTGTGGTCATGTCATACCTACTGTATTACGTTTCAAAACATGTTCACCTTGATGTTCCTTGATGATATAATACTCAGTTTGTTTACCATTTGCTCCATTATCGTATACACTTGTCGGATACTTGCATATCTTGACAACTAGAGTTTTATTTTAATCGCTGTACTTAAAGCTATTATAATGGTTTTGGTATCGTTTGTAATCAACAATGTAAAGGGCATGTATTATTTGGTGTAGTGATTCAATTTTTTTTATTACGGAACAATAATTATAATGTTATTATTTTCAGCTACATGTAAGATGGTAAAACGAAACGTTGCTGACATAACCCAGTCGATTAGCTCTTTAAAGTGGTAGTGAGCGAGGCATATAACACGACGAACCGATTGCCGATGGGGCAGAAACGCTCTCGAATGGCTACCACGCACCGGTAAGCGCAGCATCGGACACCCACCGACCAGATGGTCAGATGTCCTGAAGAAGGTCGCAGGCAAGCGCTGGATGCACGCCGCTTCCGGTCATTTTGGAAATCTTTTTGGGAGATACAGGATGTACAGCAGAGGACAACCTGCCTGAAATGCTGATAATGAAAATATTCTGAAATCAGTGACAATTTAATGAAAACACAACAGTTTGAGGAAGCATCCTCGATTTTATAACAATATGCAGAAGTTATGTAAGATAATAATATTTGCTCTTATTGCGAAAATCCTGCAATGAGTGCATGACAGCTCCAAAATAAACTCTTTTCAATATCGAATACTTGTGTTGTTATTTTGAACCTTATTGTGCTAATTACATCGTCTCTGTCTCTTCAATTACCGATAAACTGTATGCCATAATTTACATTACAATTTGGACATAAAACAGGAAGTCCATTATTTCATAATCATTATCCACAGAGAGAGAGAGACATCATTTGAATGCCAAAATAAGCATTGGTTTTCTGATTTACATATATATTTTCCTTTTATATTTTGCAGTATAGCTCTGTAATTCTTATACCTCTAGTACCGGAGTCTATAGCTCTTGAAGAAATCCTTCTTCTTCATAGCGAGTCGACTCTGGTTATTTATATTTGTGAAGACCAGAACTCCGCCATTGACAAAGCGTTGTCAGTGGCTTCGTATAGGTCCCCAAGCGTGCAGGTGGCTGGACAAGCCGGGCATGATAGCAGAAAGTCTCACTGGCTTTATATTATATTTGATCACAGACACCTCATAATGTTAAAAATATTAAGATCACTGGATCAACTCGTTCTAAAGTCGTTAAAGGAACCACGTCAGAGGTTGAAAAGCTGTACCGAACAACTATGACATCAGTGTGTGCATGGTCGATTGTCCGTGTCACCTACACGAAATGATGATGATTGTATCAACTGCCTCCGTAGTCCAGTGATTAAGGCTTTTGCCTGTAGACCCGAGGGTCGTGGGTTCGATTCCCACGGGAAGCATACTTTGTTTAGTTTTTTTTCAGTTTGGTTTGGAAATTGCAGGCTTATATTACCTAAATGTCTGATAAAAATATGATTCCTTACTTCGGAAGGCACGTTTAGCCGTTGGTCCGGCTGCAATTTAATAGTCGTAAGAGGCCGAGAGGCGGTACAGATGAACTCTGACACTAGGGTGTGCATTGTCGATTCCTTCACGAAATGATGTTCAACTTATATCAAATTATCCAAATTTTAAAAACTTACAGCCATTAGTTTAGGGAATGCGCTAAATGCGAAGAACTTCAGAAGCTGTTTCAACTTAAATGTGGAAGCCTCCTTGCCCCTCTCGTAGAACTCATTGTTCCTTTCAGCGTGAGAGTTGACCTTAAGGCCGAATGCGCAGGAGGCGATGACGTCATTAGCGTATCGAGTGGTCAGGTCCTTACCTTCTATATCAGTATAGCCAACTACGAAAAGAAAAATGAAAAAAAAATGTGATTAGAGTAAAAGAGAAGAAAACTGGCTTGGCTGAAATAGTACCTATGTAAAAAGACTTATACAGAGTCGGTAGTATGCCGTGATACCTACTTTTGGTATTACTGGCGTTATAGGTTGAGGTTACTACTTTCCAACAGGTGGCATGCATGCTTGTTTAGGTTTTCCTACTCAATAGTATAAAAAAATGTCACATAGATAGTAAATGTGACATAGATAGATCTCGTTTCATTTGGCCATGCTCAATAGGAAAAGCCAATTATATAATAAATTTATGGAAAAAGCTTTGGGGAAAAAGCAATGTAACTGGTCTCTTTGCCCTAATATAGTTGGTTATTTAAATAATCAATTATTATTAAATAATCAATTAGAGCTGTTGGTTGACTGGTTGATATAGCCCAAGGCTTTAAGTACGCCATTTACAAATTTTGTTATAGAGTTTAATAAATTAATAAATAATCTGTCATTTTGCATAACTGACTACATAACACAACAACTTTCAAAAGGATTTCTCGATATTTAATCAGTTTTTATAAGATAAGGAAGATTACATGTTTCACAAAATTAAATATTCTAGTGACTCAGAATAAAAGACACTGGCTTATACTTTGATTATTTAATAATCAAAGTTCTATTATTATTTTCGTAATTGATTAAGGTGTTATTTGCTATATTCAAAGGTAGTTTAGATTGCAGGAAAACCTTAAATGCAGGCTGCTTTCGATTATCGAAGATTGCCGATGACTTTGATGAGACAAGTTTACTTTGTTTGTTTGTGTTTGTACGCAAATTTAAATTCTCTCTCTAAGTTTTGACTCTTGTAAATTGATATTTTTGGAGAAAATGCTGCAGTGGCCGTTGTGGCGCCGCTTTTTCTCCATTTGCGATTTAGATTGGAAGTGCTAGTAAACTTAATATACGTTACGATTGACGTCAATAAGTGATAAGAATATCCTATATCGAGAATAAACAATTTCATTTTGATAGCAATGTCATTGAATTTCATTTCATTACTCAAGTGAAAATATAAAATGTCTATGTTTGATTGAGACTATGGCGAAATTTAAAAACACAACGTTAAATAAGGATCAGTCTCTCGGAATTTTCTCGCTAGCAGAGCTCAAGAACTCTTAGTTGTAAAAAAAGCATTACCTCCAGACTCCTTTATCTGGTTCTTGATACTCTCAACCATCTGCTTCCCAACTTCCACCATGAACGGCAGCATGAGCCGCATCTTGGAGCTGGTGAACGCTGGGCTCAAGGTAGACCTCATATCCTTCCATTCTTGTCCTAAGTAACAATTAATTAATGACAAGAAAAATAATGATGAAGAACTCTTGAGGAAATGTATAGTATTGTATAGTAAGTTTGCGTCAAAACAAAAATTCTACAGCAAACCTTTCAATGAAAGCAGGTTTCTGCCAAAAAATTGATCAGCATTGTCGAAAAAGACCCGGTGATCGATAAAGTGCTCAAAATCTTTCACTGTCACCTTCTTCACCAGCTCGAGGTCATTTATTACCAGCACCGGGTTTGTCAACTGGTATACGCCCGTGAATCTACGGAGAGATTAATATTTTACTGTGAACTTAAAAACACCATTTTAACACTGGCCTAACAAGAATCATTTCACCAGAAGTTGGTGAATCACCTGATTGTCGGATAATAAAGATGATTCCGTGCTTCGGAAGGCACGTTAAGCCACTGGTCCCGGCTGCCATCTAGTAGCCGTTAAAGGAACTACTTCAGAGGCTGAGAGGCGGTTCCGGAGAACTCTGACACCAGGATGCGCATCGATTGACCGACTTGACCGTGTCATCTACAAGATGATGACCAGATGTAGGCCCTTTTCTTCGTAAGAAAGTTTTTAGCGTGTGCTTGGGTACTTCACTCTCATTTATTTTCCAAAGAGAAGGTACCTGCTGATTGAAATATACTAAGTTACTACGCCAGTGATACCCTCAAGGTTCCACAAGTGTACAAATAGTCAAGTGACCACGAGTCATAAAGTTTTAAGAAAGATATCGTGTGTGTTGTGCTTTCCCTGGGCTCTGTAGTGTATTTTGGGGATGTATCTAGTTCATGGTTTAATGAAGAAGACCGAGGTCAAAATCCAAGCTGCTTCCAGGTAATTTGGCAATTTTTGTAAAATGTAACTAAACTTATTTAAATAGGAGCTTTTGCCCGCGGCTTCACACGCGTGAATTTACCTTATGTCTTTCTCAGTACTTTTAACTTTGCGTGTGCGAAATTTCAGGAAGATTGGTTTAGTAGATAAAGTTTGAAGAGGTAACAAATAAACAAACAAACAATTTCGCATTTTGGATAATATAAGTAATTTAGTCACGATGAATCGGCGAACGGGGGAATCATGACATAGGCGATGCGGCTAGCAACCCATCACTATTGATTTTCTTCTGACCCTAGGCTCTGTCTAACCCGTATGGGATAAAGACGTGTTTATATGTATGTATGTATGTAAGTTACGATGAAAACAGGACGATAACCTTTCGTCAGGAAATTCATTATATAATTTCTCAAAGCTTGTAGAAAAATGCTCAAGTTGAAAGCAGATCCTGAACATGTTCCCAAAGAAAGGGACGGGGCTCAAATTCTTGACCCCATATTTGCTGAATCTGGAGTAGACATCCCGTAGATACAGCGAAAGTGCTGCGATGACCACTACGGTCCAGATGATGAGAAGCATCTGAAACATAAAAACATTCAAAACCGTTCATCCCGGGAAAAAGCCCTGTTCCCGAGTGAAATTCACGCGGGCAAAGCCACGGGCGAAAGATAGTTCCTTTCTAAAAAAAAGTTAAATAAGGAGCACAGCTTGGACGCCGGTGCACGTAACTAATTAGTGATACTTATCTTTATTAGTTACTCGTAGAGGTCAAATCCTATTTTGTATGCTGCATAACACTAAAAAACTAAACTTAAATAAGTAGGTTATTATTACTTACAATATTATTGCTAAAACACTATGTAATTAGCCACAAACGCCTCACTCGCGCACTATTTATTAATAAACTGATATATTATATCAGTTTTAAAAAGCGAACTGGCAATCTTTGAGACATTCAGATAACGTTTTTCACCACATTGTTTGAGACGTGTATTTTACGAAATAAGCAATTTGTTTTAAAGTAAAAAATTAATGACATTTGAACAAATTTAGTTTCATTGCTTATAAAACGCCATGCCATGCTGGTCTGGGAGAGAAAGAAAAACAAAGAATATACCAGATGCTTCTCGTCCCGCGCAAACCGTAAAAATCGCCTGAGGGAACCGGCGAATGGGGTATCATGACAGGCGATGCGGCTAGCAACCCATCACTTGATTTCCTGTTTCAACTACCATCATGCTAAACGTGGTCTTATCTAAGGTCTTATGGCCCAAGGCTCTGTCTACCCCGTATGGGGTAAAGAAGTGATTATATGTGTATGCTTGTAAAACTTTTGTGTAAAGAAAACCTCGTTATCCCTAAACTAAACAGTAATTCTACCAGCAAATATTTAGAAGCATAAAATTTAGAAACAGGTTCACACAAGATAATAATATTTCTTTCACTAAACGCTCAAATCTATAAGCAAAAGTTCATATTCAGCGCCTTCTACTGATGTTAGAAACACGTGGAGTTTCGTAAGTCCACGCAGCATATGAGAACATTTTATTTTACTTTTACTTCTATAGCTGATAAATCTATTTTTTTATAGCTCGCAAGTCAAGAAGAGCGCGCAAGAAGATACGGCATAGTTAGATGTCATGCTTTTATCAATAAAGGATGTAAATTCAATCACACAGTTGCAAAGTTGATAAATGCACATCTTCCGATTTAGAAAAAAGAAATGAAAACAATTAATTTATTAAATAAGTGCATTTATTCAAATAGTACAATGTTTTCTTTGATATTGGCCCTATTGTGGTTAAGTCCATCAAAATTGATCCCTTAAATTTGGTGGTGAAAATTTATTTGTACAATTTGCACAAATATTTTATTTTGCATTATAAGTCGACACAATCCTAAAGCCATTAATCCATCATTATACATTTTGCATTAAACTTAATCATCATCAACCTAATACATTCCAAACATTTATTTTGTATCTATCTATCTATCTAAAATTTAAGAGCTGTGCTCCTATTGGTGAAGTCTCTTCCAGGTGCTTTTGCGCTAGCCTTTTCACATTCTGATACGAAAAGATTCCCATTTTTTCCTTTGTACGTAACTCCTTCTTGGTCTACCTCTACCCCGTCTTCCCTCTATCTTGCCTTCCATAATGTTTTTCATAAAGTCATCGTGCCGTATCGAGTGTCCCCACATTTTTCCTCATCTGTTCCCATTAACTTTTAATAAAACTCCTTGTATCAGAAGTAACTAAATAAAAACCATAACTTTACAAGTTACATTTTTAATTTATCTTTTCTGTTTGTGAGCAATAAAGACAATTTATTTATCGAACTTCAATGTGCTATAAATAAATTACAATTTGGCGAACGTAATACAAAAATAATTCTCCCAGTTTGTCTTCTTCTGTCCTTAGCATATCCCTACACGGGGTCAGCCCGCCTCGCAAATGGAGAATCCACAAACTCTACTTTTATTTCATATATTTTTGATTGAAAATAAATAAACTGAGGATAGATTTTGGGATTAGGACCAGAATGACCGCATGGAAGCGACCTGCATCCAGTGCTTGCCTGCGACCTTTCTTTGGTTGCTAGGTCAATGTGGTCCAACGAGATGTTCCTTATGTTTGCAAAATTCGTTTAACGTCTTTCTAGCTCCAAGTATTGCTATCGTTTCAAAAACAAGTGTAGTATATCCCGTACGAAGTATGTAATTTTGTGCATGTACCGTTATATTTCAAACAATACTTTAAACAACATTTCTAACATAATTTCCAAGATTGTCAGTTTTACATTTACTTTCGCATCTTCATTCGCATCCACTGACCCCCTTTTACTTTGAGACTGAAAGAGTCAGTGGCCAACACCGGAGGAATATTTGTCTTCTCACATGGAGATAATTCGAAATTCTGCAGCAATTGATATAGAATCACTTTAATTTCACACAGCGCGAATCTTGATCCTGAAAATAATTCACGTTTGTATACTACCTGTTCCCTTGATTTTACTCGTAGTTTGTAAGTAGTATTAAGCTTCTTTAAAAACTACGTTATCACGCGCAAAAGATATTTTCATTTTCCACCAGTCACTCTAAAGTTATATGCGTTCAAACTTTATTATATTAATATATAGATGTTTTAGTTAAGTAGTATAAGATTTTCTTAAAATTTGTCTTTACTTTGCATTTCTAATGGAAGTCATACAAAACACTTAAAAATTAACAAAAGCATTTTCTTTGGGTTTTCAGTGGCAGATGCAACATCCCCGGCTGAATTATAAGCAATGTTACTATTTGCAACTACATAAAAATGGGCAGCACCTTCAATACAATAATAAAGATATTTGATAAAATCCTCAAACTTCGCCACTGTTTAAGCATTATTAGTACCTTCTTACAGGTTCTTGAGTATGCAGATGGCTGAACACGCAGGGTAAGACAAAAGGTGTGCCATGTTCTGGGGAGAGACACCACACTGGCAGATATCTTCTGATCTTTACCCCACCTGTACATGTTTTCCTTGCTTTGGCAGAACAGACCGGTGTCAGAGTCTTCCATGTCGGCTATGGCAGGTCATATACAGTCGGGAACAGATAAACCTAACCCCCCTACCGTATCTACCGTAATGACTGGGGGGTCAGCTTTATCTGTGCCCGACTGTACTATCCATAGTTTGTTTTATTACTCACCGACACAATTTCTGGGTCCAACCCCAAAGGGCATGTAAGCGAGAGGGTTGATCTTATGTTTATTTTCTTCTGAAAACCTTTCCGGGTCAAACTTCATGGGATCTGGGAAGTATTTGGAATCGCGGTGGATGTTCCATATTGGAATACCGAGACCTTCACCTTTTCCGATCTGGAAATTATAGGTATTAATAGTATGTTTTATTTGCATCAATGTGTTAATTAAGAGATCTCCTGAAGGGCCTTCTTTTTTGTCCTTTTTTTGTGTAACCATTGTTTGATTTTTAAAACTTGATATACCCTTAATCATTTTTCCATTGCATTTTTGTGACTCCCTCCATAGTCCAGTGGTTGCCTGTAGACCCGGGTTCCTGGATTCAATTTCTACGGGGATTTGTTTAGTTATTTCCAGTTTCATTAAGATATTGCAGGCTTGAATTACCTGATTGTTTGATGATAAAAATGAGTATGTGCTTCTAAAGGTACGTTAAGACTTTGGTCCCAGCTGCCACCTGGTAGTTGTTGGATAAATCACGTCAGAGGTCGAGACATGGTTCCAAAGAACTCTGATATTAAAATAATCTGCATTAAATGATGTTTTTAAAGGTTAAGTTTGTATCATCTCTTTCTTATGCATCTAACTCGCACATCATATCTCCTAAATAATATGAGTAAACATTATTTCCACTTACAATGTAATCACGATCAGCTTTATCATTTGGCTTTCCTAGGTTGTAGTCTTTTACGCATACCCTGTCTAATACGATAGCTGGTGTCCATAGCCTAAGGATTTCTGCAAACAATGAGTTTATTTATTTTATGTTATTTTAGTGTTTGAAAATTACTGAAAACAATTATAGGTACTAAGATAAGAAAAATACCACTAACAAGTTATTGCGTACAGTATTTAACATCAACAATATTAACATTAAGATATTTGGACTATTCAGTAAACAAACAGGAAAATTATATCAGCAAATCATTTGGAAAAACAAAAACTTTTTTCTAAGAGATTTCATTTTTTTATAAATTAATCGTTATTTCATAGACCGATTAATTTTATTTTTTTATATTATATATGCTTTTTTAATTTCTTTTGTTATTGACAATTGAAGAGGGACCTGTGCGAGTTTCATGCCGATAAGTGGCAAGAGATAACACAGGATAGATCGAAATGGAGATCCTTATTATCGGAGGCCAAGACTCACTTTTGGTCATCTCAGTAGTACTATTGACAATGACAAATTCTTCTAAATTAATTACTAATTGTTGAACACTGAATCATTTTTCACTTACCAGATACAACCATATCCATGTAAGTCATGTTCTGTATGGAGTTGTAGTCAAACTTGCCACCATTCTTGATCTCGTTCTCTTTGATCTCTTGCGCCAGCTTCTCCTGGACTTCAGGGTTGACAGTCAGCTCGTGAAGACCGAAAGACATCGCTGAAGATACTGTTTCGAAGCCAGCAATAAAAAACAACATCGCTTGAGCAATTAGATCTTTATCAGACCAAACTGAAATAAGATTGAAAGAAGAATTATTACTTATAGTAATGTATAAAAGCACAGATTACAGAATACTATACTAATACAGATATTTAACCGCCATACAAAGACATGCGCCATTTTTTGTGTATTAATAGACTCCTTCCCATACTAAGACATTTAATGCCATCCATAGATCAATTAACAAATGAAGCACTAAATCAGTTTGTGGTAGAATGACGATACTTTTAAGAATCTAGTAGTGTTTTAATTGTTCACACTCTTTTCTACCAAAAACAAATGGGATCTTAACTAAATTCAATTTGTTTAATCATTGTAGCGCCATCACTTAGTAAGAAAATGAACAATGTCTTATAGTTGAGTCAAGTTAATGATGAGAATTTTCACTCATTCCAACGAAGCCTTGTTTATTTTTAAACTGAAGCTCACCTCTATTTATATCCTTTTTTCCTAAAGAATATTCTTCTACAGTTGCAAAACCAGCGTTAGCATCTTGCGTAGTTTTATCTTCGTGTACTAGCTTACCTATAAAATTATAAATTATTTCAAATTATATTCTAATAAAGAAAATATGAGTAGTTTTATTCATTTTATCACATTCATTTAAATTTATTCTAGCTGTCGTTTTAAAGTGACCTTCATAAGGCTTCAATACAAAAAAGTCCCGGTATATCCTTCACCAATCAACATTCTTAAACATCTGAGCGTGTTTTTCCAGTTATAGCTTCAGCTTACGCTTCAAAACCTAGAGTATGCTTTGATCATGGGCCCCGATTAACCAGCAGTAGTATATGATAATTATTTCATCGGACTCTTTCTTTGAGGCAACCAGCTGAGGATTTTACCGGGAAAACGCTAGATTGAAGAAGAACGTATATATGGTATAATAGAAATGCCAATAGTAATAACCATTCCAATTCAGGCTTGCAATCGGCTTGACATGCACGATCGTTACGAACAGACATTTCGCTTTAGACTACAGAGCTCGACTTATATCCAATGTCAGTTACTATTTTTTTGATAATAGGTTATTTAAGGTTTTTATTATCTATCTATTTCATTTAACCATACCTACATAAATGTAAATGGTGGATTGCAGGCCATTTCTCCCACCAGTCGAGTAACCTGTGATGCAAACTGCAAAGAGAAACGATAGCTCTTTTCATGCGTTTAAAGCTTTACCTTTCTTAGCTTCCATTAGCAGATGGATCATGTCAGGTCGGATGATGTTATGTTCCTCTCGATTACGCATCGTACTCAACACGAGGTTTTGGAAGAATTGTTTGACCTCCTCGGAAAAAAACGATTGCTTTAATAGCTGAAACAAAGATTTAATACATCAGCTACGGCAAGAAATAATAGAACCCATAACCACCACCAGTGACTGCTTGGGTGCTTAGGGATTTAATCCTATATGATTATTTTGTAGCTTCTGCTTGCGGGGTCTTTTTCATCTATGTGCTTTTCATCATCATCATAATCGTCTCAATAGCTTTCTACGAACTAATGCTGGGCACTAGACTCTCTATCTAGTAACCAGTCTTCTGTTACCTGCCAACCTCCTTTATTTAGAGCCGCCACAACCGTACGATACCTAGTGACTTCTCAAATATCAATTTTAGATATATCAATGGTGTGTTTTTTCATCTTCTCTCATATATAAAAATAAATTGCTGTTCGTTAGTCTGGCTAAAACTAGAAAAAGGCTGTTTATTTTATTTTTGAAATATTTGTCAGAGGTAAAATGCGTTCTGGCGGTACAAAGTTCTCCGGGTCAACTAGTTTTTAATAAATCTAGAAATATTATGATATTGATACATGAATTCTTTATACTAATTACCTCCATAAGTTTAGGAAACGCACTGAATCCAAACAACTTCAGGACTTGCTTGAATTTAAATGTGGTTGCCTCTTTGCCCATCTTATAGAACTCGTTGTCCTGTTCCACTTGCGAGTTGACCTTGAGACCAAATGCACAGGTTGCGATGACGTCATTAGCATAACGAGTCGTCAGGTCCTTTCCTTCAACGTCCATGTAGTCAACTATGAACCCAGAATGAGAAATTTATGTGCACCAGGTAAGGAGCCACCTAAAGGTTTCTAGTGATGATTTTAAATGAAGGTGTCAAGCATCGCCCAAAATTGATACCAACTCCAGATTTAAAACAAACTATGCCATCATTAGAACATCATGTATTTCCTACGTCGACAAGTAATGCGTAGATCTAATGGAAAAATCGAACAATGCAAGTAGATCATCATCATTCGATCGGATTTAAAAGTTGGTAAACTAAATTAGACGCTATAGGCTCTACCAGCATTCGTCAATACTCAGAAAAGTAAGCCTTGGAACAAGGAATTAATTATAGCTGTTTAGGTACTGCAGTTACCTCCAGACTGATGTATCTTGTTCTTCAGGGTCATCACCATCTGATCTCCGACTTCTACCATAAACGGCAGCATGAGCCGCATCTTGGAACTGGTGAACGCTGGGCTCAGCGTCGATCTCATGTCCTTCCATTCTTGTCCTATAACATTATTTTCTTATGATCAAATTTATCGATACGTTTTTAATTTTTTATTTATTAATACAGCCCTCCAAATCAATATCAGTCGCTCCAAATTTCAATAAATGATAGGAGAATTCAAGCAAAGAATTTGGAATCGCGCGCAGTTTGACGCAAGGCAACTTTTTTTAAAATCTAATGTTTTCAAGTGTGAACAAGTCTGTCGGGTCGCCTTCATATTTAGCGAAGAGACTTGCGGTGATTATCTACTCCACATCCTGAACAGCACTTATATATTGACGATTCACTCCACTCACACTTGTGCATGGATTTTCGACTCTGACCATGTCTGGTTCTAAGGCGATTAACTTTCTTGGTACTAAGTTCTTCTGGGCAAAGAGAATCCTAATAATTTTTTATGGGGTCAATTCCAAAAAGCCAACCTTTTAACGAAAGCAGATTTCTGCCAAAGAAATCACAAGCATTGTCAAAGAAGATTTGATGGTCGATGAAGTACTCGAAATCCTTCACCGTTATCTTCTTCACCAGTTCTAAATCTCTTATCATCAACATTGGCTTCACCAACTCATACCGGCCCACGAATCTACGGACAAATTTTATGATTATTTTTCATAGAGTTTTTTGACGCCAGGCAAATTTCTTTTTGACCGAGCGAGCGAAGCGAGTAAGAGTCTCCATTTCGAGACTGGCAAATTTTGCTTTTGTCCGGATGTTTGTCTGTCTGTTTGTTTGTTCCGGGCTAGAGGACGCATTTCTGAACGGATTCTAATGAAACTTGGCACACGTGTTCCTTGATTTATTTGCAATTTTTTTTCGAGAGCTTTTTTTGATTGGAGGAAAAATGAGGGAAAAAAGGGGGAACGTTTTCTGTGACACTGTTTACGAACGGATCCTAATGAAACTTGGCACACTTATTCCTTGATTTATTTGCAATTTTTTGTCGAGAGCATTTTTTGATTGGAGGGAAAATGGGGGAAAAAAGGGGGAATGTTTTCTGTGACATTGTTTACGAACGGATCCTAATGAAACTTGGCAGACGTGTTCCTTGATTTTTTTGCAATTATTAGTCGAGAGCTTTTTTGATTTTTTTTAATTTTTTCTTTATTTTTTTTTATTTTTATTTTTTTGTTTTTATTTTAACAATAGAAAAATCCCTGTTTTGAGATTAGACGAGGAAAAAAAATTACAAAATGGGAAATACCTATCACTATAGAGTTATGAAAAAAAAGGTAAAGGGGATTAACGGAGGTGTTTCGCGAGGTCTACTGTTCACAGAACCACTAGTTTAATCTATGTCATTTTTATGTTCTTTCTTTGTAATATTGCTATATATTATAATTGCTATGAAACCAGAGGAAGAGAGACCATGTATGTACACACTTGGGGAATTTATTATTTAATTGTAGACTAAAATAGGGCAGTAAGTTGAACGTGTCTGTTTCAGTTGTCAGATGTCAAACAAAAAAAATCAGCATCCTAAATGCCCATTTGTTTAGACGATATGATCACATAATGCCACAAACAGACACGATTTGATTGAAAACTAGGACACCGGATTCCAAGCATCTCTGCCAAACGGCACAAACATATAATTCTGATTTAAAAATTTATTGGCAACTAGCTCCCCCCGCGGCTTTGCCTGCGTGGATGTCGGTTGTCGTGACTGAAAGTAGCATACATCCATCTTACTCTATTCTCATGGTTCTAGGTATCCCCCATGTCAAATTTCAATCAAATTTCTTTCTCCGTTTCGACGGGAAAGATGGACAAACATACACTTTCACATTTAACTGGTACGGATATGGAAGTATGGATATTAGGTTCTAACCTTTCCTTTGGGAACTTATCATAAACTTCTTCGAAGTGCGATGTAAAGTGATTAAGTCCAAGGAATACTTTAGATATATTCCCGAATAAGGGAACTACCGCTGGATTCTTCACTCCATTCTTGCTGAATCTGGAATAGACCTGGCGAAAGTACAGCGTCAGAGTCGTGATGATTACCACAGTCCAGATAATGAGAAGCATCTGTGAAAATAATGGGAAAAATACATTCATATTATTACTTCATTAGACTACCTCTATGGCCTAATGGTCATTATGCCAGGCTGCCAGCGCAGAGGTTCAAGTTTCGATCCCCGGTATGATCAAGATGGAAAATTATCTTATTCAAATTGACCTGGATTTAGATGTTTTATATTTAAAAAGTTGTATCATTGGGTTGGTATCCTATTGAATTCAGCTAACTGCAGTTCCATTTTGTAATAAATTAATTACATACACTTATTAACATCAAAGGGTCAGCAATCTGAAAAATGTTATTTTACATTCTGACCTGCCAGGAATCGAACCTGGAATCACAAAAGGTAAAATAGAACTGTGCATAAGCCATAACCATCCATAAGGGATAAATTCGCCTTTTTTGTAACAACTTCACTGTCCAATGAGTCACATGTGAACAAATCAATTGTTATAACTATTGTCATAATTATATGGACAGTTAAATTGTTAATTCTATGCTTTTCTGAATAGAGTGTACTTTTCTTTAGTATGATACTAGCTGTTCCCCGCGGCTCCGCCACGCGTGGGACTCGGTAATATCGCGCCTAAAAGTAGCCTATGTTTGACCTTAGGTCGTTAACTACATCCCTACCAAATTTCATCACAATCGGTCCAGCAGTTTAGCCGTGAAGAGGTGACAGACAGACAGACAGACAGACAGACAGACTTTCGCATTTATAATATTAGTATGGAAGTATGGATTATAAACAAACAACCTAATTCTCATATCATTGTACCTGCTTAATTTGCCTGACAGCTAAGGACTACTTAGTCCAATCACGTCATGAATTGACACCAATTGGCAACACTAATCTTCAATTACATTGGAGGTCAACGAGAAATTTGTTTCTAGCAAAAAGGATCCGTCCACGTTATTTTTGTTACCATTATTGTAAAAATAAAAAAGTTATTAAATATTATTGCGATTTGGGTATTTTTTTTATTATATATTCCATGTTAACAAGATGATGCTGAGACATTTAATCGCCATTTAAAAAAAATTAAACGTATTTACAATTAAAAAGTAAAAATAATTGTTTAAATTATTCTTAAGTAACAACTAAAAAGGAAGAAATCACTACATAGTTAACATAGTATAAAACAAATTCGCCTCCCGATTTCGGACCCTATATGTATGCATCTTTGAAACTTTTTGACTCTCTTTAAAAGATTTTAATGCGGTTTTTTTTAATAGATAGAGTAGTTTAAGACATGCATCCGTGCGAAGCCAGGGCGGGTCGCTAGTAATTAATAAATTGTTGTTTGAATATCCTTCAGTAACATATATTTTCATGTATAAACTTTACATAGAAGGTAAAAACTTACTCCTTCATAGTATAGTAGGTAGATCAAAAGATAGATACTTACTATGAGTTTTTCTATACATTTACTACGCATATCATTATTTTTTATGTGGGTAATATTGTTCCAAAGCATATTTGTTTAGTAAACAATATTTACTTACATAAGATAAAGAAGTCGACGAACCATTTATTTACAGTTCTCTTATATAGTTATCATTTGTTATCGCTTTGAATTTTAAAAAATTTTGAAATTTTCAAAAAAATAAATGTTTATGAAGCTCAGGTATGTTAAAATAAACATTTTATGTTTTAATAGAACTAGCCTTATCTCGCGGCTTCGCACTCGTGAACTTCCCTCGGGAACAGTGCTTCCTTCTCTATAATTCTAGTTATGTATATGCGAAATTTCAGGAAGATAGGTTCAGTAGATAGCGGTCAATGAAAGCGTTATAAACAAACTAATAAATAAACAAACTCGCATTTATAATATTAGTTGGACTATCCTATTTTGATAAAAAGAAGTATATAAAAAGAGATAAACTAATGAAAATACATAATCTAAATAGATAAACTAGTAGTAGGTACAGTGGGTCACACATAAAAGTATACCACCATATACATTTACACCTAGGTAGTATAATTGGTAGCTCTGGGAACACACTTACTTTTAGTACCTCTGATATAACTTGGTGATAGATACCTTTTATCTTAACAAAATTAGTGAGATTATTCGAAAACCACCTTTACATACATTTGTTTATAACACAAGTTTGTTTTAACACAATGCGTCTGAACTCGCGCCGGAATTGTTTTGTACTGAATTAACTGAATCAATAAGTAGTATACCTATCTATATGTGCGTTGATGAATTAATGTTGGATTACTATACCTCGGTGAACACTAGCGCCACCATCATTTAAAAATCATTATTCACTGAAAACACAAGATATCTAAAATCCGTGTTATGTAATTAAGGTTCTGGATCTGAAGTTAATTTTAAACATATTAAATTATTAAATTAAAATTCCCTATAGTTTTATAACTTGTGTTTTCATTGAATAATGATTTTTACATGACGGTGGCGCTAGTGTTCACCGAGGTATCGTCTTATGGTCTATTTAGTTCGAAACACGCAATAGCGAAAATATCAGATTCTTTTCAAGGTCTTTTGCATGAACTATGGTAATCTTTCATTGTATTGAATGAATGAATGAATGAATTTATTTTTTTAAGTTACAGTGACTCATTATGTTAGTAAAAACTTATGTCTAAGGTTAGTATAAAACATCGTGAACATTTATTTATTAAAAAGGCCATTCCTGCACCATTCCCCCAGCTATGGCACAGCAATGGTTAACATGGAGGCTGTCCAGTCTTCTCGCGATCATATTCAGGATGCTGTTGCCGCTCCCCCGCACCCTGCGTACTAGAGACGCGCATCTCTTCCTCATGGTTGCGTAGAACACACTCGGGCTTCTGCGAACATCCCTGACGCGCTACAGTAGCGTGGCAGCCCCAGCAGCACCCTGAATGCGTTGTTGTACTGTACACGAAGGGTGGTACATTTTGATTATTATCGTTATTGATTGTTCCTTTTTATTTTTTATTCATATTTTAATGCAGTTTCAAAATAAAATTATATATTATAACGTTTGTGTGAACTGCGAACCACTTTAGGTATAACTACCATTGACTATCAGATTTTTTGACCTAAGGGAATGACGTAACTACTTTTCTTAAAAAAAGTACACTATAAATACAAATTTTATAAAAATTGGCTAAGCCCATTGAGCTTGAACAATAAACAAACACAGTCGCAAACTTTCTCTTTTATAATATCATAATTCATAATTCATAATTCATAATTAATTTATTTTATGTGAGACATGGGTACATTTAAGGGTGTTAGTATTAAATTAGTTACTGTGCGCCATGCTGCGCCGTCAGGCATACAAAATTGGTATTAATTTTATAAAAAAATGGTATACTAGTAAATAACATTCATGCAATTAGTGTTATATCAGTTATATCAGTGGGATGAAATGGGATCTATGTAGGTAGACAGACAGAATAATTTTATCAATATTATTTATGGTCTTTAAAATACATATAAAAGTAGATAAGTAATTAAACAGCCTTTTGAACAAATACCACTCCTAATTTAGACAATTCTACTGTCGTATCTTCAAACGCATCCATTGTCCACCGTCTATCTTGAGGGTGAAAGACTTCGGGGATAGCTCTGCTGGGATTCTGGTCTTCTCACACGGAGACAGCTCGAAATTCTGAAGCAGCTGGTACAGCATCACCTTTACCTCACAGAGGGCGAATCTTGAACCTATAGATAAATTAAATCAATGTTAAACAAGTAAGTATCATGTCGTCTCGTCTAGTCGTCGCAAAAACCGCTTAATTAGCTGTGAAGTGGGCACGTGTTTCTGAGAGTCGATAATTTAATAATTCCAAGATTTTCAATAGTATTCCTATAACACGGAATGCTACGAGTATAGATAAAAATTGCCAAAAAATTATTTTAATCATAAATATCATACTGTTGATACAGGTAAGAAGTTTGAGTTAGAGGTTTGTCAGTACTATCAACTTCTCCAGAAGGCCTTTATCTGATATCAAGACTGAGTGTAAGTACTAAATTCTTGAATCTGAAAAATGACCATTTTTAAATGTGTTCTTAAAAGAGACATACTTGTAGCAAGTTTCATTTGTAAAGTTTATTACAATATCATCAATGTAATCCCGTTTTCCTACGAAATCGTCCAGTTAAAGTCAATGTCCTACTTTTCGCGTTCATTAGAGTGGACTACAGAAAAATACTTATATCAATTTACCCTTACACTTACACGTAAGTTAGTTTACTTTTCTATGTGGCTAACTGTACTTAAGACGTAATGAGATTAAGTATTTTTTTATAACCGCCTTTTTGATGTCAACTTTCCTTAGTTGGGAAAGTTGTGTCTACTCACCGATACAATTTCTAGGTCCAACTCCGAAAGGCATGTAAGCGAGAGGGTTGATCTTGTGTTTATTTTCTTCGGAAAACCTTTCTGGGTCGAATTTCATAGGATTCGGAAAGTATTCAGGATCGCGGTGAATACTCATTACTGGGATGTTTAAGCTTTCATCTTTGCGCATCTGGGAACATAGAAAGTTCAATTGCTAGACGTTAATATGATCAGTAAGTATATTTCTTAGTACCTAGCCTCAAGTTTTCCACTGCTGGACAAAGGCCTTCCCTCTTGTCTTCCACGTGTTCCAAGCGATAGGAACGTATGCATCAGTATATATAAAAAAAGTTTTACTTACAATTAAGACAAATCTTATAATTCATCTTATTTTCTTTGAAATTCGTCAAGAGGTTTAGGCTACAAAAGATGACAAAGAAATAGGGACATACATACGCCCAAACAAACTCCTACATCGGGAAGTCAGATAAATACTAATGATAATGATACGTACCATAAAGGATACTTAGAAAATTTGCATAAAGCATGTTACAAAATCACAATTCAAATCAATATTATCTTGGTAAAAGCCAATAAAATAAAAAAGATAAAAATAATCTGACAACACTGATGACAAGATTCTAATATGCACAAGACCACAATAATAGCAAGAACCAAAAGTCCAGAAAATGATTCAACGGTACCACCAACAAATAAACAAACAAACATATATAAAAGATTAAACATTGCATCATTTACAGTTACATCTAATTTTAGTAGATTATATATCTATTCCCTAATCCATGGATTAGGGAATAGATAATGGTTAACATTTAAAGCACTTACAATGTAGTCTTGCTCAGCTTCATCATTAACTTTTCCAAAGTTATAATCTTTGACACAAATTCTATCTAAAGTAGGGGCTGGAGGCCAGAGTCTGAGGATTTCTGCAAAAGTAAAATAAAAAAAAGATTATTTTTGATGATTGAACTAAACCAACTGATTAAGTATAATACTAAAACGTATAAAACGAAGAAAGGTATTTTCTCACCAGACACTACCATATCCATATAAGTCATATTCTGTATGGAGTTGTAGTCAAACTTGCCACTATTTTTGATCTCGTTCTCTTTGATCTCCTGATACAGCTTCTCCTGGACATCAGGGTTGACAGTCAGCTCGTGAAGACCGAAAGACATTGCTGTAGAAACTGTTTCGAAGCCAGCAAGAAAGAACAATACTGCTTGAGCTACTAGATCATTATCGGACCAAACTGAAACAAGATATTTTAAAATATAATGGCAATCACTTTGTTCTAAGACAATAAAAAGTACATATCAACTTCTATATTAAATTTAGCTAGAAGAATTAGCATATTGGCGATAAAAGCTTCTTCGTATAAATTGTTTGAATTTTTATCAATTATGAATAATTGCTTTGTTAATCTATCTATCTTATCATAGAATTTTGTAACGCAAATGACAAGATTTAAGCCCATACAACAACATCATGGTCTGATATTCTTTCAATTTTTGGTTTCTTAATTGCACATTACTCTTCCTTAGAATCAATTTCTTCAACATTATTCCTGGTGTATAACAAGGATATCAATTGTATTTCATTATAAACAAACTTTTTTTACGTTACTTTTTCTCTACTTGAGTTTGTTATACACAACTCAATTGACTAAAACTTTGTTCTTTCTTAGAATGTACTGCTTACCTCTATGTGCACCATTTTTACCAACGGTTGATTCTTCAACTGTTGCGAATCCAGCGTTAGAATGCTCTAATGTTTTCTCATCGTGTACTAATTTTCCTGCCAAAAACATTACAGTTATAATTATTACTGATAAATCTATAAGTTCGACTTCTCATGTTACTTGTAGCAAAACTTGCAACATTATTTTTTACAACTTTAGAAGCAAGCCAACACAATCATTGAGAAGCACTCTATAAACTACTGTGTATATAGAATCTTGACGTTAACAAATTAGGCTGGAATGAAAAGAAAACGCTCTTCAAATGGGATAATGAAGAAATATTTGACGGAAATAATGTATCAGAAAAATAACATAACAAATCTGGATTTTAATTGGTGTAGGTACTAGTTTTTCATACTTTCAAAATTAATATATTTTTATACTATAAAGTAGGCAAATATTAATGAAAAATACCTTTTTTGGCTTCCATGAGCAGATGGATCATGTCATGTCTGATGATATTATTCTTCTCTCGATTACGCATTGTGCTCAATATGATACTTTTGAAGAAGTGCTTAATTTCCGGTGAGAATATGGATATTTTTAGTAGCTGAAATTTAACATGTATTTTACACTCACACAAATTATATATGGCTAGATATGGCTAGACATTAAAATGATTGACTATTACCTCTCTGTTAAATCTCAATTAGGTCAAAAATATAACAAAAAATCAAACAGAAACTTACCGTGGTAAGTTTTGGAGACATAGAAGCCAAGAAGGTTTTCAAGATCTGGATCAAATTAAAATTGGTTGCCTCTTTGCCTTTCTGATAAAACTCATTGTCTTGTTCAACATGAGAGTTGACCTTGAGACCAAATGCACAAGATGCGATGACGTCATTGGTGTAACGGGTCGATAGATCCTTTCCTTCTATATCAACGTAGCCAACTTGAAAAGAAGAAATTTGTTTACTTTTTTATAAGATTACTGGCAATTTGTGGCGCATTAAAGGAGTAAATAACTCGTGTCAGATCCACTTTGGGTCGTAGAACAATCACAGTTGATTTTTTTGGTTTAAGTTTAAACAACTAAAACGCGACTACGCAAATACGCAAAAATATACTTACTAATTTGAAAAAGTCATAAGCAACAACTGGTAAAACATTATATTTTTGAAATTGACTAATTAAACCTTTGACGACCAGGCGGCACCCGGATATTCGAAGACACTACAGAGGATATTTCTTTGTGGTACCGCATAATAATAGTTTTTCTTTTGTATTCCCGGCAGTCCAGGGATTAAACCCTTTAATTTGGCACCAACCACGATTTCATTTATTTATAATCTGATATCGCGATCAGTGGACTAGGGAGTGATATCAGATTCCACTTGCAACGGATCGCGCGATCAGAGTGGATATACTCATATTATCACCAAATAACATGTCTTTCGTTATAAACTAGGCTTACCGCCGGATTGCTTTATCTTGTTCTTTAGGGTCATCACCATCTGGTCCCCGACCTCCACCATAAACGGCAGCATGAGCCGCATCTTGGAGCTGGTGAACGCTGGGCTCAGGGTCGATCTCATGTCTTTCCATTCTTCTCCTGTTTAACAAATTTGAGTCAGCAACTTCCATTCGTGGCAGTCTAGCATTATTTTGTTCTCAGCTGATGTTTACTAATCCTATATGTTTGTCTTTATTTCTTTGATGTAGTAATCAAACTTTAAGCTTATTTCTGCCAGTATCAAGATATATTGTTCTTCTTCATTTAGTCAAGTCAAGTCAGTAGTCAATGTACTCATATCTGTAAGTTAGTCTGATGACAAGGATTTTGATGACCACTACCTAATACTCATGCCTATTCGGGAACACTTAACGATTAATAATCTACAATCATTAATAAATAAGTACTAAAAAAAAACATAAATTTTAGAAAATAAATAAGTACAATGACTATATCTTGTTTTCACTTCTTTTCACGTTCAAGGTTTGCTGGAAGAATTTGCATTAGCGATAAGTCCGCCTTTGTACACATTGTTTGTATTTGTATCAACATGTATAATTTTGTAGGTTAATCTATACATATAATAAGACACTAAAATGCGAGTGTCTGTACATTAAATATTTTTCAAAAAAACTGATAGAGTGCGATTAAAAAAGAGTAACAGAAACCAAAAAGACAGTTTTTGGAATTTTTGTCTGTCTGTATGTATGTATGTATGTATGTATGTCTGTCTGGTACGTTATAACTTCGAAAATACTCAACCGATTTAAACGCGGTTTTCACAGTTGGATTACTTATAATTAGGAGCGTTGTCAAAACTTTGTTTCGTCAAAATCGGTTGAGGGAAAAAGAAGTTATGGTCGATTGAAAATTTACTTCAAACACTGTTTCAAAACTTATAATGCGTTTACTTACGTTTAATTTAATTTAGATAAGGCTAGGATTTCTACTTTATATTATCCATATCAATAAAGAAGAAAACACGCACTGCACCTATTAATTTTAATAAAATAACACATTAAATTTGATCGTAAATTTAGTAACATAAAATCTCAATAGATGGCGCTGACTCACTTTACAACTCGCTATGGTTACGTTTTTGCATTATGATATAGCAGATTGAAATTAACCTTAGCGAATTAAAAAATTTGATGGTACCTATTTGTCTTTGTGGCTTCTTTTGGATTGGTTCTTTGGTTGTTGTCCATTGATTGGTTTGATAAATGGACGGTTAGATTCGCTATTGTTAGTTGTCTAAGACAACTTGTCTTGCTTGAATTGAAAATTGAATTTGATGTTTGACGGAACATACAATCGTGTCGTATATAAGGTGGACACAAATCAACTGCAAATATTTTAAGGGCAGATACAGACCACTATACTGAACAACTTTTCCAAATAAACTTATATCGAAATACGAAATTTTATTTTTCACTCCATAGTAAACTCAGCTGATTCTCAATTTGTATGGGAGGTCAAAAATTTTTATTCGTATTTCGACATAAGTTTATTTAGGAAAGTTGTTCAGTTGAGTGGTCTGTCTGAATCTGCCCTTAAAATATTTGCAGTTGATTTAAATTCACCTGATATAAGGAATTTTAATTATTTTAAATAATGCCTAGGAGGAAACGATCTAATCTGGCGCATCATTCCAGAATAGCTAAAAGCATAAGGTTAGCTAGATCTCAAGAATCGAATGCGGATAGACAGATGCGACTCGATGAAGATAGGCAACGCCATGCATTGTCTCGGTCTTTAGAAACTTCTTCCGACAGAGAGTCTCGGTTGTCCGCTGACCGCGAGCGTCATGCGTCATCTCGGGCTTCGGAAACGTTTACCGAAACTCAAGGTTTTGGCGGAAATTGTCGGGGATGAAGTGATTTACACGTCATATAACAGTGTTGTGCATCAGGATGATGCTACCACCTATCCTATCGAGTTTTTGAGTTCATTGGCTGCAAGTGGTCTTCCTGCTCATAACATTACCCTTAAAGTCGGCGTTCCCATTATGCTCCTAAGAAATCTTTCTCCGCCTAAACTATGCAACGGGACCCGACTCAAAGTAACGGTTTTGCAGCGCAACTTAATACAGGCCGAAATTCTCACAGGGTGTGGTTCAGGCGAAACGGTGTACATACCTCGAATACCACTCATCCCCAACAATTACCCCTTTCAATTTAAAAGCACCCAGTTTCCAGTTGCTGTATGCTTTGCTATGACGATAAATAAGTCGCAGGGACAAACCCTAAAAGCAGCTGGCATCGACCTACGAACAAGATGTTTTTCGCATGGACAACTGTATGTGGCTTACTCGCGGGTCAGTAGCGCCGAAAATCTATTTTTATTAGCCTCTGAGAGAAGAACTGCTAATGTTGTCTACAAAGAGATTCTTTTAACTTAACTCTGAAACATGATATTTGTTTATATTTGAATAATGTCCTGGCTACTTCGATTGCGTCATTTCATTTCAATGTAACACAGGTTACGCGAAAGCGACCTACACGCGGGCGGAGCCGCGGGTAACAGCTAGTGGTACAATAAAGATATATATGTATCTATCTATTTATCTTGATGCCTGCCCGTCAAAAACTCCAAAACCTACGTGGTACAGTGTTGCTTCAACTTCATAGACACTTACAGAAATTTTTGAGATTTTGTGTTAACTAAGTGCGTGTATAATTCTACCTTTTTACATTTCTAACATCAAAAAGAGATTGAAAAAGCAAACCTTTTAATGTTAACAGATTTCTACCGAAGAACTCGTCAGATGAGTTGAAGAAGTCTTGGTGATCAATGAAGTGCTCAAAGTCCTTCACAGTAATCTTCTTTGTTAACTCAATGTCGTTGACAATCAAAACTGGCTTCAGAAAGTCGTATCTGCCTACGAACCTATAGAATCAGAGTTATTTATTTGTTAGAATACATAACATGCCAGCTAAAAATCAGTGCTGGGCATCCCATTAGATTCCCAGCGCAACAATTTTATTTTTGTTGTGATTTCGTTTCAATAAATAATTTATTTTTTTATCTTCTTGTAAAACGATGTAAAGAAAGTAAGAACTTTCTTTACATCGTTCGTGTTAAATCCGGCTTAAGAAAAGATTGAAAAATATGACTGTGTTTTCCACTAACTCAACCTGATCATGTTCCTATTGTTCTGGTTTTCCTGCTAAAAGGTTTAGAAAGATTTGATGGTTCTTAGGAGATTTAGATATAACATTAATTATTTTTTATGATAGAAGATAAATAGCGATGGTTTCAACAAAAAAGACAACAAGAAAATAAAAGATTATTATTTGAACTACGCCTGCATTTGTAAGTAAGTGTCTTAGGTAAGTGTATGTTAAATAATTTTTACGCAGTGAAATATAGTTTGTTAGTCATCATCATCCACCTAGCGTTTTTCCGGTTACATCCTCAACCGGTTGTCTCGAAACCCAGGGTCCGCTTTCCTACTTTTTCTACTCCACTTCGCCCGGGTTTCGGCATCCTTGTTGGTGAGTCAAGCCAGCACGTTTTGGGTTTGCCCCTTCTAGACTAGACACTTTGTTTTCAACGTATCTTGTTGGTTTTCGCAAAACGTGGCCTCCTGAAGTTCTCCAGAAGTTTGTCCGCTATGTCACGGCACATGAAGGCTGCCCCGAACGCGGGAGTTTTTAATGCGGTCTTTCCGAAACATCCCACTCATCCACTGCCGTATTTGAGAAATACATTTCTAAATTGCGTTTGTAAATCTATTTATTAAATAAGAAGTAAATTAAAATATTTATGCCAATCAAAATAAAGTTCAACTTACCTATCCTTAGGGTACTTTTTGTAAAGTTTATCAGTGACAACCATGAAATTCTCGAGTTGTAAAATAGCCCTTAAAAAATTCCCAAATGGGGCGACGGGTTTTAGATTTTTTACCCCGTATTTGCTAAATCTGGAATAAGTCTCACGGAAATACAGCGTTAATGCTGCTATAACCACCAAAGCCCAAACGAAGAGGATCATCTAAAAAAAATAGTTAGTTTAATTATATGACACGTCAAACTTTTAACACCCCGTCGTTACTGCGTCGGGGGTTCAAATTTACTTACATTTGATAATAACAAACAAGAAAAACACTAACAATATGACTATAAGAGAGCTCGAGTGTTTATATACTGATCATACGTTTTTGTCTCTGGTATTTACATGTAGATAAACCCGTATCCAATTTATCTTTAGTGTGATAAAAATAGTGAATCACAGATAAAGATAGCATTAGATAGTTACATGTAATTTTAATGAATTGTTATGTAAACCAAGTGTGATAGATACAATGTCTTACGGAGGTATACCTCCGTGGTGGAATAGTTAACACGCTAGTCTATACATAGTTGTAAAAAACAGTAAGTTATATGTGCTACGGTACCATGACCAATAGGGATGATTTCAAGGGTTTCCTTATTATAAACTGACAGTCATGATTACAGACTTTTTTCGTATCCCATTTGATAACAACTTGGCAAAGTCACCATGACCAGAGATTATTCTAAGTAAACATTCCGATAGGCATATACGAAAACAACAGTAGTTGCTGGGTTCTTCCAGATTGTATCGACACAGAATACTAACTTCTTCGTCCGAGCGGGTTTCCTAGCTGCATCTTCAGCTTACGCCTCAGATCCCAAGGCACGCGTTTGTTACGTTACCATTACAATGGAGCGACTGCCGTCTGACCTCCGTAACCTTTTGTACGAGGAAACCAAACTGGTAGAATCATGACCCGGGTGTGTTAGTGGCCAACACTGTCAGATTTTAAAGGCTGCCTAAAGCATCTGACATAGCCAAACGAGTGCCATTTACCGGTAACAGCCGGGACCAAACGTGCTTTCCGAAGCACGGAGGAGCTAAAGATAGAAATGTCACTATTGGCAACTAATCCAGTGGCACTTGCGCAATAAAGGAGAATTTAACGAAATCATCACTACATAGTATAAAACAAAGTCGCTTTCTCTGTCCCTATATCCCTTTGTATGCTTATATCTTTAAAACTGCGCAACGGATTTTGATGCGGTTTTTTAATAGATACCTAGAGTGATTCAAGAGGAAGGTTTTTATGGCCATGCGAAGCCGGGGAGGGTCGCTAGTTTACCATAATCGGAACAGAGTTGAACATACAAACATGCGGTCAAACACATAACTCTCTGTTTTGCTTTACCGTAGTTAAATAAATATAAAACCATTTCAATCGTCTTAAGGCGCCATCTCTAGATCAATCTAAAAGCGATACAAAAACTATAGTTACGTGACTGCTGCCATCTATGATTTAATTATCGAACTGTACAGGTATTATCTTCTTGTGGTTAGTTATTACAACGGTCACTAGATGGCAATACGTTATATGTTTGTTAATAATTTCTGAGACACCGAATTTTCTGCCCAAGTAAAAACTAAAAAAAATGTCATTTATTTTATAATCTAATCAAACTCAATAATACACAAAATATAAAAAATGCCGTCATATCTAGAACCACGACTAAAAGTTTAAAACTGAGTATGTAACTGGGAAATACGCTCGGATAAAGATGAGAAAGATAAAAAGTTACTTTAATACAGACAAAAATATTTATTTAGTTCCCATGAGTACCTAATTTAAAGAAATTCATTCTAGGTAACCTTGAACCTTGGCCGAGCTTAAAGTTGCTAGGCATTTGATGTCTGGCTTCTACAAAAACTCAGAATGGCTGTTCTGTTTGTTTTGATTTGAACATTAAACAAAACGACCACGCAGTTAGGTAGGTACAGTGGGCTGCAGAGAAAGCTGACCCCCATGCCACAAGTTTCGCTATTGAAAGGGGGTCAGATTTCTCTGCAGCCCACTGTACCTTTAACAAACTGAAAAAGCCTAATAATTCATAGCACCTAAACAACCAATGTGCAATGGTTTATTAAAGGCTAAAAACGGGAAGAAGTTTCAGTGCCGAAAAGCCGCCATTTTTTTACCTGACTACGGTGAAGCCAAATGGAAGGGCAATGAATTTGGCAGTCTATGTATGTATGCTCAATCTAGCTCCTAAACTCCTAGACCAATTTGAATGAGAGGACAACTGTACCTCAATTGAAGTTTGATTGGTCAACTCTACATCAAAACAAGTGATTGTTAAGAAAATCGTTGAAATTGTATTGGTGCCAAGTATCGTCTCAGCGCATAATGTCCTTTTCTTAAAATGCCCTTCATCAAAATGTCCTATACGGTGGCGTTTTTTTTTCAATAAGCTAATGCTTAAATCGTTATCGACGGCAGTTTTTGGCTCAGCGACGTGTTAACGTGCAGTTAGTTTTGAAGATGACAGGAACACCTTAAACGAACATTGTTGGTATACAGAGGGTACAATACAATACAAAACCCTATAATGTTCACAGAATATAGATAATAGATTAATAAGAACCTAAATATAAAACGCAATAGGCGGCCTTATCGCTAATAGCAAATTTTTCCAGGCAACCTTTAGAAATGGTGATAAGTAATGAAATTGAATAGTCGGTAGTGCGGGGTATATAAACTTACTTGAAGTAGATATATGCCTAAAAAAATAAACTTACATAGGTGTACATTTACATAAATACATATGAAAACATATGCCTAGAAGAATATATATACTGAAACTTACATGCAACGGGATAGGTGAAAGCTTTTACATAAGGAGAGAGTGAGGGAAATAAGGGTGACAGGAAGTGAGATTTTACCTGTGACTTAAAAGATTCTAAAGTTTGGACGAGAAGAATGATGTTGACGGCAGTGATTCCAAAGGCGAACAGGGTATGACTATGTCCTAAAATGACCATTTGCATTTCTGGATTTCTATCTGAATTATTTCTTTTCGTAATTTAGACACCATTTTTTAACGTCGGGTTATTGTTTTTTAAACTTATTTTTTTATTTTAGAGGTCAAAACGGACCTTCATGACCCAAATTTTCAAAGGCTGATGTTGTTTAGATAATGCCAATGTCCTTGCCTCAAAAGCTGGCCTCGGGAGTGGTCATAACAGCGGACGTGCTTACCATGCGTTATCGCGGGGAATCACGAGAGATCGCGATGCCTTGCCTGTTTCTGTACGTCGGAATAGCAATAAAGTGTACATTGGTCAAGTACTTAAGTCAACCGGAAACCCTGCGAAGTGAAAGAAAAGATGGAAAATTGGGTCTTGGATGTTTATTTATAAATTAACACTACATAGTATAAAACAAAATCGCTTTCTCTGTCCCTATGTCCTTGTGTTGTATGCTTAAATCTTTTAAACTACGCAACCGATTTTGATGCGGTTTTTTTAATAGATAGAGTAATTTAAGAGGAAGGTTTTTATGCCCATGCGAAGCCGGAATTGGAGGAACTTAAAACCTTAAGGGAACATGCTTGTTCGTCATTACAAACAAGCATGTCCCTGCATTCGCTTTACATGGACGATCATTATCGTGCATGTAAAGCGAAGGCAAGCGTAGCACGTCATGGGTTGAGAGCTCTTCCGTGCTTTGGAAGACATGTTAAGCCGTTTGGCCCGGCTGCCATCAGGTAGACCGAGAGGCGATTCTGAAGAAATCTGACACCAGGGTGTACATGATCGACTTCCCGTGACACCTACACAAAATGATGATGATTTCCACGGATTACAAAATACTATACTTATGGTACTTTACTTATAACGAAACTCATCTGTATTTCCTCTTGCATATACTTCTCATCTCCTTGGATACAACTTGACCAATTCAAGCAAAGGAGGAAAAAGGCTTTTTGATGACGTTTATTTCCGAAATGGAAACCTTGTATTTTATGAATGTCGGTTTTTTATTTGAAGAAAACTAATTCTATTTTTTTTTTTGGGTAATTGGGTAAAATGATATGTGAAATTGTGCACACGGGATTGATGGATAAGGCTGGAATTAGTGTTGTGGGAATTTCGGGATAAGAATAAACTTGTTTTTTTCTGGATTTACCCGTGATCGAATTTATAAGAAGCCGCTTGGAAACTACAAAAACGAAGTTTAACTAAGGCAGGTGTACAATTATATATAGATATATTTACTAAGTGTAGTTTATTATGATAATACTTATTACTTAAAAGTACATGCCAACTGCCTTTTTGTTTATAAGCTCCTATCGCGGGTCTGCTTGAAGAAATTCCTATAGAAATAAGTAAGCACCCTTGTACTAAATTTCCTAATTATAAGTTTCCTATTTTGTATATGGAGTGTACATGAATTAAATAAGGCACATGGTAAGAAGTGGTATTGCCAAGAACATCGCACAGGAAAACCTTTAAAAAATACTAGTTTTTTTTATTCAATCCTGCCAGGATTAAAATCAAATGTTAGTTAACTGACGTTGAATCATAAGACTTCCATCAATGCCCCTAGTATGAGATTTTATAAACGAAGACGCTAGCGACTGCGCTAGTGATTTTGTATGATAAACCCAAAGGAGTTCGAATCGCGCTCTCTAGTGACGCAATTTTTTTTTTTTAATCTATGGACAAACCTATACAACGCCCCTGGTGGATAATAAGACCAAAGAAATTCCATACAAAATCCTGACGCAGTTGCTAGCGTCTGCGTTTATAAAATCGCATATTAGGGGTACTCTTCTTCATAGTGATGACTCTTATTAAGTTCCCCCACTACTTCTTTCCTATTTTCCGGTGCCCACTATTATGTGAAGTTATATAAATTTACAGCTTTGTCAACCACAGAACAGAGAAATTATCCGAATAGAAATGTTTTGACGCGGATTTAGTTCCAGGATCAGTGTGGCAGCGTAGCGTATATGGAAACCCTTCCAGTATTCAGAACCCCAATACTTCTGAGATGCGGGAGCCTGTACTAGATTGAACGGGGCAATTTTAGAGCTAAAATGCTACCCTGCTTTTAGTTCTGTAATGCGGGAGGTTTTTTAGACGCAATATTAGCGTTATGGATAGAAATTCCTCCCACTAGTTACTCAGGTTAGCCTAACTTGTTTTTAATTCTGTAATGCGGGAGGCACATAGAATGGTTACGTTAATGATGTGAATTTCTACCTAAGCTCGGTAAGTACTTTAGTATAGGTAAACGGGTGAAGAAGTATATATTAATACACAGATTAATGGCTCGTTTACACGCATTAAGTGATTAAGTGGTTAAATTAATTTTAACCAAATTTTAAATTAATAGTTGAGTGTAAACGATCACTTAATGGTTCTAAGTCATAAGTAGCTAGTAGCGACTCATAAGGAACAATGATAAATATCATATAGGTACTATAGTAAAAAATAAAAATAATTTGAGTTGCATAAAATTATAAGTTTATATTTATCAACTTTTTAAAAACAAAACAAGACTATCGAGCATTAGGCACATTTTTGTTTATGTTGAACGACAACGAATGAATCTTTTTAGGAGGTTTCCCTGCAGAGATGCGGTTTTTTGACTTTCTGCCCACGCCTTTTTCTTTACGTCTGCTCACTGAAGTAGGTTGAACCTTTATTTTTCTGGTTACGCGTCTAGGAAATCTCTTTAAGACCAACTCGTAAGCTTGATCTGATGTTTGTGTACTCTCAAATAGTTTCGTCATCCATTTCATGCAAGTTAAGGATGTTAAATTTTTATTGTTACTTAAAACATTGCTGAACTTATCAAACGCGTTTTGCAATTGCAGGAAAGACAAGTCGAACTCCTTTTTAAATATTTCAGTTTGTGTATCTTCAGTATCGGAAATGGAAGCTAAATCTATTGGTACAGATGAGTTTGAAGTGTTTGTATGTGCTGCTTTTTCTGATGAAGTGGATGGATTGTAAATCCAATAATTATTATTTTCGCTGTTTTCGCTCATCTTTCTGTAAAAATCTTCTTTAATATCATTGCCCAAAGCCAATTTTGCAAATAAAATTCTATCTTCAACTGATACCAGCGGAGAAGTTTTAAATATTGTTCCCGTTTCTTTCTCGATGTGGTACATGTGTTTACAATATTTTCCACTGCGTCCGAATATACAATCACAGGTTGCTGTATCGGTGTGTACTGTGTAAAATGTGTCCGGCTTTCCAACAGACTGAATTTGGATTTGGTTGTTGTTTATTGTGTACATTTTAAACTTTTCAATCCTTTTTCGAAAATTTGAATATACGGACATGTTTGTTTTTCTTCCATCGGCAAAAGCTCAACGTTGATGATAATTTCCAAAAACTGTAGTTATGAATTCTAGAAGTGCGCAGATGTTGAAAACTTTGCAGCGTTGCAGAATAATATCTTTTAGTATGCGGATTGATGCCTCAGTATAATTATTCGTATTATGTCCCCTAGTGATCACATCGTTTCTATAAGCCGGACACCATTCTGTGCGTCTTTTCCACAGAACACTTAAATGATTAAGTAACTTGTTGATACATTTCACCGCAGGCTTTTCAAGAGTGTCATCATAGTTTTTTGAGCTTCTTCGATAGTTACTGAGTATAAAATCTTACGAAAGTACATCATTGCAGACTGCCTTTCTTCTTTTTCAACTCCATGATCAATGTTCCAAAGCCAACGCCAGAAAGCTTGGTTAACATGAAAACTGCACAACAGCAAGCGGGATGTAGGAAATATTGTTTTCAAAGCATTTCGCTCAGCAGCGCTGTCATCAGTCATAATAACAACGGGTTCAAATTTTACTTGTGAGTTTTCATTTTGCATCGCTTCCTTAGTCAACGAAAATACTACAGTATAGCCTCTGTTTGTTGAGTGTGTAATATGCATGCCATAGGAAGTCCGCCAGTTTTATTAGCCGTAAACATAAAGGTGATACTTGTGTTCTCTTGATCACACGCGCTTGTAGTATCAACAAATAATATTTCATCGGCCAAGCCTTCTAAGTATGCTCTTTTCATTATAGGTGATAATAACTATTATTTTAGGATTCTCTCTGAACATAATCGTGAAGCCTTGTAGCATTTCCTTTTTTTGCAAAATAATATCCTTCAAATCATTGTCCGACCGATTACCATATTTGTTTTTTCTCCATTTTTTAAATAAATAATTAACATGATCCATCGAAGGATTAAGCTGACCGTTGGCTAAAATCTGTGGGTCGCAGATGTCCGTACATAATTGTATTTCATGGTATTCTTTTGCTGCACTGGGAGTCATGCCAGAATCAAAGTAGTTATGGAATTGCGATTCTACTTCGGGATCACATTTCAAATATCGGAAGGCTACAGCTATTTCTACTGGATGAGTGTGAGTGAAGCTGATGGTAATTATTGCGTTAAAGCCTTGTTTTAGGTATTCGTCATTTTTCATAGTATTTTTATTAATAAACTTTATTTTAAAGTCAATACTTGCTTGACACTGCTTGTTTTTCTTAGACTTTTCCACTTGTTTATTGTGCGAATTGTGATGACAAACATATACCTTTTTAAACGCTAATCGTTTAAGTTTAGGAAACGTGCGCCTTACTATCCAATTAGTGTGACTAAATGTCGAAATCTTCCGAATCCATTCAGAACAAAAGTCAGCATAGTCATTTCCATCAACTTTACATCGCACTTCAGCGCAAAAATGTTCACTTGCCTGGGAGTCATAACTAGGAATGACACAAACACAATCACAGTCGCTTAAAAATTGTTCCAGTCTTTCTTTACTACAAGACATAACTAATTTGTTTCAATAATCAAAGTCTCAAACACAATGCACTCACAACAGTATGCGAATTAACAATAGTTTTCTATAATTAACACAATAATTACGCTAAATATAATTAAAAATGTGCAAGCAATTGTTTGCGTGAAAAATTGATAACGGAACTAATTTGAATAAAAACAAATAACACGCGCGCGAGCATGATATCGCTGTCTCTCTCGGCACTCTTGCGATCTGAGATCGGGGAGTGTAGCGCAGAAATTCCTCCCGCGCGTCAGATCGCACCTAACCCAAGTACCTACTTTTATGCTTTCTAGGGATCTGAGTAGTGGAAGTACTTTTAATTCGAAGTCTTGGATACTACAACAGAAATAATACCCGAACCCAGATCGGTTGCAACTCTGAATAGTGGAATGGTTTAAGGAGACTTTTAGTGAATTCATTCTAGTAAACCAGCCCGCATCTCAGAAATACGGGAGTTCTGAATACTTGAAGGGTTTCCATATACGCGGCAGCGTATTCTCTCTTCTTATCTTCAATTAATACATGTAAGCAACACCACACCTTATTAGAAATGTATTACGTAGTTTACAAAAAAGCCACCTAATATCTACTAAAAACAGTGACGTGAATAAATGACGCAATCAAATTCCCCGCCCTTTTTTCCTGTGTGAAACGTTGGCTTGCAAGCCAAACTAGTAACACGTTTATCGTGCGTTATGCTTATGCCACTTGTTAATATTTCTATTCTGTGTTGTCAACCTTTAACCAAGTAGCGCTTTGGTAAGTTTAGTTAATAGTGGCGGAAGCTCGCAAAGTAATTTGGTAAGTACTTGTTACTATTAAACTTGTTAGCAAGCAAGCATACTACGTTTTTGTTACCTTAGTAACTCAAACGTGCGATAATCATTGTTTTTCCCTGTATTTCGTTAACAAAGGTGAGAAAATAATGTGAGAGCAATATTTATCCTTCTTAACTTCCTCGAAAGTTATGTAATTATCAATTAATATTAATTATTATTACGGTACTAAATATATTTATCCTTATGATTCTTTCTTCTGTGGTATATCTCCAACGGACTTCTTTTTCGGTCACGTTTTGTAACGTGCGCCGAACAATTTGGAAAAAAGGGGGGGAGACCTTATAATGGTAAGCCGCATGGCGGGAAAACGATCCAGGGTCAAAACACCAACGCGACGGGCTGACCCTCTCTTCGGTGCTTTGAAATGCAACAGCCAAAAGGCCAAACACCGGACCCATAAAAATCTGGCGGGAAAACCAATAAACCCAAATTGTCATGACCCTCAGCTACGTCTTGAAATAAGAATACTTCTACCATTAGATTTAAACCACTACAGAGCACTTAGATCTTCAAATGTACTTAATGTGTTGTCATCATCATAATTTCGTGTGGGTGACACGGCCAATCGACCATGCACACCCTGGTGTCAGAGTTCCTCGGAACCGCCTCCTTCTGAGCCTTCTATAGCGACTACCAAATGGCCGCCAGGACCAACCTAAAGTGCCTTCCGAAGCACGGAATCTTTATTATCAGATAATCAGGTGATTCAGACCTGCAAAATGTCCTAACCAAACTGTATTGTCTAGTACGAGTAATGGAAAATTTTCATAAATTTTTTTTCGTTGATCTGCCGTCTTCGGACATTACTTACGACGAAGTAGAATAGATTTGTAAAGGATATACGGTAATGTGGAGCAAAATGCACATTTCATGTTTAAGTAAACATTGAAGTGTATGTAGACTTGTATAATGGTCGTACGTAAGAGTACCCTTTGCGCTTCGTAGAGCGCTCTTTGCGCAAATTTTATAAATAGCGCCCTCTAGGTACCATTCTTGTAGACGAGTATTGTGTCCAGCTTAAGAATGGTTTTTATTTATTTTCGCAAAAGATGAATACGGAACACAATGTGGTCTAGAGCACCAGCCACAGTAGTGCTAATGAGGAATGAGGTAAGATATTATAGAGATAATTTTTGCTCATGTTTTCTTACGCCTGTGATGTTCTTCAGCCTGTTACTTATTTTAAAAAAAGAAGAATTTGACAAATTGAATGAAGAGATTCCGAATTCATAGAAATAGGCAATAAATTTTTTTAAGCCCCTTACAGACCGCTTTCATTCGGTCATTCTGGAAATCCTCGGGGAAGTAGTATGGACAGTACGAGCACAGATGTCATACCCGACCCCACAAAAGAAAGTTTGTAAGTTCCTTCAATGTCTATTTTTTTACAGAGCCTTTGATGCTCATCTGTAGTAAAGAGATTGGATTGAATTATGACATTAGTTTAGGGACCAAATTTTCTTATAATTTCATACATACAGTTTATGTAAAGAATTGTAACTGATTACGTGTTCAAAATGAAGATTTCTATTTTGCGAGTATTTTGTATGCAGTATGTTTAAGTAACACCTATTAAATATTAATTCATATAAATTAATAAGTTCACTAGTTAGTATGTAGTGAACAAAAAGTACTTATAAAAAATTATCCTGAATTGAGGAGTGCAGTGGTTTCAACTCCCACACTCTATAGGAGTTGAACACTCTATGGAAGGTTCATTCGTACTACATTATTTGTTGTTGTAATCTCAGGTAGATAATTCGTCCTTGACCTTGGCAAGTAACTTGTTTCCAGACCTGGTTTTGTTTTTAAAACCTGCCATTTTATGTGTGTACAATTATTCAAAGGATTGTTTTGATTGTCTAGACGACAGCTCATAGGTCATAACCGCAACGAGCTTAGACAAATACAAGTAAACATAATAAACATGTAGGTAGATCTTTGTGAAAAGGACGTCTGCTTGGGTACCTCACCTTTGGACCTTCGTAAAAATATTTGGGTATCACAATTTTGTTCACCTCCTTGATCATTCTACAAGTTGGCTACTATCGGAATTCTTCTTCTTTCAAGTCGTGTTCCTCATACCCATAGCTGAGGGTCGTGACCATCATAATCCAAGCTGGCAGTTAGTATCCTCCAGTCATATCTATTCTAGGCCAGTGCCCCTAGTGTGAGTTTTTCTTAACGCAGACGCTAGCGACTGCGTTAGGATTTTGTATGGAATTTCTTAGTTGCCTTACTATCCGCCAGAGGCGCTTTACAGGTCTGCTGTACAAAATCGCTAACGCAGTCACTAGCGTCTGCGTTAAGAAAAACTCACACTAGAGGCACTGGTGTATGGCCTCTTGGGTGTTGCACTTCAATGCTGCAAGGAGAGGGTCGGTCCAGCGCGTTGGTGGTTTGCCCCTAGCTCGTGTTCCCGCCATACGGCCAATCATTATAAGAACTTCCAAACTGTTCAGTTCACGTCGCGCAATAATAACAGCATAAGGAACTTAAAGATCTGTAACAGAATATATAATAGTACAACTTTATCTTATACCGGAGCTGATAATATTTTTCACTAATTAATATCCTGCCGATCATCATTTCAGCCGCAGGCCGCCCACTGCTGGACGTAGGCCTCCCCCAAGTTTATGTTTTTGTTTTATAACTACATAAACTAAATAAAATTATTAATTTTTTTGCGTAATAAAAAGTTACTGAGTACCAAAAAATTGAACACCTCATCCATACTTCCATACTTCCATCCATCCATACTTCTATATCCATATCCATACTTCCATACTAATATTATAAATGCGAAAATCTGTCTGTCTGTCTGTCTTTCTGTCTGTCTGTCTGTCAGCTCTTCACGGCTAAACTGCTGGACCGATTGTGATGAAATTTGGTAGGGATGTAGTTAACGATCTGAGGTCAAACATAGGCTACTTATGCGCGCGATATAACCGAGTACCACGCGGGGCGAAGCCGCGGGGAACAGCTAGTATCATATATATATCATTCTTATTAGTAAATTCTTTGAAAATTCACATAATTACTTCACATCCACATAATTAATTCACATAATGGACCTTACATTTCGATAATCCCGATGTAATTATACTATAGATGATAAAGATATACTGACATAATTAATGTTAAGTCTATGAAAAAGATGCCTTAAGAGGATTGTGTACCATGTAGTGTCCATACAAACGGCAAAAATGTTTCTCAGTTTCTCCCCAGCAAGCCTTAACTTCGTCTAACTCCTCTCAATGCTTGGCAAACTCATATTCAGTCCTTGCTGCACGTAAGTGGAATAGGTTATCTTCGGATATCAGAGGTTATCTACTCTTCGTTCTTTCAAGCTTCGGGTCAGGGAATGTTTTGAGCTTTCGGATTTGAGTGGAAATTGGCATTTTTATTTTATTTTTTATTTATTTAATTCATGTTCTCAAATATAAACATAGGAAACTTAACATTAGGAAGTCTAGTACAAGGGTGCTACTTATTTCTATAAAAAAATCTTTTTTTTTCTTTTTATTTTGTGTTACTTTATTTTGCTTTGCTTGTTAGTTTGCTTGTTAGTTAGGTAATTTGATTTAAATATCATATTAGTTTTATATACTTTTTATTGTACACTCTAGTTTTAATGTATTTTCTTTTCTTACGTGAATAGGTTGACTGGAAGAGATTTCTATCAGGGATAAGTCCGCTTTTTGTAGTGTCCTGCTTTTTCAAAACCTAGGTATTTATGCACAATAACGATTTTACATACAATACGAGTACTTCGAGCGATGTTTTTTTTTTTAAATGGTGTTTTAATTATCTATGAACTAGTTGTAGTACAGACAAAACGAAAAAAACGTTTGTCTGTAAAATACTATACACAAATGTATGTACAAATATTATTAAAAAAAAAGTTATCGCCTTACATGGTGTATCCTTAAATCGAAATGGTTTCTAGCTAAAATTTATGGAGATTTGTTCAGCCAATTGTAGCTTATCAGTTATTTTTACCTTGATTATGAGATATGACTAACTTTCGGGGATTCAATTGATATTTAGTATTCGATAAATGGGCGGGGAATTTGATTGCGTCATTTATTGCCACTATTATGGTCGATAATATTATATGGCTTTGTTGGTACGTTATACATTTCTATAAAGGTGTGATGTGGTTTACATGGGTTTACATATATTAATTAAAGATAAAAAGAGAGAATACGCCTCCACACTGATCCTGGAACCAAATCCGCGTCAAAACATATCTATCCGGATAATTTCTCTGTTCTGTGGTATATATAGAGGACGACTTGTAACTGAAATTATGAAAATATAATACAAAAAGAGGGAGGTTTTTTTAGAACCGCCTCTGTCTGTCTATCAATCTGCTTAATCTATCTCATGAACTAGTCTTAGTAAAGAGTGTTTTTATCACAAAATAATTGAATAATTAGTGAAAAGGGCATATTGATAAACGAATTGAGGAAAACGGGGTTATACCACAGGCCATAAATATAATAAGTAACGCTTAATTAGTGAATTCAACATTCGTAAAATATATATAGTTATGTTTATTTGCCTGCGTCATATATAGATAAAGCTAATTAAAGGCTTATGTATTTCCAATATAATATTCATATTAAAATTGATTGTGTATTGTTTCTGTGTGTATGTTACAAAGTTATTTTGAGAATGAAGATTGTTGAAATAAAGTTATTTATTAGCTTTTAACTTAAAAATCTAGTGGATACGTGTTTGCAACTAGCAAGCTTGTTAAGCGATGGCAAGCATGGCCTGACTTTGATTTGTCGCCTCTAGATTCAGTCATATTCATTTATTTCTTGTAAGAAGGTTTTACAAATATACTTTAGTATTTCTGCAGAAGGCACGTTAAGTCGTTATTCCCGGCTGTTTTAGGGTAGAATATAGATGGCAGGTGTTAGGGTGTTAGCCAGTCTGAAAATATAGGTATATTTTCAGACTCGCATCCAAATCATGATGATGAAAATAATGTTTAGTTCTTCTGTAAAAACGGTTTTCTATAAGAAGAAACAGAAAATTTGTTTTCAGTTTTCTTTTAGAATAAGATACTAATATATCGCTGGTCATCATCATCATTTCGTACGTGTCACGGTTAATCGACCTCTCGGCCTCTGGTGCTGGCCTTTGGTGCCATTAACAGATTTGTAATAAACTGTATGCATTTCCCTCGGAAACAATGCTTTTTGGTACTTCATTCTTTCACTTTCCTCTGTGGGGTCGGCACAGTATGTAAGTTCCTTCCATTTAGATCTATTGCCAGCTATTTCCTGCGTCACATCCCGCCTGATCATATCCTCCCTTACACAATCCATCCATCTCTATTTTGGTTTTACTCTACACCTAGATCCCGTAATTTTCATATTTAATAATCGGGATGAGAGGTACTATGTGTAAGCAATTTTCAAGAAGACTGGTTCAGTAGATAGGACGTGAAAGCGTTTCAAATAAACAAACAAATGAATTCAAAACTCTTTCGCATTTATAATATTAGTTGAGATGGAATACAGCCAACCTTCTCATCGCGAATAAAATAATATTTTTTTATATCATGCTAATAATTATCTAAATGCACCACAATTGCATAGCAATGAATAATTGTGGATGCAAATATATGCTGTACAGTGGGCACGTGGCCGGCGGCGTGTCGAGGTTAAGCGGTGACCTCGTCTGGGCTGGAGGACCTCTAGGTCAGTTGGGGACAAGATGAGCCAATTAGGACAAGAACTTACTAGACATAAGGTTAATTTAGGAGCTCGATAGCTTAGAGCATGCGTTTTCGTAGCGATCGTGCGTGTAAAGCAACGTCGGGCGTTGCCTGACTTGGATTGGTCGCCACATCTTGATCGTCTTGACCTTCTTCGTGGTTCAGAAAGTGAATAAGAATAAGAATTATTTACTAAATTTTTATTAAATTTGTAAATGACACAACAGGAGCATGATCTTATTCGACTTGTTTCCTTGTAAATGGGGAAAAAGTAAGAATAAAAATATTTTATTCTTTTTCTTCATCGTGTCAATGTCTAATTATGGTGTCGGACCAAAACTCCGCCACTCTAATTGCATTATCCGTGCCCTGCACAAGGTCCTCAAAGGTATACCTGTGAGGGCACGACGGACACTGCAACAGATGCTCCATCGTCTGCAGTGGATTACCACATAGACACCCAGTATCAGTAGGGTTCTGTGCAAAACCCAAACCCACCATGTCGCCTTTACAGCGGCCGATCTGGGTTCTCAGTACACAGCCAGCTGATCGGTTTAGTTGGTTGGAGTAGAAATACAGGTCTATTTCAACGACTTCCAGACCGGCCAGGGTATGCATTTTATTGCATAAATTGGGATAATGCAATGAAGTCAATACATCACAGATATAAGTAATCTTCAGTTGGCCAAATTCTACCTTTCCAGTCATTCCAAAAATGGTTACATGTCTTCGGCCTAGTCTAACTCAATACAAAGTTAATTGCTTGTTAAAAGCAACTCATCATCTTCATTGCGAGTAGGCGTCACGGTCAATCGACCAGGCACGCCCTGGTGTCAGAGTTCCTCGGAACCGCCTCTCGGCCTCTGACGTGGTTCCTTTAACGACTACCAGATGGTAGCCGGGACCACCGGCTTAACGTGCCTTCCGAAGCACAGAATCATCTTTTTTGTCAGACAATCAGGTGATTCAAGCCTGCAATGTCCTAACCAAACTGGAAACAACTAAAAAAGTATGCTTCCCGTGGGATTCGAACCCACGACCTCCGGGTCTATAGGCAAACGCTTTAACCACTGGACCACGGAGGCAGTTAATTGCAACTGAACTCATATGTATCTACGGTATAAGAATTTATTTTAGTATTTATATAACCAATACCTATCCTCATTAGCCGGTTGATTTTGCACATGTGTACCGTTATTTATTATTATCATGTCAATGGTTTGTCAAGTAATTATGTTCGCTTCCTCGTCTGACCAGATTCTTTGTCCATGTTCAATAATGGCTGTAATCCATCGAAGACACTCGCTGGCTTAGTGATTAATTAGACATCCACTCCAGATAACCTAATCCTGAAATGTTGACTAATCTAATGCCCGAATCTCAGATCACATCAAACAAGGGAGATTTGTCATAGCGGCTCGGCCCTGGCGAACGCATCTGGCAAAATTTTGGCTTGATACAGATTTCCGCTGTCAGTCTATCACGCGCTACACGCTCGCGCACATCTCTCAAATTTTGCCAAAATGCCGAGTTGTTCAGTGGTTGTTTGCAAAAATACAAGCAGTAAAGTGAACTTCGTGAAAGATGGAATCTCATTTCATGTGTAAATATTGCATTATATACATATTTCTTTTCTAAACCGGAAAAAATGAAATTAATTATTATGTAAATGACATGAAGTGACAATTCATTCATAACGTGTTAATACAATACATTGCTTGCTAAGTAAGTATCAATTAATGAATCGGTCCGCTTGATTGCGCAATGGATCCGTGCTTCACCGATACTTTCAAATTAGCAATGTAATGTCAGTCGCGTAGTACCGGCGCTGTCACCGGCCGTAAAATAGTGATGTAGTCTTACGAGTAACATGTCGTAACTATTAAACAATTTATCGATAGTTTTGTAGCGTGTTTATTATAACGTTTTGTGGGCAAAACAAAGCGTGAAAATAGAGTTAGCTTTTCAACCGAACAATACTAAAGTGGTATACTTATAAAAAACGTTTCCAACCGAGCATTAAACGTAAACAACGGTCAAAACCTTTTTCCATACAGATTAAAATTGGTTTAGATTAAGGTTGGCATAGAAATACGTCTTTTTTAGGGTTCCGTACCTCAAAAGGAAAAAACGGAACCCTTATAGGATCACTCGCGTGTCTGTCCGTCTGTCTGTCCGTCCGTCTGTCACAGCCGATAACTCTGAAACCACTGGACCAATTGAGATGAAATTTGGTACACATATGTAAGTTAAAGACCCAAAGGTGTATGTGTAACGTAAATAAATAAATAATGAATTTAGGGGTCATTTTTGGGGGGTAAATCACAACATAAAAAAAAAGATTCGCTAACCATATCGTGTGACATATCAAATGAAAGAGCTTGTTATGAGGAGCTCAAATATATTTTTGTTATTATTGTAATATAAATATTTAGGAAAGAAGACGAAAATTGACCATTCCCGCCCTGATCTCCGAAACTACTGAGCCTAAAATTTTGAAAAAATTACGGAATGTAGGTCATTGCCTGTAGATTACAGGAAAACCTACAAGAACTCTGTCAATTGACAATTAAGTGGTAAATTCAATATAAAACGTTCACGGAAAATAGTTCACTAAAACACCTCTAGATGGCGATAGTATTAGTTAGTTGAAATACCACAATTGAATTTAAAAACTGACATTGGCATTGTACGGAACCCTCTCCACGCGAGTTCAACTCGCACTTGACCGGTTTTTTTTTATTACTAGTTAGATTAGACAGAGCTCAAGTACACATAATAAAATGTTACAAATGTTATATGCTTTTTCAGGCAAATGCCCTGTGATATACATTCCAAATTGTATAATATGTCTGTATTCACACTTAGTTTTTTTTTTACCCGAAGGAGGGTTTTATTTATTACACAATTGTAAACGGCGGACTTAAAGCCTTATCTACCAGTCAACCAAATGAGTGATGCAGAGAAAAGTAGGGTTTTGTTTTTCGAGCGTATGTATGTATGTCCATTTCTTTGGCACGCCCTACAGCCCAAACGGCTAAACGGTTTTTGACATAATATGAGGTGTCCTTCAATTGGTCAGAACTGCGGTAGTGACATAAGGCTATATAATTTTTTTAAATGGTACCCGCCGGACGAGCAATCGGGTTTTTTTTTTGTTTTTATAATAATTGCTTGTTTGTGTTTTTACATAATTTTATTAGGTTTTTGGACACACCCACATCTAGTGATTTTTATATTTTAATGACAAACACTCGTGTAGATTAACGTCTTTATCTGCACGAGGTAAATAGATCTTAAACTAAAATAAATGGCATATTTTTACCCGACTGCCAAGAAATTGTTATGTTCTTCACAGGTGTTCTCGCATGTATTTATGGTTGTATACCACTATTATTATACCTCGTATACTAGTATTGTACCTAACCGCAATCGCGAATATCTTGGGATGCTTTTTTAGAATTCACTCCGTATAATTGTGCTTTAAACTAATATCGCATAAGGGATTCTATTTTTGTTTCAATTGACTTTGTCTTTAACTTGTAGGTACCCAAAGGATCCAAAAATTAAAGAAAAATGGATAAATGCTACAGACAGAGGTCCTAACTGGTTTCCAACAAAGAATGGCACAATATGCTCGGTTCATTTTGAGCCAAGGTGTATGCAACCACATAAAAATGTTCGTCGGTTATTTGAGTGGTCGATTCCAACATTAAAATTGTATACCAAACTAATGGTAGGATCAAATTCAGAATTATTTAATTTACTTTAATGGTACATAGCCTTCTAAATTAATTATGTACTTGTACCATGTATTTGGCCCGGACGGACACGGAGTAAAATGATATAATATAAAACTCTCTTATAAAATATAAGTAACCAAATCCAACACCATCCGAGACAAGTATACGGCATGCTCCTCGGTGTAATATAATTCATTCTTTAAGAAGGTATTGATTGAATATCGGTCTAGTAAGTAGTTCCTGAGATTAGTACATTCAAACTCTTCAGCTTAATAATATAAGTATACAAATATTTATCTACTTAATTTTATTTTATGAATTTCAAAAGAAATACCAATACTGAACAATACTGACGATATAAAAATATTTATTTGATAAATTACCATTTTTTGGTATTTGTTTCATACATATTTTTTTTATCGACCATATTTTTCCCATCACTAGCGTTTGTGTAAAATGCTGTGATTGGAAAAGTGAATTTGCGTGAGTTAATAGAAACAATGTTATTGTTGTGTTTGCAGCCAATCACGTTGGCTCTTGTGTTTGCGTGTGCCCTGTTGAGATAATCATTAGGTTGTGTGCAAGTACAAATGTGTGGCAAAGTGGCGACATCGGGTACGTATACTAAACTGACAAGATAGCAAATCTCCCTTGTTTGATGTGATCTGAGGCCCGAATAATATTTTGAGAGCTGTTCAAGTACCATGCTGTCACTGTCATATCGTTGACAGCATGATACTTGAGCAGCTCTCAAAATTGAGTAACGTTTGAGTATTCAGGCGTTAGTTTTGTAGTGTAGTTTCCCTGTAAAAAAGTTTTGCAGAGGTCAGACGGTAGTCGCTTCATCGTAATAACCAGTACCGCTAAAACACGACCATGATTAAAAGCGTACCCTGGGCTCTGGAATCCAGTAAGCGAAAGACGCAACTAAGAAATGCGCTCGGAGTCCGAGCGCATTTCTTAGTTCCGAGCCTCGGACGTAGACTGGCTATTATCCCGCCCATCAGCATATACTTTTTCCCCACGTAATAGCTACTGCTATTAGTCGTGACCATAGCATCGTAAAGAGACTCGCTAAAGAGAAGTAGAATCATAGTATTCTGTGCCGTACAGTACAATGACGTGGTTTAGCAATTATAAAAATTAAATCAAATATATGTTGTATCGTCATGTAATAGATGCTGATTCACACGACTTCGCATACTAGAGATCTGCCTAAACATCAAGATTAAGGAAAGTATATCAATCTTTGACTCATAATGCTGATCCATCGATTGTGGTTGATGATTATAGGCTAAAGTTAAATTTGTCATCATATGAGGATAAATTGATATTGGGAAGACGTGGCAATATTGCTAGGTACCACAGTCATCATCATCATTTCGCGTAGGTGTCATGATCAATTGACCATGCACACCCTGGTGTCAGAGTTCTTCGGAATCGCCTCTCGGCCCCTGAAGTGGTTCCTTTAACAACTACCAAATGACAGCCAGGACCGACGGCCTAACGTGCCTTCCGAAGCACGGAATCATCTTTATTATCAGACAATGAGGTGATTCAAGCCAGCAATGGCCTAAACAAACTGAAAACAACTAAACAAAGCATGCTTCTCATGGGAATCGAACCCACGACCCCCGGTCCACAGGCAAACGCCTTCAACACTGGACCACGGAGGCAATATCACGTATGTGTTGTTTTAATTAGCTGTTGTTGCCCGCGGTTTTCTTCACGTGGAATTAATATATATTTTTTAATATCTAGAGTACTAATAATTGGTAAGGCCAATTAGCTTCCGTAACCATTTTAAATTGAGGACATTTTGCTCTCAGAACATTTTATATCGCAGTCGATGTGCACTCAAGGACAATTAGCTTCAAAAACCTTCTGATCCGTAAAGATGTGCTGTAATCTAAAGAGGATGGATAAAAGGAGACAGACGAAAGGTATATACAAAGCATAGTTGGCTGGGATAGTCGGTCAGAGTCGGTCTCGAAAAATACTGCGACCAAATTGCAGACCTTTTGAAAAGGGAGACATGTAGTGTACCCTAAATCGGCGAGCGTGTATGACGAGAGTGATACAAGTGGAGGTAGCTAGGGAGGTATGTAAGGATCGTAGCCAATGAAATTCTATAGCCTCTACCTACCCCTGCTTGAGACAGGCATGATTATTTTGTATGTATGATTTTTTTTTTCATGGGATTTTTATTGCTATAATCCCTATTTATTAAACGGTTTTATTTAGCTCACCCCGTTTGTTTTATTTATTCTTGGGTCAAATTTAGTAATTCAAATTTCACCCTCTTCCTGTCAACCGATTAATCTGAAATTTTGTATACACTTTGGATTTTGGTGACAATACAATTATGTTTATTCATTATCATTATAAATTCAAGATGGCCGCCGCTACAAAATGGCGGATAATTTATGTTTTATTAATCCCATCAATATGGGTATCAAATGAAAGGGCTCAACAAGCAAAATACAATATACTATGAAAAATTGAAATCCAAGATGGCGGCCGCTACAAAATGGTGGATAACGTAGGTTTTATCAATCCCATCAATATGGGTATCAAATGAAAGTGCTCAACCAGTAGAATACAATGTACTATATAAAATTAAAATCCAAGATGGCGGCCTCTACAAAATGGCGGATAACTTAGGTTTTATCAATTCCATCAACATGGGTATCAAATGAATGGTCTCAACAAGTAGAACACAATTTAGTATGCAAAATTGAAATCTAAGATGGCCGCCGCTACCAAATGGCTGATAACATTTTTTTATCAATCCCACCAATATGGGTATCAAATAAAAGGGCTTGACAAGAAGAATACAGTGCACTATACAACCTCAATATTTAAGTTGGGCGCAGCCACTAAATGGCGTATAATAATAAGATTTAAATTTAAAAATTGAATCTGTAATTTAGGTATTTGATTAATCCAGCCTGTATCCACCACCCAAATCAAGATTTAAGGTTAAAACGCGCCGAGAACTGTATGGCATTAGGGTGGATATAAATGAATTAAACAGAATGCGAAATAAAAACTAAAAACTAGAAAATAAAAATAGGTAAAAAAAACTTTTTAAGTTAAACGGTTTTATGTTAAACATACATTGCAATTAAGATAAATGTACTAAAAACCAAAAAATAATAAAATAGATACAGTCGTGGGAATTATAAACATATGCATAGACTAGACTAAAATAAAACCGTGGGGCACGTCAATTGTCTACAAATTATCGATTTAATGTGCGAAAGAAGAATCGTTTAATTCGTCGTTAGGCAGTTGGCTCGCAGACGGTGAGGAAATTACTTACTATTTTCTTGCTCATGGAAATTCCAATAGTTATACACTCCATGTAAATAAAAGAGATGTTTCAACTAGTTTATCGTTGCACATTCACACTGCTGGCTGGCGAGGAATCGTTTCACTGCTCGTAGTTTGTCTTTAATCGACAAAACATATGATAAAAGTACTACTCGCTCACCACTATGAAACCCTAAAACTCGCTTATAATCGAGCTTGCTAGCTTGTTTCCACATTCTAGCCCTACTTATCACACGTCCATCGTTGTCGGTTAAACAACTGCCTAATTATAGTGTAACATTACAAAACAAACATTTTAATCAACGATTGTAGACAATTGACGTGCCCCACGGTTTTATTTTAGTCTAGTCTATGCATATGTTTATAATTCCCACGACTGTATCTATTTTATTATTTTTTGGTTTTTAGTACATTTATCTTAATTGCAATGTATGTTTAACATAAAACCGTTTAACTTAAAAAGTTTTTTTACCTATTTTTATTTTTAGTAGTATATTTAAAAAATGAGTTCTAATCGCGTACCCTAGACAAAGTTCCAGATCACGTGGCAAAACAGGAAAACAAACAGAATAATATAAATATAATATTATGCAACAGTTTCCTTGTACAAAAGAATTTTGCGAGAGGGTATCCTCAGAGCGAAAAGACGACGAAGCTGCGTGGGCCAGAGGAGATACGATTTATAGAGTCAAAGTTGTATGCAAAACTTTTGCATTTTTTCATTTGACGTATGACATTATAAAATAACATAAAGTCCAGATCCAATCGTCGCCCCAAGGCAGTGACGTGCACAGACATTTTCCTTAGGGTAGGCAAAAACCTGCCTAGACCAGAACTATTTCTATTTTAATCTATACTTATAATTTAGGTATAGGTATTTGAGTTACAACTAAAACAGTAACGAGCAAGAAGATAATAAAATTAAATATATGAATCATGTATGTACCTACTTAGGCCCTGAAAATTTTTAAAAGACGACCGCCGTAACCTACGGTCCTGTGGGAGTTTTGGAAAAGCATAGCAAACATATTAATTTGAAAATAATATTAAATAATGTTGTTGTTAGCTTACCCTTCACTTCAACTAAATCCGATCAATCCCGGTTGATAACGTCCATTTATTATTATTGCCATTTTTTCGTCAAATGAAAGATTACTTAGCGCGTCATTTTATAGTTTTTGTAAACAAACACTCAGTTTACAACAATCACATGAAAATTTGAAACTACAACTGAGTACATTTGTTAAAAATAAAAGTGCTATTTTTTCACCTCATTGTAAACAATGCACATTGCAATTATCAATTAATTAAACATTCAAAACAAACAAATGCATGCAAGCAAAGCAAACATATTGTTGATTTGATTTCGATACGGAAATAAAAATATAACCCTACGGAATTGGAAATGTCATCTTGTTTATATAAAGTCTTCAAGTCTATGCGTTTTTAAATTTGCAGCATTACTCGTTTAATATCCAATAGACACAGTTATCATGTTGCTGCAATCGATCGTAATCACTAATCAGATTTAAGTATGTGTAACGCGTAATTCTAATTGGCCGTAACAAAAGTGAGAGCGAGATGAAATGTCATCTCATAGCATTTTGTAATGTCATCTCATAGCATTTTGTTTCATCTATAGTGGAGGTCTGAAATTTACTCACACAGGCGTGATTTAGCGCATATGTGTCTGTTCATGTAAGTTTTTTACTTGCACTACTACACGAGCAAAAGCACATCTATACATAGTGATTTCTTTGTGGGAGTAGTCAACTTCAGACGTTTTACTAAAAAGCTGGCCTGGCCTAGCTAGCTAGCAGCGCGTATGGGGCGGCGGCGGCGCGCCGCGTGTTCGCGCGAATTCATAGATGGCGTTGTTAAGATAATTCAATATCTTGTGTGAAAAAATATTTATTATTTATATTATATATATTTTTTTTTTATTATTTATCACAAAAGTACAGGGTAGGCAACGTCTAAACGTCTTTATGATATGCACGCCACTGCCCCAAGGTGAGGTGCTGATTTATATATTATTTTTTTCTGAAAAACAATTTGCGAGGATGACTTATTGTGGTTACTTTTTTCACATTATATCGTAGATAAATTTAGAATACCCAGAGTATTATACAAAACTTATTTTTTTATTTTCAACTGAACGGGGATCGAACCACATAGGGCCACAGAAAATTATTGAAGTTTGTTTTGAATAGGAGAGGATCGTTGCATCAAAGCAGCCTATCTTGGAAAGATGTCAGGAAGACAGATATCGCTGGAGCGATGCTGTGCAGGCTGACCTGCGTGAGATGGGCGCTGTAAACTGGCGAGCCATCGCGCAGAATAGAAAACTGCGGTGCTCTCTCGCTTCGGAGGCCAAGATCCACTACGGGTCGAGCCAGCGGAGTAGAAACTTAATTTTGAACTGTCTTCATATTGTTTTTCCTTTGTGTACCACGTAAGCTCTGACGTGATCACGTGACTCAACTTTAACTGCCCACCGTGACGTGAGGCTCTGGGATCGCCCATTTACACATATTTTATTATACATGCTATTTTAAATCTTTGATCATTGATAATATAATAGCTAATCTATTTTTTATTTAGCTTACTAACTGTATAATGGGATTTCCTTTAAGGAAAACCTACAAAAAAATTACAGAAATGACTTATATAAGGTGAATTTAAATCAACTGCAAATATTATAAGGGCAGATTCAGACCACTTAACTGAACAACTTTCCCAAATAAACTTGTCGAAATATGAAAAAAAATTTTTGACCTCCCATACAAATTGAAAATCAGCTAATCTAGTTTAGTATGGAGAGTGAAAAATTAAATTTCGTATTTCGATATAAGTTTATTTAGAAAAGTTGTTCAGTATAGTGGTCTGAATCTGCTCTTAATATATTTGCAGTTGATTTGTGTCCACCTTATATAACTTAAGTAAGTAAGCTATAAGCTATGTCACTAAAATCTATGTATATATTTAAAATCTTTATTGTACACAAAACACATTAAAAAACTAATAAAGCACACAAAAAATCTCTGATAGGAATTTGTTCTAGAAAACCTATTCACCAAAAAAAAAACAAATATGACACAAGTTAAACTATCTAACTAACATGAAAAGCAACATAATATAAACCCCTGTCCCTGTCCTGAGAAAACCACACTATTTTTTTAAATGTAAGTCTTTTTGGACAAAAAAGTATCTTATAAGAGTTCGTTTTTGCCTTTTGAGGTACGGAACCCTAAAAAGATAGCTTTTACAAAAAAAAAATTCTAATATAATAACAAAATTTCTTACCTTTGGAAACAAAGATAACTTTATCCCAGGCTCTTATACTTCCAATCCTGGACTACGCTGATGCCTGTTACTTGGACGCTACAGAAGAGCTCTTAAATAAGCTTGAACGTCTGCAAAACTTATGTATCCGTTTCATTTATGGTTTGAAAAAATATGACCACGTTTCCGACTTCCGCAGACAACTCAAGTGGCTCCCCATTCGTTTTCGCAGAAACACTAGAATTCTTTGCCTCCTATTTAATATCCTATACAACCCCACCTATCCTTCATATCTTAAGGAGCGCTTCTCCTTCGCCCGTCCTGCGGATATACCTTGCCGTTCCCACCTTAGAACCCTTCTCAAATTCCCTACTCATCGTTCCGATACTTACTCCTATTCCTTTTCGGTCCATGCTGTTAGGTTGTGGAATTCATTGCCAGCCGACATACGAGACTCAAAATCTATCTCTGTTTTCAAGAAACGCATAAAAGATTATTATCTTTCTTTAGCATAATAAATGTATATTTAGTCTAAGTAAGTATATTTGTATTTATATGGTATATATATTTATTTAAGTATGTATGTACTTATGTATGTATGTTTATTATATTATAATATTCTAGTACACGCCTGTTACCCTTTTCTTCTCGTTTCCTCTCTTGGGTCTGCTGGAAGATATTTCTTTAGAAATAAGCAGCACCCTTGTACTTATGTTCTTTATTCTATGTTCTCTTCTTTTGTATATTTTTCTGTGTACATGAATTTAGAAAATAAATAAATAATAAACATCTACAGAAATTGGTCTCAATTAGGCAGTTTAAGTAAAAATACATTAACACCTCTGTTTGTTTTGAAGTGATTTTACCAAAAACCACACACGATATTTACCCAAATAAATACTTTAAGATTATTCTGATAAACACTAAATTAGATGCAGATGCGAGAAAGACTTAAAAATACCATTCTACGAAAATGTTTACAATCAGGGCGTCGATTCTGCTAACGTTAAGACAAAATCGTATCAAAATAGTGTTTCAATAGTAGTGCTTTTTACACACTATTTACAAGAGTTATGACAGTATGATGTGATGTGAATTTAGTATGTGGTGTGATCATCAAAAGTGATATAAAAAAAAATATACATTTCTTGTAACTAGTGTGTAAAAAAGCACTACCATTGAAACACTATTTTGACACGATTGTGATTTAACGTTAGCCGAATCGACACCCAGGTAGGTTGTTATGACTTGGATATACAAGGAGCTTAGAATAATTTAGAGGTTAGACATTTTTCATCCAAACGTGTTTCTAAGTAACATTTCTCAGCTTACCCTTCAGATTCCAGGGTACACTAACAATGATTCTGTTATTATGGAATGGAAATAAAAAAAAATATAGTCAGAAAATGTGTGTAATGACCAACACTGTCAGATTTTTAGTTTTCTTTCATCTAACATAGCCTTACTATTTCTAACTTGTGATAACAGCCGGAGCAAATGGCTTATTGTACCTTCCAAAGCACGGAGGTATTAAAAATATAAATTCCCCTATTGGCTAGAAAACGATCTCCGTACGATTGTGACGAACACGCATGCAGCGTTACTATTTTGCACATTTTCAGCAAAAACCATATACATACTTTTGCCTTTACCTATATTAAAAACACGTGATAAAATCGAAGCTATGAAACAGCCCTAAATATATATTTTCAACCAGGCTTACAAAGGAAATGACTTCTTATCTAATTCCCAAACATCTTCTTTTAGAGACATAATGGCTATGTATGGGAATGGACTCTTTATTAACTTTGCAAGCTGATGAGATGTTCGTTGGCCTTGGTTCCCTATTTTGTACAAGAGCCAGTGCAGATATTTACCAAACTCTATTTGGTTCTTAGCTCTGTTAGCACGCGCGTATCGTGTGCCAGTAAGTAGACCAGGAAAATCTATAAGATTAGACATCAGTAAGAAATTATATGTATTTTCATTTACATATGTATGTATGACTCAGCATAGAATCAAGTCTTGGCGTTCCTTAGAAAATGTTGTGCATACATGAGACATCAACGCGTTTTCCTACAAATCGATTTTATTTATTTATTTTAGGAAGGCTTCTGTTTCAGTCTGATCTTGTAGGCCTATTTTTCTAAATCATCGTCTTGGAATCCCTTTAGGGGAGTTTGGAAGCCATTAAATTTCCAGTGTAGTATTAAAACAGGGGTTTTCTCATTGGTGTCGTTAGAGGTGACGATTGAGCAAGAAATTTTCACCTCGCTTGCGCCGCGGCGGTGTCCCCTCTAGTAATTTAATTTAAAATCCGCCGTGTCAGGGAACGTCGCCGAAACACACACTCATAACTAATTACTACAGAAGTAATGTATATATACTGATAGGCCGTGTATGAGCACATCACTTCACCTAGTTTTAATCTAGGGTTAAACTTCGTTTACCACAATTATTAATCGTGCGCAACACTGTACTTCCCCGGCCCCCAAAAAAGGGCCTTCGAAAAACAAACCAAGCAAAACAAAGCCTTGCTGCGCCCGCGCAGGTATTAACTTGTAAGCGCCATATAAATACGCCATTTGAATTTTTATTTTTCTGATACTTGTTGTGGTCATGATCTGCGCGTGAAAAATATTCACTTGATGTATCATATGGATTTTTATAACTTTATTTAACCTAATGTTTTTGTGTGAAATCAAATACTAATTGTACAGTCGGGGGCAGATGAACTGACCCCACGGGCATTACTTCAAGTACACCAAGGGGTCGCCTTTATTTGCTCCCGACTGTACTTGTTGACAAGGTATATACAAATATTTTATTTAATAAAAACAAATTAAGTAACATTTGCACAATATTTGTTGAAAATACTACTACTAATAATTCTGTCCAGTGTAAAAAAAAATACAAATTAAGTTTAAAAATATATGTATGTATTGCTGGAGATTTCCTTTGAGCAACACGTCTTCCTTACTCTTGTTGCTCGAAGGGGATGTCTGATTAAAGCATTCATTAATTATGTTAATGCTATTGACACTGTATTGTAGGTCATTTATACCAATTCCAAGTCCAAGCCTCTAAACAAACAGTGCCTCCTGTTAAACTGATGACCTCCGAATCGTAAGGCTTACGCAGGCAATCCAGGGTGTGCAGGGTCAATCGACCTTGTATGAATGAATAAACAAACATAGTAAGATATTCTTAACAATGGAAGACTGACCTCACACACTCAAACCTGATGAGAATTTGATCATTTGATCTGAATCAGCTGTTTCTATATGGAGGCGTCAATGAGAGCCGACAATGTTGTATAAATATCCGTCACGTAAATGACATATTATTTACTAACTATTGCCTGCAGCTTTACTTAGAAAGGGAAGAAAACGAACCCTTCTAGACGAAGCAAACATTTCGACGTTGTATACCACATACGGAAAAAACCAACTCTACGTTCAATTCAAAATACTCATAATGCCACACCCGTGAAATACCAACTTCGCGAAACACCACCATTGATTTACGGGAAATACCAACTACTTAAAAAAATACGTAGGATACCATATACTATGAATACCAACTTCGAATCTGCAAGTCGACTCAAGCGCCATTGTGTCGTGGTGGAAGAATTGTCCAGTCCATTTACCAACTTAGATTCGTACCAACTTAGTTCGGGCAGAATGATGCCCAGGGTGTTTACATTAACAGAAGTCTTTCTCTTATTAAAGAAGTACGAGTAACAAACTAGGTGCCCAGCGAGGCATGCGTGTTCGTATTGACGCGCGTCAAGCACTCAGGCGCGGCCTAGTTTGGATCAGTCATTTCTTTTCATCCTATTAGTTGAAAACTACGCCACTGAATAGCTAACCAACCTATAGACTGTCTGACAGAAAACAACATCTACATTTTTACGTAGAGGGTTTTTAATTTATTGCATAGCTTTTATCGCGGGTTTTGAGCGCGGCGAGCGAATCAAGAAATTCCGTAACGAAAAAACCCATACCATGTACTTCACCCGCCTACCATGTAACTCGGGCGAACTTATTGCATAACTTGATTCTAATTTTTTTTTATTTTAGGATAAGAGCTCTAGTGCTTCAGAAGGCAATTTAAGCCATTAGTCTTGACTTCTATCGCTAGATGGTAGTCACTAGGCTGTTCAAATGCTTTTATACAGCCTGAAAAAGCTAACTGCAATTTTAACAAGACGGTTCATGACTATGACTATTAGTTTATCAAAAGAATAACGAAGATACAATATTACTATAGTTCTTGTAGAAACGATATGGCCAAGCTAAATATTTTGACTCGTGTAGCGTAGAGTTGAGAAATTGGAGTGTGGTTAAAGTATGCGTGTAGGTAGAATTAGTGGCTTGATTTTAATATACTTAACTCTTTTTGTACTTATAAATATTTATTATAAAGAATATATCTAATGAAATCCCAACTAATATTATAAATGCGAAAGTAAGTTTGTCTGTTTGTTATGCTTTTACTGAACCAATCTTCCTGAAATTTTGCATACACATAGTTAGAAGTATTGAAAAGGACATAGGGTACCTTTCATCCCGGGAAAAGCCCTGTTCGCTTATTTATTTACTTTGAACCCTCCTGTAGAGCATGTAGAGATAATATATAATTGTTTTTTTATTTAAATTTACAAAATATCTCGTGAAAAATGCATAAATTATTAAAAAACTATTTTAAGTCAATACTGTATAACTAGCTAATGATTTTTGTCATGCTAGTGAAGGAAACCAGAGCGGCGCGTGCGCATATTTCGAACTCTATGGTCAGCACTGGTAATTCCGCGCATGGGTTTTTCAAAACCGTTTCCCAGTGTTGCGTCACTCACTGAAACCCAAAATGTGAAGGAGTTTTGTATTTTTATTTATAAATGCTTCTCGGAAACTATTGGTTTTGGTCATAGAAAAATGGTATTCGGAAATCGCGCGCCGCCAGGCTTTTTTTTTTAATCTTTGGTTTTGGCTGAGCCAAAATTTTTCAAATTTTTTTTTCTTTAACTAATTTGGTGAAATTTTTAAGTTATTAAAGAAAAAGCAATTTGTAAGATACAATATAATTATATCATTATTGCTCTCATTTTAGAAAACAGTATAATAGCGTATATTATTAATTGATTAAAACCACTTGGTTGATTATAATCTTTACTAATATTATAAAGAGGAAAGATTTGATTTGTAATTTGTAAACAATATGAATTGCAATAAATGAATTGAATTGATTTTTCACTACTGGACCGATTTAAAAAAATATTTTACTACTGGAAAGCAACACTATCCCTAGAAGTGACATAGGTACCACTTGCGAATCCGGGTGGACTGCTAGTAGATTACATAGTTGTCAAACTTTTTTTTTCGAAAACGCATAGCGATATAAAGTTGAAATCAATACCAAATAATGAGGTCTACCGTCTCTTGGAGCTATAAAAAATATATATCCTCTAGAAAGTGAAAAATATGGCCGTTTATGTGACAATTAGCCATAAATTTGCAAAGGGAATCAAGACTAGACCTATAGGGATCAATAGATCTAGAATCATAAAATTTACACACACAGTTACAAGAAAAAAAAACAAAAAAAAATATATGCGAAGTTACATTGAAATATATAAAAAAGTCAAATTTTTCAGTACTGTGTGGTGACACGGTAACCCTCAGTGTGCAAGTACGATATATACTTGCCCGGTTTTTATATTATTTAGTACTAGCTGTAGACCGCGACTTCGTGCGCGTGGGCTTCGCTCCCGTCCCCGTGGGAATCGTTGCCGAAATCCACAACTATTCGACAAACTTTGTATAAAAGAAAACGGGGATTCCCCGTTTTTATATTGTACAAAGTTTGTTATGACAATAACCGACATAAAAAAAGAATTGTCCAATTTGGTGCATTTGTTCGTAATTGCTATACATTTGCAGGCAACCATGCCTTGAGTTCATTCTAATGATAACTTCTTTTAATGAACCGATTTTAATGAAACAAACTTAAGATGTTCTTCTGAGTTAAAACAAAACAATTGGTGAAAGTTTTTAGGAAATTGGTTCAGTAATTTCGGAGATAAGCGTCATCATACATACATACAGACAGACAGACAGACAAAAACCTCCAAAAAAATGTTGTGTTGCTCTATCCATATTGGTCAAAATTACGAAATATAAAGACAAATCCATACTAATATTATAAATGCGAAAGTCTGTCTGTCTGTCTTTCTGTCTGTCTGTCTGTCTGTCACCTCTTCACGGCTAAACTGCTGGACCGATTCTGATGAAATTCGGTAGGGATATAGTTAACGACCTGAGGTCAAACATAGGCTACTTTTGGGCGCGATATAACCGAGTCCCACGCAGGCGGAGCCGCGGGCAACAGCTAGTATTATATAAAGACAATATACTCGCTGGTTGACTGTAATAGATCCCTTTCTGGGATAAGTCCGCCATTGCACTTTTGTTTTATTATATATGCATTTGTATTCACTTTTGTTTTAGTACAATAAAGTTATAACAAATAAACAAACAAAATATTTTTACTGTTTCATTATATGTATAGATTAATTGTTCTAAATTGACCATAAATATTTTAACAGTTTTCCCTGAGCACAAATAATATTGTTATCATGAGGAAAATTTTACCAATTTTCTAGCATATAAAAAAAAAACAATTATTTATACCATACCATAACTGTAATAGCGTCAGCAACTAAATAAACTGTATTATACGCTTTAGTCACTACATAAATATACTAGCTTTTGCCCGCGGCTTCGCCCGCGTAAAATTCCCTCGGGAACTATGCTTTTTCCCGGGATGAAAGGTACCCTAGGTCCTTCTCAATACTCCTAGCTATTTGTATGCGAAATTCGCTTGTTTGTAACAAACAAATATACAAACTCACTTTCGCATTTATTATATCGATACGATGCATATGAAATCCTGATTCTAAGGAAGGGTATTTACGTACACACACCAAGGGCAAGTGAAAACATCATCATCATCATCATCATCATCAGCTGTTCACAACCCACTGCTGGGCATAAGCCTCCCTCTGTCTACGCCATGTATCCCTACTGTGAGCCACCGCAATCCAGTTGTTGCCAGCAACCTTCCTAATATCATCGACCCATCTAGCCGCTGGACGTCCAGTACTTCGCTTTCCGTATTTAGGGTACCACTCTGTTACAGCCTTACTCCACCTACCATCGTTCCTTCTAGCCAGGTGTCCTGCCCAGTTCCATTTAAGAGCTGCAACCCTAGAGAGTACGTCGTGAACTTTCGTTCTACGTCGGATCTCCGAAAACATAGGGAACTTAATCTTTAAGTGAACCGGGCTCCGAAGCCATGTGCAGGTTGGGTTGCAACTGGAGAAACGCTGAGATGATGATGACATAGATGATGATAAAAGTCACTTAGCTAAACTATTAATTGGTTGTCGTTGTTGTTTCCAGCTTAAGAGTAGGCCACTTCTTCATCTTAGTATTAGATATCATAAAACGCAACCTACAATAAAGTACCTTAATCAATATTTTAGTTATATTTATTTGTTAGTCTCTCAAATAAATATCATATATACATAATAAAATAAAAACATTGGCAAATATTAAATTTAAAATGCAGCTAATAAATTTCAAAATCAATAAGTGTATTTTATTGTAGAATGGTCTAAAGTCATTTTGAGTGTTATAGACCCACGGGAGTTATTAAATTCAATTTATTTGTTGCATTTCATGTTGTACAATAATACACAAGTCACTGTCTTTTTAGTAGGTACAATTGAACCCTGTCGGGTGTAGCACATTAGAAAGTGGAACGGCAAGCGGGTAAATGGATAGATGAAGTAAATTTAAGAAGAGAATAATTTAAATTTTAAAAATTAAGTCCAAATAATGTTTAATATCGTTTAAAAACTCGTCATTTATGATTATTATTTATTCTATTTTTATTTATATATACTTTTGCAGATAGATACCTACTTTTGAATGTCCGAATTATGAGAATGTCCTATTTATATTATTTAGCTATATTCATTAAATGTATCGTTAAAAAACTCGTCAATTGTGTAATAAGTTATGTCTATTAACATTAATTTTAGCTTTTTAATAAAAGTATTATTATTTTCTTCGGATCTTAAACAGTCAGGTAAAGCATTATATATTCTGATGGTCATGGTTAACGTTATCTTACAATAAACTTACAATCAGAATAATTTATGTTATTATATCATTCGAAATCTGTATAGCAAGCAATTCAATAAGTTATAAACACAGTCACAAATTTTGATGACCTCCGTGGCGTAATTGTGAACATATCTGACCGATATTCAGGAGATCCTGGGTTCGATACCCCATGTCGAGTTGAAAAGTGATCTTTTTCTGATTGACCTGGGTCTTTCATGTTTATATATTTATATATATATATGTATTTGTTATAAAATATAGTATCGTTGAGTTAGTATCCGTCACAAGTCTCGAACTTACTTGGGGCTAACTCCATCTTTGTGATTTGTCCCTATATATATATGTTTTTTTTTATTTTTTTTATTATTATTTATAGGGTAATGTTCCCTTATTAAGTATAAGGGAACATTACCCTATAAATAGACGTGATGAATTCTACCAAAAGAGAGTCCTCCAAGGGATAGCTGTTTTTGATAAATTTCTGGTCATAATTATAAAATAAAAAAGTATCTTAATGACTTAGAACCAAATCGGTTGCTAAAGAATTTACCCTTATTAGGAGAAAATATTAAGTACTTTACTACTTATTTGATTATTTTAGTATATATAAACGAGTAAATGAAACATTATTATTAAAAATATGTCTCGTAGTTTGTCTGTTTGTAATAACATTATGGCACAAAATAAACTAAAGTACAATAAATAAAATAGATGCAACGACGGACTTGTCCCATAAAGAGATCTGTTACAGCCTTTGTTATTGAATAAAAGAAAAAAATAAATGATAGTACTTTTCTTGCCTTGCTATAGCTATATAGAGGTATATCGACATTTTTAGGCCTATATCAAAATTCCATATTATTATCAGTGATATCAATATCAATATCGTTTTAGTATAAATAAAAATTCCAAACCTCATAAAAATAACAAGTATGAACATTGCGCAGTTCCCAAAGGGAAACTCTATGATAAAAATAACAACGACCTATTTCATAGTAGATTCTCGCTAATCGCTGCATCGATACCACTTGATATGATAAGCTATTATACTACAATGTGATGTAGCAAACGCATCTTGTAAACAAACGAAGCCATGCTCTTTAATGTTTATCTCTTTGGCGATAGTCATAAGGCGGGTCGGTCGGCCGAGCGTCATTCCACCGCGAAACTCCGGCCGCGTCGCACGCCGCCATGATAGACCATCCGCGCGCCTACGAGCAAAACATGTGCGATATGTATCTCTCCTCGACATCGCCTGAACCCGTTCGCCTTGCCGACTTTGAAGTCTTCAAAAAAGGAACCTTCATCTATGGAAACTACTACTCAACACCGACCTACGATGCTTACACCGAACCAGAGATTGAAAACGCGACGAATGTTTACCACAACTTGGTCAGCCACAGGGAGTGGAACCGCGACGATTGGAGATACAAAGTTGTCGTTGAATGGAACTATAATGACACCATCTCCTGGCTGATAGAGACCGTGCAGTTTGCTGGTATTAGTGAATACGACGTCCCGTTTGATAATTTCAGGATTCCTGGTATTGTACTTAGAGGATTGAAGAGGGAAGATATGATGCAGAAAATGCTAACACCAAGTGTCGATCCGCTGAAAAGCCGACAAATAGCCGACGAAGTTTTTAATAAACTACAGATGCGGCTTAATGAGGAAATGATGAGAGAATCCTCGCTGTTTAGATACGCAGAGGGAGACCCGTATCAACAATCTGAGGCGGTGCAAGTGCTGGATTTAGATGCGTTGGACCACAAGCAAAGATTCCCATCTGACTACAGACCTAATGATGGAAACTTGTTAATAGCGCCTTGCGATTCCAGCGATGACGCTGAAGATGCATTCCCTGGATCAGATACCGCATCGCCTGGTTATGGAAGTGACAGATCTTTGGACGAGGATGATAAACGTAAACAGTTTAAGAGACCACCGGGTAGGCCGAAAGGCAGTGGGAGGAAAGTTTGCAAGCGTCCTCGTAGCGTCTCTGTTCCGGAATTCCTGAGGAATCTCCTGTTGGACCCTGATTACTGCCCGTCTATCATCAAATGGGAAGATCACTCAATGGGAAAATTCAGGTGAGTTCATTTGAAATTTATGATTATCACATCAAAACTATTATCTAGAACAAGCATCAAATTTAGCTTGACGAATTTTTAATCATAACAAACTTCGGCGTCTGATACCCCGCTACCATGTTTTTTTATCACAATTTTCACCTACGAAGTCTAAATTTATAACTAATTCTTAACTCTTGCGCGATGTTAATTGCTATGCTAGTTTTTTATGTCAATTAAAGTATATTTAATAACAAACACGACCTTCAGTTGGTGCAAAAACATCGTGACCGAACCAATCGTAGACATCTCATCTTGTATACCTCATACATTTATTTATCACGTCGAAGGCACGTGGAGTAGCATTCGTAGACAATAAGCCATTTTACTATTAGATACTTTTGAAGTAACTGCTTTTGTTAGTGGTCATATGTTAGTGTAAACATCATCGGTATTATGGACTTGAGACCTTGAGTATTTTTCTAAATAGGCAACAGCCTAGCAAACTGACAATACTAATGGTCTTCTACTACGAGTATGTCATAAAGTACAATGTTTATAAATTATTTCAATCTTTTGAACAAACTTGACAGATTACTTACATAAAAATAACATATTTTCAATTAAAATATCAGTATTATTTAAAAATATTTCAGCTTTTTTTTTTATTATAAATAGTAGAGTAGAGAATAGTAGAATAGAATTTAGACGAAAAACATATATATATTAAAATAAATTACTTTTATACTATACTAGTTTTTGCTCGCGGCTCCATCCGCGTTGTACTCGGTTTTATCGCGCCAAAAAGTTGCCTATAGTTTACCCGTATTCTTTAACTATATCCATACTAAAATTCATCAAAATCGGTCCAGCGGTTTAGTCCTGAAAGCGTAACACACAAACCGACTTTTGCATTTACAATATTAGTATGGATATTCAGTTGATAAAATAACTCAACAACCTGACACCAAGCTAAGATGTAATTAACGGTAGTTATTAAAATCAGATTAAACTCTACACCGATACAGCCAGCGATCGACCATTAGTCGCCTCGGCTGCAATTATATTGATTGTGCATCGTTACTGTACAGCTTGGACCAGCACCAGCCTGATTATCTTCAAGGATACCACCGTAATTAGCACACAACCAGTAATAACTATAATACATTGCTCGTTTTTATCTTAAGATCATTTGAATACGTCGTCTATATAGCTGAAATAACATGTGTTCCTTCATGCGATAAGATACTAAACTTTTTTTTAATCCGCTAATTGTAGTTTTAAAATCAACGCAGTGGGATCATCTTTGCCTATAAACAAAAGTCTCCTAATTTAATCCTTTAAAAGATTTGAGTTAAAAATGTTGTGTGAAATTTAGCTGATGTTATATCTGTTTGAATAATAAAATATACATTAATATTAGCTGACCTCGCAAACGTTGTTTTGCCATATAAATTATTTCTAGGTATTTTAAGGGTGAACAACCCTTATCACTTAAGGGTATGAAAAATAGATAGTAGCCGATTCTCAGACCTACTGAATATGCATATAAAATTTGGTAAAAATCAGTAAAGCCGTTTCGGAGTAGTAAGATAACTAACATTGTGACATGGGAATTTTAAACATATATTAGATACAACGTTTCTTTCTGATTCTCGACTTTAAAATAGAGCCTACAATATACACCGAAGTATTTTGTAATTGGTGATTATAGGGTCTCAATGACAGGAAGCACGTCGAACCTTTGGTTTCTAAACAATTAAGAGATACTCTAATAGTCTAGAAATATAAGATGTACTAACAAAAACATAAACACAATTTTAATACTATCTTTATTAACTTTATATTAAATAATGTAATCGATTATGACTTTTTTAAATATTAAAAAAATACATTAACCTTTAATAGAATTATTGCAATAATAATGTGGAATATTATCTTACAAATCAGGGTAGAAATATCTTGATAAGCGTGGGACTTCTGTAGTTTGCTTATTAAAATACGCACAACCAAGAATAATAAACAAAATGGAAGTCAAGAATCGCTGACTGATAAAGGTATTCAATATAATTGCAATCCCAATGTAATTAGGAAAATAATTTCAATTGCCATTCCTCACACGAAGTTAATAATTTTCATTGCACTTTCCTTGCTCAAATATACATAATGATAAGATAAGAGTTAAAGTTAAGACATGCAGCTTTTAAAATGATCCTATGACCGGCCTTTAGCCATACATGAAGGCTTCTTGTAAATGTTTTTGCTGACATCTACTACTTAGACTAGTGGTTCAGTGAACAGTAGACCTCGCGAACCTCCTCCGTTAACTCTCTTTCCCTTTTTTTATAACTATAGATAGATATTTCCCATTCTGTTAATTCTTTTTCCTTGTCTTTTCTCAAAAGAAATATATTTTCCATAGTTACTACCTATTCTGGTCAGACGGTCCATCAATCTGTGCCATTACTGCAAGAAATACCACAAAAAAAATATATGTGTGTATTATATTATATCCCTTACCGATATCCAATAAAAAAGAGAGTGTGATAAATTCTCTGACAGGAAACTACATGGAAATAAAGGTTTTTCCTCCATGACCTACGCCTACGCTAAAATCATGAAGTAAAATGATTGGCTCTAGCGGTACTTGTTTATAATCAGATAATTATAACGGGGTTCAAAGGTAGAGATGTACTTTAATTTTTTTATTTTTTATACTTATATAACTGTTTACAGACAATTATGATTACGTACAATTATCTATAAAAACATACAAAAAAATCATTTATGTTTGAGCCTCATATTTGAACCTCCTTAAATATTTATTTTATTCAGATCCACAAAATAACCATCTGTGATAAGTTCAACTTACTATCACGTTTGATGAGATACAGCTTGGTGACAGACCAATAGATGGACAGCGGAATCTTAGTAATAGTTTTACCCTGGATATGGAATCCTAAAAAAGGTGTTGCGAGCGAGTTTCATTAATAGTTGTTTCTCAATCTTTTCCTTGTATGTTGTGTCTTTTTGATGGGATCCATTCTAGAATAGATTTCTGCATTAGCTGTAACACAGATTTTATCGCTATTTTTGTTGTCTTTTTATTCTGAGTTTATAAAGTACGCTTCACAAGGACTTGTATCAATTAAGTTGTCTGCAAATACTTGCGTGTCGATCTTCGTTCCGTGGTCCGATCTGGCAACAATGATAATTGGCATCTCAAGACAAAGTCTATCGCTGACATCATTTGTGTTAAAAAAATATATTCTTTTAGCTTTTACAAAATGAGTCTGAAATATCTATGTCTTTTTTTATTGTTTTGATTACGCAACTGTTCTTACTGTTTACCATTTTCGAATAACTAACGCTGAAACTAATTTATTTTAACTTCTAGAATTTCATGAAATTTGATCTTAGCTGGCTTTATTAGGTTTCTAGTCTACTTTCCCTTACTAACTTGTTTCTTCTATTCATATTAATAGAAATGAATTGTTAATGGAAATGTGTCATATTTAATGTAATTAAAATAAATAAAACAATTGTTTTTTTTTTATGTAACAATAAAATAAATGTTTATTTACATACAATAAATAAATAAACACTTACAATAAGTCGGAATTATTCAAAAATGAACCAAAATTTTACAGCAAAGTTCAACAAACGAAAGTCATCTAAAATTATAAAAAGTTCAAACTTTTTTTTTATAAATTTATGATTTTTGAAAGAGCAATTTTTTTTACAAATCTATGTTCTTAAATATTATAGTTTAAAATCAACATACTACAGTTAAATTACATTTTTAAATAAACTTTCCGAAACTATATATTATACCTCTATTTATATTTATGTGAAAGGTACTATTTACAAGTGACAATCATAACTTTAAAAGTATGTCAATATATCACTATTTTTTACTCCAATAACGATATATTCATCTCAGATAGTACTCTATATAGCACGTGTGATCAATGGAGTCATAAGTCTTCTAAAAATATTAGAAACGTGATCAAAACACGTGCTTATGGATCGGATCGCTACTTACTCACTATTAGGAATTTCTGCAAACAATATTTAAATAGTTACTAACTGTATCAACAGACTACAGACATACGAAATTATTTAATTAAAAAAAGCTACTCAACATCAATAAAATTTGTTTCTTATAAAAGTCATCTAGGTACATTAGTACATTCAACAAACTTTTGCAATACTTACCCCTAACCTTTCTCTGCATCACTCATTTAGTTGTCTGGTAGAAAAAACTTCAGGCTGTTGCAGACAATTGTGTACTGTAATAAAGTAAATAAAAAACAATTGTTTTTAGGGACACTGTCTGAACAATGAACGATCATTTTTCATATTTTTAGTGATAATTTGGACAAATCAAATTATTCGGTGTTTAGTACAGTCAGATGAAAAAAAATCGAACAATACTTACCAAATAATAAACTTATTGGATCTTATCGTATAGAATCATGTACCTCGGCAACCGAGCTTCGCTCGTTTTATGCAGAAAATCAATTATACTACATAAAGTAAAATGAATTTTCCCAGACATGGAACCTAGCTAGATTATCTATTTTGTTTTCGAAAACGCGAATACAAAAAGGATATGACAATACGCGTTGCCGAGTATATCCAAGACTGGAGATAAGACTGAAGAAATCAACATTTGCTATTTCAACAGATTAGATTACTAGTTCAACTCGTTCATGTGATTCTCAGCAAATACGTAAACAAAAGATTACATCAATCACCTAGTTTCCTGCTTAAAACTCAAAGTTATCGTGTATGCTAATGACTACGATGATACTCTTTCGACCATAAACCTTACTCTAGAGTTTTTATCACCTTAACCTTGCCTTTACAGTTTCGTCTACGGCCTTGTGTTACTACGTTCCAAAGTATATCAACTTGAACTTTATCTTCATTTACATAAGATTAGTAATATTTAACTACTCCAGCGGCAAGTTCAAGATTTTCGGTAGGTGTGTCTTTGTCTATACCAAGAAGTTGATTATAGATTACTTCAGATTCAATTAATATGTCGTCAGATATTAGCTGCGCAGTATTTTGTTGTTTTAAAAACTAATTATCATGTACCTGTGACTTTAATTTTGGAAAAAAACAAAATATTTGAAATATCAATATTATGCACAAGTCTCTAATAGATTCAGTACCTACCTAAATTATTGTTATAAGGTACTTATTTATTAATATATTCGTTGACATTCATTCATACATGACACATTTTTTTTACATAAGCTAATATTCTTATCAATTAGTGTTGACATAAGAACGCTAAATAGCTTGATTTAACGCCTTTTGGAACTACTTGGATGATTTAAAAATATTTTTTTTTGAGAAAAGTTGTCCTAACATGTGCTGTGCCTCGTGGTTCGACCTCACCACGGCCAGGTGAGGTCGAACCACGAGGCACAGCTAGTTCAACAATTAATCCAAAGTGCCTAAAGTCTAAGTGTTTGTAAGAAATATAAACAAAACCTTAATAGAACTCAAACGGATCCTTCAACAGCTCTCAACATCCATAAAGACTCGTCCATCAGCGGCCATATTGATTGTATTTTGCAAATCATACCTGTTTTGTTTATGCAGTTTTTACAGTCTCAGTCGACAGCAAACCGGTTTTCAATCTTATAAATCGTATAGCTAACATATTCTACAATGAATAACTTGAAACGTATAAAACACGATCTCTTGTCTATAAAATTTGAGATTTATTCAAGATCCCATCATCAGATACGATCATGGTAACTATGAAAGTACATGAGAAGCATACAGTTTCTTATAAATATTTTGAAAAGCGGTCCATTGGTAATTTGAATCGTCTTTAGGTTTAAAATTGCTTGAAAATACCTACTGCAATTTTATTTTAACCTTATTAAATAAATAAATAAATAAATAAATAAATAAATAAATAAATAAATAAATAAATAAATAAATAAATAAATAAATAAATAAATAAATAAATAAATAAATAAATAAATAAATAAATAAATAAATAAATAAATAAATAAATAAATAAATAAATAAATAAATAAATAAATAAATAAATAAATAAATAAATAAATAAATAAATAAATAAATAAATAAATAAATAAATAAATAAATAAATAAATAAATAAATAAATAAATAAATAAATAAATAAATAAATAAATAAATAAATAAATAAATAAATAAATAAATAAATAAATAAATAAATAAATAAATAAATAAATAAATAAATAAATAAATAAATAAATAAATAAATAAATAAATAAATAAATAAATAAATAAATAAATAAATAAATAAATATATAGGGACAAATCACACAGATTGAGTTAGCCCCAAAGTAAGTTCGAGACTTGTATTATGGGATACTAACTCAACGATACTATAATTTATAACAAATACATATAATAGATAAACATCCAAGACCCAGGTCAATCAGAAAAAGATCATTTTTCATCTTGACCTGACCGGGGATCGAACCCAGGACCTCCTGAGTAGCGGTCAGGCATGTTAACCATTACGCCACGGAGGTCGTCAATTATTAATCAAACAGGTACAGTTATACATAGATGTTATGATATTTCTATCGTAGCAGAAAAGTTTTACAAGATATCAACACATCTTACGAAACCCGACATCATGTCATCGGGTTTGGTACTTCCCCAGACAAGAAAACTTTGATTAGCATCATTAGATAGGCTTGATGGTACATAATAAATGTTTCATCAAAACAAATGCCCAATTTTATATTTACCATTTCAATTATTTATTTAGATAGGCGACAAGAAATCCGAAAAATTTTTATCCAAAGATAGCCGCCCTTTTCAAATTGTTAACTAACAAATCATCTGCAATTATTTCCTGTTTTCTTTTTTCAAGTTTTTTGCTTTAGACTCGAAAACCTTATGGTCTCGAATCTAAATGATTTTGTTCTACGCCTTTTTGACAAATAATTTGGTTACAAATTCGTAAATCCCAAAACATATGACTTTAATTTATGTAAGCCGCGCTAAAAATGCGGGCAGGTCCGGTTGTACCTACATAATATTCAAGACTGGTTTTTATAATCAATCTTTTTTTTTCTCAGCTAAATGTAAACAACTTTTGGAAGGTGGCACTGCCGGCCTTTTGTGGCTACATATGGCTACAGAATGTATAATACTATATGGCATACGGGTCATTGAATATTTATTCTGTAAAATACTTATACCGAGGCGATTTATGGTCATTGTTTTTTTAATTTTAAATAGTACTACTGTTTTCAAGAAAGAAGTTTGTTGAGAAATGTAGAATTGTATTGGCGACCTGCGTGGCACAGTAAAAACAGTAGAGAATGCTCGCAGCATTAAGTTCACCTATGTACTCATGGAACAATAAAGTTTAATCATTACATAGTATAAAACAAAGTCGCTTTCTCTGTCCCTATATCCCTATGTATGCTTAAATCTTTAAAACTACGCAACAGATTTTGATGCAGTTTTTTTTGTATATAGAGTGATTCAAGAGGAAGATTTTTATGCCCATGCGAAGCCGGGCGGGTCGCTAGTAAATTAATAAATAAATTTTCATAATATACTTAAACAATAGACAAGTTTAAATTAATATTGTATTTTGTGCAATCATCAAGATTATGATTATTGTAGTTTCGACCTCGAATTTTTTTGCTCACACGCAGATAATGGTCGTCGTGAGTAGTTTTATCAAAAAATACTTCTGTTCTTTCGTTTTTTGCGTCTGAAGTCAAATGTTTGGTTTATTTTAGGACGACCTCTTTGGTCTAATGGTTTCCATGCTGGTCCCAATGCGGCCCTGTAATGCACAACAGAAATATAATGTCTTAATAAAAACTATTTAAAATCGTTTACAGGACCACAAATATCTCTTTTCTGACACAGACCTCTGTTTCTTAAGTATGTATTTATTAATTTTTAGACATTAATTATAGGCAATTTGAATGCTTATTCCGCCATCAGTCGGTCATCAAAAATATGGCCTTATTAATAATTTTTCTGACATGAGTAAATTAATGCAGTGGTCTATTCCAGAGCCGGCAACCAGGCTACACTTTTATAGGATAGTATAACTTAAATACCAATTAATTAGGAAATAAAAGAAAACTAGAACAACAGTCAAAGAAAATAAAAAAACTGCCCGTTAGACAAGAAAAAAATTAATCTTTTATTTTTCAATCGACATTGATAAAAAATGTACTGTTGGAAAGTAATTGAATAAAAAATGAGTAGATATTTTGTTTGGGCGTAAGTAGGATAGATTAAAAATAACCATAGCTTGTAGCAATCAATTTATCGTCGGATTTTCTCTGACGCTGTATACAGATATATACATTTATACATTTAGTTATAGAGGCTGTGCGGGACCAACTAGGGCGCCCCCGCCCTTGCAACGACTAGTATAGATTTTTTTCTTTCTTCCGGGGTTGCTACGCATCAGAGATCAGGGAAAGAAGGAGACACGACTACCTCGAATACGTTCTTTTATCACTGGCGGGAGCGAAAGCTTCTATTTCGAAAATATCTTCAGGTGAGCCGTATGTCTAATTAATAGCATAAAAATATATTATATAATATATTGTGATGCAGGATTTTTTCGTAAATACGAGTGTACAATATCTGTCAAAATCAATAAAAGAGTTTTATATATTCATCAAAATATCACTTTTTATTAACTAGTTATTATGACATTAGGTTCTGCTTCTATGGAATAGAAATAGTACCTATAAATAGGACATTATTTCAGTTCAATCAAACGAATACACCCTGTAATTATATTTAGTCTACATTATTGTTTAAGTTGCGTTTCAGAATCGCTACACTTCATATTTCAATCAATACCACTCGTAACTCTTTATTTTCCATAGTAAACATTACCTACATTAACAAAAAAAACAAAACACTTTAAAACACAAGTGCATCAGTAAGTACCTACCAAGTTAGTAATGAATATCATTACATATTCACCTTAATTTAGTTATACATTGTTAAAAGTGAAATCTATTTACTCAGTTTATAGAGACATGTCAATGGATACGCTCTGTTCATAGTCAGTCGATTTAGTATATTTCAATTATCGGTTGATGAAAAGGTATTCCTGTAACTGAAATATTTGTTTTTCATAAATACATCAATAATTTTGTAGTTCTTTTGTATGTTTTGTCACGGGCAAAGCGCCCTCATGAATTTATATTCATTGTTAGAAAATATTTATTTTCAATAATATAACATAAGGTGTAATTTTCTCTTTTCCATTCTCTTTACATGGCCAAAGCATCTCAACACGTATCGTTCTCACACCATTATTACAAAATATTCTCTTACAAATTAAATGCCATATTTCCTTCATCTGTGATCTGTGTTTGCTACGCACCCTCAAGGCCGGCTCTTCCGGCTCGACTGGGATACACGTGGCTCCCAACTTGTTTGTTCTCAGAAACATTTTTCTTTTACTGTTAATTCATATACTTTAACAAAATTTTGTTTCACCCCGTTTAATAGCCCTGGCTTCTTTTAACCCCTTTTCTGATTCGTAGAACGTTTTGATATTTTGTTTCATTGTTGTTTATCGTTTATAAATTAAATGATTTACTTTATGTAGAGGCTTTATTACTGTTGACACTATTTCACTTCTATTACTCAGTTCTTAGAAAACGATCTTCTTCTTTGCCTTTACCTTATTTTAGATAGTTCTTTTCATTTAGATCTTAGGGAGCGATACATGTTAAAATATACATTAATAGATCTATCCTTTCACGTGTTACAGTTTTTGTTTACACAAGTAATATTTCCAATAATATGTACACAAAACTATGAAAAAAACTAAAATAAACGCTAAAACTCAATGAATCATGCCCGTGAGGCATGTTAGCAAGAATGCTGGCCGTATTTCCCATTTGAGTGAAACGCGAAATTCAGCTATAGCCTTCCTATCACCAACAGCAAAGATCACACGTGGAGAGATAGATCTCTTTAAAAAAACTCTCGCACTAAGACTCCAAGGTCCAAACGTCTATACACCAAATGACACAAATATTTAATTATAATTAAGACATATTTGTAACTTAATTTTTCAATTAAACAGATTTTCTACGCAACGTGGATGGACGCAATGTCACTGTAATATTAAAGACATCTTGGAGAAGCCTGGCTTTCAGCCAATGTTTTGGCAATTTTCATTATTCGCCACATTACCCAGTACTTAGTTCAGTTCATTCATCTCTCAGAAACACAATTATGCAACTCATGCAGATGATCTAAAAATCCACTTTTAATTTATCTCAATGTTTTTTCACGCAAATATAAGTTTAGCATTTTTCATAAACTTTTTACTATACGCTTAAATCTACCATAAGCAAATTAAATTCGAATCAAAAATTGGCAACCTAATCGAAAACTAAACCGTTACCCCAAAAACAACGATAAAATAGGCTGAAGAAAAAAAAGATGCAATACCCCGGCCGGTTGCCATAGCGACGCTCCCGGGAAGCTACCAGTCACGTGTCGCAGGAACTTGTTTCCGCTTTTCGCGTTTTTCTTGCCCCCCTTTCCACGCATTTTTTCTCCCCACCCTAGCACCCACTGCCCCCCGACAGCTCGTGTACGCGACTTAATTGCGCCTGTGAGTGTGGTCCAGAGAAATTAGAACGCGATTAGTTACAGACAGAGTCGGCGTTTTATTTTCATGCTCCCCATTTTGGTGGTGCGTGGGAAGCGGTTGGGATTTTTACTGAATTGGTGGTTATGCAACTACACAGCTGAAAATAAGGTTGCTGTGGGGACAGTTTTTATAAATAGTTAATGGGACTGTATTTGCTCAATATCTCTTTTTTTTTTCAAAACGTATTATATGATTTAACATAACATTTTTATTTTTTGCCAATATATTCGTTTTATTCATACTTGAACAGGTGCTGTAGTTAAAGATTAAATACAATAATTATTTTTATTAATGCGCATACGTTGAATAGGACTCCTATTCTTACTGTACTGTGAACATTAGGAATATGAGTGTTTAGTGTAGTTGGTGCCCACTGAAATTATGGTCATAAAAAAAGGTTAGAAGGTTCGATTAGAAATTTTGCAACTTTTCTACATATTATAATTTCTGATTTACATACTTAAAAATAAATATACTAAACAAACAATTCGAATTGAACAATACTTGTGTCCTTGCACAGCCATTGGACGATAATCGTGAACTTATTTATGCGGTCCAATTAGTAGTGTTATTAATATTTGAGAAACGCTAATTAATAGCGCACAATCGTACACATATACCTACAAAACACATAGAATGTTCCATGCTGATACAACTCCCATATTATAAAATGGTATTAAATTGCTGTCAACAATCCCATATAATTTATTAATACGTTATCACAACAATAACATGTGGTTTGGGTTTTTAAATATGATTATTTATATGGTCTATTTAAATTTAATTTTCCTCTTAAAACGTTGTTTATAAATTGACATAATATTATAAACTTTACACAAACTTTGTTTTATCATTCATTGAATTGGCAACAAAAATAAAAGAAGAAAAAAATGTTTTCTCTGAAAAGTTCAATACTCTGTGGGGAGCTTGCACCAAGTCGCTGTAACATTTCTTTTTCGTGAAAATCTATTTATAACTAGGGCGGCGTCATGCCTTTACACGTGCCTTATGTACTTAAGATAGAGTCTATATTCGCACATAACTAATGTGGGAGTATACTATACATTTTTTGCACATAGTGGCTCTATTATATTGATTAGTAAGCCCTCCATCCGGGTGCTGGCGCGTCTTTTGTGCGATTTTTCTTAGCTCGCTTTTGTTTTCCGTCGCGTTTAGTTTCTACTAGGTTTGTGAATGAAACGCTTGCTAATTTTCCTCAATATCTAACAATGCTAAGACATAATTTTATATACTTTCCGTATTTAGGTCAATGACTGTCTGTGTTTTACTCTTTTGGATTTTTGACTTAGTTTCCGCATTATTATAAAACAGTTATTTATTAATATACGATACCTTTTTCCTATTACCCAGGTGCTAATTTTAGCACATATTCGTCTGTATATTTTGTTTTAATTGTTATATAATATTCGAAGGTAGATATCTCATATTTTCGGATTCTCAATTTCTTCATCTACACTGATGTGTCTGTATACCTACCTAACTACAAATTATTTCCTTTCTTTTTGGTATGATCTAGTGATAAATAAAAATATTAAATATTATATACAATATTGGTATAAACACGTCATTTTTAATTATGCAATATTTTTATATGAAATAATAAGTATATTTTCCAGTTTAGTAAAGTTTTTTTTTTTAATTACTTATTTCTAAAACAATAATGTTTTTCATAGTGAAGCAATAGGTTTCTATTATTGTTGAATCAGACAGAATATATGGCATAAAAAGTAACAGACTGAACCATAAAAACATATGACTAAAAACCGTTCGACTATATATGGGCAATAACAAAATTATAAAAAAGCGCGATGAATAATTAACTTCCAATAATAAAGGACCAGTACAAATCTTATGCTGCTTTTATTGCAAATAAATAATTATATGGGAACTTTATGTCATTATGATTTAAATTTAGAGTAGTACTTAAGCATTTGGAATTTAACGTTGTTGGCGTTTTAGGTTTGTGATATTAAACGTCAAAATGGTTCTAGCGAAATCTCTGGCAAACAGAGTAGTTATTTTTGATGTGAATTATAAGACTGGCCACTAATAGTAACACCAATGTATACCATGTTTTTTTGTGAATAAAGATATACTTACTTACTTACTAATAAACAAATCCATTCTAATATTATAAATGCGGAAGTCTGTCTGTCTGTCTGTCTGTCTGTCTGTCTGTCACCTCTTCACGGCTAAACTGCTGGACCGATTGTGATGAAATTTGGTTGGGATGTAGTTAACGACCTGAGGTCAAACATAGGCTACTTTTAGGCGCGATATAACCGAGTCCCACGCGGGGCGAAGCCGCGGGGAACAGCTAGTGATTAATAAATAAAATAACAAAAAGCAGTGTAATCTTAACGGTTGTAAATGATGACGATTAAAAAAAAAAGCATTTAAATATGTTTTGAGTTTTGATTGTCAACAACCTTTTTGTAAACCATACTTCATCCGGGCAGCAAAGCAACGCTATTAAAACCTTCTATTTACAATATTATTTACATATATATGAATAGGATTGTATACGTGCTCTAATAGTCTTCAATTCAATTGGCATGACGTAACACCTGGCTATAAACCAACAGTTTGGTTTCGACCTTGCCAATACCAATACGCCACCTCTTCACAGGTAGACTTTATTGTATAATATGTATAAACAGATCCATAAAAAACCACACTTTTTTATGTAAATATGTGTTATATATATTTTCTCTATTATTTATGTTCACAAACTCTATTTACTAGTTTTGTCTTATATTTTACAAAATTGAGTTTCAGGCGGCCTTCGAATCTTCATTCTAAACAAACATACAAATTTATATGGTAAACATTCTTTATCCAAAAATTAAAGGATCGTCGTTCAAATGTTTTTTTTTTTCAAAATTAATTGAATACGTAAACTAATTAGTTGTATAGCCACCGGGCATAGTACATCACTATGCAAACTCACGAAAAGCTCATATTAATATGGGTAGTCTATTGACTCGAAAATCAAGTGACTAATTGAAAAGTTTGCACGGTGGGAATCCCCGCTGCCGCTCACGCCCACACATACAACGAAGACCTGTTACGACTTACGAGACATACGCAATTATGACACTCACACAGCTGCGTGTAAAACTATGGCAATGCATGCCACTGGCATTATTGAAATACATTTAAGAATAAAAAATGTTCGCGATCTAAATTCGAATTTTAGAAATTTGTAATCGAGGTGCAGTGGGCGACATTGAAAGAAATTAAATTATTTATTTTATTCAATATATATGTACTTCGTTTTTATAATTATTTGTTTTAAATTTAAATTCAGTGAAGTAGTAAATTAATACATTCTGTAAAATACATAATATTGTACGTAAATAAGTGTTAGAGTAAAATTATATAATTTTATGCAATCCACTTTAAAATATCAAAAAAAATGGTTATCACTGAAATAAAATGGTACTTATATTTCATTATCATTTACTGTACTCTACGCAGTCAAGATAAACCTATTATATCGGCTGTAAATGTAAATTTTAATGAGCTTTAGAAAAAATAGGCAGATATGGATATTACAAGTTTTGTTCGTGCTGCGAAAAGCACTAATAAATTATATTTTATCACTTATTGTGCCGCTAATTGAATTCGAAAAGATAAAATAATTGATAAGAAGTAAGTGCTAGAGTACTTCATGGAGGATTATGAAATATAATAATAACAGTAATAATTAGTGCGATGAATTTTTCATTTGATAATTTAATAATATTTTATGCTGGCTATTGAAGATGTAAATGATTTTCTTGCTTGCTGAGACTTGCATAGAAACAGTAACTCTACCAGCTATCCTGTCGTCGGCCGTAAAGATTAAGAAACTAGGAAATTATTTTCTCAATTGGCGATGAGCTTAGCAACATACTCTAACACATAGTAGGCTTGTAGAACCAAATTAATCGATGCTAATATTAACTATTTATATATATTATAACGATTAAATGATTGCTTCTAGACTGACTAAACAATATAAAGCTTTACTTGTCATTAGGGAAATAGTTCATAGTAAAATTTTAACAAAAATATCATCTTTAAATTTATCTTTTTTTTTCTCCCTTAGATTAAATTTTTATTTAAGTGGTTTTCTATTTTTCGTGTGAAGTCAATGTTTTGTATATTCTGTGTTACGGAGAGCAAATAAATTGTTTATCTATCTATCTAATGTTAATAAACATTTATTTAGCCGTAAATATGTGTGTCAAATTATATTCTAAACATATTATTCTATGGAGCAAAGTATGTAATATTCATAAGATAAAAACAGTAAGTACCAAGAATCCACATTCATGGAATAAAAAAATATTATAGCACACTTATATTGAAATTTATTATTATTGTTTATGGTGATGTAACAACAGGAAATCAATATACCGCCAATTATCTAGCTGCTCTGTGGCATACCGTTAACCACGCGGCAACTATTAAATCTTATTGCATACGGTTTTTCCGCAAAACACTGATTCTTCAAAGTCTCTGCAACCGGCTTTACGCACACAGCGAAAAGCGCGGCGCGTGCGCCGTTCCTGCGATCTAAAGACGCGTTCACAAGGTTTAAATTAGACGCGGGCTAAGTGTCATGGCGGTTCTCAGAGTAAATACCACAATTATGTTCAACACGTGTTTCAAAACATGCGCCTTGTGGTTGTAATAGGCAAGATCAGATATGAACCGATAATAACAGTATTATAATCTCATTCATAATTTTAGTTATTATAACAAAAAAATTATGAATTGCAAAACCCAACTATTTTAATTGGAAAAAAATATGGATTGCAAATTAACTATTTAAGTTGGATTATATTTTGGTTTTATTTCTTTTTTTACGAATTTTAGTACTCTTCATAAACTACTTATATACATTCTATAAAAAAGATAAGCCGATAAGAAGGCAAAGTTCTAAACAACGACGATGATGATATAATTTCATCTTATTGCTTCTCAACTTATTTAGCTGACTACAAATCTCGATCATCAGAATGAGATGTTCCCTTAATAAACAAAACAAAATCCTATACAAACAAAATAACCAAGAGAAGGAAAGCAATGTGACTGCGAAATTTTAGGATAATCCACCGCTGAGGCCTTTAAGTCATCTTAACTTTAGCCCACCTCTCCGTTTACGACCTGGCAAGGCTATATAAATGATACATTTAACTAATTGTTCAAATGTGTTCGATTTCATTTTCTCAATAATAATTTTACGAAGAGTATGGAAAGCTCCAATAACATAATTTGTGGGTGTTGGATTATGTCTTATCATCTGATAACGCTTGACTCACTGTCAGCTCATCTACACACTTCATTGCTTTATTAGGGTTTTTTCAACTACACGCATAAAGATTATGCGTGTATTAGTAGAAACTAACTGTTTTAAAACTACTAACACGATTTTAGTATTTTGTTGTTTTGCATAATTTGCCTGATTGAGACAAACACCATGGATGGATAAAACCGCGGGTAACAGCTAGTTTATAGTACATAGTAGTATAAAAGTGATAAAAATTTGTCTAATTACACAGAATTGCAGAGGTTAAGTGAAAGAAATTTATTTACTGAAAATAAATAAGTAAAAAAATATAAATTTTAACATATCTGTACTTTTATAATAATACTGCTAACTCTTATTTTCTTTAACTAATTGTGGCAGGGTTTACGCTACGGGAGTCGGTGGGCACACCCCCACCCCCGCTTTATTTACTACGCTACACGTGCCGACTGGCGCGTTCCAAGTTTTTCTCAGAATTCGGAAAAAAAGCTTCCACGAGGCAAGGAGGTGCGCTGCGCGAACTTTGTACGAAAGCCCGCTCAATGTCAGACAGAACGTTTTCGCTATTTTATTAGAGCCAAATGTTTGTGGTAAAATGTTTATATATTTTTGTTTTTTTATTCTATTAACACGAAAAAAAGAGTAGGTTTTTGACCGACTGTAAACATCAAAACAGTATTTTTTCTTTATTTCTGCCCTTATCCCTTTATTGTAGTCACCTTGGTTATCTTACCCGGACAACAGAGGTGATCAAGTATTGGGCAAATTCAATATAGTGGTGTATATAGCCATTTTGATTCGACAAGAAGAAAATTATATTTAAATGACAATAAATAATTATAACTTAATATTTATATGCTATAAAATAACAGGTTTATGAAATATAACATGGAATCAGGCTATCAAAATGTGAAAAAGATTTTTACATCCGTCTGGTTTTTTAGAGTATAGGCTAGTATAGTATTTGAACAAATACGAAAAGAAACTCTTTAATGATTTAAATGATTTTCTAAAGAAAAATTTCAAAGGTAAAATTGTTTAGCTTTTAGTATTTTTTATTTAAAAAATATATCTTATTAGATTTATTTTTTTATATATATCTTACTAGCTGTTCCCCGCGGCTTCGCCCCGCGTGGGCCTCTGTTATATCGCGCCCAAAAGTAGCCTATGTTTGACCTCAGGACGTTAACTACATCCCTACCAAATTTCATCACAATCGGTCCAGCAGTTTAGCCGTGAAGAGGTGACAGACAGACAGACAGACAGACAGACAGACAGACAGACAGACAGACAGACAGACAGACAGACAGACAGACAGACTTTCGCATTTATAATATTAAGTATAGTATGGATTAGATATATTTTTTTTACATATATACAGACCGATATCGGCCACAGGGATTATTTGTCATCTGGCTACTGAGAGCAACGTTCATGAGCTCTCAGGTAACTGACATAGAAATATTTTCAGAGAAAATCCGTCCACATTCACTGCAAATCAGCACTCCTTTGACATAGTTATATTTTTATTTATTTAATTACTAGCAATTTAGTAACTCTATTATAGTCGTCATAAAGTCGATACAAATCCATATAATTATAAATTATCTTGTACCCAAAACTTAGATAGCTTGGACCTACCAAATTCTGTACGTAAAAAAACAATGATACATAAATAACCAGTAATGGCGTTTTAACGTCTACAAAACATTTACTAAAATTAATCTAAAAAACTTTGCTAATTCCCGATCAAATAGTGTGAAACCGCCTTAACAAACAACCGGCCAAGTTTAAAATACCGTTTATCATAGCAATTAATAATGTATACCTATCTCTCATCACCGCGAACAAGTGAGCGGGATAGCTTGAGGATAACGTGAAATAAAATTGTAACGCGCCAAACACACTTATCGTATCGTCATATCGCGAGTGACGTAGTGTGACGAATTCTTAATACGAATTTCATTTTTTATTCATAGATCAATTTTGAATCGATTGATTTTTGCGATCCTCTACGTCACTCGCATTTCGATTTTGAAAGATTCTCGACACTGGTTGGTTTACTTACTAACGTATTTTTTTTTTGGGCATTCTAATATTAAGACTATTTTTGATTATCGCCAATAGAAAAGTGTTTTCGATGAACCAAAAAAACGCTGTCTAGTTTACACGTTTTTGAAAATTTGAGCTTGTATGACAAGAGTAATAATGAATGATACTAGGAAGGTATGTAAGTATCATAGAAAGCAAATGGAAATCTATAGTCAGCCTACCGCGGAAAAATAGACGTGTTACGTTTGTCCAGCAGTGGACGCAATTAAAAACGATAATGATCTTCTCTTAATCAGCTATCTTACAACAACGTTATATTTTAAATTTTCTTCCCTGCTGGTCTGGGAGAAAAAGAAAAGGATAGAATCCAGCTGCTTTTCTTCCCACGCAAGCCGTAAAAGTCGAATGAGGGAATCGGCGAATGGGGAAATTGACATAGGCGATGCGGCTATCCATTACTATTGATTTCCAATCAGGCAAAATGTGGCCTAGGGTTATGGCTCTAGGCTCCATCTACCCCGTTTCGGATAAAGACGTGCTTATATGTATGTAAATTTTAGAATGCTTTTAGTAACCACAAACTCGTATTGATGTTCTTCTACTTATTATTTATTGAATATTGGTCATAAAATCATCTTGCATACATTATTATACTGGTCAAACAGATTATATCTATAAGGCGTGTCAGCTGGCGTCCTTGCGTCAAGGATGCACATTGCACATTGCATTGCCTGCGCTTGCGCTTCATTTACCGCGAAAGTTATTCAAGGCAGTTTTCCAATTCGTTTATTGAGTATAGTGGGATGTCTGCCATTTTTTCTCTGTGTTATGTGTTTAATGAAATACTAGCTTTTGGCCGCAGCTTCGCCCGCTTGAACTTTCCTCGGGAACTTGTTACCGGGATGAAAGTCCTATGTCCTTCTCCTGGTTCTAAGCTATGTTCCAACCAATTTTCAGCCACATCGGTTCAGCTGTTCTTTATTTATACATTCTGTAACTAACACGACTTTATATTATCGCACACATACATGTAAGTGGCGACCAGCCCGGCTTTCTAACATCGATAAAATACTACTAAAGAATATTTTATCGATGCTATTACCCTTTGGATTTTGGTGAAATTTGGTTATACAATACAATACAATACAAATACTCTTTATTGCACCACAAAATAATAAAATAACATAAAACAGCTTAAGAGAATGAGGCGCAAAGGCGGACTTATCGCTAAAGCAATCTTTCCAGTCAACCTTAGGGTTATGTCATATTTAACAACTAGCGGTTATATATAGGCTACTTTTGGACACTTTTGGTCACAGCAAATCAGTTGTGTAGTTTAAAAGAAACTATATTAGAGAATTTTATTGGCAAATATCTATTCTGTGGTAGAGGTATTGCTTTCGTTTTATATGTTGCTAAGCAACAGCTAAACCAATTAATTATTTCCTTATACGTTTGCAAAAATTGTCATAGGAAAAGCTCAAAATTTGTGACGCACGAGCAACTTTTATATTATGTTGACGAATTTGAATAGCAGTCTAAACAGGTCTGCTTACGTAGATTCTCATGATGCTATCTCTACTGGCACCAAAACTGGTTGCCAAACAAAATTAATTAGTTTCGATTTTCTTTTTCTTTTTGGGATTTTTTTCAGTATTTTTTTCTTTTAAAACATATTAATATTAAAAAAAAAGTAAATAAATAAAAGGGTACACATCGGCTGTGGATATTATATTTTAGCACACTTTTATTAGCTTCGCCTGTATAGATATATTTTTGTACCAGAATCTTACAAATTTAAAATTTTGATGTCGTATGTTAGTTTAATTGGATTTTACGAATTATTATATTTTTTTAAATGCGTAAAAAACAATAAAATAACTTTTTTTTAATTAGAAACAATAACATGTCACAAAAAAGCTTTTTTTGCCAACAGAAGTTGGTGGAAAGATTGCGTGTGTTTGTTTATTCGCGTTTCTGAGAATATACCTGAGGCACATTATGCGAACATGCTGTGAATTTTAAAAACAAACCACAAATGGGTGTCATGGAAAACTGAACCTTAGCAAGAGACAATTTAGTTCATTATTGCGTGTAGGAGTGAGACCTCGATCTTTAAGGTATGCAGTTTTGGTGCCAATTTCAGAGGTGTAGTGATGAGGATGTGAAATGGCGCTGGTTTTGATATTTTGAAATTGGAATAATGGCAAAGCGTGAGTCGTATTCTTACAATTAGGGTTCCGTACTAGAAGTAACTGGGAGTTTAAAGAAATGTTAGCATTATAATACAATTTGAAACTTACTTAATTTCTAGTTCAGGAAAAGGTAGATTTATTGGTAAAATATTGAAAACAGTATAGATCATTCGCAAAAACTATAAATACAGTAATATTTCATACAGTATATTGTACTTCTACCCTCCAATGCATCCTCTCTCTCTACCCGCTGTTTGACTGTAAGAGATCCTATACTGGGATAAGTCCGTTATTGTGCTTTTTGTTTTAATTTTATGCATTTGTATTTACTTTTGTTTTAGTTTAATAAAGTTATTTATTACAAACGAATAATAAATTACCTATAACCACAGTGAAATACCCAACACAAATTATGTCCTAAAAATACCTATAATAACCGCTTCTATATAAAATGTAAATTATTAATTTTAACGCTATTTCAGACAAAAGAAAACATACCTAACATCAAACTAGGGAAAAACGTTAATCTAAAATTTTTATGACCTCCTTTACAAAGTCCTATCAATTGATGAGCTATTTGTTAATTTAATAGATTAGTACAGACCTCAGATCACAATGTAATCTGAGGTACAGACTATAAAAAAAATATTTGTGTCACTGTACATAACAGCTCAACCTAATGTAAATCGCAGCCCCTCTCCTATTGCAGCGCCCGTCTGGGTCCTTAATTGATTCTATAAATATGACTGTAAACTTATGTACATTAAGGAAGCAATAAAGTATTGAGTATAGAGTACCTTCCACTTTTCCCACTTTCCTATGTGGTGTTGGCACAGTAAGTACCTTCCATTAAGATCTATTTCCAGCCCTTTTCCGCGTCACAGCCCTCCTGGTCATATCCTCCCTCACAAAATCTATTAATCTCTTTTTGGTCTTCCTCTACTCTTACATCCTAGATAAAGGTACAAATCTAAAAATCGTGTTACAATAAAGATATTTAATCATAATAAAGAGATTTACTTTGAAACAAAAAAATAATTATAAATAAATAAATATATAGGGACAAATCATACAGATTGAGTTAGCACCAAAGTAAGTTCGAGACTTGTGTCATGGGATACTAACTCAACGATACTATATTTTTTTATAACAAATACATATATATAGATAAACATCCAAGACCCATGTCAATCAGAAAAAGATAATTTTTCATCTTGACTAGTGTTGCCCAAATTCAGTCTTGGTCTTGCAGTCTTGGTCTTGTTCTTGCGTTTTTGCAAGACCAAGACCAAGAACAAGACCGCGTATTTTTAGCAAGACCAAGACCAAGACTGACCGTGCAAGACTTGAGCAAGAACAAGACATAGCCTGCAAGACTCTTGCGTCTTGCAGCTAGGACTTAGCGCTATTTCACGGAGTAGTTAGGTGTAACAGTTCGGTGTATAGGTAGGTACGCTTAGGAATTCTATGAGACGCAAAAAACTATATCAAAGAATATGAAAAACTGGACCTATGCGCATTACGACTAATACCATAAACATAGCGAATAAAAAAATATCTATTAAAATCAAACTGAGTGCATGCATAGTTATGTTTTAACCATCGGCACTTTGATAATGCGGCATCAAAGGTTTTGTACTTACTTCTCAAAGAAATTTGCCGCTTTTCGGAAGTACATGGTTATGATACACGCGCCGGCGGCTTCTTTTGAAATCTAAAACAATCGTTGCCGCCGCGCCGAAATCATAACATTTGACACTATTCATGCAAAATAATTTCGAATTTTAAGAGTACCTACAGGTGTTCCAAAGAATAAATAAGTTTCAGAGTGCTTAGAATGAAAATGAATACATTATACTGATCACGCAAGTAGTATTATGATTAGGATAAAATGGTAAGGATAGGTAGTAGATGTCATAATAATTCATTCTAGTAAGTATATATTATAATATTGATTACTTATATGGTTTTAAACTAATTACTTAGGTACTATTATTGTACATTTAGTCAATATATTTCTTAAGTTTTTACAAGAAAAAATAGCAAAAAAGTGTTCAAATATCACCCGTTTACAAAATACAGTCAAGTTATTGTAATTAATTTGTTTTTTTACATGTTTTAGCAAATGTAAGCTTATAAATCATAAATGTTTATTAAGAAACAGTTACTTCCATGGAAAACGACATATAGGTCAGTTGATTTTTCGAATTTCTTATCAAATCTTCAGTTATTTATTAATCTGCTTGATCTTTACTATGGCTATGTTAATTCAAGCTCACATTGTTCCAATTCTAATACGTTTTTTTAAGATTTAAAGTAAACTTTAATAAATAGTAATAGACTAATAGGTAATTGCAAGACTTGCAAGACTCTTGCTGCAAGACCAAGACCAAGACCAAGACTGGGAGCGCAAGACCAAGACCAAGTGTATTGGCGCAAGACCAAGACCAAGACTGGCTAAGTCTCGTCTTGTTCTTGCATTTGGGCAACACAAATCTTGACCTGACCGGGGGTCGAACCCGGGACCTCCTGAGTAGCGGTCAGGCATGTTAACCATTACGCCACGGAGGTCGTCTAATGTCTAAATGTCTAGTTAGTAACCATCAAAACACGGGGTCACCATCCGATATAGCAGAAAGATAGCAGGGAATGTACCTCATGGGTTCTTTACTAAGATAATTTAACAGCTTGAGATAAGTACCTTCTTCCTCATTGCAACTACAATATCTTTTCATGAGCGCGACGTCTAATAAAACATTCCGACGAATTGAGAACCACCTCCTATTTTTTGAAGTCGGTTAAAAAGTTAAATGCCTGATAAAAAAATCTGAATTATAAGCGCCCCTGGCGGATAGTTACACAATTAAGAAATGCCATCCAAATTCTAACACAGTCGCTAGCGTCTGCGTTTATAAAACTCATTTACTAGAGGTCCTGGTTGTTTTGTAAAACCAGGGTCCGAGCTCAGAGTTATTGAACTTTTTTCTTCAACAACATTTTATTCAGTTTGTGTTTATAAAAAAACGTGTACAGATGAACAGATAGCCTAGTTTTTATGGTCGCAGACGTAAACAAGGCTCCGCGGGCCTGGCCCTGACGGGTTTTTTTACGTACAAAAAATATCCAAGACAGGTTTCTCATCACGTGACCATTTATGCTAACTTCGCATAAAATTGTCATAAATAATAATTTTTGAACACGTTTTGGTCAAATTAATAAATAGTTGTTTCTTTTTCCTTTATAGCATTAAAGCAACCGTAGTGGCATACAGGCGACCCCCTCTGCCAAAAGCATAAGACCTCCGGTCATACTGCTTGTATTTGTGTGCGTGTATTATTTGCTTGTGTTGGATAACTTTTGTCTAGTGTGTGCGTAGCGACGTTATCAAATTGCATTATTGTGTGTGTTACCTACCTCACCCTGCGCGCAGAATTTGTTATAATCATCAAGCAAAGGTCTAAATTTACTCATCTGTTAGTGAATTCCACTAACAATAACATTCTCGAGGAGGGTTTACATCACAGACGGCTGGTCAAAAAGTCTTCTTCTTTTGTGTCAAGATAGTATCCTCCAGTCATATTTATTCTGGGCCCGGTTATGTGTCAAGCTCAAGACAGTCTTAATTTCGTTACTTCAGAAACTTGCCTCTTCTATGCTATTATCGACCAATAACACTGGCAATAAATGACGCAATCAATTCCCCCCCTTTTTTTCTCTGTGAATCGTTGGCTTGCAAGCCAAACTAGTGACACGCTTTTCGTGCGCTACGCCACTTCTTGTTAATATTTCTAAATTCTGTGGTTTGAAAAGTATGGCAACACTGGCGTTGAACAGATAGATAGCCCCAGAATGCTATATAGTCCTTGCAGTGGCCTACTTCAGTACGAAGTCCTTACTCTGTTTATAAGTCCTGGTCTGTCTAAAATCTTATTTCCTTATGGATGAACAATGTTCAAAGTTCCTTGACTCTGTGTTTGTCTATTATATACGCGGGCACGTAACCAAAATGGTCGTACGTGGACTGTTTAAGAGTTATGCCCTAGCAGATAAACACACAGTCTATTTCATATTCTAGTCGGATTCACACAATGTTGCTGGCATGAGTTATAATCTTGTAAATAGTTAGAACGTTGTAGGGGCACATGATGTCCAATTTGTGAATTCTACTTATTTTGATAAATTCTATAATAGAAATAAATATATTTATGAATAAAATATAAATTCACCTGAGGTCTTAAGAGGAGAAATATTAATCAGGGGATCCACACATAGAGCCGTTGATAATGGGAGGTAAGAGACGATCGTTCAAGCGTGATCATCAGTGCCCCTAGTGTGAGTTATTTTTAATGCAGACGCTAGCGACTGCGTTAGCGATTTTGTAAAGCGCCTCTGGCGGATAGTAAGGCAACTAAGAAATTCTATACAAAATCCTAACGCAGTCGCTAGCGTCTGCGTTTAGAAAAACACACTAGGGGCACTGATGATCACAAAAATATTCGATTTAATAATTAACTTCAAAGATTTATATTCAAAAAATTCGCGTAGGAGTAATATTGATCCATTTATCCCTCAACTTATAACCTTCACACGATGAAGACCGGTTCTGTAACTGACGTAGGTACCAGTTGACTTGTAGTCAAGCAAACTTTAAAGCTACGCTATGACGAAAATATAATTTTTTTGAAGTTTGATCCCACTGAACCACTTTTCCCAAGAAAGGTTAAATTAATTCGTGTGGCCGATTAAAAAATTAAAAATAAAACTTATAGAGTAATTGAAATTAAAGAAATTATACCGGTCACTGAAGCAAAACAGCTTAGAAAACAATAGAGAAATGTAGCTAAGATGAAAGAAGCAAGCCCAAAAACTGTCGGCTCGACGTCGCAATGGACGATATGCGTGCTAATGGTCTCACAACAAAGAATGCTATAGACCGGGCGAAGTGGAGGTGAAGAAGCAGGAAAGCAGACCCTGGGCTCCGAAGCAACCATCTAAGTACGCAACCGGGAGAGGGCTAAGATGAGAAATATGATCATCATCATTTTGTATAAGTGACATAGTCAATCAATTTTTGGAACCGCCTCTCGGCCTCTGACGTGGTTCTTTTACCAGATGGCAGCCGGGACCAACGGCAAAGCATGGAATCATATTTATTATCAAACAGTCAGATTATTCACGCCTGCACTGTCCTAACGAAACTGGAAACAACTTAGAAAGTATGCTTCCCGTGGGAATCGAACCCACGACACCCGGGTCTATAGGCAAACGCCTTAACCACTTGACCACGGAGGCAGTTGACAGAGGAAATAGGTGACGATGGAAGAAGACCGGATTTGTGTCTGCTTTATCAGGTGACTTGTGGCCGTAAACCCGGGAGCTGCGCAGGATCCAAAGGTCACACTGGGTTGTCCAAATTCTGCACACGTTGACTGTAGGGTGCTTATACTTATGACTGGTGAGCGGATAATTTAAAACCACAAAACATTATGGTCATCGTCATCCGAGCGTGTTTCATAGTTGCGTCTTCAGCTTATGCGTCCGTTTCTAAGGATTCGCTTTAAATCATGGTTGAAAATTTGGAGGTGTTGGTCATGAAAATACAAAACATAATATGCATACATTATGTGCTATTTGTCGATTTGTGTTTCGCTCGATATAAATTAGTAATATGTTTTAAGACAAAACACATTGAAATCCAAATGGAACAACGTTTGTTAGTTAAAATTGGCACAACTGGACATTTTTTCCATATGGACGATGCAGTACATTACCAAAATGGGTAATGCATGCTTATTTTTTCTTGCAGCTTGTAATACATCCGCATTTTATTCTGAAAGTATGGTCCCCTTAGTGAGGATATTTAGGGAGGTACCTGCAACAGGTTTCCAAGATAATATATCCACATATATGTATGCGATATGCGTCACAAAGGTTCAAGCAACTTGGTTGAAACAAACACGTTTTGGGGCAATGTTTTGACAGGTATACATACATAATATATAATATCTGTTGTTGATGTTTAGCTCCACTAAAGCTGAGCTTTCAAAGGTATATCTTATTTATTAAAAAAAGTACCTGGGCGACCGAGCTTCGCTCGTTTTTGTGCAGAAAATCTTTTTGCGTGATAGTGAATTTTCCCAGACATGGAACCTAGCTAGATTATATTTTTGACTATGTAAGAACTTACGTTTAAAAATTCAAAGAAATCGTTAGAGCTGTTTTCGAAAATGCGGGTACAAATAAATTTATGGCTCGTTTAATAGAATAGGATAGGATATTGTTCCATAAGAAGAAATAATGCTAAAAGCAATCTCTACCAGTTAAGTATTAGAAACAGAAAGTTCGTGTAAGGATAAATACTCATATAGTTAGTACAAATAGAATACAAATAGCTCTCATTTCAAACAAAAGTAACGTTTAGAGAACACTAAAATAAAAGCAAACCGTAGGTCAGGGTAGGAAGATCAACTTTGGTTCGCTGAGCTAATTAAGTAAGTAACATCTTGAATTCTTAAGGGAGTCTACCGCGCAAGTGCCATAGACTAGAGCGCTGCAAACTTGTAGCTTATTTAATAATTTTACTCCTACTCATCTTTTAGGCAGGAACACAACAATGCCAGAACTGCTGTTTAGCGGTAATATATGTCTTTGAATAAGGGAAACCTTAAATTTCAAATACTAACCAATATGGATGCCAAAAACCGGCAAAATGAAGTAGTAAAAAGAAGGAAAGCGAACCTTGGGCTCTGAGCCAACCGTCTGAGGCTGCAACTGTGAAAACGCTATAACGGAGAAGAAGGCTTATAAAGATGGCGCCACTACCCAAAAAGCCTAAGACTTTGCGTCCGATAAAAAGGATCTTTTCAACTACGGAACCCTTAAAATTACTATGATCAATAATCGATAAAATGTTAATTATCTGCATTGCCATGGTCGTTCTAAGTATAGTAATTAAATAATGATAAGGCCAAAGCAATAGTGTCTGTCCATTGAAAAACCAGTAGCTGGCAGAAGGCTACTTGCCTTGCCATCATTTTATGTTGTTACTAGTTGTGTCTGTCTACTAACGACATTTTGCACCTACTATATACTTTAATCTCCAAATTGTTTGAAATATTGTGGGGAGGGATGTCGAATTTCTTTACAGTCACTTATCCTGTTCTGTGATCCCTACTATCCATACTAATATTATAAGTGCGACGGCTAAACCACTGGACCGATTTTGATGACATTTGGTTGGACAGGAGGGCAAACATAGGCTACTTTTGGATGCAATATAACTGAGTCTCGTGTGGGCGGAAACGCGGACAACAGCTAGTTATATATAAATACAGAAAAAATGTAGAGCTATAGGGATAATTTTTTTGACTTTTATTCATTTATTTTTTTTAAACTATTTTCCACCATATATACATGTTAGAGCCCTTGACCACCACCACTTGCTCGGGCAGTATGACATTGTGCAGGATTTCATATACCTGGGCTCGAACATTTCTAACAAGGGTGGCACTGAGGAAGAAATCAAACGCCGCATCGGAATGGCCAAATCAGCAATGACCCAGCTTGGAAAGATATGGAAAGATCGTAGCATACATACGAAAACAAAACTATACATCGTTAGAACTTTAGTATTTCCTATCTTTCTATATGGCGTGGAATCCTGGACCATGAAAGCAGCCGACCGACGCCGAATTGACGCGTTTGAGATGTGGTGCTGGAGACGCATGTTGCGTATCCCCTGGACGGCTCGTAGGACTAACGTATCTATCCTGGAAGAACTTAAGGTGAAAAAAAGGCTATTAAGTACTTGTCTTCAAAGAGTGATACAGTATTTTGGTCACATAGCCCGAAAACCAGACGACAACCTGGAAAAGCTTTTGGTCACTGGCAGAATGGACGGAAGGAGATCCAGAGGACGTAGCCCGATAAGATGGTCTGACCAAATTAAGCAGCAGCTAAACATCCAGATCTCCAACGCAATCCACAGGGCAAAAGATCGCCATAAATGGAAAGAGATCGCAAAGAAGATAGGTCGGGCACATCACGACGCTCAGTAGTGAGCAAACGACTGGAGGAGGAGGAGGATACATGTTTTATTAGCTTCATGTCATTACACCTAATTTCTACCGACATCAAAGTAACGTCAAGCTTTGCATACAAATTAAGGACCAATGACCATGCAATAAAAGTTGACACATTATCCCGTATGATTGTATGTTTTTTTTATCATCATCATCATCATTTTAGGCACAGGCTGTTCACTGCTGGACATAGGCTTACCCCAACAACAAGCAAAACAAGCCATATTTTTTATTAAATTTTATAAATTCAAAAGTCACTTATAAAAAAATTCAAAAATTTAAAATGTAATAGAGCACTATCTTTCTAATAGAGAGTTTATTGGGTAAATCCAGGATAAAGTTGATGTTTTTATTGTAATTACAATAGCTAATAGCAAATGTATTTATACAAATGGAGACGGCCATTAGACTGTTTGACGTCATCTTCTAATTAATCTTTTGTCTCATTTGGATTTTCTGGCTTTTGTTTTTTTTTCTATTTGGCTTCTTTAGATCTTTATGGACTAATGAAATCACTAGGTGCTTGATTCAAGTATCCAATGAAAGAAAAAAAAAAGAATAGTTATCTTTTTGTAAATATTAAAAAGACTTGAGCTTGAGACCCTGATTTATATGAATTAACTTAAAAACTTCAAGAATCAGTAAAAAAAAATCAGTCATAAAATCATTTTAATACCCTTTCATTTACCCATAATCTTCAAGTGTTGTTAACTAAAGCTTCAACGTCATATCTCCAATATTTTTTATATTTTGTATTTATTACATGTATAGTCAGTCAGTGACCTTTCGCATTTATTTATATATAATAGATAGGCATATGAATCAATCAACCAAATAAAACAAGTATCAATTTCTCCCTAATATTCGGTTCACGCACCAGGTCATCCTTGGCCCGATGCAGCGATACGCAGCAAGGTCGACGAGCAACCTCGCCCGTACGCAGCAGGCATCCAAATTTGTGAATCACAATTTTATAGTTCACGCTGAAGGTTAATGGTATGGTGACAACGTTGGCAGATGTGGTTCAGAGGTTAATTAGGCTGCTATTGTTGTTTCTGGTGATATATCTGAGCCTGCTTTAGATAATGTTCAAAATCTTAAGCATGATATATCTAATATGGGAGGTCAAGTTTCACTTACATTTTGTGTAAGTTAAATTGTGATTGAATATGTAAGAAAATAAACTCTTATCTTATTTAATGGCTTTTAAATTGGTGAGGTAGATATTTGTACTCTACAAGTAAATAATAATAAATAAACACACAAACGTAGTGCTTGTGAATTTTGAATTATTAGTAGCTCCATAAAATAAGTCGTTAATACTGTAGGATTATAATCAAAAATACAATCAATTACATCATACTAATTTATACACATACGAAACTAAACGTAGTAACTAAGAAATCAGCGTGGCTGAATCACTATTGTATAATCATGGTATTCATGTCGGAAGCATAGCAAATCGTGACGATTAACTTTGTTCAAACGACCTATTGAGAAGAGGAGTTGTTGCAATCAGTCAGGATGGCGTACTATTCATAAAAACAAAACGCAATTATGTTGGACTTGAGAGAAAAAATCTCAAGAATGACATGCTAGCTATCGACCCTGACAATGCTAAAACTGTAGTTGTTTATGGAATAAATAAACAGCTATACTAAGGATTTTATGACCTAACCTTAATGCAGTCAACTGATATCATATACTTTTGCATAATAATTTGTAGTTCTTTGCTGTTTAAACAAGTAAAAATATACTAGTCGCATTTAAATACGGTTTTCTTACCATATCCGTCACTGTTCCCATTATTATTGACCTCAATTTGTATTCGATTTAATATAGACATTATGGTTATTACTATCTTAATGATTTTTAAGCTGTGGGCGTCAATATCTATTGATATAGGATTTCAAACACACCTTATTAACATTCAATTTTTTTTTTTAATTTTTAGAATCAAATATCAATGGAATATTAACTTTTAGGGCTAAACTTGTATTCCTAAATTGATATTACTTTTGTATGCAACCAAGCTTGTAAAATTTTTAAACCATAGTGTGCCTTTTAAACTTGCTCCAAGCTCATTTTAAAAAAGAAACTATAATCTGCGTGTTTTATACCTGTTGTAAATCCTGCATAAATATCACAATTCATATTCATTTGTATAATACAAACGTGTGGTTTTACTTCGCCAATTATTGCAACAAGAGGGCCTTGACTTGGATCACATTTATCTGGACATTTTGCATCGGAACTTGACACTGTTGAATCATGCTCCACAACTTTATGCCATGCTTCCATAAAGGCTAAGAATCCATGTAATGGCTCAACCAGCTATGTTATTACTCCAGTTGAACTTGGCTTCTATTTGTTACGTAACACTTGATGTCCTTCTTAAATCGCGGAAACTAGGTGTTTTTTTTTTCATCTGTGACATAATTATCTCAATCGAAGGCCCTTATTAAATAATATTGTCTTCTGTATTTAATCACCTCTTTATGTTCAGATAAATTCTTACTAATTACAATTTTTTATTGTTTATTTTATATTTTATTCAATAAGTACAAAGTTAATAAAGTTCTTAGTAATATAAAATATTATAATTTAAAACCTCGATCATGGTTAAGTTTTATGATTTTCATTATTTTATATCGTGAAAGAGTCATTTGACACTGATTTTTATGTTTTCGATACCTAGAAGTTATCATCATATAAATAAATAAATAAATAAATAAATAAATATATAGGGACAAATCACACAGATTGAGTTAGCCCCAAAGTAAGTTCGAGACTTGTGTTATGGGATACTAACTCAACGATACTATATTTTTATAACAAATACATATATAGATAAACATCCAAGACCCAGGCCAATCGGAAAAAGATCATTTTTCATCTTGACCTGACCGGGGATCGAACCCGGGACCTTCTGAGTAGCGGTCAGGCATGCTAACCATTACGCCACTGAGGTCGTCATATAGATTGTAAGGTTCTCATGTAAGGAGACAAAATTTAATTAATTTAATTAACTTTGTTAGTAACCAAACCAGATGTCAGATTTCATCATGCTGCCAGACAGCTGCTGGTATGTAAGACATTGCTTTTAGTTAAAGAAACTACCCGGCTTGATTAAATATTGTGACCATAAAAATGTTATGATGATATAGGTATAAAGGTTCCATCAAAGTGGCTGTATTTTTTATCAATTACCATTATTTAAATAGTAATTTATTCCTCAATAAATAAAGCACAATAGTCAACTTTTTTTTACATCATCCCGGTGAGTTGATCTTCATTATATATCTTCGGCTTTATGCAACTAACATAAATATTCTGGTCAGACCTCAGACTTGGCACTGGTTATCACTGATGCTGTCCTTTATTAATGATCTTCAGTAGCATCGTGGTTGACATTGCATAATTATACTTCTTAATCGTCTTAGTTATTACCCATAGTGTCTGAATACTAAATAATATAATTAAAATTAATTGCATGTATCATAGGAAAACATCAATCTGTTCTTGAGATACGAGTATGTATGTGCATATTAAAGAATATTAGTGGAATACGATGCCATTTTTTTAAATATACAACACAGCTATATCTGCATAATCAGAAAGAGATGTAAGAAATTATCATACTTAAAAAGCTTTGAAATCTGCAATTAGAAAATTTAACGCGATACAAACGTCATACAATAATCTTTTATCTTCATATCCATAATGTTTATTATTAGAAGAATCAAGGATAAAATCGATTTTTTTTTCTTCTACTAAAAGGATTTAACAAAATAAAGTAGTATGCAACTATTAATCATGGGTTTTTGCAAACAATTGTTTCATATTAGTCTGATTTTATAGGTTTTACGTCAATGTCTTTGTTGCAAAGTACAGTATCAGTATCATTGTGTTTTTGAGTCATAACTGTGGTTTTTATTTCAAAAAGGTCAAAAGTGTAACTATCTATCAAATTAGTCATGTGAGTTGAATCCGAATGAAAGTCATCAAAATTATCGAGCAGTAGTAATTGGTGAAACCATTTTATGACCTAATGTTAACGAACTTTTGTCAGAGCCATTTTAGAAGTCATTATATTGTTTCACTGTAATTTTAACGGCGAAAGTTTGTACCTCTGTTACTTCTTCACACTCAAACTGGTATGGAGGACGGTATGGAGGCAGCTGATACCTTGCTATATATAGGATACTTTTGATCCCGATAAGTACGCGATTCCATTAGGATTGGTAAAAAAAACGGTACTTTATAAAATTTCACGGGGTGCAGCTAGTCTGATAAATATAATTGTATATAAATAACTATACCCTTATTTTCCTTTACTCCTAACATGAAGCATTTCAAAAAGAGTTATAATACTTGCCCAATCCAATAATTGTAATATTGTATGTATTTGTTTGAGATCTACGCAATATTAAATTAATTCAAGCGTTTATATTTATAAACTACTCGTACAATTGTGTTTTAAATAAAAAAAAATGTGCTAATTTTAATTTTGTTATGAGAAACAGAAGCGGAAACTCTTACGATTTGTCTTGTTATATTTTTACTAAACCTAAATTTTTCTTCTTTCCAGATTCGTGAAACCCGACGAAGTCGCGAAACTTTGGGGCAAGATGAAGCAAAATGACAATATGACCTTCGAGAAATTCAGCCGGGCCATGCGGTACCACTACCGGCAATCAGTCCTGGTATCGGTCCCCACCGCCCGCCTGGTCTACCAGTTCGGCCACAAAGGTCCCGACATAACCACCACCAATCCCAATTTCGTTAAGGTCAAATCGGAGGACATCGAACAGTTGACGTATTCCTAGTTAAATTTTAAGTTTTAGGTTAGAATTGTTAAATCGATGCTCAGTGCTCAGTGTACGGTTAAGTCAAGTATTATACTGTAGGTAATTTCGAACGTTGAAGTGACACTGTTAGGGACGTTCGTTGTGAGTTTTGGATGTTCCTTTACGCGTTCTCTACCAGTGTTTGGGTGCAACTGATCTCCAGAATTTGCTCTTATAGATCGACTAATATTAACAACTTTTGTTGTTAGGCCTCTTGATTATCTTCAAGGCAACAATCTTTTATTAAAAATAAGAAAACCGCATCATTATTTCAATATTTGTGAAAAGGAGTTAAACTTGTGTATAAAACTCTTTTATCATGTTTAGTGCTGATCGATGTGTCATCTAAATAAGTAAATTTTTGGTTATGGCAGAACAAGCATTTATTGAATTATGGTGATCTAGTTGTACCCTTTAGATGGGTAAATAGATAGGTGTTTTCCGAAATGTTATGGATGTGAATAGTTCTGACAGGCTCAAATGACTTGTTGTTTTAAGGTTGTATCGCGTGGCGTTGTTGGATGTGGTAATGTTACCCTCATTGTGACCCACTGGACGATCTCCTTCAGGAGTTCTTGAAGAGATTCGGGGCTTACTCCATGGTACTGCCCCATCGTGGGTCAGATATTAATTCTCCGTCAATTAACGGTTGTAAACCCTTAATAAAGTGTCCATATTACAATCTAAGTGATTTTTTAATGTACTTTAGTCTCGATACAGTGGATGGACTCGGGTCCGATGCTTCGAATTTTGATAGAGTTTAAATATTTTCATTGTTGTTACCATTATGAACCTTAGTCTAGTTATTTCAACATTCCATTTTTAATTTATAAAACATAGGTTATTTAGTTACAATAACTAATAAGAGTAAATGAAGTTGCCATATGTATTCAACATCTCTTGAACGTACTTAAAAATCGAATTTTCTCATCTCTCATCATTAAATCATCATCAACCATTTCATATAATTGTATATGTATAGATGTAAGTGTTGTAATACGACAAGTATTTTTATCTCCAGTCTCAGTGTTGATAAAAGTAAGAAAATTAACATTAATATTGGCGCAATGGTGCAATAGATTTTCGACATAAAGATCTGCAGGCCAAAGATTAGGTTCGACAAATTTGTTTTTAAGATTTATGGATAAAGAAATAATAATTTTTGACAATTTTAACGTAGCTAGGTTTAAGTTATCGTCTCTCAGGCATTTGCTGTGATGTAAAATAAAGTCGGTCTTTTTCTGTATATAGATTCTTGTTCTATTTAGTTAAGATATTTTTTAACTACCACTTACTACAATTATGGTTATATTTAAAATAATTTAATTAATAGTATTAAAAAACTTATTGGTACTTCGATAATAGATTATTTATTGGTCACAAAATATAAATAATTTTTTAGTTATATTTTCAAAAAATAAATTGCTACAAAAAAAAGCATGTATTTAATAAATTTTACTTATTTTTGAAAGTAAAAGTAAAATATGAAATTATTTAGTAAAGTATAACCTATACATAATTGACTGAAGATCAAATATTTTTTTATTAATTGAATGGTATGATTTCCAGTATCTTTTACGTTTATTTTTTTTTTAATATATCACAATTTATTTTGAAAATTTATTTTTGTTTGTGATTAGTTGACCTTACAACAGAAATCCGACGTATAGTAGAATGAATAAAACAAAATGATGAAAGCTACGTATTGATAAAAATTATATAAGACAGCATAATAAATATTTATTTCATTGATGACATTCAAATTTTATTTTTGCAATTTTGAATATTAGTGTAATCATTTTCATTGATTAATAAATATATAAAAATTATTACATTTATTAGCTCACTTAAAACACTTTTTTACAAACAATATAGAACAAAAATAGCATAGCAAAAGCCTTGCAACTATTACCTCTATACGAACAAAAGAAGTCTTACAATAATTAATTGATAATAATTAATAAAACAGTTTTTTCTGTTTATCCCGAAAACTTCAGTACAAAACTGTGTCTTAATATACAACGACAAATTTATACGTAAGTAAAAAATACGTAAATTGGTCTACTCTGACAACATTAAGTAAATTATATAAATTTATACCTACCTAATAATATTATAATAATTTATACATAATATTTTGAATTCATACGGTGTCCCAATTGAATGTATTTTTAAGATTAGGTAAATATTATCAATAAATTATTATATAGTCAACTTTAATGACAATATTAGGTATTTGAACGATTTAGTTTGTTTTTTGAACATTTAGTCAATTTCAGTAATAATCTAAACCCCATGTTTGGGCATAATTTGTACAATTAATGAAATAATAACTGTTAAATTAATATAAATGAGGAATTATAACGTGTTATGGTTTTATTATATACTTAATTATAAGGTAAATTTTATGTTTTTTTTTATCAATCGTTCAATTTTATACTTATTTATAATAATTATAACAATTCTAACCAATTGTTGAATGTTTTATGACCATTAAGTTACCGAATGATTCATTATATATTATATGAATATTATACATTTTTTAGACGCCGTGACGTCATTAATGTACAGTTATATGTTAATGTATTTTTGAATATTTTTTTTTATAGAATTAAGATATTTGTTGTTACTGCATGTACGATCTGAAGTTATGATTTCTGAAATAATTATGTCAATAAGAAGAGAAATATACGATTTATGAATGTGATTTAGTATTTTTATTGTTATTTTTTTATAATTATTTTTTCAATGAATCTCTCTCCATCAGAGAATAAGCAAAAAAAATAATTTATTTCGAGGTTCAACCTTTCAAAAGCAAAAAAAGACAAGTGCTTTGCTTGGAATAAGGCGAAAAGGTTTTTGGGCAATACCGACAAAGAAATCTACATACACTCCATCGTCGCTCCATAGACATTACACTGCCGCAGTGATTATGTTTTAGCAGAATACCCAATTTTTCAAAAATATCTATTGCGATGCAATGGTTTGCCATTAAATGTTAATTAGCAGAATCGGGCCCCTGTTCAGTCGCGACTAGAGAGGACGATGCTGATATTGGGAAGCGATAAAGAGATGGAAGGATAGGCCAGCTTCTGTGGAAAAAAACTTATAAAAGTTTGTATATAACTGCATAAAATAATAAGAAAGTATATAAAGACGATGGGATAACCACTTGAAATGGTTTTTAAAAGAAAGGAATGGCGCAAATAAAATCAGTGCGCGAGTCCGACTTTTAAATACCTACAATATTTTTTGTTACGGCTTATCTCCGTCATCCCTAGCGCCATCTTTCAAAACTTAGTGAAAACGCTCACTATTTTAAAAGCGCCATCTATCAAATAATGTTAAAACACTTAATACTTCGAAATATTGGAAAGTATGCTTCTTGTTGATTTGTACTATTTATACAATAGTTCTGGTTGATAATACTAGATGGTAACAGTTTTTTTTTATCATACACAAATGTGACATTCAGTTTCAGCACTGCACGAAAATGAGAGTAACTCCTCCTTCGCACGATCTACATGAGTTTGCCCACTACTGAGCGACATGATGAGCGACTGTTGTATCTTTAGCTTACGCTTCAGCCGCTACGCTTTTAATATGGTAATAGATTTGGCGGTTCTGTGGCTCTAGTGTGTTTTTCTTAACGCAGACGCTAGCGACTGCGATAGGGTTTTGTATGAAATTTCTTAGTTGCCTTACTATCCACCAGAGGCGCTTTACAGGTCTGCCGTACGAAATGGCTAACGCAGTCGCTAAAACTCACACTAAGGGCACTGGTAAGTCAATACAACGGAGCTACTGCTCTCTGACCTCCAAAACCGTATTTACGACCTGGAGATAATTTTGATCACTGGCAGGATGGATGAAAGATCCAAAGGACGTAGCCTGATCTGACCAAGTCTCTACATTCAGATCTTCAATGCCATAGAAGTATAAATATGCACGCCGTCGGCAATTTTTTAAAAATCTGTTATATGTTCAATGCGATCCATAGGGCAGAAGATCGTTAGGTACAATACAAGCGAAAAAAAATTGAAAAAAAAGATAGGTTTAGCTCACTTCCAGGTTAGTATCTAAACTACCTACCTAAATAGTAAACAGAAGGAAACACGTTCGTATAAAGATGAAATATCTTATGTACCTCTTTTACGATAATTATCACTGATCAATTCCCTCATCCGTAAACATTTATTCGTTTACGATCCGGCAATGACAGTTGTGTCATCCATTACGAATGAATTGTCGTCATTACCACTAGCGCTGTGGGGGCCGTGCGTCATTCGCGGTCATTGTCAGGGAAAGAAACTACGAGATACGTACAGATCTAGATCTATCTATACTTACATCTTACAATATAAAAAAAATGCGAAATTATCACTGTCAGTGCCGAATATAAATGTTCTTAAAAAACGTAGTTAAGTCATCTTTCTTTGGTTTGTCTTATTCGAGAACCACAGAGCAAGGATTACTCGGATCATTTCCGTTGCCCCCCACTTCAATTGCCATACTAGAGGCTAACGGTTTGTTTGTTTATTTATAACTAGCTTTTACCCGCGGCTTCTCTCCGCGTGGGACTCGGTTATATCGCGCCCAAAAGTAGCCTATGTTTGACCTCAGGTCGTTAACTACATCCCTATCAAATTTCATCACAATCGGTCCAGCAGTTTAGCCGTGAAGAGGCGACAGACAGACAGACAGACTTCGCATTTATAATATTAGTATGGATAACTTTATCGCTCAAAATATATCTCGGAAAGAGAGCGAAATTATTTTGAGAACTAACCTGTATTATCGATCAAATATTACTTACTTCAGTAAGATTTGATCGATGCCTGTTACCTTAGTCGGCTCCGGTGACTCGAAACATTTAAATTACCTCAGTCGAGACGTGGTGTCCTTACGTTAGGGAAATTCACAGCAATGGCATATTCACAATTGCCGAATCTGTAGTACATAACTACACACCTACTCAGCACAACTCTGTTTGCATTCTCTGGTGAAGAGCCTAAGGTTCGTATGAGCTTTAACGCCATCAATATAAAAAAATAAGTCAACCATTTGCAGATTCATTTAATGCAAAACAAATATGCAAGTGATAATATTGTTGAATTGTAACGTTTTTCTGAAGGAAACAATTTCTGCGCCGGCGCATCGAATGGGTGCTTTTTGCTGTCAACATGGTTTGAACAAACTGGAAAATTCGGCAAATAAGACCTGTCACTCGTTGCTGATAGATGACTGTTCTGAAAAATATTTTGCCTTTAAGTGCAATTGCAAGCAAATCTTATTTTAAAACAGGAATTAAATTTTTAAAATGTAGAGACTCAATGAAGGATAAGTAGGTACATGATGCACCTGTATGTATTTATTGCATGATTTATGCACTTAAGTACAAGGTAAAGGCTACCACCACCACGAAAGCGAATCAAGGGACAGTTGCAAATAATTTGGAACGTTATTAACACGTATTTATTGTTTCTCTTAACTCTATTTAGTAACTAGTTTACCCAATCACCCTCGAATATCCCCAAATAGAATATTTAGATATATTCCTTCCTAAGCACAAAGGAACCTACGATAAAATGTCATTATCATTATATAGCTTAACATGCGTTTACGGGTTGCGAGGACCTCGATATTGAATTGTTTTCATCGGCCATCATCAGTAAATCGGTTTAAATTAGCTGGTCATCACAATTTTTTACGATTCCGAATTTCCTGCGATTCACAATTAAAATAGAATCACAATCACGAGTCTGTATATGAGCACCCAAACATACGTCCGCCATTTTGTCGTCACGGCTTTCAGCGCCATTTCACGGGCAAATTGGCGGGAACGCGGAAACGCTGCGACCTCGCACCTTCCGCCCGAATGTAAAAACCTATCAGGAGGAGGATGACACTAATTAATGCCTGGCTATTATTAAATCTAACTAGACTTTGGTGCATTCAAACAAAGAAAGAACAAGACAAGAAAAGTGAAGTTTCAGCGACAGTTTATACTTTCGTTTTACCTTTCGTTCGGTGAGTGCGAATTTTGTTTCCCCCGCTTTTCATTTATATGTGGCGGGCGACACTATCACATAGAATAATCTTTACACAAGCCACCAGATGGCACTATAAGCAAGAATCTTGAAATGCCCGGTTATTACCGCGAGTGTAATGAGCTAGAGATGGATAGAGAGCGGACTCCTTTTACACAAGAATATTTGCATTTCCACCTAGAAATGATCGAGAAAGAGTAGTTTGATTTCCATATTCTCTGTTGTTATCTTTGTCGCCTTTTTCATATGGCAATCATCTTATGGAATAGCGTAAGTAAATATACTTTGCGTGTACTGTTTATGCAGCATGGCTGTAGCACTATTTTTTTATTTTTTGTAATTTCTAACCATCTAAAAGAAATAGAATTTAATGTATTTTTTTAACAAAAATACTAACCTGGCTACAGCCGAGTTATGCTGATAAAGTGTTAGCTCAATCAATGTAGGTGACTTCTTAGCCCTAAGTAGAGAGTGCCAAGCTTCTCTATAAATTTCATCATCTTTCTAGGTTCCTATTAGAATTGACAATAGCTTGCTGCTCACGTTATACTAGGTTACTTTTAATGGTTTTCCTCATCATCTCTATCGAAGCAAGGCTTCCGATAAAAGTGTTCTAAGTGTTCTTGAATCACGAATATTCATTGGGCTATAAATGATGAATCAGTTCTTTGTGGCTAGTCAGTCCGTGCACTACAACATGGTGGTCAATTGATGAATCCGGTTATTAGTCAAAATGTTGACACTTAAGATCATATTATGCAGATAGTTAAGCGCTAAACCCATTTATATTGTACTAACTCGTAGTGTGAAACGTCACCTTCACATTATCCCAATCAAATATTCACTACATAGTATAAAACAAAGTCGCTTTCTCTGTCCCTATGTCCCTTTGTATGCCTAAATCTTTAAAATAACTTTTTCAATAGTTTTTTTTAATATAGAGATTCAATAGGAAGATTTTTATGCCCATGCGAAGCCGGGGCGGGAAGCTAGTGTCTTATATATATTTAGACGTATGGGTCCAAAATGTGGTCCCTATTGTTCTAACCAGAAAGTTCAAGGTCACCAAAAGAGCTATGAAGTACCTACCTAGGCTATGCTCTGTACAATTAGTTTTATATCGCAAAATATGAATTTGTTTACAAATAACCTGTTTAAAATAAAACAGATAGACATATATTGATACCAAGCTTCGTATGAAATGTCCAAAATCCTTTTGCATATTTACTTGATTATTTTTTTGTATGTAACTCTTTGGTTCCTAAATACCTTACACACGCGGAGTAAATAGTTAAACAAAACGTACTTATACAAAAATAGATTAAAAAAAAAATTGCGTCGAGACTGATTCGAACTTCTTTGTATACAAAACTGTTTGACTTAAATATTCACAAAACAACACAGATTTAATCCGAATATGAATCGATATACGAATCGATTACAATATCGATTTTCTCACGTATTGTTTACCTTCCATTATTTGCTCAGATTGAAAATATGAGGGAATGTTCCGAATGTTCTAGTTTCTTTTTCTCCCACGAAATGTTGTAATATCTGATCAAGATTTTGGATTAATCGCCATTGGCATTTCTATTTTGAGCTTCTTCGTGCTTCGGAATGCACGTTAAGCCGTGAGTCGCGACTGTTATTTATTCATTCACTTATTAAATCTTAATTTTTCCACAAGTAGATAATACAAAAAAATCGTGTAGGTACTTAATGCTATAGCTATAAACAACAGCTTTCTTTACAATCATTACCTGTCAACAATAAAACGAAAAACAGATTTGTGTCGAGCAAAGTATCAAAGTTTCAATAGCTCGTAGGTAGGTATGTTATGGCTAGGTAGCACATGAAAAATCCGAGTGTTGGCCACATACACACCCTATTGAACTAGTTTTCCTGTAAAAGGATCATGAAAAAAGAGGGTCAGACGGTAGTAGCTCAAATTAACCAGTTTTTAAAGGCATGATTCAAGCGTGTACTGGGTAGAAATGATACGAGTATACTTTACATCATTGGGTACGTGTATCAGTGCCTCTAGTATGAGTTTTTCTTTTGCCATACTAAATCGCTAACGCAGTCGCTAGCGTCTGCGTTAGCGATTTAGTATGGCAAACCTGTACAACGCCACTGGCGGATAGTAAGGAAACTAAGAAATTCCATACAAAATCCTAACGCAGTCGATAGCGTCTGCGTTAAGAAAAACTCATACTAGGGGCACTGTTAGTTATATTTTTTCTACATTTTCTGGTGACCTTTGTCAAGCAATCACTTCGTGTAATAGATTACAGGTCATTGTGTTTCGACCTTGGACGTAGATTATATTATTTAGACCATTGTTAATCTAATGTGATTTTGTAATTTGAACGCACATTGATCAACACACTAAACTTATAAATTTTGTGAAATACAAAAAGCCTTATTTTCAGTTTTAACAATTGTTTTTAAATTTGGATTATTTATTTATTTATTTAATTCATGTACACTTCAAATACAAATATAGGATACTTAAAATTAGGAAATTAAGTACAAGGGTGCTACTTATTTCTATAGAAATTTCTTCCAGTAGTCCCGCGATAGGAGATTAAAAACAAAAAGGCAGTTGTCATGTACTTTAAAATAACAATTTTTATTATAATATATGCATATAAATATGTACAATACATACATAAATCAAATATTTTAATTCCATATAACTACATCACAATATAAGTTACATATTACATAAATAAATACCATGGATTATTTGATTTTATATACCTCTCTTGAAGATTTTATATAGTTTTATGAACTGGATTCACCGCAAAACCACCCTGCAGCTGCTGCCATTGATTAGTACTATGTGGATATATGCGCATGAACCTTTAATTCAAAGAAAGGCTACGACTACGTAAGCAATCTTCAGGCGCACGAGCGCAAAAGTGCCGGCTAGGAGTAGTCAGAAGTCGCCATGGCCGAAACCGGTCGGAGATCATCATGATCATCGTTGCAAAAATCTGACTAAATACAGTCATCGTCATTGCATGGCATTAGCCTGCGTGGATCAGATCTCTGAATCCAAATTTCTCAGCCAGTTTACAGCGGCAGGGCGAAATTGAGAACCTCCTTCATTCCATTTGGAAAACCGCGAAGTGGACATTCGTTTACCACATGGGTTAAGGTCTGGTCGGGTGCTTTGACGGTGGTTCCCTTGTGTAGCCTATGTTACCCTTACCATCAAAATCGGTTCAACGATTTAGCTGTTAAAACGTAACAGACAGTCGCAGACAGACTTTCGCATTTATAATATTAGAGTAAATTTATGAAGATGGTAGTAAATTAAATTTACAATGCCTATGTATGGCTTAGCCAAAGTTTGGTACATCGCTTCTAAATGAAACGATATCTAAATTCGTCAACCAAAATTAAACACCAAATGCCAAAGTTAATATTTTTGTGTTTTTAAGAAATGCTGACGAATTTTGACTAACTTTAGCTAAGCCTTCAGATAAAGCAGAAACAGATAGTATTACATATTGTCTTATAGTTCACAAAATGCAAACCTGGTCTGTGTTTTGGCTTACCATCATTTGTTTATCAACCGTTACTGTTTCCTACTCTGTTTTCATGCACATTGTCACCAGTCTGACCTGTAATCATTGTGTTTGTAAACAAACAGTGACTATGAATGAAGGCATGCTTACAAAATAGTCTATTTCTTAACAAAACTTACTCACATAATATAAAACTAATAACTGCCTCCGCGATCCAGTAGTTAAGACGTTTGCCTGAAGACCAGGGATTGAGGTTCGGTTCCCATGCGAAGCATATTTGTTTAAGTTTCTAGTTTGGTTAGGACATTGGAGGCTTGAATCACCTGATTGTCTGATAATAAAGATGATTTCGTGCTTCGGAAGGCACGTTAAGCGTTGGTCCCAGCTGCCATCTGGTAGGAACCAGGACAGAGGCCGAGAAGCTGTTCTGCAGAACTCTGACACCAGAGCGTGCATTGTCGATTGACCAAGTTTCCTACACGTAATGATAATAACCCACAGAATTAATAACAGAAGAAGAGAATTAATTCTGTGGGTTATTACTTTACTTACCCTTACCTACTAAATAAGTACATGTAGGTATTTCATTGCGGAAATGAGTTGCATATTTTGTTCGTTACAAAATTAACGCACATACCCCCGAATAAATTTTCTTGAAATTTCGCATACACTTAGAAGTACCGATAAGGTTGTGGGGTACATTTCATCCCGAAAAAATGTACTTAGGTAGTAAGTACTTTTTCCGTAAGATTTACGCAAGCGAAGCCGCACGATTAAATCACCTTTTATCTGAACTTCCAAAGAATTAAAAAAAGAAACAGTTATTTTTTTATTTATTAGTGACTACTGACGACTCACCTGAGTCCTGAGGTTTTTGTGGCTTGGTTTTTGTTATTTAATTGTATTTTTTGTGTAAAATAGAAAAAAAACTATATATATTAGCTAGAACCGAATTACCCATTCGTGTCTAACTAATCACGGTAAAGATAGGAGCACCAACCCCGCTCCTATCACTGGGATCCAGCCTGAACCGTACCAATCCCTCGTCCGTGCCTAACTATGTTAATCTACAGTTACATTTGAACACATATTAAAAATATCAACAGCAATATCATATCAAATACTAATAAAGGCCATGTTAAATCACTAGAGCACAATACACGTCTGCACCGCTCGGCGAACCCAAGGAGAAGGAGCGTTACACTCATACTCACCCCGACACTACTACTGCCAAGAGGGGTTTACCTGTAGTGGGGAGATATCTGTCACGTAATGTTACCGGGCGCTAACATATAATATGTAAGTAGCCTGTCAGTGCATATTATATTTATTTAATTTGAACTGCGGGTCTATGAGTAACCATAGACGTAATTCTCAAACAACTTGTGTAAATACGACACAATAATACTCATTGAAAGAAATCAATAAATTACAAAATTATACTTTATAATTATACATATTAAGCACCTGAAAACACAAGTAGAAACAAAAATGATATAAATATACCTACTTACACCTCGAATATTGCATTACATGCACATTTTTTTATTAAAAATAAAACTAACGAAAAATATATCTACTAAGTAGATATATAAAAATATGAAGGTACTAACTATTTTGATTTAATTTTTTTAGAAAAAGTTTGATTTGAATTATGGTTCAAATATTAAAAACATTTAAAAAACTGAGAACACATGAAATTATACAAAAATATGATTATCCTACCACAAACTGATGCATACATGTTCTTTATTTAATAAGTTATCGGATTTAGAATCACAGTGTCTCAAGTGAACGATAGATGGCGTTATATGTCTCAGTATGGGGAGGGAAGACTTACTATACTAAAGTAGGCACCTACTGTTAAAAATCGGCGTATTCGAATATCTGCACTAGTATAGATTCTGTAATCTGTGATAATCTGAAATGCGCTTGAAAATAGTTTAACTTCACAACTCAATGAAGGAAAATGAGCAAAACCCGCAAAAACTAATGAATTTCTAGTAGGTACAGTGACCCCCTTTTAATAGTAATACTTGTGGCATCGGGGTCAGATTTCTCTGCAGCCCACTGTACCTTATTCTAAGTAAATGCCAGTTTTTCTGTTCGATGTTGTCACTAATTTAATTGTATTTATTCAGTGATGTAACGATAGTTGATATGACATAATGCGCTGTTGTTTAAGTTTACAATGCAAGATGGACGCTACTTTAGATATTAGAAAAGAAAACTGACGTAGGTAGGTACGTAGGTGTCTAATAATCCATTCCTGAATGTTCAGTCTTGAGTGCTATGCTGATCCGATAAACAAATAGACGTCAAAAAAATGTAGGGTAACCAGTTATTTTGATTTTGAAAAGCAAATATTTTGTTTTGAAAATCGGTTTAGCAATGACGTTGTTAGGTAGTAAGTGTACAAATTCCATTATATAACAAAATAGTTACTTAATTTATTGTACATTCCCTTGATAAATTTTACGATCTGTCGCTGTTTTTTAAGCAAGAAATGACAGCTTAAAAGCTTAGTATAATATTTCCCTTCTCTTACGGAAGCAGATACTTGTATATAAACCTTTGAAAGTGAAATTATTATTGTCCCACCAATATATTTTTTTATAAAAACAAATGAACCGTTTGGTAAAGAAAATACCCCGTAAGCAGCAGTAATCAACTGTTGTAACCATATGACTATTTCGACACAGTCAGTCAGAGCCCGGATAGCTCAGTCGGTAGAGCATTGGACTTTTAATCCAAGGGTCCAGGGTTCAAGTCCCTGTTCGGGCGGCTCTCTTTTTGTTGGTTGTTTTTTATTTTAATATTGAATTTTTAATATTTTTACAATTATTTTCCTTTACAATTCACGTTTTATTTAAATTAAAATAAACAAAATTAAAAAATGTAGTGAATAAAAGTAAAACTGGAACTAGATAGGTACAACATTTTTATAAAATTATTTGAATTGTTGTTTTTAACCTTACAAAACGTACTTATATATTAAAGATGCTTTAATTAAAAGTATTTTTTTATATATATAAAAAAACAAGTGAATACCACAGTATTTCCACAGAATATATAATAATACTAACGTAGTAGGTATTACAACAATTTTATTATGCAAAAATATATTTAAAAAAAAATGGCCAGTGTTGCGAACTGGTGAATAGTGTATAAAGACGGAGGACGGGAGGAATGGCCTCGCAGATCGACAATTAGACATAGATGCCATAACTAATTATATATTCCAGCTGTTTCCTTCCAAAGTCCTCATGCGATAACAAAATTAGAACGGAAAGACATCTAAAACAATATTTGCTATTATATTTTTCAGGCGATGTAACATCATTATAGAAAATATACTTAAGTAATAGTTTTATTTGCAATTTAAGTAATTCACAAACATAGATAAATATAGTATTACGAGCACTGTCAAAATTTGATTAGGTCAATTTAAACTTAAATCTTAGGTACTTATTATGTCACTTAAAATTCTTTCTACATAGGAGTACCTACTTAAGTACTAACTCTACGCTACGCGCAACTAGCGAAACAAAATTCAGCCTTCGCAACCGCTCTCCGCCGCGCTCAACACTGAGCCTTTTCTTTTCAGATGATCGTCATTCGTAGTTTCGTACATCGGCACTCCGCAACCGCTAGCCGAGCCAGTAGCCAGTACATCGCGACAATCGCACTCGACAACTCGACCGCGAAAGTGATAAAACCAACGCGATTTTAACGATGTACCAATAACATGTCTCGGGGTTCAGATTTCAAGACATTGTTCTAAGGTGACCATGACGAAGTATAAGTTGAATAACACGGCACGAGCGTCTTCTGAAGTGACTTTGACTTCATATCTGACGGGCAGTATGGAGTCTAAAGCTGATGAAAAATTGCAAATAGATTTGGACAGTCAAAACGAAAATATGAATGGGGAGGCGAATAGGAATTTAGCTCTTAAGACGTGTCATTTATGTCCACATTCCTGTGAGTTTTTGGAGCAAACTGGGAAGTTTGCCGCGTCTTTAGCGAAAAATGAGTGTGATAGATTCGGGCTTAATGAACTCAAGGTGGAAGGGTTGGAGAAGAATGTGTGTTTATGCGAGAAGTACAACGGGGGGTGCAAGTTTTGCCCGAAAGTGTCGTCGGGGTTGAGCGTTGGGCTGGACGGGAAGGAGTCCTGTCTAGCGTGCCATGGGAACAACGGAAGCACGTTTTTGAGTGAGTATTAAATTCATTATATCTATAATTTATTTATTTTTCGTTCATTTACTTGTTTTTAAGGGCTTTCCATCCAAACCAACTTGAAATTTTCGATTTAGTTAAAACATAATTAAATTTCTATTTATTAGTATTTTCTAGCAATGCCTAGATCGTTAGAGCAGCGATATTATATGTAAGCACGTATAGTTTACCTACGCAACCGGTACATAATAAACATTTTAATTATTAATAATAAATAAATACATACAGACGGACTTTCACACAGATTGAGCTAGCCCCAAAGTAAGTCAAGACTTGTGTTAGGGATACCATACCAACTCTCGATACTATTACATAATGTACTTAATAATGAACTATAGCTGTTTTGCGCGTGAATCTCGGTTATTTTGCTCCCAAAAGTAGTTTAATATTATATATCCATACAAAATTTCATCAAAATCGGTCCAGCTTTTTAGCCGTGAAAGCGTTACAGACAGACAGACTTTCGCATTTATAATATATTTTTATTCCCCGGTCAGGTCAAAATGAAAAATGATCTTTTTCTGATTGACCTGGGTCTTGGATGTTTATCTATACATGTAAGTATTTGTTATAAAATATAGTATCGTTGAGTTAGTATCCCAAAACACAAGTCTCGAACTTACTTTGGGGCTAGCTCCATCTGTGTGATTTGTCCCTATACATATATATAAAAATATATATAAATATTATTATGAACCATATATATAAACATCTAAGACCCACGTCAATCTTGACCTGACCGGGGATCGAACCCGGAACCTACGGTGTTGCAACCTGGCCATCATGATCAATTAGGTCCCAATGAGGTCGTCATGTAAATAAACATCAGAATATATGAAATAATAAACAGACGTTTTTCCTAGCATTCGAACCTACGGCCTCTGGACCATAAGAAAACACGTCACTACAAAAGACTTCAACGATTTGATTAAGTACCTATTATTTTCTTTTCTTTTATTATTATTCAAATATAGTTGGCTTATGAAACATTTCAGCTTTCCCATAATAAAATATAATAAAATAGGTTTCGGTCCTTTCTCTCTTATCGAAATTTGCCTTGAAAGAAAGAGCCAAAACAAATTTTAGTTTAAAATGGGCTTAACAGACGTTTGTTAATTTTTATGAATTATGATTGCATAGATAGGCGACACTATAGAGAACTTGTAGGGAGATCATGCAGGTGCGACTGGAAAGAGATGCGAAATGCAAGTACAGCGCACTCTCCCGAGATTCGGCTCGTATAACCGAGAGGTTGGTAGAGCCATGGGAGGTGGACGGAGTCCCTGATAAACTTTTTATAATCACTTAGTAAAGTACGTTAATTTTCCTGGTTGCGCTTTTTTAGCACAGGGTTGCTATATAAGTATGTGTAATAAATTTTTCCTACCTTAATTCTATGATAAGCCTTACGAAACGAAAGATCTATTGATCGTTTGAACGAATTTTACGAATAAATGGTAGCGCGAAATCTAGCTACAAAATAGGGACTAAGGGATATCGATACATTGTATTTAGACAATAGTGATTTAAATCTAAGTATAACCACTACATAGTATAAAACTTGTATGCTTAAATCTTTAAAACTACGCAACGGACTTTGATGCGGTTTTTTTAATAGATAGAGTGATTCAAGAGGAAGGTTTTTATGCCCATGCGAAGCCGGTGCGGGTCGCTAGTAACGTCTGTAATCAAAACTGGAACCATACATTTTGTTTTAATAATACTTCCCGCGGAATTCGAACTCACGACCTGACATAATACACAAGCTTAATAGCCACTGGACCGCAGAGGCATTTATTATAAGACTAGCTGTTCCCCGCGGCTTCGCCCCGCGTGGGAGTCGGTTCTATCGCGCCCAAAAGTAGCCTATGTTTGACCTCAGGTCGTTAACTACATCCCCTCCAAATTTCATCACAATCGGTCCAGCAGTTTAGCCGTGAAGAGGTGACAGACAGACAGACAGACAGATAGACAGACAGACAGACTTTCGCATTTATAATATTAGTATGGAAGTATGGATGTAGAGTCTTGTACCCACTTTTAAAATACATCGTACAAAAAGATGTCTGTCTATGTTTCGCAAATAGGCAATCAAGAAGGCTAATTAATAAAGGGTAGTATTTAAACGCAAATCAATAAAAACAATTTTTGTATGCAAAAATAACCTAAATACATATCAAAATTACTGATTGCACAGCAAAATTTGTTTTGCTTCTGTCACCAAGTCTGACACTCGCTCGCTTCGCTCGCTCGCTCACTGTTAAGGTCACTGTATAACCATAACCTAACCTACCTTCTGTCACAAAGTCGTCTTTTGACCGTTAGTTGCTTCTGTCACCAAGTTTTTAATTTAATTTAAAGTAAAATAATTTATTTGATATACAGAAATTGATGGGTGATTATTTATTTGATGTGCAATTAATAATATCCCATTAATAAATATGCATTAACTGAACTGCCTCTAAATTGTAGATACGACACGCATTATTCGCTTTTAACCTTGAATTTTTCCTACTTTACTTAAAAAATGCTAATAACAATAAATTAATATTCCTTATTAGGTATTTATTTATTTAAACTTTATTGTACAAAATACAGTATAGAACTTTTGCTAAAAGCATTATCTACCAGTCAACCGTTGGGTCAAGCAGAGATCGTAATGTGGGATTAATAAGACCGGTCAAGTGCGAGTTGAACTCGCGTGCAGAGGGTTCCGTACAATGCCAATGTCAGTTTTTAAATTCAATTGTGGTATTTCAACTAACTACTACTATTGCCATCTAGTGGTGTTTTAGTGAACCAAAACGTTTTATATTGAATTTACCAATTGTCAATTGACAGAGTTCTTGTAGGTTTTCCTGTAATCTACAGGCAATGACCTATATTCCTTAATTTTTTCAAAATTTTAGGCTCAGTAGTTTCGGAGATCAGGGGGGGAATGGTCAATTTTCGTGTTATTTCCTGAATAAAATGAAAACTATTTATATTTCAATAATAACAAAAATATATTTGAAATCCTCATAACGAGCTCTTTCATTTGATATGTCACACGATATGGTTAGCGAATCTTTTTTTTTTATATTGTGATTTACCCTCCAAAAGAGACCCCCAAATTCATAATTTATTTATTTACGTTACACATGCACCTTTGGGTCTTTAACTTACATATGTGTACCAAATTTCATCTCAATTGGTCCAGTGGTTTCAGGGTAATCGGCTGTGACAGACGGACGGACAGACAGACGGACAGACACGCGAGTGATCCTATAAGGGTTCCGTTTTTTTCCTTTTGAGGTACGGAACCCTAATAATAGTAATATACCTAAACTTGCATAAACGACTTATATATATATATATATATAATTATATTTTATATATATATACATCTTTTTCAACCAAACTCCTAGATGTTTAATCTCAATCCATCCATACTTTCATACTAATATAGATGCGAAAGTTTGTTAGTCTGTTACGCTTTCACGGCTTTACCGCTTGATCGATTTTGATGAAATTTATTAATTTGGATTAAAGGTCAGGGGTTAAACATATGAAATAAAATAATTTATATACTTACTACATTTTGGCGCGATATACCAAGTGCCTCGGGCCGACAGCTAGTATTTTATAGCTACAACTAGCTGTTCCCCGCGGCTTCGCCCCGCGTGGGACTCGGTTATATCGCGCCCAAAAGTAGCCTATGTTTGACCCCAGGTCGTTAACTACATCCCTACCAAATTTCATCACAATCGGTCCAGCAGTTTAGCCGTGAAGAGGTGACAGACAGACAGACAGACAGACAGACAGACTTTCGCATTTATAATATTAGTATGGATATGGATTTGTTGTGATAGTGAAAGTAGTACGTTGAGTAATGTGTGAAATTTTGCAACGATAAAGTGACTGTTACGTCAGTAAAAGAATTGGACAAGTGCGAGTTCTATTCGAGTAGAATCAGATTCCTTTATTTAAAAATATTGTTTTATTTTCTTCTTTCTTTTTGTAAAGGTTTCTAAAGCGTATAGTATTTCAATGACTTTCAAGGTTCTAATATAGGTTAAGGATACTAGCAAAAAAGATGCTCGGGGATTTCTGATAGGCTCACTTACAGAAAGAGATTATTTTTTTGAGAAGGTGCGCTAGTGAGACCTAATTTGCATCATTGGTATTCTACGATTATTATTACGATTTTGAGCTTATAGTCTATACACTAACAAAAATAGTACATAGTTACGTCATAAACACACTACAAGGCCGTTCGTCCCCTAAAATTGTTCGAGTCAAGCCAGTCAACCCGATTGAATGACCCCATTTGAGGGGCAACCAGCGACGGCACCCGTCACCTGGCATTGGCTGTCACCAGGCAAGGCAAGGGCCACGACATTGCACTACATTTTTAATTTTTCGTAATTGTTACAATTAAAAAAATACCTTCTTTTAAATAATTAGGGTTCCGTACAAAAATGTAAAAACGGAACCCTTATAGGATCACTCGTGCGTCTGTCTGTCCGTCCGTCCGTCTGTCACAGCCAATTTTCTCCGAACCTACTGGACTAAAACAGATGAAATTTGGTAGGATGGCGTGATCCTGTGACCCAAACACAGATGTGTAAAGAAAATAAATATTTTTTTAAAATAAGGCTCGTCGGAGTGGGAAGCGTGAGGTTTTTTCGTTACGAAATTTCTGGATTCGGTCCCCGCGCTCAAGGCCCGCGATAGAAGCTATGCAATAGCTTAAAAAATTTTAGAGTTTTTTGTTGACAGCAAAAGTAATCAGATCTCATGTAGAGGCAAGCTTTTAGTTAGTAAAGTTAGAAGCTTATTTAAGCTTGTAGTTAAACATGTAGAACTACAAGCCCTAACTTCAAAAACTATACATATTTTCGAAATATATGATTAGGTTAAATTACTACAAAATTTATAGTTAAATACCACAGGTGGCCTACTATCATCTCTTAAAACCATGCAAGATCCACTGAGTAAACGTGACAGCGCAATACATGATGTAAGGCGACATCTCCCTTACTCACTGAATCTTGCATGGTTTTAAGAGGTGGTAGTAGCCATTTGTTCGGTATAGCCACCCAGATAAAAAAAGAAAAATTTGGACCGCGCACGATTCCAAATTCTTTAATGATTTCTTATGTTTTCGCGATTGTTACACATTAAATTAAACTATTTTATACGGTTTTCTATCGCGTTTATTGTTTACTTATCTATACCTAACGTTTCAAGCACTTTACAGAGCTCATGGTCGCAGGCAGACTGAGTTGACATTCGTCTGTGTCATTTGTTTCTGATGTCACAAGAATACAAAACCATAGCTCATAAAAAAAACGATATAAAACCGTATAAAATAGTTTAATTTAATGTCCAAATTCTTTGTTAAATACATACGAGAATGCGTGACTTTGTTGCGTACGTATTATTTCCAATAAAAACATATGTATTGTGGATGGTATTTTCCATATTATTATTTGTGCATGACATACAAGCCATAACGTAAGTAAATCATTATTAATTTCACGCTCTTTACAATTATTGCCATTTATGACTGTAGTCATAATCGATTTTATGTTCCATTTAGTAAACAAACCCGCCTCATGGTAAGTGGTTACCGCAGTTCTTATCAGCCATTTCTTTCAAACACTTAGGTCAGTGTAAGTTTTATCAAAACCTAATTTTTTCAGAGATAGACAGCAAAATAGACAAGCAATAGTTGGTTTTGGTTGCTGTCGGTTCGATATTTTTTTTTTTAATTTGGATATCTATTGTTCCATACTAATAAAAGCGAAAGTCTTGCCGCCGTACTAAGCAACGTTTGATAAGCCCATTTTAACTAAAATATGTTTTGGCTCTTTCTCTCTTACCTGACACTTCACGTGAAAGAACAAGACGAAACACGTTTCTTAATACGGGGGTTAGTCTAGTCTTAGTCTGTCTGTCTTTTACGCTTTCACAGCTTAACCGTTAGACCCATTATGATTGAATTTGGTATGAATATAATTAAGAACCGGGGGTCAAACAGAGGCTACTTTTGGACGCAATATAACCGAGTACCAGCGGGCGGAGCCGCGGGCAATAGCTAGTTTTCTATATGCAAAATTGAATTTCCTACAAATTATATAAATGTATCTATAAATACTACTAACTGACCCGGCGAACTCTGCACCGCCCGAACGCACTTTTCTCACCGTTTAAACTTTTCCTTAACTTCCATAAATATTCCTATATATAGTATACAGAGTACAGAATATTTAATAGTACGCTAAGGTGTCACTAGCGCGCTGTCCAGCAGTTATTTATATTTCAAATAATACCTTTAAAAATTGTTTCATCTAAGAATACATAGTCATGACGACATTTTGCTAATTTTGCGTCCATGACCATTTGACATCTTAAAGTCAGTTGGCCTTAAACTGTATGAATTAAGTACCCGATGGTATCGGTCTTAGATAAAGATCGAAGATCAGTAAATTTAAGAAGAAAGATATAGCTCTTTGCTTCGGAACTGGTTGCCAACCAGCAGTTGTTAAATCCATACACTAAGCGGAGGTCTGTCTGTTACGTTTTAACTGCTAAACCTCTTAACTGATTTTGATAAAATTTGGTATGGATATAGTTAAGAACCTAGGGACATAGGTCACATAGGTTACTTTTGGGCGCGATATAACCAAGTCACACGCGGGTGGAGTCGCAGGCAACAGCTAACCATACATTTGTTTATACTACTGAGTACGCAAATATCCTGATGGCCACCTGATGGAAAGTGGTTACCGTAGCTTGCCTGTAATAGTGTAATACCCGGAGTGTTGGTATTCTTAGTATTCATGTATCCTACGTATTTTTTAAAGTAGTTGGTATTTCCCGTAAAGCAATGATGGTGTTTCGCGAAGTTGGTATTTCACGAGAGTGGTAGTATGAGTATTTGTGATTTAACGTAGAGTTGGCATTTTCCGTTTTTGGGATTAAACGTCGGAATCGTCATGAGTGCGTTGCCGACTCCATAGTTAAGTTCCTGTTTATTATACTAAAGTACTAATTTCCTGTTGCACCGATGTATATGTGCTAGAACTAAGGACGGGTTCCAGAAAATTCATAAAAATTTCCCAAAACACTCGTGTAAGTATAAATAAATCAAATTAGAGATACCATTGACCTTCCTTCCCGGCCCTCACGTGTGCCAGTCGTGTGCTGGAGACAGACTCGTCCGGTGCATTATGTACTTGCCACAATCTGTCTCTTCCTGGGACGTGGCCCAGGCTAGGTGGAAGATTTCCAAGATTTATACCAAACAAATTTCAATTCAAATTCGTTTATTTTACGAACATAGGTAATGAATGAGGTTATCAAAACCAGAATTTGTAAAACTAACTATGCGTATTTTTAAAATGCACCGGCCAAGTGCGAGTCGGACTCGCGCACTAAGGGTTCCGTGCCATTATACAAGGTGGACACAAATCAACTGCAAATATTTTAAGGGCAGATTCAGAACACTATACTGAACAACTTATCTAAATTAACTTATATCGAAATATGAAATTTTTATTTTTCACTCTTCATAGTAAACTAGATCAGCTGATTCTCAATTTGGTCAAAAAATTTTTTTCGTATTTCGACATAAGTTTATTTAGGAAAGTTGTTCAGTTTAGTGGTCTGAATCTGCCCTTAAAATATTTGCAGTTGATTTAAATTCACCTTATATATACAAAACGGCAAAATTACGTTTGTTGTATGGGAGTCGCGCCCCACTTTTATTTTTTTTATTCTGATTTTAGTGTTTGTTGTGAAAGCGACAACAGAAATACATCATCTGTGTAAATTTATACTATCTAGCTATCGCGGTTCATGAGATATAGTCTGGTGACAGATGGACGGACAGACGGACGAACAGCGGAATCCTAGTACCTAATATGGACCATATTAGGTACAACGATTCCGCTCCTTCTTACTCTTTGGATATGGAACAAAAAAGAACTTAATAGGATTAATCGCTTCGTCCATAGCACCTGTCTGTGACTGTGAATATTTTTTATAAAAAAATTTTTAAACCAAAAATTAAAAACTATTTTAGAATTTGTCTTTTATACTACTAAATGGGCATTGTTTTCGTGCTCAGTATAATTAGTGGCTCTACGGTACGTCTACAACACCGGTGTGTCACGAACACGTTGCCGACCGTAAAGGAATCTTCTCACACCCTCTCTCCCTCCTATTGAATGCTACCGAATGGCGTACTTCATGCCTTATTTAGACTTTGAAAGGGCCTCTCGTATTATTTTTAGCTTATGACCACTTTATTTCTTCAAGTCCAGCAGCTGGCAACAACTAGTTAATATAATTGGATTACAATGTAATTACAGATAATAATGATTGTGGAAGTTTATCACGTGTTCAGCCAATGAGGCCTCACACGTGCTGTAGAAGAAAAAATATTACAATTGTAATAGCCATCTCTTTTCGAGTAATTCTGTAATTCGTCCCATGTACCTACGGCCCATTTGGGACGAAACGCAGAAAATCAAAATTAATCAAAATTTCATTCTGCAATTCTTCCATTCTTTTTTTGTATGGAAATTTAAACCTTATCAACGCTTGGTACAGTCAGTGAGACAAGAATTAAGATAAATGTATATTTCGTTAGAATTGTTACATTTTGCTGTGGTTTTGTTCATAGTTAAATATAAAATAATTGATTGTGAAAAAATTTTTATTGCTGAATGTTTTATCTAAGACATCAGGTAATTGTTTCATTTAATAAAAAAACGCACAAGTTTAAGTGTTACCGAAATGAATACAATTGGTTGACATGTATGGCTTCCAGATAAGTAAACAATGGATGCGATGGTCACTTTTGAAGAGGTATTATTTGTTCATTCTTTTGATGAAGTCCGTCCCTATAATAGAATGCAGATACTAATGGAAGATATAATGAATTCTTTTGTTTTGACTATTTATGTTTTTGCGGTTGTTATCAGTAAGTAAACAATGGTTATGGTGATCACCCTTGAAGTAAAGTACTTATGCCAGGATCAATAAAGCAATAAAACTACCTACTTATCTTTGTACACGTGCATGATTAGGAGAGGGAGTATTTTGTAGAATTCAAATGTTACTTAGTATGGTTTACACTTTCCGACAGAAAAGGTCAGAACATCATTCAGTAGATGTGAAAAAAAATGTATATTTTATTGTTGTGACATTTATTGTGACTTGAATCTGTGAAATTTTGTGACTTATGTGACTATGCAAGTGTCTGCGTTCTTAAAAAAGTTGTTGTAAGTATGTATTCTTTATTATAATATTAATTAGGGTTCCGTACCTCAAAAGGAAAAAACGGAACCCTTATAGGATCACTCGCGTGTCTGTCCATCTGTCACAGCCGATTGTTCTGAAACCACTGGACTAATTGAGATGAAATTTGGTACACATATGTAAGTTAAAGACCCAAAGGTGCATGTATAACGTAAATAAATAAATTATGAATTTGGGGGTCACTTTTGGAGGGTAAATCACAACATTAAAAAAAAAAGATTCGCTAACCATATCGTGTGACATATCAAATGAAAGAGCTCGTTATCAGGATCTCAAATATATTTTTGCTATTATTGAAATATAAATAGTTTTCATTTTATTCAGGAAAAAAGACGAAAATTGACCATTCCCCCCTGATCTCCGAAACTAATGAGCCTAAAATTTGAAAAAATTACGGAACATAGGTCATTAGTAGTTGTAGATTACAGGAAAACCTACAAGAACTCTGTCAATTGACAATTAAGTGGTAGATTCAATATAAAACGTTTTAGTTCACTAAAACATCACTAGATGGCGATAGTAGTAGTTAGTTGAAATACCACAATTTGTTCAAAAAAATAAATTCAACAATTTAAGCTACTGGCTGAAAATAATGTTGTGTAAAAAAATAATATGTTTTTTTCCCGCCGATAACAAATAACTTAGCAGTTCAGTATATCTTGTATAAGTACAACAAACAGTAAATAAAATATAGTTCAAAATGAAATACTTTACTTATACTTTCTTCTTTCCTCGTCGTTTCCGTTTCACAAATTATTTTCAGCATCGGCAGTTCATTTTACATTGGTCCTTAATCGAGCCATATATTATTACCCCAGCCCTATTACAAGCCTACATAATACCCATTTGCACATAATTTGTGCTTTGTTAGTTCATAATTTTCCAATTCTGTCTGTATATAATATAATTACTTACAAATCAACCTTTATGTTCTGTACAGTTTATTGTACATACTTTCATTATATGCTTATTCTAGTTGAAGACTATTCTATGATTATTATATTTCTTAATGAAAAATTCAACGTTTATTATTTCTACACTAACACTTTTTTTACAGATTGTACCATTTATAAACATAGGACGAATTGCAGAATGAAATGTTAATTAATTTCGATTTTCTGCGTTTCGTACCAAATGGGCCGTAGGTACATGGGACGAATTGCAGAATTACTCCTCTTTTCTAATTGAATCATTGTTTTTATGAAATCCATTATGTTAGGGCTTGACGTCAAGTTGTAAATATGATAATGTTGGATTTTGGTAAATTAAAATTACTTATGAATTTTTATTGCATGGTAAATACTAATTTACTCATACTACAATACAAATTTTGTATTGTAGAATGGGTTTTAAAATTCAGTTATAAAGGAAATTTACTTTGTACTATGTTACAAGCATACAGTAAGTACAATTCAGGATAAAATTGCAAGCCTAAATAAAAAAAAAATCTTATAAGTACAGAATAATGCATACAGTGTGGCTTAATAAGAATTATAAATTTCTTCCAGAGAAGCTTTAAAAATATACCTGGGCTATTTAGGGATACAACAGGAAAAACAAAGAAAACGAATCAAATTTTGAATGACTTACCAAAATCTTTGTAATATATTTATTTGACATTCATCATCAGACGCCCACCGACCAGATAGCAGTCTACCTGAAGAGGGTCGCAGGAGAGCGCTGGATGCAGGCAGGGCTCGGAACCGGTATTTTAAAGACCCAAAAATAACGGTCTTTAACCTGGTAAATTTAAAAGTATAGGGTCGATTTTAGAGTCCTAAATACCTGGTTAAGACCGTTATTTTTGGAGAAATACCTGTTGAGCGGAACCGTAATGCTAGCGGTCGCTGTAAAAATGTATAGGCTGAAAAACGAGCTGGTTTTTTATTTTAACCAGGTTTCCGAGCCCTGGATGCAGGCTTCTGGAAATCTTAAGGGGAGGCCTATGTCCAGCGGTGGACTGCTGGGATGATGATAATAATGACGATAGATTATATATAAGAGCTACTTATTCACGTTGACAAGTAATAAGAAGAAATCTTAATAAATTTTAATAACATTTGCTCTTTAGAACCTGTACTAGAGCCATTGGCATAGCGAAAGTGGATAGATTAGCGCATGCAACTTGCGTCGAGCGAGACTGCCGTGAGTAAACATGTCTACTTACGTACGAGTATGAGTATAATGGTGAGGAGCGGAGCGGAGCGTTTGGCGGATCGAGAATTCTCTCTAACACATGTCATGTTTGAATGAAAATTAAATTGAATTAAAAACACTTCTATGCTCAACAGTACATACCTACTCAAATTTACAGTAAAAAAAAAAACTATTTTATAACCGGGTGCCTTGCGGCCGAGGGCGAAGCGAACGTTTGAATGTAGGGTTGGAGATCGAAAAATTTCTATAAAAATGTCTATGCATGTGTATCGGGGTTATACATAGATTAAAAAAAAAGCGTACCGCGCGCGATTCGAACTTCTTTGGGGTTATACGTAATGGCAATTGTCACTAGTATCATTAGTTAATTTATTTGTGTAAGTGAAACATGTATAGGACAAACGAAACGGCCATAGTATGCAGGCTTCACGCGTGATGTGTGAGGCTACGTCTGAAATTTTTATAAGTCTGTGGCAAATATCTCAAAACGATGGTACCCGGGGCTGAAGCATAAACTGGGGCACAGAATATATAATAGTACTTTATAGCTAACGTAGCCGAGATGAAAAGAAAATAGGTACATTTTTTATTGCTACACCTAACTGCCAAATGTCAACGCTTAATCTACTAGAAACTGTTGAAACAGCCATGTTTTGGTTGTAAATAAAGGACTTATGTAAGTATGTCTTGTGACCAGAGCGACGAATGAATTCTAATTAGTTGGTTCAAGCGATTTCCCGACTTCATCCTAATGACTACTACTAAGTACCAAGCTAAAGGCTAAAGCACTACATTTTCTAGTAAAAAAAAAGAGTTAGGGCGTATGCAGTTTCTAATTATAAACGCGAAAGTGTGTATGGATGTTTGTTCTCTTTCATAGGAAAACAGCTGAACCGATTTGACTGAAATTTGGATTGGAGATAGGTTAAATCCTGGAACATTACATAGGCTATACATATATAACAATATAGAGATTTCGTTCATTTCTATAACCAAGTATAGTCAGAAAATGTTTAATAGATGTATGGGCAAGTTACTTTAGAATAAAGAATAAATAATTTATTTGCAAAAATTGTGTACAAAGTTAGGAGCTAAATATCCGCTGAAACCCTGATTAGAATTCCCAAGCAATTTTACTCATTTTCTCATGTTATTTGTATCAACAGTAACTTATACAAACAACATCTAGATATTATGTTTGTATCAGTTACTCTAACCACAAAATACAACAAACTCACGTGGCGTGAGAAGCAAGCTCGTGTATAAGTACCTATAGCTTAGCATTAAATTACCAATACATCACTTTGATAACTGCCAGTCCAGTGGTTAGGGCGTTTTCCTGTAGACTCGGGAGTCGTGGGTTTGATTCCAGTTGGAAGTTTACTTTGTTCAGTTGTTTCCAGTTTGGTTAGGACTGATTTTCTGGCAATAAAGACGATTCCGTGCTCCATAACGCACGTTAATCCGTTGGTTTCGGCTGCCATCTGGTAGTCATCAAAGGATACCATGTCAGAGACCGAGAGGCGGGTCCGAAGAACTCTGATACCAGGGTATCAGATAATCATTTTGTATAGATGCATACAAAATAATTTTGGCTTTTGGCTATTAATAGTTTGAATCAGTCTACACATTAACTGAAGTGAAAAATATTATGAACATCCAATTATTTATTTATTTATTTCTTTATGTACACAAAGATACGAATATAGGATACAATATAAAACACAATAAGTACAAAGGTACTACTTATTTCAATAGAAATCTCTTCCAGTAGACCCGTGAGACTTAATCAATTAATTAAGATTAGTATTCGTATCACTGTTGCTAATTAACTAAATTTTAGACCACTGTATTGTTTTTAATCTGTGACTGTCATGGTTGTCAAGCGCACGTTGGGCTCGTCACGCCTGGTGACACTACAGCGTGGATTTGCTCAGAAATGATGACGTCACTGTATTGTTTCATATTTAGGGTTTTGTTAGATCTCGGCAGGCATGTGTCATTTATGTCCACAAAACTTTACAACTTCATCAGTTATCTGATGGCTGTGCGTATCTAATTGATGATTATCTTAATTTCGAGTAGGCGTCACGGTCAATCGACCATGCATACCCTGGTGTCAGAGTTCTTCGGCACCGCCTCTCATTTAATTACCAGTTTCTTTAATTACCAGATGGCAGCCGGGACCAACGGCTTAACGTGCCTTCCGAAGCACGGAATCATCTTTATTATCTGTATTATAATATGAATGAATGAAATATGATAAATCAGGTGATTCAAGCCTAATCTAATTGATTAGGTCTTACTAAGTTTATGAACATACTATTTATTTGTTTTTATTAATATTTTACTTACGTTACTTATCAATGAAATTGATAAAGATTCGCTGTATGTGTGACATAGATCTCGCCCTTGATTATAGCATCTCTCAAGTTACTTCCTATCATCGCTTTGAAGTCAGTGTCTGAATTCAACTCTGCTTGTGGAATATATCACGATTTTAACCATAATTTGTTGGGATATGATTTTGAAATGAAAACTTCTTTATGGGAGTTGACATTTACATTTAAATTTTTGCGATAAAAACCACCATTTGAACTCGTGTCATTTAAAAAAATTCATACGTATTTGTTCAAATTTTCACTTTTATCGGCATTCAAAACATTAAAACCCTATAGGGCACGTGTCATATTATATAACTAACTGTTCCCTGCTGTTTCACTCGCCATTAGTGTGTATGTACTATAGCCTATATATAACCTTCCCCAAGAATAAGGTATATACAAAAAGAATTTTGCAAATCCGACCAGTAGTTATAAGCGTTCAAACAAATAAAGAACTTCATCTTTATTATATTAGTATGGATTTCACCAACTGTCAAAAATAAGCAATTCACGGAAGTGACTGCCAACACAAATTATTTTTTAATTTACCTAATTAATTTTTCCCAAGGCCTAGAGAATGACATAACATAAGAATTTTTCATGGTTGGCAACGGGCACATTACACTAATCCCCCTTCTGGCACAGTCGGATAAAAACAAAAAACAAATATGTAACAATACAAACAGCAATTGATACCAGCGGATACAATAATAGGGGGAAGACATAAACAGCGGTCACCCAGTAGATTGGAAGTTAGAGGGCCGACCGGACCAGAATCGTACCGGTTCGATCCAGCGGCACCTTTCCTAACTGCATTTGAGAATGAAGTGATTGTGTATATGATGATATGTCTTCATTTACTGACCTCTCTGGCATAATGGTGCTAGTCAGCTAATTTGTAGGTGAGTTTGTTTCCCAAAGTTTTGGAAATTACCCTTTTCAGATTTAGGTTTTGAGTTTCTCATCACGATGGCTTATGAAAAACATCATTGAGGTATACAAGGAGAAAATGGTCCAAGTAGACCATAGCAAATATAGGAAATCAAACGCAGTGTCGTATCAAGAAATAAAGAAATTTAATACTTTACTAAGCGACTTAATTATTATTAAAGAATTTTTTTACATGAAATAATTTTTGTGAATTTCCCTTTATAGTGACTGGCTTGATTTTACCAATGACTGCTTCCTCAAGAGGATTAATCTCAGTTAGGTAGCCGGTCGTAAAACTAAACATAATCATCATCAGCAGTCTACAACCCACTGCTGGGCATAAGCCTCGCTCTGTCTACGTCATCCTTCCCTATTCTGAGCCACCGCAATCCGGTTATTGCCAGAAACTTTCCTAATATCATCAACCTATCTGGGCAGGATCTGGCAAGAAGGAACGATGGTAGGTGGAGTAAGGCTGTAACTGACTGGTACCCTAGAAACAGAAAGCGAGCTAGAAGTCCTCCTGGAAAAATAATACAAAATCTCATTTTTATCTTACAACAAAATAACGACATCACATTTTAGCGGTTTTAAAGCCATGTTTGACATCCGATCGGGTCAACGCTAAAATGATATAATGTAATGTAGAGAAGAGAGATCAACCCTCCAAAAATCATACCCACCACGCTTTTTGCGAATAAAATAATTAACGACGAAAAAGAATCAATTAACACTGAAAACCAATGAAGCACGGTTGGTGCAGTCATGTTTTTTAACAAAATTGCATCAACGATAGCGCCCAACCAGGTCATCTATGGTCACTGGTACTTCGCCCATTCGGGTCATAGGTTAGTGCAAACAAAAACGACCGTAAAAACTATGAGAGGAGGAAGCCCCACTCCGCTGGCTACCTTGATAGCGCAATTAGAGCCAAAAAAGCTAATTAAGCAGTTGCCTTTCCAACCGAGCTCAGGAAATTGAGATTGTTGAAAAAAGTGTTAATCTTCTATCATCATAAGAGAGCTACTCTTGTCGGTAAGTTCCTTTCATTCTTGTCTATAAATAAATATATAATAGACAAATAGACTGAGTTAGCTCCAAAGTACTTTTGAGACTTGTGTATGATTCAACGATACTATTACCTAGCTAATTCCTTTATTAATCTTGGTTTTCTCTGAGAAATGTGTAGTATCCGGATTAAGAATAGACCTCTCTTTCTGTGGATATCGTAAATGGTGGCTAAGGGATAAATGGAAGGTCCTTGTGACTCTTTCTGGCATAGGTGGAGTATTCCACCAAGATCCTTGTCTATCACATTTGTATGACAAGGATTGATACGTGATATACCTACAATAAGAAATGAAGTCTTACTTGTACCACGAGCGAAGCCGGAGTGTACTGCTAGTATAATAAAATACAAAAAACTTAGGTACCTAAGTATAATTAAAATTCCCCTCCGGTCAAAGACTTGAAATAACTCCTTTCAAAGTGCTTCTGGTCTAAAGTTAGTAGGTACTAAGTTAGCTAAAGAAATATCATCAATGATATTCTATGTATGAAAGAAAAATCCGTCCCTTTTATTACTGCCACTCGTATATCTAATCGGTTCTTAACACTACTCCGCTACCAATGGTTTGTCAACAAAGCTGACTATTTACAAACACATTGTTTGTTAGTGAGTCGTGTCGTGTCTACTGCTGAGAATCGGAGTCGGCGAAGCGTGGTTATGCGCAGAACAATTATTATTGCAGGCTCTAGTGTGCGTGTTATATTATCAACTAGCGATCCGCTCCGGCTTAGCATGGCCATAATCTTCCTCTTGAATCACTCTATCTATAAAAAAACCCGAATCAAAATCCGTTGCGTAGTTTTAAAGATTTAAACATACAAAGGGATATAGGGACAGAGAAAGCGACTTTGTTTTGTACTATGTAGTGATAGTGATACACAGAGCCGTAGCGTGCCTTGTACCCCCGTATAAAATTTGTCTGGGGGCCCTTATAGCGGTAAAGATTACGCACAAAAGAAAAAAAGGTTTGCATTAAATTAAAAGAAATATTTATTTATAATAAAAATGTGGAAAAATCTTTCACTTTTTCCACATATTTTAATACCAATTCAAATTAAATACACACTTGCAAACTGAATTATAAATCATTTATGACTTTAGTTTTACAAAGTTTCTGCCTCTATGGACAATACAACAGTGTATATAAAAACGCAGTTGCTAGCTTCTGCGTTTAGAACAAAGAAGTTCGAATCGCGATTTTTTTTTTTAATCTATGGTTTAGAAGAACTCGTACTAGGGGCAATAATATTGGCAAAGTCAAGGAACCGATTTTTTTTACAAATTTAATACTTTCTCAAGAAATAAAAACGAGATAATGACAAGTATACTCATATTTTATTATATACTCATAATTAAGGACAAAACGTTTTACAGTAATTGTACAAAAGCAACTTAAAGTTAAAATTTAAAATGTTAATTATTTTAACCGCGTTCATAGCTAATTTCACCTCGATTAAGGTTAAAAGTTGAAGGTATTGACGAATGAAAAAATCCTAATAATTACTTAACCCTTTCTCTGACATTTACGCTACAAAATAGATAAATAGCACTAAATTAATATCGACGTAGAGAGGAGACCTTGATGAACACTAGCGCCACCATCAACAAAAAATCATTATTCACTGAATTCGTCACTAGTAGGGACAACGCTGGTGGTGACGAGTGGGACTAACCCAAAACACAAGTTATTAAAAATCCTTCTTATGTAATTATTCTTAGGTTTTGGTCATGAAGTTAATTTTAAACATATTAAATTATAGTTCCCTATACTTAGTTCAACTTCAGATCCAGAACCTTAATTACAGAAGACGGATTTTTGATAACTTGTGTTTGCAGTGAATAATGATTTTTAACTGATGGTGGCGCTAGTGATCACCGAGGTATCATTTTAAAGTGCTATCGTTGTCAGCGAAACACTAATAAAACGCAGTTGCTAGCGAATACATTAGGATTTTGTACCTACCTATTTAATGTTTTGACGTCCGTGGCGTAATGTTTAACATGCCTGCCGGTGCCCGCTACTCAGGAGGTCTTGGGTTCGAACCCGGTATGGTCAAGATGAAAAGTGTTTCTCTGATCGGTCTTGGTTTTGAATGTTTATCTATATATGTATCATCACTACATAGTATAAAACAAAGTTGCTTTCTCTGTCCCTATATCCCTGTGTAAGCTTAAATCTTTAAAACTACGCAACGGATTTGTCCCTATATATTTATTTATAACTAATTCGCCAGGGACACCAGTGCCCCTAGTATGAGTTTTTCTTAGTTGCCTTACTATCCGCCAGAGGCGCTGTACAGGTTTGTCATACTAAATCGCTAACTCAGTCGCTATCGTCTGCGTTAAAAAAAACTCATACTAGTGGCACAGGGGGCTTTACGGATTCAACATAACTAAACTAAAAAAACTAAACTAACTATTGCTATAACTAGGGTTTGAAATACATCATAGTTAAGCACAGTATGCCGCGCACTTGCTAGTGTCAACGTTCTCATTTCAGCGCTGTATTAAGCTTTTTCTCTGTTCCGTTAAATACTCAAGTGTTTGGCAGTACCTAGGTCATTCATCCGACACAATACCACATTATGTGTACAATGAGGAACACTACCGCTTGTTGTCTTTTGTCAAGTTGAGCAGAAACGCGGACAATTAGCATGACAACTGTTGTTTTGATAGGATATACGGAGAATGTGTGGAAGTAGCTCACATTGTGTCGCGATGCGAGTCGGAAGGCAATGTATGTTCTATTTCCAAATAGAATTTTTATTTCCCATTTCGAAGCCAGCTACGAAATCTAGCTACAAAATGGGGCTAAGAGTAATCTTTGGAGCCACTTTATTGAGCTATTTCTCGGAAAGAACTCAAAGAAGTCACCATCCATCCATCATTATACTACATTCATGTACACAAAAGGGTATATACTTACAGGATAAAATATAGAATAGAAAATCTACAAGGGACTACAATATTATCTTATCCCTAAGGTAGCCTGGAAGCGATTGCACTAGCGATAAGGCCGGGCCGTCTATTACATACATATTGTAACTTAATGGTGCAATATTGTGTTTTACTTAAGTACTTAAATTTTAAACAACAACTCGCTTCTCACATCCCTATCACTTACACTTCGCATAAGGTTCAAAATGACAAGTGAGCTTCGAAGTGACGGGGAAATTACCTTACAGAATGCCACATCTTACATTATCTCATACAAAATCTCACATTCAATCTAGTTTATCTCACTGACACGCTCACAAGGGTAGCGCTAGTATAGATTCGAATTATTATCCGAGTTTTTAGAATGCCAATCAAGAAACTCACAGTGGATTCAGATTCGAATTTTAAAATGAAATCTAACAGAATCAAGGCCCTGTACAAAGGTGCAGCTTATTTCTAGAGAATCCCTACGCGGGCGAAGCTGCAAGCAACTGCTAATAAAACAAATATAAAACAAGTACCTATGTGTTACCACATAGTTAAGTATATTTACTCTGTGCTTACGGCACAGATGTAAATTGACCACTGAGGAATGTGGCAGATTGTAAACTAATGTGTGCCTAATATAATGGAAATAGCGTAAAGCTTCCTAATTTAATATTGCGCCATCCTAACACCAATTAGGTATGCTTATTTTCAACCAACTCTAGAAACGAAGCAGTTAACAAAACATTTTTGACCCAAATGTTTTTTTCAAAATGAAATTTAAAGCAACATTTTTCATTGACGTCCTTTGGACATAGTGCTTTACATCATCAATCGAAATTATATAAAAAAATAAATGCCACTTTTCGTTGTAATTTTATATCTCAAGAACGGGCTCACCTATCCAAACCAAAGGCTTTGTTCAAAATATTTAGTAGATGGTTTATGTGAAGTTTGCATAAAATCGTCGAGTGGTTCTTCATTTATCGCATTTTTTTAATTTAACGCGGGCGAAGACGCGGGCATAAGCTAGTAGGTCAAAATTATAATAGAGCCGCCATTTCTCAATTCTACTAAATAATGTTATTTCTAAATCTAATAAGATGTTCAATGATGTGTTTAAGAGAAACTTGAGTGATTAAGAAACAGTCGGTCCTTTTACTTATGCATATTACTTAAAGTGCATACTTTCTCCTAGACAACTAGCAAATATGGCCAACACAACCACACACTCATTTATAATAATAATACGGATTTCAAATTAATCTAGTTTATAACGCGGGTCCTTTCATGCTAGTCTGGGAGAGTCTGGAAGAAAAACATAGAATGTACCAGCTGCTTCTCTTCCCGCGCAAGCCGTAAGAGTCGACTGAGGGAATTGACGAATGGGTGAATCATGACATAGGCAATGAGGCTAGCCACCAATAACTATTGATTTCCTGTTTCAACTGCCATCATGCTCTACGTGATCTTAGGTTTTATGGCCCTAGGCTATGTCTACCCCGTGTGGGTAAATAACGTGATTATATGTATGTATGTATGTTAGTAACAAAGAAACAAAGTTTAACATCCTGCCGTAGTACCTTCGTAACTCTTTTTACAGGGAAACCAGACCAATAAGGAAATGTACCGTATTCCACTCATTATCATCATTTTGTGTAGGTGACACATTCAATCGACTATACACACCCTGGTGTCAGAATTATTCGGAATCACATCTTGGCCTCTTACGTATTTCCTTTAAAGACTATCAAATGACAGCCGGGACCAACGGCTTAACGTGCCTTTCGAAGCACAGACTCATCTTTGTTATCAGACAATCAGGTGATTCACGAGTGCAATGTCCTAACCAAACTGGAAACAATAAACAAAGTATGCTTCCTGTAGGAATCGAAACCACGACCCCAGGGTCTAAAGGCAAACGCCTTAACCACTGAACCACAGAGGCAGTAGGTAGTACGTTTTTCTCTACTACTATTCTTGACTAACTCAATTCATTCTCACTCCACAGATTCAAACGGCACATACCCCAGCGTATTCCCTGGCAAAGAAGACGGTGACTCAAGCAGTAAGTCCAGTAGTTGGAGACGGGACGCCGCGAGGAGAGCCAGGGCGTGTTGTTCAGCGAAGACCTTGAAGAGACGGGTGCCCATCCTCTCATGGCTTCCCAAGTATTCCTTGAGGAGCGGACTCGCGGATGCAATAGCTGGTAAGTAAGTTCTTCGTAGTTTATCTGCTAACCCATATAAAACGTGTAAGTGGGCTTTGTAAAAATTCTTACAATTTCGCCTTAGGTTCTTTACCTTTTCCACTGTGTCTCACTGTATAAGCCTGGCAAATAAATCCTTAAGGCGCTGTGCATCAGAGGAATACCGTAATTATTTTTTTTGTCGCGCCGTTAGCCTTGTTTTTTGTGGAATAACTAGCATGAAAAAAATATGAAGTGGGTACTACAGTTCAAAGATCAAATAAATGACAACATCAAAATATTTTCAAAATATATTTATAACCTAGCAAAATAAAATAGCAAAAATCCTTAATTCTTACTCTATAAAGCTAATTTTGGCAAAAATCCTCTATTCTGGCAAGTATCAACAACTGATAAGTATTAAATAAGTACATATTTTATCTTCGTTTATATATAGGTTTAAAAAAATAAAAGAGAAAAGCTATTATTAGTGATATGACGTTCTCCGGGCAAGTCTTTCTCTTATATAAGCCGTTCTTTGGTCGCATTTTTAGCTGATATCTTCGGAGCCTAGAGTCTGCTTTCATACTGCCACGGAGCTTTTATAATGATTAATTTTCAATGCATACTTGTCTTCCAAGTGTTATATCTTAAAAACAATAGGACTAAGAAAGAGAACTAGTCGCGTTAGCGGCCATGAAATGATAGTCGTTACAGCTGTTACTAAAAACTATGCCAATGCAACTGATAAAGTTCGTTGAACTCGAAATTTTCATTTCATTATATATTTCATGCAGTGATGCAACAAATACTAAATATGTTTACGAAAATTTCAACTCTATGATAATGGATATAGGACATAGATTTGTGATAAAGTGGGAAGTTGGCGAAGCGTGAAACGGTCATGTTTTGTTAGAGAGTTGTAGTTAGATGGAGGTATGTTTCGATTGGCGCAAAAAGGTAACGAAATCAACTTTTATCTAGATTTAAAATGTGAAGCCAATACTTGAGCCAGTTTTGCATTTTTCATTTGTAATAAAATTTGTAATAAAACAGGCTGTGTTAGAAAGAAGCTAGGGTAGACGGCAGCCACGGATATCGCTAGGGTGATGCGGTGCTGGCTGACTGACGTGTGTAAGTTGGGAGCTGGTGGCTTACCACCATTTCTTAAAATCATTCAAGATCCAATGAATAATGGGGATGTCGCATTACATCTTGTATCTCGCTGTCTCGCTTTCTCACTGGAACTTGCATGGTTTTAAGAGACGGTAGTAACCCCCCTGTAAACCGTCTACTGATATCTGTCGCTGATGGATTTATTTAACGCTACGATGCTCTCCCATAAGCCAGCGAAGGAAGCAATTGATTTCAGATATACTCTGCCAATGTATTAAAACGAAAATTTATGTAAGATGTTTCAGCGGTAAAAGTTTTTAGTGTGTAAGGACACTTTACCGAGTTATCGAATCTGTTGCCCGATTACTGCAGCAACTAAGAGTATGATCGTGATCACTTAATCGATTGAGAATTAAATCCCATTAATCTTTATGATTTACGCTTATATCACATGAATAATAAATTAATGATAATCAGTAGCGAAAATCGCATAAAATAGCATTATTTACTATTTACTTTGCAACGATAGGTGAATCCCAGTCCCAGTGTATGCCACAGACATCGCCGAGTGCACGTGCGCACGCGCACCACACTCTCGCGACCGACATCGGACAGCAGAGTCAACTAGGACCGTCCCCCACAAACTCTTTATACCTAACAAATGTGTCAGAGAGAGAAGTATATAAAATTATAAAGAACCTTAAAAATAAAAACAGTTTCGGTGTAGATGAAATCCCAACAAAAGTTATAAAGGCCTGCGCCATAGAACTCGCATTTCCCTTGACTAAATTAATTAATAAATCATTTGACGAAGGTTGTTTCCCGGATAAACTAAAAATCTCAAAAATCAAACCCGTTTTTAAGAAAGGCGATTCAACTGATAAAACCAATTATAGACCTATAGCATTGTTGCCAACTATATCTAAGATTTTTGAAAAAGCAATGGCAAATAGACTGTACAAATTCCTTGAAAAATATAAAATTTTAGACGAAAATCAATATGGATTCCGAAAACATCATTCGACAGCACTAGCTGTGTATAAATATATACAAGAATCACTAAATCATATAAATAATAAAAAATATACAGTAGGGTTGTTTCTTGACATGACAAAAGCATACGACAAAGTTTCACACAAAACGCTATTGAATAAGTTATATAACTCGGGTATACGCGGACGAGCCTACCAATGGCTAAAATCATATTTGACGGATCGACAACAGTATGTAGAAATCGAATCTCACGCAATGCAAACAACAAAATCTAGCATGATGACTACAAATTGTTCAATTCCTCAGGGGAGCGTCCTGGGATGTATTCTCTTCCTGGTCTATATAAATGACCTGCCTAAACTCTTTCCTAACAACTTATGCGTGATGTTTGCGGATGACATATCGTTACTTTTTCAGTGTGAAACATCAAACGAAGCTAACACAATGTTACTACAAAACATCAACAAATTAAAAACATGGTTAGACAATCAAAATTTAGAGATTAACATAAATAAAACTAAAATTATTCAATTTCACCCAAGACAAAAAAAGCCACTAAAACTACATTTGACCATAGAAAATAAAAATATTGAAGAAGTCAAAAACTTTAACCTTCTAGGAATATCCATAGATTCATATATAGATTGGAAAAATCATATTAGAAATGTTAAGAGCAAACTAGCAAAATTTACGTATGCACTGAGTATCTTAAAAGTAAACACGAATTATGAAACTGCATTAACGACTTACTATGCCTACGCGTACTCATGGCTTAAATATGGAGTGATACTGTGGGGCAACAGCGTAGATGCTCCCGACCTTTTTGTACTACAGAAAAAATGTGTACGTATCTTATGTAATCTGCCATACAGACACAGCTGTAAACCATTTTTTATAAATAAAAATTTTTTGACCTTACCTTCAATATATATACTAGAGCTATGCACATTTGTAAGAAAACATAAACATCTCTTCACCCAGTTAAAAGAAATACACAAAATAAATACCTACACGACACAAAGACAGATTAATGTTTCCAATATCCAATTTAAAAATGCACAGTAACAGCCCGTATGTAAGTGCAATAAAAATATTTAATAAATTACCGAAATCATTGCGTTTAGAGGAAAATGATAAAACATTTGCTAAAAAGCTGAAGGAATTGCTACTGCCCAAAGGCTATTACTCAATCGAAGAATATTTGAGCGATACATTATAAATAAAAAGGGCAGGTGGCTACTTCCGACGTTTTGGAGAATTCTCAACCGTATCATGACATAGGTTTCATTGTTATTTTATACTATCTGACGTATTCATTTAATTCATCTAATTAATTTAATTCATTTAAACATTACTTATTGACTATACTTACTTATTTTATTATCATTATTTTTATTTTTATTTCGACATTAATTAAATTGTAATGTATAGATTTTGGTACCACTTCAAAGACTTCGCAACACCCAGCCTGGGTTTATGTACATTCTTACCAAATTATGTAATTCCACCTTCTTCATATTATGTACATGTAAGCGAGAAATAAATAAATAAATAAATAAATAAATTATCAGGTACTTACTTTGATGGCCTTCATGGCCTAATGGTTACTGAGTATTGTCACCCATAGGGTACTAGGTTAATTATTCAGCGCGGTCAAATGTTATAGGTATTCTTCTTTTCGAATCATAATGGCGAATGGACCTATATAGGTACTTAGGTTATATAGGTACTTACGTTAGTGACTTTTTGATAGTAGGTACCTATATTTAGTAGATAAGTAAAACTGGATTAAGTACGGTGTATAAATATTTATTTGTTTATAGACAGGCAGCTGTTACAGCTGATGCATCTATATCAAGCAGTGTTCACAGTCAATCACTGAACAGTCGGTTGTTCAATTTTGAGCCAGTGACACTTTGTTTCTTTGTATCCATTTGTCCAGTCGGTTTTTAAAGATCACTGATGGTGCCGAGATCACTTCCTCGGGCAATCTATTCCAGTTATAGACCACTCGATTGCTTTAAAAGTAGTGTGCAGTGTTGGTTTTTGCTAGGGAGCGAGATATCTTGCAGTTGTGTCCTCTTGACGATTTCAAATTCTCCTTTCTGGTGGAATATTGTATGTCTCGATCGGTGCCGGCTTTCCTTTAGAGGACTACCTTAGGGTAGTAAGGAGAAAAATAAGCGAAATATAAGAAGAAAAAATTCGACCTCTACAAATCTAACGATCAGCTGACAGGATATTGTTTCGAAAATATTATGAACTTCTCGTAAAAGCGACTTTAAATTTCTTTGCAATAGAGTTGAGTATTAGATACGTTATTACTTAAAAAAAAAAACTTTCTTTTCCTTCCTCTAGACCCAATCTAGTCTCACATTATATACAACAGTTTCATCTATTATGTCACAAACAATGGCCAGGCTACATCTATTTTTCCTGTCTTCCTCATTAAAAAAAATAGCCTCTTTCATAGATACTTTAGATTGCCACATCCGGTGCTAAAACTAAACGCTATTATTAAAAAAGTTAATGACAAAAAAGTCGTGAAGTATAATTTGAAAATAGATATAAATTGCGCCTTCCTGTTATTATTGTGTAATAAGGCAATATTTATATTTTTATTATCAATTTCGCAAAATTATATGACACTTTATGTAAATTAACATGATTGTATTTTTTTTTAAACTTACCATTAAGTAGGTACTTGTTTAGTCAGTCCTGAATCATCTCAACTAGTCATCATTATCATTTTTCTTTTAACTCCCTCTTTTATTTGAGTCGAAATGGCTGTGCTGTATATATACGAGTACATATATATTATAAATATGAACGAACAGTTCGTAGTATCACAGTGGGTCTAACAGTTAATGTTTGTCAACAGGAATCACAGTGGGTCTAACAGTGATCCCCCAAGCCATCGCATACGCGGGCGTGGCTGGCCTGCCTCCACAGTATGGCCTGTACTCCTCGTTCATGGCCTGCTTCGTGTATACAGTATTTGGGTCTGTAAAGGTACTTGATTGTTTTAATTCTTTCGTTTTGTTTTAATGCTGAGCGGGGGCCCTTTTGGCGTTTGTATATTAAATGTTTGTAGTTAATGCTCAGATCAGCCAAATAAACTATTTTTCTTTCTTTCTTTCTTTCTTTCTTTCTTTCGTGTGTTTGAGTGACTAGATCATTTGGTCTCAGACTTTCTTTTTTTGTAACCGCCTATTTTTTTTTTTGTAGTAATGACTATCAGATGGCAGCCAAGACCAACGGCTTTTTTTTTCGAAATTAACTAGCTGCTTTAGGTACAGTACATTAATTAGGATGAAGTACATTATCTTGAAGAAAGTTGTTTTATATGTGTATTTTTTCTGTCATGCATTTATTTATTTATTTATTTATGTACACAAAAATACAAATATAGGATACAATATAAAACACAATAAGTACAAAGGTACTACTTATTTCAATAGAAATCTCTTCCAGTAGACCCGTGAGAGTAGAGGTGATTAATAGAGGTAGACTGGCGTGTGCATAAAATTGTGACAGGAATGATTATTAGATAACATAATAATATGTTAATAAACATAAATACAAATATTTTAAATATATACTTAGATACATACATACAATATTATCTATATACTACATAATATATACATATATCTATGATGATTGCGAAAGGAAATGGACTTTCACTCGTCTTTTAAAAGAAGAAATAGTCTGTGATTCTCTAATTTCCGGTGGCAGGGCATTCCATAATCTGACAGCATGGACGGAGAAGGAGTAGGAATATAAGAAGTGGTGGTAAACTTAAAATAAGTAACAATTGGCGTCAATAAGTGATAAGAATATCCTATATTGAAAATAAACAATTTGAATTTGAGTACTGTAAAGAGGAAATTTAAGGATAAAGCGTCTATGGGGTCTGGTTGGAGAATCGGATGAATATAAGAAAGAAAACCGCTCACGCAGATAAGATGGAAAGGTGGGATTAAAAAGTATGTTAAAGAGAAGACATAGAATACGAGAGTCTCTACGCAACCGAATTGGCAGCCATTTAAGTTGCGCACGGTAACTTGAGATGTGATCATATTTTCTTAAACCGAAAATAAAACGTATGCACAGGTTTTGTAGTCTCTCTAGCTTATTTAAGAGCTCCTCAGAGGCATCTAAATAGCACGCATCGGCATAATCCAGTATTGGCAAAATTAGGCTCTGAGTAAGTGAAATGTTGGTCTCAAAGGGCATATCATTTTGTCATTCGACTTCCTGGGATAAGTCCACCAATGTGTTCTTATTGTATATTGTATTTGTATTGGAGCAATAAAGATATTAAAAACAAACAAACAACTTAAGTAGTAACTTAAGTAAAGTTACAAAAACTGTTTACAAATTTTTCTATCAATCAATTGTTGCGCGAATTCCATTTTCAGTTCAGCCACAGTTTCTTTTTAGTTTATGTTTCTCACCCTGCACTTTTTTCATACTCAAGTCTTGTTTTTATTTTCGTAGGACTCAGCCATAGGCCCAACAGCCATCGCCGCCATCCTCACGAGAGAGAACCTCCACGGCCTGGGCCCCGAGTTCGCCGTGCTATTGGCGTTTCTGTCGGGCTGTGTCGAGCTCATCATGGGCATCTTACAATTAGGTATGTGGTTTTTAATAATTGGATAAATAAAGAACAACAGAAAACAGCCTAGGATAATTGGATAAATAAACAAAATAGGAGATAACCTAGAACGCTGAGATTATTTTTTATTAGTGGGGTACTTAGGTACTTAGTGCCCTTTTGGTCCTGCGAACTACACAAAACAAGGCCTCAAGATGTCACATAGCCAAAAATGAACGAATAAACGCTTTATTGCACCAATTACATAAATACATTAGTACACATATTTTGACTAAATTTAGAAATTTTATATTTTTATTTATCGTAATGAGTTAGTACCTAGTCATCTTTGTTAGAAATCTTGGAAAATTCTTATAATACGCCTTAGTTAGCAAACTTATCCAGCTGCCAATTATTTTGTTAAGCAGCTCGGACACACGCCAAGTCTATGATTACCAGTAATTCCGTCGTTTCTTCGCAAATCGTTTATGCGCCATTGTTCTTTTATACAGCTTATGGCCACAGACCTCATTCGAGGTTACTTTTTGTGGTATTTTGATTAAAATTTTTAGCGAGTAATGTAGTAAACTTGTAATTAATGAGAATAAATGAACCAAAGAAAATATTTTTTGACTAGATGATTTTTTTTATCTGTTTCCGATTATTGCGTGAATTCATATGAAAAGTAGATTTTTCCACTCCAAGGCATGGTCCACTTGTGTATTATTCATAGAAATCCGCTCAAGGGATATTATAAAAAGGAGTTGGATCGCGCGCGGTCTCACGAGGCAAATTCTTTAATCTATGGTCACAGAATATATAATAGTACAAACTATGGTTACAGCAAAACAATAGTACGCACGCACTTAATATTTTTTTAAATATAATATTCTTATATAATCTAGACTAGAAAGTATTTATTCTGTATACCAATCATATAATAAAACATGTTTTGTAGCCTGAAATAAATGATTTATCATTATAAGCCTTTGTTTGCCTGTTTGCAACACAGATGGCTGATGACACAGAACAGAGATATGTTACAGTTCTCTTGCTGATGATTTTGTGTAACACTATTTTCTTTTTACCTTTATCACTTTCGCTGGCAGTGACGCCTCTTGACGTAGATAACAATTAACTGTTATTGTTATCTCGTTTACTGTCCGCGAAAGTGGTAATGATAGCGTCTGTACCTAGTTTTTTGTACATAATATACAAAAACTAACAAACAGCTAGTTCACGCAATACAAATGGCATGAGATTCGAGAAACATCGACGTTTTCCCAGAGCGAAGTCGGGTAATTATAGAAATTACGTCTGTTGGAAGGACAATTCATTTAAGTAGTTCTAATTGCTAAATTAGCCTATGCCATCGAGACATGATAGATTATTGTAGCAAGTGGATAAATAATAAGATTTTACAAAAACTGTGTCTATTAATTAGATGATAAACGCAGGCGCAGTTATATAAGATTGACACAAATCGACTGCAAATATTTTAAGGGCAGATTCGCAGCTCGCACAGGGCGCAGAAAATGCTATTTACGGCACTGCATCACATCGTTTCATTGATATGATACAATGGAAACTCCGTGACACATCACCACGGTTACTGAATAACACTACACAACGGCCTACACTACAATGGTCGTTGTCCTTGATGACAGTCCACTGAGGCCAATCGATTTGTTTCTTGATTGTCATACTACTTGATTTTCACGCATTCTTTATAAATAATTTTACTACAGGCATAAATAATTAGTTTTTAATTAACATCATGGAAGGCATGATAGAAGGAAGACGGGGAAGAGGTAGACCAAGAAGGAGTTTTCTAGAACAAACAAAGAAAAAAGTGGGAGTCGTGTCGTATCAGGAGGTGAAAAGGCTAGCGGAGGATAGAGACACCTAGAAGAGACAAAACCGCAAATAAATTAAGTCTAAAAGACTGTCCTAGACGTAAAGTAACCATGAATGACATTCGTAAAAATATGCTGCAAAATACTTATTATTACTTGTATCCAAGGTATTTTTTCTATGACGATACATAAAGCTGTATTTTTAATAGTTTCGATAACAAACCATTTCCCTGGTGACCGCGTTCTTAAGTATGTGTTATTTGTAAAACACTCGTTAGAATTCAAACAAATTCCAGCGTTGATTAAGTATGATCTTATTATACGTAAAGTATGCAAAAACTTACTATTGAAAATAAAACTTGTTAACTAAATACAGTTCGTTCTTAAACATAGCAAAGGTAGACACACATTTGTTTGATTTCGTCATTTATCTAAGGTTCGGCGGCTAGATAGGTCGATATTAAGAAAGTTGATGACCACAACTGGATTGCGGTGGCTCAAAATTAAAGGTTGACGTAGACAGAGGGCATCAGCTTTCGAAACCCCAACAGTGAGTCTAAAGCTAATGATGATATATTTTCATATGAGTATGCGAGGTCGATGGATCTTACAACCCACACGATAAACAAAAGATTACGTATTTAGATAAGTACAATATATTCCCGTTGACATAAATTCATGAAATGTAAAAACACAAATGTAGAATAAATTTAATAAAAATAAAAACTGTAGTTCACGTAATAATTCGTTATTGCAGTAAACTAACTGAGACTGGCTATGTATGTGAACAACCATAGATTTATAGATTTATTATGTATATAGAAAAAAATAGTTTTCACAAGCTAAGTTAGGTTTCATGTATAAACTGTTGGTACTTTTTAGTTTGTTCGTACGGAACCCTTGGTGCACAAAGCTAACTCTTGCTTGGCTTTTAAAGTAGTTTTTGAGGGTCTTATCTTGCTTACATTAGCGAGGAGGCAATATAAAGTATAGACTTGATGATATCTTGTTCTGTAAGTGAATAAATAAATAAATAAAAATAAAAAAATAAATATCTTCTGGGAATGCGATCTAGTTCCCACTATTTAATGTAATTTAATGAACACCATTACAAGATTACAAAAAAAAAACATAATGGATAATCCATCACCGGTAATCGATGATAATTGATACCATAATCGCTTTGATCACGACCGTGACACAAACAATAATTAACTGACCGAAACAACATCAAGCATTAAGTCCGCCTATTGTGAGATATATTGTATTTCGTGCAATAAAAGTTTAAAAAAACATTAAATATGCTTATTTTTTTTTACTATTCGCCCTCTGCTACGTAAATATATGTAATATAGTATATGCCTAGCTGTAAATTCTTGAATAAATTAGTCATGTCTTTTTACCGTCGAAAATACTAGTATTGTAAATTATATTACCTTAGTATATAAGGACACAAATCGACTGCAAATTCCAGCGCCCTTAAAATGTTTGCAGTTGGTTTAAGTTCACCTTATATAAGTATATGCTTTATACATTAGCTCCGCAGTCCTGTAAATAAAGTGCCAGTCGGATATTAGGGTAAAGCGCATAAAACGCAAGAAGCGCTACGACGCGTGTGCGCCTGTCAAAACTGATTGAAAACCATCGGTTCTGATAGTGATTATTTTTTTTAATTTTATTGTTCATCACGGTATCACGAACAATCGATGATCCATGAGATGAGATCCATGCACACCCTGGTGTCAGAGTTCTTCGGAACCGCCTCTCAGCCTCTGACGTGGTTCCTTTAACTTTTACGGCAGCCGGGAACAACGGCTTAACGTGCCTTCCCAAGCACAGAATCATCTTTATTATCAGACAATCAGGTGATTCACGCCTGCATTTTCCTAATCAAAATGGAAACGTCTAAACAAAGTATGCTTCCCATGGGAATCGAACCCATGACCCTCGGGTCTACAGGCAAATGCCTTAACCACTGAACCACGGAGGTAGTTCTTATTTATTGTTAATTTAATATCAATATTACGATAAATCTATTTTTATAGGCATACCTATTAAAAAATTATCACCTAACAAAAAACACAAACGAAATTATTACCTGATTTTTATATGTTACATGAAAACACTTCCCTCCACCTCCCATGGCTCTACCAACCTCTCGGTGATACGAGCCGAATCTCGGGAAAGTGCGCTGTACTAGCATTTCGCATCTCTTTCCAGTCGCACCTGCTTGATCTCCCTACAAGTTCTCTATTATGTCGCCTATCTATGCAATCATTGCATTTTAATAACTCTCCCCCTTCTTTAGAGGGCTTACGTTCACACGTACTCCTCGCTTGCCTTCTCGGCCAGAGGCCAGCTTCTGTCTTCTAGGTCTTTGAGTTTGTCTCAGTTTCAGTTTTTCTCTTCGTCTTCTTTGTCTTCTTGTAGCAGTATTCTTGATGTGCTCCTACTTTTCAAGTTATGCCCCTCTCGAGGCCGCTTCGAATTTTATGCCACCGATGCGAGAATTCATTTAGCCGCTTAAAGTTCGCCTCAGATCCCACAAGATTGCAAAAGTACACCGGGCCCACCCCGAGCGGGACAACATTATCTAATAGTTCCCTACGCGCCTCCTCATAAATCGGGCATTCCCAAAGTACGTGATGGACGTCCTCAGTGACCGCTTCCTCGCAGAAGCAGGCTGAGGTGTCTGAAAGCTTCATACGATGGATAGGCTCCATCGCATCCCTAAAGCAGCCGTGTCCGGACAAGATCTGAGAGGTCTCATAGTCCGGTTCGACCCAAGTTGCCTTGAAGTTATATGTTAAATGAAAACACTTCCCTCCACCTCCCATGGCTCTACCAACCTCTCGGTTATACGAGCCGAATCTCGGGAGAGTGCGCTGTACTAGCATTTCGCATCTCTTTCCAGTCGCACCTGCTTGATCTCCCTACAAGTTCTCTATAGTGTCGCCTATCTATGCATGTTAAATGAAAAGTGTAAGTCTATTCATCTGATCTTTTCTGCAGGTTTCCTTATAGACTTCATCAGCGGGCCGGTGTCCGTCGGCTTCACGTCGGCCGCCGCCATCATCATCGCCACCACGCAGGTCAAGGACATCCTCGGCCTCAGTTTCCCTGGCGGAAAATTCTTACAGGTCACATATCTTCGATTTTTTTAAATGTAGATTGCAAGTATAGGAGACAAAGGAAACGCAGTTGCGGCAAGAAGGCAATTCTCCCTCCACCTCCTATGGCTCTACCAACCTCTCGGTTATACGAGCCGAATCTCGGGAGAGTGCGCTGTTGCATTTCGCATCTCTTTCCAGTCGCACCTGCTTGATCTCCCTACAAGTTCTCTGTAGTGTCGCCTATCTATGCAATCAGGCAAGAAGGCAAGTTCAATAAAGGCCAAAATTAGGTGTTGACACTCCTGCTGTTGCAGGTGCCCATAGGCTGCGGTAACCACTTTCCATCAGGTGGGCCGTAAGCCTGATTGCCTATTCAGTAGTATAAAAAAAAATAGAATATGAAATCGGTTTGCACTCCGGGAGTACCGGGGACCTAAACACATGCAGTTATAACATATCATCACGCCTGTCTCCCGTAATGGTAGACAGAGACTAGAGATTTCTATTGGCTACGATCCTTACAGACCTCCCTCGCCTACATACATCACTCTCGTCATACACTGTAGCAAATTTCCCTAATCACTTAATATCAAGAACTAGCGGAAATACATCTCATGCGGCTCCCGCCCACCAATCTTTGTAATGATAGGTTCTACTTTCATAGAAAATCATATATTCTGTGTTCTAAGTATTACAAGTCATGGAAAAAAAAATTGAATGATGTTTTAAATTAGTTAAAAGAAAAATAATAATATACCTCTTTATTACTTTGTGTCATAGTTTACAAGTACATAAAATTATTAGATAAAATTACTAGGTATATAATACACATCGTAAAGTAAATAGATATTTTTTTTATAAATAATTTAAAAATTTAAAAATGTGTGCGATATATATAATTAAAACTTCAGTGGTAACAACTAACAATCTATTAGGAGCTGTTGCTATGAATATTTTAGAATTAAGATTATTATAGGTTATCATTATTATCCAATAGTATTTTCTAGTTGGATCTTCAGCTTATATTCCAGAGCCTAGAGTCAGCTATTTGGAATGATTCCAAAGTTCCCGGGAATGTTTCCAAAATTCCCGAGACGGCGCATCAGTAATGAGATACAAACTTCTATACAAGTTACACAATAGACCGCCCAAGATTATTAACTTGTTGACTGTTGACGCCGCGTTCAATTTGACCAGTTTTTGCGTGCTATCATTAGGTCGCAGTTGTTTTTGTGACAGTTAACTTGTTACGGCACACTTTCTATCGGCCTTCGATAGCGGCCCGGTGACACTAACTGGATCACGTCGTATAAGATGACAAATTGGCCAGCACATCTTTTACAGATGATTCTTGCAGCGGCTGTGATGTGGTCACATTCATACTTTTGGTTGGTGAACATGGCTGAATAAGTCGATAGCGGCACGGCATTCTTTGCCACATTTTTTAGACATTTAAAAATAATTAAAAACAATGATAACCCATTACCCTTGGAAATAACCTGAATACATATCCGGGATTTTCAGCCGATAAAATAAGATATGAGTTACTAGCGTGTAAATAAACATCTTTGTCGGCCTCGATAGTTAAATTAACATTTAATTTTAATAAATATATGAGATATCATTTAGTACAATCTTTGTTGTAAGATATCTTTGTTTACTAATAAAATGCTAGTCGAGTTTTTCGTTTTGGATATCTACTTTAACTTAATCTACTGCTGGCGAAAATCTGGTCGCCGCAACCTATTTACAATCTTTATACCTACTTTGAGATTATCACTAGCGCATTGTCAACTCGTGGATTAAGATGAAACACCTCAGTACCCAGGAGTTTTCATGCGTCTCTCTCTTCAAACCAGAACACAAGTAGTTCCTTGGCGGCTAAAAGAGGTGAGAGCGAGGTCCCTAAGCTGACGACATTTATACAAAAGTCTACCTCTATCAGAGGCTTTGGTACTCATATGGCAATATAGGTACATCCTACTAATTATAAACGCGAAAGTTTGTATGGATGTTTGTTTCTCTTTTACAAGAAAACGGTTGAACCAGTTTGGCTAAAATTTGGAATGGAGATTGCTTAGACCCTGGAACAGCACATAAGCTATATTTTTACCCGAGATTCCCACAGGAGCCGAGTCCGGGGTAACAGCTAGTATAAAATAAAAATTAAATGCAATATGGTTGTTATTTCCAGGTGTGGACGGGTCTGTACGAACACATCGGCGAGACGCGGCTGTGGGACTCGGTGCTGGGCATCTCCTGCATCGTGGTGCTGCTGCTGCTCAGGGTACGTACCAATTTGTACCTCAAATGTACCACGTCACTACTATGTAACCATCCACCATCTATCTCTATCTCTCAAAATCTAATCTCTCATTAGTGGCATTTTTCTCTAGCTCAGATTTCAAGGTACATTTTGATCTGTATTGTACTCGCGATCACTTAAATGAGGACGTATTTGCAATAGTTCAAGGTACATCAAGCTTTGTTTTCTTCCCCTCTAAGTCAATTTTGTATTTTAATATGATTATGCCAAAGTTTTGCAGTTTAGAAGTATAATATTTTTTTAAAGCAACCAATTACCAACGTTTACAACAGTACTCTATAGAATATACGATGAAAAAGACACCGCGGCTCCGTCCGCGTGGGTCTCGGTTATATCACGCCCAAGTAGCCTATGTTTGACCCCTGGTCCTTAACTATATCCATGCCAAATTTTATTCAAATTGGTCCAGCGGTTGAGCCGTGAAAGCGTAACAGACAGACAGACTTTCTCATTTATAGTTAGAATTTACCATAAAAATAAAAATCATTGTTACGTTCATTTAAATCAGATAAAAAAAATAAAGTAGGGTATTGGCACCTCACTTAAAAATAAACCCTTAAGTTATACTAGTGTTTCCTCGTGCATGTGACATGCTTGTTACTTGCTACCGAGTGCCACTTACCAGAGTGCCTCGTGGTATCAAAATGTAATCCATTAGGTGCTTAACAAACTCAATAAACTTATGGTTACCGCACCATAATGTTATACAGAATAGGAAAGTAATCTTATAATAGTACAAGTTATGTGATGTAAGATATGACAATCGGCGAGAGATTTCATAAATGATCTAAGGCGAGAGAATACAGCTAGCATTGTGGGCACGGTTGTCTCACATAAAGTACCTATGTGATGTTCCACGAGATAAAATGATACATCTTATTTAAGTTGGGTCTTACGTATGACATCGTGTATTAAAAACTACTAAAGCAAACTTGTACGATTTTTTTGAACGACTTTTATAAGATACCTAATAAAATAACTTTTCTCGTGGAACGTTACAAATACTTATAATTATATAACCTTGAACTATACAATTTAGAAAAAAAATAAGTTTAGTTAATTCATCTTGTCCACAAATGCACACATTTATAAATGTTTCCTAGTTTTCATAACTCATTTGCAATCAACAATATTCTTATACAATCTACTACATTATAAGCAACCTCTCTGTCACTCGCTGGTTGACTGTAAGAGACCCTTTTCTTTTGTATTTACTTTTGTTTAGTACAATAAAGCTATGATAAATAAACAAATAAATAAACGACAGTTTTTAAAATTGCCGCCTCATTAAGCGGTACCGTTTTCTGTGTAACGTTATGTTTTGTTTCCTTCCGGAAGCTGTGAGGGAATAAGGAAAAAAATAGAACGATTGTCAGGCGCAAAATGAATATATTATAGACGTATTGTTATAATAACATGATTTCTTTAGTGACGCTTACAAACGAACATGTTCTTGAATATTTTACACGCTTTATCACATGACTGTAATAAACACACCAACAAACATCTCATTACCACATCTAAGCACTGAAATTACAAAAACATATACACAGGTGTTCTTACTTCTACTTCCGTAGATGGCAGATAGTATTCTCTTAGATATTATTTGCATATCGCAATCATAATAAACGTTTTTATATGCAGTATGTACTGTAGTTATTGTGTTAAAGACCGGACATAGTAATGTGGTTGTTACCTGACATGATAACCACAGAATTTCATTGATGTCTTCAGAAATCGGTATTATTTTTGACACCCATAACTAATAGCATACATAAGTTCTTACCTAAATAAACTAAAAATACCAGTTATTAACAATATGGTCACATATAGTAACAGAATAGATGAAATATTCCGTAGATTGAAATAGACGAATTTTCGTCTCACAGGACTACCTAAGTACTTCCTTTTATCTGGGAATCCAGAGCAAAAGAAAGTTGTTCATTAACTAATTAACTAGGTTCAACGTCTGTGCGTATGTTATCTATTTACATAAGAATGACACATCACTATCGGACATTCAACCCTCTATACAATGGAACTTTGAAATAAATCCAAGCAAAGTGCGTGGCGAATAGGGCCTTACTCCTAAGGTTGCTTACCTTAGCCACCTTAGCTGTATCTAAAGAATTTGATGACATCATCAGCGTCTGATAGGTTAGGCTTAGGCGTCAATTCTGGTGACTGATTTTGTAAAAACTCGATATTGCCCAAAGTTACTACTTTTGAGAATTGATGTTTTCGGGTAGAAAGCCCGGCATTTTGTCCGAAAATTTTCGTTGCCCGAATTAACACCTAAGCCGGTAGGTAAGGGTGACATCCAACATTAAAATCACAAGTACTTAGATGCTAAAAGAAGAAGAGAGGATAAAATTTCATAAGCCTATGCGGTTGCAATGTGTTACGGTTAATATTTCGCCCAACTTTTGTGGTTTTCTAGCTGCTCCGCTTAATACACAGGCAAGATAAAAAAACTGGTCAAATACTGATCAAAATCAATATAGACGCGTTACTTTTCCAGAAAGTAAAAGACATAAACGTCCGTAACAAAGAGGACTCTGCGTCGGAGGGCCGCAGCTGGCGCGACGTGGCTGCACACGCGCTGTGGTTCCTGTCCACCACCAGGAACATCACCGTGGTACTGGTCTGCGCTGCATTAGCGTACTACTTCGACATGCAGAAACAGGCGCCATTCATGCTTACAGGTAGCTGTATCATCAGTAGAATAAACTTCAAAAGTCACATGAGGAGCTCGATAGCCAAGTGGGGCGTTTGTAAGGAAAGAGCGGGCGAGTACGCGGCCATGTTTGGATTGTTTACCATTAGTTACATTTCTATCTTGGGCTCCTCCGTCCTTCGAAAGGCACGTTTAGCCGCTGGTCCCGGCTGTTATCGATAGATGGTAGTCGTTAGGCTATGTTAAATGCTTTTAGGCTGTGACAGTGTTGGCCACTAACACACCCGGATCGTGTTCCTGATGGTCTGGTTTATCTGTAAAAAATATTAACGGAGGTCAGACGGCAGGCGCTCCATTGTAATAACCCAATACCGCCTAATCAGGACCATGATCAAAAGCGTATCTTGGTCTCTGAAGCCAACCAGGAAACACGCTCAGACGAAGACTTCCAAAAGTCACACTAAGCCAATCAACATTTAAAAGATGTTTCATCAATTCGTGACAAAATTAATATTTGACTTTTACAATGGCTTCTCCCACCAGGTGACGTGAAGCCCGGCCTGCCGCAGCTGACGGCGCCGCCGCTGTCGGCCACCGTCGGCAACCACACCTACACCTTCATGGAGATGACCTCCACGCTGGGCTCCGCCATCTTCGTAGTGCCGCTGCTGTCCATCCTTGAGAACATTGCGCTTGCTAAAGTTTTTTGTAAGTGTCGGTAACATTAATTGTTTGAATTGGTGACTTCGAAAGCTCAAAATGGCTTATGATAACTTGTTATAGTGACGGCGTATAATCGAATTCACGGTCACGCACTTAAGAGCTGTTTTCGAAATGAACGATTCACTCAAAACCAGTGGTTCGAATGGTTATCCTTTGATCTCGAATTATTTTCATTCGACAAAACCGGTGAGTTAAATGAAAATCAGTCAACTCAGCCCGGCTACATCAATTCTAAGTGATTCGTACGCGCGAAGTACTTTAAACCCAGGCACAAGCTTTTAAATTGAGTATAAACAACCCCAACATGTCCCTTAATATACACTTCTCAATCTTCCTGTGACGCTGCGGACACTGCCCCTGCAGTCGTACCACCTTCCCTCACCGCGGCGTCCCCGAGTGCCCTATAAATGGCTCGACTGGTAGTTGTTCGGTCTCTTTCGCTTGGCATCTGCCAGTTGAGTACATTACTGCTGTTTTTACTTCCGTCACTAACTTTGTGCTTCTCCACGACCCTAACTTCATTGTATTACTATCGAATTAAATATAAGTGCATATTTCTAATATCATCTTTTATTTATCTAATTCTATTGTATAACAATAACGTTATATATATTCCAGCGGAAGGAAAGTACATAGACGCAACCCAAGAGATGTTAGCTCTCGGCGTTTGCAACATAGCGTCTTCCCTGGTAGATTCCATGCCAGTATCAGGAGCCTTGTCCCGGGGTGCCGTCAACCACGCATCAGGAGTCGCCACTACAGCTGGTGGCTTGTACACGGGGGCTTTGGTACTGCTGTCGCTGCAGGTATGACTTTTATCAAGCCGTGTGGTTTCCGGCTTAAGAATAGACCACTCCATTTGCTCATGAATGTCGTAAAAAACGCAACTTAGAAGATAAGTTCCAGTAAGTGCAGGTTTCCACCACAAGGGGATAAAAATAAAAATAACGATATTGCTTTTGGCGCGTCCCGCCTGCCCTGGTCCCGTATAATAGTCACTGTAGTTTTATAGATTTTTGCAACATCATCAGGATACACTCACTCGCTTCAGACTTATAGCCTGATACTTTAACATGGTCCAGCAAAGTAATCATGCTCTCCGCCTTGTAACTAGAACATAATCAATGTAGATAAGCCTACGGCAGTGTCAGTTACGGAAAAAAATAGATGAGAGAGTATACTAGGTGGTACGCTGTACAGAGATCTACCTAAGGTAAGGTTGTGATTATGATCTTTCAATTAGGATTCCTTTTCTTATACATTTCTTCTTTATTGTCTTGTTTTCTCATAAAATATGTTTACAATTGCAGTACTTCACGCCATACTTCTTCTACATTCCGAAGGCATCGCTAGCTGCCGTCATCATCGCAGCTGTCGTATTCATGATGGAGCTACACGTCTTCAAGCCTATCTGGAGAACCAAAAGTGCGTCTGCTTGCTTAGATTTATTCATTATTATATTAAAGGTGATTTATCCTATGCGAGCACTCTGCATGCTTTTTGTGTCAACATAATGTTGACGATCCATTGCCCCCACTACGCTGCCACTCCTATGTGTATGCACGCATGAATTAGATATTTCACATCTGCCTGCCGTTCCATGAAGGCCATTTTTTGTATTTTAGTTCCTTTCAGCGCACTTTCACATTACTGAGTGTAGACATCTTGGAATGCATCTTTTCGGTTTTATGGATATTCAATGGAAGAGATTACCACAGTCACAAAATACGTATAACGTACAAAAGTCTCACTCCGCAGTCATTCAAATAAAAAACAACTCTTCAAGCCACGAAATACGTTCTAATTCAGTTCAAACAGCGCTAAGCACCTAAAATTTATATTTGCATCTCATTCTATCTTGCACCGTCCCTTTTTACCACTACCATAGGGTTGTCTCTACCACTCTTCCTTTCCGTAGAAATCGTAAAAAGCGATAAAGGGACAAACCACTAATAGCATTTTCAAAAAGAATTAACGTTAGATTGGCGGCCGGTTGTTTTTGATGACATGTAGATGTTTGTTCTAAGATGACTATCATGTATGATCCATGTATGATGTCGATGTCAGACACTGGGTGTGGTCAACATCTCGCTGTCAGACACTGGGTGTGGCCTACATGTCGAATTCAGACACTGGGTGTGGTCTAGATTTCGATGTCAGACACTGGGTGTGACCAACATATCGCTGTCAGACACTGGGTGTGGTCAACATCTCGGAGTTAAAAACGGGGTGTGGTCTACATCTCGATGTCAGACACTGGGTGTGGTCTACATCTAGATGTCAAACACTGGGTGTGGTCAACATCTTGATGTCAGACACTGGGTGTGGTCTACATCTCGATGTCAGACACTGGGTGTGGTCTACATCTCGATGTCAGACACTGGGTGTGGTATACATCTCGAAGTCAGACACTGGGTGTGGTCTACATCTCGATGTCAGACACTGGGTGTGGTCTACATCTTGATGTCAGACACTGGGTGTGGTCTACATCTCGATGTCAGACACTGGGTGTGGTCTACATCTCTTAATCAGACACTGAGTGTGGTCTACATCTCGATGTCAGACACTGAGTGTGGTCAACATCTCGCTGTCAGATACTGGGTGTGGTCTACATCTCAGAGTCAGACACTGGGTGTGGTCAACATCTCGCTGTCAGACACTGGGCGTGGCCTACATGTCGATTTCAGTCACTGGGTGTGGTCTAGATCTCGATGTCAGACACTGGGTGTGATCTACATCTCGATGTCAGACACTGGGTGTGGTCTACATCTCGATGTCAGACACTGGGTGTGGTCTACATCTCGATGTCAGACACTGGGTGTGGTCTACATCTCGATGTCAGACACTGGGTGTGACCAACATATCGCTGTCAGACACTGGGTGTGGTCAACATCTCTTAATCAGACACTGAGTGTGGTCTACATCTCGATGTCAGACACTGAGTGTGGTCAACATCTCGCTGTCAGATACTGGGTGTGGTCTACATCTCAGAGTCAGACACTGGGTGTGGTCAACATCTCGCTGTCAGACACTGGGCGTGGTCTACATGTCGATTTCAGACACTGGGTGTGGTCTAGATCTCGATGTCAGACACTGGGTGTGATCTACATCTCGATGTCAGACACTGGGTGTGGTCAACATCTCTTAATCAGACACTGAGTGTGGTCAACATCTCGCTGTCAGATACTGGGTGTGGTCTACATCTCAGAGTCAGACACTGGGTGTGGTCAACATCTCGCTGTCAGACACTGAGTGTGGTCAACATCTCGCTGTCAGATACTGGGTGTGGTCTACATCTCAGAGTCAGACACTGGGTGTGGTCAACATCTCACTGTCAGACACTGGGCGTGGCCTACATGTCGATTTCAGACACTGGGTGTGGCCAACATCTCGCTGTCAGACACGGGGTGTGGTCTACATTTCGATGTCAGACACTGGGTGTGGTCAACATCTCGGAGTCAGACTTTGGGTGTGGTCTACATGTCGATGGCAGACATTGGGTGTAGTCTACATCTCGATGTCAGACACTGGGTGTGGTCTACATCTCGATGTCAGACACTGGGTGTGGTATACATCTCGATGTCAGACACTGGGTGTGGTCAACATCTCGCTGTCAGACACTGGGCGTGGCCTACATGTCGATTTCAGACACTGGGTGTGGTCTAGATCTCGATGTCAGACACTGGGTGTGATCTACATCTCAATGTCAGACACTGGGTGTGGTCAACATCTCTTAATCAGACACTGAGTGTGGTCTACATCTCGATGTCAGACACTGAGTGTGGTCAACATCTCGCTGTCAGATACTGGGTGTGGTCTACATCTCAGAGTCAGACACTGGGTGTGGTCAACATCTCGCTGTCAGACACTGGGCGTGGCCTACATGTCGATTTCAGACACTGGGTGTGGCCAACAACTCGCTGTCAGACACTGGGTGTGGTCTACATTTCGATGTCAGACACTGGGTGTGGTCAACATCTCGGAGTCAGACTTTGGGTGTGGTCTACATGTCGATGGCAGACATTGGGTGTAGTCTACATCTCGATGTCAGACACTGGGTGTGGTCTACATCTCGATGTCAGACACTGGGTGTGGTATACATCTCGATGTCAGACACTGGGTGTGGTCAACATCTTGATGTCAGACACTGGGTGTGGTCTACATCTCGGAGTCAGACACTAGGTGTGGTCAACATCTCGAAGTCAAACACTGGGTGTGGTCAACATCTCATAGTCAGACTTTGGGTGTTGTCTACATGTCGATGGCAGACATTGGGTGTGGTCTAAATCTCGCTGTCAGACACTGGGTGTGGTCTACATCTCGATCTCAGACACTGGATGTGGTCTACATCTCGATGTCAGACCCTGGGTGGGTGTGGTCTACATCTCGATGTCAGACACTTGGTGTGGTCTACATCTCGCTGTCAGATACTGGGTGTGGTCTACATCTCAGAGTCAGACACTTGGTGTGGTCTACATCTCGCTGTCAGATACTGGGTGTGGTCTACATCTCAGAGTCAGACACTGGGTATGGTCAACATCTCGCTGTCAGACACTGGGCGTGGCCTACATGTCGATTTCAGACACTGGGTGTGGTCTAGATCTCGATGTCAGACACTGGGTGTGGTCTACATCTCGGAGTCAGACACTAGAAGTGGTCAACATCTCGGAGTCAAACACTGGGTGTGGTCAACATCTCATAGTCAGACTTTGGGTGTGGTCTACATCTCGATCTCAGACACTGGATGTGGTCTACATCTCGATGTCAGACCCTGGGTGGGTGTGGTCTACATCTCGATGTCAGACACTTGGTGTGGTCTACATCTCGCTGTCAGATACTGGGTGTGGTCTACATCTCAGAGTCAGACACTGGGTATGGTCAACATCTCGCTGTCAGACACTGGGCGTGGCCTACATGTCGATTTCAGACACTGGGTGTGGTCTAGATCTCGATGTCAGACACTGGGTGTGACCAACATATCGCTGTCAGACACTGGGTGTGGTCTAGATCTCGATGTCAGACACTGGGTGTGACCAACATATCGCTGTCAGACACTGGGTGTGGTCAACATCTCGGAGTTAAAAACGGGGTGTGGTCAACATCTTGATGTCAGACACTGGGTGTGGTCTACATCTCGATGTCAGACACTGGGTGTGGTCTACAGTCGGAGTTAAAAACGGGGTGTGGTCTACATCTCGATGTCAGACACTGGGTGTGATCTACATCTCGATGTCAGACACTGGGTGTGGTATACATCTCGAAGTCAGACACTGGGTGTGGTCTACATCTCGATGTCAGACACTGGGTGTGGTCAACATCTTGATGTCAGACACTGGGTGTGGTCTACATCTCGATGTCAGACACTGGGTGTGGTCAACATCTTGATGTCAGACACTGGGTGTGATCTACATCTCGATGTCAGACACTGGGTGTGGTATACATCTCGAAGTCAGACACTGGGTGTGGTCTACATCTCGATGTCAGACACTGGGTGTGGTCAACATCTTGATGTCAGACACTGGGTGTGGTCAACATCTCGGAGTCAAACACTGGGTCTGGTCTACATCTAGATGTCAGACACTGGGTGTGGTCAACATCTCGGAGTCAGACACTAGGTGTGGTCAACATTTCGGAGTCAGACACTGGGTGTGGTCAACATCTCGATGACATACACTGGGTGTGGTCTACATTTCGATGTCAGACACTGGGTGTGGTCAACATTTCGGAGTCAAACACTGGGTGTGGTCTACATCTAGATGTCAGACACTGGGTGTGTTCAACATCTCGGAGTCAGACACTAGGTGTGGTCAACATTTCGGAGTCAGACACTGGATGTGGTCCACATCTCGATGTCAGACATTACAATTCATTAACATCCGAAATTACCACCTAAATGATGCCATATTGATGGGATTCCAGAGCTGGACATCATCCCAGCAGTGGTGACCTTCGCGGCGTGCCTGCTGACGCGGCTGGAGCTGGGCATCGTCATCGGCATCGCTGTCAACCTGGTGTTCCTGCTGTACGCCTCCGCCAGACCTTGTGTCAAGGTCACTGACGCTGTGGTATGTGATGATCTTAGTTAGAAAACTCCTACGACAGCTCGGAAAATCAATTGTATTTTTTAAGAATTAGGTTGGCAGTCGAGATGCAGCTTCAGGTGTTTTTTAATAGTCTTGAGAAAACAGTGAACGCTCGTCCCATGACACGTGTGACGTAGTTATGCGCGGTTTCTACTTAGTTGACCGAGCGAGCGAAGCGAGCGAGAGTCTCCATTTCGAGACTGGCAAATTTTGCTTTTGTCCGGATGTCTGTCTGTCTGTCTGTCTGTCTGTCTGTCTGTTTGTTCCGGGCTAGAGGTCGCATTTCTGCACGGATCCTAATGAAACTTGGCACACGTGTTCCTTGATTTATTTGCAATTTTTTGTCGAGAGCTTTTTTTGATTGGAGGAAAAATGGGGGAAAAAAGGGGGAAAGTTTTCCGTGACGTTGTTTACGAACGGATCCTAATGAAACTTGGCACACGTGTTCCTTGATTTATTTGCATTTTTTTGTCGAGAGCTTTTTTTGATTGGAGGGAAAATGGGGGAAAAAAGGGGGAAAGTTTTCCGTGACGTTGTTTACGAACGGATCCTAATGAAACTTGGCACACGTGTTCCTTGATTTATTTGCAATTTTTTGGCTAGTGTTTTTTTTTTAGTATGCTAAATTGTTATATTGCTTATAACACTGGCCGCAAGATGGTTCTTTTACAAATTAATATGCGCTATGGTTTCGTTTACGGTCATAGATAAGTGTGTTTTTTATTTTTAATTTTATTTAAAAAAAAGGAAAGGGGGTCAACGGAGGAGGTTCGCGAGGTCTACTGTTCACAGAACCACTAGTAACTATACTTATAAGAGATGGTGATGCCGATTAGACTTATTAAAATTTTCCACTGCGAGCGTCTGTAAGCATGCTTCCGAGGGGGTTTTATACCAGGGTGCGGTTATATTGATTCTCTAGTAGAACGCGCGTATTTATATTGTCAAACATAAAGCGCTGAGTTAGTCAAACCATATAACAAATATAAAACAATACATTGTATGTTTCCAGTCTTCGGACGGTATCTCTTACCTGGTGGCGACGGTGGACCGCGCGCTGGCGTTCCCGTCGGCGGAGTTCGTGCGGCGCGCGCTGCGCAAGGCGGCCGACCGCCAGCACGCGCCGCTCGTCATCGACGCCACGCACGTGCAGGCCGCTGACTTCACCGCCGCCAAGGTTAGCGGCTCTTATAGCAGGAGGAGTCATCTCACTGTTAACAGTTGGCGACGCAAAGGAAGAGGATAGTGCTAAACCAAGGACGTGGGAAACTGTTCCTAATTCGGTCTTTTGTTAGGAGGGATGATGTCGCTCCATTGCTTGCTACAAAATGTAAACAGAGCCCTTATCAGAGAACTTCAATTATTCAGATTTGAGTGCCAAGACGTTGCACAATGTAAATGTGTCATGAAAAAATTATAACTCACCCGAAATTATGTTGAGATACAAGTATTGACTAGCAAGCTACTTACCCTTAGTTTTCAAAAAATACAATATAATTACTTCTTTTCCAGAACTTAGATATTGAGTTATGAAAAAAAAAACATAAATGACCCAACAGAAATGTTAAGATACGAGTATTGACTAGCAAGATAGCCACTTACCTCTAGTGTCCAAAAATTACAATGTAATCTCTATTTCCAGGGCATAAAATCTCTAATCGAGGACTTCCACGCGCGCGGGCAGCCTTTGATCTTCTACAACGTGAAGCCGTCGCTGGCGGACGTGATCCAGGGCGTGCGGCCGCGCGAGTTCCTGCACTGCGCCTCGCGCGCCGACCTCGAGCGGCTGCTGCGGCACTCGTTGCAGCGGCACAAACTGCCCACCATCACGTGTTAGTAGCTGTAGTTCTTGCTTCACTCTCAACTGTTTGGCATCATTTCTCAGTAGATGTTACTATATATATATGATCCACAAATAAAGCATCTTGAATCTAGACATATTCAACTGCCTCCGTGGTCCAGTGGTTAGGGCGTTTGCCTGTAGACCCGGGGGTCGTGAGTTCGATTCCCACGGAAAGCAGTTTGATTGTTTCCAGTTTGATTAGGAAATTGTAGGCTTTGAACCACCTGGTTGTCTGATAATAAAGATTTTTCCATGCTTCGGAAGGCACGTTAAACCGTTCTAACGAGAATCTCCACAATGACCGGTAGTGGACCGGCTGTATAAAAATTTGTAATGTACTAAAAATTACCTCACTGTTTCCACAGAGCTCTGCGCGACGCAAGCGAAGTCGGTATGGATAGAAGCAGTATTTATTGATTGTATATATGTATCGCACAGACGGACGTATCGTATTATTATTTATATATAGGTTAATTAGTGTTAGAGGTTGTTTGAGTAATAAAGTGTTGAGAACTGTTTTTCTAATGTTTTATTTTGTTCATTTTTATTTTGTTATGATAAAATTAAAGGATTTGCACACAGAGTTTAGAAATATATTTCTCTGTTCTGTGGATTTGCATTTCCCTGCTTCAGTAAAAAATATATTATATTCTTCAAACTAAACTCGACTCGACACTCAAATATTTTTATTTTTATTTTTATTTTAATTACCCTTATTTCCTCAATGTCTCGAGAACTTCATGCACAAGCATTATCACTTAAGAATGCTGTTGCTGCAAAATTAAGGTGAAGATTATGTTAAGTATTGAGTATCCTGCTATGTAAATAGTTATTTAATAAAAAAAATATTCAAAATATGACAATAAATATTTTCCGTGCGCTCTAAATAAGCGGAAGCGGTAGCGTATCGAAGCCATATCAATAACCATAAAAGCAGCTTTAAATACAAAATGAAAGAAATTAAGTGTAATCCTTAGAATGGTAACAACGACAACCGCTTACTTAAAGCACACGGATAGTATGAGTAAACTAGGTTCTATAGATTTTATAGAAATGAACGCTGGAATTTTAACCTCTGCTTATATTTAGAGACAGGGAAGGAAATAAAAGCCTTGTTTAGAGATAATCAAATGTGTATTTATTTGATCGCCAACATCCGAAACGCATCGCACAGCCTATCGCGGACTCGCGTACAAAACCCTTCAGTTACACTACTTACGTTAATATAGACTGGATTAAAGATACATTACACAAAGTACTTAACACTACGCTAAGCCAGGCTAGCCTAGCACCTTTCACCACCCGATTTGAGCACAATAAATTCATAAAATTTAACTAAAATTTAATAAAGTTGCTACGGAAAAGTGAGCACTCGTATTTGAACTCCTGACGTCGTATGAGCGCCATCTTGTTTTGACACGTTTGGGCAGTGGGTGGGGGGTAACACTTGCCCTACACCAAAGCAGACATGTATTGAAAAAGGTAAGATAAAAAGGAAAAACAAAAAAAGTTAACGATGCTAAATTAAATGGGCACATATCCAAAAGTATAATTTTTGAAATACATTCAGTAGCAAACAGAGAGGTTCTCACATGATGTGACATTTGATAAATGTATATTCAAACATGATATTTGATCGAAATAAAACCGAATATATTAAGTTTAGTTCGAGTTTTGGGGATAAACCGGAGAACCGTATGTGCAGCTTCGAGCTTGTAACAGAAAATGAAAATCGTCTGTTTTGGTGAGTTGCAAGTGTACTTTTAATTAGCGTCTATACAAGATTTCTCATAGTAAATTTATACTAGAAAATGGCGATTATGCGAAAGTGTTAATAGGAAGATGGGGAGTGCATTCATCGAGAGATCAGATACCAACCATGAACATCAATCACCTCGATTTAATAAAGGTCAGTAGAATTTACAATATCAACACATTAACAAATACGAATTTTGTCAAGAGATCCTCAAAATACTTCCCATGTCTCACCAATAATTTACTGGTTTTATTAAATAAAACTTTTGAATATTGATCCTTTCGTATTTCTAAATGGTTCGACCACATTCAATACAACTTGACAGCGTTTTTAAACTGAATCAACGAAATGTTCATGGTAGGTGTACAGACTGGGCGTCGAGCGACGCGGCGCGGAATGTTGAGACAGTGATACAGGCGAGAGGGACAGCACAAACGATACTAGCGCCGCCACTAAGATTCACCCAAATTTCGCATTAATTCACAACTACCTACATTATAACACATTAATACTAAAATAAAAATTTGCACTTCCCTCGAGTCAAATGTTAAAATAATCGATAAATGACGACTATGCTAATTGTATAACGATAGTTTCCTAATATATAAGAGTATTGGTTTGGCAAACATCACGGCGCGAACGCGTTGCGTTGCGCGCTACACGCGGCCGCTCAATAATCCTAAATTTAAATATAAATGCATTGGAATCTCGCTTACGTGATGTGTTGTGAACTCCATTACAATACTTCGTCTGAAACTATCTCTTCAGCTGACATATTATAAAAATTGAAGAGACAAAATATCGATATCTTACACCCTAAAAGATCTCATTATTTTTGTGACCAAAACCAAAATGCTGACCGACAATATAGAATGTTAAATTTATGTATTTTAACTCATTTCATTTTAACTCATAAATTTAATAAAATAAAATACACAAAATCATTAAATCATACGAATTATTAATCAAAAAAAATCGTTAAGGTAATTTAAACAGGAAAATCTATTTTTTCATCGGTCGGCACCTTAATGTTGGGTACACAAAGTAAAAAATACGAAAAAAATTAGTCTCTCAGATTTCGAGGCTGAAGTTTTGTGCGGCCAGATCCCGCGACATAACAAACGTATAATTTTCTCAAATCATTAAAGCCAACACGACCCCATGGGTCAATTTAACTAATACAATTCGACCAAAGAAATTAAGCACGTGTCGTGAGCTTACATTGTTTTGATCGAATAGAATCATGAGCCGAAAAAACCGACAAAATAATAATTCAAAACATTGACAGTCGACATATGGCAGTTACTGTGGCCTGACTATTTACATAAAGTTAAACTTACAATATCTGTTTAGCACTACACACAGAGGATAAATAAGAAACGATCACAGCGACGCTGGCGCCCTCTATGTAAACTTTAGAGCGCCAATCGCCGCGCGGAGCCGCGAGTTTCTCACTAGCAGTTTATTGAATCTAAAACTTGTGATAATTCGATCTAGAGCTAGATTACGGAATAGAGTTCTTTTGATAAGCCGTTAAATTCACAAAATTATTTTTTTGATATTGTCACATATCATATAAATCTATTTCATTCTAAGATTATATGTTACGGTACAATACCTGTAAACAAAGAAAACACTAATCGCCTTATTTATAAACATTAAAAAACGTTTAGTCCATAGTGTTAGCCCCATTTTTACAAAATTATGTTTAGTCCCTTTTTCTCTTATCGATATTTCATATGAAAGAACGAGACACGATAAATTTTAAAATGGGCTTACCAAACGTTTGTTAATTTTTATTAATAGAAGGGTTAGTTTACAACAGTTACTGATAATCGTATGTGCCTCATAATTTTAGAATATTCTCACAAATATTACTATCAAATACATTATCAATAACTGATGATATAAGTAGGCCTTTACACTATTATTCTTCCTCACGTTTCATCCCTCAGCGTTCCTACAACGGTTACAACTCATTCAAAATGTGAGGAAAATTAAGGATTATGATAAATTTCATATATTATGGCTATTGGAATAGACCTCGCCGCTCCGCGCAAGCACGTGGTATGGACCTACACGCACTTCAAAACATACAAAATTCCACATAACAATATGCGGACGATTCCGTTAATATGGTCTCCTGCTTAAGGAACGCTTTGTTGTGTTACATGTTACACGTTGTGTTGCGTAACGCGTTGCGGGGTCTCAATATTTCAGCAGATCTTCGTCTAACTCCGTGAGCGCCAGTTTACTGTCTATCACTGGAAAATAATAATTTTATCTTTAGAATTCGCTACCATTGTTACCATTTTTATTATTTTTAATTGAATCATCATCACTTTTTCAACCGCAGACTGTCCACTGCTAGGCTTAGGCCTTCCCCAAAATATCAGAATGACGGGTTGGAAAGCCTACATCCATTGGATCTAGTTCTAGGTAGCTAATGCTGACATTCTACTTTTCAAAGGGTTATTATTTTCCATGCAAAGGGTTCTTAACATCCGAAAATTTTAAATAAATAGTTTTTAATAAAGATTAACTGTTTTTTTTTTTGAGAAATACAGATCGAACGGATCATTCGACCTGTATCTCCCCAAAAATAACAGGCTTCCATTTACCAGATTATAGACCGTTATTTTTGGGTCTTACGAACACCTGTTTTCATCTTTGGACAGAATAGATCAATCTAGAAGGATCTATCTTTTCTTCTCAGCCACTATGATAGCCTTAGACTAATGGTTACTTACTTGGGTCCGGGATAGTAGTATGGTGGGGGTCGCTCGTACTCAGTAGCCGGTCCGTGGTAGCGTGGGGGCCCTTCTTCCCAGTGCCTGCAACATCAGTGCCATGTCACCGTCACCGTGCCAGAGTGAGTGCGTACGATCACCAAACAATTCAACAAATATAATGCATTTCAATATATTTCTTTTTCTGTACTAAAATACCATCCATAATAATATTATTTAAAATTTAAAAGTGTCGATTCGTCGGCAACCCTTTTCAAGTGGTTTTCTTGGTGTGTGGACTAACGATTTAAACTTACACAGGTGACAAAACAGTTTTTTTGTAGGATAAGAAACCTTTTAACATTTATTAAATCTTTCACAGTGAAATTAGATATTTATAGTCGAAAGGGAAAAGATACTTTTATTGAGACATTATGGAACACCACACGAGCTATAGTTTTCTTACAAATTAATTAAACATGGAGCTTTATTTTTACATTTGCATTAAGCTTTATGTCTAGTATACCGACCAACAGATGGTTCGAATAAAACTTTAAAATCTGCGTTTCGGAAATCACGCCAATTTAAAACAAAATACACTACTTACTATATTTATATGAATTCTAACCGCCGTATTAAGAAACGTTTGATAAGCCCATTTTAACTTAAATAAATTTTGGCGCTTTCTCTCTTACCTGACACTTCATGTGAAAGAACGAGACGAAACACATTTTAACTAAAATAGGCTTAACAAACGTTTCTTATACCGGGAGTTAATCATTAATAGATATATTTATTTTAAGTTACACTACAATCTATTCAACGACTGAAACCAACTTTTAACACTATATAACAAAATGTCGTTAAAAGAGGATATGGTAACAATAAAACAGGACAAATCACCTTACAGGAAAGACGCAATGCAATGCAACTTTAAAAAGACATATAATGTCTTTTCATGTACACACACTTCAATTTTGAAAGCTGAAATAATGAACAAATTATGCTGTAAACAGATATCATATAAGATTTTAAATGAATAGGATTATTTGCCGCCGTTCGTGGTAAGTCGGTCGACGAGGTATTTACTTCCTACATTGGAGAGCACGTAGCCGACAGACGGGCCGCATTATAAACTATCATGGATAAGCCGTCGTAAGCTCTCATTCTCTCTCTCTCTCTCTTTTTCTATGTCCGTTATTTACTGATGTGGACGAGCCCTTCCCGACAGGTGCATCGGTATGCGGTGTTGGAAGTAAGAGTAGTACATGTGATGATGCGGTAGTGGAGAGTGAAGTTATACCAGGCCTAGTTCGTATCGGGTCGTGCTATTGTTGTAGTTATTTTGAATGATCGGCAAGAAAGTGGGGATGTTTTTGTGCATCTGAATATCTAGACTCTGGGAAAGCTGAGGATTAAACATGGAGAAAAGATTAGAAGGTGTGTACTCACTTTGGCGCCATATCATTATATCTGCGCGCGTGGTGTGCGTCGAGGGGCGGCGCCACTGCCTCGCCGGCGCCGCGCACGCCCCCCGCCACGCACGCCCCCGCCCCGCCGCACGCCCCGCCCCCGCCACCGCCACCGCCCCCGCGCCCCCGACGCTTGTCCAGCTTGTAGGCGCTACAATATCGTACATCTGTTACAACTCTCATATTCGAAAACTGGAATGTTCTCTTCTCGAAATTACCATAACATTGCGTTTTTATTTTCCCCATGTTTTTCTTTTGCTTTTTTTTTTCTCAGGGATTTGATGATTTCGGGAAAAAATGTATTCTGTGATTGTTGATGGTTTAAACCAATAGACCATGGAGCTTGAAGAGAGTATGAAATTCTCATCCCCACAACCGTTGGAGGTTATAATAATAAGATAATATATAACTGGCTCATTGTCATGCATTTTAGTAACAATTTTGTCATAAATAAATAAATAAATAAATGATAAGCCTCTCTGTCTGTCTGTACTTCCCCTATTTGGGTTTCTTTTCAATCGAAAGATACATATTCCATAGATTATTTACAGATATTGACAATACAGTTTGCCTTTCCACAGTGCAAGAGAGAGACAGAATAAATACTTCACCTTTAAGCTCATAATTTATAGGGCATAATATACGACAAATTTCTAAATTTCCAAAGATTTTTAGTATTGAGTTTAATCATGTTAACAAATAAATTGAAACATTAAGTCCCAAAATAATGTGCTAATTTACTTCGAGAAAAGAACATTAAAAGATACAGACTTCATGCAAAATTCACTTAATTAAATCAAAATGTGAAATTTCTTCAAAGATCTCCACTGCAAAATCAAATATACGAGCAGAACGCCATCTACATTTAAAGTTTCTCATGCAAAGACAATTAGAAACGTTTAGATACACATTGCAACGGCAAGCAAAATAACAAACAATTCTAGTTTATAAGCTGTGGGGAATAAACATATTATCTTAATGCACTTCTGACGCATCAGTAGCCAATCACCGTTGTGCAATAATTTCGAAAGACCCGTAGTGCAAAAGGCGATATCAACCAAGCTCTGAGGGGTCTATAATGCTTACACTACGCAAACATTTAAAAGGAGCAAACCCTACTGGGCCATAAAATCTTGCATCGACCGTCTTGCATTGCTAAAATTATGTGTTTTCTGAATGTTTTTTTTAAATTATTGTTTAACCTGATGTCCATCGGACCCATGCGATAAGCTTAGTGCTTGACATTTTTAACTATTTCTCTTTAGAATTAAAGTTACCGGGTATTAGTGGTAATATCGATGAATTATTAATAGTGCTCATTAAATTAAAAAAAAAATCAAATTCAAAAATTCAAATTGTTAATTTTCAATATAGGATATTCTTATCACTTATTGACGTCAATTGTTACTTATTTTTTTTAAGTTTACCACCACTTCCAAAGCGCAAGTGGAGAAGAAAATGGGCATCTTATCGCATAATTCAAAGAATTTTATTTAAGCAAAACATGCTCTGATCACCAAAGACTAGACTTGTGGTGATACACGTAACAAATTTATAGTATAATTAAAATATGTTTATCCATACTGATATTATAAATGCGAAAGTATGTCTGTCTGTCTGTCACCTCTTCACGGCTAAACTGCTGGACCGATTGTGATGAAATTTTGTAGGGATGTAATTAACGACCTGAGGTCAAACATAGGCTACTTTTGGGCGCCATATAACCGAGTCCCACGCAGGGCGAAGCCGCGGGGAACAGCTAGTTTAATATAAATTAAATAGTAATAATAATATAGTAATAATACTATTGTGTTTTCTGCCATAAATCCAGCCTTATTGATCATCCTGTACCATCAATAGAAAACTATGCAGTAACATAACAAAAGGCAAATGTGGGTAAAGCTACTACAGATGTAAGAAGGTTACCACCAGCAATTTCACAGTTCTGCTTCGCTACGCTTCGGTATTCTTCGGCAAGTTTCGGTATTCTTCGGCAACTTCGGTAGTCTTCAGCACTATTCGTCGCGTTGTTCGTAGCACAAGAGACCGAGTAACGCGTACACAGTAACTGACATAAGACTTGGTCATTCCACAGGTGAGGGAATCTACTCTGTTGATATGACTTACATACCCCCTAAACATCACTAAGTGGTCTCCTAAACATAGGACTTATTGGTGAAAACGGCCATTAATGTCCTTCTTCTGGATAAAATCCCTCACCTGAGTAGGTTTTTTGTTTTCACTAAATATTTTAACTACAACACTTACACAAAACAGACTCACAAACAATTTAACAGATAAATTAGAGTGTCTCAGAAATTCGCTTAGCTCTTACAATGCTTACCCTAGAATATATAAAAAGTTAACCATTGATCATACAATCTAGCATACAAAAACAGTGTTTGTTCCATTACAAACTTATTGATTAAAAATATATACCTATAGTTTATCTACCGTTGACTGATATATTGTATACGGCATCTTATTAAATTTCAATTCACTTCAGTGCCCCTACTTGTTTGGAATACGTGTATATAGAAAGATACAAAATGTAAAGCATTACATATAAATATTGATATGATTTCATTGAATTCTGTTATCAAAAATGATTGCTACTTACTATATATTCAATACAGTTTATTTTTAATAAGTACGCTGTCTTAATTTTTCTCGTCTAGTATTAACCTATTCGCTACAGTATAGAATTGAAAATGCAATATCAAAATTTTATAAACACCGTACGCATAAGGGGGTGTCACACGGATTGCGTTGCCGCGGGCATTACCGGGGGTAATGGCGCTACTGCCGTTATACGATCACTTGTTTACTGTACGGATATTTAGCTTTGCGATATCTTTCGAAGACGCCCCGTGTGACGTCAGTCATATATATTATGATATCATCCCTTTTGCGATAAAACTGTCATCCTTGGTCAAAGCTACCTAACAATTTACAACAATTTTAATACAATAACTACCATAAAAACACCCAAATCCTCAGCCACAAATATTTCGATTATAAAAGGTGAAAACCGCACATAGAGAATTGTAAATATTGAATACGAAAGTTTTAAATTTCTATCTAATTTCGTAAGCTAGGACGATATAAGTAAATGCATACAAATACCTACGAACATTCGATAGCAAAATACGAGATAAACTTGTTCAAAATTTGTAAATTGTAGAGTAAAACTCGACTACAGTATGCAAATAAGTAAATATTTGTAACATTAGCTCTTTAAGATGGGATTGTACCACTGTTAATTGGTTTATATGGACAAAGGAGCTACGCTCTGCAAACGTAGGACGGATAAGCGCTGTTGTAACGCTTAGTGCAATGCGAATGATACTTTTAATTAGATCGGGGAAAAGTTCTTTAGTTTCAGAAATGATTGACAAATAATCTTATTATTTAGTACTTATACTCATGTTATTACGGTTCACTTATTTGTGTATTTTCCATTATGACCAATAAACTAAATTAATTCTAAATTCGTAAAAAGAAAACTTTTTAGAGATTGCACCACACAAAGTGTTATTTTAAATTTAAGACTAAACTAATCAACCTTTTCCTTGTCCTAATATTGTGTCCAACGATACGCATTGTTTTTACCAAAAAGCATGTAGGAACAACTATCATTTTATTTTAAAATTCTTATCAGTGTTGTAGAGATGAGGAGTCTCAAAGTTTTATGTCTGTGTGTTTAAGAATCGTATTTATAAAATTGACTTGACTCCAACTAACGTTTGGTCAAAATTGTAGTCTGCCTAATAACAACTGAACAATATAATATTAAAGTGGTTTTAACCTATTCTAGTGTCCAGTGTTTGCCAGACTTAGTAAAACTGCGAGGCACAAGCGGTTGCGGCTACATGGACGTCAATTTCGTATTGTAAAGCGAAGCGGCTGGAGGTAATCGTGATTACAATGTGCTAGCGTTATACCTAAACCTTAATTTTACTTTTGTATACGGACATTTGTGGTGCATCATTATACATAAGTCTTCAGCGTTTATTGAGCTTGCTTGACTTTTAGAAAACTCAATGATAGACCATATCAATGCTTAACATCAGATGAAGGTGAAGGCATGAATTTTTTTTTTATTTATTTAAAATCTTAATATTTTTTTTTTTTCAAATCTTTAAATATTTGGAATAGATATTTTGAAAGTGTTAGTCAAACGAACGTTCTAGACTTAAATAGTGTTAACAACAAAACTGCTGCACGTCAGTGCAAAACACCTAAAAAAAGGTGTTTTTATTAAAATGATGCACCACCTGTTTGTTGTGATATGGCAGAAATTACATAAAAATAATGTTGTATGCTGCGCCTTAGGAATATACAACTCCATTTCAGGTCAGAATATTTCCTGACATTAGGACAATTTTATATCTAGTATTATTTTAATATGTTAATAGATATGAATACCTTATACCAGCCTTTACGGAAGCCGGATTAAGACTTCCATTTTTATTATATAACTTTCACAAATGGTACAAAATCCTAATTTAATGCAAAGTTTAAAATTTTTACTTTCCTTCAAATAAATGCAGTGGGGAAGACAGTCATTGTTCATCATTGATAATAATGTGAAATAACATCAAAAACTTTAGTATCACAATTTGGTGAAAAAATCTTTCTTATAGTTTAATGATGACGCCAAAAGAGAAGCGAAAATTATTACAAAAAAAATCAGAATCATAAACTTGAATCAATTTGTCTTTAAATGGATCGTGGCAAGTGGAGATCCATTACTGTCTGCCTACTTTGACAGTGAAATTATGTCAAGATAGCGGATATCTTGACATAATTTCACTGTCAAATACGGAAATGAGATTTTGATATTTTTTTCATCAATAGAAACGCTTTTTTAGATTATTTAAGACCTAAAATGCAATTTGCTGTCTTAAGGCAGCCAAAGCCCATTTTATATCGACTTTATCGCTTCAAGTTTATTCATGAGTATTATAAAAAAAAATCGATTCCCTCGGTCTAAGTTGTCCTTTCGGCATCATCAACTATTTGATAATGAAAACGAACTTAATAAAAAAAAATGGTCTCAAGCGACAATATAGTACGGTTACTCGGCCTCATGTATGCCAGACTCGTTGTCCTCGTCCTTCACATCCAGCCTGGTCTTGAGGTCGTCCAGCAGCGCGGCGGCCGTGGCCGGCACTAGCGCGCACATCACCTCCCCTCCCCCGCCCACCACCAGCGCGGACTCGGCGGGGGCGGACAGCGGGGGGGAAGGGGAGGGGGAGGGCGCGGAGGGGGCGCTGCGGCCGCGCCATTCCGCGATCTTCCCCTCGATGTCCAACGTACTTCGCTTGGAACCGCTGCCACCACACGCGACAATGAACCGGTGTTCAGATATTCCCTATCCATAACTTAACAGAACTGAACGAAAAAAAACAACTAAACATAAGTGTCTGTCGCTACGGGCGTCAATGCGGGTCTTCATGCTTCAATCAACCAACACCAATTACCTAGATGCGTCTTCATTAGGCGATGTCGCGATTCTCACTCAAAAATTTGAGCGAGAAAATGTGCCATTATAATTAGTGGTGAGTGAGAAAGCTTGATATCATGCGTCCCTAATGGAAACGTGCCTTAAATAAGGAGTGGCCACAACCGAGCTTATCTAGGTGCATGCGGCGGTAACCGTCCCGAGGACGAAGCCATGCTAAGCGGAGGCGCTACCGGAGCACTTACTTGGCAAGGGGTACGTTATCGCGGTCCGCGTACGCGTCATACAAATATTCGCTGCAACAGACAACACACGCTCAATGAGCCGCTCAACACTAAACAAAAAGTGGGGACTTGATTTGGAACTAGAAGAGCAAATACAAAACGAGCTGTGTTCGGAATGGGATATCGATGTGGGAAACGGTATTAACACATTCTGAAAAGTGATGGAATCTGAACATATGGGACTTACATTTGAAATTACTAGTGAATTACAGAAAAAGATAAGTGAACAAGATTAAGAGCCTTTAGACAAGACCGAAAACATAAAGAAATATTAACAAAAAATGTATAAATATTACGACTGCCTAATATAACGATGTAAAGCTGTTGAAGATCGTTAGATACTAAGATTACAATGGTAATTATTCTGAAATAGACTGTTTTATCGTGATGGACGTCGATGATTAAACAAACAAAACGAACAGAAAAGAAAACATCGCTATTTGTGCACAACATACAAAGTACAGGGTTTGCAAAGAAAATCGAGACTACAACTATGGCAACTTCACACATCCAAATCAGTATACATTTTTTATTTTCAAGTATATTTTAATGGACAAAATTGTATATTCTATCAGGATGTGTGAAATTACCCAGAATCGCGCGCGTGCTTGGGCGCGGCTAGCGGCATGCCTACGAACGGCTATGTATAAATTTGTACGAGTATGTATAATGTATACAGGGCACAACGACACGGAACACCGAACATACGCCCGCTCATTGGGACTTTCATATTTAGGTCTATTCTATTCATTATATTCGTATTGCAAAATGTAAAGGTTGGATTTCACGAGCCTGTTCTTTATTTTTGTTATTCTTGAAAAACTTCCAGAAATAAAACCGCATGCGATGTCGCCGGAACCAAAGGCTTTACGCGCCTTGCGAAGCTCACAGTCAAGACTTAAACCAAAATCAAGGCGGAATTCCAGATACAGTTTATTATGTCTAGCTACTTTAAGCATTAAACATATAATATCCAATGAAGCTTGCTATTATCAGTCGTGATCTCGTTGCTTCAACTTGGCTCCAACTATTAAATAATTAAATGAAAATTAAGACGGTCTTATAAATTTGGCACGATTCGTTCTCTAGAGGTGAAAATGTTCCACAATATTCAAAACTATAAGTCCAATGAGCGCGCGTACGAGAGCGGACGAATGGCAAGCGCTACGGGCGAAGAGCGGCGCCGAGACGACCGATGCTTAAACTGGACTGATCTCTACATTTATTTGAACTTTATTGCACTTTAAAAAATATAAGCCATCGTCTCAAAGTCTGATTTTGTATATATGCTACAAATTATTTATTAACATTATTATATATGAGGTGTTTTTATATTACCAAACTCGCAATGTTAGCTGACTGAGTTTTACATTTTTTTGTAAATTTATAAATTTAAAGCATACTTGAAAAATGAAACACATATTCCATGAGACATATTTGGAGGTTCATAACGTTCGGTGCATATTTTTGAGGTGTTTTCTTCAACTTTTAATTTGTATTCTGTTTTAAAACTCACAAAAATCAATTTTCTAACTCACAATCAGCGAAACTACATCAATATATTAATTAAAATGACCGAGTACTGGCAAAATCGAATGAAAATCGCACGAGTGTATAGTATAAATGTAGTGATCGGTAAAGTTAAGCGATCGGTCGCGAGCGCTGTTACCGTGCGAGGCGTAGGGTCACCGCCACCAGCCGCGCGTCGCGCACATCGGCTCATACTCGCTACTGCCGACAACACCGTCCGTTATACAACAACGCACATGTACGGCAACCCTAATATTTTATAAGGGAAATTGGATTTTGTTTCTGCGCGATAAGGGTCATATTCCAATGAAACGCGCTGCAGCTGTTTATCACTAATTCTAAACGTAGTCTTTCAAATTAGGGCAGATAACACATAAATTGTGCTCAGGGCAACTAAAGCAATATTATCAAAAACATTAAACCGTTATCAGAATATAGGCAAGCAGTACTATCATTAATCTGCCGCTTTTTCGAAAGTCCACCTTTAAAAATGTATGGCATTACAGCGTTGTGGGTTGCATAGTCGGAGTTGACCTTAAAGTTTGACCAAACCTAGATTAGCAGTTTCCAATAAACCATGTATCAGGGTTTCCTAATTAACTATAATTTAAAGTAAGATTTAAATCTAATTACTCCAATTTGATAGCGAAATGAGGGTGTATGAATAAATTAATCAAAATTAAAAATAAAATAAAGTAATTTGCAATAGTTTTTGCCTGCCAATTCCCAAAAATATTTAGCTATTTTTATTCTAAACGCCTAAATATAAAAAAAAAACTAATTGTAAACAAGAAAAATAAAAAAATCTCTTTCAAAAACATTGTAAAACGACAAGAATAGGGATATATCTTATTAAACAAGGCAATAAACATAAAGCAGCTCATCTGACAGAAAACAGTTACCACAATTATATTAAGGTGTCATGTGCGCGTTGCTAGCCCTGAAGACATATTTATCTTTTCACACCCTTTTTTTAAATTGGCGTGTGGAGTTAAGATAAGCTGTTTTTATTTTTACTCACTATTTTAGTACCATTGTACTATCAAATTTCTTTGCCACCGCGCTGCCCAATCCGCGATAGTTACGTGTAAGTGCATAGTTTCATTATTGGGGTATTCAAAATAAAGTAAGTACTTATTCGTTTTTTTTACTAAGGTTACCTTAGTTGATAAAAAATGATGTTTTTCTGTATTATTTATAGGGACATTCCAGTTTCTTTCGAGCCACTATGATATTTTTAAGGGCTCCAATGTATGTATTTTAGGCCATGACCATATAAAAATTATTTTGAACACCCCGAACTACGCCTAACTTCGACAATCAATAAATCAAATCTAAAACTGTACACAAATTCGATAAAACAGAATCATCATTGACAAGGACATGGGACTTCGATTTTTCATAACGTAGTGTGTCCCTTTCGTCGGAAAATGCATTCCCGAGCTGATGCTGGTCGGGAGGAGGGACACTCGATGCGGGATGGGGTGCGACAAACCCAAGACAGACACACCGACAAAATAAAATGATAACGAACGAAACACAGTTCCAAATCATATTGAACAGAAACAAATTAGATAATTAATGAATAAAAAAAAATAGAAAACAAAAAAAATGTACGCATCAGACATGCAATTCGGGCATAGCAATGACCAATTTACACAGGATTCGATATAAATAAAGTTTGTAAACCATTCAAAACAAATTCTATTGTCCGATGCGTACAATTTACTTAAGATGGCTGATGAATGATAACAATTTTTCAAATGGACATATTCTATGACAATTCTAACAAAATAGCTGAAACTATTTTTATAGTTATTATTATGATACTGTGGGAAACAGCAAAACTTGATACATTTTTACTCCGAAATAGACGAAAAAATGTTTTCCCGATTTTTTTCGCATTCGGAACATTTAAAGTCGAAGTAAATGTCAATGTCGCTAGAGACAGTGGCGCCACTGACGGTTCCTTTGAAACTGTACCTTAAATAGTTTCAGAATATTTTCTTAGACATACAGTTGACCACATATAAAAGTATACCATCTAAGATGTGAGGGTATGGTAAGATGATATACTTTAATATGTGGCTTATTGTACAATTAAGGTTAGTTCTCTCAATGACAAGTCTTTCTTTTAGTGTCAATTAACTCAAAACAATCTAAATTTTGTTACTCCAGAAATTTTCCCTAATTATTCAATGACAAGTAAATTATATTGATATATTTGCATACAAATTAAATAAGAGGTTAATTCGTGACTTTCGACATAACTTATCGCTGAGAGAAATAATAATTTTCAACCAATGTGGTGCCATATAAAAAACAATTGAAGCTGAAATCATAGTGCGTGCGCATTCCGAACTGTGTGAGAATGTATGGTGTGTGTGTGTGTGTGCGGATCAAACAGTTCAATCGTTTTAATATGACACACGCGCATTATGTCTAAGTGTGTACGGTCTAACAAAATTAAGTGAGAGTATACAATAGGTATATTGTAGTAGCAAAATAAAATTACTTTTCTTATAGATGTATGAATTGCCTTAGGTTAACAAAATATATAGTTTTTTTTTAAGTATGGTCTAATTTGTTCTAGTGAGATATTTAGTTAGGATAGCCATAATGGTCGTAAATCTTCGTTAAGAAGCGGCACTATAAGAAGTGAGATATTGTAAGGAACTGATAGACTCTATTAATTTTGTCTGACTGTAACGTTCACGCACTAGATTCGTAGTAATTTTGTGTATGATTAGTGTATGGTCGTATTTAGCCAAAATATATGTGTACCGGGCCGCCAACAGGCTGGTCGAGGTTTACTGATTATCATAATAAGTGATATATCAGGGCGATAGTTAGTGACGATATAAAGTCAATGCCTTACTAATGGAAAACACAGTCTCAATCCTCCACTGTGTAATATGTCTGTGTCAGCAGGTACACTGAATTCAAGTCTCGCGCAGCCAGTATATTTGTTGTCACGTATTAAAAATGCCGTGAACTTGTTGCTTCGGTAAGTGATCGTTTTGGGAAGTTGTCGAATATGATGTATTGGCACAGTTGTCTCTATAAGTATAAAGGACCATGTTTAAGTCTTACTCTGTCCGTCAATTTATCTATATGTGTGTAGTATCTATGATCAAGTACACCGCATCACGGCACGCGCGTATTGCGTAAATCCCGCCAGTGCGGTTTTCGTGCGCCTATCGTGTCCCAACATGTTAATTTTCCAAATATTTGAGCGTCAACATTCCGACACGATTCAGTCGTAACCAGCTTATTTTGCAAGATTTTTTGTAATTCTGACAAACGTGTCCATAAATGAATATTCTTTTTTTTTAAATAAATCTGTATTTAAATAATCTTCGGTATAAATAAAATACTTCCTCAAACGCGCCACATCCAGTCAATGTGCCCAGAAAACTAGCAGCATTTCCCCGTTGGACTGCTAGGCTTAATACGCTGAGCAAAGAAAATACCCGCTTTAGGGTCACCAGTAGCCTCGATATGACGCGTTGAGATGTCAAATGAATTTTCTGTTTGTGTATGTGTGTGTGTGTGTGTCTGTGATGTGTGATGTGTGTGTGTGTGTGTGTACAAGCAGGTACTCACGCCTCAACGAGTGGCCCGGGGTAGGGGTCGACCTGCATGTAGAGCGCTGCCAGCCGGCCGCACAGCAGCAGCAGCGGCAGCAGCAGCAGCGCGCAGTAGCCCACCGACAACCAGAACCCGTTCTGCGGGGAGGGGCTTCCGTCATACATTTGTGGGGACACTGGCGCCGCACCAAACATATAAATACACTAGCGACCCGCCCCGGCTTCGCATGGGCGCCGCACCAAACATACAAATACAATAGCGAACATATCGCATGGGCATAAAAACCTTGAACTCTTGAATCACTCTATCTAATAAAAAACCGCATCAAAATACGTTGCGTAGTTTTAAAGATTTAAGCATACAAAGAGATATAGGGTCAGAAAAAGCGACTTTTTAATACTATGTAGCGAAGCTTTCGCCCACGGCTTCGCCCGCTTTTATTTCCCTCGGAAACAGTGATTTTTCCCGGGATGAAAGGTACCCTATGTCCTTCTCAATACTCCTAGCAATGTGTACGCGACATTTCAGGAAGATCGGTTCAGTAGATAGGGCGTGAAGAGGTAACATACATATAAAAATATTTTATTGGATGATATTGATCAGATTTGAATCCAAACCAATTTGTCTGTAAGAACACACGGTTCCCACTCGTCGAAAGCCGTGTCGTCGACGGTTAGCTAGCAGAGCAGTAGTGGTTGGCTGACGTCCGCGTGTCCACGTCCCGCACCCTCGCAGCCGCCGCCCCGCTGATTGCCGCCGACCCTTGCAGCCTAGTTCCATAGGCCGCCCCACAGATGGCGTTAGTAGTGCGTTAACACTCCCTATATAATATCGTAGTGTACTCACAATGGGATGCAGCAGGTCCGTGCATACAGCGTCGGTGGTGCGGTTGTATGCGGCGGACAGCGGACCGCAGCGGCCGAGTATCTCGCGGTCGATCATCTTCTCGAAGAGGTCCACCAGCTTCGTGGTCACGAACTCCAGCGCTTGGTTGTATATCTGGTTATAATAATAAATAATTAAATTCATTTATTTTAGACATATTGGTTCATATACTTATACAATTACTCAAATTAAAATAAAATCAAATTGAGAAATAATAATCACGAGTGCACAACTAGCGCTAAGGATACATTTGTAAGCGAATTGTTAAAAATTTTAAACCTCTCTCAATGCAGCGCCCAAAGTTCTTAATTGAAACAATAATAGTATCTATGCTTTTGTATTCACTTGTGTTTTAGTACAATAAAGTTATAAGAAACAGACAAACCTTGGCCTTGCAATATAACGGCCGAGTTATTATTGCAAGGCGGAAGCGCAGCTGAGACCTTGCCAAGTGCTATTAAAAGGACGAGGCAAAGCCGAGGACATAACCTTGATACCGGACTTCCATTAACGGCTCGAATGTTCTAGAAACTAAAAAGAAAAGAGACAAAAAATCCCTGTCAATATATAAAACAGGCCTCACCCGTTGCACCGTGGCCGCGCCCTGCTCGTTGAGGAACTCCTCGGACTGCTCGGCCTGCTGCAGCATGTCCTCGATGGCCTCTCGGAGCGACGAGTGGTTGAAACGCAGTGTCACACGTAGCCTATGCACTGTTTCCTGTAACATCATTTATTTATGTACAAAATACAAATGTAAAGCACAACAGGCGGATTTAATGTTAAGGGCCCATATGATGCCAAGTGGCGCCCCCATTTTAAATTATTTATTGTTGTATAATTTATCGCCTTAGCGTTAACTGTCTAGCTTTACTAAGCGCTTTCGCCAAAAACCCACTTTGGCATCATATGGGCCTTTAAAAGCATTATCTTACAGTCGACCTTGCGGTAAAGCAGAGAGCTGTGTAAAATAGAAAGTAGTGTAATCATCATTTCGGGTAGGTCACGGTTAATCGACCATTAACACCCTGGCGTCTGAGTTCTTCGGAACCACCTCGCGGCCTCTGACGTGGTTCTTTTAACGACTACCAGATGGCAGTTAGGACATAACGTACCACATTCAAGTTAAAATCATAAATCAGGTCGTTTTACTGGCCATATTTTAATGACTTTTATCATTACGGTTTCGCTAAACAAGTATTTATAATTGTTCGTTTTATCTTAAAATGTACTTAAATTTTGGTCACATTTTACAGACCGGCTTTTATCAATGAATGCCGAAAGCGTGAGTGTTGGCAAGTGGTACAATGTCGTATTAGTGATTTATATTTTTGTCACCAAAATCTCCAAGTTATTGCTAAGTGAAATTCCACCGTTTCACTTAGCCTCGCCTAGCCTTTGATTCGGATTAACTTACTTGACTGGAGTACTTGCTTGATGTTTTTGACTCGACTAAAGTAGGACTGAAGATTAATAAACTCAAGAAAGGCCTTAAAGGATTAGCTTCCAGGGCTGTAATATTAATTTTTTTTATAAAAAAGTGTACTGACAGTGAGCGCGGCGGTGTGCTTCATCATGGGCTCGACGATGTCGTGCTGCAGCTCGCCGAGGCTGGCGGCGGCGGCCCGCAGCCGCTCGGGCACGCCGCCGTAGCCGCCGCGCTCGCCGGCCGCGTGCGCCGAGCGCTCCAGCGTGCGCGCCAGCGCCGGCAGCTCCAGCGACGTCATGTTCGTCTCCAGCGCCAGCAGGATCCTGGGGAGGGAGGGTAAACTTTACACTCAGCCCCTGCCAGTGTTCCTGTCGCTGCCGGAAATATTTCCCTAATTACTTCTGCGGCAATAACGACGCGAGTGAGCGTTCACACTCGGCCTTCATACTTCTTTACTGCTCATCTAGTGACTACTATATATTATCACATGCAAGTTCCAGTGAGTAAGCGAGACAGCGCAATACATGATGTAAGGCGACATCTCCCTTACACACTCGCGGTGCCCGTCCTTTGACTTCCGCGCGAAAAACCGACAATCGCGGGCTCGCCGGGCAGCGGCAGCGGCGCGGGCAGTAACCTATTTACATTCGCGCACTGCCCACTTGTCTGCTCACTTCCCTGCCCTACAAGGCTAAGTGTAAATGTGGCATACAGTTGACTATTTTGTTGTACATATAAATTTTATTGTAATAACCGTATTTCCATTCTCCTCGCCGCCGTCAATACGTAATTTGCAGTTCCGATCGACTCAAATATCAGTTGAGTGGTACTGCGCTTGTCGCTCACCAACGTCAACCAAAGATTTTAAAATGAACGAAATTAATAAAATTAACATTATGAAAGAAATGAAGTAAATGAACAAAATTAATGACATAAACGAAATTATTGAAATTAATAAAATGAATGAAAATATTTATTTCTTAAAACATGGAACAATAGGATATCACATAGTTAATTTGATACGTGCATGCTTCGCTAATAGTATGGCATGTAAATATCGTTTTTAAAGAACTTTCAGCCGCAGCTTCCGCTCGGCGCTGTCCCGCAAGAGCGCTGCTCCCTGTCACTGCCAGTCACTGACCTGTCAAACTGGAAGTCGGACAGGCCCGAGTCGGCCAGCAGCCGCAGCTTCCGCTTGGCGCTGTCCCGCAGCAGCACCAGCCTGGCCGCGGGCAGCGCCGGCCGCAGATCGGAGCGGTGCTCCATGTCGCTGCGGATGCGCGCGCGCGTCGTCTCCGCGTCGATGATGCGGCTCACCTGCAGGATCTGGGAAACCGCATTCTATTTGTAGCTGATCGGAAAACCTTTAAAAAGGACATTTTTCTACCAAATACATTTACAACCACCTTTATGGTTGACATTCCGATCAACCGGTATTTACCAAAAAATAACGGTCTAAATTAAGTATTAAGTTCTATAGAGCTTTGGATACACTAGTGGTCAAATTATCACACAAAATGACGCGAAACACTTAAATTACGTGTTGCTGAAAAATTGCAAAGTAAATGAGTGTAGAAGAAGCGAGGGAGGTAAGGATCGTAGCCGATGGAAATCTGCACTAGACTGCCTCTCACGCCAACTATCCGCACCGATCAATAATCCCATTCCAACTAATATTATAAATGGGAAAGTAAGTTTGTATATTTGTTTGTTTGTTACCTCTCCACGCCCTATCTACTGAACCAATTTTCCTGAAATTTCGCATACACATAGCTTAAAGTATTGAAAAGGACAAAGGGTACCATCTTTTCATCCCGGGAAAAAGCACTATTCCCGCGGGAAATTCATGCAGGTGAAGCCGGGGGCAAAAGCTAGTATTTTATATATGTGATAATTTGTAAGGTTACTACTACTAAGATTAGATGATAAATACAACTTACTAACATAAAATGGAGAAATCCAAATAAATTATTATTATAAATCTCTAGTCTCTGCCTATCCCTGACGATATGTATTTACCTCGTAAATAGTGTCGTTCCGATGGCAGCGGACGATCAGCGAGCTGGCGCTGTAGTCTGAGCTGGCGTTGGCCTTGTTCCTGAACACCTCCTTCTCAAGGTTCACGAACTTGTCAACCAGCGTGAACAGCTTGTTGCCGGTCGGGTTTCTGCAAGGTAGGGAAATGTAATAGAATACGTTACCCGTTTATACCTCGCTCGCATTTCCATCTATGACAATGCTGACAGCTTCCTGGGCACCATTTCTCGGGGTAACGCTTTTCACTTTTTGTTACTTTTTTACTGGTGGTTTTTACTTTAAGTATTAATAGATTTTGTGGTTAGTTATACAATTTTTAAACCCAAAACATGATTAATAAAATTTATTGTTATAATTATCTATAGAGACAATTTATTTACAAATTTTCAATTTTTTTATTCAAGCAAAAAAAGTAAATACATTCAATTGAACAACGAAAAAAGAAAAAACACAACAACGAGTATGTAGTTAACTTATTAAAATTAAAAAAAACATCATATAGGTACTTAATGACTATAATCGTAAATTGGCATTGAACGAATAAATGAATGAATCAATCAATGATCACTTCCCTCCACCTCCCATGGCTCTACCAACCTCTCGGTTATACGAGCCGAATCTCGGGAGAGTGCGCTGTACTAGCATTTCGCATCTCTTTCCAGGCGCACCTGCTCGATCTCCCTACAAGTTCTCTATAGTGTCGCCTGTCTATGCAAATAACAAATGTACTCACTGCAGTGGGTCGCACAGCAGGCGCTGCATGCCCACGCCCACCACGAAGTAGGCCACCGTGGCCGCGCAGAACGACACGCCCACCACGAACATCAGGATCATGCCGCTGGAAAACGAACACGATTGTTATACAATACATTACTGTAGAGGCCGGAAATAAAGTTTTTTTTTTAATTCACAAACTCTAGTATTGACCACGATCCCACCTGATGTTAAATGTAGATGTTGTCGAAGATGGAGCTCGCTGGCACTTTAATAACCTATTTACTCTAGTCTAAAAAAACACCCAAGTACGAAAGACGGAAGTACGAGTATGTCTGATTGTAAGGAAGTCCACTGTTTCGCTGTACATTAATATATAGGGATAAATCACACAAATGGCTTGATAAATATATAGCGACAAATCACACATAGAGAAAGAGAAGAAAACATACCTTGTTGATAAAAAAAATTGAACATTAAAAAACATTTTATGCGGCTGGCAATGCATATTTTTAAATACTTTGTTGGTTAAGGCATACAATGAGTCGCCGCTCCCTACCAGTACAGTCCGCGCGCGCCGGCGCCCTGTTGGTGGAGGCATGCAATGAGTCGCCGCTCCCTACCAGTACAGTCCGCGCGCGCCGGCGCCCTGTTGGTGGAGGCATGCAATGAGTCGCCGCTCCCTACCAGTACAGTCCGCGCGCGCCGGCGCCCTGTTGGTGGAGGCATGCAATGAGTCGCCGCTCCCTACCAGTACAGTCCGCGCGCGCCGGCGCCCTGTTGGTGGAGGCATGCAATGAGTCGCCGCTCCCTACCAGTACAGTCCGCGCGCGCCGGCGCCCTGTTGGTGGAGGCATGCAATGAGTCGCCGCTCCCTACCAGTACAGTCCGCGCGCGCCGGCGCCCTGTTGGTGGAGGCATGCAATGAGTCGCCGCTCCCTACCAGTACAGTCCGCGCGCGCCGGCGCCCTGTTGGTGGAGGCATGCAATGAGTCGCCGCTCCCTACCAGTACAGTCCGCGCGCGCCGGCGCCCTGTTGGTGGAGGCATGCAATGAGTCGCCGCTCCCTACCAGTACAGTCCGCGCGCGCCGGCGCCCTGTTGGTGGAGGCATGCAATGAGTCGCCGCTCCCTACCAGTACAGTCCGCGCGCGCCGGCGCCCTGTTGGTGGAGGCATGCAATGAGTCGCCGCTCCCTACCAGTACAGTCCGCGCGCGCCGGCGCCCTGTTGGTGGAGGCATGCAATGAGTCGCCGCTCCCTACCAGTACAGTCCGCGCGCGCCGGCGCCCTTGTTGCAGCAGTCGGAGGCGCCGTAGGCGTCGGGCCGCTTGCCGCACACGCCGCACAGCAGGCCCCACGCCAGCACCACGCACACCTTAACACGGACACGGAAAAATGAAAAAAATTAATTATTTTTGAGAAATGAAGTTAAAAATATAAAAAAATTTAAAACATCCAATCATTCCCAAAAATAGTCCCCCACTCGGCTATAAACTACACATCACAGAAAACTATACTAGTAGCCGACGGGCAAAAGGTGACAAGGTACGATAGACTAGTAAGTCTTTCATAGTTTTTGCTGTCTGTATGCTAATATTTTCGATTTCAGCGCCATCTGTCGGTCGCGTGAGTATGTGCCAGCACTCACCAGCAGCATGCCGACGGCGACAGCCAGCCCCGCGTAGCGGCGATAGGGCCCGTAGTGGCCGTGCGCGGCCGCCAGCTGGTGCAGCGCCGTCCGCTCGATGTCGTCCAGCTTGCTGTCCGCCACCGCCACCTGCTTCACCACCTCGTCCGCTAGGGACTCTAGTTTGGAAGCTGAAATAAGACCCTATTTTTAACACCATGTTCAGTGTGGGACGATGTTGATCGCGCCATAAAGTAGACTTAGTTTGACCCTTGGTCCTTAACTATATCCATACCAAATTTAATCTAAATCGGTCCGGTGGTTTAGCCGTGAAAACGTAACAGACAGACAGACAGATTTTCGCATTTGGAACAGTACTTTTTCCCGGGATGCTAGGTACCCTATGTCCTTCTCAGTACTCCTAACTATGTGCATGCGAAGTTTCAAACGATTACTTCAGTAAATAAAGCGTGAAGAGGTAACAAACAAATATACAAACTCACTTTCGCAGTTATAATATTAGTGAGATTTACAATATGGAAGTATGGAGACAAAATAATAAACATCCAACACCCACGTCATTCAGAAAAAGATCATTTTACATATTAACCTCATCGGGAAACGAACCCGGGACCTCTGTTGTGACAGCATGACATGGTGACCACTAGACCACAAGGTCTTCAGACCATAGCGTTGCCCACTAACACACACGGATCATGTTCCTATTGGTCTGGTTTCCCTAAAAATGGTAACGAAGATCAGACGACACTAACATCGTCGCCAAAGCTAGGACCGTGAATAAAAACAGACCCTGTGCTTTAAAACATAAACTGAGAATTTAATAAGGAACACATAATGAAATGAAGTGATTTATGAATGAATGATAGAATGTATGAATGAATGAACTAACGAATGAATGCACAAATGAAGAAGTTATAGAACGCACTCAAACGTCATGCTTGTGTCAATGTCAAAATGATTTCCCGCTCTTCTTGTGATCTCTGCACTGTCAATGGTTGTACGTTATTACACTGGCTTCGAATAAACTTAATTTCTATAAAATAACTCAGTTGTTCATTAACAAATAAATAAACAATTGAATGAACGAAGGAATGAATGAATGAACGTAGAATGGATGAATGAATGATAGAATGTATGAATGTATGAACGAATTAATGGACGAATTAATAAACGAATGAATGAACTAATGAATGAATTAATTAATGAATAAATGAATGAACAAATGAATGAACAAATAAACGATTGCATGAACGAATCAATGAAAATGATACAATGAATGAATAAACGAATTAAAGAACAAATTAATGAACGAATGAATTAATTAACGAGTCAATGAAAATTATTCAATGAATGAATAAATGAATTAAAGAACGAATTAATGAACGATTGAATGAATGAACGAATGAATAAACAAATTAATAAACGAATGAATGTATGATTAAATGGATGAATGAACGAATTATAAGATTAATTTAGATTTATTAGGTGACACATACTGACGTAAGCCATGGTCCTGAGCACCTGCGGCGCGTGCTCGTCCACGGAGCGCTGCACGCCGCGCCGCAGCGCCGCCAGCGCGCGCGCGCCCTCCGCCACCTCGTCCTGGATGCGCCCGTCCAGCAGCGCCGTCACGTTGTTCAGCAGCTCCGACACGTCCGGCATCTGCGGACAGCCGCACGGGGTGTGTGAGCGTGCGCCCCAAGAGATATGCCTCAGCGCACGGTCTAAACTCGTAACATACGATGTTTCACCACGGCACCCAAGAGTTTCTACAAAAATAAGGGATCCGTAGGAGAACGAAGGTTGCCGACTTAGCCCAACGGGCGGTGCAGTGGGAGGGGGAACATAACGCTACGAACCGATGACCAATGGGGCAGAAAGGTTCCCGAATGGCGAACATGCAACGGCAAGCGCAACAAGATGCTCGGATGACCTAAAGAAGGTCGCAGACAGGCGCTGGATGAAGGCCCCGATAAGCGGTCGTTCTGAAAATTCTTGGGCTCGCCCAAGCATGAAAACACATTATTATCTCACATATGATATATACACACATACATATTAACTACTTATATTAATTTAGATTATTGGGTGCGAAAGCCAAGTAAGTAAGTAAGTAAGTAAGTATATCTTTATTCACAAAAAAACATGGTATACATTGGTGTTACAATTATTAAATATTGTGTCACATGTTTTGTCATATTAAATGACGTGTGAATGCATAACGTGTCATATTGAATTATAACTTAAATTTTACATTATAAACATATTATCAAAGAAAATTGCATATCATAACAAAAAAAATAATAATAGGAAATTCACATGCAAATGTCATTGTTTACTCTGAAGGTCAAAAAATTCTTTAATGTCATAAAATGGTCTGTCATGTAGCCATATGCTTAGATTCTTTTTAAATGAGTAGTTAGTCAAGTGTTTCATATCATTGGGCAAACAATTATAAATACGAATACACATATTATGTGGACTGTTTAAACATTTTTTTGAGTGTGCTATATCATCTAGTACAAGTCGATGTGGATTTCTTTGAGGTCTATTATTTACATCAATAGCTTTCCTAAACAATTTTATGTTTTTATGTACAAATAAACATATTTCATAAATGTACAGAGATGGTAATGTCAAAATACCCATTTTTTTATATAGTGGCTTACATGTGGTGCGTGGAGGGACTCCACATATTGCCCTCACGCATTTTTTCTGGGCTATGAATGTCTTTTGCCATTCTGTACTATTACCCCACATCATTATACCGTAGCGCAGTACCGATCCCACATAAGCATGATATGATGTGGTGGCCGTTCTCATATCAGTTGCTTTTTTTACCTGTCTCAGAGCATACACAAATTGATTAGTTCGCTTACCTATGACATCAATTTGTTTTTTCCAATTCAAATCTTGATCAATAATTACCCCTAAGAATTTAGCACTTGTGACTCTATTTATGTTTTTTATATTTAATGTAAAATTGCAGTGAGGATGTTTAGAATTATTAAATTGAATGTAATTTGATTTATTCAGATTAATATTTAAATAATTATATTGTAGCCATTGGATAACTTTGTCAATTGTATTATTAATGTCATTTTCATGCTCATTTATTCCCTCATTGTCACGTTTTTTTGCTTTTGTTGTTATAATTATAGAAATGTCGTCAGCATATAAGATGCACTTATGGTTTGTTATATTGAAAATGTCATTTATATATAGCAAAAACAACAATGGGCCCAGCACACTACCTTGTGGTACGCCATTATTTATTTTTTTGTAGGATGATATATAAGATGACATTTCATTATTTAATATTTTGTTAATTACAACGCCTTGATACCGTTCATTAAGATATGATGCTATCCACTGCAGCGCTATTCCTCTTATACCAATTCTCTCACATTTATTCAAAAGCCTATCGTGTGACACAAAGTCATATGCTTTAGATAAATCGAAAAAAAGTCCTGTAGTAAAGTGGTTATTATTCAAGCTGGTGAGGATTGTATTTATTAGTGTATAGATAGCTAAGTTGGTAGATTTATTTTTTTGAAAACCAAATTGATTTTCGTGTATTATTCCATGTTTGTTACAAAATTTCATTAGCCGTTTAAACATACATTTCTCGAAAACTTTAGAAAATATTGATAAGAGGGTAATTGGTCGATAGTTATTTATATCATTTCTTAAACCTTTTTTATGTAATGGTTTCACCAACGATAGTTTAAGTGCGTTTGGAAAGATTCCGGAGGAGAAAGATAAATTTATGAGGTGAGTAAGTACAGTGAGTACTTCAGGGCAGCAAGATTTTAATATTTTTGTATTAACTCCGTCATATCCTTCTGAATTTGTATTTTTAAGGGATAGTATTTCCATTTTTACCTCCTCTTCTGTCATTGGTTCTACAAAAAAGGAATTGGGTAAGATTTCGTTTGAGCATGTTTGCGGTCTTATATTTGATGTCAGGTTTTTATTAGTCAAATTAATGAAATAGTTATTAAATGCATTTGCAATGTCACTAGGTTTATCTAATTGTTGATTATTAAATTTAATTTCCGTTATAGAGTCATGTGATTTTTGATTAGAAATTTCATTCTTGATAACCGCCCATGTAGCTTTTGTTTTATTTTGACTTTTGTCTATTAGAGCAATATTTGATTTCTTTTTTGCTTTTATAATACATTTTTTTAATAATTGTGAGTATTCTAAATAGCTTTTTTTATTTATTTCAGACTTATTTTTGTAGTATTTATATCTTAACAATCTTTTATTTTTACAACTAATTTTTAGGCCCCGACTAATCCATTTTTTATTGCTATTTGTTATATTATTAATTTTTATTCTTATTTTAGGGAAACAAAGATTATAAAATAGACAAAACAGTTCATGAAAGCGGTTAAACGCATTGTCTAAGTTTGATTCTTCATAAATCTCTGTCCACGAGAGACTACGGAGACATTCACGAAATTTGCAAATATTATCAAAACTATAATCCCTTCTATAGATCATGTACGACTTAGGTTTAGTACAGACAGATTGTATTTTAAAACTAAGCATCTGTGCCGTTTCGTGATCAGAAAGATACAGAGGTAAAACATCAGCAGAAGCATCCTCTATATTACTTAATATATGATCCAAACATGAGTTTTTTCGTGTAGGAACATTTATGTGGAGTTTAAAAGAGTAATTATTACATATATCATTCAGGTAGGTACTCTCTCTACTTGAATTGAGCGTATTGATATTTATATCTCCAATTATAACTACTTTGGATTTAAGTTTATTTTTCTTAGACATTTCGTGTAGCAAATTGTTAAGTTTGTCCAAGAATACTATTTTATCAGAGTCTGGAGTTCTATATACACATATGATAATTAACTTGATGTTAGGGACTTCTATTCCACAAACTTCAAACGTTGATTGTGCTTTGTATTTATTGGATAAAGTAAATTCATTATAAATTAAACCTTTTTTTACTAGAATGCAAGTACCACCTCTACATTTTGTTCTATTATATGAAGTAGCAAACTCATAGTCATTCATAGTTACAAATTTTTCAAGTCCATCCTTTAAGAATGATTCTGAAAAACACATTACATCAGGATATTTATTTTTTTCTTTAAGTTCCTCAAGCGTTAGTTCCAATAAATCTTTTTTGTCTAAAATACTAGCAATATTCTGATGAAAAATTTTAAATACATTTTGTTTGTCTTTATTAACTTTTGCCTTTGAACTTTTACGAGACACGAAAAAACTTTGATTTTTCAATTTTTGGAAAGTAGTTAAACAATGTACCTTTTTTGCTTATATTGGGTAATACTACATTTTCAACCTGTGGTTGAGAATTGAGTTTTTGACACTTAAAATAATATGTTATTTTACCTTTGTGATTATCAGTACATTGCTTTTGATTATACAGTTCATTATTCATCGTTTTATTTCTTGCTAATAATATGTTTTTCAGTTCCTTAAAATTTAAATATTTTTTGCTATAATCTAAACAATCAATGACATGGTTAATTGACTGACATAAATAAAACAAATTTTTATACTTGCATCTCACAAAATTACAATTGTTATAAATGGAGCAAATTTCATTAATTCCATTATTTATATTGTTAATATTAATGTAATCATTCCTAAATATATTGAGTAAAAGTATGTCATTATTCCTAAACCTATAGCATAATTGCTTCAATTGCGATGTCAAAATTTTTAAATCGTAGTCATTTTCACCTGTACATATTACCAATTTGTCATTTATATTCATGTTAAAGTTATTAAAACAGTTTTTTATAACATCCGATGTGAGGGCATTTGGCTTAGTTTCTGATATGACAGTATATTCTTCATATTTGGAATTTATTCTAGACTGGATTAAAGCTGAAGCTAAATTGGAACATTGTTGCGTACCAAATATATAGATCTTCCTTTTTTCTGTGTTGTTCTCTGAGTTTTTATTTTTACACGACTGGTTATGTTTGGTTTCTTTATCTTCATTGGACAATTTCTGCTTCAGGAGGATTACGCAATTTTTTTGTTGTTCTATTTCTAATTCTATCTTTTTTATTTTATCTTCTATGTCCTCTATTTTAATTTTAGAATCTTCTTCTGGTGTCATTTCCAGATCCAATAAATTATTATTAATAGGAGTTGAGAATATTTCTGGGGATTGTATAAGACGTTGAATTTTCTTTTTTTTTATACTATTGATCAATTGATTTTCCGTAAGTGGTGATTGACATAATGATTTTAATGTTCTATTTTCTTCTATTAATTTATCGATTTGCCTTTTTAGTTGATTGTTTTCTATTATTATATTTTCTAGCTCTTGTTCTAGTTCTGATTTAAGTTTAGTGTTGTGTTCTTTTAATTCATTAAGTGTTGTGGCATCTGTTGTTGTGAAATCAGCACTTCTTGACAAAAGGCTAGTGCTCATGTAAGAATCATCTACAATGTCAGTCATATTTATTTGAGTAAGAACCTGTGAGTCTATGAGCCGGGATGATGAGTTAAGTGGTGTTTGTGGCGAAGGTTTATTTGTTTTCAGTGGTGATTTTTTACGTTTTGTTACATATGATACATTGCTCTTATTAAGTTCTACTGGAACTTTAGGCTTTTCTAAACAAATTTTACATTTCCACTTATTTTTTTTTTCCGTCTCCATTAAATTCCACAGTTTTTCCGAGAAGCCTGCACAGTCAAATTCATAATGATTTTTACATTGAGAGCATTTGAGCGCACTTTTTATGTCAATATGTTTTTTACATTTTTGACAAATAATTGGTATTGATGTCTTAGTACTGTTTGAAGTCTTTACCAATATTTTTGTGGACATAGTTGTGTATTTATATTAACGTGGAAAAATGTAACATTTATTGGGCTGTTCAACTTAATCCTTAACTCCTTTGCTTCTTAATTGAAATTGATAGCTGTCACTGTCAGTGTCGTGAAATGTCATGTAATTTAGGCAGATGTCAATCTTGTGAAGTGTTGTTTATGTCGTGCGCCGGGTGACCGGTTGTGATGTAAAATGTGAATAATTGTTTCTAATTGGTCAATAATCCATGTAATATTTAAAATAATATCAGTTATTTAAATTCACAAAAACTTCTGAACGTGTTTTCTCCGATTATTATTGTGTTGTATTGAAACTTTTGTGATCATACCTTAGCGCAGGAATTGGAGGTTAGTTTCATCACTTATTTACACTAAACACTCTTCAATTTCTTTGTATAATTATCGATATCACTTGGAGCTTCAAATATACGTCTTTCTTTGTTGACAACCGGAAGTACCGTTTATTTAAATCCTTTAAATGTAACTAAATAAATTAACCGACTTGATATTACAAGGATCTCACAACTTTTAACAGTAGAACAATTAAGCGAGACTTGAATTTTTTACAAGTTTTGTTTTTGGTGGCATTTTATGTATAGTTGCATTATCTTCGAACAGGAATATAATGTTTAGAACCACTTTTATACACTGTCATTTATTGAAAAGTAGCTCATATTGCAGCGCTAACGAAGTAGAACAAAACTTAAATAAAATAACAATATTATGATGATAAATGAATTGTAATGATACTCACTGTAGGGAAGTACTTGTCAAGCATCTAATCCGAGATGGCATGAAATAACGTTGGAAGATTAGTGAGGGAGAACCATAATTAAAAAGTATTCCAATCGAAAAAAATGTCATGTAAATAATTAGCCGTTGAAGGAGCTCGATAGCCTAGCGGGGCATGCATATTCTTAACGAAAACACGCGGCAAGCGAACGACCAGCGCATCTTAGCTAGGATTGGGCGGCATTAGTGGCAGTTGATTTCCTCCGTGCTTTAGAAGGCATTGGCCCCGGCTGTCATCGCTAGATGGCAATTGATAGACTTAAAAATCTGACAGCATTGGCCAGTAATACACCCGGATCATGTTTCTATTGATCCGGTTTCCCTATAAAAAGGGTTACGGAGGTCTTCAGGGCGGCAGTCACTCCATTGTTAAAACTAGAAGCGCTTTATTAAAACGATATTAAAATTCGTCAATGTTTCGAGCGGGCTATTTTTGCAGGCCCGTAGTGAGCAAGAGAGATAACGCAATACAAGTTTTAACACTTTCGCTGACAGTAACGCCTCTCGACGTAGATAACAATTGACTGTCATTGTTATTACGATTACTGTCCGCGAAAGTGTTAATACATTATCTCGCTTGCACATTCGTTTCATTGTACCGCCAAATCAGGAGCATGATTGAAAGCGCGCTCTGGGCTCTGAAGCTGTCAGCTGAAGTATATCGTCACCTGGCTGTACTGTATGTCGGTGTTGAGCTCGCCGATGCGGTGCTTCCGCTGCAGGTTGAGGCAGGCCGGCATGTCGCAGTCGGCCAGCGTCTGCAGCAGGCTGCGCTTCACCTTGCGGAGACCTGTCCAGGTGCACACCGACACAAACACAATACATTAATGCGAAGCCGACTGCCGAGACCTTCTAAAATATACGAGGATGATATTTCGGCCGATGCTTGTATAGTCTTGCGAGGAAACTACAAATGTCAAATTTAACACTGACGCCAGAAGATCTAGCTATGAACCTTTTAATATTTTTTTAAATGCGCATACATGTGTAAAGCAACTTTTTATTATATTAAAGAAGTTTATCGCGTTACACGAGCGTTCATATCCGCTTCAACTTGATCGATACCGGTTTGTCTGAACAGCACAGGGTGTTGTGTCTTCGATGCACAACTGATTTAAGTAAATATATTAATTACTAATTCACAAGTTACATTATTGTATTGATCTTAAAAATATGACGAACTCTTATTGCTCCTATTAAATTTCGCGCCAATGAACTTTTTTTGTATTTTTCTCGCAACTTGTTTTTCTAAGTGGCTAGAAACAATTTTATCAGAAAGTAATACTATACATAGAAGAACAAAAAGTTTCTTAACCACATGATTTTCACCACGAGCCGAGTATGGCAATCTACTACCATACACCTGTCCGGGAAAAACCTTAAGGTTACGTTAGGACTAACCTAAGGTTGGCTGGAAGAAATAGCATTAGCGATAAGTCCGCCTTTGTACACATTGTGTTTTTTTTCATTTACTTGTATCAACATGCATAATTTATGTAAATGGTACAAGAAAGAGTATATCTATCTAAACTATGGAGTGAAGTCCTCTAGTTGTATCTCCATCTCCCTCACCCGCGTTGAGCTGCCCCGCCTGGAAGCGCAGCGTGGCGGTGGTCTGCTGCACGTCGCGCAGGTCGCGCTGCACGTCGTCCAGCCGCAGCACCATGGCGTGCAGGGACGACACGGCCGACGCGTGCGACATCGAGCTCAGCTGACGGAAGATCACGTCCGCCACACCTGACCAAGAACAATTATTCTTATTCGCGATAATAGATAGCGCCACAAGAATCAAAACGATTCAACTTAGACCAGAGTTCACTAACATATAGTTGAATTTAAAACAAACGTTTCACTTAAAATGGAAATCAGAAACGGTTATTTTATGTTGATGAACTCTACTGTTGGTAATTGATCCCGCTTATATTTGGCGAAAAAAAAGTGACAAATTGTAAAACACAACTTTTTTTAAGTACCTTCATCCTGCCACAAACTGATTTAGTGCTTTATTTAATAAGTTATGAAATTTCGACACATAGTGTCTCATGGGATCAATAGATGGAGTTTGTGTAGTTTTGTATGAATAATACACTATATGTAAAATAAAAGTTATCGCTTTTTCTTTGTAAATGATTAAACATTGGTACATTAACTCTGTATTCATGCCTTCCGAAGCACCGAAGGAGGTCAAGATAAAAATGCTACTAATGACGACTTATCCAAGCTAGACATAGACAGGGCTCTTTGTCGTTATGAAATAGGCTATTGAGCTATTCGGAGATATTATTTTGTTTAAAAATGATCAGCAACAACATGTTTGATACCCTGGATGACGCTGCTGACTCCACCCTGTGAGTAGTTGGCGTACGTCTTGATCCGCTGGTGGATGCCGCCGGCGGTCTGGTTGAGAATCGCGCGCGCCGTCCGCGAGCCGTTCTTGATGTTCCTGGGCAGGTTGGCGAGGCCCTCCTCCACTTGCTGCTCCGTCGTGAACGTGCACACCACGCCGAACCTGCGGAAACACATCTGCTATGGCATCTCTCTCATTTAGATTGCCTCCGTGATCCAGTGGCTAAGATTCGATTCCCACGGGAAGCATGCTTTTCGAGGAACCACTCAAGAGACGGGAATCAGGGTGTGCATGGTCGATTGACCGTGACCGTGAAATGATGGTGATCTAACGAGAGGCGGGTGCTATCGGAGGTAAAAATATAACCTACGACAGTACGCGACCACCAGCATCCGCTTTGGTGCTGAAGAATTACAATCGAAGAGAATACAAATCTCTCTTTATTAAACTAAACTCTACCCTCCGAATTAAGAAACGTTTGATAAGCCCATTTTAACCAAAATATGTTTTGGCTCTTTCTCTCTTACCCGACACTTCACGAGAAAGAACGAGACGAAAAATATTTTAGCTAAAATAGGCTTAACAAACGTTTCTTAATACGGGGGTACAGCTCTAATGACTGGGCAAAGAATATCATGCAAATTCTTGATCACAATAATTGAGATACTACCGTCATGCGCAGCATCACCAGGTGAGTTGGCCAACGCTATGACTTACAGGTACAAAGTGAGAATCGAGATAAGCAGGATAGCTAGAATGCCTCGGAGGCAGCCGTCGTACTCGCAGTCGATGGCGGCACATGGGGCAGCAACACCAAGACAATTTGCCAAGTTGAGGCTATGAGAGAGAGAAAGGGAGACTTACAGGTACAAAGTGAGCATCGCGATGAGCAGGATAGCCAGAATGCCTCGGAGGCAGCCGTCGTACTTGCGGTCGAAGGGCCGCCGGCGCCGGCCCATGCGGCACATGTGGCAGCAGCACCAGAACAGCCTGAAAACATGACACAAGTCAGCCACGACTGCTACTTCCATATGAATTCCTATCTGACTAATAACTTGCCTGTTTATAAAATAGGCTGAATGGCTAAATTATTTTGAACAATGGGGGTAATCAATGTGATTTAAGGCATTTGACTTATGAGGTAGAAATCATGGGGTAAGTGTATGCCTGATTGAAGGTAAACTTGATAGGCAAATAAGAAAAATATTTGCAGCTTTGCAAAGAAAAATAAGGGCCCTTGGCCTGCAACGCTCTAGTCAAGCAAATAATTTGTGATTTGTATGCCGATCCTGGCCGAACATAATTATCTGTCTCTTTTTGCTTAACATCGACACTGCATTTAATTTATGTGTATGTTACTAGAATATGTTCAACAAATAAAGCATCATGAAAAGTATCAATAACGATGACGCACCCGACGATAGGTAGCAGCAGGCCGAAGATAAGGAAGAAGACCACGAAGGAGATGGGCCCGATGTAGTGCGGCACCAGCTCCCGCCAGCTCAGGTTCTGGTTGAACTCGATGTTCCCGTCAGAGATGTTGACGCTACCTGGAACAGCAAGCCATTCGAGATTTAATTCAAAGGTGTTTCAGGGATGGAGACTCGTATTTTTAAAACCCAAAAATAACGGTCATTACTCTGGTAAATAAAATCAGCGGTTAATTTTAGGGTACAGATACCGGTTAATACAGTTATTTTTCAGTATATACCGGTTGAGCGAAACCATAATGATAACGGAAGCATTTTATTTATTTTACCCCGTTTTCGATCCCTGGTGTTGGTTTGGTAACCATAGCCAGACTAACTCATTATCAAGGCGAAATAAGCCCAAACTGATTATTGCTTCCCGTGGTTATTTATTCAGATTATTTCTTAATCATAATAATATGATTGAATTACCCCATCTTATATTATAAATGCGAAAGCTAATATAAAAGCTAAATTTCCAATTTCTGTGTGTGCATGCAACATGTAATATTTTAGACCGGTAGTTTTATTGCTGTATCGAGGGAAACCGTAGCCATCGCATACACGTTCCTCAGAGCTAATAGCATAAAGAGAACATTAAAGCCTCCAAGCTTATTTCAAGCAACTAATGATATTCTTATCACGCGTATAAGATTGCTTGAAAATTCTAACTCTTTACGCACTGTAAAGTCATTTAAGTGCGAGGTAGTACCTACTCAAGCCTTTTCTAAAAATAATACGCAAACTCATCGGCTAGTAACAGTTACACAGCTTGTTGAAACAGGATGTCTAAATAAATTACACGGAGAATTAAGAACAGTAGACTCTAAACTGGGATGTAGTTAACTGATAGCGTCTTCAATTGCATCTCATCAAGGCAGGGGGCATCACTAGCCAGCCAGCCCTTACTGCCATTAACATCATATTGAACTTTATGTTTATATACACATAAAGTTGTTTTTCGAAGCGAGAGTGGCCCGTAATCGTGTCGCGGCCGACGGCTGTACAATTTGATCAATTGCCGGCGTGATCCACTTTCGGTACGAACTCTGGCACACTAGATGATAGTGCTTAACACGTTCCGTAGGGGGGATACGACTCTAAATTGTAAAAGAACTATCATTATAATTGGCGTATGGTTAAACGGGGAAAAGAGAGCCAATAAAGGGCCGTCAAACTACTCGGTCACTTCTTTTTCTACCTTTCCCCGAGTTATGTACTACTATAATAGTAGACTATTTGAGTCTTAATGTTTTCTGGATAGTTTACATAATGCATTTCGTCCGAGTGGCAGCTAGTTCAATTCGTCTTGTAAACTATGGTGGACATTTGACTTTATAAAAAGAGTAAAAAGTTGTTTGTCTGTTCATTTAGCATATTCCTAACTAGTGTTTTAATAATATGTAAAATAAACCTTGCCTTCATCCTTTATGGATGTGTCATAAATTCTTGGAAATCAATTTCCTCCTCATGATTTCAACATTAGTTTTAAAATATTGTCTTCAAGTAAATGGTGTTTTATGTTATTTCTATTATATTACAATTCATATTTATCAACCGACTTATAAAAAGGCGTATGTTTTCAAATCGGTTCTGTTTTTTTTATGTTTGTTATCTCCTAATAATCTAACTTCAAAAATTCTCATTTTGCTGGAAATAATATACTTACAAAAAGTATTCGAAATAATTCGACTTATTTTGAGTGAGGGCGAGTATCGTAAAACATTACCTAAAAGAAACGCGAGCAATATACGCGGGCAAAGCTAGTGGCACTGTTACGTCATGAGAGAATGAGTCAAATATGATAAGAAACTAAATTTCAATATGACGCTCAGTCGGCTCGTTGGTCTAGGGGTATGATTTTCGCTTAGGGTGCGAGAGGTCCCGGGTTCAAATCCCGGACGAGCCCAAACAAATTTTGTTTTTTTTTTCTATTTTTTACTACTGATTACATTATATACTGATTCTTTAAATGTAACTTGTGTAACATGGTATATAGGTACTTTAGGTACCTACTTAGTTGTTTGCGTGTAAACAACACATTTTGACGTTCTAGCTAGTACTACAAACAACTAATTTGTTAATTAACTAAAATAACGGTGCGGCGGTGCGTAATGCGTGGTTCCGTCCGTCGCCATTCGCAACCCTGAACCTCGCGTCGCACGGATCTCTAACATTTTAACGGAAAGCCAAGTTCACGAGGAGAACGTTACACTTATAGTTGTTTAACTATGTCATTAACGTCGCTGTAATCTAGGTTGACTTTCTTGTTTTCGTTCGAGTCGCCCCGCACGCGCCAATCTGAGTCGCAGAAAAAACCCCCATTTTATAGTAAGCAAGTACTTGTTGGGATTGGGACACGTTGAGAGAATGGAGGAAATACAGTCAGGCCGTGATGAGAGCAAGCAAGAGCATATAAATAATTAATATCTAAGAGAACGAAGCAAAAAACACGTCTATACGATACGAAGGTATCCCAAAACATTTGTCAATTTCGGCCAGCGATTGCGTTGAAATCCTCAGTTTCAGTATTTGAACCTATTGCGTTCCTTCTATTACCTATCTGTGCTATTTGTACATCTTTGTTTTGGACGTTACCAGGCCTTCATCAATCAAAACATGCAAAAACGCGGAAGTCCATCCGCGCAAACCGTACCGCTTTGTAATTAACCAGAGGTCCTCCACATCTGCCGGAGATCCAACCACCACCGGATTGAGATGAAGCGGGCCAAGGGAACTGAACAATACACACGTTACTAATTAAAAGGTTGCTCAATGAGAAGCAAAAACAAAACAAAACAAAGCACGCCACGCGCCGCTAATATCTGGTAAATGTCAAATGGACAACTTTAAAGAGCTGTACTAAATACTTGTATATAACATGGCGAATGAACATGTCACACTAATAATAAAACATGAAATTTACCAGGACTTCGAATCGAAGCACCATGAATAAGTATTTAAAGGGAAATACTGTACAAAGAGAATGCCACTTCATTTATACTGCTAAAAGAGCTTAGCACAAGATTGATAGAAAGTTTTTTACCCTGTGTCCCGTAAATTATCATCTTGTAAGAATTCCAGTACCATTTTCAAGTAATCGGGCTGTAAGCGAGGGCACTCTAGCTGCAGTACAGAAACTTGAGCCCTTATTAAATCGACCGTTATGATGTCGTACGGTATTCACGACGGGTCGCTCACACAGTGTTCAATTCGATATGGCGTCGAATAGAAATAGCTTGTTTTGTACAAATACAATGACAGCGTACAGTAAATATAGATTCTCGAACGGCGACTGGCAGTCTGTCGACCAACATCTCTGCTCAGGCTGTTGTCAGTATTTTCACAAAGCACGGCGCATGTTTAGTTTGGGAGCGGTTGTACAGTTGGACTGATTGTGTGAGAATGGGAATGTTTACCTAACAAACAGACGGATATGCGGAATACGTTATACATCATACTGTTACACTACTGTTACTTTTATGTCATGTTACAAGTCTTGAATTATTTCTATCCAATCATCTCAATTTACCAAGAATGCGTCCACTCCACCAGCGAATCGCGTGATATTTCATTAAAAGCAAACTGCCTCTGGCGTCAATTTTACCACAATACGGAATATACTTTGTAAATTTTTTTCCACTATGGTTTGGACAACGCAAGCTTGTATTAACTAATGGTCTGGTCCGATTTGGTGCTTTAAAGGCAAGCTAATTATATGGTCCAGTCCAGGACGCCACTTGATAGTTTTCAAACAAACCACATCAGAAACCACAACGCAATTAAGAAAAAACCAGGGTGTTTAAGGTAATATTGTATATTTTTATATAGGTAATTAGAGAGTACTAAAATCTCAGCCAATACATTCCACTTCTAATCTGTTGTTTTAGGTCAACAGAACTTGCAACCTGAGTGGGTGGGTTTCAAGTTAGCAATAAGAAACCAAGCATTAAAAAATGTGCCAAAATGTTTCTGACTTCAGATATCCTTGCACTGTTATGGTAATACCATACAAAGAAATGTTATGATGACAAAACGAGACTTGTCAAGTAGATCTGTGAGTCATATTGGCACAAATAAATTGATATATATCCGATGTCCGATGCCACCCATGCAATCTGCTTTGCAGTGAACAGGTTTTGCATGGGTTTCACCGCCCAACCTGCCACCGCATGACCGTGCAAGATTTATTTAGGACCTGTAAATTATGTTGCCAATAAAACACAATGTGATCGTCGCTAGCCTAAAGCACTATGCCTGTTTCAGCATAAAATTTCATCTTTAAGACCCTGACAATCTATAGAAGTGCTAAAGTATCAAACAAAGACGAAACAAAGATTGCTATCCCCTTATTCGAGTACAACTAATTCTGGTTACTAGTCATCTGATAGTATTCGTTAGTTATGATTCCATCAGCACAGAATTAGCGGGAAAAGCCTTGGCCATGCTGCCACCGTCACGGTTTGCTGGTCGCCGATAATGCTCATGTAAATACATGTAATGCTGGTTACTCGTGTTGCGACACAGATCGTTACCATGTGAAGCCGTGGAACGGTTCCACGGGCGAAACTATTTGGAGGCACTTGAACTTGAAGGCGCTGTTGTATTTGTGGTTGCATATAAAATAGTATGCTATGCTCACACTAATTGAACGGCTTGTCGGACTCTCCAGATAAGGTGTTTAAGAAAATGCCGCTATGACAGAATTTTATACATGTCACTTGTAGAGATGACGTAAAAACGATCCAATTATTAATATTGCCCTCTACTTACCAAAAAATAAGCAGGGTTCTAAAAGACCGCTTTCAACCTTGCTAACGATTAAAAAAAACAAATAAATGGGTGAATAAATGACTGTATTAAAAATGTGTTAATGCCGATTGTTTTAGATAGAACAATGTGTGGCGTACGAGTACAAAAAATGCTGACCCCAAGTAGATGGTAATAGGCCAAGAATAAGAAGAAGACAGCATTGTACTCAGAACTAAGTGAACCTGGATTATATTGGATTTGCGAATACTGAGATTTGAAATAGTAAGAGCTATCATAGCATTTTCTTTACCAAGACAACACAGGGAAACATCGAGTTTGTCAGGCGGATGAGGATACAAACACAGAACCAGTAGGATATCATCTCGGAACTGATCTTTTTGGCGTTCAACGCTCTACTTTAGGAGGTTTCATGCACGTGTAGCTTTATTACACGCTAATTGCTAATAACTGCTAAGTAGTTATTACAGTAAGTATGCGTTTTGTAACACCTGCAATCAGGCTATCGCCTTGATCTGGTTCTTGCACACATAGCACGTGCAATGTATAAAGAACTGGGCCGAGAGCAATAGCAGCATGCAACATAACTATGAGTCCAGAGTCCAGACAGACAGAACAAAGGAATAGAATAAATAATATTGATCTTCAAAGGACCTCATTAAGTGCTGGAGATAACAGTCGTGCGGTGTTTATATATATATATATATATATATATTATTTGATCATACATATATTTTTATACTTTCGTAAAAGAAGCTCAATGTTATCTTTATGCGGTTTCTCTCCCCAGACCATAGCACATTTTTAACTGGCTCTGCTGATTCAGCGACCTGCAGACTCAGAGACTTTTTCGATAGACAAAAAATTTTAAATGGTTTATTACATGATTTATTATGATTAATTAATCATAATCATCACTAACATGAAGAATAAGAAAATTATCTTGATGTAGTAACCCCCTTTAACTTATTTTTTAACCACTAATAAATAAGTGTCAAATCTACAAATATTTTTCACTTGAATTTGGGCGTGAATGTTATCAGTGTTCCAAAGTATATCTTTGTGACCCTAAATGTACCTGTCTCATTATTATATTGTTCACATTTATACAAATAAACAATAACAAAAAACTTACTAATTGCTTGGCATTTGCTTGTCATTTCTCACGAAAGTAATTCTTGCAATCCTATTGTACTATGAATTAATTTTTATTTCAGATATTCGTTTTTCAGTTACCATTCGTTCAAGTAAGTATCTGTAGGTAGAGCTAAGAATATCTCTTGAGTTTAATGTTTAATTGTATAACGTGTTAACGTTTAAGAGTTCGTCTATAAATGCGACTTTCGTAATGTAATATCCACTTTGTTGTAATATTTAAATAAGCGCTAATCAAACGGAATATAAACAATTGCTTGCTGGCCCGGTTAAGTGCCAATTTAGAGGTCATACTATTCAGGGCACTTAAAATATAAAGTACGCAGAAACATTGAGCCACAGTCGTATACTATTTTGAATGCTCAAGTCGTTTCCATACAAATTTATCAAGAGTATGCCAAGTCTTTCTTCAGACAAAGGCGGGAACGAAAAACTTCTTTCATTACAAGTGCTGTAATGTAACTGCTCTTACAGCAAGATGTTCGAAAGGTCGAGAGGCCCTCTTGGAGTAAGTAGATACACTCTGATGTCGGTTCATCAGAAATAAACACCACTTCTGCCTTGGACACGGTGCGAAACAAAGAACACTTGAAAAATGCTGAATATAATTTTTCATACGTTTGTTTGGCGTATAACGGTGCAACTGGTGCACAGATTTTGGTGTCTGGTGCTTCAAATTTACTAATTAGATTTTGAAATCAAATAAAAAAGTCTTTCCCGTACCGGGAATCGAACCCGAGCCTCCTGGGTGAAAGCCAGGTATCCTAGCCACTAGACCATACGGGAGATGCATATCAAGTATAAAATTAGCCATCATTATTATGAATGTGCACAGATGACGTTATTAATCTTTAAATTCAATAGGTAATTGGAATTCATTGATGACGGTATCAATGCAACTGGAATTACAATATGGTTTTAATGAGACTATTGTTTGTGATGGGAACTGATAACTGAAAGGTTGTTGAACTGTTCAGCCGAAATTGCCCGGCCTGTTGCTGAATTGGCGGGGGCGGGGCGTGGGCGGGGGTCCGCGGGGGTAAGGGGGTGCCGAGCCAGCCTTTGTGAGGTGCAAGGGATCGATAGCTGCCGGCGCTGCAGACGGTCATGGATGTAAACACGCACTATCTAACTGATCTGGACTTATTTGTATTAGTATGAATATAGTATAGTTGACAGAGGAAATGCGTCGTATTTTTGTTCAAACGCGTAAATCTTCTGAAGGCTTCTGACAATAACGCTATATTGTTCTCAGTACCCGAATAGCTCGTATGACAATTGATACGTTATCATTACAATCAGCTGTAACAAAGAATACGTAAAAGACAGTATAACGTCACATTCTGTGAAGGATCGGCTCGGCTTACACTTGTTTAGCGAGCGTATGTCAATACTCCGGGGAAGCAACACGACACCAGCTGATGCAGTAGATGTCTGTTTGTACAGGTGTAGTGTCACACCTGATACTGTATATTTATGATCGTACCCACGTCAGGCACGTGCCCAGTCTATGTATACAAACACTAGAATAGTGACTAGAGTACAGAGAGAAACAGCCAGATCAACCAAACTAAGTTATACGGAGTAATACTAATGTAACTAATCCGAAAAACAATTTATTTCATATTTTTTTCTTTCCATAAGGATAATTTTATGTACGTTTTTCTAATCTCATCGAAGATTTCATTATTCTCACTATTCTTGTCTTTTTTGACCAGCTAGTTTATGCCAATTGTATCGCCAACAGTACATTCCGAATCTTTCTAAATTGTGGCAGTGAAGAAATGTTAAAATTTGTAAAAATTTTGACTAAAAATGTGTTTGCAAGAAAATAAACGTGTATATATAAATAAAGAAGCAATGCCCGGAAGCAACATTCCCATCTTAAGAATCAGAGATGAACAAAAGAAAAGATAAAGAGATTCAGAGGACAAAGGCGTGGGCGACACGAGCAAGGACACCGGATGCCGGGCTCCGGTGCGATCTGGGTGGGTGCCGATGCCGATCAACGTAAGTACTACGGAGTACGGAGAGATTTCCGACAAGTGGAAGTGCTCGACATAGATTAAAGGTTTCTTAATAGCAATTTTGCCTGTGTGCCTTGCCTGGTTAGCCAGCGGGATAATTCTGATCGAACAAAAATTTTGATTATTTCTTTTAGCATAAGAAATTATTCCTTTTATACTTTTTTCTATAAATAATAGATCATCCACACCAAAGAGTAGAATGGATTTTCAATATTTTCTGTTAAATATTTCAGTCAATTAGCAGGAACCACATGAAACGTATCAAACATCGACTCATATAAAAACCAAACATAATATGGATATTTCGAGATGGTTTCGCCGACTGACCTAGAATTTTATAACCCATTGAACTTGTCCGATAAGAAAACGTGTTGCTGATTACTTATCTAAATCGATCGTAGCGTGCAGTGTGGTGGACGTGACGATGCTTACCTGAAACAAAAAAGATAGGTAAGAACAATGGATAAAATAACGTATTTACATGGATATTTACATAATCAAATGCTCCGTGCTGACTCTACTGCTTTATAAGAGAGACTCTATATAAGCCTATGAAATATGCCATAAATTTAGGAACCTGCAAAAAGACACTAGCGTTAAAAGCGAAGCTTCTATACTTATGGACAATATCCAATGCAGTTGGCTTGCATTTCTAAAAATCCTCATTGTCGTTGTTTCAACCCATTTCAACAACTAAAAGTCTACTGTTTGAAAGGAATTCACGGAGAACTCGAAATACGAGTACAATGCCAACTGCTTCAATTTTCATCATGATTTATGAAAAACAACAAAGTTTGACACAGTCACAACATAAGACTAATGTCTTTGAGTTTGAGTTGAGATCTGCATGATCCACATGCATGGCCTTTTCACCTATCTTCCCCTTTCGCGTCAATTGGTAACCAATAGTATTGTAAATGCAGGTATTTATTTGCAAGATCAATCGATATTGCTCATATTGGTGCCAGCTTTTACAATCGTTCGACCTCAAAATAATAGACGTTACTAATTAGCGTTAGACAAGTGCACTTGATTGTGTCATGTGGCAGTGAAAGTGTTTCCACGGTCATGTTCGCATGCGAGTGGCCGAACAATGTGGAAAGCGGCATGACACGCCCAGACCATTGTCACCGTGGGTTAACGGCAAACATGAACAGTAATATAGTTTGACCAGCTGCTGATATAAGACTTCTAATTCGAATGAGAATCTAGATAGATAAATATGAATCAGCTCAGGAGACTAATGGTCTTAAAAAACCAAAGATACTACAAACTAACAATACCAAAGGCCTACAACATGAGGTTGTTCAAAAATCTGTGAAAAGATTTCACAGTGATCGCCAACACGCACGTGACACCCTTGTTGTTGCAGGCTTCTATAGGTATCGGTGACCACTTCCGATCAGGTGGGGCGTGTCCTGTTTGCCTACCAAATGGTATTAAAAAAAACTTTAAAAAAATATAGTGCTTTGATACAGTATACTCTCTCCTTTATCGTTAACGAGAGCTATTTGCCTTTTAGATACGCCAGTTTTATGAAGATTGATGATGGAATAGCAATAATATAATAGACTATTATACTATTATATTTCTGTGCTACTACTATGAATCGCGATACAGACGAGAAATATTTAAGGTAATAAAAACCTAAAAATAACAAAAGTTCTGATATAGTAGTAGTAATAGTAGATTAGAGCTAATTCAGATGACATCTAGCTCTAGGCAGCATCAAATCTTCAGTTTTAATCTATCCTAAATAGTTTATCTACTTACTACGTTCGATATCGACGACCCAAAGTGGATCCTGCCTGGCATCCTAAATAATTTTAAAAACTTTTTACAGCCATTGCAGCTGAATTCCTCGGAAACTCTGTCTAAAATCGGGCTAATATCATTGAACAGTTCCTGGCATCTGGTACAAGTTCGACGGGGCTTTCTCGCCGGGAAAGCGGACCGACGATCAGACACATTAGACAGGTATCTCTTGAGCGTGTCTCCGCAACATCAGCTTCGACACGCCTTCACTTCATGCTTGTTAGGTCAATAACGGAGCGCTAAACTTCATATAGAGGGACACACGCGACTAGTTATATTTCCGGCTTCACATGAACGAGCATATTTCGGTTATTTTTCTGCGGTTGACCACGCACGATTTACACGTGCAGATCTAGGTATTAGTCTAAAATGAAGCTGAAGCTTTTAAAAGACCGCCTGGGTCTGGATGGCCTGCAATATTTCGATTAAATTTGTAGCAAATAATTCGGTCCAAAAATTTCTAGCTTCATAAAGCACCAAGCTACGACCCGCACACGCATCGCAGGACTTTTACTCTTCGGGCCACTGATTCATATTGTCCTTAGGGCTCACACAAGCGTGTACGTATCTATATCGTTGGCTTGCCCTCTATCCTCAATATTTACTTTACACCTTATCTCAACTTAGCTAAGGGATTTGGAGGGTCGTCCCACAGGGAACGTCCCAACCCTACACAATGACCTCATGTTCAAAGAATTTTCGTCCTAAATGTTCACAATGAGTTTGAGTTTTTAGAATATTAAGTTCATTGTCTGTTCGTACTATAGCTAAGCTACTAAAATTAAGAAAAAATCATTCTATCCACTTAGATACACAGATCGAATCCGCATGAAGATACACTGCAACCACAGAAATTTTATAGCCTGCAACATTTTCTCACTGGGGGTGGTCTCATCCGTGGATACTTTACATCGGTATAAAACAAACACTTGCGAATTGAGAATGCAATCATAACATAACACGGGACGGGATGGAAATAATCAGGCGCAATCGTGGGTGGGAAACGAGACCGTTGAGGGGAACCACCGCCTCACGGAGGGGACGACAAGCTGACACAACTGTTGCATTTATAAAATAAATTGTACTACAAATAATGTCTTCTTTTTGACGGGCAAGAGGTAGCGCTGAGCAGGTAATGTTGGAGAGCTCTTAGGTTTCAGAGGCAAGGATAGTCTTTGGGTTGCTGTCGCATCGCAGTAAGAATAATGTCTTAAATCTCAAAAATATCAACTGGTTCTGATGAATGTCTGTGAATCTAAATTTGTTTGGATGACGCCAACTAAGCGAGCTATGGAAGCTTGTCATTCGTTCGCATCTGGACCGGACGCGTACCCTCTTTGCTGCATGCCCTTTGTTTTTTGAGTAGGAGAAGCAATGTGTGCATGCTTATTTACAGCTTTATTTTTGCCTGTGTTGAATCCGTTGATCATACTCCGTAACTTTATTATTGAGTTAATCGTCCGATAAAACTTATTGCTGGTGGTGGAGTAAAATTGATCCCTTTGAAATTATAACAAAAGGTTACTGAAATGTGTTTTTGTTTCAAATTACAAAATAAAATACGCAAAAATTATTTCCCGTACCGGGAATCGAACCCGAGCCTCCTGGGTGAAAGCCAGGTATCCTAGCCACTAGACCATACGGGAGTTAACATTTAATTTGAAAAATGAATTCTATTTTCTTAAGAAATACCTAAAACAAATTCAGATGTTATTTATAAAGTCTGTTATCTATCGGTGTTGGTTTACTTTGATGATAACCAATGATAACATTCGTTGATAATATACCTAATTTAAAGTAGTTTTTCTTTGTTTTAATTCTTTCATATCCTTACATGCTTTTTTAAAACCATATCAAGAAAAGGATTTGTACGATAAAGAGATAATTACTTATATGACTTATATCGGCACTAGGGTGCGTGGCAAAGGGGTAAACCTGTCCGAGGGAAGTCTTCAAAATCAGGTGGATAATACAGAAGGGTTGCGCCGCCCTGACATAGTTACCAAATCGAAGGGGACGAAACTAAACTACATTACACGCGTGGTCGTATGTTGGGATGGGCTCATAAACTTTATGGTCGTTTGAGTTTCATGCAAGAATGCTCTTACGTACTACCTATACTACTTTAGTAATATTTTATCGATGCCTATACTTAGCAATAATGTAAATATTACAGGGTTAGTAAACAAAGAACATAAGTAACATCTTTTATGTCTTTGCTTGTCTACTCTTTTGTGATACATTTCCTTTCGTCATTCGCTGGTTGACTGTAAGAGATCCCTTCCTGGGATAAGTCTGCCATTGTCTTCTGATTTTAATAATATTGTATTTACTATATACTAGATATTACAAACAATCAAGCAAACAAGAACATGCGCAAAACTATTTTAAACAACAAAACTGTGTCCTTTCTAAATTCCGATCCGATTCTCTTATTATGTCCAAGGTCCGTTGGTCCATAACATTTCTGCAGCACACAACAACATAAGCAACTATTCAGCTGGTTGCTTAGCAACGAGTTTCGGTTTTGCCAGCATTTGAATGCTAAGCTAATTCCAACCTTGGGACTAAAAGAACAGAGTTTACATTTACATTCGATGGTGTCACAGCCTGTGACTCATCGGCGAGACGTTACGAGCATGGCGTAACTGTAGTTAGTTTAACTAACCTATTGAACCAGATAGGAGCAATCATCTCATCTGCATATGGTGGAAGAAAATAATAAACATGTCCGAGTAAAAGCAACGATTTCTATTCATTTCGACGTTTAATATCACATTAAATTCCAAATGATCTAAATGGACTATGCAGGCTTTCTGGGTATTATCACTTTGCTTTCGTCTATCAGCGCGACAAAAATGAAATCGAAAAGCAGGTATCGGTTGAGAAGTGTATGGAGAATGGATGTGTCAAAATCCAAAGAGAGGCGAATCAGGAACTAGAGCTTTACATGCACAATTTCTTATCAGAAGCAGTAGCTGTTACATCATATCAGCCCGTTGATATAATTGAATAGGAACGGAATATCGTGTATTTCTTTGTTTTTTATTATTATTTATCGGCTTAAAAGAAATATCTCATCTCGCCTGAACTGTAATAAATTGAGTGTTTTGTGTTGTGTAAGAATGACCCGAATTGATGCAGCTGGCCGTCGAGTGTGGATGGGAGACACTCCTTGTGTTGTTGTGTCGCAACACCACATCAATATAGCGAGCTCACGGGCACAATAGTTAAAGCATAAGAACAGTAAATCATTAAATTAAGTCGTTTAATTTGAGTTTGTATACCTATACCTATACGAGTATATAGTAGGTGGTACATAGATTTTGCTTCACTTTACACATGTGTTTACAAACATGGCTTCTACATCTTTTATAGTTTACGAATTATCCTTACTAGTACCGTAAAGGGATTTTTCTAAAATTTACCGCCACGCATCCCAAAAAGTTAATGTAGACGATGAAAGAGGTTCAAGATCGTAATGAATCATCAGGTGAAATAGTTATTATTTATTTAATATTAATTGATACGATATACAAATAGTAAGGCACTATAGCCGGACTTAGCAGTGATTACATAGTTTTACAGTTACGTTTGTTTAATAATTACTTTTTCAATTAGTGCTTTCCAAAATGATTCACATCTGAATCACACGTCGGTTATATATGCAGAGTTATGACCGCAGTTGGTGGGTTCGAATCAAACCTCAAAAGGCGACTTTGTAAAGTTGTTTACAGTAAGGTTACGATTTACGATACTTTTAGTATTGGTCCTGGTCCTGAGTCAATATAAGAGAATTCCCTGCTCGAGAAGGCTTGACTGACGTGATTGGCCGCAGAAGAGTATCTTAAGACAGTGACATTGTATGTAATTAAAACTGTTATCGTACAATGTGAAATACAAAAATAAATGAAATTTTGGTACTTCCCCAAATTATTTACCGGCAGTTGACAATAAAACAATAGTATATTTTTATTGTTATACAACCGGATGGAAATTCATATGACTGTTGTTTTTGAGAGAAGAGTACGCCTCACATTAGTATTTGAATAGGGTTATTAGCCAGTTATTTGCCCAGATGTATCTACAACCGCCGCTAAGTTCTTATCAATGAACAAACGCTTGACATCATTATCACTAAACTTCTTACTAGCATAATTGTCTAACTAAATTATTTAAACGATTATGTAAAATTGTATGATCGTTTAGATTTCCAAGCCTTTATGAACCTGATGCCTTTTTTTACACCAGTAAGTAAGCAATCAAACCCGGTCCGCCTAATTGTGAGCGGTTACCGTAGCCATGACACGCCTGCAATACTTGATGTAGCGAGGGCATTGCCGAACCTAAATGAATGTTTTCTTTCATGCCGTGCTGGAAAAGCTTCATCGCTCGCGTGACAAGAACCGAGATAAAGAAATAAATAGCTTGGACACATATGTACACTAATTTGTAATGTCTGCTAAATTAAATCTCAGGAGAACATTCGTTGACCCCATTAGGATAGTTACGTTTTGCTAACAATTGATTCGACCTTTCTCGCCGCTTACCCATATATATGATTGAATGCGATGGCGGCTCAATGTTATTAATATTGGTTAGTTTTAAGAGAGGAAAAAAGAATAAGCCTACATAGGAGTAATCCCATCATCAGACCAAAAAGACGGTCACACTCACCTAACACCTTTAAGAATAAGGTCTTTCAAAAAGGGGTCACGATATTTCAGACGCTATATAGAGTTTTGATCCCTTTTTAAAAGTTCTGCGATTTGGTCGCAGTATGTTTTTCGAGGCCGACCCTGACCGCCGCTCCCAGCCAACTCTGCTTTTTATCTACTTTTCGTCAGTCTCCTTTCATCCATCCTCTCCTCGTGTCCAAACCATCTCAACATCCCTTTTTCTATCTTTGTCGTCATACACACAGTCATATTTGAAAAGAAACAGTGAAATTCAAAGCAGGTCCAAACACAATGCTTGGATTATATCTATTCTGTGTCAGTGACGATACCAGATCAACCAGAAGCAGACTCCCGTCTCCGTGGTAGTCCATGGAGTGGGCCAATTGTCCCAATCTTTGGTTGCAGTAACAGTCGCAATGCACCGCTAAAGAGGTCGGGTCGAGTGCGGCCGCAGTGCAGGTGCGACCCAGATCCGGCGCGGCCCCGGCCCGGCCCAACTCTGCACCACATGAACAGATATACAGAATATAGGGAAGTCCTATATTTCTCCATCCAAGCAAGCCTTTCGGTTGCATCTTCAGCTTACGCATAAGAGCCCATGGTACGCATTTAATCATGTTCCAAAATTTTGCGGTACTGGTTATCACAATGGAGCGGCTGCTCTCTGACCTCCTGACGACCTTTTTACAGGCCAATCGGACCATGACCCGGGTGAGTCATCGTCAAGAGGGCTAGTATCCTGAGATCACACGCGTTTTAAGCTAGTGTGTGTATCGATTACAATACAGTATTAGGACTATTATGTATTCTTTTCTAAGACAGTATGAAGTATTCTCTCTGTTCCATATATAGGTATATGTGCTCCTGGCCGTAGAACCCTGCACTCTGTCTGTACTGTACACACTCCGAATAATGGAAAGTTGGCACGGCGCCGTTTCGGGACGCCGCGCTGACTAGGGTGGAAAACTTGTTTTGGTTTTATGATTTTTCTATGGTTTTACTGTACATATTAAAAGTATTTTGTTCATACATTTTTTCATAAAAAAATAATATTCGGTAACCATTAATTGAACAGTGTTTACAAGGATGATTTCTTCGGGATTAGTTGAAAAAAAACCTACCAAACGAAACCAGGACTTGTCCAAACTTCAAAGTCAGTTCAAGTTCAATGCACCTAGTGCATTAATTTATCATATAAGTTAAGACCAATATGTTTATCATATAAATACCAAATCCACAACCGCTATAAAAAAAATGTCGTGTCGAGTCAGTAAATTGATCAACTTTTCAATTAAAAACAGCCGTGCAGCGTTTCCAATTTTCACGCGCTCAGCATTAAAATCAATTGGATTTCATATTGAGATTAGTCTGTTTTCAGATTGTGTGCGTTTTTTATGTATTATTTTCTTACCAATGGTCCTTTCTATGAATTACAGCTCTGTAAGACGCGTGTACCGAGACGCCTCTTGACATACCGGTGTCAAGATCTCTTTATATAGTACATATTACAATTCGTGTTGTTTCGGTACCTACTATTGTAGGTACTACATACGCCAATATTTTATTAAAACGTTAAACTAAGTATTTCTTATCTAATCTGTCATACACCTAATTTATTCTGAAAAATAAGTATCGCCGAGGTAACCTCATTCAGCGTCACCCATCTAGATCACTTATCACATCCTCAGGAGATTTTTAAAGATTTTTCCATACATACACTACACGCTATCAACCTCAAGCAATATACTCTTGTAATTGTAAAGTCAGCTACAGATCAAGCATTGCAACATGATAGTGGATGGCTGTACAAAAAGAAAACAACGGGATAGAAATAAAACGGGATCATTCAACTCGGCGTGTGGTGACGACAGACTGACAGCACTCGCTCAGTTTTTATTACACCAACATGATCTAAATAATTTATACTACGTGCCCGTTACGTTGCATCATTATAAAGAGACGCTCTGTAATGAAATTTTGATCGACTTGACTCCCTGTACCTATTTAAACCAAGAATAGGAAGAAGCGATGTGATGTGATGCGCCTAGAATTGTTTAATGGAATTCAAATCAGTACTGTTATCTATTATGTGTTCACATACTAGCAGTGAAGACAAAAAACTTTACAGAGAGCTTCACTCTCTGTGACGTATTTCTGAAGACCCGGAGGTCGTGGGATCGATTATCACAGGATGCTTACTGTTTCATTCCCACGGGTATTACATTAGTTCTAGTTCAAGTTTTTTTTGGAAATAGCAGGCTTGAATCACTTGATTGTCTGCAAATAAAGATTCCGTGCTTCGGGAGACACGTTAAGCTGTTGGTCCCGGCTGCCATCTCGTGGTCGTCGAAAGAACTACAGGCAGTTTCAAACTGAACTTTCTTTGAAACTGCCTGTGGTTCCTTCAATGACATCAGGGTCTGCTGGGTCAATTAATCTTGTAGCCCATATAAAATGATGATGATGACAGAGGGCTTAACAGCTAACTAGAACACAGTTGCAGTCAATTTTGGGTGGATGCCAAGCAGTTAATATCGCAAGAGCAATAAATATTCCAGTTTAACTGCTACTTTTATAAGTTTGTAAACATCTTCGCAAGACTACGTTTGATTAAACTTCATTTCGTTCTATTTTATTACTGAAATCATTTCGCTGAAAAACACTTTAAATGTCATAACTCCTGAAAATGTACTAGGCGATCATGAGTCGATAGCAGCACAGAACAGTAGCACATTGTTATCAATAGGCGACAGAGGGGAGGAGATGGAAGGGGGCGGCCTTCGTGACGCGTCGCATTGTTACCATCAACAACTACAGTTACACACAGTCGCAGATATCTTATCAGCGATGTCCGTTCGCATCAGCTGTTGAGCGGTTATGTCAACCTAGTACAAAACGCGACATTTCATCTAACTTTACTCCATTTTATACAAAATATCATTAAGAAGGGTAAAACTATTGGTAGGGTTCACCAAATGTAGATGTAGATGACGTGCAGGTATCACAAATGCATTTCTAGACTTAATAATATAAAGAATAAAATAATTTGATTAAAAAAAAGTAATGAATCGATTTAAAAATTCCTTCATCAATAAAAAGATACAATGTTTGTGAGTAACATCTCTACGCTAATTTTATTTCCAAAAATATTAGGGACTTGTTATGTTCCAGATGGTTCTGGACGCCTAATACCAGGGAGTGACAAAAAATCCTTGCCGACCCTAAATATCTTTTCACGTCCTTTGCAAGCTCTCCAAACAGTCCTTGGAAAAATATTCGTTGCTCTATGCTCAACAGTTTTAGATATTGGACTACTAGTTGCCCGCCGCCGCTCAAGACTAACTCTTGGTATCTTTAAATACAGTTCCGTATTTTAGGCCAGCCTGTGCGTCAAACCTAGTCCGTCGTCCACGGAAAAATATATCTGTTCCTAGTTACACAACACATATACCAATACGATATAATACCCGATTCTTATACGGCGGAAGCTTGATAAAGACCGCGCGGCCAGCGACCCTCTTGCTGCTATCAACATGTGGTCCGGCGTGTGTTTATTTACGTACTATACACATTACGTACTATATACATTATGTATGATTAAAAAACACTTTCAAAAATAGTCGTATCCCGCGGTTTCCGTGCCGTTAAATAAAACCACCCGTGGTACAGTGGGATACCGCTAGACATAAGTGTCTGTTGACCGTGGTCCACCATCCTTGTCTATGTTAGTCATCATTTGTCAAAAAGGAGAAGCATTTTGCCAATATTTTATTAGTTACTGGCAGTTGAGAAAAACTTAAAACCACAGAATAGTTTGGTTTGCGTTAGAGATTGTGGAGAAGGCCAAGACCAAGTATTGGTTAAAACCGAGGATCCATCCATATAGCCATTACGAGTTACGACTCAAAAAGAAAAAGAAGTTTTAGGATATTCGTGGGCTCAAAAGCTTTTGGGAACACTCAGTTCCCCAAGACAATACTGTTCGTGCCAAACAAACTATGTGTAATCAGTTAGTTCTTGTAAAAAAAGGACGCACTAAATGACGAAGCAGCAGTGTGCAGTGCAGTCAACTATCACTATCCAGATGCTTCCGAACAGCTATCTGACAGCATGCCACGAACATGTAGCCACCGCCGTGGCGTGACGTCACCTAGAAAATACCGAAGGTCAAGGAGACTACAGTCACAAACTGCATTCGACTCCAATCTTTTTGAGAGACATTCACCAATGGCTTTAAATTCTATCTGAGTATCACCATAAAAGGGTTCTTTATAAGTTGGACTTGTCTGTATGATATCATAGCACCTGAATGAATGGATAGACTGATTTTAAAGCGGGTTTTTTGGTTGATATGATTCTTTCTTAGTCATAATTTATGGAGATTAGAAGTTTATCAGCTCATTTCTCTACAGAATTTTCCACAACTTTCACTGGTCCGATTGATTTAAAAATTTGGTGTCAATTTTTAGAAATGATGACTGTGAGCTGATATGTAGTTTTCTACTTTGTCTCCCTTTGTAGCTTAAAAGGCATGAGGAATTAGTATTTTAATTTAATTAAGTATCTTAATGATTGCTGCAAGCAGGCAAATGAACAACTGGCTGAAATTCCAGGTATGCAATATCGGCAATAGTTTGCGTGACGTCACGCCGCCTTAGCTGTAAGTTGCAGCCATCGGGGTCAACCACCCACGCCGTAAACGATGACGAGGCTCGCGACGAGGAACTTAATGCAACACTGGTCGGTTTTAATGCTTGGATTTAAACAGCAAATTTACTGGCGTCTGGCACCCTTGTCTTCGTATATGCTATAAAGTGGTTACGTTAAAATAAGTATCTTTTGTACAAAACAAGGAGAAGATAATGGACAAAATCAGTAAACAGGCTATGTACTTTACAGCATTTACAGCAGATGAGATTTAATTTAGTCTAAGTATTCACAGCACCTTTTAAAGATAAATGACATCAAAGAGAAAGACACAAATTTACCGAGCAAATTAAGAGGTATTAGCGCTATTTTAATTCTAGGGGAATACTTGTATGGAAACCACAACATGTCCTATCACAAAACGATTCTAGAACATTAGGACCACTTTTGGTAGGTATCTATTACGACATCCAGGATATGAAAGTAATTTATTCTAAAACTGGAACCACACGTCGTACAATTGAGGTTAGTTTTAGGGGAAGTGTGGAGGGAAGACCTTTGCAAGGTCTAGAATTGACAGATTGTCGAATCTATCGGACCTTAACCTTTTCACCGCGAGACTTTTTGTAAGAAAAGTTAAACGATACATTTTAACTTTGTAAAGTTAAAAAGTATCGTTTTTGGTCGGAAATATCCGACGCTCGCGAAATGGGCTCGATAATGTTTGTCGGATATATCCGACGTTGGCGGTAAAAGAGTTAAGCAGTCGCGCACTATACCAGTCGGCTACCAGGCTCAGTCACGTAATACCACAGTAATAAGGATCTAACCCCGGTTGCCAGCTACTGTGCTAATTCGTGTCGCACGACTGGACCGATTTCATCAGCCAGGTCGGCCACGCCACTTTCACTGTATCGTACTGATATTGTGTTAGCTCATATATTGAAATAAGGTCCTTTTCTTTGTTTACAGTTTGGTAACGATGACCCAATGAGATGTAAGTAACTCAAAGAGATGGGGATTATGCTAATGAGCAATCACGAAGGAAGCATTTACGTTCGAATGAGCATACACATAGTATGAGGAGATCGATAGCTTAACGGGCTATGCGTGTTCGTAACGATCATGCGTGTTATTTCTTCTCTTCATCTTGTATTAGTGGCATTTCTATCTTGAGCTCCTCCGTGCTTCAAATCGGAAGAGACACGTCGGTCCCGGCAGCCATCGGTAGATGGCAGTCTTTGGGCTGTATCAGTAGCTTTTAGGCATTCTGAAAATCTGACAGTATTGGCCAGTAACACAACCTATATATATTTATTTTATTTAGATGTTACTGCATTTTAACATGCATTTTCTGCTAGTCTTTACGGAGGTCAGACGGCAGTCGCTCCATTGTAATATCGGTCAGAGGGGAAATGCTAACGCGCGCGAAGTCCTATCAGCAGTGGACGTCTTGTGGCTGAAATGATGATGTCATTGTTCTGGGAAGACACCACTCGACAATGCATTCCACTTATAGTCTGATCCGTTTTGTTCATTACAAATATGAGAAGACACATTAAAAATGCACTCTTTTAGGGATCATACATAGGGACATATCATAACGCCTGTCTCCCATAGGGGTAGGCAGATACTAGAGATTTCCATTGGCTACGATCCTTACAGACCTCCCTCGCTTCCTCCATACTCATCACTCGTCGTACACACATTTTAGAGATCAGAATCACACAATATAACTCCAAGTCGTTATACAATACCCAGCTCAACCTCTTTCATGTTTCACAACTGTCGATTTTCAGCTGACTCATGCCATCGTTCTTTCAATGCCTCGTCGGTATTCAATAAGGTTACGTCTCCTTTTCTTCCTAACGTCAATTAAGATGGCCTGATGATTAGCATACTTAAAAATCTTGATTCGTAAAATATTATTGATTCAAAAGTATTGCAAAAAGTCAACTTAAAAAGAAATCTGCGTTGTGAGTTCAGTGGTCAAAATCTGCCGTTTCCGGAATGAAAAAGTGAGGTAAATCTGTCAATTTTAGGACATCGCAGGCTTGAATCACCTGATGAAATTGATGACTCCATGATTCGGAAGCGGTTGGTCTTAGCTGCCATTTCAACCAGTTGATCTGGGTTTGTTTTAGAAAACAACGTCAAAAGCCGAGATTTTAAAAAAATTACACTGGGGTATGCTGGGCTAATCTACCTTTTAACGTACACGAAATTAAAGAATGAATTTAACAAGGCTTTATAAAGCCGATCAAGGAAAACGACCAGTCGGTCGTTCTAGATGCCGCTGGAGTGATGAAATTGAAAAGGAACTTGAAGCTCTTCAAAAAGGCCAACTGGCATAATGTGGTGCTTAGCAGGGAATGGTGGAGAGCGTTGGTATCAGAGACTGGGTCGCTGAATCATCGCAGTAAATACTTTTTGTTATTTCGGAAGTATGTAATTGGATTTGGTATCCAATTTTTAGGGCAAACCCGCGGCACAGAGCTAGTCCTATATAATGAAAGGTATAAAAATAGACTGTATTTGCAGTGAGCGGCGCGGGGCGGTAGTGAGGTGTTTATGACTGAGTTGACTGCCTTTCGAATGAGACCGCCTTAGGCCGGCCAAGGTCACGTGGACTTGTTTGATGTGGTCTGACCTCATGCAGCTCATTTCACTTCTCCAATGTAAACTAAGGGCAGAACTTTAACGACATAAAATAAAGAAGGCTATTATTAGAATGATAGTGGTTTTTTCAACTAATGAACGGATTTTCAACTATTGTACTCTGATCATTTTCAAAAATATTTTATGATAGGTACTTGCTGTACCTCATGGCACAGAATACCTAATAGTACTAACACGGTGTGATCCGCCCGAGATGTGTATAGATGAGACTTTTGTGAATTTGTCTGGGAGTTCAAAAATTACAACGCTTGAAACTAAAACTGTTAAGTTTCATAACATTAGTACAGGGTGTCGATTCTGCTAACTTTAAATCACAATCGTGTCAAAATAGTGTTTCAATGATAGTGCTTTTTTACACACTAGTTACAAGAAATGTATATTTTTTTATATCACTTCTGATGATCACACAACACACTAAATTCACATCACATCATACTGTCATAACTCTTGTAAATAGTGTGTAAAAAGCACTACTATTGAAACACTATTTTGATACGATTTTGTCTTAACGTTAGCAGAATCGACGCCCAGATTACTGCACAGTTATGCATCAATTTCATTATAAGGTGTTTGCCTTAATGAACCCGGAAGGTGTAGGTTCTAATCCCAAGGGTTACTTTGTTGTTTTCAGACTGGTAAGAATATTGCAGGTCATAAGATCTGTAGTAAAAGGATTTACTTAAAAGTGTTCTGAAAGCAGGTTATGTCTTTGAATAAGAAACATCAATACCAAGACGTTCATGGTCGACTGCTTGCTTTTATCGAGTTTGTTCATAATAAAATTTTAAGTCTATGCACATTAGTTAAAATTTAAATTTCTGAAACATGTCTTGCAAGGAAATGGAAGCAACTACAATGTACAAATATTTGTATCTGCTTACACGCCCACAACTCAATAACACGCAACAAAATATTTAAAACTATTTCTAGTTCTTCCTAGTGTTTACAATCGCCAAACTGTGCTTTATATTGAAAAGTATTTTTATTAGTAGGACCGATGTTGTTACAAGTAGGTACTTAAATGCGACGCTTTATTTTATACATTATTAACTTTAGATGCTATGTACCTAGGTAGGTACTTAGGTTGTGAAATGCGATCTTACGTGAAATTTTCGATTTTTTCATGAAGTCAGCAAATTATGCGAAAGTGGGTTTGTATATTTGTTTGTTACCTCTTCACTTCACGCCCTATCTACTAAACCAATCTTCCTGAAAATTGGCATACACATAGCTAGGAGTCTTGAGAAGGACATAGGGCAACTTTCATCCCGGTTTCATCACTTTTCCCGACGGAAATTCATACGGGCGAAAGCTGGTAACATATTCATATTTTAAAAAACCCAAAAAAATTATTGCCATAAATTGTGGGTTGTTTTTTGCGTAAACGAGCTTGTTATCTTTAAACTGACTGCGCATTGATAATGTTGTCTGGGCAGCTAATATGCGATGATTCATATATTAATTGAAATGGCTATTATACTATTGATTGTTTAAACTGTAGAATACATTCATGACGCTAATTATTATTTCCTATTTAAGCACTTAACAAATTCACTCCAGTTTTCTTTACAAAACAACAAATGGTTAATGAGAATGTGGTAAAGGCAATACTGGACTCAATTTCTCTACATCTTTGTAGAGAAATTGAGTCAAGCTTCTTAGCTTGAAAATCACTCTCTTATACTTGAAGGAAATTTTCAGAAACTGGGAATCATCATTAATATTTGATCTAATACCATATGCTTAACTTTTTTGTTTGTTATTGTAACAGATAGATAAACCTTTTAATCTGTTACCACTTAATAGTTGACATCACCAAAACTATTGATGTCAACGACTATTGTACTATTGGACTATTGGTAGGTACTGTTTGTGTAAATGTCAGTACAAACAATAAGGTATTTTCCTTATAATAAATAACATACTGATGGTTTACATTACTGTCTTATAATGTTATTCCTGTTACAAGCCACTTCCGAGCCCAGAGTCTGCGAAAACATGTTTTTTTGTCTTTTTCCCTTTGTGACTAAGACTGCACTGAAAACACATATATAGTCACAATCTTCAGTATTGAGGGACCAATGAAGAAGAGAGGGATAAGACTGGCCACCTTCTGAAGTCAACCTTGCTTGACCAACCACAAAAAAAAAGAGATAGGAGATTCAGACCTCTTTGTCCCTCTCTTCTTAATCAAGGCAGTAAGTGGTCTATTCTTAAGTTGCATACCGTGCACCCTAAATCTACAGTAGACATCTTCGTAAATGGAGAAATGACACACATTTTAATACTAACACTTTGAATAAGTACCTAATTGAATTTTAAAATATCATAACTACTCATATTATATTACAAACAACATTACCTGCTTGTATCAAGGTAACTTAAATTTGGAATTCTTGACCATTAGGGTATTATGTAAACATAATACAGCACTAATTTTGTTTGCTAAGCCTTCTAGGCATATAATTTTTATGGCCATACTATTGTGTGCAGCTGCAAGAATGCATTGTGTGAATTGTGTGATCTAACTAACAATACTGTGGCAAACATGCAGCTCATGATGTTAGCACACAGCACACCTGATTAATTAATAGGTGCTTAAAATAAGTTGAGTTCAAAATAAAATTAGCTTAACATAATGCAGCGCCCTGTACATCTTTTTTGGGTTCTAATTATATGCCACAACTGTATTGTACCTTTTTAAATTTAACTTTAAAATTTTATATTTGTCACTAGCTACCTGTGACCTGTGACCTGTGACTTCATCTGCAATAGACTGAATTTATTTTTATTTTGTTTTATTTGGAAAACTTAGTGTTTGAATATGAGGGAATAAGTACATTTACCTATAATAAGGTAACAAAAAAACCATCAACAAGTTTTCGTGTCTTGGGAAAGTTCAATGAATCATGAAATCAAAGATCAATCAGTTAGAAACTTCTGTGTGTCTGATTAAGTATGGGTACCTAACTCTCGCCCATTTCTGCCCCTGAACAGCAGTGCTAGGATTGTTGTTCCAGTTTGAAGAGTGAGAGAGGCATTGAAATTACTGGGTACACAAATTACGGGGTAAAACATCCTAGGCTATGAATTGACAATACGCTTGGGACACGCTCAAGGTGGCATGACAGTAATCCTATCCTATCTAATATTATAAATGAGAAAGTAAGTTTGTATATTTGTTTGTTACCTCTTCACATCCTATCTACTGAATGAATCTTTCTAAAATTTTGCATACACATAGCTAGGAGTATTGAGGACATAGGGTAAGTACCTACCTTTCATCCCGGGAAAATGCACCATTCCCGAGAGAATCTAACGCGGGCGAAGCCGTGGGCGAAAGCTAGTATTTCTATATATTAGCCCCGTGGTGTTACCAGCGGTTTTTAATACAAATACAAGTGAAATCGTTGACTGGACTTTACCAAATAAAGGTACCCACCTTCTAAATAAAAATCTTCCTTTTTGACAATTGCATCGATGACAAGAGGAGTAAAGTTGTACAGCATCCCCATCCCTCGAGGGTCGAATTGATGTTCCAGCGACATGGGTGCTCGGTAAATCGGGGTCGTGTTGGCGAAATTAGTCAAATTTGACTTATCAAGCAACTCCGTTATGTTTGTCGTAATTTGGTCGGTCATGTCCTGTAAAGAATTCTCGGCGGCGGCTACCGCACAGCATATCGCAGCCGCCACCAGTATAGCCGCCGCTCTCTGCCCGGCAGCATCCCGATATCGCATCTTGCACTACACTGTATCACAATTTCACTCACAACACTTGCATATCGAACTTTGCGGTTTCCACACAAACCGGTGCGACCTGAACTATATTTTTGTTGAGGGTAAATTTATCTGTTTGCCAATCCAAGGAATCCAAACACAACACAAACACACCCAGTTGAGGTCGATATCGTCTCGATGAGTAGTTCACGGTACGAATAATACGTTCCACAGAAAATTTACCTAATACTAAATCTCGATGTATTCATTTCTAATTTGAAAGTTTTAATTCATAAATTAGCGATACATTGTTACAAAAATTTATAAAATAACATCGCGATGTGTCAATAAGACAGTCGTCCACCCAGAACAACCGACAGACCACAAACTAAAAATAAATAATAGAGTAGAAGCTGTGTTGCCAGATAATTATCTATATTTTCCTTCAAAATTACCCCAAAATGTCCTGCCTGGGTGTCGATTCTGCTAACGTTAAATCACAATCGTGTCAAAAAAGTGTTTCAATGGTAGTGCTTTTTTACACACTAGGTACAAGAAATGTATTTTTTTTTATATCACTTCTGATGTTCACACAACGCACTACATTCACATCACATCATACTGTCATAACTCTTGTAAATAGTGTGTAAAAAGCACTACTATTGAAACATTATTTTGACACGATTGTGACGTTAGCAGAATCGACACCCTGGCAGGATGGGGTCGACGAACATGAATTTCCTTAAAATTTTTGTGGTACAATACTCATACAATTTAATGTTTTTTGACGTGACAACGTCTTATAATTCGATGGAGCCGGCTGCACGCACGAAAAAACATGACGCAATGCGGCGTTACCTCGCTTTGAGGCGTTCCATTTAAGGCTTGAAGTGCAAGCGAATTTCTTATGACGTTGTCACGTTCAACTATAGTCAGTAGACCGACTTTACAGACAAACGATTTTTTTTTTTAAACAAAAAGGGACCCCAAATGGGGGAATCAAATTAATTAGAAAGTATTTTTTTTTAAATAAAGATTTAATGAAGAACATCTGATTTCTTTTTTTAAATACAAAAATAATAACAAAAAAATGGTTGCCTGTAAAGTCGGTTTTACGGGCGAAGATTTTACGTGACAACGTCTTTTTCTCGGTAGAATATTTATTGATATGAATATAATCGGCAGACCGATCATAGTTGAGTGGGAGAGAGACGCAAGGCATTCGGCGGGCCTCTCTCTCTCATCGTAACGTTACCGAGCGTTACACTTTTTCATAAGTGACTCCCAGCCGCAACCTAATTTAAGACGTTGTCACGTCAAAAAATTGTAACACTATTCCAACAATAGTTTCTTATACTGGATCAGTATTTTCAACTTCTATTTAGTCATCTGCAAATGAACAAAACTAACGACTTTATCCACCAACTAAATACTGATTTGTCTTATTGATGTACTAAGTATATTGTTGAAGGCAAATCGTATAATTTCGTCTATTTACTTGAAAAATGATTATTTTAAAAAAAAATGTTAAAATCTCCCAAAGCAAAACTATTGATCCACATTTACTTTTCAAATTTAATAATTTTTACGAGTCACTTCTTTAGTGATTCAATGTCCGAGTTTTGGTCATGTCATAGTCTTATCTTCATAAGTGATCAGCAGTGGGTCGTAGAAAGCTGATGATGCTGATAACTATATACATTTTTTTCCTAACTACATATATGTGTCCCACTGCTGAGCAAAAGCCTCCCTTCTTTTTTCCATGCGTCCCTGTCCTGGGCCGCTTCTTTCCAATTCTTTTCGCAAACTATATACAATATAATACAATAATATATTAAACGTACTTAATCCTAAAATTTTAAGTTATCAATGTACTTAGTGCGTTAGTTTTAACAAAAGTGAATGAATGTCACTTTTCACATTTTCCTAAAGTTGCCCAAACTTCCATATTTCAGGGAAAATATTAAAAGTGGCAACATAATATTAGGTCGGTAGTGTTGCCTGTTGCCGACTTTTTTTTTATTTTAATCGAAAAAGGCCTAATCAAAGAGATATCGATAGTATAATGCCAGCGTTTGGTAAACTAATATAAAACTTTACTATACTAAACCACTTTTGACTTTGCAGTAAGTAGTCAGGTAAAAATAACCTTGAGAGTTTGAGACCCTTTAGTGTAATAAGTTCGAAGTTACACGTTCACCAATAGTCGGGATGCGTTACTATAGGTAGGTAGCTACATCGTTATTTTATTTGTTACCCGACTACGGTGAACCCAAAAATATAGGGTAATGATTTTGTTTAACTCTAGGAAACCCTTGAAAGCAAGCAGAAGATGCCAGTACGAAAACGCTCGGATGAAAAAGATGGGGGAGGTGTGTTATGGAAGCTGAATACTTAGGTAATTTATAAAAAATATATTAAAATGTAAAAAAATAAAGAGATAGATAAATAAATATATTAATGCAAAATTAAAAAAAATATCGTTGTTTAAATGTTTCTCGCTGATAAATTTACACATCTTAGTTCAGAAGATCAGATGCTGTGTAGGTATTTGTATTGTCGAAGAGTAGCGGAGTCAGATGTTTCGCGCTGCTGAAGCGACTCTTGACGCGCCGTCTTGGACTGAAAACAATAAATTTGTCTGAAGCTGTATACGGCTACCTTATAGTAAGTTCAGACATGCGAAATATTAATGCTAGTGAATTCGCGATACATTTCGTAGTAGGGTCCCAGTAATTTAACTGCCTACAAGGCAAGCACTGGTGTTTGGCGGCAAACATAGGTGAAAGGAAGAACATCATGCATAATGATCATAATGGCTGTAACTGCCTCTGTGGTCCAGTGCTTGCTTAAGGTCTTTGCCAGGAGTAGGTAGCTAAGTTTGTTTGGGAGAATAGGTAGGTAGGTACTTTGTTAGGACATTGCAAGCTTGACCCTGATGGACGAGAAGACAGGTCGCCCATGTTACCGCGCCTGCGCTCTTTGCGCGTGGTCCACGCGAATCGCTTCTTTGCGTCGTACGCACTGAAACAATATCAGGCGATATTATACTTGTGCATACTAAGGGTATGATGGGTAAAGTAAGGCCAGGAAATCAAGACGATATATGGAAGTCGATACATGGTATCATGCAATCAAATCATATTCCATCCAAATACAAGCCAATATACCTATACCTATGCATGATACCAGATATGGCTATTGGTATATTCAGCCCAAATACAAGCCACTTGAACATTAGAGCTGTTCAAGTAGTATAATGTTTTTGGACCGAGTAAAAAATAAGTTTAAGCATGCATGTATAAACTATTATTATTTTCTCGCCAATTAAGTACTATACAAAGGTAACTGCACCAATTATGGACGGTATAAGGATTTTATTTTGGATTTTGCTTTATAATTTGAACATTGTTTGACGTGTACTGTCAGATATTTGTAGGTAAGTAAAAAGTCTTTTCATTATTAAGTATTGAACGTTTAAATAGTATTAACTATAAACGGAAGTAAGCTATAATTTTCTAAAGATACCCTCATCCGGACTCCATTTATGGACAAGGAAATTCTAATTATAAACACCTAAATATGGACAATAACCAAATATGAACCCCCAAGTATGGACTATAACATAACTAAATACGGACAGGTAGTTATGGACATTTAACGCTCATGTTTAAGAGTCTGGTGCTTTCATGCTGGTCTGGGAGAAAAACATAGAATGTACCAGCTGCTTCTCTTCCCGCGCAAGCCGTAAAAGTCGACTGAGGGAATCGCCGAACGGGGAAATCATGACATAGGCGATGCGGCTAGCAACCCATCACTATTGATTTCCTGTTTCAACTACCATTATGCTAAACGCGGCCTAAGGTCTTATGGCTCTAGGCTCTGTCTACCCCGTATGGGATAAAGACGTGATTATATGTATGTATGTTTAAGAGCTCCAAGAATAAGGCGAAAGGTTAATGAATAAAATAAAAACTGACAATATTAAATTTTCGAAAAGTTTAAGTTTTAATAAATCAAAAACTAATAATTTCTTCTGGTAATAAAATCCACAAAAACTTAATAAGGATGTCTTCTTAGCATAGCTTTTATCTAAATAACGAATAACAGTTGCAATACAATATTTATCTCTTGCATTGTTAAATTATTAAATTCTTTTTAAATTCGCAGTAAGAATGATATGCATACTATACTACTTATTGTATGTAAGTATGTAGTATGCGATATAGACGAACAAAAAATTTCAAGTAACTTGGTAAGTACCCCAAAGTGTCACTTTATTTGAAGGTAAAGACCAACATATAGGTATATCTTAAGGTAATATTAAGTAAATAATTAAATAAATAACATCAATAAATCAAAAAAAAAATATTTATTGCCATAATGAATGTTCCTTACAAAAAACAAAATATAATAAATACTAATATTTACAAATCAATACAAATCCAAGTACTGACTGAATATACTAACTTTAACATAATTATTTTATTTATAAAAACAATGAGAACATAGTAACTTTTATTTGATAAAATAAATAAATATATTGGGACAAATCACACAGATTGAGTTAGCCCCAAAGTAAGTTCGAGACTTGTGTTATGGGATACTAACTCAACGATAATATATTTTATAACAAATACATATATAGATAAACATCCAAGACCCAGGTCCATCAGAAAAAGATCATTTTTCATCTTGACCTGACCGGGGATCGAACCCGGGACCTCCTGAGTAGCGGTCAGGCTTGTTAACCATTACGCCACGGAGGTCGTCATAAGTAGATATACATTACATCAAAACAGGAGCGAACACGACGCGCACGAAGTCGCGGGCAACAGTTAAAAGTGAGTAGATACATTAAGTTTATACAACCTTCTAACACAGCATACTTTTAATTTTAAGCTTACAAAAATTTGGCTTTGTTTTTATAAATAAAAGAATAAACATTATCTAAATTTAATTTTGTCACACATCGTTGTTAGCAGGCACGGGCAGCAACGCTATGCTCTCTTGCGGCGCGGCCGGTGCGGTCGGTGCGGTCGGTGCGGCCGCTAGCAGCGCGTCGGCGGGCGCGGCGGCTCGCAGCGCGGCGGCGGGCAGGCTCGGCAGCCGCGCCAGTCGCCGCGCCGCGTCGCCGCGCGCGCCGAACGCAACCAGCTGCCGCCCGCTCTCGGACATCGCTATGCATAGCCTGTCCACCACCTGAACGACCGACATTTCATCACTATTAAATAAACTAAGTGATCTCTTTATTAAGGCTGCTACCGGCGCTAACGACCTTGAAAATACAGAAAAAATATTTTTTTATTCTGTATGTGAGATTATCGGAAATCCTCACGCAGCTTTTCTGCTACTATCCTTAAGTAACATTAGAACCTCAAAATTCACTGAAATACTTTTCGTATTTTTAAGGTCGTTAACGCTGGTAGCAGCCTTAAAATGTGTTGGTTTTACTCTGTAAATGTGATAAAAATGTGCTTATTCTATTCTGTTTTCTTATTTTTTTCTTCTGCGTTTTATCCCTTTCTTTGTCCTAATCGGACGTCTGCGCCATACTATCTAACCAAATAAACTCATTTTTTTAAAGATTTTTAATAATCAACTCTTCTTTTACCATAGTGCAAATAAATTTTTAAGGCTTAGTTTAGATCATAAGTAGATTTTTTAGCTGTGTGTGATGTTTAAGCATCTATAATTTTCTGAATGGCTTTGACCATATGACACGATTATACATTTCTCCAGTAATATTGAGACCTAAAGTAATAATAACCTGCGTGCCGGCGTGGTCGAGGAAGGCGAGGCGCTGGCAGTCGAGCAGCAGCGGCGCGCGCGGCAGGCGGCCGGCGGCGGCCAGCGCGCGCGCCGACACGCTCTCCGCGTTCAGGTACAGCAGCGCGCCCGGCACGCGCACGCGCACGCACTGCACGCTGCCACACTGGACCATAGCATGCATACATTCTCATGTAGATCAAGTTGATAGAATAAAGAAAACATTAATTTGATCAATCAAACAGGCTAATTTGATGGAAATAAGTAAGTATGATGTACTCAATATCCCGCACATATTATATTAAACTTAACTAAACTGATACACCCATCAACCGATGGCCGGTAGGGTAAATAGGTTCCCGATTGGATACCATATACCAGAAAGCTATAATATAATCAGTCGTCATGTAAAAAAAAAACTACTTGTCTAAGCATAATTTTGATGTACAGAAAAATCAGATGCATTCTAACCTTCACAGTATGTGCTGAGACCGGAGCCAACATCAGGCTCCGCACGAGGAGTGCCAGGTTGCCCAGAACCCCCGCCAACACGCTCAGCTCTACAGTCCTCGTCACGCCGACTATAAACGTCAGCATCAACACACCCAGATCCGAGCGACTCTCTCGCCATAACTTCTTTACGGTGCTAAAGTCAATCTGGAAAAAGATTAATTGCTTTTAAAAACTACATGTAGGTATGCTACTGATGCTTGAATACTGCACTAGATATGTACACACATTAAATTTATAGAAACGTTTATTAAACACTGCCCGTGGACAAACTACGGCACTTACACATTAGAACTAGACACATGGTAAAAATTTAGTCCTGTGAACCATTTAGTCCTGAACACATACGACCAGAAGGATTCCTGGAACATATTGATTATCTCACCATGAAGATGACGGCACAGATGAGCACGGAGGAGAGGCAGGCCGTGGGAATGAAGTAGAACCAGTCCGTCATGAACGCCAGCGCCAGCAGCGTGATCACACCTGCGAACACAACTTTTCTAGAGCCCGAATTCAAAAGAGCTTTTAGCAACCGGATTTCCATTTTTCAATACTTTTTTCTTTAAAGCTCCGATAAACGAACAAACAAATATTGTAAGACACTTGATATGGTAATTTAGTAAGAAGAAAGATGAATAATTCACAATAAAAATAAATGATCAAAACGGGGAATAAAGAAATGAATTGTTAGAAGGTAGGCGCCGCACGACGGCATGGCGCGCACCAGCGTCCCCGTCATGTTGACAGTGATGACGATATAACATGTTGGTTACCGGAGTAGAGCCCCGCGGCGGGCGAGCGCACGCCGGACGAGTGCGACACGGCGGAGCGCGTGAAGGCGCCGCACGACGGCATGGCGCGCACCAGCGACCCCGCCATGTTGACAGTGATGACGATATAACATGTTGGTTACCGGAGTAGAGCCCCGCGGCGGGCGAGCGCACGCCGGACGAGTGCGACACGGCGGAGCGCGTGAAGGCGCCGCACGACGGCATGGCGCGCACCAGCGACCCCGCCATGTTGACAGTGATGACGATATAACATGTTGGTTACCGGAGTAGAGCCCCGCGGCGGGCGAGCGCACGCCGGACGAGTGCGACACGGCGGAGCGCGTGAAGGCGCCGCACGACGGCATGGCGCGCACCAGCGACCCCGCCATGTTGACAGTGATGACGATATAACATGTTGGTTACCGGAGTAGAGCCCCGCGGCGGGCGAGCGCACGCCGGACGAGTGCGACACGGCGGAGCGCGTGAAGGCGCCGCACGACGGCATGGCGCGCACCAGCGACCCCGCCATGTTGACAGTGATGACGATATAACATGTTGGTTACCGGAGTAGAGCCCCGCGGCGGGCGAGCGCACGCCGGACGAGTGCGACACGGCGGAGCGCGTGAAGGCGCCGCACGACGGCATGGCGCGCACCAGCGACCCCGCCATGTTGACAGTGATGACGATATAACATGTTGGTTACCGGAGTAGAGCCCCGCGGCGGGCGAGCGCACGCCGGACGAGTGCGACACGGCGGAGCGCGTGAAGGCGCCGCACGACGGCATGGCGCGCACCAGCGACCCCGCCATGTTGACAGTGATGACGATATAACATGTTGGTTACCGGAGTAGAGCCCCGCGGCGGGCGAGCGCACGCCGGACGAGTGCGACACGGCGGAGCGCGTGAAGGCGCCGCACGACGGCATGGCGCGCACCAGCGACCCCGCCATGTTGACAGTGATGACGATATAACATGTTGGTTACCGGAGTAGAGCCCCGCGGCGGGCGAGCGCACGCCGGACGAGTGCGACACGGCGGAGCGCGTGAAGGCGCCGCACGACGGCATGGCGCGCACCAGCGACTCCGCCATGTTGACAGTGATGACGATATAACATGTTGGTTACCGGAGTAGAGCCCCGCGGCGGGCGAGCGCACGCCGGACGAGTGCGACACGGCGGAGCGCGTGAAGGCGCCGCACGACGGCATGGCGCGCACCAGCGACCCCGCCATGTTGACAGTGATGACGATATAACATGTTGGTTACCGGAGTAGAGCCCCGCGGCGGGCGAGCGCACGCCGGACGAGTGCGACACGGCGGAGCGCGTGAAGGCGCCGCACGACGGCATGGCGCGCACCAGCGACCCCGCCATGTTGACAGTGATGACGATATAACATGTTGGTTACCGGAGTAGAGCCCCGCGGCGGGCGAGCGCACGCCGGACGAGTGCGACACGGCGGAGCGCGTGAAGGCGCCGCACGACGGCATGGCGCGCACCAGCGACCCCGCCATGTTGACAGTGATGACGATATAACATGTTGGTTACCGGAGTAGAGCCCCGCGGCGGGCGAGCGCACGCCGGACGAGTGCGACACGGCGGAGCGCGTGAAGGCGCCGCACGACGGCATGGCGCGCACCAGCGACCCCGCCATGTTGACAGTGATGACGATATAACATGTTGGTTACCGGAGTAGAGCCCCGCGGCGGGCGAGCGCACGCCGGACGAGTGCGACACGGCGGAGCGCGTGAAGGCGCCGCACGACGGCATGGCGCGCACCAGCGACCCCGCCATGTTGCACAGCCCCAGCGTCAGCATCTCCTGCGACGCGTCCACGCGACCACCCGTTGCTAACAAACAATATATATATGGGTTAACAACAATCCTTCTCAGTTCTAAGATAGACAATTGTGATGCTTATTGGTTAGCTTACGTTATTGTAATAAAGTATGGAATGCTGCTCAGAATTCTGCTTCCGTCCTAGAGGTTTTTAAGATATTCATTAAAACATACCTTAACATTGTGTATTCAATCTAGGGTACAGTGTAATGCAGTTTTGACTCGACAATAAGTAGAAGAACCTATTGCATGTTTTCATATATTGACCAATAGTATCCAGCAGATAAAAGGAAAATCAAAACAGCAAACTAGGTATCTTCTAAAACTGACTTACTAAAAGCTTTAGCGATAGCAATGTTGGCTAGAACCATAACCAGAGGCACCATGACGACCCCCGTGCCTAGGTGCTGCACCATGTCCCCGAAGGTCAGCGTGGAGTTGTCCATGGTCACGGAGAAGGCTGGCAGGCTGAGGGAGGGCAAGCCCGGCTCCACTACGCCTAAAAAAGAGACACAAATCAACTGATAATTTTCGAAAGTCAAACTTTAAGCTTATTAAGCTAATTATTGTGGTGCCTTGTCAAAAGAGAGATTCTCAAGTTTTAATAAAAATAGATTTTGAAATCATACAGTTGGTACCACTACCTTATAAACACACGCCATAAAGACGTAAATATACAAAACATTACTTACCAAACGAAATGACATGAACTTACCCAGGTATCATCTTCTTATTCAATAATTTCTACCCACTGCTGTGTAGTTTTTCTGTTGCAACCTTTCTCATCCGTCTTACCTAATTCTTGTGATATGTTATCGGCCTATCTGGGTGGTGGTTTCTCCAAAACAACCTGAGTACATGCATGTCATTTCGTTACAAGAACTTGCCTGACAGTCTGACGATGGGGTTTTTGGGGTTGTGTGTGCAGTAGGCGAACACGGAGGCGGCCAGCACCACGAGCGCGTTCCGCCCGATGGAGATGAACCACAGACTCTTGCGCAGCACCGCCCGCTTTGGACTCACTTTCAAATCCTTTAGTTTCTGAAAATAGTTAGAACTTTTATTGAATTTTCCACAGTAGGCGAATTTCAGGGTACCAATAGGTTCTGAACTTTTGACTCAATGTAAGATGTTTTATCATTTAAACTTGGGGTTTTGAAGCTTCCATGCTCCGGAAGGCACGTTAAGTTGGTGACCCCATGAAGTTACGTTGACATTTGCGGCCTAGACAAATTGTTACAAAGGTGCAGGTGTGATTGACTTTACAACCCATAAAACCAAGTAAGTACTTACCCGCAGCAACAGCAGCGCCGTGCAGCAGCAGAAGCCGAGCGCGAGGTCGGGGTACCGCACCAGGTGCCGCCGCTCGAAGATCTCCACCGCGTTCTCCCATAGCGTCTCCGCGGGGAAGCGCAGCCCCAGCAGCCCCTTCAGCTGCGACGCCACGATGATCACCGCCGTCGCCGACGTGAACCCGCTTGTCACACTCGGAGAGATCAGCTCTACTAGACCACCTGCAATTTACATTATACTCGCATTAGTAAGATATGAAGTAGGCCCATAGCAATAAGTGGTGCAGAAAACAACAGGGAAGTGGCAATTAAACCTTTAGGATGATCCTATTTGGGTTTCTGAGCGCAGTGAGTACTTAACTAAATAAAGGGTCTCCCATAGACAGAATGGAAATGTTCATAACTTTGAACTAAATAGATTTGATTTGAACTGCAGTTTGGATTTTAAACCTGGGTCATGGTAGCAAGTTCTTCAATATTTTACTTACCTAATGAATTTTGATATTTTTTAAATATTTACGAGTTATTACTACATACCAAGCCGCAACAACGCCATTAGCGTGACGACGCATCCCGAGAGGAAGGTCAGCAGCACCATGAACTCGATGGGCAGGTCGCGGCAGGTCTGCAGCGTCAGCAGCGCCATCAGGCTGGTGGGTCCGATCGACACCTCCTTTACGGTGCCCAGGAACGTGTACAGCATTGTTCCTATTACAACCACACGGGATATTACGAGTATATCAGCAGTCAGAAGCGCCAAGAGAAGAAAATCTAATAAGTAGGTACCCTAAGTAGGTAATATACTAAGTATGTTATTTCGGTAAAATCACAATCCAAGGAAGCCATAGGGGCGGACGGTGTGCCTGCATATGATCAGTAGATGTTAAACCTGTCCGTCGTCGTAGGGAGAAAAACATTCAAAAGAGAAAAGTAGAGAGAGAAGATATATTTACTCGTAAGTGTTCATATCAAGCATAGAATTAGGAAATCGAGGGTGGTCTTTAGGCATTTTTTTTTTAATTTATAATATCAAAGAATTCTTTTAAACGTAGCAATACAATTAAATTATCAACTTACTAGTTCCCCGCGGCTTCGCCCCGCGTGGGACTCGGTTATATCGCGCCCAAAAGTAGCCTATGTTTGACCTCAGGTTGTTAACTAAGTACATCCCTACCAAATTTCATCACAATCGGTCCAGCAGTTTAGCCGTGAAGAGGTGACAGACAGACAGACAGACAGACAGACAGACTTTCGCATTTATAATATTAGTATGGATAGGTATCTTTTCTTAATGTTCTCATTCTTAACTAGGAGAATGCCTGCAGAAAATGATAATGAGATATGATATGTCCTTTAAGTTAATAAATGACTGTGTTACTTGCAATTAATCAATAAAAGCCGATTAAACCATTGCAAACCAATAGTCTTCCATTGAGTAAACATTGACATGAAAACAATATGCGAGTTTGGACCTATACTGGCATATGGGATGTATACAGAGAAGATCGTTCTCACATGTATAATGAAGGAATCCACTGAGCAGTTTCTGTTTTTAGCTCAAGCCGGCAATGGATGATTCTCATTAGGGTGTTACCAGACCAATCGATCGATCGTCGATCGACGGTATCGATCGATGGTAGAATGGAATAGTCGACGTCGATCGATAGTTTCCACCAGACCAATCGATCGATCGTCGATCGACGGCATCGATCGATGGTAGAATGGAATATCATGCTTGATCAAACGCGCCGCGCTCCGACTGTTCCCCCCCGCCCGCGCGCCGCGCTTCCTACCTGGCTTGTTTGTGTTGTGTTCAGTTGTGTGAAGCTCGCGGTTGTTTCGTGACGCGCATGGCAAAATGGCGGCGACCGCGTGGACGAATGAAAGAACTTTGGAATTTATTGAGCAATACAAAAACAAACCAGTACTATGGGACATTATTCACAAGGATTACCGTAATAAAATAATACGTCATGATGCACTGCTCGAAATAGCCAACTCATTTGAAATTACTAAGGAGGAAGTGGAAAAGAAGATAAAAAATTTACAAACAACATTTTCGAAAGAAAATAAAAAAGTGAAAGATAGTTTAAGAAGCGGTGCCGGACGAGACGAAATATACGTTTCTAAATGGTATGCATTTCAAGCTATGATGTTCATACAAGACAGAAATCGCCCACGATCTACTGTGTCTACAGAGGATCGTCCTCGTTCGAGCATGTCCAGTGATGTAAGTACCTACATACATGTTTATATTTTTTACGGCAAATATGTTTAAGTTTAATCTGCAATTAAACAATTAGCTATACTGAACTTTTGTAGATCTTACAAAATAAAAGTATAATATTAAACACATTTAAACATTTTCCAGTATAGTACTCGTTTACACCAATAGATGGACTAAATTAACAGTTGCAAAAGGTGTTGTTTTCAATTGTCAACTATTGGTGTAAACGTGTTGTAATTAAAATAATAATACAATTTTACAAGTACATACTTATGACCTTTATTGATACAGATCACACAGTAGCTGTCACTTGTGTACAGAGTATTAGTCCAAAACAAAACTAGAAATGGCTTATTTAAAAAATGTTACCTTTCAATAAAAGTGAAATTCACAACTAATAATCACGATAAAAAAAATTAGCAATTAAAATTATCACAGGGTGCTACAGCAGCAGTAAGATTCCAAGGTTAACAATACTTGTATTGCCATGCAATCATACCATCGTTAGAACAAAAATATTCAGCGAACTCTTCTCTCACTAGTTCAGCTGGAGTTGGTATGCTGTAGAATAGTACAGATGACTGAATTTCTGGCGGCTGTGTTATTTCGGAATCTGCACTCTGATTTATGTTACTTGAATAACGCAACTGTAAAGACCTATAACTCTCACAATTTCTTCTTAAATAGTTGTGAAGATAAGTCGTAGCTAACACTATGTTTTCCACATTTTTCGGCTGAAGATGAAAAGGCCTTCGAAGACAGCGAAATACTGCACTTAAAATGCCGAACGTGCTTTCTACCATTCGGCGAGCCCTACTCAACCTATAATTAAAAATTCGCACCTTTGATCCTTTTCGCCCTAATTCGAGAAACGGCTTCATTAAATTTTCAGAAAGAGGAAAGGCATTGTCACCTATAAAAACATATGGTGTAAGACAACTTCTTCCAGGCAATTCACTTTCTTTTGGGATTCCTCGTAGATTCATGGAATTCAAAATAGTATTTCCAAACACACCACCGTCAGAAATACGACCTTGGCATCCAATATCGCAGTACATAAAATTGTAATTCGCATCCACTACAGCCATTAGGACAATACTGTGAACTCCCTTGTAGTTAAAGTATGTGCTCCCACTGTTAGTTGGAGCTCGCATAATTATATGCTTCCCATCTATTGCACCCAGGCAGTGGGGAAAATTCCACAGCAGGTCAAAATCTTTTGCAATGTTGAGCCATCCTTCTTCCGTGTTTGGTATCTGTAAAATAAATATATACAACGTAAATATATTGAATATGAGCTATCAGTCAGTTCATACATTTTTTAAATTATACCTATTTAAAATATATGTATATAATTTTGTTTCAGATAAATTCACAAGCATCTGAGTCAGGGATGGACAGTTCCGTTGATAGTGAAGGCAGTCGTAAAAGGCGCCTCAATCCAAATGATGCCGCAATAGAAAAAACGTTGGAGATGGTTGATTCTTTGATTCGCAATAAAAGAGATGTTGATGAGTATACATTGTTTGGAGAACAAATTGCATTTAAATTGAGGACACTAAAAACGGACTACGCCCGTATTACCGTACAGCATCATATAAATAACCTAATTTACGAAGCTCAACTTGGCAAATATGACCATCCACAAACTCAAAATCAAGGCTACTACACCACGCAGTATTCTACAAATGCACAATCTTCGAATCAATCCAACCTTCCATCCACTTCTCAATACGCAAGAGATTTAACTGGATATAGCTTTTCGCTGGATAATATCAATCTTCCATCCACAAGTGATAATATCAATCTTCCATCCACAAGTGAAAATAATATAACAGTAGAGTCGTTGGATAATTTAGAAGATGTCTCATCTGAATTGCAAGAAAATTAAACGATATGTTTATATGATTACTGTTTCTCTGAAAATATTATAATAAACCTATGTATGTCTTATATTTTTATATATTTTTTATTTCTTCGATACCTTATATATAACTTAACTTACGATTACAAGTCCAAGAATACTTACTTTTATGTAATCCCTGAGAGAACATATAAGCGCATTGCACACTTCTGGAATTATACAAGAAATACTTTGTTGTGAAATTTTAAACGTTAGCACTAAACTTTGATATGAATCACCACTGGCTAGAAATCTGAGTGTTATAAGTAACCGATTCTTAGGGGAAATTGACTGTCTGTAATTAGTATCCAATTTTGCAATTAAAGGAGCCACCATATTTAAGAGATTTTCAATATCACTGTTACTCATTCGAAAAGCATCCAAGAAACCGCTATTTAAAATTTCATTTGGATAAGATAGGCGATCTTTGGCTTTAAAAAATGGTCGCATCCAGAGTCTTCTGCGTTTGCCTCTCCGTAATAATAGTACGAGCAACATCGTACTGGCCAACACCAACGCGTCCTCTTGTGAATACATTTTGAAAGAAACTGATGGAATATTGCCGGAGTTCATCGATCAACGTCGACCGGTGCCAGTAGTCGAACAGTATCTGTCGATCAATTAAAGTTACTAGACCAGTCGATCAACTTCGATCGATGCCGTCGATCGACGATCGATCGATTGGTCTGGTAACACCCTTATGTTATAGTCTTTCGACGCGCATATGGTGCATTATCGCCCTTTATGAGGGGCAAAAACGATGCAGCCGGGAAAATGCTTCAATGACAAAGATATGCACCACCATTTTACACATATCATGATTAATTGAATAAAGTCTGTTTACAGACAGGCACCAAGAGCACTATTATAAATTCTGTGCCAAGAGTTTATGTTCGAAGTTTTTACTCTCCATTTCAAAAACATTGTATAAAGAGAACGCAATAAGAATTGCGGATTGTGTGTAGGGTTCTTTGTTTCATTTTGAACCTTATCATATTTGTCAATTAAATATTATTGAATGGACTCATTGTATCTACGTAGGTACTATTTCTGTACATGAGCAATTAATTATTATCGCTGTTAATTAATTATATTTATAACTTTAGGCAGAGGTGAAAGCCCGCACAATTATTTTTGCTGTTTGTTTCTGTCCGTGCGTGTACTTACCTCCTAAATAATACTAACACATATATGTACTAAAACGCTAGAACCCTTTATGGTCTTGGCCTCCTCTACATACATTATCAAGCAAGCACCTTGTAAACAACCGAAAAATCAGTCGGCCACGCGCATTGTAGGGTTCCGTAGTTACGATTGACAACTGAGTTTACACCTCACAGTTTAACGACTAAAACATCTAAGTATATAGGTAGACAAGCCCATATAGGACGGGGGTAACTGAAGAAAGAGTTATAAAATCTTACTTTACAAGAGGATTGAGTAAAAAAAATATATATTTGAGTACTACCGCGTGTAGAGGCAACTAAGCGCTGGTAATAAAGATTGATATCATCTTTATTATCGGACAATCGGTTGACTTAGCCTGCAATGTTCGCGCTAAATTAAAAACAAAGTGTGTTTCTCGTGGGAATCGAACTCACAATTTCCAGGTCTTCACACACTAACCAGAGACAGCGTTAAGGCTCTACTAGAAAACTTAAAATGCAGTCAAGTGCTGCAACTAGCAACACACCCATGAAAGCGGAGTAGAGTCCATACTGCACGGGTAGTTCAGCGAGCGAGGCGTACGCGATGCTCTGCGGCACCAGCATGAGGCCCAGCGTGACGCCCGCCACCAGGTCGGCGGCCGCCGTCAGCCGCTCGTAGCGGCGCAGCCAGCGCAGCGCCGGCAGCCGCCGCAGCAGCAGCGCGCGGCCGCGCCCGCCCGCCTTGCTGCTGCCGGGCAGCGAGCACGCGCCCTCCTCCGCATCCGACCACGCCATCCTCGCACCGACGATCCACGTTCATATATATATACAATACAAAACAATCTCTCGACTTGTGTTCTCGGCGCTCGGATCGTGACTGTGTAGACGCGGCAGTCGTGTTTGCACAGTTTCATTGCCGCTGATAGCGAACTCGCAACAAATATAATTAAATAAGATGCTCCATTTCCGCTGTTTGAACAGAGCTACTGGGTTATATGGAGTGGAAAACGCAGAAGCTTCGAAACAGGCTTTGGAATAGTTTGTGTTGGATTCGGCGAAATGATAAGCAGTTTCGAATCTGTCTTTAGGTACCTACTACTGAATATATATAATCAGTTTGTAACTCGTAAACCTCCAACATTTAAATAAACGTTCACACACTTCTAACGAATGTCTACATTAACAATTAATAATAAAAAAATTGTTTCCGTCAAGATATTGATGATAGGATCCATGGTATCTCAGCGTTTTCTCAGTTGCATCACTTTCTGTTGTTAAAGAGTTAACATAATAAAATAGACAATATTTTTTAACCAGCCGCTTGCTTAAAGTTTTCCATCCTTGGAATCGTTATTGGTGGTGAAATGGAACTGGCAGTTTCAACTTAAATTTTATTTCATTCTCTCCTGTTTAATCTCACCAATTTGGATTTGTCGAATATTTCTTCACAGTTTTGCTAGCGTACAGTCGGGGGCAGATAAACTGACCTCCTACCGTACTTACCGTAATGACGGGGGTCTGTTAACCAACTTATTAATATTAGAAATCAAAGGCCTATATCAAAAAATAAAACTGCCAAATAAGTATACCACAATTTTATTGTTATACATCACCTCTATAAATATATTAACTGCATATAATTGTAAATGCACCACAGTCCCGTGTCAGTGCTAACAGGCATAGACTATAGAAATAAAAGGCCGGGAAGTCCCTTCGTATTTCTTGTATTCATTCAACAAGGCTCTTGAACGATACCAATCTTAGAAAGAAAAACAAAACTACAGGATGCTGTGCAGTTATCCTATTTATTTTCATTATCAGGTACCTGGGTGATACAAAGTTTGCTAGGTTATTCACATATTTTCAGGATCTAAATGTAGTCCACAAAATCCTTTGCATAATAATTTATTTATCTAAATCATAGAAGACGCTTCCGAAATATATAGAATAACTGGTTTATTTAAAAGATAAATAGTACCGACACCGAATATTTTAAGTTGTTTACATTTTGAAAAATTACGTTAAAATATTTACCATACTTTATCAAAGTTATTTATTCAGTACAACTTTAATGCGTAAAGAAATACGGAAGGAGTTTCTCCGCGACCTAATACAATAATAAATACAATATAATACAAAACAGCTAGTATATTACAAGCTCAGGTACTTACGCTAAATTTGCCGAATCGCTACATAACAACTTATTTACAGCGCCCGCTCAGCGCGGAGCGAACCGAGCGTGACGTCACTATACAACATTTCCTAAAAGCCAACTATGCTTTTGTTCGTTATTATCACAATGGGACTTCGTAATTTAATTTTATTATCATCCCGATTAACTAATATATTTATTTGTCTAGCTTAATTGAACTATCATCTATATGCCTGTTTCATTCTGTAACAATACTGAAAAATACTAGTAAGATATTCTGATTGCTTGTTTTGTGACGTCACAGAATCGCAATGCGAGCCCTCTACTTTAGTTTCTTCATTATTAAGTCGATCTGCTCATCCACGCGCTGGCTTACTCCCCTGTTAAAGAAAAAAAATGACAGTTGTTGCTACTGTTATATTTTGTGACATATTAGGTAAGTAAACTACTACAGTTATCACATCATCGGCAATTATGCTATGAATATAAGATATACACAAGGGCTTATTTAAATTATTCTAGCAGACATAACATAAAAACACATTTTATTCAATGCGTTATTGATGTAGACTATAAAAATGAAAGGACCCAAAGTTGATCCTTGGGGCACACCAATTTTTAAAGACGATCAGTTTGATTTGACACTATTTATATCACCAATCAAAGACTTTTTATTGAAAATTATGCTAGTAGATCAATTAATTTAGTGTTAAATTCATTCATACGAAAGCTGATGCAAAAGTACCTTCATGTTCAACGCAATCAAAAGATTTTGTCAGATCATCCATTTTTGAATCCTTAAAGAGCATTTGAATAGACTTTCGACTCGTTAAGACGAATTTTGCTGATTAGAGGGTACTTAAGAATCGGCATCGCGAACGCGACTGACCTGTATGCGTCGGGCGCGGGCCCCACCAGCGCGATGAGTTGCGGCACGTCGGCCGAGTGCGCGGCGAGGCGAGCCAGCGCCAGCACCGCGCGGTACAGGTGTTCCTCCCCCGGCGAGTACTGCAGCAGCTGCAGCAGCGCCATCGCCAGCTCCGCGCACACCTCGTCGAACACCTGCCGCACACCGTACACGCCGCACACATCACAAACACATAATAATATTGTGAGAAAAGTCTGTTACGCTCACCCGGTTTAACCGTTGGACCAATTTTAATGAAATTTGGTATGGATACACTTATAGACCAGGGGTTAATACAAATTTAAGATGTGTACTATTGTTTCCAATTTGGTTATAATGTAAGAAGCTTAAAACGCCCAATTGTCTACCAAAATAGATAATACAGAAGGAGACGTTGAGCCGAACAAAATTGGGCAAATGGAAAAAAATATCCGTAAGACGGTTTAAAAACTGTCAGCAGTGACATTACAACGCAGGTACTCTCTTGTACTCCGAGTAAGATAGTCAGCTGTACGGTGACAGCCAATGCCCTGAGAACTTGTGACCAAGGATTACCACGTCACCGTGATTTCACTGCCTCTAACACTACACCGAAACACAACATTGCCAGTGTATTGAACATATAACATCATTCTGATTATATCAGCCCTTTTACTGTCACCTAGTAGACAAGGGCACAACGCATTGGTAGGTTAGATATAAAATAGACTCCACTGACATAGACATAAATAGTAAAGTAGATGTATTACCGATAATCTGTTAGTGAGATTTCGATTAAAATATTTTTCACGTTTAGTTTAACCATTCTAAGGGTCGATTTCACCAAACATGACTTAACTTGAGAATAGCTATCCACGGAATATATTTATTCTTCCATTTAACTGTTGGATAACTTCGTCCACGTTCCACCACTTTACACCAGTTTAAATTTACTCTCGGATAGTTACTCTGTGACAGGGAGTGAATCCGAATGATTGAAATGAATGACTGTATTAGTCGCCCAAATGCAATTTCTCGTTTCTCCTCTAATAAATAAAGTGTATTTCGTATTATTATATTCGATAGGGTTATGCCTATGTCAAAAGTGTCAAAACGAGATATTCTTACAAAGTAAAATCAAAGAAGTTCGATTCGCGTGCGGTCTTTTTGAGTGACGCAATTTTTTTTAATCTATGGGTAAAATATATAAATATTATATCTAATATTAATTTTATGTCAGCGCGCCAGAGAATCAGCTGTTGAAACAATGACACTTGGACGCCATTGTCTGGAGTAGAGATTTACTCCAGCATAATCGTTTATTCTTGGATCAAGTCTATGGTGAAACGTAAAAATATGTTATCCTAGGGGTAACTGCTCGTATACTCTCGAGTAAAATTTACTCTTATTTGGTGAAATCGACCCTAAGACATCATAAGACATGTTTCTTATGTTGAACTATTTGCAATGTATGACATCATTACCATATTTTTTTAAATAACACGGAATGAATAACAAGGGCAGCTATTTTTAGTACGATCTTAACTTAGTACGATCTAAATTACGTCAAACTAAATATTCATAGATAGATAAATTGATACACACGCGCAGCGATAAAATCTAATTCAAATTTTCCAAAACAACTGTTGGCAAAACCTTACTTTTTGAGAAACATACATTGAGAAATCTCCCCAGTTGTAGTTCTTTGGGAAAACCGTGGCAGGGAGTTGATTCTACAATACCACCGTACGTGGGAGGAAATTCCTCTTAAAATGTAGTGTACGTGACATCTTATGTACTGGGGTAAACTGTCGATTGCGAGCGGTGCGATGATAGAAGTGGCTCTTGGCATCATATCGAACAATTCATCCGACCACAACCCATTGTACAAGCGGTAGATTACTTAGTTTAGGACAGATTCAACAGCATTGTAATTGTTACACATACATCTCGCTTTACGAGTATGGCTGCTCCGCTTTCTATATACCCAGGCTGCTAAAATTTTCAAAAAAATAATATTATACTCCTCGTCATGAGTTAAGATTAAAAGATTGATTTATCTTCTTCAAATTATCTTCAAACATTTATATGAGTTTAATAGTGAATTTCCCAGCAAAACGAAATACACCGTATAAAGTAAAGCGACCGTAGAGATCAGTGCACATAGTAATTACTGTACACATAACGATAAAGATTCTGCTACACATCATAATATTACGTATAATAAATAAAAACTGAGAAGTGTTATAAAAGTGAGGTGGTACCAGTGATCCGCGCGCAAACACGCCGCGCAAACAAACACTCAAATTGGGATTTTTGTTTATAGTGCTGTTGGCGACATGTTATATTTATAACACGTCTGGCCATATTTACTGTTACTCAATCGGCCATGAATCCATCACTCACTTGTGACGGTGTGTATCAGCTATTAAATTCATGAAAACTACACAAGATAAAAGTAGGCAAGTGCGAGGCGCAGTCGCGCTTAATGATAGGTTTTTTCTTTATGTAGAACTACCTATACAACCTAGATGAACGCAATTAAGCATACTGCCCACGTATAGGCGTAATGCTTTCTGTATAAATTCTTAAAAAATGATGAAATAGTTTTTTTTTAAATTGTTTTGTAAATATTATTCAGTCGTCGAGAAAACGTTTGTATCGATGTTTTCTCTCTAGATAATGTCAATATAAAGTATTTCCTCTTAAAATGAAGTCGCGAAATAAAGAGATAAAGCGTTTCTCCATAGTTTCCCTGTGTGGGTTTGTGCGCGCCGTTGAGGCTCGGGGTGTACCTTGGACTTGGCGTGCCGCGGCAGCAGCTCCCGCAGCGCCCGGCCCGCGCTGAAGCGCTGCAACAAGCCAAGCGCTGCAGCGCACGCGTCCCCGCGACCCGCGACCCGCGACCCGCAACACACGTGTCTCACAACGTTGTCCACGTTATTGCCAATACCGCGAGTAGCCGTTATACCGATTTGAACTATCGTTTAGTTACTAGTTATTTTCAATCAAAATTTGTAATAATAATTGATGATATATACCCTTATTATAACTGCTTCAATGGTACACATTATACTGGCAACATTGCCTCTTTGAACTGAACAACAATGGAATGGTTTGAGCTATACTTTTTTTTATTATTACTTGAATTCGTTATTCTACTTTTGTTTCAGCGAAAAAAAAAATCGAGACAACTAATAATGCTACATAAAAATATCATGCTAAAGCAAATTATATAATGTTTCATAATACAATCGATAAAATCGTAGATAAACACATTATACACAAAATATAGAGAGGGGACGAAACAGAGTCATATTAAAAACGAATATTTATTATTAAGGAATTAACGATATACTAAATATACATAATAAAAATGAGGACGTCGTTGTGAAACAAATATGTTGCATAAATACTTTCTATCATTGTTATTATATCGGATCAAATCAAATGTATTGCAAATACTAAAATGATAACATGGCGGGAAGAGCGATGGAAATGATGCGAAGTAAACGAGATAGCATTGACATTAAGCGATAATATTTTTGTTTTTGCAAAGCCACAGTTTACAATAGACAAAAGATATACATATCATAGAGAAACATGCTAAGACCTGTATCAATACAGGAGCTGCCCGCGTGAGTGTAAACTCGGCGCCGGGTTTCCCGCTTTTCTCGGAAATAGCACAACACAAATATAACGTAGAAAGTATATAAAGAATAGTATCTGATGTTAGTTACTTAGCAAATTTTTTGGCAATATTACAACTAGCAAATAGTTACTTATTCCAGTGTCACAAATAAAAATTACAAAAATAAGAAAAAAACTTTTCTAAAAAAGATTTCTTCAGGAATAAGCAGCATCCTTGTACTAATGCTCTCTTTTCTATGTTTTATCCTGTATATGTTTTTTCTGTTCTATAATTTAGTATAGAAATAAATTAAAAAAAATAGCTGATAAGTATTAGCACAATTTATAATAGTTCCAACGTAATCCTAGTGCGCAAATGAGTGACTGACTTTTCGTTTTTGTACAAAAGAATGTGTGTCTAATATATATAGAAGCAGTAACAACGAACTATAAACGTTATTCTAAGTATATCCAGGGAGGCTGGGTAAACACCGTAATCATTCAAATAGTGCATATACGAGTATAACTACATATTAGAAATATCAGATCAAATAAAAAATGAAATATCTAATTATCACTACATATTATAAAACAAAGTAGCTTTCTCTGTCCCTATGTCCCTTTGTATGCTTAAATCCTTAGATCTACGCAACTGATTTTGATACGGTTTTTTTTAATAGATATAGTAATTCAAGAGGAAGGTTTTTATGCCCATGCGAAGCCGGGGCGGGTCGCTATTTTCAATAATAAAATAAGATATTTAATTCCCACAAAGTGCGTATTAAGAAACCGCGTCATATGTCGCTGTTAGATGGTAATATGCCATTTCCGAGAGTTTGTTACTGTCAGCTTAGGTGATATGTCAAATATGTTACGTTATATATTTTTAAACAAATAAATTATTTCGAATTCTGATCGTTCTTGCCACATATCAGCAATACAATATCGTAAAATATAAAATACGGGTGAGGTCTGCTTTTAACGTTAGAATGTATCATAATAAAAACTTTTTTGACGCAGAACATCAAAAACGCCAAAAGCCAATAAACGCCTTATGCCAACATCCATCTGAATGCATTATCAGCGTTTGCTAAGACAAAAATTTGACATACTCAAACAAAGTTATCAAATTTTTAACGAGTATCCGAGTGGAAGTAAAGATACGCCATTTGCAAAGCTAGATTCGTGGTTTTAGGATAGCATGTAAATGATTTTTCTTGTATGATGTTTTGTTTATCACTACATAGTATAAAACAAAGTCGCTCTCTCTGTTCCTATGTCCCTATGTATGCTTAAATCCTTCAATCTACGCAACGGATTTTGATACGGTTTTTTTTAATAGATATAGTAATTCAAGAGGAAGGTTTTTATGCCCATGCGAAGCCGGCACGCTTATTAGCTAAAAATTAGCAATCAGCAAAAATTGCGCAGCTATCGCGCGATCACCGCGCGATCGATTGCTTATTGCTACAAAAATTCGTATTACGTAGGTATGTGATCGCTCGCTGATCGTTCGCTGACGGTTTAAATGCACTGTTTGCTAGTTTTCGCAACGACACTAGCGCCATTAGCAATTTGGTAGCAATAACAAGAACTATTGTTGGAATGTCAATTTCAAACAGATGTTTTCGCGGGATTCAAAGTTTACAAAACAAATACGAGAAAAAACATATTAGACAAAAAAAAAACATTCAGACGAATTGAGAACCTCCTCCTTTTTTTGAAGTCGGTTAAAAGTGAAAGAAAGTGTTTCAATGTTTATTTGTATTCGCGAGCAAATATCTAAGAGCTCTCCCAAAGTAAGTACTTACAGTGATGATGGGTACAGTGTGAAATAAATTCTATAATGAAGCAAAAGTTTAGTTTGCATATATACCTACTGTTAGTTTCTCATGTACTAGTGTCAATAACCTTCTTCAAGAAACAGGCTATGTACAGAAATATATTTTTTTTTCAATCTGACCAGCAGTTCTAAAGATATAAGCGTTCAAACAAACAGCAGGCTTCATTAGATTAGCATAGATTTAATTTAATTTTAGTGTTTTATTTAGTCAATAAAAATTAATTACTAAAATAAATAGCAGGTACAGTGCGTCACAGAAAAGTATACCACCCTAGGTGTAAGATTGAAGTGGTAAGTATACTTTTCTATGTGGCCCCTAGGTGGTACATAGTTAAGTTTCTGGCCAATCTATGCGGTATGAAAAGAAATTAAAAAGTATATAAATGACATACATATATTTAAATAAAAGGTATTTAACTGATTTACATTGTTTGTTTGTAATATCTTTATTGCTTTAAAATACAAAGTAAAAGGAACATTATTAAAATAAGAAGACAATGGCGGACTTATCCCAGGATATATCTTAGATTTACATTTTACATATATATTTTTTTCATACATTTGATACTTATAACTACACACAATTTTAAATTGGCCTTATAGACCACCTTGTAAAGCATCCAACAGAGATTGGGGTATTTGATTTAGTTGATCTCCTTGAGTATCAGTACTTGGGATTATGGTACCGGCAGTCGATGTTTATTGCAGATATGTATTGATGTTGTGCAACCCATCTGGACTGCCAGGTTTAGCATTTACAATTGGTGTTAAAATCCACGGTTTTAATGGGTATCCAGAATCACCTGTAAATTAATAATAGTATTATACATTTCAATTCATATAAAAAGTTAATCAACATTAAACTACTAGTTAGTACTGATACACACCGAGCCACCAAACATCCTTTACGGTGAAGATCTTGGATATGCTGTTGAATGCCAGACATTTGCCAAATGTGGCATCATGTGTGTGTAGCTCCTTCAAATGTAGCATCTTAATTTATAATATTTAAATGGCTATCAGAAATCTGTAAAAATAAGTTATATATTATATTATTAATGTACACACTTGGCTTAATAATTGGTACATTAATTCAAAATTGATGTTACTAGTACTTACTATTTGCACATTTCTAGAATGGAATGCTTTCTATTAAAAAATCTCTCTTCGTGTTCTGTTGGCTTTATCAGAGCCACATGAAATATAAATTTGTTGTAGAAACTAAAACAAACAGTAACTTTAATATACATTATAAAGTACAACAGATACTATTAGCTTAGTAATATTGTATGATTTGTATTTCTGAACAACTTAAGCACCAGTATCTTTTCTGGTGGAACATCACATGATTATTCGACTTAGAAATGCCCTTAAAAGTTTATTCCTAACCATTTATAATGGCAATTAGATTCAAATATGTAGTTAAATGAAAATAGTACCTTCTATAGTGCAAACCCTAATGCAAACAATATAGTGATCAATCATAATAAGAATTGTATTCTCACCCGTTAATAATGAACTGCCTTCCTTGTGGTGTTTGAAGAAAATAAATGTACTTTTTAAGTATTCTATGCTGATTCAAAGCCCATGTGACTTCTGTCACCGCATTAGAAACACAAGGTTGGCTAAGTCCGTGCAGGTAGCTCATACCTTCAGGCGTCGGATACGAACCCGTAGCAAAAAATCATAATGTTGTGAGAATCTGTAAATTATAATTGCTGTAAGACATTATAATATTGTGGAATATTATACATATTAACCATGTAACAATCAACCTACATAAAAATACTTCTTACCTTATTTTCCAAACTAATTTTTGTTCTTCTCGTTTGATTTCTATAGTGTTTTGTTGTTCTATAGTGGGCTATAAACTGAGAGTTTGATAGTTGTAAGGCATTGGCTTGGTCCTGAAGCCTACGCCTCAATTTGTGATGTGTTGTTTATTTTACACGTCTTTCTCTTCTCTGCTCAATATTTAAAGCTTCTAATAACAATAAAGCACGCGCCATGTTAATACAAGAGCGTTATTTAACCACAAATTAGAAAGAATATGATTTAACACAGTAATTAACTTAAAAATATACGACGATAGGAAGCAATCTTGAAGCAATCGAAAAAATTTAACCTTTTTTGTAATCGCAATCTGACAGCTCAAATTGTTTGCAGATTTCTGTCGCTTTGCTGTCAAAAGACATAGATAATACGAAAACGCGATCAAGTCGAAGAGATTGAATGCACATATAGTTCACCGATTGTTCGGTAGAGGCAGCACTGTCGTTTGCTTTGCTATGGTTTTGTTTTGGTTGTACGTAATACGAATTTGCGAATTTTGTGCAAATATTGTGCGATTTTTGCTATCGCTTTGCTTTTGCAAGATAGGTAATAAGCGTGCGGGGCGGGTCGCTAGTAATAAATAATAAAAAAAGGTCCCAGAATAGTATGTGATATGAATATCTTATGACGAGAATCGAATATGTTGAAATAAACATTGTATCATTGGCAACATTCCCACTAATTTAGACATCAATTGTCTCAACAAGCATTTCGCTTCTTCTTCTTCTTCTTATGGTGGTAACGATAAAGTTCAGACTTTAAACCACCTTTCTTCAATTCCCACTCCCGATTATCCTAGTTTCTGTTTTAGTCCAATTGCTGAATGTGATGTTCAGAAGAGTGTATTTTCCCTGTCTTCCAACGCTGTAGGCACAGATGATATTAGTCGCAAAATGATCTTACCTATACTTGACATCATTATTTCTCCTCTCACCTTAATTCTGAATAATTCCTTGACTCAAGGTATCTATCCATCTGCCTGGAAAAGTGCCCACATTATCCCTTTACCAAAAAAGGCATATCCATCTAATTTCTCTGACTTTCGACCAATTTCCATCCTTCCTTTCCTTTCAAAAATTCTTGAAAGAGCAGTTCAACTCCAGCTCAATACCTTTCTCAACAAAAATAACATTCTCAGCCCTTTTCAATCTGGTTTCCGCGCAGGCCATAGCACTCAAACGGCCCTTGTTAAAATTTCTGATGATATCCGTTCCGCAATGGATAGAACGGAGCTTACGGTTTTATGTCTCTTAGATTTTAGTAATGCTTTCAATACAGTCGATTTTGATGTGCTCCTGGGAATCCTCTGCTCTCTGAACATATCTCCATCAGTCATTAATTGGTTTCATTCTTACCTGCATGGACGGCAACATCGGGTACTTATTGAGGAGAATCTCTCCTCGTGGTGCTCGACGTCCTGTGGGGTTCCTCAAGGTGGTGTCCTATCTCCTCTCTTGTTTGCTTTATTCATAAACTCCATTACTTTTCATATCCGCACTTCCTATCACCTTTATGCTGACGACCTACAAATTTACTGTCACTCGTCGTTAGAAAATCTTTCCGTGGCCATATCCGATATTAACAGTGACCTATCTCGAATTGCGGAATGGAGTAAATCTTATGGACTAATAGTCAATCCCATTAAAACACAAGCTATTATTTTAGGTAGTTCTCGTCTTGTATCTAGAATCGATTGGCTATCTATCCCTTCTCTTGATTTCGACAATACCTCTATTATATATAGTAAAAAGGTTAAAAATTTGGGATTAATGTTTGACTGTAATATGTCATGGGCGCCACAGCTGGCCGAGGTCAGTAAGAAAGTATTTGCTGCGGCTGGCGCTATGAGAAGAATAAGGATTTTTTTGCCGATCAAGACCAAAATCACGCTTGCACAATCTTTGCTTCATCCTATTCTGGACTATGCTGACTCCTGCTATTTAGACCTCACAGAAGAGCAACTAAATAAACTTGAGCGTCTTCAAAACTTCTGTATCAGATTTATATTCGGTTTACGTAAATATGATCACGTTTCCTCTTTTCGCTCTCAACTCAAGTGGCTCCCCATTAGATATCGTCGTAATTTACATATTCTCTCGCTTTTATATACAATTCTATTTATTCCTTTTTCTCCTGGTTACCTCAGAGAACGTTTCAGGTTTTTCGGTGAGGTTAATAGTCGTGAGTTGCGTAGTACTGTCTCCCTCCGTCTCGTTACCCCTGCACATGTTACCCAGTTCTATTCCAATTCCTTTACCGTTCAGGCTGTTCGTTTGTGGAATGCACTGCCTGTTGAAATTTGTAAGGCTCAGACAATATCATCCTTTAAAAATCAGGTAAAAAATCATTATCTCTCATTAGTGGAAGCTGGTCATTGATAGTAGTATTTTATATTATACTGGTAATTTTTTTTTATATAAATATTTATGTGTATGTATGTATGTATATGTATGTATGTATATGTATGTATGTATATGTATGTATGTATATGTATGTATGTATATGTATGTATGTATATGTATGTATGTATATGTATGTATATGCATTTATGTATGTATATGTATTTGTGTATGATTCGTGTATGTTTTTTTTTTTTTTTTTTCATTCATAGTTTATTATATTATTTATTTCATATTTGTTTTGGTACCGCCTACCGCATTTTTTCCACGTTGTTCCTATCCACCCTAAGGTTGGCTGGAAGAAATTGCATCAGCGATAAGTCCGCCTTTGTACACATTGTTTGTATTTGTATTCAACATGTATAATTTGTATGTTAATGGTACAATAAAGAGTATATCTATCTATCTATCTATCATTGGCAGACCTTTGTACAACGATCGTCTCTCTCTCGACCTCAGTTTCATCAATTTCTGTCGCTAAGCTTGCAGCTTGCTTTGTTGTGTTCCGGTTTATATGGTGACAGAGGCAGTGAAATTACTGGGTGCTGTGGCGAAACATCCTTGTCCTAGGCTACGAGTTGGCAGCGCGCTATTGTCAATGTAAATGTATCACAAGCGTAAATAGAGGAACACTTATTTATTGAAAATTTTGAACTCTTGAAACTTTCAAGTTTCAAGCCGAGGTCGTTTTATTTATATATCTATTTAAAGATAGGTGTTACCATAACATAATAACAATATCCATGAAGAATTATCACAGACTTACTTTGAGGCTAATCAAATATGTGTTTATACTATATCTTTATTGAACAATAAACTACCTTAGCCGCGTTTCTAATAATGATGACTATGATGTTTACATTTATCCTAAATTAATTAATTTTAGGAAATCTTTGTATTTCGTATTTCTACGACGCAGAGACCGAAAATGAGTCTGGTTTAGGATCTGCATTTCGATCTGTTTTGTGCTGTGAATAGATATATTGAATAGAGAATGATAGTATAGCGTGCGTGTAGTGCAGACAGTGAGCGGCGTGCGATACTGACCACGGTCTTTACCTCCTTGGTGGCCACGTTGTGCATCAGCGCTGTTCCCAGCTCGCGCAGATCCGGATTCTCGCTCAGGGCTGCGTGCACGCACACCTACATCACAAACATATGGCACACAGGTTCATTTACTCAATGTAATATTGGACATAAGTGATAGTAGGTAGTAGATATAAAGTATATCAGTTATTCAAAGTGGGGAGTTGCCTGTGTTCCACATTCGTGGCATTACAAAGGCAATAAAGTTTATTTTTAAAATACCCCCTTTAAAAATTCGACATATTAATAACATAACCGTGTGTAACATAGCTCGCGCGGTGGCTAACTATTGTAGCTTGGCCGAGGCGGCAGATTAAAAAAATGAAATGAAAATTGTTAAGATAACATATACGAAAATAACTACGAACAGGCACCGATTGGAAAAGTTGCGATCGAATGGTAATTTTAATAACGTTATAACTATTTATGATACCCACGTCAGAAGCTGAGAGGCGGTTCCGAAGAACTCTGACACCACACATACCTAGACGAAATGATGATTATGATTTATGAGAAAATGAAACTAGTTTACCTTAGTGGTAGTGCGGATGTTGGACAGCGGCTGCCCGTTGAAGTCCCACTCGCTGATGTACAGCAACCACTCGGACGATGAAATGTTTTCGAACAGGTTGCACATCTAAAGACAAAAAATACTAATTTCCTTAACTGTCAACCAGTGACGTCCACTGTTAATTCGATAACAGGGTAGATAAATGTGTCCAAGCAGAATATTATGTATGAGAAATATTTGTTTGTATTTAAAACCGACGGCACAAGGTGAGCAATGTCAAAACATCTTTATGATATGCAATTATGCATGCCATTGCTACGTAGTCGTATATTATAAAATAGATGGTATTAGGATTTTTTAAACGGCTTCTAGCAATGATTAGTATTAGGTCCTTTACTTTCGGCTGCCGTCAAATAAACTACGTCAGTTGCTGAAAGTGGTTTAGAAATTATGAAGGAGAAATATCTATAAAAAGTGTTAATTAGGTTCTGCTGAGTTACCAGTTAGTTGAGGCTGCTAAAATGAAAGATATACAACAGCCATGGCCGTAGAAGCTTTATGCAACATGGCAGTGATTTCCGCACTTTGTTTTCTATCGTGATAAATTTTATGTGTATTAAAATAAAGCTCAAAATTAATTAGTTCATCGAACTTCGAGTCTAGACGCAGTGGTTCGGGAAATTAAAAGAAGTGTTTCTGATACATGCGTGGTCCGTGCCGGTCCTGGTGCAGCAGCAGCGCCACGTGTCCACCTACACCCGTGCTGTACTCACAAACAGCGCCAGCGCGTGCTGCTCTAGCGGCGGCCGCGTGTCGATGCCGTGCGCGTAGTTCAGCAGCGCGTGGTGCCGCCGGTCCTGGTGCAGCAGCAGCGACACGTCGTCCCGCAGAGCCGCCGCCGCCAGACAGCGCAGCGCCGCCACGCGGACGTCCGACGACAACGAGGGGTCGTTCAGCAGGCGCGCTGCAACATGCCAGCACACCGCCGTTGACTATACTAGCACAGAGGATCGACCACGCCCCCGCAAACGCAGCCACAGACAATCAAATACCAGATGGTCAACCGTGGTAACAAACCCAAAGCAAAATTGATGATTTTTTATACTAGGCCACATGTGGTTTAACTCATTTCAAACTGATCATTGTCGAATGATTTCGAAAATAGAACATTACTACCGAGGTCCGAAATGAAGCCATTTACGGCCGAGTCATATTGCAAGTTCTTTTAAAAAAACGAAGCGAAGCCGAGGCCTTTTAAAAATACGAGGACGTCAATTGCAATTTCGGCCGAGGCTTGTATGGTACTTTACTTCCTCTGAAATCCTCTTTGAGACGAAACATCGTATCAAATTTTAAAGTGGCGTCAACAACAAGCCGGAATTCGCTGTGTTCTTTTTTCAAACTTTTTGAAATATATACACAATTTTTAAACGATAAAAGAACTAATTTTTAGTACCAAATTAACAAAAGTGTCCAGCAATTTCCATTGACGACCGCTAGAATGTATGAAAACGTGTACATAAAAAAACTTCCGTTAGCGGCCGGCAATGTTTTTTTTTTTTACATTGTTGTCTTAGGCCAGCAATGAGTCTATTGACGTATTGTTTTTTTTTTAAGTAATGAAGCTATTTCCGAGAAAGAGGCAGTAAAATATTTTTTTCAATCTAGCCACAGATTAATATCTAATATAGATGTTTTATCCCAAACAACGAAACATTTAAGTAAACTTTTAAAACATATCAATAGAATAAATTTGAGTCAAAGAGAACAAATTCTTTTTCTTAAACAATAAGAACCCATGATCCTGCCAACACAAAAATAATTAGCACGCCCTCTAGCGACCCTCCTCCAAACTCACCGATGAAGTTGAGGAACTCGTCTCCCAGCACCCAGCTGCCCTCGCCCTGCACCAGGTACTGCTGCAGCTCGTCCAGGCTCTGTTTGTCCTCCGCCGACAGCTCCACGCCCTCTAGCGCTTTTGACAATTTTTCAAACTCTGCCGCACCCTGTAATACCAAAACTAATCCATGTATCACTCCAGTTTATTATATATTTCCGCATCACCTGTCCATGGTGTGTCCTTCCCCAAGAATCAGGTTATCAAATGCAGAAATAGAATTTTCGCAATCAGTTTTAATAGTTTCGAATATTACCCCCTACAAACGAATGGTATGGTGGAAGTAATAGATTGCAGCATGTGATTTATATAAAAAAAATGTACCTAATATAACACAGCTGCAGCTAGTTTAGCTAACGACACGGTGTTTTTCTAAATTTCAAAGGAAATTATACAATTTATTATGGAAAAAAACAAATGGTTAGGTTTTATTGCTTTTGTAACTGGCAGTCTCTGGTCACAATGTTATGCCATGCTTTAGTTACTGAACTTGGACTTGGCTGAATGTGAATATGCATCCACTAAAACAGATTCGATTCGTTAATAAAGTCGCGCGACATGGATAGCGGCGAGCTCATACAACTCATGAAACAAACTATTTATGATCCTCATTGAGTTTTCATCGTCATTGAATATCCTTAATATAATATTCCTAACTCAAAATCGTAAAATCAAGAAATGAACGAATTCCTCGAAACATCGATTTTTAAATAAAAATGCGAATAAATAAATAATTTGTTGTTCTATGATTTATTAAAAAAACTGTAATGCCAAGTTGGACGTTACCAAAGAATGCCTTCGCCTTTTAAGAAGTTTATCAGGTGTTGGCCCCTTTTGTGTGCAAATTAGGTTTTCTTATCATCTTGTTGTTTTATGAATATAAATAAATAATCTCAAAAAGTAAAAAGGGAATTTTGAGATGGCACATAACCGATTGATATAGACAATGCTTGGCCTGTTATGACCCGCGAGCGTTAACCCATTTTTAAAAGGAGCCGGTGCTCTATTTATAGAACCACTCTTTTGCGACCGAGCGTGAGTCTGCCGCGACATGATCACGGTTATTGCATGATGCACACATCAGAACATAGTCAATATTATAAGCGTGTGTTTATGATGCCACCCACGCCGGAGGAATCATAACAGCCACTGCTAGGGCTGCTATCCAAATTATTTAAAACGCAAAAGAAATAATATGGGGAATCATCTTTCATGGAAAGACTAAGATCTAAGATTATTTTCATCGTAGCCTTTGAACTTTGAAGCTCAGGGTCATGTCATTACGCCACTAACAACACAACTGACAACTGGTTTGTCACCACTGGCTAGGCAACCCTGCGTCTGGAACGTACCGAATGGCGACACGGGCTTACTTCATTTTCCTTACGCCTTAACACAATAACACGAAAATTATTCATCCGAAAATGATTCTCTACTCCCACTGGGCTAGCTCTGTTCCAAGTTCTAATTCCACTTGGGTGTGTCATGCTGGTGGCATAACTAAGCAAACATACATTATGAAAACAAAATATTATTTTTCCATCTTTGTTAAACCTTTTATATAATAAAATATAATAAAAAAAACTGTTTAAAAAGCCCAGTTAAATGAAAAATAATGCATTATCTAAGGAATAAAAATGGGATTCTATCCAATTTTTCTCAAACAGTTCAGCACCGCTTACGCACAAACAATAAACGTCTCGATTATACCAATATCAGGTCAACAAGCAAACGTTATTCATTTTTAGAATGTTTTTACCCCACGCGTATGTTGTTTTTCTCTTAAAGTTTCCGTTTCTTCGCTGTTCTTATATTAATTGAACGGATGTTAACCTTTATGTAAATAATTCTAGAACTTATAGCAAAAATAATTAATTAAAAAGAACATAACATCTTAGAATACACAAAAACAGGGGGCCCAAGTGTGCACCTTGATGGACTGGACGCCCATAACAATTGAAACATTTGTACGACTAAATCTAGGGTTTAAGGTATAATGCAAGAATAAGGAAAATGTAAATCTTTGCATCTCTTAATTTGGAACCAGTATAAAAGGTGTAACACGGTCAAACGCTGCTGTTTTTACTTTTACAGATGTTTCCTTAACTCAATTGTTCTATTGACTATCCAATTTGATACACCTACCCAATTCTTGTCGGATCGAAACTGTAATTTGTTCCAGATTTGATCAGTACGAAGCCGCGATGTGACCTTGAATTATTCTTTTCATAATCAATAGCGGAATTGTCAAGGTTAAGCACAGTTATTGAGGTAAACAAGTGGCACTAACGTCGATGTCCTTGTAGACGATGGGCGGGTCGCGGCTGCGACGGCGCTGCTCGTCCTGTCTGCGCTCGTCGGCCTCTAGCGGCGGCGCGTCGTCCGCCGCGCTGGGCCCCGCGCGCGACACCAGCTGCTCACCGCGCGACGCTTCCACCGCCTCCGCCATCTCCGTGCCTGTGTTCAACCGTCATAAAGACTAGGCCTTCACAAATACATGCTCCCTTTGATTGCCTATCGCTCACTCTCGCCGCTTTCCTGATTGCATCCTCAAGTTAGAGGTCAGGGTCTGATTTCTAGCCTTTTTCCCTTCAGTCGGTATTTAGTATTTTACGATGTCATTTTAACTCTCTTTTCTATATGCGCATGTCTTTAACTAAAAGATGTGCGCATAATTATATTAAAGACAGGGTTTTGTAATTATACAAACTGAAACACTACTTCTATAAAGAACATATAAAACCTTAGTATAGTAACTACTGTAGTTAGTGGGTGTATCGTTAATATAATTACCCACAGCCTATAGATCCTTGCAAATTAATACTTCAGAGGACTGAGTTTACACCAAAAATATTTTTTTAACTATATCTCTGAAGTCACTTCCACTTCAACTAATCACAAAAAATCGCTTAAAGTCCACCTCTCAGAAAACTTTATTTTATTTACACTTTATTTGAGGCTAAATTTTAAACACTTCGAAACCGTCACTAATTTACAGGTTGATATCAAAATAGTAGTATAAATAATACTAGCTGCAACACGTGGCGCCACACTAACCTAACTAACGAAACCGGGACGCACCGAAATAGTTCGGTCAGGAATAACCGGCGCGGGAAAACTCCAGCGAGTCCTGGAACACTGGCGTGCGGGGGGAGGGGGGAGGGGGGGTGACGCGTGAGAGCCTGTACGCACCTTGTGGTGCTGCGAGTGAGGTCCTGAAGCCGGGGAGCTGCGCGAGCGCCGAGACGGGAATGGCGGCCCGAGCGCGCACGTTGGCGTCTCGCCAGCCCTCTCCAGACTATTCCTATATTTATATTCACACGTTACCGACTGGAGCAGGATGCGATCCTGAACTTTCGTGTTTTCTTGTTGTTATACCGATGGTACTTCATCTCCTCGACAGTGCAGGTGGTCAGTGGAGACGGAAACGTGCGAGGGCGTGCGGAGTGCGCCCTATTTGCAGATCGTTCCTCCGAGAGTAATAGCGGCGGTCAATCACACCGCGCTAGCGCAGCGGAACTTTTGGATCGGGTCTTAGGGTACCGCAGTAGAAATATAGAAATGCGATCACGAAAGTTGAGTACATTGATATTACCGATAGGACTGCCAATTAAAATACTCTTCTAAAAATTATTTTACTCTTCTAAAAAAGTAATTAAAATTATTACTATGTACTTATTCAGGAAAATGGTAAAAAGATGGTGTAGGACAACATATAGGGAGTTGAGATTTTTTAGTTCTTTAACTAATTACTACTTACGTATTTGTTACGTTGAAAACGTCAATATTTAGCGGGTAAAAATTAACAACATTAAAATAATACAACGAATACATCGAATAGTAAATACGGTTCCTTTTACGACTAATAATTAGAATAGTTGGTTTTAGTGTTGACAAAATTAAAAAAAATATGTTTAAGAAGGATATTAAAAAGAGTTGAAATTTGTACGGGACCGTTTGTTAGGAACCAATAGTTCGTGATTGGCGGCCGGCCGCGCGGCACTTGACAGGCTGCCAAGATACACACGATCGAATTATCTCCGGAGTGGAGAGCTTTATCACATCTCGGTGCTGTGGCATTAGGTATTAATGCCAATCGGAATTAACACAATACATATACTATTCCTATGTTTTCGATGAGCAATGTATTGAGAATAATTACACTGACTGTGACAATGTATTTGCTCGTTTGTTATCAGTAGGGTTTCAAATGTTTCGCACTACGAGTATCTATTATGCACCTCACAACCACCCTAAAAATCTATTCAAGTCTCGATGGAGCTGCTTATTTCTCTATAAAAAGTAATGAAATCTCTTAGCAAAGTCAAGTCAAGTCTAAGATCTCTTTACTGCGACTTCTTGACATGGACAAGTAAATGTTCATAAAGAATGTTCAACTGCAGATCACATAAAATCCAAAATAGCAGTAAAGAAACCTTAGACTTGACTTGGCTTTTCTTAGAGATTTGATACTTTTTTATTGAGAAATAAGCAGCTCCATCGAGACTTGGCTAGTTTTACAGGATGGTATTAGTGGGATTCCTTTTAATGTTTTTATTATTTAAATTATACAATAAAGTGTATATCAGCCAATCTCTCCATCTCATCTAGGTGTGCGATGGATGATTCCAACACGAATAATATAAATATATACAACTGTCAACACGCTGGCTCGCCTCTACGGAAGTTCTGGATTCGATGGCCAGAGTATAGGAATCATCCGGCCGACACGTCTGCAAATGTTTGTTCACTTATTTCTGCATATGTAATTCAATTTGGTTTTAATGTTCGACATGGGCGGGTGTTGTGATATTTTGAGTATCATCATCATCCAAGCGGTATCCCGGTTGCATCCCAAGCTGAATGGCTCCGGAGCTCGGGTTTGCTAAAACGTGATGTCTCAGTTTTTTTACAAAACAGTCATCTACTGTTGAGGTCATTTATAAGTTTCAGCATTATTTTCATGACCGTCGTCTGTCTGACGTCAACTTTACTCGTTAAAGCTGTTGTTATTAATTTAAATTTTATTATACATTGAGAAGTAATACTAGCTTATAAATAATAGTAGGTTGGAACTTAAGCACTCAGCCAAGACTATTTTGCATTCTACCTAGCAAGCTACTGGGCAATTACAACGGCGTACCTACGCCATTGTAATGCCCACAGAAATCAGACAAATAGTCTTTATGGCCTCAAATTAACAATCTTACAAAACTCTCACACACAAGGCAAGGTAAGTACCTATGGTACTGTCACTATCCGCCAGGGGCGCTGGCATACAAAATTGCTAACGCAGTCGTTTGCTACTGCGTTTGAAATATCGTGGTAGAGGTACTGACGCGGTCGTGACGTGTGTACCCAAACAACGCTGACAAGTGAGTTATGTCCCCGAGTGGGCACCAACGACGCCGCGAGTCGCGACACATTTACAGCTTACCAATGCAATGCCAAGGAACACGTTAACGTCACAATCTTGCACAGATAATGAAACAACATGTTTGGATGTATTGCACAAAAACAAACATTAATACCTAGCTTACCGGAGGGACCAATACAACCCATAACGTTACGGGACCACCAGTGACCACTTGGTTATAGGTACACTTTAAGTAGATGTTCAAATTCTGGTGCTTTATCCATTCCAAGACCTAGGAGGTCCACTTTCAGTTGCTGAGCCAGCAAAGCAAGAATAATATCTTTGAGAAATTTTTTTGAATCTTTTGCGTATACCATGCTCACAAGCAGCACATGTAAGATGTGCAGAAAGCTCTGAGAAGCGTGATTTTGACTTCCCTCGAACAACGTGCAAACATGCGAGTAAGTTCGCTCTCTTACACTGTACAATAAAGTTATTCATAAAAAAGCAGTTCACCCCGGCTTCACCCGCGGTACATACAGCCTATGTTGCTCAGGGATAGTGCGGCTTTCCAGCTATCAAAGATTTTTTCAAATCGGTCCAGTAGTTACGAAGCCTATTCGATGCAAACAAACAAATCTTTCCTCTTTATAATTATTATCATCACTATCACTACATACCTACCTAGTAAAGTATATAAATTTTTTCCCAAAAAACAAAAACCGACTTCCATTTGATTACTGGGGACAACTTGAACTTCGACAAATTAGAATAACTCAGACCTAGACACCTAGGTGTGCAGGGTCAATTGACCTAGTACTCTAGCTTCAAATCAAAGATAACAGTGGAAGTGCCCCATATTTGAAACAATGATACCAAGGCATACAGGGTCGATTGACCACTCCGACACCACAAGGGACATATTATCGAGCGTCAAGTATAAAGGCCGTTACAGGGGCCGTGAAGGGTTTCTAAAAAGCTAATACCGGGGCACGCATGGTCGATTGACCTTGCAAATTACTTCATTATCAAACAAGCAACTTGTAAACATACGAAAAATAAAAAAATGCTCATTTTATTGGGCTTAGCCAAACCAAACTACTGCGCCGATTTTGATAAACTCTATGAGACCTAATCGAAACTATATACATTCGAACAAAAAAAAAAATTTCTAAATCGGTTCAGAAATGACGGAGATTTGAGGTCACAAACATAAAAAAAAGAAATATTCAACCGAATTGAGAACTCCTCCTTTTTTGGAAGTTGGTTGAAAACAATGTCTCTTTTTCTGTCCCTATGTCCCTTTGTATGCTTAAATCTTTAAAATTACGCAACGGATTTTGATGAGGTTTTTTTTTAATAGCTAGTGAAGAGTAAGGTTTTTTTACCCGTGCGAAGTCGGAGCCGGTCGCTAATATTAGTATAAACAAACAAACAGAGGCACTGACCGTCGTCGCCGTTGCCGTCGCGCTGCAGTTTCTTCCTCTTCTTCTCTTTCTTCCGCTCCTTGCGCGCCAGCTTCTCCGCCAGCGTGCTGCGCCGCTGCTCCAGCTCGGCAGACTGCACTCTACACCGACATTACCAGTACTGTCACTATACACGCCCGCACTCAATGAGGGTACGACATAAAACATCACTTATAGCAAATAAAATAAGGTATAAAAAGCTATAACCCGACTACGCAAATATAAGGTCTAGAAAGGACGACAAGAAAATAATTCAGATAGAAATCCTATATATAAGCTGATTTATAAAAAAGCGAAAGGCTGCAGTTTGAAATTAAATTTTGGATTTCACATCTGCTCATTATTCGTTCTTTAGAACCATTTTGATACCACATTTCAATCGAATAATTAAGATGCTCTCTCCTTGGAGACCAAAACTCCACCATTTTTATTTTTACAATTTAATATACCTATTTATATAATTTATCGAAATGGGTTAAGCCGTTTTTAGACACATATGCCGCACAAAAGATGAGCGTTGGGGAAAGTTAGTGCTTGAGTGGAGAACCCAGAACAGGACGTAGAAGTGTCGGTAAACCCCATGCCAGATGGTCCGATGATAGTTGCCGGAAGGAGTTGGATGAGGAAAGCACAAGACCGAAAGGAATGGCGTGCATTGCTAGATGCCTACACTCAGCATTGGATGACGATGGGCTGAAGGACAAGAAGCCGTTTTTAGTTACGCGCCAGGAAACAGAAATGGACATAATATACCCATAACCCTTCATTTTTCATTTATGGTTTTAACAACTATAGTATTTTAGGAAACAGGATATCCCAATAGATTTGTATATTTCTTCTATTCTACCGCCAGACGACTTGGGGTCCGGAGATTTTCAAATGCCACTGTCAATTTTTCACCCTTCTGTCAAATCTTAAACCAATTTCGTTCACATCGTACATAATTTATTGTTTTACTCGTCTTTCCTTCTGGTTCGAAAATATTTTTTTTTACTATGTTTGTTTACTATCGTTTGGGTCGCAAGGTCAATTGATCCTGTATTTCGCTAGACTACTAGAGACGAGGGAGGCAGTCATACCGCTACTTACTAAAGTTGATGTAGAAAACTATGGTTAATTTGAAAAATTGTTTCTGCATATGATATTTCCATTCTTGGAAAAGATTATAAGTAATAGTACATACATCACAGGCTTTCTTTTCATTCTTATAAAAAAAATAACAACAAGTAAACATTGTACTATTTTTATTACTATTTACTATGAGATCAATTGAGTATCATATGTTATACGGTCGGAGCGAGCGTACGTCACTACAAGTGATGAGTAGAGAATTTAAAACGAGAATTTTTGAGAACCATTTCAGTAAAGTCTTTGATTACAAATGAATGAATGTATAAGGCTATGTATGTACGTATGTATTATATATTATATATTTAAAATTTTATTTTAGTTTTATATTTATCAAAAATAAACTCATTTTATCTTTATCTTAAGTTTTTATACGAAGAATAAAATCTGCTATTAAATATTGCAGAATCGATTAATGTAATAATTTGGGTAGGCTATAATATCAGAAAATAATTTTTGTAGCCGTTCGTTCTAAAAAATGAGTGAAATATGAAGAGTATTCTCGTTTTAAATGGTCTGTACAAATGAGTATAGCGTGATGTCTAGGTGTATCAATCAGCAGGGCGCGCGGTCGTGTGGCTGTCGTCGGTGGGTCGCGAGCGCGCGCGCGGCGGCGAGCGCGGCGCGGAGCAGCGCGGCCGCCGCGCGCGCGCGACTCGGCGCCGGGGGCCGCGCCGCGCCGCTCCTGCGCCAGACACCCCTGTTACCCGTTACGCTGCTGACACGCAATTTCACGCAAGCCGCTACAGGACTTTTAAAAAGGACGTAAAAGGATTCCTTAAGGGTCGGCAATGCGCATGTGACACTCCTAGTGTTGCGGAAGTCCATGGGCTACGGTGACTGCTTACCATCAGGTGGGCCGTATACCTGTTTGCCTACTTAATAGTATAAAAAAAAGGACGCAGCATATAACCAGAGTTCGGAACCAGTATTTTAAAGACCCAAAAAAATCGGTCTGTAACCTTGTACATAAGTATAGGGTAGAACTTAGTCCTAAATACCTGGTTAAGACCGTTATTTTGGGAAAATACCGGTTGAGCGGAACCGTAATGCTAACGGTCGCTGTAAAAATGTATGGGCAGAAAAACGAGCTGGTTTTTTATTTTAACCAGATTTCCGAGGCCTGCATATAACAAGAACGCTGAGGAGAAGCGAAGACAGTAAAGTTGATCAACACGACAAGCCAACGAACCAACCGCGTGTTTGGGACGACCCGCGCTCGCCGCATACATTGCTTATACACGCCTCCATTGTCGATTTTTTGTACGCGAGTCAAATCAAAGGACCTCGCCTTCCCTCGCGAATGGAGTCAAGTGCATCGCTGTACACTCGCGCTTCGTTCATTCTACCTTAAGACATCGTGACGTTAAATCTACAAATAACCCTCCTTAAAGCCGATTAATTTCAAAATGTGGAACCAATAAAAAGAATTGAATTGTTTTTAAAAATTTATCAAAGAATAGTAATCATCCACCACCTTTGTTTACGCCATTTCGCGGTAACTTGAAGCCGCATCCATCTCCTCACCGTCGCTCGTCATAACTGAATCAATCGAGAATGTACAGGATCGTGCGAGACGTAGCGAGGGCACTCGCGCGAGTATGTACAATCGCCATTAAATGACGCGACCTGTAGGTCGACCTCCTATCTCGATTCTCTCCTATCGTAATGGCTACTTGTATCGCTTTCGCCACATTCAGCTCCGTCTAACGCACAAAACGCTTAAAATAAAATATATTTTTTTGTTAACATTGACGAATGCGTTGCCATTAAAAAAAATTTTTTTTTAAGCGTTTTGTGCGTTAGACGGAGCGAAATGTGGCGAAAGCGATACAAGTAGCCATTACGAGTGCAAAGAATCGAGATAGGAGGTCGACCTACTGTGCTGACCACCGAAAGAGCCGAGCGAGTACAACACAACTTTGGGAGATTCGGCTCGTGTGACCGAAAAGTTCGAAGAGCCGCAGGAGGCGGATGGTTGACATGGCACAAGCCGTAACTACAACGTCACGACCGGGATTTCTACTGGGAAAAACGGACCGATTTTGGATCAATTCGTAAAACGCATTAATAATTTTTAGAATGTTTTAAGTCTCCTTTTTTTGGTTCACTCAGATAAACCCCATTTTTAATAAAGTTGTCATTTATGAATTTCTCGAATACCAACACTCGCTCCGTGCCGTTCAGACTAGCACCACTTAACAACCCATATTAAACCGAATACAAACTAACAACAAAACATTACGATAGATGTCAGCACTAAGGATTTAGGATTCATTCATACACAGCTTATTGGTAAACGATTTGACAGTTTCCGTTAGTACTCCTAATGTAAACCATTTTCAAGAGGTCTACATATAGGGCGACGTATTTTCTCTGAGATCGACCCTGACCAAATGTAACGCAGATATTATGATAATATGTTCATCAAAGTAGCGCCTAAACTACTGGATCGATTTTAATGAATGAGGTGTCAAATTCAAATTTATTTATTTCGTGAACATAGGTTGTACAAAACAAATAGATGGTTTATAAAATTTTACACCTTTTTAGGGTTCCGTACCTCAAAAGGAAAAAACGGAACCCTTATAGGATCACTCGCCTGTCTGTCCGTCTGTCTGTCCGTCCGTCTGTCACAGCCGATTAATCTGAAACCACTGGACCAATTAAGATGAAATTTGGTACACATATGTAAGTTAAAGACCCAAAGGTGCATGTGTAACGTAAATAAATAAATTATGAATTTGGGGGTCACTTTTGGAGGGTAAATCACAACATTAAAAAAAAAGATTCGCAAACCATATCGTGTGACATATCAAATGAAAGAGCTCGTTATGAGGACCTCAAATATATTTTTGTTATTATTGTAATATAAATAGTTTTCATTTTATCCAGGAAAGAAGACGAAAATTGATCATTCCCCCCCTGATCTCCGAAACTACTGAGCCTAAAATTTTGAAAAAATTACGGAATATAGGTCATTGCCTGTAGATTACAGGAAAACCTACAAGAACTCTGTCAAATGACAATTAAGTGGTAAATTCAATATAAAATGTTTTAGTTTACTAAAACACCACTAGATGGCGATAGTAGTAGTTAGTTGAATTTAAAAACTGACATTGGCATTGTACGGAACCCTCTGCACGCGAGTTCAACTCGCACTTGACCGGTTTTTTTTTTAACGTAGTCGGGTTATAGTTTTTTTACCTTAATTTTTATAGGTCATATTTTTTATTTTCGGCACAGAGTTATTGATGCATTAAATGCGTGACAATAATGAATTTCCCAAGCGGTAAACCTTTGAAGAGTTTCCTCGTCAGGAGACGATTGTACGAGCACCATTGCTTATCATTATAATGAATCGTTATCAGAACTAAAGCCATAAATAAAATTTTAACTTTGTGGAAAAGCGGAAGCAGGTTAAATTGAACTTGCAAGATTTGACTCTAGCATAGCATACATAAAAAAGTATGTAAAAATGTAAGTGACCTGGCCTGCTCTATCTGCGAGTTGAGCGTGAGGTAGTCGGGGCTGTCCTGCCGACTGTGGCGCACGCCGTTGGCGAACAGCGCCTGCAACAACAACAGCCACACATACACACATTGACAATGACACATCAACAACACCAGTGTCAAACCAAGGGAACACAGGCTCCTCAATCTAGTACAAGTACTGCTCCTTGACGGCAGATGGAAGTGAAAGGCCTTTAAAAAGCAGTACTCACCTTATTGTGTTCGAGTTTGAATTGAATTATTGTGGAGGTTCTATGCCATGAGTTGGCGACGCCGTTAAGGAGACAATAGGTTCCGGTGCGCGGTTACACCGCGTGGTTACATCTTTCTTATCTTAGTAGGTATCTAATTGGATTTTCAGGTAATTGCTTTAAACCAGTAATCAGAAATAAGCGGTCCAGTGAGCGCAGTCTCCGGCTGCCTCACTATATGCTTGTGAGACACAATACAATACAGACATGTCCCCCTTGTCCGGGCAGCAGGTTGTCCAGCAGCGCCTGCAGCGCCAGTCGCTGCGGTCCAGTGAGCGCAGTCTCCGGCTGCCTCACTATATGCTTGTGAGACACAATACAATACAGACATGTCCCCCTTGTCCGGGCAGCAGGTTGTCCAGCAGCGCCTGCAGCGCCAGTCGCTGCGGTCCAGTGAGCGCAGTCTCCGGCTGCCTCACTATATGCTTGTGAGACACAATACAATACAGACATGTCCCCCTTGTCCGGGCAGCAGGTTGTCCAGCAGCGCCTGCAGCGCCAGTCGCTGCGGTCCAGTGAGCGCAGTCTCCGGCTGCCTCACTATATGCTTGGGCACGTGCGCGCCGCACAGGAACTGCGCCACCTCCTCGCTGAAGTGGTTGCAGTTGTGTTCCAGCAGCCGGTACTCGCTCCCGCTGGAACAACCAACCAACACCATCACAATAGATACTACATTCAAATGGAGTCATCAACATTTTGTCTACCACGTGACAAGAACGTGATAAAGGTTCATAGATTGTCAAATAGTACAAATTAGTCATTCTTATCGACAGTTTTAACATTTTTAAACTATTCCTACTACGATAGATTTATCCTACGAAGTTAGTAACCCAAATTAACCATCGACTTGCAAGAACGATGCTAATAATGCTTGTTGTATTTTATTGATGTCTGCTTAATAACAATACAAAACAATTTGTTAGCAAATTAGTGAAAAAAATGGAGGTGCCGTTTTCGTTGCTAACACAGTTTTTTTACTAGTACGAAAAATATTGATGTTTCAGTAAAAATAACTCCATATCTTTTCATTACTTTCTTGGCAACTGTACGTAATCTTCGTGCGACTTGTTGTTTAAAATAAGAAAAATAAAAAATACAGTCTTCGAAGTTCCACGTCAGACAATGAACACACGAGGAGGCAATAAAATGCGCGTCTTACAGCGTCTTTCGGCACCAATCGCCAGTAAGGAAGGACGTTCTGCCAACGCTGGACGTAAACTGACGTTTATACGGCGACTGGTGCCAAACAAACCAAAACTGTAAGATTATTGTAATAAAATACAATATTTATACAAAATGCATTCCGCACCGGCATAAACCGATATAACTCAAAATTTCGCTACTTAGATGCAGTTAGGTGCGTATTACTTATGTTGCTAGAAGTTATATAATTTTAACTAACTTATACAACCATATATAATATTTAAAAAAATATTGGACATATATCCTGTACAGTCTTACTGTACATATTTTTGCTAACGCGGCGATCGCCACGGCTCGCGCGTATTACTTAAATGTCACAATATTTTTATTTTACCGAGAGTGCATTCACACCTACTGCGAGTAACACAGAAAGGAATAGCCACCGTCAAATTGTAACTAAGAAAACAATATACCTTTAACTAACTCTGACTGTTTGGTTATCTTTTCCTCCTGCACTCCACAACTTAACTACTACCTCTGCCACATTCTACATCTTTTGGTCCTTCGAAAGGTAAGAACTTAGTGTTTTTTGTATCTCTTACTACAGTGGCGAATCGGTTTAGCTGGCCTCTCACAAGCGAGAATCCCCAGTTAAATTGAGAAGGCGCACACACTGTATACGGAGTACAAAGACACTGAGATCTTAAGCGACTACAAGGCTGCGTATAACTGTGTAGTCTTCGTGTCGTGAACCACCGCATCTCTAAACATCTGTCACCGTCAACTACGTGCCAGATCAACTGAGTTATCGATACAACTACTGAAAAACTAACTTTCAACATGAACAAGATGGAACTTCAACAAACTTGCTTCGAGAACATCAAGACCTTGTGTACCAACTATCGCAAGGACTCTTCATCTCGAAAAACTGAGGATTATCTCAACACACGACTGGCGTCGCTAGAAGCTCAGTGGCAGGACTTCGACGCGAGGAATGCTCTTCTAGTATTGGAGATAGAAGACAAAACGATCAACTATTTTTCGGAAAACGTCTACGAGAAAACTAAGGAACTATATCTTTCAACTATAACTGATATAAACAATAGGTTAAGTGCCTTAACCAAACAAAAACGCGGCTATAAATTTGACTTAGCTGGAACTTCAACTGACGACTCACAGGACACGGACGAGGGTGCCTGTGAGGTACAACACTTACTTAACAAACAGGAATGCTATTTTAACGCAATCAGCAACGCTATGTCCAAGATCAACATCTCCTGTATTTCGGAAAAATGGGAGTTGGTAGATAACCTAACTATCTTAAAGTCGAAATGGGAACCTATCGACAAACTACACTGGGAAATAGATTTCAGACTTAAAGGATCTAATTCACACTACTACGAATCTTTTGGAGAAATTGAAGAACAATACGACGATTTGAGAAAAAAGATCAACTCTAAAATTTGGTCAAATGCTCACTATGAAAAATCTGCACCGAAAATGGAACTCCCGGAATTTTCCGGAAACTACAGCAAGTGGATATCTTTTAAAGATCTTTTTGTGGAGACTATCCATAACAACCCAACTATTAACCAGGCGCAGAAAATGAGGCATTTGAAAACTAAGCTGAAGGGTGAAGCTGAAACTTTAGTACAGCATTTATCTGTAAGCGCCGATAACTACAACTCCTGTTGGGAAATACTGACTCAGCGGTATGACAATCGTCGCTTGCAGTTCACCTCTTTCTTCAACACTATGATGAACCTACCTGTTATTCATCATCCAGACTCTAACAACTTAAGAAAAATGCATGACGTCATCAAGGAATGCATGAACGGAATTTCTAATATTGGTCTCGATACCTCAACTTGGGATCCTATGATCGTCCAATTAATGTTACCAAAACTCGATTCTTCAACTCTAAACGACTATATGAATGAAATTCGAGATCATAGAGAGATACAAAACTTGTCGGATTTTATATATTTCCTGGAAACAAAGTTCATGGCTTATGAAACTGCAAAGTCAACGAAGAAGGGAAATAATCAGCCTGAAAAATCATCCCACTCTTCACCATACTGGAAAACTTCGCCGAAAAAACTTGGGACAAAACCTAATTTTGATTTTAAAAAATCTTACAACTATCATACAGTTTATGGAAAATGCCCAAATTGCAGCGGAAATCACGTTCTTATGCAATGTGACAAATTTCTTGAACTCGATACTACGCAGCGCAATAACACAGTTGCGAAATTGAAACTATGCAAAAACTGTCTCTTTAGCCACAATAACGAGGAATGCAAATCGAAGAAAACTTGTAAAGAATGTAATATGAGACATCATACTTTATTACATCAATCTAACAGAAAATTTTCTTCTAACAAGTCTAACTACGTGGAGCAACATCCCTCAACATCTTCACAGCATCAAACTTCAAACCATATAACTGACGCTAACACTGAAATCTTACTTACCACGATTCAGCTGAAAGTAAAAGCAGTTGATGGTACTTACCACACCCTTAGGTGTCTTTTGGATCAAGGTTCTCAGGTGAATTTACTGAGTGAGTCAGCATCGCAGCTGCTGCGTCTGCCTCGCAAGAAACTAACTGCCACTGTAACTGGCATCGGTTCTGTATCTGGAGATTGCAGAGGACAGCTTAACTTATGCTGCAAATCTATACACTCCGACTTCACCTTTGAAACAACAGCACTAATTATGAAGAAACTTACGAATAACTTACCGCACTCTACCTTTGAAAAATCACAATGGCCTCATCTGGAAAATCTTAAACTTGCCGATCCAGACTTTAACATATCACGCCCTGTTGATCTTCTCCTAGGCGCCGACGTGTATTCACAGATTATACTCGACGGGGTTCTTAAGGGAGGTCAACAATCCCCAGTGGCTCAACAGACACATCTAGGATGGATTCTATGCGGAAAAATGAAAACTTTTAACTGCCATGTTACCCTAATCAACTTAGAAGATCTTGCAAAATTTTGGGAAACGGAGGAAATCCTAAACTCTACGGACACATCCAAGGATGACCAATGTGAACAGTTTTACAAGAACACAGTACAAAGAAGCTCTGATGGAAAATATATTGTCAAGATGCCACTTTGTCCTGACTACGAGAAAAACCTTGGGAAATCACGGCCTATTGCTGTCTCCCAATTCTTACAACTGGAAAAACGACTTCAGAAAAATCATAAACTGTCAACTATGTACAAAGATTTTATGAAGGAGTACGAAGAACTAGATCACATGAAACTATCGACTAAAACTACCTCCAACGACTGTTATTTGCCACACCATGGAGTCCTGAGGGAGAATGCCGCTTCAACACGTTTAAGAGTAGTATTCAACGCATCTCAAAAGAATTCCAATGGCCTCAGTCTAAACAATGTACTTGAGAAAGGTCCTAATCTCCAAAAAGACATTCAAGCTCTCATACTAAGATGGAGAACATATAAGTTTGCTCTAATTGCAGATATTCAAATGATGTATCGTTGCATCTGGATTGCTAATGAACAACAACATCTGCAAAAAATCGTATGGAGAGAAACACCTAACGAGCCACTTAACGAATACCAACTATGTACTTTAACATATGGGATGAAATGCGCCCCTTGGCTTGCAATGCGAACCCTACTACAACTGGCCACTGATGATGGCCACAACCACCCAACTGCTGCCGAAGTACTGAAGAACGCATTCTATATGGATGACTTGGTCTGCGGTCGAAATTCATCTTCGGAAGCAAAGGAGCTACAACAATCACTCATCGCATTACTTAAAGGCGGCGGTATGAATCTACGCAAGTGGTCCAGCAACGATCGTTCCCTATTGGAAGACTTGCCTTCGGATCAAATTGCACCAAACATAAACTATGAATTTAAAACTGAAGAAACTTCTAAAACGCTCGGACTGAGCTGGAATCCTACAAACGATACATTCTACTTCGATTGGCCTATTAAAGAAAACTCAAAACGAATTACGAAAAGATCTCTTTTATCAGAGATTTCCAAATATTACGATCCCTTGGGATGGCTGTCACCTTTAGTCCTCACAGCAAAATTGCTCTTCCAAAAACTATGGCTCAGCAAACTCGACTGGGATGATGACGTTCCTAAGGATATTGAAACTGAGTGGCTAAAACTCAAAAATGAACTACCAATGATTGGAAAAATAACTTTAAACCGATGGATTGGGGAAACTAAAGATCATATCGAGTTATGCGGATTTTGCGATGCCAGCGAAAAAGCATACGCTTGCGTTATTTACAGTCGCATAACTAATAAAGACGGAACACCAAAAATTACTTTGATAGCGTCACGGACAAGAGTAGCGCCCGTCTCTCAAAAAACATCCCTGCCCAGATTGGAACTTTGTGGTGCTCAGCTTTTAGCCGAACTCATGGAAAAAGTCAAGAAAGCTTTCTCTGAGTACAACATAACTATAACTGCGTGGTGTGACTCTCAAGTTGTATTGGCGTGGATCCAAGGCGAAACATCCAGATGGGAAGTGTATGTATCCAACCGAGTTAACAAAATCAAGCGCATTATCCCCCCTGGACACTGGCGTTACGTCAAATCGGATCAAAATCCCGCTGACTGTGCTTCGAGAGGCTTACTTCCTAGCAAACTTGTTAATTTCGACCTGTGGTGGCAAGGAGCGGAATTCCTGAAGAAAATGGACTATAATGACAACTTGGAACAACCCTGCAACTTCCAGACAAACCAGGGATGCTCTACATATTATTGCGAACAACCAAACTCGCAAATCAACATAGAACATTTTATAACTACATTATTAAATAATTATAGTTCATTATTCCGAGTGAAAAGAATTATCGCTTGGATTCAACGATTTATTTATAACTTGCGCAACAAGAAGAAATCTGAAACTAATTACCTAAGTGCAAGCGAACTCAATATAGCTAACATACTAATTATCAGACACGTGCAACAAATGCAATTCACTGACGAATACGAACAGCTGATGCGAAAAGTACCTATAACTAATAGAAGTCCTATTTTAAAACTGAATCCGTATCTGGATAAGGACAACCTGATCCGAGTTGGTGGACGCCTCAAGAACTCAGCTTTGCCTGCCAATATGAAGAATCCCATCATCGTACCATATAATGGACGATTTACGAGTCTATTAATAGAACAATCGCACATACAAACATTGCATGGCGGAGCTAGGTTAACGCTGACTCACATAAGGCAAGCCTACTGGATAGTTGGCGGCAATAGGGCTGTCAAAACTCAATTACGAAAATGTGTACGCTGTCGTCGCTTCAACCAAGTGGATAACCATCAACTCATGGCCAACCTACCATATCAACGAGTAACACCGAGTCGACCTTTTACGCACTGTGGTGTCGATTTTACTGGAGCCGTTGAAATAAAAACTTACAAGGGTAGAAGCGCCAAAACTACTAAGGGCTACATTGCCATATTCATATGTATGGCAACTAAAGCCGTACATATTGAACTAGTTTCGGACCTCAGCACCGAAACCTTCATCGCAGCATTTAACCGTTTGTGTGCCAGACGTGGCACCCCTAAACACATGTACTCGGACTGCGGTACTAACTTTGTCGGCGCTGCAAGAGTACTACGACAAGAATTTGAGGAATTCAAGTCGATTTTATCTACTGATTTCTTCAACGAACTAGCCAAATTGGAGATTATTTGGCATTTCAACATAGCTTCCTGGCCTAGTGCAGGCGGTGTATGGGAGGCCTCTGTGAAGTCCATGAAGCACCATCTACGACGTGTACTGGGTGATCAGAAGCTAACCTATGAGGAGTTCACAACCCTACTTACCAAAATCGAAGCTTGTCTAAACTCCAGGCCGTTGTGTCCTCTAACCGAAGATCCTGAAGAGTTCTATAACTGTCTGACACCGGGACACTTTCTCACAGGTAGCTCGATACTATCTCCACCTCTATCCAACTATAACGATTACAATATCGACATACGTCGCAGATGGCAACTACTCGAACACATGTTCCAACAATACTGGAAAGCTTGGTCCAACGATTATCTCACGCAACTTCAAGCTCGCAGTAAATGGAACAGACCAACAAAAAATATAAACATTGGCGACATCGTACTAGTAAAGGAAGACAACTTGCCCCCAGGAAAATGGGCTATGGGACGTGTGTTGGACACACATCCGGGCTCTGACGGTTATGTCAGAGTCACCACCATCAAAACGCAAACTGGAGTTTTTAAGCGCCCTATAGTCAAATTATCGCCACTTCTATTGAACTCTGAAGTCGAAGCCATTGATGCTGAAGCTGAAACTCAAAAGGAAACAAAACACAGTCAACAACCTGAAAAGAAAACTCGAAGAACAAAAGGAAACAAACTTCTTACAAATTTAATACTAACTGCATTGACCTTGTTTACATTCTTATCAGAATCATATGGTACGAAGGCCGGCGTATCGTCGGACGCTCAAATTACATCACTGGAACACGAGCGACCTATATACTATGACAATGTCGGCAAAATGCAAGTAGTACACAATGAATGGATGCTAATTATGTATTACAACCTATCTACGTACTGGGAGGGTACTCGACGAGTTGACAGTTATTTCAAGAACTTAGAAAAGCTATGTCACCTTTCCAACTTACAACCATGTAAGACAACAACAGAACAGCTTCACCATGAGATGGATCTTCTTCACCATTACAATGACATTTTGGTCAATCCTCATAAGCATCTCACAGTCAACCGAAAGAAACGAGGGTTAATTGATGGTGTGGGATACATTGCTAACAGCTTATTTGGAATACTCGACCAACGATTTGCTAACAAATACGAAGATGATATACAATCCATCAAAAACAAAGATAACTACCTCTTGGAACTTATAAAAAATCAGACTTCTATCGTGGAGCTTGAAAACAAAATATTGAAGAAAAGCGAAGAAAACATTCAACGACAATTCTACATGATCAATGGATTCATAAACCAAACAAACCAGAATCTGGCTGCATTAGAGACTCAAATGGAAATTCTATCAGCCACAACTTACTTTAATTCGGCGTCGTTGACACTTTACCTATTAATTAACAGTTTGAAGAAATTTCAAGAAATGCTCTTCGACTCTCTCACCAACGTTTATCAAGGACATGTCGATGTGCATTTGATAACTCCAGCTCATTTAATTCAACAGCTTAGTGAAATCTCAGGAAGCATTCCAAAATCACTTTCGTTACCAGTCGAGAACTACCAAGAAGATATCAAAGATATTTACAAACTTATTTACGTGAGAGCTCGAGTAACTGATAATTATTTTCTCTTCGAAATGCATATTCCCTTGATTTCAAATGAGGATTTTACACTATTTCAAACTATACCACTTTCAGTGAAAACTAACATGGAATATGGCTATGTGCAAGTGACATCAACATACATCGGAGTCAACTTTGAGAAAAACATCTATGTGCTATTAACTGCAGAGGACTTCCAACAATGTCTACAACAGCGCGAAAAAATAATCTGCAAGAAAAACCCGCCTGTTTTTGATCTACATAGCAACAATGCAGCCTGCGAAGCGAAACTGCTGTCACATCATAACACCGTGCCTTGTGATATCGAGCATGCGACATGCAAGGACTCATGGATAGCATTACATGCACGGAACAGCTGGCTGATTATCTGTTGCCAAACTTGCCCTCTACGTGTCATATGTGGCAATGACGTCACACCTCTCACGATGACTTCCTCTGGGATTGTTACACTGCCACAGGGATGCGTGGCACAATCAAAAGATTTAACCATCTACTCTCAAAGCCGCTACAGCAGCCGAATAGCCATGGATTATGGACTTACTATACCAGACTTCAACATGAATAAGTCTATTAACAAGATAGTCAATTTAACATATTTTCAAGCTGTACCTCAAGACCTTACTTTCGACAAGATAGACGAGAGTATCGCCTACCAGAAAGAAGAAGAAAGTCGACTACCAACTACAACTATGTCTAGTCACGATATTCATCAATACGTGATTAGTTATACTTTACTGGCAGCCGCTATAACATTGTCGCTAGTGTTAGCTGGCAGGAAACTCTGTCCTCGCTGCTTCACTAGGAACAGGAGAAACAATCAAAAAGCAAACACTGAACGGCATACTGAGGACATCGAACTGCAAGTTATTCAGCGACCGGACGAGCACAGAGAGAGGACCCATCATACCAAGATTCCCCCGGGGTCATCGCGTCGAAGCGTCACCGGAGGAACTACTAACTTAGCATTCGACTTTGATTAAAAAAAAATATATTATATATATTTTGCTTTGTAATGGCTTTTCCGATCTTTGTGACTTTAACTTTTATACCGATACGTTCTTGGTAACATTGACATATGTATTTTTTAACTTTTTATCTTTTTGGCGTTGCCAAGATGTACAGTCTTACTGTACATATTTTTGCTAACGCGGCGATCGCCACGGCTCGCGCGTATTACTTAAATGTCACAATATTTTTATTTTACCGAGAGTGCATTCACACCTACTGCGAGTAACACAGAAAGGAATAGCCACCGTCAAATTGTAACTAAGAAAACAATATACCTTTAACTAACTCTGACTGTTTGGTTATCTTTTCCTCCTGCACTCCACAACTTAACTACTACCTCTGCCACATTCTACATATCCTCTATAATAATATAAATATTGTACTTCTATCTTCCTTACAAGCATCTTCTCTCTCACTCGCTGTTCTCGTTGACTGTAAGAGATCCCTTTCTGGGATAAGTCCGCCATTGTACTTCTGTTTTTAATTGTATGCTTTTGTATTTACTTTCTTCTTTTTTGTACAATAAAGTTATTACAAACAATGAAATTCAAAAAACCCCAGTATTTGTACGCAAAGCTCATTTTTTTCCATCGGCATCTTAGGTTGCCTAGGGCTGCTCAGCCTTTGTTGTCAATTCAACTACACAAAACGGTGGCCTTCAGGGGAAGCTTCCGCTATCAGGCAACAAAATGTTGGAACAACATCCCTCCACCAATAAGACAGCTAGGTTCCATCCACACGTTCAAGAAACACCTAAGATCACTTCTCCTAAAGAAACAGACAATTGGTATTCCAAAACGTTGCCTGCGGCGAAATTCCTCTTGATAGGTAGTGGTTGTAATTTATTGTCCTGATTCCCTGGATGTTTTGCGACTTTTCCTTTGTTATATTTATTTTATGATTATCATAATGCCTACTTGTTGGAAATACATTTATATTATATATACCTACATTAATAACACTACACACCTACTTAACTAAACTTTAGCGCTCGCACCTATTTTGACGGCAATAACTGAAAATCAGTGCTTCTGTACTAACGTGCAGTAAGATCACTGAGTTATGGCCTTTTTGCCTTGCTGCAGCACACTAATTATTATTTTTTGTGTTACTTGTATTACTTATTTTAAGCTTTTCTTGTGGCAATTCAAATAAACCGTTTTCTATTCTATTCTAATAAATTTTAAAAATATTTCGTACACTCGATAGATCTACCGCAAACGCGATTTTAGATATGTAGATATTGTATACATGTACAAAACATATCAGTCAAATTGTATAATAGGTACTGATAAAAACGGATTCGAATGATAAAAAAATGTTAGGGTTGCCATTATATGACATTATGATTGAACTACCGAATTGAACGAATATGTGCGCTGATTGTTAGAATTGCGCGGTACACAAGGGACGATGCGTAGGCGCATTAGATATCAAAATAGACCATTCAATGTTCGACTTTATTACGTTCACCTACGATACCTTTTCCTATAGGTTAAGTACTACGTACTACTTCTGGAAATAGGAATTTCAGCAGCATTATTTCAGAAGATATAAATTACAAGCGCTGCGACAGAGTCGATCATAAAGATATTCGTGTCACCGTTGCCACATCGCAGTCATTGGAATACCGAAGACACGTGAAAACAGAATGTTTAGGTGCTCAATATGAATTGAGTCTTATTTTATTACTCGTAGCACTCAAACTGCAGTGATTCCTTTGTTTACAAGAAAGGCAAAATTGCATAAGGGTTCAGTATATCGAATTTAAACAAGAATTTTAAAATAACTCTAAAATCACATCAAGTTATAAAACCATGTTGTGTTGCGTTTATGACATAAGATTCCAGAATGAAGCAGACGTCTTACGCCATATCGCGACCGCGAGGTAGTGTAAATTCATCGTAATTATTGTGAGCACAGTTTGATGGCATTCCACTCCACAGGTTAAAATAGCCACATTCCATTCTATCGGATAGAGATGCAAACCAGACATACCTACATGATGACAAAGTATAAGGTATAAGTAGTCAGGCAGGCGCGCCCGGTCATAAAAATGACGCCGAATTTTATTTGAGCCTCATGGAAAATAAATAAGACATCGTGTTACGAGTAAATAGACCCTGGGCTCTGAAACCATGCTGCTTGGGATGCAACTAGAAAAATCGGTTGTCTGTAAAGTCGGTTTACTGACGATAGTTGAACGTGACAACGTCATAAGAAATTCGCTTGCACTTCAAGCCTTAAATGGAACGCCTCAGAGCGAGGTAACGCCGCATTGCGTCATTTTCGTGCGTGCAGGCGGCTCCATTGAATTATAAGACGTTGTCACGTCAATAACGCTAGGATGCCTAATATTTTTTTTCGACTATCCATACTAATCCATACTATCCATACTAATATTATAAATGCGAAAGTCTGTCTGTCTATCTGTCTATCTGTCACCTCTTCACGGCTAAACTGCTGGACCGATTGTGATGAAATTTGGTAGGGATGTAGTTAACAACCTGAGGTCAAACATAGGCTACTTTTGGGCGCGATATAACCGAGTCCCACGCGGGGCGGAGCCGCGGGGAACAGCTAGTAGTGATATATTTGTGTTTTGTAATAAGTTACATTTAAGATTTATTGTAAACTAGCTGTTCCCCGCGGCTTCGCCCCGCGTGGGACTCGGTTATATCGCGCCCAAAGGTAGCCTATGTTTGACCCCAGGTCTTTAAGTACATCCCTACCAAATTTCATCACAATCGGTCCAGCAGTTTAGCCGTGAAGAGGTGACAGACAGACAGACAGACAGACAGAAAGACAGACAGACAGACAGACTTTCGCATTTATAATATTAGTATGGATGTTGCACGTCGCCTAGGCAAACATGCTGATCCATTTACCCGACTGCAAGAAAGGTGTTTTTTCATTGTTTTACTATAACAAATTTTGTATCATGGTTATGCAAATAAAGATTTACCTTATCTTAATAATAGATAGTAGTGAGTACTAACGTGTATGTGGTGGTGGCCAGCCCCTGCAGGTAGTCGGCGAACACCTGGAAGGGCACGAAGGTCTGCCCGAGCCGCTCCGTCTGGTGCGGCGCGCCCAGCTGCGTGCTGCCCTGCAGACAACACCGGTAACACATTACAGCGAGGGGATCTGCCATCTCTTGTAAGACTTGACCTGCACTGGTGACTACACACCAATACCAGTACGAAGAGAGATATCTTTTAACCTATTTCTGGGGAAAAAGTAATCGGTTGGTATAATCAACAATTTTATTTGCGTTTCCCGGACACAAATTTTGTAAGAATGTAGAAAATGTAAACGAAACTCGATTTAACTACGCTTGATCCCTGGGAACAGCAGAAAGCCAGCAAAGCTCGTTCACCCAATCACCAGAGTTCTAAGCAAATGTCACTTCACCTGCAAATATATCATTATGAAATTCCCATTTCCCCGTGACATTTAGAATCAACGCACACGTGGCGCGCACGCAAATTAAGCCATTAGGGCTGTCAACTATTCAAATTAAACGAACATTTATATATGAATGCAAATTCAACAGTATCTATCGATCTTGCTACCTAATCTTACTCTGTATTGATATTAAAAACTTACACTACAGAAAATAGAACAGCAGAAAATTTCCAAGGGTGTGTGAATTTTCTTGTTACCTTATACAAAGAATCGATTGTGACGAATTATTTACAAAAATTACATTTTAAAAAATGGTGTCATAGATGGCCGAAGAAATTTGTCCCAAGATGGTTGTGGTCGTATTTTGATGACATGACACTCTCAGGTCTAATTCGTGGTGTCTAACATATCTTGTCTGGTCGTCTTAGAATGCGGCTTACTTTACAGCTACTTAGGCCGACAACCATACCGTCAACTGCCAGCCCTACGTCGGCCGAGCAGCGCACGATGCACCCGCGTATTTCTGGCGCCGCGACCGTCCCGCCCCGCTGCACTCCTCCCGCTAATAATAACTGGGTCACCGCCACTTCCTCGCCGAACAACGCAACATTCCGGACACTTCGTTTGTATTTCACATATATATATTTACACTAGCCTTCACCCGCGGCTTCGCCCGCGTGAGATTCCCTCGGGAACAGTGCTTTTTCCCGGGATGAAAGGTACCCTATGTCCTTCTCAATACTCCTAGCTATGCGTATGCAGGAAGATTGGTTCATTAGATAGGACGTGAAGAAGTAACAAACAAACAAATATACAAACTCACTTTAGCATTTATAATATTAGTTAGGATTTTGAAGTTTGTACAATCTAGCTTTTGCCCGGGGCTTACAAGCTAATGCAGATCACCATATATACCCAAACCCTAATGTTAAAGGTTAGTGGGAGAAAGAGTAATAGTGGGACAAAATCGGTGGGACTACGAGTCAAAAATCCATGATTCTATAGTGCCGAACCATTCATCTGTTCTCTCTTATAAATACCGAATATTAGCGTTTATTATACAAGGTACTTAATTATTGAATTCGATTAACCGTGTAGTTTCTGGCCAGAAACCATCTCTTTTCTGTCCGTGAGTGTCGTCAGAAACGTGGTTTAAGGTTATAACAGAGTTCTCAATGTACTTGTACCGTTTTGTCTAAGTGGTGGCCAGGTGGTCATAAGAAAAAAATTGAATTGTATAATACTAAATATGCAAGTGGGATACCGGATAGATTTTATTCTGCGCGATGTCTTATTATGAGTTCCAAACAACTTTGTAACATGCTGTAGTTACCGAAACAGAGAATTAAACCGGTTCACAACTGAAATACATAAAACCATACAGTCAAATATTTAATCTCATAATTTTTGGACATTAGTAAACTACGAGTATTTGAAAGATAAAGAGAAAGAAACATTCAGCCAAACAACAATGAAACAATAACAATCCCGCTACACAGCTAAGATAATATGTCGACGTGGCGCCTCCTCGACCGCCAAAATAGACAGTGTTTACAATCGCTGACACCGCAAATGACCAGCTCGCGAGAACTTCTGTAGCAAATGAAGATCAAAGCAATGCGGACCAGGCGTAGCTGGTGAAGTCGCGGCGGTGTGACCACCACATTAGACCTGCAGTAAGTGGAGAAAATCAAACCATCGAGGGTCAAATAGGCTGGTGGATGTAGAGAACGCACACGGCGTAATCATCCCGAAATAAAGTGCGAAGGCGTGAACTATTCGCATGTTATGGATTTATTAATATTCGGCTAATATTACCCGCTACATGCGCGCTTTCATTTTGATGACTGCCTTCAACGGCCGCTGCGCGTGGAGGCGTGTGCTGGAATCCACAGAGCATCAAACTATCTCCTCCATCACTAGTTTGACATTAAAATGTTTTTTTTTTCAAAAACCTATCATATTGAAATCACTGAAGTGTTTAGTTTACCCCAAGAGATTATAAAATTAGTTCACCCCAAGAGATGATAAAAACGAGTTCTTCAATTCTTTCTACATATTTTAAAGAATTTTAAAACAAAATCTTTTTTATGTCTATTTGGTATAATAAAGAGCTGAAAAATATGGATATCACCTATGCCCTATTCCCACCATCGTCAATGTTAAGTAGTATGCAGACGCAGTTGGCAGAACATCCGTTTTGTTTTCTTCCCAAATAAGCAACAAAGATAATAAGAATAAGTTTCTGTAATCCCAACTAATATTACAAATGCGAGTGAGTTTGTATATTTGTTTGTTTGTTACCTCTTCACGCCCTATCTACTGAACCAATCTCTCTGAAATTTGGCATACACATAGCAAGGAGTCTTGAGAAGGACATAGGATACCTTTCATCCCGGGATCAAGCACTGTTCCTGAGGACAATTCATGCGAGCTAAAGCTAGTTAGCTATAACGCCGAGGTGTTGTAACGTCGTACTTGTAATATTTGTGATTAACACACGCTACAGGCATACACGCGTTCACTACGCTAATTGCATTAGCGACTGCATTGTACCGCACATGTCAAATGCATGTGTTCTGATGTATATCGCTTGGCGGACGCGCGACCATGCGTTGCCAACTCTTGGAAATTTTGCTGCTTAGTTTGTTGTAAGACGCGGTCCAGCCATGGCACGTGACTATGTATTTCGCTCTTTTTACTGCTTTGAAGCATATCTATTTGAATAGATATTAAGACTGCCAAATCGTGAACAGCAGTGCTTGCATTCGTGCATTAATAGGATACGGTGACCACACGCCCGTATGATGAATGATGATGATGAGTCAATAAGACGTGTCTCGTTATAAATACTTGTATAAGAAATAATATGGTTATCATCGTGTATGAATAATCATCAAATTAACGAGTCATCTATCTTTGATACACATATTATTATGGTTATCGTAACCGTCTGTATATTGACGTGCAAAGATCATGCAAAGCCTGCTTAATGTGATGCAATATAAGTGAATCATTCCAATCTTTTCATGACCTTTAAAACTGATCCTTAATAGTATGCTATTTCTCTAGATATGCATTTTTTAGGTCTTTTTATAGAATTACTAGCTGTTGCCCGCGGCTCCGCCCGCCTGTGCCTCGGTTATATCGCGCCCGAAAGTAGGCTATGTTGACTCCTAGTGCATAACTATATCCATACCAAATTTCATCACAATCGGTCCAGTAGTTTAGCCGTGAAGAGGTGACAGACAGACAGACAGACTTTCGCATTTATAATATTAGTATGGATGTTAACAGTCAAGCATATGGCCCGCAAAGATGGTCGTGCGATTACCGTAGTTTATTCACGCACGTGATACCTTGAGGCCAAAGATGTTTCGCCAAAGTACACAATAATTTCACTGCCTCTCTCACCCTTCAAACCGAAAACAACAATGCAAGTACGGGTGCTTGAATTATCGTTCGTATAAAAAGTTTTGTGTCAAATGTAATTACGATATGGAGGTACAATCAAGAAGATACATTCACGGAACTTTTAATAATTTTTATGTGTAGGGTACTGTGAGTGTAAGTGAGGTGTACTGACCGGCGCGCAGGTGCTGATGCCGTGGGCGCCGTAGAAGAACTCGCGGTCGTACGCCACCACCGACGTGTGCCACACGCCCTCAATCTGACGACCTGCACCAATTTATTATGTAAAATTACTGCCTGCTGATAAAATATACATATATATATACTACGTATGACTATACAAAAGTAAAAAGACAATAAGTATTTTAATGTAAAGTTTCCAATTTATGTTACAACTTACAATGTATATGAAATACGAGTAAATAAGAAATTGTATAAACTAGCTGCTTATTTGGATTATGGTGGGCACAACCTTCAGCTATGAGGAACAAGAAAGAAGAAATAAACGCACATATTTTGGGAATAAAGGGATTGATTTTCGGGCTGTGAGTGTCGCAGACATCTGAAAAAATTAGCCTGCTGATTGGACGCATAGGCCGTTCAAACGCCGGTATCCAACTGGATACCCATGAACATGTTATTTAAAGTTAACAACTCATCAGCTTCTAGTGCACCAGTCTATGTTTAGTTGCTAAGTGGAGCAACAAAACAGTCCTTGAACCACATTCGATGACGATTGTCAGTCAGCGTCGAATGTGGGTCGCGGAAACTTCGCAGATTGTGTTCCCGCGAGCTGTTTGAGCGTGGTTTGAACACTTTGTGGGCGACGTCCAGCAAACCGCCTCATGATGGCGGCGGTAATCATGATCTACAAACATGCATCACGGGGGTATCGCAGACGTGTCAAAGAATATAACTGAAGGAAAACATTGACAAATGTCTGCCATTACTAAGCTAAGAGTGTTTTACACTCTAAGCCTAAAGAAGATGCAGGGTCGACTACGCGCGCGTATTTTTGTTTTATGGTTATATGTCATAGCCTATGGGCTATGGGTAATAATCACTCTCCATAAGGAAGGCTTGTTTTCCTAATCAGAAATATGGCTGATTATTGTTATTGATTAAGATTATGATTATTTAAACTTTAATGAAAGAATTGTTCATTAATTAATTTAAAAAATGTATAATGTTTATAAATGTTGACAATATTGGTTGATTAAGTTACATGAAAGTTAATAATTTAAAATAATTACATATTCTTAAAGGCCTGTATGCTTGATTGTCGATAACTGTTTGCCTGCTGCTTTTGCATGCCGAAATGCTAACTTGAAAACCATTTAAAATGAATATAATATATTAAAAAAATATATTATGGGTATTTTAATTTGGGCATATATTTGTCATAAAACAGCATATCTCAATTTTAGTAGACACAGTCTTCAGCAATGTCCTTCAATTATCAATTCAATGCCATAAATAAATACATACATTCCCAGTATCAATAGCAATAATAGCAATCAGAATTTGGTGCATTGATTATGAAACTTAAAACATTTATTATTATATGGTCAATATGGTCAAAACCTTTCTTTATTCATTTATGATGTCATGTCTCATAAACAAACATGTGATATTTGTCCTAGCTCGGCTCTTTGAGTTTTATTGGTTGCTCATACATATATAATCCTAAATATAAAAATTACATTCATCGGCTTTTTAAAATTTTACTGTTTACTCATTTATTTTATTTATTTAACTTCAATTAAAACATGTTAATTTAAATGTAATAATTAAAGCCAAAAGGACTTAAGACTAATGTTTAGTCAGTAGTACCTATTGAACCTTTACTTTTCTTAGATTCTGAGGAATGGGAACTAGTACTACATTTGTCTCCCCTGCGGGATAGACAGAGCTACAAGTTGTCTTGCAGGAATAAGCTTGGACCTTCTATAAAATTAATAATTTTAAGATTTGGAAAACATTTCCCTTTTTTATTCTCCCACTATTATTCATATTTTTTGAGTATGTATAATAAAAGTGTTTTATCTGTACATTGAATGACCAAATGAATCCGACCCAGAATATCCATAACCAGTAGGATAAAGCTAATTTGTTCTGAGAAGCAAACAGCCACCTAAGGGGATGGAATTTGTTAATCACTATAAAATAAAATTTGAATGAACATACCTAATATAGCTGGTGACAACAAAGATGCGAGACCATGTGTCAAGTCATAAATGTAGAGGTCCACCGGCAGACCCTGTTCGGAAGCCATTACTGCTGCTGTGAAACCAACCAAACATTTTTATCACAACACTAATTGTAATTGTTGACTGCATTAATTAACATTCCTTTACAAATACTTTATTTTGCAAAATTATAATTGAAATGAAATATAAGAAATAACTATTACCGCTACTTCCAAAGTTGTATGTTGCAAGTAGCTTGTATGATCTGTAATTAAATTGATATCAGAAAATATACGCGGCGAGCGTACAGCGGTGCAGCGCGCGGTGGACACCTGTGCGTGCGCGGAAGCCGTCGTCGTCGCTAGCACACCTACACGGTGGCGGCGGCGCCCCGCCGTCCGCTCGCGTTACACAACACTTCGCACTATTTATAAGATCAATGACTACATTTGCCGCAGAACTGACTTATGTAGTTTTTGTTTTCTCTTTGCGTAGCCTTTCAAATTGGCAGGGAAAGATTCAAAGTTCGTTCTAAGGTCCGTCGATGCCGAACAATTATATTTAAACGTTTTTATCCTTAAGATATAACTTGAAAGGAACTATAATATAATATTTAAAAAAAACTGAAATTATTGATGGAACTTACCTTTGCTATTTGTTTGCTATAGGTTTATTAAAACATTTGTAGTACATACTTAATTGAGTTGAATAGGGCTATGCAAGAGGTACTATACTAAAATAAAAGCTATCATTTTTGCATTAATATCGTTTTGTTATGTAAATGGTCAATCAAAAATTAATCAAAATATGTACATAATGTTGGTTGTTGTTTTTTCTTTCCCTTTTCTTTTCTTAAGCTTTTCTTCAATCAAAATAATGTAGTCACCCTACGTCAAATGTCAAAATACTGTCAATTTTTTTTTTGTTTTTGTTCTTTTTTATTGTGTAAATAATCTTGAAGTAATCCACAATATGGCAATCAAACTTATAGCTTATTAGCTTTCGCCCGCATAAATTTCCCTCGGGAACAGTGCTTTTTCCCCAGATAAAAGGTATGCTCTGTCCTTCTCAATACTCCAGGTGGCCTACTATCATCTCTAAAAACCATGCAAGTTCCAGTGAGTAAGCGAGACAGCGCAATACATGATGTAAGGCGACATCTCCCTTACTCACTAGATCTTGCATGATTTTAAGAGATGGTGGTAAGCCACCTGGCTATGTGTATGCAAAATTTCAGGGGGGTTACTACCGTCTCTTAAAACCATGCAAGTTCCAGTGAGAAAGGGGGATGTCGCATAGTCGCCTTACATCATGTATTGCGCTGTCTCGCTTACTCACTGAATCTTGCATGGTTTTAAGAGATGGTAGTAACCCCCCAGGAAGATTGGTTCAGTAGATATATGGCGTGAAGGGTAACTAACACACAAATTATATAAGGTGGACACAAATCAACTGCAAATATTTTAAGGGCAGATACAGACCACTATTCTGAACAACTTTTCCAAATAAACTTATAACGAAATACGGAATTTTATTTTTCACTCTCCATACTAAACTAGATCAGCTGATTCTCAATTTGTATGGGAGGTCAAAAAAACTTTTTTCGTATTTCGATAAAAGTTTATTTGGGAAAGATGTTCAGTTTAGTGGAGTGAACCGTGTGAATCTGCCCTTAAAATATTTGCAGTTGATTTAAATTCACTTTATATACAAACTCACTTTCGCATTTATAATATCAGTTGGATTTTTGCCAGTATCTCATTGCAATTAATAATCAATTAATCGATTAATTGATTATAATTCGTTTGTATTCATATTCCAGAAATCGATTGAATCAATTATATTAAAATGTCAAAAAAAAAACCCATCGATTAAATAAAAACTATATTCGATTATCCGGCAACATCAACACTCATTTGAAAGCGTAGCCCAGGGTGACCATTTGTGGCAGATTTCTGCCATTTGGGCAGATTTGACACCTAAATATTAACCCTGACAGACTAAGCTGACGATTTAAAAAAAGTGGCAGAATTTGGCAGATTGTCAAGAATGTTTTTTTTTATATACCTAGATCTCTTCTAGGTATAGAAATAAGACAAACGCACTTATAGAATAGATTATTTATAATTTTCTATATTATGCATTTATTTGGTAGTAAATTATTTACTGAAGTGGTAACTTTTGTCCTTTGCCAGATAGCTGATTTTCACTTGTTTGTACACCTAAGTCATGCTGAAATTCTAGTTCTCTTCTGATTCCGGCCTGCGGGGATTTCCCGTTTATTCTTTTTTTTTTGTAAGTACGCCATGTGAGTGATTGTGAACAGCAGTGAATCTGTTTATTTTCTTATTAATATAACAGATTGAAGTGATCGTGGTTCAAATCAATGTTTCTTGTTTGTTTTGTTTATCTGCAACTGCTAACTTATTCTCTTTTGGTTTGGCGTATAGTGTGTAAACGTGTGCGTGCATTGCTACATTGTGTTTTGCAAAGCTTTATTCATAGCCGTCTCCAATCACCTTAAGCAATAATATGATGGCATAATTTTGGCATTTTCTGAAGTTGGGTTTGGCAGATTTTGGCAGATTTTTTGCTAGTATCGGGCATATTCGCCATTTTTGAAATGGTTACACTGGCGTAGCAGTGTTGTCATTATGTGAAATGTTGTTTATTTGTTTTTGAACGAATGTAGTGTTTCTGAACTGATAACATGACATGTGTCAGCGATTTTCAAGTCTGAAAACGTCACGGTCATGACAGGATACTGTTGGTGTTGTTCAGTTTTATTTTAGTTTATATTAGAATAAAAAATGTCAGGATCCAAGAAAATGGTAAGATTCATAATGGAAGAAGGTTTTATATCTGGGAACGACGGCGCTCATGATTCCCCTTGTATTAGTTTTATTTAGTCTAAAACACATACGACTACATGGAGAGATGATAACGAAAACAAAACTTTTTCTAAATATTTTCACATTCTTTTAAGTTCTTGAAATATTCGAGGTTGAGGATAGTCTCCCGAAGTTTTCCAAAGATTCTGTAGTTTAGGCAGCTGTATTATTCTGGTAATCGTGCGATGACTGTGCATTTTCGATGAACGTTTGGTGATGTGGTGTTCGTTGAGAAGATGAGTTATCTTGCTGGTATTGCAGACGCTGCGCGTGCAGTCGTCGGAAGGCACGGCTCGCGTGGAGCTGCTGCCGTCGGATGTGACAGCCTTGCTGTACGAGCGTGTACACGAGATCCTGCACCTCACAACTTTCGGGTTCGCGCTCCATCGCGACCGCGCGCGCAAGGAGGAGATCGCGTCCAGCAAGTCGCGCCGGCTCAGCGACTACGGTCTGAAGCACGGCGACATGCTCTATCTGAGCCCTGTCAACGGGGCTGTGCTCTTTGATCAAGCAACTACTAGTGCAGAGGTAAAATTGCTGTTCAAGTTAAAACAAGGTATTTCTTATCCTATATACATGTAAATAACAAGAGTACTTACCTAAAAATATAGTTAAATAAAAATTTATTTAAGGCAACTAATGTGCAAAATAAGAGCAAATGAATATAGATTCTACGGTCATGAAATACAATGGGTATTCTCTGTGGCAGGCAAATAACAAGCCATTTGGTGAGCCAGCCATGGAGGCGGGTCCTTCATCAGCGCCACTGCCCCCTGCCACACAGAGGCCTTCCATACAGGAGGACGAAGTAGACCTCGAGTTGTACAAATGCTCTGGAAGTATTCAGAGGCAGAGGGATGAAAAATTGTAAGTTCTTGAGTTTTAAACAGTCATGTCTTTTTAGTAATGTCCAACTTGATATTTTACAATGATTTATCATTGACAAATTATATCTATTGAAATTGGATTCAATAATATAAGGTTGCTAGCTAGTAATGACCCTAGTTCTTATACTTTGACTGTTATATTAGTTATCTTTGGTTATCATCATCATCATATTAGCCGCAGGTGCGCGGTCCACACTAAATGCCCTGCACTGCTGGACATAGGCCTCCCCTAAGGATTTTCAGAATGACTGGTTGGAAGCAGCCTACTTCCAGGGCTTGCCTGCGACCTACTTTAGGTCTTTGGTTATATCTTTTTCCAATTTATATATTATTGTCACTCTATTTTACACTTAATTGCAAGAGGTATTTCTCCTAGGCAACTTATTTCAATCCTCCAGAGGTTCACAATTTAAAAGTATGTTGCCTATTTTTTTTTAACAGATGTCACCATAATCTAAAAGGTCGCTGCGTGCACTGCTCGCCACTGGAGCCCTGGGATGAAGGCTACCTGAAGGAACACAACATAAAGCACATGTCTTTCCATGCCTACCTGCGCAAGATTACCTCTGGACAGTTCATATCGTTAGACGAGTTGTCATTTAAAATAAAACCTGGTAAGCATTTTAACTTGAACAGCATTTGACTCGATAAAATAATACAAAACTGTAGTGAGTGACAATCAACATTACTCATTGGTCAATATAGACTTATCAGCTGCAATATGCTGCTTTTAATAAACAAATACAAACAGATAATGGCATGTTTATACACATATGTATGTATTTATGAAAGTGATGCTGTTTGTTTTTGTCACTAATGGACAACATCATAAAAATATTATTTAATTGTTTATATTTTGGGAAACATTCAGTTATGTATTTAACAGAAACATAATATTTATTATACTTATTGCCAAATTAAAAAAAAGTACTTTTCAGATTTGTTCAACCAAAAAAAAAAAATATTTTCACTTCATACATTAAGTAGGCCTTTGCCCGACAGTCGGACAGTCGGACAGTCGTATTGTACGTTGCGGTATGCCCGGCAGGCTGCAAGGAGCACCCGCCGTGGCCGCGCGGCATCTGCAGCAAGTGCCAGCCCGGCGCCGTGACGCTGAACCGGCAGCGCTACCGGCACGTGGACAACGTGCTGGTGGAGCACCCCGCGCTGGTGGAGCGGCTGCTGGCCTACTGGCGCGCCACGGGCCACCAGCGCGTGGGCTTCCTGTACGGCCGCTACGAGAGGCACCCCGACGTGCCGCTCGGTGAGTCTACTGCTTCCATTGGGACGGGGCTTGGACATTTCATCCTGTACATATTGTTAAAAGTGATTCATCAACAATAGCATTGCCTAGGAAATGTGGACCGGTTGTTATCATACTTCATCTTACTAATATTATAAATGCGAAAGTTAGTTTGTTTGTTTTTTACGCTTTCACATTCTATCTACTGAACCAATCTTCCTGAAAATTCGCATACACATAGTTAGAAGTAATGATAAGGTCATAGGATACCTTTCATCCCGGAAAAAGCTCTGTTCCCGAAGGAAATTCACGCGGGCGGGATCCTCGGGCCTCAAAAGCTCGGGAGCAACAAGTTCAACTTCATCTGGGGCTAGTTCAAACTACGAGACTGGTCCATACAACAAATATCACCGCGCAGGCATCCGCGCGCGCGTGGCCGCCATCTACGAGCCGCCGCAGGCGTCGTCCCGCGACAGCGTGTCGCTGGCCGCGCCCGACCCGCGCGAGGCGACCCTGCACGCGCTGGTGGCGCGGCTCGGCCTGCGCCGCGTCGGCTGGATCTTCACCGACCTGCTGCCCGACGACGTCGCCGCCGGCACCGTCAAACACATCCGGTCAGTCTTCTATTTGTTCACTAGTTAGCCTAACCCGACTATCACTTCTCTTCGACCGATCATGTTTCTCAGTTTACAGCTGCCACCTCGGTACTTTCAGAGGATCCGCTTTTAATTATGTTTCAAAATATAACAGCGCTGATTATATTAATGCAGTGACTACCTTATCATATGACCTCAGTTTTAGTTTACAGAAAAGAAAATATTATGAGCACTGCTCGCTCGGCTGTTTAAAACTGATTTCTAGCCTGAGTTCATCAAAATAGAATACGTATCACACGGCAATGTTTGTTACAGCGGGGTGGACACGCACTTCCTGTCTGCGCAGGAGTGCATCATGGCGGGCCATTTCCAGAACCAGCACCCGTCGGCGTGTCGCCACGCCTCCAGCGGGTACTTCGGCTCCAAGTTCGTCACCGTCTGCGTCACCGGCGACGAGAGCCAGCGTGTACACATGGAGGGATATCAGGTGATTCACATCTTTGTTTCCAGGACCTTCTTGTTTTCTCCCTTTTTCCGTGTCAATTTTGTTTGAATATGATTAAACAAGAACAAGGCCACCTTAATGGCCCTCCGATTTGCCTCCATCATTGCACTATGGTTTTGGTACCCGCAGCGACACCTGTCGTCATCAGTAAATCCCCACTTCTTTCGCAACATCTGCCGATGCAAATTGCAATGTCTGTGAGCATGTAGGGCAAGACTAAAGAGTTAGTATAACTAGGTATAATGCTTAAGCAATATTAAAAAATTAGTATAAAACATTATTATGATCCAAGGTATATCTAAGGCCTTTGACTGTGTAGATCAATATTTATTTAAATTCGGCATCTACCTAGGAAAGTTAACTCAACTCCGATAATTCAAGAACTATTATAGGGATTTAAATACGACAGTCTCAGTTTTATGTACTTTTTGATTACTGCAGGAAATATTTAAATTTATTACAGGTGTTCCTCAAGGTGGTTTATTAGATCCTCTCAGTTTTTTTATTTTTATATATTATGTTTTTTAAAAGAGCAGAGCCTTCAGCTACAACCTTGCCGGAAAGGGAGAGTTTAAGTAATGTTCTGTCCATCATGGCAGGTGTCGGGCCAGTGCCAGGCGCTGGTCGGCGACGGCGTGCTGCTGCCGACGCGGGACGCGCCGGAGCTGGGCTACATCCGGGACTCGGGGGACGCGCAGTACGTGCCCGACGTCTACTACAAGGTCAGTGGCCATGGCTGTTTATAACAATACGGTTACTGTCAAGCTTTCTATCTGATATAGAGCCTTTTGACCCTCACTCGTTGTAATAACCACCACACCAAAATAACTAATTGTGACAAAATTTGAAATTTTAAATCCGACGGAGGCCTGCGTTTATCAATGGACAACCTGCAGCTGAAATAATGAAGCAATTTTTGCTTTGCTATAGCCTCTACAGATTCAAATGGAAATTTCGTTTATATCTCATGGCTTAGAAGCTTCTAAGTTTGGCTGATAATGCGTTAACTATTGCCTAGTTTTAAGAGTGAGATTTAAAAGAAAAATCGCTGGTACTAGACAGATTGGGTATACGCGAGTGATACTCTTTTGTCGTTACGTACGTCTATAGGAAGAAACTCTTAAACACAGGTGATATTTGTTGATTAACTTGTGTTAAAAACGTTGCGCTTGCAAATCCTTGGAGTAGACTTTTGTGCCATACAACTTTATTTTAAAACTAATAAAATACACAACTATTAAAGATCTAATAATTGTCCTTGCGGCATAGTGCCAAGAACTCGGGCTGCATTCCCGCGCTGAATAGCGACTGCTACTCTCTGCGCGAGAAATGAGCCGGCTCTCTTGTCACCTGCGACGTCGACAAGCTTGGGATCCAAAAATTTGAAAAAAAATTCATACTTGGTCCCCACGGGCCTAATGTTTCAACGCCAAGCAGAACAAATATATATTCACTTGTCAGTGACTCATATTTGCGCCGCTTGGCGTCTTCTGCAGCCTCCGCCGCTCCGGCCTTTGAAACTGTCCCCCTTAGACGGGAAGGGGCTACAGTATCGACGCAAGTTGCGTCCCTACATACTTTATTTTGTACAATTAGTTTAAATAAATAATAGTCAGCATTAGCTCCCAAATCTATGATTCGTGGGTTAGTTTTGTTTGTGGGTTTAAAACTTGAGACAAGCTGAGTATGGGTATCTCTTTATAGTATATATTATTTATTATTGCATCTTCAGATTTATCACATCTAAGATTATGTTTCCTTTTCCGGTAGAAGCACTGTTTTGCTGTGAATACCTGTGTGTTAATATGGACCGGTTTTCTAATATGCATAGCGTGCAAAATAAAACAAGATTATGCTGCTCCATATACTTATTTATTTATCACGAATTCGCTTCGGACAAGTAATATGCGTGTACATATAACATTAACAAGCCCGGCCTCCGGGTCCGCTCCATTCACCTCATAAACTATATCGAGAAATAAACGCGCTACAATATAATATGAATATAGTCAACACGAAATACAGCGTGTGTCGAGCGAGCCAACAAGCCGACGTCGACGGCTGCCGTCTATAAACTCTGCTAATAGAAAAATAAACTTAACGAGGACAGTCGAAGGAACGAAGAGTCGACACGTCCCATAGTAAATATATCCGATATAAAGCAGGCACTGGCTGACTCGCGATACCTAATTATCATCACAGTCTTGGTAAACCCCGGGGATTGATAATTCGTCTACATAACCTTCGCCACGATCGAGAGGTAACGTTTGCTTGTAAATATATCAATCTACGTACGATATCCGCTTTACATATACGACACCGCTGCGCGACCGACATTCCGACTAGCTTATACAATATATTTTATCTATAATGTTTAACATTTATATTGACACACATACGATCAAAACGTTATAGTTTGTTACTTATTAACTAGCCGCAACGACGCGCGGTCCGAGCGCCGCGCGCCGGTTCCCGCGCTTAACAAAAATATAATAGTTTACAATGAGACAATACCGAGTAGGCTCACTACTACGAGACGAGTCACGACAGATCGCGAAGAAACTACGAGCGACGCCGCGGGTCGCTACAAGCTCGAGCCGACGAACTTCCGAAATACGCATATAATACTTCAAAATATTCTCCCTACACGTATAAAAATATGTGACGACGTTCACGCGAAGGGATTGGTCCGACGGATTGGAAACGTAAGGTACTAGAGTCGCGATAGGATCAGATATGCACGGGGCGAGACGGAGACTACGGCGGCGTAGCGTTTCCATGCGACACATATCCATTTATCTAGCAATACATGTTTCGCCGACACCTCACAATTGAAACTACATCTGCACATGTGTGCATATTTTCGAACTCCCGTCGGAGATATCAGGACGCGGAGACGCGAGAGGCGATCAGTTGAGCTTGCCGCAGCCGGAGATGAGGATGGTGGAGTGCGGCTTCCCGGCGGAGTCGCCGGCGCGAGACAGCCGATCCACCAGCTCCAGCCCCTCCACCACGCTGGCGAAGATGGCGGTGAACCCGCGCATCTCGCGCAGCACGATGCGGAACTGCGAGCCCACCAGCCCCAGCGTGTCGTGCCGCCGCTGCGAGCGCCGCATGCCCACCGCGCCGCGCACCGCCGCCAGCCGCGTCTCGTCCGGCATGAAGTACGAGTCCGCGAACGCGGAGCGCCCGCCGCGCCCGTTGTTCAGCTCGAAGTCGCCCGTGATCACGCTCTCGTTCTCCCAGCACTGGAACACGGCGCAGCCGCGGTAGCCCACGCCGAGCTCGCCCGTCGTCAGCGCGCCGAAGTTGCGCGCCATGCGCGGCGCCACGTCCGAGCGCACCTCGATCACGACGCGCCCGAACGCCGCGCCGTTCACCTCCAGGTCGAAGTAGAACAGCGGGAACGAGCAGAGCGCGCGCGGCGGCGGCGGGCTGCACGCGGACGTGCTCGGCGGGGTCGCGTCCGCCGGCTCGGCCGAGTCCGCCGGCTCGGCCGCGTACAGCTGCGCCGCGCAGTAGTTGGCCAGGAACAGCAGCGGGTCGCGGGCGTCGGGCGACGGCGGCGCGCCGGCGGCGGGCAGCGCGCGGCGCAACGCGGCCGGCTCGAGCGGCTCGCGCGCCTCGCGCACCAGCTCGTCCAGCCGCGCGCGCACGCCGGCCGCCGCCAGCCGCGCGCGCAGCCGCCCGCGCTGCTCGGCCGCGCGCGCCAGCGACGGCGCGGGCTCGGCGGCCGGCTCGGGCGGCGCGGACAGCTCGGCCTCCAGCCGCAGCTTGAGCGCGGTGGCGGCGTCGAGCGCGCGCAGCAGCAGGTCGCGGCGGCGCGCGCCCAGCCGCCGCAGCTCGGCCAGCAGCTCGCGCGAGTCCCGCTCGATCAGCGCGCGCGCCTCGTGCGGCGTGCGCAGCGCGTGCGCGTGCTGCGCGTGCGGCGGACAGGCGCGGCAGGCGCGCACGCCGCACGCGCAGCACCACAGCGCGGGCAGCGCGTGCTGCGCGCAGGCCGACCCGGCCAGCCGCCGCGCCAGCGCCAGCACGGCGCGGTGCGTGGGCAGCGCGGCCGCCCGCCCGCCCGGCAGCTCGCTGCGCTTGCTGCAGTGCAGACAGCTGAGCTCGCGGCCGCGCGCCAGCACCGAGCCGGCGCAGCCCTCGCAGAAGGTGTGCTTGCAGGCGAGCAGCTTGGGCGGCCGCTCGTCGTCGAAGGCGCGCTTGCAGCACGCGCACACCACCAGCTCCTCGATCTCGCCGACGCACGACCACTCCATCTGCGCACAAACCGTCTATTACCAATGATTTCTACGACATGACGATCGGTCTTCGTCTTCATTCGAGGATAATGCACGTGTACCCATAGATGTAGGTATTTGATATACAAAAGAGATAAAACAAAAAAAAATGTGAAGTTAAAAAGAGGTACATAACGGCAACAACAAACAATTATTTAAATGGTGTTTAACGTATTAAAACAACATGTCGTCACATTATAATATCTATGTTCCTACTGGGTGTTCCACGTCACCTTCCACCTTTTTCATCTTACGGAGACGGAGGAGACGAGTAGGGACAGAAGTAAATGGAAGAGCTTGACATGCTGTGCCATGCCGACCCCACATAATATTGAGAATCGAAAAAGGACAAAGAAGAAAATTAATTACTCGTTAATAAATAAATACGTTGGCAATCAATCATTCTCCGTCCTCGCAGCTAATTTATATTATCTACTATCGTTTGAAATAAACTTAAATGTCCTAAAAGTCGATACCCCTGGTGATAGCATCCGCAACATGTCGTTCATGAAGCGCGTCGGTCTCTGTGCCGGTGGCAGCAGCCAGCACTCACCGCGCTAGGTGTTCCGACGCTCTCGCCACATCGGGCTCGCGGTGGGACTGCACCGAGGGTCCGGGTTCGCCGGTCACTCACTCCGAGAGATCACATCGTACGCGGAGCGCCCGCCGGATACCGACCATTAACTCTAACAAAATTAACTAAAACAAGGAAATCGATGTGGAATGCCACATCATTTTACGTTTTGTGTACACACGCCATGTTGTTTCTCGCCTCTGCGTCGGGCTTCACGTCGTTCGATCAACAGATTATTTCTGCGTTATGTGACCTTGCTGAAGCGTTCGGAATGGTATTTGTTATTTAATTTCGAAAAACGTGACAGAAGTCGATATCTTCACCGAATGGAATTAAGAATAGGCCATTCCCATTCTCCCGTCTTTTCAAATAGAGGTCTAATTTCCTTCTTCATCTTAGACTATTGACGGATTCTGCACCCAGTTATAAAAATAATGTCGAATCGTATAATAGTCATAAAGCCCCGAGCTCCTTAAGTTGACGGTTTAGAATATAACAGTGAAATCCCTGTGATAGTGATTTGATTGATTGAGTAGTAAATTTTATTATTTTAGCCATTTATACCTAAATCAAAATATTTGCTGTAAATATTTACTCCTTGTAATGTCAGCCCACCAGCTATTAAATTGGAACGAGTAGGCCCTCCAATAGACTCATCGTCAACCTTTACTAGTTGGAGAGGCACCCTTAACTATTATTTTCTATACGTGACTACTAGTTACACCCCGCGGTGCTATTCATCGACATACGATCATATACAACAGCGCCATATACTTTATAAAGTGCCATTTTTTTGGAGAAACCTATGGGAATCGCGTGCTTTTCGTTATACAAATTGTCTTGTGTTAATCCAAGGTATCAGCTAACTCCATACCAAATAGTATAAAAATTGCCGCCGTTTGAGCGTGCATATGTAACAAACATACAAAATTTCGCCTTTATAATATTAGTGGGAAGTGGGGTTACTTACATCTTCTAATTGTTACCGGTAAATGAATGAAAGTTATTTTCTGTAATAAATATAAATATTGCATTTAGTGCGCTCATCCGAGGTCACATCGCAGCCGCCCGCACCCGCGCGAACTTCGCCCGGCGCGTGACGTGACATTGTGATAGCGGCGGCGGGTCACGCTCCCTCCCCACGCGCTGTTATCACAGCCAGGCGCGCGCTCGGCGCTCGCTGCCGATAACACAAAGCAGATTAATATCTAAAAGAAAAGCACATATAATGAACCTTGGAGGACACAGAGTTCTTTTGATCATGATATAACGGAGTTCCAAACGGAAAACAAAAATTCTTAGACTAATTTTAAAGCAATTGACGTAGAAACACTATATTTTTGTAAAAGCATTTTTGCAACAGTAGATTTATATATATTGAAGCTATGTACTAAATTATTTATTCATAAACAATTTAATATGGGAATTGAATGGTGTACGGTTTGCTAGTGGGGTGGGAGGTGATGACGTCACGGCAATCGATCGCTGCGTGCCAGGGTGGGCGGGGGCGGCGAGCCTCCGCCGCCACTCGGTACCATCTCGATTGAGACGTGTATGGTAATGCGTGTATGGTAAATTATATAACTTTTGATAAAAACCCTACGCGAATAAATCAAATAGGCTAGTTTCTCCATAAATATTTTTGTTATAGCAGCACAAACCAAACAAGATCCACACGTAAAGCATTGTTTACAAAACCATTTTTAAAACATTGAAAATATTAGATGAGCCAGGCCAGCTCCAGTTGAGAATAATTAACCCGTTGGCTCGTAGGAATCCAGACACAAAAGAACTTTTGTTATGTTAATTCGTGAGCGAACCAATCGGAAATAGAACAACAGAAATTTAATTTCATACCATAAATGGGGTAGAGTTTTACTATGCTCCTACGGGAGCACGACATTAGGTAGGGCGATAAGGTATAAACCAGCCCAGACCCGACAGTGTTGCATGTCAATCAGCAGCTCATCCACGCCGCCAGATGACGCACGAGCTACATACACATTAATAGAATAGAATACTCTCATACGAATGTATTGATAGTTTATTGTACGACCAATTTATGATCTTAGAACCGTTCATGTTACTGTATTATATGATATCTACACATGTTTAATGATGTAAGTAGTAATACCAAGTACAGTGGGCCTTATATAAAAGTAACACTATAACTTAGACTTAAGGTGCTGTTTTTGTTGTTAAACGTTATGTTTTACATAATACTGTGAAGTAGGTGATCGCATTGTTAGTTTTAATTTGTTACACAATAGGTGCCTTGAACCCACAGCTATTGTTAGATAGTTTAGTGGGCAGGTATTTATGGAATGCGTCACAGAATTTATGCATACGATTAACTGTAACCGTATAACTTGAAAAAACACTGTTTGTATGAGCTATCACACCTTAATTAGAAGTTAGCAATAAAAAATAATAGACGTTATTTAATTAAAAACAATTATGGCCACTAGAACTTTTTCTTACTTTGTTCCGCGGCACAAAGGCCTCAGTATAAATCTTTATTTCAGCGTTTTCTGCTGCCACTTAGGTGTAGTTCAGCTTTAAAAGAGACAAAATAAGTTTATTGCTGGAGAAATGTGTGAGTAGAGCTGAGAGAGATATCGTCTGCTGTTCACTTACAATTTTAATTTAGTATCTACCAGTGACGTGCACAGACATTTTCCTTAGGGTAGGCAAAAACCTACCTAGACCAGAACTATTTCTATTTTAATCTATACTTATAATTTAGGTATAGGTATTTGAGTTACAACTAAAACAGTAACGAGCAAGAAGATGATAAAATTAAAATATATGAATCATGTACCAGTACATGTACTTAGGCCCTGAAAATTTTTAAAAGACCTACGGTCCCGTGGGAGTTTTGGAAAAGCATAGCAAACATATTAATTTGAAAATAATATTAAATAATGTTGTTGTTAGCTTACCCTTCACTTCAACTAAATCCGATCAATCCCGGTTGATAACGTCCATTTATTATTATTGCCATTTTTTCGTCAAATGAAAGACTACTTAGCGCGTCATTTTATAGTTTTTGTAAACAAACACTCGGTTTACAACAATCACATGAAAATTTTACAATTTTAAACTATAACTGAGTAAATTTGTTAAAAATAAAAGTGCTATTTTTTTACCTCATTGTAAACAATGCACATTGCAATTATCAATTAATTAAACATTCAAAACAAACAAATGCATGCAAGCAAAGCAAACATATTGTTGATTTGATTTCGATACGGAGATAAAAATATAACCCTACGGAATTGGGAATGTCATCTTGTTTATATAAAGTCTTCAAGTCTATGCGTTTTTAAATTTGCAGCATTACTCGTTTAATATCCAATAGACACAGTTATCATGTTGCTGCAATCGATCGTAATCACTAATCAGATGTAAGTAATGTGTAACGCGTAATTCTAATTGGCCGTTACAAAAGTGAGAGCGAGATGAAATGTCATCTCATAGCATTTTGTTTCATCTATAGTGGAGGTCTGAAATTTACTCACACAGGCGTGATTTAACGCATATGTGTCTGTTCATGTAAGTTTTTACTTGCACTACTACACGAGCAAAAGCACATCTATACATAGTGAATTCTTTGTGAGAGTAGTAAACTTCAGACGTTTTACTAAAAAGCTGGCCTGACCTAGCTAGCTAGCAGCGCGTATGGGGCGGCGGCGGCGGCGCGGCGGCGCGCCGCTTGTTCGCGCGAATTCATAGATGGCGTTGTTAAGATAATTCAATATCTTTTGTGAAAAAATATTTATTATTTATATGTATTGATTATATATATTTTTTATTATTTTTTACAGTAGTACAGGGTAGGCAACGTCTAAACGTCTTTATGATATGCACGTCACTGGTATCTACCAATAAAGAAGCCTTACAAATAACATTGACTTACGAGAATTCTCATAATAATATTTATTTATTTATTTAAACTTTATTGTAAATACAGTTGTATAGCACAATAGGCGAACTTAATGCTAAAAGCATTATCTAACAGTCAACCTTTGGGTCAAGCAGAGATCGTAATGTGGGTTTAATATAATAGTAATATAAATTTACATAAACTACTTATATACATACCTAGATATATAAATACATAAATAACAATATACATATACACATATATCCATATCCATACTAATATTATAAATGCGAAAGTCTGTCTGTCTGTCTGTCACCTCTTCACGGCTAAACTGCTGGGCCGATTGTGATGAAATTTGGTAGGGATGTAGTTAACGATCTGAGGTCAAACAAAGGCTACTTGTGGGCGCGATATAACCGAGTCCCACGCGGGGCGAAGCCGCGGGGAACAGCTAGTATATATATATGACAGAAAATTATTTACGAGATAAAGCAGCAACCCAAAATGTACACGTAATTATTATCTAATTTTGCTCCTTAAACTGTGACGTTCTGTGATAGTAAGAACCTGTAGGCAAGCCATTTGAAGTTAGCGCGGCTGGAGGCTGTTCTGTATTAAATAATCGTTATTTTTAATTTATTATTTCTCTCGTAATTCCTATTAATGCGGTACTCATCCTCATCTAGGGTGTGTGCTCTTGGGTCATACACTGCTATCTACATTCATAATATCGAAATTTGTCGCTTTCTCTGTCCCTATGTCCCTTTGTATGCTTAAATCGATTTTTTTAATAGATAGAGTGATTCAAGAGAAAGTTTTTATGCTCTTGCAAAGCCGGGGCGCTAGTTGTTTATAAGTGAAAAAAATCTTGCAACAAGTTTTATTCATTTATTCATACTGCAAAGATTTAAAAACTTTAACAATTGAAAATACAATCCGCAGGAGCGCGACGCGTACGGCAACGAAGTCGGCGTGTCGGCGAAGCGCGTGCCCGTGGCGTACCTGCTGGTGGACGTCCCGTGCGGCGTGGCCACGGACCAGCTCGCCACCACCTTCAGCCCGGCCGCCACCTTCCCGCCCGCCAACCGCGCGCTGCAGGGCCACGTGCAGACCCTCACCGAGCTGCACAACCACATACAGGCCGCGCCCAGCTTCCTGGAGGTAACATCCGTCCACCGACCGGCAAGCCGCCACGGTCCCGCCCGATGATTGTTTTGGAAAATCTCATCTCACCAGATGTCAGCACCAATCTAATCGTCAAATTTATGAAACCCTATCAAATGTGAAAACAAAACGGGGAGGCATTTGTTCAGTGAAACACAATACCGACAGTTAAAATAATACCGAATACGGCAGCAAAAAAAAGATTTTTGGTTACCAACTTATTTTTTATTTATTTATTACATACAAATGTAAATGGCGGACTTAAAGCCATAGGCTTTTTCTACCAGTCAACCAACCAGTGGTGCAGAGAAGAACATCTTTTACAAATATCACAGAATACTTAACAGTACTACGAGACAGTCTCACTCCGCAAAGTCATTCAAATAAAAACGACTTCAAACCATGAAATTCTAATTCAGTTCACACAGCGCTAAACACCTAGGATTTATATGCATCTCTTTCTATTTTGCGCTTCCCCTTTTTATCACTACCATAGGGTAACAAGAAGTGGACACACTTGAACACTTCTTGTTACGCAACCTAAGAATATATCACTCCTACTTTCCGTGGATATCGTAAAAAGCATTCATAGCATTCTTAAAAAGAGAACGTTAGATTAGCTGCCGGCCGGTTGTTTTTTGTTCTAAGATAATTATCAAACATTTATTAACAAACATCTACATCTCGGAGTCTGACACTGGGTGTGGTCTACATCTACATGTCAGGCACAGGGTGTGGTCTACATCTCTGTGTCAGACACTGGGCGTGGTCTACATCTCTGAGTCAGACACTGGGTGTGGTTTACATCTTGATGTCAGACATTGGGTGTGGTCTACATCTTGATGTCAGACACTGAGCGTGGTCTACATCTCTGAGTCAGACACTGGGTGTGGCATCTCGATATCAGACATTGGGTGTGGTCTACATCTCTGTGTCAGACACTGGGTGTGGTCTACATTTAGATGTCAGACACTGGGTGTGGTCAACATCTCGGAGTCAGACACTGGGTGTGGTCAACATCTCGGAGTCAGACACTGGGTGTGGTCTACATCTCGATGTCAGACACTGGGTGTGGTCAAAATCTTGGAGTCAGACACTGGGTGTGGTCTAGATCTCTGTGTCAGACACTGGGTGTGGTCTACATCTCGATGTCAGACACTGGGTGTGTCATCTCGATATCAGACATTGCGTGTGGTCTACATTTCTGAGTCAGACACTAGGTGTGGTCAACGTCACGGAGTCAGACACTGGGTGTAATCAACATCTCGGAGTCAGACACTGGGTGTGGTCTACATCTCGATGTCAGACACTGGGTGTGGTCTACATCTTGATGTCAAACACTAGGTGTGGTCTACATCTCTGTGTCAGACACTGGGTGTGGTCTACATCTCGATGTTAGACACTGGATGTGGTCTACATCTCTGTGTCAGACACTAGGTGTGGTCTAGATCTCTGTGTCAGACAATGGGTGTGGTCTAGATCCCTGTGTCAGACACTGGGTGTGGTCTACATCTAGATGTCAGGCACTGGGTGTGGTCTACATCTCGATGTCAGACACTGGGTGTGGCATCTCGATATCAGACATTGGGTGTGGTCTACATCTCTGTGTCAGACACTGGGTGTGGTCTACATTTGATGTCAGACACTGGGTGTGGTCTACATCTTGATTTCAAACACTAGGTGTGGTCTACATCTCTGTGTCAGACACTGGGTGTGGTCTACATTTCGATGTCAGACACTGGGTGTGGTCTACATCTCTGTGTCAGACACTGGGTGCGGTCTAGATCTTGATGTCAGACACTGGGTGTGGTCAACATCTCAGAGTCAGACACTGGATGTGGTCTACATCTCCGTGCCAGACACTGGGTGTGGTCTACATCTTGATGTCAGACACTGAGCGTGGTCTACATCTCTAAGTCAGACACTGGGTGTGGTCTACATCTCGGAGTCTGACACTGGGTGTGGTATCTCGATGTCAGACACTGGGTGTGGTCAACATCGCGAAGTCAGACACTGGGTGTGGTCTAGATCTCTGTGTCAGACACTCGGTGTGGTCTACATCTCGATGTCAGACACTGGGTGTGGCATCTCGATATCAGAAATTGGGTGTGGGCTACATTTCTGAGTCAGACACTGGGTGTGGTCTAAATCTTAATGTCAGACACTGGGTGTGGTCAACGTCTCGGAGTCAGACACTGGGTGTGATCAACATCTCGGAGTCGGACACTGGGTGTGGTCTACATCTAGATGTCAGGCGCTGGGTGTGGTCTACATCTCTGTGTCAGACACTGGATGTGGTCTAGATCTCTGTGTCAGACACTGGGTGTGGTCTAGATCTCGGAGTCTGACACTAGGTGTAGTCTACATATTGATGTCAGAGACTGGGTTTGGTCAACATCTCGGAGTCTGACACTGGGCGTGGTCAACATCTCTGAGTCAGACACTGGGTGTAGTCTACATCTCGGAGTCTGACACTGGGTGTGGTCTACATCTAGATGTCAGACACTGGGTGTGGTCTAGATCTCGGAGTCAGACACTGGGTGTGGTCTACATCTCGATGTCAGACACTGGGTGTGGTCAAAATCTTGGAGTCAGACACTGGGTGTGGTCTAGATCTCTGTGTCAGACACTGGGTGTGGTCTACATCTCGATGTCAGACACTGGGTGTGTCATCTCGATATCAGACATTGCGTGTGGTCTACATTTCTGTGTCAGACACTGGGTGTGGTCTACATATTGATGTCAGAGACTGGGTTTGGTCAACATCTCGGAGTCTGACACTGGGCGTGGTCAACATCTCTGAGTCAGACACTGGGTGTAGTCTACATCTCTGTGTCAGACACTGGATGTGGTCTAGATCTCTGTGTCAGACACTGAGTGTGGTCTAGATCTCTGTGTCAGACACTGGGTGTGGTCTACATCTCGATGTCAGACACTGGGTGTGGCATCTCGATGTCAGACACTGGGTGTGGTCTACATCTTGATGTCAGACACTGGGTGTGGTCAACATCTCGGAGTTAGACACTGGGTGTGGTCTACATCTCGATTTTATACACTGGGTGTGGTCAACATCTTGGAGGCAGACACTGGGTGTGGTCTACATCTCGGAGTCAGACACTGGGTGTGGTCTACATCTCGATTTTATATACTGGGTGTGGTCAACATCTTGGAGGCAGACACTGGGTGTGGTCTACATCTCGATTTTATACACTGGGTGTGGTCAACATCTTGGAGGCAGACACTGGGTGTGGTCTACATCTCGGAGTCAGACACTGGGTGTTTAGTTGAAAAAGAATCTTATCAGTTATCACTTTTCGTATTTATAAATCACGCGAGTCTGCCCGATCGAGCGCGATTGTCAGTACTGAGGTTGGTGGATCTCGACTCTGCCGATTTCGTAGGTAAATATTTACGTACCGCGCAAAGTGACACAGGGCTGCTAATATACACATATCAATTCCTAATCCCATTTTCGTTCGTTTCCGCAGGCGATGTCGGACCTGCACGTGCTGCTGTTCCTGGCGACCAACGAGGCGCTGCCGCTGTCGCTGGAGGAGCTGTCCCCGCTGCTGGCGGCCGTGACGTCACGGGACGCGGCGGCGGCGGACGCGTGGCGGAGCTCGCCACACTTCGCCACGTTGGAGCAGCTGGCGCGGCCCGAGCACAGCCAGCACGAGCCGCCGCTCGCTGCTGACAGGTAACTATACTGCTGGCAGCAGTGACGTCACGAGGCTCGCCACACTTCGCCACGTTGGAGCAGCTGGCGCGGCCCGAGCACAGCCAGCACGAGCCGCCGCTCGCTGCTGACAGGTAACTATACTGCTGGCAGCAGTGACGTCACGAGGCTCGCCACACTTCGCCACGTTGGAGCAGCTGGCGCGGCCCGAGCACAGCCAGCACGAGCCGCCGCTCGCTGCTGACAGGTAACTATACTGCTGGCAGCAGTGACGTCACGAGGCTCGCCACACTTCGCCACGTTGGAGCAGCTGGCGCGGCCCGAGCACAGCCAGCACGAGCCGCCGCTCGCTGCTGACAGGTAACTATACTGCTGGCAGCAGTGACGTCACGAGGCTCGCCACACTTCGCCACGTTGGAGCAGCTGGCGCGGCCCGAGCACAGCCAGCACGAGCCGCCGCTCGCTGCTGACAGGTAACTATACTGCTGGCAGCAGTGACGTCACGAGGCTCGCCACACTTCGCCACGCTGGAGCAGCTGGCGCGGCCCGAGCACAGCCAGCACGAGCCGCCGCTCGCTGCTGACAGGTAACTATACTGCTGGCAGCAGTGACGTCACGAGGCTCGCCACACTTCGCCACGTTGGAGCAGCTGGCGCGGCCCGAGCACAGCCAGCACGAGCCGCCGCTCGCTGCTGACAGGTAACTATACTGCTGGCAGCAGTGACGTCACGAGGCTCGCCACACTTCGCCACGTTGGAGCAGCTGGCGCGGCCCGAGCACAGCCAGCACGAGCCGCCGCTCGCTGCTGACAGGTAACTATACTGCTGGCAGCAGTGACGTCACGAGGCTCGCCACACTTCGCCACGCTGGAGCAGCATGGGTGTCACTCGACCCTGTACCTATAACCATTGGTATCATCATCATCATCATTTCAGTCGCAGGCTGTCCACTGCTGGACATAGGCCTCCCCCAAGGATTTTCAAAATGACCTGTTAGAAGCGGCCTGCATCCAGCGCCTGCCTGCGACCTTCTTCAGGTCATCCGACCATCTGGTCGGTCGGTGGGTATCCAACCTTTATACCCCATCTGCCATCGGTTCGTCGCGCCATGTGCCTCGCTCACTGCCACTTCAGAGCTAATCCGCTGGGCTATGTCAGCGACATTGGACATATCATTATTTTGTAACTGAGACATTGCCACTGTTATCAATTATTAAGTAGTCTCGTTTAACTAAAAGGTCAATTGATCTTGTAAATTCGAGTTTTTCTAAACCGTCTCTCGGGGTTTATCGTTAAAACCCGCGTCCACCTTCGCTTCAGTGTCTCAAATAGGCCCTAGCAAACTAATGGAAGTTGATTTTTGTTTTTAGGAATAAAAAGCAGGTGCATATGTGCATGCTGTGTTTGTTCATTTCAAGTAGACTTCACTTTTGTACACTTTGTATGATATTATTAAGTTCTTTCTACTATTGTAAGTCATTGTGTCACGTCAGTTTAATGAACCAATAAAAAAAACATTACACGAAGCTTTTTAGTGGTTCGAAGCTGCTGACACAAACCGCTCGCTGACCCGACTCTCGCTAGTCTGACCGTGTCCGTGTGTTGCAGCAGTGCGGGCGTGTGGACGTGCCCGCTGTGCACGTTCCACAACGCGGGCGCGCGCGACGCCTGCGAGATGTGCGCCATGCCCAGGTCAGTGCCGATGCATGTTAAGACGATAGCTCGGTTACACTAGCGCCACCGTCAACTAAAAATCATTAATCACTGAAAACACAAGTTATCAAAAATCCATGTTATGTAATTAAGTACAAAACTGCTAAATGGCCGTTCTAATATAATTAAAATTAACTTCAGATCCAGAACCTTAATTTCATAACACAGATTTTAGATAACTTGTTTTCAAGGAATAATGATTTTTAAATGACGGTGGCGCTAGCGTTAATCAAGGTATCGTCTTAACCACTCCTAACTTTTGTATATTTTTCTAAAGGTAGTTTAGTAGAGTGATTGTGGTACTGTTTGTACCTTTAAAAAGATTTTTATTTCAATCTATGCCATAACTCTGTTATAGGTTTCTGTAACCGCTCGCCCTTGCAATGCGGGTCGTTCGCTTGACTCCCAGCTTTGTCCATCTTTCCAACGACTCGAGCGTTGTTAGCTATTGGCTTTTAATAATTAATTATACAGAAATTAACTTTGCATGAATTCAGCAGTGTTAAGCCTTAATCGAGTTGACTGTGGTTGTGGTCAACCACTTGTTGTAGGTAACGACAAATAAGTTGACCTAAATGTGAGCGGGACAAACTATACTTTTTCTTACATTATTATGGTTTTGTCATCTTCAAACTGTGTTCACATATGAGCCGCGTGTTATAGTGTGGTGTTGTTGCAGGAACAACGCGATGTAGGGCGCGGCCGGGCTCCGCTGGCGGCCGAGCGGCACTGACTCTAGCTTTACTTTATTTTTGTATCCGAGCGCGCTCGGCCGCGGTTGTAGGGTTAATGTTATACCGCAGGCCGCTGCCACGCGCGAGGGCACTCGCTGGGGAAGCCGGCGGGCGGCGGCGAGGAATGTCGACTTGAAGATTAAATCCTATGAAGAGTATGCATGAGTTTTATTTTATATCCTTGTATATTATTCATATATTACTACGACGTTAAAATAACTAAAACAATTTCGAAATATTTCCTGTATGTACTTCGTATATAATGTGAAATATTGAGATTTGTTTATATTATCTTGGCTCAAAAACACTACAAGGCATGCCCTGTTTTTAAATTATTTGCGATGATTGTTACACTGGTTTGTTTACAGTTATTCATGAAACAATAAATAAACACACTGAATGCGATTTTGTAAAAATATTTATTCATTATAATGTATTTACAATATTGTGTCTAAGCTGTCGGCGACGCTGAACTCGTGTCGCGTGTCGCAGCGACAAGCGGCAGAGCTCGCCGAGCGGAGCACCGCGACACGCTGCCTCTTAGCATTGCTTATTCTAATAGACTGGACCAAATACATTTGTCACAAATATCAAACTTTTTAAAACTTGGGAGGACTACTGTGGCGGTGCATCATATTATATTATAGATTCACGTCATCAAAAAGCATTCTGTGAAATAAAAATTAAGGACGTATAAGGAAGTATTTTCATTTCGATATTTCGATACATAGGTTCCTAAGTATCGAAATGCTTTTAATATTTTTTATTAGCTGTAAAGCATTTTGGCCCAGTCTTTCTATATCTGTCAAAATAGAGTTAAAAATAAGAGTACTAATACCACTCGCTCTTAAGGTAGTGAAGTGTACCTAACGAAGTTATTTCTCATTGAGAATAAGAAAATATTATTCAACTCTCTTTTGACAAACCAACATTGTACAATTTTTTTAAATCCTCAATCGAGTTTCTCGATCATTTACCTTGGAAAAACAAAGCTGCCGCAGCAGCAACTCACTCGTGTCTTACATTACTTATTATGTTTTAATTAAAATACAATTACAACTCGCGTGTCCATGCCATGTTAGGATATAAACAACAATAACGTTACTAAAACCTAGAGACGAACACATACTACTGGATTACTGCTTTGATTTCAGAATTGCGTTAATAACGATTATAAGCTTTCCTCCACCGCAACTTGAAAATAATATCGACATTTTCAACAAAGATTTATTAGATTTTCAAAATACATTTAGTGGCGGTGTAATGGTACAAATTTTCATGGACTAGTGTTTGCTGCCACATCCATCGCATGAGCATGTGACCACGCGGACACGTCGTGTGCAGCGCGGCTCACGTTGAGGGATATTGCTCTTCACATACTTTTAGACTGATCATTTCAATAAACGATACGATAGGTTATGTTATCTGATGTGAGAGTTGCTGCATCGTCAGCTCTGGTCTAAAGCCGCAATCGCCCCGTTTTGTTTTTCGTGAGCCGCGTTTCATTGAGTCGCACACGTCGTTAATGTTAATATCAGTAATACCTATATACATTTTTTACAATTTGGAAAGTAAACCACTGCTACAGTAGGTATATAAAATAAAACTAGTTACAGAAAAGACGGCGGCCGGGGCTCCGCGCCCGTCCCTATAGATAAGCTCATTATTTTTTGTCATGTTTTTCAATTTTTTTTATTACTATTTGAAAAAAAAATCATACTTTAAACACACATTTCCTCATTAAATCTAATACAAATAACTTCATTAAACTATATTATAAAAAAACCGGTCAAGTGCGAGTTGAACTCGCGTGAAGAGGGTTCCGTACAATGCCAATGTAAGTTTTTGAATTCAATTGTGGTATGTTAACAAACTACTACTATCGCCATCTAGTGGTGTTTTAGTGAACTATTACGGTCAATTTTTGTCTTCTTTCATGAATAAAGTTAAAACTATTTATTATACAATAATAAAAAATATATTTGAAATCCTCATAACGAGCACTTTCTTTTGATAAAAAAAAAGTTTAGCAAACCTTACCGTGTTATACACGGTAAGGTTTGCTAAACTTTTTTTTTTAATTTCTAATTTGTCCTCCGTTAATGGTACTTCTTTTATAAAAATATTTATTCACTTTGCACATCTGTGTTTGGGTCACAGGATCACGCCACCCTACCAAATTTCATCTGTTTTGGTCCAGTAGGTTCGGAGGAAATTGGCTGTGACAGACGAACGGACGGACAGACAGACGCACGAGTGATCCTATAAGGGTTCCGTTTTTACATTTTTGTACGGAACCCTAAAAATCAATATTAGGTGCCTAAATAAAATATCTAAAATTATATCTCGTTACCTCAAGCCAATGTGTCGCTGGTCCCCGGCCACTCGCCGACACACCAACGTTCGATTGCTAGCGGTTATTTTGCAGAAGGGCGCGCAAAGTTTACACGACCTATTTTACCTAATTTACCTACATCAAGATCAGCTGTATACCAGAGTAAACAAAATAATTCGTTTCATTTGTAATAAATATTCGTCTGATCAGAAAAAAATAAAAAGCCTTTTCATGAAGGGGGACAAACTGTGATCATATGCAATGCAGTGTTCCAAGCCTTCCAATTAAAATTGAAACATTTCTACATTTTGATGATGTTTTATGTCTTAAGTCCTTGGCTAAAACACAAGGGTGAAAAACTGCATTATTTTACACTAATATATATATTTTCTTTTTTTTATTTACTTACAATTTTATTTGCGTTTTTTTCTCAACATATTTTTTATAGCTAGGGTTGCCATCGTACCGTGTATATTAATAACATTTATTGCAATAAGCACAGTGTTTTGTGTTGACTCATTATTTTCCAGAGAATATAATAGTTTTTTTTAAAAATTGAAACATTTCTACATTTTGATGATGTTTTATGTCTTAAGTCCTTGGCTAAAACACAAGGGTGAAAAACTGCATTATTTTACACTAATATATATATTTTCTTTTTTTTATTTACTTACAATTTTATTTGCGTTTTTTTCTCAACATATTTTTTATAGCTAGGGTTGCCATCGTACCGTGTATATTAATAACATTTATTGCAATAAGCACAGTGTTTTGTGTTGACTCATTATTTTCCAGAGAATATAATAGTTTTTTTTAAACTTTATCCTCGCTGCAAAAGTTCAAAACTACAAACTAAATATATAAATCTTGTATTTATTACAAAGGTCAATCGGTTTCTGTATTATTTATATGTTAAGAGTGCAATGAGCAGCTTACTGTATGATTGTGTTCGTTTTCATTTTTTGCCAATAAACGCCTGTCTCGTGTTTCTCTGTAATGAATTAAAAATCCATAGAGAGCGGTCGTTCATGTGGACACTGGAAACTTATTGCTGATTCGATGTTTGAGTTCCATAGAACCGACTCGGACGTGGGGAAGCTTTTTTAAAGTCTAGACTCAATCAAAAACGTTATGTCGATTCGTTTTCTTTAACTCCGCATTTTTGAACTGCTCTTTTCGAGCGTAGGTATGCTGAACGATTCACAAGTTGTCAAGTCTAATTGTTAACGAACGAACAAAAAAACCATTCGGAACACTGATTTTGAGTGAGCCACAGATTTTAAAAACCGAGCTCTAGGGCAGAGGGCTTCCGAGCCGGGCGTGGTGGTACGGTGAACAGACGGCAACCCTATGATCCGGTCTCGTGGGCGCTGCAGTTACTGCGCGTCGTCGGCGGGCGCGGCGGGCGCGGCGGGCGCGGCGGCCCGCATCGGCGGGAAGTGCTTGTGGTCGCGGAGGTCGAAGGGCCCGCGCGGCGGCGAGCCCTCGAGCGCCGCGCCCAGCTCCACCGCGCGACCTGACTCTGTGAGGAAGGAGGAGGGTCACACGCGGCCGGGGAGGACTTCCTCCCATAGCACGACACCGGTTTAATGCGAAACGTTGGCACGCTCTAAAAATACAATAAGGGAAAAGGAAACGAGACTATCTGATGCCCTAAAGTTGAAATGGTTATAGTGCACATTGAATTTGATTTGTCACATCGACAAACTGAAGCGCGTCGAAGCGTGTTTTCAATGTCTTAGAGACTCGCGGAACCTCAGGATATAAACTACAATTTGTATTTATCATGTACTTTAGAAATAAAAAATGCCTATCGACGATTTCGGTAAACTATAGTGAGTTTGTAAGGGCCACATTTGACATCGAACTGAACTACAATAACCTTGTAAGGGCGATTATATATTTATAGAGGTATTGTTCAAAAGTTTATCAGCACTCTTTATATTATGACCATTAATTGCATACTTAATTAAGGACACACGAGCAAAATATACGCCATTGCAAGGTTTCATCAGTGCACCCGTTCTTTTTTACGCTGTTTTGTGGATGGTGTGCAAAGCTTACCCCCTTATACATATAAAAATTTAACTGTTTGGTTAAGCCCATTTGAACTGAAATGTTTTCTGTATCTTTCATTTAGATACGGTAAATATCGCTGAGAGAGGAAATGGCAAAACATACTTCAGTTAAAATGGGTTTAACATACGTATATATTTTTTTTTATAAATAAGGGAGTTAGTGCATAATTAGCATGCAATGATTATAAATGAAACAAATACAATTAGCCATGCACTGGGGCGAGATTCAACTTCGCCATTCTCTCAAACATGTGAATTTGGCTGCCGATTAATTGGTGTCTGCTAAAAATATAGTATTTTCTTTGGGTTAGTAGATCATACGGATGCTACATGAAACACTGTTAGAACAATTAGTCAGACAAGTGAGCCAGGACTATATGTAGAGCTTTGAGATGTTGATGAGTGTGGACGCTAGGCAACTTACTAACAAGGATGGATCCAGTACTTGAAAACGTGTAAATCCCCTGGCGGATGGAAACGTAACTGGAGTATTCCAGATAAAATCCAACTATCGTGATAGAAATTTTGGGAAGTCCTTGGTAACTATAGGATTATTTCCGTTTGCAACGGGGAATATTTACATGAACTTTGTAAAGTTTCAGCTGCACATCACTACTCGTGACCAGAGACGTGCGATGAGACACAAAAGGCAGCCCATGCAAGCCGAAACAGAACAGAAAAACAAACAAAGAAAGCAACCGGGAATGCGTTAAGGAGAGAGTCATGCATGAATGAAGAACAATGTTACGATAATAGTAAATTAAAAATGTTGTTTATTATAAATTGTTTATGACTTTACAAATAATACTATCGAAACAAGTATATACAAAAGCAATTTAGGCCAAAAAATAATAGCACCTCAAATGAAACCAGTTGATAAATTAGTCTTTGGTCGTTGAGTCAAATGAATGTACACTCAAGATTCATAAATGGAGTCATAGCTTAAAGATCGCAATACTTAATATACATAGCCTCTCTTTGTGTGAGTCCATAACGCACACTATAATAAACAAATAAGAAGGAATGAAAGAAGCAGATGGCGCTAGGAGCATCGAAACATGTTGACTTGATAAACGCTTTTGATTGCTGTGAAACTGAACTTTATTTAAAAAAATGTTTACTTCTTTAGTACTGACATCATCAGCCAATTTAGTGGTCAATTTTATTAAGTCAACATACACTCCTAGTGCCATAGTTATATTTTTGCATAATTAATTCTTTTTATTAGGCAATGGGACCCCGATTTTGCGATCTAGTTCTTTAATCGATCATAACGAGAGACTATAACTCCACTTTTGAAGCCTACATACGTAATTTTTTTTCCCGGTGCTTCTATTTGACTATACTTTAATATACACTTACAAATAAAAAGCGAACTGATGGTGAGTTTGTACAACAAAGACAAGCGTGCACGTAATGATTTCGAATGCTTTCGGTTCACCGATGTTGGAAAACCATGTCGATTCATTTATTAATATTAATCAATTTCACTATGATGTCTGTAGGAACTTATGAGATTCTTAAGAGCTAAAGTCTGGGTACAGACTGATTTCAAAAGTGACCTTTCAAATAACCCCACTTTAATCTAACGTGGCATCACTAGGCGAAACAGGAGCCCGGCTATCGCTTCTGTAATCAAATTCAAAATGACAAATTAAAAAGTTTTAAAATAACTCTTTTATAAATACAAAATGTATAAATACCTTATTGCATTTTTAGTACGTAATGATATCCGTCGTCGACATTTATTATAATTGGACTCGACTTTGTAAGCCATATGTTTAGTAATAACATACGCGGTGGCGTGCATGTCGGGAGTCAGTCTCAAGTGCGGCCGCCGCCGCTCGCGGCCACAGCGCTCCTCGCTCGCATTACGAATAATACAATCACAACTAAAACACTCGTACACACAGTTTTAATAACGCTGGATGTGTCTGTTTTCTTAAAACAACTAGGTACATTGAAGAAGCACTTTTGACACGGACATGTCACGTGACAGGGGATTCCCCAAAGATCTGGAATTATCTAAATGTATTTATTTTACATGGATTTTGTTTGTGTAAAAAATATAGTCTCGATATTTAACATTGGCTGCATTGTGCGAGCGAGAATTGCCAGTCTCGAGGTGTTATAGTAGACTTCGGACCATCAACATCCAGAGTATGTTTGTTACTTAATGTGATAGACGTAAGGTCTTTTTCAGTTTAACACAAAATAATACTAAAACTGGCCGATGACCCGAAGTCTTCTATCGCTGGTGAAACGCGAACGACGGCGGTTTGTTGCAAGAATGTGAAGCGATCACCGTGACGATCATTAATAAGTAGTATAATAATAAATGGGGGATTAAAAAATAAAAGCACAACTGAAAACCATTAATAAAATCAGTGGATGATGTTCTAAGTATTGGCATGATACATGGTTATGGGGGTCCGAGGTAGGCAAGCGGCCCGATGACTAAGCCCGGTGTATAGATTTTCGCGGTGCATAGACTTCACGGTTTTAATAAGTTTGCTGACTCAAATCAACTAGTTGGGAGAAAAATGCTTTATGCTAGTTGGATATAAAATGTAGCCTTGTGTCATCAAGCCCCTCCCCCCGTGTCCGCCACAAGCCGCCACCGCCGCAGCAGCGGCCGCGACGGCCGGCTGTCGCCACCACACTCGCGCTACGTCGACCATACTACACGACGCCGATACTACACACAATTTTGTTACTTATCACAATATACAAACTAAAAAAAAAAAAAACATATGTTTGCAAATAAAACAACTTCTGCGACGTCCAGTCCGCTGTCTTGGTACATTTTATCGTTATTATTTTAGGTAACCAACTACCTAGTTAGATAGGCAGTTAGTCTTTCGCACCCACTAAATAGTCTTTGAACTTAAACCTTTATTCTGTGATTCATAGTAATAGTACATGGAAATGTATGGTCAAGGATATTTAAGCAAATAGTACTATGCTCAAAAAGGATTATTGCTCAAAGTGTAAAAGGTTAAGTACATATATAAGATATATCTATATACAGTGAACAAATAAATAAAATCATAAAATTGGGATACTAAATATACATAAAGATAAAGATGGCCTACGGGCCGTTCAAATTACTGGAAAAGTAACCATTTCAAATGACGCCATTTTACATATCAAAACAAGTCGCAGCGACCTTAACCCATCGACTCACTGTACAGTCATAAGTTGCTAAGAGGAGGGAAATAGAGTTCTATTTAGACTCCAATAATTATAATTTTAAAAGATTATTTTTGTTAATGCTAAAAAAAGTCGTAGTGCTTTTTATTCATGTTAATGTGCAGATCTGATTGTCTGAACTTCAACCGCATGACAGTTTACTGCGATTAATTAGCGAGATTTCGCCTTACATCATGATCATGTATTGGGTTATCTTGCTAGATAGAAGAAGACTTGTATCATGGTGACTTCTTTAAAGAACGGAAAGCGTATGCGAGTTATGTCACACGTGAGTACGATCGGGTAAGGGAGCCCGTCACTTTTCGACGCGGAATCGGCTTCAACAGGCGGAAAAACTTTTTGTCAAAGTAATAAGGTCCAACGTTCCATTCGCATCGGCTCAGACGCGCCGCGCCGCGCCGGTGCGAATGATTGCGGTGACAAAGGCTCGTCCGGCCGGCCGGAGCCGATTCCTCGTCGCTAAGTGTGGCGACAGGCTCGGACACGTGCGATGGGTGTTGCGGGTGTTGCGTGTGTCGGCGGCGGTGGCGCGCGGTCGTACCTGTGAGCTGGTCGGCGCGGCCGCGGACGGCGCCCGCGTAACACCGGCCTGCCCCCGCCGCTGCGGCAAACAAACGGGTCAGCGACCTCCCCACTACTACGAATACACGGACCACATGCGGAGCGAGGGTACTTGACATTGTTCGCAAATCAATTAACATTGGAGGATTAGACGCTATAGATTCAAACCTCCGAAGTTTGAATCATGTCACATTACCGTATTTGATTAGAGGAATCCAAATATGCCGAGGATTGAATAAAATTCTGCCGAGTGTTCGGTCAACATCGGCTCCCCTCGGCTGCGCGACTAGGCCGGCCCGCCGCCGCCATTCAGCACTTCACCACGAGAGGCCGAGCAGTTACACTTGCCATAGGCCATTGTGTAGAGGCACAATTGGCTAGTCAAATTTTTTACAAAGATGTCGTGTTTCGAAAACCATTTCGAGGAATAAGCTTAGAAAACAGTGCTGTAATCAGATTTTTTATTAAGCACCTAGTTTTTAAGATAATTGAAAAACAACTGCTCATTTTTTTTTTCTATAATTTGAAATTTAATATTTATATTTGGGATTACGAGTAGGTATATACACTCTTGGCTTGGAAGTACTGCGAGCACAAGTCAGTCAAATTGTCATAATCTGTCATTGTCGTATTTTTATTCCAGTAAACATAACCTAACTACAGTGTTTCATCGTAGAGTGACGTCATCACTGCATGTCTTTAAAATCAAATTTTAATTTTTTTTTTTTTTCGTTTAAACTGTATCTCTAAAATGGAAGTAACTATCATATTTTTTTGGATTAGCCTAATAAATCGGAAATAATGATTAATATGATTTCATTTATTTGGAACTCGTAGTGAGCATCCCGACACTGCGATTACAAAAGCTGCAAAATGATCGCTGGATTGAAAATGTTATTTTTATTTGCTTACAAATTTATTTTTATTTTAAAATGTTTATTCAAAAATGTATGTCTTAAAATTAAAGTCATGAAGTAGTCCAGAAACGAATCACGAACGTAGCGGTGTAGTGGTTCTAATGTAGACGCCAAAACAAAGTGATTAATTTTTAAGTACGCATTTGCTCATTTGTATAAACAAGAACTATTAATGTTTATTTAGATCAAGTTAAGATCAGACGATAAATGTTATAAATTTGAATCGCTTCCTTTATCTAAAATAGTTGAACTGTAACGTGTGGTCCAGACGGCTCCGTAGCTAAATTTAATTTCGGAATTATATTTTTACAATTTCTTTATATATATGTATGTTTAAAAAAGTCAAGTACCCTTTTAATAATATTTATATTTATAATACATATAAGGAGTCACAGCATATAGGTTTATTTTCTATATATAGTGACGTCGAGTGGGTTGCGTGGTGTGTATATTTTGCATACTTCTAATCTTCTGGTCAAAACCTGGAGTAAGAGGAGGGGAGGAGACCATGCGATCGTAGGGGTGTAATGAGTGGAATAGTGTAGGGGGAGAAGGGGGAGGTCACTGTGCGGCCACGGGAGCGACGTCGCGGTCGAAGGCGACCGGACGTCGCGCCTGGCCGAGTTAGTTTGTGGCGAATTCCTTTATATCTTAAATATCTAGCAAATTTTATAAGAAATATTATATAAATTATATTATGTAGACGTTGCGATCCGAGTCCTCTATTCATTAAATATATAAAATTATATTCTTCTCTTTATGGAAGACGTAGCTTTCATTGTGGCAGTTATAGATTTTTCTTTTCAGTTTCCTATTCAGGTGTCAATTTATTTAGTTTGTCATAAACTATTAAATTGTTGAGGATTGTGTAAGGTATGAGTGAAGTGACAGAGGGCTCGGATCGTGGTCGTGGTGGCAGCGCGGTTACCTGCGACGGGCGCGGGCGGCGCCGCGAGCTGCGCGTGCGGCGCGTGCGGCGCGGGCAGCAGCGTGTGCTGCCGCAGCAGCGCGCACTCGCCGTCGGTGGTCTCCAGCGAGTACACATACAGCACGCCCGCCGACGTCGCCACCAGCAGCCGCGGCGACCGCGACACGCTGCCGCGACGCAACACGAAGCACACGGTTACCGATACCACTCCACGTTTACATGTATATTACTATACTAGTTATACACTTACTAAAAATTTTGCTTTAATTCATGATTAAATTATTCTCTTCCTAAACGAAATTTTGAAATAACTTCATTATTTAAAAAAAAAACAATACGTCAATATAAATAGACTCATTGCTAGTATAAGACAACAATGTAATTTAAAAAATAGTACATTACTGTCGAGGCTAGAAATGAAGCCATTTACGGCCGAGTTATATTTCGAGAAGATTTGAGAAGAAGAAAAGTACCCTACAAGACTCGACCGAAATTACAATTTACGTCCTCGTATTTTTAGAATGGGATCGGCTTCGCCTCTTTCTTTTAAAAGCACTTGGCAAAGCCTCAGCTGCGCTTCGGCCTTGCAATATAACTCGGCCGTAAATGGCTTCATTTCTGGCCTCGACAGTATATAGTGAAATGCGGCTGCAACGTGGTCGCGGTGGTCACCTGGTGATGGCCGCCACGGCGCGGTGTCCGGTGACGGGCAGGCGGGCGGCGGCCACGGCGCGGCCCTGCGCCAGCACGTCCTGCACGTGCGCGGGCAGCAGGCCGGCGCCCGCGCGCGCCGCCGACGTCAGCCAGCCCAGCCAGCCGCCGTCCGCGCCCTCCGCCGCCGGCGCCGGCGACGCGGGCGGCGTCTCCTGCCGCCAGACACGCCGACATCACAACCCGCCTCGAAACTAACTCATTACAATCCCTGTCTTGTTTGTAGCAAGGCTGATTTTACAGCGAGAAATTCCAATTAGGAAAGCCTTTTTAGGAACGATAATAAAGTTTTACGGCAATCGCGATCGAATATTGCAAAACTAAAGCGCCTGAAACCTATGCAGATGCTTTCGAAATGACGAAGGAAAACTAAATATTTTGAAAATAAATGAAGACGTTATTCCTACGTCTAATAACATTTATATAATGCTTTCCTTATGTTGAAAAGGAAACAAAATTATGTTAATCCCCAAAGAAAAAGTAGATTCTTAAATCTTTTGTCTCATAAAGGAAAAACGAAATATTTGTCGGAATAAGAGATAAAGAGGGCGAAGTGGAAGTCAGATGTAAAGACGGATAGTGTTCCCAATTTTTGTGGGCAACTCTTTAACCAGAAGCAGTTCACTAACAGGATTTCTTTACATAGTATCATAAAAGGTTAAACGACATTCGTCCCGACAAAGGGACAACGATCCGAACCAGGGCTAAGGCAGTCGCCCACGCCCCACGTCCACAGTGACTTACATCACAATAGTTTACCTAAGTCTCCTCCGTGCTAACAACTCGTCTATATCCGAACTGCCCGACTGAGATCTATATTCAATGCAATAAAACTAGCCGTCACAAAAGAAGGGATGACTACGTTAGTGATTGGAGGCACACGTATCAGACCGTTCTTTTCACATTTTAGTATCAATATCAATTACAAGGTCGGTAAATCTAAGATACCCCGACATATTTATTGTAACTTTGAATACTTACTTCGCTCATTCTATCTATATTAGAACTCTTAATTGATTTGACTATTAAAGCGAGGCCAAGATCCACTTCGATCGCTAAGTAAGTAGATCGCTGAAGGCGAGGCAGGCGATGGCCACGCAGCACTGACCTGCAGTCGGAACACGTGCACCGTCTCCGTGTTGGAGGTGGCGGCGAGGTAGGTCCCGCAGGCGCTGAAGGCGAGGCAGGCGATGGCCACGCAGCGCTTCACGCCGCGCCGGAACTCGTACAGCCGCGTGCGCTCGGGCACCGCGAACACGCGGATCACCGTCCCGCGCTCCGAGGCGGTGGCCAGCCGCCGCCCGCACATGGACCACGCCAGCGCCGCCAGCGGGCTGTCGTGCGCGCTGATCACGCACTTCGCGTTGAGATGCACGGCGTCGAAGATCTGCACCTCGCCGATGGCGCTAGAGCCGGGGTAGGCCACGTAGCAGTTGTCGACGCACGGACACAGCGCGCACAGCCCGCGCGGATTGGGCGGCGTGTCGCGGATGGTGTGCAGGATCTTCATGTCGCGGATGTTGTGGATGTGCAGCGACTCCTCCAGGCACACAATCAGCCGCTGCAATCGGCACCCGGACACACGTTACATATTATTTCATATCGAGAAAAATGCTATATCATTTTCTTTTATTAATAAAATGAACAATAACATAATGGCCAATGGGACAAAAACATTTTCGAAGCGACCACGCACCGGCAAGCGCAGCGTCAGATACCCACCGCCCAGTTGGCAAATGACCCGAAGAAAGTCGCAGACAGGCGCTGGATGCAGGCCGCTTCCAACCGGTCATTTTGGAAATCCTTGAGGGCGGCCTGTGTACAGCAGAGGACACCCTGCGGCTGAAATAATGATGATGATGATGACAGTAAAATAATGGGATCACTTACGGAACGGTTGAGCTTCACTGCGAGGATGGTGTTGCTGTAGCTATAGTTGCAGATCTCTGTACCCTTCTTGTAATGGCACACTATCAGCTTCCTAAAATCAAAATATATTTTGAGTCTCGGTAGAGTAGCATTGCTTTTCAAATGGAACTTTTTAAACTTTTTACCCCCAAATATCATTGTAATGTGACACAATACGGTACCATGATAAATTGATATATTTTCTTCATCTATCTGTCCACTATTCATACATACCTTTTTTACCTTCAATATTTTATTATATTGTACTAGCGACCCGCCCCAGCTTCGCATGGGCATAAAAACCTTCCTCTTGAATCACTATCTATTTAAAAAAACCTCATCAACATCTGTTGCGTAGTTTTAAAGATTTAAGCATACAAAGGGACATAGGGACAGAAAAAGCGACTTTGTTTTATACTATGTACTTAGTGATGATAAGTTTTGCACATGTTAAAATTCATTATGAAATATTAATTCGATAATTCATTTTTTCCGTTTTGTTTATTGGAAAAATATGTTTTTTGAACTTGAGAGCAAATCTAGAAGTATTGTTGTTTTAGCAAGTAATTTTTGTCATTCGCAAATATTAGAACTCAGAGTTAGATAAGATTCTATCAGTATACGTGTACATTAGGGTGTCCCTTATATGAGCAAAAAAATTTTTTTTTTAGATATCCAAACGCATACCCCATTTTTCTTTTACTACTACCTAGACATACTTTAATACAAAATTTTATCTTCGTACGTCAAGGTTAACCCGTGCCGACATAACCATGAAGATATCGAAAATTGCTTATTTTTAACCCTGACGTTAAGCTTTAGCTATAAGTAACAGAAATATCTATGTTTTATTAAATATTTATTGAAAGAAGTTAAACTACAGATCAGACAGTATTTCTCCTTTTAAGGGTCTCTTCTTTGTCGTCTGGATACAGATTTTTGTGTTCTTGTTGCACACAGCGTAGTGAAAATTGCATTTGTTCTTTCTTTGCACATTAGTTGCTTTAGGTTAATTGTTTTTAATTGCTTTTCAGCGATAAAACTAATATGAATAAAGTGAAGAAGTAAGTTTTACAGCCCTTTAGACTGTATCATTAACTATCCCTTAAAAAAATAACTTCTTTTGCTTCTAAATAGGCATCTTTGTCTCACGTAAACGCGTCTGGCTGGAGGAAGTTGTCATCAATATTTAATCGAGAAAGTAAATTTATGCTTTGGATAGACATAAAATCACTAATTGGTTTTCCTGCATCAAAAAATAAGGCATATTTATTATAAGTTTAGTTAAAACAGTTTAAAAATCACATAATAGGTAATAGTACTCCTATATATGGTATTCCTACGATAAGTATCTTTTTTCAATGGAATGTACTCTTCGCAGTCATACAAACTTGTTCTTTGTAAGTTCGCTACAATGTTTAAATTGGTTTGTTCATTAACTTCATCATCAAAGAGTGATAAAACGATAATTTCTTCTTACAAGTATACCAAAGATGATGACTGAACTGTATCAGGGCTGCTTTGGAGATCAATTTGTCATTGTTATTGATTTTTTAGCATTAAATAGAAGATTTGTTTATCTGAAAATCATCACAGCTTAGATATAGTGCTTCTACTACAGCCAGAAGTATATAGACAGGATTCCTTATGCTTGATTGACAAAAATTAATTATCTAAAGTTGCAACTCACTTAGGCGCGGATCAAATCTTTCCTTCCTCTTATAGGCATGGCAAGAGTTCTTCAAGGCTTTCATCAGAGCTGATGAAAGCCTTGAACTTGTTCATCTTGTCCTTGCGTTTGTGTAATGTAAAAAAATCTTGTGGAGTAAGGAATAAAAATTAAACTCCCGTAACACACTTGTTTATGTCTTTTTTTTCTCTTAATTTTCTCTTGTACTTTCTTCTATTTTAGCTAACTTTTTGTCTACATCCGCTAAATGTCTTGGACGCCCTAGTTCTCTATGTTTTTGTACAAATATTTGTCTTTTTCTATTTTAATTCCATCGTGTGGGTCGCTAGCTATATTGAAAAAAAAATATAATAATTGTTTTGGAAATTATCCTCACTTGTAAACATCAAGTTTTATTTTTAAATTTTTTGCAACTCCTTCCAAGTATTGTGAAGGTCCACAAGTTCTTTTACACAGCTAGGTATAGCTCTGGTTGGGATTCTAGCTTCTTGCAAAATATAAAAGACTACAAAAGAGATTTGCGCTATCACTAATAGTCAATTTATCTTCACGAAATTAAAAAATAAGATACTGCAAGAACTTGATGGACTAAGAGTATTCTTGTACCTGTTATTTGATAATTTATAGCACCAACCAAGACAATACTTTTGTTAAATTGCTTTTTAATTCGACTGCCATCTTTTAAATGTAAAATAATACGTGTTAATTACGATTATCCCCGAGTACATATGACAAATGCCGCAAGTACGCGCCTCTACTTTTGCGCAACTTTTATGAATATGATTCGATGCAAGTCGGCACGGGTTAACATGCTCCAAATAAGTTGAAAATTGATTTCTGAGCGTTTTAGAAGCAAACGAACAAAACTAAAGCATATGCGTTAGAAAATTAAAACTTCGAAAAATAAGGGACACCCTAGTGTACATGTATAAACTGGCCTCAAGGTTCCGTATTAATTGATTTGAATTTTCCCGTGTGCATCATTGACCTTCTTTATTTAAAAATAAATATGACTTCATATAGTTTAAGTGGGATAGAAGCTTTCCCAATGAAAAGAATAGGGCACCATAGGAAAATCGTAGTAAACTGGGTAGAAGAAGGGTGTGAGTCAGTGAGTGATCGCCAAATTTGAGTCGTCCACACGCCGAAGATGAAGTAAAATGCACAACTCGTCTGCTACGGGGAAATCCCAATAAATATACCCACGTATCGAGAGTTTGATAATTCGTCTTATATCAGACCCATAGCGCGTAGTGTATATATTCTTTGCCCATAGTTATGTTTGGCGGCCATGTGTTAATCAACTAAAAGGTGACGGTAAAACGAGAACCTTGTTTCAAAAATAAAATTATGATGTTTGTGTTAAAACTGCACTGTTTTCTAAATAGTGCTAGCTAACTGTCTAGTAGGGACATGATAATATCAGAAACAAAAAGTACATTCACCCATTCGAATACAATTTAATTTACATTAGTTAATTCATTTCATTTCAATAGATTTATGTAAATAGACGTGTGTTGTGTCAAGTTCAAGTAACTATTTCTTTTTATGTTTTAAAGTCCATCATTATTTATAGACGTCGATATTTCTCTTCATAAGTAACCGATGGTAGCATATCCAACATATATGAAACAAATATATAATTTTTAGAAAAAGAGAGAATGAGAGAGACTCTCTTTTTTTTCCCGATTGAATACTCAGACGTCACTTCGGGGATTCGTATCTCCTTAGTCCTTTGCACCTAATTCGCCATCTTAAAGAGGGACAAGGAAAATTGAGGCTGATCATTGTCTTTTGCATTTTGCGATATCCATATGAAGAAATGGTGTGTTTTATTTTAGCCGGGGCCGTCACGGTGGCAGCAGACTGTATGCCTGTCTGTTTATGTAAGAAGGTAGCGGCTGTCCCAAGGTCCACTGTACTGTAATCTGCTGAGGCGTCTTTGGCAGCGCCGCTCGTGAACTTGGCCGTGAAGCCGCTTACACAACACGTGACGTCACGCGCGCGCAATCCGCCAAACTGCTTAACCCTGTTATGTCATTCCCCGTTTATTTATATTTTACTATTTGCACTCTGTTATTGTTGTGCTGTTGTCGAGCTCTCTATATACGACTTTTTGAAAACATCGTCATTCGCAGACAATGCATTTAGACTGCGTGTCAGGACATCTTACACCAGCTGACGTATGTGGCGATAAGAAGCATGACGCAGTTAACACAACACTTTAATTAGTTCTAATATGTAAAACGCAATCATGTGTTATCGCTACAGAGGACAATTGTCGCGTTTTGACGAGCCTCAGTCGTCCCCGCTCCTTGTGATAAATGACCTCAATGAGGCATAACAGCTGTCCGATATCATAATATATAGTTAGAGGCAAGTTTACACTTCGAATCGACAAAGAGATTATTATATATTTATAATAACTATAACTATGTAGTTGAATAAAAAAATGAAGCTTATTTATTATACTAGGTAAAACATGTTTGGTGTGGCGACTTTGAAATGTTTTGAAAAAAGTAACGCTCTTTCTTTTTTGTTATATGGCTAAAATAGAACATTTTTTTTTGTAAACACTAATTAAGTTCTTGCTTTAAAAAAAATACGCATTCTAAGTTCAACAAAAGAAGTAAGCAGGTAGTTACACTATTGATGATGAAACGAAGTACGGTCAAAAAAAATATGGCACGTTGAGGGTGACTAACACGAACGGCTATAATAATATAGCGCGTAGAAAGAACCTATTATGCAGTTATCAGATTTTCTAAGCATCTGGCATTCTACTTCCCCTTCCAATCCCGCTTCATTTTCAAACCACTAGACCTATTTCATATGATGATAGTTTGAGTCCCGGAGAAGAAAGGAGGCTACTTTTTGGTGTAACTCAACGAAAGAACTTGTGAAGCGGCAAGAGACTTGTTATGATTACAAGTGAAACTACAGCATAATTAGTAATTACATAAACAAATAGTACTGGCCTGAAAGGTTGCGAGACTAATATAACAAACATAAATAATTAAGCGTGACAATTGAGATGACGTTCGGACCGCTAGAGGTCACTCCATGCATGAGGCCGAGCCCGTGGTCCTGAAGATTGTCGCCGCGGTCGACGCCTACGCGACGCGACAGCGCGACCGATGTGCAGCAAGGACGACCCAAATATTTGTATTTCTAGATCAAGATGCTACTGTGCATAACATTATAACGGCACTAGCTTCGTGGCTCAGTTTCACCCGCCATTGATGAAACTAATGTTATAAACTAATGTTCTGAGGTAGAATATTCAAACAAACTCTTTCGCTTTATTTAATTCGTTCGTATCAATCAATTAATTAAAAAATAAATATGTATAATCTTATGTTCTTGTTAGGAATGCTCTTGTTGGTGGAATCCACCACTACACGGACAAGTAAAAATTAAGTGTCCTACACATTTCATTGCTGTATTGCTGACTCACTTCATAGGACAGACTAGAGATTTTTATTATAAGAAGATTAATGGTGTGAAAAGGTTTACATAAATCTTCTTAATATTATAAAGATAGGATGAACTGATGGAAGGCTGAATACAAAGCTAACCTGGGCGCTTGCACTGTGACAATCGCAACCAGCGAGCTGCTGAACAGCCGGTCCACCAGGCAGGTGTCCTGCCCGGAGCGGCTTGCATAGATTTCCTCCACACCATCATCAGGGGTCAGCGCAAAAAGATGGTAGCCGTTACTACTGCCAGCTACCAGGGACCTGCCAACAACACAACCAACAATATAAGCTACCCTTCGTTATACTGTTTTCGTTAAAAATTCTTCAGATCATACAATACAGTGTATTTAACTATTTAGTTTGCAGACCAGCTTTTCATCATCATGTCTACCTGGGATGAAGTAGAAAAGAATCATTTATAACTCAACAATAACTCGTCCAACCCCCATTTACATACAAACAGTCTTCGTAATTATTAAAATTGGTCAGGTGAAAGTAAATAAAGGTTTGTAAAAAGGCTTCTTTTGCAAGTTCAAGATGATTATTTTTATTATTTACTAGTGACCTGCCCTGGCTTCGCATGGGCATAAAAACCTTCCTCTTAAATCATTCTATCTATTAAAAAAAACTGCATCAAAATATGTTGCGTAGTTATAAAGATTTAAGCATACAAAGGACATAGGGACAGAGAAAGCAACTTTGTTTCATACTATGTAGTGATTTTGCTTTTAGTTGACAAGGTCTTCCCTTTTTGTGAATACCGAAATGTTATAATGGGGTTTGGCTCAGAGTTCACAATATGGCTAGTTGGTTCATATTTCATATCATAGTACATAACTCAATAATAGCAATATACATCATTGATGTATGTCATGGTTTGAATACTTCTATTTAATAGGTATATTAAACAAAAAAACCCATGTGTTTTATTACCATACTTTGTGATCTCTGGATAACTTTGAACAAAACAATATGTATAAGTATATACCCACAGAGCAAGTTTAACCTGTTGGTTCACTGAATCCAGCTACAATCAACCCTGCCTGATATATACATATTCAGTACATAGACAGCTTTAACAGCTGTCTGTATAATCTATAAATAAATACAATATAGACATACTTTTCTTTCACCACCATGCCTTGTATTGGACAAGAGGTAAAGTGTGTGACACCAGATGACATGAGGTGTGATTGTAGCAGTCAATGTGTTAGTAATACCATTACTTGTTTTTATTTCCCAAAGAAATACCTACTGTGTTTAGGTTTCTAGTTTTATTGTAGCTATGTTATAATAAATATATGAATGTGAATATTACTCAATATTGAGAAAACAAATTCGTGAAAACTAGTCAAGAACAATGTCTAGGCATGAATATGTCACACATATTTTACAATATGACACTGCAGTAATTACTTAATATGTAACATAAACTAAAATATGTTTGACATAAACAGGCAACAGGAACTACATAACATGAAGTAGGGTGTATGGTGTAAGCTGTCATTATTGTTACATATAAAATGAATGTCCAGGAATCTACTAACTCTATTTATTTATAGGAAGACCAACAGCTACATTAGTATTACAATAATAATTAACTTCTTGGGGCTGCTAATTTATTGTATACTATGGGGGTTATACATACAGGGTTATACCACCCTACATTATGGCTTGCTGTTATTTGATAGACTTTTACTAAGTTTTATTTTACTAAAGTACTTGAACATAGGTTAAGTACAACAATTTTAGAGAAAATTATTACAACCATTGTAAACATATTGTCGTTCTTATCTATTGTTGTGTTTTGTTTGGCTGTCTTCAATTTAAATAACAAGAGTTTATCTAAACCATTAGTTAATAGAAGCACAATGAACACAAAGAGTGCACCGTGTGTCACGCACACGAGAGATCGGAGCCCGACCCCAGTTTGTGTAAAACAAACATCAGCAGCCAGCTGGAGGTTACGCCACTGCTGGCAATGACATGTTGCATCAGCGACACAATGCTGGTACAGATCGCACTCGCGGCAAAACTGGCGGTAATTCGTGACTGGACGCGCTTTCGCAATCCGCGCTGAAGAGGGACCTTGGCGATACCGAGGTAACAGCTGTCCCTTCTGGACTAAGCGTTAGGCGGACCCCCGAACTCCTACACCAAAGTAGTATTGAAACAATGCAGTACTGTTACTTACGTGCAGTCTTGATTGAATTGTACGAAAATTCCTCCTGCATTTGTTCCCTCTGTGCTCTGCCCTGCTCCTAAACTCATTGGAACGTTCCAACAAAACAGATGTTCTAGCAACTAAAATCTACACTCAACATGCACGCACTGCAATAAACACAATACACCAAGAACTTTTAGTTATTTTGTTAGTGTATCACTGAAATATTTGAAACTAAATATCTATTTTTCCGTCACAATCACAAAAGCAAAATTTTGACACAAAGAACGACCTTGCTGGTAAAAACAAGCCCCCTCCCGCGCACAACACACAAACACAACACTGCGTTTAGTTTGCTTTGTCTTTTGCTTGCGCAGTTATGCGACTACGAACCGAACTCAATTCGATACTTGCTCGCCTGATTCGTATATTCGATTGGTATTTATTGATACCGTTTTTATTATTAAAATATTTTTACGGCCCTTGAGAACTACCTCCGTAGTCCAGTGGTAAAGGCGTTTGCCTGTAGACCTGGGGGTTGTGGGTTCAATTCCCACGGGAAGACTACTTTGTTTAGTTGATGGTGATCTACCCTACCACCATCTCTTAAAACCCTGCAAGAATGATTGAGTAAGGGAGATGTTGCTCGTTCTAGCATGGTTTTAAGAGATGGTAGTAGGCAACCAGGGTGTGCATATAGTCGATTCACCGTGTCACTTACACGAAATGATGATGATGATGGCCGGCTAGAAACAAGTCCTAGTGGCTTACCACCATCTCTCAAAACCATGCAAAAACGATTGAGTAAGGGAGATGTCTCCTTACATCATGTATTGCACTGTCTCGCTTACTCACTGGATCTTGCATGGTTTTAAGAGATGGTAGTAACCCCCCTTTAAGGCCGTAATACTTGGTGGCCTACTATCATCTCTTAAAACCATGCAAGATCCAGTGTGTAAGGGAGATGTCGCGTTACATCATATATTGCGCTGTCTCGCTTACTCACTAAATCTTACATGATTTTAATCTCTTACGGTAGTAACCTCCCTGGCGTCTCCAAATAATACGATATCTAACATACATAAAAAAATAACATTCGGATGGATTAAAAACCTTCTCCCTTTTTTGAAGTCGGTTAAAAAAAAGTAGGTGATGGATGAGATGGTGATGCCATTAAACCAACGTTAAAAACATTATAAATCGATTGAGAGGACTTGTATGCAGGCATGTAGATAGAATAAAATAAAAAACAATCGGTTCAACTGTTATTGTCAATATATTGTCAAACCGTCAAAATAACCATCAAATCAAGCAAAGTAAAAAAATCAAAACAAAGCAAAAGCAATTTGAAGTGAAGATTGAAGCACGTGTTAAATGTTATAATTATTTTTAATACTATCAATCAAATCAAAAATAAATGGGCCGTAAAATTCCTGCTAAGAAACATCGTGGAGTCAAAGACCCACTCCAGCAACAAGCTAAGCGTTATGAAATGTACGTATACGATGGTCAAATGGATGAGGTTTATTGGTTTGGTTTCCGTTTTTCACTTGTTGAATGGTGTTTCAGTTTGAAGTCGAAGATCAATGCTCCACCTAAAGACCCAGACGAGCAGCCCGTGCCACGTTCTCTCACTGAACTATTCTCATTTCGTGACGCGGCCGCAACACGCAAACAGAAACGGAAGCTTGCGCCTACTTCTGCAAGTACTAATTACTATCGATACGATGCTCTTTATTATTATTATTATTATTTAATTATACACTAGCAGCATAGCTGATGCGTGTATATCAGTGCACTTGATTGTTAAATTTAAAGTGGTTATCAAGTCTGTTTTTAAAGCTGTTCACACTAGGAGCACTTATCACTGTTTCTGGTAATGAGTTCCACATTCGCACAACACGGTTAGGCAGAAAGTGTTTTTTAGGGTTGCTAGCACATAGAGGTTTGCACAGCTTCATGGAATGCCCTCGCAGATGAGTGTTTGGGTTTTGTGTGAATATATCCTCTATGCCTGCCACATCATAGTGCTGGTGAAGAATTTTATATGTTTCTATGAGGTCTCCTCTTTGTCGCCGCTGTTCTAGTGTTGTTAGATTGAGTTCGAGAAGGCGATCTTCATATGTCATATTTTTTAAAGAAATTACCATTTTGGTTGCTTTTCTTTGTACTCGTTCCAGCATTAGAATATCCTTTTTAAAGTATGGACTCCATATTTGGAAGGCATACTCAAGCAGAGGTCGTATATATGTTTTGTAAACATTGAGAAATAGTTCTTTAGTCATTACATAAAAAGATTTCCTTATCATGTACAACATAGAGTTTGCCCTTTTAGCCACGCTTACAATATGCTGGTCCCATTTAAGATTATGTGTGACAGTAACTCCGAGGTCCCTTTGAGATTCCACAGCCTGCAATGGCACTGAGTCAATTGTATATATCGCTTTAGGATTGTTGCTACCTATATGTAAGACAGTACATTTGTTTTTGTTGAGAGAAATCAACCATTCCTTTGTCCACTGCATTATTCGATCTAGGTCCTGTTGGATTATGTTTTGAGATATTAAGGGGTTCCCCATAAGCTTGGTGTCGTCTGCAAATATTGACAAATTGGACTGAATGACACTCTTTAAGTCTGTCACATACAAAATGAACAAAATCGGCCCAAGAACGGATCCTTGTGGCACGCCACTATGAACTTCATGGGCTTCTGATAGTGTTTCTCCTACTCTAACTTTAAATTTTCTATCAGTTAGGAAGTCCTCAATCCATTTTAGAAGCTGACCACGGATTCCAAGGTGTTCTAGTTTGGCTAAAAGTCTTCTAAAGGGAACCCGATCGAAAGCCTTTTCATAGTCCAAATAAATAATATCAGTTGGTATATGATCATTCCAATTGCTAGTCCATTCATCCAAACACATAAGGATATTTGATACCGTAGAGCGTTTGGGCATAAAACCATGCTGCTCACTGATAATAATGACTTCTGAATTTATAAAAGCTCTTAGCTCCGTTGCAATAATCTTCTCCATAGCTCTACAAACAATACTTGTTACGCTAATTGGACGGAAGTTAGAAGCCAGGTACTTATCGCCTTTTTTATATATGGGAGTGACATGGGCCAGTTTCCATTCCTTGGGCAATTTACCACTTTCCAAGGACAGATTCATGATGTGAGCCAGTTGGTGACAAAGAACACCACCACATTGTTTCAACAGTATCGAAGGTAAGCCGTCAGGACCCATTGATGTATAATCACTAAATGTATTCAAAGCTTTAGTTACCTTGTCTGGGGTAAACAGTATTGTTTCTATTGAATTTTCAACTCTGGGTATTTGGACATTTGGTATATGTGAATTTACTGGCTCCAAGACAAAGGTTCTCTTAAATTGCTGGGCAAACAAATTGGCTACTGCTCTTTTATCACTTGTTACATTTCCATGCACGTCCCTCAATGACGGTGGTACTGACACGTTAGAAGAAAGTTGCTGGCGCACATATGAATAAAAAGATTTAGGACCGCTTCCAACAATCTGCCTCTCATATTCCATTCTTAGGTTTCTGACTGTGGTTACCAATTGGTTGTTGGCTTTCCTATATTTATTGTAAGATTCTTGAGACCCTACAAGCATGTAATGTTTCCACAGTCGTTTTTTATTCTCCACCATATCTAAAACCTGATAATTAATCCATGGTTTATTGATGTTAGGTTTTCTGTATGTTCTTTTTAGTGGTACATGTGTTTCAATAGCATGTTGCGTTTTTTTATTAAAGTTTGACCAAGCCGCCTCTACATCAACAATATAAGTGGAAGTCATATTTTCTTCAAAAAGTGATTGGGATATGTTTTTGTAATTGGCCTTAAAAAAGTTCCTACGTGGTTGTTGAGCGGTAATTTTGCAAGTACCTTGACCTCGGATTTGTGCTGTCGCCACTAGTACCTGATGGTCGCTTTTTCCAATATTCGGCTGATGTTCCAATTTTGTGCAAAAGTTTTCTTCATTGCAAAGAATAAGGTCAAGCAGTGATTCTTCATTGTTTCTCTTTCTTGTCACTTTTGTAACAAGTTGATGCAAGTTACTGTTTACATACATGTCAACAAATTGACCATGTAGCAAATTGTATTTGTCCACCTCAATATTAGACAATGGCCAAGTTAAATTGGGAAGGTTAAAATCACCCATAATCATTACAGTATCTTTACTTTCAGAAGCTTGTTTAATGGTATCGAACAGCAACCTACCTCTTCAAGTGTATAGTGAGTTGGTCTGTAAACGCCTGAGAGTAACATTTTGAAATTTCCAATTTTTATGTTCAGCCATAATGCTTCAATCTGACTATTATTGTATGTAGGATGAAGGGTCACTTGTATAGTTTGGTCATTAAATTTCTCTGATACATAAATGGCTACTCCACCCCAGCCTGTTCCTTTCACTCGGTCATGTCTGAACAAAATGTAGCCTTTAACATTCACTAAGCTATTTCCTATTGAGGGTTTTAAATGTGTTTCTGTTATGATAACAAATGTAGGTTTGATTTTATTTATCTCAAGAATAAGCAGATCTCGTTTTGCCATAAGTGAAGCCAGGTTCGTGTAGAAAAAAGTTATTTCTATAATTCCATTACCGGTGCTAGCATTCATAGCTTTTTTCCACTGACTATTTTAGGAATGTTGTGAAAATATTTTATAGTTAAGTCACTTTCTCCATTTTCCAGTCTCAGTTTAAGTTCTTCGCGTAACTTCCTTAAATATTCACGTTGATAAGGAGTGTGATCGTTTTTGGCAGATATATTAGGTGGTAGGTTTTTGTTATTTTTCAACACATTCAAAGCAGATTTTTTACTTGCAAAGATTACCTTGACAGGGCGCGGAGAACCTTGTTTTGGTTTTCCAAGTCGTATCACGGCTACTGGTGACTCCGTCTCTGGAATGTTAGCCAGAGCCTGTTGGACTTGTACCTTATCGTGGCTAACACGTAGCTCCTTGTCCCGCTCAGCCTCACCTGTCTGCAGCTGACACTCATCAATTCCGAACATTATCACATTAGCACTACGTTTTTTCCTCTCTGCTAATTCTTCAAGGATACTCTCCATACAAGCAGTTTGGTTTTGTTTAGCTTTTAAGGCTTCAATTTCACTCTTCAATTGCGACACGGTGTTCCTCAAAGCCGGTAATTGACGCACACCCAAATCACACTCAGGGCACAGGTACTTAAGGGTAGGCGATTGAAGTACGACCACTCTCAACTCCGTGGCTAGCAATCCACTACACTTCACACATATTTGCCTCTTGCAGCCATAACAATTGATTTTTGGGTTTTTATCGTCTATTTTGGGTATTTCTTTATCACATTTAAGGCAAACAGGCATATTTGTAGGTTTTTTTTTTAAAACACTGTGCTTATAATGACAATGTTCACTATGTCGTATTTCGCGCAAGTCTTTTAGAAATAACACTTCCACTAATGCTCTATCTCGTAAGGAATATAATTACTGGGTTTTGGACTAAAAATAACTTGATTAGGCAATTAAAATACAAAAAATTCACAGAGCAACCACAATTAACAAGTGCACTTTTTAACGCGGGTAGACAAAAAAAAGAAGTTTTTATTTTTTTTGTCTACCCGCGTAGTTTAGTTTCTTTAGTTTTTATTTTCTCCATAAATTTTACATACATACATACATATAATCACGTCTTTATCCCATACGGGGTAGACAGAGCCTAGAGCCATAAGACCTTAGGCCACGTTTAGCATAATGGTAGTTGAAACAGGAAATCAATAGTGATGGGTTGCTAGCCGCATGGCCTATGTCATGATTTCCCCATTCGGCGATTCCCTCAGACGACTTTTACGGCTTGCGCGGGAAGATAATCAGCTGGTACATTCTATGTTTTTCTTTTTCTCCCAGACCAGCGTGGAAGATAAATATTAACCACTGTCAAATGTATATTAAAGAGTAACATTGGTGCAATAATGAACAATATAATCTGTAAAGTTGATGCACCTACATTAAGCAGTGTCAATATCAGTTATATATATTGTTTGTTTATATCGATCACTGAAAGGCGTCTTATTTCCAGATGTGGCCACAGATAAAGGCAACCCAATATCACGCCTGCGCAAGCTGCCCGGGGAGTCTGGTCGCGGCTTCTCTATGCGGATCAACAGTGCCATCCGTGCCCTGCATGATTCTGAGGAAGCTCAGGTTTATCCAGTCAGTATTACTTCTGTCTTTTTATTTAATTTTCTGTTGTTGTTATTGTTTAACAAAGTTTTCTTTCCTTGTTAGCCCCATTCTTGTTCATAATGGAACAAATGAAACTACCCCCCCCCCCCCCCCCCCCCTATATAAAAGTTTATCAACACTACTTTCATATTTTGTAAACAAAAATGGATTATGTTATAATGTCCATTGAAATTACTATATGTAATAGAAATAAAAAATAGTGTAACTGTGGGCGACTGTTATAAAAAAAGAAAAGAAGAAAATTCTTCAATTCTTTTTTTCATAAATTTTCTATCATAAGATCTGTACTACTTTTAAAGATCTGACTAGTCTTTCTTCCATTATTGCGGCCCTATTTAGCAGACGTGATGTGTTAATTGTAAGCAAACCCCAATTTCATATTAATCGTGTCACCTCTGGCTAATATGTGTTTATAACTAAGTCTTTATTTTGTATAGTTATTTTATACTAGCTGTTCCCCGCGGTTTCACTTGCCATTAGTATGTATGTACTATAACCTTACCCAAGAATCAGGCTTTCATATACAAAAAGAATTTTGCAAATCCAACCAGTACTTTTCAAGTTATAAGTGTTCAAACAAACTCTTTAACTTTATAATACAGTTATATTGTTTATATTATGCAGTCGTCGAGAGAATAAACGGTGTATACTTTACCTCATCTCACATTTCCTGCCATATCTTTATTTGCAGCAAGATGAGGATGAGGAGGATGCTCGTGGGTCCCGCATGGCCGCGTTGCGTGAGCGCCGACAGCGGAAGAACAAGAAGCAGCGAGCGGGAGAACCGCAGCGGCCTGCACGGCTCTCGCACAAGGACAAGTTGAAGCAGAAAAAGGCTGCTGCTGCACAGGTGTGTTAAGGAAATTGTAATATTACATTTCAAAATTATTGACTAGACATTTATTAGGTTGTGATATTTTTTGGGTTGTAGAAGTCTATAGACAGTGCAACCGCTTGCTATCAGGTCAATAAAAGGTCTTTAAGCTAACCAATGTTCACATAGGCTTTCAGTAAGTTTGTACTTGCCATGTGTTTGTAATATTATTTTTTTATACAATTACTTTGGTAGTACTCATATTCACAGAATGCAGTTTTGCTAGTGTTACCTAGGATCTTTCTCAATAAAACAGTCTAGAACAATATTGTGGGACAGAGAAAGCGACTGTTTTATATTATGTAGTGATATATTTTTAGTGTTTCTTATTGTTTATCGCCACAATCATGAAAAAATAACAGAAAATACCTCAAAGCATGTGATGTTGCAGGAAGCCTCGCTGGCGTTGCGCGAGCGGCCGCAGTACGAGCGAGTGCCGTTCGGGGAGGTGACGTCAGCGCCGCCCGCGCTGCCCGCGCCACGCGGCGCTGCACTGCACGCTGCCAGGGTGAGTGACAGCTTGCATGCCCTGGTGTCCACGATCGGGGAGGTGACGTCAGCGCCGCCCGCGCTGCCCGCGCCACGCGGCGCTGCACTGCACGCTGCCAGGGTGAGTGACAGCTTGCATGCCCTGGTGTCCACGATCGGGGAGGTGACGTCAGCGCCGCCCGCGCTGCCCGCGCCACGCGGCGCTGCACTGCACGCTGCCAGGGTGAGTGACAGCTTGCATGCCCTGGTGTCCACGATCGGGGAGGTGACGTCAGCGCCGCCCGCGCTGCCCGCGCCACGCGGCGCTGCACTGCACGCTGCCAGGGTGAGTGACAGCTTGCATGCCCTGGTGTCCACGATCGGGGAGGTGACGTCAGCGCCGCCCGCGCTGCCCGCGCCACGCGGCGCTGCACTGCACGCTGCCAGGGTGAGTGACAGCTTGCATGCCCTGGTGTCCACGATCGGGGAGGTGACGTCAGCGCCGCCCGCGCTGCCCGCGCCACGCGGCGCTGCACTGCACGCTGCCAGGGTGAGTGACAGCTTGCATGCCCTGGTGTCCACGTTCGGGGAGGTGACGTCAGCGCTGCCAGGGTGAGTGACGTGACAGCTTGTATGTTTATCTTTTGATTCTCACAAGTATCATGATTTTGACAGCCGGGACGACGCGAACTGTTGCTGAGCAAGCTGCTGCCGACGAGCAAAGCGAGCGTGCCGAGCGGTGTGAGCGCCGCGGACCGCGAGCGTCGTGAGCGCGCGCGACTGGATGCGGTGGCCGCTTACCGCGAGCTCAAAAAACAGAAACGGAAACAATGATGCTCTACAATATTTTTATTAGGTTTAAACCAATCAATCAATATAGTTATTGTTATTTTATCAAAACTGGTGTTTCTTGGCTACCCATAAATTAAAACCCGTCAATTGTATGCAGGTCCGCGCATTGAGCTATCCGTATCAGCAGCCATTTCTTCACGCCTTGCTGTCTGTCTTTTTCATTTGGCATAAGTTATGACTATCATGGCATTAATATATGTATATTAATTTAAGTTAACCAACACAGGGTGGTCTAAAAGTCTAAAAATTAATAATAAGACAATTTGCGCTTGTTTGTTGAGTATGAGTACAGTTATTAGGTTTCTTTTGAAACAAAAATCATAGTTATCAGTTCCAAAATAACCGAATAGATACGCGTACCGAAACCGTGAGAAGTTTGGGAGACATCTACGTCTGTAAACCGTACTTGTGTTCAATTGACTCTGATCAAGCCGTCAAATATTGTGTGTGTGTAATAACAGTAATAACATTCAAACCAACTTTTAGTTAAGTAAGTAGGTACTTTTACTCATATTTTTCCTATAGGTATACCTAGTGATGTGCCGTTTGCCGCGAATTTTGGAAACTTTCCCTGGAATTTTGAACTTTTCGGGAATTGCCAAATGACTTTGGCAACTTTGGGAAAGTTTCCAAAGTCCTTGGTAACTTTGGGAAAGTTTCCAAAGTCCTTGGTAACTTTGGGAAAGTTTCCAAAGTCCTTGGTAACTTTGGGAACACTTTCGTAAATTTCCAAAGGGGACATTTCCGTAAACTGTGAATTTGCAGCGGGCACATCATCAGGTAGATATACCTGCTAGTGTTTATCTTCAGCGCGTCTTTGCCACCACACACTTATAGGCGCTAACTTCTTATCGAGTCGGTTCTGAATACCATAGTTGACATTATAATATTTTAATTTTATTTATTTTTATTAATGCGCAATTTTATATCACGATTCTTAGTCACGATCGTTACTTACTTTATCATCCTCTTTATGCGTGTAAGCATGTTTCACTATCATATTATTATTGCGACTACTAAAGTTAAACAAAATGCAAATTATAATTATCCACCAGCCAAGCTACTGTTAGAACCGCAGAACTGAGAAATGTTAGATCTTTCCATAGACTTATTATATACTTAGACCAAAGAATCGATGGTTCATTTAAACCAATAAATAACTAGCTGTTGGCCGTGGCTAAAAGTGGCCTATTTCCTTCCTTATACTCTGGTGGCTGAAACCTGCCTCTAAACCAAAATTTACCAAATTGTATCTTAACACGTTCGCTGTTCGTTTTTGAAAACAGATATAAATTTTATTTTCGTAACTGCTAAAGCACTTGTGTGTCCGCTAAAGTGTTTCGCGGTTTGGAATAAGTTAAGTCTGGATACAGATACTTAGTAGGAATTGAATCTAGATGAATATTAATAACGTCTCAGTTACCAGTTATTTATATTTGGTAACCGAAATGAACATATAAATACCGGTGTAGGTGGTGCCGTTTAATCTTACATCCATATTATCAAGCGTTGCGGTGAGAGCTCGTCGCCAAAAATACGAATATGATTAATGAAAAAGCACTATTATAGAAAATTAGCGACATGTACATTCGCCCCTATACAGCTTGCGAGGTCGGCATTTATCTTGCGCATTCAGTATGGAAGTCGACCTACGGATTATGCACAGTAAGTTGCATGCGGCCTCGACCGGTCGATATGATTTATAGGAATCCCCCTCCCCTCTCACCCCTCGCGCCTGCCTCACGTGACTGACCTGGGATGCAACTAGAAGACACAAGGAACTGGCCTTTTTTTTTTTTGTTAACGGAGGGGAAATGCATTTACGCACAGAGTGTGGGACTCCTGAGCTGCTAGTCAGCCCAGACTACCCACTAAAACCCCTCCTTCGATTCCACACTTGGTCGTTGAGGGCGCCATGGGGTCGCGTTAGCATTCTACCACGACGCCCTCCAGCCTGGCCTTTCGGCCCCAACCAGTGCGCTGGGCAAGAGCCCAGCGCTCCCTAACGATGGCCTCCCTCTGTGAAATAATTATTCCACAGAAGGAGGCCCCCACCTCGGGGTGGAGCATCCGCTCACCATCTACTAAAAGATGGGGGGAGTGCCCCACAGTTAGCAGGACATTGGCCGACAGTCAATAAGATGACCTAACTTCAAACCTACTGCCAGCCGGCGTCTTATTTTTATTCAACTCAAGCAAAGATTCGTTTTGTCACAGCTTTGGCGGTATGGCGCTTACTTACTAGAAAGTTAGTAACTGCTAGAGGGAAAAAAAGATTTTATATAGGCAATAGAGGCCTGGAACCTCATTCCCTTGTTTCATTTCTTTTTACTTAGCTTATATTTACATATACTAGAGTTTATAAAACTGAATGTACCTATATCATAATTAAGAACATGTAGGTGTACAGTCCTATCTGTTCTTATTTATACAATTTAATAAGCAAACAGGTATACGGTACACACATGATGGTAAGTAATCATGATCACCATGGCCGTGGACGCCTGCAACACTAGGAGAGTCACGTGGACATTGCCGAGCGACAGTTAAATGTCCGTCAGTGATAGCTGAATGCCTTCCCCAACAATATCTAGGGTCTGCAATGCGCCTGTGATAATGCTCATGGTGTTGTTGTGCATGCTGCAGTTCGGACTTGTTACCGCCTTTTAAAGGTGGACCGTAAGCATGTTTGTCACTTGGTATTAAGTATATATTAAGTAATGATTTAATCAGTATTAGGCAGTGCAGTGGCACAGCGATTTATTTTTATTACTGTCAGAGGAGCTATCGATAGGAGTACCTACTTACTAGTTACTACTGTGCTACTTTTTCTCTTCACAACTGGCAACGATTTCATCGATAATGTTGACATTATTTATAAAGGGAGTCTTAAATATATCGTATATCCAGATTCGCTACAATATTGACCTATGGTTTTATTAAATTAATAACAAATTATTTTTTGTTTTCTCTTTACACGACGTTAAGCATCTTCAGGGATACCTATTTTAATCAAATTACACATTAGTGCTACATATCTTGTGGAACAACCCCTAAAGCACACGGGCGAAGCCGCGAGCAACAGCTAGTTATTTCATTATAGTTTTATTGTAGCTACCTAGTAGCCAAACAAGTAGTTACGCGTAAAGCCAGACGGAGTGAGACATTATATTCTGTGCTGAAGCTAAAAATGGATTTGAGGATATCGCAAGATGGCGGAATGAGGCGAAAATAGGTTCTCGTCTCGACAGATCAAGTCGCTATAATAACGAGGAAGTGAACGATTAAAATATTCACACAACTCCAATGGGATGTCACAATCGATAATAATAAAATAAAAACAGAATTAGAAATAATCTGCCCTTGTGGTTTTGTTCATACCCGGAGGTCTTGGGTTCGGATACTTCGGATATATGGCTTGCTGTGTACTCAGTGTATCAAATCCGAAGGATTTGTAAGTATCCGAAACACAGAGAATAGGCAATTCCGCTCTAAATTTCCGAGCGGAGTTACCTTGTCTCTGACATGCAGATGACCCAGGGGGAACCGGGAACATGCTAAAATGATGACCGTTAGTGAATATGTATTAATACTCATGGCCTGTTACTTACATCATATGGTATAACAAATCAAAAATCAAAAAGAATTTAATATTTGAAGAAAGATCTATATAAATTAAGTAAAATCAAATTTAAACAGTCTTATCTAATCCTGCGCACGCGCATCTACTTGCGTCAATGAGTAAACAAACTTTCGTTTTCCTTAAATTTCTAAGCACGCAGGAAAATAAGTTTGCTAACTAAATAAATATGGTATTTATTGTCTTTTAAGGAGATTAGAAATTAATTACACCACGTGTCGCGGCGTCATCGTTTGTTTTCCTCGTGCCCACTGCGCTTATTTACTACGGCTTAGGTATATCCTTTACGTAGGTTTCTTTAATTGCCATAAGTAAGTTTGAATTGCGGGCATTAAGGGATCAACGTTGGTGATAAGCCGCTGCGTACAACACCACTCAACATACTGCGCTCGCTCGGCGAGATTTTTTGCTGTTGTCGACCTTGTTTGGCAAGCACTGGTTACATTCATAATGACAATGTTTGTGTATTATTTCCAAGAAAATAAAAATTACTTATAGCAGGTGTTTTGTAAGATTTGTTTATCGGGCGATAACGCGTGCGCGCGTGCGTGATACGGCGGCGTTGATGCCGTAGCGTCGTCATGTGGTTGGTACGCTTGATGAGCCCTCTGGTTTGCACTGACTGATGAAGTCACGGGACGTGTCCCAGTGGACACAGTGTCTGTATCCGCTAAAGCGCGATGTCTTATAATAATTATGCCTATGATTCGGTATTATTTGTCGTCGTCCGAGCGTGTTTCCTGGTTGCATCTTCATCTTAAGCTTCAGAGCCCAGGGTACGCTATTAATCATGGTCCTGATTTGGCGGTACTGGTTATACAATTAGACTGATGAATGAAATTTAAAGAATGAATGAATGATGACTGCCTCTGAGTTCCTTTTTACAGGAAAACCACCAATAGGAACATGATTAGTGGACCGTCAGATTTTTAAGATCTGACATAAACTAACAACGCTATTTATACATCTATGCATTTACCTATATACCATAATTATTTACAGCATTCACAGCAGATTAGGACCGAGCGATTGTCTATAGATGCTGGTTAGGCATCATTAGGTACCTTTTGGAAAAAAACTACAATACCTACAATATAATGTATGTAATATATGTATACCTACTGTAATTTGGTAGCTGGCAGCCCGATGGCCCGAGGGCTAATGATTTTGATGTTTTTTTGTGTGTCTTCCTAATTGTACACTGATTGATGCCTCTCAAACATCTGTATCAAAGGATACGTATAGGTACTGTAAGGATAACGTCTGTAGATTCATTTATTTACCTATAAGTAGGTATTCGAAAGGTCACAGAATTTATAATGGTACTAACGGAAGGGTACTAATTCTTTTAATAGTACACAATCATCACTTCGTGAAGGTGTCACGGTCATTAGACCACGTACGTACAACTTAGTGTCAGTTCTAGGGATTCGATTCGTCTATCGGCATCTGACGTGGTTCCTCTAACGACTACCAGATGGCAGCCGGGACCAACGGCATAACGTGCCTTCCAAAGTACGGAATCATCTTGAAGTATTAAAAAGGACAGAGAAGCAGGTTGTCAGAAACCACCTTTTTAGTAGGTATTCTTGTGCATACTAACTATTGCGTGCGGTTAAAAGTCTGAAGTAAGGAAACTGAGAATAATTTTAAACTACTTAAGTAGGCACCTCTGCATTCGGAACCACCGCGTGATGTATTAGCCAGTAGACCTCCTTCAGGAAGGTCGTCCACGCCATCCATCACGTTTGCCTAGGCAAGTTAAAGGAAAACTGCACCCGGAAATGCTAATTTAGGTTTGCTATTATCACTACTACAGTAGAAGAAGGCAGACAGGCCTTAGGTCAGACAGGAAGAGCTGTTCGGGCTGTCTTTTCAGACGTTCGTTTCGTTATATCTACATTCTGTGTTAATTACTGTATGTTTGGTAGGTAGGTATATTGGTACTTGGTATATTTTCTAGATCAGCCGTTTAATGCCTGAGTAAGTAGGTACTCTCATTTGTTAGGTACAAATGAGAGTACTTACTCAGGCAAGTATGCAAATCGCATAGGGGAAATCCACTAAGTTGGTTTTAGAGATGCTGTGACGTGTCGGCCGCTACGTCGCAGGTCATCCACGCGCCCATGTGGACCAACTGGTTGGACAGGCACGCGTCGCTTTGGTGGACGTAAGGTGCGTTAGGTCAAAACTCGTTTATTAATTATTTTTTGTTTGGTGACCTCATCATTCGCAATAGTTAAGTGGGGTTCGAGTGGGAACCTCGAAGAATCACGTGTAATACACATTCGGGGGTTTTTATTGGCAAGTAGCAAATCATAGTTTGTAGGTAACTGTACCTGATTTCAGTGGCAGGAATGATAGTTAAAGCATTAATATGAGAGAGTTTGATACTTTTCGATTAAAAGGTGTTAAGAGCGTATTTAAGATTCGTTTTAAGATGGCAAATCGGAGCAAAAAGCCTTCTATTAATAGGTCTACTTTTTGAAGACTACCAAAGTAACGTGGTCCTTAGTGACTTTACATACACCCTAGATAGATAACCAGACAAGAAACGGCATAGTTATCATCTAAAAGCGAAGCCAAAAGTGGTTCGAATCAACGGATTTATATACAGTATTGACAGACGACGTATCACCACTCAAGGAAAACCATAATCCAAACCGCTTAAGATATAAATCACAGGTTTCAGCACATTGTTTTCGTCACGTATTTCCAAAATAACAGTTACAAGTAAAACATCTGCCTCATTAAATATTCACACAATTTATAACGTTCGCAATATCTAGAGTTAATAAATAGATTTCGCCTAAAACATAAAGTGATGACATTTTTCTGTGCCGACTGCCGACCGAGCGTGGGCGAATAGTTTGGTCACAGTCATCAGGCCAGCAAACAATGATATGGAATATTTATTGCCATTATTTTCTGAACCATAACAATAAACAAGGAAGGCTAGATAACATTTAAAAATCCCAATTGTCGATGAAAGGCGGTTCTGAAGATAAACGGTAAAGAGAAATTTACCGTTTATCTTCACCATATCATTTGAACAGACATTTTTTACCTTTTTTTATGGGTGGAAATAATGATAAAGTAAAGCACTGAAGTTTTAATATGTCCTAGGCGTATAGGTATCGTGTGTGTGTTACTTCAGGAAACGCATGAATAAGCATAGATAGCTTCATATTTTGCATCAAGTGGCGGTGAAACAGTGTGAAATGTAGAGAACATTGCCCAAGGAGCAGCCGACCCAGGGGTCGCGTGATCAGCGGCCTGTGTTTTATAGTGGGATTTCCATCCAGATGGCACAAGGTATGTTATTTACAAAAAGACATTGGAAAATATTTCCTGGCTCCAATTCATTTAGTTTTTTCGCCTGATATAATCGAACAAAACCTTATACAATCACCATCTTGAGGCACCTTGCTTATTAGGTACTGATCTTCGACATTCGACACCTTTACTTCCACAAAAACTCACTTATGGACCTGGACTTGCTGGTATGTTGACAATAAAAATACCTATGTCGCCTTTAGTATTTTAGTATAACCGCTCGTCTTCATTTGGAATTTAACTTAGAGCTATTCTATTAGATCTGTGGTAGAGTTGCCATTTTCCGTTGGTCGTAATACTTCAAAGAAATGTATTACTAGGTACCTATTTTGACTTTATTTAATGTTTAATAAACTAGCTGCAGAATTTAATTAGGTATAAGTAATTTAAAGTTATTATGTCCAATCATCGCTTTGCATTTAATATGCAAAGCGATGATTGGAAATATTGCGTTATTGGCGTTGTTATTATTTAGTTGGTGAATTCCACTCGATTTTTCCTATCGCGATCGGTTTGCCCCGGCGGCGCGGCGACGGAGCGCGGAGCTGCAACAGTGACGAGGTCCGACCACAACTCGGTTTTCTGACCACTTGCTTCTTACGAGCGACCTTCACAACTTGGACTTCCACGTCCAACACATCAAGTGAGTCATCGGCATCTCACACCTCTCGTGAGAATTTCTAAGGAAACCTAGGTGTCAACGAATGAATGATTCCTAATCTCATAAAGAAGCAACAGAACGAAATGTTTTGAAACAAAGACATAAGCATATTTAGGTAAGTACTTTGTTTAAGTTAGGAACATAACCCGTCCTGTATAAGTTACAATGATTTTTAGTATGTTTCATCTCAGTTCTTGCTTATAACACTGCCTTTCGCGCTTTTCTCATAATATCACAAGCAAATAAACCAAAAGGTGTACTAAAGACCAATAAAGAGTTTTTACCGGTCACAATCCTCTGATAAAATGTGTCGATTTTACCTAATTCAAATGAATTCCCTTAAAATTTTCCCAAACTTGCAAAAAACCATCTACGTCATCAATTCCAGATTAGTGTAAATGAGACGACATTTTACACACGCACGTATTCCACTCGAGTTGGCAGCCGTGGGGATCAGCTGCTGCTATCAGACATCAGCCGTCAATCATCATGGTGCGCGACGACGAAGACGACTCGGATTATGTCAACGACGACGCAGTTCTGAATTACGGATTTTGATTTTCGTTGATGGTAAACATATAAGTTGAAGACTTCCTTTTGAAGTTTGTTTGCTTGAAAATTAGTTTAGGCTTTTCCGAATTTTTTGCTTTTCAAACTTTATAAGAGTCATACTATCTATTTGTACGGAAATTCTTGTTTCCTCTACTTATCGGTGGAACATTATGGTTAATATACAAGATGCTTGTTTCTCTATGACTACGAGTGAGTAAGCAGTCATCAGCTAACGATAAGAAACCGCTAAGATTGTTAAGGGAAGACCCTTCAGTACACAATAACGCACGTATAATTGTTGTTGTTTCAGCTATAATTACTGGAGGTTGTCAAGATAACTGAGCAATTAAGTATAATATAGAGGTAAATGTAACCGCAACCAAGATTACAGCATGATTGGTCAGGTTCTCGAGAGCGCGGTGTGAAATAAGGTGCACGCGATGTCACGCGCCGACGACGGAGACGCGGCGCGCGCGCAGCCGGTCGGTGCTGGTGCTTACACCGCACGAGGAAGTTACAACATCCTCGACCACTTCCCGGGTCGCAATTCCCGCGTCTGCAATCAGACATTTATATAGATTTATGACTTGGCGCCATTTGTGCTCTAGGGTTCCGATTTTTTTTTCCTTAAAATTCGTAAGGTAATTTATAATGTTTACGAGTAGTAGTTACCTACCGCAAGCCATTGATCAAATCAAACCCCGCAGGTTTAGCTTCAAATTCAGACGAGGGAACTTAATGAACAGCACGCATACGAAATTTTGTACAAGTTATCTTAGCTTACGGCAGCAAACCCGGTGCTAAGTTGGAACTTTGTTGTAGAGCCTGTCGGTATCCAATGAACCGTACCTACGCAATGGAATTGTACAGTACCATTAGAATCGCTAATTTATATCCACAATTATGAATATGCAAGTAAATAACAAAGTCGATGAAACAAAAACTTTGACAACTGTGAACTGATCAAGGTTGTTCACGGCCATAAATTCGTACGAGCAAACATTTTATAATTTAAATTTTAATACGCAGTTTTGACACGTTTATGCGCTCAAACCAAATATATATATATATGGCCAAGTCTTGCCATAAATATGGGCATAATTTTTAAATTGTATCTAATTATACATCTAGATTCATTGTGATGAGAAGTGAGTGATGAGTGGAGTAACCAGAGTACCTAGGCAGCACCTAGCAGGCCACGTGCGCGGCGCGTGCTGGCGCGTGCCGGCGCGGCATCGCAGTGCAAATTAACAATTGATGCTGTGCAGAAGTGAGAGCTTGTTTTGTTGACAGTGGGCGGGAGTCCTGCAAACGGAAAGCCGGCCAAGTTAATGACATCACACTTCACTACTCCTGCTCAAATATTTGTTCACAAGTATGGAAAAATAATTAAACAAAAATAGCTCACGCCCGCCTCAGTCAGTAACCGGTTCTTATAGTCTTTAACGTACTGTAACACAATAAATATGTAATATTGTACGTCGTCATTAAACCGGTGGGTACTTGACCTCCCCCCGACCCCCTCACATGCGGGCGCGCCCAGCGATCTCACAATAAAACCAATAATATCATTGTAATATCTCGCACGCTGTGTCGCAGCATTCGGGTGTTATCTCCGGTATCAAAAGCGAGAGGAAATTTTTTAGGGCCCGCTTTCGGCGATACGATAACTTATGTTTGGCAAATATACAAAACTCTTATTGTGCTGTTATCTTATCGACAGATTATTTAATCATTCATACGCATTTGCTTCTGAATACAGCAGATAAACAGGTTGATGGCTAAGATACATCACTGTTTGTAAGCAAAAATTACCTGCTTGCCATCGGAGATTGTGTGATCTATATCAGTTTTCTATTACCACCTTAATCTGAAACTGATACAACCAAGATCGGGATTTTGGTAGGATAACCACAAAACATCATTTCTTCAATCAAACAAGGTTCTATAAGTACAAATCTCCATGAAAGTAAAGTACAAATGGAGATACAAATATAATAAATAACAGATTCAGAATAAAAAAAAACCCTTTTGGATATTACACCAATCAATCACACAATAAAATATAATCATCAGGTGTCTCCTCTCATGCGCGTAGCTGGAGCTTTGCATGGTAGAAATTGCAGATTAAAACCGAGACATTTGAGTGTCTATGTCCGTACGTGGTCTGACTGGCAAAAAAAGCGAATAACAAAAAATGATTAAGCATTTTTTCAAATGACTATAATCCTAACTACTTACCTACCTTGTAGACAGACGAAAAAATGGAGCTTTTTGTGCAGTTGCTTTAATACGTCATTTTGTGAAAATAAAAACTTATCGGACCGAACGACCCACGCTAGCTGACCGCCTTGTAACCTTCCGTTTGCATTTCCGAATTGCGAATGACCTTACCTTTATATTTATCACTTTAATAAAATCCAAAAACAAAAATTTAAGTGTTCACCTTTACCTAAGTATACGTCTTTTACAACCGCCCCGCCGCCGCCACCGCCCAAACTACTGTATAGATTTTAGGATGGATGGAATGTTCTGTCGTTAGATTCAAAATTTGGAAAATTGAAGAGCATAACATGAAGCAATGTCATACCATACCGCACACATTCAGTTTAACAGTTTTTTAGATTGTTTGTTAATTATACACCTATTGCCCGCTTGTTTTACGTACACACCGACTTCATGGTACTGTAGAGGCTGATTCTTCAAAATAAGTTGTTCACACCAGGGACTATCATGAGACTAAAAAAAAAATCATATCGTAGAATATCATTGTGGGACGACAGGCGCGGTTGCACCTTGAACTTGTCTCCCCCCGCGCCCGTTCCCTGCACCCCGCCACACAATTGACAGCCGATACGACACACACGCGCCTGATCTTTGTTTGTGTTGGTCCACACCACCGTCCTCTAATAATATACCAATCATGCCTATTAACAGCAGTTACAGGAATACCGCGCGCCGCGACAATAAAGGACACGCTTAGATTTAGAAATGATATATATTTACTACTGCCTAGCATAGTATTCTGTAATCTGAGTTAGTGCAGACTGCCCTACAGGCACAGAATTAGTAACACTACAGGGAAGCATATACAATATTATGAAGTAATAATTCAATTTTTTTGGAATTTCTGTGGTTCTATTTTTCCGCAAAGAATTCGTTTTTTTAATCTTTTATCATTCCGTCTGGTAGCTGAAAGATTAAACGATTCAACTTACTTTACTATTTTATTAACCCTTTGATCGCCATTCTTAATATTATTCCAAGTTACTAAGTACAGCGTGGAAAAAGTTAATGTTTTTGGTGGGAAATATCCGAAGCTCGCAAATTGGGCGCGAATTTCTTTGTCGGATTAATTCGACGTTCGCGGTGAAAGGGTTAACAAAACATGCCAGTGTTCACGTAGTGTATATTTTTGCCAGGGGTGCGTCAGACATCTCTAGTCCCATCTTGCATTATTGGCTCGCCAGCAACGAATGATCAGGATTTGATGGTTCGTGGTGGGTTATGTAAGTTCTAGTATCAGCAATTCCCCGGTTCTGGCAATGCGGTTGTGATATCGCTGGGTTATCGCAATCCAGAATTAAAACAATAGTAAGACAAGGCCTCGGTCCATTGTAATCATGTTCCGATTGGTCTCGGCTCGGATCTGTGTCGCAGCAGTGGCGACAGGCGGCGGCGGCGCGGCCACGTGGGTTAGCATCATTATAATAGATATGATCTTTTAGCCGACTGGAAGCTGTTGTTAAGCTTAGCTGGAAACCAGACTGTGTGGATCTCTCTAATGACTAGTTAGTTGTTATAAGCTCGAATCCTCTTCTAGGAGGGCATACAAAAGCATTGAATTTAGGATTTAGGATTGCTATTACATTCCCCAAACTAGTCGGACATTTCAGGTGGCTTACCACCATCTCTTAAAACCATGCAAGAACGATTGAGTAAGAGAGATATCGCCTTAAATCATGTTTTGCGCCGCCTTGCTTATTTATATGGCCCAATGTTGGTTACTAAAACATAGCCTTCTTTAATCCCCGTCGGACTGACTGTACTATTAGTCAGTCCCTCTGTGCTAACGCAAAAATTATAGACTATAGTGACTAGACACATCTGTCCGGCCCGCGCCAACATTTCGGCACTACAAAAGACATCAACGTCAGCGGCCAGCGCCGGTACATTCACCCACGCCCGCGCCCCGCGCCGACACCGCATTCCACTACTTTTTGCTGACCACTCTCATCTCTATTACTAATTTTGCATTGCATACGATGCCACCTGTGACTTATTCGTGTCATACGAAATTAGTGGCTATCAACATAGTAACAGTAAAGCTTGTGGATGCGATGCGAGTGATGCGACAGGCATTAATTTGGTTCACGTTTCAATTGATTTTAAGTAGACATAAGTGTATTTAATTGACACTAGGAACTATTAATTCTCAGTTTTTGTATCATTATCATCAACACTATATTACAAATACTATATAACACACTTTGATTACAAAGCCTAACATAGGATTTGGTTTTCGTTTCACAATTGGTTAACTGTACTTACTTTAAATGTTAAATCTATTTGAAGCATGAACAGAATACAGTAAATGCTTTATGTTGTATATATTTTATTATCGTGATAAGCATTATTGGACATGGCAGACATATTGCTCACGTAAACTCAATATCTTGTAAGTGTACTATTAGGTATTAAATATTTTTAAGCAGCATTTGATTTCCATTGGTAGAGCAACTGGGATATACATCAAACGGCACGCCAACAACACGTTTTTGTGTATTGAAGATAGAACAACGAAGACTTCCGATAACGATGGCCGACGCCAGGTTGCTCGTTAAATAAACGAATAAGAGTTGCTAAATTATCTTACATGTGTAAAATAAATATCAATTGAGATCAAATACTGACAACATCGTGAATGTTTCTCCCGCCAATCTTTGGAAATTTCTCAATTCTCAGGGCATAGGCAAAGTACAGAAACATTGTCCTAAATTGTTATTTTCTTTAAATGATCTAAATAATCACTTTTCTTCAGTCTCGCTACTGGATAACTTTGTAAAAAACTCTACTATTTCTTCAATTCTTCAATTGCCTGTTCCTGAAGGTAGGGTATTCGAGTTTACGGCGGTCACTGAGGATGACGTATGTAAAACCATTCAATCGATCTCTTCTAATGCCACAGGGCCAGATCAAATCAACCGCGTGATGATAATCCATATTCTCCGTTTTGTTCTCCCAATCATCACGCACATTATTAATGCCAGCCTTTCAGAAAACCATTTCCCTTCCTCGTGGCTTATTGCTTTCGTTCGCCCACTTCCTAAAATCCCTGAACCCTCTCGGTTGAATGACATTCGTCCTATCTCCATCCTCTCTTTCCTGTCTAAAGTTTTAGAAGCTACCGCTTTTAACCAGTTTTCCAAACACTTATTAAACAATAATATCCTAAACACTCATCAATCCGGTTTTAGGCCTGGTCATAGCACAACCACAGCTCTAATCCGACTTACTGATGATATAAGAACGGGAATGGAAAACAGAAAAGTAACAATTATTGCACTAATTGACTTCAGCAATGCTTTTAACACAGTGGATATTGATATTTTGCTCGCTGTCCTTTCCCGTTGCAACGTCTCATCCTCAGTGATTGCTTGGTTCTCTAGCTATCTTCATGGTCGCCGGCAACAGGTTCGTAATGGTATGGACACCTCCGATTGGTGTGATCTAAAAGCCGGTGTTCCACAGGGTGGTATTCTGTCCCCTATCCTTTTTTCTGTTTTTATAAATCTTCTTTCACATCACTTGTCTTGTTCCTACCATTTCTACGCTGACGACTTGCAGCTTTATACACAGACAAACATAGATGATATTGACCAAGCCATTTCTCTATTAAACCAAAATTTAAATAGTATTTTAGAATGGTCTATTAATTTTGGAATTCGTGTTAATCCTTTAAAATGTCAAGCTATAATAGTAGGTAGCTCATACCAAATTAACAATATTGATTTGAACCTTACAAAATCACTTAAATTTGACGGTAACGTGATTCCATTCAGTCCAGTGGTAAAGGATCTCGGTGTACACATCGATAGCACGCTCTGTTGGGACACTCATATCAACCAAATCAGTAGAAAGGTATATGGTACTCTTCACTATCTGCTACGTCTTAAAAACTTTTTGCCCATTAGAACAAAAATTATGCTGGCTCAAGCGCTAATACTTCCTCTAATTGATTATGGTGATGTGTGTTGTCTGGACTTAACTGAAGAACAGCTGAATAAATTGGAACGTCTTGTAAACAATTGCATCAGATTCATTTTTTGTCTCCGGAAATATGACCATATTTCAGAATATCGTTCTCAGCTTAAATGGCTACCCATCCGTCAACGCAGGAATTTGCATATATTATGCCAACTTTATAATATTCTCTATAATCCACTTGCTCCCGATTATCTCAAAATTGATTTCAAACTTTTAAGTTCGACTCATGAAAGAATCCTGCGTTCTTCCAATACTATGACCCTTGCTACTCCTTCTCACCGTACCGGTTTTCTCTCTAATTCTTTCGCTGTGACGGCTGTCAGACTTTGGAATAAGCTTCCAGAATCCATCAGAACAGCCTCTAGCCGCGCTAACTTCAAATGGCTTGCCTACAGGTTCTTACTATCACAGAACGCCACAGTTTAAGAGGCAAAATTAGGTAATAATTACGGGTACATTTTGAGTTGCTGCTTTATCTCGTAAATATTTTTGTCATATATATATGTATATTGTTATTTATGTATTTATATATCTAGGTATATATGTAAGTATATGTATGTAAGTTTATGTAAATTTATATTACTATTATATTAAACCCACATTACGATCTCTGCTTGACCTAAAGGTTGACTGTTAGATAATGCTTTTAGCATTAAGTTCGCCTATTGTGCTATACAACTGTATTTTGTACAATAAAGTTTAAATAAATAAATAAATAAATAAATACTTGAAGTGAGTTTGTATCCAAAACATTTCCCATGTATTGAGTGATGTTTCTATGTTTCAGGCGTAGCCAGCCGTAATCCGTGCTACAGAGAAAGTCAATAAATTCAAACATACATAATAATTTGTAGCTATTGTAGCGCTTTTTCAATAAACCCAAATTGCGTGAGATGACGGCTGAGGCGGTATCCCGCAGCGCCACAGTGCTGATGACGTGCACAAATTTATGACTACGCTGACGCTGCCAATAATTGAAGTAGGTACATATTGGTGAAATAATTTCTCCGTTATCCCAAATCAACTATACGAAAAAGGGAAAATTTTAGGGAATAGGGTAAGAATGAAAATTTTTAATACGCTTAAATTTTTTTCTATCGGTAGTAATAAGGTTCCTTGATACCAGAAATAAATCTCAGAATAATAAATATATAATTATTTTAAATAATTGGCTGATTCTAAAAATCTGAGATTTATTTCTGCGGTATCAAGGAACTTTATTCCTATCGACAGAAAAAAATTCAAGTGTTTTAAAAAAATTCACTTCTACCCTATTTATGGACTTGCTGTTTATAAACCAAACCCTCATTGAGCATAGTGTCAGTATCACCAGATACTTTATTGTAAAGTACTGTAGATATGAAGCGCGGCAAGTTGCTAGTAATGGTGAAACGAGAATTATGGTATCATCGTCATTTCAGCATCTTCTTTGATGCTTCTCAAGCTGCATCTTCCGGTTTCGACTTACTTACTTCCATCATCATTAGTTTTTCCACCAGTGGTTTGTGACTGGTGACCGACCATATGCCTGAAGTCAACCCATCAGCCGGACAGAAGTAAACTGATATCTCTGTTATTTCCTTGTGACAACTAGGGGAAAACAGCGAGTCTATTCTTAAGCCAAAGACTATTAGGGACAACAAATAAAGAGTATGTTTTTGGTTATTTTTTTTTAAGAAAAGTATCAACTTGTTATCGCAAATTCTAGCCCTAAATTCTGACAATGTTTTTGATCTACTCGGTTACCTCGGACTCGGACTTGCTGGATCTGCACACTTGGCCTCCAGCTACCAGTTCTGGCCAGCAGTCACGCGGATCATATCTAAACGTCCCACGACATCTGCGCACAAAGACTTTACTTCCGGTCAGTATTCTCATGAAATATATATCATAAACATTTCGCTGCCCTTGATTTTTCAGATAAGGAATATCTAATCTAAATAAATCTGTTTACAGTTTAAACTAATGTATCTATTATATAAAACAGTCGCTAAACTGTCCCTATAGATAATTTAGTCGGTATCATTATGTGGAAACCTCTCAAGTGGAAACAACCAGTCGATTTGGAAACTGTTATGAATGCGGTCATCCTTATGTGTGGTGCGCATAAAAAAACACATTTGATTTGTTATCCTTATTGATATTTGGCTATAATACAGAATGAAAAGTACAAGGCCTTGTCAAATATACTAAGGTGGGGACTGGTCTTTCGAATCCTTTTATTTTTCGAATTTCAGTCTAACGAACGGTATTTAGCTTCCGAAGCACGGATATTTATAAACCCAATAGCGTTGGTAAAAAACTTAAGTTACATTAGTTAGAAACGCGAATCGAGGAGTTATGTTGGTTTACCTCATAGCGTCAGATAGCAAACAAACACGCATAAAGTGTGGGTTTTATCGCAGTATTGTGGTCGCCGTCGCTGCGCCTCAGCTCGTAAATCAGCAACACATCCAAATGTTTCCTTAATGCCACAACCTGCTACAGCCAGTGTTTCATTTTCCCTAATTTCAAACCAACCGCAAACTGCGGTATCAGATATTATAGTTACCTGTTCGCAGTTTGTAGAAACCATATCAGAGGTACATATTTTCTGTTTCGCATATTTTACACATTTTATAGGTATAACATATCAATATCCATACTTATATTATAAATGCGAAAGTCTGTATCTGCTTGTCGGTCTGAAATTTGGTATAAGCAAGCATAGGCTCCTTTTGGGCGCTATGGAACAGCTCGTAATGTATAATTTATCAATTTGGCACAACGCTTCCTACTGTCCGCTGGCCGGCCACCGCCACATGTCACCAAGAGCTAACCCACGCACAGACATACCAAGATGGACTTTCATCCTTAGAAGTGGTATTTTATATAAATGTGAAAGTTTTTTTTTGTTTTGTTTACCATAGCGTTGATTTACTTTCGTGGTTTCGTTGCAGCATCTTCGCATCCGCGTTGCGCAGATGACGTCCATACTTTCCGAGTATCCCTACTTATATAGTCGATAGAGTAAGCAAGACTAGTTCGAAGGGCCTGCCCCGAACGCCCACGCCAAACCCTATCATCCATCGGTCGTGGTGAAATGAGGAAAACGCGCTCGCCAGATGTTTTGCTTGCCGGGTCGTATCTCAAATAGGTATTTGCAGTCAATAGATTATTTACACAGCGGGACTGAGCTACCATCACAACCAATTCTAATTAGATAACTGTCCACGTAGTCACAAAGTTATAAAGGTAGGTTACTCCTATTGCAACATTTTTAAATTGTTAGATAGTAGAAGGATAAAGTTTTTAGTGTATATACTTAGGTATTTATCACTATTACATAACACCCAAAAAACATGGCTTCTATCAAACAACTAACGGCTTCGGCTTTTTCATTAAATTTGCTTTTCCACTTCGCACCATTTTCAGTATCATTGCTTGAGACCATTGGCTGGCACGCACAATGCTACAGAAATTGTCAATAGATAATGAAGTACTTACTAACGTACCAATATAATACCACGTCAACTCTGGAGACTGGTGTAATCTATAGAATCTTATAGTGGGGCGGGATAAAACCGTGAGAGCCTGGAAAACTAGTTTAAAAATTATTGAACTGTTTTTCCGAAACAAGTCTGCGATGCGAAGGTTCGTCTGTCTTGAAGAATATTCACCGTCGTCACATTGATGATCCATTCATCAATAAACAAGTATTTAAATCATTCTAATTGGCACTGTTAATGCATTCCTTCACATTTGAGTTTTATGATACTGCTGCACGTCATTAGGCCCTTCTCACGCGGCGCAGTGCCGTAATATCAGAGTGAAGTAATCCAACTAATCTTTGCATTGTCTGCGTAATCCTTTGATTGCAGGCTCACGCACCAAGGGAGCCGCCGTAATCAGCCCGCAATTAAATTCCTATAAAATGCAGCGATGTCACATGAGCAAGTGTCAATACCAGGTTATTACGATGTTTTCGCCTCGGTTCGGCCTCGAGCCAGGTCTCAGCTGTCTAAACATGTTTGATTTATTGTACCAAATAGTTTTCTCTTATTACAATCGAGTTGCAGACAACAGAGGGTAACTAAGTAAAATATCTGATACACTTGCAGCCAATAAGTTCACTTCGCGTCGTACGTACGCCAATGTTCTAAGGGTAAGCTCAACCAAATCTTTAACGCCAATAAAGCGCGCCTAGTTGGTTGATGGTACTATTAGGTATTGGTACTTACTGGTGTTCAGACGAGTGTTTTTTTAGATACATTAGTACTTTCTTGCCTCTATACAATTCATGTTAGCTCTTAGGTATTTTTTTGTCGGTATTGGTTTGTTTATAAGAGGCTCGCTGCGCCCGGATCCTGAGAGTATGCCCGGCGACCACGTGTGCGCGCGCGTTTTCCACGTGTGTACGGTATGTTATGGCTGTTATTATAAATACGTGATTCTTCGTTGTTTCGCAACAAAATAAACAATGTTTCCTAATTATCAATGTGCTCGATAGCGTCACTTAAGCAAGGTGTAATTTACGAGCAAACAATGACTGATGATCGCCGCTGAATGTTTCTATAATGTCATCAGAATGTCAATTTTCTATAATATATAATAGCTAGGTTTGATTCCTTAAGAATCTTAATGGTAGGCAGGACAGATATTATTGCAGTCAGTGGTAGTATTAGATTGATAACTTCAAGCTTCAAGAACTATCGGTTAAACGCGTTACACTTACAACTTCAGATGATTGGACCAATCTAGAAAACTGTAGGAAGGAAATTGTTGTCTACAAAACCAACTATAGATATATTATGATACGATATGGTTCTTCAAGGATTCTAGCTTCGATGCCCTACATTGCTTCTATTATAGAATGTTTTGTGGGCGCTTTTAATTCACCTAGTGGAGCATAATGGTTTAGCGGCCGAGAAACAGTAAATACATGTAAATACTTTCTAAAGAACAGGTAGGATGGGAGCTGTGGTGGTGGGCGTCCGGTTTGTGACGTCACGCTGAGTCACCTGCGCGTGGGCATGCCGCATCAATGGGTCGCGAGAGGCGCCCCCCGCGGCCCGCGCGCGTACTCCCCGGAGTCACATGACTGTCCTCCCCCTCGCCCGCACCCCCCTCTCCGCACAGTCCCGGCGAGGTTTCCCCGCGGTGCAGCGTGCACCCGCTGCACGCTCGGGGTCAGCGACCCGCGCTGCAGCCTGCAGCCTCCGACCGCTTAGCGAACTGACCTTGCTGAAAGGATCGTATGTTCAAGTCATATGTCATCCTTCGGGATTTAAACCCTAATTATTTTCGAAGGTGATCTGATTTAGGACATTTAAGGACTCCTGTTAAAGACCTAAATGCAGATTGGCTGGTTGAAGCTTGCTACAAATGAAATGTCTATTCTGACCTGATTTCATACTGCGACTTAATCTAAGTATCTATTTATAAATGCTGCGCTCTTGTCGGTGGAGGGAGTCTCTTCGAATTCAAGATATCTTCCGTTATCTATCCTTAAGATACGAACATTTTTTTATTTTATTGATTATAATAACGGAGGGGATAGATCCTTCGCACGCCTTCAGATTTAACAGATTTACAGAAAAAAAGTAAGTACACTTACTTTGTTACTGTGATCACATTAAAAACACCATACGGTTCGATGACGTTGGAAAGGAAACGTACCTACTTACAAGTTCAAAAATGCCATGCCCGAACTAAAATATGTGCTAAATGCTAAAGTACGCTAGTTATAGGCTTACTACTAGTTAAGCACTAAGTAGAATTTTCTTAATCTAAATGTTAACCTTCTAGAACAGAAAGGATATCAATCAACCACATCGAACGTGTTGCATAACTCATTAGTATGATCCTAGTTTCGACCACGGCTACGAGTACTATCTCAACTCCTCTTTTAATCTGGCTGAAGATCACAATTCACATTATAAGTTCCTACTTACAATTTCAAATCAAGACATCAGGAAGCTGTTCTTCGTATTGCTCAGGGGCAAATAAAAAGAGACGTGTATATTTCTCTTTCCGTTAAGAATACTTACCTACTTTGATTTTAATGATGCCAATAACATACTGATGCCGTTTCAAATTAATTTGTTACATTGTCTTCTGACTGTCTGGACGAAAGGCTGCAATGCTAAGTGCTGAGTTTGATGAGTAGCAGCTTCCATTTTGTTAGTCATAAAATGTTTGCTATAGCCTTCGATCCTTCGATCGAGGCGATATTGGCATCACATATTTTTTTTTATTCCTGACCGTACTTGCACTTCCATAATGTGATAATTTAAATTAATTATTTAATCAGTACCGTAGTTTTCTTAAACAAGATTGGTCGATTTCAAAACCAAACTGTCAACTTATATCATTACCTACTTTATTTCTCAAGCTTATGTTAGTATTTGGAATCGCGCGGGGTCTCGGCAAATTTTTCTTTTTAAATCTATGGTTAGTACGGATTGGTACAGATAATTGAAAATATTTTAAACCTTTTTAATATACCAGTTAGTCATTTCATTTCAGTGAAATTAGATGTTGAGAATTTTGTAATTATTTTTGTAACATGCCACATTTAAAGCCAGGTGTGGCTTTTGGTTAATAATTAAAATTACTACTACTACCTATTTACTGTTTACTGCTTTCTTGACTCGTGGTTAGTGTTCCGGCAGCGGCGCGGCGTGAGGATTGTAGTTATAGGTATCCATGAGATTAACTCAAGTAAATAATATAAACGCTAACCATAAATTTTAATGAGCCCCACGACAATGCACTTTTTATGAGCCTACGTTACGTTGTTTTTCCATTACAAGTTTAAACATTTGACATTTATAGAAATAAATTAAAAATAAAAAGTACCTACTGTGAATATTCTATACAATCTGATACTCTACGTCATATTTTATGCAACTCATAGTAGTACGTAGGTATATCACGCGGTATTCATAAAAATAATTAATCAATCAAAACAGTTATTGTGTTGCATTATAGAATGAATCGTTATTATATAATAAACGTTATTATTAATCCTATAAGTACTTATTAAAGCATAGATCCTTCTCTGTCCCTGTCTTACATACAATCGCAAAATAGACTTATTTGTATACCTAGTTAGTTGTATTATGTAAAATAATAAAAAAAATCAACTTTAAACCCATTATAGTAACAACAATAACTAGTATTCGAGTGTCTTGATTAAAGTTTTAAGACGGTTTAAACACATATAAGTAGGTATCTAATGGGTATATGTGATCTGAGGGTATATACCTACAAGCACTTGGGTAAATATCGATTGATAAAGATGTAAGGTAATAATCACCTAAATTGTTTCAAATGTAGATGAATTAAGCTCCATGTTATACGTACGCTCTGCAATCTGCATCCGAGTCGTGGATTGATTGATCTGGCGCCTATGGTGGGATCAGAAAGTGCATGTTGCAGACAAGCTGGGCAGGTGGGGCTGCGGACGGCGGCGGCGGCGGCGGCGGCGCTCCGACGACACGCGACATCGGCCGTCATGTGACTGGGAGCCAGTGAATGCTGCTCACATTACTATCGAGATAAGTACAGATTTTAATTGGCTGTGATATGAACGAGGCGCGCTGTACTGCGGCCTGCGTTATCACGTCGCGCCCGTAAACACTCGATACAGCCCCGCGCAATCTCAGTAACTTAGTCGGAAATGTCGGCATCGAGCTGAATAAAAATCCATGTAGAATCAGAAACTACCTACCTCGTGCTAAGTTAATAAAATAATAAATTGTGAAGCTGTATTAGGTTCCTATCCTATTCTCCTGATTTATGATCTATCAAGATCTACACCTAAGGCGAAAAAAGCAGCTACATATAGCTCATTTTACATATGTTTCTTTATTCATTTCCAGCCAACGTTAAAGACATATTCCCGAGTAGTACAGCAACACACAGAAATACTCAGTTATTTCTAGTAGCCTTCTAATGCGTTAAAGTCATTTAATAAATTATTTTCCAAATGTATACTACTCCGTATCATTTTCTCTCTGACCCGGTTTAACTAAAAACTTACATTGGGGAGCTGGCCCTAACCTTGACTTAGTGCTCTGAACTTGAAGCTTTTGAGGTATCGATTGCCGCGAGCTTTGCCAAACCAGCAGGCGCGGGTGGCGCTGCTTATTGTACGATCATTTTTGTCTACTACATCGACGCAATGTTTTTTAAAATCTATGACATACATGTTTTTTTTAAAAAGATTATCTTTTGCTTTTATCGAAAAAATATTTTATAATAAGTAGATGAGTTAATTATCGCCTCCAAAGCGTAAGTAGACGTCTCAATTCTCGAGTTCACAATTAGAACTTCATAGTAATGACTATAGGTAATGACTAATACAAGCTACAAGTATCGGGACTGAAACTCTAAATCTAAGACTTTTTATAACTTTACAATTTATACTCGTACATCCTAATAGCTTAGCATCTCGCGTGTATCAGACAAGTTGCTGTTTAATTTGAAAACCAATAACTTATAGATGATTGATATTATGAAGAGTTTGTTAAAGTCTTCTTACATATAAATCAGCAATAAATGAAAATAAACGCTGAGCTTAATCAACAACTATGGTACTTTATGTAATTAGGCTTACACAGTTTACAAATACCAGTTCTCTGATGGTTTATTTTAAATGGTTCCAATTTATAGATTACTCTAATAAAGTGAACAGACGCAATTTCATTGATGAGTTAATGTAATTATGACGAGCGAAAGTCCCTAGTAATAATTAACAAGAAACAACTTTAGTAAACAAAAGTTATATGAATCACACATGCCGATAAATCTGACCAGCCGGTAGTCGTCGTTAGCAAGGAGTTAGTTAGACTGAAGAAATGAGGTAATCCATAGCTTAGAGTCGTGATCTCCGCCAGTATACGAGTAATTGGTAAGATTAATTCAGACAAATCTATACTAGACCTGGTACGGTGTTGCATTCTAAGATTAGATAATGGATACTCAACTACTTAAGTAAGTATGTTAATTTGTTTACTACTAAATGAAAGGTCAACTATTGTAAGTTCAGCTATGTCATTCAATCCAAGGAATCAAACTGCCATATAACCCCAAGCCAAATTGTTTGAAAATAGATATGAGCGTTAGTTCTGGTTTATTATGGCTGTACAAGGCCCGACAACTACTACGTGGCCCTATTCTAACAACCTGACTTCATATACACATTGAAGATTTTATGCTTTCGTTTTCACAATAGTATAACGTGTTATAACTAGTATACTCGCATGTTATAACATGTTTGAACATGCCAGGCTTCACCCCGAGTTTTTTTACTTGCGTGTCGCACCGCTCACCCCGTCCACCTGCCGCATGCATGCCGGCAGGAGCGGCGCGGGCCGGCCGGGACCGGGATGACGCGGGACCGGGACGCGGGGATGCTGCAGCCTCCCGGTGCGCGCGCACTTGGGGTTTCCCTACTGTCTCCCGGTTTCTACCTGGAAACCTGCTTTGTAGATTCAGATAATAATTCATTCTTTGTAAGTTTTTTTAAAACTTGTATCTTTTGCTAACTGAATAGGGTTTAAATAAAAGAAGTTGTTCTGCAAATCCATCCTCAACGTCACACAACTAAGATATTTTTTCATAAAACAAACAATGAACTTTTTTAAATCTTTCCCTAAGATCTCATAACCCGTAACAAACAAACGCTTGTCACATTTCAGGTAGGTAATCTACAAAGGGCACTTCTCGAGATTTAGATAAAAGCGACATTGGAAAAATGGAAACACCAGTCGGTGATACTGCGGGCGATTGACGAGCGCGGCAGTTGTATCGCTCGCCCCGGCCTGTCCGCACGTGTCGCTCGCTCCGCGCTGTCTCCACCGCCGCCGGCACGTCGTCGTCGCCGCTTGGTCACTCGCTCCCGCCCGAGCCACATGCAGCCCCGCAGCTGACCCCGGCACCACGTCCGCTCCGCAGAGACAGACCTCGACCAACCACGCAGGTCAGTGAGGTTCACCCACCCATCACCTCACCACCATCAGCTTCACTCGATCATGCCAAAGTATCCTTCGAAAGTTCTCGCGCTGCATCGGTAGTGAAATTTGCTAGTTGTTTACATGCTTCGAAGATATTTACTGCTTCGTAGTAAAAAGTGTCAAATCAGCATCGCTCGTAGTGCGCCGCGGAATACGACCCCCACTTGGTGTACACAAAACAATACGCCGTGCTTCCTACCGTCCTAGTGAGATGTGAGTCATGGTCGCATTCTACTGTTGTTATCTCCTGTAAAAATGTTACGAGTAATTAGTTAATTGTTACCGTGGAAGTTTTAACAATTCGAGCCACCCGCTGCCACTGAGGAGATCCCTAGCTGATCGATGTTCGAATAAATTTTGTGCGAACTGATTTTACTTCAGTAGGCACTTATATCATATTACATTTTTAATAACCACCTTTATATGTTAAATTTAGTAAAAATTTAGAGGTCCAGTTATGGTTTGGGTTTTATTTGGGTCACCATCACCAGTGAAATCTTGTTCAACATTTTCATCATCTTTGGTTATTTAAGAATAATACTAATATTATCACTTGCTTATGATAATTTATTCTTCATGGATAAAAATAAATGGATCAAATATTCTCATAAGTAGCTAAATATAATGGCATAGGTACCTACTTCGAATTCTTCTATGATTCGATCACTTTGGTCAATTCATAGAAGAGCGCTAAATCTTTATGGTCTGCTTAAAAATGATTAAATTGATCTTTTGTTTTTACTGCAATCGTTAAATATTGATTTTTTTTTATGTTTACTGTAGTGGCTAAACAGGGCATCAGAAATCAAGAAACGTTTATTTTAATGATAATATTTACTTACTAGTTAAAAGTTAAAATATAGTAATTTTTATTGAAATAAATAAATTGAAATTCAACAGAAAAAATCAGTTGTTGGGAAAATAGATCCTGATCGTCTGAATCATTATTGTTTATATTTGTAAAGTTGCTGATTGACACGTACAACAATTTGCAATAAGAAATGGAGTACCATTGCCTATAAAAAATCATCACGATAAACAATTTGCAATCCGTTCCTGAGGCCTTTATCATGCAGTCCGTATTAACAAAATATTTAGAATGATGACAGTATTTTTGCTGGTAGCGGTCGCGAAAGTTTTTAATGTTAGCAGTATAAGTAGATACCAAAAAAATTTGATGATATTGCTCGTTTGTGGCATTGTCCGTGGAAAGGGTTCCGAGCACAGACTACTTTTGTATAATATGAAATTTAAAGTAATTTAAAGTTTAATCAATATAAAGTATTGATTAAACAATCAATATAAAGTATTGACCATCAATTTATAACAACATCGTGCTAGCAAAGTCGTGTTACCTTCTCTCGACTTTGACAGAATTTCCAGACTCGGAAGTGGATTCACTTCTGATATTTATCAGAAATACTTTAGAATTCTTTATATTGATTGTTTAATCAATACTTTATATTGATTAAACTTCACAACGTTGTACGATTTCTGATTCCTGCAATTTAAGAATTTAAATATATGAGCTAAAAAACAATAGGTACCTATCTGTATTAAAAGAAATAATAATTTTCAATAACTGATATCACACAAATAGGTAGGCAAGAAATCGGATAAAATTGCTTTTGCTATAGCTAACTAGTACACATAACAGACTCATAATCTGTGCTATAGCAAATTTGTTAGAAATGGGTTAAATATTGAGAATGACGTAAAACATTGAGATAACACCTATTAAGAATAAGATGTTAAAACGAATCGCTTAAATTTTCAATTTGTAAACTGTAACTTGTGATCCAACATTTTGCCAATTTTGACGAATTTGACACTGTTTGATTTATGTAACTTGTATTTAGCTGTAATCAATTACAGACTTATAGTCAGTTCATCTCTGGATAATTATACAAATTTTACTTTATCGATAACTCTTTTCAAGAAAACTGTTTAACTTTATCCGTAAAGAAGTGCTAATGAAAAAGATGATTTTTATAGTAAAAAGTTTGCAAATAATCAGTAAATTAGTAAGTAGTGATTAAAGATTTAGAATTACTAAACCTATAATAAATCTATTGCAGTGATCGTGATAATCATGACGAAAATGCATTGCGTGAATGCGTAATCCCTGTAATGTAGTTAGTCCTACATCATTAACATTGAACAGTTTCTTTCAGAACAGAGAAATCATCCGAAACCGAATAGAAATGTTTTGACGCGGATTTAGTTCCAGGATCAGTGTGGTAGCGTATATTCTCTATTCTTATCTTCAATTAATTAATACATGTAAACCACACCAAACCTTATTAGAAATGTATTACATAGTTTACACTAAAGCCACCTAATATTATCGACCAATAACAGTGGCAATAAATGTCGCAATCAAATTCCCCGCCTATTTTTTCTGTGTGAAATGTTGGTTTGCAAGCCAAACTAGTGACACGTTTTTCGTGCGCTATTCAGTGGTATAGCGCTCAGAGAATTCAGAACCGAAAGTCTAAAGGACATCTACCTAGTCTAGTTTAAAGGGTATTCGCAAGCATTAGATATATTCAAATCCAGGTTTCAACAGTCACCCGCGGGGAGACCACTATATAATATAGACCAGCAAATTTGATCGATGTTCCTATTGAGACAGTCTAAGTACCTATGTGGACTAGGTAATAGATTTTCGCCCTCAATTTCTCCGGAGACATTGTGATTGTATTGGGCTGGGAAAGTCAGATCCGGTCGTGAGAATTAATCAAACAGACATTAAGTAGGTATTCAAACAAGCTTTTAAACTTAGATTTTTTTTTTGGGAAAAATCCGAATCTTATTTTGTTAAAGACCTGCAGCCGAAACTATACAGAACAATTGAAATAATAATGAGTTTTGGGCGTGCTTCGAAAAGTAAAGACAAAATAAAATACCAATTTTTAATGTTGAATGTACACAATGACCGCACGGTACAGCTGTTTTATGAGATACAATGATAATTACTAGTGGTTGATTAATTAATGTAAACAAAATGTATAAATTTACGAACCAACGTCATTTGATCAAAGATGTTCTTCTTCAATGTGTGATGACTGTTTAGATGTTTGCGAATTCAGTACGCGACTTGGACGACACCAATCTCCTGTCTATGAAGATTTAATTGAAAAATTTTAATAGGCTTTTTCAAATAAAATTGGTTAAAGTTGAGTAGCTTTTTTAATATTTTAAGTTTTATGTTAGACATAAATGCGTTTTTATTAGTTACCTTCCGTAATTCGGGTAAACGGAGCCAAAGTTTGTTAACCTGAGAAATCACCTATAGAAAACATAATTATTTTAACATATGTAATTTGATTCTTGGGTTATCATCAACATTTAATAGCTAGAAAACATCATAAAAAATTAAGATACAAATAAATAAGAAATGTCCATCCGTGAACTTGCCGCGCGGCCATGAACTCGCACGCAGCGAGCGCAAATAATTAATTTACGTCCACATTTTCTCATCCAGCTTTAATTACCTCGCAATTAACTAATCGATTGGTTACCTGCGTTGCTCGAAATAGTTCGCTAACGAGAATCGGTGAGCTGGTGCACTGGTGAAGCGGAACCAGCGAACATTTGCTGCCTCATGCAGCGCCGCACGTATAATTAGAGCTTTATCCAAGATGGGACAATAATTATTGTTGGCACACCATTTAGAAGACCTTCTTGAATATAGTGATTACATTTTCAAAATTAGAATATTAATGCCAGAGAATGCATAGGTTTTGTACTGGAGAGGAGAACATTAATTGCGCTGGAGTATGTTAGGTAGTTACAATTGCCAATCTCGCCGAGACAAAGCCCAATCAATAGAATCACTTCCTAATCAGGCCGTTGTTTGCGCAACTCTTTAATTGTTGTCGTCGTCGCATTCCGCAGCGCAGATGATCGACATGTTGATAGAGCGACCCGATCTGTCGGCGGGAAACAGCTTCGACTGCTGATGGACCTGAAAAACTTTCTTGTTGCATTTTGCGGTAGCTTGGTGAACCAGGATAACGCACAGATGATGATGATTTGGCAGTGATACTCCTTAGTTTTTACATGATCAATACATTTTAATAATTTATTACTAGGTTATCTCTATTGGGGAGAAAAAAACTTACATTACATAATTTCTTTTCTGTAACATTTTTTTTTAAATTTCTGCCACTTCCAGAGCAGTAGGTATTAATATTGTCACTTTTTTGTATTATCATTAGTTTTCAGATAAAATAAGTATCCTTTAGATTTTTCACTGAAGTGAAAAGTAAATATGTTAATTTTATTATCTGGCAGGATGATACCGAGACGGAAACACAACGCGTCGTCCGGCTCGCTGCCGCCGCCCGACGACAAGCACGCCAGCAACGACTACATCTGTGAGTATTGTTGTCTTCACTGGTAGATCGAGAACCTTTGAAAATTTTGGCAAACAAAATTTGTGATCAAACTGTGTACGAAAATTACAAAAATACACTCATTACTAGGAACCCAACAAAAGCATGTCATCAAGATACAATATGTTCATTTTAAGTTAACCAATTTTTAAGAAAATTTAAAAATTTAAAAGTCCTATCTGAACATTAGTTGTGTTGACAAGAAGACGTCGTATACGAATGATGTTTGTTTCAGTATCGGATGCTGGCCCGCGCGAGGGATGGCGCTCGGCACTAAAACGAAAGTTCAACAGAAAGACTCTTCACAAGCGGCTGCCCGTTACCGCTTGGCTGCCGCAGTGAGTACCTAACTTACAATCTGTTTATTATTAGATAAAAGTAATACCAGTTCAATTATTACTCATTCTGGATTACTTTTTGAACTATACTGTTATGATAATTATTCTGCAGGTACGACTCTGAGAAGGCAGTAGGTGACTTGATCGCGGGCATCACAGTCGGTCTGACGGTGATCCCACAGTCACTGGCGTACTCCAATATCGCGGGCCTGCCCCCGCAGCACGGGCTGTACGGCTCCTTCCTCGGCTGCTTCATCTACATCGTGCTGGGCGGCTGTCGCGCCGTGCCCGCCGGGCCCACCGCCATCGCGTCGCTGCTGACCTGGCAGATCGCGGGCGGGGTGCTGGAGAAGGCCATCCTGCTCACGCTGCTGGCCGGTCTGGTCGAGCTCCTCATGGGCGTGCTCGGACTGGGCTTCCTCATCAACTTCGTGTCCGGGCCCGTCTCGTCGGGGTTCACGTCGGCCGTCGCGCTCATGATTGCCACGTCGCAGGTCAAGGACCTGTTTGCCATTAGCGTCTCGGGCAGCACGTTTCTCCAGCAGTGGATCTCGATCTTCAAGAACCTACACGCCGCAGCACTGTGGGACCCCGTGCTTGGATTCATTTGCATCGCGCTCCTTTTGCTTATGAGGGTGAGTTCAGTCCTTTTTCCTTATGCATATTTTTAAGCGTTACATTACGTTACGTTACATACAGACATACAAATAATTAAAAAAAAAAAATTTTTTTTATTTTTTTTTAAGGATAGAGGGACACTATCCATTTCAGTCAAAAATGCTAAATGTACAAAACTTTTTTACTGTTTTATTATATGTATAGATTTAAAATGCAACAATATGTTTCAGAAAATTGGAATGGTAAACTTCGGAAGTGGAAATCCCGAAGGTCCCAATACTCGACAGAAAGTGATGACAAAGTGCATGTGGATGGTGGGCACCTGCCGCAACGCAATCGTGGTGATCTGCAGTGGCGTGCTCGGCTTCTGGTTCGTCGCCAACCAGGGCGAGGCGCCCTTCAGGCTCATGGGTTGGTACCTACATATTTATTATTGGTCCGAAGGTGACGTCATTACATCCAAATTTACAGTTATTTCTTTGTTCTATGCCGACCCCAGCCGACAATATCAAAGGCGGTTAGTAGTCACTTAGCGTAGAGAGTACCATCATTTCGTAGGATTAGTGTAGTTTAGATTCGCCGCACGTGTCACGGTAGCTCTCATCTCATTATGGGGTAAATCCATGACACAATTAATTAAGCGTCGTATTTAATCTTTGCGTGAATAATTTAAAACCGTTTATAATTAATTTTACGGAGGCTGCGTGAATATTTTTATTCTTGTGTTTTATTGTCTCATGGATGTGATCATTACGTTCATGGTTCTTCAGCGACAGTAGTCTTATCTGGGGGATATGTATGTAGTGACGAGAGTGATGTGTGTTCGCAGGCAGCATCCCTTCAGGCGTGCCCATGCCGCAGCCGCCGCCCTTCAGCTACGTGCGCGCCGACAACACCACGGCTGACTTCCTGGACATGATCTCGGAGCTGGGTTCCGGCATCATCGTGATCCCGCTGATCGTGCTGCTGGAGGACATCGCCATCTGCAAGGCGTTCAGCGACGGCCGCACCATCGACGCCACGCAGGAGATGATCGCGATGGGCGTGGCGGGCATCGCAAACTCCTTCATGCAGGCGTACCCGGGAGGCGGCTCGCTCGCGCGCTCTGTCGTCGCCAATGGATCGGGCGTTAAGACGACGTTCAGTGGACTTTACACAGGTAACAATTACATTCCTATCAATTTGTGGTTGTGTTGACCACATGTTGGGAAGCATTGCATCACTAATATATTCGAATGTTAATTCGTCAAAATTAGATTAACTGGGGTAATCCTAATCCTAACTAATATCATAAATGTGAAAGTGGGTTTGTTTATTTGTTTGTTATGCTTTCACGTCCTATCTACTGCACCAGTCTTCCTGAAATTTTGCATACACATAGATAAAAGTATTGGGAAGGACATAGGATACCTTTCACTTTGGGAAAAACCACTGTTCCCTTACGAAAAAACGCGGGCGAAAGCTATTTAGAAATGTTATTATATAACCGAGTTTATACATTTTCTCCTCAGCCAGGTTTTTGAAGCTCCTCTTATTCGGCCCAAAGAATATTTTCATTATACTAGCTGCAACTCTTGTTGTTACCAGCGGTTTTTCACAGCAACGCCCTCTACTTTATTAAGCGCCATTGATTATCAGACTTTTGAGTTAACCTACGCGAACCGCGTCCTTTTCGGGAAAAAAGGACCCTATGTATTTCATAAAAGTTGGCCCAGCCGTTCGACCGTATAGAAGTTACAAACATACAAGCTTTCGCCTTTATAATATAAGTGGGGTATACTATTTGTTCTTTCATAGTGGGACTATGAATTGGGATATAGTCCTATGTAACTTAAAAAACTAGATATACCCTATGACGTGTTCGGTTGCAGGTGTGATGGTGATCTTGGCGCTACAGTTCTTCACGCAGTACTTTGAGTATATTCCGAAGGCGGCGTTGGCGGCTGTTATCATCTCAGCTATCCTTTTTATGGTCGAGTACAACGTCATCAAGCCCATGTGGAGAGCCAAGAGTAAGTGTACTTATACTAGTACTACCTATAATAGCAGTAGTTAAATTTGTGACTTATAGTTTTTAAATCGTTATCACATCCACATAGTAACATTTTGCTTCCCCATTTCTCAGAACTGGATCTGATCCCGGGCATCGGTACGTTCGTGCTGTGCCTCACGCTGCCGCTGGAGCTGGGCATCCTGACGGGCGTGGTGGTGAACATCATCTTCATCCTGTACCACGCCGCGCGGCCCAAGTTCTCCGTGGAGACGCTGCGCTCGGAGGCGGGCGTGGAGTACCTCATGATCACGCCCGACCGCTGCCTCATGTTCCCCAGCGTGGACTACGTGCGGCGGCTGGTCACCAAGTGCGCCGCGTCCTCGTCCATGCCCGTGGTCATCGAGTGCACGCACATCTACAGCGCCGACTACACGGCCGCCAAGAGCATCGAGCAGCTCACGGCCGACTTCCACGCGCGCCGCCAGCCGCTCTACTTCTACAACGTGAAGCCGAGCGTGTGCTCCATCTTCGAGGCGGTGGCCAAGCCCGAGCACTTCGTGGTGTTCTACGAGGACGAGGAGCTGGACCGGCTGCTGGCGGCCGACGAGCGCGTCACGCCGCACAAGCAGCCGCCCGCGCCGCCGCCCGGCCGCGTCTGAACCGCAAAGATATTACTTTGACAGAGAGTGAGATATTTTGGAATGAATGATAACTTATCTATTAGATTTATTGTAAATCGAATTACATTATTTCTATGTCGTAGTGACGTTTGTAAATATTGAATAGGTATTTTTGCGTGATCATCGACGGGATCGCTCGTCGATGTAAAACATCCTTGTTACTTAATAGAGATTCGTATATTTTAATAGTTGTTTAGCGGGAGAGCTGATGGCTGTGCGAGCTGTGATCGAAGGTCGAGTCGCTCCTCGGGGCCGGACTGTGATTCTAAAGGATAGTTACGATAGGTGCACTTTGTACAACCACATGATATACTATTTTCTCTTATTTTCATATTATATTCTTGTGACAATTGCTTCTACGTGTTTGTGAAAGATTATTAAAACATCATCAACCCTGCAGCCGCTACCTGCCCCTCGCGGTCGTGTTCACCTTCACTTCTCTGATTATCACGGAGCATACTGCATACCACTGTTTTCACTATGTTTGTACCGCCTCCTCTCCATATGTAGGCCGTCCCGTCCCGCATCGTCTCGATAGTCATAGTTTGAACACTCGTGTATAAAGACTAATAATTAAAAATCTTGTGGCCTATAAACGTTAAGCATATTTTTAAGGAAGTGTGTGAGATGGTGCATGCAGTCATTTGATAAAGCTCGATGCCGACCCGATGACGATGCGGGTGAATTTTGCCCTGAATGATGATAAAAATAATATCATAATATTTATTCGCATAATCTCTGACTTAAAATTCAAAACTAAGATAGTTTGGTAGCGACTGCACGGTGTTCACTGTTCAATAAGTGCTCGTTTCGATCTATTTATTGTTTATTTATATACGACTAAAGTACAAGTAGTTAAGATGTTATCATATTTTATTGTATTAAGACTTGAAGCTTTAAGCAGTGCCTGGTGTAGGCGGCAGTCGCACGCGCACACAAGAAGTGACGTGACGTCACCCGGCGTGCGACAAGCCCGCCTCCATTTCGGCACTAGATTATCCATTATTTTGTGATCCTTGACTAATGTTAAATAATAAAGTAATAATATTATTAAATACTGATATATTTTGGAACTAAGAAATATAGATGATAATATTATTTTAGCTATAATATGAGAGATGTATGTGCCGTGTGTACGTCGAAGAATGCATTTAAAGTTCCAAGAACAAATTAAACTCTTTGAGAGTACTTTAATGTATTTTTATTTTTTCAAAAAAGTACCCTTAGATATACATTCTGATTTTTCGTAAGTGTTCAGAACCCAAATTATACTAAACAAAACGCATCAGCTACATCTGTCATTATAAATCTGTGGTTACCACGGAATAAAAAGTGTGTCCGCCTCTCTCTCTGCGCTAAGATGGGAATAGTAGCGCTTTCGCGATTGCTTCCTCAGCTGTTTCTTGAATAGTCCTCAGGGTCAGCTAAATAGAATAGATTTATTTGCATTGAATGGGTACAAATGTGGCAGAACATGATTGGTTCCAGACATTCAGTCTATGATGGCATACAAATATAAAATAGACTTAGAACCTACATACATAATATCAAAACTGCATTACTATAGTCACTGAATTTCAATTCATTGGATATAATATTATTAATGTAAAAAGTCCGTCTGCGTAAATACAAAGGCGGAAGCAACACAGGCACCCATAGTCTGTGCTGCAATATCTCGCGGATGACTTAAAACAGCGCATTAGTTACTACAATTCAATGAAATAAAAATTAAGTTAAACAAATTACTAACTTGCCTTAAGAAAAAACTTCGATATGTGTATTTTGCCAATCCTTATCAACGGTGCTCAAACATGGTCAATTACTAAAGAGCAATGGTCTAGGTTGAAGGTTTGCCAAAGAGCGATGGAACGCAGCATTTTAGGTGTAAATGTCAGACAGATTAAGAAACACCACACTGCGTTGTTTTACTCAAATATCAGATGGAGGGAAAAAGGCATCAAGGTTTTAGTGGTATTGGGCGGGTCACGTGTGGCGCATGCATCCGGAGAGATGAGCTAGATTACTAACAACCTGGGTCCCAGCGGATGGGTATAGAAAGAGAGGATAACGCCAAGAAAAAGATGATCAGATAACTTAAGGGTCTTCGAAAGAGATTGGAAAGAAGCGGCAGAGGACAGGGACACATGGAAGAAAAGAGGGGAGGCTTTTGCCCAGCAATAGGTAACATACAGCTAGGCAAAAAGAACTTATCCATTTTCCGAACAAAAATGTCTGGACCGCGCGAAATGTACCCCTTTACGACTATATTTTAAACATTCCTACCTTTATTTTAACTTAAACAATATGAATTATATACATATTTGTAATGGGCTCGTCAAGACTTTTCTCTTCATACCAAACACGTGATGACAATCTCAGTTTAATTTTTTTTGAGGTTAGAATCTGAGGTTTAAATTCCGTCAGTTAAAATGTTGATACAATTTATATAGCCTATGTTACCCGCGCTATTATTACAAATCTTTTGACACCTCATTCATTAAAATCGGTCCAGTAGTTTAGGCGCTACGATGAACATACATACATACAAAGACTGCCAAAATCATTACCATTCCTTTTAAAATTTAAATTTTCTTTTTTTTTTTGGCTTCGCCGTAGTCGGGTAATTATGTTTGAGTAGCGGAATTTGACCAATATATAGAATGGAGTTGTACAGTATTTTTATTTGTGGGAGTAGAAAATGTCTATATATCTTAAGGCTTCTGTTGTGATACCAACTGGTCCTGGACACTTCCCGTATTTAAGATTACGCAAAACGATTTTTATTTCTCCATCAATAAAAGGAGAAATTAAATTTGAGCATGTAGGCCTCGTAGTTTCCGGTAATTTTTGTATATCAGAGTAAAGATTTTTGTAAAATTGAAACAGGAACGGAAAAGTATTAAATAAAAATTAAGTTAAAAAACTATAACCCGACGACGTGGTGTCTAAAAAGGATGAAACAAGGAAATAATTGAGATAGAAATCCAGAAATGCATAGGTACAAAATTCGTCATAGTAAAGCCGTGGTCGCACCCATTGTAAATGGATGATAGGAACATCTAAACGAACATAGTTGGTAAACCTATAGAGTACAATAAAGTTATTACAAATAAACAAATAAATAAACGACAGTTTTTAAAATTGCCGCCTCATTAAGCGGTACTGTTTTCTGTGTAACGTTATGTTTTGTTTCCTTCCGGAAGCTGCGAGGAAATAAGGAGAAAAATAGAACAATTATCAGGCACAAAATGAATATATTATACCTAGACGTATTGTTATAATAACATGATTTCTTTAGTGACGCTTACAAATGAACATGTTCTTGAATATTTTACACGCTTTATCACATGACTGTAATAAACATACCAACAAACATCTCATTACCACATCTAAGCACTGAAATTACAATAACATATACATAGGTGTTCTTACTTCTACTTCCGTAGATGGCAGATAGTATTCTCTTAGATATTATTTGCATATCGCAATCATAACAAACGTTTTAATATGCAGTATGTATGTACTGTAGACGTTATTGTGTTGAAGACCGGACATAGTATTGTGGTTGTTACCTGACATGATACGCACTGAATTTCATTGATGACTTCAGAAAGAGAATCCGGTATTTTTAACACCCATAACTACACGAATTAATAAAAATTAAGTTAAAAAACTATAACCCGACTACAAGGAAATAATTGAGAGAAATACAGAAATGCATAGGTACAAAATTCGTCATAGTATAGCCGTGGTCGCACCCACTCTATAGGTTTACCAACAATGTTCATTTAGGTGTTCCTATCATCCATTTACAATGGGTCTGAGTCTGTCCGAACCCAGCTGCAACGCAGCAGTTTGTAGTGAAGCTGCAATTGTTTCTATAAGACAAGCACATTTATTTAAAAATGCAATTAAAATGATGACAATTACGCATTATCTTAGCCTTTTTATTGCAATAATGTATAAAATTATAAAGTTTTATTTTCTAAACGTTTCACGCTGGGACGTCGACCAATCACTATCCAATTCGTTGAAGAGAAATTTGAAAACTTTCGCAGAATCGTCTTACACTTCTAGTCGTGTGTAATAATTTTAACCGATAACTCATGGACGCACAGACTTGTCGCTAGGTCCAGGGGCCCAATTCTCGTGCAATCGAAGTTCACTTCACTTATTTTCTCCAATTTTTTTCGATGAGTTTAAGCCAATTCACAATTGAAAAGTTTCGATCGATCAATGCGTTCGATTGAAATCATTCAATTGTGATTTTTTGAAAAAGCAGAAACTGTTATAAAGCATTGAAAAAAATTGGAGAAAATAGGTGAAGTGAACTTCGATTGCGCGAGAATCGGGCCCCAGGACAAAGTAATAAAATTACGTACAACATATAGTATGTTCTTCATCTAATTCTAACCAGCTGTTGGTACCTCAGAAGATAAGCTAAACGTACTAGCACTAAAAAGCCCAAGAGTGACTTTAGTGACGATCGGTTTAACATAATCAGGTCACGATCGCCGTCGCTGACACTCAAAATATAAACAATATAAACAACAAAGCATCATCGAAATAGTTTTTAATATTTTAATATTTAGGAAAATTACCAGCATAAGTTTTCAAATAATAAAATTTCACAAGAAAATCTATATCAGCAATAAAAGCTACTAGAGCCTACACTACAGCGATAAATCCGCCCTGAGACTCTCCTAGTCCACACTAGTGGTGCCATCCAAAAGCAACCATGTCTGAAAAGTCTTTTCGCCTTTTCAAAATTTTATAATGACAAAGAATAACATATATTTTTTTAAATAATAACGAAAACAAAATTTAAAACGCCTTATGGTTTGATTTTGTTCAGAATAAAACCATTTTAGCTGTGCCTTTACACAATCATATTTCGCAAAACATCACTAGATGGCGTTGTCATAAATTAAAACGCGCTTTGGTTTTGCTTCGTGCAAAACATATAAAGTTTAACGCAAGAATAAATTCCCGGGTTCAGGGTTCAGGGTTCGTTAGGTTCGTTAGGTTCGTTAGGTTCGTTAGGTTCGTTAGGTTCGTTAGGTTCGTTAGGTTCGTTAGGTTCGTTAGGTTCGTTAGGTTCGTTAGGTTCGTTAGGTTCGTTAGGTCCGTTAGGTTCGTTAGGTTCGTTAGGTTCGTTAGGTTCGTTAGGTTAGGTTAGGTTAGGTTAGGTTAGGTTGGGGTGCTAAGTGCAGGAAACCTCCTCGAGTGCCCAGTCACTTGAAAACTTTGCGTTCTCGCTTGATCCAAACGGATCCGGTGAGAGAGCGGGTTGACAAGTGAATTGGGACGGTGCACCCTGGGCGGCAGTTAATAACTCCCTGATATTTGGGGTCTTATTGACTGTCGGCTAATATCCTGCAAACTGTGGGGCACTCCCCCCATCTTTTAGTAGATGGTGAGCGGATGCCCCACCCCGAGGTGGAGGCCTCCTTCTGTGGAATAATTATTTCACAGAGGGAGGCCATCGTTAGGGAGCGCTGGGCTCTTGCCCAGCGCATTGGTTGGGGCCGAAAGGCCAGGCTGGAGGGCGTCGTGGTAGAATGCTAACGCGACCCCATGGCGCCCTCAACGGCCAAGTGCGGAAACGCCGGAGGGGTTTTAGTGGGTAGTCTGGGCTGACTAGCAGCTCAGGAGTCCCACACTCTGTGCGTAAATGCATTTCCCCTCCGTTAACAAAAAAAAAAAAAAAAAGGTTAGGTTAGGTTAGGTTAGGTTGGGGTGCTAAGTGCAGGAAACCTCCTCGAGTGCCCAGTCACTTGAAAACTTTGCGTTCTCACTTGATCCAAACGGATCCGGTGAGAGAGCGGGTTGACAAGTGATTTGGGACGGTGCACCCTGGGCGGCAGTTAATAACTCCCTGATATTCGGGGTCTTATTGACTGTCGGCCAATGTCCTGCTAACTGTGGGGCACTCCCCCCATCTTTTAGTAGATGGTGAGCGGATGCCCCACCCCGAGGTGGGGGCCTCCTTCTGTGGAATAATTATTTCACAGAGGGAGGCCATCGTTAGGGAGCGCTGGGCTCTTGCCCAGCGCATTGGTTGGGGCCGAAAGGCCAGGCTGGAGGGCGTCGTGGTAGAATGCTAACGCGACCCCATGGCGCCCTCAACGGCCAAGTGCGGAAACGCCGGAGGGGTTTTAGTGGGTAGTCTGGGCTGACTAGCAGCTCAGGAGTCCCACACTCTGTGCGTAAATGCATTTCCCCTCCGTTAACAAAAAAAAAAAAAAAGGTTAGGTTAGGTTAGGTTAGGTTAGGTTAGGTTAGGTTAGGTTAGGTTAGGTTAGGTTGGGGTGCTAAGTGCAGGAAACCTCCTCGAGTGCCCAGTCACTTGAAAACTTTGCGTTCTCGCTTGATCCAAACGGATCCGGTGAGAGAGCGGGTTGACAAGTGAATAGGGACGGTGCACCCTGGGCGGCAGTTAATAACTCCCTGATATTCGGGGTCTTATTGACTGTCGGCCAATGTCCTGCTAACTGTGGGGCACTCCCCCCATCTTTTAGTAGATGGTGAGCGGATGCCCCACCCCGAGGTGGGGGCCTCCTTCTGTGGAATATTTATTTCACAGAGGGAGGTCATCGTTAGGGAGCGCTGGGCTCTTGCCCAGCGCACTGGTTGGGGCCGAAAGGCCAGGCTGGAGGGCGTCGTGGTAGAATGCTAACGCGACCCCATGGCGCCCTCAACGGCCAAGTGCGGAAACGCCGGAGGGGTTTTAGTGGGTAGTCTGGGCTGACTAGCAGCTCAGGAGTCCCACACTTTGTGCGTAAATGCATTTCCCCTCCGTTAACAAAAAAAAAAAAAAAGGTTAGGTTAGGTTAGGTTAGGTTAGGTTAGGTTAGGTTAGGTTAGGTTAGGTTAGGTTAGGTTAGGTTAGGTTAGGTTAGGTTGGGGTGCTAAGTGCAGGAAACCTCCTCGAGTGCCCAGTCACTTGAAAACTTTGCGTTCTCACTTGATCCAAACGGATCCGGTGAGAGAGCGGGTTGACAAGTGATTTGGGACGGTGCACCCTGGGCGGCAGTTAATAACTCCCTGATATTCGGGGTCTAATTGACTGTCGGCCAATGTCCTGCAAACTGTGGGGCACTCCCCCCATCTTTTAGTAGATGGTGAGCGGATGCCCCACCCCGAGGTGGGGGCCTCCTTCTGTGGAATATTTATTTCACAGAGGGAGGCCATCGTTAGGGAGCGCTGGGCTCTTGCCCAGCGCATTGGTTGGGGCCGAAAGGCCAGGCTGGAGGGCGTCGTGGTAGAATGCTAACGCGACCCCATGGCGCCCTCAACGGCCAAGTGCGGAAACGCCGGAGGGGTTTTAGTGGGTAGTCTGGGCTGACTAGCAGCTCAGGAGTCCCACACTGTGTGCGTAAATGCATTTCCCCTCCGTTAAAAAAAAAAAAAAAAAAAAAAAAAAAAAAAAAAAAAAAAAAAAAAAAAAAAAAAAAAAAAGGTTAGGTTAGGTTAGGTTAGGTTAGGTTAGGTTAGGTTAGGTTAGGTTAGGTTAGGTTAGGTTAGGTTAGGTTAGGTTAGGTTAGGTTAGGTTAGGTTAGGTTAGGTTAGGTTAGGTTAGGTTAGGTTAGGTTAGGTTAGGTTAGGTTAGGTTAGGTTAGGTTAGGTTAGGTTAGGTTAGGTTAGGTTAGGTTAGGTTAGGTTAGGTTAGGTTAGGTTAGGTTAGGTTAGGTTAGGTTGGGGTGCTAAGTGCAGGAAACCTCCTCGAGTGCCCAGTCACTTGAAAACTTTGCGTTCTCGCTTGATCCAAACGGATCCGGTGAGAGAGCGGGTTGACAAGTGAATTGGGACGGTGCACCCTGGGCGGCAGTTAATAACTCCCTGATATTCGGGGTCTTATTGACTGTCGGCCAATGTCCTGCAAACTGTGGGGCACTCCCCCCATCTTTTAGTAGATGGTGAGCGGATGCCCCACCCCGAGGGGGGGGCCTCCTTCTGTGGAATAATTATTTCACAGAGGGAGGCCATCGTTAGGGAGCGCTGGGCTCCTGCCCAGCGCATTGGTTGGGGCCGAAAGGCCAGGCTGGAGGGCGTCGTGGTAGAATGCTAACGCGACCCCATGGCGCCCTCAACGGCCAAGTGCGGAAACGCCGGAGGGGTTTTAGTGGGTAGTCTGGGCTGACTAGCAGCTCAGGAGTCCCACACTCTGTGCGTAAATGCATTTCCCCTCCGTTAACAAAAAAAAAAAAAAAAAAAAAAAAAGGTTAGGTTAGGTTAGGTTAGGTTAGGTTAGGTTAGGTTAGGTTAGGTTAGGTTAGGTTAGGTTAGGTTAGGTTAGGTTAGGTTAGGTTAGGTTAGGTTAGGTTAGGTTAGGTTAGGTTAGGTTAGGTTAGGTTAGGTTAGGTTAGGTTAGGTTAGGTTAGGTTAGGTTAGGTTAGGTTAGGTTAGGTTAGGTTAGGTTAGGTTAGGTTAGGTTAGGTTAGGTTAGGTTAGGTTAGGTTAGGTTAGGTTAGGTTAGGTTAGGTTAGGTTAGGTTAGGTTAGGTTAGGTTAGGTTAGGTTAGGTTAGGTTAGGTTAGGTTAGGTTAGGTTAGGTTAGGTTAGGTTAGGTTAGGTTAGGTTAGGTTAGGTTAGGTTAGGTTAGGTTAGGTTAGGTTAGGTTAGGTTAGGTTAGGTTAGGTTAGGTTAGGTTAGGTTAGGTTAGGTTAGGTTAGGTTAGGTTAGGTTAGGTTAGGTTAGGTTAGGTTAGGTTAGGTTAGGTTAGGTTAGGTTAGGTTAGGTTAGGTTAGGTTAGGTTAGGTTAGGTTAGGTTAGGTTAGGTTAGGTTAGGTTAGGTTAGGTTAGGTTAGGTTAGGTTAGGTTAGGTTAGGTTAGGTTAGGTTAGGTTAGGTTAGGTTAGGTTAGGTTAGGTTAGGTTAGGTTAGGTTAGGTTAGGTTAGGTTAGGTTAGGTTAGGTTAGGTTAGGTTAGGTTAGGTTAGGTTAGGTTAGGTTAGGTTAGGTTAGGTTAGGTTAGGTTAGGTTAGGTTAGGTTAGGTTAGGTTAGGTTAGGTTAGGTTAGGTTAGGTTAGGTTAGGTTAGGTTAGGTTAGGTTAGGTTAGGTTAGGTTAGGTTAGGTTAGGTTAGGTTAGGTTAGGTTAGGTTAGGTTAGGTTAGGTTAGGTTAGGTTAGGTTAGGTTAGGTTAGGTTAGGTTAGGTTAGGTTAGGTTAGGTTAGGTTAGGTTAGGTTAGGTTAGGTTAGGTTAGGTTAGGTTAGGTTAGGTTAGGTTAGGTTAGGTTAGGTTAGGTTAGGTTAGGTTAGGTTAGGTTAGGTTAGGTTAGGTTAGGTTAGGTTAGGTTAGGTTAGGTTAGGTTAGGTTAGGTTAGGTTAGGTTAGGTTAGGTTAGGTTAGGTTAGGTTAGGTTAGGTTAGGTTAGGTTAGGTTAGGTTAGGTTAGGTTAGGTTAGGTTAGGTTAGGTTAGGTTAGGTTAGGTTAGGTTAGGTTAGGTTAGGTTAGGTTAGGTTAGGTTAGGTTAGGTTAGGTTAGGTTAGGTTAGGTTAGGTTAGGTTAGGTTAGGTTAGGTTAGGTTAGGTTAGGTTAGGTTAGGTTAGGTTAGGTTAGGTTAGGTTAGGTTAGGTTAGGTTAGGTTAGGTTAGGTTAGGTTAGGTTAGGTTAGGTTAGGTTAGGTTAGGTTAGGTTAGGTTAGGTTAGGTTAGGTTAGGTTAGGTTAGGTTAGGTTAGGTTAGGTTAGGTTAGGTTAGGTTAGGTTAGGTTAGGTTAGGTTAGGTTAGGTTAGGTTAGGTTAGGTTAGGTTAGGTTAGGTTAGGTTAGGTTAGGTTAGGTTAGGTTAGGTTAGGTTAGGTTAGGTTAGGTTAGGTTAGGTTAGGTTAGGTTAGGTTAGGTTAGGTTAGGTTAGGTTAGGTTAGGTTAGGTTAGGTTAGGTTAGGTTAGGTTAGGTTAGGTTAGGTTAGGTTAGGTTAGGTTAGGTTAGGTTAGGTTAGGTTAGGTTAGGTTAGGTTAGGTTAGGTTAGGTTAGGTTAGGTTAGGTTAGGTTAGGTTAGGTTAGGTTAGGTTAGGTTAGGTTAGGTTAGGTTAGGTTAGGTTAGGTTAGGTTAGGTTAGGTTAGGTTAGGTTAGGTTAGGTTAGGTTAGGTTAGGTTAGGTTAGGTTAGGTTAGGTTAGGTTAGGTTAGGTTAGGTTAGGTTAGGTTAGGTTAGGTTAGGTTAGGTTAGGTTAGGTTAGGTTAGGTTAGGTTAGGTTAGGTTAGGTTAGGTTAGGTTAGGTTAGGTTAGGTTAGGTTAGGTTAGGTTAGGTTAGGTTAGGTTAGGTTAGGTTAGGTTAGGTTAGGTTAGGTTAGGTTAGGTTAGGTTAGGTTAGGTTAGGTTAGGTTAGGTTAGGTTAGGTTAGGTTAGGTTAGGTTAGGTTAGGTTAGGTTAGGTTAGGTTAGGTTAGGTTAGGTTAGGTTAGGTTAGGTTAGGTTAGGTTAGGTTAGGTTAGGTTAGGTTAGGTTAGGTTAGGTTAGGTTAGGTTAGGTTAGGTTAGGTTAGGTTAGGTTAGGTTAGGTTAGGTTAGGTTAGGTTAGGTTAGGTTAGGTTAGGTTAGGTTAGGTTAGGTTAGGTTAGGTTAGGTTAGGTTAGGTTAGGTTAGGTTAGGTTAGGTTAGGTTAGGTTAGGTTAGGTTAGGTTAGGTTAGGTTAGGTTAGGTTAGGTTAGGTTAGGTTAGGTTAGGTTAGGTTAGGTTAGGTTAGGTTAGGTTAGGTTAGGTTAGGTTAGGTTAGGTTAGGTTAGGTTAGGTTAGGTTAGGTTAGGTTAGGTTAGGTTAGGTTAGGTTAGGTTAGGTTAGGTTAGGTTAGGTTAGGTTAGGTTAGGTTAGGTTAGGTTAGGTTAGGTTAGGTTAGGTTAGGTTAGGTTAGGTTAGGTTAGGTTAGGTTAGGTTAGGTTAGGTTAGGTTAGGTTAGGTTAGGTTAGGTTAGGTTAGGTTAGGTTAGGTTAGGTTAGGTTAGGTTAGGTTAGGTTAGGTTAGGTTAGGTTAGGTTAGGTTAGGTTAGGTTAGGTTAGGTTAGGTTAGGTTAGGTTAGGTTAGGTTAGGTTAGGTTAGGTTAGGTTAGGTTAGGTTAGGTTAGGTTAGGTTAGGTTAGGTTAGGTTAGGTTAGGTTAGGTTAGGTTAGGTTAGGTTAGGTTAGGTTAGGTTAGGTTAGGTTAGGTTAGGTTAGGTTAGGTTAGGTTAGGTTAGGTTAGGTTAGGTTAGGTTAGGTTAGGTTAGGTTAGGTTAGGTTAGGTTAGGTTAGGTTAGGTTAGGTTAGGTTAGGTTAGGTTAGGTTAGGTTAGGTTAGGTTAGGTTAGGTTAGGTTAGGTTAGGTTAGGTTAGGTTAGGTTAGGTTAGGTTAGGTTAGGTTAGGTTAGGTTAGGTTAGGTTAGGTTAGGTTAGGTTAGGTTAGGTTAGGTTAGGTTAGGTTAGGTTAGGTTAGGTTAGGTTAGGTTAGGTTAGGTTAGGTTAGGTTAGGTTAGGTTAGGTTAGGTTAGGTTAGGTTAGGTTAGGTTAGGTTAGGTTAGGTTAGGTTAGGTTAGGTTAGGTTAGGTTAGGTTAGGTTAGGTTAGGTTAGGTTAGGTTAGGTTAGGTTAGGTTAGGTTAGGTTAGGTTAGGTTAGGTTAGGTTAGGTTAGGTTAGGTTAGGTTAGGTTAGGTTAGGTTAGGTTAGGTTAGGTTAGGTTAGGTTAGGTTAGGTTAGGTTAGGTTAGGTTAGGTTAGGTTAGGTTAGGTTAGGTTAGGTTAGGTTAGGTTAGGTTAGGTTAGGTTAGGTTAGGTTAGGTTAGGTTAGGTTAGGTTAGGTTAGGTTAGGTTAGGTTAGGTTAGGTTAGGTTAGGTTAGGTTAGGTTAGGTTAGGTTAGGTTAGGTTAGGTTAGGTTAGGTTAGGTTAGGTTAGGTTAGGTTAGGTTAGGTTAGGTTAGGTTAGGTTAGGTTAGGTTAGGTTAGGTTAGGTTAGGTTAGGTTAGGTTAGGTTAGGTTAGGTTAGGTTAGGTTAGGTTAGGTTAGGTTAGGTTAGGTTAGGTTAGGTTAGGTTAGGTTAGGTTAGGTTAGGTTAGGTTAGGTTAGGTTAGGTTAGGTTAGGTTAGGTTAGGTTAGGTTAGGTTAGGTTAGGTTAGGTTAGGTTAGGTTAGGTTAGGTTAGTTAGGTTAGGTTAGGTTAGGTTAGGTTAGGTTAGGTTAGGTTAGGTTAGGTTAGGTTAGGTTAGGTTAGGTTAGGTTAGGTTAGGTTAGGTTAGGTTAGGTTAGGTTAGGTTAGGTTAGGTTAGGTTAGGTTAGGTTAGGTTAGGTTAGGTTAGGTTAGGTTAGGTTAGGTTAGGTTAGGTTAGGTAGGTTAGGTTAGGTTAGGTTAGGTTAGGTTAGGTTAGGTTAGGTTAGGTTAGGTTAGGTTAGGTTAGGTTAGGTTAGGTTAGGTTAGGTTAGGTTAGGTTAGGTTAGGTTAGGTTAGGTTAGGTTAGGTTAGGTTAGGTTAGGTTAGGTTAGGTTAGGTTAGGTTAGGTTAGGTTAGGTTAGGTTAGGTTAGGTTAGGTTAGGTTAGGTTAGGTTAGGTTAGGTTAGGTTAGGTTAGGTTAGGTTAGGTTAGGTTAGGTTAGGTTAGGTTAGGTTAGGTTAGGTTAGGTT